>OX638141.1:15104758-21051668 GCA_951805005.1 Othius punctulatus
CTATATGGGACATGCCTTTGATAAACTCCTTTTTGGGAACCGTATTGGTTTTCCTCCGGTTTTAGAGAGCACTCAAGGTCGGCGTAAATGACAAAAGGCGCACGTTCCTTGTTTTTATACTTTTTAAACTGCACGTTGGCACTCTCCCCAACAGGATAACTTAATTTACAATGATTCTGTTTAATACAGTTCTCCATGTGCGCAGCCAACTTCAGCGAAGAACGGAAATAGTGTAAGCAGCGATCACATATAAATTTACACCCATCCTCTTTACTCAATTGCGAGGATAGCAGACGACTCAGATTTTTAATCCAGACGTAATGGAATTGTGGAATGCAGACATCATCCTCATCACCATCATATACATTCTGGATCAATAGTAAGTTCACATGTTGTTTATGCTTATTGCCTGTCAAGTCTATAGGAAGGATACGGAACTGCCGTCTATTGCACTTCTCGAGAATATACACGTTAATGGACATATCGTTTTGTTTCTCAAATCGTGGAATCTGATTAGTCGTCATTGGAATGGTTATGTTTCTCATGTTTAATACAGTTGAATCTTTATCAGCCTGTTTATATCAGCCTCTTTATCAGCCTCTTTATATCAGCCTGTTTATATCAGCCTCTTTATCAGCCTGTTTATCAGCCTATTTATATCAGCCTGTTTATCAGCCTCTTTATATCAGCCTGTTTATATCAGCCTCTTTATCAGCCTCTTTATATCAGCCTGTTTATATCAGCCTCTTTATCAGCCTGTTTATCAGCCTATTTATATCAGCCTGTTTATCAGCCTCTTTATATCAGCCTGTTTATATCAGCCTCTTTATCAGCCCCTTTATATCAGCCCCTTTATATCAGCCTGTTTATATCAGCCTCTTTATCAGCCCCTTTATATCAGCCTCTTTATATCAGCCTGTTTATATCAGCCTGTTTATCAGCCTCTTTATATCAGCCTGTTTATATCAGCCTCTTTATCAGCCCCTTTATATCAGCCTCTTTATATCATCTCCTCATCGACAGGGTGGGTGGGTGGGTAGTCCACCAAACCAACACACCTCGAATAATACATCACTAGTTCGATGTCGGTCATAATTATAACTAACCCAAGTTACTCTCCTCTGGACCAATTAACCCCTCTACTCCCACTCCCCCACCCAAGCCTGCACGGGCTTCGCCCGACGCGCAAAGCGCGAACTAGCAGGCTTGGGTGGGGGAGTGGGAGTAGAGGGGTTAATTGGTCCAGAGGAGAGTAACTTGGGTTAGTTATAATTATGACCGACATCGAACTAGTGATGTATTATTCGAGGTGTGTTGGTTTGGTGGACTACCCACCCACCCACCCTGTCGATGAGGAGATGATATAAAGAGGCTGATATAAAGGGGCTGATAAAGAGGCTGATATAAACAGGCTGATATAAAGAGGCTGATAAACAGGCTGATATAAACAGGCTGATATAAAGAGGCTGATATAAAGGGGCTGATAAAGAGGCTGATATAAACAGGCTGATATAAAGAGGCTGATAAACAGGCTGATATAAACAGGCTGATATAAATAGGCTGATAAACAGGCTGATAAAGAGGCTGATATAAAGGGGCTGATAAAGAGGCTGATATAAACAGGCTGATATAAAGGGGCTGATATAAAGGGGCTGATAAAGAGGCTGATATAAACAGGCTGATATAAAGAGGCTGATAAACAGGCTGATATAAATAGGCTGATAAACAGGCTGATAAAGAGGCTGATATAAACAGGCTGATATAAAGAGGCTGATAAAGAGGCTGATATAAACAGGCTGATATAAAGAGGCTGATAAACAGGCTGATATAAATAGGCTGATAAACAGGCTGATAAAGAGGCTGATATAAACAGGCTGATATAAAGAGGCTGATAAAGAGGCTGATATAAACAGGCTGATATAAAGAGGCTGATAAACAGGCTGATATAAATAGGCTGATAAACAGGCTGATAAAGAGGCTGATATAAACAGGCTGATATAAAGAGGCTGATAAAGAGGCTGATATAAACAGGCTGATAAAGATTCAACTGTATTAAACATGAGAAACATAACCATTCCAATGACGACTAATCAGATTCCACGATTTGAGAAACAAAACGATATGTCCATTAACGTGTATATTCTCGCGAAGTGCATAGACGGCAGTTCCGTATCCTTCCTATAGACTTGACAGGCAATAAGCATAAACAACATGTGAACTTACTATTGATCCAGAATGTATATGATGGTGATGAGGATGATGTCTGCATTCCACAATTCCATTACGTCTGGATTAAAAATCTGAGTCGTCTGCTATCCTCGCAATTGAGTAAAGAGGATGGGTGTAAATTTATATGTGATCGCTGCTTACACTATTTCCGTTCTTCGCTGAAGTTGGCTGCGCACATGGAGAACTGTATTAAACAGAATCATTGTAAAACAAATTTACCGAAAATAAGCTCCATGCCTGATAATCAGCCTGTTTATATCAGCCTGATTATATCAGCCTGTTTATATCAGCCTGTTTATATCAGCCTGTTTATATCAGCCTCTTTATATCAGCCTGTTTATATCAGCCTGTTTATATCAGCCTGATTATATCAGCCTGTTTATATCAGCCTGTTTAAAAGAGGTCCGATCAAAGAGAAGCAAGTTTCTAAGAGCACTTACTGTTTAATATCCTGTAAATTGTTTTCAAACGTCTCTTGGACTGCCAAGAAAAATTGATCGATTTTCATTGCAAAACGTATCTTGTATTGCCATGTAAAATTCAGAGGTTTGCACTGTTTTGATTTTATTGGAAGAAATAAATATGATTATTAAGGGGTACTTCAAAATTATTATCTACTCGATAGTAGACAGAGGGCACCACATGTACCGATTTTAAATAATCCTTATCAATACGTCGCGTCTTGCTTATAATTTTAATCACCGGTCAGAGGACGTTGCTTGTATGGATTTTAATTAACATTTTATCAATAATTCAGCGGTAAGGTATCCTCATTATACTAACTGAAAATAAGAATACAGTAAATTTAATGTGGCTGAATATATATATTTTCTTTCCTTAAACAAGTTCAGACATAATTTTAAATCGTTTCATCTCTTATCAATGGTGACAGCATTGTATCTAAATTATAATAGCATTTAAAAAATCTTTAATGATTAGCTTTATCTAAAAATTCAGTCTGCAAGGATAATATATTTATATGGGTATTCTCTGTATAATCGGCGGAAGTCCTTATTGAAATGCCGTCTCGCAATCGATCAGCTGTTTACTAGATTTATCAGTATGCGCTTTTAACACCAGACAAGATTTTTATTAATGATTGTTCTAAAGATATTGTGTTTTCCAGTAATTGATTAAATATAGGGTAATTAAAACGAGATGTTACATGTATAAAGTATTTATTTATAACAATACATAATCATAATACATAATAAAAAAGTTAAAACTATATATTTTATATAATCAAAGTTCTTTACATATTGCAGTACACATGAACTTAATTCTAATATGATGAAAAATATTACTAGATTTATTTGTTTACAGAAGTTTGACTGTTTATTGATTTTTGTTTGCAGTGGTTACGCATAATGTTTTCAAGACGCTTGTTTATTTCATTGCGAATCCTCTTTAAGTGAGGTGGAGCTTGTGAGAAATACTCCTCAGCGGAGTGTGTAGTCTTGAAATTCATTGCTGATGACATCATAATGATGTGTTCCAATCCATCGATCCTTTGTTGATTTTCATGAAACTTGAAATTCTCCAACACCACACAAGTATTCCAGTATTTAGTAATGTTTCGTGTGGGATCGTAAATTTTCCCATTCACTTTGCACCAAAAATGTAGTGGTACAATCATATCTTCGTACGTCAACATTCCACTTTTCATGGATGGTTTAACGCAAATCTTGTTGGCATGTTCACAAAATATTATTGTGCTATACGTCCATTTATTGAAGTAGGCGTATAACTTCTTCTGTGCATGTAAGACGTTGGCATCGTACCTTATCCTCTCCTTATCAGCACACCAAAAACGTATGTATTATTGAATCGTATGTCATAGAACCGATATTAACACTAACCTCTTCATTGATCCTCTGACTTTGTTCGTAGAATAGCAGGGAATTTGCGAGGCCTGCATTGCTTATATTTGCTCTTATAGTAATAATATTGTTTATTAAGTGTAGTTGTTGCTTCTTTAACGACATGATGATGATGATGAAGACTGAATAATATATTGAGCATTTTAGTCATCTCCTCCATTATCAAACTGGATAATTTTCCCAAGCAAATTTTTAATCTCTTGTAATATGCTTGCTCGCGGACAATTAATTCCGAAAAGTGAAATATCCTTTTTCATTACTCTAACCAGCGAATTGGTAAATTCGCTGTATTCATAAACAGTATCGTTATTAAAAAAGTACAAATAACCATTTGTGTAGCGAAAAATGTTGGTAATTCTACTAGGAACCCCAGCAAAATCGCGGGATATTGAACCGAAACCCTTCACACTATATTTACACTCGTCAATTTTCACATATTTATCATCATTGCAAAATATATATGATTTGCCTGTGTAAGTGGTTACAGCTCCTTTCACGATACATGCGTCAGATAAATGTATAAGAGAATACGTCCATACATGTGTTACTTTTGTGGTGTCTGGATTCATGATGTAAATCAACTTATCTACGAAAATGACCACGCTCATGTCCATTCTCTGGTAAATTGTTTCTATTTTGGTAAAATTTTCAGGCAAAAATCGCAACCAGTCTCTGAGTAGAATAGGATTGCTAATTTTCTCACTATTTAGTGTCTTGTACCAAACCCATTTCTTATAAAACATGTAAAGTGTATCTTGTATTATCAGAAATGTATCAATCTTATGTAATTTACATATATGAGGGGGAATTTCGTTATTCGTTGCATTATGCGAGGTAGCAGGCAGGTCCGCCTTTGTAGTTGTTACTATTGTCGTGGAGGTTGATGTACGAACTGTCGTTGATTGGGTTGTAGGTGATATTGTTGGAGTGCGAGCTGCTGACGATCTTGAAGTTGTTGTTGTTGATGTCACAGATTTTTTTCCATACAAGTGTTGAATAGCACGAATATCATCAATATTTAAATCGACATCCGATGACGTATTTGGATGTGCGTAGAATGGGTACATTATAGCAGCTCTGTTGAATGAATGCGAAATCCCTAACGTATGACCGATTTCATGAAGTAACGCCCAGAATAAACTGCTACTATCAGATGGACATGCATTCATGTCGCGGCACCAGTTTTCCTCGTTATCTATATGTATTTCCACATTTTTTGTTTCAAAATTGGGCATATATGCGTGTGCTAGCACGTTACCGAAGCCATCAAAATCTGAACTGCACTGTGATAATTTATTGTGGAACACATGTTGGCGTATTTTATAAGTAATCGTTATATTCGGTTTGACGCGACGTAGCTCAAATTTGAGATTTGAATGTTTTTCCCACACTTCGAAAGCCTTTCGAGCGACTTCGATATCTTGTTGCGATCCGAGAGGAAAACTCCATGTAAGAGTGGTAGAATTCCATTTGTCTTCAACACCCCCCACGTTATAATTTTGCATTGGTAAATCGATTACTCCACATCTTGGTTTTTTCATCTGATTAATGGTTTCGTTGTTCAGTATGCCGTCAACATGCAAGGAAAATGTCTCTTGGAAGTGTTCGATGGACTCTACAAATCGAGCATCTTTTTCATCCTTAATTCTATCAATAATGGAAAGGCCTGCAGAGTCGTTGCGATTCATTGTTTCACTTGCGTTTAGGTAACCATATCTGTATAGGAAGTGTAGCGCTTCTTGCAACGGCGCGGCATTTGATAAAGCAACAAATGTAATAATCTGGAGGATAATCATGTCTAGTCAGGACCAGGTTATATTAAAGACTGACCTTTTTTATATACATATTTTATTTAAATAATAAATACATGAAAACTCATATACAAGTTCCGCAAATAGTGCACGTGAACGTTTTAGGTTTGCACCAGAGATATGCAATGCATTGACAACAACAAGAAATGCATAGTAAAACGGCCAGCATATGTGTGGAAGAGTCGCTCTTGCGTTTGTAGGTGGCCGTTTACTTGTGCACCTATTACATTTTGTTAAACTGCAATATACATATTTATAATCTCCCTACCATAAATTTTGCATATACATATTCCTAAAAGTTGTGATTAGTGTGTTCTAATAGTAACGGTAGGCAGCCCTATATGTGTGACGATAAAAAGAGTAGTGGTAGGCAGACCGATATGCGTTTCGATAAAATTAAAATGTCTATTCGCTGTAAAAGAATTATGGTAGGCAACTCTATATACACCTTGATAAAAAATCGAACATCTTTTCAGTGTATAGTAATAATTATTATTTTCATTTTTATTAGTACAAGCAGTATTCATAGATTATTTAAGCGATACACAAATTTAAAACTTTCTGGACATAAATTCTTCTTGTAAATTACATTAATTCTTGCATATGGTCTTCGCCTGTTTTAACCTGAAAAACTATACTTACTTTAACCTGATGACTTAACTGTCATCAGAATACTTACCAAAAACGCAAATGAATCGTTATCAAATTAGCCAGGAAATCATGTGCGATAAGTTGATAAAACAGGTTAAATAGGAATACGCGATGGTGTCTTTAATAAAAACAACAAAATTTCTCATAGACCTCCGTGATGGCGAAAAAGCGAATAAAATTTACGTGTGAGGCCTATAAGAGTCTACAGTTTCCCAGTCTGAACAAATGTTTTAACAAGTTCTGTAGGACAAATAAATATTTGTTTTGTATTTTATATTTGTTTTCTCTTGTCATATCAATTATAAAAGCTTATTTTTCTTATTTTTAGTAAATATATTTTTAGTATATAATTTGAGTAATATTACAATACTAGTATTACTAATACATTATTGACCTTACATTTTCAGGATAAAAGTTTACATAATTAATTAAAACACTGTTTACATATGTATCCGTATGGCATTCCAATAATAATACGTAAACTGCTTAAGGTTCGTACAAGTTCCCTTTTAATGTGTTTGTCGTGATAATTTGCGGTTAGATAAAAGATTTCAGCTTACCTTCATCTTCGGTTAATTTCGAATCGCCTTTCAGGACAAGTTCACTGTTCGCCATGATGATAAACGTTCGCGTCATACTGTTAACCGATCCTTCTGTATATTTTACGCTGCCCTTCATATTTGATTTGCACACGCGGGCCATTTTGGATTTGCACACGCCGTTAGTCGATCCTCCTGTACATTTTACGCTGTCCTCCATCTTTGATTTGCACACGCGGGCCATATTGGATTTGCACACGCTGTTAGTCGATCCTCCTGTACATTTTACGCTGGACTCCATCTTGAATTTACACACGCATGCCATTTTGGATTTGCACACGCTGTTAGTCGATCCTCCTGTACATTTTACGCTGTCGTCCATCTTCAATTTACACACGCACGCCATATTGGATTTAATATTTTACGGCCTCGTATATTGACACGAAATTTATTTCTCAATCGGTACCCGTATATTACCAAATCACAGGGATTACGAAAAATTTAAGTTAGTACGACAGGTGGTATTCCTGGTTATCACTAGGCACCTGTAATTTATAGTACTTGTGTCGCTCGGGGGACACACCCGGGTGATAGCAGCCACCTGTAATTTTTTCTTATCAATCCTTCGCCAGATGGCGCTACAAGTTCGCGCGCCTCAGCACAATTCGACAGGATGTCCTGCGATTAACACATACATTTAGTGTGACTCTTATCAGTTCCGAGATTAGCGCATTGCGTAACGTCTCGGGCTTGTAAACACACACGACAGGAAGTTCCATGGATCGAACCCGGCAGACCGTAAAAACTTTTAATTAAATTAATTAATTAATTAATTAATTAATTAATTAATTAATTAATTAATTAATTAATTAATAATTCAAATAATTCAAAACTCGCGCGTAATCCAAGATGGCGGCTCCCGCGCAGAGGTTAGGCAGCCCAACATACACATCGCTGATAAGGGACTTAGACGAATTCGACGACCAGCCCGACCGGATGTATTCGGAGTCTGATAAGCTCCCATGTAATCCTTATGGGGATTTCGTCAGAGAACTCTCCTAGCCTACCTACTAACGTTTATGCACCAAATTATGCACCAATAAAACTTGTCAATTTTCAAACTTGTCAAAAAGGTCGTGAATAGAATATATGTTACTATAGTTATGTACATAATGAATGTACATATTATTATGACTGGGTAAATATCGCACGTTTTGAGTTGCCAATATTTTTTTTTTAACTCAAAACGTGCGATATTTTCCCAGTCATAATAATGGAGTTTAAAACAAGTATCCGCCAAATCTATGTCCATGAATGTATTATTTATGAGCCATAGATAATATAAGTTAATAAATAATATGAAATACAAAATAATAACAGATTATAATTTTTCACAATAATGTGTGCAGATATTTACATGTTCTGCATGCCGCGGTCAACATTTAATCTCCAACACACTGCTGCTAATTAATTGACAAGGATCAACAGGTAGAGAGCAACCCTAAATTCAAACCATTCTAGTTTAACATACTTGTTTCCGTGTGTAGTTTGGGGCCCGCTTTTCTTGTCTCTGTATATTACGTATTTCCCTCATTGTTCGCTCAATTTCAACCCCCAATTATATGAATCCGAGGTAATAGTCACTTATCGTGTAAATGAATGATATATATATATATAACGATCTTTATTAATGCTATCGACCCCAAAAGGGGTCTTTCCGCGCTATGAATGATATTATTTGGAAATGTTTAATATTGCTGGAAGCAATTAATATTCATGTGTTTAATATTCATTAATTCTGTGGTCTCATGCTTTAAGGGGACATATACCCTTAAGTTGAGTTATATCAAAATTATAGGAATTTAGGAACCTAAATGTATAATTCATCACCTACAAGAAGAATATAAATCTACATTGATCAGAGTGGGAGAAAACTGGAGGGGGGGGGGGTCCCAAATGAAATAAGTATACTTAGTCATTCTAGTTTTCAAGATTTTTTAAAGAACGCCAAAGTTTCACAGAGTATAAGAGTGTTGTTCAATTGAGGCGTTTATTTTAAAAAGTGCACATGTCCAAAAATCAGTTTTGTGGTAATTATTAAATGAACAAGCCGTTTAGAAAAGCGAAATTTAAAATACCAATTTGTTCTTTTGTATTTATACAGAGTGATGAGTACTGGAATGGATAATGTGTTAACCCCTTTACCGAAATGGTAACCCCTTTTACGGATATACAAGGTGATTCAAAGGGTATGATCTAAACTTAAGGGTGTGATGTGGGATGCTAAACGAAGTAAAAAATGTTAATAAACGTATGTCTCAATTCCAACCGTTATCTAGTTACTGAGGATGCCGTTGTTTTTATCATGTTTGGTAAATCAAGTCATAATAAAAAAATATGTCAAACAAATGCTAATATGTTATGACGGAATTGGCATTTTAATATCGCTATTTACACCTAAATGTTTGGACACCACCTTTTGAATTACCATGTTTGCAAAATCAGCTAAAAACTGTTGAAATCTGTCAAATTTACAATTATAGTAGTCAAAATCTGTTAAATTTTTAACAACTTTCTAAATAAATCAAAAATTGATAGATTTTCACAGCAGAAACTTTAAATTTGAATTTGAACTGTCGAAATCTGCCAAACTTATAATTATAGTTGTCAAAATCTGTTAATTTTTTAACAACTTTCTAAATGGATACAATTCCCGACTAAGACATTCAAAATCTATAAAATTAAAAGTTTCTGCTGTGAAAAGCTGCCAATTTTTCAATATATACTGCCTGAATCTGTTAAATTTTGTTAAATTTTGATATCCCAGTTTAAAAATGTAAACATCTTTTAGATTTTTGAGCGCAAAAATAGGCAAATTTTGGCAGTATCTATTAAAAAAAAGACAGTTTTTCACATCTGCAGCTAAGAATTTGACATATTTTGACAAACAATTGCAGTTGAAAATTTGACACATTTCGAAGGTTTTAATTGAGAATTTGACGTATGTGTACTGTTGCACTTAAAAATCTGACAGATGTTTACATTTTAAAACTTTGATATCAAAAATCGACAAAATTTAACACATTCAGGCAGTATCTATTAAAAAATTGACAGGTTTTCACAGCAGAAACTTTTAATTTGAATTTGAACTGTCAAAATCTACTAAATTTACAATTATAGTTGTCAAAATCTGTTAAAATTTTAACAACTTTCTAAATGGGTACATTTCCCGACTGAGACATTCAAAATCTATAAAATTTAAAGCTTCTGCTGTGAAAATCTGTCAATTTTTCAATATAAACTGCCTGAATCTGTTAAATTTTGTTAATTTTTGATATCCCAGTTAAAAAATGTAAATATCTATCAGATGTTTGAGTGCAACAGTTCACATACGTCAAATTCTTTATTAAAACCGTCGAAATCTGACAAATTTTCAATAGCAACCGTCAAAATAGGTCAAATTCTTAGCTTCAGCTGAAAGAACCTGACAATTTTTAATAGATAGTGTCAAAATTTGTTTAACGTCAAATTTTCTATTAAAACTATCGAAATCTGTCAAATTTTCAATAGCAACCGTCAAAATATGTCAAATTCTTACCTTCAGCTGTGAAAACCTGACAATTATTTGATAGATAGTGCCAAAATTTGTCTAACGTCAAATTCTTTATCAAAACCGTCGAAATCTGTCAAATTTCATTGGCAACCGTCAAAATATGTCAAAATCTTAGCTTCAGCTGTGAAAACCTGACATTTTTTTTAATATATAGTGCCAAAATTTGTCTATTTTTGATCTCATTTGTCTATCACAGGACATTGAAAACAACAGTGACACTACACAAAAATTAACATTTTTCAGTAGAATGAATAAGTTTTGCTGATTTTTTTTTTATCATAAAAAGATTGGCATTAATATATTGCTTATAGCAATCTTTGTGCTATTATTAATATATTTATGATTGTTTTAGTTTATTTGTTAACAGTAAGATAAAAAATAAAATTATATAAAAAAAATGTGTTTAACAAAAACTTTTGTATAGTGTCACTTTGTTAAATCATTGTTTGTCATCTGTTCGTCAAATGCTCAATTGCAACCGTCAAAATATGTCAAATTCTTAGTTTCAGCTGTGAAAACCTGACAATTTTTTAATAGATAGTGCCAAAATTTGTCAATTTTTTATGTCCCAGAGCAATATGTAAATAACTATCAGATCAAACGTTGAAAACAACAGTGACACTACACAAAAATTAACATTTTTCTGTAGAATTTGTTAATAAATTTTGCTGATTTTTTTTTGTCATAAAAAGATTAGCATTAATATATTGCTTACAGCAATTCTTGTGCTATTAATAATATTTTTATGATTGTTTTGATTTATTTGTTAACAGTAAGATAAAAAATAAAATTATATAAAAAAAATGTGTTTAACAAAAACTTTTGTATAGTGTCACTTTGTTAAATCATTGTTTGTCATCTGTTCGTCAAATGCTCAATTGCAACCGTCAAAATATGTCAAATTCTTAGCTTCAGCTGTGAAAACCTGACAATTTTTTAATAGATAGTGCCAAAATTTGTCAATTTTTTATGTCCCAGTGCAAAATGTAAATAGCTATCAGATCAAACGTTGAAAACAACAGTGACACTACACAAAAATTAACATTTTTCAGTAGAATTTGTTAATAAATTTTGCTGATTTTTTTTTGTCATAAAAAGATTAGCATTAATATATTGCTTATAGCAATTCTTGTGCTATTAATAATATTTTTATGATTGTTTTGATTTATTTGTTAACAATAAGGTTAAAAATAAAATTATATTTAAAAAACTGTTTTTGAACAATAACTTTTGTATAGTGTCATTTTGTGAATTCATTTTATGACTTCTTTCGTCAAATTCTCAATTGCAATCGTAAAAATATGTCAAATTCTTAGCTTCAGCTGTGAAAACCTGACTATTTTTTAATAGATAGTGCCAAAATCACACGTTAAAAACAACAGTTACACTACACAAACATTAACATATTTCTATAGAATTTGTTGAGTTTTGCTGATTTTTTGTCATAAAAGGATTAGCATTAATATATTGCTTATAACAATTCTTTTGTTGTTGGTAATATATTTTTATGGTTGTTTTGATTTATTTGTTAACAAAAAGAGGTTAAAAATAAAATAATATAAAAAAAAATTACCACTTTTAACTATAACTTTTGTATAGTGTCACTTGTTAAATCATTGTTTGTCATCTGTTCGTCAAATTCTCAATTGCAACCGTCAAAATATGTCAAATTCTTATCTTCGGCTATTGACAATTTTTTAATACATAGTACCAAAATTTGTCTATTTTTGATGTACCACTGCAAAAATATAAAAAGCTATCAGATCGCACGTTGAAAACAACAGTGACTACACAAAAATTAACATTTTTCAGTAGCATTTGTTAAGTTTTGCTGATTTTTTGTGATAAAAGGATAAGCATTAATATATTGCTTATATTCTTGTGCTATTGATAATATTTTTTATGATTGTTTTAACTTATTTGTTAACAATAAGGTTAAAAATAAAATTATATTAAAAACTGTCTTTTAACAATAACTTTTGTATAGTGCCACTTTGTTAAATTATTTTATGTCTTCTATTCGTCAAATTATCTATTGCAGCCTACAAAATATGTCAAATTCATAGCTTCAGCTGTGAACACCTGACAATTTTTTAATAGATAGTGCCAAAATTTGTCTATTTTTGATGTCCCAGTGCAAAAATGCAAAAAGCTATCAAATTGCACGTTGAAAACAACAGTGACACTACACAAAAATTAACATTTTTCAGTAGGATTTGTAAAGTTTGCTGATTTTTTGTCATAACAAGATTACCATTAATATATTGCTTATAGCAATTCTTGTGCTATTAATAATATGTTTATGATTGCTTTAACTTATTTATTAACTATAAGGTTAAAAATAAAATTATATTGAAAAAACTGTCTTTTAACAATAACTTTTGTATAGTATCACTTTGTTAAATCATTCATTATTAAAAATAAACTTTAACAGTTTAATGGTAATAATTGATATGTTGACAGAACATTTAAATTTTAACGGAAAAAATGAAATTTTTATGAAAAAATTAAAGATTTTAAGTGGCATGTATCCAAATTACAATGATTATTGTCAGATTTTTAATGATTTTAGTGAAAATCACCATCATTATTGTTAATATTGAAATAACACTGTCATAATTTCAATGACTTATAAAATTTTCAATGTTTCTATCAAAATTACAATTATTGTCTAAATTTTATTAATCTTCAAATGAAATTTTCAATTTAATAATTATTGAATTTATGCACTCTCATAATATAATAATTTAAATTTTCACAAACGTGTACTATAAGCTACATATTTTATTTTCAATGTGCATTTGCATAAATTCAATACTTAATTGATTAAACTGAAACTGAAATTAATTGACTTTGATTGATTAAATCCATCAACTCTTTATATTTTGTCTTTAAATTTCAAGTATTCCCTCAAAATATCAATGGTTAATGTAAAAGTTGTAATTACTGCCATCAAATTTTCAATTATATCTCAAAAATTTCATTTGTTTCATCAAAATCTCAATGATATCTCTTAAAATTTAATTTTTTCCATCACAATTTCAATTATTCTCACCAAATATCAATTATTACTTATGAAGTTTCAATGAATAATGTCAAATTTTCTATTATATGCTCAAATTTGAATGATTAATATTATAATTTGAATGACTAATGTCAAAACACCATCAATATTATTAAATTTTTAATTTATCTGTCGAAATTATTATGAATACTCTCACAATTTTAATGTTTATTGCAACATTTTCCCTTATTCTGTTTAAATGTCATCAAATATCAATTATTACTTATGAAGTTTCAATGAATATTGTTAAATTTTCTATTATGTGCCGAAATTTGTATGATTAATATTATAATTTGAATGACTAATGTCAAAACACCTACAATATTTTTTTTTAATGTATCTGTCGAAATTATTATTAATTCTGTCACAATTTTATTGTTTATTGCAACATTTTCCCTTATTCCGTTTAAATGTCATCAAATATCAATTATTACTTATGAAATTTCAATGAATATTGTCAGATTTTCAATTATGTGCCCAAATTTGAATGATTAATATTATAATTTGAATGACTAATGTCAAAAACCATCAATATTATTAATTTTTTAATTTATCTGTCGAAATTATTATGAATACTCTCACAATTTTAATGTTTATTACAACATTTTCCTTTATTCCGGTCAAATGTCACCCATGTCATACATGTCATTTGTGTGTCATAAAAATATTGCCATTAATATATTGCTTATAGCAATTCTATAGGGGCCCTGTCAGCCCCCTCCCCTTTGTCGACAAATTGATGAAGAGATAGCTACTAATTTACTAAGTTACTTAATTACTACTGTATATTCTATCAATTTACGAAGCTTTAGTAGTCTTACTTAAGAATAAGTAAACTGTACAGTGCAGAAAGCACTAAAGAGACATAACTAAAAGTGCAGAAAGCCCTTTTTACCCAAGTATAATAATACTATTACTATTTTTTATCATCAAGCATCACTATCTATAACGAATTATCATTCGTCACGTTGAAGTCACGTTTTATATCTGAGTAAATTCATCAAACACTTGGAATAACAGAGTATTATTATTATTATAATATTGTTAAAGTTATTATTAGAGTCATAAAGAGGAACTCATATGACTTTTTACTAACTTCTGCGAAAACAAAATTTCTACAACAGAACAAATAAAAATGAATTGGGCGTGCTATATAAACGTCATTTTCACCATTTTTATAGGTTCCTGTTTAACTTTCGTTTTGTTTATTTGTACATGTTTTTTTAATGTTTACTATTTTTTAACACGTAGAGTTTGAATATTTTCGTACTGTTAGTGGAAAATACTTTTTTCATATTAAAAGTTAGTATAAGTTATAAGCTATAATATTATTATTATAATATTGTTAGAGTTATTATTAGAGTCATAAAGAGGAACTCATATGAGTTTTTACTTACTTCTGCGAAAACAAAATTTCTACAACAGAACAAATAAAAATGAATTGGGCGTGCTATATAAACGTCATTTTCACCATTTTTATAGGTTTCAGTTTAACTTTCGTTTTATTTATTTGTACATGTTTTTTTAATGTTTACTATTTTTTAACACGTAGAGTTTGAATATTTTCGTACTGTTAGTGGAAAATACTTGTTCATATTAAAAGTTAGTATAAGTTTTAAGCTATAATGTTATTATTATAATATTGTTAGAGTTATTATTAGTGTCATAAAGAGGAACTCATATGACTTTTTACTAACTTCTGCGAAAACAAAATTTCTACAAAAGAACAAATAAAAATGAATTGGGCGTGCTATATAAACGTCATTTTCACATTTTTTATAGGTTACAGTTTTACTTTCGTTTTATTTATTTGTGCATGTTTTTTCAATATTTACTATTTTTGTAACACATAGTTTGAATATTTTCGTACTGTTAGTGGACAATAGTTTTTCATATTAAAATTAAGTTAGTATTTAGATAAAAGCAACTCTATTATATTGGAAACAATACTCACACGTTCACGTTATAATTTAATTCATGTTCAAGGATCGCATATTCATCGGGCTCGAGTTTTCCTTTGGGCGAGCACTAAAACCGAGAGGGGTTTAATATTTAATGGAATTTGATCTATGAAGTGGTAAACAGAGTGCGTACAAACAAGGCAATCGGACGACTTTGCACTAGGAATTTACATAATCAGCTTTGAATACAGACGGGGTAGACACGGGGTGAGCACAATTCCGGGCGTTAAACGTCTTTATTAACCGACTGTATCAGTGCCTGGTGCTATCTTGCAGTTAATATGCTGTTGTCGTAGAACGTCTGCAATTGTGCTGATATACAGTTAACGAATGCGTTAAGGCGCCTCCACCATAACTGCCACTCAATTAATTTTCAGTCGAACACGGTTAAGGGATATTAGTCGCGTCTAATTTAACTTTGCTTAAAGTTATTACCGGTAATAGGATGATGGCGAAAAAACTCGGAGATACAATTTGTATTTGCATAATTCAGTTGCATGTTCCAGCAAAAAAAAAAACTCTTTTTCGTCGCCAGCATAACACTTTATTGATTTAGACGACGTTATTTTGTGTTACACAAATAGTTTGAAACGTCCTTTTTGAAAGTCGCAGCTACTTTGAAACGCCGCATTATTTTTAGATTATTTACCACATACCCAATGCACTACCCTAGATTTTAAGGTCAGCTCTATCGATCTCTAAAATTCCGAGCGACAGTTATGCGTGGGAGTCTTCGGACGCGCTTTTATACCCCATCGGAGCTGTCCGCAGTTTACCCCGTTCAATTACCGGTTGAAATTACAACTTAAACGCCTTTGATGCGGCGTCCTGTTCAAGTGAAAATTAATTTAATGTCGAGGGCCCTAAATGTTTTTGCAGAGCTTTCGTGTTGAGCAACTTTATAAATTAATGCCCCCCAGCAAATTAAGACTCATTTTATCAATTTCAGTGTTGCAAATTAATTATATCATTGATTTATTCATTTCTTAAGTTATTATTATTATTATAATCTTTCATCTTTTACCCTTGTTTTTTTTAATGTTGTTGACAGTTTTATGACTTTCTATGCAATGTTTATATTACAATAGATATTGTGCAATTTCATTTAAAAAATTATATTTTCAAGTATGTAATAAGTAATGTATTAATTTGTATAACTTGTGTAAGTCGTGTAACCTCACCACATATATAAAATATTTCTACACATTACAATTTAAAATTTTTCGATGTAAATGGCATTTCATCATTTCCACTAAAAAATTCAGTGCTATGTACAATTTCCAATAAAAATTGTGCCCTTTCGAATGAATATTGTTAATTTTCAATTACAGTTACTTAATTTTCGATAAATATTTGATAACTTTCTTTGAAAATTTCATCATTTTTCACAAATTTCATCAGTTCCGGTAAAAATACTTTGCAATTGCCAGTGAAATTTTAGATTCGTGCTAAAATTTTAGATTCGTCCTAATTTTTTTATAATTTTCAGTGCAATGTTTAATTTTCAATACAAATTTTGCACTTTCGAATGAATATCGTTAATTTTTAATTACAGTTTCTTACATTACATTCTTACAATAAAAATTTCATCAATTCCGATCAAATATTTGCAATTGCCAGCAAAATTTTATATACTTGCCGATAATTTTTAGTGCTATGTTTAATTTCCAATCAAAATTTTTGACATTCCAATGAATATTGCTAATTATCGACAACTGTCATTGAAAATTTCATCAATTCCAATAAAAAAATTGCAATTACCAGCAAAATTTTGATTTCTTGCTGAAGATTTTATAATTTTTACATTAATGTTAAATTTACAATGCTAAAATTTTTATAATTTACAGTACAATGTTTAATTTTGAATACAAATTTTGCACTTTTGAATGAATATTGTTAATTTTCAATTATAGTTCCTTACATTACATTTTTACATTAAATTTTTTATCAATTCCGGTAAAATATTTGCAATTGCCAGCAAAATTTTAAATACTTGCCGAGAATTTTATAATTTTTAGTGCTATGTTTAATTTCCAATCATAATTTTTGACTTTCCAATGAATATTGCTAATTATCGACAACTGTCATTAAAAATTTCATCAATTCCAATAAAAAAATTGCAATTACCAGCAAAATATTAATTTCTTGCTGAAGATTTTATAATTTTTACATTAATGTTAAATTTACAATGGTAATTTTTTTATAATTTTCAGTGCAATGTTTAATTTTCAATACAAATTTTGCACTTTCGAATGAATATTGTTAATTTTCAATTACAGTTTCTTACAGTACATTCTTACAATAAAAATTTCATCAATTCCGGTAAAATATTTGCAATTGCCAGCAAAGTTTTAAATACTTGCTATTAATTTTTAGTGCTATGTTTAATTTCCAATCTAAATTTTTGACTATCCAATGAATATTGCTAATTATCGACAACTGTCATTGAAAATTTCATCAATTCCAATAAAAAAATTGCAACTACCAGCAACATTTTAATTTCTTGTCGAAGATTTTATAATTTTTACATTAATGTTAAATTTACAATGCTAAAATTTTTATAATTTTCAGTGCAATGTTTAATTTTCAATACAAATTTTGTACTTTCCAATGAATATTGTTAATTTTCAATTACAGTTTCTTACATTACATCTTACATTAAAAATTTCTTCAATTCCGGTAAAATATTTGCAATTGCCCGCAAAATTTTAAATACTTGCCGATAATTTTTAGTGCTATGTTTAATTTCCAATCAAAATTTTTGACTTTTCAATGAATATTGCTAATTATCGACAACTGTCATTGAAAATTTCATCAATTCCAATAAAAAAATTGCAATTACCAGTAAAATTTTAATTTCTTGTTGAAGATTTTATAATTTTACATTAATGTTAAATTTACAATAAAAACGTTGCAGTTCTTTTCAAAATGTTCTGTTCCGTAATTTCGACTATGTTGAAAATAAATTCGACTCATTTCGGGGCACTTCTCCAGTATTTCCTCGAACGAAATTTTATCTCATTTACGACATTTTCCGTAATTCCTTGAACGAAATTCGGCTCTTTTTTAATTTTTTTTTTTAAATTATATTTACATTTATCTGAGTAAATAATCAAAATATGAACCAAAACTAAAAAAAAAAGAAATATGCAGAATTGCGCAAAAATATGGTTTTATGTTAAAATATGGCAAAATATGCTTTAACAAATAAGGCTCAAAATTCACATTATCGCATGAAACACATTTGAGTACAGTCCATTCTTATATCTCTTTAAATATGCAGAAATTCGCAAAAATATGCTTTTATGTTAAAATATGGCAAAATAAGCTCTAACAAACAGGGCTCAAAATTCACATTATCGCTTGAAACACATTTGAGTACAATCCATTTTTTTATCAGTCGCATAAAAAAATATATGCATTTGTATATATTTTGTTGCCTTAATAATGACTTATGTGACAAAAAATATGTATTTAACAGGTTATGATAAAATGTCTGTATAAGGAATTGAGTGAAATCACATACTTCAATGAACCGTCCTGAAACATATACAGGGTGAGTCGGGAGGAACGTACCAAACTCCAGTAAATAATCAAAATATGAGTCAAAACATAAAAGAAAACAGAAATATGCATAAATGCGCAAAAATATGCTTTTATGTTAAAATATGGCAAAATATGCTCTAACAAATAGGGCTCAAAATTCACATTATTGCATGAAACACATTTGAGTACAGTCCATTCTTGTATCAGTCGCATGAAAAAATATATGCATTTGCATATATTTTGTTGCCTTAATAATGACTTATGGGACAAAATAAATGTATTTAACAGGTTATGGCAAAATGTCTGTATAAGGAATTGAGTGAAATCACATACTTCGATGAAACGTCCTGAAACATATACAGGGTGAGTCGGGAATGAAGTCCACTTAAAAATCATAAATATTGAAAAATATTCCAAATTCTCAACAACTTATGTCAGGAATACTAATCAGATACTTATCAAATACTAATCAGATACTTTTGAAAAGCATACAATTGTTGGAGGTTTTGAGAGGTTTGGTAGTTTCATGTTCTTTTTATGAAATTTTCTGAAATATTCATGCAATATTAAGATATTGTATAAAGTGTAATTAATTTGTCATTGTATAATGTTTGTTGACATTTTTCTTTTTTTTATATGTATGACTTGTGTAAGTTGTAAGACATCACGTAATAAATATTGCTATTACTATTTCTATTTCTATAGCAAAATGTCTGTATAAGGAATTGAGTGAAATTACATACTTTAATGAACCATCCTGAAACATATACAGGGTGAGTCGGGAGGAACGTACCAAACTCCAGGAGTGTATTGTACACGTGAAAATAAATTTAAAGAACTGAAATTTTGTTATCCGATTTTCATTTGTTTTCAAGTTATAGTTCCGAACAGTTTGTTGAAAAGTCAGATAAATACGTTTTTATCGGGAATTTTCTGATGCCAACCATTGACGATATCCTTCAACAGCAGCTGTAGCACACCCATTACAAAAACCATAGACAAACACCATAATTGCATATTCAAGATTTGAAACTATAACTTGAAAAGAAATGAAGATCGGATAACAACATATGATTTTTTTAATTATTTTCACGTGTACAATACACTCCTGGAGTTTGGTCCATTCCTCCCGACTCACCCTGTATATAGTTTTCGATTTTTATTTTCGTTACTACCCATAAGTGACGAGAAAACTGCCATTTTTATTCTGCCAAATATTTTAATATACTTACCTAATTAGGCAATTCATTATTATTATAATCTATCTTCTTTTACCCTTTCAGGTGTCGAAGTTGTGCAATTGTTTCTTCATGTATTTTCTTTTATCATTTGATTCCACCGTTTCTTGTTTCTTGCTATTTCCTCCACTTGTACATTGGTTATCCCCCTCTTATTTCATATGTTTCCAATAGTTGTGTCCCCTTTCCTTTTTGGTCTTCCAACTCTTCTCTTTCCTGTTATCTTTGTTTCCCATATCTTCTTTGTTTGGTTGTTGTCTTCTCTCCTGATTAGGTGTACCAGCCATTGTAATTGTCTATCTGTTTATTGAGTTCTACCAGTTCTAGTTCATTTCTGATGTCCACATTTCTCACTCTATCTAGTTTTGTTATCCGTATACTTTCATCAGGTATTTCATTTCAAGGGCTTGTATTTTGCTTTTTTGTCTCTTGTTGAGTATCCACGTTTCTCAGCCGTATAGTAGAGTAGCTACAAATTATACTTTGTACATTATAAGTTTTGTTTTTTGGAATATTGTTTAGTATAATTTTGTTAATTGTCTGAAAAGTCATTGCTTGTATTCTGTTGTTTATTTCTGTTTCCATATTCCCTTTCCTTTCAATAATTTGACGTGAGAAGAATATTTTGACTACAGTTTTATATCACAAATCTACTTATTTTTAATAATTCTTCATATTTTTGTCTTGCTGGAATCAATTCCATAATAATTAACTCAAAAAATTTTTAGACAAAGCGGAAAAACCGCTTGATGCAAGGCGGAATATTGTAATTGTCACTGTTTAGTAAATTGAATAGATTTGTGAACTTTTTAACTATACGATAAAATTTTACTTAAATTAAACTTTTTTAATAACTTACTTAATTTAATTAACTTCAAAAATTTTGTCGTTATAATAGGAATACTACATTTAAGAGTTATTTGTATATCGTCGTAATCGTAATTATAATATTTGTATAATATGAATATAAATTGAATACATTTTGTGTATAACGAAATCCGTTGTACCTAAATATAAATTTTATGTTGTTTATCATTAATTCTATTTTATCATTAAGATGGTTGAGACCTTTACTTTGTGGTAACCCATATTAAATTTAGAATTAGAAACATAGTAGTGTTTTATTCTAAATTCTATTTTACTATGAAAACGTTCGTCAAGGCTATCCTGAGGGCTATCCATCACCGTGGAATGACTGCCACCACACTACAATAGTATGATCTTTTGAGTGAAAAATTGCGAAGAATTTTTATATTTTTAAAGTTTTTATTTAATTTAAAGATTATAATCAATGGTAGTACCTTTTGTCAATGCTATAATTTCATCAACCAAGCTTATGAATAGGTAAACCGAAATTAAAAATTATCATAATCATTTCACTGTATGACTTATCATAGATCCTAAATAAGCAGTTATTGTTATTCATCTTGTTCTTCAATTGTCTTCAATTATGTCAATATTTTTCAATTACATATTTCTGAGTAATATTCTGTTTTCTGAGATAAAATAAATTGTGAGTCAAGCTGCGTACTTGTCATTACAAAAAAAACGTGTTTTGCAAGCTTCAGGGAGTTGAATTCACTAATATGAGTCATAATTAGGTATTACGATATTATTAGTTATGTGCTGATGAACAAAATTATTTCAATTTTATATCAATTGTGTGTGGATTGATAAGTATATCTCTAACAATTCAATTATTTCTTGTCCCAAGTTCACACCTTAATCGTCATTAGCATACAAAATCTGATATCAATTGCTAACATTGTTATCAACACAAATATTGCCGTTCCAATTTCCAATTAACCCCAGTGTATTCGCATTAGGGGTGGGTTGCCTCAGCCAAGGGGCGGTTTTAATATTTCGCAGCGATTATTAAGGCACTCGCAGTTCACACAATGTCGTAATATATGCAAATAACGTTCAGCAACTAGCGCCCGTCTTCGTCGGTTATTAGTAGCTGATGTCGACGAGCACTTGGGCACCTATATTAGTTACGGTAGTTGTTGAAGGTTTGGGGCGGAGAGGCTTAACTTACGAATTACGAACACGTAATATGTGTAACGAGTGGAATGGAATGTAATAGCGATGCATGGCGAATGCATAGAAAGTTTCGTAATTGTGATTGTTAAAAAGTTTGTAAGAGGATTTGTGTGGAGGCGAGTTAAAATTTGTTGTCAGCACATTGTGCGTGAACTTTTAATGCACACTTGTGAAGTTTGGATAGTTATAAAATAAGAATGGCAGGTAAATTTATTTGTGCCTACATGTGCAGAATTCTAGTTCAAGAAATACAATTAATTGTTTGTAATAGCTACACACAAACAATCAATAAACATCATAGTTACGAGCATACGAAATAACCATTTATGTGTGATGTCTTAATTACAGGTAGAACGGACTAAATATTAAAAAAAGCGGACATAGCTAGCCTCAAACAGGATAGCTACGGTCGATGTTGTAAACTCGGCTAACGCCTCGCATTTAATATTCCGACCCCGCTCTTTAAGACTTACTTAGAGGACTTGCACCATAAATAACTATTATTAACTTAAGAAGTGTGTTAACTGTGTAACAAATAACTTAACAATACTGAATTCAAGATACAAACATAAAAACATACACAAACACACAAGTTAAGAAAACAGAAGAAACGAAAAATCAATAATAGATTATATAATACAAGAGACATTTATTTATATAGTGTGTTGGCAAAATTAAAAAATCTTATTTTGGCACTGTAATTTTAAATTATTT
This sequence comes from Othius punctulatus, assembly GCA_951805005.1. Taxonomy (NCBI): domain Eukaryota; kingdom Metazoa; phylum Arthropoda; class Insecta; order Coleoptera; family Staphylinidae; genus Othius; species Othius punctulatus. The sequence goes on from OX638141.1 coordinate 15,128,048, forward strand.
TTGCAAATTGTAAATAATTTGCAAAAAGAATTTAAAATTACATTTGAGAACATTAAAGAAAAATAACAGGTACTGTAAATAACATGTTTTAAAAGTTTGATATATTTATAGTGTGTTGGTAAAATTTAAAAACAAAAACAAAATTATTTTGGCACTTAAAATAAAATCGTATTTTGGCACTGTAATTTTAAATTAATTTTGCAAATAGTAAATAATTTGCAAAAAGTAGTCGTTCCTGATGAAGTTTTCGCAGTTCGGTAAACTTCTATTTTATCTGTACTGCAATTAGTAGTACCATTGATTGTAATTATAAAGATTAAAGATTTCGATCATTCCATTCATATGTTTCAAAAGGTTTTAAAAAGTGCATTTGAATATAAAACAATGTCCAATTTCAGAACGTTTTCATTTTTACATCCACGTGAACTTCAGTTATACAAAGCTTAATACACAAAGTTATACAAAGTAATGTAATGAAATGTTCATTTCATGTTACTTGAGGTGCGTTCCCACGAATCAAGTTAATTGATCGATTGTAGTTGATCAACAAAAGTTGAATGAAAACTATTGTGAGAACCTTTGTTTCAATAGAGTTGATCAACTTTAAACAATCATTTTCATTCAACTTTGTAAACTCATCCGGGGACATACGATATACTGCAGCGATGCAAAACTGTTTTGACAGGAAATAAAGATACATTTTAAAACAAAATACAAAACATTTTAAACAAATAGCTTCAAAATTGCATTTTTATACAAATCCAAACATTGATTTTTACTTAATTATTGAGTCATATATTCTACAGCGATACAAAACTTTTAATACAGAGATCATTTTTGAAAAAATTGCAACAAATTGAAACAAATAACTTAAAAATTGCATTTATCTGCATATCCAAATGTCGAGTTTCAGTTATTATTACCACCATATATACTTCAGTAATACACAACTTTAATTACATGAACTAAAAAGTCCAATTTATGGTAAGCATTTTTTTTTTAATTGTTTTCAGTTCCTTCTACTTAATGAATAAAATAGTGCCTCAATATTTTTTGTAACTACAAATGAGCAATTACATTTATGGCTTAATTAAAATAGTCGCAAGATTTTACACATTAAATTTTTATAGCTAGTATGAAAAATTACAAAATATTTAAGATTGCAAGACTGCAAGACTGCAACGATGCAAAATTGTTTTGACATGAAATAAAAAGACAATTTTAAAACAAAATGCAAAAAAATTTAGACAAATAGCTTAAAAATTGCATTTGTATACAAATCCAAATGTCGATTTTTACTTAATTATTGAGCTATATATTCTGCAGCAATACAAAACTTTTCTGTCATGAAATACAGAGATCATTTTTGAAAAAATTGCAAAAAATTGAAACAAATAGCTTAAAAATTGCATTTGTCTGCAAATCCAAATGTCGAGTTTAAGTTATTATTACCACCATATATACTTCAAAAAGTCCAATTTATGGGAAACATTTTTTTTTATTGTTTTCAGTTCCTTCTACTTAATGAATAAAATAGTGCCTCAATATTTTTTATAACTACAAATGAGCAATCACATTTATGGCTTAATCAAATTAGTCTCAAAATTTTTTCACAATAAAATTTTGGAGCTGGAATGAAAAATTACAAAAATTTAAAGATAAAGATTTCAATCATTCCCTTCATGCCTTTTAAAAGGTTTTATAGCTGCATTTGAGTATAAAACAATGTCCAATTTCAGAACATTTTTACATTCACTTGAACTTCAGTTATACAAAGCTTAATATACAAAGTTATACAAAGTAGTGTAATGAATTGTTCATTTCATGTTCCATAAGGTGCGTTCTCACGAATCAAGTTAATTGATCGATTGTAGTTAATCAACAAAAGTTGAATGAATACTATAGTGGAAACCTTTGTTTCAATAGAGTTGATCAACTATAAAAAATCATTTTCATTTAACTTTTGTTGATCATTCCCTGCAAACCTTTTAAAAGGTTTTAAAAACTTCAGTTGAATACAAATCGATGTCCATTTTCAAAATATTTCTACATCCACTTGAACTTCAGTTATACAAAGCTTAATATACAAAGCTATACAAAGTAATGTAATGAAATGTTCATTTCATGTTCCTTAAGGTGCGTTCTCACGAATCAAGTTTATTGATCAATTGTAGTTGATCAACAAAAGTTGAATGAAATCTGTAGTGAAAACCTTTGTTTCAATAGAGTTGATCAACTTTAAACAATCATTTTCATTCAATGTTGTTGATCATTCCCTTGATACCTTTTAAATGGTTTTAAAAACTACATTTGAAAACAAAACAATGTCCAATTTCAGAACATTTTTTCATAAACTTGAACTGCAGTAATACAAAGCTTAATACACAAAGTTATACAAAGTAATGTAATGAAATGTTCATTTCATGTTCCTTAAGGTGCGTTCTCACGAATCAAGTTAATTGATCAATTGTAGTTGATCAACAAAAGTTGAATGAAAACTATAGTGAGAACCTTTGTTTCAGTAGAGTTGACCTACTTTAAACAATCATTTTCATTCAACTTTTGTTGATCATTCCCTTCATACCTTTTAAAAGGTTTTAAAAACTGCATTTGAATACAAAACAATATCCAATTTCAGAACATTTTTACATCCACTTGAACTTCAATTATACAAAGCTTAATATACAAAGTTATACAAAGTAGTGTAATGAAATGTTCATTTCAGGTTCCTTAAGGTGCGTTCTCACGAATCAAGTAAATTGATAGATTGTAGTTGATCAACAAAAGTTGAATGAAAACTATAGTGAGAACCTTTGTTTCAGTAGAGTTGACCTACTTTAAACAATCATTTTCATTCAACTTTTGTTGACCATTCCCTTCATACATTTTAAAAGGTTTTAAAAACTTCATTTGCATACAAAACAATGTCCAATTTCAGAACATTTTTACATCCACTTGAACTTCAGTTATACAAAGCTTAATATACAAAGCTATACAAAGTAGTGTAATTAAATATTCATTTCATGTTCCTTAAGGTGCGTTTTCACGAATCAAGTTAATTGATCAATTGTAGTTGATCAACAAAAGTTGAATGAAAGCTATAGTGAGAACATTTGTTTCAATAGAGTTGATCTACTTTAAACAATCATTTTCATTCAACTTTTGTTGATCATTACCTTTATATGTTTTAAAAGATTTTATACCTGCATTTGAATACAAAACAATGTCCAATTTCAGAACATTTTTACATCCACATGAACTTCAGTTATACAAAGCTTAATATACAAAGCTTTACAAAGTAGTGTAATGAAATGTTCATTTCAAGTTCCTTAAGGTGCGTTCTCACGAATTAAGTTAATTGATCGATTGTAGTTGATCAACAAAAGTTGAATGAAAGCTATAGTGAGAACATATGTTTCAATAGAGTTGATCACCTTTAAACAATCATTTTCATTCAACTTTTGTTGATCAACTAATATCGATCAATTAAACTTGATTCGTGAAAAAGCGTCTTTAGAGTGGTCTTCATTGTCAAACTTTCAAACATTGATAAATAAGTCTTCAAAATATACCGAAATAAATATAGAGTATTTTATAAAAATCGTGAAATTTTAACCAAGTGTTTTTATATTTACGATTAATTAGTTTATTGCTACTCAAAGTCAGTTCTACTGGAAGCTTCAAATCAAACTTTCAAATTGTGTAATTTTGTTGTTGTACAGAAACATTATAAATGAATTGAATACTTATACATCTTAATTTTCTTACTAAAGGGTACCTAAAGAGTACTAAAGAGTAAAGAGTTTCTTACTATCATTTGAAACTAGGTTACTCTTGAACTTTTCAAGCTCAATTCACATTTACACATTGCTAAATTACACATTTAATATCAATAACTGATACTGTACTCCAATGTAGTAAATACATCAATTAAAATTTACTAAGTTAATTTATTTATTTGCAATAAGTAAATACATCAATTAAAATTTAGTAAGTTAATTCATTTATTTGAATTCTAACATGAATTATAACAATATGATAATTATAGGCAACCAACACCATACCAATATGTACATTTGGTTGCCTGCGTAGTCGATGGAAGGCGACAGTAGCGCAGAAACTGGTGAACTTTATACCTATGATTTAAACTGCGATATTCTGACAAATCGATTATATATTGATTATGGGGCAAGTTTTTAACTATGTTTAGCACCATTTTTAATCAATAATATTGTGCAAATATTGATTTATAGCACATTTAAATGTTCTCTTAAATCTAGGCAACCAAATGTACAAAATCATCAACTTTTATTTTGCACATGTACATTTGGTTACCTGGTTTTAAGCGGACTTTTAATAATTCTGTTATAAATCAATATCTGCACAATAGTATTGATTCAAGACGGTGCTACACATAGCTATAGACGTGCCCCATGGCGTTTGGATTTATTTTGCATGTTTTTTCAATTTTATATGGTGCCATCTTCCTTTTGATTGATACAATAAAACTGTAATTGTTATATTTGTTAATAAATAAAATAAAAAATTAAATGAAATTTTAAATGAATCAGATCTACCAATCTGTCTCGAGTAAAAATGTTTGATCAACTTTTTCTGAAAACTACCAAAAGGGTTGAGATTCATAACTTTAAAACAATCAATTGTATATGGTGCCATCTTCCTTTTGATTTAAAGGAGTCAGATCTACCAATCTGTCTAATTCGACTAAAAATTGTTTGCTCAACTTTCTCCAAAAGGACCAAAAGGATTGAGGTTCAAAATTTCGAAACAATCAATTGTATTTGGTGCAATCTTCCTTTTTGATTTAAAGGAGTCAGATCTACCAATCTGTCTAATTCGACTAAAAATGTTTAAACAACTTTCTCCAAAAGGACCAAAAGGGTTGAGCTACAAAACTTCAAAACAATCAATTGTATTTGGTGCCATCTTCCTTTTGATTTAAAGGAGTCGGATCTACCAATCTGTCTAATTCGACTTAAAATGTTTGCTCAACTTTGTCCAAAAGGACCAAAAGGGTTGAGATTCAAAACTCCAAAACAATCAATTGTATTTGGTGCCATTTTCCTTTTGATTTAAAGGAGTCAGATCTACCAATCTGTCTAAATCGACTTAAAATGTTTGCTCAACTTTCTCCAAAACGACCAAAAGGGTTGAGCTTCAAAATTTCAAAACAATCAATTGTATTTGGTGCCATCTTCCTTTTGATTTAAAGGAGTCAGATCTACCAATCTGCCTAATTCGACTAAAAATGTTTAAACAAGTTTCTCCAAAAGGACCAAAAGGGTTGAGCTACAAAACTCCAAAACAATCAATTGTATTTGGTGCCATCTTCCTTTTGATTTAAAGGAGTCAGATCTACCAATCTGTCTATTCGACTAAAAATGGTTGCTCAACTTTCTCCAAAAGGACCAAAAGGGTTGAGCTTCAAAACTCCAAAACAATCAATTGTATTTGGTGCCATCTTCCTTTTGATTTGAAGCAGTCGGATCTACCAATGTCTCTAATTCGACTTAAAATGTTTGCTCTACTTTCTCCAAAAGGACCGAAAGGGTTGAGCTTCAAAATTTCAAAACAATCAATTTTATTTGGTGCCATCTTCCTTTTAATTTAAAGGAGTCAGATCTACCAATCTGTCTAATTCGACTAAAAATGTTTGCTCAACTTTCTCCAAAAGGACCAAAAAGCTTCATAACTTCAAAACAATCAATTTTATTTGGTGGCATCTTCCTTTCGATTTAAAGAAGTCAGATCTACCAATCTGCGTAATTCAACTAAAAATGTTTGCTCAACTTTCTCCAAAAAGACCAAAAGGGCTGAACTTCGAAATTTCAAAACAATTGTATTTGGTGCCATCTTCCTTTTGATTTAAAGGAGTCAGATCTACTAATTTAATTTGACTAATAATGTTTGATCAATTTTCTCTGAAAATGACCAAAAGAGTTGAGCTTCAAAACTTCAAAACAAAACAGGATATTAAAGAAAACTACAACTACCATTTTCCGCAAATATATTTTCCTTCGCACTCTCTTAAATAAACTCAGATATCGAAAGCAACAACAGAATGCATAACAATATAAATACACTGAAATGGCTGAAAACACAATAAATACTGAATAATAATGATGAACACACTTTATGTGAGAATAATATATATATATAAAGGAAGGCTGACGTCTCACACATCGAGTCAAATTTTGTACAGATATAGAAAAGTCTTATGTTTACAGCTTATACCAGGGACATCCTAAACACTGTAACGTTACACTAAGCAATAATTAAGTCTGATTATTTCCCGCGCCACTTTTTGCAATTATTCATCCGCTTTTAAGGAAATAATGAACGGATGTATTCAGGGTATTCAGGGAAGTCGGGTGCTTACTGGAAACTTTTTTGTTTATAAAGATAACAGGTGGTCCAACAAGAGTGCAACATTTAATTCCTGAATAAAATATACGTTTTTGAAAAACAGTAAAATATGTATTTCAACTTATAGTACAGTAGACGCAGAAAAAAAGTATGAATGTTTGTCTGTCTATCATGAACTAAATGCCAACACCCTGTATTGTGATTTAGTGTCCACTTTAGTGTACAATGTATCCCGTGACATTTTTTTTGTCTTGAATAACTTGCCGATTAGTTAAATATAAGAAATTGTGATCAATTTTATGCATGAAATTCTTCTCAGATTAATTAAATATCGTAACATGTACTTATGCGAATTTCCAGTAAGATTCGTATTGGCATAAAAGTACAGCAGGCATGTGCGATGATGTGGATTCTGGTTTAAAAATCACAAGCCATATTCATATATTATTGGTATTTTGGTCGAGACAAAATAAATTTAGAAAAACAACAACGAATGAGTAACAATTATAGGATGTAGTATTAAGTATTCATATATTTTACCTCAAATGCAAGAAATAATGAGACCTAAGAATTATTTGCAGTGCTTTTGTTGGACAAATAGTTGGATATCCCTGGTTTATGGTTGATACAGTGTGTTATGTTTTATGATTACAAAAGATTACTATTTATTGATATTGGTATGAATGAGGAGAATATCACTAACTATATACTTCGACAATTGAAATGTGTTTATTGTGTACAATGAAATTACACTCCGATCACACAATAAGTTTGTAAATATATCTCGACTAGAGTTCCAAGTTGTCAATTCAAGCCTATGGAACATTTTATAGTGAACTTTCTTGATATCTAGACACAATACCAAGAAGGAATATTAAGTTGAACAATACAATGATACGTTTAAAAGCATGACTGAAAGGTTGACTATTCATACTATCCCCAGACTCGTTGAATGTTTGTGGCAGTTATTTTTCAGGTTTCTGTTTCAGATGTACCAAAAACTTTGATGTGATAGTATTTTACAACTCATTTCAAGTTTTGCATTCTGTTTGCTTAAAGTATATACTTAGAATACTCCCCTTATGCTATATGTAGTGTTACCAGTATTGAATTAGAATAACGTCATACAATTTTGTAAAGTAGTCGGATAATCCGTGTGCTGTGAGGAGCCCTGGATTTGTTGAGAAGATTGCACGGCAGCCATGGCCATCGAAACAGGTGTAGTCGTTGGATGATAAGGAACCTATAACAAAAATAAATTAAGAGAAGCTTAGAAAAGCAAAGAAAGCAAGAAGAAAAGCAAAGAAAAACTAAACCTGCATGCAAGCATTAACAAGGAGAATATTCATTTTGGTTCGACTCGCTACCAAAATGAGATTAAACGTTGGTCAACGTCTCGCTAAAAATATGCAATGAACTTCCACTTAGACTCCACTTTAGATTCCACTTGCTAAAGCAAGGTTTCGTTTGGTTTATATATAGCAAATGACGTGTAGTTTTAGTTACTACTATTAAAACTAAGCGTAATTTATGTAAATATGCTTCTATTTTACACTCATTATCTGGTTATAATATTTGTATACATAGATTTAAAATATATCTTACCGATGTATTGTGATGGAATCTGGGGTCTAGCATCATGGCGGCGGCGACGGCTGCTGCTGTTGAGGTGGCCGTTGAATGATTCCCCCTTGCAAGCATGTGGTGGTTAACAACGTTATTGTGGTGCTGTCCAGGCCTCTGATTGTGCCCCAGAATCGGATGCTGGATGTTGTGGCTATGGTGGTGGAATTCTGCCGGATCGCCAAAATGGTGGTAGTTTGAGTTCAGGGTCGGCAGATTTCCTGTTAATTAGAATGATTTTGGTTGAAGTTACCGAGTCTTGTACATACATTGTTTTAAGAGCCCGAAAACAACTATTTTCAGTAGAACATATATTGTGAACCCTTTAAAGAGAATAGTACTGAGGTTTAGACTATATAGTTATGCTCTATATAAAATATACGCCACAGAGAAGAAAAACAATGAAACGTCTGAAGGACTCAATTTTATGGAGGATTTAATTTAATACATACATTACGGAATATTCTATACTGAAGAATTTACGTGAGAGTGAACGTGTTTATTACCTGCTGTTGTCGTATGGTTTTGATGGTGCATGATCAATTCTTGGATATCGGACCCTAGAGGCTGGCTCACGGTAGACGCTGCACTGGCATTGGTGGTCGGAAAATTGATGTTCGAACTTCCATTGTTGGAACTTGAAGACTCCTGTGACTTAAAATAAATATAACAATACACCAATGTTGCTGAAGTAACATAGTTTCTGCACCTTCATTAAGTTTTTCAAAATTAACTAGCATGTTTCAAAATTTAAATGAACATTTATGAAACCCCCAGTATTTTTTAATTCCACTTTTGGTGTTTTTATAAAATTTTCCCCAATTTGCATACATTTTCAGCGATTTTTTGATATTTTGTATGATATTTTAAATAAATTTTCTTCAATTTACATAAATTTTCTGCAATGTCAATACATTTTCTGAACAAATTTTATAATTACACTTTTATTCTAATCTACGAAAAAATCCTCAAAAACTGTAATGAGGACTTTTTATTCCAGAATTTCATGACAAAGTTTGAAACCTCAGTGAGTATTACTTGGGACGTCATAAAATAACATTTTACATTGAATTAAACAACTTTTGTTCATATTTTAATCAATCAGAAATAACCAGTAATCATTAATAAATAGAATCAGATAACAATTAGGATTCACCTCCAGTTGAATCGACATACAAATGTTTTTATACCTGCGGTTTACTTTGTCTACTGGATGTCCCGTTACTTGTGCTATTGTTCCTCATGGGCCGGGCCTTGTATGGTACCTTGGCACTCGCATTCTCGCCGTGGTGCCTCGTGAAATGCTCCTTCAACTTGTCCCGCCTGGAGCTGGCGTAGTCGCAGTTCGAGCATTTGAAAGGTTTCTCATCCAGGTGTATCCGCTCGTGCCTCACCAGGTGGCTCTTCTCCATGAAACCCCGCCCGCAGACGGCACAGGAGTGGGGCCTTAACCCGTTGTGGCTCTTAGCATGGCTCGCCAGCTGATTCTTCTTCGACGTGGAGTATTTACAGTGTGGATACGAACAGCGATAGATATCACCTAAAAATGAACATGTTTACATACTTTCCGTTGAATACTGAAGAAGTTGGTAATCAAATAGACGAATTTATGATTGTGATTAAGTGATTGTAGAAAAAACGTTGTATGTATTATGAGCAAAAAGTGACATTATCGCTTTCAAGTGAATGCAACTCTCACTTTCAAGCAATAATGTATCACTTTTCACTCATAATACATAAATAACTATTAATAACAATTTCTAATATCGTTTATAGTTATTTATGTATGGCAGATCGTATGAGTTGAACTTATATTAAAGCGTACCAGCATGTATCCTCTTGTGAGCAATCATATGACTTAGAAATTTAGTGTGGAATCCGCAAGCCTCGCAGTTGAGTATTTTCTCGCTGGAATGCGAGAGCATGTGGGTCTCTAGGTTGTGCTTGAATCTAAACGTCTTGGTACACTGATCACATTTGAACGTCTTATCTGGCGTGTGTATCTTCAGATGGGAGAGATAATTCTGCTTCACACGACACTTGAACGAACAAAACGTGCACTGGTAAACGGAATCTTCTAAGTGTTTGGCTCTATGTGCAATTAATTTAGCTATTTGGTCTGTTGTAGTATCACCTAAAAACGAGTAATAATTACAGATCGTTGTATCTGTTAAGAGTTGCGCTTATATAACTTACAATAATCACATTTAAATGGAGGACCGGGGAAGTGATTCTTCATATGGTTTAGGTAGTCGCCGTGGTACTGGCAGACAAAGTTACATATTCCGCATTTGTACGTTACATCCTTGGAATGGCTTAAAGCTAAGTGCTGCTCCAGCAGCAGACTGTCGTTTATATTCGTGAAACAAATGGGGCATTTGATGCCCACTTTTTCGTCCGAATCAGATTCTAAAAATCATGCAACATGTAATGACAATAACTTCAGAAAACTAATGATTATGTACCTTCTATATTATCAGTCAAGTAGTCACCTAATGATATTTTCTTATTTTTCTTAACTAAAGCTTTTAAAGCAGCCAACCGCATCGTAGGCTTCAGGCCTGTCATCAACCGCAGCAACAATTGCTCTTTCCGGTTCTTGTGCCTTGCCTTCACGACTATCGAGTTTAAACTGCTCCCGTCACGTTCCGATACTGTTATCTTGCTATCAGATTTGTCGGTATCTGAGGATTTCTCTTCAGACTTTAACATCTAAAGTTACAAAATAATTACATCATGAATACAAAAATAAAAATTCTCAATTTACAAAAGCAAAATACGCAACGTAATTTTTTAATTTGCATTCAAACCACTTATACACAACATGATCAACTGAAGTTTGAATTTAATGGTAGGACTTTCTAGGAAGTATAAGTGATTAGTATTAATTAGTAGTAGCGAAGAGTGGATTTTTTCTCAAACTAGCTTCATCTGATGAAATTAAGTGTACAACCCAAAAAATGCATCGTATTAAATATGTTTTGAACTCGGCAAAGATGAAGTTAAGTGTACAACCTAATAAATACGTTGTATTAAATATGTTTTGAACTTGGCAAAACAACTGCCACACCCAACAATGTCTGTAAGCAACTCAATTGAAGAAATTAAAAAAAATTGAAAAACTAAACTTTTAAATAGGTAAAATTAATCGCAGATTACTTTGTTTATATCACTTGAGTTTATTAAATCGTGACTATAGTTTCGACACTTAGCGTGTCATTTTCGAACGTACAATGATGATTAATTTTACCTATTTAACAATGTATCACAAAGTAGAGCCGTCAACAGTTACTCATTAAACTCTTAAACTTGCTCTGATTATGTTATTAATATTACCTGCTCGTATTTAACGTGAAGCATATCGTACTTGCTTTTGAAATTGGACATCAACAGATTATTCTGCATTAAACTATGCAGAAAATAGTACAATGACAACTCGCTCTTGCTGTACAACCCGCAGACTTCGATGTGCTTGAAAATGTCGTTATGATCGATGTTCACCCAACTGATGCAGTTCAGCAGCTTGTTAAAGTCTTGCTCACGGTCCTGAACGTTTTTCGACACCCAATCCGTTATAATAATCAGCAATTTATAAAACGGAATGGGGTACGCCTGAAACACAATAGTTTCACAATCACCCACTATGTGCACATGATTATAATTATTCCTCGTACCTTATTCTTTAAAAATTCTTGTAATTCCTGCGTATGCAGGTTTAATATCTCTTTGCCATCGCACACCTCGTTCAAGTGCGTCACGATCCAATTTTCTACTAGATTGCCTAATTGTTTTAGTTTAAATCGTTGCGTTAAATAATAAGTGAATATACAATTATCTACACTCAGCTTTGTGCCCAGAAATTCTATGCAGTACTCTATAATTTTGGTCATCAGAAAGTGATCGGCAAGCCTGAGGAGCTCCTCGACGTTTGAGTGGCTGATCACTACCTTCCCCGTGTACATGTAGTTGATGACGATGTTGAATATCTCGACGTCCAGGCAGTTAACGGTCAGCTGCTCCCGCGATATCTTGTGGTGCTTCAGGATGGAGTCGAAGTACGGGGAGTTGCACGCCAGGACGTTGCGGTGCGCCTTGACAATCTTGTTGTTGACGAAGAGGGTTAAGTCGCAGAAGCTGCTCCTCTGCTTCTGCTCGTAGAGCTTCTCGAACAGAGACCTGGATATTTCCTCGGTGACAAACGTCATAGAGCCTGTCTCATTCATTTTTAGCTAGAATTGTGAGTAAACACTTAGATGATTTTCTTTTGAGGTAAACATTGGGGTTGCGTTGGGTCTATGGTGGGTGGATGATATTATTTGGTTGCTTACGTTATTGATGGCTTGCGGTTGTAATTGTACAGTTTCCTGATTCTTTTTTTCATTTTATTATAGATGATTGCAATAAAATTGCATTATTAAATGCACTCAAAAATCGAACTTGCAATTGCACTACCAACTTCACTCCCACATAGAAATTCTTACACATCTAAAATCATTTGCACTTATTGCAAGGAATATACTTTACAATTAACGTAATACTCATGAAATTCTAATTACATCTAATATATGATTAATCCACAATATCATATATTATAATAAAAGCAATAATAAACTAGATATTATTTCTTATTACTTCAAAAACTCGTCCATTCGAATATATATTTTATTTCATTCTGTGCATCTTTGCTGTGCATTCTGTGGTTTGTTGTTGAACTCCACAACATTTTAAATATTATTTGCCAAGAGGTTATCTTATTTATTCTTACATTATAACGCTTATAATTATTATATTAGTGACGAGCAGTTATTATCATATTTGTAGGGTTCAGATAACGAACATATAATTGAAGGTTATCACAAGCTAAAATCCACAAATGCTTCGACATTTATCTCATCTCCGAACTTAGAGTGTATTTTAGGTTATGCTTAAGAAAATGGGAGATATAGATGTAAAACAGGGTCTAAAGCTGATCCTTGAACGAGTTGAAGCCGCAAGCCACAGAAGGAAACCCGTAAGTAACGTTGAAGATTCATCGTTTACATACTTCTCGTTTATCGTATAAACTTGCATACTACTACACTTACTACAGCCGTAACATTTTGTTTCATCATATGAAACATTTAACTTATGTACTGTACTTATTTAGGAACTGCAATGTCTACACCCACAACTTGTCGCTGTGAGCAAGACGAAGCCCATCGATATGATCTTGGAGTGCTATGAGGCGGGCCAAAGACATTTTGGCGAAAACTATGCCAAAGAGTTGGTGGAGAAGTCCACCAACAAAGAGATCCTAGAGAAGTGCAAAGAAATAAGGTGGCACTTCATAGGCCACTTGCAGACGAACAAGGTGAATAAAATGTTGTCGTTGCCGAACTTGTACCTCATAGAGACAGTGGACAGCGAGAAAATGGCCATGCAGCTAAACAAAAGCTGGCCCAAATTTGGGCCTCCCGATACAAAGCTTAAGATTATGCTACAAGTGAACACGAGCGGTGAAGAAGGTATAAAATAATAGTGGACTGGTTTTATTTAGTGTGGCTAATAATACTGTTCATAATCTATTCCCACCAAAGTTGGCTGTGAACTTGTCATTTCGCATACATGAATTTAAGGCCCGTATCTATAGTCCGTACTTCAGCATGAGTTCGACTCAAGTCGTATATTTGGTTGCCTTTTGTGCATAAACGTGTATAGAGAATTCGCAACCATATATACAACTTGAGTCGAACTCAAGCTCAAGTACGGACTATAGATACGGGCCTTAATAGCTCTCAGAATGTAAGTTGGAAAACATTGTGACTGTTATTCTAATACTTTTGCCGAATAAATTTTGTGACATAACAACTTAGGTGAGGGTATATCATGAACAGTATGAGTGTCACTTAAATTATTAATTGAGTAATGACTCTGTCAATAACTTAATACATTCCTATTTCTACGACTTGGTTCTTGATGGGTGCTTCAAGTATTCAGTTTTCAGAAAAGAGCGGTATAAATCCTGTGGAGGCTGTAGAATTAACAAAGTACGTTTTGGAGGAGTGTCCGAATTTAGACTTGCATGGCTTGATGACCATTGGCAGGTTTGGGTATAATACAGAAGACGGGCCCAACCCCGACTTCATCTGCTTGAAGCAGTGCAGAGATGAGGTCTGCCAGAGACTAAATATTGACTGGAAAAATGTCCAACTTTCAATGGGAATGTCGGATGATTTTGAGCATGCGGTAATGTTTTTTTTTTAGCATAATTTTTGAATTTTTTAGACCAGTTATCTGAAAGAAGAGGCGATTCTAAGAGGGAATTTAAGACTCACATGTTTAGTGCCGACCACGAGGCATTTCTCACTGTGTTTCTCAGTTCGGCTTTTAAAGCCTATTTGATTTTTATTTTAATGTCAGTGTCGGAAAAAATTACTTTGATTTTCAACGACTCAAATGCCGCATTTATCACTCAAATAGTATATTGTAATAAGAGTGCGGAAAGGGCTTCATTGCAATTGGCCATTGCCGCAAGCAATGGCCATTTCCGCAAGAGTGTTACATACTATTTTTTCTACGAAAGTGTAGAAAACTAAAGATTAATGTAAATTTAATCATTAATTTAAAATAAATGTCATTGTCATTAATTTAAACGTCAGAAAATTTATAAATCGCTTGTCACCAAATCGAGACTCGAAATTTATACATTAATACTGGAAGTAGAAGAATATCAATAATGGATTCCGATAGTGACGATATAACAAACACTCCGCCGGAACTTGCGGCCATTGCATCCACAGTTTCGTCCGATTTATTGCCTCAAAAATCAAAAGAGAGGTATTGGAGTGCGGAAAGTGAGTGCGGAAAGTACTTTCTGCACTCCTTGTAACAAATACCAACTTTCAAGGTTAAATTTTATGACAGAAAACGTGTCTTTCAACACTTTCGTAGAAAAAATGGTATTTATCACTCAAAATTGAAGAATAGACCTCCTGGCAACATGAAACATCATTAATGTTTCCATCATGGCCATAAATGCATTGGTTTATAACTCTGAATATATAGTTTTGGAATGAACTAAAATATCATACTTTTAAAGTTTGATTCCGTTTATTGAAATTTTTAAAATATCCAAACAAATTTATTCATTACTTATTGTATAGCAATATAATATGTTTATATATTATCTAGATTGAGCTTGGAAGCACAAATGTTCGAGTTGGCAGTTCTATTTTCGGACATCGAGAGAAGAAAACAAATTAGTAGTGATACCTAAATCCAGCTCTTATATTCCTCCATAATTACATCTATGATCTACGTCTTTTATTATACAATTATAAGTATAAGGACATCTAAGACATCTGCATTACTTTAAAGCCCATTTGTATGATCGTGGATCATACAACAGTAGGATACAATTGTTAATACAGTACTATCTTTAGAAACTGAACCAGGATCAAAGATATTCCACGATCGTACAACTGTGCCTTAGTTATCTGCATGGAGTTTGTTTGGTTATAATATTGATCTTTAAAGTTTGTTAACAATATGTTGATACATTCTAATGATTTTTTTATTCAGTTCACTCCTATTTCTTCCTTAATCCTTGGCTAGTTTCTTGCCAGTCATTTCAACTTCCTTGCATTGCAGCTACAGTTTACCGGAAGAATTTGCCAGATCTTTTGATTCTTCAAAGTTGCAGTATAAGTGTAATTCACAATGAAGATGAAAGATGAAACAAGAAGAATTTTCCAGATCGTTTGATTCTTCAAAGTTGCAATATAAGTGTAATTCACCATGAAGATGAAAGATGAAACCAGAAGAATTTTCCAGATCGTTTGATTATTCAAAGTTGCAGTATAAGTGATCTTCTGATTCTTCAAAGTTGCAGTATTAGTGTAATTCACAATGAAGATGAAAGATGAAACCAGAAGAATTTTCCAGATCGTTTGATTCTTCAAAGTTGCAGTATAAGTGATCTTCTGATTCTTCAAAGTTGCAGTATAAGTGTAATTCACAATGAAGATGAAAGTTGAAACCAGAAGAATTTTCCAGATCGATTGATTCTTCAAAGTTGCAGTATAAGTGTAATTCACAATGAAGATGAAGATGAAACAAGAAGAATTTTCCAGATCATTTGATTCTTCAAAGTTGCAGTATAAGTGATCTTCTGATTCTTCAAAGTTGCAGTATAAGTGTAATTCACAATGAAGATGAAAGTTGAAACCAGAAGAATTTTCCAGATCGATTGATTCTTCAAAGTTGCAGTATAAGTGTAATTCACAATGAAGATGAAGATGAAACAAGAAGAATTTTCCAGATCATTTGATTCTTCAAAGTTGCAGTATAAGTGATCTTCTGATTCTTCAAAGTTGCAGTATAAGTGTAATTCACAATGAAGATGAAAGTTGAAACCAGAAGAATTTTTCAGATCGATTGATTCTTCAAAGTTGCAGTATAAGTGATCTTCTGATTCTTCAAAGTTGCAGTATAAGTCTAATTCACAATGAAGATGAAAGTTGAAACCAGAAGAATTTTCCAGATCGTTTGATTCTTCAAAGTTGCAGTATAAGTGTAATTTACAATGAAGAAAAAAGTTGAAACTGGAAAAATTATTCAGATGGTTTGATTTCTTCCTGATGGTTTTAAGTTGTGTCTTCAAATTGTAATTTACAATGAAGATGAAAGTTGAAACAGTCGAATGCTGCCTATTGCGAAGAGAACATTCTAGCGGCAGTACTGTTCATTTTGATACTGTTCAAATATCGTTCAGAAATTTCACTAACATCCGAGTAAGCAGCAAGTTCAAAACTGCATTACAGATAATATGTCGATTCTGATTGTATAACTTATTTACTATTGGAAATGTTTATGCTGAATTAATAGTATCTAAATGATATACCAGTGGAAGGGATCAAATTCCAGTACTACTTGTGCTTACATCTGAACTTTGCAGTGACCACACAAATACAGATTATGTTGTGATATATCTCATTCTTTTGAGGATTTTTCCACAGTAGATTAGTTCCAACAATTGAATTAAGAGACGAGTACTAAGTGTCGGGAGCAAAATGATGCAACCCAATTGTTGAGTTTAAATCGAACAAAAATAAAACCAGCATGATTAAAATACTTCAGATGATTTCAAAATCTATGAACCATTTTGGGATAATTTGGGATATTTGGGACGGGAAGGATAAAATAAAAAAAATATTCTAAGCCCATAGATGGCAATGCGCTCACCCTAATAGAAAAATAAAGTTAATTGGAAAATATAACGCGAACATTTTCCTATTTCTACATAAGTATTAAAAGTTTCTATTATACATAACTTCAGTAACAAATTTATACTATCTTTTCGTGGCTTTGCAAACCAACAACTTCTTCACTCTTTTCCCACAGTATTCGAGCTATGCCCATATCTTTGCAGGATCTATACATTTCGACTTCTTTGCATTCCTCATACATTCTTCCAGTAGCACCATCCAAATCTTTAGATATGGAGCAATAAATAGAAGTTTGGGCACCTTCCTCTGAAGTCTAAAAACAATAATGCAATAATAAAAACTATTAACATCGTTATCACATACAAAATGCCTTTCTTGTGTATAATAATTAACATGTCAAATATTCACCTTAAAGAATGAGTTGATTATGAAATACACAACTTTCAGAGTAACGGGATGCCACTTAAGTGCATAAAATATATCCGTATTGACTGCGCCTGGGTGCAAGGCGTACACATTAACTCCGCTTCCTGATAACTTCTCGGCCAGTATTCTTGTAAATAATATATTAGCTTGTTTGCTGTTGTTGTAGTGATACCCCTGTGTTACAAATTTCTTATTTTTCATGCTTATTGTGCTCGCATCAACCTTTCCACTTTTTGCAAGGACAGAAGAGACCACCACAATCCTACTTGGTGCGGATTGTTTTAACTTGTCTGAAATTAAAAGGAAAGGTTGTTTAAGCTTAAAGGGCTGATTTTTTTTAATACTTTGAATACTTTTCAATCAACGCTTAAAGTAGGTCCCTAAATTAATATTACTGATTTACTTGTTTAAGCTTAAAGGGTTGATTTTTTTAATACTTTGAATACTTTTCAATCAACGCTTAAAGTAGGTCCCTAAATTAATATTACTGATTTACTTGTTTAAGCTTAAAAGGTTGATTTTTTTAATACTTTGAATACTTTTCAATCAACGCTTAAAGTAGGTCCATAAATTAATATTACTGATAAAGGCAAATAAAACACTATGCTTGTACCACACAATTTATTGTTATATACATAGAATGCGTTTTTATTTCGCTGAAATTTCATAAAATTCATACAAGCCATGAAAACATGAATTGAAATTTTTGCCATAACACAAATTCACTGCCATATGAAAGTTTGGTTGCATAAGTAGTATTCAAGTCATGCAACTAAACTTACATATGGCAGTGAATTTGTTTTGTGGCATAATCTTCAATTCATTTTTCATCTCATAGTTGATCTCGCGTAATTTTGGTTGCATAGCCTTATTTTTTTTGACGTAATTTTAGTTGCATAGCCTTGTTTATTTTAACGTAATTTTGGTTGCATAGCCTTGTTTTTTTTTGGCGTAATTTTGGTTGCATAGCCTTGTGTTTTTTGGCGTAATTTTGGTTGCATAGCAATTGCAATAATACACTGGCGAGCAAAAAATAGAGGTCACTTTAAAATTATGACTTATTTTTGGAATTTTTTTGTTTTTACTTTATGTTTGCAAATTGTAAACCAAAGTAGGCGTTTAATAATACATTTGCTGTCAAATGTATTCTATAAAATTGCAGGAATGGAATAATATGTACCAAAATGTGATCGTTAATTTAATTCAAAGACTTCCTCGTCGACTTCAATCAGTAATGCAAGAGGGGGTAATACTCGTTTTAAGTTCTAAGTTTTTTTCATTATTTATTTTCTATATTAGTCCTAGAAACAAAAATTCGAACTTCGTCTGAACTGTAAATTTGTGATATTTCCAAAATAGGCAATAAAAACAAAAAATATGCTTTACGATTCAACATTGCTTTTTTTTAAATTTAATGTGCAAAATACAGTTCAATTGTTTACAATTTGCAAACGTAAAGTTAAAACAAACAAAAATCCAAAAATAAGTCATAATTTTAAAGTGACCTCTATTTTTTGCTCGCCAGTGTAGATCCTGTCGTTTTAAAACTGAACATAGCTTATGTTCAAAGATAAAAAAATCACGCGGTGTTTTAGAATACTCACCAATGAGTAAATGTGTAAGCAGAAACGGAGAAAAATGATTGACTTGCCAATTAAGCTGCCATCCAGCAGCTGAATACGTCCTCACTGCACCCCCAATTCCCGCATTGTTAACCAATATATCTATTCTTGTTTCACTTTCATTAACATTCTTGCAAAATTCACGTACAGATTCGAAACTAGAAAAATCAATCAACTTCACCTCGATATTTGTATTGCCTGTGATGGTGACGATCTTCTCTTTGGCTTTCTCGGCTTTTTCTTGGTTTCTGCAGGCCAGAATTACTCTAGCTCCTCGTTTAGCAAAGTCCAGAGCTGTGTAGTAACCAATTCCTGTAAATTAAATTGTGTCTATCTTTAAAAAGATTAGCTGCAAAATCTGGATGATATTTATAGGCCATTTGGATGATATTAATCACATCTGGATGATATTTATCTCAGCACATGTGTTGTTAGAAAACATACATAAATTTGAATTAAAAATATCAAGAAAAATATTATAATTCCAAGCGAAACAACCGATTTTTCACTGTTTAGATATGTTTCAGAAAGTTCAAAAACAACGTTAAATGAAAATTAAGTTTGTTATATTATAATTTGGTAGGTACTTACTGGTAAATAATTATTTTGATTTTATTTTATTATTTATTTATTTTATTTCGCCTGACTAGTTTCCTGTTTTTTTTTAACCATCATCAGAGGCACGATATGTATTTTAATATTTATATATCATGATCTTATTTTTATGATAAATATTTCTTATTCATTTGAATTTTGATATTTGAAAGTTACAGATGTCTGAATTTTGTGTTTGTTTTGACTATTCTTCCCTTTAGCCACCTCCATTTTAAAACATCAAATCCCAAATTTCAAAGTAGAAATGGCTAGGGAACATTGAGTAACACTTAATATTTATTTAACGTTGTTTCATCAGATCCAAAACAATCAAAGTTTTGTTTTTTTTAAATTAAACTTCTATTCTAACTTCTATTCAAAAGTTATTAAGACTGGCTAGTGTTGAAATGAACAACCGGTATATATCCCAATTAATAATATTAGAAGTAGAAGTATTTGTTAAACAGCTCTTACGATATTTTCATCTTATAGAGTAATTTTTATAGACGTTAGATGTCACAGGAAATACTATAACAAGTTTTTGAGTTGTTGAAGTTATAAAATGATTTTTGAATAGGATTTGTGTGATTAGTATCAATTGATTGATTATTTTTCTTTTCTTTCATTTTTGAAGAATTGATGATTAAACTATTAAATGGTAAAAATGGACAAAAAATGGAAGAAAATAGACGTTAGATGTCACAGAAAATACTATCACAATTTTTTGAGTTGTTGAAGTTATAAAATGATTTTTGAACAGGATTTGTGTGATTTATATCAATTGATTGATTATTTTTCGGTTCTTCCATTTTTGAAGAACTGATGATTAAACCATCGAATGGTAAAAATGGACCAAAAATTGAAGAAAACAAAAATCAATCAATTGATAGAAATCACACAAATCCTGTTCAAAAATCATTTTGTAACTTCAACAACTCAAAAAATTGTGATAGTATTTTCTGAGACATCTAACGTCTATAAAAAATATTCTCTAATATGAAAATATCGAAAGAGTTGTTTAACAAATACTTACAAATACTTAAGGGGATGCCAAAACCTGATTGAAATCTATTTTTTTCGCACGATTACAAACCTTTATCACGCAGCAGTGTGATAAAAAAACTGACTGATGAAAAAAAAATCACAAAAATCATTACTAGTAGCATTGATATATAATAATATAATACAATAATATAGTATTATAATCAATGGTAGTAGTATGAACATTTCACTAGTGTTATGGGCAAAACCTGCCTTTTTTTCAAAATACTCTTTTTGGCATTAAATGGACACAAATAAAGTATACTTTAAGTATGAATGAACATAGTATTTTTATTGTACTTGTACCTTTGTATTATAAATATATATGGCAATGATACATGCTAGTCTACATTCACAATTATAAATACAACACGTTTTTGGTTTTCCTGTAAAATAACAAAAATGCCAGATAACATATTTTACCATAACACTACTGATTTATTATATTATACCATATACCACCGTATACATTTTTACAGCATACTTAATAGATATAATATAATATACATAACTACATTGATGTATGATGTGATACATGATATATGTACCATATATACTACTTAGCGCTACTTGTGTAGATTTTAAATTTGACATACCCAATCCATGTTAACTTTTGTGGCTAAATTGGCTAATAAAGAAATCAAATGAAAAAAATTAAAAATATCACGATTTTTATGATTTAAGAAAAATCATCGATTTTTGTTTTTCTTTTAAATTATGATTTATTCAAACCAAATGAAAAAAATCATCGATTTTTGTTTTTCTTTTAAATTATGATTTATTCAAACCCTGCTTTTGTAGCCTATTCCCAGATGGGCCTCGACTATATTACGAAAAACCATTGACAATTTTCACTAAATATTGGGCTTTTTGAACATTTGGCAGAAATGGTTAGCATTTATAAATGGTTATTTATAAATCTACAATTATTTACAATCCGTCATGTAGTCTGAGAAAGAATATGCTTTCTTATGTATGATGTCAATAATGACATCAATGAACATATCTTATGATATGTTCTTGTGAAGAACAAAATGGTATTGCTAATGTATGATATAAAGTTACGCACTTTTTTTTAAATTTTCAAAATTGTTTTTATTATTCATGACAATTGTTTCGCCACACTGTGGCTTCTTCAGGTGAAGAAATGATATTATTTATTCACCTGAAGAAGCCACAGTGTGGCGAAACAATTGTCGTGAACAATAAAAACAATTTTGAAATTTTTAAAAAAGTGCGTAACTTTATTTCATACATTAGTAATTATGAATTTTCAACAAATAAAAGCCACATCGATCAAAATGGTATTGATTAAATTGATATCAGCACACAAATTAAGTTATTGATTGTAAACCTGTATTGGCTCCTGTAACGATTGCAGTCTTTCCAACTAGGCATACATACGAGTTATTCCATCCTGTTCGCAATTTTACATATAGTTTAGTCCCGATTAAAATAACTATCACTGCTAAAATGGCATACAATAAAACACTCATTTTTAGGTTTGAAAGAACGTGAAGTTACAAGAGTTGCATCGATATGTACTTAAAGCTTAGTACGAAACACTGATTCATGTCACTTTTCTTGACCCTTGAATTGCTTGGATTGTTTCATTGAATGTGTAATTTTAAACCCATTCTACCAATATTTTATAATACAATTATAATAATTCAATAGACAATGAACATTGTTCATATGAATTATTAACATTAATTATTATACACAGTGTGTTTAAAAAAAATAACTGCCTTCAAGTTGAATGTATTAATTTTTTTTAACACTTAATTTCAGAGTTCTACGTCAACTCCTGCAAGATGGTTCATTTTCTTTTTTTAATGCAGTGTATAATAATTAATTTTTGATAGTATTATATCCAGTTCTACCTGGATTGGTAGATCAAATTAGTAAGTGTAATAATCGTATGTTATTCAACTAGACGAACGTAAATAATCGATTATACGAGACGTATTGCCTGAATACACGAGATACGTGTTTTAATAGGAAATTTAATAGGCAACAATAGGCAATTTAATAGGCAATACGTCGAGATTGGAGAATTTTTGATTGTCGAGTTGAATACAGGTAGATTCTTCCATGAACCAAATTAATTAATTATAGAAGTACACAGGAAATTTATAAATTTAATAATTATTAATATTGAATGTAGAATTATTATATACATTTCATAGAGTATCAGTTTTTCACTCGTTTTTTTTCCAAAGATGAGGAATATTTGAATGATGCGAATATACAACGATTCCCAAAAATTTGGACACCTATGGAAAAATATTTTATTATTACTTTCTCAGAAATTTGTATTCTTTCCAAAAGTTTCTGCATTATTTCAAACTCAATTGGTAATCATCGAAGTAAATATATCTGTTCGTGTATACGAGCCATAATCAAAAATAGTTGTAACATACTAATAAATAATAAACAGCTTAAAAGTAAATTATTCTTGTTTCTTATATACGAACTTGTTATTTGGAAAAATTTCGTAGAAATTAAATAGTTGTACAGCTTAAGAGTAAACTATTCTTGTTTGTTAAAATATATGAAAATTTTATTTGGAAAAGTTACTTAGAATTAACAGAAGGTTCTAACTACGAAATTAGAATTACCCACGACAACAATATTTGCTTTTGATTTTTCTGGGTAAAGGTGGGCTTTGTATTTGCAAAGACGGATTAATCTAATATCAACGATAGTCAAATCACCAGAATATTTTTATGTTGTCAAAATAATTTGTTTAAATCGTTATGAGGAATAGTTTATTTGGAAAAGTTACTTAGAATTAACAGAAGGTTCTAACTATGTAATTAGAATCACCTACGGCAACAATATTTGCTTTTGCCTTTTCTGGCCAAAGGTGGGCTCTGTTTTTGCAAAGTCCGATTAATCTAATATAATCGATAATCAAATCACCAGAATATTTTGATGTTGTCAAAATAATTTGTCTAAATCGTTATTAGGAATTGTTTATTTGGAAAAGTTACTTAGATTTAACAGAAGGTTCTAACTACGAAATTAGAATCACCTACGATAACAAAATTTGCTTTTATCTTTTCTGGGTAAAGGTGGCCTTTGTTTTTGCAAAGACGGATTAATCTAGTATAATCGATAATCAAATGACCAGAATATTTTGATGTTTTCAAAATAATTTGTCTACATCGATATAAATCGTTTATAAATAATAATTTTGAATTGGGATTAAGTAATCAATTGAAAATGGCTCCAGTTTTGAGTTCGTAATGAAAGGCAGAAATTGTGTTAATTCAAGGTGATAATTATCACACTCAAAACTGCCCACATGAAAATAATTATTTATAAAAGATTTATAGTGATTTAGACAAATTATCAAGACAATCAAGATATTCATGTATCGTATTCATGTATTCGTGTAGAACCATACACGATTGAGGAGTTCCTGTTGTGGGCTGCTGATCGGGATGCACGGAAAGTGGTTCAAGACTTGACGTGATTTACGATTTGTTTTTGTACTCTCGATCGTTTCATTTTGGGAATTTGTACCCAAAATGTTTTAAATTGTATGCATGACACCATTTCCTGGATTTATGTAATTATTTATGTAAACATATAGGGAATAAAGGTATCTATCTATCTATCTATCTATCTATTCAAAGAACAACTGAATATAACAGCCATGTACAAACCCCCATACGTAACATACGACACACTAGAAAGAACAATGATAAATAATATCATCAACACCAAACAACAATACATAATTATCAGAGACACAAACATTAACAAAAGACCTAACGAATATCAACATCAACAACTGTCTAAAACTATGCAACAAATAATACAAAATTGCTAAGCTACAACCACCATAACAATAAGAAACGACACGCCACGGATCAACCAATGTATACTACAAAACATCAAACAAAGAAATAAACTATACCGAAAACACAGAAAATCGCTCAAAAACCAACAGCCAGAAGAAAAATACAAAAATGCAAAATACAACAAAAAAAGAAGACTTTCTCCGCAATTAAAAAAGCCAAGACAAATCATTACAAAAACAAACTAATCCAACTAGAATACAACCCAGAAAAAACATGGAAAGTCATACAACAACTAACAAGCAATAAACAAAACAAGCATTCTGACATCAAAGTAATTTAAAAAAATAACAATAACACAATGACAGCAAACAAGATAGAAATCGCCGACACAATAAACCAGTATTTTGCGACGATAGGCGAAGAACTTGCAAAAAAAATAAAGAAACCAAGTAAGACACAACCCTATACACCTTGCTCAATTCCAAACACCCTTAACAACGAAAACAACGACTTTACAGCAATAACAACAACAGAAGAACAAATCATAAACATAATCAGAAAACTCATAAACAACAAAGCACCAGGCTTTGACCTAATTACGAACAACATCATAAAACAAAATGAAACAATCCTCGCCCCCATCCTAACTAATCTAACATACATGATACTAGAAACCGGAAAATACCCAGAAAACCTCAAAACTACAGTAATTATATTGATCCACAAAAAAGGAGGTACAAGTGAACCAGAAAATTATCGACCGATATAAAGTACACAAAAAACAGATATGTTGCTGATTTTAGGATTTTAGGAGCCCAAATAACGAGGAATAAATTTTGGAAATTATAGCAATTGCTTCATCCATACGATATCCAAATAGTGGAAGAGCTTTAACCACTTTATTGTGCTCTACGTTTTGCGTTTTACCGATTTATTCAGGAAAAAAGAGCTGAACATATACTTTTTAGCCAGAAAATTCTGTTCACTGATGATTTGTTTCCAAACGAGTGTAGCGCAGTCATTCATATTTTATTTTTTTCTGTTGAAACTGTAACAGATATCAAACACTTTAAAGATACAAAAAAAAACTTAATAATGAATGCCTGCGTCTGATTTGATTTTTTTTTAAATTTATTTGCTTTTGTCATTAAAAAATATGAATATATTAATGTTGGGCCTCACATGTTTTATACACAACCGGTTTATTGATAATAACAATATTATGTCAAAATATGAGGTTTACCCGTATAAAGTGTCAGACCAAACAACATCCAAATCAATGTAAACGTTATCTTTTTATAAGCAAATTTTGTTTTTTTTTTTAAATAAACTTTGAAGCTGAATACTGGCTTAACCAAACGCATTTGTATATAGATAAATTTTGTTAAATCGTCTTCTTTTGATCCCAGTAATCTCTGGTTAAGCCATGTCCACATAATATAGAGACACCCTGTATACAAATGAGATTGACAAAACACAACTAACTGGGAAAGTAATAATGAATGCAGATGACATATGCATCGTTCACGCATATAATACCGAAAGTGAACTACAAAAAGCAATCAACGACGACCTAAGAAAAATAGATACATGGTGCTCCGAAAACTCACTCACAATTAATGAAAATAAAACCGAATTCATGATTTTCGGGCACAAAACACAAGCACACAGCATATAACCTACCTTAAAGGAGACAGAGATAAAAGAAACTATACCTTTTCAATCAAAAATCAATTTCAAATTGAGACCAATCAAGTTCAAATTGAGACCAATCAATTTCAAATTGAGACCAATCAATTTCAAATTGAGACCAATCAATTTCAAATTGAGAACAATCAAGTTCAAATTGAGACCAATCAATTTCAAATTGAGACTAAACAAAATCATGTTGACACTAAACAATATCAAGTTGAGAGTAAACAAATAAAATGTATTATGACAACATATTAATTTATAGCATGTGTCGTATTAAAAATGCCAGGCTACATAAAAAATCAGAACCAGTACATCTCAAGAAGCAGCTGGGTGCTGTTTATAATAATAATGGAGATTGGAAAACCGAAAAACATTAATTCAGAAATAATCACTTACTTCGATTAAGTCCCATATAGCCCAATGTTGGTCCCGATTGAGAATGCATGACCATGAAATCAGGTCAAATGCCACAAAGTTTGAATGGAGAAGGCAGCAATAATATGACACAAACAGAGTTCAGCCTTCAAAGGTTGGAAAACATTATTAATGAAAACGTAAGAAAAATTAATGTTGTCAGTAATTGTGCAGGTATCCAAAAATGTATTCCTGCTGGGTTAAACATGGAAGACATGTACCTTTAGTTTAGTAGTGTATTCCTTAGATTGTTTTAATTTTTGTTGTATAATGTTAATATTTAATATTACATGAATGAATAAATTATAATCATATTTCGTTAATATACATATTGGTATTATTTTCAAATTGAAATTGTTTATTGTCAACTTGATTTTGATTATTATTTTGATCTCAACCTGAAATTAAAAATCTCATTTAGAAATTGTTAGATCTCAAATTAAATTTGCTTCAATACAATTTGAATTTGATTGTGATTAGTCTCAATTTGAAATTGATTGGTCTCAATTTGAACTTGATTAGCTTCAATTTGAACTTTATTGGTCTCAATTTGAAATTGATTGGTCTCAATTTGAAATTGATTGGTCTCAATTTGAACTTGATTGGTCTCAATTTGAAATTGATTGGTCTCAATTTAAATTTGTTACTTACCAAAATGCAATTGATTAGTCTCATTTTGAACTTGAAAAGGTATAGAATAGAAAAATACTTAGGACTAACCATAACAAACAAACTAAAATAGGACAATCATATAAATAACTTACTAAAGAAAAATGCCACAGCTATCCACATGATCAACAGAATAAAGAAATTCCTACCAAAACATTTACGGAAAACCATATATCGTCGGCTTAATGTTACAAGGTTGTTTGTGAAAATTTGTAAATTTGGGAATAATGACTTTAAATATATTTGTTATTACAGAAAATGATGTATTGTGCACTGTAATTAGATTTTTTTTATATAACAGGTTCTTAATATTCCAATTTTAACCTTCCAACAAGCTCAAAGGTCCTGCTTTGAAAACATATGGTCCTGTAAAGTTGTGCACCTAAAAATTGAAAAAAATGTTACATGCAACCTTATAAGTTATAACACCAAGCCGACGATATCACATCATCTTCAATTCAAATAACAAAATAACATCTATCTAATAGGCATATGGAGCAACACCACACAAAAGAATATAAAAAAACTACAAACACAACAAAATCAAGCACTAAAAATACTATACAAACTGCCTAGACTTACCTTAACCACTGACCTACTACAAATCACAAAAGAAAAAAGCATACTACAATTGATAAAAATAAATAACTTAATACTGCTACACAAAATGAAAAACAAGCTAAATACTAATATACATCTAAATACTGGAAATAACATACACACACACAATTCAAGATCACACAATAAAGTAAGAACATGCAAACAAACAGGGAAAAAACACCAGATGAACCTAACCAACGAAACAATAAACGAATACAACAATCTCCCACAAAACACGAGAAATGCAGACCTGAAGGACTTCACCAAGATAATCAAAAACATGATGTGGCCGGCAAAACTTTAGGATGAGAAAGTACCTCGCTCCGAAGAGATTTTTCCGATATATTTATACTGACGATTGTCACAATATGTACTTACAATAAAATTTGAAAAAAAAAAGATTTTTTTTGAAAAATTTTGAACATTTTGAAAATGTTCAATTAAAAAAAAAGAAAAACTCAAAAACTATACCAGGCAATCAAAAACACATCATAACCAAAAAAGCAATAGGTAAAGAAACAAAGATAAAAGTGTACAAAACAATATTCCGACCAATACTAACATGGGGATGCGAAACGTTGAAGCTGGACGGAACGGGAAAAAATAAAATACAAGCAAGCGAAATGAAAATACTAAGTAGAAACAAAGGAGTGACGAATATAGACAAAATAAGAAGCACAAAAATAAGAGAAAAATTCGGCATAGAGCCAATAGAACATGGAAAAACGACAGCTCGGATGGTGGGGATAGATGCAAAGAATGGTGAAAAAAGTGTGGGAAGCAAAGCAAAACAAAAAGAAGAGGAAAGGAAAACCGAGAAAGACATGGGATGACAGAATGAAAACAATAATAGAAGAAATATTGAAAACACGGAAACAAGCGAAAGAACTAGCGAAGGACAGGTCTAAATGGAAGAACCTCATGGACGAAAAACGGTAACAGAAGAAGAAATGGAAAAAAGAAAATGGTGGGGACATATGCAAAGAATGGACAACCAAAGAATAGTGGAAACAGTGTGGGAAGCAAAGGCAAACAAAAAGAAGAGGAAAGGAAGGCCAAGAAAGACATGGGATGACAGACTTATAACAATAATAGAAGAAAGAGGGAAAACATGGAAAGAAGCGAAAGAACTAGCGAAGGACAGGACTAAATCAAAGAAGTTCATGAACAAAAAACAGTAACAGAAGAAAAAACGGAGAAAATAAATTGCTGGGGACATATGCAAAGGATGGACAACCAAAGAATAGTGAAAAAAGTGTGGGAAGCAAAGCCAAATAAAAAGAAGAGGAAAAGGCCGAGAAAGACATGGGATGACAGAATGAAAACAATAATAGAAGAAAGAGGGAAAACATGGAATAAAACTAAATGAAAGAACTTCATGAACAAAAACAGTAACGGAAGAACAAACGGAGAAAAGAAAATGGTGGGGACATATGCAAAGAACGGACAACCAAAGAATAGTGAAAAAAGTGTGGGAAGCAAAGCCAAACCAAAAGAAGAGGAAAGTAATGGCGAGAAAGACATGGGATGACAGAATTAAAACAACAATAGAAGAAAGAGGGAAAACATGGAAAGAAGCGACAGAACTAGCGAAAGACAGGACTAAATAGAAAAACTTCATGAACGAAAAACAGTAACAGAAGAAGAAACGGAGAATAGAACCTGGTGGGGACATATGCAAATAATAGACAACCAAAGAATAGCAAAAAAAGTGTGGGAAGCAAAGCCAACCAAAAAGAAGAGGAAATGAAGGCCGAGAAAGACATGGGATGACAGATTGAAAACAATAATAGAAGAAAGGGGGGAAAACATAGAAAGAAGCGAAAGAAATAGCGAAGGACAGGACTAAATGGAAGAACTGAAAACAGTAACAGAAGAAGAAACGGAGAAAAGAAAACAACTCACCTATACAGCATTGTGGTAGAAGGTGGACTGATATACATCCATTTGAGGATTCATTTTGGAGATGGCCTATTAACACATAAAATTGGAGTCGAGAAACAATTGAGTACACTTTGGCATTTCGGGGCTTTGGATTCATTTTGGAAATGGCCTATTAACACATACAATTGGAGTCAAAAAAAAAATTGAGTATACTTTGGCATTTCTGGGCTTTGGATTCATTTTTTAAATTGCCTATTAACACATACAATTGGAGTCGAGAAAAAATTGAGTACACTTTGGCATTTCGGGGCTTTGGATTCATTTTGGAAATGGCCTATTAACACATACAATTGGAGTCGAGAAAAAATTGAGTATACTTTGGCATTTCTGGGCTTTGGATTCATTTTTTAAATTGCCTACTAACACATACAATTGGAGTCGAGAAAAAATTGAGTACACTTTGGCATTTCGGGGCTTTGGATTCATTTTGGAGATGGCCTATTAACACATAAAATTGGAGTCGAGAAAGAATTGAGTACACTTTGGCATTTCGGGGCTTTGGATTCATTTTGGAAATGGCCTATTAACACATACAATTGGAGTCGAGAAAAAATTGAGTATACTTTGGCATTTCTGGGCTTTGGATTCATTTTTTAAATTGCCTAATAACACATACAATTGGAGTCGAGAAAAAATTGAGTACACTTTGGCATTTCGGGGCTTTGGATTCATTTTGGAGATGGCCTATTAACACATAAAATTGGAGTCGAGAAACAATTGAGTACACTTTGGCATTTCGGGGCTTTGGATTCATTTTGGAAATGGCCTATTAACACATAAAATTGGAGTCGAGAAAGAATTGGCATTTCGGAGGTTTAGAGGCCGTTCATGTGTAATGAACACCAAACGTGAATGAAATTTGGCGAGTCTCCGGTGGGAAATTTTGCAAAAATCTGGTGTAATTAGCGTTAATAACGGAGTGACTGCGCCGTCTCAGTACGTACGGTTAATTTGCTTCGGAGCCGACAGACCAACGTTGGTCCGAATGAGGAACATTTCGAGGTCCCACGCTGAGTGGGCGGCATCCGTTCGGTTCTTGTGATAATCACAGTACAAGCCGCACGGAGCAATCGCCGAAGAGCAAGAGAGAAGAGCCTGAAATTGGTGGGAACCGGCCGGAGTCGGAGGAGTAGATCTCCTCTCGCCTCCCTTGCTCACTTATTATAATAAACCATAAACACACGCACACGTACGTGTGCTAAATTATTTTAATTTCTGTTATGAAACGGGCCTGCGTTTTGCTTTCTGCCCGGCCGTTTAAAGAGCTTCGTGGAAACAAGAGAGGCCACTCTCCGACGAGAGTCGCGGTCTCTAGCAGCTTCGTCGTGCAACGCACACACTAATTACCCACATTTTTCGATAATTGCAAAGGCACGATTCCAAGCGTTCACGTGAACCATATGCCATATTTTTACACAGACCCCTAATAAGAAGTTAAGTCTGAGTGTCCACGACGAAGTGTATAAGGTGAACAAAATAAATATGCTCACAATTTTTTTATTTAGAAACCTATATTTTAATACTTACCCTAGGGGGAGTCTGAAACCCCTATAGGGCGCGTCCCCAGGTGGCGGATAGGGGAAAGCTCGGTAGATATACCGGGCAGGAGGGAAATAAAATACCTCCCGCGGACCAAACAGACACAGCAATGGCTATACTTCGCGCAACGACAGTTTGTTTTTATGACATTGACTTGCAACAAAAATTATAAGGGTGGGATTGTTAAACAACTTCAAGTTAGGTATCATAAAAGTACAGGTATCGACCGGCCCTTTGTCACTGGCAACTCTTTGGTGCATCAACATTCAAGCCAAAGCCAGAACATCCAGTCCAGAATTTAGAATTTAGAATTTATGATGTGATGACATGTTTATAGTTCGTCATGGACCGCGGTATAGAAGTCGGCATCTCAAAAGATTACGGGTTGTGCTATGGTCTCGGACTGGATACCTGGACTTTTATGATACCTAACTTGAAGTGGTTTAACAATCCCACCCTTATCATTTTTATTGCAAGTCAATGTCATAAAAACAAACTATCGTTGCGCGAAGTATAGCAGCATTGTGGTAGTAATTCAGGTGGAGGCTAAGATAGCTGATACAGTTGAAGTACAATGAAAACTTGAGGACGAATAATGTCGAAGCGGCGATAGCACTGCAATGGAGAAGGCAAGGGGAAACCCCTTTTTTCCAAAGTTTCAAAGCTCTATAGGAGTCTGCCTGTCATTCGTTCACATCAACGAGAGATATAAGAAGTGGAAATAAATTATAAGACCAGGCAACTTGAAAAAGTTCGGAAAAACAAACCTTTTGAGTAAGACTTAAAAAAACGAAAAAATCGGGATTCAAACCGATGAAACAATGTTGAAAAAGATTTTGATGGCCATAGTTACGTGTTTCTCAAATTGTGGACATCAAGCATTCGGGATTGTAAAGGAGGCAGCTAAATTCATATTTTGTATTGCTTCGCATGAAAAATTATACCCCGATTTTGAGGTGTGAAATTCTATTCCTTGCAATTTAAGTAATAGAATTTCACACCTCAGAATCACGACATCGAATCAACTTTCGAAAGTTTCAGAAACACTGATATAGATTATTAGATTATCTACTCGCGTTGATGTGCACTAAATAATATATAATTTTAATTGATTTGTAATTGTAGCTTCGATGCTCTAGATAGTATTGTATCTGTCATTAAGTGGCGGCATCATTTGTATATTGGACGGATTAAAATGTATTGTGTCTTCGGCGGGCTTTCCGTGGACCTAGTCCATTACGGCGTAATCCGCATGTTTCGGTAAAACCCCAAGGTGCAGACCAACGACACAGAAAAGCTTGTAGAAATTTGAACTCCAATAAATACAGTCCACTAACAACATATTTTGGTATCCACATTGTACCCTTACATAACTGCCTCCATGTTATCGGGTGTACGGTGCTAAGTACACAACAGATAGCATTTACCATAAACTTTATTTAATCGATGTAAGTTGCAATTGAACGAGACCAATTAAATAATATCCATAATTTTCTTTCGGAATATAATGTCTTATGTTTCTTGTTATTGGAGCATACGGCTGTGAATAAATACTGCAATAAAATTCACACCCATGAAATGGCTGTAAATACCTCTAATAAATGGTTATTTTGATTTTTTTTTCACTTAAATAAGGGCAGATGAAAGAGGTTCTTCTAATTTCGTCTTCTCCTAATAATTCGCCACATAAGTATACATTTTATTTATGTATTAACACCAGGGTTGGAATCAATCATGATTTAAAAAAAAATCACAATCAATGATATATATTTGAGTTTAAAAAAACCCAAATAAATGATGATTTGTTTGATTTTTTTTAAATATATTTATATTTCTCACCTCGAACCTCAAAAGAAGACAAAAACCACAGATTATAAAAAGAAAATAATTTTACTTACCTAAAAGTCTTAATTATAAAATTTTTGATAAAAAAACGTGACGTATTACAGAGTTAACAAGCAAAAATCTTTGAAATATTTTCATCACAGTTTCAGCATTTCATCAGCCAATTAACACATTTCAGAGTTTGCCATCAAAATTAATAATTTGAAGATTTCACCATAAAAGATTCAATTTTTTAAGAAAAATGTAACACTCTTCAGTGTTTACCGCCAAAATAAAAGAAAAGAAAGGTTTTTACTGTAAAAGTAAAAAGTAACTAATTTTATTTACCTCGAAGTCGAAATTTAAAAAGTTTTTGCCAAAAAACGTGCCAAAAAACATTGATCATAATCAATGATATATATTTGAGTTTAAAAAACCCAAATAAATGGTGATTTATTTGATTTATTTTAATCTTATTTATATTTCTCACCTCGAACCTCAAAAGAAGACAAAAACCACAGATTATAAAAAGAAAATAATTTTATTTACCTAAAAGTCTTGATTATAAATTTTTTGATAAAAAAACGTGACCTATTACAGAGTTTACAAGCAAAAATCTTTGAAAGTATAATCTAATATATATCTTTGAAATATTTTCATCACAGTTTTAGCATTTCATCAGCCAATGAACACACTTCAGAGTTTGCCATCAAAATTAATAATTTGAAGATTTCACCTTAATAGATTCAGTTTTTTAAGAAAAATTTAACACTCTTCAGTGTTTAACGCCAAAATAAAAAAAAATAAAGGTTTTTACTGTAAAAGTAAAAAGTAACTAATTTTATTTACCTCGAAGTCGAAATTTAAAAAGTTTTTGCCAAAAAACGTGCCAAAAAACATTGATTACAATCAATGATATATATTTGAGTTTAAAAAACCCAAATAAATGATGATTTATTTGATTTTTTTAAATTTATTTATATTTCTCACCTCGAACCTCATAAGAAGACAAAAACCACAGATTATAAAAAGAAAATAATTTTATTTACCTAAAAGACTTAATTATAAAAATTTTGATAAAAAAGCGTGACTTATTACAGAGTTCACAAGCAAAAATCTTTAAAATATTTTCATCACAGTTTCAGCATTTCATCAGCCAATGAACACATTTCAGAGTTTGCCATCAAAATTAATAATTTGAAGATTTCACCATAAAAGATTCAGTTTTTTAAGAAAAATTTAACACTCTTCAGTGTTTAACGCCAAAATAAAAAAAGAAAGGTTTTTACTGTAAAAGTAAAAAGTAACTAATTTTATTTACCTCGAAGTCGAAATTTATAAAGTTTTTGCCAAAAAACGTGCCAAAAAACATTGATCACAATCAATGATATATATTTGAGTTTAAAAAAACCCAAATAAATGATGATTTATTTGATTTTTTAAAAATTTATTTATATTTCTCACCTCGAACCTCAAAAGAATACAAAAACCACAGATTATAAAAAGAAAATAATTTTATTTACCTAAAAGTCTTAATTTTAAATTTTTTTATAAAAAACGTGACTTATTACAGAGTTTACAAGCAAAAATCTTTGAAATATTTTCATCACAGTTTTAGCATTTCATCAGCCAATGAACACATTTCAGAGTTTGCCATCAAAATTAATAATTTGAAGATTTCACCATAAAAGATTCAGTTTTCTAAGAAATATTTAACACTCTTCAGTGTTTAACGCCAAAATTAAAAAAAATAAAGGTTTTTACTGTAAAAGTAAAAAATAACTAAGTTTATTTACCTCGAAGTCGAAATTTAAAAAGTTTTTGCCAAAAAACGTGCCAAAAAACATTGATCACAATCAATGATATATATTTGAGTTTAAAAAAACCCAAATAAATTATGATTTATTTGATTTTTTTTTAAATTTATTTATATTTCTCACCTCGTACCTCAAATGAAGACAAAAACCACAGATTATAAAAAGAAAATAATTTTATTTACCTAAAAGTCTTAATTATAAAATTTTTGATAAAAAACGTGACGTATTACAGAGTTTACAAGCAAAAATCTTTGAAATATTTTCATCACAGTTTTAGCATTTCATCAGCCAATGAACACATTTCTGAGTTTGCCATCAAAATTAATAATTTGAAGATTTCACCATAAAAGATTCAGTTTTTTAAGAAAAATGTATCACTCTTCAGTGTTTAACGCCAAAATAAAAAAGGACAGGTTTTTACTGTAAAAGTAAAAAGTAACTATTTTTTTTTACCTCGAAGTCGAAATTTAAAAAGTTTTTGCCAAAAAACGTTCCAAAAAACATTAATCACAATCAATGATATATATTTGAGTTTAAAAAAACCCAAATAAATGATGATTTATTTGATTTTTTTTAAATTTATTTATATTTCTCACCTCGAACCTCAAAAGAAGACAAAAACCACAGATTATAAAAATAAAATAATTTTATTTACCGAAAAGTCTTAATTATAAATTTTTTGATAAAGAAACGTGACGTATTACAGAGTTTACAAGCAAATATCTTTGGAATATTTTCATCACAGTTTTAGCATTTCATCAGCCAATGAACACATTTCAGAGTTTGCCTTCAAAATTAATAATTTGAAGATTTCACCATAAAAGATTCAATTTTTTAAGAAAAATTCAACACTCTTCAGTGTTTAACGCCAAAATAAAAAAATAAAGGTTTTTACTGTAAAAGGAAAAAGTAACTAATTTTATTTACCTCGAAGTCGAAATTTAAAAAGTTTTTGCCAAAAAACGTGCCAAAAAACATTGATCACAATCAATGATATATATTTGAGTTTAAAAAACCCAAATAAATGATGATTTATTGTTTTTTTTTTAATTTTATTTATATTTCTCACCTCGAGCCAAGAGAAAAGAAATGAATAGAATGGAGGTAGATATATAGGAATAATAAAACACTTGGTTGACGTTTCACAGTATACAGTATGTCCCCGGATTGAGTTTACAAGAGGATTTTTTTCTTTTATTTTACGCCAAAACTGCAAAGGAATAAGATTTTTTGCTTGTCCTGAAACCAGCAAATCTCTAATTAAAACTTAATTATTCTGACTTAGTGGAACGAAAAGTTCATTTTTCTTTTGATTTCTAACTTTATGTGCTTTTTAAATCCCATCACATTGGCCGTTTTTTTTTTGACGATGTCACTTTGACAAATAATTTTACGCAAGTTAAATAACAAAAATGTTTGTGAAAAACATAATTTTAATAAACAGCAACTCAAAGAAACAGCTTTAAGATAAAAAAGTCATTTTTAACAAGAACTATAGAAAATTTTACACGCTTTACGTCTAATTAACTTTACAATAATTTTATTCACCATATCAACTTTATAGCCGTTATTGAACGCAATTGATTTTATTGTTTTCACTGTCATACTCAACCTTCTTCATAGGAATATTTAATAAGCGGTGGACTAAACTCATGGATTGATAGGAGTTATGTGGAATAACTACATCCGTCCAAGTAGGTTTTCTAAAAATCCTAAACTCCAAATGCTTGTCTATTCTCGACACCTTGAGGTCCAGAAAATTTAATGACGTTTTTTTTTTCCTAATTCCATCGTAAAACTAATCTTATGGTTAATATTATTAATAAAATTGAAAAACTGGTCCAACTGTCTATCTATGCCTGTCCAGACTACCAGTGTATCATCCACATATCTAGCCCAAAATTTGATGCAATTCCTAAATTGATTATTGTCGCAACTTCTAGCATCTTATAGTTTTTGAGTCAGATGATACTATTAACAACCACAATCTCCATACCACTTTCAAAAATCGTTTTTCCAAAACTGTCTGGAAACAATTTCCACTTTCAAAAGGAATTGCGAAACGCTTCCGAGGAATTTCTCAGTTCACACCCGGGCCTGGGCCTGTTCACGCCGAAAACCAATGAACATTTCTCAATCCGATTGCGCCTAGAATCGAGCACATCCTAAAATACCGGCAATTTGCGCTCTCCACGCTCTTCCTATCTGCGGCCACAAATCTCGCCTCTCTCCGGGATGGGAAAATGCGCGCGGCAGAGTTCCGAAGGCCGCTTAATCGACGAAAATAAATTGGAAACAACGTGTTAAATTGACGTTCTCGAATCACATAAATCAGCCACGCAAAGTGCCCTGCCATTTGCCCCGCAAACGTGCCATTTTAATATGCTACATTGAATCATAAGTACATGCGCTGCGCGGATACTCTCAGACCATGCGAAATATACAGTGTCGTTTCGGTATAATAGGGTATTTGTTGATATCCATCGGCTCAATGGATTATGGGGCTCGCTCCTGCGTCGCTCGCCCCACAAACTTCCAGCTCGCCCGTAAAGATTAATTTACAAAGGCGATCGTGTTTGTGGCCCCCCTGTACAAATACAAGCACGATGAGCCATAGTGGGCCCCCGTAGGCAATCGCGTTTGTACAGGGTGGCCTTAAGAAGAGAGAAATATTTTTCAAAAAAACGTAGTTTTATCATGAAAAGCGAGATAACTCGGGGACTTGTGGGAGTACGAGAATGCAAGAGAGCTCAAAATATGCGCCATATACGGAACTAAGTCCCCATAAAAAGATTTGAAAATGTGCCGCTTGGTAGAGCACCCAGTTGACAAAACGTAAAATCGATGATTTTCCGATCAAATCGACTAAAAAAAATCCGAAAAATTGCGATTTTTCGAGTTGCTCCAAATGACCTTAGAGGCACATGTCTAGACTAATTGGACCCTCCCGATTCCAATGAGCACACATTCAGCCTCCTAGCCCCAGCGGTTCTCGTGATATCCGCCCTCAAAGTTGGGAAATTAAAAAAAATAGCATAAAGGGCTATTAAAATTAAACTTCTAATCGAACGGTCCAATCTCGATGCCGATAGTCTCATTCGATTCAGGGGAGTCATACGATTCATACCAGACGACACTTGATATACTTTGGAATACGTTTTATTTTTCGAAATTTTCGAAAATGTCGCGTTTTTTGCCATCTCGATGAAATTCCATTTCGAGAACGCCTCAACCGATTCGGACGAAATTTGGAGGGGTCATAGAGGGCCCAAATACAAGCACAATGAGTCATAGTGGCCCCCATAGGGCTTAAGAAGAAAGAAATATTTTTCAAAAAAAAACGTACTTTTTTCACGAAAAGCGAGATAACTTTGGGAGTTGTGGGACTACGATGAAAGTCCATTTCGAGAACGCCTCAACCGATTTGGACGAAATTGCAAGGAAATGTACGAAGAAATTTATTTTTTACTATTTCGTTCATGAAAAAGTCATTAGATGCCCGGCTTTTTTACGTTTTGTTAAGGGTGCCAACCACTACATTCACATGGTTTCTTGTATATTTCACTTTTACCCAGCGAAAGTTCATACAGTATCTGGGTGGCATTTGTACCGTCTTCGCCATTATGGCATCCTCGCTTTGGATAATGTTTTCATCATCGTGGGGTATTAATTGTGGGTCACGGATGGATACACGGGCACGACTGGCCTCGTAGAAACGATTGCGATTTCAATTACGCCAGAAGAGCGCAGCTTATTGTTCGTAAGTTTTTTCCGTTTTAATTGGAAAATATTTCAAACACATAAGACGTTTCAAACTACATATTGCAGGCTCTCGACTTTAATGGATACGTAAACATAATAAGAGTAGCAGATCTACAATTATCTGATCGATAGTATTGACTATCTGATTTCGTAATGAATTTTAGAATAATAAAATAGAAACTAGTAGAGTGAACAACAATAATAAAAACTACATATACAAAGAAAAATATTTATACCTTAAATATTATTTACCAGTAAGTACCCCTAATAAAGAAGATTGGACAATAAAATAGAACTTGTATAGCCTATATTTTGGCTAAAGAGATTTTTAGCTGTACACGAAGAAATGTATCTTGGCTGTATCTCTGTACTTCCAGACTAGCAAAAAAGGAATATTATCTCATTGTCAGCATTGGTGGATTAAGCGGGGGATTAATATTTGATATTTTCTCAGGCTTCCAATTTTTGAAGCCGAATGAGATAAAAACTGGTTCTCTAGATTTTTTTTTAATATAGCCTGTACAGGAAGCAGAATGCTGATTTTTTCAGCAGATTTTTCATTTAACGTTGACTCTCAGCTGCAGTGTAGTTGGTATTCTTAAGACTATATTTGTGGTTGATGATGGTAAGGATTTTGGGGGTCGATAATCTGATTTACAGTTGTATCCAATAAAACCCAAAAGGCTCAATTACAGGCTTGCTATGTGTCCCGGCCTTAACTGTCTGTCATGGGGACGGCGTGTTTAGCCAACAATGTCGGGTTCTCACCGGCGGAGGCAAAGGTCATCGCGGTGCTCACGATGGCACCGCCTCCCGCACGCACTGGGCCCTCACTCCGGCCGTGGACACGACGCCCACGTATAATATACTGGCTTAATTATTACGTGCCCGTTTTATTATATGTGGAATTAATCTTGAACGTAAAGGAGATATTATCACCCCGCGACTAACGAAATTTTATTTACGACGCTGACTCTGGGGAGCGCTCCGGAGATGGCCCCAGGTGATAAGCAGAAGGGCCCCGAATTCTTCGCGCTTTCAAAGGCATACGTTGGTTCGCTCAATTAACAGTAACAAAGACCGTTCATTAGGCGCGGGCAGTAATTGTGTACGCAGGACGCTTTATGGACTTTTCCTCCTCCCACATCGGGGATGGATCACGATCGCATTATAGATAATATCAAATTAACTTTATGATATACACACACAATCATGCACACATACCTGCCTTCACATGGATTAAACAATAAGGCAAAAAGGTAGCGATTTTTCGGATTTTTATTTTAGTCGATTTGATCGGAAAATCATCGATTTTACGTTTTGCTATCTGGGTGCTCTACCAAGCGGCACATTTTCAAATCTTTTTAAGGGGACTTAGCTCCATATGTGGCGCATATTTTAAGAAAAGCGAGTTATCTCGCTTTTCGTGAAAAAGGTAGGTTTTTTTTAAAACATTTCTCTCTTCTTAAGGCCACCCTGTACAAACGCGATCGCCTAAGGGGGGGCCACTATGGCTCATTGTGCTTGTATTTGGGCCCTCTATGACCCCTCCAAATTTCGTCCGAATCGGTTAAGGCGTTCTCGAAATGGAATTTCATCGAGATGGCAAAAAACGCCACATTTTCGAAAATTTCGAAAATTAAAACGTCTTCCAAAGTATATCAACTGTGGTCTGGTATAAACCGTATGACTCCCCTGCATCGAATGAGACTATCGGCATCGAAATTGGACCGTTCGTTTAGAAGTTTAATTTTAATAGCCCTTTATGGCTATTTTTTTTTAATTTCCCAACTTTGAGGGCGGATATCTCGAGAACCACTGGGGC
Organism: Othius punctulatus; assembly: GCA_951805005.1. NCBI lineage: Eukaryota > Metazoa > Arthropoda > Insecta > Coleoptera > Staphylinidae > Othius > Othius punctulatus. The sequence continues at coordinate 15,168,848 of OX638141.1, forward strand.
TAGGAGGTTGAATGTGTGCTCAATGGAATCTGGAGGGTCCAAATAGTTTGGGTATGTGCCTCTATTATCATTTGGAGCAACTCGAAAAATCGCTATTTTTCGGATTTTTATTTTAGTCGATTTGATCGGAAAATCATCGATTTTACGTTTTGTCAACTGGGTGCTCTACCAAGCGGCACATTTTCAAATCTTTTTATGGGGACTTAGCCCCATATGTGGCGCATATTTTGAGCGCTCGTCCATTCTCGTGCTCCCACAACTCCCCGAGTTATCTCGCTTTTCGTGAAAAAAATACGTTTTTTTGAAAAACATTTCTCTATTCTTACGACCACCGTGTACAAACGCGATCGCCTAAGGGGGCCCACTATGAGATGTGAATCAGGGCAAAATAAGATTGAATATTCCTCAGCTATTTTTTGTTTAAATGGATGGTTTCCTCATTAATCACAGTCAAAATTGTGGCAACAAATTTTTAAGACTGCCGAAATTAAACTTTGATTAAGCACGGTTTTTTGATCTACAATGTGAGAAAGGATGTGAAAAAAAATAAACGATATGTTTTTTTTTTGTTGCTAATCAATGAAAATTAGCAATATTCATTGCAAAGTGCAAAATTTTGATTGGAAATTAAACATAGCACTAAAAATTATAAAATTATCAGCATGTATTTAAAATTTTCCTGGCAATTGCAAATATGCAATTGCAATTTGATTTTACCGGAATTGATGAAATTTTTAATGAAAATTACCAATCATTTAAAATGAATAATCTGTAATTGAAAATTAACAATATTCATTGAAAGGTGCAAATTTTTTATTGGAAATTAAAGACATCACTGAAAATTATAAAATTCTCGGCATGAATTTAGAATGTTGCTGGAAACTGCAACATTTTTACTGAAAGCTGTTTGTTAGAAATAAAAACAAAGAAAAACTGGAAATCACACTTAAAATTTTCAAACATTGATAGAACTTTGCAAAATTTTATTGTAAATTAAACATTGCTGTGAACATTTTAAAGTTTTAACAGCATGAATTTAAAATTTTAGTGGCAATAACAAAGGTTTTACTGGAAATATAGAAATTTTCATGGAAACATTTAAAATGCTCAACGAAAATTATGTTATTATTATTGAAAATTACCAATATTCGTTGGAAATGGCAAAATTTTGATATCAAATTAGAGTTAGTATAAAATTCTCAGTATAAATTTAATATGTTGTTGGAAACTGCAAAATTTTTGCTGAAAACTGCAAAATATTTACAGGAAACGAAGAAATTTTCATAAAAACATAGAAAAACTGGAAATCACACTTCAAAATTACAAACTTTGATAGAAAATTGCAAAATTTTATTGTAAATTAAACATTGCAGTGAAAATTTTAAAGTTTTAACAGCATGAATTTAAAATTTTAGTGGCAATAACAAAGGTTTCACTGGAAATAGAGAAATTTTCATGGAAACATTTAAAATGCTCATTGAAATGATGTTATTATAATTGAAAATTAACAATATTCGTTCGAAACAGCAAAATTTTGATTGGAAATTAGACATAGTATAAAATTCTCAGTATAAATTTAATTTGTTGTTAGATACTGCAAAATTTTTGCTGGAAACTGCAAAATATTTACAGGAAACGAAGCAATTTTCATAAATACATGAAAAAACTGAAATTGCACTTGAATATTTCAAATTTTAATAGAAACATGCGAAATTTTATTTATAAATAAAACATAGAGTTCAAAATGATAAAATTCTCAGCAAGAAATTAAAATGTTGCTGGCAATTGCAAATTTTTTATTGTAATTGATGAAATTTTCAATGAAACTTATCGAAAATTAGCAATATTCATTGCAAAGTGCAAAATTTTGATTGTAAATTAAACATAGCACTAAAAATTATAAAATTATCAGCAAGTATTTAAAATTTTCCTGGCAATTGCAAATATTTTACCGGAATTGATGAAATTTTTGATGAAAGTTACCAATCATTTAAAATGAATAAACTGTAATTGAAAATTAACAATATTCATCGGGAGGTGCAAAATTTTTATTGGAAATTAAAGACATCACTGAAAATTATAAAATTCTCGGCATGAATTTAGAATGTTGCTGGAAACTTCAAAATTTTACTGAAAGCTGTTTGTTAGAAGTGATAAAATTTTCATAAAAACAAAGAAAAACTGGAAATCACTCTTAAAATTTATAAACTTTGATAGCAAATTGCAAAATTTTATTGTAAACTAAACATTGCAGTGAAAATTTTAACGTTTTCAGCATGAATTTAAAATCTTAGTTGCAATAACAAGGTTTTACTGAAAATAGAGAAATTTTCATGGAAACATGAAATTTTCATGAAAATGCTCATCGAAAACTATGTTATTATAATGGACAATTAACAATATTCATTGGAAATGGCAAAATTATGATTGGAAATTAGAGACAGTATAAAATTCTCAGTATAAATGTAATATGTTGATGAAACCTGCAAAAATTTTGATGAAAAAAAAAATAGTAGTGACTATTTGTTAGGGATATTATCCCTAACTGGCTTTCGACCAACGTGGGTTCTTCTGCCGAAAAAAATATTTACAGGAAACGAAGAAATTTTCATAAAAACATAGAAAAAACTGAAATTGCACTTGAAAATTGCAAATTTTGATAAAAAAATTTGAAAATTTGATTGTAAATTAAACATTACAAGAAAAAACTAACAAATCTAAGGATTAATATAAAATTTATCTGGCAGTTGCAATTTTTTTACTGGAAATGATGAAGTTTCCATTGATACTTATAACACTTTCTACGAAAATTATGAAATTGCATTTGAAAATTTCAAATTTTCATTGTAAATTGCAAAATTTCTGCTTGTAATTTGAACATTGCAGTGAAAGTTATAAAATTGTCAGCATAAATTAAAACAAAATGCAAAAAATTTTCACTGGAAATACGACGAAATGTTCTTTGTATCTTATAAAGTAAGTAGGTAGAAATTTATTGAAATTAAAATTTCAAACGGGCGAAAGAGTCCATAATTTCAATTTAGTTATCAAAAATATCAGAAACTTCAAAAAGTTGCAACCTTTTTAACTGGAAATGATGAAATTTACATTGATACTTATAACACTTTCTACGAAAATTATGAAATTGCATTTGAAATTTCAAATTTTCATAGAAAATTGCAAAATTTCTGCTTATAATTCGAACATTGCAGTGAAAGTTATAAAATTGTCAGCATGAATTAAAACAAAATGCGAAAAAATTTCACTGGAAATACGACGAAATGTTCTTTGTATTTTATAAAGTAAGTCATGGAAACATGAAATTTTCATCGAAAATTATGTTATTATAATTGTACATTAACAATATTCATTGGAAACGGCAAAATTTTGATTGGAAATTAGAGACAGTATAAAATTCTCAGTATAAATTTAATATGTTGTTGGAAACTGCAAAATTTTTGCTGAAAACTGCAAAATATTTACAGGAAACGAAGAAATTTTCATAGAAACATAGAAAAACTGAAATTGCACTTGAAAATTGCAAATTTTGATAAAAAAATGCAAAATTTTGATTGTAAATTAAATATTGAAAAAAAAACAAATCCAAGCATTAATTGAAAATTTATCTGGCAGTTGCAACTTTTTAACTGGAAATGATGAAATTCCCATTGATACTCATAACACTTTCTATGAAATTTATGAAATTGCAATTGAAAATTTCAAATTTTTATTGTCAATTGCGAAATTTCTGCTTGAAATTTGAACATTGTAGTGGAAGTTATAAAATTGTCAGTATAAATTAAAACAAATTGCAAAAAATTTTCACTGGAAATACGACGAAATGTTCTTTGTGTCTTATAAAGTACGTAGGTAGAAATTTATTGCAATTAAAATATCAAACGGGTGAAAGAGTCCATAATTTCAATTTAATTACCAAAAATATCAGAAACTTCAAAAGGTTCACTATGAAACTGAGACAAGTGAAAAACCATATTTCTGCATATTTCAGCTTTTTTTTTCATCTATTAAGTAACTAGGTATAACTAGATATGAATTAAGTATCTAGGCTTTTTGTATGACTAATCAATTAAGTGTGGGTGTTTAAAGTGTGAAAGTAGGTAGGTTTTCAAATTTGTTTGATTTTCATTTCATTGTGTTGTGCTGTCGTCAGAGGATTAAGTGCATATTCTCCATTTTTTTGAGAATATTTTTCATTTTTGGGAACATATTTTCTATTTTTAATAGGATATTTTCTATTATTTAAGAGCATATTTTCCATTTTTAAGAGCATATTTTCCATTTATAGAGCATATTTTCCATTTTTAACAGCATATTTGAAGTGCTTAAAATATATATTTTTGAGCATATTTACAATATACTGGGTGAGTTTTTTTGTTTTCATTTTAAGCATTGGAATCTCGGAAACCATAAAACATAAAGATTCGTTTAAATGAGGAAAGAGTTGTCATTTTAAGAGCTTATGCAAGATATGCTTTTGTTTTATGAAAAAAAAACATCGTTTTTGAGTTACAATACAATTTTTTTGTTTTTTTTAATGGCAGTAATAGTTGGCTTTGAACTCCGCTGTGACCGGTCCCAAGCCCGGCTGTGAAAGGAGGAGGGTTGTTCGCAGGGCTAGCAACCCTGCAACGTAAAAGAGGGCGTGCTACGGAAACAGTTTTCACTTTGGTAAATCAATTCTCGAAAATCTACATCCTAGTCCTTGTCCTGGTCGTTTATAACCTTTCATAATAATCGCGATGATTTTCTAGAGGTTCTAAACGACTACGACAAAGACTAGGATTTAAATTTTCGAGAAGTGATGAATAATAACATGGAAATATACAGAAAGAAGAAATAAGAAAATATTCAATGGATTGTCTGTTTTTGTCCTAATAGTTTTTGCCAAGTAAACTTTACTGATTTACGTTCCTAGTACAGTTCTATATGCATATAAACCCAGAAACGCAAAGTGATTCATGGAGATTAAATTGTGCTACATTAATATCAAGCCTGCATATTCATCAACCACTTGAAACGGTTTAAACCAACAAAACCCAAACGCTCTGAATGCACCTAAGGACCGTTGGCTGGTAATTATCCTTGCGGTCTTGGCTAGGAAGGCGGATGGCGAGAGGGACGCGAAGGTACGGTACCAGGGCCGCCCGGGGTCCTCTGGCTCAGAGCGTCCCGTCCGGTCCAACCGTTCGGACGTGGCGAATAGAAGAATCAGCAGAAGAAGCAGAAGAAGTGGAGGAATCAAGAGGTGGGCGCGCGTGCCTCGCGAGTGTGTGATCTATGAGAAGAGCGCGGCGCGCGCCAATGGCAGAAGACGGCGCGAGCTAATTCGAAACGTCGCGTGTCGAAAAGTTCCAGTTCGTGTGACTTTATAATTTTTTTGTTGCTAATTGATCCCCATGGACGTGCCTGATCCTTAATGTGTGATAACATGAGATTTAGTTCCTGGTGCTTTTTTGCTGGACTTTTTTATATACCCCGGAGAACGTTCGTTTTATGACAAGGTAAAATTTTAATAAGCCATTAATTCTGTTATTTAATACGCTTTTTCGACATTAATTAGCTTTCCGATTTTCACCGCAGTATTCATACTCATTCCGTTGCTTACTAATTGATCTCGGCAAGGCAGGTGACAAATAAATTACCATTTAAATTGCCCAGTCGTTAATTAGCTAAATTAATCAATTAAGCGGCCTTTAATTCTATCCGAAACTACCTCACTGGTTATTTAATAAAATGCATCCTAGAAATCTCAACAAAATAACTTCATTAACATAAAAACATATATGCGTTATGATCATTGCCTTTTGCAATTAGGTGCAGTTAGTCAACGTTAACAATCCCACAAATCTCAAAATATGTATACTCAAATTTCAGTAATTCTACTGAAAATTAGACAAAGTTTCACTATTAAATAAGGAAGAAAATCAAACATATACCTTTCTGCATTAACAAAGTATGGGTTGGCTATTACTGAAATTTCTGAAAGTTTATTATTTTCAAATTTGATATTAGATTCGTGCACAGTACACCTGTAACTAATTCTCCTGAAAATTTGACAAAGTTTCAGTATAAAATAAGGGAGAAAATCAAACATAAAACTTTCTGCATTGATAAGTATGGATTAGCCATTACAGAAATTTCTGAAAATGTATTATTTGCAAATTTGATATTAGATTCATGTACAGTACACCTAAAACTAATTCTTCTGAAAATTTGACAAAGTTTCAGTATTAAATAAGGAAGAAAATCAAACACATAACTTTCTGCATTGACCTGTATGGGTTAGCTTTTACTGAAATTTCGGAAATTTTATGATTTGCAACTTTGATATTAGATTCGTGTACAGTGTACCTGAAACTAATTCTACTGAAAATTTGACAAAGTTTCAGTATTAAATAAGGAAGAATATCAAACATATAAGTTTCTGCATTGACAAGTATGGGTTAGCTATTACTAAAGCTTCTGAAAATTTATTATGCATAAATTTGATAGTAGATTCGTGTACAGTACAGCTGAAACTAATTCTCCTGAAAATTTGACAAAGTTTCAGTATTAAATAAGGGAGAAAATCAAACAGATAACTTTCGTCATTGACAGTAAGGGTTAGCTATTACTGAAATTTCTGAAAATTAGTTTATTTGCAAATTTGATATAAGATTCGTGTACAGTATACCTGAAACTAATTCTCCTGAAAATTTGACATAGTTTCAGTATTAAATAAGGGAGAAAATTAAACAGATAACTTTCATCATTGACAGTAAGGGTTAGCTATTACTGAAATTTCTGAAAATTAGTTGAGTTGCAAATTTGATGTTAGATTCGTGTACAGTATACCTGAAACATATACTCCTGAAAATTTGACAAAGTTTCAGTATTAAATAAACGAGAAAATCAAACACATAACTTTCTGCATTGATAAGTATGGGTTGGCTATTACTGAAATTTCTGAAAATTTATTATTTGCAAATTTTATTTCAGATTCGTTTACAGTACACCTAAAACTAATTCTCCTGAAAATTTGACATAGTTTCAGTATTAAATAAGGGAGAAAATCAAACAGATAACTTTCATCATTGACAGTAAGGGTTAGCTATTACTGAAATTTCTAAAAATTAGTTTAGTTGCCAATTTGATGTTAGATTCGTGTACAGTACACCTGAAACTAATTCTCCTGAAAATTTGACAAAGTTTCAGTATTAAATAAGGGAGAAAATCAAACGGATAACTTTCATCATTGACAGTACGGGTTAGCTATTACTGAAATTTCTGAAAATTAATTTGTTTGCAAATTTGATGTTAGATTCGTGTACAGTATACCTGAAACTAATTCTCCTGAAAATTTGACAAAGTTTCAGTATTAAATAATGGCGAAAATCAAACACTTAACTTTCTGCACTGACAAGTATGGGTTAGCTGTTTCTGAAATTCCTGAAAATTAATTATTTGCAAATTTGATATTATATTGGTGTACAGCACACCTGCAACTAATTCTCCTGAAAATTTGACAAAGTTTCAGTATTAAATAATGTCGAAAATCAAACACTTAACTTTCTACACTGACATCTATGGGTTAGCTATTACTGAAATTTCTGAAAATTTATTATTTGCAAATTTGATATTAGATTCGTGTACAGTATACCTAAAACTAATTCTCCTAAAAATTTGACAAAGTTTCAGTATTAAATAAGGAAAAATATCAAACGGATATCTTTCATAATTGACACTACGGGTTATCTATTACTGAAATTTCAGAAAATTTATATATTTTCAAATTTGATATTAGATTCGTGTACAGTATACCTGAAACTAATTCTCCTGAAAATTTAACAAAGTTTCAGTAAGAAATAAGGGAGAAAATCATACATATAACTTTCTGCATTGAAAAGTATGGGTTAGCTATTACTGAAATTTCGGAAAATTTATGTTTTGCAACTTTGATATTAGATTCGTATACAGTACACCTGAAACTATTTCTGCTGAAAATTTGACAAAGTTTCAGTATTAAATAAGGGAGAACATCATACATATACCTTTCTGCATTGACAAGTATGGGTTAGCTATTTCTGAAATTTCTGAAAATGTATTATTTGCAAATTTTATATTAGATTCGTGCACAGTACATCTGTAACTAATTCTCCTGAAAATTTGACAAAGTTTCAGTACAAAATAAGGGAGAAAATCAAACATATAACTTTCTGCATTGACAAGTATGGTTTAGCTATTACTGAAATTTCTGAAAATTTATGATTTGCAAAGTTGATATCAAATACGTGTACAGTATACCTGAAACTAATTCTACTGAAAATTTGACAAAGTTTCAGTATTCAAAAAGGGAGAAAATCAAACATATAGCTTTCTGCATTGACAAATATGGGTTACCTATTACTGAAATTTATGAAAATTTATTATTTGCAAATTTGATATTAGATTCGTGTACAGTACACCTGAAACTAATTCTACTGAAAATTTGTCAAAGTTTCATTATTAAATAAGACGGAAAATCAAACATATAACTTTCTATATTTATAACTATGGGTTACCTATTACTGAAATTTATGAAAATTTATTATTTGCAAATTTGATATTAGATTCGTATACAGTACATCTGAAACTAATTCTACTGAAAATTTGACTAAGTTTCAGTATTAAATAAGGGAGGAAATCAAACAGATAACTTGCATCATTGACAGTACGGGTTAGCTATTACTGAAATTTCTGAAATTTATTTTATTTGCAAATTTGATGTTAGATTCGTGTACAGTATACCTGAAACTAATTCTTCTGAAAATTTGACAAAGTTTCAGTATTAAATAAGGGAGAAAATCAACCAGATAACTTTCATCATTGACAGTACGGGTTAGCTATTACTGAAATTTCTGAAAATTTATTATTTGCAAATTTGATATTATATTCGTGTACAGTATACCTGAAACTAATTCTCCTGAAAATTTGACATAGTTTCAGTATTAAATAAGGGAGAAAATTAAACAGATAACTTTCATCATTGACAGTAAGGGTTAGCTATTACTGAAATTTCTGAAAATTTATTATTAGCAAATTTGATATTAGATTCGTATACAGTACACCTGAAACTAATTCTACTGAAAATTTGACAAAGTTTCAGTATTAAATAAGGGAGGAAATCAAACAGATAACTTGCATCATTGACAGTACGGGTTAGCTATTACTGAAATTTCTGAAATTTATTTTATTTGCAAATTTGATGTTAGATTCGTGTACAGTATACCTGAAACTAATTCTTCTGAAAATTTGACAAAGTTTCAGTATTAAATAAGGGAGAAAATCAACCAGATAACTTTCATCATTGACAGTACGGGTTAGCTATTACTGAAATTTCTGAAAATTTATTATTTGCAAATTTGATATTATATTCGTGTACAGTATACCTGAAACTAATTCTCCTGAAAATTTGACATAGTTTCAGTATTAAATAAGGGAGAAAATTAAACAGATAACTTTCATCATTGACAGTAAGGGTTAGCTATTACTGAAATTTCTGAAAATTAGTTGAGTTGCAAATTTGATGTTTGATTCGTGTACAGTATACCTGAAACATATACTCCTGAAAATTTGACAAAGTTTCAGTATTAAATAAGGGAGAAAATCAAACAGATAACTTTCATCATTGACAGTACGGGTTAGCTATTACTGAAATTTCTGAAAATTTTTAATTTGCAAATTTGATACTAGATTCTTGTACAGTACTTCTGAAACTAATTTTACTGAAAATTGAGTCTCGATAGACGTCTAGTTGAAACCTCAATAATGCAAATAGAAAATATGAAAGATTATACTTATGCTACACGTATACTAAGTCGAGGACCTAACTAATAATAACTGCAGAAACGTGAAAATGAAAGTCTGTCAACAAACGTTCACGTAAGTGTTTCGAGCACAATTGAAACAGCATGGAAGCAAGTTTCTGGAATTGATGCATACCACACCTGTCGTCGGAATGGATAATTTGTTTATATAATAGCATGTTACAGACTGAATAGCCACCTGTTCACTCAACCGAGTTCCATAACTAAGGCTCTTGTGCCACCTATTTACTCAACAAAATAAGAGGCCTTTCAGGAGAGCACAAAACTTATTGGCACTTTAGACTCTGAACGGTACAGTTAATTAACACCTTTCCATACAAAATCTCGAGCGAAATCTCTTCAAAATTACAAAAATACCGCTTGGCTTCTGCCGTGTCATTGGCTTTCCTGATACTGAACAATCGCCGTTCTTGTGGAATCCACACTTACGTTCAGTTTCGGGGAGGCATGTCATTAAAACTGGACTGTTAGTATAATTTGACCATCAGTAGTGGGAAAATAACCGATTGTTTTCTATGGTCTTACATTCTATTAGCGCCCATTAGGACAGGTTGTGCTTTAAGCTAGTTATTACCATTTAAACAGCTCCACGAAGAACCTATAATATATAATTGGTAGAAGAGTTCATCACAAATGTATAGCTACATATTTAGATCTACAAGCTTAGAATCGGAAAGGGTTTTACATACAGGGTGTCAATTTGAAAAGTTGCCACCGACACAAATGTATAGCTACATATTTAGAACTACAAGCTTAGAATCGGAAATGGTTTTACATACAGTGTCAATTTGAAAAGTTGCCACCGACTTTTTTCATAGAACTAATGATTATTTTTAAAATTACTCAAATCCGTTTGGGTGGTTTGGAGGGGGAACCAAAATGGCGTAGGTAGTGTCGACGTCCTACCCACCCTTTAAACCACAGCCACCTTCAACTAAAAAAATTAAATAGCACCCCCCTACTTGTGATACATCCTTGGAAAGCTCTTGAAAAATGCTTTCCAGACATTACTAATACAATATGATTTGGTGAACTAGTTTTGGAATTAAGTGCAAATAAAGTTCAAAAGTGTTCAATTAATTAAATTCAAATAACATGTTAAAGTAAATGTTGGAAATGGTGTCGTTGTTTTCTAAATAAAAATATGGCCTGCTTAAATCATCACATATTTTTTTAAATAACACTGAATCAATCAATATATAAAATATCAAACCGTAACATATAAATATGAAGTAATAATAATAATTGATATATGCGGTTGCAGTGTGGAATTCATTTATATTTCACGGTTATGCGGTCAACTGAGGTATGAAACTTGGTTTATTTGTACACGCATAACGATTATTCATGGCTTAGATGTTTGCCAAGCTTGTAACTGTATATCATCTATTTTTTACAAGAATTACGTTTCGCAGTGTGGAAGATCCTTAGTATACATTTTTGATAAGCGATTCCTTGACGCTTCTTCGATTATCCCTTCACAATAGTGCTGTAAACTTGCGATTGAGGCGTAGACTTGCCGTATTTATTTTCGTAGATTTTCGGATATAAGTGAATTTATGATGACATTCATAACTGAAACTTCAATAAATTTATATTAAGTACTCAGAGGTTTCCAAAGTGCCCAAGGCCCATATGTCGAAGATTTTATTGTTCCGGTAGTGACTACGAGATAATTTTAACATTATTAAAGTATAAGAATATTTATAATATCATATATTTGTTATTGCTACAATTAGATCATTTTTTTTAAATATCAAGTAATTGTAGAATACTTAACTGCTTAAAATACTTCATGCTTAAAAGAAAAAAAAACACCCTGTATATATTTTGTTTAAATGAAGGAAGTGCAGTTTTTTAAATTATATTAAAATATTTATTTTCAAAATTAGAAATCGACGTGTCGTAGGATTTTTCCAAAATATTTTCAATTTCCGAAATAATTCATTTATACCTTACTTTGCGAACACCTTGTATGTGTGTAATATTTTTTTAACACAGTTTTCCCATAGTTGTTTCTATGACCCAACTCTGTCTACGTCACTATTTCATACCATTTATCCTTATGGTTTATATTTCATTTAAATAACATATTGAGATATGTAGGTTTTTACAAAATATTTCGTGTAAATCGTGATTTAAAAATATCATATTTCATTTCTTTTTTTTACTACATAATGTGAAATATATTTCCATAAAATTTTTATTATCTTCATAGTTTTACGAGCACAAAATATCGTACATTCTTATTAGTTTATATCCGCATTGCGTCATTAAATTGTTAACAGTTAACGCACCATTAATAATTATGCATAAACCAGCAATACCAGGATCGCGCAAACTGGCTCATTAAAATGCAGTATTTTTAATTTCATAAATTGTTTTTGTTGTAAATGAATATTAATAAGGCAACGAATCTAAAATGCTAAACGCTGTGTTTGTAATTTACAATCACATAAAAATACAACCTCGAACAGAACTATCATGATTAGAATAGGTATCTCTTGATTTTTTTACTTTGCCATATGCATTAGGTATATGATTTTTTCAGAGCTGTGAAATACGTTTTTTTCTAAATTTAGCGAAGATTCACGTAATGCTTTGAAAACGATTATTTTCGATACTGAAGTGTTACATATGTCCAGGGGAGGATGGGGAACATACAAGCGGCCCGGGAACAAACTTTTATCGGCCCATTTTGCATTCACATAAAATTGCAATAATACCATATAATCAAAACAATAATCATACTTCAAAATTTGACAAATATGTAAAAATCAAAAATACTTTACAATAAATAATTTCAAATTGAATATATTATTTTTATTTTTAAAATATATTAAAATGTATTATCAGAGACATAACACCTCTGAGGATGGCTAATAAAAGCCGAAACAAGTTGGGTGAAGAACATCAAATAAAAAGATTACATAACTAAGAGAAAGTACTCCCCATAAAGAAAAAATCAATATAAAATTAAATACCGTAAGTTTTTCATAATACTTATTAATTTATTAATACAGAGGTTCCTAAAGTGTGCGTTTACTGTTCTGCTTTCAATCATATTAAATAAAATATGAAAAAGATTAGGTCATTAAAATTCATGCTTTGACTAAGAAAATTTAATTATATTTTATAAAATCTTCATTAAAATTACAAAGGTTTAATAGACCCAGCAATTTTTTTTCGAATTATTGGAGTTTTATTCCGAAAGCATATCCCTCACAAAGTTGTTAAAATGTTCAGAGTTATTTGCAGAAAATTTATTGAACATGAAAGAAAAAAATAATAATTAAAAAAATTTAAATGTAATTTTCAACATTATTACTTTTACAAATTTTACATTACAAATTATAATTTAAATTGTAAAATATTAATCAAAACACAAAATCCTCATTTGCATTATACAATTTATATTGAAAATAATAATAATAATAATAATAATATTTACCAGCGGGAGAACCTGCACAATATACCCATAAAAATTAAAAATTAAAACTTGCTAAATGAAAATGAATTTGAACTTGATTTGAGATTTTACATGAAAGTAAAAAATGTAAATTATAAATTCCGAAACTCAAATGAAATAACAAAGTTATCATGATAAATGATAGAATTTAGTTGGAAATTATAAAATTCTTATAGTAAATACGAAAATATTAATTATAAATTTCAATGTTAAATTAAAATTTGAAATTTTTAGTATAAATTATAAAAAACTGTATCCTCAAAACATATAACTCACTAAGTTATTAATATTCTTTTGAAGACAGAAATTTGCAGAAATATTAATGCAAAATACAAAATTATGTACAAAATTACAAAGAGACGCCATGAAGTTTTTATTGCAAATGTCAAATTTTGATATTTTATTACAAATTGCAAGTTCATCAAACCATAAAATTCTCATTGAAACATCTCGCTTGTAAACTGCAATGAATTGGAAATTACAAAATTTTCGTTAGAATTTATTAATATATGTAATTGTAAAGATCAATGGAATCTGCGACTTTTTTTATTCTAATTTATAACGTCTTTCCCCAGAAATCATATTCCTTTCAAATGTATTAACCATTTCATAATGGCAAAAACTGTAATGGATGTTGTAAAATGTTGATTAAAATGTTTTTAAATTCAACAAAAACAATGAAATTTTCGCATTTTAACTACACATTACAGAAATTTCTTCGAAAATCCTATAAATAGTAATAGCATTATGATGAATGTTACGAAGTTTTGATGATGGATTTCAGTATTTCAATAGAAATTATGGAGAATTAATTATAAATTTCAAATGTTTTAGAATTTGTAAGTTTTTATTATGAATACAATATTTCAATGGAATTAGAAAACAATCATAAAGTATAAATAAGTTCACATTAACACTATAACAAATACAATAATAAATAAGCAAATAAGTAAATAAAGACATAAATAAGTTTTATTGGAATTATGTAATTTTCGTTGTGACTTTCATCATTCTAAATTACCAAATTGCAATAACTTTATGAAAATTTCATTGTTATTTGATAAATTTTAAAGTATAAATAAGTTTACATTAACAGTATAACAAATACAATAATAAATAAGTTAATAAGTGAATAAAGAAATATATAAGTTTTATTGGAATTGTGTAATTTTAGTTGTGACTTTCATCATTCATCATTCTAAATTACAAAATTGCAATAAATTTATGAAATTTTTATTGTTAATTGATAAATTTCACTGTAAAATGTAAAATACTCAACATTCGTATTATAAATTACAACATTTCAGCAGCGATTATTAAAATTTTATTGTAAATTGCCAAAATTTCACTATAAAATGCAAAATGTCATTGGCAAAATTTGTATCGAGTTGTTAAGATGTTTATAGTTATATGCAGAAATTTTTATGAAAATAAACTTAGGTGGAAATTACGAACTGTTCATTAGAGATTACAAAATGTTTATTAGAAATTATGAAGTACTTATTATAAATACCAAAATTTTACTACATATACATTTTCCTTACAAATTAGAAAATTTTATTAAAAATTGCAAAAAGCTAATCAAACCACAACATATTAAAATTATATCATGTCGATTGTAAATTAAATTTACAAAAGCTTCAAAATTTTCAATACATTTTTTTATTAGAAATGCCAATTTTATAAATTACAAAGATTAATGGAACCTGCCAATTTTTAGTTGAAAATTATAACGGCTATCTACACAATTTATATTCCTCGCCAAATTATTTTATATTTCATAAAAATTTGCAAAAAATATTATGGAAACGGAAAGGATCCATGGAAAATCCTAGTTCAAAAAGGGAGCTGCGACGCGAAAAAGTTTAGGAACCACTGTGTTAATACATATATAAACAATCTTTATTGGGCTATCGACCACATGGGGTCTTTCCGCCTTGTGTTAATACATTAAATCAAAATTATTAATAAACTTGTCGTCGGATCTGCCAGCCCAAAATTCTTGGGCTTCCGGCCCAACATTCGGGATGGCTACCGGCCCACCGGGAAATTTCCCATTTTCCCGTATGGCCCATCCGCCCCTGCGTGTATCGTATAAGATTTTGATCGTACAAGCCCCCCACCCCCCTTAAATTTCAGACAATTCGATGTTAATTCAATGTTAAGGGATGAAACTCAGCCGGAAAATTAAGTTGCCCCCCCCCCCTTAAATTTCAGATAATTCGTTATTAATTCAATGTTAAGGGATGAAACCCAGCCGGAAAAATAACACAAGGTCGCCATTTGGGAGGATGAAATCAGGGAAAACTCGATGGATGTTCGATTCTATATTACGCATGAATATGTATACCGAATATATACAATGATGTATATATGAATGTATACTATGTATACAAAAATATACTTATACGTAGGTATATAATTTATTTTCCCCAAAACGGCTTTTTTTATAATTAACAACTAACTTATACAAGAAGCTACAATTGGAAAATATACCATAGGAACGATTAGATTAGATTAGCAAAAATTCTAAAAATCTATCTTAGAATTGAGCCAGAAAGCTATCACAGACAATGAAGTAATGTTCATGGGCAGTTCAATTCTACCATAATCTATTATCAAACGGCTGGTAACGTTAATCACAATGCAGAACATGTTATTTGGTGATGTTGATCTTGTGGTTAATTGCGGTAATCAGAGCTGCATCAATTACGGTATTCCGAGGATTGCGTGTATAATGTGAGCTTGTCAACAAATTGCCGTCGTGTCTCGTCTGAGCACGATTGCGAGGTGTCTGGATGCACGCAAAACACTTGTTAACACCGTTGAGGGCAATTAACAGGAAGATCATTAGCGGCCCGGACATCGATTGGTGCCAATAAATATCTGGAATCGGCACGACGAACGAACGGTCCTGGGAGAAATTACCGGCAATTTTCCGAACGGTTCTCAGTGCGCTCGGTTTCCTTTTATCCGGAAATTTCACGTGGGCTGGCCATGCATTTCTGCATAACGAGGGATAACAGAACGGTATTAATTGGCGAGGGGTGGGGGGCACGGGCATGTTGACTTAATTAAAGCAGTATAAAAGTTCTGAGCCGTAAAACGCCGCAATTTATGCCCGGCACTCGAGGAATGCATATCTCCTGGCTCAGTGGGTCTCTTCTCTTCTCTTCCCCCTTCTGAGCATCCTCTTGTAATTAACCGCGGCGTAAATCAATCAAGCGATATTAATTACCGTAAAAATGAATCGCGGAGGAATTGATATTTGCTCAGCGGCGCTGTAATTACCGCGGCGCGAATACATTTTTCTCCGTTTCACGTGCCGTAATTACTGCCTTCGGTAATGCCTTGTGATTTATTTCGGCGATTATTACATCTTCACTTAATGCGCCGTTGTGTTAACCGGCAGATTATTGTAATTACGACTTTTATTGTGGCCTATTAAAAATGAGTAATTATTATATTTTTCTCCATATCCTCCCAGCAGAAAATTACATGGCGTGCTTCTTTAAACATATTAGCTCGATTCGTTTTTTCACGGCCAAGTAATAGTATATTTTGCAACAAGAGAAGAAAATACCGTTATTTTTCGTGAGTGGGGCAAGTACACGAACAGAAAAAAGTATTTCATCTCGAGTAGGTACTGATTTTTTTTGTACGATATTTCACTTTATAAAATATTATATATTAGAGAACTTCCAAATTAAAAACTCTCAAGTTCAATTAAATTGAAAACGAACTGTCACAATGCAATCTACTGAAATTATTCTATACATATTATGACACATTGGTATATGATATTCCACAAAAATATCGCTGGAATATGAACTGGAATCATAAATTCCTGATATCCGGCAGGATATGTCTAAAAACACTAAAGAAATGTAACTACATTTTTGATATTCCTTACAACTTGATGGCCATTGCATGGAAAATAAGAAAATTTTACTGACAAAATCTGTGGAATACATGAAAATTTCTAAAAACTCTAAATTTGACTGATATAAATAACTGAAACCACTGAAATTATAGACACTTTTGTTAGAAATTAATAAATATACAGGGTGTCCACGATAAGGATTAACAGCATGGGGATATCGGAAACCGTAAAAGTTACAAAGGCGGTTAAAAAACAACAAAAATTGCTCAAGTAAGGTCAGCAATATTCTGTTGAGAAAACCAGAAATGCCCGCTTACTTCCAGAGATATTCGACAAAATCCGAAATCTTGCGATTTCATTTTTAATGTTTTCTGAAGTTATTTGAAAAGGTATAAGAAAACTAAAGGCACTTTCTTATTGCCACTTCTTAAGCTCTGCAAGGCAGCGTTTATAAATCTACTTCCGGAGATATTCGACAAAATCCGAAATCTTGCGATTTCGTTTTTAATGTTTTCTGAACTTATTTGAAAAGGTATAAGAAAACTAAAGGCATTTTCTCATTGCCACTTCTTAAGCTCTGCAAGGCAGCGTTTAAAAATTTTCAGTACAGCGTTTCGTTTCGAAGAAACCATCATCAACTTTAGTTTTTTGTATGGCCCACAAAAAATGTACACCCTGTATTAGATAGTATTTCCTATTACGAATTTAACTATTTATATCCCAGTACGGTTTCTCATGTTTTTATTCAGAAAAAGGCTTGTTAATACATTTCGAACATTTTCTTGTAGTATTCGTATAATAAAATAAAAGTGAGGAAGTATGTTCGTAACATACCGTAACATACATGTTTTGAAAAATGTTTGTAATACTTGTGTTCTATTTTGATATTGTTTTTAATATATTTTTTATTTTTCTATTACGCTTTGTGTGTATATTATGTAGCTTTATGCTAATAAATATTCTTATTATTATTATAAAATTCGCCGAAATTCCTAATATTTTATTTGGAAATATATAGAAAAATAACGGATATTTTTTTAATAGTTCTGAAATGTCGGACAATTCGATAACAAATAATTGGAAATAAGGGAATAATAATAATGGAAATAATTCATTTCGCTGAAAATCATAAAATTTCACCAATGTCACTACGATTTCTGATAACCCGATTGGAAATGTACAGGACAAGTATGGAAATGGTTACCTAATTAACTGAAATTCGGATTTATAATCCGACAGGAAAAACTAAGGAACTGTTACTAAATTGCTGAAATGACTTACAACTCGATGGCCATCGTATTTAAATTTAAAAAAATTAATTGACAAAGTCTGAAATACATGAAAAATCCACAATAGACAATTTCTAAAAATTCCAAACTTAACTGAAATAAATAACTGAAACCTCTGAAAATACTAGAATACACGTAGAATGAAGAATTTACAAAAAAAATGCAAATTCCTATTTTTGTCAAAAATGCCTACTCAATAAGTCGATAAATTGTACTTATCTTTTATGAAAATTTTACAAATGTTGCAAGAATCCACTTTTTTTTTTAAATTGGTGAATACGTAATATGGATCGAATAAACTAATATAAAAATCTAAAAAATCAAAGTAAGAAATGAATGAAAATATTATGGAAAATTTACTAAATTTGCCGAAATTCCTAATATTTCAATTGGAAATGTATAGTTCACTGAAATTCCTACTATTTCAATTAGATATTAGACAAATGATCGGATTTGTTCCTAAACTACCGAATTTTCGGACAATTCGATAATAAATAATTGGAAAGAATATTTAATTTCGCTACAGATATGAAGCGTCAGGTTAAAAAAATATTAAACAGATTAGATATTGTGCAGGATAATCGTTTATGAAAATTTTACAAATTTTGCAAGAAATCAACCATTTTTTAAACCGGTGAATTGGATCGAATGTACCGATACAAAAATTACGAAAATTTCTGACAATTGTGTAGGAAACGAATGGAAATGTTAGTAAACTTTCCGAAAATTATGATAATTCGATTGGAAATGTACAGAAAAGCTTAGTAGAGTTTCTACTTGTAGAAATATTCATCAAACCACTGAAATTTCGGAAGATGGGAAATGTATAGAAAAAATATGAAAATTTCATGGCAATCCTAAAATTCCTGAAAATTCCAATAGGATATGTGGTACAAAATCCTAATTTTTGTTCCAAAAACTTATATTTTCATATTTTCTAACACTGTACTATTATTTATTATTTATTTATTATTTATTGTGTCAGAATGCCAGAGTATTTCACACATTTTGAATGGCGGCGGCGTCTACTTCGTGATACATTTTATTTATTTTGTTTTATTTGTTTTAATTTTCTTCTATCTTTTTTAATTTAATATTTTTATTTTGAATTAATTATTGATTTTAATATTTGATACTACTGTACTACTCTACTGTACTACTGTACTACTAATTTAATATTACTGTAAAAGTAGAAAGACCTCTGGTCGGTAGCGAATCAAGTTTGTAACTAACTAATCTTTAAGGTTTTTCTAAAAAACATTTTTTTATCAGTTTTTACTATCCAAAATTTTTATAAAATTTTCGGATCTCTACAAATGTTTTGTGAACTTGTAATGAACTCATCCTACTGTTAGAACTTCCTGCATATTTCCTTTAATCTTCGCAATTTTCCAAGAGTTTTATTAAATTTCTAATGTTGATAAGATATTGTGACCTTTGCCACTTATTTTTAATAACCGTAACTAAAAAATATCTAAAGTTTGGTTTAATTCACTAGCAATCATTTTATGTATTGAATCACACTTTCTTTAAGTTCATAGACCAACCTGACAAAATCAACAAAAAAACATAATTTTCATATCTTATTTCGTGATAAAGATACCCAAAAATTTCATTTGCAAAACTTTCTTGGAATTTAAATTATAAACAATCAAAATGATATAAGAAATAAGCAAATAAGTTGTTTACGATTGTTGTATTAAAATTTTCAAATATTTAGGATTGTTCAAATTTACTACAAATTTCTCAATATTTCTGCAATGTTTTCCAATAAGTTGTTGTACAGGTTTTAAACCCCATTTATCAAGTTATACGTTTTTTAGAAAATGGCAACATGAAAAACTTTACATATACATATAAGCAGGGGTTTTACAGCTATTGCCGCATCCTGCTTCTCAACTTCTAATTTTATTTGTCTTTCCAGTCATTTTCTGCAAATCCTCGTTCTTCCATCGTTTCCTGAATCATACATTCTCTAATTCTTATTTCTATTATGTTGTCAAACTTTTATCGCGGCGCACAGTAAAGATAGTCCCTTATAGTTGCTGCATTCTTTGTTGTCTCTTTTCTTGTGTATGTGTATGGGCAGTATAACCGCTGTCTGCCAGTCCCTAGGTGTTTCTCCTGAATTCTATATTTTATTTAATATGCTTGTAAAAAGTTGTATACCTTCTTCGCCTATGTATCTCAATGTTCATTTTTCATTTTTTCAATTCCTGGTGTTTTATCAAGTTTTATTTTCTATATAGCTGTTCTTCTACACCTACTTCTTGTTTTTCCTCGTTGTCTTGTTTGTCTCTTTTATTATTAATGTTTTCTATTGTTCTTTCTGTATTCTGTTTATCTTTTGTTTTGTCATCTATTTCCAGTAAATCTTCAAAGTATTGTTTCCATTTTTCTCCTATTTCTTCTTTCTTTGTAAGTATGTTTCCCTCCTCATCCTTTATTTGGTGTAGTTTTATCGTTTTGTCTTTCTTGTTTCTTCTGATAATGTTGTAGAATAGCTTCTGGTTCTCATGTCTATTTTTTCCAGTTTTTTCCGAATTTTTCCCATGACGTTTCATTTGATTGTTATTGTTTTCTATTATTCTTTCTGTTTTTCTTTTGTTTGTCATATTTTTCCAGTAAAGCTTCAAAGTATTGTTTCCATCTTTCTCCTATTTCTTCTTTCTTTGTTAGTATGTTTCCCTTCTCATCCTTTATTTGGTGTAGTTTTATCGTTTTGCCTTTCTTGTTTCTTCTAAAAGAATCATAAGAGATCTTGATGTGTGCCCGCTAATTATGAAATTGTATGAGACTTATTTTGGTGCCTAAACTCTTGGTAATCTCATTCAGAATAGTTTGTATTAATAAGTTATGAACACTAGTATTCTTATTGTTTTCTATGTTTCTTTCTGTATCTGTTTATCTTTTATTTTGTCATCTTTTCCCAGTAAACCTTCAAAGTATTGTTTCCATCTTTCCATCTTTCTCCTATTTCTTATTTTTTTGTAAGTATGTTTCCCTTCTCATTCTTTATTTGGTGTAGTTTTATCGTTTTGTCTTTCTTGCTTCTTCTAAAAGAATCATAGTATGTGTGCCCGCTAATTATGAAATTCAATGAAACTTATTTTGGTGCCCAAACTCTTGGTAATGTCATTGGTGTTCTATGCTCCCATTTATTAGGTTTCTTATTGTAAATAGGTGGTCTATTGTATAATGTGCTTTCCTGAACACGCTTTGTGATGGTGCATTTCATTTTCAAGTTTTTCTCTAATTCTTCTTTCTAGTATGTTCCCATACTAGAGGCGCACAGTAGAGATAGTCCCTTATAGTTGCTGCATTCTTTGTTATCTCCTTTCTTGTGTATGGGCAGTATCATCGCTGTCTGCCAGTCCCTAGGCGTTTCTCCTGAATTCCATATTTTATTTAATATGCTTGTAAAAAGTTGTATGCCTTCTTCTCCCATGTATCTCAGCTGTTCATTTTTCATTTTGTCTATTCCTGGTGCTTTATCAAGTTTTATTTTCCATATAGCGGTTCTAACTTCTTTTACACCTATTTCTTGTTCTTCATCGTTGTCTTGTTTGTCTCTCTTATTGTTATTGTTTTCTATAGTTCTTTCTGTATTCTGTTTATCTTTTGTTTTGTCATTTTTTTTTTCAGTAAGTCGTAGTAAGTAAATCTTAGTGAATCTTCTAGTCAATCCATTAAAGTATTGTTTCCATCTTTCTCCTATTTCTTCTTTCTTTGTTAGTATGTTTCCCTTCTCATCCTTTATTTGGTGTAGTTTTATCGTTTTGTCTTTCTTGTTTCTTCTAAAAGAATCATAAGAGATCTTAATATGTGCCCGCTAATTATGAAATTCTATTAAACTTATTTTGTTGCCCAAACTCTTGATAATCTCATTCAGAATTGTTTGTATTAATAAGTTATTAACACTAGTATAGTTATGTTGCAGACGATTGCGTTGTTCTACTATATGGTGTGCTGATTTGTGTGACATTGTAGTTATTCAATTTAACCAGGATGAGATGGTTTTTGTATTTTGTAGTGATTTTTGTTAAGTAATCCATATGAAAATTTATTGGTATCCTCATCTGAAGCTTGAGCAATTGGTTGTTAAAAAGCTATAAACATCAAAATCCTTATTTATTTTGAATGATGATGACTGGTGCTAGCGATGGGACGTGGGTCTCTTTTATAGCCAGTAACTTCTTTGGCGGACCATTAGAGAATCCATGCGGAGCCCTGTTCTCTATTCCTATGCCCATCGTATTATTATGTCGATGATTTAAAGTGCACATTATGTGTTCAGATTTTATGGCCCTGGCATTCAAAAGTTTTCGATTGGCAGAGTCAAATACAAATGATGTGAACGCTTGCAACATTTCCAAAAATTATCGACGGCGTGGGGGGGCCATATATAAAATACGCTCGCCGACACCTCGAACGTATCCTGGTTTTATTGCCCACGACCAATGTCAAACACTCTATTAGACGGATGAGTTACACACCTATTTTTCCTGTTGTTCATCTTTTATGGGCGCCTTTTCGACAGCCGTAAAACTGGCACGCGGCGTTTACGGCCACGCTCGCCCACAAAACAAAGGATTCACATTAAAGAGTAAAAAAATTCTTCTATCGGCGATCTTTTATGGCCCGATTAATAGGCGAGACGTGAAACGGACGCGGAGACGCCGAAGACAAACAGGCCGAACAATAGACGAGCGGATATGCGGTTGTGGGTTTCGAAAAATTAAAGGCGTGACGTTTTTAGGTTTTCTGGAACCAATTTGTTCCAGCAGTTTTGAATCATTTGCAGCCTGAAACGTGGATCCAGAGTGAATGGAAGGAAGCGTATTACAATCATCG
Source organism: Othius punctulatus (assembly GCA_951805005.1). NCBI lineage: Eukaryota > Metazoa > Arthropoda > Insecta > Coleoptera > Staphylinidae > Othius > Othius punctulatus. The sequence goes on from OX638141.1 coordinate 15,192,209, forward strand.
ATTGAAGCACTTTTATTGCAGCCACAATAAAAAGAGGCCGAGGAGTGAAGAGCCACAATAATAATAAAGCAATATAAAATTAATAGGGGTATTGGCTCTTAATGGCCGCCTCTGGTATTTTCATTGCGGTAGCCCGAGCAGGAGAATCTGCGGGGGACGTGGGGGGCTGAAAAAATTAATTAAACATCTCTTGTCCCGGCATCGGCAGCCTCCGGTTATTCAGACGGAATCTAAGAAACGCCGTAAATACTTTATTTATGCCCCTCGCGCAATTGAATAGTGCCTGCACGACGTGCCTATGAATGAGACATTATCCTTCCCGGCCATCTAGGGATGCCCATTTTTACCTTTGCTCAAAGCTGGCAGCTCGCGAGCCATAAATCAGCGAGCACAATAAGAAGGAGGATGAAAAAAGGCACGGACCAGAAAAACCGCGTGTGTTTTCAATGCACCCTTCCGGGTATCCGACGCGTCTCTTTCTAATCGTTAACCATTTAACGATTCCTCTTTCTCAAACCAAAGAATCGAAACCAACATGCGAGAAAGTAGTATTCTACGACCCATACTTATACCGATCGAGAACACTCAATTTTATCGCAAAAAAATTGCTACTACAATATTGTTCGTTTTGTTCGAAGGACCAAAATGATTACGACTTGAGGCTTCCATGATTAGTTTAGGCCCCCTAATAAATTTTAAATGTTTTGATAGTAATACAAGCGAATGTGGAATGTTTAAAACATCATCTTTCATGAACTAGAGATTGAAAATGAATCTATAATATCATCAAATTTTATTCTTTTGGTAAGCTCCGATTCGATGGTCAGAAATGCCACATCCTTCAAGCGAGCATGAGTAGGATGCATAATATGAAAAGAGATGAAGACATCTATTAGGGATTAGAAATGTATAAATGAAAGAATAATGACAATCAGAATAGAAGATAAAGATAATTTTACAGCAGGCCAAATGATCATATACAGCTTAAATGAGGACGAGAGTAAAGCTAACAAAGATTTTTTTTAATTTTCGTATTATGCATCCTACTCCTGCTTTTGCTCTCACATTTTGTTCGACACCACTATGTATTTATATTTGTCCATTTTTTGTTCTTGTTACTATGCTGTACTCTTTGTTTCTGTTATTGCCAATACATATTCTTAAATTTTCGAATTCCTCTTCTAACTCTATTTCTTTTCCATTTAGACTTCTTATATTCCATGCTCCCATCGGTGCTAACTTTTCTTGTCTCTTCTCCGTCTCTGTGTTTTGCTTATTTCTCTTTATATTCCTGCCATTGTTAAGTTGTCCTCGTCTCATCTTTCTGCTTTCTTTCGTGTGCTTATTTAGTTTTTTGCCGCTTCTATCAGCCCCTTCTCTCTGTTGTCCCATTTGTATGTCTTGTCTATCTCTTTTCGTAATATGCATCCTACTCCTGATTTTACCTTCACATTTTAGTGATGTCGAAGAAAAATGTGAAAGCAAAAGCAGGAGTAGGATGCATAATATGAAAAGGGATGAAGACATCTATTAGGGAATAGAAATGTATAAATGAAAGAATAATGACCATCAGAATAGAAGATAAAGATAATTTTACAGCAAACCAAATGATCATATACAGCTTAAATGAGGACGAGAGTAAAGCTAACAAAGATTTTTTTTTATTTTCGTATTATGCATCCTACTCCTACTTTTGCTCTCACATTTTGTTCGACACCACTATGTATTTATATTTGTCCATTTTTTGTTCTTGTTACTGTATTACTGTGCTGTACTCTTTGTTTCCGTTACTGCCAATATATATTCTTCCATTTTCGAATTCCTCTTCTAACTCTATTTCTTTTCCATTTAGACTTCTTATATTCCATGCTCCCATCCGTACTAACTTTTCTTGTCTCTTCTTCGTCTCTGTGTTTAGCTTATTTCTCTTTATATTCCTGTCATTGTTAAGTTGCCCTGCTCTCATCTTTCTGCTTTCTTTAGTGTGCTCATTTAGTTTTTTGCCGCTTCTATCAGCCCCTTCTCTTTGTTGTCCCATTTGTATGTCTTGTCTATCTCTTTTCGTAATATGCATCCTACTCCTGCTTTTGCCTTAACATTTTAGTGATGTCGAACAAAATGTGAAAGCAAAAGCAGTAGGATGCATAATATGAAAAGAGATGAAGACATCTATTAGGGAATAGAAATGTATAAATGAAAGAATAATGACAATCGGAATAGAAGATAAAGATAATTTTACAGCAAACCAAATGATCATATACAGCTTAAATGAGGACGAGAGTAAAGCTAAAAAGGATTTTTTTAATTTTCGTATTTTGCATCCTACTCCTACTTTTGTTCTCACATTTTGTTCGACACCACTATGTATTTATATTTGTCCATTTTTTGTTCTTGTTACTGTGTTACTGTGCTGCACTCTTTGTTTCCGTTATTGCCAATACATATTCTTCCATTTCCGAATTCCTCTTCTAGCTGTATTTCTTTTCCATTTAGACTTCTTATATTCCATGCTCCCATCCGTACTAACTTTTCTTGTCTCTTCTCCGTCTCTGTGTTTTGCTTATTTCTCTTTATATTCCTGTCATTGTTAAGTTGCCCTGGTCTCATCTTTCTGCTTTCTTTAGTGTGCTTATTTAGTTTTTTGCCGCTTCTATCAGCCCCTTCTCTTTGTTGTCCCATTTGTATGTCTTGTCTATCTCTTTTCGTAATATGCATCCTACTCCTGCTTTTGCCTTCACATTTTAGTGATGTCGAACAAAATGTGAAAGCAAAATCAGGAGTAGGATGCATAATATGAAAAGAGATTAAGACATCTATTAGGAAATAGAAATGTATCAATGAAAGACTAATGACAATCAGAATAGAAGATAAAGATAATTTTACAGCAAACCAAATGATCATATACAGCTTAAATGAGGACGAGAGAAATGCTAACAAAGATTTTTTTTAATTTTCGTATTATGCATCCTACTCCTACTTTTGCTCTCACATTTCGTTCGACACCACTATGTATTTATATTTGTCCATTTTTTGTTCTTGTTACTATGCTGTACTCTTTGATTCTGTTATTGCCAATACATATTCTTAAATTTTCGAATTCCTCTTCTAACTCTATTTCTTTTCCATTTAGACTTCTTATATTCCATGCTCCCATCCGTACTAACTTTTCTTGTCTCTTCTCCGTCTCTGTTTTTTGCTTATTTCTCTTTATATTCCTGTCATTATTAAGTTGCCCTGGTCTCATATTTCTGCTTTCTTTAGTGTGCTTATTTCGTTTTTTGCCGCTTCTATCAGCCCCTTCTCTTTGTTGTCCCATTTGTATGCCTTGTCTATCTCATTTCGTAATGTGCATCCTATTCCTGCTTTTGCCTTCATATTTTAGTGATGTCGAACAAAATGTGAAAGCAAAAGCATGCATAATATGAAAAGAGATGGAGACATCTATTAGGGAATAGAAATGTATAAATGAAAGAATAATGACAATCAGAATAGAAGATAATGATAATTTTACAGCAAACCAAATGATCATAACAGCTTAAATGAGAACGAGAGTAAAGCTAACAAAGAATTTTTTTTATTTTCGTATTATGCATCCTACTCCTACTTTTACTCTCACATTTTGTTCGACACCGCTATGTATTTATATTTGTCCATTTTTTGTTCTTGTTACTGTGTTACTGTGCTGCACTCTTTGTTTCCGTTATTGCCAATGTATATTCTTCCATTTTCGAATTCCTCTTCTAACTCTATTTCTTTTCCATTTAGACTTCTTATATTCCATGCTCCCATTCGTACTAACTTTTCTTGTCTCTTCTCCGTCTCTGTGTTTTGCTTATTTCTCTTTATATTCCTGTCATTGTTAAGTTGCCCAGGTCTCATCTTTCTGCTTTCTTTAGTGTGCTTATTTAGTTTTTTGCCGCTTCTATCAGCCCCTTCTCTTTGTTGTCCCATTCGTATGTCTTGTCTATCTCTTTTCGTAATATGCATCCTACTCCTGCTTTTGGCTTCACATTTTAGTCGAACAAAATGTGAAAGCAAAATCAGGAGTAGGATGCATAATATAAAAAGAGATGTCTGTGCGACATTTTTTTTTAATCCTGAATGTATTTAACCATGATGACCCCCTCCTCCTCCATGGCCTCCACCACCGTGGCCACCGCCATGACCCCCATGACCTCCATGACCTCCATGACCTCCGTGGCCTCCGTAACCTCCATGACCTCCGTAACCGCCGTGGCCGTATCCTCCAAAGCCATAGCCTCCATGTCCGTAACCGTATCCTCGACCTCCCAAGAAACCTCCTCCAAAGACTGGGACGTATCGAATTGGGTACGGTCTATCGTAGTATGGATAAAAGAAGCATTGGACCACAGCAATACTTAGTAGAAGGACCAACACCTAAAATGTAATAAACTCCTATTAATCTATTAATAGATTATCCTCCTAAAATCTATTAATTAAGTGTGTGGATTCTTTATATATATATACCGCGCGTTTTTTTTAACTCTGAACATAGGATATGTTCAGTTTTAAAACGACAGTATCAATCATACGCTAAAATTCAATGTATGCAACCAAATTTACTAGCGTGGGTAACTCAATTATTTAAAAAAAAAGACAAATTCATAACCCATTTAATAAAACGTCAAAACTGTAGACAGAAAATGTATTCAACGCAAGAAAAGATACAATCTGGGCAGTGCATCTGTACCAGTGCACAAATACAGAGCACTGGTAACAATGTGGCATTAGTATACGGATTGTGCGCAATTTATTTCTGTGCATTATCCTGAGAGACCAATACCATCAATCGGAACAATTAGTAATATAACCGCCAAATTTAAAAGTAGATGATGCATCTCCGTTAGTCATCATAAATTAACTACAAGATGCCACGTTTTGACTGAAGAAATGAAATTATACATGTTATGCTATGCTGAAGAAGGTACTGATGAAGAAAATTTAAATACTTTCTTGCGTTGAAAACATTTTCCGCCAACAATTTTGACGTTTTATACGTTACGTAAATATACGTTAAAATTATAAAAAATATCCTGAGACACCAATCCCATCATTCCTGTTCAAATAGGAATCATCAACTATTAATCCCGAAATAGTAACTCATTTGTGAAAGTGCCCTATTTAATCACTTTCTTGCATTGAATACATTTTCTGTCAATAGTTTTGACATTTCAAATGATCAAGTTGCCGTGCATGTAATTTTGGTTTCATAACTGGTTGCAATTGATACTGTCGTTTTAAAACTGAACATAGCCTATGTTCAGCGATAAAAAAAACGCGCGGTATATATATATATTATTTCGAATAAATTATAAACGTGTATTTTATTGCGTTGTACAAGTGCGTAAAAAAAATCACTTGAGCGTAAAACATCTATTAGGGAATAGAAATGTATAAATGAAAGAATAATGACAATCAGAATAGAAGATAAAGATAATTTTACAGCAAACCAAATGATCATATACAGCTTAAATGAGGACGAGAGTAATGGCAACAAATATTTTTTTGTTTTTGTATTATGCATCCTACTCCTGCTTTTGCTCTCACATTTTGTTCGACACCACTATGTATTTATATTTGTCCATTTTTTGTTCTTGTTACTGTGCTATACTCTTTGTTTCCGTTATTGCCAATACATATTCTTCCATTTTCGAATTCCTCTTCTGGCTGTATTTATTTTCCATTTAGACTTCTTATATTCCATGCTCCCATCCGTACTAACTTTTCTTGTCTCTTCTCCGTCTCTGTGTTTTGCTTATTTCTCTTTATATTCCTGCCATTGTTAAGTTGCCCTGGTCTCATCTTTCTGCTTTCTTTCGTGTGCTCAATTAGTTTTTTGCCGCTTCTATCAGCCCCTTCTCTTTGTTGTCCCATTTGTATGTCTTGTCTATCTCTTTTCGTAATATGCATCCTACTCCTGCGTGAGTAGGGAAATATGAGTTTGATTCTTTATTCATTTGTTATATGCATATTAAATGCCCCCTAAATTTCCGCTAGCACAGCAGATTACCTTTACCAAAAGGTATTACACTGATTTAAAATTCTCCACCCACTGGGACTAATATTTGTAGTCTACTCTTCCAGATACCAATGATCATTCACGGATGACATGGGACAGAAGCCGTCGACGCACAAGCCAAAGTTACCGCTAGTGTGGATACTAAGAGGCCAGAACAAGACGCACAACCCCAATCCTGAGCAGCCCATTAGGTTCCAGTACAAAACCAAGAGGAAAAATGTTGAGCAGGTCAAGGTGAGGCCTTCATCCGCTACTGGCGTTCTTCAAGATCCGCGAAGGTTGAACCGAGAAGCCGATGTCGCAAAGAACAACAACTTCAACGAGGTGAAGTGCAAAATCATCAAGACCCAAAGTGCCCCTGTGAATCGCACAAAGTCCGAGCCCGATCTGTTCGGGGAGAAGAGGGCTCATAGGCATCGCAGAAGGAGTTCGAGAAACAAGGGCGAAAAGGGTATTGTCGGGTCTGGGCTTGAGCCGAAGTTCGGGTACGAGATACAAGACGTGGATGAGTTCTTAGCCAAGGTAAATACAAAGTTTTACCAACTTCCAAGTACGTTGATTCTATCTACTGACAAAGTTGTGAAGATGGCTTAAGAGTAGAATGCAGAGAACAGCTTTTAAATTTGGTCAAAATGGTAATATGTATTTTAGTTATCCTAACCTATTCCCACTTAATCCAAACCCGTCCAGCTTAGGCCCAGTTGTACGATCGTGGATCATCCTTGATCATGGTTCAGTTGCCTAGGATACCATTCTATTAACAATTGTATCCTAGGTAACTGAACCATGATCAAGGTGATCCACGATCGTACAACTGGGCCTTAACAGCCTAACAGAAAAATAGACGGCTCAATCTACTAACAAAGTGGTGAAGATGGCTTAAGAGTAGAATGCAAAAACAGCTTCAAAATCTGGTAAAAATGTTAATATGTATTTTAGTTATAAAGTAAGGCAATAACATGGAACAGAAATGTAAAGGTGACCTAACCTAATCTCACTTAATCCAACCCCATCCAGCTTAGGCCCAGTTGTACGATCGTGGATCATCCTTGATCATGGTTCAGTTGCCTAGGATACCATTCAATTAACAATTGTATCCTAGGTAACAGAACCATGTTTAAGGTGATCCACGATCGTACAACTGGGCCTTAACAGCCTAACAGCAAAATAGACGGCGCAATCTACTAACAAAGTTGTGAAGATGGCATAAGAGTAGAATGCAAAACAGCTTCACAGTCTGGTAAAAATATTAGTAGTATGTTAGTACTTTACAAAGTAAAGTACTAACATGGAACAGAAATCTAAAGGTGACCTAACCTAATCCCACTCAATCCAACTCAATCCAGCTCAACAGCATAACAGTAAATAAATGGCGCATATTATTTTCTGTAAATGTCTGCAGAGCTGTCTGCTCTCGATTAAGTTGGATTTGGTTGCATTACTATACAAATGTTATTGTTGAAAGACAGTTTTTTTTTATATAATTTTATTTTTAACCTTATTGTTAACAAATAAATTAAAATAATCATAAAAATATTAATAATAACACAAGGATTGCTCTAAGCGGTATATTAATGATAATCTTTTTATGGCAAAAAAATCAGCAAAACTTAACAAATTGTACTGAAAAATGCTAAACCTTCATTTAGTAACTTAAGTTGGCATAACATTACTCATTGAACCATCTTTGATCAGGTTGTAATAATTATAGTAAAATACGATTAAGTGTTTTGCATAATAATAAAAACAAAAAAGTTTTATGAAAATATCGCGATTTGTGATTGAATTGAATTCATGAATTTAACAGAACAGATTGAATTAATGCATTTCATAGAAATTTTACATATTTCACCGAAAAATTATGAAATTTTGTACAGTTTAAGCAATTTCCTGAAAATCTATAGGGGATTGAGGTACATTCCAAAGTAGGTGAAATGTGATTTATTTTACGTTTCCTGAAAAGTTACAACAAACAGTTTTTTAGATCCCGAAGAGTTATGCCAACAGGTTTTTGTTTCCTGAAAAGTTAAGACAAACAGTATTTTGTCCAAACCTTCATTTAGTAACTTAATTTGGCATAACATTACTCATTGATCCATCTTTGATCAGATTGTAATAATTATAGTAAAATACGATTAAGTGTTTTGCATAATAATAAAAACAAAATAGTTTTATGAATATATCGCGATTTGTGATTGAATTGAATTCATGAATTGAACAGAACAGATTGAATTAATGCATTTCATAGAAATTTTATATATTTCACCGAAAAATTATGAAATTTTGTACAGTTTAAGCAATTTCCTGAAAATATATAGGGGATTGAAGTACATTCCAAAGTAGGTGAAATGTGATTTATTTTACTTTTCCTGAAAAGTTACAACAACCAGTTTTTTAGATCCCCAAGAGTTATGCCAACAGGTTTTTGTTTCCTGAAAAGTTAAGACAAACAGTATTTTGTCCAAACCTTCATTTAGTAACTTAAGTTGGCATAACATTACTCAATGATCCATCTTTGATCATATTGTAATAATTATAGTAAAATACGATTAAGTGTTTTGCATAATAATAAAAACAAAAAAGTTTTATGAAAATATCGCGATTTGTGATTGAATTGAATTCATGAATTGAACAGAACAGATTGAATTAATGAATTTCATAGGAATTTTATATATTTCACCGAAAAATTTTGAAATTTTGTACAGTTTTAGCAATTTTCTGAAAATCTCTAGGGGATTGAAGTACATTCCTAAGTAGGTGAAATGTGATTTATTTTACGTTTCCTGAAAAGTTACAACAAACAGTTTTTTAGATCCCGAAGAGTTATGCCAACAGGTTTTTGTTTCCTGAAAAATTAAGACAAACAGTATTTTGTTTCCTGAGAAGTTTCGACAAACAGGTTTTCGTTTCCTGAAAAGTCATTACATACAGTTTTTTGTGTCCTGAAAGGTTACGACAAACAGTTTTTGTTTCTTAAAAAGTTATGTTAAACAGGTTTTTGTTTCCTGAAAAGTTGTTACAAACAGTATTTTGCTTCCTGAAAAGTTACGACAAACAGTTTTTTTATATACCGAGGAGTTATGCCAACAGGTTTATGTTTCCTGAAAAGTTACGATAAACAGTATTTTGTTTCCTGAGACGTTTCGACAAACAGATTTTAGTTTCCTGAAATGTCATTATATACAGTTTTTTGTGTCCTGAAAGGTTACGACAAACAGTATTTTGTTTCCTGAGAAGTTTCGACAAACAGGTTTTCGTTTCCTGAAAAGTCATTACATACAGTTTTTTGTGTCCTGAAAGGTTACGACAAACAGTTTTTGTTTCTTAAAAAGTTATGTCAAACAGGTTTTTGTTTCCTGAAAAGTTGTTACAAACAGTATTTTGTTTCCTGAAGAGTTGCGACAAACAGTTTTTTTATATACCCAGAAGTTATGACAACAGGTTTATGTTTCCTGAAAAGTTACGATAAACAGTATTTTGTTTCCTGAGAAGTTTCGACAAACAAGTTTTCGTTTCCTGAAAAGTCATTACATACAGTTTTTTTGTGTCCTGAAAGATTACGACAAACAGTTTTTGTTTCTTAAAAAGTTATGTCAAACAGGTTTTTGTTTCCTGAAAAGTTGTTACAAACAGTATTTTGCTTCCTGAAAAGTTACGACAAACAGTTTTTTTTTATATACCGAGAAGTTATGCCAACAGGTTTATGTTTCCTGAAAAGTTACGATAAACAGTATTTTGTTTCCTGAGAAGTTTCGACAAACAGGTTTTCGTTTCCTGAAAAGTCATTACATACAGTTTTTTTGTCCTGAGAGGTTACGACAAACAGTTTTTGTTTCTTAAAAAGTTATGTCAAACAGGTTTTTGTTTCCTGAAAAGTTGTTACAAACAGTATTTTGTTACCTGAAAAGTTACGACAAACTATTTTTTTATATAGTGAGACGTTATGCCAACAGGTTTATGTTTCTTGAAAAGTTACGATAAACAGTATTTTGTTTCCTGAGACGTTTCGACAAACAGATTTTAGTTTCCTGAAATGTCATTATATACAGTTTTTTGTGTCCTGAAAAGTTAAGACAAACAGTATTTTGTTTCCTGAGAAATTTCGAAATACAGGCTTTTGTTTCCTGAAAAGTCATTACATACAGTTTTTTGTGTCATAAAATAGTTATGTCAAACAGGTTTTTGTTTCCTGAAAAGTTGTTACAAACAGTATTTTGCTTCCTGAAAAGTTACGACAAACAGTTTTTTTTTATATACCGAGAAGTTATGCCAACAGGTTTATGTTTCCTGAAAAGTTACGATAAACAGTATTTTGTTTCCTGAGACGTTTCGACAAACAGATTTTAGTTTCCTGAAATGTCATTATATATAGTTTTTTGTGTCCTGAAAAGTTAAGACAAACAGTATTTTGTTTCCTGAGAAGTTTCGACAAACAAGTTTTCGTTTCCTGAAAAGTCATTACATACAGTTTTTTGTATCCTGAAAGGTTACGACAAACAGTTTTTGTTTCTTGAAAAGTTATGTCAAACAGGTTTTTGTTTCCTGAAAAGTTGTTACAAACAATATTTTGCTTCCTGAAAAGTTACGACAAACAGTTTTTTTATATACCGAGAAGTTATGCCAACAGGTTTATGTTTCCTGAAAAGTTACGATAAACAGTATTTTGTTTCCTGAGACGTTTCGACAAACAGATTTTAGTTTCCTGAAATGTCATTATATACAGTTTTTTGTGTCCCGAAAAGTTAAGACAAACAGTATTTTGTTTCCTGAGAAGTTTCGACACACAGGTTTTCGTTTCCTGAAAAGTCATTACATACAGTTTTTGTGTACTGAAAGGTTACGACAGTTTTTGTTTCTTAAAAAGTTATGTCAAACAGGTTTTTGTTTGCTGAAAAGTTGTTACAAACAGTATTTTGCTTCCTGAAAAGTTACGACAAACAGTTTTTTATATACCGAGAAGTTATGCCAACAGGTTTATGTTTCCTGAAAAGTTACGATAAACAGTATTTTGTTTCCTGAGACGTTTCGACAAACAGATTTTAGTTTCCTGAAATGTCATTATATACAGTTTTTTGTGTCGTGAAAAGTTAAGACAAACAGTATTTTGTTTCCTGAGAAGTTTCGACAAACAGGTTTTCGTTTCCTGAAAAGTCATTACATACAGTTTTTTTGTGTCCTGAAAGGTTACGACAAACAGTTTTTGTTTCTTAAAAAGTTATGTCACACAGGTTTTTGTTTCCTGAAAAGTTGTTACAAACAGTATTTTGCTTCCTGAAAAGTTACGACAAACAGTTTTTTATATACCGAGAAATTATGCCAACAGGTTTATGTTTCCTGAAAAGTTAAGACAAGCAGTATTTTGTTTCCTGAGAAGTTTCGACAGACAGGTTTTCGTTTCCTGAAAAGTCATTATATACAGTTTTTTGTGTCCTGAAAAGTTAAGACAAACAATATTTTGTTTCCTGAGAAGTTTCGACAAACAGGTTTTCGTTTCCTGAAAAGTCATTACATACAGTTGTTTGTGTCCTGAAAGGTTACGACAATCAGTTTTTGTTTTTAAAATAGTTATGTCAAACAGGTTTTTGTTTCCTGAAAAGTTGTTACACACAGTATTTTGTTTCCTGAAAAGTTACGACAAACAGTTTTTTTATATACCGAGAAGTTATGCCAACAGGTCTATGTTTCCTGAAAAGTTACGATGAACAGTATTTTGTTTCCTGAGACGTTCCTGAGACGACAAACAGATTTTAGTTTCCTGAAAAGTCATTACATACAGTTTTTTGTGTCATAAAAGGTTACGACAAACAGTTTTTGTTTCTTAAAAAGTTATGTCAAACAGGTTTTTGTTTCCTGAAAAGTTGTTACACACAGTATTTTGTTCCCTGAAAAGTTACGACAAACAGTATTTTGTTTCTGTTCTGTTTCTGATGACCCAACTATAATTGTTAATTTGGAAGATTTCAACAGTTTTTAATTAAAGTTGACATACAGGGTGATTAAAAAGGTTCAAACATTTAGGTGTAATTGGTGATATTAAAATGCCAATTCCGTCGTAACAAATTAGCATTTGTTTGACTTATTTTTTATTATGACTTGATTTAACAGAACATATCTAATAGATGTTTACATTTTAAAACTGCGATATCAAAAATTGACAAAATTTAACAGATTGAAGCAGTATCTATTGAAAAATTGACAGATATTAACAGCAGAAGCTTTTAATTTTATAGATTTTGAATGCCTCAGTCAGGAATTGTACCCATTAAGAAAGTTGATAAAAAATTAACAGATGACCAAAACAATACAAAAATACAAAATTTAATAGAGACTTCATATATTATGCAGATATTTTATGTAAATTCATATATTTTTTCTCTAATCTAATAGGACACTATTTATTATCTGATTTTGTGTTCAGAGTTTTGAATATTATGATTTTTTTTTGTATTTTATTGAAATTAGACAGTATTTTGTCCAAACCTTCATTTAGTAACTTAAGTTGGCATAACATTACTCATTGATCCATCTTTGATCAGATTGTAATAATGATAGTAAAATACGATTAAGTGTTTTGCATAATAATAAAAACAAAAAAGTTTTATGAAAATATCGCGATTTGTGATTGAATTGAATTCATGAATTGAATAGAACAGATTGAATTAATGCATTTCATAGAAATTCAAATCAATTTCGTTCAAATGGATTGACGAGCTCAAAAATCAATCGAAGAAGGAAATGTTAGGAAATGGAAATCGCAAGTGGATATCCTAGTATTGTAAGGTATTTACAAGACAGTTGAAATAAGTTCGATTAGACTTCTGAATGCAATTTACAACAAAAAAACTTCAAGGTATATTTGCCAAAATCTGTCTCACCTTTAAATTGTTTTGTACAGTAGGTGCAGTTTCTTTAGCTGATAGATGGTTCAGCAGATGGGCAAATTCGTTGAAAACAATGAATGTTTTACCTTTTCGTTATTTATGTGATTTATGTTGTTTTGATGACATTTTATTAGCTTAAAATTATTAGCATTGGTAATTTTATTTTTATTAATATGATTTTATTACAAATATCTGAAACCGAAATGTAAGATTAATTATTTCCTAGTACTTCATATTAAAGGTAATATTGAACACTTACAACTTATACTTACAACCAACTGAGCTCTTCCCTGGAATCTCTGATCGTCCTTGTGCAGAATCAATTACGCTGTCCGCCTTTTTCCCATTCGTGGCCGGAGGATCCACCGAGGAACCTATGACCTATCATGCGAACCGGGTTAATTATCGATCATGACAGATTAATGATTACGACCGGCCGACCATATGGCCCCAGCCTGGGATCTATGAGAAATGGCCCCATAACCATAGGCCCCACGAACCGTCAATTACGTGCATGTCGTGCCTTTTTTCACGACCACCGAGGGGGCGGGAAGGGTGCGCATTTCGAGGGAATTGGGGAAATTATAGGCAGGTGTACTGTCGAGGGTTCCAGATTTCAGACTCAGACAAGACGAGCGGTCAGAATTGGGATGTCGTAACACATCCCATGGTGAAAATGAAACGGACGGGTAAATACAGTAATTTGTGCTCATCATAAAACCCATTACCAACGCGTCAATGATAATATTTAAAATTAATCTGTATATTTTTTTTACGGTCACGCATGATCTATTCATTTGATACGAACAGAATAAGGTAATTTGTACATACAATGGTGACCATATAATATTTATCTTATGCCACCAGGGGCGGATGGGCCATACGGGAAAATGGGAAATTTCCCGGTGGGCCGGTAGCCATCCCGAATGTTGGGCCGGAAGCCCCAGAATTTTCCCCGATCCGACGACAAGTTTATTAATAATTTTGATTTAATGTATTAACACAAAGCGGAAAGACCCCATGTGGTCGATAGCCCAATAAAGATTGTTTATATATGTATTAGCACAGTGGTTCCCAAACTTTTTCTCCTCGCAGCTCCCTTTTTGAACTAGGATTTTCCATGGATCCATTCCGTTTCCATAATATTTTTTGCAAATTTTTATGAAATATGAAATAATTTGGCGACGAATATAAATTGTGTAGATAGCCGTTATAATTTTCAACTAAAAATTGGCAGGTTCCATTAATCTTTGTAATTTATAAAAAAAATGGTATTTCTAATAAAAAATGTATTGAAAATTTTGAAGCTTTTGTAAATTTAATTTACAATCGACATGATTTAATTTTAATATGCTGTGGTTTGATTAGCTTTTTGCAATTTTTAATAAAATGTTCTAATTTGTAAGGAAAATGTATATGTAGTAAAATTTTAGTATTTATAATAAGAATTTCATAATATCTAATAAACATTTTGTAATCTCTAATGAAAAGTTCGTAATTTCCACCTAAGTTTATTTTTATAAAATTTTCTACAAATAACTATAAACATTTTAACAACTCGATACAAATTTTAGAAATGCCAATGACATTTTGCATTTTATAGAGAAATTTTGGCAATTTACAATAAAATTTTCATAATCGCTGCTGAAATGTTGTAATTTATAATACGAATGTTAAATATTTTACATTTTACAGTGAAATTTATCAATTAACAATAAAATTTTCATAAAGTTATTGCAATTTTGTAATTTAGAATGATGAATGATGAAAGTCACAACGAAAATTACATAATTCCAATAAAACTGATTTATTTCTTTATTAACTTATTTGCTTATTTATTATTGTATTTGATATAGTGATAACGTAAACTTATTTATACTTTATGATTGTTTTGAAATTCCATTGAAATATTGTATTCATAATAAAAACTTTGCAATTTTCACTACAATGTTCCAATTTATATTCAACGTTTACAAATTCTAAAACTTTTGAAATTTAGAATTAATTCTCCATAATTTCTATTGAAATACTGAAATCCATCATCAAAATTTCGTAACATTCACCATTTTGAATTTAAAAACATTTTAATCAACATTTTACATCATCCGTTATATTTTTTGCGAATTTCTATGAAATGGTTGTTAATACATTTGCAAGGAATGTGATTTCTGGGGAAAGACGTTATAAATTAGAATACAAAAACTCGCAGATTCCATTGATCTTTACAATTTATGAAAAGTCTAGTAATTATATTAAACAATTCTAATGAAAATTTTGTAATTTCCAATTCATTGCAGTTTACAAGCGAGATATTTCAATGAGAATTTTATGGATTGGTGAACCTGCAATTTGTAATAAAATATCAAAATTTGTCATTTGCAATGAAAACTTCATAACTTCTCTTTGTAATTTTGTACATAATTTTGTATTTTGCATTAATATTTTTGCAAATTTCTGTTAGAATATTAATAACTTAGCGAGTTATATGTTTTTAGGATAAAGTTTTTTTATAATTTATACTAATAATTTCAAATTTTATTTTAACATTGAAATTTATAATTAATATTTTCGTATTTACTATAAGAATTTTATAATTTCCAACTAAATTCTATCATTTTAATCAACATTTTACACCATCCATTATATTTTTTGCGAATTTCTATGAAATGGTTAACACAATTGCAAGGAATATGATTTCTGGGGAAAGACGTTATAAATTAGAATAAAAAAACTCGCAGATTCCATTGATCTTTACAATTTATGAAAAGTCTAGTAATTATATTAAAAAATTCTAACGAAAATTTTGTAATTTCCAATTCATTGCAGTTTACAAGCGAGATATTTCAATGAGAATTTTATGGATTGGTGAACCTGCAATTTGTAATAAAATATCAAAATTTGTCATTTGCAATGAAAACTTCATAGCTTCTCTTTGTAATTTTGTACATAATTTTGTATTTTGCATTAATATTTTTGCAAATTTCTGTTAGAATATTAATAACTTAGCGAGTTATATGTTTTTAGGATAAAGTTTTTTTATAATTTATACTAATAATTTCAAATTTTATTTTTCGTATTTACTATAAGAATTTTATAATTTCCAACTAAATTCTATCATTTTAATCAACATTTTACACCATCCATTATATTTTTTGCGAATTTCTATGAAATGGTTAACACAATTGCAAGGAATATGATTTCTGGGGAAAGACGTTATAAATTAGAATAAAAAAACTCGCAGATTCCATTGATCTTTACAATTTATGAAAAGTCTAGTAATTATATTAAAAAATTCTAACGAAAATTTTGTAATTTCCAATTCATTGCAGTTTACAAGCGAGATGTTTCAATGAGAATTTTATGGTTTGGTGAACATGCAATTTGTAATAAAATATCAAAATTTGTCATTTGCAATGAAAACTTTATAGCTTCTCTTTGTAATTTTGTACATAATTTTGTATTTTGCATTAATATTTTTGCAAATTTCTGTCAGAATATTAATAACTTAGTGAGTTATATGTTTTAAGGATAAAGTTTTTTTTATAATTTATACTAAAAATGTCAAATTTTAATTTAACATTGAAATTTATAATTAATATTTTCGAATTTACTATATTTTTTTTATAATTTCCAACTAAATTCTATCATTTATCATGATAACTTTGGTATTTCATTTGAGTTTTGGAATTTATAATATACATTTTTACTTTCATGTAAAAATTCAATTCAAGTTTCAAGTTCATTTTCATTTAGTAAGTTTTTATTTTTAATTTTTATGTGTATATTATGCAGGTTCTCCCGCTAGTAAATATTATTATTATTATTATAATTTTCAATATAAATTGTATAATGCAAATGACGATTTTGTGTTTTGATTAATATTTTACAATTTAAATTATAATTTGTACTGTAAAATTTGTAAAAGTAATAATGTTGAAAATTACATTGAAATTTTTTTAATTATTAATTTTTTTCATTCATGTTCTAAAATTTTTTGCAAATAACATTTTAACAACTTTGTGAGGGATATGCTTTCGGGATAAAACTCCAATAATTCAAAAAAAAAATGCTGGGTCTAATAAAACTTTGTAATTTTAATGAAGATTTTATAATTACAATTAATTTTTCTTAGCCAAAGCATGAATTCTAATTACCTAATCTTTTCATATTTTATTTAATATGATTGAAAGCAGTACAGTAATCGCACACTTTAGGAACCTCTGTATTAATAAATAAATAAGTATTATGAAAAACTTACGGTATTAAATTTTATATTGATATTTTCTTTATGGGGAGTACTTTTTCTTAGTTATGCAATCTTTTTATTTGATGTTCTTCACCCAACTTGTTTCGGCTTTTATTAGCCATCTTCCGAGGTATTATGTCTCTGATAATACATTTTAATATATTTTAAAAATAAAAATAATATATTCAATTTTAAATTATTTTAAAAATTTACTTACTTACTTTTAAATCAAGTATGATTATTATTTTGATTATATGGTATTATTGCAATTTTATGTGAATGCAAAATGGGCCGATAAAAGTTTGTTCCCGGGCCGCTTGTATGTTCCCCATCCTCCCCTGTATGCCACCATGGTGATTATTAAATCGTCAGCCAAACACATATCGTGTATTTTTCGATTTCGGTCAAATTTTTATTGCTATAAATTCTTTTGGTTCATCACATCCAGCTCGCGAATTATCTATGTTGTGGTAATTTTATGTTTTTTTTTTTATGTATGACTGAAACTGGTCAACTCGGAAAGTTGAACATTCAGAATATTTAAAAATATCATAAAAAGTATGCATCAAATTGTCGCTCAATGAAACTTGTGTATGTTAGACCTAAAGGGTCTGTGAATATACCCTGTAGGTGACACTTACCAATTTGCCATTGGAGGGTAGTAAATCAACCCTGAATAATTGCAATATTCCGATCAACTCGGTCAAGTTAAGATCTCGATTTTCTCACTTATTTAAGATGTACTTGTGGTCAAATTTTTAGAGGATTTATCTTTAGGCATACTGTATACAGATCTCGCAAAAAAATTCAGTTAAGTTACCACGGATTTTTCTTCTAATGAATTGGAATAATATAAATTTTTATAAGTGGAAAAATGCTGAGAACAATATAATCCTAGTATAAATTGTGCTCTTCCACAACATCTTGCCAATCTTCTAAATTACTTTCTCAAGCTGTAACTTCATATTACACAAATTTTCTTGCATGCTTAGAACAAAGAGCGTATAAGAAGTTTGTGCCTAAAATATTGATGATACAACACTCCCACGAGAATAAATAATTGTCGACATTTCTACCTCGGACGAAAATCCACACCTTCGCCATCAATCAAGCACCACCTCTCAGTTCCCACAAATTTGTTCCACACGTTCGAAAAAACTACCAAACACGTCCGAAATTTACAAAACGCTTATTATCACCATTATTCACGTCCACGCATCCCACTTGCATCGTGCCTCTTTTCACGTATTTCCAGGCATTAGCATAACGTGTAAGATGCCCTCGGGACGTTTCCCAATACGACCGATGGACTATTTGCCGTGATTTATGCGCATTATGTAATTGTGCCGTGCGTTTTCTGTGTGAATTTCACCCGCGCCCAATGTCTCGGCAATCCTCTAATTAGTGGGGCCGACTAAAGCTCATTATCGGCGCCTTGGGGCAGGGATATAAATAATAATAAAGGCCCACGTTAATGAAGAGAATAGACTGGTGATAGAAGGGCTATAAATTATCTAAAAGAATCGCACTCATCCATTTAGGATCAAAGGCGGATTTGGGGGGTGGAGGGGCTATGAGGGCTATAGCCTAGAGCGGCAAAATCCAGTGTTGGCAATTTTTTGGAAAAATACCAAAGGCACAAGTCAAAATAAATATACAAATAAATAAATAAATGACGAACGAAAAAAGGCAAATACAAGAAGTGAAGCATCTAACTACCTCCTTCAACTTCAAAGATTAGAAACGACTTTTTTGTCAACTTTATGCTGAGATATGTTATCTCGATTTAACGTATAAAGTAATAAGCTACAATAGTCTCAGATCGATCTACAACCATATCAGTATATAATGTATAAGAACAAAATTTAACATTTATGAAAATTGAGCACCAATGAAAGCGAAAATAACTTAGTATGAAGATGAAACGAACAGAAAAAAAAACGAAAAATCCAGCCAGATGAAACCAGAGCAGGAGATGTAGAATTGATTGGTAGAGAAAATTTCAGAATCAATAGTACTAAAATTCTTTAAAAGTTCAACGTCCAGGAAGCACTTTGACATTGTGTGCAAAGCTTCAGTAGGTACCCTTAAAATATTTAACTTTTTCGGAAAATTTCACTTTAAATTCTATTAACATCTTATTTAGTATTTAGTCCTAAATATTACTTCGAAAATTAACTTTGTCATTTGAACAAGTATCATCATACTACAAGAATGATTGTAATATTTTTGGACGTTTTCGCTTTCTTGAGACTGTTTTATCTCTTTCATTTAACTGCAGTTCGAACTAAAATTTATTTCTGTGATATTTCCCATATTAATTTAATATTATTATTATTATATTAATTTAACTGCCTTAATGGTATAAAAATGATTTACCATCATTCTTAATTTATCTTCTGTTCTACTATCATCGGCCATAACAGCAAAATAATAAGCATCAATAGTTTATTTTACAAACATATTAAATGAGCAATTAGCAGTACTGTCTACAATTTCATTTGGATACACAACATCTAGACACAATTCTTGGGAGGATTATAACTTTGTAAAAATGGTTAAATTTTTTTTCAAAACTTCAAAAACTTCTTCTAAACAGTTTCCACGATTTGTACTTTGGGCGTTTCATTATGGATTCTAAACAAAACAAATTTTGTAGACTGGATGAAGGACTGAAGCAATGATTAAAATTCATAAACCTCCCACTGACTTGAATCATTTAGAAAATTTTTTTGTAAGCTGTTTGCTAGGGGTAGTTGTTGAATATGTTCTTAATGATTTATTGCAGGCATCCATCGAGAAACCGGCAAACATACCAGTAGTACTGGCTTTCCCTAGTGTTCTCTACCAGACAAGAATAGGCGGCTACCAGGCAGAGATCTCTCTTCCGCTTGGGATGGTGGTGAACGCAGTTTTCAGGAACCAAAGCTGGCTCTACGTGCAGACTCCTCACGCTGAGGAGGGCTACATCAGCTATACAGCCTGCATGCCCCTAGGTAAACACCCATCCAGCCGCCCGAAAGCACCTAATATTAGCAAGACTCCTTTCAGGTATAATCCCCACCTCGGACGACTCCTCCTCGCCCTGCTGGGAAAACAGCACCGACGTCTTCCCCAAGCCCTCGGGCAACATGACCGACACCGAAAAACTCAGCTCCAGGTCGGAGTGCAGCACGGGAAGGTGCAGAAGCCGGCGGTCCAGGAACGCAGCAAGTGCTTGCGGGGAGAGGAGCGTCGACAGGTTGTACCTCCGAGCAGCGGCGTCTTCGAAGAGCCGTGGCACCAGGCAGACGTTGCTCGTTATCTCCTGCGGCTACGAGAAGGAGGGTGAGAACACCGTGACCGTTGGCAAGGGCGAGGTGGTCGCCCTCCTCAGTACGCACATCCGCGGATGGTTCTGGGTCAGAAAAAAGGAGGGTGACGAGGGCTTTATACCCGCCTCGGTTGCAGGGCACGGATTTCTGTGAGAGTTTAGTCAAATATATGTTATATTGTACATTGTGTAAATATACTATTTATTTCTTTCATAATTTAAGCGACATTTCGATATTTATTTTTCTACTCCCTACGGTATATTTGTTAATTTCACAACACTATACTGTACGGATATAGGCCACTTTCCGGTCTAATGTATGGATATAAACATTTTCAGGTTACAAACAATTACAACCATATACAATTAATGTAGATATAGTAACTTCTGCAGGGCAACGGCAGCGGCAACGAG
This sequence comes from Othius punctulatus, assembly GCA_951805005.1. Classification (NCBI taxonomy): domain Eukaryota; kingdom Metazoa; phylum Arthropoda; class Insecta; order Coleoptera; family Staphylinidae; genus Othius; species Othius punctulatus. Next base: position 15,213,103 of record OX638141.1, read on the forward strand.
AAAATTGTGAGATATCTAAAGGGCTTTCAAGAGACAGGGCATGGAGACGACCAGCAGACGACTTCAGAGCTACAAAAATGCACAAATTAGTTTTACATGTTAAATTCCTATGTATACCAAACCAATTCACACCTGCTATATTTATTATATATATATATATATATATTGGAAATCCCCTTGAATACCCAAATGGGTGTAGGGGTTTAAAAATGTTTCTACTTCACAAACTTCTTCCATTCTGTCCATTCATAGCTGTCTTCCTGGCCTTGTTCCATTTTTTGTCCTTTCTTTTTTACTATTTTCCCTATTGCACTATCCCATCTCCCTCTTCGCATTTTTCCCTGTGCATATATTTATTATAATATACTGTTAAAAATAATACTCCGTTTTGTTACTCCGAGAAAGTAAACTATTTTAAAACAATAGATAGAGGGAGGTTATAAACATTATATATTGTGCTTACTTTTACATCAACGTTTATTAATTTATGAAAATATAATCCGATTCAATAATAAATAATGCATAAAATATAAATTCTGTTAAAATCACAATATTTGCTTAATATTTACAAGTAGCAATTAAAATATAAAACTTATCGATAAAACACTAAAGTAAGGAAGGAAACAGTTCGGAGACACTTTGATCCCACAAGTCCACGTCGCACAAACTATTGGGCGACCCCAACGACTCATACCCACAATCGGACGAGCTGGACTTGAATCCAGCCTCGTCCGCTTGAGGAACCTTGAGGTAGTTATGGTCGTTGGAAACGTTCTGCTGCGTCGTGGCGATTTCCATGGTCGCCTCCTCCAACTGCACATTATCATCATCATCATCATCAACGAAAATAGTGATGCAGTTGGTGGTTTCATCATAGGTGCCATACAGCATCTCGGAACTGGGGGTGTCGGCAGGCTCGGTTTTTACCTCCAAACTGCTCTCTTCCACCTTTGGCTTTATCCGTTTGTATTTTCTCCCGGCCGTCCTCTTCGCCGTCCTGGGCTTCTGAGTCGGGCCGGTTTTCGAAACGTAATCGTGATGCAAAAGTAAAAACTCCGACAGGTCGGCTGCTTCCTCGGTTTTGACTATGCCGATACTTCCACTGGATTCCAGTTGTTCTGGTGCCGGCCCCACCACTTCTGCAGCATCATCTTGTCCACAATCTTCTGATTTCTATGCAACATTAAAAAAACAACATTACATCTCAATTAATATGCGTTAACATTTCATTCATAATGTGCTTCAAGTGAAGAATGCCATTTCAAATATTGTTAAAAATATACAAACAATAAAAGTTTTAGACTGAGAATTTATAAAACGGAAATTATTAATTATCAAGTATCTAGAATTCTAGATTAATAAAATTTACAATAACAATTTTTTCTCTTCGGTCATTCGTATTTCAAAGATCCACAACCTATTAATTTATGTTGGCAAAACTATAAATATCCCTATATTTCAATGTAGTAACCGAAGACCGAGGTATTAAAAATACTACATTACTTATTTCATTCATTGTTTAAAAACAAAATGTTTTGGCAGTTACTTTCCATGGATACCATTGTGTCAACAATTATATTCATGGAAGTTAATTATTGAATTGGCTATTCATAGTTTAATTTCCATGGGTACTGAATTTTTTTAAGACTTTTATATTATGAACCTTTAAAACTTTAATTATACACATACATGCATATACATATATCTACAAATTTTGGGTGCAAAAAGTGTTGTTTTGCCGAACACAATTGTGTGCAGGTGATTTTCTGCATGCAAATAAAAGCCAAAATCACCTTGGATAGCCGCAGATAAAATTAAATTCGCGGAATCTAAAATGTAATAAAGTATTTAGAACCATAATGAGTAGAACTGTAAAGACAAACTTTGGGAGGTAAACAAATGCAAGTAGTGGTAGATATATATGCGCATGAAATGTTTCTATGACTCAAATGTTTCCAATTAAAAAAATATTAAGTACTATTGCTTTATGAGTGTTTTCATCTCCATTAAAAGTATTTGAGCATAATATATATCTAGCGATGATTTTTGCAAATAATAAAATCAAATGTAAAGAAAACACTTATGAAGCCTTTTAAAACTATTACCATGTGAAAAAAATCCAAATTGTGTAGAAATGCAATAAAGTGGAAATTATGACTAGTACGGTGGATTGACTATCATATCTATTTAGTAATTAAGAACATATTGAGAATTTTATAATTAAAAAAATTCCCTACTATGGTCATTAATATTGAGTAAGAAACAGTTTGATATTTAGTAATTAACAACATATTAAGAATTTTTAAATAAAAACAATTGCCTAATATGGTCATTAATATTGAGAAAGAAACAGTTTGATTCTGTTGGTAGAACTGAAATTTAGAGCAGTTTTTACATTAGCGCCATTGAAAAAATGCATCGTTAAAATAAATTATATGTAGCTAATAATTTTGTAAGTTTAACAATAGAGTAGTGGTGTTCCAACATTATAAATACCTCAAAAATGTGCTCTTGTAATATGACAGTCAACACAATGTGAAGTCTCTATATATATATATATGTACAATTTTACTAAAAATAAGAGCCCTTCTGTACGTACTTGACAATTTGGTTTTTGAGTAGCTGCCTCCAGGTCTGCGGAGATATCCTGGAGCAGGCTCTGAGTGAGCTCTTCGAGCATGCCGAGGTCGACGTCCCTGTTGAGCTCATCGAGGAGGTCCGGTAGAGAAGGCAGGCTATTACAATCTTCCACAGGGCCGCGGGGGCCTGCGGTCTCGGCGCCGTTGCCGAGTGTCTGACCAGACCTCGCTGCTGGAGGTGGGATTCTGTAGATCCTGCAATCTGGTCAACACACTCGACACGCCGGCCCCGGGAGCAGTCCCCGCACGGCTCGTGCAGTTTCTTCCTGAGATCCTCGTTCTCTCGCCTCAGACGGTCGTTCAGCCGCTTCAGGTTCTCGCATTCCAGCGCTGCTGCATCGTGCTTTTCGGACATCTCATTTAGGGCGCCCTCTATCTGTTCCATGCGGGCCTTCTTGCGGTCCCTGGATGTCTGAGCTGCCACTCGGTTTTTCAATTTTCTATCAATACAGGACATAGTTAGAACTCAAATTAAAATGTTTGTGTAATTTAATATTGCATGTTTCACGTAAAGTTTGTGCAGAATCGCGGAAGCACACAGTAACTAGTCTCATTTCACGATGTTTTTGTGTTAGGGGAGTCTATGAATAGACGTGGCATCACTGAATCAGTTTGTCCAACATGACAAAATGAAAACCCAGCCAACTCGGTTGCAAAAAGTTTGTGAATGTATAATAGTAAGAATTGGGTAGGAATTTGTTTTTTTCAGAGTATGAACTATGTCGTTGAAAATACGCCCTTTGTATCCGCAGTGCCTCTAGTGATAAGAAGTCAACTATGGAAGTCGACTAATTCAGCATAGGTGCCAACATGGCAATGGGCGCGTTCCAGTAATAAATAATCAGGAGCCTTGTAACATACAATTCGACTAATGCATTTATAATGAGGATGAGTAATCAATACATACTAGATAACAAATTGAGCAACGAAAGTAACATGTTTGTAATCGTAAAAATTCTACAACTCTAATTACTCACTTCCTCTGGAGTTTCTCCTCCCAGGTGAGGTGGTCGAGACGCCTCTTCTTAGCCCTGGTGGGCATCTCGTCCTCCTCATCCTCCTCGAACAGCAGGAAGCTGTTCTCGTGGATGTTCTTCAGCACAGAGCTGACTGGCAAACTCATGTTTTCCTGGTGTCCAGGCATCCGTAAGCACTCTCTAAACGCGTCTGACGATGGCTCGCTGCAGTATGCTGCTTGGCATCACCTCAACAACAAAGACTGGGGGTTCGCGACGCAGTTTTCTCCAGGAAGATGATGCAATCTGCTACTTGCATTGTGAACGATGACCCAATTGTGCGGAAGTACGGGGGAGGAATATCATCGGTGTATGTGGGTCTTTTTGATTGGTTGGCCTAATCACCAGACGTGCGCGCGACGTTCAAAACAATTGATTGCTAGGCAACGGGCTGTAATTTGATTACGTCATTGTGTTACGTAATTGAATATATTGAATTGAAAACATGTAAACAAATTGTAAACTTCGCATATATTGTCTAATAGAACACGCAAAACAAGCATATTATTATAATATCTGAACTTTATTTAGCATACATAATTCTTACATAGAATAACGTACAAAAACTTATGCGACATATTGTATAATATTTTTTAAAGTTATAAATAAAATAAACTGATTATAATATGTTATCTATGACTCAAATAATACATTCATTATGCACGTACGTAACTATGACAACATAATGCCCTTGTCACTCACTCTATGTGCTTAAAAGAGCCACTTTCAGCCTGTCAAGGGCATCAACGCGGGGTTTTTGCCGTTTGAAAATAATAACAATTTACTGAAGGATCAGGAAAATGATCCTTTACTTACGAGGAGACACAGTGAAATACGAGGCACTCTGTGACGAGTATTTTACAGGGCTCCGAGTAAACTACTTTACGTTTTACCGACGAGTCGTGTATTAATTTTTTTCTGAAACCCGAAGTTTCCAACCCAATTTTTAACTGTGATAGTCAAAATCTGTCGAGTTTTTGCGCAATCTATCAAACTTTCAACTGAAATTGTTCAACACAGTCATATCGTATATACTTTTCGTCTGAAACTTTCTTCTTTTTCTTACTTTCTTTATCCTTTTCATGTTCTACAATTCGTTTAGTCAAATAATCTGTCACTTGCAACTGTATGTGCCTCTCCAAATTCAATATAAGCGCTTTGTTGTCCGGGATTAACATATCCAATGTAGAAAACGCAACTATAAATGTTAATTACATTTAAGGTTTTATCCATATCCGTTACCAGTTATTTATAAATAATAATATTCAATAAAACTTTAGAAAACAATGTAGGAATGTTTTCGTGACTAGTTAGAAAAAACAATTTTTGCGCTGCATTTTCGGAGCGAAAATTGTACTTTCGCTCCGGTTTCACAAAAAAATAATTCATTAAACAAATTATAAATTGTTTTCCAAATATTGTTTCTTATCTAAAATGGAGAAAACATTGACACAATATACACTCAACTACCTATTTCTGAACAACACATTTTTAAACACAACTTACAACAGGCAATTATCTGTGTACGACACATTTATGAACACATTTATGAAACACATTTTGAACACATTTATGAACTGTACCTACACGTTTAAATATTTTGAACGAAAAATGCTTAATGATAAATGTCCAAAAACCATTCCCTCACACCTGCAGCAATCACTAATATTTCAAAAATACGATCTGGTAACTAATTTAAACTGCATTTCCGGTACAATTTTAAGGTTGGTAAACTTCTATTTTATAAAACCCGTTGGATTTTTTTTTATACTCTAGGCAGTGCTAATTGAAGACTTCTAGAAGACTTCTAGAAGACTTCTAGGAGACTTCTAGAAGACTTCTAAAAATGCTTAATGAAAAATGTCCAAAAATCATTTCCTCACTCCTGCAGCAATCACTAATATTACAAAAACGCGATCTGGTAACTAATTTAAATTGCATTTCCGGTAATATTCTGTTGGTACCCATGAAATTAATGTAGAGTTCTTTTAGTGTAACCAATACTTTTATGAACGTATTGCAGTTAATATGTAATTAGTATTAGTAAGTATTAATACTTAATCTGCTTCATATCTAATTACGTTGCATTACTAATTGTACTTAAAAATCTAATGATTAATAAGTTGAGCAATTTTTAAATATATTATGTTTCTTGGTGGTTATGTATTTTGGTGACTTCTACAATTTTAAGGTTGGTAACTTCTATTTTATAAAACCCGTTAGATTTTTTTTATAAAGTTGGCAGTGCTAATTGAAGACTTCTAGCATTCGTCTGATTGCACCATTTTGGGGGTTAATTCCTGGTCCAGGATCCTTTTTTTAATTTTTTTATTAGAATAATCACTAGAATATGGCGTTAAATGCCCAATACGAGGCCATCGGCAAGGGCTTCGTCCAACAATACTATGGAATGTTCGACGACCCTCTCCAAAGGCCCAACTTAGTTAATATGTACAATGTAAGTGTGAAGGCATGAAGTCTATGGCTAGCGTACAATAAATACTACCCTTGCAGGTTGATAGCTCGTTTATGACATTTGAAGGGGTTCAGCTTCAAGGATCTGTTAAAATTATGGAAAAATTGACGGTAAGCAAAGATCACTGCGAGATGTGGCGATTCTAGTTCGTGCTTGCTTTTCAGAGTTTATCGTTTCAAAAAATCAATAGGGTAATAACGGCGGTGGACTCGCAGCCTATGTACGATGGCGGCGTGCTCATCAACGTGCTAGGAAGACTTCAGGTAACTTGCGCTTATTAAACGATGCCAAATACGCAATCATATAAGACCAGTGCCGTCGTGAGAACTAAGCATTGTTGTTGTTAGACGGATGAGGACATACCGCACGCATACGTCCAAACGTTCGTGCTGAGTCCCATTGAGGGGAGCTTTTTCGTTCAGCACGACACTTTCCGGCTAGTTCTACATGATTCAATTTAGCGCTAATGAGTACGTATTGTTACGGCTTGCTGTCTAACCTCAGTGCTTACAAATTATACTGATTATTACACAACTCAGCATCCTCCATTTATGAAGCACTATTTGTTTTTAATCTTGATTAATAAGCATTTGTTAATGACTAATCCTATATTATGATTCAATTTCTCAGAATAATTATGACCTTAATGTTAATTAACATAGTTTGTACGATGTTTTTAACGAATTCTGCCTTTCTAAAGCCAATGGCATCAATGTCCAATGAGACTGAAAATTTTCCACCAGTACTTTTAATTATTAAACTCGCTTTACATGGAGATTTCCTTACCTGCGCAAACACTCAATCAAAATTTCACATGCGACTGAGGGCAGTGCCCCCCTATATATGTGATATTCCCAGATACCAGTGTTATCAGCCACAGCCTGCATTTGAACACAGGCATCCACGATTCTCATAAAGTGGCTTTAACACAAATGCTAAACACCAACTGGGCATTACTTTATTATTGGCATTTATCTACAAATTTTTTGCTCACTCTAATTTTATTATTTATGTGAATTATAAAATTTGTTATATTGTATTGTCAGCAATAATTGGCTTCGTAAAAACATGATTTCAATGATTATTGCATTAGTTTTTTTTATAATATCACTATCACTCTAATTTGATTATTTATGTGAATTATAAAATTTGTCATATTATATAGTCAGCAATAATTTTCTTCGTAAAAACAAGATTTCAATGATAATTGTATTCGCTTTTTTTTTTTGCAATATCACTATCACTCTAATTTGATTATTTATGTGAATTATAAAATTTGTCATATTGTATTGTCAGCAATAATTGGCTTCGTAAAAACATGATTTCAATGATTATTGCATTAGTTTTTTTTTTTATAATATCACTATCACTCTAATTTGATTATTTATGTGAATTATAAAATTTGTCATATTGTATTGTCAGCAATAATTGGCTTGGTAAAAACATGATTTCAATGATTATTGCATTAGTTTTTTTTTTATATATAATCACCATCACTCTAATTTGATTATTTATGTGAATTATAAAATTTGTTATATTGTATTGTCAGCAATAATTGGCATCGTAAAAACATGATTTCAATGATTATTGCATTAGTTTTTTTTTGACAATATCACTACATTTGTATACAAATCAAGTCATTGCGTCACAGTCAATATTTCTTCTAATCAGGCATCTTCTTCTGTTGCAAAGTGAAATTTATGTTGTACGTAAATTGAACGGCACACTAAATCCTTGTTAGTGTTCAGCTTAGAGGAAGAATTGATCATGATACCGCATGGAGTATACTCATCATGTTATCTGCTTAAAGCATATGTGTATCTAATTAGTGTTTAAAGAATGTTTTATGGTTTCTTAATCGACTGTAGCAATTTTAGTGAAACATAATTACTTGCAAGCAATTTGAATGTTCGGTGAATAACGATCGAAAATTTTATGGCGAATTCTTTGGCTTAGAGATTGTAATCTATTGACTTTCTACTTGCAGGCAGATGAAGATCCACCACATGCGTATTCACAAGTTTTCGTTTTAAAACCATTAGGAAATTCATTTTTTGTGCAGCACGACATCTTCAGGTTGGGCATACATGACTCTGCCTAAACAAATAATAATTAAATCTACCCCTCTGTTATTCATTTTAAATATTAGCTATGATAATAAATAATTACTATTTGCTTTTGTAATGCTTTTTTCAATCAAAATATCCAACTACAATAAATAATTTGTAAACACGCATGAGAAATTATTTTTATTATTAACTCCCAAATTGTTAATAATTTCTCCTATTTCTAGGCTCCTAGGTTCTCCCATTTAGGTAGGTTCCGAACGTGAAGTAAAGTTCGGTACGAAAAATGTGAAGGTTGTGGATTTTTCAAAACTCTGAGAACGTTTCCGTTTTTATTAATAACCAAACAATAATAATGAGCATGTTTCACAGGTACTCAAATGACAACCAAACAACAATGAACAAAAACATGAGTTTGGGGCGAGGGACGGGGGGCCTTATGGTGTGATCTTCTTCGAGCGGCCGTTTTTAATGCTAAGGCCACGCAGCGTCTTCATCGCCATCGCCTTGTTAAAGTGTCGCTGTGTCTTCACCTCCTGGTACTCGTTCTCTGCCATCGTGTCCACTGAAGACAGTATTACGAGTAGAACACCTAAAACCTGAAACAAATAACCAATGAAGACAACATCTAGAATTGAAAATTGAAAATAAAAATTGGTTGAAATATAACTTTTTAGGCTTTAGGGCATATAAATGAATGAGAATTTAAATGATTATCGACGAGTACCCAGTATTTAATAGGTAGTATTCTGAATTTACCTACCGATGTGGAGCAGAGCCATCCGATTTGTCATTGATTTGATTTTTATGCTTAAACTTCTGATTTAGTTATATTTTATTTCTTAGTTTATTTTTATATTATTTTTAATAGATAATTAATTGGTTTTTTGTCAACTGTTTTAATTATAAAATAATATTATATTACTCTCTCAGCTTGTTAGTTACCAAATTATTTTGAGTTTATCTGTATTGAAACAGGTAATTGCAGTCATGCATATTTAAAAAACTAATTTAAATTTGATTTTTTAGCATGTCGGTAGTAAGTGTTCGGTATGCATGGTACTGAATTCCGGAGTAAAAGAAGAGAAAACGCCTACTCAGCTTCAATGCTAAAATAATTTCCCGGTTTCTGCTCTTGCAGTTTATGAAATAAGAGGAGTAATTTAAGTAGACTGATATAAGTACCAAACATGATGAACTATTGTAAAGAGAGTATACAGGGTGTCTCAAGCAAACCGTCTGTTGAAAGTTTATAGGTTCTCGATAAATTCAAAATTTGAGAAAATATACCCAACATAGCTGATTGATTGTTTTTTATGGAACACCCTAAATATTATTACGTTTTTGCTTCCCTGTTCCATTTAATTCGAGGAGAACAGAATCAGCCACATTAGAATGGATCTTTTCAATTTTGTATTTTATCGGGATCCCTATAAAGTTTTAAGGGACTGTCTGCACGAGGCACCCTGTGTAAGATACTTACTAAGCAAATAATAATGATAAGCGTATAAATGTGTATGGTGTCGGCGGGCATGGTCTCCATTTCCCTGAGCGCAACCTGAGCCGGCTCGAAGCCTGGCTTCAGCTCGAGCGTGTGCCGAAGGTGGACGGATGCCTCCTGATAGTGCCCGTAAGCCTTGAAGATCTCCCCCAACGTGAAGTACTGCTGCCAGGCCCCTTTGTCAGGCGGTTGCACCTCCAGGGACCGTCTCGTCAGGTATATGGCGTCGTCCAGGTACTGCAAAGTGAAGAGCACCCGCGCCAGGTTCAATAAAACCTCGGCGTTGTGCGGTGACACGGCCAGGGCCCGGCGGAAGCACTCGATCGCCCGCTGGGTGTCTCCTTTGATCCGCCAGAAGTTCCCGATTTGATTATAGAGTTGAACAGACTTCGGTTTCTTGTAATAGAAATGATTATTTGTAATTAATATAAATATTTTTTAGTAGTTAATTGGGGTACCTTTTATAACAATAACCCAAAACGTAAAATAGTAAATATTTAATGATTTATCACCTCTCTTTTGGCCTTTTTTAGTCGCCTCTCCAAAGCATCAACATCCAGCTCTCCTTTCCCAGTCCGCCTGGTCTTTGTGAATATTAACAAAGCTTGTGGTTCGGGGACGTGTGGATGCCGGTTCCTATTGAGCACTCCGACTAGGTGGTCATAGTAAGTAAAATTGACGGGTTTGCCGCAGTCAAGCACCTCGTCTGTGTCGGCGATTGTACCTTTGTTGATTGTTAGCTTGGATGAGTTATTGGCAAAATCACTCCTGCAACAAACATTCGATTAACAGTCGTCTTATACATTGTAATAACTTGGGTCTATTACTTCTCTGAGAGCGTCTTGGGATAGACGCTGCTGCAATCGGTGCAGTAGAACTCCTTGTTGCGTTTCATCCAGTTCCTGCCTTCGAGGTGGGTGGATGCGATGATGTTGAAGATGGCTTGGTCCTGGCCGTTAATGGCCTGATGGAAGGGGCTCGCCTCGACGATCCTGGTCTCGTCAGGGCTCAGCTTCCAGAGGGTGGATGTCCGCGAGTTTGTAAGGACCACCTCCCAGCACACCAGGTAGAGCAGGGGCAGGCAGAGACGTTCAGCGTTGGCCCCCATCTCGCACTACACGCCAGGCATCTCCGGGACTACGAAACGGGGCCCCCGACGAGTCTCACTTACCCTAATTTTTAGGTTATTGCGTAAGAGCGAGCATTCTTCCGCTTCAGGTTTAGAGAACGGGATTAGGCGGGATGATCCTGGATCTGGGAAGCGAGTTCATATCGCCTTAATGATGGATCAAGTGTCTGCAGTGCTTTATTATGCTTACAAAATTGATAACTCGACAGTAACTTTAGTTATCTCTACAATCACTAAATTGAGAAGTTTGTTAGCCTCTACCAGGACTTCGACTATCACAGGGGATATAGCTCAGTGGTAGAGCATTCGACTGCAGATCGAGAGGTCCCCGGTTCAAACCCGGGTGTCCCCTCAAATCCTTTTTGTGTTACCAAACCTCTCAGTATTTTTTAATGTCTTATGTAATGTTTTTGATACCTGTTAGTAATCAGTCATTTAACTGTATAGCAAAGACAATTCTAAATACCCATTTATGTGCAATTCCACAATTATAAGTAAAACGGCCGTTAAGATAAAAATATCGGCCGTTGCTATCTTTAAAAATAAAAGAATTTATTTGTTAGAGCATATTTTTCATTTCTGGGAACATATTTTCCATTTTTAAAGCATATTTCCCATTTTTAAGAGCATAATTTAAGCGCTTAAATATTTTTTTTGGTAAAAAACAAAAACTGTTTTGGTTTTGGTACCTACCCTACTATACGGCTGTGAAACGTGGATACTCAAAAAGAGACAAAAAAGCAAAATTCAAGCCCTTGAAATAAAATACCTGAGGAAAGTATACAGAGTAACAAAACTATACCTTTTCAAGTTCAAATTGAGACCAATCAAGTTCAAATTGAGACCAATCAATTTCAAATTGAGGCCAATCAAGTTCAAATTGATACCAATCAATTCCAAATTGAGACCAATCAATTTCAAATTGAGACTAAACAAAATCAAGTTGACACTAAACAATATCAATTTTATTTGTTTACTCTCAACTTGATATTGTTTAGTGTCAACTTGATTTTGTTTAGTCTCAATTTGAAATTGATTGGTATTAATTTGAACTTGATTGGCCTCAATTTGAAATTGATTGGTCTCAATTTGAACTTGATTGGTCTCAATTTGAACTTGAAAAGGTATAGATAGCATCAGAAATGTGGACATCAGAAATGAACTAGAAATGGTAGAACTCGATAAACAGATAGAAAATATAAATTACAATGGCTGAGACACCTAATCAGGAGAGAAGGCAACAACCAAACAAAGAAGATAAGGGAAACAAAGATAACAGGAAAGAGAAGAGTAGGAAGACCAAGAAAGAAATGGGACAAAAATATTGGAAACATATTAAATAAGAGGGGAATAACCAATGAGCAAGTGAAGGAGATAGCAAGGAACAAGAAACGCTGGAACCAAATGATAATAGAAAATACACGAAGAAAAGACAACACCACTTCGACACCTGAAAGGGCAAAAGAAGAAAGATTAAAATAATAATATTAATAAATCATTCAAAAACATATTGAACAATATAAATATTTTTATATTTTTCTTTAGAGTAATAAGTTACAAGAGAATAGAGATAATTATAATGATAATAATTTCAGTTGGTGCTTAATTATTTTTGCTTCTTCTTTTAGATTTTTGTGATGGTGTTTGCATTCAGTGATTCGCTCCCACGTTCAAGATTTGAAATCGACATTATTATTCTTAATTTGTGTGATAAATGCATCCATAAGAAATGAGCCATTTTAGCAGTTTCCAGGTTCCAGGTAAATGTAGTTTCTTATCAGTTAATTCAGCTCTCTGCAAAATATAAATTTTCTAATTAGTACAACACATTTCTATCATTTATTTTCATGTGTAATAATCACACTACAAATATCATATTATTTATTACTTTTGCTTTCTACACTTCGCTTCTAAGATTCTACATTTCAGTATATTTAATAAAGTGTCTCCCAAGAGTAATGAATAAAATCGAATAAAAAAATATATAGCAATAATAAAGTTATTTTCAAAATGGAAAATATTGGAAAAAAAATTAGGATTATGCTAAAATGACTATTTTCAAAATTAGAAAACCACCTGTTTGAGGATTTTTTTGCAACATTTTACATTTCGAATATAATGAATTTATTTTTTAAGTTTGGGACCCACTGTCAGTGACGTGAAATAGAGAAATGGTTAACGACCAAAAATCAGATTTTCAGGGTTTCATGAAACCTTATGTAAAATTCCACGTTCTGTTCAATGGTGTAATTTCCAGATCCTAAAAATGCCTGTTTTGAGTTCAAAACGCGAATTGAACATTATAAATTAAACCGGATATTCTTTCTAATAGCATCCTTAACAGATTTTCATAAAATGTGGTACATTACAGTACTTTCATGCCCTGATTACAATATAAGTATTACAAATAATAATACAAAATTATTACGCTGCAAATAATGAGAATTCAATAATCATTAAATGCACTGCTCAACAAAATTAGGGAAACACCTATAAAAAGGGTTAAAAATGGTTTATTTTTCTTATAGTACGTTGTATTTTTTTGCTTATTTTGAGCACATGGTTTTAAAATGCCTCTTTCTGTTTAAATAAACATGAATTAAGATTAATCAGAAATAATTAATTTCGTATAGTTGTTAAATTTCTATTTTAACCAGTTTTTAAAGGTGTTCCCCTAATTTTGTTGAGCAGTGTAATTCATCAATCAAATTTCATCAAAATCTGTTGAATTTTCAGTCATTTTTGCCATTTTTAATTTGGAAAGTCTGATGTCATATTTGGAATGGACGACCTAAAAAACCTTGGGGTACCAAGTTTTATAACAATCGAACTATTTTAACCAATTTGGACCAATTTGGATTATTTAAATACATTTTTTTTAATCCGATGCATAGAGTTTTCGAGATATTTCGTTGTCTCAAGATAAGAAACTCACTCAGAATATCCGTCATAATTCATAATACGAGACATATTAAAATGTACCTAGTCGTAAAAGTGTCTCCTTGGTAATTGTTCATAATATTATATTTCAGTATAAATTTTCATTTTCATTCTTGTTTTCATCCAGATACTTTTTTCGACTTTACATAATATATCTTCAAGTATCTAAAGAAGTAACCATTTCATTTTTGTATGGTCATGCAATTCTAGTAATATAATAATATGATTATTGATTATTCAAGAATACGAATTATTTAATCTATCTTTTGGATTATTTAAATACAATTTTTTAATACGATGCATAGAGTTTTCGAGATATTTCGTTGTCTCAGGATAAGAATATCAGAATATCCTTCATAATTCATAATACGAGACATATTAAAATGTACCTAGTCGTAAAATGTGTCTCCTTGGTAATTGTTCATAATATTATATTTCAGTATAAATTTTCATTTTCATTCTTGTTTTCATCCAGATACTTTTTTCGACTTTACATAATATATCTTCAAGTATCTAAAGAAGTAACCATTTCATTTTTGTATGGTCATGCAATTCTAGTAATATAAAAAATATGATTATTGATTATTCAAGAATACGAATTAATCTACATCTTTATATGGTGCATTTTCAATTTAAATGTACATACATAATTTCAACGATATTTCGTTGTCTCAGGATAAGAATATCAGAATATCCTTCATAATTCATAATACTAGACATATTAAAATGTACCTATTCGTAAAATGTGTCTCCTTGGTAATTGTTCATAATATTATATTTCAGTATAAATTTTCATTTTCATTATTTTTTTCATCCAGATACTTTTTTCGACTTTACATAATATATCTTCAAGTATCTAAAGAAGTAACCATTTCATTTTTGTATGGTCATGCAATTGTAGCAATATAATAATATGATTATTGATTATTCAAGAATACGAATTAATCTACATCTATATATGGTGCATTTTCAATTTAAATTTACATATATAATTTTTACACCAACACTTCTAGTAATAAAACAAGTGTAATTATACATAATATACATTTATAATAATAATAAAATGTTTCGTCAAGATATTAGCAAGGAAAGTATTAATTTTACAAGCACTTCTTTTCAATCGAATGCATTTGAATGATTAATTATGTAATAGTTATTTAAGTAAGTGATTACTTACTTCCCGTTGTTCATAGTAACCAAAGCTTTATCGGTAAGTGGGGCTTACTTCCACCAAATCAATGTTACAACAGTGTACTTACCATGCAGGGAGTGGAAAAATAATAATTTCCAGTACTTGTTTCGAATGACAAAAATCTGATTTTCACAACTCGAGAAATGTATAGAATGTATAATCTTGTAGATGTGTGTGCAATTCTTTTAAATTTCCGCATCTAAATGCGACCAATATAACATTATTATTACTTACAATAATAGGCAATGGATAATTCCTTAATAATGCAATCTATTGCGTAGTTGAAACTTCACGTCACGCCAGTTATATTATCAAATGACAATGAAAGTCATCCATCAGTTCACAAAATATAGCAACTTCCTTTAAAAAATTTGGCTACAAATCCAGGATTAAAGCAACATCTTCCATCAAATGTGACCTGCTGACAACGGCCCCAGGAAGCCCTTTTAGGAGATGGACCATTGTGCAAGAAATAATAACCTGCAGATGCTGGTTTGCGGCAATTGGGGTCCTTGTAGCCCCTCTGCGCAATAAATTGAGCTCCGTTTCCCTGGCACTGGTTGCATCCTCCCATAACTGCAGGTTTTTGAAATGTTACAAAGAATTTTGATGGATACTCCGAAAATACATATTTTTATTTATTTTGATGTTTAATAGTATAGTTGTTTACTCACAGGTTACTGATATCAAATTATAGGAAAGCGAATAATTTTTGAGTAGGCTATACAAAAATTGTAAAGGTATATGAACTGAGGGGTCTAGAAGTGAAAAGGTTTAAGTGCATTTTTGGTAGTTCTGAGATAAACGGCTTTAGAGTTAATTTGAATTTTAAAATTTCAGAAATAAGTTTAGAAAACTGTGTTAATATTTTAGTCTAAACCTAAGTCTAAAATATTAACACAGTTTTCTAAACTTATTTCTGGAATTTTGAAATTCAAGTGAACTTTAAAGCCATTTATCTCACAACTACCAAACATGCACTTAAACCCTATTACTTCTAGACCCCTCAACTAATGGCCCAATCGATACATGTTACGTAATTGATGTAGTAATAGTTTCGGGCTTAACTTCTGTTGTCCTCTCCACTTCTATAAAGTGCACTTTCCCATTCTCAGTCTTTCTTATTCACAAGTAACACTTCTTCATTTTTCAACTTTCAGGTTCTATGCTTCTTTTTATACCAGAATCGTCATCAACTGATTTTTGGGCTTAACTTCTGATATCCTCTCCACTTCTTTAAAGTGCACTTTCCCATTCTCAGTCTTTCTTATGCACAAGTAACACTTCTTCATTTTTCAACTTTCAGATTTCTATGCTTCTTTTTACACCACCTACCAAGAATCGTCATCAACTGATTTTTGGGCTTAACTTCTGTTATCCTCTACACTTCTATAAAGTGCACTTTCCCATTCTCAGTCTTTCTTATGCACAAGTAACACCTCTTCATTTTTCATTTTTCCGATTTCTAGGCTTCTCTTTACATAACCTACCATCAATCGTTCTCAACTGATGTTTGGGCGTAACTTCTGTTATCCTCTCCACTTCGTTATAGTGCACTTTCCCATTCTCAGTCTTTCTTATTCACAAGTAACACTTCTTCATTTTTCAACTTTCAGATTTCTAGGCTTCTTTTTACACCACCTACCATCAATCGTCATCAACTGATTTTGGGGCTTAACTTCTGTTATCTTCTCCACTTCTTTAAAGTGCACTTTCCCATTCTCAGTCTTTCTTATGCACAAGTAACACCTCTTCATTTTTCAATTTTCCGATTTCTAGGCTTCTCTTTACATAACCTACCATCAATCGTTCTCAACTGATTTTCTGGCTTAACTTCTGTTATCCTCTCCATTCTTTTTCGAAAGTCTTGGTTGTCCTGCAGATATGATTTTTTTAATGCATTATCTCCTTTATTAGGGATTCTTGAATTCGTCTCATAACTTTCACATTCGTCTTTAGCTGATATATACATAGGAGGAAGAACGTTGGCATTTGGTAATCCATATGCAAGCTTGAGCAGATTCTCGTCCAGTTTTATATCTAATGTTGTTTTCTTCGGTGATCCTCGTTTAGTTATTTCATACTGTAGACATTTCATATCACTATTAGGGGCAGCGGATTTATACATTTCAATATGTTTACTGTGATCTAAATACTGCTTTTCTATATGACAATCATGGATTTGCCAATGGTAATCATCTCTCATTTTTACTAGATTCGAAATTTTCTCATGAATCTTTCCTGATATAAAGCTTGTGTGTTTGACCTTATTACAGAGCTCATTATGATTTTTTTGTTTCTCATTTTGTAAGACACTAACTGCTTTGAGAGCAAGACACTTAATCTGTCTTTTGCAAGACACTAATTTATTTTCTGCATTCTGTGTGGGAGATGGTTGATCCTTTTTACCTGAACAGGCTACTTTTTTATCTAGTATCCTAAACTCGATCTTCTCTTTTGATTCTACGTGAGGGCATGGTTCATGTGTACATACATAGATCGGTGCAAGAATTGAGATTCGTGGTAGCTCACATATGATATTGTTGTTGTCTTGTTTGGGTTTGCTGTTTGGTTTGGCAGCGTTGGGAAACATTACGAATTGACTGTAAATTTTGATGATAATGTCAGATGATGTGATGACAGTAATAGTCTTGATTATTCTTGACAATTTTTGGCTGTTTTTAGTTAAGTTTTATTTTGATGGTTTACTAAATTGTAACAAATCTCAGGCTCATAGGGGTATAGTAAAGGGTCCTGTAGCCGATCTTCCAAATTCATAACTCATTAAATGACAGAGTAGGAAAGGTAACAGCAGAATATAAAACTATAGCCCAGGGTGGCAAAACTCAAAAGCAGCAATTTTTTGAAAAAATACCGAAGGCACAAGTCAAAATAATAAAAAATATATACGAATAAATAAATAAATGACGAACGAAAAAGGCAAATACAAGAAGTGAAGCATCAAACTACTTCCTTCAACTTCAAAGATTAGAAACAACTTTTTTGTCAATTTTATGCTGAGATATGTTATCTCGATTTAACGTATCAAGTAATAAGCTACAATAGTCTGAGATCGATCTATCAACCGTATCAGTATACAATGTATAAGAACAAAATTTAACATTTACGAAAATAGAGCACTAATGAAAGCGAAAGTGACTTAGTATGAAGATGAAACGGGCAGAAAATAAACAGTAAAATCTAGTCAGATGAAACCAGAGCAGGAGATGTAGAATTGATTGGTAGAGAAAATTTCAGAATCAATCAAGAGTATTAAAACTATTTTAAAGTTCAACGTCCAAGAAGCACTTTAACATTGTGTGCAAAGCTTCAGTAGGTACCGTTAGAATATTTTATTTTTACAAAAAAATTCACTTTAAATTGTATGAACATTTTATCTAGAATTTAATCGTAAATATTTCTTCGAAAATTGACTTTGTCAATTGAACAAGTATCATCATACTACAAGAATGATTGTAATGTTTATAGACGTTTTCGCTTTCTTGACGCTGTTTTATCTCTTTCATTTAACTGCAATTCGAACTAAAATTTATATCTGTGATATTTCTCATATTAAGGTTCATCAATTCTATAATTTAACTCCGCTGTGACCGGTCCCAAGCCCGGCTGTGAAAGGAGGAGGGTTTTTCGCAATGCTAGCAACCCTGCAACGTAAAAAGGAGCGTGCTACGGAAACTTATATAAGCCTCTGAAGTCGGACGGAAAGACATAGAAGGATGGAAGAAGCATGTAGAAGCCCCATGCTATGATCGGAGTAAAGAGGATTAAAGTATAAAGGATGGAAGAAGTTTGTAGAAGCCCCATGCTACGATCGGAGTAAAGAGGATTAAAGTAAAAGTAAAGTAATTCTATAATTTAAGTAATAAGATTGAGGACGTACAATTATTACTTAAACTATAAAATTTATATATTTTTATATAATTTATCAGTGTTGTTCATTTCTCCCCAGAGTTTCAAAGGTTACAAATAAAGTTTTAATACCAAGAGAAGCTTTGGATGAATCAAACTTTTTACTCTGAAGCAACTGATGAACTCCTGATGCTACCTCAAGATTTTGTTCAAATATAAGAACAAACACAAAATGGTACGTTTTTTAATAAGCGTCAAGCCATTTTGCTGTTGCATCAGATATTCTCTAAAATATTCTAAAATTGTCGGATATGTTAATTTAATTGCTTTAATGGCATAAATATGATTTATCATCATTCTTAATTTATCTTCTGTTCTACTATCATCGGCCAGGACAGCAAAATAATATGCATCAATAGTTTCTTTTACAAACATATTTAATGAGCAATTAGCGGTACTGTCTACAATTCCATGCTGCAACAGAGAACTAACTGTATTCAAAAGGAACTCCCATTTGGCCTCAACGAGGAACTGCCAAAAAAAATCTACATTGCTGCATCCGAACTCCGAACAATGTATGAACGAGAAATTATTGATTAATTTATCTTAAATTAACCATCTGCCGCTAGTACAAGATTCAAATTCATTTCCTTCGTATTAATATTTACCGCAGTATAAATGAACGTTTTTTCTACATGTGATAATTTTGCGTCGCATTTAGAGCCGGCATTCACCGTCCTCTCGAGTTTGCCGATAAGAAGTAACAAAGGATGTTGAGGAATTTTTGCAGCAAAAAAGTGCGTACGGCGCCCTCAGGTCCGGGCAGGCATGTGTCTTCGGCGATTTGCTCTGCGTTTAACACTGTGCGTTCCTGAAACATCCCTCTATTCCCGCAAAGGCTGCACCCCGGGACTTCAAGGGACGTCATCTGAGAGGGTTGGTGTACATCCCCCGCAAAAACAGCTTCGAAATTCGCCCCCAATCGCTCCACATACGCATCTGAAGCCGTCCACGTGTCCTTAAATTGTCTTCAATCGACGAGGGATGATATCCAAAGGTATAATTTTATTGATTTATCGGAAATCGCACGTTTGTACGCATCGTAAATTTCGAAGCGCAATAAACGTGCCATTTCTCTTTTCTTCCAGTCATCCCAAATTTCATGTGTAATTTTCATGAAATTAGTTTTATATTAATTAATCTTTGATACATACAGCTAATTAACACGTTCGTAAACTACATATACTTATATGAAAATACTTTCACACAAATTACTTTCAAATATTTTACATATTGAGATTATACTATTTTAATCTTCGCTTCCAATATTCATCAAAATTTGTGTCTTAACCAAAATCGTTTTCATTTGTGTCTATTTATAATATTTGTATTTATTTCCATTATTACATATTTTAGAAAAACGAGAACAAACTAAGCAATTATTAATGCTACGTGCATTTGTCTACTTTGCGAAGAACAAACCAAAGGATCACAAACAATGGACTTCACCGAACCAACCAACGCTGCAAATCGTCGGAGGAATTATGAGGTAGGATTTTTTATATTTCACATCTAGTTATGAATAATGTTAAAATTTCATAAATTTTCTGTATTGCAAATAATTTGTTTTCTATTGGCTAACATTATTCAAAACTATGAATTAGTGCGATGATGTTTTCAATGTTCTGTCATAAATTTTATTTGTATCCAAATGAAACTAAATTGGGGACGATATTAACAGTTGATATTTTTTCATGGCAAAAAAATTCATGGCGTTGCATTAAATAGAACGCAAGTTGTACAATTTTCCGGAAAATAGGTAGGCTGTTGAAAAAAAACTGCACCATATTGAAAACCTGATTGCCCTTGACATGTTTCTTGTTGATTTTTTTTTTTAATATTACTCACTTATTAGTATTTCCTTGTGATACATCATTGCAAAGAGAATTTGATTCAGAATCAGACTCTGCAAAAAAAATACATGGCGTTCCATTAAAAATAACACAAGTTGTACAATTTTCCGGAAAATAGGTAGGCTGTGGAAAAAAAATTGCACCATATAGAAAACCAGGCTGCCTTTGACATTGTTTCTTGTTGAACTTTTTTTCTACCTTTAATATTACATCAACAAAATAAGTGTCCTAAGTTTCAATATTTGAAATTTAACGGTTGATATCAATCCACTGATGCCCAAAAGCTTGGCATTGTTTGAAATTTCACGTGTCCTTCGCTATCTGTAAAAATTAAAAAAATAAGAACATATTTTTCGTTAAATATTCGATATTATATTTGAAATTTTACAGTTTATATCGGTTCACTGATGCCCAAAAGCTTGGCATTGTTTGAAATTTGAAGTGTCCGGCGCCATCGTACAAAACATAGTGTTCGTTGAATATTCGATTTTCGAACCATAATTGTTTTAAAATTAGAATTTTGCGCAATATCTTATAATTTAAAAAATGATTTATTGCTTAACCACCAATGCAATTGCTGCTTTCTTTGTATACATGTAGACCTGATGATGGGTAGTTATTGGATATGCAAACAATTTATTGATTACTCTTATGGTTTTCGAACCATGCCTGTTTTAAAAATTTTCGTTGTATGTAAATTCGGGAAATTTAAAAATTTGGTTGTTTAAGATTTGCTGCTTTCTGGGCATACATATAGAGCTGATGATGGCTAGTTACTTGAAATGTAAACCATTTCTGACTACCCTTCTACTTTTCGAGCCACTTCGAGCTAACAATTCAAAGATTTCTGTGTTTCACAGAACAATTTGTATTCATGACTACCTTGTATTGACAGTAGTAATAGTAACTAATTAATGAAAGCCATCTAATATTAGTAGTACATAATTACACGAATACAATAATTTTTTGTTGCAATTTACAAACATTTTTCATAAAAAGTAATATTCGGTGCTGTGATATTTTATTTTTTCGTTCTAAAATCTTCCAGTATCCGAAGAGGCACTTATGCACGTCTCTAATTGACCGTATTAATTCGCCCCATTCGATATTATGCCGCGTATGGCATCAGGAAAGTGAAGCAAAGTAATTGGTATATCTCATTTCGGATGCCCCTCGTATGTATGAAAAACCACCTGGTGGCGGTTCGCGAACTATTAGTTCGCACAAAAAACCTGATCGGAACGCTTCTTTAGTGTCATTAGTGTATTCCAGGGGCTATTTAATAGCATTACAAAACTGGAAACACGGATTTAGTTCCTGCATACCCAAGCAAGGGCGTAGGTGTCGCTTTAATACGGATTCCTATATATTTTAATACAGATCACTGTATCTGGACTATATTGCCGGTCAGATCGCAGCTGTGGCACGCCCCCCGCCCCGCAACACCACACCATTTAATGTAGAGTTGCTGATAGTTGCTTTATTTTGCTCCTTGGGCTTTATGCACGGTATTTCACAAATCACTGATTTTCACAGAAAGTTATTCCGAGTGTTTCAATATTTATAGAAATAGTTCATTTGTGTTGTGGGATACAATGCAAGCTCCTGGTGTGTGCAAATATAGCTGCAAAGCTCCAAATTGTGACAGTAGGTATTATTCCAATATAACCGATCCCTCTTACAAAAACAAAAGTTTTTTCTCGTTCCCATCTTCTGAAGAGGGTAGGAAGGCATGGTTTGATGCTATATCAAAAGGAAGTGGAGTTCCATTTAATTCTGAATTAAAAAGAATTTATTTATGCCAAGACCATTTTGCTGATGAATCATTTAGTTGTACACTTAAAAATAGATTACATTCCATAAACAAAGTACCTTCTATATTTTCTATAAAGTCAGACGTATCTGTTGAACATAATGTTTTATATGTGAATCCTAATCAAGGCCTTCCTGCCGCCAATCCAGACGTAATATTGTTAACCTCAAAATCGCCACATTTAGAATGTTTAGATAAGTGTAATGTAGTGGAATCTGTAGAAATTGCAGATACGTGTGATTTATTAGATTCCAGGCAAGTTACAAGTGTACCCTCCACCAGTAAACATGTTCCCATTCGTTTGCCAGTGAAACATTCACTAAATTTAGAATTTGACGATTCTTTAAGAAATGAAGATCCACCAACAGAAAAACAACTTAAACCTAACAAGAATACGTTATTGCAGTCATTAAAAGTTTCTAGAGTTTGTAAGTTATCTCCTAGAAAAAAAAATTGTTACAAAACCAATCGAGTACAATTATCCAGAATCGCAAAATTGAAAAGACTTGTGAATAAGAAACAAACTAACTTAAAAGCCATGTATACATTATGCCTTACTAACCTATTTTCTAATGTTGTAAATAAATTAGATCCAGCAGGTGTTAAATTTTTGGAATCACAGATTGCAAATGCTTCTCGAAAACGACCATTATATACTCCTCAGAACAAAGCACTTGCACTAGCAATTTATAAGAGAGGTCCACGTTGTTAAAGATCTGAAAGGAACAGATTTTGAATATTTTTGAATTGTTGATTTCGAAGGCAATCTTAAAAATTTTGCTTTCGAGACAGGCATAAATAAATCTATTTTCCAAAAACTGTCCAAGTCTGTGGTATCAAGTTTTGAAAATATTCATTAGATAAATTTTCGGAAATTTCAGTGACTGATAACTTACACTGGTCTACTCGCAAAGTTAATAACTCAATTTTCTCACTTATTTAAGACATATTCGTGGTCATATTTTCAGAGGATTTGTATTCAGGTATACTCTTTACAGATCTGGCATAAAAATGTCAAAATATCCATTAGTTAAAATTTCAGAAATTTCTGTGACTGGTAACTTATACTGGTCAACTCAGAATGTTAATAACTTGATTTTCTAACTTATTTATGACATATTCGTGGTTAAATTTTCAGAGGATTTGTATTCAGGTATACTGTATACAGATCTGGCATACGAATTTCAAAATATCCATTAGATAAACTTTCAGAAATTTCTGTGAGTGGTAACTTATACTGGTCAACTGGGAAAGTTAATAACTCTATTTTCTCACGTATTTAAGACATATTCGTGGTCAAATTTTCTGAGGATTTGTATTCAGGTATACTGTATACAGATCTGGCATAAAAATTTCAAAATATCCATTTGATAAATTTTCAGAAATTTCAGTGACTGATAATTTATACTGGTCTACTCGCAAAGTTAATAACTCGATTTTCTCACTTATTTAAGACATAATCGGGGTCAAATTTTCAGAGGATTTGTATATAGGTATACTGTTTACAGATCTGGCACAAAATTTAAAAAATATCTATTAGATAAATTTTCTGAAATTTCGGTGATTAATAACTTATACTGGTCAACTCGCAAAGTTAATAACTAGATTTTGTCACTTATTTAAGACATATTTGTACTCACATTTTAAGAAGATTTATATTCAGGCATACTGTATACAGATCCGGCATAAAATTTTGAAAATATCGATTAGATAAATTTTCAGTAAATTCCAGTGACTGTGATAACTTGATAACTGGTCAATTCGGAAAGTACATTCAGAACATTCAGAATTTTGCCCAATGAAACTTATGTATGTTAAGTCCTGAAGGGTCGCTGAATATACCATGTAAGTGACACGTTCCATTTTGCCGTTGGAGGGTAGTAAATCAACTCTGTATATTTATAAAAATCCGATCAACTCTAAAACTTAATAACTCTATTCTTTCACTTATTTAACACATACTCGTGGTAAAATTTTGATAGGATTTGTATTGAGGCATACTGTATACAGATGTGACATAAATTTTCAAAATATCTATAGGATCAATTTTCAGAAATTTCAGTGATTGATAACTTACACTGGTTAACTCGGAAGTTAATAACTCCATTTTCTCACTTATTCAATACATGCTCGTGGTCAAATTTTCAGAGGATTTGAATTCAGGCATACTGTATACAGACCTGCCATAAAATGAGATAAATTTTTAGAAATGTCGGCGACTAATAACTTATACTGGTCAACTCGCAAAGGTAATACCTAGATTTTGTCACTTATTTGAGGCATATTTGTACTCACATTTTAAGAAGATATATATTAAGGCATACTGTATACAGATCCGGCATAAAATTTTGAAAATATCCATTGGACCAATTTTCAGAAATTTCTACTTATACTAGTCAACTCGGAAAGTTAATAATTCGATTTTCTCACTTATTTACGACATATTTGTGGTAATTTTTTTAGAGATTTTGTATTCAGGCACTGTATACAGATCTGGCATAAAATTTTCAAAATATGCATTATGTTAATGTTCACAAATTTCAGTGACTAATGACTTGTACTGGTCAACTCTGAAAGTTCATTCAGAATATTTAAAAATGTCATAAAAAGTGTGCATTAAACTGTCGCTCAATGAAACTTACGTATGTTAGTCCTGAAGAGTCGTTGAATATACCCTGAAAGTAGCACTTTCCAATTTGCCGTTGGAGGGTAGTAAATCAACCATATATATTTATAAAAATCTGATCAACTTGGAAAGTTAATAACTGTAAGAAACAAGTACTGTGTATATTCTACTGTGCGTACTTGCAACAAACAACTATTGTGTACTGTAAATAGTAATTGCAACAAATAATTACTGTAAAAAACAAGTACTGTGGTATCTGGCATAAAATTTTCAAAATATCCATTAGATCAATTTTTAGAAATTTCAGTGACTGATATATACTAGTTATACTAGTCAAGTCGGAAAGTTAATTACTCGATTTTCTCACTTATTTAAGACATACTCGTGGTCAAATTTTCAGAGGATTTGTAGTCAAGCATACTGTATACAAATCTGCTATGAAATATACATAACATGTATTAATTAAATTTACAGAAATTCAAGTTAAGTTAGAAATATAAGTTGCTGAGATATAGAGAAATGGCCATATTGCCAGCACTGCCATATTCACCTTACAATTTTTAAATATTATTAATAGTAATACTGATGGGCACTAGTTTGAATATTTTGCTGTTTTAGAAGTACAGGATTTTAATTGTAGGTGAATTTTCCAAATGATTTTATTTTAAAAAAAATCAAATTTACATATATTAACACAATGTTCAGTCTATTCGAAGTCTATTAATTAATGTATATATTTTAGTTTATACGTGTTACATTTTTTAGCACAGAACATTCATTTTCAGGTCCTTGCACGTTTGCTGGCTTGCATTGTTATTTTCGCCGAGCGAGCGAAGAATTCTTGGCAAAAAACTGGGCCTGTGAGGAGCAACGATAAGCCGGTGGTCGAGCGGTGAGGCGGGAACGTGCGTTGTCCGCAGTCGTCCGAGCATCTTCCACGGTTTAACAGCTCTGCACTTGCCCGGTGAATTATTCACAACGAAATCAATTAACAAACTTACTAATTATAAATTTTCTGTTTCAGAACGATTGGTGGGATGCGTTTCAACACTCCGACTTGCGAAATCCACTGCAAACTGGAAGTTTCCCCCCGGATTGACGCCCACGCACCCATTAGAGCCCCCAAATGTTCACAGAAGACACGAATTCGTCTGGAAGATGTTATTAAGGTAATAGCAATTGATTATTTTGCGAAATTTGCGTGGTTTTCTGCACTTTTTAGTTTTTTTTAGCGGTGCATAAAATCACTCCACATTTCCAATTATCAATTTCTCACATCCACATGAAAACCTTTTCTAATTACCCCAAAATTGGCTTAAAATTTAATTAAATAAACGCGGAATATTCGAGAATTTTTCCTCTCAAAAGCGAACCCATTGTTAGCGCTATCACAATGTATTCGCTTTAGCTGGGCAAAAAAGTGACCAGTCTCATTTCAATAGCCTTTGAAAACATTCCTCAAATCTTTGTGCGACTCGCTTAAAATAAATCTAATAAATGGCGCAACATTACAAATGCAATAAAATATATTTAATATTAATTAAATTGCATTTGTATTTTTTTATAAAACTTTTCACTCAAAATCACAAGAATATTAATTTGAATAATACTTATCCAACATAATTTCTTTTATTTCATACAGATTTTTAAAACTTTAATTCAAAATTAGTAGATATTCTCATTACTTGCAAAATTTGTCCAAATTTAATTTCAATATGCTTCCTAAAAAACAACCAAACGTGTGTCACTGTTTAAATAATTTTTAACATTTCAGAACAGCGAATACCCTAGTTGAAAATTGGTAAATGTGAGTCCGTTTATACTGGCGAGGAACAGAAATCGTCTCCGATGGTAACTTCAACGACCGAAAATCGTCAAAGGAATTATAAGGTAGGAATTTTTATATTTATCCCTAACTTTATCATCTAGTTATGAATAATGTTGTTGTATTACAAATAACGAGTTCTTCATTAATCACCATTATTCAAAACTATTAATTACTGTGTTGATATTGGCTGCACGTGCACTGAATGCTTTTCCGAATGTTGAATGCTGTATTGTTCGATATTTAAATGCCCGTTATTTAAATATAACCATAATAATAATTTGCAACATTTTAATAACAAATTTTAACCATCAATTTTGCTATTGTCTTAAAACATTACATTAATTACGATGCGATATTAAAACGAAAACATAAAACATTTGCATTATTGGCCTTAAAATAATTCCAGTGGTGTGTACGCTGACCGCAACAGTATATAAGTCATTAATTCAATTATATCGGATTCCTAAATTGAGCCGGGCTTGCACCAGTTAATTATGTGGGCGAGGACTAAGATCGCATACAAACGGTAATTGTTGGAATCTTCCAATTATAGGTGGGACCAGAGTAACTTGGTAGGACCTGTTGCAGTTATGTATCAGAATTGATGTGACCAAATATGTTTTCAGGCGTGGCGTTACAGACATACAGATTATGTTACATATAAATTTGCAAGTAACAATCGTACAAAATATTTTGAGCCATCAATACTAACAAATAACTGCAACGGTCGCATCCAAACATGTCTGCTTGAAGTGTACGTGCACTTTTATTTTAAAATTTGCATAAATTCTTTTAAAATTAGTCGATACAGGTAAATTCTCTCATTGTTACCTGCAAATTTTTCCAACTTTAATTTCAATTTGCTTCCAAAAACCAACCAAATCAGTATTGATTTTACAATAATTTTTAATATTTCAGAACATATACCTTCGCTGAATTGGTAAATGGACCATATGTTAATGCAACGCAGAACTTACGTGAATTTGTTTACCTACCTACAGTTTTGCAAATCATCGGAGGAATTATAAGGTAGGAATTTTCAACTAATGTTTCACAAGTTTTCTTTATTAAAAATAATTTGTTTTCGATTTACCAACATTATTCAAAACTATTAATTAGTGCGTCGATATTTTTCAATCTTCGGTCATAAACTTTATTTATATCCAACTGAAATTTAATCGGGGGCAATATTGGAACAGTTGTTAATTTTAATTGTGCATGCATATGTTGCAATCTAAACACTTCAATTATATTTGTATTCTATTAAGATTGATTCAAAGTCAAATGCACCCCTGTACCCATTTTGACTGCTTACCACAATGTTGCATCGCTCGCCTTACATCTGCCTTTATACTAATTTTAATGCTTGGATCAGATTTTAGCAAAATAGCATTTATTAATCTTGTGTTGTAAACAAAGTAACATTAAAACTTTAGCATACACATTGAAACACATATTTCAGAAACAACTCAAGTCACACATCTAGTTTTGAAATAATTAAATAAATATTAATTAGTCACGAACTAAGACTGTCTGCTATCAGTTGATATTTTCAGAGGGTCCAATACACCTTTTAAATATTAGAATAAGGTTCTTTTTGCGCTCAATCAAAAGAACTACATCTTTTATGTGCCATTCTATGTATAATTCAAATACGTATAACCAAAAGATTTGGGCGGTTTCTGAAATCAGCGATTCTTGTAATATTTCACTATTTTAATAGGTGTTTATGTTTTAGGAAAGAATAATTGCTTCGTTGACTTGGTAACTGGAACATCATTGAGAGACGAAAGTATATGCAGCCTTCTGGTACTGCCGGCACCGCAGAAATCGTCATCGAGCCAATTTCGCAGCAACGATCTTCAAGACTGCCAGGGGATTCTAAAGGTAGGAACTTTCATTTCTAATAACCACAACTAGTTATGAATAATGCCGTGTAATATTTTGTCTCCAAGACAACTGATTGTATCCAAGTTTGCTTTGAAACATTCATCCAGCAGCCAAGAAATTGGCCTCAAATTACTAATTATTGGTAAATATTTATACCAATACAATAATTTTTGTTCTGCAATTTACAAGCATTATTCATAACTAGAAACATTTGGAGCGTCAATATTTTAATTGTTGGTTCAAAAATCTACCAGTGTCCAAATCAAATTCAATTGACAATAATTGCTTTTATAGTCATATTATTAAGCGCGCTTTTAAATCAAACAATATACACATATCAGATTTCTGATCACTTTTGTTTTAAATTATTTGCGTAGGTACTTTAAGTAAATATTCCTCTGAGCTCTGAGCTTCATTTTTTCTGCACCAATAATCACCCAATTTCTTAATTTATCTAATCTAACGGTACAGAGACGGACCACGATTAGAAATAATTATTAATTTAATTGGGTCGCATATCATGTATTTTACTTGGAACACTTACTGTTTTGCTTCACTCAGAGCCTTGGAGGATAGCCTATAGTGTTTAAGATAGTTTGCGTAGGTACTTTAAGTAAATGTTCCTCTCTGTGTGTCCGAGTAATATGCTTGTGCAGTTTGTACAAACTACCCAATTGTTATCTTCAGTTATCTAATCTAAAGGTACAAAGACGGACCAAGATAGAAATAATTGTTTAAAATTATCGGGTACCGCGCCGTGCTTCAGATCATTCATCTCTCCACTAGTTCATTTCAACCGCACTAACGTAACCAATACTTGGGCCCAGCTGGGGCTTGTCCAGCTATCTAACCGGACTGGTGTCTCAAGGGATATCGATTCGGCTGTTTTTACTGATGAAGAGATGATGATTTGCCACTCCTTCTGAAGCGATCGCAAAGAGGTGCCGTTGTTCACAGGGAAGGCAGATATTCTCGTTACGGATTCAACATTTAAAAAAGTGCAAAAGGCGCTAAAGTTGCAAAAGTTGCAAAAGTTACTGCTTTGCTTTACTCGGACACTCACAGGACAGCCTCCTTTCATACAATTTTTGTAGGTCACTATAAAACAATTGATCAACTTTTGAACAAAGTCGTAACCTCATAAAATTTTCATAATTTAAACTTTATTGATCAATTACGAGTATATATTGAAATTTTGAGAAGGCATTCGATTAATTTCTCGGCTATGAAGATGGTAGAATACTAGATTTGTTATCTAGAGATAGCTGGTGCGAATCCAGTTTGGGGAATTAATTTTCTGCGTACGTATTATTTCATTCAATTTTGCGCATTGCTTTCAATTAATATCAATACTCAATACTCTTTGAGTAAACAGTAGAGTTGTGAGAGCTGTCGATGCAGAAATTTATTGATTATTAAAGTTAATTCTGCAATCATGAAGATGGATAAAGCTGGATTAAATTCCAGGCGTTGCTGGTTGAAACCCAGCTTGTAGAAATAATGATCTACGATTTAATGAATTTAACTTTCATTTAAAGCGCAAATGATTGCGCTGACAACATGTAAAAATTTACTCCTTTTAATGCCAGAACTCGGCGCTCAGTTTCACTTTCATTTTTTTATTAATCTGTGCTTATTTGTTTGTTTATTTTGTACACTTCAATTAAATAATATCACATAAAGATTATTATTGGCGTTAACGACATAATTGCACATTTTGTATTCGCACTAATGTGTTTTAGTCAACAGTTCATTTTTATTTGCTTCAAACTTGCTTGGCTGTTGACATTCATACATTTTGTTCTGTTGTGAACCTTAATCACAAGTTATTAATCATTTAGTTGTTATTAAAATTCGTTTGTAAGTTTATTTCCTTTTAATTATTATAAGAAAGAAGCACATTATACAATCCTTGCATTTATTAATATTATTCACATTAAATATATGACGCCTCTGTCATGTATCTTATTATTTTATATATATACATATGCTCCTCTCTGTTTCCGAGTAATATGCTTGTGCAGTTTGTGCATAATAATTTGCCAAAATTAATGTTTTATTGTCGATTTTTTGGGTTTAATGGTTATTAGTCGGTTCATATTAAAAACATCCATTTAAAGTAGAGTCGATTTTTGATTAGAAGTAGATTTAACTTGCCATGTTAAACTACCCCTCAAAAATTATCTAGTTTTTAAACATATTTTCATATGCAACTTATACAATGCAATTATTTTAAATAATCATATTCTTGCCACATTACTAGGTGTCATAAATACAATGAGAAATGTGATTATACATTCGTGATGCATGTCGAAAAGACTTTAGGTATTGTGTGAGTGTTGATGTTGAGACTGATTGTTAATTAGGAAAAAGGCGGCCGCCGACTTTAGCGTTGTTTAACACTATAGCAATTTACTTGCTTAATTTGTCTTTCAGAAGACTCCTTGGTGTGTATGCTTGTTGTTATGTATATATGATAGAACCAGTTGCTGGTTTGTAGGTTCTGATATCTTAATGATATCATAGGTGTAGGTACAATTTCGTCTGAAATTGAACCAGTTGCTGGTTTTTAGGTTCTGATATCTTAATGATATCATAGGTGTAGGTACAATTTCGTCTGAAATTGGTTGATGGGGTGGGATTTTCTTAGACGTATGTCTTTGATATTATATTTGATATTAGCTTACTCCTGCGCTTATTATATTCGACCCGTCTAGGAAACAAGTTCATCTTGTTTATGTAACATGTATGTAAACGCATTTCTCATTGATAAAATATTTTCCATAGTGGGAATAAAAGTTGTTGATCAATTTATATGAACCAATTCATTGCCAATAATCTATTCAAATTTCAATTAATATGTGCAAGAATTTATAAATCACAGTCATTACGCGTTATATTTTTATATTTTTTTTTACTTTTTTAAATTGTTTAGTTTATATAACAAAACTTGTCTTACTGCAACATTTCAAAGCAGTAATGTGTCACAGTTTTGATATTAGGAACTCGTAATTCGAAATGTTGTAATTGTATTAATAGTACAAATGAATTTTACGAATAATTAATAGACTAATAAATATTCAATAACCAACAATTCATTTAAATTGAATTGTCATTGACGCTTTTAATTATCTACCAAATCAACGTAAGTAACACATTATTGATTAGACCTAGCTTGCATGTGTTACTTTATCAATAAACATTATAAACAATTAACAAAGCACAGAAATATAATGCATTCATTATTATGCATTCATAGTTTCAATTTTTCAATTAGTTTTCATGGAGTGTTAATTTTTCCATGTTTTTTGTTTTAATAATATATCTTTCACCCTAGCCAAGTGTTGGAGTGTATTATTAATTTTTTTGTCAAAAAAAAAACAGTGTTGGTTCAATTTAACACAGAATTAAATCGTGGAAAGCAATTTTTAAATTGCTGTGCCGATGGTTCTCAAAATTCTAAATTGCATTCATTTATTCAATTTAATGATTGAATGAGTTAATAATTATACAGAAAGAGAAGCTGGACAACTAATTCAATATAAACTAGATGTTTTGTTATTATATGAGCCAGTATAATAATGAGATTGATTGTTCTTGTAAGTTTAAATTTAATTTGTCGCTTAATAGACTAGCCACCTGTTAAGCATAGATTCACGCGCTTATCAATTGTTAATACAGTGAACTTACAGTTTAGATGGGGGTGCAGTATTCAGTAAACTAGATTAGGTTATAGTTATTTATTCATTTTAGTTAACTTGGGGGTAAAGCGCACTTCAAATGTTTTTTTTGTTTTATATGTATTTAGCTATAAGTTAGTTAACCACAAATTCTTGTATGTCTTACATTTTTTACTGCTTCTCAGTACTTTTTACCCAATTGTTATCTTCAGTTATCTAATCTAAAGGTACAGAGACGGACCAAGATAGAAATAATTGTTTAAAATGATCGGGTACCGCGCCGTGCTTCAGATCATTCATCTCTCCACTAGTTCATTTCAACCGCACTAACGTAACCAATACTTGGGCCCAGCTGGGGCTTGTCCAGCTATCTAACCGGACTGGTGTCTCAAGGGATATCGATTCGGCTGTTTTTACTGATGAAGAGATGATGATTTGCCACTCCTTCTGAAGCGATCGCAAAGAGGTGCCGTTGTTCACAGGGAAGGCAGATATTCTCGTTACGGATTCAATATTTGAAAAAGTGCAAAAGGCACAAAAGTGCAAAAGTTGCAAAAGTAACTTTGCTAACGTAATTAGTAAATTACAGACATACCAGTACTTGTGGTCACGCATAAATGAAATTGGACAGAAATCTGAAGTTGTGTATGTTGATTAGTTAGTTGTTTTGGTAGTTCTTAATAATCCTCGTACATATACGGTTCACTTTTTGTACACCTCTTTTCTGTTTTCATGATCCATGTAATTGCGAGATGACGGTGAAGAACTTCTGATTGCCACCAAGTTTCGAGGAACAAGACACAGGACTGGCTGGTAGCTGCAATACAGACAGGACTCCACCCTTTCGTGCCGAAGTTGAAGTACATCAATGAACCCGCATCTTGGCAGATGAAGAATTGCAGTCGGATCCACGAAAGACCGGCAGATATAAACGGTAAGTTATTTTCCTCAAATGTGCAAGCACATAGGAGCTGTGAACCGACTTGGTTCAATTAATGTGTTTATGCATATTGGTCACAAGAAGTCTAATAATGACAATATTACAAATATATTTTTTTAATCATTTGTGATTTTGGACGGCAAGTTATATAGGAAAAATAATTTTATTTTACGTTATTATTTCATGATAGCTAAAATCTTTGTCAAGTATTCACAACACTACATAACTTGTTGTTAGTATTAATGCAATATATACAGGGTCCGTCATTTCCCGTTTTCTATAGCTCAGTTACTAATTGAGTTAGGATTTTGATATTTTGCAGGCCTTACTTACATTCTGGGGCGTATTTCAGGAAAATATTTTTGATTATACAGGGTGTCCCAAAAAAAGTGTGACGTCATGATGTATATTTTTAAATTGCATGGTATATATTTTGTTGTTTATTTGGGTGCCGTTTATAGATGCCTACATATCCATAAAATTTTATTAAAATCGGTTCAGTGATTTTAGCTCCAAAAAATAAAAACTGAATAAAATTAGTTTTGCACCATTGAAGTTAAAGTTAAGAAAATTAATAAAAGATAAAAATATGCCTTGTTAATAAAACCATACAAGGTACTTATTAAATAAGACCTCACAGTTGTGTTAACCAAGTGTTATTGATATGCATTCTACAGAGTGTCCAAAATTTAGTGTCAAACTTTTCAAACTTTAAAGCACTTTATTTTTCTTATTTTAAATTGGAGCCCCAGTATATTTTTATGTCATTCTATGTGGAATTAAATGACAAACAATTTTTCCTAATTACAACTCTATCGTAATTCCTAACACATTAAAAGTTATGTGCACATTTTTTTTCAGTTATTTTTTTGTGTTAATATCACTTAACTGATTTCAATACAATTTTATGGGTATGTAGGCACCCATAAAAGGCACCCAAATAAGCAACAAAAAATATACCATACAATCTAAAAATATACATCATGACGTGACGTCACACTTTTTTGGGACATCCTGTATATTCAAATATATTTTCCTGAAATACACCCCAGAATGCAAGTAAAGTCTGCAAAATATCAAATTCCTAACTCAATTAGTAACTGAGCTATATAAGACGGGAGGTGAAATGACGGACCCTGTATATATACAGCATTTGGAATGAATTGTACTATATTTATTCACGTAAAATTTACAAAAAGTAAGATCATTTCGGCTGCTGAATATTTGGATGGAAGTTCTTTTGTTCCATCATCGCACACCTTAACCAATTTGAAAAAACAAGAATTTTAATATGTTTGTATTATTTTAGGGCTCTTCATATGGAATTGCAACAAACTTACGAAGAACTAGACACCAAACTAGTACTTGCAGTGTAGACGGGACTCAACCCTTTCTTCCCGAAGTTGAAGTACATCAATGTTAACCAACAGCTTACCAGATGGAAAGTTGCAGTTGGATCCACAAAGAGCTTCGGATATAAAAGGTAAATTATTTGTATTTTCCTCAAATTTGCAATCACTCAGGAGCTGTCAACGACTTGGCTGAAAAAATGTTTAAGCAGATCGGTCACAAGAAGGCTATAATATGTTACAAATATAGTTTTTAATTATTTATAATTTTGGACGGCAAGTTACAGAGCATATTCAAGAAAGCGGTGTCAACTCTTCCAACAACGAAGTTATGACAAGAAATCACATTTTAAAAATTCTGGTTATATTATTTGCTTGTATCCTAGAAAACATTTCTGCAACGCTGCAAAACATATTCGATTTGCAGCTTGAACAGTGTCATTTAATAGTATCCAGCATTAAAGTTGACATCACTTTCTTTAACAGTCTGTATGTACGAAAAATTATTATGTCATGACATCTTAAATTTACTTCAAGTTTCACAATATAAAATAACTTGTAGTTAGAATTAACCATTTATGCTATTTTTGCTAATTAAACCATTAATTAATCCATGAATGCAATATGTTTACGGCATCTAGAATTGATTGTATTATATATTTATTCACATTAAATTTACTTAAAGTAACACAGCATTAATATTGTTTAAGAATTCCGGTTTAAACTTCTCCATTACGAATAAAATTTTCATTCAGTGATATATTGCATTAAACGAAAGAAATTTATAAATCCTTTTACTATTTGAATGATATTTATTCATTTCGTAGCAGCATGAATTGTATTGTATTTACTCTAGACAATCCGTAACTCTGTATAAATAGTATAGGCCAGTGGTTTCGAAACTTTTTCCGCTCACAGCGCCCTTTTTGAACTAAGGTTTTTCCAAACCTTCTCTAAGTTATATCATGACTAACTGTAATGGATCTTTTAAATATGTTATTTGCTATTTTTGAAAGCCATCTCATTGTAAATGATGTCAGTCTGCAAATTACCCGGGTTAATTTTTCTATTAGTTTATTCAACTTAATTATAAACCTTTTGCAATATTCTGCGGCACTCCTGGAAAGACGGCTCTCCAGGGTGCCCCGACGCACACTTGGGGAACCACTGGTTTAGGCAATACCTTGGTATGGTTTATTAATATTTGTTTGATACTAGCAGTAAAAGGATTTATATTCTTAACATTTTCGCAATCTAAAATTTATTGTATTTTTAGCTAATGGGCTTTTGCTGGAACCAGAATATCTGCAGGTGGATGACTACGATGACACTACTTCAAGTTCTGATTACGATCCACTCGGATCTTGAACAACGTGGGAACCTAGATGACTTTGGATAGAAGACATCGGATCAAGAACATCGCTGAGGAGACTTTAGAAAATAGTTTAGTTGTAACCAAGTGATAAACTATTTTAGTATTGCATTCATTAAGTGTTCTTGAAATTTCCATGCAATAATAATTAATTAGTTATAGATAAATAGACAATTCTTTGTTTATTACTTGGTTGTAGCTCGAAACTTATCCACACAAACTAATTATATGTAGATTTAATTCATAATATAGAGATAATAAGATATAATTCGTAATACAGAGATACTTGACAACATGAATTAGATTTTGTGGATAAGTAATTTTATTAATATAATTAAATAATTTTAAGTGTAGGTATCCCCAAAATTTGCGTAACCAACGACTTTTGTAATTTGCAGTTGCGTATGAAGGGTGCAAATTGCCAGAAAACTGCATTTCTCCTCATAACCATACACCTCAAACACCCTTTGTTTTTATATTCGTTCATAATTATTTTTTTTTTTTTTATAAAGTTGTACTTATGCAATTTTCTAATTCGACTAACTTAAAATTCAAGTTATTTAAAAGTTTACAGAACTCAATAGTTACGTAACTTGGGGGCATGCCTGTATGTAGTAATGTTTTGATGACGCAATAATATTTAAAAAATTGATTCCTATCCCGTCCCAAATATATTTTTTAATTTATTCAAATGTTAATAACCCTGATGTGATTTTAAGATTCCAAATTTGTTTATCTGATTTTGATTAATGGTTGTCCAACCATATTACTTTTCATGCTTCAGACAATTTCAAAATTGTCTCGTCTTAAATCTTATTAAATTCCACATTTACTCAATTTGACCTTACTTTTTAATACGAATTCAATTGTATTTTGCAAGGGTTATTGATGTTTGAATATTTGATTCGTGATGTGACTTGGTACATATAAATATTTTTTAAGATTCTCCAAGCGCTATTTGTCAGATTTTAAAATTATTTGCGAAGGTACTTTAAGTAAATGTTCCTCTCTGTGTTTCCGAGTAATATGCTTGTGCAGTTTATACAAACTACCCAATTGTTATCTTCAGTTTTCTAATCTAAAGATACAGAGACGGATCACGATAGAAATAATTGTTTAAAATGATTGGGTACCGCGCCGTGCTTCAGATCATTCATCTCTGCACCAGTTCATTTCACCGCACTAACGTAACCAATACTTGGCCCCAGCTGGGGCTTGTCCAGCAATCTAACCGGACTGGTGTGTCAAGGGATATCGATTCGGCTGTTTTTACTGGTGAAGAGATGATGATTTGCCACTCTTTCTGAAGCGATCGCAAAGAGGTGCCGTTGTTCACAGGGAAAACAGATATTCTCGTTACGGATTCAACATTTCAAAAAGTGCATAAGTTGCAAAAGTTACTGCTTTGCTTTACTCGGCCACTCACAGGACAGCCTCCTTTCACACAATTTGCTATCAAAATAACAGATATTCTCGTTACGTATCGCGGAATTTAGTTTAAACCATGCTTTGCTTCACTCGGAGCCTCCGAGGATAGATTTCAAGCGCTATACGCTCCGATTTTGAATTTAGTCGAAATATTTTTCATTTCATTCCAGATTGTGATTATACATCTAGTATATATACATAGATATATAATTATTATTAATGAATTGGCAAAAATACCGCTTTGAGAATCGTGATTTAAGGATTTAGAGTTTTAGATTCGGTCCTAATGTTTAGAATTCCTCAGTGTTTTTTTTTTAATCAATTTTTTTTTACCTTAGTCAATTTTTTGCCAGATTTTTTTTTAAGCAAAGTCAATTTTTTTATCAAATTTAATTTTAAACCATTTTTTACTTAAACCCAAGCAAATTTTTTTATCCATTTTTTTTAATCAATTTTTTAAATAAATTGTGTAATTTATGAATTATCCGTGGAGTAGTTATTGGTAAGTGCGATTCACTTGTGTTTAAGGGAACAGTGCAGAGAGCTTGAACAGCATTTTAAGATTTGTTTCAATATATTGCATTACTATTTAACTACTCCACAAGCTATAGCATTTAACCATTAGTATAGTATAGGTTTAAAGGTGGTAACGGTTTCAAAATGATTACATTCTTAATCTACTGATTGATTTTCATTTCAATTAAATGATCATTCAGGTCATTATAGCAATAGTAGAAAGTGCCAAAACGTTAACGTTGCATCATTTTGCCTAAATAGTCAGATAGGGATAAAAAGGCGGCCGCCGCTTTTAGCTCTTTTTTAGTTTGGTGTGTGTGCATTGATTTCTATGATTTGTCTCTGTGTGCTGGTGTTTCGTATGCTTGTGATTCGTATGCTTGTGATATCGTCTGATTTCTGGTGGGAAGGGTTGGGCGTCGTATTTCAATTACGGCATCGGATGCAACGTTAAACTGAAAGCACTTTTTATTATATTTTTATAGAATTAATTAGCTTATCATTAAAAGTTTTATAACTTATATAGCAATTAAATTGCGAAGATTCAGATTAAATTTTAAATTGCAAGATTAAGAATGAGAATGATTTTTGAAATCGTAGTACAGTATTCATATGATAGTATTTGTATCGGTATCTAAAGTATTATGTGGCAATCCAGCTTATGATGATATCCTGGCGATGCTGATTTGAGCTTGCGTTAATCCTGGCAATGATGACAACATTCGCCAGCCTTAACTGATGCTGCTTGCGCTAATCCTGGCGATTCCGATTAATCCTGCCATACTGAATACTGACGCTGCTTGCGCTTGCGTACGTACAAAAACAAACTTTTTGGTTTATTGCAGTATCGTTATCAATTCGGTCAACTACACAAACTTCAATAGGTCATATGTTGGCGGGCAAACGTCCTGCCCACATACGACCTTGTGAAGTTTGTGCAGTAGTCCATATTGATCACGAATGTGCAATAAAGCAAAAGCGAAGTTTTTGGGTGTACAGCCACGGACTCTCAGAATGACGCGTCCGTCCGTCCGAGCAATTTTCTATCCTTGTCACCCCGTGCCTCTACTGTACGGGACCAGACAAGTATAGCAAACTGCACGGACGGACAAGCGCGTCATTTCTTATCGTCCGTGGCTATACAACCTACTGAGTTACCGCGACGATTTGCATTTGTATCAAATAAAATGCGGAAAGACTCCATGTGGGGTCCTAGCTCTATAAATATCGTTGCTCTAAAATGATCATAGCGCAATAAAGTTCGTACCCGAATATAGACGTAACGCTATAAATATCGTACCCGAATAAAAATTGTAGCCCAATTAAATCGTAGTCCAATAAACATCATACCCAAATAAAGATAGTAGCGCAATAAAGGTTGTAACCGAATAAATATAAAATCGTACCCCATAAATATTCTAGCCAAATAAAGATTGTTTAGGTTAGGTTTTCGCTCCCGAATATAAATTGTAGTTTTGTTAAGGCAGATTCATAGATTCCTTACGTGGCAATGCTACGCTGTGACAATGCTATCGCTGTAGGCATTTTCAACGTGCATTAAACGCTGTTGAAAATGCCCATAGCGATAGCATTGTCACAGTGTAGCATTGTTGTGTCGTGTATAAATCAATGATTCGGCTTTTAAGATTATCCAATAGACATCGTATCTGAATAAAGGTGGTGCAATAAAGGTTGTCACCCAGTAAAGATCGTATACTTATAAACGATCTTTATTTAGCGACAATATTTATATGTATTTAAGTTTAGCTTGTACCGAACTGAATAAAATTCATTTTCACAAGTATATTAGAAGGGCATGTAAGGCCTAGGGTACGATTCAAGCAGTAAGCGGCGCAGGTGACCGACAAAACAAGCGTTTTGCTCCTAGCCCTTTCATATTCGCGGCCTCTCACCGCTTGCATCGTAGCCGAGGCCATCGGTAGATCGTCACGCCATAAATATCTTGCCTAACTAAAGATTGTATCCCCATTAAATCTTAATCCAATAAACATACCCTTTAATCGCACCCTTATAAACATTGTATCTAAATAAAGATCGTTTATATGTATTTAAGGCTAGGTTGTACCGAACCGAATAAAATTCATTTCCACAGGTATTTTAGGACGGTATGTAAGGCCTTGGGTACGATTCAAGCTTTACACTTGTCGCTCATCGCTGCTCCTAGCCCTTTAATAATCGCGGCCTCTCACCGCTTGCATCGTACCTGAGGCCATCTGTAGATCGTCTCGCCATAAATATCTTGCCTGAATAAAGATTGTATCCCAATTAAATCTTAATCTAATAAACATTGTACCCTTTAATCGCACTCTTATACTTATTGTAGCTAAATAAATATCGTTTATATGTATTTAAATTAGGTAACTGAATAAAATTCATTTCCACAGGTATTTTAGGATGGTATGTAAGGCCTTGGGTACGATTCAAGCGGTAAGTGTCTGCGGTGAGTGACAAAACAACTGTTTTGTTGATTTGAAAGCAGCATGCTG
Source organism: Othius punctulatus (assembly GCA_951805005.1). Classification (NCBI taxonomy): domain Eukaryota; kingdom Metazoa; phylum Arthropoda; class Insecta; order Coleoptera; family Staphylinidae; genus Othius; species Othius punctulatus. Next base: position 15,253,794 of record OX638141.1, read on the forward strand.
GAAAAACTATACGCTTGTCGCGCGCCGCTGCTCCTAGCCATTAATATTCGCCGCCTCTCACCGCTTGCATTGTACCCGAGGCCTAAGTCATCAGAGTGCCCGTAAGTCCGTAAGAGAGCAGTCCACTGTCCTTGTATGTATGTCTGGTCTTGCACTGTAGAGACAGGATAGCGGACTGCTCGGTCTTACGAACCGCAACATTCTCATGGCTGTACATCGACTAGATAATACCAATGTGTATTGCAGATCAAACAACGTACAACACTAGCGTGTACGTTAGTTGCAGTCCAGCGTCGGACGCAATTTAATCGTACATTCAAACATAGTTGACCGTGATGCTGTCGGCTAACGTACCTTTACTGTTAACGTTCTCTGATATGCAATACACCTGAATAAATTATTTAGTATGTAATAAACAAAGTAAAACTTGTGTAAATAAAGGAGTTTTTAAAATATATAGTGTATAACTTGATATGTGTGTGTTTTCTTTAAACCTAGCAATAACGATGCGCCCATTTAATAGATGTGTTTACGGTACGGTACAGTGGGGACGTTGGGCAAAGTAAATACATTTATTACATGATAAGGCGAGATATGAATAACGAGCAGTCATTTTTCGGGCACTCGGTAAATTTTTAAAAGTCCCTTTACCCGGCGCCTCCACTATAAATAAATTTGACTTGGAAAAATTATGATTGAAAAAAAAATTGTAAAAGATTGCCTGTTTTTCGTATACTTCCTTCCCCCCTCCCACGCTGCCGAATCTCAGCCCCACTAAATTTTTCCAACCTGGCGCCCCCGCTACCCCGCCACCGGCGTTTCCGGCGCTCCCACTCCGGGCCGCTGCCCCATCTTGCGTCCCGCCGCGGTCCCTGCCGGGGCCCCCCGCCCAGCATCGCTGCGCCTTCCGCCGCTCCCCGTCGCTTCCCCCAACGCTACCATCGCTTCTCCCGCCACCTAATCCCTGCCGCACCCCTCGGTGCCCCCATCACTGCATCCCGCCGCTCCCCCCGGCGCTGCCTCCATCGCAGCCCCGGCGGCACCCCTGCCGGTCCGCAACCCGCCGCAATTTTTATTCGGCGGCCTGGATTCGAACGCGGATTCGCTGCAGCGTCGGGGGCCATCCCAACGCTGCAGCGACGTACGCTATCGAGCCATGGAAATCCATCGACCAAAATCTTCATCTCTTCTTACAGATTCGCGATAAGCGCCCGTGAGTGCGAGAAGGTAAGTAGACCCGGCCAACGAGTGGAAGTGAGACGGGACGATTTACCTCGCGATTACTATAATATTGTATACTATAGTATACAATAGAATATCGGTGGGGGTATCTAGGGGTATAGATGTGGGGGGTGGGCAATATGCACCTGCTAGGTACTACGTACCTAGCATGTGCCCACCCCCCGCCCAGGTGAGAAGCTTAAAAAACACGCGTCAGGCGTCAGGCGGGCGGGCGTCGCGACGCCCGTGTGCGGGCGCCCACACACACACACGCACACGTCATGTGACGCGCGTTTAAGCTTCTTTCCTGGAGCTCGACCGGTAGAAATTTTTCTATAAATCCAGTAGGGGTCCTACGGACCCCTACTGGATTTATAGCAATATAGATATACTATATGTTTATATTACATTATATATACGCGCGCGCGCGCGCGAGGCTAAATTTTGCGGGTATTCGGGCTGTGGACACCCTGTATATATCGATTTTCGTGGCTGCAAAATTAATCACTTTTTGGATCACCCTGTATATCGATTTTTGCGAGGAGCAAATTGATATATACAGGGTGAGTCGAAAATATTTTAAAATTTTGGATCACCCTGTATATCGATTTTTGCGAGGAGCAAATTGATATATACAGGGTGAGCCGAAAATATTTTTAAAAAATTTGATCACCCTGTATATCGATTTTTGCGAGGAGCAAATTGAGATTTTGTAGGCGAATATTTTCGATTTACATTGAGTGGGCACTATGAATAAAAGATCTCTTTGACCTCCTGTGATCCTGGTACGAAATCCGAAAATTATAAAATATGTAGACGAAAATTTTCGATTTACATTGAGTGGGCACTATGAATAAAAGATCTCGTTGACCTCCTGTGATCCTGGTACGAAATCCGAAAATTATAAAATATGTAGACGAAAAATTTCGATTTACATTGAGTGGGCACTATGAATAAAATATCTCGTTGACCTCCTGTGATCCTGGTACGAAATCCGAAAATTATAAAATATGTAGACGAAAATTTTCGATTTACATTGAGTGGGCACTATGAATAAAAGATCTCGTTGACCTCCTGTGATCCTGGTACGAAATCCGAAAATTATAAAATATGTAGATGAAAATTTTCGATTTACATTGAGTGGGCACTATGAATAAAAGATCTCGTTGACCTCCTGTGATCCTGGTACGAAATCCTAAAATTATAAAATATGTAGATGAAAATTTTTGATTTACATTGAGTGGGCACTATGAATAAAAGATCTCTTTGACCTCCTGTGATCCTGGTACGAAATCCGAAAATTATAAAATATGTAGACGAAAATTTTCGATTTACATTGAATGGGCACTATGAATAAAAGATCTCGTTGACCTCCTGTGATCCTGGTACGAAATCCGAAAATTATAAAATATGTAGACGAAAATTTTCGATTTACATTGAGTGGGCACTATGAATAAAATATCTCGTTGACCTCCTGTGATCCTGGTACGAAATCCGAAAATTATAAAATATGTAGACGAAAATTTTCGATTTACATTGAGTGGGCACTATGAATAAAAGATCTCGTTGACCTCCTGTGATCCTGGTACGAAATCCGAAAATTATAAAATATGTAGATGAAAATTTTCGATTTACATTGAGTGGGCACTATGAATAAAAGATCTCGTTGACCTCCTGTGATCCTGGTACGAAATCCGATAATTATAAAATATGTAGATGAAAATTTTCGATTTACATTGAGTGGGCACTATGAATAAAAGATCTCGTTGACCTCCTGTGATCCTGGTACGAAATCCGAAAATTATAAAATATGTAGACGAAAATTTTCGATTTACATTGAGTGGGCACTGAATAAAAGATCTCGTTGACCTCCTGTGATCCTGGTACGAAAGCCGAAAATTATAAAATATAAAGACGAAAATTTTTGATTTACATTGAGTGGGCAGTATGAATAAAAGATATCTTTCGACTCCTGTGACCCTGGTACGAAATCCGAATATTATAAAATATACTGCCCACTCATTTTGAATCGAAAATTTTCATACTACTAGTGCTCACCTGAATTGCAGTTGAAGCTCTTTAACTAGGGAAGAATCTGACGTAAGAATGACGTAAGCTGTTTCGTCCTCATAGGACTCATCAGCGCAGCTTTATCATAAGATATTCATATCGAATGTCAAATGATCATCTACGGACAGCTCTTACACTTACCTCAACCAAAGAAATATTTCTGGAAATGAAGAATTATTCATCCCACAGTATAACATAATTGATGTAGAAACCGTCCTAAAATATCTGCGGAAATGAAGAATTATTCATGCCATAGTATAACATAATCAACGTATAAACAGTCCTAAAATATCTGTGGAAATGAAGAATTATTCATCCCTCAGTATAATTTAATCGACGTATAAACCGTCCTAAAATATCTGCGGAAGTGAAGAATTATTCATCCCGCAGTACAACCTAATCGACGTAGAAATCGTCCTAAAATATCTATGGAAATGAAAAATTATTCATCGGGCAGTATAACCTAATTGACGTATAAAACGGCCTAAAATATCTGCGGAAATGAAGAATTATTCATCCCACAGAATAATATAATCAACGTACAAACCGTCCTAAAATATCTGCGGAAATAAAGAATTATTCATCCCGCAATATATCCTAATCGACGTATAAACCCTCCTAAAAGATCTGCAAAAATGAAGAATTATTCATCCCACAGAATAACCAAATCGATGTATAAAACGTCCTAAAATTTCTGCGGAAATGAAAAATGATTCACCCCGCAGTATAATCTAATCGAAGTGTACAGTGTCGTAAAATATCTGGGGAAATGAACAATTATTCATCTCACAGTATATTCTAATCAACGTGTAAAGCGTCCTAAATTATCTGCGGAAATGAAGAATTATTGATCCCAGAGTATATCCAAAATCGACATATAAACCGTCCTAAAATATGTGCGGAAATAAAGAATTATTCATCCCACAGTATAATATAATCAACGTACAAACCGTCCTAAAATATCTGCGGAAATGAAAAATTATTCATCCCACAGTGTAATCTAATCGACGTATAAAGCGTCCTAAAATATCTGCGAAAATAAATAATTATTGATCCCAGAGTACAACGTAATCGACATATAAACCGTCCTAAAATATCTGTGGAAATGTAGAATTATTCATCCCACAGTATAACCTAATCGACGTATAAACCGTCCTAAAATATCTGCGGAAATGAAGAATTATTCATCCCACAGTATAATCTAATCGACGTAGAAATCGTCCTAAATTATCTGCGGAAATGAAGAATTATTCATCCTGCAGTACAATATAATCGACGTATAAAGCGTCCTAAGATATCTGAAGAAATAAAGAAGTATTCATGCCACAGTATAATAGAGAATTATTCATCCCGCAGTATAATCTAATCAATTGTGTTAAGCGTCCTAAAATATCTGCAGAAATGAAGAATTATTCAACCTGCAGTATAATCTAATCGACATATAAATCGTCCTAAAATATCTGTGGAAATGAATAAATATTTATCCCGCAGTATAATCTAATCGACGTGTAAAGTGTCCTAAAATATCTACGGAAATGAAGAATTATTCATCCCACAGTATAATCTAATCAACGTGTAAAGCGTCATAAAATATCTTCGGAAATGAAGAATTATTCATCGCGCAGTATAATCTCATCAACGTGTAAAGCGTCCTAAAATATCTGCGAAATTAAGAATTATTCATCCCGCAGTATAATCTAATCAACGTACAAACCGTCCTAAAATATCTGCGGAAATGAAAAATTATTCATCCCACAGTGTAATCTAATCGACGTATAAAGCGTCCTAAAATATCTGCGAAAATAAATAATTATTGATCCCAGAGTACAACGTAATCGACATATAAACCGTCCTAAAATATCTGTGGAAATGTAGAATTATTCATCCCACAGTATAACCTAATCGACGTATAAACCGTCCTAAAATATCTGCGGAAATGAAGAATTATTCATCCCACAGTATAATCTAATCGACGTAGAAATCGTCCTAAATTATCTGCGGAAATGAAGAATTATTCATCCTGCAGTACAATATAATCGACGTATAAAGCGTCCTAAGATATCTGAAGAAATAAAGAAGTATTCATGCCACAGTATAATAGAGAATTATTCATCCCGCAGTATAATCTAATCAATTGTGTTAAGCGTCCTAAAATATCTGCAGAAATGAAGAATTATTCAACCTGCAGTATAATCTAATCGACATATAAATCGTCCTAAAATATCTGTGGAAATGAATAAATATTTATCCCGCAGTATAATCTAATCGACGTGTAAAGTGTCCTAAAATATCTACGGAAATGAAGAATTATTCATCCCACAGTATAATCTAATCAACGTGTAAAGCGTCATAAAATATCTTCGGAAATGAAGAATTATTCATCGCGCAGTATAATCTCATCAACGTGTAAAGCGTCCTAAAATATCTGCGAAATTAAGAATTATTCATCCCGCAGTATAATCTAATCGACGTGTAAAGCGTCCTAAAATATCTGCGGAAATGAAGAATTATTCATCCCACAGAATAATCTCATCGACGTATAAAATATCTGCGGAAATGAAAAATTATTAATCCCGCAGTATAATCTAATCGACATGTAACGCGCCCTAAAATACCTGCGGACATGAAGAATTATTCTTCCCACAGTATAACCTAATCGACGTGTAAAGCGTAATAAAATATCTTCAGAAATGAATAATTATTCATCCCGCAGTATAATCTAATTGACATATCCATCCTAAAATATCTGTGGAAATGAAGAATTATTCCTCCCGCAGTATAATCTAATCGACGTGTAAAGCGTCCTAATATATCTGCAGAAATTAAGAATTATTCAACCTGCAGTATAACGTAATCGACGTATAAATCATCCTAAAATATCTGCGAAAATGAAGAATTATTCATCCCACAGTACAACCTAATTGACGTAGAAATCGTCCAAAAATATCTGCGGAAATGAAAAATTATTCAACCTGCAGGATAATCTAATCGACGTATAAATCGTCCTAAAATATTTACGGAAATGAAGATTTATTCATCCCGCAGTACAACCTAATCGACGTAGAAATCGTCCTAAAATATCTGCGGAAATTAAAAATTATTCATCTCACAGAATAAACTAATCGATGCATAAACCTTCCTAAAATATCTACGGGTATAAAGAATTATTCATCTCACAGTAAAATCTAATCAACGTATAAACGACCCTAAAATATCTGTGGAAATGAAGAATTATTCATCCCGCAGTATAATCTAATCGACGTGTAAAGCGTCCTAAAATATCTACAGAAATGAAGAATTATTCAACCTGCAGTATAATGTAATCGACGTATAAATCGCCCTAAAATATTTGCGGAAATGATAAATTATTCAACCTGCAGGATAATCTAATCGACGTATAAATCGTCCTAAAATATTTGGGGATATGAAGAATTATTCATTCCGCAGTATAATCTAATCAACGTGTGAAGCGTCCTAAAATATTTGCGGAAATGAAGAATTATTCATGCCACAGTATTATGTAATCGACGTATAAACTGTCCTAAATCGACATAGAAATAGTCCTAAAATATCTGCTGAAATGGAGCATTATTCATCCCACAGTATAATCTAATCAATGTATAAACCGTCATAAAATATCTGAGGAAATGAATAATTATTCAACCCGCAGTATAATCTAATCGACGTATAAACCGTCCTGAAATATCTGCGGAAATGGAGAATTATTCATCCCACAGTATAATCTAATCAATGTATAAACCGTCCTAAAATATCTGTGGAAATAAAGAATTATGCATCCCGCAGTATGACCTCATCCAAGTATAAATACTTCTAAAATACCTGTGAAAATAAAGAATTATGCACCCCGCAGTATAACCTTATCGAAGAAAAAAATGTGCTAAAATATCTGCGGAAATGAAGTGTTCACCTTCATGTATAACATAATTTATGTACAAACCGCCCAAAAACATCAGGGAAATGAAGAATTATTCAACCAGCAAATCATTGCAAACATATCTGGGAATGAAGAATTGTTCACGTATAACGTAATCGATGAGAGTGAACTGAATAGTACTGTCCTCCATGTTCCTCAATTATTCTTAACAAATGTTCGCCACAGACAGGAACGGGGCACGTAAAGAAACAAACAGATCCATTAACAGCACACTGAAAACAAAAACGGGATTAGTTACTTTAACCCTAAGCACTGTTTACTGGTGGCGTTTATCATGTTCATTGCGCATTCGACCGCGCAGTTGAAAATGCGACGAAAGCGACATCTGCAGGCAGAATATATGAACTAAAAAAAACACCGCAGAGACATCTGTTGACGCACCAGTGAACAAAGGAAAAATAATTTGTACAGGTTTCTATTTTGGGAGGTAAAATAGATTTCTATTTTTCCAGATATCTTTTTTACCAACAATTCATTGAGCAGTTATAAAAATATGTGGCAGATGGCGCCAAGAAAATAGAAACTGTCGCTATTTGCAATTGAAAATGCCCGCAGTGACTGTAAATAAAACTCAAATTTTAGCATTCTAACTACAAAAAACCTGATCATGGGAAGCAAAATACCCCAGCAATGATTATGTTTGAATACTAACTCGATTGTTCAAACAAAGAAAGACTTAGAAATAAAATCTCCCCAAGATTGTTTGGTTAACTTCCAGACTTTAAAACCAGCTGCGTATTTAAAAGAATATGAATAATAAGCTCCTAACAGATTTTGAAATATAAAGATAAGATATAATCTGCGGAAATGAAGAATTATTCATCCCACATCCCAATTACGTATAATCCTAATTATGTATACTCATGACTAAATTTGCTAGTGTAATAATTAAATCTATTAATTGTCACGACAATACATAAATACACCCCGTAAAAAAGCATCACGTTGCCATAAAACTAGGCAATATTAAAATCCTACCTTTGTGTTGGGGTTGCGCAGAAATATAAGGTTCCTCAATGCCTACGATCGTCATCAACCATGATGCACTACACACAGCAAGTTTGAAGGAATCCGATCCATAACGATTACACTAAAAACAAGTAAAAATAACAGGATTAGTTACTTAAAAAAAAAACCTCTGTTTATACTAGGTGTTTTTCTTGTGCATTCAACCACTGCACTTGAACGGAGCAAGTGCAAACACCTTGTGTAAAGTTAAAATCGCATATGTAGGCACGATTCCAGTGCAACACTGAATTCACATGCCTGCATCAAATGCAGTAGAAGAACGCACAACGCGATGTGGCATGAGCCAACAGCGTTTGTTTCGTAGGTAATAGCACCAACAAGCTTTACCGGAGCTTCATCTTTTTGGTGCCGTAAGACCAGCCCTGTTACGTTATAGAAATTACGTAAAAAATAGATTAGTATCGACTCCAAGATGATAAGTATACCAGACAGGACCTAGATCTACAACAAAACGGGGAAACACTAGCATTACCAACACAAACCTTGCGTTCAAAATCATCGCCGGTTGGTTTGATGCAACGGCGCCTCCGTCTGTAAAAATAGAGGTATCAGTTGTGACTCATTCATAAAATGTTAGAGAAGAAATTAAGGGTAGTTGGGAAGGCCTGGAAGGAGATGAACGTCTTAAGCTACAAATGTGAGCTCAAGAAGATTATTGTTAGAGCCGCACTCGGCTAAATGACAAGGGAATGAAATCGTTATTCACCATGCGCTCGCTAAGTTACTGACAAAGTTCAGATTGTAGGTTAATATCGTGGGGCACCGTGAACTACTCAATATCGTACTGCGCTATCAACATGTGGTGTAGTTTCTCCAAATTCGTGTGAAAATTAGAATTGAACAGTTAAATAGAGATTTGGGTTAGAATTAAAGGATTAGCAAATAAACGATAATTTGAGACTTACAGTTGCAATTAACTAACGTTGTGGAGGCTTGGCGATGTGAGAGAGACTAATTTAATCATTTCTTGTTTAATATCGACCATATATTGTGAAATTATAAACTCACGAGCACAAAGAGTTCCATGGCGCACTGAAGGTGGACAAACTATAGTGCAACCATTTCGTTGAAGCAGTGATCTCTAAAATGCCTTAAAACCCTTCAATTATCTTGGGTAACGAAGGAGATAATAGAACTAATCACTGTGCGAGTAAATTATCTTTATTTTATAACAATAAGTGCTGTATTAACCATAAAAACAGAGATTATTTGGGGATATTAATTGCACCAGAATTAAGTTGCATGCCTGTTTCTAGCCCAACCAGAGTCATTAAGTGTCAAGCTATTGGTCTGACCTTGACACTTAATCGCACTGGTTAGTCTATATAGGGACATTTTGTTAGGTTGCATTACTGCGCATTGAAGTTGCTGCTGATAGATAGTCCCACCATTTTATTATACTACCGAGGGCGCGAACTCGAACATACTCAAAATTACCCTGAAATTCTTATTGAATATGATTCTAAACATCATAATACATATTACATTTATACGTTGTAAACGTTACATTCTGCATTTTGCGTGAAAAACTTTGCAAATTTTGGGATATTAATTGCATTAAAACATGATCGTGAATTATGAATTCACAGTTGCAATGAGCATACTTTCAGCTTCGAAGCCCCAGCGGTTCTCTAGATATCCGCCCCCAGAACTGGGATTTAAAAAAAAATAGCAAAATAGGGCTGATGAAATAGATATTTTGAACGGGCGCTCCAATCTCGGTGCGGTTTGTCCCATTCGAATCCAGGAACAATACTTTTCTGGGTTTTGAATAAAATTTTTACGAATTGATATGAATTCGATTTTAATGGAATATTACTTACCCTGAAAATCTGGTGAATTTTCTTTAATTCAATTGAATTTTAATGAAACTTCCATGAAATTTAATGGCATTTTTATGGTCCTGAAAAATACTTGAATAAGAGTTTAAAAATTATTGACGACTGCATACTTTCGAGAGGAAATTAACTTTCACGGAAATTTCAATAAAGTTTTAACATTTGCACGAAATTCACAGCTTTACTGTGTTTAGTAAAAAAATTATAAGAAGATAACGATTGAATGTAAACTTCAACGAGGTTTTTCAAATAGACGTTTTTTGCCACAAAAAAAAGTACAATAAAAATCTGTTCATTACCATTACCTTCAGTTCAAGAGGTTAAAACTGAACCATCCCGAGTAGTCATAATACACATAATACACATTGTACCCACATAAAATTCAGAAAACAAACTAATCCCAATGGCTTTGAAGGCCGAACAAATTTTCATGAATGGATATGAAATTTTAACTAATTTTAACGAACATTTTAAAATCATATTCCTAATCTTGAAAATGTAGTGAATTCAAAGTTCCCTTTTCCCGTACCCAAAACTTGTTAATAATACTATTTAATAAGTTTACGGCACAATACGATTTACGATATAATTGAAGGAAAAATGTTCACGTTTATACAAAAATATTGCAACGATTATGCATCAGAATTCCATCTCCTCCTGTTCGTGCTTCACCTTATATACCAAGTCGATGGCTAAACCGACTCTAATTAGCTGAAAGAGAAAACATATTAATGAAGAATCGTTTTAAGATCAAATGCACTCATTGACACGATCTTGATTTGAGCCATACCTATATCTGCCACCTACAGATTTGAAACAAACTTAAGCAGCAATTAGAGCCACAACATGACTAAGTTAGGAACCAGAGGCAATGACAGATTTTTACGACATAATAACATTACTTCGAATCTTAAGTGAATATAATGGAATATTACATGTTTTGATACCGTCGAAAAAAGAAGTTTGTCTACGGCTATCTCATAATACACTTATTGTACTTCTGTTTCCTCAATTATAATAATGTCCAATAATCACTACCAGATCAATTAATCACTGCCAGCAGTAATTAATATCATATCATTCAAACGATTTATTCCGGCATTCTCGGCATTCTCGTGATTGAAAGCCATCATTATACGCTCGATGTATAATATAATATGTATTGTCAAAATTAAAGATACCCAGTGCACTGATACTATCATCAATTTTTATTTCAATAACAATGTCGTGATATCTTTAGTGCTTTTTAATAAAAAAAAGTATGAATGGAAAATAAAATATTGGGATGCAAATACAAGGTGTCCAAGATAAGGATCAACAGTAAGCGGAGTTTTTTGGTGTTCTCTACAGAATATTACTAACCACTAAATTGCGCAACTTTTTTTGTAATTTAACTGCCTTTGTAACTTTTACGGTTTGCGAGATCCCCATGCTGTTGATCCTTATCTTGGACTCTCTTCATATTTTGACTTTTGCTAATTGTGCTTTTCGGCTCTCATCCCTTTAATTAATATGATTAATAAGACATCTTAGAATTATATTTTTTTACATATTACCCAGCAATACATTATTATATAGGAAACAGTTATTTTACTTACCTCAATTATAGCGATGACCACACCCATAATAATTATGATATCTGCGTTAGAGTTCACTTTCGTTTTCAGTTTTTCGTAGCATCCCGTTCTGTACAAATGATCATCGCCAATTGTAGCAGCTTGGCAGCGCTTTTCCCCAGCTGTCTTGTTTTTAACTGGACGGCAGCATGATTTTGGTCGTTTATTTTCCGGCCAGTCCGTGGGTTCGTCAACTCCACAGCATTTCACCTCGAAGAAAGTGAATGCATATTTATGAATGGAGGAAAAAGTGAGTAGTTTTTTCTTCACAGTATTGTAGCTTAAAGATAGTTGACTTCGTTTTAAAAATGAAAAATGGACGTATATTGATTTAAATCGAATTAGTGTCATCGGAAATTAAGATTTTTAGATATTTCCTCTGAAATTTGACTGAGTGAGACTGAGTGAAGAGGGGCAAGTTAAACAAGTGTGGGAGGCAAGAGCAAACGGGAAGAGAGCAAGAGGAATACCACAGGAAACATGGAACGGTACAATAAGCAAAACGCTGCAGAAAAAATGGAAGAGTTGGAAGCAAGCAAAGGAACTAACAGGCAACAGAAAATAATGGATAAATTTCATAAAAAATAGAATTACACCTCAACACCCAAAAGGGTAAGAGAGGGAAAGATAAGAAAGACAGAAATTTCCTCTCTTTTCTTCTACGTTCATGACATTTTGTTTGACGACCTACTAAATGGGAGATTGTATTTATAAATTTTAATCTATTTTGCAATCGTAGAAAAAATAGTGTGTATAACTTGTGCGAAAACAGTCTCTCACTCTAAATCTCACCTGTGATTGCAAAACGTCCCAAGCCGAGGCATATACAACGTCGTCGTAATACTTTCCTAAGGAATATTTCAACGTGTTCTTCATGGCCACCTCAAATTCACTCTTATAGGCTACAGCGACTATTCCCAAGCCTAACTCTATTAAAAACATTATGAAGAGAATTCCGGCAAACTGAAAATTTTCATGTAAAATATTACCATCATAAAATGAGTGAGACCGGTCAATATTCTAGGATATATAATGGCTATTTGTGCAATACGATCGCATAGTGGTAAATTATTGCTCTCGGGGGAAAGTTGCAAGAATACAGCAAGAAGAGTTCTATAAAGGGGCAATACAAACATTGCATTTCCGCTGCCGGTTTACCCGGTAGAGCGTGCAACTTTTGCAATTCCGAGTTTCAAATCTGATTCTTATTTAAATTTTACATACATTTAAATTGGAATTATTATTAAGAGTTGGTGCTCACAATGTTCAGTGAGCGGCGCCTCTCCCTCAGTGCCCCGTAGCACCCAAGAAATGCCACAATGAAGACAATGACACCGACACCAATCATGGTAATGGCGGGAGCAATGAGGTTTCCCTCGATAAAGTAAATGAACCCTCTTATTTCGCTTAGCACCAAGAATCCTGCTAAAATCAAACCAATGCCAGATATCTGGAATGGACATTTTTATGTTAAAATGTGTTATTTTATCTGTCAGGCAGTGCTATTATAATTATAACATTTGTTTGCACTTACCGCGAAAATAAAATTAAACGTGAACAGTAGTAATTTCAAGATCCTCGCCCGACAAGTTCTCATTGTGAGGCGATTACACGCAAGGTATATTTATTTCTGATTAGTCTAGCATCTAAATTAAGCATAAGAGTAGAATTTTATTGACTTATGTCGTCATGACATAATATGTCTCGTTGATGTGGGTACATCTACAACCGATAAGCAATGTTTAAAGTCAATGATTGACAATGTTTGAAGTTGTGATTCAATTTACCAACGACAAAATTGAGAAATTTGTTAACTTACAAAAAAAAAGTGTGACACAATACCTTTAATTGCACGAATTATTGTTCGAATTATGTTCCAAAAAAGTGCAACATATAGCACGTAACTCGAGTGACTTTTATCTATACTTTTACTATGAGTAGGGAAACTTGAAAAATAGTATATTGTATGTTAAGGGCCAGTTTTACAATCATGGAACATTCTTGGACCTGGCACAATTACCTAGGATACAATTGTGTCAACAAATGTATCCTAGGTAATTGATCTAGGAACAAGGATGTTCAACGATTGTAAAACCGGCCCTAAGTGTTACAAGGGTAACTTTGTAACACCAGGAGTGAAAGCAATCTTTCTTTTTCCTTGAGCTTGAATAAACATAATCGCTTGATCATTTAAGGAAATATGTTCTAACATTTCGCGTAATAATTCTCAGGAAAAGAACGATACAGATTTGCGTTAAGTTGTTATCCACTTCACTGACTCCAATGTACTCCACTTAATGTATCATTAAAATTTTTCAAGCGTTGTTATCCACTTCACTCCAACTCCACTGTACTCCACTTATGCATCATTAAAATTACTTAAAGAAAATAATACCAGTTATGGAGTTATTCAGTCTATCTCTGGTAAATGTGGCCTCATCATTGCAGAAAAAAGTGAAAGGGATTTTTTGTATCAGCTCTTTGCCAAAACATTAGCAGAATTCCAAGCGGAGTTAAATATCCCCTTATGAAGTGTTAGTACCCTGGTGTAGTGACAGGGATGCAATTGTTTTCAATACAATGTGCTCCATACAAAAAGGTTGAGAAAGTCTAGCAGCAAAGAAATTCGTTGATCGAAAAAAAAAATCGAAAATTTCGATTGCGTAACGTTATAATTTTTGCGTACGACGTACGCTGGTGGCGAGGTTGCCTATAAAACGCGCCCCACATCACATATTTGCCTGAGAATAATTTTTACGTTTAGCAAGAACACTGTTTGATTATTTATTACCAATTACAACAAAGAAGAAATTTATAGTACAAATAATAACATGCGATTCAAAAAATCTTTCATCAATCACGTTTTTTTCATGGCAACTTTAATAAAAGTTTTTTGAATCACTCGATATGTGACAACAGTGCAATTACAATTTATTCGAAGCATATACATAAAGTTTTCTAATTATTAACATTTCATATACATTTATATTTTCTTTATATATCATTTCTCTGCTCTTCCCATCAGTGACCTACTGAGTTCAATTGAATCAGCACTCGAAGCTAACAAGGATTACATAAGGTGCTTTTCTTTCACAAGTTAACTGAATATGAAGTGAGTGAGAGCTGTCAAATTCAAATTGCCATTGCTTCTTATGTGGAAATTAGAAACCTTTTAACTATCAAACTGCCTTACAGTGGTTGAAAATTTCCCATATAACTTTTTGAGCATATCTCTTGAAACCATTATCTCGCAAACATAAAAAAGGGAAGGGATAAATCTCAAAATGAGCTGAGATTCTATGTGAAAGGAAAGCACCTAATGTCATGGATTACGCGGTAAAGGTTTAGTAAGTACAGTAACGCATTATATTAAAATTCAGCAGCGACGTAATTACACTTATGGATCCACGATAAAATATAATTTACGACATAATTGAAGGCAAATGTTTCACGTTTATACAAAAATATTGAAACGATTATGTTTCCTAGCTTTGGTCCTTCCCCCGCCTCACAGCGTGTGCCAAACAACACGCCAAAATAATACCAATTAGCTGAAAGAGAAAAACATAATAATTTAGAGATAGTTCTAAGACCAAATGTATACGTTGATATGATTGTGTCTGCCACCAACGAGATTTTAAACTAACTCTAGCAACTGATTTTATTAGTAGCAAGCAATGACGGAATTTTAAAGAGTAATGACATTAATTTGTATACCAAATAAGATAATATAACTATGTTGTGGATATATAGAAGATGTATGTAACACAATGTGATGAATGATGTATAGATGAAAAATATGTAGGGAAATTACATAATCCTCATTTATTCAATACATCGATGTTGTTTTTAGAACTGCAATTTTTGATTCAAAAATATAAATGGAAAATCACAATATAAAATTTTTAAAATACAAAATGAACTTTATCAATTCCTTGACATTTGATTTTCGTTACTTGTGCTCTTTCCCTTCAATTAATATGATTAAAAATATACCGCGTGGCCCAAAAATATGTATACAGTTAGGTATTCAGTTATTTATATATTTATATATTTATATGTTAATACAGCAATACTTTTAGTACAGGGCTCCTCGC
The DNA here is from genome assembly GCA_951805005.1 of Othius punctulatus. Taxonomy (NCBI): domain Eukaryota; kingdom Metazoa; phylum Arthropoda; class Insecta; order Coleoptera; family Staphylinidae; genus Othius; species Othius punctulatus. The sequence continues at coordinate 15,269,620 of OX638141.1, forward strand.
TCAGATTTCCAGCAATGGTTTACACTAGAAACAAAAGAAATACCTGTATACCTATGGTATACTTGTATACACCGGTATACTGTATACCTGCTTTTGGGCCACCCTGTATTATAAAATTAGCATTTATTATTAATGAACTATTATTACCCAAATGATTTATAGAAGTTGTTCTTTATTACCTCAACAAAAGCGATGCCTATACCCACGCCAATTAAGATATTAGCGTTCGAATCCACTTTCATTTCCAGTTTTTGGTAGCATCCCATAGAGTACAGGATATCATCTCCAGGTACAGCAGCTTGACAGTGAAATTCCTCAGGAGGAGTGGCATTGTCTCTAACTGTATGGCAGCATGATTTTGGTCGTTTCTTTTCTGGCCAGTCCTGGGGTCCATCAGCTCCACAGCATTCCATCTGTAAGAAAGCGAATGCGTATTTAAGAATGGAAAAGATAAATAGATTTTGCTTCATAGTATATTTATTTTAAAAATATAAAATAGATGAGAAGTGTAATAAAATCATACAATAATAATTCATTAAATACGCCACTATTAGTACTTAATAAGGTTAGTAGTTAGTCACACATTAAATATAGTTAGATTGTATGAATCGGTGGTAATACTTGGTGAAACATCTTTAAATTAGTATAAATAAAGCACTAAATATATATATATGCTGGTAACTAAATAAATAAAATAATAAAATATCGATGCACTTTTTGCATATTTAAGATGACGAAAGACGATCTTGGCGTTAGTTTACTGTAGTCTCTAATGCATAGCTGAACTAATGTGACTCACACGACTCGAACAGTCTTAAATATGAAGAAGCATTGTACGTAATGCATTAAAATTCATTCATAGCCCGATTATTAAAGCAGACCTAAACTTAGATCAGAGCTAAATTGAACGTTGCAAAATATTTTGTTCCTTTCTTCTTTTTGTTTATATCTATAAATATCTTCCTCTTTTATCATGTGAGCGGTATATTGTAGATTTATCTCTTACATTACCTCATTGGTTTACTCAAGATGATTGTCATGTCGTTGCGAATCGCACTCTTTCACTTCTGTGAAAGTTCATCATAAATAATAAATCTAATATCGATCGAGGAGGAAGTCCTCTTTTAATGGGTACAAAACTTGCAAATTGCTACCTGTTGTTAAGGTGGAACGTCCTTAATTTGCAACGAACAGGTGGTATATTATATGATTTAGTTTAAAACTGTTTGTATTACACTTTGTATTCATTGTGTATGTTAATAAAAAAGAAAAATGAAAAACTAGTTAATACGCATATGCATCAATATATTCGGAGTTAAAGGGTAAATAAAACACTTGGTCTAAACTTTCACGGAATTTAAACCAAGTATTTTGTTTACCTTTTAATTAACATGTTTCACCAATTCCAATACATTTAATTTAATATTAGGAGTACAATACCTATATATGTTCTCTCTATAGGTCATTAGTAATTAGGTTTAGGTGTACAAAAACAAAGATCCAATTCAATTCAGTTCAACAAGGTTAGAATGTATGTCATAATTGAAATTTACCTGTGCCTGCATAACATTCCATGCAGATGCATCTGCGTCATTCTCGTAGTACCTTCCCATAGAATCTTTTAAAGTGTTCTTCATGGCCATCTGGAAGTCGCTCTTAAAGACTGCAGCGGCTATTCCCACGGCAAGCTCGACTATGAATATTATGAGCAGAAGTACGGCGAACTGAAATTATATAGGTAAAATATTAACATCGTAAATGATTGATTCAGGTCAATCACCTAGGTTGTACAGAGTCTAATGAGAGGGTGGTTAGTACAAATATGGGGCAAGAAACGTACAAAGTAGATTCGTAGAGAAATTTAACATGAGCTATAGTACACAGTAATGTTACACAATGTACATTGGTGTACAACAATTTAGAAATGAAAATATAGAAATGAAATTATTAAGAAAAAACTATCCTAAGCTTTTTTAAATTTTCCCTTCAAATTTGAGCACACAATATTTCCGATCCTTGTAGTTATAAAGAATATCAACTAGAGAAATTTAACTTGAGCTAATAATAATGTTACACAGTAATGTTACACAATGTACAATGGTGTACAACAATTTAGAAACGAAAATATAGAAATTAAATTATTAAGAAAAAAATATCCTAAGCTTCTTTAAATTTTCCCTCTAATTTTGAGCAGACAATTTTTCTGATCCTTGCAGTTATAAAGAATATCAATTTGAAAAAAGATGAAAGGAACATTGTTTTTAACAATTAAAGCTTTAGAAAAATATGTTTTGTTTAAGTATCTTATTTTGTTATATTCTAAGAAAGTAAAGGATACATTTCCTGTTTAATGTTCTTCATCATCCGTGTTCTTTAATTCCTCTCTTAAGTTTTGATTTTGCTCGTTGTTTCGACTTACGCAAAAAGTAATATATATGAAAATATAAAAATGAAATTATTAAGAAAAAACTATTTTAAGCATCTTTAAATTTTCCCGTTAAATTTGAGCAGACAATTTTTCCGATCCTTGTAGTTATAAAGAATATCAACTTTAAAAAAGATGAAAGGAACATTTTGATTAACAATTAAAGCTTTAGAAAAATATGTTTTGTTTAAATATCTTATTTTGTTACATTCTAAGAAAGTAAAGGATACATTTTCATTTTAATGTTCTTCATGATCTGCGTTATTCAATTCCTCTCTTAACTTTTGATTTTGCTCGTTGTTTCGACTTACGCAAAAAAGTAATATATTAAGTAGGTCAGAATATATTAGAAGTATAATACCTATATATGTGTATATAACTCATTAGTAAATAGATTTCGCTGTACATCCAATTCTGTGCAGTTCAACAAGGTTAGAATGTATGTTATAATTGAGAATTTCCTGTGATTCCATATGGAACATTCCATAATTACAGTGACTCTGGGTAGCGTGATGCAAATGAAATTATAATTTTAATATGAAATATATTAAAATTCCATTAAATAATTCAGCTACCACGTAGTGTGTGATAATGTACAGTAAGCACGCATTTTTTATGATAACATTAGGGATTATTAAAAATTTATAAAAATGTAATGTTTCTAAATGTTAATCAGTGTACAACAAACAATGAAATATTTTTACTTTTGTGTGTTTGTTAGATCCATCTATCAGTAAATGTTTTATAATTAAGGGAATGAATGCGTTACAAAACCTGAGAGTGCATACATTCTCATAATTATAAAAAAAAAACACTTTTATTTAAGTTGTGACAAAGGCAATCTTCTAGGCCCATAGGAAGCCTAAGGGATAAAAAAATATCTAAAATCCTGTGACCCGATCCCGTGTACTGTTAAAAAGTTAAGTTATTCTCTATGAAGCGAAATTCATAAAGGCAAAGAGAAAAAAAACATATGGCATTTACCGCTGCTCTGCCTAGGCAAGGCATTTTGCAATCACCAGGGGTATTTGCCGCAGGAAAACTTTGCCAAAACAGAGGTTCGCAGCAATATTTAAATTGTAGGTGCCTTACACATACTATAAAACTGTAGTACACACAACACTAAATATATTTGGGGAGGTTTCCAACGTCCGAATATGAGATGTGGCGCTCAAAAAAGATAGCAGATGAGAAATTTTTGTACGACATAATCACATGTATCATACATCCAATGGTACTATTTCTCTGCCACGCAGATTTATGTGTTTATTTGTGCATGTGTCGCTCTGAAAAAAAATCATGCAAACAAAACACAAAACAAGCTACAATACACGTGAAAACGCAAAATTAATGCAGAATTTACAGCTAATGCTGACGAGTTTCCAACCATAGATTAATTATTGGACCATTAAATAATAGTTATTACTAATCTAATTATAAATATTTGATGAAAATTCCTACTCGGATAAAATATATATAATATAATTGCATTTACATTGATTAATCCGGATCTAAATCTACATTATCTCACACGTCAAACGTAGATTATACATATTAGCCCGTACCACGGTTACTAGCGAAATTCCAGTATTTAGTATATTTTCTTAGTATTGTTAAGTATATATCTCCTAATGGGTTTCCAATAACAAAAATATGATGTGAATGTGGACGTTTTCGTGTAACATTAAGTAATTTTCTAAAGTGCTGTTGCTTAGGTTGTGCATATTGGCTTTAGTACCTTCTACCTAAAATGTTTACATTTATTTACTACAGTATAATTAACAAAATTTCTATGATTTTGGTTTTAAATTTTACCTATAAAATTGTCATTTATTTACTATAGTATTATTAACAACATTTCTATGAGTTTGGTTTTTAATTTTAACAAATTCATATCAATAAATTTTAATTAGTAAACCCTGATGCACAAGGTACAAAATCATATTTTTTTCTTCCAAAAATGAAAATTTTCCCATTTTTTAAATTTATCTTCAGAATGGCCGTAGGAATGTATTCCTTATAAACAATTGCGTGTTAACTACTAAAAATAAGTCATTTATAAAAGTACCTAACATTAATATTATATCAATTAACATTAATCTGAGCTCATATATGTGTTATCTATTCGAATATGTTCAAGAAATGTAATATTTGTTTCGGTTTCGAATATCTTACGTGCCTATTCCCTTTCTGGAATTCGTTTTCTTGTAATTCCACAAACCTATAAATATTGTGTCAATAATTTATCGTTGTGACGTAAATATCTTCGACGTACTAATTAACAAAAGTTTTTTCCCATTCGGCATTTACTTGTTTATATTTCTGCATGACCTCATAACAAACAACCAAAAGGAACATTTCAACATCAGCACTGAGTCGAAGTCATTTGTAACGCTTTGTTCTCGCCCTACAATTTGTGACCTGAGAACAGTCATTCCTGCGCGTTTCTGTGAGGGAAATTTAACATTTAAATCGCTCGTTGTATTACAGTCGAGTGCGACACGCCAACCTACATTTTTTTCGCAAACCATCGCGTGCTAGGTTCATCAAGATACCCACAAATCGATATGGGCAGGCTGTAATCAGAGTTTATTCTTGGAATGCGGGCGGTGAGTTGTTGGTCCTTAAGTTTAAGTGATGTTCATAATTTTTTGTACCGGAAGGAAATTAATGGTAATATTTACATTTTCGGCAGCATTTTTACTAAAAACGTATGTGATACTTTAAGATAAGGCCCTGATTCTTATCAAAGATGGGCCTCCGATTCTCGTTTCAGGGAAAAACTAAATTTCTTGGTAATTCTTGGTGAATTAAATGCCTCTTTTTCTCATATTCTAAGAAGTTGGCCAGTGTTGATCAATGGCTGAATATCCTAACCAAAAACCAACCCAAATCCTCCAAAACTAGTGTCTTCATATTGTTCAGCTTATTTTCAATCACAATACATTGCATTCCATAAGAAAAATACGAAAAATACTTTATGCACTGTAAAAAAAAAACTATGACAAGATTGAAAACCATAACGACCAAATGTTTTTTTTTCATTGTTTAAGATGATTTTTAAGTATCAGTTGGATGAAGATTATTATAGTTTACAAATTCTGATTCTTTCAACACAAAATAAGTTTAGTATATACATGCTTCATGTTTTTATTACAGAAGCAAAGTATAAATACTCTTAATCATCTTAGATTTTGAAATATTAGTTGGACGAAGATTACATTTAGTTTATAACATTCTGATTGTTTCAACACAAAATAAGTTTAGTATATACATGCATCATGTTTTTATTACAGAAGCAAAGTGTAAATACTCTTAATCATCTTAGATTTTGAAATATTAGTTGGACGAAGATTACTTTTAGTTTATAACATTATAATTGTTTCAACACAAAATAAGTTTAGTATATGAACGCTCCATGTTTTTATTATAGAAGAAAAGTGAAATTGCTCTTAATCATCTTAGATTTGGAAATATTACTTGGATGATTTTTTGTTTATAACATTCTGATTGTTTCAACACAAAATAAGTTTAGTATATGTCATGCTTCATGTTTTTATCACAGAAGCAAAGTGTAAATACTCTTAATCAGCTTAGATTTTGAAATATTATTTGGACGAAGATTACTTTTAGATTATAACATTATGATTGTTTCAACACAAAATACATTTAGTATTTGAGCGCTCCATGTTATTATTATAGAAGAAAAGTAAAAATGCTCTTAATTATCTTAGATTTTGAAATATTAGTAGGATGAAATTTAGTTTATAAAATTCTGATTGTTTCAACACAAAATAAGTTTAGTATATTTCATGCTTCATGTTTTTATTATATAAGGAAAGTGTAAATACTCTTTCTCATTTTTTAATCTTTTTTTCTATAAATTACGAGGTGTGAACTTGATTTTGCAATTAAATAGTATGTGTGGTTTAAATCACTTTCACATGGTAATTTGTATCACGAGTGTATTGTTTAGGGAATTGTATCATTTCATCAAAATCAATACATTATTAAATAGCTGTAGTCATCTAATTCTGAAAAAGCAGGTGTGTCACGAAGCTCTGAATATTAAACTGAACTGTGAAACAGCAAAGCGATAATAGTTTTCAATAAACACGTGTCTGCATTTCATCATAATTTATTCAATGTTTTTATATTAAGAAAATCCATGTTATGAAAATGGCATGTTTTCTTATTAGTTGGGATTGGTTTTTAATTTAAAGGTGTTTCGTAACATTTCCGGTGGGCACTAAAATTTGTTTTTAAGAAGCGCTCGAAGCTTTTGCTTTTCGAAAGCTTTTGCTTTAGCTTTTCGAATGCTTTTGCTTTAGCTTTTCGAATACTTTTGCTTTAGCTTTGCACTGAAAACCTGCTCGTTTAGGTTAGTTTGGGTTAGGTTAGGTTAGGTTAGGTTAATGGCACGTTTTCTTATAAGTTGGGATTCGTTTTTAATTAAATGTGTTTCGAAATATTCTGGTACGCACTAAAATTTGTCTTTAAGTAGCGCTCGAAGCTTTTGCTTTTCGAAAGCTTTTGCTTTAGCTTTTTGAAAGCTTTTGCTATAGTTTTTCACTGAAAACCTGCTCGTTTAGGATAGGTTAGGTTAAGTTAGGTTTGGTACATTTTGTATAAAAAAATTTAATAAATTTTGTCGGCCAAAATCATACCACTCGTTATAGGTATTTTACAGGGTGTAAATGAATTGCTTGGCCAAATTTCACGAACGTGACGTATATAACAAAACGTGAAAAAAGTTCCTATAGATGTGTCAGAAAGTTTGAACTTTCGAAATTGATTTGCCGTATTCATCTGTTTTTACAATAACGTAAAAGTGGCATTTAAAAATGTAAAACTTGATTTTCCGTATTCATCCGATTTTACAATGACGTAAAGGTGGCATTTGAGTGGCATTTGAAAATGTAAAACTTGATTTGCTGTATTCATCCGTTTTTACAATGACGTAAAGGTTGCATTTTCAGGACAACGCACGGAAAACTTTTCCCAATCTCAGATTTTGTTCCGTACGTTAATTAAAAAAAAATCAATTGGAGTTAATTATAAGAATAAGTATAGTAAAATGTATCGTTCATTACTCGTCCAGAAATGGGTTTTTCCGTGCTTGCATGACTCCCGTGTTGTCTTCGCCTCACCTTCCTTATTTCCTTACTCCTAATAATTAATACTATTGTTATATGCACCTAGAACCCTATTCTCTTAATGAATATTTAAACAGGATTGTATGATAAGTAGTTCGCCTGTTTTTAGTTCCCATGACACATTTTCACCTAATTTGTATTTTGTAATTTTTACATTATCAAGAAATAAACAGTATTACTTATTAGTTTTTGAGTGTGTTGTAACGAATTTCTGTAATCAAATAATTTTCTTTTTTTAATGTTAATTTTTGCAATAAATCTGAAAACACTTAATATTTCCGAAACAGTTGAAGATAGGTATAGGACATTGTACATGAAATATGTCTAGAATTTTCTGAAGAATAAAAAAATTGTATAATATACCAGGTGTTGCATTTAAAATAAGAAAGTTGGTATTGGCCACGGTCACATGACACACCCTGAATAAAAAGTTTTTGTTGAAAAAAAACGCCACTAAAAATAACAATCGACGTGTCCGAGCGTTTTTTCGAACACGCCCCCATTTATTTATTATTGAATTTATTCCATTTGGCTGATACACCCTGTATATAATTATTTTGAAAATAAAGAAGCATTATTATTATTATTATTATCTCTAGCCATTTTTCTTAAAAAGATCCTTATTTCCAGACTCGTAATAAAATATACTATTGTTTTATCTCTGACCATTCATTTTTTTTGATCATTCAAATTGGGGATATTTTCTTGTGCTTGCCTGTATATTAACATTTAAGAGAAATTGATTTCACAAATCCAATATATATGCTTTTAATTGTTAATTTACATTTTAATTTATATATCTGTGTGCATCATTAAGTTTGTGTTGTGATATGATTTAACTTCAATTTAAATGCAATTTAAATTAACAATATTATATTTTTTGACTAATGTAATAGCCCGTATGAAAATTACCAAAAACGGTAGAGATCAGAAAGCAAAATAAATTTGTTTTCTGATGCCTACCAATTTTTGTAATAAAATCAATTTTGAAGCTTGCTAAAAGTATTTTTATTGTTTGATACACATATTCTAAATTTATTATAAATAATGTTTAATTAATTTTAAACATTTTTTATCTATACATTAATAAATTAATATGTTTTTACGTTGCAAGTACTTGTGTGCCCTACATTTTTTCTATCTATCGGAGAAATTGAAGCAAACATCATTGAGGAACGCTAAATTATTTACGTTTACATTTAGTATCTAAAATGTCAATATGCTGTCGATAGTTGTCCTGTACAAAGAAACGGAAATATGTTCTAGCATTGTCCATTACCATAGTTTGGATTATTTGAATATATTATTCACCTTATTATTTAAACAAGATTTAAGATTCATATTTTAATTTACAATAATTTTATATGCAGTAGTGGTATCGAAATATACAGGGTGATTGATTTGATGAGCAGTAGTGATGAGCAGTAGTTATATGCAGTAGTGGTATCGAAATATACAGGGTGATTGATTTGATTGATTTGATGAGTCAAACAATCAGATGTTTTGCGTATCAAAAAATGTTAGCAGTAACATGTACGTTATTTGCCAGCATCACAATCGAATCTCTGATGCATTCATATCATGCATCTGACATTCTAATGTGATGCTGTCAAGTAACGAGTACAGTCGTGTTCATTAAAGTGTTGTACAACATTTCTTCTGTGTGATTGTGACTTAATTTCACAAAGTTCAAAAAAGGTTGTATAAGGTTGTATGAAGGTTGAATATAATTATACATACAAATATTTTGAAAGGTTACATCTAGGTCTAATCAAAAATAATTTCACAAAGTTCAAAAAAAGGTTGTATAAGGTTGTATAAAGGTTGAATATAATTACACATACAAATATTTTGAAAGGTTACATCTAGGTCTATTTAATTAATGGTACGGTGCGAGCCTTTGTGGAGTAAAAACACAACCACCGACAAACTTTGAATGGCAAAATAAATAATACGCTAAAGATCTAGAGTAATTAATTTTCATATAAAGAATACAATAATGTATTATTAAATTTGTCAATGTTAGTTGTCACTTAAAGAGTTCTGAAATGTATCTACCATTGACAAGATATTCAGCCAACTACATATTTCTGTACAACATATTTTTAAACTTACAACAGCCAATTACCTGTGTACAACACATTTTTTAACACGATTTTTGATACGTAATACACCTGAATATTGCATATTTCATAACGTATTGCGTTCAAAACTTTTACTTAGTTCCGTCAGAATTATTTTATCTACTTTTTGATAAGAACGTTCCTTCAACTACATCACAAAATCAGATGGGCCCATTGTTTTTACGGAAACATGATTGCACTGATATACACAAATTTGTCAACAAGATAAAATAATTCACAAATTTAATAATAATTCCAAAAAATATCCTCAAATAGCGATTCAGAACTTCTGATATTGAAAACTTTGGTAATGTTGCCATGGGCAACAAGCCATTTGTCAACAAGATAAAATAATTCACAAATTTAATAATAATTCCAAAAAATATCCTCAAATAGCGATTCAGAACTTCTGATATTGAAGACTTTGCTAATGCTGCATGGGTAGTTTAACACTAGAAAAATCCAGAAATAAATACGCCGTTGCCTACAAAAAGCCTACATTATCATTAGGCAAGAAATGCAAGAAAATATTTCTCCAGAATCCGGAATCAACGAATTTTGTTTGTAATCAATTCGTGTTTAATGTTTATGAGTCTTAAAATTCTATGGTCATATCTTTCCTTGTTTCACTGGAAACATGGCCAGTTCTGTAAAGTCTTTACATAACTACTTTACATAATTGTGTGCGTGACAGTTATGATTGTTTTTATTTCGTAGACCTTTTTTTTCTGGATATAAAGGGAATACCTTTTTTATATCTTGTATAAGAAAAGTTTCGCCTAAATTTTTATTGTTATTAGTTTAGATTTCCTATAAACAATATTTCTTTCACAGGTTTGAGTTCGAGTTTGAGTTTGAGTTTGAGTTATATTATTATAAATCATATTCTTCACAACAATTTTACAAAACCAAAACTCTGTATTTCTTGATGTTACATTCTGTTGGAATGTATTTGGTACTCACCACGATCAGTATATGGTAGTTCTCCTTGATTGCTCCGAAGCACCCAAGAAATGCCACGATGAAGACAATGACACCGACGACAATGAGGACAATTGGGGGCGCGATGAGGCGCCCCTCCATGAAGTGCGTGAACTCCCTGATATCGCATAGCACTGCGGATCCTGCGAAAATCAAGCCAATGCCAGATATCTGGAATTGGTATTCAATGTTAAAATATTTCGTTTTATCTGCCATGCAGATTAAATTACAATAATTGATGCCACTTACCGCAAAAACTAAGTTAAACGCGAACAGGAGGTACTTCACTATCTTCGCGCTGCAAGTTATCATCGTGGGGCGGTTGCGCGTTAGCGACCTCACTGTCCCAGGTTCGAAACACTTTTGAACGCTTCGTGAGGCGGCGGCGGCTACCACTTAATTCGACCCCAAGACCATTGGCTGACCAGCAATGTTTCCACCGATGCTCTCCATGGCGACGCCTCTTCGCGATAACTCAGGGCGCAACAATCGCCGTTGCCGTTCACCTTTCGGCCCTTCGACGTCGATTTTTCATTTGCATTGTTTTCGTGAAATCAGCAACTTGAGATTGTAGTAATTACCCTCTACACAGGGACGGGTGGAAAGCCACAGAAGGTGAAGAGGGCGAATGACTCACGTGAGGTTGATGAGGTTAGCGATTTGGGGTAGATAAATTATAGGATACATTTGAATGGTGAAACCGTCACATTGTGCACAATCACAATGTGGAATATGTCTAAAGCCAAATTCATCGAAAGTCAACACTACGTTTAAATTTTTTATCAACAATACTTCACATTAGTACAGGCTCTGCATGACATCTTGTACCGTTTTTTTTGCCCACTCTGTATTTTAATATCCAATTTACGACTTTACTACTATAAAATTTAGAAAGAAAATATAAGTGATACATATTTTAAATGAAATGATGACTTTCGATTAATTTGGCTTTAGATTATATTCTAAATGAAAATCAAGAAAACTAAATCATCATTCGTCAAAAATTCTTTGGTTCTAAATAGTTTTCATAATTCATTTTGATCAACGTCCATTCAGTAAATATATGTATTTCATTTTCAAGCACGTGCGATGTAATATTTATTTCCGGTTCGTTGACAATTATACCAAATATATGCGTAAAAGTGGAATTTTATTGATTATTATGTCTTAACGATATATATGTCGTTGAAGTGGGTATACGTTTTTTATTTACGTACTTTATTTAGGCATACATCATGTTTCCTATTAGGGAGATCTCGTATACTCATATCATGTATGTCAGAGTATATTTTTGTGGTGTTAATTGTAAATCATACTCACGTGCAAAAAGTCAAATAGAAGTACCAATAATAATGAAATTAATACAAGATATATTATGTAGGTCTAAAGGCTTTGATAAATAAATAAATAAATAAATACACCCTGTATATATATATATATATATATATATATATATATATATATATATATATATATATATATATATATATATATAGAGGGTGTATCAGCCAAATGGAATAAATTCAATAATAAATAAATGGGGGCGTGTTCGAAAACACGCTCGGACACGTCGATTGTTATTTTTAGTTGCGCATTTTTTTCAACAAAAACTTTTTATACAGGGTGTGTCATGTGACCGTGGCCAATACCAACTTTCTTATTTTAAATGCAACACCTGGTATATTATTCAATTTTTGGATTCTTCAGAAAATTCTAGACATATTTCATGTACAATGTCCTATACCTTCTTAAGAACCCCTCGACTTAGCTGACTTAAGAAGACGAATAATGCTTGCGATTAGATCGGTCACGCCTGAGATGTCGAGTAACGTTAGAAGAAATTTCTATTTAAGATTAGGATGTTGCCAAGACGTTCACGGCGAGCATTTTGAACATCTCCTCCATTGAAATTTATTGTTTTTTTTTTGTTTTTTTACATTATCAAGAAATAAACAGTATTACTTATTAGTTTTTGAGTGTGTTGTAACGAATTTCTGTAATCAAATAATTTTCTTTTTTTAATGTTAATTTTTGCAATAAATCTGAAAACACTTAATATTTCCGAAACAGCTGAAGATAGGTATAGGACATTGTACATAAAATATGTCTAGAATTTTCTGAAGAATCCAAAAATTGAATAATATACCAGGTGTTGCATTTAAAATAAGAAAGTTGGTATTGGCCACGGTCACATGACACACCCTGTATAAAAAGTTTTTGTTGAAAAAAAATGCGCAACCAAAAATAACAATCGACGTGTCCGAGCGTGTTTTCGAACACGCCCCCATTTATTTATTATCGAATTTATTCCATTTGGCTGATACACAGTGTATATATATATATATATATATATATATATATATATATGTAGGTACGAAGAATGAGAAATGTTCAATTTTCAGCGAAAATGTCCATTAAATATTAATATACAGGGTGAGCATAAAGTAAGGAACCAAATGTCTGGAGCCTTTATTATTATTTTTAGAAACATAGTTTTGAATAAAACTTTGATGGCATATTATTTTCCACAATTTGACGGTTTCAATTGTTCTTTGAGAACCGTCACTTTTTGAAAATGACGTCTTTGATACTTTTTTTAAATGGTAACCTAATGGTTACAAATTTAATAGCATTTGTTTTTATCTTCACCTAATTTTTTCTATTAACAAATTTAATAGCATTAGTTTTTCTATTATGAGGTTGCATAACAAAAATGTCTAAAAAATTCGAGTATTATATCAACTTATGTCCATTAACTATGGACAACAATATGCGTTCTGTATCTGTTAAATATACCGTAATTATTGAGAAACACTTATTAATACAGTTAATTTACAACATTATTTTGGAAATAGAAACTGACATTGGTAAATCGTATTTTTTTAACTTGTTTTATTTGTTTTTCAGAGCAATCTTAAATTTTTCACATGTTTGTCATCAGGTCTCTTATGAGGTTTCATAACAAAAATTTCTAAGAAAATCGAGTTTTATACCTAATGACAGAATGTGAAAAATTAAAGACTGCTTTGACGGTTTCAATTGTTTTTTGTGACGCGTCACTTCTTGAAAATTATATTGATACTTTTTTAAATGATAACCTATTTTTTCTATTAACAAATTTAATAGCATTTGTTTTTCTCTTCACCTAATTTTTTTCTATTAACAAATTTAATAGCATTTGTTTTTCTCTTCACCTAATTTTTTCTATTAACAAATTTAATAGCATTAGATTTTCTATTATGAGGTTGCATAACAAAAATTTCTAAAAAATTCGAGTATTATATTAACTTATGTCCATTAACTATGAACAACAATATGCGTTCCGTTTCTGTTAAATATACCATAATTATTGAGAAACACTTTATAATACAGTTTAATTTACATTGTTGGAAATACAAATTGACATAGGTAAATCGTATTTTTTAACTTGTTTTATTTGTTTTTCAAAGCAATCTTAAATATTTCACATTTTGGTCATCAGGTCTCTTGAGAGGTTGCATAACAAAAATTTCTAAGAAAATCGAGTTTTATACCTGATGACAGTATGTGAAAAATTAAAGACTGCTTTGACGGTTTCAATTGTTTTTTTTTTGTGACGCGTCACTTCTTGAAAATTATATTGATACTTTTTTAAATGATAACCTATTTTTTCTATTAACAAATTTAATAGCATTTGTTTTTCTCTTCACCTAATTTTTTCTATTAACAAATTAAATAGAATTAGTTGTTCTATTATGAGGTTGCATAACAAAAATTTCTAAGAAAATTGAGTTTTATATTAACTTATGTCCATTAGCTATGGAAAGTTATGGCCAGTGGCGTTTTTTAGGATCCACCCTGTATGCCCACATTTTGTTGATTTTACACCCAATTCAGGGCCGGACGTACCAATAAGTTATCTGCCTGATAGCGTACCCACAAGATTAGAAGCTACCTGAATAAAACTTTGAAATTTCCCTATGTGTATCGTATGCCATCAGACAACAATTCGCAACTGCAACAGAGGTCTGAAATACCTCCCCTTCTTACAGTAATACCGCTCTCACAAACAGCCCTTTTCCAGGTATCTTAGAGCTCGCGTAATTAATTCTTATAGTTTGAGAAGACAAAGCATGCATTTCTTGCAATAACGGAATACTTATTTGTATTTTTGTTGCTAAAATTATTAATATAATTATACAGGGCGTCTCGAAAGTGACGCCCCAATAGCTATTTGTAAGTGCATCATTTCCTCCCGAAGATATTTTATCAAAATCTGAGTAATCTCCCGAGTAATACATATGATTTTTTCTACGACCGTTCACAGTGTTTTGCTTAAATATTATATTTTCTTTGAAATGGCACTTTGCTCCCGAGCAATACATATGATTTTTTCTACAACCTTTCACAGTGTTTTGCATAAATATTATATTTTCTTGTGCATGACAATTAAAAAACCAAATGTCAAAATATAATATTTAGAATAAGTATATTGTTAAAAATCAAAGTATACAAGGAACGTACGAATTTTTATAAATAAAAATAATAAGAGGCAAATGGCTACCATTATGGACCGGTTGAATAAAACATGTAATTGATACGTTTATTAAACTGTTTGCGTGGTTCGTAGGAGCGTATGTTAAACGTTTTGAGCTGATTAAAATAAATGTGAATACATACATTGCAACAGGGTATGTAGGTGGTAAGTGTTCGTCTTTGGGGGAATATTTTTGTAGTTCTCTAAGCTAAGTATATGCACCACAATTAGCTTGCCTTAGCTGGCCGCATTTTCACTATATTCGATGAAAACGTCAATGTCAAATTTTGATTGATGTGATGACAAATGTTTGTTGTATTTTAATATTTAATTTTAAATTATTGTAATTGTTCTAGTAGTGAAAATATAGTATATACACCACAGTTGTGAATACTATTACAGCCTCGGGTCATGTAACCAACCCTCAGCGCTATCAATAAAAGAAAATAATACACTATTATCAGAGCTATTTAATATTTCTATGCTAAGTATTAATCTAGAAAAGTTGTTTGCCTCTTACATATGAGGAAGGCAAAGTTGTTTGCCTCCCATAGGAGTAAAAGTAGAACTTTCCTCCCTCGTACGAGAGACGAAAGTGTGTACTTTCTATTAAGGGAGTAGAAAAAATAAATTTTGAGAAATTTCAGTGATTGATAATCCATACTGGTCAATTTACAAAGTTATATGCTCGATTTTCTCACTTATTCAAAACAGCCACTAGGTCAAATTTTAGGTCTACTGTATACAAATCTGGCATGAAATATTCAAAATATTTATTAAATAAATTTTGAGAAATTTCATTTATTGAACACAAAATTTTGTCAAAGATCGATACAATTGCAGCACATTTTCCGACAAGTTATCAAAATTTTGTTGAAATTTTGTATATTATGTAGCGTTATTTGCTAATAAATATTCTTTATTATTATTAAAATTATCGACTGTCCATTCGAAAATATGTAAAATGTGTAAAATATTCGTTAAAATTTGATAGAAATTTTCAGTAGACACAATTCTTCAAAATCTACAAAGTCGATTAAAATTCCCACAAGTCAAAATATTTTTTTATCAAACGTTAAAAGTTCTGCACATTTTCTAAAACTACCTCAGATATATCGACTTTATATTCACAAATGCTAAAATGTATAAAACATTCTGCAAAATCTCATAGAAGTTTCTAGAAATTAAGAAAAACTAGAAGAAATAAAAACTTGAATGCCCCATAAATCATTAATTAAAATTCTGGCAAACGTCACAAATCCACCAAAATGTAACAAATTTTTATTAAAAAAATGATTAAAATTTCTGCAAATTGCAAATTTTTTTTTAATATTCCATTTAAGAAAATACGAAAATGTTTAAAATATTTTAAGAAATTTTATTAAAATCACAGAAAATGATAGGAAATTACAAGACTAAAAACCGATCAAAGCAATAAGAGGGAAATTCATAAAAAACTAGGAAGTTAAAGAAAATTTCGAGATCTGATTATATTAAATGTTTATATATATATATAGAAACATACATAGATTATTAAGATAATATAAAAATCGAATTCCAGAAATTTTTACAAAAAAAATTTTACAAAAAAACTTAATAATAAATCTTTCTATGATACATTTTCGTAAAGTAGTGCTTTTTGCACTCGCGTTTTTTGTTCAATTCTGCTTTACGATCAGTAGTATTCAACAAAAAACGCGAGTGCAAAAAAACACAACTTTACGAAAATGTATCACACAAAGTTTTTTCTACGAGAGCTAGTATGAAAATGAACTAAAATTAGATGCAAAATACCTTTTTTTTAAATTGGTGAGTAAATGAATTGTGTGTCGAACTTATTTTATGCAAAAGTGATTTTTTTTTGCACACTTGTGCTAAAACGTATACTTTATGCTCTGTGAATGGTGCGTAAAATATACACTTTACGCACTCTGGTAGAAACATTTATTTAACTATACGCACTCTAGTGGAAACATTTATTGACCTAACCCTTCAAAAAATATACAAATTTCATTCGAATTTCAAAAAATGTTTACAAAATTTTACAAAACGACGCAAATTACTAAGTTTTCTTTCATGATATATCAAAATGTTTACAATTTTTTTTCCGTTCTGATTAGAATGTTCGCAAAATTCATGCATGTTAGAATAAGCAGTGTAAAGAAGAAATACAGGATCACAAAAAAATCTCAACAGTTCAAAGTAGCAATCAATGATAATTATTGTCATTGATTGCTACTTTGAACTGTTGAGATTTTTTTGTGATCCTGTATTTCTTCTTTACACTGCTTACACTGAATTATTAAAATTTTCATAGAAATCATTTGAATTCTGACATAAATCATTCATATTTTGACATACGGACTGATATTTTGACAGGAATAATTAAATATGTATCCGTCATTAAAGTTTAGTGTTAAGTCAAGAATTGAATGTCCAATTTCTTGGAATATGCAAATTACTAAGTTTTCGTTCGCAAAATACTAAAATGCTTACAAAATTTTGTCCGATTTGATTAGAATTTCCGAAAATTTATGGTAGTTAGAAGAATAAAGGGTGTAAAAATGAAATACAAGATCCTTAAAAAATCCCAACAGTTCAAAGTAGCAATCAATGAAAAAAGTTGGCATGAATTGTTAAAATGTCTATAGAAATTATTTAAATTTTGATATAAATCATTGACATTTTTACATACGATAAGTTAATATAAAACTTGATTTTCTGAAATTTTTGTTATACAATCTCATAAGAGAAAAACAAATGCTATTAATTTTTCTCTTATGAAATTGGATAACAAAAATTTCTGAGAAAATAGAGTTTTAAACCGATGACAAAAATGTGAAAAATTAAAGACTGCCTTGGAAAACAAATAAAACAAGTTCAAAAAAGTACGACTTACTAATGTCAGTTACTGTTTCATAAATTTTACAACCTAATTAAACTGTATTCAAAAGTGTTTCTCAATAATTATGGTATATTTAAGTGAAACGGAACGCATATTGTTGTCCATAGTTAATGGACAATACTGTGAGCATCTTATGTGATGAACTAGAATTGTTAAATTTTGCTTGTAATGATTTTAATAAAGTAGTTGGTTTTATTTTGTGTTAAAAATACGAACTTTTTTTCTTATACATTTTTGTTCTAATTTCGATCAATTTTCGTTAATCATGAAAATCGATGTGTTTTGGTTCTATTAAACATACCATAATTATTGATAAACACTTTTTAATGCAGTCTAATGTAACAATACTGTGAGCAACTTTTGTGATGAACTAGTATTGTTAAATTTTGTTTGCAATGATTTTAATATAGTAGACCGTTTTATTGTGTGTTACAAATTCGAACTTTTTTTCTTATACATTTTTGTTCTAATTTCGATTAATTTTAGTTCATCATGAAAATCGATGCGTTTTGTTTCTACTAAACCTACCATAATTATTGATAAACACTTTTTAATGCAGTATAATTTAACAACACTGTGAGCATCTTTTGTGATGAACTAGAATTGTTAAATTTTGTTTGTAATGATTTTAATAACGTAGTTCGTTTTATTTTGTGTTACAAATACAAACTTTTTTTCTTATACATTTTTGTTCTAATTTCGATCAATTTTCGTTCATCATGAAAATCGATGCGTTTTGTCTCTATTAAACATACCATAATTATTGAGAAACACTTTATAATATAGTTTAATTACAACATTATTTGATAAACTGACAAACTAACTAAATCGTATTTGTTTATTTTATTTAATCACTTTTCCAATGCAGTCTTTAATTTTGCACAATTTTTTCATCGAGAATAGTTACACAGTTATGTGGCAATGACAGCAATCTATCGAAGCGTTTTTTTTTATTGCAACATGCACTTTACAAGGCTAATATTACAGATTACGAAGTGAACAATGTATACAACTAAAGAGAGAGGTCAGTTATTTAAATGGATAATGCTGCAAACCTCAGCTTAACATTGTTTACTTCGTAAACTGTAATATTTGCCTCACAGAGAATTAATTTCACTCGATTGTTTTAGTATTCCTACATATTCGTGAAGAGAAAAATAAATGCTATCAAATTTGTTAATAGAAAAATTTAGGTTACCATTTAAAAAAGAAGCGATGACATCATTTTCAAAAAGTGACGCGTCATAAACAAAAATTTAAATCATCAAATTGTAGAATTAGCCATCAAGGTTTTGTTCAAAACAAAAATAATAAAATGTAAATATGTAAATATGTATGTGTAATATGTAAAAATAATAATAGAGGCTCCAGAAAGGTGGTCCCTTACCTTGTTTCTTATTCCTTGTTCCTTACCTAGCTCCTTACTTTTTACTCACCCTGTATATTAAATGATGTAGTTGACCTTGATATACAAGATAATCTTAGAAGTAGAATATATACGAGTGTAGAAGTTTACAAAAATAAAAATCATTTATGCCAAACCAGATATTTTTATATTAGTTAGCCCAGAAAGCCATGTAGGCCTAGGGCGAGACATTTTTATAATACTTAAAATTTATGTAAAATGCAAATTTATTTGCATTTGTAACGCTCCGATATTATTTTATTATATTTATTTTATTATTCGTCGTTTTTATCGTGAAATTATTATATAATTTCTTGATTATTTTGGCTCATGATTTATTATATAATGTTTTAGTTATTTTTGGCTCGTGATTTATTATATAATGTTTTAATTATTTTTGGCTCGTGATTTGTGATCGTATTTAGTACTTACACGTCGTGACGTTTAATTTAACTACCGTGATTACTCTTAAGGTACTTTGCTATTGGTAATGTGTTAATTAACGTACACTAATAATGAATTAATACAAGAAAGCAACAATTTAAGGATTTGTTTTGTTTATTTAATAATAGACACGCAGAAATTGTAAGACACAGGGAAATAAACACAGGTTGACGATGAAGTAAATTAATTTATATAATTATAACGTACAGGGAAATAAAACACAGGTTGACGATTATGACATGAATTGATTTATGTTCTAGATTTCGTTGACCTTTTAATGAATTTGTAAATTCTCTTATTTATTCAATTGATAGTTTGAAAATGGTTATGACTACGAAGTTTATTTACGAGTGTTTGTTATACATGCACGTGCTTCTGTAGTTTCTTAGACCATTTATTACCATGCCCTTTCACTCCATTTAACTACGGGAAAGTGATATGATCAAAAATAGAACTATTTAAAGATGTTGAAATATCCCCAATAATTCATGAATGATTACTAAAGGTATCTCGCGATCTTCCCGAATTTCATGGTTGTGTCGGTGTCCACACAATAATGTAATTATTGGAGCCCCATTGTTTACGTTGATTGAGGTAAATTAGTAATTCTACCCACGACCACAGCAAGCACCAATGTCACAAGTAGTCATCACCGTCAGACATGTTACAAGTGTGTCAAATAACAGTTCTGCTACCTCAATCGGAAATGTTTATGTAATGTTATAATATATTATTATTAGGAACATTGAAGGTTATTAATAACTTCTCTTGTGATTATACCAAGCTTCATTCTCTCGTTTATCATTTTCTCTGTTTATGCGGGGTTTTAATAATTCCACTTATTTCTTGTTTACGATATTTAACCATAAATTGTCATTATGTCTTCAAATTATTGAGATTTAATCCAGCCTATTTTATCTGTTCGATTCTAAATTACTCTGCCCAATAATAGGTACGTTATGTGCTTGTTTTATGATTTGAAATAAAGAAACCAGTATTTTTATACATTATGTTTTTAAATTATTATGATTTAATCCAACTTATTTATTTATACAATTATAAATCACTCTGCCCAATAATATGTACGTTATGTGCTCATTTATGATTTAAAATGAAGAAGCCATCATTTTTATGAATTATTTTGATTTGAATATGATGATGTATGTCGGAGGGTAACACTGAATGCCTTGATTAGTTGTTATAGTTATGGTGAATACAGCCACGTTAGTTTGCGATCGCGGGCGCGATGTATGATGAGTTTATATGTTTAAATGTTATGATGCAGACGACGAATTGATTCTAGTGGAGGAGGTGATTCCACAATAACAGATGTGTGAACGAAGTGCGCGGGTGGGCGTCAATTACACCTGTTATTGCTTCCTCTAGTGATTCGTAAACACGAATAGCGTTCGAGCCGCCTTTGTTTACTGATAGGAATAGGTAATCGGTGTTTGGTTTTTTTAGGTAACTTGTGGTTGGTTAAATACACTATTTTCCGTCAATTTGAATCCAGTGCGGGAATTTGATTTCACAATAACAGGTGTGTGAACGAAGTGCGCGGGTGGGCGTCAATTACACCTGTTATTGCTTCCTCTAGTGATTCGTAAACACGAATAGCGTTCGAGCCGCCTTTGTTTACTGATAGGAATAGGTAATCGGTGTTTGGCTTTTCTAGGTAACTTAGGGTTGATTGAAAGGAATAAGCACTCCCGTGAATTTATAATGAGACTGGTTTAACAACTTTATATTATCGTTAATAATAAAAACATTAAATTACTCTGTACCTAGAATTGTATGTTTTTCGATTTATTCAAATTTTTACTCTACTTTGCGTTTTTTACAACGTTATATGCAATCGTTAATCTAATTATAACCCGACGTGAATTTATATACTAAAAACAGCGAATGTCGTGTGCGTTGCCCGTGGCCGACGCAACTTTCTTACTGATCTCGCTCGTGTGTGGCTTATGCTTAAATAGGGGTTTTCAGCTTCAAATCTCCACTCCCCTCACATATCTACTGCTAAATATTCGCCCCCATCTCTTAGTTATCATGGTGATTATTAATCTTGAGTGCGCGTGTGGTATTAATGCGTTTTTAGCGCAGAGTTTTACACTTAACTTAAAGAGTTGCCATTCGAGATGATTTTTACGTGCCTGGCGCTTGCTCGTTTCTAAGGGGCGCTGATACCCAAATTGTTTATGTGACACCACGACATGGAATCTTCCAGAACCGTGCATATGCAGGCTTCGGCTCTTGAGATATTTGGCGACGCTCTGGCGCGAGTCGCGAGGACTATTTCTCACATTTCACCCTCCGATTATTTGTAAATAAATTAATTTAATAATTTTGTTGTATTCATGATTTTTAAAATATGAGTCACTTTATTGCGTAACTGCGTATTATACTGGGCGTATATTTGGGCCTATTACACATTTATAAATGCAATTAAAATGCAAAATTATGCATCTAAATTATATGCTCAAAGTAACATGTGATTTGCTAATGCTAATAATAAATTACCCATAAAATGAGTAGGAATGTGAGCTTAATAAAGTTTTGCATTCTGGTGGATGTGCCGGGTATTTAAATAATATAGTTCTTCAGACGCCGCAAGGAGCCTGTATAATTTGAACTAACTAATAAACTATTTTTGTTTTACTTCTCACAAGTAGACTATACATGAATCATTGCACAAGTAGAACCTCACGTTTACATAACCACTTATACCTTCTTGAATATATAATCCATTTACCGTGAAAAACCGTTAGAAAAGCTGTGCCTGCAGTTGCTTACGAAATTGTTTTATTACTGTTTTTTGATTTCTCTACGTTTTTTTCAAAGTTTTCTGATATGGATCTACTGCAGTAAGGTATGCACAACGTTTTGATATGAATACCATTTTAATAATTGTAATCTTGAATACAATTATCAATTAATTTAATCAGTGTGCCAAGTTTATCGAAAACTCATGGACCTGGGATAAAATTCAACAAAACCTTATTATAAAAGATCAATGAAAGAATCTGGGTATGAAATGTGCCAAAACATTCCCAATATTTGAAGTCACGTTGAATACACAGGGTGTTCTGAAACAACGATCGAATTTTGCTATTTTCAAATAGCTAAAATAATAAAAATAAATGGTAGCACATCAAATGTTCAATAACTTCCAATCAGATGTTTTCCTAAATTTACATTAATCTAGTAGCAATGGTCTGAGCGAGTATAAGTGGGCCACCCCGTATATGTATATATGCAAACATTTATTATTAGTATTATTAAAATGGATACAATACTAACAAAAAATCATTATTATTAATATTTCTGTGGCGCATTACATATAACTTACATTAGTATCTACATTAATATTTTAATTACCCTAATCGCTACATACATTTCTCTGTAAATTATTAAACGGGGGCGGCGTTTGCTGGGGGTAGTCGATATAAAGGGGAGACTAATGAACTCTGGCGCGGTATTTTTAGGCGTTAGCACTGGAGACGGCGTGCAGAAGCAACAACTGGCATAATTGAAGCGTGCAGGTCACGCTAACCGCCACATCCCTCAAGTGCCACAATTTAAATCACGCAAAAGGTGAAAAATTAAATGAACAAATAGTAAAGCAGATTATTAGTAAGTTGCTGTGTGTTAATTGCAGTTGCGTGGCCTTTGCTGTTAATAATTGCATTGCATACTCGTACGAAAGAAATATTACAAATAACGCAATCAAAATGATTTATGTATCACAAAGAACATAGGTGCTCATTTGTATAACGCAAAAAAATATTTGATTAGTTATAATACAGAGCATTAAAGAAAGTGTTGTCAACTTTTACGCTGGATACTAACATTCTTGAAGATGTAATGTTTTGCAACATCGCTGAAATCTTTAGCAAATAATTTAACTTGATATGTTCAAATGTTATTGTTTCGTTGGAACAAGTCGGAAAAGTTGACACCACTTTCTTAACGCTCTGTATATAATTAATAAATTTATCAATGTTTACAGAGCATTAACTTTTAATTTAATAAAATCTATCTGGTAATAATTTCTCATATTAGCAGTCAAGAAAGAGAAAAAAATGAAGCTTTTGGGACATTCGGAATAATTTATGCAATAATAGCTACAAACCAATAAAGCGAGTTATCTTCAACTCCGACAATCTTCACCTTCAAACATGTACAAAAATGCAATTATCTTAAAAAATATTTTTTGTGTTGTTGTAAAATAAATCTAAATGTATCTAATTTTCTCTTAATTTCCACATTGTGGTGCAGGCATATTAGAAAACAACGTATGATTCACGTGCATAAGACCCTTTCAAGCGCCGCGCAGTTACAAGACTCTCTTATGCACTTGTATCATAATGTACTATTTTCCAATTCGCATGATTAAAATGCTCATTATGTATATTGAATCTCATCGTTAAAACTACACTTTAATAGAATGGGTGATTAAAATGTTTACATTTTCACTTTATTCACTATAACCATTGACAACGTGCATAAATTAAAAAAATAGATAAATTCGCACTATCCTTGAAATTTTCATTGTCACCTGACGATGTGACACTTCACGCAAATTCTTCAATTCTGATAACGAATTGGAAAAAATCTTGTATGATACACGTGAATAAAGCAATTTTATCCACTCGAAAACATTATTGCACTCGGTTTCGCCTCTTGCCCTAAACCATTTTTTCGTGGATAAAATTCGACTTTATTCACTTATACCATAAATAGCTAATTTATATTAGATCACTCATATTATAATTATATATTCAACATACCAATCTCATTGTTCAGTTAATCATAATTTTATTCCTGATCTTGAATTGCTGTAATGTACAGGTATAAGAGCACGATTTGTTTTATTATTTCGCATAATTTCCTGCGCCATACACTCAATTCAGGATATTAATAAACTCTCAATCGATTTTCCATGCCAACAAGCGAGCAAAAAAAGATTTATTACGTATTGGGAATCGTACTTTACAGAATTAATTTTAATGCTATTAGAACTTCCCACTTTGTGTATAGGTATTGTAAATATTGACACCCGTTAATATAATCGAGCTATTTATAAAGTGAATGCGAGATTCTAATATTGATGTATACGTGTACAGGATACTAAAATAGAAGTTTTTTTTTATTATGTATATCATGATAATAATAACGTTGTATTATTTAATAATTACTAAATGACATATTGACATATTTTGAATATATTGACCATATAAATTACATATCAATAATATCATAATAGAAACATATACAGGGTGTCTCAAAATTGACGCCAGTGCTTAGACTCAGCGGGCTAAAACAAATTGAAAATTAAGAGTGATAATTTTCCGTTTGTCCCTCGTTATAGAGTTATTGTCACAAATAACAAAATAAATTACATTTCAACTTACGACTGTAATTAACGCAATTTTGTTATACATATATGAATGAAATTTTAGTAGATATAATCGATAATTTCAGAGTTATTGAATTTTTCACAGAAATGACAAAAAATGTGCACGAATTATTGAAATTTTGACAGATATTAATGAAATGTTGTTACATATACATATGGCTGAAAATATGATATTAATTAACGAACAAAATTTTGCTAAATTTGATTGAAATTTTAGAAAAAATAATTGATAATTTCACATTTATTTAAATTTTCAGAGAAATGATAAAAAATGTACACGAAATATTGAAATTTTTACAGTAAATAATGATCTTTAGTGAAATGTGGCTGAAATTTTGACAATAATTAATGAAACTTTGTTAAATATGATTGAAATTTTGATAGAAATAATTTAAAAACTACAGTTACTGAAACTTACACGGAAATTACAAAAACATTACCGTAATTATTGAAGTTTTAACAGTAATTAATAAAATTTTGTTGAATATGATTGAAATTAAGTTAGAGCTAATTGAAAATTCGGAGTAATTGAAATTTTGGCAGTAATTAATGATATTTTGTTAAATATAACTGAAAATATGACAGCAATTAACGAAATATTGTTAAATATGATTGAAATTTTACTACAAATAAATGTTAAATTCACAGTTATTGAAATTTTCATGGAAATGTACATGAATTATTAATACGTTGACGGCAATTAATGAAATGTTCTTAAATATGATTAAAATTTTAATAAAAAATAATTGAAAATTTAACAGTTATTGAAATTTCATTGGAATCGAATTAACATTGTACAGTAATTGTTAAAAAATTTGGTAGAAGTATTTGAAAATATGTCAGTAATTGAAATTTTCGCAGAAATTAAAATATTTTACAGTAATTATTGAAATATTGAGAGTTATTAATGAAATTTTGTTAACTATGATTGAAATTGTAGTAGAAATAATTGAAAATTTGACAGTTATTGAAATTTGAAAAGAATTTTTTTTATTATTTTACGTTTACAGTAATTGTTGAAATGTTGACGGTATTTTTGTGAAATATGACTGAAACTCTGAAAATAATTAATGATTTTTTTTTAAATATCTTTGGAATTTTTATAGAAATAATTAAAAAAAATTACAGTTACTGAAACTTACACGGAAATTACAAAAATATATATATACCATAATTCTTGAAATTTTAACAATAATTAATAAAATTTTGATAAATATGATTGAAATGAAGGTAGAGATAACTGTAAATTTACAGTAATTGAAATTTTAGTAGTAATTAATGATATTTTGTTAAATATGACTGAAAATAGGACAGTAATTAACAAAATTTTGTTAAATATGATTGAAACTTTAGTTGACATAATTGACAATTTCACAGTTTCACAGAAACTTTTATAGAAAAGACAAAAAATTTACACGAATTATTGATATGTTGAGAGTTATTAATGAAATTTTCGTAAATATGATTAAAATTTTAATAGAAAAAATTGAAAATTTTACAATTATTGAAATTTTATGAGAATCGAATTAACATTATACAGTAATTCCTTAAAAGGACTGAATTTTTGGTGGAAATATTTGAAAATATGACAGTAATAAAAATTTTCACAGAAACGAACATATTTTACAGTAATTACTGGAATATTGACAGTGATTAATGAAATTTTGTTGAATATGACTGAAATTATTGATTATAATTAGGAATTCATGAAATTTTGTTAAATATGAATGAAATTCTAGAAGAAAAAATAGAAAATTTGACAGTTATTGAATGTGTTCATCTTTATTAAAATTATTAACATTACAAAACAAGATATTGTCCACATCTGTCAAACTAATTGTCAAATCTGACAGTTAGGTCTTATATTTGATAAAATGAATTTAAAAAAATCCTGCTGTGAGTAGTGGTCGTAAAAATGTTTATAGTTATTGTTTACATTTTTATCAATAAATCTATAACAATTGACAAACGGAAAATTTTCCACTCTTAATTTTCGATTTGTTTTAACCCCCTGAATCAAATCACAAAAGCACAGGCGTTAATTTTGAGACACCCTGTATATGTATAAATTGGGCTAGTTTTTTTTCAATTTAGATGAAAATACAGGGTATTTCTATATAAATAATGCAATTTTTTACTTTGTAGGTATCACCGTTTATTTTAATAAAGTGACTATAGTTTCGACCGAACAGTCGGTCATTTTCAAACATATAATGTTGTCAAATTATGGTCAAGTTATATTGTCAAATTATATGTTTGAAAATGGCCGACTGTTAGGTCGAAACTATTGTCACTTTATTAAAATAAACGGTGATACCTACAAAGTAAAACATTGCATTATGTATTTATACATAATGTATCACAAAGTAAAAGCCTCCAGTGTTAATAAAATGTTTCTATATAATTTATAATAGAATTATAATATTTATATTATAACAAAACCACTCAAGTCGTAATTTCCATCTACCACATGGCAGTTATTTTCTGTAAATAAAAAGAAAGTACAGAAGTTTGGCAATGCGTAAATTTTTATTTCTGAATATACTGTATAGAATATTATGATACAAGTGCATAAGAAAGGCTTTTAAACTGCGCAGTGTTTGAAAGGCTTTTATGCACGTGTATCATATGTAGTTTTTCATTATGCCTCCACCGCAATATGGAAATGAAGCGAAAATTAAAATCATTTAGATGTATATATAATCAATCTTTATTGGGCTATCGACCCCATATGGGGTCTTTCCGCCTCATTTAGATTTATTTTACAAGATAAATTTTTTTTTTTTTTAAATAATTGCATTTTTGTTTGAAGGTGAAGATTGTCGCAGTTGAAGATAACTCGTTTTATTTATTTATAGAAATATTTCCTAAATAAATAATTGATAAAGTCCCAAAAGCTTCCTTTTTTCCTCTTTCTTGACTGATAATGTGAGAAATTATTCCCAGATAGATATAATTTTATTAAACGTTAATGCCTTGTAAACATTGATAAATTTATTAAAACTATGTTTTATAATATGTTATTAATATACAGAGTGTTCAAGAAAGTGGAGTCAACTACTTCCAACAAAATAATAATAAATATTGTCAATATTTGATTCAATTTTGTCGAAAAACGTTTAGAAGTTACACATTTCATTTACATATTATCATGTCAGTGAAAATTCAAACTAACATTTATTGTCAAATAAAAAAAATTGTACCAGAAGGGGTTCAAAATGAAGCCCCAGAAGCAGTGGGTAAGTTGGTGTTCATGAAGTTAAAGTTATTCTATCAAATCGATGTTGTATGATTTTCATTTTGAATTTTAAATTCAGTAGTGAAATCAATAAAATTTTATTTCACTTGAAAATAAACAACTGCTTATGATGTCTGCTAAGAGGTATATAACGTAAGTCAGAATTGAAGAAAATATTTTTTCCAATTCGAAAATTTCAAATTATAATGCTCACTATGTATTCATTATGTATATCATTATGTATATTGAATCTCATCCGTAAAACTACACTTTAATAGAATGGGTGAATAAAATGTTTACAGTTTTGCTTTATTCATTATAACCATTGACAACGTGAATAAAGTAAAAAAAAGGTAAATTCACACTATCCTTGAAATTTTCGTTGTCACCTGATAATTTGACACTTCAACTCTGATAACGAATTGGACAAAAAATCTTTGTATGATTTACGTGAATAAAGCAATTTTATTCACTTATACCATAAATAGCTATTTTCCAATTCGCATTATTAAAATGCTTAATATGTATATTGAATCTCATCAGTAAAACAACACGTTAATCGAATGGGTGAATAAAATGTTTACATTTTCCCTTTAATCACTATAACCATTGACAACGTGAATAAAGTAAAAACAACGTAAATAGGCACTATCCTTGAAATATTCGTTGTCAAGTGACGATGTGACACTTCACGAAAATTCTTCAATTCTGATAACGAATTGGAAAAAATCTTGTATGATACAAGTGAATAACGCAATTTTATCCATTCGAAAATATTAAACTATTTTGTCGTGGATAAAATTCAACTTTATTGACTTATACCATAAAAAGCTATTAATATCTAATCAATATGCCTTCCTAGTATTAATTTACATAAACGAATGACTATGTGACGATATAAACGATGATTATATGATTATATTATACATTATATGCTCGTTAAATAATATACCCTACATTATATACTCGATAAATAATATCCCATTATACCTTACATAAGAAAAAAATAGATCTATAACAAAATGTGTATTTTTACTACTTATAAGTCAACTTTATTGACTTATACCATAAAAAGCTATTAATATCTAATAAATATGCCTTCCTAGTATTAATTTACAAAAACGAATGACTATGTGATTATATAAACGATGATTATATGATTATATTACAGCCTACATTATATGCTCGTTAAATATTATACCCTACATTATATACTCGTTAAATAATATACCATTATACCTTACATAAGAAAAAAATAGATTTATAACAAAATGTGTATTTTTAAAAACAAAACTGACGTGAGAATTTTCTTATTTTTTTTTTAATTTCTGAAATAATTCATTCATTACACAGTTTATGTAAACCTGTATACTTATGTATTTATTAAATTATTTATTTTATTCCAAAAAACATTGTATTATAGTAGAAATAGTACCAGTAGTAGTATTTCTTGATATATTATGTTTAATCATCGATTAAACGTTAACCCCAAACTGACCTTAAAGCTTTACTATTTTATATAACTACGCCTTTACACTGTTAGTTATTGACGTTGTAAATTTAGCAGTAAACTGCTTTTAATAACATAAATTGGGTTCAGGTTAACCTTATAGTGCAATGAATCATGTAATACTATGTAGACAGAGAGAAAGTCGCAGCGATGTACACATTTATGAATATTAAATAATAGTAATATTCCTACTTATTACCCATTTGTAGCGTTACAATTACCATCAAATTACAGTGATATACACGTAATTTTATGCATAAAATTACTTAATTTAAAAATAATTGTATCCATATGGTTGTGGTTAGTTGTTAATGAATAATCATACATTTTTATGTTCTATTCTAGTACATGACCAGACGAAATTGTCCGTCGAATATTGTTAAATTAAACTCAGTTTAATTTGTCTTTGATCTGATTGTAATAATTATAGTAAAATACCATTAAGTGTTTTGCATAATAAATTTAAAAAAAAAGTCTCTTGACAATGGTTACAAGACCGAAATAATAACAAGTGTTTTATTTATATTAATGAAAACTTAATTAGTATCGAGATCAAGAAAAACAACTTACTTACTTTGATTTCATATTTAAAAATAAATATTTCTTATAATATGCCCTTAAAAGTGTAATAGGCCCAAATATACGCCCAGTATAATACGCATTTACGCCATAAAGTGACTCATATTTTAAAAATCATGAATACAACAAAATTATTAAATTAATTCATTTACAAATAATCCCAGGGTGAAATGTGATAAATAGCCATCGCAAGTCGCGCCAGAGCGTCGCCAAATATCTCAAGAGCCGAGGCCTGCATATGCACGGTTCTGGAAGATTCCATATCGTGGTGTCACATAAACAATTTGGGTATCAGCGCCCCTTAGAAACGAGCTAGCGCCAGGCACGTAAAAATCACCTCGAATGGCAACGCTTTAAGTTAAGTCTAAAACTGTGCGCTAAAAACGCATTAATACCACACGCACACTCAAGATTAATAATCACTATGATAACTAAGAGATGGGGGCGAATATTTAGCAGTAGATATGTGAGGGGAATGGTGATTTGAAGCTGAAAAAAACCTATTTAAGCACAAGCCACACACGAGCGAGAGGAGTAAGAAAGTTGCGTCGGCCACGGGCAACGCACACGACATTCGCGGTTTTGAGTATATAAATTCACGTCGGTTTATAATTAAATTAACAATAACGTTGTAAAAAACGCAAAGTAGAGTAAAAATTTGAATAAATCGAAAACCGTACAATTCTAGGTACAGAGTAATTTAATGTTTTTATTATTAACGATAATATAAATTTGTTAAACCAGTCTCATTATAAATTCACGGGAGTGCTTATTCCTTTCAATCAACCCTAAGTTACCTATAAATACCAAACACCGATTACCTATTCCTGTCAGTAAACAAAGGCGGCTCGTATGCTATTCGTGTTTACGAATCACTAGAGGAAGCAATAACAGGTGTAATTGACGCCCACCCGCGCACTTCGTTCACACACCTGTTATTGTGAAATCAAATTCCCGCACTAGATTGAAATTGACGGAAAATAGTGTATTTAACCAACCACAAGTTACCTAGAAAAGCCAAACACCGATTACCTATTCCTATCAGTAAACAAAGGCGGCTCGAACGCTATTCGTGTTTACGAATCACCAGAGGAAGCAATAACAGGTGTAATTGACGCCCACCCGCGCACTTCGTTCACACACCTGTTATTGTGGAATCACCTCCTCCACTAGAATCAAATCGTCGTCAGCATCATAACATTTAAACATATAAACTCATCATACATCGCGCCCGCGATCGCAAACTAACGTGGCTGTATTCACCGTAACTATAACAACTAATCAAGGCATTCAGTGTTACCCTCCGACATACATCATCATATTCAAATCAAAATAATTCATAAAAATGATGGCTTCTTCATTTTAAATCATAAATGAGCACATAACGTGCATATTATTGGGCAGAGTGATTTTTAATTGTATTAATAAATAAGTTGTATTAAATCATAATAATTTAAAAACATAATGTATAAAAATAATGGTTTCTTTATTTCAAATCATAAAACAAGCACATAACGTACCTATTATTGGGCAGAGTAATTTAGAATCGAACAGATAAAATAGGCTGGATTAAATCTCAATAATTTGAAGACATAATGACAATTTATGGTTAAATATCGTAAACAAGAAATAAGTGGAATTATTAAAACCCGTATAAACAGAGAAAATGATAAACGAGAGAATGAAGCTTGGTATAATCACAAGAGAAGTTATTAACAACCTCCAATGTTCCTAATAATAATATATTATAACATTACATAAACATTTCCGATTGAGGTAGCAGAACTGTTATTTGACACAACTTGTAACATGTCTGACGGTGATGACTACTTGTGACATTGGTGCTTGCTGTGGTCATGGGTAGAATTACTAATTTACCTCAATCAACGTAAACAATGGGGCTCCAATAATTACATTATTGTGTGGACACCGACACAACCATGAAATTCGGGAAGATCGCGAGATACCTTTAGTAATCATTCATGAATTATTGGGGATATTTCAACATCTTTAAATAGTTCTATTTTTGATCATATCACTTTCCCGTAGTTAAATGGGGTGAAAGAGCATGGTAATAAATGGTATAAGAGAAGCACGTGCATGTATAACAAACTCTCGTAAATAAACTTCGTAGTAATAACCATTTTCAAATTATCAATTGAATAAATAAGAGAATTTACAAATTCATTAAAAGATCAACGAAATCTAGAAAATAAATCAATTCATGTCATAATCGTCAACCTGGGTTTTATTTCCCTGTACGTTATAATTATATAAATTAATTTACATCATCATCAACCTGTGTTTTATTTCCCTGTGTCTTACAATTTCAGCGTGTCTATTATTAAATAAACAAAACAAATCCTTAAATTGGTGCTTTCTTGTATTAATCCATTATTAGTGTACGTTAATTAACACATTACCAATAGCAAAGTACCTTGAGAGTAATCAGGGTAGTTAAATTAAACGTCACGACGTGTAAGTACTAAATACGATCACAAATCACGAGCCAAAAATAATTAAAACATTATATAAAAAATCACGAGCCAAAAATAATTAAAACATTATATAATAAATCACGAGCCAAAATAATCAAGAAATTATATAATAATTTCACGATAAAAACGACGAATAATAAAATAAATATAATAAAATAAAATCGGAGCGTTACAAAAGGCATAGCAGTAAAACATTATTTTGTGCAACTGGACGCGAAGTGTCCATTTCGCATACGCAAAAACTCCGCAAAATTCAATTTCACGAAATCCGTCACTGTTCGACAAAAAAAATAGCAACCCTAAAACTGACATATAGCGAACTTTTACCTTCACACAATTGTTGTATTTACATCATTTCCACAGTAAGCACAAATTTATTTGATGCATAAAATGAAAACTATTTAATTGAAATCAATAAGATATTTATAATTACAAATGTTTGCTTGCAAAAATAAAGTTGTGTGTATCTTGTACCTGAAATAATTTTACATAGGTACTCGAGATTATCCTGCTTCTTCAACAATTCTTCTCTCGATAAGTTCAAGAATGATTCCTCGGCCTTGGTATAGAAATAACAATTAAGTGGAAACTATGTGTGGATACTACTTGATGAAACATTATGATTAGGTTAAATCAAACACTTGGTTAAAGTTTCACTGAGTTAATAGAATAAACCTCTACAATTGTTTCGGCCTCACGACCATTCTCAAGTGTCTCTGTACTCTTGAGAATGGTCGTGAGGCCGAAACAATTGAAGAGGTTTATTCTATTAATACAGTGAAACTTTAACCAAGTGTTTGATTTAACCTTGAAATAACAATTAACATTGCCACATAATCGAATCCACGACTATTGATTAGTCAAAGCAATAATTAACTATGCCACAAATCAATTGCACTTTTAATACACTTCTGGACAAAATTAAGGGACCACTAAATATACTTATGATAACTTTTCCAATTTATAACTTTTCAATAGTTATTTCACATGTCATAAATGGACGTTTATTAAACACAATTAATATTTGTTAGAAAACTTGATTTTATATATATATATATATATATATATATATATATATATATATATATATATTTATTAGGTTCATTAAATGTCGTTATCTGGTTTTAAATTAATTTTGATTTTTACTAGTGGTCCCTTAATTTTGTCCAGAAGTGTACTTAACAACCAAATCTTATTAAATTTATTTTAGACAGTCACCATGTTCATTTCCTAGTTACAATAATAGCTGAGGACTGAATTAATGTTGTCTGAAGCACTAAAACGTTTTTATTATCATTACTTTCGTTTTATATTCTCATTTTACTATATATGTAGTGGCCATACAATATCTACCTCAAAGCCTTGCAAATAATCATTGTGATTGACGTCTTGACAATTGACATTTATAGCAATCGCGTGAAATTCGTGTTCGAAGCTACTTAAACCGAGCTTGACCTGAATCATTCCAAAAAGCTCAACAGGACAATGAACTTACAGAAATAGACAAAGATTATTCTATTCTTATTAATGTTTATAAAGTTATGAATATTATAGTTTAATAGATTACTAGATAGTATAATAGACTAAAGATTAATATGACAAAGCAACACATATACATCAGTATTTCACAACATATATACAGTCATGCTCACATAAATCTAGTACAAGAAATTAGGTTTCAATAGCAATTTTATATAGAAATGTCAAATTGTTTGTACTAGATTTATGTGAGCATGACTGTACATTTGTAAGTTACGAAATTCTAAAATAAAATCAAACCAAAAGCTGATAAATCAATTAAACTGTAGCAACACCAACTAAAACACAAATAACTAAAATTAATCTTGAAACAATAATTAATAATAAATCTAACAAAAATAAGTCTCCCTTACATAGATAAATTGTGAAGAAACACAAAAAATTACTTACGCATTTCCTTCATATTAATGATGATCAATATGATGAATGCAGTAGCAATCTAATTATAATAATGTAGCATTCTGAAATAAATGAATTACAATACAGAATATAAGTATTTATTACAATGATATGTACATTTAATACACAAATACACTAGATACACATTTAATATTTTAATAGATTATATCTTAACTCAGATAAGTACATGATTACACCAAGAAAATTTTAAACGCTACAATTGTACTAACAATTAAACCAACGGGTGCAATACTGCTTCCAATCGATTTGGCATCAGTTCTGAAAATTGTAAATAAAGAGAATCAATATAAATACACAACGTAATTTTCGAGTATTAATTAATTTTGACTGTAAGTACAAAATATATATGCTTGCATTCATAATAACGATGCAGTTTATTTAAACTAAAAATGAATTTCTGCGACAATAGTTATATTTGGTTTCATAATGACGATAAAGTTTGCTCTAACTTAAAGTAACTTAAAGTTGTACAGTTCCTGCCCAGTATCATAATTAACTTTATTGGATTTTTTTAATTTTATTTATTGGAATAAGTGCATCGTGTAAAGTCAAACATTACGTATAAGTAACATAAATAGCTTTATGTCAACTATAATATAAAACTTCACATACAAATCGCTTATTATATAATAAAGTGGAAAAAATCGCTTATTGGTGGCGGAAATCGGCCATAGCATCAAATGTACAGGGTGTCCCAAAAATAGTGGACAAGCTCAACTGCACGCCACTCAGGGATGGCCACTGAGTCCTTAGAAAGTACTAAAATTAAATTTAAAAATAAATCAAAAATAAAAAAATATATAACTTCCAAAAAACATAAATCATACAAAACTTTATTATCAGTATTTTTATTGTAGAGCAGATGTTGTCACGTTGATTTTTGAACAATTTTCAATTTGGAAATATTTAAACATGCTCTCAGAAATGGAAATATCCAACAAGATTATTAAAAAAATATATAACTAAACAGCTTAAGACATGATTTTCGTTTAATTCCTTCTAATTATAAATATATTAATAAAGAGCACTTCTAAACTTGCTGTACTGTTATATCTTTGACCAGCAATATTTCAAAAAGGAAAGCTCGAGGAATTTGTGTAGTATTTTTTAAGGACTCAGTTGGCATCACTGAGTGGCGGGCATCACTCGGGGATGGCCATTGAGTCCTTAGAAAGTACTAAAACTAAATTTAAAAATTAATCAAAAATTTTAAAAAATATATAACTTCCAAAAACCATAAATCATACACGACTGTATTATCAGTATTTTCATTGTACAGCAGATGTTGTCACGTTGATGTTTGAACAATTTTCAATTTGGAAATATTTAAACATGCTATCAGAAATGGAAATATCCAACAAGATTATTAAAAAAATATATAACTAAACGGCTTAAGACATGATTTTCGTTTAATTCCTTCTAATTATAAATATATTAATAAAGAGCACTTTTAAACTAGCTGTACTGTTATATCTTTGACCAGCAATATTTCAAAAAGTAAAGCTCGAGGAATTTGTGTAGTATTTTTTAAGGACTCAGTTGGCATCACTGAGTGGCGGGCATCACTCGGGGATGGCCGTTGAGTCCTTAGAAAGTACTAAAAATAAATTTAAAAAAAAATCAAAAATTTAAAAAAATATATAACTTCCAAAAAACATAAATCATACATGACTTTATTATCAGTATTTTTATTGTACAGCAGATGTTGTCATGTTGATTTTTGAACAATTTTCAATTTGGAAATATTTAAACATGCTATCAGAAATTGAAATATCCAACAAGATTATTAAAAAAATATATAACTAAACAGCTTAAGACATGATTTTCGTTTAATTCCTTCTAATTATATATATATATATATATATATATATATATATATATATTAATAAAGAGCACTTCTAAACTTGCTGTACTGTTATATTTTTGACTATCAATATTTAAAAAAGTAAAGCTCGAGATTTAAAAAAAAATATTTTTTAAGGACTCAGTGGCCATCCTTGAATGGCGTGCTGTTGAGCTTGTCTACTATTTTTGGAACACACTGTATATTACTTTTTTTTCTGCAAAATCTTATTAATACAAATGATGTATTGTTCTTTCTACAATACATTTAAGGAGTTATTTAGTTTTAATTGGCTATTATATTTTTTGAATAATAGCAAACATTTAATTACATATTTCACCAACAACTCAGTGCGCATTTAAAATAAACTCACAATCGGTGACAAGCTCACAACAGTTGTTACATTACGTGATAATATGGAATTAATGTACATGATTCAATGGTGCGGGAAAAACAGGTCAAAATCGTGCTGATACCAAGAATGTGAGTTGTGACTTGATTAATGTGATGAAATTGTAAATGTCAGTAGTCAATTGCTTCTGGGAAAATTATGGTATGTTAATTTCGTCCAATGCTGGCTTTGATTATTTACGTAGGTTTCTAAGTAATATTGCAAACTAACAGATGGGTAGATAAGTTGGAGTAGACAATACGTAAAATGGAACAGATAACAAAGCTGTAAGTGAGTAAATGGATATCCACAGACAGGTAATAATAGATAAGAAATCATAACCGAACTCTCTTCACTATCTTCGTAGATACTTCAGTACAGTAACTAGAAGCTACTTTATGAGTAAAATAGATCCTATTATAAACATCCTGTTGATACAAATGATGTATTATTCTTTGTCCATGATTATGGCTGAACGTATACATTCTCATATACATAACTTATGTTATAAATAGTGTTATACTTAAGACTCCGATTAATCAGAAAAACTTCATACGTAAATGAAAAGGGGTTTTTACAATCGATAATTCTTGTCTGGGGCATTTCCGCGATCATTGTGCTAAACATGAGTTTGTTAATCGATTACTTGTGGCCTGAATGCATGAAAATAAACATAGACAAATAATTAATGGATACATAAAATTTTCGTTTTATATTTCTTGCCTACCAAAAACGTATCAATGAAATTGCCCACTTTTCTACTGTTTATACACATAGTGTCCATGTCATAAGTCGATATTTTGTTGATTAACAATCTTAAGAAAACCTTGCACATTATTCATTTAATTTTAATTTTTCAGGAACTGAAATAAATAAATATGTTTAATAAAAAAACAAAAAACCCAGAAATTGTTTGAGCGACAGAACGTAATCCTCCGATTTAAATTTATTTTTACTAATTATTTATATATTTTATCTTAGTTTTGATGTTGGCATACTTTTATATACTACTACATATTTAGTGATTATAAAATCCGAACGAGTTTTAATTTGAAACTTTTATTCCGTAACAGACCAACAATTTGAGACTTGTAATCATAACAAGGGTAACAATGAATTGGCAAAATAATACCAGAAATTTGTATGCAGTATCAAGCAAATTTTATTAATTAGATTTATTTGCACTAGTTCAAATGCAAAGAAATATTACAATCTTGATTTCCGCCATTATGATAACCATAATATTTTTTTGTTTTAAGTATTGCAGAGTAAAAAGTTTGTGTGCAGTATCAAATTTTATTATTTATTTGCAAAGTTCAAATGCAAAGAAATATTACATTCTTAAGATATGATTTCCGCTAATATGATAACCATAATATTTTTTTTAAGTATTGCAAAGTAAAAAGTTCGTGTGCAGTATCAAATTTGATTATTTATTTGCTATAGTTCAAATGCAAAGAAATATTACAATCTTAAAATATAATGTTTGCCATTATGATAACCATAGTATTTAAATGTTTTTTTAAGACAACAGTATATGAATAGAGAAACACAAACTTTATAAGGACTTTGTAAGTCGTTTAATAGCGACAGAACTGCACGTGGTGATATAGTCCATGCCAGATGTCACTTTTCACATAAAACCGAAGTCCCTCCCTGTCATGTCGGACAGGTCAACTGAAATGCATCTCTTGGGGCGCTATTGCAGCTGAAGGTTACTAGGCTAGCCGGTAGTTATGGTAGGTATTAAACTATCTGGAAATTACGCAAACTCAGCAAATCTCCCGATTCAATTAAACATCAATCCAAATCCAAATACTACATTTCTGCAAATTTATACATATAGTCATATGTTCGTAATCCGTTCGTAATCCGTAATCCGTTGTTTCGTAATCCGAACTAACCTTAAAATGTACCTACACAAAATGAACTAAATTTTCGTGCTCTATTGATTTTTTTTACAATTTTTAATAAACTGCACGTGGTGATACAGTCCATGCCAGATGTCACTTTTCACATAAAACCGAAGTCCCTCCCTGTCCTGTCGGACAGGTCAACTGAAATGCATCTCTTGGGGCGCTATTGCAGCTGAAGGTTACTAGGCTAGCCGGTAGTTATGGTAGGTATTAAACTATCTGGAAATTACGCAAACTCAGCAAATCGCCCGATTCAATTAAACATCAATCCAAATCCAAACCCAATTTATTTAGCGTCTAGAACTATTTACCACTATAATCAGGAATAATCATACTACATTTCTGAAAATTTATACATATAGTCATATGTATAATCCGAACTAACCTTGAAATGTACAGTGATGCTCACATAAATCTAGTACAAGAAGTTAGGTTACAATAGCAATATTATATAGCAATGTCGAATTGTTTGTACTAGATTTATGTGAGCATGACTGTACCTGCACAAAAAGAACTAAATTTTCGTGCCTCCTCTGTTGAATTTTTTACAATTTTTTCTACAAATACGAGCCACCAAAACAAACGTCTGTAGCGATTGAGTACAACGTTAGTATAAAGTTAGTATAAAGTTAGTACAAAGTTAGTACAAAATAATTCAAATGTTTTCAAATTTGGAGGTCTTAAGAAACGTAAGTGTTGGACAGGCTTTGAAGTTTGTAAATTGGTGATTGAAATGGGTCAATGTTCGATTTATAATTAAACCAAATCAAAAACTACGATATTGCATAAATATCAATATTCAAAAACTGGTTATCTTAATTGTGTTAACGATGCAACATTGTTTTTAGAAACCTAAACGTACCCATTTGAATTTTTAAAGTTGACCAGTACCTAGCAATTGCAAGGTCATTTCAAGGTCACGCCATATCACCACTAAATAGATTTTTCAAGCCCTACAACTTTTGTCTGAAACATTTTTCACGAAACCGTTTTCCCTCCGAGATTTCCCGATGTATCCATCTTTTTTCAACATCTGGTGGAAACAACGGTTTCCTATATAGAAAAGAGATTTCCCGATGTATCCATCTTTATTCAACACCTCGCGGAAAAGAAATGTTTTCCTATTTTGAAAAGAGTGAAAAATTATGCTACTTTTCTAGTTAGCGACACATTTCTAAATAGAAACACATTTAGAAAATTTATCCTCACCTAGCAATTTCAAGGTCATTGCAAGGTCACATTATTGCAAGATCACATTAACACTAAATAGATTTTCAAGCCCTACAACTTTTGTGTGAAACATTTTTCACGAAACCGTTTTCCCTCCGAGATTTCCCGATGTATCCATCTTTTTTCAACATCTGGTGGAAACAACGGTTTTCTATATAGAAAAGAGATTTCCCGATGTATCCATCTTTTTTCAACACCTCGCGGAAAAGAAATGTCTTCCAATTTAGAAAAGAGTGAAAAAATATGCTACTTTCTAGTTAGCAACACATTTCTTCATAGAAACACATTTATAAAGTTGACCTTCACCTAGAAATTTCAACGTCATTTCGAGGTCACAACACATCACCACTAAATACAGTTTTTCAAGCCCTACAACGTTTGTCCGAATCATTTTTCACGAAACCGTTTTCCTTCCGAGATTTCCCGATGTATCCGGTTTTTTTTCAGCACCTCGCGGAAAAGAACGGGCTTTTTATGTAGAAAAGAGTGAAAAAATATGCTACTTTTCTAGTTAGTAACACATTTCTTCATAGAAACATATGTATAAAGTTGGCCTTCACCTAGCAACTTCAAGGTCTTTTCAAGTTCATGCTACATCACCACTAAATAGATTTTATCAAGCCCTACAACTTTTATCTGAAAAATTTTTCACGAAACCATTTTCCTTCCGAGATTTCCCGATGTATCCGAAAGAAATGTTTTTTTATATAGAAAAGAATGAAAAAATATGCTACATTTCTAGTTAGCAACACATTTCATCATAGAAATACATTTCCTTATAGAAATACATTTCTTCATAGAAACCCCTTTTTACAAGTAATCAATTTCATTTGGTTGATGTTGATTCTATTTAATACCATTTAAATCCGTGCAGGTGTGTTGAGTCTTCAGAAAGACCGGAAAAATCTACATAACTGGATTTGCCGGATCATCAATATTAAAAATTAAATTCGTTTGACCAGACATATACAGTCAGAGTTGTTTACCATTGAGTAAAAACCCCAAACTCTTTCTAAGAATATTTCGGTGGTTTAAAAACTTGAGTCAATAATATGTTAATTTATCAATTTTGGTTTCAAACAAGGCTTATTAATTGTAGCACGATGCGAATGTGTGCCTTGAATATTAATTAATGTTATGTATTAAAAACGTGATTGATGCTAATGGTATGCATGTTAATGCAAATTCTAAGCTATTTGTTAAGTGGATTGCTTATGCAATACCTATACGTGAGTAATAGTTTTTCTTTTCATTTCTATTAGATAACATGCAATTCAGATCAATTATTTATTGTTTTTGTAGTTCTGTGTGCGCCGTATTTTTTTACGAGAAATGTAATCGGTTGTTGTGGATATACTATGAACAAGTTTCGCAGAAACATGTAAAATGTAAAAATTCTTCAATTAGAGATAATTTTGTTTATTAGTTTATATTTAATATACAGGGTGAGTCGAGAGGAACGGACCAAGCTCCAGGAGTGTATTGTACACGTGAAAATAATTTAAAAAAAATCATATGTTGTTATCCGATCTTCATTTGTTTTCAAGTTATAGTTTCAAATCTTGAATATGCAAATGCGGTGTTTGTCTATAGTTTTTGTAATGGGAGTGCTACAGCTGCTGTTGAAAGATATCGTCAACGGTTTCCACATCAGAAAACTCTGGATAAAAATGTATTTATCCGACTTTTCAACAAACTGTTCGAAACTATCACTTGAAAACAAATGAAAATCGGATAACAACATTTGAGTTTTTCTAAATCATTTTTACGTGTACAATACACTCCTGAAGTTTTGTCCGTTCCTCCCGACTCACCATGTATACAGGGTGTTCCTTAATGGCGTGCTAATATTTAAGGGTGTAATTCCTCAGGTCATTTTATGAAGAAAATTTCATATGAACATATATCCGCAACGGCTTAATTGTTCTGCTACAGGGCGTTGAAATATTTTCTTAAATCGTTATTAATATTTGCACGTAATTAAGAAACACCCTGTATATATTAATTTCCGTATACCCTAGGATTGGACATATTTTAGTTAGGAACAATAGAGGTCTTGAAAGCTGTTATATATGTACATGCAAGCAACTAAAGCTGAAGAAGGTAAGATTTTGT
Organism: Othius punctulatus; assembly: GCA_951805005.1. Lineage (NCBI taxonomy): Eukaryota > Metazoa > Arthropoda > Insecta > Coleoptera > Staphylinidae > Othius > Othius punctulatus. The sequence goes on from OX638141.1 coordinate 15,312,276, forward strand.
ATAGCCACAATGTAGTAAATTAGATTAATTGCTCGACTGATGGAATATAAGAAAAGTCACCATATAGTGATTCATATTTGCATCTAATTTTCATGAGTTGGATACATCTCCGAGAGTACAACTTAATTCAAAATTCGTTATCAATTAGTATACGTTTTGGATTGAAAATCTAAATCAAATACTATATTTAACTTAAATTAATTGAGAATCGTATATCATTTGTTTCTAGATATCTCAAATAAATAAAACATGAATGACTAGTCCTATTTTGAATTAGATTATAATTTGAAAATTTTGAAGCGATAATGGCGTTTTTTAAAAATAACTGCTAAGGTCTGTAATATGTAAATTGGCATTAACGTCATCACATCGCATTAATAATCGCTACTCATCGTACTCTTATAACAATATTAATTTTAAATTCACGATATAAACTTCCGACGGGTGTCAATTAAACCATCAGAATCAATATCCTTATTTACTGCTTTTACTATGGTGTTAGTAGGATTTTTCATAACCATAGGAACGTAATTATTCTAATTTTGGTTTCATTCATGAAATTGATCACCAATGCTTATAATGAGTTATCAAGCAAGAAGTCCGGGCCCAAAAAAATCACAGTAAATTTTTTTTAATGACATTTGTTAGATTATGTTTGAGCGAGTCTTGTTTCTATAAATATCATTACATAATTTAGTTCAGTAATGATTAATATGATCAGAGACTAGCTCAAGCACTATTCATCAAAGAAATATAATGTAGATGACCCAATTCTGATTTTTTGTTTTTGTTAATAGTGTTTGAGGACGTCTTTGTTCATATTAATCGTTACTGATCTAAATTATGTAGAAATACTAATGGAAACAAGACACATTTCACGAGCAACTAAATGCTGAATAATATAACAGCTGATTGCTGTGCAATATCATTATCATGATGATCATGTTGTTTGAGTGAGTCGTTCTGTTGTCTTGTTTCTATAAATATCATTACATAATTTAGATCAGTAATGATTAATATGATCACAGACGTACTCGAGCACTATTCATCAAAGAAATATAATGCAGATGACCCATTTCTGATTTTTTGTTTTTGTTGATAGTGTTTGAGGACGTCTTTGTTCATATTAATCGTTACTGATCTAAATTATGTAGAAATACTAATGTAAACAAGACAACATACATTTCACGAGCAACAAAAAGCTGAATGATATATAAGCTGATTGCTGTTCGATATCATTATCAATATCATTATCGTTACATAATTTAGATCAGCAATGATTAATATGATCAGAGACGTGCTCAAGCACTATTCATCAAAGAATTATAATGCAGATGGCCCATTTTTTATTTTTTGTTGTTTATCAATGGTGTTTGAGGACGTCTTTGTTCATATTAATCGTTACTGATCTAAATTATGTAGAAATACTAATGGAAACGAGACAACTTACATTTCACGAGCAACACAATGCTGAATAATATAACAGCTGATTGCTGCAATTTTTATTAACAACAAAATGCTGAATAATATAACAGCTGATTGCTGCAATTTTTATTAGCAACAAAATGCTGAATAATATAACAGCTGATTGCTGCAATTTTTATTAGCAACAAAATGCTGAATGATGTAACAGCAGTGCAATTTTTATTAACTACGAGGAAGAGTTGGCAATAATCTCAAATTCTGTTGTCATTGTGAGCAATGGCGCTAATGCCAGTTTAAAACTTACAGACCACATATGACTTTTATTAATCATTTTTACATCTTGTATAAAAAAAGAAATCACACTCAAACATTTAGGTAAGCGTATATTAAGACTTAACAGTTAAAACATAGAAGAGAGACTAATTACAATATTCCAATGATGCCACAGGCGACTCTATCACCGGCATGTCCGGTCGTGAGGGAGTCATCTTTGCCACCCTTGCCCAAGTCATCTTCGCCCTGATGGACGACCACAGCCCTGCCGATGATGCAGTTGTTGCCTTCCAGGGCAATCAGCTTATCCTCGATGTTGATGTTGGCCACGCCTTGTTCATCGGCAAGGATGTTGCCGAGATCACCTACGTGACGAACTTCATCACCAGGAGCACCATGATTTTTCTGTAACACATATGAAGAAAATAATCTGTAGTAATATGTACCGTGCGATCAACAATTATGGCTATGACCAGTGATGTTCCCTTCAATCTTTTTGAGGGTATACTACCGGTAATCCATTGCGTGCATGACGCAAATTTCCTAATTCCTAATTTTCTCCTAATTTCCTAATTTCCTAGTTCCTATTGCCATATTTTCTATTACTTTGTGGGAGGGGAGGGAGGTCAATTACATCCAATGAATTTGAATATTTTTAAAGTAATGTTCGGTTCTACGTTAGGCCTTCTTGATATGCACATTGAATGAGTTTTCACAAAATTCCTTGAGAGTATACGCTATAGGCCCAGCAAATCCTGAGAGTATACGGCGTATATGGAGTATACCCTATGAGAACACCATTGGCTATGATTGTGTCAGAGTTATGGAACCTGCCAAAAAAATTTGAAGAAGAACTTGGATATGCATCTCTAAAAAATCCAGGTTCGTCATGAATTGCTGGCACCAGATTTTAACTTCCCTAGCAGACATTCTTCCAACATCTCAAGGCTTGTTTTATCTAGATAATTGTTGATCGCACGGTATAATATTGTAAAAGGTAATAAAATAATTTTCATAAAATAAATGTTAAACTCTATAAGGTCTATTTGAAAATGTTAAGACACTGACTATGTCATTACAAGCCTTATTATTATTTATTTCCGAAATAATTCATTTATGTGCCCTGGGATTGGACATAGTCATAGTTTAGTTAGGAAAAATAAAGGTCTTGAAAATAAGTTTCATAAGGTAATTCAGAAATATGGTAAACAAGATAAACATCACTATATCGATGGTCGTCTGCAATAACGACACCAATTAATAACCAATAATATACAATAATTTTCATAAAATAATTCAGAAATATGGTCCAGACATGATGGACATCACTATATCGATGGTCGTCTGCAATAACGACACAATTAAAACTTTAACGTTTTTGAGTTTTATAGCGGATTATGTAAAAGACAGTAACGTGAAATCTTTGAACAGATCAACTGAAAATTAATAAGTTATGTCATTTTTGCAGCGATAAAAGTGATTCTAGTCAAATCTCGAACTATATTTCATGGCATAAAATTGCTGAATTTTTTATTGTTCAGAAAATAGCTGTACAGATCAATTTTGGATTTTATCTCCATCTTCCGATATATAAATACAAATGTATTTATAAATGTTGTGATAGTTATAGACTATGTGATATAGAGTTATGTGATGTTATGGATGTTTGTAAAATGACATCATCTTATGTCATTTTGTGGATTTTAAAATGCTATCTTTCGATATATAAAAACAAATGTATTTATAAATGTTGTGATAGTTATAGATTATGTGATGTTATGGATGTTTGTAAAATGACATCATCTTATCGCATTTTGTGGATATTAAAATGCTATCTTCCGATATATAAAAACAAATGCATTAATAAATTTTGTGATAGTTATAGATTATGTGATATAGAGTTATGTGATGTTATGGATGTTTGTATAATGACATCATCTTATGTCATTTTGTGGATTTTAAAATGCTATCTTCCGATATATAAAAACAAATGTATTTATAAATGTTGCGATAGTTATAGATTATGTGATATAGAGTTATGTGATGTTATGGATGTTTGTAAAATGACATCATCTTATGTCATTTTGTGGATTTTAAAATGCTATCTTCCGATATATAAAAACAAATGTTGTGATAGTTATAGATTATGTGATATAGAGTTATGTGATGTTATGGATGTTTGTAAAATGACATCATCTTATATCATTTTGTGGATTTAAAATGCTGTCTTCCGATATATAAAAACAAATGTATTTATAAATGTTGCGATAGTTATAGATTATGTGATACAGAGTTATGTGATGTTATGGATGTTTGTAAAATGACATCATCTTATGTCATTTTGTGGATTTAAAAATGATATCTTCCGATATATAAAAACAAATGTTGTGATAGTTATAGATTATGTGATATAGAGTTATGTGATGTTACGGATGTTTGTAAAATAACATCATCTTATGTCATTTTGTGGATTTTAAAATGCTATCTTCCGATATATAAAAACAAATGTATTTATAAATGTTGTGATAGTTATAGATTATGTGATATAGAGTTATGTGATGTTATGGATGTTTGTAAAATGACATCATCTTATGTCATTTTGTGGATTTTAAAATGCTATCTTCCGATATATAAAAACAAATGTATTTATAAATGTTGTGATAGTTATAGATTATGTGATATAGAGTTATGTGATGTTATGGATGTTTGTAAAATGACATCATCTTATGTCATTTTGTGGATTTAAAATGCTATCTTCCGATATATAAAAACAAATGTATTTATAAATGTTGTGATAGTTATAGATTATGTGATATAGAGTTATGTGATGTTATGGATGTTTGTAAAATGACATCATCTTATGTCATTTTGTGGATTTTACAATGCTATCTTTCGATATATAAAAACAAATGTATTTATAAATATTGTGATAGTTATAGATTAAGTGATATAGAGTTATGTGATGTTATGGATGTTTGTAAAATGACATCATCTTATATCATTTTGTGGATTTTAAAATGCTATCTTCCGATATATAAAAACAAATGTATTTATAAATGTTGTGATAGTTATAGATTATGTGATATAGAGTTATGTGTTGTTATGGATGTTTGTAAAAAGACATCATCTTATGTCATTTTGTGGATTTTAAAATGCTATCTTCCGATATATAAAAACAAATGTATTTATAAATGTTGTGATAGTTATAGATTATGTGATAGAGTTATGTGATATCATGGATGTTTGTAAAATGACATCATCTTATGTCATTTTGTGGATTTTAAAATGCTAGCTTCCGATGTATAAAAACAAATGTATTTATAAATGTTGTGATAGTTATAGATTATGTGATATAGAGTTATGTGATATTATGGATGTTTGTAAAATGACATCATCTTATGTCATTTTGTGGATTTAAAATGCTATCTTCCGATATATAAAAACAAATGTATTTATAAATGTTGCGATAGTTATAGATTATGTGATATAGAGTTATGTGATGTTATGGATGTTTGTAAAATGACATCATCTTATGTCATTTTGTGGATTTTAAAATGCTATCTTCCGATATATAAAAACAAATGTTGTGATAGTTATAGATTATGTGATATAGAGTTATGTGATGTTATGGATGTTTGTAAAATGACATCATCTTATGTCATTTTGTGGATTTTAAAATGCTATCTTCCGATATATAAAAACAAATGTTGTGATAGTTATAGATTATGTGATATAGAGTTATGTCATGTTACGGATGTTTGTAAAATGACATCATCTTATATCATTTTGTGGATTTTAAAATGCTATCTTCCGATATATAAAAACAAATGTATTTATAAATGTTGTGATAGTTATAGATTATGTGATATAGAGTTATGTGATGTTATGGATGTTTGTAAAATGACATCATCTTATGTCATTTTGTGGATTTTAAAATGCTATCTTTCGATATATAAAAACAAATGTATTTATAAATGTTGTGATAGTTATAGATTATGTGATATAGAGTTATGTGATGTTATGGATGTTTGTAAAATGACATCATCTTATGTCATTTTGTGGATTTTAAAATGCTATCTTCCGATATATAAAAACAAATGTATTTATAAATGTTGTGATAGTTATAGATTATGTGATATAGAGTTATGTGATGTTATGGATGTTTGTAAAATGACATCATCTTATGTCATTTTGTGGATTTTAAAATGCTATCTTCCGATATATAAAAACAAATGAATTTATTAATGTTGTGATAGTTATAGATTATGTGATATAGAGTTATGTGATGTTATGGATGTTGGTAAAATGACATCATCTTATGTCATTTTGTGGATTTTAAAATGCTATCTTCCGATATATAAAAACAAATGTATTTATAAATGTTGCGATAGTTATAGATTATGTGATATAGAGTTATGTGATGTTATGGATGTTTGTAAAATGACATCATCTTATGTCATTTTGTGGATTTTAAATTGCTATCTTCCGATATATAAAAACAAATGTATTTATAAATGTTGTGATAGTTATAGATTATGTGATATAGAATTATGTGATGTTATGGATGTTTGTAAAATGACATCATCTTATGTCATTTTGTGGATTTTAAAATGCTATCTTCCGATATATAAAAACAAATGTATTTATAAATGTTGTGATAGTTATAGATTATGTGATATAGATTATGTGAAGTTATGGATGTTTGTAAAATGACATCATCTTATGTTTTGTTTTTAAATCTCAGCCTTCAGACCATAACGAAAACCATGACTTACCTAACCTAACCTAAGGATGCGGATGGGGGTAATAGATAGGTCTATTTAAATTATTACTATTTGACTAACCATTTTACGTTTGACTATTCAGTTTTGACCTTTTTTTCTGTTTTCTGTTATAGATGTTTCTGAAATGACGTCATCTTATGTTTTTTTTAAATAACAGCTCTTAGACCTGAACGAAAATGATGACTTGCCTAACCTAAGCTAAGGATGCGGATGGGGGTAATAGATAGGTCTATTTAAATTATTACTATTTGACTAACCATTTTACGTTTGACTATTCAGTTTTGACCTTTTTTTCTGTTTTCTGTTATAGATGTTTCTGAAATGACGTCATCTTATGTTTTTTTTAAATAACAGCTCTTAGACCTGAACGAAAATGATGACTTACCTAACCTAACCTAAGGATGCGGATGGGGGTAATAGATAGGTCTATTTAAATTATTACTATTTGACTAACTATTTTACGTTTGACTATTAAGTTTTGATCTTTTTTTTCTGTTTTCTGTTATAGATGTTTCTGAAATGACGTCATCTTATGTTTTTTTTTAAATAACAGGTCTTAGACCTGAACGAAAACAATAACTTACCTAACATAACCTAAGGATGCGGATGGGGGTAATAGATAGGTCTATTTAAATTAATACTATTTGACTAACCATTTTACGTTTGACTATTCAGTTTTGACCTTTTTTTCTGTTTTCTGTAATAGATGTTTCTGAAATGACGTCATCTTATGTATTTTTTTAAATAACAGCTCTCAGACCTGAACGAAAATGATGACTTACCTAACCTAACCTAAGGATGCGGATGGGGGTAATAGATAGGTCTATTTAAATTAATACTATTTGACTAACTATTTTACGTTTGACTATTCAGTTTTGACCTTTTTTTCTGTTTTCTGTTATAGATGTTTCTGAAATGACGTCATCTTATGTTTTTTTTTAAATAACAGCTCTTAGACCTGAACGAAAATGATGACTTACCTAACCTAACCTAAGGATGCGGATGGGGGTAATAGATAGGTCTATTTAAATTATTACTATTTGACTAACCATTTTACGTTGGACTATTCAGTTTTGACCTTTTTTTCTGTTTTCTGTTATAGATGTTTCTGAAATGACGCCATCTTATGTTTTTTTTTAAATATCTGCTCTTAGACCTGAACTAAAATGATGACTTACCTAACCTAACCTAAGGATGCGGATGGGGGTAATAGATAGGTCTATTTAAATTATTACTATTTGACTAACTATTTTTCGTTTGACTATTCACATTTGACCTTTTCTTCCTGTTTACCGTTTTCGCCGACCTATTTATATGTAATTTACGCTGTTACTGGTATTATAAGGGCACATTTGACCTTTTTTTCGGTTTGGCGTTTTCGCCAACCTATTTATATATAATTTACGCTGTTACTGGTATTATAACGGCACATATGATCTTTTTTTTCTGTTTGGCATTTTTGCCCACCTAATTTATACAGGGTGTAAATAAATAATTTTCATTTTTTAATGTTAATTTTTGCAATAAATCTGAAAACACTTAATATTTCCGAAACAGTTGAAGATAGGTATAGGACATTGTACATGAAATATGTCTAGAATTTTCTGAAGAATCCAAAAATTGAATAATATACCAGGTGTTGCGTTAAAAATAAGAAAGTTGCTATTGGCCACGGGCACATGACACACCCTGTATAAAAAGTTTTTGTTGAAAAAAATGCGCAACTAAAAATAACAATCGACGTGTCCGAGCGTTTTTTCGAACACGCCCCCATTTATTTATTATCGAATTTATTCCATTTGGCACGTCGCTGATCCAGCCGACATACCATCATTTCCGGATGTGGGGTGCGCATGTATACACATTTGCAGAGTCAAAATAAAGTGTTTCCTCTTGAATTTCAATAACTCAATTTGTTCTCATAACTGTGCCTGGATGAGTCAAACGAGAATAGTAAATAGGAGCAATAAAATAGTAATTGCTTTTGTATCACATGGTCAAGTTTCTACGTAGTACGAGTATTCGCAGTAGCGTTTATACAACACAGTGTCATATTATAAACTTACAATATGTGTGTTTACGTATCAAAATGTTTACGTATCAAAACTCGTTATAATGTTTGTTGAATTTAAATACGAATATGATTTTTGATAAACATTAATTTAATATGCTTTTTTAGTTTATACAGGGTGTCTTCTAAAAACGCCGCTGGCCATAACTCCTGGGGGCCTAATTTTTTTTTTTGCAAAACCAACTTTTTTCAATTTCAAATCAATTTCAGCGATAGTCAACTTTTATTTTTCAAATCGTCACATATGTTTTCTTTTTTCTTTCTGGTAGAGATTATTTTTCTGAATCCAAAGATGTATAACAAGTTGGCTTTGATGGAATATTCGTTACAGACAAAAAAAATAAATGTTTGTATAGTTTTTCAAGTGTGACGTGAAAAACAAAGCAAGCACAATGTGATTATTTTACCTTGTAAGGGTTGAAGTGTCCACCAGTTGACTTGCATCCATCAGTGAGATCTCCAAATTGATGGATGTGGAAGCCGTGCTTGCCAGGGCTCAAGCCAGAGACTTTCCCTTCCACCTTAAGTCCGTGCTCAGACTTAACGAACTTTACGCTTCCGTTAACATCTTTGCCCTCCAACTTCACAATTGCGCTCAACTACAACAGACACCTTATTATTACATCCGCTTGAACACCGGAAATGCAAACTCACCTCTGCAAGGGCGCATCCCACCAACAAAGTGAAGCCCAGTAACTTGTACATTTCGCTGTGGAAGAGCAGAAAACTGGTCAGTGGGTCTTTATATCTACCAAGGGAGGCGAGAGACTGAGCCAGGTTTCTCTGTGGCCGGACTGAGGTCTCGCCTTGTGGCTCTTGTATATATAGATAACGACCAACAACCGGTTATTTCGCGAGCGATTAATTACAAAGTTGATAGGGATTAGCATGTCTGATCGGTTAAGTGAATGGGGTTTTTATACTTGGTATTATAGGAATAGCGATCATTAATATTTCGTCACGGCGCAAATAAATCATTGATTTTATATTTTATCAAACCCAGAAATAAAATAATTATGAATTGAATACCGCATAATTTTTCAAACATTATTTATTTAGCAATCAGTTACTGCTGTAGTAAATACTATTAAGATGGTATAGGGTAGTGGACTGCTACTATAAATAGCATCAAAACAAACATGACATACCTAATCATAATATATCATAACATAACGTATAATGTATAATAACGTACCATAATATACATATCATAATTATACCTGCATAATGCACATGTCATGATATATCACAACATACCTAAGGCAATAAAAAACCTAGAAGATGTTACAATGTGTTGTTTCAAGTGCAATAGAGCAGGCCCAACTATATTAATACTAATAACTAATACTATTACTAAAATACTATTAATATATATATTAATACTATATATAATAATAATAAATAATAATACTATATGGTAATACTATTACAATATGTATAATTTTGTTTACATATATTATAAACTGGATTGCATTATAATTAAACAAACTCGAGATAAGGTAAGACAAATATGTTTTGAATTGCATTTGCATCGAAGGACGCATTAACACCATTCAGCAAAACATGTTAATTTTGAACTCCAATAAGGATATAATCGATTAAATTCAATTATCTTATGATTAATCCCTAGTAGACCGCACATTATCGATTAAAGTCAATTGCCTTGCTGTGAAATTCGTGATGAATGGTATTCTTGTGGGCTTCGCACACTCTTACTTGCAGATCGATAGAGCTTAACATTAACCTAATTAGGGCAACGAATTTCACTTGCATGCTAAATCGATGGAGTTAAAGAAAAAAAACCTGTATTTATCAGCAGCCAGAATCGAGGACATTAATATCTGCCTAGCTAATGATTACAAATGCGTTGTAGATTTAAATAATTTATTGTTTGATTTGAATTACAAGTACTCGAAAGTAATTGTAAATACAATGTTTGTAGACTTGTATTTTAGTGGCATTTTTTAACAACATACAGTGCTTTCAATAGCAATTTTTACATATTGAATATATTTCTGGCCGAGAGGAACAATACGAAAGATATAACTTCAGAAACACTTTTTTAGACAACAAAACATCAAATTCTCAACAAGCACTCCCAACGTAGTAGAAGACAACACAACAGAAGAATACAAAACAGACAACAACAAAAACACACAAAAACCTAAAATAAACTAAGGATATTCTCACACAACCAATCTACAAGGATACAAGTATCTTCCCAACAAACATTTCGGACCATTACCTTTATACATTCATTTATATCTAAATTTTAATTTTGTTTTCTTATTATTATTACTATTATTATTATTTATTATTGATGTAACGCTGTAATATTCGTTGTAACGGATCTAACTACAATAAAGAGATTATTATTATTATTATTATTATTATTACTACTTTGAAATCTGAAAATGTAACATTCACGCACAAGCGTTATAGAAAACGCTTTAGTGAATTACTTACTTATTTGCAAACGTATTTACTATACTTATTATTATACAGGGTGTCTCAAAATTGACGCCCGTGCTTTTGGGTTTCCATTCAGAGGGCTAAAACAAATTGAAAATTAAGAGTGGAAAATTTTCCGTTTGTCCTTCCTTATAGAGTTATTGATAAAAAACTGGAAAGCACATCTGTCATACTAATTGTCAAATCTGACAGTTATGTCTGTAGATTTGACAAAATGAATAAATCAAAATCGTGTACTGACTAATAATATTATAAAACAAGATATTTGTCCCTCGTTGTAGAGTAATTGATAAAAAAAAATGTAAAACACATCTGGCAAATTAATTGTCAAATCTGACAGTTATATCTCTAGATTTGACAAAATGAATAAATCAAAATCGTGTACTAACTAATAATATTAAAAAAACAAATAACAAATAATAATTGAGAAACAACATATTATCTGTATAAAATAATAGTAATGTGTATAATAGCACGTAAATAAATTAATCTATTCTATTCTATTGTCCACATCTGTCAAACTAATTGTCAAATCTATCAGTTATGTCTCTAGATTTGACAAAATGAATAAATCAAAATCGTGTACTAACTAATAATATTATAAAACAAGATATGTGTCCCTCGTTATAGAGTTATTGATAAGAAAACTGTAAAACACATCTGCCAAACTAATTGTCAAATTTGACAGTTATGTCTCTAAATTTGACAAAATAAATAAATCAAATCGTACTAACTAATAATAGTATAAGACAAGATATTTGTACCTCGTTATACAGTTGTTGATAAAAAAACTGTAAAACACATCTGTCATCCTAATTGTCAAATCTGACAATTATGTCTCTAGATTTGACAAAGAGAATAAATCAAAATCTTGTACTAACCAATGATATTAAAAAACAAAATATTATCCACATGAGTCAAACTAATTGTCAAATCTGACAGTTATGTCTCTAGATTTGACAAAATGTATTAATCAAAATAATGTACTAATTAATAATATTAAAAAAAACAAATAACAAATATTAATTAAAAAACAAGATATTGTCCACATTTGTCAAACTAATTGTCAAATCTGACAGTTGTGTCTCTAGATACGACAAAATTGATAAATCAAAATCGAGTTTTGAATAGTGGTCGAAAAAGTTATTGTATACATTTTTATCAATAACTCTGTAACGAGGGACAAACCGAAAATTTTCCACTCTTAATTTTCTATTTCTTTTAGCCCCGTGAATGCAATACCAATTAGTTTGCCAGATGTGTTTTACATTTTTTTTTATCAATTACTCTACAACGAGGTACAAATATCTTGTTTTATAATATTATTAGTCAGTACACGATTTTGATTTATTCATTTTGTCAAATCTACAGACATAACTGTCAGATTTGACAATTAGTTTGACAGATGTGCTTTCCAGTTTTTTATCAATAACTCTATAAGGAAAGACAAACGGAAAATTTTCCACTCTTAATTTTCAATTTGTTTTAGCCCTCTGAATGGAAACTCAAAAGCACGGGCGTCAATTTTGAGACACCCTGTATACACTTATACTTATACACTGTGAACTTTCCGTTGCAAATAAATATTATTGTTATTATAATAATAATTATTATTATTATCAACAGCATTTCAAATTGTTGAAGCACGTTTTTTTTTTTTATTGATATTACTACAAAATTCGTTTATCATACTAAATACCTTGCATGGTTATATTATTCTTGGCAAACTTTATCAAATATGTTACTTTATTTTATTGCTTATTACTATTTCGCTTATGATTTGATGATTGCACTGGTCGATAAATTTTGACGAATGTGTTGTCCCTTCAATTTAAATGTATTTTTCGGAAAGTATTTACTATACATATTTCGAAATGCAAAAAAAAATGTTGTAAGTCATTTAAAAAATATATATATTCATAGTTATTCCACTATTTACTTACAAAACACGTTCTCAGTTAAATATAGGTTAGAAAACTGATACCAGTAACTGTCAAACTGAAATTTGAATCCAGTATTGCCATACAAAATAATCGGAATCGGAAAAAAATTAAGTTACACATTTTGCAAAAATTGAAATATCTTTTTCGGAGGCGGAAAGACCCCATATGGGGTCGATAGCCCAATAAAGATCGATTATATATTGAAATATCTCAAAAACCTGACGTCATAGAAACTTTTTTTTAACGTTTCTGAAATCAGAAAAAAAATCTATCTGAATCAGCTATTTATATCTGAGGGACAAAATTGTGTTGACCAGTGTTATGACCTTTTTGTCTAAATAGTAAATATTTTAATTGCTAACCAACAATCTGTAATTTTCGCTCTTACATTGAATCTCTAAACATATTACGTATGCTAATAATGAACTTAAAATTCTAGGGGTACTTAAGTGACTTAAGATTAAGACTATTACACATAATTAATTGTAAATAAATGTACTTAATATTTTTTAAGTTTAGCCGAACGAGTCTCTAATTCACAATGTTGCCTTGGTTAGAACATTAATTCAGACAATATTAATCATAAGAATTAGTAATTAGTAATTAGGAATTAGTAACTTATTAATCATAAGTTATTTATGGTATAAGTGAATAAAGTCGAATTTTATCCCCGAAAAAACAGTTTAGAGCAAGAGCCGAGTGCAATAATGTTTTTGAGTGGATAAAATTGCTTTTTTCACGTGTATCATACAAGATTTTTTCCAATTCGTTGGATTTCCAATCAGAATTGAAGAATTTACGTGAAGTATCACATTGTCAGGTGACAACGAAAATTTCAAGGATAGTGCGAATTTACCTATTTTATTACTTTATTCACGTTATCAATGGTTATAGTGAATAAAGTGAAAATGTAAACATTTTATTTACCCATTCGTTTAAAGTGTAGTTTTAACGATGAGATTGAGTATACATAATGAGCATTTTAATAATGCGATTTAGAAATCATTTCTTTTGCTTATGTGAACTTGATGGTATTTATAAATGACATTGGGTCTCCCTAAACTTGACTTTCACATATTAAATAATAAATGCCATAATGTAAAAATATAATACGACGGCATTCATTCAAACACCAAAGCGAGTAACTTTGTACTGAAGATAGGGGTTTTGTTATCAGAACTTGTACTTTCAGGTATGATAATCACTATCACTAAACATAGTTAGCAAATATTCTATGAGGCTTTGTTATCAGAACTTGTACTTTCAAATGTGATAATCACTATCACTAAGCTCAGGTAGGAAATATAGGGTGTCCGGAAAAGACCGAACGCCAATTATGTTGGTATCTTGGATTATATTTTTCATCAATTGTTATTTTTCAGTGGCGTGCGGATAATTTCAACGTAAATATCGGGTGTCTGGAAAAAACCATAGGCTAATTATGTTGTTAACTTGGATTATATTTTTCACCAGTTGGCAGTGTTCAGTGGCGTGCGGATAATTTCAATGGGTCAAATAACATAACCACCAAATGTTGGGAATGAAATAAAAACAGGATTTTCGATAATAACTTAATGATCCGTTTGGGTATTTAGTTGCACTCCTAATATGGGCCATTAGAATGTACGCATCTTGTTCTGGTGTAAACATTTTGGGATAGTCTAGAAGACTATCTAGAACTAGACTATCTGACTAATACCGGGTGTCTGAAAAAACCCGTACGCAAATTATTTTGGTAGCACTCCAAAGTTTACAATTACAGTTGGCAACACTGACGTTTTGTCAGTTCGGCTGTCAATGTGCGTGCCGCAGCTGCAAGTTTGAGTTATAATACTATGATGGCGCAATTTATATATATATATATATATATATATATATATATATATATATATATATATATATATATATAATGTATCTAAACATTTAGTGAGTAATTTTTCAGTTTCATTATACACAAGTTTTTATAGATTAAGCCATATAATAACATAAAGCTGTCACATTGACAGCCACACTGACAAAACGCCAGTGTTGCCAACTGTAATTGGAAACTTTGGAGTGCTACCAACATAATTTGCCTACGGGTTTTTCCAGACACCCGGTATTATGAGTAACGTGGTAACAATTTTCACACTCATTTATATATTTTGTTTTAGAAAATTTCAATTTGTATCCCTGCTATTACTTTAAATTTTGTGTATCTAAATAATATACATATACACTGCTGAAATATATTTCTCGGCAAGCTATAAAATTATGATTTACTCGTACTATAAAAATTATGTATATGAACATTTAGTGACAAATTTTTCAGTTTCATTATGATTTTTTTTATAGATTACGCCATATAATAACATGAAGTGTGTCGTAAATTAAACATTACTTCTAATTGTGTAGGTATTTATGGAGAGTTAAATATTTAATGAGATGTGTAATTAAGGTAATGCGATAGCCACTGAGGAGTCATTGACCTTCGGTAAATAATTGATGATGAGTAATGTGGGCGGTTAATGCAAATAGTTGCGTCCTTGTTGTATATGGTAATTTATTTGTCGTAGCAAATTAACCTAAGAATTAAATAAATTAATGGTAATGGTATTAATTTAATTTGATTTTATTGATTAATCTGGTGATAATTCTGCCCTTAGAAGGCAAAATGCAGCAGAATAAATAAATCGGATTATTTCACTACCTTCCTGAGTATTTTCCATAATTTCTTTACTAGGTGCTAAGCACACTAATAAGTCCCAATAGGCTCTAATAGGTACAGCCATGCTCATATAAATCTAGTACAAGAAATTAGGTTGCAATAGCAGTTGTATATAGCAATGTCAATTTGTTTGTACTAGATTTATGTCAGCTTGTATGTACTATCTGGAAAAGACCATAGCCAATTATGTTGGTATCTGGAACTATATTTTTCTTCAGATGGTATTGTTCAGTGGTATGTAGATAATTTCAACGGGGTCGAATAACATAACTAATAAATATTGGAAATCAAATAAAAGCACGATTTACGAAATTATCTTCTTGAACCGTTTCGGTTTTGAGTTGCACTCCTAAAGTTAGGATGTATGCATCTTGTTCTTGTGTAAACAGTTTGGGATAGTCTAGAAGACTATCTAGAACCAGACTAGAACTTGACTATGTGACTAGAAGACATAATACCGGGTGTCTGGAAAAAACCCGTACGCAAATTATGTTGGTAGCACTACAAGGTTTACAATTACAGTTGGCAACACTGACGTTTTGTCAGTTTGGCTGTCAATGTGCGTGCCGCAGCTGCAAGTTTGAGTGATAATACTATGATGGCGCAATTTATATATAAATAATGTATCTAAACATTTAGTGAGTAATTTTTTTAGTGACAGTTTTTAATAATGCCTTCGGGACACCGCTGCAAGCTGTCACATTGACAGCCAAACTGCCAAAACGTCAGTGTTGTCAACTGTAATAGGAAACTTTGGAGTGCTACCAACATAATATACGTACGGGCTTTTCTAGGCACCTGGTATATTGAACGCTTTCTCAAAATCTATAAGTGCCTAAATCTAATATACTCTCGTTTTCCTTGAATCGAGTTTTGCACCATTTGAATGTAAATACGTGTAAATAAAATATTTAACTCTTCCTAAATACCTATCCCTCATTTTTGATCCTATTTAAGACTTATTATAAGATGGGATTTTCTGCACTCTCAGGTAAAAATAAATAATCTGTAGAAGATTTTAGTTGTTACATGGACATGTTTCGGTTTGTGAGCCATCTTCGGCCAGTACCATGTATTCATATTCGTTGGTGGTAGCTAAAATCTTCTAAAGATTATATAGATTTACCTGAGAGTGCAGAAAATCCCATCTTATAATAAGTCTTAAATAGGATCAAAAATGAGGGATAGGTATTTAGGAAGAGTTAAATATTTTATTTACACGTATTTACATTCAAACGAAAACGAAGTGAAAACGAGTATATTAGATTTAGACACTTATAGATTTTGAGAAAGCGTTCAATGGAACACTTCAATGGAGTGGAAAAAATCCCATCTTACAAAAAAGTTACTCAGAAATTGATCTGCACACCTTCGAAAAATTAAGACTTATTGTTTTGCGTGGATTTTTTGTACTCTCAGGTAAAAATAAATAATCTTTAGAAGATTTTAGTTGTTACATGGACATGTTTCGACTTGTGAGCCGTCTTCAGCCAGTAGTTGGTAGTAGCAAAAATATTCTAAAGATTGTATATTTTTACCTGAGAGTGCAAAAAATCCCGTCTAATAAAAACATTACTCAGAAATGGATCTGCACACCTTCAAAAAATTAAGGCTTATAATTTGCGTGTTTATATACTTTGTGATATCATTTCTGGTTGCATTTTCTGACTTGCTCCAGATTTATTTCCAAATTATGTCATTTTTTCTACTGGTATTCTTGTTACTAAATGTTTAGACGTTTTGATTTATTATTTGTATTCGTTAAATCGGACATATAAACCGCTAGTTTGGCTGACAGGTTAGAACGCTTGCTTAGCATGCACGAAGACCTGGGTTCGAGCCCCAGTACAGGTGGTACATTTGTACTGAGAAACTAGTGCCATTCGCCGTTGGGAGCTCATTAACGGCGCTCTAGAGATCGGGGGCGCATTTCTAGAGTAACAAGCCCTAACTCAATACACACATTTACACAAATCACACGGCAGAAGGACCCACGTTGGTCGATAGCCAGTTAGGGATAATATCCCTAACAAATACAGTCACTACTCGGACATATATTAGTTTTTCGTAATCTAACTGGAAACCACTATCTTTACCGCAATTGCACTCTTGTGTAATATAATTTAATCATAAAAGTTTTAATTAGATTGTGCATTCTATTGCGAGTATGAAAAACTACAAGAATATTCTACGTTTGAATTACTAAATCGAAAACAAGACGATTGCTATATTTGGCGCTTATATAATGATGTTTTGTTAATTTTAATTGGTTGCGTTATCATGTAAAACTATATACGTCCTTCAATTTACTTGGCAATCGAGTAAACGTTTACAGCTCACCTTCACAACCATCCAAGCGTCGATAATTCTGCGCAAATTAATGCATTGAAAAATAGGAATGCATACAAAAAAGTGCATAAAGAAATACAGTTAAACATATTCTAGATATTCTAGTTTAAAGTGAATGTTAAATAAAACGAAAATGTTATTCTATGAAGCTGCGTACATTTAACGCTAATGCTATACAGGATGCTTGAGTTTTCAGTGTCAACAAAATTTACAGGGTGTTCCATTAGCTGTTGTCAAAAAATGTGGTGTTTTCGTGCCGAACAATTTTTTTTGTTTGGGGAGAACTTCGTTGAAAAGATAAAAAAATCAGCATGATTTCGAAGGTATTACGATGTATTTCAACAAGAAGAAAATGTGAGAGCGTGAGTATTTTTGCACCATAGGTAAAGGTATTAAATCCACTGCTTCAGGTAAAGATATTAGCAAAAGAACACATACATTATATCACAAACAGACAACATACATATCACCAAGCACTATATCAACCCTAGCACTAAGTTTTTATTTGTAAATAAGTGTGTTACACAATTATCGTCTAAAAATAGATATGGTACTGGCTAAAAATGGCTCACAATGTAACAACAAAAATCTTCTAAAGATTATTTATTTTTGGGAGTGCATAAAATCTCATCTTATAAAAAGCATTACTCAGAAATAGATCTCCTCACCTTCCAAAGAGATGAAGATGTTGACACAATTTCATCCTTATGACAATTCCAAGCCAATCCCTGCATTTGAGCAACTATTTAAGCATCAAAGTTTAAGCATCAAAGGGTCAAAGTTGGTCCAAAAATTGAGCGGGAATTTTTTTATTTTTGCAGAACAGTGATAACTGAACATGTTAACAGTCGATGGTAAATCATAATTGTCTTTTGCTTTCATACCTAATCTTCCATTTTTCGTAAAACGGGAATGAAATAACCTCCAAATGCATGAATGTTTGGACTAACGTTTAAACAATTTTTTCATCCTCATGGCAATTCCAGGCCAATCCCTGCTTTTGAGCAACTATTTAAGCATCAACATATATAGGTTGATGCTTAAATAGTTGCTCAAAAGCAGGAATTGGCTTGGAATTGTCATAAGGATGAAAAAAAAAATGTGTCAACGTAGGTCCAAAAATGGAGCGGGAAAAAGTTAATTTTTGCAAAATTGTCTTTTGCTTTCATATCTAATCTCCCATTTTTCGAAAAATGGAAATTAAATGACCTACAAATTCATGAATTTTTGGAGCAATGTTAACACATTTTTTTCATCCTAGACAATTCCAAGCCAATCCCTGCTTTTGAGCAACTATTTAAGCAGGTTTGGATTGGCTTAGAAGTGTCATAAGGATAAAAAAAATGTGTCAACGTTGGTCCAAAAATTAAGCGGGAAAAAGTTTATTTTTGTTGAACAGTGATAACTGAACATGTTAACTGTCAATGGTAAATCAAAATTGTCTTTTGCTTTCATACCTAATCTTCCATTTTTCGAAAAACAGAAATGAAAAGAGCTCCAAATGCATGCATTTTTGGACCAACGTTGACACAATTTTTTCATCCTTATGACAATTCCAAGCCAATCCCTGCATTTGAGCAACTATTTAAGCATCAACATATATAGGTTGATGCTTAAATAGTTGCTCAAAAGCACAGATAGGCGTGGAATTGTCATAAGGATGAAAAAAAATGTGTCAACGTTGGTCCAAAAATGGAGCGGGAAAAAGTTAATTTTTGCAGAACAGTGATAACTGAAAATGTTAACAATCAATGGTAAATCAAAATTGTCTTTTGCTTTTATACCTAATCTCCCATTTTTCGAAAAACAGAAATGAAATGACCTACAAATGCATGAATTTTTGGAGCAATGTTAACACATTTTTTTCATCCTAGACAATTCCAAGCCAATCCCTGCTTTTGAGCAAATATTTAAGCATCAACATATATAGGTTGATGCTTAAATAGTTGCTCAAAAGTAGGGATTGGCTTGGAATTGTCATAAGGATGAAAAAAATGTGTCAACGTTGGTCAAAAAATTGAGCGGGAAAAAGTTTATGTTTCCAAAACAGTGATAACTGAACATGTCAACAGTCAATGGTAAATCAAAATTGTCTTTTGCTTTCATACCTAATCTTCCATTTTTCGAAAAACAGAAATGAAATGAGCTCCAAATGCATGAATTTTTGGACCAACGTTGACACAATTTTTTAATCCTCATGACAATTCCAAGCCAAATCCTGCATTTGAGCAACTATTTAAGCATCAACATATATAGGTTGATGCTTAAATAGTTGCTCAAAAGCAGGAATTGGCTTGGAATTGTCATAAGGATGAAAAAAAAATGTGTCATCGTTGGTCCAAAAATGGAGCGGGAAAAAGTTATTTTTTGCAGAACAGTGATAATTGAACATGTTAACAATCAATGGGAAATCAAAATTGTCTTTTGCTTTCATACCTAATCTCCCATTTTTCGAAAAATGGAAATTTAATGACCTACAAATGCATGAATTTTTGGAGCAATGTAAACTCATTTTTTCATCCTTGTGACAATTACAAGCCAATCCCTGCTTTTGAGCAACTATTTAAGCAGGCTTGGATTGGCTTAGAATTGTCATAAGGATAAAAAAAATGTGTCAAAGTTGGTCCAAAAATTGAGCGGGAAAAAGGTTATTTTTGCAGAACAGTGATAATCGAACATGTTAACAGTTAATGGTAAATCAAAATTGTCTTTTGCTTTCATACCTAATCTTCCATTTTTTGAAAAATGGAAATTAAATGACCTACAAATGCATGAATTTTTGGAGCAATGTTAACACATTTTTTTCATCCTTATGACAATTCCAAGCCAATCCCTGCTTTTGAGCAACTGTTTAAACAGGCTTGGATTGGCTTAGAATTGTCATGAGGATAAAAAAAATGTCTCAACGTTGGTCAAAAAATTGAGCGGGAAAGGTTTATTTTTGCAGAACAGTGATAACTGAACATGTTAACTGTCAATGGTAAATCAAAATTGTCTTTTGCTTTCATACCTAATCTTCCATTTTTCGAAAAACAGAAATGAAATGAGCTCCAAATGCATGAATTTTTGTACCAACGTTGACACAATTTTTTAATCCTCATGACAATTCCAAGCCAAATCCTGCATTTGAGCAACTATTTAAGCATCAACATATATAGGTTGATGCTTAAATAGTTGCTCAAAAGCAGGAATTGGCTTGGAATTGTCATAAGGATGAAAAAAAAATGTGTCATCGTTGGTCCAAAAATGGAGCGGGAAAAAGTTATTTTTTGCAGAACAGTGATAATTGAACATGTTAACAATCAATGGGAAATCAAAATTGTCTTTTGCTTTCATACCTAATCTCCCATTTTTCGAAAAATGGAAATTTAATGACCTACAAATGCATGAATTTTTGGAGCAATGTTAACACATTTTTTTCATTCTTGTGACAATTCCAAGCCAATCCCTGCTTTTGAGCAACTATTTAAGCAGGCTTGGATAGGCTTAGAATTGTCATAAAAAAATGTGTCAACGTTGGTCCAAAAATTGAGCGGGAAAAGTTTATTTTTGCAGAACAGTGATAATCGAACATGTTAACAGTCAATGGTAAGTCAAAATTGTCTTTTGCTTTCATACCTAATCTTCCATTTTTCGAAAAACAGAAATGAAATGAGCTCCAAATGCATGAATTTTTGGACCAACGTTGACACAATTTTTTCATCCTCATGACAATTCCAAGCCAATCCCTGCTTTTGAGCAACCATTTAAGCATCAACCTATATAAGTTAGGTTAGCTTAGGTTAGGTTTAGGACCTCTAAATGCATGCATTTTTAGACCAATGTTGACACAATTTGGTGACCTTATGACAATTCCAAGCCAATCCCTGCTTTTGAGTAACTATTTAAGCATCGACCTATATAGGTTAGGTTAGGTTAGGTTAGGTTTAGGACCTCTACATGCATGCATTTTTGGACCAATGTTGACACAATTTGGTGACCTTATGACAATTGATCCTTATGACAATTCCAAGCCAATCCCTGCTTCTGAGCAACTATTTAAGCATCGACCTATATAGGTTAGGTTAGGTTAGGTTTAGGACCTCTAAATGCATGCATTTTTCGACCAATGTTGACACAGTTTGGTGACCTCATGACAATTGATCCTTATGACAATTCGAAGCCAATCCCTGCTTTTGAGCAACTATTTAAGCATCGACCTATATAGGTTAGGTTAGGTTAGGTTAGGTTAGTTTTAGGACCTCTAAATGCATTCATTTTTGGACCAATATTGACACAATTTGGTGACCTTATGACAATTCCAGGCCAATCCCTCCTTCTGAGCAAATATTTAAGCATCAACCTATATAGGTTGATGCCAGTATACGAGTATGTAAAAGGGCCAAATATACTACTTGAAGCACAAGCCAGAAAATCAAATATCACTCCCATCTAAAATGTAAGTCGTGAACATTAAAAAACAATTTTGAAAATTTTAAAAAGTGCGTTACTTTATTTCATACATTAGTTAAATGTAAGTATAAATTTGTGTTAAATTCCATAACCATTAACCCCTAATTTGTTTTTTGGGCGTACCATTGCTGTGATGTTTTCTGGCTATAGTTTATATTTTTTACATAATTTTATTATTTATCTAAATATAATATTACAACTGGAATATGAATCATATCATAATTGCGCGATAATATTAACAGTTCCCATGAACAATACCCAATAAATGTCTGCTGTGCAATTATTTATGCATTGCCCTAAATTTGCCTTTATTTGGCGATAACATCGGCAGAAGTACTTTACAAGTAACTGCGACACTGACCTAGATTTTTGCTCCGTTTTATAACACAATAATAATAATGATAATACGCCCATGTGGCATAGTGAGTGAGTTAAGGTTACGACTAATAAATGTATTCATGTAATCACATTGAAAAATAGTTGAAAAATCTGCATGTCTGTAAATTGTTCTCTATGTCATTGACTAATTACAAAATTTTGGTTGATGTACGTAACGAAACGTACTCTTCCAAAGTTATAACCAACTAGTTTATGACAAATCGTCCTAACAAATATAAATACAAATTTAACAAACATTGTTCCACATTGAAGAATGGATAAACACATTACAAAGCAATGCAGAAATAAAGATATCAACAAAATGGGCAAT
Organism: Othius punctulatus; assembly: GCA_951805005.1. NCBI lineage: Eukaryota > Metazoa > Arthropoda > Insecta > Coleoptera > Staphylinidae > Othius > Othius punctulatus. The sequence continues at coordinate 15,335,461 of OX638141.1, forward strand.
GATAACCTAACCTAACCTAACCTAACCTAACCTAACAAATATAAATACAAATTTAACAAATATTGTTCCACATTGAAGTTATAACCAACTAGTTTATGACAAATCGTCCTAACAAATATAAATACAAATTTAACAAATATTGTTCCACATTGAAGAATGGATAAAACACATCACAAAGCGATGCGCAAATAAATATATCAACAAAAGGGGTAATGATATATGAACTTGATTGAAAACAATCAAATGAAAATAAAAGAGACCCGAGAATACTATAACAGACATATTCCAGTACCTGGAAGCTGAATAATCACCAAACAACAAAATAAAACAAATCCTAACGTGTACAAGAACTGCTATAAATAGTCCTTTATCAGAAAGGAAACAACAAAATTTAAATAAAGGACTAATAAAATTGTAATCTTAATATGTACAAGTATCTGATAATATAGTGCATGTTAAATATTATTTTGTTATTGTAGACATATTTATCATCCATTTTTATACACTTATTGGTGTTTTTGTAATTATTTAAATATATTCAGAAACATGTGTTCTGCTACTGAAGCAACAAAGTAACTCAGCATAACAATTACATGATGATTTATTTTTGCTACAATAACAAAGTTTATCAATATTACCAACACGTGTATTGCCATTGCGTAAAATATCCATAAAATGTATACACCGTATTTTCCTATTAGTCATTTTTTGCATTATATAAAAGTATAATACCTTATTAAAACAATTCCTGTAATCCGTATACATATGTTAATTTTTTATATCATGACAGTCAGTTATTTTTAAACTATAATGAACACGTAAAATTTAAAAAATGTATGAACCGAGCAGAAGCTTCAAAATCTGATGCATAATTTTCTGCAGCATTTAGAAAGGTACGTTGTGTGAAGAGGAGTTGTTTGTTCTGCACCTTATTTTCGAAATAAAATTGCTAACTTTGTTGAATGTTTTCACGTAATATTATTTAATTATAAACCGAGCTGTTTACATTAAAGATTCAAATGATAACATACATCTGACTGTGCCTGTTTATTTATGCCATACATTAAGTTTTATCGTTCAGTGAAGGAGTTTGTAATAAACTCCTGCTCCTACAACGGAATATATAAACAAACTATCATTTTTAGCTCAAATTAGAAACAAATCACTGAATAATTTGGCTATAGATCTACGTTAATACGGCCAATATACTGAGTTATTATAAATACCTATTATAATTAATAATATAATATTTATAACAATCTGGTTTTATAATAATTTGGCTATAGTTCTACATTAATTCGGCCAATATACTGATTTATTATAAATACCTATTATAATTAATAATATGATATTTATAACAATTTTTTTTTGGAAATAATCAAACATGGTGTACTGTGTACGATTTATTAAGAAATTAAGAGTGAAATTTGTGCCGCGAGCAAGTTTTCTTATCCTCTGCCACACCTGGTCGTAAAACCGGTGATTAACTAATTTGCACTGACCTGTCCTAACGTATGGAAAGTGTTGGCCTTACGCCAGATACGTACACTTCGAGGGTATTAAAGATATGGAAAACAACACCAACACAGCATAATTCAACCTCATGCACGGTGCAACTAAAATTGATGATAATGTACCTATTATTCGTTATTAATAGATGACGTACGAAGTATATAAACAAGACTAATGCCCGAGTCATTAAAAGCGGGCGTTATAATTCATAACACCCGCGTACATGTCAACGGGTGTGGCGCGTTGTGAATTATAACAACCTCCTTTACAACACTAAGTTTGCTGCTCTTAAGCATTGCTATATTTTTGTTTATTGGTATTACTGAAAAATGAATTTACAGGTTTGCCACGTCCTTGACAACGTTAAAGTTGCTACTCTTAAGCGTTACTATAATTTTGTTTATTGGCATTACTGATAAACGAATTTTCAGGTTTTACAGATATTCCACTCATACTTCCTCATACTCTGAGGCACTATACCTCAAAAGTAGCTCTGGGGTTGAGGCATTATACCTCAAAGGCAGCTCTGAGATTGAGGCACTATACCTGAAAGGTAGCTCTGAGGTATAGTACGAGGCGAAACTTCCATTTATATTTTGTTCCAAAGAGTAATTGATGAAAATTTTCAGCCATCTTTTTGAGCTCACATATTTTGAAAACTATTTGCGGGGAACGCTCTATATGGGAATTATAACACCGCTATTTATAACACTAAGGTTGCTACTCTTGAGCGTTGCTATATTTTTGTTTATTGATATTACTGAAAAATGAATTTACAGGTTTACCACATCCTTGACAACGTTAAAGTTGCTACTCTTAAGCGTTACTATATTTTTGTTTATTGGCATTACTGATAAACGATTTTACAGGTTTTACAAATTTCCACTCATACTTCCTCATACTCTGAGGCACTATACCTCAAAAGTAGCTCTGGGGTTGAGGCATTATACCTCAAAGGCAGCTCTGAGATTGAGGCACTATACCTGAAAGGTAGCTCTGAGGTATAGTACGAGGCGAAACTTCCATTTATATTTTGTTCCAAAGAGTAATTGATGACATTTTTCAGCCATATTTTTGAGCTCACATATTTTGAAAACTATTTGCGGGGAACGCTCTATATGGGAATTATAACAACGCTATTTATAACACTAAGGTTGCTACTCTTGAGCGTAGCTATATTTTTGTTTATTGATATTACTGAAAAATGAATTTACAGGTTTACCACGTCCTTGACAACGTTAAAGTCGCTACTCTTAAGCGTTACTATAATTTTGTTTATTGGCATTACTGATAAACGAATTTACAGGTTTTACAGATTTTCCACTCATACTTCCTCATACTCTGAGGCACTATACCTCAAAAGTAGCCCTGGGGTTGAGGCATTATACCTCAAAGGCAGCTCTGAGATTGAGGCACTATACCTGAAAGGTAGCTCTGAGGTATAGTACGAGGCGAAACTTCTATTTATATTTTGTTCCAAAGAGTAATTGATGAAAATTTTCAGCCATCTTTTTGAGCTCACATATTTTGAAAACTATTTGCGGGGAACGCTCTATATGGGAATTATAACAACGTCATTTACAACACTAAGGTTGCTACTCTTGAGCGTTGCTATATTTTTGATTATTGGTAGTACTGAAAAATGAATTTACAGGTTTACCACGTCCTTGACAACGTTAAAGTTGCTACTCTTAAGCGTTACTATATTTTTGTTTATTGGCATTACTGATAAACGAATTTAAAGGTTTTACAGATTTTCCACTGATACTTCCTCATACTCTGAGGCACTATACCTCAAAAGTAGCTCTGGGGTTGAGGCATTATACCTAAAAAGCAGCACTGAGATTGAGGCACTATACCTGAAAGGTAGCTCTGAGGTATAGTACGAGGCGAAACTTCCATTTATATTTTGTTCCAAAGAGTAATTGATGAAAATTTTCAGCCATCTTTTTGAGCTTACATATTTTGAAAAACTATTTGCGGGGAACGCTCTATATGTGCATTATAACAACGTCATTTACAACACTAAGGTTGCTACTCTTGAGCGTTGCTATATTTTTGTTTATTGGTATTACTGAAAAATGAATTTACAGGTTTACCACGTCCTTGACAACGTTAAAGTTGCTACTCTTTAGCGTTACTATATTTTTGTTTATTGGCATTACTGATAAACGAATTTACAGGTTTTACAGATTTTCCACTCATACTTCCTCATACTCTGCGGCACTATACCTCAAAAGTAGCATGGGGTTGAGGCATTATACCTAAAAGGCAGCCATGAGATTGAGGCACTATACCTGAAAGGTAGCTCTGAGGTATAGTACGAGGCGAAACTTCCATTTATATTTTGTTCCAAAGGGTAATTGATGAAAGTTTTCAGCCATATTTTTGAGCCCACAAATTTTGAAAACTATTTGCGGGGAACGCCCTATATGGGAATTACAACAACGCTATTTACAACACTAAGGTTGCTACTCTTGAGCGCTGCTTTATTTTTGTTTATTGGTATTACTGAAAAATGAATTTACAGGTTTACCACGTCCTTGACAACGTTAAAGTTGCTACTCTTAAGCGTTACTATATTTTTGTTTATTGGCATTACTGATAAACGAATTTACAGGTTTTACAGATTTTCCACTCATACTTCCTCATACTCTGAGGCACTATACCTCAAAAGTAGCACTGGGGTTGAGGCATTATACCTAAAAGGCAGCTCTGAGATCGAGGCACTATACCTGAAAAGTAGCTCTGAGGTATAATACGAGGCGAAACTTCTATTTATATTTTGTTCCTAAGAGTAAATGATGAAAATTTTCAGCCATCTTTTTGAGCTCACATATTTTGAAAACTACTTGGGGGGAACGCTCTATATGGGAATTACAACAACGCCATTTTCAACACTAAGGTTGCTACTCTTGAGCGTTGCTATATTTTTGTTTATTGGTATTACTGAAAAATGAATTTACAGGTTTACCACGTCCTTGACAACGTTAAAGTTGCTACTCTTAAGCGTTACTATAATTTTGTTTATTGGCATTACTGATAAACGAATTTAAAGGTTTTACAGATTTTCCACTGATACTTCCTCATACTCTGAGGCACTATACCTCAAAAGTAGCTCTGGGGTTGAGGCATTATACCTAAAAAGCAGCACTGAGATTGAGGCACTATACCTGAAAGGTAGCTCTGAGGTATAGTACGAGGCGAAACTTCCATTTATATTTTGTTCCAAAGAGTAATTGATGAAAATTTTCAGCCATCTTTTTGAGCTTACATATTTTGAAAACTATTTGCGGGGAACGCTCTATATGGGAATTACAACAACGCTATTTACAACACTAAGGTTGCTACTCTTGAGCGTTGCTATATTTTTGTTTATTGGTATTACTGAAAAATGAATTTACAGGTTTACCACGTCCTTGACAACGTTAAAGTTCCTACTCTTCAGCGTTACTATATTTTTGTTTATTAGCATTACTGATAAACGAATTTATAGGTTTTACAGATTTTCCACTCATACTTCCTCATACTCTGAGGCACTATACCTCAAAAGTGGCTCTGGGGTTGAGGCATTATACCTCAAAGGCAGCTCTGAGATTGAGGAACTATACCTGAAAGGTAGCTCTGAGGTATAGTACGAGGCGAAACTTCCATTTATATTTTGTTTCAAAGAGTAATTGATGAAATTTTTCAGCCATCTTTTTGGGCTCACATATTTTGAAAACTATTTGCGGGGAACGCTCTATATGTGAATTATAACAACGTCCTTTACAACACTAAGGTTGCTACTCTTAAGCGTTACTATATTTTTGTTTATTGGCATTACTGAAAAACGAATTTGCAGGTGTACAACGTCCTTTACAACGCTAAGGTTGCTACTCTTAAGCGTTACTATATTTTTGTTTATTGGCATTACTGAAAAACGATTTAACAGGTTTTACAGATTTCCACTCATACTTCCTCATACTCTTCCTTATACTCTGAGGCATTTACAACACTAAGGTTGCTGCTCTTGAGCGTTACTATATTTTTTATTATTGGCATTACTGGAAAACAAATTAACAGGTTTACAACGTCCTTTACACTAAGGTTGCTACTCTTAAGCGTTACTATATTTTTGATAATTAGCATTACTGATAAACGAAATTACAGGTTTACAAAGTCCTTCACAACGCTAAGGTTGCTATTCTTAAGCGTTATATTTTTGTTTATTGGCATTACTGAAAACGAATTTTTCAGGTTTTACAGATATTCCACTCATACTTCCTCTACTCTGAGGCACTATACCTCAAAAGTAGCTCTGGGGTTGAGGCATTATACCTCAAAAGCAGCTCTGAGATTGAGGCACTATACCTCAAAGGTTTACCACATTTATATTTTATTCCAAAGAGTAATTGCGGAAATTTTTCAGCCATCTTTTTGAGCTCACATATTTTGAAAACTATTTGCGGGGAACGCTCTATATGGGAATTATAACAACGCTATTTACAACACTAAGGTTGCTACTCTTGAGCGTTGCTATATTTATGTTTATTGGTATTACTGAAAAATGAATTTACAGGTTTACCACGTTCTTGACAACGTTAAAGTTGCTACTCTTAAGCGTTACTATATTTTTGTTTATTGGCATTACTGATAAACGAATTTATAGGTTTTACAGATTTTCCACTCATACTTCCTCATACTGTGGGGCACTATACCTCAAAAGTAGCACTGGGGTTGAGGCATTATACCTCAAAGGCAGCCCTGAGATTGAGGCACTATACCTGAAAGGTAGCTCTGAGGTATAGTACGAGGCGAAACTTTCATTTATATTTTATTCCAAAGAGTAATTGATGAAAATTTTCAGCCATCCTTTTGAGCTCACATATTTTGAAAACTATTTGCGGGGAACGCCCTATATGTGAATTATAACAACGCTATTTACAACACTAAGGTTGCTACTCTTGAGCGTTGCTATATTTTTGTTTATTGGTATTACTGAAAAATGAATTTACAGGTTTACCACGTCCTTGACAACGTTAAAGGTGCTACTCTTAAGCGTTACAATATTTTTGTTTATTGGCATTACTGATAAACGAATTTACAGGTTTTACAGATTTTCCACTCATACTTTCTCATACTCTGAGGCACTATACCTCAAAAGTAGCTCTGGGGTTGAGGCATTATACCTCAAAGGCAGCTCTGAGATTGAGGCACTATACCTGAAAGGTAGCTCTGAGGTATAGTACGAGGCGAAACTTCCATTTATATCGTGTTCCAAAGAGTCATTGATGAAAATTTTCAGCCATATTTTTGAGCTCACATATTTTGAAAACTACTTGCGGGGAACGCTCTATATGGGATTTACAACAACGCTATTTACAACACTAAGGTTGCTACTCTTGAGCGTTACTATATTTTTGTTTATTGGCATTACTGAAAAACGAATTTTCAGGTTTACCACGTCCTTGACAACGTTAAAGTTGCTACTCTTAAGCGTTACTATATTTTTGTTTATTGGAATTACTGATAAACGAATTTACAGGTTTTACAGATTTTCCACTCATACTTCCTCATGCTCTGAGGCACTATACTTCAAAAGTAGCTCTGGGGTTGAGGCATTATACCTCAAAAGCAGCTCTGAGATTGAGGCACTATACCTGAAAGGTAGCTCTGAGGTATAGTACGAGGCGAAACTTCCATTTATATTTTGTTCCAAAGAGTAATTGATGAAATTTTTCAGCCATCTTTTTGAGCTCACATATTTTGAAAACTATTTCCGGGGAACGCTCTATATGGGAATTATAACAACGCTATTTACAACACTAAGGTTGCTACTCTTGAGCGTTGCTATATTTTTGTTTATTGGTATTACTTAAAAATGAATTTACAGGTTTACCACGTCCTTGACAACGTTAAAGTTGCTACTCTTAAGCGTTACTATATTTTTGTTTATTGGCATTACTGATAAACGAATTTACAGGTTTTACAGATTTTCCACTCATACTTCCTCATACTCTGAGGCACTATACCTCAAAAGTAGCTCTGGGGTTGAGGCATTATACCTCAAAGGCAGCTCTGAGATTGAGGCACTATACCTGAAAGGTAGCTCTGAGGTATAGTACGAGGCGAAACTTCCATTTATATTTTGTTCCAAAGAGTAATTGATGAAATTTTTCAGCCATCTTTTTGAGCTCACATATTTTGAAAACTATTTGCGGGGAACGCTCTATATGGGAATTACAACAACGCTATTTACAACACTAAGGTTGCTACTCTTGAGCGTTGCTATATATTTGTTTATTGGTATTATTGAAAAATGAATTTACAGGATTACCACGTCCTTGACAACGTTAAAGTTGCTACTCTTAAGCGTTACTATATTCTTGTTTATTGGCATTACTGATAAACGAATTTACAGGTTTTACAGATTTTCCACTCATACTTCCTCATAATCTGAGGCACTATACCTCAAAAGTAGCTCTGGGGTTGAGGCATTATACCTCAAAGGCAGCTCTGAGATTGAGGCACTATACCTGAAAGGTAGCTCTGAGGTATAGTACGAGGCGAAACTTCCATTTATATTTTGTTCCAAAGAGTAATTGATGAAATTTTTCAGCCATCTTTTTGAGCTCACTTATTTTGAAAACTATTTGCGGGAAACGCTCTATATGTGAATTATAACAAAGTCATTTACATCACTAAGGTTGCTACTCTTGACCGTTGCTATATTTTTGTTTATTGGTATTACTGAAAAATGAATTTACAGGTTTACCACGTCCTTGACAACGTTAAAGTCGCTACTCTTAAGCGTTACTATATTTTTGTTTATTGGCATTACTGATAAACGAATTTACAGGTTTTACAGATTTTCCACTCATACTTCCTCATACTCTATAGCACTATACCTCAAAAGTAGCTCTCGGGTTGAGGCATTATACCTCAAAGGCAGCTCTGAGATTAAGGCACTATACCTGAAAGGTTGCTCTGAGGTATAGTACGAGGCGAAACTTCCATTTATATTTTGTTCCAAAGAGTAATTGTTGAAATTTGTCAGCCATCATTTTGAGCTGAAAACTATTTGCGGGGAACGCTCTATATGGGAATTACAACAACGCTATTTACAACACTAAGGTTGCTACTCTTGAGCGTTGCTATATTTTTGTTTATTGGTATTACTGAAAAATGAATTTACAGGTTTACCACGTCCTTGAAAACGTTAAAGTTGCTACTCTTAAGCGTTACTATATTTTTGTTTATTGGCATTACTGATAAACGAATTTACAGGTTTTACAGATTTTCCACTCATACTTCCTCATACTCTGAGGCACTATACCTCAAAAGTAGCTCTGGGGTTGAGGCATTATACCTAAAAGGCAGCTCTGAGATTGAGGCACTATACCTGAAAGGTAGCTCTGAGGTATAGAACGAGGCGAAACTTCCATTTATATTTTGTTCCAAAGAGTAATTGATGAAATTTTTCAGCCATCTTTTTGAGCTCACATATTTTGAAAACTATTTGCGGGGAACGCTCTATATGGGATTTACAACAACGCTATTTACAACACTAAGGTTGCTACTCTTGAGCGTTGCTATATTTTTGTTTATTGGCATCACTGAAAAACGAATTTACAGGTTATACAGGTATTCACCCATACTTCCTCATACTCTGAGTTACTATACCTCAAAGGTATATTTGAGGTATACTGAAAACGAATTTTGCAGGTTTTACAGATATTCCTCTCATACTTCCTCGTACTCTTCCTCATACTCTGAGGTACTATACCTCAAAGATAGCTTTGAGGTATAGTACGTGGCGAAATTTCCACTTATATTTTATTGCAAAGAGAAATTGAGGAAATTTTTCAGCCATCCTTTTGAGCTCTGAAATTTTGATAACTATTTTCGGGGAACGCTCTATATAATAATAGAATTTTGCACAATTTATGCATTTTATACAATTCCTTGTCTGTAGATTCATGACATATTTCCCGAAATATTAGTTATTTTTATTATTATTATTATTATTAGGTATATTATTTTTGAGGTTTAGGCCATCTGTTTGAGCTCTCAAATTTTGAAAACTATTTTCGGGGAACGCTCTATTTGATAATAGAATTTTGCGCAATTTATGCATTTTATACATTTCCTTGTCTGTAGATTCATGACATATTTCCCCAAATATTAGTTATTTTTATTATTATTATTATTAGGTATATTATTTGTACCTATTTTATTTATTCCCGCTTTTACTCTATGAATTTTACTATTAAACGACAAATTTAAAAACGTTACTGAAATTTAATTTTTTTTTATGAAAAACATAATCGGATATGAATCATATCAACATTTAAAATGAAAATTGGATATCATTCAAAAATTATGATGGTATAAGGTAATAATTGAGTCGTATAGAATCAAAACACGTCCGCCAGCTGGACACCAAAATGTTTAAATATTGTATAAATATTTATAGCACAAGGTGCATATTACACCTATGACGAATTTATGGTAAATATTGTAAAAAACATTTAATGTATATCACCTTTTCTTTATTTATTTGTGTTTCTCGGGCTGTACAAACTATGAATTGTTCAACTGTTTTAAATATTAATGACCTGTGTAAAACTATTTTTGTTAAAGCATCAATAAAGTATTATTATTATTGTTATTATTATTATTAAAACAACAATATCCAAATACCGAAATTTTGGGAATTAACCAAAAACTGCTCTACTCGACAATCTATTTCCCCGAATTTTGCTAATGATTTTTTTGCATCCTGTTAGCTCTACAAAATGAATTGTAAAATTAAAAAATGCTTTTTTAAAAGCAGTTAAAAATTGCATAATGTTAGTTTTGAAACCAATATGTGGATAATGTTTCTTATCTCATTTTGATAATTAGTTCTGATACCATAATAGTTATAAAATTAATAAAATAATTATATATGCAATAAAATTTATTTTATTAGTTTTATTAACACTGGAGGCTTTTACTTCGTGATACATTATGTATAAATAAATAAGGCAATTTTTTACTTTGTAGGTTTATTTTACTTAAAATAAACGGTGATACCTACAAAGTAAAAAATGCATTATTTATTTATTTTATTAGAGCAAAACAGACAAAACCATCAGAACTAGGCACAAAAAATAGGTTATAAACAGTAACCTTCGGGTGAAGTTGACAGGCATAAGATTGCTTGTGATTGGTTGAAAATCAGTTGGTGTCAAAAGTAATAACGTCCAATTCAAAATGTTATTTTTGTCTCTAAACCTCCACTTCTGATAGCATTTTACCCGTGATATAGTGAGTTTGGACTTAAACCGACGCCATATTTGATTTCAGAGCAAAATTTCAAATGAAAAACCACTGCTAACTCGATTTCGATGATTTTGGATATTGTGAGTTTTGATTCTAGACGACTCAATTGATTTCATATTGTTACCAAATGATTTACCATATGTTTCAAATTGTAATTTGCAAATCGCACCTTTTGTATGCACCCATATATAGGTAGTAGTAGTAGTGGATCGATTTATAATCGGCTATCCATCTAACCGGAATTTCCGGCCTGGATGTATGTATTAATATGGACATCATATTTTTTGTAAGGCAAAAATATTAAATTACGTGCTATGAAGACTTAGTTACGCGATTTTATAAATATTGCAACATAGAAGAGTGACACGTTCATCTTGAATCCACTCTTTTGAAGCTATAAGTTTTGAAATTATTAATATAATTATAAATTTATTATTTTATTAATTATAATAATAACTAACATAAAACATTGAAGTTTTGTGTAACAAATATAATTAATTTTTATGTGGCAAAATTATCTAACAAATTTCATAATGTAGTCAAATGAACTTGCAAAATAAATTATATATTTAAAATCCAAATCATTTAAACTAATGTTATGACAGCGCAGAAGACTATTCATAATTACGTAATGACGCATATGGACGATTTAAATTTATCAGTAATTTAACGAGCCATCAGTAGCATTTGTTATTAAATGTAACAATAATTGACCGCTGTTTTTAACACGCATTATTACAGCATAAATATAACACCTATAAATCTAACAAATGCAGCAACACAAATATATCTATAGATGCAAGAATAATCAGAGAACTTACCACTTCGACACTTATTTTTATTTATATGTTATTATAACTCTTCGGTGTGTGCTTTCCGGTGTGTTGTGTAGAAAGGTGTGTCAGTGAATTGACCGTGTCGAATGTTGGTGTGTTTATCATGTGACTAGCAGTCACTGGTGTCGTCTAGGTGGTATACCTCGCTGTGGTAAATGCTTCGTTCAGAGTCCTCACAATTACATTCGCGTACTGGAATCGATTTGTATTGTTGAATTTATTAATGGAATTACATTTGATAGATTGGTGTTAGTGGTTGACATTGATCGTGTCCTTTTAATGCGTATATATGTGGAGAGCTTTGCACAGGTTAATTTTAAATTGAGGAGTGGCTGTGGGACACTAATCGATAACACCTAGATGATGCACGTAGATGTGGGCTAGGGATGCACTCGCGGGGAGTTTGAAGCTGGGGATGAGGATTATGTGGATTATGAGAATTTAGATTAATGCAGCTAATATTTTCGGTTCAGTGATACATCAAAATCTTGTGGTGGAAAATTTTGCATTCACTGATTATAGAATTGATAAAATATGAATTCTTACAATAATCATAATTGTGGTTTATGGTGCTGCTCCATCGACCATATGGAGCAGCACTAATATAATTTTCAATAGTTTGTACTAAGTTCAGCTACATATGTTTATTGAGGAATATTAAAATATCGCAGAATCCCTTATTTATACGATGGAACATATCAATTGTGCCATGAAAATGTATTTGTTTATTTTCTTCTTTTTCAATTGTGAATTTAATTATTGGATGAACGTTATTAATTGAGGGATCTAGAAGTAAAAGGGTTTAAGTGCATTTTTGGTAGTTCTGAGACAAATGGCTTTAAAGTTAACTTGAATTTCAAAATTCCAGGAATAAGCTTAGAAAACTGTGTTAATATTTTAGACTTAGCTTTAGACTAAAATATTAACATAGTTTTCTAAACTTATTCCTGGAAATTTGAAATTCAAGTTAACTTTAAAGCCATTTATCTCAGAACTACCAAAAATACACCTAAACCCTTTTATTTGTAGACCTCTCAATTATAATTAAAAATTGATCTAGTTGATGTGATGTACCATTAAAACATGTAATAACGTCATCTACATATCTATATCAGAATGATGTGTCGTTTACAAAATTATAATTAAAAAATGTTGTCTTCTATTTCGGACATAAATATATCTGCTAAAAGTGGGCTTAAAGGAATCTCCCATTACATTAGGAAAATTGAAAATAATTTTGATTTAAAAATATTTCAAATGTTGTCAAAATAACTTGCAAAATAAATTATTAATTCAAATCCAAATCATTTAAACTAATGTTATGACAGCGCGACATAACTTTCTGATTTAGTAATAATGTTAAGATTTTCTGAATCGTGTTTATTTGTCACAGTAAGTAACTTTTTTAGCGTATGGCTTAACTAGAACAAAATGCATTGCAAGTGATGAATTTCATAGTCATCGATGTTCCAATAGTAGTGTTTTGCATCGTATGAGATGAATTTCCATAGTCACTATTAAGATACATTTCTTATTTATAGAATTCCATTAGATCTATCCATCTTACAGTATGTGTCTTGGTCAGGAGATCTTAAGATAATCTAACTGCCAGTTTGTGTTAGTTCATTTAGCGTTATCCAGGGTGCACCACGAGGAGGCGAACTAACTTTACACCCCAAAGTATGTAAGTCATAATTTTCATAAAGTTAATTAATTTATCAAAGTAAGTACAGCAAACCTTGCATCGCTATAAAGAGAAAACATTGTCCTTTTTAAAACAGACTAAGCCAACTTTAACTACCATTTAAAAAAAGGTTGTATTATAACTGAAAAACTGTGGTATTTATTCAAAAAACAAAAGCATATCTTGCATAAGCTTTTAAAGCGACAACTCTTTTTTTATTTAACCGAATCTCTATGTCTTAAGGTTTCCGTGATCATAATACTTAAAATGAAAAAACTCACCCTGTATATATATTTGGCCATTGGAATTTAATTAATCAAAATCGAAGACGGGTTTGAAAAACAATTTATTGACATAAAAGTTGACAAGAGCCAATGTTGACTGTAGTAACATAAAAGTTTAAAACTTTTTAGCTAAGGTCATTATACCCAAGATACCAAAATTATTTTTTATTCGATTGCATCATGAGGTAGTATTTTTCAGTATGGAAATCTGGACGAAAACGCCATCATTTTGTTAAAGGCCATAGTTGCTAGGTAACGGTCTTTTTCGTCCTAAGCTGAAAAATATTTTTCGGCAGCAAAAATAAAAAAGTCAATGGTTGATTAATTTATGGCATAACATGGCTCTTACCATAGAATAGTGGGACCATACAGTTGAATATTACATTTGTTGAAACAAATTTGATAAATATTCTAGTAAAACATTCCCAAACGAGTTTTCTGCAAACATCTTTTAATGTGATAGGAATTGAGATAGGGTTGTCATTAGGAAACATGTTTGTCTTTTAATTCCGCATGGAATTACATAAAAATATACTGGAGTTCCAATAAAAAAAAAAAAGTGCTTTAAAGTTTGAAAAGTTTGACACTAAATTTTGGACACTCTGTATAATGCATAACAATAAAACTTGGTTAACGCAACTGTCACTTTACTTTATTTAATAAATACCTTGTATGGTTTTATTAACGAGGCACTATTTTTATCCCTTGTTAATTTTCTTGACCAATGGTGCAAAACTGATTTTTTTCAGTTTTTATTTTTTTGTGCTAATATCACTTAACCGATTTCAATAAAATTTTATGGGTATGTAGGCATCTATAAAGGGCACCCAAATAAGCAACAAAAAATATACCATACAATCTAAAAATATGCATCATAATGACGTCACACTTTTTTGGGACACCCTGTATAATCAAAAATATTTTCCTGAAATACACCCCAGAATGCAAGTAAAGTCTGTAAAATATCAAAATCCTAACTCAATTAGTAAGTGAGCTATAGATGAAGGGAGGTGAAATGACGGACCCTGTATACAGGGTATCCTAAAAATAGTGGATAAGCTCAACAGCACGCCACTCGGGGATGCCAACTGAGTCCTTAAAAAATACTAAAAAAAATCCTCGGGCTTTACTTTTTGAAATATTGCTAGTCAAAGATATAACATTACAGCAAGTTTAAAAGGGCTATTAGTAGGAATTCAATGAAAATCATGTGTTAAGTTGTTTAATTTATATTTTTTCTAAATAATCTTGTTGGACCAATTGTAACAGCGAGTTAAAATATTTCAAAATGAAAATTGTCCAAAAATTAACGTGACAACTATCTACTGTAGAATTAAAATACTGATAATAATGATAAAGTTGTCTATGATTTATGATACTGATTTACATGATAATGATTATTACATGTTTTTTGAAAGTTAAAAAAAATGTTTTATTTAATAATTTTTTTAAAATTTTTTTTATTTAGTACTTTCTAAGGACTGAGTGGCTATCCCTGAGTGGCGTGCTATTGAGCTTGTCAACTATTTTGAGGCCACCCTGTATATATCGCAGACTACAACAAGTTAAGGTAGAAACAATCTTAATAATATAATAATGTTTAAAAAAAACAATTTTGCACTTTAAAAACCATACTATAAACATAACAATTTGATTATAATAAAAGATAAGAATAGTAATTCTTATTAAAAACGTAATAGCGAGTTAAAATATTTCAAAATGAAAATTGTCCAAAAATTAACGTGACAACAATCTACTGTACAATTAAAATACTGATAATAATGATAAAGTCGTCTATGATTTATGATACTGATTTACATGATAATGATTATTACATGTTTTTTGAAAGTTTAAAAAAAATGTTTTATTTTTTTATTTTTTTAAATTTTTATTTAGTACTTTCAAAGGACTCAGTGGCCATCCCTGAGTGGCGTGCTATTGAGCTTGTCCACTATTTTGAGGCCACCCTGTATATATCGCAGACTACAACAAGTTAAGGTAGAAACAATCTTAATAATATAATAATGTTAAAAAAAACAATTTTGCACTTTAAAAACCATACTATATACATAACAATTTGATTATAATAAAAGATAAGAATAAAAAACGTAAAAGCGAGTTAAAATATTTTAAAATGAAAATTGTCCATATATTAACGTGACAACTATCTACTGTACAATTAAAATACTGATAATAATGATAAAGTCGTCTATGATTTATGATACTGATTTACATGATAATGATTATTACATGTTTTTTGAAAGTTTAAAAAAAATGTTTTATTTACTTATTTTTTTAAATTTTATTTAGTACTTTTTAAGGACTCAGTGGCCATCCCTGAGTGGCGTGCTATTGAGCTTGTCTACTATTTTGAGGCCACCCCGTATATATCACAGACTACAACAAGTTAAGGTAGAAACAATCTTAATAATATAATAATGTTAAAAAAAACAATTTTGCACTTTAAAAACCATACTATATACATAACAATTTGATTATAATAAAAGGTAAGAATAAAAAATGTCTTACTATATACAGTATGTCCCCGGGTTGAGTTTACAAGCGGGAATTTTATTTAATTTTTACATTTAAGTAAAAATGTTATAGGAATTAAAATTCCTGCTTGGTATCAAACTACCATTTCAGTTATTAAAACATTGATTTATTTATACAGGGTGTTGGCTAAATTGAAAAAAAATCCTTTTTTTTACAAAAATGTTTACACTGTATGTTAAATAATTATGAAAAATAACATAATTTAAACAATCCCCCACTATTTTCTTCAACCAGTTCAAGCATGGTATGGAACTCCTGAAGGCTGTTTTAGATTTCATCAATAGTTATTGATGCAAATGCCTCTCGTAGGCGACTTTTTAAATTTTCAGAATGTTTTTATTTTTCTTTAATGCTGTTAAATGTAATTTTAAATTAATTTGGAAAATAGTAAATAAATAAGTATAAGTATAATATATTATTATACTTATATATTGTGATGGTATTTGTATTATAAGTAGAGTAGATTAATTAGAATAGATTTATTATTATTATTAGATAGGTATTAGATAGAATTATAATCTTAAGGGCACAAGATAACTAAAATTATTGTAAATATTGTAAATGTGAATGTGAACAAGTATGCACAAATCTACAGAGAAATGTGTAAGACATTTTATGGACACAGAAAATCGCAAGGTTTATGGATCCGCGGATGGAGGTTGTTGATCGGTTACCACGGGTGACAGGTGACTTCGTGCATAGACGCATGTGAGATTGAAGAATTGAAGATCGGAAATAATCAACAAGAAACAAATTGACGAGTCGAGGGTAGAGGGTGAACGGCGAGCAGGGGAGACGGTAGTGGGTCGAGGGTCGTGATGTTGCACTAATACTAATAGATTGCATAAAATTAACGCGTGTTCAACGATTGGACATAGGACTGGAAAAAGGCAGTCAACAAGGAGAGGACTTCAACAAGATAGGAGCCGTGGCGGAGATATTCGAAAATCAGGACTTCAAGCCGCTCAACTTCGCACACAAAAGTAGCTGTTTACTTTTGTGCGAATCAACAAAGGATCAGAAGACGAACGCAGGGACAAGAGGACGACTTAATCAAGGGACCAAAAGCAAGAAGATAACTGCAAGTAGAGAGTTTGCGTAAATTACAAGAGTCATATTCTCACATAAGTTAGCTTGTGTATATAGGATTTATTTTGTTAATGTTGGTCATAGTTTATTAGTTATTTAATAATATTGTTTTCTATTGTTTTGGATTTGTTTGACTGGTTCACTTTATATTAGACGTTTTTAAGGTTTTTGGTTATTATTAATTCATTAAAGCATTTGAACAAGACTATATTTAGTCCTGATTGAACCTACTATTGACCCTGAGATAAGAGAAATAATAAGGAGTTACAAAACAAGTAAATTCGTAAATATTCAACACCCATAAAATAGGTAAAGTAAAAATAAAAAAAATAATAAAAACGTAACAATATAATAATAAGTATATAAGTTTAAATAAATTATTTTGCCACCACCCTGTATAAATAAATCAAAGTTTCAATAACTGAACTAGCAGTTTCAGACCAAGCAGGAATTATAATTCCTATAACATATTTACTTAAAAGTAAGAATTAAAAAAAGATCCATCTTGTGAACTCAATTCGGAGACACACTGTATATTAATTTTTGAATTGTTATTCATTTTGGTAAAAAATGTAAAGGGAGATAAAACATAACAATAATTTATTGGAAATTTACTTTCTAAATATTTACTTAAATTTTACTTTGTGTTTATTACACCACAGGGATGACATGGGATTATTAATATTATTACACTGGTCAACACAATTTTCGTCCCATAGACGTAAATAACTGATTACGATAGAAAATTTTGCGCTGATTTTAGAAACGTCGAAAACTAGTTTCTAGCATGACAGGTTTTTGAGATATTTCAATTTTTGACAAATGTATAACTTTTTTCGGGATGCAAGATTGATTCCGATGATACGGCAATACTGGATTCAAATTTCAGTTTGACAGTTACCGGTATCACTTTTCTAACCTCTCTTTAACTGATATCGTGTTTTTAGAAGTAAATCGTGAAAAACTATGTAAAAGATCTAAAAAAATTACCTCCAACACAACATTTTTTTTGCACATCGTACATATGCATAGTAAATACTTTGCAAAAAATTCATTTAAATTGAAGGGACAACACATTCGTCAAAATTACTTTGTATTTTTTACATCACAGGGATGACTTGGGATTATTAATATTATTGCAATGGTCAACACAATTTTCATCCCTTAGATGTGAATAACTGACTACGATAGAAAATTTTGCGCTGATTTCAGAAACGTCGAAAAATTGTTTCTAGCATGTCAGGTTTTTGAAATATTTCAATTTTTGAAAAATGTATCACTTTTTTCCGAATGCAAGATTGATTCCGATGATACTTCAAGGCAATACTGGATTCAAAATTTAGTTTGACAGTTACCGGTATCACTTTTCTAACCTCTCTTTAACTGATATCTTGTTTTTGGGAGTAAATAGTGAAAAACTAAACTATGTAAAAGATCTAAAAAAAATAACCTCCAACATAACATTTTTTTTGCACATCGTACATATGCATAGTAAATACTTTCCAAAAAATTCATTTAAATTGAAGGGACAACACATTCGTCAAAATTACTTTGTGTTTTTTACATCACAGGGATGACTTGGGATTATTAATATTATTGCACTGGTCAACACAATTTTCGTCCCTTAGACGTAAATAACCGACTACGATAGAAAATTTTGCGCTGATTTCAGAAACGTCGAAAAATTGTTTCTAGGATGTCAGGTTTTTGGCATATTTAAATTTTTGAAAAATGCATAACTTTTTTTCGGAATGCAAGATTGATTCAGATGATACGGCAATACTGGATTCAAATTTCAGTTTGACAGTTACCGGTATCACTTTTCTAACCTCTCTTTAACTGATATCGTGTTTTTTGAAGTAAATAGTGAAAAACTGTGTAAAAGATCTAAAAAAATTACCTCCAACACAACATTTTTTTGCACATCGTACATATGCATAGTAAATACTTTCCAAAAAATTCATTTAAATTGAAGGGACAACACATTCGTCAAAATTACTTTGTGTTTTTTACATCACAGGGATGACTTGGGATTATTAATATTATTGCACTGGTCAACACAATTTCCGTCCCTTGGATGTGAATAACTGATTACGATAGAAAATTTTGCGCTGATTTCAGAAACGTCGAAAAATTGTTTCTAGCATGTCAGGTTTTTGAAATATTTCAATTTTTGAAAAATGTATCACTTTTTTCAGAATGCAAAATTGATTCCGATGATTCTTTAAGGCAATACTGGATTCAAAATTTAGTTTGACAGTTACCGGTATCACTTTTCTAACCTCTCTTTAACTGATATCTTGTTTTTGGGAGTAAATAGTGAAAAACTATGTAAAAGATCTAAAAAAATGACCTCCAACACAACATTTTTTTGCACATCGTACATATGCATAGTAAATACTTTCCGAAAATGTCATTTAAATTGAAGGGACAACACATTCGTCAAAATTACTTTGTGTTTTTTACATCACAGGGATGACTTGGGATTATTAATATTATTGCACTGGTCAACACAATTTTCGTCCCTTAGATGTGAATAACTGATTACGATAGAAAATTTTGCGCTGATTTCAGAAACGTCGAAAAATTGTTTCTAGGATGTCAGGTTTTTGGGATATTTCAAGTTTTGACTTGAACTTGAAGGGACACATTCGTCAAAATTTGTCGACTAGTGTTATTAGTGTAAATAAATAAAGAATAGCCGTTAGATGCCAAAATTGGGATCTAATTTTAGTACCAATTTCTTAGTTATACATTAGATTAAAAAATATATACAGGGTGTTAATACTAAGTTGTAACACCCGAAAATGGCAGTTAGAACTCATTGAAACAAACAACTTTTCTTAGTTAAAATTTTTGAATTGGAGCCCAAGTTCATAGTTATTGGCGTCCTTTTGTTTTTCGAAAAATCGTCATAACTCCCTCATTTAAAGAAATATTTAAAAAATACAAAAACTTTCAGCATGCGCTATCGGTTCTCTAAAACATTTGTATTTACAATTATTTTCTATTTTATCAAATAACAAAATGGCGACCGAAGAAAAATTTCGAAAATATTTTGATATTTTGAAAATCACTCGATTGATTTTTGAAAATAAAACATTTATGTAATCCTTAAACTATATTATAACATTTGTCAAAAACGTTTTTTTCGATCTGTCCAAAAAAGTTATTATTCAAATTGAATTACAAGATAAATTTTAACAAATTGCAATAATCATTTAAAACAAAGTAGGCTAACCTTAAGTTAGGCCATTAAACAAGTTGAGGCACGTGTTTTCTAGTTTGTACGTTCAAATTTAAACACTTTTTGATCTTGTTTTTCAGAAATTTCTGCTTCATCTTGAAAAGATTCTGTCACGTTTATCATTTGTGTGCGTATTTTGCATAATTTGTGTATAAAAATGCATAATTATTAAAACAGACAAATGTTATAAGATAGTTCAAGGATTTTATAAATGTTTTATTTTCAAAAATCGATCGATTGGTTTTCAAAATATCTTGCTTAGAAATTTTTGATCGGTCGCCATTTTGTTATTTGATAAAATAGAAAATAATGGCTTGAAAAATGCTTTCCAGTCACAATATGATTTTATGAACTATGTTTGGAAATAAATGTGAAACAAGTGCGACAGTGTTCAATTAATTAAATTCATGTTAAAGTAAATGTTAGAAATGACTTCCATTATTTTCTAAACAAGAATATAATCTGCTTTCAAACTGCTCGAGAACTTTCTTTTCAAATTGACCGTATATGTTATTTTAATAAATATTTATAGCATAATATTAATTTTATTATTATATTAATCACAAAGAGTTTAGATACATTATTATAAAAAAATTACAATTTTTCATACATTAGTTATCTAATGTATGAAATAATGCCGCATGCCAAGGGTTTTCCTGAAGATCCAGTCGTCACGCTATCTGCAGTTCCTAATCTCCCATAATCGTCTTCGTTTTCGGTTATGACCAAGGCCCTTCCTATGACTCCTCTGGGTCCGTTCAAAGACATCAGGCGGTCCACCAAACCAACTCGTGCCTCGCCATTTTCGGAGGCTTCCACATTGCCTAGGTCACCAACGTGGCGCTCCGGATGGCCTGGACCTCCATGGTGTAACTAATATGGCATAGGTAAACACATAAATACACAAGTAGGGAAATAAAGGGGAAGCTGAGAAGTTAGTTCCCGTAAGGGTTAACATGCATTTCCGGTCAGCTTGGTTGCAGACTGGGGGGAAAGGGACACAAGATAATTGGTAAGGCAGAGATTTCGAGATTTCGACAAATTTCACACATTGCATTATTTATTCTTGTTTTTTTTTTTTAATTAGGGTTAATATCATTTTTATGAATTTGAGTTCGTGGGACTTTGCCTCGATTTCGTTATCATGTTCGATATTTTTGCTACAAATAATAGTTATTTGGAAATTGTTCCAGTCAAATATCTATATAATTTAAATTGAAATTTGATTAATTTAGAACGTATTAAATATTTTTTATTAGTTGAATCCTTCATCTACTCTTAAGTGCGTTATCATGGTTATCGCCTGTTTGATAGCTCTACCTCCAGCTGGGCCATCAAACTCAAATTTGTCCTGAAAAATGAACTTTTTCGTCCTCGTTACATAAATAATATTCTCTAGTGAAAAATCAAATCTTGTATGCACCAGGAGCGTTATTCATCCCTCGGGCCAGAGGCCCTCGTGCTGCCAATTTTAGTAAATATGCAAACATATATTTTCTCTATAACTACATTGTTGTCAATTTGTTTGTATTTGTTATATAAATTAATAGATTGTGCTTTTATCGAAATTCGCTGGATATGTATTGGAACCCCAGGAAAGATTTGGTTTTCTTGATATATAAAGAAGATGTTTTTTTCTGGTGTGAATTTAGTTTGGTAATAAACCTTTTAACCGGTGATCACCATTCTTACCGAAAATGGGTTATAATGCTCGCCCAACTTTTCGCATCCCTGCCGCATATCCCCAGCTTGGTGTATGTGAAATCCATGTTTTCCTGCTGGAAGTCCTGTAATATTTCCTCTGATAACAACTGGACCTGCAGGTGGATGTCTTTGAACGAATAGGATCTCGCCTTTCACTGCACTTTCGCCTTCTCCTTGTATGAGTGCAATTGCTGAAACTGCACGCAGATCCTAATAACATAAAAATAGCAAATCCATAAAATGGGCGTACCTGGAAGTTGTAGCCATATTGCAGTTAAGTACAACCACAGATCAAGTGGTAAGTCATCTGTGGTACAACCATCGAAATTCTAAGAAATTCTAATCTCATTGCGATGTGAGAAAGATCTTTCTCTCAGTACAAATGTCTACCGAAGATGACCATGTAGTAGTTGAAATGTACATTTAGAGAAATAAATGTCGTTGTGAAAAAGGATAATTTGTTATTTTTCTTTAATTTCCGATTAGCCCCGTCATTGTCAGGCTCCCGCAAATTTGTGGCGTCTGACAGTGACAGAGCTTATCGGAAAAGATATCCCTCTCGCCGTACTGACATTAGAATTTCTGATGGCTGCAGTACATATAAATCTTTAACGCGAATTTGCCCAATATTCAGATATGGTTACAAAATTGCTCAAAATATATTCTGGTAACAGCCAGATATGTAACTTAGTTCGATGAAGTCTTGCAGACTTATTTTAGTTTTCATTATTATGAATGAATCAGATAGTGGCGATGATTCTAATTACTCTCATGAAATAATGGGATAAAAATAACCCTGAAGATTAAATATTATAAATAGTAAATCATAAATATCGTCGACTGAAAATTATTTTATCCACATTTACACTAATCTGAGTTGTTATCGTTAACATGCTTTATGCATTAAACTGCACCATGTTCAGCTGGTAGAACAACCTAATAGAACTCATTATTGGCCAAACTGAAGAATTACATCAAACCCTGCCCAAAAGTGCAGTGCTGTATAGAATACTTTGTACCAAATCCGAATACTACACATTTAACATTTTTGGACTTGATTCAGAATAATTTAGGATTGGCAATCCTAACTGACTGCCCGACTTGATAGATTTATTTTTCTATGTGGTTTCTTAAAAAAATAGGGTTTATAAACACGAGTTGAAAATGTAAATGGATTGTAAGCGTGAGTGAAATTGGTTGACATTTTTCAATAATTTTTCCCAATAATTTTGGAGATTTCCAAAGATTTCCCAATACATATCAATAATTGCACAGACTTTTGAATAATTCCTAAGATATATCCTAACTGATTGCCCGACTTGACCACCATGGATTTTTTTTCTATGGGGTTTCATAAAAAATAGGGTTACAAACACGAGTTGAAAATGTAAATGGATTGTAAGCGTGAGTGAAATTGGTTGACATTTTTCAATAATTTTTCCCAATACTTCCCAATAATTTTGGAGATTTCCAAAGATTTCCCAATACGTATCAATAATTGCACAGACTTTTGAATACTTCCCAAGATATATCCTAACTGATTGCCCGACTTGACCCCCATGGTTTTTTTTCTATGGGGTTTCATAAAAAAATAGGGTTACAAACACGAGTTGAAAATGTAAA
Source organism: Othius punctulatus (assembly GCA_951805005.1). Lineage (NCBI taxonomy): Eukaryota > Metazoa > Arthropoda > Insecta > Coleoptera > Staphylinidae > Othius > Othius punctulatus. The sequence continues at coordinate 15,359,305 of OX638141.1, forward strand.
TGGATTATAAGCGTGAGTCAAATTAGTCAACATTTTTCAATAATTTTTCCCAATATTTCCCAATAATTTTGGAGATTTCCAAAGATTTCCCAATACATATCAATAATTGCACAGACTTTTGAATAATTCCTAAGATATATCCTAACTGATTGCCCGACTTGACCACCATGGATTTTTTTTCTATGGGTTTCATAAAAAATAGGGTTACAAACACGAGTTGAAAATGTAAATGGATTGTAAGCGTGAGTGAAATTGGTTGACATTTTTCAATAATTTTTCCCAATACTTCCCAATAATTTTGGAGATTTCCAAAGATTTCCCAATACGTATCAATAATTGCACAGACTTTTGAATACTTCCCAAGATATATCCTAACTGATTGCCCGACTTGACCCCCATGGTTTTTTTTCTATGGGGTTTCATAAAAAAATAGGGTTACAAACACGAGTTGAAAATGTAAATGGATTATAAGCGTGAGTCAAATTAGTCAACATTTTTCAATAATTTTTCCCAACATTTCCCAATAATTTTGGAGATTTCCAAAGATTTCCCAATACATATCAATAATTGCACAGACTTTTGAATAATTCCCAAGATACATCCTAACTGATTGCCCGATCTGACCCCCATGGATTTTTTTTCTATGGGTTTTCATAAAAAAATAGGGTTACAAACACGAGTTCAAAATGTACATGGATTGTAAGCGTGAATCAAATTGGTTGACATTTTTAAATAATTTTTCCCAATATTTCCCAATAATTTTGGAGATTTCCAAAGATTTCCCAATACATATCAATAATTGCACAGATTTTTGAATAATTCCCAAGATATATCCTAACTGATTGCCCGACTTGACCCCCATGGATTTTTTTTCTATGGTTTTTCATAAAAAATAGGGTTACAAACACGAGTTGAAAATGTAAATGGATTGTAAGCGTGAGTGAAATTGGTGGCATTTTTCAATAATTTTTCCCAATATTTCCCAATAATTTTGGAGATTTCCAAAGATTTCCCAATACATATCAATAATTGCACAGATTTTTGAATAATTCCCAAGATATATCCTAACTGATTGCCCGACTTGACCCCCATGGATTTTTTTCTATGGGGTTTCATAAAAAATAGAGTTACTAACACGAGTTCAAAATGTAAATGGATTGTAAGCGTGAATCAAATTGGTTGACATTTTTCAATAATTTTTCCCAATATTTCCCAATAATTTTGGAGATTTCCAAAGATTTCCCAATACATATCAATAATTGCACAGATTTTTGAATAATTCCTAAGATATCCCAATCAATTTCGATATTTAGAATATAGAGCATATTTATTTATGCTTATCAATACTCGACTTACACAAGTCATACAATTAATAAATTAATTACAGATTAAAACGAATTTGAAATCTCTACAGATTTCGCAATAATTATCAAGATTTCTGGAGATTTTTCAATAAATGTAAAGCTTTCCTAACACTTATTAGGATTCCTGCGTCCTATTTTTTATATGAGTGGAAATTTGGCAAGATTAAATTACAATACAATGCATAAAACAATATCATTTCTGGAGATAATTCAATAATTCCTAAGATTTTGAGAGATTACTCATTAGTTTCGACATCATAAAAATTAGAAATGATTGATGTTATTATTACTCTTTTTTTTAATTCTCCGGATTTGTCGACAATTTATTTATTTTATTTATATATTTATTTATTTATTATTTACAATTTCAAAAATATCAAAGAGATCATTCAGTCATGTTCCTGATTTCTCAATTATATTTTGAAATATCTACAGATTTTGCAACAATTATCAATAATTCTGGAGATTTTTCTATAAATGCAAAGATTTCCTAACACTTATTAAAAAAATATGTATTACTGCGTCCTATTTTATTTTCCTATTTTTTTCTATATGAGTGAAAATTTAGCAAGAGTTTTTCATGCTACTTTGTATTTGCATTGTTGTGTAAACTTAGCAAAACTCTTGCTATTGATCCACTAATTTCCAAAATTGACAATTTTACAAAAAAAGGTACATTGATATTTAATCTAATTTTTTATCAAATTTAACATTTTAGAATCACAATGTTACGATCAAAAATATTACACACACAAAATTTTGCATTGCTGCCTCCTTCTTTACAGAAGGTGGAAATTTGGTGGAAGATTATTAGATTTTTTTATGACAATTTTTATTAGTATCATTGTCAATTTAGCAAAAATCTTGCTATTGGTATCGACTGATTTTCAAAATTAGCAATTTTATTAAAAAAAAGTGCATGGACTTCCAAACTATTGTTTATCAAATTTAAAATTTGGGAATCGTGAAGTTTCACACACAAAAAATGGCGTATTGCTGCTTCCTGCTTTTTAGGGCAGTGGAAATTTGCCAACATTTCTAGATTTTCAATGATATTTTTTAATTTTTAGTATTGTATCAACGTTGCAGAACTATTGCTATTGGTTCACTAATTTTAAAAGAATCGTATTTTTATAAAATAAAAAACAATAGTAACATTTCTAGATTTTCAATGATATTTTTTATTTTAATTATTGTATCAATTTTGCAAAACTATTGCCATTGGTTTACTAATTTAAAAAAAATAGCATTTTTATAAAATAAAAATTACAGGGATTTCCAAGCAATGTTTTGTCAAATTTCAAATTTGTTAATTGAGGGATCTAGAAGCAATAGGGTTTAAGTGCATTTTTGATAGTTCTGAGATAAATGGCTAAGTTAACTTGAATTTCAAATTCCAGAAATAAGTTTAGAAAACTGTGTTCATATTTCAGACTAAAAATGGACTAAAATATGAACACGGTTTTCTAAACTTATTCCTGGAATTTTGAAATTCAAGTTAACTTTAAGGCCATTTATTTCAGAACTACCAAAAATGCACGTAAACCGTTTTACTTCTAGACCCCTCAATTAGTATCATCTTACAGTCGAAAAATATTTCCTACGTATTTTTTAGAGCAGTGCAAATTTTACAAGTTTTCAAATTTTTATGATACTCCCAATTTTGAAGATATTTTAATCACAGACTTACACACATGAAAAATGTGTATTGATTCATCCTACATTTTAGAGCTGTGGATATTTGGCAAGATTTTTAGATGTTTTATGCAATTTTTTAAATTGCATTGTTTGGTCAACTTAGCAAAACTCTTGCATAGCTTCACTGATTTTGAAAATTGGCAATATCACAAAAAAAGTGCACCTATTTCCTATTTTTACTACTATTATGTGTCGGGTTTTACTTTCAACGTCAATTTAGCAAAAATATAATTGCTAATGGTAGACTGATTTTCAAAATTATCAATGTTATAAAAACTGTGCATGCACTTCCAAACTATTTTTTATCAAATTTAAAATTTTGGAATAGCGAAGTTTCACACAAAAAAAAAGTGTATTGCTGCTTCCTGATTTTAAGGGCAATGGAAATTTGGCAACATTTCTAGATTTTTAATGACATTTTAAATTTTTATTATTGTATCAACTTTGCAAACATATTGCTATTGGTTTACTATTTTTTTAAAAATGCCAATTTTATAAAATAAAAATTACAGTGATTTCCAAACAATTTTTTGTTCATTTACAAATTTGTTAATTACTGTCATCTTACAGTCGAAAAATATTTCCTACGTATTCTTTGGAGTAGTGCAAATTTTACAAGTTTTCAATTTTTTATGATACTCCCAATTTTGAAGAAATTTTAATCACAGACTTACACACATGAAAAATATGTATTGCTGCATCCTACATTTTTGGGGCTGTGGATATTTGGCAAGATTTTTAGATGTTTTATGCTATTTTTTTAATTGCATTGTTTGGTCAACTTAGCAAAACTCTTGCTATAGCGTCACTGAATTTGAAAATTGGCAATATCAACAAAAAAAGTGCAACTATTTTCTATTTTTACTACTATTATGTGCAGGGTTTTACTTTCAAAGTCAATTTAGCAAAAATATAATTGCTATTGGTAGGCTGATTTTCCAAATTATCAATGTTATAAAAACAGTGCATGGACTTCCAAACTATTTTTTATCAAATTTAAAATTTTTGAATCGCGAAGTTTCACACAAAAAAATGTGTATTGCTGCTTCCCGCTTTCAAGGGCAGTGGAAATTTGGCAACATTTATAGATTTTTAATGACATTTTTAATTTTTATTATTGTATCAACTTTGCAAACATATAGCTATTGGTTTACTAATTTTTTTAAAATGCCAATTTTATAAAATGAAAATTACAGTGATTTCCTAACATTTTTTTGTTAATTACTGTCATCTTACAGTCGAAAAATATTTCCTACGTATTTTTTAGAGCAGTGCAAATTTTACAATTTTTCATTTTTTTATGATACTCCCAATTTTGAAGATATTTTAATCACAGACTTACACATATTAAAAATATGAATTGCTGCATCCTACATTTTAGGGCTGTGGATATTTTACAAGATTTTTAGATGTTTTGTGCAATTTTTTTAATTGCATTGTTTGGTCAACTTAGCAAAACTCTTGCTATAGCTTCACTGATTTTCAAAATTGGCAATATCTCAAAAAGAGTGCACGAATTTCCTATTTTTACTACTATTAGGTGAAGGGTTTTACTTTCAAAATCAATTTAGCAAAAATATAATTGTTATTGGTAGACTGATTTTCAAAATTATCAATGTTATAAAAACAGTGCATGGACTTCCAAACTATTTTTTATCAAATTTAAAATTTTGGAATCGCGAAGTTTCACACAAAAAAATGTGTATTGCTGCTTCCCGCTTTCAAGGGCAGTGGAAATTTGGCAACATTTATAGATTTTTAATGACATTTTTAATTTTTATTATTGTATCAACTTTGCAAACATATAGCTATTGGTTTACTAATTTTTTAGAAAATGCCAATTTTATAAAATAAAAATTACAGTAATTTACAAATTTGTTAATTACTGTCATCTTACAGTCGAAAAATATTTCCTATGTATTCTTTAGAGCAGTGCAAATTTTACAAGTTTTCTATTTTTTATGATACAATGCCAATTTTGAAAATATTTTAATCACAGTGTTACACACAAGAAAAATGTGTATTGCGGCATCCTACATTTTAAAGCTGTGGATATTTGGCAAGATTTTTAGATGTTTTATGCTATTTTTTTAATTGCATTGTTTGGTCAACTTAGCAAAACTCTTGCTATAGCTTTACTGATTTTCAAAATTGGCAATATCTCAAAAAGAGTGCACGAATTTCCTATTTTTACTACTATTATGTGAAGGGTTTTACTTTCAAAATCAATTTAGCAAAAATATAATTGCTATTGGTAGACTGATTTTCAAAATTATCAATATTATAAAAACAGTGCATGGACTTCCAAACTATTTTTTATCAAATTTAAAATTTTGGAATCGCGAAGTTTCACACACAAAAAAGTGTATAGCTGCTTCCTGATTTTTAGGGCAGTGGAAATTTGGCAACATTTCTAGATTTTTAATGACATTTTTATTTTTTATTATTGTATCAACTTTGCAAAACTATTGCTATTGGTTTACTAATTTAAAAAAAAATGGCAATTTTATAAAATAAAATTGCAGTGATTTCCAAACATTTTTTTGTTAAATTACAAATTTGTTAATTACTGTCATCTTACAGTCGAAAAATATTTCCTATGTATTCTTTAGAGCAGTGCAAATTTTACAAGTTTTCTATTTTTTATGATACAATGCCAATTTTGAAAATATTTTAATCACAGTATTACACACATGAAAAATGTATATTACTGTCATCTTACAGTCGAAAAATATTTCCTATGTATTCTTTAGAGCAGTGCAAATTTTTCAAGTTTTCTATTTTTTATGATACAATGCCAATTTTGAAAATATTTTAATCACAGTATTACACACATGAAAAATGTATATTGCTGCATCCTACATTTTATAACTGTGGATATTTGGCAAGATTTTTAGATGTTTTGTGCTATTTTTTATTTGCATTGTTTTGTCAATTTAGAAAAACTCTCTAACTAAAATTAAACTATCTATACTATATAATTAAACTATGATCTATGTAATTCCCATTTATTAACGCCTACAGTTTTAATCTTCTGTCCCATATCTTACGTACAGCAATGCTCACATAAATCTAGTACAAGCAATTTGACATAGTTCTATAGAATTGCTATTGTAACCTAATTTCTTGTACTAGATTTATGTGAGCATGACTGTATGTAAGATATGGGACAGAAGATTAAAACTATAGGCATTAATAAATGGTACATATATTTTGTTGTAATTAATTTATGTATACATGTATCAACTTATATAATGTGCCAAATTTATCATTATTATTTATACTTTATAATTTGTAGTTTGTATTGTACTAACTATATTTCTTTTTATGACTTCGGAAAATCTACGGGTATCACCAAATAAAGATTTTTATTATTATTATTACATAAATTAAACTTTTTTTTTGCCAAATTTACTATGTAAAAGTAATGCTTTAAAATTGATTGCAATTTCAAAGCGACACTTAAACCCCTGAATATTTTGTCGATTTTTGGGGTAATTTTCAATGCATTTTCGTTAAGAGTTCATAGGTAAGTTTTAGTTGTTTTTTTTTGGGCGGAAATTGTAGTTTAGAAATTGAGTATTTTTATGTGTAGAGATTTACTTTTAACGGCAGATATTTCCTGCAAATTACATATATTTTGTGCGATATTTTTTTTACCACACTTACCACACAAATTTATAAAACCAAAATTTAGAATATACCAAATTATGTTTGATTCCAATTTGAAAGCGACACTTAAAACCCCTTAATATTTTCTCGATATCTGTTTTTCTTTCAATGCACGTTCATTCGTAAGTTTTAGTTGTTTTTTTTTTTTAAATTGTAGCTTAGATTATGTTTATGTGTAGGGTTTTACTTTTAATGCCCGATATTTCCTGCAAATTGCATACATTTTGTGCGATATTTTTTTTTACCACACTTACCACACAAATTTACAAAACCAAAATTTACAATATACCAAATTATGTTTGATTACAATTTGAAAGCGACACTTAAAACCCCTTAATATTTTCTCGATATCTGTGTTTTTTTTCAATGCACGTTCATTCGTAAGTTTTAGTTGTTTTTCTTGTTTTGGAAATTGTAGTTTAGAGTTTTTATGTGTAGGGTTTTACTTTTAATGCCCGATATTTCCTGCAAATTGCATACATTTTGTGCGATATTTTTTTTACCACACTTTTAGTATCACCACAAAATTAAAATCTTCTAGACTATACTGACACCTAATACTACTAAAAAATGTAATATTTGAAAGCGACACTTAAAATCCCTTAATATTTTCTCGATATCTGTTTTTTTTCAATGCACGTTCATTCGTAAGTTTTAGTAATTTTTTTTTTGAAATTGTAGCTTAGAGTATTTATGTGTAGGGTTTTACTTTTAATGCCCGATATTTCGTGCAAATTGCATACATTTTATGCGATATTTTTTTTACCACAGTTTTAGTATGACCACAAAATTAAAATCTTGTAGACTAATTACTGACACCTATTACTACTAAAAAATGTAATAACCAGAATATAGCCCATGTAAATAGTATCTAAACTTGGATTGTAAAGAATATTCATATCATTACTTACATATGTGCATGGTTCCATTTACACCTCATAGTTTACGCACTGTCGTAGAAAAACATTTTTTTTGTAAACAGGATTTAAATATGGATTGTAAAGAATATTGAAATCATTAGGATATTTTCGACCTTTATTACGAGGTAGTCCATATTAAAAAAAACAGATAAACAACTTGCTATGTTAATCTATGAAATAAAGTTACGCACTTTTTAAAATTTTCAAAATTGTTTTTTTTTATTGTTCACGACAATTGTTTCGCCACACTGTGGCTTCTTCAGGTGAAGAAATGAACTTGCTATGTTTTTACCACAAAATGTTTTTTGATATATCGACATATATAATAAAATAACGACTCGAATTTCGGTAATTTTCAAGTTGAAATCAATAATTATATCAATAAACATTTTTTTGGTAAAAACATAGAAAGTTGTTTCTTTGTTTTTTGAAATCATTACTTACGTATGTGTATGGTTCCATATACACCTCATACAATTCGCTTTGTATATCATCAATCGGTGGATATGTTTTGATGACCAAATGTCTGTGCCCCAATCCGGGAATATTGTACAGTGCATTCTGCACACCCAAAGCCGGAAGAGCTGAGGGCTCCACTTTCGCCACGAACACGATAGCCAGACACGAGAAAACCTGCAGTTTGACATACATTTCGACGACAATCAATCAATGCAGCATAATCCAAAACTCAATCTCCAGTTTTTTTTTATAATGATAGAAAAACACCGCGAGAATTAAACTCAATGTCCAGTTTGTTTTTTATAGTGATGAAAAAAAAAACACCGCGCGAATTTCTCTCCCCGAACTATCTATATAATTTGCACACTGATTCAATCAAAACTGACCACTCTATTGTCCGGTCGCCCACGAAATGATGTCCGTCTCCAGACGGGCCGCATGTATATAAACAGTTCATGACTGTGACATGACACAACCGACGAAGGATATGTGGAAAAAATTGTAGGAGGAAACGGTGAGCATTTTTCCAAGCCAAGGATCAAGGTGGGGTGGTTGGCGTCTTGAGGTCATAAAAAGCTTGGAATCTTCAATAAACAACTCTCAAACGATTATTGAAAGAGAATTTATATAGATGAGGAGCATGTTAATCTTTTCAAATGTAATTCAGACTAAATAGAATTTCCAAAGTTTTGGTAAATTTTTTAAGCTTCCCTCCATTTTTTCAGCAATTCTAACTAAATTCAATGTAATTACCTCATCTATCAGCACATAAATCATATCGTATGACCTTGCATATATCATTAAAGCTTAAACGTAAGATGCGTTTACAAAATCGCTGAAGTATTCTTCCTGCAGTTACCTTATATGGAAATAGCTATAATTATTTGTAAATGAACATAATTTTATTCGCAGTTTTTTGCAAGTAGAGTGCGTTAATGATTCGATGGTATCGTTGAAAGTTGATGCATTTCGTCGTTGTCTGGGAATGTGTCTAATAAAAGACTGCCAATTGCAGCATAATTTTAAGATTAAATAAATTGGTTTCTTCAGATGCAGCCAATTGCAGTTTGAGTGATGGCCAGAAAGCCACGCAATTGCAGAAGAATTATTTTTTTAATTGCCAACACTAATGGAAAAATATAATATGCAGGAAAACAGTTTTATTGCGCATTTTAATTGTTGAATTGTATTTCTCTTCGTAATGGAAAACCTTGAAACGAACACACTATTAGCAACTAAAATAATATAAATTATTAATTAAGTGCAATTTACGTTTATTTATAACAACCCAGGGGGGGAAATTTGCTTGTAACTTATGTTATTATCCGTAATGTGCCGTCGTGTGCGAAATTGCAGTGTCATTATTTATGCAATGTCTTGGCTGCGATTGGAAGTTATCTGTGCGTGGTGAGGCTCTTTTTATTTTAATTTACCAGCCTGAGGCCTTTTATTAAATCTTAATTAGATTACGCAATGAAGTTCCACCGACTTTTAACTGAGCCTCGATGAGCAAAGCAGGCAGTAAGATTTTGGACAAGGATAACACCAACTTTCACATGCGTAATGAGTAATTGAATTAAATAGACGTTTCGACTCATTATGTCAGTAATTTAGAATTTTTCCAAACCTGCAGTTTTGTAACATGAATGAAGCAAACAAATCATTGTTTTCCACATAATGCACCGCTGCTGAAATATTAAAGCATTAATTACATTAACCCATGTTAAACCACATATTCGTATGTTTCCTGATATCATTAAACACAACTCTTTGCAATACATGTTTCGTTATCCTCAAATCAATTGTAATCAGAAATACACAGTTAATACAAAATTAATCAACGTGTACACTATCCATTCACGATGTTTTTGCGTCAGGGGAGTTTATGAATATCTAGTTTTGTTGGTAGCACTGAATTCCCCAATAGCACTTGTCATTTTTTTTAGGTTAAGCTGTATTCATCATTGGGTTATATTTTTTAAATAACATGCTAGATGTAAAGTTTAAATTATTAGAGATGAAAATGAAACAGGAAAAAATTATAAATCTGACAATGTGGTAGGAAGCAAATGTCTAATAGACATCGACACAAAAAAAAATTGACAGTTTGTGTAACATGACAAAGAGAAAACCCAACCAACTCGGTTGCAAAAAGGTCGCGAATGTATAATATTAGTAGATACTTTTCAGTTGCCTAGGAAAGTTTTTAATATAACGTGTGTATCAGTACTTAATAGCTTTAATTGTTACTTTATTAGGAATTTGAATTGGGTTAGAATTTTCTAAATTTTCTTTAAGTGCTTTTGTCCACTGTGAAACATTTCTACCAAGCAGTTTTTATGTTATTTTATTTTTCAGTTGATAACAACGAACGGAAAGCTCATCACTAAAACTCACAACAGGTCATACTCTTAAACTCAAACTATTCAGACGACTATTGAATAATAGGCTACTCGCATCTAGTTTGCGAAACTTGCGCTGATTAATCAGTCACAGTAATCAGTGTCAATGTCAAGTTGAATCCAGGCGCGGAGAGCTTCCGAAATTCGAAGTTAATGTTTGAAATTCAAGTAAACCTGGCTTAGAGCCTCCACTAGTTGGCACGAGAATGGCCAAGTCGAGTGTGAGCAATCGTCTTGATCAAATCGAAGATGAAATCAGGCAGCTGCTCATCATTCAGAAGAGGCACAACGAGATGTGTGCCACAGATCAAAGCAACGACAAATCAAGAACCAAAAGCTCGTCAGCCATCTCAGGGTAAGTAGTATTAATTATTTGAAGTAGAGAGGCAACAAGAGTTCGGGGTCATTTTCCCATAAGGATTTACATAGGGGTCTAAATTATTTTTTTCCGGTCGCAGAGTTGGGAGGACGATATTTGTACAATGGGTTGCCTATGGGCCAAGTATATGTTGGGCTACCTATGGTGGCCTTGTCTGTTTATATAAGCCTGTTTAAAATGAGAAAACAGGCTGATATAAACAGGTCTCTTTTAAACAGGCTGATATAAACAGGTCTCTTTTAAACAGGCTTATATAAACAGGTCTCTTTTAATCAGGCTGATATAAGCAGGTCTCTTTTTAAACAGCCTGTTTTCTCATTTTAAACAGGCTGATATATGGGACCCATGATGATTTAGACCCCAATGTAAATCCTTACAGGAAAATGACTCCGAACTCATGTTGCCTATCTACTATTTGAAATTACAACAATAAGTTCACTAAGCCAAAAAATATTTATAAGCAACTTCGAGAAATCCAAGCCTAAAATATATTTACAAGCAACCCATGAGAAATAGAAGATTCGCTGATGAGTAAAATCTATTTAAAAATAATTTGAATTTGCAACAATAATTTCACCAAGTCTAAAAAAAATTTACAAGCAACGTAAGAGATATCCAAGCCTAAAAAATATTTACAAGCAACTTACGAGAAATAGAAGATTATTAAGGAATAGAAGATTGATGAGTTCAAACTATTTAAAAATACTCGTAATTTGAAATTGCAACAATAATTTCAACAAGCCTAAAAAATATTTACAAGCAACCTACGAGAAATCGAAACCTAAACATTATTTACAAGCAACCTACGAGAAATAGAAGATAATTAAGGAATAGAAGATTCACTGATGAGTTCAAACTATTTTAAAATACTCGTAATTTGAAATTGCAACAATAATTTCACCAAGTCTAAAAAATACTTACAAGCAAACTACGAGAAATCGAAACTTAAACATTATTTACAAGCAACCTACGAGAAATAGAAGATTATTAAAGAATAGAAGATTCACTGATGAGTTCAAACTATTTAAAAAGCTATGGACCAATTCGTTATTTCAGTTATTCTAAAGCTGATAGTGAGATTTCAAGATCAAATTCATACATCGCAGAAATTGGCAGAAAAACATGATAAATTTTAATCATTATCGTTAGGCTTAGAGATGCCCAAGACAAATTTAAAATGCTGAACAGCAACCATGTTTTCTAATGCACGAAAACATTGATACAGTCCAGCGGTATCTTGGAGCTTGTGAAAAGATCGCAAAAGAATAAGGAAACAAACACCCTTTTCACAATTTGTTTCTAGTGAAGATTGTTAAAAATAATTTGAATTTGCAACAACAATTTCACCAAGTCTAAAAAATATTTACAAGCAACGTACGAGAAATTCAAACTTAAAAAAAATATTTAGAAGTAACCTACGAGAAATAGAAGATTATTAAGGAATAGAAGATTCACTGATGAGTTCAAACTATTTAAAAAGCTATGGACCAATTCGTTATTTCAGTCATTCTGAAGCTGATAGTGAGATTTCAAGATCAAATTCATACATCGAAGAAATTGGCAGAAAAACATGATAAATTTTAATCATTATCCTTAGGCTTAGAGATGCCCAAGACAAATTTAAAATGCTGAACAGCAACCATGTTTTCTAATGCACGAAAACATTGATACAGTCAAGCGGTATCTTGGAGTTTGTGAAAAGATCGCAAAAGAATAAGGAAACAAACACCTTTTTCACAATTTGTTTCTAGTGAAGATTGTTAAAAATAATTTGAATTTGCAACAACAATTTCACCAAGTCTAAAAAATATTTACAAGCAACCTACGAGAAATAGAAGATTATTAAGGAATAGAAGATTCACTGATGAGTTCAAACTATTTAAAAAGCTATGGACCAATTCGTTATTTCAGTCATTCTGAAGCTGATAGTGAGATTTCAAGATCAAATTCATACATCGAAGAAATTGGCAGAAAAACATGTTACATTTTAATCATTATCCTTAGGCTTAGAGATGCCCAAGACAAATTTAAAATGCTGAACAGCAACCATGTTTTCTAATGCACGAAAACATTGATACAGTCCAGCGGTATCTTGGAGCTTGTGAAAAGATTGAAAAAGAATAAGGAACAAACACCTTTTTCACAATTTGTTTCTAGTGAACATTGTTAAAAATAAAATGAATTTGCAACAATAATTTCACCAAGTCTAAAAAATATTTACAAGCAACGTACGAGAAATTCAATCCTAAAAAATATTTAAAAGCAACCTACGAGAAATAGAAGATTATTAAGGAATAGAAGATTCACTGATGAGTTCAAACTATTTAAAAAGCTATGGAATAATTCGTCATTTCAGTCATTCTGAAGCTGCTAGTGAGATTTCAAGATCAAATTCATACATCGAAGAAATTGGCAGAAATACATGATAAATTTTAATCATTATCCTTAGGCTTAGAGATGCCCAAGACAAATTTAAAATGCTGAACAGCAACCATGTTTTCTAATGCACGAAAACATTGATACAGTCCAGCGGTATCTTGGAGCTTGTGAAAGGATCGCAAAAGAATAAGGAAACAAACACCTTTTTCACAATTTGTTTCTAGTGAAGATTGTTAAAAATAATTTGAATTTGCAACAGTAATTTCACCAAGTCTAAAAAATATTTACAAGCAACGTACGAGAAATCCAAGCCTAAAAAATATTTACAGGCAACTTACGAGAAATAGAAGATTATTAAGGAATAGAAGATTCACTGATGAGTTCAAATTATTTAAAAAGCTATGGGCCAATTCGTTATTTCAGTCATTCTGAAGCTGATAGTGAGATTTCAAGATCAAATTCATACATAGAAGAAATTGGCAGAAAAACATGATAAATTTTAATCATTATCCTTAGGCTTAGAGATGCCCAAGACAAATTTAAAATGCTGAACAGCAACCATGTTTTCTAATGCACGAAAATATTGATACAGTCCAGCGGTATCTTGGAGCTTGTGAAAAGATCGCAAAAGAATAAGGAAACAAACACCTTTTTCACAATTTGTTTCTAGTGCAGATTGTTAAAAATAATTTGAATTTGCAACAACAATTTCACCAAGTCTAAAAAATATTTACAAGCAACCTACGAGAAAAAGAAGATTATTAAGGAATAGAAGATTCACTGATGAGTTCAAACTATTTAAAAAGCTATGGACCAATTCGTTATTTCAGTAATTCTGAAGCTGCTAGTAAGATTCCAAGATCAAATTCATACATCGAAGATATTGGCAGAAAAACATGATAAATTTTAATCATTATCCTTAGGCTTAGAGATGCCCAAGACAAATTTAAAATGCTGAACAGCAACCATGTTTTCTAATGCACGAAAACATTCATATAGTCCAGCGGTATCTTGGAACTTGTGAAAAGATCGCAAAAGACTAAGGAAACAAACACATTTTTCACAATTTGTTTCTAGTGAAGATTGTTAAAAATAATTTGAATTTGCAACAATAATTTCACCAAGTCTAAAAAATATTTACAAGCAACCTACGTAAAATAGAAGATTATTAAGGAATAGAAGATTCACTGATGAGTTCAAACTATTTAAAAAGTTATGGACCAATTCGTTATTTCAGTCATTCTAAAGCTGATAGTGAGATTTCAAGATCAAATTCATACATCGAAGAAATTGGCAGAAAAACATGATAAATTTTAATCATTATCCTTAGGCTTAGAGATGCCCAAGACAAATTTAAAATGCTGAACAGAAACCATGTTTTATAATGCACGAAAATATTGATATAGGCCAGCGGTATCTTGGAACTTGTGAAAAGATCGCAAAAGAATAAGGAAACAAACACCTTTTTCACAATTTGTTTCTAGTGAAGATTGTTAAAAATAATTTGAAATTGCAACAACAATTTCACCGAGTCTAAAAAATATTTACAAGCAACGTACGAGAAATTCAATCCTAAAAAATATTTAAAAGCAACCTACGAGAAATAGAAGATTATTACGGAATAGAAGATTTACTGATTAGTTCAAACAATTTAAAAAGCTATGGACCAATTCGTTATTTCAGTAATTCTGAAGCTTCCTTGAGATTCCAACGAATTGATTGAAGCTTGAGATTCCAAGATGAAATTCATACAACCAAGCATTTAGCAGAAAAACATGTTGAATTTTAATCATTATCCTTAGGCTTAGAGATGCCCGAGACAAATTTAAAATGCTGAACGGCAACCATGTTTTCTAATGCACGAAAACATTGATATAGTCCAGCGGTATCTTGGAGCTTGTGGAAAGATCGCAAAAGAATAAGGAAACAAACACCTTTTTCACAATTGGTTTCTAGTGCAGATTGTTAAAAATAATTTGAATTTGCAACAATAATTTCACCAAGTCTAAAAAATATTTACAAGCAACGTACGAGAAAACCAAGCCTAAAAAATATTTACAGGCAACTTACGAGAAATAGAAGATTATTAAGGAATAGAAGATTCACTGATGAGTTCAAACTATTTAAAAAGCTATGGAATAATTCGTTATTTCAGTCATTCTGAAGCTGATAGTGAGATTTCAAGATCAAATTCATACATCGAAGAAATTGGCAGAAATACATGATAAATTTTAATCATTATCCTTAGGCTTAGAGATGCCCAAGACAAATTTAAAATGCTGAACGGCAACCATGTTTTCTAATGCACGAAAACATTGATATAGTCCAGCGGTATCTTGGAGCTTGTGGAAAGATCGCAAAAGAATAAGGAAACAAACACCTTTTTCACAATTGGTTTCTAGTGCAGATTGTTAAAAATAATTTGAATTTGCAACAATAATTTCACCAAGTCTAAAAAATATTTACAAGCAACGTACGAGAAAACCAAGCCTAAAAAATATTTACAGGCAACTTACGAGAAATAGAAGATTATTAAGGAATAGAAGATTCACTGATGAGTTCAAACTATTTAAAAAGCTATGGAATAATTCGTTATTTCAGTCATTCTGAAGCTGATAGTGAGATTTCAAGATCAAATTCATACATCGAAGAAATTGGCAGAAATACATGATAAATTTTAATCATTATCCTTAGGCTTAGAGATGCCCAAGACAAATTTAAAATTCTGAACAGCAACCATGTTTTCTAATGCACGAAAACATTGATATAGTCCAGCGGTATCTTGGAGCTTGTGAAAAGATCGCAAATGAATAAGGAAACAAACACCTTTTTCACAATTTGTTTCTAGTGAAGATTGTTAAAAATAATTTGAATTTGCAACAATAATTTCACCAAGTCTAAAAAATATTTACAAGCAACCTACGAGAAATAGAAGATTATTAAGGAATAGAAGATTCACTGATGAGTTCAAACTATTTAAAAAGCTATGGACCAATAGCTCGTTATTTCAGTCATTCTGAAGCTGATAGTGAGATTTCAAGATCAAATTCATACATCGAAGAAATTGGCAGAAAAACATGATAAATTTTAATCATTATCCTTAGGCTTAGAGATGCCCAATACAAATTTAAAATTCTGAACAGCAACCATGTTTTCTAATGCACGAAAACATTGATATAGGCCAGCGGTATCTTGGAGCTTGTGAAAAGATCGCAAAAGAATAAGGAAACAAACACCTTTTTCACAATTTGTTTCTAGTGAAGATTGTTAAATATAATTTGAATTTGCAACAACAATTTCACCAAGTCTAAAAAATATTTACAAGCAACCTACGTGAAAAAGAAGATTATTACGGAATAGAAGATTCACTGATGAGTTCAAACTATTTAATAAGCTATGGGCCAATTCGTTATTTCAGTAATTCTCAAGCTGATAGTGAGATTTCAAGATTAAATTCATACATCGAAGAAATTTTCAGAAAAACATGATAAATTTTAATCATTATCCTTAGGCTTAGAGATGCCCAAGACAAATTTAAAATACTGAACAGCAACCATGTTTTCTAATGCACGAAAACATTGATACAGTCCAGCGGTATCTTGGAGCTTGTGGAAAGATCGCAAAAGAATAAGGAAACAAACACCTTTTTCACAATTGGTTTCTAGTGCAGATTGTTAAAAATAATTTGAATTTGCAACAATATTTTCACCAAGTCTAAAAAATATTTACAAGCAACGTACGAGAAATCCAAGCCTAAAAAATATTTACAGGCAACTTACGAGAAATAGAAGATTATTAAGGAATAGAAGATTCACTGATGAGTTCAAACTATTTAAAAAGCTATGGACAAATTCGTTATTTCAGTAATTCTGAAGCTGATAGTGAGATTCCAAGATCAAATTCATACATCGAAGAAATTTTCAGAAAAACATGATATATTTTAATCATTTTCCTTAGGCTTAGAGATGCCCAAGACAAATTTAAAATGCTGAACAGCAACCATGTTTTCTAATGCACGAAAACATTGATATAGTCAAGCTAGTATCTTGTAGCTTGTGACAGGATCGCAAAAAAATAAGAAAACAAACGCATTTTTCACAATTTGTTTCTAGTCTGAAATGATTATCTCTCTAGTCTGAAATCTCTGAAATGAATGCATTTCAGAGATTTAGACTCGTCTTAAATATATATATATATATACAGGTTCAATTCTACAATCTCCAGTTATCTTTAATCAGAGATGAATTGCGTTTGATGCGATTGTTAACACAGTTTAATGTAAACTGACTGATTATTAAAGATAATTGGAGATTGTACAACTGGGCGTAATAAAAATAATGCCATTACACCTGAATTTATTACAATAACTCATTGAATATTTTAGGCAATCATTTACATCAGCTCGCACAACCTCTCCTCAGTTGATCCCCAACGATGCAATAAGGAAGTCAAAAAGTGAATCTGAAGAGATCAGCAGAAGTAATAGCAATCTGCTGGATTTTCAGGATGTTGACTGCGATAGAGGTTTGGCAATTGGTGCCTAAATTTTAACCACTTTAACCATTTGCATTTCTAGAAACAATAAGATGTAAGAGTCGTAAGAAGGTAATGTTTTGCTGTGCTTGCGATCGAAGTACAGAAGGCTCTACAAAACAGGTATTACAGGCTAAGGATAAATAGTAGGATAGTAGGATAGGATAGGTAAATAGGTAACAGTAGGATAACTAAATAGTACAATAAAACTATCGGAAAAAAACCCTGTTACATCGGAAAAAATCTAAGATCAGATTTTTATTTTAGAAGTGCTGAGGCGCATAAAACAAGTCTAAACCAAAAAGGCGTATCCCAATTCCGTTGGAAGGTGCAGCCATTTTGAAAAGTTATAAGTAATGACAAAAAATTAGTAAAATTTTATGTGCCACATTTAGATTAATATTTTAATCTGGATTCTGAATTTTAAGGTTTTGGTACAAAATAGTATAATGACAAAAAATGTGTAAAATTTTATGTGCCACACTTATTTTATTATTTTAATCTGGATTCTGGATTTTAAGGTTTTGGTACAGAATAGTATGGGATAAGACAGTTAATATAAAAGTACACAGACAAGCCCATGGCTTTTGTGGAAAATGTTACTTTGTACGCATTTTTTTTTATAATAAATTATTATAATAATAATTATTTATAATAATAGTTATTATATATTATATATTATACAGGGTGTATCAGCCAAATGGAATAAATTCAATAATAAATAAATAGGGGCGTATTCAAAAAAAAACGCTCGGACACGTCGATTGATATTTTCAGTTGCGCATTTTTTTCAATAAAAACTTTTTATACAGGGTGTGTCATGTGACCGTGGCCAATACCAACTTTCTTATTTTAAATACAACACCTGGTATATTATTCAATTTTTGGATTCTTCAGAAAATTCTAGACATATTTCATGTACAATGTCCTATACCTATCTTTAACTGTTTCGGAAATATTAAGTGTTTTCAGTTTTATTGCAAAAATTAACATTAAAAAAAGAAAATTATTTGATTACAGAAATTCGCTACAACACATTTAATAATTATTTCCCATTTAGGTCTTGATAATGAGAAAGTAAGCAAAAACCATTTCAGCGTTCCTTTTTACGGATATGAATATTTCCAAATCGGTGGATAGGGAGGCGAGGATCGATGGAATGGCCAGCACGATCCCCTGATCTGACGTCATTAGACTTCTTCTTATGGGGATATGTCAAAAGTATTGTATACAAAACTAAACCCTTCGACTTAGCTGACTTAAGAAGACGAATAATGCTTGCGATTAGATCGGTCACGCCTGAGATGTTGAGTAACGTTAGAAGAAATTTCTATTTAAGATTAGGATGTTGCCAAGACGTTCACGTCGAGCATTTTGAACATCTCCTCCATTGAAATTTATTGTTTTTTTTTGTTTTTTTACATTATCAAGAAATAAACAGTATTAATTATTAGTTTTTGAGTGTGTTGTAACGAATTTCTGTAATCAAATAATTTTCTTTTTTTAATGTTAATTTTTGCAATAAATCTGAAACACTTAATATTTCCGAAACAGTTGAAGATAGGTATAGGACATTGTATATGAAATATGTCTAGAATTTTCTGAAGAATCCAAAAATTGAATAATATACTAGGTGTTGCATTTAAAATAAGAAAGTTGGTATTGGCCACGGTCACATGACACACCCTGTATTAAAAGTTTTTGTTGAAAAAAATGCGCAACTAAAAATAACAATCGACGTGTCCGAGCGTTTTTTCGAACACGCCCCCATTTATTTATTATCGAATTTATTCCATTTGGCCTATACACAGTGTATATTATATATTATATATTATATAATTATAATTAATATTATTTACTGTCTAACAAGTTTTTGCCTACCATCAAGAGAAAACGAGATAAATCGTCTTATACAATTTTTCAAAATGGCACATTCTAACGCGACAGTAGTGGGGATACGCCTTTTTTCTAGATGTGTCTTATGTCCCTTAACACTTCTGAAGAAAAAAATCTGGTCTTGGAATTTTTCCGAAGTAAAACTACAATTTTACTGTACCAACATAAGTTTTGAGTAATGTCTACCCTTCAAACAGAAATTAGATCAACCCAAAGACCTAGAAGTGGAGGTTGCTTGTTTGAGAAACCTAGTTGATGAGCTTAAGCTAGGAAGGGATACAGCTTTGGAATCGTGCCAACAGTGGAAAGAAAAGTACAACGAAGTAAAGGAGTGTGCTTGTTCTTGCAAGAAAACCTGGCAGGCGATTCTTGCAGAGAAAAACTGCTTGGAAAAGAGTTTGGAGCAGGAAAGGAAGAAGCTACAAGAAGCGGAATTGCAACTACATAATTCCGAAGAAAAGATCGATGATTACTACCTTATAAGGAAAAACTACGAAGAGGTCCTCAAGAGGTTGAACGATAAGGAGAAGCAAATTAAGGATGCGGAGCATATGAATGCAAAATTGAAAACCACCTGTATGAATATTGCCGAAGAACTCAAGAGCACCAAACATAAATTTAAAGGCTTGGAAAAAACGAATAAGTTGTTCGCCAAGGATATCGTAAATAAATACGAATGCTTCGCTACTGAATCCACTATTATTTGCAAGTCGCAAAATGCTAAATCACAAATGGTAATAATATAAACATAAATTTTAAAAAAAACCTTAAATAAACATAAATTGTAAATCAAAATCTGCACCTCCTTAATCTGTATAAATTTTATTTTGCTACAGGTTTCGACCTACAGTTCAGGTCATCATCGGGAAAAAACTAAGATTTTGATTTACAATTGAAATGCTTCGCTACTGAATCCACTATTATTTGCAAGTCGCAAAATGCGAAATCACAAATGGTTATAATATAAACATAAATAAAAACACAACAAAAAAGAAACAACCTTAAATAAACATAAATTGTAAATCAAAATCTGCACCTCCTTAATCTGTATTCAATCTTTATTTTGCTAAAAGTTTCAACAGTAGTTATACTATGGGGCTTCTACTCCACCCCCCGCGAAGATTTCGATTAATTTAATCCTCGTTTTAATCGAACCTTTGATTCGCGTTAATCGGCTGAATTGCGCAGGTAATTACATTGTGGTGATTCGGACAAGTGCTGACCAGCGTACCACACAACCTTGATATTGCTACCGGTTTCGACCTACAGTTCAGGTCATCATCAGGCAAAAACTCAGATTTTTATTTAAAATTAAAATGCTTCGCTACTGAATCCACTATTATTTGCAAGTCGCAAAATGCTAAATCACAAATGGTTATAATAAAAACATAAATAACAAAATAACAAAAAATCAACCTTAAATTAACATAAATTGTAAATCAAAATCTGCACCTCCTTAATCTGTATTTAATCTTTATTTTGCTACCAGTTTCGACCTACAGTTTAGGTCGTCATCATTAGGCCAAAATTAAAATTATGATCTACAATTTTATTTTGCTACCGGTTTCAACCTACAGTTCAGGTCATCATCAGGCAAAAATTAAGATTTTGATTTACAATTTTTTTTTTGTACAGGTTTTGACCTACAGTTCAAGATTTTGATTTACAATTAAACACAAAACTTAAATATGAGAAAACCGAATGATAAATATAAATTTTTTAAACGTGACCATTGATATATTTGCTTGTAGTTGATAGACCACCTAAAAAGTATCAACGAGAAGAACGAGAAAAAACTATTGACGGAGAAGGAGGTGAACGAGGCCTTAAAAAATCAGCTCCGAGATGTGCAAAGTGATGCTGTTGAACGCGAGCAAATGCAATCTGAAGAGATGGCCCACTTGGAGGAACAGATAAAACTACTACAGATCAATTATGAGAAGATGAGAGACGAGACGGATAATAATATTAATATAATTATGAGCGAGAAATTGAAGGCAGAAAATATGTGCGCTGATCTACAGAATCAAATTCAAAATAAGGAGCAAACTATTTCTGTGTGGTAATATACTTCCTGGTTATATAAAGTTAGAAATTTGTTTTTAAGTTTTTGCATCTCAGGATAAAACTCCATATACACCATTTTTTGAAAATATGAACTTTTTATGCCAAAATACATAATTTTGTTTATTGTTACTTTATAATGCTCAAAGATCAATAATAATAATAATAATAATAATAATAATATCTCTATTGGTGCGATTGACAAATAAGTCTTACACATGTCATAAAATAGTTACAAAAGTATAAAATATAAAATCCAATACATATCTGAAAAACACAAAATCACAAAACATTTAAAAATTACATGGAAGCATACTTAAAAATAATCAATCTACTCTTGGCTCTGCCACTTCAATTTAAAAAAAAATATTGCATTTTTTTACAATCTAATTACAAATTGACAGGTTGTATACTTCCTATTAATTCATCACCATGACAACCAAAGCTGCTACGATTATGTCATATCAAACATGCTCTATAATTAGTTACTTACATAACTTACACTTTTTTTGAATGCATTTTTCTTTTTAAGATTTTTAGAAAATTTAATGCTGCTATAACTTTGTCGTCCTTGCTATGTAGTTTGGTTTTTTACCAAATATTGAGATGATTATAATTATGTTTAAGCAAAAGCTTTTGCTTTTAAATATGATTGATGAAAAGGTCTATTAAATGGTCATATATAATAGATTAGTTCCTTCTTGTTCAAGTGTATCAAAGGTCATCAAAGTTCTTGTTCAAGTATCAAAGTTTTTGGCTATGTCTAGCTATCCTTGACAATCGTCAAGTCATATATGTCATGTTAAATAGTCATATATAATAGATTAGTTCCTTCTTGTTCAAGTGTATCAAAGGTCATCAGAGTTCTTGTTCAAGTATCAAAATTTTTGGCTATCTCTAGCTATCCTTGACAATCGTTTCAAGATATTGACGATTCGTAGAAAGTTCGGAAATTGAACAGTAGACACTCCGAGATTTCAAATCTTTAATGTACTGATAGTAGACTCCGGCGTGTACTTAAGAGTGGTGTGGGTTCGATTCTCGCCGTAAGAGATTCAAAATAAATCAACTTTCCCAGATTGTGCAGCTCGTATTGAATAGATTTTTCAGACATCTTAATTGGTGATAAAATATGTGATTGGTGCATTAGCTAACATTAATCATATCTATTATTACTTAGAATATTACTACTAATCTATCACTACTAACTTTTGATATATTACTTCCATAGTTTCTCAAATTGTGAGACGTTAGAAAGAGAACTCGAGCATGTCAAAAACGCTGCAATAGAAAAGGAAAACAAGTTTCATGCGGAAATAACTGCGCAGAGGTCGCTGGTACAAGAGCTGAACTCCATCCTCAAAGGGCACCAGACTCACATCGAGGACATCGTGAACTTGAACAACCAGCTCAAGCTAACTTCGGAGGAGGAGGCTTCAAAGCTTGCAAAGAAGGTAGGAACCTGAACGAATCCCAATGGCAATTGTGAACGTAATAGTGTTAAGTGTTCGTAGTGTGAGCAGCTGAAGATTGTGGAGCAAAAATTTCAGAACATGAGCATGCGACACGAGAAACTTCAAGATCATATTGAAAAGCAGAAGTTGAATTGTAATGATAGTAAAAAGGCGGGTATGGCTGTCGTTGAAAACCAAATTAAAGATCTCAAGTAAGTTACTAGCAAAGTAACTAGAAAATTAAAAGTTAGGTGTTAAGTTAGTTGCCAAATTATACACAGAGCGCATAAAGTTTCAAAGATTTATTTTCCTAAGTTTCCTGGATTATTTTTTTCCTACAGGGGAAAAATAAATCCAGGTTTTGAAATAAGGTTTTGAGGTTTTGAGGAAATTGAGGTTTTGAGGAATTTGCGACCAACGCTTGAACAAGCCAAAATGATTTTTTTGAAAGAAGTATTTTGAGACCAATTTCATTTTTTCATCTAAGTTATGACGTCAGAGCCATTTTTAAAATGCAACCACCTCCCTTTTTTAGTGGATTTAATTTGGATAGATCATAGCATAGCTCATAGCTAGCATAGCATTTAAGTTGGATAGAACATAGCATAGCACCAGGATGTGAAACTTTATACGCTCTCTGTATATGTTTATAACAAAGGAGAATGCTATTGAGTTGCATTGATGACCAAATGGTGACAATTATATATTACGGTAGGTACCTTAAATAGGTGAAATGACTCTTGTTAGAATAATAGAGATAACATTTATTGAAACCTGAAAATGTTTTACAATTATACAGTTTGAATCATTTTCTTGGTTATCAGTTGGACTAATAAGTAGTTATATTAACTAAGTCTTTTGATAATATAAGCCGTTTATTTTGAAAGTGGCTTAAGTCCATTTTCATCTTTTATCAAGTTGGCACTTGTGACATTTATAATTTATGCTGAACTGTCAAAAAAATAAATCGGTATTGAAATATACTTAGTACATTTGAAAATTTTATATCACGTACATTTTCAAAATAATATAAATACTGAAAATCATAATTTTTAAAGTGACCTAAGTCCACTTTTTATTGACGATGTCAAAAAGTGCGGCCCAAAATGTTGAAAGCAGTGATGAAGGTAATTTAAATTACGTTTCGATATTGAATAGAAATTTAAAAAATAATATTTAATTTAAAGAAATTATTAAACCCATGGGAAAGGATAAAATAACAAGATTTCTTGATTCTGAAAGTGAAGAGGAATTAAACTCACACAACAGATATAAAAAAAGAAGGAGAATTTTAGAAGTTCATTCTTCAACAGAGGAAGAGGAAGTAATTGAGAATGAGAATTTACAAAACAGCACCTTCAAAGGATTCAGAGAACACAGAAGTGGTACTTATATTCAGACAATTCGTAAAATTAAACGGAATTCAGGGAAAAGATACGATACACAATCGGGAAAAAATATTCCTGCCAAAGTTTTTCAAAATGAAGATTGCCATTGCCGAAAAGACTGCTTGAAAAATTTAAATGAAACAGAAAGAAAACGTATTTTCGAAATGTTTTGGAACTTAGGAGACTTTAATAAGCAAAATATATTGCTATACGAAGCGACCGGACGCAGTGTTGTAAAAAGAAGACGTCAGAGAAACGGAAAAGGTTCATGTAGAAATGAGAGTTTTACGTATTGGTTAAATTCTAAAACAGGCAAAGTTGCTGTTTGTAAAAAAATCTTTTTAGATACTTTTCAAATAAGCGAAGGACGATTGAAACGTGTATTAAAATCTAAAAACGTTGGCAACAATTTACGTGGGCGTTTGCCTCTATCGTCGAGAAAAATATGTGATTAAGCAAATATGATTGTTCAAAACCATATTAACAGTTTCCCGAAATTTGAATCCCATTATACTAGGGACCATAATCCCGACAGAAAATATCTTCATCCTGAACTGACTATAAAAAAATGTTTAATTTTTATGAGCTTCACTGTGAAGAAAATAATTTAAAAGCAGTTAATGAATGGACTTATAGAAAAATATTCAACAAGGATTTTAATCTACATTTCCACCAACCACGCAAAGACACATGTCAAAGATGTGATCTATTAAACATTAAAGTCAAAGCATCAGAAAACCATGAAGAACAGAAAAAACTTATGGAAGAACATGGTATTCATTTGAAGCTAGCAGAATCGGCTAGAAATGCGTTAAAACAAGATCAAGAGCGAGTATCAAGTAATCCATCTCATTATTTTGGCTTTTCATTCGATTTGCAGAAAGCGTTACCATTCCCAAAGTTAACTACTTCAGTAGCTTATTATAAATGTAACATGTATATTTTAAATTTAGGCATACACAATTTCCACAACGATAATGTATACATGTACGTTTGGGATGAAACAAAAGCTTCTAGAGGTTCCCAAGAAGTGGCTTCATGCCTCTTGAGACACCTAAAAACCCTGAAAGGTGAAAAACACATCATTGCATATAGTGACATGTGTGGAGGACAAAACAGAAACATCAAAATATCTTTAATGTGGTTAAAAATTCTATCGATGGGAAATGATGTGGAAATCATAGACCACAAATTTTTAATATCAGGGGATTCATTTTTACCTAATGACAGAGATTTTGGCGTTATAGAAATGTCGTTAAAAAGAAATCAGTTATTGTATGTGGCACAAGATTATTATAATATAATTAAAAAATGTAGAAAAGGTAATACTTTCATACTAAATGAAATGAAACAAGAGGATTTTATATCAACAAGACTTTTGGAAGAAGCAGTTTACAAAAGATCCAAAAATACCAACGGAGAATAAATAAACTGGCTTCAAATATGCTGGATGCGATTTTTAAGAAATGAACCATATAAAATTTTATACAAAACAACCATGGATGAGAACGCAGAATTTGAAATTCTTGAT
The DNA here is from genome assembly GCA_951805005.1 of Othius punctulatus. NCBI lineage: Eukaryota > Metazoa > Arthropoda > Insecta > Coleoptera > Staphylinidae > Othius > Othius punctulatus. Next base: position 15,385,444 of record OX638141.1, read on the forward strand.
TTATTGCCACGTCGGGGTAGACCTAAAAAAATTGGGAATATTGTATTGTCATCGTTATATAAAAGTATAAGAAGCATCACATCACTAAAATACCGACACATGATGGACTTATTGCGGTATATACCTCCGGAACACCATAACTACTTCAAATCACTCCCGCATACTGAGAATGTTAAGGAATAACTTGTTACTAAATTTATTTCTATTATCTAAAAATATAATTTAAATGTTTTTTTTTCTATTTTTTAAGCTATATGTAACGGACTTACGCTCTTTCACTTTTTGTAACAAAACAAATTTTTATTTTGAAAGTGACCTAAGTCCTTTTAAGGTAAGCAAGGTCATATTATACACTAATAATAGCGACTTTTTAATAGGATGTATAAAATTAAATCCCTTAAATGCGATTTAACATTGCAACTCAACCATATATCTTACGTATATTTTTAATTTTGTAAAAACGCAAAACCTTAAGTATTTCAAATTAAAGATAAATGGACTTAAGTCACTTTCAAAATGAACGGCTCATATAATGTATGGAAGAGAGTTTGGCAGTTTCAATGGCTATAGCAACTGAGAGTTTACAAGTCATTGATAATCAATGCATTTCCACTTATTGCTATAGCAAAACTGAGAGTTTACAAATCATTAATGATCAATACATTTCCACTTCAATGCAGAGATTCAGAATTCTGCCAAATTTTCCTCCAGGAATCTTATTTTTCTGTTCTGGCTAGTTTTTCTTTAGAGCAACTTTAGGTATTCTGCTCTCAGGTTATCAACTAATTTGATCCAGTGGAATACATTGATACTGGTATGTCTTTTAACATTTTTGGCCTAATAACGGATATACTTATTTTAATAACAATAATTGAACCAATAAAATTTGATTAATATTAAGTGCAACTAATATGATTTTTCAGTAGTGTTATGACAAGCTATGTTATCTCCCATTCATGTTATTTTACAGAAGCAAAAACAGTTTTGTGTTTATAATTGTGAATGGAGGTTATTGTATGTTGTGGCATATATCTTTGCCATAATTATTTATACAAAAGTACAATACAACACTAAACCCTTTGCTCAACTTAAAGTATACTTTATTTGAGGCCATTTAATGCCAAAAAGTGCGTTTTGAAAAAAAAGGCAGATGTCATGTTTTGCCATAACTGTATACAGATTTATATCTAGTTTTTTTTTTCTTGATTGCATTCTCATCAGTCATTGGGTAATCACTCATAACAAATCATACTAATTATAACGTCCCTTTCATTTAAGATCAATTTTTAACCTTCGATTGATCCATAATCCAATATACACAGATGAAGGTATCACGGCCATTTGAGCGTGGTTTAAAAAAAATCAGAGGAATTTTAATTGACGTGGGTTTTCTTTGCATTACAAATGTACTAACAATGTAAACATCACTGTGTTGTGTGGATACACGACATTATTATGTGTGTAAACATTAATCACGGTCATTGATAGTGAATTGCGCGCCGCATTTCGTCATTTCGATGGCGTTTTGTATGATTAAACGTGTTAAGGTTTCTTCGGTTTGCGTTAATTGCGTGGGTGAGCAATACATGTGTGTGGAACCTTGGTAATGATCTCACAAGAGAAGAGTTTTTATTCATAACATGTTTATTTATTGTTTTTTTTAAATTGAATTTGACTTTGTTTAAGTTGGAGCAACTAGCAAATACATTGATCGTTTTGTATGAGTTATCATAGTTTTCTCGTCAAAAAATAAATCATTTCATTATCATTTGTAAATTTAAAAAACTCATTTTGAATTAAACTTAAACTCATTTTTGCAAATTTGTTCTGTACATATTTATTAGATATATGAATTTGTTTTAAATTGACAGTGACAACTTTCAACTTCTGAAATGATAAAAAAATATATATACGTTGCCAAACTTATGTTTTTTACTTATTTCGACAGAAAAATAACTGCCATCTGGTGGACGAAAATGACGATGGGTGGTTTAATTGGAAACACCCTATACATCATACTTTATTGTAATTGAAACAGCTGATTTATTTTTCAGAGAGTTACTGCAGAAAGAAAACGCCAATGTGATGATTAAAGATAAGATTTTGAATGATCAAGCAAATACCATCATGCTGCTGAAGAAGAAAATTAGCGAGAAAGATGATGTGGTAGCCAATCTCTACAAAGAGATCAATTTAATGAAGAAGGAGAAAAACGAACTAAACTTAAGAATTTCGGTAATCGATATAACCTTATAAACTTTTAGAATTTAATGAAAATAATTTCAAACAGTATGGATTATTGCCGCCTTATCTAAGATTCAAAATTACTTTGAATGATTTTCAATTGGCTTTGGCAGATATCGCATTCGATTTACGAATTTTAGTTCCAGTACTACATTTTCAAGTTGATAACCAAATTATTATTGATGCCAGCCATTCTCAAACATTTAAAATGGATTGGTGCTCTATTGCATCAATAAAGCATGTTGATTTTTAGAATTGCCTGCAACCTCATGACACTTTGACAGCGTCGTTAAGAGAAACTAAAATATTCTTTGTTCCATTTTGATTTCTAACTAAGTTGGCTCTGTTAGGGTAACACTAATTCACCTGAAACTAATCCTGAAAATTTGACAAAGTTTTAGTATTAAGTAAGGCAGAAAATCAAACATGTAACTTTCTGCATTGACAAATATGGGTTAGCTATTACTGAAATTTCAGAAAATTTATTATGTGCAAATTTGATATAAGAATCGTATACAGTACACCTGAAACTATTTCTCCTGCAATTTTGACAAAGTTTTTGTATTAAATAAGGGAGAAAATCAAACATATAACTTTCTGCATTGACAAGTACGGGTTAGCTATTACTGAAATTTCTGAAAATTTATAATTTGGAAATTCAATATTAGATTCGTATACACTACACCTAAAACAAATTCTCCTGAAAATTTGATAAAGTTTCGGTAGTAAACATAGAAGAAAATCTAACATATAACTCTCTGCATTGACAAGTATGGGTTAGCTATTACTGAAATTTCTGAAAATTTATTATTTGAAAATTTGATATTAGATTCGTGTACAGTACACCTGAAACTAATTTTCCTGAAAATTTGACAAAGTTTCGGTATTAATCAAAGGAAAAATCAAACATATAACTCTCTGCATTGACAAGTATGAGTCAGCAATTACTGAAATTTCTGAAAATATATTATTTGCAAATTTGACATTATATTCGTGTACAGTACACCTGAAACTAATTCTTCTGAAATTTTAACAAAGTTTCAGTATTAAAAAAGAGAGTAAAATCAAACATATAACTTGATGCATTGACAAGTATTGGTTAGCTATTACTGAAATTTCTGAAAATTTATTATTTGACAATTTGATATTAAATTCGTATACAGTACACCTGAAACTAATTCTCCTGAAATTTTAACAAAGTTTCAGTATTAAATAAAGGAGGAAATCAAACATATAACTTGATGCATTGACAAGTATGGGTTAGCTATTACTGAAATTTCTGAAAATTTATTATTTGCAAATTTGACATTATATTCGTGTACAGTACACCTGAAACTAATTCTTCTGAAATTTTAACAAAGTTTCAGTATTAAAAAGAGAGTAAAATCAAACATATAACTTGATGCATTGACAAGTATTGGTTAGCTATTACTGAAATTTCTGAAAATTTATTATTTGACAATTTGATATTAAATTCGTATACAGTACACCTGAAACTAATTCTCCTGAAATTTTAACAAAGTTTCAGTATTAAATAAAGGAGGAAATCAAACATATAACTTGATGCATTGACAAGTATGGGTTAGCTATTACTGAAATTTCTGAAAATTTATTATTTGAAAATTTTATATTAGATTCAAATACAGTACACCTGAAACTAATTCTCCAGAAAATTTGACAAAGTTTCAGTATTAAATAAGGGAGAAAATCAAACACATAACTCTCTGCATTGAGAAGTATGGGTTAGCAATTACTGAAATTTCTGAAAATTTATTATTTACAAATTTGATATTAGATTCGTATACAGTACACCTGAAACTAATTCTCCTGAAAATTTGACAAAGTTTCGGTATTAAATAAAGGAGAAAATCAAACATATAACTCTCTGCATTGACAAGTATGAGTTAGCAATTACTGAAATTTCTGAAAATTTATTATTTGCAAATATGATATGAGATTCGTGTAGAGTACACCTGAAACTATTTTTGCTGAAAATTTGTTCAAGTCAAATAAGGGAGAAAATCAAACATATAACTTTCTGCATTGACTAGTATGGGTTAGCTATTACTGAAATTTCTGAAAATTTGTTATTTAAAAATTTGATATTAAATTCGTGTATAATACATCTGAAACTAATTCTCCTGAAATGTTGACAAAGTTTTGGAATTAAACAAAGGAGAAAATCGAACATATAACTCTCTGCATTGACAAATATGGGTTAGTTTATCAATGAAATTTCTGAAAATGCATTATTTAAAAATTTGATATCAGATTCGTATACAGTACACCTAAAACTAATTCTGCTGAAAATTTGACAAAGTTTCGGGATTAAATAAGTGAGAAAATCAAACATATAACTCTCTGCATTGACAAGTATTAGTTAGCTAATACTGAAATTTCTGAAAATTTATTATTTGCAAATTTGATATTAGATTCGTGTACAGTATACCTGAAACTAATTCTCCTGAAAATTTGACAATGTGTCGGTATTAGATAAAGGAGAAAATCAAACATATAACTCTCTGCATTGACAAGTATGAGTTAGCAAATACTGAAATTTCTGATATATTATTTGCAAATTTGATGTTAGATTCGTGTACAGTACACCTGAAACTAATTCTCCTGAAAATTTGACAAAGTTTCAGTACTAAATAAGGGAGAAAATCAAACATATAACTTTCTGAATTGACAAGTATGGGTTAGCTATTACTGAAATTTCTGAAAATTTATAATTTGCAAATGTGATATTAGATTAGTGTACAGTACACCTGAAACTAATTCTCCTGAAAATTTGACACAGTTTCAGTATTAAATAAGGGAGAATATCAAACATATAACTCTATGCATTGAGAAGTATGGGTTAGCTATTACTGAAATTTCTGAAAATTTATTATTTGCAAATTTGATATTAGATTCGTGTACAGCACACCTGAAACTAATTCTCCTGAAAGTTTGACATAGTTTCATTATTACATAAGGGAGAAGATCAAACATATAACTTGTATTGGTTTACTATTACTGAAATTACCGAAAATTAATTATTTGAAAATTTTATATTAGATTCGTGTGCAGTACACCTGAAACTAATTCTCCTGAAAAATTGACAAAGTTTCAGTTTTAAATAAGGGAGAAAATCAAACATATAACTCTCTGCATTGAGAAGTATGGGTAAGCTATTACTGAAATTTCGGGAAATTTTTAATTTGAAAATTTTATATTATATTCGTGTACAGTACACCTGAAACTAATTCTCCTGAAAATTGGACATAGTTTCAGTATTAAATAAGGGAGAAAATCAAACATATAACTTGCTGCATTGATAAGTATGTGTTAGCTATTACTGAAACTTCTGGAAATTTATTATTTGCAAATTTGATATAAGATTCGTGTACAGTACATCTAAAGCTAATTCTCCTGAAAAATTGACAAAGTTTTGGTATTAAATAAGGGAGAAAATGAAACATAACTATCTGCATTGACAAGTATGGGTTAGCTATTACTGAAATTTCTGAAAATTCATTAATTGAAAATTTGATATTAGATTTGGGTACAGTATACCTGCAACTAATTCTCCTAAAATTATGACAAAGTTTCAGTATTAAATAAGGGGAAAAATCAAATATATAACTTTCTGCATTGACAAGTATTGGTTAGCTATTACTGAAATTTCTGAAAATTTATTATTTAAAATTTTGATATTAAATTCGTGTACAGTACATCTGAAACTAATTCTCCTGAAAATTCGACATAGTTTCAGTATTACATAAGGGCCTTACATAACGAACTTACTTTTGGGACACTGGCTGTTATAAAACCATTATTAACATCCCTAGCTCTAAAAAAATGCATGAAAACTGTTCACTTATGTTGAAAAGCCATAGGGGGTGACGCGATCGACTAGCCAAACGAAAAAGGTCGAAGTTCACCAGCCTCTTTAGTACTCCCAGGAACGGAAATTAGCAGCCCCAATCTGAGGTCACGATCTCTTACTCTGCCGCCGCAAGTAAGACTTTATTGTGGAGGAGGCATTCTTCGAACCAAACTTTACTGGTGTATTACTAGCATCCGCTGTTTTCTTTTAATTGCTTTCCTCGATTTGACATAAAAACACAGGTCGCGTGACCGAGTAATTGATTCGCTTTTCAATTGCGCCACACTATAATGACGGTGCAGAAATTTTCGCAGATTTCCCTTCCATTTCGTATAATTGTGAAGCACACACAGGTCGATGCATGAATTGTAGAATTTTGTAATGGAAGGATATCATTAGCAGATAGGTAAATAATGGATAGTGTGACCAAAAAAATGCAAAACTGCATACTTTTTGTAGGTAACGAATTTCTATGAGATTTTTGGTTTACGGAGAAATTTTATACATTGCGTTGATTTGAAACTAATTAAATAATATTTTGAATTTCATGTGTTATAAAACAAAAGTGGTTGTTTACTTTGATTATGTATTTTATTTTTATTGTTTTCGAAAATTTTAGAATAAATGACGGCCAAAATATTTGAATAAACAGCTGAATAAAAAAAACGGAAAATTTTAGAATAAATGACGGCCAAAATATTTGAATAAACCGCTGAATAAAAAAAAAGGGAAATGTCATAAAAAACGACACTTTTTTTTCACTTTTATCATAGTTTGAAACTGTTTTTTTTTTTAGAAATATGTTAGAATTAATTGACGGTTTTTACGGTTTTCAAAAATTTTAGAATACATGACGGCCAAAGTATTTGAATATACAGCCGAATAAAAAAAAGGGAAATGTCATAAAAAACGACACGTTTTTTTTCACTTTTATCATAGTTTGAAACTGTTTTTTTTTTAGAAATAGGTTAGAATTACTTGACGATATGTTAGTACATAATTGCATAATTGCATCGATACATTCATAATTGTGCTGCCATTTTCTAGGTGGAAGACAAAATTGTACCTTTACCATTTCGATTAAATGAGGCATTGTAAAAATTGGTGTACATTGGTAGAACATGTTTTGGTATGTACTGTTAAGTAGAAAATTAATTGACAAATACTTAAAACCAAATTTACGTTAGGAAAACTTTCGATTCCCATTGTTTTTAAATTCGGCTGTAAGTAAAAAATTATCTTACACTGCATACTTCCTAGAGAAATTAATTAACTTGCTCCGATATACTGTACTGTTAAGTAGACAATTAATTGACAAATACAACCAAATTTACGTTAGGAAAACTTTCAACTCCCATTTTTTTAAATTCAGCTGCAAGTAAAAAAATATTTGGCACTGCATACTTCCAAGAGAAATTAATTAACTTGCTGCGATATACATTGCAGGAAGTTGATCGGGACAATAACTCTTTGACTCAGAACATATTGAAAGCCCAGAAAGATTTAAACAGACAGCACATCATAATAGGCAACCTAGAAAGAAATTTGGCGCTCCAGCATAAAGAATGGGAGCTCCAGAGCGAGCTTTTCGTCAAAGAGAAGGAACGTGCAGTGAGCGCTGCCAAATTCGCCACGGAGAAGCTGGTGGAAACCATGCATGACTTCCAGAAGCAGACAAACTCGCAGAACCAAGTACGCAATGTGCTCACCAACATGCTCCAGGAAAAGGACGATAAACTAAAGACGGCTATCGTGAAGGCAAGTTTCTCCGAAGTCGCGCAAAGTTCCTAACTGTAGCGTGCTAGTGTGTTAATAACTTTACAGATTAGTTCATTGAACTTGGACCCCGGAAGGGGTTTACAAGTAGTGAATGAGAAACGTCAATGGGGAGGCGATACGTGTGAAAACCAACAGTCGGATAGTAATGATTCTTTCGCTTCAGCAGAAGAACCAGACGTTGCTCATCACAAACCTTGTGTGCCTGTAAGTATTTTTATCTAATATTATAGTAACACTCCCGTAAATACTTTCAAAGTAGTCGAAGTCTCACGTGGTGGCGTCAGCTTGTAGCACACCCGGTGATCGTAATTACCTTTAATGCGCGGCTAGTCGAATCGTCGATGAGCGCTTGTGTTCCGGGCCACAGGGCAGCATAGAGAGTTTAAGGAGGAAGAAGATATTGGTTTATGCGGTATAATGGCATTTATAGGCACCCAGAGAATATTGAACAAAGAGATTTAATGCCAATCTGTGCCAATTTATTGGCACAAAGAGACAGATTTAAGCACAAGCGAGTAACGAAATGCAATATGCGGTGCAGTTTAGACGCGAATGGTTAAAAAAAGATTATTGAAATCGTATTTTTACTACATAGTTCATAGCAGCCTTCGCAAATTGCATTCGTCTCCCAATTCCTCCATCTCTATTGACCCCAAATCTTATTAAATTTCACACGAGTCTTCCTAATTTTGATTTTGGTATACATTTTTACCACCAGCGTAAGTAACTAAGGAGCCCAAACAATAAAATTGAGATACCTTGGTACCTACCCATCTGGTGCACATCTGTCTCGTTAGGTTAGGTTAGGTTATCTGATCTACACGTCTAGGTTTTCCAGCCCCTCATATATTATTTGTTATACTAATTATATGTTATTTTACATGTTATAGATTCAATTGTCTCAGGAGAATTTTGGTCCTTTTCAATGCTTGAAGTCCCAATCGAGGCAAAGGATTGAGAAACACAATCAGAACAAGAGCTGTTGTTCGAGTGGAAGCTGCTTCGGGATCAACAGAGAACCGATTGTGACTCCCTCGGAGAACGGCGTGTTGGTGATGTCCTCATCCCGCAACTCTGGCTTGAAATCCACGAGTAGGTGCAAGTTTAATGTAAGTAGACCCAAATGCATGTGCCAGAGGATTGTACCCAAGAAGAGCATTGCGCAGTTAAGTCGCTGTAAACTGTGCAAGTAAATCGCCTGCACATTTCACGTTGGAATACTGAAATGGTCACTATGATCAAAGAGCGGTTCGCACTGGCAAATGTGTTCCAAAATGCATGGGATATTTTCGATATTGGCTGGGCCTTGTTATTCAGCATTGTAAACTTGGTTCATATCTGAATGTGCATGGCCAAACTTAGCTTGCCTTAATGAAGCAATATGATTACTTGAAATACATTATAAATATGAAATGCAATTGGGGGCTATATGTCTTGAAACACTGACAAATAATTATTAAAATAATGCATAAATGTGGAATGTAAATTTACGTTTAAATAATAACTCAGTAAGTTTATATGTTGCACTTGGTTAAAATTTGTATATTATTTGTATATGAAGATGTGAATTTAAAGAATCACGTTAAATTAAATAAATTGTAAATCTCGTATTGTTTCATTACTCCAAACGTAAACAGGTGTCTGTTTTCTATTAATTAATATTACTTCAATGAATTAATATAAATAATAATAAATTAATTAATATAAATTAACCAAAGTCTTAAGGGACATTGAAATCCCAATGGAATATTTTAATTATGTGGAATTTAAGAAAAGGTATCGTTCCTCAAGACCAACCGATTTAAATATTATGTTGCCCTTGGTTAAAAATGATTTCCATAAACCATCTAACAGAGATTTGCCTATTTTGCCTGTCCAGCAATTGTGACCCATTAAATATTCTAGGCAACTATAATTTTCAAGTAAGTTCTTTATGAATTATATGATTGTTGTTCATTTTATATATTTTTAGAGCGTATTGTCGGCGTTGGAGCCGAATACAGTGCAAATCCTTTTATATTTTGCCATTGTTGATGTTTAACCATAACCAGAAGATTGATAACTGTACGATAAACGACAGAAGTACACAAATTTAATACAAATCTCAAACTGCAGCACAACAAACAAATCGAAAAATAGCTGACTCCACAGGCCACCCTTAGTACGTAAATGCGCCACCGTCTTAATGTAAATTGCACATACAGGGTGTTAAAAAAAGAATGTAAAATATGTAAGGGGGTAGTAGTATGAACCAAAACAATAAAAAGTCTTGATAAACATGGGTCCTCAAAGTAACGGTTTCGGAAATATGGAAGATTATTCTTGTTTGAAACATGTATTTGCCTATTTGCAATTATTTATTACTTATTGATTATGTGCAAGCAAACAAAGGGAGCTTCTAGAAAAAACAAAGAACAGAGTTACAGAAGATGTCTGCCGGTCTGCCGAAAAGATAGTACAGTTTTTGCGACGTGAACCGGTATCACTCTTTTTTTAACACCCTGTATAGAGTTTACTGCCTCAAGATTATAAGTGATGACATTTAGCGGTTTTTAAAATAATTTTTTTGGGACATTTCATTTGAAGCAACTGGCAACACTGACTGCCCCAACACACTGCTGCCAACGTACAAATATTTTTCACCAAAATGAATTTATGGAATGTGAAAAATATAGAACCTCCATCAACTAATACGTGCAAAATAGATGCTAGAACCATTGGTAAATTATTTACCCTTGCTTATTTTCTACTTGTAAATTGTCGTTGTTTTAAGAAATTTGAGGTTAAAAAATCATCAATGATCTTTTCCGACTTCCCCATTTACTTAAAACAAATGAGTTTCATCACTCGTTCATTTTATAATTATCGCAATGATTGTAGATCTGAAACGCTATGTATCGACGTTCAAGGAAGCCGATGAGGTGTTCTCGAATCAAATACACTTGGAAGCCGAGGCAGCCCTGCTGTCCCGAACCATCTATCGCTTGAAGCAGAAGTTTCGCAGCGACAAGGGGCTCAAGGAGATGCAAAAGATGAATACCGCCTTATTGCGCTACCTCCACATAGACTTGCCCAAAATTGTTGGTGATTTCCGCCAGCTCCTGCCAGATAAACGCAGCAGAGAGACATATTATCCCACATTGAATATGTTAGATTACCTTCTTGTGCGCACACAAGGTGCTGCAAAGCTGATGTGCAGGACGGCCGATTGCGCGCAAACAGCCGCATTTTACATGGAGGGCAGGATTTCTATAGGACATCTGTGGAAGGTTGCATTTATAGCGATGGCAATTGCTGCGAGGATATTCGTTTTAGCAAAGGAGCTGGTTAACGCTTGCTGCTCTATGTATAACCAATTGCTGGATTTGAGGTCCAAGCTGAGGAATCCTGCGGGCATGTGGATTTCAGAAGGCTACATATTTCCCAATAAACTGGAAACGTGGTTGGGGGAAGATTGGTCTGAATTACAAAAATGTTCCGATAAAGATGTGCCGCTTGATTATAATACTAAATTGATGCGATTTTCTCATGTAGATGACTCAGATATTGAGTATGAAGGTGAATACATAGAAATTGAAACCGATGTTGAGATGACTAATGAATATGTGGATCTTTGTGATAATGGTGATACAAATAAACATAAAACAAATACTAAAGGCGTTAAAAATTGTATTCAATTGATTGACAAAACATGCAATAATACTGTTGGAATAGATAGTATTGATATTCAAAGTGATGAGGACATTGGAGAAGTAATAGTGGATGCTATAAAATCTGCTGTGGACACCAAAAGTAAAATTGCTACAAGGAATGGCAATAAAAAGATTTGTGAAGTAAAGAATAATTCAATGATGATTGAGAGTAAAGATAACACATGTAAAGTTATGCCTAATAATTTTAAATCATCAAAATTTAAGACCAAGAAACATATCACTCCCTCTATTGAGAATCTTGATGAAGCAATACATATTCCAATTAAAACCAAAAACATTGTTCTTGATGATGAAGACAGTGATGAAGTTAAGCACTTTGCAATCAACTCTTCAAAGAGACACACCACTCAAAATGAAGATGAAATTAAAGCTAATACTTTTAAACGTCGTACTAAAGATATTGGATTAAGAAAACAGTCAAATCCTAAGAAGAACAAGAAAGCAACATCTCTTGCTGACTCAATTAAGCGAATAGATTCGATTGCTGACCTCAAGGGATTTGTAACTGTAGAACAGAAACAGCGTAACATCAATGGTAAAGATTGTAAATTAAAACACATGAACAAAATGCAGTGGAATATGTTGCATAACGTGGTAATGAGATTTATCAGTAAAACGAAAAAAGTTAAAGATCAATCGAAGATACAATCATACTTAGAAAAAGGAAAAAGTGCTTTGCTCATGAATGTGAACTAGTGATGCACCATCGATTGTAATTTGTTAAACTTTTTCAATTAACTCAACTCGGCCAGTCTTTCTGAGCAAACATAAGTGCAAAACAATAATGTAAAGAACATGGTAAATCTCTTGATTATGATTGTATACTAGACAACCAATTGTACATAAAATGTAAATTGTAAAGTTTATAGTTCAATAGTAAATGATCAATTATTATTAAAGAATTTAATTAGTTCTTAATGTTACACTGATTTGGCAGATATACAGTGAGTTTTTTATTCGGCTGAACATGGGCATAAAATTGCCATGTTCATTTTAATAATAAACAAGTCATATCATTATTGAGCTAGGCAACCAAATTGTCATGAAATTCAAATGTTCTGACATCTGATGTCATTTATAACCAAATTTGTTTTGAAAAGTTCCAATAGTTTGCATTATTATGTATTCTAAAGAAGAAAAGATTTCGATTCTGCTGTGGTACAACCAAAATAACAGTTTGAGACAAGTCCGTGATTTATTTTCAGCCAATTATCCTGACCGACCTATCCCCTCTATTGGAACCATCCACAATACAATTATAGCCTTTAATAGCGAAGGATGTGTAGTAAATTCACATAAGAAGAGGACAAAAACGTGCCCCGTCCTTACAGAAGAAAAAGAACTTAACATTTTATGCTACGCTGAAGAAAATCCAATTTCATCTTTACGATTCATAGCAAGAGAGTTTGGCATTTCATACACTTCTGTGCATAAAACACTAAGAAAGTATAAATATAAAGCTTACAAATTTGGAAATCATCAGCAGCTTTTTGAAAGTGACAAAATTAAACGAACAGATTTTTGTGAAACCTTATTCAACTTAATAAATGAAGATGGAAACATTTTACAGAAAATAGTTTTCACAGACGAATCCTCATTTTCTTTGAATGGGACAGTAAATTCCCAGAATTATCGGTTTGTATTAAATACATACGTATCCATTCTCCTTATCCTATTATTTTGTTCTCCAACAGGTATTGGTCACGTACGAACCAGCACGTACAAAATCTTCCCCACACACAGTACAATGCTAGAGTTAATGTGTGGGTTGGAATTATTGACAATGTCCTTATTGGTCCCTTTTTTATTGAAGGGAATCTAAATTCCGCAAAATTTTTGGAACTTCTTCGAACACAAATTGTACCACAAGTTCAAAATTTAAATATTGAGAACCCGTGGTTTCAGATTGATGGAGCTCCACCCCATTCCACGGTGGAAGTCAGACGTTATCTCAATGAAACTTTTGAGAATCGCTGGATAGGGAGATTTGGACCTATCGCGTGGCCCCCTCGTTCGCCGGATTTATCCCCAAATGATTTTTTTCTTTGGGGTTACCTAAAATCAAAAGTGTACAATAGCGTACAAATTCAGAACGTAGAAGAATTAAAACAACGAATACGCACTGCCGGCAATGAAATAAATCCAATTTATTTAAGCAATACCGTGCAAGAATTTTACAATCGTCTTGCGTATTGTCTAGAACGTGAAGGTGGTCATTTTGAACATATTTTGTAATTTTCTTTCTTCTCTCTGCTATAAGTTTGAGTACTTTTAACATTCTTTGTAATTTGTTATCATCGTTCTCACAGTGACTGCATGGAAGGCGCAGGTGTTTGTTGCATCCATAACTAACCCCAGCACTTTCTTCATGAATCTTGTTGTTATTTTACTTTATGCTGAAGAGCTTAAACACTGTTTTCACACTCATGTACCATAGATTAATGACCTAACCTTGTTTCGAAATAAAATTTAATGAGAAAATAAGAAACATCTGATCTGTCATTTCATGACAATTTGGCTGCCTATCTCAATAATGATATGACTTGTTTATTATTAAAATGAACATGGCAATTTTATGCCCATGTTCAGCCGAATAAAAAACTCACTGTATATAATCTGTGGTGTGATAATAACTGAAATTGCTGCCAACATAATCATTCAATGTTATCCTGTCTGCTTATGCCTGCACCTGTTTCATTGGTGCCAACATAATCATTCAGTGTTATCCTGTCTGTTTATGCACCTGTTCCATTGGTGCCAACTCTAGTGCCACTTCGTCCGCGACCTTCCTTGATGTTATGTCACACTTAAGGCTCTAATCTTTGAAATGGTTAGGATTTTAGGCAATGGCAGGCTATTGCAAAGGTTGCGGATTATTAGAGAACCATTAACACTAGTAAGTAGTTTAGATCTCAGTTTAATTTGAAGTACTTATATTATTTAGAGGTTAGTTTTGTGATTTCTTTTGCAGTTTTTTCACTTAAAATTACTGCATTTATGATGTTTCTCAATATTTTTCATACAAATCCATACATTCTGAATGAATTAGCTGTGATTCATTCAAAAAGAGGAATGTTTTACAATTTTTTAGATAAGCTGTATCTCCTTTGCTTTGTTCTAAACATTAAATCTTACGAGATAACACACTGTTACTTATCCTAATAGTGATGATACTCATTAATACCCTATGTTCTAGGTGTACAATCGTAATGCCTCAACGAGCACTTCACGGCGTGCAGAGGCCGTTTTTGTAGAGAAGCTACTGGAGCAGCCCATAATAGCCGTCACAGACAGGGACAATGTCGATATGATTGGCCCGCCCGATTCGGTCTCAAACTTGCGCCCAATCATGCGGAAGCACTGCCTGCACGAGACCGAGCTGCAGCAGAAGCTGAGGCTGCTGCAGGATGAAACTCACGCTTGGAATCAGAAATTTTGGGCCGAACACAACAGGAGATTTATTAAAGTAAGAGCGTAAAGTTGCATTTTACTTCAATAAACGCAAACGATTTTACTTGTGTGTTTGTGTAGGAAAGGCAAGAGTATGTGAAACTTTCCCAGGCGACGATGGCGGATGAACGTGCACTCACTGCCGATGAAATGAGTGGATTCTACAAACGGTTCCTAGATGATAACTGGTCGACGCATGTGAACTACAACATGCAGTGGTACAAGAAGAACTTTACAATTTTGTTTTTGGCGTTGTTTGCTAGTCTACCCCAAAGTTTACATTTTGTTAGTAGGAATAATTAGGTGAGTTGTTTATGTAGCGGTTATTTTTCAGATGTAGCTGGTATTGAAGGTATCAGTTCCCACGGGAACATAATAACCAGTTGTAGGGAAAAGGCCAATTATTTAACAAAGTAATAAAAATCAACACATCAGTTTAAACAATTGTGTTGGCAGGCGACTCAGAAGCCAAATAAAAATGTACCTCCACCAAATACTATTCCTCTTTGTATTTCAACCAATCAAGCCTGAACTGGTCAATGTTTTCATACAAAAAAAGGTCGACCTACAAACTCAATTAACAAAAATTTACACGAAAATAATCTTTCGTAACTTAAGAAGTGATTACGTCAGAAACTACACGTACCTGCTGGACCCCGATGTTACCAATTACTACATAGTATTTACAAACAATCTAGGGGTACAATTGTACCATAATGAGCAGTTTGTAAGTATGAATGGCAAGTCGCACCCGGCGCTTGTGGTTTACTTCCAGCACCCATTTAAATATCTCAGCAATGTAGAGCTCATTGTTGAGGAGATACATTTTGGTAATATAAAGCAGGAGCACAAGAAGAAAAAATTTGGTTTGAAAGATTTAGTGAGTTATACGAGCAACATATACTATTATTCGATGTATGAGTCATTGAAGTTTAATGTTACTTACTTGATGAACAGCGCTTATCATGTAAACATTAGTCCTTTGAAGGAGAGTAACCAAACTGCAGATTATTTTTTTGAAAATGTGAAGCCGTTTGCCGAAGACATGCTTTACATCGAATTTCATTCCAAGCATCCATTTTATCATGTCTTAGATATGCAAAGAACAATTGATATTTCGCATTACGGTCAGATTGTCATAACTGAAAATATTTGTTTGAAAAACACAGGTATTTTTGTGGTGGCCTTTTTATTGGATTTCTAATTGGTTTAAATTACAGGTGCTGCAGTGTATGGGCCGTTTAAGAAATCACGTGAAAAATGGTTTTACACCCATTTACCTGCATCTGCTAAGAACGTTGTAATGTATGATGATATAGGAGTTTTATACTTTTATGGCACTATTGACTTCGTTGAGTATAAAACATTACAATTCAAGCCCCGTTTCCAGCTGCAGGGAGGATGGCAAACTACTTACACAATAAAATATATGGTACCACTGCACGAGTACATGACGCAGATTGACAAAGATAGTTTTGAACTCAAGATGCGTGTGATTGATCATGTACTTAATGATATCATTGTCGACAAATTTGAAACACGGGTTATCCTGCCAGAGGCTGCAAAAGATGTTCACGATTCTATTTCACCAATATTTCATAAGTTACCACTGGAGAGTGCCATCACCCACCTATCTTCTTACGCAAGGCACATCATTGTTTTTGCAGGTAGAAATGTAATTCAAGATCAAATAAGCGACTTTACTATTAAATACGTATATGATTTGAAAAATTTATTACGCACACCTTTAAAGTTGTCATTGTTTTGTTTTGCAGTGCTTGTAAGCACCATTTTCTTTCGCAGAATGTCAGCAATTTTTACAATTAATACGTAAGGCCCATATTAAATTAATTTATTTTGTCATCTAGTCTAGGATGAGTTGTTAAATAAATATTTTCTCATTATCGATTTATTGAAAATTCAATCCTGTATGTCATCAGAGTCATCATCCTCACTATCTTTGTTAGATGTAGGCTGCATATTTATACGTTTGGGTAGAACCAATTCGAAGGCATCTTTGAAACTACTTCCTTCTGTTACTCGTAACAAAATCTCGAACACTGCAATATATTCAATAAAAAAAGATAATGCAATTATAAAACTGCTTGCCTTGATTTATTGTAAAAACTTTCCTATATTTCATTTGGAAGAATTCCCCAATTGGGAGTTGTCCGTGTGTAATTCCTTGCTCTACAGCTTTTTTATGACATATACCCTGCAAACGAAAATTAAGTGTTTTTTTTGTAAGCGCATCACCATCTATGGGCAATAATGGCGGCTTCCCCGCTCACATTAATTTTGTGTTTTTTACATTAGCGCCCAGCATTGTGAAAACTTTCTTGTGCTGGCACCCTCCCTGGCTGACCAGTGTTTGCGATGAGAGAGAAATAGTAAATACCAAAATTTGTTTTCCTGGCTTTCAACATGGGACCTTCTGCTAAACAGTCGCACATACTGAGCAATGCACTTCCTACATTAAGTCGGTGCCAACATATTTAATGTACAAACTCACCTTGTGTGAATTATGATCGACAAGGCCCCCAATTATATACACCTTATCATTTTCTAAACTTGTGATTATATTTTCACTTTCGCTGGAGAGGTATACTAATTTTTCTTTTGGGAAAATGTTTAAATACGACTCTGCATGGAAATTTATGTCCCAATGTTCATACCCATTATGTTTTGCCATCTCTTCCTTTGCTCTACCTTCAAAATTTGTTAAGTGTAGCTGCATAGGCGCTTCTGATCTACGGTTTTCTGTGTACACCCTCAATATTTGCTTAATAACTTTTCCCATATCCTAAAAGAGTGAAGTTGCGAATTAGGAGTCCGCTTAAATATTACACTGACAATTTATGTTCAAGATGAGTCCAATAAGTTATGTAAAATTTAAATGTGAGATGTATGCATGTAATGCAGTAGAATATGTGGCAACTAATGGTTCACCAGTAACGTAACTCCATAGAAAATGTATCGATTGTTGTCTTTACTTTGCCTGCGTACCTTGCTTATCATGAGTTCATCAAAACTGAGGTCTATTACCACGCTGACTTTACATGGACTTGTGGCCATCAACTTTCGCTTCAACTGCTTCCGGCTGGGACCCAAATCCAAGTTATTTTTCTTGGCCTCTATCTTCCGTTTTTTTGTCTTCACCCTCTCGCGCACTCTCTTATCTTTCTTGATCACCTCCCACTTTAGCATGCGTCTGTACTTCTTCAACTGCGACTTTGTCAGCTTCGAAACTTCGACCCCATTGAAAAGTATTGGGTTACCTGCTTCATCCACCATGGGGACCTCTTTAATTTCATATTTGATCCTTTTATTTTTTACATCTTGGCTGGGCAGTTTGTCAGTAACAAGCGAATTATCAATGTCGACTATTGGTGAGGGCTCCATTTCATAAAGTGGTGCTATCACAACGTGCTTTATATATATTTTCACTTACAATATAGAATAAAGTTAACCTTAAAAGTATTCAACGTTGCCTGGAGAAATAACTTGTACATTAACAACTCTTAAAGATATGGTAATATATAATTAACAATTTTCTTCTATAATTTGTGTAAATATGCAGAAAGTAAATGATTTCTGCAAGAAAAAATCGTGTCAATTTTCAGCACTTTGAGGTTAGGTTACTTGAGAAGGTACTGCTTGGAAGTTTTAACGTGGCCTGCAAATATTTATTACATTTTATCATGCTAAAAGCTAGTTTTAGTCAAATGGAGGTATTTTAACTGTTTTAATAAGTGTTAGGAAATTATTACTACATTTAAAATTACAATAAAAGAAGGAAATGTATATTTGGTTGCCTGCATGATTATATCAGTGTGAGAAACAGTGAAAAGTGAAAGTGAAAAGATATGAGCAGTGTTGCCAGCAATCGAAATTCAATACTCAGTTGAGCTTTCTTAACCCGCCAGATGGCATTTAATTCTAAATTTACTCCTTGTATATCCTACTTGGTCAACAGTGCTTCTGCACATAGATTAGACCAATAGATTTTGCAATATACTATCAAAATCAGTTAAATGAAAAAAAAATAGTTATTTACGTAACGAGGACGAAAAAGTGCACTTTTCAGGACGACTCAGTTTGATGGCCTAGCCGGAGGCGAGGCAATCTATATTAAATTCACAAGATTTTAATGAATTGGAAGGAAATATTCCATAAAATAACTTGAAGCTTTAACCCTTGATTGAAGAGTGTTGTCAATCAACTTAACTAATAAATTATAGAAAATAGATTGTAATTAGTATAAACAAAGCACGATCTATAATAAATTCACAAAATTTCATTGAATTGGAAGGAAATATTCCATAAAATAACTTGAAGCTTTAACCCTTGATTGAAGAGTGTTGTCAATCAACTTAACTAATAAATTATAGAAAATAGATTGTAATTAGTATAAACAAAGCACGATCTATAATAAATTCACAAAATTTCATTGAATTGGAAGGAAATATTCCATAAAATAACTTGAAGCTTTAACCATTGATTGAATAGTGTATTTGTCAACCAACTTAACTAATAAATTATAGAAAATAGATTGTAATTAGTATAAAGAAAGCACGATCTCTAATGAATTCACAAAATTTTAATGAATTGGAAGGAAATATTCCATAAAATAACTTGAAGCTTTAACCCTTTATTGAAGAGTGTATTGGTCAATCAACTTAATATAATAATAATAATAATAAATTATAGAAAATAGATTGTAATTAGTATAAATAAAGCATTTGGTTAAGTTTCACAAAGTTTTAATAGAAAAACTCTACAATTGTTTCGACCTCACAACCATTATCAAATGGCAAATATTTGTTTCTATTTGTCTCTTGATAATGGTCGTGAGACTGAAACAATTATAGAGTTTTTCTATAAAAAAATTGTCAACTTAACCAAGTGCTTTATTTATTCTAATTTAAAGATGTTTCACCAAGTATTAACCACAGAATCATACAATCTAATTATAGATTGTAATGTGACATTAGAAAATTTAAAAGACGAACTAGACACTCATATTGAAAATGAGGGTTTTATTAGGACTTATTACCATAAAATATTTGTGATGTGTTCAAGATCTTCATCTGCATATGAACTTTATGGAAGAACATGTAGAACACTCAAGCAATCATGTGTTGAAAGCAAATGAAGAAATAGGAACATGAAAAAGTTGCAAAAACTGTTCTAGTAGTTGCTATTACGTTATTTGTCACAATCACAATTTCTTTCAAGATGTGTATCCCACCTTAGCTCAAGATATTTTCTATTTTCGATATTTTATCGAATTCAGTAAGGTATCTGAGTAAGATATGTATTTCTCAAAGCTATAATATGTAAAAAAATGATTAAAATCGACGATATCTGACACTCGCCATGAGCCTGTTATGATCATAAGTTATGAGAATATAAATAAAGTAAATAATGAAGAGTAATAACCGATATAGAAAAATCTAGTTATATTGAATAAAAATTTATTGTTTTAAAGTAAAACTATTATATTTTGTTATTGTTTGCTTATTTGAGTTTTATCATTTATTTACTTGTCCAATTCATTTAGATCTTTTTATTGTAGAATAAATTTGCAGACGATTTTATATTTTTCGTTATAATCTCTATAAATTGAGTAAAAATAACTAATTCTTTTAATGTTTGTCCACTCTTTATACCATGCGTTCATAATTGATTGAAAACAGTTGAATTTCCCGCTCATTAAATAACTTTTTAGGTTGGTAGCTGCTCAATTCCTACCAGTGGCAGGACATGAGGGAATTTAGGGAAGCAACTAATTTGAGCAGTTAACAATAATTTGCAGCCTTCCGACATGTATTTTCGATTTATTCAGACTCGGATAATGGGCAGGTCTTCTAAACCTTAAAAAATATATTTAATCTTGGTCTGCAAACCTGCCTTCAACTTCTAAAACCTCTCAAATAGAAAAAACCTTACGGAATTTCAAGGTTTCATTTGAGACAATATGGTGTAAGGTGATCAAGCAATTCAAGCCCTACTCCACGAATTTTATTCATGACAATGCGAGATTTGTGTGCAGGTGCATTGTCCTGCAAAAACAGGTCATCTTTTGCCAACATTCCGCGTCTGTTTGCCACAATTTTTTCGTCAGTAACGTCAGCTTTAATTTTTTTTTAAATCTAATTAGTATTTAGACTTTAAGACTGTTTGTCTCAATATTTTTTCAAAAGTGACGTTGATTTGTAAGGTATTTATAATATTTGAATTTTAAAACACTTTTTCTCATTTTTTTTTCAAATGTAACATATTGAACATTTTATACAGTTGAAAATAGAATAAAAAGTGCTACCGAAATCAATAATAAAAAATATAGGTTTTTACATTTAACAGAACTATCGATGACAGTGTTGTAATGTGTCTAGTTACATGTATCTAGATACAGTATCTAGATTTCAAAATATCCAAACTTAATGATTGCTCCTTGACATCTAATTTAAATTATTATTGGTACAACATATTGCTCCATATTGCTCCATATTGTAACGTTTACTGTTATCAAGTGTGTGTTCTTTATAAATAATTTCGAAAATGTGACAAATATTTCAGAAATGTTTTATAAAAAAAATAATGTAACTGCAAAAATTGCTAAAGGACAGAACATTGTAAAGCATGCCTCTTTTACAAAGAAAATGATTGCAATTACCAATAAATAATACATATTGTTTGCATGGATTTATTCAAACAATAGTTATACAGGGTGTTTCAATTTAAACCACCCAAATCGCCATTTCCATCCAGCAGATGGCTCTTATTTAGGGTAAAATGAAAATTAGTAAATCTGGCAACTAAGTCAACATTTAGAACAGGTATCTGTAATCTGTATCGATCTATTGTCATGTCATTACTGTCAATGTCATCCGTTAAGTACCATGATTTATAAAAAATCAGTGTTATTTGTATCTCTTACTTAGAATTGATTCAGCCATTTACAAAAACGAAACTGGTTTTTGTAAATTAATTGAATTAATTGAAGGCATAATTAGTAAATATATGAAATTGTTTTAAACTGACAGTGACAGCTGTCACCTTTGAAATAATTAAAAATTTGCGCAGTTGCCAGAGCTCTGTTTTTTACGTTTTTTCTACGGAAAGATGATTGCCATCTGGTGGATGGAAATGGCGAATTGGGTGGTTTGATTTGAAACGTACTGTAGATTGAAATGATCATCTTACCATGAACGCATTGTAGAAAAAAATCTTTGATTTTTGAGAAGTATGTGCTGTCCACGCTTCTTGTAGGGCTTCGATTTCCGAAAAGAATTGTGTCAAAATTACCAACCACCCACGTTTCTGTACGAAGCCATTCAACAATCAGATTTTTTGTGATTACGTTAATAAGGTATTCACGTGCGCGCGAGCGTCGAGGATTTTGGTGGGGGTGTGAGTGGACGCTGGTCCTATCGCTGCGGAGCGTCGTCAGCGTCGTCGTCGTCGTCGTGAGTGAACAGTTGCGAAAAGTGATCTTTTCCAGCTGAGCGCAAACCTACACGCGACTCTTATCTCGGCGGAAGCGCGAAATTATGATTATTGTGAAAATTACGCAAACCGGCCGCTGGTAGATTGTATGGTGTTGTGGGCAGTGAATCGCTATAGAAACAATAAATGGTATATGATTTGCTAGAACTTTCTGAAAGAGTAAATTAATAACACATCGTGAGATTTATACAAGGTCAGTAACTTTGAATTTCTGCATCTGCTTAATTATTAATCGGCTGTTTATGGTAGATATTTTTTCATCAGATTGATCTTATGTTAATGAACGACTAACATTAAGTACGAATACTATACCAGTATTGCAATATGTTTTGTTTTTCATGCTTTTGATAATTGTGAAATTATGCAAATCGTGGCGTATAGGTAAGCAGCCCAATAAAACCATGAAAATTAGAAACAAAAAATTATGCATGTCTACAATTGCCTATAAAATAAAATCGTTTTGGTATTATTACCTAAAAATAATAATAATCCCTACTAC
Source organism: Othius punctulatus (assembly GCA_951805005.1). Lineage (NCBI taxonomy): Eukaryota > Metazoa > Arthropoda > Insecta > Coleoptera > Staphylinidae > Othius > Othius punctulatus. The sequence goes on from OX638141.1 coordinate 15,408,512, forward strand.
TCCTACATCAATTGTGTAATTAGTTACTATCATTATTTGACAGTTAATTAACTTAGACTTTAATTTTTAAATGTCTAGACATTTATTTTGCTTTTTCCCTTTTGTCAATTTGTCATTTTTTTTTTACCATTTGCCATATAACTTCACACTTTATAAAGGTAAAAGTTGATATCGACGCTTGCGAGACCATACCTTCTATATAAAAAAAAACGTAAACTTTTCAGGAGATGAAAAAAATATTGCACAAACTACACTACTCAAAAGAATTAACGCATATTCCAAAAAACTCCATTATTATTTTTTTTAAGTTGCCGATGTAATTTGCGTTTGTAGGTAGAAACAACAAAAAATATAAATATGCGATAATTCTTTTGAGTAGTGTATGTTTACTTATTTTATTTCATTTTTGTAATTAACTCTCACAGAGAGAGTCAATATAGAACCTGTTGAACTTTAATGTAATCTAGGTATGGAAGGTAGTTCACTAAAAAAAACATAAACTGCACATAGGAGGGTGAATAATTTTTTTTTTATTTAAAAAAAATATTTTTAGATATTTAAAATATTTTTTTTAAATATTTTCCTGGGTCCGGTTGGTGTGAAACACCCTGTATACAGAGACATACGCACATACTTTTTATGCCTTTTTGTAATAGGGGTCCCTTATCATATTTTAATTATAATTATTATTAAATTTATTTTTTGTAGGATATCAATTGGGTATATCAATACATAATCTATACTAGGCTGACAAAGTCAAAGATAGTGCCAAAGGTTAATATTTATTTTCAGAATTCGCCAATATTGTCTATTTGTTGAAACACTGTGTAATGGGTCAATAAGCCAAACATTAGACCACTGTTTTCACATTGTGATGTTGAGGAATTTTCCTGGACTTTACAATAACATAGATTATTGTTGTACGATTCATATCTGAAGGTTAATAGGCCATTGATTAGGATTATTAAAAAATGATAATTGAAATGTTTTCATCATCATGGGCAATAAACCCTGATAATGTAGCACATAACTATTAATAATGTTGTGCTGAATTACATAATATGCAATCTTTTATAATTAATATACAGTAAGTCCCCGGATTGAGTTTACGAGAGGGATTTTTTTTAAATTTTTACTTTTAAGTAAAAATGTTATAGGAATTAAAATTCCTGTTTCTGGTCTAAAACTACCATTTCAGTTATTAAAATATTAATTTATTGATACAGGGCGTTGGCTAAATAAAAATTTATTTTGACACTTTAGAAAAATAACATCATTTAAACAATCCCCCACAATTTTCTTCACACAGTTCAAGCCTGGTGTAGAACTCCTGAAAACTGTTTTGTATTTCTTCAATAGTTATCGATGCAAAGGCATTTTTTTAAATTTTTAATATTATTTTCTACGTTTGGGGGTTTGTTTAAATGATTATATTTTTCTATAATGTTGTTAGATGTAGTTTAAAATTCTTTTTGCAAATAGTAAATAAATAAGTCTCAAAATAAGATATAAAAATTTTGATTTTGCCAACACACTGTATAAATAAATTTTAGTTTCAATAACTGAACTGGTAGTTTCAGACCAAGTAAGAATAATGATTCGTATAACATTTTTTTCTAAAAATTAAAAAAAAATCTCTTTTGTAAACTTAATCCGGGGACATACTGTATACCGGGAAAAATGCATAATGAACAAAGACAATGATTTGTCTACAAAATTTGTATGACACGAATAACCCTGTATTATGTATACGAAAGTCCACCTAAAAGTGATCAGGCGATTAATGAAATTAGCCTGACAATTTAAAATTTGAGTTACTTAGGCCTGTATCTATAGTCCGTACTTGAGCTTGAGTTCGACTCAAGTCGTATATTTGGTTGCGTTTGGTGCATAAACGTCTGTAGAAAATACGCAACCAAATATTCGACTTGAGCTGGACTCATGCTTAAGTAAGGACTATAGATACGGGCCTTAATATACATTATATGAGTTTCTAATTGGCATTGTCTAATGTATATGTGTACTTCATCTTATAAAATATTTTTTTGTTTTCAATTTTGGGCAGTTGAAAATATAAATTTGTATTTTATAATGGGACAAAGGCTTGAAGCATTCTTATAAATATATGAAGAACTATAATGTCATATTTCCAGAAGACACAAATGCGTATCAGTCATTTATGTCATATTAATTTATATAAAATTGATTGCAAGAAATTACTGTATTACCGATTAATTAAATACGAAAACAAATAATTTAACTGTAAAAATTGCTAAAGGACAGAACATTGTAAAGTATGCCTCGTTTACGAAGAAAATTACTGCAATTACTATGGTTGCATATGGTTTGCTTGGATTTAATCAAAAAATGGTTATACAAGGTGTTTCAAATTAAACAACCCAAATTGGTGGGTAAATTTGGGGTAAAATAAAAGTAAGTAAATCTTGCAACTAAGCCAAAATTTAGAACAGGTATCTATCATACCGATTGATTGTCATGTCATTACTGTCAAAGTCATCAGTAAAGTTTCAAGATTTATAATAAATCGGTGCTATTTGTATGTCTTACTTTGAATTAATGCAACCACTTCACAATTTAAACTCGTTTATGTAAATTAATTCAAGGCATAATTAGTAAATATATGAAATTGTTTTAAACTGACAGTGACAGCTGTCACCGTTTAAATAATTAAAAATTTACGCAGTTGCCAGAGTTCTGTTTTATACTTTTTCCTACAGAAAGATAATTGCCATCTGGTAGATGGAAATGGCTAATTGGGTGACAGCTGTCACCTTTGAAATAATTAAAAATTTGCGCAGTTGCCCGACTTTTATTTTTTACTTTTTTCTGCAGAAAGATAATTACCATGTGGTAGATGGAAATGGCGAATTGGGTGGTTTAATTTGAAACGTACTGTGTAAGGTATGTTCGCTTCACATCTTGATAGATATGCGTCGATTTCCCTGCTTGCATTAGTGCTTTTACATTAATACAAAGTTCCTACGTTTTATCAAGGGCCTCTATTTTGGGGAAGCTTTGATGGGCAATCTATTTTATATATAGAAATGTATTTATGTTATGTATTATGTATTTGTATTTTGTATTTTGTATTTTGTAATTGTATTTTATATTTCGTATTTTGTGTGTGTATTCATATTTTATTTAACATGACTAATCACATCGATGTATCATATATCGCTACGTGAAATAAAGAATTGAATTGAATTGAAAAAATTGGGCAAGTACCTTCGTTCATTGCCAGTTGCATTGCAAAAGGAGCGAATTTGCAAATGACATGTTATTTTCTGGATTTGAACCCTAGACCTTCAATTCACCAGTTGCACCCACTCGCGCTCCTCCATAATATTAAATGTGTAAATAAGAACTCTGGAAAAAACTTGATATAAAAAATAAGTAGTTACCTACAAATTATACATTGTAAATTACACGAAATTATGCAAATCTCTACAATCCTTGCGGACTAAGCTGAAATTATGCAAATATATACTGTTTTATAAGCCTGGTCAAGCTTTATGGTATATCCTCTCTTTGGAGTTTCAACACATTATTTACCATTTAAATGAACTTATTGTTAGTAGTGAAGTTTCTGTCAAAATGAATGAACAAAAACGAATTTATGATTTATTTTTCACTTTACTATAGTTGAACAATAACTAGTCTTTTAAATATTTTCAATAAGAAACTACTGACATTTTCTCTCTACTGTTTAAGAGGATTCTAGTTCGTTTTTCTTGTAAATATCCAAATCTTCCATTAAAATATTTGACAAATTCGAAATGTTTGACACTGTCTGTCAGTGGATGATTTGCACGAGATACCAATAGGAAAAACTTAGAACCATTTAGTGATAAATAACAATGGTGCCAACACACTGTCAGTTTTAAATCTTTTCAATAAGAAACTACTGACATTTTCTCTCTACTGTTCAAGATGATTCTAATTCGGTTTTTTTTGCAAATATCCATGTTTTCCATTAAAATATTTGACAAATTCAAAATGTTTGACACTCTCTGTCAGTGGATGATTTGCACGAGATACCAATAGGAAAAACTTAGAACCATTTAGTGATAAATAACAATGGTGCCAACACACTGTCAGTTTTAAATCTTTTCAATAAGAAACTACTGACATTTTCTCTCTACTGTTCAAGAGGATTCTAATTCGGTTTTCTTGCAAATGTCCATGTTTTCCATTAAAATATTTGACAAATTCGAAATGTTTGACACTCTCTGTCAGTGGATGATTTGCACGAGATACCAATAGGAAAAACTTAGAACCATTTAGTCATAAATAACAATGGTGCCAACACATTGTCAGTTTTTAATCTTTTCAATAAGAAACTACTGACATTTTCTCTCTACTGTTTAAGAGGATTCTAGTTCGTTTTTCTTGTAAATATCCATGTTTTCCATTAAAATATTTGACAAATTCGAAATGTTTTACACTGTCTGTCAGTGGATGATTTGCACGAGATACCAATAGGAAAAACTTAGAACCGTTTAGTGATAAATAACAATGGTGCCAACACACTGTCAGTTTTAAATCTTTTCAATAAGAAACTACTGACATTTTGTCTCTACTGTTTAAGAGGATTCTAATTCGTTTTTCTTGCAAATATCCATGTTTTCCATTAAAATATTTGACAAATTCGAAATGTTTGACACTGTCTGTCAGTGGATGGTTTGCACGAGATACCAATAGGAAAAATTTAGAACCATTTAGTGATAATTAACAATGGTGCCAATACACTGTCATTTTAAATCTTTTCAATAAGAAACTACTGACATTTTTTTACTTTTCTACTGTTTAAGAGGATTCTAATTAGTTTTTCTTGCAAATATCCATGTTTTCCATTAAAATATTTGACAAATTCGAAATGTTTGACACTGTCTGTCAGTGGATGGTTTGCACGAGATACCAATAGGAAATATTTAGAACCATTTAGTGATAAATAACAATGGTGCCAATACACTGTCATTTTAAATCTTTTCAATAAGAAACTACTGACATTTTTTACTTTTCTACTGTTTAAGAGGACTCTAATTAGTTTTTCTTGCAAATATCCATGTTTTCCATTAAAATATTTGACAAATTAAAAATGTTTGACACTGTCTGTCAGTGGATGATTTGCACGAGATACCAATAGGAATAACTTAGAACCATTTAGTGATAAATAACAATGGTGCCAACACACTGTCAGTTTTTAATCTTTTCAATAAGAAACTACTGACATTTTCTCTCTACTGTTTAAGAGGATTCCAGTTCGTTTTTATTGTAAATATCCAAATCTTCCATTAAAATATTTGACAAATTCGAAATGTTTGACAGTGTCTGTCAGTGGATGATTTGCACGAGATACCAATAGGAAAATTTTAGAACCATTTAGTGATAAATAACAGTGATGCCAACACACTGTCAGTGTAAGAGTGCAGATGTGAAGTAAACTGAGTATAAATTAATTATTTTTTGATTATTTCGGACATCACCTTTTTGACCAATTAAAGAACTTAAATTGTACGGATGGGCGACGATCTAATAGGGAGAACATTGCATTGAAATAAACGTAAAACTTGGCTATGCAGTTAATCGGTAACCGGAAGTTCAGGAGTTGAGAGTTGGCGGGCATGAAATTGTGGTGTAAATATAATTTCGATGTCCCTAGACGAGGCCACAGTGTCCCCACCGCAGTGGTAAATATGTACTGTGGAGTCCGATGGATGACGGCAAGCAAGAGAAGAAAACGAATAACGTAGGAAGCAGTGGGAATTTGATAGTAGATGGATTCATGAAATAGTGGAAAATGGTATAATTCTACATATGAATTTGATAGAGTATATATGGATAGTGGGTTAATTGGTAGAACTGTGTAACAGTCCGAACCCAGGTATTGTACAAATTCTCATAATTTGTATTAATTGCATTTATTTAACTGCAATTCATCCTTAAATGCAATTGCATGCATTTAATTTCGTTAACTGCATATTACATGAATTCTTATAATTCAAGTAATTGATTTGGCTCGTGATTTACAAATTCTCGTAATTTGTAATATTGATTTGGCTCGTGATTTAGTGGTAGTACTCTACGTTATGTTTGATTTTTAAATCAAAATCGTGATAACTCAGTTTGGTTCGTTTTATGGGTAATGTGTCTGTTAGTAATTTTTGTTAGTAAGTAAAACACAGATACATGAATTTTATATGATTTATTCATTTTAAAAGGTTATGCAAGCGACAGGTAAATAAAAGTCAATTTTGTTACTCTAATTGGACGTTATTTATTTAATTATATTTATTTAAAATTTGGAATATATTTGTTTAGTAATTATTGAAAATTTATTATATTATTTAAATTTGAATGATTTATTTTATTTTGAAAACTGAGTAACTTATTAACACTGCGGTTGGAATTACAAAGTGTTACTTAGCGACTTCATGCACCACAATCTTCAAATTGTGCCGAGAAGGATACCTGATACATGTCATCACTGCTTAGAAATTCATTAGCACGGTGAGTACCAATGTATTTCAACGGCACCTTGTGGATAGGAACGAATCACACAACTTCACATTAAAGTACTTGAAGTGATTCCAGTACTTCAAGCACGCAATGTGTCCTCATTCGGAAATATTGCTAGTATGGAGTCTACCAACACTATCAGCCATGTGATCGTAAAAACTTTTTATCGGTACTGTTATTCAAAATTGATTATAGATTAGTATAATAAAGCTCTATTCTACTTCTACTTTTCTATCTACTTAAGCACATACAAACATTCGTTTCATTCATAAATAATTCTGAGATTTCTTGAATATCGGAGCGCTGAGCAAGTTTAATTATACGATTTAATTACAAATATCATTGAATTATTTATATCGAAATTATTAAGTTATGTTCCCCTGACGCAACTTTTATTTAACTACCGATTGATTAATGAGGCCACACTGTTTATCAAATGTTTGCGACGAGGAAAGGAAGGCATGTTACAATATTCTCCGGTCAGTACGAAAATATTGTCAGGACAAAGTATAAAATGCAGTTAGGTTCAACTCCGCATTTAGTGGCGTAAGGCTCCCTACATTTTATACCTTTATTAAACTTCGTTCATTACCAGCGGCAAGGCGCGGTAATATCGCTAGATAGGTTACATTATTATGGATAAATTACTTTAGAATTGTTAGTGTGAAAAGATGTTTGATCAAATGTATTGCGACGACGGAAAGGAAGGCATGTTACAATATTTTCCTGTCAGTACGAAAATATTGTCAGGACAAGGTATAAAATGCAGTTAGGTTCAACTCCGCATTTAGTGGCGTAAGGCTCCCTACATTTCATACCTTTATTAAGCTTCGTTCATTACCAGCGGCAAGGCGCGGTAATATCGCTAGATAGGTTCCATTATTAGTATGGAATTGACTTTGGAATTGTTAGTGTGAATTACATTTGATAAACTTGTGTTATATATTCACCTGAGGAATTAATGTTCAAAGTATATGAGTCGTCGTCGGACAGCGTGACGTTCTGTCTCGATCAGTACATCTAACTGGTTTTATTTAATTTCAGCACTTATATTTATACTGTTCCCCACTTTTTACTCTTCTTCCGAATTACGCAATTGCCGTTTCGAGTTCCCGTCGTATTCCCACGACCTATTTCTGTGTCATCATTTTGATCGTGTGCTTATTTACATTTGCCTAAAATTAAGAAGTCAGCAAAATGAATGACCTCGCTCGGGCCAACGCGTCGTCGGCCGCGGCCTGTATGATATTTACGCAGTCTTGTTCCGACTCGTAAAATTATGGACTTTAATATTATTAGGTTCTTACAACTGTAATGCTGTTGTGTGCAAATAAAATTTCGGTTGCAAATTTTTCAAAAACAAAAAGATGATCCATTATAGATATGAATTGTCAAAGTGCCATTGGATTGGCATTATTAATAAAGTTATTAGGGACGCCAATGGGTATTTTAACTATTTAATTTTGGCGGTAATATCTTCTTCTTCCGATCTTTGTTTGGCCTAGGCACTAAGCCCTGTTGGCCAATTGGCGGTAATATCAATATGATTATTCATTGTGGTCTCATATTCTCAAAACTCAAGTTGACATCAATGACATATTTGTTATTAGTTTTTTACAAGTACACTGTCAAAATTATTATACAATGCGACATTTTGGCCTACCTTAAATTTGATAATTCATATCTATAATGGATGATCTGTATCTTCGTTATGGAAAAATATAAGCGTAAATTTTTTCAAAATTTAAATTCTTAAGAACTCGTTATTATTATTTGTTGCTAAACGAATGCCACACGTGTTTCAATGAAGAGAGGTTACATAAATGGGATTAACCAAAAGAACTGGATGGCAGATCTTATTTTAAATTCTACCTGCCAATAAAAATAAACAATTGCTTTCACCCAATATGTAATAGCTATTTATTCACCAAGGGCTCAATAATTGTTGCCTGTAATTGTTGCCCTATAATTGTTCAATATAAACTATACAAAAACCATATATTAAATAAATAAATTGATGAAATAAAAATCGCCAAATTCTTATAATCGATCAGAAAGTCAATTATCCTGTTGTTTGCATTTGGACAATTAGTTCAATGACTTATATAAGATTTATTAAATTTTACATGAAATATAATTTCAGTTACCTTATGGGGTCGATAGCCCAATAAAGATTGTTTATATATATATATAATTTCAAATTTCACTTTTGTGTGTCTCATTGAATATATTTTTTAATTAATCAATTATTAACTGTCCATATGAATGCTGAAATGATTCCTACACATTATTCTTTGAAAATGAATCCGATTCCTCTAGGTTCAAATGTTAGAAAATGTCTTATGGTGCCATGCTCGAATTCGTTTGTGCCAAAAATGAGTAGTTTTACAATAACGAGCAAATGTAAATTTAACATTAGACTCACAAATGTATATGTTTTGTTATGCAGCCTTGCATATTCCCACCGATTTGACCAACTCCCAACCAAATTTTCTTATTCAAGAATGTTTACATAAAAAATTTAAATAATTTTCCATGGTAATCTTTAGTTATCGTGTTTAGTGACATTTGATTTCTGACAACTAAGTACTCCGAGATTTTCTAATGAATTTCCTGGACATTTCGTATTTATATACAGTGTGGCCCACCTATCCTCGCTCGGACCATTGCTGCTAGACTAATGAAAATTGAGGGAAAAGTCTGATTGGAAGTTATTGGACACTTCAAGTGCTACGTTTTGAAATTATTTTCGAGTGTACAGAGTGTACCATAAATCCGGGACACAACATTTGATCTCATTTTTAAATTGAACGCCCTGTATATTCTTTCATTTTTGAAATCTGCTTCAGTGGCATTTCGTATTTATATACAGGGTGGCCCACCTATCCTCGCTCGGACCATTGCTGCTAGACTAATGAAAATGGAGGGAAAAGTCTGATTGGAAGTTATTGGACACTTCAAGTGCTATGTTTTGAAATTATTTTAGAGTGCACAGAGCGTACTATAAATCCGGGACACAACATTTGATCTCATTTTTGAATTGAACACCCTGTATATTTTTGTCATTTTTGAAATCTGCTGCATGTGCTTGCTTTGGTTTTATTCATACCACGCCCTTTTTCCCGGAGACTTCTGCTAGTTTGCTTATTCTAGTTATTATTATTGCTATTATTGCTATTATGCTATTATTCTAGTTATTATTATTGCTAGTTTCTAGTATAGTATAATATTCTAGTATATTCTAGTATAGTATAGTAATATAGTTAAAAAATGTGTACCTACTTACTATGTTATTTTTATTTCAAGCGCCTATAGATTGCTCATATGCATGCCCCATATTTTTACAGCAACAATTTTTTTCTTAAATTGGTAAAGGGATTGCTATTAGAATTTATGAATGTAGATATTTACAATTATATACAGTCGGTTTTTTTTAATATGAGTAACCATTAGGAATATTTCATGAGTGCCATTGGTACTGACTTTATTTTGTTTTGACCTAACTGGGGGATTGGTAATACTGATTTAAAATCGACATTTAGTGACAGCAAAATTTCTATTTCATTGTCACTTTTTTTAATTAACTCAACTCGACCAATATTTGTTGAGAAAATGAACATTCACAGATGCAAAACTATTAGACAAGATACAAAACATTAGTCATTTTCAACATTAAGAACTATATTTTGTGACTTTGACATTTCCACATAACCTCATTAATTTAATTTACAATGCAAAAGTTTCTCTTTGTTGAAAGTTCGTAACACAAGATAAAAGTTACTAGATTTGGTTACTCACATTAAAATAAATCCGCCTATACTTTCATGCTATTTATTCTTATAGTAAACACCCTATATATTCGTTGAAAATAAATACAAAATCGAACAAATATTTGTACGTACTTAATTGTATTCTGAAGGTTGACTACTGATGACTGAAATGATTTTTCATACATTATAATAATTATTTTAATCTGCATAGTGAAAGTAATTATGACAATTACCGTATGCTTTATATGAAAATTAGTGTCACCCATCCATAAAATGCAGTTTGAAGTTATATAGGGTGTCCCCAAAAAAAGTGGACAAGCTCAACAGAACGCCACTCGGGGATACCAACTGAGTCTTTAAAAAATACTATAAAATATCTTGGGCTATACTTTTTGAAATATTGCTGGTCAAAGATATAATATTACAGCAAGTTTATAAGGGCTCCTAGAAGAAATTAAATGAAACTCATGTGTTAAGTTGTTAAATTATATATATTTTTTTAAATAATTGTATAGGATATTTCCATTTCTAATAGCGTGTTTCAATATTTCAGAATGATTTTTTTTGAAAAATCAACAATGTGCTGTACAGTTAAAATACTGATAATAACGTCGTCTATGATTACTATTTTTTGAAAGTTTTTTTTTTAAATTTTTTATTTCATTTTTTATTTTTTTAGTACTTTCTAAGGACTCAGTGGCCATCCCTCAGTGCTGTTGAGCTTGTGCACTATTTTTGGGACACCCTGTTTAGGGTGTTCCCTAAATGTCCCCTTTGTGTCCCCTTTGTGTCCCCTTTGTTTAATTATATATATATATATATATATATATATATATATATATATATATATATATATATATATATATATATATATATATAATCGATCTTTATTGGGCTATCGACCCCATATGGGGTCTTTCCCCATATGTTTTTATGTTTATGTTTATTTATGTTTATATGTTTCCCAATTTATATATTTTTTTAAATAATCTGTTTGGATATTTCCATTTCTGGCGTTTTTAAAACTATCAAAATTTTTTTTTTTTAAGATTTTTTTGATTTTTTTTGAATAATCAATGTGACAACTATGAGCTGTACAATTAAAATACTGATAAAAAAGTCGCTTATGATTTCTATTTTTTTTAAGTTATTTTTATTTTTTATTTTTATTTATTTTAAATATTTTCTTTACTTTCTAAGGACTTAGTGGCCATCCCTGAGTGCCGTGCTGTTGAGCTTGTGCACTATTTTTGGGACATCCTGTATATTGGATATAAGCCAACCATCATCTTCATTCAAACCTTGAAATAATCACAACCATTATTATTGCAAATCCAATTATTTCAATTAGCGTTTTGAAAACATCCGCAGCATTGTCACAATCATAATGGTCCTGTTTCTTTTGCTCAGTTGCTCACTATTGCATTGATATTTATTAATACCATAATTATAGTGTGAATACATTTATATTCTCTATACATTAACAATATGTTCTACAATTTACATTCACTATGAATGTTGCTAACAATAAGCAAGGATGAATCTTGTTACTGAGAATATTGCTCCTTAATACACCATACTGTTTTATTTCCGTATTCTTTACGACCATTTTACGACAATATGTTTTATCATTTTAACAAGTGTTGCGAAAAAAACATCTTAATATAAAATTTTCAGTATTGAAAGTTCATTTTATAGTTAATATGGACCCAATTGCAGCAAATGCCATTTACATTTTATTGATGAATTGCTTAAGATGAAGTTTAAAAACAAAATGGCTTGGAGGAAATTAAAAGAAAATTATGAGAAATGAAAATTTTTATTAATTAATTAAGGAATGAATCAAATTAATCAAATGTGTCATCAATGAAATAAATTGTATTGTAAACACATATAATCCTTTGAAAATGGCTGAATAAGCCGAAACACGTGTCAGGAAACTGATAAAATATACATATGAAACAAAACAAGAGTAATTATACATAATATACATTTATAATAATATTTTTTTATTTTATTATATTTTTTCAAATAAAAAATATTGTAAACACATATAAAAATGAATTTTTTTTTTGAAAAATTGAAAATTTTCTTTCAAAATTGCGGAATAAACCGAAACAGGTGTCAGGAAACTGATAATATATACATATGAAACAAAACAAGAGTAATTATACATAATTTATAATTATAATTATATAACATTTATAATAATATTTTTTTATAAATCAAATAAATTGTGTTTTAAACTCATATAATCCTTTGAAAATGGCTAAATAGACCGAAACACATGTCAGGAAACTGATAAAATATACATATGAAACAAAACAAGAGTAATATAATAATATACATTAATATACATAATATACATTTATAATAATAACTTTTTTGTAGGAATTAACTTTTATTACATCTGTACTAACATGGATATAAAACACATATCTTTCAGATTAGAGTGGAGCGTGTTTCGTGATAATAAGTGATACATTTGTTAAGCCTTTTTTGGAAACCTAATTAAATTACTATAAATGCAAAACAAGAAGTTTTATTTATTAGCAACGATAGCTGTAATTCCATTATACTTACAGGTAAATTAATATTTCTATTTAATACGTAATTTAATTAAAACAAATATTGACCACGAATCATAAAAATCAAGGCTGGAATAAATCATGATTAAAAAAACAAAAATCAATGATTAAATAAAAACCTTTTTTTGATTTGATTTGATTTTTTTGATTTTTTTTATATTTCTGATCAGTTTTTGCCAGTTTTGATGGGATTTATATCAATTGATTTATATCACGATTTAAATCATGTCATTTAAAACAAAAACTTTTGCACTATTGCAGCAAATTTTCACTTATATTTTATTGATGAATTGCTTAAGATCAAGTTAAAAAAAAAAACGTTTCGGAGGAAATCAATAGAAAATTATCAATTATCATATTAATCAAATGTGTCATCAATCAAATAAATTGTATTGTACACACATATAATCCTTTGAAGTTGGCAGAATAGCCTAAACACGTGTCAGAAAACTTATAAAATATACATATGAAACAAAACAAGAGTAATTATACATAATATACATTTATAATAATAACTTTTTTGTAGGAATTAACTTTTATTACATCTGTACTAACATGGGTATAAAACACTTGTTCAATTTACAGAATATATTTTTCAGATTAGAGTGGAGCGTGTTTCATGATAATAAGTGATACATTTGTTAAGCTTTTTTGGAAACCTAATTAAATTACCATAAATGCAAACCAAGAAGTTTTATTTATTAGCAACGATAGCTGTAATTCCATTATACTTACAGGTAAATTAATATTTCTATTTAATACCTAATTTAATTAAAACAAATATTAACCACTAATCATAAAAATCAAGGCTGGAATAAATCATGATTAAAAAAAAAAACAAAAATCAATGATTAAATAACAACCTTTTTTTGATTTGATTTGATTTATTTGATTTTTTTTTATATTTCTGATCAGTTTTTGCCAGTTTTGATGGGACTTATATCAATTGATTTATATCACGATTTAAATCATATGATTTAAACAAGAAACTTGAACTTGAACAAGAATTAATGATTAAAACAAATTTCGGAGGAACGTTTCGGAGGAAATCAATAGAAAATTATCAATTATCACATTAATCAAATGTGTCATCAATCAAATGAATTGTATTGTACACACATATAATCCTTTGAAGTTGGCAGAATAGCCTAAACACGTGTCAGAAAACTTATAAAATATACATATGAAACAAAATCAGAGTAATTATATATAATATTCATTTATAATAATAAATTTTTATAAATCAAATAAATTGTATTGTAAACACATATAATCCTTTGAAAATGGCTGAATAAGCCGAAACACGTGTTAGGAAACTGATCAAATATACATATGAAACAAAACAAGAGTAATTATACATAATATACATTTATAATAATAACTTTTTTGTAGGAATTAACTTTTATTACATCTGTACTAACATGGGTATAAAACACTTGTTCAATTTACAGAAGATATTTTTCAGATTAGAGTGGAGCGTGTTTCATGATAATAAGTGATACATTTGTTAAGCCTTTTTTGGAAACCTAATTAAATTACCATAAATGCAAAACAAGAAGTTTTATTTATTAGCAATGATAGCTGCAATTCCATTATACTTATAGGTAAATTAATATCTCGATTTAATACCTAATTTAATTTAAAAAATATTAACCACTAATCATAAAAATCAGGACTGGAATAAATCATGATTAAAAAAAACAAAAATCAATGATTTAAAAAAAATCTTTTTTTGATTTGATTTGATTTATTTGATTTTTTATATTTCTGATCAGTTTTTGCCAGTTTTGATGGGATTTATATCAATTGATTTATATCACGATTTAAATCATATGATTTAAAAAAGAAACTTGAACTTGAACAAGAATTAATGATTAAAACAAATTTCTGTGTATCTGTACCATGTAATAGACCAAAAAATTGAAGAAAAGAAAAATGTTTTACTTTTTTACAATTATCTACTTTAAAGCATGCCAACTCTATAGTTACATTATATTATTTATTGTTCACCTATTGAAATGCACACACAGTGCAAAAACAATGATTAATTTAAAACAAAAAGTCAATTTTGATTCAAATAAATGATTTATTTAAAAAATCAGTTGATTTGATCATGATTTAAATCAATTGATTTATATCACGATTTAAATCATATGATTTAAAAAGAAAACTTGAATTTGAACAAGAATTAATGATTAAAACAAATTTCTGTGCATCTGTACCATGTGATAGACAAAAATGAAGAAATGAAGAAAAGAAAAATGTTTTACTTTTTTACAATTGTCTACTTTAAAGCATGCCAAGTCAATAGTTACATTATATTTTTAATTGTTCACCTATTGAAATGTACAAACAGTGCAAAAACAATGATTAATTTAAAACAAAAAGTCTATTTTGATTTAAATAAATGATTTATTAAAAAAATCATTTGATTTGATCATGATTTAAATCAATTGATTTATATCACAATTTAAATCATATGATTTAAAAAAAAAACTTGGATTTGAACAAGAATTAATAATTAAAACAAATTTCTGTGTTTTATTTATTAGCGACGATAGCTGCAATTCCATTATACTTATAGGTAAATTAATATCTAGATTTAATACCTAATTTAATTCAAAAAATATTAAGCACTTATCATAAAAATCAGGACTGGAATAAATCATGATTAAAAAAAAAACAAAAATCAATGATTTAAAAAAAATCTTTTTTTGATTTGATTTGATTTATTTGATCATTTGATGTACCATGTTATAGACCAAAAAAATGAAGAAAAGAAAAATGTTTTACTTTTTACAATTATCACTTTAAAGCGTGCCAACTCGATGTTACATTATATTTTTAATTGTTCACCTATTGAAATGCACAAACAGTGCAAAAACAATGATTAATTAAACAAAATCAATTTTGATTTAGATAAATGATTTATTAAAAAAATCAGTTGCTTTAATCATGATTTAAATCAATTGATTTAAATCACACCAACCGTGATAAAAATCAACTTCATAGTCCTTTGATACAGGACACATTGATGTGTTTTTTGATTAGTAGTACAAAAAAATTATTACATTTATTTGCTCCAATTATTTAGTTACATAATTTGTACGCATGCAAATTAACACGTACCTATAGTTAACATATGCAACACCTACTGCGTCTATATTAGATAGTTTGTTACTTTGTAGGAAATTCTAAATATCCCATTACATATTTTGAAATCAATCCTCACTATTATCCTTAAAAAAAATTACTTAATGCAGCAATTTCATACATTGCCACGTCCACTGTGAATCTAATGAACGACCCTAACTAATTTATCTAAATCTATCCTTGATTATATTCTGCCTAAGTGTCAGGATAATCCTCAACATTGAGCTAATATGCACATCCTTCTTGTTTACCTTCGAACGTTTGTCCAGCAGTCGTTTCTCAGTTATCTTTTATCAGTGTCAATATGCGAATATTATCGTCCGCTGCTAGATCCATTTTCGCTGTTTGCTCATAGTCTGTTATTAATAACAATTAAGTCTGGTAACATACAGATAATAGAGTTTTGATTAAATTGTTGCGATGTGCTCGTTTGAAAAAATGGTTATTAATATAAAGCAAGTCATCAACTGTGCTCAAGTACGTATTGTTCACGTTAGCTGAAGTTATAAAGGTAACGTTGTTTGTTAATTTGAAATGTTTTACAGCAAGTGTAAATGTTTTACAAGCAAGTTAATCTGGCACTGGCCTAAAGTGAACAAGAACTTTATATTAAGTAATAACTTTATATTATATTGAATAACTTTTATTTCAAAATTTGTGAATGTATTCTTCGCTTTCTGGAACTCATTAAATGCTAAGCTTTTGATTTATATACGACATATAGAACTGTAATAGGCCCAAATATACGCCCAGTATAATACGCATTTACGCAATAAAGTGACTCATATTTAAAAAATCATGAATACAACCAAATTATTAAATTAAGTCATTTACAAATAATCCCAGGGTGAAATGTGATAAATAGCCATCGCAAGTCGCGCCAGAGCGTCGCCAAATATCTCAAGTGCCGGGGCCTGCATATGCACGGTTCTGAAAGATTCCATGTCGTGGTGTCACATAAACAATTTGGGTATCAGCGCCCCTTAGAAACGAGCAAGCGACAGCCACGTAAAAATCACCTCGAATGGCAACTATTTAAGTTAAGTGTAAAACTCTGCGCTAAATACGCATTAATACCACACGCACACTCACGATTAATAATCACCATGATAACTAAGGGATGGGGGCGAATATTTAGCAGTAGATATGTGAGGGGAGTGGAGATTTGAAGCTGAAAAAGCCTATTTAAGCATAAGCCACACACGAGCGAGATCAGTAAGACAGTTGCGTCGGCCACGGGCAGCGCACACGACAATCGCGGTTTTGTGTATATAAATTCACGTCGGTTTATAAATAAATTAACGATTGCATATAACGTTGTACAAAAAAACGCGAAGTAGAACAAAAATTTGAATAAATCGAAAAACGTACAATTCTAGGTATAGAGTAATTTAATTTTTTTATTATTAACGATAATATAAAGTTGTTAAACCAGTCTCATTATAAATTCACGGGCGTGCTTATTCCTTTCAATCAACCCTAAGTTACCTAGAAATACCAAATACCGATTACCTATTCCTATCAATAAACAAAGGCGGCTCGAACGCTATTCGTGTTTACGAATCACTAGAGGAAGCAATAACAGGTGTAATTGACGCCCGCCCGTGCACTTCGTTCACACACCTGTTATTGTGAAATCAAATTACCGCACTTGATTCAAATTGACGGAAGATAGTGTATTTAACCAACCACAAGTTACCTAGAAAAGCCAAACACCGATTACCTATTCCTATCAGTAAACAAAGGCGGCTCGAACGCTATTCGTATTTACGAATCGCCAGAGGAAGCAATAACAGGTGTAATTGACGCCCACCCGCGCACTTCGTTCACACACCTGTTATTGTGGAATCACCTCCTCCACTAGAATCAAATCGTCGTCAGCATCATAACATTTAATCATATAAACTCATTAACATCGCGCCCGCGATCGCAAATTAACGTGGCTGTATTCACCATAACTTTAACAACTAATCAAGGCATTCAGTGTTACCCTCCGACATACATCATCATATTCAAATCAAAATAATTCATAAAAATGATGGCTTCTTCATTTTAAATCATAAATGAGCACATAACGCGCATATTATTGGGCAGAGTGATTTATAATTGTATAAATAAATAAGTTGGATTAAATCATAATACTTTTAAAACATAATGTATAAAAATACTGGTTTCTTTATTTCAAATCATAAAACAAGCACATAACGTACCTATTATTGGGCAGAGTAATTTAGAATCGAACAGATAAAATAGGCTGGATTAAATCTCAATAATTTGAAGACATAATGACAATTTATGGTTAAATATCGTAAACAAGAAATAAGTGGAGTTATTAAAACCCCGTATAAACAGAGAAAATGATAAACGATAGAATGAAGCTTGGTATAATCACAAGAGAAGTTATTAATAACCTCCAATGTTCCTAATAATAATATATTATAACATTACATAAACATTTCCGATTGAGGTAGCAGAACTGTTATTTGACACAACTTGTAACATGTCTGACGGTGATGACTACTTGTGACATTGGTGCTTGCTGTGGTCGTGGGTAGAATTACTAATTTACCTCAATCAACGTAAACAATGGGGCTCCAATAATTACATTATTGTGTGGACACCGACAGAACCATGAAATTCGGGAAGATCGCGAGATACCTTTAGTAATCATTCATGAATTATTGGGGATATTTCAACATCTTTAAATAGTTCTATTTTTGATCATATCACTTTCCCGTAGTTAAATGGAGTGAAAGAGCATGGTAATAAATGGTCTAAGAGAAGCACGTGCATGTATAACAAACTCTCGTAAATAAACTTCGTAGTAATAACCATTTTCAAATTATCAATTGAATAAATAAGAGAATTTACAAATTCGTTAATAGGTCAACGAAATCTAGAAAATAAATCAATTCATGTCATAATCGTCAACCTGTGTCTTATTTTCCTGTATGTTACAATTATATAAATTAATTTACATCATCAACCTGTGTTTTATTTCCCTGTGTCTTACAATTTCAGCGTGTCTATTATTAAATAAACAAAACAAATACTTAAATTGGTGCTTTCTTGTATTAATCCATTATTAGTGTACGTTAATTAATACATTACCAATAGCAAAGTACCTTGAGAGTAATCACGGTAGTTAAATTAAACGTCACGACGTGTAAGTACTAAATACGATCACAAATCACGAGCCAAAAATAATTAAAACATTATATAACAAATCACGAGCCAAAATAATCAAGAAATTATATAATAATTTCACGATAAAAACGACGAATAATAAAATAAATATAATAAAATAATATCGGAGCGTTACAGAACTATTGTTGGCTGGTACTGTACGTTCATCCTCAATAAACTCAAATTGTATATTAACAACACTAGTTAATAGAATATTGCGAAATTTGTATTGCGTATTTTCTGTATTTGGCCGCCAAAATTTCAAAAAAATTCACCGGTATTGCCTTTGGTTGTGCAATATATAGGTACATATTCCTAATTAAAATCAAACACGAAAACGCAGTATCTGCCAGCGTCACGTGTTTACGTGTTTTCAGTACAATTCCAATTAAAATTTCATTTTTCGTCTCGCTGCATAACGTCTGATACACGCGTGCACAAACTCACACGCGTATACGCGATACAAACGCGCAATCAAGCTTGTGGAATAGCGGATTTTGCGATTGAAGGCCGGTTTGCGATATGCGTTTGGGTGGCGGAAACATCGACGAAAATTGCGCACGAGAAGCGTCCCATCGCACAAACGGCCCTTCGAAGAATGGCGCTGTAATTAAAATTATATGGTGTCAAGGGGACGCGATCGCGTAATTTCTGAATAGTCCCATTTGGTCGTAGTATGGATTTTTTTTATCAAATTAAGAGATTTTGTCATGATGCATGCACGGTAATTATGAGGAATAACGAACATTGGTCGATATTCATTTTCTCTCGTTATGTATCGAACACTTGATGCGGAAAGAGCTGATTGCTCTGCATCGAGGAACATCCAAACTAGGGTGAGAACTGTCAATTAGTTATTTTTATTGCAGTAAAGGAATTTTGATGTTATCCTGGCAGAACCAGATAATACGAATATAGATTACTAGTTGTACTCAAAATTGACTAGAGTATAAGCTTGGACTTTCATTTCCACCAACAAGTATTTTTTGAACAAGCAGGGTGAGTTTTTTCGGATGTTTAGTATGGGGGTCTCGGAAACTAGCGGAGATAGAGGGACGATTAAATGGGGAAAGAATTGCAGTTTTGCGAGTTCAAGTTCATGACCTTTTTGTTTTTTGGAAAAATTGTACAGCTAACTAGATATCTCGAAAAAAAATATTTTTTGTTATTTTGTTCGGATCATATTGCTCTGTTATTATTGACTTTAGAAAAAATGTGTAAAGGAAAAAGTTATAGGAAATTATGTGCTTAATAATACAGTCTAACCGATTATTTTATTTAAGCTATAATTTTCGAGTTATGACACAAACTTGTGTTTTTTCTAGTGGAAACCCTAGTCGGCCATGACTTTATAAAAAATACCTCTTTTCAACGATTCTAATGATATATCATATTACATAGGTATTTTTATAAATAATTAAATTATGGGATTTTTTTTCTTTTCAGTTTCGAACTATTCGAAGTAGTACGCTATAGAAACAATTGATAGATACAAACGACACTGATAGAGGTGGCCGATCTCCCGATCTCTCTGTTTTAGATTTTTATTTATGGGAAATGGTTAAAGATAGAGTGTATCAAACATCGTACGTCACAGTAGATGACCTTAGAGAAGCTGTACTTTCAAGTTACAAGTTTTTGCTAATATTGATGGACGCTCCGTTAGAAAAGCAACAAATTCTGTTTTAAAAAGGTGTGCATTAATCATAATGGTGAACCTTTTGAGCATATTTAGTCTTAAATACTTTCCTAACTTTAATGATGTTGTTTTTGTACTACTTTAGTTACGTTCTAATATGCTTGTATTGTTTCTCAATTTATCGTCTGTCATTCCCTGTTTAGTAGTTTTGTACTTATGTAATTTTGTTTTATCAGAAATAAGTTTTATATAAAATTGTAACTTCAACGAAATAAACATTTTTCACCTAAATAATAATGTTTATAATTTCGAAATGAAAAGAAATTTTTAATAACTAACTTGAATTTTATTATTTAACGCGTTGCGCATCTATCAATTGTTTCCATAGCCTACTCCTTGAATAGTTCGAAAATGAAAAGTAAAAAATAACGATAATTTAATTATTTATAAAAATAACTATATCAAGTGATATATCATTAGAATATTTGAAAAAGTGCCTGTTTTATAAAGTTATGGCCAACTATGGTTTCCATTAGAAAAAACTCAACTTTGTCTCATAACTCAAAAATTATAGCTTTAATAAAATAATCGGTTAGATTGTATTATTAAGCACATAATTACGTACAACTTTTTCTTTTACACATTTTTTCTAAAGTCAATAATAACAGATCCATAGGCACCGAACCAAATAACAAAAAATATATTTTTTCGAGATATCTAGTTAGCCATGCAATTTTTCTCGTAAAACTGCAATTCTTTCCCCATTTAATCGTCCCTCTATCTCCGCTAGCTTCCGAGATCCCCATACTAAACATCCGAAAAAACTCACCCTGTATATTTAAATTTATAAAATGAGTATTGGTATTTTTCATAAAATGTTTTACAACTATTGATTGGGTTTAAGGCGATGCTTTTGATAAAATGTAATTTTTTCTATAAAAAATGATAAGTTATGCTCTTAAACGAAAGTGGTGTGGTAAAAACATTTCAATTTTTCAGTTTAATTTTTAATCATATATTTTTAAATTTATAAAATAAGTACTGGTATTATTCATAAAATATTTTACAACTATTGATTGTATATAGCGCGTTGCTTTTGAGCAGGGGAGCACTTTGTAACTGGAGAATGACATCAAACCTATCGCTCAGTTTATTCTGAAACATGATACTATAATAAATAAATGAAATATGTAATATTTAATTGACCACACATTCCACCTATAATATTATTTTTTATTGTTTTTTCCTTCTTTATTGGAGTACTTATATAATAAGTACATATATACTTATTATAGTATATAAGTATATATTAAGTACTTATATATAATAGTACTTATATAAAAATAATAAAAACAACGTTATCAACTCCATATGACTAAATTCAGGCTGAAAGGCTGCGGCTGATGGCCATTTGAAGCATAGCAGCAAGACCTTGTTTTTTTAAAATGTAATAATGTACATACAATAAGAAATATGTAATTGCTTCAATAAATTATATCTTATATATATATATATATATATAATAAAAACAACATAAGCTACCAGTAAGTACTCCAATAAAGAAGGAAGAAAACAATAAAAAATATAATAATAACTGGTATCCAAAATGGATGAAACTATAACAACACTATAATATTATTGTTATTATTGCTATTAATATTATAATACATATTATTATAGTATTATATCGCCATAATTATTATTTGCGATAACTTATTAGGACTAAAATAAATATGGCCACATTTTAGCACACACACATATATATATATATATATATATATGGTGTCTAATCAGCTAAACAAAGCCGATTACCATTACATCCAGAATAATTTCCATTTAACTCCATATTCGGGATTTAACCTATAATTACTATTTATTTATATATATATTATTATTATTATTTATTATTATTATTATTATTATATTATTATTATTACCTATCATACTGCACAAAAAATGGCCATTAAAATTGAATTCACTTTATTTTAAATAACATGCATTCTATATTTTGATGAGCTGTATAAATGTATAGTATTTATGGCCATACTTTTCTTACTATGTAATGAACTGCACATAAATTATATCATTACACAAAAATCTCCACATTGCTGAAGGCCATGAATTTTAAGCGCGATGCTTTGACGAACACATGTGTAATGTACACAATAAACGTTTTTAATGAAATATTACTACAACATAATTACTACTTGTCGGTTTTTTTTCATCCACTTGAAATATGATCTAATGGTCTTGCAAATGCCACTTGCTCAGTACATATTTCACACATTTCTCGTGACTATGAAAAGAATAAAACTCGATAACGGGTGCATTAATGCTATCTGGTATCGAAATCTGTTTCATTATATGAGATAAAAAATGGTATCTCAAACGTATTTCATGAAGTTGATGCAATAACAGTGTATTGTTACTGTTTTGGCATATTTAATAACAATATATTCATTAATGAGACAACACGCTATTTATCGTCGTTTTCGTTTTAATACCTCTTTTGTGTAGTATTATTTATAATTCATTTATATTTTCGCAGAATATTATAGAACAATATAATATTGGTTCTTACAGATTGTTCAGCAAAAATTGGCAGATGAAATAATGCCTACAATAGTTTAAAAATAGTTTAAAAATAGTAAAAATAGTTTAAAAATTGAACTGATACTACCATATTTTTGTAATTTCCTTTTAGATTACGCACATGGGAAGTATTCAGGGGAGGATGGGGAACATACAAGCGGCCCGGGAACAAACTTTTAACGGCCCATTTTGCATTCACATAAAATTGCAATAATACCATATAATCAAAATAATAATCATACTTCAAAATTTGACAAATATGTAAAAATCAAAAATACTTTACAATAAATAATTTCAAATTGAGTATATTATTTTTATTTTTAAAATATATTAAAATGTATTATCAGAGACATAACACCTCTGAGGATGGCTAATAAAAGCCGAAACAAGTTGAGTGAAGAACATAAAATAAAAAGATTACATAACTAAGAGAAAGTACTCCCCATAAAGAAAAAATCAATATAAAATTAAATACCGTAAGTTTTTCATAATACTTATTTATTTATTATTACGGAGGTTCCTAAAGTGTGCGTTTACTGTTCTGCTTTCAATCATATTAAATAAAATATGAAAAAGATTAGGTAATTAAAATTCATGCTTTGACTAAGAAAATTTAATTATAATTTATAAAATCTTCATTAAAATTACAAAGGTTTAATAGACCCAGCCATTTTTTTTTTATTATTGGAGTTATTCCGAAAGCATATCCCTCACAAAGTTGTTAAAATGTTCAGAGTTATTTGCAGAAAATTTATTGAACATGAAAGAAAAAAATTAATAATTAAAAAAATTTAAATGTAATTTTCAACATTATTACTTTTACAAATTTTACAATACAAATTATAATTTTAATTGTAAAATATTAATCAAAACACAAAATCGTCATTTGCATTATACAATTTATATTGAAAATAATAATAATAATAATAATAATAATATTTACCAGCGGGAGAACCTGCATAATATACACATAAAAATTAAAAATAAAAACTTACAAAATGAAAATGAATTTGAAACTTGATTTGAGATTTTACATGAAAGTAAAAAATGTAAACTATAAATTCCGAAACTCAAATGAAATAACAAAGTTATCATGATAAATGATAGAATTTAGTTGGAAATGATAAAATTCTTATAGTAAATACAAAAATATTAATTATAAATTTCAATGTTAAATTAAAATTTGAAATTTTTAGTATAAATTATAAAAAACTTTATCCTCAAAACATATAACTCACTAAGTTATTAATATTCTTTTGAAGACAGAAATTTGCAAAAATATTAATGCAAAATACAAAATTATGTACAAAATTACAAAGAGACGCCATGAAGTTTTCATTGCAAATGTAAAATTTTGATATTTTATTACAAATTGCAAGTTCATCAAACCATAAAATTCTCATTGAAACATCTCGCTTGTAAACTGCAATGAATTGGAAATTACAAAATTTTCGTTAGAATTTATTAATATAATTACTAGACTTCATTCATAAATTGTAAAGATCAATGGAATCTGCGACTTTTTTTATTCTTATTTATAACGTCTTTCCCCAGAAATCATATTCCTTTCAAATTTATTAACTATTTCATAATGGCAAAAACTATAATGGATGTTGTAAAATGTTGATTAAAATGTTTTTAAATTCAACAAAAACAATGAAATTTTCGCATTTTAACTACACATTACAGAAATTTCTTCGAAAATCCTATAAATAGTAATAGCATTATGATGAATGTTACGAAGTTTTGATGATGGATTTCAGTATTTCAATAGAAATTATGGAGAATTAATTATAAATTTCAAATGTTTTAGAATTTGTAAGTTTTTATTATGAATACAATATTTCAATGGAATTAGAAAACAATCATAAAGTATAAATAAGTTTACATTAACACTATAACAAATACAATAATAAATAAGCAAATAAGTAAATAAAGACATAAATAAGTTTTATTGGAATTATGTAATTTTCGTTGTGACTTTCATCATTCATCATTCTAAATTACCAAATTGCAATAACTTTATGAAAATTTCATTGTTATTTGATAAATTTTAAAGTATAAATAAGTTTACAATAACAGTATAACAAATACAATAATAAATAAGTTAATAAGTAAATAAAGAAATAAATAAGTTTTATTGGAATTATGTAATTTTAGTTATGACTTTCATCATTCATCATTCTAAATTACAAAATTGCAATAAATTTATGAAAATTTTATTGTTAATTGATAAATTTCACTGTAAAATGTAAAATATTCAACATTCGTATTATAAATTACAACATTTCAGCAGCGATTATTAAAATTTTATTGTAAATTGCCAAAATGTCACTATAAAATGCAAAATCTCATTGGCATTTCCAAAATTTGTATCGAGTTGTTAAAATGTCTATAGTTAATTGCCGAAAATTTTATGAAAATAAACTTAGGTGGAAATTACGGACTGTTCATTAGAGATTACAAAATGTTTATTAGAAATTATGAAGTACTTATTATAAATACCAAAATTTTACTACATATACATTTTCCTTACAAATTAGAAAATTTTATTAAATATTGCAAAAAGCTAATCAAACCACAACATATTAAAATTATATCATGTCGATTGTAAATTAAATTTACAAAAGCTTCAAAATTTTCAATACATTTTTTTATTAGGAATACCATTTTTTTTATAAATTACAAAGATTAATGGAACCTGCCAATTTTTAGTTGAAAATTATAACGGCTATCTACACAATTTATATTCCTCGCCAAATTATTTGATATTTCATAAAAATTTGCAAAAAATATTATGGAAACGGAAAGGATCCATGGAAAATCCTAGTTCAAAAAGGGAGCTGCGACGCGAAAAAGTTTAGGAACCACTGTGTTAATACATATATAAACAATCTTTATTGGGCTATCGACCACATGGGGTCTTTCCGCCTTGTGTTAATACATTAAATCAAAATTATTAATAAACTTGTCGTCGGATCTGCCAGCCCAAAATTCTGGGGCTTCCGGCCCAACATTCGGGATGGCTACCGGCTCACCGGGAAATTACCCATTTTCCCGTATGGCCCATCCGCCCCTGGAAGTATTAAAATCACAACGACGATATATTGTGACGTGTTATTTAAAATTTAATTAGTTGTTATTGTTATTTAGAATAGGTATCTCAAATTTAGAATAGTTAATAATAGTTAAATTGGCAGATGAAATCATGCCTACAATAAACAAAAAATAGTTAAAAAAATTAAATACTAGATTTTTAGATTACACAAGGGAGGTAATAAAATGATAACGACGATATATTGTAATGGCATTTTAATTTAATTAGTTGTTATTATTATTTGGAATAGGTATTTCAAATTTAGAATAGTTAATAGTTTATAAAATAATCGGTTGGAGCTTGTGAAATATTAATACTTAAAGAAAAATAACAAATTATCCTTTTTCACAACGACATTTATTTCTCTAAATCTACATTTCAACCACTACGTGGTCATCTTCAGTAGACATTTGTACTACACTACAAATACAAATGTCTACTGAAGATGACCACGTAGTGGTTAAAATGTACATTTAGAGAAATAAATGTCGTTGTGAAAAAGGATAATTTGTTATTTTTCACGATAGTACAAATACAAATGTGTACTGAAGATGACCACGTAGTGGTTGAAATGTACATTTAGAGAAATAAATGTCGTTGTGAAAAAGGATAATTTGTTATTTTTCTTTAAGTAATAGTTTAGAGTTTAAAATTAGGCAACATAAATAGCTCAACGTGAGGAAATATTATACAGTGTGATCAATAATTATTTAAATAAGGGACGGCTGCGACTGTGTTAGCGTTATGGAACCTGCCAACAATTTTTGAAGGACTTGGACATACATCCCTACAAAATACAGGCCTACCATGAATTGCTGTCACCAGATTTTAACAGACGTCTTGTACCCTAGCAGACATACTTCAAACATCTCAAATATCTTGTTGTTTTCTGCTTCTGCTTCTGCTTCTTCTGATCTATCTGCTTCTTTTATCCAAATTCTTGATCGCACGGTATATATTTAGTATATAACGACGCCAGAACGTACAATGGTCTACTATATGTCAAACGAAGCAGATACATTAAAGGAATGCGAATATTATAGCAGATGGGAGCAGAGAAATCCACGAAAACAGAAAAAAAACATGGTAACCATGGTAACGTCCGCAGAGGCAGCCTTCCCGGATCAAAACATCGCTCGAGAAAAAATAACAACGATTGTGAAACATTCACCGATTGCGAAAATTACCCAAACAACTTACGATCGGCAGTGGAGGTTATAAATAGAACCGACGACCAGAATCGGACCAGTTCCTCAAAACCGCCGCAAGATTACGACGCTTGACACCTGAAGTGACACCGTTTGTAAACAAACTGTAGCGGATATATACAGGGTGCTAGTACTAAGTTGTAATACCCAAAAAGGGCAGTTAGAACGCATTGAAACCAACAACTTTTCTTAGTTAAAATTTTTGAATTGGAGCCCAAGTTCATAGTTATTGGCGTTCTTTTGTTTTTCGAAAAATCGTCATTACTCCTGTATTTTAAGGAATATTGAAAAAATACAAAAACATTCAACATGCGCTTTCGGTTCTCTAAAACATTTGTATTTACAATTATTTTCTATTTTATCAAATAACAAAATAGCGACCGATCAAAAATTTCTATGCAAGATATTTTGAAAACCAATCGATGGATTTATGAAAATAAAACATTTATGAAATCCTTGAACCATCTTATAACATTTGTCTGTTTTGATAATTATGCATTTTTATACACAAATTATGCAAAATACGCACACAAATGATAAACGTGACAGAAACTTTTCAAGATGAAGCAGAAATTTCTGAAGAACAAGATCAAAAAGTATTTAAATTTGAACGTACAAACTAGAAAACACGTTCCTCAACTTGTTTAATGGCCTAACTTAAGGTTAGCCTACTTTGTTTTAAATGATTGTTGCAGTTTGTTAAAATTTATCTTGTAATTCAATTTGAATAATAACTTTTTTGGACAGATCGAAAAGAATGTTTCAGACAAATGTTATAATATAGTTTAAGGATTTCATAAATGTTTTATTTTCAAAAATCAATCGAGTGATTTTCAAAATATCTTGTTTCGAAATTTTTCTTCGGTCGCCATTTTCTTATTTGATAAAATAGAAAATAATTGTAAATACAAATGTTTTAGAGAACCGATAGTTTTTTATTTTTTAAATATTTCTTAAAATAAGGGAGTAATGATGATTTTTCGAAAAACAATAGAACGCCAATAACTATGTACTTGGGCTCCAATTCAAAAAAATTAACTAAGAAAAGTTGTTTGTTTCAATGAGTTCTAACAGCCATTTTCGAGTGTTACAACTTAGTATTAACACCCTGTATATTAGAGCCTACAACTTTTTGTTGTTACAAAGTCCTTAGTTTTTTTTCTATGTCGATTAAATTTTGTTTCATTGGCGTTATCTTTTTTTACAGACGCCATATTTGTTTCCAAAGCATTTGTTTTTGCGATTTTAGCAATATGTCACACTTGATAGATTGGAATTATATAGCAACAATGAGATTAATACCAACTACAAAAGTTTATGTTGTATTACGAAAATAGAATTCTTATGAGGCAAAGAAATGTGTTAGGAAAACAATTTCCGCAAGGCTAAAGAAATGAAGGAAACTCAGGCTCAATATATTGGACGAATAAACAAAGCAATAACTCAGAACTGGAAGTCATTTTTAAAACAAATCTAAATGCGCAAAATACGTAAAAACAACTGATCAAAACACTATGCAAGCAAATAGTAGAATGATGGAGTAAGTAGAAACTATTCCGAGAAACCTGGAAAATATCTAGTTTTAAGGAAGTGGTAGTCCAAGAAAAAATATATCATAAATACAGATAAAAATCAATAATTGATTCATCAACAAACATCAACATCAACAAACCATATGCACCTATCAGACAACACATATAGATTACAAGGGTAGCTTTTCTTCAGAGTTTGAAATTTTTTTTTTCTGAAACTGTCCATGATTACAAAAAAAATTTCAATCAAATGTAATTGATGTCAACAGTTTTATTATTTTATAAAAAAACAATAATTAATAATAATAAAATAAATAAAATTAATTAATATTAAGGAAGTGGTGATCCAAGGAAAAATATATCATAAATACAAATAAAAATCAACAATTGATTCATCAACAAACATCAACATCAACAAACAATATGCATATTGCAGGCAACACATACAGATTACATAGGTCAATTTTCTTCCGAGTTTGAAATATATTTTTTAAACTGTCCATGATTACAATAAAGATTTCAATCGAATGTAAATGATGTCAACAGTTTTATTATTTTATAAAAAAATCAATAATTAGTCTTAAGATTTTAAAACGTAGTTGCTTTTAAATTTCAGTAGTGAAAAATAATGTTTTTCTGAAACTGTCCATAATTACAATAAAAATTTCAATCAAATGTAATTGATGTCAACAGTTTTATTATTTTATTAAAAAAATCAATAATTAGACTCAAGATTTTAAAACGTAGTTGCTTTTAAATTTCAGTAGTTATAAATATTTTTTTTTCTGAAACTGTCCATGATTACAATAAAAATTTCAATCAAATGAAAATGATGTCAACAGTTTTATTATTTTATAAAAAAATCAATAATTAGTCTCAAGATTTTAACACGTAGTTGCTTTTAAATTTCAGTAGTTATAATTTTTTTTTTCTGAAACTCCATGATTACAATAAAAATTTCAATCAAATGTAATTGATGTCAACAGTTTTATTATTTTATAAAAAAAATCAATAATTAGTCTCAAGATTTTAATACGTAGTTGCTTTTAAATTTCAGTAGTTATAAATAATGTTTTTCTGAAACAGTCCATGATTACAATAAAAATGTCAATCAAATGTAATTGATGTCAACAGTTTTAATATTTTATAAAAAAAATCAATAATTAGTCTCAAGATTTTAAAACGTAGTTGCTTTTAAATTTCAGTAGTTATAAATAATGTTTTTCTGAAACTGTCCATGATTACAATAAAAATTTCAATCAAATGTAATTGATGTCAACAGTTTTATTATTTTATTAAAAAAATCAATTATTTGTCTCAAGATTTTAAAACGTAGTTGCTTTTAAATTTCAGTAGTTATAAATAATGTTTTTCTGAAACTGTCCATGATTACAATAAAAATTTCAGTCAAATGTAATTGATGTCAACAGTTTTATTATTTTATTAAAAAAATCAATTATTAGTCTCAAGATTTTAAAACGTAGTTGCTTTTAAATTTCAGTAGTTATAAATAATGTTTTTCTGAAACTGACCATGATTACAATAAAAATTTCAATCAAATGTAATTGATGTCAACAGTTTTAATATTGTATTAAAAAAATCAATAATTAGTCTCAAGATTTTAACACGTAGTTGCTTTTAAATTTCAGTAGTTATAATTTTTATTTCTTGAACTGTCCATGATTACAATAAAAATTTCAATCAAATGTAATTGATGTCAACAGTTTTATTATTTTATTAAAAAAATCCATAATTAGTCTCAAGATTTTAAAACGTAGTTGCTTTTAAATGTCAGTAGTTATAAATAATGTTTTTCTGAAACTGTCCATGATTACAATAAAAATTTCAATCAAATGTAATTGATGTCAACAGTTTTATTATTTTATAAAAAAATCAATAATTAGTTTCAAGATTTTAAAACGTAGTTGCTTTTAAATTTCAGTAGTTATTGCCAGAGTTTTAATTACAACTAGCAATTGATTTTGTCAACATTTGAATGACTCTAATGTTCATTGATTTCTGTGTAAATTTCGTTGATTTTTACAGAATTTCTACGATTACTGTCAAAATATCCATGATTGCTCTTAATTTTCTTAATATTTTGACGCATTGACCACGGAGTTTAATATTTTCTCCTGCTAGGTATACAGGGTGTTAATACTAAGTTGTAACACCCAAAAATGGCAGTTAGAACTCATTGAAACGAACAACTTTTCTTAGTTCAAATTTTTGAATTGGAGCCCAAGTTCATAGTTATTGGCGTTCTTTTGTTTTTCGAAAAATCGTCATTACTCCCTTATTTTAAGAAATATTTAAAAAATACAAAAACGTTCAGCATGCGCTATCGGTTCTCTACAACATTTGTATTTAGAATTATTTTCTATTTTATCAAATAACAAAGTGGCGACCGAACAACAATTTCGAAACAAGATATTTTGAAAATCACTAGATTGATTTTTGAAAATAAAACATTTATAAAATCCTTAAACTATATTATAACATTTGTCTGAAACGTTTTTTTCGATCTGTCCGAAAAAGTTATTATTCAAAATGAATTACAAAATAAATTTTAATAAACTGCAACAATCATTTGAAACAAAGTAGGCTAACCTTAAGTTAGGCCATTAAACAAGTTGAGGCACGTGTTTTCTAGTTTATACGTTCAAATTTAAATACTTTTTGATCTTGTTCTTCAGAAATTTCTGCTTCATCTTGAAAAGTTTCTGTCACGTTTATCATTTGTGTGCGTATTTTGCATAATTTGTGTATAAAAATTCATAATTATCGAAACAGACAAATGTTATAAGATAGTTCAAGGATTTCATAGATGTTTCATTTTCAAAAATCCATCGATTGGTTTTCAAAATATCTTGCTTAGAAATTTTTGATCGGTCGCCATTTTGTTATTTGATAAAATAGAAAATAATTGTATATATAGATGTTTTAGAGAACCGAAAGCGCATGTTGAACGATTTTGTATATGTTAAATATTCCTTAAAATAAGGGAGTAATGACGATTTTTCGAAAAACAAAAGAACGCCAATAACTATGAACTTGGGCTCCAATTCAAAAATTTTAACTAAGAAAAGTTGTTTGTTTCAATGAGTTCTAACTGCCATTTTCGGATGTTACAACTTAGTATTAACACCCTGTATATATATATATATATATATATATATATATATATATATATATATATATATATATATAAATCCATGAAGAAATTGCGTTTCTGCCACTTACTGCTGCCCTCTGTAGCAGGAAGTGTTTTGTCTTCGATGATTTGTGGCGAGGCTGACCAGCTGCGAATGAGTAATGGGTCACTACAGATTTTACGATCGCCGTTGGCCTACAGCCTATATTAGTTTTTAAGCATTAATACTGAAAATAAAATGATATACGGGATTGCATTCAGCACAAATACATCGTAAATAGTAATATAGCAGATGTACAAAGTACTAAATATATAGCTGCATTTTAATTTGAAATTAAATTTAGGGTCCTACATTATCTATTAAATTCCTTCAATGCCCACTCAAATACATACAACTGTTACATCATCATCATCATCATCATCATCATCATCGAAGCAGTCAAAGTGACCCTCATTATTAGGTAATATAATAAACACAATTTTTAAATGATTACCTATAATCAATGGCGGATTTATGGGGGGGGGGGGCACATAGCACCCCCCAATTAAAGTTTTAATACCAATAGAAGCTTTAGATGAATCAAACTTTTCATTCTGAAGCAATTGTTGAACTCCTGAAGCGACTTCAAGAATTTGTTCAAATGTAAGAACAAACACAAAATGGTTTATTTTTTTAATGAGCAACGTGTCTTGCCATTTTGCTGTTGCATGAGATGAATATTCTTGAAAATATTCTAAAATTGTCGTATATGTTAATTTAACTGCCTTAATGGCATAAATATGATTTACCATCATTCTTAATTTATCTTCTGTTCTATTATCATCGGCCATAACAGCAAAATAATATGCATCAATAGTTTATTTTACAAACATATTCAATGAGCAATTAGCGATACTGTCTACAATTCCATTTAGATACACATCATGTAGACACAATTCTTGGGAGGATTATAACTTTGTAAAAATGGTATTTTTTTTTCAAACTTCAAAAACTTCTTCAAAATAGTTTCCACGATTTGTACTTTCGGCCTTTTATTGTGGCTTCTAAGCAAGACAAATTTGGTGTTAGTTTTGTAATAAAACAACTTCTACAGTGATCCTATTCGAGAGAGCTATTAAATAGAGCATTATGCAACATAGGGTTAATCATTTCAGTAGTTACACACTTCTGTCACAATGACCTAGTGAAACAGTAAAAATTTATATTTCATTAAGATAGAATCAAAAATATTTAATGGGCATCTTCATTTCTCATTCTTAATTAATTTGAAAGCGCGCTATTCTATTATTGGCAATTTTCTCACCAGTCGTCTTTCTTAATTCGTCCCAATTGTCTCCTCCACTCGACGGTTAAATCGTGAATGCAACAGGCGTCCATTCCCCTAATTCCCTTAGTTAATGAAAAGAAAACAATATCACAGTCGAGGCCGTGACGAAAATATTTTTCGACGGGCAGTGAGATCACGGTCACTTTTCGCATGCAGATAGCCGAATATCTATCGCAAATGAAAATTGACGATTGACGAGCATGCATTCACGGCGATATATTTTTAGAGAACTCCGTCGAAACACGATAACCACGAAGAGCGCATTGATTAATGAGCTTTCGTTGTGGCCGATTGGAGGCAATGAAAGTGGATCGTCGATAGGCATGGCCCAAATTAACCGGCTGGGATGACAACTGTTGCGTCTCAGTTTTTCCAAGACGTGGCAGGCTATTATTTTTCATTGCGGTATTTATTTTGGACGTTCTCATCTCAAAATATCACCCGATTTATAACAGCAACCTTTACTTAACTTTACCGTCCGTATTAATAGTGTCGTAAACTTTAGGTAATCTGCAGTTTTATATATCGGGGGCGGTGATAAATAAAAGCGTTTAGATCATGGCTCTTCATCATCTTTTGTTTTTTATTCTATATATTTTGAGAGACTGTTCACATACGTCTGACATAAGTTTACTTTTTCAAATTAATAATACCCCATCCTATGTGGGTTTGAAAAACCTGTTGTGTATTTTGTTAAATTTGCAAAACTACACTACTCAAAAGAATTATCGCATATTCCAAAAAAACACCATTATTATGTCTTTTATGTTGCTGATGTGGTCGTATTTGTAGCTAAAAACAAAAAATATAAACATATGCAATACTGGTTTTGAGTGGTGTACATTTGTTTTCTAATTATAAAAGTATCACAATAATTGTACTCTCTTTGAATTCCTGTGTGATATTTAAATCAATTATTGTAAAAAAATACAACACAAAAAGCAACGAAAACAGAAAATTTAGAAGAAATGCGGAAAAATCTCAACGAAAGCATAATAAAAGTGGCAAGTAGAATATGCGGAACCAGCAAGTAAGAAACAAACATAAAACGAACAGCCTGGAGGTCATCTGAAGTAAGAGACCAGGCAAGAAGAACAAAGAAACAGGCATGGAAAAAATACCTCAACAAAAAAACAAGGGTGTAACGCTCCGATATTATTTTATTATATTTATTTTATTATTCGTCGTTTTTATCGTGAAATTATTATATAATTTGTTGATTATTTTGGCTCGTGATTTATTATATAATGTTTTAATTATTTTTGGCTCATAATTTATTATATAATGTTTTAATTATTTTTGGCTCGTGATTTGTGATCGTATTTAGTACTTACATGTCGTGATGTTTAATTTAACTACCGTGATTACTCTCAAGGTACTTTGCTATTGGTAATGTGTTAATTAACGTACACTAATAATGGATTCATACAAGAAAGCACCAATTTAAGGATTTGTTTTGTTTATTTAATAATAGACACGCTGAAATTGTAAGACACAGGGAAATAAAACACAGGTTGACGATGATGTAAATTAATTTATATAATTATAACGTACAGGGAAATAAAACACAGGTTGACGATTATGACATGAATTGATTTATTTTCTAGATTTCGTTGACCTTTTAATGAATTTGTATATTCTCATATTTATTCAATTGATAATTTGAAAATGGTTATTACTACGAAGTTTATTTACGAGAGTTTGTTATACATGCACGTGCTTCTCTAGTTTCTTAGACCATTTATTACCATGCCCTTTCACTCCATTTAACTACGGAAAAGTGATATGATCAAAAATAGAACTATTTAAAGATGTTGAAATATCCTCAATAATTCGTGAATGATTACTAAAGGTATCTCGCGATCTTCCCGAATTTCATGGTTGTGTCGGTGTCCACACTATAATGTAATTATTGGAGCCCCATTGTTTACGTTGATTCAGGTATATTAGTAATTCTACCCATGACCACAGCAAGCACCAATGTCACAAGTAGTCATCACCGTCAGACATGTTACAAGTTGTGTCAAATAACAGTTCTGCTACCTCAATCGGAAATGTTTATGTAATGTTATAATATATTATTATTAGGAACATTGGAGGTTATTAATAACTTCTTTTGTGATTATACCAAGCTTCATTCTCTCGTTTATCATTCTCTCTGTTTATACGGGGTTTTAATAATTCCACTTATTTCTTGTTTACGATATTTAACCATAAATTGTCATTATGTCTTCAAATTATTAAGATTTAATCCAGCCTATTTTATCTGTACGATTCTAAATTACTCTGCCCAATAATATGTACGTTATGTGCTTGTTTTATAATTTGAAATAAAGAAACCAGAATTTTTATACATTATGTTTTTAAATTATTATGATTTAATCCAACTTATTTATTTATACAATTATAAATCACTCTGCCCAATAATATGCACGTTATGTGCTCATTTATGATTTAAAATGAAGAAGCCATCATTTTTATGAATTATTTTGATTTGAATATGATGATGTATGTCGGAGGGGAACACTGAATGCCTTGATTGGTTGTTATAGTTATGGTAAATACAGCCACGTTAATTTGCGATCGCGGACACGATGTATAATGAGTTTATATGTTTAAATGTTATGATTCTGACAACGATTTGATTCTAGTGGAGGAGGTGATTCCACAATAACAGGTGTGTGAACGAAGTGCGCGGGTGGGCGTCAATTACACCTGTTATTGCTTCCTCTAGTGATTCGTAAACACGAATAGCGTTCGAGCCGCCTTTGTTTACTGATAGGAATAGGTAATCGGTGTTTGGCTTTTCTAGGTAACTTGTGGTTGGTTAAATACACTATTTTCCGTCAATTTGAATCTAGTGCGGGAATTTGATTTCACAATATCAGGTGTGTGAACGAAGTGCGCGGGTGGGCGTCAATTACACCTGTTATTGCTTCCTCTAGTGATTCGTAAACACGAATAGCGTACGAGCCGCCTTTGTTTACTGACAGGAATAGGTAATCGGTGTTTGGTATTTATAGGTAACTTAGGGTTGATTGAAAGGAATAAGCACTCCCGTGAATTTATAATGAGACTGGTTTAACAACTTTATATTATCGTTAATAATAAAAACATTAAATTACTCTGTACCTAGAATTGTACGTTTTTCGATTTATTCAAATTTTTATTCTACTTCGCGTTTTTTACAACGTTATATGCAATCGTTAATTTAATTATAACCCGACGTGAATTTATATACTCAAAACTGCGAATGTCGGGTGCGTTGCCGGTGGCCGACGCAACTTTCTTACTGATCTCGCTCGTGTGTGGCTTGTGCTTAAATAGGTTTTTTTCAGCTTCAAATCTCCAATCCCCTCACATATCTACTGCTAAATATTCGCCCCCATCCCTTAGTTATCATGGTGATTATTAATCTTGAGTGTGCGTGTGGTATTAATGCGTTTTTAGCGCAGAGTTTTACACTTAACTTAAAGAGTTGCCATTCGAGGTGATTTTTACGTGGCTGTCGCTTGTTCGTTTCTAAGGGGCGCTGATACCCAAATTGTTTATGTGACACCACGACATGGAATCTTCCAGAACCGTGCATATGCAGGCCTCGGCTCTTGAGATATTTGGCGACGCTCTGGCGCGACTTGCGATGGCTATTTATCACATTTCACCCTGTTATTATTTGTAAATGAATTAATTTAATAATTTGGTTGTATTCATGATTTTTAAAATATGAGTCACTTTATTGCGTAAATGCGTATTATACTGGGCGTATATTTGGGCCTATTACAAGGGAAAAATACGAAGAATATAAAGACGCAAGAAACAAGGTAAAGCAGATAATACTCAAGAACAAAAGAAATAACAAATTGAGAAGAAATTGAAGAACAAATTGAGAAGAATTTGGAGACAAACTCGAAAGAAATGGGACTGAAAACAAAATACTGTTCTACAGCGTAATCAAAAAGAACAGACAAGACAAAGTAGCAACAGAGAGGGTCATAAAAAGCAAAAACGGAGTAGTACCAAGGGAAGAAAAAGAAATAGCAGAAAGATGGAAGGAATACTTTGAAGAACTATTGGGAACCACAGAAGATGAAGAGGAGAAGAACAAAGAGACAAATAGATCAGAGATTAGTCAGGTGATCCTAAGATTATCTGACTGCCAGTTTGTGTTAGTTCATTTAGCGTTATCCAGGGTGCACCACGAGGAGGCGAACTAACTTTACACCCCGCCAACACAGAATTATCACAATTTTAATTTTAATTTAAACATTTAAAACCAAAAATGGGCCAAGACAGAGAGGGAGTCTAAATCCCACACTATTTATTACTTACGTGGATATAATAATGGACATAATAAATAAATGCACAGCAGAGAGCAACAACAAATGGATAGTAGGCTACAAAAACATGGCAAAATAGGAATATCGGAAGAAGCATTTGCAGACGATATAATAATAGTAACAAGAACATCAAAAGAGCTACAAGAAAGAGTAAGCTTATGGAACACAGAACTAATGGCAAAAGGAATGAAGCTGAACATAAACAAAACAAAAGTAATGGTAGAAGGGAAACAGGAGCAGATACAAATTGAAATCGACAACAAAAAACTTGAACAAGTAGAGACCTACAAACATCTGGGAGTAGAACTGAATGCAGACGTAAATGAAGAGACGGAAATAAACACGAGAATAAGAAAAACTGAAAAACTATACCAGGCAACCAAAAACACAATCATAAGCAAAAAAGAAAGTAGTAAACAAACAAAGATAAAAGTGTAAAAGAAAATAGAAGCTGAATAAGAAAAACTCAAAAACTACACCAAGCAATCAAAAACACAATCATGAACAAAAAAGAAATAAGTAAAGAAACAAAGACTAAAGTGTACAAAACAATATACTGATCAATAGTATAGTATAGTATAGTATTTATTTGTGTCAAAGTGCCCTAAGGCTTACACACGTCACAACAAAGATACAATATATGTATAAAATGAAAATACAATCAGTCTATGAAACATAATTCTAGAATATAGACACAATACAGTTTAATATGTAAAACAATGCACTCCAAAAAGATACAGTTAAGATAGTAATACTAACATGGGGATGCGAAACGTGGAAGCTGGACAGAACGGGGAAAAATAAAATACAAGCAAGCGAAATAAAAGTCCTAAGAAGATTCAAACGAGTAACGAAAATAGACAAAATAAGAAGCACAAAAATAAGAGAGGAATTAGAGATACATCCAATACAGCAATACATGGAAAAACGACAGCTCTTATGGTGGGGACATATGCAAAGAATGGACAACCAAAGAATAGTGAAAACAGTGTGGGAAGCAAAGCCAAACAAAAAGAAAAGGAAAACAAGACCGAGAAAAACATGGGATGACAAAATGAAAACAATAATAGAAGAAAGAGGAAAACGTGGAAAGAAGCGAAAGAACTTGTGAGGGACAGGACTAAATGGAAGAACTTCATGAACGAAAAACAGTAACAGAAGAAGAAAAAGAGAAAAGAAAACAACACACTTACACCATTGTGGGAGAGGGTGGACTGAGATATACAGGGTGGTAACTTTTACGACGCCCACCATTAGGATCTATTAAACGGAAGTAGATGCAGAGTTGGTCAAATGGGATAAAAGTTTCTTATTTTGCCTTTCAATATACTGAAACGAAATCCGGGATATCTTGCACTGAAAAAATATCGCTGAAAAACTGAAAAGTGAACTTTCATTTTCCTCCTATAACTTTTTTACTTTTGAAGGAAATTTTACAAAACTTGGCACATATTGTTTATTTTTAAATTCCTTTTGCTCAGTGCTTCCTTCCATATCTCGATGTTCTTGTTCAGAGCTTTTTCTGTTTTTCCAAAGATGACTATGTCGTCTGCAAAAGCGCACTCCTTTATCTCAACTTTCTTCATGTTTTTGTACCCCACTGTAATTCTTTGATGACATCGTCCATAACTGCTATGAAGAGTAATGGGCTGGCTTAGTATCTCTTCTTGCCTTACTCCTAGGTTAGTTGTGAATTTTTCTGACTTGTTATTTTCGGTTCTGATGTAATTCCTGGTTTTCTTGTACATGGGTTTTGTTGCCTCTAGTAGTTGTTCTCCTACTCCTTTCTTTTGTAGGCTTTTGTGCTCAGTATCACTCCTTGCCTTACTCCTAGGTTAGTTGTGAATTCTTCTGACTTGTTGTTGGTGGTTCTGATGTAATTTACTGTTTCCCCTTTCAGCTGGCACTTTCTTTTCTTTTGTGTCTTTGATATTATCATTGTTTTTGTTTTGCCTTTGTTTATTTTTAAATTCTTTTTGCTCAGTGCTTCCTTCCATATCTCGATGTTCTTGTTCAGAGCTTTTTCTGTTTTTCCAAAAATGACTATGTCGTCTGCAAAAGCGCACTCCTTTATCTCAACTTTCTTCATGTTTTTGTACCCCACTGTAATTCTTTGATCATCCATAACCGCTATGAAGAGTAATGGGCTGGCTTAGTATCTCTTCTTGCCTTACTCCTAGGTTAGTTGTGAATTCATCTGACTTGTTATTGGCGGTTATGATGTAATTCCTGGTTTTCTTGTACATGGATTTTGTTGCCTCTAGTAGTTGTTCTCCTACTCCTTTCTTTTGTAGGCTTTTTAGCTCAGTATCCCTCCTTGCCTTACTCCTAGGTTAGTTGTGAATTCTTTTGACTTGATGTTGGCGGTACTGATGTAATTTACTGTTTCCCCTTTCAGCTGGCACTTTCTTTTCTTTTATGTCTTTGATATTATCATTGTTTTTGTTTTGCCTTTGTTTATTTTTAAATTCTTTTTGCTCAGTGCTTCCTTCCATATCTCGATGTTCTTGTTCAGAGCTTTTTCTGTTTTTCCAAAGATGACTATGTCGTCTGCAAAAGCGTACTCCTTTATCTCAACTTTCTTCATGTTTTTGTACCCCACTGTAATTCTTTGATCATCCATAACTGCTATGAAGAGTAATGGGCTGGCTTAGTATCTCTTCTTGCCTTACTCCTAGGTTAGTTGTGAATTCTTCTGACTTGTTATTGGCGGTTCTGATGTATTTCCTGGGTTTCTTGTACATGGATTTTGTTGCCTCTAGTAGTTGTTCTCCTACTCCTTTCTTTTGTAGGCTTTTCCATACTTCCTCTCTTGGGACGCTCTCGAACGTTTTTGTAGGTCTATGAAGCACATATATCCTTCTTTATTGTATGCTCTTGTTTTCTCTTCTATTTGCTTGAGGAAGAATCTTTGTTCCTGTACACTGTGCCATGGTCTAAAGCCATGGCCATGGTCTAAACCCACGGTCTAAAGCCATGGTCTAAAGCCATTCTATTTGCTTGAGGAAGAATCTTTGTTCCTGTACACTGTGCCATGGTCTAAAGCCACTCTGTGTGTCGTCTAGTTTTCTTTCTTTTTTTCCTCTCACCCTCATTTCAGTGATTCTTTCGAAGATTTTTCCCGGCACTCGTAGGAGTGATATCCCCCTATAGTTGTCGCACTGCCTATCTCCTTTCTTATATAATGGGGTTACTACAGCTATTTGCCAGTCCTTTGGTACTCTATTTTGTTCCCACGCCCTATTACATATATCTAAAAGGTACTAACTATTTAGAACAGTTGTTAATATAGTTAATAAAATTAGGATTGTCATGATGATTTCCAACCTCCGATAGGAGATGGGACTTTAAGAAGAAAAAAGGTACTGCTCGACGTATGTTCCCATGTATTTGATCTCTTCTGGTGTAATTCTGCAGTGTCCAGCCGATTTTCCAACGTTTATCTTGCTAATTGCTTTCCTTAAGTCATCCATTGTTATCAGTTCTCGTTCGTACTTTCCTTGCTTGTTCTTCTCTTCTTTTTCTGCTTCTCGACTTTTTGCTTCCAGCGGTTTCCCCGCTTCCAGTAGTTCCTCGAAGTGCTGTTTCCATCTGCTCGTTATATCCTCTACTTTTATAAGTATTGCTCCGTCCTTATTCATTATTTATTTCAGTTGGCATGTTTTTTCCGTTCTTAGATTTCTAAGTACCTTATAAAACAGTTTCTGGTTTCCTTTACTATCCTCTTCCATCTTCCCTCCAAACTCCTCCCACGCTTTTGTTTTAGCTCTTTGTATCTATCTAACGACCAATAATTTTGTTTTACCTCTTTGTATCTATCTAATGACCTATAATTTTGTTTTAGACTTCTTCGGGATGAAAGACAGGAGGAAGTCACTGAAGAAATCGGCTGAGTTCGGCTGAGCTGCTTCACATAGTCCACAATCACAGCTAAGAATGCTTTCTTCGCCTGTGCCGCCCGTCCAACCGTCGAATTCGACGTTCACGGACGGCGGCCACGACTACCAAAAAGAGGAGTTGAACCTGTACTACGCAGTATGCGAAGCCGTTGTCGCAGCTCTGGCCGTGGTTGGCAATGCTCTTGTTATCCTGGTGTTCCGGAAGGAGCGTCGTCTGAGAAGACGGACCAACTATTACATCGTCTCGCTGGCTGCTGCAGACTTCCTCGTGGGTCTGCTGGGAATACCATTTGCCATCATGGCCTCTGTTGGCCTTCCGACCAATCTGTACGCGTGCCTCTTCACGGTGTCGTTGCTGGTCGTGCTCTGTACCATTTCGATATTCTGCCTCGTCGCCGTCTCTGTGGACCGCTATTGGGCTATACTTCATCCCATGGGATACTCGAGGAATGTCCGCACCAAAACCGCTCTAGGTAAGTCGAAATTTGCGTAGGCGACATATTTGTCTAAACGTCGTTCGGCGTCTAAACCGGGTATCATGTTACATTGCCGGGGGCCATTAGTAAATGATGCGTGCGCTTGCAAGGGGAAGGCATGAGCTCATGCATCATTCACCAAACTGAACTACGGAAAATATCTTGTTAATTGTGTTGCATAACTAAAATGTCACGAAATATTTAAGTAATGATATAAACAATCGATCACACGACTTCAACATTAGCGACGATTGATTTGACAGGATTTAATGCTCTATACTCTTGTGTCTCTGTTATCAACACACATCAAATTTTAAGTTTAATTTTAGGTATAACAAAAATAGTTTACGAAATTATCCTCCGACATACCACTCAACCTGAATAAATTAGTGGCTATTTATTGTTTCATTTTGCACTGGCAATTTCATTAGATTATTAGTTGTAAATTTGGCATGGTTAAACTACATTCACGACCACTCAATTTATAATTAACGTAAAATTTGGTTCTTCCAAAACAAAGTTCTTCACAACGGCTAAATTAGTACTTAATTTTTGCTGCAACTACAATAAGTGCAAACCAATTATTGCTCTATACAATGCCAACAAATAATGGAGTAAAACAATTTTTAAAGTTTTACCCATGGCATAGCAAAAATGTGCGCCCTTGTCAAATTACATCAATAAATCAAACACGAAGAATTAGATCTTTTATTAATTTCTACATCAAATTTGCAATGTAAGGCTTACGGCAATATTAGGGACATTATAATAAGTACAAATAGTAAATATCTAGAAATGTACTTTACGTACGTTTATAGATGCTAATTGATCGATTATACCGTGCGACCAAAAATTATTTTCATCCAAGAGGGCTTGGGATGAAAAAAAGGGCTCGGTTTAGATCACAATTATAAGGGGACGATATATCTAACCAAATCTTGGTTAAAATTGTGTAAAACACATGACGTGCCAAACTGATGAATTTTAAGCTAAGCTGTATGGCTTTGAAACGCACGGTATGAGCAAAATTTATTTTTTCTGCTTTTTCTCGTTCTTCACTCAAAATAGCAAGATCCGATAATCTTGATGGGCCAATGAAGCTGTTAAATAAGATATAATCAGTTTAAGTTTACTGATCTTTCACAACTTTTTGAAACCGATACGGTGAGCATACTTTGAATAGCAATTATTGGATTTCGAAAAACTCTTCATCTCCATATTTAACAATAAAAATAAGTAGTTCTTCAGGTTTTGAAAGAATTAGGTTTTTCCTACTACTAA
Source organism: Othius punctulatus (assembly GCA_951805005.1). Classification (NCBI taxonomy): domain Eukaryota; kingdom Metazoa; phylum Arthropoda; class Insecta; order Coleoptera; family Staphylinidae; genus Othius; species Othius punctulatus. The sequence goes on from OX638141.1 coordinate 15,452,292, forward strand.
GTAAAGTTCTGTTGTCTACTATTTCATTGTACCGTTGCGGGCATGTTTCAAAATTCCCCTTCTGATGCAAAAACATTACAATCGGCCTTTTTAAATATTGATGTAACAATAAAGTCTGACTTTTCACCGACTTGATATTATAAAAATTAAATCTGTAACTACTCAACGTATTTCGACAAAATTGAATAAAATATTGTATGAAACACGTAAGCTAAGGACGTTTCTTCAAAAACATCCCCTTAGCTCACTTGTTATATAAATAAATATTAATTCACTGGCGGATTCAAGAACATTTTATTTCACTTGTAGATAAACAAATGTTTATGATGTTTGCTAAGAGCTGTTTGCTGAAGTATAAATCCAATCAAATTCGTGTATCTGTAATCACGTGTACGACAATATCCAATCAAAATAACATTAGACTGATTACTACCCATGGATAGTTTTCACTTAAAAACCCTCCGCTTTCAGCGTCGGGTTGTTGCAAAGCAATGTGTTTTCGAAAACTCAAATTGAACTTAACTAAACTGTACCTTACTATTGGGTTATTACTACAGATAATTAAATGGTGATAGTTGTATTGAGTCAGTAAAATCTAACAATAATAGCAATGTGAAAGTAATGTACTTAAATTTAATACATTTAACTACTTGCTGCTTCATTTGTGTTTCATTTCAACAGCAATAGTTGATCCTAAAATAATTCACCAATGTTATTTTTGCTGTTAAAAACGTTTTCACGACATTAATTTGTGCTTGTTTAAAAACCTTATTAACCTCCATCAGATATACCGAGTGATTACTATTTATCTAGTAAATCTTGTTTTATCAAATGATGAAAATGGAAATACTGCCAATTTTTTTAAATCACGCATGATATCGATGAGATTCTATTATTGCTTGTAAGTTTTAGATTACTGAATTATTTACAGTTCATACGTATTTTTTGTCTTCTGCAACTTTTGCAACAATTAAAATTTTAATGGTTTTTTTCATATTACGAAAACTAAATCTCAAATTTTATTTTCGGGTTTGATAAAAACTTATAACATGTATCAGTAGCAAAAACAATTCGGAATACTAATTATTTCTTTAGAAATTTTATTCATCAAAATGCTACGTCACTGCATAGTTTCTACGTTTTTGATGCAAGGTGCTTTTTAGGAGAAATATTTCTCAATGATAATAATATTTATTTAGATAGCTTCCAAAAATATTAATCTCCTCTTGTTAATGTTTTAGTTCCACAAAAACCCTGTATGTGTTCATTTATACTGGCCTAAATGATGAGATGATAAATATGAAAAAACATTGAAAACCTAATTTTTGCAAAAGTTACAGATAACAAAAAAGCATGTCCTTTAAATGTTTCAGTAATCTAAAACTAACTTGCAGTTGATTGCAATTGATGATTGATTGATGTGTGAGTGATTCACACATCTAAGTTGCGCACGCACAATATTGCACTGGAGATATCTGCCCCACATAATTCACCCCTGACGTTTCACTCCGCCTACTGCGTTTGAGAGGGGGCGTTAAAATCTTCTTTTAGACAAGTCGGTATATTTGCGAAATTTGATAAACCACGTGTACTTCTAAACCCTACTTCATGCACTGGCGATTTGCGGTTTTTCGGATTCTGATGTTCTGATTGGTATAGAATAAGATGCTGCGTGAAATTCTTTCAAATTTAACAAATCAGAACAAATGTTATTATGTTGATGTTGAGGTTTGCAGATTTAGTGCTGCTTCTTCGTGATCTTTGCCTACAACCAATATAGCAGTGTCGTCGGCAAAAGTGGCTATCGTATTATGGTCTAATGCAGGTATATCGCTGGTGTATAATAGGTAGAGAGCTGGCCCTAACACACTGCCCTGTGGCACACCTGCCTTTATTTCTTTTAGTTCAGAGTAAGCATCTTCCTGCTTAATTGTAAAAATTCTATCTGACATGTATGATTCTAGTAATTATGTATACGGTCTTGGAAAAAGTGTTCTTAATTTGTACTTAAGTACCTAAGCCACACTTTGTCAAAAGCTTGCGCTACATCAAGAAATATAGTAGAGTAAACCTTTCGTTCTTCCAATGCTTTTTCTAGTACGTCTGTTATTTTATGGACTTGATCTACAGTAGAATGAGATTCTCTGAAACCAAACTGATGTTCTGGTATTATGTTTTTGCCTTCGATAATTGGTTTTATACTTTTAAGCAGTATTTTTTCGAACAGTTTGGAGATAACAGATAATAACGAGATTGGTCTGTAAGAAGAAACTTCATTTGGTGGTTTCCAGGTTTAGGAATCATTATCACTTCTGCTACTTACCATATCTTAGGTACATATTTTAATCTTAAAGATGCATTAATAAGATATACATATATGTTTTACGATTGCTTTACGAGGTAGCTGTCTGAGAATTTCGCCAGTAATTAAGTCAAATCCTGGAGATTTCTTAGTGTTAATGTTTTTCTTAAATTTCCATTGCAATTTCTTTAGGGGTAGAGGGTCTGATTTCACCGGTAATATTTTCCCAGTCTATAATGGCTTCATCCTCATTCGGTTAGAAAGTCCTTTCAAGATATTCGGCCAATCTGTTAGCCTTTTGAGTATTGCTTTGTGCATATATCCCATCTGCACTTCTAATTGGAGAATTCTGCAAGATTGGTCTCTTAAGTCTCTTAGTAGCTTTCCAAAGTGAATAATCAGTTTTACTGTCATTTGATAGTCCAATTAGATATTCACTAACAGACTCATTTTTCATTTTTTGAATCTCTCTTTTGAGTTGTTGTGTTGCGTTATTTACTCTAGTTTTGTCTGTTGGCCATCTAGATTGATGTCAGATTCTTCTCTTTTCGGAAATAAGGGTTCGAATTTCTTTGGAGTAATTTTTAAGTTTTGTTCCTGGGGTAATAATAGGGGTGTTATCCCATGTAGCTTGTTGGATATTATCAACAAATTTTTCAGCTTTGTTGTCTAGCTGCTCTTCGTTTCTTATTGAGGATGCAAGTTGATAGTGTCTTCGAGTTGAAGTTTAAAGCTCTGCCAGTCAGTTAATCTGTTAATCAATCTAGCAAGTATTTCCTTTTGTATACTACTATCGCTTAGGCTGAGGGCAATCGGAGACATTTTTTTTGTATATATGATGTATAAGATTGGTGGTAAGTTTCCTCCATGTGGTATTCCATTTTCAGCTTCAAGTTGTTAACTTTCTGCATTATTTCCTTTGGTTTTTTGTGTTTCGTTTGTTAAGTATTTTTTGTATGTTTGTATGCAATATATTTAGTTATTTTCCTATTATTCCTATTGCCATAAGTTTCTCGATCAGTTTTGGTTTGGATATAGTGCCGAAAGCTTTCTTCATGTCGATGTATATCGTTAATACTAGTTTTTTCTTGCCCATCTGTGTTGTTATGTGATGTATGAGATCTTGTGTTGCTGATTGTTCTTGGTTGATAATTTTGTTTAAGTAAGTTCACCTACACCATTGTGGTATGAAGAAAAAGTTGACCAGTATAAGTTATAAGCCACTTAAATTTCTGAAAATTTATCTGTTTGATATTCTGAAAATTTTATGCCAGATTTGTATACAGTAAGCCTGAAAATAAATCTTCTGAAAATTTTACCACAAGCATGTCTCACATAAGTGTGAAAATCGAGTTATTAATTTTCTGAGTTGGCCAGTATAAGTTATCAGCCACTGGAATTTCTGAAAAGGTATCTGTTGGATATTTTGAAAATTGTATGCCATGTTTGTATACAGAATACCTGAAGATAAATCATCTGAACATTTGACCACGGGAATGTCTCAAATAAGTGAGAAATCCGAGTTATTAACTTTCCGAGTTGAACGGATTTTTATAAATATTCAGGGTTGATTTACTACCCTCCAACGGCAAATTGGTTAGTGCCACTTACAGGGTACATTCACAAACCCTTTAGGTCTAATATACATAAGTTTCAATGAGCGACAATTTAATGCACACTTTTTATGGTATTTTAAATTATTCTGAATGTTAAACTTTCCGAGTTGAAGTTATCAGTCACTGAAATTTCTGAAAATTTATCCGTTGGATATTTTGAAAATTTATCTTTTGGATATTTTGAAAATGTTATGCAAGATTTGTATTCAGTATGCCTGAAGTAAATGATTGGTGATTTGTATTTGGATTGTTTTCTCTAATTTGTTGTTTAGTGTAGACAGTAATTTTCTGGGTTTGTTTGTCTCTTTTTTTGTAAATTGGTATAATTGTGCTTTATATATTCAGGATATATTCCTTCTTCTAGTACTGTGTTTATGGTTTTTACGAGTATATGCGTGAGTATTGTTATGTTTCTTTTTAATGTTTCGTTTGTTATTTTATCAAAACCCTTTGTTTTTGGGTTTTTTAATTTTGTTATTATGTAGTTTATTTCTTCGTCTGTTGTTTTTCGGAAGATGAGGCTTTCGATTTGTCTTTTTGTTTTTGTTGTTATGGGTGTTGTTTGGCTGTTTCTTATTTGTTTTTCTGCAAGTTCTTTTCCTATATCCCAAAAGTATTCGTTTATTTCATTTGCTATTTCATCCGATTTTTGTATGGTGCTTCCGGTTTATTTTTCGTATTTCTTCTATATAATTTTTGTCTGATTATTTTTTATTGATTTGGTCGTTAATTGTTTTCCGCAATTTGTTTGGGTTATCTTTGCTTATTTGCAGTGTTGTAATGTATCTAGATACATTTCAAGTATCAATTACATTTCGAGTATCTAGATACGTATCTAGATACATTCTTGCTTAAGTACCTAAAGTTGATCTAGATATAGTATTTTTGTTTTTGTTGTTATGGGTATTGTTTGGCTGTTTCTTATTTGTTTGTCTGCAAATTATTTTCCTATATCCGAAAAGTATTCGTTTATTTCGTTTGGTACTTCATCTGATTTTTTATGGTGCTTCCGGTTTATTTTTCGTATTTCTTCGATGTAATTTTTGTCTGGTTATTTTTTATTGATTTGGTCGTTTATACTTTTCCACAATTTGGTTGGGTTATCTTTGCTTATTTGCAGTGTTGTAATGTATCTAGATACATTTCAAGTATCAATCACATTTCAAGTATCTAGATACGTATCTAGATACATTCTTGCTTAAGTACCTAAAGTTGTATCTAGATACATTTTTTCTGAAGTATCTGTATTTGAATCGAAATACAAAAAAATGTATATATTACAACACTGCATTTCAGGTTAATTACATACAATTAGCTATTGATTTATTATTGAGAGCATTATTTTTTTTTACCTTAGGTCTTTGTTTAATTTTCTCATATTTGATTTAAGTTTGAGTCAGTAATTTGCTATTTCATTGTATATTATTCTTGTATCCATTACGTATAGTAACTCGTCGAAAGCTGGCAATGACGCATGCTTTTTCGAATAAACAATTGCGTTTTTAATGCTGGTTCGTGTGCTTAAGCTAAATGTAATAGAATGAAATGAAATTAGAAACGTATGTCGAATTCATGCAATATGGATCGATGAGTCATTGTCAGGACGGGACGAGTATACCAATAACTATAGGTAGACGATAAAAAAAATATAGTTTTGCACATGGTATTAAATATTTATAAGCATTTGCTTTTGCATGTAAAATGCGTATGTAAAAAGAAAACATTTTTGGTTTGGTTTTCCATGTATTTGAAATGTATCTAGAAGTATCTAGATACTTTTCAGCTGTATCTGTATCTGTAGCTAGATACATTTTCAAATTTGTGTCTAGATATGTATCTAGATACATTTTTTTCAAAAGTATCTGTATCTGTATCTAGATACGAAAAAAAATATATCTATTACAGAATTGCTTATTTGAAATTTGTTCTTGTAATATTGTATTTTCTGTTCTTTTATTTGGCGGTTAATAATATCTTTTATTTGTTCTAAACTCTTGTTTTGTTATTTCATGAATGGATTTTTGAGATGTTTTCTTGAAGCTTGTTTCGTTGTTTTATTTGTTTTATTATAAAAGCATTTGTTCAGTGTGTTTCAGCTCTTCTTTTGATTTTGTTTGTTTGTTTGTTTGTTTGTTTATTGGTTACTTTCTATAATCTTTTGCAACGTTTTTGATACTGTCTGGAAGTGGTTTGTCAAGTGTATGTCGATAGATTTTATTTCGTCTGTTATTTTTGTTTGGTTTGTTGTTGTAGTTTCGAAATGTTGATATTTTAGTGTTATTTTATTTTTGTTTCTTTTAAATTTGTTTTGATAGCGCTGTGGTCAGATATATTTGAAAACTCTGTTTTTATGTCTTCTATAAGTTGTGCATTTGTGATAATGTGATCGAGTATTGAATTATTTCCATTATTAATGAAAAATAAAACACTTGGTTGAGTTTCACTGATTTTTATAGATTTCTCGACAGTTTTATATGTATAACCACAGATGACTTATAAGTCATCTGTGGTATAAATCTTAATGGTCGTAAGGCCGAAATAATTGTAGAGAAATCTATAGAAAATCAGTGTAACTCAACCAAGTATTTTATGTTTCCATTAATTCAAATATGTTTCACCAAGGGGTAACCACCGAGACTTACAATGTTTTCCATTATTATTTTGTCTTGTGTAAAATTTTTGATATTTTGTTTTCCACTTTGTATCCACTTTCCTTCAAAATGTTTTTGTAATCATTTGTTATTTTGTTCTTTTCTAATAAGTTGACATTTATATCTCCTAGAATAATATGCGGTGTTCCTCTATTTATAATTCGATTTTTTACTGTATTTTTGAGTATGCTAAATGTATTATGGGGTGGCTTGTATATCAGTGTTATTATGATGTTTTAATCCTCCAGTAATATTGTTATTATTTGAATAAACGGTGTAAAACTTTTTTTTTTGTTTTTTGTTTTATTTGCTTAAATAACTAACAGTTATATACACATGTACAATCAGGTCATCTAAGTGTTGTTTCTTTAATAGTAATGGCTGTATGGGGCATAAGAATGGGCAGCGTAAGCATGGGCAGCGTGGGCTACGACTGGGCCATGGGCGTAAGCATGGTGGACAGTGTAGTCTCCGTTGCGGGCATGCACATTAGCCTTATGAGACAAATGGGCGGCGGTGGCATGTTGGACGGCGGCGGTATCTACTGGTACACCCTCATGGTTGATGAGGGGGAGATGCTGGGGTCCAGCGTATCCGTAGTGGTAAGCCAAAGGGGCGGCGTAGATTCCACGACGCTTACGGTAGTGGAGTCCATGGTGGGCACCTACGATTCCATGAGCGTAAGCGGTATGGGCCAAGACGGGGGCGGCATGGGCTACGACTGCACCATGGGCGTAGGCGGAATGGGCTACAATTGGGGCTACGGCGTGGTGGACAGCGTAGTCTCCATTGCGGGCATGGACATTAGCCTTGTGGGACAAATGAGCGACGGTGGCGTGTTGAACGGCAGCAGTGTCCACTGGTACTCCCTCATGGTTGATGATGGGGAGATGTTCGGCTCCATGGTACCCGTAGTGCCCAGCTGAGTAGACATGGGCAACTGGGGATACGTATCCTGCAGATGCAGCAGCTACAGCGCAAGCAAACAATACCTATAACAGAACAAGGGATAATAACGCACTGTTAATTATAATCCAATAAGGGCACTCACTAAGAACTGCATGTTGATTTAATTGCAACTTCCTGAGGTACAACTGTTGTACAACTGTGATTAAATGCTTAAATTTACGCACTTATATACTCGCCCAAAATTAACAAAAGGTTATCGGTGCAAGGTTACCTTCACTTGTTTCGCATATGTGGTATTTGCTATAACAAGGAAGTGAATTTCAGTTGTCGACAAAAACAAATTAGAAAAAATTGCAGGCGGCGGTTTTCGTTTAATTTATTATTATTGATTCCCACGATATGGCTGTAGGACACGACGCGGTTCTTATAACGCATAGGAATTCATTAGCATAATGTATATTTGATCACTTTAAATAATTTGATTTATTACAGCTTGGCAGTTAAATGTATTGTTGGTACATACTTGAAATTTGTGAATTGAAATTTCAACTGAGATCAGCCCATGATCGACACGAGTCTGTGCATGCTAAAATGCTACAATATCTATCAAAAACGGCCTAAGAAAGTTGGATAAAATTTTGGAATAACCGCAAATGGGTGATTACTCTTATCATTTTTTTTATATTGATACGATATAGAAACTTTTGAAAATTTATTAATTGTATATTTAATATTAGATCAGTATTTAGTACACCTGAAGCTGTACAAATGTTTCAACATTAAATAAATGAGAAAATCAAAATTATAACTTTCTGCATTGATAGTATGGGTTAGCTATTACTGAAATTTCTGAAAATTTATTAATTGCATATTTAATATTTGATGTGTATTAAGTACAACTGAAGCTAATTCTCCTGAAAATTTATTAATTGCATATTTAATATTTGATGTGTATTAAGTACAACTGAAGCTAATTCTCCTGAAAATTTGACAAAGTTTCAATGTTAAATAAGTGATAAAATTAAAAGTAAAACTTTCTGCATTGACTAGTATGGGTTAGCTATTACTAAATATTCTGAAAGATTATTAATTGCATATTTAATATTAAATTTGTGTTTAGTACACCTGAAGCTAATTCTCCTGAAAATTTGACAAAGTTTCAGTATTAAATAAGTGAGAAAATCTAAAGTATAACTTTCTGCATTGACTAGTATGGGTTAGCTATTACTGAAATTTCTGAAAATTTATTAATTGCATATTTAATATTAGATTTGTGTTTAGTATACCTGAAGATAACTTGCCTGAAAATTTTACAGAGTTTCAGTATTAAATAAGTGAGAAAATCAAAAGTATAACTTTCTGCATTGACTAGTATGAGTTAGCTATTACAGAAATTTCTGAAAATTTATTAATTGCATATTTAATATTAGATTTGTGTTTAGTATACCTGAAGATAACTTTCCTGAAAATTTTACAGAGTTTCAGTATTAAATAAGTGAGAAAATCAAAAGTATAACTTTCTGCATTGACTAGTATGAGTTAGCTATTACAGAAATTTCTGAAAATTTATTAATTGCATATTTTATATTATATGTGTGTTTAGTACACTTTAAGGTAATTCTCCAGAAAAGTTGACAAAGTTTCAGTATTAAATAAGTGACAAAATCAAAAGTATAAGTTTCTGCATTGAATAGTATGGGTTGGCTATAACTGAAATTACTGAAAATTTATTAATTGCATATTTAATATTAAATTTGTGTTTAGTATACCTGAAGCTAATTATCCTGAAAATTTGACAAAGTTTCAGTATTAAATAAGTGACGAAATCAAAGTATAACTTTCTGCATTGACTAGTATGGGTTAGCTATTACTCAAATTTCAGAAAATTTATTAATTGCATATTTAATATTAAATTTGTGTTTAGTACACCAGAAGCTAATTCTCCTCAAAATTTGACATAGTTTCAGTGTTAAATAAGCGAGAGAATCAAAATTATAACTTTCTGCATTGACTAGTATGGGTTAGCTATTACTGAATTTCTGAAAACTTATTAATTGCATATTTAACATTAGATTTGTACTGAGTATACCTGAAGCCAATTCTTCTGAAAGGATGACAAAGTTTGAGTATTAAAGAAGGGAGAAAATCAAAAGTAAAACTTTCTGCATTGAATAGTATGGGTTGGCTATTACTGAAATTACTGAAAATTTATTAATTGCATATATAATATTAAATTTGTGTTTAGTATACCTGAAGCTAATTATCCTAAAAATTTGACAAAGTTTCAGTATTAAATAAGTGAGGAAATCAAAAGTATAACTTTCTGCATTGACTAGTATGACTTAGCTGTTACTGAAATTTCTGAAAATTTATTAATTGTATATTTAATATAAGATTTGTGCTTAGTACACCTGAAGCTAACTCCCTTGATAATTTGACTAAGTTTCAGTATTAAATAAGCGAGAAAATCAAAAGTATAAGTTTCTGCATTGACTGGTATGGGTTAGCTATTACTGAAATTTCTGACAATGTATTAATTGCATATTTAATATTAAATTTGTATTTAGTACACCTGTAGCTAATTATCCTGAACATTTGACAAAGTTTCAGTATTAAATAAGTGAGGAAATCAAAAGTATAACTTTCTGCATTGACTAGTATAGGTTAGCTATTACTGAAATTTCTGAAAATTTATTACCTGCATATTTAATATTAAATTTGTGTTTAGTACACCTGAAGCTAATTCTCCTGAAAATTTGACAAAGCTTCAGTATTAAATAAGTGAGAAAATCAAATGTATAACTTTCTGCATTGACTAGTATGGGTTAGCTATTACTGAAATTTCCGAAAATTTATTAATTGCATATCTAATATTAAATTTGTGTTTAGTACACCAGAAGCTAATTTTCCTGAAAATTTGACAAACTTTCAGTATTAAATAAGTGAGAAAATCCAAAGTATAACTTTCTGCATTGACTAGCATGGGTTAGCTTTTACTGACATTTCTGAAAATTTATGAATTGCATATTTAATATTAGATTTGTGTTAAGTATACCTAAAGCAAATTCTCCTAAAAATTTGACAAAGTTTCAGTATTAAATAGGTAAGAAAATCAAAAGTTTAACTTTCTACATTTACTAGTATGGGTTAGCTATTACTGAAATTTCTGAAAATTTCTGAATTGCATATTTAGTATTAGATTTGCGCTAAGTACACCTAAAGCTAATTCTCCTAAAAATTTGACAAAGTTTCAGTATTAAATAAGTGAGAAAATCAAATGTATAACTTTCTGTAATGATTGATATGGCTTAGCTACTACTGAAATTTCTGAAAATATAATAATTGCATATTTAATATTAAACTTGTATTTAGTACACCTGAAGCTAATTTTCCTGCAAATTTGACAACTTTCTGCATTGACTAGTATGGGTTAGCTATTACTGAAATTTCAGAAAATTTATTAATTACATATTTAATATTATATTTGTGTTTAGTATACCTGAAGCTAATTCTGCTGCAAATTTGACAAAGTTTCAGTAGTAAATAAGTGAGAAAATCAAAAGTATAACTTTCTGCATTTACTAGTATGGGCTATTACTGAAATTTTTGAAAATTTATTTATTGCATATTTAATATTAAATATGTGTCTAGTACATCTGAAGCAAATTCTCCTGTAAATCTGACAAAGTTTCAGAATAAAATAAGTGAGAAAATCAATAGTATAACTTTCTGGAATAATAAATATGAACTGATTTTTTTTGTTGGGATTTTTTATCAAATGTATGTACAAATGAATTGTATCTCGAATGAAAATGAACGTAGAAGTACTACATAATATATTTCTTATTGAAATTTTTAATGTCAGGGGGTGATCCGAAATGCTTACGTTTATTCCAGCACGTATGCACCGAATGGATCTAAAATAAACTAATTAAATTGCACTAATCGATTCCAGCACTTAAAGTATTGTGATGCAATATTTATTAGAAGCCTCAGTGAAAAGTAATTTGCAATTAGTTGATGTAAGTATAATTAAATGCTCTTAATTCGTTGTCGTGAACAGGCAGTGAGTACATATTTCATGGTATTCCTAGTAGTTGTTTTTAATATAGGTAATTAGTTATATATTGCCAGCATAATTTAATTGTGGGTGTTGGGGAAACTATGTATTTAATGAGTTTGTTATTAGTGGGCTGCCTTGCGTGAATGATTTATGCTGCCGATACGGTGACAAGTTGACGTGGCATCTGTTAATAACAGCTATACATTATATATTTGGCTTACACCAGAGCTATCAATACACATTTCAGAGCCGGCAAGAGTCTTGGCTCAATGCAAGGTACGACACAATTAAACTCGTTTGCCAGAGCAGATTACATCGATCTTCCCAATTTTCTTCCCCTATAACTCCTCGATCGATTAATTAATTACGACGGACGAAATTAACTTTAATTGTCTTTCGAGTTTTGACACGCACACAATATTACATTTGACGCAGACAAGGCTACGTACGTTTTTCCTTTATGCTGCGCAAAGAGGGTAAAACGTGCGCGAAAATTATTACCCTCGCCACGTCTCGTGTTCTCGTGTGGCCCCTGGGTTGGTGGTAAATCACCTTTCCACCCGAGCAAGATGAACGGCGCTTGTGTCTAATGAGCCCCGCGTCGCGACGCTCAACTAAACCTGGAAAAGATAGATATAGGAACTAGGCTGCGACTCTTTAATCGCATGCCACCTAGCCAATTAGGGGGAAATCCATTGGAAAATCGGATTTATGGCTCAAAATGCTGCACCGAAATTGCATATTAAAATGCCCATTAAATTTAATTGAGATTTAAGGCCCAGACTAATTTATCTTGCCCTTGGTGCAACAAGTTGCTAACGCTGGATTTTGCCTCGGCCTCCTCAACACTACATCAAAAGAAGTATCGGATTGGCTTTTTTCTACAAGAAAATTTTCTAGCTGGGGTGAGTCTCGCGGGACGTCGTCGGCCCCCATATGATAAAATGGAACGGCCGCTGTGTGCGCTGTTGATTTTCCATATTTTCACCATGGAATGTCACGCGATATTTGTATTATGTAAATGGTGACACGGCTTTATTACTATTTCATCGAGATTTCGGCCCGATTAAATTAATTAAAAAGGGAAATTCCCACTTGGAAACCGCAGGGGCGGAACCTACAGTTTGTTTTCGTGTAGCTTCGTTGGGCTCAAATCGTCTTGCTTCATTTTACTCAAGTTGAGTGCTTTCGGAGCCCAAATGCAACTACATGCTAGCATATAAATCAATAAAATAATTATCACTGAGTTTAATCATGTATCAACTCCATGAATCCGTTTTTTTTTCAGTTTTATGAATTGTATTCCACAGTGATAATTTTTCATGATTTTTGACGATGATAGTTCCAATAGTCATTTATGCAATCGAAATTGTCTGCACATTTGTCTGTTTAACCAAATTAGATCTAATTATAGATCAAAATTACCTCCACACAGAAATAACATGTTTAAATTATATTAGTAGTATATCATCGTATCAAATTTATTTAGAAGTACTTAATAATTGTACATTTATTTATGTATTCGTGACAGAAGCATCATAGATATCATCACACAACAGTAAAGTACAAGTATAATTTAAATACGTTATTTCCGTGTGAAATAACGAAAAAACAAAAAAGAAAGGACACGGAATAGAAAATATACTAGGAGGATACTGGTTGATATGGGCAGGAGTAGATGAAAAGGAAAGAGCAAAATAAGGAGTAGGAATTATAATAACACCGCAAACGATAAAAGATGTAACAAAAGAAATACATATAAACGAAAGAAAAAGAAGGAGTAGGAATTATAATAACACCGCAAACGATAAAAGATGTAACAAAAGAAATACATATAAACGAAAGAATAACGACCATAGAAACGAAACTAGTGGACGATGAAACATGGACACTGAGCATACGGACCGAACGAAGACGCAAATAAAGAAGAGAAAGGCACATTCTTTGAAAACATACAAAGGGAAGTAGATGAAGGAAATGAACACATAATGATAATAGGAGATCTAAACGGAAGGGAAGGATGCCAAAATAGCGGAATAGAAGAGATAATGGGAAAAGAATGAGAACGGACCGAACGAAGATGCAAAGAAAGAAGAGAAAAGCACATTCTTTGAAAACATACAAAGGAAGTAGATGAAAGAAATGAACACACAATAATAATGGGAGATCTAAACGGAAGGGAAGGATTCCAAAATAGCGGAATAGAAGAGATAATGGGAAAAGAAGGAGAAGAAATTAAAAACAAACAATGGAGAAAGAATAATACAATTATGCATTCAAAATAACCTTGTGATAACAAATACAAAATTCAAACACAAAAACATACACAAGGGAACAGCCAAGCAGAAACAAAAGATCGATAATAGACTACCACCTAATTAATAGAAATAGCTGTAACAAAATAACGAATGTAAGAGTTACAAGGCAAGCTGAAATAGGAAGTGACCACCACCTACTAAAAATGGACATGAGTTAGAAGAAAATACAAAAAACATACAAAAGGAGGATACAAGTTAAAGAAAAGATAAAAGCCTACAGATTAAGAGAAACACAAACACAAGAGAAATACAAATAAATGCTACAAAATAAATTCAGAGAAAGCGAAATGAAGCTGAACATAGAAGGAATATTCGAAACATTCAAAGGAAATATACTAGAAGCGGCAAAGGAGCTGAAATAGGAAGTGACCATCGCCTACTAAAAATGGACATGAGTTGGAAGAAAATACAAAAAACATACAAAATGAGGATAAAAGTTGAAGAAAAGATAAAAGCCTACAGATTAAGAGAAACACAAACACAAGAGAAATACAAAGATATGCTACAAAATAAATTCAGAGAGAGCGAAATGAAGCTGAACATAGAAGGAAAATGGGAAACATTCAAAAGAAATATACTAGAAGCGGCAAAGGAGCTGAAATAGGAAGTGACCTTCACCTACTAAAAATGGACATGAGTTGGAAGAAAATACAAAAAACAAACAAGAGGAGGATAAAAGTTAAAGAAAAGATAAAATTCTACAGATTAAGAGAAACACAAACACAAGAGAAATACAAAGAGATGCTACAAAATAAATTCAGAGAAAGCGAAATGAAGCTAAACATAGAAGGAAAATGGGAAACATTCAAAAGAAATGTACTAAAAGCGGCAAAGGAGCTGGAAAAGGAAGTGACCATCACCTACTAAAAATGGATATGAGTTGGAAGAAAATACAAAAAACATACAAAAGGAGGATACAAGTTAAAGAAAAGATAAAAGCCTACAGATTAGGAGAAACACAAACACAAGAGAAATACAAAGATATGCTACAAAATAAATTCAGAGAGAGCGAAATGAAGCTAAACATAGAAGGAAAATGGGAAACATTCAAAAGAAATATACTAGAAGCGGCAAAGGAACTGAAATAGGAAGTGACCATCACCTACTAAAAATGGTCATGCGTTGGAAGAAAATACAAAAAACATACAAAACGAGGATAAAAGTTAAAGAAAAGATAAAAGCCTACAGATTAGGAGAAACACAAACACAAGAGAAATACAAAGATATGCTACAAAATAAATTCAGAGAGAGCGAAATGAAGCTAAACAGAAGGAAACTAGGAAACATTCAAAAGAAATATAGTAGAAGCGGCAAAGGAGCTGAAATAGGAAGTGACCATCACCTACCAAAAATGGACATGAGTTGGAAGAAAATACAAAAAACATATGAAAGAAGGATAAAAGTTGAAGAAAAGATAAAAGCCTACAGATTAAGAGAAACACAAACACAAGAGAAATACAAAGAAATGCTACAAAATAAATTCAGAGAAAGCGAAATGAAGTTAAACATAGAACGAAAATTCGAAACATTCAAAAGAAATATACTAGAAGCGGCAAAGGAGCTGAAATAGGAAGTGACCACCAGCTACCAAAAATGGATACGAGTTGGAAGAAAATACAAAAAAACATACAAAAGGAGGATAAAAGTTAAAGAAACGATAAAAGCCTTCAGATTAAGAGAAACACAAACACAAGAGAAATACAAAGAAATGCTACAAAATAAATTCAGAGAAAGCGAAATGAAGCTAAACATAGAAGGAAAATAGGAAACATTCAAAAGAAATATACTAGAAGCGGCAAAGGAGCTGAAATAGGAAGTGGCCATCACCTACTAAAAATGGTCATGCGTTGGAAGAAAATACAAAAAACATACGAAAGGAGGATAAAAGTTGAAGAAAAGATAAAAACCTACAGATTATGAGAACCACAAACACAAGAGAAATATAAAGACATGCTACAAAATAAATTCAGAGAGAGCGAAATTAAGCTAAACATAGAATAAAATTGGGAAACATTCAAAATAAATATACTAGAAGCGGCAAAGGAGCTGAAATAGGAAGTGACCATCACCTACCAAAAATGGTCATGAGTTGGAAGAAAATACAAAAAAACAGACAAGAGGAGGATAAAAATTAAAGAAAAGATAAAAGCCTACAGATTAAGAGAAACACAAACACAAGAGAAATACAAAGAGATGCTACAAAATAAATTCAGAGAGAGCGAAATGAAGCTAAACATAGAAGGAAAATGGGAAACATTCAAAAGAAATATACTAGAAGCAGCAAAGGAGCTGAAATAGGAAGTGACCATCACCCACCAAAAATGGACATGAGTTGGAAGAAAATACAAAAAAAATACAAAATGAGGATAAAAGTTAAAGAAAAGATAAAAGCCTACAGATTAAGAGAAACACAAACACAAGAGAAATACAAAGATATGCTACAAAATAAATTCAGAGAGAGCGAAATGAAGCTAAACATAGAAGGAAAATAGGAAACATTCAAAAGAAATATACTAGAAGCGGCAAAGGAGCTGAAATAGGAAGTGACCATCACCTACTAATAATGGTCATGCGTTGGAAGAAAATACAAAAAACATACGAAAGGAGGATAAAAGTTGAAGAAAAGATAAAAGCCTACAGATTAAGAGAAACACAAACACAAGAGAAATACAAAGAGATGCTACAAAATAAATTCAGAGAAAGCGAAATGAAGCTAAACATAGAAGGAAAATGGGAAACATTCAAAAGAAATATACTAGAAACGGCAAAGAAGCTGAAATAGGAAGTGACCATCACCTACTAAAAATGGACATGAGTTGGAAGAAAATACAAAAAACAAACAAGAGGAGAGTAAAAGTTAAAGAAAAGATAAAAACCTACAGATTAAGAGAAACACAAACACAAGAGAAATACAAAGAGATGCTACAAATAAATTCAGAGAGAGCGAAATGAAGCTAAACATAGAATTAAATTGGGAAACATTCAAAATAAATATACTAGAAGCGGCAAAGGAGCTGAAATAGGAAGTGACCATCACCTACCAAAAATGGACATGAGTTGGAAGAAAATACAAAAAACATACAAAAGGAGGATAAAAGTTAAAGAAAAGATAAAAGCCTACAGATTAAGAGAAACACAAACACAAGAGAAATACAAAGATATGCTACAAAATAAATTCAGAGAGAGCGAAATGAAGCTAAACATAGAAGGAAAATGGGAAACATTCAAAAGAAATATACTAGAAGCGGCAAAGGAGCTGCAATAGAAAGTGACCATCACCTACCAAAAATGGACATGAGTTGCAATAAAATACAAAAAACATACAAGAGGAGTATTAAAGTTACAGAAAAGATAAAAGCCTACAGATTAAGAGAAACACAAACACAAGAGAAATACAAAGATATGCTACAAAATAAATTCAGAGAGAGCGAAATGAAGCTAAACATAGAAGGAAAATGGGAAACATTCAAAAGAAATATACTAGAAGCGGCAAAGGAGCTGCAATAGAAAGTGACCATCACCTACCAAAAATGGACATGAGTTGCAATAAAATACAAAAAACATACAAGAGGAGTATTAAAGTTACAGAAAAGATAAAAGCCTACAGATTAAGAGAAACACAAACACAAGAGAAATACAAAGATATGCTGCAAAATAAATTCAGAGAGAGCGAAATGAAGCTGAACATAGAAGGAAAATGGGAAACATTCAAAAGAAATATACTAGAAGCGGCAAAGGAGCTGAAATAGGAAGTGACCATCACCTACCAAAAATGGACATGAGTTGGAAGAAAATACAAAAAACATACAAAAGGAGGATAAAAGTTAAAGAAAAGATAAAAGCCTACAGATTAAGAGAAACACAAACACAAGAGAAATACAAAGATATGCTACAAAATAAATTCAGAGAGAGCGAAATGAAGCTAAACATAGAAGGAAAATGGGAAACATTCAAAAGAAATATACTAGAAGCGGCAAAGGAGCTGCAATAGAAAGTGACCATCACCTACCAAAAATGGACATGAGTTGCAATAAAATACAAAAAACATACAAGAGGAGTATTAAAGTTACAGAAAAGATAAAAGCCTACAGATTAAGAGAAACACAAACACAAGAGAAATACAAAGATATGCTGCAAAATAAATTCAGAGAGAGCGAAATGAAGCTGAACATAGAAGGAAAATGGGAAACATTCAAAAGAAATATACTAGAAGCGGCAAAGGAGCTGAAATAGGAAGTGACCATCACCTACCAAAAATGGACATGAGTTGGAAGAAAATACAAAAAAGCAGACAAGAGGAGGATACAAGTTAGAGAAAAGATAACAGCCTACAGATTAAGAGAAACACAAACACAAGAGAAATACAAAGAGATGCTACAAAATTAATTCAGAGAGAGCGAAATGAAGCTGAACATAGAAGGAAAATGGGAAACATTCAAAAAAAATATACTAGAAGTGACAAAGGAGACCTGCGGAACAACAAAAATTGGAAACAGGGAAATGAAAAAGACAAACTGGTGGACGGAGGAAACCAAAAAAATATATATAAAAGACAAAAAGAGAAATGGAAAAGCTATTTACAAACAAAAAAAATAGAAGATTATGCAAAATACAAAGAAAAGAGAATCAAAACGAATTCATTAATAAAAGAAGCAAAACAAAAGATATGGACGAAATTTCGTGAAAGAATGGTTGAGAATTTAGGGCAGAACCAAAAACTATTCTACGGAACACTAAAGCAACTAAAACAAAAAAAATGAACACAACATGATGAACATAATGGATAAAAATTGAACAATTATCACGAATGAAGAGAAAATAGTGGAAAGATGCACTATTCTACGGAACACTCAAGCAACTAAAATTAAAAAAAGAACACAACATGATGAACATAAGGAATAAAAATGGAACAATCTCACGAAGAGAAAATAATGGAAAGATGCACAATTCTACGGAAGACTCAAGCAACTAAAACAAAAAAAAGAACACAACATGATGAACATAAAAGATAAAAATGGAACAATTATCACGAATGAAGAGAAGATAATGGAAAAATGGAGACAATATATCAAAGAATTAACCGAACAGGATGAAGAAGACTTTCATTTTCACCTACAAGTATTTTTTGAACAAGCAACTCCATTACATGTGACCATTTCTTTATCAGTAAATAGTATTTTTGTAGAAGAATATCACATGATCCAAGATTCGTACATATTTTCAAACCAGTCGTATCAAGACATTTTGGTTAGTTCGAGTGGAAATTGAAACCATTGATTTTCCTACTATTGGAAATTGGCATTGGGAATTGGGATTTCCTATTATTGGGAATTTTTTGTAAAATTTTACTTAAACTTTTGATACTTACTGAAAAGTAAATACTAAAAATGGGACAATTATCACGAATGAAGGCAAGATAATGAAAAGATGGAGACAATATTTCAATGAATTAACCGAACAGGATGAAGAAGATAACGTAACACAAGAATAGGGGGGAAAATCGCAAGAAAGGCAAGAGAAAAAAATTGAACAAACTAAAAACGTACAAAAAGCAATAAGAAACACACGAACGTAACACAAGAATAGGGGGAAAATCGCAAGAAAGGCAAGAGAAAAAAATTGAACAAACTAAAAAAGTACAAAAAGCAATAAGAAAACTAAAAAACGGGAAAGCACCAGGAACAGACTATATAACCCCGGAGATGATGAAACACATGGGAGAAGAGGGAGTAACACAAAAAACGAAACTAATAAATGACAAAATAAGAAGCGGGGAAACTTCAAGAGAATGGAATAAAGAAATAATTCTACCAATACATATGAAAGGGGATAAAAGAATATGCGAAAATCGCAGAGGAATTACACTAACAAGTATACCAAGTCAGATAATGACCAGGATACTAGAAAAAGGGATGCGAGACAAACTAGAAACATACTAATAAATGACATAATACGCAGCGGGGAAACACCAAGAGAATGGAATAGAGGAATAATTCAACTAATACATAAGAGAGGGGATAAAAGAATATGCGAAAATTATGGAACATATCGAATATGGAAAAAAGAATACCGGGTAAGATAATGACTAGGGTACTAGAAAAACGCAAGACCTAATCTTCATACTCAAACAACAAAGCCAGAAACTAATTAAGAAGAACAGAGAAATGCACAAATGCTTCGTAGATCTCGAAAAGTCATTCGACAGGATAAGGAGAGAGGACATATGGAACGAACTAGCTGAAAGAGGAGTAGAGGAGGAAATAATAAATGTAATAAAATATATGTATGAGAAAACAGAAATATTGTGAGAACAAACAACGAGGAATCAAAAGAATTTGAAACGAAGAAAGAAGTAAAACAAGGATGCGTGCTAAGCGCTTTGCTCTTCACAATTGTGTAACGCTCCGATATTATTTTATTATATTTATTTTATTATTCGTCGTTTTTATCGTGAAATTATTATATAATTTCTTGATTATTTTGGCTCGTGATTTATTATATAATGTTTTAGTTATTTTTGGCTCGTGATTTATTATATAATGTTTTAATTATTTTTGGCTCGTGATTTGTGATCGTATTTAGTACTTACACGTCGTGACGTTTAATTTAACTACCGTGATTACTCTCAAGGTACTTTGCTATTGGTAATGTGTTAATTAACGTACACTAATAATGGATTAATACAAGAAAGCACCAATTTAAGGATTTGTTTTGTTTATTTAATAATAGACACGCTGAAATTGTAAGACACAGGGAAATAAAACACAGGTTGATGATGATATAAATTAATTTATATAATTGTAACATACAGGAAAATAAAACACAGGTTGACGATTATGACATTATTTGATTTATTTTCTAGTTTCCGTTGACCTTTTAATGAATTTGTAAATTCTCTTATTTATTCAATTGATAATTTGAAAATGGTTATTACTACGAAGTTTATTTACGAGAGTTTGTTATACATGCACGTGCTTCTCTTAGACAATTTATTACCATGCTCTTTCACTCCATTTAACTACGGGAAAGTGATATGATCAAAAATAGAACTATTTAAAGATGTTGAAATATCGCCAATAATTCATGAATGATTACTAAAGGTATCTCGCGATCTTCCCGAATTTCATGGTTGTGTCGGTGTCCACACAATAATGTAATTATTGGAGCCCCATTGTTTACGTTGATTGAGGTAAATTAGTAATTCTACCCACGACCACAGCAAGCACCAATGTCACAAGTAGTCATCACCGTCAGACATGTTACAAGTTGTGATAAATAACAGTTCTGCTACCTGAATCGGAAATGTTTATGTAATGTTATAATATATTATTATTAGGAACATTGGAGGTTATTAATAACTTCTCTTGTGATTATACCAAGCTTCATTCTCTCGTTTATCATTCTCTCTGTTTATACTTAGATTTAATCCAGCCTATTTTATCTGTACGATTCTAAATTACTCTGCCCAATAATAGGTACGTTATGTGCTTGTTTTATGATTTGAAATAAAGAAACCAGTATTTTTATACATTATGTTTTTAAATTATTATGATTTAATCCAACTTATTTATTTATACAATTATAAATCACTCTGCCCAATAATATGCACGTTATGTGCTCATTTATGATTTAAAATGAAGAAGCCATCATTTTTATGAATTATTTTGATTTGAATATGATGATGTATGTCGGAGGGTAACACTGAATGCCTTGATTAGTTGTTATAGTTATGGTGAATACAGTCACGTTAGTTTGCGATCGCGGGCGCGATGTATGATGAGTTTATATGTTTAAATGTTATGATGCTGACGACGATTTGATTCTAGTGGAGGAGGTGATTCCACAATAACAGGTGTGTGAACGAAGTGCGCGGGTGGGCGTCAATTACACCTGTTATTGCTTCCTCTGGTGATTCGTAAACACGAATAGCGTACGAGCCGCCTTTGTTTACTGATAGGAATAGGTAATCGGTGTTTGGTATTTATAGGTAACTTAGGGTAGATTGAAAGGAATAAGCACTCCCGTGAATTTATAATGAGACTGGTTTAACAACTTTATATTATCGTTAATAATAAAAACATTAAATTACTCTGTACCTAGAATTGTACGTTTTTCGATTTATTCAAATTGTTGCTCTACTTTGCGTTTTTTACAACGTTATATGCAATCGTTAATTTAATTATAACCCGACGTGAATTTATATACTCAAAACCGCGAATGTCGTGTGCGTTGCCCGTGGCCGACGCAACTTTCTTACTGATCTCGCTCGTGTGTGGCTTGTGCTTAAATAGGTTTTTTCCAGCTTCAAATCTCCACTCCCCTCACATATCTACTGCTAAATATTCGCCCCCATCCCTTAGTTATCATGGTGATTATTAATCTTGAGTGTGCGTGTGGTATTAATGCGTTTTTAGCGCAGAGTTTTACACTTTACTTAAAGCGTTGCCATTCGAGGTGATTTTTACGTGCCTGGCGCTTGCTCGTTTCTAAGGGGCGCTGATACCCAAATTGTTTATGTGATACCACGACATGGAATCTTCCAGAACCGTGCATATGCAGGCCTCGGCTCTTGAGATATTTGGCGACGCTCTGGCGCGACTTGCGATGGCTATTTATCACATTTCACCCTGGGATTATTTGTAATAGAATTAATTTAATAATTTGGTTGTATTCATGATTTTTAAAATATGAGTCACTTTATTGCGTAAATGCGTATTATACTGGACGTATATTTGGGCCTATTACACACTGAAAGGTAGATAGGCAAAGGAAAAATTTCCGTGGGAGGTAATTTTGATCTGTAATTAGAACTAATTTCATAAATATGGCGAAACAGACTAATGTGGTTATCACATGTTCAATTGTGTAAACAACTATGGAAACTATATGTATACAATTATTGTTTACTATCCGTTCCGTGATTACAGTTATATAAATAATAAGATGCCGTGCAACTTTTGTTTTTGTTTTTAATGAGCTTTACTTCATTTACTTTATTATTTTGTATTTTCAAATTACTCATTAAAATGATTGAAGGTCACAGTACATATATATTAAATGAGAAATTAAGGGTATTTAAATGTGGAAATTAGCTTTGTTTACAGACAATTAGTTCTTGTACCCTCATGAAAATTAAATCGTTTATTGTTCTATTTAACCTAAATGTCGTCTCAAGGCATGCGATGCTTTATAGTCAAATCAATGCAGTACATTTACGAACGGATTTAAATCTTACAATAACACACCTATTCTCTACCTAAAACAGGCAAGGTTGATATTGCACAATAGATTTTCAAATCGATGTCAGCATTAATGTCGTGAACTACATAATATGTAACGCATTAAAATAAAAACTCATACCGTTACTATAGCTTTCATATTTTACCAATGCAAGCTATTTAAGGTACTATACTAATTCTAAGCAAGATTGGTGTGATTTAAATCAATTGATTTAACAACTGATATCTTTTAAATAAATCATTGATTTCAGTCAACTGATTTCTTTTAAAAAAATCATTGATTTAAAGCAAACAATTTTTTTTTCTAAATTATTTATTGTTTTTTCACAGCCTGTGCATTCCGATAGGTGCACCATTAAAAATATAATCTAACTAAGAGTTAGCATGCTTCAAAGTTGATAATTGTAAGTAATTAAAATATTTTTCTTTTCTTTCTTTGGTTGCTTACTAATTTATATTTTTTGTGCTCTTATAATGTGTTGCAATAATTACAAAAGAAAGTTTTTGTACATTTTTTAATACCTATAATAAGTGCTGTTTTACTGCCCCACCCTGTAAAACACTTTTAAAAAATCGCTGAGAAAACTGTTGTCACAATTAATTTCATCCTTATTTTCTAGAAGTGATCTAGCAATATTAGGGGAGGTACTCATGTGTTGCTCACAACATTATTTTATATACTTATCTTTTGCGTAACAAAAAAATTGGTTATGAAAAAAGACTTTTGATTTTAATAGAATAGATGATAAAAGAGTGAAATTGAAATGATAGTAGAGTGATACTGAATTTATCGACTCGCTGAACAGCGAGCATATAATTGTTGATTAATGTGAATCGAGCGAACCCTTGGCATCGGTGCTAATGAGATTGTTAATTGGTTCGCTTTTGTAATTACTTTAAGGTCATATTTTCTGTAATATTGTTATTGCACCGTGCGTTAATTTAAGTTTAATTTTAATCATGCCGCAAATTTTCGTAAATTGCCACTTTGATTCAATTGCCTCAAAATTTATATCTAACTCAATTCGAGTGTCGAAAAAAGTGTGTTTCGTTTTAATTCAATTACAATAATAGGTATTTATAATATAAGTGAATAAAATCGAATTTTATCCATGAAAAAATAGTTTAGCACTAGAGGCGAAGGCGAGTGCGATAATATATTTTAGAGTGGATAAATTTGCTTTATTCACGTGTATCATACAAGATTTTTTCCACTTCGTTATCAGAATTGAAGAATTTGCGTGAAGTGTCACATCGTCAAGTGACAACGAAAATTCCAAGGAAAGTGCCATCTTGTGCTGCCAAATTCAAAATTTGTCTCTGAGTTGAAATATCCAGATAAATGCAGATGCTCTCGTCATCTTTAAAAAATCATAAGTCAAAAATCACTGAACGAATCTTAATAAACCAGTAATCAAATGAAAGCCAAATAAATATTTTACTTGTAAAATAATCAAACAGTATCAGAAGTAATAATTACAGCCTTCATGGGCTGCCAAAGTCAAAATTTGTTTCTTAGTTGAAATATCCAGACACATGCAGATGCTCTTGTCATCTTTAAAAATTCATAAGTCGAAAATCACTGAACGAATCTTAATAAACCAGTATTCAAATGAAATCCAAATAAATATTTTACTTATACAAAAATCAAACAGTATTAGAAGTAATAATTACAGCCTTCATGGGCTGCCAAAATCAAAATTTGTTTCTTAGTTGAAATATCCAGACACATGCAGATGCTCTCGTCATCTTAAAAAATTCAAAAGTCGAAAATCACTGAACGAATCGTAATAAACCAGTATTCAAATGAAAGCCAGATAAATATTTTACTTGTAAAAAAATCAAACAGTATTAGAATTAATAATTACAGCCTTCATGGGCTGCCAAAGTAAATATTTGATTCTGAGTTCAAATATCCAGATAAATGCAGATGCTCTTGCCATCTTTAAAAATTCATAAGTCGAAATTCACTGAATGAATCTTAATAAACCAGTAATCAAATGAAAGCCAGATAAATATTTTACTTGCGAAAAAATCAAACAGTATTAGAAGTAATAATTACAGCCTTCATGGGCTGCCAAAGTCAAAATTTGTTTCTTAGTTGAAATATCCAGACACATGCAGATGCTCTTGTCATCTTTAAAAATTCATAAGTCGAAATTCACTGAACGAATCTTAATAAACCAGTAATTAAATAAAAGCCAGATAAATATTTTACTTGTAAAAAAATCAAACAGTATTAGAAGTAATAATTACAGACTTCATGGGCTGCCAAAATAAAAATTTGATTCCGAGTTCAAATATCCAGATAAATGCAGATGCTCTTGTCATCTTTAAAAATTCATAACACGAAAATCACTGAACGAATCGTAATAGACCAGTATTCAAATTAAAGCCAAATAAATATTTCACTTGTAAAAAAATCATATTCACGTAGCCAATAGTTATAGTGAATAAAGTGAAAATGCAAACATTTTATTCACCCATTCGATTAAAGTGTTGTTTTTGTGATGCGATTCAATATACATAATGAGCATTTGAACATTGCTAATTGTAAAATAGCTATTTATGGTATAAGTGAATAAGTCGAATTTTATCCACGAAAAACAGTTTAGCGCAAGAGGCGAAGCGAGTGCGATAATGTTTTCGAGTGAATAAAATTGCTTTATTCACGTGTATCATACATAATTTTTTCCAATTCCTTATCAGAATTGAAGAAGTTGCGTGAAGTGTCACATTGTCAGGTGACAAAGAAAATTTCAAGTATAGTGCGAATTTACCTATTTCTTACTTTATTCACGTTGTCAACAATGGTTATAGTGAATAAAGTGAAAATGTAAACATTTTATTTACCCATTCGGTTAAAGTGTTGTTTTAATGATGCGATTCAATATACATAATGAGTATTTAAATATTGCTAATTAGACAATAGCTATTTATGGTATAAGTGAATAAAGTCGAATTTTATCCACGAAAAGCAGTTTAGCGCAAGAGTCGAAGCCGAGAGCGTGAATGTTTTCGAGTGAATAAAATTGCTTTATTCACATGTATCATACAAGAGTTTTTTCAATTCGTTATCAGAATTGAAAAATTTGCGTGAAGTGTCACATCATCAGGTGACAACGAAAATGCCAAAGATAGTACCTATATACGTATTTTTTTACTTTATTCGCGTTGCGAATGGTTATAGTGAATAAAGTGAAAATGTAAACATTTTATTCACCCATTCGATTAAAGTGGAGTTTTAACGATGAGATTCAATATAGATAATGAGCATTTTAATAATGCAAATGGGAAAAAGATATTTATCGACTATTGTAATTATTTTTACTTAAAAAAAAAAACGTAAAATTTGAATGCAAATTTAAAATGTTGGGGTGCATAATACAAAATCACTTTAATTTTAATTATAGGTATATCGAATTTTTGAGCTGTAATCCATGTACATTGTTGAAAACTACAGAATAATGTGTGTTTCAGTTAATACAGTTATACAGGGTGTTAGGGAAGTAAACCGAAAACTTTCGAGGGGTAAATGAGGGTGCAAAATAAAGTCGATTATTCCTTAACCACGTTTGGACCACCAGATTCATAGGTTTTCTCCCTGATTCACTGAAATGCATAGTTTCCCATTACCCATTACCCATTACCCATTAATTTACCTTTTTTTTTACTTTATTCACATTGTTAATGGTTATAGTGAATAAAGTGAAAATGTAAACATTTTATTCACCCTTTCGATTAAAGTGTAATTTTAACGATGAGATTCAATATACATAATGAGCATTTTAATAATGCGAATTGGAAAAAGATATTTATCGACTATAGTAATTATTTTTACTTTAAAAAAACGTAAAATTTCTTTGCAAATTAAAAATGTTGGGGTGCATAATACAAAATAACTTTTAATTATAGGTATATCGAATTTATGCACTGTAATCCATGTGAAAACATTGTTGAAAACTACAGCTAATGATGTGTGTTTCAATTAATACAGTTATACAGGGTGTTAGGGAAGTAAACCGAAAACTTTCGAGGGGTGAATGAGGGTGCAAAATGAAGTCGATTATTCCTTTGCCACGTTTGACGTTTGGCAAATTAAACTTTACTAAAAAAAATCCATCTAAACAAAAAATGGCAAAGGAATATTCTCCCTGAATTTTCAGGGAGTTTTCTTTCTCAGTTTTCTTCCTGATTCACCCAAAATGCATACTTGCCCCCTAAATCTGTATTAATATTAGTTTTTGAAATCTAGCATGTTACTTGCATTACTTTTAAATGTGACGCTTTTGACTTTCTTAAAAGGGTCAAATTAAACTTTACTAAAAAAATCCATCTAAACAAAAAATGCCAAATAAATATTCTCCCTGACTTTTTAGGAAGTTTTCTTTCTCAGTTTTCTCCCTGATTCACCCAAATGCATAGTTTCCCCCTAATTCTGTATGAATATTGGTGCAGCATATGTTTGGAACTGCTAAATAAATCTCGATAATGCATTGGTTTTTGAAATCTAGCATGTTACTTGCATTACTTTTAAATGTGACCCGTTTAACGCAGTTAAAAACCCCTTTTAACTTTGTTAAAAGGGTCAAAGTAACTTTACTAAAAAAAAATCCATCTAAACAAAAAATGGCAAAGATATATTCTCCCTGAGTTTTTAGGAAGTTTTCTTTCTCAGTTTTCTCCCTGATTCACCCAAATGCATAGTTTCCCCCTAAATCTGTATTAATATTAGTGCAGCATACGTTTGGAACTGCTAAATAAATCTCAATAATGCATTGGTTTTTGAAATCTATCATGTTACTTTCATTACTTTTAATGTGACCCTTTCAACTTTGTTAAAAGGGTCAAATTAAACTTTACTAAAAAAAATTCATGTAAACAAAAAAATGGCAAAGAAATATTTGACTTCATTTTTCTCCCTGATTCACCCCTATACATTTTTCAGTTGACTTCAATTATCATATACATATCATTATACAAATCCCCAACACCTAATAAAAAAATCAAATAATACTATAATAAAATAATATTAAAACCATAATAATCCTTTTTTAAACTTATTTTGGTGTTAGTTGGCTTGCTATTTACATGAGTATAAAACAAGCATTAATAGTAAAACTTTTTATATCTAAATGTGATACAGCATAGATTGAAAAATGTAGTTTTTTCCTCACTGAATTTCACCTTTTTTTAATTAAAATGACTTATTATTGTATTATAATTCTACCAATGATTTCACTTATAATATTATTGATATGCAATCTGCAATATAATACTGCAAATAATAATACAATAATATTGCAATACAATCTGCAAATTAACTTTCGTTGTCATTGAGATGGTTCATTAATAAAACAAACGAATTTTAATAGCAATTAATGCTACTAAAACCGTTTGCAAAGGTTTTATCCATGAAATATCTACAAAAATGTGTTGGACTATAATACAGGGTGAGTCGGGAGGAACGGACCAAACTCCAGGAGTGTATTGTACACGTAAAAATGATTTTAAAAAACTCAAATGTTGTTATCCGATTTTCATTTGTTTTCAACTGATAGTTTCGAACAGTTTGTTGAAAAATCGGATAAATACATTTTTATCCAGAGTTTTCTGATGTGGAAACCGTTGACGATATCTTTCAACAGCAGCTGTAGCACTCCCATTACAAAAACCATAGACAAACACCACATTTGCATATTCAATATTTGAAACTATAACTTGAAAACAAATGAAGATCGGATAACAACATATGATTTTTTTAAATATTATTTTCACGTGTACAATACACTCCTGGAGTTTGGTCCGTTCCTCTCGACTCACCCTGTATATTAATATTTGGTATCTCTAGTATAGGGGGTAATATTTTTAATTCCAGCTCTGAATGTGATGCCAATTTGCTCCGATTACGGAATGAATGCCGGCATTTACAGAACGTTCCACCCCATAATAAGCCAACTTTCCATTGCAGGGAAACTCATATCCCAACAATACACAAGAAAACACTCCGCAACTTCGCCATTCCACCGAAAGAAAACTTTCAGTTGCCTCCACTTATGCGGTCGTGACACCCACGCAATCTGCACCCCCAGTTTTCAGCCCTCGATTCGGCAATTAACGTACATCCGGAGCCAAGCGCCTCGGTTACATATTAATAACTAAAAAAAAAAATTGTTATATGAAAGTACCACGTAATTCGTAGAAATATGGGGCATCTGGAAAAACGCAAATAATGTTGGCAGCACTGCAAAGATTGAAATTACAGTTGTCAACACTGACGTTTTGACAGTTTGGCTGTCAATGTGACAGATTGCAGTGGCGTGCTGATAGAATGATTAAAAACTGGCGTCTTAACTATCCCAAAATGTTTACACCAGAACAAGATGCGTACATCCTTATGGCCCATTTTCGATGTGCAACGCAAAACCCAAACTGATATGGATGATATGGATATGGATTTTGGCAGATTAGTGCAATAAATTTAGAATTTAATTATGTATGTTATATAAATAATAATTGTTTTTGTTAGATTTATTATTAATTCTCTTGAATCCTGTTTTTATTTGATTCCCAATATTTGTTGGTAACATAACCAACGTAACATAATCAACGGGGTCGAATAACATAATTCGACCTCGTTGATATTACCCCGCACACCACTGAACGGTACCAACTGAAAAAACATAAAATTCAAGATACCAACATAATTGGCGTATGGTCTTTTCCAGACACCCGATATTTGGCGTTCTTGAGATCGGGTGTCGTTTCGTCGTTTTACTTCAACTGTGTTTGCTTTAATCAGTACGTATTTGCGGATCGTAAATAGGGTGCCGATTAGAGATTGGAGGTCATAAAAAAATATTATGGGCCTGAAATGCGTGTCCGGCGGGCACCGAACAAGTGGCGCGTTAAATAATCAAATCAGCGCAGAGACATTGTCCACTCAATTTAAACGTGTTTATCTCGTTTAGTGTCATAATGCGATCGCTCGAATTGCTGCTCCCATTCAAATGCTAAATCCTACTATTTTTAAACGAGCCAACTCTTTCTGCACAGTTACAAGGAGGGTGAGAACTTACAAGCAAGCAGATTTTTAAATGTGCAATACTTGCAATTGCAAAAAATATGCAGAAGAGTGGTTTCACATAGAATACTAATAATGGTTGATAAAATTAAATATGTTGTGATGATATTTATTAGCTAATTTTATAGTTATCTAGGAATTTTGTTGACAGTCTTATTTAAATTAATAGAGTAGGAATAGGTTTAGTTAGATAGTTATCGAGTGAGGTAATTAATTAGATAGTGCTTTTTAGTTAATAATTGTGAATTATTAGGGCACAATTGAAATGACCCACGACATACCATGTTTTATTTAGCTAAACAACGAGTAGATAATACAGGTGTTATTTGCTGAAAAATCGTTCGTATTAATAATTAAATAAGTATCGCATTCCGGCGTAAAACTACGTAAACAGACTCGTGGGGAACCGCAGCCCCCTGAACCAGTCCGGGAGAATTCTATCAACAATGGGGACAATAAAATCCATTAACTTAAGGGTAATAAGAGTTTACTAGTCGGGCGGAAATATCAACAGTTCATGGAAATATAAATTACTCGAGACCAGACAGGGGATGTGCCACTGACCGACAGGAGCGATTCCGGGGAGTTCAAAACCGAAAGTATAATATTACGGCCCATAGAATCATTAACTTAAGTACCATAAAAACAGCGCCAGATACATGCACGCGTACCGAAATTCTTAGAACAGGCCCCATTTGGCCTGGATAACTCACGCCTCGAAGGGACATGATTTGTATTGGTAGCAAACACAAATCCGCCAGCAAAAGATCGAGTGGCGTAAACATGTGGAAGAAATTATTGCGCAGGCATCGAAAAAGGCACTTGGCCAGGACGAGTGGACCACCGTAGAAGATCGGGGACGGCAGTGTTTGGGCCCGGGGGGCTCGGGGAAAATGTGGAGGTAAACATATAAGAATCTGCGAAAGCAGGGGGGGAGATCACTTAGTGCTCGACGGCCGCGGGCACGAGACAAATCGCGAGAGTGTAAACGGGGGCGCAATTAGTATAAACAGTCAGGGAAATTGATAATTCAATTAGGGCAGTATTGAACCAGTTAGATATTTTCGGGGAGACCGCGAAGTAATTAAAACAACACCAAGCGCAAGGGCCACCACGACATCAGTACGGCTATCCAGCCGGCGAGCGATGAGAAGGGCTAATGAGTGAGTACTGACGCAATTGATGATTGAGTAACGCGAATCAAACTGCCAATTTCGAAGGGCACTGCGAAATATTTAGCAGACAAGTCATTACGCGTGTCAAGTAAATTAATTCGGCAATCCGCCGGAAATTATCCTGTGACAAAATTACGAAAGAACAAAACGCCCAAAATGGCGCAAAGGTGTGTGATCCTCTTCGTAATGAGAGCGATTTGTGGGTTTCGCGACGCACTTTGAAACAGAAGGGCGCGCTAGAAGCATACTACAAAATCGCTCTTACCCGTTGGTATGTGCGGACCGAACACATTCATCAATCTCATACGATAACATGTATGTTTCTCTTCGTAATTAGAGCGATATGTGGGTTTCGCGACGCACTTTGAAACAGAAGGGCGCGCTAGAAGCAGACTACAAAAATCGCTCAACCCCTTGATGTGTTCGGGTCGAACATATTAACCAATCACACGCCATACAACAAAATCGCTCTTACCCGTTGGTATGTGCGGACCGAACACATTCATCAATCTCATACGATAACATGTATGTTTCTCTTCGTAATTAGAGCGATATGTGGGTTTGCCGACGCACTTTGAAACAGAAGGGCGCACTAGAAGCAGACTACAAAAATCGCTCTAACCCCTTGATGTGTTCGGGTCGAACATATTAACCAATCACACCCCACAACGTGTATGGTTCTCTTCGTAATATTGTCACGTATGATAAGTATTGCTACTCCACATAAACCACCACCAATTACCGTTACATAAATTTTATGAAATCCTTCCTCCGAAACAACATACTCGATTATCATGCGTTTTAATTATTATTTATATTTTATTAGCAAGGGATTCGGGAAGGAGCTTAGTTCAGGAAGGTATTTAAACAGATATAAACTCAAGGGATTTCCCAGGTAGCGATCGCAACGGGAACCATAAACCGGTATCCGTGAAGGTCAATAATTATTACAAAAATCAGCAAATATCATCATGTCATACCAAATCACTAAATCCTTGTAATTAACGTTGCGTAGTTAATATCACTAATCAATCAGCCGAGTGAGTGGTCAAACTAATAAGTTGTGATTGCATGCCGGTGAAATAAAACAGCCATCAGCATCGATAATGCATGTGGTCAGTATTTGCATATTTGAATTCGTGAGCGAGTGAGAAATGAATGAATGCGAGTCAGTATATTCCTGAAGCACGAGCATGTGGATATTATAGATAAATCATTGAATGAATCCAAGTCATAAGTCATGATCGCAGGAGAAATAAAGTTAATAAATACGAAACGTAATGGCAATTAAGAATGAATGCGAATCAAGTGAATTCATGCATGAGCATGCGTAAAGAAGGGATATAAATCCGTGAATGAATCAAAGTCAAAATCATGCAGTATCACATCCGCTGGGTGAATTCAATTGTCACAAAAACGAAGTAAAAACAAACTAAAAATAAATGAAAATATTAAAAACAAAAGAAAAGGCAATATAAAAAAATAAATAAAAATAAAAAGAGTCAAAAACAAACGAGGGGCTTATGTTTCATACACGTCAGACGTAATAGGGTTAGGGTATGAGACTCGCTATGAGATCAGATATATGTACTTTAGCCAGACACAACTGACCATTGTGCACAAATCACCGATCGAAATTTACGATATAATTATTTGGGTGTTATTGCTTGGTAAATGCATTGCAAAACTTTAATTAAGGGTAAATCGTCATCCTTAATACTGGCATGTTATTTGCTGGGAAATACACTTCTAAACTTTATCTGAGGATAAATCAAATCAAGTAAATAAAAGATAAAAATATAGATGAACGAACGCATGTGGAATGAATGACCTAACTAAAACACCGTAAACAACAGGGACATATCGCATGTACTAGTAACCAGTAGAATTTAAATTATAACGTTAATTCACGTCAGAATAGCACGAAATATAATCAGAAACCACGTAAAAATCATTAAATTCATTTCAAAACTTTAATTCAGAATAAATCGTCATTCTTCATTATTTATGTGTTATTACTTATTAAATAAACCCTTAGTCACCACATAAATGTAAAGCGTATTATTTTACCATAACCAAATGATATAGTCAGAAACCACGTAAAAATCATTACTCATTACAAAACTTTAATTGAGAATAAATCGTCATTCTTCATTATTTGTGTGTTATTACTTATTAAATAAACCCTTAGTCACCACATAAATGTAAAGCGTATTATTTACCATAACCAAATGCACCAAACCTTACTTGCTGAATTAAAATGTAAAACCATATGAATTACCGAATGAATAAATTACTGTATGATGATATTGGTGTATGCGTATAATTTGATATTTTCCCCGTAACAGACA
Organism: Othius punctulatus; assembly: GCA_951805005.1. Classification (NCBI taxonomy): domain Eukaryota; kingdom Metazoa; phylum Arthropoda; class Insecta; order Coleoptera; family Staphylinidae; genus Othius; species Othius punctulatus. Next base: position 15,486,000 of record OX638141.1, read on the forward strand.
CAATACTTGAACAACGAACCATCGATCTTGTCACTATAACGATTCCATGAATCAAAGACAGGTGAAGTACCGCCACTTAGATTACGAGCCACTCTACGTTTATAAATTATTTACAATTTATAATGATACCCCGGTATTGTACCGTTACACAATTAACATTAATCATGTAATTAAAATTCGTAATTACAATGAAAACCTCAAACATGACGTACAAGGACGTACGAAATTTCATTGGAAGCGGAAAATTATCAGGAAAATAAATATCGCATTAAATTTTGGATTGGATTTGGATTTGCGAGAATTTGAAAAAGTATATTAGAAATTATACATTATTGAATGATCACCATGGCAACGATTACAAATTGTCGGATGAGGCTGTAAATTTTCAATTACTGAAGAACGACAAACAAAAAATCAATAATAGAAAAGTGACTGTCTGGTCGGTGTATAAATATAACCAATGACACCAAACGCCCCACTTAAACATTCGTTTCCGGCAAAGCTCACGTCTCAGTGCAGAAGAAACGGAAGATGGTTTAGAAACAAACAGTATCGTTACGCCGATAATTGTTTCCGTTGTGGAAAGTAACAAACAAAAGTGCTTCAAGTTATATTGAACGTGTCCCATTAATATTTCATCAATTCTTCATTCAATCAATTTCATCATTCTTCATCAAATTCGTTATCACTATCGTTGTCAATATCAGAGGAGGCCTCCTGATACTGCTGATACTCGGAAATAAGATCATTCAAATTCGCTTGCGCTTCCGTGAATTCGGCCTCATCCATACCCTCGCCAGTGTACCAGTGAAGAAACGCCTTCCTCCGGAACATGGCAGTAAATTGGCCGCCAATTCTCTTGAAAGGCTCCTGTATGCTTGTGCTATTACCAATAAACGTGGCAGACATCTTCAATCCTCGGGGAGGTATATCACAAATAGCTGTCTTTATATTATTGGGAATCCATCCGACAAAGCATGTGCTGTTTTTGTCATGTACGTTCATCATCTGCTCGTCGACCTCGCGAGTTGACATGCGTCCGCGAAATATCGATGCCACCGTCAAGTACTTTCCCCTCCGTGGATCGCAAGCACACATCAAGTTCTTAGCATCAAACAACTGATACACCAGTTCAGGTACAGTAAAAGCCCTGTAAGCTTGATTACTTCGTGAGACTAACGGTGCAAATCCAGGCATGAAGAAATGCAGCCTGGGAAATGGAACCATGTTCACCATAATTTTCCTCAAGTCTGCGTTTAGTTGACCTGGAAACCTCATGCACGTAGTAATTCCCGATAGCGTAACCCCAATCAAATGATTCATATCTGCATACGATGGAGATCCTAGTTTCAATGTGCGGTTGCAGATATCATAGAGAGCTTCATTGTCAATTACGTAAGTCTCATCTGTACTCTCTATTAAATGACGCATAGTCATCGAAGCATTGTAAGGTTCCACAATTGTATCTGATACCTTCGAACTTGGTATTACAGAGAACGTAGTTACGATCCGATCAGGATACTCCTCCCTGATCTTGTCCAGGAGCAAAGATCCTAATCCAGACCCAGTGCCCCCACCCGTCGCGTGCACCATTTGGAATCCTTGCATGCAGTCGCATCCTTCAGCCTCGCGCCTTACACAATCCAGGATAACATCGCACAGCTCTGCTCCTTCCGTGTACTGACCTTTCGCCCAGTTGTTTCCAGCACCAGTTCTTCCGAAGATGAAGTTGTCCGGCCTGAAGAGTTGACCAAACTGGCTACCTCTCACCGAGTCCATCGTTGATGGTTCCAGATCCACAAGAATAGCACGAGGCACGAACCGTGATCCCCTGGCCTCGTTAAAGTACACGTTTATTCGTTCCAGCTGCAGATCGGAGTTGCCATGGTAGACTCCTCTTGGGTCGATTCCGTGTTCATCGCAAATGATTTCCCAAAACTGTTAAAACAACAATTGCAGCAAATGTATTTATCGAAACAAACTTGCAATCAGGTGTATTGCGTATCACAAAACATTTATATAGCAACGAGTATTTAAAAGTACTTACTTTTGTGCCTATATTGTTACCAGCTGCACCCAATTGAAGGTGAACAATCTCACGCATTTTCACTAACAATTTTAATACCGAGAAGATAAATTTTGAGTTTGACAGATGTAACTGCTGACTGATGTAATAGCGATTTACATTTGGACGGTAGCGCCACGGTGGCGCATTTACGTACTAGCGTTGATCGTGCAATCTTCGTACCAAATTCGTCGACTTCTGCCGTTTATCGTACAGTTATCAATCTTGTGGTTATGGTTTAACATCACCAATGTCAAATTTAAAAAGATTTGCACTGCATTCGGCTCTAACACTGAAATTACTTTCTAGGGAGGCGAAGACCGAGGCCTTCGAATCTCGAGTACTCTATCCGCGAAGAATAAAAATTCGTCTATATTCGAAGAAGAAAAAATTGTAACTCCCAAAGTAGCGGATATTTTACTGAAATTTGGATATAAAATTGTTAGGTGAGGCGAAGACCGAGTCCAACGAAAGTATAAATATTCTTCTATGTTCGACGAATTCTTGACTGACTTAAAATTGTAACTGAGAAAGTAACGGTTATTTTACTGAAAACCTGAAATTTTCATTAGTTTGCCCATTAACATAATGTAAATACGACGTCTGCAACTGAACCCGGGAAGAATAAAAATTCGTCTATATTCGAAGAAGAAAAAATTGTAACTCCCAAAGTAGCGGATATTTTTCAGAAATTTAGAAATAAAATTGTTAGGCGAGGTGAAGACCGAGACCAACGCATCTCGAGGACTCTATCCTCTAAGTATAAATATTCTTCTATGTTCGACGAATTCTTGACTGACTTAAAATTGTAACTGAGAAAGTGGCGGTTATGTTACTGTAAACTGAAAATTTTCATTAGTTTGCCCATTAACATAATGTAAATAAGACGTCTGCAACTGAACCCGGGAAGAATAAAAATTCGTCTGTATTCGAAGAAGAAAAAATTGTAACTCCCAAAGTAGCGGATATTTTTTAGAAATTTAGAAATAAAATTGTTAGGCGAGGCGAAGACCGAGGCCAACGAATCTCGAGGACTCTATCCTCTAAGTATAAATATTCTTCCATGTTCGACGAATTCTTGACTGACTTAAAATTGTAACTGAGAAAGTAGCGGTTATGTTACTGAAAACTGAAAATTTTCGTTAGTTTGCCCATTAACATAATGTAAATAAGACGTCTGCAACTGAACCCGGGAAGAATAAAAATTCGTCTGTATTCGAAGAAGAAAAAATTGTAACTCCCAAAGTAGCGGATATTTTACTGAAATTTGGATATAAAATTGTTAGGTGAGGCGAAGACCGTGTCCAACGCATCTCGAGGACTCTATTCTCTAAGTATAAATATTCTTATATGTTCGAAGAATTATTGACTGACTCAAATTGTAACTGAGAAAGTAGCTGTTATTTTACTGAAAACTGGAAATTTTCACTACTTTGCCCATGAACATAATGTAAATAAGACCTCTGCAACTGAGCCTGGGAAGAATAAAAATTCGTCAATATTCGAAGAAGAAAAAATTGTAACTCCCAAAGTAGCGGATATTTTTTAGAAATTTAGAAATAAAATTGTTAGGCGAGGCGAAGACCGAGGCCAACGAATCTCGAGGACTCTATCCTCTAAGTATAAATATTCTTCTATGTTCGACGAATTCTTGACTGACTAGAAATTGTAATTGAGAAAGTAGCGGTTATGTTACTGAAAACTGAAAATTTTCATTAGTTTGCCCATTAACATAATGTAAATAAGACGTCTGCAACTGAACCCGGGAAGAATAAAAATTCGTCTGTATTCGAAGAAGAAAAAATTGTAACTCCCAAAGTAGCGGATATTTTTTCAGAAATTTAGAAATAAAATTGTTAGGAGAGGCGAAGACCGAGGCCAACGCATCTCGAGGACTCTATCCTCTAAGTATAAATATTCTTATATGTTCGAAGAATTATTGACTGACTCAAATTGTAACTGAGAAAGTAGCTGTTATTTTACTGAAAACTGGAAATTTTCACTACTTTGCCCATGAACATAATGTAAATAAGACCTCTGCAACTGAGCCTGGGAAGAATAAAAATTCGTCAATATTCGAAGAAGAAAAAATTGTAACTCCCAAAGTAGCGGATATTTTTTAGAAATTTAGAAATAAAATTGTTAGGCGAGGCGAAGACCGAGGCCAACGAATCTCGAGGACTCTATCCTCTAAGTATAAATATTCTTCCATGTTCGACGAATTCTTGACTGACTTAAAATTGTAACTGAGAAAGTAGCGGTTATGTTACTGAAAACTGAAAATTTTCATTAGTTTGCCCATTAACATAATGTAAATAAGACGTCTGCAACTGAACCCGGGAAGAATAAAAATTCGTCTATATTCGAAGAAGAAAAAATTGTAACTCCCAAAGTAGCGGATATTTTACTGAAATTTGGAAATCAGATAAAATTGTTAGGCGAGGCGAAGACCGAGGCTAACGAATCTCGAGGACCCTATCTTCTAAGTATAAATATACTTCTGTGTTCAAAGAATTCTTGACTGACTTAGATTTGTTACTGAGAAAGTAGCTGTTATTTTACTGAAAATTGGAAATTTTCATTACTTTGCCCATGAACATAAAGTAAATAACACGTCTGCAACAGAACCCGGGACCTATGAGCCTTAGGGCGAGAGCTTAACGATTGACGAGAGAAACCCGCAGTGCAATAATTAAATATCTTGGAATTAGTAAATTTTCAGCTGGGTTCGTCGCTTGACGCAGCAGATCCAGCATAGGGTCTCCAGCGCCATGTTACTAAATTGCACGTCATTTCTTTTCGGTTGTGATTTTTTTTAAACCGTTTCCGGAATTTAAATTTCAGATAGTTGCTTATTATGCACCCAAAAAATTGTTAAAGTATCTTATGAAACTATGTACTTATTCGTAAGTAAACTCAAAATATTGTATTTTCAGGTATATCTTTACTTACATTATTCTCTGAGCTTTGTGCAAAATTATTATAGGTAATCAAAATAACTTTTACCTCTATTTCACAGTTTATGAAGATAAGCACATAACACATGAAGTATATATTTAGCTATATTAAAAATGAACTGTGAAAAAAAAGGTAAAAAGTTATATTAATTAACTACATTCCTTAATAACTTACATGAAATCATGAAAATTATGTGTTTTCATTTCCTCAATTAAAATTTCATGAAATATTTCGTACAGTACAACGTTACAGTACTGTACGATGGATTCTGCAATGGATACGATGGATACACAATTTGGTATTTTTAAGAAAAATTCATACCTACTCTCATTGAAAAATAGTTTTAAGGAAGAGAATGCTTGAAACACATACATTGTGAAAAATTATTACAAGTAGTTAAAACAACTTTACCTTTATTTCACAGTTTATGAATATAAGCGCATAATGCACGAAGTATATATTTAGTTATATTAAAACTTAACTGCGAAGAAAAGCTAAAAAAAATTCATACCTACTCTCATTGAAAAATAGTTTTCAGGAAGAAATTGCTTGAAACACATACATTGTGAAAAATTGTTACAGGTAATTAAAATAACTTTTACCTTTATTTCACAGTTTATGAAAATAAGCGCATAATGCACGAAGTATATATTTAGGTATATTAAAACTTAACTATGAAGAAAAGCTAAGTTATTTTAATTAATTACATTACTTAATAACTTACTCAATAACTTTACTTTATAACAATCACAATTTCCTTATCTTGTAAACAATTTTGCACTTCTTTGTTAAATGAATTTTCATTGTGCAAAAAATTTATTTTTAAATTTTAAACCACAAATAATGCGTTCAAATTTTAAACCTTGTGCTAAATTTCTTCATAAATCATTCCTGCAAAAAAGTGAAAAGGCAAAGAAAATGTTATAATAATTTTCACAACTCGTCGATAACTTATTCCAGAAAGTATTCGTGCAAATTTCATGCACTCTTTAATATTTTGTCTCGCACCTACTAAATCTCTAGGACATTTGTGGACATTTTATGAAATATTCAAAATTTTGTCTCCCACCTACTAAATTTTTAACACATTAATGGAAATTTTATGAAATATTCAAAATTAAATCTCGCACCAAGATATTAATGGAAATTTCATTAAATATTCAAAATTTTGTCTCTCACTAAGATGTTAAAGGAAATTTCATGAAATCTTCAAAATTTTGTCTGTCACTAAGATGTTAATGGAAATTTCACGAAATCTTGAAAGTATTGTTTCTCACCTACTAAATCTCTCAGATTTCATTGAAAATTTCATTAAATGTTCGAAATTTCATCGAATCTTCAAAATTTTGTCCCTAACGTACTAAATCTCTCAGATATTGATAGACATTTCATGAAATCTTCAAAAACTTTCATTTCAACTACTAAATCTTTAAGATAGCAATGAAACATTCATAAAATCTTCAAAAACGTATCTCTCATTAAGATATTAATGGAAATTTCATAAAATCTTCAAAATTATGTCTCTCAATTACTAAATCTCTAAGATATTAATGGAAGTTTTATGTAATCTTCAATATTTTGTCTCTCACCTACTAGATCTCTCAGATAATGAAAATTTCATTAAATCTTCGAAATTTCATTGAATCTTCTAAAGTTTGTCTCTCACTTACTAAATCTCTCAGATATTAATGGAAATTTCATTAACTCTTCAAAAACTTGTCTCTCAACTACTAAATCTTTAAGATAGTAATGAAAAATTCATGAAATCTTTAAAATGTTATCTCTCATTAAGAAATTAATGAAAATTTCATGAAATCTTCAAAATATTGTATCTCGCCTACTAAATCTCTCAGATTTTAATGAAAATTTTATTAAATCTTCGAAATTTCATAAAATCTTCAAAGATTTATCTCTCACATACTAAATCTCTAAGATAGTAAAGGAAATTTCATGAAATCTTCAAAATATTATCTCTCATTAAGATATTAATGGAAATTTCATGAAATCTTCAAAATTTGGTCTCTCACGTACTAAATCTCTAAGATATTAATAAAAGTTTCATAAAATCTTCAAAATTTTGTCTCTCACTTACTAAATGACTAAGATATTAATGTAAATTTCATGAAATCTTCAAAATTTTGTCTCTCACCTACTAAACCTCTCAGATATGAATTAAAATTTCATTAAAACTTCGAAATTTTATGAAATCTTCCAAATTTTGTGTCTGGCCTACTAAATCTCTCAGATATTAATGGGAATTTGATGAAATCTTCAAAAGCTAGCCTCTCAACTACTAAATCTTTAAGATCGTCATCATCTTCGTCTTTAATCCTCTTTTACCATACAGGTGTAGAGGTAATCTTTAAGATAATAATGGAAATTTCATGAAATCTTTAAAAATTTATCTCTCACTAAGATATTTCAAAACTTCGATGTTATTTTAAGCATTGTGGTATTGCATTGTAAAAATCTTTTTAATATGTAAATAATTTATTGATTTGACTTGTGTAAGTCGTATGACGACAGCCATGCAAATACATTCTATTCTATTCTATTAATGGAAATTTCAGGAAATTTTCAAAATTTTGCCTCTCACAAAATCTGTAAGATATTAATGGAAATTTCATGAAATCTTGAAAATTATGTCTCTCACCTTCTAAATCTTTCAGATATCAATTAAAATTTCATTAAATCTTCGAAATTTCATGAAATTTTCAAAATTTTGTGTCTCGCCTACTAAATATCTTCGATATTAATAGAAATTTGATGAAATATTCAAAACCTTGTCTTTAAAGTACCAAATCTTTAAGATTATAATGAATATATCATGAAATTTTTTTAATTTCATCTCTCACTAAAATATTTCAAAGTTCGATGTTATTTTAAGCATTGTATTGTAGTATTGTATTGTAGAAACCTTTTTAATATGTAATTATTAATTTGTTTATTTCACTTGTGAAAGTCGTATGACGACAGGCATGAAAATATATTCTATTCGATAATATTCCATTACTGGAAATTTCATGAAATCTTCAAAATTTGTTTCTCACTTACTAAATCTGTAAGATATTTGGAAATTTTATGAAATCATCAAAATTTTGTCTGTCACCTACTAAATCTCTAAAATATTAATGGAAATATTATGAAATCTTCAAAATTTTGACTCTCGCCTAGTAAATCTCTAAGATATTAATGGAAATATTATGAAATCTTCAAAATTTTGACTCTCGCCTAGTAAATTTGTCAGATATTAATTAAAATTTCATTAAATCTTCGAAATTTTATGAAATCTTCAAAATTTTATGTCTCGCCTGCTAAATCTTTCAGATATTAATGAAAATATGCTGAAATATTCAAATGCTTGTCTCTCAACTACTAAATCTTTGAGATAGTAATGGATATTCATTGAAATGTTTAAAATTTTATCTCTCACTAAGGCATTTTAAAACGTCGATGTTATTTTAAGCATCGTATTGTAATATTGTATTGTAGAAATGTTTTTAATATATAATTCATTTATTGAGTTGACTTGTGTAAGTCGTATGACGACAGGCATGAAAATATATTCTATTCTATTCTATTCTATGAATGGAAATTTCATGAAATCTGCAAAATTTTGTCTCTCACTTACTAAATCTCTAAGATATTAATGGAAATTTGATTAAATCTTCAAAACCTTGTCTCTCAACTTCTTTATCTTTAAGATATTAATGGAAATTTCATGAAAACTTTAAAATGTTATCTCTCACTAAGATATTTCAAAACTTCGACTATTTTAAGCATTGTATTGTAGTATTGTATTGTAGAAATGTTTTTAATATATAATTAATTTATTCAGTTGACTTGTGTATGTCGTATGATGACAGGGATGAAAATGTATTCTAATCTATTCTATTAATGGAAATTTCATGAAATCTAAAAACAAATCTCTAAGGTATTACTGAAATTTTCATGAAATCTACAAAATTTTTTCTCTCACCTACTAAATCTCTAAGATATTAATGGAAATTTTATGAAATCTCCAAAATTTAGTCTCTCACGTACTAAATCTCTCAGATATGAATTAAAATTTCATAAAATGTTCAGAATTTCATGAAATCTTCAAAATTTGTGTCTCGCCTACTAAATCTCTCAGATATTAATGGAAATTCGATGAAATTTTCGAAAGCTTGTCTCTCAACTACTAAATCTTTAAGATATTAATGGAAATTTAATCAAATCTTTAACATGTTATGTCTCACTGTGATATTTCAAAACTTCGATATTATTTTAAGCATTGCATTATAGTATTGTATTGTAGAAATATTTTTAATACGTAATTAATTTATTGAATTCACCTGTGTAAGTCGTATGACGACAGGCATGAAAATATATTCTATTCTATTCTATTAATGGAAATTTCATGAAATCTTCAAAATTTTGTTTCTCACTTACTAAATCTCTAACATATTTGGAAATATCATGAAATCTTCAATATTTTGTTTCTCACTTACTAAATCTCTAACATATTTGGAAATTTCATGAAATCTTCAAAATTTTGTTTCTCGCCTACTAAATCTCTCAGATATGATTTAAAGTTTCATAAAATCTTCAGAATTTCATGAAATCTTCAATATTTGTGTCTCGTCTACTAAATCTCTCAGATATTAATGTAAATTTGATGAAACCTTCAAAAGCTTGTCTCTCAACTACTAAATCTTTAAGATAATAATGGAAATTTCATGAAATCTTTCGTGCAGTACAAAGTTATTGTACTGTACGATGGATTCTGCAATGGAAACGATGAAATCTTTGAAATTTCATGAAAATTTCATAATTTTGTGTCTCGACTACTAAATCTCTCATATATTAGTGGAAATTTGATGAAATCTTCAATAGCTTGTCTCCCAACTACTAAATCTTTAAGATAATAATGGAAATTTCATTAAATCTTTCGTGCAGTACAAAGTTATTGTACTGTACGATGGATTCTGCAATGGAAACGATGAAATCTTTGAAATTTCATGAAAATTTCAAAATTTTGTGTCTCGACTACTAAATCTCTCCTATATTAATGGAAATTTGATGAAATCTTCAATATCTTGTCTCCCAACTACTAAATCTTTAAGATAATAATGGAAATTTCATGAAATCTTTCGTGCAGTACAAAGTTATTGTACTGTATGATGGATTCTGCAATGGAAACGATGAAATTTTTGAAATTTCATGAAAATTTAAAAAAAATGTGTCTCGACTTCTAAATCTCTCAAATATTAATGCAAATTTGATGAAATCTTCAATAGCTTGTCTCACAACTACTAAATCTTTAAGATAATAATGGAAATTTCATGAAATCTTTCGTGCAGTACAAAGTTATTGTACTGTACGATGGATTCTGCAATGGAAACGATGAAATCTTTGAAATTTCATGAAAATTTAAAAAAATTGTGTATCGACTTCTAAATCTCTCATATATTAATGGAAATTTGATGAAATCTTCAATAGCTTGTCTCCCAACTACTAAATCTTTAAGATAATAAAGGAAATTTCATGAAATCTTTCGTGCAGTACAAAGTTATTGTACTGTTCGATGGATTCTGCAATGGAAACGATGAAATCTTTGAAATTTCATGAAAATTTCAAAACTTTGTGTCTCGACTTCTAAATCTGTCAGATATTAATGAAAATTTTATGTTATCTTCAATAGCTTGTCTCTCAACTACTAAATCGTCAAGATAATAATGGAAATGGATTCTGAACTGGATACGATGCAATGAATTCAACATGGTATTTTCAAGAGAAAATTCATACCTTCTTTTATTCTAAAATAGTTTTCCGGAAGAAAATACTTGAAACATATACACGTTTTTCGTGCCCATTCTTAATTTGAGATTCCATGATCTTTGTATATCCATCCTCTAACAGGAATATTGTGTAAAATTAAAAGTGTCAGAAAGCTTGATTTGTAGCACGCGTCTAAGTTTAGAAAAAGAGCCTCGAGGCGTGAAGTTTGTTCGGCAATTATAATACAAACTGGTGGCTTTTTTGTAGTGCCTTTGAAGTTGATTTATTTTAATTTTTAATATCTTTCATAATTCGGGTAGCTGCAAATCTGAAATTCAGACGCTTTCTAATGTCAGCAATTTTCAATAAATAAATTGCTGATTTTAAAAATTTAAGAAGGGGCTCATGCGGGCTAGACCCTGTCAAATATGCCAACTGTTAAAGCGAAAACGTAATCCACAGAAAACCGCCACCCTTGACAATTTTGCTCGTGCGAAGTCTGCACGCGAATGAAGTGTCTCGCGTGAGAATAAATCCAGACGCCCATCTCGTATTTTTCCTGGTGATTTGCGCGGCCTCCACCACTAATTAAAGTGCATTATCTGCTAACACATCTGGTCGACCGTGCAATTTTAATATAAAACATCACGTAAAGCGTATATAATTTACACCTTTCAGTCTACTGGCGACCAACGTACAGTATTAGCATGGAAAAAGAGTTGTATTATTTCTCATACTTAAAAATACGAGGGCGGATCAAATATAAACCGGAATTTTTTTTTTTTTATGTTATTTTAAATAAAACGATCATTTATTATACTGTATATGTACTAATTATAGCTTGTGGTAATTACATTTTTAACCATATATACTTACTATTTGATTAAAGTAGAATTGTAAAATTGTTAATACGTTGTTGCAAGCACCGGAGACGCTAAATAATAAATATATGACATTCAATATTCTTTGTTATAGTATTTATATTTAAGTAGAAATATTAATTACATTTTTAATTAATCGAGTCAACTCAATCATTCAAACAATCGGACATTGAACCGCCGGCAATCAATCATGTTTGAAATCGAAAGCATTTCGCGTATCAAATGAATCCCTTAAAGTTCGTCCGTAAACTGTAATTAAATCCGTCTGCCTCCGCCGTTATTTGGTAAGAGAATTATCCCGTCCTGCCTCTGCCAAAATCGCATTTCTGTGTGGGATACGAAACGGTCGTAATTGCCGAGATGGGCGAGTTTAAAATCCAATTTCGACCGCTCTCGGCGTGATATGAGCCGAAAAGATGGCTCGCAGTCTCTTCCGGTCTGGCGGATATGCCGCCATCCTCGAAAATCATTTCGCCACATCCACTTCACGCCATTGCTGACAACCTATTCTTGTATGATTTCAGTCATTATCAGCGTTTGTTGGTTCGCGGGCACAGTGATCGGCTTCCTACCGCTGATGGGATGGCATAAGGGCCCTGCAGATAACGGCAGATGCTTCTTCCTTGGAGTGATGAATTACAACTACTTAGTGTTCCTCTACTTTGGCACCATCATTACACCGGCTCTTCTGCTGGCGGTCTTCTATGCTCACATCTATCACGTGGTGTTAAAACAGGTAAAATATGTGTAATGTTTAGAAGGATTGGTATAAAAAACCAGAAATTGAATTATACAGGGCTGGAATTTTCGCATGACATCATTGACAATACACGAGTTAAAAAAATTGAATTTCTGTTGAACTATTTGGCTTATTTCACCACTATGAAAACTAAATATGAGCCTTTCTTGCTCATAAAGTAGCGGTTTATATGTGTACATGGAAAAAGAGCATTTTTCCATTTTCCATTTTCCAATCTTCCCATTTTCATTTTCCATCTTCCCCGAGATGAGCCCTTTTCGAAATTTGCAATTCAATTACATATAACTGTAATATTTTAACAAATGATAGAGAACAAAACAAATTTTTATTACAAAATTGTTACGATAATTGAGGAGCTGGGTGCAAGAACAGCCTAAGCAAAATACAAATGAAAATTGTGGGAAAGCTAGTAATGGTTTATAGTGTAATTCTTATACATATTTTGTTAAATATTGAAGCATTTTTAATAATTTTGTGAATTTTGAGCACATTGATTGATCAAAAATTGCTAGAAAATGTAACTTTTTAACAAATATATAAAATAGTATTACAAGAAAAAATGTATTCCTATACATTTTCCAAGTTCAGGTGTAGGTACTTATATTCTAGTATATATATATATATATATATATATATATATATATATATATATATATATATATATATATATATATATATATATATATACTATATACTTCTAGTGTATATTATATTCTATTCACGGGGTATGTCTCGATTTTGATTTATGATATTTTATGATACATTTATGTATGTATAGATTTTAAAATTTACATGAATTATAAACCAACATCAAGTTTATTTATATATTCAATTGAAGATAGAGGATAGAGTTGCAAATATGAAATCAATGAATGAATGAATTTACATTCCATGTATTCATGTACGTGCGAAAATATAAGATAATATTGGCTTTCAATGAATATTTACAAAATAAGTCAAAAATAGTAGGTATTTCAAATTTATGTGAGAATTCTGGGCAAACTAGTAATTAATAAAATAAATCTTATATATTTTAGAAATTGGGGATATATTTGAAAGATATAAGTAAATTAAAATTATTTAAAATTTTGCCTTAAGTCTGTAAGATATAAGTAAATTAAAATCATTTTAAATTTTGCCCTAAAGTCGGCGCCACTTAATAGTGTCCGATTTAACTGAAATTTGGTACAGCTTATGATTTTTATTAGTTGAACAATTTTAGATTAGATAGATAGAAACAAAATTCAGGGTTAAAGAAGATGTCTCTGTGAACAGGTAGACAAATGTATCTAAAAATATAATGATAATAAAATTGGATTGAAATTCATATGTGATTTGAACCAATTATTGAAAAAAACGTATACAAGATCAAATTGGTAATAACAATTTCCGCATTAAGAATAAAAGTATAATTCAGTTATGTGTCAACTAAGTGTCTCCATTATTAAGCAATGATGAAGAATAAATAAATTCATTCAATATAGTAAATTGCCCACTGGAAATAAAATATATACTGACAATGTGTTAGATCTGCACTTAAATAAAATTTAATTAGCGCACTATAAATGGGTAGATACATTTAATGGTTTTCCGATAATCAATATTTTAGTTTACACCTCGTAGAATTACAATGGGTCACATCCTAGTCACCTATATTGATTCTATTTCTTGTTTACCTAAGACGTTAAAATCTTGTGTGTCCCCATGAGACTATCATCTAGTATATCACTAAATATTCAGTCTATAATAACATCCACAGCGTTTATAAAAAAAAATTGCGCCAAATATGTACACAATCTTAAAACTATCTTTAACTTTATTTTTCTACACTCATGTTTAAAGTACGAGTACTAGCTTCACACATTGATCACAGTATATAAAATGTGGCTGTTAATAGCGGTTCCTAAAATGTAATGATTTTCTTATGGAATTTATTATATGCTTTACTACCATAATACCCATACACTTATAATATACATACTTTGGCAATTTACTATACGGTTGTACTTAGTTTTTTGTTTTGTTGCTGATAACAATTGTTTATATCATGAAGTTTGGATGACGAATTGTACTCTTACTCTTAATCATAAATATTCTTTAATGATTTTGTTTAAATATGCGGTCGTAGAAAAAGTATAGTGTGCAACTTAGAGTCCCGACACCTGCATTATACAGGGTGTTTTATAACAGGTGTGCAAAAATGAAATGACGTATGGAGGATCACATCCTAGGTCGAAATGAGAGAGTAAACTTTTTACAAATTTCCTCTCGTTTCTCGAGGGTGCAGTGACGCCATCTTTTCTCCCACTCAAGTACATATCCGTTTTAAGTGGGGATACATCCCTTGATGTTACATGTATACCATGCAAACCTTCCGACTTGTCTAAGGGAAGATTTTAACGCCCCCTCTCGAACGCAGTAGGCGGAGTGAAACGTCAGGGGTGAATTATGTGGGGCAGCTATCTCCAGTGCAATATTGTGCGTGCGCAACTTAGATGTGTGAGTGATTCACACACGCGCTAAAAACGTAAAATCTGGTACTTGTGTTGCCTATACTTAAGAGTCAATTGAACTAAACATTTTCTTCATATCTGGAGAAGACCTAGTTGATTCTATATTTGATGAACATATTTAGAGTAATTGTTTTCTTAACACAATAGGTATATACATACATATAATAAATCCTTCGATTTCTTTAAGATTTTTCTAATTTCTTAATTTTTGTCTTCTTCTGGGAAACTATTTATTCATAAAAATGAATTCGTTCATAATTTAAATTTGTGACAATCCGCTTGATCATAAATATATTATATACAGTGACTTCCAAAAAGTCGGTATCGTATTGGGCATTTTCATTATTATTGATTTTCAAAAAAAATTAAAAATGTACGGCATTAATTTGTGCTTGTCTAAAAACCGTATTAGCGTCCATCAGATGTACCGAGTAATTTTTACTTACCCAGAAAATCTCGTTTTTCAAAATGATGAAAATTGAAATAATGCTAATTTTCGGAAATCGCGCAAGATATCATTGATATATTTTGACTGCAAGTTAGTTTTAGATTACTGAAACATTTAAAGGACATGCTTTTTTGTTATCTGTAACTTTTGCAAAAATTAGGTTTTCAATGTTTTTTCATATTTATCATCTCATCATTTAGGCCAGTATAAATGAACACATGCAGGGTTTTTGTGGAACTAAAACATTTACAAGAGGAGATTAATATTTTTGGAAGCTATCTAAATAAATATTAATTATCATTGAGAAATATTTCTCCTAAAAAGCACCTTGCACCATTTTGATGAATAAAATTTCTAAAGAAATAATTAGTATTCCGAATTGTTTTTGCTACTGATACATGTTATAAGTTTTTATCAAACCCGAAAATAAAATTTGAGATTTAGTTTTCGTAATATGAAAAAAACCATTAAAATTTTAATTGTTGCAAAAGTTGCAGAAGACAAAAAATACGTATGAACTGTAAATAATTCAGTAATCTAAAACTTACAAGCAATAATAGAATCTCATCGATATCATGCGTGATTTAAAAAAATTGGCAGTATTTCCATTTTCATCATTTGATAAAACAAGATTTACTAGATAAATAATAATTACTCGGTATATCTGATGGAGGTTAATAAGGTTTTTAAACAAGCACAAATTAATGTCGTGAAAAAGTTTTTAACAGCAATAATAACATTGGTGAATTATTTTAGGATCAACTATTGCTGTTGAAATGAAACACAAATGAAGCACCAAGTAGTTAAATGTATTAAATTTAAGTACATTACTTTCACATTGCTATTATTGTTAGATTTAACTGACTCAATACAACTATCACCATTTAATTATCTGAAGTAATAACCCATTAGTAAGGTACAGTTTATTTAAGTTCAATTTGAGTTTTCGAAAGCACATTGCTTTGCAACAACCCGACGCCGAAAGCGGAGGGTTTTTAAGTGAAAACTATCCATGGGTAGTAATCAGTCTAATGTTATTTTGATTGGATATTGTCGTACACGTGACTACAGATACACGAATTTGATTGTATTTATACATCAGCAAACAGCTCTTAGCAAACATCATAAACATTTGTTTATCTACAAGTGAAATAAAATGTTCTTGAATCCGCCAGTGAATTAATATTTATTTATATAACAAGTGAGCTAAGGGGATGTTTTTGAAAAAACATCCTTAGCTTACGTGTTTCATACAATATTTTATTCAATTTTGTCGAAATACGTTGAGTAGTTACAGATTTAATTTTTGTAATATCAAGTCGGTGAAAAGTCAGACATTTATTGTCAGATCAACATTTAAAAAGACCGATTGTAATGTTTTTGCATCAGAAGGGGAATTTTGAAACATGCCCGCAACGGTACAATGAAATAATAGACAACAGAACTTTACTTAGTAGTAGGAAAAACCTAATTCTTTCAAAACCTGAAGAACTACTTATTTTTATTGTTAAATATGGAGATGAAGAGTTTTTCGAAATCCAATAATTGCTATTCAAAGTATGCTCACCGTATCGGTTTCAAAAAGTTTGTGAAAGATCAGTAAACTTAAACTGATTATATCTTATTTAAGAGCTTCATTGGCCCATCAAGATTACCGGATCTTGCTATTTTGAGTGAAGAACGAGAACGAGAAAAAAACAGAAAAAATAAATTTTGCTCATACCGTGCGTTTCAAAGCCATACAGCTTAGCTTAAAATTCATCAGTTTGGCACGTCATGTGTTAGACACAATTTTAACCAAGATTTGGTTAGATATATCGTCCCCTTATAATTGTGATCTAATTTGACAAGGGCGCACATTTTTGCTATGCCATGGGTAAAACTTTAAAATTTGTTTTACTGAGCAATAATTGGTTTGCACTTATTGATGTTGCAGCAAAAATTAAGAACTAATTTAGCCGTTGTGAAGAACTTTGTTTTGGAAGAACCAAATTTTACGTTAATTATAAATTGAGTGGTCGTGAATGTAGTTTAACCATGCCAAATTTACAACTAATAATCTAATGAAATTGCCAGTGCAAAATGAAACAATAAATAGCCACTAATTTATTCAGGTTGAGTGGTATGTCGGAGGATAATTTCGTAAACTATTTTTGTTATACCTAAAATTAAACTTAAAATTGATGTAGGTGTGTTGACAACAGAGACACAAGAGTATAGAGCATTAAATCCTGTCAAATCTTACTGTCAATCTCATTACTGAAAAATTTCGTGACATTTTAGTTATGCAACACAATTAACAAGATATTTTCCGTAGTTCGGTTTGGTGAATGATGCATGAGCTCAGGCCTTCCCCTTGCAAGCGCACGCATCATTTACTAATGGCCCCCGGCAATGTAACATGATACCCGGTTTAGACGCCGAACGACGTTTAGACAAATATGTCGCCTACGTACACCATAAACCATAAGCTACGTAATAGACGTAGCTATTAGCCACGTAACAAGAGAACTACGTAACATAGAGTTTAAAAATTTGGAAAAAAAATAATTTATTCAGAATAACATAGGCCTTAGAACGAAAATTAAGAAACAAAATCAAGACAAACAATATTTAACATTATAAGAATTATTCAAAGCGGTCGTCTTGGCAACGAATACAAATTTGACAACGAAATATTAAGATCCTGAAATATCTGCCTATTCTGGATATCTTGAACAACGTTAAAAATCATCTCTGTTAATTGTTCAATTGGATCAATTTCTGCAGCATATGCCAACTATTTTAAATGCCTACATAGGTAAAAATTGAATGACTGTTGCGTTAGGTGATGCGTTATTAATTGGTTCTGCACACCACTTCTAATTAATCTGCATAAATTGCCAAAATTGAATCCACAGCGTCAAAAGTCCACTATAGTCCAAAATATTCCGTGCGAAGCTTTTCTTGTATATGAAAAAAATAACTTGAGTAATGAGCAAATCTTCATTGAGATATATTTTTGTGTTGCAGCTCCGTCAAATCGTCACAATAAATCCAGGAAACGGCCCTGGAGGACGCTCTACAGGTGGTACGATGCTGCGGATGCTGGGAGCTGCGCAGAAGCGCGAGGTGAAGGCAACCCAGAACCTGTCCATTATAGTCCTCTTCTTTATGATCTGCTGGATACCTCTCTATACCATCAACTGTGTGCTGGCGTTCTGCAAGGACTGCAAGGTGAACTCGACATTCATGTTGTTCTGTATAATCCTATCCCATCTGAATTCAGCGGGTAATCCCTTGCTTTACGCTTACCACCTGAGGGATTTCAGGGCAGCTTTGAAACAATTTATCTGCGGCTCCCTGGGAATTGGAGGCAACCAGCCCCCGCCCCCGCCGGCGCAGGGAAATGTGAATATTATTAATAATAACTTAACACACTACAGGCTGCAGAGTTTGAGAGAAGCACGCAGCGCCATGTCTTTATCGAAAAATAAACTCATGGAATCGCAACTGGGGCTTGGTAAGCCCAGGTCTCATACACTGCCGATACCTCCGAAGATATCTTCGCTGGTGAGCAACTCGGTCACTCTAGCGGCCGCAGCTGCTGACGCCAACCGTGATATTTGGAGGATCAGTGAAATTTCTGACGAGTTTCATCCAAAAAGGAGCTCCACCATTGGCAACTTTAATTCGGGAACCTATGGTGATGATTACGACGGTGACGATGAGGTATTCTTGGCAGGCACCACACCAATATCGGAGCTAAAGGGCGAGGTGAACGAAATGGTCATCCCCGCTGTGAAGATACAGAAGAGCAACAACCTCTCGACATCATCGCCGCAGCTTTCGCGCAATCTCTTCGTCATCGAGACTGAGCCCATCGATTGCCAATTCAGACCTTCATTTGCGAGAAGCGCAAGTGCCGGAAAAGGCGAATCTGCTAAAAGGGTGCCCATCACCCTAACCGGAGACTTCATTCACAGCCCCGCGAAGAGCCTCAAGCTGAGTCCTTTCAGAGCTGTTGGTGAGATGCTCAAGACAGGAACCGGAAAGCAACACCCTCGCAGCTCTAGCCTCAGCGAGGATTCCGACAACGCTAGGCACCGCAACGGTTACATCCCTGAGAATAACTCATGCGGGAATTGATGTTCACATAGCGACATTCGCAGACAACTAATGTAGAATGTGCAAGTATAACGAAGCTCGTCAATAACGTTGTAAATATTGAGTTTCAACGGAATTTTTAATGAGAATTATCGTAGCTTTTGGTGTATAAGATTTGCTGTATTCTTGTTTATTTCTATTTTTCTCGACATCATAAGTAGTCAGGCTTAGAGAGTTCTACAGCATTTCCCCATAAGGATTCTTAAACATATGATCCTTTTTCACCGTCGAGTGGAGGGAGCGGCGGTGACGGCGGCGGCACAGGTATTTAAAAAGCAGCTTGAGCTGTTTGTAAACTCGTTTGAACTGTTTAAAAAGCCGTTTGAGCTGTTTAAAAAGCCGTTCGAGCTGTTTGTACAGGTGTTTGAGCTGTTTGAAAAGCCGTTTGAGCTGTTTGAAAAGCCGTTCGAGCTGTTTGTACAGCTGTTTGAGCTGTTTAAAAAGATGTTTGAGTTGTTTGATGGTTTGGCTGATGATTCAATTGCCGCCTATGCACGAGGGGTAAATATGTTGTATGTTGCGCCCCCCTTGTTACCATACAAACAACTCAAACGGCTTTACAAACAGCTCAAACGGCTTTACAAACAGATCAAACGGCTTTACAAACAGCTCAAACGCCTTTTTAAACAGCTCAAACAGGTGTACGAACAGCTCGAACGGCTTTTTAAACAGCTCAAACGGTTTTACAAACAGCTCAGACGGCTTTTTAAACAGCTGTGCCGCCGCCACTGCCGCCGCTCACCCCACTCGACGGTGAAAAAAGACCCTATATCTAAGAACTTAGACCCTAATGTAAATCCTTATGGGAAAATGCCGTAGAACTCCCTTAGCCTAACTACTATCATTATTAAATACGTGGTTGTAAACGAAAGTTGATCTTTTTAAACAGCTGTGCCGCTGGCCTCACTCGACAGTGAAAAAAGACCATATGTCTCAAAATTTATACCCCAATATAAATCCTTATGGGAAAATGCCGTAGAACTCTCTTAGCCTAACTACTATCATTATTAAATACGTGGTCGTAAACGAAAATTGATGTGCTTCCAAACAGATACAAGGTTTAAAATTTACAGGTTTTAAGAAGAGCATGATATACGACAAATATGCCGCGAGTAATAAATTGTGATCGATTATATCCAATCCATATGAATTCTCATTAAATATTCATTTGAAACTGATACTTACGCATTTATTCACTTGTCTCGGTGCACTTGACTCTGGATAAGCGAATGTTCTAGTCATTGATACACCCCTCAACAGGGGCTGTGCATTATGTGATTGTATGTCCCGCATACGCATTTATGTATATATTACATTACTCCGCTTCTACTTGACTGATTTTCACGAAAATATGTAATTGTTCTACCTCATTATCAATTATTATCATTATTATTATTATTATTATTAATATCATTGCAGTTGTTGTCATCCGTGCAAAACCAGTGTGGAATGGAATTTAAACGTGTCACTCATTTGCATTTTTATCGGAAGTGTAAGCGTTTTCCCTCGCTCGCAGAATGATATTTTTGCTATTAACTGTTGATAAATGTACAAAATATTGTAATGAAGAAAATAATAAATTTATTGTGTTTAAAAAACAACCCCTATCCAACACTGTACTCTGAAATCATAGTCGGGAATGTATATTATTATTAGTAAAATATAAACTATTGACTTATCAGACCTTTTATTATTAATTTTGAATGGTGGTGGCGCGTTTACTTAATAATAAAGCGCGATAAATAATAAATTATAAATTAAACACACTTGACTTTGTTTATATCACATGGTATTAATTTGATTATGTTATAGTAGTTTTAGACATTTATAGTTCGAAAATAACTAAGTTTTAATGAGCGACAATTTAATGCACACTTTTTATGATCTTTTTAAATATTCTGAATGTTTAACTTTCGACTTATTGAAATTGACTGAAATATCTCAAAGAGCCTAAAGAGCCAAAAAATAAATCCTTCGAAAATTTGATCACTACTATGTCTCAAATAAGTGAGAAAATCGAGCTGTTAACTTTTCGAGTTGACCAGTATAGGTTATCAGTCACTGAAGTTTCTAAAAATTTGTCTAAAAGATATTTCGATTTTTTTTTTTAGCCAGATCTGTATACAGTATGAATAAAGATAAATCTTCCGAAAATTTGACCTCTAGTATGTCTCAAATAAGAGAGAAAATCAAGCTATTAACTTCCTAAATTGACCAATATAAGTTATCAGTCACTGAAGTTTCTGAAAATTTATCTAATGGATATTTTGAAAATTTTATACCAGATCTGTATACAGTATGCCTAATGAGAAATCTCCTGAAAATTTGACCTCTAGTATGTCTCAAATAAGTGAGAAAATCGAGCTGTTAACTTTCCGAGTTGACCAGTATAAATTATCAGTCACTGAAGTTTCTGAAAATTTATCTAATGGATGTTTTGAAAATTTTCTGCCAGATCTGTATACAGGATGCCTAAAGATAAATCCTCTGTAAATTTGACTACTAGTATGTCTCAAATAAGAGACAAAATCGAGCTGTTAACTTTTCGAGTTGACAAGTATAAGTTATCAGTCTCTTCTGAAAATTTATCTGTCGGATATGTTGTAATGTTTTTACCAGATATGTATACAGTGTGCCTAAAGATACGCCCTCTGAAAATTTGACTACTAGTATGTCTCAAATAAGTGAGAAAATCGGGCTATTAACTTTCCGAGTTAACCAGTGTAAGTTATCAGTTACTGATATTTCTGAACATTTTTCTGATGGATATTTTGAAAATTTTATGCCGGATCTGTATACAGTATGCCTGAAGATAAATCCTCTGTAAACTTGACCACTAGTATGTCTTAAATAAGTGAGAAAATAGAGCTATTAACTTTCCGAGTTGACCAGTATAAGTTATCAGTCACTGAAATTTCTGAAAAAAATTCTAATGGTTATTTTGAAAATTTTATGCCAGATCTGTATACAGTACGCCTCAAGATAAATCCTCTGAATATTTGACCACTAGTATGTCTCAAATAAGTAAGAAAATCGAGCTGTTAATTTTTCGAGTTGACCAGTATAAGTTATCAGTCACTGAAGTTTCTGAAAATTTATCTAATGTATATTTTGAAAATTTTATGCCTGATCTGTATACAGTATGCCTGAAGATAAATCCTCTGTAAATTTGACTACTAGTATGTCTCAAATAAGTGAGAAAATCGAGCTGTTAACTTTTCGAGTTGACCAGTATAAGTTATCAGTAACTGAAATTTCTCAAAATTTATCTAATGGAAATTTTGAAAATTTTATGCCAGATCTTTATACAGTATGCCTGAAGATAAATCCCCTGTAAATTTGATGACTAGTATGTCTCGAATAAGTGAGACAATCGAGCTATTAACTTTTTGAGTTAACCAGTATAAGTTATCAATTACTGAAGTTTCTAAAAATGTATCTAATAAATATTTTGAAAATTTTATTCCGGATCTGTATACAGTATGCCTGAAGATAAATCCCCTGTACATTTGATGACTAGTATGTCTCGAATAAGTGAGACAATCGAGCTATTAACTTTTCGAGTTAACCAGTATAAGTTATCAATTACTGAAGTTTCTAAAAATTTATCTAATAAATATTTTGAAAATTTTATGCCGGATCTGTATACAGTATGCCTGAAGATAAATCCCCAGTACATTTGATGACTAGTATGTCTCGAATAAGTGAGACAATCGAGCTATTAACTTTTCGAGTTAACCAGTATAAGTTATCAATTACTGAAGTTTCTAAAAATTTATCTAATAAATATTTTGAAAATGTTATGCCGGATCTGTATACAGTATGCCTGAAGATAAATCCCCTGTAAATTTGATGACTAGTATGTCTCGAATAAGTGAGACAATCGAGCTATTAACTTTTCGAGTTAACCAGTATAAGTTATCAATTACTGAAGTTTCTAAAAATTTATCTAATAAATATTTTGAAAATTTTATGCCGGATCTGTATACAGTATGCCTGAAGATAAATCCCCTGTAAATTTGATGACTAGTATGTCTCGAATAAGTGAGACAATCGAGCCTTTAACTTTTCGAGTTAACCAGTTTAAGTTATCAATTACTGAAGTTTCTAAAAATTTATCTAATAAATATTTTCAAAATTTTATGCCGCATCTGTATACAGTATGCCTGAAGATAAATCCCCTGTAAATTTGATGACTAGTATGTCTCGAATAAGTGAGACAATCGAGCCTTTAACTTTTCGAGTTAACCAGTATAAGTTATCAATTACTGAAGTTTCTAAAAATTTATCTAATAAATATTTTGAAAATTTTATGCCGGATCTGTATACAGTATGCCTGAAGATAAATCCTCTGAAAATTTGACCACTAGTATGTCTCAAATAAGTGAGAAAATCGAGCAATTAACCTTCCTAGTTGACCAGTATACCAGTATATCAGTCACTGAAATTTCTGAAAATTTATCTAATAGAAATTTTGAAAATTTTATGCCAGATCTGTATACAGTATGCCTAAAGATAAATCCTCTGAAAATTTGACTACTAGTATGTCTCAAATAAGTGAGAAAATCGAGCTATTAACTTTCTGAGTCGATTCGATTTTTATCAAAATTCAGGGTTGATTTACTACCCTCCAACGGTAAATTGGTAAGTGATACATACAGGGTATATTCACAGACCCTTTAGGTCTAACATACATAAGTTTCATTGGGCGACAGTTTGATGCACACTTTTTATGATATTTTTAAATATTCTGAAAGTTTAACTGAGTTATTGAAATTGACTGAAATTTCTCAAAATGAATCTTTGCAAATTTTATGCCACATCTGTATATAGTATGCCTGAAGATAAATCCTCTGGAAATTTGACCACTAGTATGTCTCAAATAAGAGAGAAAATCGAGATATTAACTTGCCGAGTTGACCAGTATAAATTATCAGTCACTGAAGTTTCTGAAAATTTATCTAATGGATATTTTGAAAATTTTATGCCAGATCTGTATACAGTGTGCCTGAAGATAAATCCTCTGTAAATTTGACTTCTAGTATGTCTCAAATAAGAGAGAAAATCGAGCTATTAACTTTCCGAGTTGACAAGTATAAGTTATCAGTCACTGAAATTTCTGAAAATTTATCTAATGGATATTTTGAATATTTTATGCCAGATCTGTATACAGTATGCCTGAAGATAAATCATCTGTAAATTTGACTACTAGTATGTCTCAAATAAGTGAGAAAATCGAGCTATTAACTTTCCGAGTTGACCAGTATAAGTTATAAGTCATTGAAGTTTTTGAAAACTTATCTAATGGATATTTTGAAAATTATATGCCAGATCTATATACAGTATGCCTGAGGATAATTCCTATGAAAATTTGACCAGTAGTATGTCTCGAATAAATGAGACAATCGAGCTATTAACTTTCCGAGTTGACCAGGATAAGTTATTAGTCACTGAAAATTTTGAATATTAAATTTTCGGTAGTTCTATTTTTGACATAGGCAACTTTATTTACACTCATTAGACATGAATATGGCATTCTTACGATCGTGGATTATCTTTGATCGTGGTTCAGTTTCTATGGATATTATTGTACTACCAATTGTATCCTAGGCTATTATCCTAGGCTAAGTTGTCTGTGATCCTAGGTAACTGAACTATGGTATTATCAAATTAGAAATTTGGAACGTGGAACAGTCTATCTACTAAGATTTTAGTCACAATTCCATTGAATGTCAATTGCAGAAAAATAGATTTACGTTATTTGTAGTAAATGGCTTCACACAAATTAGCTCCATCTTAGCCATAGACATCACTCTTAGAACTGAAGCCATGAAGCCAATGCAGACATGACTGTATGTGGATTATCAGTGGCTGAATCTGCATCTACGTGCAAGTTTTCTCCCGAGACATGTAAAACGCACAAATTTCTACGCCCTTTCATTATCTGGTCCAATATCTAATTTTTTAAATGTCCCGCCTTATTTATGCGTCAACTCGATTGTTTTTGCGAGGATGCAAGATGGATAATAATGTCGTAGGAATATTGTAAGCCATGTGTTATCATTTGTTATTTCTACATGCATGCCATTATATTCAACTATATCTCAAGTACAATTACATTTATATGAGAATTTTGAATGAAATTGTTCATATGATGTCCTACTGTATTATATATAAAAATATTCATTTATAAAATATTTAAAAAATAATCATAGTTAAGAAAATGTATACAAATTAATCTGGCAACTGAGCCTAACGTTCCCGCGCAGAAAAGACAAGTTTTGTTCTAACCATTTTGAAACTGCAGTCTGCTGTTTTCACAAAGTTCGTTAAAGCACTTTAAGTACGTTAAGTAGTATTAATTACTGTTCCATCATCTCCGCAACATTGCTGACATAATTGCTGCATATTTAACTTGTAGTGCGTTAGCCATACAACATTTGTAGTGAGTATCAAAAATCGTTAACAGTAACTTATACGTTATTTGTAGCATCACATTCAAATATCAAATGCTATATGTTATAATTGCATTTAACATTTGAATGTGATGTTGTGCCAACTAACGTATACATCACTGTTAACATTTTTTTATAAGCAATACACCTGATTATTGTACTAAACTGTTAACGAATATCTAACACTCAATGTACGACTGACTCGAAAACTAATCACAGATATTCTCTTCTGCTCCCCTGTAAATTTGCATTTCTTTATCGCAGCGCTTAAACATGTTTTACGAATTCCACCTGTTGCGCCGAGGAGGAAAATTTGGAGTCGTATGGATTGTGGCAACCCGAGGGATAAGATGTGTTACCGACTCTGAGATAAAATCTGTGAATGTTGTAAACATATGGTACTGCTTGTATATAATTGCCCTATGTATGTGTATACATGATTTATTTTCAGCGATGACATACTATCGTTTATGGTATCAGCTTCGAATAGGCCAACACAGCGATTTTCACTATCGTTGTCTGCAAAGCTGATACATGGAGTCATACGTATACAACAGAGACATGCGGAGAAGTTATTTCAAGATATCTTCCGCTACCTGACCACTATAAAGAAACCACTGTAAGTATATGAACACTATTCCTATTAAAGCTGCTATGACTGAATTAACACTATTTATAATAGGAATTATCATTCTTGGCCCAATATTGTATGTTAGGTGTGTGGTAATTTGGAGGAAAGAACGTGCTGATTTAGGATACTGAATCTCGCCGATATTATTCCTTACTTTAGGGACACCGTGTATTTATTACAAAAAATATTTAAAGTTTAAACACCTATAAATACAATACAATCAATTTTAGCCAAAGTTTATTATGATATTTTGATTGATGATATTGAATTTTAATAGACTTCAAAATGTGGTTTGAACAAAATGGTAACAATTTTATGACATATACCTTACCTACAAAACCATATTTATTGTTTGAAGATTTTGAAAAATGTAAAGATGTTTCTTCACATTCTTCATTCTTCATTCTTCAATGACAATATGACATTTTTACATGATCGTAAAGAGAAACCAGACTAATATCCAAGTAGATTACCCAAGGTATAGGTTATCATTTAATTTTTGTTTTCAATCACATAATTGTTTGAGGGTACGACGAGGAAACCATTCAAAATGTGTCGCTATAATGCCTATATGTTTTTGCATTGCCGATAGTCCTTGACTGCTACTGAACCATTAAAACGCCTATACAAAGTGACAAGTGCTTCTTCCAATAAATTAGCTATTATGTAGATTAAAATATGAGTTTTTATTTTCTGTTGCAGGTTCCTGAGCAGATCGGGTGAAGTTTCAGGTAAACTATATTTGTCTGATTTATACAAGCTCTAACTTGCATTTCTCACACGTCTTAAATTATACAATTACATTACATATTACAAGTTACTTGATAATACATTCAATATCTAAAATTTTAACATCATGAACACCTACTGTATTAATTCATACGAAATTTCAGAAAAGTTTAATGAGGTTTATAACTTACCACCTTGCAAATTGAGTCAATAAAAATAAGAGCAGTATTTAGGAATAAAGCACGTTTTTTTTTTAGATGATGATTATTTCAAGACGCCTGATACGAAAATCAAAAAGAAGAAAGCTCCCAAAAAGAAAGCAGTCGTACAATCAGATGACTCGGACTTGGTGCCGCAGGCTCCAGTAATATTACAGGCTGCAGTTGTCCAGGATTTGGAGCGGAGTTACAGGGATGCACTTGCACATGTTCGAGACATTACTATGGCGGAGCCAGATGTACCCAAAATAACTGAACCCAGGGAGGTTAGAAACTTTGTTTTATCATAGGTGCGGTCCTTTCATTTCAGAAAATTGCGAAGCTGAGCTGATGTGGGGCTGAAACTTGCATCCCAAAAAACAACGTTAACTGTAGATACACATAACTACTTTCTATGTTGCAGACTGATTTTGGTATCGAAACAGATATTCAATTCATAAGAGAAATTATGGGCCCGGATCTGATGAACGTAACTAGAGAGTAAGTCAAAACAAAAATGAGCAATGAGCAATCTATTGTTTTTTATTAAAGCAACCATTGCATACATAACAAA
This sequence comes from Othius punctulatus, assembly GCA_951805005.1. Classification (NCBI taxonomy): domain Eukaryota; kingdom Metazoa; phylum Arthropoda; class Insecta; order Coleoptera; family Staphylinidae; genus Othius; species Othius punctulatus. The sequence goes on from OX638141.1 coordinate 15,514,120, forward strand.
AACTTGAATTTCAGGACTGAAATTAGAGTGATGGAGCAGCAAGTACCACCAACAGCAGTAGTGCCGCAAATTGCAGCACTTGAAGATATTATAGAGGTTGCACGTCCACCAGATGTACATCCGGAAATAATTATTCAGGAAACAGTGCCTGAAAAACAAACTGTAGTTGAAGCTACACCTGCTAAACGGAGTCCTCCAACATTTGCACGAAGGCTAGTTAAAAAACCTCAAAGTGATCTGTACGATATTGTAATGACCCGTAAGAAGAAAATTGCTATTGATAGAGGAGTAAATATTATGACATATTAAATAATTTAGCCATGGTAAAAATTTTCTTGCAGTTCGAAATGATTGAAAACATGGAATGTAAGGAGATGGAGGACGATTGTATCCAAGATATTTTATCATTTATTAGAAAACATTCTATTACATTAGTTACACACATTGATAGACCAAGGGAAATACCACAAAAGTAAATATTCTACTCTATTTAATCGTATATGTAATCATATATTTTTTACAGAAAAAAAGTAACGGAACCACAAATGTCGTACTTGCAACCACCAGAACCAATACAGAGTACATTACAGAGGGGGCCCACCCCACTTAGGGACATTGGAAGCGCGGTCACTTCCGTTGGTGTTTCTATATCTGATATACCGCCTATAGAAACATCTGCAGTTGCTCCTTCGAGAGATATTTCGTTTCATCCAAATGTAGAATCTACTCCGTTAATACAGGTATTACAACCAGAACAGCCTCCATCAAGTCCAATGAAAGGTCTGATAGAAGATGAAGTACTCATCCAACCACCTCAAATAAGGTAACTTATGTGACAGATTAATCACACGGTTTATTTTTCTTAAAAAAATATAATCCTTCTGTGGGAGATTCATTATAATGTTAGTCCACTGCAAAAATGATACCGGAAATTTATTAATTGTTTCAGACTTCCAATAGCAGATCCAGAAGCTACACAACAAGAAAAGTGAGTTTCTAGCATTGTTATAAATTATCCAAAAAACAATCTTCACACAATTCTTAATCAATTTTTTTTTGTTTTTAGGCTGAAGGCGATAGTACACTACGTGCAAGATTGTCATAGGATTAATAAAATTCCCGTTACTCTGGAAGACATTGCCGATAAACCATTAACGAGACCAACTGTGGCTGTGGCATTTAACAATCTGTTGGGTAATATTTTGTTATTATAATTTTATGTATGTTCGTTGCAGGAACAGTTCGTGTCATTGTATTTGACATTTCAGTTTTTTTTTTTTTTAATTCAGCTGTTTATGTTGGGGTGTGACCATTTGTTTATAATTCACTTACCTTGGATTTCTAGTATCGTCAACTGTATTATTTTATTTTTAAATAATAGATTCAGTTGTACTCATACTTTTTAACAACAGCAGTAATTAATTTTTATTATCATTTTCAGTTTTACATAAAATGCAATACCTGGAACTCGTGCCTAGAGAAAACTCAATAGAGTTGAGCCACATTAAGTTAGGAAGAAGGTCGATGTAATCCAAGTTTATATGTAAGGTATAAATTTACTAAAAATATTAATATGAGTAACCTGTGCTGTTGTTTTATGCCCTTATGACAAGATCATTTTATTTCTAATAGATTCTTAACGGTTTATTTAATCATTGCATACCAATGTACTCTTCCAGCCATTGAGACTTATATCTGCCATGGAGAAGTCTCGCTAAACCTGGAGAAAGTCTAATAGGACTAAATGTCGGTATCCAGTTAAATATAAAATAAAATTCATAGGAGTTAATAAAAAAAAAGTCAAATATAAAGTCATTACAACTTGTAATAAAATTAATCGTGTCATATGGGCTTTAGATGAAAATAAGTGATAAATATTTGCATTTGTTTTGAAGTTCATAAGTATAGTACAATGTTACGAAGTTTGTAAATTTTATATTGTTACTTGTATATTTAAACATTAGAATAAGTTATTGTCAGTTCCTATCACATGGGAATTAAATATAAGTGCCATGATTTCCTTCTAAAACAAGTAAGAATTTGTTATTCATTTATTTGACATTAAATTGTCATTTTACTATGAGATTTTATTTTACCAGACAGAAAATTCAGTCGTTCTTACAGACTTGTGTGCATTAATTTATTTTTTAGTTATTTTACTCTGTGAAATACACGGACAAGGAAGGAAATAAATTAATATTAATAAGTACTGTGATTTTAATATAAACCTTAAATGGAATACATTAATTAGTTAATTTAATTTTAAATATGGATAAAAACGTTTTTCTATGTACATTAATTTTTTGTTTTGTTATTTTACTCTGTGAAATTCACGGACAAACAAGGGAACAAGCTAATGTTAATAATTTATTACTCACATTAATAAGTACTGTGATTTTAATATAAACCTTAAATTGAATACATTAATTAATTAATTTGATTTTAAACATTGATACAAATGTTTTTCTGTGTACATAAATTTAATGTTTAGTTATTTTACTCTGTGGAATACACGGACAAAGAAGGGAACAAGTTAATGTTAATAATTTAATACTCATGTTAAGAACTACTGTGATTTTACTGTAAACATTAAATTGGATATATTCATTAGCTAATTTAATTTTAAATATGAATAAAAACGTTTTTCTATGTATATTTGTTTTTATCTGATTGGACGAAAAATTGCACTGTTGCACATGAATTATATTTTTATTTTCAAATATGTTTCTTCTAGGAATACTATATAAAGGAGGGTGGAATGAAATGGGCTCTCCTTGTTTGTTTCTCATTCGGAAATGAAATACAAATAGTTGATAACATTCATTTAAAGTTTGCTCCACCTTTACCTAAATTGTGGATTCTATTCTTCAGTAGAAAGAGTGACGAATAAATTGATATATCTTGCAACTATTAATCTTTCGATTGGTTATTAGTTTTGAATAAAATTGGGAATCAATTGTTTTCTTATATTATCTATTATTGTGACTGAAGAACGAATCGCAATATTTTTTTTGCGAAATTGTAAGAAGTATTGTACAGTATTTATATAATTTCAGATTTTACTTTCATATTTTTAATTTATTCATGAATTTATCCATGAATAAATTCATCAATTTCTTCATCAATTTCTCTTACCGTGTAAAACCGCTATAAGATTCTAAAATATTATTAGTTGCCATTGAAACAAAAAGCCTATGATCAAAAACAAATGATGACAAACATTTTAGATTTATAACAAAATGTGTACGTTTAAAATTAGAAATAGAGACGTGTAGGAGGTTTTTTCAAAAATATTTTTAATTTCCGAAATACTGAATCTATTCCATTTGGCTGTTCCACACTGTATATGTTTCTATCAAGTATGTATGGTCGCTATCTGCCAAGATTTAACACATATATCTAGTGTCATGTAAAGTTACTTTACAGGCCGCCAGGTGCCGCCAGCTGCCTGCCGTGTAATGATTATCAATAACACGTCAACTGGATGGAAAAATGTTATAACCTTTAATTTTATCAAAACATCAACAAGTTGCCGGCGCCCTCTTATCACCGCCCGGTTGACATAAGGCTGCCACCCAAGCAAGCGCAGGGGCCCCGGTGAACCGACTCTGACGAAGCGGTCAAACCGCCGAAGATGACCGTCAGAAACCTGTCCTCCTCGACGACTTTCAGGCTCCTGCTCAGCCACGTCCTCCTCTGCTGCCTGATCTCCTATGCGAACAGCCTGGGCCAGATCGTGTATGCCGTCAACTGTGGCGGCGAGGCTCACACTGACTCGCAGGGGGTGCACTACGACAGGGACCCGCTGCAGGGCAGAGTAGGCATAGCCTCGGACTACGGGAAGAGACTGATCATCGGCAGGATCCCGCCCAATGACAATATACTCTATCAGACCGAGAGGTACCACACAAACACCTTCGGGTATGACATTCCTTTAAACACGGACGGTGACTATGTGCTTGTGCTGAAGTTCTGCGAAGTGTACTTTAACTCGCCAAACCAGAAAGTGTTCGATGTCGTGCTTAACGGTGATCACACAATTGTATCCGAGTTGGATATATACGAACGAGTCGGCAGAGGCGTCGCGCATGATGAACACATTCCCTTCACGATATCCAAAGGTAATTTTCAAATTCAAATAAATATTAAATGTACACTCTTTATTGCAGCTTCAAACTTCTTATTATTGGTTATTTGGAAAGTATTAATTGAGACTTTCCGATTTTGTTAATGATGCTGACATGTACAGCCGATGACGTTGATGCAACAAATCCAACTATTTGAATCCAACTATAAAATGATTCTAAACATGTCTATTTTTTTCTCTCAAATTTCCACTTTATAGTGCAGGTACTATAAAATACGACATATAATACACTCGCATAAGTGTCTTAAGTCACTCCATTTCCTATCATGCTTTAGACCTGCCATGTGCTTTAACACATTCGCTGCTGTGCATTCAAAGCTACTACTATAGATGTGCCGGCTTTTTCTTCCTGCGCATAAGCATGCGAGACGTTTGGTTCTTATAAGAGCCGCCTGCACTCACACTAACGTGATCTTGGCTCTTATAAGAGCCACCGGCACTGAACAAGTTAAAGGCACTTATAAGAGCCACCGGCACTGAACATGTTAAAGGCACTTATAAGAGCCACCGGCACTGAACTTGTTAAAGGCTCTTATAAGAGCCGCCTGCACTGAACATGTTGAAAGGCTCTCTTATGCACTTGTATTATAATATGAAATTAAAAGTTGTGGAAGACCAAGAAAAACTGTTCATTTTGTTGGAATTTTGAGCGACAAATTAAAAAATTAAATATGAAAATTTTCGAATTTTTATTGGATAGCAAAAAATATGTAAATATTAATCTATTCACGATCAACTCTTCGTAAAGTTTGCCATATTTGTTAATAATGTTTCAAGCAGAAAATTTTGACAAACCAATACAATGTTTGACAAATATATTTTTCTATGTTTCACAACTAGAATGTCATTAATTCCCTAACCTAACCCAACCCAACCTAACCCAACCTAACCTAACCGAACCTCTATTTTAAAAGGATATGAATATATGGAAGCTTCTTTTACTATTTCTGATGCTATTTATGGATCAAGATTTTATACTGCATACAGCATTTTATACAACAGGATCTAATTTTAACAAAGGTAGTACGGGAAAGAGCTTCATTCTAAGACTACTACAGGTGCTATTTAATTTTGGAGATTGGTACCTATGGTACCAATGGTAAATATGAATATTTTCAATTTTTTATTGGATAATAAAAAATATGTAAATATTATCTATTCATCAACTTTTCGTAAAGTAAGCCATATTAGTCAATTATGTTGGTAGCAGGCAATTTTGACAAACATCAAAACAATGTCTGACATATATTTTTCTCTGTTTCACAATTAGAATGTCATTATTTCCCTTACCTAACCTAACCTAACCTCTATTGTGCAAGGATATGAATATATGGAAGCTTCTTTTACTATTTCTGATGCTATTTATGGATCAAGATTTTATACTGCATACAGCATTTTATACAACAGGATCTAATTTTAACAAAGGTAGTACGGGAAAGAGCTTCATTCTTAGACTACTACAGGTGCTATTTAATTTTGGAGATTGGTACCTATGGTACCAATGGTAAATATGAATATTTTCAAATTTTTATTGGATAATAAAAAATATGTAAATATTATCTATTCATCAACTTTTCGTAAAGTAAGCCATATTAGTCAATTATGTTTGAAGCAGGAAATTTTGACAAACATCAAAACAATGTTTGACATACATATTTTTCTCTGTTTCACAATTAGAATGTCATTATTTCCCTTACCTAACCTATCCTAACCTCTATTTTGCAAGGATATGAATATATGGAAGCTTATTTTACTATTTCTGATGCTATTTATGGAACAAGATTTTATACAGCAACAGGATTCTAATTTTCCCAAAAGCAGTGTGGGAATGAACTTCATTCTAACACTACTTTAGGTGCCATTTTATTTTGGAGATTGGTACCTCTGACTTCAATATTGACATTAAAATTCAATTGATTGTCGAAATAACCTCGATTCTGGCAATTACTAATCATATTATCACTTAACCTCGATTCTGGCAATTACTAATCATATTATCACTGTCACCAACATTACAATTTTATCAAAATTTCCCTAAACTATGAGAAATTATGAACATGAAACACGAATAAACACGAAACAGAGTACATATAGTATCAAAAACTCGTTACAGAAGGCTTTTCCAGCCTGTGCTGGAAAAAAGACGGTACATTTTGGAAAAAGACAGTGTACTTGGACTTTTGCGGGTTTTTCTGGGCTTTTCTATTTTTTTCTGCTGTTAATATAAAAAGAAACAATATAAAATGGAAAATATAAATTTAAATTGATCGTAATGCTTGTAATTAAATGTATGAAAAATATATACATATTAGAAAAACCTGAATTAGAAAAGTCCAGGGGCTTTTCTAATCGGTTTTAACCGGTTAAAACCACCCCGATTTTTTCCAAAACAACCCAGCTTCCGGCACTCGGCCGCTCGCTACTGCGCGGCTCTTGAGCGAATTTCGGACTCGTGCTGGAGTTCCTGAATGCTGGAAGTCGGCCTTCTGTAACTTGTATGGTCAGTTCATAGCTGTATTGACTTTAGCACGCAAATGAATTATATTCTATTCTATATAAATGCTATATAAATCTATATTGCGCGGCTCTTGAGCGAATTTCGGACTCGTGCTGGAATTCCTGAATGCTGGAAGTCGGCGTTCTGTAACTTGTATGGTCAGTTCGTAGCTGTATTGACTTTAGCACGCAAATGCTGGAAATCCTGAATGCTGGAATTCGGCCTTCTGTAACTTGTATGGTCAGTTCATAGCTGTATTGACTTTAGCACGCAAATGAATTATATTCTATTCTATTCTATATAAATGAACCAGTGTAGAAAGTTGTCTTTTCGAAGGCAACTTTGTTTTGAAAATTGTATAGAAAATGATTGCCGAAATATAAAATATAATCGTCTTTTTTTGACATATTATCACTACTTGTTGGTTCCAGATAATTTCTGATTAAACAGCCTACAGCCCAAATTAGCTTTTTACATTTTTTGGAAAAATAAAAATAAAACAACAACTTGTAGCTAAGGCTGTCCCATCTACATAATATATATGTTTGTTGTTGGTTACATAACAATTAAAGTCGCTATAGTCTTGGGCGCTATTTATAAAACAGATTGTAGGTATATACAGGGCTGGAATTTTCGCATGGCAGCATTGATAATACACGAGTTAATAAGAGAAGCACAAATAGAGAGAGAAACTGTATGCAACTTGCGCAACCACACACGCGATGCGACGTTTAAACGAAGAACGCGAAGGGAAACTTAGATATGTAGCTTAAAATAGCTCTGTAGCTTCAAGTAGCTTTTTACCTATAATCTGTACAATTTTTATAGTTAACTAAGAAGGCTGTGGTTTCATTTTATAAAGTTTTACACATGGACACCTGTTACGTAATCGAAGGACCAGGCGGGTGTTCGCCAATTTAAATGATAAGGTAATTAAAACTCGTAGTTTTGGAAATAATGTGGACTATAATTTAATGCGTAACAATAATTAATACACAGCCATGTACACCGGTGAAGGTAACGAATTGAAGTGTCGTCTGCTCTGCATTCTTACAATTAAATCTTTGAGTTATTGGGGTGGGGTGCAATTTGAATTGTGCACCGCGAGGGATGGCTTGAAGATGATTCCTGATTGGTGCGGCATTTCGTTTCGGTAAGCCATGTTGCCACACTTGGTTATCACAAGCCTTGGTTAATTCCTCTATCTGGCATTTCTGAGGATTCCTAATGCCGTCCAATAAATATATTTGGGATTTCCTGGTCGCTAATTGTATTTGCCGAAGTGGCAATCCTTGCTCATTAAACGGCTTAATGTGACTATTGATCTTCATGCGCACCGTACTTTACTTAAGCACTTCTCGGTGAACATAATGGCTAAATAATAGCCACCCCAATAAATTGTCTTTACAATCTTAATACTACAAATGTATCGGCTGCAATAAAGGCCGACTAATGCGATTACACTTTAACCGATTTGGGGTTCGCGCTGTGCAATAGCGCCGAAACAACACCAACAAAAATGATCCGACAGTGAAAAAAATAGTAAATGTTAGATTTCTATCTTGCCTAATTCATATATTAAAATTTTCATTTTCAATTCACGACCTGAAATTTTGACAGTGATATAATAGTCCCAATTGAAACACGGTTATCACGCAGCGGTATCATTAATCAACTATCAACAGGTGAGGTCAGCAGTATCAGGTAGTGTAAAAGTTTTTACACTACCTGCTGACACTAGTGCTGACCTCACATATTGATTTCACCTATAATCAGAATGGATCTAAACACTTTTCAATATTAATCAACTAGTCTGTAATGCAATCTATTCTGTTTTCGGATGTGACGTTAACCGCGATAAATTAATCGAACGTGTGGTCGATTATTATGTCTTACATTTCCCTCGAACGGGATGTGAAACCGACGGTGAGGCGTACGGTAAATTATACACTGAAATAACCTGATCTTAGCTATGTGAAACTAATATTTGAGCCGTTGAAAACCAGAGTGGTGAAGCCTGTTTTTGTTGTTTAGTCCAGATACAGGGTGATTCATTGGGAAATGCGCATACAGTAATGGTAGATGCCGCACATGGAGTTGATTCTAAATAAACTATATTTTATGGGTCTGTCGTTGTTTATTACCAATATATAGAGTGATTCATTAATATTTGCCCATTCAATTAATCATAACTTACGAACCACCCTATATTTTTTTGTAATATTTGGTGCGTATGTTCTTTATCCACTGTAGTATCGATTAACATAATAAATAAAAATCTTATTCTAGGTCCGGGCTTAAAAAAATTAATAGGTTTCGACTCGCAACAACACCCTGTATATCAAAATTTTAAAATTTTGTTTGCATATTTGCATAGAGCAGAAAAAATTAAGTAATACTGAATGTATCTGGTACTTCCGCATACAACTTTGTTACTTATTTACTTGAGTCAAAACTCGATGTTTTGATAACAAGGGGGCACAAAATTAAAATAAAAATCCTTTCCTAAATGTTAATTTTCCACCTTTAATCAATTAAATCATCAACTACTTCATATTCTCTTAATTTCTGGATCCTAACCTTAATGTAAATCGAAAGGACAGGTCCGTATTTGGGACAACATATTATTATCAATGACTAACTTTCAAACACCCTGTATGTGTAAAAACATTTCTGGATCTTAATCTTAATCTTAAATTCTTAATTTCTGGATCCTAACCTTAATGTAAAACGAAAGGACAGGTCCGTATTTGGGACAACATATTATTATCAATGACTAACTTTCAAACACCCTGTATATGTAAAAAAATGATTATATAATTTGTTCATTGCGCTACATTTAAAAAAATAATAAAACGAAAAAATGCCCATTGCAAGAAAAGCATAACTTCATTTTAAATAACAATAACGTTGCAAGAAATCTACAAATCTTACATTGTAGGGTGCAAATCTTCTGTGAAATAATTAAACGTTGCAATCCAATAAATATTAAATACCATTAATTTAATTTTTTTGACCACAATTTTATTTTAAGTTTTGATTAGTTGCCCCGAGACTCGTATTTCCTCTGAGGGGCTATCAGAGGAAATACGAGTCTCGTTCAATCTGTAATAACGATAGCAAGAAAAGATAATAGAAAATATTTAGCTCGGCAGCGTTCTAATGATAGTTGGCTTATATCACAAAAATCTAAATTAGTCTTGGCGTAAGTAATGTCATTGTCCTTGTTATGTATTTTGAATTATTCGGTGAATTCAATTACATATAAAATGTTATATTCTTGTATATGTGGATTGAAGTGATGATAGATGTGTCCCTCATTTCTCTCGCTTCCCACTAACCACGTGTCATTGGCAAATGGGCATGATGTTATGTTGCTATTGAATGCTACTGTATTCCATGTTCTATCACAAGAATTTTATTCTCTTTTCTTTTGCAGGAAAACTTTTTTTCAATGGTGAAGAATCCGACATTCGCGGCGGCAAAATACGCGTCGAGTTCATAAAGGGCTACAAAGACAATCCTAAGATAAACGCCATGTACGTAATAAAGGGAAAGCTGGAGAATGTGCCTAGGCTGCCGCCAATTGTTGAGCCCGAGCCAGTCAGTGACTGGGTGAAGGAGGAGGAATTCGTCCCGAAAAACCGAAGGCCGAGCGGGCCCAAGATGCCTGACCCCTACACAATGGACGACTCCTCGGGGATGCTGCCCATCTTCATAGCGCTGGGGGCGTTCGTGCCATTCCTCTTCTGCCTATGCAAATTGTGATCAAAGTATTTTAATAGACGTTGTGATTATTGGGGCTGTGTCGCCGCCCTTTGCCGCCCTTCGCCTCGCGGGGCGGCGGGTGTGACAGAGCAAACGCCACCGGCCCCTTACGTACTTAATCTGCACCCGTTCGTTTTTGTTAGTCGCGATCGCCGTACAATTTGCTCAAGACGGAGGTTGTTTATTGTTAAATTTTGCGAGGTTACTTTTCGTTCATTTCCTCTGGGTTTAGCGGGTCCTCGGTAGCACATCGCGTTGCTGTTCGTGTATTATTTAATTGATTACAGAGTATTTATTTAGGGAAGTTTCACGACTTAAGAGTTTTTTGTAAAGTGATTTTATGTTCATTTGTTTTTTTTTTTATAATCATTAAGACTGTTATAGTGTTTGTCTTATAAATAAAATTTAAAAGACATGTCGATGAGAGTTGTTTAAGCAAGTTAATATTTTATTATTTTATTATACCTGCAGTCCTTACATATTCAAAACTTATAATTTGTGCAATCCATCAACAACGGTCACCAATAGCATCAGGTAAGAATATTTCTACCGCCATCTTGTTTTTGTAAAGTGCGTGTTTATTCTTGTAAAAGTTTTGTTTTTTATGAATAAATTCTCAAATATCAAAATACAATTTATTAAGACTTCAACGTTTAACAAAATTCCACTTTTACTTAACGTTTTTATCTATCAATAAATAATATTGTATAGAAAATAGTATACACTAGCACCTCTGCATAACAGACAGCGACAGTGCGAAAGAAACTGTCCCTCCTTGTAGAGAGGTGTCTGCTTAAGGAAGGTTTCATTTTCAGGCATTAGTGTATTCGGGGATTTGATAAATGTCCGTTCAAGGGAGGCGTCCGCTATTCAGACGCGTTCGTTAAGGGAGGTTTTACTGTACTATATCAAATTAACCTATAGGTTTATGAGAAAATTAATTTTAATTCAATACTATTTTTTATTTCATATAAATAAATGCTTGAAGCAAATCAGCTATCCACATATTTTTTTGTGGTCAATCAAGTTTCTATCAGTTGTAAATAAATATAACATATAGTCAAACCTGTTGGGAATGACACAATTAAAATTGGCTATACAGGGTGTTAATACTACTAAGTTGTAACACCCGAAAATGGCAGTTAGAACTCATTAAAACCAACAACTTTTCTTAGTTCAAATTTTTGAATTGGAGCCCAAGTTCATAGTTATTGGCGTTCTTTTGTTTTTCGAAAAATCGTCATTACTCCCTTATTTTAAGGAATATTTAAAAAATACAAAAACGCTCAACATGCGCTTTCGGTTCTCTAAAACATTTGTATTTACAATTATTTTCTATTTTATCAAATAACAAAATGGCGACCGATCAAAAATTTCTAAGCAAGATATTTTGAAAACCAATCGATCGATTTTTGAAAATAAAACATTTATAAAATCCTTGAACTATCTTATAACATTTGTCTGTTTTGATAATTATGCATTTTATACACAAATTATGCAAAATACGCACACAAATGATAAACGTGACAGAAACTTTTCAAGATGAAGCAGAAATTTCTGAAGAACAAGATCAAAAAGTATTTAAAGTTGAACGTACAAACTAGAAAACACGTGCCTCAACTTGTTTAATGGCCTAACTTAAGGTGACCCTGCTTTGTTTTAAATGATTGTTGCAGTTTGTTAAAATTTATCTTGTAATTCAATTTGAATAATAACTTTTTTGGACAGATCGAAAAAAATGTTTCAGACAAATGTTATAATATAGCTTAAGGATTTTATAAATGTTTTATTTTCAAAAATCAATCGAGTGATTTTCAAAATATCTTGTTTTGAAAATTTTTTTCGGTCGCCATTTTGTTATTTGATAAAATAGAAAATAATCTTAAATACAAATGTTTTAGAGAACCTATAGCGCATGCTGAATGTTTTTGTATTTTTTAAATATTTCTTAAAATAAGGGAGTAATGACGATTTTTCGAAAAACAAAAGAACGCCGATAACTATGAACTTTGGCTCCAATTCAAAAAATTTAACCAAAAATAGTTGTTTGTTTCAATGAGTTCTAACTGCCATTTTCGGGTGTTACAACTTAGTATTAACACCCTGTATACAAAAATTGTACTTGATAATTATCCCTATACCACTTTGATTAGACATATTTGTCAGAAAGTATTTCTCAGTAGAAACGTATTTACAATGATTATTTTTCAATAAAATATTTATTACAGCATTTTTAAGAGGCTATGGATTTATGGATGGTTGCTACTCATTTGAAATTCTAACAATTATTCAAGGTAAGTTGGTAATTTTATGCCTTAAAACGTGTATTTTGCCACACAATAATTCTCAAATTAAATCAGAAATATTGAAGGTATATTGGATAATAGTACGTATACAGGGTGTCCCAAAAATAGTGGACAAGCTCAACAGCACGCCACTCAGGGATGGCCACTGAGCCCTAAGAAAATACTAAAGTAAATTAAATCAGAAATATTGAAGGTATCTTGAATAATAGTACATATACAGGGTGTCCCAAAAATAGTGGACAAGCTCAAAAGCACGCCACTCAGGGATGGCCACTAAGCACTTAGAATATACTAAAAAAAAAAATGAAAAACAATAAAACAAAAATTGGCTTTGAAAAAACATAAATCAAACCATAATATTGTATAGAGAATAGTATATCAAATCAGCCTATTGGTTTTTGAGAAAATCAATTTTAGTTGAATACCATTTTTTTCTTATAAATAAATGTATGAAGAAAATCAGCTATTCACATATTTTTTTGTGGTCAATCAAGTTTCTGTCTGTTGTAAATAAATATAACACATTGTAAAACCTATTGGGAATGACGCAATTGAAAATGGCTATATACAAAAATTGTGCTTGATAATTATCCCAATACCACTTGAATTAGACATATATGTCAGAAAGTAACGTATTTACAATGATTATTTTTCAATAAAATATTTATTACAGCATTTTTAAGGGGCTATGGATGTATGGATGGTTGCTGCTCATTTGAAATTCTAAAAATTATTCAAGGTAAGTTGGTAATTTTATGTCTTAAAACGTGTATTTTGCCACACAATAATTCTCAAATTAAATCAGAAATATTGAAGATATATTGAATACAGGGTGTCCCAAAAATAGTGGACCAGCTCAACAGCATGCCACTCAGGGATGCCAACTGAGTCCTTAAAAATACTAAAAAACTTCCTCTGGCTATACTTTTTGAAGTATTGCTAATCAAAGGTATAACATTACAGCAAGTTTTGAAGGGCTCTTAGAAGGAATTAAAAAATACTAAAAAACTTCCTCTAGCTATACTTTTTGAAGTAATGCTAATCAAAGGTATAACATTACAGCAAGTTTTGAAGGGCTCTTAGAAGGAATTAAAAAATACTAAAAAACTTCCTCTCGCTATACTCTTTGAAGTATTGCTAATCAAAGGTATAACATTACAGCAAGTTTTTAAGGGCTTTTAGAAGGAATTAAATGAAAATCATGTGATTATTTTAGAGAAAAAGTGCGAAAGTATCTAAAATAATCAGGGAAGCAGGAAAATGCACAAATGTGATTTTACATGTTAAATTCCTATGTATACCAAACAAATTCTACGCCTGGTATACGATTCCTTCTTCAATGATAAGTTGTTATTTATATAGGTATAAATTTGAAAACCTAAACATACAATCTGAAAACTGCTAAATACGATTATTTAAAAGTGTAGTTTTGTAACAAGTGCAATTATGATTAATTTTCAAACAATGCGCAAATAATAGTTAACGTCATGTTACACTGATAAAATAAGTACAATATAATAATTTATGTAGCTGTAACTGTGGATAAGAAAAATAGTTATGCAAAATGCAAAATACTGCTTTACTGATAATATAATAAAAATATCGACATCCAGCACGGAAAATTAAACGGCTCAACAAATTCAGACTTATATTGATTTTTTTTTCTTTTTATTCTTCTTTTCGAGTACCAAGAAAAAAATAAAAAAAATAATAATAACTGGTATTTGAAATGGATGAAACTATAAGAAAAATTCAGCCTCATTTCCTGCATCTGATTTTTATAAAGATGAAAGTTCTAACTAGTGGGTTTTTTGGGTTTTTCTAAATATGTTCGAAAATAGAATACGTAGATGCGTGAAAAATATAATAGCAAAATTCAGAACTGCAACGATTTTTGTAGGATGACAATTTTGTAGGACGATAATTTGTAATAGATTTATTACAATAATTAATTTAGTTTTTCCCAACATTTTAGAAAATCATTGTCAATTTTCAAGAAAATTTAATAGGTAATCGGTAATAATGCACCACCTGTTAAGCACTTAGAATATATTATTTAAAAAAAAGAAAAACACTAATACAAAAATTAGCTTTGAAAAAACATAAATCAAACCATAATATTGTATAGAGAATAGTATATCAAATCAGCCTATTGGTTTTTGAGAAAATCAATTTTAGTTCAATAGTATTTTTTTCTTATAAATAAATGTATGACGAAAATCAGCTATTCACATATTTTTTGTGGTCAATCAAGTTTCTGTCTGTTGTAAATATATATAACATATAGTAAAACATGTTGGGAAGGACGCAATTGAAAATGGCTATATACAAAAATTGTGCTTGATAATTATCCCAATACCACTTGAATTAGACATATATGTCAGAAAGTAACGTATTTACAATGATTATTTTTCAATAAAATATTTATTACAGCATTTTTAAGAGGCTATGGATTTATGGATGGTTGCTGCTCATTTGAAATTCTAACAATTATTCAAGGTAAGTTGATAATTTTATGCCTTAAAACGTGTATTCTGCTAGACAATAATTCTCAAATTAAATCAGAAATATTGAAGGTATATTAGATAATAGTACATATACAGGGTGTCCTTAAAATAGTGGACAAGCTCAACAGCACGCCCTCAGGGATGGCCACTGAGCCCTAAGAAAATACTAAAGTAAATTAAATCAGAAATATTGAAGGTATCTTGAATAATAGTACATATACAGGGTGTCATAAAAATAGTGGACAAGCTCAACAGCATGCCACTCAGGGATGCCAACTGAGTCCTTAAAAAATACTAAAAAACTTCCTCTGGCTATACTTTTTGAAGTATTGCTAATCAAAGGTATAACATTACAGCAAGTTTTGAAGGGCTCTTAGAAGGAATTAAAAAATACTAAAAAACTTCCTCTCGCTATACTCTTTGAAGTATTGCTAATCAAAGGTATAACATTACAGCAAGTTTTTAAGGGCTTTTAGAAGGAATTAAATGAAAATCATGTGATTATTTTAGAGAAAAAGTGCGAAAGTATCTAAAATAATCAGGGAAGCAGGAAAATGCACAAATGTGATTTTACATGTTAAATTCCTATGTATACCAAACCAATTCTACATCTGGTACACGATTCCTTCTTCAATGATAAGTTGTTATTTGTATAGGTATAAATCTGAAAACGTAAAAATACAATCTGAAAACTGCTAAATACGATTATTTAAAAGTGTACTTTTGTAACAAGTGCAATTATGATAAATTTTCAAACAATGCGCAAATAATAGTTAATGTCATGTTACACTGATAAAATAAGTACAATATAATAATTTATGTAGCTGTAACTGTGGATAAGAAAAATATTTATGCAAAATGCAAAATACTGCTTTACTGATAATATAATAAAAATATCGACATCCAGCACGGAAAATTAAACGGCTCAACAAATTCAGACTTATATTGGTTTTTTCTTCTTTTTATTCTTCTTTTCGAGTACCAAGAAAAAAAGAAAAAATAATATAATATAATAATAACTGGTATTTGAAATGGATGAAACTATAAGAAAAATTCAGCCTCATTTCCTGCATCTAATTTTTATAAAGATGAAAGTACTTACTATGTTTTTTTTTTCTGAATATGTTCGAAAATAGAATACGTAAATGCGTGAAAAAAATAATAACATAATTCAGAACTGCAATGATTTTGTTGGATATAATTTGTAATACATTTATTGGCTTGCAATAATTAATTTGTTTTTTTCTAATATTTTAGAAAATCACTGTCAATTTTCAGGAAAATTTAATAGGTAATAGGTAATAATCCACCACCTATTGCTTAATGTTAATCAAAACAAAAATACGTATTGAACCGTAATCTATATTTTGAGAAACACTAATAAAACTAACAGAATTGCCACTAATATTTTCGAGAGAAATTGTAACTCTGGTTGATCTTTAAACAAAAGCAGACTGCAGTTAGGATACTAAATGCATTTGCATGTATGCATAATTGCATATGTAATTGCATATGTTTGCCATTATTTAGAATAAATGCAGATTTCGAGCATTTGTGCTTGAAGTGCATATTTCGGTACTTTCTTTATACTTTCCTGGACATTTACAGCAACTGCAATTAATATTTTGAAACCGTATGGTTTCTTAGGGCCAATTAAAATTATTTAAATTAATGGACCTTTTATTACATACTTGCAATAATTCCATTGAAATATAATAAGTATATTATTAATAATAATTTGAATTATTATGCTTAAATTGCGACTTTGTTGTTTCAAGTTGATCTTTAAATAAAAGACTATAGTGAGGATAGTTATGTATTTGCATATATGCATAATTGCATATGCAATTGCATATTTTTGACAACCTTTACAATAAATGCAGATTTCGAGCATTTGTGTTTGAAGTACATATTTGGGTACTTACTTGATTCTTTCCAGGAAATTTACAACAACTAAGATATATATTTAGAAACCTTATGGTTTTACAGGGCCAATTAAAATCATTTAAATTAATGGACCTATTATAACATACTAGCCATAATTCCATTAAAATATAATAAGCATAATAATTTAAATAAAATAGTACCTAACATTTTACTAAGAAATGTGTGGTGTTGGGGGGGTGGGGGGGTATACCGTCTATAATTCTAACCTATTTCTAAAAATACACTTTTAAAGTGCGACAAAAGTGAAAAAAAGTCATTGTTTTTTGATTTCCCGTTATTTTAATATGAATTCAGTTGTATAACATAAAGCATTTGTTATGACATAGAAATGATACTATGGTGCCCCGGCCTTGGCCGCCGCATTTTACCAACTTTGAAAAACAAAATTTCGCGTGCGTTCCGCAAATATTATCATACTGAAATGCGTGGCTATCTAAACAGCCAGCAAATTATAAAAATAAAATAATGTATAGCAGGTCTTGTTGTTGGCCACTGTAAATACGGAAAATAACATGTAGCTCACCACAGACTGTAGTCTTGAAAGTAATAGCTTTGATATAATTTAAATATAAACGATATAATAGTATAAATGTCATAACATACCTATCAAACATAAATTTATACAAGACAACCAAAATCATACCAATCCAACAAATACTGGACAAACTACGAAATAAATTTCAACAAACAGTTCAATAGGACAATACTCGACGAATTATGTATTAAAAGACAAGACAAACGAACTACAAAACTATATCCATTCATGAATCATTTTACACTTCATATCACTCTATAATCAAAACAATCACTTATAAATCACATGTATGTAATGTAATATATCATAATAGGTAATGTAATGTAATGTATTATGTAATGTATAATGTAATGAAATGTTAGACAAGGCGGAAAGACCCCATGGGGTCGATAGCCAATTAATATTATATATATATATATATATTTATATATATTATAAATGAGCTTTAAATATATAAAATATAAATTTAAACATATAAAATGTTTCAATGAACATTTGGTTGCATAGCCGACTGATGCTCTTACCCGTTCACAGATGGCTCTAGTATTAAAATTCCAGCATATTTTTGTTGTGGTATCATCAGCTGTTTGTGAACCAGTGAGGGCTTAGAATAAAAATCGAGATGTTTTAGTTTATACCGGCTTGAGGTGTTTTAATTTTTTTGTTTTGTTCTGTTTCCTTTTACATTGGTCGACACAATTTATCAATAATGGGTTATAAATGTAAGTATCTACCGGTTCTATAATAGTTTAATCACTGTTGGAATTAAATTGAAACACTTGTTATGTTATATTATTTTATTTACATTGCTGACACGTGTTTTGTGGATTTCTTGTTATTATCAAAGAAAACAGGGCTGTAGATTACAACTGATGCTAAATATGTTGTCTGATGTGGCTTCAAGGTGATTGTTGACAATGACCTTTCCTGTTTTCGTCGACCTCTTAATCTGCAGCTTCTAGAATATTCAATTTGTATGAAGCATCATTTATATTCTTTCTATTATTATTAGTAACTTACTAATAATGATTAGTATTACTGTTAAGCTTGATTTATTGTGTTAATGAGAAGAAATTCCTAAATCACGTGTCAAGTTTTTTTTTTTTTTAATTTAATTGCAACAGGGCTATATCCATTCCTATATCAAAAAAATATTAATTTAGGATGAATTATAATAGTTTGGTCGTTATTCTTTGCAATGTCTTGCATGTTGTTCCCCTGTAATCACACGTTTCTCGTATATGTTATATACACACGACTAATTAATTAATTTGTTATTCAATGTCAAGAAAGAGCAATAAATTAATACCAACCTATCAACATTTTTCGTATTGCGACATTAGCTATAATTAACATTTTATAAAAATAAAGCTAAAAAGACTTCCAAAATGTATTACAGTTAAAAGTCCTTTTAAACAAAGCATTAACTTTAATTAACATTAGTTAATGAGTTTTTAACGTCAAACTTATGAAATCCGCGCGAAAATATTTACCATATTTCAATTATAATAATTTATGCAACCAAATATGCTTTTATTTAATTTTCATCCGACATTCCATACTCAATTATTTTCTTCCTACATTCCATACTCATATCATTTCTCCCATATTATACATTCACGATCTTTTTGCAACCAAGTTGGCTGGTTTTTCTTTTTGTTATGTTGGACAAATTGATTCAGTGATGCAACGGAAGTTAATAATTTTTCTGTGTCGATGTCTATTAGACATTTGCTTCCTACCACATTGTCAGATTTATATATTTTTTTTACTACCAGCTTTCATCTCTAATAATTTAAACTTTACATTTGGCAACAATGTTATTAAAAAAATATAACCGCAAATTCAAAACATCTTAACCTAAAAATATTTGACATCTCTAATAATTTTAACTTTACATTTGGCAACAATGTTATTAAAAAAATATAACGGCAAATTCAAAACAACTTAACCTAAAAATATTTGACAAGTTCCATTGGGGAATTCAGTTATTTCTGAAACACTACCAACAGAACTAGATATTCGACTCCCCTGACGCAAAAAACATGGTGAATGGATAGTAGACACTTAGATTAATTTTGTATTAACTGTATTTTTTTTCACTACTAGCTAATATCTCCAATAATTTAAACTTTACATCTGGCAACAATGTTATTTAAAAAATATAACCTCAAATTGAAAACAACTTAACCTAAAAGGAAATGACAAGTTCCATTGGGGAATTCAGTTATTTCCGAAACACTACCAACAAAATTACTAGATATTAATAGACTCCCCTGACGCAAAAACATCGTGAATGGAGAGTATCAATATTTTTGCAATGCGATATTAGCTAAAAAGACAGAATATATTATAAAACTGGGTTAAAAGGCCTTTCAAACAGAGCATTAACTTTGATTCCCCATTAGTTTTTTCAAATTTTTCGTATTGCGACATTAGCTATAATTAACATTTTATAAAAATAAAGCTAAAAAGACTTCCAAAATGTATTATGGGTTAAAAGTCCTTTGAAACAAAGCATTACTTTAATTCCCATTAATTAATGGTTTTTTAACGTCGCACTTATGAAATCCGCGCTAAAATATTTACCATATTTCAATTATAATAATTTATGCAACCAAATATGCTTTAATTTTATTTTCTCCCGATATTCCATACTCTATATCATTTTCACCTGACATTCCATACTCATATTGTCTCCCATACATCTGACAATCGAGACATACCCGGCGGGAGTAAAACATCAATTTTCCCTCGGGAATAAAGTGAATCCTCGTGTAGTTTATTTATTTATTTTTTAATAGTAACATTATATGAATTCACAATATATTTTACGTACAGACAATCATCTGATATGGATGATTGGAGGTGCGTTGATACTCAGCTTTTGAATACGACAGATATGAATTTATTTGACAATAAAAATTGTCACGCTCGCAGCTGTGGCTATGCTGTCGCTATGAATTAATATGTAAACTTGACGGTCCAGAGAAAAATGTTGTACTCAATTCGGGAATAAACCTCAATAATCCTTCAGCCGAAAATGCATTCGCCCAATATGATCGCTCAGGGCTTCGGGATTTACTATTTCCCGAGTCACGAAAACATTTACAAATTATTTTCTAAAGTTTTATTGAATATTAATATTTATAGTTGCGTTTTCTACATTAGATATGTTAATCACGGACAGAAAAGATTTGAAGCCTTATAATTATGTTTAGTTTTCTCCACAAAGTAAGCGAAATAAACTTCAAAAGTCTTCTGTTCTATTTTATAATTTTATTTGAGCTTGTTTTCTGGATTTAACGGTATACATTTTTTATATACCTTATAAAGTATAAGTGAATAAAGTCGAATTTTATCCACGAAAAACCAGTTTAGCGCAAGAGGCGAATCCGAGTGTGATAATGTTTTCTAGTGCATAAAATTGCTTTATTCACGTGTATCATACAAGATTTTTTCCAATTCGTTCTCAGAATTGAAGAATTTGCGTGAAGTGTCTCATTGTCAGGTGACAACGAAAATTCCAAGGATAGTGCGAATTGACCTATTTTTTTTACTTTATTCACGTTGTCAATGGTTGTAGTGAATAAAGTGAAAATGTAAACATTTTATTCACCCATTCGATTAAAGTGTAGTATTAACGATGAGATTCAATATACATAATGTGCATTTTAATAATGCGAATTGGAAATAGCAATATAATCCTTAGTTGCCTGGCAATAGTACATCTCCATCTCCATCCCTTTCATCAAATGTACAGTTCTTTTGCGTTTTCTCCCTTTGTTTTAATAAATTTGATTGTTAGTTAACGCAAAGCCCTCTGACTCTATAGAATCGAAAAATATATATATTGCTTCGAAAATCTTCAGATATACAGGGTGACCAAGATAAGGATCAACAGCATGGGATCTCGGAAACCGTAAAAGTTACAGAGGCGGTTAAATTACAAAAAAAAGCGCAATTTAGTGGTCAGTAATATTCTGTTGAGAAAACCAGACATTTTCGCTTACTTCCGGAGATATTCGACAAAATCCGAAATCTAGCTTTTTATTTTTTACGAAGTTATTTGAATCAACCAAAGGCACTTTCTCTTTGCCACATTTTTAGCTCTACAAGACGTTTCGTTTCGAAGAAACCATCATCACCTTTATTTTTTTATAAGGCCCGTAAAAAATGTACACCCTGTATTAGATAGCATTTCCTATTACGAATTCAACTATTTATATCACAGTATGGTTTCTCGTGTTTTTATTCAGAAAAAGGCTTGTTAATACATTTCGAACATTTTCTTGTAATAGGCGTTGAAATGATGAGCACGAAGAAAAAAAAATCAAATTTTAACCCAGAATAGTTGTTAAACATTGAAACATTATAGCTATTTAGAACCACACTTATTATGTTTTTACTGTGAAATGAGAATTGTTCCGTTCATTTAATGGCGACGAAGACACAAATTATTACATAATTTTAACCCAGAATATGTTCCAAAATAGCAACAAAAAATAATTTGGCAAGAATAGTTGTTAAACATTGAAACATAGTTAGTGAGAACCACACTTTTTATTATTTTACTGTGGTATGAGAATTGTTCTGTTCATTTAATGACGACGAAGACAACATTTATTACCTAATTTTATCCCAGATCAGGTACCAAAATAGTAACTAAAAACAATTTAGCAAGAATAGTTGTTAAACATTGAAACATTGTAGTTATTGAAAACCACACTTATTATTTTTTTACTGTGATATTATGAGAATTGTTCCGTTTATTTAATTATCTTAAAAATCAAATATGAGAAACGATACTGTGATATAAATCGTTCAATGCGCAATAGGAAATGCTATTTAATACAGGGTGTACTTTATTTATGGGCCATAAGTAGTTATACTAGGACAGTTCCAGACCACCCCCAGCAGAGATTTCGATTAATTTAATTGACGCTTCTAATTCGCGAATTTAATCAATCGCCGCGATTAGTAACAATAGGTTGATTGCGGAAATTGCGAGTAATTGTAATTAATGCACCTGTGATTGTTATAATTAAACCATTGTTGTCAGGCAATTATGATTAAATTACTTGCAATTTCCGCAATCAACCTATTGTTACTGCTCGCGGCGATTGATTAAATTCGCGAATTAAAAGCGTCAATTAAATTAATCCAAATCTCTGCTGGGGGTGGTCTGGAACTGTCCTAGTATAACTACTGCCATATTAAAATATAAAGTTGATAATGGTTTTTTCGAAACGAAACGTTGTACTGAAAATTTATAAACGCCATTTAGTAGAGCTAAAAAAGTGGAAATGAGGAAGTGCCTTTTGTTTTTTTTTATACCTTTTCAAATAACTTTAGAAAAACATAAAAAACGATATGCAAAATTTCAGATTTTGTCAAGTATCTCCGGAAGTAAGCGTTTTTTTTTTTGTTTTTTCAACAGAATATTACTGACCACTAAATTGCGCATTTTTTTTTTGTAATTCAACGGTCTTAATGTAACTTTTACAGTTTCCAAGATCCCCATGCTGTTGATCCTTATTTGGGCAATCTGTATACAAAGAACAATGTAAAAAGATTTACAGCACTCTTCAAACAAAGCTTTTTATTTTGGAAGACTTTTACTGGTAGCAAGTTTTCATATAGCTTTTTTGTTTGTAATTTTGTCAAAGGTTTTCCATTAGATTCTTAAAAAAGTAATTATTTTATGGGTAAAAAATTCATCTTAATAGCTGAAATTGAAATCTTCTCCTTCTTATCTTCTTATCTTCTTATCTTTGAATCTTCTTCTTATAATACAATTTTTTGAAATTAAATTTCGTTTTGGACTTGTTTTCATTCAAATATCTGATCTTTTTGTAATATATAATAATAGATAAGAAAAATATAAATAAATTTTGAATAATATCGAAGAAACTAGGTACTTTCGGACAAGTTTCTGCAGCAGAGTTTTTCACTAGACTTAGGCTATGGGTCATTCAAGGGACATAAAATTCAGTTTTCCTAATTCTCTTAGGCCCAGTTGTATGGACGTGGATCATCCTTGATCGTGGTTCAGTTTCCAAGGATACCATTGTATTAACAATTGTATCCTAGGTAATTGAACCATGGTCAAGGGTGATCCACGATCGTACAACTGGGCCTTAATATTGTATTTTGTATTTGTATATATTTTTATTTTTCAGGATTTGTGGCCCCTCTAATGTTAGGGGCCCAAACCGTACATAGTTATGCACGTATTTGTTTCGATAAGAATTATAAGACTACGGAGTAAGTTGTGTTTCCCTTGTCAGATTTTGTTATTTAGGTAAAACATATCATACATATTTCGCAGGTTGTCCCTGTCAAACTTAAATGTGTTTGTGAGAGAAATTATTATACCAACACATAATTTGTACTGACATTTAGTTTTCATTAAACACCGAGAGAACGGATAGAATAACATCTGTGCATAAACAAAAAAGTGGGCAAAACCGTGCCCTAATATGAATCCGCGGTCGCTCTTTAGTTTCACCGACTCGCATTTTTCCTGCCCCCGCTTCGCTTTCAACCCTGCGCGCCACCCCTTGGCTTAGGGCGCCGATCGGTTGCGCCTCCAATTCGAAACCGTCTCCACCGTCGGCGGGCAAACGCCGACGGTTTACCATGTGCGCCTGAAGTGAACGTCATCCACGTCTTCAGCACTGAAAGTGATCACTGGTTTCAGGTGCGATGGGATCCTGGCTGGTCTTCATCTTCCTCATCTTCCAATTTGTTTTCAACGTCGAAGCATTAGGTAAGTGACTTTTAAATATTTGTTAATATTAAATAATAAAATAAAATAAAATAAATAAAATTAATAGTCCCAGTAAACCTGGGATTTTCCCAAGAAAAAAATCAAGAAACTATTTTTCTGAACTGTTCTATATTCTATATGCCCAAGAAACTTTTTTTCGGAACGGTTCTATATGCTTTTGGGTCTCTGAATGCGAATTTGGGATTGTCCCCTCGCCAGAGATTCCAGTTTTTCGAGTGTAACTCGAAAACGATGCGTGTTACCGAAAATACTAATATATACAAAATTAAAGAAACATGTCAAAAGTAATAGACTTTATACATAACATGTGATTCAAAATATCTTTCATTAAAGCGTGGCATGAAAAAAATGACTTATAAATTACTTTTCTGCTGAATTTATCAAAGTGAACGGTAATTTCTGGAAAAGTTTCTTGTAAATCTTCAAATTCATCCACGCGAATAAATAATAATAAACATATTATAAATAATAAATAAACGCGAATAAACGTCGAATAAACGCACTGCCCATCAATTTTTACTCCGTTTCTGAAATACATTTCCAACATGCAGCGTTTTTGGTGGTCATTGAAAATCAATAAGATCTCTGATAAATCTGTCAGATTTGATAACTGTAAGCTAAGACATACATTTTATATCTATTTTTTTTTTCGTAGCAACTTTGATGAAAGTTTTTTTGAATCACTCGATATACAGGGTGGTCACTTTTACGATGCCCACCATTAGGATTTATTAAACGGAAATATATACAGAGTTGGTCAAATGGGAGACAAGTTTCTTATTTTCCTTTTAATATTCTGAAAATAAATGTGAAAACGATATCTTGGACAGAAATTTTAAATGGCCGCAGTATATTGACTGTGAAAAGGTAGCATAATAATTTGTTTTTTAATTGAAAGCTGGAATGAATGGTTGAACGAGAAAGTTCCTGAAATATCGCTGAAAAACCGAAAAAGTGCACTTTCCTTCTCCTGTTATAACTTTTTTACTATTGAAGGAAATTTTACGAAACTTGGCACTCTTACATTTTTCGACCTGAGGTTTCTGATGACAGTGACAAACATTTGCATAATTAATCCCATCATATGTATTTTTTATTTATTTATTATTTATATTATATATATATATATATATATATATATATATATATTTATTTTTATTTGCGGTTATTTCATCTTTAAAATAAACCATTCATGAGTAAAACCATGCATATAAATGTGTAAATTTTGCCTATAAATTAATTTTCCAATCTACAGTATTAAATGCGCTGCTCAATCTGAATTTATAACGCGGAATTAGCGCATAATCCGAGCAGTGGTAAACGTAATCGGCAAATACACTTAATACATAATACTCTCTAGCCTCGAATCAACAGTTAAGACTTTTGTGTAATGATTCGCTAGTCAATACATACACCAACCATTTACTCTGCCGGAACAGAATTTCATAAACACGAACAGGACATTACGTCGATTGCAAGGGAACCGCATACCTTCAAAATTTAAGGCGAAACCACTGAAATTTGTTTCATAGTTGTAATTACTGGAATTAAATACGTTTACTGTGCAAACAATGAATATACATTAACTTTGTTCAAATAAAAACAAATAGTTGTTATTATAGGATAGGTACTGTTTGTATGTTTCAATTGATAATACAAACTATTGTGTTGTTAATTAATAGATGACGAAATTTATTTTAATTTCTATTAGACTATTATTAGACTATTATTTATGAAAGGTGTTACGTTAGTTTACGTTTATGTAAGAGTTACGTACATATCATCCATTATAGATATGAATTGTCAAATTCAAGGTCGGCCAAAATGTCACATTGTATAATAATTTTGACAGTGTACCTGTAAAAAACTAGTAACAAGTATGTCATTGATGTCAACATGTATTTTGAGGTTATGGTTTTCGAGATTTTTGTTAGAAAACTTGACAGATTTTCACAGCTAAAGCTTAGAATTTGATAGATTTTAAATGTCTCAGTCGGAAATTATATCCATTTAGAAAGTCATTAAAAATGTAACAGATTTTGACATTTTCAATTTATATTTAGCAGATTCTGGCAGTATTTATAGAAAACTTAACAGATTTTCACAGCTAAAGCTTATAATTTGATAGATTTTAAATGTCTCAGTCGGAAATTATATCCATTTAGAAAGTCATTAAAAATGTAACAGATTTTGACATTTTCAAATAACATTTACCAGATTCTGGCAGTATTTATAGAAAACTTAAC
Organism: Othius punctulatus; assembly: GCA_951805005.1. Classification (NCBI taxonomy): domain Eukaryota; kingdom Metazoa; phylum Arthropoda; class Insecta; order Coleoptera; family Staphylinidae; genus Othius; species Othius punctulatus. Next base: position 15,540,866 of record OX638141.1, read on the forward strand.
AGATTTTCACAGCTAAAGCTTAGAATTTGATAGATTTTAAATGTCTCAGTCGGAAATTATATCCATTTAGAAAGTCATTAAAAATTTAACAGATTTTGACATTTTCAATTAACATTTAGCAGATTCTGGCAGTATTTATAGAAAACTTGACAGATTTTCACAGCTAAAGCTTAGAATTTGATAGATTTTAAATGTCTCAGTCGGAAATTATATCCATTTAGAAAGACATTAAAAATGTAACAGATTTTGACATTTTCAATTAACATTAGCAGATTCTGGCAGTATCTATAGAAAACTTAACAGATTTTCACAGCTAAAGCTTAGAATTTGATAGATTTTAAATGTCTCAGTGGGAAATTATATCCATTTAGAAAGTCATTAAAAATGTAACAGATTTTGACATTTTCAATTTATATTTAGCAGATTCTGGCAGTGTTTATAGAAAACTTGACAGATTTTCACAGCTAAAGCATAGAATTTGATAGATTTTAGATCTCTCAGTCGGAAATTATATCCATTTAAAAACTCACTAAAAATGTAACAAATTTTGACATTTTCAATTGAAAATTTTAAACATTTTGAATGTCTCGGTCGGAAAATTTACCACTTTTTGACCTTAAAAAGTGGCAAATTTTGGATCACTTGACATCATTTGTTTCAACGTACGATCTGATAGATTAGAATACCCAGTGGGGTTCTTAGTAACTTTATCAATATTGCCAACCCATTAGCACTTCGATAATTCATATCTATAATGGATTTAGTTTAAGTTTACGAAAGTCACGTTTTTCATACACTTCATTAAAAACTTTTCTCGATCAATTTTCACCAAAAGTTTTTTATGTTATGGTGGTATATTGTTGGTATGCATGCAATATAACTAGATGAGCAAAAGTATAATTCTTAATTTGTTGTTATAAATTAATAACTTTTGTTCGAAATTTCGATATTTACTTTACTGTCAATGCATTAATTAATATATCTCATTTATCTCTTTAGAATCGTCTGTTAGGTCAATGCACAAGTTCGTAGTGTTTTTTGGTTCCTTCGTAAAAGTGCTTTGGAAACAAATTTGAGAAATAATAGCTATTTGTGCAATAAGAGCGCAAAGTAGTACATTGTTGCTCTCGGAGGAAAGTTCCCGGGAGCAACAATGGCATTTTGCGCTCGAATTGCACACAAGATTTTTGCTACAATTTATTGTTTCATAATACAATCGTTAATTAAGGTAGGTAATTAATTACAAAATATGTTTTGAAAAATTTAATTGGTAATAATTACTATACCTTTTCAAGTTCAAATTGAGACCAATTAAGTTCAAATTGAGACCAATCAATTGCAAATTGAGGCCAATCCAGTTCAAATTGATACGAATCAATTTCAAATTGAGACCAATCAATTTCAAATTTAGACCAATCAATTTCAAATTGAGACTAAACAAAATCAAGTTGACACTAAAAAATATCAAGTTGAGAGTAAACAAATAAAATTTATCATGACAACTTGATATTGTTTAGTGTCAACTTGATTTTGTTTAGTCTCAATTTGAAATTGATTGGTCTCAATTTGAAATTGATTGGTCTCAATTTGAAATTGATTGGTATCAATTTGAACTTGATTGGCCTCAATTTGAAATTGATTGGTCTCAATTTGAACTTGATTGGTCTCAATTTGAACTTGAAAAGGTATAGAAAATAACGCACGTTTTATTGCTGTAAAGATATATAGCTAAAGATATATTGCTCTTAATAAATACATGTTTCAAAATACAGTCAGCTACATTTTTGAAGCCAAATAATCCAAGTAAAGCGAATCAATGTAGTTCCTGGTTATGCAAATTCAAATCAGCTTAAGTTAAGCATAACTTGGTTAACAAGTCTTGCTTCAAGATCTTCTCAAATTTTAAGAATAAATATAACAATGAACACAATCTCCTCATAAATGTTTAGACCTTAATTTTTGTTTCATGTACCAATGTTCATTAAAAAACTCCATCAGTGGCAGCTGTGGAAACTTATACGTATGTCCGTGACTTGATTCACATTCATAAAATTCAAATCGGATGTCATTGAGCTGTCTGTCAATCTCAAAAATATGGCAAAACTGTCGACTTGCTGCCAGGAAAACTGGCAGCTTAGATCGAAAAAGGTCATTGCTGATGTGCAAGAACGCGTGTTAATAGAACCAACAAAATCATTAGATAAGATTTTGACTTAGACAAGATTTTGACTTTAGACAAGAGGTTAGTTTATCATTTGGCATTTGTCAGAAAATTGAAAGTCTGAAACAATTCAAATTAGCTTAAATTAAGCATAACTTGGTTATCAAGTCTTGGTTCAAGATCTTCTCAAATTTTAAGAATAAATATGTAACGCTCCGATATTATTTTATTATATTTATTTTATTATTCGTCGTTTTTTCGTGAAATTATTATATAATTTCTTGATTATTTTGGCTCGTGATTTATTATATAATGTTTTAATTATTTTTGGCTCGTGATTTGTGATCGTATTTAGTACTTACACGTCGTGACGTTTAATTTAACTACCGTGATTACTCTCAAGGTACTTTGCTATTGGTAATGTGTTAATTAACGTACACTAATAATGGATTAATACAAGAAAGCACCAATTTAAGGGTTTGTTTTGTTTATTTAATAATAGACACGCTGAAATTGTAAGACACAGGGAAATAAAACACAGGTTGACGATGATGTAAATTAATTTATATAATTGTAACATACAGGACAATAAAAACAGGTTGACGATTATGACATGAATTGATTTATTTTCTAGATTTCGTTGACCTTTTAATGAATTCGTAAATTCTCTTATTTATTCAATTGATAATTTGAAAATGGTTATTACTACGAAGTTTATTTACGAGAGTTTGTATACATGCACATGCTTCTCTTAGACCATTTATTGCCATGCTCTTTCACTCCATTCAACTACAGGAAAGTGATATGATCAAAAATAGAACTATTTAAAGATGTTGAAATATCCCCAATAATTCATGAATGATTACTAAACGTATCTCGCGATCTTCCCGAATTTCATAGTTGTGTCGGCGTCCACACAATAATGTAATTATTGGAGCCCATTGTTTACGTTGATTGAGGTAAATTAGTAATTCTACCCACGACCACAGCAAGCACCAATGTCACAAGTAGTCATCACCGTCAGACATGTTACAAGTTCTGTCAAATAACAGTTCTGCTACCTCAACCGGAAATGTTTATGTAATGTTATAATATATTATTATTAGGAACATCGGAGGTTATTAATAACTTCTCTTGTGATTATACCAAGCTTCATTCTCTCGTTTATCATTTTCTCTGTTTATACGGGGTTTTAATAATTTCACTTATTTCTTGTTTACGATATTTAACCATAAATTTTCATTATGTCTTCAAATTATTGAGATTTAATCCAGCCTATTTTATCTGTTCGATTCTAAATTACTCTGCCCAATAATAGGTACGTTATGTGTTTGTTTTATGATTTGAAATAAAGAAACCAGTATTTTTATACATTATGTTTTTAAATTATTATGATTTAATCCAACTTATTTATTTATACAATTATAAATCACTCTGCCCAATAATATGCACGTTATGTGCTCATTTATGATTTAAAATGAAGAAGCCATCATTTTTATGAATTATTTTGATTTGAATATGATGATGTATGTCGGAGGGTAACACTGAATGCCTTGATTAGTTGTTATAGTTATGGTGAATACAGCCACTTTAATTTGCGATCGCGGGCGCGATGTATAATGAGTTTATATGTTTAAATGTTATGATGCTGACAACGATTTGATTCTAGTGAAGGAGGTGATTTCACAATAACAGGTGTGTGAACGAAGTGCGCGGGTGGGCGTCAATTACACCTGTTATTGCTTCCTCTAGTGATTTGTAAACACGAATAGCGTACGAGCCGCCTTTGTTTACTGACAGGAATAGGTAATCGGTGTTTGGTATTTATAGGTAACTCAGGGTTGATTGAAAGGAATAAGCACTCCCGTGAATTTAGAATGAGACTGGTTTAACAACTTTATATTATCGTTAATAATAAAAACATTAAATTACTCTGTACCTAGAATTGTACGTTTTTCGATTTATTCAAATTGTTATGTTACTTTGCGTTTTTTACAACGTTATTGTTAATTTAATTATAACCCGACGTGAATTTATATACTCATAACCGCGAATGTCGTGTGCGTTGCCCGTGGCCGACGCAACTTTCTTACTCATCTCGCTCGTGTGTGGCTTGTGCTTAAATAGGTTTTTTTCAGCTTCAAATCTCCACTCCCCTCACATATCTACTGCTAAATATTCGCCCCCATCTCTTAGTTATCATGGTGATTATTAATCTTGAGTGTGCGTGTGGTATTAATGCGTTTTTAGCGCAGAGTTTTACACTTAACTTAAAGAGTTGCCATTCGAGGTGATTTTTACGTGCCTGGCGCTTGCTCGTTTCTAAGGGGTGCTGATACCCAAATTATTTATATGACACCACGACATGGAATCTTCCAGAACCGTGCATATGCAGGCCTCAGCTCTTGAGATATTTGGCGACGCTCTGGCGCGACTTGCGATGGCTATTTATCACATTTCACCCTGGGATTATTTGTAAATGAATTAATTTAATTATTTTGTTGCATTCATGATTTTTAGAATATGAGCCACTTTATTGCGTATTATACTGGGCGTATATTTGGACCTATTACAAATATAACAATGAACACAATCTCCTTATAAATGTTTTCACCTTAATTTTTGTTTCATGTACCATATGTTCATTAAAAAACTGCATCAGTGGCGGCTGTGGAAACTTATACGTATGTCCGTGACTTGATTCACATTCATAAAATAGAATCGAATGTCAATCAGCTGTTTGTCAATGTCAAAAATATGGCAAAACTGTCGACTTGCTGTCAGGAAAACTGGCAGCTTAGATAGAAAAAAAGTCATTGCTGATGTTCAAGAACGCGTGTTAATTGAACCAACAAAATCATTAGACTAGATTTTGAGTTAGACAAGATTTTGACTTCAGTCAAGAGGTTAGTTTATCATTTGGCATTTGTCAGAAAATTGAAAGTCTGAAACAACTCACGGACATACGTTTGATTTTTCCATAGCCACCCCTGATGGACTTTTTTATGAACATATGGTATTTTCAGTGTAGAGATGCACATTTGGAAAAGAGCATCGTGCATGTGCTTATTTTGTATGGGTTTAATTATTGGATTAAATTTAGATACTGTAAAGCATAATTGAGTTATTGGATAATATATTTCAATATATGTTCGGCTGGCTGTACGTATACGCTTTTTCACATCAAAAACCTCTATTATGTGAAATTCCTTTGTTTTTGCCAACCGACCGTGATTCGCTTACAATACGCTTCGTTATGTGAGCCACACGTTTTTTTTTTCGCATTCCATCAACTGTCTGGCAAATATTAATAAACAATTTACTTTCTGATTCTGTTTCAAACCTTTTTTTATATATCATTGATGATCTAGTTTTGGGAACTTTTTTGTGTGTCTTTGCTTTTGCATTGTTCTTTTTGTTGTTTTGTTGAAATTTTGTATATTATGTAGCTTTTCTGCTAATAAATATTCTTTATTATTATTAACATTAGATATGTAGAAAGTAATTGTTGTTTTCCTTGATAATATATCCTAGATAATTTAGATGTAAAATTAATTATAGGATTATTAAAAGGAGATTAATAGTTCGATAATTGTGAAACTAATCTACTATGGAAAAATCCACAAAAGAATGAAATAAAAAAAATACATGCGTGCAAAATAAAGTAATTCGTTATTACAATCTGAAATTGTTATACTTACATCTCCAGGTTTATGGAAGTAAGTAAGTGTCTCGTAAATTTAAAATTCTCGAGTTTATATCCACAGTTTCGGCAAGGAAGCATTAAACTACTGATTCCTAATTCTTTCATTACGGATTATGGGACTGATACCGTCTTTCTAAATTGAAATATTTCGTCTTTTTACAATTTTTACAAAATATACGAAAGTTCAGCTAAAATTAGATTTTATAATAACTGCAGGATAAATAATTACCAATCTCCAAGAAAAATCTTCTTAATAATAATTGAAGCGATAATTTTGAGTTGTCGTTGGATATTATTTAGTAATGCAACTAAGTGATACAAAATGTACATATGAAAAATATTTTTCAAAAATAACCCAAATCTGTAGTGTTATGGGAAAACTACAATTACTGCAGAATAAATAATTACCAATCTCGAACAAATATCATCTTCATGATAGTTTAAGCGATAATTTTGAGCAGTCGTTGGTTATTATTTAGTAATGAAACTAACTGATAAAAATTGTCCATACGTAAATATTAAAAAAAAAATACACTAATCAGTAGTGCTATGGCAAAACATGCTGTATGCGTTTTTTTTTTTTAAATGCACTCTTTTGCATTAAATGGCTACAAATAAAGTATACTTTAAGTATGAACGAATAAAGTATCTTTATTGTACCGTTGTACAATAAATAACTATGACAATGATATATCCTAACCTACATTCACAATTATAAATACAAAACTATATTTGATTTTCCTGTAAAATAACAAAAATGGCACATAACATGTTTTGCCATACCACTATTCCATTACTGAAATGGCTTAGCGCATAATCATAAACTTTGTTCCATTTTATTTTTTACTAAATTTTTGTTGGCCAATGTAAAATGTCACTAGACTTAAAGAAATAGGTTATATGAGCCGTTTATTTTGAAAGTGGCTCAAGTCCATTTTCATCTTTTATCAAGTTGGCACTTGTGACATTTATAATTTATGCTGAACTGTCAAAAAATAAATCGGTATTGAAATATACTTAGTACATTTGAAAATTTTATATGACGTACATTTTCAAAATAATATAAATACTGAAAATCCTAATTTTTAAAGTGACCTAAGTCCACTTTTTATTGACGATGTCAAAAAGTGCGGCCCAAAATGTTGAAAGCAGTGATGAAGGTAATTTAAATTACGTTTTGATATTGAATTGAAATTTAAAAAATGATATTTAATTTAAAGAAATTATTAAACCCATGGGAAAGGATAAAATAACAAGATTTCTTGATTCTGAAAGTGAAGAGGAATTAAACTCATACAACAGATTTAAAAAAAGAAGGAGAATTTTAGAAGTTCATTCTTCCACAGAGGAAGAGGAAGTAATTGAGAATGAGAATTTACAAAACAGCACCTTCAAAGAAGGATTCAGAGAACACAGAAGTGGTACTTATATTCTGAAAATTCGTAAAATTAAACGGATTTCAGGGAAAAGATACGATACACAATCGGGAAAAATTATTCCTGCCAAAGTTTTTCAAAATGAAGATTGCTAATGCCGAAAAGACTGCTTGAAAAATTTAAATGAAACAGAAAGAAAACGTATTTTCGAAATGTTTTGGAACTTAGCAGACTTTAATAAGCAAAATATATTGCTATACGAAGCGACCGGACGCAGTGTTGTAAAAAGAAGACGTCAGAGAAACGGAAAAGGTTCATGTAGAAATGAGAGTTTTACGTATTGGTTAAATTCTAAAACAGGCAAAGTTGCTGTTTGTAAAAAAATCTTTTTAGATACTTTTCAAATAAGCGAAGGACGATTGAAACGTGTATTAAAATCTAAAAACGGTGGCAACGATTTACGTGGGCGTTTGCCTGAATCGTCGAGAAAAATATGTGATGAAGCAAATATGATTGTTTAAAACCATATTAACAGTTTCCCGAAATTTAAATCCCATTATACTAGGGACCATAATCCCGACAGAAAATATCTTCATCCTGAACTGACTATAAAAAAAAATGTTTAATTTTTATGAGCTTCACTGAAGAAAATAATTTAAATCCAGTTAATGAATGGACTTATAGAAAATTATTCAAAAAGGATTCTAATCTACATTTCCACCAACCACGCAAAGACACATGTCAAAGATGTGATCTATTAAACATTAAAGTCAAAGCATCAGAAAACCATGAAGAACAGAAAAAACTTATGGAAGAACATGATATTCATTTGAAGCTAGCAGAATCGGCTAGAAATGCGTTAAAACAAGATCAAGAGCGAGTATCAAGTAATCCATCTCATTATTTTGGCTTTTCATTCGACCTGCAGAAAGCGTTACCATTCCCAAAGTTAACTACTTCAGTAGCTTATTATAAATGTAACATGTATATTTTAAATTTAGGCATACACAATTTTCACAACGATAATGTATACATGTACGTTTGGGATGAAACAAAAGCTTCTAGAGGTTCCCAAGAAGTGGCTTCATGCCTCTTGAGACACCTAAGAACCCTGAAAGGTGAAAAACACATCATTGCATATAGTGACATGTGTGGAGGACAAAACAGAAACATCAAAATATCTTTAATGTGGTTAAAAATTCTATCGATGGGAAATGATGTGGAAATGATAGACCACAAATTTTTAATATCAGGGCATTCATTTTTACCTAATGACAGAGATTTTGGCGTTATAGAAATGTCGTTAAAAATAAATCAGTTATTGTATGTGCCACAAGATTATTATAATATAATTAAAAAATGTAGAAAAGGTAATACTTTCATACTAAATGAAATGAAACAAGAGGATTTTATATCAACAAGACTCTTGGAAGAAGCAGTTTACAAAAGATCCAAAAATACCAACGGAGAAATAATAAACTGGCTTCAAATATGCTGGATGCGATTTTTAAGAAATGAACCATATAAAATTTTATACAAAACAACCATGGATGAGAACGTAGAATTTAAAATTCATGATTTATTGCCACGTCGGGGTAGACCTAAAAAATTTGGGAAAATTGTATTGCCATCGTTATATAAAAGTATAAGAAGATCATCACATCACTAAAATACCGACACATGATGGACTTATTGCAGTATATACCTCCGGAACACCATAACTACTTCAAATCACTCTCGCATACTGAGAATGTTAACGAATAACTTGTTACTAAATTTATTTCTATTATCTAAAAATATAATTTAAATGTTTTTTTTTCTATTTTTTAAGCTATATGTAACGGACTTAAGCTCTTTCACTTTTTGTAACAAAACAAATTTTTATTTTGAAAGTGACCTAAGTCCTTTTAAGGTAAGCAAGGTCATATTATACACTTAATAATAGCAACTTTTTAATAGGATGTATAAAATTAAATCCCTTAAATGCGATTTAACATTGCAAGTCAACCATATATCTTACGTATATTTTTAATTTTGTAAAAACGCAAAACCTTAAGTATTACAAATTAAAGATAAATGGACTTAAGTCACTTTCAAAATGAACGGCTCATATTTAAAATAAAATAGGTTATATTTTATGACAGTGGGCAATGTTGCCATCAAATTGAGTATCTATTGAGTACAGAATTTATTTGCTATTTCTATTTTCATATATGAATTAGGAAACGTTGTTAGAAATCTGACATTTAATTTTTTTTTTCACTGTCAGATCATTTTTGTTGGTGATAATGTGTAAACTTTATAAAATGAAACCATTTAAAAAATAAAAATGGAACAGACTATACTATAGTATACCTATATGTTCGAAAAATGTTTCCTTGGGTAGAAAAAATGACCATCACACGACAGTCCCATAATATTTTTATATTATATATGCACATTGCACACGTATGAACATATTTGTTTGAGTTTGTTAAGTACCTAATGGGTATCATAATACGTGTTCTAGTTTGTGGTCACCATAATTAACACATCGATATATTGTTCACCAAAGTTAACTTATCAACTATTATGTATAGTAATTGTACCCAACAAAGTTATGACATATTTTTAATGCCATATTTAATCAATCATAATAGCATACGTAATACATAGATCAATAGTTTTTAATAATAATGATAATACTCTCTCTTTATTCCCAGCCTACGTTACAGAAAAATTCTAAATGATATAGTATAAAATATATAATTACATAGATGTTTCATTATTTTGATTCATCTCGTTTGTCAGTTGTGCTATGTAACTTGTTCTTAATAATAATCCATTCAAGTTGAATGTATAGATAAAATTGAAATGAGTACGACAATTTTTATACTATTACATACACTGAACTGCTACTTACATACATACATACATACATACAGGGTGTTAAAATATTTGATATTTTACCCACATACAGGGTGGCCCAACTATTCTCGCTCGGATCATTGCTGCTAGACATATGAAAATTGAGGAAAAAATGTGATTAGAAGTTATTGGACACTTGATGTGCTACTTTTTGAAATTATTTTCGAGTGTACAGAGTGTACCATAAATCCGGGACACTAAATTTGGTCTCTTTTTTAAATGGAATACCCTGTATATTGTTTCATTTTTGGAATTTGCTTCATGTGGGCTTCACAAATCATTTGTATTTTTAGGGATCAGATGCCTTAAAAAATGCAGATACAGAATATTACAGTAAATTAAAATAAATGTAATACTATTGATTTTCTGCGATTCTCCAAAATAATTATGTTTGAAGATATTATTATATATATAATCGATCTTTATAGGGCTATCGACCCCATATGGGGTCTTTCCGCCTAATAGATATTATTATATTTTTGCAGGATATTTTTAAAATATCTGGATAACTTTAAACTTTATGAAAATTGCTAAAATTGTAATGATTTTAAAGATTTTAGGTTAAATAAATAAATTTAAAAAAAACAAACAAGAAATTGTTATGATTTAAGAGAAATATTGTAATATGGCAGAATATTAGCAAGCTTTGGAAATATCTGAGCTTGTTGCATTTTTTTTTTAAATAATTAATCTTAAAAAAATGTATAAAATAACAGCATAAGTACAGAATTCCATAGCAAATTATTGAAAATTTTATGATTTAAAAGAAATTTTATAATATGGCAGAATATTAGCAAAGTTTAGATTTAAAGTAAAAGTAATTTATTTGTTTATGCCAAACGGCTTACAATGGTGAGTACAATTTAAAATATAAAGGATTTAATTTTTTTTAGTATGACTATGTGTTAAGCATTTCAGTAGTGGTATGACAAAACATGTTATCTGCCAGTTTTGTTATTTTACAGGAAAAGCAAAAATAGTTTCGCATTTATAATTGTAAATGTTGACTTAAAAATAACATGTACATATGTATTTACAATACAAAATTTATCTGAGTGTGTACTAATTTTCTGCAATTGTCTGAAATAACCATGCTTTAAAAAATGTGAAGTGCAAAATGTTACAATGATTTTTTTGCAAAAAAAAATGAGACTCAAGAGAATTCCATTTCCAAGTAAATACACATTTTCTGTGTCCCCATCTCAAAATGACAATTTATATCAAAAAGTCTGTCGATATTAATTCAATTTTGGAAATATTTTTTTTTATAACCAAATCAAAACGACAGTTTAAAAAAAAGACAACTGGTGTAGTTTACTCTGAGTTTACTTCTGAGTAAAGTCAAGTGAAGTTTACACAGAGCATATTATTGTTAATTTTGATTAATAATTCCCGCATATACTGAAGGAAAGTTATAGATGCCAAGTTTAAAAAAAAAGGCAACTGGTGAAGTTTACTCTGAGTTTACTTCTGAGTAAACTCAAGTGAAGTTTACTCAGAACATATTATTGTTAATTTTTATTAATAATTCTGCGGGAATTATTAATAAAAATTAATAAAATTATATTTAAGGATGCATTTTTTTTATGTATAGGTATCTAACCGGAGTTGTGTTTATGTTTTATAAACAACAACGATGGCACAGTTAAATAGATAATGGGGGATTTAACGATTTGCAAAGCGTCGGTTGACTGCCGATGTTCAGTTTTCGCAATTACTGCATGCAAACGCTGCAAATTTCGCGACCCTTCCCTGAATAATTGAGCGGGGAAACGCGCCCTGATTGTTTACGTTTTGTCGCCGCACCAAAATGCTGCAGAATTTTAAATTTTGCGACCGTATGCACAGTCCACAGCTTGAGGCGTCTATATATGCGAAAATATATGGTTCACAGAAATCGAACGATGAACGAATCAAGTGTAATGTCGCGAATATTTCATGAGCAACAGAGAAAAATGTAGGTTATATGTTATAATATTTCATATCTGAAGCATATCTGAAATAGCATCCAGAAAATTAAATAACGGAACAAAACTTGATCCTTTAGATGCAGATATTCAAGTCCTTGATGATATCTGGTCAGGATCCAAAATACTCAGTAGACTATATATACTTACACAAATTGAATCATTTCAGAAACCCGTTAGTGAACTTTTTCATATTTTCTGGAAATAGAAAAGACTATATCTTTTCATATTTTCTGGAAATAGAAAAAGACTATATCTTTTCATATTTTATACATTGTAATTAAATATTTCATAAAAAAAACTGATATTCCTTTTTAAATTTTAATAATTTTATAATAACACAGAATATTAGCAAATTTTGAAAATAGCTGAGAGTACCGATTTTCTGCAATTATCTGAAATACTTAATCATTTAAAAAAAAAGAGGAATGTACAGAATATTCTCTTTAGTAAATTTTCTTCCAAATTTCTTTAATACTATTGAGTAGTAGTAAACGTATTTGTTACAGATCTTATCCCTAACTCGCTATCGACCAACGAGGGGTCATTCTGCGGTAATACTATTGATTTTCTGGACTTTTCTGAAATAATTATGCTTTAAAAAAATGCAAAGTACAGAATATTACAGTAAATTTTTCCAAATTTCTTTAATACTATTGATATCCTGTAAGTAGACAAAGTAGCACATCAAGTGTCCAATAATTTCCAATCAGATGTTTTCCTCAATTTTCATTAGTCTAGCAGCAATGGTCCGAGCGAGGATAGGTGGGCCACCCTGTATGTAGTTTTTTTTTTGAAAAAACTTTGTAATTTTGAATTTTACACTATTACAATATTCCCTTAACATTTATAATAATAATAATAATATGATACGACCACTTCCACTAGTATTTTCAACTTTTATTATAATTTTGTATGTGTGAAATTCAATATAATAGGCAAATGTTTTTGCGTAAATTATCATCAGTTTCAGTCCAAGAAACTTATAGATTTGTAGGTTTTCTTTCGTCTCCCATTCGTTCATTCATTCATTCATTCATTCATTCATTCATTCATTCATTTATTCATTCGCTCACTCATTAATTCGTTCACTCATTCATTCGTTCATTCATTCATTCATACATTCATTCATTCATTCATTCATTCATTCATCCTGTGGCACTACAACCATCTGTGGGTCTTGGCCTCCTCCACCAGCCTATTCCAGGACACTCGGTCCTTGACAACCTCCCTCCAACTTCCGACCTTCATTATGCGAAGGTCATTCATAACATCTTCCCACCATTTGTTCTTTAGTCTCCATCTGCTACGTGCTTCATTGGTCTTATCCTTATTTCCTTGCCGTCGTGGTTTTCTCCTGCACCAGAATACTTCAGGACACTCGGTCCTTGACAGCCTCCCTCCAATGCCGTTGTTGTTTTCTCCTCCACCAGCCTAATCCAGGACACTCAGTCCTTGACAATCTTCCCTCCATTTGTTCTTTAGTCTCCATCTGCTATATGCTTCATTGGTCTTAGCCTTATTTCCTTGCCGTTGTTGTTTTCTCCTCCACAAACCTATTCCAGGACACTTGGTCCTTGACAACCTCCCTCCAACTTCCGACCTTCATTATGCGAAGGTCATTCATAACATCTTCCCTCCATATGTTCATTAGTCTTCATCTGCTACGTGCTTCATTGGTCTTATCCTTATTTCCTTGCCGTTGTTGTTTTCGGTTTAACTGTCCAATTCCAGGCTGTTGTTTGGTTTTCGTAACAAGTCTGTGTATTACGTGATGAGGTTGTTATCCTTATGCCCAACCCCTATTTCGGAGGGTCATTTCTCCCGCTCTCGTTTGCCCTGACCCTGCCTCAAAAACGGGTTGGTTGCCGTATTTTCAGCAGGGTTGCTCAGGTTACCGGGGCCTTCACCATCGTGGAGGTGAGAGTCGGAATTGGGTAGGAGAGGCTATGCGACAATCTCTTCGTGTGAGATTGTCGTGTGGTACGCATGCACTACCCCATTTGAGCCCCTTTTCGTCTCCCAATGTTTCGCTATGTACCAAATACAATGGATGTTGGACATGTTAGGCATTGTTGTGCCTAATTTGTTAATAATCCATTAATTACAATCAAAACTATGGGACATAAATGATATTTGTGTGCTGTCATTTGTTGTTTTTATTTTAAAAATATTTGACGAAGTTTTCAGGTTGCAGCGAAAATATTCTTTTGCTTTTCTGGTATTTTTCTATCTTACGAAAAAATAGTCTACGAACAACTATTCCTTGTGCTTACATCGCGTATGTAATAAAGTCAAGTTTGATCTTGTAATTCAACTTTTTTTTTACTGAAATGGTTCTTAAGATGTCGGATTAATCAAACTAAACCTAAATGTTGTAATAAATTCAAAGTCCGTTCAAAACTTCGAAAGCTTTTATCGCAGTTCTTCCATTATGTACAAAACTCAAGAGAAAACATCTGTTGGAAAATCTTTTATCCACGTACTTCTTCACAGTTTCTGGTGTACTATCTTTTTTTCGCACGTTATGTAAGACGATGCCTTTGGTGATGATGCACTGAAGTTATCTTCTTCCTAGACCTCAGATCCTTAAGGAAGATCTCGCGATGTTTTTATATCCAAAGCTTCCAAGAGAGACAGTGAAACAACCAAAACCGATGTACCTATATATTTTTACAATGGTACGCATTCTTTAACCTACAGCAGTTGGAACAAGAGTTCCAACTCACGGGGGTGAGTTGGAACTCACGGGGGTGAGTCTCTGCGGGGGAGCAGAGATGTTGATTAACTTGATTCGCAGTTTTAATTCGCGGTTTTAATCAGCGTTTTAATCGAGATCTCTGCTGGGGATGAGTTGGAGCTCTTGTTGCTTAACTACTGCAGTAGTTAGAACTCGTGTTGCTTAACTACTACAGTAGTTGGAACTTTTGTTGTTTAACTACTACAGTAGTTGGAACTCTTGTTGCTTATCCATTACAGTAGTTGTACTACAGTACCTGTAAGATTTTCAATGCTGTAATTTCAGACACTGGATATTTGTCTTGCTTGTTGAGGTCTTCAATCCTCTCTTCGAGAAGATCAATTGAGGCATGCGAGTAGTTAAACAACAATAGTTCCAACACAACCCCCTGCAGAGAGCTCGATTAAATTGATTCACGGTTTTAATAATTGAAATCGCAGATTAAAGCCGCGAATCAATTTAATCGAGGCCTATGCTGGTGGTGAGTTGGAACTCTTGTTGCTTAACTACTACAGTAGTTGGAACTCTGGAACTCTTATTGCTTAACTACTACAGTACTTAAGCAACAAAAGTTCCAACTGACCCCCAGCAGACATCTCGATTAAATTGATTCGCAGTTTTAATCCGCGTTTCAATCGAGATATCTGCTGGGGATGAGTTGGAACTCTTGTTGCTTAACTACTACATTAGTTGGAACTCTTATTTCTTAACTACTTCAGTACTTAAGCAACAAGAGTTCCAACTCACCCCCAGCAGACATCTCGATTAAATTTATTCGCAGTTTTAATCCGCGTTTTAATCGAGATCTCTGCTGGGGATGACTTGGAACTCTTGTTGCTTAACTACTACAGTATTGGAACTCTTATTGCTTAACTACTTCAGTACTTAAGCAACAAAAGTTCCAACTCACCCCCAGCAGAGATCTCGATCAAATAGATTCGCGGTTTAAATCCGCATTTTAATCGAGATCTCTGCTGGGGATGAGTTGGAACCCTTGTTGCTTAACTATTACAGTAGTTGGAACTCTTATTGCTTAACTACTTCAGTACTTAAGCAACAAGAGTACCAACTCACCCCCAGTCGAGATCTCGAATAAATTGATTCGCAGTTTTAAGCCGCGTTTTAATCGAGATCTCTGCTTAGGATGAGTTGGAACTCTTGTTGCTTAACTACTACAGTATTGGAACTCTTATTGCTTAACTACTTCAGTACTTAAGTAACACGAGTTCCAACTCTCGCCCAGCAGAGATCTCGATTAAATCAATTCGAGGTTTTAATACGCGTTTTAATCGAGATCTCTGCTGGGGATGATTTTTAACTCTTGTTGCTTAACTACTACAGTAGTTGGAACTCTTATTTCTTAACTACTGCAGTACTTAAGTAACAAGAGTTCCAACTCACCCCCAGCAGAGATCTCTATTAAATTGATTCGCAGTTTTAAGCCGCGTTTTAATCGAGATCTCTGCTCGGGATGAGTTGGAACTCTTGTTGCTTAACTACTACAGTATTGGAACTCTTATTGCTTAACTACTACAGTAGTTCCAACTCATCCCCAGCAGAGATCTCGATTAAATTGATTCGCGGTTTTAATCCGCGTTTTAATCGAGATATCTGCTGGGGATGAGTTGGAACTCTTGTTGCTTAATTACTACAGTAGTTCTAACTCTTATTGCTTAAATATTTCAGTACTTAAACAACAAGAGTTCCAACTCACCCCCAGCAGAGATCTCGAATAAATTGATTCGCTGTTTTAATCCGCGTTTTAATCGAGATCTCTGCTGGGGATGAGTTGGAACTCTCGTTGCTTAACTACTACAGTATTGGAACTCTTATTGCTTAACTACTTCAATACTTAAGCAACAAGAGCTCCAACTCACTCCCAGCAGATATCTCGAATAAATTGTTTCGCGGTTTTAATCCGCGTTTTAATCCGAGCTGGGGATGAGTTGGAACTCTTGTTGCTCAACTACTACAGTAGTTGGAACTCTTATTGCTTAACGACTACAGGACTAAAGAAACAAGAGTGCCAACTTACCCCCAGCAGAGATTTCGATTAAATTGATTCGAAGTTTTTATCCGCATTTTAATCGAGATCTCTGCTTAGGATAAGTTTGAACTCTTATTGCTTAACTACTACAGTTGTTGGAACTCTTATAGCTTAACTACTTCAGTACTCAAGCAACAGAAGTTCCAACTCACCCCCAGCAGAAATCTCGAATTAATTGATTCGCAGTTTTAATCCGCGTTTTAATCGAGATCTCTGCTAGGGATGAGTTTGAACTCTTGTTGCTTAACAACTACAGTATTGGAACTCTTATTGCTTAACTACTTCGGTACTTAAGTAACACGAGTTCCAACTCTCGCCCAGCAGAGATCTCGATTAAATCAATTCGAGGTTTTAATACGCGTTTTAATCGAGATCTCTCCTGGGGATGACTTTGAACTCTTGTTGCTTAACTACTACAGTAGTTGGAACTCTTATTGCTTAACTGCTACAGTAGTTAAGCAACAAGAGTTCCAACTCATCCCCAGCAGACATTTCGATTAAATTGATTCGCGGTTTTAATCCGCGTTTTAATCGAGATCTCTGCTGGTGGTGAGTTGGAACTCTTGTTGCTTAACTACTACAGTAGTTGGAACTCTTATTTCTTAACTACTACAGTACTTAAGCAACAAGAGTTCCAATTCACCCCCTGCAGAGATCTCGATTAAATTGATTCGCAGTTTTAATCCGCGTTTTAATCGGGATCTCTGCAGGGGATGAATTGGAACTCTTGTTGCTTAATTACTGAAGTAGTTGGAACTCTTATTGCTTAACTACGTCAGTACTTAAGCAACAAGAGTTCCAACTCACCCCCAGCAGAGATCTCGATTAAATTGATTCGCGGTTTTAATCCGCGTTTTAATTGAGATATCTGCTGGGGATGAGTTTGAACTCTTGTTGTTTAACTACTACAGTATAGGAACTCATATTGCTTAACTATTTCAGTACTTAAACAATAAGAGTTTCAACTCACCCCCAGCAGAGATGTCGATTAAATTGATTCGCGGTTTTAATTCGCGATTTAATCGAGATCTCTGCTGGGGGAAGTCGTGTTGCTTAACTGCTACAGTAGTTGGAACTCTTATTGCTTAACTACTACAGTACTTAAGCAACAAGAGTTCCAACTCACTCGCAGCAGAGATCTCGAATAAATTGATTTGCAGTTTTTATCCGCGTTTTAATCGAGATCTCTCCTGGGGGTGAGTTGGAACTCTTGTTGCTTAACTACTAAAGTAGTTGGAACACTTATTGCTTAACTACTACAGTACTTAAGCAAGAAGAGTTCCAACTCAGCCCCAGCAGACATTTCGATTAAATTGATTCGCAGTTTTAATCCGCGTGTTAATCGAGATCTCTGCTGGGGGTGAGTTGGAACTCTTGTTGCTTAACTACTAAAGTAGTTGGAACACTTATTGCTTAACTACTACAGTACTTAAGCAAGAAGAGTTCCAACTCAGCCCCAGCAGAGATCTTGATTAAATTGATTCACAGGTTTAATTCTCGTTTTAATCGAGATCTCTGCTAGGGATGAGTTGGAACTCTTGTTGCTTAACTACTACAGTAGTTGGAACTCTTATTTCTTAACTACTACAGTACTTAAACAACAAGAGTTCCAACTCGCCCCCAGCAGAGATCTCGATTAAATTGATTCGCAGTTTTAATCCGCGTTTTAATCGAGATCTCTGCTGGGGATGAGATGGAACTCTTGTTGCTTAGCTACTACAGTAGTTGGAACTCTTATTTCTTAACTACTTCAGTACTCAAGCAACAGAAGTTCCAACTCACCCCCAGCAGAAATCTCGATTAAATTGATTCGCAGTTTTAATCCGCGTTTTAATCGAGATCTCTGCTGGGGATGACTTTGAACTCTTGTTACTTAACTACTACAGTAGTTGGAACTCTTATTGCTTAACTACTTCAGTACTTAAGTAACAAGAGTTCCAACTCACCCCCAGCAGAGATCTCGATTAAATTGATTCGCGGTTTTAATCCGCGTTTTAATCGAGATCTCTGCTGGGGATGAGTTGGAACTCTTGTTGCTTAACTACTACAGTAGGTGAAACTCTTATTGCTTAACTACTTCAGTACTTAAGCAACAAGAGTTCCAACTTACTCCCAGCAGAGATCTTAGTAAAATTGATTCGCGATTTTAATTCACGTTTTAATCGAAATCTCTGCTGGGGATGAGTTGCAACTCTTGTTGCTTAACTATTACAGTAGTTGGAACGCTTAACTACTTCAGGACTTAAGCAACAAGTGTTCCAACTCACCCCCTGCAGAGATCTCGATTAAATTGATTCGCGGTTTTAATACGCGTTTTAATCGTGATCTTTGCTGGGGATGAGATGGAACTCTGGTTGCTTAACTACTACAGTAGTTGAAACTCTTATTTCTTAACTACTTCAGTAGTTAAGCAACAAGAGTTCCAACTCACCCCCAGCATAGATTTCGAATAAATTGAATCGCAGTTTTAATCTGCGTTTTAATCGGTATCTCTGCTGGGGATGAGTTGGAACTCTTGTTGCTTAACTACTACAGTATTGGAACTCTTATTGCTTAACTACTTCAGTACTTAAGCAACAAAAGTTCCAACTCACCCCCAGCAGGGATCTCGATTAAATTGATTCTCAGTTTTAATCCGCGTTTTAATCGAGATCTCTGCTGGGGATCAGTTGTAACTCTTGTTGCTTAACTACTACAGTAGTTGAAACTCTTATTGCTTAACTACTTCAGTACTTAAGCAACAAGAGTTCCAACTCACCACCAGCAGAGATCTCGATTAAATTGATTCGCAGTTTTAATCCGCGTTTTAATCGAGATCTCTGCTGGGGATGAGTTGGAACTCTTGTTGCTTAACTACTACAGTAGTTGGAACTCTTATTGCTTAACTACTACAGTACTTAAGGAACAAGATTTCCAACTCAGCCCCAGCAGAGATCTCGATTAAATTGATTCGCAGTTTTAATCCGCGTTTTAATCGAGATCTCTGCTGGGGATGAGATGGAACTCTTGTTGCTTAACTACCACAGTATTGGAACTCTTATTGCTTAACTACTACAGTAGTTAAGCAACAGCAGTTCCAACTCATCCCCAGCAGAGATCTCGATTAAATTGATTCGCGGTTTTAATCCGCGTTTTAATCGAGATATCTGCTGGGGATGAGTTGGAACTCTTGTTGCTTAATTACTACAGTAGTTCTAACTCTTATTGCTTAAATACTTCAGTACCTTAACAACAACAGTTCCAACTCACCCCTAGCAGAGATCTCGAATAAATTGATTCGCGGTTTTAATCCGCGTTTTAATCGAGATACCTTCTGGGGATGAGTTGTAACTTTTGTTGCTTAACTACTACAGTAATTGGAACTTTTATTGCTCAACTACTGCAGTACTTAAGCAACAAGCATTCTTACTCACCCCCAGCAGAGATCTCGATTAAATTGATTCGCAGTTTTAATCCGCGTTTTAATTGAGATCTCTGCTGGGGATGAGTTGGAACTCTTTTTGCTTAACTACTACAGTAGTCGGAACTCTTATTGCTTAACTACTTCAGTAGTTAAGCAACAGGAGTTCCAACTCATCCCCAGCAGAGATCTGGATAAATTGATTCGCGGTTTTAATTCGCGTTTTAATCGGGATCTCTGCTAGGGATGACTTGGAACTCTTGTTGCTTAACTACTACAGTAGTTGGAACTCTTATTGCTTAACTACTTCAGTACTTAAGCAACAAAAGTTCCAACTCGCCCTAAATTTTCCTTCTATTTAAAAACTTTTGCTAATGCTAACACAATACAAGTCAGCTGCTTAGGTGTTTCGATAACGAAATAGCCCACTTTCAATATCTACTACTTGTGATTATCTGGAATAAAATACTTTCCATTTTGATGACGAAATACGTATTCCAATATATCCAACAAGTAGAGAAACGAGTATTTCTTTGATATTCCGTCGGCTTTTGCACGCCCGCTGTTTCAAGGGATGTCCTTTCCAGGCCTCGCGAATTCTCTTCCATCGTACCATGGATTAGATGAACACATAAATCATAAATCGCGGCCGTAAATCTCCAGAACGACCGCGTGCGGCATCCGGCCGGCGGAATCTGTAATTGCGCTTCGAGTTTCTTCCTTTTTTCCCCATCCTGTACCGAAGAGGAGAACCGGAAAACGTAGGTACGCGGGGCTCTCATCCCACTTCTGATGCTCTGCGAAGCCCGCTGGGTTGCTAATGCGGCCGTTTTGTCTCTCTCCATGCATGCGGTCGAATAAATATGTAAAGTGGAGTTTAATTACAGTTTCTGTTTGTGTACAGTTGCCGCTGTATCGCGCACGTACGCCGTTGTAAATCCGACAGGGCGACATGGGGGTGGCATTTTCTTATCGCCGCAGACTCCTGCAGACACAGCGAGCCCGCAAGTCGCTTTCGCACATTGTTCCGGAAGGGGGTGGGAGTCGATTCCAAGGCGCGCCGGAAGCGGGCCGCCCCCGTGTTCACCCGCACAGCTTCACACAAGTGAATGGAGTTCCTGATTTCGGGAAGAATTGTGTTTAATTAGTCCTTAAGGCATGTCTTGCATGATATCTTCTCGGGTGTGAAGTAAAAACACATTTCACTTCCTCAGTACGTACATCTTTATATCAAATATGGTAATAGCTAATCATTCGAATATGTACCACTAATTTTGAAACAAAAACAAACTTTTAAAGATTTTTTTTTTAAATTAAGCAATTAAATTCAAATACGTGTATGTACTTATATGCTTATATACAATAAATGTATTTTAATTTCTTGGTAAATGAGCGTATGATTGGAATTGAACATTACAATCAAATAAACCAACAAAGTCGCCTGTTGATCAAATTCAGAAAATTTTCAGAAATTTCAGTAACAACTAACACATACCTGTCAAAGCAGAAAGTTAAGTGTTTGATTTTCTCCCAGATTTAATACTGCAACTTTGTCAAATTTTTAGGAGAATTAGTTTCAGGTGTACTATACACGAATCGAGTGACAAATTTGCAAATAATAAGAGAAATAAAAATACATTTCATTAACACGAAAGATTTAAAAAAAAGATAATAAAAATAGGTTTTGTAATCATTATAAAAACTTTGAACTAGTAATTAATTCTATGATAACTACACTTATCGATATTATGCCGATATCATCAATTTTGTAGCAATTTTACGTAATTTATGACTTAGTTAAACTTATTTTTTTAAACTATGCCTTGCCTTGCAAACATTACGAGGTTGTGCATTACACTTGTCATTATTTATTATCTTTATTGACATCTATCAGTAATTCCGCTGTTAATCGCACTCTTAAAATCTAGGTACAATGTATTCCATTCAAATATCAAACATTGGTGTTTTTTTCCTAAAATTATAAGGTAAATTACGTTAGCTTAGGTTACGTCTGGCTAGATAGGTGTATTCAAAAAACATCACGAGCGCCTCTTTATTTTTTTATTGACTAAATTACAAAACATGAATTAAAAATCATTACTTTAGCAAAATATGTATAGTCTATATTTGAAAAAAATAGAATCGCCTTCTCAAGTAGACAAATAAAAAATACATTTAATTATATCGAAAGATTAAAAAAAAAGATACTACAAATTAGAGTTGTTGTTTTTGTAATCATTATAAAAACTTTGAAGTAGTAATTAATTTAATAATAACTTATTGATATTATGGCATCATCAATTTTGTAGCAATTTTATGTAATTTATGACTTAATTAAACTTTTAATATCAAACATAAATTTATACAAGATCACCAAAATCATACCCATCCAACAAGGACTAGACAAACTACGAAATAAATTTCAACAAAAACAGGACAATAGGACAATACTCGACGAATTGTGTATTAAAAGACAAAACAAACGCACTACAAAATTACATCCGACAAAAACGCTTCATGAATCATATTACACTTCATAACACTCTCTTCACACTATCAAAATAATCACTCATGAATCACATATAGGTAATGTTATATAATATAATATGTAATGTAATGTATAATGTAACGTACGTATAATGTAATAGGCAAGGCGGAAAGACCCTATGGGGTCGATAGCCTAATAAAGATTGTTTATATATTAAACTTTTAAGGAAAAGATAATAAAAATTGGAGTTTTTGTTTTTGTAGTCATTATAAAAACTTTGAAGAAGTAATTAATTTTATGATAACTTGAAGATATTATGGCAGAATCGTCAATTTTGTAGCAATTTTATTTAATTTGTGACTTAATTATAAACTTTAATAACTTAATAACTTTATGACTTTATAACTTTATTAATTTTCAGGAAATGTTACGTATCGTTCAAAATTCACCGGAATTTCTATAGCAAGTTAATGAAAGTTATTCATGAACTTTTGTTTTGCTTTATAGAGATTTTGTAATAATTTTATGTCATGCTTTTTTTATGATTTCATGATTTGTATGATCATTTTATGATTTTTCATAATAATTTCCGAATTTTTTATGATCATTTTGTAATTTCAAACTTTGTGATTTTTTTTATTCCAACTTTGTTGATTTTTTTTATATGCAGGGTTGGAATAAATAATGATAAAAAATATCAAAAATCAATTATTTAGAAAAACAAATTTGAAATTAAATTATTTGATTTTTTTATATTTCTGATCAGTTTTTGCCAGTTTTGATGTGATTTATATCAATTGATTTACATCACGATTTAAATCACACCAACCCTGATTTTATCACAACTTTGTAGATTTTGTGACAACTTGAATTTTGGAGTAATTTTGTGAATTTTACGATAATTACGTTATAGATATATATTGTTATTATAAGTATAAGTATAAGTTTCTATAAGTTACTATAAGTATAAGTCATGCTCTCATAAATCTAGTACAAGAAATTAGGTTACAATAGCAAGTTTATATAGAAATGTCAAACTGTTTGTACTAGATTTATGTGAGCATGACTGTACATACTATAAGTTTGTTGTAATTTTCACGAATTTTCAGAAGATTCAATATTTATAATTATTTTATTGAATATTTCGAAGTTTCTATATTTATAAGTATTTTATTGAATGTCAGAAAATTATAAAACAAAAACAAAAGGAAATCTGTTATTGTAGTGGAAATTATTAATATATATATATATATATATATATATATATATATATATATATATATATATATATATATATATATCATTGTTTTAGGATTTGAACAGCCTGGGTTTGTAGGTTTACAAGATGTTAGACTTAAATTTAAAACTTTTAGCTCGAAATGCATTGGATTTACTCTTGAGTTTTCAGAAATTTTAATATTTATGATTCATTTCACCAAATTTTCCGAAAATTATAAATTCAAAAAATGGTTATTTGCTTGTATACGTATATCATTGTTTTAGGATTTGAACATCCTAGGTTTGTAGGTTTACAAGACGTTTAAGACTGAAATTAAAAACTTTTAGCTCGAAATGCATTGGATTTACTCTTAAATTTTCAGAAATTTTAATATTTATGATTCATTTCAGCAAATTTTCCGAAAATTATAAATTAAAAAAATGGTTATTTACGTGGAAACGAAATTATTTTCGTATTAAAATTTTTCATATTGGTTTGTAGTTGCCATAGGAAATTTGAATACAAGTTTATGGGATTTTTATAGATTAAAAACAAACTTTCGTAGTTCGAAATCAATTGTAATTTCTAGAAAATCCATAAATGGTCTTCAAAGTTCGCAAAGTTCATAATCGTCAAAGTTAAGAAATCAGGCACATCACATTGAATGTTCTATATTTTATAAAGTTCATAGAAATTTTGGAAATAATTTAATAAATCTGTTATTTTAGTGGAAATTATTAAAATTTTATTATCATTGTTTTTGGATTCACACATCCTAGGTTTGCAGATTTACAAGACGTTAGAGAATTAAATTTAAAAAAACTCTTAGTGCGAAATGAATTGGAATTTCTCTAGAATTTTCCGAAATTTTAATATTTTTGTTTCATTTAAGAAAATTTCCCGAAAATTATTAATAAAAAATCGTTATTTTCGTGGAAACTATTAAAAAATTTCGTATTTGTTCGTAGTTACCATAGGAAATTTGAATATAAGTTTATGGGACTTTTATAGATTTAAAAAAAAAAAACTTTCGCAGTCGTAGGTCGAAATGAATTGTAATTTCTAGAAAGTCCATAAATAATCGTCAAAGTTCGCCAAGTTCATAATCGCCAAAGTTCAGAAATCAGGAACATTTCATTGAATGTTCTATATTTTATAATTTTTATAGAAAATTTGGAAACAATTTATTTTATTTTTTATTTTATTTTTTGAATTAACGGGACAATGCCCACTAACACATTGCTTCATAAATACATTACAAAATTTAATACATATTACAACAAGTAATAATTCAACTAATAACATTAAATTAAAGTAAAACGAGGTTAACATATATACAACAAATATATACAACAAAATTTAATAAATCTGTTTAATAATGTGTTATATTAGTGGATATTATTAAAATTTTATTATCATTGTTTTATGATTTAAACATCCTAGGTCTGTAAGTTAACAAGACGATATTGAATTAAAAAAAAACTTTTAGTTCGAAATGAATTGTAATTTCTCTTGAATTTTCCGAAATTTTAATATTTTTGTTTCATTTAAGAAAATTTCCTGAAAATTATTAATAAAAAATCGTTATTTTCGTGGAAACTATTAAAAAATTTCGTATTTGTTCGTAGTTACCATAGGAAATTTGAATATAAGTTTATGGGACTTTTATAGATTTAAAAAAAAAAAACTTTCGCAGTCGTAGGTCGAAATGAATTGTAATTTCTAGAAAGTCCATAAATAATCGTCAAAGTTCGCCAAGTTCATAATCGCCAAAGTTCAGAAATCAGGAACATTTCATTGAATGTTCTATATTTTATAATTTTTATAGAAAATTTGGAAACAATTTATTTTATTTTTTATTTTATTTTTTGAATTAACGGGACAATGCCCACTAACACATTGCTTCATAAATACATTACAAAATTTAATACATATTACAACAAGTAATAATTCAACTAATAACATTAAATTAAAGTAAAACGAGGTTAACATATATACAACAAATATATACAACAAAATTTAATAAATCTGTTTAATAATGTGTTATATTAGTGGATATTATTAAAATTTTATTATCATTGTTTTATGATTTAAACATCCTAGGTCTGTAAGTTAACAAGACGATATTGAATTAAAAAAAAACTTTTAGTTCGAAATGAATTGTAATTTCTCTTGAATTTTCCGAAATTTTAATATTTTTGTTTCATTTAAGAAAATTTCCTGAAAATTATTAATAAAAAATCGTTATTTTCGTGGAAACTATTAAAAAATTTCGTATTTGTTCGTAGTTACCATAGGAAATTTGAATAAAAGTTTATGGGATTTTTTATAGATTAAAAAAAAAACTTTCGTAGCCGTAGGTCGAAATGAATTGTAATTTCTAGAAAGTCCATAAATGATCGTCAAAGTTCGCCAAGTTCATAATCGTCAAAGTTCAGAAATCAGGAACATTACATTGAATGTTCTATATTTTATAATTTTCATAGAAAATTTGGAAACAATTTAATAAATCTGTTTAATAATGTGTTATTTTAGTGGAAATTATTAAAATTTTATTATCACTGTTTTATGATTTAAACATCCTAGGTTTGTAAGTTTACAAGATGATATTGAATTTAAAAAAAACTTTTAGTTCGAAATGAATTGGAATTTCTCTTGAATTTTCCGAAATTTCAATATCTTTGTTTCATTTAAGAAAATTTCCCGAAAATTATTAATAAATAATCGTTATTTTCGTGGAAACTATTAAAAAAAATCGTGTTTGTTTGTAGTAGGATCATAGGATTTTGAATATAATTTTATGGGACTTTATAGATTAAAAAAAAAACTTTCGTAGCCGCAGTTCGAAATTAATTGTAATTTCTAGAAAGTCCATAAATGATCGTCAAAGTTCGCCAAGTTCATAATCGCCAAAGTTCAGAAATCAGGAACATTACATTGAATGTTCTATATTTTATAATTTTCATAGAAAATTTGGAAACAATTTAATAAATCTGTTTAATGTGTTATATTAGTGGATATTATTAAAATTTTATTATCATTGTTTTATGATTTAAACATCCTAGGTTTGCAGGTTTACAAGACGATATTGAATTAAAAAAAAAACGTTTAGTTCGAAATGAATTGGAATTTTTCTTGAATTATCCGAAATTTCAATCTTTGTTTTATTTAAGAAAATTTCCCGAAAATTATTAATAAAAAATCGTTATTTTCGTGGAAACTATTAAAAATTTTCGTATTTGTTTGTAGTTACCATAGGAAATTTGAATAAAAGTTTATGGGACTTTTATAGATTAAAAAAAAACTTTCGTAGCCGTAGTTCGAAATTAATTGTAATTTCTAGAAAGTCCATAAATGATCGTCAAATTTTGAGTTCGCTAAATTCGAAATCGTCAAAGTTTAGAAATCAGGAGCATTACATTGAATGTACTGTATTGTATAATTTTGAAAGAAATTTTTGAAGTAATTTAGTAAATCTGTTTAATAATCTGTTATTTTAGAGTGTAAATTATTAAAAAATTATTATCATTGTTTTTGGATTCAAACATCCTAGGTTTGTAAATTTACAAGACGTTAAAGAATTAAATTAAAAAACTTGTAGTTCGATGAATTGAATGAATTGAAATTTCTCTTGAATTTTCCGATGAAATTATAAATAAAAAAATCTGTATTTTCGTGGAAACTATTAAAAATTTTCATATTTGTTTGTAGTTACCATAGGAAATTTGATTATAAGTTTATGAGAATTTTATAAATTTAAAAAAAGAACTTTCGCAGTTCTAAATTAATTCTAATTTCTAGAAAGTTCATAAATGATCGTCAAAGTTCGCCAAGTTCATAATCGTCAAAGTTAAGAAATCAGGCACATCACATTGAATGTTCTATATTTTATAATTTTCATAGAAAATTTGGAAACAATTTAATAAATCTGTTTAATAATGTGTTATTTTAGTGGAAATTATTAAAATTTTATTATCATTGTTTTATGATTTAAACATCCTAGGTTTGCAGGTTTACAAGACGATATTGAATTTAAAAAAAACTTTTAGTTCGAAATGAATTGGAATTTCTCTTGAATTTTCCGAAATTTTAATATTTTTGTTTCATTTAAGAAAATTTCCCGAAAATTATTAATAAAAAATCGTTATTTTCGTGGAAACTATTAAAAATTTTCGTATTTGTTCGTAGTTACCATAGGAAATTTGAATATAAGTTTATGGGACTTTTATAGATTTAAAAAAAAAAAACTTTCGTAGTCGTAGTTCGAAATTAATTATAATTTCTAGAAAGTCCATAAATGATCGTCAAAGTTCGCCAAGTTCATAATCGTCAAAGTTCAGAAATCAGGAACATTACATTGAATGTTCTATATTTTATAAAGTTCATAGAAATTTTGGAAATAATTTAATAAATCTGTTTAATAATCTGTTATTTTAGTGGAAATTATTAAAATATTATTATCATTATTTTTGGATTCACACATCCTATGTTTGCAGGTTTACAAGTCGTTAAAGAATTAAATTTAAAAAAACTTTTAGTGTGATATGAATTGGAATTTCTCTTGAATTTTCCGAAATTTTAATATTTTTGTTTCATTTAAGAATATTTCCCGAAAATTATTAATAAAAAATCGTTATTTTCGTGGAAACTATTAAAAAAATTCGTGTTTGTTTGTAGTAGGATCATAGGATTTTGAATATAATTTTATGGGACTTTATAGATTTAAAAAAGAACTTTCGCAGTTCAAAATTAATTGTAATTTCTAGAAAGTGCATAAATGATCCTCAAATTTTGAGTTCGCCAAATTCGAAATTGTCAAAGTTTAGAAATCAGGAACATTACATTGTATGTACTGTATTGTATAATTTTCAAAGAAATTTTTGAAGTAATTTAGTAAATCTGTTTAATAATCTGTTATTTTAGGGTAAATTATTTAAAATTTATTATCATTGTTTTTGGATTCAAACATCCTAGTTTTGTAAATTTAGAAGACGTTAAAGAATTAAATTAAA
This sequence comes from Othius punctulatus, assembly GCA_951805005.1. Lineage (NCBI taxonomy): Eukaryota > Metazoa > Arthropoda > Insecta > Coleoptera > Staphylinidae > Othius > Othius punctulatus. The sequence continues at coordinate 15,569,889 of OX638141.1, forward strand.
AAACTTGTAGTTCGAAATGAATTGAAATTTCTCTTGAATTTTCCGATGAAATTATAAATTAAAAAATCTGTATTTTCGTGCAAACTATTAAAAATTTTCATATTTGTTTGTAGTTACCATAGGAAATTTGAATATAAGTTTATGGGAATTTTATAAATTTAAAAAAAGAACTTTTGTAGTTCGAAATTAATTCTAATTTCTAGAAAGTCCATAAATGATCGTAAAATTTTGAGTTCGCCAAATTCGAAATCGTCAAAGTTCAGAAATCAGGAACATTACATAGTGCCTTTTTATAACTATTGGTTAAGATGTTTATGACTGAGGGTAAGACATTTATAATGTCATTCACTGCGATGTTATCTATGTCAGCACATGTATTATTATTTAGTTGAAGTACTATTCTACTGATTTCATTTTGTACACATGGTTGTAAAAACATGTTTATATTGCTATGATCTTCTAGAAATTCATTGCCATTTGAGTTTGTCTGGTTTGTTTGTTACTTATTGCCTTGTTTATTATTAATTGTTTATTAAAAATCGAAACTAATCTAATGGATAATGGCAATGGTGGCGATTAATACATTATATCTTAGAATTATGTAAAATTGGCAGTACCTTGTCAATAACGAGAAAAGTGTCTACATTGTTATTAGCCACTTTGCATATTCAATTGGTACTTGAAAATTATCTTAGCCATAGTAGGTGTAATCCAATTCCTTTCTGCGACTAGAAAATTCAATATATATCGGCGAATTTGTCAAATCCTATCACGTACTTTATAATCCGTCCACCTACAGTCGGATGGGGGGTGAAAATCCCGTCCAGCGGCGGCGCCTGTGATTTATTCCCACCCCGAACCGACGACGGACCTTCTCCCTTAATCCATCACACGCCGCCCGATTGATTTGTTTGCGCGCTGGTGGCAAAACGTTCGCGCTTTTGCACCTCCCCCGTCTCGAGTTGGAAAAGTCGGTCGGGAGGAGAAAAACTCAGCGGGAAATTGCACCCGATGGAAATTACCAGGAGCGCGCATCCCTGGAACACCAGCGGGGCACTAAATTAAAGCGGCTGCCGGGATAATTTCCCCCGCCTGACCCTGCCAGACTCCGCCAGGACTTCACCTGATAAGTTGGCGCAGTCGGGGAGTTCAATTAAAAATCTGATGAGATTCATATAATTGCCACCATATCTAAGTTTCATAATCATTTTATTAGTCAAAATTGTCGGGTGAAAAATTCGTTTTCGTTAAATAATAAATAGATGTTCGTACTTCTCGTCTCTATGCCTGGTGATCGATTTGCCGCTGAACATAGGGGAATAACATGGGAAAATAGTTTTCCTCGGTGTGCTGTTCCCCTATTCAAACTATAATCAAATTAATAGCACCATTAAATAGATCATTTTGTTGTGCTTCTTTTGGTATAAACCAATCGTCACCAAATAATGTCTTAATATCTGCTAAGACAATCCATTATCTTACGTTATTTCCCTATGTTCCGCGGAAAATCGATCACCCGGTATATAATTTAAAATTTCCGCCAAAAGTATGTCGTGATTTTTCTGGTAAATTTTTATAGTGTAAATTGGATTTAGAAAACAAGGAAACCATTTCCAACATTTACTTTAACATGTTATTTGAATTTAATTAATTGAACACTCTTGCACTTTATTTGCACTTAATTCAAAAACTAGTCCATCAAATCATATTGTATTAATAATGACTGGAAAGCATTTTTCAAGAGCTTTCCAACGATGTATCACAAGTAGGGGGGTGCCATTTTTTTTTAGATGGAGGTGGCTGTGGCTTAAAGGGTGGGTAGGGGGTCGACACTACCTACGCCATTTTGGTTTCCCCTCCGAACCACCCAAACTGTTTTGAGCAATTTTAAAAATAATCATTAATTCCATGAAAAAAGTCGGTGGCAACTTTTCAAATTGACACCCTGTATATAAGTAAATATTGAAAAGAAAATTAATCCGCATGCAATTAAACACAACATTTTAATTCTAAGGGCGCATTCTTCGGGACCAGATTCTCAACAAATCCCATTAAGTCAACACAGTTATCTATCATATCTAAACTCCGGAACTTCGCGAAATTGCCCCATTTACTCCCGGAGAAGTCGGCTAAAAGTTACGTTTTTAATTTTCCCTCGGCATTATGGTCTCAATTATAAGAATTATAGTTTTTTTTTCGCTGCGGGAAATAAACGACCAAAAAAACGTCCCCAGTCCCCATTGTCCTACTTAAAACTTTTCCGCGGCCGGTTTGCATTTTTCCGGCCCAAAACTTTTGACTGCTGCGTAACGAATTTAAACTGAATTTTCCCGGCGCGCTTCGATTACGTGCCCGGCGGGGCGACGGAGGGGCTTTTCCAGCGCTCATTTCGAGGAAATTACCTCGGAAAACGCGTCGCATGACAATGCGAAAGCGGGGGCGTCTTTAGGCGAAATAAAAAAAATTCATCGCCCGTCAATTTCGTTTATGTATTTCTCGTTGAGCGGCGTTTATTCGATTTTGTGTTGTGTGTTTTATCAATTCCATTTTTTTTATATTTAGGGTCTTAATTTACGACCCATTGGTACAAATTTTATCACTGTGGCCTAGATTGGGTTACACCATTAATGGGTTGCTGTATTTTCAGCGTTGTCCACAAAATATCGCCGTATTAGTTTTCAAGATACAAAAGATCGATGCTTGGTTTTCCATTAATAATTCCTTTATACAATTGCATTTACAAGTATAATTTATTCCACGCTTTAATACCCGTTAAGATTTATTTCTTTGGGTTAATAAAACAGTGAATAAAATTATAATTTACTCTTTTATATGCAAAATTAATGTCTATCAATGCACAAATAAATTCCGCTAAAGTCTAACAGTGTTATTCATAAAAATTTAAGCCGCGGTTTAAAGGTAGTTTAATCTTAGTAACCTTGGCAGCCCTTTGTAAAACACTGCTAAACCGATTAAAAATTATATTTTACTCTTTTATATGAAAAAGTAATGTCTATCAATGCATAAATATATTCAGCTAAAGTCTAATAGTCTTATTCATAAAAATTGAAGCCGCGGTTTAATGGTGGTTTAATCTTAGTAACCTTGGTAACCGTTTGTAAAACACCGCTAATCCGCGGTTTAAATTTTTATGAATAACGTTATAAATATATATAAAAATAAAGTAATAAACATAATAATAAAAATAGTTTAAAAAAATAATATGTAAGAACTGTAAGGCGGAAAGGCGCACGTTCAATAGCCTAATAAAGATCGACTTCTCCTTATATATTTTTTTCTATTATTCATACTATTTTATCACAATAGATTTATAGTTTCTGTATGCGCTAAACTTTTCTACAGCGGACTGTAATTTCTACCCAAAATGTTTGCCACGTCAAATCTAAGCGCTAATTCATTTCAGGCAAACTTCGAGACGTTATGGGCGTTATGGGGAGCGTTATGGCCATGAAAAAATGTCATGTCACAACGTGTTCGAGGGAAAGTTTTAAGTGGGAAAGCGCGCTGGCGAGAAGTCGATTTTTTGCCCGTACGCTTTCAGCGATAACGCCGGAGAGAAGATCGATTTTCACGCATTTTCTGTTTTTCCTTGGGAAAAGTGATTATTTACAGAAATTGCAATTCTCGCTAGAAAATATATAATACCGTGTTATAGAAAGATGCCTGTTTTATCGGCAAACCTAACTCTCGTTACAAATTTGTATTTTCAGCTCATATTTTTAATGTTTTCCAAACTTTCTTTCCCGTACAGAATAAATTTTGGACGAAAAATTATATGTACACTCACAAAAGTGCATTATTCAGTTAAAAAACGTGTACATCCTTTTACGGAATAGTCTAAATTACCTTAATATGAGTGAAATACAAGAAAAAAATAAATTAGTTCATCTATCTAAAATTATAAATAAATCAAATTTTAAGGCTGATTCATAGATTTCTTACATGACGCAAAGCTGTGCTATGACAATGCTATCGCTGTGGGCATTTTCAACTGCGTTCAATGTGCGTTGAAAATGCCCATAGCCATAACTTTGCCACAGCGTAGCGTTGCGTCGCGTAAGAAATCTATGTATGAATGAGCCTTTAGAGTTAGTAGAGTGACTAGGAGAGTTCGGGGACAAATTCCCATAAGAATTAACATAGGGGTCCAAATTTACATTTTACACCCCTGCTCCTGCGGCGGCGGTATATGGAATAAACAAGAATAAACCAAAATAAAGAAGAAATGCGCGTTGAAAATGCCCATAGCGATAACATTGCCACAACGTAGTGCTGCATCGCGTAAAAAATCTATGAATGAGCCTTTAGTATTAGTAGAGTGTAGTAGAGTAGAGTAGTTAGTAGAGTTAGTATAGTATGTAATAAACAAGAATTAACCAGAATAAACAAGAAAAAAATGTATTTGTTGTTATTGTTTTCTTGTTTATTCCATATATATGCCACCCCCGCCGCCGGCGGAGGAGAAGGGGGTATAATATATAAATTTGGACCCCTATGTTAATTCTTATGGGAATTTGTCCCCGAACTCTCCTAGTTACTCTACTAGTGTTAATAACTAGACAGCAACGAAGAGTTCACAGAAGTAATAAATGTTATCAAGTATCTTTCATTTGTCTGAATTTATCCCAGAACTCTCCTAGTTACTCTACTAGTGTTAATAACTAGACAGCAACGAAGAGTTCACAGAGGTAATAAATGTTATCAAGTATCTTTCGTTTGTCTTTATTAAAAACTTAAAAAGTAACCCGTCAATAGTTTGTCCTTCAAGTAGATATCAATAATTAAATTTATTAAAGAAAAGACTTACTATTAAATATCCTACTAAAACTGTAATTATTAATAGAATTATTAATGCATGATCTTCGCCCTTATTTAATACTTAAATTTTGTCAAATTTTTAGGAGAATTAGTTTCAGGTGTACTGTACACGAATCTAATATCAAATTTGCAAATAATAAATTTTCAGAAATTTCAGTAATAGCTAACCCTTACTTGTCAATGCAGACAGTAAAGTGTTTGATTTTCGCCCTTATTTAATACTGAAACTTTGTCAAATTTTCAGGAGAATTAGTTTTAGGTGTACTGTACACGGATCTAATATCAAATTTGCAAATAATACATTTTCAGTAATTTCAGTAATAGCTAACCTATACTTGTCAATTCAGAAAGTTAAGTGTTTGATTTTCGCCTTTATTTAATACTGAAACTTTGGCAAATTTTCAGGAGAATTAGTTTCAGGTGTACTGTACACGAATCTAATATCAAATTTGCAAATAATACATTTTCAGTAATTTCAGTAATAGCTAACCTATACTTGTCAATTCAGAAAGTTAAGTGTTTGATTTTCGCCTTTATTTAATACTGAAACTTTGGCAAATTTTCAGGAGAATTAGTTTCAGGTGTACTGAACACGAATCTAATATCAAATTTGCAAATAATAAATTTTCAGAATTTTCAGTAATAGCTTACCCATACTTGTCAATTCAGAAAGTTAAGTGTTTGATTTTCGCCCTTATTGAATACTGAAACTTAGGCAAATTTTCAGAAGAATTAATTTCAGGTGTACTGTACACGAATCTAATATCAAATTTGCAAATCATAAATTTTCAGAAATTTCAGTAATAGCTAACCAATACTTGTCAATGCAGACAGTTAAGTGTTTGATTTTCGCCCTTATTTAATACTGAAGCTTTGGCAAATTTTCAGGAGAATTAGTTTCAGGTGTACTATATACGAATCTAATATCAAATTTGCAAATAATAAATTTTCAGAATTTTCAGTAATAGCTAACCCATCCTTATCAATTCAGAAAGTTAAGTGTTTGATTTTCGTCCTTATTTAATACTGAAACTTTGTCAAATTTTAAGGAGAATTAGTTTTAGGTGTACTGTACACGAATCTAATATCAAATTTTTGCAAATAATAAATTTACAGAAATTTTAGTAATAGCTAACCCATCCTTGCCAATTCAGATAGTTAAGTGTTTGATTTTCGTCCTTATTTACTACTGAAACTTTGTCAAATTTTCAGGAGAATTAGTTTCAGGTGTACTGTACACGAATCTAATATCAAATTTGCATATAATAAATTTTCAAAATTTTCAGTAATAGCTAACCCATCCTTGTCAATTCAGAAAGGTAAGTGTTTGATTTTCGTCCTTATTTAATACTGAAACTTCTTCAAATTTTCCGGAGAATTAGTTTCAGGTGTACTGTACGCGAATCTAATATCAAATTTGCAAATAATAAATTTTCAGAATTTTCAGTAATAGCTAACCCTTACTTGTCAACTCAGAAAGTTAAGTGTTTGATTTTCGCCTTTATTTAATACTGAAACTAAGGCAAATATTTAGGAGAATTAGTTTCAGGTGTACTATACACGAATCTTAAATTAAATTTGCAAATAATAAATTTTCAGAAATGTCAGTAATAGCTAACCCATACTTGTCAATTCAGAAAGTTAAGTGTTTGATTTTCGCCTTTATTTAATACTGAAACTTTGGCAAATTTTCAGGAGAATTAGTTTCAGGTGTACTATACACGAATCTTATATTAAATTTGCAAATAATAAATTTTCAGAAATTTCAGTAATAGCTAACCCAGACTTGTATATTCAGGAAGTTAAGTGTTTGATTTTCGTCCTTATTTAATACTGAAACTTTATCAAATATTCAGGAGAATTAGTTTCAGGTGTACTGTACACGAATCTAATATCAAATTTGCAAATAATAAATTTTCAGAATTTTCAGTAATTGCTAACCCATCCTTGTCAATTCAGGAAGTTAAGTGTTTGATTTTCGCCTTTATTTAATACTGAAACTTTGGCAAATTTTCAGAAGAATTAGTTTCAGGTGTACTATATACGAATCTAATGTAAAATTTGCAAATAATAAATATTCCGAATTTTCTGTAATAGCTAACCCATCCTTGTCAATTCAAAAAGTTAAGTGTTTGATTTTCGTCCTTATTTAATACTGAAACTTCCTGAAATTTTCAGGAGAATTAATTTCAGGTATACTATACACGAATCTAATATCAAATTTGCTAATGATAAATTTTCAGAAATTTCAGAAATAGCTAACCCATCCTTGTCAATTCAGAAAGTTAAGTGTTTGATTTTCGTCCTTATTTAATACTGAAACTGTGTCAAATTTTCAGGAGGATTAGTTTCAGGTGTACTGTACACGAATCTAATATCAAATTTGCAAATAATAAATTTTCAGAATTTTCAGTAATAGCCAACCCTTACTTTTCAATTCAGAAAGTTAAGTGTTTGATTTTCGCCCTTATTTAATACTGAAAGTTTGTCAAATTTTCAGGAGAATTAGTTTCAGGTGTACTGTACACGAATCTAATATCAAATTTGCAAATAATACATTTTCAGTTTCCCATATGTTAAAATTTGTTTATAAGTCTCCCTTATTTTGTGCCGTGATTGCCAGATTGTCTGCGAAAATACATTTAGTTATTGTTGTAGGTTTTAATTTGTTGTATTCTATCACTGTTTTCTTTGTCTTGGTTTTAATCTTGTTCATGATTTCATCCTTTGCTATTATGAAGAAAATGGGGCTGGTAGCTTAGATTTTCGTATTTCGAACGTACATTTTTGTTTTGCAGCATTTCGGTGTAAAAGGCAACTGAAATAAAAGATATCAGCGCTCCGATCATTAAGCAACATCCCTTATCGCAATCGGGTATAATCCCCAGTTATTTCCGGTGGCTCTTTCTTTTCCTTCTTAATTAACTTCAATTATCTTGCTTGAAAGAGACTGGAGCGTTTATCATAATCGATGGCATTTCCCATGGAACGCATTGGAATGAGAACAGCAGCTTTTCCGGCGGTGATTACGATTCGTGCTTTCAGGCGTCACGACACGACGCATAAGGATGCACTTTAGCCTTGTTAAATTTTCAGCGGGAGCAAATTGCCCACCTAATAGGAATACTGAATAATTTAGCGAGCACTAAAAATCGCGATTGAGCCGACATCGATCCCGCCGCTTCGTCTCCCACATGTCACGGTAATCCATCCATTTTCTCGCCGTATTTATTTTATCGTCGGCTATACGTTTTTATTGCGCGGATGAAAAATGCACGTTCGGCAGTAAATACGTCCTGGCCAGGCGTGGAAAGCGGCACGCGCTTTTCTCACGCGGGGGTAATTTTATAACGCGATCCCTTCCGGAAGTTCCGGAGCTGTCAGCGATGATCGCCTCCCCGAAGCGCAGAGTCAGCGGCCGAAATTTCCGGGGCAATTAGCGGGGGCCCCCGGATCCAGGACGTGGGACCCTTCCTGTTTGCGTCCAATTTATCCCCGCGAAAAGTCAGCGCCGTGTGCCTAATGAGGGCGCCGCTATATTTTACATTGGTAATTGGATTATTCGCGCCCGCCGCACGCAATTACCTCTGCGGAGAGACGAAATTTGTCATTACGTGAAGATCACGACCTTAATGGACGAATTTATCACGCCAAAGCTGAGTGGCCGTTGTGAGGAGTTAATTTCCGGAAAATGTTATATTGTTAGCAAATTTCGTTTTAACACCTACAGCAGAACACTTAGTTTTTTATTTTTTATCTAATTGGGCATCCTAAGCTGAATAGTATTGTATGTATATTGTAATGTCCGACGACATTTACTAAACATTACTAACATAATTACTAAATGTATTTGGAAGAATTTTTGAACCAACAAAGTAAATTTGTTTAATTTAAATTAATATTATTAAAAATCAACAATGTTATTTCTCGTACATTAATAAATGTTATAATGACCCTATCTCAGTATCTGTTAACGATGGACATGTGTCCATCGTTAACAGCTCATATGACATTTTTTACTTTTTACTTTTTACTTCCATACTACATAGTATGGAATTATCCATACTACAATTTTCCAAAATATTTGTACATCCTCCTGGAACACCCTGTATAGTATTTCTTAATCTGGGCACTCATTAGATCAAATTTGCGAGGACTAACATGTGTAAATTTATAATAGTTGAACGAACGTGATTTACCTCTTTTTTGTTTAAATTAAAAATAAGGATGAATTCATCTTTTTGTTTTTATTAATTAAGGCGATTAATAATCGAGATATTTTAATGGTAGATATTATTAATCGCTTATTAATACACGAGTAGGTTACGATACTTTTATTCAATTCTGAACAGACGTTATATACCTCTTAGCAGACATCATAAGCAGTTGTTAATCTTCAAGTGAAATAAAAATTTCTTGATTCCACTAGTGAATTTTAAACTTTTAATTCATTCAAAATCAAAATCATACAACATCGATTTGATAGAATACATTTAACTTCGTGGACACCAACCACCCCACTGTTTCTGGATATTCCTCCCTTCTGGTACAAAAACACTGCAATCGGCCTTTTAAAATTTTGATTTTAAAAGGCCGATAAATGTCAGTGTAAAACGTTTTAATAACCTTTTAATGTAAATGTAATGATTTGACAATAAATGTCAGTGTAAAAGAATTTAATAACTTTTAAGGTAAAGTAACTTTTACTTTTAGGCAGCCTAAGCTTTTAAAATCTTGAACGCAAAGCATGTAATTACATAAATAAAAAGAAAATGTTGAACTGCTCAAAAATGATCTCAATACCTAACTAAGTAAGTTGGTTAGGTTAGGTTACATAGCGCTGCAGTTTTTTTATGAAACTAGAAACTTTCAACATTAATCTAAATTTCACCGTTATTACACCTGAAATTAATTCAGTATAAGTTGTGTCCAAATTTTGAAAGAATAAAAACGATACAAGATTTCACAGAACAAATAATTACAAACGCCTACACAGAAGATCCCACAAGATGTAAAATTGAATAGTAATTGATTTGAATATGATGTTAGGATGATAGGAATTTAATTTTTTGCTCAGAATTCATTATAAAATTTACAATGAATGGTTAAAATTTCGAAGCAATTGATCACAAATCGAAAATTTCACATGCCTACACTTATAAAATGTTTTGCAAAATCATGAATTACCAGTTATTCATTCAATTCATTCAGTATAAGAATGTATCAAAAGTTTTGGAAACTAAAAAGGTTAAAGAAATGTACAAAACAAATGATTACAAATACACAACAAAATCCCACTAGCCAAATATAAAATTTAGTAACTGATTCCAATAAGAGATGGTATTCATATGCCTCCCTCAGACTTCATTATAATATTTACAATGAATGGTTAAAATTTTGAAGCAATTGATCACAAATCGAAAATTTCACATGCCTACACTTATAAAATGTTCTGCAAAATCATGAATTAACAGTTATTCATGCAATTCATTCAGTATAAGATTGTATCAAAACTTTGGAAAATAAAAATGTTAACGAAATGTACAGAACAAACGATTACAAATACACAAAAAAATCCCACTAGCCAAATATAAAATTTAGTAACTGATTCCAATAAGAGATGGCATTCATATACCTCCCTCAGACTTCATTATAAAATTTACAATGAATGTCAAAATTTCGAAACAATTAATCAAAAATCTGAAATTTCATTGCATGCATAAATTTTCATGATTTAACAGTTAGTATAACTATTACTAGTTATAGTAGTATACTAGTTAAATCTAGAATCAATGCGGTAGACACGCGCTTTCTAAGAAAAATTGAAAATAAAACAAAAAAAGACAAAATACGAAATGACATACATAGACAAAACTTACAAATAACTGACATACATGATACAATCACATTTGAGATGGTTCGGGCATGTTTGCAGAATGAACGATAACAGACAGACCAGAAGAGTGTATGAAACAAGACCTACGGGGAAATCATATAAGGGAAGACAAAAAAAAACCTGGAACGACAGAATCAAAGAGCAGGCAGAGAAAAGAGGATTAATATGGGAAAGAATCAAACAACTCACACAAGATAGAAGAAAATGGAGAGAAACCTACATGAAGAAACAATAAACTGTAAAACCCTACACCAACAATGTAGAAAGAGGAATTAACAGTTATTCATTCAATTCATTCAGTATAAGAATGTATCAAAACTTATAAAATGTTCTGCAAAATCATGAATTAACAGTTATTCATTCAATTCATTCAGTATAAGAATGTATCAAAACTTTGGAAAATAAAAAGGTTAAAGAAATGTACAGAACAAGTTATTACAAATACACAAAAAAATCCCACTAAGCAAATATAAAATTTAGTAACTGATTCCAATAAGAGATGGCATTCATATGCCTCCCTCAGACTTCATTATAAAATTTACAATGAATGTCAAAATTTCGAAACAATTAATCAAAAATCTGAAATTTCATTGCATGCATAAATTTTCTAAAAAATAATGATTTAATAGTTAAAACTATTACAATTCTTTGAAAAATGTAACTGTCACAACACAGAAAAGTTGAAGGCCAATAGAGTGGTTAACTTAGGACAGTTCCAGATCGCCCCCCGCAGAGATTTCGATTAATTAAATTGACGCTTTTAATTCGCGGATTTAATCAATCACCGCGAGCAGTAATAATAGGTTGATTGCGGAAATTGCGAGTAATCGAAATCTCTGCTGGGGGCTATCTGGAACTGCCTTAGCTTAACTACTCAATAGCCTATTAAAGAATGCTGCCTCTTTGCAATTTTGGCAGTTTGGCTGTCAGGTTTGCTCACTTGCTTAGCATACACAGCTATTAAAGAATGCTGCCTATTTGCAATTTTGGCAGTTTGGCTGTCAGCATTACTCACTTGCTTAGCATACACGAAGACCTGTATTTGAGCGCAAGTGTCAATAAGTACAAGTACATTCGGCGTTGGGACCTCGATAATGACGCTCTGGAGATTGGGGACAAGTTTCTGGAGTATCAAGCCCTTACACAATAGTTATTCTCGCAATATTCACAATGCAGATGGACCTGCTGGTGGATCCACTGCCACTTGAAAAATGTCCGAAATAATAACGAATTCTACAGTAATTTTGACTGCACTCTCCTCTATAATGTAATGTGTAATGTCTAAATGTGTATTGAAATCAACCTAAAAAATCGGAAAAAATACTGAAAGATAACACTGGTCGACAATTTTTTACAAATGTGTTGTCCCTTCAATTTAAGTGCATCTTTCGGAAAGTTTACTATGCATATGTACGAAATGCAAAAAAAAATGTGTTGCAGGTAATTTTTTTTAGATTATAGTTTTTCCACTATTTACTTACAGAAACAAAAAAAAATTACAAAAGTTATACCGGTAACTGTCAAACTCAATTTAAATCTAGTATTGACATAAAAAAAATCGGAATAGTCTGCATCCAGAAAACAATTAAGTTACACATTTTTCAAAAATTGAAATATCACAACAACGTGACGTTCTAGAAACATATTTTTGACGTTTCTGAGATCATCGCAAAATTTGCTGTCGGAATCGGCTATTTACGTCTAAGGCCCAGTTGTACGATCGTGTATCACCTTGACTATGGTTCAATTACCTAGGATACAATTGTTAATACAACGGTATCCTAGGAGGGTGAACCATGGTCAAGGATGATCCACGATCGTGCAACTGGGCCTAAGGTCCAGTTGTACAAATGTGGATTATCTTTGATCGTGGTTCAATTGCTAAGGCTACCGTTGTGTCAATAATTGTATCCTAGGCAACTTAACCATGGTCAAAGATTATCCACGATTGTACAACTGGGCCTAAGGCTCAGTTGTATGAACGTAGATCAGTTTGACTATGGTTCAGTTACCTAGGATACCATTATTAATACAATTGTATTGGTGACTGAACCACGATCAAGCTGATCTCCTTTCATTCAACTGGGCCTAAGATACAAACATTGTGTTGACTAGTATAATCAAAATATTAATTGCCCTTAAAGGATTAAGGTCATTTATCTGGCAGGAATAAATAAGTAATAATATTGTAAACCGTAATATGTATAAGATATATTATTATAAATCAAAATTGAAATGTTGCCTGTGAAGAGAAAAAGGCTCCTGAAGAGGGTTTTTTTTTATGGCCAAGTTGTGTGTAATTAGATTGTAGAAGCTAGAAGAGTCTAAGGCCCAGTTGTACGATCGTGGATCACCTTGACCATGATGGTTCAATTACCTAGGATACAATTGTTAATACAACGGTATCCTAGGAGGGTGAACCATGGTCAAGGATGATCCACGATCGTACAACTGGGCCTAAGAGACAAACATTGTGTTGACTAGTATAATCAAAATATTAATTGTCCTTAAAGGATTAAGGTAATTTATCAGGCAGGAATAAAGAAGTAAATAATATTGTAAACCATAATAGGTATAAGATATATTATTATAAATCAAAATTGAAATGTTGCCTGTGAAGAGAAAAAGGCTCCTGAAGAGGTTTTTTTTATGGTCAAGCTTTGTGTAATTAGATTCTAGAAGCTAGAAGAGTGCAGGACCTTTCTCTGAACGTCCACAGACAGCGAGTCTTTTTCCATTGCCAGTCATGAACTAACAAGGAAAACCTATTTACATATTTTTGGTATAATCAAAATATACAGGGTGTCTCCTAAAAAACGCCGCTGGCCAATAACTCCATAACTCCCTAACTATTCATTGCCCCCTTTCAATAAAACAAAAACAAAACTAAATGTCTCCACATGTGTTCTACAAAGGGGCCCTAATTATCTTTTTTTTTGCAAAATCAACTTTCATTTCAGCGATAGTCTGGTAGAGTTTGCAATAAAAAAATTATTGCCTCTTTGTAGACATGTGGAGCCATTTAGTTTTGTTTTCGTTTTATTGAAATGGGCCAATAAATGACGGAGTTATCGCTAGCGGCGTTTTTTTTTGAGACACCCTGTATAATATTATATTACCTTTTTTTTTTAAACATGAAACATAATGTCAAATTTACAAATATAATAAATACGAGCCATGTTTTAAAAGTACCGTTTTGTATTTTGGCCGCTGCAGCGCTGCTACCAAATACAGATATTGGCGAAATATAATATAAGCTAATAACTTCAAAATAGCAAATAAAATATCACACTGAAAAAAAACCCAATCTTTTAAAAGTAGGGACTTTTTTCCAATCGTCGCAGGACGCGGGACATTTTTCTAAAAATCGGGACTGTCCCGCCAAAATCGGGACGTCTGGTCACCTTACCTATGGAGGTAACCCAGGTTTGGTTAGGTTAAGTTACCTTTCTCTGAACATCCACAGACAGAGTCTTTTCCCATTACCAGTCATGAACTTACAATGGAAAACCTCTTTTGCCGGTATTACTTCAATTTCGAGTAAAATTTATTTCGACTAAATAATTCTTAGAAGTTTTATACATACGTAATTCATCCTTCTTTACCCTATGGGTATCGAGGTTAGGTTGGGTTGGGTTAGGTTAGGTTAGGTTAGGTTAGGTTAGGTTACCGTTCTCTGAACTACCACAGGCAGCGAGTGATTTTTCACTGGCTTGATATTATAAAAATGAAATGTGTAACTTCTAAACGTTTTTCGACAAAATTTAATAAAATATTGTATTACACACGCGAGTTAAGGATGTTTTTCAGTCGAATAAATTAGCCTAAATTTTATTCTGGGGAAAAGCATCCACTTAAGTCACTTGTTATACAGGGTGATTCATTGGGAAATGCGCATACAGTAATGGTAGATGCGACACATGAGGTGATTGTAAATAAACTATATTTTATGGGTCTATCGTTGTTTATAACCAATATACAGGGTGATTTATTAATATTGCCCATTTTTTCAATTAATTATGACCACCCTATAAATATTTGGTACGTATGTTCTTTATCCACTGTAGTATCGATTAACATAATAAATGAAAATCTTATTCTGGGTCCGGCCTCAAATAAATTAATAAGTAGGTTTCGACTCGAAACAACACCCTGTATATCAATATTTTAAAATTTTGTTTGCATATTTTGAAAGAGCAGAAAAAATTTAGTAACACTGAATATTTGGTACTTTCGCATACAATTTTGTTACTTATTTACTTGAGTCAAATCTAGATGTTTTGATAATAAGGTGGCTCAAAATTTAAAAAAATATATCCTTTCCTAAAGGATAATTTACCAGCCTTAATCAATAAAATCATCAACTATTTCATATTCTCATAATTTCTGGATCCTAACCTTAATGTAAAACGAGAGGATAGGTCCGTATTTGAAAGAAAATATTATTATCAATGATGTAGATTTTTGTAACGTTATTGTTATTTAAACTAAAGTTATGCTTTTCTCGGAATGGGCATTTTTTCTTTTTTTTTTTAATGTAGCGCATTGAACAAATGTTATAATCATTTTTTACACATACAGGGCGTTTGAAAGTCATTGATGATATATGATACATTGTGATAATTGTAAATGTTTAAAAATTCAGCGAAGAAATTGGAAGGAATTTTATATGAATACTTGAAAAATTCGTCAAATGGTGCTCTCAATAAAATGTTACCATCAAATCAATGAAGAAAATCATCAATGCCACTATCACGTATCCTTATGTGTAAAAGTGTATGTATACAATAAAAAAAGTCTTCTATGAATAATCTAAGAAGTTCAAGACATTATGGTCAGAGTTGAAATGTATCGTCTTTTACGAGAAGCACCATATGATAAATATTTGTTAATGCAGGTAAGAAGTTGAATTTATACATTAGTGATATGTTTAACCATTTATATCCTGGTATATTTCAGGCTGTTTTGTTAATGAGTACAGCAGGACCATGTTGAAAATATTATTAAGTGCTAGGTCCAATAGATTTACGTGGCGCCCTTTTGTACGAGCCACCATGTACCAAATTAACTTCAACAACCCACTTGTGTAATTAAATTCGCTATATTTGCTAGTATTGGTCACTGAATACCATCCGTGGTTTAATTAATTCCAGTGTCTGAGCAGTTCCTTGCGAGAAAACATCAAAACGAAGCTAAAAGAAAATCATCAATGCCACTATCACGTATCCTTATGTGTGAAAGTGTGTGTATGTGGGGCGGGTGAGCGAGGAGGAGGCGCGATGGGGGTGCAGGTTAGTCGTCCCGGGGGTGTATCGAGAAGCGCCTTCGACCCGTATTGCCGCGGGGGCGTACGCGGGGTCGCGCACACATATAAGATAAATCATCAATTTACCACTCACGTGTTTTACCCCGTGGCAACTCTATTATTATCGCCCTAATAAATTACCACCCTTCTGGCCTTCCATTTCAGATACTGGCAGTTTTACCACGCACACCTCATGTCTCTGTTCTGTTTTAAAGTTTCATGGAAAACAGGGACAATATCCATAAAATTTTCACACCCCGTCTCCTTATTCAACTATCTGGCGGCCATAAAGATACGCACATAAAATAATAATCGCCACATTCAGCCTAATTCGGGCGTATTCTCAAAGGCCAATATCCCGGCTTCACGCCAATCCTACTTTGAAAAACCATCCCTGAATTCTATCCCCAATAAACCTCCCTCGTTTGCCAATCGAAGTGCCGTTATCATCCCCGCTGGTGCATTTTGAACAGGTGAGCCATCGGAAACAGATAAAGCGTCTACGCGACCGCCCGTGCCGGCGATCCCGTCGGGGGTTGACTTATGCGACTTCATTCGCACCCCCGAAGGAGCGCGGGTGAGCCTCCCGCATCCCTCTTCGGGAGTCATCATGAGGGGCACGTTAGCGCCCATTTACCGGTCACCGAAATGCCTTAACGAGTATAATAACCTTTCTTTAATGGGGATGCTGCGAAGCGCAAAATTTCCTCGTCCTCGTTCTACCTAACGATGATGGGAAAACCTCAATCTATTAACATATTATACAGATTTGAGCCGTCACCAGACTTATCTGTTAGCTTAATATATGCAGTAATATTCGCAACATCTGGTGATTTTCTACTGAAGTATAAAAGTGCAATATATTTCCAGTCACTTCCAGATACTTCAAAACTATTAGATCAATCAAATTTTATATTCGTCCTTCACATCAACACATCAACAATCTTGTCACCCTTCCAGATAAATTGAAAATAGAATGGAAGAGGAAATATAGCATAAAAGTATTCCCATGTACGATTAGAAATTTGGGATACTTAGGAACAATCATACAGAGCAATGGTAAACTAGATAATGAAATAGAAGATAAAATAGGAAAAACAGCAAAACATGTTAAAAAACACCTTTTTAAGCAAGAAGGAGATATCAAGAGAAACAAAAAGAGAATTGGTCAAAAGAGTAATTACACCAACGCTAACTTACAGCAGCGAAACATGGACGACGACAGGAAAAGAAATAAAACGAATAAATGCCATGGAGATAAGATTCCTAAGAAAAATGGGAAACAAAACAAGAAGAGACAGGATAAGGAACGAGACGCACAGGAAAAACTTGAAAATAAAACCAATACAGGAAAAAATAACAGAAGGCCAAATGAGGTAGTATGGACACATGAGATGAGTGACAAGAAAGAAACACTAAGAAAATATACGAGACAAGAGCAACAGGAAAACAACAAAGAGGAAGACCGAGAAATGAGTGGAACAGCGCAATAAAAGAAGAGGCAACAAGAAAGGGGAACACACGGGAAGAAATAAATGAATTAACAAAAGATAAGACGAAGTGGAGACAATATTATAAAAATTAATAATGTATGAGAAAAGAGTGGAACAGCGCAATAAAAGAAGAGGCAACAAGAAATGGGAACACACGGGAAGAAATAAAGGAATTAACCTTTAACAGCGCAATAAAAGAAGAGGCAACAAGAAATGGGAACACACGGGAAGAAATAAAGGAATTAACAAAAGATAGAAGGAAGTGGAGAGAATATTATAAAAATTAATAATGTATGCCTTACACCGAAAGGTAAAAAGGCAAAGGAACAAATAAATAAATAAATATACATATTTCTAGATCTGTGTACCTACCAGATGTTACATATGTAAAAATAGGATCACAAGTCGCTCTTCTGCTAAAAAGTTTGACGACCACTGACTTGCATAAACATATATCTATCAGATGGAATATACATAGAAGACAAAAAGTAGACCGAAAATCAGTCAAAGACAGATAATAAATGAAATAATATGCGGAGGTTTCAAATGCCCTAGCGGTGTGGTGTAACGTCGGCCAACCGAGCGCTAGCGATTTATTGGACCCGATAGGATTTCGCGAACTCGACGCACAATAGGCGATAAAAATAGGTTTGCTTCCTAGACGAGGATTACAGAAAAGAAAAATAAGAATGGAATTGAACAGGTGCTGAAGGCAGACATCGTGAGATAAGCTATGATATATAAATTAAAATAAAGTATACTATGATACATCGAATGTGATATTGTACGGCATGATATATTGTATAACAGTTCGTCGATATGGGGGTATAATAAATTCTTATAATTTATGTTATTTGGGGTTGTGATTTAGTGGTAGCACTATACGTTGTGTTTGGCTGTAGAATCATTATCGTGGTGATATAATTGCTTTGCTTTATGGGTATTGTCTGTTAATTAAGTATGTTACATATATGTTGATGGATTGCGATTTTTGTGAACATATTCATAACATTATTAAATGACAGGTGGTACATACAGGGTGTCCAAGATAAGGATCATCACCATGGGGATATCAGAAACCGTAAAAGTTACAAAGGCGGTTAAGTGAGAAAGAAGTTGCACAATTTAGCGGTCAGTAATATTTTGTTGAGAAAACCAGAAAATTCCGCTTACTTCCAGAGATATTCGACAAAATCCGAAATTTTGTGATATTGTTTTTATGTTTTGCTGAAGTTATTTGAAAATGTATAAAAAAACAAAAGGCACTTTCTCATTGGCACTTCTTTTAGCTGTACAAGACAGCGTTTATAAATTTTCAGTACAACGTTTCGTTTCGAAGAAATCACCATCAACTACATATTTCAATTTCAATTAATTAATTATTTGAATGTGTTATTCCCGAGTTCTATAATATTAAAAGATTGACACCATTTTAGGAAACTAAAGACTTTTCTCTAGACTCTAGACATTATTTGAGAGATTCGTTCCATTTAAAGTAGTGATAAATTAGTTTCAGTTGGACCATGTTTCTCGAGAAGAATTATTCACATTTTAGCACAAGATACATAACTTTTAAGTGGCTCTAGTCTGCTACGCAAATTAATTCAATTGCGTATCCTTGTGCACTCTAATCCCGATTAAATGTGCTTTTGTCGAGTTTAATTATTTAACGGTTGATGTAAGAATTAGAACTTCAGTCAGGCTTAGAAATGTTCCGTTAAAACGTTAGTGATGAAAATGTTATACTTCTTCATTTATTAATTAAAAAATGTTTTATCATATAGATCTATAATCTATAAATATTGCATTTTTATAGAATACACGAGTACGTAAGAGTAATATAATACTTTATAATTATAATATTATATTATATTAATACAATGATGATTAGCAATAATTCGCAATATACTGAGTGATTCAAGTTTATTGTCCAGGGCGAAAATGATGATATCTCATACAGATATATTAGTCGTACTTTATATCTAACTTTACTTTACTTTAATCCTCTTCGCTCACAGTGGAGCATAGGGGTCATTATATATATATATATATATATATATATATATATATAGGGACATTTTTTAACACTGTGGGTTTTTTACGTGGCAGGGTTGTTAACCCTGCGCACAACCCTCGTCCTTTTTCAGACGGGCTTGGGACCGTCCTTGGCGGAGTTACTTTATATCTAAAATTGTATATTATTGAAATTTGATATTTCCCACTCCAGATAATTTTTCGAATTGTTATAACCGCGTAGGGGTGTTTGGGCATTTTCTCAATAATTGTGAAGTTTTGTGTATCGATTTTTTGTGTGATAATATTATTACATATTGATACATTTGCTAGCGCAATTAAAATTAACTAATATGCTTTAGTTTCTGAAATAAATGCATTTTAATATTTCACAGGGAATCTATAAAATGATTTATTTAAGTTGTGTAAATTATTTTTCACATAAGGAAAAATGATTGCCACTAATCCCAGGAGCATTATTATAAAAATTCTGTCTTAAAATCTTTATTTCGGCCCTGGAAAGCATTGATTTGCGGAACGGCGAGGGTATAGTCATAATTTATACCTCTGCATCTGTAAAAACCATTGTTGTCATAAATATCTGAACTACTTGACTTTTCTACTTCACGGGCGACCATAAATCATAGAAAAAGAAATTATATGTGCGACATGCTTACAATTCAATAAAACATTTTAAACGCTGATTTCATAATTGGGTCCCATGAATTAAAATAATCATATTGGGCTATTTTATATCAAAAAATAAAAATTGAAAATTGGGCTAAAAATTGTTCTGTTTTTAATTTTTAGCAGTGTTTAAAATGATATTGAAAATTTTAAACGACCAATTGGTAGATTAATATCGTAGATATCTAATTCTATAAGTTTATAATTTTCACACAACTGTAAATAGGTTTAATTCGCCTGGACTTGAATCACCCGGTATATTCACAGTTTAGACCTTTCTTTGAGTTACTAATTTTTCCGGAATTATGATTATCTAGGTTTGGGTATGTTATAAGATTGTCAATTTATTGATGCAGCTGAATAATATTCAAACTTGAAACTGTAACGCTCCGATATTATTTTTATTATATTTATTTTATTATTCGTCGTTTTTATCGTGAAATTATTATATAATTTCTTGATTATTTTGGCTCGTGATTTGTTATATAATGTTTTAATTATTTTTGCCTCGTGATTTGTGATCGTATTTAGTACTTACACGTCGTGACGTTTAATTTAACTACCGTGATTACTCTCAAGGTTCTTTACTATTGGCATTGTGTTAATTAACGTACACTAATAATGGATTAATACAAGAAAGCACCAATTTAAAGATTTGTTTTGTTTATTTAATAATAGACACGCTGAAATTGTAAGACACAGGGAAATAAAACACAGGTTGATGATGATGTAAATTAATTTATATAATTATAACGTACAGGGAAATAAAACACAGGTTGACGATTATGACATGAATTGATTTATTTTCTAGATTTCGTTGACCTTTTAATGAATTTGTAAATTCTCTTATTTATTCAATTGATAGTTTGAAAATGGTTATGACTACGAAGATTATTTACGAGTGTTTGTTATACATGCATTTTACTACGGGAAAGTGATATGATCAAAAATAGAACTATTTAAAGATGTTGAAATATCCCCAATAATTCATGAATGATTACAAAAGGTATCTCGCGATCTTCCCGAATTTCATGGTTGTGTCGGTGTCCACACAATAATGTAATTATTGGAGCCCCATTGTTTACGTTGATTGAGGTAAATTAGTAATTCTACCCACGACCACAGCAAGCACCAATGTCACAAGTAGTCATCACCGTCAGACATGTTACAAGTTGTGTCAAATAACAGTTCTGCTACCTCAATCGGAAATGTTTATGTAATGTTATAATATATTATCATTAGGAACATTGGAGGTTATTAATAACTTCTCTTGTGATTATACCAAGCCTCATTCTCTCGTTTATCATTTTCTCTGTTTATACGGGGTTTTAATAATTCCACTTATTTCTTGTTTACGATATTTAACCATAAATTGTCATTATGTCTTCAAATTATTGAGATTTAATCCAGCCTATTTTATCTGTACGATTCTAAATTACTCTGCCCAATAATAGGTACGTTATGTGCTTGTTTTATGATTTGAAATAAAGAAACCAGTATTTTTATACATTATGTTTTTAAATTATTATGATTTAATCCAACTTATTTATTTATACAATTATAAATCACTCTGCCCAATAATATGCACATTATGTGCTCATTTATGATTTAAAATGAAGAAGCCATCATTTTTATGAATTATTTAGATTTGAATATGATGATGTATGTCGGAGGGTAACACTGAATGCCTTGATTAGTTGTTATAGTTATGGTGAATACAGCCATGTTAGTTTGCGATCGCGGGCGCGATGTATGATGAGTTTATATGTTTAAATGTTATGATGCTGACGACGATTGATTTGATTCTAGTGGAGGAGGTGATTCCACAATAACAGGTGTGTGAACGAAGTGCGCGGGTGAGCGTCAATTACACCTGTTATTGCTTCCTCTAGTGATTCGTAAACACGAATAGCGTACGAGCCGCCTTTGTTTACTGACAGGAATAGGTAATCGGTGTTTGGTATTTATAGGTAACTTAGGGTTGATTGAAAGGAATAAGCACTCCCGTGAATTTATAATGAGACTGGTTTAACAACTTTATATTATCGTTAATAATAAAAAAATAAATTACTTTGTACCTAGAATTGTACGTTTTTCGATTTATTCAAATTTTTATTCTACTTCGCGTTTTTTTTTACAACGTTATATGCAATCGTTAATTTAATTATAACCCGACGTGAATTTATATACTCATAACCGCGAATGTCGTGTGCGTTGCCCGTGGCCGACGCAACTTTCTTACTGATCTCGCTCGTGTGTGGCTTATGCTTAAATAGGTTTTTTCAGCTTCAAATCTCCACTCCCCTCACATATCTACCGCTAAATATTCGCCCCCATCTCTTAGTTATCATGGTGATTATTAATCTTGAGTGTGCATGTGGTATTAATGCGTTTTTAGCGCAGAGTTTTACACTTAACTTAAAGCGTTGCCATTCGAGGTGATTTTTACGTGCCTGGCGCTTGCTCGTTTCTAAGGGGCGCTGATACCCAAATTGTTTATGTGACACCACGACATGGAATCATCCAAAACCGTGCATATGCAGGCCTCGGCTCTTGAGATATTTGGCGACGCTCTGGCGCGACTTGCGATGGCTATTTATCACATTTCACCCTGGGATTATTTGTAAATGAATTAATTTAATAATTTTGTTGTATTCATGATTTTTAAAATATGAGTCACTTTATTGCGTCAATGCGTATTATACTGGGCGTATATTTGGGCCTATTACAAAACTTGAAACTTATTTTATTGGATATGAATTACATGTGAGGTCAAGACAATAGAAATTAGAAAAACACTACATTTTATGTAGAAATAGCTGAATTGATATGCATTTTCCGCAAATTACGAGCACTTCCTTCTAACCTGAGTTGAGATGCGAGACTCGTGTTACCAAATTCAGGCGTTTCCATCGAGGCGTTCATGCCTTTATTAGATTGACCTGCTGAAATGATCGTGTCATCGCATATCGTATATACGTGATATATGTTACAGGAGCAACGGATGTCGTCTTCGTAGTCCTAAGCCAGTCGAACAAGCACCATCTAAACCTCGCCTTGGAAAGGAAAGAGGATATCCTTAATCAAGCTGATAAACTAGGAACGGTAAGCTACATGATGTAATTTAGTTTTATTTATTCAGAATAAGCATGAGTAGGTACAAGCATTATCATAATTTATTTTCCCGTTCTTAGAAAATATTCATTTTTTATACAAGGTGTCCCACAACTTCGTGGCATAAATTTAGGAGAATGCTAAGAAAGGCAAAATTAAATAAAAATATATGTATGTAAATGTATATGTAATTTGTCCCTATTGTCATTGTGTCAGAAGATCATCCGTTGCACATAACACATAACCATCGATAATAATTTTATTGCATATTTCACTGCAAAGTTTGCATTTATCAGCAAATCACTTGTCCATACATAACCTTCTTGCACTTGTCAAATCATGACATACGACGCGAAGTTCGTCAGTGCGTACCACCTTTGAAAAATAAAATTTTGCGTGCGCTAGGCTGATATAATGATACTGAAACGCGTGTGAAAATGGCCGGTAAATTATAAAAATAAATATGAAATGTATGAATACGTCATTTATCACAGTATTAAATTTAAAAAAAAAACCTGTAAAATATTCGTCTGCGCAAAATCTTTAAGCCATAGGTAGAGTTTTGGTGAATTATCCTTCCTGTCTTTCCCAAAAACAGTGGCCGATGGAATAGAGAACCTCCATCGATCACACCGCTCGCTAAGTAATTTCCCACTTTATTGTGGGACTTTTTATCAGGATCCCTGATCGGGCCGTGACGAACGGTGCCTAGTGCCTAGTGCTTTGCCTGGGCCGCGCGAAACCGCCGGATAATGAAAGATTAATGGCAAAATAGGAGGGTGGACGCCCATTCGCGTCGTCGATGGTGAACTGATAAATTAATTAGGTTCAAAGGGGCTACGGGTTAAAGACAGGCCACCCGATTTAAGCGAACCGTTATAAGTACGAGATGATTTATAGTTTATAGTAAAAAGCAGGAAGAATTTAGAGTTAGTGGATAAAATTTCAGATATTTCAGTAATAGCTAACCGACACTTGTCATTTCAGAAAGTTAAGTGTTTGATTTTCTCACTTATTTGATACTGAAACTTTGTCAAATTTTCAGGAGTATTGGCTTCAGGTGTACTTAACAGATATCTGATAATAAATATGCAATAAATAAATTTTCAGATATTTCAGTAGTAGCTAACCGATACTTGTCACTGCAGAAAGTTAAGTGTTTGATTTTCTCACTTATTTAATACTGAAACTTTGTCAAATTTTTAGAAGTTTTGGTTTAAGGTATACTTAATATATATATATATATATATATATATATATATATATATATATATATATATATATATATATATATATATATCTTATAATACATATGCAATAACTAAATTTTCAGATATTTCAGTAATAGCTAACCGATACTTGTCATTGCAGAAAGTTAAGTGTTTGATTTTCTCACTTATTTAATACTGAAACTTTGTCAAATTTTCAGGAGTATTAGCTTAAGGTATACTTAATAGATATCTTATAATACATATGCAATAAATAAATTTTCAGATATTTCAGTAATAGCTAACCGACACTTGTCATTTCAGAGAGTTAAGTGTTTGATTTTCTCACTTATTTAATACTGAAACTTTATCAATTTTTCAGGAGGATTAGCTTTGAGTATACCAAACAGATATCTGATAATAAATATGCAATAAATACATTTTCAGAAATTTCAGTAGTAGCTAACCGATACTTGTCATTGCAGAAATTTAAAAGTTTGATTTTCTCACTTATTTAATACTGAAACTTTGTCAAATTTTCAGGAGTATTAGCTTCAGGTATAGTTAACAGATTTCTTACAATACATATGCAATAAATACATTTTCAGATATTTCAGTAGTAGCTAACCGATACTTGTCATTGCAGAAAGTTAAGTGTTTGATTTTCTCACTTATTTAATACTCAAACTTTGTCAAATTTTCAGGAGTATTAGCTTAAAGTCTACCAAACAGATATCTGATAATAAATATGCAATAAATAAATTTTCAGAAATTTCAGAAATAGCTAACCGACAAGTGTCATTTCAGAAAGTTAAGTGTTTGATTTTCTCACTTATTTAATACTGAAACTTTGTCAATTTTTCAGGAGTATTAGCTTTAAGTATACCAATCAGATATCTGATAATAAATATGCAATAAATAAATTTTCAGAAATTTCAGTAGGAGCTAACCGATACTTGTCATTGCAGAAAGTTAAGTGTTTGATTTTCTCACTTATTTACAACTGAAACTTTGTCAAATTTTCAGGAGTATTAGCTTCAGGTATACTTATCAGATATCTTATAATACATATGCAATAAATAAATTTTCAGATATTTCAGTAATAGCTAACCGACACTTGTCATCTCAGAAAGTTAAGTGTTTGATTTTCTCACTTATTTACTACTGAAACTTTGTCAATTTTTCAAGGGTATTACCTTCAAGTATACCAAACAGATATCTGATAATAAATATTTAATAAATGAATTTTCAGAAATTAGAGTAGTAGCTAACCGATACTTGTCATTTCAGAGAGTTAAGTGTTTGATTTTCTCACTTATTTAATACTGAAACTTTGTCAATTTTTCAGGAGTATTAGCTTCAAGTATACCAAACAGATATCTGATAATAAATATGCAATAAATAAATTGTCAGAAATTTCAGTAATAGCTAACCGACACTTGTCATTTCAGAAAGTTAAGTGTTTGATTTTCTCACTTATTTAATACTGAAACTTTGTCAATTTTTCAGGAGTATTAGCTTTAAGTATACCAAACAGACATCTGATAATAAAAATGCAATAAATATATTTTCAGAAATTTTAGTAGTAGCTAACCGATACTTGTCATTGCAGAAAGTTAAGTGTTTGATTTTCTCACTTATTGAATACTAAAACTTTGTCAATTTTTCAGAAGTATTAGCTTCAAGTATACCAAACAGATATCTGATAATAAATATGCAATGAATAAATTTTCAGAAATTTCAGTTCGAGCTAACCGATACTTGTCATTGCAGAAAGTTAAGTGTTTGATTTTCTCGCTTATTTAATACTGAAACTTTGTCAAATTTTCAGGAGTATTAGCTTCAACTATACCAAACAGATATCTGATAATAAATATGCAATAAATAAATTTTCAGATATTTCAGGAATAACTAACCGCCACTTGTCATTTCAGAAAGTTAAGGGTTTAATTTTCTTACTTATTTAATACTGAAACTTTGTCAATTTTTCAGGAGTATTAGCTTCAAGTATACCAAACAGATATCTGATAATAAATATGCAATGAATAAATTTTCAGAAATTTCTGTAGTAGCTGACCGATACTTGTCATTGCAGAAAGTTAAGTGTTTGATTTTCTCGCTTATTTAATACTGAAACTTTGTCAAATTTTCAGGAGTATTAGCTTCAACTATACCAAACAGATATCTGATAATAAATATGCAATAAATAAATTTTCTGAAATTTCAGTAGTAGCTGACCGATACTTGTCATTGCAGAAAGTTAAGTGTTTGATTTTCTCACTTATTTAATACTGAAACTTTGTGAATTTTTCAGGAGTATTAGCTTCAAGTATACCAAACAGATATCTGATAATAAATATGCAATAAATAACTTTTCAGAAATTTCAGTAGTAGCTAACCGATTCTTGTCATTGCAGAAAGTTAAGTGTTTGATTTTCTCACTTATTTAATACTGAAACTTTGTCAAATTTTCAGGAGTATTAGCTTAAAGTCTACCAAACAGATATCTGATAATAAATATGCAATAAATAAATTTTCAGAAATTTCAGAAATAGCTAACCGACACTTGTCATTTCAGAAAGTTAAGTGTTTGATTTTCTCACTTATTTAATACTGAAACTTTGTCAATTTTTCAGAAGTATTAGCTTTAAGTATACCAAACAGATATCTGATAATAAATATGCAATAAATAAATTGTCAGAAATTTCAGTAGTAGCTAACCGATACTTGTCATTTCAGAAAGTTACGTGTTTGATTTTCTCACTTATTTACTACTGAAACTTTACCAAATTTTCATGAGTATTAGCCTTAACTATACTAAACAGATATCTAATAATAAATATGCAATTAATAAATTTTCAGAAATTTCAGTAGTAGCTAGTCATTGCAGAAAGTTAAGTGTTTGATTTGCTCACTTATTTAATTCTGAAACTCTGTCAAATTTTCAGGAGTATTAGCTTCAAGTCTACGAAACATATATCTGATAATAAATGTGCAATAAATAAAATGTCAGAAATTTCAGTAGTAGCTAACCGATACTTGTCATTGCAGAAAGTTAAGTGTTTGATTTTCTCACTTATTTAATACTGAAACTTTGTCAAATTTTGAGGAGTATTATCTTCAAGTATACCAAACAGATATCTGATAATAAATATGCAATAAATAAATTTTCAGAAATTTCAGTAGTAGCTAACCGATACTTATCATTGCAGAAAGTTAAGTGTTTGATTTTCTCACTTATTTAATACTAAAACTTTGTTAAATTTTCAGGAGAACTAGCTTCAGGTATACTAAACAGATATCTGATAATAAATATTCAATAAATAAATTTTCAGAAATTTCAGTAGTAGCTAACCGATACTTGTCATTGCAGAAAGTTAAGTGTTTGATTTTCTCACTTATTTAATACTAAAACTTTGTTAAATTTTCAGGAGAACTAGCTTCAGGTATACTAAACAGATATCTGATAATAAATATTCAATAAATAAATTTTCAGAAATTTCAGTAGTAGCTAACTGATACTTGTCATTGCAGAAAGTTAAATGTATGATTTTCTCCCTTATTTAATACTGAAACTTTATCAATTTTTCAGGAGTATTAGCTTCAAGTATACCAAACAGATATCTGATAATAAATATACAATAAATAATTTTTCAGAAATTTCAGTAGTAGCTAACCGATACTTGTCACTGCAGAAAGTTAAGTGTTTGATTTTCTCACTTATTTAATACTGAAACTTTGTCAAATTTTTAGAAGTTTTGGTTTAAGGTATACTTAATATATATATATCTTATAATACATATGCAATAAATAAATTTTCAGATATTTCAGTAATAGCTAACCGACACTTGTCATTGCAGAAAATTAAGTGTTTGATTTTCTCATTTATTTAATACTGAAACTTTGTCAATTTTTCAGGAGTATTAGCTTCAAGTATACCAAACAGATATCTGATAATAAATATGCAATAAATAAATTTTCAGAAATTTCAGTAGTAGCTAACCGATACTTGTCATTGCAGAAAGTTAAGTGTTTGTTTTTCTCACCTATTTAATACTGAAACTTTGTTAAATTTTCAGGAAAATTAGCTTCAGGTATACTAAACAGATATCTGATAATAAATATGCAATAAATAAATTATCAGAAATTTCAGTAGTTGCTAACCGATACTTGTCATTGCTGAAAGCTATATATTTGATTTTCTCACTTATTTAATACTGAAACTTTGTCCGTAATAAGTAAGTCCATAATTTTAGTCAAGGTCTCAAAAATATCGCAAGGTTCAGAAATTGAAAATATTTTAGTAAAACCCAAAAATATAAGCATTATAAAATCGAAGAAAGTGAAAAACTGAAACATTTAGCTGAAATAACAGAAACCTTAATAATTATATCAAAATATACAAATTATATTCCAAATTTTAAGTTTAACTTCATTAAAACTCGTACAACTTATAAAACATTTCATAGAGATATTAGATATTGCTGAATAAGTATTATAGAGTTACGGATTGAAATGGAAATTTGGATTTCCCATATATGCAATCAATATATGAAGAGAGGTAAAGAGTCCATGATGTTACAAACATAACGGGTTTTCCAATAAGAGGTGTTATTTTGAATAGCCCGCTATTTCGGATTTTGTCCTGTAAGCGTGGCCGTGGTGGTCATTTGCTTGATGTTATTTTCCACTATTAACGGCATACCTTCCTCTTTGTAATGAAATAAACATCTGATGATTTATAATAAAAAATGGCATTTTTCTTTGAATATCAAAATAACACCTCTTATTGGAAAACCCTTTATTACAAGTATCAGATTTCTGTCATTTTTAATATTTTTGTTTAAATTCTAGTTTTTTTTATCTTGATTTTATGATTGTATATTAAATACGATTTTGCTAACTATTATACTTATATAATACTAATATAGACCAATTCAATTTTTGATTTGGTAGGGACAGAATTCAGTATAAAAATAAATTACCCTCCAGAACATTTGTTTGCCTTATTTTTTTAATAGGACACAGTTTTTTACTATTCCTATTATTGCACTCAAAATTGTTACCGCATTCACGCTTTGTTCCAGCATTTGACAATTCGCAAATTCAGTTGTCTTACTTTTCAAGCTCATTTGTTTACATGCGAGGATTTATAACCATTTATCTACATAACGGCTTCACATTTATAGCTGTCACTGTATCAATGTTTTTCATGAAGGGTCGCCCAGCGGTCCATTTATCACATGTAGACTTCCCGCATGTGACCGACTGGACGATAATACCAATGATTTCAAGATTGGCGGCCATGCATGGAAAAAATAGCAGCGTCATATTTTTCATCGAAGAGAGGACGAAAGTTCATCTGGAGAAGCTTCTGGGTGCACTCGAGGAACACGATGGCCAGGTTTTGTAGTCTTTATGTGAGAATGAATTGGATATGTTATGAATTTCAATTGCAGGATGACTTCATAGGTTTTGCTTTGCACGACGAAGAGCCATCTATCATTCACCATTTTGCGTTTTATAATGATCCCACGACTTTCAAGTATCCTAACATAGCATCAGGTTTTGCTATGGCGACATCTTTGCTATTAAGGTCAGTTTAGATAAGAAATAACTCAATTTGGGTATTGATCTATAACTGTATGTCAGCCAGCTAGCACATCTAGAACAGACAACTTTTTATATATTCAAATAGATTGTAAAACAATATCACTAGATTGCATTCACATGATATTGATTTAATGCAACTACTGGCTGAATAGAACTACACCTATTTATTAAGCGCTTTTTTTGGCCTGTACTATATGTTCTAGGAATATTATACATTTGTTTTTAAACACCCTGTATAAAATAGCATATACCTTATCGCCTAAAATCTTCTATTTGTTAAGGTTGAGTAAAAAACTGCAACTGTTTACAACTAAAACTGACTTCAATATTGATGCATCGCATGAGCTGTCCCTTTTTATTTGGGATGACGGTAATGGAACAGTGCTCACTCATGATGATAGGCTGTGTGTAGAAGAAAGTCCGACATGTGCTACATATTCTGAGCCAATAAAACCCTGTGTAAGTGTTCTATAAGGCATACTCCTAAAGGCATACATAATTGTTGCTTGAAGTGATGTATGAAAGTATTAAATAAACCTATATTTGTTTTCTAGGGCGATGCTATTCCCAATGAATCAATCTATTTTGCTGTGAAGACGTGTGGAAAATTTCATAATGATAGAATACCTGTCGTCAAAAATTCCTGGGGAAAACATACAACTCATCTGGCATTCTACAGTGATGTTGAAGGTCAGAAAATTATTTTTAACGTTTTGATGGGTAGTGTTTGAACCAAGGTTGGAATAAATCATGATTTCATCAATAAATTTGTTTTTTCTTTCATGATGATGAAATCATTGAAAAAAATAATAAATCAATTATTTAAAAAAACATGATTTAGCGATGTTGAAGGTCTGAAAATTATTTTTAACGTTTTGGTGGGCAGTGTTTCAACCAAAGTTGGAATAAATCATGATTTCATCAATAAATTTGATTTTTTTCATGATAAAGAAATGACTAAAAAAATCAAAAATGAATCATTTAAAAAAAAACAAATAAATCATGATTTAGCAATGTTGACGGCCAGAAAGCTATTTTTAACGTATTGTTGGATGGTGTTTGAACCTAGGTTGGTATAAATCATGATTTCATCAATAATTTTGATTTTTTTTTCATGAAGATTAAATCATTGAAAAAAATTAACACTGACGATTGATTCTTTTATATTTCTGATCAGTTTTTGCCAGTTTTTATGTGATTTATATCAATTGATTTACATCACGATATACATCATATGATTTTTTTCTAGTAAATTCTTAAATTTGAACAAGAATTGATGATTTAAAAAAACGGTGTATCTGTACCATGTGATGGACCAAAAAATGGAAGAAAAGAAAAATATTTTACTATTTTTTACAATTATCTGCTTTAAAGCATGCTAACTCTATAGTAACAATAAATTTTTCATTGTTCACTTATAGGAATGCGCAAAAAGTGCAAAAATAACGAGTAATTAAAAAAATCAATATTGATTGAAATGAATGATTTATTTAAAAAAATCAGTTGATTTAAATCATGGTTTAAATCAACTGATATCACAACAACCCTGATCTGTACTATGTGATAGACCAAAAATGGAAGAAAAGAAAATGATTTCACTTACTTCCAATTATCTATTTTGAAGCATGCTAACTCTATAGTCACATTATATTTTTAATTGTACACCTATTGGAATGCACAAACAGTGCAAAAACAATGATTTATTTAAAAAATATATAATTTTGATTTAAATTAATGATTTATTTAAAAAAATCATTTGATTTAAATCATGATTTAAATCAATTGATTTAAATCAAAATTCGAAGAAACCATCAACACCTTTATATTTTTATAGCCCGTGAATATAGTACACCCTGTATTAAATAGCATTTCCTATTACAAATTCAACGATTTATATCAAAGTATGATTTCTCATGCTTTTATTCAGAAAGAAAGCTTATAAATACATTTCGAACATTTTGGTGTAGTAGGCGTTGAAATGAGCGACGAAGCCAAAATTGAACACAAAATTTTTCGAAAATCTCCAGTAGAAGCGGAAATTTCTGTTTTTTTTCAACAGAATATTACTGACCACTAAATTGCGCAACTTTTTTGTGATTTAACCGGCTTTGTGTATATATATATATATATATATATATATATATATATATATATATATATATATTTATCATTACACCTTCTACCAATTAGTGTAGGTAAAAAACCGGCTTTGTAAGTTTTTCTATTTCCGAGATCCCCATGCTGTTGATCCTTATCTTAGACACCCTGTATAGTAGTCCGGTTAGAGCTGACAATGACTCATCGCTACATACTGCCTGAATTCGACATACATTTCTTATTTCATTTAACTCTATTACATTTACCTTAAGCATGCATACGAGCATGGAAATCGCGATTCTTTGTTCGAACACATATGAGCCATTGTCAGTTCTCCTCGGACCTACTATGGTTTTTGATTATCTTCAACTTTTATTAAAAAAATGTTTAAATTGAGATAATTTCAAAATTATTGACAAAAAACCACATGATGTTGATTTTTATATCCATTGCCTTTTCAAAAATCTTTTCAAATCTCGGTTTTGCTAAAAAAATATTTTAAACAGTAACTATAAAATTTATCAAATGTTTATGCATTTACAAAAACAAAACTCTGCTACTTATGCAAATGCCAATTGTATTTTGCATTTCAGTCGAAAATAGGCAATTTTCAATCAAAATTTTATAACCGATGCTAAAATTTTCTAATTCAGAATATAAATTTTGCAGTTGTAATTATATTGTGCATTTTTATGTGAAAATTTGGTAAATTGCAATGAAATTTTCATAATGCTCCTGAAATGTTATAATTTATAATAAAAATGTTGGAATCGACACTGATATTATGCATATTACAGTAAAATTAATCTAACTTAGTATTAAACCGTTGAAATGTTGTAAATGCACGTTTACAATACTAATTTTGCAATATTCATTAAAATTGTTGCAACTTACAATAATGATAATAGAAACTTACTTATGATAATAGAAAAAAAATGATAAAATAAGCAAATTTTGTTGGAATTATACCATATCAATTCCAACAAAACTTGCTTATTTTATCATATTTTTTTTTATTATCATTGAAACATTGCAATTATAATGGAAAATTTTGAAGATTTGGAATTTACAATAAAAGTTTTATAGATTTAATTATCCATATTTACCAATTATTTATATTTAAGGTAGTAGTATTAAGTACTTACTGGTAATATTTATTTTAAATTAATTTTATTATTTATTTATATCGCCTGACTAGTTTCGGTTTAATTAACAAACCATCTTCAAAGGCATATGTATTTTAGTATGTATATATCCTGATCTTATTTGAATTAATTTTTAAATTTTGATAGTTACTGATGTCTGATTTGAAGTTTTAATTTAATAAGAAGATGATTTGTAAAATAAACCGAAACTGGTCAGGCGGTATAATTTCAGTGAGAATTTTGTGGTTTAATGAACTTTTGCAATTTGTAATAAAATTTTGGTAATAAATTGTGTAATGAACATGTAGAAAATTTGCAGTTATATGCAAACTTTGCACTATTAATTAAAATTTTTGATTTTGTAAAACAAATTGTGACAAAAATTTAACAATTCCAATAAATCATATTTATTTCATTAAGTAATTATCTTCGAGTTGAAAGTATGTGTGGATACCACTTGGTGAAACATGATAATTAAGGTAAATCAAACACTTGGTTGAAGTTTCACTATATTAATAGAATTTACTCTACAATCGTTTCAGTCTCACGACCATTGTCGATAGTAACAGAGATACTAAGTATCACGAGCATTGTCAAGAGTAACAGAGATACTCAGTATCTCTGTTACTCTTGACAATGCTCGTGAGACCGAAACGATTGTAGAGTAAATTCTATTAATATAGTAAAGAGAGTAACATTGTCAAGAGTAACAGAGATACTCAGTATCTCTGTTACTCTTGACAATGGTCCTGAGACCGAAACGATTGTAGAGTAAATTCTATTAATATAGTGAAACTTCAACCAAGTGTTTGATTTACCTTAATTATTTTCTATTATCATAGAAGTATTGTAATTCTAATGAAAATTTTGTAATTTTCATTACAAAATGCAATGAAAATGTTGTATATGGCATTAAAAGTTTTGCAAATTTCTATTAAAATATTAATAAAGTAGTGAGTGATATGTTTTGTGGATAAATCATTTATATTTTCCATTTCCAGGTTTCAATTTTTTGAATTATTTTCAATTCGTATCATTTGTATCTAATGAAAATTTTGCCAAATATCATAAAATCAAATAAGTAATCATAATTATTGTTATTAATTTCGGTGTCCGACATCTAACTTGTTAGGAATATTTGTTTCTGCTTCATATCTAAAATCACAAAATTATTATAGTGGGCTCAATTTTCATAAATATCAAAAAAAGACGAAAAATGTATTCGCTTTGAAGAGAAACCAGAGTGATTTCACAAATATCATAGACATTTTGTAATTTAGAATTAAAATTTCGTAATTTCTATCGAAATATTGTGGTAGACCATCAAAATTCCGCAATATTCATATTCATCATATTCATTCAGTAATATTATCATTTACAAGATAAATGATATGATTACAATAATATTTTTATAATGTATATGGGGTTTTCGATGATTTTTTTTAATTTTTAATGAAAATGGCATAAATTTCATATTTTTGATTGTTTTTATTTCATTTATAATCAAAATTTTGCATCTTTCATTGATGGGAAAGCCATTATCATTTTTCCAACTAAAAATTTGCAGATTCCATTAATATATACTCTGTTCCATTTTTATTTTTAACTATACTTCAATCAATCAAGTGTGCTGTTTTTTTAAGTTAACTTTAAGTAAACCAATCATCAACTATATTTTATATCATAATTTGACTGATTTACTTTTGTAAAATAAAAATAGCAAATAAATTCTGTTAAGTTTTAATGCAGTGGGCATTGTTGCCAATCAAATTGAGTATCTATTGAGTACTGAATTTATTTGCTATTTTTGTTTTAATATACAGGGTGTCAATTTGAAAAGTAGCCACCGACTTTTTTCATGGAACTGATGATTATTTTTTAAATTGCTCAAAACCGTTTGGGTGGTTCGAAGGGGGAATCAAAATGGCGTAGATAGTGTCGACCCCCTACCCACCCTTTAAGCCACAGCCACCTCCATCTAAAAAAATTAAAAGGCATCCCCCTACTTGTGATACATCGTTGGAAAGCTCTTGAAAAATGCTTTCCAGTCATTATTAATACAATTTGATTTGGTGAATTAATTTTGGTGCAAATAAAGTGCAAAAGTGTTCAATGTATTAAATTCAAGTAACATGTTAAAGTAAATGTTGGAAATGGCTTCCATTGTTTTCTAAACAAAAATATAGCCTCCTTGCAAACTTTTCGCGAACTCTTTGAAGGTTTGTCTAGTAATAGCTCAACATTCTTTTGTTATTCTTTCTCATAATGGTTCAATCACTACCGAGTGATCATTTAAATTTCAGCTGCAGTTATCGAAATGTCGAAAATGTGTTTTGAAGTTTTTGCACAATCTGTATGTACACGTCCACAACCCTTTCTTTTCCAGACAACGAAATTCCCACAGTGACTCTTGGTGTTCCTAACACCGAGCAGGGCCACTGCGAGAAGACGTTTTCCATCATGAGACATGTCAACCAGAAAATATCGTCCATGCCTGAAGTGAGATGGGTCTTCATAGCAGATGACGACACCATACTGAGGTAAGACCTAGTTCACATTCAGCCGGGGTTTGGGAGTTCGCATCTCGTTTCTTGAAAGTTTCACGATCGTAAACTTTTCCAGCGTGTCCGGCCTGCGACAACTGCTAACTTGCTACGACCCATCCGGGAAGCTGCTCCTCGGCGAGCGCTACGGGTACGGGGCGAGGGGCCCCCAGGCCTACAATTATATAACGGGCGGGGGCGGCACGGTGATCAGCAGATCCCTTTTGGCCCTGGTTGCAAACACTGAGAACTGCGACTGTCCCTACGCCAGCACCCCCGACGACATGTACTTGGGATTCTGCCTGCGGGAGTTCGGCATAGACGTGACCCACTCGCCGATGTTCCATCAGGTTTGTGCATTTCGGAGTGGGCAGCATTTATTTTGCCCCACGTTGATGACGGATGCAGGGCGAGTTCGCTAGGATCATCGCCCTGACTCCGAAATCGGGATGATTAATTGCTGCGTTTGTCTCACTGAGTTTCTTGGTGGCAGGCTCGACCAGGAGACTACTCGGACGGCTACTTGAAGTCCCACAGCGCTGTGTCCTTCCACAAGCACTGGATGGTGGATCCTTTGAAAGTCTACAGGACCTGGTTCGCCCACGCGGACGCAGGCATCCAAACACATCACACAGAGTTATAGTTTCTATTTTTATAATTATTTTTTTACAAGTGCTAAAGTTATGCTTCATGTGTAGTTTATTATGAAATAAAACAATTCATTTATAAACCTCTAAGGTGTCTTCAATTTTAAAGTTTCCAAGTACCCGCACGCAAAATGTGTCCTGTGAATCCCCACTCTCCATACATAATATATTCCAATACAATTTCAATACAACATAAACGCATTTTCCTACGAGACGTGTAATACAAGTAAGTATTACCCTAGGTAAGTTATTTTGCAAAAATATTGCACAATAAGTTTCTACTCAAATCCGCTTTCCGGTTTTGAGTAAAATCGTATGGACAAAAGTATTTATTGGTACATTAACTTTTCGAGTTGACCAGTATAAGTAATCAGTCACTGAAATTTCTGAAAATTTATCGAATGGATATTTTGAAAATTTTATGCCGGATCTGTATACAGTATGCCTGAATACAAATCCTCTAAAAATTTGAGTATGTCTTAAATAAGTAAGATATTCGAATGTTTAACCTTCCGATTTGATCGGATTTTTACAATATTCAGGGTTGATTTACTACCCTCCAACGGCAAATTGGTAAGTGTCACTTACAGGGTATATTCAGCGACCCTTCAGGACTAACATACATAAGTTTCATTGAGCGACAGTTTAATGCACACTTTTTATGACATTTTTAAATATTCTTAATGTTCTGAATGAACTTTCCAAGTTGACCAGTATAAGTTATCAGTCGCTGAAATTTATGAAAATTTATCTAATGGACATTTTCAAAATTTTATGCCAGATCTGTACACAGTATACCTGAATACAAATCCTCTGAAATTTTGACCACGAATTTGTCTTAAATAAGTAAGAAAATCGAGTTATTAACTTTCCGAGTTGACCAGTAAAAGTTATCTGTCATTGAAATTTCTGAAAATTTATCTACCGTATGTTTTCAAAATTTTATGACAGATGTGTATACAGTATACCTGAATACTAATCCTCTGAAAATTTGACCACGAATATGTCTTAAATAAGTGAGAAATTCGTGTTATTAACTTTCCGAGTTGACCAGTATGAGTTATCAGACACTGAAATTTCTGAAAATTTATCTATTGAATATTTTGAAAATTTTATGCCGGATCTGTATACAGTATGTCTGAATACAAATCCTCTGGAAATATGATCTCAATTATGTCTTAAATAAGTGAGAAAATCAAGTTATTAACTTTCCGAGTTGGACAGTACAATGTATCAGCCACTGAAATTTCTGAAAATTTATCTAATGCATATTTTGAAAATTTTATGCCAGATCTGTACACAGTATACCAGGATACAAATCCTATGAAAATTTGACCACGCGTATGACTTGAATAAGTGAGAAAATCGAGTTATTAACTTTCCGAGTTGACCACTCTAAGTTATCAGACACTGAAATTTCTGAAAATGTATCTATTGAATATTTTGAAAATTTTATGCCAGATCTGTATACAGTATACCTGTATACAAATCCTCTGAAAATTTGACCACGAGTATATCTTAAATAAGTGAGGAAATCGAGTTATTAACTTTCCGAGTTGACCAGTACAATTTATCAGCCCCTGAAATTTCTGAAAATTTATCTAATGCATATTTTGAAATTTTTATTTCAGATCTGTATACAGTATGCCTGAATACCAATTCTCTCAAAATTTTACCCCGAGTATATATTAACTTAGTGAGAAAATCGAGTTATTAACTTTCAGAGTTTACAAGTTATCAGTCACTGAAATTTCTGAAAATTTATCTAATGGATATTTTGAAAAATTTATTTTAGACCCGTATACATATGCCTGAATACTAATTTTCTGGAAATTTGACCCCGAGTATGTCTTAAATAAGCGAGAAAATCAAGTTATTAACTTATCAACTACTAAAATTTCTGAAAATTTATGTAATTGATATTTTGAAAATTTTATTTTAGATCCGTATACGTATGCCTGAATACTAATCTTCTGAAAATTTGACCCCGAGTATGTCTTAAATAAGCGAGAAAATCAAGTTATTAACTTTCCGAGTTGGACAGTATGGGTTATCAGTCACTGAAATTTCTGAAAATTTATCGAATCGATATTTTGAAGAATTTATGCCTGATCTGAATACAGTATACCTGATTACAAATCCTCTGAAAATTTGACCACGCGTATCTCTTAAATAAATGAGAAAATCGAGTTATTAACTTTCCGAGTTGACCAGTATAAGTTATCAGTCCCTGAAATTTCTGAAAATTTATCTAATAGACATTGTGAAAATTCTATACCAGATCTGCATACAGTATGCCTGAATACAAATCCTCTGAAAATTTCACCACGAGTATGCCTTTAATAAATGAGAAAATCGAGTTATTAACTTTCAGAGTTGACCAGTATAAGTTATCAGTCACTGAAATTTCTGAAAATTTATCTAATGGATATTTTAAAAAATTTATACCAGATCTGTATATAGTATACCTGAATTCAAATCCTCTGAAAATTTGACCACGCGCATGTCGTAAATTAGTGAGAAAATCGTGTTATTATCTTTCCGACTTGACCGGTATTAGTTTTCAGTCACTGAAATTTCTGAAAATTTATCGAATAGATATTTTGTAAATTTTATGCCGGATCTGTATACAGTATACCTGAATACAAATCCTCTAAATATTTGATCACGAGTATGTCTTAAATAAGCGAGAACATCAAGTTATTAACTTTCCGAGTTGGACAGTATGAGTTATCAGGCACTGAAATTTCTGAGAATTTGTCTAACGTATATTTTGGAAATTTCATGCCGGATCTGTATACGGTATGCCTGAATACAAATCCTATGAAAATTTGACTACGCGTATGTCTTAGATAAGTGAGAAAATCAAGTTATTAACTTTCCGAGTTGGACAGTATGAGTTATCAGCCACTGAAATTTCTGAAAATTTATGTAATTGATATTTTGAAAATTTTATACCAGATCTGTATACAGTATACCTGAATACAAATCTTCTCAAAATTTTACCCCGAGTATGTATTAACTTAGTGAGAAAATCGAGTTATTAACTTTCCGAGTTTACAAGTTATCAGTCACTGAAATTTCTGAAAATTTATCTAATGGATATTTTGAAAAATTTATTTTAGATCCGTATACGTATGCCTGAATACTAATCTTCTGAAAATTTGACCCCGAGTATGTCTTAAATAAGCGAGAAAATCAAGTTATTAACTTTCCGAGTTGGACAGTATGGGTTATCAGTCACTGAAATTTCTGAGAATTTGTCTAACGTATATTTTGGAAATTTCATGCCGGATCTGTATACGGTA
Organism: Othius punctulatus; assembly: GCA_951805005.1. Lineage (NCBI taxonomy): Eukaryota > Metazoa > Arthropoda > Insecta > Coleoptera > Staphylinidae > Othius > Othius punctulatus. Next base: position 15,609,797 of record OX638141.1, read on the forward strand.
TGCCTGAATACAAATCCTCTGAAAATTTGACCACGCATATGGCTTAAATAAGTGAGAAAATCGAGTTATTAACTTTCCGAGTTGACCAGTATAAGTTATCAGTCACTGAAATTTCTGAAAATTTATCGAATCGATATTTTGAAGAATTTATGCCTGATCTGAATACAGTATACCTGATTACAAATCCTCTGAAAATTTGACCACGCGTATCTCTTAAATAAATGAGAAAATCGAGTTATTAACTTTCCGAGTTGACCAGTATAAGTTATCAGTCCCTGAAATTTCTGAAAATTTATCTAATAGACATTGTGAAAATTCTATACCAGATCTGCATACAGTATGCCTGAATACAAATCCTCTGAAAATTTCACCACGAGTATGCCTTTAATAAATGAGAAAATCGAGTTATTAACTTTCAGAGTTGACCAGTATAAGTTATCAGTCACTGAAATTTCTGAAAATTTATCTAATGGATATTTTAAAAAATTTATACCAGATCTGTATATAGTATACCTGAATTCAAATCCTCTGAAAATTTGACCACGCGCATGTCGTAAATTAGTGAGAAAATCGTGTTATTATCTTTCCGACTTGACCGGTATTAGTTTTCAGTCACTGAAATTTCTGAAAATTTATCGAATAGATATTTTGTAAATTTTATGCCGGATCTGTATACAGTATACCTGAATACAAATCCTCTAAATATTTGATCACGAGTATGTCTTAAATAAGCGAGAACATCAAGTTATTAACTTTCCGAGTTGGACAGTATGAGTTATCAGGCACTGAAATTTCTGAGAATTTGTCTAACGTATATTTTGGAAATTTCATGCCGGATCTGTATACGGTATGCCTGAATACAAATCCTATGAAAATTTGACTACGCGTATGTCTTAGATAAGTGAGAAAATCAAGTTATTAACTTTCCGAGTTGGACAGTATGAGTTATCAGCCACTGAAATTTCTGAAAATTTATGTAATTGATATTTTGAAAATTTTATACCAGATCTGTATACAGTATACCTGAATACAAATCTTCTCAAAATTTTACCCCGAGTATGTATTAACTTAGTGATAAAATCGAGTTATTAACTTTCCGAGTTTACAAGTTATCAGTCACTGAAACTTCTGAAAATTTATCTAATGGATATTTTGAAAATTTAATTTTAGATCCGCATACGTATGCCTGAATACAAATCTTCTGAAAATTTGACCCCGAGTATGTCAATAAGCGAGAAAATCAAGTTATTAACTTTCCGAGTTAGACAGTATGAGTTATCAGCCACTCAAATTTCTGAAAATTTGTCTAAAGGATATTTTGAAAATTTCATGTCAGATCTGTATACAGTATACCTGAGTACAAATCCTCTGGAAATTTGACCACGAGTATATCTTAAATAAGTGAGAAAATCGAATTATTAACTTTCCTAGTTGACCAGTATAAGTTATCACTTTATCAGTCACTGAATTTTCTGAAAATTTATGTAATAGATAATTTGAAAAATGTATGCCTGATCTGTATACATTTATTCGACGCCCCATTTTTTTTTATTGAAACTTTCGAGAAACTTATTTATTTTTTCCTGTCGTTACCTGAAGATATATTAAAAGAAAAAAATAACTCTATTTCATTTCTACTTTTTCTCCTCTACAACAAGGGAATTTTAGATTTTCGATCAGACGTTTCGTGTGAGTGCAATCGTTATGAAGTATAAATTTTTAAATATGGACCTGCATTTTTTATTTAATTTTTGAGTTCTACTCGTCAATACTATTATAATTATGTGCAACACTTGAGGTTTTAGTAATTATTTTTATATGAAAATTTTAAAAAAATGAATTGAAGTAAATAACAGCCCCAATATCATTAGAGAATGGCAATCTATTTGAACACTTATTATAAAACTATTATTTACTATTGTAGCAACTAAAATTCGTTTTTAATTGTTATATTCTATTTAGTATTATTATTAATTGTACTCATGTATTTTCTTATTAAAAACTTAGTGTTGCATAAGATCCAATAAGTTAACTGTTTCTAATAATGTTCCGAGTTTCAACTATTTTCATGGTACTCTAGTTTATATTGATGATATTTAAATCCAGTTCAGAGTTAATTGTGTAATTGTGTAGATATTTATTTATTTTCATATAGAAAAAAATTAGTTTGTAGGTCATCACTTATCTTATTATACTTATATTATTATCACTTAACATATCTCATTTTCTCAAATTCGAAATAATCATTGTCGTATATCAAATAACAAAATACATTTTTAATGAATTATTCTTGATATAAAGTATGTAATCGCCATGGTTCCTCATTAATTTATGAGCCATTCAACAGCTTCTGCAGAGTTAATTATTAAGAGTACATTTTCAACAGGTTCATAGGGGTCGCAAATTAACCTTTTAATATTTATTTCCAATCTACATATTAAATGAACCCATATGTTTTATTTCCTTGGGCAAACTTTGCTCACCTTCTACATGTATCTAAAACTGCAATATATTGCAATTAAATATTAAGCTTAGGACGATATTTTGTAATCATTTAACTAGAATGCTACGAAGCAAAGACTTATTGGCGAAATTATTTTTCGCATAATGCATAATGCATAATTTTACATAATGCATTTGATTTTATTGTTGTTTGTTTATTTATTGACTATAATAATAATAATAACCCTACTACTCCTCCACCTATGGCGTAATTGGTATTTCCTATCCTTTGCATTATATATCCAACCCATCATAAGTTTAAATCATAATTAATAAACTACTATCTGTTACAAAAATGTTGCCCCCTGTGTTTGGAAGCTACTCGATATATACCACGAAGGCACAAAAAATTAAAATATAATAAACCTATTATGAAACACTCAGTAACAATATATAAAAAATTGAAAAGTATTGACCATCGCAGTAATTAGTTTTTAATGAAAATATACCTAAAAGTACAGTTTTTAGCGCGTTTACTAATTACTCTGTAAATAAAACTGCTGAGACTTTTTAATCTATCCAAGTTTTAATGTTATTGATAGTTCTTTTAATTGCTTCGCTATTTTCAATAGTATATTTTTTAATTAGAAGCTATCTTTTTTAATAACAACAGAAACTCTTCGTGTTTAATTAGTACAATGGCATAAATAAACGTATAAAACAAATATGTAAGTTATTTTGAAAAGAGTATGGAACAAAAGTGCATAATTTATATGAGATATGAATACTACTAATTTGTGAGTTGCCTACGTTTTAGTTTTGCCTCAGTGGTTTACCTGCCACTCTAGACTTTCTTTTATTCATCCTATACAACCCCATTATCACATGTATATTTGGTTGCCTTGTATAAATTGTATATATTCATCAGCAAAGTATAGGTTGTTTCATCATTGGCCCACCACCTGTTGATTTATGATGGCAATCAATAAGTATTAGAAAAATTTTACATCTAAAATAATTTAATTGAGGGGTCTAGAAGTAACAGGGTTTAAGTGCATTTTGGTAGTTCTGAGATAAATGGCTTTAAAGTTAACTTGAATTTCAAAATTCCAGGAATAAGTTTAGAAAATTTTGTTAATATTTTAGTCTAAACCTGAGTCTAAAATATTAACAAAGTTTTCTAAACTTATTCGTGGAATTTTGAAATTCAAGTTGTTCAGAAGTTCAGAAAAAAGGGACAATAAAATTGAAATTTCGCGGTTAATATTTGTCTGTCAATTTAAATCGGTACTACCAATCCCCCAGAAATGTCAAAGCAAAATAAACTAGTCGGTACCAATCACAGTTATGAAATATTCCTAATGGATAGTCACGTTAAAAAAACTGACTACATAGTCTGAATTTTTTATCTTAAAACCACCCTCTATTGCAACATGTTGGCAAAATATATCATTTTAATGCAAATTGGGTGCTTCTAAACATTGAATTGCGTTTGCAGTGAACATGATTTAAAATTAGTTATAACAAATTGTAGCTGCATCTTCATTAGAGTGATTTTTTTAAACTTTCCCACCCTGTAATTTGACACTTACATTTTTCATTACCATTTTAACTGGCAATAATTTAAACCTCCTTTTTATTAAATTAAATTTAACGTGTTTCAGAATCAAAATTAAATCGTTCTTTAAAAGCCTCATTGCAGCAAAATAGCTGTATGAGTTGCTATTTTGACGATTATTTATCACATTTTTCTACGTGGCATTAATACCAGATACTTGCTTAAAACTCATATAATGGAAAGAAAAGGTAGATCGGCAGGCCAGGAAGTGTTACTGGTAGAAAGCAATAGTTTGAATGATTGTCGTGTCATTGTCACGTCTAGTGAGTTTTTATTATTATCTTTATGGGTTAGAATATAGATGTATCCCTATAAGACGTGTTTTGATGTAAGCTTGTACAATCAAGCCCGGTTCTATGCTTTGCGGGGCGGTAATAAAATATTCGTCTATAAGTTTAATTCAACAAAGTATTTCACATCTTGTAATTTTTGTTAAATATTGTATTGCAAATAACTTTAATACAAGAGATAAGTTTATACAGTATCAAAATGTACAGCACCCATGTGTTATTCTTCAATGTGCACTACTGGAATAATATATTAAATGTTGGTTAAACTAATATATTTATTTACTTCTCAGGAGATAATGTTATTGCCATTGATACTGTGCCCAAACTAAAAATAACCGACAGCATAGTAGATGTCCTGAAAAGAATTTTTCTACCATCCGGTTATCCAGACAGTGTCAGCGGAGATTACTGGGATTATCAGGTGTGGGACACGGCGCAAGCTTTTTGCAGTACGATAACCTGTGGCCTCACAACACATGCCGTTCTTAAGGGTGTCGGTGTAGGAAATAGTGATGCTACTCCTCTTGCCGCGGCAATTACGTGGATATTAAAGGATGGGACTGGCATGATTGGACGAATTCTTTTTGCTTGGCTAAAGGGGTAATAGTCTACACTTAGAAATTTAAAAAAATGCGGTGCAAGGGTGTTCATATTCCAAAATAATAATAATAGATTTCAGGGTACAAATTAATCAAATTAATTTGTTTATTGTAATGTACCCTTTTCAATAAACAAAACTTTCATTTTAATCAAAATATTAATTCCAGGGCTACATTGGATGCGGATTGTAAGAAATGGCGTTTCATTGCTGATATTTTAAATGACATTGCACTAATCCTCGAGTTTCTGTTGCCTTTTGTCTTCTCCATATCCACATATGTCTTATGCCTGACGACTACATTGAAATCTATCGTCAGTTAAAATCAATTGTTATTTTGTTTATTAAAATATAAGAATGCAGCATTTTCTAGGTTGGGGTGGCGGGTGGAGCAACGCGGGCTTCCATTACCCAACATCAAGCGCTTAGGAATAATATGGCTGATGTGGCTGCAAAAGACTCGAGTCAAGAGACTTGCGTAAATCTGCTAGCAAGCTTTGTGGCAATATATTTGATGATGATGTTGGAAGAAAGTGATAAGTAAGTAAAATATTCATGTGTTTTTATTCTACATTTGATTTTTGTCTAAAATAACATTTTTATCATTACTTTTAAATTTTGAATACATTATTAAACATAATATCCAAAATAACATAAAAATTATAGAATGTGTTATTTACATTTATAACCTGCAGGCCATACCCAAAGGTCACAGAACGGCCACAGGTTATGTTTGACCTTGCCAATTTTGATTTGCTGTCATCTGATTGGCTCGAGTCATTTACGTGACCAAGACACTGGCCAATCATATGACAGCATTTAGTAATACGAACAACAAATGTTTTATAAGCGAAATAATTAATTTCCTTGTACAAGCTATGTCATATCATAACTTGATCTATTGTTGAATACGACAATTTCAGTTGCCTACTGTTAAGTAGATTCATTTTATTATAATCCGTAAAAATATTTATTAACGTTAACATTTTCAGCCTGAAATGGATGGTCTTCATGTTGCTAACTGTGATGCACTTAATATTTAATTACTGTGCGGTTCGATCACTAATTTTTACGCACTTGAATGAGACTCGGCTTTTAATCGTCTTAAAAACATATCTACACCATACCACTGTTGCACCTCCGAGACCGGTGAATAAGGTAGAACCAATTCTGATGGGAACATGGCCACGTGGTAATATAATTAGCAAACTTAAAGTTTATTTAATCTAAATTTGCATCCGCTCAAGTAGAACTTGTCCCTAACAATTATGTGTCTATACTACGATATTTGTTGCATTAGTTACATTCCACACAAACTTTGTTGCTATTAAATTTCAAAGTAAGATATTGGACAATGTTTGATAGTTGAGGTTTTAGTGCCACAAATATAAAAAGGTCCTCCTGGTTTAAAAACAGACTTTAGTATTCACGATTTATATGCGATATTATGCCAAAATGTATTTTTGTTTCAGTGAAAAATGTATGCGGTTTTCAAGTAAAGATGGGAGAGTCTCTTGCTGAACACTTCAAAGAAATGACAGTTGAAGAGATTAGTATATTGACTGATGTATTTAATAGTATGAATTACATGGTATTTCCTAATGTGAAGAAACAGATTATGTATGTCGCATTTAAACCTAATGCTAATTCTGAAGATATCATCGGTGCATACTTTCATGCTGTTATTTTTGGTATAGCATTGTGCAGTTATAATGATGTGGATTTGGTAAGAAAATATTAGAAATAATTCAAGAATTTGTTAGATTTTACAGTGGAGGGAAGTGATTAATATTTATATTATTTCCTAAATTCTTTAATTGCACATAGATATTAATCACAGATTACACGTGTCACGTGACACAGAGCTGTAATACAACTGTGTGGTATCATCCGTTTTATGGCTTGACAATCAACAGAGAAAATTTATATATGATAGTTGGCATGTATATTATGTTACTGAAATTATTCAAAGTTTTAGGCATGTGGAAATGACGAGAAGAATTCATGTAAAGAATAGAAATAATTGACCACCAGAAGGTACTAACTAACAACAACTGTACCTGTAATCATAATTTTTCTGACGAATAATTTTGCGATAGTTAATATAATTTTACATTTTGCCATAAATTTTGTCGCTGAGACTCCCTTGCCGAGACTAACAGCATGTTTTTTTTTACTGCAAATGGGTTGAGATATAAAACACGCTGCTGTTTGTTTGACAAAAAAATTTCTAATTGGTATGTCTTCATTAATGTGTTGTTATATTTTAGAAATTTAATAAAAGACGTCAGCTCCATCATACAACACCATTGGACAGATTGAACAATGTAATGAAAAGTGATGTGGTGGACGGTGACGAAAATTTCTTTTTATTTCCATTGGATTTGTTTGTAACATTTGCGGAATTAATGGTCACCGAACGGACAAATTTTTTTACAGCATTAAATGTGAATAGTAAGTATATATAAACACATTAATTCTTCCTGCTCTCAGCCATCACCATCTGGCCATATTCCTCTCTCCATAGCCTAATCCTTATCTTCTCTTAAGGACATGTTCTCCCTGTCTTTTTCTTCTTCCCATTGAACCACATTTATTCTTGCTTTCCATCTCTTTTCATCTATCATCTATAAAACCTTCTGTATTCCCATTATTGTCTTGATTTGTTTGTTAGTAATTTGGTCCATTTATTAATTTAACTATTCTTTATTGCAAACTTGATGATTAGACAGACTTAAGCCTAGTTGCATGAAGGAATCAAAAATTAACCCAGGGTTACACGTTTAATCTCAAAAAACAGTTGCACCAGATCTGAAATAAAATATAAAGAGTTACAGTCGAGTTATTCACAAGTAACCCATCTTATTGTAACCCTCAGTTTTGTTAGGTTACATAAGTCTGTCTCACCAAATTTTGATGGGACAGATTCGAAAAGTCACTGAGACATAAATATTTAATACACACAATCATATTTCATTTTAAAGTATAAACTCTTACTCAAAATAACCTGTAAATGTTTGGAAATCAGACCTATCATCCTGAAGTTACCCGAAATATCAGTAGAAGTATCATCCTGTTTTTTTTTTTTTTAATATTTAGTAATTGCTAATACGGTTTTGTTCTAGATTGGAATGTGGGAATTAATTCTCTACGTATTGGTAATTACAGAATAACATTACCGGCCGATAAGAAAAACAATTAGTTTCATGTTAAACAACTGCTGCTGTCTGATGTGGAGGATCACTTGAAACAGCAGCAAACATCTATGGTACACCTAAGTTATATATTTATACACCGTACAAGTTGGATATTTATACACCGTACAAGTTGGATATTTATACATTAAAATATTTTTATGCAGATGACTTGTTTTATTCGATTTTAAGACGTTGGTGCCGAGTCCTCCTTTGAGCCAGTTTGCGACAGGTGTTTAACTATATCCACCCAATTCCAGCCCCTTGGCTTCTCTCCCTTACTACCAATCTTATCCCACTGCCGACGTTTCTGAGCCTTCGTGAGTTGTTCCTTTTTAGGTATCTTCTTTGACGCATCGTCCTGCAAATATCAAATTGTAAGGGCTGGCATAAATTTCTGAATATTTAAAGTAGGTAAGAATGCTGCTTAACTGTTTCAATACATATCACTTTCATATTGCGTACTGTGCTCTAAATTATGTGAGGTCATTGAAGTTTTATCAACAGATGGGTTAAGGAACAAAAATAAAATTATTTGTGCATACAATGTGCCATGGAAAATGCATTCGGCAAAACGTTCAGTACAATTGTCATAAAATTGTTAAACTTTTTGATCTATAAAAATTCATGCCTGCAACTTAACAAAAAAATATATAATAGCCAACTTAGACTAGAATAGATTGTGAACGGTATTTATAAAATATTTATTGTAATAACTCTGCTGTCAGCCTGGAAACAAGTATTTCTCTTTTAAGAGAATTGGGGTAATACTCCAATTCATAGCTTACTTGAGGTTCTGATATTGTTAACTTTTCAACGTCTTGCTCCACAACACTCTCTGGTAGATCTTCCATTAACTGGTCAAACTTTTCCTTGATGAATTCAAACAGTGAATATGTCATCGACATTCCTAAATACTGCTCGGCTTCCTCAACCACTAAACATATAATTTTGTCCTTCAATGCCTGTGCGCTGGAAGCAAGTTTGGGTTAAATTACAACCAGTTATGAGTAGCACGTTTGTGTCTTACATATGCTTATTATAGAAAGTATCCATAGTAATTTCAGGTTTGACTTCTGGGTAGTCATCGCCCCATTTAATCTCGATAAGGAAAGACTTTTGGTCTTCATTGACGCCGTACTAAAAAGGAAACGGTTATCAATAAGCAAAGAATTCTGGTGGTTATGCTTACCTTATACTGGTAGACGGTAGACGAGACCTGCTTGAAACAATCATCGCCATCGTAAATAGAGGACAGAACTTCTCGTTCTTCCTCTTGAACTTCTAAATTTGACATGGTTAGAAATTGTATTTGGTTTGTTTGATAGCGTTCACAGTGGAAAAATATAGGTTCGTAGTTTATTTAAAATACGGTTTCACTGTGTGGAAGGGCATTGTGATAAATTATAATATTTACCTAAACAAGATACAAAAATAATTATAACCTAACATTTATGTAGATTTGCCAAAGTATGGGCATGTTTTCAATGTAAAATAACAGATGGCGCATGCAAAGAAATTGGTACCTACTGAGGAGTATATTTGGTTGTCTATATTATTTTACCAACCTTCAAAACTAATTATAACCTAACATTTATGTAAATTTGTCCATGTTTTCAATGTAAAATAACAGATGAGTGCGTGCAAGGAAATTGGTACCTACTGACGAGTATATTTGGTTACCTACATTATTTTACCAATAGTGAAGAATCAGTAGCAAACATAATTTCGAAACCAATTAGTATTTCCTTTCTTCTGCAGTTAAAACTGTGATAAGTCTGTGCAGAATGCAATATCATTTCAGTTTACAACAAATATTATAGCCTGATAATATTTTAATGTGAGTAACCATTAGGAACATTTCATAAGTGTGATTGGTACTGACTAGTTTCTTTTGCTTTGACGTTTCTGGGGGATTGGTAATACAGATTTAAATTAGACGTTTATTGACAAGCGAAATTTAAATTTGATTGCCCCTGTTTACAGTTAACTGAACTCGACCAATCTTTGTGAGAAAATGAACTATCATAGGTGCGAAACTATTAGGCAAGATACAAAGCAACAAACTCACAAGATATTTTCAATATTAACAATTGTTATTTGTGACTTTAACATTTCCACATAACCTCATTGATGTCGTTTTTACAATGCAAAAGTTTCCCTTACTGAAAGTTCGTAACACAAGATAAAAGTCACTAAAGTTACTAGATTTGGTCACTCACCTTTAAAAAATTTGGGCTATATAGTCTGTTTTTATTAATTAGATTTAGAATTAAATTAAATAAATAAAAATAAATAGGCGGAAAGACCCCATATGGGGTCGATAGCCCAATAAAGAATGATTATATATATATATAAAAATAAATTTAAAGATCGACCAACGTCATAATTTCTCTCAAAAATATTAGTAGCAATTCTGTTAGTACTATCATTAGTGTTCCTTGAAAACGAGGTTACGGTTCAATATGTAGTGATTTTGTAGTAATTTCTGTTTTAACCAACATAAAACAAAAGGTGGTGGATCTTTTAAAGAAACGGAGCATACATTAAAAGACAAGAATTAAAAGATTCCGAAGTGTTTGAAAGTAAAGAATAAATTCATTGTATTCGATATGGAAAATATTAAAATAAAATCCTCGAACAGCCGATTTCTAATGTTGTAAATACACACATTAGCATAAGTGTAAAATTATTATTTCCACAGTTTTTGTAGCTGCGATATTATTATTTTTATAAATGTGGACCCTAATATTTTAATTGCGAATTATGTGCATGGTTTCAGTGATCAGTTTCTGTCTGCAGAAACGTAAAAATGATACTAATGGAACTTCAGTAAAGTTCGCGCTATATAAATTTTTGATAAACCCCTATATAAGCATCTTTTCTATAGGATACTATTTCAAATAAAAAAGGTTTAAAGCATAACGAGCCGCTTCTGTGTGGAGGCACCTGCATCGGAGCATATACTTAGCAATTGCAAAGTATAGGCCTGATTAAGGATGCATCACTTGGAGAAAACCAAATATTGTGAAAGTCAGAAAAGCCCCCAGGAAAGTTCTGGTGGACAATAAATTACAGTTTGCAAAATAGATACCAAATGGTCAGTGTAAGAAAGGCTTAAAAAACATTTATGTCCATTAAGCAAAACAAAAGGTACAAAAACAAAAGTTGAAGCAATTAATATGTTTATATTTAAAACAATTATAACAACGCAATTAATATTAATGACTTGACCTAAATGGTGTGACAGAAATGCGTGGATTTGTCGTTCCAAAAGAAGTTGTATTTTGAGACTGTGTGCCGGACATTCTGGACGACTGAAACAGAAATAAGAAATGTAATTACATAGTTTGCATAATTATTATCCTGTTATTCATTATTTATTAATTTATTCTTGATTCTGATAAAGCTTTGTCTATGTAACAAAAAATTTAAAAAAATTAGAAACCATTGGTATTAATCGGTAATCATTAATATATCTTATATAATTTATAAAAAACCCATACCTTCTTCATTCTATATAATTGATCGAGAGCATGTGGCAACATCGGTCGGACGGCATTGATTTCGAGCAGAGTGAGGTGATCAACAGCGGCGTAGGAACCAGAACCTTTGATGAGTGCATCAGTTGAGGTCCGCAACTTAGACATGCGCATGTCCCATATATCTTTGATAATGGTTCGGATTTCGTCAGCTCTTGGAATATCATCTGAAGCACTAGCCAATAGCAATTTAGCTTCAATGATGTAATGTTCACTAGGCATTTTTGTAAAAGTCCTGATTGAATAAAAAAATATTAAATCAAAAACTAATTCCAACTTATTTATTCATAAAATACATTGTATAAATATTAAGAATTTCTACCAAAAACATAGAATAAACAGAATACAGCTCATTGATTTGAGACTTGTTTTATAATTTTACCAACATAGGAAAATTAGAATTAAATAAATAAAAAATAAAAAATAACATGGGAAGATGGATTTCCTTAGTGTGCGGCTCCGTCATTTTTCAGTACTTTGCCTACTGAAATTGCAACTCCTATATCAGATTAGTGTCATACATCAGAAATGGCAATATCACAAAATGGGACATTTCTGTCCCTTTTCTAACTTTTCGTTACAACCAGACACAAAGGTCAAAAAAGTAAATATCCTGTTAAACATGGTACATTTGACCATCCAATGTATACCATCATTATGATCCAAGAATCTCTCACCTCGATATTTTCTCACTTTCTTTAATATTCTCCAGAATATCGACGTCCATCCAATCAGGTGGTTGAATCTTACATTTCTGTTGCTGCTTTAGATTTATTGCCATCCATAGAGGCACACGCAGTGGCAATCCGGCTCTGAAGGGTCCAAAATCTCCGGCTATTAGGTGTATAACATTACTGTTGAAAGTGGGCACAATACTAATAATCTGCTTTTCTGAAAAAAATTCCAGCTCTTCCGGGTCCATAGCTTAATGTTAAATGAACTTGGTGATACAAAACTGCCTCTATCTTAAATATAATCTTACTTAAAGATTTAAAAACTTGAGGGATGTATTCTTAACACAGTTATATATGTGCCATTGGGGCCACCAATTCCCTACAGCTTTTATGCTTCTGATAGCAATCAGCAATCAGTTTCTAGCTAGTTTTAAAAAGTGAGAGGTTATGTTTAAATATGGTGCTATTAACGCGCCAAACCGAAGAATTTAACGGATGTCCTTGACGAACGGGGAATCTGTACCAACGTACGGCAAATTTGCCGCGTGCAAGATGGATAAAATAATTTAAAAAAGGTCGTACAATATATGAATTAGATCTTACGATTTTTACGATTCATTTTTATTTAAGATTGGTTATAAACTTTGTTATGCCTGCATTCAACCTTATCTAAACTTCAATTGTTTAGTATGATCATGTATATATATACCTCTTTGATGAGTATTCGTATTAATATGATTTTATGTTTATAAACATTTTTAAACTTAGAAATAAAATGAGCAAATATAGAGTAACGTGGTTGAGGTTAAAACCGTTTTAAGAGTCGTTTTTTCCCGCTTTTAAAAAAAGTGGCAATGCTGTTCAGAAATAACCAGCCAGAAGTAACTGAAGTAACTAGTAAGCCCGTAATAGCCACACCACACGTAACGTTGACGTATCGTAGAAAGTGCAATATTGAGATTTGGTTATACATTAGCGTAACTTAAGCAGAAATTAAACGTTTACAGAGAAAAAGCAAGTTACGGATTTTAGAAATAGTCTAATAAGAGTATATCATTTGATGATACATCACATCGAACTTCTTTATAGAATTTAAAAACAAAATGAGTAACAATGCTTGCTGGGCTTCTGATTACAATTTAATTATTGAACTTGTACAGTCCCATCCTCACCTCTACGACAAAATTAACCCAAGCTTTAAAGATAAATGTATGAAAAAAAAGAGCTGGAATGATATTGCAGAACAAAGTCAACTATCGGTTGCAAATTGCCAACGCATCTGGACAAATTTGAGAGAGAGATATGCGAGAGAGAAAAGAGTGTGTAAAGATAAATCTTCAGGAGCAAGCACCAAAGAAATGACCCCGACATGGGAGTACTTTAACGCTATGAGATTTATAGAACCTCATGTCAAACCGAGAAGAAAGTATGCAGGATTTTTGCCTTCGAATTCTGAAGCGTCCATAACACCGAGATCAACTTATGCCACCAAACTCAACAAAGTAGATTCAACTGAGTTATACTACCAACGATCACCTCATGTTAACTTCAAACTTGAGGTGGAAGATGAGCCGGAACAGGTTCTTATTTTCTCAGATGACACGGATGAAACAGATATTACGAATGAAGAAGTCGTTGACAACAGTTGCACTCAAGAACATTTACACTGTGAATGCATCAATAAATTTGATATTGCAAATATAAATAAAGTAGCAGAACACATTTCCAAAAATCTAAACGCAATAACAAATTTTAAAATGGAAACTGCAGATACCGCATTTGGAAATTATATTGCACATCGTCTCATGGAAATGGATACCCAAACAAAAAAACGAAAACGAAGAGAATTGTGGGCTTGTTTAGAAAAGCAATAATTAAGTAATTTCAATTATTATTGTAACTTAAACTATGGTTAATAAAAATATATTATTTATATATTGTGTTTGGGTGTCTATTTTATAGTTTATAACAGGCTAGCAGGCTCATAACAGGCTAGCACCTAGGATATGAGATCAACAAGTCCGTAACAACCAGGGTGTAATAAGAGGGCGTAATGAATTCATTGCGCCCTCACAAAAATAGGTTGATCAAATTTGACAATTATAAGTAAACTATGTTTTAGTTTCGTAGGCAACCAACATTGTATTTATGTAGGCAAAACGTATACAATGATGTGTTACACAAATGGGTAGAATCAAAAAGTCGTGCGTCACAAAAACAAAACAAAAAATAATCTAATTGTTGCAAATAATTAGCTGTCAAACTTTTGTTTAAAACTTTTTTTCCAAAAGTAATAATAAAGGCTTTTCAGAGGAACTTAATAGCGTACGAGATGTGTAAATAACAGACATATTTTTTAAATTAACCAGAGATATTGTACGTTAATCAAACACTTAACTTTCTGCATTGACAAGTATGGAGTAGCTATTACTGAAATTTCAGTAAATTTACTATTTGTAAATTTGATATTAGATTCGTGTACAGTACACCTAAAACTAATTCTCCTGAAAATTTGACAGAGTTTCAGTATTAAATAAACGAGAAAATCAAACACTAAACTTTTTGTATTGACAAGTATGGGTTAGCTATTACTGAAATTTCTGAAAATTTACTATCTGCTAATTTGATATTAGATTCGTATACAGTACATCTAATACTAATTCTCCTGAAAATTTGACACAATTTCAGTATTAAATTAGGGAGA
Organism: Othius punctulatus; assembly: GCA_951805005.1. Lineage (NCBI taxonomy): Eukaryota > Metazoa > Arthropoda > Insecta > Coleoptera > Staphylinidae > Othius > Othius punctulatus. Next base: position 15,624,859 of record OX638141.1, read on the forward strand.
AAATCGAATATATAATTTTCTGCATTGACAAGTATGGGTTGCTATTACTGAAATTTCTGAAAATTTATTAATTGCAAATTTGATATTTGATTCGTATACAGTACACCTAAAACTAATTCTCCTGAAAATTTGACAAAGTTTCAGAATTAAATAAGGGAGAGAATCAAACATATAAGTTTCTGCATTGACAAGAATGGGTTAGCTATTACTGACATTTCTGAAAATGTACTATTTGCTACTTTGATTTAGATTCGTGTACAGTACACTCAAAACTAATTCTCCTGAAAATTTGACAAAGTTTTCGAATTAAATAAGGGAGAAAATCAAACACTTAACTTTCTGCATTGACAAATGTGGATTAGCTATTACTGAAATATCTGAAAATTTATTAATTGCAAATTTTATATTAGATTCGTATACAGTACACATAAAACAAATTCTCCTGAAAATTTGACAAAGTTTCAGTATTAAATAAGCGAGAATATCAAACACTAAACTTTTTGTATAGACAAGAATGGATTAGCTATTACTGAAATTTCTGAAAATTTACCATTTGCAAATTTGATATTAGATTCGTATACAGAACACCTAAAACTAATTCTCCTGAAAATTTGACAGAGTTTTCGAATTAAATAAGGGAGAAAATCAAACACTTAACTTTCTGCATTGACAAATATGGATTAGCTAATACTGAAATTTCTGATAATTTATTATTTTCAAATTTGATATTAGATTCGTGTACAGTACAGCTAAAATTAATTCTCCTGAAAATTTGACAAAGTTTCAGCATTAAATAAGGGCGAAAATCAAACACTTAACTTTCTGAATTGACAAGTATAGGTTAGCTGTTACTGAAATTTCTGAATATTTACTATCTGCTAATTTGATATTAGATTCGTATACAGTACACCTAAAACTAATTCTCCTGAAAATTTGTACAAAGTTTCAGTATTAAATAAGGGAGAAAATCGAACATATAACTTTCCGCAGTGACAAGTAAGGGTTCGCTCTTACTGAAACTTCTGAAAATTTACTATTTGCTACTATGATATTAGATTCGTGTACAGTACACTTAAAACTAATTCTTCTGAAAATTTGACAAAGTTTTCTAATTAAATAATGGAGAAAATCAAACACTTAACTTTCTGCATTGACAAATATGGATTAGCTATTACTGAAATTTCTGATAATTTATTATTTTCAAATTTGATATTAGATTCGTGTACAGTACACCTAAAACTAATTCTCCTGAAAATTTGACAAAGTTTCAGTATTAAATAAGCTAGAAAATCATACACTAAACTTTCTGTATTGACAAGTATGGGTTAGCTATTACTGAAATTTCTGAAAATTAATTAATTGCAAATTTGATATTAGATTCGTATACAGTACACCTAAAACTAATTCTCCTAAACATTTGACAAAGTTACAGCATTAAATAAGGGAGAAAATCAAACACTTAACTTTCTGCATTGACAAAAATGGATTAGCTATTACTGAAATTTCTGATAATTTATTATCTTCAAATTTGATATTAGATTCGTGTACAGTACACCTAAAACAAATTCTCCTGAAAATTTGACAAAGTTTCAGTATTAAATAAGCGAGAAAATCATACACTAAACTTTCTGTATTGACAAATATGGATTAGCTATTACTGAAATTTCTGATAATTTATTATTTTTAAATTTGATATTAGATTCGTGTACAGTACACCTAAAAGTAACTCGCCTGAAAATTTGACAAAGTTACTGTATTAAATAAGGGAGAAAATTAAACACTTAAATTTCTGCATTGACAAGTATGGGTTAGCTATTCCTGAAAGTTCTGAAAAAATACTATTTGCTACTTTGATATTAGATTCGTGTACAGTACACTTAAAACTAATTCTCCTGAAAATTTGAAAAAAGTTTTCGAATTAAATAAGGTAGAAAATCAAACACTTGACTTTCTGCATTGACAAAAATGGATTAGCTATTACTGAAATGTCTGATAATTTATTATCTTCAAATTTGATATTAGATTCGTGTACAGTACACCTAAAACTAATTCTCCTGAAAATTTGACAAAGTTTCAGTATTAAATAAGCGAGAAAATCAAACACTAAACTTTATGTATTGACAAGTATGGGTTAGCTATTACTGAAATTTCTGAAAATTTACTATCTGCTAATTTGATAATAGATTCGTATACAGTACATCTAAAACTAATTCTCCTGAAAATTTGACAAAGTTTCAGTATTAAATAAGTGAGAAAATCAAACACTAAACTTTCTGTATTGACAAGTATGGGTTAGCTATTACTGAAATATCTGAAAATTTACTATCTGCTAATTTGATATTAGATTCGTATACAGTACACCTAAAACTAATTCTCCTGAAAATTTGACAAAGTTTCAGTATTAAATAAGCGAGAAAATCCAACACTAAACTTTCTGTATTGACAAGTATGGGTTAGCTATTTCTGAAATTTCTGAAAATTTACTATCTGCTAATTTGATATTAGATTCGTATACAGTACACCTGAAACTAATTCGCCTGAAAATTTGACAAAGTTGCAGTATTAAATAAGGGAGAAAATCCAACACTAAACTTTCTGTATTGACAAGTATGGGTTAGCTATTACTGAAATTTCTGAAAATTTACTATCTGCTAATTTGATATTAGATTCGTATACAGTACACCTGAAACTAATTCGCCTGAAAATTTGACAAAGTTGCAGTATTAAATAAGGGAGAAAATCCAACACTAAACTTTCTGTATTGACAAGTATGGGTTAGCTATTACTGAAATTTCTGAAAATTTACTATTTGCAAATTTGATATTAGATTCGTATACAGTACACCTAAAACTAATTCTCCTGAAAATTTGACAAAGTTTCAGTATTAAATAAGGGAGAAAATCGAACATATAACTTTCTGCATTGACAAGTATGGGCTAGTTATTACTGAAATTTCTGAAAATTTATTAATTGCAAATTTGATATTAAATTCGTATACAGTACACCTAAAACTAATTATTCTGAAAATTTGACAAAGTTTTCGAATTAAATAAGGGAGAAATCAAACACTTAACTTTCTGCATTGACAAATATGGATTAGCTATTACTGAAATTTCTGATAATTTATTATATTCAAATATGATATAAGATTCGTGTACAGTACATCTAAAACTAATTCTCCTGAAAATTTGACATAGTTTCAGTATTAAATAAGGGAGAAAATCAAACAAATAACTTTCTGAATTGACAAGTATGGGTTAGTTATTACTGAAATTTCTGAATATTTACTATTTGCTACTGTGACATTAGATTCGTGTACAGTACACTTAAAACTAATTCTCCTGAAAATTTGACAAAGTTTTCTAATTAAATAAGGGAGAAAATCAAACACTTAACTTTCTGAATTGACAAGTATGGGTTAGCTATTACTGAAATTTCTGATAATTTATTAATTTCAAATTTTATATTAGATTCGTGTAAAGTACACCTAAAACTAATTCTCCTGAAAATTTGACAAAGTTTTCTAATTAAATAAGGGAGAAAATCAAACACTTAACTTTCAGGATTGACAAGTATGGGTTAGCTATTACTGAAAATTCTGAAACTTTACTATTTGCTGCTTTGATATTAGATTCGTGTACAGTACACTTAAAACTAATTCTCCTGAAAATTTGACAAAGTTTTCGAATTTAATAAGGGAGAAAATCGAACATATAACTTTCTGCATTGACAAGTATGGGTTAGCTATTACTGAAATTTCTGAAAATTTATTATTTGCTAATTTGATATTAGATTCGTGTACAATTCTAAAACTAATTCTCCTGAAAATTTGACAAAGTTTCAGTATTAAATAAGGGTGAAAATCAAACACTTAACCTTCTTCATTGACAAATATGGATTAGCTATTACTGAAATTTCTGATAATTTATTATTTTCAAATTTGATTATAGATTCGTGTACAGTACACCTAAAACTAATTCTCCTGAAAATTTGACAAAGTTACAGTATTAAATAAGGGAGAAAATTAAACACTTTACTTTACGCATTGACAAGTATGGGTTAGCTATTACTGAAATTTCTGAAAATTTACTATTTGCTACTATGATATTAGATTCGTGTACAGTACATTTAAAACTAATTCTTCTGAAAATTTGACAAAGTTTTCTAATTAAATAAGGGAGAAAATCAAACACTTAACTTTCTGGATTGACAAATATGGATTAGCTATTACTGAAATTTCTGATAATTTATTATTTTCAAATTTGATTATAGATTCGTGTACAGTACACCTAAAACTAATTCTCCTGAAAATTTGACAAAGTTTCAGTATTAAATGAGCGAGAAAATCCCAATTATCCCAATTATTAATTAAAACCTTCGATATATGGCAAATTTTCAAATGCAATTAGCAAATCCATCAGATTTTTACCATTGAATATGATTAAGGTACAAGACAGCAGAATTTTTTGTCTCTATATACAAGCAATATTGAAATTGCAAACAATCGCGAGCTTTCCAATTGTTCAATTTTAGACCGCAACCGATTTATCTTGGATCAAATCATTGCCACATCTTGAAGGGCAAGGACAACTTGCTACTTAGATACTGTTTCATTTCCAAAAATAATACAATTTCCTCTGTTAATACCCAACATCTTTTAAGTACTTTTCCAAAGCTTTACCATTGAACATAATTATGGTACAAGATATTGGTGCAAGACTCATCATCTATTTTGTGTAGCAAAGTAGATGATGAACATATTTAACATATTTAATCTAGTCTGCAAATGAACCAACTGGTGAATAACTGGTGGCAATAGGACAATATTTACATTATAATAATAAAACAGCCTTTTCTAGAAAACCATCTATCAATATTGCAAAGATACTTGTAACAATCCAGAAACCCACATCAACGTGCAGAAGACTCTGCGTTGGTGTGATCATCGCCTACAAAATATGATGTTCCTCTTGCATTACCCCCCAGCTAACATCCGGCCGACATTCCCGTCTTCCACCTGACATTCATTCACCTGCCTCACTTGTATATGCATTACACACGGCAGTCTAGGAGAGAGAAAGGTGCTTGTGTCCGCCAGTAAACCGCTCACTGTGTTGACTCACGCCACAGACAAGATACTCGCGGCGAAGAAAACGTCCGCAAATCGCGAATTCGAGTTCCCGCGAGTGCGAAAAGCGATCTTCAAATAATATCCATTGAAGCACTCGCAAATGCTGAGGATCCAGCAGGAGGTCAGTAACGCGATGCCGCCTGGACTCCTCTTCGACATTGCCAGGTAAATGCTCGGTTACTGGGCCCTGATATAATTAGGCAGTTTTATTTTATAGCAAAATGATTATCTTTAATTATAATGATACAACGACTGAAATTGTTATGCAACAAATACATAAGGCATTTTGAAACATGTATGTCAATATTTCTTATTGGCGTCACTAATTAGATAGTCGAGGGTAAATTATAATTAGCCTCACATAGATTAAGAAATCGGGTCTTTAGAACTATCCCCACACATGGCTTTATTATTTTTATACTTACCTTATCGGATAATTGAGATAATATTTTACTTCACCACAACCCTGCATTTTAGTAATGGTTATAAAAAGTAGCCACCATCAGCCATCATCATGGTTGCAATATAATGACTGACGTTTTTACCATTTATTAATTTTTTACTGTATTTTATACAATACATTTTATAGTCTCAAAAAACATGATAAGGACAAAACACCAAAAACCAATCAGCGTTAAGTTTGGTTCCGAAACTGTGGTATTCCTGGTCTATGCGGTAATTGATGTCCAAGGCGTGAGCCGAGCAAGCAAGCCGAAGAGGCCGAGAAGGTACTTCATGTACGAATTGCACATACTATTTTTTCACCCATCGCAATTTTCTTGCACGCAGTTGTCGCAAAATTAAGGAAATTCTACAAAATATAGAAATGCGTTGTCATCGATACCATTTGTGTTTTGCATGCAAACACACAGTATTCACACACAAAATATCTGCAAGTTTCCCGTCCTGTTTCGTAAAAACATGGAAGACGAAGAAACATTGATTTGCCTATTCCAATATTTCCTCCCCTAATATTAAGTAACACTTCCGAACGTATAAGGGTGTAACCAGATTTTTTTACATATTCATGGGGGATGTTTTCGTATTTCTCTTGCAGTGCTTCTCTCAACTCCGGAAGCGTAACCGGTTGAAATATTTGATCTCTAACCCTGCGCTGAGGTTCATGCCACAGGTGTTCAATAAAAATTTAAAGATTTTGAATGCCTCGCCGGAAAATTCCACTTTTTGATCTTAAAAAGTTGCAAAATTTGGATCACTTGAGATCACATGTTTTCAACGTAAGATCTGATATATTTGATGATTGCAATTGAAAATTTGACAGATATCGATGATTTTAATTGATAATTTGCCAAATTTCAATTATTTTAATTGAAAATTTTACGTATTTAGACTGCTGCACTTAAAAATCTGATAGATGTTTACATTTTAATACTGAGATATCAAAACTTGACAACATTTAACAGATTTTGGCAGTATCTGGCAGAAAATGGACTGATTTTTACAGCAAACGCTTAGAATTTGATAGATTTTGAATGTCTCAGTCGGAAATTATATCCATTTAAAAAGTTGTTAAAAATTTAACAAATTTTAATATTTGCAATTAAATTTTATAAAGATTTTAAATGTCTCAGTCGAAAATTTTACCCCTTTAAAATGTTGTTGAAAATGCAACAGATTTTGATGTTTGCCACGGAAAATTCTAAGCTTCAGCTGTAAAAAATTGTCAATTTTTCTATAGATGCTGCCAGAATCTGTTAAATGTTAGAATTTTATGGATTTTGCATGTCTCAGTCGGAAATTATACCAATTTAAAATGTTGTTCAAAATTTTGATATTTGCCACGGAAAATTATAAGCTTCAGCTGTGAAAATTTGTCAATTTTTCTATAGATACTGCCCGAATCTGTTAAATGTTGTCAATTGTTTACATTTTCACACTGACATATAAAAAATTGACAACATTTAGCAGATTCTGGCAGTATCTATAGAAACATTGACAGATTTTCACAGCTGGAGCGTAGAATTTGATAGATTTTGAATGTCACGGTCGGAAATTATATCTATTTAAAAAGTTGTTAAAAATTGATTTTGACATTTGCAATTACATTTTTATAGATTTGGAATCTCTCTTTCTAAATGGATATAATTTCCGACTGAGACGTCAAAATCTAACAAATTCTAAGCTTCGGCTGTCAAAATCTGTGAATTTTTCTATAGATACTGCCAGAATCTGTTAAATGTTGTCAAGTTGTGATATCTCAGTGTTAAAATGTAAACTTCTATCAGATTTTTTTAATTGCAGCAATCTATATACATCTCATTTTCGTTTAAATCCATCGAAATTTGTCAAATTATCAATTAAAACCATCGAAATCTGTCAAATTTTCAATTCCAATTATCAAATCTGTCAGATCGTATGTTGAAAACAAGTGATGTCAAGTCATCCAAAATTTGACACTTTTTAAGGTCAAAAAGTGGCAAATTTTTTGACTAATACATTCAAAGTCTTTAAAAATATTATTTGCAAATGCCAAAATATGTTAAATTTTTAATGGACTTTCTAAATGGATATAATTTCCGACTGAAACATCAAAATCTCACTAATTCTAAGCTTCGGCTGTGAAAACCACTCAATTTTTCTAGAGATACTGCCATAAGCTGTTAAATGTTGTCAAGTTTTGATATCTCAGTGTAAAAATGTAAACATCTATCAGATTTTTAAGTACAGCAGTCTATATACGTCAAATTTTCGATTAAAACCATCGAAATCTGTCAAATTTTCAATTGCAAAATTGCAATTATCAATTCTATTAGATCGTTCGTTGAAAACAAGTGATGTCAAGTGATCCAAAATTTGCCACTTTTTAATGTAAAAAAATTGTGAATTTTTCGGCTGAGACATTCAAAATCTTAAAAATTTTCAATTGAAAATGTCAAAATCTGTTAAATTTTTAATGGACTTTCTAAATGGATACAATTTCCGACTAAGACATTCCAAATTTATCAAATTCTAAGTTTCAGCTGTGAAAATCAGTCAATTTTTCTGCCAGATACTGCCAGAATCTGTTAAATGTTGTCAAGTTTTGATATCTCAGTGTAAAAATGTAAACATCTATCAGATTTTTCAGTACAGCAGTCTATATACGTCAAATTTTCTATTAAAACCATCGAAATTTGTCAAATTATCAATTTAAACCATCGAAATCTGTCAAATTTTCAATTGCAAAATTGCAATTATCAATTCTATTAGATCGTTCGTTGAAAACAAGTGATGTCAAGGATCAAAAATTTGCCACTTTTTAAGGTCAAAAAGTGGCAAATTTTCCGACTGAGACATTCAAAATCTTTAAAATTTTCAATTGCAAATGTTAAAATATGTTAAATTTTTTATGACTTTCTAAATGGATATAATTTCCGACTGAAACATCAAAATCTAAGTAATTCTAAGCTTCGGCTGTGAAAACCACTCAATTTTTCTAGAGATACTGCCAGAATCTGTTAAATGTTGTCAAGTTTTGATATCTCAGTGTTAAAATGTAAACATCTATCAGATTTTTAAGTGCAACAGTCTATATACGTAAAATTTTTGATTAAAACCATCGAAATTTGTCAAATTATCAATTAAAACCATCGAAATCTGTCAAATTTTCAATTGCAAAATTGCAATTATCAATTCTATTAGATCGTTCGTTGAAAACAAGTGATGTCAAGTGATCCAAAATTTGCCACTTTTTAATGTAAAAAATGGTGAATTTTTCGGCTGAGACATTCAAAATCTTAAAAATGTTCAATTGAAAATGTCAAAATCTGTTAAATTTTTAATAGACTTTCTAATGGATACAATTTCTGACTAAGACATTCCAAATTTATCAAATTCTAAGTTTCAGCTGTGAAAATCTGTCAATTTTTCTACCAAATACTGCCAGAATCTGTTAAATGTTGCCAAGTTTTGATATCTCAGTGTTAAAATGTAAAAATCTATCAGATTTTTAAGTGCAGCAGTCTATATACGTCAAATTTTTGATTAAAACCATCGAAATTTGTAAAATTATCAATTCAAACCAACGAAATCTGTCAAATTTTCAATTGCAATTATCAAATCTATCAGATCGTATGTTAAAAACAAGTGATGTCAAGTGATCCAAAATTTGCCACTATTTAAGGTAAAAAAAGTGGCAAATTTTCCTACCGAGACATTCAAAATCTTTAAAATTTTCAATTGCAAATGTCAAAATATGTTAAATTTTTAATGGACTTTCTAAATGGATAAAATTTACGAGTGAGACATTCCAAATTTATCAAATTCTAAGCTTCTGAAGCTGAAAATCTGTAAATTTTTCTGCCAGATACTGCCAGAATCTGTTAAATGTTGCCAAGTTTTGATATCTCAGTGTTAAAATGTAAACATCTATCAGATTTTTAAGTGCAGCAGTCTATATACATCAAATTTTCGATTAAATCCATCGAAATTTGTCAAATTATCAATTAAAACCATCGAAATCTGTCAAATTTTCAATTGCAAAATTGCAATTATCAAATCTATTAGATCGTTCGTTGAAAACAAGTCATGTCAAGTGATCAAAAATTTGCCACTTTTTAATGCAAAAGAATGGTGATTTTTTCGGCTGAGACATTCAAAATCTTAAAAATTTTCAATTGAAAATGTCAAAATCTGTTAAATTTTTAATGGACTTTCTAAATGGATACAATTTCCGACTAAGACATTCCAAATTTATCAAATTTTAAGTGTCAGCTGTGAAAATTTGTCTATTTTTCTGCCAGATACTGCCATAATCTGTTAAATGTTGCCAAGTTTTGATATCTCAGTGTTAAAATGTAAACATCTATCAGATTTTTAAGTGCAGCAGTCTATATACGTAAAATTTTCAATTAAAACCATCAAAATTTGTCAAATTATCAATGAAAATCATCGACATCTGTCAAATTTTCAATTCCAATTATCAAATCTATCAGAACGTAGTTGAAAACAGGTGATGTCAAGTGATGAAAAATTTTGCAACTTTTTGACCTTACCTTCTTGGTATCAAATTTAGACTACCATCAAAGGTAGTCAATATTTTTTGGTTTTTTTTTATCTCTACTAGTTTTTAAGTTACAGCCTCCTGAAATCACCGAAAAAGCGTATTTTAAAAGCTAAAACGTAATTACATAAAAAAAAACAATGCTGGAATAAGTTAGATGAGACGAAAAACATTGTGAAGCTTAGTTATAAACTTTAAGTTTAGCTATAAGCTTTCATACCACATATAATAAGACTAGTTTTGTAAGGTAACATCGTCAAGGTGAAGCCGCAAAATAAAAAAAAACGAATTTCTCAAAATGCTACTTTTTTATTTGAAAAAAATTACAAGTTAACTTACATATCTCGATAACAATGGGACAGTAGTTTTAAAAAAAAAATTATGTTACTGTACCATTATTTTACTCAAAAAATGTTTACAATAGGTATGTGAATGTAAATACATGAATAAATATATTTAGCTTAATATTGCATCTGAAGCTCCTGCATAATAATGTGGAGTACTTTGTGTAATTGGACTTTCCCAAAAATCTTCGCCGACTATTGAGTTAATTAATTATATTATAAATTAATTATAATATAATTATATTATTTAACAAGTTTATTTACCAACATTTTAAGTGTAGGTACTTAAAAATACATACATACATCATAGAAGATTGGTTCAGTTCAGCATTCTGTATTTAATGATATTTTATGTGTTTGCTAATAATTGCAAAATAAAAAATGAGTATTCCAGTAGTAAACGAAGGTCGCGCCTTGTTAGAGAACTAGGTAAATAATCATAAACGGCGTTTACCTTCTATTTTATACGGCCTCCACTTAATGCATTTATACAATTCTGGGATAAAGTAGCAAGTTTTATTCTTAAATGAATTTGCATGATATAAAATATAATTAAATGTCAAACCACACGGGAAACATCAAAGTACTTAATTAAATCCTGCAACAAAACACCCTCTTGTTGGTAATTCTTAAAGCCTTTTCGGTCACTGAAATTATGAATTTTATATTGAATTTGTAAAAATATATTTTTTTTAGTATTTTGAACAATTTTATTTAAATATCTCTAGATAGTGTTGGGGAGTATGGTGATACTCAATTATTAAATCGGTGGCCAGAATTATTTTAAAATTAATACATAATAACTATGACTTATTATCTTTATCACTATGATACTACATTCTATGATTTGTCATCTTTAGTATGCTAGGTTTAGTGGAAAGAACGCTCTGGGGAAATATTAGTGTTTCGGCAAACTTACTTCAGAATAAAATGCAATTTGCCTGAGAATTATATCCGATGTATGATTCGTTGAGCAGCCAAAGTCATAACGTCGATATGCACCAATATAGTATGCTAAGAATTGCATACAAATACTTGTCTGCACATCACCAACACTGAGGTAATCTCGTGGGTCGACACTTCTCCCACAACATATTATTGCAGTGGGTTCAGATCAAAAATAAATATATTTCGTACATTAACACATCTTACCAAAACCAGATAAACATGTTCAGTGCATAGCTTCATTATTACGTGTATGATAATATTTGTACCAAATAATTTCAACACTTTCTGGAGCACAAAATTGGGCACACTAAGAATTACATTCATAATAATTATTAATTTAGTTTTTAAATCAATTTCTTCATACATAAGTGTTCCATGATGACATATTTTAAATACTCCTATGTTGTAATCAGGATTGGTGAGCTTTAAATCAATTGATTTAAACTATGATTCAAATAAAAAAATGTTTTTAAATAAATCATTGATTTAAATCAAATTTTTTTTTTCAATGTTATTACTGTTAATTATTCCAATAGGTATACCATTAAACATATAATGTAACTATAGAGTATTCATTAAAATAGATAATCAGAAGTAAGTAAAATGAGTTTCTTTTTTTTCCATTTTTGGTCCATCACATAGTACAGATACACCGTTTTTTTTAATCATCAATTCTTGTTCATATTCACGTTTGTTTTTTTTAAATTAGATGATTTAAATCGTGATGTAAATAAATTGATATAAATCATATCTAAACTGGCAAAAATTGATCAGAAATATTAAATATAAATCATGGTTTATTCGATTTTGTTAAAAAAATTATAGATTTTTGGCCTTTTTTTCATGATTTATTTCAACCCTGACTCTAAGTATGCCTCTAATTAAGCTCATATTAAAATAACGGTATCTCAAAAACCACCGCATCACTATGAATCAAATTTATTACTGATATTGACCAATATACTTGTAGTAATTCTGTAAAATTAAATTCTAATGCAATGCGAGATTCTGGAGATTTTCAATTTTTAGCTGGATTTGGAATATTTCTCCATAAGGCTCGTACTAAAATAACGAAATCTCAAAAACCCATGTATCAATATAAATTTAATTTAATGCTCCTATTGAGTCATATCCCAGTGTTGAACTTTTATGAGTAAATTTATTTCCAATGAGTAATTCTGGAGATATTTTATGTTTAGTGTGATTATTTTATTTTTGCGGAAATTTCTCCAATTTTTCTCATATTTAGTTATCGATATTTTAAGTACTGGCGTATCAATGTCAATGCAATTTATTTTTGATATTATGTGATATATCAGTATATCATATGTGCAATTTTGTTAATATTCAATGAGAGATTTTGATGTTTACTTGAATATTCGATATTTTAGGCCTATTGTAAGTATGCCTCCAATTAAACTCATATTAAAATAACGATATCTCAAAAACCACCGTATCAATATGAATCAAATTTATTGCTAATATTGCATGATGTACTTGTAGTAATTCTGTAGAATTTATTTCCAATACAATGTGAGATTCTGGAGATATTCAATTTTCTGCGGATTTTAAATATTTCTCCATAACGCTCATACTTAAATTACGATATCTCAAAAACCACCGCATCAATATAAATGAAATTCAATATTCCTATTGAGTGATATACCAGTATTGAACTTGTATAAGTAAATTTACTTCCAATGAGTAATTCTGGACATATTTTATTTTCAGTTTGATTAATTGATTTTTAAGGCAATTTCTTCAATTTTTCACATATTTCGATATTTTAAGAACCGGCGTATCAATGTCAATGCAATTTATTTTTAAATTAAGTGATACATCAGTATATCATATATGCAATTTCGTTAATATTCAATGAGAGATTTCAATGTTTGCTTGAATATTCGATATTTTAGGCCTATTGCAAGTACGCCTCCAATTAAGCTCATATTAAAATAACGATATCTCAAAATCCACCGTATTAATACGAATAAAATTGATTGCTGATATTGGATGATGTACTTGTAGTAATTCTGTAGAATTTATTTCCCATGCAATCCGAGATTCTGGAGATATTCAATTTTCTGCTAATTTGAAATATTTCTCCATAACCCTCATACTTAAATAACGATATCTCAAAAACCACCGTATCAATATAAATGAAATTTAATATTCCTATTGAGTGATACACCAGTATTTAACGTGTACAATTAAATTTATTTCCAATGAGTAATTCTAGACATATTTTATTTTCAGTTTGATTAATTGATTTTGAAGGCAATTTCTCCAATATTTCTCATATTTAGTCATCGATATTTTAAGTACTGGCGTATAAATGTTAATGCAATTTATTTTCGATATTAAGTGATATATCAGTATATCATATGTGCAATTTCGTTAACATTCAATGAGAGATTTCAATGTTTGCTTGAATATTCGATATTTTAGGCCTATTGCAAGTACGCCTCTAATTAAGCTCATATTAAAATAACGACATATCAAAAACCACCGTATCAATACGAATCAAATTGATTGCTGATATTGCTTGATATACTTGTAGTAATACTGTAAAATTTATTTCTAATGCAATGTGAGATTCTGGAGATATTAAATTTTGTGCAGATTTTAAATATTTCTCCATAAGGCTCGCACTTAAATGACGATATCTCAAAAACCAACGTATCAATATAAATGAAATTCAATATTCCTATTGAGTGATATACCAGTATTAACCTTGTATAATTAAATCTATTTCTAATGAGTATTTCTGGACATATTTTATGTTTAGTGTGATTAATTGATTTTTAAGGCAATTTATCCAATTTTTCTCATATTTAGTTATCGATATTTTAAGTACTGGCATATCAATGTTAATCCAATTTATTTTTGATATTAAGTGATATATCAGTATATCATATGTGCAATTTCGTTAACATTCAATAAGAGATTTCAATGTTTGCTTGATATTTTGGGCATATTGCAAGTACCCCTCCAATTAAGCTCATATAAAAATAACAGTATCTCAAAAACCACTGTATCAATTGGAATGAAATTTATTGTTGATATTGCCTGATATACTTGTAGCAATACTGTAGAATTTAATTCTAATACAATGCGAGATTCTGGAGATATTCAATTTTCTGCAGATTTTAAATATTTCTCTATAACGCTCATACTTAAATAACGATATCCCAAAAACCACCGTATCAATATAAATGAAATTCAATATTCCTATTGAGTGATATACCAGTATTAAACTTGTATGATTAAATTTATTTCTAATGAGTAATTCTGAAGATATTTTATGTTGTGTGATTAATTGATTTTTAAGGCAATTTCTCCAATTTTTCTCATATTTAGCTATCGATATTTTAAGTACTGGCGTATCAATGTCAATACAATTTATTTTTTATATTAAGGGATATATCAGTATATTATACGTGCAATTTCGTTAACATTCAATGAGAGATTTCAATGTTTGCTTAAATATTCGATATTTTAGGCCTATTGCAAGTACGCCTCCAATTAAGCTCATATTAAAATAACGGTATCTCAAAAACCACCGTATAAATTGGAATGAAATTTATTGTTGATATTTCCTGATATACTTGTAGTAATACTGTATAATTTAATTCTAATGCAATGCGAGATTCTGGAGATATTCAATTTTCTGCGGATTTTAAATATTTCTCCATAACGCTCATATTTAAATAACGATATCTCAAAAAACACCGTATCAATATAAATGAACTTCAATATTCCTATTGAGTGATATACCAGTATTAAACTTATATAATTAAATTTATTTATAATGAGTAATTCTGGAGATATTTTATGTTTAGTGTGATTATTTTATTTTTTAGGAAATTTCTCCAATTTTTCTCATATTTAGTTATCGATATTTTAAGTACTGGCGTATCAATGTCAATACAATTTATTTTTAGTATTAAGTGATATATCAGTATATCATATGTGCAATTTCGTTAACATTCAATGAGAGATTTCAATGTTTGCTTGAATATTCGATATTTTAGGCCTATTGCAAGTACGCCTCCAATTAAGCTCATATTAAAATAACGATATCTCAAAAACCACCGTATCAATATGAATCAAATTTATTTCTGATATTGCCTGATATACTTGTAGTAATACTGTAGAATTTATTTCTAATGCAATGCTATATTCTTGAGATATTCAATTTTCTGCTTATTTTAAATATTTATCCACAACGCTCATACTTAAATAACGATATCTCAAAAACCACCGTATAAATTACAAATGAAATTCAATATTCCTATTGAGTGATATACCAGCATTAAACATGTATAATTACATTTATTTCTAATAAGTAATTCTGGAGATATTTTATGGTTAGTGTGATTAATTAATTTTTAAGGCAATTTCTCCAATTTTTCTCATATTTAGTCATGGATATTTTAAGTACTGGCGTATCAATGTCAATGCAATTTATTTTTAATATTAAGTGATATATCAGTATATCGTATGTGTAATTTCGTTATCATTCAATGAGAAATTCGAATGTTTGCTTGAATATTCGATATTTTAGGCCTACTGCAAATACGCCTCCAATTAAGCTCATATTAAAATAACGATATCTCAAAAACCACCGTATTAATATGAATAAAATTTATTTCTGATATTGCCTGATATACTTGTAGTAATACTGTAGAACATATTTCTAATGCAATGTGAGATTCTGGAGATATTTAATTTTCTGCGAATTTTAAATATTTTTCCAAAACGCTCATACTTAAATAACGATATCTCAAAAACCACCGTATCAATATAAATGAAATTCAATATTCCTATTGAGTGATATACCAGTATTGAACTTGTATAAGTAAATTTACTTCCAATGAGTAATTCTGGACATATTTTATTTTCAGTTTGATTAATTAATTTTTAAGGCAATTTCTCCAATTTTTCTCATATTTAATTATAGATATTTTAGGAACTGGCGTATCAATGTCAATGCAATTTATTTTTGATATTAAGTGATATATCAGTATATCAGTAAATATTCAATGAGCGATTTCAATGTTTGCTTGAATATTTGATATTTTAGGCCTATTGTAAGTATGCCTGCAATTAAACTCATATTAAAATAACGATATATCAAAAACCACCGTATCAATACGAATCAAGTTTATTGCTGATATTGCCTGATGTACTTGTAGTAATTCTGTAGAATTTTGTTCTAATGCAATGCGAGATTCTGGAGATATTCAATTTTGTGCGGATTTTTAATATTTCTCCAGAAGGCTCGCACTTAAATAACGATATCTCAAAAACCACCGTATCAATATAAATGAAATTTAATATTTCTATTGAGTGATATACCAGTATTAAACTTATATTTAAATTTCACGTGTATTATTTTTTGTCAAAATTATTAATAAATAATAGTTAAATCAATCATGTATGATAGCTCTAAAAATTAATTTTTCATATAGATAAATATACGGGGAAAGTTTGCCCACATCATATTTTTACCAATTACCAATTGTATTGTACAAAAGAAACCTAGATACTAATTGGATGATTTTCTATTAGCTATTTTCTATTACTATTTGTGACGTGTATGTGCTATTTAACGAGAACGGCTTGGCACAGCTGCAATCTCTTGAGCTCACCTGCAGCAGGTGAAAGAGGTGAGATGAAATGTTTCATATAGGAATACTCTCGAGCGGTCCAAATTACGAAAATAATTGATCGTTAAAATTATCTTACGGGACTGTGATATGCAAATTGATACCCTTTCCAGCTGATTATGTCACAAAATATTAATAGAAATAAGCTGTCAAATAAGCCGACAATGACTAAGAGGATAACCAAAGAGTGTTAAATTATTTTTGTTTTTATCAATAATTTGGAAAACATAGCAGATGTGGGCGAATAAAGAGTAAGAAACATTGCTGTTCGAGTCTGCATGATTAGCTTTAGAAAAAATAAATTATAGAAAAGTTTAATATCAACATTTGCTACAATTTTTTTCCTGTCATATCCTTTTGTCATTGTTTTTTTTTAATTGTAACTTATGCTTTGGGTGATTAAATTCGATGGTAGTTTTATTTATTTTGACGTCTGTGTAAAGATGTAAGGCTGCATAAACATAATTGTAAGAAACATAACGACTGAGTTCTATACTGTAATACTCATTAAAAGTGTGCTTTTAATGACAATCAAATCAATCAATCAATCTGACAACTGTGACTTTTGAGACTTTTTAACTTTATTTACTAATATCATTCTTACTTACAATTCTTACATTGGACATAACATAGGTTAGTATAGATTAGTAGATAATACACCAACGTTGTGAAAAATACTATTATCTATTATAGGCAAGGTATATTGTATCGCGAGGCGAAAAATAATGATATGCTATATAAAAATATCTCTACCCTAGAGATATATTAATTACCGCTGGTTTAAAGAAATAAAAAGCTAATGATTATAATAATAATAAGATAATTATATTATATTATAGTATGCACTACACAATAATGAAATTTTACCGGTTTTAAAGTAAACAAGCAAAGGTGGACTGGTCAATTTTCCCGTTTTTAGCCATACGATTATTTCCGTATATCGACTAATCACTCGATCTTACAAAATCATTCAAATGTTAGATGAAAATTTTGGAAACCTTATAACCACGTTTAAAGTTCTTCTGTGGTGAGCTCGCTTAACGTGGCACAATATTCAACATGTGTTTTATTTTCACCGTTGATTGCACTTACGATGGATGCTCAGGAGGCGTTTAGTGCACCATCGTCCTTGGCTGCTCCTTTCACTCAATTTTCCCACGTGACAATTGATCATTGCATCCAAGTTTCACAAGAAACCAAGCTCTCGTCTCGACTGCAAGACGGTAGTTTTATCGGTTTTCGAGGTTGTGCAATTCTGGGCGTCGCATATGCAGTTAATTAAATACTGTTAATTAGGAATGCTGATTTGTCCGGCGAACGGTTTGCAACAAATAACCTCATTACTGCATGGACGTTTTTTTCACATGCGGGGAAATACACCGGTATGAAAGACGCACATACGATCGATATATCTTAGATTAATAGTGTTTCATAATTTTATGGCTACGATTTATAATAGTGATATAATATTAAACAAGATGTTCTGATGTAAATGTTGATGTACAATTTACTGGGATATGAAAAGGAATTCATTTAATTTCTATGTAAGGGAAGATTTAATATAGCGAAAATATAGAACTAAATACAATTCGCGATGCTGAAAACGAAACAGTGGCAAACATTCGAAAATTTGAGGTGAGCAACAATTTGGCATGGAATAAAGTGCGAAAACAAAATTTTATTTAAACAAAAAATGAATATACCCATAAGTGCTATTGAAAAGGGGTATATTCTAGCGATAATAATATACCTTATAAACTTTACTCAACTACCTTTGCTCGGTGTTAGAAAGTTATTACCCTCTATAAATTACTTTTATTACGCTTTAAAAAAATAAAAAAAACACTATGCCTGTATAAATAAATTTTTCAATTTTAATTCATATACAATTCAAATTCAACTCAAATTCAATTCAAATTCAATTTATATTTAATTCAAGTTCAATTCAAATGCATTTCAAATTCAATTCAAATTTAATTTATATTTAATTCAAATTCAATTCAAATGCATTTGAAATTCAATTCACATACAATTCAAATTTAATTCAATTTCAAAATTTCTCGAAGTTTATTAACCTCAGTAAAATTGTAAATAAAGCATACTTATGTGAATATTACTCTTACATTAGAATAAGTGAGAGTGAAAAAACTGGCAGTAGAAATTTATTAACCTTTATAAAATTAGCGATTTTGTTTTTCAAATCCACTAAATCGCGATTTTACGTATTTCCAAGTTGCTTCTAGAGGCTTTAGTGACTACTCAAATTGAAATTCTGGTGGTTAGATGTACAAATCATTAACGAATATTAATTAAAAATTTACTTTGGTGATTCATATTTTATGAGTAAGTAAGTGACAACTCATTAACATCGATATGTAGCACACATTACACATTACCCAATAATTACAGATTTATAGCATCACCTTAAACTGAAAAAATTGCAGTAATCTTTGAAATTTTGGCTCTCGTAAATTAAAATGACAAAATTAGCAGTAATTATTGAATTTTGTAAGGAATCATTAAAATTTCAATCAGAATCATTGAACATTATCGGAAATAATGTTATGGAAATAATTGAAATTTGACCCCAACAAAAGAAAATTTGTCAGTATTTTTTTTTAATTTATGTAGAATTGAAACTTATATAGTACTGATTCCAGTTGAGCAGCAATATTCAAATAAAATTGATAAATCAAACAAATTTCAACAGCAATAATTGAAACTTGGACAGAAATTATCGACATTATTATCATAATCATGACTATTTTGACAAAATTAAGGAAATTTTTATATAAATAATTGGAGATTTGAAAATTTTGCAGTAAATTTTGGCTGTAGTAATCTAAAATGATAAAATTGGCAGTAATTATTGAATTGAGATTTGATAAATAATATTATGATTGTATTAGCTGAAAAATTTGAGGTAAATTTTGGCTCTAGTAAACAAAAATTATAAAATTGGCAGTAATTATTGAATTTTGAAAGGAATCACTAAAACTTTAATCAGAATCAATGAACATTTTCAGAAAATGTTATGGAAATAAATGGAATTTTATTCCAACAAGTGAAAAGGTGTCAGTAATTTTTGAAATTTATGCAGAATTGAAACTAACATAGTAATGATTCCAGTTGAGGAGCTATATTCAAATAAAATTGATTAAAGAAAAAAAAAATCAACAGCAATAATTGAAACTTGGACAGAAATTATTGACATTTTTATCGCAATCGTTAATTGAAACTTGGACAGAAATTATTGACATTTTTATCGCAATCGTGACTACTTTGACATAATTAAGGAAATTTTTATATAAATAATTGGAGATTTGAAAATTTTGCAGTAAATTTTGACTGTAGTAATCTAAAATGATAAAATTGGCAGTAATGATTGCATTTTGAAGGGAATCATTAAAATTTCAATCAGAATCATTGAACATTATCGGAAAATATTATGGAAATAATTGAAATTTTATCCCAACAAGTAAAATTTGTCAATATATATTTTTTTAATTTATGTAGAATTGAAACTTACATAGTAATGATTCCAGTTAAGCAGCAATATTCAAATAAAATTAATAAATGAAAGAAAATTCAACAGCAATTATTAAACTTTGACTGAAATTATTGACATTGTTATCGTAATCTATTTTGACAGAATTAACGAAATTTGTATTTAATTAATTGGACGATTGATAAATAATATTATGATTGTATTAACTGAAAAATATGCAGTAAATTTGGCTGTAGTAAACTAAAATGATAAAATTAGCAGTAGTTATTGAATTTTGAAAGGAATCAATAAAATTTTAATCAAAACATTGAACATTATCCGAAAATGTTATTGAAATAATTGAAATTTGACCCCAACAAGTGAAAATGTGTCAGCGATTTTTTTAAATTTATGTAGAATTGAAACTTACATAGTAATGATTCTAATTGAGCAGCAATATTCAAATAAAATTAATAAATGAAAGAAAATTCAACAGCAATAATTGAAACTTGGACAGAAATGATTGACATTTTTATCGTAATCTATTTTGACAGAATTAACGCAATTTTTATATAATTAATTGGATGATTATTAAATAATATTATGATTGTATTAACTGAAAAATTTACAGTAAATTTTAGCTGTAGTAAACTAAAATGATAAAATTAGCAGTAATTATTGAATTTTGAAAGGAATCATTAAATTTAATCAGACTCATTGAAAATTATCGGAAAATGTTATGGAAATAATTAAAATTTGACCCCAACAAGTGAAAATTGGTCAGTATTTTTTTTAAATTTATGTAGAATTGAAACTTACGTAGTAATGATTCCTGTTGAACAGCAATATTTAAATAACATTGACAATTTTATCGTAATCGTGACTATTTTGACAGAATCAACGAAATTTTGATATACATAATTGGAGATTTGATAAATATTATTACAATCATAAATATTTATGATTGTATTAACTGAAAAATTTGCAGTAATCTTTGAAATATTGGCTGTAGTAAACTAAAATGATAAAATTAGCAGTGATTATTGAATTTTGAAAAGAATAATTAATTGTTTTATCAGAATCAACAAGTGAAAATTTGTCAGTAATTTTTGAAATTTATGTAGAATTGAAACTTGGGCAGAAATTATTGACGTTTTTGTCGTAATCGTGGCTACTTTGACAGAATTAGCGAAATTTTAATATAAATAATTGGAGATTTGATAAATAATATTATGATTGTATTAACTGAAAAAAATGCAGTAAATTTTGGCTGCAGTTAACTAAATTGATAAAATTAGCAGTAATTATTGAATTTTGAAAGAAATCATTAAAATTGTAATCAGAATCTTTGAACATTATCCGAAAATGTTATTGAAATAATTGAAATTTTACCCCAACAAGTGAAAATGTGTCAGCATTTTTTTTAAATTTATGTAGAATCGAAACTTACATAGTAATGATTCTAATTGAGCAGCAATATTCAAATAAAATTAATAAATGAAAGAAAATTCAACAGCAATTATTTAAACTTTGACAGAAATTATTGACATTGTTATCGTAATCTATTTTGACAGAATTAACGCAATTTTTATATAATTAATTGGATGATTATTAAATAATATTATGATTGTATTAACTGAAAAATTTACAGTAAATTTTAGCTGTAGTAAACTAAAATGATAAAACTAGCAGTAATTATTGAATTTTGAAAGGAATCATTAAAATTACATTTTCAAATTTCAATTGACAATTTTATCGTAATCGTGACTATTTTGACAGAAGTAACGAAATTTTGATATACATAATTGAAGATTTGATAAATATTATTACAATCATAAATATTTGTGATTGTATTAACTGAAACATTTGCAGTAATCTTTGAAATATTGGCTGTAGTAAACTAAAATGATAAAATTAGCAGTAATTATTGAATTTTGAAATGAGTAATTAAAATTTTAATCAGAATCAACAAGTGAAAATTTGTCAGTAATTTTTGAAATGTATGTAGAATTGAAACTTGGGCAGAAATTATTGATGTTTTTGTCGTAATCGTGACTACTTTGACATAATTAAGGAAATTTTTATATAAATAATTGGAGATTTGAAAATTTTTCAGTCAATTTTGGCTGTAGTAAACTAAAATGATAAAATTAGCAGTAATTATTGAATTGTGAAAGGAATCATTAAAATTTTAATCAGAAACATTGAACATTATCAGAAAATGTTATGGAAATAATTGCAATTTGACCCCAACTTTTACTTCTCATGCGGAAATACAAAGGCATGAAAGATGCACATACGATAGATATTTCTTAGCTTAATAGTGTTTCATAATTTTATGGCTGCGATTTATAATAGTGATTTAAAACATGTGATATATTGTTCGTCTTTTCCCGATTTTTGAACTCTTATGATCCCATAGAATTGGATTTTCCTAATATATTTCCTCAGTTTCCTCTTTGGACTATTTTCTTTTATCTCTTGCCATATCGTCGGCTTAATGTTATAATGTTGTATGTGCAAATTTGTAAATTTGGGATTAAGGATTTTAAATATGTTTGCTATATCAGAAAATGATATATTTTGCACTGTCAATAGATACGTTTTTATCACAGGTTCCTAATGATCCAATTTTAACCTTCCAACTATACCTTTTCAAGTTGAAATTGAGACCAATTAAGTTCAAATTGAGACCAATCAATTTCAAATTGAGGTCAATCAAGTTCAAATTGATACCAATCAATTTCAAAATGAGACCAATCAATTTCAAATTGAGACCAATCAATTTCAAATTGAGACTAAACAAAATCAAGTTGACACTAAACAATATCAAGTTGAGAGTAAACAAATAAAATTTATTATGACAGCATGATATTGTTTAGTGTCAACTTGGTTTTGTTTAGTCCCAATTTGAAATTGATTGGTCTCAATTTGAGATTGGTTGATATCAATTTGAACTTGATTGGCCTCAATTTGAAAATGATTGGTCTCGATTTGAAATTGATTGGTCTCAATTTGAACTTGATTGGTCTCAATTTGAACTTGAAAAGGTATAGTGGAAAGGTCCCATGTTGAAAACTTACGGCCTGGTAACACTATAGACCTAAAAATTGAAAAAAAAATGTTTCATGCAACCTTGTAATACTAAGCCGACGATATGTCAAAATTTGAACAAAAAAATTGGTCAAAACTATCAACGAGCTCTCAGAAAAAACGACCAGTTTTGAATTTCGAGAGTGACCGTCGAGATAAACAAAAAATAGTATTTCACGCGAGCAAGTCTCAACTTGTATGCACACCTAATGCAGTCCCTTTTATAGTAATCGGAGAAAAAGTATAGTACAAGTATTTACAAAAAATCCTGAAAGCTGAGTGCAGTTACGCCCACTTCCGGTTATTTCCAAGAATCGAAACTATCACCCTTTGATAGTAATCGGAGAAAAAGTATAGTATATACAAAAATAGCTGAAAGCTGAGTGCAGTTACGCCTACTTCTGGTTATTTCTAAGAATTGAAACTATCACCATTTGATAGTAATCGGAGAAAAAGTATAGTATTTACAAAAATAACTGAAAGCTGAGTGCAGTTAAGCCTACTTTCGGTTATTTCCAAGAATCGAAATTATCACCCTCTGATAGTAATCGGAGAAAAAGTATAGTATATAGAAAAATAGCTGAAAGCTGAGTGCAGTTACGCCTAATTCCGGTTACTTCTAAGAATCGAAACTATCACCCTTTGATAGTAATCGGAGAAAAAGTATAGTATATACAAAAATAGCTGAAAGCTGAGTGCAGTTACGCCTACTTCTGGTTATTTCTAAGAATTGAAACTATCACCATTTGATAGTAATCGGAGAAAAAGTATAGTATTTACAAAAATAACTGAAAGCTGAGTGCAGTTAAGCCTACTTTCGGTTATTTCCAAGAATCGAAATTATCACCCTCTGATAGTAATCGGAGAAAAAGTATAGTATATAGAAAAATAGCTGAAAGCTGAGTGCAGTTACGCCTAATTCCGGTTACTTCTAAGAATCGAAACTATCACCCTTTGATAGTAATCGGAGATAAGGATAGTATTTACAAAAATAACTGAAAGCTGAGTGCAGTTACGCCTATTTCCGGTTATTTCCAAGAATCGAAACTATCACCCTTTGTTAGTAATCGAAGAAAAAGTATAGTATATACAAAAATATCTGAAAGCTTAGTGCAGTTATGCCTGCTTCCGGTTATTTCCAAGAATCGAAAGTATCACCCTTTGATAGTAATCGGAGAAAAAGTATAGTATATACAAAAATAGCTGAAAGCTGAGTGCAGTTACGCCTACTTCCGGTTATTTCCAAGAATCGAAATTGTCTCCCTTTGATAGTTTTCGGAGAAAAAGTATAGTATTTACAAAAATACCTGAAAGCTGAGTGCAGATACGCCTACTTCCGGTTATTTTCAAGAATCGAAACTGTCAGCCTTTGATAGTTGATAATAGCTGAAAGCTGAGTGCAGTACTCACTTCTGGTTTGATAGTACTCGGAGAAAAAGTATAGTATATACATAAATAGCTGAAAGCTGAGTGCAGTTACGCTCAATTACGGTTATTTCCAAGAATCGAAACTGTCACCCTTTGATAGTAATCGAAGAAAAAGTATAGTATATACAAAATAGCTGAAAGCCGAGTGCAGTTACGCTTAATTACGGTTATTTCCAAGAATCGAAACTATCACCATTAAATTCTTTAGGTCGGTTTATGTCATGCATTTTTTGTGTTTGAGAAACGTTTGTCTGAACCTTACACGTTAACAACATGTTAACATGTTACTAGCAAGTTAAATCACGCGATCCTTGGTGTTAATGTCGGCCTTTGGTAAAACCACAAGTCTTCCGTAACTAACGTTAACAATAGAATTTCTCTCTAAATGGCCCGTGATATAATTGCAGCAATAATTACTAAATTATAATACACGTAGAAGATTCTTTACTGGCCGCTGAAGCTCCCGGGAAAACGCCGCAGCTATTTCTCGAAAAGAATAATTTTACGCACTGCAGCTTTGAAAACTCTGCAGACGGTCTCGGACACGGTTAACAGTTTCGCGGGTAATTGAGAACCAAATCGGTTCTCGTTGGTTGATTTCGTAGGATGCCACGGATCATCCTTGTCCCGTGCGCATCCGAAACAAATAAATCACGGGAACTGATAAGAATAAGAATTAACAAATTACATGAACAATACCGAGATTCTAAATGAAGTAATGAAAGCATAATCAAAGTAACAAAACACGTTCTATACGAGTAACAAAAATGTGATGATAAGAAACAAATCTTTCATATTGTTTCATGAGCATATGACTATTGATATGAATTATATGATAATAATTTAATTACAACTATTTTGTCCCCAAAGAAAGAGTGCTATGAAATTTTGTTTCCTACAAAATATATGCAGTTAAAGATGCAGTCTATAATTTGTATTGATTTTTTATAATATGTGTATTATTTTCAAAATTATTAATAAAAACAAATATATACACTGTGTATCAGCCAAATGGAATAAATTCGATAATAAATAAATGGGGGCGTGTTCGAAAAAACGCTCGGACACGTCGATTGTTATTTTTAGTTGCGCATTTTTTTCAACAAAAACTTTTTATACAGGGTGTGTCATGTGACCGTGGCCAATACCAACTTTCTTATTTTAAATGCAACACCTGGTATATTATTCATTTTTTGGATACTTCAGAAAATTCTAGACATATTTCATGTACAATGTCCTATACCTATCTTCAACTGTTTCGGAAATATTAAGTGTTTTCAGATTTATTGTAAAAATTAACATTAAAAAAAGAAAATTATTTGATTACAGAAATTCGTTACAACACACTCAAAAACTAATAAGTAATACTGTTTATTTCTTGATAATATCAAAAAACAAAAAAAAACAATAAATTTCAATGGAGGAGATGTTCAAAATGCTCGCCGTGAACGTCTTGGCAACATCCTAATCTTAAATAGAAATTTCTTCTAACGTTACTCAACATCTCAGGCGTGACCTATCTAATCGCAAGCATTATTCGTCTTAATATACACACTTAATATTTCCGAAACAGTTGAAGATAGGTATAGGACATTGTACATGAAATACGTCTAGAATTTTCTGAAGAATCCAAAAATTGAATAATATACCAGGTGTTGCATTTAAAATAAGAAAGTTGGTATTTGCCACGGTCACATGACACACCCTGTATAAAAAGTTTTTGTTGAAAAAAATGCGCAACTAAAAATAACAATCGACGTGTCCGAGCGTTTTTTCGAACACGCCCCCATTTATTTATTATTGAATTTATTCCATTTGGCTGATACACCCTGTATATATATATATACAGGGTTATTCAAATTCGATTATTACTATGGGGATATCGGAAACGGTAAAGATACGTAGTCGGTTAAATAGGGGCAAGTTGCGTAATCATTTGAGGAACAATAAGCAATAAAGATAATTAAAAAAATTTCAATGGTTACCAAGATAATTGAAAAAAAAAAATCGATAATCGAATTTGAATAACACTGTATAAGAGTAAACATACATTTTTTTCCAAAACCTTCTCAAATTTTGATGTACTAATAATCTTAATGCAAAAATTTTCTTCTCTTAGCTAGAGCAGTTTTTGACTGTCCACAAAAAAAAATTACCACAAAAGATAGGTAAACGAAACTTTCCATTAGTTTTCGGCTTTGCCGAAGAAAATGTTTTATAACGTTTGAAGGTACTTCGCAATAAAAAAAAATCCCACTAATATCTTGCGTGATTTCCGAAAATTATTTCCGTTTTCATCATTTTGAAAAACGATATTTTCTAGGCAAGTAAAAATTACTTGCCAAAATTACATTTGAAAATGTTTTATAATGTTTAAAGTTACTTCGCAATAAAAAAAATCCCACTGATATCTTGCGTGATTTCCGAAAATTATTTCGGCTTTCATTATTTTGAAAAACGATATTTTATAGGCAAGTAAAAATTACGCGGTACATCTGATAGGGGCCAATAAGGTATTTAGGCAAGCACAAATTAACGCCGTAAACAGGTTTTTTGAAAAAATAACAATAACAAAATTCCCATATGCCGACTTTTTGGCGGTCACTGTATTAACCATACAGTGACCGCCAAAATGTCATCATCGTCAAAATCATCATTGTCATCATCATATTCCCAACGATCGTATCAGTCACGACACTTAAAGAAGAAGACATAGTTAATCCCGTATTTTGGAGTTCTCTTGAGAATTTATCATTATCATGGTCAGGTAAAGTATGCATGCACACATTAATTGCATAATGGGAAGCCTTTCAATTCCAGATTTTTTCCAGCAGTCACTGCACCTGACAGGTGCTGCATGGACCTAAACCAAGAGGACGTTTGGCAACTGGATTAAAGTGTGGCACACCTGGAGCAGGTGAAGGCCGTATCGCTGCATGTCGCATTAAAATAATAAATGCTTCAAAGCGAAAATCTCAGAGCAGCATGTGTACGGTTATTTAAATTTTCTTTGTAATTTGTGTCACAATATTTCCACTTATGTATTGCTAAATATATTAACAATCAATGCGATTTGTTTGAAATGGTATATCAAAATATACCATCCACAAACGTATGGAATTTGAAAATATTTTCAAAATTAGAAATCAAAATGTTCGAGGATTTTTTCCCAATATTTTCCATTTCGTATAACTTTTATATCTATACACCCTGTACAGGTACCCTGTAATAATTATTATTATCGAATATGCGATTATACTTTTTATACCTATACCCAGGGGAGGATGGGGAACATACAAGCGGCCCGGGAACAAACTTTTATCGGCCCATTTTGCATTCACATAAAATTGCAATAATACCATATAATCAAAATAATAATCATACTTCAAAATTTGACAAATATGTAAAAATCAAAAATACTTTACAATAAATAATTTCAAATTGAGTTATTTTTATTTTTTAAATATATTAAAATGTATTATCAGAGACATAACACCTCTGAGGATGGCTAATAAAAGCCGAAACAAGTTGGGTGAAGAACATCAAATAAAACGATTACATAACTAAGAGAAAGTACTCCCCATAAAGAAAAAAACAATATAAAATTAAATACCGTAAGTTTTTCATAATACTTATTTATTTATTAATACAGACGTTCCTAAAGTGTGCGTTTACTGTTCTGCTTTCAATCATATTAAATAAAATATGAAAAAGAATAGGTAATTAAAATTCATGCTTTGACTAAGAAAATTTAATTATAATTTATAAAATCTTCATTAAAATTACAAAGGTTTAATAGACCCAGCAATTTTTTTTTTTAATTATTGGAGTTTTATTCCGAAAGCATATCCCTCACAAAGTTGTTAAAATGTTCAGAGTTATTTGCAGAAAATTTATTGAACATGAAAGAAAAAAATTAATAATTAAAAAAAATTAAATGTAATTTTCAACATTATTACTTTTACAAATTTTACATTACAAATTATAATTTAAATTATAACATATTAATCAAAACACAAAATCGTCATTTGCATTATACAATTTATATTGAAAATTATAATAATAATAATAATATTTACCAGCGGGAGAACCTGCATAATATACACATAAAAATTAAAAATAAAAACTTACTAAATGAAAATGAATTTGAAACTTGATTTGAGATTTTACATGAAAGTAAAAAATGTAAATTATAAATTCCGAAACTCAAATGAAATAACAAAGTTATCACGATAAATGATAGAATTTAGTTGGAAATTATAAAATTCTTATAGTAAATACGAAAATATTAATTATAAATTTCAATGTTAAATTAAAATTTGAAATTTTTAGTATAAATTATAAAAAACTTATCCTCAAAACATATAACTCTCTAAGTTATTAATATTCTTTTGAAGACAGAAATTTGCAAAAATATTAATGCAAAATACAAAATTATGTACAAAATTACAAAGAGACGCCATGAAGTTTTCATTGCAAATGTCAAATTTTGATATTTTATTACAAATTGCAAGTTCATCAAACCATAAAATTCTCATTGAAACATCTCGCTTGTAAACTGCAATGAATTGGAAATTTTCGTTAGAATTTATTAATATAATTACTAGACTTCAATCATAAATTGTAAAGATCAATGGAATCTGCTACTTTTTTTATTCTAATTTATAACGTCTTTCCCCAGAATTCATATTCCTTGCAAATGTATTAACCATTTCATAGAAATTCGCAAAAACTATAATGGATGTTGTAAAATGTTGATTAAAATGTTTTTAAATTCAACAAAAACAATGAAATTTTCGCATTTTAACTACACAGAAATTTCTTCGAAAATCCTATAAATAGTAATAGCATTATGATGAATGTTACGAAGTTTTGATGATGGATTTCAGTATTTCAATAGAAATTATGGAGAATGAATTATAAATTTCAAATGTTTTAGAATTTGTAAGTTTTTATTATGAATACAATATTTCAATGGAATTAGAAAACAATCATAAAGTATAAATAAGTTTACATTAACACTATAACAAATACAATAATAAATAAGTTAATAAGTAAATAAAGAAATAAATAAGTTTTATTGGAATTATGTAATTTTAGTTGTGACTTTCATCATTTATCATTCTAAATTACAAAATTGCAATAAATTTATGAAAATTTAATTGTTAATTGATAAATTTCACTGTAAAATGTAAAATATTCAACATTCGTATTATAAATTACAACATTTCAGCAGCGATTATTAAAATTTTATTGTAAATTGCCAAAATTTCACTATAAAATGCAAAATGTCATTGGCATTTCCAAAATTTGTATCGAGTTGTTAAAATGTTTATAGTTATTGGCAGAAAATTTTATGAAAATAAACTTAGGTGGAAATTACGAACTGTTCGTTAGAGATTACAAAATGTTTATTAGAAATTATGAAGTTTATGAACCAAAATTTTACTACATATACATTTTCCTTACAAATTCGAAAATTTTATTAAAAATTGCAAAAAGCTAATCAAACCACAACATATTAAAATTATATCATGTCGATTGTAAATTAAATTTACAAAAGCTTCAAAATTTTCAATACATTTTTTTATTAGAAATACCATTTTTTTTATAAATTACAAAGATTAATGGAACCTGCCAATTTTTAGTTGAAAATTATAACGGCTATCTACACAATTTATATTCCTCGCCAAATTATTTTATATTTCATAAAAATTTGCAAAAAATATTATGGAAACGGAAAGGATCCATGGAAAATCCTAGTTCAAAAAGGGAGCTGCGACGCGAAAAATTTAGGAACCACTGTGTTAATACATATATAAACAATCTTTATTGGGCTATTGACCACATGGGGTCTTTCCGCCTTGTGTTAATACATTAAATCAAAATTATTAATAAACTTGTCGTCGGATCTGCCAGCCCAAAATTCTGAGGCTTCCGGCCCAACATTCGGGATGGCTACCGGCCCACCGGGAAATTTCCCATTTTCCCGTATGGCCAATCCGCCCCTGCCTATACCCATACCTGTACCTGTACAGGGTGTATAGATATAAAGTGATTCAAAATGATTTCGAAACAATTATTGCGAATTGTTTGGTAATTTAAAATACACTCTCCTTCACGATGTTTTTGCGTCAGGGGAGTCTATGAATATCTACTAATTTTGTTGGTAGTATTTTGGAAATAACTGAATTCCCTAATGGAACTTGTCAATTTTTTTAGATTAAGTTGTTTTCAATTTGAGGTTATATTTTTTATATAACGTTGTTGCCAGGTGTAAATACTTTTTGTTGTTAAAATAAATAATGTTATCTTTAAAAGCTAGTAGTGAAAAAATGTATAAATCTGACAATGTGGTAGGAAGCAAATGTCTAATAGACATCGACACAAAAAAATAATTAACTTCCGTTGCATCACTGAATCAGTTTGTCGAACATGACAAAAAGAAAATCCAGCCAACTCGGTTGCAAAAAGGTCGTGAATGTATAATACAATGTTATATTTAAATTACATAGTTTTTGCAGTTTTCTATTTTTGATGTGCAAAATGAACAAAACCATATTTTCTAAAACTAACCACAATAAATTGCAGTCAAACAAGCAAATATATAAAATAATCGGTTGGAACTTGTGAAATATTAATACTTAAAGAAAAATACAAATTATCCTTTTTCACAACGACATTTTTATTTCTAAATGTACATTTCAACCACTACGTGGTCATCTTCAACAGACATTTGTACTCAACAACAGTACAAATGTCTACTGAAGATGACCACGTGTGGTTGAAATGTACATTTAGAGAAATAAATGTCGTTGTGAAAAAGGATATTTTGTATTTTTCTTTTAGCAAATATATAATTTATGAAGTAATCATTTTTTTATTACTTCTTGCCGATGCTTTTTTAAATATTAAACATAAAAACAAAAACATTTTTCACTTGCATGGTATGGTGGTTGATATTATGTGCCATGCCATGCTCAATTTAAAAGCGATGTTAACATGTGCAGAATTCTTACATTTACCCTATCTCGCAGTCGGTTTTCATTGCAGGAGGCGTAATTACATACTTCTTCAGTTGCAACATTAAAAAAAGGCATCGCGTTCCATCTGTAGTACGTTCTCGCTCAATCAACATATGTCGTTGTGTGTCATGCAACCGCGTAATTCGATCGCATTAAAGATAAATAGAGGATAAACCAACAAGCAAAAAGTAAATAAAAGAAACGAGCCCATAAGTTCTATTTTATCGCCTGCTATCCGAGATTGATGGATTGTTTGATGTTTGATGTTTTTCAAGCAACATTCATGAAATATCTATATGAATGAAGGTAAAATCGATACAGAGTACGAGAAAGAGTACAATAAATTCGACAAATGGTGTAGCTTATATTAGTGCGGCAAAGTGTTACTTTACCACACTGCTGCGGTAAAGTGTCACTTTACCGCACTAGTGCGATAAAGTACGTCATTACGTACGTGCAATGGGGGAAAAAGTTTCCCTTATTCTCAGCTTCATATTGGCAAGTGATCACAGGTACTATAAAGCTGGCAGAATACATATTTATTCCAAAAAAAACCTCGCAGCGTTTCATGGTGGACCACCCATGAGCAACTGTTTGAAATATGTGCAACAGTATTAACAATATTTCTCCTGAATTATGTTTGTTCCTTGAATACTTACAACAAACAGCACATTAATAGATTGATATTAACAGTAAATAGCGGACGAAAAGTGTTTGCGGACGAAAAGTGTTTGCGGACGAAAAGTGTTGCGGACGGAAAGTGTTTGCGGAGGAAAAGTGTTTGCGGAGGAAAAGTGTTTACGGAGGAAAAGTGTTTGCGGAGGAAAAGTGTTTGCGGAGGAAAAGTGTTTGCGAACGAAAAGTGTTTGCGGACGAAAAGTGTTTGCGGACGAAAAGTGTTTACGGACGAAACGTGTTTGCGGCGAAAAAGTAAAACAAAAAAATTTTTAGATAAGGAAAAACCAATTTTAATAAAAATTTACCATTATTTTTGTGTGTGCAATAAATATATGACTAGCTTTTAGAAAACTACTAATTGCATTCGTATCCATATGTAATTTGTGCGCGATTTTCGCGAAATTATATGTTGCATATTTTGTAATTGCCTTGTATTGGTGTAACGTTTAATGTGTATTAATATTATTACACAACGGCCAATTTCATCTTAATAAATCCCGTAACGATCGTAAAGTCGTATTAAATTGCTTAGGTCAGTCAGTCTCGCCGTTAAGTCGTCTCTCCATCGACACATTGGCGGTTGCAACAAACTGATTACTAAAACATTTCGTTCTGTAGGTATATGAAACTGTTATAATATGTGCATCGGTATACACGAGTAGTTATATTAACCATCAATTATTGTTCTAGTATGCAGCCAAACTGCTAAGATATGCAAAATATACTACGGTATTTGTACTTGTAGATACAGCATTGGCTACTTTATCAATAAGGCAAACATTATATTTAATTTGCAGTTAATTAAATAAAACGTTATTTGTTTCATTTTAATTATGTAATAAATAAATTGTCGTCGTCATCATTATAATAATTTTCCCACACTTAACAGCGGAAAAACAAAAGAAAAAGAAAAAAGAATGAACAATAAGCAAGTTCAAATAGCGCTCCTATTATGATAAGAAATGCTAAGTAAAATGCAGCCAACCAAGCAATATTTTATATTCATCTGAAGAAAAGCATTATTCACTTGTGCAGACTGGCAATTATAAATCGTAATAGTTAGAAATATTTTATTTATGTCGTGTCGTTACACGACTTGCACAAGTTATACAAATTAATAAATTACTTATTACGTACTTGAAAATATCAATATTTTTATGAAATTGCGAAAAATCTATTGTAACATAAATATTGCTGTGAAAGTTATCTATATAAAACTAGCAACATGAATTTAAAAATAAATACAGGCAATTACATTTTTTTTTACTGGAAATGATGAATTTGTCGTTGAAAATTACAAAGTATTCAATACAAATTCATTCATTCATTCATTCATACAAATTATAAAAATGTAATTAAAAGTTAGTAATATTCATTGGAAAGTGCAAAATTTTTATTGAAATTTAAACATTGCAGTAAAAATTTGAACAATTTCAGAATTAATTTAAAATTTTAGTAGAAATAACAAAGTTTTTACTGGAAATAGTAATTTTAGTAGTAGTAAAATAGTAAATTTTCATGGAAAGTGCTCGTCGAAAATTATGTTATTATAATTGAAAATTAGCAATAATCGTTGGAAAGGGCAAAATTTTAATTGAAAATTAAAGACAGCACTGAAAACTGCAAAATATTTACTGGACAAGAAAAAATTTTCATGAAGACAAAGAAAAACCTGCAATTGCACTTTAAATTTTAAAATTTTGATAGAAAATTGCGTCATTTTTATAGTAAATTAAACATTGCAGTGAAAATGTTATCATTTACAGCATCAATTTAAAAATTTAGTGGATATAAAAAAGTTTTTACTGGAAATAGTGAAATTTTCATGGAAACTCTTAAAGCGATCGTCGAATATTATGTTATTATAATGGAAAATTAGCAATATTAGTGTAAAACGAAAAAAAATGATTGGAAAATAAAGACAGCACTGAAAACTATAAAATTCCCAGCATAAATTTAATCTGGTGTTGAAAACTGCAAAATTTTTACTGAAACTGTAAAATATTTACTGGAGTTTTCATAAAAACAAAGAAAAACCTGAAATTGCACTTGAAAATTTAAAATTTTGAAAGAAAATTGCGACATTTTTATTGTAAATTAAACATTGCACTGAAATATCAAAGTTTTTACTGGAAATAATGGAATTTTCATGAAAACTCTTAGTGCTCGTCGAAAATTATGTTATTATAATTGAAAATTACCAATATTCGTTGGAAACGCCAAAATTTTGATTGGAAATTAAAGACAGCACTGAAAATTATTAAATTCTTAGCATAAATCTTCAACACCTCATCTAAACATATTAAGAATGCGATGTAAATTCTATCTTGTGCTTTTGCTATTTTATTTTTTTATAATAGCTGTTGTACTATTCTTTGTTTTATATTTTTTATTTCTCTGTTTCTGTTTTTGTTTTAATGGGCATGGTCCCGTAAATAAATAAATAA
The DNA here is from genome assembly GCA_951805005.1 of Othius punctulatus. NCBI lineage: Eukaryota > Metazoa > Arthropoda > Insecta > Coleoptera > Staphylinidae > Othius > Othius punctulatus. Next base: position 15,660,114 of record OX638141.1, read on the forward strand.
ATAAATAAATAAATTTAATCTGTTGTAGGAAACTGCAAAATGTTTACTGAAACTGCAATATATTTACTGGAATTTTCATAAAAACAAAGAAAAGCCTGAAATTGCACTTGAAAATTACAAATTTTAATAGAAAATTGCAATTTTTTTATTGTAATTTCAACATTGCACTGAAAATTTTAACAATTTCAGCGTGAATATAAAATTTTTGTGGAAATGACAACATTTTTACTGGAAATAGTGAAATTTTCATAGAAATTCTTAGTGCTCGTCGAAAATTATGTTATTATAATTGAAACTTAGCAATATTCGTTGGAAACGCCAAATTTTGATTGGAAATTAAAGGCAGCACTGAAAACTATAAAATTCTCGGCATAAATTTAATCTGTTGTTGAAAACTGCAAATTTTTTATTAAAACAGCAAAATATTTACTGGAATTTTCATAAAACAAAGAAAAACCTGAAATTGCACTTGAAAATTTCAAAATTTTGATAGAAAATTGCGACATTTTGATTGTAAATTAAACATTGCAGTGAAAGTTTTAACATTTTCAGCATGATTTTAAAATTTTAGTGGGAATAACAAAGTTTTTACTGGAAATAGTGAACTTTTCATGGGAGCTCTTAAAGTGCTCATCGAAAATTATGTTATTATAATTGAAAATTAGCAATATTCGTTGGAAACGCCTAAATTTTAATTGAAACTTAAAGACAGCACTGAAAACTATAAAATTCTCAGCATAAATTTATTATGGTGTTGGAAACTGCAAAATTTTTACTAAAAAGTGCAAAATATATACTGGAAACGAAGAAATTTTCATAAAAAGAAAGAAAAACTGAAATTTCAATTGAAAATTAAAAAATTTTATACAAAATTGCAATTTGTTCATTGTAATTAAAACATTGCAGTGAAAATTTTAATATTTTCAAGATGAATTTAAAATTTTGGTGGAAATTACAAAGTTTTTACTGGAAAGAGTGAAATTTTGATGGAAACTGCTAAAGTGAGGAAAATTATGTTATTTTGTTATGCTATGTTATGCTATCGTCAGAGGATTAAGTGCATATTCTCATTGTTTTGCATATGTTTCATTTTTGGGAACATATTTGCCATTTTTAAGAACATGTTTTCCATTTATAAGAGCATATTTTCCATTTTTGAGAGGATATTCTCTATTTTTAAGAGCATATTTTCCATTTTTAAGAACATATGCTCGATTTTAAGCGTTTAAAATAGTTTTTTTTAGCAAATTTACAATATAAATATATACAAATTACAAATTCAACTAAAATTTGTTTGGTTTATTTCATTTCATGGTGTTATGCTATCGTCAGAGGATTAAGTACATATTCTCCTTTTTGCATATGTTTCATTTTTGGGAACATATTTGCCATTTTTAAGAGAATGTTTTTAAATTTATAATAGCATATTTTCCATTTTTAAGAGGATATTTTCCATTTTTAAGAACATATTTTAAGCGTTTAAAATAGTTTTTTTAGCATATTTACAATATAAATATATACGAATTACAAATTCAATTCAAATTTGTTTGGTTTATTTCATTTCATTGTGTTATGTTGTCATCTGGGGATTAAGTGCATATTCTCCTTTTTTCGGCATATGTTTCATTTTTGGGAACATATTTTCCATTTTGAAGAGCACTTTTTGCATTTATAATAGCATATTTTCCATTTTTAAGAGGATATTTTCTATTTTTAAGAGCATATTTTCCATTTTTAAGAGCATATTTTCCATGTTTAAGAGCATACGCTCCATTTTAAGCGTCTGAAATAGTTTTTTTAAGCATATTTACAATACAAATATATACAAATTACAAATTCAATTCAAATTTGTTTGTTTTATTTCATTTCATATGTTTCATTTTTGGGAACATATTTGCCATTTTTAAGAGCATATTTTCCATTTTAAGAGGATATTTTATATTTTTAAGAGCAAATTTTCCATTTTTAAGAGCATATTTTCCATTTTACGAGCATATTTTAAGCGCTTAAAATAGTTTTTTTGCGGCATAATTTTGGTTGCTCTACTAATATCTATAATTAAAAGAAGTAGATTTCTACTATTCGAACTGATTCCGGGTAGTCCCATTTTTGGGAACATATTTGCCATTTTCAAGAACATGTTTTCTATTTATAATAGCATATTTTCCATTTTTAAGAGGATATTTTCTATTTTTAAGAGCAAATTTTCCATTTTTAAGAGCATATTTTCCATTTTTAGGAGCATATTTTACGCGCTTAAAATAGTTTTTTTTGGAGCATAATTTTGGTTGCCCTACTTATACCTATAATTATAATAATAATAGATTTCTACAATTGGAACTGATTTAGGTTAGTTATCACATGATTTTTTTATGTGTATACAAACATAAATATAAAACATAAAAGTGTTATAAATTTATTGTAACCCATTTCTTCTTATTTGTAAACTACACCCAAGAGACTTATTCCCTTTGGTTTATAACTTCGCAAATGATTGTTACTTTATTTGTTTAAATGTATGTATTTTTTAAATTACTCCAGTTATTCTTATTGGTTATTAATTGTTTTCTGTTTTCAGTGAAGCTCTGTATTCGGGTGCTGAAAGCAGCGTTCCACTGGATTATGCAAAGGTAAGCAATATTTAAACATACCACCTTCTGCTTTATCAAATCATTTTATGCGGTGGATGTATTTGTTATTTAGAATCTAAAATCTAAAGATTCGAAAAATAATCGAAAATCTAAAACTTAGAAATAAAATCTAAATTTTAGATGACAAAAAACAAAACTATCGTAGTATACTGAACTCGGTTTCTGGTTGCGAAAAAGAATCATTTTATACGGTGGATGTATTTTTCATTTAGAATCTAAAATCTAAAGATTCGAAAAAGAATCGAAAATCTGAAATTTAGAAATAAAATCTAAATTTTAGATGACAAAAAACAAAACTATCGTAGTTTACTGAACTCAGTTTCTGGTTGTGAAAAAGAGAACTTGAAAAGAGATATTATGCAATACACGTATATGTATGAAATAAATCTATACAGAAATTAGGCGTCAAGCGTTTGATGTAAGTTACAGAATAATGCATTCGGCAAAAAATTATTAAATCAAATTAAAATTATTATGCATGAGAGAAGCGTGTGAACACCATCTATTGGTTGAAAATCAAATTACTGTTATGTTATTTTGTTATACTATATGTTCATAAAAAAAGTCCATCAAGGGTGGCTGTGGAAATTCAAACGTATGTCCTTGACTTGTTTCAGATTTTCAATTTTCTGACAAGTGCCAAGTTATGTTATTTTGTTATATCATATGTTCATAAAAAAAGTCCATCAAGGGTGGCTGGGGAAATTCAAACGAATGTCATTGACTTGTTTCAGATTTTAAATTTTCTGACAAGTGCCAAGTGATAAACTAACCTCTTGTCTTAGACAAGACTAGACTAAGTGGTCCTAGAGTTGTCATTCTTTTACGTTAGCAGATTCTTATTTTTGTCTTCTCTTGAGTATTTCAGTGTACTGTAAAATACTTTTTGTAATACCTCTGTGTTATTGACATTTATCAGTACTGTCTGCTTGATCGATATGACAGGCGTAAAGGCCTTGGCCGTTATAATAACGGCCGTGGACGTTATTTAAATGACAACGCAAATTTATGAGCAATAAAGTCTTCATATTCTTTCTTATACCTGCTGCTGCTTTTTTGGGGCAGTAAATCGATTGTGGCAGCATTTGCTTCATTTAGTACATCTTCGGGGATACCACAAAAGGAAGAACTTTGCACATCTGACATTATTTTTCTAATTTCACTTTGATTTGTTTGTTTGTATTTGAACCGTTGATGTTGCTATGGTATCAAATTGCGCCTGGATAACTAGTTTATTAATTTTGAAATTTAATATTGATAAATTGACCAGTTATTGTAATTTAGGTATTACAAAAAGAATCGAACAACATACGGCCGATATGCAAATAACAGGCTTGGTTGAATATAAACCTCGGCTGCGCTCCGCTCCGCTTCGCTTCGCCTCGGTTTACAAACTTCAACCCGCGCTGTTATTTGCTACATATCGGCCTAATGGCGTTATATACTATTATGGTTCTTCACATAGTTATCTTCCATCTTATGTCCAGATTCTTCCCATGATTTCTGTTTGGCCCTCACTATTTCTGTCTTGATTATCAGTCTTTGCTCTTAGCAAAGATAGCTTTCATCAGTCCTTTTCCCTAGATACATTTTTCACTTATTTTTCTTCTTCCTTACTTGTTCTTAAACACACGAATTCCACCAACTTGTTTGCTTCTTGTTTGGGTTCCGTCTACTCATGCCACATATTCTTTTAGCAGCTTATAAAATTATCATCTTCAACCCCTTCCACATGCCTTCTATACATATTTCCTTATTATGCCCTTAACCTTAGACCTCATGTCTAAGTCGCCGCAATGATTTTGTTGGTTCGTTCAACAAGCGTTCTTGCACATCAGCAATGACTTGCAATTTTTGGGTTCATGTGTGAGCCGGCAGCTTCCCATTTTTCGATCTACGTTGGCAGTTTTCCGGAACAAGTCGATTGTTTTGCTATATTTTTGACATTTGACAGCTCAATGACATTTGATTTGAATTTTATGAATGCGAATCAAGTCACGGACATACGTTTAAGTTTCCACAGCTGCCCCTGATGGACTTTTGTTATGAACATATGGTACTTAGCCATACATGTTAATTAAAACTACAAGAACACACTTGGAACGTTCCATATATTTTGTAGAATACTCTACGGTCTTCATTGTCCCATTATCATCGATAATCAAGAGCTATTACATTTAAATTAACAGAGCATTTAAACTAACAAAGTCTTACATACTAATATAATCCTCCATGCAAAGTGGCTAATAAAACTTTTGCTGAAAATATTTGATATCAATGTAATTGCTTTTTCCCAATTAGGCTTTTGCTTAATATGACAATCCTTATATCTACTAGTGGAGTAATTGGTTATTATCATTGTTAAGCGACGACGCCGTATATAGGAAAATACAATATGATAAATCCAAATCATTTTTAAAATTGAAATCGGTCCTCCCAGTATCATATGTCTTCGCCAGAGGAAGTTGCCACACGTGTCTAAACGTTCCGTCCGCCTTCCAATTCCTTTGTCCACCCCGAGAGAGACCGAAGAGCAGATGCTTGAGCTCGCAGCAGCTGCTTTATTAAACCCGTGTTATGTGTTTTCGTTGAGGTCGAAAGAAAACGCAACTATTTAGACATACATCTGGCACCCACGAGGAGGAAAATGCAGAATTCCTCGATGATGGTCTTTGGCGTTTCGCACGGTCTGCTCTAATAACGAGTGTTTTTCCATTTGCAATAATACCGTTGGTCGTTGATTATTACTATCATTACCGTGTTAGTGATTAGATCATTCCTGCAGAGCGCAGCGACTGGTTGTCATGCGTAACAATTGTTATGAATACTTTATATGCTGTAGTATTAGCGGTTCCGGCTGTGGGGATGTTATTACCAATTGGAGAAACACTGGGGTATAATCGAAATTGATTCCGTCAATTGAATGACTTTTTTCAGCCGTAGCTTATGTAAGATAAGAATTCGTCCGAATTATGATTACAAACCAATAAATTATAGTCTAGTGACTCTTTTAACAATCATGTATGAAATTAATATACATGTTGCAGTAAAGCTGAAAGTATACTTTGTTTGGCATAAACGTCATGAGTCAATAGCTATTATTAAATCACAGTAAATGTATGTAAGCAGGGGCGGATGGGCCATCCGGGAAAATGGGAAATTTCCCGGTGGGCCGGTAGCCATCCCGAATGTTGGGCCGGAAGCCCCAGAATTTTGGGCTGGCAGATCCGACGACAAGTTTATTAATAATTTTGATTTAATGTATTAACACAAGGCGGAAAGACCCCATGTGGTCGATAGCCCAATAAAGATTGTTTATATATGTATTAACACAGTGGTTCCTAAACTTTTTCGCGTCGCAGCTCCCTTTTTGAACTAGGATTTTCCATGGATCCTTTCCGTTTCCATAAATTTTTTTGCAAATTTCTATGAAATATAAAATAATTTGGCGAGGAATATAAATTGTGTAGATAGCCGTTCTAATTTTCAACTAAAAATTGGCAGGTTCCATTAATCTTTGTAATTTATAAAAAAAAATGGTATTTCTAATAAAAAAATTTATTGAAAATTTTGAAGCTTTTGTTAATTTAATTTACAATCGACATGATATAATTTTAATATGTTGTGGTTTGATTAGCTTTTGGCAATTTTTAATAAAATTTTCTAATTTGTAAGGAAAATGTATATGTAGTAAAATTTTGGTTCATAAACTTCATAATTTCTAATAAACATTTTGTAATCTCTAATGAACAGTTCGTAATTTCCACCTAAGTTTATTTTCATAAAATTTTCTGCAAATAACTATAAACATTTTAGCAAGTCGATACAAATTTTGGAAATGCCAATGACATTTTGCATTTTATAATGAAATTTTGGCAATTTACAATAAAATTTTAATAATCGCTGCTGAAATGTTGTAATTTATAATACGAATGTTGAATATTTTATATTTTACAGTGAAATTTATCAATTAACAATAAAATTTTCATAAATTTATTGCAATTTTGTAATTTAGAATGATGAATGATGAAAGTCACAACTAAAATTACATAATTCCAATAAAACTTATTTATTTCTTTATTTACTTATTAACTTATTAATTATTGTATTTGTTATACTGTTAATGTAAACTTATTTATACTTTAAAATTTATCAAATAACAATGAAATTTTCATAAAGTTATTGCAATTTGGTAATTTAGAATGATGAATGATGAAAGTCACAACGAAAATTACATAATTCCAATAAAACTTATTTATGTCTTTATTTACTTATTTGCTTATTTATTATTGTATTTGTTATAGTGTTAATGTAAACTTATTTATACTTTATGATTGTTTTCTAATTCCATTGAAATATTGTATTCATAATAAAAACTTACAAATTCTAAAACATTTGAAATTTATAATTAATTCTCCATAATTTCTATTGAAATACTGAAATCCATCATAAAAATTTCGTAACATTCATCATAATGCTATTACTATTTATAGGATTTTCGAAGAAATTTCTGTGTAGTTAAAATGCGAAAATTTCATTGTTTTTGTTGAATTTAAAAACATTTTAATCAACATTTTACAACATCCATTATAGTTTTTGCGAATTTCTATGAAATGGTTAATACATTTGCAAGGAATATGATTTCTGGGGAAAGACGTTATAAATTAGAATTAAAAAAGTCGCAGATTCCATTGATCTTTACAATTTAGGAATGAAGTCTAGTTATATTATATAGTTATATAATTATATTAATAAATTCTAACGAAAATTTTGTAATTTCCAATTCATTGCAGTTTACAAGCGAGATGTTTCAATGAGAATTTTATGGTATGATGAACTTGCAATTTGTAATAAAATATCAAAATTTGACATTTGCAATGAAAACTTCATGGCGTCTCTTTGTAATTTTGTACACAATTTTGTATTTTGCATTAATATTTTTGCAAATATCTGTCTTCAAAAGAATATTAATAACTTAGTGAGTTATATGTTTTAAGGATAAAGTTTTTTATAATTTATACTAAAAATTTCAAATTTTAATTTAACATTGAAATTTATAATTAATATTTTCGTATTTACTATAAGAATTTTATAATTTCCAACTAAATTCTATCATTTATCATGATAACTTTGTTATTTCATTTGAGTTTCGGAATTTATAGTTTACATTTTTTACTTTCATGTAAAATCTCAAATCAAGTTTCAAATTCATTTTCATTTAGTAAGTTTTTATTTTTAATTTTTATGTGTATATTATGCAGGTTCTCCCGCTGGTAAATATTATTATTATTATTATTATAATTTTCAATATAAATTGTATAATGCAAATGACGATTTTGTGTTTTGATTAATATTTTACAATTTAAATTATAATTTGTAATGTAAAATTTGTAAAAGTAATAATGTTGAAAATTACATTTAAATTTTTTTAATTATTAATTTTTTTCTTTCATGTTCAATAAATTTTCTGCAAATAACTCTGAACATTTTCTGAAAAACTTTGTGAGGGATATGCTTACGGAATAAAACTCCAATAATTAAAAAAAAAAATTGCTGGGTCTATTAAACCTTTGTAATTTTAATGAAGATTTTATAAATTATAATTAAATTTTCTTAGTCAAAGCATGAATTTTAATTACCTAATCTTTTTCATATTTTATTTAATATGATTGAAAGCAGAACAGTAAACGCACACTTTAGGAACCTCTGTATTAATAAATAAATAAGTATTATGAAAAACTTACGGTATTTAATTTTATATTGATTTTTTCTTTATGGGGAGTACTTTCTCTTAGTTATGTAATCTTTTTATTTGATGTTCTTCACCCAACTTGTTTCGGCTTTTATTAGCCATCCTCAGAGGTGTTATGTCTCTGATAATACATTTTAATATATTTTAAAAATAAAAATAATATATTCAATTTGAAATTATTTATTGTAAAGTATTTTTGATTTTTACATATTTGTGAAATTTTGAAGTATGATTATTATTTTGATTATATGGTATTATTGCAATTTTATGTGAATGCAAAATGGGCCGATAAAAGTTTGTTCCCGGGCCGCTTGTATGTTCCCCATCCTCCCCTGTATGTAAGTATGTAATGTTAGTATACAAGGAATAACTGTAAACTTACAGATGATATAAGAATTATAGGCCTGCTTAGAAAACCAAAATCCCGTAGTATTCATTTCTAACAATATTGCTGTTAAAATTAAATTAAATTTTGTTTTTCCATATTAATGAAACTATGGAGAAAGTCATGGCTAATAAAAAGTTGGTAATTTCTATAATCTGATCATTGTTTATTTTTTTATTTTATAGATATTCCTTAACTTTACCTATTGTATATTATGTAGCTTTTCTGCTAATACATATTTTTTATTATTATTATTATGATATTCCTGTAGTGGGTGGTTAATGTATAGTCTTCGTCAGATTTTTTTATTCGCGTTTGTGTTTTGTTATTGCATTCCTTAACCTTTTTGGGTGCATTATTGATGCATGCATGTCCATACGTTGCACCTGGATTATGATGCGGGTACTTATGACCTGCTTTGAAAGCGCCGAAAGGGCCATACAAAACCGAAATACGACCTGTCTGTAGGATAATATTTGCCCATTCCAATTGTTAGGCTATGAGTAAGGGATGACGGTCATTATAATCTGGTTTCACTTGAAAAATCAAAAGAAATTTGATTTGTTAGGATAAGAGATATTTATTTTTATGATATTTAAATAATCCTATGGTTTTTTTACAACGCTTTCGAAATATACAAGTGTATATACAGTGTGTTTCATTTAAAATGGTGAACCGCAATAACTTTTTCATTTTCGGTGTTTTTTTTTTCAATTTTAAAGCCAGTTAATATTTTTCGCAAATTATGAATTTTCGGAAATTTTACAAGCAACAGCAACAAGCTAAATTTCAGTTATAAATTACATTTTATACATTACATAATTCTCATTTAGTTCTCAGTTCTTAATATTGTCATGTAAATTTAAGAAATTTTCATAGCATATCATAGCATATCATAGCATCATAGCATAGTTACAAAAGTACACTGAAAAATGCAAAATTTTATTGAAAATTGCTCAATTTTCACTGGAACTGAATTATTTTCATTGCAGACTACAAAATTGCTATTGAATTTTTTTGCAAATTACGAATTCTCGTAAATTTTACAATCCAAAATTCGATTATCAGTTACAAAAGTACACTGATAAATGCAAAATTTTATTGGAAATTGCACAATTTTCACTGGAACTGAATAATTTTCATTGTAGTATACAAAATTACTATTGAATTATTTTGCAAATTACGAATTCTCGTAAATTTTACAAGAAATAGCTACAAGCCAAATTTCGGTTATAAATTACATTTTAAACATTACATAATTCTCATTTCTTAATATTTTCATATATATTTAAGAAATTTTCATAGCAACAAACCAAAATTCGATTATCAGTTACAAAAGTACACTGAAAAATGCAAAATTTTATTGAAAATTGCTAAATTTTCACTGGAACTGAATCATTTTCATTGCAGACTACAAAATTGCTATTGAATTTTTTTTGCAAATTACGAATTCTCGTAAATTTTACAAGAAATAGCAACAAACTAAATTTCTGTTATAAATTACATTTTAAACATTACATAAATCTCATTTAGTTCTCAGTTCTTAATATTTTCATATAAATTTAAGAAATTTTTATAGCAACAATCCAACATTCGATTATCAGTTACAAAAGTACACTGATAAATGCAAAATTTTATTGGAAATTGCACAATGTTCACTGGAACTGAATCATTTTCATTGCAGACTACAAAATTGCTATTGAATTTTTTTGCTAATTACGAATTCTCGTAAACTTTACAAGAAATAGCAACAAGCTAAATTTCGGTTATAAATTACATTTTAAGCATTACATAATACTCATTTAGTTCTCAGTTCTTAATATTTTCATATAAATTTAGGAAATTTTCATAGCAACAGACCAAAATTCGATTGTCAGTTACAAAAGTACACAGATAAAAGCAAAATTTTATCGGAAATTGCACAATTTACACTGGAACTGAATCATTTTCATTGCAGACTACAAAATTGCAATTGAAATTTTTTGCAAATTACGAATTCTCGTAAATTTTACAAGAAATAGCAACAAGCTAAATTTCGGTTATAAATTACATTTTAAACATTACATAATTCTCATTTAGTTCTCAGTTCTTAATATTTTCATATAAATTTAAGAAATTTTCATAGCGACAATCCAATATTCGATTGTCAGTTACAAAAGTACACTGATAAATGCAAAATTTTATTGGAAATTACACAATTTTCACTGGAACTGAAACATTTTCATTGTAGACTACAAAATTGCTATTGAAATTTTTTGCAAATTACGAATTCTCGTAAATTTTACAAGAAATAGCAACAAGCTAAATTTTGGTTATAAATTACATTTTAAACATTACATAATTCTCATTTAGTTCTCAGTTCTTAATATTTACATATAAATTTAAGAAATTTTCATAGCAACAAACCAAAATTCGACTGCCAGTTACAAAAGTACACTGATAAATGCAAAATTTTACTGGAAATTACACAATTTTCACTGGAACTGAATCATTTTCATTGCAGACTACAAAATTGCTATTGAAATTTTTTGCAAATTACGGATTCTCGTAAATTTTACAAGAAATAGCAACAAGCTAAATTTTGGTTATAAATTACATTTTAAACATTACATAATTCTCATTTAGTTCTCAGTTTTTAATATTTTCATATAAATTTTAGAAAATTTCATAGCAACAAGCAAAAATTCGATTATCAGTTACTAAAGTACACTGAAAATGCAAAAATTTATTGAAAATTGCACAATGTTCACTGGAACTGAATCATTTTCATTGCAGACTACAAAATAGCTAACTACAACAAGCTAAATTCCGATTATAAATGACTACTGCTGGCAATTGCAAAATTGTTACTAGAAATGGTGAAATTTTCATATTTTGGTTGTTATATTATTATTTAGTACCTATTTAGTGGTAAATCTTTTAAATATTGGAAATAAAAGATTGTGTCTTGCATACATTTGTAATGCTCTGCGAGGTTCAATAAATTGAATTTCAACTCCCTTATTCAGGTTGTCCAAAATTGAATAGAATTGCATGGGTATATTTCTTATTTGTTGTTATTATATCTTATAATTACGCTTATTAGCCTTACCAGCAGAAATAGGTGGTCGTTATTTAACAAATTTAAAAAATCTTTGAAAGCTGACCGAAGCAAGAAATTCCATGACTATTAAATTTGGGCAATCTAGGGTCAAGATCTAAGACAAAATTGTGGACGATTATTTCTTGGCGACGGTAATTAGCCATAGCAGCAGACATAAACGTCAAATAAACAAATTTATAAAGTGTATGTTATAGTTTAAGATTTTTTTCATTATAGTTTCTAATCATGACTTTTTTAAGAATGTGTCTTATTTTTCTATTATATAATCTGGCGTAGCCAGAAAGAAGCTACGAGGGGTCATAGTCGCATTAACATACACATTCTATAAAAAAATATATTACACGAGTTGCAGTTTGAAACTTTCTAAAACACTATAAGTAGAATTATCCACCTAAAAATCCACATGGTTATTAAGAACACAAGAATTAGAAATTGCAAAAAATCAAGCTTTTTCCGGAATTTGATAAATCTAGTTAAATCGTTAATTATAAGATTTGGCACAAACATGACAAATATGTAACTATGGAGCTGTTTGAATATTTGCATGTGTAGGATGTTTTCTGTTTTCCTATTGATGATTATTGTTATTATTATTTATTATTATGTATTGTATTCTTATATTGTATTTTAGTATTTTTAGTTATTAGTAATTTTAATGTTGACTTTCACGTACCACTAGCAGATGTAAATACACTGTACACGTGGCGACATGATTAAAGAATTATTATTAGTGAATTATTATTAATATACCTTTTCAACTTCAACTTGGCATTAATTACAGTCAAGTTGGCACTAATTATTATCAGTTTGGCATTAATCAAAACCATGTTGGCATTAAACAATGACAACAAGTCGTGAAATGTGTTTCCTTGGTAATTGTTCATATTATATTTCAGTATAAATTTTCATTTTCATTCTTTTTTCATCCAGATACTTTTTTCGACTTTACATAATACATCTTCAAGTATCTAAAGAAGTAACCATTTCATTTTTGTATGGTCACGCAATTCATGAATTTGTTTAATGCCAACATGGCTTTGATTAATGCCAAATTAATATTGATTAATGCCAACTTGAATGTAATTAGTGCCAAATTGAAGTTGAAAAGGTATGCAATGATTCTCCTCAGGAATTGTTTGAATTTTGAGGTTTTTAATTTTTTATGAATTATTATAAATTATCCCAATCTAGAAGGTACATGGTGGAGGCGCCGGGCTATATATATTTTGAAATCAAGATTATTTTATAAAGTCTAGTTTAATAATTAATTATAAGATTTGGCAAAAATATGGAAAATATGTAACCAGAATGATTATTCTCAGAAATTGCTTAAATTTTAAGGATTTTATTTTTTTATGAATTATTATAAATTATTCTAGTCTAGAAGGTGCATAGTGGAGGCGCCGGGCTATATTTTTTAAATCAATATTATGACCCATTTTCATTATTACAGCTATATTTTGGGTTGTATATCACGAAAACTGGTATTTAGGAGAGAGTTAAGGCTGCGATCAATATTAATTTCTCGCTAATGACGCTTAAAAACGTAGATAAGAATACAGCCATCGAGATAACAGTTACAATACATTAAATTAAGTTTAAGGTTTTATCCATATTACCATTTGTTTAATTGAAGGTATTAGTTTGTACTTACTGGTAAAGATTATTTATTTATTTTTATGTTTGCCTTACTAATTTCGGTTTGTTAGTAAACCATCGTCAGAGGTTTGATAAGTGTTATTTAGCTTTGTATATCTTTTGATTTTATTCCATTGTCAATGTTTGAAATTATATTTGAATTTTGATAGATGTCTATCATCACATCTATCAAAATTCAAATATAATTTCAAACATAACATACACAAATATACAATATACAAACATAAATAATTTCCGCAAATAAAATAGGAAAACCTTTTTAGAAAAATACGTTTATTTAAACTAAATGAACATTTCGATCGCAATGCGATCTTTAGTAGCAAAACGTGGAATAAATAAATAATTTCCGCAAATAAAATAGGAAAACATTATTCCAAAAAAACATTGAAACTATGTGCTTTTCAATCGCAATTCGATAATCTTTAGTTGCAAAACAATACATTATTGCGATTGAAGTGTACATTTACTTTCAATGAATGTTCTTTGGGAAAAATATTTTCGGTATTTTATTTCCTACGATACTTTTACAAGCTGCACATTAACGTTGAAGTTATTTTCGACTAAAGGCTGATTTATTGATTTCTTATGCGACGCAACGCTACGCTGTGACAATGCTATTGCTATGGGCATTTTCAATGAGCATTAAACTCTGTTGGAAATGCCCATAGCGATAGCATTGCCACAGTAAGAAACCGTAAGAACCACTTACCGTAAGAAATTTATGAATCAGCCTTAAGTGGTGATCTAAATAATACATTTTTTACAAAATTGTTACATAGTACGTACTATAAAATATTATTCATTTGTTTTTTCGTTAATGAGAGTGTTGTGCATTCCCGTTTGAAAATGGATTTAGATAATCATTACCAGCCAGTTATACATATACAACCCAACGTACTTATGGTGTACTCCAGAAAGACGCATTACTTTCATACCAAACTGCAGAAAATATTCCCTATAAAGAATAAAGAAACAATGACGGGACTGTAAAATGACGATTTTCTTTCAGGAGAGATGAAAAACGATTGTTAATTATTAGGGATTAAAGAAGTTAGTACATTTTATTGGTAATTATTTTAATGTGAATATTTTATATTAAAATTAAACGATTGTTAATTAAACAAAAAAAACGATTGTTAATTATTAGGGATTAAAGAAGTAAATACAATTTATTGGTAATTATTTTAATATAAATATTTTATCAAAAAATATATTAGAATATATTTTTTTAAATCCAAGCTACCACTTCAAAAATGCAATAAACCTTAACATTAGAATTTTATAAATATTTAAGATAATAAAAAATAAAAAATTACAATAAATATTTTAATTAATGCAAAATCTCATAATTCAGTTTATTCCACAATATTTTAAATAGTAGGTATTAATACTAGTCATATTACTAACTAAAAATTAAGAAAATTCAATAATATTTCTAAAATTTAAAAAAAAATTGTCAGATATAACAGTTTTTTTTTTAGAAAATGAGGAGAGTTAGGATTGAACAATATTGTAAAGTATATAATGAATGAAATATTTTGGAAAACTTTCTACTTCACTTGAAATTAAAAGGTTTATTAAATACTCAATGAGTACAAAAAAATCCTCGATTTTTTATTATTCGTAAAATTTTCAATTTTTCACGCCATCAACCATAAGGCATCGAAATTTTAAACCTAACCTAATCTCACCATACCAAAAATCACCGAAATTTCTAAAAATACTTGAGATTTCATCCTTAATTCAAATTATTTTCACGACCAAATTCCCAGTACATGATTAAATATATCTGAAAGTTGCTGCCATACACAAGATTTTGATGCACAGAATATCAAAACCCAAAAAACTGCAGAAATTGCAAACAGCTATTCCTACTATGTACTGTTCAAATTTAAAAAAAAAGTTTTGGAAAATGGGCTATTAGAATTTTAAAATTTGTAGTTGTAAACGAATTTGTTAGGGATATTATCCCTAACTGGCCATCGACCAACGGGGACCAACGGGAACATCCTTCTGCCATGTGATTTGTGTAAGTCCCTCTATTGAGTTAGGACTTGTTACTCTAGAAATTTGCGAGAAAGAATTTCGAGTTTTAGAATTTTAAAAATTGTTAAGTATCAAATAAAATGGTAAACATTTATTACTTGACACTCAAAATTCTAGAACGTCATTAATATTTCTAAAAATTGCTGTCATATTTAACAAAATTGGAATGTGAAAAATTTCAAATACGCAAAATACATTACAAATTTGGAAATTTGCAGCCATTTAAAGCAACTATGTCTTATAGTTCTCACATTAATGTAAAGCTTCACAAAGTATCGCTTTTCAATTTTAGTGTATTCCACAATATTACAAATAATATTTTTGGTGATTTCGAATTTTAAAAATTGTTAAGTATCCAATAAAATGAAACACATTTATTACTTAGCACTGAAAATACTAGAACGTCATTAATATTTCTAAAAGTTGCAGTTCTTTTAACAAAATTGTGAAGTGCAAAATTTGAAATCCGCAAAAAAAAACATTACAAATTTAGAAATTTGCAGTAATTTAAAGCTACTATTATCTTAGAGTCCCCTAAGTAATGCAGAGCTTCCTAAAATATAGTTGTACAATATATTAAAGAAAGAAAACAATTGAAGTTTGCAAAATTGATCAAACTTACAAAAAATTGAGATGCACTGAGAAAAATGATTTTATTTAGCTATTTTTATAGTGACTATTTAGATACACTGAGAAAAATGATTTTATTTAGCTATTTTTATAGTGACTATTTAGACAGTATATAGTAGTCTATAGTGGCTGTAGTAGCCCGTTGAGAGTTGACAATGACTCATCACTCCCTATTTTAGGAATTTGACATATGTTTCATATGTCATTTCACTTTATTATGAGATTTAAGTGATTTAAGCACACAAGACTAGAAAAGGCGATTTTTTGTTCGGAAAAGCATGAGTAATTGTCAGCTCTCGTGGAGTGATTACATGAGGCTTTATTTCTCTAAGGAAGGATTTTATTATATTTTTAAATATGAAATAAATTTGGGGAGTCTTGAATATAATATCAGATATAGTCATCACGATGACAAAAATAACAGGGTGTTAAATATGCACCCTGTGATTTTTGTCATCGTGATGACTATATCTGATATTATATTCAAGACTTCCCAAATGTATTAAAACCTGTTATTAATAATACCATGCATGAGTGATTGTCAGCTATTGTCAGGTGACTACATGAGGGTTAATTTTTCTAAGGAAGGATTTTATTATATTTCATATTTAACACTTTGTGATTTTTGTCATCGTGATGACTTCATGTGATATTATATTCAAGACACCCGAAATATAGTAAAACCTGTTAATTAATAATACCATAAAATGTAGCAACGTTTTTTGTTAATCGAATAAAACAAAATATTATTCAATTATAATAATAATAAATTATTTATTCGCAAAATTAGTTGCCGACAACATGACAAATAAATTATGTTTATAGCAGTTTAACTAACTAGTGTATTAATAAGGTGATTAATAATCGAGATATTTTAACGTTAATGGTTGAGATTACTTACACATACACATTCAAACAAACATAGAAAAATAAACAGAAACGATTAAATAAATAAACAAACATACAACCAAATATACAAACATACATGCAAAAATACATACAAGCAGTCAAATATACAAATATGCATACAAACATACAAACAAACATACCAACATGCAAGCAAATATACAAACATACAAATATACAGGGTGTTTCACGAGGAAGTGCAAATATTTTGGATTAAGTGATAAAAAAATAATAGATATATTTATATAAATAATAAATAAGAAAAAAATTCTAATACACAGAGATCCAATACTCAATGGTTTTCGAGGTTAGGTTAGGTTAGGTATTGATTTTTTTAAATTTTAGTTACACCTTAAAATTTGAAATGTGATGTGATGCGTTATCTAGCATTATTTTTAATAAATGACAAATAATCGTAATTGAAAGCTGTAACCGTTGATTAATATTGGGACACATGCTTATAGGACATTTTTTACTTAGAATCATCCATACTACAACTTCCCAAAATATTTGCACTTCCTCCAGAAACACCCTGTATAAACATACACATACACAAACATATAAATATACAAACATACATACAAATATACAGACACACAGTGCACCAAGTCGACGTAAAAATGCTTGGACAATTATTGGACAGTTATTCAACATTAAATAATATAAGATAATAGTATTTATCACTACGTTAAATTAATATACAAACATACATACAAATATACAGACACACAGTGCACCAAGTCGACGTTAAAATGCTTGGGACAATTATTGGACAGTTATTCAACATTAAATAATATAAGATAATAGTATTTATCACTACGTTAAATTAATATTGGAAACTATATTTTTATAGTATTGTTACTATATTACTCTAGTACACATTTCTATCGCATAGATGTTTTTATCAGTGTGTACGAGTATTACTTTTCCATTGTGCGATGTCCTTCAATGCGGATAAAAATAAACTCGCAATAACAAGTTTAAACTTGAACGAACTGAATAATTTGAGTTCGCCTATTACATACATTTGAAGCCATACTAATTATAATTAACTAGATACAGGTGTGCCCCTGATGAAGAAAAGCAACTAGACTTATTGGTCGTAAATATTAAAGATAAAATAAAAATATTTATATAATATTTGTATCCTTATAAATAATTATAAATTCCATAATCGGAAATTATGTCTAAGTATATACAAGGTTGTAAGTATATACAAGGTATCCCACAACTACGTGGCATAAATCTAGGAGCTAAGTAAGGCAAAATTAAATGAAAGTGTAATTTTTTTTTCTAACCGTGTTTGTTTCCAAAATATAGGACCTTAAAGTGTTACTTAGCTTTATACCAAAAGTAAAGTAAGTTTATACCAAAAATTGTATGCAGCTTATTGAGCTAAAAAAAGTTATTATTAGATAGGTATTAGATAGAATTATAATCTTAAGGGCACAAGCTAACTAAAATTATTGTAAATATTGTAAATGTGAATGTGAACAAGTATGCACAAATCTACAGAGAAATGTGTAAGACATTTTATGGACACAGAAAATCGCAAGGTTTATGGATCCGCGGATGGAGGTTGTTGATCGGTTACCACGGGTGATAGGTGACTTCGTGCATAGACGCATGTGAGATTGAAGAATTGAAGATCGAAAATAATCAACAAGAAACAGATTGACGAGTCGAGGGTAGAGGGTGAACGGCGAGCAGGGGAGACGGTAGTGAGTCGAGGGTCGTGATGTTGCCCTAATACTAATAGATTATATAAAATTAACGCGTGTTCAACGATTGGACATAGGACTGGAAAAAGGCAGTCAACAAGGAGAGGACTTTAACAAGATAGGAGCCGTGACGGAAGTATTCGAAAATCAGGACTTCAAGCCGCTAAACTTCGCACACAAAAGTGCGAGTCTTGTTGTCCCTCCCTTTTGAAACACCCTATATATACAAGGTGTCCCACAACTTCGTGACATAAATTTAGGAGTATGCTAAGATAGGCAACATTAAATTATTTGTTTTTCTAATCGCTTTTGTTTCCAAAATAAAGGACCTTAAAGTGTTACTTAACAAGTCAGTTTTCTTTTTAACATTTCTACTAGAGTTGACTTGGAAATCTGCTATTTTGCGACGAGTCTCGCATTATCAATACTCATATTCACAAATAATTACAATCAACACAGTGCCGTAGAAACAGGGGTTCTTCTATGGTTATTGTTACATAAAAACTTTGAGGTTAGGATTTTTTTATATCGTATGTCATTTTTCAGAGAATTAATTTATTGTCATAAAAAGGGTGTACTTCTTGAACTTCGAAAAAATGAAGCGTTTCTGAGGTATTCGAATTTGATAGTTCGTGACTCGTCGCAAAATATCAGATTTCCAAGTTGTAACGCTCCGCTATTATTTTATTATATTTATTTTATTATTCGTCGTTTTTATCGTGAAATTATTATATAATTTCTTGATTATTTTGGCTCATGATTTATTATATAATGTTTTAATTATTTTTGGCTCGTGATTTATTATATAATGTTTTAATTATTTTTGGCTCGTGATTTGTGATCGTATTTAGTACTTACACGTCGTGACGTTTAATTTAACTACCGTGATTACTCTCAAGGTTCTTTGCTATTGGTAATGTGTTAATTAACGTACACTAATAATGGATTAATATAAGAAAGCACCAATTTAAAGATTTGTTTTGTTTATTTAATAATAGACACGCTGAAATTGTAAGACACAGGGAAATAAAACACAGGTTGACGATTATGACATGAATTGATTTATTTTCTAGATTTCGTTGACCGTTTAATGAATTTGTAAATTCTCTTATTTATTCAATTGATAGTTTGAAAATGGTTATGACTACGAAGTTTATTTACGAGAGTTTGTTATACATGCACGTGCTTCTCTAGTTTCTTAGACCATTTATTACCATGCCCTTTCACTCCATTTAACTACGGGAAAGTGATATGATCAAAAATAGAACTATTTAAAGATGTTGAAATATCCCCAATAATTCATGAATGATTACTAAAGGTATCTCGCGATCTTCCCGAATTTCATGGTTGTATCGGTGTCCACACAATAATGTAATTATTGGAGCCCCATTGTTTACGTTGATTGAGGTAAATTAGTAATTCTACGAACGACCACAGCAAGCACCAATGTCACAAGTAGTCATCACCGTCAGACATGTTACAAGTTGTGTCAAATAATAGTTCTGCTACCTCAATCGGAAATGTTTATGTAATGTTATAATACATTATTATTAGGAACATTGGAGGTTATTAATAACTTCTTTTGTGATTATACCAAAACTTCATTTTCTCGTTTATCATTCTGTCTGTTTATACGGGGTTTTAATAATTCCACTTATTTCTTGTTAACGATATTTAAGCACAAATTGTCATTATGTCTTCAAATTATTGAGATTTAATCCAGCATATTTTATTTGTACGATTCTAAATTACTCTGCCCAATAATAGGTACGTTATGTGCTTGTTTTATGATTTGAAATAAAGAAACCAGTATTTTTATACATTATGTTTTTAAATTATTAAGATTTAATCCAACTTATTTATTTATACAATTATAAATCACTCTGCCCAACCATATGCACGTTATATGTTCATTTATGATTTAAAATGAAGAACCCATCATTTTTATGAATTATTTTGATTTGAATATGATGATGTATGTCGGAGGGTAACACTGAATGCCTTGATTAGTTGTTATAGTTATGGTGAATACAGCCACGTTAGTTTGCGATCGCGGGCGCGATGTATGATGAGTTTATATGTTTAAATGTTATGATGCTGACGACGATTTGATTCTAGTGGAGGAGGTGATTCCACAATAACAGGTGTGTGAACGAAGTGCGCGGGTGGGCGTCAATTACACCTGTTATTGCTTCCTCTAGTGATTCGTAAACACGAATAGCGTTCGAGCCGCCTTTGTTTACTGACAGGAATGGGTAATCGGTGTTTGGCTTCTCTAGGTAACTTGTGGTTGGTTAAATACACTATCTTCCGTCAATTTGAATCTAGTGCGGGAATTTGATTTCACAATAACAGGTGTGTGAACGAAGTGCGCGGGTGGGCGTCAATTACACCTGTTATTGCTTCCTCTAGTGATTCGTAAACACGAATAGCGTTCGAGCCGCCTTTGTTTACTGACAGGAATAGGTAATCGGTGTTTGGTATTTATAGGTAACTTAGGGTTGATTGAAAGGAATAAGCACTCCCGTGAATTTATAATGAGACTGGTTTAACAACTTTATATTATCGTTAATAATAAAAACATTAAATTACTCGGTACCTAGAATCGTACGTTTTTCGATTTATTCAAATTTTTATTCTACTTCGCTTTTTTTTTACAACGTTATATGCAATCGTTAATTTAATTATAACCCGACGTGAATTTATATACTCATAACCGCGAATGTCGTGTGCGTTGCCCGTGGCCGACGCAACTTTCTTACTCATCTCGCTCGTGTGTGGCTTGTGCTTAAATAGGTTTTTTCAGCTTCAAATCTCCACTCCCCTCACATATCTACTGCTAAATATTCGCCCCCATCCCTTAGTTATCATGGTGATTATTAATCTTGAGTGTGCGTGTGGTATTAATGCGTTTTTAGCGCAGAGTGTTACACTTAACTTAAAGAGTTGCCATTCGAGGTGATTTTTACGTGCCTGGCGCTTGCTCGTTTCTAAGGGGCGCTGATACTCAAATTGTTTATGTGACACCACGACATGGAATCTTCCAGAACCGTGCATATGCAGGCCTCGGCTCTTGAGATATTTGGCGACGCTCAGGCGCGACTTGCGATGGCTATTTATCACATTTCACCCTGGGATTATTTGTAAATGAATTAATTTAATAATTTAATTGTATTCATGATTTTTTAAAATATGAGTCACTTTATTGCATAAATGCGTATTATACTGGGCGTATATTTGGGCCTATTACATAGTCAACTCTTGTAGATATGTTAATAAGAAAACTGATTTGCTAAGTAACACTTAAAGGTAATTTATTTTGGAAACAAAAGCGAGTAGAAAAAAATTATTTACATCTTCATTTACTATTGCCTTTCTTAGCGTACTCCCAAATTTATGCCACGAAGTTGTGGGACACCTTGTATACAGGGTGATTCATAGGGAAATGCGCATACAGTAATGGTAGATGTGGTGATTCGCATCTACCATTACTGTACGTGCATTACCCCATGAATCACCCTGTATATAGGGTGTCTTAACACGGAGGGACAACAAGAACTTCTTTTAGCTCAATAAGCACATCAGAATACCATTTATATTCCATTTTTGATATAAACTTTTATTGGGCAAAATTTAACTGTTTCTGCGTGTATATGGTAAAAACGAAAAAGCGATGTTTGAACAAGCGATGTTTAATTTGCAGAATGCACAATGTGACAAGTTCAAAGCATTAAAAATAAAATTGAATAATCATTTGACAATTACAAAAATAGTAACGGAAACTTAAATTAAGTGCCGTACGACTGCAATTGAGTGGCGACATACAAGTCTAGTCATTCAAGAATTTCCTTCAGGAGCCTAGCGTAAAATATGTATGTACGCTATCTATCGTCTACTTCCTCATCGGTCGGTGGACTCCAACCTTATAAGCGATGCGTTATGTGCATGTAAAAATACAAGAGTTACAAGACCAAATATCTACTTACTCAAACAGGTCACGCGCACGCAAGTAATACTTAAGTACACATCGACTTATTGATAGTAAAATATTGTACGATACACACATGTGCGTGTACCTTCCTCTTTCCTGTTTAACCACACGTGCGTCCCATTTCGAGCGTGAAGCCACCCATTGTTACACTACAACCCTCGCTGGCATCTTCCGCCCCGAAGAGAACATCTGCGCCCCTGTCTGGGCACACATTCCACAGGACCCCAGCTGCAATTTCGCCCACAGGCCTAAAGAGGTTTCCAAAATTGTGCCGCGGCGAGAATGTTTATTGTAAGGCAAACGAGTTTCGAAAAAAAAATGTACCAATTACGGTCGTGAGAACAATATTTGAGAGCGTTTCTCATTACCAGCAATTGAATGCGAGACGTGCGAGACGTGTTTTACTGCATTTAGTAGAATTACTGTTTGCATCTAGTGTGTCATGTTATTTTTTTTTTTTATCTCGCTCGTAACTTTCGCGTTTGCCGTGACAACCGTGGCACATCACTTTTAAAGCTCATTAACTTGAGAATGCGAAGAACAACGGTGTGCATTCATGATATGATGTATCGACAAGAATTTAATAAGTTCGCAATGTAATAACATGTGGGATAAATGTTGTCTGGAATAAGGAATTTTAAATTTAAAAAAGCTGGCCGCACATATGGCATCCGCGAAGTTCGACGTTACAATTTCCACGAAGTTAATTATGCACGATTTTAGGCCAGCTGGTCGCAAGGTCGGCGGGTGGAGGGTGTCGAGTAGTCCTTCCATAACCACTTCTTCGAATTAAGTGCGAGGGCGCTGGCCGCTCGCTGACCGGATGTCCCGTGTTCACATGACGTGAAATACATGCATGGCTCGGACTCTCGGTGCTGCTTAAATTAATTCGCAGTTCGATGGTACACACCTACAAATGTCCGACTTGTAACTTAGCCGGATGTAAAGTACGTTTCGATTTGGAAATTAATTCTAAATTCTATTCTGATCCTATTTCTAAACAATAGAAATTATAGAACACATGTTCGAGTATGTGCAATATGCTTTCTCTAATTTTAATCTGCCGATTCCAATAACAATATTTAGTGGTTTCGTCTAACACAAGTTAACCCTTTACACGAACTTAACACGAAATAAAGATACAAGGAAAAAAAAATCAAACAACACAGATATTAAGGAACAATCATACAGAGCAATGGTAAATTAGATAATGAAATAGAAGATAAAATAGGGAAAACAGCAAAACTATACAGGGTCCTGCAACAGTGCGTCGGGCTTTCCTAGCGCGTTTCCCGTCACAGATAGAAAACATGTTTCGTACAAAAAGTTATTGGTTTATATATATTTATGCCGTAAAATTATTTTCAAATATACAGGGTGTCCCAATTTTGCGGAATAAGAAAAAAAAAAAAAAAATTAAATAGAACACCCTGTATTTATTCAAGTTTTCTGATGACATATTTCAACCTCTACAATGTTGTCTATTTAGTTTTGGATTATGTTACAGTGTTACCAACTTACATTATTTTTTTTCAAAATATCATGCATAAGCAAGCTCAACTTTAAAAAGTCGTAACGACCTCATTTTTTAAAGGTAAGAATTAACTTTTAGCAATAGTCGCAGTGTGGTTAATAAGCAACCTTTTTGTAATGAGAAATTTGAATTTAGTAATACAGGGTGTCCAGAAAAAAATGCCAAACTTTGCAAATTTCAAACCGGTATAACCCTTTTTTTTAATGGAATGCCCCATATTTTATGTCATTATTCGGTAAGGCTTTTTCTTCTCTTTAATTTGATGGTGCATATTTTATGTCTGAACCCTATAGTTGTTGAGATATTCAATATTTTTCACAAAAGTAACCATTTTATTACATTTCTATGCACTGAAGTAGGTCATGCTGAGACAAAACAACTGCCAAAATGTAAGTAAGAATCAATGTGAGATGAACAAAAACATTTTGAACATTGATGTAGGATCGTTTCTCTTTTGTATTAATAATTTTGTTATCTCTCATGGTTTTGGAATAAAATAATTATTCGTATTGCAGAAGTGCTATCTACTATTTTACAATTTTTGTTCATCTCACATTGATTCTTACTTACATTTAGACAGTTGTTTTGTCTCAGAATGACCTATTTCAGTGCATAGAAATGTAATTAAATGGTGACTTTTGTGAAAAATATTGAATATCTCAACAACTATGGGGTTCAGACATAAGATATGTACCATCAAATTGAAGAGAAGAAAAAGGCCCATCGAATAATGACATAAAATAGGGAGCATTCCATTTAAAAAAAATGGGTTATTCCGCTTTGAAATTTGTAAAGTTTGACATTTTTTTCTGAATACCCTGTATTACTAAATTCAAATTGCTCATTACCAACATGTTGCTTATTAACCACACTGAGAATATTGCTAAAACTTATTCTTACCTTAAAAAAACGAGGTCGCTACGATTTTTTTAAGTTGAGTCTGCTTATGCATGATATTAGGAGAAAAAAATTATAAATTGGCAACACTGTAACATAATCCAAAACTAAATAGACAACAATGTAGAGGTTGAAAAATGTCATCAGAAACCTTGAATAAATACAGGGTGTTCCATTTAAAAAAAATGTTTGTTTTTGTTATTCCGCAAAACTGGGACACCCTGTATATTTGGAAATAATTTTACGGCATAAAGATTTTTAAACCAATAACTTTTTGTACGAAACATTTTTTTCTATCTTTGACGGGAAACGCGCTAGGAAAGCCCGACGCACTGTTGCAGGACAGAGCAATGGTAAATTAGATAATGAAATAGAGGATAAAATAGGAAAAACAGCAAAACATGTTAAAAAACATCTTTTTTAGCAAGAACGAGATTTCAAGAGACACAAAAACAGAAATAGTCAAAAACGTAATTAGACCAACGCTAACTTACAGCAGCGAAACATGGACGAAGGCAGGAAAACAAATAAAAATAATAAAAGCCATGGAGATGAGATTCCTAAGAAAAATAGAAAACAAAACAAGACGAGACAGGAAAAACTTATAAATAAAATCAATAGAGGAAAAAATAACAAAAAGTCAAATGAGGTGGTAAGGACACATGAGACGAATGAGAGAAGAAAGAAACACTAAGAAAATATACGAGACAAGAGCAACAGGAAAACAACAAAGAGGAAGACCGAGAAAAGAGTGAAACAGCGCAATAAAAGAAGAGGTAACAAAAAGGGAACACATGGGAAGAAATTAAAAAAATAACAAATGGAGAGAATATTATAAAAATTAATAATGTATGCCTTAGGAAGGTAGTAAGGCAAATGAATAAATAAATAAATACAAAGAAAAATTTAGACATAAACA
The DNA here is from genome assembly GCA_951805005.1 of Othius punctulatus. Lineage (NCBI taxonomy): Eukaryota > Metazoa > Arthropoda > Insecta > Coleoptera > Staphylinidae > Othius > Othius punctulatus. Next base: position 15,686,308 of record OX638141.1, read on the forward strand.
TTGGATATTACAAATCACACCTTTCGATTGTCTCCACTTTTTAAGGGAAAGGATAAGTATTTTTGCACAAAAACAAAGAATAATATGAGTGTAGAGAGAATTAAGAGCACTACAAAAGTTAGTAGTGGTAATTATCGTCAATTGTTAAAATGTCAGAAAATTACCAGTAATTTTGCTGATATATGTATAATAAAATTAAAATATAGTTTGCAAACATTTAACTATTTTCTATACAAGTGATGTACAATTTGATAAATCAATGATACATATTTCTGTTAAACAAAATAGTTATAATAGTTTCTCATATTTTCTATCATTTCATTTGTTCATTTCAAATATGATCATTTCTATCATATTTGTATTGATTTGTATTGACCCATTCTATACCGTAAGGTCCTACAGAATAAAAGTAACTTATTATTATTATTATTATTATTATTATAATTTTTGCAATTTCGGCAATTTCAATGTATTTTTTTTCATATTTTGCCAATACATCTGAAAATGTTTAGTAATAATTAATGGTTTCGATCAATGAAGAAGTATTTTGTAAACATTGTAGGTATTAATCTCCACCCATCCAAATATCGGAACAAATACAAAAAGTCAACTTTACAAAATAGTAAACATTTGGTGCGGGATTTGAGTTGACCGAATTATTGGTCCGCATTTTGTCGATAATTTTAAACCAGCATAATTACGTGGATTTACTGCAATTGTCTATATTTACAACATTTTTTTTTTATATTTTGTAAATACATCTGTAAATGTTTAGTAATAATTAATGGTTTCGATCAATGACGAAGTATTTTGTAAAAATTGTAGGTATTAATCTCCACCCATCCAAATATCGGAATAAATACAAAAAGTCAACTTTACAAAATAGTAAACATTTGGTGCGGGATTTGAGTTGACCGAATTATTGCTCTGCATTTTGTCGATAATTTTAAACCAGCATAATTACGTGGATTTACTGCAATTGTCTATATTTACAACTAGTAAATATAGTATAGTTTAGGTAAACTATTATAAACTAGTAAACTAGTATAGGTAAACATTTATAGTTAAATTTTGGTATTGATAAATCGAAAACTGATCGAAGTTTTATTTATTTTTATTTTGATATACAGTATGTCCCTGGATTGAGTTTACAAGAGGACATTTTTCTTAATTTTTACTTTTAAATAAAAATATTATAGGAATTATAATGCTTGCTTGGTCTGAAACTACCAGTTTAGTTATTGAAACTTTTATTTATTTATACAGGGTGTTGACATATTCAAAATTTGTAAATCTTATTTTGACATTTATTTATTTACTATTTGCAAATAGAATTTAAAATTACATCTAACAACATTATAGAAAAATATAATCATTCAAACAATCCTCCAAATGCAGAAAATAATACTGAAAATTAAAAAAATCGCCTAGGAGAGGCAATTGCATCGATAACTATTGAAGAAATACAAAACAGTTGTCACACAACAGACTTGAACTGTGTAAAGAAAATTGTGGGGGATTGTTTAAATGATGTTATTTTTCTAAAGTATCAAAATTTGATTCAATTTATTTTTATTTAACCAACACCCTGAATAAATAAGGCAATGTTTTAATTACTGAAATGGTAGTTGCAGACCAAGCAGGAATTTTAATTCCTATAACATTTTTACTTAAAAGAAAAAAAGAAAAAAAATCACTCTTATAAACTCAATCCGGGGACATACTGTATATTTTTTATTAATTTTTATTATTTTTTTTGTAGATTTTTTTTAACTGCATGATTTATTGCAATCTGTCTTACATGACAATAAACAATAGTTTTATATTATATTGACATAGAAGGAAGTTGCCCAGTGGCAACTCCAGAAAATATATTTACATGAGTATTTTAGATAAATTTGTAGATTTGTAATTTGTATTGTAGATTTATGGAAATATGTTTATGCACTCATATTTCCATTACCTCATAACTCAGGATGGATCCACACACATTTCAATATTTTGTAGATCTGTTAAAATGTGCATCCAATTTTCAGAAAAAAACATTGGTGAATGTAATATGCGCAGTTTCAATTCAATATTTTTCCTAACGTTCCGATATATTCAATATTTTTGCCAACATTCTGAAAGATTTAACTCTCCTGATATTTTGAGAATATTCAATCACAACAGAACTTTTAGGCAGTTTGAACATGTTAGTATGAAATGTTATACACTTTCATTGATTACACTACCCAACAAAATTGTACTTTTTTCTTTGGATTTTTTTAACGTTTTTTCTTTTATTTCAATGTGCTAATTATCAATGTGACATTATTTTTTTTACCTATAACAGTTCCAGATTTTGAAATATTTTGAATATTTTGGTTGGCGCAATTTTCAACTTCTGCGTGACTAATAAATAGTTTATCTAAACTGTCGATATTAATATGACACGGAGATGTTATTAAAATATTTTATAAGTATTTTGTTACATCTGTGGTGAATACATATAGAAAATCTATCTCAGATTATGTTAAAACTACATATTTTAACTTTATCTGAATAAAGTTGAGTAATCAAGATAAGCCATAGGTACCCCATAATGTATGTCAGAAGTGTACAGTGTTAAATGGAAAAAGAAATGATCTCAAATTCAAAACTCCGATGATTTAGCTGAAACCTCAAAAACACCATAACAATAATTGTTGTTAAACTACATATTTTAACTTTATCTGAATAAAGTTGTGTAATCAAGATAAGCCCCATACCCCATAATGTATGCCAGAAGTGTACAGTGTGTCAAGTGGACAAAGAAATTTTCTCAAATTCAAAACTCCAATGATTTAGCTGGAACCTCAAAATAACCATAACAATAATTGTTATATGCCACTTATTTCGGATTCCAGAAATAACACCTCTAATGTTTACCAGGCCCAAATAGCAATTTTTGCTTTTTTTGATATGACCACTTATTTCGGATTCCAGAAATAATACCTCTAAAGTTCACTAGGCCAAATAACAATTATTGTTGGAGATATTGGAGATTCGGATTTCGTATTTCAGTAATCAGATCCTTAACCTTTCAATAAAAACGAACTCAATGACTTTGTTCTCAAAATTGGTCTCAACATGTCTAGCTGTTGAGAAAGATACTAGTCCTTGATGTAATCCTAGATGTAATAGACAAAATTAAAATTGGAGATTCGGATTTCGTATTTCAGTAATCAGATCCTTAACCTTACTATCAAACCGAACTCAATGACTTAGTACTCAGAATTGCTCTCAAAAAGTCTGGCTATTGAGAAAGATACTAGCCCTTGATGTAATCCTAGATGTAATAGACAAAATTAAAGTTGGAGATTCGGATTTCGTATATCAGTCATCTGATCCTCAACCTTTCAATTAAAACGAACTCAATGACTTTGTTCTCAAAATTGGTCTCAACATGTCTGGCTGTTGAGAAAGATACTAGTCCTTGATGTAATCCAAGATGTAATAGACAAAATTAAAGTTGGAGATTCGGATTTCGCATGCCAGTCATCAGATCCTTAACCTTTCAATCAAAACGAACTCAATGACTTAGTACTCAAAATTGGTCTCAACATGTCTGGCTATTGAGAAAGATACTAGTCCTTGATGTAATCCTAGATGTAATAGACAAAATTAAAGTTGGAGATTCGGATTTCGAATGTCAGTCATCAGATCCTCAACCTTTCAATTAAAACGTACTCAATGACTTTGTTCTCAAAATTGGTCTCAACATGTCTGGCTGTTGAGAAAGATACTAGTCCTTGATGTAATCCTAGATGTAATAGACAAAATTAAAGTTGGAGATTCGGATTACGTATGTCAGTCATCAGATCCCCAACCTTTCAATCAAAACGAACTCAATGACTTAGTACTCAAAATTGCTCTCAAAAAGTCTGGCTATTGAGAAAGATACTAGTCCTTGATGTAATTCTAGATGTAATAGACAAAATTAAAATTGGAAATTCGGATCTCGTATGTCAGTCATCAGATCCTCAACTTTTCAATCAAAACGAACTAAATGACTTAGTACTCAGAATTGCTCTCAAAAAGTCTGGCTATTGAGAAAGATACTAGTCCTTGATGTAATCCTAGATGTAATAGACAAAATTAAAGTGGGAGATTCGTATTTCAGTAATCAGATCCCCAACCTTTCAATCAAATCGAACTCAATGACTTAGTACTCAGAATTGCTCTCAAAAAGTCTGGCTATTGAGAAAGATACTAGTCCTTGATGTAATCCTAGATGTAATAGACAAAATTTATGTTGGAGATTCGGATTTCGTATGTCAGTCATCAGATCCCCAACCTTTCAATCTAAACGAACTCAATGACTTGGTACTCAAAATTGCTCTTAAAAAGTCTGGCTATTGAGAAAGATACTAGTCCTTGATGTAATCCTAGATGTAATAGACAAAATTAAAGTTGGAGATTCGGGTTTCGTATTTCAGTAATCATATCCTTAACCTTTCAATCAAAACGAACTCAATGACTTAGTACTCAAAATTGCACTCAAAAAGTCTGGCTATTGAGAAAGATACTAGTCCTTGATGTAATCCTAGATGTAATAGACAAAATTAAAGTTGGAGATTCGGGTTTCGTATTTCAGTAATCATATCCTTAACCTTTCAATCAAAACGAACTCAATGACTTAGTAGTCAGAATTGCTCTCAAAAAGTCTGGCTATTGAGAAAGATACTAGTGCTTGATGTAATCCTAGATGTAATAGAAAAAATTAAAGTTCGAGATTCGGATTTCGTATGTCAGTCATCAGATCCTCAACCTTTCAATCAAAACGAACTCAATGACTTAGTACTCAAAATTGCTCTCAAAAAGTCTGGCTATTGAGAAAGATACTAGTCCTTGATGTAATCCTAGATGTAATAGACAAAATTAAAGTTGGAGATTCGGATTTCGTATTTCAGTAATCAGATCCCCAACCTTTCAATCAAAACGAACTCAATGACTTAGTACTCAAAATTGTACTCAAAAAGTCTGGCTATTCACAAAGATACTAGTCCTTGATGTAATAGACATAATTAAAATTGGAGATTCGGATTTCGTATTTCAGTCATCAGATCCCCAACCTTTCAATCAAAACGAACTCAATGACGTAGTACTCAAAATTGCTCTCAAAAAGTCTAGCTATTGAGAAAGATACTAGTCCTTGATGTAATCCTAGATGTAATCGACAAAATTAAAGTTGGAGATTCGGATTTCGTATGTCAGTCATCAGATCCTCAACCTTTCAATTAAAACGAACTCAATGACTTAGTTCTCAAAATTGGTCTCAAAAAGTCTGGCTGTAGAGAAAGATACCATTCCTTGGAAAGTAAACTATGATTAATAATCCTTTAGTATACTACCACGACTAAATATTGAGCTGGGCATCATGAAATAGTTCGTAAAGGCCTTTGACAAAGACGGTGAATATTTAGCATACGTTTCACGTAATTTTCCACGATTAAACACAGAATAATTAAAAGCGGGCATTTCTGATGGGACAAATTTGGTAGCTAAGAAGAGACCCAAACTTTGAGAATTCCATGAATATACTTGAGTTGAACTCGGGAAATTGTTTCTTTTGGTGATCCAAAATTTTCTGAACCATAGAGAACCATATATCGGACGACTTTTTTCAGTTAGTTGTTGGTGAATGAATTCTATTCGAAAATATAAAGTTAAAATCTCATTTTTATTCATATTCATTCATAACATCAAGTTATTAAGTAATAAAGGAGGAAAACCTTCGGAAATATGAATTTGAAGACGTCTTACAAGCCGAAACTAACCCAAGTCAACAAACCCCAAACTCGTATGTTATATGTCTGTTATAGTTGCTACTTTGTGAATTCATCTATTTGATACAATTTGATAGATTTGTCACTTAATGGTACTCTACATTTGATAATCACACATTTAGACTTGAAGAGGATTTTACTTTGCCGAAACTAGCTCAAGTCAAAGAAGATACATACAGGAGGATGTATCTTCTTTGTCCAAGTATACCAATTTTTATTATCCTGGGTAATAAAGATACCCCAAACTCCCCCAATAAATTATTTATGTATTCTAATGGTATGTTATAGTTGCTACTTTTTGAATTCATCTATTAGATACTATTTGTTATATTCGTCACTTAATGGCACTACCTTTGATAAACACACATTTAGACTTGAAGATTATTTCTCTTCACCGCTTTTAATTTGCGTAACTTCGTCAGCTGCCTGCATCAACTTGAGATTAGGGCGATTAAAATTCTTTTCTCCTTGTTATAGCGCGGCTCATTACCCACGGAAATTATCATAATCCCATTGTTCCCCGTGCACGAGGAACGTACTCCGTTTCGCTTTCTGATAGCGACGACAACAATAACAAAATATTAAGTAACAAAGACATATCCTAAATAAATACAATATAGTCCAGGTCTTAAGCGTTTGTACGTCGCACAAACAAACTCGATTTACATAGAAGATAGAAAGAAGTTCTCTATACAAAATATAATAATTACTGATGATTGTTCGGCTTTAGTAAATTTACATTTGAATGGGGTAGATGGGGGATAAGGAATCGGTAGGGTTCAGGACGACGATGGGGCATTTAATTACTTGTAAATTGTTTGTGCACGGTCAAAGATCGTTCGGTTGGTTGTGAGTCATCTTCGAGAATTTCAATTGGATTCCGGGGCTGAAGAGATGGTAGGCTTTGTCAGACGGACATGGAACCTTTGCGCGGGTAAGTTTGTAAAGAAGTCTTTAAAGGAGGAAATTATTAGTGGCATACGTTGAGTGTCGCGAAGTTAGCGGAGGAAGTAAAGTGTGGGTGCAATTTCGAATAATTTATAAAGGTCATGTCAGTGCATAAACATTTCTCTTCTAATAAGTGCAGCAATTTTGGTACAAATTGGTACGTTTTAACAGTGAAATAATATCATTAAGAATACATATGGATGGCTTATTTGCCATAGGACGTAACGCCACAAGATTCAATTTTTCAGGAACGAAAAAAAAAATTGTTCAAATGGTATAATACGAATAAAATGTGTAAGCATTTAACCAATTAGTTTAGGGGTTACATCATGTAGGCAGAAATTTATAAAATTTAGTGAATTCATTGCCAAATACTGCCAAAACCTCATTTAAAAAAAATATATATACAAGGTGTTAATACTAAGTTGTAATACCCGAAAATGGCAGTTAGAACTCATTGAAACAAACAACTTTTCTTAGTTCAAATTTTTTAAATTGGAGCTCAAGTTTTTTGTTTGTCGAAAAATCGTCATTACTCCCTTATTTTAAGGAATATTTAAAAATACAAAAACTTTCAGCTGTTGCTTTCGGTTCTCTAAAACATTTGTATTTACAATTATTTTCAATTTTATCAAATAACAAAGTGGCGACCGATCAAAAATTTCAAAACAAGATATTTTGAAGACCACTCGATCGATTATTGAAAATAAAATATTTATAAAATCCTTAAACTATTTTATAACATTTGTCTCAAACATTTTTTTGGATCTGTCAAAAAAAGGGTTTTAATCAAATTGAATTACAAGATACATTTTAACAAACAGCAACAATCATTTAAAACGAAGTAGGCTAAATATTCCTTAAAATAAAGGAGTAATGACGATTTTTCGAAAAACAAAAAAACGCCAATAACTATTAGCGCCATATATTTATAAAATCCTTAAACTATTTTATAACATTGGTCTCAAACATTTTTTTGGATCTGTCCAAAAAAAAGGTTTTTAATCAAATTGAATTACAAGATACATTTTAACAAACAGCAACAGACATTTAAAACAAAGTAGGCTAAATATTCCTTAAAATAAGGGAGTAATGACGATTTTTCGAAAAACAAAAGAACGCCAATTCAAAAATTTGAACTAAGTAAAGTTGTTTGTTTCAACGAGTTCTACCTGCCATTTTCGGGTATTACAACTTAGTATTAACACCCTGTATATAGCAAATAAGCCATCGATATTTTATTAATGAAGAAAGTTATACGAGTATACAATCAAATAAAGGAAGTTATAATTAGTGCGAACGGAAAAGAAATGAAGGTTTTTTTACTGAAGGAACTGGCAAAAAAAATTATAGTGAAAACACAATCTATTGCAGATTGAAAGTGTCATTCATTTCATCCTCTAGTATATATATATATATATATATATATATATATATATATAAAATTTAATATTTTTTTAATAATTTTTTTTAATAATTTAATTTATATATATATAATCGATCTTTATTGGGCTATCGACCCCATATGGGGTCTTTCCGCCTTAATTTAATTTAATTAATTTAATTTAATTAGATAATTATTTAGATAACTATTATTTAGCTAAAGGGTTTTTTTTACTAAAGGAACAGGCAAAAAAATTCTAGTGGAACCACAATCTATTGCAGATTGAAAGTGTCATTCATTTCATTCTCTAGTATACATATAGCACAGTTATTCATTTAAATGTAATTAGATAATTATTTAGATAACTATTATTTATCGAGCCTATTTCGGCTTCTATGACCAATTGTCGAGGACAAGGATAGATCCAACACACTTGTAGTATACAGTATTCAGTTCCCCTCCAAAGACTCTTTGGTGATAAAGAATTATAATAGCTCAAAAGTTCTCGGGCCCATCGAGTTCAAATTTACGATTCTTGGATATATTTCTTAGATAGTTTAATTGTACCTATAGAATATTATCTTCGTAAGTCCAATGATAAAAACGCAAAACATGTTTTGAAATACATCAATCTAAGAAATTTTATGAAAAAATATACGTGTATATTCATGATTTTTTTTCTTTCGATTTCATATCAAGAACCTATGAAATTTTATTTTTTATTATTTACTCTTGGATATATTTCTTAGATAGTTTAATTGTACCTATAGAATATTATCTTCGTAAGTCCAATGATAAAAACGCAAAACATATGTTTTGAAATACATCAATCTAAGAAATTTTATGAAAAAATATGCATGTATATTCATGATTTTTTAGATTTTTTGTTTTTAATTTCATATCAAGAACCTATGAAATTTTATTCTTTATTATTTATCTTGGCTATATTTCTTAGATAGTTTAATTGTACCTATAGAATATTATCTTCGTAAGTCCAATGATAAAATTGCAAAACATATGTTTTGAAATACATCAATCTAAGAAATTTTATGAAAAAATATGCATGTATATTCATGAATTTTTTAGATTTTTTGTTTTTAATTTCATATCAAGAACCTATGAAATATTATTCTTTATTATTTATTCTTGGATATATTTCTTAGATAGTTTAATTGTACCTATATAATATTATCTTCGTAAGTCCAATGATAAAACGCAAAACATATGTTTTGAAATACATCAATCTAAGAAATTTTATGAGAGAATATGCATGTATATTCATGATTTTTTAGATTTTTTGTTTTTAATTTCATATCAAGTACCTATGAAATTGTATTTCGGCAAATTTTTAACATTAGCAGTTATAAAACATGCAAAACTTAATCGTGTTTATCGATATAAATACAGATTTTTGTTATCTTTGACATTCAGTTGAAACAATTTTTTCTGAAATAATTTTGGGAGCAATGGATACAGAAAAACTGTTTTTCCTGGATGCCTGGAATATTATTCTGTACATTTACAGCAAGTTCTATCTACCGACATTCATAGAAGATCTGTGTAGCAGATCTACATGGATAATCGTCGATTATCTGTAGCAGATATACATGGATAATCGTCGATTATCGTTGATCGTGGTTCAGGTTCCAAAGATACGATTGTATTAGCAATTGTATCTTAGGTAACTGAATCATGGTCAAGGATGATCCACTATCATATAACTGGGCCTAAAAGTTTTAAACCGACCCCTGAACTAGACTGTTCTAATTAACACAATAGCCTATTTATCAGATTCATTTTCCGGAAAATCTAGAGATGGAGTAGATTCTGTTAATTACATTTTCCAATAGTTCCAAGTTTACTTAATAATACTGTCCAATGTTCAATAGCCTATTTATCAGATTCATTTTCAGGAAAATCTTGATATGCGGTATATCCTGTTTATTACATTCTGATCTACATGAATAATCTTGGATTATCTTTGATCGTGGTTCAGTTTCTAAAGATATCATTGTAGACAATGGCATCTTTAGAAACTGTAGACAATGGTATCTTTAGAAACTGAACCACGATCGAAGATAACGATACCATTGTAGACAATGGTATCTTTGCAACAATTGTATCTTACAATTTTCAGGATTTATTTTCAGGAAAATCTAGATATGCGGTATATTCTGTTTATTACATTCTTATCTACATAAATAATCTTGGATTATCTTTGATCGTGGTTCAGTTTCTAAAGATACCATTGTAGACAATAGTATCTTTAGAAACTGTAGACAATGGTATCTTTAGAAACTGAACTACGATCAAAGATAACGATACCATTGTAGACAATGGTATCTTGAAAACAATTGTATCTTACAATTTTCAGGATTCATTTTCAGAAAAATCTAGATATGCGGTATATTCTGTTTATTACATTCTGATCTACATGAATAATCTTGGATTATCTTTGATCGTGGTTCAGTTTCTAAAGATACCATTGTAGACAATGGTATCTTTAGAAACTGTAGACAATGATATCTTTAGAAACTGAACCACGATCAAAAATAACGATACCATTGTAGACAATAGTATCTTTGCAACAATTGTATCTTAGGTAACTGAATCATGTTCAAGATCATGGTCATCTACGATCGTACAACTGGACCTAAAAGTTTTTATCCGACCGTTGAACTAGACTGCCCAAATTAAAATAATAGTCTATGTATCAGATTATTTTTCCGGAAAATCTAGAGATGGGGCATATTCTGATTATTACATTTATTAAAGATACCATTGTATTACCACTAAAGATACAATTGTATCTTAGGTAACTGAATCATGGTCAAGGATGATCCATGAAATATACACAATCGTACAACTGGGCCTAAAAGTTTTTAACTGACCATTGAACTAGACTGTACTAATTAACACAATAGCGTATTTATCACATTCATTTTCCGGAAAATCTAGAGATGGAGTATATTCTGTTAATTACATTTTCCAATAGTTCCAAGTTTACTTAATAATACTGTCCAATGTTCAATAGCCTATTAATCAGATTCATTTTCAGGAAAATCTAGATATGCAGTATATTCTGTTTATTGCATTCTGGTCTACATGAATAAACTTGGATTATCTTTGATCCTGGTTCAGTTTCTAAAGATACCATTGTAGACCATGGTATATTTAGAAACTGAACCACGATCAAAGATAACTATATCATTGTAGACAATGGTATCTTTGCAATAATTGTATCTTAGGTAACTGAATCATGGTCAAGATCATGGTCATCCATAACTAGACTGCCCAAATTACCATAACAGCCTATTTATCAGATTGATTTTCCGGAAAATCTAGAGATGGAGTAGATTCTGTTAATTACATTTTCCAATAGTTCCAAGTTTACTTAATAATACTGTCCAATGTTCAATAGCCTATTTATCAGATTCATTTTCAGGAAAATTTAGATATGCGGTCTATTCTGTTCATTACATTCTGATCTACATGAATAATCTTGGATTATCTTTGATCGTGGTTCAGTTTCTAAAGAAACCTATAGAAACTGAACCACGATAAAAAATAACGATACCATTGTAGACAATAGTATCTTTGCAACCATTGTATCTTAGGTAACTGAATCATGTTCAAGATCATGGTCATCCACGATCGTACAACTGGACCTAAAAGTTTTTATCTGACCCTTGAACTAGACTGCCCTAACTAACATAACAGCCTATGTATCAGATTAATTTTCCGGAAAATCTAGAGATTGGGTAGATTCTGTTTATTACATTTATTAAAGATACCATTGTATTGCCATTAAAGATACAATTGTATCTTAGGTAATTGAATCATGGTCGAGGATGATCCACGAAATATTCACGATGTACAACTTGGCCTAAAAGTTTTTAACTGACCATTGAACTAGACTATCCTAATTAACACAATAGCCTATTTATCAGATTCATTTTCCGGAAAATCTAGAGATGTAGTATATTCTGTTAACTACATTTTCCAATAGTTCCAAGTTTACTTAATAATTCTGTCCAATGTTCAATAGCCTATTTATCAGATTCATTTTCAGGAAAATGTAGAGATTGAGTATATTCTGTTTATTACATTTTCCAATAGTTCCAAGTTTACTTAATAATAGTGTAAAATTTGAAGGTCACTGAACTACAATGGTATTGCAATAATATGCGATTGCAATTCAAATGGTAAAGTTTGAAATGATTTAGAAATACTTTTTATTTTCGCATTTTACATTGTCTATATCAGTTGAGCCACAATTCCTTTCTCGCAATTTTGGAAAGGTTATAGCTGCTTAGTAAGTAATATTTGTTTCGAATCTTTTGTTTTTGAGTTATGATGAAAACTTCGATCTTACTATATTTTGATATGTGTCAGTATCTTCTCAGATTTGTAAATTAGATAAAGTTATTTACAGAACAGTTATATTAACTCTTAGAATACAACTTTTTCTTACCTCCACAGATGTTAAATATTTATTACTTTTCTGGTTATTTACACTCAATTCATTTCCCCCAATTTTGCGGTTATTAAAGGTTATAGCTACTTAGAAAGTAATATTTGTTTCGAGTCTTTTAATTTTGAGTTGTGGTGGAAATTTCGAGTTTACTATATTTTTTATGTGTCTATATCTTCTCAGCATTGTAAATTAGATACAGTTATTTACAGAAGAGTTATTTTTCTTCTTAGAATCAAACTTTTTCTTAATTTCACAAATGTTAAATCTTTATAATTTTTTTGATTATGAGGTAAAGTTATATGTATTTTTAAATATAAATCAAAGTTGACCCTGACTTACTTGAATAGAGGTTTGTTTCTCTTTTCAACTGCGTATACCATGTTTGGTCAAAAATGGTCAAAACTAATATTTTCACAATTTAATAACTGCTTGAGCTTCTATTGATATATTTAGAAACAACATTTTCCTACTCACTGAATACAATATATGTTACAATATTACCAATGAGTAACTAAATTTTTACAGAACTGTAATCCTTAATAATGATCTAAACTAATCCTTAATATTCACAGGTTACTGTAACATTTATTGATTCAGACAATTGTGCCCATATTGTGAATCAATCGTCGAAGTGTTGTGTTTGTGGTACGAGTTATTATGAATTATAAAATGCAAGCACAATCTCGTCGTGGAATGGTAAGTGTTCATTAGTATTTATATTTTACATATTTTGTGCAATCCCGTTTTAAAATTATATTTTTCGAAATCTAATAAAAAAATGTTTCTTATGGTTTCATCCATTTTGTGGATGAAATTAAGAAGAAAACAATTAAATGTATAATTAAAAAATGTTGATATTGTATGATGGCATAAATCAGTTCTCAAAATGACTATTTTTTATTCACTAGACGTAAAAGTCTACAACCTAGAAGAATAAAGACTTTTTTGTAATACCTCTGTGTTATTGACATTTATCAGTACTGTCTGCTTGATCGATATGACAGGCGTAAAGGCCTTGGCCGTTATAATAACGGCCGTGGACGTTATTTAAATGACAACGCAAATTTATGAGCAATAAAGTCTTCATATTCTTTCTCATACCTGCTGCTGCTTTTTTGGGGAAGTAAATCGATTGTGGCAGCATTTGCTTCATTTAGTACATCTTCGGGGATACCACAAAACGAAGAACTGTGCACATCTGACATTATTTTTCTAATTTCACTTTGATTTGTTTGTTTGTATTTGAACCGTTGATGTTGCTATGGTATCAAATTGCGCCTGGATAACTGGTTTATTAATTTTGAAATTTAATATTGATAAATTGACCAGTTTTTGTAATTTAGGAATTACAAAAAGTATCGAACAACATACGGCCGATATGCAAATAACAGGCTTGGTTGAATATAAACCTCGGCTGCGCTCCGCTCCGCTTCGCTTCGCCTCGGTTTACAAACTTCAACCCGCGCCTGTTATTTGCTACATATCGGCCTAATGGCGTTATATACTATTACGTCCAGTAATTTTTGATTAAGGAAGAGATCACAATTTGAGGCATCTTTATTATCAATTATACTATTATCATTATATTATTATTATAATATATTATTATATAATATATAATTATTTTGATCAATATTTAACTGTAAACTTGTAATAGTACAATTCATATGAAATTGATACCCCTTAAAGACGATAGCTCGTTTAATGAAATAGTTTGTTCTTGAAGACCCATTTCCATTGAAGACGTTTATTGATTTAGTACAAGAGTTTTGTCTTTATGAAAATCATCAGTCGCTGTCGTTGGAGATATTTCATAATTTGGAACATTTAAGATATTTTTTAATGACTGTTAACATTTATGATTGTAGACATTAATCTCGACAAAATGTCAGAAGTTTTTCTTTGAGTTTCCACTAATGTGGAGCTGCAGTTTTCGAAAAAAAGTTGTTTGGTACTCGATTGCGAAATGCTTCTTTTGCATTCTCAAATATTTATTGCTCGCAAAAGAAACTTCATTCTCGAATGCAAAAAAAAGCACTTCGCAATCTAGAATCAAAAATAACTATTTTATACACACTTAATCATTATATAGATAATGGTACAGGAACGCGATAATAATGACGATTGGGATTAGAGCCACAAACAGAATAAGAAAGGAAATTGCCTTTAACAATTTAAATCGAACGTTTTTTTTTGTTCGCAGAAAAAACTTCATTCTCGAATGCAAAAAAAAGTACTTCGCAATCTAGAATAAAAAATAACTATTTCATACACACTTAATCATATAAAGATAATGGTATAGGAGCGCGAAAAAAGTGACCATTAGTAAGTAATTAGTAAGTAAGTAAGTAAGTAAGTAAGTAAGTAAGTAAGTAAGTAAGTAAGTAAGTAAGTAAGTAAGTAAGTAAGTAAGTAAGTAAGTAAGTAAGTAAGTAATTTATTAATGTTATAACAGTGTGTTTTACATTCGTCAATATACAAATAAAAAATACAAATAAATATAATATAGAAGATATATTTACAAAAGTTAAATACAAAAATAAAAACATCTGGTTCACTTTCATATTAAATATATTATAATATTATAATAACATAACATATTAAAATATTTAAATCACAAGGTCGGCGAATTTACATAAAGTACATTGTTCTACAGTGTAGAAACCCTTTGACGATAGATATGCTTCGCGTTCAGTGCCACAAAAAGAAGATAAAAGAAAATTGTCCTTAACAATTTAAATCTTTAAAATTTATTAAATTAAATAAGGAATATATTTTTAAGAATATTCGTAATATTCAATCTTGACACAATTAGATAGAAGCGAACTATATTGGTACTTTTAAGGAAGTAAAACAAATTTAGATTTTTCGAAAACTGTCGGCAAAAGTTGACAATTACGTTGAATTTTCAGTTGACAAAGTGAGTCTTTTTTGCCACCTAGCTGCGAAGTATTTTTATGTTCTCGAACGCCAAAGTCTTTTTCGTTCGAGAACATAAAACAAATGTCAAAATAAAATGTCAATTATTCAACTTACATTTACAATTTTATTAATTAAATACATAACATACGAAAACTATTTTGTACCTACCACATGTAGTTTTGGAATCGGGAATTCTTATAATAATAATTGAATCTTTGCTTTCTATATCATCTTTATTTTTAATAGCTCATCTCTGCTCAAAGCTCCACAAGCATCAGTTATTAAAATAACCTGAAAAGTTGTTCAAAATTAGTTTAATCGATTGATTTATTTAGGTTTGACTTACCTTTTCTAGAAGAAATCTATTATTGGGTGCTTCTTTCAAAAATCTCTCAATTTCTTCTTTCATTACAATTTTGGACTTTTTCTTGCGGTATCCAACTGATTTGCTTTTCAAATATGGTATTAGTTTCGTAAATTTTCTTTGACATTCAATGTACTTTCTAACATAGGAATAATAAAACACTTGGCTGACGTTTCACAATATACAGGGTGTTAATACTAAGTTGTAACACCCGAAAATGGCAGTTAGAACTCATTGAAACAAACAACTTTTCTTAGTTCAAATTTTTGAATTGGAGCTCAAGTTAATAGTTATTGGCGTTCTTTTGTTTTTCGAAAAATCGTCATTACTCCCTTATTTTGAGGAATATTTAAAAAATACCAAAACGCTCAACATGCGCTTTCAATTCTCTAAAACATTTGTATTTAAAATTATTTTGTATTTTATCAAATAACAAAATGGCGACCGATCATAAATTTCTAAGCAAGATATTTTGAAAACCAATCGATCGATTTTTTGAAAATAAAACATTTATAAAATCCTTGAACTATCTTATAACATTTGTCTGATTTGATAAGTATGCATTTTATATACAAATTATGCAAAATACGCACACAAATGATAAACGTGACAGAAACTTTTCAAGATGAAGCAGAAATTTCTGAAGAACAAGATCAAAAAGTATTTAAAGTTGAACGCACAAACTAGAAAACACGTGCCTCAACTTGTTTAATGGGCTAACTTAAGGTTAGCCTACTTTGTCTTAAATGATTGTTGCAGTTTGTTAAAATTTATCTTGTAATTCAATTTGAATAATAATTTTTTTGGACAGATCGAAAAATATGTTTCAGACAAATGTTATAATATAGCTTAAGGATTTCATGAATGTTTTATTTTCAAAAATCAATCGCTTGATTTTCAAAATATCTTGTTTTGAAAGTTTTGTTCGGTCGCCATTTTGTTATTTGATAAAATAGAAAATACTCTTAAATACAAATGTTTTAGAGACCCGATAGCGCATGCTGAACGTTTTTGTATTTTTTAAATATTTCTTAAAATAAGGGAGTAATGACGATTTTTCGAAAAACAAAAGAACGCCAATAACTATGAACTTGGGCTCCAATTCAAAAATTTTAACTAAGAAAAGTTGTTTGTTTCAATGAATTCTAACTGCCATTTTCGGGTGTTACAACTTAGTATTAACACCCTGTATAGATAATGGTACAGGAACGCGATAAAAGTGACCATTGGGATTTGAGCCACAAAAAGAAGATACAAAAATTGCCTTATTAATTGAATTCTCGAATGCTTTTTTTGCTCGCTAAAAAAAGTTCATTCTCGAATGCAACAAACCACTTGGCAATCTAGAATCAAAAATAACTATTTTATACACAATTAATCATACCTTGTGTAAATAATGGTACAGCAACGCTATAAAAGTGACCATTGGGATTATAGCCACAAAAAAAGATTAAGAAAATTGCCTTTAACAATTTAAATCTTAAAAATTTTAAAATTAAATTAAGTATTAATTTTAAAGAAAAATCCAAATTTTCAATCGTTACAAAATTAGATAGCAGCGAATATATTGGTACTTTTAAGGTAATAAAACAAATTTAGATTTTTCAGATTTTGTTTATCTTTCTTAGGAAAGCAATTATATTCCAAAATTTACTTTGAAACAGTTATTGAAACTTTTTTTGGCGAGCAAAAAAACATTCGAGAATTCAATTAATAAGGCATTTTTTATCTTCTTTTTGTGGCTCTAATCCCAATGGTCACTTTTATCGCGTTCCTGTACCATTATCTACATATGATTAAGTGTGTATAAAGTAGTTACTTTATTGAAAATATTGAAAAGCAATTATAAAATTCAATGAAAAGTTTATGTATTATTCATAATATAGAAAATATGTTACCTTGAACGAGAAAATCATATAACTTTTCCAAAATTTACTTTCAAGCAGTTATTGAAACTTTATTTTTGTTGTATATATTTTCTTATTTGAAAAGTGTGAAGTAATTCAAAGTCTTCTAGTTTTTTTATAAAAAGAAGAAAAAAAAACTTGACATGCTATGAAATGAAACATGTTTAGCATCTTCTTTTAAAATAACAGATACATGTAGATTGTTTACGATTATTAACTTATTTGTTTGGGTGTTTTTTGAAACGCAATTTATAAAAAATTTGCCAACAAATTTCCTTGCCACGTCATATGTAGTAGGTACAGTAAAATAGTACTTCTAAATGGCAAAAAAGCCAATTCGGCCTATTCCTATGAGGTTGGTTGGGTCATGGGTGGGGTCTAAAATCATATTAATCCAAAAAATTCCAAAAAAAAAGGAAAAATTGGTCGTCAGTCTATGCTTAGAATTCTAATTAATGTATAATTCTGTCTTCACGTTCTGAAGAATGATGGCAAATAATCTGTGAATTTACCGAGTTTGTCATTAAAATATCGTCGGTGAAACCAAAAAATAGTGTAGTAGTGTACATTTTTACTGAAAAATGAGAAATTATCGCGATTATATTAGTGGTAGTGGTTCTTTCTGTTGATAAAATTTAAATGTAGATCTATTTAAGACTTCTGTAATAACATTTTGAAAAATTGTGTATTGTAATTGTGATACACAATTTTTTAATGTGATAAAAATTGTGTATAAATTGTGTATGATGTATGTGTAAAATTGTGACATTCAAAAATCAGGGTGGGTGTGATATACATCAATTGATATAAATTGATTTGTATTGATTTAAATAGCATCTACCCTAACAAAAACTGATACACAGTGATAGACAGAAACCGAAAATATAAAAAAATCAGAAAATCATTAATATATTTTTTTAAATCATTATTTATTCCACCCTGATAAAAATACTCTACTGTAAAATTTACATTTTGGGAGTTACACTGTTTTCTGGTCTGCCGACGATATACAAGTATTTAATTACATTAACCTTTCTAATATGAAAATTTTCTTGTGGTTTATAATATTTTTTTGTTTCGGTAACTAACAGCCTCCGCTTGGAGAGATTTCGGCCGTGCCAATTTGCACCGGCCGGCACTTTCTTATCCGATTTTGTGTTGTCCTTGCCGGAGGCCATGAACACCGGACGACCGCGAGAAAGAGAGATGACCCAAAGACCCAAAACAAGACTAATCCTGTGGCGACTTGCGCGTGCACGGTTAATTCAACTCAATACAATGTGCATGTTCAAACAAATACCTACACAATCGTTTTTTGTGATATTTGATACTTACGTTATAACCATTAACTACAAGAATTCAAACAAACACGTATTTGATAAGAATCTCTCTCACGGTTCATATCTGTATAGAGAATTAATGAAATAAGATAATCAAAAATATGTTATATAGTTTTGCTCGATGAATGAAAGTTGATTAATAAAGCTTTGCAGTTTTTTGATACGCCATATACCTGATTGTTACCGATTTTTGTCTTTCAAAAATCCCCTATTAGCAAGCTGAACCACTTCTAGAGTCAGTCACATGGCGACCAGCAGAACCGCCTTTCGCCATGCAAACGCGGAAGCGGTGAAAACTCCACGGAGGCAATCAATCAACGATAGAAAATAAACGAGGAGCGTTTCTGTTCTTTTGTTTCTGCTCGATAATTTTCCGGCGGAGTTGCGTATTCCGACACCGTTGCGAGAATCTTTATAATTATAATTCCTGTTACTCTTTTTTTTTTCTTCAAATCATCGAAGTGGATCTGTTCCAGAGCGTTATCTTTAAATTGGGAGCTAGGCGAAATGAGTAGATACGAGCAGAAGCGGAAATGACTATACAATTTTATTTCCATTGATGAACATTGAATTGAGAATAGTTCACGCACATTTGTAATAATTATACTTCCTTTTGGCCTGACGTAGCAGATACTTGAACAGTACCATAATTAATTCCATGCTGCATTGATTTTTTAATATTTTTTAATCACATCGATTTCTAATTCTGAAAATACACCTTTTGATATAAATCTAAATTTTTTGTCACCATTTGTTTTTGAGTTATGACGTCATAGACTCTTTTTAAATCGCAACCCTAATAATAATTAATTTTATATCAAAATGTGTATTTTCAAAATTAGATATCCGAGGATTTTTTCAGAATATTTTGAATTTCCGAAATACTGAATTTAGTCCTTTTGGCTCTTCCACACTGTATTTGAAATATATATAGCTTGATTTACTGCCTCAATTATTTCTTATTTGCGATACTTTGGTATTCCAGGTCTTCCTTTTGCTCTCTTCGCATGTATTTCTGAGTCCTAAAACTTGTCGGTTCTCCAATTCTAATCAGGCAAAACCATAAAAGGTGTAACAGCATGAACATGGAAATTTTCATTTTTAATTAATTCCAAATGCTGTAACACAAACGTGTTGACAAACGGCATTCAGAAAACTGTAAATTTCATTATGCAGCGTTTCACTCTCAAAAAACGCATAAAATTTGTCCAAACTTATTACGAAAATGTGCGTTCCGTTACGAACATAATTCGTCGTCTACGTGCTATTTTTGGTAGCGTTAATAAACAAAACTGAAGCATTTGGGGACGTGAAAATCCTCGACAGATTGTGGTGAAACCAATTCATCCTCTTCATATGACTCTTTGGTTTTCGGTTTTTGGCCCAAGGTGTACTTATAACTTATTTTCGTGAACTCTATTGCCAGATGTTGACCAACTTGTTGTGGGTCTGCAGGAAGATATGGACGTCATCAAGATGTTCTTCCAGCAAGATGGTGGTATTTGCTAAACTGCAGGAGAAACTGTGATTTTGTTGCACGAAAAATTTCCAGGCCTTGTAATTTCCGGAAATTGTGATTTTGGTTGGCTCAAAAAATGTGCGATTTAACACCATTAGAGTTTATCTTTTGGTCATTTCTTAAGGATAAAGATATGGACGCCATCAAGATGTTCTTCCAGCAAGATGGTGGTACTTGCTATACTGCAGGAGAAATTGTGATTTTGTTGCACGAAAAATTTCCTGGTCTTGTAATATCCGGAAATTGTAATTTTGGTTGGCTCACAAAATGTGCGATTTAACACCATTAGAGTTTATCTTTTGGTCATTTCTTAAGGATAAAGATATGGACGTCATCAAGATGTTCTTCCAGAAAGATAGTGGTACTTGCTATACTGCAGGAGAAACTGAGATTTTGTTGCACAAAAAATTTCCTGGCCTTGTAATTTCCGGAAATTGTGATTTTGGTTAGCCCACAAAATGTGCGATTTAACACAATTAGAGTTTATCTTTTGGTCATTTCTTAAGGATAAAGTCTACGCAAATAATCTTCAGACAAATGATGCATTAAAAAATAACATTTGTGGAGTTATTGACAAAATTGGCCTGATATGTGCAAGAAAGTTATCAAAAATTTTGAAAAAATAATGATCATATGCAGACGGACTCGAAATTCACATTTATCAGATATTATATTTCGCACATACGAGTCAACTTTATACTGATGTTAATAGATTGATGAGATTTGAAAGAATTAAAAATTTTATTCAGAATTAAAATCGCCAAATTTATGTTGGGACTCCACCATTAGACTTTTTCTTTTGGGGATTTCTTAAGGATAAAGTCTACGCAAATAATATCCAGACAAATGATGCATTACAAAACAACATTCATGGAGTTATCGACAAAATTGACCTGATCTGTGCAAGAAAGTTATCAAAATTTTTGAAAAAATAATGATCCTATGCAAACGGACTCGAAATTTACAATTATCAGATATTATATTTCGCACATATGAATCAACTTTGTACTGATGTTAATAGATTGATGAGATTTGAAAGAATTAAGAAATTTATTCAGAATTAAAATCGTCAAATTCATGTTGGGACTCCGTTTATTAATGACTAGTTCTATTTCAAGTTCTTCGTTCATTATGGCATGTCTAATCCTGTCTCTTCTCGTTATGTTATATTTTTCACTTTCGTTGGTCCTTGATCCTTCCATAGGTATTGCATATCTATGGGTAGAAGTTTGCTTTTCATCTTATTTTGTATCATTCAGCGCTGCCTTCCGAAGGTTAAGATTGGTCTAAATACTGATTTGTATATTGTCAGTTTTGTTCTTTTACTTATCTCTCTTTTCCCTAAAAACGTGTTACTTTGTGTGATACTATAACTATCTCTATCAGTACTCTATCAGTACTTCTAGGTACTTGTAGAGGCTGCTTCTTCAGTTTGCTGGTGAGTGATTGCAATGGTCATTCTCTTATAATTTTCTTGGCTTAGTACCTATTTTTGTTTTCATTGCTTATATCTTCATATTTCTTTTTGTTAGTTCTTCTTTCCCTATGTCTATACTATCTTGGAGATCTTTACATCGTCGGAAAATGCACATTCAGCTATTTTCACAGGTATGAGTTTATAGATAGCTAATAAACTTTTTTGAATTTAGTACTATTGGTTGGTTTCAGCACTCCTAGGTACTTGAACAAGCGACGTCTTCAGTTTACTGATGACTGATTGCTAACTATCTCTATCAGTACTCTATCAGTACTCCAAGGTACTTGAAGAGGCTGCTTCTGCAGTTTGCTGATGACTGATTGCAATGGTCACTTTCTTTTTATTTTCTTTGCTTAGTACCTATTTTTGTTTTCAGTGCATTTATCTTTATATTTCTTTTTGTTAGTTCTTCTTTCCTTATGTTTGTACTACCTTGGAGAGCATTATGTAGTCGGTAAACGCACATTCTGCTATTTTCAGATATGAATTTATTGATTACTAAGTAAACTCTTTTGGTTTAGGTACTATTATTATATTTTTCACTTTATTTGGTCCTTGGTCCTTCCATAGGTGTTTCATGGCAATGGCTTGAAGTTTGCTTACTATCTCGTTTTTTATTATCCAGGGATCCCTTCGAATGTTGGGATTAGTGCTAATACTGATTTGTATACTGTTAGTTTTGTTCTTTTACTTATCTCTCTTTACCCTAAAAACGTGTTACTTTGTGTGGTACTATAACTATCAGTACTCTATCAGTACTTCTACGTACTTGTAGAGGCAGCTTCTTCAGTTTGCTGGTGAGTGATTGCAATAATCATTCTCTTTTAATTGTCTTGGCTTAGTACCCAGTTTTGTTTTCATTGCCTTCATCTTTATATTTCTGTTTGTTAATTCTTCTTTCCCTATGTCTGTACTAACTTGGAGATCGTTATGTCGTCGGAAAATGCACATTCTGCCATTTTCATAGGTATGAGTTTATAGATAGCCAAGTAAACTTTTTGGAATTAGGTACTATTGGTTGGTCTCAGCACTCCTAGGTACTTGAACAAGTGACGTCTTTAGTTTACTGATGACTGATTGCTAACTATCTCTATCAGTACTCTTTCAGTACTCTTAGGTACTTGTAGAGGCTGCTTCTTCAGTTTGCTGGTGAGCGATTGCAATGGTCATTCTCTTTTAATTTTCTTGGCTTAGTACATATTTTTGTTTCAGTGCATTTATCTTTATATTTCTTTTGGTTAGTTCTTTCTTTTTCTATGTCTGTACTAACTTGGAGATCGTTATGTTATCGGAAAATGCACATTCTGCCATTTTCACAGGTATGAGTTTATAGATTACTAAGTAAACTTTTTTGAATTAGGTACTATTGGTTGGTTTCAGCACTCCTAGGTACTTGAACAGGCGACGTCTTCAGTTTTCAGATGACTGATTGCTAACTATCTCTATCAGTACTCTATCAGTACTCCTAGGTACTTCAAGAGGCTGCTTCTTCAGTTTACTGGTGAGTGATTGCAATAGTCATTCTCTTTTTATTTTCTTGGCCTAGTACTCGGTATTCCGCTTTGTCTCAATCCATTATTTGCTTCAAATCTTTCTGACTATGCATTGGTCCTTCCGTATGGATTTGCTGTTTTTTGCAGTAAAAGCTTTTCATTGCACTTATTAATTTAGTCGTATATCTCTTCTAAGCCTAGGAAATCCATGAAAAAGTTCTTATTTATTCTTCTACTTAAATTGTCTCAATCCATTATTTACTTCATATCTTTCTGATTATGCATTGTTCTTCCGTATGGATTTGCTGTTTTTTACAGTATATTTTTTTTATTGCTCTTATTAATTTATATCTCTTCTAGGTTTAGAAAAGTCATATAAACTTTTTAAACGTTTTTTCTACAATTAATTTATTGTACAATTCTTTATTCTCATTTTCTCTAATATTTATTTTATACTAAATATATGATTCCTTTACACTGCGACATTTTCCGAAACCAGATTGTGTTTCTTCTAATTGTTCTTTTATTATATTCTTCTTGTTTCCATTATTTCTAATCTGTATGAGTTTCTCCTCTTCTTTCTGATATCAGCTCATACACTTTTGATACTTTACTTAGCAATTTGAGCCCTTTGAAGTATGTCCTCTTCTTGTGTTTCCCTTCTTGTATATTGCACCGATTCTGGAATATTCCGGGATTACTCCTTACTTAGCAATTTGAGCCCTTTGTAGTGTGTCCTCTTCTTGTGTTTCCCTTCTTGTATATTGCACCTATACTGGAATATTCCGGTACTACTCCTTACTTAGCAATTTAAGCCCTTTGTAGTGTGTCCTCTTCTTGTGTTTACCTTCTTGTATATTGCACCTATTCTGGAATATTCCGGAACTACTCCTTACTTAGCAATTTGAGCCCTTTGTAGTATGTCCTCTTCTTGTGTTTCCCGTCTTGTATATTGCACCTATTCTGGAATATTCCGGAACTACTGCTTACTTAGCAATTTGAGCCCTTTGTAGTATGTCCTCTTCTTGTGTTTCCCGTCTTGTATATTGCACCTATTCTGGAATATTCAGGAACTACTCCTTACTTAGCAATTTGAGCCCTTTGTAGTATGTCCTCTTGTGTTTCCCTTCTTGTATATTGCACCTATTCTGGAATATTCCGGGACTACTCATTGTTTCCATTATTTCTAATCTGTATGAGTATCTTCTCTTCTTTCTGATATGAGCTCATACACTGTTGATACTTTACTTAGCAATTTGAGCCCTTTGTAGAATGTCCTCTTCTTGTGTTTCCCTTCTTCTATATTGCACCTATTCTGGAATATTCCGGGACTACTCCTTACTTAGCAATTTGAGCCCTTTGTAGTATGTCCTCTTCTTGTGTTTCCCTTCTTGTATATTGCACCTATTCTGGAATATTCCGGAACTACTCCTTACTTAGCAATTTGAGCGCTTTGTAGTATGTCCTCTTGTGTTTCCCTTCTTGTATATTGCACCTATTCTGGAATATTCCGGGACTACTCATTGTTTCCATTATTTCTAATCTGCTATGAGTTTCTTCTCTTCTTTCTGATATGAGCTCATACACTGTTGATACTTTACTTAGCAATTTGAGCCCTTTGTAGTATGTCCTCTTCTGGTGTTTCCCTTCTTGCATAGTGCACCTATTCTGGAATATTCCGCGACTACTCCTTACTAAGCAATTTGAGCCCTTTGTAGTGTGTCCTCTTCTTGTGTTTCCCTTCTTGTATATTGCACCAATTCTGGAATATTCCGGGACTACTCCTATGTGCCATGCTTGTTAAGTGTTTTAGTTATCATCTTTATTACATGTGTTGTTACTTAGTTTTTTAACATTGCTCAAATACAGTTTTCACTTGTTTCTCTCAATTTCAACTCGTTTCTATAATATCTTTGTTGCACCACTTTGTTTGTTTCCTATTATTATTGATGAATAGTGTGCCTCATATTTCTGTGTGATGTTATTATAATTTGTTAGACATAATTCTATGTTTGTTCAAGATTTTTTTCCATTGTTCTGTTTTCTTATTGAACTTTATTTTTGTATTTTGTAAAAATTTGTCTGACATTTCAGTTTCCTGAAATTTACAGGTCTTAATTGCAATGTTGAGCCTTGCCGTTTTCGGTTTACTTTAGTTTTAGATATCATTTTTACATTTTTTATTGTTTTCCTCCTTCTTTATTGAAGTACTATGAAAATAAAAATAGATGAAACAATAACAACATTATTATATTTGTTGTTCCTACGTTTTTAAAATTGTTACGTTACAGTTTTCACTTGTTTCTCTTAATTACTACTGGTTTCTTTAATATATTGGTTGCACTGCTTTGTTTCCTATTGTTATTGATGGCTAGTGTCTCATATTTCTATGTTTTGTTACTATAATTTGTTAGACATCATTCTGTGTTTGCTCAAGATTGCTAGGTTGACATTGTTTTGTTTTATTACTTAACTTTATATATGTATTTTGTCACAATTTGTCTGTCATTTCAGTTTCCTGAAATTTACAGGTATTAATTGCTATGTTGAGCCTTGCCGTATTCGGTTTAGTTTAGTTCTAGTTAACATTATTACAATTGTTGTTCCTATGTTTTTAACATTGTTCAGGTACTGTTTTCACTTGTTTCTCTCAATTTGTACTTATTTCTTTAATATCTTTGTTGCACCACTTTGTTTCCTATTCATATTGATGGATAGTATGTCTCATTTTTCTGTGTGTTATTATTACAATTTATTAGACATAGTTCTTTGTTTTTTCAAGATTGGTATATTCCAGGGTTGGAATAAATCATGATTTAAAAAAAAATCAACAATCAATGATTTATTTGATTTTTAATCAGTTTTGATTAGTTTAGAAGTGATTAAAATCAATTGATTTACATCACGATTCAAATCATAAGATTTTTTTTTAATTCTTGAATTTGAACACGAATTAATGGACCAAAAATGGTAGAAAATAAAATTATTTTACGAACTTACAATTATCTA
The DNA here is from genome assembly GCA_951805005.1 of Othius punctulatus. Lineage (NCBI taxonomy): Eukaryota > Metazoa > Arthropoda > Insecta > Coleoptera > Staphylinidae > Othius > Othius punctulatus. The sequence goes on from OX638141.1 coordinate 15,712,958, forward strand.
TTTTAAATCATGATAACTCTATAGTTGCATTATATTTTTAATTGGAAACCTATTAGAATGTACAAATAGCGCAAGAACAATGATTAATTAAAAAAAAATTAGTTTAAATCAATCATTTCTTTCAAAAATCATTTGATTTAAATCATGATTTAAATCATGGTTTAAATCAATTAATTTAAATCACACCAATATTATATTGTTATGTTTTCTGTTAGCAACCCATTGTTATGTTTTCTTACATAATTTTATTTTTGTATTTTGTCAAAATTTGTCTGACATTTCAGTGTCCTGAAATTCACAGGTCTTAATTATTGTTATGTTGATAGCATTTTTTGGCATTTTTGGTTTTCTTTGCTGAAATTCTAGTAACTCTGTAGCAGTGCGCATTTTTGCTACCACTAGTTAATTATCACTAGATTTTCAGCAGTCTTCTCACTTTATAGATACTAAGCATTTTTTTGCATTTTTGGTTTTCTTTACTTAAATTCTAGTAACTCTGTAGCAGTGCCCATTTTTGCTACCACTAGTTATTTATCACTAGATTTTCAGCCGTCTTCTCACTTTATGGATACTAAGCATTTTTTGGCATTTTTGGTTTTCTTTACTGAAATTCAAGTAACTCTGTAGCAGTGCGCATTTTTGCTACCACTAGTTAATTATCACTAGATTTTCAGCCGTCTTCTCACTTTATGGATACTAAGCATTTTTTGGCATTTTTGGTTTTCGTTACTGAAATTCTAGTAACTCTGTAGCAGTGCGCATTTTTGCTACCACTAGTTAATTATCACTAGATTTTCAGCCGTCTTCTCACTTTATGGATACTAAGCATTTTCTGGCATTTTTGGTTTTCTTTACTTAAATTCTAGTAACTCTGTAGCAGTGCGCATTTTTGCTACCACTAGTTAATTATCACTAGATTTTCAGCAGTCTTCTCACTTTATGGATACTAAGCATTGTTTTGCATTTTTGGTTTTCTTTACTTAAATTCTAGTAACTCTGTAGCAGTGTGCATTTTTGCTACCACTAGTTAATTATCACTAGATTTTCAGCCGTCTTCTCACTTTATGGATCCTATGTTAAAAGGCTTAAGAAGCAAGTAATCTATTAGTGTCTTTCATTTCTAGTTTTAACTTGTGTACTTATGCTTGTTTCTGTGCATATAAAATGTACTCTAGTTGTTATTCCTAGTTTATTCTCGGCGCAAAAATTAATTGGTATTTTACGTCGTTTGTATCATTTCCAAATTTGCAAACTCTATACCTTTTCAAGTTCAAATTGAGACCAATCGAGTTCAAATTGAGACCCATCAATTTCAAATTGAGGCCAATCAAGTTCAAATTGATACCAATCAAGTTCAAATTGATACCAATCAATTACAAATTGATACCAATCAATTACAAATTGAGACCAATCAAGTTCAAATTGATACCAATCAATCATAAATTGACACCAATCAATTTCAAATTGAGACTAAACAAAATCAAGTTGACACTAAATAATATCAAGTTGTCATAATAAATTTTATTTGTTTACTATTAAATTGATATTGTTTAGTGTCAACTTGATTTTGTTTAGTCTTAATTTGAAATTGATTGGTATCAATTTGAAATTGATTGGTATCAATTTGAACTTGATTGGCCTCAATTTGAAATTGATTGGTCTCAATTTGAACTTGATTGGTCTCAATTTGAACTTGAAAAGGTATAGTGTTAATATTTTAACTTAAGAATCTGCCGTTTATGTTCTCTGTAATTTCAGTAATTTATTTTCATCTTTGTAGCTGACTGTTTCCTCATTTGGGCTGCAGCCAATTACTCGAGTTGTTTTACTTTGTTGTTGTAGTTCCACTTTTAATACTATTGTAGAGATGTACTCATGTTTCATTATTTATTTTTTTAGTTTATTCTCTTTTTGTTATGCGGCTTATTCCTTTTCCTGCTATTATTTCTTGGCTGGAACTGGAGGCTGGACTTGCTGTAAATCTCTTTCCAACTCTATCATTCCTTGTCCATTTTTGTATGTTTCCGAGATTGTTAGAATGTCCAGTCTTGCCTTTTCGAATTTTTCTATTAGTTCGTTTTCTTTGTTAAGTTTTTTGTATTCCATGTACCAATTCCGAGTATTTTTGTCTTTCAGCTGTACTTCTTCTGTTCTTGATTTGAGTTATTTTCCTCTTACTATGTTTCTTTGTTTCTGTACTTTGCATCTACTTCTATTCTCTTAACGTTCTTTTGCCTGATTCATTGCCATAAAACATTTTCTTTATGCTTGTTTAGGTTTTTGTGCCTTTTTCTTAAAGATTAGTGTTCCCATTTCTTCATCCCACCTCATTGTTTTGCTGTGTATAATAACTTTCCTTTAACCTTTTTTTGCCTGATTCTTTGCCATACAACATTTTCTTTATGCTTGTTTAGGTTTTTGTGCTTTTTTCTTAAAGATTTATGTTCTAATTTCTTCATCTCACCTCATTTTTTCGCTATGTATAATAACTTTCTGCAGCCTGTTTTAGTTTTGTTTTACTTTTTTCCTTTTCTTTCAGCTCTTGCTTCATCTTGTTCATCTTGTCTATTATGCTCTGCATTTCCAATACTAATCACTGGAATTGCTAATGCTACTGAATAATCAAGCTTTTTCTCAGAGTTTTCTAACATTCATTAAATAAATATTCACTCCCAGCGTTTGTTCTACGAAACATTCCATTGATACATTCTTATCCTCGTGAATGGTGATAATTATGGTGTTGGTCAATTAAGTAACACTTACATTAATACACTTACATTAATGTTTTTGCCGCCTACCAAGTAGATGTGTATTAAATACCTGTATTTTTATTACGTTAATAAAAAATTATGTTTCTATTGATTTCTTTAAAACAACTGATTGGTTTTGTCTCTAACATGTTTACACCTAATTACAAATAATTTTATATATCTCAACATAAAAACTTGAATAGCACCTGGGTAAATTTGATTTATAAAATCACTTAGAAAGTTTTAACTGCCTCAATATGCTATGGTTAATAAATAAGGCAGTACAAAAGATCGCTTCACGTCATTTCTGAGATTAACGTCGCAATGCGAGAGATTAAACTTGGACGCATATCTTCGCGTGACTGGAGGGAATGATGCAAGAACAATGGTCGGGAAGAACGCATACGTGAATGCGGGATGAGCTGTCCCCCGACACGTACAGTGTTCGAAATGCGTGAAAGATTGATTAGTGAGACGAGTTTTGTCATTGTGAAATATCGCGCGTGTTGGAATGTGTCCGGTAACGGTCACTAGATCGTACTGATGGTGTCGGAATAGCGAAACAAAGGGTAATCGCGTTTCAAGGCTGAATGATGGGAAAATTGGCAGATGCGATATAAGGATGCAATTGAATACATCCTCTATCGGTCATTATATCTTAGTAGGAGTGCTGATCCTCTGAACGGTGCACAAGGCTGGCATGACTTCAATGAGAATCCGCCATAGAATTTACAATTCATGATTTTCTGATTCCCACATGTATTAATTGACGCACTTGTTATTATTGAACAATATAATTATATAACCTTAGAAGAAATAGTTTTATTCACCTTGAAGCATAAAAAGTTAACAAACAAAAAATACCTCACAGATCAAATTCTGTTCCTGCTAATTATTTCTTTAATAACCCACTGAATTGCTTCATTGAATTATTCAAATGTGCGATTCTTGAGATGGCATTATTTCAAAATATTTTAATACCAAAAAATTACACGAACTTAAACTTTAATGGAAATATCAATGGATAAACTGAATTTTCAACATTGAATGTAATCAATATCTTGTGTTACTGTGAAACTTGAGTATGCTCAGAGATGAACATATTACAGAAATTGTTCAAAATTGAAGATTGGTTATCAAAATTGCACAACTTTTTGAACAACCTTTAAAATTTGCGTTTCTTAAGTGATTTTTTCTGACCACGCTGAAGTTTCTCAAGATTGCATTTATTTGATTGCATTTAAATTATTCAAATTTGCGATTATTGAGATGGCATTTTTTCAAAATATTTAAATACAAAAACTTTACACGAACTTAAACTTTAATGTAAATATCAATGGATTAACAGAATTTTCAACATAGAATGTAATCAATTTCTTGTGTTGCTGTGAAACTTGTGTATCGTCAGAAATGAAAATATCATAAAAGTTGTCCAAAATTGAAGATTTTGGTTATCAAAATTGCACAACTTTTTGAACAACCATACAAATTTGGGTTTCTTAAAGTGATTTTTTCTGACCACGCTCAAGTTTCTCAAGATTGTTATTTATTTTATTGCATATAAATTATTCAAATTTGCGATTCTTAAGATGGCATTTTTTCAAAATATTTAAATACAAAAACTTAACCCAAACTTAAACTTCAATTAAAATATCATTGGAAAGCGGAATTTTCAACATTGAATGTAATCAATTTCTTGTGTTGATGTGAAACTTGATCAGAGATGAAAATATCACAAAAATTATCCAAAATAGAAGATTGGTTATCAAATTTTTTGACAACCTTTCAAATTTGCGTTTCTTAAAGTGATTTTTCTTCAAAATATTCTAGTCATTGTGTAAGCACTAATATTTTGCAAAACTTTAATGAATTATGAGAATATATGCTTTTTAAAGACGTAAAATTCTTCAAAGTTTAGAAGATTACTGGAAAACCAACAGTATTTTTCCTCTCTTGTAAACTCAATCTATAAACATTATATGAACCACAACTAAATGAAATATTAACAAAATGTTATTACTTTCAAGACTTTAAAGGTGTCTATATCAATTTTCTAATATACCGAACGCATTTTTTTTAGATATAACCTTTTTCAAAGTTTAGAAGATTACTGGAAAACCAACAGTATTTTTCCTCTCGTGTAAACTCAATCTATAGACATTATATGTACACACTACTAAATGAAATATCAACAAAATTGTATTACTTTCAAGACTTTAGAGGTGTCTATATCAATTTTCTAATATACCTAATGCAATTTTTTTAACTATACAACAATTTTCGAATGTCATTGAAAATATTGTACTTTCAGTAATAATTGTTAATTATCATTGAAAATATTGAACTTCAGTAATAATTGTTAAATATCATTGAAAATATGAATCATTCAGTAATTACTTTTAGATATCATTGAAAATATTGAACTTTCAAATATCATTGAAAACTTTGGACTCTCGGTAATTTCAAATTTGCGTTTCTTAAAGTGATACTTTCTGACCATACTCAAATTTCTCAAGATTGCATTTATTTTATTGCATTTAAATTATTCAAATTTGCGATTCTTGAGATGGCAATTTTTCAAAATATTTCAATACAAAAACTTGACCCGAACTTAAACTTTAATTGAAATATCAATGGATAAACGGAATTTTCAACTTTAAGTGTAATCAATTTCTTGTGTTGGTGTTAAACTTAAGTAGAGATGATTATATCACAAAAATTGTCCAAAATTGAAGATTGGTTATCAAAATTGCACAATTTTTTGAACAACCCTTCAAATTTGCGTTTCTTAAAGTGATGTTTTCTGACCATACTCAAGTTTCTCAAGATTGCATTTATTATATTGCATTTCAATTATTCAAATTTGCGATTCGTGACATGGCATTTTTTCAAAATATTTACATACAAAAACTTTACACGAACTTAAACTTTAATTAAAATATCAATAGATGAACTGAATTTTCAACTTTCAATGTAATCAATTTCTTGTGTTACTGTTACACTTAAGTATGGTAAGAGATGAATATATCACAAAAATTATCCAAAATTGAAGGTTGGTTATCAAAATTGCATATTTTTGTGAATAACCATTCAAATTTGCGTGACTTTTTTTCAGAATATTCTAGTCATTGTGTAAGCACTAATATTTCATAAAATTTTAATATATAAGAATATATGGTTTTTGATATCAATTTTCTAATATACAGAAAGCAATTTTTTTTGACATAACATTCTTCAAGGTTTATAATATAACTGAAAAACCAACAGTATTTTTCCTCTCTTCTAAACTCAATTTATAGGCATTATATGCATATACAACTAAATTAAATATCAACAACATTTTATTACTTTCAAGACTTTAGAGGTGTTTATATCAATTTTCTAATATACCTAATGCAATTTTTTTTAAATTGTATTCATTGATTTTCTAACGTTAGTGAAAATATTGAACTTTCAGTAATAATTGTCAATTATCATTGAAAATATTGAACTTTCAATAATAATTCTAAAATATTATTGAAAATATTAAACTTTCAGTAATTACTTTTAAATATCATTGAAAATATTGAAGTTTCAAATATCATTGAACATTTTGAACTCTCGGTAATTAATGTGATTGTTTTATTTCAATGAATATGCTCTGATATATTGTGTTGTATTATTATATTAGAGAAGGCAATTTCTTTTTGCAAGAAATTCTCAATAAACTTCTGAACTTTCTAAATTACACCGTATAAGTCCCATAATGTTTTAAAATATAATACAATTTATTTTTCCTTCAAAATTCTGCAAAGTTAGCCATGCATTAAAATCGAATCGACTTAGAAAAACCTTAGCACTTCAAATACTTATTAAAATGTACTGCCAGAATTTCAAAATATTAAGAGATACATAATTGTACTTTCATAGAAATTATTAGATAATAATAATAAATTAGAATTATTGCTTCAAAATGATCTAAAAATTAATGGCAATAAATCAAAATTTAATCGACATAGAAAAACATTAGCAATTTATCGAATGATCATGAGAATGTAGGTACTTTCAGAATTTCAAAATATTAAGAAATACATAATTGTATATTGTTTAAGTATGATTTTACAAATTGTTTAGAGTTCACAAGTTGTATAGACGACGAAGATTCTTAAATTAAAATTTCAGTTAATTTTGCTTCAATTTGAATAAGAGAGATTTCAATTTTACAATTAGGTTTTGCATTCCCCCATTTATGTAAATTCTAACATGATACTTTTACGAAAATTAAAACATATCGTCGGCTTAATGTTACAAGGTTGTATGTGCAAATTTGTAAATTTGGGAATATCAACTTTAAATATGTTTGTTATTATCGAAAATTATGTATTGTGCACTGCAATTAGATTTTTTATAATTAATCATCCTTAATCATCCGATTTTAACTTTCCAACAAGTAAAAAAGTTTCGCTTTAAAATCATATAGCCCTATAAAGCTATAGACCTAAAAATTGAAAAAAAATTAACATGCAACCTTATAACACTAAGCTGACGATATATACTCTGTTCCATTTTTATGTTTAACTAAGTTGGCTCTGTGCGGATGGCAGAAATGTTGACAGAAGTTTCAAAAGTCACTAGACTTGAAAAAAGAGGTTATATTTAAAAAAAGAGGTTTTATTATATGACAAGTGGGCAATGTTGCCATCAAATTGAGCATCTATTGAGTACAGAATTTTTAATATTTTATATACATTTTTAATTGAAGTTTTTGTATTTTCATCAATGATTTTTGACATTTTTTTTTAATTAAGAAACCAGCAGAATTTTACATAATTTGTGTATGAGTTATAGAAGTCATACCTGAAGCATATCCAATATCGTATTTTTTAAAAGTATTTTAATAATTTTAAAATTCTGAAAATACTTTCTCATAAGAATTATTTGCTGTAATATTCGTTGTAAAAGATCCAACTACAATAAAGAAATTAGCATTATTATTATTATTATTATTATTATTATTATATTCTATAGAGTACTTGGTCTTTTCGACTTTGATTCGATATTTATTTGTTGAAATCAACTTCAATAGAATTTACAAGAAAAAATAAATTTCTATAAAAGTTATAAGTACTCCTTATGAATTGTACAATACAGGGTGTTCTATTTGCTCGGGGACAAACTTTGATAAATGAAAGGTAGATATCATTTTGAGAAAAACTTTTCCAAAATCAACTTTCTTCTATCAAAATCTGTCCCTCGAACTAATAGATCACCCTGTATTTTAAAACATTATGGAGAATCATAGGACTTGCCCGAGTAATTTAGAAATCTAAGCATTTTTTTGTTGAGAAGTTATTGAAAAATTGTACATGTTTACAAAACAGTAGGGAAAATTGCAGAATAGCCCATGTTATTCTGAGAAAAACTTTTCAAGAATCAACTTTTGTCTGTCAAAGGCTGTCGCCCGGGCTAATAGATCACCCTGTATGTTAAAATATTATGTAGAATCATAGGTTTTGCCCAGTGTTTTTTAGAAATCTAAAAATTGAGAAGTTATTGAAAATTGTTTACAAAACATTAGGAAAAATTGCAGTATAGCCCATATGGCAATTACGAATATTGACGTACTTATATCTACAAATATTTTACGGCTATTTAGCAATGTTAATGATTTCAGGCAAATTTTGCAGAATATCCACAACAAAATTTAAAAATTTCAATAAAAATGTACAAAATTACAAAAATTCAAATCAAACTTAAAAAATACACACGTTAAAATGTATAATATTGTAATACTGACATAAAGTGTGGAAGTTCTGTAAGAATTCACCAATATTATAAAAATCTGTAGAAATGATAAAATTTTCAATATTAAATTTATAAATTACGTATATGAATGAACATATTATAATATATGCTCTCAATTTGTTTTCCCACGAAAGAATCTTCTTCGTTAAGTGCTAGCGGAGATTCGCTAGCTTGGAACAGTCGAAATATTGGTGCACCCAACTGACCCTTACATGTTTGAGCAAGGATGCTAGACATTTTCCAATATTGCTGTTTCTACTGATCTTTCCTTGTACTATCCTTGTACGTAAGATAATGGTGTCCATTATTTCCCAAATTTCGAATTTTCATTCCGCGACCCTTTTTTTGATTAAGTTAAAAAAGTAGGTTACAAATTGAATTTTCCCAAAAGCATCGATTATCCCGTTCCTATGGATAAGTCAAATTTGTCATTTAAATAACATGAATGAAATGCCTCAAAAGGCTCATCATTTTTTTCATGTTTTCAAAGCTCTATAGGAGTCTGAAGATCATTCTTACACATCAGCGATAGATATAAGAAGTGGAATGAAAGAATTTTCTTTCTATTCCGAGACCTTTTTTTTGACTTATTAAGTTAAAAAAGTATGTTACAAATTGAATTGTCCCAAAAGCATCGATTATCCCGTTCCCATGGACTAATCAAATTTGCCATTTACATAACATGGGTGAAATGTCTCAAACGGCCCATCATTTTTTTCACATTTTCAAAGCTCTATAGGAGTCTGAAGATTATCCTTACATATTAGCGATAGATATAAGAAGAGGAATGAACGAATTTTCATTCCGCGATCATTTTTGTTGACATAATACGTTAAAAAAGAAGGTTACAAATTATATTTTCCCAAAAGCATTACCAGTGCCTATGGATACGTCAAATTTACCATTTAAATAACATGGGTAAAAATCCTCAAAAGGCTCATCATTTTTTCCCCAAATTTTCAAAGCTCAATAGGGGTCTGAGGGTCATTCTTACACATCAGCGATAGATATAAGTGGCATTTTTTTTATAAGTTATAAGACAAAGCAACTTGAAAAAGTTTGGAAAAAACAGCATTTTGAGTAAAAATTCAAAAATAACGAAAATATCGGAATTCAAGCGTATGCAACAATTTGAAGAGGATATTGAGGATGGAAAAAATGCCTATTGAGTAAAAATTCAAAATAACGAAAATATCGGGATTCAAACGGATCAACAATGTTGAAGAGGATTTTGAGGATGAAATGTTCATGTATTAGAAGTTCAGTTTAAATGCGTTGTTTTGACAACCTTCCAGTAATCCGGCACAACCCTTTTCTGGTAATTGACGGATTATAGCGAGAGTCTACTATACTACACATTGTATATTTTGGGACTTGATTTAAAATCATTCTGAGTTGATAATTATAAAGTAGTATTATGCTAATATTATATGGGGTTTGGAAGTTGAAGCACTCTCCGGTTTAATGTTGGAAATAAATTTGAAAACATTTACTGATAAAGAATTTATTTCCAACATCAAACCTGAGAGGGCTTCAACTTTCAAACCACAGTTTATATATCACCAGTTAATTATGGATCTAAACACATACCAACAATTAATATTATATGTTCATAAGTAAATATTACGGTAATTATTTAATTAAAATAAATTGTTGAAGAAATAGTTACGGTGCATCTGAAGGAACTGTGCATTAATTAATTAAAACATATGCAAAGCGTGCTAAGAAGTGTTCCAAATACATACATGAAGATGAAGACTTTATTAAGCAATGCAAAACCTGGCAAACCAGGATCGCTAATTATCGTCCTGTTTCATTTATGAAAGTTTTATGATTATGCTTGACTACTTTTGATAACAAAAAAACTGATATGGGAAGCTCGCGACTTTCTCCATATTAATATGAATAAAATGATAAAAAATGTAAGCACTTTTGTCCACAAAGGAAGACTGCTATAAAATTTTGTTTCCTACAGTATATACTCGGATGCAGTTTAAGACTGTGTTTAATCTTGCTTCTCCATTTCTCCCTTCTCATCTCCATTTTCGGTTTCCAATTTTCAAAAATTGTCAAATCTAGATTCAAGGTTTTGATCTAAAGATCCTTCTCCATTCTCACTCCATTTTGGGTTTTTCCAAAAATTTTCAAATCTAGATTCTAGATTTTGATCTAAATATCTTTCTCGATTCTCATCTCCATTTTTTACGCTCTCCATCTTACGCTATAAGATTGACAACAATACTTTTAATTTCGCTGTTAAGAGTGGTGATTGGACTATAGTTTTTGCACTGGTATTGTGTTCGTTTTGAGCCTATTATATAGAGAAAGTGAAAAACTGGGCACACCAGTTTTAGATATATGCCTTGTTTGTATTTTTGCCTTGCTCAATGTAGACTTTTGATAATCGATATTCTATCACATCACCTAATATCACTGAGTTGATTAAATTGATATTCATGATCATCTCTTGGGCAGGAGAAATCTCCTGCAGGTGACGGCATCATCGACAGAGAGGGCGTCCGCATTGGCAAGTGCTGTTGCGAGAGGTCATCATCCGCAGCATTGCAAGGCCGCACAAGTTCTCCGTCTCCTTCTTCGACTATCTTTGGAGTCGTGCCGGTAAACATCATTTTTATTGTTTGTAGGTTACACGTTACACGGATCGGCCGCTCTAAAGGTGGTCCCATTTGCCACTTTCTAAAACCCAACACGGCCAGGCTCGAAGACGAGATCGCAGCACAGAGAGGAGAATAGAAGCTATGACCAACAATGACAATAAAAAACCTATTGTGAAAAATGGCAAGCTATTAATGCATTGCCTAGATTCTTCTAGCTTACGTGGCTTGGAAAGGAAACTGGTGGCATCAATATCTTAAATACGATATTAAAGTTCATATCAAATATCTTTGAAAGAAAAAAAAAATATATTTTAAATTGTTAAAGATCATGGAAAACTACATACAGGTTAGTTGAAATGTATTTTCACAGGATATTGCCGGCACAGGTAATTTCTGGACAAGCCTGACCTACTTTTACCTACATCTGTATGAGATATCAATATATCTATAAGATCTATAGTCTATATGATCAATGTATCTATATGAGATATCAATATATCTACACCTAGAATCCTAGAACTACAATAAATAATAAAGTTTATTCAAATTGGGGTAAAATTAGGTACAAAATATCCAAACTAGCGAAAATTTATTGGAAATATTAAATTTTGCAAGTAGAAAGTCCAACAGAAGTTTGTGAAAAGATGCCCAAATTTTTAAACATTACATTAATTTTTATATTTTTTTAATCTAAAAAACTTAATGACGGTGTAATTAAAAACAAACAAATTGCAAAAAAAATTAAACATATCAGAAGTTGTAATTCTACAAATAAAAATACTATGTTCATAATATGTTTAGAAAATGTTTCTAAATTAACTGAAATAAGGTAGTACATCTGGAAAAATTAAGAAAAGTGCAGTAATAATAATAATGATAATAATAATCCCAACTATTCCTCCACGTATGGGTTACTGCCATTCTGGAAGTCATTATGAAAAATTATGGAGATTGAAAATTTCCAAAATATGCAAACAAAATACTAAAAGAGTTAAAAGGTCGTACATGTTAACAAAAATATTAAAACTCTCAGAATATTTAGAAAAAATGTTGAAAATTATAGCTTTCACACGTTTGAAAATTATATTGATCAATGTTATAAATATACAAATATACAAATTACACCAAATTTTAGAAATATTTCATAAATTGCCACACAGTTTTCTGGAAATTGTTAGAATGTGCAATAAAAATAGAAACTGCATAATTTCAATCAAGACATTAAAACTATTACGAGGTACAGAAATTACAAACATTGTAGTAAACTTCAAACACGAAGGATTTTGAAACTAGTGATTTTCGAAAAAAGTGAAAAACAAACGACAAATATTGAATTGCAGATTATTAATATTAGTATCAACATTTTTAAATAAGTATACCGAACTTTCAGCAATCGTAATAACACGTGATATATTTCAATGAAGTTACACAAAATTTCATAAATATTTTCGAAATTTCCAAAAAAAAAAATGGAGATTGAAGAATTACAAAATATGCAATCAAAATACTAAATGAGTTAAAAGGTCCTACATGTTAACAAAAATATTAAAACTCTCAGAATGTTTAGAAACATGTGGAAGATTATAGCTTTCCCAAAGATATTAACTCTCAGAATCTTTAGAAACATGAGGAAGATTATAGCTTTTGCACGTTTGAAGGTTATATCGATTAATGTTACAAATATACAAATTACACCAAATTTCAGAAATATTTCAGAAATTGCCACACAGTTTTAAGGAAATTGTTAGAATGTGCAATAAAAATATCAAGTACATAATTTCAATCAAAACATTAAAACTATTAAGAGATACAGAAATTGCAAACATTGTTGTAAACCTCAAACAACGAAGCATTTTGAAACCGAAGAAAGTGAAAACAAAAAAATATTGATTTGCAGATTATTAATAATAGTGTCAAAAATTATAAATAAGTGTACCAAGTTTTCAGCAATTGTAATAACATGTCATACGTTCCAATGAAGTTCCACAACATTTCATAGATATTTTAGAAATTCAGAAAAATAATTATGGAGATATTAGAAATTCCCAAAACAATTTATACAGATTGAAAATTTCCAAAATATGCAATCAAAATACTAAACAAGTTAAAACTCTCAGAATGTTTAGAAACATGTGGAAGATTATAGCTTTCATACATTTGACGATTATATCGATCAATGTTACAAATATACAAATTACACAAAATTTCAGGAATATTTCAGAAATTGCCACACAGTTTTATGGAAATTTCTAGAATGTGCAATCAAAATATAAAGTTCATTATTTCAATCGAAACATTAAAACTATTAAAAGGTTCAGAAGTTGCAAACATAGTAGTAAACCTAAAAAGCATTTGAAACCGAAGAAATTGAAAAAACAAACAAAAAATATTGAATTGCAGATTATTAATAATAATATCAAAATTTATAAATAAGTATACCAACTTTTCAGCAATTGTAATAACATGTCTTACGTTCCAATGAAGTTACACAACATATCATAGAGATTTTAGAAATTCAGAAAAATAATTATGGAGATATTAGAAATTCCCAAAACAATTTATACAGATTGAAAATTTCCAAAATATGCAATCAAAATACTAAACAAGTTAAAAGGTTAACATGTTAACAAAAATATTAAAACTCTCAGAATGTTTAGAAAAATGATGAAGATTATATCGATCAATGTTACAAATATAAAAATTACACCAAATTTCAGAAATTGACATACAGTTTACGGACATTTCTAGAATGTGCAATCAAAATATAAAATCAATAATTTCAATCAAAATATTAATACTATTAAGAGGTTCAGAAATTGCAAATATTCAAGTAAAAAAAAATCAAACATTTCAAAACCAAAGAAAGTGAAAAACAAATAAAAAAATATTGAATTGCAGACAATTAATAATATGTAGTATCAAAATTTATAAATAAGTTTACCAAATTTTCAGGAATTGTAATAACATGTCATACGTTCCAACGAAGTTTCACAACATTTCATAGATATTTTAGAAATTGCCAAAAAAATGTATGGAGATTGAAAATTTCCAAGATGTGCAATCAAAATACTAAAAGAGTTAAAAGGTCCTAAAACTATGAAGAGCTTCAGAAATTGCAAACATTATTGTAAACTGCAAAAACGAAGCATTTTGAAAACTAAGTGAAAAACCAGCAATAAAAAATTGAATTGCAGACTATTAATAATAGTATCAAAATTTATAAATAAGTATACCGAACTTTCAGCAATTGTAGTAACATGTGATACGTTCCAAAGAAGTTATACAACATTTCATTATGATTTTAGAAACTGCAAAAAAAAAATTATGGAGATTGAAAATTTTCAAAATATGCAAGCAAAATACTAAAAGAGTTAAAAGGTCCTACATGTTAATAAAAATATTAAAACTCTCAGAATGTTTAAAAACAAGTGGAAGATTATAGCTTTCGCATGTTTGAAAATTATATCGATCAATGTTACAAATATACAAATATACAAATTACACCAAATTTCAGAAATTGCTATACAGTTTATGGAAATTTCTAGAAAGTGCAATCAAAATATAAAGTCCATAATTTCAAAACATTAAAACTATGAAGAGGATCAGAAATTGCAAACATTGTAGTAAACTTCAAACACGAAGCATTTTGAAACCGAAAAATATGAAAAACAAACAAAAAATATTGAATTGCAGATTAATAATAATAGTATCAACATTTTTAAATAAGTATACCGAACTTTCAGCAATCATAATAACACGTGATATATTTCAATGAAGTTACACAAAATTTCATAAAGATTTTCGAAATTCCCCAAAAAAATATGGAGATTCAAAAATTTCAATTTTTTTCAAAATACTAAATGAGTTAAAAGGTCCTACATGTTAACAAAAATATATCTCTCAGAATGTTTAGAAACATGTGGAAGATTATAGCTTTCGCAAAGATATTAAAACTCTCAGGATCTTTAGAAACATGTGGAAGATTATAGCTTTTGCACGTTTGAAGGTTATATCGATCAATGTTACAAATATACAAATTACACAAAATTTCAGGAATATTTCAGAAATTGCCATACAGTTTTATGGAAATTGTTAGAATGTGCAATCAAAATATAAAGTCAATAATTTCAATCATAACATTTAATTATTAAGAGGTACATAAATTGCAAACATTATTGTAAACCTCAAAAACGAAGCAGTTTAAAACCGAAGAAAGTGAAAAACGAACAAAATATATTGAATTGCAGATTAATAATAGTATCAAAATTTATAAATAAGTGTACCAATGTATAGCTATTATAAAAAAAAAAATCGTACGTTCGAGATAGAAAATTTCCAAAATATGTAAACAAAATACTAATAGAGCTAAAATGTTCTGCATGTTAACAAAAGTATTAAAACCCTCAGAATGTTTATAAACACGTGGAAGATTATAGATTTCACACGTTTGAAGATTATATTGTTCAATGGTACAAATATACAAACATACAAATTACACCAAATTTCGGAAATTGCCATACAAGTTTATGGTAATTTCTAGAATGTGCAATCAAAATATAAAGTCCATAATTTCAATCCAGACATTAAAACTATTAAGAGGAACAGAAATTGCAATTATTGTGGTAAACTTCAAAAACAAAGCATTTTGAAACCGAAGAAAGTGATAAACAAACAAAAAATATTGAATAGTAGACTATTAATAATAGTATCAAAATTTATAAATAATTATACCAAATTTTCAGCAAATGTAATAACATGTCGTACGTTCCAATAAAGTTGAACACAACATTTTATACAGATTATAAAAATTGAAAAACAAATTCATATCGATATAATGTTTATGATATTGACATGCTTACTATATGATCATATCGACATGCTTATCATATCGATTGCTATTGTTTAAGTTTGTAACAATTTCATTATTGTGCTTAATAATTACCATGTCAATAATTGTTTTTTTTTTCAATTTTTTGTGTTTTAATTAATAAAATATTCATTATTAATGCAGCTTCAGACATTTCAATAAGAGTAAGTCTTAGCTGGATTAATAATAATAAATGTTTGTATAGCTGGTGTACTTTCTGGAACAATAGTAACTTCTTTGAGTACGAAATAATAAATATATTTCTATTAATATATTTTCCCCATACTCCCCAATTCAAGGCAGCTGCTGCCATGTGGCATTCTTTTAAAATGATTGCCCGTTCATTTGCAAATCAAGGAGTTTTAAAGTGGAGCTGAGAGCAAGCAGAACAGTGCTTTAAAAATTAAAACTACGTCAGCTTGAATAAACGAGCTTCACTGAAGTGGGCACAATGCAATTTACAACACTTGCATCTGCAAGTCATCTGTGACTTTGAATTGAACTCCAGGGGTGCTGCAACCCCCAACAGCTGACTCCCAATTCCATTGTACCTTTTAAATACATACCATCATACTGGAGGCTGGCCTGAACCATGCAAAATGGCCAGCTGACAGCGAATTGCCAGTTTCACGAGACAATAGATTCGAATAATTGAAGAATTAATGACTAGTGATGTTGAGGAATTATTGGATATTTGCGAAAATTATGTTAATAAGTTGTAGTTCTTTTTAATATGATTCGATGTAATATTAATTGGGCAGATAATTGACTAGATACGTCTTAAAAAAAAAAAAACTGCACAATCTGATACCTGGGTGTCATGTTTATGGGAAAATTTAAAAAAATTCAAAAAATCAATTCCAGAGGTGTGTGTGTCTTAATAAATGACCCCCTTTAAAAATCGTTTCAGAGTTTTACTGTTGTACTACAAAATAAAAATACTTTACAATTGCCCAAAAACCATTAAAAAATATATTTATAACGAAGTTTTCCATACAATCTGGATTGTATGGAAAACTTCGTTAGTAACAAAAACAATGAAATTTTGTTTCTTATGAATTTCACCTAATATGTTTGGATGTTATTGCTATTATTATTTGTTTATTTATTTATTATTATTAAATAGAATTTAAATTATTGTGAAATTTCCATCGATTTACATATATTTCCTCCAGATTTTTTTTAAACTATGTTTACAACTACGAGACCAATATAAAATAATAAAGTCGTCAAAGAATTAAAAAAAAATGATGGATTTTCGAAAATTTGAAAATTCAAATTCATTCATTACATTTAAATCCCGCTCTTATGAATTTTGTTAAATATCTTAGGACATGTTTGCTATTATTAATTATGAAAATTAAAGTCTGCAAAGCAACATAAAATAAAAAATTACAACAAGTACATTAGTAATCTATAAAAAAATGTGTCAATGTTATGAAAATTGATTCTACTATCTACGAAAACAATATAAAATAATAACGTAGCCAAAGACTTTATAAAAACAAATTAATTATCAAAAATTTGTTCGAAATTCGAAAATTCAACGGAAACAATTAAATTTTCTTTTGGATCCTATGAATTTTGCTAAATTATTGCTATTTGCCATTGATTTCCTCCTAAAGTGCTATAGAAATTTGGTGTAAATCCTTTTCCTTGGTTAAAATAAAATTCTTTGGTTTAAAGAATTTAAAAATATCATTACCATCATATCTATGGTAATTTTAACATAATACGAAAATTTAACGAAAACTATAATTCAATTCAATTCAATTCTTTATTTCCATGTAGCCATACAATACATAGACGGATGTTAAATAAAATATGAATACAACATATAAACTACAAAGTATAAAATACATGGATGTGATTAATCATGTTAAATAAAATATGAATACAACATATAAAATACAAAGTATAAAATACATATACAAAATACATAAAGTATTTCATTTGAAATGTAAAAAAAACACTAAAAAATTAACAAGTACATTAGTAATCTATAAAAAAATGTGTCAATATTATGAAAATTGATTCTACTATCTACGAAAACAATATAAAATAATAACGTGGCCAAAGACTTTATAAAAACAAATTAATTATGAAAAATTTGTTCGAAATTCGGAAATTCAACGGAAACAATCAAATTTCCTTTTGGATCCTATGAATTTTGTTAAATTTATGCTATTTGCCATTTATTTCCTCCTAAAGTGCTGAAAGTTGGTGTAAATCCTTTTCCTCTGCTAAAATTAAATTCTTTGATTTAAAGAATTTAAAAATATCATTACCATCATATCTATGGTAATTTTAACATAATACGTAAATTTAACGAAAACTATAATTCAATTCAATTCAATTCTTTATTTTCACGTTGCCATACAATACATAGATGGATGTTAAATAAAATATGAATACAACATATAAAATACAAAGTATAAAATACATATACAAAATACATAAAGTATTTCATTTGAAATGTAAAAAAAACACAAAAAAATTAACAAGTACATTAGTAATCTATAAAAAAATGTGTCAATATTATGAAAATTGATTCTACTATCTACGAAAACAATATAAAATAATAACGTGGCCACAGACTTTATATGAACAAATTAATTATAAAAAATTTGTTCGAAATTCGAAAATTCAACGGAAACAATTAAATTTTCTTTTGGATCCTATGAATTTTGCTAAATTATTGCTATTTGCCATTTATTTCCTCCTAACGTGCTGAAAGTTGGTGTAAATCCGTTTCCTTTGCTAAAATTAAATTCTTTGGTTTAAAGAATTTACAAATATCATTACCATCATATCTATGGCAATTTTAACATAATACGTAAATTTAACGAAAACTAAAATTCAATTCAATTCAATTCTTTATTTTTACGTAGCCATACAATACATAGATGGATGTTAAATAAAATATGAATACAACATATAAAATACAAAGAATAAAATACATATACAAAATACATAAAGTATATCATTTGAAATGTAAAAAAACACTAAAAAATTAACAAGTACATTAGTAATCTATAAAAAATGTGTCAATATTATGAAAATTGATTCTACTATCTACGAAAACAATATAAAATAATAACGTGGCCAAAGACTTTATAAAAACAAATTATCAAAAATTTGTTCGTAATTCGAAAATTCAACGGAAACAATTAAATTTTCTTTTGGATCCTATGAATTTTGCTAAATTATTGCTATTTGCCATTGATTTCCTCCTAAAGTGCTATAGAAATTTGGTGTAAATCCTTTTCCTTGGTTAAAATAAAA
This sequence comes from Othius punctulatus, assembly GCA_951805005.1. Taxonomy (NCBI): domain Eukaryota; kingdom Metazoa; phylum Arthropoda; class Insecta; order Coleoptera; family Staphylinidae; genus Othius; species Othius punctulatus. The sequence goes on from OX638141.1 coordinate 15,732,262, forward strand.
TTCTTTGGTTTAAAGAATTTAAAAATATCATTACCATCATATCTATGGTAATTTTAACATAATACGTAAATTTAACGAAAACTATAATTCAATTCAATTCAATTCTTTATTTTCACGTAGCCATACAATACATAGATGGATGTTAAATAAAATATGAATACAACATATAAACTACAAAGTATAATATACATGGATGTGATTAGTCATGTTAAATAAAATATGAATACAACATATAAAATACAAAGTATAAAATACACATACAAAATACATAAAGTATTTGATTTGAAATGTAAAAAAACACTAAAAAATTAACAAGTACATTAGTAATCTATAAAAAAATGTGTCAATATTATGAAAATTGATTCTACTATCTACGAAAACAATATAAAATAATAACCTGGCCAAAGACTTTATATAAACAAATTAATTATCAAAAATTTGTTCGAAATTCGAAAATTCAACGGAAACAATTAAATTTTCTTTTGCATCCTATGAATTTTGCTAAATTATTTCTATTTGCCATTTATTTCCTCCTAAAGTGCTATAGAAAGTTGGTGTAAATCCTTTTCCTTGGTTAAAATTAAATTCTTTGGTTTAAAGAATTTAAAAATATCATTACCATCATATCTATGGTAATTTTAACATAATACGTAAATTTAACGAAAACTATAGTTCAATTCAATTCAATTCTTTACTTTCACGTAGCCATACAATACATAGATGGATGTTAAATAAAATATGAATACAACATATAAACTACAAAGTATAAAATACATGGATGTGATTAGTCATGTTAAATAAAATATGAATACAACATATAAAATACAAAGTATAAAATACATATACAAAATACATAAAATATTTGATTTGAAATGTAAAAAAAACACTAAAAAATTAACAAGTACATTAGTAATCTATAAAAAAAATATGTCAATATTATGAAAATTGATTCTACTATCTACGAAAACAATATAAAATAATAACGTGGCCAAAGACTTTATATAAACAAATTAATTATCAAAAATTTGTTCGAAATTCGAAAATTCAACGGAAACAATTAAATTTTCTTTTGGATCCTATGAATTTTGCTAAATTATTGCTATTTGCCATTTATTTCCTCCTAAAGTGCTATAGAAATTTGGTGTAAATCATTTTCCTTGGTTAAAATTAAATTCTTTGCTTTAAAGAATTTAAAAATATCATTACCATCATATCTATGTTAATTTTAACATAATACGTAAATTTAACGAAAACTATAATTCAATTCAATTCAATTCTTTATTTTCACGTAGCCATACAATACATAGATGGATGTTAAATAAAATATGAATACAACATATAAACTACAAAGTATAAAATACATGGATGTGATTAGTCGTGTTAAATAAAATATGAATACAACATATAAAATACAAAGTATAAAATACATATACAAAATACATAAAGTATTTCATTTGAAATGTAAAAAAAACACTAAAAAATTAACAAGTACGTTAGTAATAAAAAAAAATGTGTCAATATTATGAAAATTGATTCTACTATCTACGAAAACAATATAAAATAATAACGTGGCCAAAGACTTTATATAAACAAATTAATTATCAAAAATTTGTTCGTAATTCGAAAATTCAACGGAAACAATTAAATTTTCTTTTGGATGCTATGAATTTTGTTAAATTAATGCTATTTGCCATTTATTTCCTCCTAAAGTGCTGAAAGTTGGTGTAAATCCTTTTCCTTTGCTAAAATTAAATTCTTTGGTTTAAAGAATTTAAAAATATCATTACCATCATATCTATGGTAATTTTAACATAATACGTAAATTTAACGAAAACAATAGTTCAATTCAATTCAATTCTTTACTTTCACGTAGTCATACAATACATATATGGATGTTAAATAAAATATGAATACAACATATAAAATACAAAGAATAAAATACATATACAAAATATATAAAGTATATCATTTTAAATGTAAAAAACAGTAAAAAATTAACAAGTACATTAGTAATCTATAAAAAAAATGTGTCAATATTATGAAAATTGATTCTACTATCTACGAAAACAATATAAAATAATAACGTGGCCACAGACTTTATATGAACAAATTAATTATAAAAAATTTGTTCGAAATTCGAAAATTCAACGGAAACAATTAAATTTTCTTTTGGATCCTATGAATTTTGCTAAATTATTGCTATTTGCCATTTATTTCCTCCTAACGTGCTGAAAGTTGGTGTAAATCCGTTTCCTTTGCTAAAATTAAATTCTTTGGTTTAAAGAATTTAAAAATATCATTACCATCATATCTATGGTAATTTTAACATAATACGTAAATTTAACGAAAACTATAATTCAATTCAATTCAATTCTTTATTTTCACGTAGCCATACAATACATGGATGTGATTAGTCATGTTAAATAAAATATGAATACAACATACAAAATATAAAATACATATACAAAATACATAAAGTATATATTTGGTAATTTTAACATAATACGTAAATTTAACGAAAACTATAATTCAATTCAATTCAATTCTTTATTTTCACGTAGCCATACAATACATGGATGTGATTAGTCATGTTAAATAAAATATGAATACAACATATAAAATACAAAGTATAAACTACATATACAAAATACATAAAGTATTTGATTCGACATTTCAAACTATTTCCTAATATTTTCTCATTTTTTATGAACATTCTGTTTAAATTCAGAAGAGAACAACAAAAATGTATCAAAGATATAAAAACACTTGTCATTAAGAATGTTGAAAATTCGACGAAAATTTTCAACATTTCAAATATTTCTACTCATTTTGTAAATCCACAAAAACAGTGAAGGTTAAATTTTCAAATTGAAGATATCATTTACGACACTCGCTATTTAGCGTTTTGAATTTTTGTAAAACCAGTTTAATATTAATTTTATTATTTAATTTTTAGATTTTTATATTTAAGATAAAATAGAATATTTAATTTTTTCATTAAAAACTCAAAGGAATGCTATTACATTTTTTCTCAAATTTGACACTCCATTTACTACACTTTTTTGTCCGAAATTTCTTTATAATTCTTCTATTTATCGTCATCGAATAATTTGTTAACATATGTGTAATATGTTCGTACATTGCGGTGCTAAAATATTGCGCCTTGCAAGAACATATTTTGATGATGGATATTTTAATAAGTAAGTGGTAACTAATTAGCAGTAGCATCAAAATGAAGTACACATCAGAACTTACTCAATAAAATATGCATATGACAGATTTCCACCTGCATCACCTGAAATTGCAGCACTTCCAGAACATTCTGAGAAGTGCTGCACATTAAAGGTACTGTCTGTGAATGGAGAGCTTTATTTACCACGCAATCGATATGTTATTCAATTGATGAACGTGAGCTGTTTGAAACTTCAATTGCTGTTGATGTAAAAGAAGCTGACCAATTCACTGATGCCGTTATCTTTTTATTTTATACATGAGAGATCTCGCCTGGAGCCCTATTTTACTCATGTAACCAAAAAAAGAAAACTTCATTCTTCCAACTAAAAAGGACTCTTCTTCTTCTTCCCCTGAAGAAGATTAGAGGATGTTTGCGATCCATAATGCATATCCATTAATGGATGTTTGCGATCCATTAATGGATATCCATTAATGGATGTTTGCGATCCATTATTGGATGTTTGCGATCCATTAATGGATGTTTGCGATCCATTATTGGATGTTTGCTATCCATTAATGGATATTTGCGAACACATATTTCATCTGTTTCCGATCTCTTGCAATGTGGAATAAGTCTTGTATGGACCAGTCCATTACCGGATGTTCCGCACCATGACATCTGCTTTCGTCCTATGACACGTTTTCCTTCGATTTTTCGAATTTTTGGATTGTTAATTGTAGGATTTCACTTTCACGAAAAGTACCGAGAAAATTATATTGTTCGTACTTTCAATTGCGAAGTACTGAGATAACTCTATTCTTCGTACTCGCAACTGACGAGTACTGAGAAAATATTATTATTAGTACTTGCAACTGAGAAGTACTAAGAAAATTCTATTGTTTGTACTCGCGACTGACAAGTACTGAGACAAATTGTATGTTCGTACTTGCAACTGACAAGTACTGAGGAAATGCTATTGTGCGTACTTGCGATTGACAAGTACTGAGAAAATGTTATTGTTCGTACCTGCAACTGACAAGTACTGAGAAAATGTTATTGTTCGTACCTGCAACTGACAAGTACTGAGAAAATGTTATTGTTCGTACCTGCAACTGACAAGTACTGAGAAAATGTTATTGTTCGTACCTGCAACTGACAAGTACTGAGAAAATTATTTTGTTCGTGCATAACCAGTACTATATAGTGTACACAGTACTTGCAACAAACAAGTACCGAGTACTGTACATAGTACTTGCAACAAACAAGCTGTGTACGTAGTGTGCAGATTATGCACTAGATTGGTATTGGTGTATATTACGATTTAAGTGCATCATTACAAGTAAAACGATAAACCTAGCTTTAGAGAAAAGCTTTAACTCAGTGATGCACGGGCGCAATTGTTTATAGTGCATCTCTTATGGTGAGAAATAGCGCCGATAATACACAAATACTTAAATAGCGAATCTGTAAGAAAAACCCTGCTCACTCAAGCGATGCACTTTTATAACCTAATGCGTTTTAGGTAGCGCAAATACGACTTCAAGGTTTGTGCGCATATAAGAAACCTTACAACATGTAAGGTATAGAATTAAAAGGTGCTCTAATAGCGTTGTGAAAATAGGAGGGCCGCATTAAGTAAGTTGGGGCGCAATTAGTGGGGACCTACAAACCTTGGTTGCGAGGAAGTGATCAAAAACTGTACTCACTGTGGGGCGTCTTGGAGCTCTTCTCAAAAAAAGACCTACCTTCTGAGTTTACGTTTAAAGTTGAGTTGGCGAAGATCCAGAATCTGTGGTACCTCTTCGGAGCAGCCTGGGCGTGGGGTGGGGGTGATCCTGGAAGGGCGGATCCATCCCCCGAAAAGGCATCCAAATCAACCAAACCTGGACTTTCCGCACTACTACGCACTTTTGATTTAGTTTGAGCCACTCCAAGTCAACAAGACAAGAAAGTGGCTGCTTTGATTAGATTACTAAGGGGTTTAACGTCAGAAGGTAATCTGAACGCACACTCGCGATACTTATTTATTGAAGACAAAACACGAATTGTTTATAAAGTATACGTATATACGACTCGGGAAGGTAATCCCAAAGCGGTATCGCGAATTTAACACTTGCTAGAAGAAATTACACGTTAGTTATTGCAAAATATATGCCAAACTTCGACCAAACCCAGGTTGGCCCATAAACGGTGGCACATGCTAAATTAGGATGAAACACAAATATAAGATCGTCCCCACACGATTCACCTTGGGAAATTCTAGTTGCCCTGAAACAAGGGGGAGAAAATTTAAATCCATGGCACGTAAAATTGAAATGTTGATTTTTGGTTTCAAAAATGTCATTCCATAAAATCAGTAATGGCATAAACATTGCGTAGATGAACACACATTTGATTCAATTCATTGCAGGATACTGTTAGTCATTGAGGGCATGAATGCATCTGAAGCTATTTGTGCAATGATTTGATCTATTTTTAAAAACCAACCCTATATTTGGTCGCACTAGATGCACCAAAAGTAAATGTAAAAAATTCGGGGTTTCAAAATTGGCACATATTTGTTATAGCAATTCTGCTATAACAATTATATGTTTATAATTGTTATTTAATATATTATATATTATATTTGTTTAATACTAATGTATGAAATAAAGTTATGCATTTTTTTAAATTTTCAAAATTGTGTTTTTTGTTGTTCACGACAATAAAGAAAAACAATTTTGAAAATTTTAAAAAGTGCCTAACTTTATTTCATACATTAGTAATTATGAATTTTCAACAAATAAAAGCCACAGTGATCAATTTGTTTAATATATTATATGCATTATCTGCCAAAATTATAGCAATATACATTTAGTATGTAAATGTTAGTTTAAGAAAATGTCTTTGTGAAAGAGGAATATTGTGACCTTTATATGTGGTTTTATTAAATTGAAACTTACCTTATTTTTCTCCTCCAATTATATCTTCTCAGCGCCTTTAGAGGATCGCACACGTTCGCTTCCGATAATGAATACAAGAAAGAGTTACGCTTAGTTAATGGCCGGAACCGAATGTTTACGATCCTCTTAGGCTCGAGGCAGTGGAGGTCTTCAACCGTAGCAGGAATCGCCATTTCTGAAATTTGAATGAAATCATTAAATAATGCTTAAGTGCATAAAAATAGTGTAAATGAATTAAAAAAAACAATTTTTGAAATTTGTTCTTGAAATAAGAATTAAATTCACACAGATATTTTGTTGAAATCTAAAATTGTCACAATTTTTACAAAATAATATTTACTTATATGAAAAAAGTAAGAAACATTGTTCAAAAAGAAAAATAACAAATTTTGAAATACAACTGTTGTATAATCTATCATCTACTAGTGATCACGTTGGTCAAAATTATTTTAACCAACCAATGAAATCGAGAAGTAGTTTCCTTAATTACAAAATTTTCACGTACCTACACGTTTTTTTTTGTTTGGACAAAATTATATATTTTAGTAATACATTTCGACTGAGAAGCGATAATCTTTAGTAAGTATTGAATCCTATATTCTAGTAATTATTTTTGAAAAAAAAAGAGAGGACTCAGTATAATGAGCAAAAATGGCAACACATTTGTTTAAGAAAAATTAATGAGGACATAATGAGAAAAAAATGGCAACACATTCTTTTAAGAAAAATATTAAGGACCCAATTCTTTAAGGACTCTCTATAATGAAGAAAAAAATGGCAACACATTCTTTTAAGAAAAATATTGAGGACCCAATTTTTTGAGAATGTAACTCTCAAGTGTAACCAATTGAATCCCTAAATGCGGATTCAGTGGGTTACACTTGAGGGATATTTTCTCAAAAAGTTGGGTCCTCAATATTTTTCGGCAAAAATTGTGTTCTCAATATACACAGAGTTTTTTTTATGTTCACAAATGTCCACATTTTTTTTATCAAGTGATGAAGTCATTTTTTTTTCCAAATATAGAGACAATCAGTGTTTTATTTCCTCAAAGTGTTGTCATCATTTTTTTTTATCTCAAAATATTAAGAGAATCAGGTGTCGCACTTCGCAAATAATAAAAAACATCATTATTATTATTATTTTCAGTTAATTAATTAATTAATTTGTATATTGAAGTCATACCCATGTATTCATACAAAATTTTGAAAAAAAAGTGAGGACTCAGTATAATGAGAAAAAAAATGGCAACACATTTTTTTAAGAACAATAATGAGGACTCCGAATAATGAGAGAAAAATGGCAACACATTTTTTTAAGAGAAATAATGAAGACTCTGTATAATGAGAAAAAAATGTCAACACATTCTTTTAAGAAAAATATTAAGGTCCCAGTTTTTTGAGGACTCTGTATAATGAGGAAAATAATGGTAACACATTCTTTTAAGAAAAATATTGAGAACCCAATTTTTTGAGAATGTACCTCTCAAGTATAACCCACTGAATCCCTAAATACGGATTCAGTGCGTTACACTTAAGGGTTATTTTCTCAAAAAGTTGGGTCCTCGATCTTTTTCGACAAAAAATGTGTTCTCAAAATACAGAGAGTTATTTTTATGTTCACAAGTGTCCACATTTTTTTTATCAAGTGATGTAGTCATTATTTTTTTTCCAAATATAGAGGCAATCAATGTTTTTTTTTAAAGTGTTGTCATCAATTTTTTTATCTCAAAATATTAAGAGAATCAGGTGTCATACTTCACAAATAATAATAATCATCATTATTATTTTAAGTTCATTAATTAATTTAGTTGTATATTGAAGTCATACCCCTGTCTTCACACAAAATTTTGAAAATAAAAGTGAGGACTCAGTATAATGAGAAAAAAAATGGCAACACATTTTTTTAAGAAAAATAATAGGACTCTGCAAAATGAGAAAAATATGGCAACACATTCTTTTAAGAAAAATATTAAGGACCCATTTTTTTAAGGACTCTGTATAATGAGGGAAAAAAATGGTAACACATTCTTTTAAGAAAAATATTGAGCACCCAATTTTTTGAGAATGTAACTCACAAGTGTATCCAATTGAATCCCTTAATACGGATTCAGTGGGTTACACTTGAGGGTTAATTTCTCAAAAAATTGGCTCCTCAATCTTTTTCGCCAAAAAATGTGTTCTCAATATACAGAGAGTTTATTTTATGTTCACAAGTGTCCACATTTCTTTTATCAAGTGGTGGAGTCATAATTTTTTTTCCAAATATAGAGACAATCAGTGTTTTTTTTCTCAAAGTGTTGTCATCAATTTTTTTATCTCAAAATATTAAGAGAATTAGGTGTCGCACTTAAATAATAATAATAATCATTATTATTATTATTATAAGTTAATTAATTAATTTATTTGTACATTGAAGTCATACCCCTGTATTGATACAAATTTTTGAAGAAAAAAAGTGAAGACTCAGTATAATGAAAAAAAAAATGGCAACACATTTTTTTAAGAAAAATAATGAGGACTCAGTATAATGAGAAAAAAATGGCAACACATTTTTTTAAGAAAAATAATGAGGACCCTGTATAATGAGAAAAAAATGGCAACACATTCTTTTAAGAAAAATATTAAGGATACAATGTTTTTAAGGACTCTCTATAATGAGGGAAAAAATGGTTACACATTCTTTTAAGAAAAATATTGAGGACCCAATTTTTTGAGAATGTAACTCTCAAGTGTAACCAATTGGATCCTTAAATACGGATTCAGTGGGTTACACTTGAGGGTTATTTTCTTAAAAAATTGGGTCCTCAATCTTTTTCGCCAAAAATTGTGTTCTCAATATACAGATAGTTTTTTTTATGTTCACAAGTGTCCACATTTTTTTATCAAGTGATGGAAACATAATTTATTTTTCCAAAAATAGAGATAATCAATGTTTTTTTTCTCTCAAAGTGATATCATCAATTTTTTTATCTCAAAATATTAAGACAATCGGGTGTCGCACTTCAATAATAATAATAATCATTATTATTATTATTATTTTAAGTTAATTAATTAATTAATTTGTATATTGAAGTCATACCCCTGTATTCATACAGAATTTTGAAAAAAAAAGTGAGGACTCTGTATAATGAAAAAAATGGCAACACATTATTTTAAGAAAAATATTTAGGACCAATTTTTTTAAGGACTCTGTATAATGAGGGGAAAATGGTACCACGTTCTTTTAAGAAAAATATTGAGACAATCAGTGTTTTTTTTCTGCTCAAAATGTTGTCATCAATTTTTTTATCTCAAAATATTAAGAGAATTAGGTGTCGCACTTCACAAATAATAATAATCATTATTATTATTTCAAGTTAATTAATAAATTTATTTGTATATTGAAGTCATACCCCTTCATAAAAATATTGAAAAAAAAGTGAGGACTCAGTATAATGAGAGAAAAATGGCAACACATTTTTTGAAGAAAAATAATGAGGACTCTGTATAATGAGAAAAAACTGGCAACACATTCTTTTAAGAAAAATATGGAGGTCCCAATTTTTTGAGCACTCTGTATAATGAGGAAAAAAATGGTAACTCATTTCTGTGAACGTTAAAAAAAACTCTCTGTATTTTGAGAACATAATTTTTGGCGAAAAATATTGAGGACCCAATTTTTGGCGAAAAAGTTTGAGGACTAAATTTTTTGAGAATGTAACTCTCAAGTGTAACCAATTGAACCCCTAAATACGGATACAGTCGGTTACACTTGAGGGTTATTTTCTCAAAAAATTGTGTCCTTAATCTTTTTCGCCAAATATTGTGTTCACATTTCCTTTATTAAGTGATGGAGTCATAATTTTTTTTCCAAATATAGGGACAATTAGTGTTTTTTTTTTCAAAGTGTTGCCATCAATTTTTTTATCTCAAAATATTAAGAGAATCAGGTGTCGCACTTCACAAATAATAATAATAATCATTATTATTATTATTATTATTTTAAGTTGAATTAATTAATTTATTTGTATATTGAAGTCATACCCCTGTATTCATACAAAATTTTGAAAAAAGAGTGAGGACTCTGTATAATGAGAAAAAAATGGCAACACATTCTTTTACGAAAAATATTGAGGACCCAATTTTTTGAGAATGTAAGTCTCAAGTGTAACCAATTAAATCTTTAAATACGGATTCAGTGGGTTTCACTTGAGGGATATTTTCTCAAAAAGTTGGGTCCTCAATCTTTTTTCGCCAAAAATTGTGTTCTTAAAATACAGAGACTTTTTTATACAGTGTCCACATTTTTTTATCAAGTGATGGAGTCATAATTTTTTTTGCAAATATAGAGACAATCACCGGTTTTTTTTTTCTCAAAGTCTTGTCATCATTTTTTTAATCTCAAAATATTTTGAGAATCAGATGTCGCACTTCACAAATAATAATAATCATTAGTATTATGTTAAGTTGGTTTTTATGTTTAATACGCACTGGTAATAATTAAATTTTATTGTTATACAATTATCTTATTTATTATTGCCCGACTAGTTTCGTCTTTGTTGACATCTTCGGAGGCATACATTTTGTTTGATTATGTTGGAGGTATTATATACCGGGTGTACATTTCAAAACTAGCCAGTCTCAATAACTTTACAATGCTAGTTAACTTGATGAAAAAAAAACACATCGATTGATTTTTTGAGGGAGAAGTTTAAAAACAACGTCAAATAAATTATAAGTGCCACCCCCTCCTCCCTAGCCACCCCCACTTTGAAATTTCAAATGGCACCCCCCACCTTGCGATACCTCATTTTAAAGCTTTAAAAAAAACCTAATCGAGTGGCGCAGTACAAAAAGATTTTTGTCGATTCGTTTTGGAAAAAAAAAGGAAAAAATCCAAAACAATTTATGTTGAACAAATCTAAGTTCCTTTCAATGAAATTAAAAGAAAAACAAGTCGAACCAGTTTTCGTGGCAGATATTAAAAAGTATGTTAATTGAATATAAAATATTACCTGTCCCCCTAGCGTAACATTTTATTTACAATTAACATAGTTTTTTATATTTGCCTTGTTTTTTTGTTTCATTGAAAGGAACTTAGATTTGTGCAATATAAATTGTTTAGGAATTTTTCTTATTTATTTATTTTTTCCAAAACAAAACGACAAAAATATTTTTATATTGCGCCACTAGTTTAGGTATTTTTTAAGCTTTTAAATGAGGTATCACAAGGTGGGGGTGCCATTTGAAATTTCAAAGTGGGAGTGGCTAGGGAGGAGGGGGTGAAACTTAAAATTTATTTGACTTTTTTTCAAACTTACCCCTCCAAAAGTCAATCGACGTGTTTTTTTTATCAAGTTAGCTTGCATTCAAAAGTTATTGAGACTGGCTAGTTTTGAAATGTACACCCGGTATATGTAATATTAAATTTAGTTTAATAGATGTTTATAATTATGTACATATTTATAAACATCAAATACAGACGAAACTAGTCAGGCAATAATAAATAAAATAATATAACAATACAATTTAAGTATTACCAGTAAGTATTCAAAATAAGAACAAACTTAAAATAAATAATGAATGGTATCATGGATGACACCCTAATATAAATTATTATTATTATTATATAAATATGTATTTTAGAAAAGAAACAAAAATAATTAAGGACTTATGTTTTGCTATTTATTAATTTGCTTATTGAAGTGCAACTGGTGATTCACTCAATATTTTCATATAAAGTTGAGGACTCAATTTTTTGAGAGAGAAATTGAGGACTCATTTTTTTGGGAGACAAATTTGAGGACCCATTTTTTTGAGAAAAAATTGAAAACCCAGTCCCAGGAAAAAAAACCTTGATTTTGAGTAGTAATCAAATACTGTACTCACTTTGAAAACGTCTTGGAGTTCATCTGTAAATGACGTACCTTTAATGTCGATGTCTTGGTTTAAAGTTGATTTGGTGAAGATCCTGTGAGTAGTATGGATGTTCGCCTTCGGCCGCACAGGTTGAGCAGCGCACGGAAGTATTTGCCCTCCGATGCATCTGGACGAGCACTCGCGCGGGCACGAACTAGCCCGACTCTCGAAAACGACGCTATGGAGCAGCCGATCGCCAAATTTTCCAAAATTCCGGTAAAAGTTGGCCCGATTTTCACTAATTTTTGCTAATGTCTGCGTGGGCGGCCTGGGAAGGTCCGTGCAACATTTAGTGAAAATCGGGCGACTTTTGCCGGCATGCGAAAATGATTGATCGCTGAGGCGATTTGGCGTGCGTCCATGTCGAGTTTTCGGGTGCTACTGAGGGCTTCTCAGGGTGTTGCGGGGGTCAGCGCGGGATATCTGCGCAAGAAATTCCTTCGCCTCGGCATTTTGGGCTATTTTTAGAACAATTCTGTGCATGTTTAAACAAATCAAATTAATTCACACATAATTGAAATATTAATTACGATGTTATTAATCAACAGAATGATCTCAAATTTGATATTTAAGCTCACAAAATTATGGCAAATTTTCCCATCTAGTCAGATTTCGCCTAGCTACCCCCCAAACGTCCCCCCACATTTTACGTAATTGCGGCTTTATTTGATAACGTAGAGCCTTCAAATTTGGTACCAATACGACGTAATGTCTTAAGAATTTTATAATAATATTTGTTTTTTTGTACCCCATGCTTTAACTGAGTTCTCTTAACAATTACCACCCCAATATGAATTTGTTATCATACCGTTATTTCTGCATGCAGAAACTTAAAATTTCGGCTAGCCACCCCAACGGGTGCACCTTACATATTTCTATGCCCATACACAGGCGAAAGCATCCCCTAATACCGTTCCAACCCTTCCATATCAAACGTCAATATGAAACGTGTTTTATTAATTTGTGTCGTTATTTTTGGGGCTGGGAACTTGAAATTTCGGCTACGAATCACACCATCCCCATATTACGTGATTCTATACCCACCTTTAGTCCATAGCAACCCCTAATAGCAAGCCAAGCTCAAACCACCCTGTAAATTTATAACTTCGTTATTACAGAAGCTGGAAACTTGAAATTTCGGCTATCATCCCCAGACGACGCATATAACGAGTTCCCGTACTCACATTTATTCGAAACCAACCCCTAATAGGGTTTCGAGAAACGTGACGTCACGAATTTTGAGTCTATCTACTGTACACCCTTATTCGGCAAAAGGGAAGTTCTAAATTTCGGCTAGCGTCCCCATTGGATGCACTATCAATATTTCTGTACCCAGTTTTGGTCCACAACAACCCCCAATACCATTTCTACCACCCCTCATGTAAAAACATGGTTTTATTTATTAATCCCCTTATTTTAAGATGTAGGGGCTCGAAATTTCGGCAAACACACCCAGAATTTATGTATCACGTAATTCTGGGCTCACTTCCACCCTACGTCATCCCCAAATGTAGGGCTTCAACCCCCATGCGCTTGTAAAACGTGATTTATTTGTGCCGTTATTCTTGGGGCTGGAAACTTGAAATTTCGGCTACGAATCACACCATCCCCATATTACGTAATTCTATACCCACCTTTAGTCCAGAGCAACCCCTAATAACAAGCCAAGCTCAAACCACCCTGTAAATTTATAACTTCGTTATTACAGAAGCTGGAAACTTGAAATTTCGGCTATCATCCCCAGTCGACACATATAACGAGTTCCCGTACTCACATTTATTCCAAACCAACCCCTAATAGAGTATCTCGAAACGTGACGTCACGAATTTTGAGGCTATCTACTTTACGCCCTTATTCGGCTAAAGGGAAGTTCTAAATTCCGGCTAGCGTCCCCATTGAATGCACTATCAATATTTCTGTACCCAGTTTTGGTCCACAATAACCCCCAATACCATTTCTACCACCCCTCATGTAAAAACATGGTTTTATTTATTAATCCCCTTATTTTAAGATGTAGGGGCTCGAAATTTCGGAAAACACACCCTGTCTGTATATATCACGTAATTCTGGGCTCACTTCCACCCCACGTCATCCCTAAATATGGGGCTTCAACCCCCATGCGCTCGTAAAACGTGTTTTATTTATTTGTGCCGTTATTCTTGGGGCTGGGAACTTGAAATTTCGGCTACGAATCACACCATCCCCATATTACGTAATTCTATACCCACCTTTAGTCCATAGCAACCCCTAATAGCAAGCCAAGCTCAAACCACCCTGTAAATTTATAACTTCGTTATTACAGAAGCTGGAAACTTGAAATTTCGGCTATCATCCCCAGTCGACGCATATAACGAGTTCCCGTACTCACATTTATTCTAAACCAACCCCTAATAAGGTTTCTCGAAACGTGACGTCACGAATTTTGAGTCTATCTTCTTTACACCCTTATTCGGCAAAAGGGAAATTCTAAATTTCGGCTAGCGTCCCCATTGAATGCACTATCAATATTTCGGTACCCAGTTTTAGTCCACAACAATCCCCAATACCATTTATACCATCCCCCTTGTTAAAAACATGGTTTTATTTATTAATCCCCTTATTTTAAGATGTAGGGGCTCGAAATTTCGGCAAACATACCCAGAATGTATGCATCACGTAATTCTGGGCTCACTTCCACCCCACGTCATCCCCAAATATGGGGCTTCAACCCCCATGCGCTTGTAAAGCGTGATTTATTTGTGCCGTTATTTTTGTGGCTGGGAACTTGAAATTTCTGCTACGAATCACACCATCCCCATATTACGTAGTTCTATACCCACTTTTAGTCCAGAGCAACCCCTAATAGCAAGCCAAGCTCAAACCACCCTGTAAAATTATAACTTCGTTATTACAGAAGCTGGAAACTTAAAATTTCGGCTATCATCCCCAGACGACGCATATAACGAGTTCCAGTACTCACATTTATTCGAAACCAACCCCTAATAGGGTTGCTCGAAACGTGACGTCACGAATTTTGAGTCTATCTACTTTACACCCTTATTCGGCAAAAGGGAAATTCTAAATTTCGGCTAGCGTCCCCATTGGATGCACTATCAATATTTCTGTACCCAGTTTTGGTCCACAACAACCCCCAATACCATTTCTACCATCCCTCATGTTAAAAACATGGTTTTATTTATTAATCCCCTTATTTTAAGATGTAGGGGCTCGAAATTTCGGCAAACATACCCAGAATGTATGTATCACGTAATTCTGGGCTCACCTCCACCCCACGTCATCCCCAAATATGGGTTTCAACCCCCATGCGCTTGTTAAACGTGATTTATTTGTGCCGATATTCTTGGGGCTGGAAACTTGAAATTTCGGCTACGAATCACACCATCTCCATATTAAGTATTTCTATACCCACCTTTAGTCCAGAGCAACCCCTAATAGCAAGCCAAGCTCAAACCACCCTGTAAATTTATAACTTCGTTATTACAGAAGCTGGAAACTTGAAATTTCGGCTATCATCCCCAGTCGACACATATAACGAGTTCCCGTACTCACATTTATTCCAAACCAACCCCTAATAGGGTTTCTCGAAACGTGACGTCACGAATTTTAAGCCTATCTACTGTACACCCTTATTCGGCAAAAGGGAAATTCTAAATTTCGGCTAGCGTCCCCATTGGATGCACTATCAATATTTCTGCACCCAGTTTTGGTCCACAACAACCCCCAATACCATTTCTACCATCCCTCATGTTAAAAACATGATTTTATTCATTAATCCCCCTATTTTAATATGTAGGGGCTCGAAATTTCGGCAAACATACCCTGTCTGTATGTATCACGTAACTATGGGCTCACTTCTACCCCACGTCATCCCCAAATGTAGGGCTTCAACCCCCATGCGCTTGTAAAGCGTGATTTATTTGTGCCGTTATTCTTGGGGCTGGATACTTGAAATTTCGGCTACGAATCACACCATCCCCATATTACGTAATTCTATACCCACTTTTGGTCCAGAGCAACCCCTAATATCAAGCCAAGCTCAAACCACCCTGTAAATTTATAACTTCGTTATTACAGAAGCTGGAAACTTGAAATTTCGGCTATCATCCCCAGACGACGCATATAACGAGTTCCCGTACTCACATTTATTCGAAACCAACCCCTAATAGGGTTGCTCGAAACGTGACGTCACGAATTTTGAGTCTATCTACTTTACACCCTTATTCGGCAAAAGGGAAATTCTAAATTCCGGCTAGCGTCACCATTGGATGCACTATCAATATTTCTGTACCCAGTTTTGGTCCACAACAACCCCCAATACCATTTCTACCACCCCTCATGCAAAAACATGGTTTTATTTATTAATCCCCTTATTTTAAGATGTAGGGGCTCTAAATTTCGGCAAACACACCCAGAATGTATGTATCACGGAATTCTGGGCTCACTTCCACCCTACGTCATCCCCAAATGTAGGGCTTCAACCCCCATGCGCTTGTAAAGCGTGATTTATTTGTGCCGTTATTCTTGTGGCTGGGATCTTGAAATTTCGGCTACGAATCACACCATCCCCATATTACGTAATTCTATACCCACTTTTAGTCCAGAGCAACCCCTAATAGCAAGCCAAGCTCAAACCACCCTGTAAATTTATAACTTCGTTATTACTGAAGCTGGAAACTTGAAATTTCGGCTATCATCCCCAGACGACGCATATAACGAGTTCCCGTACTCACATTTATTCGAAATCAACCCCTAATAGTGTTTCTCTAAACGTGACGTCACGAATTTTGAGTCTATATACTTTACACCCTTATTCGGCAAAAGGGAAATTTTAAATTTCGGCTAGCGTCCCCATTGGATGCACTATCAATATTTCTGTACCCAGGTTTGGTCGACAACAACCCCTATTCCAACCAACGCAAGAGAAATCAAAATTTTTGTTAATATTTGCGTAATAACGATATTTGGAACGTGTACATTAATAGTCTAATAGTTTTATCTATTATCTATAAAATTCTGAATCATTTGTGTGAGATTACGCGAAAAGAGAATTACAGCGGAGGATGAGTACACATATTGTCTAATAAAGCCTTGTCTCCTATTACCTCAAGTCGACGACCTTGTCCATTGGAATTTTTATTTTCTTAGTTTGTCTTTCTCACGATCCACGCCAGTTGAAGAGCACTCAACTCACTGCACTATTTTTCACGTCTTAACTGCAACAAAATAATGTGTAACGCTTAAAATATATGGAACATTCAAAAATACTTATTTCCCAGGCGAAATATAATCAAACATAAAGTTTGAACAGTGTCCAAGTCATACAATAGGCTTACTTTAAGAAGAATTTTACATGATTCTACATGATTGCAGACAAAAATATAAAAAATCGTAGAAAAATTAAATAAAAATTAATATTCACATAAATATACTTAATTAAATATTATTCTTCAAGAAAACTGAAAAATCTGAAAATACCCCATAGATAGTATTCTTGGAATTTTCATTTATAAAGGCATAGCATAATAGTGAAAATTATAATTGATACATATTTTTCGGAAAATATATTTTTATATGGAAACCGTATGGCAGATTTTGTTAAAATTTTACAGGATACTTAATTGGACGTAACTCTTCAAGAAAACATAAATATCTAAAAACACCCCATCAATAGCTTTTCAGAATTTTTGTTTAAAGGTATGGATGGCATAGAAGTGTAAATTTAATCATTACATATTTTAGCAAATTTTTTTCAAATTTTATTAAAACGTTGCAGAATACTTGATTACATATCACTCTTCAAGAAAACATTAAAATCTGAAAATACTCCATAGATAGTTTTCCTGAAATTTTGGTTTATAATGTCATAGCATAATGGTGAAAATTATAATTGTTACATATTTTTCGAAAAATATTTTTTTTGTAGGGAAACCGTATGGCAGATTTTGTAAAAAAATTACAGGATACTTAATTGGACATAACTCTTCAAGAATATATAAAAATCTAAAAATACCCCATCGATAGTTTTCCCAGAATTTTCGTTTAAAGATATGGCATAGAAGTGCAAATTTAATCATTACATATTTTTGCAAACATTTGACTAATTTTATTAAAACTTTGCAAAATACTTAATTAAATATCACTCTTCAAGAAAACATTAATATCTGAAAATACCCCATAGATAGTATTCCTGGAATTGACGTTTATAATGGGTTAGCATAATAGTAAAAATTATAATTGTAACATAATTTTCGGAAAATATTTTTTTTGTAGGGAAACCGTATGACAGATTTTGTAAAAAAATTACAGGTTACTTAATTGGACATAACTCTTCAAGAAAACATAAAAATCTAAAAATACGCCATCGATAGTTTTCCCAGAATTTTCGTTTAAAGGTATGGCATAGAAGTGCAAATTAATCATTACATATTTATACAAAAATTTGACAAATTTTATTAAAACTTTGCAAAATACTTAATTAAATATCACTCTTCAAGAAAACATTAAAATCTGAAAATACCCCATAGATAGTATTCCGGGAATTTTCGTTTATAAAGGCTTAGCATAATAATGAAAATTATAATTGTTACATATTGTTTGGAAAATATTTTTTTATATAGAAACAATATGGCAGATTTTATAAAAAAATTGGACATAACTCTTCAAGAAAACATAAAAATCTAAAAATACCCCATCGACAGTTTTTCCAGAATTTTCATTTAAAGGTATGGCATAGAAGTGCAAATTTAATCATTACATATTTATATAAAAAATTGACAAATTTTATTGAAATTTTGCAGAATACTTAATTAAAAATCACTTTTCAAGAAAACATTAAAATCTGAAAATACCCCATGATAGTATTACAAGAATTTTCGTTTATAAAGGCTTAGCATAATAGTGAAAATTATAATTGTTATATATTTTTCGGAAAATATTTTTTTATATGGAAACAATTTGGCAGATTTTGTAAAAATATTGGACATAACTCTTCAAGAAAACATAAAAATCTAAAAATACCCCATCGATAGTTTTCCCAGAATTTTCGATTAAAGGTATGGCATAGAAGTGCAAATTTAATCATTACATATTTATACAAAACCTTGACAAATTTTATTGAAATTTTGCAGAATACTTAATTAAAAATCGCTCTTCAAGAAAACATTAAAATCTGAAAATACCCCATAGATAGTATTCCAGGAATTTTCGTTTATAAAGGCTTAGCATAATAATGAAAATTATAATTGTTACATATTGTTCGGAAAATATTTTTTTATATGGAAACAATTTGGCAGATTTTGTAAAAAAATTGGACATAACTCTTCAATAAAACATAAAAATCTAAAATTACCCCATCGATAGTTTTCCCAGAATTTTCGTTTAAAGGTATGGCACAGAAGTGCAAATTTAATCATTGCATATTTTTGCAAAAATTTGACAAATTTTATTGAAATTTTGCAGAATACTTAATTAAAAATCACTCTTCAAGAAAAGATTAAAATCTGAATATACCCCATAGATAGTATAACAAGAATGTTCGTTTATAAAGGCTTAGCATAATAGTGAAAATTATAATTGTTACATATTTTTCGGAATATATTTTTTTTGTATGGAAATCATATGGGAGATTTTGTAAAAAAAAATACAGGATACTTAAATAGACACAACTTTTCATGAAAATATAAAAATCTAAAAATACCCCATCGATAGTTTTCCCAGAATTTTCGTTTAAAGGTATGGCACAGAAGTGCAAATTTAATCATTGCATATTTTTGCAAAAATTTGACAAATTTTATTAAAACTTTGCAAAGTACTTAATTAAATATCACTTTTCAAGAAAACATTAAAATCTGAAAATACCCCATAGATAGTATTACAAGAATTTTCGTTTATAAAGGCTTAGCATAATAATTTACGGATAATATTTTTTTGTATGGAAACCGTATGGCAGATTTTGTTAAAATTTTACACTTAATAAGGATACTTAATTGGACATATCTCTTCAAGAAAACATAAAAATTTAAAAATACCCCATCGATAGCTTTCCCAGAATTTTCGTTTAAAGGTATAGCATAGAAGTGCAAATTTAATCATTACATATTTATACAGAAATTTGACAAATTTTATTAAAACTTTGCAAAGTACTTAATTAAATATCACTTTTCAAGAAAACATTAAAATCTGAAAATACCCCATAGATAGTATTACAAGAATTTTCGTTTATAAAGGCTTAGCATAATAGTGAAAATTATAATTGTTATATATTGTTCGGAAAATATTTTTTTATATGGAAACAATTTGGCAGATTTTGTAAAAAAATTGGACATAACTCTTCAAGAAAACATAAAAATCTAAAAATACCCCATCGATAGTTTTCCCAGAATTTTCGTTTAAAGGTATGGCACAGAAGTGCAAATTTAATCATTGCATATTTTTGCAAAAATTTGACAAATTTTATTAAAACTTTTCAGAGTATTTAATTAAATGTCACTCTTCAAGAAAACATTAAATTCTGAAAATACCCTATAGATAGTATTCCTGGAATTTTCGTTTATAATGGCTTAGCATAATAGTGAAAATTATAATTGTTACATATTTTTCGGAAAATATTTTTTTGTACGGAAACCATATGACAGATTTTGTAAAGATTTTGCTGAATACTTAATTAGATATTCAAGGAAACATAAAAATCTAAAAATACCCCATCGATAGTTTTTCCAGAATATTTGTTGGCATTCAGACGAATTCGTCGAAAGGGAAGTGGTACAATTTATTATCCCTCTAACTAGAATCGACTCAATAAGTCTAGACTAGAAATGTGAATTGTTTGATAATACTTTTTTTTTGCAGATTAATGTTCCACGTAAAGTTGCGTTGTATTTTAAGTATTATTCCATTAAAGGAATATGTCATATTTTACATATCAATTATTTGAAATTATATTTACTTAAGTTTAATCACCCCCTTCACATTATTTCCCCGTATATTTAGCAACTTCCTGTACATCTACTTCTCCCCGTTACCAAATCGTTCCCACGATGTATACCTTTAATTATGTTCACTTGCAAACACGGATATGGCAAGTGAAAGTCAGCAATGCCATCGTTCGGAAGTGACGATCCCCAAAGCAGCATGACACGCGTTCACGTAACAAATCATCGAGGGTGTATTTAAGGCTTGTGATGACTCATTTTATTTTTTCGTTGTATTTACCCAAAACAAATTATTAACTACTAAAATACGAATTACCACAATATGCGTGTTCTGCATCAATAAAAATATGTTAATATGTATATGTGAATTAATGAGAGTTTAAATTGTAAAAGACACGTCCATCTCAGGTGCATAAAGTTAGAGCAAAGTTGAAAGTAGTAACGATCAAATTAGGCTTATTTTTCAGCCCTATCTTGGAGAAGTCTACTGTAACCCGAAAATCAGATCACTTTTCTAAATAATTTTATTTTTAACCTATTGTTAACCTATAAATTAAAACAATCATACAGAATATTATCAATAGCACAAGAATTGCTATAAGCAGTATATTAATGGTAATCTTTTTATGGCAAAAAAAAAACAGCAAAACTTAACAAATTCTACTGAAATATGTTAATTTTTAGTCTCACTGTTGTTTTCAACGTGCGATCTGATAGCCTTTTATAGTTTTGCAATAGAACATCAAAAACAGACAAATTTTGGCAGTATCAATTAAAAAATTGACAGGTTTTCACAGAGATAATGATGATAATAATAATAACATTGAAATCCAATCAGAAAATCAGTGTCAAATGGATTGACGAGCTCAAAAATTAATCGAAGAAGAAGGTCATGTTAGATGTCAATATTAAATTTGCAAACAATAAATTTTCAGAAATTTCAAAAATAGCTAACCCATACGTGTCAATGCAGAAAGTTAAGTGTTTGATTTTCTCTCTTATTTAATACTGAAACTTGGTCAAATTTTCAGAAGAATTGGTTTCACGTATACTGTACACGAATCTAATATCAAATTTGCAAATAATAAATTTTCAGAAATTTTAGTAGTAGCTAACCCATACTTGTCAATGCAGAGAGTGAAGTGTTTGATTTTCTTCCTTATTTAATACTGAAACTTTGTCAAATTTTCAGGAGAATAGGTTTCAGGTGCACTGTATACAAATCTAATATCAAATTTGCAAATAATAAATTTTCAGAAATTTCAGTAATAGCTAACCCATACTTGTCAATGCAGAAAGTTAAGTGTTTGATTTTCTCCCTTATTTAATACTGAAACTTTGTCAAATTTTCAGGAGAATAGGTTTCAGGTGTACTGTATACAAATCTAATATCAAATTTGTAAATCATAAATTTTGAGAAATTTCAGTAGTAGCTAACCCATACTTGTCAATGCAGAAAGTTAAGTGTTTGATTTTCTCCCTTATTTAATACTGAAACTTTGTCAAATTTTCAGGAGAATTAGTTTTAGGTGTACTGTATACGAATCTAATATCAAATTTACAAATAATATATTTTCAGAAATTTCAGTAATAGCTAACCCATACTTGTCAACGCAGAAAGTTAAGTGTTTGATTTTCTTCCTTATTTAACACTGAACCTTTATCAAATTTTCAGAAGAATTTGTTTCAGGTGTACTGTACACGAATCTCATATCAAATTTGCAAATAATAAATTTTCAGAAATTTCAGTAACAGCTAACCCATACTTGTCAATGCAGAGAGTTAAGTGTTTGATTTTCTCTCTTATTTAATACTGAAACTTTGTCAAATTTTCAGGAGAATAGGTATCAGGTGTACTGTATACAAATCTAATATCAAATTTGAAAATCATAAATTTTCAGATATTTCAGTAATAGCTAACCCATACTTGTCAATGTAGAAAGTTAAGTGTTTGATTTTCTCCCTTATTTAACACTGAAACTTTATCAAATTTTCAGAAGAATTTGTTTCAGCTGTACTGTACACGAATCTAATTTCAAATTTGCAAATAATACATTTTCAGAAATTTCAGTAATAGCTAACCCATACTTGTCAACGCAGAAAGTTAAGTGTTTGATTTTCTCCCTTATTTAACACTGAAACTTTATCAAATTTTCAGAAGAATTTGTTTCAGGTGTACTGTACACGAATCTAATATCAAATTTGCAAATAATAAATTTTCAGAAATTTCAGTAATAGCTAACCCATACTTGTCAGTGCAGAAAGTTAAGTGTTTGACTTTCTCCCCTATTTAAAACTGAAACTTTATCAAATTATTAGGAGAATTGGTTTTAGGTATACTGTTCGAGAATCTAATATAAAATTAGGAAATAATAAATTTTCCGAAATTTCAGTAACAGCTAATCCATACTTGTCAATGCAGAATGTTAAGTGTATGATTTTCTTCCTTATTTAATACTGAAACTTTGTCAAATTTTCACGAGAATAGGTTTCAGGTGTACTGTATACAAATCTTATATCAAATTTGCAAATCATAAATTTTCAAAAATTTCAGTGATAGCAAACCCATACTTGTCAATGCAAAAAGTTAAGTGTTTGATTTTCTCCCTTATTTAATACTGAAACTGTGTCAAATTTCCAGGAGAATTAGTTTTATGTGTACTGTATACGAATCTAATATCAAATTTACAAATAATATATTTTCAGAAATTTCAGTAATAGTTTACCCATACTTGTCAATGCAAAAAGTTAAGTGTATGATTTTCTCCCTTATTTAATACTGAAACTTTGTCAAATTTTCAGGAGAATAGGTTTCAGGTGTACTGTACACGAATCTAATATAAAATTTGGAAATAATAAATTTTCAGAAATTTCAGTAACAGCTAACCCATACTTGTCAATGCAGAATGTTAAGTGTTTGATTTTCTCCCTTATTTAATACTGAACCTTTGTCAAATTTTCAGGAGAATAGGTTTCAGGTGTAATGTATACAAATCTAATATCAAATTTGCAAAACATAAATTTTCAGAAATTTCAGTAGTAGCTAACCCATACTTGTCAATACAGAAAGTTAAGGCTTTGATTTTCTCCCTTATTTAATACTGAAACTTTGTCAAATTTTCAGGAGAATAGGTTTCAGGTGTACTGTACACGAATCTAATATCAAATTTGCAAATAATAAATTTTCAGAAATTTCAGTAACAGCTAACCCATACTTGTCAATGCAGAAAGTTGAGTGTTTGATTTTCTCCCTTATTTAACACTGAAATTGTGTCAAATTTTCAGGAGAATTAGATTTAGGCGTACTGTATACGAATCTAATATAAAATTTACAAATAATATATTTTCAGAAATTTCAGTAATAGTTTACCCATACTTGTCAATGCAGAAAGTTAAGTGTATGATTTTCTCCCTTATTTAATACTGAAACTTTGTCAAATTTTCAGAAGAATCGGTTTCACGTATACTGTACACGAATTTAATATCAAATTTACAAATAATATATTTTCAGAAATTTCAGTAATAGCTAACCAATACTTGCCAATGCAGTAAGTTAAGTGCTTGATTTTCTCCCTTATTTAATACTAAAACTTTGTCAAATTTTCAGGAGAATAGGTTTCAGGTGTACTGTATACAAATCTAATATCAAATTTGCAAATCAAATTTTTTCAGAAATTTCAGTAACAGCTAACCCATACTTGTCAATGCAGAAAGTTAAGTGTTTGATTTTCTCCCTTATTTATTACTGAAACTTTGTCAAATTTTCAGAAGAATCGGTTTCACGTATACTGTACACGAATTTAATATCAAATTTACAAATAATATATTTTCAGATATTTCAGTAATAGCTAACCAATACTTGTCAATGCAGAAAGTTGAGTGTTTGATTTTCTCCCTTATTTAATACTGAAACTCTATCAAATTATTAAGAAAATTGGTTTTAGGTATACTGTTCAAGAATCTAATTTCAAATTTGGAAATAATAAATTTTCAGAAATTTCAGTAATAGCTAACCCATACTTGTCAATGCAGAAAGTTAAGTGTTTGATTTTCTCCCTTATTTAATACTGAAACTTTGTCAAAGTTTCAGGAGAATTAGTTTTAGGTGTACTGTATACAAATCTAATATCAAATTTGCAAATCAGAAATTTTCAGAAATTTCAGTAATAGCTAACCCATACTTGTCAATGCAGAAAGTTAAGTGTTTGATTTTCTTCCTTATTTAATACTGAAACATTGTCAAATTTTCAGGAGAATAGGTTTCAGGTGTACTGTATACAAATCTAATATCAAATTTGCAAATAATAAATTTTCAGAAATTTCAGTATTAGCTAACCCGTACTTGTCAGTGCAGAAAGTTAAGTGTTTGATTT
The DNA here is from genome assembly GCA_951805005.1 of Othius punctulatus. Lineage (NCBI taxonomy): Eukaryota > Metazoa > Arthropoda > Insecta > Coleoptera > Staphylinidae > Othius > Othius punctulatus. Next base: position 15,757,582 of record OX638141.1, read on the forward strand.
TCTCCCTTATTGAATACTGAAACTTTGTCAAATTTTCAGGAGAATTGGATTTAGGTATACTGTATACGAATCTAGTATTAAATTTATAAATAATAAATTTTCAGAAATTTCAGTAATAGCTAACCCATACATGTCAATTCAGAAATTTATTTGTGTGATTTTCTCCCTTATTTAATACTGAAACTTTATCAAATTTTTAGGAAAATTGGTTTTAGGTGTACTGTTCAAGAATCTAATATCAAATTTGGAAATAATAAATTTTCAGAAATATCAGTAATATCTAACCCATACTTGTCAATGCAGATAGTTAAGTGTTTGATTTTCTCCCTTATTTAATACTGAAACTTTGTCAAATTTTCAGGAGAATAGGTTTCAGGAGTACTGTACACGAATCTAATATCAAATTTGCAAATAATAAATTTTCAGAAATTTCAGAAAAATTAAGGTAACATTGCTAATATTTTAATGGTTCAAAACTTTTTGTAGTATTTGATTAAATTTGCAAATATTTCATAAAATTCTTTGCTGATGTTGTTCTTCAGACCTAAAATATATATACTTCACATTTGCTGGACATAGTTTATGTTACATGTTCATAACAGAATAGGTCTGATATCAGCATTCCTAATATTTTAATGGTTCAAAACTTTTTGTAGTAGTTGATTAAATTTGCAAATATTTTATAAAATTGCTTACTGATGTTGTTTCTTTAGATCTAAAATACATACACTTAACATCTGCCGGACATAATTTATTGTCGATTACTTCTCTAGTTTGAAGTCGAGGCATGGTGCATTCTAAACTAATCGTCGTAAACTAGTTGCATAATTGAATTAAGACTAGAAACAATCGCAGAGACCGTGGGAAGCACCGTGCTGCACCGGTCGACCTTCCTTCGCGCGTCCTGGCCAAGATCCTGCCGATACCTGCAGACCACTCTACGTGGCAGGTCTATGCAGGTCTGGACAGGTACGAGCTTGTTTGCACTCTCGGCGCTTTTTGTTCTGCGGTCGGCGGACAATCGCTTTGCGAGCGGAATTGTGAAATTCCATTAGCACAGACGCGGATTTCCATTCGAATCCGAGAAGACAATTTGGAGCGCATGAATATGCATTAGGTGGCCCGTCGATTATCTCGTCGCGTTTTGATTTACGATTGCTTTTCCCTGTGGACGGGGGATTACGGATTACGACACGCGCCAAAAACGAGATTATCTCGCCCCATGATACCCCTCTCTATGACCCACATAGATTAACAAGTATTAAATTTGGAAAAAGTAGTTTACGAAGCGCCATTAAATATGGAAATGCAGATATTAATTATGGAAATTGGAATCTGTTTCGCAGATAACTATAAAATATGAGGCATTTACGCGACGTGGTCTAATCCTGTCGTGTCACATAAGTTTTAATTTTTCAACAGTTTTAGCATAATTACTACTGTATACAGATTCAGTGGCGGATTTATACTTCTGCCATCTAGAGGTTACTGGCAACTAGCAATTTTTAATTTACCCAAACATTTATTATTATTATCCATATTCAGCAGGATGTATAAAACAAAATAAGCTTCCAAAGTACATAAATGGTTTCGGGATTATTTTTGGCTAGAATACAGCGTCCAGCAAAATTCAGCATTCTGCTTCCTGTACAGGCAATTTAAAAAAAAAATCTAGAGAACCAGTTTTTATCTCATTCGGCTTTAAAAACTGGAAGACAGTCCGAGAAAATATCAAGTATATCGAGATTTTGAGTATCATAGAGTCGCTATGCAAAAATGGTCTCTTTTTAATAGCTCTCTCAAATATGATCACTGTAGAAGTTGTTTTATTACAAAACAAACACCAAATTAGTTATGTTTAGAGGCCACAATGAAAGGCCAAAAGTACAAATCGTGGAAACTGCTTAGAAAAAGTTGTTGAAGTTTTGAAGAAAAATTTAACCTTTTTTACAAAGTTATAATCCTTCCAAGAATTGTGTCTAGATGATGTGTATCTAAATGGAATTGTAAACAGTACGCTAATTGATTATTGTGATCAGGGGCGGGTGGGCCATACGGGAAAATGGGAAATTTCCCGGTGGGCCGGTAGCCATCCCGAATGTTGGGGCGGAAGCCCCAGAATTTTGGGCTGGCAGATCCGACGACAAGTTTATTAATAATTTTGATTTAATGTATTAACACAAGGCGGAAAGACCCCATGTGGTCGATAGCCCAATAAAGATTGTTTATATATGTATTAACACAGTGGTTCCTAAACTTTTTCGCGTCGCAGCTCCCTTTTTGAACTAGGATTTTCCATGGATCCTTTCCGTTTCCATAATATTTTTTGCAAATTTTTATGAAATATAAAATAATTTGGCGAGGAATATAAATTGTGTAGATAGCCGTTATAATTTTCAACTAAAAATTGGCAGGTTCCATTAATCTTTGTAATTTATAAAAAAATTGGTATTTCTAATAAAAAAATGTATTGAAAATTTTGAAGCTTTTGTAAATTTAATTTACAATCGACATGATATAATTTTAATATGTTGTGGTTTGATTAGCTTTTTGCAATTTTTAATAAAAATTTCTAATTTGTAAGGAAAATGTATATGTAGTAAAATTTTGGTATTTATAATAAGTACTTCATAATTTCTAATAAACATTTTGTAATCTCTAATGAACAGTTCGTAATTTCCACCTAAGTTTATTTTCATAAAATTTTCTGCAAATAACTATAAACATTTTAACAACTCGATACAAATTTTGGAAATGCCAATGACATTTTGCATTTTATAGTGAAATTTTGGCAATTTACAATAAAATTTTAATAATCGTTGCTGAAATGTTGTAATTTATAATACGAATGTTGAATATTTTACATTTTACAGTGAAATTTATCAATTAACAATAAAATTTTCATAAATTTATTGCAATTTTGTAATTTAGAATGATGAATGATGAAAGTCACAACTAAAATTACATAATTCCAATAAAACTTATTTATTTCTTTATTTACTTATTAACTTATTTATTATTGTATTTGTTATACTGTTAATGTAAACTTATTTATACTTTAAAATTTATCAAATAACAATGAAATTTTCATAAAGTTATTGCAATTTGGTAATTTAGAATGATGAATGATGAAAGTCACAACGAAAATTACATAATTCCAATAAAACTAATTTATGTCTATATTTACTTATTTGCTTATTTATTATTGTATTTGTTATAGTGTTAATGTAAACTTATTTATACTTTATGATTGTTTTCTAATTCCATTGAATTATTGTATTCATAATAAAAACTTACAAATTCTAAAACATTTGATATAATTAATTCTCCATAATTTCTATTGAAATACTGAAATCCATCATCAAAACTTCGTAACATTCATCATAATGCTATTACTATTTATAGGATTTTCGAAGAAATTTCTGTAATGTGTAGTTAAAATGCGAAAATTTCATTGTTTTTGTTGAATTTAAAAACATTTTAATCAACATTTTACAACATCCATTATAGTTTTTGCGAATTTCTATGAAATGGTTAATACATTTGCAAGGAATATGATTTCTGCGAAAAGACGTTATAAATTAGAATAAAAAAAGTCGCAGATTCCATTGATCTTTAGAATTTATGAATGAAGTCTAGTAATTATATTAATAAATTCTAACGAAACTTTTGAAATTGCCAATTCATTGCAGTTTACAGGCCAGATGTTTCAATGAGAATTTTATGGTTTGATGAACTTGCAATTTGTAATAAAATATCAAAATTTGACATTTGCAATAAAAACTTCATGGCGTCTCTTTGTAATTTTGTACATAATTTTGTATTTTGCATTAATATATTTGTAAATTTCTGTCTTCATAAGAATATTAATAACTTAGTGAGTTATATGTTTTGAGGATAAAGTTTTTTATAATTTATACTAAAAATTTCAAATTTTAATTTAACATTGAAATTTATAATTAATATTTTCGTATTTACTATAAGAATTTTATAATTTCCATCCAAATTCTATCATTTATCGTGATAACTTTGTTATTTCATTTGAGTTTCAGAATTTATAATTTACATTTTTTACTTTCATGTAAAATCTCAAATCAAGTTTCAAATTCATTTTCATTTAGTAAGTTTTTATTTTTAATTTTTATGTGTATATTATGCAGGTTATTCCGCTGGTAAATATTATTATTATTATTATTATTATAATTTTCAATATAAATTGTATAATGCAAATGACGATTTTGTGTTTTGATTAATATTTTACAATTTAAATTATAATTTGTAATGTAAAATTTGTAAAAGTAATAATCTTGAAAATTACATTTAATTTTTTTTAATTATTAATTTTTTTCTTTCATGTTCAATAAATTTTCTGCAAATAACTTTGAACATTTTAACAACTTGTGAGGGATATGCTTTCGGAATAAAACTCCAATAATTAAAAAAAAAATGCTGGGTCTATTAACCTTTGTAATTTTAATGAAGATTTTATAAATTATAATTAAATTTTCTTAGTCAAAGCATGAATTTTAATTACCTAATCTTTTTCATATTTTATTTAATATGATTGAAAGCAGAACAGTAAACGCACACTTTAAGAACCTCTGTATTGATAAATAAATAAGTATTACGAAAAACTTACGGTATTTAATTTTATATTGATTTTTCTTTATGGGGAGTACTTTCTCTTAGTTATGTAATCTTTTTATTTGATGTTCTTCACCCAACTTGTTTCGGCTTTTATTAGCCATCCTCAGAGGTGTTATGTCTCTGATAATACATTTTAATATATTTTAAAAATAAAAATAACTCAATTTGAAATTATTTATTGTAAAGTATTTTTGATTTTTACATATTTGTCAAATTCTGAAGTATCATTATTATTTTGATTATATAGTATTATTGCAATTTTATGTGAATGCAAAATGGGCCGATACAAGTTTGTTCCCGGGCCGCTTGTATGTTCCCCATCCTCCCCTGATTGTGATATACTCTTGTGTAAAATGGTTTATGTTCAATAAGAAAATGACCTTCTTCATGATTGATTACCAGTCGCCACTGATAAGGTATATGGCGTTATTTGTTATGCAGTCACTTATTAAAGCTTTCTATATGTATGCTTACTTTATAGACGATACAGTTAGTCACACTAAAAGTATCTGTAATAAAAAAATATTTTGTGTTTAGTCAGGTCGATGGTCTCACACAATTTGGGTCATAAGTAAGTCACATTTTACTTGTTTGTACGAGCGAAAAAGTGACGCCAGTCTCCTATAAATTACCCAGGTTACGCCTTAATTCAATTAACATTCGTTTCAGAATTCCCGTCAATTATTTGGTGTAAATTAGTTACAGTCGTAACGATGTTATACATTGTGCCCGAAAGTAGCACGTACAATAAACACTAATTTTCTTAATATTCAACCAAATATTATTTTTTTTCCTAATAGTCCTGAGTTTTCCTAAGTTTTCCTAATATAACACATACAGGGTGTAACAAAAATCTTGCACGAAACATTTTCTGGGGATTCCTAAGAAAATACGATTTGGCAAATCGTTTAATTTTCAGAAATAAATGATTGAATATCCCATTTAATTTGTTATGACGGAATTGGCATTTTAATATCACCTAAATGTTACCCCACCTTTTGAATCATCATGTATGTCAAATTTAATTAAAAACTGTCGAAATCTGCCAAATTTACAATTGAGCCGTTTATTTTGAAAGTGACTTAAGTCCATTCATCTTTAATTTGAAATTCTTAAGGTTTTGCGTTTTTACAAAATTAAAAATATACGTAAGATATATGGTTGACTTGCAATGTTAAATCGCATTTGAGGGATTTAATTTTATACATCCTATTAAAAAGTCGCTATTATTAAGTGTATAATATGACCTTGCTTACCTTAAAAGGACTTAGGTCACTTTCAAAATAAAAATTTGTTTTGTTACAAAAAGTGAAAGAGCTTAAGTCCGTTACATATAGCTTAAAAAATAGAAAAAAAAAACATTTAAATTATATTTTTAGATAATAGAAATAAATTTAGTAACAAGTTATTCGTTAACATTATCAGTATGCGGGAGTGATTTGAAGTAGTTATGGTATTCCGGAGGTATATACCGCAATAAGTCCATCATGTGTCGGTATTTTAGTGATGTGATGCTTCTTATACTTTTATATAACGATGGCAATACAATATTCCCAAATTTTTTAGGTCTACCCCGACGTGGCAATAAATCAAGAATTTTAAATTCTGCGTTCTCATCCATGGTTGTTTTGTATAAAATTTTATATGGTTCATTTATTAAAAATCGCATCCAGCATATTTGAAGCCAGTTAATTTTTTCTCCGTCGGTATTTTTGGATCTTTTGTAAACTGCTACTTCCAAGAGTCTTGTTGATATAAAATCCTCTTGTTTCATTTAATTTAGTATGAAAGTATTACCTTTTCTACATTTTTTAATTATATTATATTAATCTTGTGGCACATACAACAACTGATTTCTTTTTAACGACATTTCTATAACGCCAAAATCTCTGTCATTAGGTAAAAATGAATGCCCTGATATTAAAAATTTGTGGTCTATGATTTCCACATCATTTCCCATCGATAGCATTTTTAACCACATTAAAGATATTTTGATGTTTCTGTTCCTCCACACATGTCACTATATGCAATGATGTGTTTTTCACCTTTCAGGGATTTTAGGTGTCTCAAGAGGCATGAAGCCACTTCTTGGGAACCTCTAGAAGCTTTTGTTTCATCCCAAAGGTACATGTATACATTATCGTTGTGGAAATTGTGTATGCCTAAATTTAAAATATACATGTTACATTTATAATAAGCTACTGAAGTAGTTAACTTTGGGAATGATAACGCTTTCTGCAGGTCGAATGAAAAGCCAAAATAATGAGATGGATTACTTGATACTAGCTCTTGATCTTGTTTTAACGCATTTCTGGCCGATTCTGCTAGCTTCAAATGAATATCATGTTCTTCCATAAGTTTTTTCTGTTCTTCATGGTTTTCTGATGCTTTGACTTTAATGTTTAATAGATCACATCTTGGACATGTGTCTTTGCGTGGTTGGTGGAAATGTAGAATAAAATCCTTTTTGAATATTTTTCTATATGTCCATTCATTACCGCTTTTAAATTATTTTCTTCACAGTGAAGCTCATAAAAATTAAACATTTTTTTTATAGTCAGTTCAGGATGAAGATATTTTCTGTCGGGATTATGGTCCCTAGTATAATGGGATTCAAATTTCGGGAAACTGTTAATATGGTTTTGAACAATCATATTTGCTTCATCACATATTTTTCTCGGCGATCCAGGCAAACGCCCACGTAAATCGTTACCAACGTTTTTAGATTTTAATACACATTTCAATCGTCCTTCGCTTATTTGAAAGGTATCTAAAAAGATTTTTTTACAAACAGCAACTTTGCCTGTTTTAGAATTTAACCAATACGTAAAACTCTCATTTCTTCATGAACCTTTTCCGTTTCTCTGACGTCTTCTTTTTACAACACTGCGTCCGGTCGCTTCGTATAGCAATATATTTTGCTTATTAAAGTCTCCTAAGTTCAAAAACATTTCGAAAATACGTTTTCTTTCTGTTTCATTTAAATTTTTCTAGCAGTCTTTTCGGCATTGGCAATCTTCATTTTGAAAAACTTTGGCAGGAATAATTTTTCCCGATTGTGTATCGTATCTTTTCCCTGAATTCCGTTTAAGTTTACGAATTTTCTGAATATAAGTACCACTTCTGTGTTCTCTGAATCCTTCTTTGAGGGTGCTGTTTTGTAAATTCTCATTCTCAATTACTTCCTCTTCCTCTGTTGAAGAATGAAGTTCTAAAATTCTCCTTCTTTTTTTAAATCTGTTGTATGAGTTTAATTCCTCTTCACTTTCAGAATCAAGAAATCTTGTTATTTTATCCTTTTCCATGTGTTTAATAATTTCTTTAAATTAAATATTCTTTTTAAATTTCAATTTAATATCAAAACGTAATTTAAATTACCTTCATCACTGCTTTCAACATTTTGGGCCGCACTTTTTGACATCGTCAATAAAAGTGGACTTAGGTCACTTTAAAAATTAGGATTTTCAGTATTTATATTATTTTGAAAATGTACGTGATATAAAATTGATTTATTTTTTTGACAGTTCAGCATAAATTATAAATGTCACGAGTGTCAACTTGATAAAAGATGAAAATGGACTTAAGCCACTTTCAAAATAAACGGCTCAAAAATAGTTATCAAAATCTGATAATTTTTTATCAACTTTCTAAATGGGTACAATTCCCGACTGAATTACTGCCTGAATCTGTTAAATTTTGTCCATTTTTCAACGCCGCCTAGTGCAGAAAAAAATATCATGTGGGAGCTTTAATTTGGAACGCCTTGTATTAAAAGTTATACCGTTCACTTCAATGACTCCCATAACTTGAGCAACAATTGAATAGTGAAATTACTATTCAGCTAAATATCAAATTTCTGTAAGTACATAATGATGGCAATCATTGTCCAACAGGTTGTCACTGTGCAACATAATCGCCGTAATTGCGCAGGAGTTTTATGTCTTCGTTCTTGGGCCGAAAAAATCAACGAAACAAGAGTCGCAATTACGTGATTACATTGCGTTTTGCGTAACGTTGTTTGGGCAATGTTATAACGACGGCGCGGTCTGATTAGCCTGGCTTTTTCAAAATTCGAAAACGTTGGCGCAATGGTGGAATCCGTGGTTCCGGTAATAGAGCGCTAATTGATACGCATTCAATCAAATTAAATCAACAAAAGTGAGACATACTCAATGGTGCTCCATGAAAAGTCCTAACAATGTTCCTGACTGTAATGATAGTAATGAAATAACAGCAGAAATTATTTTATATAACTAATTTTGGTATTGTTTACAAGATAAATCTTATAAGAGCATTTTTGAAAATAATATCGTTGTAGCCAGTGGCGCGATATCCTAGGGCAAATTGGGCATTTGCCCGGGACCCCCAACATCAGGGGGCCTCAAATCAATATCTTTTTTTTATTAAAAAACAAAATCTGAATTTAAATTTCTGTTCCATATCTGGGGACAAAACTATAATAATTGTTATTGTTTATTATTTAAGGGAATAAAACTGTTCATGGGGGCCCCAAATTTAAATTTTCCCAGGGCCCCGTGAAGCCATAACGCGCTGCTAGTTGTAGCCAAAGAAGGACCACCTATGTACATGTACTTTTGCAACTTTACAGAAGAGCTTTATAACTTTCGTTTGTATCTTACACCACATAATGGTATAGTTTTGATTAAATGCTATAATCCATGCCAGATAAGATGTCACATTTCACATAAAACCGATGTCCCTCCTCTGTCCTGACTGACTGGTCAACAGAAATGCATCCCTTGGAGCATCCTAGTTTATTGAGATACGACAGTGAGCTTAAAGTCCCTCAGTAAAGAGGTTGCTTATTCCAATTAACGGTATAGCTTTGATTAAATGCTATAGTCCATGCCAGATAAGATGTCACATTTCACATAAAACCGCTGTCCTTTCTCTGTACTGACTGACTGGTCAACAGAAATGCATCCCTTGGAGCATCCTAGTTTATTGAGATAGGACAGTGAGCTTAAAGTCCTTCAGTAAAGAGGTTGCTTATTCCAAAGCACATTATTTCTAAGGCATCAAAGGAATAAATTTATGGTTTATGACCAAAATAGCTCCCGAGGTTTTGGAATGCATTCTCATTGGTCCAATTCCACCAGAGGAGGGGATTTTGGTTTTATTTGAAAAGTGACATCTTATCTGGCACGGACTATGGCTATTAGTTGTGTATGAACTACTTTTGTCATCCTGCGTTTTAAGGCTCCCTTACAACGTTTTCAATTTATGATTCAAGTTATGAAAAGTATGATATTATAAAATATTTTAATTGTTTAAGATTTTTTATTAGAACTACACTTTAAAAATATTTTTAAATATTTTTAAATACTAAAAAAAAAATAAAATAAACACAAATTATATTCAAATATAAAATAAAAAAAGCTAAATAATATTTATATTGTAATGATTTTTTCTTCTTTTTCTTCCCCTTTTGGAATGCTTACTGGTAGGTATTTTTTATTTTTAAAAATAAAGATTTTTAGTTTATATAAATTTTATTAGTTTTCTGATAAACCTGATAAAAAGATGAATATCCGAACTAATTTCGAATATTCAATCATTTATTTTCGAAAATTGAAATTTAAAATTTGCAAATTGGTTTAATTATTTCCCAGGGGCCCCCAGAAAAAGTTTCGTGCATGATTTTTGTTACATCCTGTATGTGTAATATTAGGAAAACGTTAAAAATTAAGAATTAAGTGTATTAAAAAAATAATATTATGCATATTATTATAACTGGTATAAATATATAATGGATGAACTCTTAACAAAAATAATATTTAGCTTCAGTAAATATGTAAATATAGAATTATATGATTTAAGATAAAAATTTAAGACAAACAAACAACTAAAATATCGAAATACAAAAAAGTAAATGATGTTAACTGATGCTAACAAAAATAATATATAGCTTTAGTAAATATGTAAATATAGAATTATATGATTTAAGAGAAAAATTTAAGACAAACAAACAACTAAAATATCGAAATACAAAAAAGTAAATGATGTTAACTGATGCTAACAAAAAATAATATTTAGCATTAGTAAATATGTAAATATAGAATTATATGATCTAAGAGAAAAAATTAAGACAAGTAAACAACGAAAATATCGAAATACAAAAAAGTAAATGATGTTAACAGATGCTAACAAAAATAATATTTAGCTTTAGTAAATATGTAAATATAGAATTATATGATTTAAGAGAAAAAATTAAGACAAACAAACAACTAAAATATCGAAATACAAAAAGTAAATGATGTTAACTGATGCTAACCAAAACAATATTTAGCTTTAGTAAATATGTAAATATAGAGTTATATGATTTAAGAGAAAAATTTAAGCCAAACAAACAACTAAAATATCGAAATACAAAAAAGTAAATGATGTTAACTGATACTAACAAGAATAATATTTAGCTTTAGTAAGTGTGTAAATATAGAATTATATGATTTAAGAGAAAAATTTAAGACAAATAAACAACTAAAATATCGAAATACAAAAAGTAAATGATGTTAACTGATGCTAACAAAAATAATATTTAGCTTAAGTAAATATGTAAATATAGAATTATATGATTTAAGAGAAAAAAATAAGACAAACAAACAACTAAAATATCGAAATACAAAAAAGTAAATGATGTTACCTGATGCTAACAAAAATAATATTTAGCTTTAGTAAGTGTGTAAATATAGAATTATATGATTTAAGAAAAAATTAAGACAAACAAACAACTAAAATATCGAAATACAAAAAAAATAATGATGTTCCTATACAAATTATACAGCGACCACAAAGTTAGCATCATATATGATTTTTTTATGATTGATTTAAAAAAAAATACGGCATTCATTTGTGCTTATCAAAAAATATTATTAGCCCTTTATCATTTGCTTTTTATTTTGTATGGCGCTAAGAGAGTGTTTTGTAACTGCAGGGACTCGAAATTTAGCGTTTTTTGAGGTTGATACGACATTGCAGGGGATTTTAGGAAAATAATTGTATTTCAAATTGTTAATGTGTATCATAAGTTAGATACTTAAAAGTATCTAATCTAAGTAAGTAGGGCAACAAAACATATGTAATTTTTTTTCATACGACTAATGAAGCAATGAAAATGTACGTAAATGTTTGATGTGAATTTTGAGTCCTATTTGTTACGGAATATTTTTGCATATTCTAGCATAAGAGCGTATTTCTTTATATTAATAATAATAATAATAATACTGTTTATTTCAAATGATTAATAATAATAAAATGAAATACATGTCACAAAATCAGTTACAAATCCTAAGGTACAAAATACATTGTAATTAACGGTTATAAAATTCATTCAAGTGGTCTAAGATAAATTGATATATTAGTTTTTTGAACAGTTTTCTGTTTTTTATGATTTTAAGATTATTTGGTAGATTATTGAACATGGTTATACAAGAGTAGAAGCAACCTCTTTCAAATATTCTGAGCCTGTGTTTAGGTACGTTAAGGAACACTATCCTTTTGTTTGATAAGACTAGATTATCGAAATATACTCTGTTTTTGGACATAAAGATCAAGATTTCATATATGTATATATGTATTGAGGTTATTATTAGCATTTTCTGAAAAAAATGCTATTTTTTTAGCACAATATGCCATTATTGATAATTATTAGCCCCTGTCAGATGTACAGAGTGATTTTTACTTACCTAGAAAATATCGTTTTTGAAAATGATGAAAAGCGAAATAATGAAAATTTTTGGCATCATGCAAGATATCAATGAGTTTTTTTTATTGCGTGCTAGTATTAGATTACTTGCATGTTTTTCTTTCATTGCAAGTGGCAAGTGGTAGTGCAACACAGCGCATATGATGGATTTCACATAGATTAGAATATTTTTCGTTATCATCGTTAACAATGTTAACATCGTTTGGTTCTTCTACTTCAAGGTCAGCATTGTCATCTTCATTTCTCATTTCCAGCATTTTTTCACAATCTGTATCGATATCGGCAAAATCATCATTCATTATTTCTATATCATCTTTGAAGCATTATCAGACACAATGCACAGAATTTCTTCATCGTTCAGTTTTGATGCCATACTATCTTAAAACTGATTTTACTATTTTTTGAAGGTACATACTCAACTATTATATCCCAATTGCACGCCAAATACTTTCCGATTAATTCCTTCAGATAAGTTGAGATTCAAATTTGGCGTGCACGAGAGATATACGAAAAGACTATTGCCCGAAGAAAACTTCACATATATCTTCTTATTTGTAGTTGTGCTTATTGGCATAAGTGCTTATGGGCACTTCATTTAAATCATTGGAAATATGCGGTGTGAGGAACAGCAAGTGGAAGAACCGAAAAAGGAAGGCAATATTCATTCACAAATTGCCAATTTACTAATTGTAATTTTAATTTATAAAATTTTGGATTATTTATTAAAGTTTCATTTTTGGGTAATTGCACGTGTGCATATTTCCGGGCATAGGCAAGAATACTAGATGATACTTTTGCCTAATTAGTTAAATTTAAAAAAAATGCTATTACTGGATTGGTTTAAATGTTGTAAGGGCAACGGTGAGCTTTCATTTTCTTTAAACCCAATGTGCCAGTTACTGCTTTTTCGTAATATTATACTGTTATATCGTTTTATCAGAACTAAACATGTCATGTTAAACGGTCAGCGGCCGTTAAGAATTCTTAACGGACGCTGGCCGTTAAGGGGAACGCACGCCCACCATGGTAAAACAATTCAAATTTAAAATTGCTCAGGCCATGACTGACAGATGCCTGTCGGCCATAGTAAATAGTTGCATAGTTAGTTGGCGGTTCGTCAAAATGGATAAAGAAAACTTTGAAATTCCTGCCGAGATATTGGAGGCAGCATCGGCTGCATGTATTGACTTGCTGCCCAAAAAAACGAAGAAACGATACCAGAAAGAATATGAAGATTTTCGTGGCGCAAAGATAAACAGATTAAATTGGTGAGTGAAGATGTACTACTAGCCTACGTAAAAGGAAAATCAGAAATTTTTTCACCTACATCTATGTGGAGTAAATATTGCTAAAATATTCGTATTCCGAAAAATCTTGAACGACCCGCGGCCGATTCGCTTCGCTTCGGTTTAAAAACTTCAACCTGCGTCCGTTATTTGCTGCATATCGGCCTAATGACGTTAATAACTATATCGAATTCATTAACATATCACACATTGATGGCAAAATAATTAACTTAGTGGCGTGTTTACTTGTCAAGATCCGTCCAATCCATACATATTGGGATTTTGACGTGTCTTTTCTTAATAGACATTTGGATTTATTTATAAAAACATGCGTTAGGTAATTTTTAGTATTAATCAAACTTTTCAGTTGTTCTTGCAAATATGTATTGCCCGATGGGTGACAGCTGATCCTCAATACCCCATGAATGTGCCTTGGACCAGAAATGTCCCCATAGATCTCTTCAGCGGCCGACGGTGGGCGGTATCGCCCCCGTTGGAAACCGTTGCCATAAAAGATACGGCCTTTGTGCATTACCTGGGATTTAGCGGTCAGTATAATGGGGAATTCCCGGACAATAAAACGTGGAATGCCTGCTAAAGAATGGGCACCCACGGACACATTACTATTAGAATATGGAACAAAATTTAACAATAATGACATATTATGCTCTAAAAATAACATTTTTTTTTTCCGAAAATAATGATATCAACATCAATATGCTGAAATGGATTATTAAGGTGAGGTTGATAGTTCAATTATTTGCGCCGTTTATTTTGAAAGTGGCTTAAGTCCATTTTCATCTTTTATCAAGTTGGCACTTGTGACATTTATAATTTATGCTGAACTGTCAAAAAAATAAATCGGTATTGAAATATACTTAGTACAATTGAAAATTTTATATCACATACATTTTCAAAATAATATAAATACTGAAAATCCTAATTTTTAAAGTGACCTACATAAGTCCACTTTTTATTGACGATGTCAAAAAGTGCGGCCCAAAATGTCGAAAGCAGTGATGAAGGTAATTTAAATTACGTTTTGATATTGAATTGAAATTTAAAAAATAATATTTAATTTAAAGAAATTATTAAACCCATGGGAAAGGATAAAATAACAAGATTTCTTGATTCTGAAAGTGAAGAGGAATTAAACTCATACAACAGATTTAAAAAAAGAAGGAGAATTTTAGAAGTTCATTCAACAGAGGAAGAGGAAGTAATTGAGAATGAGAATTTACAAAACAGCACCTTCAAAGAAGGATTCAGAGAACACAGAAGTGGTACTTATATTCAGAAAATTCGTAAAATTAAACGGAATTCAGGGAAAAAATACGATACACAATCGGGAAAAATTATTCCTGCCAAAGTCTTCAAAATGAAGATTGCCAATGCCGAAAAGACTGCTTGAAAAATTTAAATGAAACAGAAAGAAAACGTATTTTCGAATTGTTTTGGAACTTTGGAGACTTTAATAAGCAAAATATATTGCTATACGAAGCGACCGGACGCAGTGTTGTAAAAAGAAGACGTCAGAGAAACGGAAAAGGTTCATGTAGAAATGAGAGTTTTACGTATTGGTTAAATTCTAAAACAGGCAAAGTTGCTGTTTGTAAAAAAATCTTTTTAGATACTTTTCAAATAAGCGAAGGACGATTGAAACGTGTATTAAAATCTAAAAACGTTGGCAACGATTTGCGTGGGCGTTTGCCTGGATCACCGAGAAAAATATGTGATGAAGCAAATTTGATTGTTCAAAACCATATTAACAGTTTCCGGAAATTTGAATCCCATTATACTAGGGACCATAATCCCGACAGAAAATATCTTCATCCTGAAATGTCTATAAAAAATTGTTTAATATTTATGAGCTTCACTGTGAAGAAAATAATTTAAAAGCAGTTAATGAATGGACTTATAGAAAAATATTCAAAAAGGATTGTAATCTACATTTCCACCAACCACGCAAATACACATGTCAAATATGTGATCTATTAAACATTAAAGTCAAAGCATCAGAAAACCATGAAGAACAGAAAAAACTTATGGAAGAACATGATATTCATTTGAAGCTAGCAGAATCGGCTAGAAATGCGTTAAAACAAGATCAAGAGCGAGTATCAAGTAATCCATCTCATTATTTTGGCTTTTCATTCGATTTGCAGAAAGCGTTACCATTCCCAAAGTTAACTAATTCAGTAGCTTATTATAAATGTAACATGTATATTTTAAATTTAGGCATACACAATTTCCACAACGATAATGTATACATGTACGTTTGGGATGAAACAAAAGCTTCTAGAGGTTTCCAAGAAGTGGCTTCATGCCTCTTGAGACACCAAAAAACCCTGAAAGGTGGAAAACACATCATTGCATATAATGACATGTGTGGAGGACAAAACAGAAACATCAAAATATCTTTAATGTGGTTAAAAATTCTATCGATGGGAAATGATGTGGAAATCATAGACCACAATTTTTTAATATCAGGGCATTCATTTTTACCTAATGACAGAGATTTTGGCGTTATAGAAATGTCGTTAAAAAGAAATCAGTTATTGTATGTGCCACAAGATTATTATAATATAATTTCAAAATGTAGAAAAGGTAATACTTTCATACTAAATGAAATGAAACAAGAGGATTTTATATCAACAAGACTCTTGGAAGTAGCAGTTTACAAAAGATCCAAAAATACCAACGGAGAAAAGATATACTGGCTTCAAATAAGCTGGATGCGATTTTTAATAAATGAACCATATAAAATTTTATACAAAACAACCATGGATGAAAACGCAGAATTTAAAATTCTTGATTTATTGCCACGTCGGGGTAGACCTAAAAAATTTGGGAATAATGTATTGCCATCATTATATAAAAGTATAAGAAGCATCACATCGCTAAAATACCGACACATGATGGACTTATTGCGGTATATACCTCCGGAACACCATAACTGCTTCAAATCACTCCCGAATACTGAGAATGTTAACGAATAACTTGTTACTAAATTTATTTCTATTATCTAAAAATATAATTTAAATGTTTTTTTTTTCTATTTTTCAAGCTATATGTAACGGACTTTCACTTTTTGTAACAAAACAAATTTTTATTTTGAAAGTGACCTAAGGCCTTTTAAGGTAAGCAAGGTCATATTATACACTTAATAATAGCGACTTTTTAATAGGATGTATAAAATGAAATCCCTCAAATGCGATTTAACATTGCAAGTCAACCATATATCTTACGTATATTTTTAATTTTGTAAAAACGCAAAACCTTAAGTATTTCAAATAAAAGATAAATGGACTTAAGTCACTTTCAAAATGAACGGCTCAAATATAAAGTTAATTATAGGATTATTAAGGCTCTTATGTTCTTATGCAAAAATATTCCGTAACAAATAGAACTCAAAATGTACAGCTCAACCTGAAAAACATTTACGTGCGTTGCTTTAGTAGTAGTCCTTTGCATGTGAATTGTTGGCCTACTCGTAAGTATCTAACTTTGCATTTGATGTTCAATTTTTTCCCAAAATCCCATGCAATGTCGTATCAACTTCAAAATACGTTAAATTTGGAGGCCCTGCAGTTACAAAACACTCTCTTTGCGCCATACAAAATAAAAAGCAATTGATAAAAATATACAACTTCCTCCTTTGTATGTGACAAAGCTGACGAACGGTAAAACAGATTTATTACCAAAATTGCTGGAATGTTATTGTACTATTATGAGACAATACAGTGTAAGACAATACACTATTAAAATTCTGTAGACCAGGAACAAGAGAGCCATAGAAACACAATTTTTACTTGTTTCTTGGAATCGCAAAGTGGAGACATCATAACCACATGAATGTTTCGTACATTTCTGAGACCAAAACAAATGACTCAACTTCGACACAGTCAGCAACGGTTCGGAATGCAGCTGAAATTCGAAACGGTCTTCCAACCGCCGATTGTTTACTTCAACCGCCAATCTTCCATTGGAAAACCGCCGATAGCACTGTACTGTGACTAATTCATCAGGCCCAAGTTTGAAGAGTGCCGTTGGGATCCGTGGGCTTATCGGCAAGGTCGTTCGAGGCCGAGAGTCGTTGATCCAGGAGGAAGCAAAAACAGTTCTAAACGTGGAAACTGTGCCGTGCAACGGATCGGACGTGATTTTTCCGAAACCAAAAAACACCATCCACCTCTTCCGCTGCGCCGTGTGGGTGAAACAATGGATCGGCATCCGGATTCCTCGGGCCGCCGATCCTTCTCTATCTCGCAAGAAACAGGCACGAGCTTGTGTGTGCCAACGGCTTTTTTGACCGACCGGTCAGAACAAGTTCGTCGTTTCACCGCGTGCGTTCATACAAGCCACCAGAAGGAGAAAGAGGGACGCAGCGGAAGAAATGATGAGAGAGAGCAACAGCCCCCACTGCCACGGGCCAAGTAACAACAGCTGTTTTTACCGTGTGGCCAAGGGTGGGGGTAAGGACAAGGAAAGGCCGATTGAGTACGAACGCGGAATGAACGAACTAGTTGATCGTAGTCCGTTCTCGTGTGAAGTAGTGCGTGAACCGTATCAGTGCTTCAGCGGATGCAAAATTGAGGATTACAGCATATTGTCTTATCAGTGCAAAAAATCGTCGAAGATGGTTCGCAGCCTGGCCCAGTGGACGAAGACATTGAGCTTCCCGGCGCGAATCTCGCCCAACAAGACTTCGAAGGAGAGCATCATCAACGTGCACCCCGTCAGCCCCACGGTCACCCCAACCCCCAGCACGAACTCTCTTTCACCCCCATCTATTAAAAACAACAACGAAATCAACACAATGATAAACAGCACTTCACAAATCAACAGCGAAGTTGGCAAAGTAAGTTCGCTAAGACTTTCTTTGGAAGTATGTATTGATGGTGCTCATCGGTCGAAGGATAAATCTGTGAAAATATTTCCAAAAGATACGAGAACCGGAAGTCATTGGAAACTAAAAACAATGCATCATTTTGTACTAAAATGTTGTATGGTTCATACAATTATAAATCTAATTTCTTCCAAAATTTTAGCTCAAAATGTTGATACAATTAGAAATCTACAACAAAATTTTGTACTAAAATCTTGGATGGTTCATACAATTAGAAATCTAATTTCTTTAACAATACAACATTTTGTACTAAAATGTTGTATGGTTCATACAATTAGCAATCTAATACAAAATTTTGTACTTAAATGTTGTATGGTTCATACAATTATAAATCTAATTTCTTCCAAAATTTTAGCACAAAATGTTGATACAATTAGAAATCTACAACAAAATTTTGTACTAAAATCTTGTATGGTTCATACAATTAGAAATCTAATTTCTTCCAAAACGTATTTTTATTAAATTATCGTATAGTTATGGAAAGCAAAATTATTTGTCTTGGTCTTTGCCAAATTTTGTTTTCCAGGCTAAAACGGAATCCTTGTTTCAGCTTGGAAAACAAAATTTGGCAAAGACTAAGACGGTAGAATTTTTGCAATAACATCTTAATTGTAACTAATTAACGGAAAGAATATAATAATATAACACAATAACAGGTTCAAATTTATTCTGAAACATTTTACAAAAACATATAAAATGAAAATAGACATTAGTATATTTTATCAATTAAAGAAGGAATAATACAACTTCAAAGTGTGATCCAAGTTTCATATGGACTGCACGTTTTTTGAAGAAAACAAAATTTTACGTTTTTTGAAAACAAAATTTTATAGCAATCTTGATTTACGGGAAAAAATACGTTGAAAGTTTCATTTTATCGTTTTTTACCAAATATAAAACAAAGTTAGATATTATACAGTTACATATTATACATGAATAGTTGATATCAAAATGAAGACCATAACTTAGGAAGAGTGAAAATAATGGTAGAGCCTTGAGCCTTGTGAAGTTTGAGTCCAAAACAGTTTTTATTTTCAAATAAATTGAATTAATGAGGGAGTTTTGTACTGCACATCAAATATGCCATAGATTAATATTGGAAACCTTACTTAACGAGAGATGAAAAAATCTATTTATCATTTCTGTGGCCGCAATAAATCAAATTAATTTAACTTTTCAAAAATGAAGACTTCTTATACTAAAATTAAAATCTTGATTTGAATGGTTTTGGGAAATATTTGAAAACAGGAAGTAAATGCTAAAACAGAATCCTTGTTTTAGCTTGGAAAACAAAATTTGGCAAAGACTAAGACAGAAGAATTTTTACAATAACATCTAAATTGTAACTAATTACCGGAAAGAATATAATAATAAAACACAATAACAGGTTCAAAAACATCCTGAAACACTTTACAAAAACATATAAAATGAACATAGACATCACTATATTTTCTCAATTAAAGAAGGAATAATACAACTTCAAAGTGTGATCCAACATAGGTACTTCATATGGACTTCACGTTTTTTGAAGAAAATAAAATTTAACGTTTTTTTGAAAAACTAAATTTTATAGCAATCTTGATTTACGAGAAAAAATTCGTTTAAAGTTTCATTTTTAACGTTTTTTACCAAATATAAAACAAAGTTACATATTATACAAAGAATAGTTGATTCAAAATGAGGAACATAACTTGGGGAGAGTGGAAAATAAATGGACTTCACGTATTGTGAAGAAAACAAAATTTCACGTTTTTGAAAAACAAAATTTTATAGCAATCTTGATTTACGGAAAAAAATACGTTGAAAGTTTCATTTTTATCATTTTTTAACCTATATAAACAAAGTTACATATTATACAAAGAAAAGTTAATATCAAAATAAAGAAATTAACTTGGGAAGAGTGGAAAATATTGGTAGAGCTTTGAGCCTTGAGCCTCGTGGAGTTTGAGAAAAGTCCAAAACAGTATTTTCAAATAAATTGAATTAGTGAGGTTCATTTTGAAATGAATATTTCTTATACTAAAATTAAAATCTTGATTTGAATGGTTTCGGGAAATATTTGGAAACAGGAAGTAAATGTTTACCACGATTAATAGATATAAGAAGACTACTTTAGGAAAAGTTAAAGATAATTTTAAAATCTTGATTTGAATGGCTTAGGGAAATATTTGAACACAGGAAGTAAATGTTTACCACCATTGATAGATATAAGAAGACTTATTTCGCAAAAGTTAAAAATTATTATTTACTTCACGTTTTTTGAAGAAAACAATATTTCACGTTTTTTGAACAAACAAAATTTTATATCAATCTTGATTTACGGGAAAAAATAGGTTGAAATTTTCATTTTTGTCGTTGTTGTTTTTTTTTCAAGTATGAAACAAAGTTACAAGAATAGTTGATATCAAAATGAAGAAAATAACTTGGGAAGAGTGGAAAATAATGCCTTGAGCCTCGTAGAGTTTGAGAAAAATCCACAACAGTATTTTAAAATAAATTGAATTAGTGAGAATGTTTTGTACTGCACATCAAATATGTCATAGATTAATATTGGAAACCTTACTTAACGATAGATGAAAAATTCTATTTATCATTTTTGTGGCCGCAATAAATCAAATTAATTTAACTTTTGAAATGAAGATTTTTTATACTAAAATTAATATCTTGATTTGAATGGTTTTGGGAAATATTGGAAAACAGGAAGTAAATGCTAAAACAGAATCCTTGTTTTAGCTTGGAAAACAAAAGTTTTCAAAGGCCAAGACAGAAGAATTTTTGCAATAACATCTGAATTGTAACTAATTACCGGAAAGAATATAATAATATAACACAATAACAGGTTCAAAAATATTCTGAAACACTTTACAAAAACATATAAAATGAAAATAGACATTAGTATATTTTATCAATTAAAGAAGGAATAATACAACTTCAAAGTGTGATCCAATTTTTATATGGACTGCACGTTTTTTGAAGAAAACAAAATTTTACGTTTTTTGAAAAACAAAATTTTATAGCAATCTTGATTTACGGGAAAAAATACGTTGAAAGTTTCATTTTTATCGTTTTTTAACAAATATTAACAAAGATACATATTATACAAAGAATAGTTGATATCAAAATGAAGAACATAACTTGGGAAGAGTGGAAAATAATGGTAGAGCTTTGAGCCTTGAGCCTCGTGAAGTTTGAGAAACGTCGAAAACTATATTTTCAAATAAATTGAATTAGTGAGAATGTTTTGTGCTGCACATCAGCTTCAAAATAATTCACTTTTGAAATGCAGATGTTTTGTACTAAAATTAATATCTTGATTTGAAAGGTTTTGGGAAATATTGGTCTGGGATTAATATTAGAAAACCTTACTTAACGATAGATGAAAATATCTATTTATCATTTTTGTGAGCGGAATAAATCAAAATAATTTAACTTTTGAAATGAAGATTTCTTATAGTAAAATTAAAATCTTGAGTTTAATGGTTTTGGGAAATATTTGAAAACAGGAAGTAAATGCTAAAACAGAATCCTTGTTTTAGTTTGGAAAGCAAAAGTTTTCAAAGGCTAAGACAGAAGAAATTTTGCAATAACATCTAAATTGTAACTTATTACCGGAAAGAATATAATAATATAAAACAATAACAGTTTCAAAAATATCCTGAAACACTTTACAAAAACATATAAAATGAACATACACATTAGTATATTTTATCAATTATAGAAGGAATAATACAACTTCAAAGTGTGATCCAACATAAGTACTTCATATGGACAGCACGTTTTTTGAAGAAACCAAAATTTCACGTTTTTTGAAAACAAAATTTTATAGCAATCTTGATTTACGGGAAAAATACGTTGAAAGTTTCATTTTTATCGTTTTTTAACAAATATAAGCAAAGTTACATATTATACAAAGAATAGTTGATATAAAAATAAAGAACATAACTTCGGAAGAGTGGAAAATAAATGGACTTCACGTTTTTTTTTTGAAGAAAACAAAATTTTACGTTTTTTGAAAAACAAAATTTTATAGCAATCTTGATTTACGGGAAAAATACGTTGAAAGTTTCATTTTTATCGTTTTTTAACAAATATAAGCAAAGTTACATATTATACAAAGAATAGTTGATATCAAAATGAAGAACATAACTTGGGAAGAGTGGAAAATAATGGTAGAGCCTTGAGCCTCGTGGAGTTTCAGAAAAGTCCAAAACAGTATTTTCAAATAAATTGAATTAGTGAGGAAGTTTTGTACTGCACATCAAATTTCATTTTTATCGTTTTTTACCAAATATAAACCAAAGTTACATATTATACAAACAAAAGTTGATATCAAAATTAAGAACATAACTTGGGAAGACTGGAAAATAATGGTAGAGCTTTGAGCCTTGAGCCTCGTGGAGTTTCAGAAAAGTCCAAACCAGTATTTTCAATTAAATTGAATTTGTGAGAATGTACTGCACATCAAAAATGTCATAGATTAATATTGGAAACCTTACTTAACGATAGATGAAAATATCTATTTATCATTTTTGTGAGCAATAAATCAAAATAATTTAACTTTCGAAATGAAAATTTCTTATACTAAAATTAAAAGCTTGATTTGAATGGTTTTGGGAAATATTTGAAAACAGGAAGTAAATGCTAAAACAGAATCCTTGTTTTAGCTTGGAAAACAAAAGTTTCAAAGGCTAAGACGGTAGAATTTTTGCAATAACATCTGAATTGTAACTAATTACCGGAAAGAATATAATAATAAAACACAATAACAGGTTCAAAAATGTCCTGAAACACTTTGCAATAACATTTAAAATGAACATAGACATTAGTATATTTTCTCAATTAAAGAAGGAATAATACAACTATAAAGTGTGATCCAACATAGGTAGTTCATATGGACTTCACGTTTCTTGAAGAAAACAAAATTTCACGTTTTTTGAAAAACAAAATTTCATAGCAATCTTGATTTGCCGGAAAAGAATACGTTGAAAATTTCGTTTTTATCGTTTTTTACCAAATATAAAACAAAGTTACATATTATACAAAGAATAGTTGATATCAAAATGAAGAACATAACTTCGGAAAAGTGGAAAATAAATGGACTTCACGTTTTTTTGAAGAAAACAAAATTTTACGTTTTTTGAAAAACAAAATTTTATAGCAATCTTGATTTACGGGAAAAAATACGTTGAAAGTTTCATTTTTATCGTTTTTTACCAAATATAAGCAAAGTTACATATTATACAAAGAATAGTTGATATCAAAATGAAGAACATAACTTGGGAAGAGTGGAAAATAATGGTAGAGCCTTGAGCCTCGTTGAGTTTCAGAAAAGTCCAAAACAGTATTTTCAAATAAATTGAATTAGTGACGAAGTTTTGTACTGCACATCAAATTTCATTTTTATCGTTTTTTACCAAATATAAACCAAAGTTACATATTATACAAACAAAAGTTGATATCAAAACTAACATAACATATAACATAATAACAATATAACATAACATAACTTGGGAAGACTGGAAAATAATGGTAGAGCCTTGAGCCTCGTGGAGTTTGAGAAAAGTCCAAAACAGTATTTTCAAATAAATTGAATTAGTGAGAATGTTTTGTGCTGCACATCAGCTTCAAAATAATTCACTTTTGAAATGCAGATTTTTTATACTAAAATTAAAATCTTGATTTGTATGGTTTTGGGAAATATTGGTTTGGGATTAATATTTGAAACCTTATTTAACGATAGATGAAAATATCTATTTATTATTTTTGTGAGCGCAATAAATCAAAATAATTTAAGTTTTGAAATGATGATTTCTTGTAGTAAAATTAAAATCTTGATTTGAATGGTTTTGGGAAATATGTGAAAACAGGAAGTAAATGTTTACCACGATTGATAGATATAAGAATACTACTTCAGCAAATGTTAAAGATAATTTTAGACTTCTGTAGCAAAAGTTAAAGATTATTTTAAACTTCTTTAGCAAAAGTTAAAGATAATTTTAAAATCTTGATTTGAATGGTGTTGGGAAATATTTGAAAACAGGAAGTAAATGTTTACCACGATTGATAGATATAAGAGGACTACTTCAGCAAAAGTTAAAGATAATTTTAGACTTCTTTAGCGAAAGTTAAAGATAGGTTTAAAATCATGATTTGAATGGTTTTGTGAAATATTTGAAAACAGGAAGTAAATGTTTACCACGATTGATATAAGAAGACTTCTTTAGCAAAAGTTAAAGATAATTTTAAAATCTTGATTTGAATGGTTTTAGGAAATATTTGAAAACAGGAAGTAAATGTTTACCACAATTGATAGATATTAGAAGACTACTTTAGCAAATATTATAGATAATTTTGAACTTCGCATTTTTTGAAGAAAACAAAATTTCACTTTTTTTGATAAACCAAATTTTATAGCAATCCTGATTAACGGAGAAAAATATGTTGACATTTGAATTTTTATCGTTTGTTTTTCAAATATGAAACAAAGTTACTTGAATTTTGTACAAAGAATAGTTGATATCAAAATGAAGAACATAACTTGGGAAGAGTCATAGATTAATATTGGAAACCTTACTTAGCGACAGATAAAAAAATCTATTTGGGAGCGCAATAACTCAAAATAATTTAACTTTGGAAATGAAGATTTCTTATACTAAAATTAAAATCTTGATTTGACTGGTTTTGGGAAATATTTGAAAACAGGAAGTAAATGTTTACCACGATTGATAGATATAAGAAGACTTCTTTAGCAAAAGTTGAAGATAATTCTTCGCTTCTTTAGCAAAAGTTAAAGATAATTTTGGACTGCACGTTTTTTGAAGAAAAAAAAAACAAAATTTCACGTATTTTGAAAAAAAAAACTTTTATAGCAATTTGATTTCCAGAGGAAATAACATTGAAATATAATTTTTATCGTTTTTTCCAAATATAAAACAAAGTTACATGAATATTGTACAAATAATAGTTGATATCAAAATGAATTACATAACTTGGGAAAAGTGAAAAATAATCGTAGAGCCTTGAGCCTCGTGGATTTTGAAAAAAGTCCAAAACTGTCCTCTCAAATAAATTGAATTAGTGAGAAAGTAGTGAGATTGAATTTTTAATTACAAGTAATTAACATAACATACGTACCATATCTAATCAATCATCAAACCTAACCTAACCTAACCTAACCTATCCTAACCTAACATCAGTTTCAAATTAACGCCCCAGCAATTTACCTGTCGAACTGAATAAAATACATAATCTGCGAAACGAGACATCGATAATTTCTGATGGCTATTTCACTACGAATACATTGCAAACTAATTATGTAAATATTAGTTTCGGATGCTTTGCGGTTACACCTTTGTCATGCAGATTCCTTGTAGGCGTTGCCTACAAAAATCTGATGTAAGCATATTCTCAATAGACAATTTCTAATCTCATCTTTTATAAAGCAAAGGTGAATTTACTTTCTCGTCGTTGCTGTGAACACACAATTGCAGATGTAATTATACTATAACTGGTCATACGTGGAAACGAATATATTTCCTTAATGAAAGCAGCAGATGGCACTGGATGTGGGTGCACCTTATGCCTCCAGTTCCCACCGAGATGACGAAAAAAAACCCATTAAATGTGCTACTAATGATCAATGACCATCGATAAATCAATGGTAGGATGATGGGAGAAACTCTTAGATGTCAAAATCACATGTTAGTAAATGGCAAATTATATTTTATAACATATAATCGATTCATTAGTTAAATTGTGAGTTATTAAAAAAATGTGAAAATTTTGTAGTGTGAGGTATAATACATGGCAGATAATTTGCCACTTTTCCATAAAAACCGATCCCCAACTTATATTGGACCAATGAGTATGCACCCCAAACTTGCGGAAACGGTTTTGAACCATAAAGCCATAACAATTTTATTATTTTGATCCCTTAGAAAGTTCTTTGGAATAATCAACCGCATTACTCATTCATTGCGCATTACTAATTACGCAAAATTATGATTTTACTTTCATATATGTAGTGAAATTAAATTTTATAAACATAAAATTTTCGAATTCGAAATTTTGTGAAAATTCGAAAAATGTCTGTTTTCGAATCTTCGCAGTGCTCTGTCATATACAGGCATATACATATACAGGGTGTCCCAAGCTAATGGGCCATTAAAAGTTTATAGTTCTCTACAAAATATGTTTCAAATTAAACGGGGAAGCCAAATACATAATAAAATAAAGGGTGTTCCATTTAAAAATACAAAAATTGATAGCTATTTCCGGTAGAACCGAAAGTGATAGAAGATTGAAAGTATTTCACCTTCTTTGTTTTAATAAAAATATATTCGTTTCCAGTACATACTGTACAGTTTATGATAAAATTTTTGCAATATTCTATAAAATTTTATAATTTTCAAGTGCTATTTCCTGTTTTTCTTTGTTTTTTATAAAAATGTAAACATTTCCAATAAACATTTTGTAATTTTCAGTAAAAATTATGCAGTTTCCAGCAACATTCTAAATTCATGCTGAGAATTTTATAATTTTCAATGCTGGAAAATGCCGGCAAATGTTTTAATTTATGCTGACAATTTTATAACTTTCACTGCAATGTTTAATTTATAAATAGAAATTTCGCAATTTACAATAAATGTCATACTTTCAAATGCACTTTCATAATTTTCGTAGAAAGTTTCATAAGTCCCAATGGAATTTGCACCATTTCAAATAAATTTTAAATTAATGCTTAAATTTGATAATGTTTACTGCAATGTTTAATTTACAATCGAAATTTCGCAATTTTCTATCAAAATATGTAATTTTCAAATGCAATTTTAAGTTTTTCTTTGTTTTTATTAAAATGTCTTTGTTTTCAGTAAACATATTGCAGTTTTCAGTAAAAATTTAGCATTTCCAGCAACATTCTAAATTTATACTGAGAATTTTATTATTTTCAGTGCTGTCTTTAATTTCCAATCAAAATATTGCCGTTTCCAACGAATATTGCTAATTTTTAATTATAATAACATCATTTTCGATGAGCACTTTAGGAGTTTCCATGAAAATTTCACTATTTCCAGTAAAATCTTTAGTATTTCCACTAAAATTTTAAATTCATGCTGAAAATTTTCACTCAAATTTTAATATACAATAAAATATTTGCAATTTTCTATCAAAATTTGTAAATTTTAAGTGCGATTTTAAGTTTTTCTTTGTTTTTACAAAAATATATTCATTTTTAGTAAATATTTTTCAATTTATAATAAAAAATTTGTAATCTTCTATCAAATTTTATAATTTTCAAGTGCGATTTCCTGTTTTTCTTTGTTTTTTATAAAAATTTAAACATTTCCAATAAACATTTTGTAATTTTCAGTAAAAATTATGCAGTTTCCAGCAACATTCTAAATTCATAATGAGAATTTTATAATTTTCAATGCTGCCTTTATTTTCCTATCAAAATTTTGTACCTTCCAATGAATATTAATAATTTTTAATTACATTTTCATAATTTTCGATGAATACTTTGTACGTTTCAATGACAATTTCATCATTTCCAGTAAAAAATTTGGAATTGCCGGCAAATGTTTTAATTTATGCTGACAATTTTATAACTTTCACTGCAATGCTTAATTTACAAACAGGAATTTCGCAATTTACAATGAAAATGTCATAATTTCAAATGCACTTTCATAATTTTCGTAGAAAATTTTATAATTTCCAATGGAAATTTGACCATTTCCAGTAAAAAAATTAGAACTGCTAAATACGTTTTAAATTAATACTTAAATGTAACAATATTTACTGCAATGTTTAATTTAGAATCAAAATTTTACAATTTTCTATAAAAAATTGTAATTTTCAAATGCAATTTTAAGATTTTCTTTGTTTTTATGAAAATATCTTTGATTTCAGTAAACATATTGCAGTTTTCAGTAAAAATTTTACAGTTTCCTACAACATTCTAAATTTATATTGAGAATTTTAAAATTTTCAGTGCTGTCTTTAATTTACAATCAAAATATTGCCGTTTCCAACGAATATTGCTAATTTTTAATTATAATAATATAATTTTCGATGAGCACTTTAGGAGTTTCCATGAAAATTTCACTATTTCCAGTAAAATCGTTAGTATTTCCACTAAAATTTTAAATTCATGCTGAAAATTTTCACTCAAATTTTAATATACAATAAGATATTTGCAATTTTCTATCAAAATTTGTAAATTTTAAGTGCGATTTTAAGTTTTTCTTTGTTTTTACAAAAATATATTCATTTTTAGTAAATATTTTTCAATTTATAATAAAAAATTTGTAATCTTCTATCAAATTTTATAATTTTCATATGCGATTTCCTGTTTTTCTTTGTTTTTTATAAAAATTTAAACATTTCCAATAAACATTTTGTAATTTTCAGTAAAAATTATGCAGTTTCCGCAACATTCTAAATTCATGCTGAGAATTTTATAATTTTCAGTGCTGCCTTTATTTTCCAATCAAAATTTTGTAAATATTATTATGTTATAAATAATAACATAATTTTCGAAGAGCACTTTAAGAGTTTCCATGAAAATTTTACTATTTCTTGTAAAACCTTTGTTATTGCCTCTAAAATTTTAAATTCATGCCGAAAATGTTAAAATTTTTACTGCAATGTTTCATTTACTATAAAAACATTGCAATTTTCTATCAAAATTTAAAATTTTTAAGTGCGATTTCATGTTTTTGTTTGTTTTTATAAAAATTTCAACATTTCAAATAAACATTTTGCACTTTTCAGTAAAAATTTTGCAGTTTCCAACAACATTCTAAATTCATGTTGAGAATATTATAATTTTCAGTGCTGATTTTTTATTTTATCGATAACCCCATAAACTTTTAGTGGTCCATTCGCGTGGGACACCCTGTATAGATTTAGGCATTTGCATAAATATTGATAGTTTAAATTATGAGTTTTATCAACACCTAAATATTAAGTATTGAATATCAAATGAAGGAATTATATTAATATAATATATGGACTTAATAATTTTATTAATGACTAATTATAGAAATATTAAATAACTGTGTAAATAGTAAAATACGCGAATTACAACGCAATAATATTCCGTAGATAACAGCTATTTATGTCGCTGCACAATAAGTGTATAGCGATGACCGAAATGCTAAAAATATATGATAATTGCGAGAATTCAGATAAGAAATTAATGTCTACAAAGACACCATTATGAGAAAAATATTTTTAAGAATTTCAATAAAAATATTTGTTAACTGAGAATGGAATTCATTATACCTACATAAACAACAAATTGTTGTAAAGTTATAGCATTGTTGAAATATTTAATTATTTAAACATTATCTTAACTTCGCATTTCAACTAATATTTGCGAAGATTGTTTTCTAAATCGTTTAAGAATGATTTATTTGTGATAATTTATAGTGTACTTGTATTGGGGCTACCAGTACAATAATAATTACTATACAGTACAAGTATACAGTACAGTACAATAATTATTATTGAATAGATTTGTGCCCCGTCTTATAATTTCCAAATAGTTTATACGACTACCGATATGACTTCATTAGGATCCAACAGCGTTATTCATAAAAATTTAAACCGTGGTTTAGCGGTGTTTTATAAAGGGTTACCAAGGTTACTAAGATTAAACCACCGTAAAACCGCGGGTTAATTTTTTTTTTATATGAATAACACTGTAAGAATGTTAAACGCCGTTTAAAGTTAACCGCGGACTTGACCTAAAAAAATATATGAAAACAGTAATGCAACATAGTTCACAGTTCAAATCATATTCCTTTTTACATGTATTTAGTGAAAATGCAAAATTGCGTGAGTATTGTATAACACAGCAAGAGAAAAAATTTACATTCAAGAGAATTGCTTATTACATCACGTGCATTTATTATGGGTTATTATTTTTAAGTACATATAGCGCGTCCTTTGTAATCCCAGTTGTGGTGTAATAATTAAAACATTATTGCATGTAATGGGTAACTGAAAGCATACTTGCCAACAATTGAAGTTGGAAAATTAGTGAATAATAGAGTTCTTATGAGAGATCAGATAAATATAATAATGGCGAGTGTAGGGCAATGAATTTTATGGAGTTTTATTTATTCGATCAAATGAAGTTTTACTACTAATAATAATAACTTGTTTAATTTTATTATTGTCTAGGATGCCTTATATTAACTTCTCAAAGAAAAATAAATAAGAAAAAAATAACAAGATAACAAAACTAAGAAAGAAAGAAGAAAACTTATAACAACATTATTATAATTTTTGTTATAGTTTCATCCATTTTGGATACCAGTTATTATTATATTTTTTGAAAGAAGGAAGAAAACTTTGAAAATATTTTATTTTTGTTATAGTTTCATGCATTATTTATATCAGTTATTATTATATTTTATATTGATTTTTCTTTCTACTACCAGTACAGAGAGATAATGATAAATAAGACCTTTATTAGGCTATTGGCCCTCGGCCTTTCAGCGTTGTTTTGCCTACATTTGCCGATTCTTGCCATATTTGTCAATTTATGGCATATTTGTGCCTACTTTTGCCACAAATTTGACAATTTTTGTCATAATTGCTTATTTTTGCCACATATTTGACTATTTTCGTCTTCCAGAGAACATAATTTTTCATCAATGGTGTGGAAAATAAAAGATATCTTACATAATTTGGAGTTAAATTAGATTTCAATCATTTAAAAAAAAACCAAATCTGTCAGTCCTGTGTAACAGAATCGTATGTATTACCATTGATTATAATACTATTATAATTATTAATAATTAAGTATTATAATCAATGGTATTACGTTGGTGTGACAATATGTCTACTTAATTATAAGAATAAAACTAAATCCAAAAAATGCGTATTTAGCAGTGTTTTTCAAATAATCCAATACAATAAACACTACTCATGTGATGTTGAGCGATCAATTTATAGTTACAAATATATGTTTTCAGAGGAAAGACAATGTTTAACATTAGAAAATATTGAAATGATATTAGTTTGGCATTGCGGAAAAAAATGAGAAATAGAAATAGTACTGCTGTAGCGTTTCTGTTTTCTTGTAGTCTGAGCAATAAACTTTTTTTAAACTTTAAATTCCCAAGTTTTATTATTACCTATTTCTACCTATTTTAATATTGCTGCCTATTTGCCTACCTATTTTAAGACTTATTGGTGCCTATAATCTGCTAATAGGAACAAATTACGAATACGTAGATATAATTCTATAATGGGAAACGAATATTTAGAGACAGTCTAGCGAATTCTCCACACATACATTTTTTTTGTAAATCTCTAAAGATCAATAAAGATAATAATAATAATAAAGAATATTTATTAGCAAATAACTAGATAGATAGAGCTACATAATATACAAAATTTCAACAAAATAAAGATAAAGATTTGTAAAGATTGTATTGTATTATTGTATATTTTTTGGTTCGTTTTCATATTTATTTATTTTTTGTGTAGATATATTGTGAAGCTTTTCAGTTAATAAAATATTCTTATTATTATTATTATAGTCCTCGACATCCAATGGGTAAAAGAGGGATGGATTATGTATGTATGTATTATTATAGCAGTATTGACAGTTATCGCACTTAAATAATAAAAAAAAATATTAAAATTCGTAATTATATTTGTAGGTTTGATAAATAGATTTATAAAATGCATACTTTTATATAAAAAGTTACAGTTTATCAACATAAAACAGAAAATTCATAAAACAGAAAATTTTTCAATTCAAAAATTGTCAATTTAGGTATACATAATTGAAATGACCACCTAGAAAATTAATAGCTTCGGAAAGAGGAGCTTTTATCCGGAAAACTGGCGGATAATCTCTAGAAAAGTTTTTGTTTCCTCCAAAAAAATAAAATTTCCAAGAGCAAATTCGTGTATATGCGTAGAGTATCAGTAATATAACTTCATGTTAGATCAGTCACTAATGCAGATTAACAGTAATCAGTCAAAACACTCAATAAATGAAAAGTAGACATAAAATTGTTACTTTCTTTAAATTTTGGTAAAGATCATTACATTTTTTATACGTATACTGTTTGAACAGTTTGACAGTTTTTTTTATGTATGGGTGGGCCAAATGCAAGTTTCTTTTTAAAAATGCAATAAAATAACCAAATATATACAGGGTGTTAATACTAAGTTGTAACACCCGAAAATGGCAGTTAGAACTCATTGAAAAAAACAACTTTTCTTAGTTCAAATTTTTGAATTGGAGCCCCAGTTCATAGTTATTAGCGTTCTTTTGTTTTTCGAAAAATCGTCATTACTCCCTTATTTTAAGAAATATTTAAAAAATACAAAAACGTTCAGCATAAGCTATCGGTTCTCTAAAACATTTGTATTTACAATTATTTTCTATTTTATCAAATAACAAAATGGCCACCGAAGAAAATTTTCGAAACAAGATATTTTGAAAATCACTCGATTGATTTTTGAAAATAAAACATTTATGAAATCCTTAAACTATATTATAACATTTGTCTGAAACATTTTTTTCGATCTGTCCAAAAAAGTTATTATTCAAATTGAATTACAAGATGAATTTTAACAAAATGCAACAATCATTTAAAACAAAGTAAGCTAACCTTAAGTTAGGCCATTAGACAAGTTGATTCACGTGTTTTCTAGTTTGTACGTTCAAATTTAAATACTTTTTCATATTGTTCTTCAGAAATTTCTGCTTCATCTTGAAAAGTTTCAGTCACGTTTATCATTTGTGTGCGTATTTTGCATAATTTCTGTATCAAAATGAATAATTATCAAAACAGACAAATGTTATAAGATAGTTCAAGGATTTAATAAATGTTTTATTTTCAAAAATTGATCGATTGGTTTTCAAAATATCTTGCAAAGAAATTTTTGATCGGTCGCCATTTTGTTATTTGATAAAATAGAAAATAATTGTAAATACAAATGTTTTAGAGAACCGAAAGCGCATGTTGAACGTTTTTGTATTTTTTAAATATTCCTTAAAATAAGGGAGTAATGACGATTTTTCGAAAAACAAAAGAACGCCAATAACTATGAACTTATGCTCCAATTCAAAAATATTAACTAAGAAAAGTTGTTTGTTTCAATGAGTTCTAACTGCCATTTTCGGGTGTTACAACTTAGTATTAACACCCTGTATATATATTTTTCATATATTGTGGCTTCTTTGAAAGACGTAATTATTAAAATTTTAATGGAAATTTTTACATGTATGGGTGGGCAAATGCAAGTTTCTTTTTAAAAATGCAATAAAATAACTTAATATATATATATATTTTTTCATATATTATGGCTTCTTTGAAAGACGTAATTATTAAAATTTTATTGGAATTTTTTTACATATAGAGTGTGCATTTAAAATTAATAATTCATGAATAGTTTTTGAAAGATATTAATAAAACATTGATATTGGTAATTGATATTGCCAGAATAATGGATAATGTTGGAGTAATCACTAAACATTTGGTAATAATCTTGGAAAGTTTGACAGACTAATTATTATTTTGACAAAGATTGGTTTAATATAGATAAAATTTCCAAGACGAAATCGACTGCCCAACGAGCAAATTCACTTTTCATGTCGATAACATTTGCAATTGTTGTTATATTTAGTATATATATATAATTTCGGTTTTAGAACGTCTGTCGACGCTGTCCGATCCCCAGACTCTTCCTCCATCCTAACCTATCCTGCCATTGGTCATCTTGTAGGTTCCTTTCGCTCATAGCTTTCTGGATGCCGTCATTCCAGGATTTCCTGGGCCTGCCTCGTTTCCGTCTTTCCGGAGGGACCCAGTCGAGCGTAATTTTTGGCAAGCGATGATCTGCCATCCTTTTCACGTGTCCGTACCAGATTAGTTGCCGTTTTCCTGCTTCCTGTACGATATTTTCTCTCAAGCCGATTAATTCCTTTATCCTTGTATTGCGTACCCTATCCAACCTCGATATTCTACATGATCTTCTTAGGGCATCCATCTCCAGAGCCTCTAGTCTTCTTTTGTCAGCTTCGGTCCACCTCCATCCTTCTGCTCCGTAGAGTACAATACTTTTTATAACTGTGTTGTATATGTTATATTTTCTCTTTTTCGTTATTTCTTTACTCCACCATATACCATTTAGCCTCTTAATACCTCTTCTACCTTGTCCGATTCTTTGCCTAATTTCCTTTTCATCCTTTCCATCTTTTTGTATGTTTACCCCTAAGTATTGGTAACTATTGCATGCTGATATTATTTCTCCATTCTCCAGTTCCAAATCCTCGGATTCTCCTCCAATACATAGGTATTTAGTTTTGTTCAGGTTCATAGATAGACCTGCTTTTTCATACTCTTCTTTAATTTTCCTGGTCATATATTGAAGGTCATCTTTATCTTGGGCCATGAGCACTTGGTCATCTGCAAATTGGAGAGTGTATATGTTGTTGTCTCCTATGTTAATTCCCATGCCTTTGCATTTCCTTTTCCACGTTCTCAAGGAGTGTATATTTAGTACTTACTGGTAAATAATATTTATTTTTATTTTATTTTATGATTTATTTCTTTCGCCTGACAGTAGTTAAGCAACAAGAGTTCTAACGCAGGTTAGGTTAGTTTTCAATTAATTTAAACCGCGGATAATTGTCGCGATTATCCCATTAAAACGCGAATCCGCCACTTTAATGATGTAATTACCCGCGATTTCCGCAATCAACCCATTGTTACTGCCCGCGGTAATTGATTAATCCGCCAATCAAACCGCGGATTAAATTAATCGAAAACTAACCTAACCTGCGTTAGAACTCTTGTTGCTTAACTACTCCTGACTAGTTTCTGTTATGAACAATCATCATCAGAGGCATATGCATTCAATGTTCATACATCTTGAATTCACTTGAAATGTAATTTTAAAATTTGATAGTTCATCAGCTTAGTGTTATAAGGTTGCATGTAACATTTTGTTCAATTTTAGGTCTATAGCTTTATAGGGCTATATGATTTCAAAGCGGGACTTTTCAACTTGTCGGAAGGTTAAAATCGGATGATTAAGGATGATTAATTATAAAAAATCTAATTACAGTGCACAATACATCATTTTCTATGATAACAAACATATATAAAGTTGATATTCCTAAATTTACAAATTTGCACATACAACCTTGTAACATTAAGCCGACGAGTTGTCTAATTAGATATTTACTTAATTTCCAATTTAAGTTTTATTATTATTAATTTAATTTTAAAGTCCAATTTGAAAAATAAAACTTACAATACTCGTTGAGTATTTGCACTTATAATTACTAACAAAAACTTAAGTGCTATAAATAAAATAAATTGTATTTTATTTTTCTACAAATATTGAACAAACTTGTAAATAATTAAAAATGCAGAAAATTTACAGTAAATCTTTAAGAAATTAAAATAGACTGTTTATTTAAAAAAAAGGTATTTGTTTCATGCAAAAATACCGTTTTTAAAGTTCAACAGTTTACTACTAGAAAATTGACAACAGTCTACAAAAAAATTGACATTTTTCTGCTAGAAAATTCATAGATATCTACTAACGAATTAACATCTCTAGAATATTGAATAGAACTACTCCTGTACGAATATGTTCAATGTTTTTTTTAGATAAAGTTTTCGAATGACATTAGAAATACAAATTTAGTTAAATTATAGCAATGTTGAAAGTTATCGATATTGTCATAATCACTTTTAGATCAAATTTCTGTTATAGCAATATTGACAGTTGACAATATATTTCTTGATCTTTGATTATTATCAAAGAACATAAACGTTAAAACATGAAATATTATTATTTGACGATAAGATCTACAAAATTTGTACATTAATATAAAAACTGACTTATATCAAAATTTTTCAATTTAAAAATTGACAGTTTATACTACACATTTTAAAACTGAAATTACAAAATTAATAGTTTTTAAAGCGAAAAAATAGTTTTTGTCGAGAGGACTAAGTCACATAAAAAAATAAGACTAATATTCATATACATATGCAAGTATAAAGCTCAGGTGAGGTAATACGTTGTTCAAATTGATTGACTGTAATAGAAAATAGTAGTCTAGTAAATAGAAGAAAAGTTAATATGAAAACTGTATTTGCTATTAGTGTGGTTTCTTTTGCATGGTCTTTTTGTTGTTTTGTAGAAATTTTGTATATTATGTAGCTTTTCTGCTAATAATATATATATATATATATATATATATATATATATATATATATATATATATATATATATATATATATATATAAACAATCTTTATAGGGCTATCGACCCCATGGGGGCTTTCCGCCTTTCTGCTAATAAATATTCTGTATTTATTCTTTATATTTATATAATACTATTTATATTTATATTTATTATTATATTTATATTTATCTCCGGAAAATTGGCGAAATTGAAAATTCTCAAAACATAAAATTTCCAAGAGTAAATTGACTACTAAGTCGAGAAAATTGAAATTTCCAATTGGAAAATTTAGAGTGTTTCTGCATAAATTAAAATATGCCATCAGGAAATTAACACTACATCTTTAGACATGTAGAATTGACAGCTTATTTCTGCATCATGTTTCTGATACATACCTATAGTAATAATAATAATAATAATAATAGCTAATGCTACATCCAAAATTCGACAATTTTGTACCAGAAAATTGACGCTGCCTTAATTATTGACGGTTTCATGATATAACAATTCTCTTTTATATATAAAATTACAGTTTTCTCCATTAAAAATTAAAAAGAAAAAAAAATTGTACAGTTTATTAATATACAGGGTCCTGCAACAGTGCGTCGGGCTTTCCTAGCGCGTTTCCCGTCTAAGATAGAAAAAAATGTTTCGTACAAAAAGTTATTGGTTTAAAAATCTGTATGCCGTAAAATTATTTTAAAATATACAGGGTGTCCCAATTTTGCGGAATAACAAAATCAAACATTTTTTTAAATAGAACACCCTGTATTTATTCAAGATTTCAGATGACATATTTCAACCTCTACAATGTTGTCTATTTAGTTTTGGATTATGTTACAGTGTTACCAACTTACAATTTTTTTTTCAAAATATCATACATAAGCAAGCTCAACTTTAAAAAGTCGTAACGACCTCATTTTTTAAAGGTAAGAATAACTTTTAGCAATAGTCGCAGTGTGGTTAATAAGCAACCTTTTTGTAATGAGAAATTTGAATTTAGTAATACAGGGTGTCCAGAAAAAAATGCCAAACTTTGCAAATTTCAAACCGGTATATCCCTTTTTTTTTAATGGAATGCCCCATATTTTATGTCACTATTCGGTGAGTCTTTTTCTTCTCTTTAATTTGATGGTGCATATTTTATGTCTGAACCCTGTAGTTGTTGAGATATTCAATATTTTTCACAAAAGTAACCATTTTATTACATTTCTATGCACTGAAGTAGGTCATGCTGAGACAAAACAACTGCCATAATATAAGTAAGAATCAATGTGAGATGAACAAAAACATTTTGAACATTAATGTAGGATCGTTTCTCTTTTGTATTAATAATTTTGTTATCTCTCATGGTTTTGGAATAAAATAATTATTTGTATTGCAGAAGTACTATCTACTATTTTACAATTTTTGTTCATCTCACATTGATTCTTACTTACATTTTGACAGTTGTTTTGTCTCAGAATGACCTATTTCAGTGCATAGAAATGTAATTAAATGGTGACTTTTGTGAAAAATATTGAATATCTCAACAACTGTGGGGTTCAGACATAAGATATGTACCATCAAATTGAAGAGAAGAAAAAGACCCAACGAATAATGACATAAAATAGGGGGCATTCCATTAAAAAAAAAGGGTTATTCCGCTTTGAAATTTGTAAAGTTCAACATTTTTTACTGAACACCCTGTATTACTAAATTAAAATTTCTCATTACCAACATGTTGCTTATTAACGACACTGAGAATATTGCTAAAACTTATTCTTACCTTAAAAAAACGAGGTCGCTACGATTTTTTAAAGTTGAGTCTGCTTATGCATGATATTATGAGAAAAAAATTATAAATTGGCAACACTGTAACATAATCCAAAACTAAATAGACAACAATGTAGAGGTTGAAAAATGTCATCAGAAACCTTGAATAAATACAGGGTGTTCCATTTAAAAAAATGTTTGTTTTTGTTATTCCGCAAAACTGGGATACCCTGTATATTTGAAAATAATTTTACGGCATAAAGATTTTTAAACCAATAACTTTTTGTACAAAACATGTTTTTCTATCTTTCACAGGAAACGCGCTAGGAAAGCCCGACGCACTGTTGCAGGACCCTGTATAATTGAAATCTACAATTAGAAAATTAATAGTTTATCTTCGGAAAACTGACAGGTTATCTCTAGAAAATTGTCAGTTTTAATTTCCAAGAGTAATAAATTGTCTCTTCTGCAGAAAATTCATATATGGAATCAAAAAAGTGACAGCATGTCTTGAGAAAACTCAAATTGACAGTTTACTTTAAGAAAAAAATATATTTGCTTCTTGAAAAAATTAAACCTATTTCCAATTTGCATTTAAGGAGACTAGATCTATAATTAGAAAATTAATAGCTTATCTTCGGAAAACTGACTGGTTATCTCTAGAAAATTGTCAGTTTTAATTTCCAAGAGTAAATTGTCTCTTCTGCAGAAAATTAAAATATGGAATCAAAAAAGTGACAGCATGTCTTGAGAAAACTGAAATTGACAGTTCACTATTAGAAAAAAAATATATTTGCTTCTGGACAAAATTAAACCTATTTCCAACTTGCATTTAAGGAGACTAGATCTATAATTAGAAAATTAATAGCTTATCTTCGGAAAACTGACAGGTTATCTCTAGAAAATTGTCAGTTTTAATTTGCGAGAGTAAATTCTCTCTTCTGCAGAAAATTAAAATATGGAATCAAAAAAGTGACAGCATGTCTTGAGAAAACTGAAATTGGCAGTATAAGAAAAAAAAAATTCGCTTCTTGAAAAAATTAAACCTATTTCCAATTTGCATTTAAGGAGACTAGATCTATAATTAGAAAATTAATAGCTTATCTTCGGAAAACTGACAGGTTATCTCTAGAAAATTGTCCGTTTTAATTTCCAAGCGTAAATTCTCTCTTCTGCAGAAAATTAAAATATGGAATCAAAAAAGTGACAGCATGTCTTGAGAAAACTGAAATTGGCAGTATAAGAAAAAAAAATCGCTTCTTGAAAAAATTAAACCTATTTCCAATTTGCATTTAAGGAGACTAGATCTATAATTAGAAAATTAATAGCTTATCTTCGGAAAACTGACAGGTTATCTCTAGAAAATTGTCAGTTTTAATTTCCAAGAGTAAATTGTCTCTTCTGCAGAAAATTAAAATATGGAATCAAAAAAGTGACAGCATGTCTTGAGAAAACTGAAATTGACAGTTCACTTTTAGAAAAAAAATATATTCGCTTCTTGAAAAAAATAAACCTATTTCCAATTTGCATTTAAGGAGACTAGATCTATAATTAGAAAACTAATAGCTTATCTTCGGAAAACTGACAGGTTATCTCTAGAAAATTGTCAGTCTTAATTTCCAATAGTAAATTGTCTCTTCTGCAGAAAATTAAAATATGGAATCAAAAAAGTGACAGCATGTCTTGAGAAAACTGAAATTGACAGTTCACTTTTAGAAAAAAAAATATATTTGCTTCTTGAAAAAAATAAACCTATTTCCAATTTGCATTTAAGGAGACTAGATCTATAATTAGAAAATTAATAGCTTATCTTCGGAAAACTGACAGGTTATCTCTAGAAAATTGTCAGGTTTAATTTCCAATAGTAAATTGTCTCTTCTGCAGAAAATTAAAATATGAAATCAAAAAAGTGACAGCATGTCTTGAGAAAACTGAAATTGACAGTTCACTTTTAGAAAAAAAAAATTTGCTTCTTAAAAAAATTAAACCTATTTCCAATTTGCATTTAAGGAGACTAGATCTATAATTAGGAAATTAATAGCTTATCTTCGGAAAACTGACAGGTTATCTCTAGAAAATTGTCCGTTTTAATTTCCAAGCGTAAATTCTCTCTTCTGCAGAAAATTAAAATATGGAATCAAAAAAGTGACAGCATGTCTTGAGAAAACTGAAATTGGCAGTATAAGAAAAAAAATATATTCGCTTCTTGAAAAAATTAAACCTATTTCCAATTTGCATTTAAGGAGACTAGATCTATAATTAGAAAATTAATAGCTTATCTTCGGAAAACTCACGGGTTATCTCTAGAAAATTGTCAGTTTTAATTTCCAAGAGTAAATTGTCTCTTCTGCAGAAAATTAAAATATGGAATCAAAAAAGTGACAGCATGTCTTGAGAAAACTGAAATTGGCAGTATAAGAAAAAAAAAATTCGCTTCTTGAAAAAATTAAACCTATTTCCAATTTGCATTTAAGGAGACTAGATCTATAATTAGAAAATTAATAGCTTATCTTCGGAAAACTGACAGGTTATCTCTAGAAAATTGTCAGTTTTAATTTCCAAGAGTAAATTGTCTCTTCTGCAGAAAATTAAAATATGGAATCAAAAAAGTGACAGCATGTCTTGAGAAAACTGAAATTGACAGTTCACTTTTAGAAAAAAAATATATTCGCTTCTTGAAAAAAATAAACCTATTTCCAATTTGCATTTAAGGAGACTAGATCTATAATTAGAAAACTAATAGCTTATCTTCGGAAAACTGACAGGTTATCTCTAGAAAATTGTCAGTCTTAATTTCCAATAGTAAATTGTCTCTTCTGCAGAAAATTAAAATATGGAATCAAAAAAGTGACAGCATGTCTTGAGAAAACTGAAATTGACAGTTCACTTTTAGAAAAAAAAATATATTTGCTTCTTGAAAAAAATAAACCTATTTCCAATTTGCATTTAAGGAGACTAGATCTATAATTAGAAAATTAATAGCTTATCTTCGGAAAACTGACAGGTTATCTCTAGAAAATTGTCAGGTTTAATTTCCAATAGTAAATTGTCTCTTCTGCAGAAAATTAAAATATGAAATCAAAAAAGTGACAGCATGTCTTGAGAAAACTGAAATTGACAGTTCACTTTTAGAAAAAAAAAATTTGCTTCTTAAAAAAATTAAACCTATTTCCAATTTGCATTTAAGGAGACTAGATCTATAATTAGGAAATTAATAGCTTATCTTCGGAAAACTGACAGGTTATCTCTAGAAAATTGTCCGTTTTAATTTCCAAGCGTAAATTCTCTCT
Organism: Othius punctulatus; assembly: GCA_951805005.1. Taxonomy (NCBI): domain Eukaryota; kingdom Metazoa; phylum Arthropoda; class Insecta; order Coleoptera; family Staphylinidae; genus Othius; species Othius punctulatus. The sequence goes on from OX638141.1 coordinate 15,799,432, forward strand.
TCTGCAGAAAATTAAAATATGGAATCAAAAAAGTGACAGCATGTCTTGAGAAAACTGAAATTGGCAGTATAAGAAAAAAAATATATTCGCTTCTTGAAAAAATTAAACCTATTTCCAATTTGCATTTAAGGAGACTAGATCTATAATTAGAAAATTAATAGCTTATCTTCGGAAAACTCACGGGTTATCTCTAGAAAATTGTCAGTTTTAATTTCCAAGAGTAAATTGTCTCTTCTGCAGAAAATTAAAATATGGAATCAAAAAAGTGACAGCATGTCTTGAGAAAACTGAAATTGGCAGTATAAGAAAAAAAAAATTCGCTTCTTGAAAAAATTAAACCTATTTCCAATTTGCATTTAAGGAGACCAGATCTATAATTAGAAAATTAATAGTTTATCTTCGGAAAACTGACAGGTTATCTCTAGAAAATTGTCAGTTTTAATTTCCAAGAGTAAATTGTCTCTTCTGCAGAAAATTAAAATATGGAATCAAAAAAGTGACAGCAAGTCTTGAGAAAACTGAAATTGACAGTTTACTTTAAGAAAAAAAAAATTGCTTCTTGAAAAAATTAAACCTATTTCCAATTTGCATTTAAGGAGACTAGATCTATAATTAGAAAATTAATAGCTTATCTTCGGAAAACTGACAGGTTATCTCTAAAAAATGGTCACTTTTAATTTCCAAGAGTAAATTGTCTCTTCTGCAGAAAATTAAAATATGGAATCAAAAAAGTGACAGCGTGTCTTGAGAAAACTGAAATTGACAGTTCACTTTTAGAAAAAAAATATATTTGCTTCTTGAAAAAATTAAACCTATTTCCAATTTGCATTTAAGGAGAGTAGATCTATAATTAGAAAATTAATAGCTTATCTTCGGAAAACTGACGGGTTATCTCTAGAAAATTGTCAGTTTTAATTTCCAAGAGTAAATTGTGTCTTCTGCAGAAAATTAAAATATGGAATCAAAAAAGTGACAGCATGTCTTGAGAAAACTGAAATTGACAGTTCACTTTTAGAAAAAAAATATATTCGCTTCTTGAAAAAAATAAACCTATTTCCAATTTGCATTTAAGGAGACTAGATCTATAATTAGAAAACTAATAGCTTATCTTCGGAAAACTGACAGGTTATCTCTAGAAAATTGTCAGTCTTAATTTCCAATAGTAAATTGTCTCTTCTGCAGAAAATTAAAATATGGAATCAAAAAAGTGACAGCATGTCTTGAGAAAACTGAAATTGGCAGTATAAGAAAAAAAAATATTCGCTTCTTGAAAAAATTAACCCTATTTCCAATTTGCATTTAAGGAGACTAGATCTATAATTAGAAAATTAATAGCTTATCTTCGGAAAACTGACAGGTTATCTCTAGAAAATTGTCAGTTTTAATTTCCAAGAGTAAATTGTATCTTCTGCAGAAAATAAATAATGGAATCAAAAAAGTGACAGCATGTCTTGAGAAAACTGAAATTGACAGTTCACTGTTAGAAAAAAAATATATTTGCTCCTTGAAAAAATTAAACCTATTTCGAATTTGCATTTAAGGAGACTAGATCTATAATTAGAAAATTAATAGCTTATCTTCGGAAAACTGACAGGTTATCTCTAGAAAATTGTCAGTTTTAATTTCCAAGAGTAAATTGTATCTTCTGCAGAAAATAAATAATGGAATCAAAAAAGTGACAGCATGTCTTGAGAAAACTGAAATTGGCAGTATAAGAAAAAAAAAATATTCGCTTCTTGAAAAAATTAAACCTATTTCCAATTTGCATTTAAGGAGACTAGATCTATAATTAGAAAATTAATAGCTTATCTTCGGAAAACTGACAGGTTATCTCTAGAAAATTGTCAGTTTTAATTTCCAAGAGTAAATTGTGTCTTCTGCAGAAAATTAAAATATGGAATCAAAAAAGTGACAGCATGTCTTGAGAAAACTGAAATTGGCAGTATAAGAAAAAAAAATTTGCTTCTTGAAAAAATTAAACTTATTTCCAATTTGCATTTAAGGGTGTTTTCGCAGTCGCCCAAAATGTAGCGTTTTCATAATTCCAACAAATCGCCGTTATTTCTGAACAGTTTTGCTTTAAATTTCGTATACATGTTCAGAGGTAAATTACCAAGGAAGGTACCAGGCTGTTTTTCCTAATATTGATTTAATTTTCTAGAAAAACTTGAAAACGTAGCAATATATTTTTTTTTTAAATTGATGAAATTTGGAGACTAGTTGCTCTTCGATCCACTTTTTGAATAATTCCCCAGACATGTTTTTGTGGGAATCACGATGTTCAATTTTTTCGTCTAAAAGAAAACTGCATCCCTCTAAAAATCCGGAACACATCCCGCATGAAACACAGTAAAGCCTTTTCCTTTCCCTTCTGCTCTGATTCTGTATGGATTTCCTTTTAAATCAGAGCCATTGTAGTACCTGACTACCATTTTGGAAGATGTGATTCGTCCAAAAAAATAAAAGTCGGTGAATTTGACGAACCACAGAGTTGGAAATACTTTCTTGAAAACGAAATTTTCAAAGATTTTATGCTAGTACTTTCACATAAAATGCGATGGCCATTAACGTTTCTAAATTTGTACCCCATAGAATTGATGATTTTGTGTAACGTTGGTCTTCCTCCATTATATTCTAACTCCAATTTTGCATAATTTAAAAGATCGTCTAATATAAAGTATTTATTTCTCTGGTGGTACCCATAATTTTTTCTAGAAAGTTCTTCCTTTATAACGTGTATATTAGTGCGAATTCATGCCGTATGTTGTTTTCCATGCAAATTGGGGTTTTGAAGACTTTTGAAGACTGAAGCATGTTTTTTTTATTATATCAAAAACAAACGTGGGGCTTATCTGGAAGTTACTTATGTCGTAAAAATGATTTTATATTAAAATCAGATTTGATGTATTAGAAGTTCGTTGTTGTTTTTTTTGACAATCTTCCAGTAATCCGTTGATTTTGGTAATCATGATATTTTTCGATATCCCTGATGTGATATCTTTTGGATTAGCGAAATTCTACTGTATTATATTCTGATTAACTATTTAAATTCAGTGGTTGGCATAAAATTACTGGTTTGGACCATATTATTTGTCGTGTAACGGTTGAGGAGTATTCGGTTTAGTTCACTTCACGTGAGGCAAGTGCTTTTTGGCGTGCGCCCTACTAACTGTACCGCAATTAGAATTGGGACAGCATAAGCACCTACCAGCTCATAAAAAGAGCATAATCCGTTCGGCCAAGTGGCGCCCGCACGACGATATCTTGATCTCGCTGGTCTGCTCGTTTCGGAAATAATCATCATCACCAGGTACACTTCGTCCTGGAGAGAGGAGACACGTTCAAAAAAGAACTTTGGAGCGGATGTGAAGAACACGCCTCTCGCTCCAGTACGAGGCTGCCCGCCGTAATGATATGCGGTATACATATGCATGAGTTATTGCTCCGTGGCTTCGGATGCAGATGAATGGATGGGTCGTGAGATGATGATGCTGCGTGCGGGACGGGGGGATGATGATGACGCTCGCGGGGCGGATGTTACGTAACTCGGCTCGCGAAACATCAATTATCGTGCGGCTCGGCTGCAGGGGTTATCGCTTCCTCTTGGCCGCATTTGGAGGATGCTGATGTTGAAAGTGGCAACGATCGCCGAAGATAACGCAGACAATACCAATGGCTGTTACCATAGACGAGAATTTCCGCTCGGATTTGACCTGGAAAATTGAAAATTTTCTAACGGCGTGTGCGAAGGAGTCAATGGGAACAAAAAATTAAAAGACCGGTTTAAGTACTTATTACACAGCTTCAGCCACTTGCTTGCATGTAGTACATACATAACTTGCTAGTCAAGGCGATCAAGAAAATATTATGCATTTGTAGCGAAGATCGAATTATGCCTGTATAAGGAAAGAGCCACTTTCATAATTTTCATTCATTACGTGTAAGCCGATTTCAAAACGATTTGTTGTTAGATAATACTCTTTTTTTTAATATCTAATCGAGAAAACCGTCCATCTCATAAAATTTTTTAATCGAAAAATAAAAAACTCGATTTTCGTACGCAAGACCCATAATCTTGAATGAACTTATATACAGCGTGAAACACCCTAAGTATCTACGAACATAATTTTTATTTCATCCTGCGTCAAATTCCAATACTTTACAATGACAGTTTCACTCCAAGAAAACGCAAAAAAAACGTCCTTGTCCGGTAAAGAGTTGCTATTGGAAACACAAAATTGTTCATCGCAATAAAAAATATTCCGGTCTAAGAAATCTTTTATTCAAAACTACGAGTAGGTCTATAATTGTGAAATAACTATTGTGTATATTTTTAGGACGCATATGCACAAAATTGTTCCCATCAGTACTGTATTGCTACTGAAGATGGCTGCATTGCGGCCGAAATGTGCATTTAGCAAATAATTTTTTTTAAGGTGTTTCGTATTTTATTTTCTACAATACTTTCACAAGCTCCACCTCATCGTTAGGTCTATAATAAAAATTCACAATTAAACTTACATATAAATATTTAAATGTGTTTAGATCCATTCTGATTAAGTAGGTTTGAAGAAGTAGTTAGCACTGTCAGGTAATGAAGAACTCAGTCTTTAATTTACATGGACTAGTTTAGACCTGGGGGTCATCATCAGCAGAGTCCAAATCTTTTATTAAAGGAAAAATTTCATATATAAATTGTGTAACATTGAAATAAAATAGTTAAACTTACAGTCATAAATGAGTGGCGACAAATCGAGTTATGTTTTCGGATGATCGAGTTATGTTTTCGGATGACATCTTAAAGGTACTGTTGATGGATAGATAGAAAAAGTCCATTTAGTTAAATTTAAAAATATAATTATATAGTTAAATGTAGTTAAAAATTGACATAATAGTTAAATTTGAAAGTTTGGATTGTATATTTAAACGAAGTTTTGGAAAAAGTGAAAATGAATTGTAATAATTACGTAAGCGAGAAGTGAGTGTGTAGGTGTTGTTGAAAATTTGCGACATAAAGTCTAGTTGTGTTGAATTCTTATGAGGCCGAAAAGTGAAATTTTATTTAAAGTTATATTGGCAAAATTTTGAAAAAGGTTTTAAATAATTAGTTAAGAGTTTAATCTAGGTTTCACCTAGATTCATGACTAACCTTACTTGTTTTCAATTACAGAACAACAACAAAACCTAATTTTACATACGCACATGGTTACTCGTAACTAATCCACGAAATCGGGCATATCTTGCACAGTTCCTGAAATATTGCTGAATAACTGAAAAAGTGCATTTTCCGTTTCCTTTTAAAACTTTTTTACTTTTGATGGAAATTTGACGAAACTTGACATTTTTCGACGTGAACTTTTTGACGACAGTGCTAAACATTTTCGCCAAACTAGATGCCCAAATTTTCATAGTCAACTTTTGATATTCTTATGGCCGCAATATGCGATTTTAATGGCATTCAAAAGAGCGAAAAATTCCGATTCAAAAACGCTCACAAGCTCCAATCACAAAATTCAATAAATTAGGTCTTATTTGTGTTAAGAAGTATTTTTGTTGTTTTTAAAATTTTGTTGGATACATCAGGATTCCATCAGGAAACGTTCTACAAATGATGCTAAAATATATAAAATTTAATTTTAATTAATATTTAATTAATTAAATTAATATTTAATTAATTAAATTAATATTTAATTAATTAAATTAAAATAAATTTAAATATTAAATAATCATCAGGATGGTTTCGACCAGATGGTAGTCCATTTTAAACAACGAAATAAAACAAAGTCGTGTGGTTTTACCACAATTTCTTTATTGATATATAGACATAATAATCCACGACTCGAGTTTAGATTTATTACAGTTATTTTCAAGTGGCAGCAAATTACGAAAAATTCTAGCTTAAAGGTATTTAGAATTGGGGTGGGAGTTGTTAAGTAAATTTGACAATGCATGCAGAATTTTGAAAATATCATTAAACTATTTATAAAGGCTTTTGAAAAGCTTTAGGTAAATTACACACCGCTTTTTTTTAAATGTGTAAAATATCTGCGTTTATTCACACAAAAGACAGGACACCGTGCCTACGCTTCCTGAAATAAATACCTCCTCCCCCAACTTTATCACGCCGCCTTCACTATATTCGGCCGAATACCGCGAATTCGTAACGCGCGATTCAAAGGGCCGCCGGAGCGACATTTTTCTTACAAAAGCGCAAAACACGTACGGCACGAAACACGTAACGCAAATTTTACACAAAAGAAAAAAAACGATATATCAAAATTAATAATATTAAAGTATGTGAGAACAAGACAAAAAATATATAGATCTGGTATGCGTTCCTCGTCTGCGACCTACTAAAATAGATTTTTACTATCTCATTACCATCAAATTACGACAACCAATTTTATACCAATTCAATATACCAAAGAGCTCAAAATTCAAAAGTGCCAAAATATAGGATCACTTATTTATATGATACCTACTAGCTCGGTGCCAAACTTTGACTGAAGATAAATGGCGTGATTCTAATAAAACAATGTTTGATGAACGTAACTCCGATTCACATCTTTTGGAGTCATAAATAACACTTCTAAGTTTAAACAAAAACATGATTCGCTTTGGAAAACAAAACCAGAAGTTAATACAATACATGAATTTTTCGTATTTTACGAAATTTTATTTTACGTATTTTACTCATACATTTTATTCTTCTGTAAATTTAGGCTTGTTTAAAAATTGAAAATTCAAACCATTAATTCAGTACAGAAGAATGTGCAGATATTAACTTTATTTTTAAACGACTTTTGTTGCGAAAAGACTTTGTTTTCTTTTCATTGTTACTGGTTTGTTTCTTTTTTGAAACGATCCATACTTTTGGCTAGAACCTTCAAGTGGTATGTCTCAAAAACAAAATAGAATCGGACTCATGTTCATAATACATTTCTGAACTCTAATCATCTATCATCTATTAACATTTGGCATAGAGCTAGTAGACCACACAGTATTTCTGTTTTTGGCAATAAGTTCCATAACCTACAAGTACAATATCGATGGTATATTGCACAAATGTTGTAAGTACTAAAATTAAACTTTCATATTTTGTGTGTATTTACACATTTGTCTAAGACTATGCGTGGACAATGAAATGTTGTTATTAGTGGAAATAAATATATTTTTAAGAAAATTTATTGAATTTATTTGATTAGTATTTGCTTGTCAATTAAAACGTTTTTACGCATTTAAAATATTTTCATCCGAAAGAGTTTCCAATTTCAAAATTTCAAAAACCTTCCATATTTTTTTTATTTAAGAAGCTTTTCAATGTGTAAGATTCTAGTATTCAAATATTTCTTACAGACTAGACTCTTATTTTTCCATAAAAATCGAAGTATGTCAGTAAAAATTGGAATCTTTTTGTCAATTTTAATTTAAAAATATATCCATTGAACAAGATTAGAGTTTTCAAATATTTGCTGTAAAATTTGCATAGATTTGTTTGTTAATTTCAATTTCAAAATGTTTTCAATGAACAAATTTCGAGTTTTTCATTATTTGCCATTAAAATTTCAAAAATCTGTGTAATTTCTGATTTTAAATGGTTTCTAATGGATAAGTTTCCAAAAATCTCTCATATATTTTTTTAAACATCGTTTATTGATGCAAACAGAACAACTTTATACATATATCAACACAATGCAATACAAAATATGATACATGTTTTGCGATTTTGCAATTTCGAGTTTTCCGATCGTTCTTATAAAATTTTCAAAGATTATTTTTGTAATTTTTCATTTATAAAGATTTGTAATGATAATAATAATAATAATAATAATATTTATTGTGTTTAGAACTATACAGCATACACAAGTCAAAGTAGGTACATACATCGTTTGTAAAGTATGTGAGTGAAGAAAAATATCACAGTAATGAATACATTTCTGGTTTTTTAAATATTTGTTATAGAATTTTCAATAATTTTTCATTCAAGGAACCTCGATGAACACGATTCGAGTTTTCAAATGTTTCTTTTAAAATTATCGAAGATTTCTTTTAAAATTGTATATTTTATATTCAAAACAACATTGAATGTTCTTTCAAAGGTTGTTTTGTAATTTTTCTGTTAAAAGCGTTTTAAGTAAACAATATTTTAGTTTGGAAATATCTTCTAAAGTTTTCAAAGACTTTTTATTAATTTTTCATTAAGCAAGATTTAATTTAAGATTTCAAATAATCTAAGACTAAGATTTCACAATATTTCTTATAGACTTTCTTTCAGCTTTTTGTAATTTTTCATTCAAAAAGGTTTCCAATAAGCAGAATTCGAGTTTTCAAATAACTGCTGTAAAATTTTCTGATACTTTTTTGGTGATTTTTCATTTAAATTTTCATTGTTCAATGGACAAGATTCGAGTTTTTAAATATTTCTTATAAAACTTGTTGAGGTTTTTTATTGAAATTTTATATTTTATATTTAAAGCAACATTAGAGTTTTCTTTCAAAGGTTTTTGTAATCTTTAATTTTAAAAATGTTTCCTGTGAACAAGATTTGAGTTTTTTTTATATTAATTGAAATACAATTTTCAAAAATATATCATTCAAAAGGGTTCCTCCAACGAACAATTTCAATAGATACTGCCCCAGTTTTGAATATTACTATAAAATTTACAATTATTTCTTTCGAAATTTCAATGAATACCGAGAAAATTTCAAAAGTTGCTGTCAAATTTTCAATGATTCCTGTAAAATTTTAGTGATTTCTGTCAACATTAATTGTAATACAATTTTCAATAATATATCATTCAAAAGGGTTCCTCCAATGAACAATTTCAATAGATACTGCCCCAGTTTTGAATATTACTATAAAATTTACAATTATTTCTTTCGAAATTTCAATGAATACCGAGAAAATTTCAAAAGTTGCTGTCAAAATTTCAATGATTCCTGTAAAATTTTAGTGATTTCTGTCAACATTAATTGTAATACAATTTTCAATAATATATCATTCAAAAGGGTTCCTCCAATGAACAATTTCAATAGATACTGCCCCAGTTTTGAATATTACTATAAAATTTACAATTATTTCTTTCAAAATTTCAATGAATACCGAGAAAATTTCAAAAGTTGCTGTCAAATTTTCAATGATTCCTGTAAAATTTTAGTGATTTCTGTCAACATTTCTGTAATTTTGTCAAAGTTTCATTGATTGATGCCACAGTTTCAATTAAAATTGTTGAAATAACAAATTCGGTCAAAATTTCTTTAAAGTTTTTTATGATTTCCATGTAAACTAGCTGACATTAAAGTAAATTGATGATAGTTTTTATGAATTACTAATTAATTTTTAATAAATTTAGTGCACTTTTCAATTACTTAGTTAAACTTCAAAGATTGAAAAAATTGAAAATTTTCAGCAATTTTAAAATCTACTGAAATTTTTCAATCATTTAAATGTTTACAGAAATAATGAAATATTCAACTCGGATCATTGATATTTAAACAGTAATCTTTGAAGTTTAACTGAGGAATTGAAAAGTTTACTGTAATAATTCAAAATTAATTAGTAATTCATAAAAGTCAAAAATGTTCTGCTTGATATTTTTTGGAAGATAGAGGTGCAAGGAGTAATTTGAAATTAATATTAGATTTGGACTTTTTTTAGCGAGCCAAATTTAGTTTAGCTGTCGAGTTTTGCTTCTTTTTAGCTTTTTTTTTACTCGCCTCTTATAGGAGATGTAGTTATCAAAACTACGACTTTCTCATACTGTCCTAAGTGATAAAACGGATTTAACATGAACAAAAACGTACATTACAATCAACTATGTACCAATATTTATTACAAGTTTACAACATGTACAGTTTGGAAAATCTCCCTGCTGATGCCTGGATATATGCAGTGGGCTAAACAGGTGGTACAGGGGGTAGGTGGACGGTCAAGATTAAGGTGGAAATGGCGAAAATTGTGAGTGAAAAGCCTCTGACGAGTGAATAATTTGGCACACGTAGAAGTCAGGTCCCTCTTGTATGCACCATGTAGGATGGGAGCACCACCATCCCTCTACTCTACCCTCTCAAATATGATTATAGAATTCCATAACATTAGAGTGAATTGTTGTATTAATATATTTGACTTTTGCAGCTCAACTTATAACATTTAAACAGGACTATTCTGTGTTTTTAATGAATGGCATTTTATTGATTCATATTGTACCATCTTGTACATATGAATTACAAAATATTGTATTAACACTTCGTCACACAATTATAATATATACAGTTGCATGATGGCTACTTCACTACAATACCGATATTTAATATTTCGGGGCAGTACTTTTCTTTTTTTATTATACTTAGACCATGATTAACCAATTCGCAAATAGAATACTGAGCGCTTCTACGAACTTATGTAATTTACCCACAAATGATAAAGAGTGAATCACACAGTTTGTAATTCTATTCGGAAGCCAATTGCTTACATAATCTGGCAACAATTCGCTTCAAATTACTTCTTATTCAAATTACAATTTATGTAATTATTATGTACATTTATGTTTTGGAAATGTAATTCTTATTATAATAGTCATACTGTGATTCATATTGTTCAAGTATATTAGGTCAATTACCTTATTCGCGATGGTTTTCTGCATGAAGCCCTGCAGTTAAAAACTATGGCATGTGTTAAGATTTACATAGGTTCAATTTGCAGCAATGGATAACAATTAGTAGCTCGTGAGTTATGAAGCTTATAACTCAAGCAATCGGCTAGGAAGGAATATTGTTTAAAGTAGCTATTTGAGCTAATCTATTTGTCCTACAATTTATTGTTTAGAAATGCAATCGTTAATTGAGGTGGGTTATTAATTACAATATGTGTTCTCAAAAATTTAATTGCTAATAATTACTGGAAAATAACAACATTAACTATTGATATATTAATGTGGAAAGTACATTTTTTGCATTGCTTGATAATATTTCCTGAACCTGATCGAATATCGGAATTTGGCACAGATTTGGCACAGAAATTTGTCCTACAATTTATTGTTTCGAAGTACAATCGTTAATTGAGGTATGTGATTAATTACAATATGTATTCTCAAAAATTTAATTGCTATTAATTACTGGAAGATAACATTAACTATTGATATATTAATGTGGAAAGTACAATTTTTGCAATGCTTGATAATATTTCCTGAACCTGATCGAATATCGGAATTTGGCACAGAATTTTGTTGTTATTATTATTTGCAAGCGACAAAATGTTTCCGCGAGCTTTGCGCTCGTTGTCAATAGCAACGTGCGACAAAGTGTTTGCGCGAGCTTTGCGCTTGTTGTCAATAGCAACGTGCGACAAAAGTGTTTACGCGAGCTTTGCGCTTGTTGGCAATGGCAACGTGCGACAAAGTGTTTACGCGAGCTTTGCGCTTGTTGTCAATAGCAACGTGCGACAAAGTGACGGTCCTCGGAAAACGTCAACTTTTCGCTCGCATTAGCAAGAAAGACAAGAAGAAGGATACTTTGTGTGTCAATTATATGAAAAATAAGTTGAACCACTTTCTTTGTAAAACAGCTGATCACTGTAATGTTTAAATGTTGTTGTAATCGAGTCATAATTGCGCCCTTAGTTTCTATAATGGATACCTTGATACCTTATGGGGGTAAAAACGCAGCTAATGTATTTCAATAGGGGTAATTTTTCCTAGTTCGTGTTCGAAATAGCTATCGCTTTAACAGTACTATAATTCTTATAATTTTCTCATGCGTGAATATGTAGAATATGTTAACTGTCAACAAATTGCCGGATTATTAACAACAACAACATATATCAAATAACGTATGTAGTAATAGATTATGTAGTAATAATAATTATGTAGTAGCTTATGTGTATGTTAAATGTAGAAGGTTTGCATTCAGTTTATACTATTATAAAAAAAATGCAACGTGTAGAATTATGGGTAGTAGGTACTGGGCCAACCAAAGTGCATACCATAAGGTAAGTAAATAAATGGGATTTTGAGTGGTGAGCTACCATAACAATTAACATGCATTTCCGGTCGACTCGGTTTCTGTTTTTGGGGAGGGGGATTTTCCCCTTAAGACAATAACTCGACATTCTCACTCATTTGAGACATACTAGTGGTCAAATTTTCAGAGGAAATTTTCACAAATTTTAACAGGACAGAAGAAATGCAAATGACAATAGAAAAAATAGGCGCGAAGTAGGAAATTTAATGATGAACTGACCAGTTCGATCACAGCACGCGAGGCATCTTCAGGCATATTGTATATAGATCTGGCATAAAATTTTCAAAACATCATTTAGATAATTTTTCAGAAATTTCAGTGACTGATCTTATTATATAAAGGAATTAATGTTTTTAACGTTCGAGAAAATTTCTCTCAAACGCCAACAATTATACTTCATGATTAATTTTTATTCAGTGCACATTGTCCTTTTGCGCTCAAGCATTACTAGTTGAAACATATTGCATGTGGGCTCCTACTGTAGCACCCCATAATATATCTTTTGTGTTACAATTTAATGAGGCACAACTTGCAATACATATTTCCTCGAAACGTCGCTAATTGAGACACTGCAATTGCTATATGAAGTATACCCAATTAAAATGACAGTGATGAATGGGGCTCGTAGTAGTTTTGGTCGATTACCACCCCTTCTAGGGGTTCATTTCACTTAGTAGAGTACTGGTCACATGACCCCGAAGATCATTTCTTGCGATGAGGATCCTTTTATAAACCACTTCTCACATTTCATCTCCGTGGGTTAATTTTACTTTTGTGTTTCTTCCTCGTGCTCTGGAGGGGTGCTCTATAGTGTATACAAACGAGTACTGCATTCTTAGTGTTGATTCAAGTATGCGTACGTAAAAGCACAGCTTGCTTTCACACGTGTAACTTGAAATATATTTATACTTCCACAATGGGATGAGAAACAATGTAAGCACAATTGTGTGCACGTGTTGGGTCTAAATAGAAGCGTTGTCTAAAATTACACGTGCAGCAATAATAAGCAAAACGTAAAAGTGTAGCAGTAGTGTAAGTGTAGTAGCATATGGCAGTTGCCATATTTGCTCTAAATTCAATGCAATGTAACGTTAATCATAATAATTACAAACACTCTCAATAACAAATTATTGTACAAAATAATTAATTAACACGCAGTTTTAACTTATTTATCTTTAGTTTCTGTTGTAATATTTTGTTATCATACCTACATCACAATCTTTGATTATCGAACTAAGTGTTACAACGAAGTAATCGAACTAATAAGTGTTACAGATTGCGCCGTATTTCTAGCACGGCGTGTTTTTAGATTGCCTAGTAACAATTAACCTAACCGAAATAACCTTAATCGACAATAAACGTTCTGAAAACCAGAAACCAGAAGCTTCATACTCCTCTTTATTGGTTATTTGGAAACTAGCAGTTTCAACCTTCAGAATTTCGTTGATGACACTGACGTGTATTGCAAATGGCATTGGTGCAACTAATGCCAACACTAATTTCGCAAAGAATCTATAAAATGATTTATTAAAGTTGTGTAAATTATTTTACACAAAAGGAAAAATTATTGCCACTAATCCCCGGAGCACCCAATTTTTACGAGCGTGGCCTGCCGCTGTATTTAAATCTTTATTTCGGCCCTTGAAAGCATTGGTTTGCGGAGCGGTGAGGGTTTAGGTAATAAATTATACCTCTCTGCATTTGTAAGGGCCATTGTTGTAATAAATATCTGAACTACTTGACTTTTCTACTTCATGGGAGACCATAAATACTAGGAAAACAAATTAAATGTGCGATTTATAATAATAACTATGACAATAAATGAATTCTACTGAGCAATGCTTATACAGAAACGAGGAAGCGCAGTCTGCAAGATTACCATGCACCATTGAACATAATACACAGCATTTGCACAGCATTGCAATCCTACAATTCTTAACTCAATGCGATTTCCGTGTTAGTGTCGTTTTGCAGATTTATTCCCAATGTTAATTACTAAATCGGTGTCCACGTAAAGGCAACATTTTCAATGTAGTTTGTAATCTACTCGTAGTACCCACATAGCATATTGAAAAGGAAACACCGTTTTGCAGTACCGATTATGCAAAGTTTGTTTATTATAATATTATCGCATTTTATTGTACTTAACCGCCAGCTGGAGTAATTTTTCAGTTGAAGATAACATTATCTGTCGGATAGGCATACCCGCAATGAAGAAACCAGCTGCCTACTACGTTTCTAATCTCACTGTGGGTACTTTCACTTTTTGATAAATATTCGCATCCGAGAACCATTATAGTGTACTTGTTCTGTATAAGGTATAGACAAAGTATCGTGTTCGTGAAAATGTTCGAATTCAAAGGAAATATCCGGTTTGAGATGCCCCAGCCATTTTTTAAATGTTAATCATATCATGTGACAACTATTTTGTTGATATGATAAGAACAAAACTGGTCCAAGATATCAAATCAAACATCCAATCAAAGACATCAAATTTTGCTAAGTAATTAAGAAAAATAAAACATTTAGTTGAGTTTCACTGATTTTGATAGATTACTCTACAATTGTTTAGGCCTCACGACCAATCTATCAAAATCAGTGAAACTCAACCAAGTGTTTTATTTTCCCTTTAATTCAAATATGTTTCACCAAGGGGTAACCACCGAGACTTACAAAATAATTTGCTAAGTACGCTTTATAACAAAATCTAGAGCTGAAGAGATTTTGGGAAGTAAAACTGATTATTTTAGGTGAAACGTCGTACTTCCTTAACAACATTGTTTATAAATATTTGCAACCTGTTTAAGCTGATCAGTCAGACATCTAAAACTGATTAGTATTATCATGTTTTTTTTGCTTCTGAAAATTTCGAAACAATGCCAGATAATAAATGGTACATTATGATACAAGTGCATAAGAGGGCCTTTCAAGCTCGCTCACGAGTGCTTTTAAGTTGGAACGCTCTTATGCACGTGTATCATACGCTGTTTTTTAATTTTTATACCTGCACGACAATGTGGAAATAAAGAGAAAAATTTACATTCATTTTACAACGTATGTACGGGTGGACATTATTTTTAATCGTGGACGGTTGGCATTAGTTGCACCAATGTCATCTGCTGTATAGGTCAGTGTCATCATCGAAATTCTAAAGGTTGAAACTGCTAGTTTCCAAATAACCAATAATACGGAGTATGAAGCTTCTGGTTTCTGGTTTTCAGATTTCCAACAATACGGTTGGCATTAGTTGCACTAATGCCATTTGCAATACACGTTAGTGTCATCAACGAAATTCTAAAGGTTGAAACTGCTAGTTTCCAAATAACCAATAATAAGGAGTATGAAGTTACTGGTTTCTGGTTTCCAGATTTCTATAAATATGATGAAAAATTACGACAGTTTTGTTGCAAATCAAACATTGCAGTGAAAATTATGAAATTTTCAGTTTGAATTTTTGAAATCTTCCCGGCACCAGCAACATTTTTACTGGATATGATGAAATATACATAAAAAAATATGAAATTTTGCTTAAAAACTACAAATTTTGTATTCAAATGCAAAATTTTAGACATTTTGACGAAGTTATAACTTTTTTAAGTAAAATTTACAGTATGTTGAGCAGCATGTTCTGAATTGCAACTGAAATTTTCATGAGAAGTTATAAAATATTCATCGAAAATTATGAAGCATACCTGGAAATTACCGAATTTTATCAGAAATTGCGGAATTTTGATTGGAAATTAAAAACTTTAGTGAATATTAAGAAATTTTCAGCATGTATTTAAAATTTGTTGACAGTTACAAAATATTTCCTCCAAATTATCCTCCAAAGTTATAAAATATACGTAGAAAATTATGAAATTGTAAATGAAAATGATAAATATGATGAAAAATAGCGACAGCTTTGTTGCAAATCAAACATTGCAGTGAAAGTTATGAAATTTTGATTGGCAATTAAAAACTTTGGTGAATATTAAGAAATTTTCAGCATGTATTTCAAATTTGTTGGCACAAAATGTTTCCTCGAAAATATCATGAAAAATTGCCACATTTTTATTGCAAATCAAACACTGCAGTGAAAATGTTGAAATTTTCAGTATGAATTTAAAAGCTTACCACCACCAGCAAAATGTTTACTGGATATGATGCAATTTTCCTTGAAACATAAAATATACATGAAAAATGATTAAATTTTTCTTAAAAACTGCAAATTTGGATACAAACGCGACATTTCGTCATTTTGTCGAAGATAAAAAAAATACAGCATGTTGAGCAGCACCTTAAACAGCAAACGATGAAATTTTCATGAGAAGTTATAAAATATTCATCGAAAATTATGAACCGTACCTGAAAATTACAGAATTTTATCAGAAATTCCGAAATTTTGCTTGGAAATTAAACACTTTAGTGAATATTAAGAAATTTTTAGCATGTATTTCAAATTTGTTGACACTTACAAGATGTTTCCTCCAAATTTTCCTCAAAAGTTATAAAATGTACGTAGAAAATTATGAAATTGTAAATGAAAATGATTCCGCAATTTCTGATCAAATTCTGTAATTTTCAGGTACCACTAATATTTTTTGATGAATATTTTATAACTTCTCATGAAAATTTCATCATTTGTTGTTCAACATGCTGTATATTTTATAACTTTCACAAAATGACAAAATTTTGCATGTGAATGCAAAATTTGTAGTTTTTAAGCAAAATTTCATATTTTTTTATGTATATTTTATGTTTCAAGGAAAATTTCATCATATGCAGTAAACATTTTGCTGGTAAGATTTTAAATTCATACTGAAAATTTCATAATTTTCACTGCAATGTTTGATTTGCAATAAAAATTACCCGATTTTTCATCGTATTTGACTAATAATTCATACTGAAAATTTCATAATTTTCATTCCAATGTTTGATTTGCAACAAAAATGTCGCAATTTTTCATCATATTTATCATTTTCATTTACAATTTCATAACCTTCGCCGCATATTTTATAATTTTCGAGGAAACATTTTGTAAGTGTAAACAAATTTTAAATACATGCTGAAAATTTCTTAATATTCACAAAAGTGCTTAATTTCCAATCAAAATTCCGCAATTTCTGATAAAATTCTGTAATTTTCAGGTACCATTAATATTTTTTATGAATATTTTATAACTACTCATGAAAATTTCATCATTTGCTGTTCAACATGCTGTAAATTTAATAACTTCGACAAAATAACAAAATTTCGCATTTGAATGCAAATTTTGTAGTTTTTAAGCAAAATTTAATTATTTTTTATGTATATATTATGTTTCAAGGAAAATTCCGACATATCCAATAAAAATTTTGCTGGAGCCGGTATGATTTTAAATTCATACTGAAAATTTCGTAATTTTCACTGCAATGTTTGATTTACAATAAAAATGTAACAATTTTTCATCATATTTATCATTTTCATTTACAATTTCATAATTTTCGACGTATATTTTATAACTTTCGAGGCATCATTTTGTAAGTGTGAACAAATTTGAAATACATCCTGAAAATTTCTTAATCTTTACTAAAGTGTTTAATTTCCAATCTAAATTCCGCAATTTCTGACAATATTCAGTAATTTTTAGGTACGATTTACAATTTTAGATGAATATTTTATAACTACTCATGACAATTTCATCATTTGCTGTTCGACATGCTGCTGAAATGCTGTACATTTTATAACTTCGACAAAATAACAAAATTTTGCATTTGAATACAAAATATGTAGTTTTTAAGCATAATTTCATAACTTTTTATGGACATTTTATGTTTCACGGAAAATTTCATCATATACAGTAAAATTTTGCTGGTGCTAGTAAGTTTTTAAATTTATATTGAAAATTTCAAAATTTTCACTGCAATGTTTGATTTGCAATAAAAATTTCGTAATTTTTTATCATATTTATCATTGTCATTTACAATTTCATAATTTTCGACGTATATTTTATAACTTTCGAGGAAACATTTTTTAAGTGTCAACAAATTTGAAATACATGCTGAAAATTACTTAATATTCACTAAAGTGCTTAATTTCTAATCAAAATTCCGCAATTTCTGACAATATTCAGTAATTTTTAGGTACGATTTACAATTTTAGATGAATATTTTATAACTACTCATGACAATTTCATCATTTGCTGTTAGACATGCTGCTGAAATGCTGTACATTTTATAACTTCGACAAAATATCAAAATTTTGCATTTGAATGCAAAAGTTGTAGTTTTTAAGCAAAATTTCATAATTTTTCATGTATATTTTATGTTTCAAGGAAAATTTCATCATATGCAGTAAAAATGTTGCTACTAAGATTTTAAATTCATACTGAAAATTTCATAATTTTCACTGCAATGTTTGATTTGCAACAAAACTGTCTCTATTTTTCATCATATTTATCATTTTCATTTACAATTTCATAATTTTCTACGTATAATTCATAACATTGGAGGATAATTTGGAGGAACTATTTTGTAATTGTCAATAAATTTGAAATACATGCTGAAAATATCTTAATATTCGCCAAAGTTTTTAATTTCCAAACAAAATTGCGCAATTTCTGCTAAAATTCGGTAATTTTCAGGTACGGTTCATAATTTTCGATGAATATTTTATAACTTCTCATGAACATTTCTTCAGTTGTAGCAAACATTCTGAAAGTGTCGAAACATTTCGTCCGTTGTATCTCAAACGAATTTAGATTTGCTTTCTGTTCTTGTACATAGCTGGGTTCACAAGTAGTACAGTGAATAACAATCACCTTAGTCATCATAAGTTGTAGATCCACGGAGCCAGCAAATTCATTGGTGGCTTTGTAAAGCATTGTAAAGGAAATATAATTTGAAATAGCGATAATTATGCAATAATTAAGTGTGTTGCTAACTTAATGAGAAGTTTATATTATTAATTACAGAATGCAGAAAGCATTTGAAAATCTTTGCTGTACGATCGTGCTGTGCAAATTGTTTTGATCAAATCGGGATATATTCTTAGTTGAAAAATTCGCCAAACTGAAATAGCATGCGTCTGGGTGATGTCACTCCCGTTGCTGTCAATAACCCGGTTTCTTCGAGAATCTGAAAAAAAAAATCAGCTGTCGCGGGCGAAAATCCAGGTTCCGAATTGATTATGTTAAACCGGTAACTGTAAAACGCGGCAAAACAAATAAATTACAATTCGTGGCCGGTTTCTCCTCTCGCTTTTCCTACCGGCCGAGTTTCCCGTGCCACTTCGTCCTGAAAAATTGCCAAGGTACCGCACTGCTCGCATTCCTTGTGGCAATCACCGGCGATTAAAGCAATTATCGCGAATCTGCAAACGAGGTGGTACCGATTATTCTAATCGATTGATTTATGCAGCTGCCGACCCCAAAAACGGCGACATCGGCACGTGACACTTCATGGCAGAGCCATTCACCTGGCCAGTTTATGTAAATATCGTGAAAATCCAAACCAACTTCACCAAAAGAAATGAGACAAAAAAGTTACTTGGACAATCCGGACTATAGGATCACTTTGCACGTTTTATTTGGCTTTGTTAATGTAATCATTAATTTGGTTTAGTTTATTTTTATTTTCAGTAAAAAGTCGTACTTCCAAAATATTTCATGAGAAGTTATAAAATGGAAACTGAAAAAAAATGAAAAATGAAAAAGTTGGAAACAAAATGTTTCCTCGAAAGTTATAAAATATTCGTCGAAAATTATGAAATTGTACATGAAAATGATAAATATGATGAAAAATTGCGAAATTTTTATTGCAAATCAACCTAACTTGCAACCTAACCTAACCTAACCAAACCTAACTTAACCTAACCCAGGAATACTTTTCACTCAAAATACGAAACCTTAATATGTGAAACAAACGAGAAATAGTTTATTTTTGTTGTTCATAATATTTTAAGCATGTTTTTATATTATTGCCTACATTATGAAATATGTAGTAAAGAGATAATAACCAAATAGAATCTGATAAGCTTGCTGAAGTAAACTAAATTTTAATGATGTGATATTTCTGAAAATTGCAACATACAACCGTGATAACCTGAAACTGAGCTACACTATTTTTCAAATATTTCTTTTCGTCAAATATGTTAGGTTTCATAATGTTAAAATAGTTAATCTTATCTTTCACATAAGTCGTGAAATAAGCGAGAAAAATGCGAAAAACGAAGTGCAATTTTTGCCCTTTTTTTCGATATATCTCGTAAACTAAATTTTTTTCAGAGGAACTTTTCGGGTTCCGCAATTTGTCGTGTTAACGTATAAATCCAAATATATCTTTAAAAGAACAATATTTTACTGCAACGAGTTATAGAACCACTTGAAGAGTCATCGAAACCGAGAATCGGTACTAACCAGTTTTAACGATTCCTTTAAAAAAATATATAAACCATCGGAATATATGCATGCCCAGGCATGTGGGCGATTTTGAAAAACACCGAGACTTAAAATGCACGTCACGCTGTCTTTTCAGAGAATTAAAAAGCATGAATTTTAAGTTTATACCTTCACAAAAATTATTTCTGCATTGTACTGTCTTGTAAATTAATGCGAATAATGAATAAAGAATACTTGCGGAGAATTAATGCCAGAATGTGAGAGAGCCACCTTTACCAAGCGGGACATGCAGATATGCAAATACGTGTGAATCGTGCACATTCCGCAGGACGAGGAATTCGCAGCGTTCGCAAAATGAGCGAAATTTGCCCAGAGGCTTCGGCTTCCAAAAGAATGCATGTAATTGCACGCGGATTGCATTAAATGCAGGCTATATTATCAAATACCTATCAATTTTCTGTACTTTGCTGTAATAATTAGCATAAATTATATATAGAGGGTATATAAAAGGGGTTTTTCAGATGTGAAAATATGTTTGCTTGAATAGTTATGTATAAATATGCATACAGATAACCTTGCAATGCATAGCTAGAGAGAATAAGGGAATATAAGGTGAGTTTTAGTAAAAATCTCGAGTTGGGTAGGATATTTTACGTAAAAATAACACAAAAAAAGTAATGGCAAATTTTTAGATAATCTTCTTGTACTTTCTCCATATCTCATAAATTGTATTGTTTTCCAGGATTTTATTTTTAAGATTGAATAACGTTCTGAGAAATCGATATTTATCACAAATTGTCTATAAGCATAAGCATATCTCACAAATTGTCATTATCTCACAATAGCTTATTTTACAATTTTAGATATTCTTCTTGTGCTTTCTTCATATCTCATAAATGGTATTGTTTTCCAGGATTTTATTTTAAAGATTGAATCACGTTCTGAGAAATCGATATTTATACCAAATAGTCTATAAGCATAAGCATATCTCACAATTTGTCATTATCTCACAAATGCCAAAATTTACAATTTTAGATATTTTTCTTGTACATTATATCTCATAAATCGTATTGTTCTTCAGGATTTTACTTTCAAGATTGAATAACGTTATGAGAAATCGATATTTATCCCAAATTGTCTATAAGCATAAGCATAACTCACAAATTTTCATTATCTCACACATGGCAAAATTTACAATTTTAGATATTCTTCTTGTACTTCATATCTCACAAATTGTGTTGTTTTCCACGATTTTACTTCAAGATTGAATAACGTTCTGTGAAATCGATATTTATATCAAATTGTCTATAAGCATAAGCATATCAATCAAATTGTCATTACCTCATAAATGGCAACATTTACAATTTTAGACATTCTTCTTGTAACTTTCTCCATATCTCATAAATTACATTGTTTTCCAGGATTTTATTTTTAAGATTGAATAACGTTCTGAGAAATCAATATTTATCCCAAATTATCTATAAGCATAAGCATATCTCGCAAATTGTCATTATCTCACAAACGGCAAAATTTACAATTTTAGACATTCTTCTTGTACTTTCTCCATATCTCATAAATTACATTGTTTTCCAGGATTTTATTTTCAAAATTGAATAACGTTCTGAGAAATCGATATTTATCCCAAATTGTCTATAAGCATAAGCATATCTCACAAATTGTCATTATCTCACAAATAGCTAATTTTACAATTTTAGATATTCTTCTTGTGCTTTCTCCATATCTCATAAATTACATTGTTTTCCAGTATTTTATGTCCAGGATTGAATAACGTTCTGAGAAATCGATATTTATCCCGAATTGTCTGTAAGCATAAGCATATCTCACAAATTGTCATTATCTCACAAATAGCTAATTTTACAATTTTTGATATTCTTCTTGTGCTTTCTCCACATCTCATAAATTGTATTGTTTTCCAGGATTTTATTTTCAAATTTGAATAACGTTCTGAGAAATCGATATTTATTCCAAATTGTCTATAAGCATAAGCATATCTCACAAATTGTCGTTATCTCAGAAATGGCAAAATTTGCAATTTTATATATTCTTGTACTTTCTCCATATCTTATAAATTGTATTGTTTTCTAGGATTTTATTTTCAAGATTGAATAAGGTTCTGAGAAATCGATATTTATTGAAAATTGTCTATAAGCATAGGCATATCTCACAAATTTGCAATATCTCACAAATGGTAAAATTTGCAATTTTATATATTCTTCTTGTACTTTCTCCATATCTTATAAATTGTATTGATTTTATTTTGAAGATCAAATAACGTTCTGAGAAATCGATATTTATTGAAAATTGTCTATAAGCATAGGCATATCTCACAAATTTGCAATATCTCACAAATGGTAAAATTTGCAATTTTATATATTCTTCTTGTACTTATAACTTGTATATTATACTTATAAGCATATCTCGCAAATTGTCAATATCTCACAAATGGCAACATTTACAATTTTAGATATTCTTCTTGTACTTTCTCCATATCTCATAAATTGTATTGTTTTCCAGGATTTTATTTTGAAGATTGAATAACAGTCTGAGAAATCGATATTTATCCCTAATTGTCTTGAAGCATAAGCATATCTCACAAATTTTCATTATCTCACAAATAGTAAAATTTGCAATTTTCTATATTCTTCTTGTACTTTCTCCATATCTTATAAATTGTATTGTTTTCAAGAATATTATTTTCAAGATAGAATAACGTTCTGAGAAATCGATATTTATTCCAAATTGTCTATAAGCATAAGCATATCTCATAAATTGTCATTATCTCACAAATGGCAAAATTTACAATTTTAGATATTCTTCTTGTACTTTGTCCATATCTCATAAATTGTATTGTTTTCCAGGATTTTATTTTCAAAAATGAATAACGTTCTGAGAAATCGATATTTATCCCAAATTGTCTAGAAGCATAAGCATATCTCACAAATTGTCATTATCTCACAAATAGCTAATTTTACAATTTTATATATTATTCTTGTACTTTCTCCTTATCTCATAAATTGTATTGTTTTCCAGGATTTTATTTTGAAGATTGAATAACATTCTGAGAAATCGATATTTATCCCTAATTGTCTTGAAGCATAAGCATATCTCACAAATTTTCATTATCTCACAAATAGTAAAATTTGCAATTTTATATATTCTTCTTGTACTTTCTCCATATCTTATAAATTGTATTGTTTTCAAGAATATTATTTTCAAGATAGAATAACGTTCTGAGAAATCGATATTTATTCCAAATTGTCTATAAGCATAAGCATATCTCATAAATTGTCATTATCTCACAAATGGCAAAATTTACAATTTTAGATATTCTTCTTGTACTTTGTCCATATCTCATAAATTGTATTGTTTTCCAGGATTTTATTTTCAAAAATGAATAACGTTCTGAGAAATCGATATTTATCCCAAATTGTCTAGAAGCATAAGCATATCTCACAAATTGTTATTATCTCACAAATAGCTAATTTTACAATTTTATATATTATTCTTGTACTTTCTCCTTATCTCATAAATTGTATTGTTTTCCAGGATTTTATTTTCAAGATTAAATAACATTCTGAGAAATCGATATTTATCCCAAATTTTCTAAAGTATATTACATCCTTGGCTTGATGGCTGATTTGGTACGGCAAATTTCACATTGCAAGCGATGATTACTCTAATTATTGTAATAGTGAGTTAGCTAATTAATAGGTTCTCTTGAACAATTTCAAAGTTTTCTCTCGCAGAAAGTGAGAAAACGTGAAGTTAATAATAATTTCTTGAAAACGCTAATAAAGTATTAATACCTAATTATAATATTAATGTGTTAACATTATTATTAATACGAGGTTGTGAGAGTAAATCATTTCAGCAACTATAAAATTTTCTTCGTTATTTTAACTTTACGGTTATTTGTCACATTAAATATAATAAAATCGTTTCTTTTCACTTACTGTAAGTAGTAACAATTATACCAGTGACCCGTGGAATACAACATTGCCAGATCGTACGAATTTTAAATAATATTGTAAAATATTACAAAATACTTCTGTTTATGCTAAATAAATTCGACTAAAAATTAAAATGTATCACAAAATCATGTATATCAAAAAGTACGTATCTACTACTGAAGATGGTCGCCTGGCGACTGAAATGTACATTTAGAAAAAATAAATGTTTTTTGTGAAAAAGGCACTACGTTTTATTTCTATATCAAAAAGCATGAATCATATCAGATACGCTGAAGCGACTTGTCCTATCGTATCTTTGTAGTTTATTCTTAATTACTTCTTAGCTTGAACTTAATTTAACAGTTGCATATCATATTCTTGATGTTTTGATTTGATTTCTTTAGTAAAAGTTATACAAACAGTATATTGAAATATCGTGACAAAACTCGATTAGTTTTTAACTAATTTAGTTTTAAGTTTAAATAGTTTTTGTTCAATGTTTTGCTATGTCGAAATATTTTTCCGCCAAATATGTCGTAAAGTTCAAAAGAGCTATTTTGCTACCAATTTTTTTTTGTTTGGTTTGGTTTTGCCAAAAAATAGGGGGCTTGCATAAGAAAATATTCTCTACCAGTACGAACAGTACAACCAAGTGTTGTTGGTCTCTACTTGAACAACGTTTACAAAACAGCAAACAAAATAATTGAAAAAAATGTAATTTAAAATTGTCCAATCTAATGAGACAGGTGTAAAAGTAGTGTTGCGTGTTCGTGTTCGTACACCTGTTGTGCACTCTAATAGGCATCCTTCTATTATCAGCCATTATTTACATTTTAACGTACAATTTATACTTAAAATGAACAGAAATGTAGTCGCAGTATTGTAGCTTTTAACTGGATTGGCATAAATTAAATGGCTTATTTAAGCTTTTAAGCTTTTTTTGTGGGTGTAAAATGTAACCGAACAACCCTATAGATAACCATAATTTTCAGTTGTAAGCCAACTTTACAACTGCTTGATTTACATACTTTTGTAAATTGATAAAGAGGCAATGGAATGACATTTTATAATTATGTTTACAGTTTGGACCCAAAAGGGCTCTATTTTGATGTAATTTTTGTTTCGATTGTATAACGGCAATAAATGGATCGAATTACCAAATGGACAGTTTCGGAAATATCAATTTTCTTTAATAATTATTAAAATTTAAATAATAATTTTTATTCAATTATTTGATTTTTTTATATTATTTTATTAAAAGTATTTCAACGTTTGAAAAATAATAAAACTGGTACAGGGTGTTGTATAAGTAAAAAAAATAGTGGACAAGCTAAAGAGCACGCCACTCAGGGATGGCCACTGAGTCCTTAGAAAGTACTAAAAAATAAATAAAAAAATTAACTTGCAAAAGACATAAATTATACACGACTTTATTATCAGTTTTAATTGTACAATAGATTGTTGTCACGTTGACTTTTCAACAATTTTCGTTTTGAAATACTTAAACAAAGTATATCCAATAAGATTATTAAAAAAAATATATTTATAATTAAACAACTTCACACATGATTTTCATTTAATTCCTTCTAAGAGCCCTTCTAAACTCGCTGTAATGTTATACCTTTGACTGGCAATATTTCAAAAGGTATAGCCCGAGGAATTTTTTTTAAGTATTTTTGACTCAGTGGGCACTCCGAGTAGCGTGCTTTTGTGCTTGTCCACAATTTTTGGGACACCCAATATTGTGGAATATGAGCACCTGCTTTGTGTTAATCAAAAATTTCTTGGGAAATAGCATTTTTTTTATAAAACAATTCTCTAATAAGTTTTCTTTTGTTTTTCCAAGCTTCTGCTTAATACTCGTCTCATGCTTCTAATAAGAAAAAATAAAACTTTGCCACTTTTAATAAAACACTGAATATTTAGAAATTTATGTTTTGTAAATACGATGCACTTTATTACTAATAATTGCGTTGCAAAACTTAAATTTATGAAACATAGGTAGAAATATATTATCTTGCATCCTGTTCCAACAGAGTTATAAAATATGTGAAACCGTTTTCCTGCAATTACCTTGGAAGATTTATGTATGTCATGCAGTTCCTGCTACAATATAATACAAAATAGATACAAAAATGCGTGCTCTAAAATCCAACAATGATTTTTACCTACTTGATTGAGAAAATTCCGTATTTTATACATAATATAGCTGAATCTTTACTATTGCAATTTACAGTTCTATTTCGAAACACTGATCACAATACTTTCTTGAAAATTTAACTGTACAAAAATGTAATAAGTGGCAAATTAAATATTGAACAAGATAAATATAAGTACAGAAAAGATCTCCACTCGGTACAGTAAAGAACAGAAAGAAACTACAAGAAAACATTAATTGGAATACTTGCTAGTAATATTATACACTACATAAAATTTATTGTTCTTCATCGTTGTAAGCAAAAATAGTTATTTATGTAACGAGGACGAAAACGTGAATTTTTCAGGACGAATCTGAGTTTTGAAAAATAATAAAACTTATATTGGGGAATATGAGCACCTGTTTTGTGTTAACTGGATATGATTCACATTTATGATCAATAAATAAACTTCAGTGCAAAATAGTTATTTATGTAACGAGGACGAAAAGGTGCATTTTTCAGGACGAATCTGAGTTTTGAAAAATAATAAAACTTATATTGGGGAATATGAGCACCTTTTTTGTGTTAACTGGATATGATCCACATTTATTATCAATAAATAAACTTTCGTGCATTGTTACACAAATAACTATTGTCTCCCGATAAACAGATAAAGTTTTGGTTGGAAGGTTGTAAATTTTTAAACATTATTTTCGGATTAAGAACTTTTCTATTGCACACCCAACTTATTATGTTGTTAAATGTTGTATCAATGAGATCATACGGTTTGCCTCACAAATCTTGATATTTAAAAATGATTAAATTATTATATATTTTTTTATTCTTCAAGATTATTACTTCAATTGCATCTGATGAAAACATTTCAATTAGGAAAGTTTCAGCTACCACAATTTTTGCATTAATTTTCGCAAATCCTCATAAATCTTGATATTTAAAAATGATTCAATTGTTAAGTTTTTATAAAATTATTATTATCTACATTTTATACGTTTATAGTTTGTACTTTTGATAATGTGTCCCTATGCCATATGTACCAATGATTATTACTTCTAAAAAGAACTTCAAGATTATTACTTCAATTGCATCTAATCAAAACATTTCAATTAGAAAAGTTTCAGCTACCACAATTTTTGCATTACTTTTCGAAAACCCTCATAAATCTTGATATTTAAAAATTAAAAAATTATTAAATTATTATATATTTTTTATTATTATTATCTACATTGTATACGTTTAAAGTTTGTACTTGTGACAATGTGTCCCTCTTCCATATGTACCAATGATTATTACTTCTAAAAATAACTTCAAGATTATTACTTCAATTGCATCTGATGAAAACATTTCAATTAGGAAAGTTTTGATACCACAATTTTTGCATTAAATTTCGCAAACCCTCATAAATCTTGACATTTAAAAATAATTAAATAATTAAGTTTTGTTTCATAATTATTATCTACATTGTTCAGCTACCACAATTTTTGCATTAATTTTCGCAAATCCTCACAAATCATGATATTTAAAAATGATTAAATTATTATATATTTTTTAATTATTATTATCTACATTGTATACGTTTAAAGTTTGTACTTGTGATAATGTGTCCCTATTCCATATGTACCAATAATTATTACTTCTAAAAAGAACTTCAAGATTATTACTTCAATTGCTTCTCATCAAAACATTTCAATTAGGAAAGTTTCAGCTACCACAATTTCTGCATTAATTTTCGTAAACCCTCATAAATCTTGATATTTAAAAATAATTAAATAATTAAGTTTTGTTTTATAATTATTATCTACATTGTATACGCTTAAAGTTTGTACTTGTGATAATGTGATTCCATATGTACCAATGATTATTACTTCTAAAAATAACTTCAAGATTATTACTTCAGTTGCATTTTGATCAACCCATTTCAATTGATAAAGTTTCAGCTACCACAATTTTTGCATTACATTTCCATGTGTTTAAAGAGATTTTTTTTAACGCGTCATCTTTCGCGAAAACTTGAAGTTCCTGCAAATGATTTGTAAATATGCGAATACGAATCACATTCCTCTGGAGTACAATCCACATTAGGTGCGGAGAACATACGCATCTCCAATTGTTTAATTGATGACTACTGCCTTCGGAGAAATTGCCAGCAGGAAAACGTGGAATTACTTATGATCACTTGTAGCTGCACAGCGTCTTTCTCACAAATGTTGACTCGTCCAATTTGATTTAATTACTTAAACGACCCAATTCAACCACCTAGGGATTTGTAATTGTTTAATTGATTGCCACGACGAGCAGTGACTCAGAAAATTGCATCACTTTAATATATGATTGATTCCAGAGAATAAGTCAATATTCATTACATTGTCCACTTGCAAGTTTTGCATCAGACGCATATTTTTCTAGGACCTGTCCTATTCCTACTTCCCACTAAATTGGCGCAGTCCGTTATATCTATATGATTATTAAGTATATTATGTTACCAGCAATGTATTT
This sequence comes from Othius punctulatus, assembly GCA_951805005.1. Taxonomy (NCBI): domain Eukaryota; kingdom Metazoa; phylum Arthropoda; class Insecta; order Coleoptera; family Staphylinidae; genus Othius; species Othius punctulatus. The sequence goes on from OX638141.1 coordinate 15,828,432, forward strand.
ATTTAATTTAACAAATTAACAAAGCATTTTTATTAAACAAAGCAAAGGGGGCGCATTCTGCAATCTAATCCCGCGATGCGATTTCCGTATGTCGGTTGGACCGGCAACGTGCTCTTATAATACCACAAAATCCAAAATAATACCATAAGTTTTTGAAGCATAATTTGAAAATACAATTCCTACGAATTTTATATAATGCCTTGAAGGTTCTGGACATTTACAACGCGCATTGAACAATGTTGAAAATGCCCATAGCGATAGCAATGTCACAGTGTAGCGTCGCGTGTGAATCCGCCTTTACGGTTTATATTATCAACTCATAGAGAGGCAGCGAACAGATTAGACAGGAGCGCTTTAGACAACGATTTTCAAAATGAAATGAAGGAATGTGTTTATACTGGTCTATCTCATCAACGTAAGATTTAGAGACAAACAGCACATTTAAAGAAAATGAACGTTATGAATTGGGTTAGGTCAGGTCAGATTAGGTTGGGTTGGTAAAATTAATACTCGTAATAAACCACCAGCAGTCACACTGTAACTAAACCCACAATTCGTTCTGCTTTATCGAACAGTGGACAATCAACACTTGCTGTAAATTGCTGTAACCAATGATTCTAAAAAATAGCACTCATCTCGTCTGCTAAAAGGTTTAGTAATGGCAATATATATTTACGAGTTGACTTGAAATTAGTCCCGGTAACCGATCTCTTTGGGGTGGTCGGCGAAACCCAAACGCACCCCCTGAGGAACACCCCTACCATTTGCACAAAGCCAAAGTACCCAAAGATTCGGCTTTACGACTTTGACGAATCTTTAGTGCACCCCTAAGTTACAAAAATATATAACGCCAGCTGCGTGAAATTTGTAACGTTTAAATACAAGAAGCGATCTTAGTAGTATTGGTGACAGGATGATGTCTTATTGTTGATAAAAGTTGTGCGTACAGGCAACGTGTTTTTATTGGGCTGGATTTAATATGGTTCTATTTTCTCAGTTGCTTTTGTGTATAGTAAACGCTAAAATGGTTTTATAATAGTTTTCACATAATTGTGCAATAGATCTCTCTGTTCAGTTCAACTGGAATATTCATGAAACTGGATGTTTTTAACTCTAGAAAATTTATAACGAACGAAACATATTTTGGGAAGGGCATAAGGACATACAGGGGAGGATGGGGAACATACAAGCGGCCCGGGAACAAACTTTGATCGGCCCATTTTGCATTCACATAAAATTGCAATAATACCATATAATCAAAATAATAATCATACTTCAAAATTTGACAAATATGTAAAAATCAAAAATACTTTACAATAAATAATTTCAAATTGAGTTATTTTTATTTTTAAAATATATTAAAATGTATTATCAGAGACATAACACCTCTGAGGATGGCTAATAAAAGCCGAAACAAGTTGGGTGAAGAACATCAAATAAAAAGATTACATAACTAAGAGAAAGTATAAAGAAAAAATCAATATAAAATTAAATACCGTAAGTTTTTCATAATACTTATTTATTTATTAATACAGAGGTTCCTAAAGTGTGCGTTTACTGTTCTGCTTTCAATCATATTAAATAAAATATGAAAAAGATTAGGTAATTAAAATTCATGCTTTGACTAAGAAAATTTAATTATATTTTATAAAATCTTCATTAAAATTACAAAGGTTTAATAGACCCAGCAATTTTTTTTTTAATTATTGGGGTTTTATTCCGAAAGCATATCCCTCACAAAGTTGTTAAAATGTTCAGAGTTATTTGCAGAAAATTTATTGAACATGAAAGAAAAAAAATAATAATTAAAAAAATTTAAATGTAATTTTCAACATTATTACTTTTACAAATTTTACATTACAAATTATAATTTAAATTGTAAAAAATTAATCAAAACACAAAATCGTCATTTGCATTATACAATTTATATTGAAAATTATAATAATAATAATTATGATATTTACCAGCGGGAGAACCTGCATAATATACACATAGAAATTAAAAATAAAAACTTACTAAATGAAAATGAATTTGAAACTTGATTTGAGATTTTACATGAAAGTAAAAAATGTAAATTATAAATTCCGAAACTCAAATGAAATAACAAAGTTATCATGATAAATGATAGAATTTATTTGGAAATTATAAATTTCTTATAGTAAATACGAAAATATTAATTATAAATTTCAATGTTAAATTAAAATTTGAAATTTTTAGTATAAATTATAAAAAACTTTATCCTCAAAACATATAACTCACTAGGTTATTAATATTCTTTTGAAGACAGAAATTTGCAAAAAATATTAATGCAAAATACAAAATTATGTACAAAATTACAAAGAGACGCCATGAAGTTTTTATTGCAAATGTCAAATTTTGATATTTTATTACAAATTGCAAGTTGATCAAACCATAAAATTCTCATTGAAACATCTCGCTTGTAAACTGCAATGAATTGGAAATTACAAAGTTTTCGTTAGAATTTATTAATATAATTACTAGACTTCATTCATAAATTGTAAAGATCAATGGAATCTGCGACTTTTTTTATTCTAATTTATAACGTCTTTCCCCAGAAATCATATTCCTTTCAAATGTATTAACCATTTCATAATGGCAAAAACTATAATGGATGTTGTAAAATGTTGATTAAAATGTTTTTAAATTCTACAACAACAATGAAATTTTCGCATTTTAACTACACATTACAGAAATTTCTTCGAAAATCCTATAAATAGTAATAGCATTATGATAAATGTTACGAAGTTTTGATGATGGATTTCAGTATTTCAATAGAAATTATGGAGAATTAATTATAAATTTCAAATGTTTTAGAATTTGTAAGTTTTTATTATGAATACAATATTTCAATGGAATTAGAAAACAATTATAAAGTATAAATATGTTTACATTAACACCATAACAAATACAATAATAAATAAGCAAATAAGTAAATAAAGACATAAATAAGTTTTACTGGAATTATGTAATTTTCGTTGTGACTTTCATCATTCATCATTCTAAATTACCAAATTGCAATAACTTTATGAAAATTTCATTGTTATTTGATAAATTTTAAAGTATAAATAATTTTACATTAACAGTATAACAAATACAATAATAAATAAGTTAATAAGTAAATAAAGAAATAAATAAGTTTTATTGGAATTATGTAATTTTCGTTGTGACTTTCATCATTCATCATTCTAAATTACCAAATTGCAATAACTTTATGAAAATTTCATTGTTATTTGATAAATTTCACTGTAAAATGTAAAATATTCAACATTCGTATTATAAATTACAACATTTCAGCAGCGATTATTAAAATTTTATTGTAAATTGCCAAAATTTCACTATAAAATGCAAAATGTCATTGGCATTTCCAAAATTTGTATCGAGTTGTTAAAATGTTTATAGTTATTTGCAGAAAATTTTATGAAAATTAACTTAGGTGGAAATTACGAACTGTTCATTAGAGATTACAAAATGTTTATTAGAAATTATGAAGTTTATGAACCAAAATTTTACTACATATACATTTTCCTTACAAATTAGAAAATTTTATTAAAAATTGCAAAAAGCTAATCAAACCACAACATATTAAAATTATATCATGTCGATTGTAAATTAAATTTACAAAAGCTTCAAAATTTTCAATAAATTTTTTTATTAGAAATTCCAAAAATTGTATAACAAAGACTAATGGCACCTGCCAATATTTAGTTGAAAATTATAACGGCTATCTACACAATTTATATTCCTCGCCAAATTATTTTATATTTCATAAAAATTTGCAAAAAATATTATGGAAACGGAAAGGATCCTAGTTCAAAAAGGGAGCTGCGACGCGAAAAAGTTTAGGAACCACTGTGTTAATACATATATAAACATTCTTTATTGGGCTATCGACCACATGGGGTCTTTCCGCCTTGTGTTAATACATTAAATCAAAATTATTAATAAACTTGTCGTCGGATCTGCCAGCCCAAAATTCTGGGGCTTCCGACCCAACATTCGGGATGGCTACCGGCCCACCGGGAAATTTCCCATTTTCCCGTATGGCCCATCCGCCCCTGAGGACATACTTATGTCCTTCCCAAATTATGTTTCGTTCGTTACAAATTCTACATATTAGAGTTAAAAATATCTAGTTCCATGAATATTCCAGCTAAATTTGTTTCCAAAATAAGTGTATAGTTGGTTGCTTATAAAGCAGGCATCTCCATGTGATTGATGTGGTTTTTATAAAAGTATACATAGGCGATATAATCCGTACGTACAGTTTTAAAAAACCTCCCTGTATTTATACATACATACTTATTTATATATACATACATACACATACATACACATACATACATACATACATACACATACATACATACATACATACATACATAGCTACATACATACATGGTACGTAATTAAGTTAATAATTAGTCTTTGATGAAATTATTCGAAGCGAGCTGCCACGTCCATCGAGACCCAACAATAAAAATAAATGGAGCGTACGAATAATATGGCAATCTCCTTATGCCTCCGCATAAACCGAAGCGAAATAACGGAACTCAATTAGCGCGAATGGAAGCAAACAACAAAACGGGCACTGCTTCTAATTACGATTAAGGCACCGATTATTGTGGGCAATCAGAGCACACCAAGAAGGCGCGCGACAAATCCGATCTTGTGCGCACAATAAACGGCAAAACTATTAGTTATGCGTACACCTTGAAGAATATTGTTGCGAATCTAGGTTGTCACCTAATGGAATGGATGTGGGATGCAACGGAAGAAATCCGCTAAATGCTAATTTGTACCACTTGCCCATTGGGTTCCAACAGATTTGATATGAAAGAAAACTTTGAAAACGAAGTAGAAAATGAACTTGATTAGTCGCATTGTTTTGCTACACAAATATAGTATATTACATTACAAGGGAAGGACGCGGGATTTACTCTAGAACGCCGTTAATGAGCTCCCAACGGCGAATGGCACTAGTTTCTCAGTACAAATGTACTACCTGTACTGGGGCTCGAACCCAGGTCTTCGTAATACAAACTTATTTTAGCGAATTAATCAAACTACTCTTTTGTTACAGATTTATCCCGATCCAGAATCCGAGAAAGCGATTATGAGCTCTGTAGTTTACTGCATTCATCACAAAGACGGCTGCAAATGGTCAGATGAATTAAGAAAGCTGAAGGTAAGTCTTCTGTTATATTCTATACCTATTATTAATATGCATGAAACAGTTGAAGATGACCAATTGTAGATGAACAGTTAAAGATGGTATGGGATGATATGGATTTCCGAAAATTTATTATTTGCAAATTTGATATTAGATTCGTGTACAGTACACCTGAAACTAAATCTCAACTACAACTACAACTAAATCTCCTGAAAATTTGACAAACTTTTAGTATTAAATATGGGAGAAAATCAAACATATAACTTTCTGCATTGACAAGTATGGGTTAGCCAATACTGAAATTTCTGAAAATTTATTATTTGCAAATTTGATATTAGATTCGTGTACAGTACACTTGAAACTAATTCTCCTGAAAATTTGACAAAGTTTCAGTATTTAATAAGGGAGAAAATCAAACACATAACTTTCTGCATTGACAAGTATGGGTTAGGGATTATTGAAATTTCTGAAAATTTATGATTTGCAAATTTGATATTAGATTCGTGTACAGTACACCTGAAACTAATTCTCCTGAAAATTTGACAAAGTTTCAGTATTAAATAAGGCAGAAAATTAAACACTTAACTTTCTGCATTGACAAGTATGAGTTAGCTTTTACTGAAATTTCTGAAAATTTATTATTTGCAAATTTGATATTAGATTTGTATACGTGCACCTGAACCTAATTCTCCTGAAAATTTGACAAAGTTTCAGTATTAAATATGGGAGAAAATCAAACATATAACTTTCTGCATTGACAAGTATGGGTTGGCTATTACTGAAATTTCTGAAAATTTATTATTTGAAAATTTGATATTAGATTCGTATACAGTACACCTGAAACTAATTCTCCTGAAAATTTGTCAAAGTTTCAGTATTAAATAAGAGAGAAAATCAAACACTTAACTTTCTGCATTGACAAGTATGGGTTAGCTATTGTTGAAATTTCTGAAAATTTCTTATTTGCAAATTTGATATTATATTCGGGTACAGTACACCTGAAACTAATTCTCCTGAAAATTTGACAACGTTTAAGTTTTAAATAAGGGAGAAAATCAAACACCCAACTTTCTGCATTGACAAGTATGGCTTAGCTACTACTGAAATTTCTGAAAATTAATTATTTCCAAATTTGATATTAGATTAGTATACAGTGCACCTAAAACCTAATCTCCTGAAAATTTGACAAAGTTTCAGTATTAAATAAGGGAAAAAAAAACAAACACTCAACTTTCTGCATTGACAATTATGGGTTAGCTATGACTGATATTTCTGAAAATTTATTATTTGCAAATTTGATATTAGATTCGTGTACAGTACACCTGAAACTAATTCTACTGAAAATTTGACACAGTTTCAGTATTAAATAAGGGAAAAAAATCAAACACTCAACTTTCTGCATTGACAAGTATGGGTTAGCTATCACTGATATTTCTGAAAATTTATTATTTGCAAATTTGATATTAGATTCGTGTACAGTACACCTGAAACTAATTCTACTGAAAATTTGACACAGTTTCAGTATTAAATAAGGGAAAAAATCAAACACTCAACTTTCTGCATTGACAAGTATGGGTTAGCTATTACTGAAATTTCTGAAAATTTATTATTTGCAAATTTGATATTATATTCGGGTACAGTATACCTGAAAGTAATTCTCCTGAAAATTTGACAACGTTTAAGTATTAAATAAGGGAGAAAATCAAACACTTAACTTTCTGCATTGACAAGTATGGGTTAGCTATTACTGAAATTTCAGAAAATTTATTATTTTCAAATTTGATATTAGATTCGTGCACAGTACACCTGAAACTAATTCTCCTGAAAATTTGACAAAGTTTCTGTATTAAACAAGGGAGAAATTCAAACACTTAACTTTCTGCATTGACAAGTATGAGTTAGCTATTACTGAAATTTCTGATAATTTATTATTTGCAGATTTGATATTAGATTCGTATACAGTACACCTGAAACTAATTCTCCTGAAAATTTGACAAAGTTTCTGTATTAAACAAGGGAGAAATTCAAACACTTAACTTTCTGCATTGACAAGTATGAGTTAGCTATTACTGAAATTTCTGATAATTTATTATTTGCAGATTTGATATTAGATTCGTATACAGTACACCTGAAACTAATTCTCCTGAAAATTTGATAAAGTTTCTGTATTAAACAAGGGAGAAATTCAAACACTTAACGTTCTGCATTGACAAGTATGGGTTAGCTATCACTGATATTTCTGATAATTTATTATTTGCAGATTTGATATTAGATTCGTATACAGTACACCTGAAACTAATTCTCCTGAAAATTTGACAAAGTTTCTGTATTAAACAAGGAAGAAATTCAAACGCTTAACTTTCTGCATTGACAAGTATGAGTTAGCTATTACTGAAATTTCTGAAAATTTATTATTTGCAAATTTGATATAAGATTCGTGTACGGTACACCTGAAACTAATTCTCTTGAAAATTTGGCAAAGTTTCAATATTATATAAGTGAGAAAATCAAACATATAACTTTCAGTATTGACAAGTATGGGGTTAGCTATTACTGAAATTTCTGAAAATTTGGTTTTTGCAATTTTGATATTAGATCCGTGTACAGTACACCTGAAACTAATTCTCCTGAAAATTTGACAAAGTTTCAGTATTAAATAAGGGAGAATATCAAACACTTAACTTTCTGCATTGGCAAGTATGGGTTAGCTATCACTGATATTTCTGAAAATTTATTATTTGCAAATTTGATATTAGATTCGTGCACAGTACACCAGAAACTAATTCTCGTGACAATTTGATAAAGTTTCAGTATTAAATAAGAGAAAAAATTAAACGATTAAATTTCTGCATTGACAAGTATGGGTTAGGTATTACTGAAATTTCAGAAAATTTATTATTTGCTAATTTGATATTAGATTCATGTACAGTACACCTGAAACTAATTCTGCTGAAAATTTGACACAGTTTCAGTATTAAATAAGGGAGAAAATCAAACACTTAACTTTCTGCATTGACAAGTATGAGTTAGCTATTACTGAAATTTCTGAAAATTTAATATTTGCAAATTTGATATTAGACTCGTGTACAGTACACCTGAAACCAATTTTCCTGAAAATTTGACAAAGTTTCAGTATTAAATAAGGGAGACAATCAAACACTTAACTTTCTGCATTGACAAGTATGGGTTAGCTATTACTGAAATTTCTGAAAATTTATTATTTGCAAATTTGATATTATATTCGGGTACAGTACACCTGAAACTAATTCTCCTGAAAATTTGACAACGTTCAGTATTAAATATGGGAGAAATTCAAACACTTAACTTTCTGCATTGACAAGTATGAGTTAGCTGTTACTGATATTTCTGAAAATTTATTATTTGCATATTTGATATTAGTTTCGTGCACAGTACGCCTGAAACTAATTTTCCTGAAAATTTGACAAAGTTTCAGTATTAAATAAGGGAGAAAATCGAACACTTAACTTTCTGCATCGACAAGTATGGGTTAGCTATTATTGAAATTTCTGAAAATTAATTATTTGCAAATTTGATATTAGATTCGTGTACAGTACACCTAAAACTAATTCTCCTGAAAATTTGACAAAGTTTCAGTATTAAATACGAGAGAAAATCAAATATATAACTTACTGCATTGACAAGTATGGGTTAGCTACTACTGATATTTCTGAAAACTTATTATTTGCAAATTTCATATTAAATTTGTATTTAGTACACCAGAAGCTAATTCTGCTAAAAATTTGACAAAATTTCAGTATTAAATAAGTGAGAAAATCAAACATAACTTTCTGCATTGACAAGTATGGGTTAGCTATTACTAAAATTTCTGAAAATTTATTATTTGCAGATTTGATATTAGATTCGTGTACAGTACACCTGAAAATTATTCTCCTGAAAATTTGACAAAGTTTCAGTATTAAATAAGGGACAAAATCAAACACTCAACTTTCTGCATTGACAATTATGGGTTAGCTAATACTGATTTTCCTGAAAATTTATTAATTGCAAATTTTATATTACATTCGTGCACAGTACACCTAAAACTAATTCTCCTGAAAATTTGACACAGTTTGAGTAGTAAATAAGGGAGAGAATCAAACATCTAACTTTCTGCATTGACAAGTATGGGTTAGCTATTACTGAAATTTCTGAAAATTTATTATTTGCAAATTTGATATCAGATTCTTGTACACACCTAAAACTTATTCTCCTGAAAATTTGACAAAGTTTCAGTATTAAATAAGGCATGAACATTTGAAGATGAATCATTCTTTAATTTAAGAGAAGAAGAACATGAATTTCAATCTATTTTATCTAAATAACCACTAGACCGGAGTGAACTTTAAAAAAAATCAAATCACATTCTAATGCCCTGAAAAAGTTGCTACTTTCGTATAGCATGTTGACTCATGGGCATATTTGGGCATATTGTCTACTCATAGGCATTTTTGGGCATTGTGTCTACCCATAGGCATTGTGTTTACTCATGGGCATTGTGTCTACTCATGGGCTTTGTGTCTACTCATGCGCATTTTTGGGCATTGTGTCTACTCATGGGCATTGTGTCTACCCATAAGCATTTTTGGGCATTGTGTCTACTCATGGGCATTTTTTGGGCATTGTGTCTTCTCATGGGCATTGTGTCTACCCATGGGCATTTTTGGGCATTGTGTCTACCCATGGGCATTGTGTCTACTCATGGGCATTTTTGGGCATTGTGCACATTGTCATATCCTCCAGCAATTCAAATTAGGCCCAGATTTATTTGAGTGGTTGAAAAGTGGATTAAATGTTCATGCAGAAATGGAAAACATATTGTTCAATTATCAAGTAACAATTTGCCGATTCGTTTAATCCACGCTGCTTACAACGCACGCAACATCTAGAAAACGTTGGACTTTTAAAATGGCTTTCCGCACGGCCGCCAGCAAGTTCAGTAATTCCCAAGCCGAGCCCGTTCCTGTTCACCCATCGGAACATTTCAGGGCTCCTCGGACCGTGGATAATTGCCCGACAATTGCGAAGATGTCTTTGAGGAGTAATGCACCACGGCGGTGCACATTAGTCGTTGGCGAAATGCCGCGGTCAAAACATCAAGTCTCTTGCGCGTCTTGAGCAGCAATGTTCTTCTCGGGCCTCTCGAAGAGGCGATCTCTGCTCAAATTCCGCTTCTCCAGCGCTTCCAGTCTCAATGAGCGTTTTGTATTGTTCCAGGCGCACCTCAACACCTGCAAGCATGACGCCATCCCCTGCACGAGCAAATGCGGAGCACAGATTCCGCGGGTGCTCATGGAGGACCACCTCAAGTACACCTGTCCTCAAAGGAGGGCTAGGTGTGAATTCTGCAGCAAGGAGTTCACGGGACATACTCTAGAGGTAAGTGAAGGGTTTGACGATTTTGAAAGTTCTCAAAGTGCATCGTTTTCTTCCGGCCTCTATACCGCGAGAACTATAGCTTTTGTAGCAAACCATGCAATCTTAATTATTTTCAGAATCACATCGGCAGCTGCAGTTACGAACCGATGTACTGTGAAAACAAGTGTGGTCTGAAGGTCCAGCGGAGACACCTGAATCAGCACAAGACCACAGAGTGTTCCAAGCGTCTGCTACCCTGCAGGTACTGCTCCAAAGAATTCGTGGCAGACACCCTCACCTCGCACCACGTCAAATGTGGCCGAGTTCCCGTCTCTTGTCCAAACCGTTGTGAGTGCAACGTCTTAGCCCGCGAAGAACTGGAACTCCACCTGAAGGAACAGTGCACTATCTCAGTGATGTGCTGCAATTTTAAAGATGCAGGATGCAGATTTAAGGTATGATTTGAGAGTGACTATTATATTTTTAGACAACATTGTTAGGATCCCAACTTCTATCTACTCTAGCATACTTCTGGAAAGGTCAGTATTAGAGAGAGACCTTTCCAAGATTCTGGATTCTTCCTTGGAAGATCTTTTCAAGGGATTCTTGGAAAGGTCTGTCTAATACTGACCTTTCCAAGAATCCCTCTTGCATTTGCCAATCAATAAATGAACAAAAACAACAATTGAATCCTTAGCTTCCGTGCAACACAAAAAATAATAGTATTTGTCATCAGTTTTATTTGGACCGAAACAATTGTAGAGTTTTTCAATTAAGAATTTGTGAAACTTAGCAAAGTGCTATATTTATACTAATTTAAAGATGTTTCACCAAGTATTAACCACCAATTCATACAATCTAATAAAAAATAATAGTTAAACTATTTTATGCCTAACAATAGTTCAAAGAGTTGCCAAAGTAGCCACAGATTTTACTAATGAATTGTTGTATTTCGCTGTTCAGCAATGATAAACCTGCGATGTATGCTATTGAAAAATTGTACCTTTACAATCTCTTCATATATTATTTTTGTTCATAGGGTCCACGATACTCCATGGAGAAGCATCTCGAAGAAAACTGCCAAGAACACCTATCAATGATGTGCAATGTCGTTACCAAACAACAACACCAGATTGCTTCCCTGAAGAGTGCCCTTTCACGGCTTTCCCTGAACTATTCAGGGACACTCATTTGGAAGATCAGCGACTTTTCAGCCAAAATGAGCGAGGCCAAAAATAAAGAGGGCATGGAGCTTGTTTCCCCACCATTCTATACTAGTCAATATGGATATAAATTGCAGGTAAATAATCCACAAATAATTTTAGTCTTCCTGATCATCTTCGTATTGCAGATTTTATTTACAGTTTAATTCAGTTAACTTGAAATCTTTATATCTTTATATACAGTCATGCTCACATAAATCTAGTACAAGAAATTAGGTTACAATAGCAATTTTATATAGCAATGTAAAATTGTTTGTACTAGATTTATGTGAGCATGACTGTACAATCAAAAACTTAATAGAAGTAGTTTTTAAGTAGTTCATTCCAAGCAAAAAAAAACATTTCTAATGGCATGATAAAATTATTATTTTAAGGTACAGTGCTCCTCAAACTGAGGTGATTATAATACTGGGTTCAAAACTTAGAGCTCTTATATGGTCAATATAAGATATATTGTCATTATCATACATATATTGTATAATATTGTCAATTGTTAATATCAACAATATGTCATTATGTTATAGAAATAACTTTGCAATTGTTTCGGTAGTTAAACCAGTTTCAAGAGTATTCATTTGTTATTGCAAATGGTTTAACTACCGAAACAGTTGTAGTTATTTCTATTAAAAAAATTGTGGCACTTATACAAAGTGTTTTTTTAAATCTCTTTTTTTTTCGTATCTAGCAGATACAGCTAGAAAATTAGCTACATTTAACATATCACAAAACATACATGAGTATGTTTAGATATATGAAATTGTTTTAAATTTACAGTGACAGATGTCACCTTTTGAAATAATGAAAATTTTACGCATTGCCAAACTTCAGTTTTTTTTTTCTTTTTTCAAAGAAAAATAACTGCCATCTGGTGAATGTAAATGGTGATTTGGTTAGTTTAATTTGAGACACCCTGTATATTGTTTTATTGAAATTAAATATTAAAAAGCGATTTGTCGGCTTTATGCCTTTTAAATAGATCATGATATATTATTGATATTAACAATTGACAATAGATATTAAATTAGAGATTTTAAAAAAACTTCACATTTTTTTTAATAGAAATAACTACAATTGTTTTGGTAGTTAAACCATTTTCAAGAGTATTCATTTGCTATTGAAAATGGTTTAACCACCGGAACAATTGTAGAGTTATGTTTATTAAAAAAATGGTGGCACTTATACCAAGTGTTTTTTAAAACGCTTTTTTTCGTATCCAGCAGATACAGCTACAAAATTAACTAGATTTAACATATTACAAACATACATGACATACAAAATTATGAAACTTATATAGTGTGTTTTTTTTAAATCTCCTTAAGTAATATGTTTCACCAAGTAATTAATTATCACATACACATTCTAATTTAAAAAAATAATTAATACCTATATTTAATAAATATGCAGAGAATAAATTGACAATAATGAGTTTGAAATTGTGAAATGGTTGTACCAATTCCACACGGTTCATACAAATAACATTGATTTATTATAAATCTTCAAACTTGAACTTGAACTTGAACTGTTACCTGTACTAAATATCGGCTTAGTTGCCAAAATTTATTTTTTACTCAAAATAAGCGCTATTTGGTAGATGGAAATGGCGATTTAAGTGGTTTAATTTGGAACGCTCTCTATTCTATTTTGAACAAATAGTTTGTTAATAACCTCAATTTCTAATTAAAATAAAAAATTTCAGGCTTCGCTGTTTCCCAATGGCAATGGGGCAGGAGAAGACTCGCACATTTCCGTGTACATAAAGATCCTGCCTGGGGAATATGACGCCCTTCTCCGCTGGCCGTTCGCCCATTCCGTCTCATTTACCATATTTGACCAGTCAACGTGCCCCGAAAAGGCTTGCAATATTGTCGAGAGCTTCATTCCAGACCCCACCTGGAAGAACTTCCAGAGGCCTAGCAAGGAACCCGACTCCCTCGGATTCGGTTTCCCCCGCTTCGTCTCGCACGAGATGCTCAAGAAGCGCCACTTCATGAAAGACGACACCCTGTTCATAAGAGTCAAAGTTGACCCGAGTAAAATCGTCGCTGTTTGATGATGGTGGATTTTACTTATCCATTATATCATTATTTATTTATTGATCTCGAGATGTAAATATTGAATGAAAAGTGAAGGTATTTATATTTGAAGACTGCGTAGAAATTGCATTCCGTTGAACCCAGCAAGGTTGGAAGTTTTTTTCTTGATGTATATAAAAGTGTAAATAAGCTTTGTAAAGCTGGCTATATTTTTGTACGTTTTGCTCTTAATTTCTGTGGTTAGGAAGCTCAGGATGTTTGTAAAAAATTAAAGTACTTATTTTTCGTTTTTTTTTTGTGATAGCTGGAAACAACCAAAGGTTTTGTCTAATATTTGAATTGCCTGTACATATAATGCCTAGTTTTTGTTTATGTTTAACTATTATCGATATTTGAGTCATTTAGGTTTAAATTTTACTGTTCTAACAGTAGGTTATACTGCATTAATAAATAAATATTTAAAATGATCTATTATTACTTTTGCTCTAATATCACATTCCTTCAAAGTATTTTTCCACCAAAAAGTCCTATAATTTATTGTTTCTTATCGCAATCGTCTAGCTGCCAATTCCAACAAATCAGTAATTTAGTAAACCTAGTAAATATAGATAGTAAACCTCTTGAGAAGTAAAGAAAATAGCCGAAGTAACAAGAAGGCTATTATATTAGAAGATTATAGGGGTTAAGGTTTCTGCATTAAAAGAGAAACCAATAAAAGACAAAACTAACACAGAAATGGTAAAGCCAAAGCAACGAACACAAAGAAGCAGGAATTGTAGGAAACAGACAGGTGTTTGCATAGGTATTTGCATTTTAAAATAAAAGAAGGTGTTAATAAATATTATAAACTTTTATAGTTGGCTTGTTTGATTCCTCCTTACCACACTAATCGATAATATAATATCAACAATTATTCACAATTCACATGAAACGTAAGTTATCGAGGCGAAATAAAAATATGTTATAAAAAACAAACTATGTATATGTAAAATTTGAAAATCTGAAAATTAATAGTGATAAACATGGGACTGTTATTCTTCTGTTTCACTGTCATCATCTTCAAGTTCTGGCATGGGAAATCTCAGTATGGCTGCTACACCAGTTAATTGCTCCAATTCTGAAATGTTTAACAGGTACAAATCGGGGCAAATCAACTGTACACCTATAATCTATACATCAATTCATAGCACTAATATCAAGTGCTATCGACACTATCAATATCAAGAGGATATTGAGGATACAAATTGGAAACAGATAAGTGTTGTGATAATAATACATACGTTCTCCAGAAATATGCATACTGGAAAATATCTTGACGTCGCCACTAGATTCGCGAACTGAGTCAACCAGTCGCACATACTCCTTCCTAAGATTGACATCTTTACATCTGAAAACAGGAAGCAATTCGACACAATTATGCAATTTATTATCTTGAACCTATCGCAATTCACCTGAATAAGCTGTCAGAGATTAGTAGTGTTTCGATTGCTTGAGACTCGTTTGCAATTTCAATGTGTTTCTTTCCGTAGAAAGCCTTTGCAGGCTCACATTGCAGCATGGTGTAGAATGATTCGAGCACCCTGACCTCACCTGCCGCCTTCGTGTCTGCAATTTTGTTTACAACGGCAGGATCTTGTAGCACCTCTAAAATGTAGAAAAAGAGTTACAAATGACAATGACAAATTATGTATAATTCATTAAAGAGCAGTTATACTTTATTTTAGATTACTGTTTTAAAATAAAGGCACTGTTAAGTAATAATTACCTTGTAAAGAGTGTTTGAACCCAGAAGATGAATGAATTAGCATGAATTTGCCTTTATTTTCTAAGAGAACTTTATTATCCGTTTTGACAGCCATTTGGAACATATAATCAAAAAATTGATCCCGTACGAAGCCAGGCGAGGCGACAAGAACACATTTTACAATATCAAAATTTATATGACGCAAGATGGCCTGCATAATTGTGTCATAAAACTTGGAAAGTCCCTGAAAAGAGTCCGCTATTATTGGAATAATTTCTTTGTAGTTACTTACAGACCTTTTCATGTTGTTGAACGAAATTCTTCCTCTTCCTTGGTATTGTCACATCAATTTTGGCTCTCACCAGCGTCATGCTGGAAGTAATCAAGCACAAGTGCGCAAGCCCCTCCTGCATGATGACGGCGGCGACATCGGCGCTCTGGATCGGATCGCAGGCCATGTCAACACGTTCCAGAGACACCGAGTCCCACTCGTGCTTCCGCAGGGAGAACTTCCTGTTCAGCTCGAGGTCTAGAGTGTGGTAGGCGCCCATTTTGACGTACTGATTTTCCTGTATGTTGCGGCCTTTAAGCCGCAGCATGCACGCCTGAGTGTCAAAGTCGATGTTCTCCACGGATATGGTCAGGGTGGTACGGACGCGGTTCGAAGACGAAGAGCCCGTCGTCGACTCGGTCTGCACCTTGCGGACGGTCGAGGCCCGGACAGAATCACCCTCGGAGATGAGGTTGTACGCATGCCACATATCCTCCGGTTCCTCAGGGATGAGGCCAACATCCCTGTTAAATGGATAATCAGGGTTACACATACAATTTGTAATTGAAATTGCTATATGCAGAGTGTTTCGAATTAGACTACCATTTCGCCATTTCCATCCACCAGATGGAGCTTATTTAGATGACAAGTGATATTGTAATACGCGGAACAACTGTTCCGAGACAACGCTTCTTCAATGGATAAGTAAGGAAACCGTTTTACAATCATATGTATGCAAAAAATTATGCCTGGAATAATCCACCCAATGCGATAGGTTTGTAGCGAAACATAACATAACAAAGCCTGATTCACACTTTCACACGAAATGCTGGAGAGCAAAATAGATTAACCGTAACATATTTGTGTCTTGGTACATATGGCTTACTCAGACCAATCGCAAGTTGCTATTCAAATGATGCGGGTAAAAGAGGGGCATTTTATTACTATACTGTATGAATTCAGAATGACTGAGTTTTCTTGGGTAAGGATTAATTGTGCACAAGTGATCATTGCAATGGTAATAATATAAACAGTCACCTGAGCCGTTTCGATGAAGAAATTAGTTTCTTTCTTCTTGTCTTTAAGATAGACTTTGAAATAGTTGTTTTAAGCACCCTGGCACCCTCAGATAGTTTCTGCCGGACCCGGACACCTCGCCTTTCAGTTTTCGGAAGTTTAAGAGACCTTGAAAAACCAGGCTTTTTTGACTACTCACATAATGTTGAATGACCTCTACATGTCATTGCAAGAAAACAATATAATAATTTGAAATTATGAATTTCGAGGGATGTTTTTCTAAAGCAGAACGCTACAAATGTCTTAGTCCGTGATTAACATTTTGCCGTCTTAGGTTTCAAACAATCAAACAATATGTTAGGATTCGTCACGATTACCCAGGATAATCTGGGGGAATAATCGAAGACAGTCCATCTAACCTACATGTCCTCCAGAACAGTTTATTGGGGTTGCATAAATGAAGCACCTATTGTGAATGAATGTACGTGGACATGGAAAAACCAATTGTGGTGACGTTCAATTGACGCTACTAACAGATGGGTTCTTAGGGGTGCAGGTGGTAGGTGTACATGTGACATAACCTAAAATGGCAAAGCTCCTCTGAGGGTAAATGTACTCACCCTTCACCGTCCCGGTCGACATTTCTGTATACCAGTTTCATTTCGACACAGTCTGGAACATTTTGTCTGTAAAATGGGACTCGGTTTCGTGTGTTGATAACATATTAGATGACAGCGTTCTAATGACAGACACAATTCATAGGTGGCACCACTTGGCACTAGCAATGTTGCCACAGTGCATCGCAAATCCTGAAAATAGGGAAATTTTATTAACCTAACCTAACCATAAAGGCTGAGTCATATAGAGTGAGTGTTTTATTTCGCTGAACATGGGCTGAAATTCTTCAGGTTCAGTTTTAGAATATACAGATTAATATTAATAGAGTACCTAGGCAAGAAGACTTACATAGGGCAGTGAATTTGTTTCATGACATAACCTTTAATTCAATTTTGGGTTAGTTATTTTTATTAGTTTTTAAACTTGAGTTGGTAACACTCACATCACATAGAATAATTTGAACTTCAAATTAAACAAATGGTGATACTCCTTGATAATGCACATATCGACTGCATAATCAAAGACTTCCAACAAAATGGAATAGCAATCACAAACTATGGTCTTTCTTTGTTAAATAAAATAAAACGTGAACAATTGATACTTAAACGTAATCTAAATGTGTAGTGTATTCACAAAACTCTCAAGATGTCAAACTGACATTTGGTTGGCTAACATAAAAATCCCTAAATCAGCTGATAGTAAGTTAACATTTGATGTTGGTAACGATTTAATATGAAGTCAATCTGTCACTTTGACAAATGTGTTGAAGGCTTCCCGATGCACGAGAGGTGGACAATGATCCTTATGAGAGGGTTCACACGAACCCATAACACAGTAGAAGGCCCCCTTTGGGGGCACAAACTCTGAAACAAATTGTCACACGAGGAATAATGTATTTTGCCGACCGAAACTGACAGTGTACGTCAACAGTACCTAACCTTATTTCAAAAGTTTGACACAAGTACAGTCAGATAAAATAATTGGTAATTTATATTACCAAGTACAGTCCAAAATGTTCTCTTGTCTTTGTCTTTTATCACAGGAGTTTTATGAATGAACTTTTTATATCGATACACAAATCAAGATACGAGAGAAACGTTAAAATCTAAACAATAATTTGAAAATTCTGTTTGTTAGGATGAAAGTTGGTTGTAAAACTTACTAGGAACTTGCAATATCGATACACAAATCAAGTTACGAAAGAAACGTTAAAATCAAAACAATAATTTGAAAATTCTGTTTGTTAGGATGAAAGTCGGTTATAAAACTTTTTGTTTTTGTTGTGTGGCAACGTCGCCAACAGCTGTTCGTGGTTTTTAAGTTTTGAGGTTGAGTGCATATTTTGTGCGCTATTTCCTTCAGTTTGTAAATTTTTCTTCGTCGGTGAAACACGGACGTTATTTCTCTTTCGTGTTGTGTTTGACTCTCTAAAGCTGTGACGATCGGTTTGTAATTTTCGGTGTGTTTTAGTGACGTTTGTTGTTTTCGTCGTCGTTTTTTGAGTGTTGTGCGATTTATTTTTTCATGAGACTGTCCTAACATCGAGGGGGCTTCAAGGCGCAATAAGTGACCGTGTAAGTTGATCTATTTCGGGCATGTTGGTATAAATAGGAGCTGTTCATTACTAGGTTAGATGCTGTGGTAACAGGTTGTTTTTATATAAATAGCGACCCTCTAGAAGTGCCCCACTGATGGTTCATTAATGCTACATCTCTGCTATACGATTTTACCTGTTTTCCTGTTTTTGTGAAAATGTAAACCTACAACACTTCCAATATTTTGAAAATTGAATCAAGCCTGGGTCGTGTCTAAATTTTAACAGAATCATGAAAATTACATAATTGCTGGGTTGAGAATCTCTTCTAATTACTTTTAGTAGGTGTCACCCTAATGACATTGAACAATACTCTTATCTGCATCACAACATAACCTACATAATGTATCTAAAAATACTTCATGACTAAATTACCTGAACACTACTATGAATTCAGACTAGATGAGTAAATATATGTGTTCTGCCACTTGCACAATTTATATAATTGTAATTTCTAGTGTCGAGATGATAAAAGTCAACTAACCATCTTAAATAACAAATGTGAATTTAGAGCAATTAAGAAAATCATTAATTCAATTTCTTATCTGAATTACAGGTATTCTTTATATACCTTCAATATGCGAGTACTGTGTCATAAAATATTTGACATTCAACATACCTATCCAGTAATCTGCAAAATAGCTCGAGATCTCATCACATGCTCATATTATTCTACAAAAAAAGGCCAGTTAAAAGCAATATATATTTTTATAACATCATTTCCTTGATAATCCCTTTTGATCACTCTGGTGTTATTTCTTCTTAATGGCAGAAGTTCTTCTTCTCTTCTTGTGCATTCTCCATCAACAGACGTTGATGGAAAAGGGTACAGTAGATATTCTTCTTCTTGTACCTTCTCCATTAACAGAGGGTCTCCCTATTCTTAGCCTGATAAAATAGTGGCGAAATTATGAGAAGATAAATCAAAGAAAATCATATCGAAAAATTTGGCAAATTTTGACAGTTAAAGTTCACAATTTGCGAGAGAAAATCAAACATATAACTTTCTGTATCGACAAGTATGGGTTAGCTATTACTGAAATTTCTGAAAATTTATTATTTGCAAATTTGATATTAGATTCGTATACAGTACACCTGAAACTAATTCTCCTGAAAATTTGACAAAGTTTCAGTATTAAATAAGAGGGAAAATTAAACACTTAACTTTCTGCATTGACAAGTATGGGTTAGTTATTACTGAAATTTCTGAAAATTTATTATTTGCAAATTTGATATTAGATTCGTATACAGTACACCTGAAACTAATTCTCCTGAAAATTTGACAAAGTTTCAGTATTAAATAAGAGAGAAAATTAAACACTTAACTTTCTGCATTGACAAGTATGGGTTAGCTATTACTGAAATTTCTGAAAATTTATTATTCGCAAATTTGATATTAGATTCGTGCACAGTACCCCTGAAACTAATTCTCCTGAAAATTTGGCAAAGTTTCAGTATTAAATAAGGGAGAATATCAAATACTTAACTCTCTCCAATGACAAGTATGGGTTAGCTATTACTGAAATTTCTGTAAATGTATTAAATGAATATTTCATATTAAATTTGTATTTAGTACACCTGAAGCTGATTATCCTAAAAATTTTACAAAGTTTCAATATTAAATAAGGGAGAAAATTAAAACTTAACTTTCTGCATTGACAAGTATGAGTTAGCTATTACTGAAATTTCTGAAAATTCATTATTTCCAAATTTGATATTAGATTCATGTACAGTACACCTGAAACTAATTCTCCTGAAAAGTTGACAAAGTTTCAGTATTAAAGTAGGGAGGAAATCAAACAAATAACTTTCTGCATTGACAAGTATGGGTAAGCTATTATTGAAATTTCTGAAAATTTATTATTTGCAAATTTGATATTAGATTCTTGTACAGTATACCTGAAACCAATTCTCCTGAAAATTAGACAAAGTTTCAGTATTAAATAAGGGAGAAAATCCAACATACAACTTTCTGAATTGACAAGTATTCCTTAGCTATTACTGGAATTTCTGAAAATTTATTATTTGCAAATTTGATATTAGTTTCGTGTACAGTACACCTGAAACCAATTTTCCTGAAAATTTGACTAAGTTTTAGTATTTATTAAGCGAGAAAATCAAACATATAACTTTCTGAATTGACAAGTATGGGTTAGCTACTATTGAAATTTATGAAAATTTATAATTTGCAAATTTGATATTAGATTCGTGTACAGTACACCTGAAACTAATTCTCCTGAAAATTTGACAAAGTTTCAGTATTAAATAAGGGAGAAAATCAAACACTAAACTTTCTGCATTGTCAAGTATGGGTAAGCTATTACTGAAATTTCTGAAAATTTATTATTTGCAAATTTGATATTAGATTCGTGCACACTGCACCTGAAACTAATTCTCCTGAAAATTTGTCAAAGTTTCAGTATTAAATAAGGGAGAAAATTAAACACTTAACTTTCTGCATTGACAAGTATGCGTTAGCTATTACTGAAATTTCTGAAAATGTATTATTTGTAAATTTGATATTAGATTCGTATACAGTACCCCTCAAACTAAATCTCCTGAAAATTTGACAAAGTTTTAGTATTAAATAAGGGAGAAAATCAAATATATAACTTTCTGCATTGACAAGTATTGGTTAGCTATTACTGAAATGTCTGAAAATTTATTATTTGCACATTCGATATTAGATTCGTATACAATACACCTGAAACTAATTCTCCTGAAAATTTGACAAAGTTTCAGTATTATATAAGGAAGAAAATCAAACATATAACTTTCTGCATTGACAAGTATGGCTTAGCTATTACTGAAATTTCTGAAATTTATTATTTGCAAATTTGATATTAGATTCGTGTACAGTACACCTGAAACTAATTCTCCTGAACGTTTGACAAAGTTTCAGTATTAAATACGGGAAAAAATCAAACACATTACTTTCTGTATTGACAAGTATGGGTTAGCTATTAGGGAAATTTCTGAAAATTTATTATTTACAAATTCGGTATTAGATTCGTGTACAGTACACCTGAAACTAATTCTTCTGAAAATTTGGCAGAGTTTCAGTATTAAATAAGGGAGAAAATCAAACGTATAACTTTCTGCATTGACAAGTATTGGTTAGCTTTTACTGAAATTTCTGTAAATGTATTAAATGAATATTTCATATTAAATTTGTATTTAGTACACCTGAAGCTAATTCTCCTGAAAATTTGATAAAGTTTCAATATTAAATAAGGGAGAAAATGAAACACTTAACTTTCTGCATTGACAAGTATGGGTTAGCTGTTACTAAAATTTGTGAAAAATTATTATTTGCAAATTTTATACTAGATTCGTGTACAGTACTCCTGAAACCAATTCTCCTGAAAATTTGGCAAAGTTACAGTATTAAATAAGGGAGAAAATCCAACATATAACTTTCTGAATTGACAAGTATCCCTTAGCTATTACTGAAATTTCTGAAAATTTATTATTTGCAAATTTGATATTAGATACGTGTACAGTACACCTGAAACTAATTCTCCTGAAAATTTGACAAAGTTTCAGTCTTAAATAAGGGAGAGAATCAAACAACTAACTTACTGATTTGACAAGTCTGGGTTAGCTACTACTGAAATTTCTGAAAATTTATTATTTGCAAATTTAATATTAGATACGTGTACAGTACACCTTAAACTAATTCTCCTAAAAATTTGACAAAGTTTCATTATTAAATAAGTGAGAAAAGCAAACACTTAATTTTCCTCATTGACAAGTATGAGTTAGCTATTACTGAAAATTCTGAAAATTTATTATTTGCAAATTTGATATTATATTCGTATACAGTACATCTGAAACCAATTGTCCTGAAAATTTGACAAAGTTTCAGTATTAAATAAGGGAGAAAATTAAACACTTAACTTTCTGCATTGACAAGTATGGGTTAGCTATTACTGAAATTTCTGTAAATGTATTAAATGAATATTTCATATTAAATTTGTATTTAGTACACCTGAAGCTCATTTTTCTGAAAATTTGACAAAGTTTCAGTATTAAATAAGGGAGTAAATCAAACATATAACTTTCTGAATTGACAAGTATGGGTTAGCTATTACTGAAATTTCTGAAAATTAATTATTTGCAAATTTCATAATAGATTCGTGTACAGTACACCTGAAACTAATTCTCCTGCAAATTTGACAAAGTTTCAGTATTAAATATGGGAGAAAATCAAACACTTAACTTTCTGAATTGACAAGTATGGGTAAGTTATTACTGAAATTTCTGAAAATTTATTATTTGCAAATTTCATAATAGATTCGTGTACAGTACACCTAAAACTAATTCTTCTGAAAATTTGACAAAGTTTCAGTTTTAAATACGAGAGAAAATCAAACATATAAGTTTCAGTATTAAATAATTGAATAGCTGAAAAGGATTCGGTAGTTCTTCAGAGGAAAGAAGATTCAGTACATCAAGATTAGTTTATATCCCAAATAACCGATTCTTTAATGGGAGAAATTCTTCTTTTACCTTTTCCATCAACAGAGGGTTTCCCTACTCTTAGCACGATAAAATAGGGGCAATAGTATGAGAAGATAAATCAAAGAAAATCATATTGAAAAATTTGGTAATGTTCGACAGTTAAAGTTGACAATTTGCGCCCAACTATCCAATTCCTTAGTTGGAGAAATTGTTCATGTACCTACTCCATCAACACAGGATTTGCCCTATTCTTAGCACGATAAAATAGTGGTGATATTATGAGAAGATAAATAAAAGAAAATCGTATTGAAAAATTTGGCAAATTTCGACAGTTAAAGTTGACAATTTGCTCAAATAATCGATTCTTTAATTGGAAAAATTGTTCTTGTACCTTGTCTATCAACATAGGCTTTCCCTATTTTTCGCACGATAAAATAGTGGCGAAATTATGAGAAGATAAATCAAAGAAAATCATATTGAAAAATTTGGTACATTTCGGCTGTTTAAGTTGACAATTTGCGCCCAAATAACCGATTCTTTAATTGGAGAAATTGTTCTAGTACCTACTCCATCAACAGAGGGTTTCCCTATTCTTAGCACGATAAAATAGTGGCGAAATTAAGAGAAGATTAATCAAAGAAAATCATATTGAAAAATTTGGTAAATTTCGACTATTTAACAATTTGTTGCCCAAATAAGCGATTCTTTAATTAGATTTGGATAGATGCAGTTGAAAATGTTCACAGATTTGTAGTGTCAAACGAAAATTTAACAAATTTGGAGAACCATGTAAATTTTTTTTAAGATTCGGACCGCTGCAGGTGAATACTTGAAAATTTGATTAAAAAATTTAACAGATTTTCATTTTTTCACACTTGGTCTTAAAGAACTGATAGATATTAACAGATTCGGACAGTTGCACTTAAAACTTTGACAAATATTGTTACAAGAATTTCAAAATTGGGCAGATATTTTTTTCTACAGCCAAGTATTTGACTGATTTTCTAAGTTGCAGTTCAAAACTTGTCAGACAATGACAGCTGCAGTCGAAACTCGGCAGTTTTTGACAGTAGCATTTGAAAATTAGGCAGATTTGAACAGTTTCAAACGAAAAATTTAACAAGTTTGGAAAACTATGTGGAAAATTTAAAGCAATTGCAATTTTGCAATTGGAAACTCAAAAATTTCATTTGAAAAGGGAAGTTAAGGGATTCACATCTTCATACTTGGACATAAATATATATAGATGGATATTATTATTTTTAATCAAAATATTATTGGACATAAATTTTTTATACAAATAGGGGCGAAAAAAATGAGTAGATAAATCGATGGCTCATAAAAATAAATAGATAGATATTAACAATAATAATTATAACAATAATAATAATAACAATAACAATAACAATAACAAAGATAGATATTAACAGTTTCGGACAGTAGCAGTTTTTTTTCTTGGTGAATTAGGGGTTGTAATATCTTAGGGGTTATTTTAATTCCTGAATAGTTTCTTTGGCTATGTGTGATATTACAATCACCTCCATAGAAAACTGGTACAGCCAATTTTCAACAGATTAAATTGGGCTGTGATGTGATAAATTCAAACAAATTTCTGTCATCATATGAGACTAACATCAGTTTGTATTTATACAGCTATGATTTTCAAAAATTAGGGTATGTAAGGGTTAGTTTTCTTTGAAGGTGATGTCGCAAAGACCAAAATTGGGTTTCCAAATTATTCTGTCCCTTATAGTTGTTTGTTTTTGTCAATTATTTTCTTAATTTTCGGGTATTTATAATACTTTTAATCAAAATATTATTTGACATACAAAATGTATTCAACATTACACAGTTAAGCTAATTAGTTATAAGAAATACAACCTTGCAACATTACTCACTTTGGGACACCCTGTATATCGGCAGAGAAATATAACCTTGCAACACTACTCATTTTGGGACACCCTGTATATCACTAGGAGCAAAAAAATCGAATATGGGTGCAACAGTTTGAGAACCCCTGGCTGAATCATTTGGTTTAATTGACCTCGTACCTATGATTTAATTACTCAAGTGGTAAGGTCTAATCTGGGAATGCAATGTCAACTGCTTGCCTTTTAAATGAGCTCTTATAAATTGGTGTAAAATACAGGCCATAAATTATAACTTTATAATACGTTTAAATTTCCAAGACCAACATTAGTAAGTTGCCAATTACGGACTTCAAGTCTAGTAAATCAATTATTACATAACAGTGTTATGTAAACTTATGTAATACAAAAACTGACATAAATCGAACTTTTACTGACACAAAATTGTTGTATTTACTTAATTTCCATAGTGATGCTGTTTTGTGCATCAAGCTTCATAGCTTCATAGCTATTTATGTTACTAGTACATAATGCTTGGCTTTACAGGACTAGCTTTCGTTTATGGCGGAGCGAGCTTACGAGCAAGGCAAATAATGAAGACGGGTCCAATAAAGTGCTTTATGTACGTGAAAACATACAAAGTTTGAGCAAAAAAAGAAAAGAAAAAGAAAAGGCAAAAAATTATTTTAGATTTCCAATAAAAAGGTCTAAAGACTGTATTTTACTGAGACCAATAAAGAAGACGGGTCCAATAAAGTGCATTATGTACGTCTAACTTACAAAGTTGGAGCAAAAAAAAAATAAATGGAAAAAAGGCATTATTTTAGATTTGCAATCTAAAGATCTGAAACTGTATTTTTACTTGAAATTAAATTTTGTTGTAAACATTATTAGTTTGTCCAGTAGTTTTAACTTTTTATGTAAATCAAGAATTCATTTAAGTTTACACGCGTTGAAAATGTCAATATTATGTTTTGATTGATTGATTTTGATTGAAATGATGAAATATGTTTGATATTAATTTCAAATGATTGTAATTGATCTAGTAGTGAAAAATAGCGCAAAATAGTGAATACTGTCGAATTTTATCCACGAAAAAACAGCAAGAGGTTTTATTGCGTTTTAATGATAGTACTGCCAAACATAAATGTGTATTAAAAAAATTTACTTTAAGGGTAGATAAATAAGAGTACAACTGAAAAATAATTCCTGCTAATCCTACTCGTGACAAACTATAATATTTACATTTTTTTTTTAATAATAATAATAATAAAGAATATTTATTAGCAGAAAAGCTATATAATATACAAAATTTCACGCAGCATGTTTACTCATAAATAAAATAATAATAAATAAAAACAGTGGTGTCATCAAATCTCTTGGTCAGAAGCTATCTTAAGAAATGATCAGTAAACCGGAATTATCGAAGGTATACTGAATTAAACTTAAGTGCTGTAATTAATCAGATCAAGTTTTGTAATTTATTTCATACAATACGCACATTGATGAGAATATTTTTTAGCAATTTGTGAACACTGTGCGCATTGTGTATACCCTGAAACCCAGAAACCTAGATAATACATAAATACCCATAAGCTAGTTAACTTGAAAATTCGAAGACTTTCCGCACTTGTTTACAAAATAAACCGCCGCAGCGAGTCTCGCACTAATTCCGCGTCCTCATTTCCCACCTTTGGAATGCCCGGTCACTATGACGAGATCCCCATTCCCCATTGCACAACCGGTGTTATATTTACGAGGATATTATGTCTGATGCGAGAGAAGACCTCGTGAGTCAACAGTCTATAAATATCTGTGATGGCGTGTTAAAAAATCTTGCTGGAAGCGCAGAAATCGAAAACTACAAGCCTAGTGTAGATGTTTGAACATAGGTGGCGCGACGTGTAAGAATGCTTTGTTGAATCAATTATTTCGTAGGTTTCTACTGTTATTAATTTAATCATCGTTTCGTATTTGAGTTTATTTACCAAATAATTCCAGAAGCTTCAAACTCCTTAGTATAGGTCATTTGGACACACCAGTTTCAACCTACAGACTATTGTTGATGACATGCAGACAGGGGCGGATGGGCCATACGGGAAAATGAGAAATTTCCCGGAGGGCCGGTAGCCATCCCGAATGTTGGGCCGGAAGCCCCAGAATTTTGGGCTGGCAGATCCGACGACAAATTTATTAATAATTTTGATTTAATGTATTAACACAAGGCGGAAAGACCCCATGTGGTCGATAGCCCAATAAAGATTGTTTATATATGTATTAACACAGTGGTTCCTAAACTTTTTCGCGTCGCAGCTCCCTTTTTGAACTAGGATTTTCCATGGATCCTTTACGTTTCCATAATATTTTTTGCAAATTTTTATGAAATATAAAATAATTTGGCGAGGAATATAAATTGTGTAGATAGCCGTTCTAATTTTCAACTAAAAATTGGCAGGTTCCATTAATCTTTGTAATTTATAAAAAAATTGGAATTTCTAATATAAAAATTTATTGAAAATTTTGAAGCTTTTGTAAATTTAATTTACAATCGACATGATATAATTTTAATATGTTGTGGTTTGATTAGCTTTTTGCAATTTTTAATAAAATTTTCTAATTTGTAAGGAAAATGTATATGTAGTAAAATTTTGGTATTGATAATAAGTACTTCATAATTTCTAATAAACATTTTGTAATCTCTAATGAACAGTTCGTGATTTCCACCTAAGTTTATTTTCATAAATTTTTCTGCAAATAACTATAAACATTTTAACAACTCGATACAAATTTTGGAAATGCCAATGACATTTTGCATTTTATAGTGAAATTTTGGCAATTTACAATAAAATTTTAATAATCGCTGCTGAAATGTTGTAATTTATAATACGAATGTTGAATATTTTACATTTTACAGTGAAATTTATCAATTAACAATAAAAATTTCATAAATTTATTGCAATTTTGTAATTTTGAATGATGAATGATGAAAGTCACAACTAAAATTACATAATTCCAATAAAACATATTTATTTCTTTATTTACTTATTAACTTATTTATTATTGTATTTGTTATACTCTTAATGTAAACTTATTTATACTTTAAAATTTATCAAATAACAATGAAATTTTCATAAAGTTATTGCAATTTGGTAATTTAGAATGATGAATGATGAAAGTCACAACGAAAATTACATAATTCCAATAAAACTTATTTATGTCTTTATTTACTTATTTGCTTATTTATTATTTTATTTGTTATAGTGTTAATGTAAACTTATTTATACTTTATGATTGTTTTCTAATTCCATTGAAATATTGTATTCATAATAAAAACTTACAAATTCTAAAACATTTGAAATTTATAATTAATTCTCCATAATTTCTATTGAAATACTGAAATCCATCATCAAAACTTCGTAACATTCATCATAATGCTATTACTATTTATAGGATTCGAAGAAATTTCTGTAATGTGTAGTTAAAATGCGAAAATTTCATTGTTTTTGTTGAATTTAAAAACATTTTAATCAACATTTTACAACATCCATTATAGTTTTTGCCATTATGAAATAGTTAATACATTTGATCGGAATATGATTTCTGGGGAAAGACGTTATAAATGAGAATAAAAAAAGTCGCAGATTCCATTGATCTTTACAATTTATGAATGAAGTCTAGTAATTATATTAATAAATTCTAACGAAAATTTTGTAATTTCCAATTCATTGCAGTTTACAAGCGAGATGTTTCAATGAGAATTTTATGGTTTGATGAACTTGCAATTTGTAATAAAATATCAAAATTTGACATTTGCAATAAAAACTTCATGGCGTCTCTTTGTAATTTTGTACATAATTTTGTATTTTGCATTAATATTTTTGCAAATTTCTGTCTTCAAAAGAATATTAATAACTTAGTGAGTTATATGTTTTGAGGATAAAGTTTTTTATAATTTATACTAAAAATTTCAAATTTTAATTTAACATTGAAATTTATAATTAATATTTTCGTATTTACTATATGAATTTTATAATTTCCAACTAAATTCTGTCATTTATCATGATAACTTTGTTATTTCATTTGAGTTTCGGAATTTATAATTTACATTTTTTACTGTCATGTCTCAAAATCTCAAATCAAGTTTCAAATTCATTTTCATTTAGTAAGTTTTTATTTTTAATTTTTATGTGTATATTATGCAGGTTCTCCCGCTGGTAAATATTATTATTATTATAATTTTCAATATAAATTGTATAATGCAAATGACGATTTTGTGTTTTGATTAATATTTTACAATTTAAATTATAATTTGTAATGTAAAATTTGTAAAAGTAATAATGTTGAAAATTACATTTAAATTTTTTTAATTATTAATTTTTTTCTTTCATGTTCAATAAATTTTCTGCAAATAACTCTGAACATTTTAACAACTTTGTGAGGGATATGCTTTCGGAATAAAACTCCAATAATTCGAAAAAAAAATTGCTGGGTCTATTAAACCTTTGTAATTTTAATGAAGATTTTATAAAATATAATTAAATTTTCTTAGTCAAAGCATGAATTTTAATTACCTAATCTTTTTCATATTTTATTGAATATGATTGAAAGCAGAACAGTAAACGCACACTTTAGGAACCTCTGTATTAATAAATAAATAAGTATTATGAAAAACTTACGGTATTTAATTTTATATTGTTTTTTTTCTTTATGGGGAGTACTTTCTCTTAGTTATGTAATCTTTTTATTTGATGTTCTTCACCCAACTTGTTTCGGCTTTTATTAACCATCCTCAGAGGTGTTATGTCTCTGATAATACATTTTAATATATTTTAAAAATAAAAATAATATATTCAATTTGAAATTATTTATTGTAAAGTATTTTTGATTTTTACATATTTGTCAAATTTTGAAGTATGATTATTATTTTGATTATATGGTATTATTGCAATTTTATGTGAATGCAAAATGGGCCGATAAAAGTTTGTTCCCGGGCCGCTTGTATGTTCCCCATCCTCCCCTGCATGCAGAGAATAGTTAAAATAGTACGAAATAATACTACTAACTAATAGTAAAAAAATATTTGGAGATTAAGATAGAAAGAATTTTTTTTCTGTGAAGTTTTTCTCTTTAATTGATGACTGAAGCTGCTTGTTTGGTGCAACAAACGCTAGCCGATTCTAACGTTTACCCACGCGTACCTACCTTAGTAAAATGAATCTAAATGTTTCTAATTTTCTCTTTATTTCCACATTGGTTTTAGATTTGGAAGAACATCAGTAATTTGCCGAATTTTGTATCATCTAATAAAGTTATTTAAGAATCTTACTCCTTTTGACATAGCTAGTATGCTGTTCTATGTAATAGAACGTTACCGAATTCACCTAAATAAAGTTAAGAAATATAATTAATTTGTCTTTATTATTTCGAAACTACTTATGTGTGACTTGTGTTGTTTCTGATATAAGTGATTCAATTCTTACCTATTTTTTGGGTTTTCTCATACAGACAAATTGCCCTTTAATATCTTCACGGGTTAATTACGACTTCAACTCTTTTGCATATGTCGTGATTAAAAACGATTACATGTAGGCCAATAAATGCAACCCTTGCTTCGCCATTAAATCTTAATCAATCACTCAAAGTCCTGCACGGCCCAGAAATGGTCTTTATTTATATATGTATACACTACTTTTGTACTGCTTCATACAATGATCCGTAAATAGATTGTGAAACCATAGCCTAATCTATAATCAGCAAAAACGCGTTATTCTTTAACATCTTAAACTAATCACGTCTGTCATTAAAGACTTGATGTGGATAAAACGAAATCAATAGAACAAAAGCTCAGACTTTCATATGCATAGTTGTCCATAGAAGCTACCAAAGCTTAGTAGCTACTAATGTTAATCAGAATGTGATTTATCTTGCAGAAATGACATTCAGAGATGTACTTTCTAACAGTTTTTAGTAGCTACTAAGTTCACTATGCTTATGCTTATGCATATTCACTTATACTTATTATTATTATTATTATTATTAAGTTTAAGGTTTTATCCGTATTACCAGTTATTGATTTAAGGTATTAGTTATTTTTTATTTTATTTTGTTATTTATTTATTTTTATTTTGCCCGACTAGTTTCAGTTTATCTATCAAACCATCATCAGATGTAATTTTGCTGTGTATTTATCTTGATAGTTCCGACTGGTTTCAGTTTATTTATCAAACCATCATCAGATGTAATTTTGCTGTGTATTTATCTTGATTTTATTTCATCTTAAATATTTTGAATTTTATTTGAATTTTGAAAGATGTCTGTTTTTAAAAACATCTTTCAAAATTCAAATAAAATTCCAAATATTTAAGAAGAAATTAAATCAAGATTAATACACAGCAAAATTACACATTTTACGAAATGTGTTCGATTAATTTAATCGAAATCTCTGCGGAGGGTGAGTTAGAACTCTCACAGCTTAACTACTATCTCACAACTAAAGGTTCCATAGAGGAGGTCCTTACTTTTTACTCGTCCTGTATGTACCGATTTAACAGGTTTACCTAAAGGTTCCGGAAAGGAGGTCCTTACTTTTTACTCGTCCTGTATGTACCGATTTAACAGGTTTAACTAAAGGTTCCAGAAAGGAGGTCCTTACTTTTTACTCACCCTGTATGTACCGAATTCACTGGTTTATCTCACAACTAGTGATAAACATAAACAAAATATGGTGCCGCATAAAATAAGAATTGATATCTTATAAACTGAACCTAATCTAATAAATTAGCTTTAATTGTACAAATTTAATAATTTAATGTAATTTTATTATTAATATATGCAGTACTCATATTGTATTCTCGATATATCGTTGTGGTGAAATATTGTCGAACAAAATAACCAATTTAACATAATATTTCCCTGAATTGAGTGATTGGGTGTGCATTTAGTTGTCAAAAGGAAGGTTACATCGATTCCACAAATCATTGGGGAGCAGCCCAAGTTAATAATATAATATCAAACATGTTGCCGTTCCCGAATTCAATATTCCTAATTTTTGCTGCCGAAACACGAAGGTACAATTCATGATAACGATTGAAATTGATAAAAAAACTAGAAACATGTGAGCATATTGTTTTTCTTTTAAATATATAGCAGCAGTTTAATGTTAAATAGCAGCAGTTAAATATATGGTTTCTTTGGGTTATTAAAGACTATTATTTGAATTCGTATAATTACCGAAATTATCCAATCAATCAATTTGAAGTACGTATATGGGGAAATTTTAAGGTTAAAAGTATTGATGACGTCATTGGCATTGTCAAAAAGTGATGTGTCACAAAAACAAAATGCAACCATCAAATAGTGGTAAATTTATTATTTGCAAATTTGCTATTAGTTCGTATACAGTACACCTGAAAATTTAACAAAGTTTCAGTATTAAATAAGGAAGAAAATCAAACATAACTTTCTGTATTGACAAGTATGGGTTAGCTATTACTGAAATTCCTGAAAATTTATTAATTGCAAATTTTATATTTCATTCGTGTATAGTACACCTGAAACTAATTCTCCTGAAAATTTGAGTAAGTTTCAGTATTAAATAAGGGAGATAATCAAACATACAACTTTCTGCATTGACAAGTATGGGTTAGCTATTACTGAAATTCCTGAAAATTTATTATTTGCAAATTTGATATTAGATTCGTGTACAGTACACCTGAAACTAATTCTCCTGAAAATTTGACAAAGTTTCAGTATTGAATAAGGAAGAAAATCAAAATATAACTTTCTGCATTGACAAGTATGGGTTAGCTATTACTGAAATTCCTGAAAATTCGTTACATTCAAATTTGATTTTAGATTCTTGTACAGTATACCTGAAACTAATTCTCCTGAAAATTTGACTAAGTTTCAGTATTAGATAAAGGAGAAAATCAAACATATAACTTTCTGCATTGACAAGTATGGGTTAGCTATTACTGAAATTCCTGAAAATTTATTAACTACAAATTTGATATTAGATTTGTATACAGTACACTTGAAACTAATTCTCTTGAAAATTTGGCAAAGTTTCAATGTTAAATAAGGGAGAAAATTAAACACTTAACCTTCTGCATTGACAAGTATGAGTTAGCTATTACTGAAATTTCTGAAAATTTATTATTTGCAAATTTGTTATTAGATTCGTGCATGGTACACCTGAAACTAATTCTCTTGAAAATTTGACAAAGTTTCAGTACTAAATAAGGGAGAAAATTAAACACTTAACTTTCTGCATTGACAAGTATGAGTTAGCTATTACTGAAATTCCTGAAAATTTATAATTTGCTAATTTTATATTAGGTTCTTATACAGTACACCTAAAACTAATTCTCCTGAAAATTTGACAAAGTTTCACTATTAAATAAGGTAGAAAATCAAACACTTAACTTTCTGCATTGACAAGTATGAATCAGCTATTGCTGAAATTTCTGAAAATTTAGTATTTGCAAATTTGATATTAAATTCGTGTACAGAACTCCGGAAACTAATTCTCCTGAAAATTTGACAAAGTTTCAGTATTAAATAAGGGAGATAATCAAACATATAACTTTCTGCATTGACAAGTACGGGTTAGCTATTACTGATTTTCCTGAAAATTTATTAATTGCAAATTTTATATTACACTCGTGCACAGTACACCTGAAAATAATTCTCCTGAAAATTTGACAAAGTTTCAGTTTTAAATAATGGAGAAAATTAAACACTTAACTTTCTGCATTGACAAGTATGGGTTAGCTAGTACTGATTTTCCTGAAAATTTATTAATTGCAAATTTTATATCACATTCGTGTACAGTACACCTGAAACTAATTCTCCTGAAAATTTAACAAAGTTTCAGTATTAAATAAGGAAGAAACACAAACATATAACTTTCTGCATTGAAAAGTATGGGTTAGCTATTACTGAATTTCCTGAAAATTTATTAATTGCAAATTTTATATTACATTCGTGTATAGTACACCTGAAACTAATTCTCCTGAAAATTTGACAAAGTTTCAGTATTAAATAAGGGAGAAAATTAAACACTTAACTTTCAGCATTGACAAGTATGAGTTAGCTATTACTGAAATTTCTGAAAATTTAGTACTTGCAAATTTGATATTAGATTCGTGCACAGTATACCTGGAACTAATTCTCCTGAAAGTTTGACAAAGTTTCAGTATTAAATAAGGGAGAAATTTGAACACTTAACTTTCTGCATTGACAAGTATGAGTTAGCTATTACTGAAATTTCTGAAAATTTATTATTTGCAAATTTGATATTAGACTCGTGTACAGTACAGCTGAAACTGATTCTCCTGAAAATTTTACAAAGTTTCAGTATCAAATAAGGGAGAAAATCAAACATATATCTTTCTGCATTGACAAGTGTAGGTTAGCTGTTACTGAAATTTCTGAAAATTTATTATTTGCAAATTTGATATTAGATTCATGCACAGTACACCTGAAACTAATTCTCCTGAAAATTTGACAAAGTTTCAGTATTAAATAAGGGAGCAAATCAAACACTTAACTTTCTTAATTGACAAGTATGGGTTAGCTTTTACTGATTTTCCTGAAAATTTATTAATTGCAAATTTTACATTACATTCGTGTATAGTACACCTGAAACTAATTCTCCTGAAAATTTGGCAAAGTTTCAGTATTAAATAAGGGTGAATATCAAACACTTAACTTTCTGCATTGACAAGAATGGGTTAGCTATTACTGATTTTCCTCGAAATTTATTAATTGCAAATTTTATGTTAAATTCGTGTACAGTACACCTGAAACTAATTCTCCTGAAAATTAGACAACGTTTCAGTATTAAATAAAGGAGAAAATTAAACGCTTAACTTTCTGCATGACAAGTATGAGTTAGCTATTACTGAAATTCCTGAAAATTTATTAATTTCAAATCTGATATTAGATTCGTGTACAGTACACCTGAAACTAACTCTCCTGAAAATTTGAGAAAGTTTCATTGTTAAATAAAGGAGAAACTCAAACATATATCTTTCTGTATTGACAAGTATGGGTTAGCTATTACTGAAATTCCTGAAAATTTATTATTTGCAAATTTTATATTAGATTCGTGTACAGTACACCTGAAACTAATTCTCCTGAAAATTTGACATAGTTTCAGTATTAAATAATGGAGAAAATTAAACACTTAACTTTCTGCATTGACAAGTATGGGTTAGCTATTACTGATTTTCCTGAAAATTTATTAATTGGAAATTTTATCTTACATTCGTGTACAGTACACCTGAAACTAATTCTCCTGAAAATTTTACAAAGTTTCTTGACTTTCTGAATTGCAAATTTTATATTACATTCGTGTACAGTACACCTGAAACTAATTCTCCTGAAATTTTGACAAAGTTTCAGTATTAAATAAGGGAGAAAATTGAACACTTTACTTTCTGCATTCACAAGTATGGGTTAGCTGTTACTGAAATTTCTGAAAATTTATTATTTGAAAATTTGATTTTACATTCGTGTACAGTACACCTGAAACTAATTCTCCTGAAAATTTTACAAAGTTTCAGTATTAAATAAGGGAGAAAATCAAACACTTAACTTTCTGTGTTGACAAGTATGGGTTAGCTATTACTGATTTTCCTGAAAATTTATTAATTGTAAATTTTATATTACATTCGTGTACAGTACACCTGAAACTAATTCTCCCGAAAATTTGACCAAGTTTCAGTATTAAATAAGGGAGGAAATCAAACATATAACTTTCTGCATTGACAAGTATGGGTTAGCTATTATCGAAATTCCTGAATATTTATTATCTAAGTCATAAGCTCTTAATTCCAAGATACAAATTTTCCGGGAAAAAGTTTCAGTATTAAATAAGGGTGAAAATCAAACACTTAACTTTCTGCATTGACAAGAATGGGTTAGCTATTACTGAAATTCCTGAAAATTTATTAATTGCAAATTTGATATTAGATTCGTGTACAGTACACCTGAAACTAATTCTCCTGAAAATTTGACCATGTTTCAGTATTAAATAAGGGAGAAAATCAAACACTTAACTTCCTGCATTGACAAGGATGGGTTAGCTATTACTGATTTTCCTGAAAATTTATTATTTGCAAATTTGATATTAGATTCGTGCACAGTACACCAGAAACTAATTCTCGTGACAATTTGATAAAGTTTCAGTATTAAATAAGGGCGAAAGTCAGACAAATAACTTCCTACATTGACAAGTATGGGTTAGCCATTACTGAAATTTCTGAAAACTTATTATTTGTAAATTTGATATTAGTTAAGTGTACAGTACACCTGAAAATATAAATTTTACAGAGCACTGAAAATTTTATATTACTTTCTTAATAATTGCCTATAGGTAATGATATTATTATGAGACCTTTCATTTTTCCATTACAACAGTATTAAGAAACTTGCCATTACTTATGGTAGGTCTCAGAACTTGAGAGCTAATGTAATAATGTTTTATTTTGCCTAACTATATAATTTCTAATTATAAGTAATAATAGTTCTATTGAAACAATCGAGAAAACCTTTAAGTATGTAAAACTGCTCACAGAAGTATTAAAAATCTTGCAAAATATGAATATCAACTTTACAAATAGTATATATTTTATGCATAACTGTACTCTGCCCTGTTTTATGTCAGTGCCCATAAGCATCACGCTGTATTACACGCCTAGTTAGCATCGTGATTCTATTCTTCGTGAAATGACTCCGTTAAATGTTACAGTAATTAAATCAGATAAAGGTTTAATTGGAATTATTTAAATAGGTTGTATGTAGAAAGAGGATCACCACTCATTAAAGTAGTAATTAGAGACAAATATATTTTCTTGTTATCAATAAGAATTTTACAGCAAATTATAAAACGTGTATCTTTCGTAACTTATCGCATTCACCACTTGGCAGATATTTATATCAAGACTTGATGCAATTTAATGTGTCTCGATTTAGTTTGGCATCAAAATGAATCAATTTTTTTCGCCATCGCCCAAAAAAATACGATTGATGGCGTGTAGCAACAAAACTTATGTAGTTTCAACGTAAATATTCATAATACTATTAGCAGGGTTGATGTAATCAAAGGGTTTTTTTTTTAAATAAATCATTGATTCAAATCAAAATTGAGTTTTTTTTAATTAATCGTTGTTTTTGCACTGTTCCTGTTTAGAGTTAGCATGCTTTAAAGTAGATAATTGTAAATAAGTAAAATATTTTTATTTTCTTCAATTTTTTGGTCCATCACAAGGTAAAGATTCACCGATTTTTTTTAATCCTCAATTCCAGTTCAAATTTATGAATTTATTAAAAAAAACATGATTTGAATCGTGATGTAAATCAATTGATATAAATCACATCAAAACTGGCAAAAACTGATCAGAAATATTAAAAAAATAATTGATTTTTGTTTTTTTTTAAATCTTGATTTATTCCAACCTTGTTTCATGTACACAGATCAACTGACTTTCAATATTTAATAAACCAAACACAAAACAGGGTTCGTGGATAACATTTAATAATAACACAGAGTGATGAATGTTAATATAAGCTTATATCTAATATTGGCTGTTGTAATGAATGTTTGGCATTTAAATTTTAATATTTAAATATTAGAAAGGTGGCATTTTGCCACAACCACGCTTAGAGGTTGATGTGCCTCTCTCCTTTAGATGCACCAACTGCATAATAAATCGACGGTGTAATTAACTAGCACATAATTATTTCACGCAGAATTTTATTTGTTAGGGATGAATGTTTTTCATTGCATTGTATACACTTTCGTAATTGAAATGCCTTGTAAAACACCAGTGTGGGAGTGGCTTGACGTAATGTTGACTTGAACACCTTAGAATTTTATAGCCGACAAGCAACTATGTTGTTTGCGAATTTAATTGGATTTATTCAGAATGTTTACGGAAAGGCTGTTTATTTTTACTTTCTCCATATAAAAAGTTTGTTTTCGTGGGCATTTGCGAATTCTGCGGAAATATCCGTAAAAATACCATTTTGCCTCAAGACGATGAGGCAAAACGGCCGAAGATAATTAAATAAAATCTTGAAATTAATATTTATTTTACTGCAAAATTTGTGTTTAAGAAATAGACCACAAACTTTCTGTGTTTCTGTTTTTCAGAAAGTTTGTGGTCTAAGCTTGAAGCTTATGGAAACTTTGGATAGCAGAATCCAAAAAAATTCATAAAACTTTGAGGCAATTTCTAAAATCTTCCTGCGTAAAGTATATTTATTTGTATATTTTATATAATAATTAGTTTTCTCGTTTTTTTTTGTTTATGGTTTATGGGTTGTTATTGTACTTTGGATTTACTGGCATATTTCAGAATTTCAGTTACAGTTCTGAAACTTGTGGTATTTTCATTTATAAGGTTTTAGTTGCAACTTCAGGAAATTTTCTGAAATTGTATACATTTTCTGCTGAAGGAAAAAAAAAACTGCGATATTTCCATAAAATTTTATGCAATTTGCAAAAATTTCGTGCGATTGGAATAGTTTTCTGCATTTCTTGTGTTGTTATTTCGTTGTTCTGTTTCACTTTGGATTTACTGGCATGTTTAAGAAATTTAGTTACAATTCTGAAACGTGTGGTATTTTCATTCATAGGATTTTAGTTGCAACTTCAGGAAATTTTCTGCAAATTGCATACATTTTCTGTTAAAGGAAAAAAAAATCTGCGATATTTTCATAAAATATTATGCAATTTGCATAAATTTCGTGCGATTGGAATAGTTTTCTGCATTTCTTGTGTTGTTATTTCGTTGTTCTGTTTTACTTTGGAATTACTGGCATGTTTCAGAATTTTAGTTACAATTCTGAAACTTGTGGTATTTTCATTTATAGGGTGTTAGTTGCATCTTCAGGAAATTTTCTGGAAATAGTATACATTATCTGCTAAAGAAAAAAAAATCTGAGACATTTTCATAAAATTTTATGCAATTTACAT
This sequence comes from Othius punctulatus, assembly GCA_951805005.1. Classification (NCBI taxonomy): domain Eukaryota; kingdom Metazoa; phylum Arthropoda; class Insecta; order Coleoptera; family Staphylinidae; genus Othius; species Othius punctulatus. Next base: position 15,867,815 of record OX638141.1, read on the forward strand.
ATATTTCGTGCAATTGGAATAGTTTTCTGGATTTCTTGTGTTGTTATTTCGTTGTTCTGTTTCACTTTGGATTTGCTGGCATGTTTCAGAATTTCAGTTATAATTCTGAAACTTGTGGTATTTTCATTTATAGGGTTTTAGTTGCAACTTCAAAAATTTTTCTGGAAATAGCATACATTATCTGCTAAAGAATAAAAAATCTGAGACATTTTCATAAAATGTTATGCAATTACATAAATTTCGTGCAATTGGAATAGTTTTCTGCATTTCTTGTGTTGTTATTTCGTTGTTCTGTTTCTTGGTTGTTTTGTTATTTGTTACACCTTTTTAAGTGTTTTCAATGTATCAGGATATTTGTTTTTTTATAATTCTACTTGCAAAATTTGATATTTTTAATAAATTTTTCGCAATGTATATAAATGTTTACTGTTTTTAGTTTACTAAAAATATAAAATAAAACACATTAAATGGTTTACGGCAAAGCTGTTTATTTTTACTTTCTCCATATAAAAGGTTTATTTTCGTGGACATTTTCGAATTCTACGGAAATATCCAAATAAAGCCATTAAGACCATTTTTAAATCACGATGAGGCAAAACGGCCGAAGATAATTATATAAAACCTTGAAATTAATATTTATTTTACTGCAATATTCGTGTTTAAGAAAGTTTGTGGTCTAAGCTTGAAACTTTTGGAAACTTTGTATTGCAGATTCCAAAAAAATTCATAAAACTTTGTAGCAAATTCTAAAATCCTCAAGTAAAGCATATTTATTTGTATATTTCATATAATAATCTGGTTCCTCGTTGTTTTTTGTTTATGGTTTATGGTTTGTTATGGTGTTATTGTACTTTGGATTTTCTGGCATGTTTCAGAATTTCAGTTACAATTCTGAAACTTGTGGTACATTCATTTATAGGGTTTTCGTTGCAAATCCAGGCAATTTTCTGCAAATTGCATACATTTTCTGTCAAAGGAAAAAAAAATTGCGACATTTTCATAACATTTTATACAATTTACATAAATTTAGTGCAATTGGAATAGTTTTCTGCATTTCTTAGGTTGTTATTTCGTTGTTATGTTTCACTTTGGATTTACTGGCATGTTTGAGAATTTCAGTTACAATTCTGAAACTTGTGGTATTTTCATTTTTAGGGTTTTCGTTGCAACTTCAGGAAATTTTCTGCAAATTGCATACATTTTCTGTTAAAGGAAAAAAAATCTGCGACATTTTCAATTTTATGCAATTAACATAAATTTCGTGGAATTGGAATAGTTTTCTGCATTTCTTGTGTTGTTATTTCGTTGTTCTGTTTCACTTTCGATTTGCTGGCATGTTTCAGAATTTCAATTACAATTCTGAAACTTGTTGTATTTTCATTTATAGGGTTTTAGTTGCATCTTCAGGAAATTTTCTGGAAATAGAATACATTATCTGCTAAAGAAAAAAAATCTGAGACATTTTCATAAAATTTTATGCAATTTACATAAATTTCGTGCAATTGGAATAGTTTTCTGCATTTCTTGTGTTGTTATTTCGTTGTTCTGTTTCTTTGTTGTTTTGTTTTTTGTTACACCTTTTTAAGTGTTTTCAATGTATCAGAATATTTGTTTTTTTTAAATTCTACTTGCAAAATTTGATATTTTTAATACATTTTTCGCAATGTATATAAATGTTTACCGTTTTTAGTTTACTAAAAATATAAAATAAAACACATTAAATGGTTTACGGCAAAGCTGTTTATTTTTACTTTCTCCATATAAAAGGTTCATTTTCGTGGGCATTTTCGAATTCGACGGAAATATCCGAATAAATCCATTAAGACCATTTTTAAATCACGATGAGGCAAAACGGTCGAAGATAATTACATAAAACCTTGAAATTAATATTTATTTTACTGCAATATTCGTGTTTAAGAAAGTTTGTGGTCTAAGCTTGAAACTTTTGGAAACCTTGTATTGCAGATTCCAAAAAAATTCATAAAACTTTGTAGCAAATTCTAAAATCCTCAAGTGTAAAGCATATTTATTTGTATATTTCATATAATAATCTGGTTCCTCGTTGTTTTTTGTTTTTGGTTTATGGTTTGTTATGGTGTTATTGTACTTTAGATTTTCTGGCATGTTTCAGAATTTCAGTTACAGTTCTGAAACGTGTGGTATTTTCATTCATAGGGTTATAGTTGCAACTTCAGGAAATTTTCTGCAAATTGCATACAATTTCTGTTAAAGGTAAAAAATCTACGACATTTTTATAACATTTTATGCAATTTACATAAATTTTGTGCAATTGGAATAGTTTCCTGCATTTCTAGTGTTGTTATTTCGTTGTTCTGTTTCACTTTGGATTTGCTGGCATGTTTCAGAATTTCAGTTACAATTCTGAAACTTGTGGTATTTTCATTTATAGGGTTTTAGTTGCATCTTCAGGACATTTTCTGGAAATTGTATACATTTTCTGTTAAAGAAAAAAGTAATCTGCGACTTTTTTATAAACATTTTTGCAATGTACATAAATTTCGTGCATTAGCAATAGTTTTCTGCATTTCGTGTGTTGTTATTTCGTTGTTCTGTTTCTTTGTTGTCTTGTTTTTTATTTCACCCTGTTAAGTGTTTTCAATATATCAGGAAATTAGTTATTTTTTAAAATTCTAGTTGCAAAATTTGATATTTTTAATAAATTTTTCGCAATGTATATAAATGTTTACTGTTTTTAGTTTACTAAAAATATAAAATAAAACACATTAAATGGTTTACGGCAAAGCTGTTTATTTTTACTTTCTCCATATAAAAGGTTTATTTTCGTGGATATTTTCGAATTCTACGGAAATATCCGAATAAAGCCATTAAGACCATTTTTAAATCACGAGGAGGCAAAACGGCCGAAGATAATTATATAAAACCTTGAAATTAATATTTATTTTACTGCAATATTCGTGTTTAAGAAAGTTTGTGGTCTAAGCTTGAAACTTTTGGAAACTTTGTATTGCAGATTCCAAAAGTCATAAAACTTTGTAGCAAATTCTAAAATCCTCAAGTGTAAAGCATATTTATTTGTATATTTCATATAATAATCTGGTTCCTCGTTGTTTTTTGTTTTCGGTTTATTGTTTGTTATGGTGTTATTGTACTTTGGATTTTCTGGCATGTTTCAGAATTTCAGTTACAGTTCTGAAACGTGTGGTATTTTCATTCATAGGGTTATAGTTGCAACTTCAGGAAATTTTCTGCAAATTGCATACAATTTCTGTTAAAGGTAAAAAATCTACGACATTTTTATAACATTTTATGCAATTTACATAAATTTTGTGCAATTGGAATAGTTTCCTGCATTTCTAGTGTTGTTATTTCGTTGTTCTGTTTCACTTTGGATTTGCTGGCATGTTTCAGAATTTCAGTTACAATTCTGAAACTTGTGGTATTTTCATTTATAGGGTTTTAGTTGCATCTTCAGGACATTTTCTGGAAATTGTATACATTTTCTGTTAAAGAAAAAAGTAATCTGCGACTTTTTTATAAACATTTTTGCAATGTACATAAATTTCGTGCATTAGCAATAGTTTTCTGCATTTCTTGTGTTGTTATTTCGTTGTTCTGTTTCTTTGTTGTCTTGTTTTTTATTTCACCCTGTTAAGTGTTTTCAATATATCAGGAAATTAGTTATTTTTTAAAATTCTAGTTGCAAAATTTGATATTTTTAATAAATTTTTCGCAATGTATATAAATGTTTACTGTTTTTAGTTTACTAAAAATATAAAATAAAACACATTAAATGGTTTACGGCAAAGCTGTTTATTTTTACTTTCTCCATATAAAAGGTTTATTTTCGTGGGCATTTTCGATTTCTACGGAAATATCCGAATAAAGCCATTAAGACCATTTTTAAATCACGATGAGGCAAAACGGCCGAAGATAATTATATAAAACCTTGAAATTAATATTTATTTTACTGCAATATTCGTGTTTAAGAAAGTTTGTGGTCTAAGCTTGAAACTTTTGGAAACTTTGTATTGCAGATTCCAAAAAATTTCATAAAACTTTGTAGTAAATTCTATAATCTTCAAGTGTAAAGCATATTTATCTGTATATTTTATAGAATAATTTGTTTCCTCGTTTTTTTTGTTTATGATTTATGGTTTGTTATGGTTTTATTGCACTTTAAATTTACTGGCATGTTTCTGAATTTCAGTTACAATTCTGAAATTTGTGGCATTTTCATTCATAGGGTTTTAGTTGCAACTTCAGGAAATTTTCTGCAAATTGTATACATTTTCTGTTCAAGAAAAATAAATCTGCGATATTTTCATAAAATTTTATGCAATTTACATAAATTTCGTGCAATTGGAATAGTTTTCTGCATTTCTTGTGTTGTTATTTCGTTGTTCTGTTTTACTTTGGAATTACTGGCATGTTTCAGAATTTCAGTTACAATTCTGAAACTTGTTGTATTTTCATTTATAAAGTTTTAGTTGCAACTTCAAGAAATTTTCTGGAAATAGCATACATTATCTGCCAAAGAAAAAAAAATCTGAGCCATTTTCATAAAATTTTATGCACTTTACATAAATTTCGTGCAATTGGAATAGTTTTCTGCATTTCTTGTGTTGTTATTTCGTTTTTCTGTTTCTTTGTTGTTTTGTTTTTTGTTACACCTTTTTAAGTGTTTTCAATGTATCAGGATATTTGTTTTTTTATACTTCTACTTGCAAAATTTGATATTTTTAATAAATTTTTCGCAATGTATATAAATGTTTACCGTTTTTAGTTTACTAAAAATATAAAATAAAACACATTAAGTGGTTTACGGCAATGCTGTTTATTTTTACTTTCTCCAAATAAAAGGTTCATTTTCGTGGACATTTTCGAATTCTACGGAAATATCCGAATAAAGCCATTAAGACCATTTTTAAAACACGATGAGGCAAAACGGTCGAAGATAATTATATAAAACCTTGAAATTAATATATAGTTTACTGCACTATTCGTGTTTAAGAAAGTTTGTGGTCTAAGCTTGAAACTTTTGGAAACTTAGTATTGCAGATTCCAAAAAATTTCATAAAACTTTGTAGCAAATTCTAAAATCCTCAAGTGTAAAGCATATTTATTTGTATATTTCATATAATAAACTGGTTCCTCGTTGTTTTTTGTTTTTGGTTTATGGTTTGTTATGGTGTTGTTGTACTTTTGATTTTCTGGCATGTTTCAGAATTTCAGTTACAGTTCTGGAACGTGTGGTATTTTCATTCATAGGGTTTTAGTTGCAACTTCAGAAAATTTTCTGCAAATTGCATACAATTTCTGTTAAAGGAAAAAAATCTACGACGTTTTTATAAAATTTTATGCAATTTGCATAAATTTCGTGCAATTGGAATAGTTTTCTGAATTTCTTGTGTTGTTATTTCGTTGTTATGTTTCACTTTGGATTTACTGGCATGTTTCAGAATTTCAGTTACAATTCTGAAACTTGTGGTATTTTCATTTATAAGGTTTTAGTTGAAATTTTCTGCAAATTATATACATTTTCTGTTAAAGAAAAAAAAATCTGCGAAATTTTCATAAAATTTTATGCAATTTACATAAATTTCGTGCAATTGGAATAGTTTTCTGCATTTCTTGTGTTGTTATTTCGTTTTTCTGTTTCTTTGTTGTTTTGTTTTTTGTTACACCTTTTTAAGTGTTTTCAATGTATCAGGATATTTGTTTTTTTATACTTCTACTTGCAAAATTTGATATTTTTAATAAATTTTTCGCAATGTATATAAATGTTTACCGTTTTTAGTTTACTAAAAATATAAAATAAAACACATTAAGTGGTTTACGGCAATGCTGTTTATTTTTACTTTCTCCAAATAAAAGGTTCATTTTCGTGGACATTTTCGAATTCTACGGAAATATCCGAATAAAGCCATTAAGACCATTTTTAAAACACGATGAGGCAAAACGGTCGAAGATAATTATATAAAACCTTGAAATTAATATATAGTTTACTGCAATATTCGTGTTTAAGAAAGTTTGTGGTCTAAGCTTGAAACTTTTGGAAACTTAGTATTGCAGATTCCAAAAAATTTCATAAAACTTTGTAGCAAATTCTAAAATCCTCAAGTGTAAAGCATATTTATTTGTATATTTCATATAATAAACTGGTTCCTCGTTGTTTTTTGTTTTTGGTTTATGGTTTGTTATGGTGTTGTTGTACTTTTGATTTTCTGGCATGTTTCAGAATTTCAGTTACAGTTCTGGAACGTGTGGTATTTTCATTCATAGGGTTTTAGTTGCAACTTCAGAAAATTTTCTGCAAAATGCATACAATTTCTGTTAAAGGAAAAAAATCTACGACGTTTTTATAAAATTTTATGCAATTTGCATAAATTTCGTGCAATTGGAATAGTTTTCTGAATTTCTTGTGTTGTTATTTCGTTGTTATGTTTCACTTTGGATTTACTGGCATGTTTCAGAATTTCAGTTACAATTCTGAAACTTGTGGTATTTTCATTTATAAGGTTTTAGTTGAAATTTTCTGCAAATTATATACATTTTCTGTTAAAGAAAAAAAAATCTGCGAAATTTTCATAAAATTTTATGCAATTTACATAAATTTCGTGCAATTGGAATAGTTTTCTGGATTTCTTGTGTTGTTATTTCGTTGTTCTGTTTCTTTGTTGTCTTGTTTTTGTTTCACCTTGTTAAGTGTTTATATATCAGGAAATTAGTTTTTTTTAATTCTACTTGCAAAATTTGATATTTTTAATAATTTTTTCGCAATGTATATAAATGTTTACTGTTTTTAGTTTACTGAAAATAAAAAATAAAATACATTAAATGGTTTACGGCAAAGCTGTTTATTTTTACTTTCTCCATATAAAAGGTTTATTTTCGTGGACATTTTCGAATTCCACGGAAATATCCGAATAAATCCATTAAGACCATTTTTAAAACACGATGAGGCAAAACGGTCGAAGATAATTATATAAAACCTTAAAATTAATATTTATTTTACTGCAATATTCGTGTTTAAGAAAGTTTGTGGTCTAAGCTTGAAACTTTTGGAAACTTTGTATTGCAGGTTCCAAAAAAATATCATAAAACTTTGTAGCAAATTCTAAAATCCTCAAGTGTAAAGCATATTTATTTGTATATTTCATATAATAATCTGGTTCATCGTTGTTTTTTGTTTATGGTTTATGGTTTGTTATGGGTTATTGTACTTTGGATTTTCTGGCATGTTTCAGAATTTGAGTTACAATTCTGAAACTTGTGGTATTTTCATTTTTAGGGTTTTCGTTGCAACTTCAGGAAATTTTCTGCAAATTGCATACATTTTCTGTTAAAGGAAAAAAAATCTGCGACATTTTCATAAAATTGTATGCAATTTACATAAATTTCGTGCAATTGGAATAGTTTTCTGCATTTCTTGTGTTGTTATTTCGTTGTTCTGTTTCACTTTGGATTTGCTGGCATGTTTCAGAATTTCAGTTACAATTCTGAAACTTGTGGTATTTTCATTTATAGGGTTTTAGTTGAAATTTTCTGCAAATTATATACATTTTCTGTTAAAGAAAAAAGTAGTCTGCAACTTTTTTATAAAATTTTGTGCAATTTACATAAATTTCATGCAATAGGAATAGTTTTCTGCATTTCTTGTGTTGTTATTTCGTTGTTCTGTTTCTTTGTTGTCTTGTTTTTTGTTTCACCTTTTTAAGTGTTTTCAATATATCAGGAAATTAGTTTTTTTTTAATTCTACTTGCAAAATTTGATATTTTTAATAAAATTTTCGCAATGTATATAAATGTTTACTGTTTTTAGTTTACTGAAAATAAAAATAAAACACATTAAATGGTTTACGGCAAAGCTGTTTATTTTTACTTTCTCCATATAAAAGGTTTATATTCGTGGGCATTTTTGATTTGTACGGAAATATCCGCAAAAAGCCATTAAGACCATTTTTAAATCACGATGAGGCAAAACGGCCGAAGATAATTATATAAAACCTTGAAATTAATATTTATTTTACTGCAATATTCGTGTTTAAGAAAGTTTGTGGTCTAAGCTTGAAACTTTTGGAAACTTCGTATTACAGATTCCAAAAAATTTCATAAAACTTTGTAGTAAATTCTATAATCTTCAAGTGTAAAGCATATTTATCTGTATATTTTATAGAATAATTTGTTTCCTCGTTTTTTTTGTTTATGATTTATGGTTTGTTATGGTTTTATTGCACTTTAAATTTACTGGCATGTTTCTGAATTTCAGTTACAATTCTGAAATTTGTGGCATTTTCATTCATAGGGTTTTAGTTGCAACTTCAGGAAATTTTCTACAAAATGCATACATTTTCTGTTAAAGGAAAAAAATCTACGACATTTTTATAAAATTTTATGCAATTTACATAAATTTCGTGCAATACGAATAGTTTTCTGCATTTCTTGTGTTGTTATTTCGTTGTTCTGTTTCACTTTGGATTTGCTGGTATGTTTCAGAATTTCAGTTACAATTCTGAAACTTGTGGTATTTTCATTTATAGGGTTTTAGTTGCAACTTCAGGAAATTTTCTGCAAATTGTATACATTTTCTGTGAAAGAAAAAAAAATCTGCGATAATTTCATAAAATTGTATGCAATTTACATAAATTTCGTGCAATTGGAATAGTTTTCTGGATTTCTTGTGTTGCAATTTCGTTGTTCTGTTTCTTTGCTGTCTTGTTTTTTGTTTCACCTTTTTAAGTGTTTTCAATATATCAGGAAATTAGTTTTTTTTTAATTCTACTTGCAAAATTTGATATTTTTAATACATTTTTCGCAATGTATATAAATGTTTACTGTTTTTAGTTTACTAAAAATATAAAATAAAACACATTAAATGGTTTGCGGCAAAGCTGTTTATTTTTACTTTCTCCATATAAAAGGTTCATTTTCGTGGACATTTTCGAATTCTACGGAAATATCCGAATAAAGACATTAAGACCATTTTTAAATCACGATGAGGCAAAACGGTCGAAGATAATTATATAAAACCTTGAAATTAATATTTATTTTACTGCAATATTCGTGTTTAAGAAAGTTTGTGGTCTAAGCTTGAAACTTTTGGAAACTTTGTATTGCAGATTCCAAAAAATTTCATAAGACTTTGTAGCAAATTCTAAAATCCTCAAGTGTAAAGCATATTTATTTGTATTTTCATATAATAATCTGGTTCCACGTTGTTTTTTGTTTTTGGTTTATGGTTTGTTATGGCTTATTGTACTTTGGATTTTCTGGCATGTTTCAGAATTTCAGTTACAGTTCTGAAACTTGTGGTATTTTCATTTATACTGTTTTAGTTGCAACTTCAGGAATTTTTCTGCAAAATGCATACATTTTCTATTAAAGGAAAAAAAACTGCGACATTTTCATATTTTTTTTTGCAATTTACATAAATTTCATGCAATTGGATTAGTTTTCTGCATTTATTGTGTTGTTATTTCATTGTTGTGTTTCACTTTGGAAACTTTAAACTTTGTAGCAATTTCTAAAATCTTCAAGTGTAAAGCATATTTAATTGTATATTTTATATAATAATTTGTTTCCTTGTTTTTTTTTGTTTATGGTTTATGGGTTGTTATGGTTTTATTGCACTTAGATTTACTGGCATGTTTCAGAATTTCAGTTAGAATTCTGAAACTTGTGGTATTTTCATTTATAGGGTTTTAGTTGCAACTTCAGGAAATTTTCTGCAAATTGCATCTGTTTCTTTGTTGTGTTGTTTTTTTGTTACACCTTTTTAAGTGTTTTCAATGTATCAGGAAATTTTCCTGATTTTTAAAAAATTTATTTTTTTAAGAAATTTTTCGCAATTTATATAAATGTATACTGATGTTCATTTGAAAATTTAAAAAAAAAACACATTGAATGAGAACCAAAACCATTAAATTTTTGATTATTGATATAGTTCGTTGAGGTCGTCAAATTTCATAATTTTATTCTATTTATTTATTTATACCTTTGCCTATCTACCTTTCGGTATAAGGCCTACATTTCAAATTTTTATTATATTCTTCCTATTTTTTGATAATTCCTTTATTTCTTCCCATGTGTTCCCTTTTCTTGTTGCCTCTTCTTTTATTGCTCTTTCTCGGTCTTCCTCTCTGTTGTTTTCCTGTTGCTCTTGTCTCGTATATTTTCTTAGTGTTCTTTCTTTCAATTCAATTTCAATATAATCATCCAATAAATACTTTGTGTTCTGATTTCTGATTTTGAAGCTTTGAGTTACACAGTTTTACTGCAACTTTTTTGGGCACTATTAATACACGATTTGTTTTCTTTTTGAAGTATATACTGGAAACACTTTTGTTTTTAATGTGTACGTAATTATAAAAACTGTGGTGCTATAATTTGTAATTTCTGATTTTGAAGCTTTGAGTTACAAATTTTTACTGCAAATTTTTTGGGCAATAATTAATACACGATTTGTTTTATTTTTGAGGTATATACTGAAAATAATTTCTTTTTAATATGTACGTAATTATAAAAACTGTGGTGCTGTAATTTGTAATTTCTGATTTTGAAGCTTTGAGTTATAAATTTTTACTGCAACTTTTTTAGGCAATAATTAGCACACGTTTTGTTTTGTTTTTGAGGTATATACTGAAAACAATTTGTTTCTGAGGTATATACTGAAAACAATTTGTTTTTAATTTGTACGTGATTATAAAGACTGTGGTGCTGTAATTTGAGTGCAGAGTAATATTTTGAATCTCCTATTTTGTAACGTCCCATTATATATTATTTATAAGAATTACAAACTTGAGATCAAAATCGATCTTATCGAATGTTTATGAATCTAATTTCAACACGCCTGAGTAATTATTTGATTACTTTAAAGATGAGCTGTCTGTTTATTAGAGAATTCTTACCGTCTGCTGCAAGGCCTCTGGAATTTATATTAACGTCATGGTAGGTGATTCATGTCCAAATATTGTTGCCAAAGCTGATTGATGAGCCGAGAAATATGTGTAGATTGAGCCGACTTTTTGAGTTTCATAAAAAAAATACGATGTGCAATTATGGGTTTATAACGTAAACGCAATAATTTTTCAATATTACATTACAGAAAATTACTAGAATATGTAAATTAAATATGTAAATAAGTTTGCATGATACATTTTTAATTGAAACATTAAGCAAACATTAATTTAGTTTCCAGTCCATCTAATATTATTGGTGTCCCAACAAATAAAACTGTTTCTCTGTCTAAGTCTGTTTATTTTTTTGAGGTTTTATTGAGGTTATTCAACAAATTATCACATTTGATCATTATTTGATCAATTAATTAAATGATCAATTATCAATAATTTTCACATAAGGTATCAACAGTTTTGCATGTTTGTTTAGAAAATAAGCGAAATTAGAAGTATCGAAAAGTATAATACAATTAGTAAAAGCTGATTGTGCGAACCAATTCCTCTATAAACTTTCCACTAAATTGAAGTAGGTAACACTAAAATCTAGATTTTAACAAAACTTGAATGGCGAGTAAAGTACATATTTATTGGGGTTTCCAAAAGTTTTTGACAGCTTATAAGAAAACAAAAGAGAAAAGAATATGGCACTTGTTTAATATCTTAGTTATATTAAAGTAACCAGTATTTGGTATAATTTAATAATTTCTTCTTGTTTTTGTTTTTGTTTTTGTTTTTCTTGAGTAGGTACTTACTGGCAGGATTGGAATTAATCACGAGTTAAACATAAATGAAAAATCATTTATTAAAAAAAATAATCAAATAAATCATGATTTATTTGATTTTTTTTAATATTTCTGATCAGTTTTTGCCAATTTTTATGTTTTTTGCCACATTGAACCAGCCTCTAATTTAATTCATTAAGTATAGTTTTGAAGTATCTTGCAACAAAATCCTGTCAGCATCGGATTTACAATTTTCTAAAATTCGATTCACCCAATCGCAGCAATTGGCGACATTACAATCGATCGAAATTAACTTGGGGGCCTTAAAGCGGATATTTACGTGCACGATTAAAAAACAAAAATGCCACAATTAAGATTACAACCACAGTTATGCGGCGTGTTATGTAACATCAATTAATATGCAAAATATTTTTGCGCCGAATTTTGTAATCAATTTGTACAAAGTATTTAAATAAGGTTTCTTTTAAAATATAAATATTCATGTTTTTTTTTTATTTATAGACTTCTGTTTATTTCTTTCGATCACGAACACTTTGTGTGCAAAAAATATGCCTGGGCGAGTTTATTGTGGTATTGATTTTAACGTAACTTATCCACTAAGTTGGCAAAATTATATACAAGTTTGCGGAACGGATATACGCTGGTACCTATTATAATAAATAAATAACATAAATAATATAGTTGCGCTCACATGACGTCGATTGATGTTTAATGATCTAACATTAATATTTTTGTAAATTTATTTATTTCGTTTAGCTTAAGGTTGAGTGAGTTGCCATTCATTTTAAAACAATAAACAATTGCAGATTAATTAATTTGTTATTTGTTGAAAATCTCAAATGGATTACTATTTTTTATAGTCAATATGAATAATTCACGAAAGAAGCAACTCTTTTAATAACATCAAATTTTAAAATCATTATATTTCAATCAAAATGATGAAAATAATTAAATATTCACAGCACCTACTAAGATTTAGACGTTACTAAGTTCACATGGTGAGGATGGAGCAACTCTTTTAAAAACATCAAATTTTAAAATCATTATATTTCAATGAAAATGATGAAAATAATTAAATATTCACAGCACCTACTAAGATTTAGACGTTACTAAGTTCACATGGTGAACTTAGTAACGTCTAAATCTTAGTGGGTACTAAAAAAGTTTAGAAAGTACATCAGTGAATGTCGTTGCTGTAAGCAAATCACATTCTGATTAGCATTAGTAGTGTAACGCTCCTATATTATTTTATTATATTTATTTTATTATTCGTCGTTTTTATCGTGAAATTATTATATAATTTCTTGATTATTTTGGCTCATGATTTATTATATAATGTTTTAATTATTTTTGGCTCGTGATTTATTATATAATGTTTTAATTAGTTTTGGCTCGTGATTTGTGATCGTATTTAGTATTTACACGTCGTGACGTTTAATTTAACTACCGTGATTACTCTCAAGGTTCTTTGCTATTGGCAATGTGTTAATTAACGTACACTAATAATGGATTAATACAAGAAAGCACCAATTTAAAGATTTGTTTTGTTTATTTAATAATAGACACGCTGAAATTGTAAGACACAGGGAAATAAAACACAGGTTGATGATGATGTAAATTAATTTATATAATTATAACGTACAGGGAAATAAAACACAGGTTGACGATTATGACATGAATTGATTTATTTTCTAGATTTCGTTGACCTTTTAATGAATTTGTAAATTCTCTTATTTATTCAATTGATAGTTTGAAAATGGTTATGACTACGAAGTTTATTTACGAGTGTTTGTTATACATGCACGTGCTTCTTTAGTTTCTTAGACCATTTATTACCATGCCCTTTCACTCCATTTAACTACGGGAAAGTGATATGATCAAAATTGGAACTATTTAAAGATGTTGACATATCCCCAATAATTCATGAATGATTACTAAAGGTTTCTCGCGATCTTCCCGAATTTCTTGGTTGTGTCGGTGTCCACACAATAATGTAATTATTGGAGCCCCATTGTTTACGTTGATTGAGGTAAATTAGTAATTCTACCCACGACCACAGCAAGCACCAATGTCACAAGTAGTCATCACCGTCAGACATGTTACAAGTTGTGTCAAATAACAGTTCTGCTACCTCAATCGGAAATGTTTATTTAATGTTATAATATATTATTATTAGGAACATTGGAGGTTATTAATAACTTCTCTTGTGATTATACCAAGCCTCATTCTCTCGTTTATCATTTTCTCTGTTTATACGGGGTTTTAATAATTCCACTTATTTCTTGTTTACGATATTTAACCATAAATTGTCATTATGTCTTCAAATTATTGAGATTTAATCCAGCCTATTTTATCTGTACGATTCTAAATTACTCTGCCCAATAATAGGTACGTTATGTGCTTGTTTTATGATTTGAAATAAAGAAACCAGTATTTTTATACATTATGTTTTTAAATTATTATGATTTAATCCAACATATTTATTTATACAATTATAAATCACTCTGCCTAATAATATGCACGTTATGTGCTCATTTATGATTTAAAATGAAGAAGCCATCATTTTTATGGATTATTTTGATTTGAATATGATGATGTATGTCGGAGGGTAACACTGAATGCCTTGTTAGTTGTTATAGTTATGGTGAATACAGCCACGTTAGTTTGCGATCGCGGGCGCGATGTATGATGAGTTTATATGTTTAAATGCTATGATGCTGACGACGATTTGATTCTAGTAGAGGAGGTGATTCCACAATAACAGGTGTGTGAACGAAGTGCGCGGGTGGGCGTCAATTACACCTGTTATTGCTTCCTCTAGTGATTCGTAAACACGAATAGCGTTCGAGCCGCCTTTGTTTACTGATAGGAATAGGTAATCGGTGTTTGACTTTTCTAGGTAACTTGTGGTTGGTTAAATACACTATTTTCCGTCAATTTGAATCTAGTGCGGGAATTTGATTTCACAATAACAGGTGTGTGAATGAAGTGCGCGGGTGGGCGTCAATTACACCTGTTATTGCTTCCTCTAGTGATTCGTAAACACGAATAGCGTTCGAGCCGCCTTTGTTTACTGATAGGAATAGGTAATCGGTGTTTGTTATTTATAGGTAACTTAGGATTGATTGAAACGAATAAGCACTCCCGTGAATTTATAATGAGACTGGTTTAACAACTTTATATTATCGTTAATAATAAAAAAATAAATTACTCTGTACCTAGAATTGTACGTTTTTCGATTTATTCAATTTTTTATTCTACTTCGCGTTTTTTATACAACGTTATATGCAATCGTTAATTTAATTATAAACCGACGTGAATCTATATACTCAAAACCGCGAATGTCGTGTGCGTTGCCCGTGGCCGACGCAACTTTCTTACTGATCTCGCTCGTGTGTGGCTTGTGCTTAAATAGGTTTTTTCAGCTTCAAATCTCCACTCCCCTCACATATCTACTGCTAAATATTCGCCCCCATCCCATAGTTATCACGGTGATTATTAATCTTGAGTGTGCGTGTGGTATTAATGCGTTTTTAGCGCAGAGTTTTACACTTAACTTAAAGAGTTGCCATTCGAGGTGATTTTTACGTGCCTGGCGCTTGCTCGTTTCTAAGGGGCGCTGATACCCAAATTGTTTATGTGACACCACGACATGGAATCTTCCAGAACCGTGCATATGCAGGCCTCGGCTCTTGAGATATTTGGCGACGCTCTGGCGCGACTTGCGATGGCTATTTATCACATTTCACCCTGGGATTATTTGTAAATGAATTAATTTAATAATTTGGTTGTATTCATGATTTTTAAAATATGAGCCACTTTATTGCGTAAATGCGTATTATACTGGGCGTATATTTGGGCCTATTACAGTAGCTAGTAAGTCGACTATGTCGACTAGTCGACTATGCATATGGACGTCAATATCGTTTGATGCGCAATAATTTTGTAGTTTCATTGATACTAAAACATTTTCTGTGGGTTAAACTGGTAAGCAGAAATTCGCAAAAAATTTAAAAACAATGCTAAATCGTTATATTTGCCCCTTATCTCAAACACATGGTATAACTTTTCCTTATTACAATTTTTTTACTTTTAAAGGGCCATTCAAAACATGCATTCGCTGGGCAATGGATTTTATTGACACATTTTTTAGGCAATTTTGTGGTTGTTAATCATAATAATATTATTATTGCCGGAATCCAACAAATTATTAATTGAATTTTGAAATATAAATAATGAAGAATAGAATAATAAGAAAATAGAAAAATAGAAAATTTGTTCTTAATGAGAAACAGTTAGCCCTGTGATGTAGATATCTGTCTCAGTCTATATATATATATATATATATATAGGTATTTTTATGTTATGGAATTTCTGTAACCACCCCTAGGTATCGGTTCTGGGTACGGTTCTCGTTCTGAGTAGTCATAAATAAAAACAATTAAAACTCGCCTGCCGGCCTAAATATAAGTATGAATAATAAAATAATGCACTTACAATTATCATGGCATTGATGTATTGGAAACTAATTTAGAACGGGGGTTACATTATTTATTCACGATCCCTTCAATAGACTCCTTAGGTCAAACAGCATCAATATTGTTCATATACTTTATTTTTAAATGCATTTATCAGAATCAAAAGTAGAGTGTTCTTAATTTATATGTTAATCACAACTACCGAATTGGAATGTTTGGGCCTGTTTCATTCTGTCGTCTGGGTTTATTTTTTCGGGTTAACAATACTGCATTAAATCTAGAAATAGGCCAGAGTCAATGGCGTAGTGTATACTTGAATAACCGAAGTTGCATTGTTTATTTAATTACTGTACAATTGTAACGTGTTCATACAAAATTTGTTTATTTTAAAACATCAAAATAGACACATTTAGGCAGTATCTATCAAAAAATGGACAGGTTTTCACAGATAAAGCTAAGAATTTGGCATATTCTGACAGTTGCAATTGAAAATTTGACAGATTTTGACGATTTTTATTGAGAATTTTACGTATGTGAACTGTTGCACTTAAACATCTGATAGATGTTGAGTTTTTAAAACTGGGATATCAAAAATTGACAAAATTTAACCGATTCAGGAAGTATTTATTGAAAAATTGACAGATTTTCACAACAGAAGCTTTGAATTTGATAGATTTTGAATGTCTCAGTCGGGAATTGTACCCATTTAGAAAGTTGTTAAAAATTTGATAGATTTTGACTATAATCGTAAATTGGGCGGATTTCGATAGTTTTCAAAAAAAATTACCATACAGGGTGATTCAAAAGGTGGGGTCCAAACATTTAGGTGTAATTGGTGATATTAAAATGCCAATTCCATCATAACAAATTAGCATTTGTTTGACTAATTTTTTATTATGACTTGATTTAACAGAACATGATAAAAACAAATAAATCCTCTGTGACTAGATAATAGTTGGAAATAAGACATTGGTTTATTGATATTTTTTGCTTTGTATAGCATCCCACATAACATCCTTAACTTTGGACCATACCTTTTGAATCACCTTGTATATCCGTAAAAAGGGTTATGCAGCGATTATCCCTTCGCAGTACTTATCACTATTAAAGTATTTTGAGGTTTCTGCAAATTCTCTGAATTGGGTAAATCTTGAGGGAAATTCGTCAATAACTGGCTGAACAATTGCGGAAAACTCATGTGTTCATTTAACTTGGTCTGGTTTCATGGGATTCGACATCTGCAATGAATTTCTTTAGATTTGGAATATATTTAAATGTGTTGGATATAAAGTGGGGATTAAAAACTTTTAATTTGTCTTGAATGCTTGGATTAAATTAAACATAATAATGACAGTCTTGTTAACACCTTGCAGTTTAACATTTAATTCATGTAATGTACACAAAAGTCACTAAAGAACATTATTTTCAAAACCCATTCGACGTTAATTAATTGACTATATTTTTCAATGATTTTCTCTTTATCCAATAAAAGTCTAACTTCTTGTAACACTCTACAAATCTTTCAAATTGGGAATATCTGGCGATGTATCTGGATTTTAAATTAATTTTGAGGTTTCTGCAAATTGTCTGAATTGGGTAAATCTTGAGGAAAATTCCTCAATAACTGGCTGAACAATTGCGGGAAACTCCTGTGTTAATTTAACTTGGTCCGGTTTCATGGGATTCGACATCTGCAATGAATTTCTTTAGATTTGGAATATATTTAAATGTGTTGGATATAAGGTGGCCATTAAAAACTTTTAATTTGTCTTCGAATGCTTGGATTAAATTAAACATAACAATGACTTGTGTTGTTAACACCTTGCAGTTTAACATTTAATTCATGTAATGTACACAAAAGTCACTAAAAAACATTAATTTCAAAAGCCATTCGACCTTAATTATTTGACTATATTTTTCAATGATTTTCTCTTTATCCAATAAAAGTCTAACTTCTCATAACACTCTACAAATCTTTCAAATTGAGAATATCTGGTGATGTATCTGGATTTAAAATTAATTTTGAGGTTTCTGCAAATTGTCTGAATTGGGTAAATCTTGAGGAAAATTCGTCAATAACTGACTGAACAATTGCGGCAAACTCCTGTGTTAATTTAATTTGGTCCGGTTTCATGGGATTCGACATCTGCAATGAATTTCTTTAGATTTGGAATATATTTAAGTGTGTTGGATATAAGGTGGCGATTAAAAACTTTTAATTTGTCTTGAATGCTTGGATTAAATTAAACATAATAATGACGGTCTTGTTAACACCTTGCAGTTTATCATTTAATTCATGTAATGTACACAAAAGTCACTAAAGAACATTAATTTCAAAAGCCATTCGACGTGCATTAATTGACTATATTTTTCAATGATTTTCTCTTTATCCAATAAAAGTCTAACTTCTTATAACACTCTACAAATCTTTCAAATTGAGAATATCTGGTGATGTATCTGGATTTAAAATTAATTTTGAGGTTTCTGCAAATTGTCTGAATTGGGTAAATCTTGAGGAAAATTTCTCAATAACCGGCTGAACAATTGCGGAAAACTCCTGTGTTAATTTAACTTGGTCTGGTTTCATGGGATTCGACATCTGCAATGAATTTCTTTAGATTTGGAATATATTTAAATGTGTGGGATATAAGGTGGTGATTAAATTTTTTTAATTTGGCTTCGAATTCTTGCATTAAATTAAACATAATAATGACAGTCTTGTTAACACCTTGCAGTTTAACATTTAATTCATGTAATGTACACAAAAGTCACTGAAGAACATTAATTTCAAAAGCCATTCGACGTTAATTAATTGACTATATTTTTCAATGATTTTCTCTTTATCCAATAAAAGTCTAACTTCTTATAACACTCTACAAATCTTTCAAATTGAGAATATCTGGTGATGTATCTGGATTTGAAATTAATTTTGAGGTATCTGCAAATTGTATGAATTGGGTAAATCTTGAGGAAAATTCCTCAATAAGTGGCTGAACAATTGCGGAAAATTCCTGTGTTCATTTATCTTGGTCCGGTTTCATGGGATTCGACATCTGGAATGAATTTCTTTAGATTTGGAATATATTTAAATGTGTTGGATATAAGATGACGATTAAAAACTTTTAATTTGTCTTGAATGCTTGGATTAAATTAAACATAATAATGACAGTCTTGTTAACACCTTGCAGTTTATCATTTAATTCATGTAATGTACACAAAAGTCACTAAAGAACATTATTTTCAAAAGCCATTCGACGTTAATTAATTGACTATATTTTTCAATGATTTTCTCTTTATCCAATAAAAGTCTAACTTCTTATAACACTCTACAAATCTTTCAAATTGAGAATATCTGGTGATGTATCTGGATTTAAAATTAATTTTGAGGTTTCTGCAAATTGTCTGATTTGGGTAAATCTTGAGGAAAGTTCCTCAATAACTGGCTGAACAATTGCGGAAAACTCCTGTGTTAATTTAACTTGGTCTGGTTTCATGGGATTCGACATCTGCAATGAATTTCTTTAGATTTGGAATATATTTAAATGTGTTGGATATAAGATGACGATTAAAAACTTTTAATTTGTCTTGAATGCTTGGATTAAATTAAACATAATAATGACAGTCTTGTTAACACCTTGCAGTTTATCATTTAATTCATGTAATGTACACAAAAGTCACTAAAGAACATTAATTTCAAAAGCCATTCGACGTAAATTAATTGACTATATTTGTCAATGATTTTCTCTTTATCCGATAAAAGTCTAACTTCTTATAACACTCTACAAATCTTTCAAATTGAGAATATCTGGTGATGTATCCGGATTTAAAATTAATTTTGAGGTTTCTGCAAATTCTCTGAATTGGGTAAATCTTGAGGAAAATTCGTCAATAACTGACTGAACAATTGCGGAAAACTCCTGTGTTAATTAAATTTGGTCCGGTTTCATGGGATTCGACATCTGGAATGAATTTCTTTAGATTTGGAATATATTTAAATGTGTTCGATATAAGGTGGCCATTAAAAACTTTTAATTTGTCTTGAATGCTTGGATTAAATTACACATAATAATGACAGTCTTGTTAACACCTTGCAGTTTAACATTTAATTCATGTAATGTACACAAAAGTCACTAAAGAACATTATTTTCAAAAGCCATTCGACGTTAATTAATTGACTATATTTTTCAATGATTTTCTCTTTATCCAATAAAAGTCTAACTTCTTATAACACTCTACAAATCTTTCAAATTGAGAATATCTGGTGATGTATCTGGATTTAAAATTAATTTTGAGGTTTCTGCAAATTGTCTGAATTGGGTAAATCTTGAGGAAAATTCCTCAATAACTGGCTGAACAATTGCGAAAAACTCATGTGTTCATTTAACTTGGTCTGGTTTCATGGTATTCGACATCTGCAATGAATTTCTTTAGATTTGGAATATATTTAAATGTGTTCGATATAAGGTGGCCATTAAAAACTTTTAATTTGTCTTGAATGCTTGGATTAAATTACACATAATAATGACAGTCTTGTTAACACCTTGCAGTTTAACATTTAATACATGCAATGTACACAAAAGTCACTAAAGAACATTAATTTCAAAAGCCATTCGACGTCTATTAATTGACTATATTGTTCAATGATTTTCTCTTTATCCAATAAAAGTCTAACTTCTCATAACACTCTACAAATCTTTCAAATTGAGAATATCTGGTGATGTATCTGGATTTAAAATTAATTTTGAGGTTTCTGCAAATTGTCTGAATTGGGTAAATCTTGAGGAAAATTCCTCAATAAATGGCTGAACAATTGCGGAAAATTCCTGTGTTCATTTATCTTGGTCCGGTTTCATGGGATTCGACATCTGGAATGAATTTCTTTAGATTTGGAATATATTTAAATGTGTTCGATATAAGGTGGCCATTAAAAACTTTTAATTTGTCTTGAATGCTTGGATTAAATTACACATAATAATGACAGTCTTGTTAACACCTTGCAGTTTAACATTTAATTCATGTAATGTACACAAAAGTCACTAAAGAACATTATTTTCAAAAGCCATTCGACGTTAATTAATTGACTATATTTTTCAATGATTTTCTCTTTATCCAATAAAAGTCTAACTTCTTATAACACTCTACAAATCTTTCAAATTGAGAATATCTGGTGATGTATCTGGATTTAAAATTAATTTTGAGGTTTCTGCAAATTGTCTGAATTGGGTAAATCTTGAGGAAAATTCCTCAATAACTGGCTGAACAATTGCGAAAAACTCATGTGTTCATTTAACTTGGTCTGGTTTCATGGTATTCGACATCTGCAATGAATTTCTTTAGATTTGGAATATATTTAAATGTGTTCGATATAAGGTGGCCATTAAAAACTTTTAATTTGTCTTGAATGCTTGGATTAAATTACACATAATAATGACAGTCTTGTTAACACCTTGCAGTTTAACATTTAATACATGCAATGTACACAAAAGTCACTAAAGAACATTAATTTCAAAAGCCATTCGACGTCTATTAATTGACTATATTGTTCAATGATTTTCTCTTTATCCAATAAAAGTCTAACTTCTCATAACACTCTACAAATCTTTCAAATTGAGAATATCTGGTGATGTATCTGGATTTAAAATTAATTTTGAGGTTTCTGCAAATTGTCTGAATTGGGTAAATCTTGAGGAAAATTCCTCAATAACTGGCTGAACAATTGCGAAAAACTCATGTGTTCATTTAACTTGGTCTGGTTTCATGGTATTCGACATCTGCAATGAATTTCTTTAGATTTGGAATATATTTAAATGTGTTCGATATAAGGTGGCCATTAAAAACTTTTAATTTGTCTTGAATGCTTGGATTAAATTACACATAATAATGACAGTCTTGTTAACACCTTGCAGTTTAACATTTAATACATGCAATGTACACAAAAGTCACTAAAGAACATTAATTTCAAAAGCCATTCGACGTCTATTAATTGACTATATTGTTCAATGATTTTCTCTTTATCCAATAAAAGTCTAACTTCTCATAACACTCTACAAATCTTTCAAATTGAGAATATCTGGTGATGTATCTGGATTTAAAATTAATTTTGAGGTTTCTGCAAATTGTCTGAATTGGGTAAATCTTGAGGAAAATTCCTCAATAACTGGCTGAACAATTGCGAAAAACTCATGTGTTCATTTAACTTGGTCTGGTTTCATGGTATTCGACATCTGCAATGAATTTCTTTAGATTTGGAATATATTTAAATGTGTTCGATATAAGGTGGCCATTAAAAACTTTTAATTTGTCTTGAATGCTTGGATTAAATTACACATAATAATGACAGTCTTGTTAACACCTTGCAGTTTAACATTTAATACATGCAATGTACACAAAAGTCACTAAAGAACATTAATTTCAAAAGCCATTCGACGTCTATTAATTGACTATATTGTTCAATGATTTTCTCTTTATCCAATAAAAGTCTAACTTCTCATAACACTCTACAAATCTTTCAAATTGAGAATATCTGGTGATGTATCTGGATTTAAAATTAATTTTGAGGTTTCTGCAAATTGTCTGAATTGGGTAAATCTTGAGGAAAATTCCTCAATAAATGGCTGAACAATTGCGGAAAATTCCTGTGTTCATTTATCTTGGTCCGGTTTCATGGGATTCGACATCTGGAATGAATTTCTTTAGATTTGGAATATATTTAAATGTGTTCGATATAAGGTGGCCATTAAAAACTTTTAATTTGTCTTGAATGCTTGGATTAAATTACACATAATAATGACAGTCTTGTTAACACCTTGCAGTTTAACATTTAATTCATGTAATGTACACAAAAGTCACTAAAGAACATTATTTTCAAAAGCCATTCGACGTTAATTAATTGACTATATTTTTCAATGATTTTCTCTTTATCCAATAAAAGTCTAACTTCTTATAACACTCTACAAATCTTTCAAATTGAGAATATCTGGTGATGTATCTGGATTTAAAATTAATTTTGAGGTTTCTGCAAATTGTCTGAATTGGGTAAATCTTGAGGAAAATTCGTCAATAACTGACTGAACAATTGCGGAAAACTCCTGTGTTAATTAAATTTGGTCCGGTTTCATGGGATTCGACATCTGCAATGAATTTCTTTAGATTTGGAATATATTTAAATGTGTTGGATATAAAGTGGCGATTAAAAACTTTTAATTTGTCTTGAATGCTTGGATTAGATTAAACATAATAATGACAGTCTTGTTAACACCTTGCAGTTTAATATTTAATTCATGTAATGTACACAAAAGTCACTAAAGAACATTAATTTCAAAAGCCATTCGACGTTAATTAATTGACTATATTTTTCAATGATTTTTTCTTTATCCAATAAAAGTCTAACTTCTCATAACACTACAAATCTTTCAAATTGAGAATATCTGGTGATGTATCTGGATTTAAAATTAATTTTGAGGTTTCTGCAAATTGTCTGAATTGTTTAAATCTTGAGGAAAATTCCTCAATAACTGGCTGAACAATTGCGGAAAACTCCTGTGTTAATTTATCTTGGTCCGGTTTCATGGGATTCGACATCTGCAATGAATTTCTTTAGATTTGGAATATATTTAAATGTGTTGGATATAAGGTGGCCATTAAAAACTTTTAATTTGTCTTCGAATGCTTGGATTAAATTAAACATAACAATGACTTGTGTTGTTAACACCTTGCAGTTTAACATTTAATTCATGTAATGTACACAAAAGTCACTAAAAAACATTAATTTCAAAAGCCATTCGACCTTAATTATTTGACTATATTTTTCAATGATTTTCTCTTTATCCAATAAAAGTCTAACTTCTTATAACACTCTACAAATCTTTCAAATTGAGAATATCTGGTGATTTATCTGGATTTAAAATTAATTTTGAGGTTTCTGCAAATTGTCTGAATTGTTTAAATCTTGAGGAAAATTCCTCAATAACTGGCTGAACGATTGCGGAAAACTCCTGTGTTAATTTATCTTGGTCCGGTTTCATGGGATTCGACATCTGCAATGAATTTCTTTAGATTTGGAATATATTTAAATGTGTGGGATATAAGGTGGTGATTAAATTTTTTTAATTTGGCTTCGAATTCTTGCATTAAATTAAACATAATAATGACAGTCTTGTTAACACCTTGCAGTTTAACATTTAATTCATGTAATGTACACAAAAGTCACTGAAGAACATTAATTTCAAAAGCCATTCGACGTTAATTAATTGACTATATTTTTCAATGATTTTCTCTTTATCCAATAAAAGTCTAACTTCTTATAACACTCTACAAATCTTTCAAATTGAGAATATCTGGTGATGTATCTGGATTTGAAATTAATTTTGAGGTATCTGCAAATTGTATGAATTGGGTAAATCTTGAGGAAAATTCCTCAATAAGTGGCTGAACAATTGCGGAAAATTCCTGTGTTCATTTATCTTGGTCCGGTTTCATGGGATTCGACATCTGGAATGAATTTCTTTAGATTTGGAATATATTTAAATGTGTTCGATATAAGGTGGCCATTAAAAACTTTTTTTTAATTTGTATTCATAAAGACGTCATTAACGTCGTTATAACAAACAATCTAAACAACCGTTTATGTGCAATGCTACAATATTTTATAGCAACGGACGTTAAATTTTTTGTTTTATAGCAACGGACATTAAAAACCGCCACAGCGGACTTTTCTGTTTAACGAGATAGAGAGAATGAGATACGAGAGGACGATATAACTAGAAGAACGAGATTGCGAATTAATTATTATTTAGTATTTATATAGAATTTAATTCGCCGAATTTGTAATTTTCTTTGCAATTTCCATTTTCTGGTACTCCGATTCCTCAATATATCCTTCCGCTACACTCGTTGAGCGCCATCCACCAAGACTTTTTAACGCAAATACATCACCTCCACCTTCTACCAACAAAGTGGCCGATGTTCTCCGAAAACAGTGTCCGGTGTATAATTTAAAATCCGGAAGTTTTAAATATTCGGCAACTTTTTGGGGAATATTTGCTATTGTGTGTATTCCAGCTGGCTGTACAGTACATTTTCCTCCGCGATAAGTTAAAAATAACCTTGTAGTTTTAACATGACCTGGCCCTGACATTTTGTCAAATTTAATTTGTCAACAACAACACTGTTGTTATGGTTGGAAATAACATATTTCAATATTATTTTCAAATCAATATGTGTACAAATTAAAAAAAAAGTTGTATGTTACACGTACGCTAAATGGTCTTTATGGACTTGGCCGGTTAAATGGCTCGGCTAACGCCTCGCCATTTAATCTTCCGGCCGCGTCCATAAACACCTATTTAGCGTACTTGTAACATAAATAACTATTAATTTGTCTTGAATGCTTGGATTAAATTACACATAATAATGACAGTCTTGTTAACACCTTGCAGTTTAACATTTAATTCATGTAATGTACACAAAAGTCACTAAAGAACATTATTTTCAAAAGCCATTCGACGTTAATTAATTGACTATATTTTTCAATGATTTTCTCTTTATCCAATAAAAGTTTAACTTCTTACAACACTCTACAAATCTTTCAAAGTGAGAATATCTGGTGATGTATCTGGATTTAAAATTAATTTTGAGGTTTCTGCAAATTCTCTGAATTGGGTAAATCTTGAGGGATATTCGTCAATAACTGACTGAACAATTGCGGAAAACTCATGTGTTCATTTAACTTGGTCTGGTTTCATGGGATTCGACATCTGCAATGAATTTCTTTAGATTTGGAATATATTTAAATGTGTTGGATATAAAGTGGGGATTAAAAACTTTTAATTTGTCTTGAATGCTTGGATTAAATTAAACATAATAATGACAGTCTTGTTAACACCTTGCAGTTTAACATTTAATACATGCAATGTACACAAAAGTCACTAAAGAACATTAATTTCAAAAGCCATTCGACGTTAATTAATTGACTATATTTTTCAATGATTTTCTCTTTATCCAATAAAAGTCTAACTTCTTATAACACTCTACAAATCTTTCAAATTGAGAATATCTGGTGATGTATCCGGATTTAAAATTAATTTTGAGGTTTCTGCAAATTGTCTGAATTGGGTAAATCTTGAGGAAAATTCCTCAATAACTGGCTGAACAATTGCGGAAAACTCCTGTGTTAATTTAACTTGGTCCGGTTTCATGGGATTCGATATCTGCAATGAATTTCTTTAGATTTAGAATATATTTAAGTGTGTTGGATATTAGGTGGCGATTAAATTTTTTTAATTTGACTTCGAATTCTTGGATTAAATTAAACACAATGATGACAGTCTTGTTAACACTTTGCAGTTTACAGAATTTGAAGTCCAACACGCTGGGCAAATAGAGTAATAAAGCCATTTTCTAGTCCTAGCATACTACAAGCACCGTCACTAGTTACTGATACAATTTTGGAAATGTCTACTTCACTTTCAGCAAGTGCAATTATAACAGCGTTGCAAATATCTACTCCTTTTGTTGTTGTTGCTGAAGAGGTTAAACTTATCAATTCGTCTTTGATTTTATTTCACTCATAATATGGAAGAAACATTGCTAAGCGAGCTGATCCCGTTATGTCGGTACTCTCATCAAGCCAGAGATAAATTAAACTTGAAGATTGTAATTTGTAAGTCTGATGTTTGCTGATCAGTGACATTTTCAGCCATCTCCAACATTCTATCCTTTATCGTATTTCTAGGTAAGGGGATAACTTTTATCCTGTGAATATTTTTTTCTTTATTTTCAAAATCTTTAAAATCAGAAAATTTTCACGTGCCAGCAAATGTTTCATACGTGCCACCTCTGGCACGCGTACTCTAGGTTCGCCATTTCTGACCTATGGGAATACCAGTGGATAATCCACTCCCGAATATAATGCCAGCGGGCTCTCCCGTCCGAGCTATATTCGTTGTGACTCAAATCGTGTGTGGCAGCGGGAATACCAGTCCATTCTAATGATTGAGCGCAGATGAGAAAATTATTTACTGATTTTATGGGGAATTTGGCAGCAATTCCGTCTGCACTTGTCGGATATCAACCACCGAACTCCACATATGGGTCGTAAACTCTGCTTTTATAAGCACTTACTGCAAACAATCAACTAAATCGTGGTTCTTTCTAATGACCGGTTTAATTGCAATAAATGCCTGACTGTGTTAGGCATTAGGACTGTGTTCTGGGGTGAATGGCACCCCACATATGTGAATCATTAGAATACATGAGGATTCAAAGACAACATGTAGACATGAGGCTGCGGGTTTTAACCGTGTAATTGTTATTCAGATCATGTGGCGGTTACCATGTGACACGTATTGTGCACAGGCCCAGTGGCGTTGGCCTTAGGGCTGCATTTTGATTAATTTGAATATTCTGTTTGCGCAAATTTCTAATTGAAAAACATGACACGAGCATTCTAAGTACATCATTTGCCTGCAGATATTCTACTTTATTATTCTGTAAGGTATAAGGTAATGTATCTCAATTTTTTCTCGCCGCCCCCATCTGGATGAGTTAATTGGTACAAACTCCTTATGCGGGCGTGGCTCCGTCTCGCCGTCTACTCTTTAACTCCTTTCCGAGTTAATTTTCCTCCACCTTCCGCCCCCGCGCTCGGCGTCCGCTCGCCCTGGCGCCGTTCCAGCCGGCGTCGTCGTCGGCGTCGTCGTCGCTGCCGACGCCGACGGCGCGAAGGAGTACGCTCCGGACTGCCGCACGCTTCCAGTCCTAAAACAATAGTTGGCCGTGATGCAGCACCACCTCAGGCTGAGCCGAAGGGTTGTCGCCGTCTGCCTGAGCAACGTCTCCTTCCGTTTCCACTGCGTGCCACTCATATTCATACTACTCGTCGTACTAATCTAGTCCCAAAGTACCACCTCAAGATGCACTTGAACCATCGCCGTCAGGGTAATGTATGGAATTGCGGTCGATTTCCGGATGCGTTTTATTTCGAGCCGCCAGGAATTGGCATCGCGACGAGCGCTGTACCGTAAATCACTTTAATTACCCGTCTCGTTAATTGTCACGCGTAAGTGGCCCAAAGAGAAATCGATAAATCATGTGTGGGGTGATTGTTACGCAGAATGGTCTCGTTAAGTGTGCCATTTCGTTTGATTAACTTTATTCTGTGGCTTCGTATATGTGCATTTATTTCCTCGGCTGCTTGCTAAAAGCAGCCTATCTTTAATTGTGATTAATCAAAACAGGTGCCTAAGATATGTGAATTAGCTAACACCACCAATTCATGCATTAGCTTATTTCAAGAATGTGCTGTGACGAAACGAAAACAACAGAATGCTGTTTGTTTTACTCTATTTCAGAACAGAATTTTAGCTACCTAATTATGTAGTTATTGCATGCACACTTTTACTCAAGCAATACATAAATCTAAATATGTATCACACGTTATTTGTCCTAATTGTGCGGAATTTCTTTAAATATATTCACTCAACAACCGGAAAATAATATTAACATTATTTGTTATTGCAAATATTTCACTTTGTGTTGTTTTTTGTAATGTCATCATGTTCATGATTTATTTGAAACAATTTTGCTAATTTTAATATAAACTTCATTCGAATATACATATTTACAATCAATACACTTATAGAGAATTTCATTTCACATGGTAAAAAATACCTAACTGTCAAAGCAGGTCTATTAAAATTAAAATCTGCCAAAATACTATGTGGGTAAGTGATAAAGTATTATATAAAACTAACTCATTCATCAGTGGCGTGTGGGGCCCTGTATCAAACTTTCTGAGGGGGCCCTTTTTTGGAAAATTAAAAAAAAAAACACGAAAACCCATAAACAAAATATATTTAAAAATAACAAAATCAACCGTACATTTGAAAAACTTTATTCAAAGAATAGAAAAAATAATGTAACGTAGGGCTGTAGCCTCTTCTGCCTAATTGTAGTTTCGCCACTGCCCATATAGCTCAGGGGCCCATATTGGTCGGGGGCCCTGTATCATTGATACCTGATGCAGCGGTAGCTATGCCCCTGTCATGCATTCAAACTGAGTAATCTGTGTAATAATGTACAGGGTGTGGGAATAAATTGGCGAAAGAACTACACGTGGCGATGTTGCTCAAAAAATTCTGAGTCGAAAATCTTAATAACAAAATAGTTTAACACCAAGTCGTTTAATAAACGTTATTATGCTTATTTTCATAAACAAATTACTTCGCTTAAGTCAGCGTAAAATTTGGCACTTAGAATAAATGACGAATTCATTTAAACTTGCTAGTTCCAATTTTTCTACATTTTTTTCCTTGTTACAACATTTTGCTATTAAGTTTTTCGATTTTTTCGAATCTTATGATCAATTCATTATTTCGCCAATATATACCCGCCATGTATAGAGCGTGGATTTTTCTAATCTAAATTTATAAAGAATTTAAAATTACATAATAATATTCTTTAGCTACATATTTTTAGATCTATAAAGGTTTCAATAGTTATTTAAGATACAAGTGTAAAAAAGTCCATGATATTGCAAACAAAAAAAAAACGATGGAGATATTTCGACTAAATATTCTGTGTGTGAAATAGCGAAATTTAGTTCTCCAAGTTTATTTAAATTTGTTTCAAACATCTCATTCATTTTTATCGTGAGAAAATCGAGGATATAACTTTCTGCATTGACAAGTACTAGTTAGCTGTTACTGAAATTTCTGAAAATTAAGTAATTGCATATTTAATATCAGATTTGTGTTTAGTACACCTGAAACTAATTCTCCTTAAAATTTGACAAAGTTTCAGTATTAAATAAGTGATAAAATCGAGGATATAACTTTCTGCAGAGACAAGTACTAGTTAGCTATTGCTGAAATTTCTGAAAATTTATTAATTGCATATTTAATATCAGATTTGTGCTTAGTACACCTGAAACTAATTCTCCTGAAAATTTGACAAAGTTTCAGTATTAAAGAAGTGAGACAATCGAGGATATAACTTTCTTCATTGACAAGTACTAGTTAGCTATTACTGAAATTTCTGAAAATTAATTAATTGCATATATAATATTGGATTTGTGTTAAGTACACATGTAACTAAATCTCCTGAAAATTTGCCAAAGTTTCAGTATTAAAGAAGTGAGACAATCGATGATATAACGTTCTGCATTGACAAGTACTAGTTAGCTATTACTTAAATTTTTGAAAATTTATTAATTACATATTTAATATCAGATTTGTGCTTAGTACACCTGAAACTAATTCTCCTGAAAATTTGACAAAGTTTCAGTATTAAATAAGTGAGAAAATCGAGGATGTAACTTTCTGCATTGACAAGTACCAGTTAGCTATTACTGAAATTTCTGAAAATTTATTAATTGCATATTTAATATCAGATTTGTATTTAGTACATCTGAAACTAATTTTCCTGAAAATCTGACAAAGTTTCAGTATGAAATAAGTGAGAAAATCGAGGATATAAATTTCTGCATTGACAAGTACTAGTTAGCTATTACTGAAATTTCTGAAAATTAATTAATTGCATATTTAATGTTATATTTGTGTTAAGTGCACCTGTAACTAAATTCCTGAAAATTTGACAAAGTTTCAGTATTAAATAAGTGAGAAAATCGAGGATATAACTTTCTGCATTGACAAGTACTAGTTAGCTATTACTGAAATTTCTGAAAATTAATTAATTGCATATTTAATATCAGATTTGTTTTTAGTACACCTGAAACTAATTCTCCTAAAAATTTGACAAAGTTTCAGTATTAAATAAGTGAGAAAATCGAGGATATAAATTTCTGCATTGACAAGTACTAGTTAGCTATTACTGAAATTTCTGAAAAATTATTAATTACATATTTAATTTCAGATTTGTGTTTAGCACACCTGAAACTAATTCTCCTGAAAATTTGACAAAGTTTCAGTATTAAATAAGTGAGAAAATCGAGGATATAACTTTCTGCATTGACAAGTACTAGTTAGCTATTACTGAAATTTCTGAAAATGTATTAATTACATATTTAATATCAGATTTGTGTTTAGTACACCTGAAACTAATTCTCCTGAAAATTAGGCAAAGTTTCAGTATTAAAGAAGTGAGACAATCGAGGATATAACTTTCTGCATTGACAAGTACTAGTTAGCTATTACTGAAATTCCTGAAAATGTATTAATTACATATTTAATATCAGATTTGTGTTTAGTACACCTGAAACGAATTCTCCTAAACATTTGACAAAGTTTCAGTATTAAATAAGTGAGAAAATCGAGGATATATCTTTCTGCATTGACAAGTACTAGTCAGCTATTACTAAAATTTCTGAAAATTAATTTATTGCATATATAATATTGGATTTGTGTTAAGTACACCTGTAACTAAATCTCCTGAAAATTAGACAAAGTTTCAGTATTAAAGAAGTGAGACAATCGAGGATATAACTTTCTGCATTGACAAGTACCAGTTAGCTATTACTGAAATTTCTGAAAATTTATTAATTACATATTTAATATCAGATTTGTGTTTGGTACACCTGAAACTAATTCTCCTGAAAATTTGACAAAGTTTCAGTATTAAATAAGTGAGAAAATCGAGGATGTAACTTTCTGCATTGACAAGTACTAGTTAGCTATTACTAAAATTTCTGAAAATTAATTAATTGCATATATAATATTGGATTTGTGTTAAGTACACCTGTAACTAAATCTCCTGAAAATTAGACAAAGTTTCAGTATTAAAGAAGTGAGACAATCGAGGATATAACTTTCTGCATTGACAAGTACTAGTTAGTTATTACTGAAATTTCTGAAAATTAATTTATTGCATAAATAATATTGGATTTGTGTTAAGTACACCTGTAACTAAATCTCCTGAAAATTAGACAACGTTTCAGTATTATATAAGTGAGGCAATCGAGGATATAACTTTCTGCATTGACAAGTACTAGTTAGCTATTACTGAAATTTCTGAAAATTTATAAATTACATATTTAATATCAGATTTGTGTTTAGTACACCTGAAACGAATTCTCCTAAACATTTGACAAAGTTTCAGTATTAAATAAGTGAGACAATCGAGGATATATCTTTCTGCATTGACAAGTACTAGTTAGCTATTACTGAAATTCCTGAAAATGTATTAATTACATATTTAATATCAGATTTGTGTTTAGTACACCTGAAACGAATTCTCCTAAACATTTGACAAAGTTTCAGTATTAAATAAGTGAGAAAATCGAGGATATATCTTTCTGCATTGACAAGTACTAGTTAGCTATTACTAAAATTTCTGAAAATTAATTTATTGCATAAATAATATTGGATTTGTGTTAAGTACACCTGTAACTAAATCTCCTGAAAATTAGACAACGTTTCAGTATTATATAAGTGAGGCAATCGAGGATATAACTTTCTGCATTGACAAGTACTAGTTAGCTATTACTGAAATTTCTGAAAATTTATAAATTACATATTTAATATCAGATTTGTGTTTAGTACACCTGAAACTAATTCTCTTAAAAATTTGACAAAGTTTCACTATTAAATAATTGAGAAAATTGAGGATATAACTTTCTGCATTGACAAGTACTAGTTAGCTATTACTGAATTTTCTGAAAATTCAGTAATTGCATATTTAATATCAGATTTTTGTTTAGTACACCTGAATCTAATTCTCCTGAAAATTTGACAAAGTTTCAGTATTAAATAAGTGAGACAATCGAGGATATAACTCGAATTGAATAGGAATTGAAATTTCGATAAGGGGATGATTCAAAACGGACCTATTTGCTATGTTTTCAAGTTCACATATAGACCGATATTTTATGAGCGAGAAAGGCTCATATTTTGTTTCCATAGTGGTGAACGAGTAATTTTAGACGCAAAAAAATTGCTCAAAGAAGTCACATGTATACTCAAAAGAATTATCGCATATTCAAAAAACACCATTATTTTTTTTTAAATTGCCCATGTTTCGTTTTGTAGGTACCTAGAAACTAAAAAGAAAAAAATGCGATAATTCGTTTGAGGAGTGTAGTTCAATAGAAATTCAGTTTTTTGTGTAATGAATACATTTAATTTTCGGTGATGGCCCCCTTTCAAAATTTGCTATTCAATTGATTAAAACGTTGGAATGGACATGTTTTATGTTATTGTGAACTCAATCCGTAAACACTATTGTGTCCTTAAGCTATTTGTTTAAAAAAAATCGGGCGATTTTCGGGTTGTTATGAAACATGAACATGTGTTATGCTATTGTGAAGTCAATCCGTAGACACTATTGTGTCATTAAGCTATACTGGTAAAAAAAACACAGTACTCGGGCGATTTTGGGGTTGCTAATTACGGATATAAACTCAAAAATTCGAATTTAGATATGTCAGACCCAAAAATGGCTGTCCCAAAAATTCAAATTTAGAAATGTCAGATCCAAACTGGTAGACTTTACATTTTTAAAATGTGCTAAAAATGAGGATCTGCCTTTGGTCTTTTGGTTTGTGTTAACAAAACGGAACATTTTTAACACTTAAAACCAGAGTTGGAATAAATCATGATTTAAAAAATAAATAAAAATCAATGATTTAAAAAAAAATCACATCATGATTTATTTGATTTATTTTATATTTCTGATCGGTTTTTGCCAGTTTTGATGTGATTTAAATCAATTTATTGATTTAAATCGTGTGATTTTTTTTTATAAATTCTTGAATTTGATCAAGAATTGATGATTAAAACCAAACTCGGCGCATCTGTACTATGTAATGGACCAAAAATGGAAGACAAGCTAAATATTTTACTTACTTCCAATTACTCTGGTCAACACAATTTTTGTTCCTTAGACATAAATAGCTAATTAGGATAGACATTTTTTGCTGATTTCAGAAACGTAAAAAAAAAATCTAGGGCGTCAGGTTTTTGAGATATATCAATATTTGCAAAATGTGTAACTTATTTGTTTTCTCATTATCGATTCTGATTATTTTGTATGGCAATTTTGGATTCAAATTTCAGTTTGACAGTTAGTGGTATCACTTTTTTAACCTATCTTTAACTGAAAACGCGTTTTGTAAGTAAATAGT
Organism: Othius punctulatus; assembly: GCA_951805005.1. NCBI lineage: Eukaryota > Metazoa > Arthropoda > Insecta > Coleoptera > Staphylinidae > Othius > Othius punctulatus. Next base: position 15,902,049 of record OX638141.1, read on the forward strand.
GGAAAAACTAGGTAAAAATAAAAAAAAAAATATCAACAATGTTTTTTTTAAATTTCGTACATATGCATAGTAAATACTTTCCGAAAAATGCATTTATATTGAAGGGACAACACGTGTCTCAAAATTTATCGACCAGTGATATCTATTTTAGAGCATGATAAGTTTATAGTTATATTATATTTTTAATTGTACACCTATTGGAATGCACAAACAGTGCAAAAACAATAATTAATTTAAAGAATCAATTTTGATTTAAATAAATGATTTATTTAAAAAAATCATTTGATTTAAATCAATGATTTATTAAAAAAAATCATTTGATTTAAATCAAGATTTAAATCAATTTAGTTTAAGTCAGTTGCAAGCAGGGTTGGTGTCAACCCTGCTTGCAACAATTATTACAAATCAATGCAACAATTATTACAAATCAAATGAAAATCGCTCGAAAAGCATGTGGCTTGCTCAAAATCATGTTTTAGTTTCATAAATTCGTAGAGAGAGTTTGAATCATTTGATTCTGTTGATGAGTACGTCTCGTGGGTAAACCGTGTTAGGTGTGCTCAAAAGCATGATTTAGTTTGATCAATTATTAAAGAGAATTTAAGTGATTCCATTCAGTTGATGGGTAGGTACCATCACCTTCATAGAAAACTAAGACAGTTAAAATATCAAGTATTCCCCAATTTTTGAAAATTGTAGTTGTGTAAATGCGAAGTGTAAACAATTAATGTCAGTTAAGTTGAAAGTATGTGTGGATACCACTTGGTGAAACATGATAATTAAGGTAAATCAAACACTTGGTTGAAGTTTCACTATATTAATAGAATTTACTCTACAATCGTTTCGGTCTCACGACCATTGTCAAGAGTAACAGAGATACTGAGTATCTTTTGAGTATCTCTGTTACTCTTGACAATGGTCGTGAGACCGAAATGATTGTAGAGTAAATACTATTAATATAGTGAAACTTCAACCAAGTGTTGATTTACGTTAATTAATGTCAGTGTCATGTGACAGGAGTTGGTTTGAATTTGTCATATCACAGCCTAATTCAATCTTTTCAAAATTGGCTGTACCAGTTTTCTATGAAGGCGATTGCAATATCACACATAGCCAAAGCAACTATTCAGGACCTAAAGTAACCCCTAAGGTATTACAACCCTTAATTCACCACTAAAAAGCTGCAACTGCCCGAATCTGTTTTAAACTACAATTTACAAAATCTGTCAAATACTTGGCTTAACTTTTGCAGTGTAATGTTTGAGTTTTTTTCCAATTGCAACTTTCCAATTGGTTTTCTAAGTTGGTTAAATTTTCATTTCAAAATTGTTCGAAACTGCCAAATTTTCAAATGCGTTTGTAAAAAACTACCAAGTTCATGTCGTATCGTAGACAAACCCATGTTACGTGTTGTATGCTACAGTTAAGCATTTAGTTAATTCAGCTGTTTGTAATGCAATTGAGTTCTTCACCAGTTCTTTCTAGGTTTAGTTATTTCTGTTTTTATGTCTTCTTCAGTGTGTACTGTAACTTCGAGGAACCCCGACCCATAACCGTCTAGATCTATACCTTTTCAAGTTCAAATTGAGACCAATCAAGTTCAAATTGAGACAAATCAATTTCAAATTGAGACCAATCAATTTCAAATTGAGGCCAATCAAGTTCAAATTGATACCATTTTCAAATTGAGACCAATCAATTTCAAATTGAGACTAAACAAAATCAAGTTTACACTAAACAATATCAAGTTGTCATAATAAATGATATTTGTTTACTCTCAATTTGATATTGTTTAGTGTCAACTTGATTTTGTTTAGTCTCAATTTGAAATTGATTGGTATCAATTTGAAATTGATTGGTATCAATTTGAACTTGATTGGCCTCAATTTGAAATCGATTGGTCTCAATTTGAAATTGATTGGTCTCAATTTGAACTTGATTGGTCTCAATTTGAACTTGAAAAGGTATAGTCGCGCAGGGGTTACGGACAGGAGTTTTCCAGCCCCTATTTGGTTTGGTGTCAAATAGACCTTTTTCTAGAAAGTTCTTCCTTTGTAAAGTGCATATTAGTGTGAATACGTTTTGAAGACACTTTCATGTTTTTTTATTATGTCAAAAACAAACGTGGGGCTTATCTGGAAGTTACTTATGTTGTAAAAATGATATTATATTAAAATCAGATTTGATATAGATTACCTTAAACACCCTTGCAACTTTTTCGCAAATACATTTCTTTGATGAGTGGGGCGTTATCTCTTTAATGTCCTGATAATAATTAACTACCCACAGTTTCTCTTTTGCAGAGAGTAATATTATTGTCTTTTGATTTTCCATTTTATTAGCATTTTATATATTTCAGAACGTAAGAAAATTAAGTGACAGAAAGGACTTGTCAAAATTTGAAATAATCATTTTAATATTGTCGCCAAAATTAAATAGTTAAAATGCTCTTTGACGTTTCCAGTAACTTTATCAATAATGCTAACCCAATGGCACTTTGATATTTCATATCTATAATGAATCATCTGTAATTAAGTCACTAAATGGCAACAATTGTACTATAAAAATGCATCGATTCTTTGGTATCACTATCATGTATCATCCCCGAGTAATGACTTTTTAAGGAGTCGCGGTAGTCATTTTACAGCGATTGTTTCATTCATCAGTACATTTGTCGAGTCCTTGGTCAGCACGTTACAAAAATTAAAGTCATCTTTCAGAAAGAAATGTATTATTATTATTATTATAATTATTAATATTATTATTTACAATATTTGAATTACATTTCTGGTGAGGCACGAATTTAAAATGACACGATTGGGAAAATCCGGTTCTAAATTCATCTGATAACTCACCAGAGTTCCCAATGCCAAGAATGTCAACAAATTCGCGGATCTTCAATTACTTACTCCAATGCAATTTCTAATAATACATTTTTTATTTTTCAGGAAATCGAGTGGTGTTCGGCTGTTGTTCCTTTGGGGGCAGTGTGCGAGGCGTCATTGATGTTTTCGAGTGACCCCCCTCAGTTGCACGCTTGAAGAATGAGTGCACCAGGAGCAGAAGGAGCGACGGCGGCGCCCGAAGAAGCCGCCGCCGTCGTCGCCGTCGAAGAGGACAAGCACGACGACGACGCCAGATCGATTGCCGGCAGCGAGAAATCGACGGGCAGCACCCGCTCGGCCATCCCTAAATTCTCGGGCCTTAAGAGGCCCGAGTCCAAGATAGGGAGGCCGTGTGCGGGCCAGGCCAAGCCGGCCCTGCCCCCGGTGACCCCGACGAAGAGTGAGTCGCAAGCAATTTTCAATTATCGCATGATGTATTCTGTGTACCGTGAAAATCGTCCGCCTACGTGCTTTTCTCGTTGAAATGTTTCGATTTTCTTTGCGGAAAATGTGTGCGATTATTTTGCAGCGCGAATTTTTTCTCAGTGCTTTCACTAGCAGGGAGACTTTTCAATTGGGCGCGAAAATGTAACTGTGGCTAAGTCACATTCGAAGTGATACGATGTGAAACCACGACTATATCCACCATGTCAAGGATTTTGTTGTCTATGGTTCATCCATAGACCTTTGCTTGGTGCGACCACTAGAAATTGATTGAATATTGAAATAGCAAAGTAGCCTGGTATTGTCTCTCTGCTAATGATATTGGCCATATGGTAAGTACTACCTAGTTTTCACTAGTAATGCAGGATTAGCTATGAAGCAAGGATATACTCTATATATAGATAGGTATCAAAATATTGTCAACTACCTAATGCCTCCAGCAAGCGCATCCGCTGGCCAAAGAAACCATCGCATTTTTTTATCGGAGCCACATAATGGTTTTGTTTGAGTAGAACTAGAATGGGCAGTAAACATTCAATCAAGTCCTTTATGGAGTCCGTTAATTAATCTCCGGAATAACGGGTGAGGGTAAAATTACGTGGAGCCCGTTTTCGCCCACCCCACTCTCCGACATCGAGAGCTAGCAGCCATCCTCGTTATTCCAATGGAATACTGCGGTTGTCTCCACGACCCTATGTGCTGAAAACCCTTCCTGGGCGTCACAATCTGCAAGAAGACCATTCAAATTCTTGCAAATATTCACAAATGTTGAAGATTATCTAAATTCTTGCAAATATTCAGAACAAGTTGTTGAATATCATTCAAATTCTTGCAAATATTCAGAACTAGTTGTTGAAGATCATTCAAATTCTTGCAAATATTCAGAACAAGTTGTTGAAGACTATCTAACTTCTTGCTAATATTCAGAACAAGTTGTTGAAGACTATCTAAATTCTTGCAAATATTCAGAACTAGTTGTTGAAGATCATTTAACTTCTTGCAAATATTCAGAACAAATTGTTGAAGACTATCTAAATTCTTGCAAATATTCAGAACTAGTTGTTGAAGATCATTTAACTTCTTGCAAATATTCAGAACAAATTGTTGAAGACTATCTAAATTCTTGCAAATATTCAGAACAAGTTGTTGAAGATCATTTAACCTACTTGCAAATATTCAGAACAAGTTGTTGAATACTATCTAAATTCTTGCAAATATTCAGAGCAAGTTGTTGAAGATCATTTAACCTACTTGCAAATATTCAGAACAAGTTGTTGAATACTATCTAAATTCTTGCAAATATTCAGAACAAGTTGTTGAATATCATTCAAATTCTTGCAAATATTCAGAACAAGTTGTTGAAGATCATTCAAATTCTTCCAAATATTCAGAACAAGCTGTTGAAGACTATCTAAATTCTTGCAAATATTCAGAACAAGTTGTTGAAGATCATTTAACTACTTGCAAATATTCAGAATAAGTTGTTGAAGACTATCTAAATTCTTGCAAATATTCAGAACAAGTTGTTGAATATCATTCAAATTCTTGCAAACATTCAGAACTTGTTGTTGAAGATCATTTAACTTCTTGCAAATATTCAGAACAGGTTGTTGAAGACTATCTAAATTCTTGCAAATATTCAGAACAAGTTGTTGAATATCATTCATATTCTTGCAACTATTCAGAACAAGTTGTTCAAGATCTTTAATTTTTTTGCAAATATTCAGAACAAGTTGTTGAAGACTATCTAAATTCTTGCAGATATTCAGAACAAGTTGTTGGAGATCATTTAACTTCTTGCAAATATTCAGAACAAATTGTTGAAGATCATTTAAATTCTTGCAAATATTCAGAACAAGTTGTTGAAGATCATTTAACTTCTTGCAAATATTCAGAACAAGTTGTTGAAGACCATTTAAATTCTTGCAAATATTAATAACAAGTTGTTAAAGAACATTTAACTTCTTGCAAATATTCAGAACAGGTTATTGACAACCATTTAAATTCTTGCAAATATTTACAACAAATTGTTTCGTTCCTTTACCACAACGCATTTTTGCACCCTATTCCATTCGATGTTTGCAGCCCATCTTAAGTAAGATCAAATAAAACCATAAAAATGGCCAATTTTTGTAAGAAGCTGGAAGCACTTGACCTGGATGGCTTATAAAATTTTAAGGAAATTTGTGTTGGTCAGCGGCGGTCAATCGTTTGATCATTGTACAGAGATGCAGTAAAATCCTTGAAATCGGGCAGCTCTGGGCATACTAGTGGAAACGCGCCACATTTCAACATCGTCCACGTCAATCCTGCAATACCTGCGCAAGCGAGTTTTGTAACGGGCACGTTCGTGCTTCCAAAATCACGCGAAAGATGAGATTTTCGTGTGGCACGAAAAAACTTGGGAGAAAATGTAGTCGGCAGCTCACGAATGTTGCGAAAAACGCCATGTATATATATTTGCTTAATGACACGTTACGGAATTCACATGCTTGCGGTCTTCAGATTGCAGTTGTTTTGGCGTATTCACCAATGAGATGAAGTCTGGATTTTAACGTAGATTAAGCTTTTAGTTTTAAGTCGCGCCCTTTTGTCGCCGTTTTCGTGGGAACAATTTCGTGGCAGGAGTCGACCTAAACGCTAATTCGTAATTTTGATGTAAATGTATGTCAAAGAAAACCGCTCCATCGATTTGGCCAGAGATGTGATACAAGTTCACTATTTTATAGTGTGTAAATTTGCCAGAGTTATTTTTATTTTTGTAATGGTTTCATCCATTTTCGATATTATTATAATATATTTTATTGTTTTCTTCTTAATTGGAGTCAAAACATTTATATAAAAATCTAATCTAATATCGAATATATTAAACTCAAATAAATTAACCTCTGAAAATGGCTAAATATAGCCGAAACTAGTTAGTAAGGTCAAGAAGACACAATAATGTAATAAAAACAAGAAAATATCTTTATATGTAACTACCAGTAAGTACTCCAATTAAGAAGAAAACAATAATAGCTATTTATGGTTATTATTATTTTTGTTATGGTTTCATCCATTTTGGATATTATTATAATATATTTTATTATTTTCTTCTTAATTGGAGTCAAAACATTTATATAAAAATCTAATCTAATATCGAATATATTAAACTCAAATAAATTAACCTCTGAAGATGGCTAAATATAACCGAAACGAGCTAGTAATGTCAAGAAGACACAGTAATGTAATAAATACAAGAAAATATCTTTATATGTAACTACCAGTAAGTACTCCAATTAAGAAGAAAACTATAATAGCTATTTATGGTATAAGTGAATAAAGTCGAATTTTATCCACGAAAAAATTGTTTGGCGCAAGACGAAACTGGCTAGTAAGGTCAAGAAGATTCAATAATGTAATAAAAACAAGAAAAGATCTTTATATGTAACTACCAGTAAGTACTCCAATTAAGAAGAAAATAATAATAGCTATTTATGGTACAAGTGACTAAAATCGAATTTTATCCACGAAAAAAAAGTTTAGCGCAAGAGGCGAAGCCGAGTGCGTAAATGTTTTCGAGTGGATAAAATTGCTTTATTCATGTATATCATACAAGATTTTTTCCAATTCGTTATCAGAATTGAAGAATTTGCGTGAAGTGTCACATTGTCAGGTTACAACAAAATTTTCAAGGATAGTGCGAATTTACCTATTTTTTTACTTTATTCACATTGTCAATGGTTATAGTGAATGAAGTGAAAATGTAAACATTTTATTCACCCATTCGATTAAAGTGTAGTTTTAACGATGATATTCAATATACATAATGAACATTTTAATAATGCGAATTGGAAAAATAGCTATTATTCACTCAATAGTATGATGGATATTTATGTTGAAACTACATAATTTTTTTTTCTACACCCCATCATTATTACTATCAAATCAAATTTCAACTATCAAATTTCAAAGATTGCAGTAATGTTTTCCAAATCTCAATTGATGTAATATTTTCAATGCTCATTGTTAAATTTGCCTCTTATATGTGTTAACATTTCAATTACTCTGTGAAAAGGTCAATAACTATCATAGTTAAATTTTATCTAAAACTTATCATATGTCAATATATAACATTTGACATATTACTTTGAAAATTTCAACAATTGGAAATTGGCGATTTGGAAAAAATATATTATTATTTTTGTTCTTTTTTAATTAAAAAAAAATGCTGCTAGCAATTATTTTTACATATTAAATGCCTCATTATCACTGATATGTATAGCAACGTTGGAATTATTAATCCATAACTACTCTTATAATTGTCCCTCCATTAGTAAAATTGTGGCCTTATTTCTTACCTCCAGGCATGTTTTAATTCTTAGTATTATTGCATGCCATTGACATCCATAATTAAATGGCATCAATAAGCAAACATCAAATTTTCGTTCTATTACTAAACTTCACATGAATTATGTTTTCGTTTATGATGTAATTTATATGCATTAACGTTGATATGTTTGCATTTCTTTACGTAATTATATGTATCGTTTTAAGTATCACCAGCCATGGAACCAATCTTGAAAATACGTTTAAGTATTATTCGGACCTACAAATTATGGTACTGTGTAAAACCATGTTCAATAGTTATTAATGTCTGTATGTTATAGTTCTAACGGTATGTAATATGCTGGCAAACGTTATACCATGGATAAGTCATTGGGATAAGGTAGCAGCTTTCGAAAAGTCATAGACCATGTTGAAAATAAAACTGCCCCAAAAATTTATTTCGTTTTGTTCGTGTTACCATTCTCGTGACCTGAATGTAAATAATAATACTGATAATAATTATTATTCTTTGGATTGATGAATTTATATTTCATAAGTAATTTCCTGCTCTAATCAAATTCGTACCTATAATAATAATAATAATAATAATAATACTGTTAATTTCATATGATTAATAATAATAAAATGAAATACATGTCACAAAATCAGTTACAAATCCTAAGGTACAAAATACATTGTAATTAACGGTTATAAAATTCATTAAAGTGGTCTAAGATAAATTGATATATTAGTTTTTTGAACAGTTTTCTGTTTTGTATGATTTTAAGTTTTTTTTATACATGCACGATTTTAATTTTCTCCATTGAAAATTAGTATGTACTGTATATGAATGTGCATCCTGAATTTGAATAATAATACTTATAATAATAACAATTATTATTATTTTGATTGACGAATTTATATTTCATAAGTAATTTCGTACTCTAATTAAATTCGTACCTATACATGCACAATTTTAATTTCCTCCATTGAAAATTAGTATGTACTGCATACGAATGTGCATCCTGAATTTGATTAATAATACTAATAATAATAACAATTATTATTATTTTGATTGATCAATTTATATTTCATAAGTCAATTCCTACTCAAATTTAATTCGTACCTATACATAGTATTGCAACTTTTCACGAAAAGTGATCTGAATGTATATAATAATACTAATAATAATAATTATTATTATTTTGATTCATTAATTTATATTTCATAAGTAATTTGGTACTCTAATTAAATTCGTACCTATACATGCACGATTTTAATTTTCTCTATTGAAAAGTAGTATGTACTGCATACGAATGTGCATCCTGAATTTGATTAATAATACTAATAATAATATTAGTATTATTATTATCAAAATAATAATTATTATTTTGATTGATGAATTTATATTTCATAAGTCAATTCCTACTCTATTGTAATTCGTACCTATACATAGTATTGCAACTTTTCACGAAAAGTGGCCTAAATGTATATAATAATACTAATAATAATAATATTATATTTATTATTATATTATATTATATTATTATATTATTTTGATTCATCAATTTATATTTCATAAGTAATTTCATACTCTAATTAAATTCGTACCTATACATGCACGATTTTAATTTCCTCCATTGAAAATTAGTATGTACTGCATACGAATGTGCATCCTGAGTGTGATTAATAATACTAATAATAATAAGAATTATTATTATTTTGATTGATCAATTTATATTTCATAAGTAATTTCGTACTCTAATTAAATTCGTACCTATACATGCACGATTTTAATTTTCTCCATTGAAAAGTAGTATGTACTGGATACGAATGTGCATCTTGAAGGTGATTAATAATATTAATAATAATAACAATTATTATTATTTTGATTGATCAAATTATATCATAAGTCAATTCCTACTCAAATTTAATTCGTACCTATACATAGTATTGCAACGTTTCACGAAAAGTTACCTGAATGTATATAATAATACTAATAAAAATAATAATTATTATTTTGAATCATCAACTTAAAGAAATACTTTTGAAATATGTATGCAATAAATGTTACACTTTGAACAACAACTGTCATGACACTAAGCATTTAGTATTGAGGTTAAAGTGGTCTAACAATTTTTCTCAATTTTATTGTCATAATTGTTATCTTCGATTTCTGGCATATGTGTATCGTATTTTTTTCCTCTTATTTTGACACGTGGAGTACGCTCCTTGAATATTTTACCTCAATTAGGAACCACCCTGTATAATAATAAAGAACAAATCTGCAAAAGTGTGGTATTGTTTTTAATTGTTAATTAATCGAAAATTGCATTTTCGTCTTATACAACTGTAGCAATGGTATACGTACATATCAACGTAGGAAATCATACGAAGTACATAATTATAATCGGTGACTGAGAAATCTGAAAAATAAAACATTGGCGAAATATCTTCGAAATATGTTTGCAATAAATGTTACACTTTGATCAACATCTGTCATGACACTAAGCATTTAGTATTGAGGTTAATATTCACACACATAAAACAAGAACATTACTCCATATCATTTTAAATTAAGCAAACATGATTTATATTTTTAGTGCAAATGGCGTAATCTTTATTTCACCGTTCATTTCTAGATTTTGCTTAATAAATCAGTCAGTAATAAAGTCAGAACACAAAGACAAGTTATAAAATGCTGAAAGCATTTCCGTCCTACCACAATTAATGCAAAGTAAACGTACACATCTGTATTTACAAATATAATAATATATACTAGAAAACAGTAAAACTATAAAATATATATTTTTTTTATTAAAATATTTTTTGTAATTATAAGTTCATTAACTCAGAATTGATCCGTACTTTTGATTTGATTTTGATTTCCGTATTTTTAAATATATAATAACAGTCACAACAAATCTGCACACTTTTGTAATAATCAATTTCAATTAATCAACGAAATTTTTACATTTTTTTTTATGATAATGATTAATGCCAACTTGAGTGTGATTAGTGCCAAGTTGAAGTTGAAAAGGTATATAGTTGCTTGCAAAAAAAAGAAATATAATGTATGGACACCTAAATAGTTGTTCATATACTTACTATAACTATATATAACTATATATAACTAAAACTATACTTACTATAAACTTTTCAGATTAGTAATAATAAAGAGCTTTTTGTAAACTCGAACAAATTTCAATTTGCCGCTGACAGTTGGAAGAAAAACACGAATTTCTCCAAAAGCGATAATATTTTCAGTTCAACTCAGAGATCAGTGAGAATACCCTGCATAGATTACAGATAAACATTTTAAATATTATAAATATTCTGATTTCTTCTAATTCTAAACTTCTAATCATTTTCATTACCTAACATAATAAAAATTCATATATTAGTAATACCGAGTGATAATTTAAATTTGAGTTCTAGTTATCAATGGAAATTTTCTCTAATAAACATTTTAAATATTATAAATATTCTGATTTCTTCTAATTCTAAACTTCTAATTATTTTCATTACCTAACATAATAAAAAATCATATATTAGTAATACCGAGTGATAATTTAAATTTGAGTTCTAGTTATCAATGGAAATTTTCTCTAATAAACATGTTAAATATTATAAATATTCTGATTTCTTCTAATTCTAAACTTCTAATTATTTTCATTACCTAACATAATAAAAAATCATATATTAGTAATACCGAGTGATAATTTAAATTTCAGTTCTAGTTATCAATGGAAATTTTCTCTAATAAACATTTTAAATATTATAAATATTCTGATTTCTTCTAATTCTAAACTTCTAATTATTTTCATTACCTAACATAATAAAAAATCGTATATTAGTAATACCAAGTGATAATTTATATTTGAGTTCTAGTTATCAATGGAAATTTTCTCTAATAAACATTTTAAATATTATAAATATTCGGATTTCTTCCAATTCTAAACTTCTAATTATTTTCATTACCTAACATAATAAAAAATCATATATTAGTAATACCGAGTGATAATTTAAATTTGAGTTCTAGTTATGAATGGAAATTTTCTCTAATAAACATTTTAAATATTCTGATTTCTTCTAATTCTAAACTTCTAATTATTTTCATTACCTAACATAATAAAAATCATATATTAGTAATACCGAGTGATCATTTAAATTTCAGTTCTAGTTATCAATGGAAATTTTCTCTAATAAACATTTTAAATATTATAAATATTCTGATTTCTTCTAATTCTAAACTTCTAATTACTTTCATTACCTAACATAATAAAAAATCATGTATTAGTAATACCGAGTGATAATTTAAATTTGAGTTCTAGTTATCAATGGAAATTTTCTCCAATAAACATTTTATATATTATAAATATTCTGATTTCTTCTAATTCTAAACTTCTCATTGTTTTGATTACCTAACATAGTTCAGTTCTAGTTATCAATGGAAATTTTCTCTAGTTATCCATGGAAATTTTCTCAAATTGGCATCTCGCCTTTCTTTTTGGCTGCGAAAATTTCCATGGATAACTAGAGCTGAAAATTAAATGATCACTCGGTATTACTAATATATGAATTTTTATTATTATGTTAGCTAATGAAAATAACTAGAGCTTTAATTGATCACTCGGTAATAATAGATATCTCTAATATTATAAATAATTCTGATTTCTTCTAATTCTAAACTTCTTATTATTTTCATTACCTAACATAATAAAAAAAATATATATTTGTAATACCGAGTGATCATTTAAATTGCAGTTCTAGTTATCAATGGAAAATTTCTCTAGTTATCCATGAAAATTTTCGCAAATTGATTGGTATCTCGCCTTTCTTTTTGGCTGCGAGAATTTCCATGGATAACTAGAGCTGAAATTTAAATGATCACTCGGTATTACTAATATATGAATTTTTATTATTATGTTAGCTAATGAAAATAACTACAGCTTAAATGATCACTCGGTAATAATAGATATGTCTAATAGCGAACATATTATAACGAATTTGTCCCGTTCATTATCGCAATATTAATACAGTCTATGCCAGATAAGATGTCACTTTTCACATAAATTCTGCTTCGCCTCACACGTGAATTTGTCAAGCGCGCACGGAAAAATCCAATTCTGGACGTGTAATGAACGATACTTTTTATTATACTTATCTGAAAACACCTTTCATCCGTTCTTACAATGACGTAAAGGTGTCTTTTTCAGATCAGCGCACGTAAAACTTTTCCCGAACTCCGATTTTTTTCCGTACGCTAAATAAAAAATTACAGCGCACGGAAAACTTTCCCGATCTCCGATGTTTTTTCCGTACGCTAAACATAACAATTACAGCGCACGGAAAACCTATTCCGTACTTCACTTTTTTCCGTGCACTTAATAAATTAAATCCATTAGCGAATTAAAATTATTACTTTGATAATGGAATGGTGTAAATTTACTTCTTATTCTTCTTTGTTTTTTTTTTCTTCTTTCATATATGTATAATTAAAAGATATTTACCTACATTGTGTGCAATAAATAATAAAGAAAATCTTTTGAATTATAGAAGAAAATTTATAAAAGTTTAAATTATAGAATTCTCATTTCATTATTTTAGTGGATCAGATTAATTTTCGACTAATTCACTAATTCTAATCCACGACTAATTTTTTTCATATATTATAATTCTGGCGTCTGTAAGCATTTATTTTGTATAGTTTTAAAAAGATTTTGTTATTTTTGTACTCCCTACTTTCTAGCGTTGTTGAAATAAATCATGATTTAAAAAAAATCAAAAATCAATGATTTTAAAAAAATGGATAAATCATGATTTATTTGGTTTTTTTTTAAATTTCTGATCAGTGTTTGCCAGGTTAGATCACGATTTAAATCATATGATTTTTTTTAATAGATTCTTGAATTTGAACAAGAATTGATGATTACAACAAATTTCTGTGTATCTGAAGCATGTGATTGACCGAAAAATGGAAGAAAAGAAAAATATTTTACATACTTACAATTATCTACTTTAAAGCATGCTAACTCTATAGTTACATTATATTTTTAATTGTTACCTATTGGAATGCATAATGAGTGCAAATACAGTGATTAATTTAAAAAAAAACATCAATTTTGATTTAAATCAAAGATTTATTTAAAAAAAATGAGTTGATATAATTCATGATTTAAATCAATTGATGTAAATCACAACAACCCTGCTTAAAACACATATTAAATATGAGATTTATCCAGATCTGTAAGATTTGAGAATTCTTCTTAAAGTGAAAAATAACATCAATTTTGATTTAAATCAATGATTTATTTAAAAAATTCAGTTGATCTTAAAATAAAAAAATCATACCAACCCAGGTTTAAATTCTTCTTAAAGTGAAAAATAACATCAATTTTGATTTAAATCAATGATTTATTTAAAAAAATCAATTGATCGTAAAATCAAAAAATCATACCAACCCAGGTTTAAATTTGCATTCTTAATTCATTATTTTGTGGTTCAGATTACGACCATTTATATATATATATATATATATATATATTATAATTCTGTCGTCTGTAATCATTTAATTTGGTATAGTTTCAAAGTTGCTTTTGTACTCCCTAGTTTCTACGTTGATCTCACTATTAGATTCGGCAGCACAGAATCACAGAAAGCACAGATTGTGCTTTGTTGGCATTCACAATGCTATTGCTTATTACATGATATTGATGCTAGTAACTAATTCTGGCACACCGTTGCATAAATTCGAAATCTCCACTAATTGCTCATCTGAAAGTGTGTAAATGCCGTTTGGTAAATTTCTTGGCAGCTATAAAAATTCTTAAGATAACATTATTCGTGTCATCTGATAATTCGTGCAAAATTTCAAAATGCACATTCCTTCCACAAATAACTGCTGTGCATTATGCAGAGTGTATTGAATCAATTTAGAGAATATCAATCTAACATTTTAATGTAACCAATTTTGAAAATATCAATCAACGCGAAATTGCGTACTGTTTGATACTGTTTAATTCAAATTTTCAAATTGAAATATTTTTTCAAATTTTCAAATTTATTATTATCAAAAAATGCTTACACAGTCACGTTTTCCACAAAAGCTATGGACTTGTCTGTGTACTTTTATATTAACTGTCGTATCCTATACAATAAAATAGCTTATTTTGTACCAAAACCTTAAAATCCAGAATGGAAATTAAAATCTAAAACTTTACAATTTACAAAAATCTGCTGATGATGACTGTATTACTGTTTAATTAAAATTTTCGAATTGTTATATTTTTCCAAATTTTCAAATTTATTATTATCAAAAATGCTTACAAAGTAACATTTTCCACAAAAGCCATGGCCTTCTCTGTGTACTTTTATATTAACTGTCTTATCCTATACAATAAAATAGCTTATTTTGTACCAAAACCTTAAAATCTCGAATGCAAATTAAAATCTAAAACTTTACACTTTACAATTTACAAAAATCTGCTGATGATGACTGTATTACTGTTTAATTAAAATTTTCAAATTGATATATTTTTCCCAATTTTCAAATTTATTACTATAAAAAATGCTTACAAAGTAACATTTTTCACAAAAGCCATGGGCTTGTCTGTGTACTTTTATATTAACTGCCTTATCCTATACAATATATTAGCCTATTTTGTACCAAAACCTTAAAATCTAGAATGCAAATTAAAATCTAAAACTTTACACTTTAAAATTTACAAAAATCTGCCGATGATGACTGTATTACTGTTTAATTAAAATTTTCTAATTGATATATTTTTCCAAATTTTCAAATTTATTATTATCAAAAATGCTTACAAAGTAACATTTTCCACAAAAGCCATGGACTTCTCTGTGTACTTTTATATTAACTGTCTTATCCTATACAATATAATAGCCTATTTTGTACCAAAACCTTAAAATCTAGAATCCAGATTAAAATCTAAAACTTTACACTTTACAATTTACAAAAATCTGCTGATTATGACTGTATTACTGTTTAATTAAAATTTTCAAATTGATATATTTTTCCAAATTTTCAAATTTATTATTACCAAAAATGCTTACAAAGTAACATTTTCCACAAAAGCCATGGACTTGTCTGTGTACTTTTATATTAACTGTCTTATCCTATACAATATATTAGCCTATTTTGTACCAAAACCTTAAAATCTAGAATCCAGATTAAAATCTAAAACTTTACACTTTACAATTTACAAAAATCTGCTGATTATGACTGTATTACTGTTTAATTAAAATTTTCAAATTGATATATTTTTCCAAATTTTCCAATTTATTATTACCAAAAATGCTTACAAAGTAACATTTTCCACAAAAGCCATGGGCTTCTCTGTGTACTTTTATATTAACTGTCTTATCCTATACAATATAATAGCCTATTTTGTACCAAAACCTTAAAATCTAGAATCCAGATTAAAATCTAAAACTTTACACTTTACAATTTACAAAAATCTGCTGATTATGACTGTATTACTGTTTAATTAAAATTTTCAAATTGATATATTTTTCCAAATTTTCAAATTTATTATTATAAAAAATGCTTACAAAGTAACATTTTCCACAAAAGCCATGGACTTGTCTGTGTACTTTTATATTAACTGTCTTATCCTATACAATATAATAGCCTATTTTGTACCAAAACCTTAAAATCTAGAATAGAAATTGAAATCTAAAATTTTACACTTTACAATTTACAAAAATCTGCTGATGATGACTGTATTACTGTTTAATAAAAAAATTCACATTGATATATTTTCCCAAATTTTCAAATTTATTATTATCAAAAATGCTTACAAAGTAACATTTTCCACAAAAACCATGGACTTGTCTGTGTACTTTTATTTAACTGTGTTATCCTATACAATATAATAGCCTATTTTGTACCAAAACCTTAAAATCTAGAATGCAGATTAAAATCTAAAACTTTACAATTTACAAAAATCTGCTGATGATGACTGTATTACTGTTTAATTAAAATTTTCAAATTGATATATTTTTCCAAATTTTCAAATTTATTATTATCAAAAATGCTTACAAAGTAACATTTTCCACAAAAGCCATGGCCTTCTCTGTGTACTTTTATATTAACTGTCTTATCCTATACAATATAATAGCCTATTTTGTACCAAAACCTTAAAATCTAGAATAGAAATTGAAATCTAAAATTTTACACTTTACAATTTACAAAAATCTGCTGATGATGACTGTATTACTGTTTAATAAAAAAATTCACATTGATATATTTTCCCAAATTTTCAAATTTATTATTATCAAAAATGCTTACAAAGTAACATTTTCCACAGAAGCCATGGACTTGTCTGTGTACTTTTATATTAATTGTCTTATCCTATACAATATAATAGCCTATGTTGTACCAAAACCTTAAAATCTAGAATCCAGATTAAAATCTAAAACTTTACACTTTACAATTTACGAAAATCTGCCATGATGACTGTATTACTGTTTAATAAAAATTTTCAAATTGATATATTTTTCCAAATTTTCAAATTTATTATTATAAAAAATGCTAACAAAGTAACATTTTCCACAAAAGCCATGGACATGTCTGTGTACTTTTATATTAACTGTCTTATCCTATACAATATATTAGCCTATTTTGTACCAAAACCTTAAAATCTAGAATGGAAATTAAAATCTAAAACTTTACAATTTACAAAAATCTGCTGATGATGACTGTATTACTGTTTAATTAAAATTTTCAAATTGATATATTTTTCCAAATTTTCAAATTTATTATTATCAAAAATGCTTACAAAGTAACATTTTCGACAAAAGCCATGGGCTTGTCTGTGTACTTTTTTATTAACTGTCTTATCCTATACAATATTATAGCCTATTTTGTACCAAAACCTTAAAATCTAGAATGCAAATTAAAATCTAAAATTTTACACTTTACAATTTACAAAAATCTGCTAATAATGACTGTATTACTGTTTAATTAAAATTTTCGAATTGATATATTTTTCCAAATTTATTATTATCAAAAATGCTTACAAAGTAACATTTTTCACAAAAGCCATGGACTTGTCTGTGTATTTTTATATTAACTGTCTTATCCTATACAATATATTAGCCTATTTTGTACGAAAACCTTAAAATCTAGAATGGAAATTAAAATCTAAAACTTTACAATTTACAAAAATCTGCTGATTATGACTGTATTACTGTTTAATTAAAATTTTCAAATTGATATATTTTTCCAAATTTTCAAATTTATTATTATCAAAAATGCTTACAAAGTAACATTTTCCACAAAAGCCATGGACTTGTCTGTGTACTTTTATATTAACTGTCTTATCCTATACAATATATTAGCCTATTTTGTACGAAAACCTTAAAATCTAGAATGGAAATTAAAATCTAAAACTTTACAATTTACAAAAATCTGCTGATGATGACTGTATTACTGTTTAATTAAAATTTTCGAATTGATATATTTTTCGAAATTTTCAAATTTATTATTATCAAAAATGCTTACAAAGTAACATTTTCCACAAAAGCCATGGACTTGTCTGTGTACTTTTATATTAACTGTCTTATCCTATACAATATATTAGCCTATTTTGTACCAAAACCTTAAAATCTAGAATGGAAATTAAAATCTAAAACTTTACAATTTACAAAAATCTGCTGATGATGACTGTATTACTGTTTAATAAAAAAATTCAAATTGATATATTTTTCCAAATTTTCAAATTTATTATTATAAAAAATGCTTACAAAGTAACATTTTCCACAAAAGCCATGGACTTGTCTGTGTACTTTTATATTAACTGTCTTATCCTATACAATATATTAGCCTATTTTGTACCAAAACCTTAAAATCTAGAATGGAAATTAAAATCTAAAACTTTACAATTTACAAAAATCTGCTGATGATGACTGTATTACTGTTTAATTAAAATTTTCAAATTGATATATTTTTCCAAATTTTCAAATTTATTATTATCAAAAATGTTTACAAAGTAACATTTTCCACAAAAGCTATGGACTTGTCTGTGTACTTTTATATTAACTGTCTTATCGTAAACAATATAATAGCATATTTTGTACCAAAACCTTAAAATCTAGAATGCAGATTAAAATCTAAAACTTTACAATTTACAAAAATCTGCTGATGATGACTGTGTTACTGTTTGATAGAAAAAGTATTTTTAACGACATATTTTCACCATGGTTTTGTTTGTACCTTCTTATAACAAGTATGCATACCTACCTAAATGACTTTTCTGTGTTTTGGGATATAACTTTTATTGTACTTGTAGATCGTTATTTGGGGTTTGCTATTGATACTTCCTGATTGTTACCGTTGTTGTTTTGTCTGGGATTTTCTAGAAGTAATCAAAAATTTCAAATAATCGATCTTTAGTTCTGCACTGTAAAACTCCACTGTGCCAGCGATGACAATAAATAAATATATTATTAATGTGTGATGTATGATATGTTTATACATATGTAAATACATTTTTCTACTTGGTGAGATCAAATGATTGTAAATTTGTAAAAATGCTTTTGTACTTAGCGACATGTTAAAAAATGTGCTTAAATCTACTATTTGGAATAAACAAGATTATTGTGTATTTCTGTATTGTTTAACTTTACGCTGTCATCTATTTCAGGTTAAAGTTATTACCCTATTCTATTGTTATCAATAAATCGTTGTCTCAATGTTAATATGGTTTATATAATATGTTATATGTGCAATATAGTAAATTATTTTATTAAGATCTGTGTATGATTTGTTGGACAATGGTTATTTCGAAATGTTATTTCTGCTACATGTTTGAGTGCGTAATTTGCAAATGCTCCCGAAAATGACGAACGTGAATCATCTGCAATAACGTCCGCCTTTGTTATTGATGCACCCAAATGTTTATATCGAATGAGTCCAGGATCAAGTTCAGCTCTTTGAATATAGCACACTGTTTACCTCTGTTATTTTAGATGTACACAATTATTTAAAAAAATGTGATGAAAGCGTTCTGCTCAAGGTAAATATTTAGTTAATAATTGATTACTCTGTGCTTTATTAATTTATGGCATTTATATTGACATGGTTATTAAATCATTATGCAAATCTTCAAATAAAGTTGAATAATTTTATTTTTATACGCTTCAGAAAAATTCGAATTATTAAATTATATTTTATACAGGGGTTTTATACGGCCCGGGAACAAACTTTTATCGGCCCATTTTGCATTCACATAAAATTCCAATAATACCATATAATCAAAATAATAATCATACTTCAAAATTTGACAAATATGTAAAAATCAAAAATACTTTACAATAAATAATTTAAAATTGAATATATTATTTTTATTTTTAAAATATATTAAAATGTATTATCAGAGACATAACACCTCTGAGGGTGGCTAATAAAAGCCGAAACAAGTTGGGTGAAGAACATCAAATAAAAAGATTGCATAACTAAGAGAAAGTACTCCCCATAAAGAAAAAATAAATATAAAATTTAATACCGTAAGTTTTTCATAATACTTATTTATTTATTAATACAGAGGTTCCTAAAGTGTGCGATTACTGTACTGCTTTCAATCATATTAAATAAAATATGAAAAGATTAGGTAATTAGAATTCATGCTTTGACTAAGAAAATTTAATTGTAATTATAAAATCTTCATTAAAATTACAAAGTTTTATTAGACCCAGCAATTTTTTTAGAATTATTGGAGTTTTATCCCGAAAGCATTTCCCTCACAAAGTTGTTAAAATGTTATTTGCAGAAAATTTTTGAACATGAAAGAAAAAAATTAATAATTAAAAAAATTTAAATGTAATTTTCAACATTATTACTTTTACAAATTTTACAGTACAAATTATAATTTAAATTGTAAAATATTAATCAAAACACAAAATCGTCATTTGCATTATACAATTTATATTGAAAATTATAATAATAATAATATTTACTAGCGGGAGAACCTATCATAATATACACATAAAAATTAAAAATAAAAACTTACTAAATGAAAATGAACTTGAAACTTGATTTGAATTTTTACATGAAAGTAAAAAATGTATATTATAAATTCCAAAACTCAAATGAAATAACAAAGTTATCATGATAAATGATAGAATTTAGTTGGAAATTATAAAATTTTTATAGTAAATTCGAAAATATTAATTATAAATTTCAATGTTAAATTAAAATTTGACATTTTTAGTTTAAATTATAAAAAAACTTTATTCTTAAAACATATACTCACTAAGTTATTAATATTCTGACAGAAATTTGCAAAAATATTAATGCAAAATACAAAATTATGTACAAAATTACAAACAGAAGCTGTGAAGTTTTCATTGCAAATGACAAATTTTGATATTTTATTACAAATTGCAAGTTCATCAAACCATAAAATTCTCATTGAAACATCTCGCTTGTAAACTGCAATGAATTGGAAATTACAAAATGTTCGTTAGAATTTTTTAATATAATTACTAGACTTTTCATAAATTATAAAGATCAATGGAATCTGCGAGTTTTTTTATTCTAATTTATAACGTCTTTCCCCAGAAATCACATTCCTTGCAATTGTGTTAACCATTTCATAGAAATTCGCAAAAAATATAATGGATGGTGTAAAATGTTGATTAAAATGATAGAATTTAGTTGGAAATTATAAAATTCTTATAGTAAATACGAAAATATTAATTATAAATTTCAATGTTAAAATAAAATTTGAAATTTTTAGTATAAATTATAAAAAACTTTATCCTCAAAACATATAACTCACTATGTTATTAATATTCTGACAGAAATTTGCAAAAATATTAATGCAAATTACAAAATTATGTACAAAATTACAACGAGAAGCTATGCAGTTTTCATTGCAAATGACAAATTTTGATATTTTATTACAAATTGCAAGTTCATCAAACCATAAAATTCTCATTGAAACATCTCGCTTGTAAACTGCAATGAAGTGGAAATTACAAAATTTTCGTTAGAATTTTTTAATATAATTACTAGACTTTTCATAAATTATAAAGATCAATGGAATCTGCGAGTTTTTTTATTCTAATTTATAACGTCTTTCCCCAGAAATCACATTCGTTGCAATTGTGTTAACCATTTCATAGAAATTCGCAAAAAATATAATGGATGGTGTAAAATGTTGATTAAAATGATAGAATTTAGTTGGAAATTATAAAATTGTTATAGTAAATACGAAAATATTAATTATAAATTTCAATGTTAAAATAAAATTTGAAATTTTTAGTATAAATTATAAAAAACTTTATCCTCAAAACATATAACTCACTAAGTTATTAATATTCTGACAGAAATTTGCAAAAATATTAATGCCAAATACAAAATGATGTACAAAATTACAAAGAGAAGCTATGAAGTTTTCATTGCAAATGACAAATTTTGATATTTTATTACAAATTGCAAGTTCATCAAACCATATAATTCTCATTGAAACATCTCGCTTGTAAACTGCAATGAATTGGAAATTACTAGACTTTTCATAAATTGTAAAGATCAATGGAATCTGCGAGTTTTTTTATTATAATTTATAACGTCTTTCCCCAGAAATCATATTCCTTGCAAATGTATTAACCATTTCATAGAAATTCGCAAAAACTATAATGGATGTTGTAAAATGTTGATTAAAATGTTTTTAAATTCAAAATGATGAATGTTACGAAATTTTGATGATGGATTTCAGTATTTCAATAGAAATTATGGAGAATTAATTCTGAATTTCAAAAGTTTTAGAATTTGTAAACGTTGAATATAAATTTGGAACATTGTAGTGAAAATTGCAAAGTTTTTATTATGAATACAATATTTCAATGGAATTAGAAAACAATCATAAAGTATAAATAAGTTTACATTATCACTATAACAAATACAATAATAAATAAGCAAATAAGTAAATAAAGAAATAAATCAGTTTTATTGGAATTATGTAATTTTCTTTGTGACTTTCATCATTCATCATTCTAAATTACCAAATTGCAATAACTTTATGAAAATTTCATTGTTAATTGATAAATTTTAAAGTATAAATATGTTTACATTAACACTATAACAAATACAATAATAAAGAAGTATATAAGTAAATAAAGAAATAAATCAGTTTTATTGGAATTATGTAATTTTCGTTGTGACTTTCATCATTCATCATTCTAAATTACAAAATTGCAATAACTTTATGAAAATTTTGTTGTTAATTGATAAATTTCACTGTAAAATGTAAATTATTCAACATTCGTATTATAAATTACAACATTTCAGCAGCGATTATGAAAATGTTAGTGTAAAATGCCAAAATTTCTCTATAAAATGCAAAATGTCATTGACATTTCCAAAATTTGTATCGAGTTGTTAAAATGTTTATAGTTATTTGTAGAAAATTTTATGAAAATAAACTTACGTGGAAATTACGACCTTTTCATTAGAGATTACAAAATGTTTATTAGATATTATGAAATTCTTATTATAAATACTAACATTTTACTACATATATATTTTCCTTACAAATTAGAACATTTTATTATAAATTGCAAAAAGCTAATCAAACCACAGCATATTAAAATTAAATCATGTCGATTGTAAATTAAATATACAAAAGCTTCAAAATTTTCAATACATTTTTTATTAGAAATACCAATTTTTTTATAAATTACAAAGATTAATGGAACCTGCCAATTTTTAGTTGAAAACTATAACGGCTATCTACACAATTTATATTCCTCGCCAAAATATTTCATATTTCATAAAAATTTGCAAAAAATATTATGGAAACGGAATGGATCCATGGAAAATCCTAGTTCGAAAAGGGAGCTGCGAGGCGAAAAAGTTTGGGAACCACTGTGTTAATACATATATAAACAATCTTTATTGGGCTATCGACCACATGGGGTCTTTCCGCCTTGTGTTAATACATTAAATCAAAATTATTAATAAACTTGTCGTCGGATCTGGAAAATTTCTGGGGCTTCCGGCCCAACATTCGGGATGGCTACTGGCCCACCGGGAAATTTCCCATTTTCCCGTATGGCCCATCCGCCCCTGGGTATGTATATTTCCAATATTTCGCTGCGCCATATTCGTATATAGAAATAAAACGTCCGCCTCTTTATATGTAATATCGTGTCTTCGAAATTTGCGATTGATTACATTGTAATACTAAGTTTACCTGATCAATTTAAGTTAAATCTAATATTGATAATGGGATGTTATTGATAAAGGATCAATATTTCTTATTTGCACAACATTTGCAGTGTTATTCATATAAATTTAAGCAGCGGTTTAACTGTGGTTTAATCTTAGTAACCTTGGCAACCCTTTATAAAACACCGCTAAACCTCATTGTTTTTTTTATGAATGACGCTATTTAATTAAGTATATAATATAAATTGCGATTCTTCAATTCAAATAAACATTAATAACGTGCGTTTGGTTGCCTATGATCAACTTCCATTTATTGCGGTTGCAACATTTTAGATTATTTTCAGTAGTAGTATGCATGAACATTTATTCCATATATTTACAGCATACTTAATACATATAATATACATAACTACATTGATATATAATGTGATACACGATATATGGAATGGGCTATCGACTTTCGTCTTTCGGCCCAAATTATTTTCAATTGTGTCGAAAATGCAGCTTCTGTGAGGAAACAGACACTTTTTGACGCCCACATTCCACTTAGCATTACTAAATAAACTCGACTTAACCAACAAAATCCATTAGCAATATAAATAGATGTTTTTGTCGCTGGAAAGGAATAAGTGAAAATGAATGCAGCAATTTAATACGCATTCGTCCTGTTGTCGTAATTGATATAATGAGTCGAGCACACAAAGGTCTCATTATGAACTATCTTAATTATCGTATCAAATAGATCGACAGAAAAAAAATCATTATCTTCAACTCTTCAACTCTTCAACAAAAATCAACTCTTCGGATACGAAAGTATACGTGCGTTTTTTTTTAAATTTCGCTGAACATAGGCATCACATTAAAATAATAGGCATAATTTTTGGCATACCAGGCATAATTTTTGGCACAACAGGCATAATTTTTGGCATAACAGGCATAACAGGCATTAAAATCTTTTGCTGATACCTACTGCCACTTTTTTTTAACTGAAAATCAATTGTGATTGATTGAGATGAAAAACATGCTGCAATTTGATTGGTTGATTATATTTGAGTCGGACTGGCATTATAAAATTCTATTCCTAAGGAGGTATCCTGCAAAACAGATACCTATTTATTATTCCTAATACATTTACTGTAAATCCCTTGACCTGATAGATTCAATTTACATAACTGCCTACTTGGCCATTAAATTTGTATATGTATTGGTTGTAAAGCTAATGCAACTCGTATGTAATCGATTGAATAGGCGAATTCAAATATTCGATTCTGTTCGTTTCACAAATTTTAATTATTTCATACATACAAATATTATGGCCTTCGGACAAGAATTCATATTTTCCAGTGATTTTCTTTCAAGATGAAGTACCATATTGATGCAGTAGGAATTATGATATTTAACATTTGTGAATGTTCTCACATTTAGTCTTGATTACTTCTCTTGATTATTTCTCTTGAATATTCGACTCTGTTCGTTTCACAAATTTAAATTATTTCATACATACAAATATTACTGCATTTGGACAAAAAATCATTTTTTCCAGCGATTTTCTTTCCTGATAAACTACCATCTTGGTGCTGTACGAATTATTATATTTTGCATTTATGAATGTTCTTACATTTTCTCTTGATTACTTCTCTTGATTATTTCTCTTGAATATTCAACTCTGTTCGTTTCACAAATTTAAATTATTTCATACATACAAATATTACTGCTTTTGGACAAAAAATCATTTTTTCCAGCGATTTTCTTTCCTGATAAACTACCATATTGGTGCAGTACGAATTATTATATTTTGCATATGCGATTGTTCTCTCATTTTCTCTTGATTACTTCTCTTGATTATTTCTCTTGAATATTCGACTCTGTTCGTTTCACAAATTTAAATTATTTCATACATACAAATATTACTGCTATTGAACAAAAAATCATTTTTTCCAGGGATTTTCTTTCCTGATAAACTACCATCTTGATGCAGTACGAATTATGATATTTTGCATTTGTGAATGTACTCACATTTTCTCTTGATTAAGGTTTTTATTGTTTACTGCAGTATAACCGTAATATTATATGAGATACATCATATCATTATCATATATCACATCATAATTATACGAGATACATCAAATTACATTATGCAATGTTTGCAGCAAAATTCATAATTATACTACGTCAATAATGGTGTTAAATATCAGCCAAATTTATGATTTCCACACCTAATTGCGAAAACGATTATTTTCTTTTAATGAAGCGTGTAAATCATGTTCACATTTGTTTGAAGATTTTTTTTTTGTATAGAATTATATAATACACTTCTGGACAAAATTAGGGGACTACTACTAAAATTCAAAATAAATTTAAAACCCTATAACGACATTTAATGAACCGAATAAATATATAAATGCAAGTGTTTCCTAACAAATAATAATAATAGTGTAATAAACGTCAATTTATGACATGTGAATTATCTATTGAAAACAACTTATAAATTGGAAAAGTTATTTCAAGTATATTTGGTGGTCCCTTAATTTTGTCCAGAAGTGTGTTAGATTTCATTTAAATCACATTAAAATGTATTATTTTCTGCATAGAATTACAGTTATGTGTCGCCGTTATAAATATTAACGTAGCAGTTAAAAAAACAGGTAACTAATTGTAATTTTTTTTATTCATTCTCTACATAAATGTGATTTTATAATTCACATTAAACACCCAAGCTTGGAATAATACAAAGTACGTTTTAAACGGAGCACGGCATTCATTCACAATTTAAATATTACTATTATGTAATTAGCACAAATATTACTAATTCGTAATTAGCACTCCGTCGTCGTAAATGTGAAATAAATTAATCAATTTATTACTAGTTGGTATTCATTTGACCTTTGGTAACTATACTTGATTTTTCTTAATTATAAATATAGCATATATACAGGGTGGCCACTTTTACGACTCCCACCATTAGGATCTATTAAACGGAAATATACAGGGTGTTAATACTAAGTTGTAACACCCGAAAATGGCAGTTAGAACTCATTGAAACAAACAACTTTTCTTAGTTCAAATTTTTGAATTGGAGCCCAAGTTCATAGTTATTGGCGTTCATTTGTTTTTCGAAAAATTGTCATTACTCCCTTATTTTAAGGAGTATTTAAAAAATACAAAATCGTTCAGCATGCGCTTTTGGTTCTCTAAAATATTTGTATTTACAATTATTTTCTATTTTATCAAATAACAAAATGGCGACCGCTAAAAAATTTCTAAGCAAGATATTTTCAAAACCAATCGATCGATTTTTGAAATAAAAACATTTATAAAATCCTTGAACTATCTTATAACATTTGTCTGTTTTGATAATTATGCATTTTTATATACAAATTATGCAAAATACGCACACAAATAATAAACATGACAGAAACGTTTCAAGATGAAGCAGAAATTTCTGAAGAACAAGATCAAAAAGTATTTAAATTTGAACGTACAAACTAGAAAACACGTGCCTCAACTTGTTTAATGGCCAAACTTAAGGTTAGCCTACTTTGTTTTAAATTATTGTTGCAGTTTGTTAAAATTTAGCTTGTAATTCAATTTGAATAATAACTTTTTTGGACAGATAAAAAAAAATGTTTCAGACAAATGTTATAATATAGTTTAAAGATTTCATAAATGTTTTATTTTCAAAAATCAATCGAGTGATTTTCAAAATATCTCGTTTCGAAATTTTTGTTCGATCGTCATTTTGTTATTTGATACAATAGAAAATAATTGTAAATACAAATGTTTTAGAGAACCGATAGTGCATGCTGAGCGTTTTTGTATTTTTTAAATATTTCTTAAAATAAGGGAGTAATGACGATTTTTCGAAAAACAAAAGAACGCCAATAATTATGAACATGGGCTTCAATTCAAAAATTTGAACCAAGAAAAGTTGTTTGTTTCAATGAGTTCTAACTGCCATTTTCGGGTGTTACAACTTAGTATTAACACCCTGTATACAGAGTTGGTCAAATGGGGGAAAAGTTTTTTATTTGCATGCCTTTTAATATTCGGAAATTCGGAAAATAAATCCGAAATCCGGATATCTTGCTCAGTTCCTGAAATATCGCTGAAAACCCAAAAAAGTGCACTTTCCTTTTCCTTTTATAACTTTTCTACTTTTGAAGGAAATTTTACGAAACTTGGTGCTCTTACATTTTTCGACGTGAGCTTTCTGATGACAGGTCCAAACATTTTCTGCGCCAACTAGATGCCCAAATTTTCATAGTCAGCTTTTAATTTTCTTATGGCCGCAATATTAAATTTTAATAGCATTCAAAACAGCGAAAAATTCCTATTTCAACCATGTATAACAAATAGGTAATCTGACATTATTTGCCACCAAAAATTTATAATTCAAAAATTTGTTGCAAAAATCAAACTACTGTGGACTGCTCTAAATGACAAGTTGCCATGGAAAATAACAAATTACCATTTTGACATTTCTTCATAAAAAGAAAAAAACTTCTGAGTAATTTTATTGTGTATAAAGTGAAAAAAAAAGAGATAGTATCTTTGATTATTAAAAATGTCAAGATATTATCCTCAACATGAAAAAATTGACATGTGCAATCTCTATGTAAGGAATTACAGAAATGCGACAGTCACATCTAGAATTTATGGTGAATTGTATCCCGAAACAGTTAGATCCAACAACTTTTCGGCGTGAAATGAAAGTTACTTGGTTCGATCGCACAAACTCGAGAATCAAGTCAAAACAAAAGTCAAGATGGCGGTTTCCGTAATATTAATAGCAACTTTCTTATTTCAAATGGCCGCCATATTTGATTTTTAAACGTCTTTATAATGAATACTTCTAATAGAATAATGACTTTAGAATTAGACCAGATTTCCAGCTTTCGAAATAAGAAAGATACCCATGCAATCCTACTCTATTTTGGACACCCTGTATAGGGTGTACCGTGATAAAAATGAAAAAAATCTGTAATTGAGGAGTTTTTGATATGGATGCGTAAGACTTTTGACTTTTTTGAGAATTTTTGAGTTAAAATGACCCCAGCATCACACCATTAACGTATGGCAGGTGGATTAAAGGACCATTGTGATGTAATGAAATTAACTTGATTGAATTTTCATTTATGTGATCATTTGAAAACTTGTTCGAGGCAATGTGTAAATACTTATTTTGATCACAAACAACACGTTTCGAGCGTGGGCGCGGCAAATTAATTACACCAATAACTCTCAAATCCAATTAGTTTGCAGTTATAAAAATGCAACTCAATTGCAGCACGATCGTTATCCGTTAGCTGCAGTTAGGAATTTGAAGCATCTATGTTCTTCCTTTCGATTTCTGCGCACCAGATGGACGCCCTCTTGAGGTGGGCGTCTTCGGAACGCGTTTCCGTGTCCGCACGCGCGACTTTGCGTGGGCGGTGTTGGTGTTGATCGCTCGATGCCGAAAACCTGGGTTCATTATGTAACGTAATAGTAGTAAGCTAATAAGCAAGCAAAAGCAATCGGGGAAGTATCCTTTTGAATTGATTTGGCTCACGTGTACGAAGAAGTTATGACACAGTTGGTAACTTTTTATTTCCTCACGGCATAATCAAAACCTAACCTAACCTAACCTAACCTGACCTAACTACTTTATAACTTGTGAGACCGATTTCGTTGTCAGCTGACGCCATCAAAGACAAACAAGGTTGCAGGCACTAAGCAATTACAACTAAATCAAAAACAAACAAAAAATTTGGTAGTGCTTGCTCAATGGATTAAAAATTAACGAATTCAGAAATTTCTAATTTAAACGAATTTGAAAATTGGTGCAAAATGGCTATTGCACAATTAATAATAAGAAGAACAGTTAACAATTTTTGCGAACGCGAACGACAGTTTCAAAATAAATAAATGAGTTAGGGCTATTTTCAATGAAAGAATCATTAAATGAACAGCAGTTTAAAATATCAATTTGTCCTTTTGTATTTATACAAAGTGATGAGTACTGCGAAGTGATATTCGCTGGAAAACCTCTTTTACGGATATACAAGGTAATTCAAAAGGCATGGTCCAAACTTAAGGTTGTTATGTGGGATGCTATACGAAGCAAAATATTGACAAACCTATGTCTTATTTCCAACCGTTTTTTAGTTACAGCGGATTTCTTTGTTTTTATCAAGTTCTGTTAAATCAAGTCATAATGAAAAATAAGTCAAACAAATGCTAATTTGTTATGAGGCAATAGGCATTCTAATATCAAAAATTACACCTAAATGTTTGGACCCCACCTTTTGAATCACCCTGTATGGCAAATTTAATTAAAAACTGTCGAAATCCGCCTAATTTACAATTATAGTTGTCAAAATCTGTTAAATTTTTAACAACTTTCTAAATGGGTATAATTCCCGACTGAGACATTCAAAATCTATAAAATTCAAAGCTTCTGCTGAGAAAATCTGTCAATTTTGCAATATATACTGCCTGAATCTGTTAAATTTTGTCAATTTTTGATATCCCAATTTTAAACAGTAAATAACTATCTGATTTTTAAGTGCAACTGTTCACATACGTAAAATTCTCAATTGATGAAAAGTCAAACATATGCTAATAGGTGTAGGGTAATGAAACCTTTTGTTTTTATGAAGTAGTTTCGGCCTGGGAGCCGTCATCAGCATTCAAATCTGTTTTAAATAAAATTATAAGTTACATTAAAATTACATGACAAATTTTTGGTTTTTAACTTACAGTCAGTATATGTTCAAATTTGTAGGTGTTGTCACATCGTTTTTTGCCAGAATACATGTGAGGATGATTGTGTGAAAGTAATGATTATGGGTTTAATTGTTTGCTGAAATATGTCGACATCTGTCTAGTTTTGCGTTTTTTCTTATGTCTTGAAATATAATAAAATTAAAAATGTGACGTTTATTTAAATTGAAGTTAAATTTTAAAAATGGTGATAATGAAATGGATGCTGGATTAATGGCCGCTTGATCTACCTATGTGAAAAGATAATTTGTGTTAGAGAATGAGAATTAGTGTTCTTTTCTATATACTACATGTTGCCCAATGTATGTTGTTGAATGCTTTTATGTTTTATGCAATATTTAATTTTGTTGTTTACTGGGTGATTTCAGTTGTAATTTGGAAGAAATGAATCTACACACATAACAATAAATGTTAATATGTTGGAATTTGCATTTTAATATCACCAATTACACCTATATGTTTGGACCCCATCTTTTGAACCACCTTGTATGTCAATTAATTAATAAAAAACTTTCGAAATCTGCCAAATTTACAATTATAGTTGTCAAAATCTGTTAAATTTTTAACATCTTTTTAAATGGGTACAATTCCCGACTGAGACATTCAAAATCTATAAAATTCAAAGCTTCTGCTATGAAAGTCTGTCAATTTTTCGATAGATACTGCCTGAACCTGAATCTGTCAAATTTTGTCAATTTTTGATATCCAAGTTTTAAAATGAAAACATTTATCAGATTTTTAAGTGCAACTGTAACACAACAGTAACAGTTGTGCAAATTTCAAAGCTTCTGCTGTGAAAATCTGTTAATTTTTCAATAGATATTGCCTGAATCTGTTAAATTTTTGTCAATTTTTGATATCCCAGTTTTAAAATGTAAACATCCATCAGATTTTTAAGTGCAACAGTTCACGTACGTCAAATTCTCTATTTTAACCGTCGAAATCTGTAAAATTTTCAATTGCAACTGTCAAAATATGTCAAATTCTTAGCTTCAGCTGTAAAAACCCGTTTTTTTTAATAGATACTGCCAAAATTTGTCTATTTTTGATGTCCCAGTGCAAAAATGTAAAAAGCTATCTGATGGCACGTTGAAAACAACAGTGACACTACACAAAAATTGACATTTTCCAGTAGAATTTGGTAAGTTTTGCAAATTTTTTTTGTCATAAAAAGATTAACATTAATATATTGCTTATAGCAATTCTAGTGCTATCAAATTTACAATTATAGTTGTCAAAATCTGTTAAGTTTTTAAATGGGTACAATTCCCGACTGAGACATTCAAAATCTATAAAATTCAAAGCTTCTGCTATGAAAGTCTGTACATTTTTCAATCGATACTGCCTGAATCTGTTAAATTTTGTCAATTTTTGATATCCAAGTTTTAAAATGTAAACAACTATCAGATTTTTAAGTGCAACGGTTCACATACGTGAAATTCTCAATTAAAACCGTCGAAATCTGTAAAATTTTCAATTGCAACTGTCAAAATGTGCCAAATTCTTAACTTCAGCTGTGAAACCTGTCAATTTTTTAATAGATACTGCCTAAATTTGTCTATTTTTGATGTCCCAGTGCAAAAAAGGAAAAAATCCATCAGATGGCACGTTGAAAACAACAGTGACACTATTTCCAGTAGAATTTGGTAAGTTTTGGTGATTTTTTTTTGTCATAAAAAGATTAACATTAATATATTGCTTATAGCCATTCTTGTGCTATCAAATTCACAATTACAGTTATCAAAATCTGTTAAGTTTTTAAATGGGTACAATTCCCAACTGAGACATCCAAAATCTGTAAAATTCAAAGCTTCTGCTATGAAAGTCTGTAAATTTTTCGATAGATACTGCCTGAATCTGTTAAATTTTGTCAATTTTTGATTCCCAGTTTTAAAATGTAAACAACTATCAGATTTTTAAGTGCAACGGTTCACATACGTGAAATTCTCAATTAAAACCGTCGAAATCTATAAAAAAATTAATTGCATCTGTCAAAATGTGTCAAATTCTTAGCTTCAGCTGTGAAACCTATCAATTTTTTAATAGATACTGCAAAAAATTGTCTATTTTTGATGTCCCAGTGCATAAATGTAAAAAGCTATCATATCACACGTTTAAAAAAACAGTGACACTACACAAAAATTGACATTTTCCAGTAGAATTTGGTAAGTTTTGCTGTTTTTTTTTTTGTTATAAAAAGATTAACATTAATATATTGCTTTTAGCAATGCTTGTGCTATTAATAACATCTTTTATGATTGTTTTAATTTATTTGTTAACAATAAGGTTAAAAATAAAATTATATATAAAAAAAACTATCTTTTAACAATAACTTTTTTAAATGTCATTTTGTCAAATCATATTTTGTCTTCTGTTCATACATTCTGTTTTTGTGTTCTGTATAATATCTAGTACTAAACAGAATGACAACCCGAGCCGGGCCCTTTTTGATCCTGGCCCCCCAGTGTCAGCCCCCCCTTTGTGGGGGCAATGGATTTAAACCTATTTGATGAATCGATGTTTTTTTTAAATTAAAATTTGTCTGTAGTACATCGAAAGATGAAGAAGTAGCACAGGACCCTGGGGCAATGTACTTGAATCAACTGAATCGCTACTTATATAAATTAGTGATACGTGTCGTATTTCACAAAGCAAACATGGAGTCACTTCTTGCGTGTTTAAATTATACAAGTGGCAGCAAAATGTAATATAATCGATAGGTACGGTCTATTAGATACAATGGAAGTGTGCTCAGCCTGATGTTCTGCATATAAAAATAATTCCATTGAATACTATCTGTAAAATCTCGAATGAAGACAAAATAGGTTTTCACGTATAGGTATGATAAGATGGAATTCAATATCTGTATAGTTGTCATTATAAAATCGAATCACGAATACTGCCCCTTTGTTTTACACATACTTTTTTTTAAATTTCATTTAAAAAAAGTATATTTTGAACAACAAATATACATTTTATAATTGTGCCTAAATTACATACAGGTACTATACATTCACGACCTTTTTGCAACCGAGTTGGCTGGGTTTTCTTTTTGTCATGTTGGACAAACTGATTCAGTGATGCAACGGAAGGTAATTATTTTTTTGTGTCGATGTCTATTAGAGTACATGTATAGTAGGTGGACACTATAGTATAGTATAGTATGCTTCCTACCACATTGTCAGATTTATAATATTTTTTAATTCGTCTTCCATCTGTAATAATTTAAACTTTACATCTGGCAATAATGTTATTTAAAAATATAACCTCAAATTGAAAACAACTTAACCTAAAAAAAATTGACAAATTCCATTGGGGAATTCAGTTATTTCCGAAACAGTACCAACAAAATTATTAGATTTTCATAGACTCCCCTGACACAAAAACATCGTGAATGGAGAGTATATACCTCCAAACATTGAAGAAACATGTGGCATAGCTACGATATCTTTATATGACTCAATAAGCTAATTATGAAATTACAGCATATAATTTATTGATATAAATTATGCTCATGAACATTCATCTCCACCTTAATATATATCTACATTAGTAAATAGATAGGTAATAAATTTCAAGACGCAGTACGGACGTTTATCTTTCGGCGAGAACAATCACGGCTGCTCGTCATAAATATGTATTTACTCCGCAGTTAAAAGTGTAATTCTAATGCGGAATTATTAATCATCGTCCAAACAGACACGTAATGCTGCGACTTTTTTTCTGTCGACACGTCACGTGTCCTTTATGTTTTTTCGCATATTTTGAAAAGCGCGGGTGTGGATGAATGAATGGACACGGACCGGTCTGAGACGCCCCCGATCAATCGGCTACAATAAATATAGGATTACGTAACGTAATCATCGTGCATATCATCACGTCAGATTTTCGATTTATTGTCGTAGTCAATGGGCGGATCGGCGATATGATTTTTTGCATTAAGTCATAATCAGGGGCGGATGGGCCATACGGGAAAATGGGAAATTTCCCGGTGGGCCGGTAGCCATCCCGAATGTTGGGCCGGAAGCCCCAGAATTTTGGGCTGGCAGATCCGACGACAAGTTTATTAATAACTTTGATTTAATGTATTAACACAAGGCGGAAAGACCCCTTGTGGTCGATAGCCCAATAAAGAATGTTTATATATGTATTAACACAGTGGTTCCTAAACTTTTTCGCCTCGCAGCTCCCTTTTTGAACTAGGATTTTCCATGGATCCATTCCGTTTCCATAATATTTTTTGCAAATTTTTATGAAATATGAAATAAGCGAGGAATATAAATTGTGTAGATAGCCGTTATAATTTTCAACTAAAAATTGGCAGGTTCCATTAATCTTTGTAATTTATAAAAAAATTGGTATTTCTAATAAAAAATGTATTGAAAATTTTGAAGCTTTTGTAAATTTAATTTACAATCGACATCATTTAATTTTAATATGCTGTGGTTTGATTAGCTTTTTGCAATTTTTAATAAAATGTTCTAATTTGTAGGGAACATATATATGTAGTAAAATGTTAGTATTTAGAATAAGAATTTCATAATATCTAATAAACATTTTGTAATCTCTAATGAAAAGTTCGTAATTTCCACCTAAGTTTATTTTCATAAAATTTTCTACAAATAACTATAAACATTTTAACAACTCGATACAAATTTTGGAAATGCCAATGACATTTTGCATTTTATAGTGAAATTTTGGCAATTTACAATAAAAATTTCATAATCGCTGCTGAAATGTTGTAATTTATAATACGATTGTTGAATATTTTACATTTTACAGTGAAATTTATCAATTAACAATAAAAATTTCATAAATTTATTGCAATTTTGTACTTTAGAATGATGAATGATGAAAGTCACAACGAAAATTACATAATTCCAATAAAACTGATTTATTTCTTTATTTACTTATTTACTTCTTTATTATTGTATTTGTTATAGTGTTAATGTAAACATATTTATACTTTTAAATTCATCAATTAACAATGAAATTTTCATAAAGTAATTGCAATTTGGTAATTTAGAATGATGAATGATGAAAGTCACAACGAAAATTACATAATTCCAATAAAACTGATTTATTTCTTTATTTACTTATTTGCTTATTTATTATTGTATTTGTTATAGTGATAATGTAAACTTATTTATACTTTATGATTGTTTTCTAATTCCATTGAAATATTGTATTCATAATAAAAACTTTGCAATTTTCACTACAATGTTCCAATTTATATTCAACGTTTACAAATTCTAAAACTTTTGAAATTTATAATTAATTCTCCATAATTTCTATTGAAATACTGAAATCCATCATCAAAATTTCGTAACATTCATCATTTTGAATTTAAAAACATTTTAATCAACATTTTACACCATCTGTTATATTTTTTTGCGAATTTCTATGAAATGGTTGTTAATACATTTGCAAGGAATATGATTTCTGGGGAAAGACGTTATAAATTAGAATAAAAAAACTCGCAGATTCCATTGATCTTTACAATTTATAAAAAGTCTAGTAATTATATTAAAAAATTCTAACGAAAATGTTGTAATTTCTAATTCATTGCAGTTTACAAGCGAGATGTTTCAATGAGAATTTTATGGTTTATTGAACTTGCAATTTGTAATAAAATATCAAAATTTGTCATTTGCAATGAAAACTTCATACCTTCTTTTTGTAATTTTGTACATAATTTTGTATTTTGCATTAATATTTTTGCAAATTTCTGTCAGAATATTAATAACTTAGTGAGTTATATGTTTTGAGGATAAAGTTTTTTATAATTTATACCAATAATTTCAAATTTTATTTTAACATTGAAATTTATAATTAATATTTTTGTATTTACTATAAGAATTTTATAATTTCCAACTAAATTCTATCATTTTAATCAACATTTTACACCATCCATTATATTTTTTGCGAATTTCTATGAAATGGTTGTTAATACATTTGCAAGGAATATGATTTCTGGGGAAAGACGTTATAAATTAGAATAAAAAAACTCGCAGATTCCATTGATCTTTACAATTTATGAAAAGTCTGGTAATTGTATTAAACAATTCTTACGAAAATTTTGTAATTTCCAATTCATTGCAGTTTACACGCGAGATGTTTCAATGAGAATTTTATGGTTTGATGAACTTGCAATTTGTAATAAAATATCAAAATTTGTCATTTGCAATGAAAACTTCATAGCTTCTCTTTGTAATTTTGTACATAATTTTGTATTTTGCATTAATATTTTTGCAAAATTCTGTCAGAATATTAATAACTTAGTGAGTTATATGTTTTAAGGATAAAGTTTTTTTATAATTTATACTAAAAATGTCAAATTTTAATTTAACATTGGAATTTATAATTAATAGTTTCGAATTTACTATAAGAATTTTATAATTTCCAACTAAATTCTATCATTTATCATGATAACTTTGTTATTTCATTTGAGTTTAGGAATTTATAATATACATTTTTTACTTTCATGTAAAAATTCAAATCAAGTTTCAAGTTCATTTTCATTTAGTAAGTTTTAATTTTTAATTTTTATGTGTATATTATGCAGGTTCTCCTGCTAGTAAATATTATTATTATTATTGTAATTTTCAATATAAATTGTATAATGCAAATGACGATTTTGTGTTTTCATTAATATTTTACAATTTAAATTATAATTTGTACTGTAAAATTTGTAAAAGTAATAATGTTGAAAATTACATTTAAATTTTTTTAATTATTAATTTTTTTCTTTCATGTTCAAAAATTTTCTGCAAATAACATTTTAACAACTTTGTGAGGGATATGCTTTCGGGATAAAACTCCAAAAATTAAAAAAAAAAATTGCTGGGTCTAATAAAACTTGTAATTTTAATGAAGATTTTATAATTACAATTAAATTTTCTTAGTCAAAGCATGAATTCTAATTACCTAATCTTTTCATATTTTATTTAATAGTATTGAAAGCAGTACAGTAATCGCACACTTTAGGAACCTCTGTATTAATAAATAAATAAGTATTATGAAAAACTTACGGTATTAAATTTTATATTGATTTTTTCTTTATGGGGAGTACTTTCTCTTAGTTATGCAATCTTTTTATTTGATGTTCTTCCCCCAACTTGTTTCGGCTTTTATTAGCCATCCTCAGAGGTGTTATGTCTCTGATAATACATTTTAATATATAGTTCAGCATGGTACATTAGTTCATATTAGTTTTTTTTTTCTTCAAAATTTAAACAGTGACTGGAAATTTACTCTAGATTTTTGTTGTTTATGAATATTTTCTAAATAACTATAATTGCGTGAAATATACTATTAGAACAATTGAAAACTGCATACTTTTTGTAGGAAATACATTTTTCGTTGGTTTACGAAGAAATTTAACTTGAAATTAAATATTAAATGTGTCATTCAAAAACTAATTAAGCTAGTGAATTTTAAATTCGAACTTAAGAATTTTGAACATGCTGTTTTTATACCACTCATTCCGTTACTGTTATAGCTATTAACATACCTAGGATGATTGGTTCGATGATAGGTAGTTTCGATTTTCATCGAAACCGAGATTTTTGATTATAGTAATGTAAGTACCACACTTGGAATTTTATTGCTTGCAATGAGTACAGAATCAAACTTAATCCACACTCTTTTCCTTCTGCATTTTCATGAATAAATCTTAAAGCGTTTTTGAATGGTCTAAAGATCTAAAAATACGTTTTTTGTTTTTGTTTTGTTTTGTTTTTTGTTAAAATTCGTAACATGCAGAACGATAAACGTCCCTAAAAACGTAAAACATTTACGTGTTAACGTAAAACGTTGACGTGTTAACGTAAAACGTTTACGTGTTAACGT
Organism: Othius punctulatus; assembly: GCA_951805005.1. Lineage (NCBI taxonomy): Eukaryota > Metazoa > Arthropoda > Insecta > Coleoptera > Staphylinidae > Othius > Othius punctulatus. The sequence continues at coordinate 15,940,497 of OX638141.1, forward strand.
AAACAACTTAATATTCTTTCCAATCTAACTTATAGGTCCGCATTCTACGATTGGATTTGCTCCAATTTTACGCAATAAGCATTTTGAAGAGTTTAGTATGTGTAAGGATGTTTAATGAATATAAAATTATAATGAATTAATAAATATAAGAAATTTAATGATCACGGATGGTCACGGCCAAAGCCCTGTGAATAATTACAAAGGCCCATTATTTCATTATAAACTTTTACTTTCTCCATTTAACACGTTTGTATGGACTCTTCTGTCGACATGTTAAGCCAAAAACTAAATAATTTTATTTAAAATAAATAATATAAAATAAACAAATACCAGTAAGTACTTATTAAAACAACCTTATAATAATAATAATAATAATAATAATAATTTATTTAACGGGAACTTCCCTTTTTTTAAATATACAGAATACACATACCTTAAATATTATTTTAAGTTTGTTTTTAATCAACACTTCTGTCAGTTATTTACGATATTAGTATCGTAATGTATCGCATTACGATGCGATATGGCAAACTTGATAGGCCGTTGAGTATCGTAATATGAAGTTACAATACGAATATATCAGTAATATGTTTTATCTATACCTTTTCAAGTTCAAATTGAGACCAATCAAGTTCAAATTGAGACCAATCAATTTCAAATTGAGGCCAATCAAATTCAAATTGATACCAATAAATTTCAAATTGAGACTAAACAAAATCAAGTTGACACTAAACAATATCAAGTTGAGAGTGAACAAATAAAATTTATTGTGACAACTTGATATTGTTTAGTGTCACCTTGATTTTGTTTAGGCTCAATTTGAAATTGATTGGTCTCAATTTGAAAATGATTGGTATCAATTTCAACTTAATTGGTCTCAATTTGAAATTGATTAGTCTCAATTTAAACTTGATTGGTCTCAATTTTAACTTGAAAAGGTATTGTATCAATTATTAGCTATTTTTATTGTAAATATATTTTTTTTAAACCAAATTAGTTTTGAAGTTTAATTTGTCAGTTTTGAGTACCACTCAAATCGAGAGAAAAAGTTTAGTAATTTAACAAATGGTGTAGCTTAAATGAGTGCGCCAAAGTGTCATTTACCGCACTAGTGTACAGGCTCACTTTACCGCACGAGTGCAAAGTGTCTCTTTACCGCAGTAGTGCGGTAAAGTACGTCATTATAATCATAAAGTGAACTTCAGTAAGTTATAGATTGATAGTAGATAAAATTAATTATGATGCGATATTGTACCATGTCAGTTCAGACTAAGAATCTTTATTTCTGATTACAGTAATGTAAGTACCACAATTGGAATTTTATTATATGCAATGAGTACAGAATCAGTCAAATCGAGACAGAAGTATGAGAAAAAAATATAATAATTTAACAAATGGTGTAGCTTAAATGAGTGCGTCAAAGTGTCACTTGACCAATTGTGAAAAGGGTCACTTTACCGCACTAGTGCAAAGTGTCTCTTTACCGCACTAGTGCGGCAAAGTACGTCATTATAATCATAAAGTGAACTTCATTAAGTTATAGATTGATAGTAGATAAAATTAATTGTGATGCGATATTGTACCATGTCAGTTCAGACTAAGAATCTTTATTTCTGATTACAGTAATGTAAGTACCACAATTGGAATTTTATTATATGCAATGAGTACAGAATCAGTCAAATCGAGACAGAAGTATGAGAAAAAAATATAATAATTTAACAAATGGTGTAGCTTAAATGAGTGCGTCAAAGTGTCACTTGACCAATTGTGAAAAGGGTCACTTTACCGCACTAGTGCAAAGTGTCTCTTTACCGCACTAGTGCGGCAAAGTACGTCATTATAATCATAAAGTGAACTTCATTAAGTTATAGATTGATAGTAGATAAAATTAATTGTGATGCGATATTGTACCATGTCAGTTCAGACTAAGAATCTTTATTTCTGATTACAGTAATGTAAGTACCACAATTGGAATTTTATTATATGCAATGAGTACAGAATCAGTCAAATCGAGACAGAAGTATGAGAAAAAAATATAATAATTTAACAAATGGTGTAGCTTAAATGAGTGCGTCAAAGTGTCACTTGACCAATTGTGAAAAGGGTCACTTTACCGCACTAGTGCAAAGTGTCTCTTTACCGCACTAGTGCGGCAAAGTACGTCATTATAATCATAAAGTGAACTTCATTAAGTTATAGATTGATAGTAGATAAAATTAATTATGATGCGATATTGTACCATGTCAGTTCAGACTAAGAATCTTTATTTCTGATTACAGTAATGTAAGTACCACAATTGGAATTTTATTATATGCAATGAGTACAGAATCAGTCAAATCGAGACAGAAGTATGAGAAAAAAATATAATAATTTAACAAATGGTGTAGCTTAAATGAGTGCGTCAAAGTGTCACTTGACCAATTGTGAAAAGGGTCACTTTACCGCACTAGTGCAAAGTGTCTCTTTACCGCACTAGTGCGGCAAAGTACGTCATTATAATCATAAAGTGAACTTCATTAAGTTATAGATTGATAGTAGATAAAATTAATTGTGATGCGATATTGTACCATGTCAGTTCAGACTAAGAATCTTTATTTCTGATTACAGTAATGTAAGTACCACAATTGGAATTTTATTATATGCAATGAGTACAGAATCAGTCAAATCGAGACGGAAGTATGAGAAAAAAATATAATAATTTAACAAATGGTGTAGCTTAAATGAGTGCGTCAAAGTGTCACTTGACCAATTGTGAAAAGGGTCACTTTACCGGACTAGTGCAAAGTGTCTCTTTACCGCACTAGTGCGGCAAAGTACGTCATTATAATCATAAAGTGAACTTCATTAAGTTATAGATTGATAGTAGATAAAATTAATTATGATGCGATATTGTACCATGTCAGTTCAGACTAAGAATCGTTATTTCTGATTACAGTAATGTAAGTACCACAATTGGAATTTTATTATATGCAATGAGTACAGAATCAAACTTAATGCCTAATTTTTTCCTTCTGCATTTTTATGAATTAATCTATTTTATTAGTATATTTATTCCAATTCTGTAACTATAATCTATTTTTTTGATAGCATTTTGATAGCACTGCTAGCTAACATCAATTGTTAGCTAGCAGTGCTATCAAAATCACTTTTTAGCCAATCAAGTACGGAGTCATTAAAAAACTCGGTACCTCGGCTAATAATTGATTTTATCAACGATGTTAGCCAATATCTCTGATAAGATAATTACAGAATAGGGTCAATTATCCATTTATTCCAGTTATATTGTTAAATTTAAGTTATTTATATTTCTGATTTCTTATTGTGCACTATATTGTATCTTCTTCAATTTTTCTGCACTATAGTGCAAGAAGTACAGTAATGTAAGTACCACAATTGGAATTTTATTATATGCAATGAGTACAGTATCAAACTTAATGCCTAATTTTTTCCTTCTGCATTTTCATGAAGTAATCTATTTTATTAATATATTTATTCCAATTCTGTAACTATTTTAACATCAATTGTTAGCTAGCAGTGCTATCAAAATCACTTTTTAGCCAATCAAGTACTGAGTCATTAAAAAACTCAGTACCTGATTGGCTAATAATAGATTTTAACAACGATGTTAGCCATTATCGTTGTTAAGATAATTACAGAATAGGGTCGATTATCCATTTATAGCAGTTATATTGTTATATTATAGTTATTTATATTTCTGATTTCTTATTGTGCCCTATATTGTATGTCGTTCAATTTTTCTGCAATATAAGAAAAAAAATGTAACAACAGTTTACTATATTTATTTGAAAAATACTTCTACTAATAAATAAATGTATGAGGAAAGTAGTATTCTTTTCCATTTGTCATTTCACGAATCATTGTAATTGGTTTGATATAGTTATGATTGAACAGTCTTTATAAGAACAAATTTCTGAATGAGATTGAATGACTTATTAAAAATGGCAATGTTTACTTTTCTAGTAATTTCCGGATTTTTTTCCTAACGTATGTCATTTATCCCTTATGTTTCCTTCAAGATATTTAGCACATAAAATTTTCGGGATTATTTTTTTGAAAACCTCTCGTTCTTGCGTTTGATCCTAATCATTTTTACTTAGATTTGTTTTTGCAAAAAAAATCTAATTATCTTTAGCATCATGAATCATGCATAACATATTTTGCATGTTCACTCATTTTCAACTACCTACAGTTGAACTGATTTTAAAATTTCAGTGTGATCAATTCTGAAAATAACCGTTTTTTTTTGTAAACACGAAGAAATCGAATGTATATAATTAAGAATTAATAATTCAACAATAGATAATTGGTTTTTAGAACTCGTAGTTATTTACGTGGCAAGCCTAGTAAATTCGCCTTTATGTCCTCTTGACATGTAAAAGCTCGTTTACTGTTATCTGGACTGACTCGGTAAGTGATCCTTTACAGGCCAGGTGCCTGTAAAGGGTTGCCATGACGACTTTACTGGACACGTCTGTCACGTCTAAAAAATCCGTCTTCGCCAAGTTGTCATTTACCGGTTCAGTGAACCATGACATTGAAATTTCAAGCAGTCATTACCAAACCAATATCAACAGATATGTCTGGAGATGTTAACGATAGTTATTTTCATAAAACGTTGTTCGTGGCTCGCTTTAGCAATTAGCCTTTACTTTATGCTATAAAATGTCTTAAAAAAACTTTTTTTAGGCGTTAATTGGACTAAACAACTGGTTTGTTACGATATTCTAATAAATATTTAAATTTACATAATTGTTTTTTAGAACTCATAGTTATTTACGTGACAAGCCTAGTAAATAAGCCTTTATGTCCTTTTGATATGTACAAGCTCGTTAACTTTTATCTAGACTGACTCGGTAAGAGATCCTTTTCATGCCAGGTGCCTGCCTGTAAAGGACGACTTTTTGGGCACTTCTGTCAAGTCTGAAACAAACACGGTTCCGCCATCGCCAAGGCACCATTTACCGTTTCAGTCAAAATGACAATAAACTATGACATTGACAATTAATGCTGTCATCGACAATATCAACAGACGTTTCTGGAGATGTTAAAGATAGTTATTTTCAAAGATTATCATTTGCAAGACTACATAAAACGTTCCATAAAACGTAACTTGCTTGGAATTAGCCTTTACTTTATGCTTTAAAATTTCTTAAAGAAAACTTTTTTTATTTGACGTTAATTGGACTACACAACTGCTTTTTTATGATATCCTAATAAATATTTAAATTTAGACAGTTGGTTTTCAGAACTTATAGTAATTTACTTGGCAAGCCTAGTAAATTAGCCTATATATCCTATATAGCCTAATTTCTATTTATTTATTTTTAATCCAGCAACTTACACCACTGAATACTCGTTTTTTTTGGGTTGTTTCGTTTTACCTGATAGTGAGCCAAAAATAATAACTTTAACATTTACCAGAATAGGTACTTTTAGGTTAATTATAGGATATTATAGAATATTATAGAATAGGACTTATCCGATGACCATTGGTGTCGCAAGTAAATTCATAGTTGGATTATTTGATTTCGTCCATCATCTAATAATCAAATAATGTTGAGGTAGTTGTGTACTTTAATTGAATGATTGCGCTGATGACTAAGTGGTATAAGTGTTTTTCTTCGTTATTTATTTGGAGGCTTGCATTTGCTATTGCATTGCAGCAGCAATAGAATTATTATTAATATTACTATAATTTTGTTGAGTGTTGCTTAGGTGGATTAAATTTTTAAAAATTCAATTATAATTTTTTAACGAAATCTATTTGCACTATAGTTCCACGGATTGATAATTGTTAGCTAGCAGTGCTATCAAATTCACTTTTTAGCCAATCAAGTACGGAGTCATTAAAAAACTCTGTACCTGATTGGCTAATAATTGATTTTAACAACGATGTTAGCCAATATCGCTGATAAGATAATTACAGAATAGGGTCAATTATCCATTTATACCAGTTATGTTGTTAAATTCAATTATAATTTTTTAACGAAATCTATTTGCACTATAGTTCCACGGATTGACTTAGTGAAATTTTAACAATTGTACATTTTTACTTAAATAATTAAATATGTTAATTTTCACATGTCCATCGTAGAAAAAGCCCAATGTATAACGCGTGAGGATATCAACCCATATCGCACTTGGCATTTGAAGTGCCTCTTCGTCTTGCTGTCCTCGCCTGATGGCTCGGACATGAATTGCCGCATCGGCCGGGAATATACCACTTCCTGTACTAACAACACAATATACTAATATTAAAACCTGCGTTGAAATATTTTATATTGCCATTACTTCATTTAATTGGTAAAATTTTCTGGAAAAACTCCACATAATAAATCCCATATTTCTTAAAAGATTAGAATAATCTGGAATAATTAAATATGTTAATTTCACGTGCCCATCGTAGAAAACGTCAAATGTATAACGCGTGTGGATATCAGCCCATATCGCACTTGGCATTTGAAGTGCCTCTTCGTCTTGCTGTCCTCGCCTGATGGCTCGGACATGAATTGCCGCATCGGCCGGGAATATACCACTTCCTGTACTAACAACACAATATACTAATATTAAAACCTGCGTTGAAATATTTTATATTGCCATTACTTCATTTAATTGGTAAAATTTTCTGGAAAAACTCCACACAATAAATCCCATCTTTCTTAAAAGATTAGAATAATCAATCATACGTAGTCGAAGAGTCGCGAATTGAAGAAAACGATTGCACGTTCCCCACATCTCACCTCGCGACTCTCACTGTCGTCTACAGCCATATTCTTCGCCTCAACCATTCGTTTTCCCGCAACGTCGCGAGCAACAGGTACTTGTGAACACACCACTTGAGACGAAATATAGTGAAGAGTTGAGATATTTTATTAACGGATGCCGGTCTCGTTTAGCACCGATTCGGACATGAGTTATCATGGTGAGTTATGTCCATTTACTATTGCAAACTCCGAAGGGTACAACTGTATTTTAGCTATTAACTAGCCATTAACTGTATATCATTGTGTAACTACACTGCAAAAACTTTTCGTTTATTGTACTATTCTTTAAGAGGAAATTGTCGAATATTGAATAACTTGATTTATTGCAGGGTTATGGGCTTATGAATTTAATTAAAAAATATATTGCTTTATTAAATAAAAAAAATATTTATATTAAATTTGGTATTTATTTATTATTTGAATTTAAACTAGAGTTTTTAATAATTTTATTATTTATTTATTTTTTATTTCTACCTACAAACACGAATCACATCGGCAACTTAAAAAAAAAGTGTTTTTTGGAAACTTTAAAATTAATAAATTTAAAGGCGAATTCAATATGCGATAATTCTTTTGAGTAGTGTATGTTACACTACTATAGTGTTTATAATTATGAAATAAAAATAGAATCGTAATAGAAAAATATTAGAGATTGGATACAATAGAAGCATTCAGCTCATATCTCAATGGAGCACGTTCATTCAGTTAGGAATTTCATATGCATTCGTTAACAAATATTTCTATAAATAAACTGAATGCGTTTAAAAACTATTTATTTTCTGGACATCTGGCTTCAAAATAGTTTTTTTTTTTATTAAGTATAGAAGTTATATTTGTAAGATATATTTTTTAATAATTACAAGTGTAAGTGTAAACACAAACAACGTATGTTGACTTTTGTTTTTTTTCTTCTAAACTTGCTTAAGATTGTTTACATATCAAAATAGAAGAATTTAGTTGTCTTATATATTTGTTTTTTTATCATAAACAAAATCATCGAATTCAAGAACATAAAAACTTGTACGAAACAAATGAACAAATTTGCGTAGAATTTGCTGGGTTCAAAATTGATTTTTTTTTAAGTATAGAAGTTTTATTTGTAAGATATATTTTTTTAATAATTACAAGTGTAAGTGTAAACACAAACAACGTATGTTGACTTTTGTTTTTTTTTCGTAACTTGCTTAAGATTGTTTATATATCAAAATAGACGAATTATGTTGTCTTATATATTTGTTTATTTATCATAAACATAATCATAGAATTCAAGGGCACAAAAAGTCGTACGAAATAAATGAACAAATTTGCGTAGAATTTGCTGGGTTCAAAATTAAATTTTTTTTAAGTATAGTAGTTTTATTTGTAAGATATTTTTTTTTAATAATTAGAAGTGTAAGTGTAAACACAAATAACGTCTGTTGACTTTTGTTTTTTTTTTCTTCTAAAGTTGCTTAACATTGTTTACATATCAAAATAGAACACTTTTGTTGCCTTATATATTTCTTTATTTATCATAAACAAGATCATAGAATGCAAGGGCACAAAAAGTCGTACGAAATAACAGAACAAATTTGGGTAGAATTTGATGGGTTCAAAATTGATTTTTTTTTTAAGTATAGAAGTTATATTTGTAAGATATATTTTTTAATAATCAGAAGTGTAAGTGTAAACACAAACAACGTCTGTTGGCATTTATTTTTTCTTCTTCTAAACTTGCTTAAGATTGTTTATATATCAAAATAGAAGAATTATGTTGTCTTATATATTTGTTTATTTATCATAAACAAAATCATAGAATTCATGGGCAGAAAAAGTCATACGAAACAACTGAACAATATTGCGTACAATTTGCTGGGTTCCAATTTTTTTTTTTTTATGTGTAGCAGTTAAATTTGTAAGATATTTTTTTTATAATTAGAAGTGTAAGTGTAAATACAAACAACGTCTGTTGACTTTTGTTTTTCTTCTAAACTTGTTTAGGATTGTTTTTTGCTTAAGTTTGTTTATATATCAAAATAGAAGATGTTGTTGTCTTATATATTTGTTTATTTATCATAATCAAAATCATAGAATTCAAGGACATAAAAAGTAGTACAAAACAACTGAACAAATTTGCGTAGAATTTTCTGGATGCAAAATAGATTTTTTTTATTATGTACAGATGATATTTTTGTAAGATATTTTTTTTTAATAATTACAAGTGTAAGTGTAAACACAAACAATGTATGTTGACTTTTGTTTTTTTTTCGTATCTTGCTTGAGATTGTTTATACATCAAAATAGAACACTTTTGTTGCCTTATATATTTCTTTATTTATCATAAACAAGATCATAGAATTCAAGGGCACAAAAAGTCGTACGAAATAACAGAACAAATTTGCGTAGAATTTGATGGGTTCAAAATTGTTCTTTTTTTTAAGTATAGAAGTTATATTTGTAAGATATATTTTTTAATAATCAGAAGTGTAAGTGTAAACACAAACAACGTCTGTTGACTTTTTTTTTTTTTCTAAACTTGCTTAAGATTGTTTATATATCAAGATAAAATAATGTTGTTGTCTCATATATTTGTTTTTTTATCATAAACAAAATCATAGCATTCAAGGACATAAAAAGTCGTACGAAATAACTGAACAAATTTGCGTAGAATTTGCTGGGTTCAAAATTGTTTTTTTTTAAGTATAGAAGTTATATTTGTAAGATATTTTTTTTAATAATTAGAAATGTAAGTGTAAACACAAACAACGTCTGTTGGCTTTTATTTTTCTTCTAAACTTGCTTAAGATTTTTTTTTTGCTTAAGATTGTTTATATATCAAAATATAAGAATGTTGTTGCCTTATATATTTGTATATTTATCACAAACGAAATCATAGAATTCAAGGGCATCAAAAGTCACACAAAGCAACAATGAACAAATTTACGTGGAATGCACTCACAATTTTATTATGCAAACTTTTACATATTATAAAAAAAAAACATGGTACTAATTAGATTTATTGTATAATATAGTCTAACGTAAATTAATTATTATATTATATTTATATTTATATATTTATATTTATATATTATATTATACCAAATAATCGTATAAGCAGGACATTACTATATATGAAATATATGGGGAATGTAATTATTTGATGCAATTCATACCCTGATAAGTTTGTGTGTTTGCTTCTTTATTTTTGTTTTACCGACGGCCAATAGCTGCTTCTATGGCTAATTATCGTCGAAAAGGAGCGATCAAAAACAGTTATTTTTAGTAATTTTAGTATTTTTAGTAATTTTAGTATTTTTAGTATTTTTCGTATTTTTAGAATTTTTGTTTTTTCTAGTATCTTCAGTACTTTTCATAGAAGAACTTGAATCTTATATAGTACATTGCTTATAAATATTCTGGTTCCTATAGCCAATGACGTTATCAAGCTGTTATATCAAATGATTATGTAAAAATTATTTTGAAGCAAATAAACATGAAAACAACAAGGACACGAATTACTCAGAATTCAGGACATTCCACATATAAATCCTAGGAAATCGTGTAAACAAATCAAATTTAAATTAGATGTATTTGTGTGGTTACCACTTGCTGAACATGTTGAATAAAAAGGTAAATAAAACACTTGTTTTTTTTAAATCAAATCTAAATGAATCAAAATAATAACTATTCTTTTGTAGCTTATATCGTTAATGTTTCTTGAATAATTACTTTATGTGGTTTCAATTAGCGTATTCGCGAAATTTGTAACATTTTTGTTTGTCCTCTGTTTTTACTTGTGTTCTGCATGCGAGTCAAGTTTACTCTCGTGTGTTTTGGTTGATTTCACGATTCTTATGCAGGAAACAAACACGAAAACAAGAAACGATTTACTCAGAAGTCAGGACATTCTACATGTAAATTCAAGAAAAATTGTGTAAACAAATCAAATTTAAATTAGATGTATGTGTGGTTATCACTTGGTGAAACATGTCAAAAAAAAGGTAAAAAACAACTTGGTTCTTTAAAAATCAAGTTGAAATGAATCAAAATAATAACTATTCTTTTGTAGCTTATGGTGTTAATGTTTCTTGGATAATTACTTTCTGTGGTTTCAGTTAGTTTATTCGCGAAATTTGTCACACTTTCGTTGGTCCTCTGTTTTTACTTGTGTTTTACATGCGACTCAAGTTTGCCCTCGTGTGTTTTGGGTGATTTCCCGATTTTGATGCGAATATAAAAAACTAATAAAAAAACATGTTAAATACACACACAAACACAAAAAACACACAAATAAAGAAAATGTTTCATTAATAAAACATCAAATTCAACGAATTCTAATCATCTAATTATTAGATTCTAATAGATTAAAATACACAGAAAATGTTCATTAATAAAACACGAAATTCAACGTATTCTAATCAGCTAATTATTAGATTCATATAGATTCATATAATTATTATATTAATAGATCAAAATCATCAGTTCGACGAAAAGTTCCAGATATTACATATATGACCAATCCAAACATCACACATATGGCAGAATTCATCAAATCATCATAAATTTATGTAGAATACATCAAATCGTTATAAATTTGTGAAGAATTCATGAAATCATCATAAATTTGTGAAAAATTCATGAAATCATCATATCTGATGATCTTCGTCATATTATGAAAATATCACCATGAATTTTTAAGGATTTAAAGACAAAACATGGATAATTAATAAAAACTGCACAAAGTTGTGTAAACTTCAATGGAATATATAAAATTATCTATTGGAAACGAAATCTATTGGAAAATATAGAAATAAATGAAAGGAAACATTATTGCATGATCAAACAGATTTATCGTCGTCGAAAAATTCATGAAATCATCATATCTGATGATCTTCGTCATATTATGAAGATATCACCATGAAATTTTAAAGATTTAAAGACAAAAACATATGAATAATTAATAAAAATGGCACAAAGTTGTGTAAACTTCAATGAAATATATAAAATTATCTATTGGAAACGAAATCTAGTGGAAAATATAGAAATAAATGACAGGAAAAATTATTGAATGATCAAACAGATTTATCGTCGTCGAAGAGTTCATTAAATCATCATATCTGATGATCTTCGTCATATTATGAAGATATCACCATGACATTTTAAAGATTTAAAGACAAAACATGAATAATTAATTAAAATTGCACGAAGTTGTGTAAACTTCAATGGAATATATAAAATTATCTATTGGAAACGAAATCTAGTGGAAAATATAGAAATAAATGACAGGAAAAATTATTGAATGATCAAACAGATTTATCGTCGTCGAAGAGTTCATTAAATCATCATATCTGATGATCTTCGTCATATTATGAAGATATCACCATGACATTTTAAAGATTTAAAGACAAAACATGAATAATTAATTAAAATTGCACGAAGTTGTGTAAACTTGAATGGAATATATAAAATTATCTATTGGAAACTAAATCTATTGGAAAATATAGAAATAAATGAAAGGAAAAATTATTGAATGATCAAACAGATTTATCGTCGTCACCGTTCAAAATTCAAAATCTTGAAAACTTCAATAAAATATTGTTAGGCGTATTATACCTATGACAGAAATAGTCAGTATTTATAAACATAAAAAAATAACTGTATTTAAATATGATTCTTCACCAAGCCACAGTAAAATAACAAAATATTTGAAAGTTACAAAGAAAATATTATCAAAGTAATGTATATTAAAAACATTAAATATAAATTGAAACCATTTCCAAAAATATTAATGATACATAATAAATAAGACGAATGTACTCTTCTTTGTGATCAAAACTTCTTTAAATTTGGAAATAACATTAACAAAATACCTTTTTCACAGATCATATTTATTCAATCTAAAGGTACATTTGAATTGCTAGGCGATCATCTTCAGTAGAAACATTACAGTAATGTTTCTACTGACGATAATAATAATAATGCCTACTACTCCTCTAATAAGATTAACAGAACACCTTTTTCACAGAACACATTTATTCAATCTAAATGTACATTTGAATCGCAATGCGATCATCTTCAGTAGAAACATTACAGTAATGTCACCGTTCAAAATTCAAAATCGTGAATACTTTAATAAAATATTAGTTGACGTATTATATCTATGACAGAAATGCTAACAGTCAGTATTTATAAACATAAAAAATAACTGTATTTAAATAAGATTCTTCACCAAGCCACAGTAAAATAATAAAATATTTGAAAGTTACAAAGAAAATATTATTGAAGTAAAGTGTATTAAAAACATTAAATATAAACCATTTCCATGAAAATTAATGATACATAATAAATAAGACGAATGTACTCTTCTTCTTTGTGATCAAAACTTCATTAAATTTGGAAATAAGAATAACAAATCAACTTTTTCACAAAACACATTTATTCAATATAAATGTACAGTCATGCTCACATAAATCTAGTACAAGAAATTAGGTTTCAATAGCAATTTTATATAGCAATGTCAAATTTCTTGTACTAGATTTATGTGAGCCTAACCACATTTCAATCGCAAGGCTATCATCTTCAGAAGAAACATTACAGAAATGTTTCTACTGAAGATGATCCCCTAGTGATTCAAATGTACATTTAGATTGAATAAACTTGTTTTGTGAGAAAGTTGTTTTGTTTCTTTTATTTCTACGAACGTTTCACAAGCTCCGAGATGCTGTTTTTTCTTTAAATTTGTGATCAAAAGTTAAGGAAGTTCATTCGTCTTATTTATTAAATATTAAAACTTTAACTTGAGGATCCCACGAAGTATTAATAATATAGTCTATACTAGTCTATAGTATAATTATTAATATAGTATAGTTATTAATATAGTATTAAAATAGTTATTGGTACCGGTACAATTGCTTATTGAATAACGCCTATTTATGATTCTATGGCAAATTTCCGTCGCTGAGGTAAGATTGCAACATTTTACTAACTTTTCATATTCTTAAAATAGACACACGACACACGTATGTGATTGCCAGCGTCATTTCCCGTCCTACATTGATACAGAAACATGAATTACTCATAGATTCTGATCCGAGGTAACCGATAGAGTCAACATTATCAGATTAAGAGTTCGGTAGAATCGTTTATTAGATCGTTCAATTTGATACTACTGATAGGGTTGGTGTGATTTAAATAATTTTTATGATTAAATCATAATTTAAATCAACTGATTTTTTTTAATAAATCCTTGATTTAAATCAAAATTGAGTTTTTTTAAATTAATCATTGTTTTTGCACTATTCGTGCATTCCAATAGGTGAGCAATGAAAGATTTGCATGCTTTAAAGTGGATAATTGTAAATAAGTAAAACATTTTTATTTTCTTCAATTTTTTGTCCATCACATGGGTACAGATACACCGTTTTTTTTAAATCATCAATTCGTGTTCAAATTTAAGAATTTTCTGAAAACAAATCATGATTTAAATCGTGATGTAAATCAATTGACATAAATCACATTAAAACTGGCAAAAACTGATAAGAAATATAAAAAATCAAATAAATCATGATTTATTTGATTTGAAAATTACGTGCATCAAATCTCCAAATGATGTTGCAATGGTTCATAACTTTCTCACATCACAAATTGCCCGTTTTGAAGTGAATAAAAACACACTTTTTCAGTAAGATTCATTATCCTGAGAGATGCAAAACTTCCTAGTCCGACTCCAAAAATGCACTAACTTAAATGGAGGACATTTTTTTGACGAAATTTTCAAAATTAGTATTGTTTGGTATTGTACACCAATGAGTTAACATCATTGACTTTTCAATCATACCTTTTAATTTATACCGTTACCTTTTTTGGACGTAATTCTCGAAATTAGTATCATTTGGTATTGTATACAAATAAGTATAATTTACAAAATAAACAAAATCTCGTTTGAACATTTTTTGGACGTAATTTTCAAAATTAGTATTGTTTGGTATTGTACACCAATGAGTTAACATCATTGACTTTTCAATCATACCTTTTAATTTATACCTTTACCTTTTTTGGACGTAATTCTCGAAATTAGTATCATTTGGTATTGTATTCAAATAAGTATAATTTACAAAATAAACAAAATCTCTTTTGGACATTTTTTTGGACGTAATTTTCAAAATTAGTATTGTTTGGTATTGTACACCAATGAGTTGACATCATTGACTTTTCAATCATACCTTTTAATTTATACCTTTACCTTTTTTGGACGTAATTCTCGAAATTAGTATCATTTGGTATTGTATACAAATAAGTATAATTTACAAAATAAACAAAATCTCGTTTGGACATTTTTTGGACGTAATTTTCAAAATTAGTATTGTTTGGTATTGTACACCAATGAGTTAACATCATTGACTTTTCAATCATACCTTTTAATTTATACCTTTACCTTTTTTGGACGTAATTCTCGAAATTAGTATCATTTAGTATTGTATACAAATAAGTATAATTTACAAAATAAACAAAATCTGTTTTGGACATTTTTTGGACTTAATTTTCAAAATTAGTATTATTTGATATTGTACACTAATGAGTTGACATCATTGACTTTTCAATCATACCTTTTAATTTATACCGTTAACTTTTGTTGGACGTGATTTTCAATATTAGTATTGTTTGGTTTGTATACAAATAAGTATAATTTACGAAATAAACTAAATCTCTTTTGGACATTTTTTGGACGTAATTTTCAAAATTAGTATTGTTTGGTATTGTACACCAATGAGTTGACATCATTGACTTTTCAATCATATCTTTTAATTTATAACTTTCCCTTTTTTTGGACGTGATTTTCAAAATTAGTATTATTTGGTTTGTACACAAATGATATACAAAAAGTATAATTTACAAAAAAAAATCTCTCTAGTCACGTGGAATCTTCCCTTTTGACTGGCAAGTACGAATTTTTAAATGGTTTTTTATTATACTTATCCGAAATAACCTTGGTTCCTTACAATGACGGTTTTGACAAGTTTGACAGTTTGACAGTGTTGACAATGACGGAAAAATTACATTTTCTGAACAGCGCACGGGAAAACTTTTCCGATATTGTTCAGAACATGTCACCTTTCCTGATTCCACCTTTTCCGATAGTTAAAAACTATCGAGGTTAATTTAAATAAATATACGTAATAAAAAATTAAGTATAGTAAAAAGTATCGTTCATTACGCGTCCAGAAATGCTTTTTCCGTGCTTGCATGACTTCCTGTGAGATTGCCAACGCCAACTGCGTCGTCGATTTTTGTTGAACGCTCGATACAATTACAATGCGTATTTAACTAACTTGTGTTAATTCCTAAACATGCAACGAATAAGAAAAACGTCAACATCAGAGGTGCATACATATTTTTTCGCCCAGTGCTAAATGAGCACGTTTCAGTTGCTCATTAGCCATTCCACTTCACGCCTCTTGATCGTTCTCGGTTTACTTATTCCTCGCACGCTTTCCCACTTTCCCCCACACACGGTAACATCGATGAACCGTCCGATGGCACGGATTTTCACACAAGGAATGGTCGATTCCTCCTCTGTGCACACTGTTCCAGAAAACCGTTTTCATTCGAAGGTCCATCCGTGGAAACCGTTGACAGCAAGAGGGAATGCAAATTGTTTACGGTGTTTCCAACGCAAACATTAAAATTCGCATTGAGCTCATTATGCAATTGCCAAGGTCATGATTTGTAATGTCGGTAACATGGCATCGTCGTTTAGCATCACTTGTTTATGGTTTTTGCGAATGTTCACTTTGCCTCGAGGGAATAGGATTATTCCGAGTAGGTTAATGCGTCCGGCTCATTTCAATATTCCATTATATTATTTCATTGACGACGATTTGTATGTGCAGAAATCAAACTAATTATATACCTGCATGTTTTGCTAGTAGAATTCTGCTGAAAGCTGTCGATTTTATTATGCACTAACTAATTAAACGATGTCACCTGTTGATGTCACGATGTCACGTATCACGATGTCACGATGTTATTTTTAAGTCGATGCTAAAGTAGATATTTTCTGTTAGAGTTTCATCCATTTTGGATACCAGTTATTATTATATTTTTTATTGTTTTCTTCCTTCTTTATTGGAGTACTTACTGGTAGTTTATATATTTAGATATAAAGATGTATTTTTTTGTTTTTATTATTTTTTGAATTATTATTATGGTTTCTTCACTCTTCACCTGACTAGTTTCGGCTATCTTCCAGCCATCTCAGAAGTGTTCATTTTTTTGAGCTCAACAAATATTTAACACCTCTGAAGATGGCTGAAAGATAGCCGAAACTTGTCAAGTGAAGAAGAGACACCTCTGAAGATTGCTGAAAGATAGCCGAAACTGGTCAGGTAAATAAGAGGTAATAAAAATAATAAAAACAATAAAAATCATCTTTACATCTAAACATATAAACTACCAGTGAGTACTCCAATAATGAAAGAAGACAACAATAAAAAATATAGATATTTTCTGCCTAATATTTTTTCTCAGTCCACCTTCTACCACAATGGTGTAGGTATGTTTCATTTCTTCTTCTGTTACTGTTTTTCGTTCATGTAGTTCTTCCATTTAGTCCTGTCCTTCGCTAGTTCTTTCGCTTCTTTCCATGTTTTCCCTCTTTCTTCTATTATTGTTTTCATTCTGTCATCCCATGTCTTTCTCCGTCTTCCTTTCCGTTTCTTTTTGTTTGGCTTCGCTTCCCACACTTTTTTCCACAATTCTTTGGTTGTCCATTCTTTGCATGTCTTCTATAATTAAAAAGTTGCAATGGTGAATTATGAAAATCTACGTCACCAAAATTTAAGAATATTGCAGCCATTGTATTGTCCCAAATAATTCTTGAGAAGATTCCAACCCAATCTCATTGCACCATAAAAACATTGAGAAATATGCACGCGTGACGTGTTTTATTGTTCTTTCTTTAGATTAATTACAAAGCCTTGCGTGGTTATAGATGCTTTCACGAACGATTAAGCAAATTATTGCACGTGTGACTCTTTCATGGATCGGTCATTCCTTCGTTCAGATAAATTGTCGGCCTTTGTTCACGTGTGCAAACAAATGCAATGTACGTAACGTTAAATATGTTTCCTGGTTCTGAAATAGTTTTTAAACAACCTTCTGATATGTTTAAAGATCAATGAGGCATTATTATAGATTATTCTTATTATTATATAAGATTATACTTATAATTACTTATAATTTGTATTATACAGGGTGTTGTATGAGGTCAGTGACAAACTTTGACAGATAAAAGATGATGAAAACCTAAGAAAAAAAAAAGAAATAAGAACATCGGTCCGATTCGTCTTAGTTTAGAAGTTACCTTAGAGAAGAGACCTTAAAGATAGAAATATTTTTTATGCAAAAGCTCTCCGTACTTTTTGAGATTTTTGGAATTTTAATTTCTGACACTATTTTGCGATTTGAAGTAAAATTCTCTTGACAACTATTAAATTCGTTGTTTTTGTTGTACTCAGGCAATTATTTCCAAAAATCTCAACATAAATTGAATTACAATTTATTTTTTCTAATTCATTGTTATTTAATTGAATTGCTATATTGCAATTGGGATTAATTCCATTGAGTTTTCGTATTTATTTTGGCATTTCTGAAATTTCGGAAAACCTAAGAAGAAAAAAAAGAAATATGAACATCGATCCGATTCGTCTTAGTTTAGAAGTTACGAGACCTTAATGATAGAAACATTGTTTATGCAAAAGCTCTCCGTACTTTTTGAGATTTTTGGAATTTCAATTTCTGACACTATTTTGCGATTTGAAGTAAAATTCTCTTGACAATTGTTAAATTCGTTGTTTTTGTTGTACTCAGGCAATTATTTCCAAAAATCTCAACATAATTTGAATTACAATTTATTTTTTCTAATTCATTGTTATTTAATTGAATTGCAATATTGCAATTGGGATTAATTCCATTGAAGTTTTCGTATTTATTTTGGCATTTCGGAAATTTCGGAAAACCTAAGAAAAAAAAAGAAATATGAACATCGATCCGATTCGTCTTAGTTTAGAAGTTACGAGACCTTAATGATAGAAACATTGTTTATGCAAAAGCCCTCCGTACTTTTTGAGATTTTTGGAATTTTATTTTCTGACACTATTTTGCGATTTGAAGTAAAATTCTCTTGACAATTGTTAAATTCGTTGTTTTTGTTGTACTCAGGCAATTATTTCCAAAAATCTGAACAAAATCTGAACAAATCTGAATTACAATATATTTTTTTCTAATTCATTGTTATTTTATTGAATTGCAATAGTGCATGATATTTTTTATCATCATTGGGATTAATTCCATTGACGTTTTCGTATTTATTTTGGCATTTCAGAAATTTGGACGTTCACTTATTGACATTATAAGTAATGGATTTTATCTGTTTTCGCGGTTCTTTTTTTTTTTAGTTTACTCAATGTATAACAAATTTTCTGTAAATATCCTGCAATATACAGGTGGGTTACATCTTGTACCTCGCCATTGTTTTTTACGATTCTGAATTTTAAAGAATTTCTCAATTCTGTGAATTATATTTGTAAGAGTTAATAATCTATATTACTTATAATATATACAGGGTGTTAATACTAAGTTGTAACACCCGAAAATGGCAGTTAGAACTCATTGAAACAAACAACTTTTCTTGGTTAAAATTTTTGAATTGGAGCCCAAGTTCATAGTTATTGGCGTTCTTTTGTTTTTCGAAAAATCGTCATTACTCCCTTATTTTAAGAAATATTTAAAAAATACAAAAACGTTCAGCATGCGCTATCGGTTCTCTAAAACATTTGTATTTACAATTATTTTCTATTTTTGCAGTGGTAATTTTGGTTGCATAAGTAATGCATTTTAGCAATGCAATTGATACTGTCATTTTAAAACTTAACACGTGCTTTATTACAATTTTTGAAAAATGCACTATTTTTAAGGAAAATCGTGTAAGTTTCAAATCTTAAAAAAATCATAACTTTTTTCTAGGTAAATAAAAAAAAGTGTTTTGCTGGAAGAGTCTGCATTTAATTCGCTCTAAAAAGCCTAAAATTGTCATTGTCATGCTTGGGAAATTATTGACGCAAAAAAAGAGTTTTTTCTAGGTAATCGAAAAAAAAAGTTTTTTGCTGGAAAAGTCTTGCATTTAATTCGCTCTAAAAGGCCTAAAATTTTCATGCTTGGGTAATTATTGGCCCAAAAAAAAAGTTGTCGAAAAGTAATGGAAATGCTCATATTATATAATAAGGGGTAGTGAAAACAATTGAAGGCAAAGCCAAAAATTTTCATGCTTGGGAAATTATTGACCCAAAAAAAAGTTGTCGAAAAGTAATGGAAATGCTCATATTATATAATAAGGGGTAATGAAAACAATTGAAGGCAAACGAGGATATTAAAGATAACTATATTATTACTTGCTACGATTTTTATCCAAAATTGTGCCTAAGAATAGAAATAATATGCAGTCTTAAATTAGTTTTATTGGCCGTAAGGCGAGTTCGTGACGAAAGTGATGAAGGCCCGTTTAATAAAGTTTTATTATATAATCTTTGCCAGAATTTTTATGAAGTCCTGCATAATGCATTAGTTAACTCTTTATTTCCTGATTTAATTATTATGTTATTATTACTTGGAATAACACCAAAATATAATGCTGTGCAATTATATTCACCTTAACATTCAACCGCTCAAACTGGCAATGAGAATTCACATGGTTAATTATTTAGTGCAAATTATAAGATAACTGTATATCTGAAGAGTAAAAGTAACAATTCTTTTTATGTATTATTACTTTATTGATAACCTGCATTAGATTATATGGCATATTTTATACTTAGAAAAATAAATTGTCTGTAAATAAAAATTGTTTCATTAATAATTTTCATTACAGCAATCTTAACTTTTTTAAATTGTCCCCATTTTCTCCATTAGAATTTATTATTTTATCTTTATATTTTAATTTATTCATTTATTTAAAATATTTTGATTGTGGATATTATTTTAGAATATTTTTTTTATTCAGGGTGTCCCGTGCCACGATACGCACCGTGTATATATTTTAATTATATTTTATTTTAATTTTATTTTTTTCAAATATTTTGATTGTGGATATTATTTTAGAATAATTATTTTTATACAGGGTGTCCTGTGACACGATGCGCATAGCTTAGAAGCGTATATTTCTTGGACAATTTTTAGTCGAAAATGCACTTTTGTCCAAAACTTAATTTTAGATTTAATATTAGAAGAGCAAGAATGCGGAGGGTCATTATGATAACACATGGATTGAATTTGTGTAGGTAATAAAAAAAAAAAAAAATTGTTAATTATTAAAACATAACTTTATTCTACATGTTTTTTGCTTTCTTAAATTTTGCCCATAACTATTATGTTTTGGACAAAATGGTATAAGGCATTTTCGACTAAAATTTGCCCAAGAAATGCACTCTTAAGCCATGGGCATCGTGTCACGGGACCAGGGGAGGATGGGGAACATACAAGCGGCCCGGGAACAAACTTTTATCGGCCCATTTTGCATTCACATAAAATTGCAATAATACCATATAATCAAAATAATAATCATACTTCAAAATTTGACAAATATGTAAAAATCAAAAATACTTTACAATAAATAATTTCAAATTGAATATATTATTTTTATTTTTAAAATATATTAAAATGTATTATCAGAGACATAACACCTCTGAGGATGGCTAATAAAAGCCGAAACAAGTTGGACATCAATTAAAAAGATTACATAACTAAGAGAAAGTACTCCCCATAAAGAAAAAATCAATATAAAATTAAATACCGTAAGTTTTTCATAATACTTATTTATTTATTAATACAGAGGTTCCTAAAGTGTGCGTTTACTGTTCTGCTTTCAATCATATTAAATAAAATATGAAAAAGATTAGGTAATTAAAATTCATGCTTTGACTAAGAAAATTTAATTATATTTTATAAAATCTTCATTAAAATTACAAAGGTTTAATAGACCCAGCAATATTTTTTTTTAATTATTGGAGTTTTATTCCGAAAGCATATCCCTCACAAAGTTGTTAAAATGTTCAGAGTTATTTGCAGAAAATTTATTGAACATGAAAGAAAAAAATTAATAATTAAAAAAATTTAAATGTAATTTTCAACATTATTACTTTTACAAATTTTACATTACAAATTATAATTTAAATTGTAAAATATTAATCAAAACACAAAATCGTCATTTGCATTATACAATTTATATTGGATATTATAATAATAATAATAATGATATTTACCAGCGGGAGAACCTGCATAATATACACATAAAAATTTAAAATAAAAACTTACTAAACGAAAATGAATTTGAAACTTGATTTGAGATTTTACATGAAAGTAAAAAATGTAAATTATAAATTGCGAAACTCAAATGAAATAACGAAGTTATCATGATAAATGATAGAATTTAGTTGGAAATTATAAAATTCTTATAGTAAATACGAAAATATTAATTATAAATTTCAATGTTAAATTAAAATTTGAAATTTTTAGTATAAATTATAAAAAACTTTATCCTCAAAACATATAACTCACTAAGTTATTAATATTCTGACAGAAATTTGCAAAAATATTAATGCAAAATACAAAATTATGTACAAAATTACAAAGAGACGCCATGAAGTTTTTATTGCAAATGTAAAATTTTGATATTTTATTACAAATTGCAAGTTGATCAAACCATAAAATACTCATTGAAACATATCGCTTGTAAACTGCAATGAATTGGAAATTACAAAATTTTCGTTAGAATTTATTAATATAATTACTAGACTTCATTCATAAATTGTAAAGATCAATGGAATCTGCGACTGTTTTTATTCTAATTTATAACGTCTTTCCCCAGAAATCATATTCCTTTCAAATGTATTAACCATTTCATAATGGCAAAAACTATAATGGATGTTGTAAAATGTTGATTAAAATGTTTTTAAATTCAACAAAAACAATGAAATTTTCGCATTTTAACTACACATTACAGAAATTTCTTCGAAAATCCTATAAATAGTAATAGCATTATGATGAATGTTACGAAGTTTTGATGATGGATTTCAGTATTTCAATAGAAATTATGGAGAATTAATTATAAATTTCAAATGTTTTAGAATTTGTAAGTTTTTATTATGAATACAATATTTCAATGGAATTAGAAAACAATCATAAAGTATAAATATGTTTACATTAACACTATAACAAATACAATAATAAATAAGCAAATAAGTAAATAAAGACATAAATAAGTTTTATTGGAATTATGTAATTTTCGTTGTGACTTTCATCATTCATCATTCTAAATTACCAAATTGCAATAACTTTATGAAAATTTCATTGTTATTTGATAAATTTTAAAGTATAAATAAGTTTGCATTAACAGTATAACAAATACAATAATAAATAAGTTAATAAGTAAATAAAGAAATAAATAAGTTTTATTGGAATTATGTAATTTTAGTTGTGACTTTCATCATTCATCATTCTAAATTACAAAATTGCAATAAATTTATGAAATTTTTATTGTTAATTGATAAATTTCACTGTAAAATGTAAAATATTCAACATTCGTATTATAAATTACAACATTTCAGCAGCGATTATTAAAATTTTATTGTAAATTGCCAAAATTTCACTATAAAATGCAAAATGTCATTGGCATTTCCAAAATTTGTATCGAGTTGTTAAAATGTTTATAGTTATTTGCAGAAAATTTTATGAAAATAAACTTAGGTGGAAATTACGAACTGTTCATTAGCGATTACAAAATGTTTATTAGAAATTATGAAGTACTTATTATAAATACCAAAATTTTACTACATATACATTTTCCTTACAAATTAGAAATTTTTATTAAAAATTGCAAAAAGCTAATCAAACCACAACATATTAAATTTATATCATGTCGATGTAAATTAAATTTACAAAAGCTTCAAAATTTTCAATACATTTTTTTATTAGAAATACCAATTTTTTTATAAATTACAAAGATTAATGGAACCTGCCAATTTTTAGTTGAAAATTATAACGGCTATCTACACAATTTATATTCCTCGCCAAATTATTTTATATTTCATAAAAATTTGCAAAAAATATTATGGAAACGGAAAGGATCCATGGAAAATCCTAGTTCAAAAAGGGAGCTGCGAACCACTGTGTTAATACATATATAAACAATCTTTATTGGGCTATCGACCACATGGGGTCTTTCCGCCTTGTGTTAATACATTGAATCAAAATTATTAATAAACTTGTCGTCGGATCTGCCAGCCCAAAATTCTGGGGCTTCCGGCCCAACATTCGGGATGGCTACCGGCCCACCGGGAAATTTCCCATTTTCCCGTATGGCCCATCCGCCCCTGCACGGGACACCCTGTATATGCAATATAGTTAAACAAATATGTAGGTAATGTGTAGGAATATTACCTACGAGATATATAGATATATCTAAGATCTTTCTTAGATAATAATTTCTTAGATAATCTAAGAAATATATAGATATTTAATGTGTGGCATATTTGCGGAGAATAACTGTTATAAGGATATTTGTTTAATGTACGCGGAATTTCTTAATCGTGGATATATCCAGGCAATAAAAGCAACTTACAACGTTTATTGATTACCACGCTGTAAGTTGTGGCCATAAACTTTTCTTATTCGTACGTTTCGAATGTTTCCCGCGGCTATCATTTTTTCCCCGAAGGCCACCCCTCGCCATTTACTAATAACTGCGATTTTCATGCACACTGTGCAGAAATAATCCACTGTAATTTGTGATTTTATTTGATACCTGTAGCATTAATTTTAATTCGTGCAGCTGTCGAGCAGAGTCCTGGTAATTGCGTAGGCCGATTAGTACTTATCACCGTGTGAAGGTCCGGCCTGCAGGGGGCTGTGGGGGGCCACCAGGTGGAAATGTTGCTTCTGGAAAGCGCCGAGTTTTCCCACACCAACCTGGTGTAAAATGCAAATTGAAGTGAAGGTCAAGAGTGTTTTCATAACCTCTGGTGGGTTTCGGTGACGTTGCTGTGATTTAAATTGTTTACATTAGTACCTGCGCGTAAATAGATTCAAACCTGGGTTCAGATGGTTTTGAAAGGTGTAAAACGATGCGATTGCGAAACGCTGTTTTGTATTCGGTAGATTTATCTGTTTTGTGAAAGGGATTAGCTTCATTCTTCATTGCCGATTATGCGGCATTTAAATCACGTTCAAATTCTATTTTAAAACTGTTGTAAATAAACGTCGTAGTCTCGTAGAGGATTGTATTATGAAGGTCTGGTTGGTCTTAAGTATTCTAATAGTTAAAAACAATACATTTTTGCAACGACAGTGCGTAAAATAAGTGTTTACGTTCACACTGCGTAAAGTGGTACTTTTTAGCACAAGTGCCTTAAAAATCGTGCGTAAATACATCAACTGTGCGTAATATAAGTTTTACACACTTGCAACGACAGTGCGTAAAATAAGTATTTACGTTCACAGTGCGTAAAGTGGTACTTTTTAGCACAAGTGCCTTAAAAATCGTGCGTAAATACATCAACTGTGCGTAAAATAAGTTTTACACACAATTCATTAACTCACCTATTAAAAAAAAGCATCAACTTTTACTTAGAAGTAAACATTGAATAGAGAAAGAAATTCATAACTTCAAACATTCAAGTGAATAATACATTGGTACAATGTGAGATATTCATTTTTTTTCATAATAGCTGTCGCAGAAAAAACTTTGTATGATACACTTTCGTAAAGAGCATTTTTGCACTCGCGTTTTTTGTTGAACTCGGCTGTGCCTCGTTGGTACCATATTTGTACCTACTTAAGAAATGTAAGGCAAGAAAATGTTCATAACGTTTATTGTTTTTACACTAAAATTTCTGAAAATTGTATTAACTTAGTGTTTCCTTAGTTTTACTTTCACCATATGCCATATGGGAAATATTGTTTTCGTGAAACAATTTTTAATTAATGATTTTAAGTAAAGTATCTTTACTCAGATTAAGACCATCTGACCGATTAAGACTCACCTATTAAAAAAATACATCAACTTTTACTCAGAAGTAAACATTCAACAGAGAAATAAATTCAAAACTTCCAATTCAAAACCATCTGCAACCCCCTTTTTTTTCTTTTCTCTCCAATACTCCACCTCTGTAGTTGATGTTCGTCGTTCAACACTGTAGATTCCGCCTTGGCCCTGGCTGACTGAGTGGAGACGGCGTGTACAGTCCTTCAGCCTTAACTAGTTGGGGGTGCGGCTCCACATGATTTAATTATAAGGTGGTAGAAGTGTACTCGGGAAGAGTTTATTTAAATCACGAAAAATTATCCCACAACAAAACGTACATTTGTTAAATAAAGAAAAATGGTAAATCATACAAAAACCAAAGGGGGCATCTATACTAAGGTGACCAAATTCTAACAATAGAAAAGCGGGACACCGGGGGTGGGGGAGGTGTTGATTTTTATATTAATTAACAAAGAACACAAAACGCAAATTATATAATATTATATTACAATTTTTCAACAACATGAAACATAATGTAGTCAAATTTACAAATATAATAAATACGAGGCATGTTTCTAAAGTAAGTATCGTTTTGTATTTCCCGTTGTAGTCTCCGCTATACCTTCAAGTTCAAATTGAGACCAATCAAGTTCAAATTGAGACCAATCAATTTCAAATTGAGGCCAATCAAGTTCAAATTGATACCAATCAATTTCAAATTGAGACTAAACAAAATCAAGTTGACACTAAACAATATCAAGTTGAGAGTAAAAAAATAAAATTGATATTGTTTAGTGTCAACTTGATTTTGTTTAGTCTCAATTTGAAATTGATTGGTCTCAATTTGGAATTGATTGGTATCAATTTGAACTTGATTGGCCTCAATTTGAGATTGATTGGTCTCAATTTGAACTTGATTGGTGTCAATTTGAACTTGAAAAGGTATAGAGTACCTCTATAAGGTTTGATAAGAGTAGGGACCAGAGCGTCATCCATTCTGATTGGTAGGATCAATTTTTCCAAGGCATGCTTAGATTTTTATTGACTTTGTAATTTATGACAATTGTAATTCACTAAAATTACGAAACTTGAAATTTTGATGACAAGTCTAAATAAATGTGTTGTCAACATGACATATGTAGTGCAGCTGGTTGTAAAAATTGTTCAAAATAAGTTTTACACACAATTCATTTACTCACCTATTAAAAATAAATGCATCAACTTTTACTTAGAAGTAAACATTCAAGTGAATGATACAATTGGTACAATGTGAGATATTCATTTTTTTTATAATAGCTGTCGCAGAAAAAACTTTGTATGATACACTTTCGTAAAGAGCATTTTTTGCACTCGCATTTTTTGTTGATAAGTTACTTTGATAGGTTAGTTTTATAAATCTATCCCGAAAAATGTCCATCAACGATCAATTTGTCTGAAAAATATAAATCGGAAAAATTGAAAACTCTGAAACTCTGACTGTGAAAAGTTCATTTACAGATGATCAATGGCAAGTTTGCCGAGGAATTAAGTTGAAACTAAACGCAATACCCACCGTACTTAAAAAAGCTACTATTCGCGTTCAAAATACATGTGAAAATACTGCTGCAGTTAGTAGCCAAAATACCGATGAAATTCTTCCAATTTGCTCTATAAAAAATGAAAGGATTGAAAAATTGCTGAAAAGAATTTCCTCTATAAAAAATGAAAGGATTCAAAAATTGCTGAAAAGAATTTCCTCTATAAAAAATGAACGGACTGAAAAATTGCTGAATAAAAATTACAAAAATAAATAAGTAACCTATTAATGAACATTTTCAGAAAAATGTAATTAAATGTTGCTAGATTCGAAGGTTTTAAGTAATATGTAATATATTGTTGCAATTAAAATTAATTAACTTGAAACATTTTTGTTTGTATGTTTCAATGTTTTCTAAAAGCTATGTCCGTAGATTTTTTTATGAAGGATTGCCATGAATAAAAACAAATGTTTGGATCAAAAATATTTGACATTTAAGCACCTATAACTTCAAAATAAACAATAAAAGATCACCCCAAAAAAAAGCAAAATCTTTCTAAAGTCAGGACTTTTTTGAAACGTCACGGGACGCGGGACAAATTTCTAATAATCGGGACTGTCCCGCCAAAAACGGGACGTCTGGTCACCTTAATCTATACTGCGGCACAGATTCCGCAGTTTCGTTCGACACGGCGTTTACACAGCGCACGTCCCAAACCCAGAATTCTTGGTATGTCGGTTGGATCGGTAACGCCCCTTACAATAGCAGATGTACTATGTGACAAAACAAAAAAAAAAACTAGAACCGTTAATATGTTCTAATGTGAACGTGTCTGAAATTACTATGGATACTAAATTAATTAATTTGAAAATTACTATGAATACTAAATTAATTAATTTGAAAAACGTCTTATTTATCTGCCTGGAAAAAAACACCAAAAGTGAATAATATCATGATTATGAATTGTGTGCTCTTGGTACTCTGTCGGGGGGGGGGGGGGGGGGGACCAGGGGAGTAGTTAAACTATGGGGATTCTAACGCACCCCCCGCAGAGATTTCGATTAATTTAATCCGCGTTTTAATCGAACTTTTGATTCGCGAGGAATCGACGGATTCGCGTCTAATCGCGAATAATGTAAGTACCGCGGATAATTGTTGCGATTATCCCATTACCTGCAAATTTCGCCGATTAGACGCGAATCCGTCGATTCCTCGCGAATCAAAAGTTCGATTAAAACGCGGATTAAATTAATCGAAATCTCTGCGGGGGGTGCGTTAGAATCCCCATAGTTTAACTACTCAGGGGTGTTCGCAATCGCTCACTGTGTCTCGCGATCCCTTGAAACTTTACAGGGCTGAAGTCCCTTAACCCAGAGTCGTTCTCGTAGGGAGGCACCATCACCTTCATAGAAAACTAGGACAGTGAAAATATGAAGATACCTTAAATTTCGAAAAAAATTGTTGTGTAAATACGAACTAATTTTTTAGGGCCTTGTTTTCTTCTTAATTTACCAATCTGTATTACCAATTTACCAATTGTTAACGCCGAGTTCAACCGCAACTGCTCTTATGATCACCCCATCGCTCAATTTGAATTATTGATTTCTGAGCTTTATTGAAAAGTGTCACCTTAACTTGACAGTAAAGATGTCTGTGTCATATGACGGGAGTTATTTGAATTTGTCATATCACAGCGCAATTCAATCTGTTGAAAATTGGCTGTACCAGTTTTCTATGAAGGCTATGGTACGGGATGAAGGTACCCGCAAGATAGCAAGATATCCCCACGGCCTAAATCTAGGTATCAGCATCATGTGTGAAATAATAGGGTTAATTCTTACCTAAAGATATAAAACGGCCGGAAAGTCATATTATCTGAAATCGTACTCAGATTTGTGGTGAGGCCTACAAAAAGCACAAAGGGCCAAAGCACAAACTCACAAATCACGCTTTAATGGCGGTCACAATCCCGGTACTTTACCGGGTTCCACGACCAACTGCGCGTGCGGTCTCTCAACGATTTAACACCAGTTACATAAGTTTTGGGTTTTTTTTTTTAATGATTTACGTGACATAGTAAAACTACTACATCTAGTATGGAGAAACATGTTGCTAGGGATCTTATCAATTTATTTGATATTTCACATTTTCGCCTGATTTTTGCAAAGTGGCGTATAAAGTAGATATTCGAAAGTCCATCTACAACTTAGTTGGATAGCTGCCAAAACGAGATACGTATGTAGGTTGTGGTTAAATATCTTTATTACTTCGTCTTAGAAAATAATTACATTGAAGAAATACTAACACAACACTACATAGATTAAACTTTTTGGGAGAAAACTTTTTTTTTTATTGATTTATTTATTATTTTTTCTATCTCACTTTTTTTACATACACAACTGCTTGGATCTTCAACACAAAGGGCCACACGTATAATGAATATTTTTCGTGAGCAAAGTGTTTCAAAAAGCACTGTATATTGGGCAATTCGAGAGAATGTGAGGAGGAAATTCCATGTGTAAAGCTACCAAAAGCAGGCTGTCCACGGAAGTTAACAGAACTTCAGGTCAATAGACTAGCCGTGCAATCCAGAAACACCATTGGCATGTCCATCAGTAAATTCGCCCGTCGGTTCCATGTTTCTAATGCTACAATGAGTCGTATATCGCAAGAAAAGGTCTAAACGCAGCCTAAATTGTTACATTTAGGCCTTTGCTTGCGATATACAGGGTGTTTATACTAAGTTGTAACACCCGAAAATGGCAGTTAGAACTCATTGAAACAAACAACTTTTCTTAGTTAAAATTTTTGAATTGGAGCCCAATTTCATAGTTATTGGCGTTCTTTTGTTTTTCGAAAAACCGTCATTACTCTCGTATTTTAAGAAATATTTGAAAAATACAAAAACGCTCAGCATGCGGTATCGGTTCTCTAAAACATTTGTATTTACAATTATTTTCTATTTTATCAAATAACAAAATGGCGACCGAAGAAAAATGTCCAAACAAGATATGTTGAAAATCACTCGATTGATTTTTGAAAATAAAACTTATGAAATCCTTAAACTGTATTATAACATTTGTCTGAAACATTTTTTTCGATCTGTCCAAAAAAGTTATTATTTAAATTGAATTACAAGATAAATTTTAACAAACTGCAACAATCATTTAAAACAAAGTAGGCTAACCTTAAGTTAGGCCATTAAACAAGTTGAGGCACGTGTTTTCTAGTTTGTACGTTCAAATTTAAATACTTTATGATCTTGTTCTTCAGAAATATCTGCTTCATCTTGAAAAGTTTCTGTCACGTTTATCATATGTGTGCGTATTTTGCATAATTTGTGTATAAAAATGCATTATTATCAAAACAGACAAATGTTATAAGATAGTTCAAGGATTTTATAAATGTTTTATTTTCAAAAATCGATCGATTGGTTTTCAAAATATCTTGCTATGAAATTTTTGATCCGTCGCCATTTTGTTATTTGATAAAATAGAAAATAATTGTAAATACAAATGTTTTAAAGAACCGAAAGCGCATGTTGAACGTTTTTGTATTTTTTAAATATTCCTTAAAATAAGGGAGTAATGCCGATTTTTCGAAAAACAAAAGAACGCCAATAACTATGAACTTGGGCTCCAATTCAAAAATTTTAACAAAGAAAAGTTGTTTGTTTCAATGAGTTATAACTGCCATTTTTGGGTGTTACAACTTAGTATTAACACCCTGTATAGACAACTTGTAGCATTCGAAACATGGAATCGACGTTACAAGTTTACAATTCTGTTTTTTTGGAATGGACTATGTAACGTCGATTCCATGTTTCGAATGCTATAAGTTGTCGATGTATCGCAAGCAAAGGCCTAAATGTAACAATTGAGGCTGCGTTTAGACCTTTTCTTGCGATATATCGACAAATTGTAGCATTAAAAACATGTCGAATAAAATTGACTCACTAATGATATTTGGCACAAATGTCACAGACTGTAAATCTTGAACAACAAAATAACATTAATAGAAGAACTATCTCTTGCTCTTCCTTGTGCAAGATCTGCCCCCGATAACGTAAAACAAAACAATATTAATGGAAGAACTATCTCTTGGTCTTCCTTGTGCAAGATCTGCCCCCGATAACGTACAACAAAACAATATTAATGGAAGAACTATCTCTTGGTCTTCCTTGTGTAAGATCTGCCCCCGACAACGTTTACAGCATTTGCATGTTAATCTTTAATAACCACCTTTCATCTAACATTTCATAATGCTTCGTGCAAAGCCGCACAGCTCGTACTGTTTTGCGGCTAACAATGTGGCATATATTAAAATGATAATTGCCGTTCTTTTGAGAATATAAGGTGGTTATAATTTATGGCTTAAAATAGCTTGTTAAAATTGGTATTTGAGCCGTGTGTTACAATTCTTCCGAGCTTGCTCATATAATTACAACATCTGTCACGCACTAAATCTGTGACGACGACCTCACAGTTGACCCGCGGGTCTGTTTCACGGTACTCCTCCGCGTGTGGCGAATCTGCAGGTCCCGGACCCGGATGGTAATAACAGGGGCGCCCCCGGATCTCGCAGAAGTGCAAAAATCGGATCTTGCTGGCCGTTTCCCCGTGGGTCGTCGCGGTTTCCATTCTGGGCACGCACGGACATAATTATTGCGCGTCCGTGACACACTTGAGCGGAAAACGCGCTCGCAAGAAAACTATCTGACCAGATAGCTGGACGCCGTGGATTACGTGGAGGGACTCCAGAAGGTGACACGGGTATGTCTCATCTCGCACAAAGTTCATGGGCTTTTCTATGTAATGGGATATCATCGGTGCAAAAAATGCTGTTGATTCAAAGCGGTCACTTTGGGACGGTTGCTCAGCAGCGGATGGTCCGGTTCGGGTTTCCCCATGGAGAAGAGAAAAAAAAACTGGATATGGGTGGAAACGACTGTGCGAACAAGCCACGATCTCAGGTTGTTTACATTCATAAATTATGCTTACTTAGATATTTTATAATTTACATAATTTTTACCTTTAGATGTATTTTTTATAAAACATTTTATACGTAACTGAGCGTGGAATATTAAAAATTAAAATATTTCAGCAATTATCTGAAACTCCGAAAACCGTGTACATCTTTTAGTACCTTGAGATCTGTGTTCATTTTTCAGAAAATCCAAATTATCTCCCAAACTACCAACTTTTGAAACAAAATATAAGGCTTGAAAAAGATGTAAAATGAGTCGCTGAGTAATTAAATATAGGATATGCCATTTAAAAAATCAAGTTATAGCCCTTAAAAATTTACCAAAATTAATGTGTCACAGCAAGGTGATGCCACAATGCAAATAAACGGTCTTGCCGCCAAAGGATACACAATCAGATGTTTAGATACAGGCAAAGTCCCAACCTGATATCCCAAAAACAAAGTCCCCTGCGATTTTTTTTTAATAAGTGCCTGCAAACACATAAAATACATATCTTCTGAACAGTTAGAGCGACTTTCAAAAACTAAACGGGTTTATAAAGCCTAAAAGGGGCAAATTCAAATATGCAAAGTTATACAGGGGGTTCCATTAAAAAAAACCGCAACGTTGATACTTTTAGGGCTTTTGGAACACCCTGTGTAATATGAAATTAATTTTAAAAAGTAACCATAATTTATACGTGCTGTGTGATTTCTGGATTATTTGAATGTCTATTACGAGAAATATTCACATAAGTGTGCTTTATTTACATTTTTATGGAAGTTAATAAATTTCGACCACCTAATTTATCACTCTCGCTTATTCTGAGTATAGGATGTTAAAAGACACATTTAGTTATACATGCTCTGTGAGTTCTTTATTATTTGAATGACTATTAAGGGAAATATTCAAATAAGTGTACTTTATTTACAATTTTGTCCATATATCCCAAAAGTGAAACTTTTTTGCAAGTCGCATATTTTGGCCACAATATTCCGTGCCGTATAGCGTGAATAACCCTGTATAGTTCACTAGCATACAAAAAAATAATTTCTCTAACTGTGCCCGTTCGATAACTATCGATTTTTTTGTACTTGTGTGTCTGCTAAATCAACCCTGATAGACTATTTATATTAAATTTACTTAATATATAGCAAGTTTTTAGTTTAAAAATATGCCATGCATATTCCATTTTTTTTTTATTACTCCAATGATAATTTAATAGTAAATACCAATATGGTCGGAATTTCATCAAATTCGGAATACACGTTCGATATGGGATAATTTAAAACATACGGTATATAACATACAAATATGGGCGACCAACCTAACCTAACCATACCTAACCATACAGGGCGACTAACCTTAGATGTCAAATGAAAAGTCTCGAATAACTTCACTTTTTCGTTATTATTTTCACAAACAAGTTAATCTACATCTAATTATTATGAAATCAAAAATGCATTTGGTTTTAGCAATATACAGAGTGATTCGTATCAAATAGCAAGTTATTACATGATAGGAATTTTTATATATGTTTATCTTAAGTCGATAACAATAGGAAAAGGTTATTAAAACATGCAAATAGCACTTTGTGTTAGTAAACATTGTAATATATTTATAATAATATTTAATGAATACAAATACGATTTACAGAGCCTTATCGATAGAATTATCAGAACATAATTATAACATGGAACTAAATAAAATTTTATCAATTGGAACTAAATTCTGGTTCATTATTATTTTTAACTAAGAAGACAGTGGTTTCATTTTATAAAGTTTTACACATGAACACTAACATACATGATCTGACAGTGAAAAAAATATTGAATGTCAGATTTCTAACAACGTTGCCTAATTCATATATTAAAATAATTAAATGATTGCTTCAATCATTCGAGTGTGCTGTTTTTTTTTTTACTTAAACCAATCAACTATATTTTATATTATTATTTGACTGATTTAGTTTTGTAAAATTAAAATAGCAAATATATTTTGTACTCAATACATACTCAATTTGATGGCAACATTGGCCACTGTCATAAAACATCTTTTGTTTTAAATATAACCTATATTTTCAAATTTTACATTGGCCAACAATATTGTTACCCTAACAGAGCCAACTTAGTTAAAAATAAAAATGGAACAGAGTTTAGTTACCATATATTTTGGGCAGTTTAGGCAGTTTATAAAATAGTACACAAATAGTATACTGGGTTGTGGCAAATTACTCGAAAGGAAATTGCTCGAAAACATTTGTTCGAAAAATTGTTCCTCGAATCAACAGTTCTCCAAATGCCAAGTTCGAATAACAATTTCTTGAAAACAAAATTGCTCGAAATAATGACATCATAAGTTACTTATAGAAATTTTATAAAATGTATTGGTACTGTGTAACTATGTGTGTAACTGTGTACTATGTAAAGTGTACTATAACAGTTGTTTACATTTGTTTTTAGATTTATGAGAATGTATTTAAACTTATTTTCGAATACATGTACAGTGTACACTCAATAACCAATATTGTGGAAAAGACATCCTGTAATATCTTCTCCCACAATTGCGATATTTACGGCTTCCCATTAGAGGTGTTAGGTTAGGTTAGGTAAGGTTATGTTAGTACGGCTTGAGTGTAAACAAATATGAACAAATTTTCTACTACATTTAACTAATGCAAACTATTCAACAGATTTAAAAAAATAATAGACCGTTGTATTGCAAATTGGGTATGCTTTTAACTGAGCTATCTCTCAAGTCCTACTCCAATTTGAAAATTGGACCTGGAAAACAGAGCCAACTTAGTTGAAAGTAAAAATGGAACAGAGTATAATAAAAAAAAATTCCATCAAATATTATTGAAAAGTAAATTATATATATATATATATATATATATATATATATATATATATATATATATATATATATATATAAATACAATTAGCCACATTTATCAAAAATTTCAAAATTTAAATAAATAAACATTTACATATTTTCGTGAAATTATATTAAAAAAATGCTCAACTTGTTAAAAATCAAAATCATCAAATCTCGTTTAGAACAAATTATAAATTATCAGTCATTAGATTGATGATTAGGTTGTATGAATTGGTATTCAGTTGTATATGTCTCTTGATAATGGTTGATAATGGTCGTGAGACCGAAACAACTGTAGAGTTTTTCTAATAAAAAAAAAGAATATGAAACTTAGCCAAGTGAAGTAAATAAACATTTACATATTTTGGTGAAATTATAAAAAAAAATGCTCAACTTGTTAAAAATCAAAATCATCAGATCTCGTTTAGAACAAATTATAAATTACCAATCATTAGATTGGTGATTAGGTTGTATGAATTGGTATTCAGTTTTATATGTCTCTTGATAATGGTCGTGAGACCAAAACAACTGTAGAGTTTTTCTAATAAAAAAAAAGAAATGTGAAACTTAACCAAGTGTTTCATTTATACCTACTAATTATCAATCATTTCATATAATTGTAAAGCCAAAGTTAACCCATTAAAGAAATCTGGAATATATGAAATAATTAGTCTGAATTTTCCGCTTCCTCGTCGTCTTCCTCGTTATATAGTTATATACGAGTTAGATATTGAAGAAGACGGAGAAGAAGAAGTAGAGGAGGGCGAGGTCTTATACGAGTTAGATATTGAAGAAGACGGAGAAGAAGAAGAAGAAGAAGAGGAGGAGGAGGAGGAGGAGGAGGAGGGCGAGGTCTTCTTCTTCTCCGCCTTCATCAATATCTAACTCGACAGTTTCTTCTTCATTTTCATCTAATCCGTATTCATCTTGTGATTCTTCTTCGGAACTGTATTCTTCATCCATAAGTTACAACACTTTTTCGGACTTTCCATCAAATTTTGAGACATGCAGATCTTAAGATAATCAGTAGTCTCTTACCCATATTTTTGTTGTTTTATCAATTCTGGTTTTTCTAGAGTGAAGAAGAAGTAGAGGAGGATGAGGTCTTCTTCTTCTCCGTCTACTTCAATATCTAACTCGTCAGTTCTTCTTCATTTTCATCTAATCCGTCTTCATCTTGTGATTCTTCTTCGGAACTGTATCTTCATCCATAAGTTACAACACTTTTTCGGACTTGCCATCAAATTTTGAGACATGCAGATCTAGCTTAATCAGTAGTTTCTTAACCATATTTTTGTTGTTTTATCAATGCTGGTCTTTCTAGAGTGAAGAAGAAGTAGAGGAGGATGAGGTCTTCCTGTTCTCCGCCTTCTTCAATAACTAACTCGTCAGTTTCATCTTCATTTTCATCAAATCCGTCTTCATCTTCTGATTCTTGTTCGGAACTGTATTCTTCATCCATAAGTTACAACACTTTTTCGGACTTTCCATCAAATTTTGAGACATGCAGATCTAACTTAATCAGTAGTCTCTTAACCATATGTTTGTAGTTTTATCAATACTGGAAGTTTTTCTGGAATGGTGCGTACTAAACCTTCGATCTAATTTATTGCAGGCTTCCTGGGCTTCTTCACTACCTTAATATATAAACGACAAATATTATACCTAGAGCCATGATCAATTTAATAGTTTAGGTTAATAACACTTTATAATAACAATAACGTTATAAATTGCTCCATGTTGTGTCTATATTCCCAATAACGCCAAATTCTGGCAAGTTTTAATACGACATTTCAGATTGACCACCCTGTATAATAGTTATTTCAAAATTCAAATCGTATATGTTATCTCCATAGATACAAAATATCACGGATATCTACATATTTTTTATTTGACATTTAAGGTTGGTCGCCCTGTATAATAGCCATATTTGTATGTTGTTTACTTTATGTTTTAAATGATCCCAAAATGAACGTGCATTCAGAATTTTATGAAATTCCGACCATTTTTTATATTTTGGCTTCCTACAAAAAACCCTATATATTGGTAGTTACTATGAAATGTTCGTTGGATTTGTAAAAACAAAAAAAACGAAATATACATGGCATATTTGTAAAACTGAAAACCTTCTTTATATTAAGTAATGTACGCAATTTTTTCTACTCCCAGTGGAAATTTATGATAAATTTTGCACCAATTGATGCATTGTTGTTCTGTCAGATGCTAATGGAAATATTTGATATTAACCATCACGTGACTATTTTGACAATTTCAAAACTAATTGGCACAATGTTGCCAATGCTCATACAAATATTTTCATGCTAATGCATGAATTCATATATATGTATATGTAGAAAAATTATTCATATATATGTAGAAACATTTAATTAAAATAGTCAAGCTGGGTTAATTTAGCAGACACACAGGTACAAAAAAAAAAAGATAGCTGCCGAACGGGCAAAGTTAGAGTAATGATTTTTGGTATGCGAGTATAATATATATGTAGCTTTAGACAGAGCCTAAGTGCAAACCTCGAACTTTGCTGTTTGGAAAGTTCTGCTCTATTAAAAATAAATTACGTTTATAAAAATCAACACATTTTAATTTAAATACGAAAGTGTTAAAAACTATAAACAAAAATTAAAACACCCTCGATAAGAAGACAAAATGTCCTTCTTCAAGATATAAAAAAATCAGATTTATTACTAAACGGCATTGTTTCAATTCGAGCTAGCTAAATAAGCGCCTTTTTGTCATCATTCAGCTACAAACAAAACAGTGAACTTTCAAGGTGTGTAGATTGTATTTAGAATGAAAAAAAAACTACAGATACAGCATATCTCGTTAACAGCTGAAGTATCTACAAAGTATTTAATGTTTTTTGTGTGCAAAAAATGCAACTATATTTTGAGATTTTTGGCCGCATATTGAGCAAAAGTTCCAATTGATCTAACACTTAGATTTTTTAATACAAGACCTAAATTCTGTTCAATTTTTATTTTTAACTAAGTTGGCTCTGTTAGGGTGATAGTATTGTTGGCCAATGTAAAAAGTCTCTAGACTTGAAAAAATAGATTATATTTAAAAAAAAGAGGTTATATTTTATGACAGTGCGCAATGTTGCCATCAAATCGAGTATATATTGAGTACAGATTTTATTTTAGAATTTTTATTTTAATATATGAATTAGGCAAGGTTGTTGGAAATCTGACATTTTTTTTTCACTGTCAGATAATTTTGGTTGGTGTACATGTGTAAAACTTTATAACATGAAACCACAGCCTTCTTAGTTAAAAATAAAGTAAAAAAATAAAAATAAAAATAAAAAATGGAACAGAGTATATGTATTCATATCAGAACGAATGACTAGCATTTCAAATTTCTAGTCTGTAATAATAAAATTTTAATTGCAATGTATACATTATTTGGATTAAATGAACATTTGGCACATATGGAATATTTTGAAACATTTTGGAACATTTTTAACATTTGGAAATGATGTAAACATGAATGTAAAGATTTGGATGTCACTTCCGAGAACTTTAGACCGATTGATGCGATATTGGTGCAATAACCAGCTACTCTTTACATCCTTCTTTGAGAAAAATCAGATTCACATCTGCAAAAATATCATTATCGTAATACCCTGAGAACATTCTGCGTGTATTTTGTTAATATTCGCGATTAATTAATTACGTAAAACCGGACCGACATATCACATCCTTGATTGCAAATTGATGGAAAAATTACGGCACAGAGCCGACGAATCAATTAAAGTAATTACGGCTTCCTCGACACACAGAGTTACATAACGCCGCGTTAACTCGTTTTCGTAAAATCATTCGCAGGTGTGGCATCAGGACAATCGAAGTGTCATCTTTTAACGCCAATTGCCTCGTCTCGTAGCGCCACGTCCGTTTCCTTTTCTCGTCGCTTTTTTCGTTTGTTTTGAGAGGACAATGGGATGCCGGCCGGGAATCATTACATTTCAAACGCAGACAATGAGTGATTATCTGAAGCAATTGCTCGAGAATAATAATCGATATTGATTTGTGAAGGTCGTGACTGTTTAAGCTAAGTGATTGACGGAGAATTATCTTTAGGTACGCCCGACTTAATAATCGAAAATGGGTTTATGTTCGTGAAAAGTTGAATGGTGATTTATTTATCATACGTCATTGATATCTAAATGTATTGAATCTTGTATTGAATATCTTGTATCTAAATGATATCTAAATGTAAATATCTAAATGTTATTCTATTGGTTTAGCCTCACGTGACGCACGTTGTGGGTTCCAAAATGTGATGTTTTACTATTTAACCCCTCTTTCGGTTGTCAAATTGCTCCGTTATATTGGGTTAGCTCTTTATCTCAGGGTCTCGAGTAGGTTCCAATAAATTAGATAGACGACAGGTAAATTAAGTTTTCTTCCGCACTGAGACGTGAGCTTTACCGGGAACGAATCTAAAACTGGGGCGTCTGGTGTCATCGGTCATATTTAGAAACACCGACCAGAGAGTCACTTTTCTATTATTGATTTTTTGTAATACCTCTGTGTTATTGACATTTATCAGTACTGTCTGCTTGATCGATATGACAGGCGTAAAGGCCTTGGCCGTTATAATAACGGCCGTGGACGTTATTTAAATGACAACGCAAATTTATGAGCAATAAAGTCTTCATATTCTTTCTCATACCTGCTGCTGCTTTTTGGGGGAAGTAAATCGATTGTGGCAGCATTTGCTTCATTTAGTACATCTTCGGGGATACCACAAAACGAAGAACTTTGCATATCTGACATTATTTTTCTAATTTCACTTTGATTTGTTTGTTTGTATTTGAACCGTTGATGTTGCTATGGTATCAAATTGCGCCTGGATAACTAGTTTATTAATTTTGAAATTTAATATTGATAAATTGACGAGTTTTTGTAATTTAGGTATTACAAAAAGTATCGAACAACATACGGCCGATATGCAAATAACAGGCTTGGTTGAATATAAACCTCGGCTGCGCTCCGCTCCGCTTCGCTTCGCCTCGGTTTACAAACTTCAACCCGCGCATGTTATTTGCTACATATCGGCCTAATGGCGTTATATACTATTTCGTTTGTAGTTCGTCAAAACTTTAAAATTTACAGCGTATCCATAATCCATAATCGTTGCCGTGGTGATCATTCAATAATGTATAATTTCTAATGTACTTTTTCAAATTCTTGCAAATCCAAATGTCCAATCCAAAATTTAATGCGGTATTCATTATCCATAATTAATAATTATAGGATATATACATAATATTCATTATAGAAACTTTTTAGAAACTCTTAATATATGATGAACGTAATTTCATATCAGTTTCACTAGCAAATTCGGAAGTTCCAATCAACAAATTCGAAGCTAATAAGCGTGGAATTTTCGCCGTTCGCTAATAATCAGACGAGTTTTGAATTAATAAACCTGGTGTCAACCCACGGCATCTGAAAAAGTGGTTGCATGTCCGGTGGGTGCGGTTTGCACCTGTAGTTTTCGAAAAAAAAAGTGGAACCTTCCTACGCATCCCCATCGCTCAGCTAATTGAATAAGCAGCGAGCAATTCAACTCAGGCGATACTAATTTCAACCGACGTTTTAGATCGTACCCTCAATATCTGATCAGTTCTGGTCAGATTTCAGGTCTGATCAGATTTCGCGCATTGCCTAGGCGTTACATAATAAATTCGGACACGCGCCAAAGTTCAAGAGCGGACGCAACATTGAAATCCGCCGCAGTAATAAAGAATATTCCAGTACTCATAAATGAGTAATGTCATCAGACGCCCGCAGCTTGATTAGTATGAAAATGCGAAACGTGCAAATCCAATGGGTTATTAGTAATCGGTTAAAAATAACCATGCGACCTCTACTCTCGTGCAAGACGTCTGTACTGCGCCCACAGGCCCATGGGTGAGCGTATTTCGAAGAGTTTTCGCGATTTTCGTTCCGGAATCCGGAACGATGGGTGCGTCCCACAGGACGCCCACTTTTCGGTGGCAATCGCCAGTCGGAATTAATTTTGCGAAACCTGCCAGGACCGGCCGAGTTGCGTAGGAGAAAGGTAAATAGTAAATAGAAATGCCGGCTTTTGAAATTTGCTTTCGCACACCAATTTTTAATCCTTATTTAATAAATGTAAACATTGAAATGATGATAAATAAATACGTGGTACATGAAGGTTTCATCTCCAAATAATGGTCGTTCAGTTGTTTGAGGCAAGTGTTATTATTGTATGCCACCCAAATTAATTTGATAACTAAATATTTGTACTTTCGTTTATTTTTGTTATTAGCAATGGTACCCATAATATTATATTTGAAAACAACTTGTATTTTGCATGTTCCTTGTTTATTCAGGTTCATATTATAAATTATTGTATTACAAGCTATAGGTTTTGGCACTCTCTCATGTAATTCATAAATTTTCTTAATATATTGAACTAGTTAATTACAAGTAAATTTACTTATATCTGAAAGTGCCAAAACCTAAAACGTCAAACACTAACTCAGGATGGATCCACACACATACCATTATATAACAGGCTAGTTTATATTATTTTAAATTAGTGTTATTATTACTCAAAACAAGAAATTGTTAGCAAACAAATCTCGTGGAAGATAAAAAATCTGAAATCCTAATAATATTTAAAATAAATCAAATTAGTTCTCGAAATAAAATATTCAAATGATGTATTTCTAAAATTTTATTTAGATATCTAATAATTAGAAGAACTTGTATCAATTGTTGCAAATTATCAGAAAATTCTGAACATTCTTGAATCATATCTGACTTGAAATAAATTCTTCTTATTATTATTATCAATTTACTAAAACGCTGACAAAAGAATCAGAACATTCATCGATACTCTCAAATGTCTGGTAAAATCCAAATTTTCTTTAAGAAAAGGAAAACATCAAATAATTAGAAGAACTTGTATCCATTGTTGCAAATAATCAGAAAATTCTGAAAAATCCTGAATATCAATTTTCTAAAATGCTGACAGAAGAATCAGGGCATTCATTGATACTCTCAAACATCTTGTATAATCCAAGTTTTGCTTTAAAATTAGCGAAACATCAAATATTTAGAAGAACTTGTATCAATTGTTACCAATAATCAGAAAATTCTGAAATTTCCTGAATATCAATTTTCTAAAACACAGACAAATGAATCAGACTCTTAATCGATACCCTCAAATGTCTTATCAAATCCAAATTTTTGTTTAAAAAAAAGTGCAACATCAAATAATTAGAAGAACTTGTAGCAATAGTTGCAAATAATCAGAAAATTCTGAAAATTCATCAATATCAATTTTCTAAAACACTGACAAATGAATCAGAATATCAGTCAATATTCTCAAACGTCCTGTAAAAGCAAATTTTGCTTTAAAATAAACGAAACATTAAATGATTATTGTATCAATTGTTACAAATAGTCAGAAAATTCTGAAAATTCCAGAATATCAATCATCTAAAACGCTGACAAACAGAATCGGAACATTCATCGATACTCACAAACGTCTTGTAAAATCCAAATTTTGCTTTAAAATCTAAAGATCCAAAAAACATTATTTAAACATTAAAATATATACCGGGCGGTCCATTTAAATGAATACATTGAGATATCTCAAAGAATAAGCTTCGTACAAAAAATGTTCCAGATGAAAGGTAATATAATTGAATTATTACATTTACTGGTACTAAAATTAGACCACCGCGTCCCATTTGAGGGGGCGGGGGGTAACTCTGAAGTCTTAAATGGGAACTAATTATTTTATTGCAGT
Organism: Othius punctulatus; assembly: GCA_951805005.1. Lineage (NCBI taxonomy): Eukaryota > Metazoa > Arthropoda > Insecta > Coleoptera > Staphylinidae > Othius > Othius punctulatus. Next base: position 15,983,508 of record OX638141.1, read on the forward strand.
GTCAGATTCTACGACAAAAACTATGAAGATTTTAATTGAAATTTCTTTTTATAATCTTTGTAGATGGTGCTGTAACATTCGCAATTTCAAGACCTGATACTTCAGGACATTTGTATTTCCATTTTGTTTTATTTTATTTTATTTGAATACTATTTAACTACTAATACTAACTAATACTATTTTAAATGTATGTCCAATTAAATTTTCGGGAATTTTCTCGTACAATTAAATTTCCAGCAATTTTCTCGTTGTTTGCTTTCTTCGATTTAATTCCATTAAGTTTTTCAGATTTAGTGCCATGTTTCAGGAAATTTAGAGTTATTTCTAAAACTTCTGGTATTTCTGTTTGTACAGTTTACAGCACTGTTTTATTTTAATTTTCTGCAACTCCTATACATTTTTGTTTATTTTTTTTAAATTACACTTGCATTGAGTGTTTTTGATGTAAGTTAATTAATGAAAATGTTCGAAAATTAGGCTAATTTTAGGAAATGCCTGATAGAAAAATATCACCACAAAACTTTTTGTAAATTTCTTGAGCTTTATTAAAACTCATCATATTTTATTGAAAAATAAAACACTTTATTGCATATTTGCATAGCACATTTATTTGTGTATTGTGAATGTCGTTTTGCATATTTGCATGGCACATTTATTTGTGTATTGTGAATATCGTTTTGCATATTTGCATGGCACATTTATTTGTGTATTGTGAAAATCATTTTGATAACACTGGTCGATAAAATTTTACGAATGTGTTGTCCTTTCAATGCATTTTTCTGAAAGTATTTACTATGCTTATGTGCGAAATGCAAAAAAAGGTGTTAAATGGGGGTCCGTTTTTTTTAATTTTACATGTTTTATCCACTATTTACTTACAATAATACGTGGCCAGTTCAAGGGAGGTTAGGTTAGGTAAAAGTGATAGTGGTAACTACCAAACTGAAATTTGCTTCTCGAAAAAAAAAAGTTACACATGTATAATCGATCTTTATTGGGCTATCGACCCCATATGGGGTTAATGTTACACATTTTGCAAAAATTGAAATTTCACAAAAACCTGTCGAGCTAAAAACAATTTTTAGGTTTCTGAAATCAGCGCAAGATTTTCTATCGGAATCGGCTATTTACGTCAAAGGGAACATTGTGTTGACCAGTGTAATGTAATTATAAAATTTGGTGCAACTTCAATAAAATTTCTGGTTATTAATATTCGTCGGTTGCAAAACGCGTTCTTTAAGTTTTTTTTTTTAAATTGACTGTCATGTTCACAATTCCAAACCCTAATACTTGAAATTCTGGAATTTATATTAGCATATTTTGTTATTCTAGTTAAATTTTCTAGAATTTTCTCAGTTATATTGCTTTATTCCGTTTAATTGCACGTTCGTTAAGTTTTTTCAGATTGTTTGCTGTTTCAACAAATTAGAAATATTTATGAAGCTATTTAATAATAATAATAAAGAATATTTATTAGCAGAAAACCTACATAATATTTTAATATTTTAGTATTTCTATTTGTGCGGTTCTGTTTTCAGTGTTAAAAATATTGCAATAACAATAATTACAGATGTTTTTAATAAATTTTCTGCTATTTGTATATTTTGGACAAAATAGTGTAATTCTGACAGAAATATTACAGAAATAATTGAAAATTTTGACGTAGTGACGTATTTACTGAAAATTTTTCGTGTTTATTTTTCAAATATATTGATGTCTTCAGTTAGATGGACCACCCGGTATAAAATATAAATATAATTTTGAAAGTTGGATACTAATTTCATTCGGTTTTTCATGATATTTATACTTTCACTTTCTTAAGTGATTTTTAATTGACATCTACAGACAATTGTATGCAACGATGCTTTTATGCAAAACGGTATTCACAATACACAAATAAATGTGCTATGCAAATATGCAATAAAGTGTTATTTTTCAATAAAATATGCTGATTAATTTATATCATTAAATTATGTAAAAACAACTACTCAGTGGCAGTAAAAGTGACTTCAGTTTTAATGGCCACTTATTTGATGTGTCATCGATTTGATATATTTTCTATTCTATGTGATTTGCTGTATTTTTGGGATGTTTGTATCTAGTAGTTTTGCATTTTTTGAATTTTGGTTACGTTTACAAATATTTAAATTGTTTGTAAAAGTAACCAAAATTCAAAAAATGCGAAACTACTAGGTATAAAAACATCCCAAAAATACAACAAAACCAGATAGAGTAGAAAAGATATCAAATCGTTCACAGATTAAATACGTGGCCATTAAAACTGAAGTTACCATTACTGCCATTGAGTGGAGTAACTTCCATGGAATTGTTATAATATTCTTTGTCTTTTAGAAATTTTCTAAAATATAATTTCCTGGATATTCTGTGGATCTTTTTTGAATCTTTTAGTAAATTGCATATAAAGTATGGAAGTAAATATTCATCCTCCACCGATATATAGAATTGATGCTATGGTATTCTATGGCGATTCTATGGTAATGAAAGGTTTTTTACTGACTATAATCAGCATTTGCTTTTACAAAGGGTAAGCTAAAGACATGGTGTTCATTAGAGTAGGATTGCATGAGTGTCTATCTTTCTTATTCTAAAAGCTGGAGATTTGGTTAAATGGGCAATATTATGAAGTTTTTAATGCTGGTTCAGATTATGATGAAATTTTTTCAAAAATCCGAACAGTTTGGAAATCATTTAAAAAAAACTGAAAATCATGATTTTATAACGAAATCGAGGCGGAAAGACCCTATGGGGTCGATAGCCCAATAAAGATTGTTTATATAATTATATATATATATATATATATATATATATATATATATATATATATATATATATATATATATATATATATATATATATATATATATATATATATAAGAAATCGGATATCTCCATAACTATTTAAGATGCGGAAAGAAGTTTAAAATGAAAGTTACTTGGTTCGATCGCGCAAAATTAAAAATTCAAGATGGCGGTCTCTACATGTTTTTATTTTGACATAGGTTGTTATACGCCGTTGAAAAGAGGGAAAAAAGGTCTATTTAGACATGTTAAAATCAATTATTTCGGCTATTTAGAATTAGAAAGTTGCTCTTAATATCTCGGAAACCACCATCTTGACTTTTATTTTGAATTGATTCTGAAGTTTGCGCGATTGAACTAAGTAACTTTGTAACCGTGTTTAGTATCTAATAAGGTTTAGACGCTACTACGTTCATTATGCATATAGCTGTTCTATTTATTTGTGACAGAGGTGTTCCAATTTTCTTCAATCCTACTTTGTTAGAAAATAATTGCATCTCACTTAATTATCATATATTAGAATTAGACACACCTGCACCCAAAAGTAACACAAAACATGAATGGAGGAGGCTGTGCGGAATTCGATAGGGGCGCCAAGTCCTCCAGACGACTTCTTCACAGTGTTAAACTGTGTCGCGGAGGCGGCAAAAGACCGTCTCCGTTACAATCATACGCCGTTTTCGGTCAGTGGGATGGCGTCTTCCTTACTTATTGCGAACACCCACGAAGACCAGCGTTTTAATTTACATCACCATTAACATTCACCAACAAGACGCGAAACGGAGAAGCGCTCGAAGACTTTTCAATTTACGTCTCTATTAAACGGCAACACGAAAAGTAGTACTTTACATAATGACACGACCAGAACGTAGCCATCAATCATTTCGAGGATGGTGGCAATGATTATAAATGTGCTCATTAATTCGAAATTTATTATCAAAGCCGTTATTTTGAATAATGTATTCGGCAATGTAGATCGAAACAAATGTAGCGTTCATACCGGTAAACAAAGCGCGGATTAAAATATTCCTCACCTTTCGTATTCCTTTGGATAATCTCATGGTAAACCACAGTTTGAAATAATAGTCGGGCATAAATTTTGTTTTGCTTATAAACATAGAATCTGATGCTTTTCGTCAATGTTTACCTAATAGCATCAGACTACTTTTAAGAAACTTCTTCTGGCAGTACCTATCCGTTCCGGATGTTGATACAGAAGCAGAGTTGTAATAAAATTACCAAACAAAACTAATAGGAAAATATATAGTTTCAACTTCGAGGCTAAGGCCTGAGGTACGATACGAGCGGTGAGCGGTTGCGGCGAGCGGAAGAGTGACAAAAACGTTTTGTTCACTATTTGAATGCAGCGTGCTAGGAAAACTTGACGCTTGTCGCTTGCCGCTCACCGCTGCTATGGTACCCGAGCCTTAAGGCGCGTTCTCACAAGTCAAGTTTAATTGATCGATTTTAGTTACTATTGCGACACTATTGCGAATTATATTTTCGGCACTGTCTGTGGCCAGTACAACATTAACACTTGCTAATTACAACTTAGCTTTATATAGCGGCATCCCACTCATCAAATTAATAATTGATCAATTTTTCGTCGCCTCAGAATAATGAAAATCTCAAAGGGTGTGTCTGTAATAAATTATCGGCAATGCAAATTTCTCTTTGTCGCACGGTAGGCACTTGACGGATAAATTGCTAACATTTCTCGTCCTGCTGCATTTTTACATACATGCTGCTGTTGTCACCGTTGCTGCCGAGGAGTTAATAATGCGTCCCATTGTGGTTGAGCTACCGACATGCAGCTGCGACAATCCATTTCAATCTGGGTTCGATGGAGACCACCGTTGGTCTCCTTGACACTCTGAGCTATTCGCTCGAAGGTTAACCTAAATGTTCACGGTTCTTGAAAAACATCGCTGTATTCATGGTGTGGGTGGATGCTGACACGCCAGCTGCTACTAGGAAATAATTCCGATTAGAAAAAAAAATAATGTCAGTTTTTTTTCACCGCTAGAAAAACATGAATTACAAATTGACTTGCTATGAATTAGAGATAGTTTCTATGTGGTGAAGTATAAGCATAATTAATTGCAGATCATTAGGATATTTAAGCACCGAGCTACAAATCAAAGAATATTTAATCATTAATAAACATGGGAGTACTTATTTATAAATTGCTCTGCAAGTCTAATTAATTATTGATGCTAAACTTTTAATATTGATATTAATCAATGATATCCTCGAGGTGATAGATTAATTGCCTCATTTAAACAACAACAACAAAAAATACATTGGCGATTCGTGCATCAATATGGGCGTGATTGATGAGCTAATTAGTGAAAGATGTGGATATATGTTGAATATATTTTGAATGTGCTCTGATGCACAATTGTAAAATTTCCAGTGGCAGCTTCTCATGTAGGAACCTTCCAGTAGAAATATAAAATCATATTTTTACTCACAATGAGTTGAAAAGACGTGCAAATATGCCTTTTAAAGCGGTCGGAAGCGACACATATTATAATTTTATTTCCCGGCTAGCCGGGAATACATTTTCCCAGCTAGAAAGTGGCACTGTCACTTTGATAAATCACAAAACTTTTAAAGTAAGCTAAGAACAGTATTATACTATTTAGAACAATGAATATTGACGGTTATATTACTATTATGATTGCTATTGACTGTTAACGTCAAGCTATGCTTTTCCTGTAAATTATATTGCCGAGTGTTAGAAGTCGAAAGAATTTTTTATTGACGCCGAATGCATTTTTATTGCCTTCGCGTCTAAAAGAAGCACTTCGCGGTAATGATCCGTTTCCCAGCTCGGTATGTAATGTACTATTTCTGCTTTATCCATCATATAATTACTATTAAAGTAATTGTATATTAAGAAACAAGTGAAATAAGTTATTGTTTATAGCACGAGTCCAAATTTAACGGACGAGGGCTACAATTCTAAGTTCTATTATTAATTATGTTAATAACAACAACTTACATGTTTTGAAATACAGTAAAAAATCGATAAATGCAACTCCTGCAAATGCAACATTCTCTATTAGCAACTCTCTATAAGAGCAACAATTTTTGATTTTTTTTTTCATAACTGCAACTTGATAACATTTGACAGATCTAACGTCAACTAGCAATTGTGATACTTTTATTTGTGTTCTACCTAATGTTTACATTAAATTAACCTAATAAAAAATAGCCTAATAAAGATTGTTTATATATATAAAAAATAAATTATACGTTTGGCCTTATTCTCTATATGTATTAGCATTGGTAAATTCTACTTTGCATTATTTTTTTAAAATTAGTTCCGTAATAACAATACTCGTTAAAGGGAACTTTGTTTGACTAATACAATCAGACCTATTGCATTTATCAAATTTTTACTGTATTTTATATCTTTTATTCTAAAGTATGTCCCAGGATTAAGTTTACAAGAGGATTTTTTTTAAATTTTTACTTTAAATAAAAATGTTATAAGAATTATAATTCCTGCTTGGTCTGAAAGTACCAGTTCAGTTATTGAAACTTAATTACTGAAATAATAGTTTCAGACCAAGCAGGAATTTTAATTCCTATAACATTTTTACTTTCAAGTAAAAATTAAAAAAAAAATCCCTCTTGTAAACTCAATCCGGGGACATACTCTATAGAACAGTCAAATACCTGTACAATACTTGTGTTCAATTATTATTATCAACAATTAAATTATTAATTTTTATGAAGATTTTAATTATTACTGTCAAAATTTGAAGTAGTATAATTTCCAATAATTTTTGTAAAAATTTAAAACACTGTTGTTATATTCAAATAATTACTGTTAAATTCAATATTACTTTTACCAATATTTCAATTATTTTCATCAAAATTTTAATTATTGCTGTCAAAAATTCAATTATTAGTTTAGTTTGAAATTATTTTTGTAAAAATGTCAATTATTCTATCATATTTCAATCATTTCTATCGAATTCTCTAATATTTCCGATTAAATTTCGGCAATTTTTATGAAGATTACTGTCTATTGATTACTTACTGTGTTGATTACTGTCAAAATTTGAGTTATCAGTATAATTTTTAATTCTTAAAAAAAAATACTCTATTATATTTGAATAATTACTGTTGAATTCACAAATACGTTTACCAAAAATTCAATTATTTTTATCAATATTTTAATTATTGCTGTCAACAATTCAATTATTAGTTTAGTTTGAAATTATTTTTGTAAAAATGTCAATTATTCTATCATATTTCAATCATTTCTATCGAATTCTCTGATATTTCCGATTCAATTTCGGCAATTTTTATGAAGATTACTGTCTATTGATTACTTAATGCGTTCATTACTGTCAAAATTTGAGTTATCAGTATAATTTTTAATTATTTTTGAAAAATTTAAAATACTCTGTTAAATTTGAATAATTACTGTTGAATTCACTATTACTTTTACCAAAAACTCAATTATTTTTATCAATATTTTGATTATTAGCGACAACAATTCAATTATTAGTTAAGTTTTAAATTATTTATGTTAAAATATCAATTATTCTGTCTTATTTCAATCATTTCTATCGAATTCTCTAATATTTCAGATAAAATTTGATATATTAGTATAATTTTCAATTATTTTTGTAAATATTTAAAATACTCTGTTATATTGGAATAATTAATACTGAAATCTTATTACTTTCCTCAAAACTTTAATTATTACTATCAACAATTAAATTATTAAAACTCTGAATAAGACACTACTATGTTTTTACAACAATATTTACATTCAATGTCAAAATGTTAAATCAATATCAAATGTTTGTGGTACAAACATAGTAGTATTATATTCTTAGAGTTTTATTATGGATTTCCACGTAGTAAAGCTCCCAACCATCTTAATGATAAATGCATTGATAGTAAATTTTTTAATTATTTTTATATTCTGTCGTATTTCAATAATTTTATCGAATTCTCTAATATTTCTGATCTATTTTAAAAATTCTGATAAAATTTCGACAATTTTTATGAAGATTTTAATTGTGAGTGTCAAAAATTTAATTATGAGTAATAATTTCCATAAAAGTTCCTGTTTTTTTTTTTAATTTTCATTATATCTGCACAAGATATTTAAATATTTAAGTAATTAATGTCAAATTTACGCTTACTATTGTAATAATTTTAATATCTGCTGTAAAAATGTTATAGTTCCATAAAAAAATGAATAAAGTATATTCATGAACGTTTCAATGTTTCCTATATATTTTTTTTAATATCCACTATTTCTGCCGAAATTTCAATTATTTATGTCATATTTTCAATGATTGCTGTATTTTATTTGTTGCTATACAAACTGTAAAATTTCGTAAATATTTTTTTATTACTATATATAATACACTAATACTTATAGTACTATATTAATACTATACTACTGATATACTATATTACTACAATAATATCTATTATTTTTACCCAAAACTTACCTTACTTTTCATTAGTATTTACACACAAATGTCAACCTTTTGTAAGAAAATATTTGTTCTTCGTGGTAATAGCAATGCTGAATTAAGCTTGTAAGGCGCAAATAATAACCTTTAGTAAGAACATATTTGTTCTTCGTGGTAATAGCAGTGCTGGATAATACTATACTATACTACTAATATACTAGATCACTACAATAATACTATAATAATTCCTGTTTTTTTAATATCCATTGTTTTTACCAAAAACTTACCTCACTTTTTATATTAGTATTTACACACAGATGTCAACCTTTTGTAAGAAAATATGTGTTCTTCATGGTAATAGCATTGCTGAATTAAGCTTGTAAGGCGCAAATAATAACCTTTAGTAAGAACATATTTTTTCTTCGTAGTAATAGCAGTGCTGGATAATACTATACTATACTACTAATATACTAGATCACTACACTAATACTATAATAATTCCTGTTTTTTTAATATCCATTATTTTTACCAAAAACTTACCTTACTTTTTATTAGTATTTACACACAAATGTCAACCTTTTGTAAGAAAATATTTGTTCTTCGTGGTAATAGCAATGCTGAATTAAGCTTGTAAGGCGCAAATAATAACCTTTAGTAAGAACATATTTGTCCTTCGTAGTAATAGCAGTGCTGGATAATACTATATTATACTACTAATATACTAGATCACTGCAATAATACTATAATAATTCCTGTTTTTTTTAATATCCGTTATTTTTACCAAAAACTTACCTTACTTTTTATATTAGTATTTACACACAAATGTCAACCTTTTGTAAGAAAATATTTCTTCTACGTGGTAATAGCAATGCTGAATTAAGCTTGTAAGGCGCAAATAATAACCTTTAGTATGAACATATTTGTTCTTCATAGTAATAGCAGTGCTGGATTAAGCTTGTAAGGCTCCTTAGGCAAATTTTGAGTTGTCGCCTATTTTCTACAGTAAAATAATACTCTATTGAAAAGTTTCAGCAGTTTTATTTCTAGTTAGCGAAAGTCAGCGAATAACGAAATTATCAATTCATGTTGCTTGAAATTATCAAATATTATCAAGTTGAGTCTGCTAACAGCTCTTGAAAGTATTTAATGCACTTGCAATTATTCGGCGTTAGATTAAAAATAACAAAGATTTTTTTTTTAAATTATACAATTATGGGTTTTGAATGTTCTTAGGGAAAAGGAAGAAGTTTTAAATTATAATTTAAAGTTTCATCTCCATGGTTGGCAAGTGGGCCTTGCCAACTTAGGCCTATCAGGTCTATCCTGCCTGAGGCATCCTAGACAATTGGGTAGTCTGCCTAGGAGGTAATCCGGGCCTGAGTAATAAATAGGCTGCCATAAAAAAATCACGAATTATGAAATTCTACTTATGTACCAAAATAGATAAATACAGTTGTAACCCTTTTGGAGTACTTCATATAAGACTCGGTGCTTGTTTTATAATTTAAGTTTTCTTTAGCAGATAGCTCTTATGACTACGTCAAGAGAGTCACCGAGGACGTCAGCAGGTATAAGCTGACAGGTATGGTGAAATGAGGAAACCGATTTTCTTTCTTGAAAGAAAATTATGTATCAGTTGTATGTGCATGTCGACGATAATATTTTCTTTGAATTTTCAGTTTTTTTCAAACTTTCAATAACTTTTAAATGTTATTAAGAGATTATTAATATTAGTTGTTCTTAATTACATATTTGTATGTCAAAATATAGGTTATGGTAGAATGTGAGTCACTGATTCTCGCCTTTATTATTAAATTTTTGCTAATTTCAATATAAGTATTTATTATGTTTGTCTTGTTAAAAAAAACTCTCCAGTTTTGTACAGTAAGACTAGTCCAAATAAATTTTTGCTAAAATCTAAAAAACAGAGGGAAATTTATACTTGCCATAATTTACAATAATAATTACAATAATAATGCAATAATTATAATATTCGTACTGTGTAGAATTATGGCGTAATTGATACTAACCAATTACGCTATAATTGGCGTTTATCATAATGACAAATATTTTTACTTTTCGTTTTACCTTGATACCGTAGTGCTTATATTTTCCTCTTTTTATAAGTATTGCACAAAACGTATAGTAACATTTTTACAAGTGGTTCCTAAACTGTGGTTGGTTTGCTTAAAACCACAGAAACTTAGAAATGTTTTGGCACACTTAGAATGTTTGGGCCGAAATTTAAGAAAATTTTGCTTAAATTTTGAATACATTTTGTTTTCTTCGCGATCAACACCAGACATTTTCAAAGGCTTATGTCAAATTGGAAATAATGGGAAGGTTAATTTTATGTAAATAGTAAATAGTAAATATAATATATAAATAATATGTAAATACAAATAATTTGAACATAGATGCGACATATATTCGTTAACCGTCGTTAAGCGAATTCAGATTACCATAAATTTCGTGCTCCATGCGAATGCTATTTGTCAATATAGAGATCAGATAAAACCTAAATTTAACCAACGTTCTAAACAATTCAAGAAAATGTATTCTTAGAATGTTTTGTGGCCAAACCTATAAAATGCAACAAGCATTCGTATAAATATTTGTTACTATGTAAATGCCGCTTAATATGCCATATGTGATGCATATTTATCACATGTCCTATAAGAATTGAACAATGCGAAATTCTTGTAAATGCTTTTGAAGGTAACAATTCATAATTTTGAAGCAATAATACCGACATTGTCGGTGAAGAATTTGTTGTTTTGTTATGAATGTTTTTATTTCGCCAAGAAATAAGTGTTTAAAAAATTTAAAGAAAATATATTCTCGACGCATTTCATCACAATCACATTTCCACAATCTCACGCAGCATGCTTTGTCTGTTTCTCTTTTTCCGTCCATCCATTTTGCATGCGATCACGCCAGATGTTCAGGAGACCGAGGAGTACGAGGAGGACTTCTTCGGCAATCGCTTGCATACGCTCCCGCCGAGGCGGATTCGCAACAAATCGAGTAAGTCGTGCAAACATAATTAGGGACAACGCTGAGATGTGATGCACGAGATACAAGCCAGTCGCGAAATCTCCGGAATTGGCATGTATATGAATCTTCCATCGCACGAGTACGTGCCAAAGATGCGAATAAAAGTCTTTAGATGTTTGCAAAGCTTGTGATGGTCGGAATTTTTTTTCGCCTTCGTTGTCAAGGTAGATCAGATAAGATCGAACAGAACTCCGAAATTCCACGGAATTCGTGTAACTTCAATCTGGTCCTTCTTATCAGATTCAGGTGCCTACTATGACGTGTTCGAGGAGTTAGATTTTTTCGGCAACCCGTTGCACAAGTACCCACCGAGGCACTCGCGTTACTTGTCCTGTAAGTGATCACTTTTTGGCCATGCACCTTGTTGCGAAGATTGTAACAATGCAAGGAGAAAAGGCGTTTCGCTGTACATGTAGCTTCTGCCGTTTATGAGCGGAACCTAACGATACTTTATGTTAGTACCCGCCAACAATGTTAATCCATTTCATGGCTTCAAACTTTACACTATGTTGCTTTTTAATTGTTGCCGAGCTATTTAGCTTTGTATACTTTCTGGCTTATAAAACACAATCCGAAGGATGTATCATTCTACTTCCATATATCCTCTGACATGAATCAAGATACAATTTTGTATTATCAAAATAATTATATGTTTGCTTAGAAAGCTTAGAATCATTTGTCCCAATACTAAAGTACCAATATTGAGCTTTAATAATGCTATATTAAAGTTGTAATCATATTTTTGCTTAGAATGCTTAGAATCGTTTGTCCCAATACTACAGTACCAATATTGAGCTGTAATAATGCTATATTAAAGTTGTAATCTTATATTTGCTTAGAATGCTTAGAATCATTTGTCCCAATACTACAGTACCAATATTGAGCTTTAATAATGCTATATTAAAGTTGTAATCAATTGATTCCTTAAAATACATTTAGCATTTGCGAATACTGGCAGTGAAATGCTAAGGTTACTTGCTGTATAACTCTTCTATCTATACTTCTCTATAAAAAATGATTTCTTTGGCTTTAAATATAATTCGTACCAATTTTTTTTTCTGCGTCATAATCTACTATACAGGGTGTTTGGGAAGTCGACCGAAAACTTTCTAGGGGAGAATCAGGATGCAAACTGAAGTCGAACATATCTTTGCCACTTTTGGCCCAGATGCATAGTTTCCCCTTAAATCAATCTTAAAATTGGTACCGCATATGTTTGGACCGCTAAATAAGCCTCGATAATGCCTTTGTGGTCAAGGTAGATCAGATGAGATCGAACAGAACGTACAGAACTCCGAAATTCCACTATTCCATGTACATTGTTTTTTTAAATCTATCATGTTACTTGCATTACTTTTAAATGTGGCCCTTTTGACTTTGTTAAAAGGGTCAAATTGAACGTTTCAAAATTTCCAACAAAAAAAATTCCATCTAAACAAAAGAATGGCAAACGAATATTCGGTTTCATTGTGCTCCATGATTCACCACTAGTATTTATAAAATTAATGCAAGTACACTTTTAAATGTAGCCCTTTGACTTTGTTAAAAGGGTCAAATTAAACGTTTCAAACCTTACAACAACAAAAAAATCTATGTAAACAAAAAATGGCAAAGGAATATTCGACTTCATTTTGCTCCATGATTCACCACTAGGATTTATAAAATTAATGCAAGTATACTATTAAATGTGGCCCTTTGACTTTGTTAAAAGGGTCAAATTGAACGTTTCAAACTTTTCAAAAACAAAAATTCCATCTAAACAAAAAATGGCAAAGGAATATTCGACTTCATTTTGCTCCATGATTCACCACTAGGATTTATAAAATTAATGCAAGTATACTATTAAATGTGGCCCTTTGACTTTGTTAAAAGGGTCAAATTGAACGTTTCAAACTTTCCAAAAACAAAAATTCCATCTAAACAAAAAATGGCAAAGGAATATTCGACTTAATTTTGCTCCATGATTCACCACTAGGATTTATAAAATTAATGCAAGTATACTATTAAATGTGGCCCTTTGACTTTGTTAAAAGGGTCAAATTGAACGTTTCAAACTTTCCAAAAACAAAAATTCCATCTAAACAAAAAATGGCAAAGGAATATTCTACTTCATTTTGCTCCCTGATTCACCACTAGAAATTTTTCGGTCGACTTCCCTAACACCCAGTATAATTATAATATCTGCCAAAGCAAGCATAGTGCTTGTACACCAATACTTCTGGTATTCTTCAGCTTTTCAATTGCTTTGCTACATGCAGACCAAACTGTATCAGTTTTTATCTTCTGCTGTCTCTTGATCCTGTACATAACTCAGCTTGTACACCAATGCTTGTATACCAATACTTCTGGAATTCTTCAGCTTTTCAATTGCTTTGCTACATACTGACCAAACTGTAACCGTTTTTATCTTCTGCTGTCTCTTGATCCTGTACATAACAGCTTGTACACCAATGCTTGTATACCAATACTTCTGGAATTCTTCAGCTTTTCAATTGCTTTGCTACATACAGACCAAACTGTATCCGTTTTTATCTTCTGCTGTCTCTTGATCCTGTATATAACTCAGCTTGTACACCAATGCTTGTACACCAATACTTCTGGAATTCTTCAGCTTTTCAATTGCTTTGCTACATGCAGACCAAACTGTATCCGTTTTTATCTTCTGCTGTCTCTTGATTCTGTACATAACTCAGCTTGTACACCAATGCTTGTATACAAATACTTCTGAAATTCTTCAGCTTTTCAATTGCTTTGCTACATACAGTCCAAACTGTATCAGTTTTTATCTTCTGCTGTCTCTTGAACCTGTACATAACTCAGCTTGTACACCAATGCTTGTATACCAATACTTCTGGAATTCTTCAGCTTTTCAATTGCTTTGCTACATACAGACCAAACTGTATCCGTTTTTATCTTCTGCTGTCTTTTGATCCTGTACATAACTCAGCTAGTACACCAATGCTTGTATACCAATACTTTTGGAATTCTTCAGCTTTTCAATTGCTTTGCTACATACAGTCCAATTTGTATCAGTTTTTATCTTCTGCTGTCTCTTGATCCTGTATATAACTCAGCTTGTACACCAATGCTTGTATACCAATACTTCTGGAATTCTTCAGCTTTTCAATTGCTTTGCTACATACAGACCAAACTGTATCCGTTTTTATCTTCTGCTGTCTTTTGATCCTGTACATAACTTAACTTGTATACCAATGCTTGTATACTAAAAGTTCTGGAATTCTGCAGCTTTTCAATTGCTTTGCTACATACATACCAAACTGTATCCGTTTTTATCTTCTGCTGGCTTTTGATCCTGTACATAACTCAGCTTGTATACCAATACTTCTGGAAGTCTTCACCTTTTCAATTGCTTTGCTACATACATACCAAACTGTATCCGTTTTTATCTTCTGCTGTCTTTTGATCCTGTACATAACTCAGTTTGTACACCAATGCTTGTATACCAATACTTCTGGAATTATTCAGCTTTTCAATTGCTTTGCTACATGCAGGCCAAACTGTATCAGTTTTTATCTTCTGCTGTCTCCTTGATCCTGTATACAGACTCAGCTTATGCAGCTTGACTGCGCAATTACTTCAATGCAGCTGCTCTTTAATTGCCTAGTAGTCTTCCAAACGCGAAGGCTGCGATGTTCTATTTGCCAACCTTCATCCATCAATTTGGGCAGGTTCTAATCCATAACCGAGAACAATCTGATTTCCTTTGCTCCAAGTTTCTGCATCCTGTTGGTAGACTTGCCGAGGCACGACATCTTCAAGGATCCCGACTATTTCAGCAAATTTTTGGCCTCGCAGTTGCCCAAGTATGCCAATTATGCATCCAGTAAGTGCTGAATACTAACCAGATGTAAGAAGCAAGAGTGTATTTACGCTGTGCCACTTGCGAGTGGTATTTTTGGTTCCAATAAAGTTATAACACGCAATTATTGACTTGCTGATATACTCCATGCCAGATAAGATGTCACTTTTCACATAAAACCGAAGTACCTCCTCTGTTCTGTCGGACTGGCCAACAGGAGATAAGATGTGACTTTTGACATAAATCTGAAGTCCCTCCTCTGTTCTGTCGGACTGGTCAACAGAAGATAAGATGTGACTCTTCACATAAAACCGAAGTCCCTCCTCTGTCCTGTCGGACTGGTTATTAGAAGATAAAATGTGCCTTTTCACATAAAACCGAAGTCCCTTCTCTATCCTATCGGACTGATCAACAGAAGATAAGATGTCACTTTTCACATAAAACAGAAGTCCTTCCTCTGTCCTGTCGGACTGATCAACAGAAGATTAGATGTGACTTTTCACTTAAAACCGAAGTCCCTCCTCTGTCCTGTCGGACTGGTGAACAGAAGATTAGATGTGACTTTTCACATAAAATCGAAGTCCCTCATCTGTCATGTCGGACTTGTGAACAGAAGATTAGATGTGACTTTTCACATAAAACCGAAGTCCCTCCTCTGTCCTATTGGACTGATCAACAGAACATAAGATGTGACTTTTCACATAAAACTGAAGTCCCTCCTCTGTCATATCGGACTGGTCAACGGAAGATTAGATGTGACTTTTCACATAAAACAGAAGTCCCTCCTCTGTAATATCGGACTGATCAACAGAAGATTAGATGTGACTTTTCACATAAAATCGAAGTCCCTCCTCTGTCCCATCGGACTGATCAACAGAAGAAAATTTTCCACTTTTCACATAAAATCGAAGTAGCTCCTCTTGTCATGTCGGACTGGTCAACGGAAGATTAGATGTGACTTTTCACATAAAACAGAAGTCCCTCCTCTGTAATATCGGACTGATCAACAGAAGATTAGATGTGACTTTTCACATAAAATCGAAGTCCCTCCTCTGTGATGTCGGACTGGTGAACAGAAGATTGGATGTGACTTTTCACATAAAACCGAAGTCCCTCCTCTGTCCCATCGGACTGATCAACAGAAGAAAATTTTCCACTTTTCACATAAAACCGAAGTCCCTCCTCTGTCCTGTCGGACTGATCAACAGAAGATTAGATGTAACTTTTCACATAAAATCGAAGTAGCTCCTCTTGTCATGTCGGACTGGTCAACGGAAGATAAGATGTGACTTTTCACATAAAACCGAAGTCTCTCCTCTGTCCTATCGGACTGATCAACAGAACATAAGCTGTGACTTTTCACATAAAACTGAAGTCCCTCCTCTGTCCTATCGGACTGATCAACAGAAGATAAGATGTCACTTTTCACATAAAACCGAAGTCCCTCCTCTGTCCTGTCGGACTGGTTAACAGAAGATTAGATGTGACTTTTCACATAAAACCGAAGTCCTTCCTCTGTCCTATCGGACTGATCAACAGAAGATTAGATGTGTCTTTTTACATAAAGCCGAAGTCCCTTCTCTGCCCTATCGAACTGATCAACAGAAGATAAGATGCCACTTTTCACATAAAACCGAAGTCCCTCCTCTGTCCTGTCGGACTGGTGAACAGAAGATTAGATGTGACTTTTCACATAAAACCGAAGTCCCTCCTCTGTTCTGTCAGATTGATCAACATAAATGCAAATGCATCTCTTGGAGCATCATAGTTTATTAAGGTGCCATAGTGAGCTTCAAGTTCCTAAGTAATGCAGTTGCTTATTCAAAAGTACTTCATTTCTATGGAATGAAAGGAATACATTTCTAGTTTATAGCTTTTTGGCTCAAAACAGCTCCCCAGGTTTTGGGATGCATTCTCATTCGTCCAATTCCACCAGTGGGGAGGATTTCGGTTTTATGTGAAATGTGACATCTTATCTGGCATAGACTATATTTGCATTTGTATTTAAAGTTTTAACAGACGTTTGTTATATCTATTTTATTGTTTGATATATTTTCTAATGCACTTCTAATTATTTTTAATTACATTTAATTATTTGTAATGTATTAAAAATTTAAAAAACTTAATTATCACAAACAATCGTAAATCGGATCTATTTATAAAGGTGTATTAAATCTAAATGAACCAAATTTCCAATCGTAAATCAGATCGATTTATAAAGGTGTATTTATAGGTGTATTTAGATTTGTAAATGAACCAAATTTCCTATTTTCGCTACTTGATTATTTTATATTTCAGAAAATATTGCAAACCAATTGAATAATTTTGGACTCGTTGATTATAGCAACAGAATTAAATTGTATTAAGTTAAGCAGTTTAGAACTCTGGAAATATTTAGTTATCCGAGATATATAAATCTCTGCACTGAATAGTTGAAGAGTACCTTTTTAACAAGAATTCTTTAAATGTTTATTAGATGTTTGTAAAAATTCAAATCGTTAAATTTAAACATTAGTGAGAAACATCAGCTGATTGTAGCAAAGAATATAATTGTATCAATTTAAGTAGTTTCGAACTCTAGAAATCTTTAGCTCTTCTAAAAAAAAAAAAAAAATAGGTGCACTAAACAGTTGAATAGTACATTTATCAAGAATTCTTTGAATGTTTATTATATGTTTGTAAAAAGTCAAATCATTAAATTTAAACTATAGTGAGAAAAATCAGCTGATTGTAGCAACAGAATAAAATTGTATCAACTTAAGCAGTTTAGAACTCTAGAAATCTTTAGTTCTCCGAGAAATATAAATCTCTGCACTGAACAGTTGAAGGGTACCTTTTTCAAGAATTCTTTGAATGTTTATTAGATGATTGTAAAAAACAAATCATTACATTTAAACATTAGTGAAAAAATCAGCTGGTTGTAGCAACAGAATAAAATTGTATCAATTTAAGCAGTTTAGAACTCTAGAAATCTTTAGCTCTCCGAAAAATATAAATATGTAAACTGAACATTTGAATAGTACCTTTAACAAGAATTCTTTGAATGTTTATTAAATGTTTGTAAAAAATCAAATCATTAAATTTAAACATTAGTGAACAACGTTTATACTCATTTACCAATTTGAGCTTATTGAGGTTTATTTTCGCAATTTGTAAGTTGACAAGAGTTTAAACAGTTTTAGGCTTCATCAAAACTAAATACAAATCTGCAACTTCTAGCGAATTTGTCTCCAACTTCGCTATTCAATTGCTATCCAACTTCGCTATTCAATTGCTATACTATCGAGTTTGCTACATAACACACGTACTAACAATATGTTTTAATAATTTAGTTCATTTCATTAGCTTCTCCTGATCGAGAAATCTTCAAGGATACAGAGTATTTCCGAAAGTATTTAACATCCCAATTTCCCAGACGCTCTAGTTACTCTCCGCGTAAGTTTACAAAACAAACTTGAATTTAACAATAATAAACCAATAAATATTTAATATCAATAATATTGGTATACGGCATATAAACCAAATAAATAAATAACACTGGAAATTTGTGACAATATAATATATCTACAATAATAACACTAATGTGTAATAACGTGGAGAATATTTTAATCAAAATAAATAAAGTTCAAATCTGAATCCTAATACGTCTTAAAATTCTCTGTTTACTACGATATTGTTAGGCTCACATAAATCTAGTACAAATATATTGACATTTCTATAGAAAATTGCTATTGTAACTAATTTCTTGTACTAGATTTATGTGAGCATGACTGTACATATACATATCTAAGACTTGCTGTTACATATACATAACTGAGACTTGATGTTACATAGCAACTGTCAGCACTAAAGGAATCATCGATTTTCTGGCGTGTTAGGTCATATCTATAGTCGTGGGTTCGATTGTCATTGAGGACAATCTTTAATATCTTGCCAAGCTAAATTTTCTATGATATAAGATACTCCATAGGAGTTATGGCAGTTATTCAGGTGTGTTGCGCATCAAAAAACGTTATCAGTAACAGTAACACATGCAAATATCAAATGCTATTATGTCATAATTGCATTTGGCATTTGAATGTGATGCTGCAACTAACGAAATTTTGCATGAAATTTTACTTCGAAGTCAACATTCAATAATATGCAAGAAAAGTTCGAAACTTTAAACATTCAACTTAATGATACAATTGGTGCAATTGTAGTAATTGTATTTGAGATATTCAATTTTTTCATATTAGCTTTCTTAAAGAGCATTTTTGCACTCGCGCCTTTTGTTGAACTCGGCTGTGCCTCGTTCAGCAAAATTCACGCTCGTACAAAAAAGCACTACTTTACAAACTTGTATCATAAATAACTATTAAATGTAGATTTAGAAGAAAAGTGTAAAATACTTATTGTAAAGATCAATACATACGACTCAACTTTAATTCAAAATTAATATTTATAGTAGAATAATATTGTGTATGTCTCAGTCAACTCTTTGTAGTCCTCCTAAGGATTGAAAATTAATAATATACAATTTAATTATCAAGTAATTATGTATTGACAGAAAATTTGTTAAGTAATACTACTGCAAAGTAGTAATAATAGTGGATAGAAATAATAATGACACTAATTAAATAATATTAACCGCAGTTAGTCAAATTATCAAGATTGACAATTATATTAAGGCATATACACTAATTTTTTAACTAATTAATAATTTGTACAAAAGCTATTAAAACAATATAACGAGGAAGATGGTAACTGTTTTAACCATCGATTGCCAGATAAACTGATTGAGTCGTATTTCATCGCATGTCAACTATTATGACAAATATTTAAGTTTAGAAGCTCGTATGTTTTCTGTATCCGGCAGTCGTTGGTTAAAATGCTGTATATCTGTACGTTATTATTCTCTAAATCAAGCCAATCTTGATTTTGTGTTAGCCAAGGACGACATCCTGAAGGATTTCTTCTGGAGCACCCCAAGAAGATCTCAGTACACATCTTCGTGTAAGTGTTACGCCCGATAACATACTATATTACTACTTAATACTACTATAACTACTTAGTTAAAATAGCGATAATAATACCGAGTGATCATTGAAATTTCAGGTCTAGTTATCCATGGAAATTTTCGCAGCCAATAAGAAATGCGAGATCACCAATCTCGCCTTTTTTATTGGCTGGCTAGATAAAATACTATATTACTAAAATCAGTTAAAATAGCGATAATAATACCGAGTGATCAATTAATTTTCAGATCTAGTTATCCATGGAAATTTTTACAGCCAATAAGAAATGCGAGATCACCAATCTCGCCTTTTTTATTGGCTGCGAAAATTTCCGTGGTAAACTAGAGCTGAAATTTAAATGATCACTCTGTATATGATATGTGGTATCAATATTATACTTACCACATTTGAAAGGACTTAAATTAATGAAATAATAATAATAAATTTCAGAAGATTTTTTTTAAAGATTTTAATTTTAAAATACACTTAGGTCAACATAAATGTCAATATAAATACTTTGCAATTTTGCCTGTTATTACTCTATACTATACAGGGTGTTAAAAAAGAGTGTAGAATATTCAAGGGGGTAGTAGTATGAACCACAATAAAAAAAAAGTCTTGATAATCATGGGTCCTTAAAGTAACGGTTTCGAAGATTTTTTTTTTTTGCCTAGTTTTTCTCAAATACTGTCAAATACTGAATGTTTATTTCACAAAACATCAGCCAACTTTGATAAGAAAATGCAAGTGTTAGCAAAATAAAAAAGAGGTAAAAAAGAATGATCTTCCATATCTCCGAAACCGTTACTTTAAGGACCCATGTTTATCAAGTTTACAGACATTGACGGCTTCGAAAATATGACAGATTTTGCTATATGCAATTCAAAAGTTAGTAGATATTCACTTTTGAAGCCAAGCATTTGATAGATTTGACAAGACGGAGTTCAAAAATTGTCATACTATAACAGTTTCAGTCGAATTTTGACAGTTTTGGGTAGTTCCAATTGAAAATTTGAGAAATTTGGCTACATGCAATTCAAAAGTTAGTAGATATTCACTTCTGAAGCAACCATTTAATATATTTGTTAAGATACAGTTCAAAAATGCTTATGCTATGACAGTTTCATTCGAAATTTGGCAGTTTCTGGGCAGTTTCAATTGAATATTTGACAGATTTCGATAACTGCAGTTAAAACTTTTTTAGATTTGAAAAATTACTATTGAAAATTTGATAATTTGAAATAATAATTTTTTGTAATAATTTGAAATGTAGTGAGATGTAATGAATATGACAGATTTTACTATATGCAATTGAAAAGTGAGTAGATATTCACTTTTGAAGCCAAGAATTTGATAGATTTGACAAAATTGAGTTCAAAAATTGTCATACTATAACAGTTTCAGTCGAAATTTGACAGTTTTGGGCAGTTTCAGTTGAAAAATTGATAGATTTTGCTACATGCAATTCAAAAGTTATTAGATATTCACTTCTGAAGCCAACCATTTAATATATTTGTTAAGATACAGTTAAAAAATGCTTATACTATGACAGTTTCATTCGAAATTTGGCAGTTTCTGGGCAGTTTCAATTGAATATTTGACAGAGTTCGATAACTGTAGTTAAAGTTTTGTTAGATTTGAAAAAATACTATTGAAAATTTGATGACACAAAAAAAGATGAAAAAATACAGAATTTGGTGTAATAATTTGAAATGTAGTGAGATGTAATGAATATAACAGATTTTACTATATGCAATTGAAAAGTGAGTAGATATTCACTTTTGAAGCCAAGCATTTGATAGATTTAATAAGATGCAGGTCACAAATTCTTATACTATAACAGTTTCAATCGAAATTTTACAGTTTTGGGCAGTTTCAGTTGAAAAATTGATAGATTTTGCTACATGCAATTCAAAAGTTAGTAGATATTCACTTTTAAAGCCAATAATTTGATAGATTTAATAAGATGCAGTTCACAAATTCTCATACTATAACAGTTTCAGTCGAAATTTGACAGTTTTGGGCAGTTTCAGTTGAAAAATTGATAGATTTTGCTACATGCAATTCAAAAGTTATTAGATATTCACTTCTGAAGCCAACCATTTAATATATTTGTTAAGATACAGTTCAAAAATGCTTATACTATGACAGTTTCATTCGAAATTTGGCAGTTTCTGGGCAGTTTCAATTGAATATTTGACAGATTTCGATAAATGCAGTTAAAACTTTTTTAGATTTGAAAAATTACTATTGAAACTTTGATAATTTGAAATAATATTTTTTTGTAATAATTTGAAATGTAGTGAGATGTAATGAATATGACAGATTTTACTATATCCAATTGAAAAGTTAGTAGATATTCACTTTTGAAGCCAAGAATTTGATAGATTTGACAAGATGGAGTTCAAAAATTGTCATACTAGTTTCAGTTTCAGTCGAATTTTGACAGTTTTGGGTAGTTCCAATTGAAAATTTGAGAGATTTTGCTGCATGCAATTCAAAAGTTAGTAGATATTCACTTCTGAAGCCAAAAATTTAATATATTTGACAAGATACAGTTCAAAAATGCTTATGCTATGACAGTTTCATTCAAAATTTGGCAGTTTCTGGGCAGTTTCAATTGAATATTTTACAGATTTCGATAACTGCAGTTAAAACTTTGTTAGATTTGAAAAATTACTATTGAAAATTTGATAATTTGAAATAATAATATTTTGTAATAATTTGATATGTAGTGAGATGTAATGAATATGACAGATTTTACTATATGCAATTGAAAAGTGGGTAGATATTCACTTTTGAAGCCAAGAATTTGATAGATTTAATAAGATGCAGTTCACAAATTCTCATACTATAACAGTTTCAGTCGAAATTTGACAGTTTTGGGCAGTTTCAGTTGAAAAATTGATAGATTTTGCTACATGCAATTCAAAAGTTATTAGATATTCACTTCTGAAGCCAACCATTTAATATATTTGACAAGATACAGTTCAAAAATGCTTATGCTATGACAGTTTCATTCGAAATTTGGCAGTTTCTGGGCAGTTTCAATTGAATATTTGACAGATTTCGATAAATGCAGTTAAAACTTTTTTAGATTTGAAAAATTACTATTGAAAATTTGATAATTTGAAATAATAATTTTTTGTAATAATTTGAAATGTAGTGAGATGTAATGAATATGACAGATTTTACTATATGCAATTGAAAAGTGAGTAGATATTCACTTTTGAAGCCAAGAATTTGATAGATTTAATAAGATGCAGTTCACAAATTCTTATACTATAACAGTTTCAATCGAAATTTTACAGTTTTGGGCAGTTTCAGTTGAAAAATTGATAGATTTTGCTACATGCAATTCAAAAGTTAGTAGATATTCACTTTTAAAGCCAAGAATTTGATAGATTTAATAAGATGTAGTTCACAAATTCTCATACTATAACTGCTTCAGTCGAAATTTGATAGTTTTGGGCAGTTTCAGTTGAAAAATTGATAGATTTTGCTACATGCAATTCAAAAGTTGTTAGATATTCACTTCTGAAGCCAACCATTTAATATATTTGTTAAGATACAGTTCAAAAATGCTTATACTATGACAGTTTCATTCAAAATTTGGCAGTTTCTGGGCAGTTTCCATTGAATATTTGACAGATTTCGATAAATGCAGTTAAAACTTTTTTAGATTAGAAAAATTACTATTGAAAATTTGATAATTTGAAATAATAATATTTTGTAATAATTTGAAATGTAGTGAGATGTAATGAATATGACAGATTTTACTATATGCAATTGAAAAGTGAGTAGATATTCACTTTTGAAGCCAAGAATTTGATATATTTAATAAGATGCAGTTCACAAATTCTCATACTATAACAGTTTCAGTTGAAATTTGACAGTTTTGGGCAGTTTTAGTTGAAAAATTGATAGATTTTGCTACATGCGATTCAAAAGTTAGTAGATATTCACTTCTGAAGCCAACCATTTAACATATTTGACAAGATACAGTTCAAAAATGCTCATGCTATGACAGTTTCATTCGAAATTTGGCAGTTTCTGGGCAGTTTCAATTGAATATTTGACAGATGTCGAGAACTGCAGTTAAAACTTTTTTAGATTTGAAAAATTACTATTGAAAATTTGATAATTTGAAATAATAATTTTTTGTAATAATTTGAAATGTAGTGAGATGTAATGAATATGACAGATTTTACTATATGCAATTGAAAAGTAAGTAGGTATTCACTTTTGAAGCCAAGAATTTGATAGATTTAATAAGATGCAGTTCACAAATTCTCATACTATAACAGTTTCAGTCGAAATTTGACGGTTTTGGGCAGTTTCAGTTGAAAAATTGATAGATTTTGCTACATGCGATTCAAAAGTTAGTAGATATTCACTTCTGAAGCCAACCATTTAATATATTTGACAAGATACAGTTCAAAAATGCTCGTGCTATGACAGTTTCATTCGAAATTTGGTAGTTTCTGGGCAGTTTCAATTGAATATTTGACAGATTTAGTTAACTGCAAATTTGACAAATTCGTACAGATTAAGTTCAATATTTGATAGAATTGGACACTTTAATTTTAATTTTAACAGTTTCAATTGAAAATTTAACGTTTAAAAAGTCACATTGGAAAATTTTGCACATTTCTATAATTGGTTTTGAAAATTTTACTGCTGCTACTGATGTATTACCACTCGACTTTTTTCATTGTTGTGGTTCATACTACTACACCCTTAAATATTTTATGATGGAGTTCAAAATTTGACAGAATTGTTCAGCTGCATTTGAATATTTTACAAATTTGGACAATTTAATAAAAAAAAATATATATATATATATAAATCGTTGTATCGTTAAATTTGACAAATTCGTACAGATTAAGTGCAATATTTGATAGAATTGTACATTAATTTTAATTTTAACAGTTTAAATTGAAAATTTAACGTTTAAAAAGTCACGTTGGAAAATTTTGCACATTTCTATAATTGGTTTTGAAAATTTTATTGCTGCTACTGATGTATTACCACTCAACTTTTTTCATTGTTGTGGTACATACTACTACACCCTTAAATAGATTGATCGATGTGGCTTTTATTTATTGAAAATTCATAATTACTAATGTATGAAATAAAGTTACGCACTTTTTTAAATTTTCAAAATTGTTTTTTATTGTTCACGACAATTGTTGACAATCATTATTTCTTCACCTGAAGAAGCCACAGTGTGGCGAAACAATTGTCGTGAACAATAAAAAACAATTTTGAAAATTTTAAAAAGTGCGTAACTTTATTTCATACACCCTTAAATATTTAACATTATTTTTTAACACCCTGTATAGCTTGCAAACTCTACGTAATTGACCTAAAACCTAAATATGAACTTATACTTTAATATATTATTTTTCTGATTGTTTATTAAAATTGTGGAATAGAGAAATAGAAGCTTTCGTAAATATCAGTTTTAATTTATTGCAAACTTTACGGTGTGTATAATATTTGGACATATTATTAATGATTACATGACATAAATAAATAAAATTTGCACAAAGACTACATTAATGATCCTTTGATGATTTTTAATGATTGAAGACTGATTCTTTATCAACATTTCACGTTCAACATTTTAATGATTAAAATGTGTCAGGAATTTGTTATAGCTTGATTTATTGATAAATGATTTTGTTAATACGTATTTTGCAGCAAACTAATACTTTCACACGTTCCTTGAAATGCGAAGTGATGTAATTTACATATTACATTATTACGCATGCAGCATTAGATTCAAGTATATGCTTGTATTATACAGTATACATAAAAAGTTAAGATCTTATCTGTCTTCAATCTTACGTAAAATAATACCAGTGGTATTACTATATTTATAGAAAATTAATTTTCTTTGCATATGCTAGTTATAGATTATAACTAGTATTAATTGCAAAATCTACTTTATTAATGACATTAATTTCAGATATAGTGTTATTATACTGTTATTTCTCATTGTGATAAAATACTGAAATATCTAACTGGATAAATCTGTTTCACAAGCTTTTTATTTTTTTAAGATTTGAATTTTAAAATACTCTTGGGCTCTGTTAAATCAGTAAAAATCTGTTCCAAATAAATGAATGTGATCTTTAATGTCCAGTTATACAATCGCTGATTATCTCTGACTGTGGTTCAGCTTTTGTAGATACTAATTGTGTTGAATTACTGATAACTTGATACTATTGTGTTGAAAATTGTATTCCAGGTAACTGAACGAGGATCATCGTTAATCCGAGTTTGTACAAATGGACATTTAATGTTGTCATTCATTTGTTCAGATTTGTACTGATTTGTACTGATAAATATTGTTTCAATGATAATGAACCTTGAATGTTTACTACCAAAATATTATCAGTGTTATTCGTTTTTTTTCATAGTAGCTGTTGCAGAAAAAAAACTTTGTAAAGATCATTTTTGCGCTCGCATTTTTTGTTGTGAACTTTTGAAGTTTTGAATTAGTCTGTTAGTAAACTATTCCTTAATTTTTCTCTCGAAAATTCTCTTATGTAAGGTACTGACATTTTTACGCAGCCGTACTATTATGATGACCCTCTTTTAAAATAAAAATACAAAAAGTAGGGTTAAGCCTAGTTCATGCACTGGCGATTTGCGATTTTCGATTTTTCTGATTCTGATGTCTGATTGGTATAGTTTAAGTTCCCGCGTAAAATGCTTTCGAATTGAACCAATCAGAACAAATATCGCAAATCGAAAATCGCATGTGCATGAACTAGCCTTTACGGTGGTTTAATCTTAGTAACCTTGGCAACCGTTTGTAAAACATGGCTAAACCACGGTTTAATGTTTTATGAATAACACAGTAACTTTTTTAAATAAAGATTCAGCACAATTCCTCTATCAGAATAGCCATTTCTATGAATTAATACAGTTCTATTTTTGGTATCTAATACATTTTTATGCACGATTTAGATAAGAGGGAGAATGACTGGTTCAAGGAGAGTGATAGTTTGAGTAGCAGCTTGTTCAGCACATCACCGAGGCGCCGCTCCTCGAGTAAGTTCTAACAGGACATGTTGGAAATGCATTAAAAAAACTACTCCTATTAATTAATGTGGGTGTGTTGATGGGAATAACAAACTATCATCCCGTGCAGTTGCAGTCATGGATTAACGACCGGAACTTATGATGACTCTTTAGGCTTTTGACATGTGTTGGCCACGGCGATTGACCAAAACGAGCTGTTAATTTGTCCATACGTGACCGCCACAAATTAAACGGATTAGGCTATGAATAATTTCCTGGTGCAGAGAAAAGAAAAGATAACAACGCCGTTGCCACGAATTGCGCAGGAGGTGAAAGAGGGAAACGCTTTTATTGCCGGCAATTGCTGATCCCCGAAATTGGATAATTGGGTCGTAAATATTAAACCCATTCCGCTTGATCGGTTAGCTGTCCTCTCTAAAAAAAGAATGCGATTTTAATAGACACTGCGGTAAACATTTTTTTTCTTATTTCGTCGTATATTATATCTCAATTTTTCGTCATTATCTTGTCATAATTAAACCTTTATATGTTAACTTAATATTGGCAATTATCCATTTATCTTGGAGCTTGCACATTAAAAGCAACTTTTCAAAGGAGGTTCACAAGGTTTATTTGGGCGGCTGCAGATGTACTAAACATTGCACACACATTAAATTATACAAACTATTGGTCCTAAACTAACATTAATTTATTACCGAAATTCTAGAATTAATGAACCTTAACATGAGAAATATCACAGAACGTGAATTTACTTTATAATTATATTTGAAATTGCAATTAGGCAAATTTTGATACGCCCGTGCTTACTAATGACTGGGGCAACCAAATATATGCAAAGGCATATTATTTTTCATACGACTGATGAAAATATAGGCGGCACTATTTTTTTTTCTGGCTAACTATATGTGTTTGGCCCTATTTGTTACGGCATATTTTTGCATTTTTCAGTATAAACGCATTCTTCATATTTCAGTGTATCTTTCAGAAAAAAAACTATTTTATAGCATAGTTTGCAATTTTGTAATTTTTTGTTCCATAATCGTAAATGAATTAAAACAATTGTTATAGAATATAACGCCATTAGGCCGATATGTAGCAAATAACAGGCGCGGGTTGAAGTTTGTAAACCGAGGCGAAGCGGAGCGGAGCGGAGCGCAGCCGAGGTTTATATTCAACCAAGCCTGTTATTTGCATATCGGCCGTATGTTGTTCGATACTTTTTGTAATACCTAAATTACAAAAACTGGTCAATTTATCAATATTAAATTTCAAAATTAATAAACTAGTTATCCAGGCGCAATTTGATACCATAGCAACATCAACGGTTCAAATACAAACAAACAAATCAAAGTGAAATTAGAAAAATAATGTCAGATGTGCAAAGTTCTTCGTTTTGTGGTATCCCCGAAGATGTACTAAATGAAGCAAATGCTGCCACAATCGATTTACTTCCCCAAAAAAGCAGCAGCAGGTATGAGAACGAATCTGAAGACTTTATTGCTCATAAATTTGCGTTGTCATTTAAATAACGTCCACGGCCGTTATTATAACGGCCAGGGCCTTTACGCCTGTCATATCGATCAAGCAGACAGTACTGATAAATGTCAATAACACAGAGGTATTACAAAAAAATATTTTTAGCAACTTTTCTTGAATTAAAAATGTAATCAGGAATTTTCAGGATTATTTAAATCAATTATAATCATCATGAAATTCTAAAATATGTAATTTGTATAACTAGGAAGGAAAGCTATGCATTCCCTCCTGCGGATGAAGTTTAATGCCCGACGCATAGCGGAGGGCAGTAATCATCCAAGGAAGAGAAGAAGGTTTTCCTCCAGTTATTTTTTCTACCTTTAAAATCATTTCTATGATTTATTATTTTGGATGTCGTTATAAATTTCATTTAGTTTCATTTCTTTTCACAGTAATTTTCCTAGGTTTCCTAGGTAATGTTGGCATTGCAGTTTTTTTTTAAATTTGTGAATAAAACGTTCCCGAAGATTTATTTGAAGAGACTAAAATTGTATCGTTCGATCTACTTCCTCAAATGTTTTAGTTTACATTAAAAAATATATATTCCTCCCTAGGGACGACATTGCCTACTTTCGACCCTAATTTCAAGGAACAAAAGCTTACTTACTAAAAAAGCAGTAGAAAACATGTTTTATTAATACTTATGTATTACTAAATGCAAAACTTGTTTGTAAAAGTTTTGATGAGTTTTTTAGTTTGGTAACATTTTTGTTATACACACAATCTGAACCAATGCAATGTAACACAGTGCGAAGATTTAATTGTTTGAAGGGTTTTAAAAACCATAATAAAAATACGAAATTTTCTAAATATTCCTCAAATTTTCAGAAAATTGCACGAAACTAATTTCCCGAAAATTTGAGGAATATTTTGAAAATTTCGCATTTTTATTATGGTTTTTAGTACCATTCAAACAATTAAATCTTCGCACTGTGTTACATTGCATTGGTTCAGATCAGATTGTGTTTCCAGTTTATGAACCTTTTATAATATAATATTTATATATTACTTTATTTATTTATATTTATATATTTTATAATATATTTGATATTTTGATTGCATATTTTGTAATTTTTCGTTAAAGTTCCATAAAACTGTTTCAACAATTTCTGAATTCTATATTTATATATATATATTTTTTATATATATATTATGATTAATTTTGAATGCATATTTTTACTTATTATGAATATTATTAAGAAATATTCAGGTAATATTATTATTAAGAAATATTCAGGTAACTAAAAATGTGCTTTAAAATTAATCAAATTTAAAAAAATATATAATATAAATATAGATTTCAGAAATTGTCAACATTTTTATGGAACTTTAACGAAAATTTACAAAATATGCAATCAAAATATCAAATATATTAGAAGGAATTAGAAGAAATATTTCAAAACTTATTGGCAATTGTTTTTTTTTACTATTACTAAAATACTTATAAATATTTTTAAAGATTAAAGACAAACATTGTTAAAAAATGTATCAGATTTGTTGTTATCAGCATATTGATGATTTTTTATTTCATAATTTCATAAATAATTGGATTTTTTCAATTTTAACAACACTAAGTGAGACATTTAAATATACTGAAGTTTTTGAAAATTTTCGACACAAATAACGTTTTTTTAAATTATAATAAGAATTGTTGAAAATTTTCCAGGATTTTTGATAATCATCAAATTTATTTAATAAGATAAACATTATGGAATGAGATAAACACATGGGGATTTTCAGGATTACTTTTAGTTCCTACAAAATATATTTGTAGTATTCAGATCGTTTTTTAAATATTTCAAAACTTGTTAAACATTGATCTTTTCTTTAATATTATTAAACAATTTTCAAGTATATTTTTTAAAATGTTTGTAAATTTCAGATCTATTTTAAAAATGTTTTTTAAAAAACTTGTTGGAAATTAATATTTCTTTTAATATTACCAAATGTTTTTTTTAAAGATTTCAAAAATCATTAAATATTTATCAGATTTTCAGTCGTTAAAATTGTCGAAGATTTATTTTAATAATCACATAAATAATTAGAATTTTTTAGTTCTAACAAAACTAAGTAAGAAAATTAAACATATAAAAATAAACAAAACATAAAAACTTAAAAAAAACATCTCTCTCTCTCTCTCTCTATATATATATATATATATATATATATATATATATATATATATATATATATATATATATATATTTGTATATTTTTATATATTGTATATTATGATTAACTTAGTAAGTAATCATATTTTATTGAAGTTTTTGAAAGTTATTTTTTTATTTGTATATTTTGATAAACATTACAATTTTCTGCAAGTTCATTAAAAAAAATCTCGTTTTTCGTATTTTTCGCTGTCGTGAATTTTTGAAATTTATTGCAATGTTCACAATTTCTTAACCCTTTTGATAATTTGATAAAAATGTTGTGGAATTTTAGCTCTCCGATTTTTTATTGCACATTCCAAATTTTTTAACTACATTTCCATTAAACGTTTGGCCAAGTTCTGATATCTATGAAATTATGAGTAACTATAGATTTATTGATTTGTATATTTTGACTAATTTTTTCTCGTATTGTTTTATAATTTCTCCAGATACGTATTCATTTTCAGATTTACTACTAAAATTTTGGATAGTTTTGGAACAATTTTAAAACTAGTCATATTTGTATGTGTAAAGTTTACATTTTCCTCAATTTTTATGTAGATTTGTATATTATGACTTTTTTTTACGTATTGTATTTAATTTCTGCAGTAATTTTTAGGTCTAACAAACTTAAGTTTTAAGACATTTAAATACCTATACAGAAATTTTTGAATATTATACGTATATTTTCGTAATAATTACGGTGAGATTTTCAGACTTACTGGTTTGAGATAATTTAGGAACAATTTTAAACAAGTAATTTTTTATGTGTAAAGTTTACATTTTCCTCAATTTTTATATCTTTAAGACTATTATGTATATCATGATAGTCCATATCTCCATATCTCGGGAACATGTTTTAAACTTAATGATAACAATTTTCCTAGAAATTTAATTTGAAGTTTGATATTGTCATTACATTGCAATTTGCATAATTATTCTGCTATCAGTAACTTGATTTATTTGATCAGATGCAAATAGTATTTTCCAGAATCATTTTAAGAAAATAAAATTAAAAATAACAGGAAATTAAGAAACAAAACTGAAGGTTCTTCCATTACTTTTTTTTAATAGTTGTGCTCTATTATTGACGCTAGGTTATTTCGTTGTGTTGTAGTGCCATCCATATTTTAGGTTACATTTTCCATTTTAAGAGCATACATATTTTCCATTTTTAAGAGCACATTTTCATTTCTATAGGACATTTTTAGAGCGTTTAAAATGGTTTTTGATAAATTTGTCTTTAAATTGCAATTTAAATATTTTTATTTTCATAATTATTCTGCTATCAGTAGGAGTAACTTTATTTGTTTGATCAGTTGCAAATAGTATATTTCAGAATAATTGTAAGAAATGTTGAAAAAAATAAGATTAACACGAAATATATAAACAAAAATTAAGGTTCTTCCATCACTTTGTTTAATAGTGGTGCTCTATTATTGTCGCTGTGATATTTCGATGTATTATACTCATCCATTTTTTAGGCCATACATGTGGAAGTATTAAATTAAATTAATTATTCTTTATTTGGAGGATTACAAATTTAAAACAAAAATATATCCATTTTAATGGCAAATTTTCCATTTTTAAGGGCACATTTTTATTTCTATAGGACATTTTTTAAGCGCTTAAATAGTTTTTTTATAGCATATAGTGTACGGAACGAGCTGCAGGCGAGTGGAGTAGCCTGCGGCTCGTTCCGTAAACTTCGTTCTCGTGATTAAGGGCCTTCATTATATGCTTGTAGAATATTAATTTAAATCTATCTAAAACTGCTCTATAATGGACTATCATAACATCGTTTTGCTACTGTTCAACAATGAAGCTTATTACACCACTAGCGGTATAATATAAAAATAATCACCAAACGCCTAATCAAATTAAATTTTATTGGGAATATTCAAATTCAAGATTTAATAGGTAACTTAAATAAATTATTTGTTATACCTAAATATATTTTAATTCCAAAATTTGAATAGTTGGTGACATTAATGCTAAATGAACTCAACTGGCCTGCATTTTTTTTTAACAATTCTTAGTTTTTTTTTCCAAACCTTGTAGGTTTGGAACAAATAATTTATTTCAGTTATTTAAGTTTTTATTAAAATTTATTTAAGTTATTTAAGTTATTGGGAATTTGAATATTCCCAATAAAATTTAATTTGATTAGGCGTTTGGTAATTATTTTTATATTATACCACTAGTGGTGTAATGAGCTTCATTGTTGTTGTAGTTTCAGTGGCAATAATATCTCGATGTACTCGTTATACTCGTAGCTTCTGCGGTAGTTATATCTCTTCCAGGATTTTTGAGGATATATTTATTATCAATTGAAGCTTCGATATATCCTTCACACACAGTTTTGGATATCCAACCAGTGTTTCATTACGGGCCTTCTTTATGTGCTTGTCGAGTAATATACTATTATCTAAAACTGCTCTATAAAGCTTTGTTACAACATGGTTTTGACACTGTGCAATAATGAAGCTTATTACACCACTAATGGTATAATATAAAAAAATCCCCGTTTATAGTTGCTAGTTCTGCACCCGTGTTTGCCAAAAGTAAAGTAGATGATCGTCGAAAACAATGCCTGGTGTGTTTTTGAGGTTGTAATAAATTGAGGAAGGATGCAATCTTCTTCAACATAGCACTACATTATTTTGATTAAAAACAAATTAAATTGGATTTGACTTTTACATGTTTCTTAATTTTGGACAGTTGTAGATAAAATTTTGTATATCATTCGTGGGCTAGAGCAATAACTCATGTGATTACAGATTAGATCTATAAATGCCATACTCGTAATGCTTTCAAAATGACCATTACATTTTTCTTAATTTTGGACAGTTGTAGATAAAATTTTGTATATCATACTTAGGCTCAAGCAATAACTCGTGTGATTACAGATGAGATCTGTAATCGTCACAATCGTAATGCTTTAAAAATTACTATTACATTTTTCTTAATTTTGGGCAGTTGTAGATAAAATGTTGTAAATCATTCTTGGGCTCAAACAATCACTCATGTGATTACAGATGAGATCTGTAAACGCCATACTCGTAATGCTTTAATAATTACTATTACATTTTTCTTAATTTTGGACAGTTGTAGATAAAATGTTGTATATCATACGTAGGCTAAAGCAATAACTCGTGTGATTACAGATGAGATCTGTAAACGCCATACTCGTAATGCTTTAAAAATTACTATTACATTTTCTTTAATTTTGGACAGTTGTAGATAAAATTTTGTATATCATACTTAGGCTCAAGCAATAACTCGTGTGATTACAGATGAGATCTGTAAACGTCAGAATCGTAATACTTTAATAATTACTATTACATTTTTCTTAATTTTGGACAGTTGTAGATAAAATTTTGTATATCATACTTGGGCTCAAGCAATAACTCGTGTGATTGCAGATGAGATCACACTCTTAATGCTTTGATAATGCTTCTATTCGACTAATAATATAAAAAAACTATTCATTACAATGCAAATTCTGTAACATACTAAAAATGTACCATAAACAGTAGATTAAGGATTTACATAACAACAAATACACTTACGCAAATTTTATGGGTGTTACGCGTGGGATCCACATTATCTTCAACTGAATGAGCAGATAATTCGTATGTGGCAGCCTATAAACTAAATATATTATGGGATAAATCGCATTAATAACAATTAAATTCTACAATTAATTCTAGGATTATGACTAAAATAAAATATTATTGCGCTACCATAACTCCGTCATTAATCATTCTGGGAAGATATATACGTAATAATCTTAAGTGCAATAAATTAGAATATAAGTTTTCACCCTATTGTACTATTGCAAATAGATAAATAGATCATTAATCATCACAATGGCGTATCCGAAGTAAGCTGAGCAGTGACAACATATTCCTCAGGCGATATCAAGGATGAGGATATTGCGCAACTTTGTTTTTGTAAATTTGTGATGTATATCTATGTCTTGTTTTCCTTCAGTACACTACTTATAAAACTACTTACGGCGAAATTAAAAATTATCTATTCTGCTAAAAATTAAATAAATAAATGCAAAAACTTACTTGTAGAAGTACTTAACCATAACCTTACTTAACAAGTAGTGTTAAGTACTTTTTTTAGTACATGTACAGGGTGGCCCAAATTGGATGTTTCTATAGGGGATCTCGGTAACTAGAAGAGATAGAGAAAATTGGATGGCGTATCCTCGATCTCTTTTTTCAAGATCAACTCAATGATGAAAACAAAAATTGACTATCGTCAATTAAATTCGTTAAAAAAAGAAAATGGAATATATTGAGTTTTTGGCAATAACTTGAAAACAAAAGACGATAATAAATTTTTATTTTCACCATTGGGTTTGGCTTGAAAAAAGAGATCGAGGATACGCCATCCGATTTTCTCTATCTCTTCTAGTTACCGAGATCCCCTATAGAAACATCAAATTTGGGCCACCCTGTACATGTACTAAAAAAAGACATTATGAAGATATTATTCAATAATTTGCAATAATATGTACACATTGTTCGATTAATTTTGAGTCAGGAAGCTGAGCAATGACAACAGATTCATCAGGCATCAAGGATGAGGATATTGCGCAACTTTGTTTTTGTAAATTTATGATGTAAATTTGAAAAGTTGCCACCGACTTTTTTCCTAGAACTAATGATTATTATTACTCAAAACCGTCTGGGTGGTTCGGAGGGGGGACCAAAATGGCGTAGGTAGTATCGACCCCCTACCCACTCTTTAAGCCACAGCCACTTCCATCTAAAAAATGTAAATATGACCTCCGTACTTGTGATATATCGTTGGAAAGCTCCTGAAAAATGTTTTCCAGACATTATTAATACAATATGATTCGGTGAACCAGTTTTGGTTCACCATTTTCATTCATTATTCATTAATAATGACTGGAAAGCATTTTCCAACGATAACACAAGTAGGGGGGTGCTATTTAAATGTTTTAGATGTTTGCACTTAATTCCAAAACTAGTTGACCAAATCATATTCTATTTATAATGACTGGAAAGCATTTTTCAAGAGCTTTCCAACGATGTAACACAAGTAGGGGGGTGCCATTTACATGTTTTAGATGAAGGTGGCTGTGGCTTAAAGGGTGGGTAGGGGGTCGTTACTACCTACGCCATTTTGGTACACCCTCCGAACCACCCAAACGGTTTTGAGTAATAATAATCAATAGTTCTATGAAAAAAGTTGGTGGCAACTTTTGAAATAAACACCCTGTACAGACATGTACAATAAAATTATGACTCGAGTTTCGACTTCTTACGGTCATTTCAAGTAAAACAGCAAGTTGTTTCTCTTTTTTTTTTAATATGGACTACCACGTAGTCAAGGTCGAAACCATGCTGATGATTAAGTATGTACAATTATTTGTTATAATTAATCCTATGTTTCAATTACGCAAATATATAAGTAGATTAAATTTTGACTGTATCTTCCTCTATGACATGTGGTCGGTATTAAATATGGTTGT
Source organism: Othius punctulatus (assembly GCA_951805005.1). Classification (NCBI taxonomy): domain Eukaryota; kingdom Metazoa; phylum Arthropoda; class Insecta; order Coleoptera; family Staphylinidae; genus Othius; species Othius punctulatus. Next base: position 16,019,915 of record OX638141.1, read on the forward strand.
CTTGAATGGGCCATATTAGGACAAGCTTATCTCGGAATGTGCCAAATGAGAGATGTGTTTTTCTTGAAACTGCGATCGTTGTCGACTCCTGCGCCCACGTGAAATTGTTCCTGTACACAAGACCGCGCATATGTGTAGATTTTGCCCACGTGCCACGAACCCGTTGGTATACGTACGTAGATGCAATTCTAAAATCCAGAAGCCCCTCGCCGGAGCCTTGCATTCTAGTCTTGCTCGCTCCGTCTCGTCGCAATCACTGCACGCTGCATGCTCCTTGCTTTTCTTGCACCTCTTTGTGTTGTCGTTTGTTTTATTGTTTTGTTTTGTGAACGCCTGTTTAGTTGGTAGCACTGGCACGGCCACATCCATGGACGCCCTATGGGAATTGCACCCTCGCCGCCTTAGCGAGGCTGGCCTCAGCAGACACTCAGGTATTATGCCTACACACATACGCTTTTATGTACATCACACCTTTGTTTGGAACCGTTTAGTCTTTGTAGTAGTTTGATTCAGTAGCGACAGGAACCATGTGTTGCTTTGTATGTCAGGGCACGCTTTTGTCTTGCTTAGATGCCATGTACATTTTTGATTTTTCGAAAAACATCTACCTGCGGTATTTGGTCTTGATTCTATTTCGACCTTCGATTCCTTAGATAGCAGTGCGGTTTTAACTGAGGATACAGACAGCTTCATCATTGGGCAGAGGGTATGGGTAGGAGGCGCAAAACCTGGACAAATTGCCTACATAGGTGAGACACAGTTTGCCCCTGGCGAATGGGCTGGAATTGTCCTCGATCAACCTATAGGTAAACCATGGTTATACGTAACAAAAGGAGCTGGGGTACAACGCTTGATTTTTAGGAAAAAACGATGGCTCTGTGGGAGGAATTAGATACTTCCAATGCGAGCCAAAACGTGGAGTCTTCAGCAGGCTCACCCGTCTGACACGATTCCCGATGGCTGAGATCGGTGGTGGTGACTCTTTCACCTGTCCCTCACCATCTCCGACCAACGGAAATAGGAAGAGCCCTATTTCCCCGTCGGTCAGCACCAGGTCAGCATTGAGTAAGTTGATTGGAATGTTTGAGCTCGGAGTCAGTTTCAAAACCGTTACTTTCAGGCGTGTCCAACACGAGTCTGGCGTCCACTCACGTGGACTTCAAGGTGGGCGATAGGGTCATCATAAAGTCGAGCCAAGGCTCGAAAATAGGTACCCTAAGGTACATGGGGTTCACCTCATTCGCGAACGGCGAATGGTGCGGCGTGGAACTTGACGAGCCCAGGGGAAAAAACGACGGATCCGTTGAGGGCAAAAGGTTGTGCCCAAAATTCACCCAAAACCAACGTTAACCGTACCATTTTTAGATACTTCGACTGTCGGCAGAACTTCGGCCTCTTCGCCCCTGTCTCGAAAGTGAGCAAGTCACCTTCGAACCGGAGGCCTGGAGCAGGCAATTGCGTTATCCATCCAGGTGGTGACATGAGGCGTGGTACCTCGAGGGAGTCTTTGTCCTCGATGGCCTCTTCTATGACTAGCGCTACACCAGCCGCTAGAAGGGTAAGACTAGGTGTTACCTCGTTAACTCCCAAGGTAGGTTGTTGTTGTTTTATGAGTTTGATAGTAACACACAGACACCTTGAAATTTCATAATCAGGACACGAGGACACAATAGGTCAGTCAGTCAAAAGAATATGGGGTGTGGCGAAATATAAAAAAAAACAAAAAAATTAAAAGAATTTTATACATACATGTTGACCGGGTGATTCAAGTTTATTGTCCAGACGGATTAATAGTATTTTATGTTGTAAGGACGTAAAACGAAATATTTCAGACGATTTGGATTTCGGTTTTTTTTTTACACGAGTAAAACAAATCGCATATTTCATAACATGTTACGTACAAAACTTTATTTAAATCCGTCAAAATTATTTAATCTACTATCTGAATAAGAAAATTCGTTACTACATCACAGAATCAGCTCACCTTATACCTATTGTTTCTACGGAAACATGATTACACTGGCATTAACAAATTTGTCAAGAAACTAAAACGATTCACAAATTTAATAATAATGTAAAAAAATGTCCTCAAATAGCGATTCAGAACTAACTTATGATGTTGAAGACTCTGCTAATGTTGCCATGGGTAGTTTACTACCAGAAAAATCCAGAAATAGCTGGACATTATGTAGATTTTAATATTATTTATTATTATTATTATATTTATTTATTGATATTATGTAGCGTTTTTTGCTAATAAATATTCTTTATTAGTATTATATATATTGCTGGAGGAGGCAACGCCTCCTCCAGCAACAGCAATGAGTCCGAAATATGTTTGTCGTCCGTATATCATACATAAGTTTTATTCGATTGCAAGAACTCTACAAACTACAAAATAAAAAAAATAAAATGAAATTGAAGTGAAATTTTTATTACGTTGTCAGTGTGACGTCCGAACTTAATCGAATTAAATTTGATCGTGTTGTATAATAAATAACTATTTTACCATTAGGAAATGCAAAAATTTGAATAAACCCCATCTTTAGTTTTTCGGGAAATTGATTGATATACTCTGATCTTTCTAAACTGGCGTTCACGTCATCAAAATAATAATCATAATAATGATGGCACAATTTTACAAGGTTGCCAGCTGTCTTGGGTATTTAAATATGGCTGCAATCAGCTGTTGCACCCGTGCAATCTTGTGCGACAGTGCGCGGTTCCTATCAAATTCGTCGACTTCTCTGCCGTTTATCGTACCGATATCAATTTTAGTTATGGTTTAACATCTACAATGGCAAAATATGCATTGTAATAATCGATCAAATGTAACAAGTTAGACGTCAAAGAAGTTTGGTTATACACACATGTATGAGAATTTGTTAGTGAAAAAGATGTGGCATCGTCGCCGAAAAAATATCACGGCTGCCAACATAACATGAAAACAATCAGGTTGGTACGGAAAAACCTCATCGCACAGCTGTTTGATGACGTGAACGCCAGTATATAAAAATCAGAGTATAGTTGACGCATTAATATCATAAATTAAAAAAAATATTAAAATGTTCGCAATTTCTTAACCTTTTCGATAATTTGATCAAAATTTTGTGGAATTTCAATTCTCCGATTTTTTGATTGCACATTCCAATGTTTTAAATTAAATTTCCATTAAACGTTTCGTGAAGTTCTGATATCTATGAAATTTCCTGTAACTTTAGAGAGTTATTTATATGTTGACTAATGTTTTCTCGTATTAATTTCGTCAGTTTTGTAATAATTCCTTCATATTTTTAGACTTACAGGGGAAATTTGAGATAATTTTGAAACTATTTAACTCTCTATACAGATATTTTTGAAGATGAAACATATTTTCGTAATAATTATGTTGAGAATTTCAGACTTACTGGTTTGAGATAATTTAGGAACAATTTTAAAACATGTAATTTTTTATGTGTAAAGTTCACATTTTCCTCAATTTTTATGTTTTTACGACATATTTTTGGGATCATATGGATCAACATTTAAATACCTTTACAGACATTTTTTAAAATGAAACCTATTTTCGTAATAATTACGTTGAGATTTTCAGACTTACTGGTTTGAGATATTTTAGGAACAATTTTAAAACAAGTAATTTTTTTACCTGTCAACTTTACATTTTCCTTAATTTTTATGTTTTTAGGACATATTTTTGGGATCATATGGATCAACATTTAAATACCTTTACAGACATTTTTGAAAATGAAACATATTTTCGTATAAATTACGTTGAGATTTTCAGACTTACTGGTTTGAGATAATTTATCAACAATTTTGAAACGATTAATTTTGTTATCTGAAAAGTTCACATTTGCCTCTATTTTAATGTTTTTAGGACTATCATATGTATCATCTGTTTTAGATTGATTCGAAATTAATGACATTTTTAGACAACTCGCGAAATTTTTTTTAACGTAACAATAATAATTTTCCTAGAAATTTAGTTGGAAATTTGGTTTTGCCATTCAATTGCAATTTGCATAATTATTCTGCTATCAGTAGGAGCAACTTTATTTGTTTGCTCAATTGCAAATAGTATTTTTCAGAAAAATTGCAAGAAATATTATATATCACCGTATATATTACCGTATATCATACATAAGTTTTATTCGATTGCAAGAACTCTACAAACTACAAAATTAAAAAAAAAACATAATAATTAATCAAATTGAAGTGAATTTTTTATCATTATTTAATCGAATTAAATTTGATCGTGTTTTATAATAAATGACTATTATACTATTAGGAAATGAAAAAATATAAATAAACCCCATCTTTAGTTTTTCGGGAAATTGATTGATAGTTGACACATTAATATCATATTGGGGTGCAACATTGTTTGCATTGTATGCATTTGCAAGGCATTGTTTATACATATAAACACAATTTTAGTAGATTTTTGGCCAATAAATTATTGCCACATTTTTCACGCTTAATCAAAACACAATTTTCTAGTAGAAAATGGAAAAAACATGAGATGGGGTCTTCTGAGGAGAAAGAAAACATGAGATGACCCCATATTTAGTTCATCTGAAAATTCCGTTTAAACTTTTGTATACAATGTGATTCATGAGATGTTGTAGTTAGATGGCAGAATTTGTTATACCTCCTTTACCAAAAAGGATACATGGAAATCATAATATGGACATAGATTTAAAAAATGTGCCAGTTGCGATGGACTTGCTCTGAATCGGAACATTAGAAGAAGAAAACATTATTTTTTTTAAATCTTCTGCCACCCTTTAAAACAGAATCGCCAAACATCTGTGACTTCGCATAGTTCATGTTCATTCATGGTTCATTCTGGTCCATGTTCATTCATGGTTCATTCTGGTCCATGTTCATTCATGGTCCATTCTGGTCCATGTTCATTCATGGTCCATTCTGGTCCATTTTCATTCATGGCCCATTCTGGTCCACGTTCATCATGGTCCATTTTGGTCCATGTTCATTCATGTCCATTCTGGTCCATGTTCATTCATGGTTCATTCTGGTCCATGTTCATTCATGGTCCATTCTGGTCTATGTTTAATTATAACACATGACTGAAAGTAGACTTTTTACGAAAAAAACATGGGCACATGGAATACATGGACTTGCTTTCAATCGGAACATTAGAAAAAAAAAACATTGTTTTGAAAATCTTCGCCCACCCTTTAAAACAGAATCCCCAAAAATATGTGACTTCGCATAGTCCATATTCATTCATGGTCCATTCTGGTCCATCTTCATTCATGTTCCATTCTGGTCCATCTTCATTCATAGTCCATTCTGGTCTATGTTCATTCATCGTCCATTCTGGTCCATGTTCATTCATGGTCCATTCTGGTCCATGTTCATTCATGGTCCATTCTGGTCCATGTTCATTCATGGTCCATTCTGGTCTATGTTTAATTATAACACATCTAATTTTATCCATAATAGGATTAAATACCTCGTTTTCTTTCTCTGTAATATTTTCTCGTATTCCAATGTGCAAAATACATGTGCTTTTTTATTTTATTTTTTTCTACGCCTTGTAAAAACAGAGGCTTTCCGGATGTCAGTTGCTGACTGAAAGTAGACTTTTTCGACCAAAACATGGGCACATGGAATACATGGACTTGCCCTCAATCGGAACATTAGAAAAAAAAAACATTGTTTTGAAAATCTTCGCCTACCCTTTAAAACAGAATCCCCAAAAATCTGTGACTTCGCATAGTCCATACTCATTCATGGTCCATTATGGTCCATCTTCATTCATGATCCATTCCGGTCCATGTTCATTAATGGTCCATTCTGGTCCATGTTCATTCAGGGTCCATTTTGGTCCATGTTCATTCATGGTCCATTCTGGTCCATGTTCACTCAGGTCCATTCTGGTCCATGTTCATTCATGGTCCATTCTGATCCATGTTCATTCATAGTCCATTCTGGTCCATGTTCATTCAGGTCCATTCTATACCTTTTCAAGTTCAAATTGAGACCAATCAAGTTCAAATTGAGACCAATCAATTTCAAATTGAGGCCTATCAAGTTCAAATTGATACCAATCAATTTCAAATTGAGACTAAACAAAATCAAATTGACACTAAACAATATCAAGTTGAGAGTAAACAAATAAAATTTATTATGACAACTTGATATAGTTTAGTGTCAACTTGATTTTGTTTAGTCTCAATTTGAAATTGATTGGTCTCAATTTGAAATTGATTGGTATCAATTTGAACTTGATTGGTCTCAATTTGGAATTGATTGGTCTCAATTTGAACTTGATTGGTCTCAATTTGAACTTGAAAAGGTATAGTCCATGGTCCATTCTGGTCCATGTTCATTCATGGTTCATTCTGGTCCATGTTCATTCATGGTCCATTCTGGTCTATGTTTAATTATAACACATCTAATTTTATCCATAATAGGATTAAACACCTCGTTTTCTTTCTCTGTAATATTTTCTCGTATTTCAAAGTGCAAAATACATGTGCCTTTTTATTTAATTTTTTTCTACGCCCTGTAAAAACATAGGCTTTCCAGATGCCAGTTGCTGACTGAAACAGTATTTCCGAAACAGTTGAAGATAGGTATAGGACATTGTACATGAAATATGTCTAGAATTTTCTGAAGAATCCAAAAATTGAATAATATACCAGGTGTTGCATTTAAAATAAGAAAGTTGGTATTGGCCACGGTCACATGACACACCCTGTATAAAAAGTTTTTGTTGAAAAAAATGCGCAACTAAAAATAACAATCGACGTGTCCGAGCGTTTTTTCGAACACGCCCCCATTTATTTATTATCGAATTTATTCCATTTGGCTGATACACAGTGTATATATATCACTTTAGAAATTCAATAGAGCAGTATTATTTAAATTGCTTAAAATAATACTGTCATGTTTTAGCAATCTTTTAACTATCAATATCAAATAAAATTACAAAGCATCAACTAATATATGAGTAGTAGCAACAATATTTTATTGGCCATCGATATTATTATTATTTATTATTATTTTAATATTATTTTTATCGATTTTACATAAATATATGTATGCTTATTGTTATCGAAGCTTATGAAGAAGTTCAATATTATCAATAACCAATTTGTTCTTCGATTAAAATCATCATGAGTAATGTAGCGCAAAATAGCAATATTGTCTACAGATCGTTAATCATTACCAAAAGCAGTGATGTAAAATGAAAACTAATTAATCGGGAAACACCAAGGTCGCATACGTATGCATAATGTACACAAGTAGCTGGTTTTTATATAATTTGTTTTTATTTATTCTAACTATTACATAGATATTTTTTTAATATCCTAAGAAATTGTTGTTTATGCATTTTTAATAATTATATCAGCATAGTGCGATCCCAAGTAAGTTGTAAAATAAATAAATAACCAAAATGAAATAAATCTTTTTTGATGTTTGACATAAAAAAAGGATACACAAGTCATGATAAGGTACTGTCACTATGTTCATTTGATTTGTGTTAGGGATATATCGTTTGAAGTTTAGGAGACTAAATCAATCTATTTAGGTGTTCATTTGATTTATGTTAGGGAGATACCGATTTTTATTTAGTTCTTCAAGGACAATTACAAGGACATTAGAAAGGACAATTAAGAATTAAATAATATTTCACAATTTCGGCTAAATTAAGACATTCTATACTATACTATTCTGTACTAGTCGTCTTCTAAACTATTTTGTAGACGTACAAAATGTTTATTAAATTAAAAAAATCTTCAAGAAACCTACAATTTTTATTGGATGAAATTTTAATCAAAATCGTTAAATTGTACCTACGATTTTCTCATTACAAATAAGATACAAAAAAGTAGTGTTAACAAGTTACTGATGGCGATTATCATGAAAATGACGATTTTGTCATTAATGTGACACTTTTGTTACAAAATCAGAATCCACTACTTATACCACCACTAACATAGAGAGAGAGTAGGATGATTTCGAGCTTGCCTCAAAGTATTTCCAGTTAATAAATTTCACAACATTATGACTTTCTTGCACGTAGTACGTCAGATGATGATCTGATTTCATATAACTCTCAAACTATATTATAAATAAAACACATTACTTTGTTAGTATCACATACAATTATTTATTGATTCATTACTAGTTTCGACTACTTAAGTAATCAATATCATATTATAACATTAATGTCTTTTATTTATAATTAATTAAATGTATCACGAAACGCCACCACTATTCAAAATCTTAAATTATATTGTTATTTTTTGTGAATAATTAAGAATTTAAATCTTATTGTAATAATTTAAAATAATTTATATTTTTATTTGTCTAGACATTGATAAAGCATTATTAAGCAATTTATACATCTGACATCATTTCTCTTAAATAGAGTTATGAATCTGCACAATTATTCGCCACACTCACTGTCCTGATTTTATTATACTTTTGAAACCACTTTCAAGTTTATCGATTACATCTCGGTTTATATAAATATTCATCAATCAAGGTTGGTACAATTTATATTGCCATCGAAATCTGCAATAACTCTCGTATTGTAGTATAAATCAACATCAATCTATATAATATTAACAAATGATCTATTAATGAACAAAATTTAATTGTTACTGAAATCGTAACTTAGTGTAAGTAATTTTATACACTAATGCTACAATACATATAAATGTTTTAATTAGATGGTTATTAATATGATCTCTGTATTAACGAACAAAATTTAAGTCTTACTGAAACCTTAACTTACTGTGAGTAATATTATACACTAATGCTACAATACGTATTAATGTTTTAATTAGATGGTTATTAATATGATCTATTAATGAACAAAATTTAATTCTTACTGAAACCTTAACTTACTGTAAGTAATATTATACACAAATGCTACAATACGTATTAATGTTTTAATTAGATGGTCATTAATATGATCTATTAACGAACAAAATTTAATTAGTACTGAAATCGTAATTTACTGCAAGTAATATTAAACACTAATTCTACAATACGTATTAATGTTTTAAGTACATGGTCATTAATATGATCTATTAACGAACAAAATTTAATTAGTACTGAAATCGTAATTTACTGTAAGTAATATTATACACTAATGCATACATATTAATGTTTTAATTAGTTGGTAGTCATTCTGGATGTAATTTTTATTTATATATCTAACAAATGTCGTTCAGGTAATAATGTTTTTTGACTGTTGTTGTAAAACTAAATTATTTCTAACAAATGTAGCACTAAATTATGGTTAAGATATTATACCACGTCACACAATAATTGAAATAATCGATACACTGACATAGGTATCTGCAAACAAGGTAATTTTGTTGTGGTTTTGTTTACCCTAATTGTTGCATGTTCTCGTTTTGTGCCTGTTGCATTTTTGATCCACTACAAATAATATACACGTTAACATAACAAAGAAGCGAAATAAACCTAATAATATTTCATTATACCGGGTGTTTCAAGTTATACCTCCGAGCCATGTTTAGCTATTCTCAATAGCATAAAAAAAAATTGCCAGAGCATACATACCATGCCAATCTTGCACAAACCGGTCTAAGTTTTTCAAAATTATTTCAAACATGACATGACATTTGATAGCGAATGTTTTTGGTTAATACATAATATTACATACATAGCATAATAATTGTATACATTAATAGTAATATACATTAATAAGTAATTATGAAAAAACAGAAAAAAAACTGCCTGGTAGTTGTAAAAAACATTTGATGCCAAATATTGTTCTTCATTAATTCATGATATTACGTACATAATAATTGTATACATTAATAGTAATATACTTTAAGAAGTAATTATAAAAAAAACGAAAAAACTGCCTGGTACTTGTAAAAAACATTTGATGTCAAATATTGTTCTTCATTAATTCATGATATTACGTACATGGCATAATAATTGTATACATTAATAGTAATATACATTAATAAGTAATTATAAAAAAACAGAAAAAAAAACTACCTGGTAGTTGTAAAAAACATTTGATGCCAAATATTGTTCTTCATTAATTCATGATATTACGTACATGGCATAATAATTGTATACATTAATAGTAATATACATTAATAAGTAATTATGAAAAAACAGAAAAAAACTGCCTGGTAGTTGTAAAAAATATTTGATGCCAAATATTGTTCTTCATTAATTCATGATATTGCGTACATGGCTTAATAATTGTATACATTAATAGTAATATACATTAATAAGTAATTATGAAAAAACTGAAAAAAAACTGCCTGGTAGTTGTAAAAAACATTTGATGCCAAATATTGTTCTTCATGAATTCATGATACTACGTACATAATAATTGTATACATTAATAGTAATATACTTTAAGAAGTAATTATAAAAAAACGAAAAAACTGCCTGGTACTTGTAAAAAACATTTGATGGCAAATATTGTTCTTCATTAATTCATGATATTATGTACAAGGCATAATAATTGTATACATTAATAGTAATATACATTAATAAGTAATTATGAAAAAACAGAAAAAAACTGCCTGGTAGTTGTAAAAAACATTTGATGGCAAATATTGTTCTTCATTAAGTCATGATATTACGTACATAGCATAATAATTGTATACATTAATAGTAATATACATTAATAAGTAATTATTTAAAAAAAACGAAAAAACTGCCTGGTAGTTGTAAAAAACATTTGATGGCAAATATTGTTCTTCATTAATTCATGATATTACGTAAATAGCATAATAATTGTATACATTAATAGTAATATACTTTAATAAGTAATTATTAAAAAAACGAAAAAAACTGCCTGGTAGTTGTAAAAAACATTTGATGGCAAATATTGTTCTTCATTAAGTCATGATATTACGTACATAGCATAATAATTGTATACATTAATAGTAATATACATTAATAAGTAATTATTAAAAAAACGAAAAAACTGCCTGGTAGTTGTAAAAAACATTTTATGGCAAATATTGTTCTTCGTTAATTCATTATATTACGTACATGGCATAATAATTGTATACATTAATAGTAATATACTAATGTATAAGTAATTATAACAAAACCGAAAAAACTGCCTGGTACTTGTAAAAAACATTTGATGGTAAATATTGTTCTTCATTAATTCATGATATTACGTACATAGCATAATAAATGTATACATTAATAGTAATATACATTAATAAGTAATTATAAAAAAATCGAAAAGAAACTACCTGGTAGTTGTAAAATATATTTGATGCCAAATATTGTTCTTCATTAATTCATGATATTACGTTTATAATAATTGTATACATTAATAGTAATATACTTTAAGAAGTAATAAAAACAAAACGAAAAAACTGCCTGGTACTTGTAAAAAACATTTGATGGCAAATATTGTTCTTCATTAATTCATGATATTAATACATGATACATGGCATAAAAATTGTATACATTAATAGTAATATACATTAATAAGTAATTATGAACAAACAGAAAAAAAACTGCCTGGTAGTTGTAAAAAACATTTGATGCCAAATATTGTTCTTCATTAATTCATGATATTACGTACATAATAATTGTATACATTAATAGTAATATACTTTAAGAAGTAATTATAAAAAAAACGAAAAAACTGCCTGGTACTTGTAAAAAACATTTGATGGCAAATATTGTTCTTCGTTAATTCATTATATTACGTACATGGCATAATAATTGTATACATTAATAGTAATATACTAATGTATAAGTAATTATAACAAAACCGAAAAAACTGCCTGGTACTTGTAAAAAACATTTGATGGTAAATATTGTTCTTCATTAATTCATGATATTACGTACATATCATAATAAATGTATACATTAATAGTAATATACATTAATAAGTAATTATAAAAAAATCGAAAAGAAACTACCTGGTAGTTGTAAAATATATTTGATGCCAAATATTGTTCTTCATTAATTCATGATATTACGTTTATAATAATTGTATACATTAATAGTAATATACTTTAAGAAGTAATAAAAACAAAACGAAAAAACTGCCTGGTACTTGTAGAAAACATTTGATGGCAAATATTGTTCTTCATTAATTCATGATATTAATACATGATACATGGCATAAAAATTGTATACATTAATAGTAATATACATTAATAAGTAATTATGAACAAACAGAAAAAAAACTGCCTGGTAGTTGTAAAAAACATTTGATGCCAAATATTGTTCTTCATTAATTCATGATATTACGTACATAATAATTGTATACATTAATAGTAATATACTTTAAGAAGTAATTATAAAAAAAAACGAAAAAACTGCCTGGTACTTGTAAAAAACATTTGATGGCAAATATTGTTCTTCATTAATTCATGATATTATGTACATGGCATAATAATTGTATACATTAATAGTAATATACATTAATAAGTAATTATGAAAAAACAGAAAAAAACTGCCTGGTAGTTGTAAAAAATATTTGATGCCAAATATTGTTTTTCATTAATTCATGATATTACGTACATAATAATTGTATACATTAACAGTAATATACTTTAAGAAGTAATTATAAAAACAAAACAAAAAAACTGCCTGGTACTTGTAAAAGACATTTGATGGCAAATATTGTTCTTCATTAATTCATGATATTAATACATGATACATGGCATAAAAATTGTATACATTAATAGTAATATACATTAATAAGTAATTATGAACAAACAGAAAAAAAACTGCCTGGTAGTTGTAAAAAACATTTGATGCCAAATATTGTTCTTCATTAATTCATGATATTACGTACATAATAATTGTATACATTAATAGTAATATACTTTAAGAAGTAATTATAAAAAAAAACGAAAAAACTGCCTGGTACTTGTAAAAAACATTTGATGGCAAATATTGTTCTTCATTAATTCATGATATTATGTACATGGCATAATAATTGTATACATTAATAGTAATATACATTAATAAGTAATTATGAAAAAACAGAAAAAAACTGCCTGGTAGTTGTAAAAAATATTTGATGCCAAATATTGTTTTTCATTAATTCATGATATTACGTACATAATAATTGTATACATTAACAGTAATATACTTTAAGAAGTAATTATAAAAACAAAACAAAAAAACTGCCTGGTACTTGTAAAAGACATTTGATGGCAAATATTGTTCTTCATTAATTCATGATATTAATACATGATACATGGCATAAAAATTGTATACATTAATAGTAATATACATTAATAAGTAATTATGAACAAACAGAAAAAAAACTGCCTGGTAGTTGTAAAAAACATTTGATGCCAAATATTGTTCTTCATTAATTCATGATATTACGTACATAATAATTGTATACATTAATAGTAATATACTTTAAGAAGTAATTATAAAAAAAAACGAAAAAACTGCCTGGTACTTGTAAAAAACATTTGATGGCAAATATTGTTCTTCGTTAATTCATTATATTACGTACATGGCATAATAATTGTATACATTAATAGTAATATACTAATGTATAAGTAATTATAACAAAACCGAAAAAACTGCCTGGTACTTGTAAAAAACATTTGATGGTAAATATTGTTCTTCATTAATTCATGATATTACGTACATATCATAATAAATGTATACATTAATAGTAATATACATTAATAAGTAATTATAAAAAAATCGAAAAGAAACTACCTGGTAGTTGTAAAATATATTTGATGCCAAATATTGTTCTTCATTAATTCATGATATTACGTTTATAATAATTGTATACATTAATAGTAATATACTTTAAGAAGTAATAAAAACAAAACGAAAAAACTGCCTGGTACTTGTAAAAAACATTTGATGGCAAATATTGTTCTTCATTAATTCATGATATTAATACATGATACATGGCATAAAAATTGTATACATTAATAGTAATATACATTAATAAGTAATTATGAACAAACAGAAAAAAAACTGCCTGGTAGTTGTAAAAAACATTTGATGCCAAATATTGTTCTTCATTAATTCATGATATTACGTACATAATAATTGTATACATTAATAGTAATATACTTTAAGAAGTAATTATTAAAAAAAACGAAAAAACTGCCTGGTACTTGTAAAAAACATTTGATGGCAAATATTGTTCTTCATTAATTCATGATATTATGTACATGGCATAATAATTGTATACATTAATAGTAATATACATTAATAAGTAATTATGAAAAAACAGAAAAAAACTGCCTGGTAGTTGTAAAAAATATTTGATGCCAAATATTGTTTTTCATTAATTCATGATATTACGTACATAATAATTGTATACATTAACAGTAATATACTTTAAGAAGTAATTATAAAAACAAAACAAAAAAACTGCCTGGTACTTGTAAAAGACATTTGATGGCAAATATTGTTCTTCATTAATTCATGATATTACGTACATAGCATAATAATTGTATACATTAATAAGTAATTATACAAAAACCGAAAAAACTGCCTGGTAGTTGTAAAAAACATTTGATGGCAAATATTGTTCTTCATTAACACATAATATTACATACATAGCATAATAATTGTCTACATCAAATATGGATGTGTTATTTCTATTAGAAGTGGCCATTTTAGGTTCGGCGGTAAAACTTGAAACACCGGATATAGAATAGATCGACCTAAAATACTGGAAATTATATTTTTCTACGGCAGTGCGTAAACTAAGTTTTTATGCACTGATCGCAGTGCGTAAAGTGATACTTTTTAGCACGTAAAAAAATCACCTGTGCGTAAAAACAGTGTGTAAAATAAGTTTTACACACAATTCATTCACTCACCAATAACAAAAAAAAATATATCACTTTAGCAAATCAATAGAGCAGTATTTTTCAAATTGCTTAAAATAATACTGTAATGTTTAGCAATCGTCAATATTGTAAAGACTGTAAAATCACTGTGTAAATACTCAATTTAATATTTATAATTAAGCCTGCGGGTTTTTGCAAATATCATTATGTTAATAATTAACTATTTGCACTTACTGTAAAAACCAGTTCAGATTATTACATTGCATAACCTAACTTAACCTATCAGTTTGCGCAAATAGCACATTGTAAAATTAATTATTATTATCCAACAATTTTTAAGTAGTAAATCGATGTTTATTTATATACACTGTGTATCAGCCAAATGGAATAAATTCGATAATAAATAAATGGGGGCGTGTTCGAAAAAACGCTCGGACACGTCGATTGTTATTTTTAGTTGCGCATTTTTTTCAACAAAAACTTTTTATACAGGGTGTGTCATGTGACCGTGGCCAATACCAACTTTCTTATTTTAAATGCAACACCTGGTATATTATTCAATTTTTGGATTCTTCAGAAAATTCTAGACATATTTCATGTACAATGTATACCTATCTTAAAACCCTTAAAAATACCTATCTTCAACTGTTTCGGAAATATTAAGTGTTTTCAGATTTATTGCAAAAATTAACATTAAAAAAAGAAAATTATTTGATTACAGAAATTCGTTACAACACACTCAAAAACTAATAAGTAATACTGTTTATTTCTTGATAATGTAAAAAAACAAAAAAAAACAATAAATTTCAATGGAGGAGATGTTCAAAATGCTCGCCGTGAACGTCTTGGCAACATCCTAATCTTAAATAGAAATTTCTTCTAACGTTACTCAACATCTCAGGCGTGACCGATCTAATCGCAAGCATTATTCGTCTTCTTAAGTCAGCTAAGTCGAGGGGTTTAGTTTTGTATACAATACTTTTGACATATCCCCATAAGAAGAAGTCTAATGACGTCAGATCAGGGCTGGCCATTCCATCGATCCTCGCCTCCCTATCCACCGATTTGGAAATATTCGAAATATTCGGTTGAGGTAGTTCCGAAATATTTAATATTTCGAACACTTAATATTTCCGAAACAGTTGAAGATAGGTATAGGACATTGTACATGAAATATGTCTAGAATATTCTGAAGAATCCAAAAATTGAATAATATACCAGGTGTTGCATTTAAAATAAGAAAGTTGGTATTGGCCACGGTCACATGACACACCCTGTATAAAAAGTTTTTGTTGAAAAAAATGCGCAACTAAAAATAACAATCGACGTGTCCGAGCGTTTTTTCGAACACGCCCCCATTTATTTATTATTGAATTTATTCCATTTGGCTGATACACCCTGTATAAACAATCTTGATTAGGATATCTGCCCCTTGAGGGGTCTTTCCGCCTGTTATTTTTTTTTGCATTTTCACTTGTTAATACGTGATTTAATTTGATTTTTGTAAGAATGAAATAATTTTACGGTTTATTTGGCTTCAATATTCGACTTGGGTTTCTGATTTTTTTTTTTATTAACAGTGTGTTTTTTTTGTTTTGATTTTTGAATAACAGAGACCATCCCCAAAATCGTCAGCCCCGCCATTACCATCGAGAACAGCCCTCCAGGTAATATACTGAGGAACCCAAGGGACCATTGCACCGCGCGCACGTTCAATTTTACCAGTTTTATACTAAACAATTAATCACATTATGGGATATATTGCCACTTTTATAAGCTATTTTGATTTGTACTAATTCCTTGCATATTACACCATTGTTACTTTTTTTGTAAGAAGATAAGTATTATGTTATTAAGAAGGATATCAGAGTATTTATTTTACGTTAATTTACTAATTATATATTTTTTTGTATAACTTGTTCTAGGTGTAAGAAAATTTGTAAGTGATAATTAAAAAAAATGTACTGATCCTTTTATCATTTCCTTTTTTTTTTCTCTCACACAATCCACTTCCTTTTATATTGTTTTTATATGCTTCATGTTTTATGCAAAAATTACTAGAATGTTATTTGAGCACAATATATGTATAGTGTCTCTACTCGAAATTGAAATTCTGTCGAGAATATTATACGAAATAGGGAGTACGAATACGAATAGGGCGAATATAAGGAATATTATACGAATATAGTTTATTACAGTAAGTAAAATATTTTAGTAGATCATATCAATTATGACAAATTATCACTTTTTTTATTATTACTTGGGTGTTATGATCACCGATATTAAAGAACATCTTTACAATTTCATGTAATGTCAAATATCACTGATAAATGAAACTTGATGAAAGCTAAAATTAATTTGAATAATATGTACAGAGCGCTCCAGAAAAATGTTGCAGCTTTGTTGATGTATCTCTGCAGATGACGCTATACATAAGGTAAAATGTGAGACCCTATACAATAGTAAGATAAGATATGAGACATGTAGGATGTCTATTTTGATTGGTTGGAGCCAGAATCCATAGACTTTATAATTTAAATTGAAAACTCTAGAAAGTAGATAAGCTATGCTGCTTCTGCCGCAAATTCCCATAAGGAATTACATAGGGATTTAAATTTACTTTTTTCGGTCGTGCGACAGGTGTCTCACAGCTGTCTCACAAACTTCTCACATGTGTCTCACAGGTGCCTCACACTCCTGTATATATGCAATGCAAACCTGTCTCGCAGGTGTCTCACACCTGTCTCGCATGTGCCTCATACCCGCCCAAGAGATGTTTCATATGTGTCTCACAGGTGTCTCATAGTCCTGTATATATTCAATGCAAAACTGTCTCGAAGGTGTCTCACACCTGTCTCACAGATGTCTCATATGTGCCTCACATGTGCTTCATGTGCTTCCCAGAGATGTCTCATATGTGCCTCAGAATCCATAGACTTCATGATTTATATTGAAAACTCTAGAAAGTAGATAAGCTATGTTGCTTCTGCCGCAAATTCCCATAAGGATTTACATAGGGGTCTAAATTTACTTTTTTCGGTCGTGCGACAGGTGTCTCACAGACGTCTCATATGTGATTCACAAGTGTCTCACACCCCTGTATATATTCAATGCAAACCTGTCTTGCAGGTGTCTCACACCTGTCTCACAGATGTCTCGCATGTGCCTCATACCCGCCCAAGAGATGTTTCACATGTGTCTCACAGGTGTCTCATAGTCCTGTATATATTCAATGCAAAACTGTCTCGAAGGTGTCTCACCGGTCTCACAGATGTCTCATATGTGCCTTACATGTGCTTCATGTGCTTCCCAGAGATGTCTCATATGTGCCTCACATGTGCTTCATGTGCTTCCCAGAGATGTCTCATATGTGCCTCACATGTGCTTCATGTGCGTGCCAGAAATATCTCACACCTGTCGCACGACCGAAAAAAAGTAAATTTAGACCTTATGTAAATCCTTATGGGAATTTGCGGCAGAAGCAACATAGCTTATCTACTCTTGATTTTTTCTTTATGGGGCGTTTTGTATTAATAGGATTCATTTAAATTTTGTGGGTTGGCCAATATCTTCAATAATAATTTACTCAGACCAAACTGTCATAATGTAAGCCTCAAAATTATTTAAAACAATAGCAAATAAAGAGCAAGATGGATTATAACTGAGGGCTGGTAAACTATTACTGCAGGCAGACACAGTACCAGAAATACATGTGCCTATTTACCTAACAGTATATTACAGATGTATACTGCCACGACCGGAAAAAAGTAAATTTAGACCCCTATCTAAATCCTTATGGGAATTTGCGGCAGAACCAACATAGCTTATCTACTCTTGATTTTTTTTATGGGGCTTTCTGTATTAATAGGATTCATTTAAATTTTGTGGGTTAGCCAATATCTTCAATAATACTTTACTCAGACCAAACTGTCATAATGTAGCCTCAAAATTATTTAAATCAATAGCAAATCAAGAGCAAGATGGATTATAACTGAGGGCTGGTCAACTATTACTGCAGGCAGACACAGTACCATAAATACATGTGCCTATTTACCTAACAGTATATTACAGATGTATACTGCCACGACCGGAAAAAAGATAATTTAGACCCCTATGTAAATCCTTATGGGAATTTGCGGCAGAACCAACATAGCTTATCTACTCTTGATTTTTTTATGGGGCGTTTTGTATTAATATCATTCATTTAAATTTTGTGGGTTAGCCCATATCTGCAATAATAATTTACTCAGACCAAACTGTCATAATGTGGCCCTAAAATTATTTAAAACAATAGCAAATAAAGAGCAAGATGGATTATAACTGAGGGGTGGTCAACTATTACTGCAGGCAGACACAGTACCATAAATAGATGTGCAATTATCTAACAGTATATTACAGATGTATACTGCCACGACCGGAAAAAAGTAAATTTAGACCCCTATGTAAATCCTTATGGGAATTTGCGGCAGAACCAACATAGCTTATCTACTCTTGATTTTTTTATGGGGCGTTTTGTATTAATATCATTCATTTAAATTTTGTGGGTTAGCCAATATCTGCAATAATAATTTACTCAGACCAAACTGTCATAATGTAAGCCTCAAAATTATTTAAAACAATAGCAAATAAAGAGCAAGATGGATTATAACTGAGGGCTGGTCAACTATTACTGCAGCCAGACACAGTACCAGAAATACATGTGCCTATTTACCTAACAGTATATTACAGATGTATACTGCCACGACCGGAAAAAAGTAAATTTAGACCCCTATGTAAATCCTTATGGGAATTTGCGGCAGAACCAACATAGCTTACCTACTTTTGATTTTTTTTATGGGGCGTTCTGTATTAATAGGATTCATTTAAATTTTGTGGGTTAGCCAATATCTGCAATAATACTTTTCTCAGACCAAACTGTCGTAATGTAGCCTCATAATTATTTAAATCAATTGCAAATAAAGAGCTAGATGGATTATAACTGAGGGCTGGTCAACTATTACTGCAGGCAGACACAGTACCATAAATACATGTGCAATTACCTAACAGTATATTACAGAAGTATACTGCCAAGACCGGATAAAAAGTAAATTTATACCCCTATGTAAATCCTTATGGGAATTTGCGGCAGAAGCAACATAGCTTATCCACTCTTGATTTTTTTTTACGGGGCGTTCTGTATTAATATGATTCATTTAAATTTTGTGGATTAGCCAATATCTTCAATAATATTTTACTCAGACCAAACTGTCATAATGTAGCCTCAAAATTATTTAAAACAATAGCAAATAAAGAGCAAGATGAATTATAACTCAGGGCTGGTAAACTATTACTGCAGGCAGACACAGTACCATAAATACATGTGCAATTAATTACCTAACAGTATATTAAATAGGTATACTGCCTTTAAAAATAAATTGAAAAAAACAGAACATCAAGTACTTATTGGACTATTTGATTGAAATTAGCGAAATTTGATGACCTCAAAGAACTATATCGATGATAAAAAAATTTATAATGTAATTGTTTTTTTTTTCTTATTAAGAACCATTTGGTATTAAGAACCATGTTTTTTTTTCTGGTATCATTATGAAAAACTGTAATTTTTATTGTAAATGTTTCTAATATACAAGTGGTTTCTGACTAGTTTGACTTTTGAGTTTGTAGAGCTTATCAGAACAGTATATTAAATATGTATACTGCCTTAAAAATAAATTTAAAAAAAAACACCAAGTATTTATTGGACAATTTGATTGAAATTAACGGAATTTGCTGATCTCAATTAACTATATCGATGACCAAATATTCAATTGTTTTGGTTCTTATTAAGAACCATTTGGTATTAAGAACCATGGTATTTTTTCTGGTATCATTATAAAAAACTGTTCATTTTTTATTGTAATTGTTTCTAATGTACTAGTGGTGTCTGACTAGTTTGACGTTTCAGTTTGTAGAACTTATCAGAACAGTATATTAAAGATGTATACTGCCTTTAAAAATAAATTTAAAAAAAAACACCAAGTATTTATTGGACAATTTGGTTGAAATTATCGGAATTTGATGACCTCAATGAACTATATCGATGATCAAAAATTCAATTGTTTTGGTTCTTATTAAGAACCATTTGGTATTAAGAACCATGGTATTTTTTCTGGTATCATTATGAAAAACTGTTCATTTTTTATTGTAACTGCTCCTAATGTCTAAGTAGTCTATGACTAGTTTGACGTTTCAGTTTGCAGAACTTAAAAAGATTCCTTACATTCGCTGTCGTGCAGAATATTATCATCTAAGTGTTTTTTTTTTTATAGGGATTGCATTATTAGTGTGCGAGAACGGTGATTTTCGATACACACTATTTCTCAAAGGGCTCTCATATATAATAATATTAATAATAATCCCTACTACTCCTCCACCTATGGCGTAATTGGTTACTGTCACTATTTGACAGATAATTCTGACCCAATTACATTTTAATTTTACCATAGGCCTCTGAACTATTACTAGTTATGCGGGCGTTAAGAGGAGAGGGGCACTCTTAGTATTTTTAATCGACGCGATCAAATCGCCAGATCTGGACAGGGGAGGTCATAGTAATAATTGCACGCCACTGGTCCAGAAGGTCATAACCTGTGGATAACTCATGTAGATCTGGATCAGGACGTAGTAGTTATACTAGGACAGTTCCACTTCACCCCCCGCGAAGATTTCGATTAATTTCATTCGCGGTTTGATTCGCGTGAATCGGCTGAATTTGCGGGTAATTACATCATTAAAGTGGCGGATTCGCGTTTTAATGGGATAATCGCGACAATTATCCGCGGTGCGTACACCACAGTTACTCTAATTACGCCGATTAGCGCGAATCAAACCGCGAATTAAATTAATCGAAATCTTCGCGGGGGGTGAAGTGGAACTGTCCTTGTATAACTACTGGACGTCCAAGAAACACCACAGAGCATGCAGATCAAGCTCGAGAAAAAATATATGCACCGAAGACAAATGACATCAGTGACAGTACAAAAGCTGTCATCGGTACACTGTTAATTAAAAATTTTGATTTTAAATTGAAGTCAGCGCCTACACGGCCAAACTTTTTGTTTTTACTCATGTTATTTTCGTACATTTCATCAATTTTATCAGTAATCCTACTGTCAAAATTGACTTTAGTAACTGACTTCTACCAGCTTTTAAAGTACACTGTAAAAATAATAGAAAAGCAAAGCTAGTACGGTAAACTATACAGGTACTGGCTCAATTGACCCAATTAAAATTGCAATCATATTTATTCCGCGATATTCGATTTTTAATCGACGCAATCAAATCGCAAGATCAGGACCGGGCCAGATTGATACCATGATATCAGCGAGATTTTAATCGGTTCTCTCAGAATTTGATTGAGAATTTAATTAGGTCAGTTGAACCAGTTCCTGTATAGTTTACCCTACTGGCTTTGCTTTTCTATTCTTTTTACAGTGTTCTTTAAAAGCTGGCAGAAGTCAGTTACTAAAGTCAATTTTGGCAATAAGATTACTGATAAAATTGATGAAAATGTACGAAAATAACGTGAGTAAAAACAAAAAGTTTGGCCGAGTTTATCCTACTAAAGTCTGCTCTGAATCATGTTAAAATCAGATGGACTATAGTAATTTCTGGCTTAAAGCTTCTGAGCCTTTGAGGAATTATATTTGCATAGACACAAACGCAAGGTCCTTACCAAAAGTGGTTTAAACAAATCTTCTATTTATTGGAATAAGAGAGATAGCCTTTAAGATTATATTTACATATTGAAATCGACCCTTTTAGATAATAATTAGCTACAGGAGTAGCAATGAGACATCCACAAGCAAACAAATAAATTACATTGTTTACTTACAACAATAAAAACGAACTTTCATTAGCTTAGTGGCACACTACCATTAAGCTGGAAATGCATTACAGAAACATATTAATATTTTAATTATAGTTTCATCCATTTTAAATACCAGTTATTATTATATTGATTTTTTCTAGCTAAAAATTATATTCTCATGAACAAAAATATAAATATTAAATTTTTCTTCTTTTTATTATTCTCGAGTAGTTACTGCTAGGTATTTTTATTATATAAAGATATTTGGTTTATATAAATTTTGATTTTTTTTTTATTATTATATAACTAGTTTCGGCTTATTTAGGCCATCTTCAGAGGTGTATTTTTTATATATAGTGTATATAATATTGAAATAATTTCTTTCAAAATATTTTGACTTTTATAATGGCCCAAATAAGCCGAAACTAGTTACGTAATAATAAAAATTAATGAAATTTTATATAAACCACAAATCTTGTCATACTAAAACTTCCTACCAGTAAGTACTCGAGAAGAATAATAATAAGAAAAAATCAATATTTATATTTTAGTTCATAAGAATATAATTTTTTTACAAGCAGATTTGTATTTTTACATAATATTTTGTTTTACAGAATAAAGCAGTGTCGTATTCTCAACATAAAAATTAAAAGTATGTTTTATTTTTACAATTATGTCTTTTAATACTAAGTTATCAATACTCAATTCAATACGATTCACAATATGTGTTCTATGACTGTGAAAATAATAAATAAATCTATGTGTAGCCAGGGGAGGATGGGGGACATACAAGCGGCCCGGGAACAAACTTTTATCGGCCCATTTTGCATTCACATAAAATTGCAATAATACCATATAATCAAAATAATAATCATACTTCAAAATTTGACAAATATGTAAAAATCAAAAATACTTTACAATAAATAATTTCAAATTGAATATATTATTTTTATTTTTAAAATATATTAAAATGTATTATCAGAGACATAACACCTCTGAGGATGACTAATAAAAGCCGAAACAGGTTGGGTGAAGAACATCAAATAAAAAGATTACATAACTAAGAGAAAGTACTCCCCATAAAGAAAAAATCAATATAAAATTAAATACCGTAAGTTTTTCATAATACTTATTTATTTATTAATACAGAGGTTCCTAAAGAGTGCGTTTACTGTTCTGCTTTCAATCATATTAAATTAAATATGAAAAAGATTAGGTAATTAAAATTCATGCTTTGACTAAGAAAATTTAATTATATTTTATAAAATCTTCATTAAAATTACAAAGGTTTAATAGACCCAGCAATTTTTTTTTTGAATTATTGGAGTTTTATTCCGAAAGCATATCCCTCACAAGTTGTTAAAATGTTCAGAGTTATTTGCAGAAAATTTATTGAACATGAAAGAAAAAAATTAATAATTAAAAAAATTTAAATGTAATTTTCAACATTATTACTTTTACAAATTTTACATTACAAATTATAATTTAAATTGTAAAATATTAATCAAAACACAAAATCGTCATTTGCATTATACTATTTATATTGAAAATTATAATAATAATAATAATAATAATATTTACCGCGGGAGAACCTGCATAATATACACATAAAAATTAAAAATAAAAACTTACTAAATGAAAATGAATTTGAAACTTGATTTGAGATTTTACATGAAAGTAAAAAATGTAAATTATAAATTCCGAAACTCAAATGAAATAACAAAGTTATCATGATAAATGATAGAATTTAGTTGGAAATTATAAAATTCTTATAGTAAATACGAAAATATCAATTATAAATTTCAATGTTAAATTAAAATTTGAAATTTTTAGTATAAATTATAAAAAACTTTATCCTCAAAACATATAACTCACTAAGTTATTAATATTCTTTTGAAGACAGAAATTTGCAAAAATATTAATGCAAAATACAAAATTATGTACACAATTACTAAAAGACGCCATGAAGTTTTTATTGCAAATGTCAAATTTTGATATTTTATTACAAATTGCAAGTTCATCAAACCATTAAATTGTCATTGAAACATCTCGCTTGTAAACTGCAATGAATTGGAAATTACAAAATTTTCGTTAGAATTTATTAATATAATTACTAGACTTCATTCATAGATTGTAAAGATCAATGGAATCTGCGACTTTTTTATTCTAATTTATAACGTCTTTCCCCAGAAATCATATTCCTTTCAAATGTATTAACCATTTCATAATGGCAAAAACTATAATGGATGTTGTAAAATGTTGATTAAAATGTTTTTAAATTCAACAAAAACAATGAAATTTTCGCATTTTAACTACACATTACAGAAATTTCTTCGAAAATCCTATAAATAGTAATAGCATTATGATGAATGTTACGAAGTTTTGATGATGGATTTCAGTATATCAATAGAAATTATGGAGAATTAATTATAAATTTCAAATGTTTTAGAATTTGTAAGTTTTTATTATGAATACAATATTTCAATGGAATTAGAAAACAATCGTAAAGTATAAATAAGTTTACATTAACACTATAACAAATACAATAATAAATAAGCAAATAAGTAAATAAAGACATAAATAAGTTTTATTGGAATTATGTAATTTTCGTTGTGACTTTCATCATTCATCATTCTAAATTACCAAATTGCAATAACTTTATGAAAATTTCATTGTTATTTGATAAATTTTAAAGTATAAATAAGTTTGCATTAACAGTATAACAAATACAATAATAAATAAGTTAATAAGTAAATAAAGAAATAAATAAGTTTTATTGGAATTATGTAATTTTAGTTGTGACTTTCATCATTCATCATTCTAAATTACAAAATTGCAATAAATTTATGCAAATTTTATTGTTAATTGATAAATTTCACTGTAAAATGTAAAATATTCAACATTCGTATTATAAATTACAACATATCAGCAGCGATTATTAACATTTTATTGTAAATTGCCAAAATTTCACTATAAAATGCAAAATGTCATTGGCATTTCCAAAATTTGTATCGAGTTGTTAAAATGTTTATAGTTATTTGCAGAAAATTTTATGAAAATAAACTTAGGTGGAAATTACGAACTGTTCATTAGAGATTACAAAATGTTTATTAGAAATTATGAAGTACTTATTATAAATACCAAAATTTTGCTACATATACATTTTCCTTACAAATTAGAAAATTTTATTAAAAATTGCAAAAAGCTAATCAAACCACAACATATTAAAATTATATCATGTCGATTGTAAATTAAATTTACAAAAGCTTCAAAATTTTCAATACATTTTTTTATTAGAAATAACAATTTTTTTTATAAATTACAAAGATTAATACCTGCCAATTTTTAGTTGAAAATTATAACGGCTATCTACACAATTTATATTCCTCGCCAAATTATTTTATATTTTATAAAAATTTGCAAAAAATATTATGGAAACGGAAAGGATCCATGGAAAATCCTAGTTCAAAAATGGAGCTGCGACGCGAAAAAGTTTAGGAACCACTGTGTTAATACATATATAAACAATCTTTATTGGGCTATCGACCACATGGGGTCTTTCCGCCTTGTGTTAATACATTAAATCAAAATTATTAATAAACTTGTCGTCGGATCTGCCAGCCCAAAATTCTGGGGCTTCCGGCCCAACATTCGGGATGGCTACCGGCCCACCGGGAAATTTCCCATTTTCCCGTATGGCCCATCCGCCCCTGTGTGTAGCAATATGCATTGCTTTACTGATGCATCGTAATTTGTTACCAATAGTATGAAACTGTGTTCCTGTAACCAATTTACGTAAGATTTATATAATTCAAGCTGTTTCGTATATTCCCAACGCTAATAACGTTCAATTACATTTTCGTGATTAATTAACTACTGAAATTTATATGTGGGTTTTGCAACTGTAGAATTACTTAATTTGCGTTGAACATTTATCTGAGAATCACTACATTTATTTAATATACCAGTTAATTTGATTATGTAGTAATCTCGCAACTAGCTGGCATTTGGCCGGTAAATTATAATCAAATTGGTCCAAATTAGCTGTCTTGCATGCACATCCCGTGATTATTATCCCAGTAATTCGGTAATGAAGCAATTTTGGGGATTATCTTGACTGTGACCATGATTTATAGACCAGTTAAACTGTAATTAGCAATACATGATCGATTCGATAAATTGATATAATGCATTCGTGTTGATCACTTTATCATGAAGGCATGTCAATGTGGGAGAGGCATCAGTAGATTATTAGTATATTATAGTACGAACAGTGATCTATTGAGATTTTAAAATATATAATACTTTTGTTAATTCATTGTTCATTTAAGAAAGTACTAATACAAGTAAAAGTACTTAAAGTACTAATGTGCATATATTTGTTCCATGTGTTGTAATAAAATATTGTTTATTATATGGCTCGGAAAATATATATTTTACTATCATGAGTAAGTACCTACACAAAAAATGAACATGTGCTTTGTTACAATATCGCAGCAAAATTTTTAAAGATTCAAAATGAAATGATAATATCTGATGATTTAAATTAACAGTATTCAGATACTTAAAATATACTGCTTTTCATAAGTTAGAGATGTCAAAAGTCTTGCCTTTCATGAGTTAATGATATTGTCAGAAATTTTGCCTTTCATAATTTAAAGATATTGTCAGACATCTTGCTTTATCTTGTAAAATATGCATTTTACTATTATGAGTAAGTACACCAAAAATTCACATGTGCTTTGTTACAATACAGCAGCAAAATTTTGAAACGTTTAAAATGAAATTATAACTTCTGATAATTTAAATTAATAGTGTTCAGATAATTAAAATATACAGCTTTTCATAAGTTAAAGATATCAGAAATCTTGCCTTTTATAAGTTAAAGATATTGTCAGAAATTTTGCCTTTCATAATTTAAAGATATTGTCAGACATTGCTTTATCTTGGAAAATATGCATCTTACTATTATGAGTAAGTACACCAAAAAATAACATGTGCTTTGTTACAATATCGCAGCAAAATTTTGAAAGGTTGAAAAGGAAATTATAACTTCTGATGATTTAAATTAATAGTCTTCAGATAATTAAAATATACAGCTTTTCATAAGTTAAAGATATCAGAAATCTTGCCTTTTATAAGTTAAAGATATTGTCAGAAATTTTGCCTTTCATAATTTAAAGATATTGTCAGACATTGCTTTATCTTGGAAAATATGCATCTTACTATTATGAGTAAGTACACCAAAAAATAACATGTGCTTTGTTACAATATCGCAGCAAAATTTTGAAAGGTTGAAAAGGAAATTATAACTTCGGATGATTTAAATTAATAGTCTTCAGATAATTAAAATATACTGCTTTTCATAAGTTAAAGATATCAGAAATCTTGCCTTTCATGAGTTAAAGATATTGTCAGAAATTTTGCCTTTCATAAGTAAAAGATATTGTCAGACATCTTGCTTTATCTTGTAAAATATGCATTTTACTATTATGAGTAAGTACACCAAAAATTCACATGTGCTTTGTTACAATACAGCAGCAAAATTTTGAAACGTTTAAAATGAAATTATAACTTCTGATAATTTAAATTAATAGTGTTCAGATAATTAAAATATACAGCTTTTCATAAGTTAAAGATATCAGAAATCTTGCCTTTTATAAGTTAAAGATATTGTCAGAAATTTTGCCTTTCATAATTTAAAGATATTGTCAGACATTGCTTTATCTTGGAAAATATGCATCTTACTATTATGAGTAAGTACACCAAAAAATAACATGTGCTTTGTTACAATATCGCAGCAAAATTTTGAAAGGTTGAAAAGGAAATTATAACTTCTGATGATTTAAATTAATAGTCTTCAGATAATTAAAATATACAGCTTTTCATAAGTTAAAGATATCAGAAATCTTGCCTTTTATAAGTTAAAGATATTGTCAGAAATTTTGCCTTTCATAATTTAAAGATATTGTCAGACATTGCTTTATCTTGGAAAATATGCATCTTACTATTATGAGTAAGTACACCAAAAAATAACATGTGCTTTGTTACAATATCGCAGCAAAATTTTGAAAGGTTGAAAAGGAAATTATAACTTCTGATGATTTAAATTAATAGTCTTCAGATAATTAAAATATACAGCTTTTCATAAGTTAAAGATATCAGAAATCTTGCCTTTTATAAGTTAAAGATATTGTCAGAAATTTTGCCTTTCATAATTTAAAGATATTGTCAGACATTGCTTTATCTTGGAAAATATGCATCTTACTATTATGAGTAAGTACACCAAAAAATAACATGTGCTTTGTTACAATATCGCAGCAAAATTTTGAAAGGTTGAAAAGGAAATTATAACTTCGGATGATTTAAATTAATAGTCTTCAGATAATTAAAATATACTGCTTTTCATAAGTTAAAGATATCAGAAATCTTGCCTTTCATGAGTTAAAGATATTGTCAGAAATTTTGCCTTTCATAAGTAAAAGATATTGTCAGACATCTTGCTTTATCTTGTAAAATATGCATTTTACTATTATGAGTAAGTACACCAAAAATTCACATGTGCTTTGTTACAATACAGCAGCAAAATTTTGAAACGTTTAAAATGAAATTATAACTTCTGATAATTTAAATTAATAGTGTTCAGATAATTAAAATATACAGCTTTTCATAAGTTAAAGATATCAGAAATCTTGCCTTTTATAAGTTAAAGATATTGTCAGAAATTTTGCCTTTCATAATTTAAAGATATTGTCAGACATTGCTTTATCTTGGAAAATATGCATCTTACTATTATGAGTAAGTACACCAAAAAATAACATGTGCTTTGTTACAATATCGCAGCAAAATTTTGAAAGGTTGAAAAGGAAATTATAACTTCTGATGATTTAAATTAATAGTCTTCAGATAATTAAAATATACAGCTTTTCATAAGTTAAAGATATCAGAAATCTTGCCTTTTATAAGTTAAAGATATTGTCAGAAATTTTGCCTTTCATAATTTAAAGATATTGTCAGACATTGCTTTATCTTGGAAAATATGCATTTTACTATTATGAGTAAGTACACCAAAAAATAACATGTGCTTTGTTACAATATCGCAGCAAAATTTTGAAAGGTTGAAAAGGAAATTATAACTTCTGATGATTTAAATTAATAGTCTTCAGATAATTAAAATATACTGCTTTTCATAAGTTAAAGATGTCAGAAGTCTTGCCTTCATGAGTTAATGATATTGTCAGAAATTTTGCCTTTCATAATTTAAAGATATTATCAGACATTGCTTTATCTTGGAAAATATGCATTTTACTATTATGAGTAAGTACCCCAAAAATTCACATGTGCTTTGTTACAATATCGCAGCAAAATTTTGAAACGTTCAAAACGAAATTATAACTTCTGATAATTTAAATTAATAGTGTTCCGATAATTAAAATATACAGCTTTTCATAAGTTAAAGATATCAGAAATCTTCAGATAATTAAAATATACAGCTTTTCATAAGTAAAGTAAGATATTGTCAGAAATGATGCCTTTCATAAGTAAAAATTTTTGTCAGAAATTATGCCTTTCATAAGTTAAAGATATTGTCAGAAATTTTGCCTTTCATAAGTTGAAGATATTGCCAGAAATCTTGCCTTTCATAAGTTAAAGATATTGTCAGAAATCTAGCCTTTCATAAGTTAGGGATAGGTTTTTTTGAAGCAGTTTGCTTACGATGTTTTTTTGTTGACAAAATCACGACAAGACTAATGCATTTTCTGACAATATTCTTAACTGTAAAATTCAAATAATAGTACATTTGTTTATCATACTCTGCGGACAACTGTAGACCGGTTTCGGCCTGGTGTGTCTCATCAGTCCAGTGATTCCGAAAGTTGATTCCCAAATGTATCACTGTATCGAAATGTATCGAAATGACCTCCAATCAATTCTTCAGGTAGGCCTATATTATGCTATTTTCTTTTCAACCTTTTCGACGTCAAATTACTGAGAAAAAGGCCTGATACGGGTGGTCTGAAACACCCTGTATATGCAGAATAGCAGTATACAGTGTGTCCCAGGAGAAACTAAACATCCTAAATATCTGGGAATATCTGTGAAATGACTGTTAAACAGCCTTTTACAACCAACTTGGTGTAGTCAAATGCCAACGATTTTCAGAAATTGACTGTAAAATAATATTATGAAATATGTAAGCTTAATAAATTCTTATTTTTGTTCATAACTTATTAAAATATACCATCTGAACCCTAAAACAAGATTTATTGTACGGTGAATCGATAAATAGACACTATTAAATGTCTACTGTTTTCTTCAAATGGTTAACTATGTAGTACTGCTCTGTTTTAACTTAAAGTTATTAAATACGACGGTTGTGAATGGAAATAATACAGAATTGCCTTGGTTTCTTGAAACCAATTTATCCAGTTATCAGATGAGAAAATTTATGGTTTATGAAGAATTCACAGGACACAATCAATAAGATCATTATAAGATCAACATAATCAATATAGAAGATAGATAGATGAATAATATTTTTTTAAATTTAAATCCGAAATTAACTAAAAATCATCATTAATATGCTAAGGTTGTGAGTGTGAGCTTAAACTAGATCTTCTACATATACGATCTTGCTTACTATTTGTCAGCGAAGAACTAGAAAAAAACTTCTACATAAAATAAGGATTAGCACAACTTTTATTAATATCTCTTATGTTTGTAATATTAAGAGTATTTTTATTGCTTGGGGTTTAATATGTACTTCCTAAATTCTTCTAAGAATGGATCTTCAATCCATTGAATCTTTAGTTTCTATATTCAGAATTTTTTTCTTATTGTTTATTATTTGAGAAAATTTTTCTTAAAAACGAAAAAGAATTTTTAAATATGTACTTAATATGTACATATTAATATGTACCGATAAATCTTAATATGTACTTCCCTAATTCTTCTTAGAAGAATGCCAACAGGAAAACCGTTAGTACATATAGTATACCGCATTACAAATTTTGAAAGCTCCAGTACCAGGTTTTGTAATCTGGCACTACCAGTGTATGCCAGATAATTTGTCACTTTTTCCATAAAACCGAAATCCCTCCCACTGCTGGTAGAATTGGACCAATGAGAAAGCACCCCGATCTCGCCGGAGCGGTTTTGATCCATAAAACCATTAACCATCAATTTGTTCCTTTCATCCTTTGATTCCTTTGATAGAACTAAAGAGCTTTGGAATTATCAACCTCATTACTTAGGCACTTTAAGCTCACTATCGTACCTTAATAAACTAGGATGTTCCGAGAGATGCACTCTTTCTGTTGAAAAGTACGATAGGAAGAGGGAGGGGCTTTGGTTTTATGTGAAAAGTGACAAATTATCTGGGATGGATTATATCCTGACATTTTAAACATCTTAGGCACTTTAGGCTCACTATCGTACCTTAATAAACTAGGATGTTCCGAGAAATGCACTTGCTTTCTGTTGAAAATTACGATAGGAAGAGGGAGGGGCTTTTGGTTTTATGTGAAAAGTGACAAATTATCTGGCATGGACTATATCCTGACATTTTAAACATCGCGCACGCAGTTCATGATATTTCGAGTATTAGCAGCACTATAAGTAAATAGAATGTGATCAATAATTAATTACAAATCTTGGCCCTTATTTTTATTAATAAATTTATGTTATCTATAAGTAGTAATCTTATATTTTATGTGAACGATTTAAAACAGTAATATATTTAAAAAAAATACATATAGAATGTATCATCTAGGTACCAATGTTACTGTGTTTCAATTAGTATTCAATTAAGTATTACGATTGCATTTGTTATAGTTATATATAGTTATATAAAAACAATCCAACACATCCAATTCCTAACTTCTTCCCTGCCCAAATTACCCTTAAAATTCAAATTAATTACCATATTTGGCAATAAATCAGGCGTTTTTTAATAAAAGCAGTATATTTCAAAATAATTCAGTAAGCAAAAAATATACCCAATATGTGATTAATTTGGTAAAAGCTTCAGTTGTTTCCGTGTTCTGATATACTTACAGAGAGCGTATGAAGTTTCAAAACCAGGTTTTATTTTTCCCCTGTAGGAATTTGCGAAAAACAGGTCAAAATGGTTTTTTTAAAAATATTTTAAGACCATTTTCCACCTAATAATAATAATTATCCCTACTACTCGTTCACCTATGGCGTAATTGGTTACTGTCATTATTTGATAAGAGAATTCTGACCCAATTACATTTTATTTTGCCTTTTTAATTTGCATTTTCAGTTTTGAAGTTATGACGTCAAAGCCATTTTTTTATCGCAACTGCCTCCCTTTTTCAGTGGATTTGGATTGATCATAGAATTCTGATTAAAGAAATTTAGGAATTTAAGAAAGTTAAGAAATTTTAGAAAGATTTAAGAAATTTTAAAAGATTTAAGAAATTTAAGAACATCACATTCTGATTTAAGAAATTTAATTTCTGACCAATAGTTCTCGAGATATTAATATTTGAAAGTAAAAATATTAAATATATTTTTTTAAAGTCGTCTAAATATTTCTTTAAAAAATCATATTGACCGATTCAAGCGTTTTTCACAAATTCCTGAGGAAATATATACATGGTGTTAATACTAAGTTGTAAAATGGCAGTTAGAACTCATTGACAGAAACAACTTTTCTTAGCTAAGTTTTTGAATTGGAGCCCAAGTTCATAGTTATTGGCGTTCTTTTGTTTTTCCAAAAATCGTCATTAATCCCTTATTTTAAGAAACATTTAAAAAATACAAAAACGTTCAGCATGCGCTATCGGTTCTCTAAAACATTTGTATTTACAATTATTTTCTAGTAACAAAATGGCGACCGAATAAAAATTTCGAAACAATATATTTTGAAAATCATTCGATTGATTTTTGAAAATAAAACATTTATGAAATCCTTAAACTATATTATAACATTTGTCTGAAACATTTTTTTCGATATGTCCAAAAAAGTTATTATTCAAATTGAATTACAAGATAAATGTTAACAAACTGCAACAATCATTTAAAACAAAGTAGGCTAACCTTAAGTTAGGCCATTAAACAAGTTGAGGCACGTGTTTTCTAGTTTGTACTTTCAAATTTAAATACTTTTTGATCTTGTTCTTCAGAAATTTCTGCTTCATCTTGAAAAGTTTCTGTCACGTTTATCATTTGTGTGCGTATTTTGCCTAATTTGTGTATAAAAATGCATAATTATCAAAACAGACAAATGTTATAAGATAGTTCAAGGATTTTATAAATGTTTTATTTTCAAAAATCGATCAATTGGTTTTCAAAATATCTTGCTTAGAAATTTTTGATCGGTCGCCATTTTGTTATTTGATAAAATAGAATATTATTGTAAATACAAATATTTTAGAGAACCGAAAGCGCATGTTGAACGATTTTGAATTTTTTAAATATTCCTCAAGATAAGGAAGTAATGACGATTTTTCGAAAAACAAAAGAACGCCAATAACAATGAACATAGGCTCCAATTCAAAAAAATTAACTAAGAAAAGTTGTTTGTTTCAATGAGTTCTAACTGCCATCTTCGAGTGTTACAACTTAGTATTAACACCCTGTATATATCAAAAATCATATATCAAAATCAATATATCAAAAAATATATAAATATATGTAATAATAAATATTTTTGCAACTGCCTCCCTTTTTCAGTGGAGTTAGATTGATCATAGTACTCTGATTTAAGAAATTTTGGAAATTTAAGAAACATTTAAGAAATTTAAGATCATAGCATTCTGATTTAAGAAATTTAATTTCTGACCAATAGTTCTCGAGATATTAATATTTGAAAGTAAAAATATTAAATATATTTTTTTAAAGTCGTCTAAATATTTCTTTAACAAAAATCATTTTGACCGATTCAAGCGTTTTTCACAAATTCCTAAAGGAGGAAATACATATATATATATATATATATATATATATATACATAAATATAAAAAAAATCATATATCAAAAATCATATATCAAAATCAATATATCAAAAAATATATAAATATATGTAATAATAAATATTTTTGCAACTGCCTCTCTTTTCCAGTGGAGTTGGATTGATCATAGCATTCTGATTTAAGAATGTTAAGAAATTTTAGAAAGATTTAAAAAATTTAAGAACATAGCATTCTGATTTAAGAAATTTAATTCCTGGCTAATAGTTCTCGAGATATTAATTTTTGAATTTAAAAATATTAAATATATTTTTTTAAAGTCGTCTAAATATTTCTTTAAACAAAAATCATTTTGACCGATTCAAGCGTTTTTCACAAATTCCTAAAGGGGGAAATATATATCATATATCAAAATCAGTATATCAAATAATATATAAATATATGTAATAATAAATATTTTTGCAACTGCCTCCCTTTTTCAGTGGAGTTAGATTGATCATAATACTCTGATTTAAGAAATTTTGGAAATTTAGGAAACATTTAAGAAATTTAAGATCATAGCATTCTGATTTAAGAAATTTAATTTCTAGCTAATAGTTCTCGAGATATTGATTTTTGAAAGAAAAATTTTAAATATATGTTTTTGAAACCGTCTAAATATTTCTTTTAAAAAAACATTTTGACCGGTTCAAGCATTTTTCATAAATTCCTACGGGAGAAAAATATATCTATGTTTTGAAACTTTATACGCTCTGTATAATCAACAGTTATTTGTATAGAAGTCAACAAGTTTACTAATTTTGTTACCAGGATGTTCTGAACGAAAAGCAACAACACATAGAACAACTACTCAAAGAAAGAGACTTAGAAAGGGCAGAAATCACAAGAGCAGCAAGCCAGGCGGACGAAGCAGAACAGAAATTCGTTAACTTAAAACAAGAATTTGACCAAGTAAGATTATTTTTAATACATTTGAAGGGCGACGAGGAAAAACGATCAGAGTCCATTTTAATCCTTTTTTTTACAATATTCATTTCATCTATAAATTCTTCTTCTTTATCTTGATCTCTGATCAAGAAGATTGTCTTGATCTCTGATCAAGAAGATTATCTTGATCTCTGATGAGAATATTATCTTGATCTTGAATATTATCGTTGAAAAACAATCAGAGTCCATTTTAGTCCTTTTTTTAGAATATTCATTTCATCTATACATTCTTCTTCTTTATCTTGATCTCTGATCAAGAAGATTGTCTTGATCTCTGATCAAAAAGATTATCTTGATCTCTGATGAGAATATTATCTTGATCTTGAATATTATCGTTGAAAAACGATCAGAGTCCATTTTAGTCCTTTTTTTAGAATATTCATTTCATCTATAAATTCTTCTTCTTTATCTTGATCTCTGATCAAGAAGATTGTCTTGATCCCTGATCATGAAGATTATCTTGATCTCTGATGAGAATATTATCTTGATCTTGATCTCCGATCAAGAAGATTATCTTGATCTTGATCTCTGATAAGATTTTAGTCAAAATCCTACTCTGTTTCTTCGTTTTTGAGGCGAAGGATGATCGTTTTTCACTGTTTTACTTCACGACTCGAAACTGCATATCCCATGCTACAACAAGGTACAATCAGCTTAATTTCGATTAATTTCGATGGACTTTGCTCGTTCTTACCCAAAGCCCTTTATTTGTTATTATGAACTTAATAAGTACTGATTTCACCTCTAATGTTTTAAAATAATTTTATGTTTTTGAAATCAATTGCTGCCAAGTTAATAATTATTGTGTTAAGTTAAATATTAAAATCAGTACCTTTTTACATGTAAGTATCGAAAGGATAGTGAAAATAGAATCAAAGAATTCACTATGGCGATGGAGAAGTTAAAAACGGAAATGCACGAGGCTCTCGCTCAGCTGGACGACGAGAAGAGGAAAAACGAGGATTTGCAGTTCAAATTCGAGGAAGCAGCTATCACGAAGGGAGATATCGAGGTAACGTAAAAAGCTAAATGTAAAAGCAAAAAGTTTATCTCAATGATTTTATATATAACCACATGTCATCAGCTCAATCATATTGCTAAGTATGGCTTTCCATCTTGAGTTTTGTTTCAAGTCTGCGTTGAAACATATCACGGAAATGATATCATTGGCAATGATCTTAACAACGTATAATAAAATCGAGTTCTTAAGACGTTAAATTTTGAAAATTGGTAAGAAACATACCACAGAAATTATATTATTAGCGATAATGCTAACGACGTATAATAACATTGAGTTTTGAAGACGTTAAATATTGAAAATTGGTAAAACAATTTTGTTGCAAATTTAATTTAATTTTTTACACTCTAGCTGCATTTATATGAAAATAATAATAATAAGTAAATGTAAATGATACCACTTACAATTCACTACTTAATTTAATGTATCTTACCCGTTCAATCCAAATAACTTACCGAGAAAATTACACTATAGTCCACAGATCTTTCTTCTTCCCGCTGCATGACTCGAATATATGAGATGTTCTTTATGCAGAAACTTCTTTACTTTCATGCTTACACACCTAACAATGCAACTGTACTACCAATTTTGTGATTCGTATGTACACTATTGTCCACATGTATTGTAGGACGTATTGATGATAAGAAACGCATACAATGAAATATTAGTCATGGCATCAACACAATCATTCTACTTGAATTACACAAACAGTTTTATTATTCAACAGGACTATGACAATTACTTACACATAGTTCTATCTTACAGAAAAAAAAACCGACAGAAAAAAACATGAACATCATATACGGTTTTCATAAAAAACATCAACAGGACTATGACTATTACTTACACATAGTTCTATCTTACAGAGAAAAAAAAACTGACAGAAAAAAAAACAAAAGCATGAACATCATATACGGTTTTGTCCATTGGAATATTTGCTACGGTTTCTAAGGTTTTGTCCATTCCAATTTTCGCTAAGGTTTCTGCATAACGGCTAGAACTTTCGAACAATCAAAACAACCCATTTAATCTGACTTACCTATCGGGTTTTGCCTTACTACTAAAGATACATTTATTAGTAATGTTTTTAATGTTAATCCATATTATAGGTCACGAATGAAGCGAATGAATCCCACATAAAGAACCTAGAGTCTGAACTTCAACAGGCTCGTGCACTTGTGGAAGGCGACATGGCGAAACTAACAGAAATCAAAGACGAACTTGCTAAAAGCAAAGAGGAAAACGAGAACCTAAAGGTCACCTTGGAACACGCCAACGCAAAACGAATAAGCCTGGAAAACGAGGAAGCCAAATCTATAGGTAACTTTAAAAATGACGTGAACATATGAAATTACTCGAAACCATTTTCTCAAGATTTAGTTCAGAGTCTGCAAGCCCAGCTGGAGGAAGCAGGAGAAGCACGAAAACGTCTCGATGAAGAGTCCACGAAGCAAATTGAAACACTGAAAACACAACTGGCGAAGCAGGCCTCGGAACTTGAAGTTGCCACCTTCAAATACTCGACGGAAATAGAGGAAGCGCGTGCTAAATATTCAGTAGATGTTACGGCCAAGAAAGATGAAATTGAAGTTCTAAACAAAGATTTGGTGGAGACCAAATCCCATTTAGACCGGAATTCTAAGGAACTGGAGAAGACTAAGTACGAATCCGCTGCTATAGAAGTCGGCCTGAAGAAGGATGTTGATAAATTGAGAATGGAGATGAGCTCAAAAATAATGGAAATCGAGACAAGGGATGATTCGATCCTCAACAAAGATGAACGCATCAAAACCTTAGAAACTGAATTAGGTAACGTTAAAGCGGGTCTTGAAGATTCACATAGGCAATGTGAACTCCTGAAGGGTGCATCGGCTACTAACCAAGAAGCACTCATCAAAGAATTGGAAGAGTTAAGAAACCAATTTAAAGCAAAATCTGATGAACTTGAATCTACAAAGAAAAATGCATTCGAGATTGACAAGGAGAAAACTGCACTGCATGAAAATAGAAATATCAGTATTAAAATGTTGGAGGAGACTCAATCAGAGCTGCAAAAGGTTACTGCTGAATTAGAAACGAAAATTGCTGCTTATGAAACTACCAGTGCCTGTGTGAAAAAGTTGGAGGTTGGCTTACAAGAAAAGCATGACGAGTATCAAAAAATACAAAATAAATGTGACGAACTTGCAACCAAGTTGACCCAGGAAACTTCTTCACTCCAAGAATCAAAAACCACCATCGGCAAATTAGAGTTAGAAGTGGGCGACTACCAACGAAAACTTCAACAGAACGATGCCAAATTTGAGGAACTCAATGAACAGAAACAGAAACTGGAGACGAAAATTCAACAGCTCTGCGGCTCATCGGGCGAAGACAGCCAGAAATTGGAAGCTATGAATAACGAAATTCGTGATAAAGAAGTTGAGATCGCGAAAATTAAAGATGCAAGTGCACAGCAAATACAACAGATGCAACACTCGCTACAACAGAAAGATATCGAACTACAAAACGCAACTCAGACATTCGAAAAGGATATTGTGGAGTTCAAAAATTGCGTTGCAACACTTCAAAATAATGAAATTGAAAATAAACGCAAAACAGATCATTCGTTAGAAGAACGCAATAAAGAAAATGAAGATATAAAAAAACAGTTGGTTGAAGTAATGCAGCAATTGCAGCAGAGAGAAGTTGGGTTGAAAAATGCTGAGGAAAATGTACATAAATTGGAGAGCAGTAAAAAGGCGCTCCTTGAAGAAAGCAGTTCAGAAACCCAAAAACTAGCTCAAGAAGCCGAGGCAAAGATTGAATCACTAAATTCAGATATCGCAAAATCTAACGAAAATATTAAACAAATTACACAGCAATTTGAAAGTGCCAAAGCTGCCTTATTAGTACAACTTGATGAAAGTAAATCTACCTTAGAAAATGCCAATCGGGAGCATGAAGAAGCGCTCAAAAACGTAGAAAAAGAGCTCATTCAAAGGAGTACTGAAGTGAACTCTCTTAAGAAGCAAATCGCTGAAATAACGTCTCACTTGAGCAGTACGAAAGAAATAGCACTGACGCAAAAGATGGAGGTCATTGCTACTTTACAATCACAGCTCGAGGCAGCACATATTACATTGACGGAAATGGAAAACGAAAAAGAACTATCAACTCTACAAAACGCACAAAATATTAGCGGATTTGAATCGAAAATTCAGGAAATGCAAGTGGAAGTGGATGCTTCGAAGAGTAAAATACAAGAACTATCGGCGCACTTGGAAGCAACGAAGAACGACGTGAATTCCAATTTGGTGAACATGGAGAGCAAAGAGATTCAAATCACGGAACTAACTTCGGAACTTCAAAAGGCTGTGGAGCTGGCACATCGTTTGGAGAAGGAGAAGGCAGGAACGGAAAGCTCAAGCAAACAAGCACTTGAGGAACGCGACAAACAATGCGAGGACTTTGCCAAGAAAGTGCAGAGCTACGCTGATAAAGTCAAGGAAATTGAGAACTCCAAAGCAATTTTGGACGCGGAGAAGAATAACTACACGAAAGTATTGGCTGCGTTGAAACTCACCGGTGCACAGAAGCAGGACCTGATGAAGAATCTAGCTAATAGCAACTTGCAAGCTTTGGTGAATGAGGTGAAGGTGGAAGAGAGGGACGAGCTGAAACAGCAGATGGGAGAAACACAGGATAAATTGAAGGTCACATCAGCCGCGTTGGAAAGTGCCAAATTGGAACTCCAAAAACGATCGATTGAAGTGGATAGTTTGCAGAACCAGCTTGCCAAGGTAAAATATTGAGTGTTATTAGTTTATCTTATGTTGTTTTACAAACCAGTGGCGGTTTTTGCTATGATGGGCAGGTTAGAACAGGTTTGAAGTCTATTTACATGCATCGCTAAAAACAGATCATTTGTTGATCGTTGATCAATTAGATCGAAAAAGATACGTGTGTAAATAGGCCAATCGCATTCAAAAATCGCCAATGGTAGTAACTAATTCTTAAGTATAAATATTTTTGTAAAGTAAAATATAGAGTGTTATTAGTTTATCTAATGTTGTTCTACAAACCAGTGGCGGTTTCTGCTATGATGGGCAGGTTTGAACAAGTTTGAACTGTATTTACATTCATCGCTAAAAACAGAGCATTTGTTGATCGTTGATCGGGTCGATCGAAAAAGATACGTGTGTAAATAGGCCAATCGCATTCAAAAATCGCCAATGGTAGTAACTAATTCTTTTGTATAAATATTTTTGTCAACTCAATTTTAGGCGCAGCAACAAAACGTTACAATACCCGAGGCTGAGGTTGAGGCATCCGTAAGTATTTTTAGCTATAGTAGTCCCGTTGAGAGCTGACAATTACTCATCGACTCCATATTTCCGGAATTCGACATACGTTTCTTATTTCATTTCACTCTATTACATTTAATTTATGCTGCGAACGAGCGTAGAAAACGCGATTCTTTGTTGGTAAAAGCAT
This sequence comes from Othius punctulatus, assembly GCA_951805005.1. Classification (NCBI taxonomy): domain Eukaryota; kingdom Metazoa; phylum Arthropoda; class Insecta; order Coleoptera; family Staphylinidae; genus Othius; species Othius punctulatus. The sequence continues at coordinate 16,060,979 of OX638141.1, forward strand.
GAGTCATTGTCTCTTCGGGACGAATATAGTACGTAGCTATAATAATAATTGAATATAAGTATATGCAAGAGTAAAATTTAGTGCATTCATGTTTTACTTCTGTGACGTAATCACGTTTAATTAACCTACTTCCGTTAATTAGTTTGTTCTTAATTGTTGATTTACATTTTTTTTTGCAATAAAATACCCTTTGCCGCTATTCGCTTTGGATGAAAGATGGTTCTGCGTACTACGAAATTTTATTAAATGCTCAGTGACGCTTTAATGCGCGCTAGTGGGAAAACCCACCTTCCAAAAATATATATATATATTACGAGCTAAATAAATAATTTTGGAAAATTGCTTGTATACAGAAACTGGAAATTTGATGAATTGCAAAAGGTTCTCCTGATATTTTACGATACCTTTTGAACAAAAATAAATAATAAATGAACAAAATAATCAATTTTGGGAAACTGCTTCTATACTGAAACTGGGAATTTGATGAATTATAAAAGGTTGTCCTGATATTTTAAGATACCTTTTCAACAAAAATTAATATATTATGAACAAAATAACAAATTTTGGGAATTTGATGAATTATAAAAGGTTGTCCTGATATTTTGCGCTACCTTTTGAACAGAAATAAAGACATTATGAACAAAATAGTCAATTTTGGGAAACTGCTTGTATGCTGAAAGTGAGAATTTGATGAATTATAAAAGATTGTCCATACCTTTTGAACAAAAATAAATATATATTATGAACATAATATCATCATTGTTGTATAAACAGAGAGGTTTAGGTTTAGGTATTTCGCAAAAAAAACACAATTTTTATATTCTCATGACGTTTTTAGAGATATTGTTAGATTACTATGTCATTGTTGTATTAAATCGTCTGGAATTTTTAAAATTGTTATGGTACCTGCAAGCTATTTTAATTTCTATTGATATTTTAGAAATTTTTCACAAGAAATAACAATTTTTATATCCTCATGAGGTTTTTAGAGAATTGTTAGATTTATATGTCATTAAATCTTCTAGAATATGTAAATTTGTTATGGTATTTTCTAAACAGTTCTAATTTCTATTGATATTTTAGAAATTCTTCTCAAAAAACACACTTATTATATTCTCATGATGTTATTAGAGAAATTGTTATGAAGAAATTGTTTGATTGTTGTATTAAATCTTCTGGAATTTTAAAAATTATTATTCTATCTTCTAAACTCTTCAAATTTCTATTGATATTTTAGAAATTTTTCGCAAAAAACACAATTTTTATATCCTCATGACGTTTCTAGAGAAATTGTCAGATTTATATGTCATTGTTGTATTAAATCTTCTAGAATTCTCAAAACTGTAATGGTCTGTTCTAATTTCTATCAATATTTGAGAAATTCTTCGTAAAAAAACATAATTTTTATATCCTCATGACGTTTTTAGAGAAATTGTTAGATTTATATGTTATTGTTGTATTAAAGCTTCTAGAATTTAAAAAATTGTTATAGTATCTTCTAAACTCTTCGAATTTCTATTGATATTTTAGAAATTCTTCACAAAAAAACACAATTTTTATATCCTCATGACGTTTTTAGAGAAATTATTAGATTTATATATCATTATTGTATTGAATCTTCTTAGAATTTTAAAAATTGTAACGGTCTCTTCTAATTTCTATGGATATTTTATAAATTCTTCGTAAAAAACAAAATTTTTATATGCTCATGACGTTTTTAGAGAAATTGTTAGATTTATATGTCATTGTTGTATTAAATCTTCTAGAATTTTTAAAATTGTTATGGTATCTTCAAGGTCTTCTAATTTCTATTGATATTTTAGAAATTCTAAACAAGAAATCACAAGTTTTAAATCCTCATGAGATTTTTAGAGAAATTGTTAGATTTATATGTCATTGTTGTATTAAATCTTCTAGAATTTTTAAAATTGTTATGGTATCTTCAAAATATTCTAATTTCTATTGATATTTAAAAAAAAATCTTCACAAGAAATAACATTTTTTTATCCTCGTGAGGTATTTAGAGAATTGTTAGATTTATATGTCATTGTTGTATTAAATCTTCTAGAATTATTAAATTTTTTAAGGTATTTTTTAAAACGTTCTAATTTCTATTTATATTTTTGAAATTCTTCTCAAAAAACACACTTATTATATTCTCATGATGTTATTAGAGAAATTGTTAGATTTATATGTGATCGTTGTTTTAAATCTTCTATAATTTTTAAAATTATTATGGTATCTTCTAAACTCTTCTAATTTCTATTGATATTTTAGAAATTCTTCGCAAAAACACAATTTGTATATCCTCATGACGTTTCTAGAGAAATTGTTAGATTTATATGTCATTGTTGTATTAAATTTTCTAAAAATTTTAAAAATTGATATGGTATCTTCTAGGTTAATATAGAAATGTCTAGTTTTCAAAAAATATGGACGATTTCTATGAATATATGAGAATATCTGCGCCAAAAAATAACTTAACAAAAATAAATAACTTTTTAAACCTTAGTAATCTTTGATAATATCTTTATTATTATTCTCTAGTTATCCTAGTTTAGTAATCTTTGATAATATCTTAATTATTATTCTCTAGTTATCCTAGTTTAAAAAAAAATTATAAACACTAGAATTTCATGTAGTTATTCTACCACTTGCTGCACTATCAATATTGACTAATTATGATAATAGATATTTATATATCAAGTGACTTAGTGAAATAAATAATTGCTAGGGAGGACCTTAGAAATTTTATGAAAACTCTTGAGAATTAAATCAAATATCTCATCAAATTCTAAGTAATTTAGGTAATTTTAGGATAACTGCAAAATACCAAATGCAAACCTTCGACCAAATGTGAGCAGATATGCATTTTTATTTTAACTTACATTTATCCAAATCAACAAAAATCCTCATGACGTTTTTAGAGAAATGGTAAGATTTATATATCATTGTTGTATTAAATCTTCTAGAACTTAAAACAAAAATTGTATCTTCTAAAATCTTCTAATTTCTATTGATATTTTAGAAATTATTTGCAACAAACACACTTTTTATATCCTCATGACGTTGTTAGAGAAATTGTAATTTTTTTTCTGCTTTATAATACACCAATTTCTAAAAATCAGACGAAATTTCAGAGAATCAGAATAATGAAAGTCTACAAACGAAAAGAACATAAATATATTGGAAAAGTTAATACCTGTTTTATTCTGCGACAAACTTTTTTTAAGGAAAAATATGGTATTCTTAAAATATAGTTGTACAGTCATGCTCACATAAATCTAGTACAAACATATTGACATTGCTAATTGCTTGTGCTAGATTTATGTGAGCAAGACTGTACATACTTTAATTTCGTATCAGAATTATAAGCGAAACTTCATTTATCTTATAATATCTGACTTCACTTAATAACAAAACAGACTTGTTAGATAATTAAATTCATCCAACTTTTAATAAAACGATACTACGTAATACACTACTCAAAAGAATTATCGTATATTCAAAAAAAAAAAAACACCATTATAAACACCATTAAAAACACCCAAACACCATGTTTTTTAAATGCCGCTGTTTTGTTTTTGTAGGTAGAAACAAAAAATAAAAATGATGCGATAATTCTTTTAAGTGTAGTTTCAATATTTGCAATTGTTTCACATTTCTTGTAATTTTCAATTTTCTAAAGACAAGATAATACTTTAAACCAAAAGTAACCTTCTGCTAAGTCAATTGTAGGTATTTTAAAACATGTTTATAATTTTCAATTTTCTAAATGAGAAGATAATTCTTTAAACCAAATGTAACCTTCTGCTAAGGCATACAATTGTAGGTATTTTCAAACATGTTTAGCGGCAACTGTTTATGTGAGTGTTTGTTTACTTTTATCCTTGGCTAGTTTTAATTTACTGTATGTATTATATTAGTTTTATCGTTGCACACTAATTTTCTGCATGTGACCGCTCACACAAGCTTCTTTAAATTTACCTCCGCAGATCGTCAACAATAACAAGGTATCTAATGATTACAAGCAGCTGTTGGAGGAAAAGCTGTTCGTCGAGAGCCAGGTGCAGTTCCTGAACTCGATCATAGTCGATATGCAGAAGAAGAATGAGGAGCAGAAAATGCGCATTGAGATTCTCGAGAAGGGATACAGTCCAGGAGACGCGGACGAACTGAAACTGTAAGTGCTGTAATCAATACATAAATTGTTCATTTTCAACACTAATTCCGTGAGTGTAGAAAGTGTAATGATGCGAATTAAACGAAAAATGAAACACTTGGTTGAGTTTCACTGATTGTGATAACTTTGTTTGCAAAAAAAGTTTTTGTACTACACTGGAAATCAGTGAAACTGAACCTCAAAATCAGTGAAACTGAACCAAGTGTTTTATTTTTCCTTTAATTCAAATATGTTTCACCAAGGGGTAACCACCGAGACTTACAATTTAATTTGCTAAGTACGCTTTATAACAAAATCTAGAGCTGAAGAGATTTTGGGAAGTAATTTCATGAGAATTACTGTAGTTAACATCAGGTTAAATGAAAATAACCTGCAGTGCGATTATACAGGGTGTCCAAGATAATGATGTACACCATGGGAATCTCGGAAATCGTAAAGCCTGGAGATCACCAATCTCTCCTTTCTTATTGGCTGCGTAAATAACTGCACTGCGCTGCCCTGCGTTAACTGCGTCACCTGCGTCTCAATGTGCGCCAGGCACAAAGTTACAAAGTTACAAAGGCGGTTAAATTATAAAAAAAATGCCAATTTTAGTTGTTAGTAGTATTCTATTGAGAAATCCCTAAAATTCAGCTGGAGGAAGCAGGAGAAGCACGAAAACGTCTCGATGAAGAGTCCACGAAGCAAATTGAAACACTGAAAACACAACTGGCGAAGCAGGCCTCGGAACTTGAAGTTGCCACCTTCAAATACTCGACGGAAATAGAGGAAGCGCGTGCTAAATATTCTGTAGATGTTACGGCCAAGAAAGATGAAATTGAAGTGTTAAACAAAGATTTGGTGGAGACCAAATCCCATTTAGAACGGATTTCTAAGGAACTGGAGAAGACTAAGTACGAATCCGCTGCTATAGAAGTCGGCCTGAAGAAGGATCTTGATAAATTGAGAATGGAGATGAGCTCAAAAATAATGGAAATCGAGACAAGGAATGATTCGATCCTCAACAAAGATGAACGCATCAAAACCTTAGAAACTGAATTAGGTAACGTTAAAGCTGGTCTTGAAGATTCGCATAGGCAATGTGAACTCCTGAATGGTGCATCGGCTACTAACCAAGAAGCACTCATCAAAGAATTGGAATAGTTAAGAAACCAATTTAAAGCAAAATCTGATGAACTAGAATCGACAAAGAAAAATGCATTCGAGATTGACAAGGAGAAAACTGCACTGCGCGAAAATAGAAATATCAGTATTAAAATGTTGGAGGAGACTCAATCAGAGCTGCAAAAGGTTACTGCTGAATTAGAAACGGAAATTGCTGCTTATGAAACTACCAGTGCCTGTGTGAAAAAGTTGGAGGTCGGCTTACAAGAAAAGCATGACGAGTATCAAAAAATACAAAATAAATGTGACGAACTTGCAACCAAGTTGACCCAGGAAACTTCTTCACTCCAAGAATCAAAAACCACCATCGGAAAATTAGAGTTAGAAGTGGGCGACTACCAACAAAAACTTCAACAGAACGATGCCAAATTTGAGGAACTCAATGAACAGAAACATCTCGGAAACCGTAAAGTCTGGAGATCACCAATCTCGCCTTTCTTATTGGCTGCGTAAAAAACTGCACTGCGCTGCCCTGCGTTAACTGCGTCACCTGCGTCTCAATGTGCGCCAGGCACAAAGTTACAAAGTTACAAAGGTGGTTAAATTATAAAAAAATTGCCAATTTTAGTTGTTAGTAGTATTCACCCCAAACCAGTCCTTTTCCAGTTTCCAGTTTCCCCAAACCAGTCGTTCGCAGCCGACGTTAAACTGTAGGTGCCATACGTCACTGTAACTACAATACAGACACTCACACACTGACGTATGCGGGGAAATCGCCTACGCTCGAGGGATCGAGTTTGGCACTCCGAGAGAGAGAGTAGTATTCTGTTGAGAAATCCCTAAAATTCTATTTACTTCCGGAGACTTTCGACAAAATCCGAAATTTTGCGATTTTGTTTTTTTCTGAAGTTATTTGAAGAGCTGTAAAAAACAAAAGGAACATTCTCATTGCCATTTTGTTATCTCTACAAGACGGCGATTATAAATTTTCAGTACAAAGTTTTCTTTCGAAGAAACCATCATCAACTTTATTTGTTATATGGCCTTATAATAGCATTTCCCATTACGAATTCAAAGATGTATAACATAATGTATAACATGAAAATAATCTCATGTTCATGTATAGTATCACAGTATGGTATCTCAAGTTGTTATTCAGAAAAATACTTGTTAATACATTTCGAACATTTTGGTGTAGTAGGCATTGAAATGATGGCGACAAAGACACAAGTTATTACCTTCAATAACAGAAACAAAAACGAAATCTCAAGATTTTGGATTTTGTCGAATATCTCCGGAAGTAAGACGAATTTTCTAGTTTTCTCAACAGAATATTATTGACCACCAAATTGCGCAACTTTTTTTGTAATTTAACCGCCTTACGCTGCTAATTTTGATGAAAAAGTTGTTTTCAATATCTGAAAACCATCATTTTATTTTTGTTTTTGTAGTATGCAGGGTGCTTCTAAATTGGATAAAAACTATACATGAGGGGATGTTGGTCATAAAAATCGGAATCGAAAATCTGAATCCCAAAATATTGTAGATATAGTACAATATCATATCATATCATATCATAATAATATCATATCATATTATTTTTGTTTTTGTAGTATACAGGGTGCTTCTAAATTGGATAAAAACTATACATAGGGGGATGTTGATCATAAAATTCTGAATCGAAAATCTTAATCCCAAAATATTGTAGATATAGTAGAATATTGTTGTAAATGAAGTAGTTTAATTTGTTTAATTTTTTTATAATTTCCATGTTGAACACTTTGGTGTTCAAATTTTTGACTCGAGAATTTACATGTTGTTTGTCTAACAATCACTAAAGTTGTATTTTTGTCATGAACATGGAGAATATATACTGAGTGATCTGTAACTTTGTGACAAACTTTGGCAGATGAAGGCAGATAATTCTGAGAAAACAACGTTAAATGAACATCATGTTCGGTTCATCTTAGTGAAGGAGTTACTAGCCCTTAAATAATGAGATATCCATGACAAACAAATGAATGCTAAATTTGATAATAAGTAGCTTATTTCAAATTCCATGTTTCTGTTTTTGTCGAAGTCCTGATTAAAAATGTACTATTATAGCACAGCAGAGTAGAGATAGTGAAATAGACCTTCAGAAATAGAAATAGCAGAGTGAAATAAATCATCCTGTTCATATAGTATATTGCGACATTAGATGGCTAAGCGTCTCATAACAGATGAAGGAATGAAGGAAAAATGTTACGATGTTGTTGTATACGCTCAAGTCGTATGTCGTAAATAGTTTTTCGCGCATAGTTATTTATAACCTTATAGATCACCCTGTATATTGCTAAAAAATATGCGTTAGTCCCAAGTTGCACATTCAGTTTTGTCTGAAATCACACAATTCAATAAGTTGACGCATCATTTTTAGTTAAGCCCATTTTATATAAATAATGAACAGATAAAATATGTTTTCTAAAGATTGCTCTAGTCCAACAGTTTAGACCAGTGGGAAACACTATAATATTTATATAGATTTTTTTTCTTCTTCTTTATGGGAAAATTTTGATGTACAGTCATGCTCACATAAATCTAGTACAATAAATTAGGATACAATAGCAATTTTATATAGCAATGTAAAATTTTTTGTACTAGATTTATGTGAGCATGACTGTACTTACGCTTTGATTTTATATAAATATCTGACATTTTGCAAAACAAATTGAATGGTAATTGGTGATGCAAACAATCGTTCAATTATGGGCTACTTTAGTGCTGATATGTCTTGCCTTTCTGACATTTTCAGAAAAAAAGGTTGTTTAATTTATGTTTGAAGCCTATTTATTTATCAAATTTTAAAATTACAATTAAAGTGAATTCAAGATGTATAAACATAGTCAGGCGAAATAAAATAAATAAATAATAAAATCAAAATATGTTTTTTACCAGTAAGCTCCAAATAATAATATAACAACCTAAATAAAACAAGGAGAATAACCTTTTTCACAATACACATTTATTTATACTAAACTAGCGGACCCGGCGAACTCTGTTCCGCCTTAGAGGCAGTAAATAAACAAACTTTAGATTTTATTTAATTCTATTTTTTATTTGGAAAGATATATATAAATATATAAAAAAATCAAGTATTTTAATGATTCTTTATTGTTCATGTATTTTAATGATTCTTTATTGTTCATGTATTTTGGTGCATAGGTTGCACTTTTCAGTTAAGCACCTTGTGATACACGACATTTTTTGTCTTATTATCAGGTGCAAGTACAAACAACGCAGATGGTCTTCCGACCCGTGAACATGCCACATATAATTGACCATGTGAAAAACATTGATTTTCCAGATTCAGACCACAAACTTTCAAGGATTGTCCTTGTGATTTGTTAATGGTCATGGCGAATGCAAGACGGATCGGAAATTGAAGTCTTTTAAACTCAAACGGCATATCGTTTGGGATCATCGGTATCCTCGGAATGAGTACTTCCTCACCTTCGAATTTTCCTTTGAGTATCGTCGCGTAAATCACATTGTTTAGCAATTTACTTACTACCAAACGCGTACGCGTACCAAACGCGTCACAATACTCGCAAACAACGTCCATTGACCCAATGCAAACGCTAGGATGCAAGCAGTAATCAGTGCTGCAATCATATCGAAACGCTGCTCGATTCAAATCAGCACTTGATACATTTCTTCTTTTGCGTCGAAAATTATTTACTTCTTCATTTCTGTTATTCGCTCGACGATTTCGCATTGCCAACCGAGCCGTTTCACGTGCTGCCTCTCTTTGATCTTGTGATTGAGAAGCACGAAGTCGAGCCATACTAACGCGGAGCTCTTCACGGGCAATTCCTTGTGCTTCTTCAGTCATTTCATTTGCAATGTTTCGTATCCTTCTTGCATTACGGCTTTGTCGGGAAAGATTTGATCGTCTTGGTCGCGGCATTGTTTACGATTAGAGTCCGGGCAATGTAACGCGCGGATACAGATTTCCATAGCAAGCATGATTTGCTCGATAATATTTGCGTGGTGGCGTGTAAATGTTTGTTTGAAAATTAGGTTTGTGTACGAAAATTTTAAAACACGAATTCTGATTGGTTGAATTGGAATTTTCAACCAATCAGAATTCGAGTTTTTTAAAAAGTGTAAGAAATGTGTAACATTTTCCTTAACACGAACAGACCTAATAAACAAAAGTCGATCAGGCATCATGCACCGAAAAGAAACGTGAGAGAGAGAGAGATATTCCACTGTCGTTAGCGTTTTGTTATTTCATGTGAGATGCGTTTATGTTATACCACGATTTATAGTGACTTGACGGAAACGCGGTCGAACGGGATAAAAAGTATCCTATGTCCATCTCCTGATTATAAGCTACCTCTCCACTAATTTTCAGCCAAATCGGTTCATCCGTTCTTGAGTTATAAATAGTCTAACTAACACCACTTTCTTTTATATATTTAGATATACATTTAGACCTACAAGTAATTACTTGTAAGTCTACTGAAGATGACTGCTTTGCAGTTAAAATATACAGGGTCTTGCAACAGTGCGTCGGGCTTTCCTAGCGCGTTTCCTGTGAAAGATAGAAAAAAAAAATCGTACAAAAAGTTATTGGTTTAAAAATCTTTATGCCGTAAATTTATTTTCAAATATACAGGATGTCCCAGGTTTGCGGAATAACAAAAACAAACATTTTTTTAAATGGAACACCCTGTATTTATTCAAGGTTTCTGATGACATTTTTCAACCTCTACATTGTTGTCTATTTAGTTTTGGATTATGTTACAGTGTTGCCAATTTATAATTTTTTTCTCCTAATATCATGCATAAGCAGACTCAACTTTAAAAAATCGTAGCGACCTCGTTTTTTGAAGGTAAGAATAAATTTTAGCAATATTCTTAGTGTGGTTAATAAGCAACATGTTGGCAATGAGCAATTTGAATTTAGTAATACAGGGTGTTCAGAAAAAAATGTCAAACTTGACAAATTTCAAAGCGGAATAACCCTTTTTTTTTAATGGAATGCCCCCTATTTTATGTCATTATTCGATGGGTCTTTTTCTTCTCTTCAATTTGATGGTACATATTTTATGTCTGAACCCCATAGTTGTTGAGATATTCTATATTTTTTACAAAAGTCACCATTTAATTACATTTCTATGCACTGAAATGGGCCATTCTGAGACAAAACAACTGTCAAAATGTAAGTAAGAATCAATGTGAGATGATCGAAAATTGTAAAATAGTAGATAGTACTTCTGCAATACAAATAATTATTTTATTCCAAAACCATGAGAGATAACAAAATTATTAATACAAAAGAGAAACGATCCTACAGCAATGTTCAAAATGTTTTTGTTCATCTCACATTGTTTCTTACTTACATTTTGGCAGTTGTTTTGTGTCAGCATGACCTACTTCAGTGCAAAGAAATGTAATAAAATGGTTACTTTTGTGAAAAATATTGAATATCTGAACAACTATATATATATATGTATGTTGAACAACTATAGAGTTCAGACATAAGATATGCACCATCAAATTAAAGAGAAGAATAAGACTTACCGAATAATGACATAAAATATGGGGCATTAAATTTAAAAAAAGGGTTATGCCGCTTTGAAATTTGCAAAGTTTGGCATTTTTTTCTGGACACCCTGTATTACTAAATTCAAATTTCTCATTACAAAAAGGTTGCTTATTAACCACATTGCGACTATTGCTAAAACTTATTCTTACCTTTAAAAAATGAAGTCGTTACGACTTTTTAAAGTTGAGTTTGCTTATGCATGATATTTTGAAAAAAAAAATTGTAAGTTGGTAACACTGTAACATAATCCAAAACTAAATAGACAACATTGTAGAGGTTGAAATATGTCATCAGAAAACTTGAATAAATACAGGGTGTTCTATTTAGAAAAATGTTTGATTTTGTTATTCCGCAAAATTGGGACACCTGTATATACCAATAACGTTTTGTACGAAACATTTTTTTCTATCTTTGACGGGAAACGCGCTAGGAAAGCCCGACGCACTGTTGTAGGACGCTGTATTTTTAGTATAAATAAATGTGTATTGTGAAAAAGGTTATTCTCATTGTTTTATTTAAAAACTTTCACAAGCTCCAATACTTTGATTGAATATAACAACCTATTTATTTATTAGACATATTTTTTAAATAGCCATTAAAATATTAATATTAAAATTAATAGCAATTTTCAAATACAGAAAAAATATCTGAATCTAATTGTTTAAGCTTTTTTAATTGTTGCATAGGAAATTTTTCATCACATCTGAATTTTCCATGAGACTGACCATGGATTTTGTAAACAATTGTTATTTGTTTTGGGTTAATATTTTCAAATTTTCTTGAAAATAATAATGAATTTTTGTTATAGTTTCATCCATTTTTTATATATACCAGTTATTATCATACTACTATTATATTGAATTCTTCTTCTTTTCTTCTTCTTCTTCTTCTTCTTCTTTTTGAACTTAGTGGTAGGTATTTTTTATTTTCTTATATAAGGATTTTTAGTATATATAAATTTTATTAGGTTTTTATTACCTAACTAGTTTTGGCCTGTGTAGGCCATCTTCAGAAGTGTTTATTTTTTTATATATAGTATACAGGGTGAGTTTTTTTTTTAATTTTAAGCATTGGATCTCGGAATCCATAAGACATTGCGATTCGCTTAAATGAGGAAAGACTTGTCGTTTTAAGAGCTTATGCAAGATGTGCTTTTGTTTTTTGAAAAAAGACCACAGTTTTTCAAGGTAAGTACAGCAAACCTTATATTGTTATAAAGACAAAATATTGTCTTTTTTTTTAATGTCAAAGCCAAAGCCAACTATGACTGCCATTGTAAAAAAATTGTATTTTAACTCAAAATCTATGGTTTTTTTCAAAAACCAAAAACATATCTTACATAAGCTCTTAAAATGACAACTCTTTCCTGATTTAATCTCTATGTTTTATAATTTCCGAGGTCCCATAAAATGAAAAAAAAATCGCGTATATGATATTAAAACAATTTCTTTAAAAGTATTTTGTCTTTTAAATAATGTTTTATGGTGATGTTGGTGGATGGTAGATTACCTGAAGATGACCTGCATAGGCCGAAACTAGTTAGGTGATAAAAAAAACTAATAACATTTATATAAACTAAACATCTTTATATAATAAAATAAAAAATAACTAAAAGTAAGTACTCCAAAAGAAGAAGAAGAAAACATCAATATAATTATGAATTTGTTCTTGTTCTAGTAAGTTCAGTTTTTTTTTCTCTTAATTATGGTGGTATTACAGGTGGTTCTTAATATGTTCTCATCAGCCTTTGGTATTACGGCTTGTACCATACAATTAGTATTAATTAGTAGTATTAAAAAAATATCTTAATATTAGTGTTATATTGTAGGTTTGGTTATGCCGATGCTAAGAAAACTCCACCTCGTCTGTACTGCGATATCTGCGAAGAATTCGATCTTCACGAGACCGAGGATTGTCCTCAGCAAGGTGCCGATGATCTGCCATCTCCTCCAAGAGACAATAATGGACAAAAACCGCCTCCGAGGCCTTATTGTGACAACTGTGAAAGTAAGTACATACATAATCTTGATATTTGTAACTTAAACTCCATTCAAGATCAACTTTTAGTAAAGTGGGCCGTTAGGGTACCATTTTTGTAGGCACTATTTAGTTAGGCACCAATTAATTTGGGTTTGAAGTTATAATTGAGACGTTGATTTTGAAAAGTCCTTTTTTTGTTTTTTGAAATGATTAAAGTCCAGAAATATACAAGGGACAACATTCTTTGTATATTTCTGGACTTATATGAATTAAAAAAGGGGGGGGGGGACTTCCAAAACCCACTTTTAAAATATTTCTTTAAAATTTACTACACTTTTTAGTTCAACGGTTCAATTTATGAAGATCAAACAATGTTCTGTTGCCAGCAATATTTTCTGATATAATTGTCGCCTTCTGTTGAATATTTTCATTGAAAAGTTGAAGCGAATGCTTCAAAGTTATTGATGTTATAGCACTACAAATTTAGTAATAGTCAAGAAGAAGTATTCAGAAAAAATGATATATTCCGCTTTCATTGGCATTTAGTCAGATGGCCATTTCTTGTATTTTTTTATTTACAATAATTTTGAAATTTTGAAAATAAGTTATCATTGCAATTTTTCGTTCTACATACACTAAAGTGATTAGTGATTTATATGTCAATCAAGTTTTGTTTTATTGTCGTCAACTTTATTGTGTTTTTTTTTATGGGAGCCATCACTGTTTTGTTATACATTTCGACGATACCATTTATTTTTCAACATAACTTACGACATAATCGTGATTATGTTTAAATATTAATAACAATCATTTTTTTTCGTAACGAATCTTGTATGAAATATGTTAGAAAATGCATGATTTCCCTACTCATGCGTATATTTCAGAAAAGAACGATATATTCGGCGTTTATTGGCCTTTAGTCAGATCAGGCTATTTCGTGTATTTTTTTATTTACAATAATTTTGAAATTTTGAAAATAAGTTCTCATTGCAATTTTTCGTTCTACATTCAATAAAGTGCTTAGTGATTTCAATGTCGATCCAATTTTGTTTAATTGACGTCAACTTTTTTTTTTATGGGAGCCTTTATTGTTTTGTTATACATTTCCACGATACCATTTATTTTTAACATAACTTACGACATAATCGTGATTATGTTTAAATATTAATAACAATTTTTTTTTTTCGTAACGTATCTTGTATGAATTATGTAAGAAAATTCATAATTTCTCTACTCAAATGTATATTTCAGAAAAATATTTCAGAAAAAACGATATATTCCGCGTTTATTGGCCTTTAGTCAGATCAGGCTATTTCGTGTATTTTTTTATTTACAATAATTTTGAAATTTTGAAAATAAGTTCTCATTGCAATTTTTCGTTCTACATTCAATAAAGTGCTTAGTGGTTTTCTATGTCGATCCAATTTTGTTTTATTGACGTCAACTTTATTTATTTTTTTGTGGGAGCCATTATTGTTTTGTTATACATTTCCACGATACCATTTATTTTTCAACATAACTTACGACATAATCTTCATTATGTTTAAATATTAATAACAATCAATTTTTTTCGTAACGAATCTTGTATGAAATATGTAAGAAAATGCATGATTTCCCTACTCATGCGTATATTTCAGAAAAATATTTCAGAAAAAAACGATATATTCGGCGTTTGTTGGCCTTTAGTCAGATCAGGCTATTTCATGTATTTTTTTATTTACAATAATTTTGAAATTTTGAAAATAAGTTCTCATTGCAATTTTTCGTTCTACATTCAATAAAGTGCTTAGTGATTTCTATGTCAACCCCAATTTTGTTTTATTGACGTCAACTTTTTTTTATGGGAGTCGTTATTGTTTTGTTATACATTTCGATACCATTTATTTTTCAACATAACTTACGATATAATCGTGATTATGTTTAAATATTAATAACATTCTGAAAATATCTACTCATTGCAATTTTTCGTTCTACATTCAATAAGGTACTTTGTGATTTCTATGTCAAACCCAATTTTGTTTTATTGACGTCAACTTTTTTTTTTATGGGAGTCATTATTGTTTTGTTATACATTTCGATACCATTTATTTTTCAACATAACTTACGACATAATCGTGATTATGTTTAAATATTAATAACATAATATTATGTTATTAAATAATAATAATAACATAATATTAATAATTTTTTTCGTAACTAATCTTGTATGAAATATGTAAGAAAATGCATAATTTCCCTATGCATATTGCAGAATTGGCACCTATTTCTTCATTAAATGACTTTTTCATTGAAGTGAGTCACTTTTTTGGTATGTACTAATAATTGCTTTTAATTTTGTTTCAGTGTTTGGTCATTTGACAGAAGAATGTGAAGATGAACAGACCTACTAGCGTAGTTTAGCCAATTTTTAGCTGTAAAAAGGACGACTTTTAGTGATCTTGTTAATTTGTTGTTAATATCATGCTGGTTGAGCGTGTTTTAAATAAGACAAATGTTAATAATATGATTGTACCTATTATACAATTTTACACAAAATATATTTATAAACAATTAATTTTAAATATCTAATACCTTAATGTATAACTAAACCCACCTAAAACACCACAATGGAGTAAGGTAAGAAATTATTTTAAAATTTTACTTTGTAAATGCATTTTACAAAGTCAAAGCAGATTTTGCAATATTGTGTAATAAAAACTGTATACAGGGTGAGTCAATATTAATTCCCCAGCCCTCCCGAATAACATTAAAACATCGCAATGGAAGTAAGGTAAGGAACTATTTTAAAATGTTACTTTAAAAATGCATGATCATGATCATTAAAGATTTTGCGATATTGTGCAATAAAAACTGTATACAGAGTCAGTCAATATCACTCCCCAGCCCTCGGATGTAATATTAAAGAATACTAAGAATACTAAAATCTCGAAAGCGATGCCCTTTTTCTATTTTATTATTTATTTCTATTCTAATATTTTTTATGTATATACAAAAATAATTTAATGGTTTACAGGTAACAATATTTTATTCTAGAATTCTGTGTTTTTAAATTTTTCGTAAGAGTTTTAGGTAACAATAATAATCTAATGGATTATGGGTAAAAATATTTTATTCTAGGATTCTGTATTTTTAAATTTTTCGTTGAGTTTTAGGTAACAATAATACTCTAATGGATTACAGGTAAAAATATTTTATCCTAGGATTCTGTATTTTTAAATATTTCGTCGAGTTTTAGGTAACAAAAATAATCTAATGGTATTATTGGTAAAAATATTTTATTCTAGGATAATTCTCGATAATGTCTATTCTTCTATTTTATTATTTATTTCTATTCTAATATTTTTTTTGTATTTTAAATTTTTCGTCGAGTTTTAGGTAACAATAATAATCTAATGGATTACAGGTAAAAATATTTTGTTAGGATTCTGTATTTTTAAACTTTTTGTTGAGTTTTAGGTAACAATAATAATCTAATGGATTACAGATAAAAATATTTTATTCTAGGATTCTGTATTTTTAAATATTTTGTTCGAGTTTTAGGTAACAATAATAATCTAATGGATTATAGGTAAAAATATTTTATTCTAGGATAATTCTAGATAATTTTTATTCTTCTATTTTATTATTTATTTCTATTCTAATATTTTTATTCTATTCCCTGTATATTTTAATTTTTTCGTCGAGTTTTAGGTAACAATAATAATCTAATGGATTACAGGTAAAAATATTTTATTAGGAATTTAACTTATACATTCTTAATTCTAAGCAGACCATATTTACAATTGTAAAATGTACAATACATTTACAATCTAATCGAGGCGTTCTTTCTTCTCCTTGATGGCCTCACCGAACCGCTCTTGGAAAAGCGACAGTTCTGCTATTAAGTCGGTGAGAGCGTTGAGTAGGGCTTCTTGTGGTGAATACTCTGATGTGGTCTGGATGCGGATGACGAACTTGTGCTCAAGAGGATGTGGAAGCTTGTAACCGGCAAAGAGTACGTTTGGATCTTTCAATAATTGACTGTAACAATAAAACATTTTATTTAGCAATGATTAGAATAAAAACTTCAAATATTGCTGCCTGGAAATTTATTTATTTATTTATTCCTTTGCCTATCTACCTTTTGGTGTAAAGCCTATGCTTGGAAATAACCGAATATTTTCCATAAAATTCAAAATAATGGGAGTAAAAATTTATCTTTGCTATGCCAGGTAAAAAAAAATGGTTTGACATAATTTATATTTGCTGACAGAAAGTCCAATGGTCCGAAACTCCATTGGAGACTGTTCCTATTAGCAACGGTCTGCAAAATAGATTTGATGTGCAAAACTTTGCACATCAGCTATGACTTGAAAAGGCAGATTCCCTTTTTGATCTACGCTGTCAGTTTTCCATAACAAGTCGAGAGTTTTGCTATATTTATGACATTGACGGACAACTCAATGACATTTGAATTTTATGAATGTGAATCAAGTCACGGACATAAGTTTAAGTTTTCACAGCCACCCCTGATGGACTTTTTTTATGAACATATATTTTATATACATCGTTTCTTCAGTTAAAATCTAAGGTGCTCATGTTTTGTTTTTTTAATGGAACTCCCTGTATATTAAGGTAAATCAAACACTTGGTTGAAGTTTCACTATATTAATAGAATTTACTCTACAATCGTTTCGGTCTCACAACCATTGTCAAGAGTAACAGAGATCTCTGTTACGGTCGTGAGACCGGAACGATTGTAGAGTAAATTCTATTAATATGGTGAAACTTCAACCAAGTGTATGATTTACCTTAATTATTATGTTTCACCAAGTGATATCCACACATACTTTCAACTTTGTTGACTGTATATTTTTACAGAATCAGATTTTTAATTAAATTCTCTTTACAACGGTGTACCATATGTACTATTTTGCTTCTAAATTATGCTCAATATTTTAAATTATTATTATATTCATTATTATTATTATTAATTATTATAGTCGGCTGTGATATTGTTTTGTTGGGCACCTAATGAACAAAATTATTCAAAGCAAAGGTTTTAACGAAAGAACAAAAACTAGAGAACTAGAGAACAAATATGTTTTTATACATATTGTAATGGAATTAATACAGCAATTTACAACCATAAAGCAAACGAACGAGGCGCACACAGACAATATGTAAACACAGTGATAATTTATAAATTCACCAACTTTCTAATCAACTTACTTCCTGATCATGTTTCCAAGGGTATGATCCTCCTTATTTATGGTAAATATAGCGGCATTAGGCACCTTTGTGTCCTGTTCTCTAATGATTCTGAAAACAATGTGAGGTTAAGTCGAGAATAACCTTAAAACAGTGTATTTTTTACTTTTTCTCACCATCGTACAGCAAGAACGATTCGAATGTTGGTGGCGCATTCATTTTTAGTTAAAGTAGTAGCTATGGTCTGCTACTATATCACAAATACATCAAATAAAACAGCCCCAAATTACTGAAAATTGCAATGTATTTGTGGCTGCCTACTTCTTGCCAAGTGGAAGAAGAGCGCCACACAGCGTTTACAAATTTAAGTTTTAGTTCACCTAGTAATTTACAGTAATTACTACTTGTAATACTTTACTAGTAATTTACAGCAAAAATAAGAAAAGCCCGAGTTTTTGGAAAAATGGAATAAAATATTCGTTGCAATTCCTTTATATTAGCCAAAAGGGGTAAACTGACTTTTTGGAGGTTGTTTTTACGTTTTAATTTTTTTCAACCACTTAAATCAGTAGCTAAAGTGCAGAAATGGTACCCCTTCATTGTCAATGTTCAAAGAATGGTGACTTAGATGTCGCAGTCAGTTAATGCAATTATAATAATTATAATTAAAATTGAAGCGATAAAAAGCAAACAGGTGTAAGTGATATTATTGTTGAACAATAAACATTATTGCAATTACTAGACATACGTTTGGTCAAATGATATATTATTATTATGATACATGAAGTACAAAATAATACATGAAATGGTTTTAAAATTGCTATTACAGATTTTACTGCAATCAACTAACTTTGCACTACATTGTCTCGAAATGTCAAAATTATTACTTAGACCATTTTGTTTCCACCGTTTCAATTATTAACATAATAAATAACAACAACATATATACGATATATGTTGTTATATAACAACAAATAACAGTAATAACATACTCCTAATAATAATAATAGAATTCTAATGCATATGGAGTTGTATAACTACATCTCTACTTAGAATGTAGTTGGTATTAGTCGGTCATGAAGCGAGCGACAATACCAACAGAGCGGGCGCCTGATGGGATGGCGTCGTTTGCAAATCGCTCCCAAAAATATCCAAATTTTGTGCTTAAATGGACCGCGCGAAGCCCTAGTGCAGTGTATCCATAGTGTGTAGTGTATAAATGAACTAATTTGGGGTCGTCCGGGCCGTGGGGTGAAAATATCAGTGAAAATGGATTTCCATATCTGCCTGGTACAACAGCCCCATAAGCCGCATATTGGCGTGAAGATGGCGGACTCAATTCGCATGAATCGCCTAGGTTAGTGCCCTATTATTATTATTTATTAAGTTTTGTTGATACATTCAATACACGTGAAACAATCAAATCGTATATTTGCAAGTCTGCGAACCAAATTTGATTTTCGCGAATAAAACTCACGTTGCTAATTTTTCGTAATGAACTGGTGAGTTGGTCTTATTGTGTGAATTAAAAAATCAAATATTATATAAATAATTGGTGTTTGCTATACAATGGACATGCAACCTAACCTAATGCAGAATGCAGAAAGTTAAGTGTTTGTTTTTCTCCCTTATTTATTAGTGAAACTTTGTCAAATTTTTAGGAGAATTAGTTTCAGGTGTACTTTACACCAATCTAATATCAAATTTGCAAATAACGAATTTTCAGGAATTTCAGTAATAGCTAACCCATACTCGTCAATGCAGAAAGTTAAGTGTTTGATTTTCCCCCTTTTTTAATACTGAAACTTTGTCAAATTTTTAGGAGAATTAGTTTCAGGTGTACTGTACACCAATCTAATATAAAATTTGCAAATAATAAATTTTCAGAAATTTCAGTAATAGCTAACACATACTTATCAATGCAGAAAGTTAACTGTTTGATTTTCTCCCTTATTTAATACTGAAACTTTGTCAAATTTTCAGAAGAATTGGTTTCAGGTGTACTGTACACGAATCGAATATAAAATTTGCAAATAATAAATTTTCAGAAATTTCAGTAATAGCTAACCCATACTCGTCAATTCAGAAAGTTATATGTTGGATTTTCTCCCTTATTTAATAGTGAAACTTAGTCAAATTTTTAGGAGAATTAGTTTCGGGTGTACTGTATACGTATTCAATATCAAATTTGCAAATAATAAGTTTTTAGAAATGTCAGTAGTACGTAACCCATACTTGTCAATGCAGAAAATTAAGTGTTTAAATTTTCTCTCTTATTTAATACTGAAACTTTCTCAAATTTGCAGGAGAATTAGTTTCAGATGTACTGTACACCAATCTAATATCAAATTTGCAATTAACAAATTTTCAGAAATTTCAGTAGTAGCTAACCCATACTTGTCAATGCAGAAAGTTAAGTGTTTGATTTTCTCACTTATTCAATACTGAAACTTTGTCAAATTTTCAGGAGAATTGGTTTTAGGTGTACTGTATTCGAATCTAATGTAAAATTTGCAAATAATAAATTTTCAGAAATTTTAGTAATAGCTAACCCATACTAGTAAATGCAGAAAGTTAACTGTTTAATTTTCTCCCTTATTTAATACTGAAACGTTGTCAAATTTTTAGGAGAATTAGTCTCAAGTGTACTCTACACGTATTTAATATCAAATTAGCAAATAATAAGTTTTCAGAAATTTCAGTACTAGCTAACCCATACTTGTCAATGCAGAAAGTTAAGTGTTTGATTTTCTCCCTTATTTAATACTGAAACTTTGTCAAATTTTCAGGAGAATTAGTTTAAGGTGTACTGTACACCAATCTTATATCAAATTTGCAAATAATAAATTTTCAGAAATTTCAGTAATTGCTGACCCATACTTGTCAATGCAGAAAATTAACTGTTTAATTTTCTACGTTATTTAATACTGAAACTTTGTCAAATTTTCAGGAGAATTAGTTTTAGGTGTACTGTATACGAATCTAATATAAAATTTGCAAATAATAAATTTTCAGAAATTTCAGTAATAGCTAACCCATAGTCGTCAATGCAGAAAGTTATATGTTTGATTTTCTCCCTTATTTAATACTGAAACTTTGTCAAATTTTCAGGAGAATTAGTTTATGATGTACTGTACACCAATCTAATATAAAATTTGCAAATTATAAATTTTCAGAAATTTCAGTAATGGCTAACCCATACTCGTCAATGCAGAAAGTTATATGTTTGATTTTCTCCCATATTTAATACTGGAACTTTGTCAAATTTTCAGGAGAATTAGTTTCAGGTGTACTATACACCAATCTAATATAAAATTTGCAAATAATAAGTTTTCAGATATTTCAGTAGTAGCTAACCCATACTTGTCAATGCAGAAAGTTAACTGTTTAATTTTCTCCCTTATTTAATACTAAAACTTTGTCAAATGTTCAGGATAATTAGTTTCAGGTGTACTGTACACCAATCAAATATCAAATTTGCAAATAATAAATTTTCAGAAATTTCAGTAGTAGCTAACCCATACTTATCAATGCAGAAAGTTAAATGTTTGATTTTCTCCCTTATTTAATACTGAAACTTTCTCAAATTTGCAGGAGAATTAGTTTCAGATGTACTGTACACCAATCTAATATCAAATTTGCAATTAACAAATTTTCAGAAATTTCAGTAGTAGCTAACCCATACTTGTCAATGCTGAAAGTTAACTGTTTAATTTTCTCCCTTATTTAATACTGAAACTTTGTCAAATTTTCAGGAGAATTAGTTTCAGAAGTACTGTACACGAATCTAATATCAAATTTGTAAATAATAAATTTTCAGAAATTCAGAAAATAGCTAACCCATACTAGTAAATGCAGAAAGTTAACTGTTTAATTTTCTCCCTTATTTAATACAGAAACTTTGTCAAATTTTCAGAAGAATTAGTTTTAGGTGTACTGTACACGAATCTAATATCAAATTTGCAAATAATAAATTTTCAGAAGTTTCAGTAATAGCTAACCCATACTTGTCAATGCAGAAAGTTAACTGTTTAATTTTCTCCCTTATTTAATACTGAAACTTTGTCAAATTTTCAGGAGAATTAGTATCAGGTGTACTGTACACCAATCTAATATGAAATTTGCAAATAATAAATTTTCAGAACTTTCAATAATAGCTAACCCACACTCGTCAATGCAGAAAGTTATATGTTTGATTTTCTCCCTTATTTAATACTGAAACTTTGTCAAATTTTTAGGCGAATTAGTTTCAGGTTTACTGTATACGTATTTAATATCAAATTTGCAAATAGTAAGTTGTCAGAAATTTCAGTAGTAGCTAACCCATACTAGTAAATGCAGAAAGTTAACTGTTTAATTTTCTCCCTTATTTAATACAGAAACTTTGTCAAATTTTCAGGAGAATTAGTTTTAGGTGTACTGTACACGAATCTAATATCAAATTTGCAAATAATAAATTTTCAGAAGTTTCAGTAATAGCTAACCCATCCTTGTCAATGCAGAAAGTTAACTGTTTAATATTCTCCCTTAGTTAATACTAAAACCAGGTCAAATTTTTAGGCGAATTAGTATCAGGTGTACTGTACACCAATCTAATATCAAATTTGCAAATAATAAATTTTCAGAAATTTCAGTAGTAGCTAACCCATACTTATCAATGCAGAAAGTTAAGTGTTTGATTTTCTCCCTTATTTAATACTGAAACTTCGTCAAATTTTTAGGAGATATAGTGTCAGGTGTACTGTACATCAATCTAATATCAAAATTGGAAATAATAAATTTTCAGAAATTTCAGTAATAGCTAACCCATACTTCTCAATGCAGAAAATTAACTGTTTAATTTTCTCCCTTATTTAATACTAAAACTTTGTCAAATTTTTAGTAGAATTAGTTTGAGGTGTACTGTATACGTATTTAATATCAAATTTGCAAATTATAAGTTTTCAGACATTTCAGTAGTAGCTAACCCATACTTGTCAATGCAGAAAGTTATATTTTTGATTTTCTCTTTTATTTAATACTGAAACTTTATCAAATTTTAAGGAGAATTAGTTTCTGGAGTACTGTACACGAATCTAATATCAAATTTGTAAATAATAAATTTTCAGAAATTCAGAAAATAGCTAACCCATACTAGTAAATGCAGAAAGTTAACTGTTTAATTTTCTCCCTTATTTATTACTGAAACTTTGTCAAATTTTCTGGAGAATTAGTTCCAGGTGTACTGTACACCAATCTAATATCAAATTTGCAAATTATAAATTTACAGAAATTTCAGTACTAGCTAACCCATACTCGTCAATGCAGAAAGTTAACTGTTTAATTTTCTCCCTTATTTGATACTAAAACTTTGTAAAATTTTTAGGCGAATTAGTATCAGAAGTACTGTACACGAATCTAATATCAAATTTGCAAGTAATAAATTTTCAGAAATTTCAGTACCAGCTAACCCATACTTGTCAATGCAGAAATTTAACTGTTTAATTTTCTCCCTTATTTAATACTGAAACTTTGTCAAATTTTTAGGAGAATTAGTTTTAGGTGTACTGTACACGAATCTAATATCAAATTTGCAAATAATAAGTTTTCAGAAATTTCAGTAGTAGCTAACCCATACTTATCAATGCAGAAAGTTAAATGTTTGATTTTCTCCCCTATTTAATACTGAAACTTTGTCAAATTTTCTGGAGAATTAGTTCCAGGTGTACTGTACACCAATCTAATATCAAATTTGCAAATTATAAATTTACAGAAATTTCAGTAATAGCTAACCCATACTCGTCAATGCAGAAAGTTAACTGTTTAATTTTCTCCCTTATTTGATACTAAAACTTTGTAAATTTTTTAGGCGAATTAGTATCAGATGTACTGTACACGAATCTAATATCAAATTTGCAAGTAATAAATTTTCAGAAATTTCAGTAATAGCTAACCCATACTTGTCAATGCAGAAATTTAACTGTTTAATTTTCTCCCTTATTTAATACTGAAACTTTGTCAAATTTTTAGGAGAATTAGTTTTAGGTGTACTGTACACGAATCTAATATCAAATTTGCAAATAATAAGTTTTCAGAAATTTCAGTAGTAGCTAACCCATACTTATCAATGCAGAAAGTTAAATGTTTGATTTTCTCCCCTATTTAATACTGAAACTTTGTCAAATTTTCTGGAGAATTAGTTCCAGGTGTACTGTACACCAATCTAATATCAAATTTGCAAATTATAAATTTACAGAAATTTCAGTAATAGCTAACCCATACTCGTCAATGCAGAAAGTTAACTGTTTAATTTTCTCCCTTATTTGATACTAAAACTTTGTAAATTTTTTAGGCGAATTAGTATCAGATGTACTGTACACGAATCTAATATCAAATTTGCAAGTAATAAATTTTCAGAAATTTCAGTAATAGCTAACCCATACTTGTCAATGCAGAAATTTAACTGTTTAATTTTCTCCCTTATTTAATACTGAAACTTTGTCAAATTTTTAGGAGAATTAGTTTTAGGTGTACTGTACACGAATCTAATATCAAATTTGCAAATAATAAGTTTTCAGAAATTTCAGTAGTAGCTAACCCATACTTATCAATGCAGAAAGTTAAATGTTTGATTTTCTCCCCTATTTAATACTGAAACTTTGTCAAATTTTCAGGAGAATTAGTTTCAGATGTACCGTATACCAATCTAATATCAAATTTGCAATTAATAAATTTTCAGAAATTTCAGTAGTAGCTAACCCATACTTGTCAATGCAGAAAGTTAACTGTTTAATTTTCTCCCTTATTTAATACTGAAACTTTGTCAAATATTCAGGAGAATTAGTTTCAGGAGTACTGTACACGAATCTAATATAAAATTTGCAAATAATAAATTTTCAGAAATTTCAGTAATAGCTAACACATACTTATCAATGCAGAAAGTTAACTGTTTGATTTTCTCCCTTATTTAATACTGAAACTTTGTCAAATTTTCAGAAGAATTGGTTTCAGGTGTACTGTACACGAATCGAATATAAAATTTGCAAATAATAAATTTTCAGAAATTTCAGTAATAGCTAACCCATACTTGTCAATGCAGAAAGTTAACTGTTTAATTTTCTCCTTTATTTAATAGTGAAACTTAGTCAAATTTTTAGGAGAATTAGTTTCGGGTGTACTGTATACGTATTCAATATCAAATTTGCAAATAATAAGTTTTTAGAAATGTCAGTAGTACGTAACCCATACTTGTCAATGCAGAAAATTAAGTGTTTAAATTTTCTCTCTTATTTAATACTAAAACTTTGTCAAAATTTTAGGAGAATTAGTATCAGGTATACTGTACACCAATCTAATATCAAATTTGCAAATAATAAATTTTCAGAAGTTTCAGTAATAGCTAACCCATACTTGTCAATGCAGAAAATTAACTGTTTAATTTTCTCCCTTATTTAATAGTGAAACTTTGTCAAACTTTTAGGAAAATTAGTTTCAGGTGTACTGTACACGTATTTAATATCAAATTTGCAAATAATAAGTTTTCACAAATTTCAGTAGTAGCTAACCCATACTTGTCAATGCAGAAAGTTATATGTTTGATTTTCTCACTTATTTAATACTGAAACTTTGTCAAATTTTAAGGAGAATTAGTTTTAGGAGTACTATACAGGGTGTCTACGCTAAACCGTTCGTTAAAAGTTTACGGGGTTGCCGTTGTACTAAAAATTGCAAAAAAAACCTCGTCACACGGTTGAATCAGTTAACCTCATGTGAAATATTTTCAACTTCTACTACTTCCGGTTCCACCGGAAGTAGCACCAACTTTCTTATTTTAAAAGGAACACCCCATATATCATTATATATTTAAATTCCTCGCTTAAATTAAAATATATTTTGTGAGAACGTATGTACACTTATCTGTTCTAGTTTTCAAGAAAAAAATGTTTTACTAAAATTTTGACCTTTTAAAGGTAGTCTGAAATCTGTCTATAACTTCTCTTAGGAATGAGATGAAATTATGAGTTATATTTCTAATTGTACCTAGAGGATGCCTCTTTGAGCAAAATAATTGGAAACTGTCAATTTTGATAATAAGTGTTCATAAAATGTCAATGTCTAAGTGCTCTCTTAAATATCTCGTAATTTAATTTTTTTAAATGGAATGGCAGATTTATTATCGCATAGCACGATTGGGAGAAAAATTTACTACAAAAAAGTATAATACAGCCAAACTCCTAAAACAAGTATTTTTTGAATTATTTCGAAGATTACGTTTTCGTTGCATTTCTGCAGGGTATAATGTCGCATGTCACAAGTGCACTTTAGTAGGCATGTTATATGCTTTTGTTTTGTCGCTATTGTAATGCAAACTGTCAAATAATAAAATTATTTAGAATAAAGCATTACAGAAATCAAAATCAACAAAATGAATCATTACACAAATCAACAAATTATCAATTTATTCTTTATACATGGCACTGCGATATAATTGTTGCTCGAACATGTAGAGTATTCAATAAAATTTATCCACATGTGCCGCCGATGAATAAAACAGCATTTAAAAGTTGTTATTATAATTTGTTATTAGTACATTAAGTTGTTATAAAAGTTGTTAAAAGTTGTTATAAAGTTGTTATAAAGTTTATTAAATGTTATTCTTAAAAACAAACTGCCAATGGTTTTATTATAATAACTATAACTTTTCCTATTATTATTTAGAAAACTCCAAATTTTCTTCCCATTATTTTTGTAAACCTTAAATTCTGGTAGTTTTAGTTTAAAATCTATATATGTAGATTCTATTTATAGCATCATTCGCGCTATTCATGTAATTATTTTGAAAGCTATAACTTTCATGCTATGATAAAATCCTGTCATTACTTTAAGAATTGTAACTTTTAGTAGTTATTTTGGAAACTATAACTTATAGTGCTATTACATTAGTAAAAATGTAACCAATTAAAGTTAATAAATCTGCTCCAATTAATACCAACAAATCTGATTAAACTGATTCGCCACTCTACTTAAAACCACTCATTTTAGGGATATGTTTGTTTAACACTTTTTGTAGAAAATTGTTCTGTCTGTTGCCACGTCATACAAAAAATATGTCATTCCATTACAAAAAAATGACTTATGGCATTTTGAAGTGTACCTGTAAATAATTGAAATTTTGAAATAGTATAGTGAAGTATCAACACGCATGAGCTATATTAATGATAGAGCTATGCTTCAGCTACAATATGCAAAAAAGTTTAAGTTTCTATTTCATTTGTAAGAAAAATTATGAATATTTTTTAAATCGTTTATTTGAAGCAAACATTATTTTTTTCCTCAAAAACTACTAAAGATAAGTGCTTTATAGGTTTAATAAAATATGTTCAGAATTGAACGTGAAATCCGAATATGTAAAAATATATAGGGTGTTCCATTTAAAATAACAAAGTTGATGGCCACTTCCGGTAGAATCGGAAGCGATAGAAACATGCGGATTTATTATTTTAGGAGATCACCATGAAACGTGTATGCGTGATTTTTTTCAAATTTTTATTTCATCAGGAAATCCATAAACTTTTAACCAATGGCTTGCATGGGACACTCGTATTATGTTTGTGGACGCTAGCAACGGTACAGGACTTTTTAAGGGATGTTTACCGAAATTGTAAAATAACTGTAACATTTGCTTGGTATTGTTTCATAGGTGTATGCAATTTGAAGACTGCAAGTTCAAAAACAACCCCTATATTAAATATTATGTGTGCAGTCGTTCGAAATGGGATCAGGACGTTTTAAGGGATGGTAGGAAAATTGTAAAATAATTATAATATTTTCCCCGTACTGTATTGTAAGTGTACGCAAATTGGAGCCAATAAGTCCAAAAACAACCCCAATATTAAATAAAACGCGTTGAGGGTTGTTACGGAAATCAGGGGGTAGCTACTCAAAAACGGACTCCATATTATTATTCTCCACGAAATTCTGCACATAAATGTAAATTATGGTTCCATTCTGGCAATTAATAATCTCGCAATCAGAGTTTTAGTTATAAAAATTTCGATTTTCTAATTTCCAATGTAAAAATGATTTTAAGGAATGTATTGATTTTTCATTGTTGCAATTCTATGCAGGTGTCGACGAGTCTGTGAGCGCGCGCAGCTTCACCTTACCCCTCAACCTCTTCAACTACCTAAGGTCGGAGGGACCGCCACCGCAAGCAAGCAAGCAATCCGTACTGCTCCCCAAAATTTTGCCCCTCTTCCAGGAAGTTCTTCGAGGATCTGGACGGGACTCCGGGATAGTGTTCTTCGGCCGGACGACCGCGTTTAGGGTGAGTATCGCGGCGATCGCAGCCGTATTTTGCGGGAAATTTTAAATTCTTCGGTTCCATCAAATGGCGACACAACGTAGAGGTCAAGTCGGACTTTCTGGGTATTAATAGATAATATATTTCTAGGTCCCGGTGTTTGGCCATCGGGAGTGAATCCAGTTCAGGATTTATCCAGATTGGTGGTGAATCCAGTTCACGGGACCCCGCAGAAGCCAAGGGAGAATACATTTGGATTTTCAGGAGATTGGCTGAGTTTTGGCCGACATTGTGGAATTCCAGGTTAGTGGTTAAGGCGCATGCCTCGTTCTATCTGGTCTTGCGCAAATTTCAATCATATCTGCTCACATGCATGCACACAAAGACATATATTTAGACTTATTGCTTATAAATTAATATAAATTTGTTTGCATGTTTCAATATATGTCTGTATGTTTGTATGTTTGTATATTTGTTTGTATGCATGCTTGAATGTTTCTATGCATGTTTCTATGTTTGTATGTATGTTTGTATGCATGTTTTAATGTTTTTATGTTTGCATGTGTGTATATTTGTATGTGTGTATGTTTGTATACATATTTGTATGTTTATATATTTTATTGTGTGTTTGTATGTATGTATGTATGTTTGTATGCACGATCATTATGTTGTTAGAAATAAAATACTTTTCCGTCGACTTGCCGCACAAAATCGTTCATTATAGTAAACCTTATGGACTCATTAATGAACGATCGATGCACTGAACAATCAAAAACATGTGTGTGTGAGTGTGTGTGTGTGTGTGTGTGTGTGTGTATGTGTATGTACGCGTGTTGAGTGACTGTGAGCATGTGTGTATGTGTATGTACGCGTGTTGAGTGACTGTGAGCATGTGTATATGTTGGTATGTTTGTATATTTGTATACATTTTTGTATGTTTTTATATTTGTTTGTATGTTTGTATATTTGTTTGTATGATTGTTTGTATGTTTGTATATTTGTTTGTATGATTGTTTGTATGTTTGTATATTTGTTTGTATGAATGTTTGTATGTTTGTGCGTTTGTATGTGTGTATGCATGTTTGTATGTTTCTATGTTTGCGTGTGTGTATATTTGTATGTGTGTATGTCTGTATGCATATTTGCATGTTTATACATATGATTGTGTGTTTGTATGTATGTTTGTACGCACGATCATTATGTTGTTAGAAATAAAATACTTTTCCGTCGACTTGCCGCGTATTAATCGTATTAATGCCCTCATTACATAACAGCAGGCTTAGAAAAAAACATGGTTCTTAAAACAAAATCATAAATCAATGATTTTTTTTAATCATAAAAATCATGGTTTATTTCATTTTTTTTATGTTTCTGATCAGTTTTGGCCAGGACAGATGTGATTTATATCAATTGATTTACATCACGACTTAATCATATGATTTTTTTTTTTAAATTTTGATTTTGAACAAGAAATGATAATTAAAACAAATTTATATCAATTGATTTACATCACGACTTAATCATATGATTTTTTTTTAAATAAATTTTGATTTTGAACAAGAAATGATAATTAAAATAAATTTCTGTGTATCTATACCATGTGAACAAAATTGAAGAAAAGAAATATGTTTTATTAAGTTTAAAGTATTATCCATAAGTTACCAGTTATTTATTTAAGGTATTATTATTGGGTGCTTACTTGTAGAGTTAATTTTGTTCTATTTTATTGTTTATTTGTTTTATTTTGCCTGACTAGTTTTAGTTTCTAACAAACCATCATCAGAGGCATGATATGTGTATTTTGCTATGTATGTATCTGAATCTTATTTTTACCATAAATGTTTGTAATTAATTTGAATTTTGAAAAGATTAAACTAGTCAAGCAACAAGTCAAGCAAAATAAAATAAATAAATAATAAAATTAAATAAAAGTAACTCGACCAGTAAGTACCCAATAATACTTTAAAATAATATTTTACTTACAATTATTTTTGTAATTTTCGGAAGTTTTTATTAACATAAGTACGCATTTATACAAAAGTGTATACAATGTATCTACTTTACAATTATCTATTTTAAAGCATGCTAACTCTGTAGTTACATTATAATTTTAATTGTTCACTTATTGGAATGCACAAACAGTGCAAAAATAATCATTAATTAAAAAAAATCTATTTTTATTTAAATCAATGACTTATAAAAAAATCCGTTGATTTCAATGAACGAATAATTAAAATAAAAAAACAGTTTAATCATGATTTAAATCAACGAATAATTTAAAAAAAAACAGTTTAATCATGATTTAAATCAATTGATTTAAATTTTTTGATTTCTGATTTTTAAATCATATCAACCCGGAATAAATGGCTACATATTTTGAAATACCGGAAATTTGCATTTATTGTTAAAATTGCTTCAAGTTGAGAAATTTTTGAGGAAAGTTGAGGATGATTTTTCGAAATAAATCAAATTATTGTACCAATTTGCATACTTATTGTTATAATTCCCTCATTAATTAATAGTACCTTATCAATGTAATCAAATGGGTATACATTTACACGATGATTGTGCAATTACTGACTTTTATTAAGTTCATTGATTGGGGACAATTAATCAGAAATTTTACGTCATCGAATTTAAATTTTCTCCTCAACATTTCAGGGCACCTAGAATTCCCCAAGGTGAATCATGTGAGATGATCTTATATCTGTGTTTCGATCACTTCTGGGCCAACCTGGGTTTGGTTGAAGTGTGGTGTGTATGAATGTGTATGACAACACATTGGCTTTTGGTGCAATACTGTAGATAGTGATTAGGAGTTCATTGTTGAGCCCCTAAATCATAGTCCACTGTTGCACCTAAGGTTATTGTGTAGGTATATTAACTTCTGGTGCAACATTTTACATCGTCATTGAGAGTTTCTTGATGAGCCTAATTAGGAGTTCCATGTTCAGGTCAATTCATAGATCTGTGTTACACCCAAAGTTATTGAATATACAGAGTGGGCCAAAAAAACCGTACAAATTGGAAATATTCATATTTTCAATTAAGGCATTAAATCGATCATGTAATTTTGTTTTTCATGTTTACACTTGGTCGATTGTAAACATGATATTGCATTTTTGAAAAGTATTTTTTTATCATCAACATTAATTATTGACATTAATAAAGGCTCTGCATCAGAGCTTGTACAATTCTTTTGCCCACTCTGTATGTATCTATGTATACTCTGTATACATACTATGTATACTCTGTATGCATAAATATGCGTGCGTGCATTGTATTTACTAACGTGCAATTTCTTCCAGCAAGTGTTAAATTCGCGATTAACATTTTGGTATTACGTTCCCAAGTCAAACGTATACTTTTTAGTGTTTGTCCGTGTTCTTGTCTTCAACAAATAATTAGTGAAAGTATCTTGAGCAGTTCAGATTACCTTCTGACGTTAAAAGTTTGCCCGTTTAGAGCCAGTGCGTAGTAGTGTCGAAAGTTCGGGTATGGTTGAGCCTGAGGATTGTTGCGTTTGTTTCGTGCTTTCCTCACCCGCGCCACACCGTCAAATTTCGAACTCCGATTTGTTTTCGGAGTTCGGAGTTGCAGGGTACTGGATCTTCGCCAATTCAACTTTAAAAGTCAATTTCAAGGTAGGTCTTTTTTTGAGATGAGCTCCAAGACGTATCAAAGTGAGTACAGTTTTTCTTACATTTCATCCAGTAGAGTCTCGATTCAGGTTTTTGTTCACAGATGCGCCCCAGCTTTTATTTTCTTGCTTTGCTACCGATAATGCGTATTAGTTTTAAGCAGGAAGTTCTTAACCTGGTGTCCGGATTGAGTTCTCGTGAAGCAAGTTAAGCCACATTGAGATTTCTCTGTAACACTGTAATAACCCATGTTGTTCTGGTGCGGCATTGTAAATCGTGATGGTAGGTTCCTTGCTACACTATTGACCTCAATCAAGTTGTTCCCTTCAAATCTGTGGATTCCGTAGGTTCAAAAGGGTCAAGAATAACTGCATTATAGAGTCACACAGAACGCCGCCTGAGTGAGCAGGGTTTTTCTTACAGGTTGCGCCATTTGTATTTGTGTATTGTCGGCGTATATTCTCGCTCTGGGCGACGTACTTATATTTCTTGCGCTGCGCATATGTACGTTTAGGGTATTTCTGCTTACAGGTGAGCTCACATCTTTGCGCTCGTACGTCGAAACAGTAACGAGTAGGGCTTTGTATACAGTACTTGTTTGTTTCAAGTATCTGTATACAATACTTGTTTGTTGCAAGTACTATGTATGCAGTGCTTGTTTGTTGCAAGTACTATGTATGCAGTGCTTGTATTTTGCAAGTAAACACAATCGCATTTTATCTTAGCGCTGCGCCACTCATATTTTCGCCCACTCTTGTACTTGTTGTATGTATACAGTGCTTGTTTGTTGCAAGTATTACGTATACAGTACTTGTTTGTTGCAAGTACATACGTATACAGTACTTGTGTGGTTCAAGTACATAGGTATACATTACATGTTTGTTGCAAGTACTTTGTATACAGTGCTTGTGTGTTGCAAGTGCATGTATACAGTACTTGTTTATATCAAGTACCAACAATCGCATTTTATCTTAGCGCTGCCCCACTCATATTACCGCCCACTCTTGTACTTCTTGTATGTATACAGTGCTTGTTTGTTGCAAGTATTACGTATACAGTACTTGTTTGTTGCAAGTACATACGTATACAGTCCTTGTGTGGTTCAAGTACATATGTATACATTACATGTTTGTTGCAAGTACTTTGTATACAGTGCTTGTGTGTTGCAAGTGCATGTATATAGTACTTGTTTATATCAAGTACCAACAATCGCATTTTATCTTAGATACTTGTATTTCCTTGTTGTCGGCGCATCTCGTTCTGTAAGACGTACTTATTCGATGTGCATATAATTAGTACCGCGATGTTGCGCCCATGCATTGAACAGGGTTTTCCTTTTCAGGTACAATCTATTAGCTACATTTGAAGTAGATGCATGTAAAACTGCGCCTTACTAGGGTTCCTCTAAGCAGGTTCTCTTAAATTATTAGGTACCCGGTACTTGCTTGTTGCAAGTACTTGTGTACTATGTTACATAGTACTTGTTTGTTTCAAGTACGACAATAGCATTTTCTCTTTCAGGTACAATACAAACTGCGCCTATATTGGGTTCCTGTAAACAGGTTCTCTTAAATTATCATACAACAATAACATACAACAATACAACTATACAACAATAATAACTACAATAATATTAAATAAAGGAAAATAAGACACCTGGTATAAGTTTCACAGTTTTTTTTTAATTATTGATACTCCACAATTGTTTCGGTTGTTACACCATTGTCAAGAGTTAAAAGAATACTCTGAGTATTCTTTTAACTCTTGAAAATGTTGAAAACGACCAAAACAATTGTTGTGAATCAAACTAAAAATAAATAAAAAACTGTGACACTTACACGAAGTGTCTTATATTGCTTAATTTGATATGTTTGACCAAGAGGTTATTAAACTTTTAATTTAATCAAAAGAATGTTTTCTTTCAGGTTACATGAGTAAAATAGGGCTGAAAGCGAGATCTCTCATGTATAAAATAAAAAGATAACGGCACCAGTGAATTGGGCAGCTTTATTTACACCAACAGTCCAACTTAAGACGAATACCAAGAGGTATTTAAATGTTCATCAATTCAGTTGTATTGTAAATCAGGCTTTCCCTTCACAGACAGTACCTCAAACGTGCAGCACTTTTCGGAATATTCTGGAAATGCAGCAATTTGGGGTGGTGCTGGAAAATCTGTCTAATGCATATTTTACTGAGTAAAATTTAATGTGTGCTTCATTTTGTTGCTGATTCTAGTTACTCATTAAAATATGCATCATTAATTTTCTTTTTCATTTTACATTGAGCTTGCTTATGAATATGTATAAATATGTAAATTGAGACGAATAAATGAGAAAAACTTATAAATATTGAGTATATTGATTAAATATAGCCCTCTTAGCCCCCCACCACCCTAAATCCGCCACTGCACATGAGACGAATGAGAGAAGATAGAAACACTAAGAAAATATACGAGACAAGAGGAAGAGGAAAACTAGACAATAAGATCAAGAAAAGAGTGGAACAGCGCAATAAAAGAAGAGGCAGCAAGAAAAGGAAACACATGGGAAGAAATAAAGGAATTAACCAAAGATAGGAGGAAGTGAAGAGAATACTATAAAAATTAGTAATGTAGGCCTTACACCAACAGCTAGATAGGCAAAGGAATAAATAAATAAATGCATAGAACATTAAAAAAAACAGAAATTGAAACAAAATGCAAATTCTGATATTCAGAAAAATTTTAGTTGGAGCAAACAATTTATAACTTAATTGCGAATTATTTGCGAATCTTTTTCGACTATTTTTGGGTAGAATACAGCGTCCGGCAAAATTCAGCATTCTGCTTCCTGTACAGACTAGTTTCAAAAATATTCTAGAGAACCAGTTTTTATCTCATTCGGCCTTAAAAATTGGAAGAAAGCTTAAGAAAATATCAAGTAAAATATCAAGTTTTTCTCCTTTATTTAATACTGAAACTTTGTTAAATTTTTAGGAGAATTAGTTTCAGGTGTACTGTACACGAATATAATATCTAACTTGCAAATAATAAGTTTTCAGAAATTTCAGTAGTAGCTAACCCATACTTGTCAATGCTGAAAGTTAAGTGTTTGATTTTCTCCCTTATTTAATACTGAAACTTTGTCAAATTTTCAGGAGAATTGGTTTTAGATGTACTGTATACGAATCTAATATAAAATTTGCAAATAATAAATTTTCCGAAATTTCAGTAATAGCTAACCCATACTTGTCAATGCAGAAAGTTAACTGTTTAATTTTCTCCCTTATTTAATACGAAAACTTTGTCAAATTCTTAGGAGAATTAGTTTCAGGTGTACTGTTCACGTATTTAATATCAAATTTGCAAATAATAAGTTTTCAGAAATTTCAGTAGTAGCTAACCCATACTTGTCAATGCAGAAAGTTAAGTGTTTGATTTTCTCCCTTATTTAATACTGAAACTTTGTCAAATTTTTAGGAGAATTAGTTTCAGGTGTACTGTAGACGTATTTAATATAAAATTTGCAAATAATAAATTTTCAGAAATTTCAGTAATAGCTAACCCATACTTGTCAATGCGGAAAATTAACTGTTTAATTTTCTCCCTTATTTAATACTGAAACTTTGTCAAATTTTTAAGAGAATTAGTTTCAGGTGTACTGTACACGTATTTAATATAAAATTTGCAAATAATAAATTTTCAGAAATTTCAGTAATAGCTAACCCATACTTGTCAATGCGGAAAATTAACTGTTTAATTTTCTCCCTTATTTAATACTGAAACTTTGTCAAATTTTTAAGAGAATTAGTTTCAGGTGTACTGTACACTTATTTAATATGAAATTTGCAAATAATAAGTTTTCAGAAATTTCAGTAGTAGCTAACCCATACTTGTCAATGCAGAAAATTAACTGTTTAATTTTCTCCCTTATTTAATACTGAAACTTTGTCAAATGTATAGGAGAATTAGTTTCAGGTGTACTGTACACGTATTTAATATCAAATTTATAAATTATAAATATTCAGATATTTTAGTAATAGCTAACTAATACTTGTCAATGCAGAAAGTTAACTGTTTAATTTTCTCCCTTATTTAATACTGAAACTTTGTCTAATTTTTAGGAGAATTAGTTTCAGGTGTACTGTACACGAATCTAATATCAAATTTGCAAATAATAGTAGTAATAATAATAGTAAATAATAGTACTGTACTGTACTTATTGTATGTAAGTACTGTATTGCTACTGAAGTTGGCGTCATTGAGGCCGAAATAATCATATAGCAAATAAATGTTTCTTTTAATGTGAAAAAGGTGTTCCGTATTTTATACCAATATTGATTAAACGAATCCAAAATGGTAATTAACTGAAGCAGTAGAAATAATTCGTCGTTTATTAAGCAGACGACTTGTGTACATAGGCAGACTTGTACACGAAGTGGCATGTGGGTTGCCACCTGTGTGAGTCTAAATTGTTAATTCCTGGCGTTAAAAATAAATTTAATACTTTTACTGTGCGATTCATATTAATTACATTGATTACATATTAATCTGCAATCAATGTAAATTGCAAATTTCACTGCGCTGCATTATTTTCAGAGAATAGGTTGTTTCAATGTTCAAGTACTTTTATTATGCCTTAAAGCAATTGATAGTTTGAAGTTGTAGCAATTGTCTTGCAGCTTATTTTAGTGAATATTTATTGTTCCTATATTTAGAATTAGTACTTGTTTCTATGTAGGCTAAATGGTATTACCGTAATAAAGATTATTATTATTATCCGTAGATCAGTTATTATCAGAATACGGAGGTGTTCCGTATTTAATCTTCTACAATACTTTCACAAGCTCCACCTCATATACAATATTGGTATACATAAATAATGCATTTCAACAGTAGACTGTATTGTTATCAAGTTATAAAGTCAAAAATGTTACTGTAATTTAATCGTTTAAAATTTGATATGAGAGTGTTTTATGAAAATGCAAGGAAAATGTTATGGAACTCAGTGTTGTAATGTATCTAAATACATGTATCTAGATACATCTAGATACAGTATTTAGATACATTTCAAGTATCTAGATAGGTATCTAGATGCATTCTTGCTTGAGTACCTAAAGTTGTATCTAGATACATTTTTTCTGAAGTATCTGTATTGTATCTATACCTTTTCAAGTTCAAATTGAGACCAATCAAGTTCAAATTGAGACCAATTAATTTCAAATTGAGACCAATCAAGTTCAAATTGATACCAATCAATTTCAAATTGAGACCAATCCATTTCAAATTGAGACTAAACAAAATCAAGTTGACACTAAGCAATATCAAGGTGTCATAATAAATTTAATTTGTTTACTCTCAACTTGATATTGTTTGGTGTCAACTTGATTTTGTTTAGTCTCATTTTGAAATTGATTGGAATCAATTTGAACTTGATTGGCCTCAATTTGAAATTGATTGGCCTCAATTTGAAATTGATTAGTCTCAATTTGAACTTGATTTGTCTCAATTTGAACTTGAAAAGGTATAGATACAATAAAATGTATCTGTTACAACACTGCATTTCACGTTAATTACGTACAATTAGCTATTGATTCATTATTGAGAGCATTATTATTTTTTCCTCAATTTTTACCTTGTGGCTTCGATTAATTTTCTCGTATTTAAATTAAGTTCTAGTCAGTAATTCGCTATTTCATTATGTATGATTCTTGTATCTATTACGTATAGTATCCCGTCGAGAGCTGACAATGACGCAGGGTCGGAGTATATTCCTTTCCCTATTGCCAACCCATTGTATTATGAAATATGGGGTGTCTGGAAAAGATCATACGCCAATTGCGTTGGTATCTTGGATTTTATGGTTCTTAAGTTGGTACTGTTCAGTGGTGTGCGGTGTAATTTCAATGGGGTCTAATAACATAAAGAACAAATATTGGGAATCGAATAAAAACATGATTGAGAGAATAACTCCATGATCCGTTTGGGTTTTAAGTTGTACTCCTAAAATTGGCCATTAGGATGTACGCATCTGGTTCTGCTGTAATCATTTTGTGGTGCTTAAGAGGACAGTTTTGAATAATGCTATCGGCACGCCGCTGTAAACTGTCACATTGACAGCTAAACTGTCAAAACGTCAGTGTTGACAACTGCAGTTGGAATCTTTGGGATGCTACCAACATAATTTGCGTACAGGTTTTTCCAGACATCCGATATAAGTTAAATATGTATCATTTTATGAGTTAAAGGTACAAAGTTCTTCGAATGTATGAAAAATTCCATCTGATGTTTAGTGAATTATTAAATGAACAGCTGATTTTGAAATTGAAAAAACCAAATATTCCACCTGATGTTTAGTGAATCATTAAATGAACAGCTGATTTTTACATTTAAAAGTAAAGCCACAACATAAACAGATTGTACAACATTTGTCTGTCCAAGACTGTTCTTGCATTGCGATACAAGTTGCGCTTTTTGCGATATTTATACGTAACATACGCCAATTATGTTGGTATCTTGTATTTTACATTTCTTCAGTTGGTACTGTTCAGTGGCGTGCTGGGTAATTTCAACAGGGTCTAATAACATAAAGAACAAATATTGGGAACCAAATAAAAACATGATTGAAGAGAATAACTCCATGATCCGTTTGGGTTTTAAGTTGTACTCCTAAAATTGGCTATTAGGATGTACGCATCTTGTTTTGGTGTAATCATTTTGGGGTAGTCAAGAAAACGGTTTTTATTATTGCTATCGGCACGCCGATGCAAACTGTCACATTGACAACCAAACTGCCAAAACGGCAGTGTTGACAACTGTAATCGGAATCTTTGCTAGTTGGAGTGCTACCAACATCATTTGCGTACTAGTTTTGCCAGACTCCCGATGTAATAAGTTAAGTGTATACAATATTATAAGTTAAAGGTATAAAGTTCTTCGAATGTATGAAAAATTCTACCTGATGTTTAGTGAATTATAAAATGAACAGCTGATTTTGATATTGAAAAGTAAAACCACAACATAAATAGGTTGTACTACATTTATCTGTCCTAGACTATACTTGCATTGCGGTACAAGTTGCGCCTTCTGCGATATTTATACGAAACATGCGCCAATTATGTTGGTATCTTGTATTTTATATTTCTTCAGTTGGTACTGTTCAGTGGCGTGCAGGGTAATTTCAACGGGGTCGAATAACATAACCAACAAATATTGGGAACCAAATAAAAACACGATTGAAGAGAATAACTCCATGATCCGTTTGGGTTTTAAGTTGTACTCCTAAAATTGTCCATTAGGCATCTTGTTCTGGTGTGATCATTTTGGGGTAGTCAAGAAGACTGTTTCTAATAATGCTATCGGCACGCCGCTGCAGACTGTCACATTGACAGCCAAACTGCCAAATCGTCAGTGTTGACAACTGTAGTTCAAATCTTTGAGTTTTAAGTTGTACTCCTAAAATTGGCCATTAGGATGTACGCATTTTGTTCTGGTGTAATCATTTTGGGGTAGTCAAGAAGGCGGTTTTTATTAATGGTATTGGGACG
Organism: Othius punctulatus; assembly: GCA_951805005.1. Lineage (NCBI taxonomy): Eukaryota > Metazoa > Arthropoda > Insecta > Coleoptera > Staphylinidae > Othius > Othius punctulatus. The sequence goes on from OX638141.1 coordinate 16,100,482, forward strand.
CCGCTGCAAACTGTCAGTTTGACAGCCAAACTGCCAAATCGTCAGTGTTGATAATCTTTGGAGTGCTACCAACATAATTCGCGCACTGGTTTTTCCAGACACACGATATAAATTAAATGTATATAACATTGTAAGTTAAAGGTAAAAAGGTCTTCGAATGTATGAAAAATTCCACCTGATGTTTAGTGAATTATTAAATGAACAGCTGATTTTGACATTGAGAAGTAAAACTAATCTGTCCAAGACTGTACTTGTATTTTATGTTTCTTCAGTTGGTATTGTTCAGTGGCGTGCGGGGTATTTTCAACGGGGTTGAGTAACATAACAAAACAAATATTGGGAACCAAATGAAAACACGATTGAAGAGAAAACTCCATGATCCGTTTGGGTTTTGAGTTGTACTTCTAAAATGGGCCGTTAGGATGTACGCATCTTGCTCTGGTGTAATAATTTTGTGGTGCTCAAGGAGACGGTTTTTAATAATGCTATCGGCACGCCGCTGCAGACTGTCACATTGACAGCCAAACTGTCAAAACGTCAGTGTTGACAACTGTGGTTGCAATCTTTGGTGTGCTACCAACATAATTTGTATACGGGTTTTTCCAGACACCCGATTGAGTTAAATGTATACAGGGTGTATCAACCAAATGGAATAAATTCAATAATAAATAAATGGGGGCGTGTTCGAAAAAACGCTCGGACACGTCGATTGTTATTTTTAGTTGCGCATTTTTTAAACAAAAACTTTTTATACAGGGTGTGTCATGTGACCGTGGCCAATACCAACTTTCTTATTTTAAATGCAACACCTAGTATATTATTCAATTTTTGGATTCTTCAGAAAATTCTAGACATATTTCATGTACAATGTCCTATACCTATCTTCAACTCTTTCGGAAATATTAAGTGTTTTCAGATTTATTGCAAAAATTAACATTAAAAAAAGAAAATTATTTTATTACAGAAATTCGATACAACACATTCAATAATTATTTCCCATTTAGGTCTTGATAATGAGAAAGTAAGCAAAAACCATTTCAGCGTTCCTTTTTACCTTTTAACGGATATGAAATAAACAAAAGCTATAAATACTTTTGTTTACTTTTGTTTAAAACGCCTGGCCTTAGAAAATTGTTGTCTGCCTGCATGACAGTTTAGTTGTCAGTGTTATTGTCGTTTGAATTTCGTTAACTGCATATCAGAAAAATGGTTAATTTAACAGAAATGCACAAAATTACAATTCTACAGATGATTGGTTATGGAGATAACATACGGACACAAATGGAAGTTGCTCGCTTATTTCATGAAATTTTTCCAAATTTGCCGCCTATATCCCAAGGGACAATTAGTAAAATAGAAAAGCAGTTTCGTGAGCTTGGACATGTAAGGCAGATAAAAAAAGCAGCTGCCAATGCAATAAGTGATGATACCAAATTGGATATTATGCTTAAGTTTGTGGAAAACCCACATACTTCTAGTCGACAAGCAGCCACAATGTTCAATGTTAGCCATTCATCGATTTTTCGAACATTAAAAGAAACTAAAATGCATCCCTATAAAATGATACCAACTCAGGAGCTCATGGAAGACATTTTGATAGGAGAACGTATTTTTGTGAACAAATGATGGCAATGTTAGATAACAATGTGATCCAATTAGAACATGTTTTGTTTTCTGATGAGTGCACCTTTACACTTCACGGTCATGCTAATCGTCAAAATTTCCCGCTATTGGTTGACGGAAAATCCTCACTGGATGAGAGAAGAACATACGCAATACCCTGTAAAGGTTAATGTTTGGGCAGGAATTGTTGGAGAACATATCATAGGTCCCTTTTTCATTGATGGCAATTTAAATGGTGATAATTATTTAGCACTACTCCAAAATAATGTTGTGCCAACTTTGACAAACTTATATCCTGATCCAGCAAACCCACAAGTTCCAGCGAATATGATATGGTTTCAGCAAGATTGAGCACCGCCCCATTACCAAATCAATGTCCGGAACTACCTCAACCGAATATTTCCAAATCGGTAGATAGGGAGGCGAGGATCGATGGAATGGCCAGCACGATCCCCTGATCTGACGTCATTAGACTTCTTCTTATGGGGATATGTCAAAAGTATTGTATACAAAACTAAACCCCTCGACTTAGCTGACTTAAGAAGACGAATAATGCTTGCGATTAGATCGGTCACGCCTGAGATGTTGAGTAACGTTAGAAGAAATTTCTATTTAAGTTTAGGATGTTGCCAAGACGTTCACGGCGAGCGTTTTGAACATCTCCTCCATTGAAATTTATTGTTTTTTTTTTGTTTTTTTACATTATCAAGAATTAAACAGTATTACTTATTAGTTTTTGAGTGTGTTGTAACGAATTTCTGTAATCAAATAATTTTCTTTTTTTAATGTTAATTTTTGCAATAAATCTGAAAACACTTAATATTTCCGAAACAGTTGAAGATAGGTATAGGACATTGTACATGAAATATGTCTAGAATTTTCTGAAGAATCCAAAAATTGAATAATATACCAGGTGTTGCATTTAAAATAAGAAAGTTGGTATTGGCCACAGTCACATGACACACCCTGTATAAAAAGTTTTTGTTGAAAAAAATGCGCAACTAAAAATAACAATCGACGTGTCCGAGCGTTTTTCGAACACGCCCCCATTTATTTATTATCGAATTTATTCCATTTGGCTGATACACAGTGTATAATAGTATAAGTTAAAGGGAAAAAGGTCTTCGAATATATTAAATTGTTCACTTTGTGTTTAGTAAATTATTAAATGGACAGCTGTACTACATTTATCTGTCCAAGACTGTACATGCATTGCGGTACAATTGCGCCATCTGTGATATTTATACGTAACTATCGCCTAGTGCTTCCCATTGTTGACGCTAGGTGCTGGAGGTGACTATACAAGTTTTAAAATCTAAATTGGAAAATAATGAATGATCGAATCATAATATTGTCATAATCATGAAACAGTAATGAGCTAAGGAGCAGGTAGCAATGGACATTGGGCATGACCCTGTCGGGCCTTCTCCGGCGCGGGCGCGCTTCGTAGCAACAGGATGTTGCGGAGGGTACGAGACGAAGGGTCGACTGCTGATCGCAGAGACAGTTTTGGACAGTTTGCGCGAGGTTGTCGACGCGGATGGTCGTCTCGTTACAAACTCCTTTTTTTGTTTAAAAAATGGCGGAGGCTACAGGTGCATCGAGTGTAAATCCGAATGCAGAGATCGTCAGGGGGCAATCGTTCGAGGTGGGGCCCCGCTACACGAACCTGGCGTACATCGGGGAAGGCGCATACGGAATGGTCGTGTAAGTCAAGTTGGACTATCACTATCGCACGTACACACCAACTTCAAACGCTAATAATGTTACGTATGCGGGAGCCTTGGGGGCCCTAACACTTGCCACGGTGTGGCACCGTCGGGCCGCGCCAGGGGCGGCCCGGTGGGGCGGAAATCGGGATCGCAGACCCCCACGGCCGTCTTTTGTTTTGACCCAGAGCTTTTGAGGTTATGTTCCGCAGTGTCCGATTTGAATCGATCTTGTCGCACGCCGCTGGCCAACGGGCGGCAGCCTCAGCGCGTGCCAATATTTATATTTAATATTAATGGTGTTTTATACCCTTGAAATATTTCGAATGCTGCGGATGCCTCGAGCCTCGTAACCGAATGCGCCACAGCAGGGTGCCCTTTTTACTTCCCAAGGAAGTAAACATTGCTCGGGTGCAATAATTCTCTATAAATTTTGATTTAATATAAACAATCGAACCAAATTGGAAAAAAAAATCCTCACAATGAAGAATGACAGGCAGTTATTTTAAGGCGGGGCGTTCAGGCACCGTGGGAGGGGCTCTGTTTTGCTTTTGCACTGTCTTTTTTTTAATTGTGTACTAATGATGATAAAAGACTCGCAACATTTATCGGGATCATGAAGTGTCCTAAACAGAAAAACACATCAATCACCTGTTGAAAGTGTCGGATAGTATATTATTTAACGAGCATATAATATAGGCTATAATTCACGAGGATGAATATTATACACGAGCCTTAAGCGAGTCAAATGAGGCAATTCATCTACGAATCTTTAAATAAAACAATACTTACCAACAAATTTTTGTTGAAGAAACAAATTGTTAGCAACCAAATGTGCATATGTAAATGCCTTACATGGGCTGAATTTATTTATCGTATGGCATACACAAACATGATTATTCTTACATTAATACGCGAGGTCTTATCCTAAATAGAACGCATTCGTAGGCATTCGTATTTTTCATCATGACCATCTATAATATAGATGGTCATGATGAAAAATACGAATGCGAATGATATAGATTCTATATCATGTACACGTCCAGGAGATCGTACGGGTCGAACTATTGTTTGACAGCTAGTTGCATAGGTCTTTTAAGCCTGCCTGACACGATCAATAGTATTGAAGCAATATGATCGGTGGACATTATTTTTCGGTCAATATTATTGCAACAATCAGTGTTGTAATGTATCTAGATACGGTATCTAGATACATTCTTGCTTGAGTACCTAAAGTTGTATCTACATACGTATCTAGATACATTCTTGCTTGAGTACGTAAATTTGTATCTAGAAACATTTTTTCTGAAGTATCTGTATTGTATCTAGATACAAAAAAAATGTATCTGTTACAACACTGCATTTCACGTTAATTACATACAATTAGCTATTCATGTTTACATTCTTGCTTGACTACCTTAAGTCGTATCTTGATACATTCTTGCTTGAGTACCTAAATTTGTATCTAGATACATTCTTGCTTGAGTACCTAAATTTGAATCTGGGTACATTCTTGCTTGAGTACCTAAAGTTGTATCTAGATACGTATCTAGATACATTCTTGCTTGAGTACCTACATTTGTATCTAGATACGTATCTAGATACATTCTTGCTTGAGTACCTAAATTTGAATCTGGGTACATTCTTGCTTGAGTACCTAAATTTGTATCTAGAAACATTTTCTCTGAAGTATTTGTATTGTATCTAGATACAAAAAAATGTATCTGTTACAACACTGCATTTCACCCTAATTACATACAATTAGCTATTGATTCATTATTGAGAGCATTATTTTCTTTTTAATTTTTACCTTGGGACTTCGATTAATTTTCTCGTACTTAATTTAAGTTTGAGTCAGTAATTTGCTATTTGATTGTGTATTATTCTTGTATCTATTACGTATAGTAGCCCGTTGAAAGCATGTGCTTTTTCGAATAAACAATCGCGTTTTTAATGCTGGTTTGTGTGCTTAAGCTAAATGTAATAGAATGAAATGAAATTATAAACGTATGTCGAATTCATGCAATATGAATCGATGAGTCATTGCCAGGACGGGACGGTATACCAATAACTATAAGCATACGATAAAAAATACATTTAGTTTGCACATTTTATTAAATATTTTTGAGCATTTTCTTTTGCATGTAAAATTTTAATAGTAATCGTTGAAATATTAGTACAAAATCAAATGTTTGCAGTGAAAATTAGAATTTTCAGAATAACAAAAGAAATGTTATAATTTTTCTCGAAAATTTGAATGATTTTTCTCAACAGGTCATAATTTTTTCGAAATTTTGATAGTAATCATTGAAATATCTCCAGGAATATAAAATTTCGACAGTAAATAGAAAACAATTTTTGGTTTGGTTTTCTATGTATCTGAAATGTATCTAGAAGTATCCAGATACTTTTCAAATGTATCTGTATCTGTAGCTAGATGTTTTCGGAATAGCAAAAGAAATATTATCATTTTTCTCGAAAATGACAATAATTATTCTCGGAATATCACCATTCTCCCGACATTCTGATAGTAATCATTGAAATATCGACAGGAAACTGAAAGTTTGACAGTATTAATTGAAATGTTGATAGTATTAATTGAAATGTTGATGGTATCATAGAATTTCTAACAATACATTTATTATTCTGTCAAAATGTCACTTGTACTTCTCAAAATGTCATTATTCTGATAAAATTTAAATAGTAATTTGATATATTAATACAAAATCAAATGTTTTGCAGTGAAAATTTGAATTTTCAGAATAACAAAAGAAATGTTATAATTTTTCTCGAAAATTTTAATGATTATACTCAAAAGGTCATAATTCTTTCGAAATTTTGATAGTAATCATTGAAATATTAATACAAAATCAAATGTTTGCAGTGAAAATTTGAATTTTCAGAATAACAAACGAAATGTTATAATTTTTCTCGAAAATTTCAATGATTAGTCTCAAAAGTTCTTAATTCTTTCGAAATTTTGATAGTAATCATTAAAATATCGCCAGGAATATAAAATTTCGAAAGTAAAAAGAAAACAATTTTTGCTTTGGTTTTCCATGTATCTGAAATCTATCTAGAAGTATCCAGATACTTTTCGAATGTATCTGTATCTGTAGCTAGATATTTTCGGAATAGCAAAAGAAATATTATAATTTTTCTCGAAAATTACAATAATTATTCTTACAATATCACCATTCTCTCGAAATTCTGATAGTAATCATTGAAAAAATCGACAGGAAACTGAAATTTTGACAGTATTAATTGAAATGTTGATAGTATTAATTGAAATGTTGATAGTATCATAGAATTTCTAACAATACATTTATTATTCTGTCAAAATGTCACTTGTACTTCTCATAGTCATTATTCTGCTAAAATTTTAATAGTAATCGTTGAAATATTAATTCAAAATCAAATGTTTGCAGTGAAAATTGGAATATTCAGAATAACAAAAGAAATGTTATAATTTTTCTCGAAAATTTCAATGTTTATTCTCAGAAGTTCATAATTCTTTCGAAATTTTGAAAGTAATCATTGAAATATCGCCAGGAATATAAAATTTCGACAGTAAAAATAAAACAATTTTTGGTTTGGTTTTCCATGTATCTGAAATATATCTGAAAGTATCCAGATACTTTTGAAATGTATCTGTATCTGTAGCTAGATATTTTCGGAATAGCAAAAGAAATATTATAATTTTTCTCGAAAATTTCAATAATTATTCTCAGAATATCACCATTCTCTCGATATTCTGATAGTAATCATTGAAAAAATCGACTGGAGACTGAAATTTTGACAGTATTAATTGAAATGTTGATAGTATTAATTGAAATGATGATAGTATCATAGAATTTCTAACAATACATTTATTATTCTGTCAAAATGTCACTTGTACTTCTCAAAATGTCATTATTCTGCTAAAATTTTAATAGAAACCGTTGAAATAATAATACAAAATCAAATGTTTGCAGTTAAAATTTGAATTTAGAATAACAAGAGAAATGTTATAATTTTTCTCGAAAATTTCAATGATTATTCTCAAAAGTTCATAATTCTTTCGAAATTTTGATATTAATCATTGAAATATCGCCAGGAATATAAAATTTCGACAGTAAAAAGAAAACAATTTTTGGTTTGGTTTTCCATGTATCTGAAATGTATCTAAACGTATCCAGATACTTTTCAAATGTATCTGTATCTGTAGCTAGATATTTTCGGAATAGCAAAAGAAATATTATAATTTTTCTCGAAAATTACAATAATTATTCTTACAATATCACCATTCTCTCGACATTCTGATAGTATTCATTGAAAAATCGACAGGAAACTGAAATTTTGACAGCATTAATTGAAATGTTGATAGTATTAATTGAAATGTTGATAGTATCATAGAATGTCTAGCAATACATTTATTATTCTGTCAAAATGTCACTTGTACTTCTCAAAATGTCATTATTTTGTTAACATTTTATTAGTAATCGTTGAAATATTAGTACAAAATCAAATGTTTGCAGTGAAATTTTGAATTTTCAGAATAACAAAAGAAATGTTATCGTTTTTCTCGAAAATTTCAAAGATTTTTCTCAAAAGTTCATAATAGGGTCTTCCTGAAAAAAAATAATATAACCTTTTTGTGTCTTAACATAAAGTTTATAACCTGTAATTAAACATCCCACAGAGAAAACGTTTGGTTTTCATTGTAACTTATCAACAAACAACATACAATATCGTAAAACTTACACATTTTGTCACGTGACCGACGAAACGCTGTTATTGGCCGAGCGGCACTGTGACGTCTTTGCGCATGTGGCGATCGGGAGTCAGTGCATAAGGGATAGGAATCGTGGATTAATACGACTTAGAATCCAGTCTGACATAAAATAAGTTCTGATGGGTTAGTAAAGGGACAGCCAGATAATCTGATAGAAGTTCACGTGTTAATGGTTCCCGACTTTTTCTCAAAAAGTGAATTTTTCAACATAGCCGAAACGCGTGGAGTCGCATATAATTTTCCAAATCCTCTTCCAGCTGTAAGAACAAATAAAATACTGTTTAAACTTTGCAATATATCCTACATCTCATACGAATTGGTAATGCTGATTTCAAAATTTGTAATTATTAATCATCTAATCAAATTTATAAAATCAACAGTTTGCTACAAATATTGTTTCAACATGTTTAGTTTTAACTAAACGTTTGTGTAAGAACATATTGTACAAAATCTCACAGTACTTTAAAAAAGTAATAATGATATGGAAGGTATTGTTTTAGAATGGAACCCACAAAACTATTTTGAGGTTATGTTATTACTAATGTATATATATAATCGGAAATCCCCTTGAATACCCATTACTAATGATGATAGTTAATTATATATATTTATCGAATTTCGTCGATAATGTATTGAAAAATTATGTACTTACATTAAAATGGTCTTCACAAAAATAGTGAGACGTCAAAGTGACACTCGCGGAATCACTTCGGACTTGTTGTAACCCCCTTTTCCGTATATCCCCTGTTGGGACGTTTATAAACAACTTATTTGGTTCGCATTTACTGCTGCTATCACATCCAGGCACAATACAATTCTTATTCGTCTTTTTTTTCGTAAAACCGACGTTTTCTTTCTGTCGCTCCATTGTAAGCAATGCTACAGCTGAGCGCACGTGCGTTGTGACGTCACAGCAACATGGCGGGCTTTCGGGACTTTTTCAAACGCCGTTAATTTTAAAATCGGGTTTGCTAATTACAACGATTTGTCTCAGCACAAAAATTAGTGCCAAGGATGTTTTTAATGTGTCTAGAGTTCAGTTTCAAGGTTTTTGAAAAGTCGCGGAAGACCCTATTCTTTCGAAATTTTGATAGTAATCATTGAAATATTAATACAAAATCAAATGTTTGCAGTGAAAATTTGAATTTTCAGAATAACAAACGAAATGTTATAATTTTTCTCGAAAATTTCAATGATTAGTCTCAAAAGTTCATAATTCTTTCGAAATTTTGATAGTAATCATTGAAATATCGCCAGGAATATTATAAAATTTCGACAGTAAAAAGAATACAATTTTTGGTTTGGTTTTCCATGTATCTGAAATGTATCTAGAAGTATCCAGATACTTTTCAAATGTATCTGAATCTGTAGCTAGATATTTTCGGAATAGCAAAAGAAATATTATAATTTTTCTCGAAAATTACAATAATTATTCTTACAATATCACCATTCTCTCGACATTCTGATAGTATTCATTGAAAAATCGACAGGAAACTGAAATTTTGACAGTATTAATTAAAATGTTGATACTATTAATTGAAATGTAGATAGATCATAGAATTTCTAACAATACATTTATTATTCTGTCAAAATGTCACTTGTACTTCTCAAAACGTCATTATTTTAATAAAATTTTAATAGTAATCGTTGAAATATTAATACAAAATCAAATGTTTGCAGTGAAAGTTTGAAGTTTCACAATAGCAAAAGAAATATTTTCATTTTTCTCGAAAATTTCAATGATTATTCTCAAAAGTTCATAATTCTTTCGAAATTTTGATAGTAATCATTAAAATATCGCCAGGAATATAAAATTTCGAAAGTAAAAAGAAAACAATTTTTGCTTTGGTTTTCCATGTATCTGAAATCTATCTAGAAGTATCCAGATACTTTTCGAATGTATCTGTATCTGTAGCTAGATATTTTCGGAATAGCAAAAGAAATATTATAATTTTTCTCGAAAATTACAATAATTATTCTTACAATATCACCATTCTCTCGAAATTCTGATAGTAATCATTGAAAAAATCGACAGGAAACTGAAATTTTGACAGTATTAATTGAAATGTTGATAGTATTAATTGAAATGTTGATAGTATCATAGAATTTCTAACAATACATTTATTATTCTGTCAAAATGTCACTTGTACTTCTCAAAATGTCATTATTCTGCTAAAATTTTACTAGTAATCGTTGAAATATTAGTACAAAATCAAATGTTTGCAGTGAAAGTTTGAAGTTTCAGAATAACAAAAGAAATATTTTCATTTTTCTCGAAAATTTCAATGATTATTCTCAAAAGTTCATAATTCTTTCGAAATTTTGATAGTAATCATTGAAATATCGCAAGGAATATAACATTTCGACAGTGAAAAGAAAATAATTTTTGGTTTGGGTTTCCATGTATCTGAAATGTATCTAGAAGTATGCAGATACTTTTCAAATGTATCTGTATCTGTAGCTAGATATTTTCGGAATAGCAAAAGAAATATTATAATTTTTCTCGAAAATTACAATAATTATTCTCAGACTATCACCATTCTCTCGAAATTCTAATAGGAATCATTGAAAAAATCGACAGGAAACTGAAATTTTGACAGCATTAATTGAAATGTTGATAGTATTAATTGAAATGTTGATAGTATCATAGAATTCCTAACAATACATTTATTATTCTGTCAAAATGTCACTTGTACTTCTCAAAGTCATTATTCTGCTAAAATTTTAATAGTAATCGTTGAAATATTAATTCAAAATCAAATGTTTGCAGTGAAATTTGGAATATTCAGAATAACAAAAGAAATGTTATAATTTTTCTCGAAAATTTCAATGATTATTGTCAAAAGTTCATAATTCTTTCGAAATTTTGATGGTAATCAGTGAAATATCGCCAGGAATATAAAATTTCGACAGTAAACAGAAAACAATTTTTGGTTTGGTTTTCCATGTATCTGAAATGTATCTAAAAGTATCCAGATACTTGTCAAATGTATCTGTATCTGTAGCTAGATATTTTCGGAATAGCAAAAGAAATATTATAATTTTTCTCGAAAATCACAATAATTATTCTCAGAATATCACCATTCTCTCGACATTCTGATAGTAATCATTGAAATATCGACAGGAAACTGAAATTTTGACAGTATTAATTGAAATGTTGATAGTATCATAGAATTTCTAACAATACATTTATTATTCTGTCAAAATGTCACTTGTACTTCTCAAAATGTCATTATTCTGCTATAATTTTAATAGTAATCGTTGAAATATTAATTCAAAATCAAATGTTTGCAGTGAAAATATAAATTTTCAGAATAACAAATGAAATGTTATAATTTTTCTCGAACATTTCAATGATTATTCTCAAAAGTTCACAATTCTTTCGAAATTTTGATAGTAGTCATTGAAATATCGCCAGGAATATAAAATTTCGACAGTAAAAATAAAACAATTTTTGGTTTGGTTTTCCATGTATCTGAAATATATCTGAAAGTATCCAGATACTTTTGAAATGTATCTGTATCTGCAGCTAGATATTTTTGGAATAGCAAAAGAAATATTATAATTTTTCTCGAAAATTACAATAATTATTCTCAGAATATCACCATTCTCTCGATATTCTGATAGTAATCATTGAAAAAATCGACTGGAGACTGAAATTTTGACAGTATTAATTGAAATGATGATAGTATCATAGAATTTCTAACAATACATTTATTATTCTGTCAAAATGTCACTTGTACTTCTCAAAATGTCATTATTCTGCTAACATTTAAATAGTAATCGTTGAAATATTAATACAAAATCAAATGTTTGCAGTGAAAATTTGAATTTTCAGAATAACAAAAGAAATGTTATAGTTTTTCTCGAAAATTTCAGAGATTTTTCTCAAAAGTTAATAATTCTTTCGAAATTTTGATAATAATCATTGAAATATCGCCAGGAATATAAAATTTCGACAGTAAAAAGAAAATAATTTTTGGTTTGGTTTTCCATGTATCTGAAATGTATCTATCTAAGGGCACATTTTCTTCTGTAATGTGACAATGTGAGTGCGAAATGAAAATTGCTATTCTATATGTCTGTACTGTTGTAATGCCTGTTTTGTTTTAATCCACCAACGCTGTAATTTCTCTCGAAAGTACTTTACTTAAAAAACAGGCATAATTATGTAAGTACATATCCACTGTCCCTAAAATTTGATTATGTAAATACATATCCACTGTCCCTAAAATTTGGAAAAATAAATTTCCACTATAGTAGTTAAACATTGCATTTAAAAAAAATAATTTGAAATAAGTATTTAATAATTTGATTATTCGTCAGCTGAAAATTTTCATTGGTATTTGTGCACTTGACATTTAAGTCGTGTCGTTGCTGAAGAGTTATCTCAAACTTTGTAAATGGGGTGTGTACTGTAAGGGTGCGTAAATCCGGGTCCTGATAATTCACCCTTTCCCAGGGATAGGTCGTATTGAAACATCCTTGACCTATTAACCTGAACGTGTGCGTGTTTGCCTTGCACGAATGAAGTGCGTACCTTCAAATAACGATTCATAATACACACATACTTCAAAACATCTCATATTTATTATTCAATGGTCCGTAGCATCTCATACGTTAATTTATTCGTAAAATAATAATAATAGGAATAATACCAATAATAGGAATAATAATAATAATAATTTGGTCTGATTGGATACAGAGCGGTAAAGAAAGTGGTGTCAACTTTTGTACTGGGTGACATAATAATAATAATAATAATAATAATAATAGGACTAATAATAATAATAATAATAATAATAATAATAATAGGACTAATAATAATAATAATAATAATAGGAATAATAATAATAATTTGGTCTGATTGGATACAGAGCGTTAAAGAAAGTGGTGTCAATTTTTGTGCTGGACACTAATAGATGACACTGTACAAGCTGTAAATAAAATATATTTTGCAATATTTTGCTGAAACGTTTCCTAATGTACAAGCAAATAATGTAACTAGATGTTTTCTAATGTCATTATTTGTGATTATTTCGTTGAAACTAGTTGGAAAAGTTGACACCACTTTCTTGAACGCTCTGTACAAATAAACATAATATCGAAGTACATAGTTAATAAAGTAATACGCGTGTTGTTTAATTTTAATTTTCATATTTTCATATTAATGTTGCGAACAGAAGGAATAAATTTTCCGGCGAATAATGCTGTTGATGGGAAAATCATAATGGATGAAATAAACAATAAATATTGCAAATAAATGTGTGTATGTGAAATAATCAAAATTGTATAATTAATGTTATGAATGCTTTTTACCAAGCTTTTAACTATAATTGTTTTATTATACAAGATGTGTCAAAAGTGGGCTCACTTTTGAGTGGCTTTTGGGATTTGATTCAGGGGGCTAAAACAAATAGAAAATTAAGACTGGAATTTTTTTTCCACAAAAAAAGAGTGGTCATTATTTTTCATTCCAAACAATTGTTTTGTTTATAACTGTACCATGCTGCTTCTAGCGGAATGTATATTATTTTTGTATTCTGGAATAAAAACAGGAATCATACATACCCATACAGTTTTGCAATATCTTTGAAATTCTAAGGATCCATTTATTATTATATTATTCTGTAAAAATTCTATATATTCCGTAAAAAAATCATTTGTTATTCTCAAAATGTCATTATTCTGATAATAGTTTAATAGTAATCGTTGAAATATTGATAGGATATTAAATTATGGCTGTGCAAATTTTCAGAATAACAGAAGAAATTTGATAATTTTTCTCGAAAATTTCATTAATTTTGCTCAAAATGTCATTATTTTCTCGAAATTTTGATAGTAATCATTGAAATGTTGACAGTATTAATTGAAATGTTGACAGTATCATAGCAGTTATAACAATACATTTCTTATTCCGTTAACATTTCACTTGTAATTCTCGAAATGTCATTATACAGATAAAAGACAGATAGATAGATAGATAGATAACAGATAGTAATGGTCGAAAGTTTGACAGAAAATCAAATGTAGGCAGTGAAATTTGAAATTTTTAGAATAACCAAAGAAATGTCATAATTTTTCTCGAAAATTTCAATGTTTATTCTTAAAATATCATAATTCTCTTGAAATTTTTATAGTAATCATTGAAAGATCGCCAGGAATCTTAAAATTTCGACAGTATTAATGGAAATGTTGACAGTATCATTGAAATTCTAAGAATACATTTTTTATTACATATTTTTTTGTCAAAATTTTATGTATTCCTTAAAAAATCCTCTTGTCATTCTCAAAATGACATTATTGTGATGTTGATAGTATCATAGAATTTCTAATGATACATTCATTATTCTTATCAAAATGGCATTTGTAATTCTCAAAATGTTATTATTCTGATAAAATTTTAATAGTAACCGTTGAAATATTAATACAAAATCAAATGTTTGCAGTAAAAATTTGATTTTTTATAATAACAAAAGAAATATTACCATTTTCTGGAAAATTTCAACGATTATTCTCAAAATATCATCATTCTCTCGAAATTTTGATAGGAATCATCGAATTATCGACAGGAAACTTGAAATTTTGATAGTATTAATTGAAATGTTGATAGTATCATAGAATGTCTAGCAATACATTTATTATTCTGTCAAAATGTCACTTGTAAATGTTATTATTCTAATAAAATTTTAATAGTAACCGTTGAAGTATTAATACAAAATCAAATGTTTGCAGTGAAAATTTGAATTTTCAGAATAACAAAGAAATGTTATCATTTTTCTCGAAAATTTCAATGAGTATTTTCAAAATATCATCATTCTCTCGAAATTCTGATAGTAATCATTGAAATATCGACAGGAAACTTGAAATTTTGACAGTATTAATTGAAATGTTGATAGTATCATAGAATTTCAAACAATACATTTATTATTCTATCAAAATGTCACGTGTACTTCTCAAAATGTCATTATTCTGATAAAAATTTAATAGTAATCGTTGAAATATTAATACAAAATCAAATGTTTGCAGTGAAAATTAGATTTTTTGTAATAACAAAATAAATGTCATCATTTTTCTCGAAAATTTCAACGACTATTCTCAAAATATCATCATTCTCTTGAAATTTTGATAGTAATCATCGAATTATCTACAGGAAACTTGAAATTTTGATAGTATTAATTGAAATGTTGATAGTATCATAGAATGTATAGCAATACATTTATTATTCTGTCAAAATGTCACCTGTATATCTCAAAATGTTATTATTCTGATAAAATTTTAATAGTAACCGTTGAAGTATTAATACAAAATCAAATGTTTGCAGTGAAAATTTGAATTTTCAGAATAACAACGAAATGTTATCTTTTTTCTCGAAAATTTCAATGAGTATTCTCAAAATATCATCATTATCTCGAAATCTTGTAGTAATTATTGAATTATTGACAGGAAACTTGAAATTTTGACAATATTAATTGAAATGTTGACTGTATCATAGAAATTATAACAATACATTTCTTATTCCGTTAAAATTTCACTTGTAATTCTCAAAATATCATTATACAGATAAAAGTTTAATAGTAATCGTTGAAATATAAATACAAAATCAAATGTTTGCAGTGAAAATTTGATTTTTTTATAATAACAAAAGAAATGTCATCATTCTCTCGAAATTTTGATAGTAATCATCGAATTATCGACAGGAAACTTAAAATTTTGATAGTATTAATTGAAATGTTGATAGTATCATAGAATGTCAAGCAATACATTTATTATTCTGTCAAAATGTTACTTGTAATTCTCAAAATGTTGTTATTCTGATAAAATTTTAATAGTAACCGTTGAAGTATTAATACAAAATCAAATGTTTGCAGTGAAAATTTGAATTTTCAGAATAACAAGGAATGTTATCATTTTTCTCGAAAATTTCAATGAGTATTCTCAAAATACCATCATTCTCTCGAAATCTTGATATTAATCATTGAAATATCGACAGGAAACTTTAGCATTCATTGAAATGTTGATAGTATCATAGACATGCTAACAATACATTTATTATTGTATATTATTCTGTCAAAATTTCACTTGTAATTCTCAAAATGTCATTATTCTGATAAAATTTTAATAGTAATCGTTGAAATATTAATACAAAATCAAAAGGTTGCAGAGAAAATTTGAATTTTTTGAGTAATGAACGAAATGTTATCATGTTTCTCGCAAATTTCAATGATTATTCTCAAAAGGTCATAATTCTCTCGAAATTTTGGTAGTAATCATTGAAATATTGCCAAAAATCTTAAAATTTCGATAGTATGAATTGAAGTGTTGACAGTATCATTGAAATTCTAACAATACATTTATTATTACATAGTTTTCTGTCAAAATTCTATGTATTCCTTAAAAATTCCTCTTGTCATTGTCAAAATGTCATTATTCTGATCACATTTTAATAGAGCTTGTTGAAATATTTATAGAAAATCAAATGTTGGCAGTGAAAATTTAAATTTTCAGAATAACAAAGAAATGTTGTCATTTTTCTTGAAAATTTCAATGAGTATTCTCAAAATATCATCATTCTCTCGAAATCTTGAGAGTAATTATTGAATTATCGACAGGAAACTTAACATTTTGACAGTATTAATTGAAATGTTGATAGTATCATAGAATTTCTAATAATACATTTATTATTCTATCAAAATGTCATTTGTAATTCTCAAAATGCCATTATTCTGATAAAATTTTAATAGTAATCGTTGAAATATTGATACCAAATGAAAAGGTTGCTGAGAAAATTTGAATTTTTTGAGTAATGAACGAAATGTAATCATGTTTCTCGCAAATTTCAATGATTATTCTCAAAAGGTCATAATTCTCTCGAAATTTTGATAGTAATCATTGAAATATTGCCAGCAATCTTAAAATTTCGATAGTATGAATTGAAGTGTTGACAGTATCATACAATGTCAAGCAATACATTTATTTTTCTGTGAAAATGTCACTTGTAATTCTCAAAATGTTGTTATTCCGATAAAATTTTAATAGTAACCGTTGAAATATTAATACAAAATCAAATGTTTGCAGTAAAAATTTGATTTTTATAATAACAAAAGAAATATCATAATTTTTCTGGAAAATTTCAACGATTATTCTCAAAATATCATCATTCTCTCGAAATTTTGATAGTAATCATCGAATTATTGACAGGAAACTTGAGATTTTGATAGTATTCATTGAAATGTTGATAGTATCATTGAAATTCTAACAATACATTTATTATTACATATTTTTCTGTCAAAATTCTATGTATTCCTTAAAAATTCCTCTTGTCTTTCTCATTATTTTGATCACATTTTAATATAAATAGAAATATTTATAGAAAATCAAATGTTTGCAGTGAAAATTCGAATTTTCAGAATAACAAAAGAAATATTACCATTTTTCTCGAAAATTACAATAATTATTCTCAGAATATCACCATTCTCTCGAAATTCTGATAGTAATCATTGAAATATCCACAGGAAACTTGAAATTTTGGCAGTATTAATTGAAATGTTGACACTATCATAGAAATTCATTCATTAATCAAATGCATAGATTATTATATATTATTCTGTCAAAATTTCACTTGTAATTCTCAAAATATCATTATTATAATAACATTTTAATAGTAATAGTTGAAATATAAATACAAAATCATATTTGCAGCGATAATTTAAATTTTCAGAATAAGAAAAGAAATGTAATCACTTTTCTCGAAAATTTCAATGATTATTGTCAAAATATCATAGTTATCTCGAAATTTTGATAGTAATCATTTTAACAATATATTTATTATTATATATTCTTCTATTCTGTTAAAATTCTGTATATTCTGTTAAAATTCCACTTGTTATTCTCAAAATGTCAATATTCTTCGTTTGTCCCTCGTTACTGAGTTATTGCTAAAAATGTAAACAATAACTTTTTCCACCACTACACAAAACATGATTTTGATTTGTGCATTTTGTTAAATCTGTCAACTGTCAGATTTAACAATTAGTTTGACAAATGTGAACAATACCTTGTTTTTTATATTATTACTTTTTAATGAATTTTAAAGTTGAAATGTTAATTTGTTGTTCTTTTATTAATCTATAACGAGGAAAAAACGGAGAATTGTCCACTCTTTAATTTTCAATTTGTTTTAGCTCTCTGAATCAAATCCCAAAAGCACGGGCGTCACTTTTGAGACACCCTGTATATATATATATATAAATTTCAGAGCTATAATTTACAATGTTGTATATGGTTAATATTAGATTACGAAATAATCGAACAACTAAAGTGGAAGTACCAAACACTAGATGACCTTAATAAATATAGATTCACTACTATATCTGTGTAAATATAATTCATTTTAAATTCAATTCGAAATAAATCGCATCAAGTTGGAAATAAATTGAATCACTGATAGTACTATTGAAACAAGGCGATTTGACGAAATAACGGCGAGGTATACACTGCTTTGTTGGCACAAAAGCCAGACTGACTGATAAATCGCATTTAGTCTCACCGACGGAATAAAAGAACGCAATAATTGATAAGTGATGGATTCATCAGAAACTGCCCGCTGCAAATTGAAATACGAGTGCATTCGAATCAATACATTCTATAACGTGCGCCACTTTCAGTAGTTTATAAATTGCCAGTTTACAGGTTTGGAGAGTTTACATACACAAAGGTGTAAACTCGAGTCATTTAGTTAATAAACCACGAAAGCGCCCCATTGATTTATACTAATGGTCCTCGAAATTATCCTATCCAATTGGATGATTAATTATTGCATCCTCTTCATGTCGTATTGTTTAGTCAATAGTACACCAATTGAATTAAAATGTCAATTCGTGTTTATAATTTAACGGCAATGTACAATTTTAGATGTTCTGTATATTTAAGCAAATAGCTATTAAATAATGTGGCAAATCACTTATTTCGTCCAGGATTTGTTAGCTTGGTTATTTAACGACATAATTTCTAACTTGAAATGAAAGAAACAATACTAATTATTTATTTATGCTATCGCTATAACAAAACAAAAATTGCTTTATATCATTTTTCATATTTTTGAAAGTTTTTGTGGTTTGCTTCACCATTTTATCATTTGTGAGACCGATTTTATTGTCGACTGATGTCATCAAAGACAAATAAGGTTGCAGGTACTAAGCAACTACAACTAAATTAAAAACAGATAAACAAAATTTATTAGTACTTGCTCAATGGATTAAAAATTAACGAATTCAGAAATTTCATGTTTAAATAAGAACGAATTTAAAAATTGGTGCAAAATGGCTAATTGAACAATTATTAAGAAGAATCATTAAATGAACAAGCAGTTTAAAAAGGCGAAATTTAAAATATCAATTTGTTCTTTTATATTTATACAAAGTTGTGACGTGCCTGAAGGGCTATCAGGGCCAGGCTCTCGGTGTCGGAGAGTGTGTGGGGGGGGGGGGGGGGGGTTAAAAACTACTTCGTCACAAAGGGGGGCTCCACCCTATCTGCGTGGGTTGACGGCAGACAGTCAGCGAAGTTCAGAAATTACGAACTGTCGCGACGGCTGACCATCTGGCGCCCACACCACCAGATTTAAATCTCGCAATGAGAATAGGAAGTTAAACTGAAAAGAATGCCCGATTGAGTAAACGTGGGGGGAACAAAAAATAACAGGTGTGAATTTTGTGGTGTAAAATATCTGCGTTTATTCACACAAAAGACAGGACACCGTGCCTACGTTTCCTGAAAGAAATACCTCCGTCCGCAACTCTATCACGCTGGGTCCACTAGATTCGGCCGAATCCCGCGAACACGTTACGCGCGATGCGAATGGCCGTCGGAGCCACATTTTCCTTACAAAAACGCAAAACACGTACGGCACGAAACACGCAACGCAAATTTACACAAAAGAAAAAAACGATATATCAAAGGAAATTAAAACAATAAATGAGAACAAAAAAAATATATAGATCTGGCCTGTGTTCCTCGTGGCGACTCCACTGGCGATTCTGGGCTCGGTGCTTAGGACGGGCGGCGGCCGGCAATCGTCGGGGACGCCGTCACTAAATTCCAGTCTTCAGAACAACTCTGGCAGGATGGTCGTTGCCCCTAGCCAAGAACCTGGCTGGCTGGGTTACTTCAGCCCTTACCCAAAAAAAAAACGCTCTGATGTTTTGAGCGTGTAGAGTTGAGTAGTACAGTACCCTCCCTTGCCTTGTGCCTGGTGCCGTCAATCCCTCTTAGGGTGGTTAAAGGAGGACACGTTTTAAATCCCGGAAACCGGTTGGTGATAGACCAAAGAAAAACTGTGACCTCGTGACACGTCTGCACTCTAGGGAAGGTGACTAGCTTCTACCTCATGGCAGCGCCTCGCCGACGATTTAAAAATCACACGCATATCGGAAACACGTCACGTGTAAAAAAACGTGTGCGTAACGGTTGCCTACGTTGGCGATCCAGGCGCGCAATTAATAATCAAGACAGTTTCCGTCGGAGGCAAAACCGGACCGTTACAAAGTGATGAGTACTGCGAAGTGGTAATCGCTCCATAACCCCTTTTACGGATATACAAGGTGATTCAAAAGTTATGGTCCAAACTTAAGGGTATGATGTGGGATGCTATACGAAGCAAAAAATGTTAATTAGCCCATGTCTTATTTCCAACCGTTATCTAGTTACAGATTTCTTTCTTTTTATCATGTTTTCTTAAATCAAGACATAATGAACAATAAGTGAAACAAATGCTAATTTGTTATGACGGAATTGGCATTTTAATATCACCAATTACACCTAAATATTTGGACCCCACCCAAGTCAAACAAATGCTAATTTGTTATGACGGAATTGGCATTTTAATATCACCATTGCACCTAAATGTTTGGACCTCACCTTTTGAATCACCTTGTATGTCAAATTTGATTAAAAACTGTCAAAATCTGCCAAATTTACAATTATAATTGTCAAAATCTGTTAAATTTTTAACAACTTTCTAAATGGGTACAATTACCGACTAATACATTAAAAATCTATAAAATTCAAACGTTATGCTGTGAAAATCTGTCATTTTTTTAACAGATACTGCCTGAATGTGTTAGATTGGTCGATTCTTGTTATCGCCGTTTTAAAATGTAATTTTTTAAGTGCAATAGTACACATACGTCAAATTCTCAATTAAAACCTTCGAAATCTGTCAAATTTTCAATTGCAATTGTCAAAATATGTCAAATTCTTAGTTTCAGATGTGAAAAACTGTCAATATTTTTATAGATACTGCCAAAATTTGCCTATTTTTGATGTCCCAGTGCGAAAATGTAAAAAGCTATTAGATCGCACGTTGAAACAACAGTGACTACACAAAAGTTAACATTTTTCAGTAGAATTTGGTAAGTTTTGCTGATTTTTTTTGTCATTACTAAGATTACACATCATTACAAATATTACTAATAATATATTGCTTATAGCAATTCATGTCCTATTAGTAATATTATTTATGATTGTTTTAATTTATTTGTTAACAATAAGGTTAAAAATAAAATTATATAAATAAAACAGTCCTTTAAGAATAACTTTTGTATGAACGACTTTTTGTCAAATAATTTTTTGTCTTTTGTTCATACATTTGGTTTTTCTGTTGTGCAAAATCCGGACACTAGCTCTCTATATTTCATAACATTGACGAACAAAAATTCAGTTCGAAAAAACAATTTGATTTAAATATTCAGATACTGCGTTAATTTCAATTCTGTTACTATAGTAATCATGACAGTATCTTTGCAAATGTCCGTGTTTTCAATGTGATATTAGAACTAAAAAACCGCTTGCCACTTTTGAACAATTTCAAATTCGATATATTTGTCTTCCGCATTGACACCTGTCAGACGTTCGCAATTTGTATTAATAACGTCCGCCCGGAAAAATTAATTCCGGCGGTGATTTATTTCCCGGAAAAATGTTGCCAGACATGTACTTTGCGGACGGCGGGGATTAGCCTCGTCCCTTCGACTGTCATTTCTGACCGAGATTAACGTGTGGTGGAAGTAATCCATTGGTCATTTCGCCATCAGCATCCCACGTCGTTTGGGGCGCAACCCGGCGAAAGGTAATTATTTACCTCACCCTTCATGTAGGAAAAACGATCTGGCACGTTATCCAAGAAAACGAAAGAAACGAGATAAATTTCCGCTTTCTGTTCGAGCAATAAAATAAACGACTTTGGGATCGCAATGAATTAGAAAAACATATTTCAAGATTGTATTTTATTGAAATACGTTGAGCATGGTTAGTTATCGATATGATTATTGATATTTAGAGGGTAGAATATTAATATTGAAATCCATGTAACAAATATAAATTTAGATTTAAGGTTTTATCCATTTTACCAGTTATTTATATTTAAGGTTGTTGCCCTTGTGAATTGATGTATTTAAGAAAGTATTGTTTCTTCTTTTGCCTTGCGACCGACGTAGATTCGACGAGATCAAGTCGAAATCTGGCTGGCGTCAGGCGTTCTGCGTTTTTATAACTTCGCACCTGATTGTCAATTATTGTTGTTGATTTATGCAGACATAGTTCGTCAAAACTTGAAATGCACCTGTTACTACCCACGGATTTCGCTCTGTTATGGCTACGAAGCAACACTTTATTATTGTAATCTATTTTCCCATTTTCCGGCGAAACTGAATATCCCATCACCATTCTGATTCGAGATTCGCTATTTTTGTAATTTTCCGCTTCTGTGGAAATGTCGAACGTCTTTCTCCGTTGAGTTTGAAATTTTAATTCAATTTGCACATTTTCATTAAACTCATTTACATTTATTATTATTAACTGTGCCCTACTAAACTTATAATATTAGCTAAAAACCCTATCTAATTGATTATTAAACTATCTGACGGCCTAATTATATCTAATCCTATTCTAATAATAATATTTAACGATTAATAAATTTGTAACTCTCCGATATTATTTTATTATATTTATTTTATTATTCGTCGTTTTTATAGTGAAATTATTTTATAATTTCTTGATTATTTTGGCTCATGATTTATTATATAATGTTTTAATTATTTTTGGCTCGTGATTTATTATATAATGTTTTAATTATTTTTGGCTCGTGATTTGTGATCGTATTTAGTACTTACACGTCGCGACGTTTAATTTAACTACCGTGATTACTCTCAAGGTTCTTTGCTATTGGCAATGTGTTAATTAACGTACACTAATAATGGATTAATACAAGAAAGCACCAATTTAAAGATTTGTTTTGTTTATTTAATAATAGACACGCTGAAATTGTAAGACACAGGGAAATAAAACACAGGTTGACGATGATGTAAATTAATTTATATAATTATAACGTACAGGGAAATAAAACACAGGTTGACGATTATGACATGAATTGATTTATTTTCTAGATTTCGTTGACCTTTTAATGAATTTATAAATTCTCTTATTTATTCAATTGATAGTTTGAAAATGGTTATGACTACGAAGTTTATTTACGAGTGTTTGTTATACATGCACGTGCTTCTTTAGTTTCTTAGACCATTTATTACCATGCCCTTTCACTCCATTTAACTACGGGAAAGTGATATGATCAAAAATAGAACTATTTAAAGATGTTGAAATATCCCCAATAATTCATGAATGATTACTAAAGGTATCTCGCGATCTTCCCGAATTTCATGGTTGTGTCGGTGTCCACACAATAATGTAATTATTGGAGCCCCATTGTTTACGTTGATTGAGGTAAATTAGTAATTCTACCCACGACCACAGCAAGCACCAATGTCACAAGTAGTCATCACCGTCAGACATGTTACAAGTTGTGTCAAATAACAGTTCTGCTACCTCAATCGGAAATGTTATAATATATTATTATTAGGAACATTGGAGGTTATTAATAACTTCTCTTGTGATTATACCAAGCCTCATTCTCTCGTTTATCATTTTCTCTGTTTATACGGGGTTTTAATAATTCCACTTATTTCTTGTTTACGATATTTAACCACAAATTGTCAGTAATTGTCTTCAAATTATTGAGATTTAATCCAGCCTATTTTATCTGTTCGATTCTAAATTACTCTGCCCAATAATAGGTACGTTATGTGCTTGTTTTATGATTTGAAATAAAGAAACCAGTATTTTTATACATTATGTTTTTAAATTATTTAACTTATTTATTTATACAATTATAAATCACTCATTTATGATTTAAAATGAAGAAGTCATCATTTTTATGAATTATTTTGATTTGAATATGATGATGTATGTCGGAGGGTAACACTGAATGCCTTGATTAGTTGTTATAGTTATGGAGAATACAGCCACGTTAGTTTGCGATCGCGGGCGCGATGTATAATGAGTTTATATGTTTAAATGTTATGATGCTGACAACGATTTGATTCTAGTGGAGGAGGTGATTCCACATAACAGGTGTGTGAACGAAGTGCGCGGGTGGGCGTCAATTACACCTGTTATTGCTTCCTCTAGTGATTCGTAAACACGAACAGCGTCCGAGCCGCCTTTGTTTACTGATAGGAATAGGTAATCGGTGTTTGGCTTTTCTAGGTAACTTGTGGTTGGTTAAATACACTATTTTCCGTCAATTTGAATCTAGTGCGGGAATTTGATTTCACAATAACAGGTGTGTGAACGAAGTGCGCGGGTGGGCGTCAATTTCACCTGTTATTGCTTCCTCTAGTGATTCGTAAACACGAATAGCGTACGAGCCGCCTTTGTTTACTGACAGGAATAGGTAATCGGTGTTTGGTATTTATAGGTAACTTAGGGTTGATTGAAAGGAATAGGCACTCCCGTGAATTTATAATGGGACTGGTTTAACAACTTTATATTATCGTTAATAATAAAAACATTAAATTACTCTGTACCTAGAATTGTACGTTTTTCGATTTATTCAAATTTTTACTCTACTTTGCGTTTTTTACAACGTTATATGCAATCGTTAATTTAATTATAACCCGACGTGAATTTATATACTCAAAACCGCGAATGTCGTGTGCGTTGCCCGTGGCCGACGCAAATTTCTTACTGATCTCGCTCGTGTGTGGCTTATGCTTAAATAGGTTTTTTCAGCTTCAAATCTCCACTCCCCTCACATATCTACCGCTAAATATTCGCCCCCATCCCTTAGTTATCATGGTGATTATTAATCTTGAGTGTTTGTGTGGTATTAATGCGTTTTTAGCGCAGAGTTTTACACTTAACTTAAAGAGTTGCCATTCGAGGTGATTTTTACGTGCCTGGCGCTTGCTCGTTTCTAAGGGGCGCTGATACCCAAATTGTTTATGTGACACCACGACATGGAATCTTCCAGAACCGTGCATATGCAGGCTTCGGCTCTTGAGATATTTGGCGACGCTCTGGCGCGAGTCGCGATGGCTATTTATCACATTTCACCCTGGGATTATTTGTAACTGAATTAATTTAATAATTTGGTTGTATTCATGATTTTTAAAATATGAGTCACTTTATTGCGTAAATGCGTATTATACTGGGCGTATATTTGGGCCTATTACAAATTCCTAATTAATTCCTATCTAAATTAGAAAATCTACGCTAACAAATAACATCACAATACATACTAAAATCATGCCTCTGAAGATGGTTTGTTAAATAAACCGAAACTAGTCAGGCGATAGAAATAAGTAATAAAATAAAATAAAAATAAATATTATCAGCAAGTGCTTAATACAACAATCTTAAATTATAAATAAACTTTGACTTGAATGTTAATTTCAATTAACATAGGACGTTTAAGTGTCAGACAATACTCATGAGAACATTTCATTATTACAATGGAAACAGCGTTCTCGGCTACGCAGTTTATTAAGTGTGAGTGTATTATATTATTCTTTCTCTTTGTTTTGGTCATTTACGTTTATACTGTGTCTAGTAACCGCGTTGATGTCTATTACAGGTGTTAACGTAATACTCGTCCCGACACATAAACTCGAGGTTAAGTACGGTTTAAAACTCAACCTTGAATTAGCGCCGGAAGGTGCTTTTAATCTTACTCCGTGTAATCGATTAAATAAGCAAAAAGTAAAGACGGCAAATTACTGCTGCTTATTCCGACTTCTGTTTTGCTCGTAATAATGTATATAATATAACTTACATTTAACTGCATAATACGGACGAAAATTATATTTTACGTTCCAGTAATGGTTAATAAAATGAAATTATTAAACTTTATATATTTCCATTAGACTGACCTGACATCATCGTAACAGTTATTGCTACATACTATTATTGGACCGTGAAATATACATTGTGATGTAATATGTATATATACAGTCGCACAAACTCTTATTAAAAAAATAAAGCATTTTGTTTGTTTACACAAAAATATTTCATTTGCAGTTGAAATATTTATGAGCATAAGAAATTCCGTTAATAATTTAACGAAACACAATAATAAATGCCGTGAAAATTCATGAAACACGTTTAGAAAGTTAACAATAATTTCAGAAAACACAGTAAGAAATTACTGTGTTCTTGATGATAATAAAACAAATATACAGTGTATACAGAGGCCACATCAATGGATGTCGGTTACAAATAACAAAGGAGCAAACGAGGCAAACTTTTGAATTAGTTATGAATGATATATTATTGAAAATTGTATTACAATTAATATAAAAAAACTCAAATCTTGTTCATAGGAAACATTTTTAAAATTAAAGATTACAAAAACCTTTGAAAGAAAACTCTAATGTTGTTTTAAAAATAAAATATAAAATTTCAATAAAAAACCTCAACAAGTTTTATAAGAAATATTTAAAAACCCGAATCTTGTCCATTGAACAATGAAAATTTAAATGAAAAATCACAAAAAAAGTATCCGAAAATTGTACAACAGTTATTTGAAAACTCAAATTCTGCTTATTGGAAACCTTTTTGAATGAAAAATTACAAAAACCTGAAAGAAAGTCTATAAGAAATATTGTAAAATCTTAGTCTTACATTATTTGAAATCTTAAATTAAATCTTGCTTAATGAAAAATTAATAAAAACTCTTTGAAAACTTTAGAAGATATTTCCAAACTAAAATATTGTTTACTTAAAACGCTTTTAACAGAAAAATTACAAAACAACCTTTGAAAGAACATTCAATGTTGTTTTGAATATAAAATATACAATTTTAAAAGAAATCTTCGATAATTTTATAAGAAACATTTGAAAACTCGAATCGTGTTCATCGAGGTTCCTTGAATGAAAAATTATTGAAAATTCTCTAACAAATATATTAAAAACCAGAAATGTATTCATTACAAATCTTTATAAATGAAAAATTACAAAAATATTCTTTGAAAATTTGATAAGAATGATCGGAAAACTCGAAATTGCAAAATTGCAAAACATGTATCATATTTTGTATTGCATTGCGTTGATATATGTATAAAGTTGTTCTGTTTGCATCAATAAACGATGTTTAAAAAAATATATGAGAAATTTTTGGAAACTAGAAACCATTTAAAATGAGAAATTACACAGATTTTTGAAATTTTAATGGCAAATAATGAAAAACTCGAAATTTGTTCATTGAAAACATTTTGAAATTGAAATTAACAAACAAATCTATGCAAATTTTACAGCAAATATTTGAAAACTCGAATCTTGTTCAATGGATATATTTTTAAATTAAAATTGACAAAAAGATTACAATTTTTACTGACATACTTCGATTTTTATCGAAAAATAAGAGTCTAGTCTGTAAGAAACATTTGAATACTAGAATCTTACACATTGAAAAGCTTCTTAAATAAAAAAATAATGAAAGGTTTTTGAAATTTAGAAATTGGAAACTCTTTCGGAAGTCATAGTTAAAAGAGATTTGGATGTGTTGAAACTTGAAACACATGTTGAAATGTTAAACCAATGTAAGATGAGTGCTACCAACTCAAATTAAAAACTTTTAAAACAATTAATTATTTATAGAAAATACATTTTAATTGGTATAAATTATTTAAAAAAAAATAGTCTACAAAAGTCGTGAATAAGTCAATTGCAGCACTCGTTCTTTAAAACACGAGCTTCGGGGCGCATGTTTTAAATTTGGATTCGTGCTATAAACTATGACTTATTTCACTTGTTGTTTAATAAACTATTATTTCACGATATCAGAAAAACTTAATTTGCATCTCATCATCTTTCCATGTAATTTTCCGTGCCATTTCTTAGCCATTCTTTTTGATCAATGACAATTATCATTTTGAACATTTATTAGTACCTATATAGATAGGTACTGAAACAGGTAGTTTAAATTTCAGATTATCGTCCTAATAGCGACGATGCAGAATTCCAACATGTAGAAATGTTGGAATACTTACTTAATTGTAAGTAAATTAATTTGAACGTCATATTAAACAAATGTCAGATGAGTGCTACCAACTCAAATTAAAGAAGTAATGAAACAATTAATTATTTATAGAAAATACATGTTAATTGGTGTAAATTATAAGAAATAATATTAAAAAAACTCGTGAATAAGTCAATTGCATCACTCGTCCTTTAAAAGAATTGCCGTTTCGCGGCTCGTGTTTTAAATTTGGACTCGTGCTATACACTATGACTTATTTCACTTGTTGTTTAATGTACTATTATTTCACGATATCAGAAAAACTTAATTTTCATCTCATCATATTTCCATGTAATTTTCCGTGCTCTTGGCCATTCTTCTTGATCAATGGCAATTTTCATTTTGAACATTTATTAGTACCTATATAGACAGTTATTGAAACTGGTAGTTTAAATTTTAGATTATCGTCAAAAAAACCTAATAGCAACGATGCAGAATTCCATCATCTAGAAATGTTGGAATACTTACTTAATTGTAAGTAAATTAATTTGAACGTCATATTAAACAAAAGTCAGATGAGTGCTACTAACTCAAATTAAAGAGCTATTGAAACAATTAATTATTTATAGAAAATACATGTTAATTGGCGCAAATTATAAGAAATAATATAAAAAAACTCGTGAATAAGTCAATTGCAGCACGCGTCCTTTAAAAGAATTGCCGTTTTGCGGCTCGTGTTTTAAATTTGGACTCGTGCTATAAACTATGACTTATTTCACTTGTTGTTTAATATACTATTATTTCACGATATCAGAAAAACCTAATTTGCATCTTATCATATTTCCATGTAATTTTCCGTGCTCTTCCTCTTGAACAATGGCAATTTTCATTTTGAACATTTATTAGTATATACAGGGTGTCGAAAATAAGGATCAACAGCATGAGAATCTCGGAAACCATAAAAGTTACAAAGGCGGTTAAATTACATAAAAGTTGCGCAGTTTAGTAGTCAGCAATATTCTGTTGAGAAAACCTGAAATTTCAGCTTACTTCCGGAGATATTCGACAAAATCCGAAATTTTGCGATTTCGTTTTTATTTTTTTCTGAAGTCATTTGAAAAGGTATAAGAAAACCAAAGGCACTTTCTCATTGCCATATTTTTAGCTCTACAAGACAGCGTTTACAAATTTTCAGTACAACGTTTCGTTTCGAAGAAACCATCAACTTTATTTTTTTATATGGCCCCAAAAAAATGTACACCCTGTATTAGATAGCATTTCCATTACGAATTCAACTATTTATATCACAGTATGGGTTATTATGTTTTTATTCAGAAAAATAGGCTCGTTAATACATTTCGAACATTTTGTTGTAGTAGGCGTTGAAATGAGCAACGAAGACAAAATTTGTCACATAATTTTGGGATTTTAAGATAATTAAATTAAGAGAACAATTTTCATAATATCACTTGTGTGGTTCTCACTAACAATAATGTTTGAATCTTTAAGAACTATTTTTGCTAACTAGTGTGGTTCTCAATAATAATAATAATATTTGAATCTTTAAGAACTATTTTTGCTAATTTGTTCATTGTTACTATTTTGTAATTTCATGTTTACATAGATAGATAGATAGATAAATAGATAGATAGATAGATAGATAGATAGATAGATAGATAGATAGATAGATAGATAGATAGATAGATAGATAGATAGATAGATAGATAGATAGATAGATAGATAGATAGATAGATAGATAGATAGATAGATAGATAGATAGATAGATAGATAGATAGATAGATAGATAGATAGATAGATAGATAGATAGATAGATAGATAGATAGATAGATAGATAGATAGATAGATAGATAGATAGATAGATAGATAGATAGATAGATAGATAGATAGATAGATAGATAGATAGATAGATAGATAGATAGATAGATAGATAGATAGATAGATAGATAGATAGATAGATAGATAGATAGATAGATAGATAGATAGATAGATAGATAGATAGATAGATAGATAGATAGATAGATAGATAGATAGATAGATAGATAGATAGATAGATAGATAGATAGATAGATAGATAGATAGATAGATAGATAGATAGATAGATAGATAGATAGATAGATAGATAGATAGATAGATAGATAGATACATAGATCGATGGATGGATGGATGGATGGATGGATAGATAGATAGATATATATTCATCATTTAGGCCACTTTACAAAAATACTAATAGTACAGTCATCTCGTGGATATGATCGTCAATTTTTAAAATACACATATAAGGTACATAATAAAACTTATTAACGACGATGCGAAATGCATAGACACAAAATCCCAAACTATTTAAAAAAAAATTAAACACCCTACAGAGTTTCTTATATGTATTTGAGTTTTCAATTTTAAATTAATTTTCATTTTTTTGCATTTTTGTGCTGGTTTAGATTAATATCTTATTAAATTGTTAACGAATTTCGTATATTTACATAATTTTAAATTTTTCTGGATTTTGTACTGGAATGGCCTTCTAGTTGCGTTATATATTTGCAAAAATCTCTTCTTATTAAAGCGTGGATCTCGAATCGTGTACATTTTTATCACATATTGCTGTTCCTAAAGAAAATGTCTTTTCGTACGACCATTGTATTATTTTTTTTATACATCTTTACTATGCATAGCATTCAATGAAAATTTCTTAAGTAGTTGATCAAAAATTGTGATTTTTTTATGAAACACCCTTCAGAGTTTCATATATTTATTTCAGTTATCAATTTTCATTTAATTTTAATTTTTTTGCATTTTTGTGCCGGTTTAGATTAATATCTTATTAAATTGTTAACGAATTTCGTATATTTACATAATTTTAAATTTTTCTGGATTTTGTACTGGAATGACCTTCTATTTGCGTTATATACTTGCAAAAATCTCTTCTTATTAAAGCGTGGATCTTGAATTGTGTACATTTTTATCACATATTGCTGTTCCTAAAGAAAAGGTCTTTTTGTACGACCATTGTATTATTCTTTTTATACATCTTTACTATGCATAGCATTCAATGAAAATTTCTTAAGTAGTTGATCAAAAATTGTGATTTTTTTATGAAACACCCTTCCGAGTTTCGTATATTTATGTCAGTTATCAATTTTCATTTAATTTTCTTTTTTTTTGCACTTTGTGCTGGTTTAGATTAATATCTTATTAAATTGTTAACAAATTTCGAATATTTACATAATTTTAAATTTTTCTGGATTTTGTACTGGAATGACCTTCTATTTGCGTTATATACTTGCAAAAATCTCTTCTTATTAAAGCGTGGATCTAGAATCGTGTACATTTTTATCACATATTGCTGTTCCTAAAGAAAGTGTCTTTTTGTACGACCATTGTATTATTCTTTTTATACATCTTTACTATGCATAGTATTCAATGAAAATTTCTTAAGTAGTTGATCAAAAATTGTGAATATTTTATGAAACACCCTTCTGAGTTTCGTATATTTATGTCAGTTATCAATTTTCATTTAATTTTCATTTTGTTTGCACTTTGGTGCTGGCTTAGATTAATATCTTATTAAATTGTTAACAAATTTCGAATATTTACATAATTTTAAATTTTTCTGGATTTTGTACTGGAATGACCTTCTATTTGCGTTATATACTTGCAAAAATCTCTTCTTATTAAAGCGTGGATCTAGAATCGTGTACATTTTTATCATACATATATTGCTGTTCCTAAAGAAAATGTCTTTTTGTACGTCCATTGTATTATTCTTTTTATACATCTTTACTATGCATAGCATTCAATGAAAATTTCTTAAGTAGTTGATCAAAAATTGTGAAATTTTTATGAAACACCCTTCTGAGTTTCGTATATTTATGTTAGTTATCAATTTTCATTTAATTTTCTTTTTTTTTTGCACTTTTGTGATGGTTTAGATTAATATATTATTAAATTGTTAACGAATTTCGTATATTTACATAATTTTAAATTTTTCTGGATTTTGTACTGGAATGACCTTCTATTTGCGTTATATACTTGCAAAAATCTCTTCTTATTAAAGCGTGGATCTAGAATCGTGTACATTTTTATCACATATTGCTGTTCCTAAAGAAAATGTCTTTTTGTACGACCATTGTATTATTCTTCTTATACATCTGTACTATGCATAGTATTCAATGAAAATTTCTTAAGTAGTTGATCAAAATTTGTGAATATTTTATGAAACACCCTTCTGAGTTTCGTATATTTATGTCAGTTATCAATTTTCATTTAATTTTCTTTTTTTTTTTCACTTTTGTGCTGGTTTAGATTAATATCTCATTAAATTGTTAACGAATTTCGTATATTTACATACTTTAATTTTTTCTGGATTTTGTACTGGAATGACTTTCTATTTGCGTTATATACTTGCGAAAATCTCTTCTTATTAAAGCGTGGATCTAGAATCGTGTACATTTTTTTCACATATTGCTGTTCCTAAAGAAAATGTCTTTTTGTACGACCATTGTATTATTTTTTTTTATACATCTTTACTATGCATAGCATTCAATGAAAATTTCTTAAGTAGTTGATCAAAAATTGTGAAATTTTTATGAAACTCCCTTCTGAGTTTGGTATATTTATTTCAATTATCAATTTTCATTTTTTTATAGCACTTTTGTGCTGGTTTAGATTAATATCTTTTTAAATTGTTAACGAATTTCGTATATTTACATAATTTTAAATTTTTCTGGATTTTGTACTGGAATTACCTTCTATTTGCGTTATATACTTGCAAAAATCTCTTGTTATTAAAGCGTGGATGTAGAATCGTGTACATTTTTATCCCATATTGCTGTTCCTAAAGAAAATGTCTTGTGTACGACCATTGTATTATTCTTTTTATACATCTTTACTATGCATAGCATTCAATGAAAATTTCTTTAGTTGATCAAAAATTGTGAAATTTTTATTAAACACCCTTCTGAGTTTCGTATATTTATGTTAGTTATCAATTTTCATTTAATTTTCTTTTTTTTTGCACTTTTGTGCTGGTTTAGATTAATATCTTATTAAATTGTTAACGAATTTCGTACATTTACATAATTTTAAATTTTTCTGGATTTTGTACTGCAATGACCCTCTATTTGCGTTATATACTTGCAAAAATCTCTTGTTATTAAAGCGTGGATCTAGAATCGTATACATTTTTATCACATATTGCTGTTCCTAAAGAAAACGTCTTTTTGTACGACTATTGTATTATTCTTCTTATACATTTTTACTATGCATAGCATTCAATGAAAATTTCTTAAGTAGTTGATCAAAAATTGTGAAATTTTTATGAAACACCCTTCTGAGTTTCGTATATTTATGTTAGTTATCAATTTTCATTTAATTTTCATTTTTTGCACTTTTGGGATCTAGAAGCGTAAAAATTTTTGTCACAAATTGCTGTTCATAAAGAAAATGTCTTTTTGTACGCTATTTGTATTTTTATTTTTATAAATTTTCGCAGTGAACAGACAGATACATTATTATTTTGGAAAATAAGTAAGTGAGGAATACAAATCATTATTTCGATCTTTCCAAGTAACAGAAAATGATATAATACCGTCAAAATTGAATTGAATTGAAAATGTGTAAAATACATGTGTATTCCTGGATGTGTATGTGCATATGTGTGCAGTGCTATTGACAACATGTATCAGAAAAGCTGTTATGTCTAAGTTCGTGAGATAGACTATATCTAAATTGCTTGTACTAGATTTATATGAGCATGACTGTACTTAATCTTGCACTTTACCAGAAATGTTTTTTTAATTTTTTTTCAGTTAGGGTCAGCTTTTCCGTCTATGTTCGTGATATAGACTAACTCTAAATTGCTTGTACTAGATTTATGCGAGCATGACTATACTTAATCTTGCACTTTACCAAAACTGTTTTATTAGTTTTTTTTTTAGTTAGGGTCAGCTTTTCCGTCTATGATCGTGATATAGACTATCTCTAAATTGCTTGTAGTAGATTTATGTGAGCATGACTATACTTAATCTTGCACTTTACCAGAACTGTTTTATTAGTTTTTTCAGTTAGGGACAGTTATCGTTTCATCATTTATCATACAATATTCCTGCATCTATGAAACCCACATTAAACAGAATTCAAATATTCTCCAGAACCATGAAATATCGGAATTGTCCCGGGATTAAATTCGAATAACATTAATTTAAAATGCAAATAAAAACCCTTTTGCATGAATTTTAAAATTGCGTATTTATACTGAATAAATACTGTGCTTGTTGGGAATGCTTTTTGTACATTATTAACGCAACCATCATTAGCATTTCATATCAGCTCACGCATGGTAGGGCTGATACAAGTAAATGTTGGATCAGTTATCCAGGGTTTCATCATATTTTCAGAACCCCGGGAGATTTTCAGCTAATATTTTCGTGTAGCCGGTCGCAGGAAGGGAAAGTGCAAAGTCGTGTTCACGTGCTGAAAGTGTGTCGTGTTCTAATCCCTGCCATTAGGAATCCACCGGCGGCTATTAAGCGTCGGATTCCTCGAATGCCTGAGGAATCCTTGGCCCTCCGTGGTAATCACGCCTATGAAAGTATCGATATTCGCAGAGAGAATAATAGCAATCGCAAATACTTATAACGGTTTCGGCCACTAGATGACGTGAGCCAATTGTTCGATCGCCTTATCCTGCAGTTCCGGGGCCCATTTTTGGTCGATAAACAGGGACGGACTGAGAACACTGAAAATATGTTATGGTACGTTTAATTGGAATATCATTTGATCGAATACCTTTATGTACATTCGACAGTACTTGCAACAATGTTTCTTATTGCAGTTTTTCTAGTAATGTAAATTACTTGCGGATATACTCACAATTAGCGTTGCAACGAAAAGTTGAAATTGTTGAAATTTCCGGCCAAATTTTCTGGAAAAGTTGGAACAGCAACTGTAGACAGAGCGGATGTAGAACACATGCCATTCCACCAGACAATAGGATCTCCAGTCCATATTTAATATTTAGCTTTGTACTTTGCGAAGTCGGCCTTTACTTCTCCATCATCAACATCTTGATGTGATGATGATGGAGAAGTAATGACCACTGTTACAAATATGCAAGTGAAGATGGATAATTCTTATGGAATTCTTGGAAAATCAAAAATGAATAAATGTGAAACTATATTAAGCTAGTTTTTTTTTTGCAAAAATACTTATATTATTAAAAAATGCCGTAAAATCAAAAATTTGTATAGAAGACAAGTAGAAATTCTGTTAGAAATGTTCTTTATTACTTTTATACCATCAAACTTTCATGGCTATTCTTGTAAATTTTACAAAAATTAAGATTAATCCAAAAATGTGCAATATTTACTAGACTTGTAGTGTTTTGCATAATTTAAAAAAATGTTGAATGAGTATGTAGAGAAAACTTGAAAACTTCTGTAGTTAATCTCGCAAATTATTGAAAAATGCTGAATAATCCAAAATTTGTATAGAAATACAGTAAATGTTCTTTTAAACAATTAAAAAATGCTCAATACTTAAAAAAAATCTTTAAGCCAGATAACGTTTATGGAAATTTTTAACTTTTACATTTATTTTATTTTTTTTACTTTTTCATTATTACAAATATGCAAGTGAAGCTAGATAATTCTTATGGAATTCTTGGAAAATGAAAAAAAGATTAAATGTGAAACTGTATTAAGCTAGAAATGATTTGTAAAATTAGTTATATATCATAGAAAAATGCCGAATCATTCAAAATTTGTATAGAAGGCAAGTAGAAATTCCTTCAAACTATTCAAAACTTCTGAATAATTGAAAAAAATATACTTTTAGTCTAAAAACTGTTATGGAGATTGTAACTATAACATTTTTTTTTAATCACCTTTTTCGCTCTAACAAATATCCATGTGAAGCTAGATTAATTCTTATACAAATCTTTATAAAATCAAAAAAATATTAAATGAGCATCTGGATTAAAGAAGAATTTTTGCGATAAAAAATTCTTCTAACTTATTCATAAATGCTGAATAATCCAAAATTTGTATAGAAGACAAGTAGAAATTCGGTTAGAAATGTTCTTTATTACTTTTATACCATCAAACTTTCATGGCAATTCTTGTCAATTTTACAAAAATTAAGATTAATCCAAAAATGTGCAATATTTACTAGACTTGTAGTGTTTTGCATAATTTAAAAAAATGTTGAATGAGTATGTAGAGAAAACTAGAAAACTTCTGTAGAAAATCTTGTAAATTATTCAAAAATGCTGAATAATCCAAAATTTGTATAGAAATAGAGTAAATGTTCTTATAAACAATTAAAAAATGCTCAATACTAAAAAAAAATCTTTAAGCCAGATAACTTTTATGAATTTTTTTAACTTATATATTTTTAATTTTTTTTCACTTTTTCACTATTACAAATATGCAAGTGAAGCTAGATAATTCTTATGGAATTCTTGGAAAATGAAAAGAAGATTAAATGTGAAACTATATTAAGTTAGAAATTATTTGTAAAATTAGTTGTATATCATTGAAAAATGCTGAGTCATTCAAAATTTGTATAGAAGGCAAGTAGAAATTCCTTCAAACTATTCAAAACTTCTGAATAATTGAAAAAAATATAGTTTTAGTCTAAAATCTGTTATGGAAATTGTAACTATAACTTTTTTTTAAAATAATTTTTTCACTTTTTTCAGTCTTACAAATATGCAAGTGAAGCTAGATTAATTCTTATACAATTCTTTATAAAATCAAAAAAATATTAAATGAGCATCTGGATTAAAGAAGAATTTTTCGTTAAAAAATTCTTGTAACTTATTTATAAATGCTGAATAATCCAAAATTTGTATAGAAGACTTGGAGAAATTCTGTTAGAAATGTTCTTTATTACTTTAAATGCTGAATAATCCAAAATTTGTATAGAAGACAAGTAGAAATTCTCTTAGAAATGTTCTTTATTACTTGTATACCATCAAACTTTCATAGCAATTCTTGTCAATTTTACAAAAATTAAGATTCATCCAAAAATGTGCAATATATACTAGACTTGTAGTGATTTGCATAATTTAAAAAAAATGTTGAATGAGTATGCGAAAGAAAACTTCTGCAGAAAATCTTGTAAATTATTGAAAAATGCTGAATAATCCAAAATTTGTATAGAAATAGAGTAAATGTTCTTTTAAACCATTAAAAAAATGCTGAATACTTAAAAAAATCTTTAAGTCAGATAACTTATGGAAATTTTTAACTTTTATATATATTTTTTTTTAACTTTTTCACTATTACAAATATGCAAGTGAAGCTAGATAATTCTTATGGTATTCTTGGAAAATGAAGAAAAGATTAAATGTGAAACTATATTAAGTTAGAAATTATTTGTAAAATTAGTTGTATATCATTGAAAAATGCTGAGTCATTCAAAATTTGTATAGAAGGCAAGTAGAAATTCCTTCAAACTATTCAAAACTTCTGAATAATTGAAAAAAATATAGTTTTAGTCTAAAATCTGTTATGGAAATTGTAACTATAACTTTTTTTTTAAATAATTTTTTCACTTTTTTCACCCTAGCAAATATCTAAGTGAAGCTATATTAATTATTATACAATTCTTTATAAAATCAAGAAAATTAAATGAGCATCTGGATTAAAGAATTTTTTCGTTAAAAAATTCTTGTAACTTATTCAAAAATCTGCTGAATAATCCAAAATTTGTATAGAAGACAAGTAGAAATTCTGTTAGAAATGTTCTTTATTACTTTTATACCATCAAACATTCATGGCAATTCTTGTCAATTTTACAAAAATTAAGATTAATCCAAAAATGTGCAACATATACTAGACTTGTAGTGTTTTGCAGAATTAAAAAAAATGTTGAATGAGTATGTAGAGAAAACTTGAAAACTTCTGTAGAAAATCTTGTAAATTATTGAAAAATGCTGAATACTCCAAAATTTGTATAGAAATACAGTAAATGTTCTTATAAACAATTAAAAAATGCTCAATACTAAAAAAAAATCTTTAAGCCAGATAACTTTTATGAAATTTTTTAACTTATATATATTTTTTTTTCTTTCACTTTTTCACTATTACAAATATGCAAGTGAAGCTAGATAATTCTTATGGAATTCTTGGAAAATGAAAAAAAAATTAAATGAAACTATATTTAGCTAGAAATTATTTGTAAAATTAGTTGTATATCATTGAAAAGTACTAAATAATTCAAAATTTGTATAGAAGGCAAGTAGAAATTCCTTCAAACTATTCAAAACTTCTGAATAATTGAAAAAAATATACTTTTAGTCTAAAAACTTTTATGGAAATTGTTAACTATAACATTTCTTCATGTGCTCTGCAAGGTTACTGATGAACTCAATTCCATCAACATGTTCCTCAGGTGACAAACTATGCCCTTGATAACATGGATCTAGGATGTTTTCCGCAAGATGAAATTTATGTAAACAGAAGTCTATACGATCAGAAACCTTATCCATAATTTTATTTCCTTCCCCATTGCTTGTAGGGCATTTAGCTACTTCAAAAATTGGCTTCAGGTTTGCAAATATTTCGGGAACTAACGAAGCATTTGGATTGTCTTCTTCGATTTTGGTTATCTAGTTTCCAATGGGTTCTAGGAGATCTCTGGTGTTTTCAAGTCTTACTCAAAAAATATCATCATCCAATATTGTTTTCGTATCTTTTTATCTTTTTGAAGATACTTGACAACTAGTTCATTCACTGCCAAAGTTTGCAGGCAATATCTGTTGCTGATTAAACTGTTAAAGCAGCACTGATGACCAGCTGGTTTTCACTGGCAACTTCGAAGCTTCAAACCTTAATATATTTTTCTTTCTCAATGTTTGCAAAGTGTGATGCGATAATGTGAGTGTGTGTTTGATTTGTGTGACAATTCTTCCTGCTTGATTGCTAGAATGTGACTTGCCTTTGATTTGTGTGACAATTATTCCTGCTGGATGTTTTAAACTGAGAATTATATCTAATTTTATTATGTCTTCAATAAGAAGGTTGAGAGAATGGGCAATACAGCCGTAAAACGACATATGATTACATATCATTTGAACGACTTAGGGGAATCCCAAATGCCAACATTTCCTTCTTTTCCAAGGTACTAGCGAACTTTTCCAATTTTTCCAAGGTACTAACGAACTTTTCCAACTTTTCCATAAATGTTTCCAATTTTTCGACCGAACTAGTCCTGGGTATATTGCCCAGCCGAATTAAGCTTATTTACCTTTGTGTTGTGCAAAACTTATAAAATTATAGAATTAGATACCTACGATATTAATCTACCAATTGGTGGTTTAAATTTTTCAATATCATTAAACAAGAGTAGTTAAGCAACAAGAGTTCTGGATCGCCCCCCGCGAAGATATCGATTAATTTAATTCGCGGTTTGATCCGCGGTTTAATCAATTACCGCGGATCAAACCGCGAATTAAATTAATCGAAATCTTCGCGGGGGGCGATCCAGAACTCTTGTTGCTTAACTACTAACAAGGTTATAAATTAAAAGAAAAATCAAGTTTTAACCCATGTTCAATTTTTATTTTTTTATATAAAATAGCCCAAAATGATGGCCCAAATGAGGATCCAATTATGAAATCGGCGTTTAAATTTTTTTTATTGGATTGTAAGTAAATCGCGCAATTAATTTATTTTTCTACGATTTGTGGTCTCGCATCTCTTTGGGAAATCGTCATTTTTGCCCTGGACAATGAACTCGAATCACCCGGTATAGTATAGTGGTAAATCGCAGGAAGTTTCAGTTGTATCAGTGCACGATTATTGATTTTAAGTAGTAAAATTGTCACCAGGCTTTATAATATGACATTAATATTGTCATATTAATGTTATTGATAATTATTGATAATACATCAAGGCTGAAGCGCTACGGTGGCGCATTTACGTACTAGCCATGGGTATTTGACGCTTCCAATCAAATGTGTTCCTATGTGTTTGTTGTGCTAAAGTGTGCGATTCGTACCAAATTCGTTGACTTCTGCCGGTTATCGTACAGTTATCAATCTGGTGGTTATGGTTTAACATCAACCAAAGCAAAATATATTTAGCAATTGCTTATTTGACTTTGCCTCAATATTCATTTTCCCCCTTAATCGTAATCGGATTTCGTATTTCCCTGAGACCCGAGAGCTCATAAAATAATTCAATGGCAGCAGGGTCGACACAACCCACTCAGCCGCATTATCCCGGCGAAAATTGACCAGATGGTTTCGGGGCAAATCCGGCCCTGATCGCAAGTTACGACAGCGACACGCGATGAATCTGAAATTCCGTACAGAAAGTGACCTTCCCGTCGACACCCCGCGGATCACGCAGGCCAATTTGAAACAAAAGACGCTCACGATAGTTTTTTTCCCGCTGCCGATAACGCTTATCGTGGTGTAGTGCAGATACGGTCTCTTATGTATGTGTACGAGATTATGTGTGTTTGCGGTCTAGCTGTGTTCGAGCGAACGAAAAGGCGGAATGAGATTTTTTGCGGCGATATCTCGCCCGAGCTGGAAGACGGAAAAAGCCACAACGACCGTCGGCGGATAACAAAAAGCAAACCTCCACGCCCTGCGCTGATAATAAATGTTATCTGCTAATTAAAGGGAGTGCCAACCTTTGACTGCACATCCACATCATCCCCAGAATGCGGGATGCCTTATTAGTTTTTACGGCCACGGCGAAAGTGTAAGTGAGGGATTCACTATGCTGTTGGCTCGTAGGGAAACAAAAAAAAAACTTAAATATGTACTCTCAATATCCATGAATGATACGTTAGTGTTAATATAATATATTTATAATATTCGTGACTCGAAAACATCACTAAACTGCAACCCACATAAAGGACTAGAAGAATGGTGTTACACCTCACTGTAACAGACGCCTCGCGTTCAGGAGAATATCGGCATTACAGCGATAATCCGATAATGAACAATTTGCCTCCCAGTCGTAATATAACAAGTGGTGTTGTCATTATCGATAATGATTTTATAAATACAACGAATTTGAACCCCAACGACGAAAATGCACCGAGCCCCAAAGGCGAGGTGCATTTTCCAAAGTTTGGGGTTGAAAACAGTTGTATTTTTAAATCATTATCGATTTTTGAGAACACCACTAATTATATTTAGGAAGGGAATTTAATGAATTGATCGAGTCATCTAGTAAAGCAGAATTAACAAGAA
Source organism: Othius punctulatus (assembly GCA_951805005.1). NCBI lineage: Eukaryota > Metazoa > Arthropoda > Insecta > Coleoptera > Staphylinidae > Othius > Othius punctulatus. The sequence continues at coordinate 16,142,172 of OX638141.1, forward strand.
GCTAAATATACAGTATAAATACTGTAACTCTCCGATATTATTTTATTATATTTATTTTATTATTCGTCATTTTTATCGTGAAATTATTATATAATTTCTTGATTATTTTGGCTCGTGATTTATTATATAATGTTTTAATTATTTTTGGCTCGTGATTTATTATATAATGTTTTAATTATTTTTGGCTCGTGATTTGTGATCGTATTTAGTACTTACACGTCGTGACGTTTAATTTAACTACCGTGATTACTCTCAAGGTACTTTGCTATTGGTAATGTGTTCATTAACGTACACTAATAATGGATTAATACAAGAAAGCACCAATTTAAGGATTTGTTTTGTTTATTTAATAATAGACACGCTGAAATTGTAAGACACAGGGAAATAAAACACAGGTTGACGATTATGACATGAATCGATTTATTTTCTAGATTTCGTTGACCTTTTAATGAATGTGCAAATTCTTTTATTTATTCAATTGATAGTTTGAAAATGGTTATGACTACGAAGTTTATTTACGAGTGTTTGTTATACATGCACGTGCTTCTCTAGTTTCTTAGACCATTTATTACCATGCTCTTTCACTCCATTCAACTACAGGAAAGTGATATGATCAAAAATAGAACTATTTAAAGATGTTGAAATATCCCCAATAATTCATGATTACTAAAGGTATCTCGCGATCTTCCCGAATTTCATGGTTGTGTCGGTGTCCACACAATAATGTAATTATTGGAGCCCCATTGTTTACGTTGATTGAGGTAAATTAGTAATTCTACCTACGACCACAGGAAGCACCAATATCACAAGTAGTCATCACCGTCAGACATGTTACAAGTTGTGTCAAATAACAGTTCTGCTACCTCAATCGGAAATGTTTATGTAATGTTATAATATATTATTATTAGGAACATTGGAGGTTATTAATAACTTCTTTTGTCATTATACCAAGCTTCATTCTCTCGTTTATCATTCTCTCTGTTTATACGGGGTTTTAATAATTCCACTTATTTCTTGTTTACGATATTTAACCACAATTTGTCATTATGTCTTCAAATTATTGAGATTTTATCCAGCCTATTTTATTTGTACGATTCTAAATTACTCTCCCCAATAACAGGTACGTCATGTACTTGTTTTATGACTTGAAATCAATAAACCTTTATTTGTATACATTATGATTTTAAATTATTAAGATTTTTAATCCAACTTATTTATTTATACAATTATAAATCACTCTGCCCAACAATATGCACGTTGTGTGCTCATTTATGATTTGAAATAAAGAATCCAGTATTTTTTATACCTGATCTTTTTACATTATTAAGATTTAATCCAACTTATTTATTTATACAATTATAAATCACTCTGCCCAATAATATGCACGTTATGTGCTCATTTATGATTTAAAATGAAGAAGCCATCATTTTATTGAACTATTTTGATTTGAATATGATGATGTATGTCGGAGGGTAACACTGAATGCCTTGATTAGTTGTTATAGTTATGGTGGATACAGCCACCTTGGTTTGCGATCGCGGGCGCGATATATGATGAGTTTATATGTTTAAATGTTATGATGCTGACGACGATTTGATTCTAGTGGAGGAGGTGATTCCACAATAACAGGTGTGTGAACGAAGTGCGCGGGTGGGAGTCAATTACACCTGTTATTGCTTCCTCTAGTGATTCGTAAACACGAATAGCGTTCGAGCCGCCTTTGTTTACTGATAGGAATATGTAATCGGTGTTTGGCTTTTCTCGGTAACTTGTGGTTGGTTAAATACACTATTTTCCGTCAATTTGAATCTAGTGCGGGAATTTGATTTCACAATAACAGGTGTGTGAACGAAGTGCGCGGGTGGGAGTCAATTACACCTGTTATTGCTTCCTCTAGTGATTCGTAAACACGAATAGCGTACGAGCCGCCTTTGTTTACTGACAGGAATAGGTAATCGGTGTTTGGTATTTATAGGTAACTTAGGGTTGATTGAAAGGAATAAGCACTCCCGTGAATTTATAATGAGACTGGTTTAACAACTTTATATTATCGTTAATAATAAAAACATTAAATTTCTCTGTACCTAGAATTGTACGTTTTTCGATTTATTCAAATTTTTATGCTACTTTGCGTTTTTTACAACGTTATATACAATCGTTCATTTAATTATAACCCGACGTGAATTTATATACTCATAACCGCGAATGTCGTCTGCGTTGCCCGTGGCCGACGCAACTTTCTTACTCATCTCGGTCGTGTGTGGCTTGTGCTTAAATAGGTTTTTTCCAGCTTCAAATCTCCACTCCCCTCACATATCTACTGCTAAATATTCGCCCCCATCCCATAGTTATCATGGTGATTATTAATCTTGAGTGTGCGTGTGGTATTAATGCGTTTTTAGCGCAGAGTTTTACACTTAACTTAAAGCGTTGCCATTCGAGGTGATTTTTACGTGGCTGTCGCTTGTTCGTTTCTAAGGGGCGCTGATACCCAAATTGTTTATGTGACACCACGACATGGAATCTTCCAAAACCGTGCATATGCAGGCTTCGGCTCTTGAGATATTTGGCGACGCTCTGGCGCGACTTGCGATGGCTATTTATCACATTTCACCCTGGGATTATTTGTAAATGAAATAATTTAATAATGTTGTTGTATTCATGAATTTTAAAATATGAGTCACTTTATTGCGTAAATGCGTATTATACTGGGCGTATTACAATACCTATATTTATTTAGATTACTTCATATTTTAAACAGCAAACCACAATTATGTACGTACTTGTACTAGACACACTGACATTTCGGGTTATGTTTTCATTAGCAGCCAACTAGAAATTGTTCGTGAGTGCGTCGAATCGTAAACATTATTTGCAAGTTATTCAACCGATAAATAAGACGAACCGTTCGGATATCGTCGTGACATATAATTATTCTTTCGTATGTGGTCGTTGCCGTTACGATCGTTGCATGTTTTAGAGTTCCACACGTGACAGCGGCGGACATTTGTTCGTGGTATTTTCGTGAAAATACAACCGTTGTATTATGAGCATTGTCAGTTATTAATACAAGCGTAACTATAGAAACCGCATTGTTATGACGTCACTGTTTTACGTATATGCTACGTACTACAGTCACTATATTAATAAATATGGTCCAGTTTTACAATGGTGGATTATCTTTGTTCGAGGTAAATTTTCCTAGGATACAATTGTACCAACAATGATTCCCTAGGCAAATGTACCACGAACAAATATAATCCACGATTGTTAAACTGGGCATAATGTGATATTAACAAAGTTAAAGTGGTATTTATTTAAATATGTCAAGATTTCTTACAAATCGGAGAAGTTTTTAATAGAAATTAAATAAAATTTTAATGATTTATAACATTTTTCGAGAATTCCTTTAAAATATGTTTGAAATTTACCAACTGCCTTAATTGCTCAATTAAGGCAGTTGGTAATATGGTAAATAATTTGGTAAAGCATTTTGTAATTCAGTTGGTAATGAAGTTTTTGCTCAATGCTCGAGCATTGAGCATTGAGCAAAAACTTCATCCGAGAGATGTCAGACATTTTTAAGTCGAATACAATACAATACAATACAATTTTATTTATTTACATTCATAAAAGATCTATAAATTTGACAATGCAAAACGCCAGACACAGAAAAAAAACAACAATTAACCGCAATAATCAATCAACCACTGTAATATTTACCCACTTAAAAGTATATGAAAATATATGAAAAATTATATGAAAACTATTCTGCCAACTAACTGAGTACGGCTACATGCTACATAAGGATTATGGCATATGGTTGGGCAGGAAAACGCTCATACCAATCATATGGGAAATTTTGCCCGCATATCTCGTTGAAATTTGCCATTACATCTCATGAAAAATTGTCGAGCAATCTATTTAAACAGTGTAAGTAAATCTCATGGATATTGAGAAATTTCATGGAAAATTGTAGGCATAGTTCGTAGAAAATTATCCAGAAGTCTCGTGGAAAATTGTAGGAATAGTTCATAGAAAATTATCCAAAAATCTCATGGAAAATTGTAGGCATAGTTTATAGAAAATTATCCAGAAGTCTCGTGGAAAATTGTAGGAATAGTTCATAGAAAATTATCCAAAAATCTCATGGAAAATTGTAGGCATAGTTCATAGAAAATTATCCAGAAGTCTCATGGAAAATTGTAGGAATAGTTCATGGAGAATTATCCAAAAATCTCATGGGAATTGTAGGCATACTTCATAGAAAATTATCGAGAAATCTCGTGGAAAATTCGGGAATTAGTGAAAGTAGTACATAGTAGGTGAATATAAATAAAAGTTAGTAAAGTAGTAAATAAATATTTTAGGTATATATCGTAGAAAATTGTTCCCCGATATCTTATTGAAAACTGACATGAAACTCATACAAAAATGGCCGAAAATATTAGGAAAATTGTATGAATCTCCCAGGGAATTTTTCTAATATTTCATGAAACATTTAATACCACACATGTCAAAATTGACAAAAATTACCATAACACTGACAAACTTCCAAGTTTTTTTTTTATATGTAATAAATTCAAAATTTACAAATCTGGAGTTATTTAATTGTAACTTATTAATCAATATATTACAAATATATTGCCATATACTGAAAGAAGTCCAAAATTTCATAAAATTTGTGGAACATTTCACAAAAGTGCGAAAAAAATAATATCATCTAATATTACCTGAATATTGAAGATGAAAAACTTAATTCTTAAATTCAGGGAAAGCTAAGTATTCAACTGATTCATATTTTGTAATATTCCGTTTTCATTTAGTAGCACAAATGTCTTAAATAAACAAAATGTACCATAACACTGACAAACTTCCGGGAATTTTTCTTAAAAAAATATCAAATTCTAAATTTCAATTAATTGTTTTTTACAAAGTAGTAGAGAATAGTAAAGCTTTTTACAGAATAGCAAATTTTTATACCTATTGATTATATTTCATACTTCATAAAACTTTTAGAATATTTCACAAAAGTGCAAACAAAATTATATCATTTAATATTACCTGAAAATTGAAGATGAAAAACTTAATTCTTAAATTCAGGGTGAGCTAAGTATTCAACTGATTCATGTTTTGTAATATTCCGTTTTCATTTAGTAGTACATTTGTCTTAATTGAAGAAAAAATACAATAACACTGACAGACTTCCAGGAATTAAAAAAAAAATGTCTAATTCTAAATTTCAATGAATTGTTTTTTACAAAATAGTAGAGAATAGTAAAGCTTTTTACAGAAAAGCAAAATGTTATACCTATTGGAATGCATATACAGTACAAAAGCAATGATCAATTAAAAAAAAAAACAATTTTGATTTAAATCTAATATTAAAAAAACATTCGATTTAAATCAATTGTTTAAAATCAAACTAATCCTGATTGATAGTAAGTAATTAGGGATATTATTTAAAATTAAAAAAAGGTTACAATTTCAAGTTAACAATGAATGTAGTCATGCTCGCATAAATCTAGTACAAATAATTTGAAATTGCTATATAAAATTGCTACTGTAACCTAATTGTTTGTACTAGATTTATGTGAGCATGACTGTAAATTGAAACAAGTGTTTTAAAATGATTCCTATTTTCAAAAATTTCGATTTTATTAAATACCTCAAATGTTTTGGCAAAAATTACCATAACACTGACAAACTTCCAATATTTTTTTATATGTCATAAATTAAAAATTCCCAAATTGGAAATTTTATTTAAGATATAAATTAATCAATATCACAAATACGTCATATACCGAAATAAGTTCAAAATTTCATAATAGTTTTAGAACATTTCACAAAAGTGCGAAAAAAATAATATAATCTAATATTACCTGAAAATTGAAGATGAAAAACTTAATTCTTAAATTCAGGGTGAGCTAAGTATTCAACTGATTCATATTTTGTAAAATTCCGTATTCATTTAGTAGCACAAAGGTCTTAAATAAACAAAATGTACCATAACACTGACAAACTTCGGGGAATTTTTCTTAAGAAAATGTCAAATTCTAAATTTCAATTAATTGTATTTTACAAACTAGTAGAGAATAGTAAAGCTTTTTACAGAATAGCAAAATTTTATACCTATTAACTATTGGAATGCACATAGAGTGCAAAAGCAATGATCAATTTAAAAAAATAACAACTTTGATTTAAATCAAAGATTAAAAAAAAACATTTGATTTAAATCAATTGTTTTAAATCACACTAACCCTGATTGTTAGTCAGTAATTAGCGATATTACTTAAAATCTCAAAAAAGTAACAGTATATATGAATTAGGCAACGTTGTTAGAAATCTGACATTTAATAATTCTTTCACTGTCAGATCATTTTTGTTGGTGTTGTAACAGTTTGGTGTTTGTAATATTTATTATTCATTGCATTTATTTGACTGCAATTCATCCTTAAATGCAATTGCATGCATTTAATTTCTTTAACTGCATATTACATGAATTCTTGTAATTCAAGTAATTGATTTGGCTCGTGATTTACAAATTCTTGTAATTTGTAATATTGATTTGGCTCGTGATTTAGTGGTAGTACTCTACGTTATGTTTGATTTTTAAATCAAAATCGTGATAACTCAGTTTGGTTCGTTTTATGGGTAATGTGTCTGTTAGTAATTTTTGTTAGTAAGTAAAACACAGATATATGGATTTTATATGATTTATTCATATTAAAAGGTTATGCAAGCGACAGGTAAATAAAAGACCGTTTTGTTACTCAAATTGGACGTTATTTATTTAATTATATTTATTTAAATTTTGGAATAGATTTGTTTAATAATTATTGAAAATTTATTATATTCTTTGAATTTGAATGATTTATTTTATTTTGAAAACTGAGTAACTTATTAACACTGCGGTTGGAATTACAAAGTGTTACTTAGCGACTTCATGCACCACAATCTTCAAATTGTGCCGAGAAGGATATCTGATACATGTCATCACTGCATAGAAGTTCATTAGCACGGTGCCTACCAATGTATTTCAACGCCACCTTGTGGATAGGAACGAATCACATAACTTCCCATTAAAGTGCTTCAAGCGATTCCAGTACTTCAAGCACCCAATGTGTCCTCATTCGGAGATATTGCTAGTACTCGCGTCTACCAACATTATCAGCCATGTGATCGTAAAAACTGTAATAGATATTGTTATTCAAAATTGATTATATATTAGTATGATAAAGCTCTATTCTACTTCTACTTTTCTCTCTACTTAAGCACATACAAACATTCGTTTCTTCATTCATAATTCTGAGATTTATTGAATATCGGAGCGCTTAGCAAGTTTAATTATACGATTTAATTACAAATATCATTGAATTATTTATATCGAAATTATTAAGTTATGTTCCCCTGACGCAACTTTTTATTTAACTACCGATTGATTAATGAGGCCACACTGTTTATCAAATGTTTGAGACGAGGAAAGGAAGGCATGTTACAATATTCTCCTGTCAGTACGAAAATATTGTCAGGACAAGGTATAAAATGCAGTTAGGTTCAACTCCGCATTTAGTGGCGTGAGGCTCCCTACATTTCATACCTTTACTAAACTTCGTTCATTACCAGCGGCAAGGCGCGGAAATATCACTAGATAGGTTACATTATTATGGATAAATTATTTTAGAATTGTTAGTGTGAAAAGATGTTTGATCAAATGTTTTGCGAAGACGGAAAGGAAGGCATGTTACAATATTCTCCTGTCAGTACGAAAATATTGTCAGGACTAGGTATAAAATGCAGTTAGGTTCAACTCCGCATTTAGTGGCGTGAGGCTCCCTACATTTCATACCTTTACTAAACTTCGTTCATTACCAGCGGCAAGGCGCGGTAATATCACTAGATAGGTTACATTATTAGTATGGAATTGACTTTGGAATTGTTAGTGTGAATTACATTTGATAAACTTGTGTTATATATTCACCTGAGGAGTTAATGTTCAAAGTATATGAGTCGTCGTCGGACAGCGTGACGTTCTGTCTCGATCGGTACATCTAACTGATTAAATTTAATTTCAGCACTTCTGTTTATACTGTTCCCCACTTTTTACTCTTCTTCCCCTGTCCTATGCTAAATCTGCGTTCCGCTGCAAAGTGACGCAATCCCATACGTGTCACCGAATTATGCAATCGCCGTTTCGAGTTCCCGTCGTATTCCCACGACCTATTTCTGTGTCATCATTTTGATCGTGTGTTTATTTACATTTGCCTAAAATTAAGAAGTCAACAAAATGAATGACCTCGCTTGGGCCAACGCGTCGTCGGCCGCGGCCTGATATGATATTTACGCAGTTTTGTTCAGACTAGTAAAATTATGGACTTTAATATTATTAGGTTCTTACAGTGTTCATGTGTAAAACTTTATAAAATTAAACCACAGCCTTCTTAGTTAAAAATTAAAATGTAACAGAGTTTCAATGATCATCGAAAATAAAAATTACCGATTGCAGAAACTGACTTACGCGCGGATATTAATACAAATAAACTGAGGAAAAACTTTTCTTATCCAAATATCACCTCAGTGCGTCGTGATTGACGTTCCACGGCTATACATTTTCCAAAGCGACGTTTTCCTCACCTGATACGGGAGCAATGGGGCATGCGACTAATGAAGCTTGCATAAAAAAAAGTCATCCACAAAACGGAGTGGGCTTACATTTTGGAACGCTTCGCGGATTTAATGTTGGCGGTACAAAGGGCCCGCATTGTACCTTCTTCAAAGGATTGAAATTGTGGATTTGCCGCTTTGTCAAGATTTTACAGTCGACCTTAATTGTTGTGAATCCCTTGTATTGTCGAAAACATGTGGCGATGACGTCTTTCGAGTTTTATTGCAATTAATTTACCAAATATCCATTCAGACTAATTCAAACTGGCGATGCACGATGCAAGATTTTGGCAAATGATGTGCCTAGGTAATGGCAAGTGAATACACTGGTAGCGGTAATTTTATAAATACAGGGTGATTCGAAATTCACCCAATTAGATATGTATAATTCACGTAATGTTATTACAATTACTATCACAACAATAATACAATACTAGCACACCAAAATTTGCAATATTGATTTAGATTGCCTTTGATACGTTATAATATTACAAACATGTTTATAACAACCGATTGTTTTGAAATGAATTGAAACTGCGGCCCCCTGAAACAATATTTTCGAAAAACATCAAATTTTCCACATCCGCTCTCTCGTCCGCCGTAATTCATCAAATCTTCTCCACCCCTTCATAAATATTTACCTTCTCTCTTCGACCCTGTTTAGGCCGCCCCACGGTCCGCACCTGTTGTGCCGGCGGCGGGGGCCGAAAGGTCAGGGGGTGGAAAACTATTTAGGGGGCCCGGAAAATATGCAAATAAATATTAATGCTACAGGGAAACGTCACCTATGAGATTGCAATGGCATGCGGGGTTTATCCTGGCCCCTCTGGATAACCTTTTTCTCCAGTGACTGAACGACACTTGTGAAGAGCGACGTGATTTCAGTAACGGTTTGAGTATATATACATACCAAGATTGATGGGGGTGGGGAGAGGGTAATTTGTTGTGTGAGTGTGAGGGTTCAATGGGTGGGTGTAACAGATTGCTTTTATGTTTTATTCCCGTTCTTGATTTATTGCTGCACTTATGATGACAGGGGCTCCAAAGTATGTAAATCCAGTCAATTTTTGGTATTATTATATGGCTTAATTGCCATAGAGAATCTTATTATACAGGGCGTCTTACGAAGAATGCCCCAGATATATTTTTTTTATTCAACTCGATTTTCGTATGAACTTGTATGATATTTTTTTAACTCTGAACATAGTCAATACAACGTTTAATTAAAAAAAAAACACATGTCAACAATTTGCGAGTATTAGCTATGCAACGAATTATACCATAAACCTTTAAGAAAATCTGTCGTTTCTGTTGAAAATTATTTTGAGGAACCAAAAGATCGGATAAGGCATGCTTACAATGAGCTCGATCCCGAACTCATTAGAAATGTTGTTAAAGGTTTTTTTGTAATACCTCTGTGTTATTGACATTTATCAGTACTGTCTGCTTGATCGATATGTCGGGCTTAAAGGCCTTGGCCGTTATAATAACGGCCGTGGACGTTATTTAAATGACAACGCAAATTTGTGAGCAATAAAGTCTTCATATTCATTCTCATACCTGCTGCTGCTTTTTTGGGGAAGTAAATCGATTGTGGCAGCATTTGCTTCATTTAGTACATCTTCGGGGATACCACAAAACGAAGAACTTTGCACATCTGACATTATTTTTCTAATTTCACTTTGATTTGTTTGTTTGTAGTTGAACCGTTGATGTTGCTATGGTATCAAATTGCGCCTGGATAACTAGTTTATTAATTTTGAAATTTAATATTGATAAATTGACCAGTTTTTGTAATTTAGGTATTACAAAAAGTATCGAACAACATACGGCCGATATGCAGATAACAGGCTTGGTTGAATATAAACCTCGGCTGCGCTCCGCTCCGCTTCGCTTCGCCTCGGTTTACAAACTTCAACCCGCGCCTGTTATTTGCTACATATCGGCCTAATGGCGTTATATACTATAACAATAGGCAGGCATATTGTCTAGAACGTGAAGGTGGCCATTTCGAATATTTATTAAAATAACGTATCATTCCTTACCTGTTATCTGATTATTTTTTTGTTCTAATTCGTTTGTGCTGTTTATACTCAACCCATCCGTAGTTGTTAACTTTTGAAATAATATTGAAAATTGTTCCCGTTGATGGAATTTCTTATGCTCTGATTTGCATGGTATAAATGCATTATTTGTATATTTTCTTCTTTTGAATGCATTTCTTTAATGAATTTTAGTACAGTAATAGTTCATAGAACTTGACAATTCTATTTATTTTAATTACCCATCAAATAGTTGTTTTGACCAAGGTAACACTTGTTAACATCCACGTGTTGATCTGTGTTTTTTTTTAAATTGAACATAGGGACGTTGTATTGACTATGTTCAGAGTTAAAAATATGTCACGGTATGTAGGGTATGGCTAAAAAACAAGCAAAATCTTTTAATTTTCGCCTTATGTCCATGTGACAAGTAGCTGAGTAAATATAATTTTAACGTTATCTATTCAATACCTTGCTCATTTGATTTGGTAGAACACTCAAATTGATTATGCGAATGTAAAATTATTTATTTTCTAGATTAAGTTATACATAAAAAAAAAATTATTGCCTTCTACGGGCTTCCGGAAGTTCTAGAGATACTGCCACACAATTTGCTACCAAATTCCAAAGTGTATTTTCTTGAAAAGTAGTTTAGTTAGTTTAGTTGTTTAGTAGCGTAAGAATTAAAAGAACTGTCGAAACTCTGCAACAAATTTTAATTATTAACTATTGACCTGTGACCTGAAGAAATGTCAATAGTCATCAGAATCTCCACTCACTGCTGATCCCACTCACTGCTGATCTCCACTGAAGCTGAGTCTGAAGACTCACCTGAAGGGGGCTAACCTAACCTAACCTTTAATACTAAAGAAACATCAATAGTCATCAGAATCTCCACTCACGGAAGCTGAGTCTGAAGACTCACCTGAAGGAGGCTCACCATTGAAGGTGTCTTTAGACTTCTTCAATACACAATTTGCTACTAAAATCGAAAGCGGCTTTCCTTCTAAAGTAGTTTAGTAAGTTTAGTAGTGGTGTAAGAATTTAAAGAACTGTCGAAACTGTGCAACAAATTTTAATTCTCAACTATTGACCTACAATAGTAAAGAAAATTCAATAGTCATCAAAATCTCCACTCATTGAAGCTGAGTCTAAAGACTCACCTGAACGCGGCTCGCCATTGAAGTTGTCTTTAGACTTCTTCAATATACAATTTGCTACCAAAATCGAAAGCGGCTTTCCTTCTAAAGTAGTTTAGTAAGTTTAGTTGTGGTGTAAGAATTTAAAGAACTGTCGAAACTGTGCAACAAATTTTAATTCTCAACTATTGACCTTCAATAGTAAAGAAAATTCAATGTCATCAGAATATCAGAATATAAATACCTCCTCCCACAACTTTATCACGCCGCCTTCACTATATTCGGCCGAATACCGCGAATTCGTAACGCGCGATTCAAAGGGCCGCCGGAGCGACATTTTTCTTACAAAAGCGCAAAACACGTACGGCACGAAACACGTAACGCAAATTTTACACAAAAGAAAAAAAACGATATATCAAAATGAGATTAAAGTATGTGAGAACAAGAAAAACATATATAGATCTGGCCTGTGTTCCTCGTGGCGATTTCGCTGGCGGCTCTGGTTCTTAGGACGGGCGGCGGCCGGCGATCGTCGAAAACGCCGTCGCTGGATTCCAATTCTCGGAACCACTCTGGCCGGATGTTCGTTGCCCCTTAGCCAAGAACCTGGCTGGCTGGGTTACTTAGCCCTTACCCAAAAAACGCCTGCAAAGTACATGGCCTTAGTAACAATGGCCGGACACGTGGCTTTACGAAAAGAAAAAATGTCGGGTTTAATTACTTACTCTGATGTTGTGAGCGTATGGAGTTGAGTCGTATAGTACCCTCCCTTGCCTTGTACTTGGTGCCTCAATCCCCTTAAGGGTGGTTAAATGAGTTCACGTTTTATATCCCGGAAACCGGATGGTGACATACCAATGGAAAACGGTGACCTCGTGGCACGTCCGCACGATAGGGAAGGTAACTAGTTTCTCCTCGTGGCAGGGTCTTGCGACGATTTTTAAAAATCACACGCAGGACCAAAAAAACGTGTGCGTATGGTCGCCTACGGTGGAGGTCTGTGCGCACAATTTATAATTAAAAAGGGAGTTTCTGTTGGAGGCGATACCGGACCGTTACAGACTTCTTCAATACACAATTTGCTACCAATATCGAAAGCGGCTTTCCTTCTAAAGTAGTTTAGTAAGTTTAGTAACTACTAACTACTAAACTTAGTAGCATAAGTATTCAAAGAACTGTCGAAACTCTGCAACAAATTTTAATTCTTAACTATTGACCTTCAATAGCAAAGAAATGTCAATAGTCAACAGAATTTCCACTCACTGAAGCTGAGTCTGAAAACTCATCTGAAGAAGACTCACCACTGAAGGTGTCTTCAGACTTGTTTAATAGACAATTTGCTACCAAAATTGAAAGCGGCTTTCCTTCTAAGGTAGTTTAGTAGTTTAATCTCGTAAGAATTTAAAGAACTGTCGAAACTCTGCAACAAATTTTAATTCTTAACTCTTGACCTTCAATACTAAAGAAAAGTCAATAGTCTTGACTCCTTCAATAGTCTTTAGAGGAACAATTTACATTCAACAAATATTAAATTACCAAATATTCACTAAAAAAATCGGTAACAAAATATAAAGTTTTTCGCCATTTTCTTCGTTGAAAACTTTTTGAGCTCTATATTGAAAAATATTAGCGAAAATCAAGTTATATCCAAAGATATTTTACTGAATATTTGGTTTAAATTTTGCCACATGCTTATAAGTTACCATGTATACTGGGTGATTTAAGTTTATTGTCCAGAGACTCGCCATTGAAGGTGTCTTCAGACTTCATAAGCTAAGCTAACCTAACCTAACCTTTAATACAAAAGAAAAATCAATAGTCATCAGGATCTCCACTCACTGAAGCTGAGTCCGAAGACTCACCTGAGGGAGACTCACCATTGAAGGTGTCTTCAGACTTCTTCAATACACAATGTGCTACCGAAATAGAAAGCGGCTTTCCTTCTAAAGTAGTTTACTAAGTTTAGTAGTTTAGTAGCGTAAGAATTAAAAGAACTGTCGAAACTCTGCAACAAATTTTAATTCTTAACTCTTGAACTTTAATAGTAAAAAAAAAATTAAAAGTCTTGACTCCTTCAATAGTCTTTAGAGGAGCAATTTACATTCAACAAATATTAAATTACCAAATATTCACTAAAAAAATCGGTAACAAAATTATGTTTTTTCGCCATTTTCTTCGTTGAAATCTTTTTGAGCTCTATATTGAAAAATATTAGCAAAAATCAAGTTATTTCAAAAGATATTTTACTGAATATTTGGTTTAAATTTTGCCACATGGTTATGTATACCGGGTGATTTAAGTTTATTATCCAGGGTGAAAATGTCGACTTCCTGAAGTTATACTTTAATCTAACATTGTGTACCATCGAACTTTGATATTTTCCACTCAGATAAATTTTTGGAATATTTATTACCGCGTAGCGTTTTTTTGCGCAATTTCTCAGTGATTGTGAAGTTTTGTGTATCAATTTTTTGTCTGATAAAATTGCTGCATATTGAATCACCCTGTAGATTTTTTATAAACAACGATAGACCCATAAAATATAGTATATTTAGAATCACTGCGGTGTGCCGCATGTACCATTACTGTATGCGAATTTCCCAATGAATCACCCTGTATAACCCTTATCGGGCTAATACCGTTATATACTATAAACGCCAATTTCATAATTCGGTCCTATGAATTAGAAGATCATTATGGGCTATTTTGTATTAAAAAAAAAAAAAAAAAAAAAAATCAACATTGGATTACATTTTTTTAAATTTATAGCCAGTGATGTTAAAAAGGTTAAGCCACCGATTCGTGGATTAATATCGAATTCTATAATTTTACTTCATAATTTCATAATTGGGTCCTATGAATTAAAAGGATCATTTTGGGCTCTTTTATATAAAAAAATTAAAATTGATTGAACATTGGGATAAATTTTTTTTTTTTAATTTATAAGCATTGATGTTAAAAAATTTAAACCTCCAATTGGTAGATTAATATTGAATGTATCTAATTATATAATTTTACAGTTTTTGCACAACTGCAAATCGGTTTAATTCGCCTGGATAATAAATTTGAATCACCCAGTACATTTAACTGCATCATTGCCAGAAATTTTAGTTAATATTCTGGAAAAAATATTAATTATTTTAACAGTTATTGACTCATAAATTGATTAAATAATCAACTACGATCACTTAACACATGCTGATTTAGATCTTGAATTATTGATATGTATTAATTAATGGGCCATAAAATAAATTATTTCTTAATTGAAAATTGTGTGAACAATGAACAGCATGTATGCACATTTACAAAACAATTAATATACCCGACAATTATTTATAGCCATAGTGTCACGTATACACTTGAAATGAAAAAGATAATAAAAGCATATTAATTGAGCGAGTTTTCTCGCTACAGCACGTAGTGCAATTTTCCGATACGCGAATTTCCCCAACTGTAGAACATTTAATATCTCCTGAAATGTATCCATTTTCCTCAATGTAAAAGATACGCAACTGTAACATGTTTTATGACATATGAATATTATATTTTACTATTATGGGCATCATAAACGAAATATAGAATGATAAATGGCGCTCCGTTTTTATGTCGACTTTATTGCCAAGCTATCGAGCGAAACGTAGTTGAAACCATCAATATGATTAATTATTGTAATGTTTTTTTATGTAGCTACTTATTATTTATTTTACATATGAGCAATTTTTTTTTTAATTTTTATTTTTTTATTTATTATAAAATTACTAATATATATTTTTTTAAATATATTATTAAGTATTACATAATTAATATTTATTTTATTTTTATATTTTACATATGAGTAAAATTATTTTTACTATTTTTTACATATGAGTAAAATTATTTTTACTATTTTTTACATATGAGTAAAAGTAAACGAAATATACGTAAATATAACAACCATAAAATCATTAAACCAATAATAATCCTATTGCTCTCAAACTTTATTTTCGATGAAAATTCAGGGTGTCCCACATTAAATTTTCGATGAAAATACAGGGTGTCCCTATAGTAGCTATCAACTTTTGATTTTTGTATGAACACCCTATATATTATTATGTTTTTGACTTCCCCGTTTAATTTGAAACATATTTTGTGAGTTTTCGATTTTTGAATGGAACACTCTGTATATTATTATGTTTTTGGCTTCCCCGCATAATTTGAAACATATTTTGTAAAGATGTATGTACCCCTCTTTTTTTTTGCTTTCTTCGATAAAAATTAAATTCCAAGATTTTGACCTTACATGACTTTTGATTTTTAAACGGACCACCCTATAGATTATTATGTTTTTGGCTTCCTAGTTTAATTTGAAACATATTTTGTAGAGATTTTGATTTATGAATGGAACACCCTGCATATTATTGTTTTTTGTCTTCCCCGCTTAATTTAAAACATATTTTGTAGAGATATATACCTCTCTCTTTTGCTTTAGAGATAAAAGTTGAATTCCAAGATTTTTACCTCAAAAAGACTTTTGATTTTTAAACGGAACACCCTATATATTATTATGTTTTTGGCTTCCCCGTTTAATTTCAAACATATTTTGTAGAGATTTTGATTTTTGAATGGAACACCTTTTATATTATTATGTTTTTGGTTTCCGCGTTTAATTTGAAACATATTTTGTTGAGATATATGTACACCTCTCTTTTTTGCTTTCTGAGATGAAAATTAAATTCCAAAATTTTTATCTCAAAAAGACGTTATGAAAAATGGCTTCAATTTCTCTTACAAATAAGATAAAAACGGAAAATGTATCTTAAATTGTTCTAATGACTGATATATGTTGAAATTTTGACAATAAGTCTTTCAAAAATGTCATTAGTTAAGTGCCCACTAAGTTAAACGTTTTCTTTTTTTTTTGTGAAATGACATACTTTTTATCTCATGGAGCAATTGGCATCACAATTTGCTACAAAAATAGTATTTTTTATTGATATTTTATATTTTTAGGCTAGGGCATGCATACATAATTTTCAGTTTGGCATACATATCGTAAATATGTTATGAAATATTGAATCTATCTTAATAAAATTAATATGACATGAAATTTTTTTTTTTTCTTAAATGAATATTAGCCAGCTAAAATTTTAAAACAAATCTTCACGTTGTCTTGTCTTGCAGCTGTCATATTTCTAAATATCTGAGAACGTTATTAATATATAGTTATAATAAAATTTTAAGTTCTGAAATCTGATTAAAACATTGTTAAGAAATGTTTCGAATATAGAAAAAATACAGAAATATTTTAATTAAAAAATATAAAGAATATAGAAATAAAAATAGGAGATTTATATAAGTGCACTTTTTGACATCACATTTATAAAATGATCGATCCATTGATTAAATTTTAATATATTTTTATTTATTATTTATATTTATTTTTACATATTTATGATATGTATTTTTTTACATTTTTTTAAATATTTGAGTAACGATTAGAATTATTCCAATAAATTTTATCAACCTGAATATGGTGATCTATTTTTATTAATAAACGAAATTTCTTATATTTCGCATGTAATGGAATCAATTTCTGAAGTGAGATATTATGATAGGCAGTTTTATGTCTAGCGCGAACTAAAAACGTTCGATAATACGAGCAATAAAATGACATTCATCGTAAATAGCTTTATTACCACATGCATATCTTTATAGCGCCACTTCAGAACTATTATAGTTGTAACAGCTGAGGCTTACAAGTGCTAGTTTATACTACTACGAACTACAAACATTGTAATTCCACTGCGGTGCATCTGTGTTATTTTGCCATATGATGTTATTTATTATTGCAAGGAAATATTTCCCATACGGATTATGACTGGGTGCAGCATTGGCGATAAATTCAAGTTAAATAACAACTCCATTATGCACAGAGTTCGAAGAATTGCATTTTCCAAAGATTGGGATTTAAATAAGTAGTATTTTTAAATGATAAAGATTTTATAAATACTACTGATTTTAATTAGAACGACGAAAATGCACCGAGTTCGAAGAACGAGGTGCATTTTCCAATGATTGGGATTAAAATGAGTAGTATTTTCAAATGATCAGATTTTAGGTAGGTTTTTTTAATTACTCTGTTTGAATTTGTGAATATCTTGACTGAATTTGCAGTTATTTGCTGCATATTTTAAACTTTTCAACTAGAAGTTATACCGGGTGATTCAAGTTTATTGTCCAGGCGAATTAAACCTATTTACGGTTGTGCAAAAATTATAAAATTATAGAATTAGATACCTGTGATATTAATCCACCAATTGGTGGTTTAAAATTTTCAATATCATGTTAATCGCGGCTATAAATTAAAAAAGATCAATTTTTATCCCAATGTTCAATTTTTATGTTTTGATATATAATAGCCCAAAATTATCGTTTCAATTCATAGAACCCAACTATAAAATCGTACATTTAATTTATTTTTCGATGATTTACGGTCTCCCATGAATAGAAAAGTCAAGTAGTTCAGATATTTATAACAACGATGGTTCTTACAAATGCAAAGTCAACATGAATCATTCGGTATATAAACTGTGTACAACTATTAATAATTAGGTAATATTTAATAATAAATTTAATTAATTAGGTAATCAAGAAATCACTAATAATATTTATATAAACCAAAAATCTTATATAATAAAAATACCTACCAGTAAGTACTCCGAAAGAAGAATAAAAAGAAGAGAAAATCAATATAATATATTAATTTAACGTTATGGTTGATCCTCATATTAAGGTTAAGGTTATTATAATTTTGTTGTATTTGTTGTACTTCCTTAATATTTGAAAAAAAAAAAACAACTTATCTGCGACCGGTTTCAAGCTTTATTTCACCATCTTCATTTTTCTTTTTTTATTGTAGTTTTGCCTGAAGATGATCTAATAAATATTGAAACCGGTCGCAAATAAGAATATATTTTTATTTTTCAAACATTAACGAAGTACAACAAATACAACAAAACTATATTAATTTATCCATGAATTTACAATTACAAAAAATTACAAAAAATTTGAAAAAAAAAATTCTTATTTGCGACCGGTTTCAAGCTTTATTTCATCATCTTCATTTTAATTTTTTTATTGTAGTTTTGCCTGAAGATGATCTAATAAAGATTGAAACCGGTCGCAAATAAGAATATATTTTTATTTTTCAAACATTAACGAAGTACAACAAATACAACAAAATTATATTAATTTATCCATGAATTTACAATTACAAGTGCATTTTTAAAATTAATCTGTTTGAATTTGTGAATGTCTCTAAAATCTTTCGTAATAGTTGTCCCAGTTTTTTTATGTCGTGCATTGTGTACATAAACATTGACTTTAATAATTCATTAGTGTAATTAATAATTATTAATATAGATAATGATTAATATAGATATCTTATGAAATATAGTTTTTGATAATATAGATATCTTATGAAATATAGTTTTTGAATTTTCACATTTTAATCCCAATCTTTGAAAAATGTACCTCGTACTTCGAACTCCAGTGCATTTTCGTCGTTGTGATGAAAATTAGTAGTATTTATAAAATCTTTATCATTTGAAAATACTACTCATTTTAATCCCAATCTTTGGAAAATGCACCTAGTACTTCGAATTCGGTGCATTTTCGTCGTTGTGAATAAAATTAGTAGTATTTATAAAAGCTTTATCATTTGAAAATACTACTCATTTTAATCCCAATCTTTGGAAAATGAATATCTTTAAACTAGAAGTTATACAACAGCGTTTCCTAATTGGAAACTGCAGTTTACTATAGTCCACTTCAAACTATGTTGGAACTTAGTTTGGTGTAGGGAGACGTGCCGTGGCTTCTAATTGGGCAAAACTATGTAAGTTTGTACCAATGAATCAATAAAGCTGTCTAGATTAGATTACATCTCATGTTTGTTGGTTGCAAAGATCTGTTTTCGAATTTTGTGATTGTTATTCTGCACAAAATTTGTCATTACGTACTAAACCAAAATGCCACAATAGTAATTGTGTAGTAAGTAATTTGACATATTTATAAGTAAAAGCGGTTCCTTCTTTCAATCACATTTTAACTGCAGAATTAATAATTTTATTTTACATGAAAGATACAATATAAACATTGTCATGGAGCAGAAAAAAAAACACCAAAGATAATCACCGTACAAAGATTAAAAAAACTGTAGACATACATATGATATTAATGAATGACTATAGTTTTTTAATCTTCTAGTGCACAAATGTAGTCAACATTAAAATCATAAAAAATATTTAATGTGAAAAAAATGCATGAGATACTACATAAATATTCTCATTGAGGAAATAAGAAAACCAAACAAATTCAGCATACAAAGATAAAATCGCATCAATAAATAATTCAGCTAGATCTGCTGAAAAAATAACGAAAAGAAAAGGGCGAAGGACTCTTTTTGTGTGACACGTCCACATACATTGATCATTGATATGCGAGGACTGTACAATATCAGGCACTATTTTGACTCCACACAGCTTTCCTTCTACCAGTAAGACGGCATTCAATACATTGTTCGACATTACTTCTTACTCCGTGAAGATTACGACTTATTTAACAAATTAGCACTTTAAAACGTTCGCTGAAGCTTGAATTGTGAAAGTTCCCAGATATTGAGTTGCGTAAGGCCAAATGTGGGATTGGTTGTAAGATTTCATTATGTATGTTGAATAAAAATGTTTACACAAAATCATACTCATTTATTAATTACAGAAAATATCTGAGAATATTACTTAAATTATGATTAAAACAAATCTGGATGCTCATTTCACTGTCTTTGCGTATCTCAAGTCAGTTGATTATATAATAGAGGCAGGCACACCTTTGACATTTTACTCGTAGTCATTGTGCATTAATAGTGCAATTATCTGAAAAGTGTGTGGAACTATTTAAAAATCATATTAATGAGTGCTTTCACGTGAAAGTAAATTGTAATCGTATAGTTCTGTGCATGCGAATCTGCCGTAATTATAATTATAATAATATAATTACAGTGTTTACCCCCAGTAATACAATCAAGGAGTTCTGCTTTATGCAGCACTTATTACACCATCCTTTTGACACTGTTTCAGTTGAATAACGAAGCTTCGAATAACGAGTACCTCTCGTGGTAAATTGTATGCTTTTTATTGTATCCTCCAACTAACTAAAAAAAATATATGTACTGTATGTATTGTATGTATAATCGTTTGTAAATGTTGATAGCCAGCAAATAACTAAAACACAGAATCGTTAGTAGAATGGTTAATCGCTAACGCCAAGAAATTATATATTTTGTAAAATATAAAGTAATTGCACACATTTACCAATGAGTAGTTAGTTACAATTACAAAATTTTATACTTTTACTGCTGTGGGAGCAGAAAAACAATCTTGTTGTAGTATATAACGGTATTAGGCCGATATGGGTTATATAAGAGACGAGGATAAGATATAAAATCGAGGCGCAGCCGAGATTTTATAATCAACCGTTGGACACCATTTTTGACACTCCCTGTATAATACCAGCACATTATTTGTAGTATGTTACTGAATAATAGGTAATATAGATGTGTAGTCGTGTTTTTTTATAAATTTTCACGGGTAAAAAGAAATTTTACGAATTCTACGAATTTTAATCACAACGGCGAAGGATGGACACCACTTTTGAGACGCCCTGTATAATACCAGCACATTATTTGTAATTTGTTATTGAATAATAGGTAATATAGATGTGTAATCGAATTTTTCATATATTTTCACGGGTAAAAAGGAAACGTAATAAATATAATGGCGTTGTTCCAGCAATAGCTTCCCCAGTAACAAGTGAATAAATTTTCATAGGCCACGCGTGTTTAATTTGAAAATGGATTGGGCGTGTCACGATGTGTTGTCGCAATTCAATAGCGTAGTGCAATTTAATTAAGTTACGTGAGTGTTACGTAAAAATATTTGCAATTTAATAATTCATTATCAACATCAAAATAGCCGTTTAGCTAATACCCCTTCGATTATTCAGTTTTCGTTCACATTCATCACAGAAGAATTTTATTTCCAGGGGTAATAAAATAAGTGGTGTTCTCAGAATTGATAGTGATTTTATAAATACTACGAATTTTAATCCCAACGACGAAAATGTACCGAGTTCGAAGAACGAGCATTTTCCGAAGATTGGGATTAAAATTCGTAGTATTTTTAAATGCTAAGGATTTTATAAATACTAAATACGAATTTTAATCACCTACCCAGTCAAATTGTTAATTTGCCTCATTAAATCTTCTTTCATATTAAAATAATCACATTTCTCGTTAAATACTAACATAAATCTGTCAGTTTTTAGAAAATATGCCGGAATTTTGAAAACATGTCAACTTGACATGTATTTAATAGCATGGAGACAGTATAATAAAGTTTATCATTGCTTATTAACTTAAATCTGTCAGATTGTCGATGCTATGTCAACTTGATAACAGGTTATGTATCAAAATAATGACATTTCTCGTAACATAAATCTGTCAGTTTTTAGAAAATATGTCGGAATTTTGAAAACATGTCAGCTTGACATGTATTTAATAGCATGGAGACAGTTTAATAAAGTTTATCATTGCTTATTAACTTAAATCTGTCAGATTGTCGATGTTTTGTCAACTTGATAACAGGTTATGTATCAAAATAATGACATTTCTCGTAAGTTCTGAGCAAAATCTGTCAGTTTTTCAAAAATATACCCACTTCACATGAATTTTACTGCATTTTGCTAATTAATGAAGTCTCTCATTACGTTTTAACTTAAATTTGTTAGTTTTTCAATGTTATATCAACTTGACAAATATTTGGCAGCAACATGACTAGCAATGCATTCAAATAAGCACTTATCCTATTAACTTCTAACCTAAAACTCTCAGTTTTTCGAAAATATGCCGGAATTTTGAAAACAGTCAGCTTGATATGTATTTAACAACATCGAGACAGTTAAATAAAGTTTATCATTGCGTATTAACCTAAATCTGTCAGATTGTCGATGTTATGTCAACTTGATAACATGTTATGTATTAAAATAATTATATTTCTCGGAAGTTCTAACCTAAATCTGTTAGTTTTTCAAAAATATACCAACTTTACATAAATTTTACTGCATTTTGCTAATTAATGAAGTCCCTCATTACGTTTTAACTTAAATTTGTTAGTTTTTCTATGTTATATCAACTTGACAAATATTTGGCAGCAACATGACTAGCAATGCATTCAAATAAGCACTTATCCTGTTAACTTCTAACCTAAAACTATCAGTTTTTCGAAAATATGCCGGAATTTTGAAAACTGTCAGCTTGATATGTATTTAACAACATCGAGACAGTTAAATAAAGTTTATCATTGCGTATTAACCTAAATCTGTCAGATTGTCGATGTTATGTCAACTTGATAACATGTTATGTATTAAAATAATTATATTTCTCGGAAGTTCTAACCTAAATCTGTTAGTTTTTTAAAAATATACCAACTTGACATAAATTTTACTACATTTTGCTAATTTATGAAGTCTCTCATTACGTTTTAACTCAAATTTGTTAGTTTTTCAATGTTATATCAATTTGACAAATATTTGGCAGCAACATGACTAACAATGCATTCAAATAATCACTTATCCTGTTAACTTCTAACCTAAAACTATCAGTTTTTCGAAAATATGCCGGAATTTTGAAAAAATGTCAGCTTGACATGTTTTTAACAACATCGAGACAGTTTGATAAAGTTTATCATTGCTTATTAACTTAAATCTGTCAGATTGTCGATGTTTTGTCAACTTGATAACAGGTTATGTATCAAAATAATGATATTTCTCGTAAGTTCTGACCTAAATCTGTTTCTTGTTTACTGCATACTAAATTTTACTGCATTTTGCTAATTTATGAAGTCCCTCATTACGTTTTAACTTAAATTTGTTAGTTTTTCTATGTTATATCAACTTGACAAATATTTGGCAGCAACATGACTAGCAATGCATTCAAATAAGCACTTATCCTGTTAACTTCTAACCTAAAACTATCAGTTTTTCGAAAATATGGCGGAATTTTGAAAACAGTCAGCTTGATATGTATTTAACACCATTGAGAGTCTCAATTTGAGACAGTTTAATAAAGTTTATCATTGCGTATTAACCTAAATCTGTCAGATTGTCGATGTTATGTCAACTTGGCAGCAAGTTAGGCATAAAAAAATATATATTGTTCGTAAGTTCCAACCTAAATCTGTTAATTTTTCAAAAATAAACGAACTTAACATACATTTTACTGCATTTTGATAATTAACGAAGCCTCTCATTACGTTTTAACCAAAATTTGTTAGTTTTTTATGATATATCAACTTGACATATATTTGGCAGCAATATGACCAGCAATGTATTAAAATAATCACATTTCGTGTTAAATAATAACCTAAAACTGTCACTTAAAACAAGGAGAAAAACCTATTTCACAATAATTTTCTCCTTGTTTTTTATAAAATAAATTCAGAAGCTCCAATACTTTGATGAAACTGTCAGTTTTTCGAAAATATGCCAGTTTTTTTAAAACATATCAGACATGTATTTGACGATTTTACGAGGACATGGCAAGAAGAAGGCGGATAAGAATGAAAATGGAACGGTGAAAGACGTGGATGAGGGCGAATAACGAGAACTTTTTCCTACTGCTTATCCATACTCTTCCTCGCACCACTTCCGTAGTCCGTTTTCTGAAATTGATTTTACATTGTCTGAAATTTAAGTCGAAAACGTGTAAGTACAATTCTCAAACTTTCTCTCTTTGAAATTGAGTTTACATTCTCCCTCTGAAATTTATTCTACATTCCCTGAAATTGACTCTACGCTTTCTGAAATTTAAGTCGAAAAGGTGTAAGTACAATTCTCAAACTTTCTCTCTTTGAAATTGAGTTTACATTCTCTCTCTGAAATTGATTCTACATTCTCTGAAATTGACTTTACGTTTTCTGAAATTTATGTCAAAAAGGTCAAAATTCTCAAACTTTTCTTTCTGAAATTGATTTTACATTATCTGAAATTGATTTTACATGATCTGAAATTGACTTTACGTTTTCTGAAATTTAAGTCGAAATGTGTAAGAACAATTCTCAAGCTTTCTCTCTTTGAAATTGAGTTTACATTCTCTCTCTCTCTCTCTGAAATTGATTCTACATTCTCTGAAATTGAATTTACGTTGTCTGAAATTTAAGTCGAAAAGGTGTAAGTACAATTATCAAACTTTCTCTCCCTGAAATTGATTTTACATCATCTGAAATTGATTTTACATGATCTGAAATTGACTTTACGTTTTCTGAAATTGAAGTCGAAAGTACAATTCTCTAAATTTTCTGTTGGGACTAAATTGATTTTATGAAGAAGGTAATATTTTGTGGATATCTTAAACCCACAGGCAACTGTTCTTATGTATATCAGTGTTTGAAGGCGAAAACTACAATTCTCGAAATTTTCTGAAATTGATTTTACAAGATCTGAAATTGACATTACGTTTTCTGACAATTAAGTCGAAAAGGTGAAAATTCTCAAACTTTTCTTTCTGAAATTGATTTTACATTATCTGAAATTGATTTTACATGATCTGAAATTGACTTTACGTTTTCTGAAATTTAAGTCGAAAAGGTGAAAATTCTCAAACTTTTCTTTCTGAAATTGATTTTACATTATCTGAAATTGATTTTACATGATCTGAAATTGACTTTACGTTTTCGGAAATTTAAGTCGAAAATGTGTAAGTACAATTCTCAAGCTTTCTCTCTTTGAAATTGAGTTACATTCTCTCTCTCTGAAATTGATTCTACATTCTCTGAAATTGAATTTACGTTTTCTGAAATTTAAGTCGAGAAGGTGTAAGTACAATTCAGAAACTATCTCTCTTTGAAATGAAGTTTACATTCTCTCTCTGAAATTGATTCTACATTCTCTGAAATTGACTTTACGTTTTCTGAAATTTAAGTCGAAAAGGTGTAAGTACAATTCTGAAACTTTCTCTCTTTGAAATTGAGTTTACATTCTCTCTCTGAAATTGATTCTGCATTTTCTGAAATTTACTTTACGTTTTCTGAAATTTAAGTCGAAAAGGTGAAAATTCTCAAACTTTTCTTTCTGAAATTGATTTTACATTATCTGAAATTGATTTTACATGATCTGAAATTGACTTTACGTTTTCGGAAATTTAAGTCGAAAAGGTGTAAGTACAATTCTCATGCTTTCTCTCTTCGAAATTGAGTTTATATTCTCTCTCTGAAATTGATTCTACAATTTCTGAAATTTACTTTACGTTTTCTGAAATTTAAGTCGAAAAGGTGAAACTTCCCAAACTTTTCTTTCTGAAATTGATTTTACATTATCTGAAATTGATTTTACATGATCTGAAATTGACTTTACGTTTTCTGAAATTTAAGTCGAAAAGGTGTAAGTACAACTCCCACACTTTCTCTCTTTGAAATTGAGTATACATTCTCTCTCTGAAATTGATTCTACATTATCTGAAATTGACTTTACGTTTTCTGAAATTTAAGTCGAAAAGGTGAAAATTCTCAAACTTTTCTCTCTGAAATTGATTTTACATTATCAGAAATTTATTTTACATGATCTTAAATTGACTTTACGTTTTCTGAAATTGAAGTCGAAGGTACAATTCTCGAAATTTTCTGTTGGGTCTGAATTGATTTTATGAGGAAGGTAATATTTTATGGACATCTTAAACCCACAAGCAACTATTCTTATGTATATCAGTGTTTGAAGACGAAAACTACAATTCTCGAAATTTTCTTAAATTGATTTTACGTGATCTGAAATTGACTTTACGTTTTCTGAAATTTAAGTCGAAAAGGTGTAAGTACAATTCTCAAACTTTCTCTCTCTCTGAAATTGATTTTACATTATCAGAAATTTATTTTACATGATCCTAAATTGACTTTACGTTTTCTGAAATTGAAGTAGAAAGTACAATTCACGAAATTTTCTGTTAGGTCTGAATTGATTTATAAGGAAGGTAATATTTTATAGACATCTTAAACCCACAGGCAACTATTCTTATGTATATCAGTGTTCGAAGACGAAAACTACAATTCTCGAAATTTTCTTAAATTGATTTTACCTGATCTGAAATTGACTTTACGTTTTCTGAAATTTAAGTCGAAAAGGTGTAAGTACAACTCTCAAACTTTCTCTCTCTCTGAAATTGATTTTACATTATCAGAAATTTATTTTACATGATCTTAAATTGACTTTACGTTTTCTGAAATTGAAGTAGAAAGTACAATTCACGAAATTTTCTGTTGGGTCTGAATTGATTTTATAAGGAAGGTAATATTTTATGGACATCTTAAACCCACAGGCAACTATTCTTATGTATATCAGTGTTTGAAGACGAAAACTACAATTCTCGAAATTTTCTTAAATTGATTTTACGTCATCTGAAATTGACTTTACGTTTTCTGAAATTTAAGTCGAAAAGGTGTAAGTACAATTCTCAAACTTTCTCTCTCTCTGAAATTGATTTTACATTATCTGAAATTGATTTTACATGATCTTAAATTGACTTTACGTTTTCTGAAATTGAAGTCGAAGGTACAATTCACGAAATTTTCTGTTGGGTCTGAATTGATTTTATAAGGAAGGTAATATTTTATGGACATCTTAAACCCACAGGCAACTATTCTTATGTATATCAGTGTTTGAAGACGAAAACTACAATTCTCGAAATTTTCTTAAATTGATTTTACGTCATCTGAAATTGACTTTACGTTTTCTGAAATTTAAGTCGAATAGGTGTAAGTACAATTCTCAAACTTTCTCTCTCTCTGAAATTGATTTTACATTATCTGAAATTGATTTTACATGATCCTAAATTGACTTTACGTTTTCTGAAATTGAAGTAGAAAGTACAATTCACGAAATTTTCTGTTAGGTCTGAATTGATTTATAAGGAAGGTAATATTTTATAGACATCTTAAACCCACAGGCAACTATTCTTATGTATATCAGTGTTCGAAGACGAAAACTACAATTCTCGAAATTTTCTTAAATTGATTTTACCTGATCTGAAATTGACTTTACGTTTTCTGAAATTTAAGTCGAAAAGGTGTAAGTACAACTCTCAAACTTTCTCTCTCTCTGAAATTGATTTTACATTATCTGAAATTGAGTTTACATGATCCTAAATTGACTTTACGTTTTCTGAAATTGAAGTCGAAGGTACAATTCTCGAAATTTTCGATTGGGACTGAATTGATTTTATGAGGAAGGTAATATTTTGTGGATATCTTTAACCCACAGGCAACTGTTCTTATGTATATCAGTGCTTGAAGGCGAAAACTACAATTCTAGAAATTTACTGTTGGGACTACATTGATTTTATGAGGGAGGTAATATTTAGTGGATGTTAAACCCACAGGTAACTGTTCTTATGTATATCAGTGTTTGAAAGACTGGTCCTGAGGGAAGTTTTGCTGCTCGTTTTTCCTCATCATATTTGATGGTTAAGACCTGCAGTGACTGGAAAAAACTTGAATATCAATCAACGCATTTTTTGACCTCTTTCTTCTTGCTTTGGTAAATCGCAATTTGACGTTGGTTGCTATGATTTCAGGCTATATAGTCTTTACTGTCTTCGGGTGATTTTCTGCTATAAAACCATATTTTTATAGCTAACTCCTTTTCTAGACAGTTTTTTTTTAGTTTCTGCCCTTTGTCATTTATTTGTCCTTTTAATTGATCTCCTACTGCCGTTTACGATTTGTTTTCAGTCAATAAAATGAAGGAAAAGACGTGCAGGAGCCTTAAAAACGTATTTATCGAGTGGTCACATAAATAAATTGGCGTGCCAATTTGCCGTTAAGAATTATACACACACTGAAAACCATTTTATTTCTGCTGGATTCAAGAGTATTCCCTCATTCAAATTATACTGGATCGATCGTTACATCATGAGAGCTACTGAGTACATACATTTATCTGGGATATAGATTATATTTCACATCCTTTACCAATGGTAATATAATTTTAAACGTCACATCGTCTACAATCTCGTATTTTGCTGGTTCTTCCATTCCCAGATCGGTTACCATGCAGGGCGGTCCAGTAATCGTCATCTCGGATTTCCAACGAAGCATGCACCCGGTGATAATTCAGCATATGGAAGGCGCACATCAAAGGCTTCACATGCATGTGGGCATTTCATGTGTATCTGCGGGTTGTTCTCCCACGGGGGGAAAGTTCCAATCGCTCGCTTCATCCCCTCATCGAGCCAACATACTTTGGCTTTGATAGAAACCGTATATCTATCGCCAATTCACGTAAAACCGCGCAGTTTTTAACTTTTACCGCGATGCAGGCGTTATCTGTTTATCTTTAATATCTACAAGCTATCAGCGAAACCAATTTACGTCTCGAGCCGTACGCAGTCGTAAAGAAAAACAGTTTAGTTACGTAATGTGGGTTTTTACTTACCGCCGATAACACTTTGTCCTGACCGCTCGCAATTTACCAAATTAAATTTGCACAGCCGTGAACCTGACCTGTCGCTTTAGGTTTGTGTACTCACCTTTCAATGAAACTCGCAAAAACCACAACAAAGCGAGGGTTAATATAATAATATGAAATGATGGTGTTGTACAGACCACCTGAAAATAGAACCCTAATTGCACAGTTAATTTTACTTGAGTTAAATGTTATTCTACTTGCGATTTCAATTATTGAAGTCTTGAAGACTGCAGGCAATGTATTATGCCCGTCCCTCCTGTTGGTTGCAGTTCCTCTTGTGAATACTCCGTTCGGCGTTCTGCGTTTTTATAACTTCGGACCTGATTGTCAATTATTGTTGTTGATTTATGCAGGCATCGTTCGTCAAAACTTGAAATGCACCTGTTACTATCCACGGATTTCGCACTGTTACTATGGCTACGAAACAACACTTTATTATTGTAATATATTTTCCCATTTTCCGGTGAAACTGAATATCCAATCGCAATTCTGAGATTCGCGATCCTCGTAATTTTCCGCTTCTGTGGAAATATGGAACGTCCTTCTCAGTTGAGTTTGAAATTTTAATTCAATTTGCACATTTTCATTAAACTCATTTACATTTATTATTATTAACTGTGCCCTACTTACCTTATAATATTAGCTAAAAACTCTATCTAATTGATTATTAAACTATCTGACTGCCTAATTATATCTAATCCTATTCTAATAACATTATTTAACGATTAATAAATTCCTAATTAATTCCTATCTAAATTATAAAATCTACACTAACAAATAACATCACAATATATAATTTGATTTATTGCTTTCACCTTCGTTCATCAATGGTATTGTGTTCATAACGATCAAGTAAACGTATCGCATGCTTAACAAATCCGTCGTTGCATGTCTACTTTGAACTCAGTCTCACTAATAATTGATGAGCTCCGATGAGCTCTGATGAGATTAATGTTTGCCAATTATTACTATCTAAAGCAAATAGTGCTCAAAATATTTACGCAGTATAAATTCAGCAAGCGTTAATTTCCTGTGCATAATATTATGCCGGACACAAGTGAGCTGAACTTTAGTAGTAAGTTGTCATAAATTATTACTGGCTTTTTTATTATGTAAGCCGTCAGTTGTAAGCTTCTTACCAGTTAAACTCCAAAGCACGCTAGAGCTTACTACAATACATAGGTTTCTCTTCCCTCGAAATATTAAATATCCATAATTGGCTTTTATACACATAGTAGACAAATAACAAATTACACTAATGGTATTGTAACGGTTCGAACCCAGGTGTTGTACAAATTCTCATAATTTGTAATATTTATTATTCATTGAGTTTATTTAACTGCAATTCATCCTTAAATGCAATTGGATGCATTTTATTTCTTTAACTGCATATTACATGAATTCTTATAATTCAAGTAATTGATTTGGCTCGTGATTTACAACTTCTCGTAATTTGTAATATTGATTTGGCTCGTGATTTAGTGGTAGTACTCTACGTTATGTTTGATTTTAAATCAAAATCGTGACAACTCATTTTGGTTCGTTTTATGGGTAATGTGTCTGTTAGTAATCTTTGTTAGTAAGTAAAACACAGATATATGGATTTTATATGATTTATTCATATTAAAAGGTTATGCAAGCGACAGGTAAATAAAAGACAGTTTTGTTACTCTAATTGGACGTTATTTATTTAGTTATATTTATTTAAAATTTGGAATCGATTTGTTTAATAATTATTGATAATGTATTATATTCTTTTAATTTGAATGATTTATTTTATTTTGAAAACTGAGTAACTTATTAACACTACGGTTGGAATTACAAAGTGTTACTTAGCGACTTCATGCACCAAAATCTTCAAATTGTGCCGAGAAGGATATCTCATACATGTCATCACTGCATAGAAATTCATTAGCACGGTGCCTACCAATGTATTTCAACGCCACCTTGTGGATAGGAACGAATCACATAACTTCACATTAAAGTACTTCAAGCGATTCCAGTGCTTCAAGCACCCAATGTGTCCTCATTCGGAGATATTGCTAGTATTCGCGTTTACCAACACTATCAGCCATGTGATCGTAAAAACTTTAATAGGTATTGTTATTCAACATTGATTATAGATTAGTATGATAAAGCTCTATTCTACTTCTACTTTTCTATCTACTTAAGCACATACAAACATTCGTTTCATTCATAATTCTGAGATTTCTTGAATATCGGAGGGCTGAGCAAGTTTAATTATACGATTTAATTACAAATATCATTGAATTATTTATATCAAAATTATTAAGTTATGTTCCCCTGACGCAACTTTTTATTTAACTACCGATTGATTAATGAGGCCACACTGTTTATCAAATGTTTGCGACGAGGAAAGGAAGGCATATTACAATATTCTCCTGTCAGTACGAAAATATTGTCAGGACAAGGTATAAAATGCAGTTAGGTTCAACTCCGCATTTAGTGGCGTGAGGCTCCCTACATTTCATACCTTTATTAAACTTCGTTCATTACCAGCGGCAAGGCGCGGTAATATCACTAGATAGGTTACATTATTATGGATAAATTACTTTAGAATTGTTAGTGTGAAAAGATGTTTGATCAAATGTTTTGCGACGACGGAAAGGAAGGCATGTTACAATATTCTCCTGTCAGTACGAAAATATTGTCAGGACAAGGTATAAAATGCAGTTAGGTTCAACTCCGCATTTAGAGGCGTGAGGCTCCCTACATTTCATACCTTTATTAAACTTCGTTCATTACCAGCGGCAAGGCGCGGTAATATCACTAGATAGGTTACATTATTAGTATGGAATTGACTTTGGAATTGTTAGTGTGAATTACATTTGATAAACTTGTGTTATATATTCACCTGAGGAGTTAATGTTCAAAGTATATGAGTCGTCGTTGGACAGCGTGACGTTCTGTCTCGATCGGTACATCTAACTGGTCTCGTTTAAGTTCCGCACTTCTATTTATACTGTTCCCCACTTTTTACTCTTCTTCCCCTGTCCTATGCTAAATCTGCGTTCCGCTGCAAGGTGACGCAATCTCATACGTGTCACCGAATTACGCAATCGCCGTTTCGAGTTCCCGTCGTATTCCCACGACCTATTTCTGTGTCATCATTTTGATCGTGTGCTTATTTACATTTGCCTAAAATTAAGAAGTCAGTAAAATGAATGACCCCGATCGGGCCAATGCGTCGTCGGCCGCGGCCTGATATGATATTTACGCAGTTTTGTTCCGACTCGTAAAATTATGGACTTTAGTATTATTAGATTCTTACAGTATCAATATATTTTGTGAGAAATCTTTCTGTGTTGCTGATAGATAATAATAATTATAATAAGCTATGTAATCAACTTCAACCTCTAATTCTTAAAATATTATAATAATACAATTCAACATGATAATCAGATATATTTCTTAGATTTCTCATATAAAGGTTATGTCAATTCAATTTAAAAAAATGTTGTACTTCAATAGTTATACTATGGGGATTCCAACCCAGGTTAGGTTAGATTTCGATTAGTTTAATCCGTGGTTTGATTCGCGATTTAATCAATTACCGCGGATTAAATTAATCGAAATCTAACCTAACCTGGGTTGGAATCCCCATAGTATAACTACTTACTTCCATAATTAAAAATGAAGGAAGTACTTTTTTTTTATTGAAATAAATATATATTTCAACTATAAAATAATTATCATATAAATATACAATGCACGTCTGAAAGACGCCACATAGGGTCGATAGCACAATAAAGACGATTATATGTATACACATATAATACACAAATACCATACAAATGTTCCATACTTTATTTCTGAATAAATTTGCAGTTACAGTTAGATGCAAATTGCTGCACTCTTGTAATGCTTTGAAGCGCTAATGAAAGAACTTGCACGGCTTCACTTAGAAGATTGCATAACACAATTTGATGCGATTTTAATGCAAAATAGAAAGGTAACATGACTTTGTCTTACGTAGTTTAGATGAAGTATTGTAATTGTGTAATCTGTTCACAATGTGACATTAACACAGGAATCTGATATACTAACATAATGGCAACTAACTTACTAATAACTTACGTTTACAAGTTAATTATTTTACAACAGCGACAAACTTGTAGGTGAAAGGTACCGGAAGACGTAGGCAACCATATAAAGGTTGCTCACAAAAAAACCCCAAATGATTCACATAAATAAGCTGCCTAAAATGACTCATACATCCATTTGGGTATTGAAGGGGATTTCCGATTATATACAGGGTGGCCCACAACTTTAATAATTCATTAATTTATAATGATTAATATAGGTATCTTATGAAATATAGTTTTTGAAAAACTATTGGAAGACTATTGGTTTTTAAAGGCTCAGTACAAATGTCTACTGAAGATGACCACGTAGTGGTTGAAATGTACATTTAGAGAAATAAATGTCGTTGTGAAAAAGGACAATTTGTTATTTTTCTTTAAGTTCATATAATGCTATTATTAATTTGAGATAATGCAGTATCTTTTTTGCCTAACAACTTTCTCCTCTAAAATGCATACTTAAAAAGTTGTCCATTTGTTAACTATTATTCTGATCACATGTATAATATTTTATTGTTTGATATTAATTCAGTTTTAACTTCTATTTTGTTTTTCCATCATGTGTGATAAAGTTATCTGGCGACAAGTTGAGATGTTTTGGTCTTCTCAACTCGAAAAATATTTCACAATACTTTACAATCGATTCAGACACAGATTACGCAATTCCGTAAATGTTATCTATATACAAAATTTACTCTAGATTGTGATATTGGTGCACTTGGATTTGTTGCCATATTTTGTTCTGATTACGCTGGGATAATGTTTCGTGATATAAATACCTCACCACTTGTATATATGCACTAAATTGATTGTTCGCTGTGATAATACATATCTGTACGTAATCATTACTATTTATTTTAATTTGTCCGCAGCATTAATTATTTCTGTACTTAGCATATTATTATGTAACAATAAATTGAATTGAAATTAACAATAATCATTGAAACTTTGACAGTAATCAATGCAATGTTTAACATAATGATTGAAATTTTGACACAATTAATTAAAAATTCGTAATAGTTGAAAAATCTCAGAAATGTTGACAGCAATAAATGAAAATTCGACAGTGATGGTTGAAAATTTGACATGAATTAACACAACTCCCCAATAATAACTAAAATGTTTACAGAAAAATTGCAATTTTTGACAGAGTTATTGAAATTTTACACAAATAATTAAATAAATTTTCATCTCCACATTGAAATTTTGACAGAAATCACTGGAAATTGACAATAATCATTGAATATTTGACAGTAATCATTGCAATTTTTAACAGAATGATTGAAATTTTCACACATATAATTAAAAATTCGACAGTAATAGTTGGAATTTAAAAAAATCTCAGAAATGTTGACAGCAATAAATGAAAATTCGACAGTGATGGTTGAAAATTTGACGTGAATTAACACAACTCCCCAACAATGACTAAAATTTTGATAGAAAATTGAAATTTTTGACAGAATGATTAAAATTTTCACAGAAATATCCAAGAACTCGACAGTAATAAATTGAAATGTAAAGAAATCTCAGAAATCTTGTCAGAAATGAATGAAAATTTGACAGTGATTGAAAATTTTACATGAGTTAATACAACTCCCCAATAATCACTGAAATTTTGATAGAAAATTGAATTTTTACAAAAATCACTGGAAATTAACAATAATCATTGAATATTTGACAGTAATCGTTGCAATTTTTAACAGAATGATAGACATTTTCACACAAATAATTTAAAATTCGACAGTAATAGTTGTAATGTTAAAAAAATCTCAGATATGTTGTCAGTAATAAATGAAAATTCGACAGCGATGGTTAAAAATTTGACATGAATTAACACAACTCCCCAATAATCACTAAAATTATGACAGAAAATTGAAATTTTTGACAGAATGATTGAAATTTTCACAGAAATATCCAAGAACTCGACAGCAATAAATTGAAATGTAAAAAAATCTCAAAAATGTTGACAGCAAAAAATGAAGATTCGACAGTGAAGGTTGAAAATTTGACATGAATTAACGCAACTCCCCAATAATCACTAAAATTATGATATAAAATTTGAAATTTTTGACAGAATGATTGAAATTTTCGCAGAAATATCCAAAAACTCGACAGTAATAAATTGAAATGTAAAAAAATCTCAAAAATGTTGACAGAAATAAATGAAACTTCGGCAGTGATTGAAAATGTTACATGAATTAACACAGCTCCTCAATAATAACTTAAAAAATTACAGACAAATTGAAATTTTTGCAGAATTATTAAAATTTTACAGAAATTATTAAAAATTTGTCTTCACATGGAAATTTTGGCAGAAATTACTAGAATTTATTAATAATCATTGAAACTTTGACAGTAATCATTGCAATTTTTGACAGAATGAGAAATTTTCACACAATTAATTTAAAATTCGACAGTAATAGTTGAAATGTTAAAAAAATCTCAGATATGTTGACAGTAATAAATGAAAATTCGACAGCGATGGTTAAAAATTTGACATGAATTAACACAACTCCCCAATAATTACCAAAATTTTGATAGAAAATTGAAATTTTTGACAGAATGATTGAAATATTCTCAGAAATATCCAAGAACTCAACAGTAATAAATTAAAATGTAAACAAATCTCAAAAATTTTGGCAGATATAAATGAAAATTCGACAGTGATTGAAAATTTAACATGAAATAACACAACTTCCCAATAATAGCTAAAACGTTTACAGAAAAATTATTGAAATTTTACAGAAATAATTAAAAATTTGTCGGTCTCCACATGGAAATTTTGACTGTAATCATTGCATTTTTTAACAGAATGATTGAAATTTAGACAGAAATAATTAGAAATTCTACAGTAATAATTGGAATGTTAAAAAATCTCAACAATTTTGACAGAAATAAATGAAATTTCGACTCCCCAATAATAACTAAAATGTTTGCAGAAAAATTGCAATTTTTGACAGAATTATTGAAATTTCACAGAAATAATTTAAATTTAGTCGGTCTCCACATGGAAATTTTGGCAGAAATCACTAGAATTTATTAATAATCATTGAAACTTTGACAGTAATCATTGCAATTTTTGACAGAATGAGAAATTTTCACACAATTAATTGAAAATTCGACAGTTATAGTTGGAATGTTAAAAAAATCTCAGAAATATTGACAGCAATAAATAATTAATTATTCGACAATATGATTAATATTAACGATAATAGTTTGATAGTAAAAGGAACATAAAAATTTGGCTGATTGCATGAATTAACACAATTCACGAAATATCATTGACAATTTGACAGTAATGATTGCTACTTTTGACAGAATGATTGAAATTAAAAGAAGGAAATCATACACTTCATTTAATATGTTTCACCAAGTGGTTATCAATCAAACTTTCAATTTAAATGATTGCAATTTTTACTTAATAACTAGAAATTCTTAGTTTTTAGTCCTCTTATTACTATGCAGTTTCTTACCTTCTCTTTCTCTCAATTTTTACATCTTTTCTCAATTTTTCCAGTCTTTCTTGCATCCTTCACATTGTTTTTTCTTGCTTTCGCATTTCATTTCTTATTTCTTCTTTCGGTTCCTGAGGCCTTTTTTCATATCTTTCACGTTCCATACAATGCTTCCATTTTTTTGTGATTAAAATCGATGATTTTCCGATCAAATCGGCTAAAAATTAAATCCGCAAAATCCGGATTTTTCGAGTGTCCTTCTCCTGTTCACATTGTTTTTCTTGCTTTCGCATTTCATTTCTTATTTCTTCTTTTAGCTCCTTAGGACTTTTCTTCATATCTTTCACATTCCGTACAATTCTTCAATTTTTTTGTGATTAAAATCGATGATTTTCCGATCAAATCGGCTAAAAATTAAATCCGCAAAATCCGGATTTTTCGAGTGTCCTTCTCCTGTTCACATTGTTTTTCTTGCTTTCGCATTTCATTTCTTATTTCTTCTTTCGGTTCCTTAGGCCTTTTTTCATATCTTTCACATTCCGTACAATTCTTCCATTTTTTTGTGTTAAAATCAATGATTTTCCGATCAAATCGGCTAAAAATTAAATCCGCAAAATCCGGATTTTTAGAGTGTCCTTCTCCTGTTCACATTGTTTTTCTTGCTTTCGCATTTCATTTCTTATTTCTTCTTTCGGTTCCTTAGGCCTTTTTTTTCATATCTTTCACATTCCGTACAATTCTTCCATTTTTTTGTGATTAAAATCGATGATTTTCCGATCAAATCGACTAAAAATTAAATCCGAAAAATCCGGATTTTTCGAGTTGCTTGCTTCTTGGGATTGTTTAAACTATTTGTGCCCCGATGTAATCTTATCGAATAGTGCTTTCCCGTTTATTATTGCTTCTTGTACTACTTCTTTTTTAATTTATTCAATTTTTTTCTCTTGCCTTTCTTGCGACGTTTCTCCCCATTCTTGGGTTACGTTATCTTCCTTGTCTTGGTCAATTGGTCAATTGGTCAATTCTTTGAAATATTGTCTCCATCTTTCCATTATCTTGTCTTCATTCGTGATAATTGTTCCATTTTTATCTTTTATGTTCATTATGTTGTGTCCTTTTTTTGTTTTAGTTGCTTTAGTGTTCCGTAGAATAGTTTTTGGTTCTGCCCAAAATTCTCATTCATTCTTTCACCAAATTTCGTCCATGATTTTTGTTGTGCTTCTTTAATTATTGGCTTTATTTTGTTTCTCTTTTCCTAGTATTTTTCATAATCTTCTATTTTTTTGTTTGTAGTCATCTTTTCCATTTCTCTTTTTTGTCTTTTATCTCCTTTTTGACTTCCTCTGTCTACCAGTTTGTCTATTTTATTTCCCTGTTTCCAATTATTGTTGTTTTGCAGGTCTCCCTTGCCGCTTCTAGTATATTTATTTTGAAAGTTTCTCATTTTCCTTCTATGTTTAGCTTCATTTCGGTCTCTCTGAATTTATATTGTAGTATCTCTTTGTATTTCTTTAGTGTTTCTGTTTCTCTTAATCTGTAGGCTTTTATCTTTTCTTTGACTGTTTTTGGTAAATTATCGAATATTAATTAATGACATGATAATTTATATTTTATATATAGTGCAAATATGAACTACAGTTTGTAAGGCAACGCGATTAAAATATGAAAGTGATGTTCCCAAACAAAACTGGTAATTAATTTTCCTATTTTTTCTATGTTAATTCAACCGACAATGGGTGGGGCCGCGCGCCTGTAATGTCTTCGTTACGCCATAAATTCATAATTCGATTCCGTGGCAATTTAATTCTGTTAATTTTGCAAGCGCCGATCGAGTTAAGGCCGTCTGGGCGGTTGGAGACAGTGCAACGTGCCAAGGGGGGCGGTTCTTAACATAATTTCAGCATGACGTCCAGCCCTTGCGAAAAACTTCGATAACAAGTGAACAGGCGCTCGCCGAAAATTAAATTAAAATCGATCGCGCCCCAATTAGTTCCCCCACAAGCAACCCCAAAACACCCACAGAGATGCAGGATTTCAACAGTGGAATGGCATCTGCGGACTGTGTTCATTTTCGGGCAGAGGCCTCGACGTGTTCCAGTTAGCAATAATCGACCATCGAGGAGACGCTCCAGCGAGTGCAACAAGTTTAACCCCTAGGTTCTAAAAATAACGCACGACTGGAGGGGGATGAATGCAGAAGTAGCGTGTCAAGGGCGCGGGGAACGATGCGAATCTGGAATAAACGTAACCGGCATAATCAAATCTACCGTAAACCACATTTCACCATCTTAAGATACTAGAGATGTGTTCACTGCATCAATTTGTAGAGGCGACGCATTTTATTCCGCCCTAAACGAGGGGCCGGAATTGTGATCAAGTTGTTCTTATTGGTCCCATCCCTATTCCTCATCGGTTATCGGCGCCGATATTTGTGAGCGTCACGGCAAAGTTTATTACACGTCGCCATGGCAACTGGTGCAATATGACCGCATAACTGATTCTGGCGAACGCTCGATGCAAATTTAATTGCCAGCTCTAAACCAACACCTGAACACCGCACTTGGCTTTCAGTCTGCGGCTCCTGGTTATCTACATTATTACGCTAAAACGTCTATGCACATACATCCAAGTTAACTTTTCATTTAATTTTGTAGTTTGTGAAGCTCAATTACTACATACGCTTTATTCAGAACATGCACCAGCTAATAAATATAGCTTTTAAATAGTTTAGTGTAACTTTATGAAACGGTTGAACACGACTGTTCATTATTTCATCTAATTACACCAACATATGCGATATTACAGCGGCACCCGTTGAAATAATCAAATGGATTAAGTACTGTAAGGGATCGAAATGCACATATTTTGTATGAATTAATTTATGTATATATTATTACAAAAATGACTGATATTAATTGAAACGGTTCGAAATAAAATTATAACAATTTAATACTAAGGTATAAACATTGAAAAAAAACACGTAAAAGCCAAGTATTGTGTTAGAATAGGAAGGGGGTGATCATTTGGGGGATTTAATAAGTAATCTAATTAAATATGAATTCAAATTGAATCGATTGCAGACGAAATTACGAGAACTTTTATAATCACTTATAAAGACGCGTTCGATGCGTGGTGACGCAATTTTATAAACAAAACACAGGCGCGTAAGCCGCCCGATGACGAATCATAACAATTTAGTATTTTTAGGTCGATAACCTTGCTATAGAGCCCCTGTGAGATCACCGAAATTAGAAATAATGTTGCGGGGAATCACACAAGATCACTGAGTGGGCAAAATTTTAATATAAATAGCATCGCTTTGCATACGAAAAGTTTAGTTGGTTCCAGATTAGCGTGGCGTCAGTCCGTTATTATCTTCGTTAATAGTATCCGCGAATATCATTACAAAGAGTATTATCCGATTTATTTTGAAAGTGACTGTGTTCAGGATGGTATTGATTATTTCGAAATTGAGTAGCAATAATCACTACATTCCTACTAAAGTACCAAAAACGAAGACCCCGTGAAATATATATAAAATCGTTCCGGTTACACATACGTGGGATGTTCGAAAGCTTTATTAATTTCTGGTATACGCTATGAGCGGTGTCGTGGATTTTAATGAGGTAATCGTTCCGGTTACACATACGTGGGTTGTTCGAAAGCTTTATTAATTTCTGGTATACGCTATGAGCGGTGTCGTGGATTTTAATGAGGTAATCTTTCCGGTGTCATTCGCGTTCAGACAGGAGAATGCTACCATCTCTAATTGTGTTTACCTTAGTAGACATGATTAACAATTCTCCTCACAAGTTAACAATTCTTCTAAACATATCAATTAAAATGTAGAATAGAAAGGATAATACTCTTCAGGGGATAAGTATAAATTGTTAAAATATAACCTAAATAATATTTCTTCGATAAAGCGGCAAAACATTATTTAATTATGAATCATTAATCATATGGATTTGAATCAAAGTAAGATTTAGTTTAAATCGGAAGTATTACAAAATTTTAACTAAAAAAAGGATTAAGTAAATGAAATCCATAAAATTATCAGAATTGCTTATTTAACGAGTTTCATTCTAAATTTCAAGATGAAATCTAAAAACGATAATGTTCTCCAGGGTATAATTATGAAATATTAAGGTATACTTTACATAATAACTGGGCAATACTGTGGCAAATTATTGGTTGTTTTGTGTCATGACTAAAAACATTACTTATTCTTATTGCAAATTCATTAATATCAGTCATACGAGCAATTTACAGGACGGATTTAACAACATTGTATCTATCAAAACCTAGTTAGTGAATCCTGAAGTAATAGATGAAAAATGACATTGGAAGGCACAAACAGTGACATATTTCATGAAGTGATGACATGCATTGAGCCGTTTTGCGGGCACGTAGAATTGAGCAATGTGTGGAAGTCATTGACGTTACTTAAGATTTCCAACTGATGTACAGATAAAATGAAAAATGACATTGGAAGGCACAAACAGTGACATATTTCATGAAGTGATGACATGCATTGAGCCGTTTTGCGGGCACGTAGAATTGAGCAATGTGTGGAAGTCATTGACGTTACTTAAGATTTCCAACTGATGTACAGATAAAATGAAAAATGACATTGGAAGGCACAAACAGTGACATATTTCATGAAGTGATGACATGCATTGAGCCGTTTTGCGGGCACGTAGAATTGAGCAATGTGTGGAAGTCATTGACGTTACTTAAGATTTCCAACTGATGTACAGATAAAATGAAAAATGACATTGGAAGGCACAAACAGTGACATATTTCATGAAGTGATGACATGCATTGAGCCGTTTTGCGGGCACGTAGAATTGAGCAATGTGTGTAAGTCATTGACGTTAAGTACATATTTTATCCAAAACTAACTAACACTTTTTGAGTCAATAAAGAAAGTCATTAAATTCAAGTTGATGTTTAATTATTGGTGCAAAATCCTTTAAAGTGAATAAATTACACTTAATCTATAATTCTTTGTCTTTATTTTATTAATATTATTGTTACTAACACACGCATTACCTCTAAAAGAAGTTTGAGTCGTCACGATAATGATTTAATATCAAACATAACGTAAAGAAGTACTGCCATTATACGATCACACAAAATAAAAGTAAAATAGATAAATCACGAGCCAAAACAAATATCATAAATTACAAGAATTTATGATTACAAGTAAAATATACCTAATTATTAAATATTGGGAAAACCGAAGTCTTACAGTACACAATAGGAATTATTGTTTTTTTATGTTCAACCAAATTTTTGGGAAAACCCCAATGTCATGAAATGTTGAACATTGAGACATGGAATCAATTGGACCAATGCTCCCCGATCGACCACCTTCAATTTTGATCAAAATTAATATGAATGTGCACGTATGTTTGAAAGGAACTTCTGTAAAGTTTTAGCTCC
Organism: Othius punctulatus; assembly: GCA_951805005.1. Lineage (NCBI taxonomy): Eukaryota > Metazoa > Arthropoda > Insecta > Coleoptera > Staphylinidae > Othius > Othius punctulatus. The sequence continues at coordinate 16,184,570 of OX638141.1, forward strand.
AGATATCAAATGCATCCTTTCCCGTGGAGGTCACTTAAAACTCGAAGCGTTTGCTGTAAGAATTTTTCAGTTTCACATGTTCCCACTGCTCATCTAAATTAGTTATGAAGCTGAAATTCAACACCTTAGATCAACTTTTGCTGATGAGTACGTAAATAAATAGTAGTAACATTCAGAAAGCAATACACCAATCACCACTTAATCTCAAAGTGGTCTTAAAATCACAATGCGCGATGCTTATGCCATACTTTAGCGGATCAAATTTTACTGATGAATACGACAAAAATAGTGCCAACACTTAGAAAGCAATACGCCAATCACAATTTAATCTCAAAGTGGCCTTAAAATCACAATGCGCGATGTTTATGCCATACTTTGGCATCATCTAACTCATAAATCAAAATAGTTGGTAAGAGGTATTTTACTGATTTACTAACCAACTACAGGACAATGCATTGCTGGAATTTCAGACCAATGGCTCACATTCTTGTGGAAATATTTGCCCACAAACATGGTGTTGAATGCGTGAAAGGCAAATTTTGCCTATATTCAAAGCCAATATCCAATAAAAATCCCCTCAAATTCTACGTATTTTAGTACCACTGGAAATAGCACTTTTTTTTTCTACTGGTATCATCTTTTTACTTGTTGGGATCTTTGAGTTAAAGGCAAGAAGAACATGGTACCAAATTTTACCTACTTTCAAAACCAAATATCCAAAAAGAGTCCCCTCACATTCTATTTATGTTAGTACCACTGGAAAGAGCATATTTTTTTCTACTGGAATAATCTTTTTACTTGTTGGGACTTTTAAGGTACAGGCCAGAAAAATTTCTTTGAACATGGTACCAAATTTTACCTATTTTCAAAGCCAAATATCCAAAAAGAGTCCCCTGATATTCTATTTATTTTAGTACCACTGGAAATAGCATATTTTTTTCTACTGGAATCATCTTTTTACTTGTTGGGACCTTTAAGGTAAAGGCAACAAAAATGTCTTTGAACATGGCACTTACTAGTATGTTGGAGCTTGTGAAATAATTAACACCTATAAAAAGTCCAAGAAATATCCAAGAACTCGACAGTAATAAATTGAAGTGTTAAAAAATCTCAGAAATGTTGACAGCAATAAATGAAAATTCGACAGTGATAGTTGAAAAGTTCACATGATTTAACACAACTCCCCAATAATCACCAAAAATTTTGATAGAAAATTGAAATTTTTGACAGATTGATGAAATATTCACAGAAATATCCAAGAACTCGACAGTAATAAATTGAAATATAAAAAATCTCAAAAATGTTGACAGAAATTAATGAAAATTCGACAGTGATTGAAAATGTAACAAGAAACGACACAACTCCCCAATAATAACTAAAAAAATTACAGAAATATTGCAATTTTTGACAAAATTATTGAAATTTTACAGAAATAATTAAAAATTTGTCGGTTTCCACATGGAAATTTTAGCAGAAATCACTAGAATTTATCAATAATCATTGAATCTTTGACAGTAATAGTTGGAATGTTAAAAAAATCTCTGAAATGTTGACAGCAATAAATTAATTGAAATTTTCACAGAAATAATTAAATATTCGACAGTATTATTAATATTAACGATAATAGTTTGATAAGAGTCAAATATCCAAAAAGAGTCCCCTTAAATTCTATTTCTTTTAGTTCCACTGGAAACTGCATTTTTTTTTCTACTGGAATCATATTTTTACTTGTAGGGACCTTTGACTTAAAGGCAAGAAAAATATCTCTGAACATGGTACTAAATTTTACCTATTTTCAAAACCAAATATCCCAAAAGAGTCCCTTCAAATTCTATTTATTTTAGTACCACTGGAAAGAGCATATTTTTTTCTACTAGAATAATCATTTTACTTGTTGGGACCTTTTACCTATTTTCAAAACCAAATATCCAAAAAAGGTCCCCTGAAATTCTATTTTTTTTAAGTACCACTGGAAATAGCATTTTTTTCTCTACTGGAATCATCGTTTTACTTGTACCTTTGAGGTAATGGCAACAAAATTGTCTTTGAACATGGCACTTACTAGTAGGCTGGAGCTTGTGAAATAATTAACACACATAAAAAGTCCAAGAAATATCCAAGAACTCGACAGTAATAAATTGAAGGGTTAAAAAATCTCGGAAATGTTGACAGCAATAAATGAAAATTCGACAGTGATAGTTGAAAATTTCACATGATTTAACACAACTCCCCAATAATCACCAAAATTTTGATAGAAAATTGAAATTTTTGACAGAATGATGTAATATTCACAGAAATATCCAAGAACTCGACAGTAATAAATTGAAATATAAAAAATCTCAAAAATGTTGACAGAAATTAATGAAAATTCGACAGTGATTGAAAATGTAACAAGAAACGACACAATTCCCCAATAATAACTAAAAAAATTACAGAAATATTGCAATTTTTGACAAAATTATTGAAATTTTACAGAAATAATTAAAAATTTGTCGATTTCCACATGGAAATTTTAGCAGAAATCACTAGAATTTATCAATAATCATTGAATCTTTGACAGTAATAGTTGGAATGTTAAAAAAATCTCTGAAATGTTGACAGCAATAAATTAATTGAAATTTTCACAGAAATAATTAAATATTCGACAGTATTATTAATATTAACGATAATAGTTTGATAAGAGTCAAATATCCAAAAAGAGTCCCCTTAAATTCTATTTCTTTTAGTTCCACTGGAAACTGCATTTTTTTTTCTACTGGAATCATATTTTTACTTGTAGGGACCTTTGACTTAAAGGCAAGAAAAATATCTCTGAACATGGTACTAAATTTTACCTATTTTCAAAACCCAATATCCCAAAAGAGTCCTCTGAAATTCTATTTATTTTAGTACCACTGGGAAGAGCATATTTTTTTCTACTAGAATAATCATTTTACTTGTTGGGACCTTTTACCTATTTTCAAAACCAAATATCCAAAAAAGGTCCCCTGAAATTCTATTTTTTTTTAGTACCACTGGAAATAGCATTTTTTTCTCTACTGGAATCATCGTTTTACTTGTACCTTTGAGGTAATGGCAACAAAATTGTCTTTGAACATGGCACTTACTAGTAGGTTGGAGCTTGTGAAATAATTAACACATAAAAAAAGTCCAAGAAATATCCAAAAACTCGACACTAATAAATTGATGTGTTAAAAAATCTCAGAAATGTTGACAACAATAAATGAAAATTCGACAGTAATAGTTGAAAATTTCACATGATTTAACACAACTCCCCAATAATCACCAAAATGTTGATAGAAAATTGAAATTTTTGATAGACTGATGAAATATTCACAGAAATATCCAAGAACTCGACAGTAATACATTGAAATATAAAAAAATCTCAAAAATGTTGACAGAAATAAATGAAAATTTGACAGTGATTGAAAATGTAACAAGAAATAACACAACTGCCCAATAATAACTAAAATTTTTACAGAAATGTTGCAATTTTTGACAGAATTATTGAAATTTTACAAAAATAATTAAAAATTTGTCGGTTTCCACATGGAAATTTTGCAGAAATCACTAGAATTTATCAATAATATATATTGATTTGAATATATATATATATTGAAACTTTGACAGTAATAGTTGGAATGTTAAAAAAAAATCTCTGAAATGTTGACAGCAATAAATTAATTGAAATTTTCACAGAAATAATTAAATATTCGACAGTATTATTAATATTAACGATAATAGTTTGATAAGAGTCAAATATCCAAAAAGAGCCCCTTAAATTCTATTTCTTTTAGTTCCACTGGAAACTGCATTTTTTTTTTCTACTGGAATCATATTTTTACTTGTAGGGACCTTTGACTTAAAGGCAAGAAAAATATCTCTGAACATGGTACTAAATTTTACCTATTTTCAAAACCAAATATCCCAAAAGAGTCCCCTGAAATTCTATTTATTTTAGTACCACTGGAAAGAGCATATTTTTTTCTACTAGAATAATCATTTTACTTGTTGGGACCTTTTACCTATTTTCAAAACCAAATATCCAAAAAAGGTCCCCTGAAATTCTATTTTTTTTTTAGTAGCACTGGAAATAGCTTCTTTTTCTACTGGAATCATTGTTTTACTTGTACCTTTGAGTAGTAGGTTGGAGCTTGTGAAATAATTAACACATAAAAAGTCCAAGAAATATCCAAGAACTCGACAGTAATAAATTGAAGTGTTAAAAAATCTCAAAAATGTTGATAGCAATAAATGAAAATTCGACAGTGATAGTTGAAAATTTCACATGATTTAACACAACTCCCCAATAATCACCAAAATTTTGATAGAAAATTGAAATTTTTGACAGAATGATGAAATATTCACAGAAATATCCAAGAACTCGACAGCAATAAATTGAAATGTAAAAAAATCTAAAAAATGTTGACAGAAATAAATGAAAATTCGACAGTGATTGAAAATGTAACAAGAAATAACACAACTCCCCAATAATAACTAATTTTTTTACAGAAATGTTGCAATTTTTGACTGAATTATTGAAATTTTGCAGAAATAATTAATAATTTGTCGGTTTCCACATGGAAATTTTGGCAGAAATCACTAGAATTTATCAATAATCATTGAATCTCTGACAGTAATAGTTGGAATGTTCAAAAAATCTCGGAAATGTTGACAACAATAAATGATTGAAATTTTCACAGAAATAATTAAATATTCGACAATATGATTAATATTAACGATAATAGTTTGATAAGAGTCAAATATCCAAAAAGAGTCCCCTTAAATTCTATTTATTTTAGTACCACTGGAAATTGTATTTTTTTCTTCTACTGGAATCATCTTTTTACTTGTTGGGACCTTTGAGGTAATGGCAAGAAAAATATCTTTGAACACGGTACCAAATTTGACCTATTTTCAAAACCAAATATCCCAAAAGAGTCCCTTCAAATTCTATTTATTTTAGTACCACTGGAAATAGCATATTTTTTCTACTGGAATCATCTTTTTACTTGTTGAGACCTTTTACCTATTTTCAAAGCCAAATATCCAAAAAAGTCCCCTCAAATTCTATTTATTTTGGTACCACTGGAAATAGCTTTTTTTTTTCTACTGGAATCATATTTTTACTTGTTGGGACCTTTGAGGTAAAGGCAAGATAATTTTCTTTAGACACGGTACCAAATTTTACCTATTTTCAAAGGCAAATATCCAAAAATAGTCCCCTGAAATTCTATTTATTTTAGTACCACTGGAAATAGCTTTTTTTTTTCCCTCTACTGGAATCATCTTTTTACTTGTTGAGACCTTTGAGGTAAAGGCAAGAAAAATTTATTTGAACATGGCACCTACTAGTAGGTTGGAGCTTGTGAAATAATTAACACATATAAAAAGTCACAATAATCCTTTTTTCCAAAAGACATTTATCTGACCTAAATGTACATTTCTACCACAAAGTGGTCATCTGCAGTAGACATTTGTTACTGACAATACACAAAAACAGAGCACATGTGTATCGTCTGTAACAAATGTCTACTCAAGATGACCACTTTATGGTCGAAATGTACATTTACGTTAAATAACTGTATTTTGTGAAAAAGGAATATTGTGAGTATTTATATATGGTACCTACTCTTTATTTTGTTCAATGGAGATGACCACAAAGTGGTTTATTTCCACAAATATTTTATAGATTTGAGTAGGTAAGATACAACATTTTGAAGATTTCGTGAAATATCCATAAATATCTTAGAAATCTGAGTGCGTGAGTACTTTTGACAGGATGATCGAAATTAAAAGAAGGAAAATAATACACATTATTTAATATATTTCACCAAGTGGTTACCAATCAAACTTTCAATTTAAATGATTGAAATTTTTACCTAATATCTAGAAATTCTTAGTTTTTAGTGCTCTTATTACTATGCTGTTTCGTACCTTCTCTTTCTCTCGATTTTTACATATTTTCTCAATTGAATATTGTGACTTTTTATATATGGTAACTACTCTTTATTTTGTTCAATGGAGATGACCAAAAAGTGGTTTATTTCCACAAATATTTTAGAGATTTGAGTAGGTAAGATACAACATTTTGAAGATTTCGTGAAATATCCATAAATATCTTAAAAATCTAAGTGCGTGAGACAAAATTTGGAAGATTTCATGAAATTTCCATGAATGTCTTAGATGTGAGCAGGTGAGAGACAAAATTTTGAAGATTTCGTTAAATTTCTACAAATGTCTTAGATAATTGAATAGGTCAGCGATAATATTTTAAAGATTTCATGATATTTTCATAAATATCTTAGATAATTGAGTGTGTGAGACATTTTGAAGTAGTTTAAGTACTTGTATAGTAGACATTTGTTAGTATGACTATTTAGAATGAATGTAAGGTTTCTAAAATATTTTGAAGTTTCGTGTTAACAATTTTTAAGAGATTCTGAAATTTTGCAATTATTATGCAATAAAATAATACAATAATCAATATAGTAATCAATTTGCTTGATTACCTACGATTTTCGCAATTTTTGCAATGTTTATAGGTATACAAATATATATTTATAAATATTTCAGTATAAATGAATGAACAAAAAACCACTTAATAGTGACATTCTTAACACTGTTGCAATTTTGAAGAGATTCTGGAATTTTCATTTCTTTGCAATGTTCGGATTTTTTATTGAATTTTTTCATTTTGTTGCAATTTGTATATTTAGAAATATTTCAGTATAAATGACACTCAATTGTTACATTTAAAAAATGCAATAAATAGAATGCATTAATACAAGGGACTGTGAGAAACTATAATTTGCTGAAATATGACATGACGGCCTTATACAATGCGTATGGCGTCTATATATTTTAAAAGTTACATTTCGACTATACCTTTTCAAGTTCAAATTGAGACCAATCAAGTTCAAATTGAGACCAATCAATTTCAAATTGGGGCCAATCAAGTTCAAATTGATACCAATTCAAATTGAGACCAATCAATTTGAAATTGAGACCAATCAATTTCAAATTGAGACTAAACAAAATCAAGTTGACACTAAACAATATCAAGTTGAGAGTAAAGAAATAAAATTTATTGTGACATAAATATTGCTTGATATTGTTTAGTGTCAACTTGATTTTGTTTATTCTCAATTTGAAATTGATTGGTCTCAATTTGAAATTGATTGGTATCAATTTGAACTTGATTGGCCTCAATTTGAAATTGATTGGCCTCAATTTGAAATTGATTGGTCTCAATTTGAACTTGATTGGACTCAATTTGAACTTGAAAAGGTATAGAAGAATATCCCCAGATCCATATTGAACATGACTTAAGATTAGACGTAACCCACAATTTCCATGGCCCTTTCTGAATTACATTTCAGTTTTTACACCCTACACACATGTTATAATAGAAATAGTAAAATTTCAAAATAATAACCTGGAAAACTGAAAATAAACAGAAAAAGCAATGTCCGTTGCACGGGATGAAGAGTACCATGTTTCACGACATTTTTCATGCGTTAACATGAACTATGGACCATACCAAGGGTTTCATCAACAGAATTAATGTTCATTGCACAGAATGAAAAGCACCATGTTTACAGACATTTTTCTTGCCTTTGCCTCAAAGGTCCCAACAAGTAAAAATATGATTCCAGTAGCAAAAAGTGTGCTGTGTACAGTGGTACTAAAATAAATAGAATCCGTCGGGACTCTTTTTGGATATTTGCCATCGTATAAATATTTACTTGTTAATTAAGATCTATAACGAGTCGACGGATTAAGTACACAATAGGATTTTTTTTTATTTTCAACAAAATTTTATTTCTTTGGGGAAACCCCAAGAATGTCATGAAATGTAGAAAATTACATATTTAATCGACGGATTAAGTACACTATAGGATTTTTTTTTATTTTCAACAAAGTTTTAATTCTTTGGAGTAACTCTCAAGAATGCCATGAAATGTAGAAAATTGTAATCAAAGTTCATAAAGTTTATTTCAGTCAGTAGTTTATTCCAGTCAGTAAGTCAGTAAAATCCAAAGAATCGCAATAAAGGAACGAAGTTGTAAATTATGGTTTTTTTAAAGGTGATTCTTTTTTTTTCTTTTTCCAAAAGGTAAATAAAATTGAAAAAAAGGCTGCAAATTTTATTAAAACACACGTTTGGAGATTTCCGCAGTAGGCCGTATAATTACCACAACGCGGTAAATTCCCCATCATGTGTAAGTATCACTTTTCACGCTTGTTATGTAATGTACAGTTTGTTTATTGTCTCCAAAACTGCCACGAACCTAAGCATAATGGATTGGCACACGTATTAACAATATCCCATTACCTCCATTACTTTGCCACATTCAAATCCGCATGCAGTGGCACATAACTCATAATACACATCCACACAAAAAAAATGTGTTTGTTGTGTAATGGATGAAAAACAGCGTCTGCGTGCCGCATCAGATTAAAAATTGAAGCGAAGTAGCAGGCTGTGTATCCATTACGGGCGCCATAAATACCAATCTGCGCGGCTCAGTTCCATTTTCCGGCGGAAAATCCCTCTCGCATTGTGAACGGAAATTAATTTACGGTACAGGTGCGTGTTCGCAGGGGGCGAAAAGGGGGCGCCGAGAACGAACTGCGCGCACTTACGTACACATCCTTTCGCCCAATTGCGTTATCCTAAAAGGATTCCTCTGATCAGGCAAATTTCTCCGCGGGGCAGTCCAGGATGCAATGGGTCTCTGCGGGGGCCGGAATTATCCTGTCCGGCTCTGTCCGTTATTGATCCCGGTAAATCTTCCAGGGTTTCGCTTCGGAAAGCAACCTGAGTGTTCCCTAAGGAATCGAGGGGCTCATTTTTAAGTGTTGATTATAGTATTTATTATTAATTTATTTAAACTATTATCAGTATTTTATATTTGAACATAAATCTGTCTGCTTTACAGTTTCGTTTAAATGCAACCAATGAGAATCACTCTATACAGGGTGTTACCTTTCTACTGGGACACCCCGAATAGAGTGATTTCCATTCGTTGCATTTAAAAGGAACTGTATAACTGTATAAAGCTAATGTTCTTCATATATGGAAAGAAGCCCTTTCAAAATTGACACCAGAAATGCGGCGAAATAGCGTCCAACATTGCGAAAAACTCATCAAAGATGATTGGACGAAGTATGTGGGAAATACATCTACCGAAAACATCCCTCCAATAATTATATCGTTAGGACAATCTGAGTCAGAATCTGAAGACGAAGTTTTAGGAAGTGTTTCCGAAATAACTGAATTCCCCAATGGAAGTTGTCATTTTTTTTAGGTTAAGTTGTTTTCAATTTGAGGTTATATTTTTTAAATAACATTGTTGGGTTCAAATTCTTCTATTATATAATATAATAGCATATTCTGTACCAAAACCTTAAAATCTAAAATCCAGAATAATATCTAAAACTTTACACTTTACAATAACATAATAACAGAAATCTTGCATAAGTTAATGGCAGCAAAATGGTTTTCGTTAGCAATCTTCATTAACTAATTTAATTATAACAAAACTTTCGCAAGCTCTCGTTACATATACATGATTTTCATTGAAAGCAGCCACACGAATTTCTGTATGCGATTAGTAAACGTTAGTTTCTAAAATATTGACGCTGACAATATTACGTATGAATTTTGCATTAGCACCCCGCGGATCGATGTCTATATTGACGACGCCTGTCATTTGTGACTTTGAATTTGCTCAGTTATTAATTTCGTGCGATTCCCAGCAAGTACCAGTTTGCGTTCACGATCTATTACATGTTACATGTGTCTCGCTGTTCTGCGCGAATTATGTGAACAGATCGTCGTTATTTATCGTGACATTTTTACAAATACAGCTCGTAGTTCAATGAGATTTAAATGAAAACGAAGCTGTGACACCTTTATTTATCAGATAAGGTTGTTCATCCTTATGTTGGACCCCCTGTATACAGGGTGTTAATACTAAGTTGTAACACCCGAAAATAGCAGTTAGAACTCATTGAAACAAACAACTTTTCTAAGTTAAATTTTTTGAATTGGAGCCTCAGTTCATCGTTAATGGCGTTCTTTTGTTTTTCGAAAAATCGTCATTACTCCCTTATTTTAAGAAATATTTAAAAAATACCAAATCATCCAGCATGAGCTATCGGTTCTCTAAAACATTTGTATTTACAATTATTTTCTATTTTATCAAATAACAAAATGGCGACCGAAGAAAATTTTCGAAACAAGATATTTTGAAAATCACTCGATTGATTTTTGAAAATAAAACATTTATGAAATCCTTAAACTATATTATAACATTTGTCTGAAACATTTTTTTCGATCTGTCCAAAATAGTTATTATTCAAATTTAATTACAAGATGAATTTTAACAAACTGCAACAATCATTTAAAACAAAGTAAGCTAACCTTAAGTTAGGCCATTAAACAAGTTGAGGCACGTGTTTTCTAGTTTGTACGTTCAAATAAAAATAGGTTTTGATCTTGTTCTTCAGAAATTTCTGCTTCATCTTGAAAAGTTTCTGTCACGTATATCATTTGTGTGCGTATTTTGCACAATTTCTGTATAAAAATGCATAATTATCAAAACAGACAAATTTTATAAGATAGTTCAAGGATTTTATAAAAGTTTTATTTTCAAAAATCGATCGATTGGTTTTCAAAATATCTTGCAAAGAAATTTTTTATCGGTCGCCATTTTGTTATTTGATAAAATAGAAAATAATTGTAAATACAAATGTTTTAGAGAACCGAAAGCGCATGTTGAACGTTTTTGTATTTTTTCAATATTCCTTAAAATAAGGGAGTAATGATGATTTTTCGAAAAACAAAAGAACGCCAATAACTATGAACTTGGGCTCCAATTCAAAAATTTGAACTAAGAAAAGTTGTTTGTTTCAATGAGTTCTAACTGCCATTTTCGGGTGTTCCAACTTAGTATTAACACCCTGTATACATATACATAGTGTCCCAGGACCACCTTAGTACTGTCAATTTGACTGTTTCTTACTCTACAGATCATCCATTATAGATATTAATTGTCAAATTCAAGGTCGGCCAAAATGTCACATTGTATAATAATTTTGACAGTGAGTACACTCGCTTGAAAGATCTAAATATCCACATATATTTTTACTAATAATTATAATTTAATATCAGTAATGCAAAACCTTGCCCAAATTTCATCAAATAGTGTCACACAATGTTTATATAATGATAAGATTATCTGATAAGATGTTATTAATGACAAGGTTGGAAAACACAGCACACTAATTGTTTAGGTTAAACTTTGAATAATTTTTAAATTTTTAAAACTATCATTACGTGAGAACTGTGTCTCGTTATAGCTTTATTTTTGTTGTATAAATGTATTGTTCAGTTTTATATAATTAAGATAAGAGGGTATTTTAGGATTACACTTATTCCGGGTATGCCGTAATTAAGTATCTCAGAACTCAGTCTATGTGAATCAAGTATCTTATAAGACTAAGTCAGAAAAGAAGTGTAATTTTTTTTTTCGTTGATACAGATTCCAATTATTTTATTACATTAAAATAATATATTTTTTATTTCGAATTAAGTACGAAGTTTTTGAAAGTGAAGGAGACAGTATTTTTAATGTGCACTTCAAATATTAGCATACAGGGTGGTCACTTTTACGACGCCCACCATTAGGACCTATTAAACAGAAATATACAGGGTGTTAATACTAAGTTGTAACACCCGAAAATGGCAGTTAGAACTCATTGAAACAAACAACTTTTCTTAGTTCTGTAACGCTCCGATATTATTTTATTATATTTATTTTATTATTCGTCGTTTTTATCGTGAAATTATTATATAATTTCTTGATTATTTTGGCTCATGATTTATTATATAATGTTTTAATTATTTTTGGCTCGTGATTTGTGATCGTATTAAGTACTTACACGTCGTGACGTTTAATTTAACTACCGTGATTACTCTTAACGTACTTTGCTATTGGTAATGTGTTAATTAATGTACACTAATAATGGATTAATACAAGAAAGCAACAATTTAAGGATTTGTTTTGTTTATTTAATAATAAACACGCTGAAATTGTAAGACACAGGGAAATAAAACACAGGTTGACGATGAAGTAAATTAATTTATATAATTATAACGTACAGGGAAATAAAACACAGGTTGGCGATTATGACATGAATTGATTTATTTACTAGATTTCGTTGACCTTTTAATGAATTTGTAAATTCTCTTATTTATTCAATTGATAGTTTGAAAATGGTTATGACTACGAAGTTTATTTACGAGTGTTTGTTATACATGCACGTGCTTCTTTAGTTTCTTAGACCATTTATTACCATGCCCTTTCACTCCATTTAACTACGGGAAAGTGATATGATCAACAATAGAACTATTTAAAGATGTTGGAATATCCCCAATAATTCATTAATGATTACTAAAGGTATCTCGCGATATTCCCGAATTTCATGGTTGTGTCGGTGTCCACACAATAATGTAATTATTGGAGCCCCATTGTTTACGTTGATTGAGATAAATTAGTAATTCTACCTACGACCACAGCATGCACCAATGTCACAAGTAGTCATCACCGTCAGACATGTTACGAGTTGTGTCAAATAACAGTTCTGCTACCTCAATCGGAAATGTTTATGTAATGTTATAATATATTATTATTAGGAACATTGGAGGTTATTAATAACTTCTCTTGTGATTATACCAAGCCTCATTCTCTTGTTTATCATATTCTCTGTTTATACGGGGTTTTAATAATTCCACTTATTTCTTGTTTACGATATTTAACCATAAATTGTCATTATGTCTTCAAATTATTGAGATTTAATCCAGCCTATTTTATCTGTACGATTCTAAATTACTCTGCCCAATAGTAGGTACGTTATGTGCTTGTTTTATGATTTGAAATAAAGAAACCAGTATTTTTATACATTATGTTTTTAAATTATTATGATTTAATCCAACTTATTTATTTATACAATTATAAATCACTCTGCCCAATAATATGCACGTTATGTGCTCATTTATGATTTAAAATGATGAAGCCATCATTTTTATGAATTATTTTGATTTGAATGTGATGATGTATGTCGGAGGGTAACACTGAATGCCTTGATTAGTTGTTATAGTTATGGTGAATACAGCCACGTTAGTTTGCGATCGCGGGCGCGATGTTTGATGAGTTTATATGTTTAAATGTTATGATGCTGACGACGAATTTGATTCTAGTGGAGGAGGTGATTCCACAATAACAGGTGTGTGAACGAAGTGCGCGGGTGGGCGTCAATTACACCTGTTATTGCTTCCTCTAGTGATTCGTAAATACGAATAGCGTACGAGCCGCCTTTGTTTACTGATAGGAATAGGTAATCGGTGTTTGGTATTTATAGGTAACTTAGGGTTGATTGAAAGGAATAAGCACTCCCGTGAATTTATAATGAGACTGGTTTAACAACTTTATATTATCGTTAATAATAAAAACATTAAATTACTCTGTACCTAGAATTGTACGTTTTTCGATTTATTAAAATTTTTACTCTACTTTGCGTTTTTTACAACGTTATATGCAATCGTTAATTTAATTATAACCCGACGTGAATTTATATACTCAAAACCGCGAATGTCGTGTGCGTTGCCCGTGACCGACGCAACTTTCTTACTCATCTCGCTCGTGTGTGGCTTATGCTTAAATAGGTTATTTCAGCTTCAAATCTCCACTCCCCTCACATATCTACTGCTAAATATTCGCCCCCATCCCTTAGTTATCATGGTGATTATTAATCTTGAGTGTGCGTGTGGTATTAATGCGTTTTTAGCGCAGAGTTTTACACTTAACTTAAAGCGTTGCCATTCGAGGTGATTTTTACGTGGCTGTCGCTTGTTCGTTTCTAAGGGGTGCTGATATCCAAATTGTTTATGTGACACCACGACATAGAATCTTCCAAAACCGTGCATATGCAGGCCTCGGCTCTTGAGATATTTGGCGACGCTCTGGCGCGACTTGCGATGGCTATTTATCACATTTCACCCTGGGAATATTTGTAAATGAATTAATTTAATAATTTTGTTGTATTCATGATTTTTAAAATATGAGTCACTTTATTGCGTAAATGCGTATTATACTGGGCGTATATTTGGGCCTATTACAACAGTAACCAGATTGTTTTAACCATGTCAACATTTTGGGATCCGGAAAATACTCATTATAGGGACTTAAATGAGTCCGTAAAATTGCAATTTTTGGGAGCATGTCCGAAAAATACTCATTTTAGGGACTTAAATGAGTCCATAAAATAGCAATTTTTGTAAGCACGCACAAAAAGTATTTATTTACTGAACGGCCAGGGAAATTATATAACTTAAGTTTAACGTTGAAATCATATAAACGATTTTATTCGCATATCCCAGCGAGAATTAAATGCTTTTCAGGCTCAAATTACTTAATAATTTGACTTCCAAACAAAACCGAACTTACGGTGAAATATTGGACTTGGAAACTTTCCCCAAATAACTTTATTAATGTAATCTGCTCCAGGATTTAGATTAGCCATTCGTATTTTTAATGCCGCCAAGGGAGACTGTTGACGTCCTCGATAAATGTCACCTGAGATTGCGAAGGAGGCAATATCGGGCTCACTTCTTCAGTCCACGAAGTTAATTTCGATCCTAATGTTTGCGAGGGGTTTTTAATATGAAGGGATAGGACTGCCACAGTAATGAATAGTCGTCGCGACGCACTGCAGTTTTTGCAGCCTAATTACTTGGCTAAAGTTAATGAAATGTGTTTTATAAGAATGATCTTAAGATAAGACTAATTAACTTTTAGAATATTTTTTAAATTTAATTCAGTAAATCAAGAAAAAAATTGAAGAATACTTAAATGTAGCAAAATTATGCTAGTAACAAAATAATTTTAAATTTAACAGTATATTTTATAAACAGGCATTTGGCGAAGCTATGGGTATGGCTAAGGCTATTGGCTATGGGCTATGGCTCTTTCAAATTATTTTGAAAATAATATAAAAAGAAAATATCCAAAATTTCCCAAAGTTTGGCTTAGATATGTGGATGAGGTTTTTGCTATTGTAGAATCTAATAAATAAATCAAAGTTTCAATAACTGAACTGGTAATTTCAGACCAAGCAGGAATTATAATTCCTATAACATTTTTACTTAAAAGTAAAAATTAAAAAAAAAACTCTATGTGATAATGAAACAAAATTGTATTGATATAATATACAGGGTCTTTTTTTAAATATGCAGCGAAAGCAATTCTGCCTGTGTTGCTCGAAAATATAAAAAATCGTCAAACAGGTCGATTTTGTTGTTAATTCCGAATTCTCTGACGCACTTAGAAACATTATGATGTCAGTATGATGATGCTAGAAAAATTATGATTTCATTTCTGCCGATGTAGCTCGGAAATATAAAAAAATCGTCAAGCAGGTCTATTTTTGTTGTTAATTCCGAATTCTCTGACGCACTTAGAAACATTATGATGTCAGTATGATGATGCTAGAAAAATTATGATGTCAGTATGATGATGTTTCAAAGTTTTGTAGATCTTTTAATTCTCATTACAGTCACATAATTTTTGTTGAAAATATACCTATCATTTCATTTAACAAGTGGAGTATTAATAACAAATTTTGTTAATTTTGCTACCTAGAAAATAATCTCGGAAGCGTTGATTTTTGTTTAAAAATTTGAAAAATAAGAAAATTAATATTTTTTATATTAAAAAAAACGTCAAAGCAACTCGATCAAATTTTAATGTTATATTACATGTTAGAACTGATGTCACAAAAATTAAAGATTCAATAGTAAAATTAATAAAAATTGCTATTAAAAACTCTAATTTTTTACTTCTACTTTTTAAAAATTTGAAAAATAAGAAAATTAATATTTTTTATATTTAAAAAAACATCAAAGCAACTCGATCAAATTTTAATGTTATATTAAATGTTAGAACTGATTGCACGTTACCTCTTGGCAATAATTTAAACGATGCGTAAAAGATACAATACAAAAATTAAAGATTCAATAGTAAAATTAATAAAAATTGCTATTAAAAACTCCAATTTTTTACTTCTACTTTTTTAAAATTTGAAAAAATAAGAAAATTAATATTTTTTATATTAAAAAAAAAACATCAAAGCAACTCGATCAAATTTTAATGTTATATTAAATGTTAGAACTGATTGCACATTACTTCTTGGCAATAATTTAAACGATGTTTAAAATATTCAATAGAAAAATCAAAGATTTAATAGTAAGACTAAAAAATGAATATTTTTTTATATTAAAAAGAAACATCAAAATGTGAAACTAATTGTTCGAACTGATGTCACATTACTTCTTGGCAATAATTTAAACGATGTTTAAAATATTCAATAGAAAAATCAAAGATTTAATAGTAAGACTAAAAAAAGGCTATCAAAAACTCTTTAGAGGAAGGAGTAAGTATATTTGCATAAAAAATTATGTGACTGTAAAGAAAGTTAAGAGCTTTGCAAAAGTTGTGATATAAAAAAACGAATTCAAGCACTTATCTCTGTTCACCATTAGCAGATAAATTCTATACTCAATAGATACTCAATTTGATGGCAACATTGCCTACTGTCTTAAAATATAACCTCTTTTTTTTTAAATATAACCTATTTTTTCGAGTGGTACTGACTTTTTACATTGGCCAACAATACTGCCACCCTAACATAGCCAAGTTAGTTAAAAAAAGAACATTAAAACATTAAACATTTTTTAACATTGACATGGAACCGAGTTTAGTGCTAGTGGCCTTTTTTTACGAGTTACTTATGAGATATAACACACGAGTTCCATACATAATTTTATCCATCACCTCTAGAATTTCATTAAAACACATTATTTTTCTGATGATAGCAGCGATATTACAAAATTTCTAAGTGTCTCCCCGACACTTAGAAATTTTGGAATATCGCTGCTATCATCAGAAAAATCGCTCCTTAGCTTAAGCCATGACAGGAGAAATAGGCTGTCGTTAAATACTTGAAAAGAAGTAAATAAAATAGAAATAGAAATTTAAAAAAACGATTCTTGAAATTTATTTTCTTTTGAAAATAAAAGTCGAATGTGCTCTATAAAACACTATAATTGTAATTTTCATTTTTTCCAAACCTGTTTATATTACCAATATGTGTACTATAATATTAAATTATTATATTAGGCATACAAAATGTAAACATATATTTAATTTATGCGACGATACGAAGTAATTTATATTTACGCTTTTCATTGCAGTCTGATATTACTATTTTAATTAATGTATATACACACATTTCATATTTGATATCATATTTATAATTTTATATTTACTGTGAAATATTTTACATTCATAATGTAAATTAGCTAGCCTGGTAGTTATCAAATTATGATATGCTGTTAAGAATGTATCGACTATCTGATGGAAGTTTCGTGAACAAAACAGGCTGTTAAACCTTAATTTATTCGGCGGCTTCTGACCGCAACAAACATGTTTGCCCTAATATTTCTCCTTACTTGTTTTACCTACAAGGCTTATACAGAGTCAATAATAATGTTCAAAGACCACGTGATTAGTAACTTTTGTATATATATATATACAACAAATATACGCCCAGTATAATACGCATTTACGCAATAAAGTGACTCATATTTTAAAAATCATGAATACAACCAAATTATTAAATTAATTCAGTTACAAATAATCCCAGGGTGAAATGTGATAAATAGCCATCGCGACTCGCGCCAGAGCGTCGCCAAATATCTCAAGAGCCGAAGCCTGCATATGCACGGTTCTGGAAGATTCCATGTCGTGGTGTCACATAAACAATTTGGGTATCAGCGCCCCTTAGAAACGAGCAAGCGCCAGGCACGTAAAAATCACCTCGAATGGCAACTCTTTAAGTTAAGCGTAAAACTCTGCGCTAAAAACGCATTAATACCACACGCACACTCAAGATTAATAATCACCATGATAACTATGGTATGGGGGCGAATATTTAGCGGTAGATATGTGAGGGGAGTGGGGATTTGAAGCTGAAAAAACCTATTTAAGCATAAGCCACACACGAGCGAGATCAGTAAGAAAGTTGCGTCGGCCACGGGCAACGCACACGACATTCGCGGTTTTGAGTATATAAATTCATGTCGGGTTATAATTAAATTAACGATTGCATATAACGTTGTAAAAAACGCGAAGTAGAATAAATATTTGAATAAATCGAAAAACGTACAATTCTAGGTACAGAGTAATTTAATGTTTTTATTATTAACGATAATATAAAGTTGTTAAACCAGTCTCATTATAAATTCACGGGAGTGCTTATTCCTTTCAATCAACCCTAAGTTACCTATAAATACCAAACACCGATTACCTATTCCTGTCAGTAAACAAAGGCGGCTCGTACGCTATTCGTGTTTACGAATCACTAGAGGAAGCAATAACAGGTGTAAATGACGCCCACCCGCGCACTTCGTTCACACACCTGTTAGTGTGAAATCAAATTGACGGAAAATAGTGTATTTAACCAACCACAAGTTACCTAGAAAAGCCAAACACTGATTACCCATTCCTATCAGTAAACAAATGTTTACTGACAACTGATGAACATCAGTTGAAACTGATGTTTACTGGCGGCTCGAACGCTATTCGTGTTTACGAATCACTAGAGGAAGCAATAACAGGTGTAATTGACGCCCACCCGCGCACTTCGTTCACACACCTCTTATTGTGGAATCACCTCCTCCACTAGAATCAAATCGTCGTCAGCATCATAACATTTAAACATATAAACTCATCATACATCGCGCTCGCGATCGCAAACTAACGTGGCTGTATTCACCATAACTATAACAACTAATCAAGGCATTCAGTGTTACCCTCCGACATACATCATCACATTCAAATCAAAATAATTCATAAAAATGATGGCTTCTTCATTTTAAATCATAAATGAGCACATAACGTGCATATTATTGGGCAGAGTGATTTATAATTGTATAAATAAATAAGTTGGATTAAATCATAATAATTTAAAAACATAATGTATAAAAATACTGGTTTCTTTATTTCAAATCATAAAACAAGCACATAACGTACCTATTATTGGGCAGAGTAATTTAGAATCGAACAGATAAAATAGGCTGGATTAAATCTCAATAATTTGAAGACATAATGACAATTTATGGTGAAATATCGTAAACAAGAAATAAGTGGAATTATTAAAACCCCGCATAAACAGAGAAAATGATAAACGAGAGAATGAAGCTTGGTATAATCACAAGAGAAGTTATTAATAACCTTCAATGTTCCTAATAATAATATATTATAACATTACATAAACATTTCCGATTGAGGTAGCAGAACTGTTATTTGACACAACTTGTAACATGTCTGACGGTGATGACTACTTGTGACATTGGTGCTTGCTGTGGTCGTGGGTAGAATTACTAATTTACCTCAATCAACGTAAACAATGGTGCTCCAATAATTACATTACTGTGTGGACACCGACACAACCATGAAATTCGGGAAGATCGCGAGATACCTTTAGTAATCATTCATGAATTATTGGGGATATTTCAACATCTTTAAATAGTTCTATTTTTTATTATATCACTTTCCCGTAGTTAAATGGAGTGAAAGGGCATGGTAATAAATGGTCTAAGAAACTACAGAAGCACGTGCATGTAAAACAAACTCTCGTAAATAAACTTCGTAGTCATAACCATTTTCAAACTATCAATTGAATAAATAAAAGAATTTACACATTCATTATAAGGTTAACGAAATATATAAAATAAATCTATTCATGTCATAATCGCCAACCTGTGTTTTATTTCCCTGTACGTTATAATTATATAAATTAATTTACATCATCGTCAACCTGTGTTTTATTTCCCTGTGTCTTACAATTTCAGCGTGTCTATTATTAAATAAACAAAACAAATCTTTAAATTGGTGCTTTCTTGTATTAATCCATTATTAGTGTACGTTAATTAACACATTACCAATAGCAAATAACCTTGAAAGTAATCACGGTAGTTAAATTAAACGTCACGACGTGTAAGTACTAAATACGATCACAAATCAGGAGCCAAAATAATTAAAAAATTATATAATAAATCACGAGCCAAAATAATCAAGAAATTATATAATAATTTCACGATAAAAACGACGAATAATGAAATAATTATATAACAAAATAATATCGGAGCGTTACAGTACATAAGAAATAACAGCATTTATCATATTTTTTATCAATAGATGGGTGGTGGTACTCCTTACTTCAATTGGCCATCAGCCGTAGCCTTTCAGCCTAAACTTTTGTATATTT
Source organism: Othius punctulatus (assembly GCA_951805005.1). Taxonomy (NCBI): domain Eukaryota; kingdom Metazoa; phylum Arthropoda; class Insecta; order Coleoptera; family Staphylinidae; genus Othius; species Othius punctulatus. The sequence continues at coordinate 16,204,967 of OX638141.1, forward strand.
AGTGAATTTTATTTTACTACGTTGCTTGTAAGCAGGGGTCTGACGTTTGGAGCCATTGGCGTTCGTAGATTATTATTGATAAGTTTCCTTTATCTTCGCGCCTGTGTTCACAGTATTACCTGTGTTATTTATCGAACTTACGACTTTTTATTTCATTCTTTGTTTTATTTGCACCAATAAAACCAGAGTTCTTTTGTGAGCTAGCTTATCTACTTTGAAATTGCTTTGACAAGTCGAGTCTGAGTTATAACACTGACATTACATAACCTATAAATACTTTCAAATTTGTAATTATTAATATTAATAATAATAATAATCGCTACTACTCCTCCACCTATGGCGGTATGGAGGTATGGAGGTATGTCTTATAGAAGCGAGCACGACGCCTTAATTATTATGGCGTATTTCCGAACTGGAACTCACAATGCAGATGGTTTATGGTCGTATTCACTGCAGTCTTGTGTCGATCAGTTTACCGATGCTTTTCTGGAACTGAATGTTGACACCTTTGCAAATCATAAGCTTCATGTGTCCTAAAAGTGTACGCCACTGACGATGCTACATTTAGTATTGCAAACCACTGCTTTCAGTGTGTTAAATGGGTTGCCTATAGTGCAGTGAATTTTAGTGTTTTAATACAGTGAAGCGTGTAATTTTTCGTTTCGAAACTTAATTTTTGCAATGTAAATCATTAAGGTATTTACGTTACTGAGACAATGTCAGCAATAGAAACTTAGTTTGGCTAAGTAAACACTTTAAGACGGCCCGCATAATTCCGAATGCTTTAGATCTTTGGGACATTTGCGCCCGTGAGGGGTTAATTAAAACATCCCCATGAACTCCTCTCGGGTTCAGTTCAAACTGGCTTTTTTTTCGTCGCATCGCAGACATTTGCTTTTATTGAACAGAACTGTAGGCATGCAATTTCCTTCGCCTCACTCTGCAAATAGCCCGTCTCATACAGATACGACTCGAATGAAATTAAACGAAAACGAGAATTGGGTATTTTAAAGGCACATGTTGTATGATAGGCTCTTTCGTCCAAAAATTTAGATGAGCTCAAATGATCCACAAGTATCTCTTGAGCAGTAATAAATAGTGATTCGCTTAATTTATAAAAATGTGCCCTAATAAGGTTGCGATGGCCACTATAGTCTGTCCAAGTTCAAGACAAAGCTAATATAAACAGTGATTGACGACAATTTACAGGGCCGATTCTACACAACACAAGTTCAATACAAGTGTAGCGATCGCAGTAAGAAAATAGTGCCCTGATAATGTTGCGATGGCTACTACAGTCTGTCCAATTTCAAGACGAAGCTAATATAAACCGTGATCGACGACAATTTACAGGGCCGATTCTACACAATACAAGTTCAATACAAATGTAGCGATCGCAGTAAGAAAATAGTGCCCTGATAATGTTGCGATGGACACTATAGTCCAATTTCAAGACGAAGCTAATATAAACAGTGATCGACAACAATTTACAGGGCCGATTCTACACAACACGAGTTCAATACGAGTGTAGCGATCGCAGTAAGAAAATAGTGCCCTGATAATGTTGCGATGGCCACTATAGTTTGTCCAATTTCAAGACGAACCTAATGTAAACGTGTTCGACGACAATTTACAGGGCCGATTCCACACAACACGAGTTCAATACTAGTGTAACAATCGCAGTAAGAAAATAACCTTAGTCCGGGTAGATCGGAGACTGCAGCACGACCAATCGTACTCTCCATTCACGATCTTTTTGCGTCAGGGGGTCTATGAATATCTAGTAATTTTGTTGGTAGTGTTTCGTAAATAACTGAATTCCCCAATGGAACTTGTCAAATATTTTTAGGTTAAGTTGTTTTCAATTTGAGGTTATATTTAAAAAAAAAACATTGTTGCCAGATGTAAAGTTTAAATTTTTAGAGATGAAAGCTAGTAGTGAAAAAAATTATAAATCTGACAATGTGGTAGTAAGCAAATCTCTAATAGACATCGACACAAAAAATTATAAACTTCTTACTTAATAATAAGTTTAAATTATTAGAGATGAAAGCTATTAGTGGAAAAAGTTATAATGACAATGTGGTAGGAAGCAAATTTCTAATAGACATCGACTAAATGATTAAAACAATAATTAACTTCCGTTGCATCACTGAATCAGTTTGTCCAACATGACAAAAAGAAACCAAGCCAACCCAGTTGCAAAAAGGTCGTGAATGTATAATATGCTTCTGATAAAGTGTTCACGCGGGGAACACATGTAAGATTGTTTATATAAGCTTCGTCTTGAAATTGGACGGACTATAGCAATCGCGGTATCTCCGATCGTCATTCAAGATTCATCCAACAAACATATACATGAATATTTCCGTTAGCATATCGATATAGTGAAAAAAATTATAGATCTGACAATGTGGTAGGAAGCAAATCTCTAATAGTCATCGAAAAACAAAGTAATAGTCAACACAAAAAATAATTAACTGCCGTTGCATCACTGAATCAGTTTGTCCAACATCACAAAAAGAAAAAAAAGCCAACCCAGTTGCAAAAAGGTCGTGAATGTATAATATGCTTCTGATAAAGTGTTCGCGCTGAGAACACATGTAAGCTGTTTATATAAGCTTCGTCTTGAAATTGGCCGGACTATAGCAATCGCGGGACCTCCGCTCGTCATTCAAGATTCATCCAACAAACATATCCATGAATATTTCCGTTAGCATATCAACACATTATGTAAACACTACTAGGGCTTTATGAGATAATATTTACCGCACGAATAATATTTGAATATTAATATATAATACGTGAAATACAGATGCTAATGTTAAAAAAACATACATTCTGTACTATATTACCATAAATCAATAGTTTTTTTGCGTACATTGTATAATAATTTGAATTTCTTTTGTTTTAGGTAAGTCATCTTGTCATCAATTCGAATAGCATGAGAGGCATTTTAAGGGAAATGAACAACAATTAGTAAGTTTTTGTAACTCTGTTGAAATCGTTATAAAAACAAGGATAATGCGTGCCCTAAAAGTATTTGTAAGTCTAAACTGAACTGGTAAAGGTACTATGTTAATAGTATATAACGTCATTAGGCCGATATGTAGCAAATAACAGGCGCGGGTTGAAGTTTGTAAACCGAGGCGGAGCGGAGCGCAGCCGAGGTTTATATTCAACCAAGCCTGTTATTAGCATACCGGTCGTATGTTGTTCGATACTTTTTGTAATACCTAAATTACAAAAACTGGTCAATTTATCAATATTAAATTTCAAAATTAATAAACTAGTTATCCAGGCGCAATTTGATACCATAGCAACATCAACGGTTCAAATACAAACAAACAAATCAAAGTGAAATTAGAAAAATAATGTCAGATGTGCAAAGTTCTTCGTTTTGTGGTATCCCCGAAGATGTACTAAATGAAGCAAATGCTGCCACAATCGATTTACTTCCCCAAAAAAGCAGCAGCAGGTATGAGAAAGAATATGATGACTTTATTGCTCATAAATTTGCGTTGTCATTTAAATAACGTCCACGGCCGTTATTATAACGGCCAAGGCCTTTACGCCTGTCATATCGATCAAGCAGACAGTACTGATAAATGTCAATAACACAGAGGTATTACAAAAAAGCATTTTGCGGACGAAAAAGTGTTTTGCGGACGGAAAAGTGTTTTGCTGACGATAAAGAATTACGCATGAAAAAAGTGTTTTGCGGATGAAAAAGTATTTTGCGGACGAAAAAGTTTTTGCGGACGGAAAAGGGTTTTGCGGACGAAAAAATAATTTTCTTCGCAAGTAATATTTTTTCACTGCATTCACTGACGAAAAATTCCACTTTTAGGTAAGGTCGACACAAAACGTATTTGTCGACGCATTTGAAAAATTTCTGTAATTTTTCGCTGTTCAGTAATCTCCTATTCATGTGGCGCACCCTGCAGTTAGTTTTTTCACATATACTCCTGTCCGGAAAATTATAAATCCATCCATATTATGGCAGTGGTTTGCATAAAGTACGAAATAGTTTCCAAATGGATGAATGTTCAGCACATAATTCGAGATACGTTAGAGAATTTTTTGTTCCAAATACGAAAGAGAATTTTTCGTTTCAAATATGAAAGATAATTTTTTGTTTCAAATATGAATAATTTGTTTTCTATTGGCAACCTGAAATTAAAGATCCATGCTGGATGACCTTTTAAAAATGTTACTGCATTTATTGGGAAATGCAGTGAATAATTTTGCCGGAATTGTTTAATCAGTCTTCTTAAATTATTTATGATATTTAAGAATAATTAGGTGAATCTTCTATTCTAAAACACTTCGGCGTTTGGTAGATAGATTAGTCTAGCTAGATATTTAGCCTTTTGTCGGATCTCTTTCAATACTTATTGGTATTACATGCCCTAACAAACTTGAGACTTCGGATATTAAAAATATCAGATTCCTTTGAATTAGAGGTAAATTAATAGATTTGGCCGTTATTTTATGAAAGTCCATATTCGTTACATTAATAATATTTTCTTATCACTTTCAAACCTTTTTTTATTTTATTTTCCACTACAATGTTTCACCACACTGTGGCTTCTTCAGGTGAACAATCTTGATATTGATTCAATTAATGTTTACGGTTATTTTTGATTTTTTTGACTTTTGGCATTTCTATCATAGATATAAACGCCAACCAATATTTTGCTTCAATCTTCAAATATTCCAATAAAATATTGGTTGGCGTTTATATCTATAACAGAAATGCAAACAGTCAAAAAAAAAACCGTCAACATTAATTTAATCAATATCAAGATTGTTTACCTGAAGAAGCCACAGTGTATTGAAGCATTGTAGTGGAATATAAAAAAATAAATAAAGTTTTGAAAGTGATGAGAAAATATTATTGAAAAATAGTTCCATATTCAAAGAATTGCATTCTTTGTAGGTGTCTTTGGTCGTATATCGTTGATAATAGTGTGCTTTACGTCCATTACTTCCCTTATTCTGATGTGTCTAATTCTCTCCATCTTTGATCTTCCCTTTCAAGATCAATGTACATAATATAAGTTGTTTCATTCGCCTTTTATTTAAATCATGCATTTTATGCCTTGGTGCCTACTTTCATACTCGCCAAACGATTGCAAATGCACAGGGCTCTAATGAAGACGGGAAAGCGAGGAACTCTGTCCATTAAAACACTTTGAGCATAATTTATGAGTTTCTGAACCACTTCTAATGGATACAGCGCAGTGGTTCGTAACCTCCTTTATGCCGGAAAAAGTACAGAAGTTGATATTTGTGCTTTTTACTGGAGGTACATTTTAATAAATGTATTTATTTCTTCCCAAAGGGCATAAATCCTGCTTTAAAGAAAATCTATTTGAATTGTACCAAACTTACAGACAGCTTACAGCATTGTCTCGAAGCACATCGATTAGTTAATCAAATCAGGTGTTATGAGAACTTGTTTAAGCTTCAGTTCTTACTATTATTACAAACAGAACGCGATTTAATCAAATTTCGCTGACTTGGGTTTAATCAACAGTTGGAGAAATTCCAGCTTACAGCATCAATGGAAGTCTTAATGCTGTCAAGACTGGTCCGCTATGTAATTTATAGACTTGTCATATTGCGGTTATTGCAAGCTTTAGTGCACAATAACAGAATTAACTGGAGGAAGTTTGCGGCAATTGTATAGTAATGAAAACTGGAGTGAACGGGTTAAAATGCCGTTCCATAGTTGTTTTCTAAAGAGTATATTAAAATATGAAATAATAAATGCTTAACATTTTTTAATCCGTAATATATTACTTCTTTTAAAATGTATTGATACAAATATCAAGCGTTTAATTAATGGGGCCATTATTAAAATTGAGGTGATAATTATGTAGTTAGTAAATTGTGTAATGATTTGATGTATTTTGAAATTCGACGTAATATTATGAAATCTTAACAGTTATAATTGTAATTCTCGTAAAGTAAAACTTCATATTTTGAAATCTTAACAGTTATAATTGAAATTCTCGCAAAGTAATGAATATTTTAACAGTAATCAATAATTTTCGTAAGGTAATGAATCTTTTAACAGTAATCAATAATATTGGACAGTAATCATAGAAATTTTAACAAAACATTGAAATTAAAGATAATTAAAAATTTGCAATCTTTCAAATGTTGCAGACACATAAAAAAGGCTTCAATTATTAAAATGTTGATAGTAATTACAAAAATTTCCAACAAAATAATTCGGGCAATTGTTTTGAAGAAATAATAGAAAAGTGCATTATTTTGAAAATATTTACAGTATTTCATACCAAGTAAGATTCCTGATTTAAATGGTGCTTATTTGAAACATTTATGCTGCAAAATATGAAAATTTCTTTAAATTAATTAAAATCCTCAAAGTTATCGTTGAAATTTTAGTAGAAATCTCTAAAACTTGGAAAGTACGTATTGAAATCTTAACAGTTATCATTGAAATGCTCATAAAATAGTGAAACTTTAAACTGTAATCAATAAAATTTGACAGTAATCATAAAAAATTTAATAAAATAATTGAAATTAATATAATAATAAAAAAATTGACTGATATCTTTCAAATATTGCCGAAACATGAAAAAAATGGCTGCAATTATTGAACTGTTGATAGAAATTATAAAAAATTGACAAATAATTTGACAATTGTTTTGAAGAAATAATAAGTAAGTGCATTGTAATGAAAATTTTGACAGAATTTCATACCAAGTAAGATTTGTTATTTAAATCGGGCTTCTATGAAACATTTGTGTTGAAAAATATGAAAATCACTAAAGTTTAAAAAATTCTCAAAGTTATCGTTGAAATATTCGTAGAAATCACTAAAACTTTGAAAGAAACTATTTAAATCTTAACAGTTATTTTTGAAATGTTCATAAAGTGGTGAAACTTTTAACTGTAATCAATAAAATTTGACAGTAATCAGAAATTTTGACAAAATAATTGAAATTAAAGCAAAAATGATTAAACCATTCAGATATCTTTCAAATGTGGCCGAAATCATGAAAATATTGGCAGCAATTATTGAAATTTTGATAGTAATTATTACATTTTTGACAAAATAATTGACATCCGATATATTTTTTGGTGAAATAATAAAAAAAGTGCACTTTTATGAAAATGTTGGCAGTATTTCATTTAAAACATTTATGTTGAAAAATATAAAAAATTCGCTAAATTTATAAAAATTCTCAAAGTTATCGTTGAAATATTCGTAGAAATCACTAAAACTTTGAAAGCAACTATTTAAATCTTAACAGTTATTATTGAAATGTTCATAAAGTGGTGAACTGTAATCAATAACTTTTGACAGTAATCAGAAATTTTGACAAAATAATTGAAATTGAAGCAAACATGATTAAAACATTGAGATATCTTTAAAATGTGGCCGAAATCATCAAAGCATTGGCAGCAATTATCCAAATGTTGATCGTAATTATAGCATTTTTGACAAAATAATTGACATTCGATATATTTTTTTGTAAAATAATGAAATAAGTGCATTTTTATGAACATTTTTACAGTATTTTATACCAAGTAAGATTCATGATTTAAATAGTGCTCATTTAAAACATTTATGTTGAAAAATATAAAAGAATCATTAAATTTATAAAAATTCTCAAAGTTATCGTTGAAATATTCGCAGAAATCACTAAAACTTTGAAAGCAACTATTCAAATCTTAACAGTTATTATTGAAACATTTATAAAGTGGTGAAACTTTTAAGCATCTTTTGAAATCTTAACAGTTATTATTGAAATGTTCATAAAGTGGTGAAACTTTAATTGTAATCAATAAAATTTGGGAGAAATCATAGAAATTTTAACAAAACAATTTAAATTGAAGCAAGAATGAATAAAGAACGTGATAGTTTCAAATGTTGCCGACAACATTACAAAATGGCTGCAATTATTGAAATGTTGATAGTAATTATATCATTTTTGTCAAAATAATTGACACTCGACAATTGTTAAATAAATAATAATAATGTACATTTTTATGGAAATTTTGACCATACCAAGTAAGAGTAATTTATATAGGATTCATTAAAAAAAATGTTGCAAAATATAAAAGTATCACTAAATTAATTAAAATCCTAAAAGTTATTGTTGAAATTTTCGTAGAAATGACTAAAACTTTGAAAGCAACTATTTAAATCTTAAGTTATTATTGAAATGTTCATAAAGGGGTGAAACTTTTAAATGTAATTAATAAAATTTGACAGTAATCATAGAATTTTAACAAATTATTTGAAATTGAAGCAGAAATGATTAAATCATTGAGATATCTTTCAAATGTGGCCGAAATCATGAAAACATTGGCAGCAATTATTATAATGTTAATAGTAATTATAACATTTTTGACAAAATAATTGACATTCGATATATTTTTTTGGTGAAATAATAAAAAAGTGCATTTTTATGAAAATTTTGGCAGTATTTCATACCAAGTAAGATTCATGATTTAAATAGTGCTCATTTAAAACATTTATGTTGAAAAATATAAAAAAATCACTAAATTTATAAAAATTCTTAAAGTTATCGTTGAAATATTCTTAGAAATCACTAAAACTTTGAAAGCAACTATTGAAATTTTAACAGTTATTATTGAAATGTTCATAAAGTGGTGAAACTTTTAAGCATCTATTGAAATCTTAACAGTTATTATTGAAATGTTCATAAAGTGGTGAAACTTTTAACTGTAATCAATAAAATTTGACAGTAATCATAGAAATTTTAACAAAATAATTGAAATTGAAGCAAAAATGATTGAATCATTGAGATATCTTTCAAATGTGGCCGAAATCATGAAAACATTGGCAGCAAATATTATAATGTTGATACTAATTATAACATTTTTGACAAAATAATTGACATTCGACATATTTTTTGGTGAAATAATAAAATACGTGCATTTTATGAACATTTTTACAGTATTTCACACCAAGTAAGAATCATGATTTAAATAGTGCTCATTTAAAACATTTATGTTGAAAAATATTAAAAAAATCACTAAATTTATAAAAATTCTCAAAGTTATCGTTGAAATATTCGTAGAAATCACTGAAAGTTTGAAAGCAACTATTGAAATCTTAACAGTTATTATTGAAATGTTCATAAAGTGGTGAAACTTTTAACTGTAATCAATCAAATTTGAGAGTAATCAGAAATTTTGACAAAATAATTGAAATTGAAGCGATAATGATTATAACATTGAGATATCTTTAAAATGTGGCCGAAATCATCAAAGCATTGGCAGCAATTATTGAGATGTTGATAGTAATTATAACATATTTGACAAAATATTTGACATTCGATATATTTTTTGGTGAAATAATAATAAAAAAATTGCATTTGTATGAAAATTTTGACAGTATTTCATAACAAGTAAGATTCATGATTTAAATAGTGCTCATTTAAAACATTTATATTGAAAAATATAAAAAAATCACTAAATTTATAAAAATTCTCAAAGTTATCGTTAAAATAATCGTAGAAATCACTAAAACTTTGAAAGCAACTATTGAAATCTTAACAGTTATTATTGAAATGTTCATAAAGTGGTGAAACTTTTAACTGTAATAAATAATTGAAATTGAAGCAAAAGTGATTAAAACATAGAGATATCTTTCAAATGTTGCCGAAATCATCAAAACAATGGCAGCAATTATTATAATGTTGATAGTAATTATACCATTTTTGACAAAATATTTGACATTCGATAAATTTTTTGGTGAAATAATAAAATAAGTGCATTTTTATGAACATTTTCGCAGTATTTCATACCAAGTAATATTCATGATTTAAATAGTGCTCATTTAAAACATTTATGTTGAAAAATATAAAAGTTTTACTAAATTTATAAATATTCTTAAAGTTATCGTTGAAATATTCGTAGAAATCACTAAAACTTTGAAAGCAACTATTGAAATCTTAACAGTTATTATTTAAATGTTCATAAAGTGGTGAAACTTTTAACTGTAATCCATAAAATTTGACAGTAATCAGAAATATTGACAAAATAATTGAAATTGAAGCAAAAATGATTAAATCATTGAGATATGTTTCAAATGTGGCCGAAATCATCAAAACATTGGCAGCAATTATTGAAATGTTGGTAGTAATTATAACATTTTTAACAAAATATTTGACATTCGATATATTTTTGGTGAAATAATAAAAGTGCATTTTTATGAAAATTTTGACAGTATTTCATACCAAGTAAGATTCATGGTTTAAATAGATAGTGCTCATTTAAAACATTTATGTTGAAAAATATAAAAAAATCGCTAAATTTATAAAAATTCTCAAAGTTATCGTTGAAATATTCGTAGAAATCACTAAAACTTTGAAAGCATCTATTGAAATCTTAACAGTTATTATTGAAATGTTCATAAAGTGGTGAAAATTTTCAGCATCTATCGAAATCTTAACAGTTATTGAAATATTCATGAAGTGGTGAAAATTTTAAGCATGTATCGAAATCTTAACAGTTATTATTGAAATGTTCATGGAGTGGTGAAACTTTAACTGTAATCAATAAAATTTGACAGTAATCATAGAAATTTTAACAAAATAATTGAAATTGAAGCTGGAATGAAAAAAAAACGTACAAAAAAATTGATTACGTATCTGTCCTTTTTTGACAAAATAAACATGCTAACGTGAATGTTTTAAAGCTTGATTTTCCGAAACATAGTTTCCTACAAGGGGCCAATGTTACATGTTCCAAACAAGTAGATCAAATTTTCTAATACCTAAAGACGACATCTACAAGTTCTAATATATTGGAACGCATTTATTTAAAACCTCAATAGTGGAGTCAATCTTTGAAAATTTTGGCGAGGTTGGGAAATTTTGGTAAAAGCAACGAGACCCGGTGGAACTTGTTTGTTATAGCAAATGTAAGAAAACCCTGAGTTTTTCGACATGTCGACGAGTCGGAAAACGACATCCACAAGTTCTAATATATTGGAACGCATATATATAAAACCTCAATAGTGGAGTCAATCTTTGAAAATTTTTGGCGAGGTTGGGAAATTTTGGTAAAAGCAACGAGACTCGGTGGAACTTGTTAATTATAGCAAATGTAAGAAAACCCTGAGTTTTTGGGGGAAAAAAATCCTTGCGACCCCCTTTTTTTTACCAAAAAGGGCCAAACTGACCCATTTTGGAGGTTGTTTTATGTTTTAATCTTTTTCAACCACTTAAATCAGTAGCTAAGGTACAAAACTGGTACATTTTTATTACCAATGTTCAAAGAATCTCCAGTTAAAATTTTGCATCGATATTTTCTTTGCAGCAAAATGTAGGTCATTTTGTTGACTTTTTTCGTCTCATGACAGCAATATAGCCTTTATCAAAAGTTCGGTTGATATTTAGCCTTTTACAGTGTATATACCTTTTTCCGCGTTTTGTGCGATAATTTACCAATAGCTCGAAACATATCGATTTTCTGTTGATATATTTCGAAAATATCTTTTTTTTTCTTCAAAAACTCTGGTTTTCTTACTTTTGGTAGAACAAACAAGTTCCACTAGGTCTCGTTGCTTAAAAAAAAAAAGCCACTTTTTCCAGACTAACTCCACTACAAGAAAAGGTGGAAGTTTGTAATTTTTGATAGAAATAATTCCGACGTTTTTAGGCATTCCCCTGCTCGTCAAAAATTTGCAGTGCGATTTCTACGCATGGTTGTATTTCAATCAAGCATTTTTTTTTTGTTGAGCAGCACATAAAGAATCAACATCAACATACGAAGTAGCTAAAATTACTCCTGTAAATTAGTCTGCAGTAAATGAAAATATAAACCCTTTGATGATCTGCCGGCAAACGAGTTAAATGAAAAATACCCAGAACGAGGCGTATGTTCACACAAAAGAATATTCATCCTGAAACTTGATTAATCTCCTCCGCATCATTTGATACGAGACTTCGCACAATAAAGAACAAAATCAAGTTCCACCAATTTCGCCCGTTCCACGTTTTTAGTCTCGGATTTGCATGTCCGAGTTTCAATCACTTTTTGATCGTTCGACCTTTCTAGCTGCACTGGGGCATTCTTTATCGGATCAAGGACTCCGTTGTGCGAGGAATATCGTGATGGGAAGCTGCTGGCGATTTTCTGCAACGCTTTATATCGGCCGAAGGACGTGGGATGAGATTCCTCCCGCCTTCGGGGGCATAGAGTCTTCCTTTTGTGCCACTAAGAAATCCCCAGTCTGCGGTTGTTGGCACGGAGGCGGCGAGGTCCTCGGGACCGATCCTACTGATCGATCGTGTGCGGCTTTTTCGCTAATGAATTATTCAATCGTGTAATTGGATCAGAGCCTCCGGGTGCAGATTGTAACGGGTGGTTCAATAGGGGCAATTATGAAATTTTCTTATTAGTATTTGGTCATAAATATAAAACAAGACCTAATTAATTTCGAATGATACTCCTAATGAGAGCGCTCGCAGAGTTATTGTAATTGCAATGCTCCAAGTCGCGGTTTTCCAATTAGGAAGTGAGATACTGGCTTCCTTACGTTCTGCATTACTTACATTACATTACTAAAATGAATCTTTAGGCCTTCCATTGTATTTACGACTAGTTTTCCTTGTCATGTGTTCTTCAAGAAATAAACTTAAAAATAAGATGTTTCAATTATATAGAGTGGGCTGGAATATATTTACACAGTGCACCCTTGTGGTTTTATTCATCCAAGCATCTCATGTTGCATAATTAATACAGTTACTTGAATATCATGTGAACGTATTACTAGTTATTGCGCTAGATAATTGTAGCGAAAACCTGAAAATTTGCCAAATTAAGGGAATATACCGATTCATAAAAATATGGGGGCATGTAAACGACAGGTGGAACCTACAAGTTAATGCTGAAAATTTATACAGTTCAGTTGCGCCTTATTTCCCAACGACGGTTGTGTCATAAGAACGTGATTCCGCAGAATCGAAATTCGAAGACTACTTCTCCTGGAGAACCTACACACTTGAAGATTAGGCCTTTGTGCTGGGTAATATATACTGAGTAGCATATTATTACATACAAGTATCCAGATCAACTCGACATAACCACAATGAAGGCATCTTCACAACGAATGGCATCATTTTCCAGAGATTTCCATGTTCCTTCTCGCTCCAATATTCCGCGTTTCATATTTCAACAACACAGTGTATATTCATAATTGGTCCAATTTCTCTGATTGGTTTCGCGTGAACATTATTATTGAAATTCATTTTTATACTAAGTTTAGAGAAGTAAAAAATAGAAAGAAGCAAGAAACACAGAATAGAATTAAAGTGAATAAGCTGGAGTAGGTATACAAGGAGATAGTAGAAAAAGTAATGCTATTATTGCATTACACAAAATATTCTATTCGTATACCTCTTGTACAAACTTTAACCTGCGTAAAACTCTAAATTGCAGACACCAGTAAATTATTATTATTATTTAAGGTTGTTGTAATTGACAAAACCTTACATTTAATTATTATTATTATTAAGTAAAAGAATAAAAACACAAACACAGGGCAGGCAATCATGATGAAAAATCCATCATCAAATCAAAAATTCTACAATAGTTGTGTATGGAAACATTGAGATGATACCGAATGCGTCCTTATTCAATACGAGAAAGAATGTACAACAACAGTACAACAATAGTACAAACACATAGTGAAAATTGAACAAAATATCGAGAGAGAAAAGCGGGCGAAAATGTACAAAAGACTAATAGAAGCACATTGTGAAAATCGAACAAAGAATAGTGTTACGTAATCGAAGGACCAGGCCAGTTGTATCGCCAATGTAAATGAAAAGGTAATTAAAATTCGTATGTTTGGAAATAACGTGGACTATAATTAATATGTAACAATAATAAATACACAACGATGTATACCGGTGAAGGTAACGAATTGAAGTCTTGTCTACTCTGCACTCTTACAACTAATTTTTGAGTTACTGGGGTGGGGCACAATTTGAATTATGCACCGCGAGGGGTGGCTTGAAGATGGTCCCTGATTGGTGCGGCATTTCGTTTTGGTAAACCATGTTGCCACGCTTGGTTCTTACAATCCTTGGGTAATTCCTCTATCTGGAATTTCTGAGGATTCCTAATGCGGTGCAATAAATATGTTTTGGATTTCCCGGTCGCTAATTATATTGGCCGAAGTGGCAATCCTTGTTTAATAAACAGCTTAAGGTGCCTATTGATCTTTATGCGCACCGTAATTTACTCAAGCACTTCTCGGTGAATATAATGGGCAGCTGATAGCCACTCCAATAACTCGTCTTTTCAATCTTAATACAAATGTGTCTGCTGCAATAAAAGCCAAATACCGAGAATACACTTTAAAACAGATTTGGGGTTCGACGCTGTGGAATAGCGCCGAAACAAATACAGAGATATTAAAATAGAGTGTATAAGCTGAAAGAGGGGGGTGGGGGGTATACAAAGGACCATTAGTAGCAGTGATGAGATCAGAGATTTCAGATAGATGACATTGGTAACAATAGTAGAAGCACATTGTGAAAATCGAACAAAGACAAGAGAGAGACTTAAATATGAACTAGAAAAAATTAGATCGTTTAAGCTAAAGAAGAGGGGAAAATATATACCAAAGACTTATTAATACAGGCAACATGTAAGCAAAGTACATAATCAAGAAATGGGTGTAGAGCAAATTTAAAGTAGTCGTAAACACCGCAAGAAAATTAGCGTGCAAGGATCACTGGCAAAACAAGAACAAGAAGGACATACTAAGTGAATAGCATAGGACATAGCAAATTAGGAGGAAGGATAGAAAATATATTTAGAGATCAAAAGAAGTCAAAGAAGTCTAAACAGCTAATTCGGTCGGAATTTGAGGAACGGATCGAAAAAGACAGTAAAGGAAGTTAAAGCCCGTCTTTAGAGTGCTTAAAAATAGTGGTATAAGGAAGGGGAAGGAAAATAGGAATTGTAGGCTAAGTGAAACAACACGTGAAAAGTAGGCTAAGTGAAACAACAATTATCAGAATTTAGCAGAAAAGATGGAAAATATATTTTGAGAAAATCAAAAATGTGCAAACAGCTAAAGGGAAGCATAATAGGAATCGTAGGCTAAGTGAAACAACAACTGAAAAGTAGGCTAAGTAAAACAACAATTAGCAGAATTTAGCTGAAAAGATGGAAAATATATTTTGAGAAAATCAAAGATGTGCAAACAGCTAAAGGGAAGCATAATAGGAATCGTAGGCTAAGTGAAACAACACGTGAAAAGTAGGCCAAGTGAAACAACAATTATCAGAATTTAGCAGAAAAGATGGAAAATATATTTTGAGAAAATCAAAAATGTGCAAACAGCTAAAGGGAAGCATAATAGGAATAGTATGCTAATTGAAACAATAAGTGAAAGGTAGGCTAAGTGACACAACAATTAGCAGAATTTAGCAGAAAATTTAGATGGAAAATATATTCTCAGAAAATCAAATATGTGCAAACAGCTAAAGGGAAGCATAATAGGAATCGTATGCTAAGTGAAACAACAATTAGCAGAATTTAGCAGAGAAGGTGGAAAATATATTTTGAGAAAATCGAAGATGTGCAAACAGCTAAAGGGAAGCATAATAGGAATCGTAGGCTAAGTGAAACAACAACTGAAAAGTAGGCTAAGTAAAACAACAATTAGCAGAATTTAGCTGAAAAGATGGAAAATATATTTTGAGAAAATCAAAGATGTGCAAACAGCTAAAGGGAAGCATAATAGGAATCGTATGCTAAGTGAAACAACAATTAGCAGAATTTAGCAGAGAAGGTGGAAAATATATTTTGAGAAAATCGAAGATGTGCAAACAGCTAAAGGGAAGCATAATAGGAATCGTAGGCTAAGTGAAACAACACGTGAAAAGTAGGCTAAGTGAAACAACAATTATCAGAATTTAGCAGAAAAGATGGAAAATATATTTTGAGAAAATCAAAAATGTGCAAACAGCTAAAGGGAAGCATAATAGGAATAGTATGCTAATTGAAACAATAAGTGAAAGGTAGGCTAAGTGACACAACAATTAGCAGAATTTAGCAGAAAATTTAGATGGAAAATATATTCTCAGAAAATCAAATATGTGCAAACAGCTAAAGGGAAGCATAATAGGAATCGTATGCTACGTGAAACAACAATTAGCAGAATTTAGCAGAGAAGGTGGAAAATATATTTTGAGAAAATGGAAGATGTGCAAACAGCTAAAGGGAAGCATAATAGGAATCGTAGGCTAAGTGAAACAACACCTGAAAAGTAGGCTAAGTAAAACAACAATTAGCAGAATTTAGCTGAAAAGATGGAAAATATATTTTGAGAAAATCAAAGATGTGCAAACAGCTAAAGGGAAGCATAATATGAATCGTAGGCTAAGTGAAACAACAACTGAATAGTAGGCTAAGTGAAACAACAATTAGCAGAATTTAGCAGAAAAGATGGAAAATATATTTTGAGAAAATCAGAAATGTGCAAACAGCTAAAGGAAAGCATAGAAGTAATTTGAGGAAATGATCGATAAAGACAGTAAAGGAAATCAAAGCTCGTCTAAAAAAATATACGGAAGGGGAAGAAAAATATTAATCATGTAGGCCAAGTTAAGAACAAAAAGTAGAGGTAATAACAGAAGACGAATATGTGTATAATGAATTGCTGGAAATTATTTTTCATTAATTAACAATTTGAATGCTTATTAATTGATATATTGAAGAGTAAAATAATAGATTTATCTAGCTACTTAACTTTTTATTTCAATAATGGGAACAATTCCCTAGATGTCAGTACACGCTGTTTTCTACAACGATTTTGTACAATTTTGTATTTTTGAATAATCAACCACCTTTTTTTTTGTTTTCCTATACAATTTCAATCACTATTTTAAAAATATATTTTGAGAAAATCAAAGATGTGCAAACAGCTCAAGGGAAGCATAATAGGAATCGTAGGCTAAGTGAAACAACAAGTGAAAGGTAAGCTAAGTGAAACCACAATTAGCAGAATTTAGCAGAAAAGATGGAAAATATATTTTGAGAAAATCAAAGATGTGCAAACCGCTATAGGGAAGCGTAATAGGAATCGTAGGCTAATTGAAACAACAAGTGAAAGGTAGGCTAAGTGAAACAACAATTAGCAGAATTTAGCAGAAAAGATGGAAAATATATTTTGAGAAAATCAAAGATGTGCAAACCGCTATAGGGAAGCATAATAGGAATCGTAGGCTAAGTGAAACAACAAGTGAAAGGTAGGCTAAGTGAAACAACAATTAGCAGAATTTAGCAGAAAAGATGGAAAATATATTTTGAGAAAATCAAAAATGTGCAAACAACTAAAGGGAAGCATAGAAGGAATTTGAGGAAATGATCGAATAAGACAGTAAAGGAAATCAAAGCTCGTCTAAAAAAATATACGGAAGGGGAAGAAAAATATTAATCATGTAGGCCAAGTTAAGAACAGAAAGTAGAGGTAATAACAGAAGACGAATATATGTGTAATGAATTGCTGGAAATTATTTTTCATTAAATAACCAATTTGAATACTTATTAATTGATATATTGAAGAGTAAAATAAAAGATTTATCTAGCTACTTAACTTTTGATTTCAATAATGGGAACAGTTCCCTGGATGTCAGTACACGCTATTTTGTACAACGATTTTGTACAATTTTGTATTTTTGAATAATCAACCACCTTTTTTTTGTTTTCCTATACAATTTCAATCACCATTTTAAAAATATATTTTGAGAAAATCAAAGATGTGCAAACAGCTCAAGGGAAGCATAATAGGAATCGTAGGCTAAGTGAAACAACAAGTGAAAGGTAAGCTAAGTGAAACAACAATTAGCAGAATTTAGCAGAAAAGATGGAAAATATATTTTGAGAAAATCAAAGATGTGCAAACAGCTAAAGGGAAGCATAATAGGAATCGTAGGCTAAGTGAAACAACAACTGAAAGGTAGGCTAAGTGAAAGAACAATTAGCAGAATTTAGCTGAAAAGATGGAAAATATATTTTGAGAAAATCAAAAATGTGCAAACAGCTAAAGAGAAGCATAGAAGGAATTTGAGGAAATGATCGAAAAAGACAGTAAAGGAAATCAAAGCTCGTCGAAAAAAATATACGGAAGGGGAAGAAAAATATTAATCATGTAGGCCAAGTTAAGAACAAAAAGTAGAGATAATAACAGAAGACGAATATATGTGTAATGAATTGCTGGAAATTATTTTTCATTAATTACCAATTTGAATGCTTATTAATTGATATATTGAAGAGTAAAATAAAAGATTTATCTAGCTACTTAACTTTTGATTTCAATAATGGGAACAGTTCCCTGGATGTCGGTACACTCTATTTTGTACAACGATTTTATACAATTTTGTATTTTTGAATAATCAACCACCTTTTTTTGTTTTCCCATACATTTTCAATCACCATTTTAAAAATATATTTTGAGTAAATCAAAGATGTGCAAACCGCTAAAGGGAAGCATAATAGGAATCGTAGGCTAAGTGAAACAACAAGTTACAGGTAGGCTAAGTGAAACAACAATTAGCAGAATTTAGCAGAAAAGATGGAAAATATATTTTGAGAAAATCAAAGATGTGCAAACAGCTAAAGCGAAGCATAATAGGAATCGTAGGCTAAGTGAAACAACAAGTGAAAAGTAGGCTAAGTGAAATAACAATTAGCAGAATTTAGCAGAAAAGATGGAAAATATATTTTGAGAAAATCAAAAATGTGCAAACAGCTAAAGGGAAGCTTAATAGGAATCATAGGCTAAGTGAAACAACAAGTGAAAAGTAGGCTAAGTGAAACAACAATTAGCAGAATTTAGCAGAAAAGATGGAAAATATATTTTGAGAAAATCAAAGATGTGCAAACCGCTAAAGGGAAGCATAATATGAATCGTAGGATAAGTGAAACAACAAGTGAAAAGTAGGCTAAGTGAAATAACAATTAACAGAATTTAGCAGATAAGATGGAAAATATATTTTGAGAAAATCAAAAATATGCAAACAGCTAAAGGGAAGCATAGAAGGAATTTGAGGAAATGATCGAATAAGACAGTAAAGGAAATCAAAGCTCGTCTAAAAAAATTACGGAAGGGGAAGAAAAATATAAATCATGTAGACCAAGTTAAGAACAAAAAGTAGAGGTAATAACAGAAGACGAATATATGTATTATGAATTGCTGGAAATTATTTTTCATTAATTACCAATGTGAATGCTTATTAATTGATATATTGAAGAGTAAAATAAAAGATTTATCTAGCTACTTAACTTTTGATTTTAATAATGGGAACAGTTCCCTAGATGTCAGTACACGCTATTTTGTACAACGATTTTTGAATAATCAACCACCTTTTTTTTTGTTTTCCGATACATTTTCAATCACCATTTTACTTCGTCTGCCAATGAAATGTATACAAAAACAAGCTACTTTAAAGTTTTTGACTTACTTGTTTTTTAATTAAATGGTGAGAACAGTTCCCTAGATGTCACTACACGCTATTTTGTACAACGATTTTGTACAATTTTGTATTTTTGAATAATCAACCACCTTTTTTTTTTGTTTTCCCATACATTTTCAATCACCATTTTACTTAGTCTGCCAATGAAATGTATACAAAAACAAGCTACTTTAAAGTTTTTGACTTACTTGTTTTTGATTTAAATAGTGGGAACAGTTCCCTAGATGTCACTACACCCTATTTTGTACAACGATTTCGTACAATTTTGTATTTTTGAATAATCAACCACCCATTTTTTTTTTTGTTTTCCCATACATTTTCAATCACCATTTTACTTCGTCTGCCAATGAAATGTATACAGTAACAATCAACTATAAAGTTTTTGACTTACTTGTTTTTGATTTAAATAATGGGAACAGTTCCCTAGATGTCACTAATTGCTATTTTGTACAATATTATAGTTTTGAATAATCAAAACTATTTATTTTGTTTTTCCATGCATTCTCAATTACCATTCTACTTCATCTGCCAATGAAATGTATACAAAAACAATCAACTTTAAAGTTTTTTGACTTACTTGTTTTTGATTTAAATAATGGGATCAGTTCCCCTAGATGTCACTACTCGCTATTTTGTACAACGATTTTGTACAATTTTGTATTTTTGAATAATGAAAACCTTTTTTATTTTGTTTTCCTATAGATTCTCAATTACCTTTCTACTTCGTATGCCAATGAAATGTATACAAAAACAATCAATTTTAAAGTAACTACACCTATGAACTTATAATATTAACCATGTACCCGACACATCATCTCCACAATACCGTTTCTATTTTATAAGGTGATGGTTAACATGGTCCATTATAATATTAACCATGTAACCGACACATAATTTCCACAATATCGTTACTATTTTATAAGGTGATGGTTAACATGTCCATTTGTTTTAACTTTTAAATCATCAAGATGGTTTTGACCATTACTACGTGGTAGCCCATATTAAAACAAGAATGTCATGATTTCATTTTGTGGTAAAAACATAGCAAGTTGTTTCTCTGTTTTTTAACTTTTAAATGATATAATTCGATTAGCACTATTTTCCGGTCAATGCAGAAATTATGCCAGGAGCCTTGTAGCAACCAGGCGAACTAGGTTGAACACTCAGCGATTGTGTAAACGGTCATTTCGAGTTACGAGTCGAGACGATAATAATCGACATAACGATTAATACATCACTTTGAATTTGTATTAGTTAAACGCGGCGCTTTTATAAGTAATACATGTATATCTGATTCTAACTTTCATGATAATGCATTTACTTTGATATTCGTTCATAACTTTTCAGATTTTACTCTCCATAACTATAATTAAATCGACTTAGACTGTAGCAGTAACATTACGTTCGTGTTCCTAAAATCGTAAATGAACGTCTCTGCGACCTGTTCTTACCCTTTTTTTATGGGGTTTCCGCTGCAATATATGCCCGGCCGTAAAATCCCCGAAATCGCCCCCTTCCCACGCGCCAGATATTCGTCTGGCCCTAATACAAATATTTGCAGTCTCTTGAAAAAACCTTTGCGATTGCTTAAAATGTTTAACTGGAATTCTGCAACCACTCCTGGTTCTAATTACAAACTCAAGATAACCACAAGCTATCATCAACCACCCACTTGAGAAAAATATTTTAAATAAATGTGCAAATATTTCAAAATAAGGGTTCAACATATTTTTGTATTATGTTAATATTAGTTACTTTTTATATTTTTTACTTGAAGCGTTATTCCTCTAAACAGTAATAATTTTATAACAGGTAGTAGCAATTCTTGAATAATATTCTGAATCCCCGTCGCTTAATAATGACTGGGTCAACACCTTGCATCATAAACTTATTACCTCACAATGGCAACAAAGTTAATTATTGCGCACAAAACGACGGCATATTCCTAGAATTAATATCACAAAATTAAGGTTTAGTATCTTTCAAAGGACGACGGTCATGTTTTAATTACAGAAACAATTCTGCCACTGGTTTGCGGCTTCTAAGATATTCACGCTCCGCTGAATTTCTTCCCCAATGAATTAAAATAGCCGAGAAATTTAACACCCGAACAGCAGGGCACCTTTCATTCGCAGGTCTTTTAATTAATCTGTTGCGCATCAATGAGCAGTGATAATGAGCAGGAAAATATGACGCCACGCGGTATCAGATTTAATGTAAACGTTAATAAAGAACGCCGGAAAGCATATTTTATCAATGCCAGAACCAGTTGCATGATAAGTGATTTTGTTAATATAATTACTTATTATTATTTAATTGCCATTTGAGGTAAACCCTGGATTTAATTTATAGAAAAGTAGCCAAAGGCACAGTTCTATATCTGTGAGGGAATTTTTATTCCTCACTTCTAATGTTATAATGTTATAATAATGTGTATTATACAAAAGTGTAATGATATAATAAGACAACGAATAACGAACACAAATGTAAAGAAGTAATAAGGAAAAGACATTTGGCCATTGACCTAACTATTCCTCCCAACCACCACACCGAGCATAAAACTGCGCACCTGTAGTTCACCTACAGATAGTCCGTACTGAGAAGATCTCTGTTCCAAGAAGAACAAAGTGGTCTTGTCTTACTCATTCTCGATTTGCAAGACAAGCATATGCATTCTATGTCTAACAACTAGCGATAAAATATATTATGTTCTTAAGTAGCACGAAAGCTACTTAAGCTTATGAAGCAAATGGCCATTGGCCTAACTTTTCCTCCCAACCACCACACCGAGCATAAAA
Source organism: Othius punctulatus (assembly GCA_951805005.1). Classification (NCBI taxonomy): domain Eukaryota; kingdom Metazoa; phylum Arthropoda; class Insecta; order Coleoptera; family Staphylinidae; genus Othius; species Othius punctulatus. The sequence continues at coordinate 16,227,276 of OX638141.1, forward strand.
CTGCGCACCTGTACTTAACCTACAGATAGTCCTTACTGAGAAGATCTCTGTTCATCGAATGGACAGAGTGGTCTTACTCGCTCATTCTCGCATTGCAAGAAACCAACCAAAATAATACCATCAACAACAGTATGGAATACCACCTACGTGTACGCAACCCTCGGAGGACGGCCCAAGTATATGGACACATGCGCATTCTTGACCTTTGCAGGTGCAAATGAAACCCGCGCATACTGCTGACCAGTGTTAACCCATCGATCTTAATACTTTCCCAACGACAGCACTATATATACCTGACTCTCTCGTAATAGCTGATTACCTCCGTTTCAGAGAGGATTTACGATCAGCCAGAGTCGGTACTTAACCCCTCCGCAAGAAGCCCTGGCGCGCTGCCGCCCGGGAAAGTGTTAGAGACCAAAGGGCCTCTTTGAAAGCAGAAAACGCACATCGCATTTGTTTCCGCATCAGCCAGAATGATGCAACAATAACCGAACAACACACACAATAATACCAACAACAACAGTATGGAGTACCACCTACGTGTACGCAACCCTCGAAGGACGACCCAAGTATACGGACAAATGCGCATTCTTGACCTTTGCAGGTGCAAATGAAACCCGCGCATACTACTGACCAGTGGTAACCCATCGATCTTAATACTTTCCCAACGACAGCACTGTATATACCTGACTCTCTCGTAATAGCTGATTACCTCCGTTTCAGAGAGGATTTACGATCAGCCAGAGTCGGTACTTAACCCCTCCGCAAGAAGCCCTGGCGCGCTGCCGCCCGGGAAAGTGTTAGGGACCAAAGGGCCTCTTTGAAAGCAGAAAACGCACATCGCATTTGTTTCCGCATCAGCCAGAATGATGCAACAATAACCGAACAACACACACAATAATACCAACAACAACAGTATGGAGTACCACCTACGTGTACGCAACCCTCGAAGGACGACCCAAGTATACGGACAAATGCGCATTCTTGACCTTTGCAGGTGCAAATGAAACCCGCGCATACTACTGACCAGTGGTAACCCATCGATCTTAATACTTTCCCAACGACAGCACTGTATATACCTGACTCTCTCGTAATAGCTGATTACCTCCGTTTCAGAGAGGATTTACGATCAGCCAGAGTCGGTACTTAACCCCTCCGCAAGAAGCCCTGGCGCGCTGCCGCCCGGGAAAGTGTTAGGGACCAAAGGGCCTCTTTGAAAGCAGAAAACGCACATCGCATTTGTTTCCGCATCAGCCAGAATGATGCATCAATAACCGAACAACACACAATAATACCAACAACAACAGTATGGAGTACCACCTACGTGTACGCAACCCTCGAAAAACGGCCCAAGTATATGGACACATGCGCATTCTTGACCTTTGCAGGTGCAAATGAAACCCGCGCATACTACTGACCAGTGGTAACCCATCGATCTTAATACTTTCCCAACGACAGCACTGTATATACCTGACTCTCTCGTAATAGCTGGTTACCTCCGTTTCAGAGAGGATTTACGATCAGCCAGAGTCGGTACTTAACCCCTCCGCAAGAAGCCCTGGCGCGCTGCCGCCCGGGAAAGTGTTAAAGACCAAAGGGCCTCTTTGAAAGCAGAAAACGCACTTCGCATTTGTTTCCGCATCAGCCAGAATGATGCAACAACAACCGAACAACACACACATTAATACCAACAACAACAGTATGGAGTACCACCTACGTGTACGCAACCCTCGAAAAACGGCCCAAGTATATGGACACATGCGCATTCTTTACCTTTGCAGGTGCAAATGAAACCCGCGCATACTACTGACCAGTGGTAACCCATCGATCTTAATACTTTCCCAACGACAGCACCATATATACCTGACTCTCTCGTAATAGCTGATTACCTCCGTTTCAGAGAGGATTTACGATCAGCCAGAGTCGGTACTTAACCCCTCCGCAAGAAGCCCTGGCGCGCTGCCGCCCGGGAAAGTGTTAAAGACCAAAGGGCCTCTTTGAAAGCAGAAAACGCACATCGCATTTGTTTCCGCATCAGCCAGAATGATGCAACAATAACCGAACAACACACAATAATACCAACAACATCAGTATGGAGTACCACCTACGTGTACGCAACCCTCGAAAAACGGCCCAAGTATATGGACACATCCGCATTCTTTACCTTTGCAGGTGCAAATGAAACCCGCGCATACTACTGACCAGTGTTAACCCATCGATCTTAATACTTTCCCAACGACAGCACTATATATACCTGACTCTCTCGTAATAGCTGATTACCTCCGTTTCAGAGAGGATTTACGATCAGCCAGAGTCGGTACTTAACCCCTCCGCAAGAAGCCCTGGCGCGCTGCCGCCCGGGAAAGTGTTAAAGACCAAAGGGCCTCTTTGAAAGCAGAAAACGCACATCGCATTTGTTTCCGCATCAGCCAGAATGATGCAACAATAACCGAACAACACACACATTAATACCAACAACAACAGTATGGAGTACCACCTACGTGTACGCAACCCTCGAAAAACGGCCCAAGTATATGGACACATGCGCATTCTTTACCTTTGCAGGTGCAAATGAAACCCGCGCATACTACTGACCAGTGGTAACCCATCGATCTTAATACTTTCCCAACGACAGCACTATATATACCTGACTCTCTCGTAATAGCTGATTACCTCCGTTTCAGAGAGGATTTACGATCAGCCAGAGTCGGTACTTAACCCCTCCGCAAGAAGCCCTGGCGCGCTGCCGCCCGGGAAAGTGTTAAAGACCAAAGGGCCTCTTTGAAAGCAGAAAACGCACATCGCATTTGTTTCCGCATCAGCCAGAATGATGCAACAATAACCGAACAACACACAATAATACCAACAACATCAGTATGGAGTACCACCTACGTGTACGCAACCCTCGAAAAACGGCCCAAGTATATGGACACATCCGCATTCTTGACCTTTGCAGGTGCAACTGAAACCCGCGCATACTACTGACCAGTGTTAACCCATCGATCTTAATACTTTCCCAACGACAGCACTATATATACCTGACTCTCTCGTAATAGCTGATTACCTCCGTTTCAGAGAGGATTTACGATCAGCCAGAGTCGGTACTTAACCCCTCCGCAAGAAGCCCTGGCGCGCTGCCGCCCGGGAAAGTGTTAAAGACCAAAGGGCCTCTTTGAAAGCAGAAAACGCACATCGCATTTGTTTCCGCATCAGCCAGAATGATGCAACAATAACCGAACAACACACAATAATACCAACAACATCAGTATGGAGTACCACCTACGTGTACGCAACCCTCGAAAAACGGCCCAAGTATATGGACACATCCGCATTCTTTACCTTTGCAGGTGCAAATGAAACCCGCGCATACTACTGACCAGTGTTAACCCATCGATCTTAATACTTTCCCAACGACAGCACTATATATACCTGACTCTCTCGTAATAGCTGATTACCTCCGTTTCAGAGAGGATTTACGATCAGCCAGAGTCGGTACTTAACCCCTCCGCAAGAAGCCCTGGCGCGCTGCCGCCCGGGAAAGTGTTAAAGACCAAAGGGCCTCTTTGAAAGCAGAAAACGCACATCGCATTTGTTTCCGCATCAGCCAGAATGATGCAACAATAACCGAACAACACACACATTAATACCAACAACAACAGTATGGAGTACCACCTACGTGTACGCAACCCTCGAAAAACGGCCCAAGTATATGGACACATGCGCATTCTTTACCTTTGCAGGTGCAAATGAAACCCGCGCATACTACTGACCAGTGGTAACCCATCGATCTTAATACTTTCCCAACGACAGCACTATATATACCTGACTCTCTCGTAATAGCTGATTACCTCCGTTTCAGAGAGGATTTACGATCAGCCAGAGTCGGTACTTAACCCCTCCGCAAGAAGCCCTGGCGCGCTGCCGCCCGGGAAAGTGTTAAAGACCAAAGGGCCTCTTTGAAAGCAGAAAACGCACATCGCATTTGTTTCCGCATCAGCCAGAATGATGCAACAATAACCGAACAACACACACAATAATACCAACAACAACAGTATGGAGTACCACCTACGTGTACGCAACCCTCGAAAAACGGCCCAGGTATATGGACAAATGTGCATTCTTGACCTTGAGCAGAAAACGCACCTCGCATTAGTTCCCGCATCAAATAGAATGATGCATCAATAATCGAACACCACACATAATAATACCAACAACAACAGTATGGAGTACCACCTACGTGTACGCAACCCTCGAAAAACGGCCCAAGTATATGGACACATCCGCATTCTTTACCTTTGCAGGTGCAAATGAAACCCGCGCATACTACTGACCAGTGTTAACCCATCGATCTTAATACTTTCCCAACGACAGCACTATATATACCTGACTCTCTCGTAATAGCTGATTACCTCCGTTTCAGAGAGGATTTACGATCAGCCAGAGTCGGTACTTAACCCCTCCGCAAGAAGCCCTGGCGCGCTGCCGCCCGGGAAAGTGTTAAAGACCAAAGGGCCTCTTTGAAAGCAGAAAACGCACATCGCATTTGTTTCCGCATCAGCCAGAATGATGCAACAATAACCGAACAACACACAATAATACCAACAACATCAGTATGGAGTACCACCTACGTGTACGCAACCCTCGAAAAACGGCCCAAGTATATGGACACATCCGCATTCTTGACCTTTGCAGGTGCAACTGAAACCCGCGCATACTACTGACCAGTGTTAACCCATCGATCTTAATACTTTCCCAACGACAGCACTATATATACCTGACTCTCTCGTAATAGCTGATTACCTCCGTTTCAGAGAGGATTTACGATCAGCCAGAGTCGGTACTTAACCCCTCCGCAAGAAGCCCTGGCGCGCTGCCGCCCGGGAAAGTGTTAAAGACCAAAGGGCCTCTTTGAAAGCAGAAAACGCACATCGCATTTGTTTCCGCATCAGCCAGAATGATGCAACAATAACCGAACAACACACACAATAATACCAACAACAACAGTATGGAGTACCACCTACGTGTACGCAACCCTCGAAAAACGGCCCAGGTATATGGACAAATGTGCATTCTTGACCTTGAGCAGAAAACGCACCTCGCATTAGTTCCCGCATCAAATAGAATGATGCATCAATAATCGAACACCACCGACAATAATACCAACAACAACAGTATGGAGTACCACCTACGTGTACGCAATCCTCGAAAAACGGCCCAGGTATATGGACACATGTGCATTCTTGACCTTGAGCAGAAAACGCACCTCGCATTAGTTCCCGCATCAGCCAGAATGATGCATCAATAATCGAACACCACACACAATAATACCAACAACAACAGTATGGAGTACCACCTTCGTGTATGCAACGCTCGAAAAACGGCCCAGGTATATGGACACATGTGCATTCTTGACCTTGAGCAGAAAACGCACCTTGCATTAGTTCCCGCATCAGACAGAATGATGCATCAATAACCGAACACCACACACAATAATACCAACAACAACAGTATGGAGGACCACCTACGTGTACGCAACCCTCGAAAAACGGCCCAGGTATATGGACAAATGTGCATTCTTGACCTTGAGCAGAAAACGCACCTCGCATTAGTTCCCGCATCAAATAGAATGATGCATCAATAATCGAACACCACCGACAATAATGCCAACAACAACAGTATGGAGTACCACCTACGTGTACGCAATCCTCGAAAAACGGCCCAGGTATATGGACACATGTGCATTCTTGACCTTGAGCAGAAAACGCACCTCGCATTAGTTCCCGCATCAGCCAGAATGATGCATCAATAATCGAACACCACACACAATAATACCAACAACAACAGTATGGAGTACCACCTACGTGTACGCAACCCTCGAAAAACCGCCCAGGTATATGGACAAATGAGCATTCTTGACCTTGAGCAGAAAACGCACCTCGCATTAGTTCTCGCATCAAACAGAATGATGCATCAATAATCGAACACCACCCACAATAATGCCAACAACAACAGTATGGAGTACCACCTGCATGTACGCAACCCTCGAAAAACGGCCCAGGTATATGGACAAATGTGCATTCTTGACCTTGAGCAGAAAACGCACCTCGCATTAGTTCCCGCATCAAACAGAATGATGCATCAATAATCGAACACCACACACAATAATACCAACAACAACAGTATGGAGTACCACCTACGTGTACGCAACCCTCGAAAAACGGCCCAGGTATATGGACAAATGTGCATTCTTGACCTTGAGCAGAAAACGCACCTCGCATTAGTTCCCGCATCAAATAGAATGATGCATCAATAATCGAACACCACACATAATAATACCAACAGTATGGAGTACCACCTACGTGTACGCAACCCTCGAAAAACGGCCCAGGTATATGGACAAATGTGCATTCTTGACCTTGAGCAGAAAACGCACCTCGCATTAGTTCCCGCATCAAATAGAATGATGCATCAATAATCGAACACCACACATAATAATACCAACAACAACAGTATGGAGTACCACCTACGTGTACGCAACCCTCGAAAAACGGCCCAGGTATATGGACAAATGTGCATTCTTGACCTTGAGCAGAAAACGCACCTCGCATTAGTTCCCGCATCAAACAGAATGATGCATCAATAATCGAACACCACACACAATAATACCAACAACAACAGTATGGAGTACCACCTGCGTGTACGCAACCCTCGAAAAACGGCCCAGGTATATGGACAAATGTGCATTCTTGACCTTGAGCAGAAAACGCACCTCGCATTAGTTCCCGCATCAAATAGAATGATGCATCAATAATCGAACACCACACATAATAATACCAACAACAACAGTATGGAGTACCACCTACGTGTACGCAACCCTCGAAAAACGGCCCAGGTATATGGACAAATGTGCATTCTTGACCTTGAGCAGAAAACGCACCTCGCATTAGTTCCCGCATCAAACAGAATGATGCATCAATAATCGAACACCACACACAATAATACCAACAACAACAGTATGGAGTACCACCTACGTGTACGCAACCCTCGAAAAACGGCCCAGGTATATGGACAAATGTGCATTCTTGACCTTGAGCAGAAAACGCACCTCGCATTAGTTCCCGCATCAAACAGAATGATGCATCAATAATCGAACACCACACACAATAATACCAACAACAACAGTATGGAGTACCACCTACGTGTACGCAACCCTCGAAAAACGGCCCAGGTATATGGACAAATGTGCATTCTTGACCTTGAGCAGAAAACGCACCTCGCATTAGTTCCCGCATCAAATAGAATGATGCATCAATAATCGAACACCACACATAATAATACCAACAACAACAGTATGGAGTACCACCTACGTGTACGCAACCCTCGAAAAACGGCCCAGGTATATGGACAAATGTGCATTCTTGACCTTGAGCAGAAAACGCACCTCGCATTAGTTCCCGCATCAAACAGAATGATGCATCAATAATCGAACACCACACACAATAATACCTACAACAACAGTATGGAGTACCACCTACGTGTACGCAACCCTCGAAAAACGGCCCAGGTATACGGACAAATGTGCATTCTTGACCCTGAGCAGAAAACGCACCTCGCATTAGTTCTCGCATCAAACAGAATGATGCATCAATAATCGAACACCACACACAATAATACCAATAACAACAGTATGGAGTACCACCTACGTGTACGCAACCCTCGAAAAACGGCCCAAGTATATGGACACATGCGCATTCTTTACCTTTGCAGGTGCAAATGAAACCCGCGCATACTACTGACCAGTGGTAACCCATCGATCTTAATACTTTCCCAACGACAGCACTGTATATACCTGACTCTCTCGTAATAGCTGGTTACCTCCGTTTCAGAGAGGATTTACGATCAGCCAGAGTCGGTACTTAACCCCTCCGCAAGAAGCCCAGGCGCGCTGCCGCCCGGGAAAGTGTTAAAGACCAAAGGGCCTCTTTGAAAGCAGAAAACGCACATCGCATTTGTTTCCGCATCAGCCAGAATGATGCAACAATAACCGAACAACACACACAATAATACCAACAACAACAGTATGGAGTACCACCTACGTGTACGCAACCCTCGAAAAACGGCCCAAGTATATGGACACATGCGCATTCTTTACCTTTGCAGGTGCAAATGAAACCCGCGCATACTACTGACCAGTGGTAACCCATCGATCTTAATACTTTCCCAACGACAGCACTGTATATACCTGACTCTCTCGTAATAGCTGGTTACCTCCGTTTCAGAGAGGATTTACGATCAGCCAGAGTCGGTACTTAACCCCTCCGCAAGAAGCCCTGGCGCGCTGCCGCCCGGGAAAGTGTTAAAGACCAAAGGGCCTCTTTGAAAGCAGAAAACGCACTTCGCATTTGTTTCCGCATCAGCCAGAATGATGCAACAACAACCGAACAACACACACATTAATACCAACAACAACAGTATGGAGTACCACCTACGTGTACGCACCCTCGAAAAACGGCCCAAGTATATGGACACATGCGCATTCTTTACCTTTGCAGGTGCAAATGAAACCCGCGCATACTACTGACCAGTGGTAACCCATCGATCTTAATACTTTCCCAACGACAGCACTGGATATACCTGACTCTCTCGTAATAGCTGATTACCTCCGTTTCAGAGAGGATTTACGATCAGCCAGAGTCGGTACTTAACCCCTCCGCAAGAAGCCCTGGCGCGCTGCCGCCCGGGAAAGTGTTAAAGACCAAAGGGCCTCTTTGAAAGCAGAAAACGCACTTCGCATTTGTTTCCGCATCAGCCAGAATGATGCAACAACAACCGAACAACACACACAATAATACCAACAACAACAGTATGGAGTACCACCTACGTGTACGCAACCCTCGAAAAACGGCCCAAGTATATGGACACATGCGCATTCTTTACCTTTGCAGGTGCAAATGAAACCCGCGCATACTACTGACCAGTGGTAACCCATCGATCTTAATACTTTCCCAACGACAGCACTGGATATACCTGACTCTCTCGTAATAGCTGATTACCTCCGTTTCAGAGAGGATTTACGATCAGCCAGAGTCGGTACTTAACCCCTCCGCAAGAAGCCCTGGCGCGCTGCCGCCCGGGAAAGTGTTAAAGACCAAAGGGCCTCTTTGAAAGCAGAAAACGCACTTCGCATTTGTTTCCGCATCAGCCAGAATGATGCAACAACAACCGAACAACACACACATTAATACCAACAACAACAGTATGGAGTACCACCTACGTGTACGCACCCTCGAAAAACGGCCCAAGTATATGGACACATGCGCATTCTTGACCTTTGCAGGTGCAAATGAAACCCGCGCATACTACTGACCAGTGGTAACCCATCGATCTTAATACTTTCCCAACGACAGCACTGTATATACCTGGCTCTCTCGTAATAGCTGGTTACCTCCGTTTCAGAGAGGATTTACGATCAGCCAGAGTCGGTACTTAACCCCTCCGCAAGAAGCCCTGGCGCGCTGCCGCCCGGGAAAGTGTTAAAGACCAAAGGGCCTCTTTGAAAGCAGAAAACGCACTTCGCATTTGTTTCCGCATCAGCCAGAATGATGCAACAACAACCGAACAACACACACATTAATACCAACAACAACAGTATGGAGTACCACCTACGTGTACGCAACCCTCGAAAAACGGCCCAAGTATATGGACACATGCGCATTCTTTACCTTTGCAGGTGCAAATGAAACCCGCGCATACTACTGACCAGTGGTAACCCATCGATCTTAATACTTTCCCAACGACAGCACCATATATACCTGACTCTCTCGTAATAGCTGATTACCTCCGTTTCAGAGAGGATTTACGATCAGCCAGAGTCGGTACTTAACCCCTCCGCAAGAAGCCCTGGCGCGCTGCCGCCCGGGAAAGTGTTAAAGACCAAAGGGCCTCTTTGAAAGCAGAAAACGCACATCGCATTTGTTTCCGCATCAGCCAGAATGATGCAACAATAACCGAACAACACACAATAATACCAACAACATCAGTATGGAGTACCACCTACGTGTACGCAACCCTCGAAAAACGGCCCAAGTATATGGACACATCCGCATTCTTTACCTTTGCAGGTGCAAATGAAACCCGCGCATACTACTGACCAGTGGTAACCCATCGATCTTAATACTTTCCCAACGACAGCACTATATATACCTGACTCTCTCGTAATAGCTGATTACCTCCGTTTCAGAGAGGATTTACGATCAGCCAGAGTCGGTACTTAACCCCTCCGCAAGAAGCCCTGGCGCGCTGCCGCCCGGGAAAGTGTTAAAGACCAAAGGGCCTCTTTGAAAGCAGAAAACGCACATCGCATTTGTTTCCGCATCAGCCAGAATGATGCAACAATAACCGAACAACACACACATTAATACCAACAACAACAGTATGGAGTACCACCTACGTGTACGCAACCCTCGAAAAACGGCCCAAGTATATGGACACATGCGCATTCTTTACCTTTGCAGGTGCAAATGAAACCCGCGCATACTACTGACCAGTGGTAACCCATCGATCTTAATACTTTCCCAACGACAGCACTATATATACCTGACTCTCTCGTAATAGCTGATTACCTCCGTTTCAGAGAGGATTTACGATCAGCCAGAGTCGGTACTTAACCCCTCCGCAAGAAGCCCTGGCGCGCTGCCGCCCGGGAAAGTGTTAAAGACCAAAGGGCCTCTTTGAAAGCAGAAAACGCACATCGCATTTGTTTCCGCATCAGCCAGAATGATGCAACAATAACCGAACAACACACAATAATACCAACAACAACAGTATGGAGTACCACCTACGTGTACGCAACCCTCGAAAAACGGCCCAAGTATATGGACACATCCGCATTCTTTACCTTTGCAGGTGCAAATGAAACCCGCGCATACTACTGACCAGTGGTAACCCATCGATCTTAATACTTTCCCAACGACAGCACTATATATACCTGACTCTCTCGTAATAGCTGATTACCTCCGTTTCAGAGAGGATTTACGATCAGCCAGAGTCGGTACTTAACCCCTCCGCAAGAAGCCCTGGCGCGCTGCCGCCCGGGAAAGTGTTAAAGACCAAAGGGCCTCTTTGAAAGCAGAAAACGCACATCGCATTTGTTTCCGCATCAGCCAGAATGATGCAACAATAACCGAACAACACACAATAATACCAACAACATCAGTATGGAGTACCACCTACGTGTACGCAACCCTCGAAAAACGGCCCAAGTATATGGACACATCCGCATTCTTTACCTTTGCAGGTGCAAATGAAACCCGCGCATACTACTGACCAGTGGTAACCCATCGATCTTAATACTTTCCCAACGACAGCACTATATATACCTGACTCTCTCGTAATAGCTGATTACCTCCGTTTCAGAGAGGATTTACGATCAGCCAGAGTCGGTACTTAACCCCTCCGCAAGAAGCCCTGGCGCGCTGCCGCCCGGGAAAGTGTTAAAGACCAAAGGGCCTCTTTGAAAGCAGAAAACGCACATCGCATTTGTTTCCGCATCAGCCAGAATGATGCAACAATAACCGAACAACACACACATTAATACCAACAACAACAGTATGGAGTACCACCTACGTGTACGCAACCCTCGAAAAACGGCCCAAGTATATGGACACATGCGCATTCTTTACCTTTGCAGGTGCAAATGAAACCCGCGCATACTACTGACCAGTGGTAACCCATCGATCTTAATACTTTCCCAACGACAGCACTATATATACCTGACTCTCTCGTAATAGCTGATTACCTCCGTTTCAGAGAGGATTTACGATCAGCCAGAGTCGGTACTTAACCCCTCCGCAAGAAGCCCTGGCGCGCTGCCGCCCGGGAAAGTGTTAAAGACCAAAGGGCCTCTTTGAAAGCAGAAAACGCACATCGCATTTGTTTCCGCATCAGCCAGAATGATGCAACAATAACCGAACAACACACAATAATACCAACAACATCAGTATGGAGTACCACCTACGTGTACGCAACCCTCGAAAAACGGCCCAAGTATATGGACACATCCGCATTCTTGACCTTTGCAGGTGCAACTGAAACCCGCGCATACTACTGACCAGTGTTAACCCATCGATCTTAATACTTTCCCAACGACAGCACTATATATACCTGACTCTCTCGTAATAGCTGATTACCTCCGTTTCAGAGAGGATTTACGATCAGCCAGAGTCGGTACTTAACCCCTCCGCAAGAAGCCCTGGCGCGCTGCCGCCCGGGAAAGTGTTAAAGACCAAAGGGCCTCTTTGAAAGCAGAAAACGCACATCGCATTTGTTTCCGCATCAGCCAGAATGATGCAACAATAACCGAACAACACACACAATAATACCAACAACAACAGTATGGAGTACCACCTACGTGTACGCAACCCTCGAAAAACGGCCCAGGTATATGGACAAATGTGCATTCTTGACCTTGAGCAGAAAACGCACCTCGCATTAGTTCCCGCATCAAATAGAATGATGCATCAATAATCGAACACCACCGACAATAATACCAACAACAACAGTATGGAGTACCACCTACGTGTACGCAATCCTCGAAAAACGGCCCAGGTATATGGACACATGTGCATTCTTGACCTTGAGCAGAAAACGCACCTCGCATTAGTTCCCGCATCAGCCAGAATGATGCATCAATAATCGAACACCACACACAATAATACCAACAACAACAGTATGGAGTACCACCTTCGTGTATGCAACGCTCGAAAAACGGCCCAGGTATATGGACACATGTGCATTCTTGACCTTGAGCAGAAAACGCACCTTGCATTAGTTCCCGCATCAGACAGAATGATGCATCAATAACCGAACACCACACACAATAATACCAACAACAACAGTATGGAGGACCACCTACGTGTACGCAACCCTCGAAAAACGGCCCAGGTATATGGACAAATGTGCATTCTTGACCTTGAGCAGAAAACGCACCTCGCATTAGTTCCCGCATCAAATAGAATGATGCATCAATAATCGAACACCACCGACAATAATGCCAACAACAACAGTATGGAGTACCACCTACGTGTACGCAATCCTCGAAAAACGGCCCAGGTATATGGACACATGTGCATTCTTGACCTTGAGCAGAAAACGCACCTCGCATTAGTTCCCGCATCAGCCAGAATGATGCATCAATAATCGAACACCACACACAATAATACCAACAACAACAGTATGGAGTACCACCTACGTGTACGCAACCCTCGAAAAACCGCCCAGGTATATGGACAAATGAGCATTCTTGACCTTGAGCAGAAAACGCACCTCGCATTAGTTCTCGCATCAAACAGAATGATGCATCAATAATCGAACACCACCCACAATAATGCCAACAACAACAGTATGGAGTACCACCTGCATGTACGCAACCCTCGAAAAACGGCCCAGGTATATGGACAAATGTGCATTCTTGACCTTGAGCAGAAAACGCACCTCGCATTAGTTCCCGCATCAAACAGAATGATGCATCAATAATCGAACACCACACACAATAATACCAACAACAACAGTATGGAGTACCACCTTCGTGTATGCAACGCTCGAAAAACGGCCCAGGTATATGGACACATGTGCATTCTTGACCTTGAGCAGAAAACGCACCTTGCATTAGTTCCCGCATCAGACAGAATGATGCATCAATAACCGAACACCACACACAATAATACCAACAACAACAATATGGAGGACCACCTACGTGTACGCAACCCTCGAAAAACGGCCCAGGTATATGGACAAATGTGCATTCTTGACCTTGAGCAGAAAACGCACCTCGCATTAGTTCCCGCATCAAATAGAATGATGCATCAATAATCGAACACCACCGACAATAATACCAACAACAACAGTATGGAGTACCACCTACGTGTACGCAATCCTCGAAAAACGGCCCAGGTATATGGACACATGTGCATTCTTGACCTTGAGCAGAAAACGCACCTCGCATTAGTTCCCGCATCAGCCAGAATGATGCATCAATAATCGAACACCACACACAATAATACCAACAACAACAGTATGGAGTACCACCTACGTATACGCAACCCTCGAAAAACGGCCCAGGTATATGGACACATGTGCATTCTTGACCTTGAGCAGAAAACGCACCTCCCATTAGTTCCCGCATCAGCCAGAATGATGCATCAATAATCGAACACCACACACAATAATAGCAACAACAACAGTATGGAGGACCACCTACGTGTACGCAACCCTCGAAAAACGGCCCAGGTATATGGACACATGTGCATTCTTGACCTTGAGCAGAAAACGCACCTCCCATTAGTTCCCGCATCAGCCAGAATGATGCATCAATAATCGAACACCACACACAATAATAGCAACAACAACAGTATGGAGGACCACCTACGTGTACGCAACCCTCGAAAAACGGCCCAGGTATATGGACAAATGTGCATTCTTGACCTTGAGCAGAAAACGCACCTCGCATTAGTTCCCGCATCAAATAGAATGATGCATCAATAATCGAACAACACCGACAATAATACCAACAACAACAGTATGGAGTACCACCTACGTGTACGCAATCCTCGAAAAACGGCCCAGGTATATGGACACATGTGCATTCTTGACCTTGAGCAGAAAACGCACCTCGCATTAGTTCCCGCATCAGCCAGAATGATGCATCAATAATCGAACACCACACACAATAATACCAACAACAACAGTATGGAGTACCACCTACGTATACGCAACCCTCGAAAAACGGCCCAGGTATATGGACACATGTGCATTCTTGACCTTGAGCAGAAAACGCACCTCGCATTAGTTCCCGCATCAAATATAATGATGCATCAATAATCGAACACCACACACAATAATACCAACAACAGCAGTATGGAGTACCACCTACGTGTACGCAACCCTCGAAAAACCGCCCAGGTATATGGACAAATGAGCATTCTTGACCTTGAGCAGAAAACGCACCTCGCATTAGTTCTCGCATCAAACAGAATGATGCATCAATAATCGAACACCACCCACAATAATGCCAACAACAACAGTATGGAGTACCACCTGCGTGTACGCAACCCTCGAAAAACGGCCCAGGTATATGGACAAATGTGCATTCTTGACCTTGAGCAGAAAACGCACCTCGCATTAGTTCCCGCATCAAATAGAATGATGCATCAATAATCGAACACCACCCACAATAATACCAACAACAGCAGTATGGAGTACCACCTACGTGTACGCAACCCTCGAAAATGGCCCAGGTATATGGACAAACCTCGCACCTCGCATTAGTTCCCGCATCAAATAGAATGATGCATCAATAATCTAACACGACACACAATAATACCAACAACAACAGTATGGAGTACCACCTACGTGTACGCAACCCTCGAAGGACGACCCAAGTATACGGACAAATGCGCATTCTTGACCTTTGCAGGTGCAAATGAAACCCGCGCATACTACTGACCAGTGGTAACCCATCGAACTTAATACTTTCCCAACGACAGCACTGTATATACCTGACTCTCTCGTAATAGCTGGTTACCTCCGTTTCAGAGAGGATTTACGATCAGCCAGAGTCGGTACTTAACCCCTCCGCAAGAAGCCCTGGCGCGCTGCCGCCCGGGAAAGTGTTAAAGACCAAAGGGCCTCTTTGAAAGCAGAAAACGCACATCGCATTTGTTTCCGCATCAGCCAGAATGATGCAACAATAACCGAACAACACACACAATAATACCAACAACAACACTATGGAGTACCACCTACGTGTACGCAACCCTCGAAAAACGGCCCAGGTATATGGACAAATGTGCATTCTTGACCTTGAGCAGAAAACGCACCTCGCAATAGTTCCCGCATCAAATAGAATGATGCATCAATAATCGAACACCACCCACAATAATACCAACAACAACAGTATGTAGTACCACCTACGTGTACGCAACCCTCGAAAAACGGCCCAGGTATATGGACAAATGTGCATTCTTGACCTTGAGCAGAAAACGCACCTCGCATTAGTTCCCGCATCAAATAGAATGATGCATCAATAATCGAACACCACCGACAATAATACCAACAACAACAGTATGGAGTACCACCTACGTGTACGCAATCCTCGAAAAACGGCCCAGGTATATGGACACATGTGCATTCTTGACCTTGAGCAGAAAACGCACCTTGCATTAGTTCCCGCATCAGACAGAATGATGCATCAATATCCGAACACCACACACAATAATACCAACAACAACAATATGGAGTACCACCTACGTGTACGCAACCCTCGAAGGACGACCCAAGTATACGGACACATGCGCATTCTTGACCTTTGCAGGTGCAAATGAAACCGGCGCATACTACTGACCAGTGTTAACCCATCGATCTTAATACTTTCCCAACGACAGCACTGTATATACCTGACTCTCTCGTAATAGCTGATTACCTCCGTTTCAGAGAGAATTTACGATCAGCCAGAGTCGGTACTTAACCCCTCCGCAAGAAGCCCTGGCGCGCTGCCGCCCGGGAAAGTGTTAAAGACCAAAGGGCCTCTTTGAAAGCAGAAAACGCACATCGCATTTGTTTCCGCATCAGCCAGAATGATGCAACAATAATCGAACAACACACACAATAATACCAACAACAACAGTATGGAGTACCACCTACGTGTACGCAACCCTCGAAGGACGGCCCAGGTATATGGACACATGACACGCGTATGAGCACGACAGGATAAGTCTTCCACAAACGTAGTGCACGGTACGATTAAGTGACCTTCGCATGCGTCCTAAGTACTCTTAGGGGAGTCAGCCTTCCTAAGGCTGAATTCTTAAGTAGTATGAAAGCTCGTTAAGCTCATGAAGCAATTGGCTGTAGGCCAAACCTGAAACGTTACTATAGTTCAAACCTTACCTGATCAAAAACTTAAGATTGTGTTTGAGCCACATTGATTTCAGTTCTGTGCACATCTTCATGTCGGTCTGCAACTATTTTTGACCTATGCTTTTATCGACTGAAAATACCCTACAGGGAAATAATCCACAAATTATATAACCTGCCTCGTGTGTAATAATAATATCGTTATCATGACGCAGGGCGTAATTACACCTACGCAATTTGTAAGCGATGCATATCACATAATGGCCAAAAATTTCCGGAAACCCCTCTGTAAATCGACCGGAAGTGGTTTCCATGATCCGCCTGATTAATTGGCACCCGGGTCGCCCCCGAAATCCGTCATGTGTGTGCTCTTGTCGCGTGGGAGGCAGAATGCGCATCCGATTGCAGGCAATTAACACGAGGGGGTTGGGGGGCACGTGGGCGAGGAAATGGAGCCGTGCGCGGCCTAATGATACCGGAAATTATGGGAAGCTTCTGGGAATCTGGATCGGAGTGTCACGGAAGGATTTATAAATGGATGGCGAAATTAATGCCTGGAATCGTGAGCGGCGATCGTTTATCATGTAAAATGCAATTTCGCCAGATAAAAGTATTTTCGCAATTTTTCTTAACGGCTGCGGTTAAGCGCATTTTTTTAAGTTTTAATCCGCTTTCCGGAAACGCGGCTGTGCTTTTAACTTTTCTTGGGCAGCCTGTGGCACATTTATTTATCTTGTGTCACGCACCGCCTAGTTGCCATAAAAGTACCTAGGTTGTAAAAGTGCTATGATAGTTTTGTTACTCCGTATACTTTCCTCAATTATTTCACTTCAATTGCTTGGATTTTGTCATTTTTTCAATGTTTAGGTCTATACTGTTAAAAGGCTCTAAGTTTTCAAGATGGGACCTTTCAACTTGCTGGAAGGTTAAAATCGGATCATTATGAATCTGTGATAAAAACATATCTATTTACAGTGCACAATATATATCATTTTCTGTAATAGCAGATACATTTAAAATCTTCATTCCCAAATTTACAAATTTTCACATACAACCTTGTAACATTAAGCCGACGATATGGTAATATTTGGTTAATAAAGAAAACACTTGGTAAAGTTTCACAAGTTTTATAGAATTGCTCTACAATTGTTTCGGCACTGCTGCCATTCACAAGAGAGATAAACTGAATACAAATTCATATTGTGTAACTTAAATACTAAACGCGCTTAATTGATAATGGTGGTAGGATTGCTCGTTCATTCATTACACGGCTTTCCAGGATGCCGTTAAATATTGGCGTGTTTTCAAAGCACACCTTGTCGTTAACGATGTTCCCCGTAGCTTTCTTGATTTCCAGGATTTCCAATAGATCTAATCTTATAATTCTATAATTAGGGGGGTACCATTTAATTTTGTTAGATGGAGATGGCTGTGGCTTGACAGGTGGGTAGGAAGTCTCTTCGAACCACCAAAACGGTTTTGAGTAATTTTAAAAATAAGCATGTGCTATACGAAAAAAGTCGATGGCAACTTTTCAAATTGAGACCCTGTATGTTATTTATTTGTTAATGTTTAATCACTAGAATGGTTGCACGACCAACATGCACATTGCAAAAGCACACACGAAAACTCCTCACAAACAAAACCCGAGTCACAAAGGCTTACACGAAAAATACCCACACGGAACAAATCGCACGAAAAAAACTGCCAATACTATCAGGTTAGACACTCTACAGTGTTTGTCGATCGCGAAAATACTCCGCTTGCAAACACAAAGTGGAAGATTAACTGTTTATAGAATTGTTTCCGCATCGATGAATGCAAATCTCGCATCCACAATGTTGTGTAAAACGTCCGGTTCACGAATGGCAACAGATTTTTTTTAATATAGATATTTCCGATTGCTTTTCACCATGTATCATTTGAGCAAAGCATTTGAGATGAAGTGAAACACAACTGATACATGGTGAAAAGCAATCGGAAAACTTTGTAAGTAAATTGATAAATTTGAAGAGAAGTAAGAGCATTATTAACATCAGTGTTGTAACAGATACATTTTGTTTTGTATCTATATACAGATACAGATACTTTAGAAAAAATGTATCTAGATTCAAATTTGAAAATGTATCTAGCTACAGTTACAGATACATTTGAAATGTATCTAGACACTTCTAGATACATTTCAGATACATGGAAAACCAAACCAAAAATTGTTTTCTTTTTACATACGCCTTTTACGTGTAAAAGAAAATGCTCATAAATATTTAATAAAATGTGCAAAACTAAATTTATTTTTTATCGTCTGCTTATAGTTATTGGTATACTCGTCCCGTCCTGACAATGACTCATCGATCCATATTGCATGGATTCAACATACGTTTCTAATTACATCTCATTCTATTACATTTAGCTTAAGCACACGAACCAGCATTAAAACCGCCGTTTATTCGAAAAAGCATGCGTCATTGTCAGCTTTCGATGGACTACTACACGTAATAGATGCAAGAATAGAATAATACACAATCATTATACTTTTTTGTATGTGTATGACTAAATTTTATAAATTGTGACGAAGACATCCACCGAGCAAGATTTTATGTTGCAGTGTATGGTGGCACCTGTCATTAAATTAAATAAATAAATAAATAAATTACTGACTCAAACTTAAATTAAATACAAGAAAATTAATCGAAACCCCAAGGTAAAAATTTAAAAAAAAATGCTCACAATAAAGAATCAATAGCTAATTGTATGTAATTAATGTGAAATGCAGAGTTGTAACAGATAATTTTTTTGTATCTAGATACAAATACAGATACTTCAGAAAAAATGTATCTAGATACAACATTATTTACTCAAGCAAGAATGTTTCTAGATACTTGAAATGTATCCAGATACTGTATACATGTATCTTTTTTTCGGTGGGAAATGCTTTCGCACGCCTCGGTGTATACATGTATCTATACATTACTACACTGGTACCTGATGAGCAGACGATTTTCCTTGACTCCGTTTTATATTGAAAAAAATAACTAATTTCTATTTTATAATTGAAACCTTTTGACTAAAAATTGTAAACTTCAAATTTGAAATACTAAAGTCAAAAAGGTTTTAATTATAATATATAATATTAATAAAAATTGTAATATAAAAAATTAATTATCCTCTGAAGATGGCATAACCCGCCGAAACTATTCAGGAAACAATATAATGAAGATAGAAATCTTTTATGTAAATATTACCAGTGCATATAAAATAACGAAATAATAATGCCTTACACCGAAAGTTAGATAAGCAAAGAATATATAAATAAATAAATGAAATAACGAAGAAAAAATCAATATAAAAAATATTGTTAAATCATTTTCTTCTATCGTAGGAAACATTTTAGTAAAGGTGCAAAACTTAATTGATTAGCATATTGAACATGATCATTTAAATGATCTTTTATGATCATTTAAAAGTATCCAGCAAACAAATTGACACCACTTTCTTGAACTCTCTGTATAATGCAAAACTTGCAATACTTCTGTTGTACTTTAACAATCTTCTGTTTTACTGTAAGTGTCGCATTTAGCTTTATCGATGTAATGCAATTTTTATTCTCAGTTAAACTTTTATTGCCCAACACTCGGCGAAATTAAACTTCTTCCATTGCATAAGTACTTCTACACTTCTAAACGCTAAAGAAACACGTTTTGCTGCTTATTTTTTAATAATAAGTTTTGTCGAATAAAATGAAGCCGGGAATAAATTACGCGTTCGCTCTCTCGTGATATTCTTATTTTAGCTTAAATTACACTCTTGGTTGGAGATAAAAGATTTTCGATACAGCCATTTATTTCATTAAATACGGAGGTAACTTGAAATGTGCTGCTTTTCATAACGAATTCTTAAAACTTTTCACACCATATTTTACGTTATAAGTTAATCAAATATTCGTTATAACGGATCCAACTACAATAAAGAGATTATTATTTATATTTTCCATATTCGGGGCTTATTCAAACACTCAAATTACTCAAAACCACTCAATAAAATGTCTGTATAACTCGTGATTGCGCAATTAAAATATATTTCATAAAGCAACTATTTCCAATTGTATAATAATCCAGTTTATAATAATTAACAAAAAAATTAAATATAATATATTGTATATATTCCAGATATATACAATTAAAAAATATATTGTTGTACTGAAAATAATGTGTTTATACGTTTACTAAATTGAATCGTTATTGTTAATGTAAATCTAAAATAATATTACATATTTTTACATGTTTTATTGTTACTAAAATTTGCTTCAACTGTTTAAATTTTCATATATTTTGGCTTTGCTCGTAACAACTTTTCGTTTCAACTATGTAGAGCCATTATCAGACAAAAATTATCAGCAGCTATATAAGAGTATTGTTTGATGATAAAATCCGCACATTAATACACATTTGAGGATTAATATCGTAGTGTTTATTAGACTTAAGTTAGTATGTTCACAAATATTTCTCTTTCTATAATATATTTTAGAACATTCTGTTTTGTTCACTAAATAAAATTGTCAGCAGCTATATAAGAGTATTGTTTGATGATAAAATCTGCACATTAATAGATATTTGAGGATTTATATCGTAGTGTTTAGTAGACTTAAGTTAGTATGTTCACAAAAATTTCTCTTTCTATAATATATTTAAGAACATTCTGTTTCGTTCACTAAATCAAATTCTCCCATTGATAGAATAAAATGTCTAATCTTTTTCTTTATTTTTTTCAGGTGAGTACCAATTATTTACCAAGTCGTTTTCGTAATGTCTACTCGACAACAATATACTTCAACAAGGTAATAATTACTAAGTGTTTGATACTAACGCATATTTTTTTTAACTAAAATTATATACGCGATCTAACAACTAAATATTCATAAAAGAAAAATATTTATTCATTTTACGACTGCAATCTACTCTACAACAATATACTTCAACAATTATAATTATCTACTTGACAACAATATACTTCAACAGGGTAATAATTGCTAACTGTTACTAACGCATATTTTTTTCCACTTTAAAATTATATACGTGATCTAACAAATAAATAGTCAAAGAAGAAAACTATTTAATCTTGTGATATAAGAAGACATTTTTCAATAATTCCAAATATTTCTCAATAATTCTAATATCTTTCAATAATTTTGGAGATATCTACAGATTTCCCAACAAATATCATTATTTGCATAGATTTTTGAATAATTCCTAAGATTTCCCAATAATTTTTGAGGTATCTAAAGATTTCCTAATTATTATCATGATTTCTGGAGTTTTCCATGTATTTCGAGATAAAAAATGCAAATTGTTTGAAATTTTTGCATAATTTTTCAATAATTCCAAAGATTTCTTAATTCTTTTCATTTATTTCGAGATCAATAAATGCAAATTGTTTGAAATATTTCATTATTCCAAAGATTTCTCAATAATTTTGGAGATACCCACAGACTTCCCAATAAATATCAACAATTGCAAAAAAAACAATAATTCCCAAGATTTCCCAATAATTTTCGAGATTTCTACAGATTTCCTAATAATTATCAGAATTTCTGGAGATTTTTAATTAATTTCGAGATAAAAAATGCAAATCGTTTAAATTTTTCCAATAATTCCCAAGATATCTCAATAACTTTGGAGATTCCGACAGACTTCCCAATAAATATCAATAATTGCAAAGATTTTGAAATTATTTCCAGATTTCCCAATCATTTTCGAGATTTCTGCAGCTTTCCTAATGATTTTCATGATTTCTGGAGTTTTTCATTTATTTCGAGATAAAAAAATGCAAATTGTTTAAAATTTTCAATAATTTGAAAGATTTCTCAATAATTATGGAGAATCCCACAGACTTCCCAATAAATATCAACAATTGTAGAGATTTTTCAATAATTCCCTAGATTTCCCAATACTTTTCGAGATTTCTACAGATTTCCTAATAATTATCATGATTTCTGAAGATGTTTAATTAATTTCGAGATAAAAAATGCAAATTGTTTTACTTTTTCCAATAATTTTGGAGATTTTCATTGATTTCCCAATAAATTATTAATAATTGCAGAGATTTTTGAATAATTCTCAAGATTGCTCAGTAGTTTTAGAGATTCCTACAGATTTCCTAAAATTTATCATAATTCCTGGAGCTTTTCATTTATTTCGAGATCAATAAATGCAAATTGTTTGAAATTTTTCATAATTCCGAAGATTTCTCAATAATTTTGGAGATTTTCACAAACTTCCCAATAAATATCAACAATTGCATAGATTTTTAAATAATTCCCAAGATTTCGTAATAATTTTAGAGATTTCTACAGATATCGTAATAATTTTAGAGATTTCTACAGATTTCTAATAATTTTCATGATTTCTGGAGTTTTTTAAATTAATTTCGGGGTAAAAAATGCAAATTGTTTGAAATTTTTGAATAATTCCAAAGATTTCTCAATCATTTTGGAGATTTCCACAGATTTCTCAATAAATATCAATATTGAGATGTTTAAATAGTTTCGATATAAAAAAATGCAAATTGTTTGAAATTTTTAAATAATTCCCAAGATTTCACAATCATTTTTCGAGATTCCCACAGACTTAGAAATAAGTATCAACAATTGCAGAAATTTTTGAATAATTCCCGAGATTTCCCAATAATTTTCTAGCTTTCTACAGATTTCCTAATAATTATCATGCTTTCTTGAGTTTTCATTTATTTCGAGCTAAATAAATACCTAGTGTTTGACATTTTTCAATAATTCCATAGATATCCCAATAATTTTGGAGATTTGCATATATTTCCCAATAAATATAAACAATTGCATAGATTTTTTGGATAATTCCGATGAATTCCCAATAATTTTAGAGATTTCTACAGATTTCCTAATAATTATCATGGTTTCTAGAGTTTTAAATTTATTTCGAGATAAAAGAATCCAAATTGTTTTGGAAATCTGTAGAAATCTCCAAAATTAAGAGAAATTGTGAGTACGTTTCGAAATTTCTAGATATTTCCTAATAATTATCATAATTTCTTATTATTAATTATTATCATATATTATTATTATATAATTATTATCATAATTTTGGAGATTCCCACAGATTTCCCAATAAATATCAACACTTCCAGAGATTTTTGAATAATCACATATATTTCCCAATAATTTTCGAGATTTCTACAGTCTTTCTAATAATTATCATGATTTCTAGATATTTTTCTTTAATTTCGATATAAAAGAAATGCAAATTGTTTGAAATTTTTTAATAATTCCAAAGATTTCTCAATCATTTTTTTAGATTTCCACAGATTTCCTAATAAATATCAATATTGAGATGTTTAATTAATTTCGAGATAAAAAATGCAAATTGTTTAAAAAATTTAAATAATTTCCAAGATATCACAATCATTTTTCTAGATTCCCACAGACTTCCAAATAAATATCAACAATTGCAGACATTTTTGAACAATTCCCTAGATTTCCCAATAATTTTCGAGATTTCTACCGATTTCCTAATAATTATCATGATTTCTGGAGTTTTCCATGTATTTCGAGATTTAAAAAATGCAAATTGTCTGAAATTTTTGCATAATTCTAAAGATTTCTAAGTGATTTTGCAGATTCCCACAGACTTCCCAATACATATCCACAATTGTAGAGATTTTTGAATAATTCCCAAGATTTCCCAATAATTTCAGATATGTCTACGGATTTCGTAATACTTATCATGATTTCTGCAGTTATTCATTTATTTCGAGATAAAAAAATGCAAATTGTTTGTAATTTTTCAATAATTCTCTAGATTTCACAATAATTTTGGAGATTCCCACAGACTTCCAATAAATATCAGCAATTGCAGAGATTTTTGAAATTATTCCCAAGATTTCCCAATAATTTTATATAATTATATAATTATGATGATTTCTGTAGTATTCCATGTAAAGTAGTCTTTTTTTCTATAGATTTCTTAGTAATTTTGGAGATTTCCACAGACTTCCCAATACATATCAACAATTGCAGAGATTTTTGAAATTATTCCCAAGATTTCCCAATAATTTTAGAGATTTCTACAGATTTCCTAATAATTATGATGATTTCTGGAGTTTTTAATTAATTTCGAGGTTAAAAAATGCAAATTGTTTGAAATTTTTCAATAATTCCAAATATTTGTCAATAACTTTGGTGATTTCCACAGACTTCCCAATAAATATCAACAATTGTGGAGATTTTTGAATAATTCCGAAGATTTCCCAATAATTTTAGGGATTTCTACAGATTTCCTAATAATTATCATGATACCTGAAGTTTTTCATTTATTTCGAGATCAAACATGCACATTGTTTGAAATTTTTCAATAATTCCCTAGATTTCACAATCATTTTTCTAGATTTCCACAGACTTCCAAATAAATATTAACAATTGCAGAAATTTTTGAATAATTCCCGAGTTTCCCACTAATTTTAGAGATTTCTTCTTATTTCCTAATAATTATTACTTTTTCTGAAATTTTTGATTTGTTTCGAGATCAATAAATGCAAATTGTTTGAAATATTTCATAATTCCAAAGTTTCTTAATCATTTTGGAGATTTCCACAGATTTCCCAATAAATATCAATATTGAGATGTTTAATTAATTGCGATATAAAAAAAAGCAAATTGTTTGATTTTTTTAAATAATTCCCAAGATTTCACAATCATTTTTCTAGATTCCCACAGACTTCCAAATAAATATCAATAATTGTAGAAATTTTTGAATAATTCCCGAAATTTCCCAATAATTTTAGAGATTTCTACCGATTTCCTAATAATTATGACGATTTCGGAAGTTTTTCATTTATTTCGAGATCAATAAATGCAAATTGTTTGAAATATTTCATAATTCCAAAGATTTCTCGATCATTTTGGAGATTTATACAGATTTTCCATTAATTTTAGATATGTCTACGGATTTCCTAATACTTATCATGATTTCTGCAGTTTTTCATTTATTTCGAAATCAAACAGTGCAAATTGTTTGTAATTTTTCAATAATTCCCAAGATTTCACAATAATTTTGGAGATTCCCACAGACTTCCCAATAAATATCAACAATTGCAGAGATTTCTAAGGGTTTCCTAATAATTATGATGATTTCTGGAGTTTTTCATTTATTTCGAGATCAATAAATGCAAATTGTTTGTAATATTTCAATAATTCCATAGATTTCTCGATAATTTTGGATATTTCCACAGATTTCCCAATAAATATCAATATATACAGAGATTTTTGAATAATTCCCAAGATTTCTTAATAATTTTCGAGATTTCTCTAATAATTCTCAAAAATTTGTGACATTTCTCAGTAAATTCAAGATCATAAAAATCAGAAATGATTGACATGATTATTACTTACAGTTTTTTCATATTTGATATTAAAATATCAAATTAAATTAAATATCAAAAAACATTTCTTTCTTTCTTAGTCATTGACCTCTTCTACCCTCTTGGTTGTCGGGGTTTTGCTCTACTGCTTGTAGAACTCTACCCACTGTTTTCTCTCTATTGTAAGGTCCTTTGCGTGTGTCCAGCTTTTACCTGTACTCTTTAGCGTTTCCATGATCGCGTCATTCCACGTTTCTCTCGGTCTACCTTTTGACTTATTTCCTTCTGCTTTTGCTTCCCATGCATTCTTTACTTGCCCATCGCTACCCATTCTGCTTATATGTCCAAACCACATTAGTTGTCCTACTGCTCTACTGCTTGTAGAACTCTACACACTGTTTTCTCTCTATTGTAAGGACCTTTGCCTGTGTCCAGCTTTTACCTGTACTCTTTACCGTTTTCATGATCGTGTCATTCCACGTTTCTCTCGGTCTACCTTTTGACTTATTTCCTTCTGCGTTTGCTTCCCATGCTTTCTTTACTTGCCTATCGCTACGCATTCTGCTTATATGTCCAAACCACATTAGTTGTCCTTCTATGTTTTTTGTGTTGCTTTTACTCCAAGTCTTTCTTTTATGTCCACATTTTTTTTATTTTTCATCTCTTCGTGATGCCTACTATTCTTCTAAGGCGTGATGTCTACTATTCTTTCTTCTTCTATTTCATTTCGGATGCCTGTATCCTAGATTTTTGTTTCTCATTCATCACCCAGGTTTCCCCAGATTCTCGAATTAATTTGTTTCATATCGAGTCTCACTTCCTATTACATCATCATCGTAGATCACGTGTACTTGTTGATACTCTACGTACAATCCTATGGAGTAGATGATGTTTGAGTAAAAATAAAACACTTAGCCGCACATCTTGCAAAAACGTAGCATACAAAATTGTACGTTTAATGATAATTTCTATCGTATCGTTATTTCGTGCCGAAATTTGCAGACACATTGTTTTTGCGGATCCGCAACTCGCACGCCTTAATGAGGGTTTTAATGAAACAATTTCTTCCGCTGCTCTTTTTGTCGGCCCTTCCTCGCAGTTCAGGGAGTAATTGCCGTCCCCGGGCCCCCCAGTTTAAGCCCCCTGTTAGGAGGCGCCGCCGAAGGTCGCGCCTGTTCCGCAGCGGATGCACCCTTACGGGCAAACAATGCCCTTTCGGCGCGCTTATCGAGCGGGGGGATCCGCATTGCTGGGGCGGGTCAAGGCCGCCCCCCGCCGCTCCCAGAATAAACCCAGACCGCGCGCGCCGCTGACGAAGGGCGAAAACCGGCGGCGGCGCGAGTTTTTGCAGTGGGGGTGGAGACACGGGGGCATGAATGCAGGGGCGGATCCGTAACTCCCGAATGGGAAGGGTTTTTAGCGGCTCACGTACGGCGCACGCCATCTAATTGCCAGATATGCATTTTTTTGCCGACCCTTAATCTTTCACGGACGAGCATTTTGACGCTGGGTTATTCTGGTGAATAGAACGCATGAAATGGGACATGATTGATGAGCTACGGAAATTCATCCCCTATTTATGTTGGTGGGTAACGTGTAACGTGTTGATCGCCACAGACGTCATCCGCGCACTGATAAAAAGCGAGATGACGAATAACAAAGCCATGCGACAAATCGGTCTGTATGCAGACGAAGACATCAATCACAAGTTTACAGTTCTAAAGATTCTTTGATGTGTCGAGAAATTTTAGAATATGTGCACGAGTACTTACTGGAAGTTGGAAAAACCGTAGCTATTTTCGTGCCCACGTTACGTTTAAACTAATAAAGACGTCGCAAGAATTCCTTTCTTACTGAAATAGATATTTATTGTACTTACACCAATAAATTAAGAAACCTATAAATTTAACACATTCTTTACTTTTCATCAACTGCAAAATTGCGCCTCTAATTGGAAGTTCTCCGTTTGTTTTGTCCTTCCTCATTTTTCTCCTTTTACTCCTTTTACTCGTCACTCGTCAGCAATGGGCTATGACAAGAGGTTGTAATACCCATATCTCACAACCACCCGCTTATTCCCGCGACATAATCGCACTAGTGCAGACGTACCCTAAGCCTGCATTAGTATGTAACCGTCGTCCGCCCTGTTTTCATCATTATGCTACAGGGGGTGCCCAATCATTCGATCGCAGCGTGGTATTAAGTGGATAGCCACTTTACCCATTTGCTGTACGTATGAATGTAATCCGAAAATTTCCGATCTCGGAAACTGCAATTTTTGTTCTCGCTGCAATGTTTAATAAATGTTACAGTATTTTTGAAGTCGTTGGCATTTATTTTTCTGTTTATTAATTCTAATTATTAATTGGTCCTTAAATAACCGAGTTGAACTTAGAAGTTTATCGTAAAGACACCGACAAGAGTTTCCTATTTTTGCCAATATATTGGTATATCACAATGACGCTATATGAAAAAAAGTATCTTCTGGGGAGGGCAATACCCGTAAGGGAACCCCCAAGAAGCGGCCTAAAGATATAAAGATAGGAGGTGATATGAGTACCACGTGTGAAAAAAAATGCTAAGCTCCTTAATAAAAAATCCCACTTACCTAAAGGTCTAAAATGGCCGATAAGTGTCGTAATCTTAGGTTGTTTTGATTCAGTCCTTGACTGATAGTGGTCGTGCCGCAAAAACCACAAGGGCCACTCAACTCACAAATCACGCCTTAACGGTCACAATCCCGGTATTTGACCGACTTCGTCGCAGAGACATAAATGACTAACCGCACGTTCGACTTACTAACGATTAATTTGATGTAATGTTCGCCAACGCGAAAACCGATATTATTTTTCTGTTTGTTAATAGTTTATTAATTCTAATTATTAATTGGTCCTTAAATAACGGAGTTGAATTTGAGAAGTTTATCGTGAAGACACCTTGTGTAAGAGTTTCCTATTTTTGCCAATATATTGGTATATCACGATGACGCTATATGAAAAATAGTATCTTCTAAGGGTTGGGCAAAACCCGTAAGGGAAACCCTTAAAAAAACGGGCTAAAGATAGGAAGTGATATGAGTACCACGTGTAAAAAAAAAATTCTAATGCTCCTTAATAAAAATATCCTTACCTAAAGGTCTAAAATGGCCGATAAGTGTCCTAATCTCAGGTTTTTTTGCTCCAGTCCTTGACTGATAGTAGTCGGGCCACAAAAACCAAAATTTTATACATCCTATTAAAAAGTCGCTATTATTAAGTGTATAATATGACCTTGCTTACCTTAAAAGGACTTAGGTCACTTTCCAAATAAAAATTTGTTTTGTTACAAAAAGTGAAAGAGCTTAAGTCCGTTACATATAGCTTAAAAATAGAAGAAAAAAAACATTTAAATTATATTTTTAGATAATAGAAATAAATTTAGTAACAAGTTATTCGTTAACATTCTCAGTATGCGGGAGTGATTTGAAGTAGTTATAGTGTTCCGGAGGTATATACCGCAATAAGTCCATCATGTGTCGGTATTTTAGTGATGTGATGCTTCTTATACTTTTATATAACGATGGCAATACAATATTCCCAATTTTTTTAGGTCTACCCCGACGTGGCAATAAATCAAGAATTTTAAATTCTGCGTTCTCATCCTTGGTTGTTTTGTATAAAATTTTATATGGTTCATTTCTTAAAAATCGCATCCAGCATATTTGAAGCCAGTTTATTTTTTCTCCGTTGGTATTTTTGGATCTTTTGTAAACTGCTTCTTCCAAGAGTCTTGTTGATATAAAATCTTCTTGTTTCATTTCATTCAGTATGAAAGTATTACCTTTTCTACATTTTTTAATTATATTATAATAATCTTGTGGCACATATAATAACTGATTTCTTTTTAACGACATTTCTATAACGCCAAAATCTCTGTCATTAGGTAAAAATGAATGCCCTGATATTAAAAATTTGTGGTCTATGATTTCCACATAGACCACAATACCCATCGATAGAATTTTTAACCACATTAAAGATATTTTGATGTTTCTGTTTTGTCCTCCACACATGTCACTATATGCAATGATGTGTTTTTCACCTTTCAGGGTTTTTAGGTGTCTCAAGAGGCATGAAGCCACTTCTTGGGACCTCTAGAAGCTTTTGTTTCATCCCAAACGTACATGTATACATTATCGTTGTGGAAATTGTGTATGCCTAAATTTAAAATATACATGTTACATTTATAATAAGCTACTGAAGTAGTTAACTTTGGGAATGGTAACGCTTTCTGCAAATCGAATGAAAAGCCAAAATAATGAGATGGATTTCTTGATACTCGCTCTTGATCTTGTTTTAACGCATTTCTAGCCGATTCTGCTAGCTTCAAATGAATATCATGTTCTTCCATAAGTTTTTTCTGTTCTTCATGGTTTTCTGATGCTTTGACTTTAATGTTTAATAGATCACATCTTTGACATGTGTCTTTGCGTGGTTGGTGGAAATGTAGATTAAAATCCTTTTTGAATATTTTTCTATAAGTCCATTCATTAACTGCTTTTAAATTATTTTCTTCACAGTGAAGCTCATAAAAATTAAACATTTTTTTTATAGTCAGTTCAGGATGAAGATATTTTCTGTCGGGATTATGGTCCCTAGTATAATGGGATTCAAATTTCGGGAAACTGTTAATATGGTTTTGAACAATCATATTTGCTTCATCACATATTTTTCTCGACGATCCAGGCTAGCGCCCACGTAAATCGTTGCCAACGTTTTTAGATTTTAATACACGTTTCAATCGTCCTTCGCTTATTTGAAAAGTATCTAAAAAGATTTTTTTACAAACAGCAACTTTGCCTGTTTTAGAATTTAACCAATACGTAAAACTCTCATTTCTACATGAACCTTTTCCGTTTCTCTGACGTCTTATTTTTACAACACTGCGTCCGGTCGCTTCGTATAGCAATATATTTTGCTTATTAAAGTCTCCTAAGTTCCAAAACATTTCGAAGATACGTTTTCTTTCTGTTTCATTTAAATTTTTCAAGCAGTCTTTTCGGCATTGGCAATCTTCATTTTGAAAAACTTTGGCAGGATTATTTTTTCCCGATTGTGTATCGTATGTTTTCCCTGAATTCCGTTTAATTTTACGAATTTTCTGAATATAAGTACCACTTCTGTGTTCTCTGAATCCTTCTTTGAAGGTGCTGTTTTGTAAATTCTCATTCTCAATTACTTCCTCTTCCTCTGTTGAAGAATGAACTTCTAAAATTCTCCTTCTTTTTTAAAATCTGTTGTATGAGTTTAATTCCTCTTCACTTTCAGAATCAAGAAATCTTGTTATTTTATCCTTTCCCATGGGTTTAATAATTTCTTTAAATTAAATATTATTTTTTTAAATTTCAATTTAATATCAAAACGTAATTTAAATTACCTTCATCACCTTTCAACATTTTGGGTCGCACTTTTTGACATATGAAAAGTGGACTTAGGTCACTTTAAAAATTAGGATTTTCAGTATTTATATTATTTTGAAAATGTACGTGATATAAAATTTTCAAATGTACTAAGTGTATTTCAATACCGATTTATTTTTTTGACAGTTCAGCATAAATTATAAATGTCACAAGTGCCAACTTGATAAAAGATGAAAATGGACTTAAGCCACTTTTAAAATAAACGGCTCATTTATTTTGTACTTTGCTCAATTAAAAAAATTAATATCTGGAAATCTAATCGATTGATTTTAAAAATTGATACGCCGTTGAATTGCACATTGAGTTAGCTTTAAAATGAGGTACCACTCGATCTCCACTCCAATTTAAAAAAAATATGGGTTTACCTCCCCTGCGGCCAGGGGGTTAAACAATTGAAGGTAATTTGCCTGTCAGAAGTTGTCCCCCTTGAATAAAACTCGACGTGTTTTCGTGATGTCGTGAAAATACATTATTTTCGTAGATATTTAGGGTGTTACCTTTCTTCTGGGACACCCTGTATATAATGGTGTGAGAGACTTCTTTTGCAGAAAAGTTTTCATTATATTATCTTCGTCTTTTGGGTCTTCAATATCTCTTCAATATCAAACTGGGGAATCACAATTGTTCATTTCTAATGTTTGTTACTTTTTTCTTTAAAATTATCAATGACTTTGCCTAAGATACAAGTTCGTAATCAATAATTTTAATTCCCTTAACGTTATTCGAGTTTTAATCATTGCACCCGGCAATGCACTACGTGTTTTATGCATGTTGGAGCTCCAGTTCACTTATTTAGTTATCCCGAGGAGATGTTTTATGTTTTATGCATCCTGTTTCTTTTAAAAATCCACTCAAGGCATTACGTATTAAACATAGTTTGCTGGTTTTTGAAAAACATTTGTTAGAATTTTTAGTATTTGGGAAAATTTCTGCCTTATCATAATTATTTCCAAGAACTTCTACCTAAGGAACCTAACTTCTTGAGAACATAAACATAAGCGCTGATTATGCTTATAGGAGTTAGTTAGGGAGTTAAGTTTATGTAAACACCATAAACATGACCATAAACAACAAAAATCCATATCCAAAAATTACCATAAACAAAATTCGCAATTGACCTAACTTGTTGACGTTCAGTCGCAATAAAAAGTAAAAACCATATCGAAAGCGGCCTCAAAATTTGATTATGCTTAATAATGCACATTACGGATGCAATCCATTTCCGAAAAATAAAAAATCTCGTAGCCATTACTGTGGACTCTTGATTGTACGGATGTAGTTATTGGTATATTACTGTCATTAAGGAGAGCTTATAAACTCCATCGGGGGCCCTGGCTACCTCAAAAACGAGCGCCATGAACCATCAATGGTCAGCTGCTCTGCTGCTTGTTTACCTCTTGACATCAGCATTCACCTTCGACTTATTCTCTTCCGGCAAAAAAGGCAATGTGAGTATTTGGGACTGTCCCAAGCTATTTTATATGTATTAATAATCAATAAAACAACTACTAGGTTTATATCACGTACAAATTTTATTATTGGGCGACTATAGTTTCGAGCACGTAGCTAGTCATTATCAAACAGGTGTCTTAAACACTTTTGAAGAGTTTGACACTTTGTGAAACTTTTAAAGAGTTTGACACTTTGTGAAACTTTTAAAGAGTTTGGCACTTCGTCAAACTTTTGAGGAGTTTGACACTTTTCCAAACTTTTGAAGAATTCGACACTTTCTCAAATTTTGACAAGTTTGACACTTTCTTAAATTTTGAAAAGTTTGACACTGTCAAACTCTTCAAAAGTTTTTAAGACACTTATTTGATAATAACCAGCAAAGTGGTCGAAACTGTGGTCACTGTGGTTTCTTAGCCATTGCCAATATTTCTAGTATAACTAGTCAAACTCTTTCTTATAAACATCTTCCGACTTTTTAGGAATCAGACTCGGTTCAGCTTCTGCAGGTTTTTTCAAAATTTCATCACTTATTAAGTCTTCGTCACAACTATTCATTTTTTTACTATTCGTAGTTGTAGATCAATCTTTATTAGGCTATCGACCTAACCGGTCTTTTCGCCGATACTATTCGTATTTATGGTACTATTCATTTACTATTCATGGTACACAGTTTTAGAAAAAATGGTTAGCATAAACAAGAGCTTAGTAACCGCATCAATCAGATCATCATAGAAAAACTATGTCAGCACAGGCCACATCTTGTCAGCGTTTTATACATGGATTAGTTTTGATGAATTATTTATCAGTATATATGCTCGTTTTTAATTCCGGATTAAGGTATTCGTGAAATTACAAATTTCTTATAAAACTTTTTTTTTCGTATCTTTTAGAGTTTTGAAGATATAAGCTGGATACTGAAAACTCAACTATATATCTCGGAAACAGTTCAGTTGCGGAACTATGTTGACTTTTTTGACATGTTTTTTTCATTGGTAGGTACTATAATTGGGTAAAATATCTGAACATATGTTTTAAACACCCTGTATATAGGTAGGCGTGTAATAAGGATTATTAAGTCGTTAAAGGGGGTTCCATTGGGTTGATACTCTAAAGTTGTTAGTTGTTAATTTTTTTTTTTTGTAGGTATATACAGAATTTCGTAACATTCATGTTCATTGTGAAAATGTTGAAATGTTTTTTTTTTCATTATCTCATTGAATTTAGTTAATTAAATTAATTATGTAACATGATCCAGTACGGTATTATAATTATTTGATATTTGCTCTATCTACGCATATAAATTTGTTTAATAACATTAATTGTTTACCAAGATTTATCATAATACATTTTTTATATGTTTTCCTGTAAATCATATTAGCACGCCCTTGATTTGAATAAATAAATTTTAAAATATTTTAATATT
Source organism: Othius punctulatus (assembly GCA_951805005.1). Classification (NCBI taxonomy): domain Eukaryota; kingdom Metazoa; phylum Arthropoda; class Insecta; order Coleoptera; family Staphylinidae; genus Othius; species Othius punctulatus. Next base: position 16,261,901 of record OX638141.1, read on the forward strand.
TAGAAGCGAAATGTTAAAGGTTACTTCATACACCGTATATATTCTATTATTTATACATAAACAATAATACCGTTCAAAATAATGGCTATAAAAAAAGATTTTCCTATTGTTTAAACGCAAAACAAATATTATTTGTGTATTCATTAAGCATTACGTTAACATCTCGAAAACAAAGGCCGATCGGAAAAAAAATATTCGCATTGCTTGCTTGAAATCTAATCTGGAACACGAAGTTTAATTTTTCGCCTCCTGGTATAAATCTCCCTGTACAGTCATGCTCACATAAATCTAGTACAAACAAATTGACATTGCTATATAAAATTGCTATTGTAACCTAATTTCTTGTACTAGATTTATGTGAGCATGACTGTACATACTGTGAATGTTTTTAATGTATTTCTGATATAGATAGTCGTCCTACATTGGGACATATTTCGGATTTTTTTTTTATTTATATGTATCGTATTATTAATAATACGAACTTCTTAGCAGACAAGATTAATTATAAATATAAACAGACCCAAATGCTACTCAAAAAGTAGATACCAATAATTTAAGAACACACATTAGAGAAAATGTGTAGGTAAACACACATCCCAGTTTTTTTTTTTTTCTTTTTCACTTTACTAACTTTTTTTCCCGTCGGCCTTTGTTTTAGAGATGTTAAGGTAATACTTAATAAATACACAAACAATATGTGTTTATTAGGTACTCCTGTTTTATTGTTTGCATTGAAAATGTTGCTATATCAATCACATATTCTCATTTATCATTATTTGATGTTCAATGTGACAGGGAACATGTTTTTTTAAAATTATGAATAAAAGAAGCGAACAATCAAGTTTTTCATGCAAAATGTTGCTATATCAATCACATCATCTCATTTATCATAATTTGATGTTCTCTATGACAGGGAACATGTTCTTAATGATGAATAGAACTAGAGATCTTGTTTTTCATGGATAAAATTATATCCGTGAGAACATCTCATTTATCACCATTTGATGTTCTCTGTGAGAGGGAACATGTTTTTTTTAATTATGAATAAAACAAGATAGCAATCGAGATTTTCATGGAAAATGTTGCTATATTAATCACATAATCTCATTTATCATCATGTGACGTTCTCTATGACAGGGAACATGTTCTTAATGATGAATATAACTAGAGCACAATCATGTTTTTCATGGATAAAATTATATGCCAGAGAACATATCAAGTTTTTTATGGAAAATGTTGCTATATCAATCACATAATCTCATTTATGTGACGTTCTCTGTGACATGGAACATGTTCTTAATGATGAATAAAACTAGAGAACAATCAAGTTTTTCATGGATAAATGTATATGCCTGAGAACATATCAAGTTTTCCATGGAAAATATTGCTGTATCAATCACATAATTACATTTATCATAATTTGATGTTCTCTATGACAGGGAACGTGTTCTTAGTAATGAATGAAAGTAGAGAACAATCATGTTTGTCATGGATACAATTATATGCCTGAGAACATATCAAGTTTTTCATGCAAAATTTTGCTATATCAATCATATAATCTCATTTATCATCATTTGATGTTCTCTATGACAGGGAACGTGTTCTTAGTGATGAATGAAACTAGAGAACAATCATGTGTTTCATGGATAAAATAATATGCCTGAATACATATCAAGGTTTTTTTATGGGAAATGTTGCTATATCAATCACATAATCTCATATATCATGATGCTTAATGATGAATAAAACAAGAAAACAATCAACTTTTTTATGGAAAATGTTGCTATATCAATCATATAATCTCATTTATGTGACGTTCTCTGTGACATGGAACATGTTCTTAATGATGAATAAAACTAGAGAATAATCAAGTTTTTCATGAATAAATGTATATGCCTGAGTACATATCAAGTTTTTGATGGAAAATATTGCTGTATCAATCACATAATCTGATTTATCATTATTTGATGTTCTCTATGACAAGGAACATGTTCTTAATGATGAATAAAACTAGAGAACAATCATGTTTTTCATGGATAAAATTATGTGCCTGAGAACATATCAAGTTTTCCATGGAAAATGATGCTATATCAATCACATAATTTCATTTATCATCATTTTATGTTCTCTGTCACAAGGAACATGTTCTTAATGATGAATAAAAGTAGAGAACAATCGTGTTTTCATGGATAAATTTATATGCCTGAGAACATATCACGTTTGTCATGGAAAATGTTGCTATATCAATCACATAATCTCAGTTATCATCATTTGATGTTCTCTGTGACAGGGAACATGTTCTTAATGATGAATATAACTAGAGAACAATCATGTTTTTCTTGGATAAAATTACATGCCTGAGAACATATCAATTTTTTCATGAAAAATGTTGCTATATCAATCACATAATCTCATTTATCATCATTTGATGTTCTCTGTGACAGGGAACATGTTTTTTAATGATGAATAAAACAAGAGAACAATCAAGTTTTTTATGGAAGTTGTTGCTATATCAATAACATAATATCATTTATCATCATGTTTAAAGATGAATAAAACAAGAAAACAATCAACTATTTCATGGAAAATGTTGCTATATCAATTATATATTCTAATTTATGTCACGTTCTCTGTGACATGGAACATGTTCTTAATGATGGGTAAAACTAGAGAACAATTAAGTTTTTCATGGATAAATGTATATGCCTGAGAACATATCAAGTTATCCATGGAAAATGTTGCTGTATCAATCACATAATCTCATTTATCATCATGTGACGTTATCTATGACAGGGAACATGTTCTAATGATGAATATAACTAGAGAACAATCATGTTTTTCATGGATAAAATTATAAGCCTGAGAACATATCAAGTTTTTCATGGAAATTGTTGCTATATCAATCACATAATCTCATTTATCATCATTTGATGTTCTCTGTCACAGGGAACATGTTCTTAATGATGAATAAAAGTAGAGAACAATCGTGTTTTCATGGATAAATTTATATGCCTGAAAACATATCAAGTTTTTCATTGAAAATGTGGCTATATCAATCACATAATCTCATTTATCATCATTTGATGTTTGCTGTGACAGGGAACATGTTTTTTTAATGATGAATAAAACAAGAGAACAATAAAGTTTTTCATGGAAGTTGTTGCTATATCAATGACATAATATCATTTATCATAATGTTTAATGTTTAATGATGAATAAATTAAGAAAACAATCAACTTTTTCATGGAAAATGTTGCTATATCAATCACATAATCTCATTTATCATCATTTGACGTTCTCTGTGACATGGAACATGTTCTTAATGATGAATAAAACTAGAGAACAATCATGTTTTTCATGGATAAAATTATATGCGTGAGAACATCTCATTTATATCATTTGATGTTCTATGTGACAGGGAACATGTTTTTTTAATGATGAATAAAACAAGAGAACAATCAAGTTTTTCATGAAAGTTGTTGCTATATCAATGACATCATATCATTTATCATCATGTTTAATGATGAATAAAATAAGAACAAAAACAACTTTTTCAAGGAAAATGTTGCTATAGCCATCATATAATCTAATTTATGTGACGTTCTCTGTGACATGGAACATGTTCTTAATGATGAATAAAACTAGAGAAGAATCAAGTGTTTCATGGTTAAAATTATATGCCAGAGAACATATCAAGTTTTTCATGGAAAATGTTGCTATATCAATCACATAATGTCATTTATCATCATTTGATGTTCTCTATGACAGGGAACATGTTCTTAATGATGAATAAAACTACAGATCAGTCATGTTTATCATGAATAAAATTATATGTCTGAGAACATATCAAGTTTTTCAGGGAAAATCTTACTATATAAATCACATAATCTCATTTATCATCATTTGATGTTCTCTGTGGCAGGGAACATGTTCTTAATGATGAATAAACTAGAGAACAATCATGTCTTTCTTGAATAAAATTATATGCCTGAGAACATATCGCCGTTCCGCAACTGGAAAAATGAATTTTCCAGGAGTACCAAAAAACGATTTTAAAATAGCTATTTGAAAATTGCTTTGTTGACGTGTATCATACAAGATTTTTTCCAATTTGGTATCAGAATTGAAAAATGTTCGCGAAGTATCACATTGTCAGGTGATAACGAAAATTTCAACAAAAGTGCGAATTTACCAATTGTTTTACTTTATTTACGTTGTCAGTGGTTATAGTGAATAATACAGTGAAAATGTAGACATTTTATTCACTCATTCGATTAAAGTGTAGTTTTAACGATGAGATTCAATATACATGATGAGCATTTTAATAATGCGAATTGGAAAAAAAAGTAATTGATTAAAAGTTTTTATGTTTTTAATAATGATTTTCCATTATTTTTAAAACAATCAAAAATTAATATTTCCTAGTGGGCCACAGTAAAAAAGGTTGAGAAACTCTGATCTGAGGCATCGAACCGTCCTTTGAGACGGAATATGAGCCCCACACCTGTTGCATATTTATTGTGGCGTTGTACTTGTCACTACATGGCTAAATATTACGTGCTTAGATCGATCTAAACATTTCTGTACGGATTTTGTCGAATACCTCCGGAAGTACGTGGAATTTTCTGGTTTTCTCGACAGAATATTATTGACCCCGAAATTGCGCAACTTTTATTGTGGCTTGGTGCTTAAATATTATGTGCTTAGATTGATCTAAACATTTCACTACGGATTTTGTCGAATATCTCCTGAAGTAAGAGGAATTTTCTGCTTTTCTCAACAGAATGTTATTGACTCCTAAATTGTGCAACCTTTTATGTAATTATACCTTGTAATTGTTCGGTTTCCGAGATCCACATGCTGTTCATCCTTATCTTGAACACCCTGTATATAATTAATATGGCTTCTCTAATGCAGCCGTTTCAAACGCGAGCATTCTGAATTACGGTGTTAAGTGCTGAATGAAATAAAATACAATTACGAAATATTTTTCTCTCGCCATTAATTTTTTGTTGGAAAAATTCATAATGCATCACACTATTTATGAAAATAAAAATGTAGAATAAAAAAAGGAAAAATACAGTTCAAGTATAAAATGTACTATCTATTATCATACAGAGAGTTTTTTTTTATGCTGCAGCATAGGGTTTATCATTTTTAGTTTAAAAGTCAAAGCGTCTGTTTTAAAAAGCAACATATAAGTAATATTAATTCTCTGTAAGACAAATATTACAGTTTACAAAGTGAATAATGTTGAGCTGAGATTTACAGCATTATGCATTTGAACAAGTGAGCTCTTTCTTCAGTATTGTTCACTTGGTAAACTGTAATATTTGCCTCACAAAGATCTACTTGTATGTTGCATTTAAAAAAAGACGCTTTGATACATTGCTGTTTTGTGACAGAAGTATGTAACTATTGAAATGATTAACCCTATGTTGCATGAAAAAAAAACTCTGTATACATACTGAATGAAAAAATAACTGACGTTACATTTTAGTTATTTGTTTCATTTATACTGGTATTCGCATACTTTATTCATCATACTTTATGCATACATACATGCATACATACGTACATACATACATACATACGTACAAACTTTATATATCACCTGCCTATTATTTCATGTTTATACCTGTGATATGAAGTATATAAACAAGTTTCATTTGTTTCATTTATACTGGTATTCGCATACGTTATACATCATACTTTATACATATATACATACATACATACATACATACATACATACATACATACATACTTTATATATCACCTACCTATTATTTGATGTTTATACCTGTGATATGAAGTATATTAACAAGTTAATTACGCCCACTCCTACAACGGACGTTATAATTTGATTCCTTCTGATCTATTACAGCACACATTTTAGTGTGTAATGTACAATTTGTGGTATGACTAATATTTGAAAATACATTTTGCCCTATTATTCGCCGCACAAAATGTTTGCTGAAATTTAAGCTGTTCGAACATAATATTGCGTAGGCACACAAATTATTAACGTTCGATTATATTGCTCAGCTCTTAGCTAATAGGGCGTCAATTGTATTGATTACACACGTTAGGCTTCTAGCACCAATTTTTATGAGCTACTTCAATTTATAAATTGCTGCGGCGCCAACGATAAGAAACACGATCTTATAGAAGCATTTGAAACTAATATTGTACTGACACCGTATTCCAGTTCGTCGGTCTACTTGAAAAATTGGAAGGAACATGTCCAAGTAGCGCCAAAACAGCCAAAGTCCGTCTTGCCAATATCAAAATCACCCAGGACCATATCGACTATGATGTCATAGTAAAGGAAACTATGCCTGCTGCATTGACGGTAATTGGTGAAATGGAGTGGGTTGCAATTGCTTATTTTTGTTGCAAACGTTTGTTTGTTTGCACTCTTTCATTCATTTCGAGCTTATATTACTTGAGCAGTTACGTTTGACCGAGCACCAGATGCACATTGCCTTAAGGTTGTGGTGTAATAGCTTTAGTATTAATAGCTTATTTAGTATTTTGACCTGCTGGATAGAACTTGAATTGTAATGCAAATGAGATTGACCTCCGTCAAGGTCCATAACTATAATATAATTCATAATATATAAGACACAAGTATCACCCCACATTCATAATATAAACAATATATCACCATCCATAATATCAATAATAAATCACCTATATATCAGGTCCAATATAACACCACATATATATCACCACAGCAATATAACACATTTATGAGTTTTCATTTATGTAAGTTTGGATGTTGATTTTTTTTTTGTCCGATTCAGCCAAAACCTTAGTTATTATCGATACCATTGTACCAACAATGGTATGCTAGATAACTGAACCGAGATCGAAGGTAATCCCAGATTGTACAGCTGAGTCTTAAAGCTATATATAGACGTATATATAGACTATATGAGCCGTTCATTTTGAAAGTGACTTAAGTCCATTTATCTTTAATTTGAAATACTTAAGGTTTTGCGTTTTTACAAAATTAAAAATATACGTAAGATATATGGTTGACTTGCAATGTTAAATCGCATTTAAGGGATTTAATTTTATACATCCTAGTAAAAACTCGCTATTATTAAGTGTATAATATGACCTTGCTTACCTTAAAAGGACTTAGGTCACTTTCAAAATAAAAAATTGTTTTGTTACAAAAAGTGAAAGAGCTTAAGTCCGTTACTGATAGCTTAAAAAAAAAAAAACATTTAAATTATATTTTTAGATAATAGAAATAAATTTAGTAACAAGTTATTCGTTAACTTTCTCAGTATGCGGGAGTGATTTGAAGTAGTTATGGTGTTCCGGAGGTATATACCGCAATAAGTCGATCATGTGTCGGTATTTTAGTGATGTCATGCTTATACTTTTATATAACGATGGCAATACAATATTCCCAATTTTTTTAGGTCTACCCCGACGTGGCAATAAATCAAGAATTTTAAATTCTGCCTTCTCATCCATGGTTGTTTTGATAAAATTTTATATGGTTCATTTCTTAAAAATCGCATCCAGCATATTTGAAGCCAGTTTATTTTTTCTCCGTTGGTATTTTTGGATCTTTTGTAAACTGCTTCTTCCAAGAGTCTTGTTGATATAAAATCCTCTTGTTTCATTTCATATAGTATGAAAGTATTACCTTTTCTACATTTTTTAATTATATTATAATAATCTTGTGGCACATACAATAACTGATTTCTTTTTAACGACATTTCTATAACGCCAAAATCTCTGTCATTAGGTAAAAATTAATGCCCTGATATTAAAAATTTGTGGTCTATGATTTCCACATCATTCCCCATCGATAGAATTTTTAACCACATTAAAGATATTTTGATGTTTCTGTTTTGTCCTCCACACATGTCACTATATGCAATGATGTGTTTTTCACCTTTCAGGGTTTTTAGGTGTCTCATGAGGCATGAAGCCACTTCTTGGGACCTCTAGAAGCTTTTGTTTCATCCCAAACGTACATGTATACATTATCGTTGTGGAAATTGTGTATGCCTAAATTTAAAATATACATGTTACATTTACAATAAGCTACTGAAGTAGTTAACTTTGGGAATGGTAACGCTTTCTGCAAATCGAATGAAAAGCCAAAATAATGAGATGGATTACTTGATACTCGCTCTTGATCTTGTTTTAACGCATTTCTAGCCGATTCTGCTAGCTTCAAATGAATATCATGTTCTTCCATAAGTTTTTTCTGTTCTTCATGGTTTTCTGATGCTTTGACTTTAATGTTTAATAGATCTTATCTTTGACATGTGTCTTTGCGTGGTTGGTGGAAATGTAGATTAAAATCCTTTTTAAATATTTTTCTATAAGTCCATTCATTAACTGCTTTTAAATTATTTTCTTCACAGTGAAGCCCATAAAAATGAAACATTTTTTTATAGTCAGTTCAGGATGAAGATATTTTCTGTCGGGATTATGGTCCCTAGTATAATGGGATTCAAATTTCGGGAAACTGTTAATATGGTTTTGAACAATCATATTTGCTTCATCACATATTTTTCTCGACGATCCAGGCAAACGCCCAAATAAATCGTTGCCAACGTTTTTAGATTTTAATACACGTTTCAATCGTCCTTCGCTTATTTGAAAAGTATCTAAAAAGATTTTTTTACAAACAGCAACTTTGCCTGTTTTAGAATTTAACCATTACGTAAAACTCTCATTTCCTACATGAACCTTTTCCGTTTCTCTGACGTCTTATTTTTACAACACTGCGTCCGGTCGCTTCGTATAGCAATATACACTACTCAAAACAATTAACGCATATTGATGGAAATTGATTTAAGTAAGCTTAGATTAAAAGAAAAACAAAACAAAGTTTGTGCATTTATCTGTCTAAGAATATTGTTGCACTAATAATAAAAATCTTTAATTTGATAGTGTTTAGAAAAATAATTTCTTTTAAATGTCCAAATAACAAATTGTGCGGTTCTACTTTAAATTCGAAATTTCGTCGGTTCTGTGTTCTAAAACTACGTTTAAATAATGGAAAACAATAATAGACGCAATACAAGACATTTAACAGATGGTGAAACTCAATCTGCAGTTCTTCCTCTCCGGGAAGGGCTGACACAAGTGAGAGTGCCTCAAATTTTAAATGTGGCCCAATCCTCCATTAGTAGGGTGTACCAACGTTTCCGAGAAACTCATGGATATTCCAGACGGCGAGGACAAGGACGACTAATGGCCACAAATCCAATAGAAGACCGTTCCATAACACTTTCTGCTCGCAGAAATAGAACAGTTACCGCTAGATTCTTACAAGACTCATTACACCGAGTGCACAATACAAGAATATCAGATCAAACAGTTAGAAACCGACTACATGAAATCCATTTAAATGCTAGATGTCCAGCAACGGGCCCTCGTTTAACCAGGGAACATCGAGTACGGCGACTTGCTTTTGCAAGAGAACATGTGGTTTGGACTCACCAGCAATGGGCGAATATTTTGTTCTCGGATGAGTCGAGATTCACTCTTTCATCCAACGATCGACGTCACAGAGTGTGGAGAACTCCAGGGACTCGATTTTCCCAATGCAATATCCGCCAATTGGATGCCTTTGGTGGGGGCGGAATCATGGTTTGGGGAGCAATCAACTCACAAGCACGTACAGAGTTACATGTGTTTCATAACGGAACTTAAAATGCAGACAGGTATATCCGAGATGTTTTCGAACAATATGTCATGCCTTTTGCTCCATTCATTGGCCATGATTTTCTGTTAATGCATGACAATGCCCGCCCACACACCGCACAAATAGTGCAACAGTATCTCCAGAGGGTTAATAACGAAGCAATAGACTGGCCAGCAAGATCACCCGACTTAAATTATATAGAGCACATGTAGGACAATCTTGGTAGATGACTAAGAAGTAGGCTAAATGTACCACAAACTCTAAACGAGTTATCTGAAGCACTTGTGGAAGAATGGAATAACATTCCTCAGCAGCTAGTGGAAAATTTAATTCTCAGCATGGAAAGGCGTTGTAGGGCAGTAATAAGAGCCAGAGGAGGGAACACCGAGTATTAAAACTATAATTCTAAACAGATACCAATAATTTTGAAAAAATTGTTTTATGATATTTTGAGTATATTTTGTTAACTTCAAATATCTGTTCCTAATTTTCTTTAAATTTTATCAACATTATCTTAAATTTTGTTATTCTTTGAACCACTAACATAATAAATTGAAAAATATAAAAAATAAATTAAAAAGTCAAGTTTTTTTGGATTATGCGATAATTGTTTTGAGTAGTGTATTTTGCTTATTAAAGTCTCCTAAGTTCCAAAACATTTCGAAAATACGTTTCCTTCTGTTTCATTTAAATTTTTCAAGCAGTCTTTTCGGCATTGGCAATCTTCATTTTGAAAAACTTTGGCAGGAATATTTTTTTCCGATTGTGTATCGTATCTTTTCCCTGAATTCCGTTTAATTTTACGAATTTTCTGAATATAAGTACCACTTCTGTGTTCTCTGAATCCTTCTTTGAAGGTGCTGTTTTGTAAATTCTCATTCTCAATTACTTCGTCTTCCTCTGTTGAAGAATGAACATCTAAAATTCTCCTTCTTTTTTTAAATCTGTTGTATGAGTTTAATTCCTCTTCACTTTCAGAATCAAGAAATCTTGTTATTTTATCCTTTCCCATGGGTTTAATAATTTCTTTAAATTAAATATTATTTTTTAAATTTCAATGTAATATCAAAACTTAATTTAAATTACCTTCATCACTGCTTTCAACATTTTGGGCCGCACTTTTTGTCATCGTCAATAAAAAGTGGACCTAGGTCACTTTAAAAATTAGGATTTTCAGTATTTATATTATTTTGAAAATGTACGTGATATAAAATTTTCAAATGTACTAAGTATATTTCAATACCGATTTATTTTTTTGACAGTTCAGCATAAATTATAAATATCACAAGTGCCAACTTGATAAAAGATGAAAATGGACTTAAGCCACTTTCAAAATAAACGGCTCATATATAGGCTATTATAGACGTAACAGAAACAGTAGGACCTACATAATACAATAATGGGTGATACTGATAATTATTACGTTTATTATTAATTATCCTTGTATCTAATTAAAAAGGACTTGAAACGTAAGAAAATTAACCATTCTGTTTTGGCAACTTCACTTTGACATTTGTATAATCTGTAAGTTTGAAGCAATTTTCTCACACTTTTAAAGTTTTAGTGTTGCCAGAAATAAAATATTAAATATGACCGAACTTTTTTAATTGATATATTTGAGGTAATACCAATAATATTTTGTTATTTACGAAAATATGCATAAAGAAAAAAACGTATTAATATTTCGTGAATTGAGATATTTTTTTAATAAATTTCCTCGTATATTCCATTCCAACATAAGTTCAGAAGAAAATATTTATACATAAAACACTACACGTAGGATAGGAAATCTGAATTTTACAATATACTCGCCCGTGTAAAAATATTGCCAGGATTGTAAGCATAAAATGCACAGTAAAGGCGATTGCAACTTGCACCCTTACCTTTTTCTCAATTTCACTGGTGCTTGCTGCCGGCAATTGGTCGTAGCATCTACTAGAGTCTGTCCAATTCCAATACGGAGCTTGCATAAACACTGTTACATGCGTGACCGGCACGTGAACACTTCTACAGAAGCATACGATTGGTGGTGCCGCAGTCTGCAGTCTAGGCGGTCTAAGTGTATTGTTTTACTGCAATCGCTACACTCGTGTTGTGTAGACTCGGCTCTGTAAATTGTCGCCGTTCACGTTTTACATTAGCTCCCTCTTGATATTAAACATACTTTAGAAAGATTTTAAATAACGTCGGATATTAGTATAAATAAAGCATATTTAAAATTATTGCAATATAGCAATATATATATATATATATATATATATATATATATATATATATATATAATATATATATATATATATATATATATATATATATATATTGCTTTTGTAAGAAAAAGTCGCTTCGACGGCCCTTCGAATCGCGCGTTGCGTATTCGCGGGATTCGGCGAATCTGGTGAAGGCGGCGCGATAAGGTTGCGGGCGGAGGAATTTATTTCAGGAAGCGTAGGCACGGTGTCCTGTCTTTTCTGTGAATAAACCCAGATATTTTACACCATAAAAATTCACACCTGTTATTTTTTGTTCCCCCCACGTTTTCTAAATCGGGCATTCTTTCAGTTTAACTACCTATTCTCACTGCGAGATTTAAATCTGGTGGTGTGGGCGCCAGATGGTCAGTCGTTGCGACAGTTCGTAATTTCTGAACTTCGCTGACTGTCTGCCGTCAACCCACGCAGGTAGGGTGGAGCCCCCCTTTGCGACGAAGTAGTGGCGGGGTTAAAATTACGTGGAGCCTTTTTTTAACCCCCCCACTCTCCGACACTGAGAGCCGGCCCTCGTCGCTGCTTCGAAGGGACCCTCCACTCGCTCCACTGCCTAACGCGCTGATTGCCCTTCAGGCACGTCACACTTCTTTCATCATATCTCTATCATCATATGTATCATCATATCTCTATCATCTGTCATCATATCTCATTTTATCTGATGTGTGCAATCTGCGATGTTGCCCTACTCATCATATCATCATATCTATCATCATATCTCCATCATCATATCTATCATCTATCATCATATCTCCTCATCTCCAGTCATAACAAATTCTTAATGTATTTGTTCTGGAAATTTATTTTAAATGTGGAACTTTACTTTCATTTATCTTCACTTTCGACGGAATTTATTCCCATATTTACCACAGAGCATCTGGAAAATCCAGAAGTGCAGCAACAAGGAATCTCCAGACACATGCTTGCAGTTTCGTTCGATTCGTACTACTCGATTCTGCGACCTATTCGTATCCGAGGGAGAGGCCTGGAGCTCATTTATAGACTGCGTTAAGCCTGAGTGGAAATGCCCCTTTCAGAAGGTACATCAACTATTAACAAACTTATTTTGCATCAAATGCATATTCATTGATATCAAGTGAAGCAGTCAACATTAATAATGAGTGGCAATTCCTATAATGCCTTCAAATAATTTCAAGATTTACACGAGATAACTTATCGTTAACAAATGTATAGTATGCGAAGGACCTTTTCAATGTAGTAAAAAGGAACTGGATGTTTATATTGTATTAGGAATATACAGGGTGTAACTTAGACGTAAAAGCCATAAAAGCATTTTTTCAAAACCGGGTATTCATTTTCATCAAGGCCTAGCAATACACGGTACCGACTCAAGGGCAAATCGATTGGCCCTGTTGATATTGCCCCGAGCAGACGCACGGAATGTCTGTTCTTATCCCGTTTTATGGCTTTTCCGTCTAAGTTCGTGAGATCGAATATACCCATATTACATATCCGATCTGTCCAATAATGTGCAGCGATTGTTGACTATTGTTGTTTTTTGATCGCACCGTGAACATCTTTCTCGAGGAAAACGATAATGGTGACTATTATTTATACCACTTGAGGATTAGTTATACATTTAGGTGCTTATGGCTTTTCCGCCTAAGTCCGTGAGATCGACTATAATGTATTGCAGGGACATACTTCTAGGGCTTGCAAAATACAACAAAGCAAACAACTTTTGAACGATACACCTGCAATTCGTTAACACCCTGTATACATATGTGCGGATGAACTCGCTTAAGCTCGTTAATTTCCAATGAACATATTCATTACATACTTCAGGACATACTTCTAGGGCTTGCAAAACACAACAAAGCAAACAACTTTTGAACGAAACACTTTTGGCCACACATTTATTAAGAAACGTTGTTTGCTTCGTTGTGCTTTGCAAGCCATAGAAGTTTGTCCCTGCAATTCGTTAACACCCTGTATACATATGAGCGGATGAGCTCGCTTAAGCTCGATAATTTCCAACGAACATATTCATTGGAATACGTGTGTATTCCATTCTGGATGTGTTCTATTCTGGATAGAACTGGACTTATAAATAAAATTCGATTATTTTGTTGTTTAAAATAATCGAATTTTAATCGAAAATTGATTGATTGATTAATGTTAAATTGATTGTTAATCAGTTTTTGTCCGATTAACTGCGCATTGGAAGAATATACAGAGTGATGATAAATCATTGTACATGATATACAGGGTGAGTCGAGAGGAACGGAATAAACTCCAGGAGGGCATTGTACACGTGAAAATAATTTTAAAAAAACATATGTTGTTATCCGATCTTCATTTGTTTTCAAGTTATAGTTTCAAATCTTGAATATGCAAATGTGGCGTTTGTCTATGGTTTTTGTAATGGGAGTGCTACAGCTGCTGCTGAAAGATATCGCCAACGGTTTCCCAATCAGAAAACTCTGGATAAAAATGTATTTATCCGACTTTTCAACAAAATGTTCTAAACTATCACTTGAAAACAAATGAAAATCGGATAACAACATTTGAGTTTTTTTAAATCATTTTTACGTGTATACTACACTCCTGGAGTTTGGTCCGTTTCTCCCGACTCACCCTGTATAATTGTATTTCTTATTTCTTCGAAAACCCTGATTTTTGTTTTTAAAAAGATCTATAATATTTGTCGGCGTTTTTGATATCATAGCAAAATCACTCAAATATTTAATCTGTATAAATTATCATTAAACGCACTGTATCGCTCCATACTTGTTATTTTCGTAATTTTATATTAAGAATTATGTATTTTACTTTCTCCCTTTTTAATCTACATCTACTTAACATCTACATAATCTACTTGTAAACTAACATCTAAAACAGTTTTTTTTTTAAATTGCTACCCCAAAATGTTGCTGTTTCTCTTGCAGGGCACTTATGTTGGAAAAAACTGTACTTATGACGCCAGCCTTTTCAAATTGTTTCCCATTGCTGGAAGCTATTGGAAGTTCACAATTGAATTGAAACATCCGAAAAGTGGCAGAGAACTAATGTGCCTGCAAGCAGAAGGAGGCGCTGCATCCAAATACTGAAAAAAAGTACTTTGTTTTAATATATTTCAAAGTGTTCAAATAATTGAACAATTAATAAAAGATTTATTAATTTTTGGCCGATTTATGATAATTATTTCGGAGCCTATTTTTCGTTTAATACAATTTTCCAACCTAACCTAACGTTCCCTAGCCCAACCAGACCAAACCCAATCCGGCGAGAATACTGAATGGCAAAGTACTTTACTTATCAAGCGTAGCCCAGTTGACCTAACAGCCTAATCTTACCTAACCAAATTCAACCAAATTCGAATTAACAGGATGAGCTAAGGAATTTGATTGGGTTAACTTAGGTTAGATAAGGTTTGACTGCCAAATCAAGTGTCAAACAAGTTTGACACTTGTTTGACAAGTCAAAACAATAGTCACCAATTAATAATTTTATACGTGATATAAACAAAGTAGTTGTTCCATGCTTATGAAGCGAATTCTGCTTGCCTTGACCTAGCCTAACCTTACCTAACCTAAGTTAACGCAACCAAATTCGACTTAACAGGATGGGCTAAGTCGAATTTGGTTGGTTCAACTTAGGTTAGGTAAGGTTAGACTGTCAGGCCAAGTAGTCAAGTGTCAAACCAGTTTGACACTTGTTTGACAATGACCGGCTGAGTGGTCGAAACTATAGTCACCAATTAATAAATGTATACGTGATATAAACAAAGTAGTCGTTCTATGCTTATCAAGCGAATTCTACTTGACCTGACCTAGCCTAACCTTACCTAACCCAAGTTAACTCAACCAAATTCGAATTAACAGGATGAGCTAAGTCGAATTTGGTTGGTTCAACTTAGGTTAGGTAAGGTTAGACTGTCAGGCCAAGTAGTCAAGTGTCGAACAAGTTTGACACTTGTTTGGCAATGACCGGCTGAGTGGTCGAAACTATAGTCACCAATTAATAAATGTATACGTGATATAAACAAAGTAGTCGTTCTATGCTTATCAAGCGAATTCTACTTGACCTGACCTAGCCTAACCTTACCTAACCAAGTTAACCCAACCAAATTTGACTTAACATGATGGGCTAAGTCGAATTTGGTTGGTTCAACTTAGGTTAGGTAAGGTTAGACTGTCAGGCCAAGTAGTCAAGTGTCAAACCAGTTTGACACTTGTTTGACAATGACCGGCTGAGTGGTCGAAACTAAGGTCACCAATTAATAAATTGGTGATACATAATATTTATACGTGATATAAACAAAGTAGTTGTTCTATGTTTATCAAGCGACTTCTACTTGACCTGACCTAACCTAACCTTACCTTACCAAGTTTGACACTTGTTTGACAATGACCGGCTGAGTGGTTGAAACTATAGTGACTATAGAAACATAGTCAAACTATAATTCATAAATTTATACGTGATATCAACAACATACTATTGAATATTATATTCGGTTGATCATTTGTTGTACTGATCGATCCTAAGCTCCATTGACTGAGTCAAATTTGATTTCTAAGTAAATTAAAATATGTGTATGCAAACGTAAACCGCCATATAGTCTACAGGTATTCCAGACACTATTATTTGTGTACTACCCTAAAACTAATTAACTAATTAATTGGTGGCATTTATTCCATTTGTATTCAATGTCGATCAGTTTCTATTCAATTAGTGCTACCAATTTGCCGCTATGTTATTACCTGCCGTGTTAATACTAATAATTGTATTTGTATTATTAGAGTTTCCATAAACGTAAAATTGATTGCTCAGTTAATTAAACTGCAACTAAAACATATTGTGAATTGTAACTAAATACATATACTGGATTTGATAATTGAATTGAAAGCCACTGAGAGATTAAAGTTGTTTGTAGTAAAAATGTTGCATCTAATTGAAGTTTTTAAATAAAGTGTAAAAATTATAAATATTTTCTGCGGAGTATTATACGCGGTCTCTAATCGGGGCAATTTTTAATCCGACAAAGCTTGTGGATTAGCATGCACATAGGAATTTCTGTACAGTGTAAACCTTATGAAACCTTAATTATCTCAAAGGTTAAACAGCAAACTTTTGCCACATCACATTCCATAGGCGATGTATTGAATTTACTATATTATGAGACTCTACAGGCCAAGTTTGGTAAAATGGTGCCAAATTAGCTATTTATGGTATAAGTGAATAAAGTCGAATTTTATCCACTTAAAATCAGTTTAGCGCAAGAGGCGAAGCGAGTGCGATAATGTTTTCGAGTGGATAAAATTGCTTTATTCACGTGTATCATACAAGATTTTTTCCAATTCTTTATCAGAATTGAAGAATTTGCGTCAAGTGTCATATCGTCAGGTGACAACGAAAATTTCAAGGTTATTACGTATTTACGTATTTTTTACTTTATTCACGTTGTCAATGGTTATAGTGAATAAAGTGAAAATGTAAACATTTTATTCACCCCCTTTTGATTAAAGTGTTGTTTTAATAATGAAATTCAATATACATAATGAGCCTTTTAATAATGCGAATTGGAAAAAAAACATTTGTAAGCACACAAGTAGATAAAACAAGGACAGTTCTACTTCACTTCTCGCAAAAACATTGCGAAAAATTGGCGCTTTTAATTCGCGAATTTAATCAATCACCGCGAGCAGTAACAATGGGTTGATTGCAGGATAACAATGGAATAATTACATCAATTGCAGATACATTACTTTAATTACAGGCTAATTGGCGATCTATGGTATCAATTTGATCCGCGGTGATTAGACTGCCAATAAAATTCGCAGATCGCCAATTAGCCTGTAATTAAAGTAATGTATCTGCAATTGATGTAATTATTCTATTGTTATCCTGCAATCAACCCATTGTTACTGCTCGCGGTGATTGATTAAATTCGCGAATTAAAAGCGCCAATTTTTCGCAATGTTTTTGCGAGAAGTGAAGTAGTACTGTCCTTGTTTTATCTACTCACACATTTTGGGGATCCGATGCACATTACGATTACGGTTATTAAAAACCTAACTAAAACTATATATTTTGTACTTGTATGCTGGCTAGGCCTTTTGTAGTTTTGACATTGTCTTCGTAGTTTTACTTTGTTTAATAACTTGACTTCTCTAATTTCCGTTTAATTTTTCGTTATTTTTAAGGTACAGTTTTTTTTTGCTGTGAATGTAATACTACCCTGCATATTCTTGCCATGTGTAATGAGGAATTGGTTACTTTTCCATTCTCCATTAGCTATCTTCATCGAAAAATACATTTTTGAACAGTTGAACTCGTTCCGAATTGACTAGATTTTTTAAGATTCATGTAAACTATGAATACTTTAAGATTCAAAGAACGCATAATTTAGCCTTTGCTGTGATCTAGAAAATAAACGTGCCGCTTTTGGTTTTATCAGTGACAATTATTTTAACAACGTTCGCAAAACCCATTTTTTAAATGTTAAAATCAATTCATTTTTCAAATCGGCAATTATTTCAAAAATCAAAAATCAAAAAGTTTTTCGTATTGTTTGTTCGTATTTAGGTTTACATTTCAAGTCGTGGAAGGTGGCATTCCACCTTCCACTAAAAAATAAGAATAAAGTAAAAAAATGTATAAAAAAAATAAATGAATAAATAATATAATAAAATAAAGAATAATATACATAAAAATATATAAATGTATATATATATATATATATATATATATATATATATAATATGTATATAAAAAATAACTAAACTAAGAATATAAAGTTCTTAATTTGTAAAATTGCAAAACAAAATGATTGGAATTTTCATATAAATGTACATTATATTTACTACCATCGACACAATCATTTTGAGGATATTTCTGTAGGTTTAGGAAAGAAATCAAATTCTCAAGCAACGCCTTGTTAGTTCAAAAATTAAAAATTAAAAAAAAAAATCTATTGTTTAATCCGCGAACATACTGTTTTTTTTAAATATTTATTATTAATATTATTTATAAACCATATGTTAACTTCAGACGTAGTACATGTTCCATAAATGATTATTAATATTATTTTAAACTTTAATTATACGTTACTCAACGAGCACGCAATGCTGATGAAATCGCCTACGCGAAAAATCATATTTTTTGCATTCACATTGTGGAATTTGTCCCGTCGAATCGTTTCATAAGGTCGGACGAATATTTCATTTATCCCGTTCAAACGCATGTTTCGATATACGATACAAAAGCCGCATTCCCCGCGGCATCAATATTAATTTGAAAATTGAAAATAGTTATGCATTAAGAGCCAAAAGTGATACATGATTTATAGTAGATAGGCTAGGACAGTTCTGGGCCATTTTCCCGTAAGGTTTACATGGACGGTCTAAGTTCATATTTCTGTCACTTGTGTCACAAGGATGGTCGAGTGGGGCTAATGATTTAAATTAATACCAAAAACTTAATTTATTTTAATCATTATAAAATATAAAATATATTCTCAAATGAAAATGGCCGCTGTCGGCATCCCCTGGTTCAGTTCTCGTTAGTTCTGTAACAAGAGAAAACGTATCTGAGCATTGAATATCAACACTCTGTGAGCCTCTCAATATGGTATTATCTTGTATATCAGGATACAGTAATTGTTGATCCACGTAAGTTTATCGATAAACGGAATATAGTTCAGGGTGCTTCCTGTCTAAGACAAAGGGGCCCAGTCGAACAATCCCTACTCATGTCCACAATGTTACACACATATGTACCTGGGAGTTACCTCCCCCACATGCCAAAGTGTTCCAGACAATACCTATCCATACCCGGTAATACCATAACAACAATGAGTAGCAACTCACCAATTAACATCTCACAAAGGAAATACACATTTCACCACCACCACAGTCAGAGGGATTATGACGCGAGCAACGCGCGTCCCTCCGACTTTCACCCCATATGCAACCCTTATGGCGGTGATGTAACAAATTAAATATATATTATATCTCTACTAAAGAATTAAAAAAAATATATTTGTGTGTCGAATCATTGAACCCTTGAATTTTATGTAACACTTGTTGCTCATAATACACACAAAAAAATGTCTACAATCACTTAAAAAATGTTAAATACTGTGCAAACTTTTCGATTGAGTTTTTTTTTTCTTAAACAAAGCATATTTATTGGTTGCTATTGACGACGCGCGCCGAGCGACAAAAACACGGATAATGAAAGTAATCGATAAACGTCACTTTTCTTCGTTGTCAGTCTCAAGCAAAAAAGCCTACTTTATTTAGTGATTGTAGAAAAATACAATTATAATTAGGATTAGAAGAACAAATGCGCTTGCCGGCGAATTATTTATTATTATTACCAGAGAGAGAATATGTCTTTATTAGGCTATCGACCCCTCAAGGGGTCTTTCGCTATTATTATTATTATTATTATTATTATCCACTATTACTACTAGTAGTAATATGAACATTTATTCCATATATAGTTACACATCTGCAGTATACTTAATACATATAATAACATAATATTGATTATAGATTGATAGATATATTTGTGATGGGTGGGAAAAACAGTATAAGTCGAAAATTTGGGAAAATGACTAAGTCAAATTATGTTTCAGAAAGTGATGCTGTACATTGTGTTTGAAATAGTATATGTCACATTATTCAGTTAAGGCTTTTAAATAGGTTGGCAGTTTTAGTACAACTTTAAATGCTACGATTATTGGAGGGAAAAAAGGTATAAGTCGACGCTTCCTTAAAATGCTAATTCTTAACTTATACTGTTTTTCCCACCCATCACAGATATTATATACGATGTAATACATGATATATGGAATGTATTACTACTATTATGGTACAATTTTCTATCTCCATAATTCTTATTTTTAATGGAAAACAAATGATATTACTTCGGTAAACATTATTTGTTCAGAAATAAAAATCATCTGGCTGTTTCAATCTCGTTTTATATTTAAGTATTATTAAAGGTAACAAAAAAAATATTTTAAATCGAAGGTTTCCTCAGGCGCAGATTTTTTTATGAGCGTGATTCAGTTTCGTTTATAATTCAGTTGGATTTCAGAGCTGACAAACAAATTGTTTTTGTATGTTATATTATCATTACGCTGGGGATGTTTTGTCTACAGTTATTTCTTTTGATCCACAAATAGTACTTGTTTTTAAGTAAAATCTACAATAATAATCTTCCAATAAACCAGGTTCCCTTATTTGAGAATTATTATTCATTTCTTTGGAAATTCGTAAATTTTAGTTAATTCAGTTGAGAATTTTGACTTTTTAACAATTATTTCAAATGTCTGAGGATACTTATCAAATATGATAAGTATGGGTATTAAGATAAATACAAACACAAGAGAAATACAAAGAGATACTACAAAATAAATTCGAACAGAGAGCGAAATAAAGCCAAACATAGAAGGAAAATGGGAAATATTCAAAAGAAATATACTAGAAACGGTAAAGGAGATGTTTTTGTCCATGTTTCGCTGATGTAAGTTAGTTTAGTCTAATTACTTTTTTGACTATTTTTGTTTTTGTGTCTCTTGATATCTCCTTCTTGCTAAAAAAGGTATTTTTTAACATGTTATATAATTTTGCTGTTTTTTCTATTTTATCTTATATTTCATTGTCTAATTTACCATTTCTGTGTATGATTGTTCCTAAATGTCTGTATTGTTCTACTTGTTAATTTTTTTTCCTTGTATTTTAATTGCGTGTTTCTTCTTCTCTTTGGCAATTGTCATGGTTTTTGTCGTTTCGTAATTTATTTTCGTGTTTATTTTCTTAATCTCTCTCTCAATTATTTCCATGCTGTGTTGCAGTTCTTTCTCTCTTTCTGCAATTATTGCCATGTCATCTGCAAAAAGTAGTTCTCTTATTTTTGTTATCTCCATTTCCCATTTCATTTTTAAGAAACTAAAGTGATACATGATTAATAGTAGATAGGCTAGGACAGTTCTGGGCCATTTTCCCATAAGGTTTACATGGACGGTCTAAATTCACATTTCTGTCACTTGTTGCTCATAATACACACAAAAAATGTCTACAATCACTTAAAAAATGTGCAAACTTTTCGATTGAGTTTTTTTTCCATGCTGTATTGCAGTTCTTTCTCACTTTCTGCAATTATTGCCATGTCATCCGCAAAAAGTAGTTCTGCTATTTTTGTTATCTCCATTTCCCATTTCGTTTTTAAGAAACAAAACTGATACATGATTAATAGTAGATAGGCTAGGACAGTTCTGGGCCATTTTCCCATAAGGTTTACATGGACGGTCTAAATTCACATTTCTGTCACTTGTTGCTCATAATACACACAAAAAATGTCTACAATCACTTAAAAAATGTTAAATACTGTGCAAATTTTTCGATTGAGTTTTTTTTTCCATGCTGTATTGCAGTTCTTTCCCTCTTTCTGCAATTATTGCTATATCATCCGCTAAAAGTAGTTCTGCTATTTTTATTATCTCCATTTTCCCATTTCATTTTTAAGAAACAATCGCTACAATTAATCAAAATATTGGCCTACCAAAAGTTATTTTCTGAAATGTGAAACGCTTGTAATTCCTTTAATAATAAGTGTTGTGTATTAAGTATTTTCGACTTGAAATTGTCTAAGAAATGTACCCTTAAGCTATGTCTGTCGAGTTCTGTATCTAACTGCGTTACAATTCAATTTTGGACATTGGTTCATTTCCATTTAATATAGCTCTTAATGCACGCTTGAGCTATTCACATCGAGCTTGTATACGATTTTTAATCCAGAATTATTATGCAGCATCATCCTCGGTTGTTTCTAATTTGAATTTCCATTATAGGGAACAAATGTTTGAAGTTTTTCAGGCAATCTGCGTTATACGCAGAACTCAAATAACTCGATAGATATCGATACAATTTATGGAGAAAATGCTGGAGCTCGATTTAGCCTCATTAGATCGTAAAGAACGGATGGTCTGCTCATATTTCTTTCAGCCTTATTCGCTGTAATAAAGCCGCCTCCAATCATGGAAAATTGCGTCTAGCATATAACGTCGCGAAACAGTGGTGGGAGTCCAAAGTATTATGTATGGGAATGTCGTGGAAATTCCGTTTTTCCTGAAACTTTTCACTCCATTCTCACTGACAAAATACCTAATAGCATTCCTCATATTTTTCTCTGGATTTTGTCGGTAATCAACTTGCGCTCGCTTCTGTTGCAGGTTTTAAAATATTAGACTTTTTGCAAATTTTGGAAGAAATTGTTTATTAATTTGTCGTTAGCAACGACAATTGCCATGCAAACGATACCTCAATTTTGAAAGCTCCCTTGATTACTATAATTCATAGCACATTTAAATGTATGTATTGGTTTTTTTTTGCATCAAGTACACGAAAGAATAACATCTTCAACAAGTTAGAAAAGTAATTATTATTCCACTCGCTCACCAGCTCATACTCGCTGGTAAACTACCACTTTTCTTAACTAAAATGCTAAAGATATATTCGCTTTGAAGAGAAACCAGAGTGGTACCAATTTTCTTAACTTGTTCAATAATCTATCTATCTATTTTCATTTTAATATTTCTAGTCTTCTTCTAATGACTCTACGGCCCATGTATAACATTGGCTTCCTCAGCGAGTTTTCCAAAACAATATTTCTAGTCTTCTTCTAATGACTCTACGGCGCATATATAACATTGGCTTCCTCAACGACTTTCCCAAAACACATCGATTGTTGTTCTACAACAAAATTTAAATAAAAACACGCCAAAATATTTTGTACAAGCCTGTGATTCCATAAAACATTGCCAGAACAATTTTTGAAAGTTAACGAGAGGTCTAAAAACTTTATGTGTGGTCTCGAAACACAGCAACCAGAAACTATTAATTTCTACCTCATGTTCACTATTTTCTTCTTACTGGCGGATACTTATCGGAATATACCGGGCTCTTTTTTCGTTTTTACACATATGATTGACAATGTAGAACTGGTTGCCTGCATCTACCAGCAAGGAATTTCCTATGTGTAATTCTAAAACAAAAAAACAACTCATTAGCGGTCGGTGCAAGCAACCTGTCAATTTTGGCATATGTTACACAGAGAGGTTATGTTTTTATTCAAGACAATACACGAGAGTATTCGTAATGTATCAAGATCAGCTGATATGTCAACAAATGATTATTTTCTTTGGTGTTACCTGAAAGGTAAATTTTTTAATGACGTACAAATACATAACGTAGATGAATTGAAAGGCCGTATACGTACTGCATGTAATGGCATAAATCCACAATACATTACGAATACTCTGCGTGTCTTCAAAAACCCTGTCGTGTATTGCCTTGAATAAAAACATAACCTCTATGTGTAACATATGCCAAAATTGACAGGTTGCTTGCACCGACGCCGCTAATGAGCTGTTTTGTTTTTTTTTTAGAATTACACAGGAAATTCCTAATGGGTAGATGCAGGCAACCAGTTATACATTGTCCATCATATGTGTAATAAGGAAAAAAAGCCCGGTATAATCATCGTTGTTACGTGCAACGGATGTATTAGAATAGTTTCTGGTTTGTCTACACAGCAGGTTTACCTATAATAATCCTTCTAAAACCTTCCCGACTCCAATAACGTGTAATTAATCGACATTTTATTGCTCTGCCATTAATCGCCCCCAGTTTATCATGCGAAACTCGCCGCTCTCGCTGGAAGGTAATCCTTCCCAGGAACATGACGAGGCCGGATTAAAACCGGAGCGTGCATAATTTATATTAGCCGAGAGACGAATAAATAACCTGCGAATTTTCCTGTGAGGATTACTGCTACAGCCGCAGCGAAGAAAGGGGCACTGAAGGAATGTAATGGGAAAGTCAGAAGAGCCCCCTTTGTTTGCAAACTTCGTCCAATTAAAAGGTTATAGATGGTACTAAACTCGCTTTAATCACAGTTTGATTGTTAAAAGTAATTTCAGTTTATAAATACCAGTCATTTTTGTGATGCAATTATGTCTGCCATTGAAAGTATTAATGGCATACTTTATTGGTAACTGTTTTTTTTTTTTTTTCAAATAAAAACTATTGATTAATAACAATGCGACAAAATGTTTACGCCTACTTTGCGATTGTTGTCAATAGCAACGCGCGACAAAGTGTTTACGCGTACTTTGCGCTTGTTGCCAATGGCAACGCGCGACAAAGTGAAGGCCCTCGGAACACATCACTTTTCATTATGACCGTCATTGACCATCATGACCATAATTGCATCATCTATGACCGTCATTGACCATCATGACCATACTTGCATCATCTATGACCAGTATCAATTATTTGTACTTTTTCTATTAGTATCAGGCGTTTATACAAATAATAGTAAATCATTTGATAACGCGATGTATAGTTTCATAGACAATAATTATATCTACTGTGTCACAGTATTTGCATTTAGCTTCAATTTGCGGCACGAATCATTACATTGTGTGGTTCCTCGTGTTTATCTGCCATATATTCCAGTCGGGTTGTTTAATTAGTGCCATTCTAATGAACAATATGTACACATTATATCAGACTTATAAGCATTGTAAATAACCTATAGTTATTGATTAGATTTTAAGAACCGGAAATGGAGTCAGGTTTTTTGGGCACATTCCCCCTTTCTTGCAATTGATAGTTATTTATTTGTTTATGTTAATATTATTTAAAAAAAAGTTAATTGTTGGGCCTTGCACAAGTTATTATTATTTACTTATAAAAACAGTTGTTATAAGGTGTTGATTTGATTTGTAAATAACTATTTTGCAAATAATATAACCACATTGCATTGGTAAGGTTTTGGTTTTTCTCCTGGAGAGAATCATGATAAAAAGGAATTAAGCTTAGAAATTTGGAAATTGCTTTCAAATTTTTTATTGTTAATCCTAAATTTTCATACGAAATTTTGTTGGCAGGTGGTAAATTCCATCTAAATAAATAAATAAAATTTGATTATTTTACCGGAAATTCACAAATTTGGGCGACAAATATTAAATATTGAATTATTTTAAGCCCGATTTAGGAATTGCAAGGCCCCCAAGTACGTTCAAAATTTTGTTGACATAAATAACTGTCAAAGCGGTATTTTGTTGACAGCAATAACTGTCGAAACGTTATTTTGTTGACATAAATAACTGTCAAAACATAATTTTGTTGACATAAATAACTGTCAAAACGTTTTTTGTTCGTACAAAAATTTAGGATCAAAATTTTCATGCAAAATTTTGTTGGCAGGTGGTAAATTCCATCTGTAATTCTAACAGAAACTTTGAATTCTAATATGATTTGTCCAATAGTAACAATGATAATTATAAAATTTAATTAGCATCAATCAAATTCCGTCTGCAGTTATTAAATTTTGTTCTTAATGGCAACACAATAATGCAAAGGAAATTTGATTATTTTACCGGAAATGAAATTCACAAATTTGGGCGACAAATATTAAATATTGAATTATTTTAAGCCCGATTTAGGAATTGCGAGGCCCCCAAGTACGTACAAAATTTTCTTGACATAAATGACTGTCAAAGCGTTATTTTGTTGACATCAATAATTGTCGAAACGTTATTTTGTTGACATAAATAACTGTCAAAACATAATTTTGTTGACATAAATAACTGTCAAAACGTTATTTTGTTCGTAAAAAAAAATTAGGGTCAAAATTTTCATGCAAAATTTTGTTGGCAGGTGGCAAATTCCATCTGTAATTCTAACAGAAACTTTTGAATTCTAATATGATTTGTTCAATAGTAACAATGATAATTATAAAATTTAATTAGCATCAATCAAATTCTGACTGCAGTTATCAAATTTGGTTCAAAATGGCAACACAATAATGCAAAGGAAATTGATTATTTTACCGGAAATTCACAAATTTGGGCGACAAATATTAAATTTTGAATTATTTTAAGCCCGATTTAGGAATTACGAGGCCCCCAAGTACGTACAAAATTTTCTTGACATAAATAACTGTCAAAGCGTTATTTTGTTGACATAAATAACTGTCGAAACGTTATTTTGTTGACATAAATTACTGTCAAAACATAATTTTGTTGACATAAATAACTGTCAAAACGTTATTTTGTTCGTAAAAAAAATTTAGGATCAAAATTTTCATGCAAAATTTTGTTGGCAGGTGGTAAATTCCATCTGTAATTCTAACAGAAACTTTTGAATTCTAATATGATTTGTCCAATAGTAACAATGATAATTATAAAATTTAATTAGCATCAATCAATTCTGACTGCAATTATCAAATTTGGTTCTAAATAGCAACATAATAATGCAAAGTAAATTTGATTATTTTACTGGAAATTCACAAATTTGGGCGACAAATATTAAATATTGAATTATTTTAAGCCCGATTTATTAATTGCGAGGCTCCCAAGTACGTACAAAATTTTGTTGACATAAATAACTGTCAAAGCGTTATTTTGTTGACATACATAACTGTCGAAACGTTATTTTGTTGACATAAATAACTGTCAAAACATAATTTTGTTGACATAAATAACTGTCAAAACGTTATTTTGTTCGTAAAAAAAATTAGGATCAAAATTTTCATGTGAAATTTTGTTGGCAGGTGGTAAATTCCATCTGTAATTCTAACAGAAACTTTTGAATTCTAATATGATTTATCCAATAGTAACAATGATAATTATAAAATTTAATTAGCATCATCAAATTGTTACCGGAGTTATCATATTTGGTTCTAAATGGCAACATAATATGGCAAAGGAAATTTGATTATTTTACCGGAAATTCACAAATTTGGGCGACAAATATTAAATATTGAATTATTTTAAGCCCGATTTAGGAATTGCGAGGTCCCCAAGTACGTACACAATTTTGTTGACATAAATAACTGTCAAAATGTTATTTTGTTGACATAAATAACTGTCAAAACGTTATTTTGTTGACATAAATAACTGCCAGAACGTTATTTTGTTGACATAAATAACTGTCAAAATGTTATTTTGTTCACATAGATAACTGTCAAAACGTTATTTTGTTCGTAAAAAAACTGTCAAAACTCGAAAGTTATATGGATGATATCTCAGAAACTATAACTATGACTAGTATAACTAGTTAAAGACTTAAACATATCACTACTGTACTGATAACCTGTCAAAGTGTATGTTTTATTAGTAAAAAAAAACTGCGAAATCTTGAAAACTACTGCCGAAACGTTATTTTGTTGACATAAATAACTATCAAAATGTTATTTTGTTGACATAAAAAACTGTCAAAACGTTATTTTGTTCGTAAAAAAACTGTCAAAACTTAAAGTCAAAGTCAAAGTTATATGGATGATATCTCAGAAACTATAACTATGACTAGTATAACTTGTTAAAGACTTAAACATATCACTACTGTACTGATAAACTGTCAAAGTGTATGTTTTATTAGTATAAAAAAAAAACTATGAAATCTTGAAAGGTTCATAGATTTACTAAGATCTGACATACGTTATGCGTTTTCCATAAACTATGAGTTGGCACTACGTTATCGATAACTGTCAAAATTGATGTCTTATTCGTCAAAAAGCAGTAAAATCGCGAAAGTTATATAGGTGTACTTGCAAATATATCAAAGCTGTCAAACGTTATGCGGTATTTGTAAACTATTGGTTATTAAACACATGGACACGTCACCACTTCACCGATAACTGTCAAAACTTAAAAATAATATTGATTTACTAATATCTTTTAAACGTTACGTGTTATTTATTAACTTGCAAGTTTAAAAAACTGGAAGATGTCCCTGAAATCTGTCAAATGTTATGCGTTATTGATAAACTATGAGTTAGTAAAAACGTCACTACTTTACCGACAACTGTCAAAATTGATGTCTTATTAGTCAAAAACCAGTTAAATCGCGAAAGTTACATAGATATACTTATATCTGTCAAACGTTATGTGGTATTTATAAACTATTGGTTGGAAAAAAACATGAAACTGTCACCACTTCACCGACAACTGTCAAAACTTAAAAAATAATATTGATTTACTAATATCTTTCAAACGTTACGTGTTATTTATTAACTTGCAAGTTTAAAAAAGTGGAAGATGTCCCTGAAAACTGTCAAAAGTTATGCGTTATTGATAGACTATGAGTTAGCAAAAACGTCACTACTTTACCGACAACTGTCAAAATTGATGTCTTATTAGTCAAAAATCAGTTAAATCGCGAAAGTTACATAAATATACTTATATCTGTCAAACGTTATGTGGTATTTATAAACTATTGGTTGGAAAAAAACATGAAAACGTCACCACTTCACCGACAACTGTCAAAACTAAAAATAATACTGATTTACTAATATTTTCAAATTTGACTTGTTACTTATTAATTTACAAGTTTAAGAAACTGAAAGATAACACTGAAAACTGTCAAAATGTATGTCTTATTCGTTACGGAGTGTAGAAATTTAGAAAGTTACACAGATTTACTAATATCTGTCAAATGTTATGCGTTATTCATAAACTATGAGTTAGCAAAATGTCTCTACAACTGTCAAAATTGATGATCCATCAAAAATCAGTAAAATCGCGAAAGTTACATAGATATACTTATATCTGTCAAACGTTATGTGGTATTTATAAGCTATTGGTTGGAAAAAACATGAACACGTCACCACTTCACCGACAACTGTCAAAACTTAAAATAATACTGATTTACTAATATTTTCAAATTTGACTTGTTATTTATTAACTTACAAGTTTAAGAAACTGAAAGATAACACTGAAAACTGACAAAATGTATGTCTTATTCGTTAGAGAGTGTAGAAATTTTGAAAGTTACATAGATTTACTAATATCTGTCAATTGTTATGGGTTATTCATAAACTATGAGTTAGCAAAATGTCTCTACAATGTCAAAATTGATGTCTTATTCGTCAAAAACCAGTAAAATCACGAAAGTTACATAGATATACTTATATCTGTCAAACGTTATGCGGTATTTATAAACTATTGGTTGGAAAGAACATGAAAACCTCATCACTTCACCGATAACTGTCAAAATTTAAAAATAATATTGATTTACTAATATCTTTCAAACGTTACGTGTTATTTATTAACTAGAAAGTTTAAAAAACTGGAATATTTCACTGAAAACTGTCAAAAATATATGTCTTATTCGTTAGAGACTGTCAAATGTTTTAAAGTTACATATATTTTAAAGTTAACATGGAAACGTCACTACTTTACCTACAACTGTCAAAAGTGATGTCTTATTCGTCAAATAGCAGTAAAATCGCAATAGTTACATAGATATACTTATATCTGTCAAATGTTATGCGGTATTTATAAAGTATTGGTTGAAAAATACATGAAAACGTCACCACTTCACCGATAACTGTCAAAACTTAAAAATATATTGATTTACTAATGTCTTTCAAACGTTACGTGTTATTTATTAAGTAGAAAGTTTTAAAAAACTGGAAGATATCACTGAAAACTGTCAAAAATATGTCTTATTCGTTAGAGACTGTAAAATGTTTTAAAGTTACATAGATTTTAAAGTTAACATGGAAACGTCACTACTTTACCGACAACTGTCAAAATTGATGTCTTATTTGTCAAAAGCGATAAAATCGCGATAGTTACATAGATATACTTATATCTGTCAAGTGTTATACGTTATACATAAACTACGAGTTAGCAAAAACATCACTACTTTACCGAAAACTGTCAAAATTAAATAGGAAAAACTGTCAAAATATGAACTAAAATTGATTTACTAATGGCAAGGCACGTTATGTGTTATTCATGAACCATGGGTTGACAAAGAATTAAAAACGTCACTATTGTACCAATAACTGTTAAAATATATGTCTTATTCGATAAAAAAACTGCAAAAACTTGAAAATTACATAGATTTAGTGATATTTCTCAAACATTATGTGTTATTCATGAAGTATGAGTTTGCAAATATTTGAAAACGTCTCTACTCTACCAATAACTTAAAATATATGTCTTATTCGATTAAAAAAAAACTAATAACTTGAAAATTCCAAAGATTTAGTAATATTTCTCAAGCGTTATGCGTTATTCAAAATCTACAGGGTGTCCCACACAAAACGGCCATTAAAAGTTTTCGGGGCTAGCGATATAGGAAATATTTGAAATATATCTACATAACATAGTTCAATCTACTCTCCTCATGGGCAATATTTTCAACACTATGGCTTTCGGTTGTAACGGAAGTAGCCATCAAATTTGCAATTTTAAACAGAACACCCTGTATATTATTGTATTTTTGGATTCCCCGTTTAATTCCCGACATCTCTATATACATAGATTCTACATAACAAAGTTCAATCTACTCTCCTCATGGGAAATATTTTCAACTCTATGGCTTCCGGTTGTAATGGAAGTAGCCATCAACTTTGCTATTTTATACAGAACACCCTGTATGTTATTGTATTTTTGGATTCCCCGTTTAATTCCCGACATCTCTATGTACATAGATGTATGTCTACTTGTCTTTTATAGTTTTTGAGATAAACATTAATTTGTAAAATTTTGACCTCTAAAAGACGTTTTGAAAAATGACTCCAACTTCTCTTAGGAACAAGATATAAACAATATCTTCATCTCGAAATATACCCAATAGTCATACTCTATCAATTGAATATTTGACAGCTGTCAATTTTCTTTGACAGCTTGAAATTAGCTTCCCAATTGCGCCATGTTATAAAAAAAAATGCCCATTCCATTTGGAAAAATTGAAATATTATGTTCTTACTTAAATGGGCACTTTAATATTGCCATTTTTGAAACACCAATTGTCAAAATTGACAGCTGTCAAATGTCCCATAAATAGAGGCATCTATTAGGTATAATAGATGCCTTTTAATTACCTTAGAGTTATGTATTACAAATTAGTTAGCTGCGTTACAATATAACGTTAATTACAATTTCAATGGTAGTAATTACAAATTAGTTAACTGCGTTACAATATAACGTTAATTACAATTTCAATGGTAGTAATAACAAATTAGTTAGCTGCATTACAATTTATATTAGAACATGCTTTAATATACAGCACAAATTTTAAAAAATTTGTTCTCCCAAAGATTACCAATAAAAATTCTCTGATGAATTATTCAATTCTGTTTCTTTTAAATGGCAATTTTAAAATTTATATTCGTCGAAAGATTTATAATACAAATCTCTGATAAATTATTTAATTCTGTTTTTTTTTAATGCCGGGCTTTTGCTCAGCCTTCAAATATTTATCGAAAAAATGATACAACGCTCGTAAATGTATTTTCGTAAAAAAAATGCTGCCGTATAAAATCGTAATTTCTGTATACTTTAATAAATAATTACCTTTCAACGTTTCCCCAGAATATAAAATCCGAACGAATTTCTCCCTCTGGGGGAACTAAATGACTCGCCATTCTTTGAACCTTTTTTTCCCGATGAAGCGCACATTTGTGTTTTCCGCGTCGGATTCGACGCGCGCCATTAACGGGCACTTACTTTTAATTTTCATTCTCCAATCAGAGAGAGAACGACAGAGAGAAAATCCAATTTTCTCCACGCCTCGAATCGTTCGGAAAATTCTATTGTCATCAAGCGACAAAACACCAGCATCAAATTAGGCAGAGTCAACGACGTTAATTTACGTTCGATCTTCGTTTCATCACCATTATAAACTGGTGATGGGTAGTATGTATACAACATGCATGCGATATTTTGTGCTTAATTGTTATCTAGTACGTTATGTATTTAAATTTCCCTCCCTCTTCGTAGGTAATAGTTTTACCCCATTATACATTGTTTCAAAGTTTCCACTTTATAAATATTATACAATTTTCTCTTTATTTTGTTCTTGGGGAAACTATGCAGAACGAATAGCTTAGGTATTACGTAATTTGTGCACGTTTCGGTAATGCATAATATATTGTCCAATTAGTTGATGCAGCCCTGTAATTACCCCGAGCTTCGATAATTAATTAATTAACTTTGAAACCTTGGAGAATACTGATCATGCGTGTAACTGTGATGTATTAAAATACATAAATAGCATTCCTTTGCAAAACCTTATTACTATTCATCTAAGCTTTTCACAGTGATTCGGGTATTAATGGAACAAATTTCGGGGTAATTAGTGTAATTGTTTCAAAGGTTCGGTCCAAATAATTAAATCGCGAATACCCATATGTCGCCATCGAGAGCTTGAATTAAATTTAATTAACGATGTAATTGGTGATTAGCGACGAAGTGAGATGTAATTAATGCCCAAGATAGAACCGGCGGAGACGCCGAGTTTAAACAAAACCTCAGCTCCGGTGATTATCAAATATCAACGCAAGTAAACTAGGGCTTTGCTTATGTTTGATTAATATTTTGGTACATGCAAATATGTGTAAATAACGTTAAATAGAGAATGCTATTTAGGTATTTATCGTTTTCGTACACGTCATGTTGTCACAATCCTACGTGTTATTGCCTTGTAACAAATTTATTTGCTTGAGAATGCTGAGTACGACAAACTATTGTCTTACGTTTGGTTACATAATGATATCTAATTTAACATACAACAACTTAGCCTAAAATTTTATATTAAAGTCGCCTAAACTCTGTTCCATTTTTATTTTTAACTGAGAAGGCTGTGGTTTTGTTTTATAAAGTTTTAGGGCAGTCACTCATATTTTATTTTTTTATGCCGAAACTGTAACAGATATCAAAAACTATAAAGATACAAAAAAAACTTAATAATGAATGCCTCATGTCCGATGTGATTTTTTTAAAGTTATTTGCTTTGTCATTGAAAAATATGAATATATTAATGTTGGGCCACCCTTGTTTTTCTGTTTTTCTGTTGTGTATAATATCTAGTACTTTAAAGAATGACAATAAATAAAACACAATGGTTGCAGTACAACATTAAATAATTTGTGAAACTCACACCAATTGTGTTTTATTTTTATATTAATATGGAGTTTCATCATGAATCAGCCTCATCAATCCGATATTTTTTAAATTTTCAAAATACATAAATCACAGACGACTTTATTATCAGTATTTTAATTGTACAGCAGATTGTTGCAACGTTGATTTTTCAACAATTTTCATTTTGAAATATTTACACACGCTATTAGAAAAGGAAATATCCAATAAGATTATTTAAAAAGTATATAATTAAACAAGTTAACACATGATTTTCATTTAATTCCTTCTAAGAGCTCTTCTATTTCACCATTTTATCACTTGTGAGACCGGTTTCATCGTCAACTGATGTCATCAAAGCCAAACAAGGTTTCAGGTACTAAGCAACTACAACTAAATTAAAAACAAACCAAAAATTTGGCAGTATTTGCTCAATGGATTAAAAATTAACAATTAAAACGAATTAATAAATAGCTTTTTACATTTATGCACTGGAACATCAAAAATAGACAAATTTTGGCAGTATCTATTAAAAAATTCACAGGTTTTCACAGCTAAAGCTAAGAATTTGACATATTTTGACAGTTGCATTTGAAAATATGACAGATTTCGACGGTTTTGATTGAGAATTTGACGTATGTGAACTGTTGCACTTAAACATTTGATAGAAGTTTACATTTTCAAACTGAGTTATCAAAAATTTACAAAATTTAACAGATTCGGTCAAAATCTGTTGAAAAATTGGCAGATTATCACAGCAGAAGCTTTGAATTTTATAGATTTTGAATGTATCAGTTGAGAATTGTACCTATTTAGAAAGTTGTTAAAAATTTAATAGCCTTTGACAACTATAATTGTAAATTTGGCAGATTTCGACAGTTTTTAGTTAAATTTGACATACAGGGCATACATTATGACAAGTTTTGGCAGTGGCTAAAAATAAAAAAAATGCGGAGACAGTTAAAAAATTGACTGGTTTTCACAGCTAAAGCTAAGAATTGGACATGTAATGACAGCTGCAATTGAAAATATGACAGATTTCGACGGTTTTAATTGAGAATTTGACGTATGTGAACTGTTACACTTAAAAATTTGATAAATGTTTACATTTTAAAACTGGGATACCAAAAATTTACAAAATTTAACAGATTCGGTCAATATCTGTTGAAAAATTGGCAGATTATCACAGCAAAAGATTTGAATTTTATAGATTTTTATTGTATCAGTCGGGAATTGTACCCATTTAGAAAGTTGTTAAAAATTTAGCAGATTTTGACAACTATAATTGTAAATTTGGCTGATTTCGACAGTTTTTAATTTGACATACAGGGCATACATTATGACATGTTTTGGCAGTTGCTAAAAATCAAAAACGCAGAGACAGTTAAAAAATTGACAGGTTTTTACACCTAAAGCTAAGAATTTTACATATTTTGACAGTTGCAATTGAAAATATGACAGATTTCGACGGTTTTAATTGAGAATTTGACGTATGTGAACTGTTGCACTTAAACATTTGATAGATGTTTACATTTTAAAACTGGGTTATCAAAAATTGACAAAATTTAACAGATTCTGTCAATATCTGTTGAAAAATTGGCAGGTTATCACAGCAGAAGCTTTGAATTTTATAGATTTTGAATGTATCAGTCGGGAATTGTACCCATTTAGAAAGTTGTTACAAATTTAGCCGATTTTGACAACTATAATTGTAAATTTGACTGATTTCGACAGTTTTTAATTAAATTTGACATACAAGGCATACATTATGACAAGTTTTGGCAGTTGCTAAAAATCAAAAACGCGGAGACACTTAAAAAATTGATAGGTTTTTACACCTAAAGCTAAGAATTTGACATATTTTGACAGTTGCAATTGAAAATATGAGAGATTTCGACGGTTTTAATTGAGAATTGGACGTATGTGAACTGTTGCACTTAAAAATTTGATAGATGTTTACATTTTAAAACTGGGATATCAAAAATTTACAAAATTTAGCAGATTCGGTCAATATCTGTTGAAAAGTTGGCAGATTATCACAGCAGAAGCTTTGAATTTTATAGATTTTGAATGTATCAGTCGGGAATTGTACCCATTTAGAAAGTTGTTAAAAATTTAGCAGATTTTGACAACTATAATTGTAAATTTGGCTGATTTTGCCGTTTTTAATTAAATTTGACATAGGGGCGATTAAAAAGGTGGAGTCCAAAAATTTAGTTGTTATTGGTGATATTAAAATGTCAATTCCGTCAAAACGAATTTGCATTTGTCTGACTTATTTTTTATTATGACTTGATTTATTTGAACATGATAAAAACAAAGAAATCCTCTGCAACTATAGCCCGAGTATTTTTTTTAGAATATTTTAAGGGCTCGGTTAGCATCCCCGAGTGGCGTGCTGTTGAGCTTATCCACTATATTTGGGACACCCTGTATAGGTCTCTTATGACCTCTTATATAGCTTGATACCTTATAGGTATCTTATATCTAGTATTGGTCAACTTATATCATGGTAGACTTTACGTTGTTCAATTTCATAATAATTGGCACTATTATGGCACATTTCTATGAATATTGACCAATTCATCGCTATCATATGTTTTACTTATTCCTTACTCGTTATATGGAACATATTGATTTGCTTTGATTAAGAAAACATTAATTTTAATTTTTATTGTTTTCTTCCTTCGTTTTCAAAATTCTAGTATTGGTCAACTTATATCATGGTAGACTTTACGTTGTTCAATTTCTATAATAATTGGCACTATTATGGCACATTTCTATGAATATTGGCCAATTCATCACTATCATATGTTTTACTTGTTCCTTACTCGTTATATGGAACATATTGATTTGCTTTGATTTAGAAAACATTAATTTTTTTTTTTATTGTTTTCTTCCTTCGTTTTCAAAATAGATGAAACTATAACAAACATATAACAAAAATAAAGTTTTCTAATCATTTGCCCGATTATACCCAAGTTTTACGAGCGGTTTGCACAAATACAGGGTGTCCAAGATAAGGATCAACAGCATGGGGATCTCGGAAATCGTAAAAGTTACAAAGGCGGCTAAATTACAAAAAAACTTGGGCAATTTAGTGGTATAGTGTTTTCACTTGAAATTGAAAATGTACCTGCAATGAGGGTTTATTACGGTCAAGAGTTCTGCATTGTATGGCGTGCTGCGAAGAGGCTCTGGACTCTGTTCTCTTCCCATTACCCGTCATAAAATTCCGTTCGCACAATGGACCGCAATAAAGACCCTTCGTAGGTAGATTTTCACTTTTAAGTAAAAACACTGTAAGTAATAATCTTTTGAGAAAACCAGAAATTTCCGTTCACTTTAGCAAACTATTTGAGTATTTTTTATAATTTATTGTTATTTTACTACTTAGTTGTAATCGGTTTTTTAATTCTTTTTACATTTGTTTTAAAAATAATTTATAGAATAAAAATAAAAATTGGAACAATTGATATATCCCATATTGTTTATTTTGGCATAGGTTGTTATACATCGTTGAAAAGAGAAGAAACAGTCGATTTAAATGTGTAAAAATCAAATATGGCGGCCATTTAAAATAAGAAAGTTGGTATTAATATCTCGGAAACCGCCATCTTGACTTTTTTTTTACTAGATTCTTAAGTTTGTGCGATCGAATCAAGTAACTTTTATTTTAAACTTATTTGCGCATCTTTAATAATTATGGAAATATCGGAGTTTTTAGAAAATCACGATTTTTAGTTTTTTTAGAATAACTTCTAAACTGTTTGAATTTTTGAAAAAAATTCAACATAATCTGAACCAGCATATAAAACTGCACTATATTGCCCATATAACCAGATCTCTAGCTTTAGGAATAAGAACGATACCTATGCAATCCCATTATATTTCGGACACCCTGTATGCTGCAGAACAATGATATTCAAAGGCAATACTAATTTACGAAGTTTCTGCATGATGATACTCCATTATTAAGTTGACATTCTTTAATTTCCATCTGTATTTGTGATATCAACTATTTGGTTTATAATGTATGTAAATTCAGCAGTTCAAGCCTTAATACGATTTTACATTCGTTCCTTAATAAGGGTAGCTTGAAAACCGACCCTGCTTGTAAATTATTCATTCATCTCGTTCGCTCTATATGGACTTGCAAGATTCCAGACTACACAGGCCACGCAAAACACCCTCCAGAGCTATTACTCTGCTATTATCGGAAGCTTGGATGGCGGATGCGTCAGGAAAATCGTTACCAGCCGCACTTGACTTACGAGCGTTTCATGTTCTGCGAAATTGCTTCCTGAAAAATTAAAGTTTTTACGGGGGAAGTGCGGAGAAGCCTCGAGATTTTTATGGGCTGGGCGGCATGAAATTTCCATATAGCGGCCGGAAAACGAGAAACTGCGTACATGTGTACAACAAATCGGGCGAAATGTGTGCGGAAATTGAAAAAATTAATCAATGGCGCGCATTGAAGGGCGATAACGGCTCGGAAACGAAAACACTGCCCTTGAACACGCCAGCATAATCCGAGGGTGGCAGTAATCGGCGGATTGAAATATTCGGATCACAAAAATGTAAATATGATACATGCGTTTCAGATTATTATTTTAGGACGAGAGTATCCCCGAATAAAAATAAAACGAAAATGATTGGCCGAATATTGACGAAATCCGAAATGTTTTATTTGAACTACGGAAAATTGTATTGAAAAACAATATGCATGTACATACCTATACAGGGCGTTCAATTGGTTAAATACACATAGGAAGTTAACATGTAAAGTCACATTTGGTTATTCTCCAGTTTCCCCGATTATTTTAGGGAAGTACAAGAGTAAACAAATGTTCCGAATGACCCTCAAAAACTAGGCATTAGTAGTATCAAATATTATCATAAAGTATATTTTCTAACCTTTTCGATATTTTCAAAAATATCACTAAAATCAACATACTTATCTAAATCATTTTGGAAATGCTAGTTGTGATTCTTTGCCTTGTTTTTAATCAATCTGCTAAACCATCCATCAGCTAAAGAAATAGTACCTACTTTACAAAACAATTTAAAGGTGAGACAGATTCTGACAAATATACCTTAACGTTTTTTGTCGTAAATTGCATTCAGAAGTCTAATCGAACTTATTACAACTGTCTTGTAAATACTTTACAATACTAGGATTTCCACGTGCGATTTGTTCTTCAAATGCAACAGGTTCACATCTAACATTACCTTCTTCTTCGATTGATTTTTGAGCTCGTCAATCCATTTGAAACTGATTATCTGTTTGGACTTCAATGTTATAATTATTTTCATCACAATCTCTACTGCAATAATTAGTAACAATTATGGTATCTTCATTTTTAGATCCGAAAAAAGAATAGTTTTGGGTTGATGACCTCGCGATGCTTTCGGTTCTTTCTCAGATTTAAGTTTAGCCTTCTGAGAGTTGGACGTTTTAAATTTGATTTTATTTGCCTGATTTAATTTATATCTTGAAATGCAAGAAAAAATACTAATTATTTATTCATCGCTATAACGTAAAAAATATTTTTCTTTATATCATAATAAACCCTTTTCATATTCTTGAAAGTAATTTATAACTTGAAATGGAAGAAAAAAATCTAATTATTTATTCACGATATCGATATAACGTAAAAAATCGTTTTCTTTATATCATAATAAACCCTTTTCATATTCTTGAAAGTAATTTATAACTTGAAATGGAAGAAAAAATACTAATTATTTATTCACGCTATCGCTATAACGTAAAAAAATCTTTTTCTTTATGTCATAATAAACTATTTTCATATTCTTGAAAGTTGTTGTGGTCTGCTTCACCATTTTATCACTTGTGAGACCGATTTCATTGTCAACTGATGTCATCAAAGCCAAACAAGGTTTCAGGTACTAAGCAACTACAACAAAATTTAAAAAAAACAAAAAAATTGGCAGTACCTGCTCAATGGATTAAAAATTAACAATTAAAACGAATTAATAAATAGCTTTTTACATTTATGCACTGGAACATCAAATATAGACAGTACCTATTAAAAAAATGACAGGTTTTCACAGCTAAAGCTAAGATTTTGACATATTTTGGCAGTTGCAATTGAAAATATGACAGATTTCGACGGTTTTAATTGAGAATTGGACGTATGT
Source organism: Othius punctulatus (assembly GCA_951805005.1). Classification (NCBI taxonomy): domain Eukaryota; kingdom Metazoa; phylum Arthropoda; class Insecta; order Coleoptera; family Staphylinidae; genus Othius; species Othius punctulatus. Next base: position 16,301,931 of record OX638141.1, read on the forward strand.
GAACTATTGCACTTAAAAATTTGGTAGCTGTTTACATTTTAAAACTGGCATATCGAAAATTGACAAAAATTAACAGATTCGGTCAATATCTGTTGAAAAATTGGCAGATTATCGCAGCAGAAGCTTTGAATTTTATAGATTTTGAATGTATCCGTCGGGAATTGTACCCATTTAGAAAGTTGTTAAAAATTTAGCAGATTTTGGCAACTATAATTGTAAATTTGGCTGATTTTGACAGTTTTTAATTAAATTTGACATACAGGGCATACATTATGACAAGTTTTTGGCAGTTGCTAAAAATCAAAAATGCGGAGACAGTTAAAAAATTGACAGGTTTTCACAGCTAAAGCTAAGATTTTGACATATTTTGACAGTTGCAATTGAAAATATGACAGATTTCGACGGTTTTAATAGAGAATTGACGCATGTGAACTGTTACACTTAAACATTTGATAGATGTTTTCATTTTAAAACTGGGTTATCAAAAATTGACAAAATTTCACAAATTCTGTCAATATCTGTTGAAAAATTGGCAGATTATCACAGCAGAAGCTTTGAATTTTACAGATTTTGAATGTATCAGTCGAGAATTGTACCCATTTAGAAAGTTGTTAAAAATTTAATAGCCTTTGACAACTATAATTGTAAATTTGGCAGATTTCGACAGTTTTTAGTTAAATTTGACATACAGGGCATACATTATGACAAGTTTTGGCAATGGCTAAAAATCAAAAACGCGGAGACAGTTAAAAAAATGACAGGTTTTTACACCTAAACCTAAGAATTTGACATATTTTGACAGTTGCAATTGAAAATATGACAGATTTCGACGGTTTTAATTGAGAATTTGACGTATGTGAACTGTTGCACTTAAACATTTGATAGATGTTTACATTTTAAAACAGGGTTTTCAAAAATTGACAAAATTTAACAGATTCGGTCAATATCTGTTGAAAAATTGGCAGATTGTCACAGCAGAAGCTTTGAATTTTATATATTTTGAATGTATCAGTCGAGAATTGTACCCATCTAGAAAGTTGTTAAAAATTTAATACCCTTTGACAACTATAATTGTAAATTTGGCAGATTTCGACAGTTTTTAGTTAAATTTGACATACAGGGCATACATTATGACAAGTTTTGGCAGCGGCTAAAAATATAAAACGCGGAGACAGTTTAAAAATTGACAGGTTTTCACAGCTAAAGCTAAGAATTTGACATATTTTGACAGTTGCCATTGAAAATATGAAAGATTTCGACGGTTTAATTGAGAATTGGACGTGAACTGTTGCACTTAAAAATTTGATAATGTTTACATTTTAAAACTGGGATATCAAAAATTGACAAAATTTAACAGATTCGGTCAATATCTGTTGAAAATTTGGCAGATTATCACAGCAGAAGCTTTGAATTTTATAGATTTTGAATGTATCAGTCGAGAATTGTACCCATTTAGAAAGTTGTTAAAAATTTAATAGCCTTTGACAACTATAATTGTAAATCTGGCAGATTTCGACAGTTTTTAGTTAAATTTGACATACATGGCATACATTATGACAAGTTTTGGCAGTGGCTAAAATTCAAAAACGCGGAGACAGTTAAAAAATTGACAGGTTTTTACACCTAAAGCTAAAAATTTGACATATTTTGACAGTTGCAATTGAACATATGACAGATTTCTACGGTTTTAATTGAGACGTATGTGAACTGTTGCACTTAAAAATTTAATAGACGTTTACATTTTAAAACTGGGATATCAAAAATTGACAAAATTTAACAGATTCGCTCAGTGTCTGTTGAAAAATTGGCAGAGATTATCACAGCAGAAGCTTTGAATTTAATAGATTTTGAATGTATCAGTCGGGAATTGTACCCATTTAGAAAGTTGTTAAAAATTTTGCAGATTTTGACAACTATAATTGTAAATTTGGCTTATTTTGAGGTTTTTAATTAAATTTGACATACAGGGCGATTCAAAAGGTGGAGCCCAAAAATTTAGTTGTTATTGGTGATATTAAAATGCCAATTCCGTCAAAACAAATTTGCATTAGTCTGATTTATTTTTTATTATGACTTGATTTATTTGAACATGATAAAAACAAAGAAATCCTCTGCAGCTATAGCCCGAGGATTTTTTTTTAGTGTATTTTAAGTGCTCAGTTGGCATCCCCGAGTGGCGTGCTGTTGAGCTTATCCACTATATTTGGGACACCCTGTATAGGTCTCTTATGGCCTCTTATTTCTATAATAATTTTCACTATTATGGCACATTTCTATGAATATTGGCCAATTCATCACTATCATATGTTTTACTTATTCCTTACTCGTTATATGCAACATATTGATTTGCTTTGATTTAGAAAACATTATTTTTTATTTTTATTGTTTTCTTCCTTCGTTTTCAAAATGGATGAAACTATAACAAACATATAACAAAAATAAAGTTTTATGATCATTTGTCCGATTATGCCCAAGTTTTACGAGCGGTTTGTACAAATACAGGGTGTCCAAGATAAGGATCAACAGCATGGGGATCTCGGAAACCGTAAAAGTTACAAAGGCGGTTAAATTACAAAAAAAACTTGGGCAATTTAGTGGTAAGTAATATTCTTTTGAGAAAACCAGAAATTTCCGTTGACTTTAGCAAACTACCTGAGTATTTTTTATAATTTATTGTTATTTTACTACTTAGTTGTAGTTGGTTTTTTATTTTTTTTTTTACATTTGTATTAAAAATAATTTATAGAATAAAAATAAATATTGGAACAATTGATCTTTTTCACAAAATCTTTTTGTTTGTGTCATAATACACTCTTTTCATATTCTTGAAAGTTGTTGTGGTTTGCTTCACCATTTTATCACTTGTGGGACCGATTTCATTGTCAACTGATGTCATCAAAGCCAAACAAGGTTTCAGGTACTAAGCAACTACAACTAAATTAAAAACAATCAAAAGATTTGGCAGTACTTGCTCAATGGATTAAAAATTAACATTTAAAACGAATTAATAAATAGCTTTTTACATTTATGCACTGGAACATCAAAAATAGACAAATTTTTGCAGTATCTATTAAAAAATTTACAGCTAAAGCTAAGAATTTGACATATTTTGACAGTTGCAATTGAAAATATGACATATTTCGACGTTTTAATTGAGAATTGGACGTATGTGAACTGTTGCACTTAAAAATTTGGTAGCTGTTTACATTTTAAAACTGGGATATCAAAAATTGACAAAATTTAACAGATTCGGTCAATATCTGTTGAAAAATTGGCAGATTATCACAGCAGAAGCTTTGGATTTTATAGATTTTGAATGTATCAGTCGGGAATTGTACCCATTTAGAAAGTTGTTTTAAATTTATGAGCAATAAAGTCTTCATATTCTTTCTCATACCTGCTGCTGCTTTTTTGGGGAAGTAAATCGATTGTGGCAGCATTTGCTTCATTTAGTACATCTTCGGGGATACCACAAAACGAAGAACTTTGCACATCTGACATTATTTTTCTAATTTGACTTTGATTTGTTTGTTTGTATTTGAACCGTTGATGTTGCTATGGTATCAAATTGCGCCTGGATAACTAGTTTATTAATTTTGAAATTATTTTGAAATATTGATAAATTGACCAGTTTTTGTAATTTAGGTATTACAAAAAGTATCGAACAACATACGGCCGATATGCAAATAACAGGCTTGGTTGAATATAAACCTCGGCTGCGCTCCGCTCCGCTTCGCTTCGCCTCGGTTTACAAATTTCAACCCGCGCCTGTTACTTGCTACATATCGGCCTAATGGCGTTATATACTATTATAGCCCGGCTCCTTCACCTTTTCTACGTACCAATAAACCCGTGCTAAACAATTCGCGTAAAGTTTTATTTTACCTGCAGCATTTCTACGGTATTTCAGTATCATCACGCTTCTATTTATAAGTTCAAACCACATTTTTCCCACTCATTACTTTAATGGTTGTGGTTGAACGAGGCGCCGATGCTTAATTTCGCCCCGTCTGCGTCAGATCGATCTGCATAGAGGTCAAATAGTGTTCGCGACCCCCAGCACCAGACTGCAGGGTGTGGCTGTGGGGGTAACGTCCTTGACAACCCTTGTAACCTCGAGGAACTTTCATGACCCCTGAGCCAAGAATATTTCTAGCTGCCGCATAAGCATCCCCGCGGCGCTAATGAAAGTACTTGTGGAGGTAATGAAAGTGCGGATACAGGAAAGGTTAATGGTGTCCCTTGCTTATTCGTACATCAAAAGGGTTCTGGAGTACAGCGAGATTTATTTAGAAATACTCAGTAACTAAGCTTAATATACATGAACGAGTAAGAATTGTAGTCTCTTCAATAATTAACCAGTTAATAAAATGTAATTAGTAGTTTAATTTTTGAGTAAACCCATTAAATAAATAATAATAATAATCCGTACTACTCCTCCACCTATAGCGTAATTGGTTACTGTCATAATTTTTGACAGAGAATTCTGACCCAATTACATTTTATTTTACCATAGGCCCCTGAACTATTACTAGTTATGCGGGCGTTGAGAGGAGAGGGGCATTATTATTATTGCCCATCTGCGCCTGCATGCGACTTATAGATGGTAGAGGCACATCTCCAACATTTGTTGCAAGGAAGTGGGAAAACTACAGAAAAACCACCCCAGAAATGCAGACCCAGGAATCGAACCCGGGACCTTGCGGTCTAGAAGCGAACGCGTTAACGCTCACTCCACCGCAGCCACTATTCGTATCTAATATAGAGGGGGATCATTTAAATTTCAGTTCTAGTTATCCATGGAAATTTTCACAGTCAATAAGAATGGCGAGATTGAAGATCTCGTCTGTTTATGTCGAAGGTGTGGTTGTTGAAGTGTAAATGTCTACCAAAATTTGATATAGTTTTGTCTCTGATGTGTTCTGATGTCTCTGTTTACAATTCTTGGCACAATTAGTTTCCCAATTTTGCCAATCTTCTTTACAATTCTTGGCACAATTAGTTTCGATGTATTGATGATTTCCTGAAGATTTTGCCAATCTTCTTTACAATTCTTGGCACAATTAGTTTCGATGTATTGATGATTTCCTGAAGATTTTGCCAATTACATTTTTCACATGCAATTTTTGTTATGATGTGTAATTGGTAACTGCAATTGGCATTTCCGTGTCATTTTTGCATTCATTTTACATTTATTTATTTAAATGAATTAACAACAGGCTTAATTATTTTTTCCATGTTGCCATATAATAATACATTTATCAGTCTAAAGTTGGAACGTATTCATATTTGCGTCTACAATCCTTTTAGATCGATTGAATTGTGCCTATTCCGTGCAGAATTTGCCTGTGATCGGCTCACCTGGTTTGTGTCGGATAAACGATTTTCCAGTAGTACAAATTTGTTTGCAGGAAAATTCCTGAGCGGCGACGTTTCCATTTTTCCGCGTCAATCGGAGTGGCTCGACCGAAAGCTTAAGGCGAGTCTAATTGGCAGCTCGCGATACAAGAAAGGCAGAAAAATTCGTGCAGAAAAATTGAATATCAACGTGAAATGTGGACTATGCATATGCAAGTTTTCAGCTTCACGCACAGCCGAACAAGAATTTGTTTTATATCTGTATACAATAACATTTTCTTTCATAATTTAATAACTATTAATACTGATTATCAGGGTTATAATCATAATTTGAAAAAAATATATAAAAAATCATTGTTTTTTTTTTAAATTTTATAATATTTCGGAGCTGTTTTTGCCAGGGTAGACGTAATTGATGTTACTTGATTTACATCATACAATTACATACAAATACATACAAATACATTCAATCATATGATTTTTTAACAAATTTTGAATTTGAAAAAATTATTGATTTTTTAGATTTTTTTATTCCTGAGAATTCAGATAAACGATTTTCCAGCAGTACAAATTTGTTTGCAGGAAAATTCCTCAGCGGCGACGTTTCCATTTTTCCGCGTCAACCGAAAGTTAAGGCGAGTCTAATTGGCAGCTCGCGATACAAGAAAGGCAGAAAAATTCGTGCAGAAAAATTGAATATCAACGTGAAATGTGGACTATGCATATTCAAGTTTTCAGCTTTGCGCACAGCCGAACAAGAATTTGTTTTATTTCTATATACAATAACATTTTCTCTCATAATTTAATAATTATTAATACTGATTATCAGGGTTATAATCATGTTTTAAAAAAATATATCAAAAATCATTGATTTTTTTGATTTTTTTATTCTTCGGAGCTGTTTTTGCCAGGGTAGATGTGATTGATGTTAATTGATTTACATCATACAATTACATACAAATACATACAAATATATTCAATCATATATTTTTTTTTTTACAAATTTTGAATTTGACAAAAATCATGCAAGATCATGCAATCATAGATGTGATTGATGTTAATTGATTTACATCATACCATTACATACAAATACATTCAATCATATGTTTTTTTTAACAAATTTTGAAAAAACAAAAATAATTGATTTTTTATATTTCGGAGCAGTTTTGGCCCGGAGGGTATATGTGATTTATTTCAATTGATTTTCATCATACAATTACATTCAAATACACACAAATACATTTAATCATATGCTGTTTTTTTATCAACAAGAATGTGGTGGACCCAAAAAAAGGAAGAAAAGAAAAATATTTTACTTACAATTATCTTCTGTAAAACATGCTAACTCTACAGTTACATTATATTTGGAATTATTCACCTATTGCAATGCACAAACACTGAAAAAGCAACGATTAATTTAAAGAAAACGTCAATTTTGATTTAAATCAATGATTTATTTAAAAAAATCAGTTAATTTAAATCATGATTTAAATCACACCAACCCTGCTGATTATACAGGGTGTTGAAAAAAGATGGGTACACCAGAAATTCTCAAACGGATGACAGTTTAATAAACTGTCGTAAATGTTTTATGTGATAAATGTTTTAGACAAAAGTTGTAGGGCTTGAAATAATATGTTTGGTGGTGATTGTTGTAACTTTGAAATGCCCTTGAAATTGCTAAGTGATGGTCAGCTTTAAAATTTCAAACGGGTACCTTTAGGTTTTTGACCGAAGTCGTACAAAGACGAGGTACAAAATAATTTTAAAGAAATTACCACTAAATAGATTTTCAACTTCTATCTGATACATTTTTCACGAAACCGTCTTCTTTCTGAGATTTCCTGGTGCATCCATATACAACACCCTGCATAGGTCGAGGATGAAAAGGAGAAAACTATTCTTATCATATCCAAAATACTATTTGTGTTTGCTTGCACAGTAAATTTCCATTACACATCACACTTTTGAATATGTATTTGATATCATCTAATCTAATCTAATTATTTAATCACAGACATTTCGTGACAGAAAACTATTCTCAGTATATCAAAAATACTATTTGTGTTTGCTTGCATAGCAAATTTCCATTACACATCACACTTTTGAATATTTATTTGATATCATCTAATCTAATCTAATTCTTTAATCACAGAGATTTCGTGAGAGAAAACTATTCTTAGTATATCAAAAATACTATTTGTGTTTGCTTGCATAGCAAATTTCCATTACACATCACACTTTTGAATATTTATTTGATATCATCTAATCTAATCTAATTCTTTAATCACAGACATTTCGTGAGAGAAAACTATTCTTAGTATATCAAAAATACTATTTGTGTTTGCTTGCGTAGCAAATTTCCATAATGGATGGATGGATTAGGTGTGCAAAGTGCATGAATGCCTTAGCACTAGACCTCTTATTTAGTCCCATTATGTTGCGCCCATACTGTGTTGTATGTACTTGACCGCCTGTAGTGTAGGCAACTTACACTGAAGGACCCCAACTGGAGAAGTAATTAATTGACAAGTGCAGCGTTGACATGTTCCTGTGAACGGTGTTCGCCTCTTTTCAAATTTCAATTATACTGTTAACGTAATAATGTCTATGTCATCAATTATACACACTTAACTAGTTAAAAGGTAATTATGAAACGAAATCTTTCTGATTAAATATTAGGTGATATCAACTAAATATTCAAAAGTGTGATGTGGGTTGCACTGCATATACCGGGTGATTCAAGCTTTATTACCAGGCCAAAAATGGCGACTTCTAATTGAAATAAAAAATGCAAAATAAGTACACATGTTTAGATATTGATGAAGCCCAATCTAACGATAAAAAAAATTAATTTTAACCATCCGGTAGTTTATACGTTATTTCACAAAGAATTCGTAATTTTATTTATATAGTTTTTGTCAGAACATACTTCAATGCTATTCCAAACAGTCCAGTGTAATCAAAGTTAAAAAAAATTGCACCAATTATTGAATTAAATGAATTTTGATATTGCAATAGTAAGATTTATTACTAAATAGTAAAATATGACGGCTGCTTCCAGTAATAGTCCCTATAATGGATTTTATGGGTTTTATGATAGGACCTGATTGGGATGTAATATTTATGATAGAGATTACGGTCCTGCAAGACCCGTTCAACCCACGGGCGACTGGCGGAAGCATAAAAAGTCATAAAACGTTCCAACCGCACTCTTGACTTACAAAATCATAAATCATCATTCACCGAGGAAAGTTGGTCAGTAATGTAAAAAATGCTTTAATTTGAAATCTAATCATTTTCGTTAATTTTTCACTTCATAAATGGGTTCTATGAATAAAATAAAACAGTTTAGGGCAAAAATAACGATAGATAATTTTGCCCGAAAAGAGTTTTTTTAATGTTATAACCGTCTATATAATTATATCGAAAAAGTCAAACTACCTTTCCGTAGATTAGTATCAGACCTATATAAATCCAAAATTTCATATTTTTTGGGCAACTCCAAATGCCTAAAAAACCCATGGTAATAAAACTTGAATCACCCGATATTTGCTTCACATTTTAATGAATTGTGATTAGAAATATCAAATTCATTCAAATCCCCTCCCACTTGTAAACTCGATCCAGGGACATACTGAATATGTTAATGAAAGTGCTCAATCGAATTAATCAAAATGTTGATTAAAAATGATCATGCAAATCAAGTTATTCCTATATAAAATCAGTTTTCTATAACTGCGTTAATATTTATCTTTGCATAATTGTTGCTTGTGTAAATCTTGTATTGATCAGATTTTTCTAGCATGCTCCTTTAAAACTCGCAGAGCTCCTATATTAAATTTTGCGATAGCACCTTAAAGTTTTTCAATTTGAGTATGTTATGCGCCATATAAAAGGTCTGGTATACTATAAAGTTATATTAAATAAGTTATGTTACACCAGGATGTAAAGAATGATTATAGCATTGAAAATTTCATTAAAGAAGATATTACCGCAGCTTAAATCATAAATTGTTTCAAATATACAGGGTGTTTCAAATTAAGCAACCCAAATCGCCACTTCCATCCACCAGATGGCGTTTAATTGGGGTGTACAAACAAAATGTAAATCTGGCAACATAGCCAACATTTAAAAGAGGTATGTGTAATATCTATCTATTATCATGTCATTAGTGTCAAAATGTAAATCTGGCAACATAGCCAACATTTAAAAGAGGTATGTGTAATATCTATCTATTATCATGTGATTAGTGTCAATGTCATTAGTGTCAAAATGTAAATCTGGCAACATAGCCAACATTTAAAAGAGGTATGTGTAATATCTATCTATTATCATGTCATTAGTGTCAATGTCATTAGTGTCAAAATGTAAATCTGGCAACGTAGCCAACTTTTAAAAGAGGTATGTGTAATATCTATCTATTATGAAGACATAAGTGTCAATGTCATTAGTTGGAATGGAGTATCAAGATTTATAATAAATCAATGTTGTTTGTTTGTCTTTCTTGGAATTTATACATGGCTGCAATTAAGATCGTAGATTCAGTCAATCATGCGACGACTTAATAAAAGGGTAATTTCAGTCGGGACGCACCCATTTTAATAAGAACAAACCGGAAGGGTTTAAAATACAAATTTGATAAAAATTGGAAATTTTGTTTGTATGAATTGTGGGTTGGGAAATGGTTGTGAATTTGCATGAATTGGCGTCAACAACAATTTTCGCAAAAAAAATATATTAAGAACCACCCTTCATATAAACTACAATTATGGTGTTAATTTGACGATGCCTAAATTATAATTTCTTTTATTCATGCTCCAGATTACAAACAAGAAGCCTCGCACAAGTCAGTCAATAATACACAAAAATTGCAAAAAAAAAAACAAATAATAAACCAATAGCAATAGTACCAGTAAAACTACATTTATTGTGATATAATATTTAGTTTTAACTTTATCATACAATGAGTTTTAATGGGGGTGGATTCATAATAACTGGGCATTGTGTAAATTGCAAAACTTGAATAAATTATTTACAAAGGCGATTTTCAAACGAATTTTAACGAATCTGCGATTACTTATTCGCAGATTCGTTTGAAAATTTACTTTTGAATAATTTGAGAAGATTTAAATCTAGCACAATGAGCAGTATTACGCAAACGCTCGATGATAGACTTCAAAGGACACTCCTCGTGCATTCTGCGATATATATCGAAAACCGCACCGTTTCGGACATAAATTACAAAGAAAAACAATTAAGGGCGAGCCTAGCCCTCGATTGCCCACGGACCAGCGACAATTACGGCCGATATATGGCGGAGTTTCGACAATTAATCGACAGACTCCATCCCTTGATTATAATGGGGACCGTGAGTGAGCCACGTGCCACGTTATTTGCCCGAGGGGTCTGTTGCGTTCGACCGACATCCCTCGACTTTAACATCCCATTTACATTCTGGAGTAGAGTTATGAATGCGAGAACCATCTGCAAGTAGATGTTTCCATACGACCGTCGTCAAATTTCTGGCGGCCAATCTCGGAAATAATGAATACTTAATGGGGATACCGCATGTAAATAAACCAATTCAAATAATTCGCTCGAATTGTAGCATAGCAAAAACATTAAGTCTACATATCAAGCATTATTTATTTCAATCTCGGAAGTGAATTGTAAGTAATGTACAGATTATATAAATATTTGTGATATGTGAAAATTTCAAATTAATTATAATCGATTGTGTGCGTCGTGCCCCGAATACGTTTTCACATACAACATTTGTGATTGAAACGAGTTGAACGAAGGAAAGTGTTCGTTGTAAGCATTTGAAGCCCTCTTGTGGAGTACATAGTCAATATAGGGTTTAAAATGCAGTTGAACTCGATCCACTACGCAGTATTCGGCGTTAGGAACCTACATTTCTACCGTTATACATTTTTGGATAAAAAGTCACTTATGACTAGTCAATATAAGGTTTAAAATGCAGTTGAACTCGATCCACTACGCAGTATTCGGCGTTAGGAACCTACATTTCTACCTTTATACATTTTTGGATAAAAAGTCACTTATGACTAGTCAATATAAGGTTTAAAATGCAGTTGAACTCGATCCACCACGCAGTATTCGGCGTTAGGAACCTACATTTCTACCTTTATACATTTTTTGATAAAAAGGCACTGATGACTGGGCAAATAACGCACGTTTTGAGTTTTTTTTAACTCAAAACGTGCGTTATTTACCCAGTCATAATAATAGAGTTTAAACAAGTATCCGCCAAATCTATTTCTATGTTTAAAGCCACTTAGAACTGTTTAGATGCAAACAGTTCTAAGTGATTGTTTGTCACTATCTCAGGTCTAGTAGACCGTGTGTTACTAATTCAAGCTATTTCTGCTTTGTTTGTGGTAAACAAATATATGGTTGGGAAAAAAAAGATATGCAATAACAGAACCGTTAATATATGCATATTTACATTACTTTGGTTTTGCTGTCAGAAATTTAGACAAAACGTGGACACCGACATTGTTTCGCAATAGTTGCAGAGCTATTTCATACAAGTAGTCGAATGGCGATAGGAAATATTTTGACTTTTCAGTTCCAGTAATATGGAGAGAGCAGAGTAATCACCAAACCGATTTGTTATTTTTGTTTATCAAAAGTTGTTGGGATCATTATGAAAAATCGAACAAGTGTGCAATACGCAAATGTTCCACCTGTTTCAAAACCAGTTCAACGTTTACCAAATGATCCATTGCCAGTCATTCCTGGTACTAGAAGCAGTGATTCGGAATCATCTTTCAATGACATTGTTCCGCAGCAATTTGTATGAGTCTAATGAATGCCATTTAGTGACTTAAGCTGAACTTAATGTCTAGTTCGTGATTTTCATTTATCAAAGCAAGACGCAGAAATATTGGCTTCACGTATGCAACAATGGAAACATCTTGCAGTTGGGACAAAAGTAACAGTTTATAGAAAAAGAAGCCTGGAATTGGCTGCATATTTTGTCAATATAAGGTTTAAAATGCAGTTGAACTCGATCCACTACGCAGTATTCGGCGTTAGGAACCTACATTTCTACCGGTATACATTTTTGGATAAAAAGTCACTTATGACTAGTCAATATAAGGTTTCAAATGCAGTTGAACTCGATCCACCACGCAGTATTCGGCGTTAGGAACCTACATTTCTACCTTTATACATTTTTGGATAAAAAGTCACTTATGACTAGTCAATATAAGGTTTAAAATGCAGTTGAACTCGATCCACCACGCAGTATTCGACGTTAGGAACATACATTTCTACCGTTATACATTTTTGGATAAAAAGTCACTTATGACAAGTCAATATAAGGTTTAAAATGCAGTTGAACTCGATCCACCACGCAGTATTCGGCGTTAGGAACCTATGTTTCTACCTTTATACATTTTTGGATAAAAAGTCACTTATGACTAGTCAATATAAGGTTTAAAATGCAGTTGAACTCGATCCACCACGCAGTATTCGGCGTTAGGAACCTACATTTCTACCGTTATACATTTTTGGATAAAAAGTCACTTATGACTAGTCAATATAAGGTTTAAAATGCAGTTGAACTCGATCCACCACGCAGTATTCGGCGTTAGGAACCTACATTTCTACCGTTATACATTTTTGGATAAAAAGTCACTTATGACTAGTCAATATAAGGTTTAAAATGCAGTTGAACTCGATCCACCACGCAGTATTCGGCGTTAGGAACCTACATTTCTACCTTTATACATTTTTTGATAAAAAGGCACTGATGACTGGGCAAATAACGCACGTTTTGAGTTTTTTTTAACTCAAAACGTGCGTTATTTACCCAGTCATAATAATAGAGTTTAAACAAGTATCCGCCAAATCTATTTCTATGTTTAAAGCCACTTAGAACTGTTTAGATGCAAACAGTTCTAAGTGATTGTTTGTCACTATCTCAGGTCTAGTAGACCGTGTGTTACTAATTCAAGCTATTTCTGCTTTGTTTGTGGTAAACAAATATATGGTTGGGAAAAAAAAGATATGCAATAACAGAACCGTTAATATATGCATATTTACATTACTTTGGTTTTGCTGTCAGAAATTTAGACAAAACGTGGACACCGACATTGTTTCGCAATAGTTGCAGAGCTATTTCATACAAGTAGTCGAATGGCGATAGGAAATATTTTGACTTTTCAGTTCCAGTAATATGGAGAGAGCAGAGTAATCACCAAACCGATTTGTTATTTTTGTTTATCAAAAGTTGTTGGGATCATTATGAAAAATCGAACAAGTGTGCAATACGCAAATGTTCCACCTGTTTCAAAACCAGTTCAACGTTTACCAAATGATCCATTGCCAGTCATTCCTGGTACTAGAAGCAGTGATTCGGAATCATCTTTCAATGACATTGTTCCGCAGCAATTTGTATGAGTCTAATGAATGCCATTTAGTGACTTAAGCTGAACTTAATGTCTAGTTCGTGATTTTCATTTATCAAAGCAAGACGCAGAAATATTGGCTTCACGTATGCAACAATGGAAACATCTTGCAGTTGGGACAAAAGTAACAGTTTATAGAAAAAGAAGCCTGGAATTGGCTGCATATTTTGTCAATATAAGGTTTAAAATGCAGTTGAACTCGATCCACTACGCAGTATTCGGCGTTAGGAACCTACATTTCTACCGGTATACATTTTTGGATAAAAAGTCACTTATGACTAGTCAATATAAGGTTTCAAATGCAGTTGAACTCGATCCACCACGCAGTATTCGGCGTTAGGAACCTACATTTCTACCTTTATACATTTTTGGATAAAAAGTCACTTATGACTAGTCAATATAAGGTTTAAAATGCAGTTGAACTCGATCCACCACGCAGTATTCGACGTTAGGAACATACATTTCTACCGTTATACATTTTTGGATAAAAAGTCACTTATGACAAGTCAATATAAGGTTTAAAATGCAGTTGAACTCGATCCACCACGCAGTATTCGGCGTTAGGAACCTATGTTTCTACCTTTATACATTTTTGGATAAAAAGTCACTTATGACTAGTCAATATAAGGTTTAAAATGCAGTTGAACTCGATCCACCACGCAGTATTCGGCGTTAGGAACCTACATTTCTACCGTTATACATTTTTGGATAAAAAGTCACTTATGACTAGTCAATATAAGGTTTAAAATGCAGTTGAACTCGATCCACCACGCAGTATTCGGCGTTAGGAACCTACATTTCTACCGTTATACATTTTTGGATAAAAAGTCACTTATGACTAGTCAATATAAGGTTTAAAATGCAGTTGAACTCGATCCACCACGCAGTATTCGGCGTTAGGAACCTACATTTCTACCGTTATACATTTTTGGATAAAAAGTCACTTATGACTAGTCAATATAAGGTTTAAAATGCAGTTGAACTCGATCCACCACGCAGTATTCGGCGTTAGGAACCTACATTTCTACCTTTATACATTTTTGGTTAAAAAGGCACTGATGACTGGGCAAATAACGCACGTTTTGAGTTTTTTTTAACTCAAAACGTGCGTTATTTACCCAGTCATAATAATAGAGTTTAAACAAGTATCCGCCAAATCTATTTCTATGTTAAAAGTCACTTAGAACTGTTTAGAAGCAAACAGTTCTAAGTGACTTTTTATCACTATCTCGGGTCTAGTAGACCGTGTGTTACTAATTCAAGTTATTTCTGCTTTGTTTGTAGTAAATATATGGTTGGGAAAAAAATTATATGGAATAACAGAACCGTTAATATATGCATATTTACATTACTTTGGTTTTGCTGTCAGAAATTTAGACAAAACGTGGACACCGACATTGTTTTGCAATGGTTGCAGAGCTATTTTATATAAGTAGTCGAATGGCGAGAGGAAATATTTTGACTTTTCAGTTCCAGTAATATGGAGAGAGCAAAGTAATCACCAAACCGATTGTTATTTTTTTTTAATCAAAAGTTGTTGGGACCAATATGAAAAATCGAACAAGTGTGCAATACGCAAATGTTCCATCTGTTTCAAAACCAGTTCAACGTTTGCCAAATGATCCATTGCCAGTCATTCCTGGTACTAAAAGCAGTGATTCGGAATCATCTTTCAATGACATTGTTCCCAGCAGTAGTAGTTTGTTCGAGTCTAATGAATGCCATTTAGTGACTCAAGCTGAACTTAATGATCTAGTTTGCACATTTATCAAAGCAAGACGCAGAATTATTGGCTTCACGTATGCAACAATGAAAACATCTTGCAGCTGGGACAAAAGTAACAGTTTATGTAGAAAGAAGCCTGGAATTGGCTGCATATTTTGAGAAGAAAAACACTATTCTCAACTGTAACGACATTCAAGGTTTATTTCAAAAAATTAACCTACCATATGAAAGAAATTAATGTAGATTATTCATTGATGGTTCTAAGTACAGTTTAAAGGCCCTTCTTTCACTCAATGGGAATAAAAAACCATCCGTACCAATTGCTCATACTGTTAATACTAAGAAAAATAATTAATACTAATACTAATACGGCTCTAAGTACAGTTTAAAGGCTCTTCTTTTACTCAATGGGAATAAAAAACCATCCGTACTAATATCTCATACTGTTAATACTAAGGAAAATAATTAATACTAATACTAATACGGCTCTAAGTACAGTTTAAAGGCTCTTCCTTAACTCAATGGGAATAAAAAACTAATGCTAAGGAAAATTACAAATCAATAACTCAAATTTTAACTTTACTCAAATAGGAAGATCATAAATGGATATGTGGTGATTTAAAGGTATGTGATTAAATGTTCTATGTATATGGTAAATTCAAACTTTTAATTAAATCAAATTTATTTAGGTCATTGGTTTGTTAACTGGCATGCAAGGAGGTTTTATAAAAGTTTGTTGTTTCGTTTGTTTATGGGATAGTCGAGCTACAAGTCATCATTACACCAGAACAGATTGGCCACAAAGAATAGAGTATTCTCGTGGAAAACAAAACATTTCAAATAATCCATTAATTGATCCAAATGACATTCTACTTCCACCACTGCATATAAAATTAGGTCTTTTCAAAAACTTTGTCAAGGCTCTGAATAAATATGGTGCTGCTTTTAAACATTTGTTAGCAGTTTTTCCTACAACTTCATATGCTAAAATTAAAGAAGGCATATTTGTTGGTCCTCAGATCAGGAATTTATTGAATGGTGATTATTTCTCACAATGTTTATCAGAGAAAGATTCTGCAGCCTATCAACTTTCAAAAGCATCGTAGTTGGTTTTCTTGCAAACAGGAAAAGTGATAACTACAGACAAATTGTTACTGAATCTTTGAAAAATTATTGGGGATTAGGTGCACGGATGTCACTCAAGATGTATTTTTTTGATTCACATTTGAACTTTTTTCCACAAAACCCAAAACATTTCAAATAATCCATTAATTGATCCAAATGACGTTCTACTTCCACCACTGCATATAAAATTAGGTCTTTTCAAAAACTTTGTCAAGGCTCTGAATAAATGAGCCGTTTATTTTGAAAGTGGCTTAAGTCCATTTTCATCTTTTATCAAGTTGGCACTTGTGACATTTATAATTTATGCTGAACTGTCAAAAAAATAAATCGGTATTGAAATATACTTAGTACATTTGAAAATTTTATATCACGTACATTTTCAAAATAATATAAATACTGAAAATCTTAATTTTTAAAGTGACCTAAGTCCACTTTTTATTGACGATGTCAAAAAGTGCGGCCCAAAATGTAGAAAGCAGTGATGAAGGTAATTTAAATTACGTTTTGATATTAAATTGAAATTTAAAAAATAATATTTAATTTAAAGAAATTATTAAACCCATGGGAAAGGATAAAATAACAAGATTTCTTGATTCTGAAAGTGAAGAGGAATTAAACTCATACAACAGATTTAAAAAAAGAAGGAGAATTTTAGTAGTTCATTCTTCAACAGAGGAAGAGGAAGTAATTGAGAATGAGAATTTACAAAACAGCACCTTCAAAGAAGGATTCAGAGAACACAGAAGTGGTACTTATATTCAGAAAATTCGTAAAATTAAACGGAATTCAGGGAAGAGTTACGATACACAATCGGGAAAAATTATTCCTGCCAAAGTTTTTCAAAATGAAGATTGCCAATGCCGAAAAGACTGCTTGAAAAATTTAAATGAAACAGCTAGAAAACGTATTTTCGAAATGTTTTGGAACTTAGGAGACTTTAATAAGCAAAATATACTGCTATACGAAGCGACCGGACGCAGTGTTGTAAAAAGAAGACGTCAGAGAAACGGAAAAGGTTCATGTAGAAATGAGAGTTTTACGTATTGGTTAAATTCTAAAACAGGCAAAGTTGCTGTTTGTAAAAAAATCTTTTTAGATACTTTTCAAATAAGCGAAGGACGATTGAAACGTGTATTAAAATCTAAAAACGTTGGCAACGATTTACGTGGACGTTTGCCTGGATCGTCGAGAAAAATATGTGATGAAGCAAATATGATTGTTCAAAACCATATTAACAGTTTCCCGAAATTTGAATCCCATTATACTAGGGACCATAATCCCGACAGAAAATATCTTCATCCTGAACTGACTATAAAAAAAATGTATAATTTTTATGAGCTTCACTGTGAAGAAAATAATTTAAAAGCAGTTAATGAATGGACTTATAGAAAAATATTCGAAAAGGATTTTAATCTACATTTCCACCAACCACGCAAAGACACATGTCAAAGATGTGATCTATTAAACATTAAAGTCAAAGCATCAGAAAACCATGAAGAACAGAAAAAACTTATGGAAGAACATGATATTCATTTGAAGCTAGCAGAATCGGCTGGAAATGCGTTAAAACAAGATCAAGAGCGAGTATCAAGTAATCCATCTCATTATTTTGGCTTTTAATTCGATTTGCAGAAAGCGTTACCATTCCCAAAGTTAACTACTTCAGTAGCTTATTATAAATGTAACATGTATATTTTAAATGTAGGCATACACAATTTCCACAACGATAATGTATACATGTACGTTTGGGATGAAACAAAAGCTTCTAGAGGTTCCCAAGAAGTGGCTTCATGCCTCTTGAGACACCTAAAAACCCTGAAAGGTGAAAAACACATCATTGCATATAGTGACATGTGTGGAGGACAAAACAGAAACATCAAAATATCTTTAATGTGGTTAAAAATTCTATCGATGGGAAATGATGTGGAAATCATAGACCACAAATTTTTAATATCAGGGCAATCATTTTTACCTAATGACAGAGATTTTGGCGTTATAGAAATGTCGTTAAAAAGAAATCAGTTATTGTATGTGCCACAAGATTATTATAATATAATAAAAAAATGTAGAAAAGGTAATACTTTCATACTGAATGAAATGAAACAAGAGGATTTTATATCAACAAGACTCTTGGAAGAAGCAGTTTACAAAAGATCCAAAAATACCAACGGAGAAAAAATAAACTGGCTTCAAATATGCTGGATGCGATTTTTAAGAAATGAACCATATAAAATTTTATACAAAACAACCATGGATGATAACGCAGAATTTAAAATTCTTGATTTATTGCCACGTCGGGGTAGACCTAAAAAATTTGGGAATATTGTATTGCCATCGTTATATAAAAGTATAAGAAGCATCACATCACTAAAATACCGACACATGATGGACTTATTGCGGTATATACCTCCGGAACACCATAACTACTTCAAATCACTCCCGCATACTGAAAATGTTAACGAATAACTTGTTACTAAATTTATTTCTATTATCTAAAAATATAATTTAAATGTTTTTTTCTTCTATTTTTTAAGCTATATGTAACGGACTTAAGCTCTTTCACTTTTTGTAACAAAACAAATATTTATTTTGAAAGTGACCCAAGTCCTTTTAAGGTAAGCAAGGTCATATTATACACTTAATAATAGCGACTTTTTAAAAGGATGTATAAAGTTAAATCCCTTAAATGCGATTTAACATTGCAAATCAACCATATATCTTACGTATATTTTTAATTTTGTAAAAACGCAAAACCTTAAGTATTTCAAATTAAAGATAAATGGACTTAAGTCACTTTCAAAATGAACCGCTCAAATATGGTGCTGCTTTTAAACACTTGTTAGCAGTTTTTCCTACAATTTCACATGCTAAAATTAAAGAAGGCATATTTGTTGGTCCTCAGATCAGGAATTTATTGAATGGTGATTATTTCTCACAATGTTTATCAGAGAAAGATTCTGCAGCCTGGCAACTTTCAAAAGCATCGTAGTTGGTTTTCTTGCAAACAGGAAAAGTGATAACTACAGACAAATTGTTACTGAATCATTGAAAAATTATTGGGAATTAGGTGCACGGATGTCACTCAAGATGTATTTTTTGCATTCACATTTGAACTTTTTTCCACAAAACCTGGGTGCGGTGAGTGATAAACAAGGCGAACATGCTCATCAAAATTTAATAAAAATTGAAAGAAATTATTAAGGATTTTGGGACAAAAGTATGCTGGGAGATTATTGCTGGACTCTAATACGTGAAACTGGCCCAGATAAATACAAACGATGTTCAATCACTGCCATTTACTTTAGAAATTCAATTTATTTTTGAATAAATTAACGATTTTTTTATTAAAAACATACATCTCACCTTTAAATTGTTTTGTTCAGTGTTTCTTTCGCTGATTGAAGTTTCAGCAGATGGGGAAATTCATTGAAAACAAGGAAGCACAACTTGCGTTTCCAAAATGATTTAGATAAGTATGTTGATTTTAGTGATATCATTTAAAAAAAAATGAATGCTATGTTGACTTTATAATTTTCGTAGAAGAATTGAATGTGGAATCTGAAAATAATGATATTTCTGAAAATATTGTGCTGAGCGGTTTGATCCATATCGTTGTTGATTGACGGCCGCATCAACGGTGAAAAGATTTTCCGCGATTGTAAATTATCGATTCCGTTCGTGTGCGTGGCGTATTTGGGATGCAATTCTTCGTTTTCCGCCTTCGCATTGATGTAAATTGTATAAATAACCGCTCGTCAAAAGAAAAAGTGGTCCATTCACTTGGCGACAACAAACGTTTCAGATTCGCTCGGCGCATCCACGGTTTCTCCCTTGTAACGCTTTTAAGCTGTGCAGACCTCCAAGCCAATGCGGAGGATTATAACTTCTTTGTGAAACTTTTCGTCCTTGCCGCCAGATTATTAATTTAGTTTCTGTTTGTATTGGGGACACGCTTGTGGGTACGGACCAGGGATACCCTCGGCTTAATGGAAATTCTAAATGCGTGTCGAAGCCGATAATCGAACGTCGTCTGTCGCTTGAGGGTGTTCACTAATTAAAATTTGTCTGTTCGTGTTCACCTTGTAATGAATTCGGCGATGTGAATTTCGGAGTCTCGGCGAACTTACCCCAGGAATTTGAAACGTCTCGTACACGACAGTCATTAACTCGCGCCGACTTACAGAGAATGTACGTCTCCAGGATCCATTTAACACTTCTCTATGGCTTGGCGTTTGCCAATATATATCACAAATTACACAACGTGTCCTGAATGTTATTAACGTTACTTTTTTTTTATTGGTTTCAGGTCAGCGTACGATACAGTCACAAAGACCAAAGTCGCCATAAAAAAAATCTCCCCCTTCGAGCACCAGACCTACTGTCAGAGAACGCTGCGGGAAATTAAAATCCTGACCCGGTTTAAACATGAAAACGTAAGTAAACCTTTAATAATTTAAAACTTGTAACTTTATAAACTCTTAAATAATCAAGGCGGTAGCCCTCCGGCGTACAGCTTCAGGTTCGGTCGTGAAGTTCCTTGTAAACTTATGTAGCAGTTACAAGTAATTTTTAAATTAATTGTATTAGCCTTCTCACTGAATAATGTTTTAATTTTTTTTTTACATTTTGACGTTTACGCATTTCATCGTTATAACCTATGATATCTTATTCTCAGAGCTTTGTGAAAAAGTATTTTTATAATAATCAATGAAATTGCGTTTATTTTCGCATTTTTTTGCAAACAACGACCCAACGACGCATCTGAGTGTATTTTATAAACAGACATTTGGACAGCTATGGGTAACCCTCTTACTCCATTTATAGCAAATTTATTTTTAAATTATTTTGAAACTAATATAAAAAGAAAATATCCAAAATTTGCCAAAGTTTGGCTTAGATGTGGATGATGTTTTTGCTTTTGTAGATTCTAATTTTTATATTGAGAGTTTTCTTTTTATTCTAAATTCCGAATTTGAGTCAATAAAGTTCACATATGAAGAAGAAATTGACAATAGCCTTCCATATTTTAGATATTAGAATAACAAGAATTGAAAATAAATTAGGTTTTGACATTTACAGAAAAGACTCTCATACAGACAACTATGTATTCTAGCTCTATGACTTTCTACAAATATAAACAATCGGCGTTCTATTTTTTAATACATAGATTATTCAAATTTCCATTATCAGTACAAAATTTCAATAAAGAATTAAAATATATTTGGCATGTAACAAAAATTAACGGTTACAGTAAAACTTTTATTTCAATAATTTACAATAATCTAAGAAGGCTTATAATTTTTAATTTATAATTTTGAAAATAATATAAATAGAAAATATCCAAAATTTGCCAAAGTTTGGCTTAGATATGTGGATGATGTTTTTGCTATTGTAGTTTCTATATTGAGAGTTTTCTTTTTATTCTAAATTCCGAATTTGAGTCAATAAAGTTCACATATGAAGAAGAAATTGACAATAACCTTCCATTTTTTAGATATTAGAATAACAAGAATTGAAAATATATTAGATTCTGATATTTACGGAAAAGACTCTCATACAGACAACTATATAAATTGTAGCTCTATGACGTTCTACAAATATAAACAATCGGCGTTCTATTTTTTATTACATAGATTATTTAAATTTCCATTATCAGTACAAAATTTCAATAAAGAATTAAAATATATTTGGCATGTAGCAAAAATTAACGGTTACTGCAAAACTTTTATTTCAAATATTTACAATAATCTAAGAAGTCTTATAATTTATCTAAGCAGACCACACTAAAAAAAAAAAAATGTGTAACGTTGTAATAAACGTGTAATAAACATTGGTCAAATTTTGTTTCAAATCTTTTTAATAATTTATAATAATAATATAATAATTAATTAGATACCTAAATACTCTATAGAACCCATTATGCTATAGATATCTTGTTTATTACAAATAAATTACATTCAATTCTAGATACATCAAAGATGGGCAAATTCATCATCCTTAAAATATTGGGACCATATTTTATTTTATTTAATATGTAATGAATTTCATGTTTACTACTTGTTTTATCACAACGTATTAATAAAAAATAAAAACTTATAAAAGTGCCTTTAACCAGATTTTCTAATTTCCAAACTAAAATTTGTATATGCTGTGTTCATAAAAAATATTTTAAATTAGTGAAACTTCAGTAGAAATCAATGAAATTCAATTCGTGTTTGGAATTCCTCGAAATCAAATTGAAACGCATGAAGTTTTGTTGAAATTCCTGAAATGTATTTGAAATTCGTGGACTTCAATTGAAATTTATGAATATTTTTAATAACATTCGGAACATTTTTGAATCACCAAATTCATGGAAAATTCGGCATACGTTAATTCAACTTATTTTGACCCCATTTAGCAAATGTTATCAAAATTTATTAAAAAATGTGTTTGAATTAAGTATACAAATGCTACAAAAATTATTAAAAAAATTCTATTATTTATAAAGGGCAAGAAAATGACCCTGAAATTTAAGAAAACTTTATTCAAATCCTGGAGACAATGTTATTACAATTAATAAAAATATTGTTGCATTTTACGTTATTACAATTAAAAAATAATTCAATTTCATTAAAAAAAAACTTATTTTATGCCCATTTAAAATACATAAATCTTTGAAATTAGCAAAACTTCAGTAAATATCAATGAAATTCAATTCGTGTTTGGAATTCCTCGAAATCAAATTTAAACACATGAAGTTTTGTTGAAATTCCTGAAATGTATTTGAAATTCGTGAACTTCAATTGAAATTTATGAAAATTTTAATAACAGTAGGAACATTTTTGAATCACCTAAATTCATGGAAAATTCAGCATACGTTAATTCAACTTATTTTGACCCCATTTATCAAAATGTTATCAAAATTTATAAAAAAATATGTTTGGATTAAGTATACAAATGCTACAAAAATTATTAAAAAATTTCAATTATTTATAAAGAGCAAGAAAATGACCCTGAAATTTAAGAAAGTTTTATTCAAATCCTGGAGACAATGTTATTACAATTAATAAAAATATTGTTGCATTTTACGTTATTACAATTAAAAAATAATTCAATTTCATTTAAAAAAACTTATTTTATGCCCATTTAAAATACATAAATCTTTGAAATTAGTAAAACTTCAGCAGATATCAATGAAATTTTGTTGAAATTCCTGAAATGTATTTGAAATTCGTGAACTTCAATTGAAATTTATGAAAATTTCAATAACATTCGGAACATTTTTCAATCACCAAAATTCTTGGAAATTTCAACATACGTATTTTGATAATTTTGACCCCTTTTAGCAAAATTTTATCAAAATTTATAAAAATTGTGTTTGGATTACATAAATGATATATTTTTATGCAGTGCTGTTTCTTTTAAAGATATGTTCAAATCTTTTTATTTTGCGATAAATTTTATTTCTACCAAACTATCATCTCCCACTAATCCTATAATACAAATTCAATTATCGAACTACTACAAATATTATTAAAAATTATCATTTATTTATAAAATGCAAGAAAATTAACCTGAAATTTAAGTGAAAAACATTTGATTCAAATCCTGGAGACAAAATATTATTACAATTAATAAAAAATGTTGCATTGTAATGTTGCATGTTGTAATAACATCACAATTAAAAAATAATGAAACTTCATTAAAAAAAATATTTTAAGCCCATTTAGGAAAATTGTATTAAATTGTTTAAAACGTTTGGTAAGTCTTTGAAAATCGCAATAAAATTTGTAAAAATGATGACTTCTGTGTTCAAAATATACAAAAATCCTTTGAAATATATGAAAATTATGAATGAAAACTCGATGAAAATTTTAACAACACAGCTCTTAATCATGAAAATTCATGATTCATTTCATAAAACACTTATTTTGTTCCCTTTCAGCAAAATTTAATTAAATTTTTTGAAACTTTTCGTAAGATTCTATGAAAATTTTACTGAAATTTGTAAAAAAAATGATGAATGGGGTGTTCAAAATATTTAAAAATGCTTTGAAATTCTTTTTTTCTTGATTAATTTTATAAAGTACACACATAAAATAGTCATTATTTTAGTTATTACTTCGAAAATCACATGTAGTATAGAAAAACTACTTACTTCAATATTGTAGAGTTTTTACCGGTCCATAGTCTGTCCTTAGGCTTTTTTAAATATATCTTGACGTTTTCGAGAAAAATCGCGTTTTTTATATATTTTTTTAATGCATTTAATAATCTTTTTTTGTGCGGTTACATTGATATATTTCAATTGTTTTGGGAATGTGGAACAAAACATAACTTTACAGTTAAAATGTTTTAAAATATGTCATTTTATAAGCAGCAATTTTTAAATCTTAAAAACAGTTTTATCTTTTGAGTTCTGTCACTATTTTTATCAGCGATTTGATATCTTATGGTGAATTCATTATAACAATATGTAGTTTAATTTGTAAGAATAGTATTCATAAGCTATATTTTTGTTCCAGATCATTGATATCAGAGACATCTTAAGAGCAGTCACCATCGATCAAATGAAAGACGTATACATCGTTCAGTGCCTCATGGAAACGGATCTTTACAAGTTGCTTAAGACACAGGTACTTGTAGCCCTAACATAACTGAAAACAATTAAATCCCCATTTTTAATTATTTTTTTTTTAGATATAACTATTAATATTTCAATTAATTCAACTATTGGGTATTGCGTTATTGGAAAATAAGAGAGATGTAATGATATTTTATTCTAATTTCAGAGATTGAGCAACGACCATATATGTTACTTCCTATATCAAATATTGAGAGGTCTCAAATACATTCACTCGGCGAATGTACTTCACCGGGACCTGAAGCCGAGCAACTTATTGTTAAACACAACATGTGACCTGAAGGTACTAAATAATAAAATAAATACTATCAATGAATTATACTAGGGTTTATTAAGCCATGGGTTTCACACTTAGTACGTTTCGTATATATGTACCATTTTACAGATTTGTGATTTCGGCTTGGCAAGAGTAGCTGATCCCGACCATGACCATACCGGATTTCTAACAGAGTACGTAGCGACAAGATGGTACAGGGCGCCCGAGATTATGCTTAATTCTAAGGTAACTTAATATATGGGGAATAATCAGTAAGAAATTTATTTAAATATGACTGCTGGCCGAAGTGGTATAGAAAATAATTATAATTAATTAGGAAATTAATGCTTGTTAAGAGACTGTTAATGAGTTGATCATATTTATACAATTAGCATTGAGATGCGTAGTTATCCATTGCACAAAAAACAAGAAAATTGCTTTACTGTGATTTTCTTCACTAAAAACTACAAAAAAAATTGTGCCGCTCACTTTTTGGGGAAAACTACATTGACATTTATTTCTTATTCATAGTATATACTCATAATATTCATGCCCACATTCGATTTTTACTATTACCATTACTTACCCATAACTATAAGGTTTTTAAATTTTTCATTTCTTTTTTTTTTTAAATTGTGAATTTATATTTTCAGGGCTACACGAAATCGATAGATATCTGGTCTGTCGGATGCATCCTGGCCGAGATGCTCTCCAACAGGCCTATATTCCCTGGCAAACACTACTTAGACCAACTGAACCATATTCTTGGTGTACTGGGGTCGCCGTCACAAGAAGATCTTGATTGTATTATTAACGAAAAGGTATTTACAAACTAATCTAATGTTCTATTGAAGATATAAAAAGCAACCGAATCCTTTTAGTTCATTTATAAATATCTAAAGTGTTAATAGTGAAAATATCACTTATTTACTGAGTTGTGAAACACAAAAATCATATGTTAAAAATTTTTGAGATCACACTTATTGCTACTTATTAAATGATCAAACACATTTATTCTGTTTTGCTTTATCTTAGTTTTGTTAAATAAATCTAAATCACTTTGTTCGAAATACTAACTTTATTAATGGAATTTTCAACAGGCTAGAAGTTATCTGGAGTCTCTGCCCTTCAAGCCCAAAGTACCGTGGGTAAAGCTTTTCCCTAACGCTGATCCAAAAGCACTTGACCTGCTCGACAAGATGCTAACATTCAATCCGCATAAGAGAATTGGAGTCGAGGAAGCTCTAGCTCATCCATACCTCGAACAATACTACGATCCAGCTGATGAGGTGAGCAAAATAATGCATTTCCTATACGTATCGCTTAAATCTTCACTTTATAATACGTTCGCAAAATTTTGCTTCGTTTTTTCAAGCCTGTTGCAGAAGAACCTTTCCGCTTTGACACGGAACTGGACGATCGTCCGAAGGAGGTCCTCAAGAAGCTGATCTTCGAGGAGACTCTGCGCTTTAAGCAGAAGGCGAGTTTGGAACACAATCTAACGACGTAGTCATGTGCAAAGTTGCCTCAGAAACTAAGCAAATTAAAAACCACACACAATTAATAAAAATATTTACTTACTTAAATAAAACAAACTTTTGTTTTTGCCATCACGGTAAGGTCATATTTAGCGTTAGTTTTAAGAAACAATTGAGGAAAAAAACGTGGGGTAGAAGTGGAGAAAAAACAGTATCAAAAAACGTATTACTTTCCTTTTTTACAAATACATAGCGAAGCATATATTATGGTAGAGGTTTGAAAATTTTACAAAAAAAAGTATATAACTCAAATGATGCAAAAAATTGTGTAAAATAAAAAAATCTATTTTTGAAACTATTAGTTTTTGTAATATATTGAGATGAAATGTGATTGTGTCATAATAGAATTTTCCCGTTTCCTTTAATCCAGATTTCTTTTTGACGAAATGCCATTCCAGAACTTGAAATTTTGCGAGCGCAGTATTTCACGAACTCATTCTTGCATATGCCACTATTTCACTGTACATAATGGGCTGGACGTTGTCTTAACAACCACTTTTTCTGTTGAGTGCCAGGCTAAAATTAACTGCGGACTACGTCTGACCTATGAACTTGCATTTCATTCGAGCTCAATTTTCTGAGAGTAGATGTGAGTGCACGTATATTCGAAGTATTTTCTCGATAAGAATCACGCACATGAAAACATATATCAAAAATTAACACAAACTTTGGATGAAAACGGATGGAATACATTAATTTTCACATTACTGTGTCATATTCTTATTAACGTAAATGTTTAAAAGTAAATGAAACATAATATTTTTATCTGTGATTCATCACTTTCTTTATTAAATGTTATTACATATTTATGTATACGTAGGATTAGGTGATTAGGGCAGAGCAGGGCGTGCAGCGGCAGGGAATCGCGAGGACGAGCAAATGAAATTATAATGAATATCTCTAAGTGTAATGTTCTTTGTTATTAACATGTAAATGAAAAACTCGTTACTTCACGGATTTCTGATGTTCATATTATTGTACATACAATTTTAAATAAAATTCATTGTGATAGCAAGTGTAGAAAACAAAATAAAACGGGTAGATTTAGTTCTTCATACGTTCTTCCCTTTCGTTATCCTGCCTTGACAGTTTTTAGTTTTCAATCCCTTGTAAAAGTTACTATTATAACTGTATTAATAGATATTTTCATGATTATAATTTATATCATTTAACAATTATTTGAAAAATCTTCACAATGTATATCACTTTTTTCAGTGCTTATATCTTATTTTTCCATGTACTGAAATTTATCAAAACTTGTTATATTAAGTGTAAATTTTGGCAAGCTTCATTTCAATTGTAACTTTTTTAATCTATTATCCAAAATCAGTGCTCACAAACGCAAATTAACCTATATCCAATAGCCATAACGAACGATATTTTTAACTGGTGAGACGATGTGAACGTCTGAAAAGAGAGAATTCAAGGCCTAATACGACTTTATTTCTTTCTTGTTATATATGAATGTTGTTGAAAATACTGTTAAATAGTGTGTCATACTTTTAGTAGTCATGATCACAGCATTATATAGTTCTTATAGGTGTATATTAAAGAATTATATTGTAAAACTTGTTTTAGTTGTATACCTTTTATTAACCAATCTCCTAAATATAGTGATATAATTGTAAATTGTGTGAGAATTGTCTGTATTTGATGATTTAAACATTGATACTATTGTAGTCATGGGCATTAACAATTTAATCCGTTAACAGTTTATTTAAGAAGTTTTAATTTCGTTTGACGGACTATTAACTTTATTCTATACTATTTATATATATATATATATATATATATATATATATATATATATATATATATATATATATATATATATATATATATATATATATATATATATACTATTTATATTGCCAATTTATGTATGTATGTATACTATTTACTTTGCCTTGCTTTGTAAATAATTACTTTTATCCAAGATCATTCAGAGAATACTTAATCCACATTAGTCAGTTACTTAGTACTTAGCTGTCTGACTTACATTAAAAAATTATGAATTAATCAGTCTTTTTTGACTTATGACATCATTGACATTTTTTTTTAAATGGAATTCAATTTTTTTTTATTGAACAGCTTTTGTAGAACTCTTAATTCTCTTTAGTCACTTTTTTTTTGCAAAAGTACTGATTATTTCGTGGAGTTTTAAACTAGCAGATATTTATTAACTTTACTATGTAGAAAAAAATCATGTTCTTCTAAAAATAAAAACATTAGGAAATTAATTTTTATATGTATTTAAAACAAAAAACAATCCAGGCAATTTGTTCAAATGTTAATGCTAAATTAAATGTTTAAACTTCTTCATTCTTCATTACTTTCTGGAAATAATTTAAACCATTTTTAAAAGATTTCATAGAAACATAGAAGATTCAATAGTAAAATTAATTAAAAGACAGCTATTAAAAAATCCACTTTTTAGAGGAAACGATAAGAATATTTGCTTTTGTTTCAGGTGTACTATATACGAATCTAATATCAAATTTGCAAATAATAAATTTTCGGAAATTTCACGAAAAGCTAAGCCATACTACAGAAAGTTATATGTTTGAATTTCTCCTTTATTTATTACTGTAACTTTATCAAATTTTCAGGAGAATTAGTTTTAGGTGTACTGTACACAAATCTAATCTAAAATTTTCAAATAACAAATTTTCGGAAATAGCTAAGCTAACCCATACTTGTCAATGCAGAAAGTTATATGTTTCATTTTCTCCCTTATTTAATACTGCAACTTTGTCTAAGTTTCAGGTGAACTGTACACGAATCTAATATCAAATTTGCAAATAATATTTTTTTAGAAATTTCAGTAATAGCTAAGCCATACTTGTCAATGCAGAAAGTTATATGTTTAATTTTCTCACTTGTTCAGTACTAAAACTTTGTCAAATTTTCAGGAGAATTAGTTTCAGGTGAACTGTATACGAATCAAATATCAAATTTGCAAATACTAAATTTTTAGAAATTTCAGTAATTGCTTAGCCATACTTGTCACTGCAGAAAGTTAAGTCTTTGATTTTCTCCCTTATTTAATACTGAAACTTTGTCAATTTTTCAGTAGAATAAGTTTCAGGTGAACTGTACACGAATCTAATATCAAATTTGCAAATAATATTTTTTTAGAAATTTCAGTAATAGCTAAGCCATACTTGTCAATGCAGAAAGTTATGTTTAATTTTCTCACTTGTTCAGTACTAAAACTTTGTCAAATTTTCAGGAGAATACGTTTCAGGTGAACTGTACACGAATCAAATATCAAATTTGCAAATAATATTTTTTTAGAAATTTCAGTAATAGCTAAGCCATACTTGTCAATGCAGAAAGTTATATGTTTAATTTTCTCACTTGTTCAGTACTAAAACTTTGTCAAATTTTCAGGAGAATTAGTTTCAGGTGTACTGTACACGAATCTAATATCAAATTTGCAAATAATATTTTTTTAGAAATTTCAGTAATAGCTAAGCCATACTTGTCAATGCAGAAAGTTATATGTTTAATTTTCTCCCTTGTTCAGTACTAAAACTTTGTCAAATTTTCAGGAGAGTTAGTTTGAGGTGTACTGTACACGAATCTAACATCAAATTTGCAAATAATAATTTTTCAGAAATTTCAGTAATGGCTAAGCCATACTTGTCAGGGCAGAAAGTTATATGTTTAATTTTCTCACTTGTTCAGTACTAAAACTTTGTCAAATTTTCAGGAGAATTAGTTTCAGGTGTACTGTACACGAATCTAATATCAAATTTGCAAATAATATTGTTTAGAAATGTCAGTAATAGCTAAGCCATACTTGTCAATGCAGAAAGTTATATGTTTAATTTTCTCACTTGTTCAGTACTAAAACTTTGTCAAATTTTCAGGAGAATTAGTTTCAGGTGTACTGTATACGAATCTAATATCAAATTTGCAAATAATAAATTTTCTGAAATTTCAGTAATAGCTAAGCCATACCTGTCAATGCAGAAAGTTATATGTTTAATTTTCTCACTTGTTCAGTACTAAAACTTTGTCAAATTTTCAAGAGAATTAGTTTCAGGTGTACTGTATACGAATCTAATATCAAATTTGCAAATAATATTTTTTTAGAAATTTCAGTAATTGCTAACCCGTACTTGTTAATGCAGAAAGTTATATGTTTTATTTTCTCACTTGTTCAGTACTAAAACTTTGTCAAATTTTCAGGAGAATTAGTTTCAGGTGTACTGTACACGAATCTAATATCAAATTTGCAAATAATATTTTTTTAGAAATTTCAGTAATAGCTAAGCCATACTTGTCAATGCAGAAAGTTATATGTTTAATTTTCTCACTTGTTCAGTACTAAAACTTTGTCAAATTTTCAGGAGAATTAGTTTCAGGTGTACTGTACACGAATATAATATCAAATTTGCAAATCATATTTTTTTAGAAATTTCAGTAATAGCTAAGTGATACTTGCCAATGCAGAAAGTTATATGTTTAATTTTCTCACTTGTTCAGTACTAAAACTTTGTCAAATTTTCAGGAGAATTAGTTCCAGGTGTACTGTATACGAATCTAATATCAAATTTGCAAATAATAAATTTTCAGAAATTTCAGTAATAGCTAAGCCATACTTGTCAATGCAGAAAGTTATATGTTTAATTTTCTCACTTGTTCAGTACTAAAACTTTGTCAAATTTTCAGGAGAATTAGTTCCAGGTGTACTGTACACGAATCTAACATCAAATTTGCAAATAATAATTTTTCAGAAATTTCAATAATGGCTAAGCCATACTTGTCAGGGCAGAAAATTATATGTTTAATTTTCTCACTTGTTCAGTACTAAAACTTTGTCAAATTTTCAGGAGAATTAGTTCCAGGTGTACTGTATACGAATCTAATATCAAATTTGCAAATAATAATTTTTCAGAAATTTCAGTAATGGCTAAGCCATACTTGTCAATGCAGAAAGTTATATGTTTAATTTTCTCACTTGTTCAGTACTAAAACTTTGTCAAATTTTCAGGAGAATTACTTTTAGGTGTACTGTACACGAATCTAATATCAAATTTGCAAATAATATTTTTTTTAGAAATTTCAGTAATTGCTAAGCAATACTTGTTAATGCAGAAAGTTATATGTTTTATTTTCTCACTTGTTCAGTACTAAAACTTTGTCAAATTTTCAGGAGAATTAGTTTCAGGTGTACTGTACACGAATATAATATCAAATTTGCAAATAATAAATTTTCAGAAATTTCAGTGATAGCTAAGCCATACTTGTCAATGCAGAAAGTTATGTTTGATTTTCTGCAAAAACAGATCAGAAATATAAAGAAATCAAATAAGTCATGAATGATTTTTTTTTAAATCATGATTTATTCCAACCCTGTTACTAACGCATAGAGATCATGATTTACAATTTCAAAAGTCAAATGGCAGTTTGCAGATGGGTTTCTCTCTTCTGACACGGTTTTCCTTAGAACCATTATGCCTCTATTATCTTAGACAACAATAGATAGCATTGCTGTATTCCACTTTCTTACATCTGTTCTTATAGCTTTAGATATATTTTTGTTCATATATTTTATTTCAGGCGAGTTTCGTATTTCTATAAATTGGTTGTAGAACTTAGATTAAGGTTTTTCTATTTTCATTTACTGCAATCTGTTTGTTCACACTTTCGATAACCAGAATGTGCCTCTCTTGCACATTCTCCAAAGGTTTTAATTTGGGGGTTTTGGGTTTTTTATAAAGTTTTATCATCTCTTGGTACGCATTTTAATTTTTCATGATTTATGAAGCTTTCATGTATTCTATTGTTCTTTATCTGCGATCTTGTTATTATGTGATCACAAGCTGCGTCATATATAATATACTTTTTTCCACTCCCTACATGGTAAGTACACTGTTATAACATTGATTTAGTGGAAGTAAGTCCCACTTACCGATTAAGCTTAGGTTACTATGAGCAACGGGAAGTAAGTAATCACTTACTTCCCTCAGGGAAGTAAGTAAAATAATTTCAATAGCGTTCTTTCTCTGGCACCAGTCTTGAAAACACTTTTGATAACACCCCTTCGACTTCTCCGGCAGTAGGAAGGAACAGGCAGCATCTGCAGCTTCTTCAATTGCCATTTCTTGTTTATTTTCATTGGAATTCATTTTACAACTGAACGAATGCAATTTCTGACATTCACACTTTGTTTGAAAAATAGTCTTAGCAACCAAAGCCGTACTGATATTTTGTTCATGTTGCGAAAATAAATTAATCAAACACAAACAATTAAACCAACTTCAGGAGTGGAAAAACAGCTATAAGCAATTCGAGAGGTAAGTTTTGATCAGTCTCGGTCTTTATTGCTAGCCCTCGCTTTCGCTCGGGCGCAAACTCGACCTCGACTAGTAAATAATACTTACCTCTCTTAATGCTTAAATAACTATTTATGAATGTTATAAATTTGCGTTAAAAATGTCATAATAACAATTTATAAGTTTGAAATTATTAATATCTAGAATAACTACAGCTTACTCCCTCAGGGACCTGTAAGACCTTGACGTTGGTGAGGGGGCTTAAGGGATGCGGATCTCTGGTGATAATCCGTGCTCCTCAGTCGAGAGGGAGGCCTCTCCATGCTGAGTATGAGCCGTAAAGTCCGAGGACTGTGTCCCTTACTAAGAACAGGTCACCCCCATGTCGTTGTAGCTGCGACATGAGGTTGTGCACAAGCTACCCACGTGTTTGTGCCGTGCGTGGAGACCCGTAATGTGGGATGAAGGGATCCTGGGGGCTGAGCTAGCCCCTGAGATGCGTCTCTTGGGCTGGATTTCCACTAAAACGGGAGGTTGGGGCTAACCCACCTCGATCAATCGGCTGCATCGTTCGGTCAGACGGACGACAGGGTTCTTTGGGGGATGGGGGGTGTGCAGTGGGCCGAGCACAAGTGTGTGTGCTCGTTACGTACTCGTGCACATCTCACCCTTGGGAGCTATATCCCTCTAGTAGCCCTGGCGTTCGGTTATCGACGTTCCCTGGAAGGGGCTCCATGGCGGGCGGGAGCTAGAGGGATGAAGCATCGAACCTAAAATGGAAACAAAAAATATCCTAACACACCCAGTGGGCGCGTTGGAAAGCGATACCTCATCAACCAAACAATCTGAAGGCGCATCCGAGGATGCGCCTTCAGGTGAACCTAAGATGGGCGAGTCTTCGGACACCCCGTCGAAGGACAAATGGGCCCCGCAAAAGAGGTGGGGCTGAGATGAAACGACGAAGGAAGGCCAAGGTGGCGTTGGAGGCTGCAGAGTCGAAGAATCCACCTGGCCAGCCTTCGTCAAAAATCTCCGGAACTACCGCTCGGGAGGCTAATAAGCCAACACACCCCAATCCCTTTGGAAAGGGGAAGTGTACTCGGGGGGGGGGGGGGGGGGGGAATCCGGAGAAAAAGCGGATCCGTTCCTCCACCTCAGACCAATCTCCTGGCAAGCCCAGAAAAATGGGCGAGGAAGGGGGAAGCAACGGCTACCTGCAAACACCAACCCAAACCTACACAGGAGCGGCCGATGAGCCACAAGGAGGCTGCATCAAAGCACCTCCGAGTAGCTCTATTAATAGTAGCAACCCCTTGGGAAGATTAACCAAGGAAGAGGCTACTCAAATTGGCAATGCCATTACCGAGGAGCTGGTCAGAACAGTGACCACCTCGGCAGGGCCAACACCTACCTTCAGCGAGTGGTCGCATACAGGAGAGATTCTTAGAATCACCTGTA
Organism: Othius punctulatus; assembly: GCA_951805005.1. Classification (NCBI taxonomy): domain Eukaryota; kingdom Metazoa; phylum Arthropoda; class Insecta; order Coleoptera; family Staphylinidae; genus Othius; species Othius punctulatus. The sequence continues at coordinate 16,336,745 of OX638141.1, forward strand.
GCAACGACACTACGTTGAAGTGGCTTGAGAGCGCGACGGCCAACCTACAGCACCTGTGGGAAGGAGCCATGCTTAAAGTAGTGGCGGTGGATTGCCTTCCAAGGTTGACGAAGGCCCACCTATGGATTCCGGGGAAACCGGATGACATAGCGCTGGTCAAGAGTCTCCTGGAGGCGCAAAACAAGGCCCTAAAAGTCAGGGATTGGTGCCTCTTCCACACCGAAGAGGAGGAGCCCCTAGGGCGCCTCCTTGTCTTTGGCTTTGTTGAAGGGGATGTCAAGACCCTGGAAAACACAGGTGGCAGAGTGTTCTATAGGATCCTCAGCCACCCCATAAAACTGGTGAAGAACCAGGCAACGTCGTACAGGGGGTTCCAATGGAGACTGAGGAGCACAATGCCCCTGGCACAAGTCAGACGTGTGCTACCCCCGCTCCGGCGGAGCCACCCTTGTAATGACGCACACTGGCATTATTCAGTACAACGTCCATCACTGCAAGGCTGCCGTGGCACCCTATGCCGACACCTTGACGTGGTGGACAAACATTCAATAGCCCTAATTCAGGAACCCTGGCTTGTAAAGTCTAGGGACTGTGGTTTGGGCAGGCTTAATGGGACGCTGCATACCCACCAATAATACTCCTAGGACATATGTATACATACCTAAGAACATTACAGCCGTTCTTATACCGCAGCTCTTCAGCAGGGATCTCACTGCTGTCAGGCTGGTGGCCAAAGAAAGGCAAAATGACACCATAATGGCGTCAGTCTACCTCCCCAGCCATATTCAACCTCCAACCAGAGAGCTGGAGGACCTGATGGCATACTGCAAGAGGGAGAAAACCAACCTCATTATCGGCTGCGACGCCAACTCACACCACGTGGCGTGGGGAAGCGAGGACACCAATGATCGAGGTAAAAAACTGCATGATTTTATCATAAGCAGTAACCTAGAAATAATCAATCGAGGCTGCGAACCAACCTTTGTAACCTCCCGCAGTCAGACTGTAATTGACATTACACTGGCAGGCATTTCTAACTAAATCCATGTCTGGCATGTGTCTGCGTCCGTCTCAATGTCAGACCATAGATGGATCAAATTCAAATTAACACGCTCAACCGGTCAAAAATCACGGTACCATCGAAACCCAAGGCTGACCTACAGGGATGCCTTTCGAGACAACCTGTCGCGGAGTTTAAGTGCTAGTGAACCAATCGGACCAATCGGACAACTCAACACGATGGAAGGTATTGAAACCCACGCAAAATGGTTTCAAAACTCCATCAAAATAGCATACAAGGACTCCTGCCCGACGAGTCGAGTGGAGGAATCCGGCAAGGCCACACCTACACTGCCACCCCTCTGGAAGCAACCGAAACTCTGTTAGAAACCCACTTCCCAGGATGTTTCGATACCTCTGGACAAGGATGGCCTGCCGCTACACCTCAGCCCCCCTCTGTGGAGGACTGGGATATGGCTGGTCACCTGACGGACAGAGCTCGAATAACCTGGGCCATTGAAAGATTCTCTCCTGCCCTCCTCCAATGTGGTTTGGACGTCTCAATCTGTCCACCTGGAGATAATCTTCAGGGCATGTATCACACTTAGGTACGTCCCTGAGGCGTGGAGAGAAGTCAAGGTAATATTCAACCGAAACCAGGACGTATATCTTTTCTTTTAAAGACGTTAGAAGAATTATGCGAAAGAGTAATTCGAGAAACGGCTTGTGACGTGCCTGAAGGGTTAGCGAGTGGAGGGTCCCTTCGAAGCAGCCACGAGGGCCAGGCTCTCGGTGTCGGAGAGTGTGGGGGGGGGGGGGGGGGGGGGGGTAAAAAAAGGGTTGACGGCAGACAGTCAGCGAAGTTCAGAAATTACGAACTGTCGCAACGGCTGACCATCTGGCGCCCACACCACCAGATTTAAATCTCGCAGTGAGAATAGGAAGTTAAACTGAAAAGAATGCCCGATTGAGAAAACGTGTGGCGAACAAAAAATAACAGGTGTGAATTTTGTGGTGTAAAATATCTGCGTTTATTCACTCAAAAGACAGGACACCGTGCCTACGCTTCCTGAAATAAATACCTCCGTCCGCAACCCTATCACGCAGGGTTCACTATATTCGGCCGAATACCGCGAACACGTAATCGCGCGATGCGAAGGGCCGTCGGAGCCACCTCCCTCTTACAAAAACGCAAAACACGTACGACACGAAACACGCAACGCAAATTTTACACAAAAGAAAAAAACGATATATCAAATGAAATTAAAACAATAAATGAGAACAAAAAAATATATATAAAGATCTGGCCTGCGTTCCTCGCGGCGACTTCGCTGGCGGTTCTGGACTCGGCTCCTGGACGTGCGGCGGCCGATAGTCGTCGGGAACGCCGTCACTAAATTCCAGACCTCAGAGCAACTCTGGCAGGAGGGTCGCTGCCCCTAGCCAAGACCTGGCTGGCTGGGTTACTTAGCCCTTACCCAAAAAACGCCTGTAAAGCACATGGCCTTAGTAACAATGGCCGGACACGTGTCTTTACTAAATGAAAAATGTCGGGTTTAATTACTTACTCTGATGTTGTGAGCGTATGGAGTTGAGTCGTGCAGTACCCTCCCTTGCCTTGTGCTTGGTGCCGTCAATCCCTCTCAGGATGGTTAAATGAGGGCACGTTTTGAATCCCGGAAACCGATTGGTGATATACCAAAGAAAAACTGTGACCTCGTGGCACGTCTGCACTATAGGGAAGGTGACCAGCTTCTCTTCTCAAGGTAGCGACGATTTTTAAAAATCACTCGTAGAACGGAAAACACGTCACGTTTAAAAAAACGTTTGCGTACGGTTGCCTACGGTGGAGGTCCAGGCGCGCAATTAATAATTAAAAGACAGTTTCCGTCGGAGGCAATACCGGACCGTTACAGGCTCTCTTCAGGAACCCGATCCACATGAACTAACATGCTTACACCCAGGGAAGAACAACTGAATCGGCTCTGCACAATGTTGCCGACCGCATCGGAAGATCGTTGGAAAGAAAAATGTCCACCCTGGGTGTATTCATTTGGACACCTTCAGCAAAATCTAAGCTGCCCTTTCCAGGCATGAAGTGAGCCCCACGTTAAGTGGATGGATCAAAAACATGCTTGAAAAAAGGGCAGTTACAGTGAGTGTAGGTAACTCCGTGGTCAGAAGGACTGTAGCTAGAGGTTGCCCGCAGGGTGGAGTACTGTCCCCCTACTATGGAACATAGTAGTGGACAGCCTCCTGCGACGTCTTAATGGGGCGGGATACTATACCATTGGGTACGCGGATGACTTGACCGTCCTGCTGACAGGCAGGTTTGAGACGCTCTTGAGACGAATTGGTGCGAGGAGCTCTCATAAAAACCGAACCATGGTGCAAAGACCTCTCTTTGAACGTTAACCCGTCCAAAACAGAGCTGGTCCTCTTCACGAGAAAAAGGAAACTAGGCGAGCTTAAGCTACCTAAACTCTTCAACACCCACCTAGCGCTGTCGGAGGTTAAATACCTGGGCATAATCTTCGACAGCAAGCTCACATGGGGGTCTCATCTCACAGCGAGATGCAAGAAAGCATGTGTCGTCCTCTGGCAGTGTCGGAGGGCTGTCGGGAGGACATGGGGGCTATCTCCCAAGATAGCTCTAGCTTTACACGGCGGTCATAAGACCCATGATAACGTACGGTGCACTGGTCTGATGGCCCAGAACCAGACAGAAGACTTTAATAAAACAGCTCAATGAGCTACAGAGAACAGCATGCCTCAGCATTACAGGGGCTATGCGAACAACACCAACAGCTCCAATAGAAGCAAGCTCTGTCTTCCACCCCTCGACATTTACGTAGAGGAGGTGGCTACAGCAGCTGCTGTACGGCTGAACTCAATCGGACTTATGTCCATAGGAGATAAGGCTGGCAAGCACTGTCGCCTCCTGGACGAGGCGGTCAAAAAGACGCCTCTTCTTGGAATGGCGACAGACAATGTGTCACCTTACTACGTCTTTGAAAGACCCTATGAAGTATCAACCGACGCTGGAACCTCAAACGAGGATGCGGGGGGGAGTCTCCGCATCTTCACAGATGGCTCCAAAACCAAAATCGGAGCTGCCGCAGGTATCTACTCGTGTGACCTAGACCTATCCATATCGGAAGCTCTTGGAAAGCATGCGACAGTACTTCAATCAGAACTCTGTGCCATCAACCAGGGAGCAAAAGAAATTCTAAACCAAAAAATCACTGGTAAGGCTATTGAAATCCTCACGGACAGCACAGCAGCAATACTAGCGATAAGCAGGAACATGGCCACCTCTAAACTAGTACTAGACTGCCACAACACCTTAAGCCAAGCGGCCCACGCAAACAATATTAAGCTGCAATGGGTAAAGGGTCACGATACAACAGATGGCAACTATAGGGTAGATGAGCTGGCTCGAAAGGGATCCGCCCAGGGTAACACCACGGAAGGACTGCCAATCGCACCAACACTCAAAAGTCTTAATGCCATTCTTAAAGAACACCCTCAAAGCGCTAAAGCAGCGCTGGGCTGACACTGCAGGATGTAGACAGGCCAAGAACGCAATGCACGCACCTTGCCCGAATATAGCCAAATATTATCTGAGATTGTCTCGTAAAAACGTGCGTCTTCTCACAGGAATCACTTCGGGAGAGTGTCAGCTAAAGAAACACATACACACAATGGGTCTAGTGGATAGTCCGCTGTGCAGGGCATGTGAAGAAGAGCACGAGACTGCGGAATACGTGCTGAGCACCTGCCCGTTGATCAGAGAAGTCAGATGGTTGTTGATTGGCCACTGTACTCTATGAAAATTTGTACACACAATGAGGATCTATGAAGGTGGACCGACTTGTAAACTATACAATAAGTGGGAGAAAACTACCTCTTATATAATTGAATGAAATTCGAATGTTAACCATCAGCACACTCACACTGAAGACACCAGATACTCGAGTTGTAGATATAACAAACGAAACGACGTATTTACATTATAAAAGTGATATAGGAAATACAACAGAACTCAATGGTCGTAATATACAGGTATCATACAACCGGACACCACACTTTGCAAAAAAACGCATTGTTCGAAACTGTCTAAACAAATTCATATTTTTGCACTTGGCCAGGACATCACAACGATTATGGGCTTGTAACGGTTTTGCCTCCGACGGAAACTGTTTTGATTTTTAATTGCGCGCCTGGATCGCCAACGTAGGCAACCGTTACGCACACGGTTTTTTTAAACGTGACGTGTTTGCGATATGCGTGTGATTTTTAAATCGTCGGCGAGGCGCCGCCATGACGTAGAAGCTAGTCAACTTCCCTGGAGTGCAGAGTGTCACGAGGTCACAGTTTTTCTTTGGTCTATCACCAACCGGTTTCCGGGATTTAAAACGTGTCCTCCTTTAACCGCCCTAAGAGGGATTGACGGCACCAGGCACAAGGCAAGGGAGGGTACGTACTACTCAACTCTACACGCTCAAAACATCAGAGTATGTGATTAAACCCGACATCTTTTTTTTTCGTAAAGACACGTGTCCGGCCATTGTTAATAAGGCCATGTGCTTTACAGGCGTTTTTTGGGTAAGGGCTGAAGTAACCCAGCCAGCCAGGTTCTTGGCTAGGGGCAACGACCATCCTGCCAGAGTTGTTCTGAGGACTGGAATTTAGCGACGGCGTCCCCGACGATTGCCGGCCGCCGCCCGTCCTAAGCACCGAGCCCAGAATCGCCAGTGGAGTCGCCACGAGGAACACATATTTTTCATTTATTGCTTTAATTTCATTTGATATATCGTTTTTTTCTTTTGTGTAAATTTGCGTTGCGTGTTTCGTGCCGTACGTGTTTTGCGTTTTTGTAAGGAAAAGGTGGCTCCGACAGCCCTTCGCATCGCGCGTTACGTGTTCGCGGGATTCGGCCGAGTCTGGTGGACGCAGCGTGATAGAGTTGCGGACGGAGGTATTTCTTTCAGGAAGCGTAGGCACGGTGTCCTGTCTTTTATGTGAATAAACGCAGATATTTTACACCACAAAATTCACACCTGTTATTTTTTGTTCCCCCCACGTTTTCTCAATCGGGCATTCTTTTCAGTTTAACTTCCTATTGTCATTGCGTGATTTAAATCTGGTGGTATGAGCGCCAGATGGTCAGCCGTTGCGACAGTTCGTAATTTCTGAACTTCGCTGACTGTCTGCCGTCAACCCACGCAGATAGGGTGGAGCCCCCCTTTGTGACGAAGTAGTGGCGAGGTTAAAATTACGTGGAGCCTTTTTTTAACCCCCCCACTCTCCGACACCGAGAGCCTGGCCCTCGTCGCTGCTTCGAAGGGACCCTCCACTCGCTCCGCGGATTAACGCGCTGATAGCCCTTCAGGCACGTCACAGGCTCACCCGATTTTAAACAGATTTCTTCACTTAGAGATTTATCAAATACAATGTTTTTTAGACGAATGTTACTAACTTCCAATACCTTTATGGTCGGAGTCGATTGCAGCATTAGCAAACTTATTGAATCTAATGGTAAACGTTGCAAGCTGTGGTTTGTTATACAAGGGGATCACATTGAGTTGTATTAGACTTTATAGGCACCCTTATTTTTGATGTGTATAATACAGAATACTAGAATGATTGTCGTGTACTTAAAATTACCGTCGTAAAAACGTGTATAATTTGTAAGTCCTGCATAAGGACAGAATTTTTGAATGTTATGAAAATAATAAACTTTGATGTATTCATCTAGCTCACACCAACAGTCGGCCTTATTTACTCCCAGTAACATAACGTTTTAAGAAGGTTTGACCTTTTATCTCTTTTCAACTCCATCTACCAATCCAAAAGCTTTACTGATAATGTCAAAATGTGTGTTCAATCTAAAAATCCAAAGAGCTTTACTGATAGTATCAAAATGTGTGACATGCTGAGGGTTGACTTATGAAGAATTTTGATTGTCTCATACCGTCAGCTTCTGTCGGTGATGGATTTCCAGCTTCTGTTTTCGAACCACCACCGTAGGATTGATCCATTTATGTTGTTATATTTCCCACCCATTTTCCATTCCTCCCGGTACCGGATAATTACCAGCAAAGGTCCGACTTTACCTCTTGACCTTAATTATGGAGTATTAAATTCCGATTTAGTAAACCTGTGGACAGAACGCTAATAGTTCGGCATATTTGATTTGTTTTAATTATATTTACTCAAATTGATTTAGATTAGATGTAATTCGAACAAAGTATTGTTATCCTATTATCCAATTACTATACTGTGATACAAGTATACGAGTAAAAAAGAGCCATGAACATTTTCCATGCAATCGATGTAAATATTTTCTGGCAATTCATTTTTTACGTAAAAACATTTCTTTATGGGCCGATGCCGTTTACTTTGGTATTAAAAAAAGAGAACATCCTTTATAGGTATAAACATCACAAGAATGCTACAAAAATGTATTTTTTCGGTAAGTCTCATTAATAAGTAATAATAACGCGGTATCAAAATAGTGGTGAAAGATTATTGATTTAGATAGAAAATATTTGATGATTTAGTTTCATTATATTATTCCAGTAAATTGCTCCAAGCTGAGAAAATTAACCATAGCAGCAGCAAATGTTTAATAAATACGTTATTATTTTGCAATCCAAAGAATTCAGGGACTTGATGTTTTGTTACAATGTATCAATTGCAATGCATGCTCCCCATTTCATAAACCAATCGTGAATATTTCTGTAATTATATTGACTTATATTTATAAAAAAAATTAAATCTATATTTTATTTCGGTGCGATAATGGATCGGTACAATTATAAGAGGACGTTTGTCGAGCGTTAACAGCCTTTTTTTTAAATTTGTAGTTTGGAATTGTTATAATATAAAAAATGCATTTCATATACAATTTCTATGGAGAAAGGGTTTCTATGGGAAACACGAACACCACAGGGTGTTCGTATCCGAGCACAGATCGGGTATATTTGGCGAACCAGATACTGACCACTACTACCATAAATGATCAAGTGTGCGAGTGGTAATGTTAAAAAAAATATCCCCTAAATTTTGAATCTATTTTATATTAAATGAGAACATATGCGACATATGTATAAGCAATATTAAAAAAAAATAGTGTACAAAACTCGTTTCATGAGGTGCATTTGTTCTTTAGAAAATTTGGATCACACAAATCATGCATTGTGATATTCTGATACCTGTTTGTAATACTCTATTTAAAGTCATAATACAAATAAATGATGAAATGAACAAAATGCAATGTTTTTTTTTAATACACTATTATGATATTGTAATTGTCAATAATACAAGTGATCATTACATATTTTTTATATATTTTTTATATTTCAGGAATCTTTATGGTACATATATATTTAGTCTTTTTGCGGTACCAAAATCGGCGTGTCGGAAACCAATTTATAGAGAACATATATTTATGCGGACTATCATTAGCAAGCTTGGAAGCCTATGTTGTTACATTTATTACGTATTATCATGCAGTGAAATTAAGTCGATTGCAAAATCAAATTTCTCATGCAATTATTATTTTGGAAAATACATTTGGACGAGCCTGTGATAGTCGATTATGTATGCAATTCATTATTACTTCTCTTATTTTAACATTTGTGGCAGACATAGCATTCATCATTTATTTCGTAATGTCAGGTCACTCGCACATATTTTCTATAGTGTTCCCTACATATTATTGCTTAATTTCATGGCAAAGTCAATCACCAATGTATCTGCTATGTTTTCTAAGTTATTATGTGAGCAAACAATTCAAATTCATGCAAGACTTCGTAATTGAAAGTAATAAAAATTCCATTAGTAATTCAGATCTAAAAGATAAAATAAACGGAATGATGAAATTATCGTATATATATGTTGAGACAATTTCGAGTTTCAACAGAGTGTATGCACCAGGATTTGTAATATCATTGGTTACTCACTTTTGTGATATTGTACTGTGTATTACCGGATACAAAGTAATGAGAGCCTATGAAGTTTGGTTCATCTCGATAATAGTTGTATTATCAAATTTATTGCTAGCAGATAGTCTACAGTGTGCATTAGATGAGGTAATTTAATTTTGTATATTTGTGAATAAAATTTATTTTCGAATTTGTCAACATTTAATCAAAGTTGTACGATCGTAGATCATCTTTGACCATGGTTTAGTTACCTATAATACAATTGTTAATACAATAGCATCCTTAGAAACTGAACCACGATCAAATTTAATCCACGATCGTCCAACAAGGGGCCTTAATGTGCCTGATTGTTTTTAATTAATCAAGACTACATTAAATTGAACTTTGCTATAATTTGATCATTACAACATTTTAGTTGGCACTAATAATATAATTTAATAATTACTTTCAAAACGTCATTCAAACCTGGTGAAGATGTTAATTTATGTCTTGATTTGTCTATAATAATAGTTAAAAAAATATTCTTCCCACTATCTGATTCAAATGTACATTATAACAATGTATGCAGTCATTGCTAAAATATATTTATATTAAAAAATGTAGTTAGTATCGATTTAACACAATTATTAAGTACTATTTTCTTTACACAAGCTATGCAAATGTATTCTAACATATTATTTTACAGTATAAAAACTTGGCATGCACATTATCTGAACTAGATAATGCCTATAAAGATAAAGAAATTGGTACCTTGGTAAGTAGTTTGAACTGAAGTAAATAATACTACTATAAAATATAAAATTTGATATATCTGATCGTAACTATGATAACGTAATGTACTTTGATACAAAATGGTTGTATTAAATAGGCCTGTTTAAAAGATATCTGTTTAAAAGAGGCCTGTTTATAACAGTTCACCACCACCATTACCACCACCACACCACCACCAACATGCATAGGTAACCCATTGTACGTATGTCGCTCTCCCATTTCGATGACGGCCCGACCTTACTTGCACCTCTTGCACCAACTCTACTAGTAATATTTTAATGCATTTTATTGCATTTAATGTATTTAAATTATTTATTTATTAACTCGATTGAGATAAATAAAAAAATCCGAAAATTCAGTCAATTTCCCAATGATTTTTATTATTTATTTATCGTTTGCATCTTTGCATTTTCTCAATTAATTATATTTTGTTCTTAGTTGTTTGTATCGTTGGTTCAGATTTTCATTTCCTAATTTAAGTCATGATGTCCGAGATTCCTGTTATTATTATTATTATTTTGTTTTTCAGTAGTAGTATATATAATTTATTGAAGCATTTTTATACAAAAAATATTGTTTTATTACAAGTGTATGATGGTAAAGCTTCGGGGGTGCTTCAGTTGGCCATCAGCCGGAGCCTTTCAGCCTATTTGTTTTTCATTTAGTGTGAATCTTTCAGTTTTATGTTCCCCCATTACTCGTTGTCTCTGTATTTTCTTCCATTTGTCCACATCTTTCCATTATCTCCAGATCGCTCTCTACTTTAGAACCTACATTTTCCTTCATGTTAGGGCTTCTCAGGTTTTTTAACTGTCTTCATTCCAGTGTCATTACCATTGGTTTGTGATTTCTGTTGATATCTGTGCCCATGTCAAGTTACATAGTCTGGCAGTTCTGCAGTGAATAAACCCAAATGCCCATCCAGAAGTTTAACAATGTTTGCTTTTTTATTGTATATCTTGCATAATTATGATAATACATGGATAGTTCACTACACATTCCCCTATTAAACTACATATTAAACTACAAATTATAAGTCTGTCGCAATCAATTTTTAGATACGAGCATTCTTACTGCAAATTCATCACTTCAAGATTGACATGAAACCCTGTGGATTATACGAATGCAATAGAAAACTTGGTTTAAAAGTAAATTTAAAGAAACGTTGGGATATCATTACATAAAAGATTTTAATATTATTATGTTTCAGGTTATTGGACAATTAACATTTGTTGTCATGTTTATTTTTCAGATGTACCCAGAACTTATGCGGTCATAAATAGTACTTCTAGTGATTAGATTAATATGCAAACATACCAAACAATACGCTTAATATTAATCTTTATTTCTATTTGTTGATATGTTTTTGTTGCATATTTAGACAAATTTATTGAAAAAATATATATATGATTTTACAATAGAGTGAAAATCATTACGGAAAAGTCCTCTGTTTTTCTAAGGCAGAAACTTGGTTAGTAAATAAAAAGTCTTATGTAAAAGTATTATAAAAAGGGTCTATTTGTCGATTATGTTTATTTAAACCTTTATTTTTTCCATTATGGCGCGAATTCATGATGAAGCATTATTTATTCTGTTATTTATATCATCTTCGCCGTGTCTTTTCTAAAATTAATTATCATGTCGACGCATTCGCATTCTGCCGGGCTTCGTAAAAGTGACAAAAAGCCACTTTCGAGATATTCGACTTTTTCAAATCATTCTTACATATCCTTCTTACGTAGGGCATACAATAGAAAATATATTATCTACCCTATGCTAGTAGATAGGACTTTCTAACTAAGGAACATGATGCTCCGTGTAAAACTACATCAAATAGGATAAATAACTCTATAAACGAAATATTGTGAGATAGGATACTTTTGCTAAGCACGGCAGTATTGCACGAGCAGTGTAAATAGCTTTAAGAATGCTATAATAAATATAATTATAATTTATGAATATCTAAAATAATGGAAGCTTAATGGCTGTTAATCTAATATGTATGACCTGTATTACTAAATAATAAAATCTGATTTAGACAAAAAAATTGTACGCACAATGGAAGCAATTAGTCTTGTATATTTGATTTGTTTTAATTATATTTATACAAATTGATAGTTAGATTAGGATTACATCTAATATTAGATTGCATCTATTTTAATATAAACCCAACAAATTACTGTTAGTAGAGTTATTATACGAGTAGAAGGAAAACATGGGTGTTTTCAAAAGAATTGATATAAACACGTTCTGGAAATTTATTTTTTATATAAAGACATGTATTTATGGGCCTGTACCATTTATTTTTGCAATGCAAAAGAGAAAGACGTATTATGTCCGTAATTATCGCGAAACAGCTACGAAAATGTATTTTTTTGGTAAGTCTCATATAATTAATAAGGTATTGTAATAAATCGGTATCAAAACAGTAATGGCAAATTATTAATTATGATAGAAGATATTTGATTTTATTTAGTTCTATTATATTATTCTAGTAAATTGATCTTAACTGAGAAAATTAACCATAGCAACAGAAAATCTTTCCTAAATATATTATTATTCAAGCCAAACCAAAAAATCCCTAACCTGGAACTGAAACTGCGACTGAAAATTTAAACACAAGATGCAAAATAGAAAAAAAAGTATAAAAGACTCGTTTGGCGCGTTTGTTCTTTAGAAAACTTGCACCTGACAACATGCATGTTGATGCCTGATTTTATTGAATATACTATTAGGATATTGTAATTTTTAATAGCACAGGAGATTGTTATATATTCATTAATACCACTTTTATATTCCAGCAATCCTTGTGGTACACATATTTTCACTCTTTTTCCGGTACCAAAATCAGCTTGTAGAAAACCAATTTATGGAGAACATATATATGTGCGCATTTTTATTAGCAAGCGTGGAAGCCTTTGCTAATACATTTATTACGTATTATCATGCCGACAAATTAATTCAAATACAAAATCAAATTGTTCGAGGAATTTATATTTTGGAACACTTATTTGGTCGAACTTGTGATAGTCGACAATGTATACAAACAATTATTAGTCTTATGATTTTAACACTACTGTCAGACATAGTATTCATCGTCTATTTCATAGTATCAGGTCACTCAATCGTATTTTCGATAGAGTTTCCTTCATATTATTGCTTCATTTCGTGGCAAAGTCAGTTTCCAATGTATATGTTATATTTTCTAAGTTATTATGTGCGCAAACAATTTAAATTCCTGCAAGATTTTGTAATTGAATGTAATAAAAATGCCATTAGTAATTCAGATCTAAGTGATAAAATAAACGGAATGATGACATTATCGTATATATATGTTGAGACAATTTCGAATTTCAACAGAGTGTATGCACCAGTATTTGTACTGTCGTTGGTAACTCACACATTGAATATTACCATGTGTATTGTCGGATACAAAGTAATGAGTGCTTATGAAGTTTGGTTCATCTCGATAATAGCTGTATTGTCAAATTTATTGTTAGCAGATGGTCTACACTGTGCAGTAAACGAGGTAATTTAATTCTGTTGCGTTTTTGTGAATAATACTTATTTTTAGAAATAAATTCGTGATGATTTATCATATCACTTAATATCATCAATTCAAATCAATTAGTCAATTATAATCAATAAATAAAATTTATGGATTTATGTCATGGCAACAATATTTTTATATTATAAAGTTGCCGTGTATGATATTTAACACAGTTATTTTCTTTATACAAGCTATACAAATGTATTTTAATATATTACTTTACAGTATAAAAATTTGGCATGCACATTATCTGAACTAGATATTGATTATGAATTTGAAGAATTAGGTACCTTGGTAAGTAATTTGCACTGAAGTAAATTTTATATTACATTATATTATTAATTTTCTTGATTTATGTTTTCAACGGGATTCATTCGTTGCAGACAATTTGCAGACATATTTCGGCATCGTATACTTCGTTTTGACTTTTAAAGACAATATATTGTACAGATAATTCACCACAATACCGTTGCGGTAAACTCTTGCAGTTAATTAGATAATATATTCTGCATTGCAGATTATTATCCAGTGATGCTTAATTCTAGCGATATATTGTTTCTGCGTTGAGTTATTTGGCAATGAAATCTTTTTACAACGCCATCTCCGAGTAAACGTTGACGATTCAAATACATAACTGTTTGCCAGGATAATCGTAAATTTATTTTAAAAAATTTAAAAATTTTGTTCATACATTTTTTGTTTAAAGTTAACTTTATTTAATAACTCATTCTTGTTATCCGTTGCTAACGCTGGTGATATAATTCCAATATTTAATTCAGATCAGCTGATGATTGGCGATATGTAATTATGTTTCTATATGTTGCTATATGATATATGTATATGATTGTAAATGACATTCTTTTGATGACCATACTACAATTTTCTGTTCATATTGAAGATAACATGTTTGTTATAGCATAACTGTATTGCTGAATTTGCCTGTTCTATTTCTGCATTTTCTTTTAATACTATTTCGTTCTTAGTTTTTTTCTCTATCATTGGTCTCGTTCTATGAGTAATGATGTCTAAGATTTCTATTGCGATCAATATTTATTTTTATTAGCTCTGAATCCGATGTCCTCTTCCTAGATATCTATCTTGATTTTTGAATTTTGTTCTACAGTATATCCATATTTTTATGTTTTCTTCCCTTTCTCCACATCTTTTCATTGTCCCCCGACAGCCTTCGATTTTAGAACCTATCTTTTCTTTCATATTGAAGCTTCTCAGTTATTTAACTATCTTCATAGCGAGTTCATTATTGGTTTGTGTCGCTTATAAATTGTCTGGCAGATCTGCAGTTAATAATCCCAAATACCCATCAAGCTTTTTAATTGTAGCATTTTTTTCCTCATAATTGTATATATTGTATAATGATGGAGACAAATTATTTCAAATATTGATAGTTGGCTTCACATACCTGGTGTACATAATTTACGCAATTAATTATTTTTAGATACGATCATTTTTATTGCAAATCCACCACTTCAAAATAGACATTAAACCCTGTGGATTATATGAATACAATAGAACACTTGGATTTAAAGTAACGTTTGGATAGCAGTGCATAAAAGTTTCTAACATATTTATATTTTAGGTTATTGGACATTTAACATTTGTTGTCATGTTTATTTTTCAGATATACCCAGAACTTATGTAGTAAATATGTAGTACTTAAAGTGATTAGATTAACGCAAATACTTCACTTGTAACCTACACAACAAATTTTATTGTGAAACCGCTTTTAAACTCACGGTATTATAGGTGAGGTTAGGTTAGGTTAGTGTATATAAGTGTAAGCTCGGATCACAACAGACAATACTGGAACAAACTAGAAGTGGTGTGATGAAAATGGTTTCCGCCAATGTCATAACTGAGCCAGAATTCAACTTCTAGCAGAAGTTAATGGTTTAGAGCTTTTGAAATATGCATTAAAATAAAAAGACAGTGGAAAATCCTTCACGACATTTATTTTTAACTCTAAATGCACATTCTTCCACCATGCGGTCATCTTCAGTAGATACAAATGATACTGAGGCAACACAAATTAAGAACATAACTTTATACCTAACAAATTCAAAATATTTTACAATACATCAACTTATTCTACGAATTTATTCTATAAAGGTAGGAACTTCTTTAAATTACATCAAAAACAGAACATTAATTTACTAAGAAAAGCGTGGAGATCGCATTAATGGTAGGTATTCCTTTCCTAAAACAGATTTTGGATTGTATTCATCCTCGTGAATTATGACTTCATAATACAACAATACAATCTCGTTCCCGTTCCGTTTTCGTTCCCGAGCGATTGCGCAGTGTCCTTTAATGTCATGGTTTGTCGAGGTTGGCAGTACTTTAGTAGTTTGTGGCGTTAAGTTTTCACCTTGTTTAAACTCTGTTAACCTCTAATTTATAACAACCTATTTTGACCACGTGTTTTAAGTGGTGCCCTTACTGCTTTTAGAAATAGGACATTGCAATGGGTAGGAAAGCGAAATTCGATGAAGGAGTGATAATTAAAAAAGGCCCTGGACGAAAATCCAGGAAACAGAAGGACCCCACATTTTCGAAAGAGGTTACAGGTAGGTAATCTCATGCATGTTTTTAATGTAAATTAATAAATCGTGCTGTACAAATGAGTAAGGGGCACTGAGCTCTGGAGTAAAGTATGGTATCTAACAAAATTCGATTTTTATTATCATACATTTTTCATACCTAGAAGAAATCATAATACGGCAATTTTACCTACATATAGAATGCATCATTATGTATTCTTACCATTACCTTACACATTTTTTTATTCGATTAAAGAAAACAATCACTATAATGAAACAATAATATTTTTTTAAATTTCACGAAAATGTCAGTTAACATGTTTTACACCCGAGCAGCTCAAATAAGATGTTTGCGCCAATTAGTTCCTGAATAATAAGTTTGTTGCAACTGTACATTTATATTTTAAGGCAGTAACGAGTCGCACAACTGCAATACAACTGTGCGTCACTGATTTATATTTCATTTTGTTTTGCCTCACGTAACACTTTAAGTTGTTTGTGTTGAATAATTTTGTTGTTTTGTTTATATAATTAAGGTTCTTATTTGATTAGCAAATGGAGAGCCACCAAAGTCACTGAGTAGAAGGCAGAGTGTGCGGGCAAGGAAACGTAACGAAAAGCAGCTGGTTCAAGCAGCAAAAAAAAAGGAACGCCCACAGAAAAAGAAGCCTATTAAGCAAATCAAGCAGAAGACTTATAACAGCGACGATGACTCTGAAAATGACAGTGACGACGAGGACCAACAACCCGATAAAGAAGTTGAAGACGAAGAACAAGAAGAAAGTGATCCGCCACAGGGCTTCACCGATGATAACAAGTTTTGGCTGAAACCGAAATTGAAGAATCAAAAGGCAAATAGTGGGAGTGAAGAAGACGACGATGAGTCAGAAGAACAGAGCGATGAAGAAGAGAGTAGTGGTGATGATGATGATAATGAAAGTGCCGAAGAAGAGAGTGTTGGGATTGAGGAAGAGGATGCCGAAGCCAGCGATGATGAGGTGGATGAAACAAGTAGTGACGATGGTGAACAGCATAGTGATGACAAATTGAAAGTACAATCTTTAAAAGATATGTCTGACGATGATGAAAGTGAAGATGACGATGAATATGAAAAAGGAGATAGCGACGACGATTTACTCCCAATTGAAAAGCAAAACATAAAGCTCAAAAAAAAGATGGAACGTGTTGCAAAAGAGGCTGAGGAGGAACTGCAATTAAACATCCGGAACCAGGAGCGCTTCACATTTCCTGACAATGAAGACGAGCAACAAATTAACCTCCATGATATACAGCAGCGAATTCGTGATGTAATAGTTGTCCTCATGGACTTTTCTAAGCTGCGAGACCCAGAAAGGTCACGTACGGATTATACTGAGCTACTGCGAAAAGATTTGTGCACGTACTACAGCTACAATGACTTCCTCATCGAGCGTTTCATGCAGCTCTTTCCATTAGGTGAGCTGCTGGAGTTTCTAGAGGCTAGTGAGGTGCAACGTCCTTTAACGATTCGCACTAATAGCCTAAAAACTCGCCGCAGAGATTTAGCACAAGCTTTAATCAACAGGGGTGTTAATTTAGACCCGATTGGCAAATGGTCGAAAGTAGGGCTTGTTGTATACTCATCTCAGGTGCCATTGGGAGCTACACCCGAGTATTTAGCTGGACATTATATTATTCAAGGAGGTTCGAGCTTGTTGCCTGTCATGGCTTTAGCTCCACAAGAAAATGAGAGGGTTTTAGATATGTGTGCAGCTCCTGGCGGCAAAGCGTCTCACATTGCTGCAATCATGAAAAATTCAGGGTCCCTCTTTGTAAACGATGCTAATAAGGATCGTATCAAGGCCGTAATTGGTAACTTCCATCGGTTGGGTATTGTAAATTCCATTGTATCCACTATGGATGGCAGAAACTTTGCGTCGATCTTGAAAGGCTTCGACCGTGTACTTCTTGACGCTCCTTGTACCGGCACTGGTGTTATTGCAAAAGACCCAAGTGTGAAAACCAACAAAGATGAACAGGACATTCAACGCTGCTTCAACTTACAGCGTGAATTGTTATTAGCGGCAATCGATTGTGTCAATGCAAAATCCACAACTGGTGGTTACATTGTCTACTCAACATGCTCTATACTCCCCGAAGAAAATGAGTGGGTTATTGATTACGCCCTAAGGAAACGAAACGTGAAGTTAGTCGACACTGGCCTGGAATTTGGAACTGAAGGCTTCGTTAACTACCGGCAGTTCAGATTCCACCCAACTATGAAGCTCACGAAGCGTTTTTACCCACACACCCACAATATGGACGGGTTTTTTGTCGCCAAATTAAAGAAGTTCTCTAACGTGATACCCAAACCCGACACAACTGAAAATGATGACGAAGCTGGTGAAACTGTGGGGAAAAACAAGAAGAGGGCGAATTCCGAAAGTGAAACAGAGGAACCGAGAGTTAAGAAACAAAAAATAATTAATGAAAATGAAGATGGTGTTGAAGCAGTTAGTGCAACGGTGTTGCCTGATAACAAGCTTACGGAGAAATTTGGCAAAAGTAAAGGTTCTAAGAAGCAAATCCCAAGCAAAGGTAATAATACAGATATAAATATTAATAAACTTGCTAACTAATCAAACATGTATTTGGTTATATTATATTTCATATTGTAAGACTGAAGAATAAAACATCATGGCATGTAAAATTAAGTCATGTGTGTGTGTATTTCCTATAATACCAATGCAGGTTTTATATATTTTTAATTTTTATTTAAATATGTTTCATGTTATATTCTATTCTACATTATATTCACGAAAAAAAAAAATTTCAAACCTAGACTCGCACTTCTGGTTAGCCATTCTCAAATAATAACTAATCAGTGCTAAGTTACATTGCGAAACTATATCATGAACGTAGATTTGGTTCAAACTTGATATTCAACAACAAACTAGCTTAGCACTGATTAGTTTTTGGCATTCATACACTTGAAACTACCGTGTACAATCAAAATGGAACCATAATATGAATTATGAAAAGACCCAAGCCAATTCCCAATCAATGACCCAATTTCTATTTGTTATTTATTGTCCTACTTCTGAAATATTTAAATATACTTAAAGGGTTGAAATTATTGATTTAACTTCTAAAAAACATTATTTTGTCTTAGGTGTGAAAGTGCCAATCGTCGGTGGTACATCGGAAGAAGAGTCATTCAATCGGCTTAGTAAACAGCTAAACAAGAAAAGGAATAAAAAAAATAATCCATTAGGAAATAAGATGAATACAGATTCCTTTAGTGATAAGGATACAACGTTAGGAAAAATTGAGAGCAAAGTTCAACACAAAATGAACAGAAATTTCAGTAAAGACAGTAATAAACAAAATAAAAATAATGAAGACACAGCCAAGACAAATGGATATGGGGTGACCTCTCAATCTGTGAATAATTCAAATATAAATAGTCAAAGTGGTAAAAGCCCGAAAAATAAAAAAAATCATAGGAACAAGAACAAGGGGGCGAACACTACAATGCCTTCAGACTCTCCTTCAAAAAAGAAACAGGAACAGAAATCGAGTCCTAGTGCCAAATTAACATTGCACAGTAATAAGAAACAAAAGTCAAAGAACCTTAATTGGGATGAAATTCCAAGTAACACAGGTATTAAGCTTGCTCAAGAGATTAACAAGAAGAAGAAACAAATTGGTGACCTGAAGAAAGGTGATGGTGCCAAAAATAAACATAAGAAGGATAAAAAAATTCAAAAAGGAAGACCCCAGTAAATAAAGTTGGCGAGGTTTACTGCTGAACAACCGCATCAGTAAATTGGAGCAGTGAAAATAATGTGATGTCACGATTTTAATATCATTCTACCAAAATTAATGCATTGCCTGCATTTTACAGCTGTAAAGAAACATTGAAGAGTATTTGAGATTGGTGCCGGAGTACATTATTTTCTTTGTAAAGGTGAGTTAGTGTATTTCATTCACAATGAAATTGTAATTTAAAAAGTTATTGAACAGTACAATTCTGTCCATGTTTAAAGATGAACCGACATCTTTTTGGCAGAACATCGCAAGGGACATTTTTTAGGCAGCTAATTTCATTTTGTTACCCAAAGGAGCTCTTAATGTGGCAGCTCCTGCGGAAGTTTATTACATTTAATATGTAGTTTTACCCCTGATTTTGCATTATTTCTACAATACAAGTTTATTACTGTAACGCTTAAAACTAATATATCTGCCGTATATGGAATTTGTTACTTACGATGTTCTGCCAAAAAGGTGTCGATGTGCTTGTTAATTATCTTTCTAATGAGATTTGAATTAAATTAATAAAATCCTGAAAAAAATGTTGTTATTAGTTGAACCAAACTGTATATTATGTATTAAAATCAATTATTCTTGATTCTCGGAGATCTTACGTTAGCTCCATGTGAGATAAACTTCTATGTTCTTTAAATCACATCCAAATATTCTATTTCGTTTTTTTCTGTTATATGCACAGTGTTACAATTCCTCCACATTTTTCTTGTTTAGCCATCCAACTGTCGATTGGAATTGATTGTGTGTATTGAAATTGCGATATATGTACGACAAACATTGCACGTGGGAAAACTATTGGTCTTAACCGCGTAATAAATTTGTATGTCCACAGCACTCCTATGCAAACACTCTCGATTCACATGTTTTTAAATGTCACTGTAACAGTAAAATCTTGATAATGCAGTGGCAGGTATTACAGAAAACATGTTACACGTCCTCTAAACAGTCTTAAGAGCTCGGACCGTTTAACTGCTCGGTGAACGCCTTCCATTTAATATTCCAAACTGATTTTTAAAGACTTGCTTAAAGGACTTGTTACATAAATAACTAATAATTTAGTCATAATTTAAAGGAATTCATAATTAAAGGAGCACAATATAATTTTAAGTTGACCGGAATTATTATTATATTCTAAATTCTATACAGTTTTACATTAGATTTATCCAAGTGTTTCAAAATTGGCACTAAAATAGCTTATTATTGTAAGTATTTGTGCAAATTGGTTTCCCTATGTAGCATAGTACTCTTATAACTACATGTAACTCACACAATCTATAGGCCCAGCATACTTTAATGCCGGTTGGGCTATACAGCCATTAAAGCATCCAACAACTTTTGCAGATTCTTTTAAGTTTCCTTTACTTCATGTATTTGTAATTCGTTTAGCAAATTTTTATTTGCCAAATATGCAAATAAGCCTTGGGTGGTGAAGGAACAGTAAAATTAATATTATAATTTTACTTATTAAAATATATGGAGAAAATTGTGTGCTCAATTACATTTTTTTAATCCTTTTAACATCAATTTATTTTTGCAGTTAGTTTTGATATTTTTTTGTAAAATTGCATGCATGAATCATAATAGACTGCAAAATGTAACAATTTTGCGGCAGTTTTACAGAGTATTATCAAATTAAAATTAGACGACATTCCAGTCACACATTTTACTGGCAACAGTGCCAGCTGTCAATAATAACCACAAATTGAAAATAAACTTTTTTCCTCTTCTTACTTTTCATGCGTACCAACAAAAATGATCCTAACAAAACAAACTTTGACAAAAATGGAGAGTGAATGATAACATAAGTAAATGTTACCTTTATCTAACTATGGAAATATATTTTTTTACAAACTTTTTACGTAATCTATTTATTCAATAAAACGCCATGAAAAAATAGTTACCAATATATTTCTATTATCTTTTTGTTTCTTGATGAATTTTGTACAATCAAATTATAATATATATACATACATATATGTATATATATATATATATATATATATATATATATATACATATATATATAAGTTATACATAAACATCCATGACATAATGAATAAAAATGAGGTTAAAATTCTTATTGTAACTTAATAAAATCATAATCAATCCTTCCTGAAATGATCATTACTAATTTCGATCCGCAATGGGCTTTTGTGTTCTGTAGCTGTAAAGTCCAGTCGTGATCTAAGACTGTTCCTGAAACCGGGCCTCTCCAGTACACCTCGTTTTTTTGGCACAGCTGGAGATTCTGCAGGTGAGCTTTCACTATCAGAACCGCTTGATGAACTGCTCGAATCACTGCTGCTGTTACTTGAATTTGACCTGGACTCGCTTCTCACCCTCAGCTTACCTTCGGAAACTGTTTTGAGACGTTCCCGTTCACTGTGTATTCGTGACCATATTGTAGAGGCTACTGCAGGTGTTTTTTGCTTTTTGATTACTACAGTAACTTTGCTTCCGGTTTTATGTTCATCATAACTATCATCAAATTCCGAATCTGAATCCTTTTTAGTAGTGTGATGTTTTTTATATTCCTTCCTGTGAGGCGAATGTCGCTTCGGTTTTGTGATGACATTTTCAAGACGATTGTCTGCATGGGGGCTAATATCCCTGATCTGAACTCTGGGGCGGTCATCTGATTTCAAACGTAGAGAATTTCGTTGTTCTAATCTTGATCTGATATCTTGTCGCTTTGCCACTATAATATCTCGCCTGATGTTCAACTTTCTATTCTTTAATTTTGAACCCAAGTCGGTAGTATCGATCACTTTATCATCCACATCATGTATTTTAACAGTTTCTTTTATTTCTGGTTTATTTCTTGATGGCAATCTTAAAACATTTCTCAAATCTTCAGACTTACTTTCTAATTTAATTAAGCCAGATTTGAGTACATTTAGCTGCCTCCTTCTCTTGATTTTTTCTTCCTCTTCATCTGCATACATTCTCATTCTTGGTACTTTTGACTTTTTATCGGGTTCTTTTTCTATTATTATTTCCTCAATTTCTGGGTCTAATCCACGCTTATAGCCAAGCCTATGCAGCATTGGGGAACTGACAGGTTTTACAACAGGCTCCGGAGGTTCCTTGTAATCAGGTTCAGCATACCTTGCATCTTCGTGCCAATTTCTAGCTAAATTTCCCCATGGATTTTTAGCACCATTTTCTTCAATATCCCGATTTCTGCCGAAAATTCCTTTATGTTTCAGTTTTCTACTTTCGGAAGTTATTCCCTTTAATCCACCATAATTCGGATTGGCATGTTTCTTGTATTGCTCACTAAATTTTTCTGCTCTAAATGGTTTTTTATCTGACTTTAAAGTGAATCTTAAAAGAATATTCTTTGCTTTGCGATGTGGTATTCCCAGTCTCCAGTATCCTGGAGGTATAGGAAAAGCAATTTCAGAAATGTGCACTCCTGCCCCATTTTCCTTATCAGTATCTTCTTCCATGCTTATTTCAACTTCCCTGTGCTTGTTCTTAAGTAAAATGCTCTGGCCTTCTTCGCCTTTATCACTTTTGTCATCATCGCCACGATCCATCGCCTTCAGAAACGGATTAGAAGAGTCTTCAACTGGCATGCCTCTAATTGGTTTGGATAAAAAATATAATGCTCTCGAAGCTTTGATTCGATCAGTCCACACAACATTACAACTTTCATCAGTGATCCATTCAATACCAAACGGGCCATACTTTTTAAAGTACTCCAGTACGTCTTCGGTAGTCATCCCATCGGTACCATGCATGTGAACAGCCTCAAAGTGTACACATTTTTCTTTGTCCACTGTAATACCGAGGCTGTCATGTAAAAGTTGAAGATCCCTTTCGGTGAAGTTATTAATCTCACTGGGTTGTAGATCAAATCGCTTGGCCCGCTCGAATAGTTTGTCCTGTTCTGAACTGTCGAAGGCATTTATGCTGCTCATGAAACTTCCATCAGTAGCTGGCCACACCTGAAACAGTGAAAACTTTATAGTGCTAATATATTGATTTTCAATGATATGTGAGGATGTGGCTATCTAAAACATGTGGGACGCCATCATTTTTATTAATATCAATTTGTTATAAAGTACTACATTAAATACCTAGAAATATATTTTACTGGTTATCCCATCAGTAATTATAACTTTCACTGCAATTTTTTAAGCACTCATTGATAGTTATAATTACTGATGGGATAATCGGATAACTTTAATATTCGGAGTTTTATATTCGAATGATGTCAATAATAATTGGAATATCATTTGGAATCAACAATTGGCATATGATGTGAATAATAATAACTTAGTATTACTTATAGACCAAAAATCATAAAAAGGCATTACAAAATTGAGTAACAATCCTCACAATCTATGTGAGATTATTCGCGGAATTTTTGAAACAGGTGCGTATACTTCGGTCACGTGACACACATTTTCCAAATCGCCTTATACCATTTCTAGAAGGACCATGTAAGATTTCATTATACACGTGGAATAGTTGAAACCCCGAGATATACTAATGTGGGCGCATATTTGATAACAATTGAAAAACAAGCTTGCAATTAAATATTTAAAAAAAAGGTCCAATGTAGAAATAGCTTCTACGGACTTGGACTTAAGGGAAATTTTTATAATTGTGAAAAAATGTGTATGTAATACGTTCATATATTCGCACTGGTTTGACGTCACACTAACTGAGTCTAATGAAACGTATTATTTTAACATTTGGATATGACCGATTAAATCCAGCAGATGTTAGCTTGACGGCAAGATTTTACAAATATGTTCAACTAACATCATAATAGAACAGGAACACTTTCACACTACACTCAGCAACAAAAATTGTTGAATTCTAGTACACAATAAGCTTAGCTATTCATAATTTAAATCCTTGATGTTAATAGTTTTTCTCACCCTTTTGTTGCTCTTGGATTCCAGTGGCCTTGATGCACACGTTATATCCTTGGCAGCAAGTTCCACTTCATTCCCATCACTTATCTCACCTTCCTCGCCATCACTGACTCTGCAAGTTTCGACCTCCATTGGCTCTACCAAATTATTTTGTATTTCTATCCGAATATTCGGACGCACTGCCGTATCTTCCTCCATCTTTTAAAATGATGGCTTCGTTGACATAGGGGAATTCAATTTCTTAGGCATCGTGGTTGGTAGCTAGGTTGTCAAATATTACTTTAATCAGTGTTGCCTAACCTACAGACTTGACTCATTTGGGTGGTTAACTCAGCTTTGGTCAAGATTTTCCTAGCAAACGTTATTTTTTTAATATTACTATTCACGGCGTTGGAAATGCAGTCTACATATAAATATATTATGATGTTTAGAATCACATTCAAGAAGGTTTTTAATGTCATTTTTAGTATTTTCGAGTTCGCACTCTCGGTAGTTTAATAAAATGGTAAGACTAGCTATGAATGCACAGTCGTGCAACCTAACAAAATGTCACTATATAGACTAACCAGAGTCATTAAGTGTCACGCTCTTATCAATATCTTGACACTTAATGACTCTGGTTGGGCTAGAAACAGGCATGCAACTTAATTCTGGTGCAATGAATGTCCCTCAATAAGCTCTGTTTTTAAGCTTATTACCGCACTTATAGTTATATAGTATGGATAATTTAAACGTACGGTGATTAGTTCTATGTATCTCCTTCGTTACCCAAGGTAATTGAAGGGTTTTAAGGCATTTTAGAGATCACTGCTTCAACGAAATGGTTGCACTATGGTTTGTCCACCTTCAGTGCGCGATGGAACTCTTTGTGCTCGTGAGTTTATCATTTCACAATTTACGGTCGTTATTAAACAAGAAATGATTAAATTAATCTCTCTCACATCGCCAAGCCTCCACAACGTTAGTTAATTGCAACTGTAAGTCTCTAATTATCGTTTATTTGCTAATCCTATAATTCTAACCCAATTCTCTATTTAACTGTTCAATTCTAATTTTCACACGAATTTGGATAAACTACACCACATATTGTTAGCGTAGTACCATATTGAGTAGTTCACGGTGCCCCACGATATTGACCTAGAATCTGAACTTTGTCAGTAACTTAGCAAGCGCATGGTGAATAACCCATGTAGCCTGAGTGTGGCTCTAACAATAATCTTCTAGAGCTCACATTTGTAGCTTAAGACGTCCATCTCCTTCCAGGCCTTCCCGACTACCCTTAATTTCTTCTCTAACATTTTATGAATGAATCACAACTGTTCCCTCTATTTTTACAGACGGAGGTGCCGTTGCATCAAACCAACCGGCGATGATTTTGAACGCAAGGTTTGTGTTGGTAATGCTAGTGTTTCCTCGTTTTGTTGTAGATCTAGGTCCTGTCTGGTATACTTATCATCTTAGAGTCGATACTAATCTAATTTTTACGTAATTTCTATAACGTAACAGGGCTGGTCTTACGGCACCAACAAGATAAAGCTCCGTTAAAGCTTGTTGGTGCTATTACCTACGAATCAAACGCTGTAGGCTCATGCCACATCGCGTTGTGCCTTCTTCTACTGCGTTTGACGCAGGCATGTGAATTCAGTGTTGCACTGGAATCGTGCCTACATAAGCGATTTTAACTTTACACAAGGTGTTTGCACTTGCTCCGTTCAAGTGCAGTGGTTGAATGCACAAGAAAAACACCTAGTATAAACAGAGGTTTTTTTTTTTAAGTAACTAATCCTGTTATTTTTACTTGTTTTTAGTGTAATCGTTATGGATCGGATTCCTTCAAACTTGCTGTGTGTAGTGCATCATGGTTGATGACGATCGTAGGCATCGAGGAACCTTATAAATATTTCTGCGCAACCCCAACACAAAGGTAGGATTTTAATATTACCTAGTTTTATGGCAACGTGATGCTTTTTTACGGGGTGTATTTATGTATTGTCGTGACAATTAATAGATTTAATTATTACACTAGCAAATTTAGTCATGAGTATACATAATTGGGATTATACGTAATTGGGATGTGGGATGAATAATTCTTCATTTCCGCAGATTATATCTTATCTTTATATTTCAAAACCTGTTAGGAGCTTATTATTCATATTCTTTTAAATACGCAGCTGGTTTTAAACTCTGGAAGTTAACCAAACAATCTCGGGGAGATTTTATTTCTAAGTCTTCCCTTGTTTAAACAATCGAGTTAGTATTCAAACATAATCATTGCTGGGGTATTTTGCTTCTCATTATCAGGTTTTTTGTAGTTAGAATGCTAAAATTTGAGTTTTATTTACCGTCACTGCGGGCATTTTCAATTGCAAATAGCGACAGTTTTTATTTTCTTGGCGCCATCTGCCACATATTTTTATAACTGCTCAATGAATTGTTGGTAAAAAAGTTATCTGGAAAAATAGTAATCTATTTTACCTCCCAAAATAGAAACCTGTACAAATTATTTTTCCTTTGTTCACTGGTGCGTCAACAGATGTCTCTGAGGTGTTTTTTAGTTCATATATTCTGCCTGCAGATGTCGCTTTCGTCGCATTTTCAACGGCGCGGTCGAATGCGCAATGAACATGATAAACGCCACCAGTAAACAGTGCTTAGGGTTAAAGTAACTAATCCCGTTTTTGTTTTCAGTGTGCTGTTAATGGATCTGTTTGTTTCTTTACGTGCCCCGTTCCTGTCTGTGGCGAACATTTGTTAAGAATAATTGAGGAACATGGAGGAACAGTACTATTCAGTTCACTCTCATCGATTACGTTATACGTGAACAATTCTTCATTCCCAGATATTTTTGCAATTATTTGCTGGTTGAATAATTCTTCATTTCCCTAATGTTTTTGGGCGGTTTGTACATAAATTATGTTATACATGAAGGTGAACACTTCATTTCCGCAGATATTTTAGCACATTTTTTTCTTCGATAAGGTTATACTGTGGGGTGCATAATTCTTTATTTTCACAGGTATTTTAGAAGTATTTATACTTGGATGAGGTCATACTGCGGGATGCATAATTCTTTATTTCCACAGATATTTTAGGACGGTTTATACATTGATTAGATTATACTGTGGGATGAATAATTCTCCATTTCCGCAGATATTTCAGGACGGTTTATACGTCGATTAGATTATACTGCGGGTTGAATAATTATTCATTTCCTCAGATATTTTATGACGGTTTATACATTGATTAGATTATACTGTGGGATGAATAATTCTCCATTTCCGCAGATATTTTAGGACTATTTCTATGTCGATTTAGGACAGTTTATACGTCGATTACATTATACTGTGGCATGAATAATTCTTCATTTCCGCAAATATTTTAGGACGCTTCACACGTTGATTAGATTATACTGCGGAATGAATAATTCTTCATATCCCCAAATATTTTAGGACGATTTATACGTCGATTAGATTATCCTGCAGGTTGAATAATTTATCATTTCCGCAAATATTTTAGGACGATTTATACGTCGATTACATTATACTGCAGGTTGAATAATTCTTCATTTCTGTAAATATTTTAAGACGCTTTACACGTCGATTAGATTATACTGCGGGATGAATAATTCTTCATTTCCACAGATATTTTAGGGTCGTTTATACGTTGATTAGATTTTACTGTGAGATGAATAATTCTTTATACCCGTAGATATTTTAGGAAGGTTTATGCATCGATTAGTTTATTCTGTGAGATGAATAATTTTTAATTTCCGCAGATATTTTAGGACGATTTCTACGTCGATTAGGTTGTACTGCGGGATGAATAATTCTTCATTTCCGTAAATATTTTAGGACGATTTATACGTCGATTAGATTATCCTGCAGGTTGAATAATTTTTCAATTCCGCAGATATTTTTGGACGATTTCTACGTCAATTAGGTTGTACTGCGGGATGAATAATTCTTCATTTTCGCAGATATTTGAGGATGATTTATACGTCGATTACATTATACTGCAGGTTGAATAATTCTTAATTTCTGCAGATATATTAGGACGCTTTACACGTCGATTAGATTATACTGCGGGAGGAATAATTCTTCATTTCCACAGATATTTTAGGATGGATATGTCAATTAGATTATACTGCGGGATGAATAATTATTCATTTCTGAAGATATTTTATTACGCTTTACACGTCGATTAGGTTATACTGTGAGAAGAATAATTCTTCACATCCGCAGGTATTTTAGGACGCGTTACATGTCGATTAGATTATACTGCGGGATTAATAATTTTTCATTTCCGCAGATATTTTATACGTCGATGAGATTATTCTGTGGGATTAATAATTCTCCATTTCCGCAGGTATTTTAGGACGGTTTATACGTCGATTAGGTTATACTATGGGATGAATAATTCTTTATTTCCGCAGATATTTTAGGATGATTTATACGTCGATTAGGATATATTGTAGATGAATAATTCTTTATTTCTGCAGATATTTTACGACGGTTTATATGTCGATTCGGTTGTACTGTGGGATGAATAATTCTTCATTTCCGCAGATATTTTAGGACGCTTTACACGTCGATTAGATAATACTGCGGGATGAATAATTCTTAATTTCGCAGATATTTTAGGACGCTTTACACGTTGATGAGATTATACTGCGCGATGAATAATTCTTCATTTCCCAAGATATTTTATGACCCTTTACACGTTGATTAGATTATACTGTGGGATGAATAATTCTTCATTTCCGTAGATATTTTAGGACACTTTACACGTCGATTAGATTATACTGCGGGATAAATATTTATTCATTTCCACAGATATTTTAGGACGATTTATATGTCGATTAGATTATACTGCAGGTTGAATAATTCTTCATTTCTGCAGATATTTTAGGACGCTTAACACAATTGATTAGATTATACTGCGGGATGAATAATTCTCTATTATACTGTGGCATGAATACTTCTTTATTTCTTCAGATATCTTAGGACGCTTTATACATCGATTATATTGTATTGCAGGATGAATAATTCTTCATTTCCGCAGATAATTTAGGACAATTTCTACGTCGATTAGATTATACTGTGGGATGAATAATTCTTCATTTCCGCAGATATTTTAGGACGGTTTATACGTCGATTAGGTTATACTGTGGGATGAATAATTCTACATTTCCACAGATATTTTAGGACGGTTTATATGTCGATTACGTTGTACTCTGGGATCAATAATTATTTATTTTCGCAGATATTTTAGGACGCTTTATACGTCGATTAGATTACACTGTGGGATGAATAATTTTTCATTTCCGCAGATATTTTAGGACGGTTTGTACGTTGATTATATTATACTGTGGGATGAATAATTCTTCATTTCCGCACATATTTTAGGACGGTTTATATGTCGATTTTGGATATACTCTGGGATCAATAATTCTTCATTTCCGCAGATAATTTAGGACGCTTTACACGTTGATTAGAATATACTGTGAGATGAATAATTGTTCATTTCCCCAGATATTTTACGACACTTTACACTTCGATTAGATTATACTGCGGGGGTGAATCATTTTTCATTTCCGCAGAAATTTTAGGACGGTTTTATACATCGATTTGGTTATTCTGTGGGATGAATAATTCTTCATTTTTGCAGATATTTTAGGAGGGTTTATACGTCGATTAGGATATATTGCGGGATGAATAATTCTTTATTTCCGCAGATATTTTAGGACGGTTTGTACGTTGATTATATTATTCTGTGGGATGAATAATTCTTCATTTCCGCAGATATTTTAGGCCGTTTTATACGTCAATTAGGTTATACTGCCCGATGAATAATTCTTCATTTCCGTAGATATTTTAGGACGATTTCTACGTCGATTAGGTTGTACTGCGGGATGAATAATTCTTCACTTCCGCAGATATTTTAGGACGGTTTATACGTCGATTAAATTATACTGAGGGATGAATAATTCTTCATTTCCGCAGATATTTTAGGACGGTTTATACGTCGATTAAATTATACTGAGGGATGAATAATTCTTCATTTCCACAGATATTTTAGGACTGTTTATACGTTGATTATGTTATACTATGGGATGAATAATTCTTCATTTCCGCAGATATTTTAGGACGGTTTCTACATCAATTATGTTATACTGTGGGATGAATAATTCTTCATTTCCAGAAATATTTCTTTGGTTGAGGTAAGTGTAAGAGCTGTCCGTAGATGATCATTTGACATTCGATATGAATATCTTATGATAAAGCTGCGCTGATGAGTCCTATGAGGACGAAACAGCTTACGTCATTCTTACGTCAGATTCTTCCCTAGTTAAAGAGCTTCAACTGCAATTCAGGTGAGCACTAGTAGTATGAAAATTTTCGATTCAAAATGAGTGGGCAGTATATTTTATAATAATCGGATTTTGTACCAGGGTCACAGGAGTCGAAAGATATCTTTTATTCATACTGCCCACTCAATGTAAATCAAAAATTTTCGTCTATATATTTTATAATTTTCTGATTTCGTACCAGGATCACAGGAGGTCAACGAGATCTTTTATTCATAGTGCCCACTCAATGTAAATCGAAAATTTTCGTCTACATATTTTATAATTTTCGGATTTCGTACCAGGATCACAGGAGGTCAACGAGATCTTTTATTCATAGTGCCCACTCAATGTAAATCGAAAATTTTCATCTACATATTTTATAATTTTCGGATTTCGTACCAGGATCACAGGAGGTCAACGAGATCTTTTATTCATAGTGCCCACTCAATGTAAATCGAACAATTTCGTTTACATATTTTATAATTTTCGGATTTCGTACCAGGATCACAGGAGGTCAACGAGATATTTTATTCATAGTGCCCACTCAATGTAAATCGAAAATTTTCGTCTATATATTTTATAATTTTCTGATTTCGTACCAGGATCACAGGAGGTCAACGAGATCTTTTATTCATAGTGCCCACTCAATGTAAATCGAAAATTTTCGTCTACATATTTTATAATTTTCGGATTTCGTACCAGGATCACAGGAGGTCAACGAGATCTTTTATTCATAGTGCCCACTCAATGTAAATCGAAAATTTTCATCTACATATTTTATAATTTTCGGATTTCGTACCAGGATCACAGGAGGTCAACGAGATCTTTTATTCATAGTGCCCACTCAATGTAAATCGAACAAATTCGTTTACATATTTTATAATTTTCGGATTTCGTACCAGGATCACAGGAGGTCAACGAGATATTTTATTCATAGTGCCCACTCAATGTAAATCGAAAATTTTCGTCTACATATTTTATAATTTTCGGATTTCGTACCAGGATCACAGGAGGTCAACGAGATCTTTTATTCATAGTGCCCACTCAATGTAAATCGAACATTTTCGTCTACATATTTTATAATTTTCGGATTTCGTACCAGGATCACAGGAGGTCAACGAGATCTTTTATTCATAGTGCCCACTCAATGTAAATCGAAAATTTTCATCTACATATTTTATAATTTTCGGATTTCGTACCAGGATCACAGGAGGTCAACGAGATCTTTTATTCATAGTGCCCACTCAATGTAAATCGAACAATTTCGTTTACATATTTTATAATTTTCGGATTTCGTACCAGGATCACAGGAGGTCAACGAGATATTTTATTCATAGTGCCCACTCAATGTAAATTGAAAATTTTCGTCTATATATTTTATAATTTTCTGATTTCGTACCAGGATCACAGGAGGTCAACGAGATCTTTTATTCATAGTGCCCACTCAATGTAAATCGAAAATTTTCGTCTACATATTTTATAATTTTCGGATTTCGTACCAGGATCACAGGAGGTCAACGAGATCTTTTATTCATAGTGCCCACTCAATGTAAATCGAAAATTTTCATCTACATATTTTATAATTTTCGGATTTCGTACCAGGATCACAGGAGGTCAACGAGATCTTTTATTCATAGTGCCCACTCAATGTAAATCGAACAATTTCGTTTACATATTTTATAATTTTCGGATTTCGTACCAGGATCACAGGAGGTCAACGAGATATTTTATTCATAGTGCCCACTCAATGTAAATCGAAAATTTTCGTCTACATATTTTATAATTTTCGGATTTCGTACCAGGATCACAGGAGGTCAACGAGATCTTTTATTCATAGTGCCCACTCAATGTAAATCGTAAATTTTCGTCTACATATTTTATAATTTTCGGATTTCGTACCAGGATCACAGGAGGTCAACGAGATCTTTTATTCATAGTGCCCACTCAATGTAAATCGAAAATTTTCATCTACATATTTTATAATTTTCGGATTTCGTACCAGGATCACAGGAGGTCAACGAGATCTTTTATTCATAGTGCCCACTCAATGTAAATCGAACAATTTCGTTTACATATTTTATAATTTTCGGATTTCGTACCAGGATCACAGGAGGTCAACGAGATCTTTTATTCATAGTGCCCACTCAATGTAAATCGAACAATTTCGTTTACATATTTTATAATTTTCGGATTTCGTACCAGGATCACAGGAGGTCAACGAGATATTTTATTCATAGTGCCCACTCAATGTAAATCGAAAATTTTCGTCTACATATTTTATAATTTTCGGATTTCGTACCAGGATCACAGGAGGTCAACGAGATCTTTTATTCATAGTGCCCACTCAATATAAATCGAAAATTTTCATCTACATATTTTATAATTTTCGGATTTCGTACCAGGATCACAGGAGGTCAACGAGATCTTTTATTCATAGTGCCCACTCAATGTAAATCGAACAATTTCGTTTACATATTTTATAATTTTCGGATTTCGTACCAGGATCACAGGAGGTCAACGAGATATTTTATTCATAGTGCCCACTCAATGTAAATCGAAAATTTTCGTCTACATATTTTATAATTTTCGGATTTCGTACCAGGATCACAGGAGGTCAACGAGATCTTTTATTCATAGTGCCCACTCAATGTAAATCGTAAATTTTCGTCTACATATTTTATAATTTTCGGATTTCGTACCAGGATCACAGGAGGTCAACAAGATCTTTTATTCATAGTGCCCACTCAATGTAAATCGAAAATTTTCATCTACATATTTTATAATTTTCGGATTTCGTACCAGGATCACAGGAGGTCAAAGAGATCTTTTATTCATAGTGCCCACTCAATGTAAATCGAAAATATTCGCCTACAAAATCTCAATTTGCTCCTCGCAAAAATCGATATACAGGGTGATCCAAATTTTTAAAAATATTTTCGGCTCACCCTGTATATATCAATTTGCTCCTCGCAAAAATCGATATACAGGGCGATCCAAAAAAATTAAAATATTTTCGACTCACCCTGTATATATCAATTTGCTCCTCGCAAAAATCGATATACAGGGTGATCCAAATTTTTTAAAATATTTTCGATTCACCCTGTATATATCAATTTGCTCCTCGCAAAAATCGATATACAGGGTGATCCAAAAAGCGATGAATTTTGCCGCCCACGAAAATCGATATATACAGGGTGTCCACAGCCCGAATACCCGCAAAATGACGCGCGCGTATATATAATGTAATATAAACATATAGTATATCTATATTGCTATAAATCCAGTAGGGGTCCTACGGACCCCTACTGGATTTATAGAAAAAAATCTACCGGTCGAGCTCCAGGAAAGAAGCTTAAACGCGCGTCACATGACGTGTGCGTGTGTGTGTGGGCGCACACACGGGCGTCGCGACGCCCGCCCGCCTGACGCCTGACGCGCGATTTTTAAGCTTCTCACCTGGGCGGGGGGTGGGCACCTACTAGGTACGTGGTACCTAGCAGGTGCATATTGCCCACCCCCCACATCTATACCCCTAGATACCCCCACCGATATTCTATTGTATACTATAGTATACAATATTATAGTAGGTTCATTCCAAGTAACAGTCCCGGACGGTCCGCGGACGAACTGTGGACAGTTACCCCGAAACCGCTCAGGATTCTTAAAGTCGGCAAAAAATACTCTAAAACACCTCCGCCCTGTTCATCCTGAGGTTATAAGTCCCGCTGCTTATCTCCTCCTCTTCATCGCTTGTATCCTCGTCACTCTCCTCTACTTCAACCATATCAAATTCGTCCTCTTCAACACCCATATATCCTCCCCATCCTCGTTTTCGTGTAAAATGTTTATTCTCCTGTGCCTCCTCGTAACCATACACACCAGAGATGCTCGCGAAGCTCCCCCGCTACCTCTTCATTATTGTTTTATTTATTTATTTAATAAATCTCGGACTTGTAATATGGACACACGGGTTCGAATCCTAGTGACTGTAATAATTTTTAATTTAATTAATGAATTAATTATTCAATTAATTCAAAACTCGCACGTAATTCCAAGATGGCGGCTCAAATCAAGATGGTGACACCCACGCAGGCAGCCCAATATACACATCGCTGATAAGGCGCTTTCGACGGGGCCTGGGGACCATAACCTCAAACCATAAACATAACCTCAAAGTCTGGGGACTGGAGACCGAAGGCGACATAACCTCAAACCTTAAACATAACCTCAAACCTTATCAACTCATGTCTCCCACCCAACACCACGTGACTGAATGGGGCGCTCCCATTGGCTGCACGTCGACAAAGGGGCGTGGCCTAAAAGGGAAAGTGGAGGGGGAAGGCCCCATGCTATTTCTTATGGGGAAAAAACGGGCCCAGGTGCCGCCCTATCTACTACATCACACATTTACGTTAGTATTGTAGTCTTTAGTATATTCTTTGATTGTAGTATTTAATATTCTACAATCACAATAAACTCGCAGTTTAGTGCAGTGAAGTTATTGGTTGCAGTTGAGAAAGAATATAACCAATGATTAGTTGTCCGTGCCTTGTATTGTATACCTAACAAATGCTTCTTATGATGGTGAAATTTAGTGTGTTTAGATAGTGCAGGAGAACAGTAAGTATCGAAGAACTGGATTGTCTAGTCTTTAATGGCTATGTCATTGTGGGCTTCGATGGGAAACGTACAGGTGACTTCCTCGGGAATTTCTGGCCGGATATCATGTAGCTGCTAGTGGAAGAAGCTGCATACAATCGCCTACAACTACCTGACCACCTGCTTTATGATGATCTTAACAGCCTTCCCAGGGACAACACCTTCAGAAACGTAAGTGTATCCGTAATGCTATACAATTCCATCCATCCTGATGCTCATGCAAACTAAATACGTCATTTCAAGGTGATACTGCGTCTTGCCAGTGTTAACATGCCATGCCATGTTGATTTTCAATTTGGATTATCGACGCTCTTCTGTTCATAACTATTAATATTTGTGTTGCGTGGGACGAGTTTTGGCTTATATTAAAGCGATCAGCAACTGCTCTGAATGATGTCGCTTCGTTACCAGCAAACCATAAAAATACAGTCATATCAGCTTTTAAAGCTGATATTTTCATAGCTGGCCCTTCATTATCATTAAAATAATGACTATCATGATATTTTTCCGATAATTCTTCCGTTAATCTACGACTTATCCTAAAAGTTTAATATATTGTTCATCACTTAGTAACGGTGCGGTTTCTTCAAAATAATTTTCCGTTTTTGGTACATTCATAACCTCCAACAACTCTTCCAAATCTTCATCGCTGGACCAGAAACCATTCATCTAAACAAATATGTGAATTACAAATCAGAATTGTCCAGAAAACTAAAATAAATCAAAATAGAAATTGCACTATCATCCACGTGTAACTTGCTTCGCGTGATTACCGCGCTTGTGCGGATGTTGGTTTAAACACGTTTAAAGGTCCAAAAATGTGTCCACGGTCTGAGGCGCGGACTGTTCTGATGCGTCCGAAACTAGTCCGAAGATCACTTGGAACGCTGGACTACAGTACACGATCCGTCCGAAACCAGTCCGCGTGCACTTGGAACGCCTGACATGAAAGGGCGCATGCGTAACCGTCCAGGACTAGTCCGGGATTGTTACTTGGAATGAACCTAGTAATCGCCAGGCAAATCGTCCCGTCTCACTTGCACCCATTGGCCGGGTCTACTTACCTTCTCGCACTCAC
The DNA here is from genome assembly GCA_951805005.1 of Othius punctulatus. NCBI lineage: Eukaryota > Metazoa > Arthropoda > Insecta > Coleoptera > Staphylinidae > Othius > Othius punctulatus. The sequence continues at coordinate 16,373,360 of OX638141.1, forward strand.
GGGCGCTTATCGCGAATCTGTAAGAAGTGATGATGATTCTTGTCGATGGATTTCCATGGCTCGGTAGCGTACGTCGCTGCAGCGTCGGGTTGGCCCCCGACCGCTGCAGCGAACCCGCGTTCGAATCCAGGCCAGCGAATAAAAATTGCGGCGGGTTGCGGACCGGCAGGGGTGCCGCCGGGGCTGCGATGGTGGCAGCGGCGCGAGGAAGCGTTGCTGGAGTGGGGGGTGCGGCAGGGATTCGGTGGCGGGTGCCGCCGGGGCTGCGATGGTGGCAGCGGCGGAAGGTTGGAGCGGGGGGCCCGGCAGGCAGGGACCCGGCGGCGGGATGCAGGAAGCGGCAGCGGCCCGGAACGGGGGGCGCAGCAGCGATCCGGCGGAAGCGCCGGAAACGCCGGTGGTGGGGAAGCAGCGGAAGCGGCGGGGTAGCAGCGATGCGGGGGCGGAAAATTGGAAAAATTAGTGGGGATGAGATTCGGCAGCGTGGGAGGGGGGAAGGAAGATTTACGAAAAACAGGCAATCTTTTACAATTTTTTTTTTAATCAAAATTTTTACAAGTCATATATGTTTCTAGTGGAGGCGCCGGGTACAGGGACTTGTAAAAATTTACCACCGAGAACTGCCCGAAAATGTGGAATCTAGTGGAGGCGCCGGGTAAAGGGACTTTTAAAAATCTCCTTTGCTAGTATCCCTATTTAACTAGTGAATCTCCGTTTCTAGTATCCCTATTTAACTAGTGAAGGCACTGGGTAGAGGGACTTGGTCATTTAACGAGGGCCCCAAAGAAAACGCACACATATTAAGTTATACTCTATATATTTTATAAACTCCTTTATTTACACAAGTTTTACTTTGTTTATTACATATAATTTATTCAGGTGTATTGCGTATCAAAGAACGTTAACATCGATTAGATTATGCTTAAGGTAATAAAGTATATAATTTGGTGTAGCGCAAATCAAACAACGTTAGTCGTAAAGTGTACGTTAGCCGACAACATCACAGTCAAATGTCCGATGGAATTAAGACAAAATTGCGACAGATGCTTGACTGCAACTAACGTACACGTTACTGTTGTACGTTGTTTGATCCGCAATACACCTAATCATATACTTTATTACCTTAAGTATTATCTAATCGATGATGTACAGCCATGAGAATGTCGCGGTTCGTAAGACCGAACAGTCCGCTATCCTTGTCTCTACAGTGCAGGACAAGACATACGTACAAGGACAGTGGACTGCTCACTCTTACGGAACTACAGGCACTCTAATGCCTTTGGCCTCGGGTACGATGTGAGCGGTGTGAGGCCGCGAATATTAAAGGGCTAGGAGCAGCGATGAGCGACAAGTGTAAAGCTTGAATTGTACCCAAGGCCTTACATACCGTCCTAAAATACCTGTGGAAATGAATTTTATTCAGTTCGGTACAACCTGGCCTCAAATACATATAAACGATCTTTATTTAGCTACAATATTTATAAGGGTGCGATTAAAGGGTATAATGTTTATTGGATTAAGATTTAATTAGGTTACAATCTTTATTTAGGCAAGATATTTATGGCACGACGATCTATCAATGTACTATATCCATCGATGGCCTCGGGTACGATGCAAGCGGTGAGAGGCCGCGAATATGAAAGGGCTAGGAGCAGCAGTGAGCAACAAGTGTAATGCTTGAATTGTACCCAAGGCCGTACATACCGTCCCAAAGTACCTGTGGAAATGAATTTTATTCAGTTCGGTACAACCTAGCCTTAAATACATATAAACGATCTTTATTTAGCTACAATATTTATAAGGGTGCGATTAAAGGGTATAATGTTTATTAGATTAAGATTTAATTAGGTTACAATCTTTATTTAGGAAATATATTTATGGCGCGACGATCTATCGATGTACTATATCCATCGATGGCCTCGGGTACGATGCAAGCGGTGAGAGGCCGTGAATATGAAAGGGCTAGGAGCAGCAGTGAGCAACAAGTGTAATGCTTGAATTGTACCCAAGGCCTTACATACCGTCCTAAAATACCTGTGGAAATGAATTTTATTCAGTTCGGTACAACCTAGCCTTAAATACATATAAACGATCTTTATTTAGCTACAATGTTTACAAGGGTGCGATTAAAGAGTATAATGTTTATTGGATTAAGATTTAATGGGGATACAATCTTTATTTAGGCAAGATATTTATGGCGTTACGATCTACCGATGGCCTCGGCTACGATGCAAGCGGTGAGAGGCCGCGAATATGAAAGGGCTAGGAGCAAAACGCTTGTTTTGTCGGTCACCTGCACCGCTTACTGCTTGAATCGTACCCTAGGCCTTACATACCCTTCTAATAACTTGTGAAAATGAATTTTATTCAGTTCGGTACAACCTAAACTTAAATACATATAAATATTGTCGCTAAACAAAGATCGTTTATAAGTACACGATCTTTACTGGGTGACAACCTTTATTGCACCACCTTTATTCAGATACGATGTCTATTGGATAATCTTGAAAGCCGAATCATTGATTTATACACGACGCAACAATGCTATCGCTACGGGCATTTTCAACAGCGTTTAATGCACGTTGAAAATGCCTACAGCGATAGCATTGTCACAGCATAGCATTGCCACGTAAGGAATCTATGAATCTGCCTTAACAAAACTACAATTTATATTCGGGAGCGAAAACCTAACCTAAACAATCTTTATTTGGCTAGAATATTTATGGGGTACGATTTTATATTTATTCGGTTACAACGGGTATGATGTTTATTGGACTACGATTTAATTGGGCTACAATTTTTATTCGGGTACGATATTTATAGCGTTACGTCTATATTTGGGTACGAACTTTATTGCGCTATGATTATTTTAGAGCAACGATATTTATTGAGCTAGGACCCCACATGGAGTCTTTCCGCATTTTATTTGATACAAATGCAAATCGTCGCGGTAACTCAGTAGGTTGTATAGCCACGGACGATAAGAATGACGCGCTTGTCCGTCCGAGCAGTTTGCTATACTTGTCTGGTCCCGTACAGTAGAGGCACGGGGTGACAAGAATAGAAAATTGGACGGACGGACGCGTCATTCTGAGAGTCCGTGGCTGTACACCCAAAAACTTCGCTTTTGCTTTATTGCACATTCGTGATCAATATGGACTACTGCACAAACTTCACAGGGTCGTATGTGGGCAGGACGTTTGCCCGCCAACATATGACCTATTGAAGTTTGTGTAGTTGACCGAATTGATAACGATACTGCAATAAACCAAAAAGTTTGTTTTTGTACGTACGCAAGCGCAAGCAGCGTCAGTATTCAGTATGGCAGGATTAATCGGAATCGCCAGGATTAGCGCAAGCAGCATCAGTTAAGGCTGGCGAATGTTGTCATCATTGCCAGGATTAACGCAAGCTCAAATCAGCATCGCCAGGATATCATCATAAGCTGGATTGCCACATAATCCTTTAGATACCGATACAAATACTATCATATGAATACTGTACTACGATTTCAAAAAACATTCTCATTCTTAATCTTGCAATTTAAAATTTAATCTGAATCTTCGCAATTTAATTGCAATAAAAGTTATAAAACTTTAAATGACGAGCCAATTAATTCTATAAAAATATAATAAAAAGTGCTTTCAGTTTAACGTTGCATCTGATGCCGTAATTGAAATACGACGCCCAACCCTTCCCACCAGAAATCAGACGATATCACAAGCATACGAATCACAAGCGTACGAAACACCAGCACACAGAGACAAATCATAGAAATCAATGCACACACCAAACTAAAAAAGAGCTAAAAGCGGCGGCCGCCTTTTTATCCCTATCTGACTATTTAGGCAAAATGATGAAACGTTAACGTTTTGGCACTTTCTACTATTGCTATAATGACCTGAATGATCATTTAATTGAAATGAAAATCAATCAGTAGATTAAGAATGTAATCATTTTGAAACCGTTACCACCTTTAAACCTATACTATACTAATGGTTAAATTCTATAGCCAGTGGAGTAGTTAAATAGTAATGCAATATATTGAAACAAATCTTAAAATGCTGTTCAAGCTCTCTGCACTGTTCCCTTAAACACAAGTGAATCGCACTTACCAATAACTACTCCACGGAAAATTCATAAATTACACAATTTATTTAAAAAATTGATTAAAAAAAAATGGATAAAAAAATTTGCTTGGGTTTAAGTAAAAAATGATTTAAAATTATATTTGATAAAAAAATTGACTTTGCTTAAAAAAAATCTGGCAAAAAATCGACTAAGGTAAAAAAAAATTGATTAAAAAACAACACTGAGGAATTCTAAACATTAGGACCGAATCTAAAACTCTAAATCTTTAAATCACGATTCTCAAAGCGGTATTTTTGCCAATTCATTAATAATAATTATATATCTATGTATATATACTAGATGTATAATCACAATCTGGAATGAAATGAAAAATATTTCGACTAAATTCAAAATCGGAGCCTGTAGCGCTTGAAATCTATCCTCGGAGGCTCCAAGTGAAGCAAAGCATGGTTTTAACTAAATTCCGCGATACGTAACGAGAATATCTGTTATTTTGATAGCAAATTGTGTGAAAGGAGGCTGTCCTGTGAGTGGCCGAGTAAAGCAAAGCAGTAACTTTGCAACTTATGCACTTTTTGAAATGTTGAATCCGTAACGAGAATATCTGCCTTCCCTGTGAACAACGGCACCTCTTTGCGATCGCTTCAGAAGGAGTGGCAAATCATCATCTCTTCACCAGTAAAAACAGCCGAATCGATATCCCTTGACACACCAGTCCGGTTAGATAGCTGGACAAGCCCCAGCTGGGGCCAAGTATTGGTTACGTTAGTGCGGTGAAATGAACTGGTGCAGAGATGAATGATCTGAAGCACGGCGCGGTACCCAATCATTTTAAACAATTATTTCTATCGTGATCCGTCTCTGTATCTTTAGATTAGAAAACTGAAGATAACAATTGGGTAGTTTGTATAAACTGCACAAGCATATTACTCGGAAACACAGAGAGGAACATTTACTTAAAGTACCTTCGCAAATAATTTTAAAATCGGACAAATAGCGCTTGGAGAATCTTAAAAAATATTTATATGTACCAAGTCACATCACGAATCAAATATTCAAACATCAATAACCCTTGCAAAATACAATTGAATTCGTATTAAAAAGTAAGGTCAAACGATTGAGTAAATGTGGAATTTAATAAGATTTAAGACGAGACAATTTTGAAATTGTCTGAAGCATGAAAAGTAATATGGTTGGACAACCATTAATCAAAATCAGATAAACAAATTTGGAATCTTAAAATCACATCAGGGTTATTAACATTTGAATAAATTAAACAAAATATTTGGGACGGGATAGGAATCAATTTTTTAAATATTATTGCGTCATCAAAACATTACTACATACAGGCATGCCCCCAAGTTACGTAACTATTGAGTTCTGTAAACTTTTAAATAACTTGAATTTTAAGTTAGTCGAATTAGAAAATTGCATAAGTACAACTTTATAAAAAAAAAAAAAAAAAATTATGAACGAATATAAAAACAAAGGGTTTTTGAGGTGTATGGTTATGAGGAGAAATGCAGTTTTCTGGCAATTTCCACCCTTCATACGCAACTGCAAATTACAAAAGTCGTTGGTTACGCAAATTTTGGGGATACCTACACTTAAAATTATTTAATTATATTAATAAAATTACTTATCCACAAAATCTAATTCATGTTGTCAAGTATCTCTGTATTACGAATTATATCTTATTATCTCTATATTATGAATTAAATCTACATATAATTAGTTTGTGTGGATAAGTTTCGAGCTACAACCAAGTAATAAACAAAGAATTGTCTATTTATCTATAACTAATTAATTATTATTGCATGGAAATTTCAAGAACACTTAATGAATGCAATACTAAAATAGTTTATCACTTGGTTACAACTAAACTATTTTCTAAAGTCTCCTCAGCGATGTTCTTGATCCGATGTCTTCTATCCAAAGTCATCTAGGTTCCCACGTTGTTCAAGATCCGAGTGGATCGTAATCAGAACTTGAAGTAGTGTCATCGTAGTCATCCACCTGCAGATATTCTGGTTCCAGCAAAAGCCCATTAGCTAAAAATACAATAAATTTTAGATTGCGAAAATGTTAAGAATATAAATCCTTTTACTGCTAGTATCAAACAAATATTAATAAACGATACCAAGGTATTGCCTAAACCAGTGGTTCCCCAAGTGTGCGTCGGGGCACCCTGGAGAGCCGTCTTTCCCCACTCCCCCACTCTTGCGGGTGCCGCAGAATATTGCAAAAGGTTTATAATTAAGTTGAATAAACTATTAGAAAAATTAATACTGTGTTACTTTAAGTAAATTTTATGTGAATAAATATATAATACAATTAATTCTAGATGCCGTAAACATATTGCATTCATGGATTAATTAATGGTTTAATTAGCAAAAATAGCATAAATGGTTAATTCTAACTACAAGTTATTTTATATTGTGAAACTTGAAGTAAATTTAAGATGTCATGACATAATAATTTTTCGTACATACAGACTGTTAAAGAAAGTGATGTCAACTTTAATGCTGGATACTATTAAATGACACTGTTCAAGCTGCAAATCGAATATGTTTTGCAGCGTTGCAAAAATGTTTTCTAGGATACAAGCAAATAATATAACCAGAATTTTTAAAATGTGATCTTGTCATAACTTCGTTGTTGGAAGAGTTGACACCGCTTTCTTGAATATGCTCTGTAACTTGCCGTCCAAAATTATAAATAATTAAAAACTATATTTGTAACATATTATAGCCTTCTTGTGACCGATCTGCTTAAACATTTTTTCAGCCAAGTCGTTGACAGCTCCTGAGTGATTGCAAATTTGAGGAAAATACAAATAATTTACCTTTTATATCCGAAGCTCTTTGTGGATCCAACTGCAACTTTCCATCTGGTAAGCTGTTGGTTAACATTGATGTACTTCAACTTCGGGAAGAAAGGGTTGAGTCCCGTCTACACTGCAAGTACTAGTTTGGTGTCTAGTTCTTCGTAAGTTTGTTGCAATTCCATATGAAGAGCCCTAAAATAATACAAACATATTAAAATTCTTGTTTTTTCAAATTGGTTAAGGTGTGCGATGATGGAACAAAAGAACTTCCATCCAAATATTCAGCAGCCGAAATGATCTTACTTTTTGTAAATTTTACGTGAATAAATATAGTACAATTCATTCCAAATGCTGTATATATACAGGGTCCGTCATTTCACCTCCCGTCTTATATAGCTCAGTTACTAATTGAGTTAGGAATTTGATATTTTGCAGACTTTACTTGCATTCTGGGGTGTATTTCAGGAAAATATATTTGAATATACAGGATGTCCCAAAAAAGTGTGACGTCATGATGTATATTTTTAGATTGTATGGTATATTTTTTGTTGCTTATTTGGGTGCCTACATACCCATAAAATTGTATTGAAATCAGTTTAGTGATATTAACACAAAAAAATAACTGAAAAAAAATGTGCACATAACTTTTAATGTGTTAGGAATTACGATAGAGTTGTAATTAGGAAAAATTGTTTGTCATTTAATTCCACATAGAATGACATAAAAATATACTGGGGCTCCAATTTAAAATAAGAAAAATAAAGTGCTTTAAAGTTTGAAAAGTTTGACACTAAATTTTGGACACTCTGTAGAATGCATATCAATAACACTTGGTTAACACAACTGTGAGGTCTTATTTAATAAGTACCTTGTATGGTTTTATTAAAAAGTCATATTTTTATCTTTTATTAATTTTCTTAACTTTAACTTCAATGGTGCAAAACTAATTTTATTCAGTTTTTATTTTTTGGAGCTAAAATCACTGAACCGATTTTAATAAAATTTTATGGGTATGTAGGCATCTATAAACGGCACCCAAATAAACAACAAAATATATACCATGCAATTTAAAAATATACATCATGACGTCACACTTTTTTGGGACACCCTGTATAATCAAAAATATTTTCCTGAAATACGCCCCAGAATGTAAGTAAGGCCTGCAAAATATCAAAATCCTAACTCAATTAGTAACTGAGCTATAGAAAACAGGAAATGACGGACCCTGTATATATTGCATTAATACTAACAACAAGTTATGTAGTGTTGTGAATACTTGACAAAGATTTTAGCTATCATGAAATAATAACGTAAAATAAAATTATTTTTCCTATATAACTTGCCGTCCAAAATCACAAATGATTAAAAAAATATATTTGTAATATTGTCATTATTAGACTTCTTGTGACCAATATGCATAAACACATTAATTGAACCAAGTCGGTTGACAGCTCCTATGTGCTTCCACATTTGAGGAAAATAACTTACCGTTTATATCTGCAGGTCTTTCGTGGATCCGACTGCAATTCTTCATCTGCCAAGATGCGGGTTCATTGATGTACTTCAACTTCGGCACGAAAGGGTGGAGTCCTGTCTGTATTGCAGCTACCAGCCAGTCCTGTGTCTTGTTCCTCGAAACTTGGTGGCAATCAGAAGTTCTTCACCGTCATCTCGCAATTACATGGATCATGAAAACAGAAAAGAGGTGTACAAAAAGTGAACCGTATATGTACGAGGATTATTAAGAACTACCAAAACAACTAACTAATCAACATACACAACTACAGATTTCTGTCCAATTTCATTTATGCGTGACCACAAGTACTGGTATGTCTGTAATTTACTAATTACGTTAGCAAAGTTACTTTTGCAACTTTTGCACTTTTGTGCCTTTTGCACTTTTTCAAATATTGAATCCGTAACGAGAATATCTGCCTTCCCTGTGAACAACGGCACCTCTTTGCGATCGCTTCAGAAGGAGTGGCAAATCATCATCTCTTCATCAGTAAAAACAGCCGAATCGATATCCCTTGAGACACCAGTCCGGTTAGATAGCTGGACAAGCCCCAGCTGGGCCCAAGTATTGGTTACGTTAGTGCGGTTGAAATGAACTAGTGGAGAGATGAATGATCTGAAGCACGGCGCGGTACCCGATCATTTTAAACAATTATTTCTATCTTGGTCCGTCTCTGTACCTTTAGATTAGATAACTGAAGATAACAATTGGGTAAAAAGTACTGAGAAGCAGTAAAAAATTTAAGACAAACAAGAATTTGTGGTTAACTAACTTATAGCTAAATACATATAAAACAAAAAAAACATTTGAAGTGCGCTTTACCCCCAAGTTGACTAAAATGAATAAATAACTATAACCTAATCTAGTTTACTGAATACTGCACCCCCCATCTAAACTGTAAGTTCACTGTATTAACAATTGATAGGCGCGTGAATCTATGCTTAACAGGTGGCTAGTCTATTAAGCAACAAATTAAATTTAAACTTACAAGAACAATCAATCTCATTATTATACTGGCTCATATAACAACAAAACATCTAGTTTATATTGAATTAGTTGTCCAGCTTCTCTTTCTGTATAATTATTAACTCATTCAATCATTAAATTGAATAAATGAAATGAATGCAATTTAGAATTTTGAGAACCATCGGCACAGCAATTTAAAAATTGCTTTCCACGATTTAATTCCGTGTTAAATTGAACCAACACTGTTTTTTTTTTGACAAAAAAATTAATAATACATTCCAACACTTGGCTAGGGTGAAAGATATATTATTAAAACAAATAACATGGAAAAATTAACACTCCATGAAAACTAATTGAAGAATTGAAACTTTGAATGCATAATAATGAATGCATTATATTTCTGTGCTTTGTTAATTGTTTATAATGTTTATTGATAAAGTAACACATGCAAGCTAGGTCTAATCAATAATGTGTTACTTACGTTGATTTGGTAGATAATTAAAAGCGTCAATGACAATTCAATTTAAATGAATTGTTGGTTATTGAATATTTATTAGTCTATTAATTATTCGTAAAATTCATTTGTACTATTAATACAATTACAACATTTCGAATTACGAGTTCCTAATATCAAAACTGTGACACATTACTGCTTTGAAATGTTGCAGTAAGACAAGTTTTGTTATATAAACTAAACAATTTAAAAAAGTAAAAAAAATTATAAAAATATAACGCTTAATGACTGATTTATAAATTCTTGCACATATTAATTGAAATTTGAATAGATTATTGGCAATGAATTGGTTCATATAAATTGATCAACAACTTTTATTCCCACTATGGAAAATATTTTATCAATGAGAAATGCGTTTACATACATGTTACATAAACAAGATGAACTTGTTTCCTAGACGGGTCGAATATAATAAGCGCAGGAGTAAGCTAATATCAAATATAATATCAAAGACATATGTCTAAGAAAATCCCACCCCATCAACCAATTTCAGACGAAATTGTACCTACACCTATGATATTATTAAGATATCAGAACCTAAAAACCAGCAACTGGTTCAATTTCAGACGAAATTGTACCTACACCTATGATATCATTAAGATATCAGAACCTACAAACCAGCAACTGGTTCTATCATATATACATAGCAACAAGCATACACACCAAGGAGTCTTCTGAAAGACAAATTAAGCAAGTAAATTGCTATAGTGTTAAACAACGCTAAAGTCGGCGGCCGCCTTTTTCCTAATTAACAATCAGTCTCAACATCAACACTCACACAATACCTAAAGTCTTTTCGACATGCATCACGAATGTATAATCACATTTCTCAATGTATTTATGACACCTAGTAATGTGGCAAGAATATGATTATTTAAAATAATTGCATTGTATAAGTTGCATTTGAAAATATGTTTAAAAACTAGATAATTTTTGAGGGGTAGTGTAACATGGCAAGTTAAATCTACTTCTAATCAAAAATCGACTCTACTTTAAATGGATGTTTTTAATATGAACCGACTAATAACCATTAAACCCAAAAAATTGACAATAAAACATTAATTTTGGCAAATTATTATGCACAAACTGTACAAGCATATTACTCGGAAACAGAGAGGAGCATATGTATATATATATAAAATAATAAGATACATGACAGAGGCGTCATATATTTAATGTGAATAATATTAATAAATGCAAGGATTGTATAATGTGCTTCTTTCTTATAATAATTAAAAGGAAATAAACTTACAAACGAATTTTAATAACAACTAAATGATTAATAACTTGTGATTAAGGTTCACAACAGAACAAAATGTATGAATGTCAACAGCCAAGCAAGTTTGAAGCAAATAAAAATGAACTGTTGACTAAAACACATTAGTGCGAATACAAAATGTGCAATTATGTCGTTAACGCCAATAATAATCTTTATGTGAAATTATTTAATTGAAGTGTACAAAATAAACAAACAAATAAGCACATATTTATAAAAAAATGAAAGTGAAACTGAGCGCCGAGTTCTGGCATTAAAAGGAGTAAATTTTTACATGTTGTCAGCGCAATCATTTGCGCTTTAAATGAAAGTTAAATTCATTAAATCGTAGATCATTATTTCTACAAGCTGGGTTTCAACCAGCAACGCCTGGAATTTAATCCAGCTTTATCCATCTTCATGATTGCAGAATTAACTTTAATAATCAATAAATTTCTGCATCGACAGCTCTCACAACTCTACTGTTTACTCAAAGAGTATCGAGTATTGATATTAATTGAAAGCAATGCGCAAAATTGAATGAAATAATACGTACGCAGAAAATTAATTCCCCAAACTGGATTCGCACCAGCTATCTCTAGATAACAAATCTAGTATTCTACCATCTTCATAGCCGAGAAATTAATCGAATGCCTTCTCAAAATTTCAATATATACTCGTAATTGATCAATAAAGTGTAAATTATGAAAATTTTATGAGGTTACGACTTTGTTCAAAAGTTGATCAATTGTTTTATAGTGACCTACAAAAATTGTATGAAAGGAGGCTGTCCTGTGAGTGTCCGAGTAAAGCAAAGCAGTAACTTTTGCAACTTTTGCAACTTTAGCGCCTTTTGCACTTTTTTAAATGTTGAATCCGTAACGAGAATATCTGCCTGCCCTGTGAACAACGGCACCTCTTTGCGATCGCTTCAGAAGGAGTGGCAAATCATCATCTCTTCATCAGTAAAAACAGCCGAATCGATATCCCTTGAGACACCAGTCCGGTTAGATAGCTGGACAAGCCCCAGCTGGGCCCAAGTATTGGTTACGTTAGTGCGGTTGAAATGAACTAGTGGAGAGATGAATGATCTGAAGCACGGCGCGGTACCCGATAATTTTAAACAATTATTTCTATCTTGGTCCGTCTTTGTACCTTTAGATTAGATAACTGAAGATAAGAATTGGGTAGTTTGTACAAACTGCACAAGCATATTACTCGGACACACAGAGAGGAACATTTACTTAAAGTACCTACGCAAACTATCTTAAACACTATAGGCTATCCTCCAAGGCTCTGAGTGAAGCAAAACAGTAAGTGTTCCAAGTAAAATACATGATATGCGACCCAATTAAATTAATAATTATTTCTAATCGTGGTCCGTCTCTGTACCGTTAGATTAGATAAATTAAGAAATTGGGTGATTATTGGTGCAGAAAAAATGAAGCTCAGAGCTCAGAGGAATATTTACTTAAAGTACCTACGCAAATAATTTAAAACAAAAGTGATCAGAAATCTGATATGTGTATATTGTTTGATTTAAAAGCGCGCTTAATAATATGACTATAAAAGCAATTATTGTCCATTGAATTTGATTTGGACACTGGTAGATTTTTGAACCAACAATTAAAATATTGACGCTCCTAATGTTTCTAGTTATGAATAATGCTTGTGAATTGCAGAACAAAAATTATTGTATTGGTATAAATATTTACCAATAATTAGTAATTTGAGGCCAATTTCTTGGCTGCTGGATGAATGTTTCAAAGCAAACTTGGATACAATCAGTTGTCTTGGAGACAAAACATTACACGGCATTATTCATAACCAGTTGCGGTTATTAGAATTGAAAGTTCCTACCTTTAGAATCCCCTGGCAGTCTTGAAGATCGTTGCTGCGAAATTGGCTCCGATGACGATTTCTGCGGTGCCGGCAGTACTAGAAGGCTGCATATACTTTCGTCTCTCAATGATGTTCCAGTTACCAATTCAACGAAGCAATTATTCTTTCCTAAAACATAAACACCTATTAAAATAGTGAAATATTACAAGAATCGCTGATTTCAGAAACCGCCCAAATCCACTTTTGGTTATACGTATTTGAATTATACATAGAATGGCGCATAAAAGATGTAGTTCTTTTGATTGAGCGCAAAAAGAACCTTATTCTAATATTTAAAAGGTGTATTGGACCCTCTGAAAATATCAACTGAGAGCAGACATAATCTTAGTTCGTGACTAATTAATATTTATTTAATTATTTCAAAACTAGATGTGTGACTTGAGTTGTTTCTGAAATATGTGTTTCAATGTGTATGCTAAAGTTTTAATGTTACTTTGTTTAGAACACAAAATGAATAAATGTTATTTTGCTAAAATCTGATCAAGCATTAAAATTAGTATAAAGGCAGATGTAAGGCGAGCGATGCAACATTGTGGTAACCAGTCAAAATGGGTACAGGGGTGCGTTTGACTTTGAATCGATCTTAATAGAATACAAATATAATTGAAGTGTTTAGATTTCAACATTTATGAATGCACAATTAAAATTAACAACTATTGAAATATTGCCCCCGATTAAATTTAATTTGGATATAATAAAGGCAAGTAAAAAAATATCGACACACTAATTAATAGTTTTGAATAATGTTGGTCAATCGAAAACAAGTTATTTTTAATACAGAAAACTTGTGAAATACTAACATTATTCATAACTAGGTGATAAATAAAAAAATTCTTACCTTATAATTCCTCCGATGATTTGCAAAACTGTGAAGCGACGGTTGGTTGGGTGAAGTTACCATAGCAGATAATCGCTGTTCCTCGGCAGGTAAACAAATTCACATCAGTTCTGCGTTGCATTAACTGATGGTCCATTTACCAATTCAACGAAGGTATTTGTTCTGAAAAATTGAAAATTATATTAACAGTGAGACATGTTTGGTCGTTTTTTGGAAGCAAATTGAAATTAAAGTTGTAAAAATTTTGCATGTACCTACTAATTTTAAATAAATTTATTAGCAATGCAAATTTTAAAAGTCTGCAAGTACACTTTGTGCAGACGTAAGGATGCGACCGTTGCAGTTATTTGTTAGTATCGATGGCTCAAAATATTTTGTTCCACCGTTACTTGCAAATTTATATGTTAACATAATTTGTACGTCTGTAAAGCTAAGGCTGAAAAATATTTAGTTACATCAATTATGATACATAACGGCGATGGGTTCTAAAAAGTTAATCTGGTCTCACCTATAATTGGAAGATTCCAACAATTACCGTTTGTATGTGATCTTAGTAATCGCCATGTGATAACTGGTGCAAGCCCGTCTCAATATAGGAATCCGATTTTAATTGAATTAATAAATTATATACCGTTGCGGTCAGCGTACACACCACTAGAATTATTTTAACACCAATAATGCAAAATTCACTTCGACAAATCAGGTTTCTATGTTTTCGTTTGAATATCAGATCGTAATTAATGTAACATTTCAAGACAACAGCAAAATTTATGGTAAAAATTAGTTTGTTATTAAATTATTATTATAATTATATTTAAATAACTTGCAGTTAAATAAATTTCCATGCGTTTCCGAATGTTGAATGATGTATTGTTCGATACAGCATTCAACATTCGTAAACGCATTCAGTGCATGTGCAGCCAATATCAACACAGTAATCAACAGTTTTGAATAATGTTGATTAATAAAGAACAAGTTATTTGAAATACAAACACATTATTCATAACGAAACGTCATAAATATAAAAATTCCTACCTTATATAATTCCTTCGACGATTTCTGTTCGGTGAAGTTACCATCGGAGACGATTTCTGTTCCTCGACGGTATAAACGGACTCACATTTACCAAATTTCCAAATTTCATTGGAGGTATTCGCTGGTCTGAAATGTTAAAAATTATTTTAACAGTGACATACGTTTGGTTGTTTTTTAGGAAACATCTTTAAATTAAAGTTGGAAAAATTTTGCAAGTAATGAGACTAATTTTAAATGAATTTTTAACAATGAAAGTTTTAAAAATCTGTATGAAAAATAAGAAATTATGTTGGATAAGTAGGTATTAATCATATTAATATTCTTGTTATTTTGAGTGCAAATTTTTATAAACAATACAAATGTAATTTATTATTAAATACATTTTATTGCATTTGTAATGTTGCGCCATCGGTAGGCTTTATTTATTAGATTTATTTTAAGGAGTTTAACAATGATGTGAGGAATGTTTTCAAAGCTAATTGTGTAGCGGAACAATGGTTCGCTGTGGATAGGAAAAATAGCGATTTCTCGAATATTCCGCGTTCATTTAATTAGATTTTTAGCCAACTTTGGGGTTATTAGAAAAGGTTTTCATGTAGGATGTGTGAAATTATGATAATTGGAAATGTGGAGTGATTTTATGCACCAAAAAAGTAGAGAAAACCACGCAAATTACGCAAAAAAATCAATTGCTATTACCTTAACATCTTCCAGACGAATTCGTGTCTTCTGTGAAAATTTGGGGGCTCTTTGGGGGTGTGGGCGACGTTTCGGGGGGCGACTACCAGTTTCCAGTAGATTTCGCAAGCCAGAATGGTGAAGACGGATCTCAGCAATCGGTCTGAAACAATAAATTATTAATTAGTAAGTTCGTTAATTGATTTCGTTGTGAATAATTCACCGGGCAAGTGCAGAGCTGTTAGACCGAGGAAGATGCTCAGGCGACTGCGGACAACCCACGTCCCCGCCTCCCGCTCGACCACAGGCTTATCACAGCTCCGCACAGACCCAGTTTTTTGCCAAGAATTCTTTGCTCGCTCGGCGAAAATAACAATGCAAGCCAGCAAACGTGCAAGGACCTGAAAATGAATGTTCCGAGCTAAAAAATGTAACACGTATAAACTAAAATATATACATTAATTAATAGACTTCGAATAGATTGAACATTGTGTTAATATATGCAAATTTGTTTTTTTTTAATAAAATCATTTGGAAAATTCACCTACATTTAAAATCTTGTAGCTCTAAAACAGCAAAATATTCAAACTAGTGCACATCGGTATTATTATTAATATTTTTAAATTGTAAGGTGAATATGGCAGTGCTGGCAATATGGTCATTTGTCTATATCTCAGCAACTTATATTTCTAACTTAACTTGAATTTCTGTAAATTTAATTAATACATGTATGTATATTTCATAGCAGATTTGTATACAGTATGCTTGACTACAAATCCTCTGAAAATTTGACCACGAGTATGTCTTAAATAAGTGCGAAAATCGAGTAATTAACTTTCCGAGTTGACTAGTATAAGTAGTATATCAGTCACTAAAATTTATAAAAAAATGATCTAATGGATATTTTGAAAATTTTATGTCAGATCTGTATACCACAGTAGTTGTTTTTCACAGTGCTCATTTGTTGCAATTACAATTTACAGTACACAATAGTTGTTTGTTGCAAGTACGCACAGTAGAATATACACAGTACTTGTTTCTTACAGTTATTAACTTTCCAAGTTGATCGGATTTTTATAAATATACATGGTTGATTAACTACCCTCCAACGGCAAATTGGAAAGTGTCACTTTCAGGGTATATTCAGCGACCCTTAGGACTAACATACATAAGTTTCATTGAGCGACAGTTTAATGCACACTTTTTATGACATTTTTAAATATTCTGAATTTTCTGAATGAACTTTCAGAGCTGACCAGTATAAGTTATCAGTCACTGGAATTTACTGAAAATTTATCTAATGGATATTTTCAAAATTTTATGCCGTATCTGTATACAGTATGCCTGAATATAAATCTTCTTAAAATGTGAGTTCAAATATGTCTTAAATAAGTGACAAAATCTATTTATTAACTTTGCAAGTTGACCAGTATAAGTTAATAGTCACCGAAATTTTTGAATATTTATCTAATAGATATTTTTAAAATTTTGTGCCAGATCTGTAAACGGTATACCTAAATACAAATCCTCTTAAAATGCCATTACAAATATGTCTTAAATAAGTGAGAAAATCGTGTTATTAAGTTTTCCAGTTGACCAGTATAAGTTATCAGTCACTGAAATATGTGAAAATTTATTTGAAGGATATTTTCAAAATTTTATGCCAGATCTGTACACAGTATGACTCAATATAAATCTTTTGAAAATATGACCACAAATATGTCTTAAATAAACGAGAAAATCGGGGTTTTAACTTTCCGAGTTGACCTGTATAAGTTATCAGTCACTGAAATTTCTGAAAATTTATCTAATGGTTATTTTAAAAATGTTATGCCAGATCTGTATACAGCATAGATGAATACAAATCCTCTTAAAATGCCATTACAAATATGTCTTAAATAAGTGAGAAAATCAATTAATTAACTTTCCGAGTGGACCAGTATAAGATATCAGTCACAGAAATTTCTGAAAATTTATCTAATAGATATTATGAAAACTTTATGCCAGATCTGTATTTAGTACGACTAGAATTAAATTTTCTGAAAATGTGACCACAAATATGTCTTAAACAAGTGAGAAAATAGAGTTATAAACTTTGCGAGTTAACCTGTATAAGTTATCAGTTACTGAAATTTCTGAAAATTCATCTAATGGATATTTTTAAACTTTTATACCAGATCTGTAAATAGTATACCTAAATACAAATCCTCTGAGAATTTGACCTCGAATATGTCTTCAATAAGTGAGAAAATCGTGTTATTAACTTTCAGAGTTAACCAGTATAAGTTATCAGTCACCGAAATTTCTGAAATCTTATCTACCGTATATCTTCAAAATTTTATGCCTGATCTGTATACAGTATACCTGAATACAAATCCTCTGAAAATTTGACCACTAATATGTCTTAAATAAGTGAGAAAATCGTGTTATTAACTTTCAGAGTTAACCAGTATAAGTTATCAGTCACTAATATTTCTGAAAATTTATCTACCATATATTTTAAAAAACTTATGCCAGATATGTATACAATATACCTGATTACAAATCCTCCGAAAATTTGACCACGAATATGTCATAAATAAGTGAGAAAATCGAGTTATTAACTTTCCAAGTTGACCAGTATAAGTTATCTGTCACTGAAATTTCTGAAAATTTATCTACCGTATATTTTCAAAATTGTATGCCTGATCTGTATACAGTATACCTGAATACAAATCCTCTGAAAATATGACCACGAATATGTCTTAAATAAGTGAGAAAATCGTGTTATTAATTTTCCGGGTAGACCAGAATAAGTCATCAGCCATTGATATTTCTCAAAATTTACCTAATGGATATTTCCAAAATTTTATGCCAGATCTGTATACAGTATACCTGAATACAAATCCTCTGAAACTTTGACCACGAATATGTCTTAAATAAGTGAGAAAATAAAGTTATTAACTTTGCAAGTAAACCAGTATAAGTTATCAGTCACTAATATTTCTGAAAATTTATCTACCGTATATTTTAAAAAACTTATGCCAGATCTGTATACAGTATACCTGAATACAAATCCTCTGAAAATTTGACCACGAATATGTCCTAAATAAGTGAGAAAATCAAGTTATTAACTTTCAAATTGACCAGTATAAATTATCAGTCAATGAAATTTTTGAAAATTTATCTAATGTAAATTTTGATTTTTTTATGCAAGATCAGTATACAGTATACCTGAATACAAATCCTCTGAAAATTTAACCACGAATGTCTTAAATAAGTGAGAAAATCGTATTATTAACATTCCGAGTTGACCAGTGAAAGTCATGTCACTGAAATTCCTGAAAATTTATCTAATGGATATTTTTAAAATTTTATCACTTTATTTACTGATTAGGCAAGCACTATTTTAAAATATAAACATTAAAAGTGTACAGGCAACTTTTTGTGTCAGAATGCATTGATTAGGCAAGCACTATCCTATGATTTTCTCATGAAGTTGGCACAAATTTCTTCTTAAGTATGAAGTATGAATTTAATTTGAAGTTGACCACCAGAGATAACTTACAGTCCGATTAATAAAAATTTGTACCACAGTTTAACCGTTACTAATCGTTGAACCCTTTAAAAATACTTTAGTAAGCATCAGAATTTTGAACAATTCCCTGAGATTTACTTTTAACTGAACAATGTTCTATGAAATCACCATGAGATTACATGGCAATTTCAATTAGATATTCAGGCACAATTTTCCTTTCAGATTTAATAACAATTTAATTAAAATGAACAAAAATATATCCCCACAATTTTTCATGATCAATTTTCTTGGCAACGTTGCGTAATCATATGGGGGACATTAAAATTTTTAAAATTATTTTTATTGATTATTGTTCCCCATATGATATCTCTTACAGATTCTGATATCCCCATAGTGATAATCAAATTTGAAAAACTAATCTATCAATTATCTATAAAATGATGCCTGAAATTAATAATTTTCAATGCGATATCCCACTGCATTTTCTCAAGAGGTTTCCCAATATTTACTTAAAGTGCGTAAGCAGACTATTTTACACGTCTTAAACTGTGAATATGAATTCATCTAACCCTTCAGAAGGCACGGATAATTATTGATTGATGCCTCGAATGAAACCCCAGAAACCCCAAAGTTATACTTGTAATCACCAGTTCTGTTCGATGGTTCGAACAAAAGTGTTCAGAAATCCGATATGAAAGTGTATAAATGATTAATTTAAAAGCGCGTTTTGATTTTCCCATAAAAGTAAACATAATTGTCGAATTAATTTGCGTCGGCTTTCTTGGAGACACAATATTACACGCCATTGTTCATAACCAGTCGTCGTTATTAGAAATGAAAGTTCCTACCTTTAGAATCCGATGGTGGACTTGTAGCTGGCGCTGCAAAATTGAGTCCGAAGAAGGTTCCAATGGTGCCAGCTGTCCTTCGAGTCATCGCAGGTCATCACGAAGCAATTATTTTTTCCTGAAATATGAATACGTATTAGAATAGTGCACCGTTACGAATATCAATGCAAACAATTTATCGTTATTTATTTATTAAAATACACTTCTTAATCCATAAATAACTTATATCAATGTAACTGATACAGTAGTAATAATTTATAGTAAGAAGTGTAATAATTAACTAAATAAATAATGAATTACCAACTCCGTAATGCCAAGTGATTGTTTAAATTTCCACTCTAGTTACTCATGACAATTTAAGCAGCCAAGGCGAGATCATCAGTCTCGTCTTTCTAATTGGCTGCTTAAATTTCCACGGATAACTAGAGCTGAAATTTAAATGATCACTCGGTAAATGATGTAGTGGAAGTATTAATTATATAATTTAATGTTGCTTTGTTTGCAACACAAAATTAAAAATGCTCTATTTTAACGATTTCATAAGTATTAAAATCAGTATAAAGGCTATTTATAATTGATGTTATGCGATAGAATGCAATGTTGTGATACGATAGAATGCAATGTTGTGATACTCCGTGGAAATGGTCCTTTTTAATGTTTTTATGATAAAGTTCCTACCTTGCAATTCCTTTGGGGCTTTGCAAATCTCTTAGGCTGTGGTTGGTTCGGTGGGGCCATTGGAGGTGCACTGTTTCCCGCCATTTGTTGATTTCCTGAAATATATTAATAGTGTACTGGTGGAAATAGGTACAAATAATATAGACGGAAATGAAAATAGTTTTTATCGGCCCACTAATTTTGTCGAGTATCAGACTCGACATTGTAAGTACAAAAAATATTTGCATGTTTTATAAAAGTGTCGCTGAATTGTGTGAAATATCAAAACAATTTCCATAAAAGTATCTATTTCTATGAATATATTAAATGAATAAAAACCAGCGGTGGCCGAGAAATGCAAATTAGTTCACAGTTAATAAGTATCAATGTGGCAAAATATGTATCGGTTATTTGCAAACGTTTATGCAACGTACTTATACGTCTTTGCCACATCAATTCTACAGGTAGATTTACAATAGCCTAGGAACAGGAATGGTATGGGAATGGAAAAATTAAATCGTGGCATCAATTTGTTGTGCGTGGTTTCAAGTGAATGGTACAAGTTAACTTTCCCGTTCCTGTTCCGTTTCCATTCAAGGGCGATTGTGAATTCGCCTTAATACATAACTGCGAAATAACAAACTAATATTATTTGCAATTTATTGTAGCAAAGTGGTATAGAAATATATTGTAATCATGCCAAAATAATATTTCATAAATCGACTATAATGAAGGGGGCCATAATAAACGGAAAGCACGAACATCATAAGCATGCACAACAAATTCCCGTTCCCGATCGGTTCTGTTGTGCATGGTTACAAGTGAATAATATATTTTAACTTTCCCGTTCCCGGGCGATTGTGAAGCTGCTTTACAAAAACACCCTTCTTAGAAATAATGTAAATTTGATGGAAAAAATATATTTTAGGCGAATGTACTATCTTTAGCACTAAGCATTACTAGTAAGCGAGTATCGGCAACAGACTTAAAGGATTTCATAATCCTTATGAATGAATTTATGCAAATTTTAGAAGACGTACACTTCGTGCAGACATTTGGATGCGACCGTCGCAGTTATTTGTTAGTATCGATGGCTCAAAATATTTTGTACCACCGTTACTTGCAAATTTATATGTAACATAATTTGTACATCTGTAACACCAAGCCTAAAAAATATTTGGTCACATCAATTCTGATACATAACTGCGATGGGTCCCAACAAGTTAATCTACACACCATTGGAATTATTTGTACGCCAATAATGCAAACTTCACTTTAACAAATCGGGTTTCTATGGTTTTGTTTGAATATCGGGTCGTAGTTAATGTAATGTTTCAATACAATAGCAAAATAGATGGTAAAAATTGATGTCATTAAAAATGTTGCAAATTATTATTATTATATTTAAATAACGTGCAGTTAAATATCGAACAATACAGCATTCAACATTCGGAAACGCATTGAGTGAATGTGCGGCCAATATCAACACTAATTAATAGTTTTGAATAATGTTGATTAATGAAGAACACGTTATTTGTAATACAACAACATTATTCATAACTAGATCATAAAGTTAGTGATAAATATAAAAATTCCTACCTTATAATTCCTTTGACGATTACGGTTCGGTGAAATTACCATCGGAGACGATTGCTGCTCCGCGCCTGTATAAATGGACTCACATTTACCAATTTTCATCTAAGGTATTCGATGTTCTGAAATGTTAAAAATAATTTTAAGAGTGACATACATTTAGTTACTTTTTAAAGAACATATTGAAATTAAATTTGGAAAAAATTTGCAAGTAATGATAGTATCTACTAATTTTAAATGAATTTTTAACAATGAAAGTTTTAAAAACCGTTATGAAATATAAGAAATTATGTTGGACAAGTATTATTCAAATTAATATTATTGTGATTTTATGTGAAAAGTTTTATGAACAATACAAATGCAATTTAATTATTATTAAATAATTTTATTGCATTTGTAATGTTGCGCCATTTATTAGATTTATTTTAAGCGAGTCGCACAAAGATTTCAGGAATGTTTTCAAAGCCTATTGAAATGGGACGAATCACTTTTTTGTCCAGCTAAAGCGAATTTATTGTGTTTCGCAGTACAATGAGTTCGCTTTGGACAGGAAAAATAGCGATTTCTAGAATATTCCGCGTTCATTTAATTAGAATTTAAGCCAATGTTGGGGTGATTAGAAAAGGTTTTCAGGAAGGATGTGTGAAATTATGATAATTGGAAATGTGGAGTGATTTTATGCACCCTAGAAAAACGTAAAAGGTGCAGAAAATAATGCAAATATCGCAAAAATCAATTGCTATTACCTTAATAACATCTTCCAGACGAATTCGTGTCTTCTGTGTGAATTTGGGGGCTCTCGGGGGGCACCTTCCAGTTTCCAGTGGATTTCGCAAGTCGGAATGTTGAAGACGCATCGCACCAATCGTTCTGAAACAACAAAATTAATGATTAGTAGCTTCGTTAATTGATTTCGTTGTGAATAATTCACCTAGTAGTGCTGAGCTGTTAAAGCATGGAAGATTCACAGCAGACTCTGCGGTGAGTAGGCATTACCCCGCTCTTCCGCCGGGCCAACATAGCCCCGGCACGGTCATTTCTTTGGCAAAATACTTTGGCTGGCCGAGCGAGCCAACACAATGCATTCCAGATAAGCAGATAAGCCTGCATCGACCTGAAAATGTGTACGTGTTAAAAAAATGTAATACAAACTAAAATATATTCTTATATATATTAATAATCTTCGAAAAGACTCAACTTTGTGTTATATTTGCATATATTTTGAAACCAATCATTTGGAAAATTTACCTACATTTAAAATTTTGTAGCGCGAAAACAGCAAAATATTGAAACTAGTGCCCATCAGTATTATTATTGATATTTTACAATTGTAATGTGAATATGGCCATGCTGCCAATATCTTAACTTGATTTTTTTAATTTAATTAATTCATGTTTTGTATATTCCATGCCAGATTTGTATACAGTATACATGCATACAATATTTCAGCAAATTTAAGAAAGATTCTGATTTAAATAAGTGAGAAAATCGAATATATAACTTTCTGATTTGACCAGCATGAATTATCAAATACGGAAATTTCTGAAAATTTCTGTAATTCATATTTTGTATATTTCATGCAAGATTTGTATACTGTATACTTACAGACAATTCTTCAGCAAATTTGAGAAAGATTCTGCTTTAAATAAGTGAGAAAATCGAATATATAACTTTCTGATCTGACCAGCATGAATTATAAATTACTGAAATTTTTGAAAAATTATCTAATTCATATTTTGTATATTTTATGCCAGATTTGTATACAGTATACCTGCATACAATTCTTCTGCAAAATTGAGGGAGATTCTACTTTAAATAAGTGAGAAAGTCGAATATATAACTTTCTGATTTGATTAGCATGAATTATCAATTACTGAAATTTCTGAAAATGTATCTAATTTATGTCTTGAATATTTCTTGCAAGATTTGTATACAGTATACCTGCATACAATTCATCAGCAAATTTGAGAAAGAATCTGTTTTAAATAACTGAGAAAATCGAATATATAACTTTCTGGATTGACCAGCATGAATTATGAATTACTGAAATTTCTGAAAATGTATGTAATTCATATTTTGTATATTTCAAGCAAGATTTGTATACTGTATACTTACAGACAACTCTTCAGCAAATTTGAGAAAGATTATGATCCAAATAAGTGAAACAATCGACTTCATAACTTTCTGATTTGACCAGCATGCATTATCAATTAATGAAATTTCTGAAAATGTATCTAATATATGTTTTGTATATTTCATGCCAGATTTATATAGAGTATACCCTCATACAATTCTTCTACAAATTTGAGAAAGATTCTACTTTAAATAAGTGAGAAAATCGAATATATAACTTTCTGATTTGATTAGCATGAATTATCAATTACAGAAATTTCTGAACATGTATCTAATTTATGTCTTGAATATTTCTTGCAAGATTTGTATACAGTATACCTGCATACAATTCATCAGCAAATTTGAGAAAGAATCTGCTTTAAATAAGTGAGAAAATCGAATATATAACTTTCTGATTTGACCAGCATGAATTATGAATTACTGAAATTTCAGAAAATTTATGTAATTCAAATTTTGTATATTTCACGCAAGATTTGTATACTGTATACTTACAGACAATTCTTAAGCAAATTTGAGGAAGATTCTGCTTTAAATAAATGAGAAAATCGAATATATAACTTTCTAAATTACTGAACTTTTTGAAAATTTATTAAATTCATATTTTGTATATTTTATGCCAGATTTGTATACAGTAAACCTGCATACAATTCTTCTGCAAATTTGAGAAAGATTATGTCTAAACAAGTAAAACAATCGAATATTTAACTTTCTGATTTGGCCAGCATTTATATTCTGAAAATATAAATAATTTATATTTTCTAAATTTCTTGCCTGATTTGTATACAGTGTACCTGCATACAAGTCTTCTGTAAATTTGAGGAAGATTCCGCTTTAAATAAGTGAGAAAATCGCATGTATATATTTCTGATTTGTGCAGATGAATTATCAATTACTGAAATTTCTGAAAATTTATTTAATCCATATTGTGTATATTTCATGCCAGATTTGTATACAGTATACATTCATACAATCCTGCTGCAAATCAGACGAATATTCCGTTTTAAATGAGTGATAAAACCGAATCTATAACTTTGTGATTTAGCAGTATGAATAATTATGAATTACTGAAAAATCTGAAAATGTATTCAATTCTTATTTTGTATATATCTCGCCATTGAAATGGAATCGTAAAATGGAGCTTTTGATGTTTCATTTTAATTATTTAAAAAGTTTAATTCTGACAAAATGAAAGTTTAAAATATTTGCAGCTAATTTGAGGCTTTCCTTATGCAACATATTTTTTGTATGTTATAAATAAAACAAGTTACTCTGTTGAAAACTAGAGTATAAGTTGGACTTTTTGTATCCAGACAAGTCCACGGACAAGGGACAACATTCCTTGTGACCGTCAACCAGCTTACACCACTCTGGTTTTCAATGGTTCAAATATTATTTTACTAATAATTATAATATTGCTGGATGATTACACTTTGTAGTCAATCAGGCGATAAAACTATAGCAGACAACAAAATAAAATTTAATTGTTTCTCATTGCTTTTGAAATTTGTCTAACAATGATTATCATTGTGGACTGGTACAATTTAGGAAGTGGTCATACTTGTGCCCACCTGCCCACCCTTACAATTGTACTTCTAGGATGATTAAAACCTGTGTTTCAATGATTGCAGAAAATTGAACGTCCCAAGATATATTTTGCATGAAAATTGGATTTGAGGGTAAGTGGGTGAGCACACTATAATCATCCTCAAATTTGATCCAGCAGCAATGGGAATCATCATTTTATTAAAACGAAACGATAAATTTACTCGATAATAAAAATAGTTATAACTGATAATCTATAATCATCCTATCAAATAATCCCTAATAATACTTTATTAACATAGTGTCATAAATTTGCTGAATGATTATAAGATGATAAAACTATAGCAGACATACCGTGGGTTTGAGATAAGAGGTGAACATAGGGATTGAACATTGTTTTTAACATATTGGCGAATTCCTGCTCGCCAGTTTAACCCTCGCAAATTAATTTGTTAACTTAATCAGAGTAATCAAATTTAATTTAATTTACATTGATGTATCACAAGTATCATTTTACTAGGTTAAAATATGGCAAAAATATTTACCCTGATGCATAAAACTGCACTATTTACTATTCACCATTATAAAATCAACATGCATTGTCCAGCATCAAGAAAATGTACTGTGGCTGATTTTCCAGCTAATTACTGCTATAATATCAAAGATACACTAAAAAGTTTTAAAAGAAATTTCTGAAAGACAACTTGGTTGGATCCGAATTGAAAATCAATACGGCATTATATGATAACCTGTAATTAATGTATGTAGACGTTTTATTAAGTGATGCACACCTTTTGCTCAAGGAATGAATAGGTTAGGATAGATAATGGGATAATGGGTAAAAGGTATGAACCTTATGTTCAGGTTAGAGCTAAGTAAACCATCGACATTTATATGAATATGTGAAATGCAAGTTATGAGTTAAATGCAATAATTGA
Source organism: Othius punctulatus (assembly GCA_951805005.1). Lineage (NCBI taxonomy): Eukaryota > Metazoa > Arthropoda > Insecta > Coleoptera > Staphylinidae > Othius > Othius punctulatus. The sequence goes on from OX638141.1 coordinate 16,400,211, forward strand.
ACAAGTTTGTAATCATACCCAAGTCCAACTTATGTTCTCACAGAAACTCATGGTAATCCTGCACTTAATTCTTAATTCTCCTACATCGCCTAATTTCGAAAACTATCAGTGAGGTTATCTATGATCAATTTTACAATGTTGCCACATGTAGAAATGTTATCTCGACTGTTGTGATTTGGCGAGCATTTGGAATTCATTATAAAATTCACAACTGACCTTTAACTTTAAATAAGATAAATAGACTCTACAATGTTATTAGAGGTGTGTACTGGTATAAATAAAATGTTCACACAATAAAATAAGGGGTTATATTGTAGACTTACTTTTTGAACCGATCTGGTACATTTCTAGAGCTCAACTATAAGGTATTATAGGTACATTTGAATTTTCATTTTGGCAACACTGATCCCCAATGAAACCAACACAACACAATTAAAAAGAATTGAACAAGAACAAACTATCAACAAACAACAAACCGACATCCTCTACAATTTACTGCTTTTTTTCATATCCAAATTATCTATTAATTGAATTTAGAAAATGACAATATTTACAATAAATATTCAATGAACACATTTTTATTAGAAGAACCCAAACTATATTTTCAATTTTCATTCTGTAGGCGTTAATTCTCCCAAATGAATAATGCATAATGATTATTCAGTAGTATAGATCAAATTTAAAATTTAACACAAAACAAGACGCAATACATACAGTTTCAAAACAGATGTGTAAACATCAGGCACCTGATGTGTTAACATCAGGTAAAGACAGGCAGTGTAAAGGAAAATAACGTTTTACAAACCCGCATTCTAGTGTTGTAGGTTAGGTTTGGTTGTGATTTGGCGAGCATTTGGAAGCTTCGAAATATAACTGCTCCAAGATGATGGGACAAACAATGGAAGCGGATACAATCCTGGTAAGTAAACTCAAAAGTAGTGTATTTAATTTGGGTGATTTTATCGGAAAAGTTTTGCAACTTATCATTTATTTATTTGTTTGTAACCTTTTATCACTTATCACCTGATATGCAGAAACATTTACGATTCTGAGAAATTGTATGCATTACAACTAAATTTTAGTTATTTTATTAAACTATAAGATGTGGTGTTATAAGGCAGATTGTATTGTACACTGTATTACACACAGTATTGATGAATGCAAGCTTACTGTTCTTTGTTTTAGAATCGAATGACCTCTGCGCTTACCAACCGAATAGACGAACGGTGTGCTGATCTCACAGTTTTATTCGAACGTGGTTCAAAAAAGGACTTGCAGACATTTTTCCCAATGCTCGTGGATAGTATTTTTGGACCTCAGGGTACTTACAGCTGGGGTCTACGCACTATTATACTCGACACGAACTGCAATGAATTCACGGCACTACTAAATTTCCTGAAGCCAATGGGACCCGTTTTCAAGCTAATCTACAATCTTCTGCAAGATCCTAGCATCAAATACGATTTCACTTTGGCTTACCTGCCGGTAAGTTGCTTTTACTGGGTGTGCATAAATCAAACTATTACGGCTAAACTTCAGTTGTAAACGAAAGTATTGTATGCCATAAAAATGATTGTGGTACAGTGAGTGAATTCTATGCAACTTCATCAAGCAATTATAGCGGAATGCAAGAGTACTTTCTTTAAACTACTAAAAAAATAAGAAACATGGTTCTAATATTCTTATGCTCTAGTTAAAGGTGAGGCAAATGTTGGAGAGTTCCAGTGTACATCCTTTCTACAGCGAGGTATTGCAGTACAACACGCAAAATAAGCAAATCATGTCGTTGCTTTTAAGTAAGTTAAGTTAATATTAATAACTTACGTCTAATATCTCTCCAAAGAACTTCCAAAGAGCTTTATTGGTTACAAAAACCAATACAACGCAACAAACTTTTTAACTGAGCAAGGCATAATAATACCAATCAATTTGAAATTTTACATGTCACGCCTGATTATGATATTTTTTAACTCGAATTATTTTTTGTCTATTTTACAGATCCGTTTGATTACTACATGTTTCATTTTGCATATCATCTGATTAACCCATGTCATCAAAGAATGTCAAGTGATGACCAATGGAATACCGTGTATTATAATTTATGTGCAGAGTACCTGCTTCATTTCTTCCCCACTGGCATTGAACACCAAATATTGCCAGCAATCCATTACTACCATGGAAAGAATCCTTTGCAGACAATGCAAACCTTCCACAGGTAATATAAAATTAACTGCAAACCACTGAAAATATGAAGAGCGAGTTGATAATCCACCTTGAACTAAGAATATGCACAAAATTGTGACTGTAACATTTACGACATGCGAGTTAAATAGGATTCAGATTTAGCCCTCAGGGCCTCCTGCATTGTATTCAACTCCGCGTTGTTTAACTTCAAAGTCTCTAGGAGACTTTCTGTAAGATCTTCTGTAAGATCACATCTGAGTGCTTCTGCAAATGTAAATACATTACAACAAACGCCCCAAGTCATAACCAATATTGTTATTTGGACACAATGGACCAATTTTAATAAACTAAAATATAAATGAAATAAGACCAAAAATACTATACAGTGAGTCTAGTTTAATTGGTTTTTTAAATCATATGTTCACATTAAAACATTTCATCTTTACTTTAAATGTAATTGTATGTTTAGATCAGCAAAACACTCCCCATTATTAAAATCAAACCTATTTTCTGATACGTTGACAACAGTCGATTTCACGACAATGCACCAGTTGATTGACAAACATCCAAGAAATGAAATATGGCGCAGTGAAACGATTCTAATGGCATTTTTGGATTTATGGCTCAGTAACGACCAGATATGCTACCATTACAGTGGTTTTAATATGACTGCACATGTAAGTTGTACAAAAATATGAGGAGTGTCCGTACAGAAATAACCATTTCCACTAAAAAAAGTTGTGTATTATTTGAGTTCAACTTTTCCTAGCTTAACCATTGCTTGGACGCTTATACTTTCCTATGTATTTACTATATTTTTTGTGCAATTCTGGAATCATATTCCTATTTCAGGAAATTCTACCAGAAACAACTGTTAATTTATTAAGAACATATTATGGTGATGTGTGTATTTGAACGGACACCTCTCATATACCAATACTCATTAGATCTACCTAATGGTTAATTTTTAGCATATTGAGCTCCCAAGCGCCGACTATATTCGTATTATAAGAGTAGTCGTTAAACATATGCACGCATTTGCTTCAACTGCGAACTATGATATGTCTCCATTAGGAGAACTAAAGAAAATTACACTCCCAATGATTCAGACAAGAATGTATATATTTTTGAGAAACTTGGTGTACAGGTGGCCATTAGATGAATCATTCCGGCTCGTTTTGGAGCTGTGGCTTAGTTTTATTCAGCCGTGGAGGTACTCGCATGAACTTTACATGCAACGGTGAGTTAAGACAGTAATAATTTCTAACTAATCAAGATAAATAAGAGTAAATCAAGAATATAAGTTGCTAAATTTTTACTGTATTTTTGTGATGGATAAAAGAAATATTGCTTCTACATTTCAGTGGAGGAATACATAAGTCTTCGAGTACTAATATGATTTCATCAAAGGATGACACAAAATATGCTGATGAAGATTATTTGCCATTTATAGCAGAAAATTTATTAGTGTACATAGTAATATTTCAACAACTGCTTCCCAGATTTATGAGGGTTGACTTGACAAGTCCGAAAAATGCCCAGATGCTCTTCAGATTAACAAAGGTAATAAATAAATATATTTAAAGTATTATTATTCTGTACTTACTGGTAGAGTTATTTTGCCTGACTAGTTTCGGTTTCAGGCAAAATAATATAAATAAATAATAAAATAATATAAAAATAATTCTACCAGTAAGTAACCAATAATAATACCTTAAATACATAACTGTTAATTTATGGATGAAACCTTAAACTTAAATTAATACATATTACTTCTATATTAAATAATACATACTTACATATTTAATAATAATAATTACATATTTTAAGAGAAATTTGCTGAAAAGGCATATGGCGAACTGCAGTAAATGTTTGTGTATAGAAATATTTCAAATGTTTGTTAGAATATGTTCATAGACTATTGCTATTCTAGGTTTTCAGTCAACCTAACCTGGTTTCTCTCATAAGGAAAATTGAAGCAATAGTGGAAAATAAAAACTACTCACCGAATCATACACTGAACATCAGCCAGTATCCTGTATTGCCACCTTTATCGCCTACCTCTAATTGGTCAACAAATAATGATGGTCAAACGTACAACTCAACACGGATCGAGCATCCAAAACAACCAATCATGCTTGCTAATAAATATTCATCTATTGTTACGCAGAAAATTTATGAGCTGGAAGGACCCAATTTTTGCTACAAACCACTATTCTTGACTAAACCGGCTGCAGAGGTATAATTATAAAATTATCTTATCATTCTTTATTTTTTACAGGATGCTATATTTGTATTCGCCGGAAATTTGAACAAGATTGCATTGTGCGACAATCAATATTTCCTATAAAAAGAATATACCGGGTGATCGATTTGCCTTGGAACATAGGGAAATAACATGGGGAAATGGCTGTTCTTAGTGTACTGCTCCCTATAGTAAAACAAAATTAACAGCACCATTAAATAAATAATTTGCACTTATGTTGTAAACCATCCTCACCATTGTCTTAACATGTGTAGAATTTAAAATCATTCAAAATAATAGTATTGCCTTTGATAATAAGATATCAATATTATGTTGCATTTTAGGTTGAGGAGCTTTTAAAATTGATCAAAACTGCTGAAATCCGGTCTGTGGGCTTGCTAGAACAACGCAAAGCAGATGATGAAGCGAACTTCAGCTTCATGTCGCTCTTTACCAATACCACTATGTATGACAAGGTTTCAGTCATGGACCGACAAAAGGCACCTACATTTCTCAGATGCTCTGCTGACAATCTTGTCGAAATGTTTCACATTGATGACCAAATTGTAAGTAGTAACATATGAAATTTGCAATGCATATTTATTATGTGTAGTTCCAGAATTTTGATATCACCGCTGACGTAACGAGAGCATACAAATCAATGTCTACAAGTATGGATGATTCGTTTCCAAATATTTTAACACCTGAGCGAGTCAGGGAAAGAGCTAAACGAATAAAGTACGAAGGTGATCCAGAATTGATACCCATTCGTTCTTACGAAATCATGTTTTTGGTCAGAAGTTTATATGCCTTATCCCTCAAGATTAATGAAAAGGTAAAGAAACTTATTCAACGAATACCTGTTATATAAATATATAATATTAGTTAATCAAAAGAATTGAACGTATTAAATGCAAATTGCGTACTAAATGGCCATTTACAACCACTTCGATACTGGTACAATTCTTATCTTTATTTTTTTTAATGAATCTCGACTTACGACCGATGTCTAGGAACCTATTGCCAGTGGTGACTTTTGTCCACTAACGGAATATAACTTAAAAACTGATCAATTTATAGATTGCAATAACTCTTTATATTGGGGGTAATCTTCACTATATTGCACAATTATGTTTTTTTTAGTACGGTGAGGAAATCAACCTCCTTTATTGGAACGACAGTATACGTGGTCGCTTTGCTAGATGTTTTATACAGCCTCCAACCATAGCCTACAGCTATAATAAGGACCTTGGATATTCGCAACGTGTGCCAAAAAGTTTGCCAGCAAGAGTAAGTCTAAGATCATTTGCGCGGCAAAGTTTTGTTTGCACAATGCTATTCGGATCGATGATTGGCTATTGTTTGAATTATGGGCCATTCATGTTTTTAATCATGTATATGTTTGTGTACCTGATATTCTACTTGTTTAAGTCCCTCTTTAGTGGTGATAAGCCTGACCATACCCTATTGAATCTTAATAAGTCCACATAATAAGAGCATACACATATTTTTGTAATCTTGTATATTTCCATTTTACTATTAAAGAGTGTACATCCTAATCTTGCTGTGTTTCTTCCTTTATGTTTCCCAGATGTTTTTTTATTGAAGCAGCAAATTTATCATCAGTGTCGCCCTAAAAACAAAATTGACCACATTATTGATGGCTAACATAACAAACGTTTCAAATTGCATTAATTGCAGCTGCAAACTCTTGCTTAGTTAAAACAAGGGAAAAGTGCTATTGCTGACAAAAAGGCATACAATAATTTAAAAGTGTGAAGGTGGCCGTACACGTTGCATTGCATTAGTGCTGTTCATTCCTTTTCAATTCAGACTCTTATAATGTCCCTAGTGATATCAAAGAAGCTGCACGACGTGCCCTCTCATTTGTAATTCCATTCCACCCAAATCCAAAGTGTTGAAGTGACACTTTAGATGCCAAAATTAGAATAAAAAATAATTTCTGGGCACATATCTAAAAAATATGAACCTTTTTCTCAATGTTCCATACATACTTTGCCCAAGCAAATCAGTTGCACCCTATATAATAGCAGCTGGTTTAATTTCTGAAAGAAATACTCGAAAATCTTGCATCACTGTTAACTTCTTACGTTTTGGATTCTTTTAAGTTTTATAAATGCCATTTTATTAGTTTGGGTCTATAAAAATTATACAAATCACTTACATGAGGTACATTATTCCTTACGACGATATCATGATCTTCCATATCAGAACTATCCTCATCATCGGAATTGTTGGCTGCCCGCTGTAGAAATAACTTCACCTTCCTCATTCCCTTGAGGCTTGAGAGACTTGACGTCCTTGTCGGCTTATTTGCAAAACAAGTAAAAATATCTTCAGGTACTGGCGGTAAGTTTACAACGTTGTTGAGATCTATCAGCGAGTCTCGTGACCAATTCTCGGGATACTTTTCATCCACATCAGATTTCACACTCTTTACACTACACGTCTGCTGCAAGGGAGGCGCAGTTTCACACAATTTTTGTTTCGTTTCGAGGTATTTTATCTTCTCGCTGATATTGGTGAAATTATGCGACAGGTCCGTGGATTCTGGGTCTTCGACATCGGCGAGTTCCCGTTCTATGATGCAGAGCAGCCTTTCGCACTCTAGTTTGATGCAGTTTAAAGAACTATCAAGATTTGGATTGGCATCGATCGATTCGATAGTTTGAGTGACCACTTTCTGGGCGAGGTGTAGGAATTGCATGCCTGTGCCTTGCATGTTTCTGACATTTCTTGCTGCTCTCACCGCCACGGAACGCAAATAACATACATACTTCTCTCCTTGGGTACACTTTTCCTTCACGTCCATGCCCATTTCTGTCATGAGGATTGCATTATGTAGTAAGTGCTCCATTTGGGAAAGCACTGTCGGTATTTTTTCGGACTTTGAAGGCGCATTGTCTATTTTAGCCTCGTTATCCATACGACGGTGTACATTAACAAGAAGTGTTGACAGTTTTGACAATGTATTTACATATTTATAAAGCGCTCACTTCTAGACTTTTATCAATGTCACATTATATTTGTTTTTATAATTGCCTGGTTCCACCTACTCGAGTCTGCGCTGCAGGGCATCTCAATATGTGCCAGGTTCTGATCCACATGAAGCTATGCGCTTAGTCGGGGTTGAATCTTGGAGACCTTTCGACGTTCACTTCAATAGTAAGTTAGAATTCCACTACAGGTATACGGTAGCTAATCCAATGTAAAAAATAGAACAATATTGGGATAAACAAAAACGACACATTCTAAATTAACCTTTCAAAAGGTTGATCCGATTGTTCTGTATTTTAATGAATAATTTATTATATATTAAAAATATATATTAAAAAAAAGCATTTACATTAATTTATTTACGATTCAATTTCTAAAACTTATTTACTTAATCCAAAAGTAAGGTACAGTCTCTTAGGCCTATAAAATACAGATTTCTGCAAATATGAAATACTATTGCCGATTTTCAATTATTAAATTACATTGAGCGGACAATATATCACATAATTTTTAAATATCCACGAAACGTAATTACTTGCAACATAGTTCATATTCAATTTAACTTACTAAAAATGTGTCTATTACGTTTTACAATAATCATATACAGAGCTTAATGTATATTGGACAACTAATTATGAGTATTACAATATTTCATTTGTTCATTATGGATATTGATGAATTTGACTATTTCACATTAAAAATCTGGTAGTTTCACGAATCAACAAGTAAACACAAAAGCGAAAGAATTTTAATGAGATCAGATATATTTTTAAACTGCAACTCACTAAAACACTAGAGTAGACTAGAATGTGTTAATCAATTATATTTCAATAATCTGTATAAATTATACTGATTTCGTGATTCAATAATTATTTACATATAAATGCTGAAATCAATATCATGCAATTAAATACTTTTCTATTGCTTTTTATTAAATTTAAAGAATAGATTTAATATTCATATACAGGGTGTCCCGAAGCCCTCACTAAAGCTTCAGGTTGCAGGCTTCGGTAACATACGAGAACTACAAAACTATCAACGCAAGTTCTCTATGGTGTAGTTTCCTCATACGAAGCATTAAAAGAAAATTAAATTTTACAACACAGGTAGGTTTGTTTAATGAATGTACTTAACAAGAAGGCCGTTTGGAAGCTGTGGATTTATTGGAATATATTTTCTCATGCCACAATTGACAATCAAAATCTGATATAAGAGTACGCATTGTTTAACTTTACAAATTTCTATCATTTATTCATTTCACAAACGAAATACGGATAGTTAAAGTAAATTATAGCTTCTATTTATTTTAAGTGTATTTTCTATTCATAAAATATGGTTTTTTTTTTAAGTTTGGTTTTCAGTTCCTTATAATTTTTTATTGGAGCTAACAACTTTACAAGTACAAGAAAACCAAGCTGCTCAGGGCAATTTTTTTCCAGTGTTTTGTTCACCTTTCATAACAAAAAAAGGTTACGTCAAGCTTTGGTGGAGGTTTCGGGACACCCTGTATATTATGAAACTGAGTTGATCTTAGATAAATTTCTAAATTAGATTGCCTTATCCTCAATAGTGTTTTTTTTTAATTATCACTCCACTTTCATTACTAAGAACAACTTAAACAAAAAAAGGAATTATGTCACATGGCTTAGGCTACATAGTTACAGCACCCAATAAATTATTTTACTTCATGAAGAATAACATTGTTTTTTTTTTCTATTTGATATCAGACATTTGTGCTCCAGTCTTGCCACTTGCAAAACAACCAATTTTCAAAATTTGGACCGTGAAAGTTCAAAATTAATGTACACTAATTAAAATCTATTCGAATGAAATAAAACAATTTTACTTTGTTGCTTCCACTAACACATGTGTTAGTGGAAGCACCAAAGTAAAATTGTTTTATTTCATTCATTTACCATGTTCCACAAAGTAACGGCTACCAGTATACAGTATTTAAAATCTACTCATTTTGATGATGAGTGGTCGCTTACATCAAGTAGGTCTATAGCCTATGTAAGCGTTCCTCTCATATCTGGTGGTAAACTAGGTTAGTATAAAACAAATTTTGTTCGTGTTCATTATCGTCCGTTGTTCTGTATAAGTGCTACAAAACAATTCAAAATTGATTGTTTCGTTTGGAGTTTTAATATTATTCTTGGCATTTTTAGTTTCAAATTTGTGTATGCTTTGTTACAACACATGTGCCGTTGAAATGATGTTAGTGACAGCTCGTCTTCATACCAACCTGTTTTTATATTTGTCAATTTTGGACAATTCAGAATTCAACTCAACAACTGTAAATTTCCCTTAGAACACTCATCGTCAAAGTGAATATCATATGTACCCCATAATGAATAATTGTGTGATATTTCTAATAAAGTAATAATATATTGGGCCTAGTAAGTTCGCTTGCCTACCATTGAAACATTACACTTTTAAGGTCTATTCTATGTTTCTTAATCCCTTATGTTTTATTGAAGTTTTGGAAAAGCCATCTAATTCACTTTTTGATAGTACTTTATGTGATGCTGGCGTTCATTTAGTTTTTAAATCTACTGTCTCAGACTGTACAATTTTTAAGAAAGCATATTTTCTTGTAATATCGAAACAGTAACTAAATCACTAAATGAAGGATTTATACAGTTGCCTACCAGCATAAAAAGTCTAATCCAATATTAAAGATTAGTTTCCAAACATCTGCAATTCTCTGCATCAAATTGCAATTGCCCTTTAATAAGAACCAACACATTTTTTTTTTAAGTTTTCTTCGGGATTGTGGAATGGCGTTTGTTACTTTAATAACCTAGAAAATTCAACACTAACGAGTCTCGATATAATTGAGAAATTTATGGCTCATTTATGTGTAAAGTTCATACATATCATAAATATATTTATTGCACAAAGTAACATAAATTTAATCATTTAATTTATTTGAAATATTTCAATTTAAATAAATGGTTCCTTCATTAACCACCAGATTCCAGATAATCATGTATTAGACCTATTACACATTAGGCTCTCTGTCACGGGTGAGTTATAAACAAATTGACTGAATATATTGAATTTATAACTACATAATAAATTACTAATCAAATTCGAGTGTTAAAGCATTTCAGTTATATGGTACAAAAAAGAAACTAAAATTACTAGAGACAACCACCATCAGGATGTTGTGATTGGGTTTTTCTGGACTTTGAATTCTTACCATCGGCCTTTACTAGTTCTAAACTTGTTTTTCGTGGATTACCAAGTGTAACCAATGTACTAGCGATTGCAAGACCCGCAGACTGACCTCTAACTGTATATGATTCACCACCTGTAAATTGAAATATTCAAATGTAGGCTTCAGATGATTACTACATATCTAATTATAAATTAAATAGTAGTAAATATTATGATTTACAAAAATTATCAAACTTTTAGGGGTGGTCAACAAGAGATATGGGATCCGAAACATACAAGTAATAATCTGCTTCTTCTTAATCTCTCCATTGCCGGAGTTTCACGATCACTTCTAACATCTTCTAACTGGATTTGAATTAATCTTGTTTAAATATTTCAAACACAATTCGCATGAAACCAAGTAGAATAAATTCTCACCTGTAGGTAATCGAACCAGCAAACTTAAAACAGCCGCTTTATTCCCACTACATGGCTCTAGTGCTATCGGACTTGGAGAATCCTTTTTACTTTTGACCCTGTCTGGTGAAGCAAGTATTACATCAGCTTCAATACGTTCTTTCACTTCCAATTCAACAAGAACCTGTGAAAAGGGACGAGATGCCATTTGTTCCATTTCCACAAACAATCTTTGTCTCCTTCGATACATATCGTATTTTTGTTTAATTTTCCATAATATTGCAGCAACAAGTAATAACAAGAGAAAGCAGCTGTAAATAAATGAAGTTACATCGTTTGTTATCATTTTGTGTTTTTTTTACAGGATATTAAAAAAATGTAGATTGAATTTAAAAATGAAAATTTGCATATTATCGTCGCATATTTAAATTACAAAACTTGCTTACCATGGTCTGCAAGTTTTAAAATGGCATTCACAGCAACGCCATAACGCGACAGTTTTAATGCCAATATGAATCTTGTTGGAAATTTGCATAACTAGTTACAAACCGTAATTAATATGAGCTAATATTATTAATGAATTAATAAATTTTACTAAAAAAAAAGAATTCAAATGATTAATTTAACCACATTAAAGCATAATAAGATCTCATGGCGGTACAATAAATAAAAGTCGTCAAACAAAAAAAGGACATAAAAATCCTGTGCTAGCCAGTTATAATTAGTATATTACATAACTAGAGAATCATATTACGCATGAAGAGAAAGTTTGCGCAACGACCCGCCAAGTGGCGAGCTGCGTAATTGCCAGAACGCAAGTTGTGTACGCTATTTTTTCTACTTCCAGTGATAATAATAAAAAATAAACACAATTTGATACATTTTCGATCTGTCAGATGCTCATGGCAATATATGATATGAACCATCATATGACTATTTTGACAATTTCAAAAGCAAATATCATAATGTTGCTAATCCTCATACAAGAAATTCTCCCCTAACTATTACGTAATCTATATATATATATATTACATAACACTAGTGATTTTTCATTACATAACAGTGTTACTGACAACTTACTAAAGTGGGAGTATAAAACCATATTAAAATAATATAATATTACGTACTTACGTTGAAAATGTGATGAAAAATTGTTGCAAATTTAATTTCGGATACTGTGAAAATGAAATCTGAATCCATAGTGGCGGTTGAAAATCGTACACATACACATAAAAAGTTGTCAAATACGTAACATTATCCTCTAGTCCGAAATTATATTCTGATTTTGTAAACCTTGATCGAAATGATGTACAATTATGTCCTGTGTATATAGGTTTTTCTTCTTTCGAGTTGGAGCGCTTTATCGTTATATTCATCTTGGCAGTTACCGAACAGGTAATGGAAAAATCAGCATCTATGTCAGGTTTTGTTGGAGAATTGCGAAAGTTTATCTGAGTATAGTGTCTATCTTCTTTCTTGGATAGATTGAATGTAAACTGATAATCTATCGTGAGATCATCTAAAACACAAATTCATTATACATATTAAAATCAAGCCTTCAAAAATAATCTGTTAAAAGCTTGACTTAAAAATGCACTTACAATAACAAGATCCTTTATTTGTAGGATCGGCATGATAATGGTTCGCAGCATCACATTTTTCGCAGTGATCACCGCCAAGGCCTTTAGTCGTACAATAACACTTTCCAGTATCCGAGTGACACTGTGTTGCCTGCCCATTGCATTCACATAGTTGACATTTTCCACCATTTACTGGAGATCCCCAATATCCTTGAATGCACCGTTCACAATGTGGGCCGATGGTTAAATCTTTGCAGGGTAAACATATACTTGTATTGGCTCTACAACTAGCGTGGCCATTGCACTGACATAGCGGACAAGTGGTAAAATGCCATCTTTCAGATGGGCAAGTGCTGGATGGTAATGACTGGGTATGCAATGTAGGACCAGCATAACCTCCTAACATGCATTTACCGAGACCAGTCTTACTTCCATCGTCACACCAACCACAAGCCGGATCATCTCTACACTGTGCACAGGTCGAGTAGAAGCTACATTGAGACTTTTCCTCATTTCCACGACTCCGGCATTTATTACTGATCGTAGTCCACTCTCTACATTGACCATATGGAAAACTAGCAGTGTAAGCATTTTTATCTACACAACGACCCTCATTTTGGCACCATATACATTCTTCTTGGGTACAGTTTTGACAGGAAGTATATTCTGCACACACCCTCGGACACTGAGTTCCACTTTGTTCCAATGATGCACTATCGTCACTCGAACTTGGGTTATTACTATGTGTAACTGAATAGGCTGAACACTTTGCAATTTCATACTTCCATTTACCTGAATGTCAATAACACAAATTAAAATAGCAAAGGCTAAATTCTCGAAGCAGCATTAGCTTCAACCAAATACTGCCCAAGATTGGGATAACACTATAAACAGAAAATGATATTGAACTAAAAATATATAATAAATTTATTGATATGGTGTTTCCATAACACAACCAATGAATCGAAACCAATAGTGAAGTACACTAAAAGAATTTAAGATAATACATCTTCAAAATGGCATATTACTACATAAGTAGTAGTAAGCGTTATTAATGCTTTAAGAATCTGCACATAAAATAATTATTTGTTACTTACAAAATGCCGATTGGGAACTGCACGACTTGCAGGTATGCAATTGTTTACACGTGGGCCCTGCATCAAATGGGCATTGCTCTAAAGTTAAAATAGGGTTGTCATTTACACCTTTGCAACTTTCATGTGAACAACCTACAACAGAAGATAATATATTCTAAATGGACAATAAATCCAACATCCGATAAAGCAAGATATAACTAATATACATTCGCGACCTTTTTGCAACAGAGTTGGCTGGGTTTTCTTTTTGTCATGTTGGACAAACTGATTCAGTGATGCAACGGAAGTTAATTATTTTTTTTGTGTCCATGTCTATTAGGCATTTGCTTCCTACCACATTGTGAGATTTATTCTTTCTTGCCGTTCCATTTTCATCTTGAATAATTTAAACTTTACATCTGTTTTACATACATCATCAACTTTTGTCTAAATTTGACAAGTTCCATTGGGACTTCAGTTATTTCCGAAACACTACCAACAAAATTACTAGATATTCATAGACTCCCCTGATGCAAAAACATCGTGAATGGAGAGTATTGTACCTATAACATTTATTTGTCATAAAGTTTTATGTGACAGTGACAGATAAATTGACATACTGCAATAATATTCGACTTGACTATATGTCATATTGCTAATACACTTTGAATCCCGAGTATACTATAACACAATCTAATCTATAAGTACCTGTATCACACCATACACATTTTCTAGTATTCTGAACACAACTGGCGCAGTCCTCTATTTTAGAACATTTTTCTTCATTTTGCAATATTCGATGTGCAATGAACGATCTACTCATTTCAGGACATTTAAATATAATTCCATCTCCATGCCTCTCCGAGGTTAATAAGGTTCTTGGTATATCTTTAATATTTACACACTTTCCATTCCTCTGATCCCATATGCATTTCACACCCGGTCTAGTGCTAAGGCATAAATACGATGTGCCTAAGTGTGAACATACGCCAGGTGTATATTTCAGTATATCTGCCAGCATTTGCCCATCGAAACCTCCATAAATATAAAGTGATCCTTCAAATACGGATGCAGAATGTCCAAACCGAGCCAAATCAGAATCTATATTTTGAGGTGTCGTAAAGGTTTGCCAAGTATCACATATCACATCATACGCCATCATATCGCCACTGTAGCATTTTGCACCGACACTGTGCGACGTGTCATTATGAGTGTTACCACCAAAAATTAACATCAGAGCGGGTGAAACAAAAGTTGCGGTGTGTAGGAATCTAGCATTCGGAGCATCTCCTAATAATGTCCATATCTTTGTATTAGGATCATATGAATACATATTTTTTGTTAATACTTGTGCAGATTCACTTTCCGAAATGACACCACCATATACATAGATTTTCGAGGTATAATAATCCCATGCTGCAGAGTGTCCGTATCCACCTTTTACTGGGTATCCGTATGTTTTTACAATATGCCATTCTCTCGTGCCAAAGTAGTATTCTTGTACTGTGTTTAAATATCCTGCAATAAGAAAGTAATTACATATATGTAGAATAAAGCACATTTAATGACAGAAAAGTTACCAAAAGATATTTTTTATTTCAGGGATTTCTTTTCAATTATCTGTCTTACCATAACAGTTATTTACGAACCAAGTGAGATAACACAATTTTCCCGCATGAAGGCTGTTTTGAAGATGAGCGACCGAAGGGAGTGAATGCTTAATATATATAAATTTAAAAATTAGCCAAGTTTATATCTACCTAATAATGGTGAATGTCCAAATATAATAACCATTCGATCGGCCTTTTTATTATTTACATTTGTCACAACGGTAGCAGTATGCCCAGCACTTTTTAATGGACCGCAAAGTATAAGGCTTCCATTGCATGATATTGCCTTCACTGTAATATTTTCCCAGGACTTGGCATTTATATCAAATGCCCATAACTCAGATGTGGGACCACGATTTCCACATATTCCACCATATAAAAATAACTTATCACCATATAAAACTGTAGAATGGGCATATCTCATATGTGGCCCATCTGACAAATGTGCCGTTTCCCACACATTGCCATTTAAATCATACGTGTATAACATTTTCCCCTTATTATAACTTTCGCCAGATATTACGTACAGAGAATCTTTCCATACCGCTGCTCCGTGCGATGCAGATCCAGGTGGAACAAAACTACTAGGTATAATAGCTTCCCAGTAGCCATTTCTTGTTAACTGTGAGCAATCGTCTCCTTTATAATCATTGTTGCAATTGCAACCAGTTTCAGGTTCACATGCCCCTCTTTTTTCCTCGGCTCCACAGTTATTCGGACATTTTTCCAAGTGGCAGGCAATTCCTGTCCAGTGACCTAAAACATCATATTCAATATTAAATTGCAGAATTTAATATTATTGTTGCTAATATTACCATTGCAGGTACATTCTCCATCTATACACACTCCATTTCCTGAACAATCCACTCCAGAAATGTTCGACGGACAAGCATTCAACCTATATGTCATGTTAAACCCGGACATATTGTAAGCATCATCCGAAAAAAAGTGTACCAATGCAGCTCCTGAGCGGGCCACTACTTCGGGTACTTTTCTAATTTTATACTGGTCCTTATACATCATCCCGCTAAAGACTGCCAGCAGTGGCGAATTAACACTGTCTCCGTCAAATATGTACAAATGATCCCAACCACATTCTGTTGCAAACTCTTCTAAATGAATAGTGATCGACGAATTAGGTGCATCTATTAGCCAACTGCACTTTACTCCAATTGAATAATTTCCAAAACCATCGTGAATAGTTCCATTCGATGTACCTAGCCTAAGTAAAAATGAAAACAAATTATTGATGAGAATTTTCCACTTTAGTGCATGTGTTGGTAAAAATAAGATCAAGATATATACATAGTAAAATACATATATCATGCCTCTAATGATGGTTTTTTCGAAACCGAAACTAGTCAGGCAAGTAAAATAAATAAATAATAAAACAAAATAAAAATTTGTCTACCAGTAAGTACCCAATAATAATACCTTAAATACATAACTGTAATTTATGGATAAAACCTTAAACTTAATTATTATTATTTGAAAAAAAGTTTTGAACTGAAGTTTGATAGCTAATTATTTTTCACAATTTCATGGTTTTCATTTTTTTGTGACAATTTTTGATCGATACTTTCATTAAATGGCAAACTAAATTTTGCGATTGACAAATTTGATTACATTTGTTTATTTCTTCACGAACTTCTGAAATTGTATCATGAGGTTGCACAACAAAAATTTACAGGAAAATTAGTTTAATGTCCAATGATAAAAATGTAAAAAAAAAATGATTGCCTTAGAAAACAAATGATAAAAGTTAAACCAATTCTAAATATTTTGAATGGTGGTGGCGTCTACTTCGTGATACATTTTATTAATTAATCACTCTGTTTGGTAATGATTACTTAAGTAGTCGAAACTAGTCACAAATCAATAAATAATTTTATGTGATACTAACAAAATAATGTGTTTTATTTATAAATTCTAAATATTTCAAAACAACAATAAATCATGCAAATTTGCCACCAAATTATTTGTGTTTTCTGGTAACATTTTATAGTGTAAATGTGGATTTTCACTTTACTAATCCTGGTTTAAAAAGTGACTACAGTATGCACATACGAAACATTTTCCAACCGGAATAGTCTTTGTGGCACAAAGTTTTACATATCCTTACTCAACATTTTATTGCGAATTGATATCATTTATTTATTTATTTATTTATTTATTTACGGGACAAGCCCACAATACACATACGATACTTTAAAACAGTTTACAGCTAAATTAACTAAGTTTTACTCTACAAAATCTTTTAAACTTTCCAATGACACAACTGAACAGACAGATATCACTGCAATACATATTTGCGAGACGCTGCATCCGCAGAATCGGTGCGCTTTGGCGGAGATTTGTTCTGATGAAAGGAATGAAAAACAGCGGGTGTTGGCGCGTAGTACGTGGAGGGACATGGAAATGAATTATATCGAGTAGTTTGGGACAGTCGATCCCCCACTTTGGTCACTTTGAATGAAGTAACCCTGTTCAGGGTATTTCAAATTACAACACCCACCAAATCGTCATCTGAATCCTCCGGATGGCACTTATTTAGGGTAAAATTACAGTGACTAAATAAATACAGTGCCGCCAATTGGACACAAGCCCCACCCATCCACCATGTTTAGGCTAAATTTCATGCCTGAAGTACCAATACCGCTGTACCAATACCACTTGCATAACTTGTGTTGCAGACGATATGGCAGTACTGTGTGGCATACTTTATTTGTTTGGTGAAGAATTTGATTAATGTTTTAACGCACACTAAGGCCCGGTTTTACAAGAGAAGTACAGTACTGCACGTACGTTCCATCAGTACTACAGTACTGCCCGAACAGTACTGCACTAGGGACAAAATGCATGTAGATGTTTTGCATTGCCCAACAAGTCTAACTAGTCTAACAAAATTATTTACCGAGAAATTAAAACAGTAAAACAGTTTGAGTGCAACACATTGAAATTATTGAAGTAATCACTATGTAACCAATTTGTTATTTGTTAAATAAAATTTCATAAAATTGTGCATGTGGCTGTCTTTTGCTAGTTTTGGAGTTCAGTTATTAGAGATTCCGAAAGTACAATTTCAACTAGACAAAATATAAAAGGCATAGGGCATTGAATGTTCAAGTCAACGGGCTGTTACGAGAATACCAATAATTTTTTTTAAAAAGGTGTCCATAACTAATTTGGATTCTCAGTTTTTACATTGGTAAGTATTTTTGCTGTTCAGATTTCCGATCGGTAAGTAAATTTTCTAGTCGTAGTTATAGCAACTGCTAAATTCCACATACTGTCATGGAAACACGCATGATAAATAGTCAGATGAGACTGATTGTGCAAAAAATATACAGGGTGTAACAGAAATACGTTTGTTAATTTTAAACATTGGTAGAACTCGTTAAATAAAACATTTTTTCTATATGTCTTTTTATTCAAAAACCAACGTTAAACTGATTTAAAATATGTTCTAGTTTATCTACTAAAACGCGTACCCGCCTATGGTTAAAGGTGTGCAGCGATAAAATCTTTTGTTGTGATGGCAACAGTGTCATAAAGGTACATCATTGCCTGTTAGGCAGAACACGTTCAGGATATTGTGCACTGTACAATCTACGGGCTTCTGCGGCATTTCCAAAGGCTCGGCCATATACCAACACAATATCGGTTAATTCTTGATGAAAATGAAAATTTGGCATTTTGAAATAAACTTCACTTGACAATTATAGTGACAGTACCTGAGAATGGCTCGTTCAGTCAAAATTAGGGGGCAAAAAATTAAAAAAAAAAACCTGCATATTTTGAAAAAGAACATATAGAAAAAATGTTTTATATAATGATTTCTACCAATGTTTAAAATTAACACACGTATTTCTGTTACACCCTGTATAAATCCCTTCTGAGTTTTTCGTGGGATTACAAAACTTTGCCAAGCAAGTAAAATCAACGATTTATTAAAAAGAAAATCACTTGATTTAAACTAAATCCATTGTAGATATGAACTGTCAAAGTGCCATTGGGTTGGCATTATCGATAAAGTTACTAGGAACGCCAATGGGAATTACTATTTAAACAACTATTTAATTTTGGCGGCATTTTTTAATTTGAATCTGATAACGAATTGTCCAATTTTGAATGAATTTAAAACGTTTTTGTTTCTTTCTCATTTTCACAATTTATTAACTAAAAATTGCAACGGTACCTGCTTCTTGTTATTAAACCAACTCAAATTATTATAAACTAATAGGTCTCATAACCTTTAAACACATGTTGCCATCAATGCCATATTTGTTACTAGTTTTTTACAAGTACACTGTCAAAATTATTATACAATGTGACATTTTGGCCGACCACGTATTTGACATTTCATATCTTTTATGGACGATCTGTACATCAATTATTTTAAATGACATCTGTCTTGGCTAGAACTGATAAAAAAATATACAAAATCATGTAAATAAAAAAATTATGGTTTATTGATTTTCTTAAAAAAATCTATTTTTAATTTTAAAAAAAACATGATTATTCCAACCCTGGTTTGTAACAGTCTCTATTTGTAATCTGGCAGTTTGAGTAAGATTATCACAAAATTTTGCCCAGCTAAATTCCCATTCCAAATTATTAAATTATAATAAAAGTTGGGAAATAAATACACAGGGCATATTTTTTTAATTGGCAAAAAATGTCTATTTTGAGCTGATCGGTTATTCCTATAAGTTTGTGCACACACATTTTTTGCACTTTTTATAGTGCTTTCGGCCACGTAATTAATAAACTTTTAATTCACCATAAGTTTCTAATGCAATCAAATATGAACTCTCTGTATAGGACTAGGTATAGACTAAATTTCTCCTAGGCAATACGAGGCCAGTCACTGTTGAACCTGAGTAGATCAGATAATCTGGGGCCATAATTTTCCCTGTACATAATTACTAGTAGATCTGCTTCTCACCGCACTTCGGAAGCGCAGCAGTATACAAAATATGAATTCATCCTAAGAGTTGTTACATATAACATTTACATAAATTACTTCCTCATCATTATTCCTCGTATATATACACGTATAAATGTGGGCATTAATAATTATCTATAAATACACATCAAAATAACTATTATTAACTAACGTCAATAACAAAATATAAACCGTAACAGTTTCACATATTTACCTGACTTTACCACCACAAAATTGGCACTGGGATCCCTGCCACCCATCGTAACACATACAAGTTTCGTTTAAGCATATACCATGTTCACTACAATCGGATGAATTGGTGCATTTTGAGTGGACCGTGGCGAAATGATTTAACAAAAACAAAAGAATGCAACTAAGCAGCACTTCATGTTTAAGCAAGAGAACACATTTTCGCCTGTATTTAGATTTGAAGAGAAATAAAAACATTTGCAAGATCTCTAACATTTTCAGGCCACCATTTTAACTCATCATGCAGAGATATAGATGAATAACTGTTAATTTGACTAAATCATCTCTGAAACTGTTTAAATAACATTTGCGCGAATCTGAGGAATCACCGTTTCTTCAAATACCGAACTATATACTTCAACTTTGTGTTGTCGAGTCCATCAAATAAGACATGTTATGAAAAACTTGGCTGGGTAATCTTTTGACATTTGTCGAGGTGTAACTTTTCGATACTCTGATATTCGTTATAACGGAACGTAATATTTCTATCAAATAAATATTAACATACACGTTACCAACTTCCAATAGTTCCAATAGTGTTTTGTGAGCAAACACGTGTTCGTTGTTTAGCGAAAATGGGTAAATACAGGAACAAATTAAAAGGACAAACCAAGGGGAAACGATGGCCAAAAGGACAGAGTGGCAGCTCAAATCCTGACACCAGAAAATACAGAGATATCGCTAAATCCAGGTTCTTTCAAGAAAACTTAGGTTAGATTTACAATTCCTGAACTACCCTTAAATTATAGATCATTCCATATACATTATTTACATTGCCAGGGTTAGGGTATGCAAGGGTACACATTGTTCATTCGCTGGATAATTTTTTTAAATTTATCATATGTAATATTAATGTTACTGACAAAAATAATCAGATTTTGACATAATTAGATGTTTTGGGGATAGAGTTATTGGCAGAACTTGTTAAAATGTGAGTAACACCAAGCGAGACTCACAACGGGCTAGCACCTGTAATATTTATTTAACTACTTGCGTTAAATACATTTTCTGTCAGCAGTTTTGACATTTGAAATGATCCGAGTTGCATCGTTGTAATTTTGGTTGCATAACCATTGCATTTTAGCAATGCAATTGATCCTGTCGTTTTAAAAGCGAACATAGCCTATTAGAATGTTCAGGGATAAAAATAATCCCTTTGTATATGCCGTATCTTAAAACAGGTTATTCATATTTTAGAATCTTCCAATTTAACATCCGCTGCTCTACAAAAACATGATGCTATACAATCGTTTGGGTCGACTAAAAGAGATTTTATGCCAATGGACGAAGAAGATTCGGAGTCATGCACCAGTTTGCAATCCTCTTACCGAACCATACAATCCTTTGCTTCTGACTGGTCACATTGTAGTAGTATGTCCTTTAATAGGTTCTTAAAAGTGTTCAGTTCTGATTCAGCACTGCATAAAGAGATGTTGGCTATTTTAGCCGCAATTACAGATGTAATAAAACAAAATAATGGTAGCGAAACGCCCACAGAATACTTCTGCTTACTGGTAAGTTTTTAGTAATATTAGTTATATATGTAATATATTTAGTTATATAATAATATTAGTAGTTTTAGTTATATTTTAATAATTTTATTATTTAGTAATATAATTTAATATTCTCTAATAATATTATTAGAGAAGTGTAAATGTAAGTGTAAGTGATTCACAGTGGGACGTCGATAATCCAAACTAATAGGAACTGAAGGTGGATTATCAAATATTGCTGCTAAATAGTTGATAATAAGAGTATTAGATACTAAAAATAAAACACATGCATACTAGAACTCATTAGCAATATTTTTCTGTAAACACACAAGTAAAAATTCAAATTCTTAATAAAAAATACATATACATGTATAACTAAATATAAAACTAATGCCTGTTTTACACGGTCAAAGAAATTGATGAATTTTGTAACCTTGAAGTTATTGTTGTGTGTAATACACTAAATTGTTGTGAATACATTGACAACAATAAATTCATGAATAAATTGTCAGAATAGAACCTGCTCTAAGTTTTCGTCAATTTTTTGAAGAATTCTAGTTACTTTTGACACCGACTGATTTTCAACCAATCGCAAGCCATCTTATGGCTGTCAATCTCACCCGAAGGCTAGTGTTTATAACCAATTTTGTTTGTGCCTAGTTTTGATGGTTTGGTTTGTTTTGCTCTAATAAAATAAATTTTATTGCATATACACTCAGATGCAAAGAAACCGGGTCATTGGGTTATTGGTTGCAAAAGAACCATCTTTTTTTTAAAATTTTGATGTTGGTTTAGTCCTTAGAATAAAATTTTTAGTGCTTTACAATCAAAGAGACCGTCAGGATGTAAAAGGAAGCAACATATGGTACTTATTATTTATTTAATGAACATTAATAAGCCAAAACGATAATGTACGTATACACGAAAAAAATGCATTTCTGCAAAATAAACTTAACAGAGAATAATAAATGAAAATGACAGTTAATCGAAAACAAACAAATCAAAACCCAGCAGGCACCTTGATCCTCTATGCATAACGCCGAATGAGTAATAGGTAGTGAAGAACGCATAGCTTTAAATGTTATTTTCGCTTATTAAATAAACTGATAAGTATCATATGTTGTTTTTTTCTACATCCTGGTGGTCTCTTTGATTGTAAAACACTAAAACTTTCATTCTAAGGACTATACCAACATCGAAATTTAAAAAAATGGGTTTTTTGCAAACAACGACAGAATGACCCGGTTTCTTTGCATCTGAGTGTATAATTGGATGTTTTATTAATTTTATAAGTAATTATGGAATCAGAATTAATTATCAAAATCACATAAGAAACATTATCCTCGTATTGGTTTCAAAACTAACATTATCCAATTTTTAACTGCTTTTATTATAAAAATGCTCTATAAAAAAGCATTTTTTATTTTCAATTCATTTTGTAGAGCTCACAGGATGTAAAAAATTCATTTGCAAAATTCGGGGAAATAGATTGTCGAGTAGAGCGGTTTTTGGTTGATTCCAAAAATTTCGGTATTTGGATATTGTGAGTTTTGATTCTATACGACTTATTTGTACCATAAACCCTAATATTCATACACCATCAAATGTATTTGATGTGTCTTTGTGTATTTGATAATATACTATTTTTCTTTTCTTTCAAGGTCACGACCCTGGAGCAACTGACCAGTGCAACAGATAAAAACGAAGATCAAATTACAGCCGCTCTGTCCCTTTTAAACATGGGAATAAAAACTACGCCAGTGCCGGTTATTAGGACACATTTCAGTAATATTACTGCGCAATTACTGAGTATTTTGAATGAATACTCGAATCATGAAAACAATGTTATTGTGAAATCTATACTTGGTGTGCTGTCGTTTTGCCTTGGAAATCTAGAAATCGCTCTATGGACGCATTCTGAAACGAAAACGATATTTGCAGCTATTTTGAATCCATTCTGTATTCATACCAAACCAAAGGTAACTTTGAAACGTTTTTTTTAGCAATTTATATATGTGTACGTATTTTATGTTTGTAGTGGCGCAAAGCAGCGCATAAAGCTGTAATAGCTGTGATCAGTGCGGATGTGTTTACAAAAGACAATTTCAATCCCGCTGCCGATTGCGTGGGAGAGTTTATTATTCAAATTCTTAACTCATGCCTGGGCAGCAATTCAAATGACGCCATACTTATTTCCTCCATTCAAGGAGGCCAGACAACAATATTACATACGTTGGTACTTTTAAAAGACACCATAGTTTACTTCAACAAAAATGATATTAAGGTATTTTATTATAATGCATTTTTATTTAATCCTCTGCATGTAGTCTATTTTTACATGTTCGAGGGTAACCACAAGTTGCCTCGTAGTCGGAAATTATATTACACTTGCCAAACACAATATCAAATTCTGCAATGACTCTTAAGCTGTATGGATATGAAGACTTTAATCAATATCTGTGTCGGAAGTTTGT
The DNA here is from genome assembly GCA_951805005.1 of Othius punctulatus. Taxonomy (NCBI): domain Eukaryota; kingdom Metazoa; phylum Arthropoda; class Insecta; order Coleoptera; family Staphylinidae; genus Othius; species Othius punctulatus. The sequence continues at coordinate 16,424,667 of OX638141.1, forward strand.
AACTTATTGGAGCGTACTGAGTACGGTGTAAAATTCCAGCTGCCACACTGCTGTAAATAAATTTGAACCCTACTATAGTGGTTACGACAAAGTAGCTGACCGGTCTCTGTTCTTGAAACTTTATTACTATATTTAGATTAGTATTCTGTACAATTTCATTCCATTCAAGATTTAAGTTCAATGAAACTTTATTCCCTACTTTATATTATTTTGCCTGTAATTAATATACAAATATTTTTATTTTTTAGACTTGCTGTGAAATAATTTTGAGATTAATGTCTCTTAATTATCCTATTGTTACTTCGTGTGGGTTGCAAGTTCTACATAATCTTTTTTCATCTCAGAAAGCAGTTGCGTCGGCTAAACTTAATGGTCAAATTATAACTGCCCTTTATGACTATCAGCCTTCTCCTGGAGATATACAACCAACTCAGGCATGGCTCACAGTAATGCAACAAGCACATGTACATTTGGCGGAGTAAGTTGATATGGCTAAATTCTACATTTTCTCATGTTATACTTGCAGTGTTGATTTGGCAATATCGATTGCTGCATTGTCAAAAATATTTAATGTGATTACGCAGCTGTGGCTTTCACAAAAATCGGAAGTGGTAATGGCTGCCACGCATGCTATTGAAGTATTACTGAGGGATGCTTTAGGTCCAGTATGCATGAACACCGAATCTGTGCAAGAGTATAAACAAAAAATTATGAAATGTTTTGATAGCATTTCACTCGGACTTGGCTATCAATATCATCATGCATGGCATCAAATTCTCCATGTAATAGCCGTAATGTTTGAGGTATTTTTATTCCTAGTAGACACGAAAAAAAAAAATGTAGAAATATACTTTTTAGATTGGTGGTTGTAATTGTGCCGATCTATTGAAGAAGACTTTAAAAGGTTTATCTGAATTACGAGATTCCTACAAATTTAGTTTTAACAATGAACTGGAACATGCTGTTGGCGCAGCAGTCAGATCGATGGGACCCAAAATTGTATTGAATGTTATACCTCTTCAGGTACTGTACATATAACATAAAATAAAATAATCCTTTTCATTCTACGATATTTGTATCATAATATTAGCATATTACGATACTCAATGACTTATCAAATTTTACCATACCGTATGGTAATTTAATATGTTACGATGCTAATAAGTAATTCAAGTCTAATTAATATAATATATGATTTTTTACATAACCAGAAAGAAAATGGAGAATTGAATTTGGACCGATCTTGGTTAATACCAGTTTTGAAGGAAAACGTACGAAATTCAACATTAGACTTTTGGATGCAAAGAATTTTACCATTGGCTACATACTGTCAGAAGCGTTCTGTCGAATTATCAGGAAATAACGATGGAAGTGGTGCCCATAGTGCAGAGCTGCTGCATTTACAATTTTGGAATTTATTGCCTAGTTTTTGTAACGAACCATCAGACATCAGTGAACATTTTAAGGTGAGGTTCACAAACCTGTATAAATTGACTCATAAATTGCAACGTTATAAACATTAATTCATCGTTAACATTTTAGAGCATTGCCAAGGTATTAGGAATGGGGTTGTCCGAGAGAAAAGAATTACGTGTGGCTATAATGGCTTCTTTAAGAAAATTAATAACTAGTGCTAAAGACTCTGAGAACGATGAAGATATAGCAGAAATTTCACGTTTTGATAAGAATTATTTACCAATTTTATTCAATGTGTATACAACAAAACCTATTGGAAGTGATGAAGAAGGTCAAAGGCTGGCGGCTTTAGAGACAATTAAGGTATTATGCAATTTCTATATTAAAGCTTATCAGTGAATTAATAACGGCGTTATTCTTAAACAATCTTGTTTAATAAAAAAAACCTGATTCGAGAGCCTTAAGAGCCTTAAGTCGTTACGCACGGCGTAAACTAATCGCACAGTTAGACGGTTGCTTAGTTACCGACAAACAACGATAGAATTTATCCAATTCTCAGTCAGTTCTTAATAGTATTGTCCTCATATTCTCCAATACTAAATGAAAATGAAGTTTTTTCTTTATCAGCAGTTTTCTCATAAACTTGTTTTGACGTTGGGTTACTTTTACTAGACCAGGTCACATACATAAAACATTTCTATGCTATAAATTCTATTCTCCTGTATAGATCGTGTTAAGCATGAAATCAAGATTCGACAATTAATGCAGGAATTGCCACCAGCAAAAGCAAATGTAGCACTAGGCTATTCAGTGTTAAACAGTTGACACTGTGTTTGCCCTAAATCCAGTTCGAGAATAGGGCGAATTTTAGATCAGTTTTTAATGATTGTTTTGTAATATTTAAATTATATGATCATTTATAAAAAATTTACACTCTGATAATTACTTTTAGTTATAAGCTAAGCTTTCAATTCATGTTGAATTACAATTTACCAATTGCTTCTGTTCGCTCTTTCAGGTATATTTGACAGTAACAAAGCCAGACCTAACAAAGCAACTCTTTGATAATGCATTGGAACGCGTTGAAAATATAACGGACCCTGAAGAATTATATCTGAAGGAAAGTATCTTAGATTTAATTAGAGCTCTTGTGCCATACCAACCTTCGGAAAACATCGAGAAACTGTTTAACCAATGCATAAAAAATCTCATTAGCATAAAAAATAATAAAGAGCAGAAAAAGGCCTATCGTCTGCTAGAAGAAATATGCGGAAGTTCAGCTGATGGGAGTGTAGCTTTCTTACGAAGCAATACGAAAATTGTTCAGTTGTTGCTGACCAAGTCACTGAGCACGGCAGCAGTATCCAGCAAAGGTGCCAGATTGAGATGTCTCAACTATTTGATAAAAGCGCAGCCCAAATTGAACCATGAGTGTAATTTGGTAAAGCTGTCAATCCCTGAAGCGATATTATGTTGTAAAGACATCAATCATAAATGCAGAGAAGCTGCTTACGAACTCTTAAATACCATTGGAGATATTTTACAGAATCAAGACCAAATGACCCAGTTTTTAACTATGCTAATGTCTGGTCTTGTTGGAAACCCTCAACTTATTAGTGCTACAATACTCGCTTTGTCTTCTATTTTACATAACTTTACAGGGGCCTTAGGACAGGAAAATATAGCACTTATACTAGAAAATATCATGCAATTAATAACAGTACCAACTCGAGAAATAGTAGCTTCGTGCTTGAGTTTCATTAAAGTATTCTCAACGAGTTTACCTAGTCCTACTGTGGCTGCAAATCTACCAAAAATTGTAAAATCTCTATGCAGTATGAATGAAGACTGTAAGAGGCATTTTCGACTAAAAGTTCGCAATCTGATTGATAGGCTTGTAAGGAAATATGGGTGTGATTCAATTCAACAACACGTTCCTGCAAGTGATACAATAATGCATAAACGCTTAAGAAACATAAGAAAGCTGCATAATAGAGTGAAACGGCAAAACCAGTTGGAACATTCAAAAATGGAGACGGATAATGATCAACAGAGTGAAGACTTCTTAATAAAATCGAAACCTAAAAGTATAGAAGATATTTTAGCTGATTCAGATTCGGAAGTTGATCAGCCTGAAGATAAAATTAAAAACAAGAATCCATACAAAGCTTACATTGAAGAGGATGCAAATACTATTATTGATTTTAAAGATCCTACTGTAATCAGTAAAATTACAGGTAATTAATTGAAGTAGCATGAAATATTTTGAATGAATGCTAATGCAATAACATTAATACTAAACAAACGAATGCTAATGTAATAAAATTAATGTTAAACTAAAGATTGCACTTTAAAGTAATGATACCAACAACAAAAAAATTGCAATATGTAGTCTCCTACTTAATCTTTTTAGTGTTTTTGCTACTAACAGTTTTAATAGTGCCTTTTGAATACAATTTATCTACTTGCAGCTATGAAACCTAATGTTAATGGACCTAGTGTCACCAGCAAGAAAATGTCCAAGGATAGAGGTTTCAAAACGGCTGCTGATGGTAGACTTATTATACAAGATCATTCATCAGATGACTCCGGTGATGATACTACTAAAAAATCTTCAAAGTTTAATTTTGATAGTAATTCTGATTCAGGTATGACATATGATTATGTGCCTTTATTTTAAGTAATTCATTGTTTTCTTTTATAGACTCGAATGATGCTATAAGTTCTGCGGCAACGCAAATTTTACGAGACAGGAAAAGGAAGAGAAGTACTCAAGGCAGTGTTGCAAGCAGTTTAATGTCCAGTGCCAAATATAAACCAGGAGGTTCCGGAATACACAGGTTTGTAATTTATTATTCTCATAGATGTGTTTGTTATGCTGCTTTGGTGTACTATGCTCGACAAAATAAAACTGATTTGTTTTCAGTCTAATGCAGAATAAAATATAAATATATTGTATTTAGAATAAGAGCCTCGTATGTTAAGGCTGAATTTTCACTTACTATAATAACTAACAGTACTAATTATGTATTTACATTCTAGGAACGTAGGAGCTTCAACGAGTTCCACAAACAAAGAAAGTACAGGTCAAAGCAAGGCAAAAAAAGCTTCTGGTGATGTTAAGACAAAAGGCAAACTTGATCCATATGCTTATGTTCCATTACAAAGAAGCACCCTTAATAAACGGTAAGACATTTTAAAAATATAGCTAACTATATCTTTCAGAGCTCTTGTAAATGGCTTTCTTAAAAGGATTGTCAGAGATTTTGGGCTCTTTCCACTTTTTACGAGCACTTTATAATTAACAAGTTAATTTTTAATTTAATATGTTAATTGGTGGGTCGGAACAACGTTGTATACTAAACGATGAGTACCATACAATATTTCTACTGAAGATGGTTGCATTGTGGCCGACATGTGCATTTAGTAAATAAATGTTTTTTTTTGTGAAAAGGGTGTTCCGTATTTTATTTTCTGTTGTATACTTCCGGTTGAGGAATTATGATGTGAACTTATAAGTTTTGATAATGTTTTTGTATTGTTATAGGAAAAAACACAAACATATTGGAGAATTTAAGAATATAATTAGTGCCGCAAAATCTGGAGCAAAAAAGGGAATGAAAGCAAATCGAAAGAAGCATTAAATGATTTTTAGATATAATAATCAAATAATTAATACATTGTAAGATAATTTTATTTATATAGCTTATTCTATAAATAAATGGGTGATTATACTTGAAATTCAATCAATATTATCCTCGTACTAACCATCAAGCAATATTATCCTCCTAATAACCATGACACTAAAAAAAGTTATGTATTATTTATTTACGAAGAGTTTATAGTTTGGCAATTGCTTAAATCCTTGTATTTTCCTATGGATTTACTTTTGAACAAGATAATTTTTGCGCAATTCTGATTTAATCTAGGAAATTCTACCAGAAATAACCATTAACTCATTATGAACATATTATGGAGATATGTGCTTTTGCATGGACGACACTCAAATAATTTAATCGAATAAGCAGAATGGGATACTACTGACTGCTGCACTGATGTCTGTGTGATGGATCCATCCATCCCAGGGATAATAATAAAGATAAATAATATATCTAAATACAAATTTGGAGGCAAGAACACTTACTTGCATCAGACAGAGGCTTAAAATTGGATTTTTTTCAATCGACAGTCTTTGAAAACTGAAGAAATCATTAGTAAAAATCGATGACCAAACACTTTTAATATTCTAGGTTGATTTTATTAATTAATTAAATATTTATAAAATACAGTATATGTGTTTGATACTTCTAATTGTGCTTTTGTAATTTTGAAGTGCTCATTAAATATTTTATTAACTATTATGAAAACTTTAAATATACAGGGTGTTCCAGTTATCATGCCTAATATGGAGTTCTTGTAAATGGTAAGACATACCAGTAAGACGATGCTAAGACGAATCTATAGTCAGTACCTGAGCATGAGTTCGACTCGAGTAATATATTTGGATGCGTATTTCGTATAAACGATTATGCACGAATGCAACCAAATATACGACTTGAGTCGAATTCATGCTCAAGTACGGACTATAGATAGGGAGTGTTGGTTAAAGTAGACAAAATAATTTTGAGGGAAAACTATGAAAATTAAAGTTTCAAGAATTGAAACTACACAAGTTTTTTCCTAGAGGTTTTTCAATCAGAACAGGTTATTCACCCCCAGCTGTTCCTAAAAATTGAGCAACTGGAATACACATGTTAATATAATTTTTATGTATGACTCATAAATAATATCCTTCATAATTCATCAATGTCTTATGAACAATAAAATACAATACTGCAAACAACAATGTTTTACTTCAATCAAGTAATGCTTCTGTGTGGTTGCTAATGCCGTTGTTACTGTTTGTTGATTGTTTTATTGTTTTTGAAAGCCATTTCTAAACTCACCAATTTTGAATTTCTAAAGATTATTAAAAATCAAAATATCAAAGATATTTTAAACACCAGATTATCAAATGGTGAACAGTTTCATGTTTTATTTAAAATGTCATAGATAAAACGCATTTTACTTGCATTATGTATGCATTCATTTTGATGATGAGTGGTTGCTCACATAAAATAGGTCGTGCATAGTTATTTATAGGCGTTTTTTTTAATGCGAGAAACCAGTAGGAAAATTTCATATTTGACCACCAGTATGTCTTAAATAAGTGAGAAAATCGAATGTTTAACTTTCCGAGTTGCCCAGTATAAGTTCTCAGACCCTGAAATTTCTGAAAATTTATCTAATGGATATTTTGAAAATTTTATGCCAGATCTGTACACAGTATGCCTGAATACAAATTCTCTGAAAATTTGACCACGAGTATGTCTTAAATAAAAGAGAAAATCGAGTTATTAACATTCCGAGTTGACGACTTTCCGAGTATAAGTTATCAGTCACTGAATTTAAAAAAAAATTGTATAAAGGATATTTTGAAAATTTTATGCCAGATCTGGACACCTGTAACGCTCCGATTTATTATTTTATTATATTTATTTTATTATTCGTCGTTTTTATCGTGAAATTATTATATAATTTCTTGATTATTTTGGCTCATGATTTATTATATAATGTTTTAATTATTTTTGGCTCGTGATTTATTATATAATGTTTGAATTATTTTAGGCTCGTGATTTGCGATCGTATTTAGTACTTACACGTCTTGACGTTTAATTTAACTACCGTGATTACTCTCAAGGTTCTTTGCTATTGGTAATGTGTTAATTAACGTACACTAATAATGGATTAATACAAGAAAGCACCAATTTAATGATTTGTTTTGTTTATTTAATAATAGACACGCTGAAATTGTAAGACACAGGGAAATAAAACACAGGTTGATGATGATGTAAATTAATTTATATAATTATAACGTACAGGGAAATAAAACACAGGTTGACGATTATGACATGAATTGATTTATTTTCTAGATTTCGTTGACCTTATAATGAATGTGTAAATTCTTTTATTTATTCAATTGATAGTTTGAAAATGGTTATTACTACGAAGTTTATTTACGAGAGTTTGAATACATGCACGTGCTTCTCTTAGACCATTTATTACCATGCTCTTTCACTCCATTTAACTACGGGAAAGTGATATGATCAAAAATAGAACTATTTAAAGATGTTGAAATATCCCCAATAATTCATGAATGATTACTAAAGGTATCTCGCGATCTTCCCGAATTTCATAGTTGTGACGGTGTCCACACAATAATGTAATTATTGAAGCCCCATTGTTTACGGTGATTGAGGTAAATTAGTAATTCTACCCACGACCACAGCAAGCACCAATGTCACAAGTAGTCATCACCGTCAGACATGTTACAAGTTGTGTCAAATAACAGTTCTGCTACCTCAATCGGAAATGTTTATGTAATGTTATAATATATTATTATTAGGAACATTGAAGGTTATTAATAACTTCTCTTGTGATTATACCAAGCTTCATTCTCTCGTTTATCATTTTCTCTGTTTATGCGGGGTTTTAATAATTCCACTTATTTCTTGTTTACGATATTTAACCATAAATTGTCATTATGTCTTCAAATTATTGCGATTTAATCCAGCCTATTTTATCTGTTCGATTCTAAATTACTCTGCCCAATAATAGGTACGTTATGTGCTTGTTTTATGATTTGAAATAAAGAAACCAGTATTTTTATACATTATGTTTTTAAATTATTATGATTTAATCCAACTTATTTATTTATACAATTATAAATCACTCTGCTCAATAATATGCACGTTATGTGCTCATTTATGATTTAAAATGAAGAAGCCATCATTTTTATGAATTATTTTGATTTGAATGTGATGATGTATATCGGAGGGTAGCACTGAATGCCTTGATTAGTTGTTCTAGTTATGGTGAATACAGCCACGTTAGTTTGCGATCGCGGGCGCGATGTATGATGAGTTTATATGTTTAAATGTTATGATGCTGACGACGATTTGATTCTAGTGGAGGAGGTGATTCCACAATAACAGGTGTGTGAACGAAGTGCGCGGGTGGGCGTCAATTACACCTGTTATTGCTTCCTCTAGTGATTCGTAAACACGAATAGCGTTCGAGCCGCCTTTGTTTACTGATAGGAATAGGTAATCGGTGTTTGGCTTTTCTAGGTAACTTGTGGTTGGTTAAATACACTATTTTCCGTCAATTTGAATCGAGTGCGGAAATTTGATTTCACAATAACAGGTGTGTGAACGAAGTGCGCGGGTGGGCGTCAATTACACCTGTTATTGCTTCCTCTAGTGATACGTAAACACGAATAGCGTACGAGCCGCCTTTGTTTACTGACAGGAATAGGTAATCGGTGTTTGGTATTTATAGGTAACTTAGGGTTGATCGAAAGGAATAAGCACTCCCGTGAATTTATAATGAGACTGGTGTAACAACTTTATATTATCGTTAATAATAAAAACATTAAATTACTCTGTACCTAGAATTGTGCGTTTTTCGATTTATTCAAATTTTTATTCTACTTCGCGTTTTTTACAACGTTATATGCAATCGTTAATTTAATTATAACCCGACGTGAATTTATATACTCAAAACCGCGAATGTCGTGTGCGTTGCCCGTGGCCGACGCAACTTTCTTACTCCTCTCGCTCGTGTGTGGCTTGTGCTTAAATAGGTTTTTTCCAGCATCAAATCTCCACTCCCCTCACATATCTACTGCTAAATATTCGCCCCCATCCCTTAGTTATCATGGTGATTATTAATCTTGAGTGTGCGTGTGGTATTAATGCGTTTTTAGCGCAGAGTTATGTGACACCACGACATGGAATCTTCCAGAACCGTGCATATGCAGGCCTCGGCTCTTGAGATATTTGGCGACGCTCTGGCGCGACTTGCGATGGCTATTTATCACATTTCACCCTGGGATTATTTGTAAATGAATTAATTTAATAATTTGGTTGTATTCATGACTTTTAAAATATGAGTCACTTTATTGCGTAAATGCGTATTATACTGGGCGTATATTTGGGCCTATTACACACCCAGTATTTTAATTCTTTGCCGAGCATAAGAGAAAAATAATGAAATATATAGCACCCCCGGATAGGAACGGCGATGAGTACCATAATAAAAGCCAGGTACCTTGTTATACCTTATATGTTATACCAGGCACCTTCACCATTTTTATGTATCTGACTTCTCGCTGTGCTACTTATTCTAACATATATCTGTTTCTATTTCAATATAACATTAACTTATACTTAGGGGGGAAATAAATTCATGTGTATATAATAACAATTTGATATCGTGTATTGGAACTACCATAGATGATAATTACAGTAATTGCTCCACCCTAAAACAACCAACAGTTAACTTTAAGTCAAATATCTAATTTTAACTAATTGATGTCGAGAATGATTGGTTGGAGTTTATATATTGACAAAACAAGTCGTCTGCTATAACTGGCTGGTTCATCACCACAATCGTTGTGAGCATATTATTTGTTATCCCCACGGAAACATAATGTAAATAAGCATGTGACGAATAGCGGCAAAGGGTAAGTCTTTTTTACGCCGATGAAAGATCTAAACCCGCAATCAACACTCCTCCTTCCGGTTTCGTCGTTGTCATTTGCCAGTCGCGCATTACCCAGAGCATGCGCATCCTCGACCCAATCAAATATATTTGAAGGGTTGATATCTGATATACGAAGGGTCCAGCAGAAAAACTAGAAACTTCACATTTCTATGAGATAGCAAAATGTTAATAAAAGCAATCAAGAGTATGTTTAAAACCACCGAAAACTACGTAAGGACAAATATTTCAACATCTGAGAATTTCACAACCACACGAGGCTTTAAGCCCTCTGCTCTTTATTATATTCTTAGACAACATAATGAAAACAATTAAGGATAACACCAAGAAGGTAGAAATAGGATACTATAAAATGAAAAGCATAGTGATAGCAGAATGTGTTTTTGCTGATGACTTAGGCATGCTAGCCAAAAGCGAAGAAAACCTGCAACACAATATAAGCACATGGGAGGAGGAACTGAAAAAACACAACATGGTAATTAATATAAACAAAACAAAAGTAATGGTAGTAGCAAATAAGGAAACAAAAGCAAAAATACTAATAAATTTGAAAAGGATAGAACAAGTTGAAACCTTTAAATATTTAGGTACAATAATACATAATAAAGGAACCATGGAAAACGAAATAAATGGCCGCTAATAAAACCTACTATGCAATGAACAAGTACATTCTAAACAATAGAAGAATATCCAAAAACACGAAAATGACACCCTTTAAGACAATTTATAAAGCAACAGTCTTATATGGAAGCGAAACCTGGACAACAAATGAAAAGACAATGAACAAAATACAAGTAACTGAAATGAGATACTTAAGAAAAGTTGAAGGAGTCACGAGATTAGGCAGAGTAAGAAACGAACATATCAGGGAAAATCTATAAATACAAAGTGTGCAAAAATTAATACCGAAACGACAACTAGGATGGTTTGGGCACGTAATAAGAATGCCAGAAGACAGACACACATAAATAGTATGGACATCAAAAGACGAAAAGAAAAAGAAGGTAAAGATGGGAAAACAACATAGAAGAGATCCTAAGAAGAAACGACCTCGATCAACAAGAAGCAAGGAAAAAGGCTACAAATAGAAAGGAATGGAAAAACTTCGCAGACAACATAATTTAGTGGTGGCATGAATCTAGACACCCGAAAAGGTATGGGAGATGTAAATTGATTATATAAATTGATTTTTCAAAACGCACTTTTTGGCATTAAATAGCCACAAATAAAGTATACTTTAAGTTAATCAAATGGTTTAGTGCTGTATTGCACGTTTGTACAAATAACTATAGCAATGATACATGCTAATCTACATTCACAATTATAAATACAAAACTGTTTTTAATTTTCCTGTAAAATAGCAACATGTTTTGCCATAACACTACTGATGAATTTACGATATTTGTCAATCAAATATATGTAAAATACATACATGGTGAGTTTTTTCGGATGTTTAGTATGGGGATCTCGGAAACTAGCGGTGATAGAGGAACGATTAAATGGGGAAAGAATTGCAGTTTTACGAGTTCAATTTCATGAGCTTTTTGTTTTTTGGAAAAATTGCACGGCTAACTAGATATCTCGAAAAAATATATTTTTTGTTATTTTGTTCGGAGCATATTGCTCTGTTATTATTGACTTTAGAAAAAATGTGTAAAGGAAAAAGTTATAGGAAATTATGTGCTTAATAATACAGTCTAACAGATTATTTTATTTAAGCTATAATTTTTGAGTTATGACACAAACTTGTGTTTTTTCTAATGGAAACCATAGTCGGCCATGACTTTATAAAAAAGGCCCCTTTTCTGCGATTCTAATGATATATCATATTACATAGGTATTTTTATAAATAATTAAATTATGGGAATTTTTTTCTTTTCAGTTTCGAACTATTCGAAATAGTACGCTATAGAAACAATTGATAGATACAAACGACAATTATAGAGGTGGCCGATCTCCCGATCTCTCTGTTTTAGATTTTTATTTATGGGGAATGGTAAAAGATAGAGTGTATCAACCATCGTACGTCACAGTAGATGACCTTAGAGAAGCTGTACTTACAAGTTACAAGTTTTTGCTAATATTGATGGACGCTCCGTTAGAAAAGCAACAAATTCTGTTTTAAAAAGGTGTGCATTAATCATAATGGTGAACCTTTTGAGCATATTTAGTCTTAAATACTTTCCTAACTTTAATTTACGTTGTTTTGGTACTACTTTAGTTACGTTCTAATATGCTTGTATTGTTTCTCAAAATATCGTCTGTCATTCCCTGTTTAGAAGTTTTAAACTTATGTAATTTTGTGTTATCAGAAATAATTTTTATATAAAATTGGAACGAAATAAATATTTTACACCAAAATAATATATATATATATATATATAATCAAGACCCTTTTCTACCCGTTAGGGTGTATGGAACACCAAAATAATAATGTTTATAATTTAGAAATGAAACGAAAAATTTTAATAACAAACTTGAATTTTATTATTTTACGCGTTGCTCATCTATCAATTGTTTCCACAACCTACTTCTTGAATAGTACGAAAATGAAAAGTAAAAAATAACGATAATTTAATTATTTATAAAAATAACTATATCAAGTGGTATATCATTAGAATAGTTGAAAAAGCGCCTGTTTTATAAAGTTATGGCCAACTATGGTTTCCATTATAAAAACCTCAACTTTGTCTCATAACTCAAAAATTATAGCTTTAATAATATAATCGGTTAGATTGTATTATTAAGCACATAATTACGTACAACTTTTTCCTTTACACATTTTTTCTAAAGTCAATAATAACAGATCCAAAGGCACCGAACCAAATAAGAAAAAATATATTTTTTCGAGATATCTAGTTAGCCATGCAATTTTTTCAAAAAACAAAAAGCTCATGAAATTGAACTCGTAAAACGCAATTATGTCCTCATTTAATCGTTCCTCTATCTCCGCTAGTTTCCGAGATCCCCATACTAAACATCCGAAAAAACTCACCCTGTGTATAGCAACATTAATATATATTATAAAGAAACACAAATGGGTTCATAAAGCAAAGGATAAAATTGGTTAATCAGTTATGGTTTAAGCAAAACTGCTCGAAAACGTATTTCTATTTCACATTTTGGTTTTTGTGTTCAATTGTTCTAAAATAATGTATTTAGTAATGATATTAGATTCGTGTACACCTGAAACTAATTATCCTGAAAATTTGACAAAGTTTCAGTATTAAATAAGGGAGAAAAGCAAACATATAACTTTCTGGATTGATAAGTATGGGTTAGGTATTACTGAAATTTCTGAAAATTTATTATTTGAAAATATGCAATCCTACACCCGAAAGGGTTAGGAGATGTACATTGATTATGTAAATTGATTATATATTATTATTAAACTATTGAAATGCTTTGTCGTAGAAAAAATAGTGTATGCAACTTGCATTTAATTGTTATTAAATGCTCGTTGCATAATATACGATTTACTTATAATGTAATGCATATTTTATGATGTAAGAACCTAATAATATTAAAGTCCATAATTTTACGAGTCGGAACAAAACTGCGTAAATATCATATCAGGCCGCGGCCGACGACGCGCTGGCCCAAGCGAGGTCAGTCATTTTGCTGACTTCTTAATTTTAGGCAAATGTAAATAAGCACACGATCAAAATGATGACACAGAAATAGGTCGTGGGAATACGACGGGAACTCGAAACGGCGATTGCGTAATTCGGCGACACGTGTGGGATTGCGTCACTTTGCAGCGGTACGCAGATTTAGCATAGGACAGGGGAAGAAGAGTAAAAAGTGGGGACCAGTATAAATAGAAGTGCGGAACTTAAACGAGACCAGTTAGATGTACCGATCGAGACAGAACGTCACGCTGTCCGACGACGACTCATATACTTTGAACATTAATTATTCAGGTGAATATATAACACAAGTTTATCAAATGTAATTCACACTAAAAATTCCAAAGTCAATTCCATACTAATAATGTAACCTATCTAGTGATATTACCGCGCCTTGCCGCTGGTAATGAACGAAGTTTAATAAAGGTATGAAATGTAGGAAGCCTCACGCCACAAAATGCGGAGTTGAACCTAACTGCATTTTATACCTTGTCCTGACAATATTTTCGTACTGACAGGAGAATATAGTAACATGCCTTCCTTTCCGTCGTCGCAAAACATTTGATCAAACATCTTTTCACACTAACAATTCTAAAGTAATTTATCCATAATAATGTAACCTATCTAGTGATATTACCGCGCCTTGCCGCTGGTAATGAACGAAGTTTAATAAAGGTATGAAATGTAGGGAGCCTCACGCCACTAAATGCGGAGTTGAACCTAACTGCATTTTATACCTTGTCCTGACAATATTTTCGTACTAACAGGAGAATATAGTAACATGCCTTCCTTTCCGTCGTCGCAAACATTTGATAAACAGTGTGGCCTCATTAATCAATCGGTAGTTAAATAAAAAGTTGCGTCAGGGGAACATAACTTAATAATTTCGATATAAATAATTCAATGATATTTGTAATTAAATCGTATAATTAAACTTGCTCAGCGCTCCGATATTCAAGAAATCTCAGAATTATGAATGACTGAAACGAATGTTTGTATGTGCTTAAGTAGATAGAAAAGTAGAAGTAGAATAGAGCTTTATCATACTAATCAATAATCAATTTTGAATAACAATACCTATTAAAGTTTTTACGATCACATGGCTGATAATGTTGGTAGACGCGAGTACTAGCAATATCTCCGAATGAGGACACATTGGGTGCTTGAAGCACTGGAATCGCTTAAAGTACTTTAATGTGAAGTTATGTGATTCGTTCCTATCCACAAGGTGGCGTTGAAATACATTGGTAGGCACCGTGCTAATGAATTTCTATACAGTGATGACATGTATCAGATATCCTTCTCGGCACAATTTGAAGATTGTGGTGCATGAAGTCGCTAAGTAACACTTTGTAATTCCAACCGCAGTGTTAATAAGTTACTCTGTTTTCAAAATAAAATAAATCATTCAAATTCAAAGAATATAATAAATTTTCAATAATTATTAAACAAATCTATTCCAAAATTTAAATAAATATAACTAAATAAATAACGTCCAATTAGAGTAACAAAATTGCTTTTATTTACCTGTCGCTTGCATAACCTTTTAAAATGAATAAATCATATGAAATCCATGTATCTGTGTTTTACTTGCTAACAAAAAATACTAACAGACACATTACCCATAAAACGAACCAAACTGAGTTATCACGATTTTGATTTAAAAATCAAACATAACGTAGAGTACTACCACTAAATCAAGAGCCAAATCAATATTACAAATTACGAGAATTTGTAAATCACGAGCCAAATCAATTACTTGAATTATAAGAATTCATGTAATATGCAGTTAAAGAAATTAAATGCATCCAATTGCATTTAAGGATGAATTGCATTAAATAAATGCAATGAATAATAAATATTACAAATTATGAGAATTTGTACAACACCTGGGTTCGAACCGTTACAATGATAAATAATGAAATCAAAAATATTGCTAGAAAGTTTGACCTTCGTTTGGCCCTCAAGTCTGTAATGTGGGACACATTAATATGAAATGCAGGAATGTAGAATTCCTTTATGGGATATCCATATAAAGTACTTTCGAATTAATGTATTGATTTATCCTTGCTTAAAGTAACTGTCGTGAACAAATTCAGTTACTCTTATCTGCTGATTTAATTGCTTTATTTATAGATCATTATCAAGCACACTATACTCATCGGCTAAAAAAGGCAAACCATCTAATTAAGGTCCTGAAGATATTCATCTAATTGTGATCACGCCAACCACGAGGAGTGGCGGACTAACAAATTTAATCGTTAGTGGTGCGGTCTGGGCTATAAATATTATCAGATATGTGTAAAGCCCACACGCCACAGGGCCTAATGATAATTTCACTGGAAAAATATTGATAGCTCAACTAATCACTAGTCACCAGTAATTAGTGTAGATTTTTTCCAGTTTGGGTGACACATGCTTTTAAGAAAGTTGTAATGGGTGTATTTTCATGATAACTAAATGGCATGTATTGTTCGCGAAGGAAAAGAAACTTAAACAAAAATATTCCATGGTACCTAGCTGCCCACCAGATTTCATGGCACGTACTCACGACAATAACTGCAAAATCAATACCTACTATTAGAACGACATTAGCAAGTATCGCACTAATAAAATATTGCAATTGTGAAGATCTGCTGTAACCGGAATCAGTGTGCTTCCGCAAACCGGAAGTCGGGGATACCCCACGCAAGTCTTCCGAAAAAGAGGGCGAACTTCGCCATTGGTCAATGACACCAAGGGTGAGCCAATGACGAGGTTGCCGAGGTGGCCCCGATTTTCGTCGTGGAGTCAATACTCCGGGTTGGAACGCAACAAGTCCAGTTTAACGGCGCTCTACTGGCACCACTGATATTACTCATATACTGAACGGGTAGCTCGTAGCACCCAGACGATTTATATTCATATTGCCGTCGTTCTGATCCACATACACGCATAAGGTATCAGTTGGGCGTGATAGTGCAGATCAAACCTCTTCATCAAACCAGAGTTGATCCGAAGCGGGCTTCATTGGGCGAAACTGCGCGATCAGGGTTTGGATGGGGTCGTTAGACCGGATAATGACCTTTTAAACCGGAAAGTCAGTGGCTCCTGGAGATAATCGCAACCGGAAACCTGAACGCCTACAGATTCATTAAGATGGTAAATATGGCCTCTAATTATCTGCACATGCACAAGTTATCGCGTAAGCACTAAATAACTATTGGACCTTCTATTTGAATCTACAAATTACGTAGAAGTATTTCGAAAACTAGAACGAAGCACCAAAATGAACACCTAAATAGATTGATTTAGTCCCTAAACTTCAAACGGTATCTCTTGAACATAAATAAAAGGAACGTACGGTTAAGATACATTTCAGCAAATAACACTTTCAGGACTTCCGGTGTGAGCCAGGTTGGTTTCTATCTTGAAATTTATAAAATATTTTAGTACGAAAGGACCAAGTATTAATATCCGGTAAGATCCGGTTGTCGTACTTAAATTTTTGTACTGTACATTAATTACAGATATTTAAAGAAATTATTTCTGCAAAAATGTCTTCTACACTTATCGGTGACTATTTACATGCATATATACATACATACATACATGCATACATACATACATACATGCATGCATACATACATACATACATACATACATACATACATACATACATACATACATACATACATACATACATACATACATACATACATACATACATACATACATACATAACTACATACATACATACATACATACATACATACATACATACATACATACATACATATCATACATATATAGATACAGTAAACATCTTTAGTCTACAACATCTACAAAGTTCAGTATTAGATAAGGGTGAAAATCAAACATATAACTTTCTGGATTGATAAATATGGGTTAGCTATTACTCAAACCTCTAAAAATTTATTATTTGTAAATTTTATATTATATTCGTGTATAGTACACCTGAAACTTATTCTCCTGAAAATTTGACAAAGTTTCAGTACTAAATAAGAGATAAAATCAAACATATAACTTTCTTCATTGACAAGTATGGGTTGGCTATTACTGAAATTTCTGAAAATTTAATATTTGCAAATATGATATTAGATTCGTGTACAGTACTCCTGAAACTAATTCTCCTTAAAATTTGACAAAGTTTCAGCATTGATCAAGTAAGAAAACCAAACAAAATACTTTCTGCAATGACAAGTATGGGTTAGCTATTACTGAAATTTCTGAAAATTTATTATTTGCAAATTTGATACTAGATTCGTGTACAGTACACCTAAAACTGATTCTCTTCAAAATTTGACAAAGTTTCAGTATTAAATAAGGGAGAAAATCAAACATATAACTTTCTAGATTGACAAGTAAGGGTTAGCTATTTCTGAATTTTTGAAAATTTGTTATTTGCAAATTTGATATTATATTCGTGTACTGTGAACCTGAAACTAATTCTCTTAAAAATTTGACAAAGTTTCAGTACTAAAGAAGGTAGAAAATCAAACATATAACTTTCTTCATTGATATGTATGAGTTAGCTATTACTGAAATTCCTGAAAATTTATTATTTGCAAATGTGATATTAGATTCGTATACAGTATACCTGAAACTAATTATCCTAAAAAATTGTTAAAATTTCAGTATTAAATAAGGGAGAAAATCAAAGAAGTAACTTTCTACATTGACAAGTATGGGTTAGCTATTACTGAAATTTCTGAAAATTTATTATTTGCAACTTTGATCCCAGATTCGTATACAGTACACCTGAAACTAATTATCCTGAAAATGTGACAAAGTTTCAGCATTAAATAAGGGACAAAATCGAACATATAACTTTCTGCATTTATAAGTATGAGTTACCTTTTACTGAAATATCTGAAAATTTATTATTTGCAAATTTGATATTAGGTTTGTATACAGTATACCTAATACTAATTATCCTGAAAATGTGACAACGTTTCAGTATTAAATAAGGGAGAAAATCAAACATATAAGTTTCTTCATTTACAAGTATGGGTAGGCTATTACTGAAATTTCTGATAATTTATTATTTGCAAATTTGATATTAGATTCATATACAGTACACCGGAAATTAATTATACTGGAAATTTGATAAACTTTCAGTATTAAATAAGGAAGAAAAACAAAAATAACTTTCTTCATTGACAAGCATGGGTTAGCTATTACTGAAATTTCTGAAAATGTATTATCTGCAAATTCGATATAAGATTCGTGTACAGTATACCTGAAACTAATTCTCCTGAAAATTTGACAAAGTTTCAGTATTACATAAGGGAGAAAATCAAACATATAAGTTTCTGCATTTACAAGTATGGGTTAGCTATTACTGAAATTTCTGAAAATTTGTTATTTACAAATTAGATATTAGATTTGTATACGGTTCACCTGAAACTAATTATCCTGAAAATGTGACAAAGTTTCAGTATTAGATAAGGGAGAAAATCAAACATATAACTTTCTGGATTAACAAGTAAAGGTTAGCTATTTCTGAAAATTTGATATTAGATTCGTGTACAGTACACCTGAAACTAATTCTCCTGAAAATTTGATGAAATTTTCAGTATTAAATAAGGGAGAAAATCACACATATAACTTTCTGCATTGACAAATATGGGTAAGCTATTTCTGAAATTTCTGAAAATTTATTATTTGCAAATTAGATACTAGATTCGTGTACAGTACACCTGAAACTAATTATCCTGACAATTTGACGAAGTTTCAGTATTAAATAAGGGAGAAAATCAAACATATAAGTTTCTGCATTTACATGTATGGGTTAGCTATTACCGAAATTTCAGAAAATTTATTATATGTAAATTTGATATTAGATTCGTGTATAGTATACACGAAACTAATTTTCCTGAAAATTTGACAAAGGTTCAGTACTAAATAAGGGAGAAAATCAAACAGATAACTTTCTTCATTGATATGTATGGATTAGCTTTTTCTAAAATTTCTGAAAATATATTATTTACAAATTTGATATTAGATTCGTATACAGTACACCTGAAACTAATTCTCCTGAAAATTTGCCAAAGTTTCTGTATGAAATAAGGGAGAAAATCAAACATATAACTTTCTGCATTGATAAGTATGTGTTAGCCATTACTGAAATATCTGAAAATTTATTATTTGCAAATTTGATATTAGGTTTGTATACAGTATACCTAATACTAATTATCCTGAAAATGTGACAACGTTTCAGTATTAAATAAGGGAGAAAATCAAACATATAAGTTTCTTCATTTACAAGTATGGGTAGGCTATTACTGAAATTTCTGATAATTTATTATTTGCAAATTTGATATTAGATTCATATACAGTACACCGGAAATTAATTATACTGGAAATTTGATAAACTTTCAGTATTAAATAAGGGAGAAAATCACACATATAACTTTCTGCATTGACAAATATGGGTAAGCTATTTCTGAAATTTCTGAAAATTTATTATTTGCAAATTAGATACTAGATTCGTGTACAGTACACCTGAAACTAATTATCCTGACAATTTGACGAAGTTTCAGCATTGAATAAGGGATAAAATCAAACATATAACTTTCTTCATTGACAAGTTAGGGTTAGCTATTTCTGAAATTTCTGAAAGTTTATTATTTGCAAATTTTATATTAGATTCGTATACAGTACGCCTGAAACTAATTATCTTGAAAATGTGACAAAGTTTTAGTATTAAAAAGGAAGAAAATCAATCATATAAGTTTCTGCATTTAGAAGTATTGGTTAGCTATTACTGAAATTTCTGAAAATTTATTATTGGCATATTTGATATCAAATTTGTGTATAGTACACCTGAAACTAATTCTCCTAAAAATTTTACAAAGTTTCAGTATTAAATAAGGGAGAAAATCAAACATATAAGTTTCAGCATTTACAAGTATAGGTAAGCTATTACTGAAATTTCTGAAAATTTATTATTTTCAAATTTGATATTAGATTCGTATACAGTATACCTGAAACTAAATTTCCTGAAAATTTGACAAAGTTTCAGTGTTAAATAAGGGAGAAAATCAAACATATAACTTTCTTCAGTGACAAGTATGGGTTAGGTATATCTGAAATTTTTGAAAATTTATTATTTGCAAATTTGATATTAGATTCTTTTACAGTACACCTAAAACTAATTCTCCTGAAAATGTTATAAAGTTTGAGTATTAAATAAGGGAGAAAATCAAACATATAACTTTCTGCATTGATAAGTATGTGTTAGCTATTACTGAAATTTCTGAAAATTTATTATTTGTAAATTTGATAATAGATTCGTATACAGTACACCTGAAACTAATTTTCCTGAAAATTTGACAAACTTTCGGTATTAAATAAGGGAGAAAATAAAACATATAAATTTCTGCATTGGTCATGCATCAACAATGAGGGCGGTATATGATCTTTTAAAGGTTGTTTTAGAGGTACTATAACCATTTCCTGTACACTGCGTTGGAAATATTGGTTGTAAAGTTTGGAAAAACAAAATTATTTCTAAATATTTGAAAACTGCTTTTTGAAATTTCCTAATTAAAAGAATTGAGGCATCAGTAGAAAAGGTCTTGGAATGTGAAATTTTCTAATTGAAAAAAGGGAGGCATCAGTACAAAAAGTTTTGGAACCACCATTTTATTTTGTGTTCGATAATTTCGTTTTATAAATCCATGCTGTACAAGTCTCATACTTGCTACAGTTTCCTACTTCAATTAATCGCAATAAGGTTGAAAACGTTAATTACTTATGCATAAATGGGAGCTGACTATGCATCTTTGCCTTTCAGGGCGTGCTTTCATTTACCAGTTTTACTTTTTAGTGGCAAGTTTAATGAAATTAGTTTTAGATTCATTTTTAGCAAACGACTTTCAATTCAGGAATATATAACTCGTACGTATGTATAACTCGTATGTATAACTGTACGTATGTATAACTGTATAATGTATAACTCATACGATCAATACATTTAAAAAATAGTCTTGTAATAAATATTTAAGATAAAATTGTTCTTTATGATATGATACGATATGATATGAAGTGAAGTTCGAAAACATGATTTGAACCAAAATTGATGATTTAAAACAAATTTCTTTCTATCTGTACCATGTGATGGACAAAAAATGGAAGAAAAGAGAAATATTTTACTGACTTACAATTATCTAATTTAAAGCATGCTTACTCTATAGTCACATTATATTTTTAATTGTTTACCTATTAGAATGCAATCGCAAAAACAATGATTAATTTAAAAAAAAAGATTTAAATCAATGATTTATATATGTTTACCTATTAGAATGCACAAATAGTGCAAAAACAATGATTAAAAAAAAATCTATTTCGATTTAAATCAATGATTTATTTATGTTTACCTATTGGAATGCACAAACAGTGCAAAAACAATACCTAATTAAAAAAAAATCAATTTTGTTAAATCAATGATTTATTTAAAAAGAAATCAGTTGATTTAAATCAATGATTTATTTAAAAAGAAATCAGTTGATTTAAATCAATGATTTATTTAAAAAGAAATCAGTTGATTTAAATCATGATTTAAATCACACCAACCCTTATTTAAAGTGACCTTTTTAGACCTACCCTGCATAAAATAAGCATTGTTTATATTTGTATAAATTTGACGTGTATTGTAATAATAATATCGCTACATACTACAAGGTCTTGCTAAAACTGTATTGAAAGGATTATAAAAATCTGGCTAGTGATATTGAACAAACATATTTAAGATAAAAGATTAGACTCAAGGCAGTCGCATGACTATAATAGTCTCGGTTAAACATAGTAATAGTCATGGTGCTGAAATCTGGTGAATAATCTCAACTAACAATGTGTATAATAGACAGCCTAAAAATATATAATTGAGCAGTGGGTAGCAAATACATGTACTTGAGTTAATCTCGTTGTAAAGCGAACCATGCAAGAGTAATCTACGCCACCTTCATAATAATTGTAGTATGAACATTTATTCCATATACATATTTACAACATACTTAATACTTATAATATACATAACTACATTTATATATGATGTGATACATGATATATGGAATGGGCTATCGACTTTCATCTTTCGGCCCTCATAATAATATTATATGGAATAATTGAGCCGTTCATTTTGAAAGTGACTTAAGTCCATTTATCTTTAATTTGAAATACTTAAGGTTTTGCGTTTTTACAAGATTAAAAATATACGTAAGATATATGGTTGACTTACAATGTTGAATCGCATTTAAGGGATTTAATTTTATACATCCTATTAAAAAGTCGCTATTATTAAGTGTATAATATGAACTTGCTTACCTTAAAAGGACTTAGGTCACTTTCAAAATAAAAATTTGTTTTGTTACAAAAAGTGAAAGAGCTTAAGTCCGTTACATATAGCTTAAAAAATAGAAAAAAATACATTTAAATTATATTTTTAGATAATAGAAATAAATTTAGTAACAAGTTATTCGTTAACATTCTCAGTATGCGGGAGTGATTTGAAGTAGTTATGGTGTTCCGGAGGTATATACCGCAATAAGTCCATCATGTGTCGGTATTTTAGTGATGTGATGCTTCTTATACTTTTATATAACGATGGCAATACAATATTCCCAAATTTTTTAGGTCTACCCCGACGTGGTAATAAATCAAGAATTTTAAATTCTGCGTTCTCATCCATGGTTGTTTTGTATAAAATTTTATATGGTTCATTTCTTAAAAATCGCATCCAGCATATTTGAAGCCAGTTTATTTTTTCTCCGTTGGTATTTCTGGATCTTTTGTAAACTGCTTCTTCCAAGAGTCTTGTTGATATAAAATCCTCTTGTTTCAATTCATTTAGTGTGAAAGTATTACCTTTTCTACATTTTTAAATTATATTATAATAATCTTGTGGCACATTTCTATGTGCATTCATTTTTAAATAATGACAGAGATTTTGGCGTTATAGAAATGTCGTTAAAAAGAAATCAGTTAACAATAACAGTTAACAATAACTGATTTCTTTTTAACGACATTTCTATAACGCCAAAATCTCTGTCATTAGGTAAAAATGAATGCCCTGATATTAAAAATTTGTGGTCTATGATTTCCACATCATTTCCCATCGATAGAATTTTTAACCACATTAAAGATATTTTGATGTTTCTGATTTGTCCTCCACACATGTCACTATATGCAGTGATGTGTTTTTCACCTTTCAGGGTTTTTAGGTGTCTCAAGAGGCAGGAAGCCACTTCTTGGGAACCTCTAGAAGCTTTTGTTTCATCTCAAACGTACATGTATACATTATCGTTGTGGAAATTGTGTATGCCTAAATTTAAAATATACATGTTACATTTATAATAAGCTACTAAAGTAGTTAACTTTGGGAATGGTAACGCTTTCTGCAAATCGAATGAAAAGCCAAAATAATGAGATGGATTACTTGATACTCGTTCTTGATCTTGTGTTAACGCATTTCTAGCCGATTCTGCTAGCTTCAAATGAATATCATGTTCTTCCATAGATTTTTTCTGTTCTTCATGGTTTTCTGATGCTTCGACTTTAATGTTTAATAGATCACATCTTCGACATGTGTCTTTGCGTGGTTGGTGGAAATGTAGATTAAAATCCTTTTTGAATATTTTTCTATAAGTCCATTCATTAACTGCTTTTAAATTATTTTCTTCTCAGTGAAGCTCATAAAAATTAAACATTTTTTTTATAGTCAGTTCAGGATGAAGATATTTTCTGTCGGGATTATGGTCCCTAGTATAATAGGATTCAAATTTCGGGAAACTGTTAATATGGTTTTGAACAATCATATTTGCTTCATCACATATTTTTCTCGACGATCCAGGCAAACGCCCAAATAAATCGTTGCCAACGTTTTTAGATTTTAATACACGTTTCAATCGTCCGTCGCTTATTTGAAAAGTATCTAAAAAGATTTTTTTACAAACAGCAACTTTGCCTGTTTTAGAATTTAACTAATACGTAAAACTCGCATTTCTGCATGAACCGGTCCGGTCGCTTCGTATAGCAATATATTTTGCTTATTAAAGTCTCCTAAGTTCCAAAACATTTCGAAAATACGTTTTCTTTCTGTTTCATTTAAATTTTTCAAGCAGTCTTTTCGGCATTGGCAATCTTCATTTTGAAAAACTTTGGCAGGAATATTTTTTCCCGATTGTGTATCGTATCTTTTCCCTGAATTCCGTTTAATTTTACGAATTTTCTGAATATAAGTACCACTTCTGTGTTCTCTGAATCCTTCTTTGAAGGTGCTGTTTTTTAAATTCTCATTCTCAATTACTTCCTCTTCCTCTGTTGAAGAATGAACTTCTAAAATTCTCCTTCTTTTTTTAAATCTGTTGTATGAGTTTAATTCCTCTTCACTTTCAGAATCAAGAAATCTTGTTATTTTATCCTTTCCCATGGGTTTAATAATTTCTTTATATAAAATATTATTTTTTAAATTTCAATTTAATATCAAATCGTAATTTAAATTACCTTCATCACTGCTTTCAACATTTTGGGCCGCACTTTTTGACATCGTCAATAAAAAGTGGACTTAGGTCACTTTAAAAATTAGGATTTTCAGTATTTATATTATTTTGAAAATGTACGTGATATAAAATTTTCAAATGTACTAAGTATATTTCAATACCGATTTATTTTTTTAACAGTTCAGCATAAATTATAAATATCACAAGTGCCAACTTGATAAAAGATGAAAATGGACTTAAGCCACTTTCAAAATAAACGGCTCAATTAGTATAAATAAAGCACTTGGTTGAGTTTCACAATTTTTTTATAGAAAAACTCTACAATTGTTTCAGTCTCATGACCATTATCAAGAGACAAATGAGACTGATTGATAAGACAGTCTTATTTGTCTCTTGATAATGGTCATGAGACTGAAACAATTGTAGAGTTTTTCTATTAAAAATTTGTGAAACTTAACTAAGTGCTATATTTATACTAATTTAATGATGTTTCGCTAAGTATTAACCACCGATTCATACAATCTAATTATATGGAATATGTTGTTTAGATATCTACTTTTTTTATTGATCTGTGTAGATGCAGTGAGTATAGAAATTATTGTATTTAGTTAATCAATGGTAGATGTCTATTTGTGTTAACGCATGCATCATTATTATATAGTTGGAGGATTTAGTAGACATTGATGGCTACGTAAATATGAACAGTTGCTTATTACTCACGCTTCTAACTGGAATTTATCGATATCTATTTACTTACTTCTCCATCGAATTTTCGCAATTTTATTCGCAAATCTGAGGATTTGAAATATTCAAATAATGGCTGAGTTATTTGTTTTTGCAAAACTCCGCTAGACATCTTTAACCTACATCTACAAAGAGCTGTCTAACTTCCATTATTCATTTCATATTTATGTAAAATATTATCCGTATTCGTGTTTTAGTTATTGAATTTATAAATTATTTGCTAGAAACCCTGTTTTGTAACGAAACCATCGCGGGGCTTCAAAACGTAAGGATGTAATTTTTTTTTTTAGTTTTTCATGTTTTGAGAATAAATCTTAATTAGTTTTTATAATTACAACGAAAAGCTGCATATTACACTATATTTACACTATATTTATTAGCGAACAATGCATCCCCGGACCACAAATTTGTTTTTCTTCCTACAACAGTAAATGGTGAAAATTTAATCCCGAGGGATTAAATTTATTTTTGACTTTACGAGACGACAATTTGTAAGAGGAAGTTCATTTTTGCAAAGTAATTTCATTCATTCATTCATTCATTGTTAAAATTTTTAACTTTACAATGCATAATATATGTCAAAAATATATAAAATTGTTTTGTATAATATGAAAAATTAGAGATATTTTTTATTTACAAACGTTTTCAGGTATTATGGATTTTATATTGTATTGTATCCTATTTGTTCTATTTTAACATGTTTTTGTACTACTTGTGAAAACTGAAAAATAAAAAAATAAAAAAATTGCATTGTTTTTAAGTGCAATTTTGAGTAGATCTAAAATAGGCGAGCATTGTTTAAACTTACTAAGTACTTGCGAAATAGTTTTGCGACTGATGAAGTTGTCAGGATGATTTACATTACTTTCAGTTGCTGCTTCTCTGCACGTTCTGTAATTATTCCCCACAATAAGAACAATTTCAACCATTTCTGGATTAGTTAATGGCATTTTACTGTACAAATGACACATTACATTATATTATACTTTACTCTTACAATATATCTTTAATTTAAGAACTTAATGAAGCACTTAAAAAAAAATTTAATATATTTTAATTTTTTTTAGTTTTGAAAAAATCTATTATTAATTTGAGATAATGCAACACTTTTTTTCCTAACAACTTTTTCATTTAAAATGCATACCAAAAAGTTGCCTATTTATTACCCATTATTCTGATCATATTTATCATTATTAAAAATATTTGGGGACGAAATGTTCTAAGTAACATGTTTTTATAACCTTTCCAGAATTCCAGAATTTTTATGGAAATTACAAGAATATGGACAACGTTTGATTATAATGTAATAATTAATCATCGATATTCCAGAAACTTACCAAAAATGCTATATACAGAGTGACCAGAATAATAAGTAACAAATTGTTGAGGTCTCTGTTGACAATTTTAAAAACAAAGTTCTTTAGTGAAAATTGTCATCAGAATGTTATTAAAAGAACTTATACGATTAATTTGGTGACACTTCTCACTGAGAAGTCGACTATTTCTCGACAGCATAATCTTTAAACAACATCCTTCCAATAAGTTCTTATGAGAAGCATATCGATAACTATTCGGCAAAGTATGATATTGTGTTCATTTGTTGCAACGTTGTTTAAATTTTCTTTAATTAAAAAGTTCCGCAATTCTTCAATTACCTGATTAAGCTGCAATAAATTATAATTTTGTAGAAAATTTTAGTTTAAATTAGTTTAAATATTTTGGGACGAAACGTTTTAAGTTACATGTTTTTATAACCTTTCCACAATTGCCTTTTTTATTGAAATTACAAGAATATGGACAATGTTTGATTATAATGTAATAATTAATCATCGATATTCTTGAAAATTACCAATAAAAGCTATATACTGCGTGATCAGAATACTATGTAACAAATTGTTGAGGTCTCTAATGACAATTTTCAAAACAAAGTTCTCTAGTGAAAATAGTCATCAGAAAGTTATTAAAAAAAAGAACTCATAAGATTAATTTGGTGACACTTCTCACTGAGAAGTCGACTATTTCTTGACAGCATAATCTCTAAGCAACATCCTCCCAATAAGTTTTTACGAGAAGCATATCGATAACTATTCGACAAAGTAACGGAAGAAACATTTTTTATAAAACTGAGTCGTTTCGTTACGTTACGTATTACGTGTTATAAATCTAAAATTAATTTGTATAGCCAAATTTTCAATATTTTGAAAACTTAAGCGAACTTGTGTAAGCCTTAATGGCATTTGACACCAATAAATTATTATTATTATTATTATTAGCAAAGTATTTCATAATTAGATGAAGTTCTTATGTAACTATTGAAACTACTTAAACAAAGGAAATTTGCATTTATTACAAAAATAGTAGTCACTTTCCTGGTATTGTTTCTAAGTTTCTATTGTTTTTCTTGTTGCAAAATGCACTACTCAAAATAATTATCGCATAATTGTATTTTTTTGTTTCTTCAGACAAAAACAAAAGGCAATTTAAAAAAAAGATAATTATGGTGTTTTTTGGAATGTGCGATAATTCTTTTGAGTATTGTACATCAAGATGAAGCATTAGTCCCATAGGACAGACGAGAGTGATTTTCAAATTATCAAAAAAGTCTTAATATTTTTTTGGAATATAATATTAATTATTAAAAAAAAAAATTAATATTAATTAATAATTAATAATTATAATAATAATTATAAAATAAAATTATAAAACATGTTTTTTATAATATTTTGTTTTGTTTTATGTCTCTGTTTTTAATTATGGTTTAACAGTAAGCACCATTGGCGCAAATTTAAAAAAAAAAGTCATAGCAGTTAACGTGTTAAGCAGTAGCCAGTGCAAACAAATATCCGCATTTGGTAAGATCAAAAATGAAGCAACTTTTGAAGATACTTTAGATGAAGTGTTGATTCTAACAACCTGTTCAGTATATATTTGATGCAAATAGAATCTATGGTGTGAAAACTTTTGGACGTATGGACGTGTGGAAATGTATTTTCTACACGTGTCCTCAACATTGACAGAAAATCCTTCCTCAATAATGGTGAATTTACGAGAAATGTATTGAACTGTGCCTTAACATCATCGATTTTCAAATTCATCAATTCACAACATCTACAGGCACCTGCCAGTAGTTCAGTACATTTTTTATGCAAATAGAATCTATGGTGTGAAAACTTTTAGACGCATGGATGTGTGGAAAGGTATTTTCTACACGTGTCCTCAACATTGACAGAAAATCCTTCCTCAATAATGGCGAATTTACGAGAAATGTATTGAACTGTGCCTTAACATCATCGACTTTCAAATTCTTCCATTCTACAGGCACCTGCGATTCAATATTATTAGCTCAGCTAAAATATTTCAAAACTTAGGTAAAGGTATACCTAAGAATATGTAAAAAAGGAGAGTATGCTTAAATTATAAAATATCGGAAGCCGTCGTCAAATTTTTTTCGATGCGCTCTCTTTTCAAAACGCTTGATGTTTTCAGTTTGTCCCATTAGACACAATCTTCAAATAAGCTGCCAGCTTGCCATATTTTAAAATTTCTATATTTTTGCTCATTTTTATAGTAACATTCAACGTGGAATATATACGCATTTTTGTTCATTTTGATAGTAACATTCAACATGGAATATATACATCCTGAACGAAGAAACAGCATTGTTTTTCTTGATATCCAAGAAATATGAAAGTATGTCTTTTTTATTTATAGTCATTTCTCTTGGAGTTGTTGCCAGTTGTTAAATTCAGCAGACTTATTTATGTAAAGTACCTTTAACATGTCTGCAATAAACATCGAGTTACATCTTGAGCTTCCTAAAGAATTTGTGCTGCAATAAAATCAATTTCTTTCCATTTTCTTCAAATTTACTAGTTTTTCAAATCAAACAATGAACAAACTTACTTAACTTCAAATTGATTAATTACAATTATTAAATGATCGATGTCAGTGTTTTTATTGATTGTCTAGTAATCAATTGTCTTACAAACAATGTTAAATAAACCGTTATTATAAATGCCTTTATAATACCTTTTACCTTTTATTACCTTTATAATACCTTTTAATAGTCAATTATTCAATTATCATACAATATTTTTTTTATTAATCAAAATACTTTAATAGTCTTATACTTTAACACTTAAATATTTATAACAATTTGTTAATAGTTAAAGTTATTATCGACTTTAAAATAGTTTTACAACCACTTGTTCTATAAGCGTTAGAATTAGAAAGTTTTATTCAATTACTCAATTATTTACAATATGTTTACAATACTTTAATAGTCAAATATCTTATAACAATTTGTTAATAATAAGTTGTGTTATTATCGACTTTAAAATAGTAATTGTTTTACAACCTGTTGTTCGATTAGCGTTAGAATTTGGAAATTTTATTTTCAATTATTTACAATATGTTACTTTATAATCCAATAAATTCTGCAATAACAAATTATTTTACGCCCCAGTGTTTAAAAAATCAATTGTTTTATACCATTACTTACTAGCTTAACTAATTTATACAAATTAGGCTTGCAATCAACTGTTTCACATTCAATTGTTAAATAATCAAGTATTTCCCATTCAATTGTTAAATAATCAACAGTTTCACATTCAATTGTTAAATAATCAACTGTTTCACATTCGATTGTTAAATAATCAATTTTGCTACTATCAATTGTTAAATTATCAAGGTACACAATCTATATTTTAATAATCAATTATTCCACAACCACTTGTTTAATATTCATTTATTAAAAATCAATTGCTTCACAATATAACTTAGTAGAATTACCGAAATCTGATAATTTAGACATGCAATCAACTTACAATTTAATTTGTAATTTGCAATTTGTATTAACAATTTTTCACAATGTTAAATAATCAATTGTGGTAGTATCAATTGTTTAATATTCAATTGTACTAGACTCGATTGCTTAATAATCAGTGTATACAATCAATGTTTTAATAATCAATTGTTCCACAATATAAATGACCTTTAAATTGTCAATTATCTTACAACTTTCTTTTATTAATCAAAATACTTTAATAGTCAAATATCTTATAACAGTTTGTTAATAATAAGTTGTGTAATTATCGACTTAAAAACAGTAATTGTTTTACAACCAGTTCTATTAGAGTTAGAATTTGGAAGTTTAGTAGTTATACAACAAGAGTTCCAGACCACCCCCCGCGAAGTTTTCGATTAATTTAATCCGCGGTTTAATCGAACTTTTGATTCGCGTAAGTAGCAATTTGGGGGTAATTAGAGCATTAAAGCGGCGGATTAAATTAATCGAAAACTTCGCGGGGGGTGGTCTGGAACTCTTGTTGTATAACTACTAAGTTTATCTTTCAATTATTTACAATATGTTACTTTATAATCCAATAATTTTTTCAATAATAAATTATTCTACGCCCCAGTGTTTAATAATCAATTGTTTTATATCACTAAGCATAACTAATTTATAAAAAATAGGATTGCAATCAACTGTTTCACATTCAATTGTTAAATAATCAAGTATTCCACATTCTATTGTTCAATAATCAACTGTTTCACATTCAATTGTTTAATTATCAATTGTGCTATTATCAATTGTTAAATAATCAATCTACATAATATATATTTTAATAATCAATTGTTCCACAACCACCTGTTTAATATTAATTTATTAAAAATCACTTGTTTCATAATATGCTTTACTAGAATTGCAGAAATCTGATAAATTAGACGGGCAATCAACTATGTATTTATATTTTTTCACATTCAATTGTTAAATAATCAATTGTGGTAGTATCAATTGTTCAATAGTCAATTGTGGTAGTATCAATTGTTAAATAATCGATTGTGGTAATATCGATTGCACAATCACTTATTTAATATTCATTTATTTTGGAAACAATTGTTTCACAATATAACTTACTAGAATTGCCTAAATGTAATAAATTACGCTTGCAATTAACTATGTAATTGCATTCAATTGTTGAATAATCAATTGTGTTACAATAGACTTTTAATAGTCAATTGTTTTACAACGGCTTGTCCTATAAGCGTTTGAATAAAAATTAATTGTTTTGATGTCAATCATTTGGTATATGTCATTTCATAATCAACTGCTTTTCAATCAATTTTTTTAATAATAAATTGTTTAACAACCCATTTTTAAAATAAGTCATAGTTTAATGTGGTGATTATTAGTATAACATCTATAAAAATGAGGCAAGTAGTCTGATTTAGAAAAAAAAATTTAATAATCAATTGTTTTAGAATCGATTTTTCAATACTCACTTATTTAAAATTCAATCAACTATTTAGTAATCTATCGTTTTATAACTTTTGTTTCATTATTAAACAATTGACATAAAACAATTGATTCTGCTGTAATCAGTTGTTTTTCGGTCGGTTTTGTAAACATCAATAATTTTAGGGTTAATTGTTTTATCTATTAATTCGTAATACATTGTTAGTAATAAAAAACCTGATTGTGTTTTTATCAATTGTTTTAGAACAGATTTTTCAATACACACTTATTTTATATTTATATAAAATTATTCAAATTTATATTCAATCATCTGTTTAGTAATCTATTGGTTTATAACTTTTGTTTCAGTATTAAACAATTAACATAAAACAATTGAATCAACTATAATCAGTTGTTCTTCGCTCGTTTCTTTTAAATCAATAGTTTTAGGGTTAATTGTTTTTTTTCTATTAAATCGTAATACATTGTTAATAATAAAAAAAACTTGATTGTGTTTATTTTTTATAATCAATTATTCTCTCAATTTGTTGACACATTTCTAACAATTACATTCTCTTTATCACAATTTTGTTACAACTTCGAATTTTGATATCATTGATATTTCTGATCCGAGTGTGGTTATGTAATGCGAAATTCCGATGATTAGAATTTAGTCACATATGTGATATAATATTTCCGATGATAAGAATTTTGTTACATGTTTAATGAGCTATTTTTGATTATCACAATTTTGTAATAGGTAAGAATATTGATGTGATATTTCTGATGAACCAAATTTTATCATATAATGTGATATTTCCGATGATTAGAATTGATGATCAAAATTAATCAACCATGTAATTACATTCAATTGTTGAATAATCAATTGTGTGACTTTTAATAGTCAATTGTTTTACAACCAGTTGTCTCATAAGCGTTTGAATAAAAAGTATTGGTTTTGATGTCAATCATTTGGAGTATGTTATTTCATAATCAACTGTTTTTCAATCGATTTTTGAATAATATGTAATGCGAAATTGCGATGATAAGAATTTAGTCACATATGTGATGCAATATTTCCGATGATACGAATTTTGTTTGATAAGCAATTTTTAATTATCACAATTTTGTAATAGGTAAGAATATTTGATTTGATATTTCTGATGAACCAAATTTTATCATATAATGTGATGTTTCCGATGATTAGAATTGAGGATCAAAATTAATCGACTATGTAATTACATTAAATTGTTGAATAATCAATTGTGTGACTTTTAATAGTCAATTGTTTCACAACCAGTTGTCTTATAAGCGTTTGAATAAAAAAATATTGGTTTTGATGTGAATCATTTGGAATATGTTATTTCATAATCAACTGTTTTACAATCGATATTTGAATAATATGTAATGCGAAATTCGACGATTAGAATTTAGTCACATATGTGATATAATATTTCCGATGATACGAACTTTGTTCGATGAGCAATTTTTGATTATCACAATTTTGTAATAGGCAAGAATATTTGATGTGATATTTGTAATGAACCAAATTTTATCATATAATGTGATATTTCCTATGATTAGAATTGATGATCAAAAATAATCAACTATGTAATTACATTCAATTGTTGAATAATCAATTGTGTGACTTTTAATTGTCAATTGTTTTACAACCAGTTGTCTTATAAGCGTTTGAATAAAAAATATTGGTTTTGATGTCAATCATTTGGAGTATGTTATTTCATAATCAACTGTTTTTCAATCGATTTTTGAATAATATGTAATGCGAAATTGCGATGATAAGAATTTAGTCACATATGTGATGCAAATTTCCGATGATACGAATTTTGTTTGATAAGCAATTTTTAATTATCACAATTTTGTAATAGGTAAGAATATTTGATTTGATATTTCTGATGAACCAAATTTTATCATATAATGTGATATTTCCTATGATTAGAATAGATGATCAAAATTAATGAACTATGTAATTACATTCAATTGTTGAATAATCAATTGGGTGACTTTTAATAGTCAATTGTTTTAAACCCAGTTGTCTTATAAGCGTTTGAATAAAAAAATATTGGTTTTGATGTCAATTATTTGGAATATGTTATTTCATAATCAACGATTTTTCAATCGATTTTTGAATAATATGTAATGCGAAATTCCAATGATTAGAATTTACTCACATATGTGATGTAATATTTCCGATGATACGAATTTTGTTTGATGAGCCATTTTTGCTTATCACAATATTGAAATAGGTAAAAATATTTGATGTGATATTTCTGATGAACCAAATATTATCATATAATGTGATATTTCCGATGATTAGAATTGATGATCAATATTAATCAACTATGTAATTACATTCAATTGTAGAATAATCAATTGTGTTACAATATATTTTAAATAGTCAATTGTTTTACAACCAGTTGTCTTATAAGCGTTTGAATAAAAAAA
Source organism: Othius punctulatus (assembly GCA_951805005.1). NCBI lineage: Eukaryota > Metazoa > Arthropoda > Insecta > Coleoptera > Staphylinidae > Othius > Othius punctulatus. Next base: position 16,459,268 of record OX638141.1, read on the forward strand.
TATTGGTTTTGATGTCAATTATTTGGAATACGTGATTGTTTTTCAATCGATTTTTGAATAATATGTAATGCGAAATTCCGATGATTAGAATTTAGTCACATATGTGATGTAATATTTCCGATGATACAAATTTTGTTTGGTGAGCAATTTTTGATTATCACAGTTTTGTAATAGGTAAGAATATTTGATGTGATATTTCTAATTAACCAAATTTAATCATATAATGTGATATTTCCTATGATTAGAAGTGATGATCAAAATTAATTCAACTTTGTAATTACATTCAATTGATGAATAATCAATTATGTTACTATAGACTTTTAATAATCAATTGTTTTACAAACAGTTGTAATGTGAAATTTCTGATCATCTGATTTTTTGTAACATTTAATGTGACATTTTTGATGATCAAAATTGTGTTACTACTTTTTCATGAGATTCATTTATTGCCATAAGAATTTTTACAGAGTTTAATGTTCGTAATTTCTTTAAAGTTATATAGTTTAATGTTCCTAATTTTGAAATACTGAGGTTTGTGACGCCTCAGAAGGCCTTTCAACACATAGGATTGTGGAGACAACCGTTAGAAAAACGAGGAGGGCCGCTAGCTCTCGGTGTCGAAGAGTGGGGTGGGTGGGTTATTTGGGAAGGTTGCGTCTTTCGGAGTTCCTACAGTTCTTTCATTGCTGATCTATTCTGCATCTTTTCAACTGATTCAAAATATATTTGTATTGTAAAAACTGTAATCTGTGTAGAAACTGCGATTATTTTTCCGTGAAAACAAAAGTTCTGTTGTTGTGGATGCTCTTGTCCATGATAATATTTTCTGACGTATGTAACATATATAATAATAATAATAATAATAATAATAATGTTTATTAATGCCAGTATCCAAAAAGGATTTACATATGTCAAAATACAGATAAAAATTTGGTTAAAAATTGAAGTATGTAAGTAAATATGTAACATATGTGTTGTAGTGTGCTGCTTAATTCCGATGCTGGAACCAGAATCAATTTGGGCTGTTTTACTATCATCATAATTTTCATAATTTTCAATGAACCCGATGTTGACTGGAAAGCGTTATTTGGCGAAGCGAGAGGCAATTGCTAAGACATATTCGCGACAACTAATGCGAAAACTATTGAAGTATGGTGTTTAAATATCGATCAGTGATTCATTGTTTAAAACACTTTGTCCAACTTCATGTGGCTACCATTTCGAATGCCTCGCAAGTAAACCGGCTCCTTCTGTAAAATCGCATTTTCCATAGCGGTGTATTTTTTATTTTATTTTGGCCCAGATCAATTTTATCAGGCGCAGCGATCTAACAAGTGCGTCTAATTTACATGTAATGTGCTGCTTTTGTGAACCCCAATTATGTCATAAAATTATGACCTGAGCATATCACGCGTAAATGGTATATTTTATTCATTGGGCCATTTAATCAGATCGGATTTCTTTGAATTTGATGTTGAAGCGCGAGCGACCTAAATAGCCATTATAAAATTATGAATAAAATCTTTCAAACATTTGTCGTAATTTCAACCAAGTTTGTCAAAGTAGCCTAGTGTAAATGCCATTATGGAAAATTGTTTAACTATTTTTGTAATACCTCTGTGTTATTGACATTTATCAGTACTGTCTGCTTGATCGATATGACAGGCGTAAAGGCCTTGGCCGTTATAATAACGGCCGTGGACGTTATTTAAATGACAACGCAAATTTATGAGCAATAAAGTCTTCATATTCTTTCTCATACCTGCTGCTGCTTTTTTGGGGAAGTAAATCGATTGTGGCAGCATTTGCTTCATTTAGTACATCTTCGGGGATACCACAAAACGAAGAACTTTGCACATCTGACATTATTTTTCTAATTTCACTTTGATTTGTTTGTTTGTATTTGAACCGTTGATGTTGCTATGGTATCAAATTGCGCCTGGATAACTAGTTTATTAATTTTGAAATTTAATATTGATAAATTGACCAGTTTTTGTAATTTAGGTATTACAAAAAGTATCGAACAACATACGGCCGATATGCAAATTACAAGCTTGGTTGAATATAAACCTCGGCTGCGCTCCGCTCCGCTTCGCTTCGCCTCGGTTTACAAACTTCAACCCGCGCCTGTTATTTGCTACATATCGGCCTATTGGCGTTATATACTATAATATTATTGATATTCTGAATCCAAAATATTATTTAACGGTAAATAAAAATCATTTTCAACCGATTTTTTTACGCTGTCTACTGATTCAAATAATTCAACTTGACCATTTTCAATCTGGAATTAGCAGCGTCCCATTTAATTCACTAGGTTTAAGACACTAGGTTTCCATATTACTAGTGCAACTAAAAATAATAATTGAAATATTAAAATATATTATTAATATATTTAAATATAAAATATTATTAATAATATTTAAAATATATGATCTATTATCATAGTCATAACTTTCTTTTTAGTATACTTATGTATACTAATCAGTATACATAACTTTTCCTAAAAAATCTTATTTTTCAAATAATTGCGTACTTCATCATGCCTAAAATGGGTGTCATATTTCGCTAATGATGGTCGAAATAATGAGCAGAGTTAGAAAAATGATTGTGCAAATATAAACGCAAAGTAGGGATATGTGTCATATCCCTACACATAGAGTTATGTGTATGTGTGTATGTGTATGTATATTAATGGCAGAACACGTCTATTTGATATGTGTGTGTGAACTAGTTACATATGTCAGAACACCTCCATTTGATATACGTGTGAATTTATTACTTATTTCAGAAGAATTTACAGCAAACTAGTTGAAAACCGAAATTAGTACCCACATTGTAAAACATGAAAATGATTTCATTTTCAGTTTTCAGCAAAATTTTATTCGTGCTGGAGCATAATTAAAAAATCGCTAAACGCCGATAACATTCGCCCACATGTGAGTCACCCCGTCATTTTGCCAGACGTACATAACACACTGCCAGAAAAACTGGCACAAATGGTGACGGTAAAAACGGGGGTGGCGTGCATGCCACTGCAATTACTAGGCCGCGTTCTCCTTACGGAGAAATTATGGCAATGTCCCTGTTTTCAAGAAACGAAAATTATCGTCCGGCAGAGAGTAAATAATCCAGAAGTTTGGCATAAGTATTTATCTGGAAAGTGTTGATAACTTTCGCCGAATTGTGTGTGATGAATTATTGTTCTCGAATGTCCCAGTAATGGAAATATAATATGGATTTGTTAGGAACGCTTTGTTACAAAAACTATAATTACCAGGGGTAATATAACAAGTGGTGTTCTCATTATCACACACAATCAATTATCGATAATGAGTTTAAAAATACTACGCATTTCAACCCCAACGACGAAAATGCACCGAGCCCAAGGCCGAGGTGCATTTTCCAAAGTTGAACTGAAATTTCTAAAAAAAAATTATTCGCAAATTTGATTTTTGTTTCGTGTACATCATACCTAAATCTAATTCTTCTGAAAATTTGACAAAGTTTTAGTCTTAAATAAGGAGGAAAATCAAACATATGACTTTCTGCATTGACAAGTATGGGTTCGCTGTTACTGAAATTTCTGAAAATATATTATTTGAAAATTTGATATTAGATTCGTGTACAGTACACCTGAAACTAATTCTCCTGAAAATTTGACAAAGTTTCAGTATTAAATAAGGGAGAAAATCAAACACTTAACTTGCTGCAGTGACAAGTATGGCTCAGCTAGTACTGAAATTTCTGAAAATTTATTGATTGCAAATTTGGTATTTGATTAGTGTACAGTACACCTGAAACTAATTCTCCTGAAAATTTGACAAATTTTCAGTATTAAATAAGGGAGAAAATCAAACATATAACTTTCTGCAGTGACAAGTATGGGTTAGCTGTTATTGAAATTTCTGAAATTTTATTATTTGCATATTTGATATTAGATTCGTGTACAGTACACCTGAAACTAATTCTCCTGAAAATTTGACAAAGTTTCAGTATTAAATAAGGGAGAAAATCAAACACTTAAATTTCTGTAGGGACAAGTATGGGTTAGCTGTCATTGAAATTTCTGAAATTTTATTATTTGCATATTTGATATTAGATTCGTATACAGTACACCTGAAACTAATTCTCCTGAAAATTTGACAAAGTTTCAGTATTAAATAAGGGAGAAAATCAAACACTTAACTTTCTGCAGTGACAAGTATGGGTTAGCTGTTATTGAAATTTCTGAAATTTTATTATTTGCAGTTTTGATATTAGATTCGTCTAAAATACACCTGAAACTAATTCTCCTGAAAATTTGACAAAGTTTTAGTTTTAAATAAGGAAGAAAATCAAACATATGACTTTCTGCATTGACAAGTATGGGTTAGCAGTTATCGAAATTTCAGAAAATTTATTATTTGCATATTTTCTATTAGATTCGTGTACAGTACACCTAAAACTAATTCTCCTGAAAATTTGACAAAGTTTCAGTATTAAATAAGGGAGAAAATCAAACACTTAACTTTCTGCAGTGACAAGTATGGGTTAGCTGTTATTGAAATTTCTGAAATTTTATTATTTGTAGTTTTGATATTAGATTCGTCTAAAATACACCTGAAACTAATTCTCCTGAAAATTTGACAAAGTTTTAGTTTTAAATAAGGGAGAAAACAAACACTTAACTTTCTGCAGTGACAAGTATGGGTTAGCTGTTATTGATATTTCTGAAATTTTATTATTTGCATATTTGATATTAGATTCGTGTACAGTACACCTAAAACTAATTCTCCTGAAAATTTGACAAAGTTTCAGTATTAAATATGGGAGAATATCAAACACTTAACTTTCTGCAGACAAGTATGGGTTAGCTGTTATTGAAATTTCTAAAATTTTATTATTTGCATATTTGATATTAGATTGGTGTACAGTACACCTGAAAGTAATTTTCCTGAAAATTTGACAAAGTTTCAGTATTAAATAAGGGAGAAAATCAAACACTTAACTTTCTGCAGTGACAATTATGGATTAGCTGTTATAGAAATTTCTGAAATTTTATTACTTGCATATTTGATATTAGATTCGTGTACAGTACACCTGAAACTAATTCTCCTGAAATTTTGACAGCGTTTCAGTATTAAATAAAGCAGAAAATCAAACACTTAACTTTCAGCATTGACAAGTATGGGTTAGCTATTAATGAAATTTCTGAAAATTTATTATTCGCAAATTTGATATTAGATTCGTACACAGTACACCTAAAACTAATTCTCCTGAAAATTTGACAAAGTTTCAGTATTAAATAAGGGAGAAAATCAAACACTTAACTTTCTGCAGTGACAAGTATGGGTTAGCTGTTATTGAAATTTCTAAAATTTTATTATTTGCATATTTGATATTAGATTGGTGTACAGTACAACTGAAAGTAATTCTCCTGAAAATTTGACCAAGTTTCAGTATTAAATAAGGGAGAAAATCAAACACTTAACTTTCTGCAGTGACAATTATGGATTAGCTGTTATAGAAATTTCTGAAATTTTATTACTTGCATATTTGATATTAGATTCGTGTACAGTACACCTGAAACTAATTCTCCTGAAATTTTGACAGCGTTTCAGTATTAAATAAGGCAGAAAATCAAACAACTAACTTTCTGCATTGACAAGTATGGGTTAGCTATTACTGAAATTTCTGAAAATTTGTTATTTACAAGTTTGACATTAGATTCGTACACAGTACACCTAAAACTAATTCTTCTGAAAATTTGACAAAGTTTCAGTATTAAATAAGTGAGAAAATCAAACATATAACTTTCTGAGATAGTTGCTAGCTGTAGAAACAGTAGAAACTTGTTAGTTTGTTGTTAAAATAAGAAAGTTGGTATTAATATCTCGGAAACCGCCATCTTGACTCTTGTTTTGACTTGATTTTCAAGTTTGTGCGATCGAAACAAGTAACTTTTATTTTAAACTTTTTTCCGCATCTTTAATAATTATGAATATATCGGAATTTAAAAAAAAACGCGATTTTTAGTTTTTTTAGAATAACATCTAAACTGCTCCGGCTTTTGAAAAATTTTCATCATAATCTGAACCAGCATATAAAACTGCACAATATTACCCATTTAACCATATCTCTAGCTTTAAGAATAAGAAAGATACCCATGCAATCCCACTCTATTTAGGACACCCTGTATAAATAAGTAGGGTATCGAACGTGTTGATTACCAATAATCAACTATCTTATCGAGAGATATATCTAACACCAATAGTTCAAAATAATCTTTACATGATGTTCAATGTTGTGTGTATTTGACATAGAAAATAATAAACTAACCATAATGTTTTGAACAAAGCAGCTGGTTTAAAAACGATTGCCCCACATTTAGGCCGCAATTCACATAAATGTATCGGTCGAAACTTTGGCACGCATATAAATAATTTAGTACACCATACTAGTGCGAAACTAAGTGGACTTGAGGAACGCAAACAATGACGAGTTACAGGGGTGGACTGGCCAACATTTTTAGAGCGAGAAAATTGAAGCCCCTGAGTCCTTACAGTGATCACTGATCAGATGTGTCTATTTCAGATTAATATAAAAGCAAACCACTATACAACTGTAATAATATACATTTTTAGATAGTCTAGAACAGGGGTCTCCAAACTTTTTAGCCCGAGGGCCACACTGACTCCTCCACTAAGTCCCAAGGGCCAAGCTTTAGGTAGCTCATCATATCAACGTACTGTAGTTTTGAATTACCAGCAAATTTTTGTTCAGGAAGCCTACGGTTAGCTTTCGTGTGGCTCTTGAAATTGCAAAACGTGGAAAACCATTCACCGATGGAGAAATGATCAAAGAATGCATAATTGCAGCAGCCGAAGAAATGTGCCCTGAAAAGGTAAATTTATTAAAAACTGTCAGTATGTCAGCAAACACTGTGGCTCGAAGGGTAGAAAACATCGCTGAAAATATATCCTCTCAACTATTCGACAAAAATGGACATGTTGAGTGGTTTTCTTTGGCCTTGGATGAGTCAACGGATGTGTCAGATACTGCTCAGGTGTTGATTTATATTCGAGGAGTAGATAAAAGCTATGAAGTACATGAAGAACTTCTTGATATGTATAGTATTCATGGCACAACTACTGGTACAGATATTTTTAAAGGAGTTGAAATTGTCATTAATCAAAAGAACCTTCGATGGAAAAACTTGAAATGTGTTACAACTGATGGAGGCAAAAACATGAGTGGGAAAGATAAAGGAGTGGTCGCTCTTGTGTCAAAGGCTGTAGAAAATGACGGTGGTTCAAAACAATTAGTCTTACATTGTATCATTCATCAACAGTCTTTGTGCGGAAAATGTTTGGATATGTCTGAAGTTCTGAAACCAGTCATATCAACTGTTAATTTTATCAGATCTTTTGGGCTGAATCACCGACAATTCCGACAATTTATTGAAGAGATTGGAGAAAATGACTTACCTTATCATACTGCCGTACGTTGTCTTAGTTGTGGGAAAGTCCTTCAGCGCTTTTTTGAACTTCGAGCAGTGATCGAAATTTTTTTGAATGAAAAGCATCGCCCTCTTACTGAATTACAAAACAACGCATGGCTGTGGAAGTTAGCATTCTATGTTGATTTGACAAAATATGTGAACGAACTGAATTTGAGATTGCAAGGAGAAAACCAGCATCTTCCTGATTTATACACTAATATCAAATCATTCCGGAAGAAATTGATACTGTTTCAATCACAACTACGAAGTAAATGTTTTTCACATTTTAAAACATGTGAAATATTCAGCCACACCACTGAGACTGAGTTTCCTATCGATTTTGCAATCGAAACTTTGAGTGCTTTGAAAATAAATTTTGATACTCGTTTCTCGGACTTTGATGCCATTGCGAATCAAATTAAGATTTTTCAGAATCCTTTTGATACTGACATTGAAACCCTAGCCCCGGAACTTCAAATGGAAATGATTGATCTACAGTGCAGTGATATAATTAAGAACAAATATCAAAACTCATCTTTGTTGGAATTTTATAAGAGTCTTCCACTGACACAATTTGATAATTGGCATAAATTTGCTCGTGGGCTGTTTTCTGTTTTTGGTACTACTTATTTGTGTGAGAAGACCTTCTCCAAAATGAAGTACACAAAAAATGTTTACAGATCTAAATTAACTGATGAGCATCTTAAATCTCCTTTTATAATTGGTACAAGTAAAATTAGTCCACAACTACAAATTATTGTCAGTGGAAAATCTCAATTACATAAATCTCATTAGTATTTCATATGTCATTATGCTTGTTATAAGTTATGTTTTTATTTAAAATGTATAAAATGTTAGTTGGATTCATTTACATAATTTGTTAGTTATTATATACTGAAGTTAAATTTTCTGCATATTATACATGTCTTTACTCATTACAATTCTGTGTTTCTTTATCCAACTTATCACAAAAACAATAACAATAAGCCTACAACAATGTTATGAGTAGTTAGCCCATAACCATATCAATGTAGATGTCATATTAATAATTATTCAACATAAAATTAGAATACTTCAGTAAACTAAATTTAATTTGCTATAAAAAATATGTTCTCTACAAGGAGTTTTCAAGTATGCTAGGTCTCCGCGGGCCGGACAAAATCTGTACGCGGGCCGGATGTGGCCCTCGAGCCGTAGTTTGGAGACCCCTGGTCTAGAAGACGGTTTTTAATAATGCTATCGGCACGCCGCTGCAAGCTGTCATATTGACAGAAAAACTGTCAAAACATCAGTGTTGACAACTGTAATCGGAAACTTTGGAGTGCTACCAACATAACTTGCATACAGATATTTCCTGACACCCGATATAAGTATTCAATGTTGTTATATTTTAATATAATTGTTTGCGCAGTTTAAAAACAAATAAAATCTGTTAGAATTGTTTACACTGAGATTTAGAGAATATTGTGATAGAGATTCGGTTTAATATCAAGAAATATCTAGTATATTTCTGTATATTATTATTCAAATTTTCCTTGTTTAAATAAGCACGTCTTAAAGTAGATCCTAAATCAAAAATCCAAAAAAAAACAATAATATTTTTTCATCGAATTATAGTAGTATAAATTGTCATCTAAATTGTCATTATTGTTCAAATTTTCCCTATTTAAATAAGCACGTCTTAAAGTAAATCCTAAATAGTTCAAATTGTCATTTATTTAAACAGGGAAAATTTGAACAATAACGACAACTTAAATAACAATTTGAACTACTAAGGGTCTACTTTACTGTCCGTTTTCATCTTGCACAATCCTACCTTTAATTCACACTTAAAAGGACATAACAGTTTTTTAATTTCTAACATGTGTTGAAAAATTAATAAAATACAGCAGAAAAATTCAAATTCAGGACAATTTTTATGTGGATACATGTTTTAACTCTGATTTCGTGTATGAAAATATTTTGTAGGTCATATAATTGTCAATCTGATATTAACTATGTATTTCAATGTGTAAGAAAACCGTCAATGTCATCATTGCTTTTTTTTCTCTTATGTAAGATATGGAACATTTAATTTCGCTAATTATATACTACATCTAAATGTACATATAAATACACTTATATTTTCTTATAGTTTCTGTGGAATAACATGATCAAAACTAAGGAGAATAAAAAAATTGGTCGGAATCGCTATTTACGAATAACAGAGATTCAGACCAAATTTATGTTTAAACATTTAGCACTTCATCTTATGATCTTGTATCATTGGCAGTGCTGTAATTTATCTAGATACATTCTTGCTTGAGTACCAAAAGTTGTATCTAGATACATTTTTTTCTGAAGTATCTGTATTTGTATCTAGATACGAAAAAGATGTATCTGTTACAACACTGCATTTTACGTTAATTACATACAAGTAGCAAATGATTCATTTTTAAGAGCATTATATAAAAAAATAGTTTTGCACATTTTATTAAATATTTATGAGCATTTTTCTTTTGCATATAAAATATGTATGCAAAAACAAAACAACTTTTCGGTTGGTTTTCCCTGTATCTGCAATGTATCTAGAAGTATCTAGATACTTTTCAAATGTATCTGTATCTGTATAGTTTCAAATTTGTATCTAGATATGTATCTAGATACATGTTTTCTAAAGTATCTGTATCTGTATCTAGATACAAAAAAAATGTATCTGTTACAACACTGATCATTAGGTGATTGAATGGATTAAAACTAGTAAATTACAATACTCATATAAAATGGGGGTGATCTTACATATGAAATCAGTACACACACATATCAAATGGACGTGTTCTATATACATATGTAATAAGTACACATGCATATCAAATGAAGGTGTGTACATATGCAATTAGTAAACACATATATCAAAGACGTGTTCTAAAATATGTAATAAGTACAAGTCTCTTGCACAAATACTGAATTATTACTAAAAGTTGTAAAGCTACACTTGATTTATGTTACTAGAAACAAAAATCGAATTGGATTTAAATTCTAAATATGGTTAGTTTACTGACCTAAATATTTATTTAGTTTAAACTAATTACAGTAAGGTAATTATTCCTTTCTTTGTGTATAATATAACATTTAACACGCACATCAAACTAACTAAGCAACTTTTCGAACACTTACGTAATTAAAAAAAAATCTGATATGACCACCACATGATTTTCTCTTACTTATTGGCTGTGCAATTATAACTACAATACATTTTAACATCATGCACTTATATAATACTTAACATCGTCTACAAATATTAATACTTTTAATACGCTGTTTTTTGGCATATTACATTTAAGCAATATTTGAGATTATCACTCAAAAATACTTGATTATTCTACATATCAGATATCTCAAGAACAGCGCATTGAATATAACTTCAATTAAAGATATAATGTAACAATATATCAGTTAATATCGTGTATAAATGGTATTTCTTCTCATACTCCAGTTTTTAAGATATCAATAATAAAATATCGGCAGTATTTGAGAATACCACCTAAATGCACATGATTACACAAAAAAGCAAATATTTCAAGAAGAGTGCATTACATATGAATTCAATTGAAAATATATTGCACTAATATATCACTCAATATCAGCTATAAATTGAACTTATTTCGATATGCTGATTTTTGAGATATCACTAATTAAATATTACCAGTATATGAAAACATCACCCAAATGCACATTATTACACTACACATCAAATATCTCAATATCAACGCATTGGATATTAATACAATTAAAAACATTATGTACTAATATGATACTTGACATGGTCTACAAATTTAAATATACTTGATACGCTAGTTTTTTGCATATCAATATTAAATGTAAGCAGTATTTGAGAATATCACCAAAAAACTCTTAATAATTCTAAAAATCAAATATCTTAAGAACCCCGCATTGAATATTATTTCAATTAAATATGCAATGTACCAATATATCATTTACTATCGTGTATAAATTGTATTTCTTTTGATACGCCAGTTTTTGATATATCGATAATAAAATATCGACAGTATATGGGAATATCACCCAAATGCACATGATTACACAAAAAAGCAAATATCTCAAGAATAGCTCATTACATATTAATTCAATTGAAAATATTGCACTTGTATATCACTTAATACCATCTATAAATTGAACTTCTTTTGATACGCTAGTTTTTGAGATATCACTAATGAAATATCACCAGTATTTGAAAACATCACCTAAATGCACATAATTATACTAAACATCAAATATCTCAATATCAACGCATTGGATATTAATCCGATTAAGAACATAATGTACTAATATAATGCTTGACATGGTCTACAAATTTAAATACATTTGATTCGCTATTTTTTGCATATCAATATTAAATGTAAGCAGTAATTGAGAATACCACCAAAATACACTTAATGATTCTAAAAATAAAATATCTTAAGAACCGCGCATTGAATATTATTTCAATTAAATATGCAATGTACCAATATATCAGTTACTATCGTGTATAAATTGTATTTCTTTTGATACGCCAGTTTTTGATATATCGATAATAAAATATCGACAGTATATGGGAATATCACCCAAATGCACATGATTACACAAAAAGCAAATATCTCAAGAATAGCGCATTACATATTATTTCAATTGAAAATATATTGTACTAATATATCACTCAATATCATCTATAAATTGAACTTCTTTTGATACGCTGGTTTTTGATATATCGATAATAAAATATCGGCAGTATATGGGAATATCACCCAAATGCACATGATTACACAAAAAAGCAAATATCTCAAGAATAGCGCATTACATATTATTTCAATTGAAAATATATTGTACTAATATATCACTCAATATCATCTATAAATTGAACTTCTTTTGATACGCTGGTTTTTGAGATAGCACTAATTAAATATCACCAGTATTTGAAAACATCACCCAAATGCACATAACTACACTAAACATCAAATATCTCAATATCAAAGCATTGGATATTAATCCAATTAAGGACATAATGTATTCATATACTACTTGACATAGTCTAGAATTTTGAATACATTTGATACGCTAGTTTTTTGCATATCAATATAAAATGTAAGCAGTATTTGAGAATATCACCAAAAAACACTTAATGATTCTAAAAATCAAATATCTTAAGAACCACGCATTGAATATTATTTCAATTAAATATGTAATGTACTAATATATCAGTTACTATCGTGTATAAATTGTGTTTCTTTTGATACGCCAGTTTTTGATATATCGATAATATAATATCGGCTGTATATGGGAATATCACCCAAATGCACATGATTACACAAAAAAGCAAATATCTCAAGAATAACGCATTACATATTAATTCAATTGAAAATATACTGTACTTATATACCACTCAGTAACATCTTTAAGTTGTACTTCATTTGATATGCTAGTTTTTGAAACATCACTAATAAAATATCAACAGTATTTTAAAACATTACCCAAATACACATAATTACTCTAAACATAAAATATTTCAAAAAGCAGCGCATTGGATATTGGTCCAATTAAAAACATATTGTACTTATATAATATTTAACGTCATCTACAAATTTTACTAATTTTGATACGATAGTTTTTGGTATATCACTATAATAAATTTAAGCAGTATTTGGGATTATCACTCAAAAATACTTGATTATTCCATAAATCAGATATCTCAAGAACAGCGCATTGAATATTACTTAAATTGAAAATATATTGCACTAATATATCGATCAAGATCATCTATAAATTGAACTTATTTTGATACGCTGGTTTTTGAGTTATCACTCATTAAATATCACCAGTATTTGAAAACATCACCGAAATGCACATAATTACACTAAACATAAAATATCTCAATATCAACGCATTGGATATTAATTTAATTAAGAACATAATGTACTAATATAATACTTGACATGGTCTACAAATTTAAATATATTTGATACGCTAGTTTTTTGCATATCAATATTAAATGTAAGCAGTATTTGAGAATATCAACAAAAAACAGTTAATGATTCTAAAAATCAAATATAATAAGAACCGCGCATTAAATATTATTTTAATTAAATGTATAATGTACCAATATATCAGTTACTATCGTGTATTAATTGTATTTCTTTTAATACGCGAGTTTTTGATATATCGATAACAAAATATCGGTAGTATATGAGAATATCACCCAAATGCACATGATTACACAAAAAAGCAAATATCTAAAGAAGAGCGCATTACATATTATTTCAATTGATAATATACTGCACAAATATATCACTCAATATCATCTATAAGTTGTACTTCATTTGATACGCTAGTTTTTGAAACATCACTAATAAAATATCAACAGCATTTGAAAACATTACCCAAATACACATTATTACTCTAAACATCAAATATCTCAAAATCAGCGCATTGGATATTATACCAATTAAAAACATAATGTACTAATATAACACTTAACGTCATCTACAAATTTTACTAATTTTGATACGCTAGTTTTGGGTATATCATTATAATAAATTTAGCCACTATTAGAGAATATCGCTCAAAAACACTTGATTATTCTAAAAATCAAATATCTCAAGAACAGCGCATTGAATATTACTTCAATTGAAAATATATTGCACTAATATATCACTCAATATCATCTATAAATTGAACTTCTTTTGATACGCTGGTGTTTAAGATATCACTAATTAAATATCACCAGTATTTGAAAACATCACCTAAATGCACATAATTACACTAAACATCAAATATCTCAATATCAACGCATTGAATATTAATCCAATTAAGAACATAATGTACAAATATAATACTTGACATGATATACAAATTTAAATATATTTGATACGCTAGTTTTTTGCATATCAATAGTAAATGTAAGCAGTATTTGAGAATATCACCAAAAAACACTTAATGATTCTAAAAATCAAATATCGTAAGAACCACGCATTGAATATTATTTCAATTAAATATATAATGTACGAATATATCAGCTACTATCGTGTATAAACTGTACTTCTTTTGATACGCCAGTTTTTGATATATCGATAACAAAATATCGGCAGTATGTGAGAATATCACCCAAACGCACATGATTACTCAAACGAAGCAAATATCTCAAGAATAGCGCATTACATATTAATTCAATTGCAAATATATTGCACCAATGTATCACTCAATATCATCTATAAATTGAACTTCTTTTGATACGCTGCTTTTGAGATATCACTAATTAAATATCACCAGTATTTGAAAACATCACCCAAATGCACATAATTACACTAAACATCTACTATCTCGATATAAACGCATTGGATATTAATCAAATTAAGAACATGATGTACTAATATAATACTTGACATGGTCTACAAATTTAAATACATTTGATACGCCAGTTTTAGCATATCAATATTAAATGTAAGCAGCATTTGAGAATATCACCAAAAAATACATGATGATTCTAAAAATCAAATATCTTAAGAACCGCGCATTGAATATTATTTCAATTAAATATGTAATGTACCAATATATCAGTTACTATCGTGTATAAATGGTATTTCTTTTGATACGCCAGTTTTTGATATTTCGATAATAAAATATCGGCAGTATATGAGAATATCACCCAAATGCACATGATTACACAAAAAAAGCAAATATCTCAAGAAGAGCTCATTATATATTAATTCAATTGAAAATATATTGCATTAATATATCACTCAATATCATCTATAAATTGTACTCATTTTGATACGCTAGTTTTTGAGATATCACTAATAAAATATCAACAGCAGGACATGTGAGGCATAGCTCTTAGATTTTTGTTTAAAATCAGTATTAATTAATTTGTGCCGGTGGAATTTACTTTCTACACAATTGCGATTGTAACTACAGTCATTATAAAGATGTGCTATTTTACGATTAGTAGGTACCATATAGTATGCTAGTACCTTAGTACCATAGTACCATACCATTAAAACTTCATATTACCATCCTCATAAAATATTGTGTATGTGAGAAAAGCAGAGAGACGAGAAAGCAAATCCATGCAATAGTTATTTTTGCCCTATTAGAGTACTCTATACTACGCATAATAGAAAAAAAAAGAAATATATACATATATATATATATATATATATATATATATATATATATATATATATATATATATATATATATATATATATATATAGAGCAATAATGCGCCATGGCACTGATATTAAAACAGACACTTAATTTTTATACGCAAATAACAAGTCGCAATGAAAATATTTCTAGCTGCAGCAACATTTAAATGCAGCGAAATATTCAAGATATTTTTTTTATTGGCAACGTTTAGAAATTGAGCGCTGCATTTTCTCAGCTGCATATTACTATTCATGCCTGGAAATTTGCATAAGGAGAACGCGTTTAAATACGCCAAGAAAGATATGCACGTGACTAAGCATGTAATGGTGGAAAAATGATACGAAAAAAGTCTGCGCGATTAGGTGGAAAAGTGTGTCACTGGGAATAAATTTTCGCTCAAGGTTGATGTGATTTTGTTAATCCAAAGTGGTAAATAATCGATAGATGTGTGACACTGAAATGTGAAAGTTCATTTTCGTTTGTTGTTTAAATTAATTTCGTTTAACAATTATTAACAATTATTGTAATATTATAACAATATTATATTATATATATATATATATATATATATATATATATATAATATTGTATATTATAACGTGTGAGCAAACAGTATTATCATCAAAGATTGCTTTGCATCTAAGGTCATACAGTTTAGTGGTAGAGCTTAATAATGCCCTCTTGGAGTCTTGGATGAACATAATTTTAGCTCGCACGGTATTTACCTTTTTTCCTTTGACACAATTTCATTTATGTTTGTAATAACACTGTTGTTTTTGTAAACATTTCTTGAGATAATAAACTATTATTATTATTATTATGTAAAGAAATGTAAATTGTATAAATGATATAATATTCTGCAATATCCTGTCATAAATGTTATATGGTATCAACAATTGTTATTTGTGCAATAAAGCACTAAATATAAATATTTTACGAGCCTCAATGAATAACTACATAGTAAGATAACTTCTGTGGCGAGTTGCACTGTTCATTTTTAGAAATCATGTAATTAAATAATTTGCAACATCAATTTTAGGTTAGGTGTATTATGTAGAAATTTAGTTCCAATTAATTATTATTATCATATCATCTACTATCTAATCATCTCATTATCACTATTTTAGATCAAAGTGCGGAATTAATTGCTCTTTTATCTAAAATAGTATCTTCAATTAGTTAATTTTCCGTTTAGAAAACCCCTTTTAACTAAAGATGATTAATTACGGCGGAAAAACCGTTTAAATCGCTAGCCTAATAAAGATTATACTAGGTATTGGCATAGATTATAAATCAATGTTGGATATAAATCAAATTAATATCGTTAGCCTTAAGGACATTATAATCAATGGCAAAACTATGATTAAATACATTTTAAAATTATGATTTAAAAAAATAATTTAAAGCAAATAGCTTTTTAAATTTAAATAAATATTAGCCCTCCTAAATATTCAGATCAGTCAGCTAACAGGAAAGCAAAAATAATTGCTGGTTATCAATTGATATAATCATATTACGTTTCGTTTCTCGTACATACTGGTAAAGTAATTAGGTCTTATAGTTTTTTGTTTGTTTTTTATTTATTTGCCTAACTCGTTTCGGGCGATTATGGCCATTTTCAGAGGCTATTTCTATAATAAATTAATATTATTAGGTATGTTTAAGTGTTGTTGTTATATTCGTTTAAGTGGTATTAAATGGTTGTAAAAAGTACTTAAATTTACTTATATTCCGTTTTGTTAAAATTTAAGTCTGTTTGAATTGTAATGTCGAATGATATTGATTGACGTTTTTTAATTTATTAATGTGTATGTTGTTTTATTAAATGTCGTATGGATTATTTAAAAATTTATAGAGTGGCTTGAAATTTATATTTGTTTGTTCGTTAAGACATTGCATGTTTGGTTCTTTATTTAAAAGTTTATCAATTTTGTATGATTCTAATAGTGTTTGTTTCAGACCTTTGTTGGTATTATGTAAAAGTATAGTGTTTTTGTCGGTTTCGAATTTGTGATTGTTAAAGAGGAGAGATTGTCTGCCAAAATTTGATATATTAATATCTCTTAAGATTTGTTAAATGTCGTATGGATTATTTAAAAAATTATAGAGTGGCTTGAAAATTAGATTTGTTTGTTCGTTATGGCATTGCATGTTTGGTTCTTTATTTAAAAGTTTATCAATTTCGTATGATTCTAATAGTGTTTGTTTCAGACCTTTGTTGGCATTATGTAAAAGTATAGTGTTTTTGTCGATTTCGAATTTGTGATTGTTAAAGAAAGATTGTCTGCCAAAATTTGATATATTAATATCTCTTAAATGTTCTTTTATTCTAATTTTTATAGCTCTTACTGTTTCCCCTATATATTTAGCACTGCAATCATTACTTGTAATAGCATAAACTCCATTTTTGCCATTGCAATTTGTTTGGTCTTTAGCATTAAAAAGTTGAGATTTCATTGTGTGTTTGGTTTTATATGAAGTTTTTATGTTGTAATGTTTCCATATTTAGTTAATTTTGTCGCTGATGTATAAGTATAGTGTTTTTGTCGATTTCGAATTTGTTATTGTTAAAGAAAGATTGTCTGCCAAAATTTGATATATTAATATCTCTTAAATGTTCTTTTATTCTAATTTTTATAGCTCTTACTGTTTCCCCTATATATTTAGCACTGCAATCATTACATGTAATAGCATAAACTCCATTTTTGTTTTTGGAATTTGTTTGGTCTTTAGCATTAAAAAGTAGAGATTTTATTGTGTGTTTGGTTTTAACTGAAGTTTTTATGTTGAAATGTTTCCATGTTTGGTTTATTTTGTCGCTTATGTAATTTGGTGAAAGATTTGTAAAATGTGTTATTTGTATTATTTTGAGTATATGTTAAAATTTTATTTGTGTTGATATAAAGGGTTTTCCAATAAGAGGTGTTATTTTGATATTCAAAGAAAAATGCCATTTTTTATTATAAATCATCAGATGTTTATTTCATTACAAAGAGGAAGGTATGCCGTTAATAGTGGAAAATAACATCAAGCAAATGACCACCACGGCCACGCTTACAGGACAAAATCCTTTTCATGAAATTTTCCATAACTAAATCGCAAAGTGGCTGCTGTATGTCCTCGATAGCCTCACGAATTCCATCTTTGAGGTCTTGAATCGATACTGGGCTGTTGGCGTAGACCTTCTCCTTCACGTGGCCCCAAAGAAAGAAGTCGCAAGGTGTTAAATCACAAGATCTCGGTGGCCAATTGTGATCACCTCTTCGAGAGATAACACGGTCCGGAAACTTTTCCCTTAAAAGATCAATGGTTTCGTTGCTTGTGTGGCACGTAGCGCCGTCTTGTTGAAAGTGAACGTTGTCCAGATCAATACCATCCAATTCCGGCCATAAAAAATCGTTAATCATCTCTTGATAGCGCAATCCATTCACCGTAACTGTTGCGCCAGCCTCATTTTCGAAAAAGTAAGGTCCAATGACTCCGCCGGACCATAAACCGCACCAAACAGTCACACGTTGAGGATAGAGAGGCTTTTCAACAATATCTCTTGGGTTTTCTGAGCCCCAGATGCGACAATTTTGCTTGTTGACGAAGCCACCGAGGTGGAAATGGGCCTCATCACTGAAGATGATTTTTCGATGGAATTCCGGATCATTTTCATGCATTTCAACGACCCAATCAGCAAAGTCACGACGTTGTTGATGATCGGCCGGCTTGAGTTCTTGTGTTAACTGGACTTTATAAGCCTTAAGACCCAAATCTTTATGCAAAATACGGTGTAATGACGTTTGTGGAATACCTAATTCCAAAGAACGACGAGGAATGGACAAACCTGGGTTTTCTTCAACACTTTCGGCTACAGCAGCAATATTCTCGGCTGTTCTTGAGCGACGTGCACGGGTTTTATTCTTCTCATCACTAACTTGTCCCAACAGCTCGAATTTTTCCACCAATTTCTGTATTGCGGTCCGACAAGGTGCTTCACGACGACCCAAAAATGTTCGAGTTTTACGAACCGTCTCTGCCAAATTTTCACCATTTTTATAGTGAATTTTAATAATTTCAATGCGTTGTTGAAGCGTGTATCGTACCATTTTTATTAATGGCGTAGTTTCTACTTGTCAAATGCCAAGAAATGACAGCTTCAAAAGTGACATCTACCGAAATAGCGGGCTATTCAAAATAACACCTCTTATTGGAAAACCCGTTATATGGTGATTTTTTAATTTGTTGGTAAGCTGGTTATTTTTATCATTTTATTGATTGTTTTTAATTTGAAGTTGTTGCAATTTAAAAAAATATTTTTTGAGTTTTGTCATTGTAGTTCAGTGGTGTTGTAATCATTATATTGATGGGTGTGTGTATGGCAGCTTATAAGTGCGATTTGTGGTGAAAAGAATCTGCTGGAATTATGCTGATTTTATGTGTGGCCTTTCTAAATATTTTGAAACCAACTTTATTATTTGTTTTATAAAATGTAAGGTCTAAAAAAAATGATGTTGCTCTGTTCGGTTTCAAGGGTGAATTTAATATTTTTGTGTAGATTGTTTATTAAGTTGTGTATATCAATTATATTATATTCCTTATTATTTGTCCTGATTTGTCCAGAAAAAACTGAAGACCTAATTACTTTTCCAGTAAGTTCGAAAAAAGGAACATAATACAATATATACAACTGCTATAATGGATGAAACTATAATAAAAAAGAAAAAAATGATATAATAATTATATTCTTCTATATATATATATATATTTAATATAGAATGTAATAATTATTACATATTGCATATAATTACTTTCCCAGTAAGTACGAGAAAAGTAACATAATATAATATATACAACTGGTATAATGGATGAAACTATAATAAAAAAATTAAAATAATGATATTATAATTATATTTATCTATATTTATTTATTTTTAATATAGAATGTAATAATTATTAAAGAAACTATTTATGTATGTACGCACTACGCTTTTATTTACGAATTTCATCTGATAATAATATTTGTGACGTACCCCAGAAAAATTATAATAGATTATTGGCTTTGCGGCCGTGCTATGTATGTATGCAACTTTATGTACGTGCAAAAGTTTATACAAGTGGAATGTAGAAAACTCGCTTGGCTCGAATCTAGCTCGATCATTTCTGATAATAAATATGTATGTATGTTATTACCCTTTAATTTGATATTAATTAACACACGCGGAACATATTTAATTGTAACAGGTTATAGACAATTACATTCTATATTATTACGAAGGCAACGTGCTGAAAACCATACCGCAATATGATAATTTAGTAACGATTTCGTCTGATTTAACTGCGATTGCTCATACATTATTGACGATTTTAGAAAAATTAAACAAAATAAACAAAACAAATAATAATCATGAGGTATCAAACTGATGTCTCTCTTAGTAATAAATTTTTACAGATATATAGATACATAGATATAGAGATATAGATATAGATATATAGATATAGATATATAGATATAGATATATAGATATAGATATATAGATATAGATATATAGATATAGATATATAGATATAGGTATATAGATATAGATATAGATATTGTTACGTTTTTATTGCCCTACGTTCGGGACTACAAATGTTACGTTACGTTACGTTTTTGTTTACTCTGCCTATTTTATTAGTGTTGAATATTTAAGCATTTACTTGTTTTGTAACTTTTTGTTCTTTCTCTTATCTCAGGTTCAATAGTAGGTTCAATCATAACTAAATAGAGTTTTGTTCAAATACTTTAATGAATTGAAAATAACCAAAAATATTAAAACGTCTAATATAAACTGAACTAAACAAACAAATCAAAAACAATAGAAAACAAAACTATTAAATAAATAATAAACTATGGCCAACATTAACAAACTAAATCCTATATACACAAGCCAACTTATGTGATAATATGACTCTTGCACTTTACACAAACTTTCTACTTGCAGTTTTCTTCTTGTGGTTCCTTGATTAAATCGTCCTCTTGTCCCTGCTTTCCCTTCTGATCCGTTGTTGATTCCCACAAAAGTAAACAGCTACTTTTGTGTGCGAAGTTGAGCGGCTTGAAGTCCTGATTTTGAATATCTCCGTCACGGCTCCTATCTCGTTGAATTCCTCTCCTGGTTGACTGTCTTCTTCCAGTCCTATGTCCAATCGTTGAAACCCCGTTAATATTTTGTAATGTATTCGTATTAGTATCGCAACATCTCCACCCGCGATCCACACGCGTCTCTCCCACTCGTCAATCTCCTTGTTGATTATTTTCGACTTTCCATTATTCAATTCCCCAAGCGTCTATGCACGAAGTCACCTGTCACCCGTGGTAACCGATCAACAACCTCCATCCGTGGATTGCTTTGTATATTTGTGCATACTTGTTCATATTCACATTTACAATATTTACAATAATTTTTGTTAGCTTGTGCCCTAAAGATTATAATTCTATCTAAAACCTATATGATAATAACAATAAATCTATTCTAATTAATCTAAATAAACATTACAAATACCATCACAATATATAGATATAGATATATAGATATATAGATATAGATATATAGATATAGATATATAGATATATAGATATAGATATATAGATATAGATATATAGATATAGATATATAGATATATAGATATATAGATATATAGATATAGATATATAGATATATAAATATATAGATATAGATATATAGGGTGTTTTTTTTTTCATTTTAAGCATTGGGATCGCAGAAATCATAAGACATAGAGATTCGGTTAAATCAGGAAAAAGTTGTCGTTTTAAGACTAATGCAAGATATGCTTTTGTTTTTTGAAAAAATACCACAGTTTTTCAATTAATATAAAACTTTTTTTTTTAAATGGCAGTCATAGTTGGCTTAGAAATTTTGGAAAAGGCCTAATTTTTCTCTTTATAGCTATACAAGGTTTGCTATACTTACTTTGATAAATAATGGCCATGTTCGAAAATTAACTTTAAGAAAATTATTACTTACTTTGACAAATAAACACAATACATGACTATTTGTATTTTTGAGAGTATTAAAAACAGAGTTGCCATGGAAATTTTGTTGTTTTATTTTAATTTATTATTATTTTTTTGGATCGCAAAAACATAAGACATAGAGATTCGATTAAATGAGGAAAAAGTTATCGTTTTAAGAGCTAATGCAAGATATGCTTTTGTTTTTTGAAAAATTCCACAGTTTTTCAATTATTATACAAACTCTTTTTTTTTTAATGGCAGTCATAGTTGGCTTAGACATTTTTAAAAATGACTCATTTTTGTCTTTATAGCTATACAAGGTTTGCTATACTTACTTTGATAAATAATGGTCATGTTCGAAAATTAACTTTATGAAAATTATTACTTACTTTGACAAATAAACACCATACAGGACTTTTTGTATTATTGAGAGTATTAAAGACAAAGTTTGCCATGGAAATTTTGTTGTTTTATTTTAATTTATTATTATTTTTGTAATATATATGTTAGCTTTCTGCTAATAAATATTATTATTATTATTATTATTGTTTTCCTCTAACTACGAGAATTCTACTAACTTTTCTATTGTAATAATTATACTAAATTCTATTCAAATTATACAACGAAAATTTCTCCATTTTTTTTCTTTATAACGATACAAGGTTTGCTAAATTTACTTTCATAAATAAATGAGATGAAAGTAAGTTTAGCAAACCTTATATCGTTATAAAGGAAAAACAAAATGCCCTTTTTAATAATGTCAAAGCCAATCATGACTGCCAGTTATAAAAAATAAGTTTGTTATAACTCAAAAACTATGTTTTTTTTAAACAAAAGCATATCTTGTATAAGGTCTTAAAATTACAAATCTTTCCTCATTTAACCGATACTCTATGTTTTTTGGTTTTTGAGATCCCAATGCTTAAAATGAAAACAAATCTCACTCTGTATAAGATATTTAAAATTGAGTACTTACTGGTAAATATTTACTTATTATATTTTATTATTGATTTTGCCCGACTAGTTTCGGTTTTTATAAATATCCTAAATGTATTGGGTACTACTATTATTAAATTAATTTAAAAATTAAAAAAATAAATGCCTCCGAAGATGGTTATTTATGTAACGGTACAATACCGGGGTATCATTATAAATTGTAATTAATTTATAAACGTAGAGTGGCTCGTAATCTAAGTGGCAGTACTTCACCTGTGTTTGATTCATGGAATCGTTATAGTGACAAGATCGATGGTTCGTTGTTCAAGTATTGTGTCTGTTACGGGGAAAATATCAAATTATACGCATACACAAATATCATCATACAGTAATTTATTCATTCAGTAATTCATATGGTTTTACATTTTAATTTAGCAAGTAAGGTTTGGTTCATTTGGTTATGGTAAATAATACGCTTTACATTTATGTGGTGACTAAGGGTTTATTTAATAAGTAATAACACACAAATAATGAAGAATGACGATTTATTCTCAATTAAAGTTTTGAAATGAGTAATGATTTTTACGTGGTTTCTGATTATTTCATTTGGTTATGGTAAAATAATACGCTTTACATTTATGTGGTGACTAAGGGTTTATTTAATAAGTAATAACACACAAATAAGGAAGAATGACGATTTATTTTGAATTAAAGTTTTGAAATGAATTTAATGATTTTTACGTGGTTTCTGATTATATTTCGTGGTATTCTGACGTGAATTAATGTTATAATTCAAATTCTACTGGTTACTAGTACATGCGATCTGTCCCTGCTAATAACGGTGTTTTGGTTATGTCATTCATTCCCCATGCGTTCGTTCATCCATGTTTTTGTCTTTTATGTACTTGATTTAATTTTTCCTCAGATAAAGGTTAGCAGTGCATTTCCCAGCAAATAACATGCCAGTACCAAGGGTGACGATTTACCCTTAATAACAGTTTCGCAATGCATTTACCAAGCAATAACACCCAAATAATTATATTGCAAATTTCGATCGGTGATTTGTGCACGATGGTCAGTTGTGTCTGGCTAAAGTACATATATCTGATCTCATAGCGAGTCTCATACCCTAACCCTACTAGTCTGACGTGTATGAGACATAAGCCCTTTTGTTGGTGATTAACTCTTTTTATTGTTTATATTATCTTTTCTTTTGCTTTGATTTGGTCTCAGATGCATCTTTTTGACTCTTTTTATTTTTATTTTCTTTTGTTTTTGTTTTGATTTGGTCTGAGATGCATCTAATTGTGAGGTAAATTACGATCGGTGATTTGTGCACGATGGTCAGTTGTGTCTGGCTAAAGTACATATATCTGATCTCATAGCGAGTCTCATACCCTAACCCTACTAGTCTGACGTGTATGAAACATAAGCCCCTCGTTTGTTTTTGACTCTTTTTATTTTTTTTATATTATCTTTTCTTTTGCTTTGATGTGGTCTCAGATGCATCTTTTTGACTCTTTTTATTTTTCTTTTCTTTTGTTTTTGTTTTGATTTGGTCTGAGATGCATCTAATTGTGAGGTAAATTACGATCGGTGATTTGTGCACGATGGTCAGTTGTGTCTGGCTAAAGTACATATATCTGATCTCATAGCGAGTCTCATACCCTAACCCTACTAGTCTGACGTGTATGAGACATAAGCCCCTCATTTGTTTTTGACTCTTTTTATTTTTATTTAATTAATATATTTTTTTTTATGTCTTCTTTTGTTTTTAATATTTTCATTTATTTTTAGTTTGTTTTTACTTTGTTTTTGTGATAATTGAATTCACTTAGCGGATGTGATTCTGCATGATTTTGACTTTGATTCATTCACGGATTTATATCCCTTCTTTACGCATGCTCATGCATGAATTCCCTTGATTCGCATTCATTCTTAACTGCCGTTATGTTTCGTATTTATTAACTTTATTTCTCACCCGATCATGACTTATGACTTGGACTCATTCAATGATTTATCTATAATATTCACATGCTCGTGCTGCCGGAAAATACTGACTCGCATTCATCCATTTCTCACTCGCTCAAGAATTCAAATATGCAAATACTGACCACATGCATTATCGATGCTAAGGGCTGTTTTATTTCACCGGCATACAATTACAACTTATTAGTTTGATCACTCACTCGGCTGATTGATTAGTGATATTAACTACGCAACGCTAATTACAAGGATTTAGTGACTTGGTGTGACATGATGATATTTGCTGATTTTTGTGATAATTATTGACCTTCACGGATACCGGTTTTGATTTCCCGTTGCGACCGCTACCTGGGAAATCCCTTGAGTTTATATCTGTTTAAATACCTTCCTGAACTAAGCTCTTTCCCGAATCCCTTGCTAATAAAATATAAATAATAATTAAAACGCATGATAATCGAGTTTTGGTGGTGGTTTATGTGGAGTAGCAATACTTATCATACGTGACAATATTACGAAGAGAACCATACACGTTGTGGGGTGTGATTAGTTAATATGTTCGACCCGAACACATCAAGGGGTTAGAGCGATATTTGTAGTCTGCTTCAAGCGCGCAAATCTGTTTCAAAGTGCGTCGCGAAACCCACAGATCGCTCTAATTACGCAGAAAACCATACATGTTATCGCATGAGATTGATGAATGTGTTCGATCCGCACATACCAACGGGTAAGAGCGATTTTGTTGTACGGCGTGTGATTGGTTAATATGTTCGACCCGAACACATCAAGGGTTTAGAGCGATATTTGTAGTCTGCTTCAAGCGCGCAAATCTGTTTCAAAGTGCGTCGCGAAACCCACAGATCGCTCTAATTACGAAGAGAAACATACATGTTATCGTATGAGATTGATGAATGTGTTCGATCCGCACATACCAACGGGTAAGAGCGATTTTTGTAGTCTTCTTCAAGCGCGCCCTTGTATTTCAAAGTGCGGCGCGAAACCCACGGATTGCTCTAATTACGAAGAGGGTTACACACCTTTGCGCCATTTTGGGGGTTTTGTTCTTTCGTAATTTTGTGACATGATATTTTCTGGCGGATTGCCGAATTAATTTACTTGACCCGCGTACTGACTTGTCTGCTAAATATTTCGCAGTGCCCTTCGAAATTGGCAGTTTGATTCGCGTTACTCGATCATCAATTGCGTCAGTACTCACTCATTAACCGTTTCTCTCTCTTGCCGACTGGATAGTTGTACTGATGTCGTAGTAGCTCGTGCCCTTGGTGTTGATTTGAATTACTCCGCGATCTCCCCGAAAATATCTAACTGGTTCAATACTGCCCTAATTGAATAATCAATTTCCCTGACTGTTTATACTAATTGCGCCCCCGTTTACACTCTCGCGATTTGTCTCGTGCCCTCGGCCGTCGAGCACTAAGTGACCTCTCCCCCTGCTTTCGCATACTCTTATATGTTTTACCTCCACATTCTCCCCGCGCACTGGGCTCAAATACTGCCGTCCCCGATCTCTTCTACGGTGGTCTCTCTTCCTGGGCAAGTGCCTTTTTCGATGCCTGCGCAATAATTTCTCCCACACGTTTAAGCCACTCGATATTTTGCTGGCGGATTTGGTTTCGCTACCGATACAAATCATGTCCCCTCGTGGTGTGAGTTATCCAGCCCAAATGGGCTCTGTTCTAAGAATTTCGGTACGCGTGCATGTAGCTCGCGCTGTTTTTATGGTACTTAAGTTAATGAATGTATGGGCCGTAATATTATACTTTCGGTTTTGGGACGCCCGGCATTGGTCAATGTCGGCCAGTGGCACATCCCATGTCTGGACTCGAGTAATTTATATTTTCATGAACTGTTGATATTTCCGCCCGACTAGTAAAATCGTGTTACCCTCAAGTTAATGGCTTTTATTGTCCCCATTGTTGATAGAATTCTCCCGGACTGGTTTAGGGGTCTGTGGCCCCCCCACGATCTGTTTACGTAGTTTTACGCCGGAATGCGATACTTATTTAATTATTAATACGAACGATTTTTCAGCAAATAACACCTGTCTTATCTACTCGTTGTTTAGCTAAATAAAACATGGTTTGTCGTGGGTCATTTCATTTATAAAAACCGAAACTACTCAGGCAAAATAAATAATAAAGTAAAATAAAAATAAATATTTACGAGTAAGAACTCAATTATAACAATTTTAAATATAATTAACTGGTATTATGGATAAAACCTTATATTTAATAATTTTTTGTACCCTCGCTATGGGAAGTAAGATATTATTAACTGGTATTGTGGATAAAACCTTAGATTTAATAAATTTTTGTTCCCTCGCTATGGGAAGTAAGTTCTTAAACACTCACATAGATGCTTACGTTTCAAATCATGCAGAAAGAACTTTGCAATACTGTAGTAAATGCCAATGAAAATCCTGTATTTTATAACAATTTGGTCGCTACATTTTAAAAACAAATTACATTCCACATGTGAATAACTTACCATAAAATAAATTCATTAATAATATATGTAGATTAATTACTTGTAGGTACCCAAGTTTATAGTATACGTAGTGTGAATATGTAAATATACTTAGAAATAAAACGTAGCACCTTTTTCACAAAAAACATTAGTCTGATGAATTTGTTGTGCTCACTTGTCCAGGAAGACATCTTATAACATCCAACTCCCCGTTGTAAATATAGTGTATATATTTGTGTATAAGGTTGATATACAGGGTGTCCAAGATTTTTTGTCCAAAAAGTTACAAAGGCGGTTAAATTACAAAAAAGTGGCGCAATTTAGTGGTCAGTAATATTCTGTTGAGAAAACTAGAAATTTCCACTTACTTCCGGAGATATTCATACAAAAATCGTTTCGGGACTATTTTTGGCTAGAATACATCCGGCAAAATTCAGCATTCTGCTTCCTGTACATGCTATTTTCAAAAAAATTCTAGAGAACCAGTTTGAGAAAATATCAAGTACAGTCATGCTCACATAAATCTAGTACAAAAAAATTGACATTGCTATATAAAATTGCTATTGTAACCTAATTTCTTGTACTAGATTTATGTGAGCATGACTATATCGATATTTTGAGTATCAGTCATAGATTGATAATCTCATTTTTAGATCATAGAGTCGCTATGCAGAAATGGTCTCTTTTTAATAGCTCTCTTAAATATGATCACTGTAGAAGTTGTTTTATTACAAAAAAAAACCCCATATTTGTTTTGTTTGGAGGCCATAATGAAAGGCAGAAAGTACAAATCGTGGAAACTGTTTAGAAGAAGTTTTTGAAGTTTCGAAAAAAAATTTAACCATTTTTACAATGTTATAATCCTTCCAAAATTGTGTCTAGATGATGTATATCTAAATGGAATTGTGGACAGTACCGCTAATTGCTTATTGAATATGTTTGTAAAATAAACTATTGATGCATATTATTTTGCTGTTATGGCCGATGATAGTAGAACAGAAGATAAATTAAGAATGATAGTAAATCATATTTATGCCATTAAGGCAGTTAAATTAACATATCCGACATTTTAGAATATTTTAAAGAATATCTGATGCAACAGCAAAATGTCTAGACGCGTTGCTCATTAAAAAACGTACCATTTTGTGTTTGTTCTTATATTTGAACAAAATCTTGAGGTAGCATCAGGAGTTCATCATTTGCTTCAGAGTGAAAAGTTTGATTCATCCTAAGCTTCTCAACTGTTTCTATGACTGGCATAGGGTAAGATGTAAGTTTTGTTAAAATTGATTGTCAGTTTTCGATGACTAATCCAATTAAAAAAATTCGAAGTTTCGCATTCTGCTATTTGCCTTAAGTCATTCCAAGAATTACCTTGATAAAAGATAACCGTACGTCCGCATAGCTTATTATTTTACCGTCGAAATTTTCGATTTCAAGCAAGTCGTTTAAGTACAGTATAAAAATTATAGGACCTAACACCTTGCCTTGGGGGACACCGCACTTTATTTGTTGCATGCTACTAGTTGCTTCATTTATTTTTACGTATTGACAACGATCGGCTAAATAACTTTTAAATAGTTTAAGAGCTTTCCCTCTGAAGCCATAGTTTTCTAGGACCTCTAGTAGCTGCTTATGACAGACTGTATCAAAGACCTTTGCAAGGTCCAGAAAGAGTCCAAGGCAAGGCTTCTTTTTATCAAGACAATTGTAAAGATTAGAAGTAAGAGAATAAATTGCGTCCTCTGTTGATAGAGTCCAAGGCAAGACTTATTTTGATCAAGACAATTGTAAATATTAGAAGTAAGAGAATAAATTGCGTCCTGTGCTGATTTTTCTTCCACAAATCCAAATAGATTTTGTGATAAGAGATTGTCCTTCTATAAGTAATTAATTATTTTTGTTTTATGAATTTTTGAAAAAATTTGGTTGGATTTGTGATTAATGACATCGGTCTATAATTTTCTACAAGGCTCTTACTACCATTTTTATGTAAAGGTGTAACGATTGTAACTTTAAATTCGTGAGGACATGAACCAGTTTCAATAATTTTGTTAATTAAAAATGCGAGTGGTTCAGCAATTTCTTCCTGTATTTCTTTTAATGTTTCCGCTTTTATATTATCACTGCCTGGTGCCTTATTATTTTTTAAAGATTTTATAATATTAATGATTTCTGAATTATTTGTAGGTCATAGAAAAATTGATCTAGTAGTGGGTGATCGGTTACGTGGTGGTAGGTCCAGTTTTTGAATTTGTCGAGACAATTTTATTCCTATATTACCAAAATAATAATTAAAATAATCTGCCTTTTCAAGATCAGTCATGTAAATAATATCATTATTACACAGGCTAACCACCAAAACACTTTTTGTGGGTGTTTACCTAATTATTGTCGTTTTAAGTGTGCTTATTCCATAAATAACATTAAAAATGCCATATCACCCACCATTTGTTCACATTTTAACATATACAGAGAACATGATAAAATGTGAACAAATGGTGGGTGATAAATAACATTAAAAATGCCATATCACCCACCATTTGTTCACATTTTAACATTTTCTCTGTATAGCTAGGTGATAGTTACAGCTGGGTGTATAGCTAGGTGATAGCTAGATATACCATAGATAGCTAGGTATAGCCATTCTTCAAAGGCATGTAAAGCCTTTAAAGACGGTAATGTTGAGAATATAAAGCCAGCTTTTACGTTGAAATAAAGTTCTGTTGGTATTTTAAAAGTCGTTTACTTTTCATATTCACTGCATATTTTACATATTTTCCCATATCTTACAAGGTCAAATTGCGACTAAACTGTGGGTCATGGAAACGATCAGAGTTCAGATACGGATTTAGCACCTAAAAAACTATAACAATCAGCTATCAAGATTTAAAAAGTTTTTTAAAACCTTGTTTTTGTTGGCCTGTGTTATCTATGTCGCGTATTTCTATTATAGATCTTGAAAGTTTTGCATAGCGTTTTAATGTCTTTTCGGCCACGATCTATTTGATTGTTGTAGTAATTTTGTTTTCTAGTTTTGATTAC
Source organism: Othius punctulatus (assembly GCA_951805005.1). NCBI lineage: Eukaryota > Metazoa > Arthropoda > Insecta > Coleoptera > Staphylinidae > Othius > Othius punctulatus. Next base: position 16,490,386 of record OX638141.1, read on the forward strand.
GGTGTTCAAGAGATTCCTGTAGTTTAAATACTCCGATTTTAATGCTACGTTCAGGGGGCTACTCTTATGCCTTTTACAGAGTATGTTTCTTTTATTAATTGACTTGACTAGGCCATTTGTAATCCAGTTTTTCCGTTTAATCTCATTTTTATTAAGTTTGACTGTATAAGAGGACAGGTTAATTTTCTAACATAGTAATTTGACGAACATCGATGAGATTTCATCTACGTCATATTTGTCATACAGTTGTTAGAAGTTGTGATTTTTAAGTTCAGTTCTCAATTTGGCGTAGTTTATGACCCTAATATTTGTTTTGTGGTTTTTCACTGTGTTGTTTTCTAGTTTTTCATCATTAAAGAGAATAATTATTAGTTCCGCGTAATGTTCAGTTACGTGTATCTTAACTGTGAAGGGCTCATATGTTTCGTTGATATTACCGATTGATTTCACAAATATATGATCCAGGCAAGTTTTTGAGTCTTCCCTTGGGATTGTGTTTATTGTACTTATATAACTATATTCACTTAAAATATTGAGGTAAGCCATAATTAATATTATTTTGAAAATGATAATTTTTAAATAGATCGGATAATTCTCTGTATAATGATATTCGCGTATACTATTGACGAAGATAATAACGGCCTGTCGCCTCGTGAATCTGGAACCAATTAAACTTTTCGCATGTAAAACGATGCTATTTATATTAAAATTTCGCCCACTCTGCTATTCTACGGGACTCCCCTTAATATTAATTCGCATTCCGGTGATCTCACATGTGTCCTATACCAAGGTTACTGATACAAAATTACCAAACTGTTATGATTAGTCCTTAGCCTGCTCCGGCCTCTTCTGTGATTATTTATATAATTGTGTCACCGCATACATCTCAATTGCACATCTCAATTTAGGGTTATTATTGTGCTGGATATAGATGTATATTTTCTAGGAAACATTTTTTCGATCGAAAATTACGGTGTATTACTTACTGAGATTTTTTTGAGAAACGCATTGTTTTGTTGTGATTGTATGGTAGATGAGTCAGTGCAAGTACGAGTTAATGAGAGTCGATTCTCTGTCTTGCTTCAGGTGTCCGTAGCCCCTTCGAGGTCCGGCAGTCGCATGCAACAGTATGAAGACGTCGGCAACGAGGAGGACGTGCGCAACGGTGCCGACGCCGAGTTGAACGGCGGCGTCGATGATGAAGACGATGTAGCGCCGCGCAACGAGAAAACGATGAACCCTCTCCTTAGTGCCGCCGCGACGTCCGGCGACGACGGCGCCCTTAATAAAAGCACCGAGACGGACGAGGACGACTACGACGAACCGGCGCACGTCACGCTCGCCCCCAACGGCGGCTACTGGCGTCACGGCGCCGCCAGCCGCCCCACGAGTCCCGGCGCCGCCACCATGGCTGACAACGCCAGCGAGGCGTCCTCGATGATGCCGCCCCCGAGGTCCAAGAGCCGCGTCGAGCTCACCACCAGCAGGTACAGCAACCTCTCCTACTGGAGGGCCAGGCGAGTGCTCTTCTACAAGAACGGCGACCCGTTCTTCCCCGGCATCGAGTTCAGGTTCAAGCCAGGAAGGGACATCGGCACCCTGGAGACGCTCCTGGACAAGCTGTCCCTCCGCATGGACCTGCCACGTGGGGCCAGGTACATATTCTCAATGGACGGTGACCGGAAGTTCCGGCTGGACGAGCTCGAGGATGGTGCCTCTTACGTCGTTTCTTCGTACAAAACATTCAAGGTAAGTGCGGATTGCCAAAATTTTCCTATTAACAACATAAACAAAAACACCATTGTTCCATTTTTTCTGGGTCAAGGGTAAACATTATTCCTTCTTTTGTATCACGACAATTAGAACAAAATTCGAATTTAATTTAAATATTTAAATACTAATAATTACTTAACGAGGTGATTTACATTCCCTTGATTAATGCTTTATTATGTTATGACAAATTGTGATATAAAGTATGACTCGCCTCATATATTAAATACACGCGAATATATTTGTAATTATCCATATGAATCATAATTATTCATACTTCTCGTCAACAATATTGTACCTACTCTACAAAATTATTCCAAAGGTGCAATTTTATATAAAAAATCACTAGAATGCATCACTTTAACAGCTTTATTCATAAAAAAATAAACCGTGGTTTAGCGGTGGTTTAAGGGTGTTTTACAAAGGTTAACCTTGGTAACACGAAAGTTAAACCACCGTTATACCGCAGCTTATTTTTTTTATGAATAACACTGTAAGATTTTTTATTTACATATCGTGGCTTAAAACTACGAATATGATGACATTAGTTTAAACATTTATGATACGCGACTTTTATAAATGTCTGCCATAAATTGGCTTAATCAGTCATACGTGCAGTCATTTTTGATAGGACATAATATTTTTATTACATTTATGACACATATTATAATTCTTAATTTCTAACAAGGCGCTGTTGAAAATTTATGCCCAAAGCAAATCATAGCCATTTAACGACAATCGAACCCACAACTGTCAATTATACAGATCCGCGTAGTTGGCAGTACATGGAATAATTTAAAATTAAAAACATATTTGATTAATTAGTGCTAATTGGTGCTGCAAAAGTTAAAATTAGTGCTGTTATATTATCTGAGAAAATTCGAAATTTAACGTGGACTACCAACTTTACGCTTGCGGTCCCCACAATTTTCTGTTTTCAATATCATGTTACCATAAATTAGTGCTGCAAAAATTAGAATTAGTGTTATTAGATTTTATGATAAAATTGAATATTATTAACATTGCCCTTTGGGGAGAATCGAACCCAGAACATAAATTATAAAGGTTCGTGAAGTTTGCGGTACACGGAATGATTTAAAATAAAAACATATTTGATTAACTAGTGCTAATTGATGCTGCAAAAGTTAGAATTAGTGCTGTTATATTTTCTGAGGAAATTCGAAATTTAACGTGGACTATCAACTTTACGATTGCGGTCCCCACAATTTTCTTTTTTCAATATCAAGTTACCATAAATTAGTGCTAATTGGTGCTGCAAATATTAGAATTGGTGTTATTAGATTTTATGATAAAATTTAATGTTATTAACATTGCCCTTTGAGGTGAATCGAACCCACAACTGTAAATTATAGGGGTCCACGAAGTTGGCATTACATGGAATAATTATAAATGAAAATCATATTTGATTCATTGATGTTAAATTAGTGCTAATTGATGCTGCAAAATTTAGAATTAGCGCTGTTATATTTTCTAAGAAAATTCAAAATTTAGCGTGTACTGCCAACTTCACACTTGTGGTACCCATAAAAAATATTTTCAATATTATGATACCGCAAAATTAGTGCGAAATTAGTGCAAATTAGTGTTGCATAAATTAGAAACAGTGTTATTAAATTAAATGAAAAAAATCAAAATTTAACGTGTAAACCACGTAAAAAATATTTTTAATCTTATGATACCGTAAATTAGTGCGAAATTAGTGCTAATTAGTGTTGCATAAATTAGAATTAGTGCTATTAAATTTAATTAAAACATTCAAAATATAACGTGTAAACCACATTCATACTTGTAGTCCCCATAAAAAAAGTATTTCCAATCTGATGATACCATATATTAAGAAAATTAGAATTAGTGCTATTAAATTTTGTGAGAAAGTTCAAAATTTAATGGGTACTGCTAACTTTATGCTTGTTGTACTATATAAATACTTCAAATATCCTATTATATCATAAATTAGTGCTGAAAAATTTAGAATTTCGAAAATTTCAAAATCAATGGGCACTGCCAACTTCACACTTGCTGTAGCTGTACCCATAAAAATACTTCCAATTTTATGATACCATAAATTAGTGCTAAATTAGTCCTAATTGGTACTACAACAATTAGAATTAGTGGTTTTAAACTGCCAACGTGTACTGCCAACTTCACGCTTGCGAACCCTATAAATAATATTTCCAAACTTATGATGCCATAAATTAGAAAATTAGAATTAGTGCTATAAAATTTTATGAGAAAATTCAAAATTTAATGGGTACTGCCAACTTCGTGCTTGTGGTAACTATACAAATGAATAATAACAATATACACAATACAATAAATTAGTGCTAAAATAGTGCTAATTTGTGCTGCAAAAACTAGAATTAATGCATTCAATTTTTTTGAGCAAATTCAAAATTTAATGGGTACTGCTAACTTCACGCTAGCTGTACCCATAAAAATACTTCCAAACTTATGATACCATAAATTAGTACTAACTCAAAAAATTAGAACTTGTGCAAGTTTGGTAAACACTAAAAAATAAATACACTAAATCTTAAAATTTCGAAAAATTAGTCTCGAGTCATTATTTAAAAAATATTTTTATTATATTTTAAGCACTGTAAATGTTTGTGGACTTGATTTTTATATAACTTTGATTTTTCACATGTTTTGTAAATACTCAAAAATAAATACACTAAATCTTAAAATTTCAAAAAATTAAAATCTTGATTCTTTGTTTAAAAAATATTTTTATCATATTTTAAGCACTGTAAATGTTTGTGGACTTAATTTTTATAATACTTTCATTTTTCACATGTTTTGTAGACACTAAAAAATAAATACACTAAATCTTAAAATTTTGAAAAATTAAAGTCTTGAGCTTTATTTTAAAAATATTCTTATTATATTTTAAGCACTGTAAATGTTTGTGGACTTGATTTTTATAAAACTTTGATTTTTCACATGTTTTGTAAACACTAAAAAATAAATACACTAAATCTTAAAATTTCGAAAAATTCAAATCTTGTGTCTTTATTTAAAAAATATTTTTATTATATTTTAAGCACTGTAAATGTTTGTGTACTTGATTTTTATAATACTTTCATTTTTCACATGTTTTGTAAACACAAAAATAAATACACTAAATCTTAAAATTTCGTACGGAAATTTTAAGGCGTACCAACAGACAATTCCATTCAAAACACTATACGAATCATACAATGACTGACATATCTCACATTCACCTTCATATACAGATTTCACACTTTACACTTCCATCATATCTGATGTTTTTTTTTGTTTTGTTTTTGTTCTATCACTTTTAATTTAATATTTTTAATTTGATTTAATTCTTAATTTTAATATTTGATACATCAAACTACATATAAAATTAAACAAGCACTGTAAAAGCAGAAATACCTCGAGTCGATACCAAATGCAGATTGTAACTACTCTTAAAAAAAATCGAAAAATTAAAGTACTAAAACACTGTACTTATTTGTGGACTTGATTTTTATTATAGTTTGATTTTTCACAACCGTTGTAAACTTGTATAGATTTTGTGAAGCAAATGTTTTTAGAAGTGAACTGTCTGAAAGTATTAGAAACACTGTTTTTATCGTGTCAAAAATTTTAAATGACAAAAAATAGAAATCGTACTTTTTCTTCACCTGTTAAAAAAAACTAGTGAATATTTAATGGCGCAATTAGGGGGCGAGTTTGATGTGGCTTCCGTGAGGAGAATTTAGTTGATTTTCTCGTCCAATGTGTGCAGCGTATAACTTCTAACTTTCATAATTATAAAGTGTTATTATTATGCAGCTTTATCAATTCATAGCAAACATTATCATAGTTTCATTCTATCTAGTAACATTAAGTGTATTGTGGCATAAAATAATGCAGAAATGTTTATCATGTGTAATAATTTTATAGAATATGTAGAAAAGTAATGTTTTGCAATGCATTTTTTTTTAAATTATTAAGCAACATATTTTCGTTTATTCTTGGAATTTTGAGATTACTAATTCTTTCCATCCACTGCAAAATATGTATCGATACTTTGATATAGCATTCTGGATATCTCTACAGAGAACGGTATTTTAGATATACATGATATTTTCTTTAATTGGCAAAAAACTTTGTTATTTTGGGACACCCTATATATTAATTTATTTTTATTTCATGGCTAAACTGAATAAATATGTTTCAATCATTTATGTACGAAATTGTACGTCCTAAATTTCGATCAAAATTAAGGACGTACAATTTTTTACATGACTGAAATAATTAACGTTAATGTGAGAAATATTACATAATGAATAAATATGGTATGCAAATATTTATTCCGAGGGTTAAAATGTGCTTCATAAGTAAAGGTATATTAGAAGACAATTCATATTTTTTTTATATGAAGAGATTTTTATTTCTATTTTTTACTTGAGATAGAAATTGAAAATACAAATAACATTTTAAAATGGCAGAAAATATTTTGTTTTACGTTACACCTTGAGGTAACGTTTTTCTTTCAAATGATAATTATTATTGTTTTTGAATGTTATAATTTTTAGTATGACAACTTTAAAACTTTGTACTCAATTAAAGTCCAACAAGGCACTACAATTGGCCACTTTATTTTAAGCATGTTTGTATATATTTGTATACAGGGTGCGTAAAAATTAAGTAACCTCTTCCCTAAGACCCAGTTTTTCAATCGTGGATTATCTTTGTTCGTGGTACAATTTCTTAGGACATCATTGTTGACACCATTGTTCATACAATGGTATCCTTGGCAAATGTACCACGATCGAAGGTACTACGATTATAAAACTGAGTTGACACCATTGTTCACACAATGGTATCCTAGGCAAATATACTACGATGAAAGGTACAACGACTATAAAACTGAGCCTTTATTTTTTTAGAAAAATAGTTTTTAACAAATGTTTGTGATAGTCCATGCCAGATAAGATGTCACTTTTTACATAAAACCGAAATTCCCCCCCACTGGTGGAATTGGACCAATGAGAATGCATCCAAAAATCACGGGAGCTGTTTTGAGTCATAAAACCATAAACCCTATGTTTATTCCTTTGATCCCTTAGAAATGAAGTGCTTTGGAATAAGCAACCGCATTACTTAGGGACTTTAAGCTCACTATCGTACCTCAATAAACTTGATGCTTCAAGAGATGCATTTGCATGTCTGTTGACAGACATGCAAATGCACGTCAAGACAGAGGAGGGGTTTTAGTTTTATGTGAAAAGTGACATATTTCCTGGCATGTTATTTAGCCACAATTTGGGGATTTTTGTTTGATCAAAACTAATATGTTTCTTTAACAACGACGACAGTTTACTTCAACAAAGCGTTGTAGATGAAAATTGATACTATGATACTACACTTCTGGACAAAATTAAGGGACCACTAGTAAAATTCAAAATAATTTTATAACCAGATATCGACATTTAATGAATCGAATAAATATATAAATGTAAATGTTTCCGAACAAATAATAATAGTGTTGAATAAAAGTCAATTTATGACATGTGAAAAATCTATTGAAAACAACTTATAAATTGGAAAAATAATTTTTAGTATATTTGGTGGTTCTTTAATTTTGTCGAGAAGTGTATAATAATAAAGTGATAAATGAGAAAAGTCGTAATATAACGTATCTTCGGCAACAGAATTACTGTTTCCATTAAATTATTTTCCCACAACAATAATATCGGGCCAAAACATATTAATAATACTTCCGCATGTCATTAAGGTTTTTTATATTTGGTTCAAAATCAACTTGGTTTCGAAATTCTTTATCTAAATATTCTATTTCTTCAATTTTGACTTGAACGTTTCGACAAAATATGAAGTTTCAAATAATTTTTTTTCAAAAAGTCAACAAAATTGATTTTATTACAACTAGTTATTTTGTATAATTGCATAACATTAAGATATCTACAAATATTAGACTCCTTTTTTGTAGATATTTTAAATGATTTTTACTGATTTTTTTACTCTGTGGACTTTTTGTAATTTAAATTAAATATACGATATTACTTTTTATCACATTTTACAGTTATTTTCCAAATTGATATTTTGTAATTTGGATATATTAGATATTTTAAAGCTTCAATAGATTTTAAGAACTGCATGATTTGACGTATGAATTAAATAATCTCTAAATATTTTTTGTTTACTTGTCCTATTTCGAAAAATAATCATAAAAGCAATAAAATACAAAGTAAATGGCGGAAAGACGAGCCATTAAAATATTGTTACTACTGCTACAAAGTAATCTTCCTGTTCTAATGGGTGACTTTCAAGCAAAATCTAATATGTTATGTAGCTAAACGTGAAAATTAAAATACACCAAATGACATTTAAATTAAAAATAAACTAAAATAATTAAATGTCACTAAAATTACACCCAAAAAACCTTGCGAACAAAATTAGTTACACATGCATACACAGTTTTTTTGTTGTTGTAAATAATAATTTTGTTAGCAGAGGACCTGAAGTGAAAATAAAATCAACAACGTTAATTTTATCAAGCATTTTAAAAATGGGCACCAAAACTTATTATATTTTCGTTAAAGCTTTATATTGAACATGGAAATATTTATAAAATGAAACACAATTTTTCGCAGTTATTAACGTCTAATATTTCAAATTTACTACGTATTTTATAGCCAAAAAGTATACTGGCCTCTAACAAAATAAATCAATCTACTTATACCTGGCTAATGCAAATTTTATGGACCTTAATGTACATTTATAATACGTTGAAGGGCCTTGAGTGTTCCAAATATAAACAGCTTTTAATAAGAGAGTCCTTGGTTTAATTATCTCGGCTAAAATGTTACTCTTACTACGTGGATAACATAATTTTGTAGCTGTTTTGTAGCGGTAACAGATTTGTGTGTGCATTTGTCAATGTACATGTAGTTCTATCATTGAATCAAAACAAACATTATGGTAACAAACAGTATGCTGTTTGGATTATATTTCCAGTTCTTCTCGGTTTGTATGGATAATTGGTAGAGCGATTGGTACTAAATATCGTTTATTTTTAAACGCCCGCTCCAAAATTAGAACGTTTTTTGAGGTCTATGCCAGTGGAACGAAACGCGCGAAAGTAGACCGATCGGGCCCTTACACATTTTATGCAGGGCCCAAGGGGCGATTTAGCTTGTGATTACCGTGGTCAACTCTCCACGTGACCTACGACGATGTGCCAGATAAGGACCGCGTACACACGCACCCCACGAGCGTGCCCTGCTGGTGTGGGCGAGATTGCATTGCGCTCCCCCTTTCTTGGAATACAGTAATATCATAACTTGATTAAAAGAAAATGTGTGGCGAAGTCAACAATTTAAATACTTTAGTAACATACGTGTACAGTTTAATTGATATGGATTGCGAAAAAATTGTAATCCATATCAATTAAACTGTAGTACTAATAGTAGACAACTTATAAATAGCAGATTATGGAAATTCAAAAATAGTCATATTGGTTTCACTTGTTTTTTTTTTAATCAAGGAGAATCTAATATAATGTTATGCATAAATTTAAGTGAGGTTATCGATAAAAATCTTCATTTAAATCTATAAACAAAACAAAGTTAATTAAATAGAATTGCACATCTCCGAGAATTTCTAAATATTTACACGAATTCAAAATTTCATCGTACACTTCCAAGCAAACACCATCCTCCATTATCAAACATAAGACAGTGTAGCTAAATGCATCCTAAACCTAAAATTTGGATTCATGCATCATTCTTAGTTTGTAGGCCCTCAAAAATGCATTTTTTTTTTTGTTTTTCATCATCCCATTCATCTTGTTTGCTAAAGTTTGTCTGTCCATTAGCGCAAATAATTTTCGCTAAAAAAGCTGCTAAAAATTATGTAAGATTCTTTGGATGATGATAAAATATGAAAGCTTGAACATTTAAATAGATGCATTTTATATGATGGCAAGATTCTTTGAATGATGACCCTTTTGCTTTTTATATGATTATGCTTTTGTTTTGATTTGCTTTTTAATGTGTCTTTGTATATCCAGTGTTATGCTCTTATATGGACTTACTTTATCAGCGATATCGCAAAACATTAGCGTATCAATATTGATACCATTTATTATTGATATTGACTAATACATTTTTAATTAAAATATTAATTGATTTGATATCCAATGGAATATTCTTGAGCTATCTGCATTTATGTGATATTTTCGACTATTGCTGGTAATTTGGTAATTTATTAGAGTTATCTTATATTATGTGTCAAACAAAAGTACAAGTATAAAATTGCAATTAATATAGATAGGTAATGATATCTCGTTATCTCAGTATATGTCAAGCAAAAGTAACATAGATAAAATGGCAATAAATGTTGATAGGTAATGATAATACAGACGGAAATATTACTCGATTCTCCTTTACAATTTCCTGTTTTCTTAGTTCATACTTTTTATTTTTCTTGGTTGTAGCATTATTTTTGTTTTGTTTTTTTTTATTTGTTGATATTTGCAACATGTTTTTAATCACTGCCAATGCAGTCATCTGAAAATGTTCACAATTGGGATTTTTTTCATTGAATACCCACCACATTTGATATGTATAGTCTTGGGTAGATAAAATGTAACGTTATAATTTTTACGTACAGCGGTGGTGGCGAGGTTGCCTCTAGAAGCACCCGAACGCGCTAATAATATTAATTAATAATGTAATAACCCCCCCCCCCCCCCATGTCGGTTTTTGAGTTGAGGAACATATGCAACATAGGAACATTGGTAAGAGATCTCACTCTTGGGAGGTCGAAGTTTCTGTCTGCGATGCAGCCGGTAAATTACTAGGATTGCGGCTGTCATTAAGCGTGTTTTGTTCAAGTGAGTGGTCAACTGTTTTTTTGAGGCCCTATATTCAACTCAGTAATGGGATTGGATTAAAGCTATCTCAATATATCACTTATTGGCCGTTTTAGACCTTTAGATAAGAATTAGCCTTTTGTTTTTGTTTCACACGTGGTACTCACATCACTTATTGACCGTTTTAGACCTTTTGGTAATAATTAGCCTTTTTTTGTTTCACACTCATACCACTTCCTATCTATAGGCCGTTTCTGGCGGGTACCTTCATCATGTACCTCCCTACAAGTACAACTCTGGCTTAAGGGAATTCATCGAATTCTCTTCATCCCAAAAATATGTACTTTTTCGTACAAATGAAGCAAATAACTATTACCTGGAGAGAAACAAGTTTTTCGTTAACTCTCAAGTTTCTGTTGTTTAAAAACAATCGAGACTATGATTTTATTTTAAACACAATAGGGCTTAATTCCAACACAAGAACTAAATATTTAAAGAACACTGGTCGAGCGTATATAACATCGATACTGTGACACTGTATCTAAAAAAAATAATCTGGCAAAGCATTCGGCAAATTTCTCGTGATTTAAATGTAACCATTATATTTGTTAGAAAGCTATAGAAAAATTGGCTTCAGTTTACAATTTTTCGATACCTTTCTAACATATATGATGGTTATATCTAAATCACGAGAAATTTGCCAATGTTTTGTGCGAATTTTTTTTAGACACTGTGTGCTTAAAGACGAAATTTGTACATTCGTATATTGGAAGAGATTGCAATTCTGTTTGAATTTTTGTGCAAGATGAGGCAGTCTTTACTATCAATGGGATAATTTTGGGATAAAATGATACAAAATCTACAGTATTTGAGCACAAAAAATAATCCACTTTAATCGATAGAATGGCTTAGCCAGTTCTCTGAAAAGGTCTGAAATTTTTAATTTCACAGTCAGTCATTTTATAAATTAAGTAATTTTAGATTTCGTGATATATAATAATAATAACAAAATTTGTGCCAATTTTATGTTTGATGACTTGTGCTAGACTAATTGACAAGTGTATTCATAACAACATAAATGGTCAGAGCCTTTTGCATTTTTTTTGCGTTTTCAGATCTTTTTCCTCATGCACAAATACTCCACATGATATTAAAGCTAGACGGTGGTCTTCCTAATTATTTTAGGTTTGTTACAGAATTGACAAGACTTTTCTCAATAAATGTATAGGTAAGGCTATTTAGTGCTCTTTTTTGGATTGCAAGATCTTTAAAATCTGATATCTGGAATTTTCGTGTGGAGATTGAAAATCATTAATTAAAAACCTACCTAATTAAAAGTATGTTTGTGTTGCTTACAATTTCTTCTATTTTTGGTCTTGATTCTTTGAAAGAAACTATTAAGCAAGTAACACTGCTCCACTTTTGCAAAAAAATAATATAAAAAAAATGTTATTTATGATTAATAAATTTAGGCACACGGTATATATTTAAAAACAATTAATTTGAGCCATAAGTTGGCTGAAATAAAATTAGATTTTAAGTATACGATTTTATGTATAAGTATAATAAAACACCATTTAAGCTGCCGAAAATTTTTGAAAGTATATATTTTAATTCTATAGAAACTCCTCGAAAACCTCATAATTTTGACGAAAAAATGAGAAGTCTACAAACTTTGAAAACGAATGAGTTAACTGAATCGTCCTTATACAGCTAACTACATCTTTTATCTTTTTAAAACTTTTAAATAGTCTTAATATCACCTAGTATACAAAATGGGTAATTTTTAAAATTCAATTATTTTTTTGTGTAAATAACATTATGCACATAATGTTATGTACATATGTACATAACATTAACATTAAGTCAAACGAATTATCAATTCATGTTCTAGAATTTTAGTATTATCAGCGAAATGGGCAATTTGTGAACTTTCTTCCCATAATTTGTTTTTTTTAATTTTGTCTTAATTTATTTGAGAAGTCTTTTTAAGCCTTGAAAATTAAAATAATAAAATCTATATTTGTCTATATTTGGTTATATTTTTATTTTTAGCAAAAACTGTCAAATATAGATTTTCTCGTACTTATCGTACGTAACTTATCGTAGACTTAAGTTAAAATGCTATTAAAATTATTTCATTAGATCATTCCATAAGGACATAATTCGAGTCAACAGTAATAAATTTGGAAATAAATGTGTATCACATGTTTGACTTTAACATGCTGAAAATAAAAAAAATTAAAACTGAATTTTGTAATAATATCGTGCCAAATTTACCCACTGCAGAATGTGCAAAATTGATCCTGCTTCAGTCGTAATATCTAAATCTCAGTAGACCTGCTTTGTTTTTCACAAAACGAAGCATTTGCACTTTGCGTAGAGGTAACAAATTTTTACAAAATACGATAAATGATTGTGATACCATCTGTAGTTCGTTTTTTCAGCACGAGAAGCAAATTCAGCAGCCTAATGTACAGCACAGAAAGGTACGTTACAAATAATTGGCAAGCTTCCAAATTTTCAAAATAATAACTTTTTAGGTATTTATTACTTATTCTTATTAGTTAGAGGTGAGCTATTAAAAACTCGCCTTCCAATAGTTATTAATTATACAAGCTGTTAAAATAGACGTACAACAAGTGGATAGTTTAACCCGGTTAATGTACAGTAAATGTACAGCATCACATTGAAATGTGTAATGCAATTATGACATAAAAGCATGACATCTGAATGTGATGTTGCACTTACGTGTGTCTTACTTTTTGTCGGCGTCAAGTGTAAGTGAATTACGTCTATCTTAACCAGCCCCTGTAATATAACTTCCTATACAATTTTCACTACCTGATAAAATATTAGTTCTGTATTGCATGTTCTTTCTTGGTTTTTTTATTGTATTCTTTGGGGTTTAAAATCACTCAAGATTTGAAAGTTTTGACAATTCGAGTTGGCAGACATAAGACTAAGTCAAATTTCTTTTAATGAGGGATAGGAAACAAAAATATTGAGTGCACACCATCAAATCGTCGGTCGTTGGTATTGGTACGGTATTGCTGTGTGCTAAAGGCCTATCCGATGGCACTTGATAATATTCACATTTGAAAAAAAAAATCTAAGGAGATTAAAACAACAGATTCAAAATTACAAAATAATCTAATAATATTAAATAATAATCAAATATATCATGATTTATTTGTTATTTTTAAAATCATTCAGAGATATTTATTAAAATTGAAACCGCAGTTTAGCGGTGGTTTAGCAGTGTTTTGCAAACGGTTACCAAGGTTATTAAGATTAAACCACCTTTAAACCGCGGCTAAAATTTTTATAAATAACACTGTTAGATTTTCATTCACTTTTTTAAATCATGATTTATTTCTACCCTGGTATTAATTGATATCTTAATAAAAGTACTTCATTAAAATTTTAGTACAATGAATTGAAATTTGAACAGACATAATTAAAAACTTAATAGATTGATCGATGTGGCTTTTATTTGTTGAAAATTCATAATTACTAATAATATTGTTCACGACAATTGTTTCGCCACACTGTGGCTTCTTCAGGTGAAGAAATGATGTCGTGAACAATAAAAACAATTTTGAAAATTTTAAAAAAGTGCGTAACTTTATTTCATAAATTAATAAAAACTTAATATTACAAAATAAATATTGACCAAAATAATTGAAAATTTGACTGAGGAATAATTTAAATATGTATAAAATTAATTGAGCATTTAACAGTAATCATTGTGTTAACAAAAATAATAAAAAATCAAATTTTTGACCTATTTGACAGAAATAATTTATACGAAGATGGATTATTTGAAAAATAATTAAAACCTTGATAAAAGTAACAGAAAATTTAACATTAATAGTTGAGATTTGACAGAATAGTTAAAAAATTTAATAAAATAATTCAGAATTTTACAGTAATAATATGCTAGAAATTTTGCATTTGATTTATTTAAATGTTGTTAAAGTTAATAAAAAAAAAAAATGCGGTAATCGTTAAAATGTAATAGAAATAATGAGGAAAAATTCCACCTTATTTATTGCCATCTTGGTAATAATAATTAAAGTTTTAAAACAATTAATTGAAATTTTGACAATACTTGTCACAAATTATTAATATTATGATGGAGAATTTCAAAAATAACTAAAATATTGATAAAAGCAACTGGAAATTTAACATCATTCAATGTGATTTGACGAAACAGTTAAAAAATTCACTAAAAAATTCAGAATTTGCCACTAATAGTAAAAATTTTGATAAGAATAATTACAAATTTAGAGCAAACAATTGAAATTATAACAGAAAACCTTGAAAACCCTATAGCGATTTTGTACTCCATTAAGGCATTTACAAATAAATGGTTGATATAATGTTTTCTGTCTTAACTTCTCACATCTTTCTGTCTTTTTTTTTTGTTAACATTCTGGATTTAAGCCTCTTGATACTTTATTTGCATATTTTGGAAAATTTCAAGTCTATTAATTTTTTTAACAATTTCTAAAATATTTAATCTTTAAAGAGTAATGCAACTTTAATAATTATTTTATAAAAATTTCTAGACATTTAGTAAGTATATTAATTTGCATATTTTGTTATTAGGGCCTTCAGCTTTCTCCTTTTGCCAATTGTGTTTCACATTTTAGCAAATGACTTTACAGTTTGTCAAATGTCAAGAGTTGTATTGTAAAAAAAATATAATTTTAATCAAATCACTTTCACTTCATTTTACAGTAATCATTGATATATCACTGAGTAATTGAAGTTTTCATTAAAACAATTGAAGTATATTAATTTGTATATTTTAATATTAGAGTCTTCTGCGGTTTACTTTTACTAAGTGTGTTTCACATTTTGTCAAATGACTTTCCAGTTTATCAAATGCCAAGAGTTGTAATGTAAAAAAAAATCCTTTTAGTCAAATCACTTTCATTTCATTTTACAGTAATCATTGATATATCACAAAATAATTGAAGTTTTCATTAAAACAATTGAACATTTGATAGTAAACATAGAAATATGACAAAGTAACTGAAATATTCTGAAATAATTTTTAAAGCGATTTTGTACTCTTTTAAGGCATTTACAAATTACATTTGCTGTCGATTTTCATTATTTGCAGCATTGGTTGATACAATGTTTTCTGTCTCTGAACTTTTTTTTTGTTAACATTCTGCATTTAAGTCTCTTGATACTTTGTTTGCATATTTTGTAAATTTTCAATCTCTATTAAACTTTTTAGCAATTTCTAAAATCTTTAATCTCCAAAGAGTAATGTAACTTCAATAATTATTTAAAATTTCTAGACATTTAGCAAGTATATTCATTTATATATTTTGATATTAGAGTCTTCTGAATTCTGATTTTACCAATTGTGTTTCACATTTTGTCAAATGACTTTCCAGTTTATCAAATGTCAAGAGTTGTAATGTAAAAAAAATCTTTTTAGTCAAATCACTTTCACTTCATTTTATAGTAATCATTGAGCTATCACAGAGTAATTGAAATTTTGAATAAAACAATTGAGTATTTGATAGTAACCATTGGGATATGACAAAATAATTGAAATATTATGAAATAATTTTTATGGCGATTTTGTACTCCTTTAAGGCATTTACAAATGACATTTTCTGTCCATTTTCATAATTTGCAGCTTTGGTTGATGAAATGTTTTCGGTCTCTGAACTTTTTTGGTTAACATTCTAGATTTGTCTCTTGATACTTTGTTTGCATATTTTGGAAATTTTCAATCTCTATTAAACTTTTTAGCAATTTCTAAAATCTTCAATCTCTAAAGAGTTATGCAACTTCAATAATTATTTAAAATTTCTAGAGATTTAGTAAGTATATAAATTTGTATATTTTGAGTCTTCTGCGTTCTAGTTTTGCCAATTGGGTTTCACATTTTGTCAAATGACTTTCCAGTTTGTCAAATGTCAAGAGTTGTAATCTAAAAAAAATCCTTTTAGTCAAATCACTTTCACTTCATTTTACAGTAATTATTAATATATAACAGAGTAATTGAAGTTTTCATTGAAACAATTGAACATTTGATAGTAAACATTGAGATATGACAAAGTAACTGAAATATTCTGAAATAATTTTTACAGCGATTTTGTACTACTGTAAGGCATTTACAAATGATATTTCCTGTTGATTTTCATAATTTGCAGCATTTTTTCATACAATGTTTTCTGTCTCTGAACTTTTTTTTTTGTTAACATTCTGGATTTAAGTCCCTTGATACTTTGTTTGCATATTTTGTAAATTTTCAATCTCTATTAAACTTTTAAGCAATTTCTAAAATCTTTAATCTCCAAAGAGTTATGTAACTTTAATAATTATTTAAAATTTCTAGACATAAGTATATTAATTTGTATATTTTGATATTAGAGTCTTCTATGGTCTACTTTTGCCAACTGTGTTTCATATTTTGTCAAATGACTTTCCAGTTTGTCAAATTTCAAGAGTTCTAATGTAAAAAAAATCTTTTAAATCAAATCACTTTCACTTGATTTTACAGTTATCATTGATATACCACACAATAATTGAAGTTTTCATTAAAACAATTGAACATTTGATAGTAAACATTTAGATATGACAAAGTAACTGAAATATTCTGAAATAATTTTTACAGCGATTTTGTACTACTGTAAGGCATTTACAAATTACATTTCCTGTTGATTTTCATAATTTGCAGAATTTTTTGATACAATGTTTTCTGTTTCTGAACTTGTTTTTGGTTAACATTCTGGATTTAAGTCACTTGATACTTAAATCATATTTTGTAAATTTTCAATCTCTATTTTTAGTACTTTCTAAATTTTTTATCAAGTGTTATGCACCTTCAAAGATTATTTTATTAAACTTTCTGGACAATTAGTAACTATAGTCATGCTCGCATAAATCTAGTACAAAAAATTTTACATTGATATATAAAATTGCTATTGTAATTATCTAATGTCTTGTACTAGATTTATGTGAGTATGTCTGTACAATAGATTTTATATTTTGATGCATATTAGATTTTTCTGCGTTCTACTTTTGTCAATTGAGTTTCACATTTGGGCAAATGACTTGGGATTTAAGTTTCTTGATACTTTGTTTGCATATTTTCGAAATTTTCACTCTATTAAACTTTTTAGCAATTTCTAAAAATTTTATCAAGTGTTATGTAACTTCAATGATTATTTTATTAAAATTTCTGGACATTTAGTAAGATATTAGTTTGTATATTTTCATGCATATTAGAGTCTTCTACGTTCTACTTTTGTCAATTGTGTTTCACATTTGGTCAAATGACTTTCCAGTTTGTCAAAGGTCAAGAGTTGTAATGTAAAAAAAAATCCTTTTTAGTCAAATCACGTTTACTTCATTTTATAGTAATCATTGAGATATCACAGAGTAATTGAAATTTTCATTAAAATAAATCAACGTTTGATAGTAAATATTGAGACATGACAAAATAATTTAACTATTCTTAAACAATTTCTATTTTTGTCATATGTCATCGTTTACTGTCAAATGTTCAATTGTTTTATTGAAAATTTCTATCAGTCTATATCTCAATGATTACTATTAAATTTAAAAAGTTTTCTGTTATAATTTCAATTGTTTGTTCTAAAATTGTTATTATTCTTATCAATTTTTTTACTATTACTGGAAAATTCTGAATTACTGTTTTTTTTAACTGTTTAATCAAATCTCAATAAGTAATGTCAAATTTTCAGTTACTTTTATCAAGATATTAATTGTTTTGCCAATATTTCGTGATAATTTTAATAATTTCTGTGAGGTATTTAATTATGTCTGTCAAAATGTCAATCAATTGTATTAAAATTTTAATGATTTTTACTATAATATCTTTGTTATATTTCAACGATTACTATAAAATTTTCTATCAAGTTTAACAACTGTTTCGACAAATCTCAATGAGTAAAGTCAAATTTTCCACTATCCATATTTTTTTCAACATTCCGTCATAATTTTAATAATTTCTGCCAAGTTTTAAATTTGTTTAAATGTTAGTCAAAATTTCAATTAATTGTATTAAATTTTTAATTATTTTAACTAAGATGTATAATAAAGTGTTTTTCTCCAACTATTTTTGTTACTATTCGACGATTACTAAAATAAAATAAATCTATTAATTTTAACAACAATTATTTTTGACAAAATTTCTATTATAATATTACTGTCCAATGATGATTTATTTTAGTAAAAAAATTAACTATTCTGTCAAATCTTAACGATTAATGTCAAATTTTTAGTAACTTTTATCTAGATTTTAATTACTTTTCAAATAATCCGTCGCGACTTAAATTATTATATGTATATAATCATACTCCCTTTTATTACAGAATGGTGTAGGTTTGTCAAATGTCAAGAGTTGTATGCCAAACAAAATCCTATTTAGTTAAATCACTTTCACTTCATACCTAATTCTTTTCCTATATTTATATTAAATGTTTTAAAGTATTATACTACTACAAATTATAACTAGCATAAGCAGGTATAATGAGTTTTTGAATAAATGTCGCTGATATAATATCTGTATGTTTTCTAAAATTGTTAAATTTTCTGCAACATTCTTAATTCTTAATAAAAAAAAGCGCACGAGGAGAAAGTATTTGTCTCATCAGTAATAGAATTTCACCACGAGATGGCACTTAATGCGTTTCTTATTCATTCTTAATTCCAGGGGCGCGCCTGACGGGCGTGCAACGCGTGCGGCGCACGCGGGCGGCCAAGTTTGGGGGCGGCCGTTTGCCGTTGTGCTCAGCAGCGCCCCAAACCAAATACAGTGGATGCCCACACTTCAGTCAGTTCTACAAAAAATATTTAAAACTAAATAGTTGCAACTTACAACCTTTTCATTTATTTAGTATAACGGAAAGAAAAACTAAACATATCCAGCGTATTGAGAAGCAGAAAGATAGCAATAAACGAATTCCCGACGAAATTATTAATCTAATTGGACCAAAAATTAAATGTGCTATATTGGATTTCCTCAGAATGTCAAGATATGTTTCCATTATTTTAGATTATACACCGGATTTAAGCCATGTAGAATAGATTACTGTTATCGTACGATTTGTACTCTTAGATGAGAAAAGGGTAGAAGTAAGAGAACATTTTCTTGGATTCAGTCCAACAACAAAAAGTACAGGAGAAAGTATATCTGAATTTCTCTTAGAAGAATTATCGAATTTGAAATTAAATATTTTTGATATGAGGGAGCAAGGCTATGATAATGGTGCAGATATGCGAGGAAAGCACAACGAATTACAAAAACAAAAATTAAACATAAACCCTCGTGATGTTTTGTGCCACGTTCAGCACATAGTTTAAATCTGGTCGTAAATGATTCAGCTAATATTTCACATGAAACTGTATTTTTTTATCTTGTTCAAGAATTGTACGTTTTTTTTTCTGGAAGTACACAAAGATGGATAGTTCTTAAAAAATATGTAGGAAAGTTAAATTTAAAACCACTACGTGATACTCGATGGTCCTGTAGAATCGATGCCATAAAGCCTTTACGATATCAAATTGTACAAGTGTACGAAGCTTAATACAAAATTTATGTAGATAAAACTAAAGACTTTAAAACTGTACATATGGCGCATTCATTGCTATTAAAGATATCGAGTTTCAAATATGTTTATGCTCAATTGTGATTTGGCATCAAATTTTATTTGAAATCAACGTAGTCATTTTTCAAAACCCAAAACTAAATGTAAGATCCTCTTTGACGTATTTAACAAATTTGACAAACCATTTAAAGAAATATCGTACCGATAAAAGTTTTGAAGACATTATTGTTGCAGTTAACACTTTAGCTATGGAATAGGAAGGTTGAATGTAATTTCCCTACAGTGGAAAATATAAGAGTAAAGCGAACACCCAAAATTTTTGAGCATCAATCTGCGGATGAGCCAATTTTAGATCCAAAAACAAATTTTAAAGTAAATTTTTATTTTTGTGTATTGAATCAAGCTTTATCATCTATCAAGACCAGATTTGAAACACTTGTGTATTACAACGATTTATTTGGCATAATGACCAATATTAATAGCATTTTGAATGAAATGTTGTTAAAATCTTGCAAGAATTTGCAAATTAAACTAAGAGATGAGCAAAGAAAAGAGTCTGACATTGATGGGATAGACATCTTTCAAGAAATTTTATCCTTGAAAAACCATTTACCATCAAAAGATGTCACAGAACCACAAAGAATTCTTGAATACATATTGGAAAATGATCTGCAGGCAACGTTCCAGAATATATTTATTTCTATAAGAATTTTGTTAACATTGCCAGTATCCGTAGCATCTCGTGAGCGATATTTTTCGAAAATAAACATTATAAAAAAATACTTACGATCTACAATGTCACAAGAAAGTTAGTAAATTTATCAATGATATCTATTGGACATGAGATATTGGATCAGCTAGTCATGCACGATTTAATATCAGAATTTGCTCTGCGCAAAGCGCGAAACAAATTTTTTGTAGTTTTTTGCTTGTAGATTTTTCAATATTCTTCCTATATTGTGATTAGTGATAAAAATGTAATTTATTATTTGTAATATATTCTGACTAAATGTTAGTATCATTGCGAAAAAATGTATTTTATATTATTATTATTATTATTCCCCGACCTGTCTTTAGAATGGATAGCTACTCTGTGTAGGGCGGCCAAAATACTATTGCACACGGGCGGCCAACTACCTAGGCGCGGCCCTGCTTAATTCTATTGATATTCTAACAATTTCACTCAAATTTGCTGGATTTTCACTTTCTTCGGTTTTGTGCTTTCGTTAAGTTTTTGAATTTGGTTACAATATTTGAAATATTTTAACCTCCTGATACTTTTGTTATTTTGACTGAAATGTTGTACCTTTTAACTCTTTTCTATTTAGAGATTTTCAATTTTCAGACATCCGTTGCACATTCTAGAAATTTTTTCATGAAATAAGCGAGCAACTTCCATTTGTGTCCGTGTGTTATCTCCATAACCAATCATCTGTAGAATTGTAATTTTGTGCATTTCTGTTAAATTAACCATTTTTCTGATATGCAGTTAACGAAATTCAAACGACTATAACACTGACAACTAAACTGTCATGCAGGCAGACAACAATTTCCTAAGGCCAGGCGTTTTAAACAAAAGTAAACGAAAGAATTTATAGCTTTTGTTTATTTCATATCCGTAAAAAGGTAAAAAGGAACGCTGAAATGGTTTTTGCTTACTTTCTCATTATCAAGACCTAAATGGGAAATAATTATTGAATGTGTTGTAGCGAATTTCTGTAATCAAATAATTTTCTATTTTTAATGATAACTTTTGCAATAAATCTGAAAACACTTAATATTTCCGAAACAGTTGAAGATAGGTATAGGACATTGTACATGAAATATGTCTAGAATTTTCTGAAGAATCCAAAAATTGAATAATATACCAGGTGTTGCATTTAAAATAAGAAAGTTGGTATTGGCCACGGTCACATGACACACCCTGTATAAAAAGTTTTTGTTGAAAAAAATGCGCAACTAAAAATAACAATCGACGTGTCCGAGCGTTTTTTCGAACACGCCTCCATTTATTTATTATCGAATTTGGCTGATACACAGTGTATACAATTGCTACTCTAACCTAATTTGCTGTACTAGATTTATATGAGCATGACTGTACTTGTGATTATTTTAAAACAAAAATTATTTATTAATTCATTTTTTTTTGTTTTTTTGCAACATTTTAAAAAGATATGAAGAAAAGCTTCAATTTTATCCAGAAATGCAGTCTGGAACAGACATTTGACATAGCATAACCATTCAAGAATAATAGCTACTTTAACTTTTCCATGCGGTATAAAATACAGCACGGAGAATGACCACTCGTGCATTATCGATCACCTTTAAAATAATCGGCAATACCGGACTGGTCCGGTCCATTACACGAGTCTCCCCAATACATCGGAACTACCCCACGTGTGTCCGAATTGGGTTAAGAGAAGACCAATTTTCCCTATTTTCCCCATTTTCCAAGAGGGTTAATGGGGTCGGTTCGTCCAGACAAAACTAGGCCGTCGCTGTTCAAGGATTCAAGACGTTACGTGCATTCATAATGTATGCTAATTATTGTGTACTTTTTTTTTCAAATTGCGACTGCAATTAATATTTTTATTGCGGCATTGTTTTGAATATTAATGTGTCCTACATTTCATTTCGCAGTGATTATAGAAAAGTATACATGTAATTATTGTGTTGCGGTACAATACGATACACCTATATGATATACGTTATAAATAGTGTCGACGAAAGTTAATCTTGATTTTGTGTTTGATATGTAAAATAATAAGCCTCTATTTAAATCAAAACATATGCTATTTTTGTAGTATTTTTACATACGCATTTATATGCATTTAAGTTTTTATACTTATTAATATTCATTTTTCTTGCATTTTTTTAAGAGCAAATCAGAAAAACGAAAAGTGTATCACAAATTTAATAGTATCACATAAATATTTTGATATAATTAACTATAGAAAATGGCCGATCTGAGCAATTTATGCATTTTTTATGCTAATATTTTTAATATTAGCACTACTTTACAATACTTTACAACTAAAAAGCACTACTTTACATACACATGATAATTTTATATTGATCATCCATCATCATCATGTGAATTGTCAAAGTGTCATTAGGTTGGCATTACTGATAAAGTTACTAGGAATGCCAATGGGTATTTTTACTATTTAATATGGCGGCAATATTAATATGATTATTCATTATCTCATAACCTCAAAACACATGTTGACATCAATGACATATTTGTTACTAGCTTTTTACAAGTACACTGTCAAAATTATTACACAATGTGACATTTTGGCCGACTTTGAATTTGATAATTCATATCTATAATGGATGATCTGTAGTAATCAATTATTGAGATAGTACAGAGTAATAGAAATTTTTACACTCGCGTTTTTTGTTGAACTCGGCTGTGCCTCGTTCAACAAAATGCATGCTCGTACATACAAGCACTACTTTACGATCTTGTATAATAAATAACTATTTTATTACGAAACTTTGTTATGGCTAAGCGAAAAGGCTAAATGCCACAAGGCTTACTAATAAATGTATTATCTACTATACAGTTTTGACGTATGTATTCTTAATTGTTAAAACGATACTTTTCGAGATTATGGCAAGAAATTTTATTCTTAAATGTTGAAAGAATAACATTGTATATGTATGTGTGTGCATGTGTGTGCCATATCTATCGTAAATAATTTACTGCCCTTAAGGTATTGGCGACCCAAATTCGTATTTGGTGTATGCATAGTCGAAACGAAGGTAATTTTTATGGACGCCAAAACTGGGTCACACGACACCTCCAAGTCCGGACTTTGACATATTTAGGCACCCCAAATGCACTACATGTGCAATAACGGACGATTTATCACATACTCATAACACGTCGCGTAATTATACCTGAATTTATTACGTGACAGATTGGCGAAGGAATGGGAGCATGCTGTATTCATAATTGCTTGAAAATTGTGTTACCAGACTTATTTGTTCGTGTGACATTTCAGCAGTGGTATGGGAAAAAATGTTATCTGCAATTTTTGTTATTTTACAAGAGAAGCAAAAACAGTTTTTTTATTTATAATTGTGAAGGTAGATTATCATGTATGATTGCCATAGTTATTTATAATTTGTAATTTTGGAATCACTAAACCCTTTGATCAAATTAAAGTATACTTTATTTGTGGCCATTTCATGCCAAAAAGTGCATTTTGAAAAAAAAGCAGATAGCATGTTTTACCATAACACTACTGATTTATTGGGCTTATTTATTTCACAATTAATTTGTAGTACTTGTAATTTGTAATCAGTGTCTCTGTACTCTTGAGAATGGTCGTGAGGCCGAAACAATTGTAGAGGTTTATTCTATTAATACAGTGAAACTTTAACCAAGTGTTTGATTTAACTTAATTTGTAGTACAGTATTAATCGAATCAGTAAAACTTATAAACATATACTAGAATGCAATACGTAAAATATCGAACAATTGAGCTGAATTATATTATTTTATTTCGCAATGTATTATAATTTCTCCTCCATTTGATATAACTACTTGGTGCTAGTTTATTGTTTTCTCCATATAAAATGTTTGTTCTAGTTGCAATGGTGATTACAATATTTTGTTTTCGCTAACTTACTTTATTAATAAATTATACTTCCTTTATAATCAAAGTTAATAATTAGATCGCCTACTTCGATATAAGTTGATATAAGTTGACACCTAAAAGCCACGAAATCGTTAATTTCATTACGATTCTGATATAGTTTTATTTTAATGCTTTTTCATGAGGGTTATATCTCGTTAATTTCAGGGAGTTATAAGAAATATTTTATATTATTTTTATGTGAGCATAGAATACTACGAATTCACATGAAAACATATTTTTATTGTGGTGGTTTTCTTGTGACAAATTATTATTTAATAACGCGACAGGCAATAACAGTCACACATATTTTGAGCTAACCCCATAATAAGCTAGCTAATAAGCTTATTTTTTTATTTTTACTTACTACTTTTATTTTTTCATTCTACTCCTATTGCTTGTCTTATCATGAAATTTCGTCGCAATAATTATGAAAAACGGATACGATGTTACTAGAATAAGTTAATTCCAGTAATTAATTAATTACGCATAACTGTGATATTTCCTATAATGACTTGTGATATTGATGTACAAGGTCTTCCTGAACTTCGACATAAATTTAGGAGCATGCTAAGAAAGGCAAAATTAAATGAAAATGTATTTTGTTTTCTAGTCGGTTTTGTTTCCAATATAAAGGATCTTAAAGTGTTACGTAGTAAATCAGTTTTCTTATTAACATAATTATAATCAATGATTTATAATCAATGATATTACCATTAATTATAATACCCTTAAGCCTAAGGGTATTATAATCAATGATATTACTAACCCAAAGAGATGGTGATTTACAATTTTAAAGTCAAATGGCAATACATCATTGGGGCAATCCCACAAATCAGGTGCTTGCAATAAACTAATCTCTATGCCTCTGGGATTCTTTAGTATTCTATTCAGGTCTATAACCGTTCGTCCCAGAATATTAGTAACGGTCGTTAAATTTATTGTTAAACACATTTCACAAGTTCGTCGTAAATATTAGCGCCACAATATCAAATTGCATTTATTTCAAACACGGAAGTTATATTTTTATTTTGAATTGCACAGCTAAATGTAGAATGAGTAAAAGTATATTCTCGTGAAAATCGAATAAATAAGCAATCAATCACTTACAAATAACCAAAAAACAGCCTGGTGGTTGTAAAAAAAAATATTGTCAAATATTGTTCTTCATTAATACATAATTGTATATTAAATATGGACATTTTATTTCTATCAGAAGTGGCCATTTTGAGCTCGGCGGTAAAAGTTGAAACACTCTGTATATTGTCTACAGAGGGCAAACTAAAACTCAACCAATTATTTAATTCTTCCATTTCTTGGAAACAATATTATTACAATGTTGATGTGAGAGCAAAAAATGAAAAATGCCAAATTAAACTTTGGGAATTCATGCCTCCAATTTGCACGGTCGTTTTCCGGGGCGCGCACGACATCTATCCCGGTTTCCGGCCGATTGACCGAAGAGAGAGCGTTCGATGAACATGCGATGCCGCGATCCTGCCCCAAAGCGGGTCGCGGGTGTGGCCCTAATGGTATTAATAATTTTCATAATAACCTCCTTACGAAAGTGCATAATGTATGCATTGAAGTTGAGGGGAAATTAAATTGATACGAGAAGAGATAGTTGGCCCGCAAGGCGCCTTCGCTATTTTGCACAAATTTGATTTATTCTATAATTAGCATATGGTTTATCGTTACATGAAGTAACAGTTTACATGCAAATCATATTTATGTTTAACAATAATTTGAATATTATTTTCCAATTTAGGAGTATAAACTCGTACTACATAATAAGATATGTGTAAAATTATGATGGGAACTATATACCTAAAACAGTGACGGTATAACAGTGCGGTTTCTATAGTTACGCATGTATTAATAAGTGATAATTCAACTAGTTGCTTTATCACTGAAATGCACTCTACGCCCACAAACAAATGTCGACACAATTTCGAGTCCCACACAGCGATCGTAACGGTGACGACCGCATACGAAAGAATAACTATATGTCACGACGACACCCGAACCGTTGCAATCGTCTTATTTATTAGTTGGCGCAACTAGGAAACTTCTAAATAAATATAGGTATTAGATTGTATGAATCGGTGGTTAATACTTAGCGAAACATCTTTAAATTAGTATAAATATAAAGCCCTTGGTTAAGTTTCACAATTTTTTAATAGAAAAACACAATTGTTCAATAATTACAATTCAGGCATATTTGTCTCTTCATAATAGTCGTGAGACCGAAACAATTGTAGAGTGTTTCTATTAAAAATTTGTGAAACTTAAACAAGTGCTTTATTTATTCTAAAATATAGGTACATTTAGATTCTTGTTTATTCTGCTTTACTATATAATTCAAGCAATTCATTGTATTTCCTTCCTAAATATAATTCATGGTGTTCTCAAAAATCGATAATGATTTTAAATATACTACACACTTTCCAAAGGTTCTAATTGTTCTAATTCTAATTAATGGTTAAAACCATTAGCTTCTCAAAAAACACATTTTATTAATTTTGGCCAAGTAATTAGGCTCCAGAAACCATGGTACCGTGGGACGGTCAAGTCAATTCTGTATGAATCGATTAGCAATGGTTATTTCTATAAAAAATGACAGTTTTTATAAATTTAAATTTGTTCGACAAAATTCATGCTCGTACAAAAAAACACTACTTTACATACACATGATAATTTTATAATGATGATCCATCATCATCATATGAATTGTCAAAGTGCCATTGGGCTGGCATTATTGATAAAGTTACTAGGAATGCCATTGCGTATTTTTACTAATTAAATTTGGCGGCAATATTAATATGATTATTCATTACCTCATAACCTCAAAACACATGTTGACATCAATGACATATTTGTTACTAACTTTTTACAAGTACACTGTCAAAATTATTATATAATGTGACATTTTGGCCGACTTTGAATTTGACAATTCATATCTATAATGGATGATCTGTAGTAATCAATCATTAAGATAGTACAGAGTAATAGAAATTTTTACACTCGCGTATTTTGTTGAACTCGCCAATTTAAAAATCATAAATTATTAAATATTTCCCAAATTTTCAGGATTTTATTTACGAATTTATTTTTCGAGATTTATATAATTTGCAATGAAACCATCACGAAAAACAGAAACTTTATATGTAATATTTAATTAGCTATATTAGATACTTTGATACAATTTTCGAACTATAATAAAAAATGGAGAACCACTTAAAATCGGCCCAAAATCGTATAGCATCTGACACAAATAGAAATATTTTGAATATCCCTCATTGGATATTAATCTAATTCGACATGTTGTGTGCTAGTATATTACTTGATATTAGTGCAAAATGTCCTTTAAATTGATACGCCAGTTCTTGAGATACCAGCACTGTAGTATCAGTAAATCTGCAGTAAAATGCCAGTCTCAAACAAATATTGAAGTAACTTAATAATTGCTTTTTAGATATTTATTTAATTGCACTTGTCATGTCCCTGTATATGACTTAATGTCAGTGAAAAATTGCATTCGCATGATACGTAAGTTCTTGAGATACCATCACTTATGTACGATAAAAATTGGAGATGCACTTAAAATCGCCCTAAAATATTGCAGTCTGCAACAAAAATTGTAATATATTAAAAATGACTCATTGGATATTTATTTAATTACTCATGTTATGTACTAATATATCACTTAATATCAGTGAAAAAATGCATCCATATTGATACGCTAGTTCTTGAGATACCGTCAGTTATATATAATAAAAATTGGAGAACCACTTAAAATCGGCTCAAAATCGTATAGCATCTGACACAAATCAAAATAGTTTGAAGATCGCTCATTGGATATTAATCTAATTCGATATATTGTGTACCAGTACGTTCCTTGATATTAGTGCAAAATTTCATTGACATTGATACGCCAGTTTTTGAGATACCAGCACTGTAGTATCAGTAAAGCTGTAGTAAAATCGCAGTCTCAAACAAATATTGAAGTAACTTAATAATTGCTTATTAGATATTTATTTATTTGCACTTGTCTTGTCTTAGTATATCACTTAATGTCAGTGAAAAATTGCATTCGTATTGATACGCCAGTTATTAAGATACCATCACTTATGTACGATCAAAATTGGAGATGCACATAATATCGCCCTAAAATATTGCAGTCTGCAACAAAAGTGGTAATATATTAAAAATGACTCATTAGATATTTATTTAATTACACATGTTATGTACTAATATATCACTTAATATCAGTGAAAAAATGCATCCATATTGATACGCTAGTTCTTGAGATACCGCCAGTTATATATAATAAAAATTGGAGAACCACTTAAAATCGGCTCAAAATCGTATAACATCTGACACAAATCGAAATATTTTGAACATCGCTTATTGGATATTAATATAATTCGACATGTTGTGTACTAGTATATTACTTGATATTAGTGCAAAATTTCATTAAAATCTATACGCCAGTTCTTGAGATACTAGCACTGAAGTATCAGTAAAGCTGCAGTAAAATCGCAGTCTCAAACAAATATTGAAGTAACTTAATAATTGCTTATTAGATATTTATTTATTTGCACTTGTCTTGTCTCAGTATATCACTTAATGTCAGTGAAAAATTGCATTCGTATTGATACGCCAGTTATTAAGATACCATCACTTATGTACGATCAAAATTGGAGATGCACTTAATATCGCCCCAAAATATTGCAGTCTGCAACAAAAGTTGTAATATATTAAAAATGACTCATTAGATAATTATTTAATTGCACATTTTATGTACTAATATATCACTTAATATCAGTGAAAAAATGCATCCATATTGATACGCTGGTTCTTGAGATACCGTCAGTTATATATAATAAAAATTGGAGAACCGCTTAAAATCGGCACAAAATCGTATAGCATCTGACACAAATCAAAATAGTTTGAACATTGTTCATTGGATATTAATCTAATTCGATATATTGTGTACTAGTATGTTCCTTGATATTAGTTCAAAATTTCATTGAAATTGATACGCCAGTTTTTGAGATACCAGCACTGTAGTATCAGTAAATCTGCAGTAAAATCGCAGCCTCAAACAAATATTGAAGTAACTTAATAATTGCGCATTTGATATTTATTTAATTGCACTTGTCATCTCCCAGCATATCAATTAATGTCAGTGAAAAATTGCATTCGTATTGATACGCCAGTTATTAAGATACCATCACTTATGTACGATCAAAATTGGAGATGCACTTAATATCGCCCTAAAATATTGCAGTCTGCAACAAAAGTTGTAATATATTAAAAATGACTCATTAGATAATTATTTAATTGCACATTTTATGTACTAATATATCACTTAATATCAGTGAAAAAATGCATCCATATTGATACGCTGGTTCTTGAGATACCGTCAGTTATATATAATAAAAATTGGAGAACCACTTAAAATCGGCACAAAATCGTATAGCATCTGACACAAATCAAAATAGTTTGAACATTGTTCATTGGATATTAATCTAATTCGATATATTGTGTACTAGTATGTTCCTTGATATTAGTGCAAAACTTCATTGAAATTGATACGCCAGTTTTTGAGATACCAGCACTGTAGTATCAGTAAATCTGCAGTAAAATCGCAGCCTCAAACAAATATTGAAGTAACTTAATAATTGCGCATTGCATATTTATTTAATTGCACTTGTCATCTCCCAGCATATCACTTAATGTCAGTGAAAAATTGCATTCGCATTGATACGCCAGTTATTAAGATACCATCACTTATGTACGATCAAAATTGGAGATGCACATAATATCGCCCTAAAATATTGCAGTCGGCAACAAAAGTTGTAATATATTAAAAATGACTCATTAGTTATTTATTTAATTACACATGTTATGTACAAATATATCACTTAATATCAATGAAAAAAGCATCCATATTGATACGCTAGTTCTTGAGATACCGTCAGTTATATATAATAAAAATTGGAGAACCACTTAAAATCGGCTCAAAATCTTATAGCATCTGACACAAATCGAAATATTTTGAACATCCCTTATTGGATATTAATCTAATTCGACATGTTGTGTACTAGTATATTACTTGATATTAGTGCAAAATTTCATTAAAATCTATACGCCTGTTCTTGAGATGCTAGCACTGAAGTATCAGTAAAGCTGCCGTAAAATCGCAGTCTCAAACAAATATTGAAGTAACTTAATAATTGCTTATTAGATATTTATTTAATTGCACTTGTCTTGTCTCAGTATATCACTTAATGTCAGTGAAAAATTGCATTCGTATTGATACGCCAGTTATTAAGATACCATCACTTATGTACGATCAAAATTGGAGATGCACTTAATATCGCCCTAAAATATTGCAGTCTGCAACAAAAGTTGTAATATATTAAAAATGACTCATTAGTTATTTATTTAATTACACATGTTATGTACAAATATATCACTTAATATCAATGAAAAAAGCATCCATATTGATACGCTAGTTCTTGAGATACCGTCAGTTATATATAATAAAAATTGGAGAACCACTTAAAATCGGCTCAAAATCTTATAGCATCTGACACAAATCGAAATATTTTGAACATCCCTTATTGGATATTAATCTAATTCGACATGTTGTGTACTAGTATATTACTTGATATTAGTGCAAAATTTCATTAAAATCTATACGCCAGTTCTTGAGATACTAGCACTGAAGTATCAGTAAAGCTGCAGTAAAATCGCAGTCTCAAACAAATATTGAAGTAACTTAATAATTGCTTATTAGATATTTATTTAATTGCACTTGTCTTGTCTCAGTATATCACTTAATGTCAGTGAAAAATTGCATTCGTATTGATACGCCAGTTATTAAGATACCATCACTTATGTACGATCAAAATTGGAGATGCACTAAATATGGCCCTAAAATATTGCAGTCTGCAACAAAAGTTGTAATATATTAAAAATGACTCATTAGATATTTATTTAATTACACATGTTATGTACTAATATATCACTTAATATCAATGAAAAAAGCATCCATATTGATACGCTAGTTCTTGAGATACCGTCAGTTATATATAATAAAAATTGGAGAACCACTTAAAATCGGCTCAAAATCTTATAGCATCTGACACAAATCGAAATATTTTGAACATCCCTTATTGGATATTAATCTAATTCGACATGTTGTGTACTAGTATATTACTTGATATTAGTGCAAAATTTCATTAAAATCTATACGCCTGTTCTTGAGATACTAGCACTGAAGTATCAGTAAAGCTGCAGTAAAATCGCAGTCTCAAACAAATATTGAAGTAACTTAATAATTGCTTATTAGATATTTATTTAATTGCACTTGTCTTGTCTCAGTATATCACTTAATGTCAGTGAAAAATTGCATTCGTATTGATACGCCAGTTATTAAGATACCATCACTTATGTACGATCAAAATTGGAGATGCACTAAATATGGCCCTAGAATATTGCAGTCTGCAACAAAAGTTGTAATATATTAAAAATGACTCATTAGATAATTATTTAATTGCACATTTTATGTACTAATATATCACTTAATATCAGTGAAAAAATGCATCCATATTGATACGCTAGTTCTTGAGATACCGTCAGTTATATATAATAAAAATTGGAGAACCACTTAAAATCGGCTCAAAATCGTATAGCATCTGACACAAATCAAAATAGTTTGAACATCGTTCATTGGATATTAATCTAATTCGATGTATTGTGTACTAGTATGTTCCTTGATATTAGTGCAAAATTTCATTGACATTGATCCGCCAGTTTTTGAGATACCATCACTGTAGTATCAGTAAAGCTGCAGTAAAATCGCAGTCTCAAACAAATATTGAAGTAACTTAATAATTGCTTATTAGATATTTATTTATTTACACTTGTCTTGTCTCAGTATATCACTTAATGTCAGTGAAAAATTGCATTCGTATTGATACGCCAGTTATTAAGATACCATCACTTATGTACGATCAAAATTGGAGATGCACTAAATATGGCCCTAAAATATTGCAGTCTGCAACAAAAATTGTAATATATTAAAAATGACTCATTGGATATTTATTTAATTACTCATGTTATGTACTAATATATCACTTAATATATCAGAGAAAAAATGCATCCATATTGATACGCTAGATCTAGAGATTCCGTCAGTTATATATAATAAACATTGGAGAAACACTAAAAATTGGTCCAAAATCGTATAGCATCTGACACAAATCGAAATATTTTGAACATCGCTTATTGGATATTAATATAATTCGACATGTTGTGTACTAGTATATTATTTGATATTAGTGCGAAATTTCATTAAAATTGATACGCCAGTTCTTGAGATACTAGCACTGAAGTATCAGTAAAGCTGCAGTCAAGTCGCAGTCTCAAACAAATATTAAAGTAAGTTAATAATTGCGCATTGGATATTTATTTAATTGCACTTATCAAGTCCCAGCATATCACTTAATCTCAGTGAAAAATTGCATTCGCATTGATACGCCAGTTCTTGAGATAACATTATTTATGTACGATAAAAATTGGAGATGCACTGAAAATCGCAGTAAAATATTGCAGTATGCAACAAAAATTGTAATATATTAAAAATGACTCATTGGATATTTATTTAATTACTCATGTTATGTACTAATATATCACTTAATATCAGTGATAAAATGCATCCATATTGATACGCTAGATCTTGAGATACCGTCAGTTATATATAATAAATATTGCAGAAACACTAAAAATTGGTCCAAAATCGTATAGCATCTGACACAAATCAAAATATTTTTAACATCGCTTATTGGATATTAATCTAATTCGACATGTTGTGTACTAGTATATTACTTGATATTAGTGCAAAATTTCATTGAAATTGATACGCCAGTTTTTGAGATACCAGCACTGAAGTATCAGTAAAGCTGCAGTTATATCCCAGTCTCAAACAAATATTGAAGTAACTTAATAATTGCTTTTTAGATATTTATTTAATTGCACTTGTCATGTCCCTGTATATCACTTAATGTCAGTGAAAAATTGCATTCGCATTTATACGCCAGTTCTTGAGATACCATTATTTATGTACGATAAAAATCGGAGATGTACTGAAAATCGCACTAAAATATTGCAGTCGGCAGCAAAAATTGCAATATCTTAAAAATGACTCATAGGATAATAATTTAATTCAATAGTTCAAGAATAGTTCAATAGTTCAAGAAGTATACCTTTTTTATGACAGTAAAGCTAATTCACCGAAAAATGGTATATGATTTAAAAAAAATCCTAACCTCAAAGTTTTTATGTAGCAATAACCACAGAAGAACCATGGTTGTAATGATTTGTGAATATTTGTATTGATAGTGGGTGACTCGTCGCACAATATCAGATTTCCAAGTCTACTCTAGTAGCAATGTTAATAAGAAGACTGATTTGCTAAGTAACACTTCAAGTTCCTGTATTTTGGAAACAAAAGGGATTAGAAAAAAAAAACATTTTCATTTGATTTTGCCTTTCTTAGCATTCTCCTAAATTTATGCCACGAAAATATGGGACACCATGTATACTGATAATTATAACAGCCTCATCAAGTCATAACGAGCATTTGCATTTTCTGGACTTAATCGAATATCTACGGAGGCGCCACTGACCTCGGGCTCGGGGGAAGTCTGCGGACCTTGGACGGCTTCCTGCGTTGCGTTGTGGTGGGCGCCCCCTTCGGCGCGCCCCCCTTTGACCGGCTCGCATGTCCGGCAGCTTTGTTTACGTTCGTGCTTGGCCCCTTGGAAGACCATTGAAAGTAAAACATTCGACTACTTCTAACGGGGCATTAATGTTGCGCCGCCTCATTGATTCTAGAAGTTTACCCTCAACGTGATTTAATGACGCGAAAGGCCGATTAATTCGACACAGTTACGGTGATTAGGGCTTGAGTCACTTTTGTGAGAAACTACTTATTCTAACAGGAATTTATATTAACTTATTTACTTATAAGTTGGAAACAAAGAAGTTATGAACGTAATGATTTAATTAGACCAAGAATACATACAATAAATCAGTTTATTTACTGATACTCGCTCATTTGAGAGTATCGATTTATGAAATATATATATTTTTAAATCGATTAGATTTCAAGTTAAAGCCACTTTAAAATTACCATTGATTATAATTATTGTTATTATATTATAATATCATTGATTACAAACATTAATTAAAAATGTCGCTGTGTCATAACTACAGGTTATATATACAACCCAGGTTCTACAATTGTAATGCAATTTGGCTTAAGTGGGTACAATGTGACTCAATAAAACATGCAGATGGTAATGGTATAACGATTGAATTGTATAGACTATAGACGTTATACAGAAATTAGAACAATAAACATTGACAGAATGTAGAGAATATTAAAACTTATTTTTTTTATATCCAATTGAGTAATATGGCATACAAATATGGTAATAATGCGGCATACATTTTTCAGAAAAAAATATGATATATTTTAGGAAATGTTCTGAAAGTTTGGTGAAACATAACACAATTGAAATGAATTATTAAAAGACTTATCAAATTTTGAAAAATGTTTCATCAAATTTTATAAAATACTTCACGAAATTGAATAAAATAAAAACATAGTTGAATAGACGGAATGAAATCAAATTTTTGGCACATTAATAAAAGTTGGGAAATTTTATAAATTTTATTCGACATATTACGAAATGCTGTAAAATTCTCTAAAATTTGGTGAAAAATTTACCAATTTATGGGAAACTATGAATACTATATTTCGTAAAATGTTATACAATGTTCTTTAAACATTATGAAATTGTAAAAAAAAAAATACTTACAAAATCTGGAAGAAGAACAAAAACCTAAAATTCGATGAATTTTCTTCATGTTGTGAAAATTGTTGGAATAATCATCAAATTTCGTAATTCTATGACATATTTTAGGAAATATTCTGAAAGTTTGGTGAAAAATGTTTTATCAAATTTTATAAAATACTTATTACGAAATTGTATAACATAAAAAAATAGTTAAATAAACGGAATTAAATCAAATTGTTTGCACATTAATAAAAGTTGGGAAATTTTATGATTAAAATTTTGAAAAATGTTCCATCTAATTTTATAAAATACTTATTACGAAATTGTATAACATAAAAAAATAGTTGAATAATCGGAATTAAATCAAATTTTTTGCCCATTAATGAAAGTTGGGAAATTTTATGATTAAATTTAAAAAAATGTTCGATCCAATTTTATAAAATACTTATTACGAAATTGTATAATATGAAAAATTAGTTGAATAATCGGAATTAAATCAAATTTTGGGCACATTAATAAAAGTTGGGAAATTTTATGAATTTAGTACGACATATTACGAAATGCTGTAAAATTCTCTAAAGTTTTGTGAAAAATTTACCAATTTATGGGAAACTAAGAATACTTTCTTTCGTAAAATGTAATACAATGTTCTTTAAACATTATGAAATTGTATAAAAAATACTCAAAAAAATCTGGAAAAAGAACAAAAACCTGAAATTCGATGAATTTTCTTCATGTTGTGAAATGGTTTTAATTAAAAATGTCGCTGTGTCATAACTAAAGGTTGTATATACAACCCAGGTTCTACAATTGTAATGCAAATTGGCTTAAGTGGGTACAATGCGACTCAATAAAACATGCAGATGGTAATGGTATAACGATTGAATTGTATAGACTATAGACGTTATACAGAAATTAGAACAACAGACATTGACTGAATGTATATAATATTAAAACATACTTTTTTTATATCCAATTGAGTAATTTGGCATACAAATATGGTAATAATGCGGCATACATTTTTCAGAAATACAGGTTTTAAATTGAAACAACCATCTTGACAACGTCTTTATACAAAAATTTGCTGGATTTGCTGGATTAGATTTTTTTTCAAATCTGGATGCCATCTTAAATCAGTCATTTTGAATTTTTATGTTTTTTAATTATATTATTATTCTGCGACCTCAAAAATACAGTTACACTCAATTTTATACAATTTAGATGGACAAAATGATGTGTTCTTAAAAGTTGTGTGCCATACTGTTTTATACCAAAATAATGTACATCTTAGGGCCGGTTTTACAATCGTGGAATATCCTTGTTCCTGGTTCAATAACTAGGATACAATTGTTGCAACAATTGTACGCTAGGTAATTGAAACAGGAACAAGGATGTTCCACAATTGTAAAATCGGCCCTTAGAACTATATCTGAACATATTCGAAGGGTAGATATGTTCTAAAATTTAATGAAACTTACTGCTCAAAACTGATTTTTATATTCCCCGTAAAAAAGTACGCCCTGTATTATATAGCATTTCCTATAACAAAACTGATTCACTTTTAATAAGTAAATTAGAATATCAGTTTTGAGCAGTAACTTTCATTAAATTTTAGAACATATCTACCTTTCGAATATGTTCAGATATAGTTCTAAGGGCCGATTTTACAATTGTGGAACATCCTTGTTCCTTATTTGGATCTCGAATACGACGAAAAATATATCTTCTGCATCATAGTACAGAAAACCATGATTTCGCTCGA
This sequence comes from Othius punctulatus, assembly GCA_951805005.1. Classification (NCBI taxonomy): domain Eukaryota; kingdom Metazoa; phylum Arthropoda; class Insecta; order Coleoptera; family Staphylinidae; genus Othius; species Othius punctulatus. Next base: position 16,527,918 of record OX638141.1, read on the forward strand.
AATTATTGAAGGATTTACATAGGGTTCTAATGTAAATCCTAATGTGAAAATGACCTCAAAGCAACATAGTTTATCTACAATTCAGTAATTCAGTTCAATTTAGTGCTAGATTTAAAATAAAAATCTAAATCCAGCCAAACTTTGTATACAGATGTTGTTAAGGTTGGTGACTGCAAATCTGACACAAAAATTTCACAATTCGAAATGGCTGATCCGATGTTCAAATCAGGGTTGACAAAAGGACGGGATACTTTGGAAAAAGACAGTACACGTAGACTTCTGCAAGTTTTTCCGGGTTTTTGCGGGTATTTCTAGGTTTTTCTGGGGGTTTCAAGTATTTTCTGACGTTAATAAGTCCAGAAAAAAACGAAATCGCTAGATTTCAGATATTGTCGAATATCTCCGGAAGTCACCGGAATTTCCTGGGTTTCTCAACGGAATATTATTGACTACTAAATTGCTCAACTTTTTTGTAAATTTTCTGGGGTATTCAAGTATTTTCTGACGTTAATAAGTCCAGAAAAAAATAAAAACGAAATCGCAAGATTTCAGACTTTGTCGAATATCTCCGGAAGTCAGCGGAATTTTCTGGTTTTCTAACAGAATATGATTGACCACTAAATTGGGCAACTTTTTTGTAAATTTTCTGGGGTTTTCAAGTATTTTCTGACGTTAATATGTCCAGAAAAAAATAAAAACGAAATCGCAAGATTTCAGATTTTGTCGAATATCTCCGGAAGTCAGCGGAATTTTCTGGTTTTCTAACAGAATATGATTGACCACTAAATTGCGCAACGCTTTTGTAATTTTTTTGCGGTTTTCAGGTATTTTCTGACGTTAATATGTCCAGAAAAATATAAAAACGAAATCGCAAGATTTCAGATTTTGTCCAATATCTCCGGAAGTCACCGAAATTTTTTGGTTTTCTCAACAGAATATTATTGACCACTAAATTGCGCAACTTTTTTGTACATTTTCTGGGGTTTTCAAGTATTTTTTGACGTTAATATGTCCAGAAAAATATAAAAACGAAATCGCAAGATTTCAGATTTTGTCCAATATCTCCGGAAGTCACCGAAATTTTTTGGTTTTCTCAACAGAATATTATTGACCACTAAATTGCGCAACTTTTTTGTAAATTTTCTGGGGTTTTCAAGTATTTTCTGACGTTAATAAGTCCAGAAAAAAATTAAGACGAAATCGCAAGATTTCAGATTTTGTCGAATATCTCCGGAAGTCAGCGGAATTTTCTGGTTTTCTCAACAGAATATTATTGACCACTAAATTGCGCATCTTTATTTGTAAATTTTCTGGGGTTTTCAAGTATTTTCCGACGTTAATAAGTCCAGAAAAATATGAAAACCAAATCGCAAGATTTCAGATTTTGTTAAATATCTCCGGAAGTCACCGGATTTTTTTGGTTTTCTCAACAGAATATTATTGACCACTAAATTGCGCAACTTTTTTGTAAATTTTCTGGGGTTTTCAAGTATTTTCTGACGTTAATAAGTCCAGAAAAAAATTAAGACGAAATCGCAAGATTTCAGATTTTGTCAAATATCTCCGGAAGTCAGCGGAATTTTCTGGTTTTCTCAACAGAATATTATTGACCACTAAATTGGGCCAATTTTTTTTAAATTTTCTGGGGTTTTCAAGTATTTTCTGACGTTAATAAGTCCAGAAAAAAAAAACGAAATCGCAAGATTTCAGATTTTGTCAGATATCTCCGGAAGTCACCGTAATTTTCTGGGTTTCTCACCAGAATATTATTGACCAGTAAATTGCGCACCTTTTTAGTAAATTTTCTGGAGTTTTCAAGTATTTTCTAACGTTAATAAGTCCAGAAAGATATAAAAACGAAATCGCAAGATTTCAGATTTTGTCGAATATCTCCGGAAGTCACCGGAATTATTTGGTTTTCGAAATTGCGCAACTTTCTTGTAATTTTTTTTTTGGGTTTTCAAGTATTTTCTGACGTTAATAAGTCCAGAAAACTATAAAAACGAAATCGCAAGATTTCAGATTTTGTTTAATATCTCCGGAAGTCACCGGATTTTTTTGGTTTTCTCAACAAAATATTATTGACCACTAAATTGCGCAACTTTTTATAAATCTTCTGGGGTATTCAAGTATTTTCTGACGTTAATAAGTCCAGAAAAATATAAAAACGAAATCGCAAGATTTCAGATTTTGTCGAATATCTCCGGAAGTCACCGGATTTTTTTGATTTTATCAACAGAATATTATTGACCACTAAATTGCGCAACTTTTTTGTAAATTTTCTGGGGTTTTCAAGTATTTTCTGACTTTAATAAGTCCAGAAAAATATAAAAACGAAATCGCAAGATTTCAGATTTTGTCGAATATCTCCGGAAGTCACCGGAATTATTTGGTTTTCTAAATTGCGCAACTTTCTTGTAATTTTTTTTTTGGGTTTTCAAGTATTTTCTGACGTTAATAAGTCCAGAAAACTATAAAAACGAAATCGCAAGATTTCAGATTTTGTTTAATATCTCCGGAAGTCACCGGATTTTTTTGGTTTTCTCAACAAAATATTATTGACCACTAAATTGCGCATCATTTTTGTAAATTTTTTTGGTGTTTTCAAGTATTTTCTGACGTTAATAAGTCCAGAAAAATATAAAAACGAAATCGCAAGATTTCAGATTTTGTCGAATATCTCCGGAAGTCACCGGATTTTTTTGGTTTTATCAACAGAATATTATTGACCACTAAATTGCGCAACTTTTTTTAAATTTTCTGGGGTTTTCAAGTATTTTCTGACTTTAATAAGTCCAGAAAAATATAAAAACGAAATCGCAAGATTTCAGATTTTGTCGAATATCTCCGGAAGTCACCGGATTTTTTTGGTTTTATCAACAGAATATTATTGACCACTAAATTGCGCAACTTTTTTGTAAATTTTCTGGGGTTTTCAAGTATTTTCTGACGATAATAAGTCCAGAAAAAAATTAAGACGAAATCGCAAGATTTCAGATTTTGTCGAATATCTCCGGAAGTCAGCGGAATTATCTGGTTTTCTAACAGAATATTATTGACCACTAAATTTCGCATTTTTTTTGTAATTTTACCGCCTTTGTATCTTTTACAGTTCCCGAAATCCTCATACTGTTCATGCTTATCTTGGGCACACTGTATAATGTACAATATGTATACTGTTACAATCGTTTAATTTGTTAAACCTTCGTTTTCTTAACTTAAATTATATTTCAAGTTGATGGATAAATGGTTGTAAGTTCTTTTACCTCTAGATATCCTATCAGAAAGGACCTATTTTTTCGGTTCCTGGATAATGGGATTAATTACCATTATTAAGGAGAATAATGATGTAATTTTCTTTTAGCATAATTATCATAAGAACCTTCACCATTATCAATTATGAATCAACATGAATGTTTCACTACTATTTATACTTTTTTTATGTGGTATAACTAAGATACGGCTTAATTGTTATGTACGGTCTGTCTGGGCAATCGAAGTTAGGTTTTGAATCCACTGTTTTCGTATTCCATACGACTCTGCAGTTTAATAATTATTATAATGTGTTGCAGAAATGTACTTCAGACATATTTTAATAAAGTGCATCATTTATAAAGCTATTTAAAATAACAGATGTATTTAAAAGAAATTAGAATTATATTATATTGATTTCTTCTTCTTCTTTTTATTCTTCTTCTTTCGGAGTAAATACTGGTAGCAGGTAAAATAAGCAGAAGAAGAAGAAGAAGAAGAAAAAAATCAATATAATATAATAATAACTGGTATATAAATAATGGATGGAACTAACAAAAATTAAAATTAGTCTAAAAAACAAAATAAGCAGAAGAAGAAGAAGAAGAAGAAAAAATCAATATAATATAATAATAACTGGTATATAAATAATGGATGGAACTATAACAAAAATTAAAATTAGTCTAAAAAACAAAATAAGCAGAAGAAGAAGAAGAAGAAAGAATCAATATAATATAATAATAACTGGTATATAAATAATGCATGGATCTATAACAAAAATTAAAATTAGTCTAAAAAACAAAATATGTTTTTGATTTTGTAGTTATTATTAATAGTAGTAGTGACTGTATTTGTTAGGGATATTATCCCTAACTGGCTATCGACCAACGGGGGTCCTTCTGCCGTGTGTTTTGTGTAAGTGTGTGTATTGAGTTAGGGCTTGTTACTCTAGAAATTCGCCCCCGATCTCTAGAGCGCCGTTAATGAGCTCCCAACGGCGAATGGCACTAGTTTCTCTATTATTAATATTTTACTAGAAGCACTTGTTTGAGTTATCTGAACAGACGCTTCGTCTAATATCAAATAAATGTATTCATATTATTTTTTTGCTGCTTTACAATTGCCGTTTATATTTTAAACATATAAAAATCCGAGGACACATGTCGTTTTTACACTATATCCTTGAATTAGTTATATTACTGCTCATTTAATGCCCATCGTGCGACATCCATCGCTTGGGCCAGAGACCTTCGCGCTGGATCACGTCGCACTCCTACCATTATCATCGGCATAACTCCCTTGGTACATAAATAACTATTATAACACCCAATTTACAAAAATCTCGATAATAACTCATGTGTTCGAAATCAAATAATGTAAACACTGACTCGACCATCATTCAAGACAGGCAAAACTGCATACTTCGGCGCAGCACGTGCAACGTGGTGGATGAGCCCGACGTCGAAGAATTCAATAGTGCCTCCGTACAAGTATTCGCTCGCGAAGTCACGCGATGAAATAATTATTTTATTGATTCAGTCACGAACAGTTTTACTTTCTTTTAAATTATGACGGTAAAATGTAAAGTGCACAGGTAACATATCTACTATAATCTGACGTTTTGACCGAAGCTTCGACAATGGTTGCAATTTAAGAATCGTTTAAGTAACAAATTTTATTCCAGAGTGTGAATAACTGAAGTTGAAACTTTGGCTCTTGCACACTTTTAGGTATAAAAGGTGTTCCATATTTCAGTTTCCTCTTTTGGGATTTCAAGAACGGTTCAGGATTTCATGATTTCAAGATTTTGAAGATTTTTTCAAGATTTCAAGATTTTTTCAAAATTTCAACAGCGTTTTTCATAAAAATTTAAACCGTGGTTTAGCGGTGGAATCTGTAAGATTCGGTTGAATTGGATAGAAGTTGTTTCATTTTATGGATAACATTGATACTCTGGCTGTTTTCTCAGGGAATAGAATGTACATCCTGATGTTTGACAGACTAAAACCAGACCATATATCACCAACCGAACCTTTGATTGACACGACATAAACGATTACACAAATCTATAATGGCTAATATAAAATTCATATGCATATGCAAACATTAATAGCTATCTGAACAAACGACATTTAATTAATAAATATATAGAATCCAATCAAATTCAGGGATGTTTATTTGTCGAAACTAAGCCTAAAGCAGACACAATATCTTATAGAAACTGGCTAACTATACATAAACATGGTCATATATTTAACAGTAATACGTGTGGAGGTTCGCTTGCACAACTAGATCCCTATGACAAACAACCCTATGAATGAAGTAAACCAAACAAATTTGAAATGAATTTGTATAGCTACCTACTTTCACTTTAAAACACCCACACCTAATTGATAGTCTTATAAAAAGCCTAGATGCTTAATTCATAACTAGTTATACCTAGTTGCTTACTAGCTGAAACAAATGCTGAAATATGCAGAAATATAGTTTTTCACTTTTCTCAGTTTCATAGTGAAACTTTCTTTTTGAAGTTTCTGATATTTTTGATAGTTAAATTGAAGTTATGGACTCTTTTGCCCGTTTGATATTTTAATTACGAATAAATTTCTACCTACTTACTCTACAAGTTTCAATGAAAATTTCGTCGTATTTCCAGTAAAAATTTTGCAAATGCCGGTAATTGTTTTAATCTATGCCGACAATTTTATAACTCGTTTAATTTACAAACAGAAATTTCGTAATTTTTAAAAAGTTTTTTTAAAGTTTTAGAAAGTTTTATATGTACCAATGGAACTTTCATCAATTCCAATAAAACATTAGCAACTGCCAGATAAATTTTAAATGAATGCTTAAATTCGATAATTTTTACTGCAATGTTTAATTTACAATCAAAATGTCGCAATTTTCTATCAAAATTTTAAATTTGCAAGTGCAATTTCAGGTTTTTCTTTGTTTTTATGAAAATTTCTTTGTTTCCAGTATTTCCAATATTTTGCAGTTTTCAGCAACATTTTTGCAGTTTCCAAGAACATATTAAATTTATGCTGAGAATTTTATAATTTTCTGTGCTGTCCTTAATTTCCAATCAAAATTTTTGCGTTTCCAACGAATATTGCTAATTTTCAATTATAATAACACAATTTTCAAAAATCAATTCAAAAATATTGATATTTTCAAGTAGGTAATAAGTAATTTATTCATTTGTATAACTTGTGTAAGTCGTGTAACGACACGACATAAATAAAATATTTCTAACTATTACGATTTATAATTTTTCGATGAATATGGTTTTTCATCATTTCCAGTCAAAAAATTCAGTGCTATGTTAAATTGCCAATCAAAATTTTGTACTTTCCAATTAATATTGCCAATTTTCAATTACAGTTACTTAAATTTCGGTGAATTTTTAGTAATTTCCATTAAAAATTTCATCAATTCCGGTAAAATATTTGCAATTGCCAGAAAAATATAAATGCTTGCTGAGAATATTATAATTTTTAGTGATATGTTTAATTTCCAATAAAAATTTTGCAGTTTCCAATAAATATTGCTAATTTTTGATAACTTCAATTGAAAATGTCATCAATTTCACTAAAAAAATTGCAATTACCATTTCACCATACCATTTAAGAATGATAATCTTCAAATATATTCCTTTCTAATTTTCTAATTCTCTAAACAATTTTGACTTGAATTGAAAAAAAAAATGAATTAAAAAAGTGAATGTATAGATGAGAACGAATACTTCGAAATAATACAGCGTGGCAGAAACACAGCTCCTGGATTCGATCTTCTATCTAAACATATATTGAAGAAGCTTAGTAACAACATCCATAAACACATAATCAAACTTTACAACATATGCCTTAAAAACAAAATGTATCCAGAAGTATGGAAAACAGGGAACATCATTACAATTCAAAAACCAGGGTTAGACAAGTCTAAGCCAGAAAACTACAGACCAATTACTCTTTTACCAGTTCAAGGCAAGACATTCGAACAAATACTTAAAAATAGAATATTCTAGGTTCGAAAACCTTTGATTTAAATTCAAAATCAATAATATAGGCATATCTAATGACTGACATCAATGACTGACATATCTCATTTTCACCTTCATATACACACTTCACACTTTACACTTCTGATGTTTTTTTTTGTTTTGTTTTTCTTCTATCTCTTTTAATTTAATATTTTTAATTTGATTTAATTGTTAATTTTAATATTGATACATGAAACTACATATAAAATTAAACTGTCACTGTAAAAGCAGAAAGACCTCTGGTCGATAGCAAATAAAGATTGTAACTACTACTTTTATGGATAAGTCCTAGCCTTTTACATCTTTGTTTTAATAAGCTTGCAAGATCTATGGGAGCGACAGATTTTAATTGTTATTTTAAAAATTATACTAAATCAATGTTTTAATTTAAAAAAAAAACAAATACAAAGAACAAGAAAAATTTGAGAAAAATACAAATTTTGAGACTAGAACTAATTATATTTCCAATATCGGATTCATGAAGCTGATGAAACTCCATGTAATATATAAATAAAACACAATTAGTATGAGTTTCACAAAAATATTTATTTTGTGCTTTGCATTTTATGCATTATTGTGCATTTTTGCATTGTACTGCTACAATGGTTTCGCCACACAGTTAAGTTTTCATCAGGCAGATGTAACTTTCGTCTCAGTTTTCAGTTTCCTGTGTCGAGTCGCTGCTGCAGCTTTAATTATCCTACTAATTAATAACCTTTTAGCCTAAATATATTAGGATGGATGATTTACGACCATATTTGGAATCCCCGTGATTGCCTATCATATAAATTCATAAAAAAACGTGATCATCGGAATCTCATCAATCATTATCCGCCGATAAATGATGTTCGGTAAAGGATGATCGAAGATAGACGTCCTTCATAAAGGGGAGCGACGAGCCCAAAAACGCATTATCCAAATTGCCGTTTCGATCGACCGGAACGCGCTTTTCATTGGCGAAAATTCTGACTTTCCAACGCGCCTACGGATTTCCATACTGCGGTTTATATACCGCCCTCACTTCCAGCAGGACAGCTTAATTGGTTTCAGTTATTTACTGTGTGGGACCTCCCCTTCGTGAAGACCAAATGTGTATATAGCTGGGAGTTGCACCAGACTCATATATCATAACTCTAATTTTGAGAATGTGCTCACTTATTGGATTTTATTTAACTTTATTTCATTTTAATTTTATTTTTATTGACAACAAATATCTAATTAATATGCGTAGATCCGATTTATAGTATTCGCATTAATGAGAATCTTAACCTTAATGGCTTATAACTATCTGCATTATTAATGACTACTTGATTCTCACATTTAACAATAAGATAGTTTGCAAGATCCCACATATTCTGACGAAACGATTGTAATTTCAGAAGAAGTTAAAATAATGCAATGATTATACGAGGTGTGGCGATAAAATAACCAGACTAGTCGTTCGACCATTATTGTTAGACTTGAAATAACCGAATATAAATATACCCGATATAAATTACTCTATACGTATATAGATTTTATTCAAGTTGATGCTCTTACACATTTTAAAAAGGTTATTCAGATTTTAGTTTCAATTTTGAGGTTACTAAAACCTACCAAGACCAGTACCGCGGAAAAACCGCAAATATTGTTGCAATTTCTAAAACCGCAATAATAATATAAGTTTCATAATAAACTAGGAGTATAATTTTCCTAATGCGCTTTAAAATGTCAAGTAATCGAAATTTGTAGACAGCCAAATAAGTAACGAATGACGTCAAATGCTTGATGGCGACGGAAATTGGTAATGGCAGCAAAAATATACCATATTTTAATAATTTGTAAAAGGCAACTATAAATGATTACCAGTTAGTACAGAACCTTTACCAGATCACCAGTTAGTATAGAACGGCAAGATTTATAGAACGAACTATTGATAATCGCCTCATCTGGCAAGAGTAAATTAACGGTATAGAAAAGCTAAACACGGCTCATTTCGATTTACTTAGCCTTGAGAAGTACATCTCCAAATAATCGGATCGTGTTTCAAGTATGGCATTTATTGTAATATGGGGAAATTCTAGCGGAAACAATAACCATGATGAAGAAGAATAAATATGACATGGCAGTAATGGAACGAAAAATATTGAGAACAATACTTAGACCAATAAAAATAAATGATAATGAATATCGAAGAAGCACAAATAAGGACTTGGAAGAGAAGATAGGTGGAGAGACAGTAATAAGATATATAACAGCCCAAAGAATAAGATGGATAGGGCACTTATGGAGAGCAGGAGAAACATCAGAATCAGAGCTATCATGGAATGGAAACCAAGCTGTAAACGGAGAATGGGATGATGTTGAAAAAACCTCAAAGAAATGGGAATAGAGAGATGAAAGGAAAAAGTAGAAGACAGAAAGGAATGGCGAGGAAAAAGTGTTAAATGAGGACTAATCCACCTCAGAAATTGGATTATGAAGACTTCATAGAAGTGGCTAAATCCCAAAAAGGAGTGTAAAGCCTTAATAATAATAATAGGGAAATTCTACAAAATAATAAAAAAATGTTGATGTGATAAGATAAGAATAACAAAATAAGAAGCCAAGTCTAATCGCCAATGTATCTTGGAAAGTAAATTGAAATTTGAAAAGTATGGTATTTGATAATATGAATAAGGGAAAACAATTGGTATAGGTAGTTTCACATATTTATTAGATTGCTCTAATACCAAGACTTTTCCCTTATTCATCTTATCAAAATGTTTTGCCAAGAAATAACCACTACTTCATACAATTTAAGTATAGTATTTTTTTTGTAATATCGGGAAATTCTATAAAATCAACAAAATTGTTGATGTGATAAGATACGATTGACAAAATAAGAAGCCAAGTCCAATCGCCAATGTATTTGGCGACTTTATAACCAATATGTGTTAATGAAAAATAGCAGAAACATCATCTCATTCTAATGATTTTACGACCAATATGTTTTTATGAAAAAAAACAGAAACACTTCATCTAATTCTAATGATTTTACGACCAGTATGTTTTTATGGAAAAAAGCAGAAACATCATCTCTTTCTAATGATTTTACGACCAATATGTTTTTATGCAAAAAAGTAGAAACATCATCTCATTCTAATGATTTTACGACCAATATGTTTTTATGAAAAAAAACAGAAACACTTCATCTAATTCTAATGATTTTACGACCAGTATGTTTTTATGGAAAAAAGCAGAAACATCATCTCTTTCTAATGATTTTACGACCAATATGTTTTTATGCAAAAAAGTAGAAACATCATCTCATTCTAATGATTTTACGACCAATATGTTTTTATGAAAAAAAGCACAAACATTTCATCTAATTCTAATGATTTTACGACCAGTATGTTTTTATGCAAAAAAGTAGAAACATCATCTCTTTCTAATGATTTTACGACCAATATGTTTTTATGCAAAAAGCAGAAACATCATCTCATTCTAATGATTTTACGACCTATATGTTTTTATGCAAAAAAGCAGAAACATTTAAACTAATTCTAATGATTTTACGACCAGTATGTTTTTATGCAAAAAAGCAGAAACATCATATCTTTCTAATGATTTTACGACCAATATGTTTTTATGCAAAAAAGCAGAAACATGATCTCATTCTAATGATTTTACGACCAATATGTTTTTATGCAAGAAAGCAGAACATCATCTCAGTCTAATGATTTTACGACCAATATGTTTTTATGCAAAAAAGCAGAAATGAAACAGTGATAATTAGCTTCACGCTCTCACCCTCCAATTTTTCATAAATGATGATTAATTATGTTCCTTCGATTATGCTTGAATGCAATGTAGGAATCTCAAGTTGTAGTCATTATAAGTATAATCAAGATATAATTATTATCGTCAATGCCCAAAGTTTGGGGATGATTATACTTGTGCCCACACTTTCAATGTGTGCTCCAATTTTTCATGAATGATGATTAAATTTGCTTTCAGGATTATTCTTGAATATAATGTAGGAATCTCAAGCTGTAGTCATTACAAGAAATGGGATGCTCCATACTTTATTTTGCAAGTAATTTAATTTAAAGGGTGGGTGGGTGGAAACAGTATAATCATCCTCTAACATGATCCAGCAGCAATAGGAATCATCAAAGTTTTGATGCATAATTGTAAATTACATGGAAAATTTAAACTTTGTGTTAAAAATATATAATTATTATCGTCTATGCCCAGAGTTTGGGGATGATTATACTTGTGCCCACCCACCCACCCTCCAATTTTTCATGAATGATGATTAAACATGTGTCTACGATTATGCTTGAATGTAATGTAGAAATCTCAACTTGTAGTCATTACCAGAAATTGGATGCTCCATAATTTATTTTGCAAGTAGGGGAGTTCTTGGGATGATTATACTTGTGCCAACCTACCCACCCTACAATTTTTGATGAATGATGATTAAATCATGAATGATGAAAGAAAAGTGAAAGATTAAAACGATTATGTTTGAATGCAATGTACGAATCTCAAGTTGTAGTCATTACAAGAAATTTGATGCTTCATACTTTATTTTGCAAGTAATTTAATTTGGAGGGTGGCCTCTAACGTGATCCAGCAGCAATAGGAATCATCAAAGTTTTGAGGCATTCTTATAAATTAACTGGAAAATTTAAACTTAGTGTTCAAAACAGATATAATTATTATCGTCGATGCCCATATTTTGGGGATGATTATATTTGTGCCCACCCACCCACCCTCCAATTTTTCATGAATAATGATTAAATATGTATCTACGATTATGCTTGAATGTAATGTAGAAATTTCAACTTGTAGTCATTACCAGAAATTGGATGCTCCATAATTTATTTTGCAAGTAGGGGAGTTCTTGGGATGATTATACTTGTGCCAATCTACCCACCCTACAATTTTTGATGGATGATGATTAAATCATGAATGATGAAAGAAAAGTGAAAGATTAAAACGATTATGTTTGAATGCAATGTACGAATCTCAAGTTGTAGTCATTCCAAGAAATTTGATGCTTCATACTTTATTTTGCAAGTAATTTAATTTGGAGAGTGGGTGGGAGTACACAGTATAATCATCCTCTAACGTGATCCAGCAGCAATAGGAATCATCAAAGTTTTCATGCACAATTATAAATTACCTGGAAAATTTAAACTTTGTGTTCAAAAAAGATATAATTATTATCGTTCATGCCCAGAGTTTGGGGATGATTATACTTATGCCCACCCACCCACCCTCCAATTTTTCATTAATGATGATTAAATATGTTTCTACGATTATGCTTCAATGTAATGTAGAATTCTCAACTTGTAGTCATTACTAGAAATTGGATGCTCCATACTTTATTTTGCAAGTAATTTAAATTAGAGGGTGGGTGGATGATCACAAAATAATCCTCTAACATGATCCAGCCGCAATAAGAATCATCACAGTTTTGATGCATAATTATAAATTGACTGGAAAATTTAAACTTAGTGTTCATAATATATATAATTATTATCGTTGATGCCCAGAGTTTGGGGATGATTATACTTGTGCCCACCCACCCACCCTCCAATTTTTCATGAATGATGATTAAATATGCTTTCACGATTATGCTTGAATATAATGTAAGAATCTCAAGCTGTAGTCTGTACAAGAAATTGCATGCTCCGTACTTTATTTTGCAAGTAATTTAAATTGGAGGGTGGGTGGGTGGGCACAGTATAATCATCCTCTAACGTTATCCAGCAGTAATAGGAATCATCAAAGTTTTGATGCATAATTGTAGATTACATGGAAAATTTAAACTTTGTGTTAAAAAATATATCATTATTATCATCGATGCCCAGAGATTGGCGATGATTATACTTGTGCCCACCCACCCACCCTCCAATTTTTCATGAATGATGATTACATATGTTTCTACGATTATGCTTCAATGTAATGTAGAATTCTCAACTTGTAGTCATTACCAGAAATTGGAGGCTCCATACTTTATTTTGCAAGTAATTTAAATTACAGGGTGGGTGGATGATCACAATATAATCCTCTAACATGATCCAGCAGCAATAAGAATCATCACAGATTTGATGCTTAATTATAAATTGGCTGGAAAATCTACACTTAGTGTTTCAAAAATATATAATTATTATCGTTGACGCCCAGAGTTTGGAGATAATTATACTTGTGCCCACCCACCCACCCTCCAATTTTTCATGAATGATGATTAAATATGCTTTCACGATTATGCTTGAATATAATGTAAGTATCTCAAGCTGTAGTCAGTACAAGAAATTTGATGCTCCATTCTATATTTTGCAAGTAATTTAAATTGGAGGGTGGGTGGGTGGGCACAGTATAATCATCATAGGATAGGATGATGATAGAAATCATCAAAGTTTTGATGAATACTTATAAATTAACTGGAAAATTTAAACTTAGTGTTCAAAACAGATATAATTATTATCGTCGATGCCCATAGATTGGGGATGATTATATTTGTGCCCACCCACCCACCCTCCAATTTTTCATGAATGATGATTAAATATGTATCTACGATTATGCTTCAATGTAATGTAGAATTCTCAACTTGTAGTCATTACCAGAAATTCGATGCTCCATACTTTATTTTGCAAATAATTTAAATTAGAGGGTGGGTGGATGATCACAATATAATCCTCTAACATGATCCAGCAGCAATAAGAATCATCATAGTTTTGATGCATAATTATAAATTGACTGGAAAAGTTAAACTTAGTGTTAAAAAAATTTATAATTATTTTTGTTGATGCCCAGAGTTTGGGGATGATTATACTTGTGCCCACCCTGTGCTTTCACGATTATGCTTGAATGTAATGTAGACATCTCAACTTGTACTCATTACCAGAAATTTTATGCTCCATACTTTATTTTACAAGTAGGGAAGTTCTTGGGATGATTGTACTTGTGCCAACCTACCCACCTTACAATGTTTGATGAATGATGATTAAATCATGAATGATGAAAGAACAGTTATACAAATAACGAAGAAGAGCTCTTATAACGTGTGGATTTAAAAAAAATGTCTTTTAATAAGAGATGTTTTTTCATCTCAATGACATCTAAAATAAAACAAAACATGAAGGCAAACTTTGCAAAACGTAACATATTATCAAAACGTTACCCACCCTACAATTTTTGATGAATCATGATTAAATCATGAATGATGGAAGAAAAGCTATACAAACAACGAAGAAGAACTCTTATAACGTGTGGATTTAAAAAAAATGTCTTTTAATAAGAGATGTTTTTTCATCTCAATGACATCTAAAATAAAACAAAACATGAAGGCAAACTTTGCAAAACGTAACATATTATCAAAACGTTACCCACCCTACAATTTTTGATGAATCATGATTAAATCATGAATGATGGAAGAAAAGCTATACAAACAACGAAGAAGAACTCTTATAACGTGTGGATTTAAAAAAAATCTTTTAATAAGAGAAATATTTTCATCTCAATTACATCTAAAATAAAACAAAAAACGAAGGCAAACTTTGCAAAATGTTGCATATTATCAAAACGTTACCTAAACTGACGAAAAATACTGACATAAGGCTTAGTACAGTTTTAATAGTACCTACGTCTGATTTGAGTACCCTCATAATAAATGTTTTGCAGTAATGTATTACTACTACTATTTACTACATTTTATATGCAGTAAATTTTTGTCTAAAATATTACCCTACAGTTATCTAAACTTATTCCTGGAATTTTGAAATTCAAGATTACTTTAAAGCCATTTATCTCAGAACTACCAAAAATGCACTTAAACCCTTTTGCTTCTAGTAAAATTAAATTGTAATTATTATAAGTATGTATGTATTATAAGTATGTAGACAAAGCCATATGCTATTTGGTTATTTAAGTAGATAGGCTAAGAGAGTTCTACGACAATTTCCCATAACGATTTACATGTCTAAATTTTCTATTTTTAGGTACTTTTAGGTTAAACAGCCGTTAACATTTTGACAGGAATAGTTTTGGCAAAATACATGCCATTTTGTCAAAATAATAGTAATCAGAAAAATCAGTAGTAGTAATCAATGAGCAATAAAATATTACAGAATAATAGAAAAAATTACATTGATCTTTAAAATGTTGACGGTAATGATTGAAATGTTAATATAATAATTTAAAAAAAAATCCAGTTATTATTGCAATTTTGATAGTTATCAATGCAAATTTTAACGGTAATGATTGAAATTTTGGTATAAGAATTAATATTTTGATATAATAATTAAAATGTTTGTATATTAATTGAAAATTTGACCGTAATCATTAAAAGTTTGACAGTGAACAATGAGATTTCGACAGACTAATTAAAAATATGTGAGAAATAATTTGAAAATTTGTTAATGATTACTATAAATTTCACGGAAACAATAATTTCTTCATATACATGCAGAAAATACGAAACTTGCTCCAAATTTTCCAAACTAATTAATAGTTTGTCAGAAATAATTTTATAATTTATAGTAATTATTGAAATTTTGACAGTAATAATTGAAATGTATTCGTACTAATTAAAATACAGGCAGACTAATTGATATAAAAGAAAATTTGATAGTAATAATTGAAGTTATGGTAGTGATTAATGACATTTTGACAGAATAATTTAAAGTTTGTGAGCAATAATGAAAAATTTTATAGTAAGCATTAAAATTTCGCAGAATAATTATGAAAATGTTCACAGAAATTTTGAGAGTAATAATTAAAATTTAGGTATAATATTCGAAACTTTCGAGGAATAATTTGAAAATTTTTAGTAATCATTGATATTTTGACAGAAATAATTGAAATGTATTCGTATTAATTAAAATTCTAGGAGACTAGTTGATATAAATAAAAATTGATACTAATAATTGAAATTATGGCAGTGGTTAACAACATTTTAACAAAATAATTTATAGTTTGTGAGCAATTATGAAAAATGTTATTGCAAGCATTAAAATTTCGCAGAATAATTACAAAAAAATAGTTATTACTGAAATTTTGAGTGTAATGATTAAAATTTAGGTGTAATATTTGAAAATGTCGGTAGAATAATTGATATACGTGAAAATTGTACTGTAATCATTGAAATTTTTATAGTGAATAATGATATTTTAACATAATAAATAAATAAATTACCTTAAACATTAACATTTTGACAGGAATAATTGAAACTTTGGTATAATACATGACACTTTTTCAAAATAATAGTAATCAGTGAAAGCAGTGAAATCAGTGAAATCAGTGAAAATCCGTGAAGTGGAAGTAATCAATTTTAACAGAGTAATTGAAAACAACACATGAATCTATGAAATTTTTATGGTAATGATTGAAATGTTGATATAAAAATGAAAAAAGTTCCAGTTATCATTGCAATTTTGATAGTTATCAATGCAAATTTTAACGATAATGATTGAAATTTTCGTATAATTTTTGATCTGTCTAAATATCAATTTCAGAAGCTATGTATACAGCAGAAGCAGTTATTTAGATACTTTAAGCAGTTATTTAAGTAGCTCTAGCAGCTATTTAAGCGGCTCAAGCAGCTATTTAGACAGCTCAGGCAGCTATTTATACAGCTCAAGCAGCTATTTAAGCAGCTCAAGCAGCTATTTAGACAGCTCAGACAGCAATTTATACAGCTCAAGCAGCTATTTAAGCAGCTCAAACAGCTAAAAATAGTGAATTTAGGCCCACATGTAGATTCTTATGGGAAATTGTCGCAGCACTCTCACAACCTATCTACTTATTTACTATAACTTTTATCAGCTGCAGTTTTCCTGATAAAGTTAGCACACTATAAACTCTGTTTTTTAAGTATTTTTATTTTTAACTAAGTTAGCTCTGTTAAGGTGACAGTATTGTTGGCCAATGTAAAAAATCACTAGATTGAAAAATGGGTTATATTTAAAAAAAAAGAGGTAATATTTTATGACAGTGGGCAATGTTGCCATCAAATTTAGCATCTATTGAGTACAGAATTTATTTGCTATTTTTATTTGACAAAAGCGAATCAGTCCATTATAATATAAAATGTAGTTGATGATTGGTTTATTTAAAGCATAAATCTTATTAATTAACGATTTGCAATATTGAAGCAATAATTTAATTATTTTAATATATGAATTAGGCAACGTTGTTAGAAATCTGACATTTAATATTTTTTTCACTGTCAGATCGACAGTGAAATTATTTTCATTATTTATAAAATGAAATGATATTGTTATAGGCTAAGTTGGAGTTTGAATGTATACTCTGTTCCATTTTTATTTGTTACTAAGAAGGCTGTTGTTCTTAGTAAAAAATAAAAATTGAACAGAGTATACATTCATACTCCAACTTAGCCTATAACAAAATCATGGCAATGTTTAGCGAAATATCTTTATAAGTATCAAAATTTTCCTATAATATAATTGGAAAGCAGTTAAATAAAAACTTCTGCGTTATCGATAAAAATACAATTATTCTGACAACTATCAAAACAAACAATATATAATGAATGAAATACCTCAAGCATGGATTTCCGATTGTTAATTGCCACAAGAGTTAATAATGCGTTAACAATTTTTACCGCAAACAAAGGAAAATTATAAACGACTCGGGAATTTTTCGCTGTCCGATAAAGTGGAATTTATTACACTAGATCTTTAATGCCAATTAAATTTTCCGCGCCGACCTCATTAATTTACACCACGGCTTTTGAATTTTATCGAGACACTTTACACACGTCAAGAATGGGAACGATAACAAACGGTCGGTTGTAATCTGTGCAGGTATATTAAATTTTACTGTAGTGCTCGAAACTTTTCACATTAATACATTTTCATCCGCTGAAATGCAAATACTGTTTACTTGAATAACAATATTCGACATTACTTTAAATAATTTCTTGCAAATAAATCAAATTTGTTAATTGAATTAACGGTTTATATGTACGAGGGCTGTTTGACGGAAGAGTGACTTTTTAATGAAAACGTTATTTTTCTGTTCAAAATATATTTTATTTGTCAACATAACACCCTTTCAAGTGTACACACTTAGCCCGGCGAGTTTACAATTTTTTTAAACCTTCCAAAAAGTAATCTTTCGGAAAGTCTTCAAAATATGCATTTGTGTCGGTTATCTCCTCTTCATTTGCCTGAAATCTTTTTCCACACAGCCATTTTTTAAAATTTGGAAATAAGAAGAAATCACTGGGAGCCAGATCTGGCGAATATGGCGGATAAAGCAGTAATTCGTAATGCAATTCAGTCAATTTAGTTGTAGCAATTGCAGACGAATGAGAGGGCGCATTATCGTGATGGAACAACACTTTTTTCTTCATCAAATGCGGTCGTTGTTTTTCAAGTTCGGCATCAATACATGTCTGCATAATCAGCATAATACTGGCCAGTTATGGTTTTTCCTTTTTGTAAACAATTAATAAAGATTACACCTTTAGAATCCCAAAAAACTGTGGCCATGACCTTATTGGTCGAAAAAAGTGTGTTTGCCTTTTTGGGAGCATATTCGCATGGAGAAATCCAGTATTTAGACTGTATTCTTGTTTCTGGAGTATAATGATGTATCCAAGTTTCATCTACTGCGACATATCGACGAAAAAAATCCTTTGAGTTACGTTGAAAACGGCCAAACATTCTTCTGAATTCTTAATGCGAGCGCGCATTTGATCACCATTAAGCAAACGCGGCAACCATCTCGCGGATAGCTTTTTCTTATTGAAATGTTCATGCAAAATATTGTATACCCGTTCGGTTGAGATGTTTACTTCATTAGCTATCTCACAAACTTTTATTCGACGATTGCCAATTACAAGGCCATAGAGTTTATTAACCATTTCTGGAGTAGTCACAGTAAATGATGGTTTCGGACGATCTGCATCAACCGTGCTCATATGGCCACTTTTAAAAGCAGAAACCACTTACAAATCATTCCATGGGACGGAGCAGATTCTGGATAATATTTACGTAACTTTTCCTCGGTTTCTTTAATTGTTTTTTCACGTAGAAAATAATGTTTAATCAACACTCGATTTTTTTTTTTTACATATTTACAAAACAACGAAAACAGTTTCCTTCAAATAAGTATAAAACATAATCTATCTGTCAGATTGGTGCCAAATTTTGACAGTAGACCTCCGAAAGACCTCAGGAGCTAGCAACATAATCATTATAACGAAAGTGTTACCAACCTTTGAAAAGTCACTCTTCCGTCAAACAGCCCTCGTATATCCGATAATGAAAAATATTCTATAACATAAAACGAAACGAACACTTGTAATGTTGAATGAAATAATGTATTATTATTACAATGTATGAAGTAATGTATAATAATATGTATGTATTACGTATTACATAATACATACTAATGTATGAAATAATATTAAACTATAATGTATTAAATAATGATGGTATTATTTCCATGAGCTTCTGGTGGAAATGATTCAACCGGAAATATAAGTTTGCTCTAAATAGAGGCATTACAGATTTACAGATTATTTGCCGAAGCTGCAGAAGGCATACGTTTTAATATTCCATTTGGTCCTTTTATCGAGAATTATTTTAATGGGAATCACATTAATATCGTCAGGACATTACATGGTAAAAATGAATAGCTTCATAATTCATACATGCATGCGATTTGAACGTCGTAAACTCAGACAGCGAAACTTCTGAAAATTTATCTTATGGATATTTTGAAAACTGCCAACAACTAATAATACAAAATACTCGTTTTACAAATTTATTGTTGATATTGAATATTGATATACTCTCAAACTTTTAAATAGTAGCAATACAAAATACTCTATTTACAAGTTTATTGTTAATATTTCAAAATACTCTCAAAGTATTAAATATTCTGTGAGTATATCAACGATTACTACTTAAATTCAGTTAATACTGTTGAATTTTCAATTATTTAATTGTTATTGAGACCTGATTGTGATCCGATTTTATTTCAAACTACGATAACGAAACTTCAGCAACTTTGCAGGCAACGTTCAAATTGAGCAACTTATTTATTTTATGGTGAAACGTTTGCATTTCAGCAATCGTTTGCATTCAGCAAATTTATTATGCATGAGAGAAAACTTAAGAGAGCAATACAAGAGAGAACTATTACGAGAGCAATATTCTGCGGATTAACGCAACAACGAAAGCACACAAAAATTACATTTTTAAATTGTTGAAGTCGAATTGCAACTAATACAAGCAAATGGGCGTATTAATAAGCATTAAATGAACCAATTTTTATGTTATTCACGAAATAATATCAAGATAATACACGACATGATAAGGTCTTACTATGTGTGCATGAAAACATTGATGCATGATGCATTTGTATGATTAGTAAGACGATGTTTGTTCACGCAATAAGGTTAACTTACTAATTTTGCATGATAAATTTTATTTGCGCAAATTAAATACGATTTGTTTGGTTCATGCATGGCAAATGCATTCATAAAACTTAAAAAATAGTCATCATATTAATGCGGGCACGAACCTTGTCGATTGTGTCCGAAGAGTTCTATCTCCGCGGCGTCGTCACCACGCTCACGCTGGTTCCGTGTAATTCTGCCGCGAAATCCATTGTCACTGATATTTTCGCACAACGGCTCGGACGAGCCCAAAATTTTGTACTGACCCTCTCCCAAATGGTTATAGATTACGTTTTTCACTCATTACGGCTTCGCACGGCCGATTTTACCGCAAAATTTTACAAGTGTTTGGGGACGATTCGAGAAACGACACCATTAAAGCAACAGACGCGCACTGCATGCTGGGTAATGCCGGTAAGGTAGAATCCTACCTATCCAACGTAATTGAATGTAGCTATGTGGTGGTTAACCCGCATGACGTTCGCTTTTATTATTCATTATGTTAATATTAATTAGATAATTAATATAATTATTAGTATTAATTAGATTAAATAATCACAACCAATCAAAATCTAATCACTATGAAATTAATCTTACAAACCGCAGTCAGGCCAAATTGTACAACCAGTTTTATGGTATGTTTCCATAAATACTATTGATTCAATACATGTTTGCGAGAATATTAACTTACGATTAAAATTATTTGAAGGTTGAAATGCAGATACAGGCACTGATCAATGTAAGGCCTCCTTTTTTGCCATATGAAAATTATGCAGACATTTTAAACCCATAACAACATTAAGAAAACAAGAAGTAATAAACATTTTGCAGTGTGAAAAATGACTTTAATTAGATAGTGGAAGGTAGATATGCTAAGTTTGAAAAAAAAAACATCTATACAAGGTGATAAATAAAACATGTTACTTTGTGAGTATCACATAAATTTATTTATTTGTGATTATAGTTTCGACTACTTATGGAACTATAGTCACAAATAAATAAACTTATGTGATTCTCACAAAATAACATGTTTTATTTATCATCTTGTATTAATTTACAATGTTTGTTTTTTAACAGCATTAAAAAACAAGAATTAATGAACATTTTGCAGTGTTAAAAATGACTTTAAAAATACCATAAAAAGTGTGCACCAAACTTTAGCTCAATGAAACTTGTGTTTATTAGTGCTAAAAGCGTATGTGATTTATAATAATCCCATCAATTCGGAAAGTTAATAACTCACTTAGACTCACTTTGAGACAAACTTGTAATGACTCATGCTTTTTCGAACAATGAATCGCGTTTTCTATGCTCGTTCGTCTGCTTATGCTAAATGTAATAGATTGAAATAAAAAAGAAACGTATGTCGAATTTAAGCAATACGCAGCGATGAGTCATTGTCAGTTCTAGGTGGCACCAGTATAGACATAATATTATGACTACAAAAGCATGCATACATTTCTATGTATAGTTAGGAGCGTTCATAAACCGTACTAGTTTCTTTTATTTATCTGCACTTGAAGAAATATGTATCCAAATAAAATGGGGTCAACCTGTTAGATATTATGCGAAGATATGCATTTAGGTTAAGAATATCAGTTTAATAACACGTCGTGGATTTGTCGCAGTTGAAAAAAATTAATGCGGCCGGGGGTCAGCAGTACTATATCATGAAATGTAAACAATTAAATGAAGTGGATTTACATTTTTGTAATGTAAAATTAACTATTTTTCATAGTGTATAAATTACAATGTCAAAGCTTAATATTTATTAACTCTTTACCGGCATATGTTCGTCGGAATTTTGTACGTCTAGTTCAGATATAGCAAGATAAAACTGGATATGATCGTTGAGTTCTTCTTAATGCGCAGTAATTAGCCTTGAATACATATACGAGGGTGAATCAAATATGGACCGCAATTATTATTTTTTAATTTATTATTATAATTTTTTGAACATTTATAAAACAAAAACTTACATATAAACTGAAAAACTTATATATAAAAAAAATAAAATTTAACCCTAATACAGACGAATCCCTAAAGCCTAGTTCATACACTGGCCATTTGGGATTTTTGTTCTGATTGATATAGTATAAGTTCCCGAGTAAAATACTTTCAAATTTAACCAATCAGAACAAAAATCGCAAATCGCAAATCGCTTGTGCGTGAACTAGGCTTTATACAAATTAAAAACAACATCTTAAGGCAAGTTTTATGGCTATTTTATTTCATTTTTCTGGCGTCACACCCTCAGCTTGTGACGTCATCAATTGTCTTAATAGCTATTGAATAATCCTATGCATGTACTTACAGATACACATTGTTATACTCTGATTTTTCTAAACTGGCGTGCACGTCATCAATCAGCTGTGCGATGAGGTTTTTTCGTACCAACGTGATTTTTTTCGAGAATATGCATAACAATAGTTTAAGAATCGAAATTAATCTGAGGATCATTTGTTACATAACACTGATCTCCGGTGGTTATAAATAGGTAATCGGTGTATTAACCGCGGTCACAATTTTCGCCTGCCAATCATGTAATAAATCTTGTTATGTTGGCCGACGTGATATTTTTTCGGCGACGATGCCAGATCTTTTTCACTAACACATGCTCATACATGTGTGCATAACCAAACTTCTGTGACGTTTAACTTGTTACATTTGACTTCGTTACATATTTCACGTTTCTTTTGCCTGCAGCCAGGAATGGAATCTAACCTCAAGGTTTTGTCGCTGTCAGTGTTGGACCCGAATACGGTGCAAACTCTTTTATATTTTGCCATTGTAGATGTTAAACCATAACTACAAGATTGATATCTGTACGAAAAACGGCAGAGAAGTCGACGAATTTGATACGAACCGAGCACTGTCGCACAACATTGCATGGGCGCAACAGCTGATTGCAGCCATTTTTAAATACCCAGGACAGCTGGCAACCTTGTAAAATTGTGTCGTCATTATTATGATTATTATTTTGATGACGTGCACGCCAGTTTAGAAAAATCAGAGTATAACATTCAATTTTCAAAATGTCAAGAATTTAATGTCAAAGTATGCTATTTATTTTAAACGCTTGAACTTCTCATATTAAGAAATGGTACGTTTGACAGAACACATACGTTTCAGTTTTTGTCCTAGACGGTAACATATCGAGAGTAGATGTATACGTAATTAGATGGATTTTAGGATTCTAAACATTTGTTTATTCCAGTTGTTTTACTCTTTTACTTTAAAATAATCGGAGACGCAGGAAAATGCACAAATGTGGTTTTACATATTAAATTCCTATGATTTCTAAACCAATTTAACACCTGGTATAGTATCTTAGTGACAGATCTATAAAAGGTATACACATGCATTAAAATTCATTTCCACGTTGAATTGAGCAGATGACTTAAGTAAAAATAACGCATTTTCATGATAACTAATAATAATTCTGAAATAAGTAATTTTTTTTTTATTTTGATTGATTTTTAATCAAAATTTAGTTATTTTCGTAACCGAAAGTAATCTTGTTTAATTGGTAATCAAAATATAATTTATTTCGTAACCAAAAAAAGCAATACAAAATAACGTCAATACGTAGTTTTTTACGTAAATTCAAATTTTATAAACAAAAGAACATCATTCCATTTAAAAATTCAAAATTACCCCTCCCCATTTATAGTAGAGAGGGGGAAAATCCCGAAAATGTGTTTAAATATGTCCTCCCATTTCCCCATTACCTTATCAAAATTACATGAAAATAATTTAAACCGTATTCGAGATATTCTCTTGTAACACTAAAAATCTCACCCTGTATACAAAACATAAATTTCAATGGATTTTTCTTTTTTTTTTCACCTAGAATTTTCACCTGCACTTTCACAATTTATTCAAATTGACAAATTTGTAATTCCATTTGAAATTTATGCTCGCATGATTGTAATCTACTCTTTATGCAAATAATACAGGGTATTATCTGAACATGGCCCAACAACAACAAAAATATCTTGGATTATTCTAAGAATATTTTGTTCGTTGATGATGTCTGAAAAACATCAAAACATAAAAAAATTATTCCAACTCTGTATACAGTAAACCTGAATACAAATCCTCTGAAAATTTGATCTCGAGTATGTCTTAAATAAGTAAGAAAATCGAGTTATTAACTTTCGGAGTTGACCAGTATAAGTATCAGTCGCTGAAATTACTGAAAATTTATCTAATGGATATTTTGAAAATTTTATGCCAGATCTGTATTCAGTATGCCTGAATACAAATCCTCTGAAAATTTGACCACGAGTATGGCTTAAATACGAGAGAAAATTGAGTTTTAAACTTTCCGAGTTGACCAGTTAAGTTATCAGTCACTGCAATTTCTGAAAATTTATTTAGTGCATATTTTGAAAATTTTATACCAGATCTGTATACAGTATGCCAAAATACAAATCCTCTGAAAATTTGACCACGAGTATGGCTTAAATACGAGAGAAAATTGAGTTTTAAACTTTCCGAGTTGACCAGTTAAGTTATCAGTCACTGCAATTTCTGAAAATTTATTTAGTGCATATTTTGAAAATTTCATACCAGATCTGTATACAGTATGCCAAAATACAAATCCTTAGAAAATTTGACCACGAGTATGTCTTAAATAAGTGAGAAAATCGAGTTATTAACTTTCCGAGTTGACCAGTATAAGTTATCAGTCACTGAAATTTCTGAAAATTTATCTAATGGGTATTTTGATATTTCCGAGTTGAGATAAAATTCGTTTTTTTTTTGTTCGTAGACTTGCCCCACTCAGCGCTGACGCGGCTTGTGAACTGCCAACTTAAAAAAATTGTGTTTTCATCTCATGTTGCAAAATATACTATTTTTATTTTTGAACTTCACCAATTAAATCGTATTTTCTTATTAGTATATGTATGGGATAAATTCATTATGTATACAGGGTGGTCACTTTTACGACGCCTACTATTAGGATCTATTAAAAGGAAATATATAAAGAGTTGGTCAAATGGGATAAAAGTTTCTCATTTTTGTGCCATTTAATATACTGAAACGAAATCCGGGATATCTTTCATACTTCCTGAAATATCGCTGAAAAACTAAAAAAGTGCACTTTCTTTTTCCTTTTATAAATTTTCTACTTTTGAAGGAAATTTTACGAAACTTGGCGCTCTTACATTTTTCGATGTGAGCTTTCTGATGACAGTGCCAAACATATTCTGCGCCATCCAGATGGCCAAATTTTCATAGTCAACTTTTGATTTTCTTATGGCCGCAATATTGGATTTTAATAGCATTTAAAAGAGCCAAAAGTTCCGATTACAACCATGTATAACACATAGGTAATCTGACATTATTTACCACCAAAAATTGGCAGTTTTTTTTTGCAAAAATGAAACTGCTGTGGACTGCTCTAAAAAGTTGCCATGGAATAACAAATTACCATTTTGACATTTCTTCGTAGAAAAAAAAAAAACTTTTCTCCTGTTTGACCAACTCTGTATATATTTCCGTCTAATATATCCTAATGGTGGGAGTCGCAAAAGTGACCACCCTAAATTAGCTTGGGAGCAGTGGCGCGTTATAGTTTCATGGGGCCCTGAATCTTGATCATAAGGGTAATGCTATGCCTAAAATTATAATTAAGTGTCTTGATCTAGTAAAAATATAATATAAAATTGAAAATATGTTATAAAATTAGTTTTGTTCAATTATCTCGAGCAGTTTTTTACTTTTCGAATCAGAAGGAAAAATAGAACATAGGAATATTCAAGAAATTATAGCCAGACATTTGCTATTAATCCTAAAAAAATATGAAATAAAATAAATGAAAACAAGGAAACAAAAAATAAAGTTCTTCCTTTTATATTGTTTCTTAAGAGAATTTTAAATACATTATGAAGAATTATAATAATTTTTACTCATAGATAATTTCATCGTGATGGAAGTAATCAAAATATAGATAGAATAATTAATAAACCTAAAAATACTATAAGTCAGTTTAAAGAAAAAAAAAATGGTTGAAGGGTCAAAAGATCTAAATAAGTTTATTATCAATTCTTTTAAGTTAAAAAAAATGTTTTGGTATTTAAAAGAATAATAATTTATAATATTAAATATAATAAAAATTAAAATAAATATAATTAATAATGTTAATCAATTTATTGGGGCTATTTGAGGCAATAAAAAAATATTAATAATTAATGATTTTAGTATAACAAACTAATGTTATTTTTTAACTAAATTTTTCATTAGAAGTATATGTTAATTTACTATATAATGGTTTAAGAGACCAGTTCTTAGTTTCAGTCATCTAATGTAAATTTCTTATATTAGAAATTCATTTAACAAAATAATTAGGAGAAATTCTTTCTAGTACAAGAGGTATAAAACTATGATTACCTCCACAAATTTTAGAACATTGACCAAAGAATAATTCTGTTTGGTTAGGAAAAAATCTAATTTGATTTAATCGTCCAGGAGTTTCATCGATTTTAACTCTTAAAGCTGGAATAGTTCAAGAATGAAGAACATCTGCTGCAGTTACTATTATTCGAATTTGAGAATTATAAGGGACTGCAATACGATTATAAACATCTAATTGATGAAAATTAAACGAATTAGTTTCTTTTAAAGGAATTATATAAGAATCAAATTCAATATTTTTAAAATCTGAATATTCATAAGATCAATATCATTGATGTCCGATAGTTTTGATTGCAATTAATGGATTATTAACTTCATCTAATAAATATAATAATCGTAATGATGGTAGTACAATAAAAGTTTAAGTAATAGCTTGTAAGATAGTTCAACTAAAAAATGAAAATTAAACGAATTTGCTTCATTTAAAGGAATTATAGAAGAATCAAATTCAATATTGTTAAAATCTAAATATTCATAAGATCAATATCGTTGATGTCCGATAGTTTTGATTGTAATTAATGGATTATTAACTTCATCTAATAAATATAATAATCGTAATGATGGTAGTACAATAAAAATTTAAGCAATAGCTGGTAAGATAGTTCATCTAAAAGATGAAAATTAAACGAATTTGCTTCATTTAAAGGAATTATATAAGAATCAAATTCAATATTTTTAAAATCTGAATATTCATAAGATCAATATCATTGATGTCCGATAGTTTTGATTGTAATTAATGGATAATTAACTTCATCTAATAAATATAATAATCGTAATGATGGTAGTACAATAAAAATTTAAGTAATAGCTTGTAAGATAGTTCATCTTAAAGATGAAAATTAAACGGATTTTCTTCATTTAAAGGAATTATATAAGAATCAAATTCAATATTTTTAAAATCTGAATATTCATAAAATCAATATCATTGATGTCCGATAGTTTTGATTGTAATTAATGGATTATTAACTTCATCTAATAAATATAATAATCGTAATGATGATAGTACAATAAAAATTTAAGTAATAGCTGGTAAGATAGTTCATCTAAAAGATGAAAATTAAACGAATTTGCTTCATTTAAAGGAATTATAGAAGAATCAAATTCAATATTTTTAAAATCTGAATATTCATAAGAGCAATATCATTGATGTCCGATAGTTTTGATTGTAATTAATGGATAATTAACTTCATCTAATAAATATAATAATCGTAATGATGGTAGTACAATAAAACTTTAAGTAATAGCTGGTAAGATAGTTCAAATTAATTCAATAGTTTGTCCTTCAAGTAGATATCGATTATTAAATTTATTGAAAAAAGGACTTAATATTAAATATCCTACTAAAACTGTAATTATTAATAAAATTATTAATGCATGATCATGGAAAAATAATAATTGTTATATTAAAGGGGAAGCTCTGTCTTGTATTGTTAAAGTTTTTCATGTTCCCATTTTCTAAAAAAAGTATAACTTTATAAATGAGCCGTTCATTTTGAAAGTGACTTAAGTCCATTTATCTTTAATTTGAAATACTTAAGGTTTTGCGTTTTTACAAAATTAAAAATATACGTAAGATATATGGTTGACTTGCAATGTTAAATCGCATTTAAGGGATTTAATTTTATACATCCTATTAAAAAGTCGCTATTATTAAGTGTATAATATGACCTTGCCTACCTTAAAAGGACTTAGGTCACTTTCAAAATAAAAATTTGTTTTGTTACAAAAAGTGAAAGAGCTTAAGTCCGTTACATATAACTTAAAAAATAGAAAAAAAAACATTTAAATTATATTTTTAGATAATAGAAATAAATTTAGTAACAAGTTATTCGTTAACATTCTCAGTATGCGGGAGTGATTTGAAGTAGTTATGGTGTTCCGGAGGTATATACCGCAATAAGTCCATCATGTGTCGGTATTTTAGTGATGTGATGCTTCTTATACTTTTATATAACGATGGCAATACAATATTCCCAAATTTTTTAGGTCTACCCCGACGTGGCAATAAATCAAGAATTTTAAATTCTGCGTTCTCATCCATGGTTGTTTTGTATAACATTTTATATGGTTCATTTATTAAAAATCGCATCCAGCATATTTGAAGCCAGTTTATTTTTTCTCCGTTGGTATTTTTGGATCTTTTGTAAACTGCTTCTTCCAAGAGTCTTGTTGATATAAAATCCTCTTGTTTCATTTCATTTAGTATGAAAGTATTACGTTTTCTACATTTTTTAATTATATTATAATAATCTTGTGGCACATACAATAACTGATTTCTTTTTAACGACATTTCTATAACGCCAAAATCTCTGTCATTAGGTAAAAATGAATGCCCTGATATTAAAAATTTGTGGTCTATGATTTCCACATCATTTCCCATCGATAGAATTTTTAACCACGTTAAAGATATTTTGATGTTTCTGTTTTGTCCTCCACACATGTCACTATATGCAATGATGTGTTTTTCACCTTTCAGGGTTTTTAGGTGTCTCAAGAGGCACGAAGCCACTTCTTGGGAACCTCTAGAAGCTTTTGTTTCATCCCAAACGTACATGTATACATTATCGTTGTGGAAATTGTGTATGCCTAAATTTAAAATATACATGTTACATTTAGAATAAGATACTGAAGTAGTTAATTTTGGGAATGGTAACGCTTTCTGCAAATCGATTGAAAATCCAAAATAATGAGATGGATTACTTGATACTCGCTCTTGATCTTGTTTTAACGCATTTCTAGCCGATTCTGCTAGCTTCAAATAAATATCATGTTCTTCCATAAGTTTTTTCTGTTCTTCATGGTTTTCTGATGCTTTGACTTTAATGTTTAATAGATCACATCTTTGACATGTGTCTTTGCGTGGTTGGTGGAAATGTAGATTAAAATCATTTTTGAATATTTTTCTATAAGTTCATTCATTAACTACTTTTAAATTATTTTCTTCACAGTGAAGCTCATAAAAATTAAACATTTTTTTTATAGTCAGTTCAGGATGAAGATATTTTCTGTCGGGATTATGGTCCCTAGTATAATGGGATTCAAATTTCGGGAAACTGTTAATATGGTTTTGAACAATCATATTTGCTTCATCACATATTTTTCTCGACGATCCAGGCAAACGCCCACGTAAATCGTTGCCAACGTTTTTAGATTTTAATACACGTTTCAATCGTCCTTTTCTTATTTGAAAAGTATCTAAAAAGATTTTTTTGCAAACAGCAACTTTGCCTGTTTTAGAATTTAACCAATACATAAAACTCTCATTTCTACATGAACCTTTTCCGTTTCTCTGACGTCTTCTTTTTACAACACTGCGTCCGGTCGCTTCGTATAGCAATATATTTTGCTTATTAAAGTCTCCTAAGTTCCAAAACATTTCGAAAATACGTTTTCTTTCTGTTTCATTTAAATTTTTCAAGGAGTCTTTTCGGCATTGGCAATCTTCATTTTGAAAAACTTTGGCAGGAATAATTTTTCGCCATTGTGTATCGTATCTTTTCCCTGAATTCCGTTTAATTTTACGAATTTTCTGAATATAAGTACCACTTCTGTGTTCTCTGAATCCTTCTTTGAAGGTGCTGTTTTGTAAATTCTCATTCTCAATTACTTCCTCTTCCTCTGTTGAAGAATGAACTTCTAAAATTCTCCTTCTTTTTTTTAAATCTGTTGTATGAGTTGAATTCCTCTTCACTTTCAGAATCAAGAAATCTTGTTATTTTATCCTTTCCCACTGGTTTAATAATTTCTTTAAATTAAATATTATTTTTTAAATTTCAATTTAATATCAAAACGTGATTTAAATTACCTTCATCACTGCTTTCAACATTTTGGGCCGCACTTTTTGACATCGTCAATAAAAGGTGGACTTAGGTCACTTTAAAAAGTAGGATTTTCAGTATTTATATTATTTTGAAAATGTACGTTATATAAAATTTTCAAATGTACTAAGTATATTTCAATACCGATTTATTTTTTTGACAGTTCAGCATAAATTATAAATGTCACAAGTGCCAACTTGATAAAAGATGAAAATGGACTTAAGCCACTTTCAAAATAAACGGCTCAAATGGGGTTTAAATCTATTGCACTAATCTGCCTTATTAAAAATTTGACAGTATAGGTAATTCAGAGTAACTATGTTCAAAGGAATTACAGAAAATCGACATATTCGTCATATCTAGAATTTATGGTGAATTGTATCCCGAAACAGCCACATCCAACAACTTTTCGGCGTTGGTGGAATCGTATAAAATGTCAGATTACCCATGTGTTATATATAATTGAACACGGAATTTTTCGCTTTTTCGATGCTATTAAAATCCAATATGGCGGCCATAAGAAAATCAAAAGTTGACTATGAGAATTTGGGCATCTAGTTGGCTCAGAAAATGTTTGGCATTGTCATCAGAAAGCTTTACGCCGAAAAATGCCAAGTTTCGTACAGTTTCCTTCAAAAATAGGAATGTTATAGAAGGAAAGGGAAAGTGCAC
Source organism: Othius punctulatus (assembly GCA_951805005.1). Lineage (NCBI taxonomy): Eukaryota > Metazoa > Arthropoda > Insecta > Coleoptera > Staphylinidae > Othius > Othius punctulatus. The sequence goes on from OX638141.1 coordinate 16,559,533, forward strand.
TTTTTCGGTTTTTCAGCGATATTTCAGAAACTGTGCAAGATATCCCGGATTTATTTTCGGAATATTAAAAGGCATGGAAGTAAGAAACTTTTATCCTATTTGACCAACTCTGTATATATTTCCCTTTTAATAATCATAATGGTGGGCGTCGTAAAAGTGCCCACCCTGTATACCATGTAATTTGCGGTTTGGTATTCTTATAACATAACAGTTTCTATTCACATTAATCTATTCACATTAATCTATCTATTATTACTATTACGAGGTGTTAGCCTGGCGCTGCCACCAAAATTCTAATCTATGTAATGGGCTTATGGTGAAATATAGTAGAACTCCACTGTGCAGATAATCTTCAATTTCCTTCTATTTACTAGGTCACGTTATACTTTTAGAGTTCGCCGATTGCTGCCTGCCAATAGCTTATCATTTGTTAACCTTGTGAAATTCCTATAATTATTGAACTGTTGCGATGTTAGTTTTGGCCACCTCTATTATTTCTGGCGTGTCCCCAAGGCCACAAGCATATAAAAATATTTTTGGCACTAAAAAATGGGGCCCATGCTCGGCCCACATACCTACAAAAAATAAAAATATTTCTCATGTTTGCCCTTGGATATGGATTTTTTCTCCACCGAAAAGTGTACGTATATGCACGAGTGAGTGTGCAAAAGAGGGGGGGTCAGTTTCCGATAAGAGGGAACGTCGGGTCAAGCACACTGTGTCACGTCATAGCGGCAGCACCCTCTGCACCCCCTCCCCCGTGCCTGGGGCCTAACCTTGGATCCATCCCCACCAGGCTCATTACAACAATCACGTTAATACATAATTTATCGTGCCTGAGATTTCGCCTCGCGTGAAGAACCCCGATTCGCATTTCCAGTTCGCGTTCTGAACGTGGCACAACCGAGGGGCTGAAAGCGACCAATACGCGGACCCCCTGGGTCTTTCAACCACTGTCTCCGGACCTTGTTCTTTTTTGTTTGTTGTTGAGTTCGTCGGCCAACAATTCGGATCCATGATAGATTTCGAGATTGACGAGGACACGCCGTTTGCTGTCGTAACGGTACCCGCAATGGTAAGGAAATCTTCCTCTTGCATTAAACGCATTCAATAACTGAGTGTGTTGTAGCATATTTTAGTTACATTCATCTAAAACTCTTACATGGCTTTTGTTTTTAGTACGTTCATTTTAGGCTATATTTGCTGCCTCAAAAACATTCGATATTTCATATTTTGACGACATTTGCTTGATAGGGTAGTGTTTTGTTTTTAAAATATTAATGCGTCATCGCAGTTGCGGTGATGAGAGGTTGTAAATGTTTAGTAATTTAAATAAGGTAACATGTACAACTTTCATAAAAGAACAACTATTATCTATTCATTCTGTTACTGTACATTTTATACAGATTTTCAATATTATTTGAATACTTATTTTTTTATTATTTTTATTTTTTGATTACTTATTTGAATACATGTATGTATAGCCCATTGGAATTGGTCACCCTATGCGAGAGTTTTTTGTTACACCCATGAACAGTATTCATAATATACAGTTAATAATTGCACACTTGTAAAAGATTTTGATATAACTAAATATCGGAGCTGATCCCCCAACGTCAAATTGCATTATCCCAACTTTCATTTTGTTTAAATCAGACGTTTCTTAAATATTGCATTGTAGCACTTTAAATGGACCACCCTGTATATAAAATATGAAACATATACCTGCATGAAGACGTTTTTCCAATAGTATGTTAGAAGTAGAATGTCTGCCACTAATTAATTAACATTGACATTAAATATGATCGTATCATCTACAATAATAATGTGTGGAAATGTCATCAAATTTTTGTCGTCCAAATGCAATAATACATTTGCTCAAATGTAGTTTTCATTTAAAAGCGATTTCAATTTTTAATATTTTATACATTGTAGTTAATTATTATGATTTTATCCTTTAAATAATACATTTAATGTTAATACGCATACGTCTTTAAAATTTTAAGTTCATATTCGTGAAATATACTTTAACATTTCATTGGCATCTTTCTGTAGCATTAAAGTCACTGGCCAATTTCAGTTGAATGGGCTGAAATGGTTGGGTTGCATGAATTTTGTAACGTAACTATTGGCTTAATCATATAATTAGGTGTATTGCGTATAAAAAAAAACGTTATCAGTAACGTGTACGTTACTTGACAGCATCACATTCGAATGGCATATGCGATTATGTCACAAATGCATCTGGCATTCGAATGTGATGCTGTCAAGTAACGTAAACGTTACTGCTAACATTTCGTGATACGCAATACACCCGAATTTTCAATTGGTTTCTAATGTCATGAAGACTCAAAGACTGAATGTCAAATGCATTTATGACATAATAGCTTTTAATATTTGAATGTTATGCTGTCATATAGTAGCATCACATTCGAATGTCACATGCATTTATGACATAATAGCTTCTAATATTTGAATGTGGTGCTGTCATATAATAGCATCACTTTCGAGTGTCAGATGTATTTATGACATAATAGGTTTCAATATTTGAATGTGATGCTGTCATATAATAGCATCACTTTCGAATGTCAGATGCATATATGACACAATAGCTTTTGATATTTGAATGTGATGCTGTCAAATAACGTATATATGTTACTGCTGACGTTTTTTTATACGCAATACACTTGATTGTCCACATCTGTCAAATTAATTATGAAATCTGACAATTATGTCTCTAGATTTGACAAAATGAAAATCGTGTTTTTAGTAGTGATCGAAAAAGTTATTGTTGTTTACATTTTTATCAATAATTCTATAACGAGGGACAAACGGATTTTTCACTCTTAATTTTTTTAGCCCCCTGAATCAAATTCCCAAAATTTCCCAAAAGGGTATCAATTTTGAGACACCCTGTAGATAACTTAAGTTAAAAATAAATGAAATACACTGCATAGGTATCCTTTTTTTTTGAATTTTCATATAAATATGGAGAAAATGATGTGCTGCCGATACCACTTTTTCATATTTCTCAAAATTTTTACATTATTAAAACTATTTAACTCTTATGTTTTGATGCATTTTAAATTAAAAACTTCAATTCATGTATGAACCATCATTAGAACTTTCTTTGTACCAACTCATTTTTCTAAAATTTCAACATTATAAAAACTATTTAACTCTATGTTTTCATGGATTTTCATGGATGAAAACTCTTAATTTGTAAACATTGATTTGTATCAAGTTATGTTACTTCCACATTAGTAAGTTGTCAATAATTACAAACGTACTTCATGGCTTCCTTTTTTTTCTGAATTTTCATATAATTATGAAAAAAATATATGTGCTGCCTATACCACTTTTTCATATTTCTGAAATTTCTACATTATGAAAACTATTTAACTCTATATTTTCATGGATTTTGATTTGAAAACCCTTCAATTCCTGTATCATTAGAATTTTATTTGTACCACCTCATTTTTCTAAAAATTTTACATTATAAAAACTATTTAACTCTGTTTTCATGGATTTTAAATTGAAAACTTCAATTCATGTATTCATCATCATTAGAACTTTATTTGTACCAACTTATGTTACTTCATAATTCACACATCATAACAACCATAAATTTGTAATACGTGCCTCACTGCCATTTTAATCATCAATGATAATAATAGAATCATGTTTTCTACTTCCATATTAGTAAGTTGTCAATAATTACAAACGGACTTCATGTGTAGTAAATCAGTTATTACGTAATACTGTTATGTAATGAAACGTCACTACTATTAAGTGCGTAGCAGTTAGGGGTGGGGTGGGGAATTATTTATATGAGCATTGGCAATATTGTGACATTTCGTTTTGAAAAGTGCTGGGAATTTTGAAAAACTTTCAATGTTTTCTGAACCAGCATACAAAACTGCGCAACATTGCCCATTTAACCAGATCTCTAGCTTTGTAAATAAGAAAGATGCCCATGGAATCTCACTCTACTTAGGACACCCTGTATACCATTCAAAACCTCCAAAATAAGCTGTGTTAGGGTCAGTGGCGGATTTTCGCACAGGCCTGGGGCCTCTTAAAGAAGGGGCCTAAAATCTCTGTACTCAAAAATAATAATTCACTTTTACACTTTTACACATATTTGTGACGTTTTATAATTTTCATAAATCTTTAACTATTTAACAAAAACTAAATAATTTTCGTGTATTTGACTCGTATTAAGGTATTTAGAATATTCAGTAAAAAAACGTGTACTTTCTTAATTACCAATTTTAATTGCTTTTGCAACTGGTTACGACCTATTAATTGGTCATCATCAGGCAAAACTAAAAAGAACAACAGATTACAATTTGTATATTAACAATTTAAAAACAACAATTTTGTGTTTTTAAATTGTAAATATACTAATTATATTTTTTTTTACTGGATAACAAATAATTTTCTTTTCAATAACAAAGTTACAGAAATTCAAAAGTAAGTAATTTTGATAGAAAAGCTATCAGCTAAAAGCTGAAGATTTATCAAAGTCCGGAAAATTCGTAACCTTTCAATCTTAAATCCAAAGGGTTTTTAAATCATATTTGCAAGTCAATTAATCGATTATTTACTACATAGATTTAATAAAATAAGTAAAATGTACGTGTAGTTCTTTAATTAATACAGTTCTTCGATTGTGGAGACTGAATAAAATTTCATTTCAGAGATATCAGAAGTGTTATGGCAAAACATGTTATGTGCTATTTTTTTTATTTTACAGGAGAAGCAAAAACAGTTTTGTATTTATAATTGTTAATGTAGATTAACATGTATCATAGCCATAGTTATTTATAATACAAAGGTACAATACAACACTCAACCCTTTGATGAACTTAAAGTACACTTTATTTGTGGCCATTTAATGTCAAAAAGTGCATTTTGAAAAAAAAGCAGGTAGCATGTTTTGCCATACTTCATTGATAATTGGTTACAGAGACATGGAAAATGAAACATTTGTAATCTAAGAAGATAAGTGAAAGAAATTAAACTGATTTGAGGAACAACATAAATAAAATTTCCAAAACTGGACAGTCATAGGAAAAAAAACTGCTTGAGTGATTTCAGAATAGACAGTGCTACATAAATGAATGAAAATTATAACAAGAGAAGGAAAGCAGAAATTAATGATTTAACATGCAACATGAATTATTACCTACAAATAAACTCTTATAACTCAAATAAAAATCATAAGAGTTATATCTTAAATTATTTAAAAAATCTATATTAAAGATTAAGATTAAATCTTAAAATCTTCAATTAAAAATCTCACTCACTAAAATTAGGAAATTTTAATAAGAGAAGAAAAGTAGAAATTCATGATTTAACATGCAACATGAATTATTACCTACAGATAAATTCTTATCTGTTAAAAATCTTAAATCATTAAAAAATGTAAATTTACGATTAAGATAAAAAATATTACTAAAAAAACTAAAAATATTACTCACTACAACACTCGCTGAAAATTAAGATCCAACTGCCAACAGTAATACAATATCTGATTGATTTTTAATAACCTTTTTTGTTATGAATTTGCAAATTGTTTCCTCTCTCTTCTCTCTTCTATTGTTTGCCACTTCTCTTGCTTGTTTCACTGTCTTCCCTCTGCTGTTTATTATTTCTTCTATTTTGTTGTCCCATTCTTAAGTGGTATCTTGGAGCTTGTGAAAGGTTCGTATTAATAAAGAAAAAAACACCTTTTTCACAAAACACATTTATATTATCTAAATGTACATTTCGATCGCAGTAATGTAATTATTACAGTAATATTTCTACTGAAGATGGTCGCCTAGCGATCGAAATGTACATTTAGATAAAATAAATGTGTTTTGTGAAAAAGGTGCGTTTTCTTTATTAATGTCCCATTCTTGTCTTGGTCTACCTTTTCCTCGTTTCTTTCCTATTATTGCTTCCCAGATTTGTTTTGTTTGATTCGTATTTTTCATCCTAATTAGATGTCCCCACCAGTAGAGCTGCTTCTTTTCTATAAACTTTTCTATTGATTCTATTTCCAATTCCTCTGTGATGTCTTTATTTGGTATCCTGTCTGTTTTCGTTACTTGTTTTACTCTTCTCAGATATTTCATTTCTATTGCCTGTAATCTACTTTTATCTCTCTTTGTTATCTTTATTGATTTTCAATATAACTAATCTAAATTTTTTATGTAACTATTTTTATCTAAATAATAATTTTTGGGATCCATTTGGCGCCTTTCTCAAATGTTGTCCCAGTTTTAAAATTTAGTGGGTCATTTCGAAGACGAATTATTCAAAATCGATGTTGATAATGACCCGGCACTTCTAGAATCTGCATTTTACATAACTCAAAATATATGTAGGGTAATTACATGCAATTTTAAGTTCGTATTTGCATTTTTGCCGTGTGTTTTCGTGCAGCTTTCCTCTGTGAAATGTCGAAGGTGCGTACGTACGAGGAAAAACCTCATGACTGTAAATAATTATGACAATGAATAACTAAAATTCCTGCTAACTTTTTTAGTTATGTCCTCTAATTTTGTGATTTACCGCATTAATAAATCTTACTGAAATCCAATTATAACAGGTACTAAGTAAAATAGAATAAAGCACTTGGTTAAGTTTCATTGACTATATAATTATATATATATATATATAATAATAATATCTAGACGTAACGACTTTACTTGAATTGAATAGAGGTTAACGGGTTAAAGTAAATGACTTTAACCCGTTAACCTCTATTCAATTCTATATATATATATATATATATATATATATATATATATATATAATAATATATAATTATAACCTAATATAAATAAGTGTTTTATTCTATTTTACTTAATTCAATTCAATTCAAAAATGTTTCACCAAGGGGCAATGACAGAGACTTGCAATTTAATTAATATAGATAGGTTCAATAAAACGTGTATATTAATTACCTGCCACAAAATATTTAATATACAATAATAATTCAGTAAATCATTGAAGAGATATGATTAGATTGAAGTAACTTATGCAAAAAAGAACTTATCGAATCGAATTATTGTTTGAATTTTCGTGAAAGGACTAAATTTGTACGCTGATTATTCCTAAATTATTACAGACTAGGCAATTTTGTTGCAAACTTTGTAAATGAGCCTCAAAGGAGACTCATTAAGAAAGTAAGTGTTTTTTACAATTCCATGTAAGAACAATTAACGCGGAACTTATAAACAAATTAAACTATTTATGCTATAATTTGGAGCTTGAATAATTATAGCCTTTGATTTAATTAGGCAGAACTGTAATTAAGTATAAAGTAACTGGTATGCAATTTTCTATTGTTTTTCCCAGTTTCGTAGAAATTGCGTACATGTTCGCTAATACCCTTTTGCTATTTTATTAGCTATAATTTTAGCAGGCGCCTAATAGCTGTGATGATTAATATTTGATTACTGTTGATTTCTTCTTCAAGTTCAAGTTTATCGCGTGCTTAATTGTAGACAATTCGAGTCCACGTAATGGACAGATCATCAATACAATAAATTATTTCTGCCACGCGTGTCCTCGGTATAAACTATATTCAAGATCATTTGAGCCACATTAAGATTTAGTTTATTCATTTTTTCTATGGTTTTCCAAGGTAGTGACTATTAGCAAGTGCAATATAGTTTTTATTAGCACTTCCCAGGGTGGGCCGACGTACTTTTTCTGTACGTACTCGAGGAGGCTGTCACTTCCCACCCCACTTTTACTTTATCGATGTTACCATACGAAATATGGTAACATATAAATATATAGTATATATAAAGTTTTATAGTATTGAATTAGGTAGCTATTAAACAGTTTACATGAGTAGTAATAGAGACACAAACAAAGAGGCCAGACATAAACTTAAAGAAATTAATTGTGAAGTGACGCGTTTTAAGAAAAGTGTGATACACCTAAAAATTTGAAAAGCTCAAAGATGACGATGAACATATTTTGATGAAGCTACAACATCCCTGATTATGACTATTAGATGAATGAAATTTGCTTATAATTAAGATCGTTTTTTGTGCAATTATATGCATGGCGCAATTACCGCGACGTGACGCCGATTGTAAAAAGTGATTCCCGATTATAAAACAATGATTGACGTCACAAATAATTTAACACAGGACACTGAGGCTTTATAAGGGCAAATCGTGACAAAATCGGGGAGTCGTGTCCTAGACAGTGTTAGCTCTACATCACCAAGTGCCAAAAATGACACGAAACAACTAGAAGCAAAATGTGACGTGGTATAGAGCTTGAACTTGAATCTCCAACAACAAGAATCAACTGACTGAACAACGAACCTAGATAGCCGAATACAGCACCTGTGAAGCCATTTATAGACAGGCCGGTCATACAGAAATCTTCTTATCAGTAGTATTGTGGATGTACTCAACATATTGCGATGCTATAACCGTACTTTTATTTACGAAGTTAGTGAAAGGAATAAAATTTAACTTGAAATACATAATACTAATAATAACAAAAAAATATCATCACAATATACTGCAGACATCACATATTTTTGGAATTTATACAAAATATTATAAAATACAGTTGCAACAATTATATTAAATATTAAAGGTCTTCAACGTTGCCAACTGTATGATATTTTCGCAATTACCCGCTGATTGTCTTTGTATCACTTTTATATTTTCCTTATAACAGATGTAATATATCATATTATAGCTAATATAGTAGATGTTAATGTTCAATCTCTAACTTGAAAAATAAATATCATTTGTAGATATAAGTAGTTATACAACAAGAGTTCCACTGCACACCCAGCAGAAATTTAGATTATTTTTATTTCCGCAATCAACCCATTGTTACTACTCGCGGTGATTGATTAAAACCGCCAATTAAAAGCGTCAATTAAATTAGTCGATATCTCTGCTGGGGGTGAAGTGTAACTCTTGTTGTATAACTACTGATATACTAATGTATCAATGTTTATACCAATTTATAAAATAATTAATCAAGTTTTTATTTTTACTGGGCGGTTTTTTAATGTTATCGACAATTATAACTACAAAAATTGATGCATTATTATCTTCTGTAAACTGACAATGTTCTACATCAATTCATCGTTTTCTTGTTTTTATGGTAATTGTTTTAATTATTTATTTCATGCAGAAGTCTAGAAAATAAGAGTTGCATGCCAATGCAATCTCCATCATTAGTGTGATGGATGTTTATCAACAAACCGTTTTGAATACGTATATTTTTAATCTTTTTTTACCCTTCTGTTTGTGCAATATTTTTACTGTGTAACCTTTTGAATGAAATAATAGCAATTAACGTTATAAGTCCGGGAACTCATATTTTTCAGTACGAGTGAGACATTTGAAGACGAGGCGATGAAGGAGTTCAGTATTGAAACTCGAAATGACAAAATTTTTGACTTATGACATTATTGTCATTTATTTTTAAATGGGATTCGATTTTTTTTAATTTACAACTTTTGTAGTGCTTTTAATTCTCCTTACTCACTCCGTATTTACACATATTTTTCTTTGCAAAAACACTTTTCTTTAAAAAGTATAGTTTAAAAAAATAAATAATTGGGAAACCTTTGATATTATTGAAAAATCTCCAGAAACGTTGATATTTCAATTCAATTCAATTCAAATTCACTTTATTAACGTAAGCCAATGTTTTGTAATTACATGTTTTATTGTGGATGTGCGAGTCAGTAGAAAGGAAGAGACAGAAAAGAGAGACAGAGGTACAGAAATACCTAATGCAATACACAATATACGCATACAAGAACACAAAAATATAAAACACAAAAATACTAAAATACGGAATGCAAGGATACATCTTGGTGAACTAAATATTGCGAAGTCTCTAGAGATCTCAAAAATTAAATGAGTAATCAGGAAAATGATTGACAAATCTGTAAAATTTGACAATATTTTGAAATGTCTGAAAAATTTGTGGAAATCTCGAAAATTATTGGGAAATCTTAGAAATTATTGAAAAATGTCAAGCAATTTGCATTTTTTGGTCTCGAAATTATTCAAAAATCTGCAGAAATGATGACAATTATTGGAAAATCTCTAGAAATTTCGAAAAATATTACTCTATGTAATATTTTTACTGCGCAACGGTTTGAATGAAATAATAGTAATTAACGGTCCAGGAAGTCTTATTTTACAGTACGAGTGAGACGTTTAAACACCCTGGGTTCGAGTTTTGCAACTCGAATGGACGAAATTTGACTTACATTCACATAAGTTACATTAACACATTGTTTTTAAAGAATCACGTTCCTTTAAAACGTGTAGTTTTTTTATCATTCGGAAACCTTTAAATTTATTGAAACATTTCCAGAAATCTTGATACACATTGCGAAATCTCTAGAGATCTCAAAAATTAATTGAGTAATTAGGAAAATGATTGAAAAATATGTAAAATTTTACAATACTTAGAAATGTCTAAAAAAATCTGTGTAAATCCTGAATTTTTTTGAGAAATCTTGTGAATTATTGAAAAATATCAATTTGCATCTTTTGATCTCGAAGATTCAAAAATATCCTGAAAAGATGATAATTATTCGAAAATCTATAGAAATCTCGAAAAATATTACTCTATGTAATATTTTTACTGTGCTACCTTTTGAATGAAATAATAGTAATTCACGTTATAAGTCCGGTAACTCATATTTTACAGTACGGTGAGTCGTTTCAAGACGAGGAGACTTAGGAGTCGACTATTGCAAGTCGAAACGACGAAATTTGACTTATTACGCCGATGACATTCATTTTTTAATGGAATTCTTTTTTTTTAATTCACAACTTTTGTAGAGCTCCTACTTCTCCTTGCATTCACATATTTTTTTTGCAAATACACTTTCCTTTCAAAAGTGTAGATTGTTATTTATTTATTTTAAGTTATTTTTATGTTATTTTATTATTTATTTAATTTATTTCGCCTGACTAGTTTCGGTTTTAAAAAAAAACATCATCAGAGGCATTATATGTATTTTAATATGAGTATATATCCTGATCTTATTTTATGGTAAATATGTGTAACCAATTTGAATTTGTAAATTTGAATTTTTTTGGAACATGGATTTTTTGAAAAATCCAAAAATCTTGATAAATGTTGATATGCGAGTCAGTAGAAAGGAAGAGACAGAAAAGAGAGACAGGGGTACAGAAATACATAATGCAATGCACAATATACTGCATACAAAAACATAAAAATACAACACACAAAAATACTAAAATACTAAAAATACAGAACGCAACGATACATGTTGCGAAATCTCTAGAGATCTCAAAAATTATTTGAGTAGGTAATCATGAATATGATTGAAATATCTGTCGCAATTTGAAAACATTTAGAATTATCTTAATAATCTATAGAAATTCCGAAAATTATTGAGAAATATTTAGAATTATTGAAAATTGTCAAGCAATTTGCATTTTTTATCTCGAAATTATTCAAAAATCTCCAGAAATGATGATAATTATTGAAAAATGTGTAGAAAACTCGAAAACTATTGATAAATAGTAAAACTTACTGGATAATCTATTAGAATTTCGATAAAATTTAGATATGTTTTGGTATCTTAAGAATTTTCGAAATAATTGTAGAATTAAAAACTTTATATCATAATGTATGTATATGTATGTATGTATGTATGTATATAATAGTGCCAATCCTATGAACCAATTCTGATTTTCTGATTTTAATGATCTCGAAAATATTGAAAATTTTCTAGATGTCTTGATAATTAACAAGAAATCTCTAAGAATCTCGATAATTATAAAGTAATCATGAGCATTATTGAGAAATCTATAGGAATCTAGATAAGTATTGAAAAGTCTGTAGAAACCTCTAACAATATTGAAAACTTTAGGAAATAAAATTTTTAGAAACCTCAGTAATGAAAAATATTGAGAAATCATGAAATCATTTTATTGATCTGTAAACTATTGAAAAATCTTTCGAAATCTTTCGAATTACCAAGAAATGTGTATAAATCTCGATAATTATAAAGTAATCATGAGAATTATTGGAATATCTATAGAAATGTAGATAAGTATTGAGAAATCTGTAGAAACCTCGAACAATATTGTAAACTTTAGGAAATAAAATCTTTAGAAACCTCAGTAATGAAAAATATTGAGAAATCATGGAATCATTTTATTGCTCTCACAACTATTGAAAAATTACTCGAAATCTTGAGAATTAACATGAAATCTGTATAAATCTCGATACTTATAAAGTAATCTTCAAAATTACAGAAAAATCTGTAAAAATCTTGATACTTATTGAGAAATCTGTAGAAACCTCGAATATTGAAAATTTTAGGAAATGAAATTTTAGAAGTCTGAGCAATGAAAAATATTGAGAAATCAAGGAATCATTTTATTATCTCGTAACAATTGAAATATCACTCGAAATCTTGAGAATTAACAAGAAATCTGTATAAATCTCGATAATCATAAAGTACTCATGGGAATTATTGAAAAATCTATAGAAATCTCGATACGTATTGAGAAATCTGTAGAAACCTCGAACAATATTGAAAACACAGGAAATTAAATTTTTAGAAATCTTGTAATTAAAAATATAATATTGTGAAATCGTGCAAATTATTAGAAAATCTCTCGAAATCTTGATAATAGTTAACAATGACTAGATATTTTAAGATTTATCGAGACATTTTGGGAATAAAAACAATATTTATCGTGTTTTTTATCGTGCCAGACTATTTTCTTTTTCAATAGTTTATGTAAAAAAAATGTATTTGTATTGTCCTTAATCTTGATATATTATCAAAATTAAATATAAATAATAACGTATAAATTTTCTACATAAATTATTGAAATAATTAACCTTAATATAAGATATATTACAGAATATTTTCATTTTAATTCTTTCGAAACTATTGAATTTTTTTCGAAATCCTGATAATTAATGAGTAGTCTATAGAAATTCTTAAAAATTATTGAGAATGTCTCTACATTTTAAAGGAAAAGATAAGTATATTTTGCAAAAAACATTATGTGACTGTAAAGGAAATTACAGCTCTACATAAGTAGTAAAATTAAAAAAAAAAACGAATTTCGTTTACAATTTTTTTCCAAAATTTCATAAGTTAAAAAAGTGTAGAGTAAATTGTAAATTAAAGTGCAAGTGTAAAAGTGTAAACAGAAGTGTAAGTGTAAAAGTGTTAAATAAGAGTAATAGAATAAATTTAAAAAGCGACGTGAGGATTTATTTTTTATTTTTAAGTTATTTCGGCGTGAGCGCTTTAGTTCCTAATTTAAAAAGAACCCTGTATATACACGATGGGTAAAAAGTTAGGAACCTCTTCTCTGAAGACTTTATTATTATTTTTAGAAGAAAACTTTGATAGATAATTATTTGTCACAATTTGACGAGTGGTACAAATAGGAGAATTATTTCTTATGACCATCTTAACCATCTTTTTTATAACCTAAAAATAAATTAACCTTAAAGTTCAGATTGACATTTAAAATATAATGACAGTGTAAACTGCCCTGAAGTTTAATTAATTTGGTCGATATTTAACAAATGTTGGCACTGCCCTGAAGTTATAAGCAGTGACTATTTTAGGTAACTAATTAGGACTGTAGTAAATAGTCGTTGTATTTAAAGCTGATTGGCTGAGATTCTTTAATCATATTCTAACAATTGCATGCCGGCATAATCTGACGGCTGAATGAAATAACCTCTACTATATTTCAACAGTTAACGTGCCATTATCAAACGATTTGATGTGATATTTCATCTGATTTCTTAGAGGTTAAAAATCACTGATCTGGACCATAAAATGTTTGGAATAAGGTTTCCTTTGAATATACAAAGTGAACACAAAAAAAACGGTACACGCTCTCATGCAGAAGCTTTATTAATGTGAAATATCGTTGTTAAAAAACTTTTCAAAAATGCTAGTAATCATTTTTGCAATCTACGAATTGTAGACATTTCGTTTTTCATAGAAATATTTAATGCGTTAATTATTATTGAAAATATGGATATTTCCAATTTGTACCGTTTTTTTGCTTACTGTGAATAGAGTAGTCCGGTTAAGAGCTGACAATGACGCATCGCTCCATATTGCCGGAATTCGATATACAGGGTGTTTCAAATTAATCCACCTATATATCCATTTCCAACCTCCAGATGGCGGTTATTTTTATGTAGAAAAAGTAAAAAGCAGAAGTTTGGTAATGAGTAAATTTTTTATTATTTCTAATGATGACAGCTATCACTGTCAATTAAAAACAATTTCGTATATCTAATAAATATGCCGAGAATTAACTTACAAAGCAGAATTTTAATTGTGAAATGTATCGTGTACATGTGTAAATGTGAAATGTACATGCAAATATATTTTTATTGGAATATCAATTCCAAGTAGGACATAGAAATAATGTTGATTTATTAAAAATCTTAAAACTACAACCTCTTTGCTTCAACCGATGACATTGACATCTAGGTATTACAGATACCTAAATTTTGACTTAGTTGCCAGATGTACTTGTATCTTTTTTACCCTAAATAAGCGCCATCTGGTGGATGGAAATGGCGATTTGGGTGGTTTAATTTGAAACACCCTGTACGTTTCATATTTCATTTCGCTCTATTACATTTACCTTAAGCATGCAAACGAGCATATAAATTGCGATTATTTCTTCGAAAAAGCATGAATCATTGTCAGCTCTCGTCGGGAGTTAACTAAACCTATACCTTACTTAGTCCAGTGAGAAATAAAATAGTTGTGAGCCTGCGAATATCGGTGACTTTTTGAAATGTTCGTGGTTAGGTTTATTGCTGGTTAATATAGAAATTTTATGCTACCATTTCTACCGGCTGGTTTTACGATCAGAAAAATTATCTCCCGATACTTACTTGAATTTATGCAGAATGCATGATTAGGTTTTTTTATTGAGCGTGTGAATTTTCTTTACTACAATCAAGCGATCATTTAATTGCTTCATTTTCGTCATGAAAAATTCATGAATACAAACAGAACCATAAATCCTGAAAATGTCAGATAACTTAAATTACATTAATAAATTCTTATATGATAATATTTGTCGACTCTCAAGCACATTTCGCTAATGATATTTCAAGGTTGATTTGAAATTCATGAGCTATAGTGTTATGATTGCAGGTGGTGTGACTTGTTATGTGGATTGCAGTCTTGTGATTTATTTCATACAATATGTTGCTGAATAGTTATAACCGAATTGAAAATCCATTTAAATTATATGGAGCTTTAACGCACTACACATTTTGTTTATATTAAAATAAATAATATCTTGTGATGTTTAGTATAAAATAATATAAACTTTCATCAACAAAACGAAACGTTTAACTCAAATTCAAAAAGCTCCTAGATCAACAAAACTAATTCCCGAAACAAAAATCCTATTACAAAATGGTCGCATATGTTAGTGATGACTCGATACCTTTTTGTTTGGAATCTTGTCAGTTGGTAGTGCACTCAAATTTTATATGTATTGACGATCCATTTCTGAGGTTGGCTATGTTGCCGTTTCATCTCAATGATGCACGAAGTTGCAGCTCATCCAAATCAACCAAACAGCAACGTTTATCCTTGCAAACACCTTCATAGGAAATTCGCAATCCAATTCTCTCCGCCAATTCTGCTCCGTTGAAATTCGACGCGGTCCTTCTCTGGTCTTCGCTTGCTTGTGTTTGGTTTTTCCAAGCACAACCGACTGGAATATCGTTGCCCTTACGCAACACACACACACACATAAATATTCGAAATCTTAGATACGTAACTATGTTTTGAAATTGAATATCTATAGAATATTGAATCTCTTTATATTTAGAAAATATAGACACGTTTAGAATTAATGTACTCTATAGCTTATCAAATAATTTTCTGGAAATAAAAATGTAATATTTACCTAAGGAAAACTGTTTAATCTATACTTAAATATTAATAAAATATAAATACTCGCCAGTCGTGAATTATTACTCGGCCATTTATCACGAACCTATTTTGTATAGCAAAATTTAGTTGACATGGGTCCAGAAATAGCTTGGTCAACTAATCCAAACCTGTGGAACAATTATATTTTCATAAATTGTGGGCGACGCATGCTTATTTATTTTCGTATTGGAGGGTCGGGCAATCGATGATCGAGCGAAATATCAAATTATATGAAAATGCGAGAGCACGATAAGCTTGGCTTCATTCCAAGGGCATGTTCCGGCGCCCATAAAGTACAATTTGCCTAAATTACAATTCATAAACCAGCGAAATGCCAGGCTATTAATGCCGTTGTGTGGAGACTAGCAGCAATCATGCCATGAAAAACTACGCATGTTCGCAGATTGTTACTGGAGAAATCAAAGAAATGGCAAAGAACGTGAATTATATAAATAAAACGGTGTATTATTGATATTAAAGAACGATATCTAAGTTGTCATTATTACGTAAACATGTCTTAAAGGGGAGTAGCCTTCAGGCTTAGGCTCCTCTATTTTGAATGGCATATTAAATATACGAGTAAATAAGTGAGAAAATCAAAAGTAGGTTAGGTTAGTTTAGGTTAGGTCGTGCAGAATATATTATTATTATAAACTGAATCCACAAAGATGTTGAAACTGGTTGTTGAGTATTAATTACATTTACAGTTTTAAGTTTACTCCTAAATTTGTAATGAAATATAACAATTTAACAAGAGGAGTTTTTTTTTAATTTGTACATACCTATCTATATTTACGTGTAAGACGATTTTGTTCTTTATTTCTTATAGATTTCTCTCCATTTATCCCTATCTTTTGTCAGTTTCTTTGCTGCTTTCCATGTCAGCCACATCTTCTTCACCTCTTATCGGATCTCCTCTATCCACTCTCTTCTGGGTCTGCCCTTCTGGTTTTTCAAATGTCCTGTTTCTCCTAGGTCCGGGTCTCATATATTTTCCTTGTTCCTAGTTGTCAATTCTTTTAAGTATTTCTTTCTTGTTGGCATTATTTTTGTTTTTCATAATTTTCTGATTATGTTTCCCTCTTTTGTTCTTTACGCTCGTCATGTTGTAGGCACTTTTGTGACAAGTACTAATTTGCATGCACAAATAGGATATACATAAATAATTAATTGTATACATAATTAATTATTAAATAATAATTCGCAATTATTTTAAATATATAGGAAGATTTTTCAATCAATTAAAATATGGACATTAGTTAGAACAAGTACTTAATGATAACTTACTAAGTTACTAAGCACTAAAAAGCTAAGTAGATCTGGGCTCTAGATATTATCTATACCTTTTCAAGTTCAGATTGAGACCAATCAAATCCAACATGAGACCAATCAATTTCAAATTCAGGCCAATCAAGTTCAAATTGATACCAATCAATTTCAAATTGAGACTAAACAAAATCAAATTGACACTAAACAATATTAAGTTGATAGTAAACAAATAAAATTTATATTTGAAATTGATTGGTCTCAATTTGAACTTGAAAAGATATAGTTATAAATGCTGAACAATTATTAGAGTAGATACTAACTAATTATCTACTCTAATAATTGTTCGGCTTCCAGAAAAAATCGGCTTCGTGGATAATTTTCTTTGGTATTTTGAATTTTCTGAGAAATTTTCCATGTTTCCAATTCCTATTTTTAATTGTGAAAATAATGAAAATTGCCGAAAAATATATTTCCCAATTCATTGCAGTTTTCCTTTGAAAAGTAACAAGGTCCGACATACGTACTTTAGAATCCTTTAAGTACTTATATCTGAGGTTGCCACTTTTCCCGGGAAAATTGTAAGCAAGTGGAAAATATATGTTTTATTATACTTATCTGAAAACACTTTGTTTTCATTCGTTTTTGCTGTAACGTATAGGTGGAATATTTAGAACAGCACACGGAAAACTTTTCCCCGCATACGATTTTTGTCTGTGCGCTATTTTTAACAAAAATCAAGTACAATAAAATGTATCGTTCATTACTCGTCCAGAAATGGGTTTTTTCGTGCTTGCATGACTTCCCAGAATTCATCACGCGCGCATGGAAAAATTCTTATTTCTAGACAAATGAAATATACTATTTCAGCCATTTTCATTATTTTCACAATTGATAATTGGCAAAATGGAAAATTTCTCAGAAAATTATAAATAGCAAAGAAAATTATAAATAGCAACGAACAATATCCAGGAAGCAGTATTTTTTTGGGAAGCTGTACAATTATTAGAATAGATAATAAGTTATTATTTGCTCTAATATTTTTTTCTTCATACGAAGACAAAATATATCTGGGAAATTCACGAATCAATTTTTATTTTTTTCAGTTTCTTCCATTTCTCCCATTTCTATATTTAATCATAAACAATCAAAATATCGTAAAAACGCTAACTGCCTAAAAGGCAGAATGCAGAAAAAAAACCTGAGAAATTTTCTAATTCAATGCTCTAATTAAATGAATGATTTCATGAGATATTCTATAATTTTATATATATAATTGCTCAGAAAATTATAAATAGCAAAGAAAATTATCCAGGAAGCAGTATTTTTTTGGAAGCTGTACAATTATTAGAATAGATAATAAGTTATTATTTGCTCTAATAAATTTTTCTCCATACGAAGACAAAATATATCTGAGAAATTCACGAATCAATTTTTATTTTTCTCAGTTTCTTCCATTTCTCCCATTTCTATATTTAATCATAAACAAACCAAAAAAATCATAAAAAACGCTAATTGCCTAAAAGGCAGATTGCAGAAATAAAAAAAAATCCTGAGAAATTTTCTAATTCAATGAATTCATCTAATTAAATGAATGATTTCATGAGATATTCTATAATTTTATATATATATATATATATATAATTTCTCAGAAAATTATAAATAGCACAGAAAATTATCCAGGAAGCAGTATGTTTTGGGAAGCTGTACAATTATTAGAATAGATAATAAGTTATTATTTACTCTAATACATTTTTCTTCATAGGAAGACAAAATATTTCTGGGAAATTCACAAATCAATTTTTATTTTTCTCAGTTTATTGCATTTCTCCCATTTCTATATGTAGTCATAAACATACAAAAAAATCATAAAAAACGCTAATTGCCTAAAAGGCATATAGCAGAAATTAAAAAAAAATCCGGAGAAATTTTCTAATTCAATGCTCTAATTAAATGAATGATTTCATGACATATTCTATAATTTTATATATATAATTTCTCAGAAAATTATAAATAGCAAAGAAAATTATCCAGGAGAAGCAGTATTTTTTAGGAAGCTGTACAATTATTAGAATAGATAATAAGTTATTATTTGCGCTAATAAATTTTCCTTCATACGAAGACAAAATATATCTGGGAAATTCATGAATCCTTTCTTATTTTTCTTAGTTTCTTCCATTTCTCCCATTTATATATTTAATCATAAACAAAAAAAACATCATACTAAAACGCTAAATGCCTAAAAGGCAAATTGCAGAAATAAAAAAAAATCCTGAGAAATTTTCTAATTCAATGCTCTAATTAAATGAATGCTTTCATGAGATATTCTATAATTTTATATATATAATTTCTCAGAAAATTATAAATAGCAAAGAAAATTATCCAGGAAGCAGTATTTTTTAGGAAGCTGTACAATTATTATAATAGATAATAAGTTATTATTTGCTCTAATAAATTTTCCTTCATACGAAGACAAAATATATCTGGGAAATTCATGAATCCTTTCTTATTTTTCTTAGGTTCTTCCATTTCTCCCATTTCTATATTTAATCATAAACAAACAAAAACATCATAATAAAACGCTAAATGCCTAAAAGGCAAATTGCAGAAATAAAAAAAAATCCTGAGAAATTTTCTAATTCAATGCTCTAATTAAATGAATGATTTCATGAGATATTCTATAATTTTATATATATAATTTCTCAGAAAATTATAAATTGCAAAGAAAATTATCCAGGAAGCAGTATTTTTTAGGAAGCTGTACAATTATTAGAATAGATAATAAGTTATTATTTGCTCTAATAAATTGTTCTTCATACGAAGACAAAATATATCTGGGAAATTCACGAATCAATTTTTATTTTTATCAGTGTTTTGCATTTCTCCCATTTCTATATTTAATCACAAACAAACAAAAAAAAAACATAAAAAACGCTAATTGCCTAAAAGGCAGACTGAAGAAACAAAAAAGAAATCCTGAGAAATTTTCTAATTCAATGCTCTAATTAAATGAGTGATTTCATGAGATATTCTATAATTTTCTAAGTAATTTCTATATTATTGAGAAATTCGCTGATCTATTTCTAATTTTATTGCCAATAATATTATTTACATTTTACTGTGATTTTTTTTAATTCATTTCCAATTTTGTGAGTAAAGTAATATGGTGAAATGCGACAAAAAAATATTCGAGGAATTCACGAATTTATATTCGGCTCGGTTTCATAAGGCTCACACTTTTTAATTATTAATAATATTTATTTAGGATTTATAATTTTCTTACAAATTTTTCAACGTATTAAATTTTTTCTGCAAAAAGTCTAAAAGGTCTGAAATCTTAGGTGCTTAAATGATTCTATTACGAAGACAAAAATTATGTGAAATTCGTGAATAAATTTTTAGCTTCCTGAGAAATATTCTAACTCATTGCTACTATAATGAGATATTCTCAAATTTTATACGTATAATTTATAGTTTATTGAGAAATTCGCTGATCTATTTCTAATTTTATTGCCAATAATATTATTATTTACATTTTACTGTGAATTTTTTTAATTCATTTCCAATTTTCCGAGTAAAGTAATATGGTGAAATGCGAGGAAAAAATATTCGTGGAATTCACGAATTTATATTCGGCTCGGTTTCATAAGGCTCAAACTTTTTAATTATTAATAACATTTATTTAGGTATTTATAATTTTCTTACAAATTTTTCAACGTATATATTTTTTTCTGCAAAAAGTCTGAAAGGTCTGAAATCTTATGTGCTTAAATGATTCTATTACGAAGACAAAAATTATGTGAAATTCACGAATCAATTTTTAGCTTCCTGAGAAATTTTCTCATTGCTACTATTATGAGATATTCTCAAATTTTATACGTATAATTTATAGTTTATTGAGAAATTCGCGGATATATTTCTAATTTTATTGCCAATAATATTATTATTTTCATTTTACTGTGAATTTTTTTAATTCATTTCCAATTTTCGGAGGAAAGTAATATAGTGAAATGCGAGGAAAAAATATTCGTGGAATTCACGAATTTATATTCGGCTCGGGTTCATAAGGTTAAAACTTTTTAATTATTAATAATATTTATTTAAGAATTTATAATTTTCTTGCAAATTTTTCAACGTATATAATTTTTTCTGCAAAAAGTCTGAAAGGTCTGAAATCTTAGGTGCTTAAATGATTCTATTACGAAGACAAAAATTATGTGAAATTCACGAATCAATTTTTAGCTTCCTGAGAAATTTTCTCATTGCTACTATTATGAGATATTCTAAAATTTTATAAGGAATTTATGGTGTATTGAGAAATTCGCTGTTCTATTTAAAATTTTATTGGTTTTTGTTTTTGCTATAACGTAAAGGTGGAATTTTCAGAACAGCACACGGAAAACTTTTCCCCATACCCGATGTTTGGATTTTTGTCTGTGCCCTATTTAAAAAAAAAGTACAATAAAATGTATCGTTCATTACTCGCCCAGAAATAGATTTTTTCGTGCTTGCATGACTTCCCTGAATTCATCACGCGCGCATGGAAAAATCCTTATTTCGAAACAAATGAAATTTACTATTTTATACTATAGCAATTTTCATTATTTTCATAATTGATAATTGGCAAAATGGAAAATTTCTCAGAAAATTGTAAATAGCAAAGAAAATTATACAGGAAGCAGTATTTTTAGGAAGCTGTACAATTATTAGAATAGACAATAAGTTATTATTTGCTCTAATAAATTTTTCTTCATACGAATACAAAACATATCTGGGAAATTCACGAATCAATTTTTATTTTTCTCAGTTTCTTGCATTTCTCCCATTTCTACATTTAATCATAAAGAAACAAAAAAATTATAAAAAACGCAAATTGCCTAAAAGGCAGATTGCAAAAATAAAAAAAATCCTGACAAATTTTCTAATTCAATGCTCTATTTAAATGAACGATTTCGTGAGATATTCTATGATTTTCTAAGTAGATATAGATAGATAATAAGTTATTGTTTGCTCTAATAAATTTTTCTTCATACGAAGACAAAATATATGTGGGAAATTCACGAATCAATTTTTATATTTCTCAGTTTCTTCCATTTCTCCCATTTCTATATTTAATCATACACAAACAAAAAAATTATAAAAAAACGCTGTTTGCCTAAAAGGCAGATTGCAGAAATAAAAAAAAATCCTGAGAAATTTTCTAATTCATTGCTCTAATAAAATGAATGATTTTATGAGATATTCTATAATTGTCTAAGTAATTTCTGTATTATTGAGAAATTCGCTGATCCATTTCTAATTTTATTGCCAATAATATTATTATTTACATTTTACTGTTAATTTTTTTCAATTCATTTCCAATTTTCGGAGTAAAGTAATATGGTGAAATGCGAGGAAAAAAATATTCGTGGAATTCACGAATTTATATTCGGCTCGGTTTCATAAGGCTCAAACTTTTTAATTATTATAATACTTATTTAGGTACTTATAATTATCTTACAAATTTTTCAACGTATATAATTTTTTCTGCAAAAAGTCTGAAAGATCTGAAATCTTAGGTGCTTAAATGATTCTATTACGAAGACAAAAAATATGTGAAATTCATGAATCAATTTTTAGCTTCCTGAGAAATTTTCTAACTCATGCTACTATTATGAGATATTCTCAAATTTTATAAGTAATTTATGGTTTATTGAGAAATTCGCTGATCTTTTTAAATTTTATTGGTTTTCTGAAAACCAGTCAAACAAGTTTCAGTTTCTCGAAAAATGTTCTAATCTATTTGCATTTTACCACAGACATAATATTTGCCCAAGTTAACCCAACCTATCCTGACAGTTAAAACAGTACCAATTCATACGAAATCCATTTAAAGAAAATATCTTATGTATGAAAGTCTATCTATTCTGTAATCTATTTCCAGTTTGCTGATAAATGAGTTAAAACCAATTTTGTTGAAAATCTAAACCCAAATTCCAGTTTATTGGCAAATTTTCTTAAGTATGCCCAATTTCCTGAGATATCAATTTTTAGTTTCCTGAAATAATTTCCGTCATGTTGTAGGTACTTGTTTGTTTTTTTGTCTAAGTTGCTTTGTTGTTCCAAAGAACAGCTTCTGGTTCTCTCGATAATTTTCATTCATTTTCCCAGAATTTCTTTCAGGGAGGTTAAATGAGTTCACGTTTTTTATCCCGGAAACCGGTTGGTGATATACCAAAGAAAACTGTGACCTCGTGGCACGTCCGCACTATAGGGAAGGTAACCAGCTTCTACCATCATGGTAGCGTCTCGCGACGATTTTTAAAAATCACGCATAACGGAAACACGTCACGTTTAAAAAAACGTGTGCGTACGGCTGCCTACGGTGGCGACCCAGGCGCGCAATTAATAAGTAAAAGACAGTTTCCGTCGGAGGCAATACCGGACCGTTACAGTCTTCTTTGGCTTTCTTGACCTTACTTATTACTTCATTTCGTTGTAGTTGGTATTTTTCGTAGTCTTTTTTGTCCTTCGTGCTAATGTATTTCTGCCATTTAATTTTTTGTTCTTTTACTTTCTAGCTCCTTGTTTCACCATTCTGTTCTTCTCTTCGCCGTATTTACTATTTTCTATGTTCCGCAACTTATTTTTGCTGCTTTTATTATGATGTTTTTCAAAGTACTCCATTTGTTCTCTATTCCGTATTGTGTTTCTTGTCTAAACCTTCTCAACTCCTCTTGATATTACTGTCTGCTTGTGCTTCCTTTCAGTTTGTAAGCCCTTATCTTTCGTTTTTGTTTTTCTTTAGTCTATTGTTTCTTTAATACTAATATTATATTAAATAAAGGTATATTAACAATGTTTATAATCTACTTCTTATTTTCAGGCTGCTAGTTATGGGAAGAAAAACGGCATCTGGTATGCCTCTCCCGGTGGTCAAGGATGGAGTAAAGCCCCCAGTCGAAAGGCCTCCATCGTTGAAACGGACATCCCGCCTCCTGGAGGCGGCGGCACGATAAAACCCAGCTCTGGCAGGGTTATACGAATTGTAAATAATATGGACCACACAGTTCAAGTAAGTAAATTAAGTTGCCCTCACGCCAATTCTCGGAACAAATGCGATTTAAAAAGTAGCACATGTCAATATTTTTATCGCCGCACACTTCAAGGTAATCAGCAATTATACGTTATACTTAATGGGGTGTAACTGAGGTTGAAACTTTAATTTTCAACACTTACATTAATTGGTTCATATAAATAGATTTAAAAAAAGTTGTGTATAATTTTGCAAATTGATGTATTTATTTATTGATGCTTAAAGCAGAAATTACTACAAGTATATCAGGAAATATCATCAATAAATTTGATTCGTATAGATACGGTGGTTTTTGAGATATCGTTATTTTAATATGAGGTTAATTGGAAGCGTATTTACAATAGGCCTAAAATATCGAATATTCAAGCAAACATTGAAATCTCTCATTGAATGTTAACGAAATTGCACACATAATATACTCATATATCACTTAATATCGAAAATAAATTGCGTTGACATTGATACGCCAATACTTAAAATATCGATAATTAAATATGAGAAAAATTGGAGATATTGCCTTAAAAATCAATTAATCACACTAAAAATAAAATATCTCCAGAATTACTCATTGGAAATAAATTTAATTATACACGTTTAATACTGGTATATCACTCAATAGGAATATTAAATTTCACTTATATTGACACGGTGGTTTTTGAGGTATCGTTATTTAAGTATGAGCGTTATGGAGAAATCCGCAGAAAATTAAATATCTGTAGAATCTCGCATTGCATTAGAATTAAACTCTACAGAATTACTTCAAGTATATCAGGAAATATCAGCAATAAATTTGACTGGTATTTATACGGTGGTTTTTGAGATATTGTTATTTTAATATGAGTTTAATTGGAGGCATACTTACAATAGGCCAAAAATATCGAATACTCTAGCACAAATTAAAATATCTCATTGAATGTCAACGATATTGCGCATATTACTTACTGATATATTACTTAATATCAAAAATAAATTACATTAACATTGATACGCCAATACTTAAAATATCGATAATTAAATATGAGAAAAATTGGAGAAATTGCCTTAAAAATCAATTAAACACACTAAAACTAAAATATCTCCAGAAGTACTCATTGCAAATAAATTTAATCATAGAGATACAATACTGGTA
Organism: Othius punctulatus; assembly: GCA_951805005.1. Classification (NCBI taxonomy): domain Eukaryota; kingdom Metazoa; phylum Arthropoda; class Insecta; order Coleoptera; family Staphylinidae; genus Othius; species Othius punctulatus. Next base: position 16,584,991 of record OX638141.1, read on the forward strand.
TATTGCTGAATAGGAATATTAAATTTCACTTATATTAACACGGTGGTTTTTGAGGTATCGTTATTTAAGTATGAGCGTTATGGAGAAATCCGCAGAAAATTAAATATCTCCAGAATCTCTCATTGCATTAGAAATAAATTCTACAGAATTACTACAAGTATATCAGAAAATATCAGCAATAAGTTTGATTTGCATTGATACGGTGGTTTTTAAGATATCGTTATTTTAATATGAGCTTAATTGGAGGCATACGATTTCGTGTGTTTCTGCTGGCCGCCGGTTTTGTTTATAGCCTCGGAGCTTCATTATTGCGGGTAAAGTTTCTCCCACATACATAACGACAATAAATAATTGTTAGCTGGGGGATGATAAATTATGCGAGATTCAGGTAAATGAGCAGAAATTTTGCTTAATCGCAAAAAAAAAGAAGAGATTTTTGCAAGTAGATAACGCCAATAGAAGGACATTCCAGTACAAAAATCCAGCAAAAATTATAAAAACATAAGAAATTCATAAACAATTTAATAAGATATTATTCTAAACCAGCTTAAAAGTGCAGAAAAATTGAAAATTAAATGAACATTGAAATAAATATATAAAACTCTGCATAGAGTTTCACAATATTTGATCAACTACTTAAGAAATTTTCAGTGAATTCTACGCATTATATTCAATGAAAACTGTTTTAGTAGAAGTTCCAATATATATATAAACAAAATTCCATGATAATCTCTAATGACATTAATCGAAAATTACATGAAAATCCATTAATTTGATATACCGTGAAATATTCATAACATGTGGATGACGATTATTCGAGAATTACAGAACGTTTCTTTCTTCCAAATCAAAGATTTCACAAGATTCTAAATTCCAAGTTAAGAATCTAAACCAGCAGATAAATACAAATAAATTGATAATCATTTAAATATACGAAATTCGATAACAATTTAATAATGTTTTAATCTAATCCAGCATAAAAGTGCTAACAATTCAAAATTATATAGTTTTTGAAGCATCCTGTATAGTATTCAATGAAAATTGTTAGCAGATCGAAAATATTGTAAAAATGCAAAATTCAACGATAATCTAATGACTTTAATCCAAAATTACATGAAAATCCATGAATTCGATATACCGTGAAACATTCATTTGGATAACAATGTAACAATTTTCATTAAATGTCATGAAATTTCAGTCGAATTTTAACGAAATTTTCATCAAATTTAGTAATAGCTTCATCAAAGATTAAACTTTCTGATCAATTATTATTCTGATAATTAAACACTGTATACTGGTAGCCGTTACTTTGTGGAACATGGTAAATGAATGAAATAAAACAATTTTACTTTGTTGCTTCCGTCAAACTTTAAGTTTGACAATGACTATAAAGTAGTCGAAACTGCAGTCACTAAATTATTTTTTGTAAAATAAAGGTGTTAGTGGAAGCAACAAAGTAAAATTGTTTTATTTCATTCATTCTGATAATTATTTAATCTCTTCTTGATCATTTACAATGGAATTTTCACATTTCCACAAATTCTAACATACTTTTCACATAGTTCAACAAAATTTTCAGGAATTTTAACGTTTAATTAATGTTTTAATCTAATCCAGCATAAAAGTGCTAACAATTCAAAATTATATAGTTTTTGAAGCATCCTGTATAGTATTCAATGAAAATTGTTAGCAGATCGAAAATATTGTAAAAATGCAAAATTCAACGATAATCTAATGACATTAATCCAAAATTACATGAAAATCCATGAATTCGATATACCGTGAAACATTCATGTGGATAACAATGTAATAATTTTCATTAAATGTCATGAAATTTCAGTTGAATTTTAACTAAATTTTCATCAAATTTAGTAACAGCTTCATCAAAGATTAAACTTTCTGATCAATTATTATTCTGATAATTATTTAACCTCATCTTGATCACTTACAATGGAATTTTCACATTTCCACAAATTCTAACATACTTTTCACATAGTTCAACCAAATTTTCAGGAATTTTAACGATTTTTTCGACGAAACTTAATAACATTCTTATGAATATATACAGCTGTTTGAGTGAATATTCACAAATGTCGTTGAAATTGCACGAAGATGGTATTGTTTTAAGTTTTACAATTTTGAAAATTATTGTTTTGATGATCTAACGAGTCTATGAGTTTTAACGATATTTTCGCAATTTTTAAATGCAAATTCGTGTGTGTCTGAATACTTTAAATTTGTGCCTGAAAACCGACAATTTGTGCCTGAAAGCTGTCAATTTATGCATGTATTCTGGAATGCAACTAATATTCTTTTGTCACACTTCTATTTTCACAGTCAGTTCTCAAAATGGGGCAAAATTTTGAAGTTATAGCTATCAATTTTTCTCTGAAAACTGTCAATTTGTAACTGATTATTGTCATTTTGTTGCTGAAAACTATCAATTCGTCTTTGAAAACTGTCAATTTGTTACTGTAAACTGTCAATTTGTGACTGAAAATTGTAAATTTGTGAATGTATTGAGAATGCAACTGTTAGTTTTTGTCACACTTCCAGTATCACCATCAGTTCTCAAAATGTGGGCAATGAACTCAATAAATTTTTGATACATGTAAATTTTGAAGTTACAGCTGTCAATTTATCTGTGAAAACTGTCAATTTGTAATTAAAAACTGCCAATTTGTGCCTGAAAACTTTTAATTTGTGCCTGAAAACTGTCAATTTGTGACTGAACGTTATCAATTTGTGAATGTATTGAGAATGCAACTGTTATTATTATGTTACACTTCTATTATCTCAGTCAGTTCCCAAAATGTGTTTAAATGTACTCAATAAATTGTTGATACATGTAAATTTTGAATTTACAGCTATCACTTTATCTGTGAAAACTGTGAGTTTGTTACTGAAAATTGTTAATTTACCATTGAAATCTGTCAAATTGTGTCTGAAAACTGTCAATTTGTACCTGAAAACTGTCCATTTGTGTCTGAAGGCTGTCATTTTGTGAATATATTAGAAATGCAACTGTATTGGCCCAAAATATCGAATACTGTAGCAAAAATTGAAATATCTCATTGAATGTCAACGATATTGCACATATGACATACTGATATATCCCTTAATATATCCCCAAATACATTTTTGATACATGTAAATTTTGAAGTTACAGCTGTCAATTTATCTGTGAAAACTGTCAATTTGTAATTAAAAACTGCCAATTTGTGCCTGAAAACTTTTAATTTGTGCCTGAAAACTGTCAATTTGTGACTGAACGTTATCAATTTGTGAATGTATTGAGAATGCAACTGTTATTCTTTTGTTACACTTCTATTATCTCAGTCAGTTCTCAAAATGTGTCTAAATGTACTCAATCAATTGTTGATACATGTAAATTTTGAATTTACAGCTATCACTTTATCTGTGAAAACTGTGAGTTTGTTACTGAAAATTGTTAATTTGCCACTGAAATCTGTCAAATTGTGTCTGAAAACTGTCAATTTGTACCTGAAAACTGTCCATTTGTGTCTGAAGGCTGTCATTTTGTGAATATATTAGAAATGCAACTGTATTGGCCCAAAATATCGAATACTGTAGCAAAAATTGAAATATCTCATTGAATGTCAACGATATTGCACATATGACATACTGATATATCCCTTAATATCTCCCCAAATACATTTTTGATACATGTAAATTTTGAAGTTACAGCTGTCAATTTATCTGTGAAAACTGTCCATTTGTAATTAAAAACTGCCAATTTGTGCCTGAAAACTTTTAATTTGTGCCTGAAAACTGTCAATTTGTGACTGAACGTTATCAATTTGTGGATGTATTGAGAATGCAACTGTTATTCTTTTGTTACACTTCTATTATCTCAGTCAGTTCTCAAAATGTGTCTAAATGTACTCAATAAATTGTTGATACATGTAAATTTTGAATTTACAGCTATCACTTTATCTGTGAAAACTGTGAGTTTGTTACTGAAAATTGTTAATTTGCCACTGAAATCTGTCAAATTGTGTCTGAAAACTGTCAATTTGTACCTGAAAACTGTCCATTTGTGTCTGAAGGCTGTCATTTTGTGAATATATTAGAAATGCAACTGTATTGGCCCAAAATATCGAATACTGTAGCAAAAATTGAAATATCTCATTGAATGTCAACGATATTGCACATATGACATATTGATATATCCCTTAATATCGAAAATTAATTGCATTGACACTGATACGCCAGTTCTTAAATTATCGATATTTAAATATGAGAAAAATTGGAGAAACTGCCTTAAAAATCAATTAATCACAATATAATAATATATGCTGTTCGTACATGAAGAGCCGTCCCGGCCTCTGCGGTTTGCTGTCCTCGCCTGATGCCTCGGTCTTCAATTGCCGCATCGGCCGGGAATATATCACTTCCTGTACTGCCCACACAATATACACAGATGTAATTTCGATTAGTTTTGTTTGGTTTCTATTTTCTTGTTTTATTAGTGCAGGGTATTGCTGAATCTACGGACTTCCCAGCCTTTCGAGGAAGTGCTCGAGGACCTCGGGCAGGTGCTGAAGATGAACGGCGCCAAGAGGATGTACACCGTGTCCGGTCAAGAGGTCAGAAGCTTTTCTCAGTTGAGGAATGAGTTCGCCGACGTGGACACATTCTACCTAGGAGTCGGACCAGTCGGTGCAGGCGCCGGCGTGATGATGTCGCCGGTCAGAAGAGGCAGATCGAGGGCCCCGCAGGCGGCGGTCGTCGAAGACCTCAGCAAACAGAGGAGGGCGAGGAGCAAGAGCCGACCAAGAGCGCTCTATGCCCCAGAGAGTGAAATTATCCGCACAAATGGTAAATATGAAAATCAATTTTGTATTAGGACTTTTACAGGCTGGGGATTTTGTTACTTCGGTTAGGCCTCAGGTTAACATTGCATAGGAATGCATCTAGGTTTAGCAAAATTCTTTTTTTACCAATTAATTATGATGCTCCCCTAGAAGTTACATTGTGTACATCTGACATAAAAACTCTAAAATTTAGTATAGGTAGTGTAGTTGTGTGTGGTGCCCATAGTGTGTGGACATAAGTGTGTGTTAGTTGGTGAAGATGGTAATCACCAATGGTACGAAGCGAAAAAAAACAGTCGAATGTGACCACCTAATACCACGACGAGAGGTGCATGCTGAGGATGCTGCACCACGTCCTGCAGAGGATGCAGCCGAACGGGCAGCAGAGGGCATGTCCAAGCAGGCTGACCTATGAGGATGGTGCACCAGGTGCGCTTTATGAATCTTCATCAAATCACTACTGGATACAGTCGCACGGGCAGCAGGGGATCTATGGGGGCAATGTGATTTGTGAGGACGCTGAACTATGGTGCATATCGATGGGATCTAGGTAGACACAGATAATATAGTGAACACCATCAACCGATAGGCATCAGAGCTCCTGATATTACAACTGACCCATGCATGACTATTTTGTGAATAGGTGGTGGCATATAGTACAAGATGTGTTATTCGCAATACAATTTTGCTAAGTCTAGTCCAGAAGTTGAAATTTTTTGTTCTGTTTATGATCGGCCTTCGTACTATGTAAACCGTGATATTAAAAATGATACTACTATGATACTATGATGTTCCAGAATAAGTGAGGCATTTGAGTTTTCTTTCAAACTTATTGACACTTAGTTATTTTTTTAATTTCTATTTTGATATTCTTAATAAACGCCAAATTCTTAATCATATGTGCCATGAAAGTAAAAATATTTGACAGTTTAATTAGTCAAAAGCAACAATTAAAATTCGAAGTGTCAAGCGAAAGTATTCTAACGCCGAAAGTTTCAAACGCTGAGAAGACCAAATTTAATCAACCAAAAATCAACGGCTATTGTTCAGTTTTACTGAAATATCAGAAAAAATGGACGGCTGAAAGAGGGAGCGGTTATTTTGGCAATTGCAAAAATTGCCAATAGTCCCGATTTGAATGTGCTCGATCTTGTTTTTTTCCGTCTATTCAATCATTACAACATTCACCGCCCAATATGGACGAATTAATAAGAATTGTCAAAGAATCTTTCGAAGCAGAGACTAGATATACATTAGAAAATGTGTTTATAAGTTTACAAACAGTTATGAAATCGATTATAGATTGTGGCGGTAACAATAATTATAAGCTTCAACATATTAGTAAGGCAAAGCTTCGTAGGGAAAATCGCTTGCCTACTATTCTTTTATACTAACATTTTTTGTAAGTTATTTTGAAAAAAATATATATAGAAACGAAAATGGCTCACTTATTTTGTAAAAAATAAACATCGGCAATGGCTCACTTATAATGGAAAAAATAAAAATCTGTAGTGGCTCACATATTATGAAAAAAATAAAAATTGGTAATGGCTCACTTATTATGGAACAGAGGTAGTACTTTCTATATATTTTTTAATGAATGCTCATTTACTTAAAATAATAATTTCATTTCAAATAGTGTATTGAATTAAACAAAATAATAAAAGTTTCCAGGTCGCTGCTAAAAATCAGAGATTTGTACTTGCAATGTTAATAAAATCTTGAATATTAGAGTTAATTATAATTCAAAAAATACATATTATACAGCGAGTCAAATGTAAACCTTAAAAGTGCCATAAAAAATGTCTCGAACAGAATCTTGTCTTACAAGTTGGCGGAAATATTGTTTTTCAGACGAAGAAGACTTTGCTGAAGACAAATAATTAAATGTACAGTCTACAGTCTAAAAATGGCAATTACACGAGCACTGCGCTAGAAAGCATGTTTTGCTAATAATTTCTACACTAAGATAATGAATGGAAATGAAAGAATTGAAAAATTGTAGTAAGTAAAATCGCTATTACCAATAACATACAGGGTGTCTCCTAAAACGCAGCTGGGCATAAATCCGTTATTTATTGGCCGATTTAAAAAAAAACAAAAACACGATTAAATGGCTCCACATGTTTTACAAAAGGGCCCTAATTTTGTTTCTTTGCAAAATCAACTTTCATTTCAGCGGTAGTCAACTTTTATTGTGCAAATGGTTACATATATTTTCTTATATATTTCTTAGGTAGATATTATTCTTCTGAATTCAAAGATGTATAACACGTTGGCTTTGATGGAATATTCGTTACAGACAAACAAAAATGTTTGAATAGTTTTTCAAGTGTGGAGTGAAAAACAAGTGAAAGTTGATTTTGCAAACAAACAATGGCAATAATAACAAGTTGGCTTTGATGGAATATTCGTTACAGACAAACAAAAATGTTTGAATAGTTTTTCAAGTCTGGCATGAAAAAAAAACAAATGAATGTTGACTTTGCAAACAAACAAAATTAGGGCCCCCTTGTAGAACATGTGGAGCCATTTAATTTTGTTTTGGTTTTTTTGAAATCGGCCAATAAATAAAGGAGTTATGGGCAGCGGCGTTTTTTTAGGAGACACCCTGTATATGTAATTTTGATGTGATTTGTATGCAAATCACAGAAATTTCAAATAAAGATGAATTAAAAGTTAGGAATAGCTGCTAAGATTTTTGGTAATCTAGTTGGTTTGTAATAGTTTTTCTCATAAATTTGCTACACATTTCATTTTCTATCACGTTCAAACTACAGATACTTCAAACTACAGATTTCTGAATTACATTCTATGGGATTGAAATTATTGAAAATTGAAAATTAAGACCAATTGGAAAATAACAAATGATTTTTAACTTACAATTACTTGACTAAGGTACTGTTCATTGGAAAATTATTATGAATAAATATTTACAAGTCACTATTATAAATCACTGCTTTGCAGGGTTAGTATGATATAAATTAATTGATTTAATAAATCACGTTTTAAGTCAATTAATTTAAATCACCCATGCAAATGATTTTTTTAAAAATAAATTATTGATCAAACAATTGTTATGAATAAATATTTACAAGTCACTATTATAAATCACTACTTTGCAGGGTTAGTGAAATATAAATTAATTGATTTAATAAATCACGTTTTAAATCAATTAATTTAAATCACCCGTGCATATGATTTTTTTTTAAATAAATCATTGATTTAAATCTTTTTTTTAAATTATACTTTGCTTTTGCATTTTTTGTGCATTTCAATAGGTCAAAAATAAAAAAAATAATAATGTAACTATAGAGTTGATATGCTTTAAAGTAGATATTTTTTTGAGTATCTGTAATTAAGTAAAATATTCCTTTCGTTTAATTTTTGGTCCATTTCATTATTATTATTTTTTATTAATATTATTTTTTTAATCATTAAATCTTGTTCATGGGAAGCCAAAATATGTAAATCATGCACGTTTAGAGTTAAAAAAAAGTTATTGTATTGTCTGCGACATATTTCGACACACAGTGTCTTCATCGGGCAGATAAATAATGAATGATTTATATTATACTTAAACTTAAACTTAAACTTATATTTAAACTCTAAACGTGCGTATTTACCCAGTCATAATAATGGAGTTTAAATAAGCATCCGCCAAATCTATTTCCACATGTAAATCGTTGGAAATCTGATTTAATTTTGTTGCACGATTACAAAACCTACAAAATTACAAAATACTACAAAAAGAGGCGGAAAGACCCTATGGGGTCGATAGCCTAATAAAGATTGTTTATATATATATCATAAATATATGGAATATTTATGAAAAATTTGGCAGAATACTACAAAAATTAAAATGATTTATTAAAAAAAAAATATGTGGTTTAAATCGTGATGTAAATTCATTGGTGTAAAGTAACCCATATCTACCCTTATTAATAATAATATCTATCCTGGCAAAAACTGATCAGAAATATAATTATTTTTCTTTTAAATCATAATTTAGTGCTGCTTTGCAATTTTTCTGTGGCTATAATAGAAAATGAATATCATGAAAATTATAAATGAAGACAAATTGAAAGTTGGGAGTTTCTGAATAGAAACCTGATTATTCATTTCTTCACTGGGGTAGTTTTTCATGGAAAATCTTTGCAAATTAAAATATCCAGGCTTGGATTGAAAAATATAAATGAAGATAAATTGAAAGTTATAAATAGCTGCCTAGAAATTTTGTTATGCATTTCTTCATTATGGTAGTTTTTTATGGATTTTATTTCCAAATTACATATTCCAGGCTTCGAGGAAAAATTATAAATGAAGATAAATTCATTTATAATTTTTCAATATCAATTTTTTCAATAAAACAAAAATAATTACTGAATTTTCACTGAAGCTTGGGCATTAAGTAGTTCTTTATGATTTAATTGCAATTTTTTGAATTTCCTTTGAAAAATCATGGAACTTGTATAGAAAATTTTATGGATATTAAGAAGATGGTGAAATTTAAGCTTCAGTCTGAAAATTCAGTAATTATTTTTGGTTTAATACAATTTTAGTAATAAGAGGTAAATTTTCCTGCCAAAATTTAAGAAACTTTAAGCAGAATTTCATGAGATATTCAGAATATTGTGAAGTTTAAGTTTCAGTGTGAAAATACAGTTATTGATTTTATTGCAATTATTCGAATATAGACGGAAATTTTTGAAAATTTTACCGATATCTTTAAAATTTCCTCGGTAAGCATTGAAATTTGACAGCACAATTGAAATGTTCAAAGAACAATGCAAATTTCGGCACTTATGATTGAAAGTTTGACAGAATACTGTAATTTGGGATTTTTTTTTAAATATCGATAGGAAACTTACACCAATAATCTCTGAAATTTTTATTGCAATTATTCAAACTTTACAGAATAATTGAAATATTGATGAAAATTGATCACCATTTATAATTTAAAAGCAATATTTTAAACAACACTGAAATGGCCTTTCTCGCTATAAAGAACTATTGAATGCCCAGAATTTATCATTATGATTATATTGCTTTAAGCTTCACCATGTCCTTGATGTTCTTAGCAAATCAATTACTGAATTTCCAGGCTGATACTAAAATTTGATAATGTTCATAAGGTCTCAAGAAATGTTCTGTAAAAGTTCCTTAAAGTGTTGAAGGAATATTTCCGTCAATTGGAATATTGATGGAAAGATTGCAATAAAATCAAAATATCAAAAAGGAATTACTGATTCTCCAGAATGTATGATTATGATTGTGACGTTGAAACTTAAATCTTCACTTATTTTACTTTTACTTACTTTACTTTTACTTATGTCTTTGATGTCCTTAGATATCCTTTGATATCCTTAGTAATTGATTTTACTGAATTTCCAGGCTGAAGGTCAAATTTCATAATGTTCATAAGGTCTTGGGAAATGTTCTCTAAAAGTTCCGTTAATTTTTGAAGGAATATTTCCGTAAATATTCCAAAGATTGCAATAAAATCAAAATATCAAAAAATAATTACTCCATCTCCAGAATGTATGATTATGATTATGATGTTGAGCTTAAAACTTTACTTAGGAAATAAATTACTTACATTAGGAAATCAATTACTGAATTTTCAGATTTAAGCCTAATCGTTTTCAATAATTTTTTTATTTTTATTCGAATATAGCTGGAAATTTTAGAAAATTATACAGATATCTTTAAAATTTCCTCGGTAAGCATTGAAATTTGACAGAACAATTGAAATGTTCAAAGAACAATGAAAATGAAAAACAATGATTGAAAGTTTGACAGAATACTGTAATTTTTGATTTTTTTTAAATCGATATGAAACTTACAGCAATAATCGCTGAAATTTTTATTGCAATTATTCAAACTTTACAGAATAAATGAAATATTGATGAAAATTGATCACCATTTATAATTTGAAAGCATTATTTTAAACTTTAACACTTCAACACTTAAATGGCCTTTCTCGCTATAAATAACTATTGAATACCCAATTTATCATTATGATCATATGATAGCTTTAAGCTATATAGCTTAAATGCTATGTTCTTGATGTTTTTAGCAAATCAATTACTAAATTTCCAGGCTGATGCTAACACTTCATAATGTACATGAGGTCTCGGGGAATGTTCTGTAAAAGTTCCTAAAAGTTTTGACGGAATATTTCCATCAATTGGAATATTGACGGATAGATTGCAATAAAATCAAGGTATCAAAAAATAATATCTGAATCTTCAGAATGTATGATTATGATTGTGATGTTGAAGCTTAAAACTTTACTTATTTTACTTTTACTTACTTTACTTTTACATATATCCTTGATGTCCTTAGGAAATCAATTACTGAATAGTCTGATTGAAACTTCATCGTTTTCAATAATTTAATTTATTTTTGTAATTCCAAAATATACATAACATTTCATAAAGTTCAGGACTATGATATGGATAGGAATACGAATATCCTATCCATATCATAGTCCTGAACTTTATGAAATGTTATGTATATTTTGGAATTATAAAATTGGATATGGATAGGAATACGAATATCCTATCCATATCATAGTCCTGAACTTTATGAAATGTTATGTATATTTTGGAATTATAAAATTGGATATGGATAGGAATACGAATATCCTATCCATATCATAGTCCTGAACTTTATGAAATGTTATGTATATTTTGGAATTACAAAAATAAATTAAATTATTGAAAACGATGAAGTTTCAATCAGAAAATTCAGTCATTGTTTCAAATTGTGATAATGTAAAAAATACATTACTATTCATTGGGCATAGCTTTATCAAAATATCCATAAGAGTTCTTCAATAGAAAACATATACATTTCTAAAATTGCCAGAAAGAAAATTTATATTTCAAAATATGTTATACTCAAATATCCAGAAGAAATACATAGAATTTAAAATAATTAATGCTATATCTCAAAATATCAATACATCTCAAAATTTGACTTAACATGTTTCAAGTTTTAGAAAAAGCTCAATACTCTTTAATGACCTTCGACTTATACAGGCTGTCAAAAAATTAAAAGACAAGCTCAAGTACATAGAAAGTACTCAAAACATTTTTTTTAAATTTAGTTTTATAAAAACATACATCATAGACGACTTTATTATCATTATTTTACGTTGACTCTTGAACAATTTTCATTTGAAATATTTAAACACGCTATTAGAAATGGAAATTATAAAAAAAAATCCAACATGATTATTTAAAAAAATATATAATTAAACCGCTTAACACATGATTTTCATTTAATTCCTTCTAAGAGCATTTCCACACTTGCTGTAATGTTATATCTTTGACTAGCAATATTTAACAAAGTAAAGCTCGAGGATTTTTTTAGTATTTTTGAAGGACTCGGTTGGCATCCCTGAGTGGCGTGCTGTTGAGCTTGTCGACTATTTTTGGGACACCCTGTATATGAGCTTTGATATTATATTTTTAATATTGTTACAGATTATACTCTCCTCGAGGTTCTCAAAGAAGAACCCGTGCGAGTCACAATTCGGGGACTCCGAAGAACCTTCTACCCTCCCATTCATCATGCCCCTATGGACAATACACCGCCCGAGAAGAAGATGGCATTAGAATGGGTGTATCCTTTAATAATAAATAATCTGTAGTGACCAATTACCTTTTTTTTTCAAGGCTTTTTTTTTATTTAATAGACACATATATACAAATTATTATTAAAAGGGACAGTTTTCTGTATTCGCAGATATGGTAAGTTTTTTTAAGTTACCTTGTTAACCTTGTTAACCTTGTTTTAAGTTTTTTTAAGTTACCTTGTTATGGAAGGGCTTGTTTCTTGACGGAAATGAGACTGGTAATACAAGAGGGTACTTTGGAAAATTTCATTGTCATTTAGATGAATATTACATGAATACCATATAAGTAATTTCCATACATATTTATGATAGCAGTTAGTGTTTGTGAGCACGTTATGTATACATTGTCATGCCTATTGATGAGAATGTATCCATTCTCATGCCTATTGACGAGAAATGTATACACTCTCATGCCTATTGACGAAAATGTGTACATACCATACCCACAAATATTAACTACTATCATAAATATTGGAAATTACTTAATATGTTATTTGTGTAATATCTTTGAGCTAGAACATCGCTGGAACATAAATATCTGATATCTAAAATAAATAAATAATCAAATAAATAAATATCTTAAGAAATACGAGTGTTACGATTTATGCACTCTTAGGTATAACAACTGAAGCGGCTCACAAGCCTCGGGGAAATGCCCATCTCCTTTAAAATCATATTTCGAACCAGAGATGACGCTCACGTGTTTTTTTCATACATCACTATCAAAAGTCATCAAAAGTATCATTAAGTACAGCTCAATGAATACGACAATGTGCATTTGGGAACTATAAATTCGGTCTTAGTGGACGCATGAGACCCAATAAGGTCGAAACCGGTCTCTAGTTATTCAAGGAAATAATACCCAAATGAACATTCCAATTATACAATTTATAGTTCAGGTTTGTGATTTTTTTTAAATTGTTTTACGTGTCACACATCACTATCACTCCACTTAATAAATACAATAACGTGCATTTGGGAACTATAAATTCTGACTTGTGGACTGATGAGATCCAACAAGGTAGAAACCGGTCTCTAGTTGTTCAAGGAAATAATTCCCAAATGAACATTCCAATTATACAATTTATAGTTCAGGTTTGTATTGTTTTAAAAATTGTTTTACGTGAGAATGCATAATCATTACATTAAATATGAGTGTGTTACACCTACCAATGGTGATAAATATATTAAATTACGAATTAGATCAAATTTCCGTGTTCTACTTCTTACGATTTTATCGTATAATGTTACGTGTCGAGTACTAATAATATTAAATTTTACGTACAAGCTTATTAACCACATAATATCCCCACAAAGATGGAGTTTCTTACTGGGAACACCCTGTACATACGTTCTCCTTAACGTAATAATTTATCATACTCACATAAACATGTCGTACTTTTTACATTTATCGCAGGACTGCATCTTTTCTATTTTTAACTTTCATATCTTCAATTATAAATCATGAATATCGTGTGAGAACTTTTTTTTTACGAGTAAATCCTTTTACATGCTGATATCTGGGGCGATTCATAATACGATCTTTCGCATAGTTTCACTTATACATCACATTTATCGAAATGGATGTAATTGCTAATGGTCTCGTGCTTCAAAGTAATTTCTATTTTATTAAGGGAGAATCCAAATCTCGGTTATTACATTTCCTCCGATTACAGTTGTGAAAACTACTTTCAATTTAAACATAGACCTAAATGAAATATATGTTTGACCAACGAATTATAAATTATTAAAAATTAAAAAAAAAAAAAAAAAAATCAAACTCAATTATTAAAATAATATATCATTTTTCTCTGAGAAGACAATATAAGAAATGATGTGACTTGAAATGAAAACATGGATAAGTGCCAAATATTAAAATAATGTTTTTTCACTTAAAACCGTTTTAAGTTCCATCGACAATAACCTGAAAAGCGGGCTATGTACTAGCTCATATGCATTAGTTTGAATTGTAATTTTTTTAATGCAATACCACCATTGGGAGGATTTATGTTTTATGTTAAAAGTGACATCTTATCTGGCATGGACTATAGGAATAATGTCCTTAATAAATAAGTCCTCGAATCCTGCTACAACTATTCTTGTTTGTTTTCACTATTAACACTAATTCAAAAAAAAAAGATCCTATTTAAAATAGTTGTTATTTATTTAAATACATTTGTTATAAACTTTCCTTAGTTAGATTCGTAGATATGGGTACAGGGGGACGGACTCCAGAAGAAATCTTTGGGTGCTTCCTACAGGAGAGCTGCTATATTTTGTGGCAGCTGTTGCTGTAATGTATGATAGGGACGAAGAAACACAGAGGCACTACACAGGACACACAGAAGATATACAATGGTGAGTTTATATTAATTCATAATAATAGACCTTGAAGCTGTCTGTCCACTAGATCCGAAATGCGCCGCGCCGCGGTCAAGATCAGAGATTGCATAGGTAAATATACATACTGCCAAGCTGACAGTATACTTCAAAAACAATCGCGCCACGTTTTATTGCGAACGAGCCTACCTTTGCAAACTGATCTTAACCGCGGCGCGGCGCTTTTCCGACTTAGTGGACGGACTGCTTAACACCTTGACTTGTATCTATCAAATGTGCATTTAAAATACATGTTTCACAATAAATGTATAAAATGTTTGTTTCACATATTTACAATGAAATAATAGGTGTGCTCGATCTATCAAATACAGGGTGTATGTTTTTGAGCTTAAGAATGAGAATCGAAAAATTGTAAAAACCTAAATATATTAATAATTTAATTATTAAAACATTAATACTTTGGAATCCAGGTTATACCAAAAGATGCGAATTCGGTTAGATTGGGATAATTTTGGGATAAAGTTTTGTATTTTTTGCTAATAAATAACCTGAAGAGAAATTTCGTTTGAAAATATCACAAAAAAAGGAAAACTGCAAGTTTTGCTTAAAAGATTGAATTCGATAATCAATAACCTAAAGATAAATTTTGTTTCAAAATATTACCTAAAAAAGGTAAATTGTGAGTTTCGCTGAAAAGTTTTTATTTGAGTTTAAGAATGAGAACCGACAAATTGTAAGAACCTAAATATATTAATAATTCAATTATTAAAACATTATTCCTTGGGGATCCAGGTTATACTAAAAAATGCGAATTCGGTTAGATTAGAAAAATTTTGGGATAAAGTTGTGTATTTTTTGCTAATCAATAATCTGAAGAGAAATTTAGTTTCAAAATATCACCAAAAAAAGGTAAATTGTGAGTTTCGCTCAAAAGTTTATATTCGAGCTTAAGAATGAGAACCGACAAATTGTAAGAACCTAAATATATTAATAATTTAATTATTAAAACATGAATCCATGGGGATCCAGGTTATATTAAGAGATGCAAATTTGGTTAGATTGAGATAATTTTGGGATAAAGTTATGTATTTTTTTGCTAATCAATAACCTGAAGAGAAATTTCGTTTGAAAATATCACAAAAAAAAGGAAAACTGCGAGTTTTGCTTAAAAGATTGAATTCGATAATCAATAACCTGAAGAGAAATTTCGTTTTAAAATACCACAAAAAAAAGGAAAATTGTGAGTTTCGCTCAAACTTTTTTAATCGAAAACCAATCACTTTTACAAGTTAGCTATTTCTAACCAAAACATTATAGCCACTTTTCAAATTCATTAATAGTATTGCATTTGCTCTAACTGTTAAGAAAGCAAACGATCGACAGTCAACTTATGGACTCGTTATTGGAATTTCTTTCAATTGATTGCAGATTAATTTTCTTTTTAAAAATATGTATAACACATAAATATTAATCAATTTATCGAAATTTTCAGTTATTCAATTTTTCAAATAATGAATATCAAATTGCAGCGCCAAATGATTCAAATGTGTTGATGTGTTTGATTCAAATTTTCACGGTTCAGTACAATTTTGTGTATTATGCTTGTTATCGAAATATTTAGGTGACATTTGAAGCATACTTAAAGCATTTTCTAGCAAGAACGCAATCAAATATGGGTTATTTTTAAGTCCCCTTACAAACTTGGGCAAACAGGGTTCATTTAGAAAACAATATTCTGAAAAAGTCGTTTGAGATTGAAATTGAAAAGGATATTATTATTAGGATATATTAATATATTAGGATAAAGGATATTAAATTATTAAATTACAAATGATACAAAAAGAGGAAATCTCCTCTTTTTTAAAGAGGATAAAGAGGAAAAGAGGAAACCTTCAATATCGGTATTGGACATAAAAAAATGAACTGTCAAAATTTTACAATTGTAGCGTTTTCCTTTCCAGGATATTTTTCGAAAAATTGAAAAACCTAAATACAGCCGTTAATTTTGAAAGTGGGGTAAGTCCATTTTATTTTTAATTTGAGAAAATTTCAGAAATATACAAGGGACAGGAACAACTTCCCTTTTGTATTTCTGGACCTATCTGAATTAAAAAACATGGAGTTGCCACACTTTCAAAATCAACGGCTATATTTAGGTTTTTCAATTATTCGAAAAATATCCTGGAAAGGAAAACTCTACAATTGTCAAATTTTTACAGTTCATTTTTTAATGTCCAATACCGATAGTGAAGGTATTCTATTTCCTCTTTTTCTATCATGTGTAATATAATATATAATATCCTTTATCCTAATATCCTAATATATCCTAATAATAATATACTTTTCAATTTCAATTTCAATATTAAGGTAATTTAGACTTTTCAGTAAAAAATACGTGTACTTCCTTAATTAATTTTTTTTACCATTAGCAAAAGCAATTACAACTTTTAATTAAGGAAGGACAAATTTTTTGACTGAAAAATTTAATTATGAAAACATTAATCCTAATCAGCAAAAATCGTACATAAGACAAATAAAGTTGACTGTTGATTATTTGCTTCCTAAAATGCTAGAGGAAATGTAATAATATTTTAAATTCCTTGTTCAATATTGTTTTTCTGAATATTGTTTTGGTTAGAAATGGTTACCTTGTTCAATATTTAAAAATAATATTTTTAATTCCTTGTTCAATATTGTTTTTCTGAATATTGTTTTGGTTACAAATGGTTACCTTTTAATTATTTTTTTTAATAAAACTTATTCTTCGGTCAAATATTCTTTCAGATTATTCATCAGCATAAAAATACGCCTGATAAATGCCTGGCTTAAAACAAAACTCAAACGTTTTAATATGCTGATATTGCTAAAAGTTTACGGACTCCTTTAATATTTTTTTCAAAATTTGTAGTCAGCGGGGTTTGAGGACGTTCTACTAAAGTAACATATTTTTAACTTTTTAAAAAACTTCAACTTCAACATAGAAGTCTGTTTTGTAGTACTTTATTAAACTGCTTGGAGATGATGTTTTAAAAAGCTGTTGAATCAAATTTATACATTTTTCAAAATATATAGTTATCGATGTTTGAGGACGTTTTACTAAAATAACATATTTTGTACTCTTCAACAAGATTCAACTTCAACATAGAAATCTCTTTTGTAGTACTTTATGCTTGGAAATGATTTTTGAAAAGCTGTTGATTCAAATTTATACATTCTTCAAAATTTGTATCATCGGTCTTTGAACACTTCTACTAATGTAACATATTTTTAAATATTCAACAAATTTCAACTTCAACATAGAAATCTGTTTTGTAGTACTTTATTATACTACTTAGAAATGATTTAAAACAAACTGTTGATTCAAATTTATACATTCTTAAAAATTTTAAGTCATCGGTCTTTGAAGACTTCTATTAATGTAACATATTTTTAGCTATTCAACAAACTTCAACTTCAACATAGAAATCTGTTTTGTAGTACTTTATTAAACTACTTTGAAATGATTTAAAAAAAACTGTTGATTCAAATTTATACATTTTTCAAAATTTGTAGTCATCAATCTTTGAGGACTTGAAAAATGATATAAAATAAACTGTTGATTCAAATTTATACATTTTTTCAAAATTTGTAGTCATCAATCTTTGAGGACTTCTACTAAAGTAACATATTTATAACTTTTCTGCAAACTTAAATTTCAACAAAGAAACCTGTTTTGTAGTAATTTGTTAAACTGCTGGGAAATGATTATAAAAAATCTGTCCTAGATTGAAAATTATATATTTTTCAAAAGTTGTAGTCAGCGGTGTTTGAGGACGTTCTAATAAAGTAACATATTTTTAACTTTTTAGCAAACTTCAACTTCAATATAGAAGTCTGTTTTATAGTACTTTATTAAACTGCTTAGAAATGATTTAAAAAAAAGCTGTTGATTCAAATTTATACATTTTTCCAAATTTGTAGTCATCAATCTTTTTTAATTCTACTAAAGTAACATATTTTTATCTTTTTAACAAACTTCAACTTCAACAAAGAAACCTGTTTTGAGGTACTTTGTGAAACTGCTTGGATATGATTTTAAAAAAAGCTGTTGAATGAAATTTATTTATTTTTTCAAAATTTGTAGTCATAAGTGTATGGGGACCTTAGTATTTATACTAGGACAGTTCTACTCCACCCCCCGCGAAGATTTCGATTAATTTAATCCGCGTTTTAATCGAACTTTTGATTCGCGTTAATCGGCTGAATTGCGAAGGTAATTACATTGTGGTGATTCGGACAAGTGCTGACCAGCATACCACACAACCTTGAACTAATTAAAGTATTAGTAAAATTTTACTAATTAAAGTATTTTTTACTTTTCAACAAATTTCAACTTTAGCAAAGAAATCTATTTTATAGTAATTTTTGAAACTGCATGGAAATGATTTAAAAAAAAGTTGTTTAATCAAATTTTTTATCTTTAAGGCAGACTATGTTTATTGGGTATATTTAACACATAATGCTTTACAGGATATCACTGCTAAAAAACACAGCCAACTCCAACCAATTTAAATTATTCAAAAGTCATATTTTTAATGGAAAACCCTATATTATCTGGCATTATGTAATATACAATTGAATACTCTGTATTATCATTTCATATCTTAAACGTTGCTATTTAGGTACTTACTGTCAATATTTTCCGAAAGATTAGAATATTTCGTCCGAAGATTAATATTTTTCCGCAAACCTACTCGAATTACTTTTGAATAGCGAGTTATTGAAATTAAAACTATTATGTTCAGCCAAAATGCCACGTTTCATCTTTGTTATTTCTGCCTGCTAAATTTTGCCTCGTCGGTAAATTTTCTTCGATTGTTTTACGAATTTTAATAAAAATATTTTCACAGAATGTTGCGCGTTGCGAATGTTCGTAGTGTTTGTAGAAACCTTACTTTTAAAATAGAATTCTTGCGAATTTGCATAGAAATATGTCAAGTCATCTGCATTGTTACGCTTATGATTAATCACTTCTTTGGGTCAAGTTTCACAGCGTTGAAAAATTATTTCTATAATTTTAAACTATTTTGTTCAAAGGGTATAAAGGTAGATATATTGTTTAAAGATAACATTAGTGATAATTCTCTCCAAAGAAAATAGTATATTTTGTAAATGAAATAAACGTCTTCATCTTCTTGTTTTCCATAGCTATATACTTTCACTTTTTACATTTAGATTGATAAATCAAATATGATAATTGGTTGTTGAAAAACATCATCAGCAAGAAAATTATTACGAATAGAGATAGGGAATTTTAATGCAGATTAGAGTACTCAATTCACCGTTATATGATGCCCGAAAATACAGGGCGATGAAAAAATAACTCTTAAATAGTTGAAATTGTTCAAGACTTGCTATATTTTTTGATTTTTGTATCTTATAAATAATTAAATGTTAAATAATATATTATCTTGTAGATTGTCATTCTGTCTTACTATGTCTCTAAAATTAATATTTCAATTTTATATATTTAGTGGCAGGCATTTTAATATGGTTTTAGAAAACTGAAATTTAAAAAGAAATATCTCAAATACGAAGAATTTTAACAATAAATATACAGGGTGTTTTATAAGGCGACCACTTTGAACAATTCTTATAATGATTTTGATCATTTACCATGATTTTGTCTTCGTTCGCCATTTTCATTCCAATGTCTGTTATTCTTAATATTTTTTTTACACATTGCCCGAAAATACAGGGTTATGACAAAATAACTCTTAAATAGTTAAAATTGTTCAAAATCTGCTATATTTTTTTATTTCTGTATGTTATAAATAATAAAATGTTAAATAATATATTATCTTGTAGTTTGTCATTTTGTCTTACTATGTCTCTAAAATGAATATTTCAGTTTTCCTTTCACAATAGTGACAAGCATTTTAATAAGGTTTTAGAAAACTGAAATTTAAAAAGAAATATCTCAAATACGATGAATTTTAGCAATAAATATACAGGGCGTTTTATACTTTGAACAATTCTTATAATGATTTTTATCATTTGCCATGATTTTGTTTTCGTTGGCCATTTTCATTCCAATGTCTGTTATTCTCAATAAATAAAAAAATGCCACTCAAAGATGCCAAACTAAATTTAAAAAAAAAGTAACGTTGCTCAAATTATCCAAGACGCTGAACTTTACATGGACACCAGATTAACACAAGCAATATCAGAAGAAAACATTATCACATTCTGCAACAAAATTAGCAATATTATTGTAAATAACACACCAGTAATTTACCTAGTTTTTAAACTCATTAACTTAGAAACGAGAGGACATATCTAAAAAGTATATTCTCTCATTTCGACTTCGAATGTGATTCTGTCATTTCATGTTTGCACCCCTGTTATAAAAACCCTATATATTAGTAGAAATAGTATTAAAATTAAATGCAGCATTAAAATATCTGATAATGAAATGGTATTCTATATAATTGCTATTTATGGTATAATTATTCACTTATACCATAAAAAGCTATTATATAGAATACCATTTCATTATTTCATATTTTAATGCTGCATTCAATTTTAATACTATTTCTACTAATATACAATCTAATGGAATTCTATATAATTGGTATTTATGGTATAAGTTAATAAAGACGTGAATAAGTGAATAAAGAGTTTAGCGCACGAGGCGAAACCGAGTGTGATAATGTTTTTGAGTGGATAAATAGCTATTTATGGTATAAGTGAATAAAGTCGCATTTTATCTACGAAAAAACAGGTGACAACGAAAATTTCAAAGGTAGTGCGAATTTACCTATTTTTTTAACTTTATTCACGTTGTCAATGGTTATAGTGAATAAAGTGAAAATGTAAACATATTAATCACCCATTCGATTAAAGTGTAGTTTTAACGATGAGATTATACACATTGTGTATGAATATACACAATGACCATTTTAATAATGCGAATGGAAACATTTATTTATTCACGTGTATCATACAATAATATTTCTAATTTCTTTATCAGAATTTTCAAAACAAAATCATTGCTCAGGTAATCTATATACAGTCATGCTCATATAAATCTAGTACAATAAATTAGTCATATTTTTTGTACTAGATTTATGTGAGCATGACTGTACATTTACATAAATGTTAATTAAATTGGCAAATTTTGCTCATAGTTTTAGTTTAATATTAATAATTTAAAATCTGCATCTTGTTAGCGTTTTATGTACTTAAAACATAAATTTATATGTTATAGAATTTTATGGTATAAATGATTTTGAATCAAGGTTGAGTTATCATAGTTGAAGTTGTGCAATTTCTGCATCTTGTTAGCGTTTTATGTACTTAAAACTTAAATTTATATCTTTTAGAATTTTGTGGTATAAGTGATTGTGAAATAAGGTTGAGTTATTATAGTTCTATAATAAAGAATTTCAATGCATCAATTTCTTGTTGTTCAATTTCTGCATCTTGTTAGCGTTTTATGTACTTAAAACTTAAATTTATACGTTTTAGAATTTTGTGGTATAAATTATTGCGAAACAAGGTTGAGTTATTATATTTAAAGTTGTGCAATTTCTTGGTCATTATTTATTCTACCACCTGCGTAGATAAATACTCCGATAGTGCTTGCGAAAGTACTACGGAAATTTTCTTTGAAACAGTAGAACCTCGATAATATGGCAATTAAACTGCGATTACGATAAGTCATCGACACATTTGCATGTGCATTTTGCGTTACTGTTTTACTTCGTAAAGTTATTGCTGTTGACTTCTTAACCTGCTATATTCCAGAAAATTAAGGCAGCTGTTCATACAGTGATTATTACATTATATCGTTGGATTGTAATATTAAATAATTTATGTTCAATCAAATTTACATATTTTTTATAGGCTTGTATATTAGCATTGCATATTTTTATAAATTAGTTAAAAAAAATAATGTGGATTTAACCTTAAATAATTTTGTGTAATCTTGAATTCATGTCTTCAAGCTTTGTTCAGTTTCACTGATTCTGCACGATAATTTAGGTTCAATCAAATTTACATATTTTTCATAGAATTGTACATTGGCATTAAATATTTGTATAAATTAGTAAAAAAAACAAATGTGGGGTTCAACTTAAATAGTTTTGTTTATATTCATAACGAACATACTAATTTCTGTTTTCAGTATGGATTTGCACCCTTCAAGAGAAATGGTTGCTTCGGGGCAGAAAGCTGGTCGAAACAGAAAAACTCAAGCGCACATCCGCATTTGGAGTACAGAAACTCTTCAAACTCTTTACGTTTTCGGCATGGGAGAGCTGGAAGTTGGAGTAGCCGCTGTTGCCTTCTCACAATTAGTAAGTAACAAAGCATAGTTTTGTATAGTTGCCTCATTAAGTTGCCCCATTACCTACTTTGCCAGTAATCAATGAGGCACTTAAGCGTGGGAACCAAATTCCGACCGTGGGAAAATCTTCCTCCTTTGACATACGATGCTGGTGACACAGATGTGAGAGAGATGTGAAGCAGGTGTGAGACATGTGTGAGACAGGTGTGAGACATGTGTGAGACAGGTGTGAGACAGGTGTGAGACACTTTTGAATATGTACAGGGATGTGAGACAGGCGCTAAACACCTGTGAGATACCTGTGAGACAGAGATCTCTGTTAATTTGGTAATTTAACAAAGACCTCTGTCTCACAGGTATATATCCACACTAACCAGCCACTAACCTGATAAGATGACGTTTACAAGCACCAAGCTTGTAAAAGTGGCGTAAAAGTGTCACGGGTCAGTCTAAAGACTTTACATGTCCCGTGTCAAATTTTAGCTGACACAATATAAATTGAAAAGTTAAATTCGTGAATGCCTCATTCGATCAGTGATAGTTATTACTCAATATTCATCACAATTTTGTTTTTTTTTCAGAATGGCGGAAGCTACGTTTTGGCTGTAGATGGAGGCAGGGAGAGCATATTATCTGTTTGGCAGTGGCAATGGGGACATCTTCTCGGGAAAGTTGCAGTAAGTATGGAGATGAAATATACATTTTGATTATCTCTTGCATTGATTGTATAATGTATAAACATTTATATGCAGTACTAGAAGGGATGCTGTGATTCTTTTTCGGGATGAATCAATGTATACATAATCACTAGGATCACTGATCACTTAACGCAAAAGCGTGCAAAAATAAATCACTATGGCACCATTTTTGGCGCTTTTTGAACGATTCTAGAATCACATATTTTATGAACGTAAGTTAATGACAAAGAAAAAATTGTGAATATTATGAAGAAAGGATGCTGTGATTCTTTTTCGGGATGAATCAATTTATACATAATCATTAGGATCACTGATCACTTAACGCAAAAGCGTGCAAAATAAATCGCTATGGCACCCTTTTTGTCGCTTTTTGAACGATTCTAGAATCACATATTTTATGAACGTAAATTAATGACAAAGAAAAAACTGTGAATATTATAACGGACGTGGAAAAAAGTTTACGTCCGTTTTTGAATACCCATAAATAGTACCGTTTGACTGCTCCACTATGTTGATATTAAATTTAAAAAATCGAAAAAAAAACATAAATTGGAGGTGACTCCGAACAACTTTTCTTTATAACATATTTGGAAAAAATTCCCCAATATGTTTTTTTCAATATTTTGCATTAATTTTTTATCACAGTATGCTGGTAATTTACTAAGCCTAAAATATGGTTCGCCCATTTAATAAAGCTTCATAAACTTCACGTCCATAATTTTTTTTTTAATTCACAGAAAAATAAAAAAGTTACTGATGTGTTACCATTTCAGGTGAAGCACCCTGTATATGACACCTTATTGAATTCAAAAGTCACTATTCAATGGTAATTTAAGCCAATTTGTATACCGAAGATTATAAAATGGCATTTTAATATGGGTTATACCTTATATTTTATTTTAGGCGCCATAATTATTGAAAGATTTGTATTATGCTGGTCTATTTCTTAATACATAATTATAAGGCAAATTCCCCTTTAGTTATGTGCCATGTTACATCTGATACGATAAAAAAATCATAATATATAGCAAATTCTAAGATATTTTCATATTTACAAAATTTCAAAATCTTTAATACCAACGTCAGAAAATTGAAATGAAAATTGAAATTTTCAATTTTCAATGTCATTATTTTCAAAAACTGACGTACGAATTTTCATTAAAAAAATACCAAACGTGTGTCTCAATGAGGTCCTTATAATTATATTTTATTTTAGATGCCAAAATTATTGAAAGAATTTTATTGAAAAATATGCGTTTTTCCAGTCAATTTTTTAAAACTTAAGTATATGGGAAATTCCCCCTTAGTTATGTGCCATGTTACATATTTGATTTGATAAACATCATAATATATAGCAAATTCTTAGATATTTGCAGATTTACAAAATTTCAAAATCATTTATACCAACGTCAGAAAATTGAATTGAAAATTGAAATTTTCAATTGTCAAGTCATTTTTTTATATATAAATAGTGCCGTTTGACTGCCCCACTATGTATATATTAATTAAAAAATTCAGAACAAAAAAACATAACTTGCTTGGAGGTTACTCCGAATAACCTTTCTTAATACAATCTTTTGAAAAAAAAAAATCCTGATGTGCTTTTTCAATATTTTGCGTTAATTTTGTATGTAGTTATTTGCTAAGATGAAAATGTAGTTTACCCATTCAAAAAAGCTTCATAAACTTCACATGCAGAAAAAGTTTTTTTCTAAATTCGCAGACAAATAAAAGAGTTACTGAGGTGTTACCATTTCAAGTGAAGCACCCTGTATATGGCCTTATTAAACCTTATTAAATCACCTTATTAAATTTAAAAAGTCACTATTCAATGATAAATTTAAACCATTTTGTATACTGTAGATTTCAAAATTTCAAAATTGATGAAAAAATGAAAATTGAAATTTTCAATTTTAAAAGTCATTATTTTCAGAAACTGACGTACGAATTGTCATTAAAAAAATACTAAACGTGTGCCTCGATGAGGTCCTTATAGTTTTATTTTATTTTAGATGCAAAAATACTTAATTATATCGCAAATACCGCCAAAATTATCAATTTTCACCGTCTTCTTTTTCAAAAACTGACGTACTAATTTTCATAAAAGAAAGACCAAACGTGTGTCTCGATGAGGTCCTTATACCATACATAGATATACATAATTTCAAAATCATTAATACCAACATCTGAAAATTGATATTTTCAATTTTCAAGGTTATTATTTTCAAAAACTGACGTACGAATTTTCATTAAAAAAATAGTAAACGTATGTCTCGACGAGGTCCTTATAATTATATTTTATTTTAGATGCCAAAATTATTGAAAGATTTGTGTTATTCTAGTCAATTTCTTAAAACTTAAGTATATTGCAAATTTCCCCTTTTTATGTGCCATGTTACATTTGATTTGACAAACAAATCATACTATATAGCAAATTCTAAGATATTTTCAGATTTACAAAATTTCAAAATCATTAATACCAACGTCATAAAATTGAAATGAAAATTGAAATTTTTAATTTTCAAAGTCATTATTTTCAGAAACTGACGTACGAATTGTCATTAAAAAAATACCAAACGTGTGTCTCGATGAGGTCCTTATAATTATATTTTATTTTAGATGCCTAAATTATTCAAAGATTTGCGTTATGCTGGTCAACTTTTTAACACTTAATTATATCGCAAATAGCGCCTTAGTAAATTGCCATGTTACCTTTTATTTGATAAACAAATCATAGAAAATTCTAAGATATTTTCAAATTTACAAAATTTTGAAAGGATTAATATCTACGTCAGAAAATTGAATTGAAAATTCAAAATTTCAATTTTCAAAGTTTTTTTTTTTCAAAAACCTAGGAACGAATTTTTATTACAAAAATACCAAACGTGTGTCTCGATGAGGTCCTTATAATTATATTTTATTTTAGTTGCCAAAATTATTGAAAGATTTGCGTTATGCTGGTCAATTTTTTATTACATAATTATATCGCAAATACCGCCTTAGTTATGTACCATGTTACATTCTATTCAATAAAAAAATCATGTAAAATATGAAAAACAATATGTACAAAAACACATATATAGCAAATTCTAAGATAATTTTAGATTTTCAGATTAGCAAAATTTTAAAATCATTAATACCAACGTCAGAAAATTGAATTGTTGAAAATTGAAATTATCAATTTTCAAAGTCATTATTTTCACAAAACTGACGTACGAATTATTTTTTAAAAAATACCAAACGTGTGTCTCGATGACGTCTTTATAATTATATTTTATTTTAGACGCCAAAATTATTAAAAGGTTTGCGTTATGCTGGTCAATTTTTCAATACTTAATTATACATATAGCAAATTCCGCTTTAGTTATGTGCCATATTACATTTAATTCGATAAAAAAATCATGTAAAATATGAAAAATAATATGTATAAAAACACATACATAGCAAATTCTAAAATATTTTTAGGTTTTCAGATTTGCAAAATTTTAAAATCATTAATACCAACGTCAGAAAATTGAATTGAAAATTGAAATTTTCAATTTTCAGTATGTTTTTTCAAAAACTGACGTACTTATTTTCATAAAAAAATAATAAACGTGTGTCTCGATGAGGTCCTTATACCATATGAATTTCACCCCCCTACCTTCACTCCTACCCCCCAACCTCTTCGTTTTTTATCAAAAAAAGACATTTTAGTCCTTTTCGCGACTTTAAAAGTGTCAATAACCATATACCATATTCGATTTCTTTTATGGAAAAGTATGAAAAAACAAAAATCAAATATCAGCGCATCGAGTGGGATCCGAATCCGTTCGAAATTTAAAAATCGAATGGTGAGACAATTTTTTAGGTTAGATCCAATTTTTTCGACTTTTTGAAAAAAAAAAAATTGCAAGATAACAGCGTTTGCGACAATCGAAAGGACTACATTTTGTCATCGAAATGCCGTCGCACAGGGGCTCCAGCAATTCTAGGGGCCCCCGTGACGGCCAATCGAAAATGGCGGTTTTGGACAGTTTTTGGAAAAAAAGTGATCCGTGTAGCATATACACAGTTTTGAACGAATCGACCCCAGTTTTTTTTTAGGAGGTAGCCAGATATGTTCTGCGTGGGTGCTTCGTTCAATTTTGGAATTTTTACCCCTGAACCGAGAAAAAAAAATCATAAATGACCTTTGAAAATTTCGTCAAAAAATGTCAAAAAAAGGCGTATTTTTCGTGCATTTTGATGGGCCGCACCAAAATTGCCGCAACTTTCGAACGGTCCCGCAAAAATAGATTAAGTTTCATTGCCAAGTAGACCAACTATCGGTCCTTCGTTTGCGCCAAACCGCACCTTCGTGGGGGGCTAGGGGCGCCCCCCTGAGTCTTCGCAATTTGTTTAGTTTACACCGGTGTGGAGGCCGAACGGGGGGTACGATCGCAAATATAATTATCTGAGGGGCAACCCCAAAGAGTCGCGCACTTGTGGCCGGAATTTCGCCCCCATCTTTAAAATCTACCCAAATTCAGGGGGCGGCGAAATATAAATAATTTCTTTAAGAAAAATCTAAAAAAAATTTATTTCGAATGCGAGCTGGGAAAAATACGCCGCAAACGCCAAGAGACGTATTTTCTTAAACGGAGTCTGTTAAAAAAAAATAGAGCCTTCTACGAGCCCCGTGACCCCCCACGGTCGGGGAAAGCTGGAGCTGATATTTCTGGCATACAGAGGCGAGTGCGGTGGGGGGTCCTGTGGAACAAAATGTTCGAAAGGGACAGGGCCATCTTTCAAAAAAAGTTGCAGGTCCGTACCTCCGTTTTTAAGAGGGGCGCGCGATTTGGGGCCCTATATTTTGAGATTTAAACTGGCATACACTGTAGCTCATATTTCTGGCATACAGGGGGGAGTGCGGTTGGGGGTTCTGTGGAACAAAATATTCGGCAGAGGCTGGGCCATCTTAAAAAAAAGTTGCAGGTCCATACCTCCGTTTTTGAGAGGGGCGCGCGATTTGGGGCCGGAAATTTGGAGATTGAAACTGTTTCCTATGTAAGATTTAACTATTTGCTATGTTATGAAGGAGAAATTTACCAATAACTAGAGATTTGTCTTATTACGCCACAAGGGCTCGAATAAGATTTATTATTCTATTTGCATATTGGCGTCGAATACGAGTATAAGTATTACATTTCTGTTTGCAGTGCTAAAAGCAATGTGTAATGAACCAAATCTGCAGAGACGTAGTAGACGTAAACGGTATTACGTATGGCAAACATTGCAAAATTGCTGTAAATGCAATCTGCCTAATTATTCAAAATTATAATTATTTAATTACATAACAACGTCTTAATAGCCACGCCACGTCCCAACAACAAATTCACCCTCTACCCTGTCAACACGCCCCGTCAAACGCGGAATAATTATCCCTGCTTTCCATCCCCTTCCTTGTCTCTGTCACCGTTTTTAATTTTTCCTCACACTTCTGCACTGCAATTGCCGCGAATAAATTTATTCTGAGCGTTCTCTGGCATTTGGCTGAATTTCCATACGCAAATAAAAGCGCGAAGGTTTTCTGGCAGCGAATTGCGCGCCAATATGAATAATTTTATGCACGTTTTTCATGTGATTTACGGGCTTCTGCTACTAGCCGAGGCACGAAAACCTCCACGATTTCCCGCAGAATGCTAATGCTGATCGATTGGGACGAGCTTCAGCGATACGTTCAACTGTTTCAAATCAGGCCGAAAATGTTGGAAACAATTTTGTGCGAGTTCTGCTACCCAATTTCGAGAGGAATAATAATAATTTTTTCACGAAATACAGAACATTTTGTGTACCTTTTATCGTTATTAAGTTGTCAAAACGTTGTGTACTAATATTTATTTTGTAAATCTTGAATTGTGTAAACAACTTATTGTATCACCAATAAATTATGAATTATGAATTATGAATTATACAGGGCGACTAGTTCCGGAGATTAGTGGCAATAATATGTTCTTTTGTTTGTGAAAAATAATATACACAACTTCAATAAGTCATTTTATAGATTCCTTGCGAAACATTAAAATGCATTTAATTCAGAAACAGAAACGTATTAGTTAATTTTAATAGCGCTACCACATGTATCTATATGCAACCATATTATCAGACAAAAATCGATACACAAAACTTCACAATTACGGAGAAAATGCCCAAAAATCGCTATGCGGTTATAAAAATTCGAAAGATTATTCTGAGTGGAAAATATCAAACTTCAATAATACACAATTTCAGATGTAAAGTACGACTAATTTATCTCTTAGGGAAGTCGTCATTTCGCCCTGGACAATAATCTTGAATCATCCGACATTTGCTTAATGCACTGGTAATTATAATAATACACATAACATGTGATTCAAAAAATATTTCATCAAAGCGTGCCTTGAAAAAAATTACTTCTGAATTACTTTTCTGCTGAATTTCCAAAGTGAACGATCACTTCTGGAAAATGTTCTGGAAATCTTCAAATGCATTACGTGTCTGATAAACCCACCCATCAATTTTTACACCGGTCATAACCATAACGTTAAGATCAATAAGATTTCACATCCACAAATTCGAACTCTGGCAAATCTGGCAGATTTGACAACTCTAAGCTAAGCCATTAAATGTCTGGTGTAGTGACACTACACAAAAATTAACATTTTTCAGTAGAATTTGTTAAGTGCAATACTTGTCAATGCAGATACTTGTCATACTTGCCAATGCAGAAAGTTATATGTTCGATTTTCTCACTTGTTCAGTATTGAAACTTTGTCAAATTTTCAGGAGAATTAGTTTTAAGTGTACTGTACACGAATCTAGTATCAAATTTGCAAATAATTTTTTTTCAGAAATCTCAGTAATAGCTACCCTTACTTGCCAATGCAGAAAGTTTTATCTTTGATTTTCTCACTTGTTCAGTACTGAAACTTTGTCAAATTTTCAGGAGAATTAGTTTCAGATGTCTATCCTTTTTTTCATGGCAACTTTGATGAAAGTGGTTTTGAATCACTCGATAGAACGAAAATCCTCTTCTTGCACCATGCAAATACTAATGTCAAGTGTCAAGTGTTATTTATTGTTACATTTGTGAAAATTAAGAAAATATTTCTTACCGCAATAAATCCCGGAATGTCTCTATCTAATGTAAATTTAATATACGATGTTTGTATGTGTTTTTGTTAATTCATTCATAAGGCACTCGAAATTTGCATAAGTATAGCGTTCGTGTAGGTATTCCGTGCATAATGAGCGTAGTCTGACGTTACGAAATCGAAAAGTTGTACACAACCTTGGGGTGGTCCGGTGAGATTCATTACTAAAAATTGTAATAACGGCTAGGCGGGAGCGATCAATAAATGACCCATGTTCGCAGTAACTTAATAAAAAAATGCTCAAACTAATATTACGAGATATACGACAGTCACTGTAACTTAGTCAAATTTTCAGGAGAATTAGTTTCAGGTGTACTGTGCACCTGAAATTTGCAAATAATACATTTTCAGAAATTTCAGAAATAGCTAATCTATACTTGTAAATGCAGAAAGTTATATGTTTGATTTTCTCCCATATTTAATACTGAAACTTTGTCAAATTTTCAGGAGAATTAGTTTCAGGTGTACTGTATACGAATCTAATATCAAATTTGCAAATAATAATATTTCACCAATTTCAGTAATAGCTGACCCACACTTGTCAATGCCGAAAATTATATGTTTGATTTTCTCCCTAATTTAATTATTAATTAAACTTGATTAATAATTAAACTTTGTCAAATTTTTAGGAGAATAAATTTTAGGTATACTGTATACGAATCTAATATCAAAATTGCAAATTATAATATTTCACAAATTTCAGTAATAGCTGACCCATGCTTATCAATGCAGAAAGTTTTATCTTTGATTTTCTCGCTTATTACATACTGAAACTTTGTTACATTTTCAGGGGAATTAGTTTTAGGTATACTGTAAACGAATCTAATATCAAATTTGCAAATAATAAATTTTCAGAAATTTCAGTAACAGCTACCTCATACTTGTCAGTGCAGAAAGTTAAGTGTTTGATTTTCTCCCTTATTTAATACTGAAACTGTGTCAAATTTTCAGGAGAATTCATTTCTGGTGTACTGTACACGTATATACTATTAAATATGCAAATAATAAATTTTCAGAAATTTCAGTAACAGCTAACCCATACTTGTCAGTGCAGAAACTTAAGTAATTTTCTCCCTTATTTAATACTGAAACTTTGTCACATTTTCAGTAGAATTAGTATCAGGTATACTGTATACGAATCTATTATCAAATATGCAAATAATAAAATTTTCAGAAATTTCAGTAACAGCTACCTCATACTTGTCAGTGCAGAAAGTTAAGTGTTTGATTTTCTCCCTTATTTAATACTGAAACTGTGTCAAATTTTCAGGAGAATTCATTTCTGGTGTACTGTACACGAATATACTATTAAATATGCAAATAATAAATTTTCAGAAATTTCAGTAACAGCGAACCCATACTTGTCAATGCAGAAAGTTAAGTGTTTCTATTTCTCCCTTATTTAGTACTGAAACTTTGTCAAATATTCAGGAGAATTAGTTTCCGGTGTACTGTACACGAATCTAATATCAAATTTGCAAATAATAAATTTTCAGAAATTTCAGTAACAGCGAACCCATACTTCTCAATGCAGAAAGTTATATGTTTGATTTTTTCCGTTATTTAATCCTGAAACTTTGTCAATTTTTCTGAAGAATTAGTTTCAGATGTACTGTACACGAATCTAATACCAAATTTTTAATAATAAATTTTCAGAAATTTCAGAAATAGCTAACCCATACATGTCAATGCAGAAAGTTATTTGTTTGATTTTCTCTCTTATTTCATACTGAAACTTTGTCACATTTTCAGGAGAATTAGTTTCAGGTGTACTGTATACGACTCTAATATCATATTTGCAAATCCTAACTTTTCAGAAATTTCAGCAATAGCTAACCCATACTTGTCAATGCAAAAAGTTATATGGGTGATTTTCTCACTTGTTCAGTACTAAAACATTGTCAAATTTGCAGGAGAATTAGTTTCAGGTGAACAATATACGAATATAACACCATCTTTGCAAATAATAAATTTTCAGAAATTTCAGAAATAGCTAATCCATACTTGTCAGTGCAGGAAGTTAAGTGTTGGATTTTCTCCCTTATTTAATACTAAAACTTTGTAAACTTTTTAGGAAAATTAGTTTCAGATGTACTGCACACGAATCTAATATCAAATTTGCAAATAATAAATTTTCAGAAATTTCAGTAACAGCTAACCCATACTTGCCACTGCAGAAAGTTAAGTGTTTGATTTTCTCCCTTATTTAATACTGAAACTTTGTCAAATTTTCAGGAGAGTTTGTTTCAGGTGTACTGCATACGTATCTAATATTAAATTTGCAACTAATAAGTTTTCAGAAATGTTAGAAATTGATAACCGATACTTGTCAATGCAGAAAGTTAAGTGTTTAAATTTCTCCCTTATTTAATACTGAAACTTTGTCAAATTTTCAGGAGAATTAGTTTCAGGTGCACTGTATACAAATCTAATATAAAATTTGCAAATACTAAATTTTCAGAAATTTCAGTAACAGCTAACCCATACTTGTCATTGCAGAAAGTTAAGTGTTTGATTTTCTCCCTTATTTAATACTGAAACTTTGTCAAATTTTCAGGAGAATTAGTTTCAGGTGTACTGTACACGAATCTAATAACAAATTTGCAAATAATAATTTTTCAGAAATATCAGTGATAGCTAACCCATACTTGTTAATTTTGAAAGGTATTTGTCTGATTTTCTCCCTTATTTAACACTGAAACTTTGTCAAATTTTCAGGAGAATTAGTGTTAGGTGTACTGTACACTAATCTAATATCAAATTTGCAAATAATAAATTTTCAGAAATTTCAGTAACAGCGAACCCATACTTGTCACTGCAGAAAGTTAAGTGTTTGATATTTTCCCTTATTTAATACTGAAACTTTGTCAAATTTTCAGGAGAATTAGTTTTAGGTGTACTGTACATGAATCTATTATCAAATTTGTAAATAATAAACTTTCAGAAATTTCAGTAACAACTAACTCATACTTGTCAGTGCAGAAAGTTAAGTGTTTGATTTTCTCCCTTATTTAATACTGAAACTTTCTCAAATTTACAGGAGAATTAGTTTCAGGTGTATTGTACACGAATCTAATGTCAACTTTGCAAATAATAAATTTTCAGAAATTTCTGTAACTGCGAACCCATACTTGTCAATGCAGAAAGTTAAGTGTTTAATTTTCTCCCTTATTTAATACTTAAACTTTGTCAAATTTTCAGGAGAATTAGTTTCACGTGCACTGTACACAAATCTGATATTAAATTTGCAAATAATAAATTTTCGGAAATTTCAGAAATAGCTAACCCATACTTGTCAATACAAAAAGATATATGATTGATTTTCTCACTTGTTCAGTACTGAAACTTTGTTATATTTACAGGAGAATTGGTTTCAGGTGTACTTTACACGAGTGTAATATCAAATTTCCAAATAATAAATTTTCAGAAATTTCAGTAATAACTAACCCATACTTGTCAATGCAGACAGTTATATGTTTGATTTTTTCACTTGATCAGTAGTGAAACTTTGTCAAATTTTTAGGAGAATTAGTTTCAGGTGCACTGTACACAAATCTAATATCAAATTTGCAAATACTAAAATTTCAGAAATTTCAGTAACAGCTAACCCATACTTGTCACTGCAGAAAGTTAAGTGTTTGAATTTCTCTCTTATTAAATACTCAAACTTTGTCACATTTTCAGGAGAATTAGTTTTAGGTGTACTGTACACTAATCTAATATCAAATATGCAAATAATAAATTTTCAGAAATTTCAGTAATAGCTAACCCATACTTGTCACTGCAGAAAGTTAAGTGTTTGATGTTCTCCCTTATTTAATACTGAAACTTTGTCAAATTTTCAGGAGAATTAGTTTCAGGTGTACTGTACACGAATCTAATGTTAAATATGCAAATAATAAATTTTCAGAAATTTCAGTAATAGCTAACCCATACTTGTCAGTGCAGAAAGTTAAGTGTTTGATTTTCTCCCTTATTTAGTACTGAAACTTTGTCAAATTTTTAGGAGAATTAGTTTTAGGTGTACTGTACACGAATCTAATATCAAAATTGCAAATAATAAATTTTCAGAAATTTCAGTAATAGCTAACCCATACTTGTCACTGCAGAAAGTTAAGTGTTTGATTTTCTTCCTTATTTAATACTGAAACTTTGTCAAATTTTCAGGAGAATTAGTTTCAGGTGTACTGTATACGAATCTAATATCAAATTGTCAAATAATGAATTTTCAGAAATTGTAGTAACAGCTAACCCATACTTGTCACTGCAGAAAGTTAAGTGTTTGATTTTCTCCCTTTTTTAATACTGCAACTTTGTCAAATTTTGAGGAGAATTAGTTTTAGGTGTAGTGTACACGAATCTAGCATCAAATTTGCAAATTATAATATTTCACAAATTTCAGTAATAGCTGACCCATATCAATGCCGAAAGTTTCATCTTTGATTATCTCGCTTATTTCATACTGAAACTTTGTCTCGTTTTCAAGAGAATTAGTTTCAGGTATACTGTACACGAATATTATATCAAATTTGTAAATAATAAATTTTCAGAAATTTCAGTAATAGATAACCCCTAGTTGTCAATGCAGAAAGTTATTCGTTTGATTTTCTACTCTATTTATTACTGAAACTTTGTCAAATTTTTAGAACAATTCCTTTCAATTGTACTATATACGAATTTAATATCAAAATTGCAAATAATTTATTTTAAGGAAATTCAGAAATAGCTGACACATACTTGTCAATGCAGAAAGTTATCTGTCTGATTTTCTCCTTTATTTAACACTGAAACTTATAATAAATAATAAATTTTCAGAAATTTCAGTAACAGCGAACCCATACTTGTCAGTGCAGAAAGTTGAGTGTTTGACTTTCTCCCTTATTTAATACTGAAACTCTGTCAAATTTTCAGGAGAATTAGTTTCAGGTGTACTGTACACGAATCTAACATCAAATTTGCAAACAATAATATTTCACAAATTTCAGTAATAACTCATGCAGAAAGTTCTGCAGAAATCAATGCAGAAAGTTTTATATTTGATTTTCAACTTTCTCACATTTTCAGGAGAATTAGTTTCTGGTGTACTGTACATGAATCTATTATCAAATTTGTAAATAATAAATTCTCAGAAATTTCAGTAATAGTTAATCCATACTTATCAATGCTGAAAGTTCTATGTTTCATTTTCTCCCTTATTTAATACTGAAACTTTATCAAATTTTCAGGAATATTCCGATACCTGTGCACTACATAAGTATATTCCCCTCGCAATTTCACTCAATTTCGTAAAACAATTGAAAATTTTGATAATTGACTATGTATGGAAAAAATATTGATGCCATAGCGTTCTAATTACTTCAGTGCGATCATTTCATTTTAATCAGCATGATTTTAAAAAAGGTGACTACAACAACGTATGGTATGTACAGCTCAATTTTGTGTTGTTTTGTTTTCAAGTTGCCATTTTCTAAAAAAAACATTGAAAGCATGAAGCACCCTTTAAAACTCAACACTCATCCTTATAAGCAGGTAACTTGAATATGTATTCTTTGACTTGAATCATAATTGTATTTCTCCTTCTGGAGTACTCACGTATGCAACTTTATATTCAGAATTGTAAATTTCAAATTTTTATTATAAATATTGGAGTGTATGTGGATCCATCCTGTATCCATTATCCATTATACACGGTGGTCACTCTTACGACACCCACCATTAGGATCTATTTAACGGAAATATATACAGAGTTGGTCAAATAAAAGTTCCTCATTTTTGTGCCTTGTGTTATGTGTTATGCCTTGTTTATGCCTTGTGTTATGTTATGTGTTATGTGTTATGTTTAAATATTCTAAAACGAAACCCGGGATATCATGCACGGTTCCAGAAATATCGCTGAAAAACTGAAAAAGTGCGCTTTCCTTTTCCATTTTTAACTTTTTTACATTAGAAGGAAATTTTACGAAACTTGGCACTCATACATTTTTCGACGTGAGATATCTGATGACAGTGACAAACATTTTCTGCGCCAACTACATGCCCAAATTTTCACAGTCAACTTTTGATTTTCTTGTGGCCGCAATATTGGATTTTCATAAAAATCACTTACGTTTAGTTTTTAAAATAGGACGTGTTGACACATATAGGCCACCCCACTTAAACCACTTAATTCTCGTGTCCCCCAATTGTCGTGTATTTGTTGCAATTTTATGTAATGTAGCAGTACAGAAGTTTAGACCAATTATCTCGTAAATTTCGCGAATTCCGTGTCACTAGTAATTTTCACTCACACATCGGTATAAAATTAAGTAATGGCAACACGCAATATTTTTTCCAGACCCTGCAGGAAGAACTCACAGGAGCAGTTTTCCATCCGCTGGACGATAATCTTCTCATTACTCACGGCAAGGGACACCTCACTTTTTGGAACAGACGAAAGGATGGTTTCTTCGAACGAAC
This sequence comes from Othius punctulatus, assembly GCA_951805005.1. NCBI lineage: Eukaryota > Metazoa > Arthropoda > Insecta > Coleoptera > Staphylinidae > Othius > Othius punctulatus. Next base: position 16,622,451 of record OX638141.1, read on the forward strand.
AGATATCATTAAGCCGGTAAATAAACAAATGGTAAAATATAAGGGATATCTAAAATTAATTTGATGTTTCTTTTATACAATCATGACATATGAAGTTATGTTTAAAAACGTTGTACGAAGACATAGATTCATCTGAAATAAGACGAGCAGTAATTCACCAAAATTAATGATTGCAAAGTATCATTATCTTCAGAAGACATTCGTCTTGCAATAGATTTCATTTTTCTGGATATAAATGTTAATAAAACTTTTGCCATACCAAAAAAATTGAATATTTATCGTAGGTTCTTTATGTTAAAGTTTTAATATTTAATAAATAAGATTAATAATCTTCAGAAGACATTCATCTTGCAATAGAATTCATTTTTCTGGATATAAATGTTAATAAAACTTTTGCCATACCAAAAAAATAGAATATTCATCGTAGGTTGTTTATCTTAAAGTTTTAATATTTAATAAATAAGATTAATAAGCAGTTTTAATATAATATAAATAAAATAATAAAATATAATTAGCAATAAGAAGCAATTTTAAAATAGTAGGATTCAATTTGAAAAAAAGATACGATGACATATCAGCTACAAAATTAGTTGGAGTAAGTGGGCAATTGCTATTTTCAAAATTAGAAATCAACCTGTTTGCGGAATATTTTCCAATATTTTCGCTTTCGAATATAATTAATGTATTCTTCACTTTTGGGATAGTCTGTATAATGTAGTTGCATTAGTAATATTATTACCTTTATAATATTTTCTAGCCTTCCAGAACATTAATCACAAGTCTTCAATTTGAACAAGATGGTGATGTCATCACAGCCGACAGTGATGGCTTCATAACGATCTACAGCGTTGATAGTGATGGTGCTTACTTTGTCCGGATGGAGTTTGAGGTTGGTTAATTGATTCCGTACGCAATTAAACACATGTATGCCTATTTGAAACTCATTATAGGCCCACAACAAAGGAGTTAGTTCACTAGTGATGCTATCAGAAGGTACACTACTGTCTGGTGGAGAAAAAGATAGGAAAATTGCTGCATGGGACTCTTTGCAGAATTACAAGAAAATCACAGATACTAAGGTAAGAAATTTTATTAAATATGATTAATTTTCAAACAGCCATTAATTTATTCTTAACTTGAAAGGATATTTCTGCAAAAATCTTGATTTCGAAAAGGTTCATGATTACATTAAATTTGTTTATTACATAAATTAAGTGCAACAAAAATTGTAACTCGATTTTCTCTTTTATATAACATATACTCGTAAATTTTGAGAGGATTTGTACCCAGGCATACAGATCTCACATAAAATTTTCAAAATATCCATTAAATAAATTTTCAGAAATTTCAGTGACTGATAAGTTACACTGTTCAACTTTAACAACAGTGATTAATGTATATTATTATAATTGAGGAAACTTAAGTATAAGAAGTGTATTATGAGATAGTCGTGGACAAAACAATTAATATTGCTTTTGGAACCACATACAGTAAAACTCGATAAATGCAACTGCAAAATTTATACTTAATTGTTTGTTTCGTCATTATAATAGAGTTGGATTAGAAAATTAAAACCACTTGAGATTTGTCCAATGTAATACTTATGAAAGAAAATTAATCAAAAATAGTTGCTCTTATTGAGAGTTGCTAATAGGGTATTTAAAGGGTTGCATTGGTTTAAATTTTACGTGTAACTTTTCACAACTTATTTAAATTACTTACAGTTACCAGAAGCTGCTGGTGGAGTAAGATCTATTTACCCACAAAGACCAGGAAGAAACGATGGAAATATCTATGTAGGCACCACTAAAAACAACATCCTCGAAGGATCCTTGCAAAGGAGGTTCAATCAGGTATGATGACACATTAATTTTACACGAATGGTGTTTGTAATTATTTTTAAAGTATTATTTTCTTTATACGCTTTGCAATTAATCTGTACTAGGCTCACTGGATTATGGAGCTCGCTCCTGCGTCGCTCGCCCCACAAACTTCCAGCTCGCCCGTAAAGATTAATTTACAAAGCTTGTCACGTAAATAACTATTAACAGACCTTTTGCAGTCCTAATAGACGAACAACTTCGATCATCGTTAAAACATTAATTTCCCTCCAAAAATATTAATATACTAATTTAAGTAGTCATAACAAAACTGTCATTTTTTTTAAAGGTTGTATTTGGACATGGACGTCAATTGTGGGGATTGGCAGTTCACCCTGACGATGAACTATTCGCCACCGCAGGTCACGATAAGAACATTGCACTGTGGCGAAAGAACAAACTCATTTGGACCACGCAAGTGGCCTACGAATGCATCTCTTTGGCGTTTCATCCGTTTGGTGTGGCTCTGGCTGCTGGCAGTACAGAGGGACACCTGATCATCATAAACGCCGAAACGGGGGCAGCTGTAGCCACAGTTAGAGTGTGCGGGTCACCTCTAAACTGTGTAGGATATAATCCAGGTACAGTATTATATGTCTACAGTACTATATTTCTATACAGGGGGATTTATAATAGGTGCAAAAACTTAGAACTAGGTACTATGAACTTGTGTAAAAAAACTTCGCCATCTTGTTCGCGAAGTAATTTTAAGATAAAAAGTCATAAGCTTCAGAGCTATTATAAACAAACTATAAATACATTATAAGTTGAGTCTCAAAAATAAGATAACTGTCAAAACTAAGTTAGAATGATAATATTCAAGTGTTGCAATTTTTATAAAATATTATATTAAAATTAAAATATGTAAATAATTTAATAATATGTAATGTAACTGTAATTATTATATGTAAAACAATTGTAATATTTGGACGTTTTCTATACTTGGTGCCTTAAGGAATAAAGGTATTATTATTATTATTTATTCCCTATTTATCTTTGCTTCTAGCTGGTGATATGATAGCAATCTCGTCACAGAATGGTAGCGTATATCTATTCAGGGTGAGCAGGGATGGCTTTTCTTACAAGAAGTCTAACAAGATTCGTGGCTCGCAACCTCTAATGCAAATGGACTGGAGCACAGATGGAAACTATCTGCAAACAGTAACTGCCGATTACGACTTATCATTCTGTAAGTTTTTCCAGATAAAATTGTGTAAAGTTATCATTAACCTGTGATTATACTGTTATAGGGGACGTTAAGGCTCTATCTCCAGAAAAGAGCCCAATTGCAATGAAGGATGTCAAATGGCACACGCACAATTCGACGGTCGGATTTTTAGTTTCTGGTAAGTTATAATACTTTAAACTTATGTTTATGTTACATAATTTATTCAACGCAAACATGTTACGTTAATTTATAGTACAAAGAAAATATTGCGTTATTCAATTTGACCAATCTTACGTTAAATCTATTTTAATTTTATGGTAACTCAAATGTCTTTGAATCATTGACTTATTTTAAGGATGCAGACTTGAATTTTCAAAATTTTAAGTGAGCGTTGATGAATTTCATTGAATCATAAATGCCAAGTCATTTCACAGATAGTGACTCACATTTTTATAATGTTAAGCATGTGTGAATCAATTCAAGGATGATAACTTACATCTTCAGCATACTGAGCAGATGCAGATGAATCATCTTTGAATTATAAAATTCTAAGGCAAAATCATCTCAAGCATAATAAATAGAAATATGACGAGTTCATAATATGTGGGAGCCTATTGTTGATGAACTATTTGAAGAATGATATTGACGTTGAAGGATGATGCATGAATCTAGCGTTTTCAGTATTTTGAGCAAGTGCATATCAAGGATGATGAGTAACATAATCAGGATTTTGAGCTAACGTAGATCATTAAATTTTAATATGCCACCTCATATCTAGGTAATTTATAGAGCAACATACACGAAAACGCCAAAATGTAAGTCATTATCCTTAATATAGATTTCCATTTTATATTTCTATGATGATTCATCTACACGCGCTGAAAATACTGAAAATGCTAGTCATCATCCTTCAAATCCACCACCTTCAACCATCCACCTTCAAATTCACCATTCTCTAAAAGGCAAAGGTATCTCAAGGATAATGACCTGGGTTGTAATAGTTAGGCGCGCATTGATGATTATCGCATTGATATAATCATCAATGCGCACCCAACTATTACAACCCAGGTCATTATCCTTGAGATAACTTTGCCTTTTATAGAATGGTGAATCATCTGCACGCGCTCAAAATATTGAAAATGTTACGCCTTTCATTATTCATTAAATTCATATTCATAAACTTCATTTAATGTTATCCATTTCATCCTTGAAATGGATCAATTATTCATCAGCGGCGCTCAAATGTAGAAAAAGCAAGTCATTATGCTAGATATGATCCTGAATTTTGTAATTCAATGTCCTTAAAATACTGCAAACATTAGTCATCATCCTTTAAGTAGGTTATCATTAACATGTGCCTAAATATTATGAACCGTAGTCATTATCCTTGCAATGACTTGGTACTTTATAATAGAATGATGATTCATTTACACGTGCTAAAAATATTAAAAATCCTAGTCATCATCTTTCAAATCAATAATCATCAATATACGCCCAAATATTATAATCCTTAGTCATTAACCTTGAGATGACTTTGCCTTTTATAGGATGGTAATTCATCCACAAGCCCCCGAAATATTAATAATGTTACTCGTCATCATATAAAAGTCATTATGCTTGATAGTAGCTGATATTTTCTAAATTGAATGATCTACGGTCGCTCAAAATCATGAAAATGTTACTCACCATTCTTGAAATGAGCGATTTATTCATCAAAATGCGCAAAAATGTGTGTCATTATTCTTAAGATTGGACTTGGTTTTTATATTTCTTATATGTCTATGATGATTCATCTACAGGTGCCGAAAATACTGAAAGCACTAATAATCATCCTTTAAATGGATCATCATCAACAGGCGCCCAAATATTGTGACCAATAGTCACTATGCTTGAGATAACTTGCCATTTTATAATTCAATGATGATAAATATGCACGCGCTCAATATACTAAGTTCTTGTCAAGTTACATCATCCTTGAATTGACTCAACGTTTCATCAATATGTACTGAGAATATGAAAACTTTAAACCGGCGTTCTTTGATTGAATCAGTTAATTATCCAAACATGCATTGAATTTTAAAAATATGAGTCAGCATCCTTAAAATGATTAGGCATTTATAATTAATTGATGATTCATCCACATTTGCTCAAAATAATGAGAAAATGCTATGAATTTTTAAAATATGAGTCAATATCTTTGAATTTACTTGCCATTTATAAGTAAATGATGATTCATCTACACTCGCTCAAAATAATGAAAACTCAAGTCTGAATTCTTGAAATGAGTCAATGATTCATCGAGAAGCACTAAATTTATATGGAATGTAAGTCAGCATCTTTGAAATAAACCAATTATTTATGGACACATGCTCAAAATATATTAAATATCCTTGGAATCGGTAATCATCAACACGTACCCAAATATTACAAATTAAAATTAAATGATGATATATGTGCTCAAAATACTGCAAACGTTAGCCATCATCCTTCAAGTAGATCATCATCAACATGTGCCTAAGTATTATGAACCTTAGGCATTATCCTTGCGATAACTTGGCACTTTATAATTCAATGGTGATTCATCTGCATTCGCTCAAAATACTGAAAATGCTAGTCATCATCCTTAAAATAGTAATCATCAATATGCGAACAAATATTATAATGATATTTAAATAATGGTGATTCATCCACAAGCGCTCGAAATATTAAATATATTACTCATCATACTTGAAGCTCGTCAAATATGCATCAACCTGCGCCCAAGCGTCAAATATGCAAATCATTATGCGCTATAAGGGCTGGGAGTTATAATTCCTGGATGATACCTATAGAATAATGACTTACATTTTTGACATTTGAGCACACGTTGATGACTTTAGATATGTAAATTTTAAAATGCCAGTCCATATCTAGAATAATGGCTTGCATTTTTGACATTTGAGCACACGTTGATGACTTTAGATCATTAAATTTTAAAATGTCAGCTCATATCAAGAATAATGACTAATGTCACGTTGATAATTGATCTATTTACTGGATGACGGCTAACATTTTCAATATAAACGCCTGTCAATGAATCGTCAGTATATGAAAGGGCGTCATCTCCACGATAATGACTGGGGTTTATAATATTATGCGCGTGTTGATGATTACCGATGATTTTGAGTAATATTTTCAGCATTTTGAGCTTGTGTAGATGATTCACCATTCTATAAAAGGCAAAGTCATCTTGAAGATAATGACTCGAGTTTATAATACTTGGACGCGCATTTATGATTACCGATTTGAAGGATGATTAGTACGATGACTCCACAATAGAAAAACCTTTTAATTTTTGGTATTTTGCTTCAATCACAAGTAAAGTTTTTTGTAATGAATTACATTTTTGAGCAATCATTTACCGATGATTACGAGTATTATTTTCAGAATTTTGGACTTGTGTATATGATTCACCATTCTATAAAAGGCAAAGTCATCTTTAAGATAATGACTCGTGTTTATAATACTTGGACACGCATTGATTACCGATATGAAGGATGATTACGATGACTCCAACAATGGAAAAACCTTTTAAATTTTGGTGTTTTGGTTCAATCACAAGTAACATTTATTGTAATGAATTACATTTTTGAGCAATCATTTACCGATGATGACGAGTAATATTTTCATAATTTTGAGCTCGTGTAGATGATTCACCATTCTATTAAAGACGAAGCCATCTCAAAGATAATGACTCGAGTTTATAATACTTGGACGCGCATTGATGATTACCGATTTGAAGGATGATTAGTACGATGGCTCCAACAATAGAAAAACCTTTTAAATTTTGTTGTTTTGGTTCAATCACAAGTAACATTTTTTGTAATGAATTACATTTTTGAGCAATCATTTACCGATGATTAAGAGTATTATTTTCAGAATTTTGAGCTCATGTAGATGATTCACCATTCTATAAAAGGCAAATTCATCGTAAAGAAAATGACTCGGGTTTATAATACTTGGACGCGCATTGATGATTATCAATTTGAAGGATGATTAAAACGATTACTCCAACAATAGGAAAACCTTTTAAATTTTTGTATTTTGGTTCAATCACAAGTAACTTTTTTTATAATGAATTACATTTTTGAGCAATCATTTACCGATGATTACGAGTAATATTTTCAGAATTTTGAGCTCATGTAGATGATTCACCATTCTATAAAAGGCAACGTCATTTCAACGATAATGACTCGGGTTTATAATACTTGGACGCGCATTGATGATTACCGATTTGAAGGATGATTAGTACGATGACTCCAACAATAGAAAAACCTTTTAAATTTTGTTGTTTTGGTTCAATCACAAGCAATGTTTTTTGTAATGAATTACATTTTTGAGCAATCACTTACCGATGATGACGAGTAATATTTTCAGAATTTTGGGCTCGTGTAGATGATCCACCATTCTATAAAAGGCAAAGTCATCTCAAAGATAATGACTTGGGTTTATAATACTTAGACACGTATTGATGATTACCGCTTTGAAGGATGATGACAAGCACTATTACTTCAACAATAGGAAAACCTTTTATATTTTGATGTTTTGGTTCAATCACAAGCAATGTTTTTTGTAATGAATTACATTTTTGAGCAATTATTTTTTTTAAGTTTCTTTGCAAAATAAAAACAGTTGCTAAATTACCTTTCAGATAATAATAATAATCATAATAATAATAATAATCCCTACTGGTCCTCTACCTACAGATAGGTGTACAGTCATGCTCACATAAATCTAGTACAAACAATTTGACGTTGCTATATAAAATTGCTATTGCAACCTAATTTCTTGTACTAGATTTATGTGAGCATGACTATACATGAACCATTAAACGCCATTTGTTACATATAGATTCAATGATATACCACTTACTTTCCTGAGATAAACTTGATACTTTTATTAACACGGATGCAAGCTAAACCTAAATTTCATATTTTCAGGTATTTGGAACAACCGTTTCTACCCTATGACCTCCATAATCAGCACCGCCAGTCGATCGGCAGCTCACGACCTTCTGGTTTCAGGAGACACCGATGGATATCTTCGGCTATTCAGGTTAGTGGTACAACGAATATGATACCCTCAGTGTATAAGTTGTTCCTCTATATTATTGTTTTTAATACCACTCATTATTATTGTTTTTAATGTAGAAATGGTTAGATTAGGTTAGGTTAAAAAATTTGGCTCTGGATCTTGCTACTAAAATTATTTTAATGTAGAAATTGTTAGGTTAGGTTAGGCTAGGTTAAAAAATTTTGCTCTGGATCTTGCTACTAAAATTATTTCTGAGATTGCACTCCATTTGATCATCGATATACATATTTGCCTGTTAACTCATCATGACTACAACTCCTAGTTTATGTTTACCGTCCTCTTTTTTTTATCCCACGTATACCATTTTTCCTCCATTTGCAGTATCAATTTCCCCCATTTCCTTCCATCTTGTTTCGCGTAGCAATAGGATGTCTATTCGGTAATTTTCCAGCACAACGTTTCGTTTCGAAGCAACCATCATTAACTAAATATTCTATAACTCTCAGAAAAAACAAATGAAATCGCAAAATTTCTGATTTTGACGAATATCTCTAGAAGTAAGCTGAATTTTCTGGTTTTCTCAACAGAATATTACTGACCACCAAATCGCGCAACTTTATTATATTTAATCGCCTTGGTAACTTTTATAGTTTCCGAAATCCCCAAGCTGTTCATCCTTATCTTGAACACCCTGTATAGCTTAAAATTACATTGCTTATTATCAATCTTTTAGATATTTCCATAAAAAAATTATTATCCTGTCAAAGTTCATTGATTAACTGCCAATTTGCAACCATTTCTATGTGATATTTCAATTTTTCTATCAACTATAATCGAGTAATCTCAAATTTTCACTAATTCTGTAAGATACAAATGACTAACTATCAAAATTTCAATTATTTCTGTTAAATGTTTCTATCAATCTATTTTTTTTTAATGTAAATTATTCTTTCAAATTTCTTTGATCAACTGTTAAATTGTCAAATGAATTTTCAATTGTTCTATCAACTATCATTGAGTAATGTCAAAATTTTACTTGTTGTAAAATGTCAATTTCACATCCAGACCGACCTACCAATGAAATTTTGTTAGTTCTATCAACTATCATTTACTGTTAATATGTTCGCCAAATATAAGTGACTAACTGTAAATGTCAATAATTTATTTAAAAATTTAATTGTATACGAAATCACATCTTTCAGGTATTTCAGTAAAAATTTCAATGGTCAACTACTAATTTGTAAATATTTCAGTGTGAAATTTCAATTGTTCTATCAACTATCATTGACTAACTCACGTATTTTCTCAAATATCAATGACTGTCTATATTTCAATTATGTCTGATATAATTTCAATGTTTCCTCCCAATCTTTCAAACATTTCTGTAAAAATGTCAATTATTCTGTCAAATTTCATTCATCTACTGTTAATTTGTCAAATGAAATTACAACTCTTTCCGCGTGAAATTTCAATTTTTCTATTAGCTATTATAGGCTAACTCAAAATTTCACGTATTTTCTGAAATATCAATTACTGTCAAAATGTCTATTATGTATGTTAGAATATCAATGTTTTCTATCAATCTTTAAATGTTTCTACAAAAATTTCAATTATTCTGTCAAATTTCATTCATCAACTGTTAATTTGCCAAATGAAATTTCAACTTTTTCCACGTGAAATTTCAAGTTTTCTATTAATTATTATAGGCCAACTCAAAATTTCATGTATATTTCGAAATATCAATGACTTCAATTATGTATGTTAGAATATCAATGTTTTCTATCAATATTTTAAATATTTCTGCAAAAATGTCAATTATTCTGTCAAATTTTATTAATCAACTGTTAATTTGCCAAATGAAATTTCAATTATTGTATCAACTGTTATTGAGTTCGTGTCAAAATAATTCTCGCAGAGGTCGTTGTTAACTATCAATTATGTATTTAGAACCTCTGAAACTGTTGCCTTCTCAATTGTGAATTTATGGGTATTTTCTGGAATTTTCATATAATTGTTGTAGAATATTAGTGGATTAAATGGAAATTCTGAATGCAATAATAGCATGTAATGTTAATTTGCCAAATGGAATTTCAATTTCAATTGTTGTATCAACTGTCATTGAGTACCTGTCAATGTAATTCTCTCAAAGTTCGTTGTTAACTATCAATTATGTATTTAGAACCTTTGAAACTTTTGCCTTCTCAATTGTGAATTTATGGGTAGTTTCTATAATTTTCATATAATTGTTGTAGAATATTAGTGGATTAAATGGAAATTCTGAATGCAATAATAGCATATATTTTCTCATAGAAATTGTAAATTGTACAAAATTAAACTTATTTTGAAAAATAATGCGAATATGGCACCCCCAGTGTATATGTTGTTTCTCATTATTATGGTTTTTAATGAATGATTAGCTTAAGTTAGGTTTAAAAAAATGATCTGGATCTTGCTACTCAAATTATTTTAATGTAGAAATGGTTAGGTTAGGTTAGGTTAAAAAATTTTGCTCTTGATCTTGCTACTAACATTATTTCTGAGATTGCACTCCATTTGATCATCGATATTTTTGCCTGTTAACTCATCATGACTGCAACTCCTAGTTTATACTTACCGTCCTCTTTTTTTTTATCCCACGTATATGATTTTATCGTCCCCTTTTTTTTATACCACGTATATGATTTTTCCTCAATTTGCAGTATCCATTTGCCCCATTTTCATCTTGTTTCGTATAGCCCCAGGATGTCTATTCGGCAATTTTCCATTTCTTTGGCGATTTGGTTGTATTTTCCTTTCTCCTTTCCTGTTAATTTAAATTAAAATTATTTTAATGTAGAAATGGTTAGGTTAGGTTAGGTTAAAAAAAAATGCTCTGGATCTTGATACTAAAATTATTTCTGAGATTGCACTCCATTTGATCATCGATATATTTGCCTGTTAACTTATCATGACTGCAACTCCTAGTTTATGTTTACCGTCCTCTTGTTTTTATCCCACGTATATAATCTTTCCTCCATTTGCAGTATCCATTTCCCCCATTTCCTTCCATCTTGTTTCGCATAGCCCTAGAATGTCTGTCGGTAATTTGTCGGTTCCATTAATTAGGCGATTTGGTTGTATTTTCCTCTTTCAGGTAGTGTTCGTACATTCCAATATCCAAGATATTTTACGGTTCTCAGATCTATTTCTTTCTTGTTATTGCTTTCATTTCTTCTGTTTTCGTTTCCATTTTCTTTGCCGTTGTCTACGTATTTTTTGTTTGGTTTTCCTTTTAGTTTTGGAACGATTCTATTTCTGTCTTTATTTCATACATGAAAAATCCATTTTAAAGTCTGTCTGACGAATATACAACTCTAGCTTGTAAAACTGCTGCGAAGTGGCCACTGTGCTGAAGATTAGTCTGCTGATATATGCACTTCGTAGTTTTTCGTTGTTATATTTTGGTATCCTATAATCTCCGGATATTTATAAATTAAGGAGCCTAATTGGAGAAATAATGTCTGTACTTAATATCTCTATATTAATATGTATTGCAGATTCCCTTGTCTAAGCACGAAGGCTGAATACAACGAGGAGAAGCTGTACAGTGGACAAGTTGCTTGCGCCCGTTTCCTCTTCAACGACCGAAACCTAGTCACCGTTGGAGGAGCTGATGCTGGGTTGATGCTGTGGGAGCTGACGGAAGAATAGCAGACGGCCGCCTATTACTACCTGCCTCCGGTCGCCTCCAGACTTGCAGTCGGTGAAGCCGCCTCCGACTACGACTCTGACCTGGAGGCACCCTTCGAGGTGCTCCAGCTCGACTACCGCTGATGCGGGTAGAGGCATTGGACAATATAAGATTAAACAAACTTTGACGACTATTAACAATCGTAGCAGGAATCGTATTTTTTCTTGTTTTTGGAAACAAATTTAAAAAATATATATAACATACATATCTACGTTTCTTGCTTACGATGTACCGATTGAATTTTGGTAAAACAGTAGTATAACAAGAAAGATGAGACCCACGGTAAATCTCCTTTGAATTACCAACGTAGAAGTAAATGAAATAAAATCACCTAAAATATAATATATCAACGTGCCCAAAGAAGTAAACAATTATTAGATAAATATTTCCCATGTTTGAATTTATTTCCATAGCATCCCATGAGCCCTAATCGGCCGGAGCGAGTTATAAAAGACATTATTTTTTCAAATACTAGGTAGACTATGTTAGTTGATAAAATGGCGGTACTCTCTGCCGTAAAATATTCTAAATTCACGTAGATAAGAACTAATAATTAAAACGTACTTAATGTAGGTAATAAATTTTTGGGCGTCCAGAACTTTTATAATAAAATCTATTCGTCGTGGAAACAGCACCCGAACTAGTATTGTTTTTTGGTATACTATTAATGTCCAGTGAAATTCTCCAGAATGGGAGAGACGATCGTGTACATTGTAATACATGGAAAACGGAAAACTGCCAATAGGTTATAGTTTTTAATAATGTTTATATATTGGGGCAGCGGCACGGCGATTGGTTGTCTTGGTGGTCATTCCAATTTTTATATAGGTCGAGTCTTCGAGTTTACAGAGGTCCGTGCCGCAGCTACACGAAGAGAATATCCATAGATTTATTTATCACTATAGAGCTTTAAAATTTAATAATAAATGTGTTTTAGTATATTTTTGCTTGCATATTTTGTAAGAATGTCTACGTCTCGTTAAGTATTGAGAAAGATTTTTAAGCAGTTGTTAGCAAAACGTTTGTATCGATTGTTTCATTGTTTCCATATTTTATCACAAATTATGTAATATTTATTGAATAAATATGAAATAATATTGTAAATGATCCTTTTTGAACCTTTAGTTGAATGTAGGCAAGTTGCCTACTGTTAGTTAGTAGTTAGTTAGTATGTAGTTGCCGTCATTGGACGGCTTGAAACTTGCTTTACAAAACGACAATCAAAGCTCTTGGAAACAACACCGTATCAAAGAATCAGAACAAATGAAAAACTTATGGCTCTTGCATTTGTTTTTTTATTTTTGTGGCATTAACAGAGTGTCCAATGGGTGGGTTTTGACGGATCTCTTCGGACGAACTGTACAAATCTTTGTCAACAGAGTGTCCTATGGGATGGTTTTGAAGGATCTCTTCAGACGAACTGTACAAATCTTCATCAACAGAGTGTCCTATGGGATGGTTTTGAAGGATCTCTTCGGACGGAGTGTACAAATCTTCTTCAACAGAGTGTCCTATGGGATGGTTTTGAAGGGTCTCTTCTGACGAACTCTACAAATCTTCGTCAACAAAGAGCCTATTGACGAGTTTCTCAGGAACTCTCCAGATGAACTACACTATCTTCTCCTAACCAAGCTTACCGTCTCTTGTCATCCATGAATTCTTTTTGGGTTGAGCTTTCCCCTTCAGGTTTTGGCAGCAGGTTTCCCTTATCCATGCTTCTCTTCGGACGAACCGTACAAATCTTCATCAACAGAGTGTCCTATGGGATGGTTTTGAAGGATCTCTTCGGACGAACTGTAGAAATCTTCGGCACCCAAGTGTCCTATGGGATGGTTTTGAAGGATCTCTTCGGACGAACTGTACAAATCTTCGTCGACAAAGAGTCTATTGACAGGTTTCTCAGGAACTCTCCAGATGAACTACACTATCTTCTCCTAACCAATCTTACCGTCTCTTGTCATCCATGAATTCTTTTTGGGTTGAGCTTTCCCCTTCAGGTTTTGGCAGCAGGTTTCCCTTATCCATGCTTCTCTTCGGACGAACCGTACAAATCTTCATCAACAGAGTGTCCTATGGGATGGTTTTGAAGGATCTCTTCGGACGAACTGTACAAATCTTCGGCACCCAAGTGTCCTATGGGATGGTTTTGAAGGATCTCTTCGGACGAACTGTACAAATCTTCGTCGACAAAGAGTCTATTGACAGGTTTCTCAGGAACTCTCCTAATGAACTACACTATCTTCTCCTAACCAATCTTACCATCTCTTTTCATCCATGAATTCTTTTTGGGTTGGGCTTTCCCCGTCAGGTTTTTGCAGTAGGTTTCCCTTGTCCATGCTTCCAATTTCCTCCATTGGCCTTCTATGTGTATTTGTTCGCTAGGATTCTCATTTATAACGAACTTCTTCGACTCTTCGGCTCTTCGAACGAACTGTACAAATCTTCGTCAACAAAGTATCTATTGACGGGTTTCTCAGGAACTCTCCTGATGAACTACACTATCTCCTAACCAATCTTACCGTCTCTTTTCATCCATGAATTCTTTTTGGGTTGGGCTTTCCCCGTCAGGTTTTTGCAGCAGGTTTCCCTTATCGATGCTTCCATTTTCCTCCATTGGCCTTCTATGTCTATTTTTTCCTAGGATTCTCATTTATGACGAACTTCTTCGACTCTTCGGCTCTTCGGACGAACTGTACAAATCTTCGTCAACAAAGAGTCTATTGACGGGTTCCTCAGGAACTCTCCAGATGAACTACACTATCGTCTCCTAACCAATCTTACCGTCTCTTGTCATCCATGAGTTCTTTTTGGGTCAGGCTTTCCCCTTCAGGTTTTTGCAGCCGGTTTCCCTTATCGATGCTTCCAATTTCCTCCATTGGCCTTCTATGTCTATTTTTTCCTAGGATTCTCATTTATGACGAACTTCTTCGACTCTTCGGCTCTTCGGACGAACTGTACAAATCTTCGTCAACAAAGAGTCTATTGACGGGTTTCTCAGGAACTCTCCAGATGAACTACACTATCGTCTCCTAACCAATCTTACCGTCTCTTGTCATCCATGAGTTCTTTTTGGGTCAGGCTTTCCCCTTCAGGTTTTTGCAGCCGGTTTCCCTTATCGATGCTTCCATTTTCCTCCATTGGCCTTCTATGTCTATTTTTTCCTAGGATTCTCATTTATGACGAACTTCTTCGACTCTTCGGCTCTTCGGACGAACTGTACAAATCTTCGTCAACAAAGAGTCTATTGACGGGTTTCTCAGGAACTCTCCAGATGAACTACACTATCGTCTCCTAACCAATCTTACCGTCTCTTGTCATCCATGAGTTCTTTTTGGGTCAGGCTTTCCCCTTCAGGTTTTTGCAGCCGGTTTCCCTTATCGATGCTTCCAATTTCCTCCATTGGCCTTCTATGTCTATTTTTTCCTAGGATTCTCATTTATGACGAACTTCTTCGACTCTTCGGCTCTTCGGACGAACTGTACAAATCTTCGTCAACAAAGAGTCTATTGACGGGTTTCTCAGGAACTCTCCAGATGAACTACACTATCGTCTCCTAACCAATCTTACCGTCTCTTGTCATCCATGAGTTCTTTTTGGGTTAGGCTTTCCCCTTCAGGTTTTTGCAGCCGGTTTCCCTTATCGATGCTTCCAATTTCCTCCATTGGCCTTCTATGTCTATTTGTTCGCTAGGATTCTCATTTATGACGAACTTCTTCGACTCTTCGGACGAACTGTACAAATCTTCGTCAACAAAATGTCTATTAATGGGTTTCTCAGGAACTCTCTGGATGAACTACACTATCTTCTCCTAACCAATCTTACCGTCTCTTGTTATCCATGAATTATTTTTGGGTTGGGCTTTCCCCTTCAGGTTTTTGCAGCAGGTTTCCCTTATCGATGCTTCCAATTTCCTCCATTGGCCTTCTATGTCTATTAGTTCGCTAGGATTCTCATTTATGACGAACTTCTTCGACTCTTCGGCTCTTTGGACGATCTGTACAAATCTTCGTTAACAAAGAGTCTATTGACAGGTTTCTCAGGAACTCTCCGGATGAACTACACTATCTTCTCCTAACCAATCTTACCGTCTCTTGTCATCCATGAATTCTTTTTGGGTTGGGCTGTCCCCTTCAGGTTTTTGCAGCAAGTTTCCTTTATCGATGCTTCCAATTTCCTCCATTGGCCTTCTATATCTATTTATTGCTACGATTCTCATTTATGACTGAGATATTCATTTAATTGAGTACGAACTAAGTCATTCATGATTAAGCTGTTCTATCTTAAGCTTTGCAGTATGAGGTGGTGAAAATTTATTATAGACAAAAAAAATAATGTACGATATAAGACAGGATGAAAAGTATCTGGATGAACAGGATGAAAATTGAGAGGATGAAAATTATATTTTTCATCCTGTCTCATTCTTAAGCTATTCAAGATTAAGCTATTCTATCTTAAGTTTTGCAATATGAGGCGGCGAAAATGTATTATAGATATAAAAAATAATGTACGAAATAAGACAGGATGAAAAGTATCTGGATGAACAGAATGAGCATTAACAGGATGAAAATTATCTTTTTCATTGTCCAGGGAAGATTTCTCTTCCCAAGGACAATGAGATGCCCTTACTCTTGCCAGCTCTTCCACAACAAGCTGTTGTCTAGCAAGGAAAATCTACTTATACCGGTAGATACTCGGTCAACAGAGCCTCGTTAGTTATTTAGCAGGGTGCACCACGTGCAGGTGAGGTTGTCAGTTGGGTTGGAATTACCCCTTACACCCCTTGCGATAAGGAACATAAAATCAAATTAATTTGGTTGGTCAAGTATTTGTCTGCGACAAAGCCGGTGAAATACCGGGATTGTGACCGCCATAAACGCGTGATTCGTGAGTTGAGTAGCCCTTTGTGGTTTTTGTGACCTCACCACTCTTAGTTAAAGGACTGTATCATACGATCTCAGATTACAACACTTATATGCAGTTTTATTGTTCAGCAAAAAATGTTTGGTAGTGTCATCAGAAAGCTCACGTCGAAAAATGTAAGCGTTCCAAGTTTCGTAAAATTTCCTTCAAAAGTAAAAAAGTTATAAAAGGAAAATGAAACTGCACCTTTTCAGTTTTTCAGCGTTATTTCAGGAACTGTGGAAATGCCAAAGTCACAAAATATAGTATTTGATGTTGAAAATGCCTTGTGATTATGCTGTTTCGTATCTTGTCTAATATTTTTGCACCTATGTATGTTCATTTTCGAAGAAAGATTGGTCGAGTTGAGTTAATTGAAAAAAGTGGCAATGAAATTTAAAAAAATTGCTGTCGATGAATGTCTATTTTAAATCTGTATTACCAATCCCCCCGTTAGGTCATAACAAAATAAACTAGTCAGTACCAATCGCACTTATGAAATATTCCTAATGGTTACTCACGTTAAAAAATATCCTACTATAAAATGTAAGTGTGCCAAGTTTCGTAAATTTTCCTTCAAATGTAAAAAAAGTCATAAGAGGAAAATGAAAGTGAACTTTTTCCGTTTTTCAGCGATATTTTAGGAACTGTGCAAGATATCCCGGATTTCGTTTCAGAATATTGAAATTCACAAAAATGAGAAACTTTTATCCCATTTGACCAACTCAAATTTTAAAATCTCCCACAAACTACATTGGGAAATAAGAAATCATTTGATTTTAAAGTTTTTTGTTGTAAAAATTTTTAAAATGTAAAAAAATATTTATTTATTTAGTCTATTTCTTAATACCTTGCCGTGTCGGACTTATTTACATTTTTACATTTACATCCTATTTTATTTATTTGAATATTAGTCGTTATATATAAATAATATATAATAACATTACTCAATTTGAACAAACTACTTTATAATGTTTAATTGTTCTAGAGTTTAAAGACATTATTTTAAAAAAATCCGGGACAAAATATTGCTATCAACTATCATTCAGCCATATAATCTGGAACAAACTTCATAAAATCGAAGAATATTTATTTTCAAACCTTCTTGGAACAAAAGAAATAAAGTCTTACAATTTTGGATTTCAAAAATTCTTGGAATAAAATTGATAAAACAATGTTTACAAATATTTCTTAAACAAATTTTAAAATCTCCCACAAACTACATTAGGAAATAAGATATTTTTTGATTTTAAAGTTTTTTTGTAAAAATTTTTAAAATGTAAAAAATTATTTATTTATTTAGTCTATTTCTTAATACCTTGCCGTGTCGGACTTATTTATATTTTTACATTTACTTATATACATTTACATCCTATTTTATTAATTTGTATATTTGTAGTAATATATAGATAATATATAGGGTGGTCACTTTTACGACGCCCACAGATCTATTAAACGGAAATACATACAGAGTAGGTCAAATTGGATAAAAGTTTCTCATTTTTGTGCCTTTCAATATTCTGAAACGAAATCCGGGATATCTTGCACAGTTCCTGAAATATCACTTTCGAAGGAAATTTTACGAAACTTGGCACGCTTACATTTTTCGACGTGAGTTTTCTGATGACAGACTTTTTGAAAACAAAAATTGTAAGATTTCGTTACTTTTGTTGTAAGAAGGTTTGAAAATAAAAAATCTTCGATTTTATGAACTTTGTTCCAGATTATATGGCCGAATGATAATCGAAAACCAAAATTCCACGATTTGACCTATTTTGTTTCAGTATTTTTTTAATAATGTGTCAACTCTCACAATTTATTTAAAAAAATATTTAACAATGCTTTTTCAATTTTATTCCAAGAATTTTTGAAATCAAAAATTGTAAGATTTTATTACGTTTGTTGCAAGAAGGTTTGAAAATAAAAATTCTTTGTATTTATGAACTTTGTTCCAGATTATATGGCCGAATGATAATCGAAAACAAAAATTCCACGATTTGACCTATTGTATTCCTGTATGTTTCTAAATAATGTGTCTTTCAACTCTCTTTCTTTATTCTTATTTCCTAATATAGATTGTGGCAGATTTTAAAATTTGTTTAAGAAGTATTTGTATACAATGGTTATCAATTTTATTCCAGGAATTATTGAAAACAAACATTCTAAGATGTTATTACTATTATTGTAAGAAGGTTTGAAAATAAAAATTCTTCGATTTTATGAACTTTGTTCTAGATTATATGTCCGAATGATAATCGAAAACAAAAATTCCACGATTTGACCTATTTTGTTCCAGTATTTTTTTAAATAATGTGTCTTTCAACTATCTTTCTTTATTCTTATTTCCTAATGTAGTTTTTGGGAGATTTTAAAATTTGTTTAAAAAGTATTTGTATACAATGGTTATCAATTTTATTCCAGGAATTATTGAAAACAAACATTCTAAGATGTTATTACTTTTGTTGTAAGAAGGTTTGAAAATAAAAAGTCTTCGTATTTATGAGCTTTGTTCCAGATTATATAGCCGAATGATAATCGAAAACAAAAATTCCACGATTTGATCGATTTTGTTTCAGTATTTTTTTAAATAATGTGTCAACTCTCACAATTTATTTAAAAAATATTTAACAATGCTTTTTCAATTTTATTCCAAGAATTTTTGAAAACAAAAATTGTAAGATTTTATTACGTTTGTTGCAAGAAGGTTTGAAAATAAAAATTCTTTGTATTTATGAACTTTGTTCCAGATTATATGGCCGAATGATAATCGAAAACAAAAATTCCACGATTTGACCTATTGTATTCCTGTATGTTTCTAAATAATGTGTCTTTCAACTCTCTTTCTTTATTCTTATTTCCTAATATAGATTGTGGCAGATTTTAAAATTTGTTTAAGAAGTATTTGTATACAATGGTTATCAATTTTATTCCAGGAATTATTGAAAACAAACATTCTAAGATGTTATTACTTTTGTTGTAAGAAGGTTTGAAAATGAAAATTCTTCGTATTTATGAACTTTGTTCCAGATTATATGGCCGAATGATAATCGAAAGCAAAATTTCCACGATGTGACCTATTTTGTTCCAGTATTTTTTTAAATAATGTGTCAACTCTCACAATGTGTTTAAAAAATATTTGTAAACAATTTTTTTTTTCAATTTTATTACAAAATTTTTGAAAACAAAAATGTAAGATTTTATTACTTTTAATATTTGTATACAATGTTTTTTCAATTTTATTCCAAGAATTTTTTAAATCAAAAATTGTAAGATTTTATTACTTTTGTGAACATTGTTCCAGATTATATGGCCGAATGATAATTGAAAGCAATATCTTGTTCCAGTATTTTTTTTAAATAATGTCTTTCAACTCTTATTTAATTGTCATAGATTAATTGTCATGGTCTATAGAACAATTAAACATAAGAAAGTGTTTTGTTCAAATTGAGCAATGTCAAACAAAGCATCATTTTGAGCATAGCCTTTCATATGTTTCGAGTAAATTTTATTATTTTGATACCCATAATTCTGCAAACGAAATATGGAATACCTGCATTACTGCTAAACTAGCGTTCAAGATTTGTCTAGAAATTTAACATGTATTTTCATTCAATTAACATAAAGTAACGATTGCTAAAAACTATCTCGTGTTAATATTAGCTTGTTAAAATGTTGCACGCGAATGGTATTTATGTATAAGCTATAAAACTTTTATAAAAATCATTTCTCACTAACCATAAAAAAATGTATGGTGTGAACTGGGCCGAAAAACACCCCATCAAAATTGAGGATATTAAATGCGTATACACTACAAACCTTTTTTTTATAAAAATCATTTCTCACTAACCATCAGAATTTGTATGGTGTGAACTTGGCCGAAATACACGCAATCAATATTGAGGATTTTAAATTTCCCTCAACCGGATTATTCTCTGTTTATAAAAATCATTTCTCACTAACCATAAAAAAATGTATGGTGTTAACTGGGCCGAAATACCCCCCATCAAAGTTGAGGATATTAAATGTGTATATACTATAAACCTATTTTTATAACAATCATTTCTCACTAACTATAAAAAATTGTATCGCTTAAACTTGGCCGAAAAACACCCAATCAAAATTGAGGAAGTTAAATTTCCCTCAACCGGATTATTCTCTTCAGGAAAAATAAACTAGAGTAAGTACCAATCGCACTTATCAAATATTCCCAATGGTTTTCCACATTAAAAATGGGCGGATTTTTTCAAATGTGAGTAACCATTAATTAGGAATATTTTATAAGTGCGATTGGTACTGACTAGTTCATTTTGTTTTGACCTAACTGGGGGATTGGTAATACAGATTTAAAATAGACATTCATTGACAGCAAAATTTCAATTTCATTGTCACTTTTTTCAATTAACTCAACTCGACCAATCTTTTTTCGAAAATGAACGTACATAGGTGCAAAAATATTAGACAAGATACGAAACAGCATAATGACAAGGCATTTTCAACAACAAACACTATATTTTGTGACTTTGACATTTCCACATAACCACATTAATGTCCCATTTACAATGCAAAAGTTTCGCTTAGTTGAAAGTTCGTAACACAAGATAAAAGTCACTAAAGTTACTAGATTTGGTTACTCACATTAAAATGAATCCGCTTTAAAGTTGAAATTTTAAAATTATGTTATACGTTTTTGAAAGTTATTCGTTATAGCTATGTTGGTTACAGATTCTTAATGAGATGTTATTATGAGTTTCATACATTGGTAATCATCATAAGCCACGATCATTTTCAATAATCAATTTATTCAAAAAAAAAACAACGTGCTTTGGTTTCTGGAACATACGAGATGTTTTTGTTAATTTGTTATTCTAAATTCGAGGTGACAAAAGTTCGCAAATACCTTCCAGTTTTAATTTTCTGACCGTGCAAATCAAAAAGCCACAAGATGTGTGATTGCCCATGTTATAACTATTGCTACTACGCACCATCCCAGTGTTATGTGCCCGTAGAATACTATGTGCCCATGAACTGTTGCGTTCCAGTCGAGTGTACCATCAACTACGGCAGCCCAGTAATCCCAGGATGTCCATGTCCATGTTCTTGCAGTCCCTGTGGACCATGCTGTAGATAGCAAGGAAGACGGTGAGGAAGAGGATCAGCTGATGTTTTGATCAAAAATTGTATCAATGCAGAAAATTGTTCCATGTCTATTTAAGCGGAAATAAATGTTTTAATAAAATAGATGTTCATTTAATGTATCTTCATCAGCAACCCACGGTGTTCCAAGCAGAAATTGGTACTACTGATGCCAATGTCCTTGAAGAAAACATTCAGAGGGCGAATATTAAAATCCAGATCTTTGGGATCCAGAGGGCTATCAGATCACTTTCGTGCAAAAAATGTAGTCAAAGCAAGTCAAAATAATTTTGGAACCGTACAAAACTTTAGGAACATAGCAATATACAATAAGGTGATACTTCGCTGGTTGTAGAGCAGACCTCCTAGCCCAAAAAAAGGAGAACAGCACAAGAAAACCTATAACACAATGAATGGGCGCTGACACATCAAAAACAAGACCAATATAACTCAAAATATGACTGCTGAAGTACTCCAGCACACAATTTCGAGAAACAGAGTTATAATGTTCACAGAATAGCATCTTCAACAATATAACATAGCTACAGTAATTATACAATATTCTTTATTTATTCTTCATATCTTCATGGGTCGAATGGAAAAAAATCGGGGTACAGGAAGTTGAGAGAACAGGTCCTTAGTTCTAAAAATAAAAGTCTAAAGAGGAGTTGCACAAGATTTAATTGGTACTGTCATTTAAAACATAGATATTGTATACTTTACTGTTATGTTGCAAACCATCGGTTTAAACTTTATGTAGATACGAAAAGATATGTATAATAATCTTATTTCTTAAATTTTTCTTGGTGCTTTTTTACGTTAAATTGTTATTATCCCTTTTTTTTTACCTTTATAGAAAATAGATCTTTGATTCATACAATGGTCCTTTGTGCATACAAATGTAATTTGTGTCATACCATATACATCAAATACATTTTTTTAGGTTTATATAAAATCTAATTTATACACTAAAAGCGTTTGTACATTGTTATAGTTAAAAATATGTAAGCAACAAAATAGTCATGAAACACTTATAAATTATGTATTCCGATTAGCCAAATATGAGGTACATCTTATGCATTGTGCTTCCCTTATTATTTATTAAAACTCTAGCATCTGGGAGGACAGCATGGACCACATGAACAAGGACAAGGACATCCTGGAATGGTAGGGCATCCGTAGTTCAGCTTACATTCCACCGGAACACAGCAATTCATGGGTACATAATATTCGACAGGAACATAGCATTGAGATGGTGCATAATAGCAGTACTTAAAGGAAGAGCAGTCACACATCTTGATAAGGCAATCTGCTCACCACTTATCACCAAAAATTCTTCAATTTATAATTTGATACAGTTACAATAAATTTCACCGAGACTATTATTTACGTTTCTGTAGAAACACAAATAGCAAATATGTGGCAGGGAGGCTTGATTTTTATGTTAAATTGTAATAAGTTTGTTGAGGATCTTAACGATTAATTAAATACATTAACAGGTTGCATTTTATCTACCTATACCAATTACTTTTTGCAACAATTGCAAATTGAACATACATGTATAATGGAAAATACTAGTAAGTATAGCATATCAAAAGTACTGTTAATTAAGCATACATGATCAAATTGGGGGTGGGGTGGTCTAGGGTTGTAGATACGTAGGTACGGGTCGTGCGCCCGTAATGACTTGACCTACAGATAGGACGGGGGGTTGTAAGTACCACTAATGAAATTCAAATTCAAATGGTTTTCATTATTCATTAACTATAATTAGCTCTATATGTATAGAAAGCAACCATTGTTAATATTGATGGTTAAGCAACAAAATAATTGTTAAATTTCATGATTTTACAATGTCACCAGAAATCTATACAAGTTAGCAACAAAAGAATTGTTAAATTTCATGAATTTACAAGTGTCACTAGAAAACTATACATGTGTGAATGAAGATCCGCCATTAATTACATATATGTAAACTGTATCATTATTAAAGGTTTAAATTTTATTTAAAAATGGTTTTCATTTCCAGTAATTATCCATAATCAGCTCTATATGTATAGAAAGCAACCATTGCTAATATTGATGGTTAAGCAACGAAATAATTGTTAAATTTCATGATTTTACAAGTGTCACTAGAAATCTATACAAGTTAGCAACAAAATAATTGTTAAATTTCATGATTATACAAGTGTCACTAGAAAACTATACATAAGTGAATGAACATGCGCCATTAATTGCATACATGTAAAATGTATCATCATTAAAGGTTTAAATTTTATTTAATAAATGGTTTTCATTTCCAGTAATTAGCCATAATTAAGTATATATGTTCAGAAAGCAACAATTGCTAATATTGATGGTTAAGCAACAAAAAAACAGTTAAATTTCATAATTTAAAACTATACAAGTTAGCAACAAATGGTTTATTTTGCCAGTGTAATAGATGTATATAATATAGATGTAATGATGTAATGTATGTAATGTATGTGCCTTAGAGGTAAAGAAGGTAATAAAATATTATACACATGGCAGTTGTGTTGTTCAGTCGATTCCTAGATCCACTCCCAGATATATAACATGGCGCAGCTTAACGGACATTAAAAGGAGAAATAAAAAGAAGACGTGAAAATGGAAAGCAGAGGAATCCAACCAATTAAATTAAACGGCAATCTCAGTTAGAATTGGAGACAATGGAAGCAGAGGTATGAAATATACTCCGCCGCTGTAGAATTAGACTCAAAACCAGAAAAAACGCAATGTGCACATTTACTGCATTTAATGGGCGAATAAGCCATTGCAATCTACAATAGCTTCACATTTAGTGCCGATGATAAGGACAAAATTACTGTACTAAAGAAGAAATTTAATGACTATTTCATTCCAAAAAAGAACCTAACCTACGAGAGTTATAAATTTTTCACGTCCCGCCAAAATGAGGAAAGCACAGAACAGTCTGTCACGTCTTTAAAAAACCAAGCAAAACAGTGCGAATTCCCTGAAAATTTTAAAACGGAATTAATAAAAACGATGCTAATCATTGGGATAAAAGATGAGAAGGTTCGAGAGCAACTTCTACAACATCAAGAGTACACCCTGGAAAAAGCAATCGAGACATGTGTGTTAACCGAAACATCCAGACAGCAGCTTCAGGATATGAAACAATCAACGAGTGGAGACAAGATAAGAAATTACAAAGAAGTGGATCAAGTAAGAAATCAGAAGAAAACAACACAAAAATTCCGAGAAGATTCTTCAAGATCGAACGAAAATAGAAATTACAATCAGGTACAAAGAGAAATTAAAGACTGTTCAAGATGTGGTAAATCACATCGGATAAATAAATGTCCAGCATACGGTAAAAAATGTTTAAAATGTAAAAAGGACAATCACTTTGCAAATAAATGTAGGAATAAATCTGTAAACCAAGTGAATCAATCGGATAATTGTAATGATCACTTGAGTATAGACACAATTAATAATGGAAACAAAAACCTCAATAATTTTAATCATGCATTATAGAGTTGAGTATAGGTGAAGATGCAGATGTAAAGGCTAAATTTAAAATAGATACGGGAGCAAGTGTCAATATAATTTCCTACTTTGAATTAAAAGCGTGTAAATTTAATTAAAAAAATATTGAGAACATTAAGGAAAACTTAGTCACATTTACTGGAGATAAAATTCCTATATTGGGAAAATGTCATCTAGATTTATACTATAATGGAAATTGTTTCAAGAAATCTGAATTATTTGTAGACAAAAGTAATAATGGGTCAATCTTATGTTTAAAAACATGTATTCATTTAGGAATAGTAAACATAAAAAATGATGAGGATATTAAATTCATTAATACAGTAAATAAAAACCAAATTAAAAATTATGAAGAATTAACCAATAGATATAAAAGTATATATTTGAAGGTATAGGTAAAACAAGTAAGCCATATCACATTGAAATACAAAAACATGCAAAACCAGTAGTAAATCCAATAAGAAATGTACCTTTAGCTATACAAGATCAATTTAAAAAATGTTTAGAAAATTTAGAAAAATTAAAAATAATAGTAAAACTTCAAGGCAGCTCAGAATGGATAAATTCATATGTACTAGTTAGAAAAGAAGATGGTTCTCTACGAATCTGCTTAGATCCAAGAGATTTAAATGAAGTTATAATAGATAGAAAATACAAAATACCAAACATGGACGAAATAACATGAAATTTGAATGGTTCAAAAATATTCACAATATTAGATGCAGCTAGTGGATTTTGGAACATTCCATTAGATGAAAAATCTAGCTAGTTATACACTTTTGCAACCCCTCATGGTAGATACAAATTCAATAGACTACTATTTGGTATTAAAACTGCTAGTGAAGTTTCCAAGAAACTTTTCAAGAAAATGTTCATATAAAAGGTGTAGTAATCTATGTCGATGATATTTTAATTCATGCCGAGACTAAAGAAGAACATGACAAAATATTGGAAGAAGTATTTAAGATAGCTACAGAAAAAAATGTAAAATTTAATAGAAATAAATGTAAATTTGGTCTAGATGAAGTTAAGTATTTAGGACATAAGTTTTCAAATAAAGGTATATCAATGGATGAAGATAAAATTGAAGCCATCGTAGGAATGCCCAAACCAATTAATAAAAAAGATGTCCAAAGATTCCTAGGTTTCATAACTTATGTACGAAAATTTATTCCAAACTTATCAGAAATTACTCAACCATTAAGGGATTTAATTAAAGATAACAATATATTTTCATGGGAACACCCTCAAGAAAAAGCATTTAACGAATTAAAAAAGATAATTTCACAAGAACCAATTTTAAAGTATTTTAATTCAAGAGAGCAAATAACAATATCAGTTGATGCATCTAGCTCAGGCTTAGGAGCAGCACTTTTGCAAAATGAAAAACCATGTGCATATGCTTCTAGACCTATGACAGAAACTCAGCAAAGATATGCTCAAATAGAGAAGGAACTATTAGCAATATGTTTTGGCGTACAAAAGTTCTATCAATATGTTTATGGAAGAGAGTTTACAGTTGAAACCGATCACAAACCATTAATTTCCATATTCAAAAAATCATTAAACTCATGCCCAGCTAGATTACAAAGGATGCTTTTGACATTACAAAAATATAAAATAAATTTAGTTTACAAACCAGGAAAATATCTAATAATAGCTGATACATTATCACGAGCAACAGTAAATAAAGTATTCGAAGATAATTTAGAATTAAACGCTCAAGTATGCCTAATCGAAAAAAAATTAACAATTAAAGAGGACAGCTTAAAACAATTGATAAAAGCAACTAAAGATGATGAAGAATTAAAAATGATAAAAACCTTTATTAAGGATGGATGGCCAAAGGTCATAAGTAAAATGACAGTAAACTTGAAACCATTTTACAAATTAATGTCAGAAATAACAATGGGAAGCAATAACTTAATAAAAACCATGACATATGTACATGAATCAAAGAGTCATTATACCAAAATCATGGAGAAACAAAGTCCTTGAAGACATACACACAAGTCATTTAGGTATAAATAAATGCATATCGAGAGCAAAATTTGCAGTATATTGGCCTAATATGATAACACATATAGAAAATGTAATTAATAGATGTTACGTATGTAATAAATATTTAAACTCGAATAGAAGAGAGCCTATGATAAATCATCAAATAATTAAAAAACCATGGCAAAAAATAGGAATTGACTTATTTGAAATACAAGGTGAAACATTCCTTATTGCAGTGGATTACTACTCAACATATCCCGAAATCATGACGTTGAACAAAAATCTAACTTCCAAAAATGTAATCAACAAATTAAAATCCATATTTGCTAGACATGGAATACCCAAAATTGTTGTATCAGATAGTGGAAGACATGACATCAGTGAAGAATATGAAACATTTTCCAAAGAATGGAATTTTCAAATAACTAAATCATCCCCATATCACCAACAATCCAACGGTTTTACAGAAAGATCAATTCAAACCATTAAGAAATAAATTAAAAAGACATTAGAAAATAAAGAAGACATATACTTAGCTTTATTAAGTTACCGTAACACCCCTGTCTATGATACCTACACACCATCTCAGATATTAATGTCACGATACATAAGAGACAACTTACCCATTAATGAAAACAAACTAAATTCTCAAATTATAAATAAGACAAAACTAAAGAACAAAATTGACACAAGACAAATCAAATCAAAAATTTATTATGACAAATCAGGTGTACGTTCAAACGTTGAACTTAGAAATGGAATGCAAGTTTGGTTCCAAGAAAAGCCTAAAATCACTTGGAAACTAGGAAAAATTAAGAATAAAATAAGAGAAAGAACTTACGAAATAGAAAAAGAGGATGGAAGATGTATGTTAGGCTAGTTCTTTTTCCAATCGTAGCCTTAACTTGACGTCATATTTAATACATAAATTTTCGCCATTTTACCTATTAATAATAATAATCACTTACATAATATACTGTATTTTCATTGGTCAGGATGCGCAGGCTTTATATTGAACTCGATCCGAAGATGGCATTGGCTCCAAATGATTTCCCCACATATAAAGAGTATTCTTTTAGTATTGTATATTAACTATAATTGGAAGGACTTACCGGGGGAGCAACTCCCCTTCCCCCGCCAGTTCTCTCGCCAACTGGATCGCTAGCACTCACGGCTTCAACCATTATTCTCTACGACTATTGTATTTCACCTTCATGTGCAAAGCAGTGACATACACCTCTTACTAGGACGAACCTCTAGGACGAATCTCTCTATTGCAATTACTAGGACGAATCTCTCTATTGCAATTACTAGGACGAATCTCTCTATTGCAATTACTAGGACGAATCTCTCTATTGCAATTACTAGGACGAATCTCTCTATTGCAATTACTAGGACGAATCTCTCTATTGCAATTACTAGGACGAATCTCTCTATTGCAATTACTAGGACGAATCTCTCTATTGCAATTACTAGGACGAATCTCTCTATTGCAATTACTAGGACGAATCCCTCTATTGCAATTACTAGGACGAATCTCTCTATTGCAATTACTAGGACGAATCTCTCTATTGCAATTACTAGGACGAATCTCTCTATTGCAATTAATAGGACGAATCTCTCTATTGCAATTACTAGGACGAATCTCTCTATTGCAATTACTAGGACGAATCTCTCTATTGCAATTACTAGGACGAATCTCTCTATTGCAATTACTAGGACGAATCTCTCTATTGCAATTACTAGGACGAATCTCTCTATTGCAATTACTAGGACGAATCTCTCTATTGCAATTATTAGGACGAATCCCTCTATTGCAATTACTAGGACGAATCTCTCTATTGCAATTACTAGGACGAATCTCTCTATTGCAATTACTAGGACGAATCTCTCTATTGCAATTAATAGGACGAATCTCTCTATTGCAATTACTAGGACGAATCTCTCTATTGCAATTACTAGGACGAATCTCTCTATTGCAATTACTAGGACGAATCTCTCTATTGCAATTACTAGGACGAATCTCTCTATTGCAATTACTAGGACGAATCTCTCTA
Organism: Othius punctulatus; assembly: GCA_951805005.1. NCBI lineage: Eukaryota > Metazoa > Arthropoda > Insecta > Coleoptera > Staphylinidae > Othius > Othius punctulatus. The sequence goes on from OX638141.1 coordinate 16,651,923, forward strand.
TTGCAATTACTAGGATTAACCTCTTTTGTTGCAATTACTAGGATTAACCTCTTTTGTTGCAATTAGGATTAACCTCTTTTGTTGCAATTAGGACTAACCTCTTTTGTTGCAATTAGGACTAACCTCTTTTGTTGCAATTAGGATTAACCTCTTTTGTTGCAATTAGGACTAACCTCTTTTGTTGCAATTAGGACTAACCTCTTTTGTTGCAATTAGGATTAACCTCTTTTGTTGCAATTAGGACTAACCTCTTTTGTTGCAATTAGGACTAACCTCTTTTGTTGCAATTAGGACTAACCTCTTCTGTTGCAATTAGGATTAACCTCTTTTGTTGCAATTACTAGGATTAACCTCTTTTGTTGCAATTAGGACTAACCTCTTTTGTTGCAATTAGGACTAACCTCTTTTGTTGCAATTAGGACTAACCTCTTCTGTTGCAATTAGGATTAACCTCTTTTGTTGCAATTACTAGGATTAACCTCTTTTGTTGCAATTAGGACTAACCTCTTTTGTTGCAATTAGGACTAACCTCTTTTGTTGCAATTAGGACTAACCTCTTCTGTTGCAATTAGGATTAACCTCTTTTGTTGCAATTAGGACTAACCTCTTTTGTTGCAATTAGGATTAACCTCTTTTGTTGCAATTAGGACTAACCTCTTTTGTTGCAATTAGGATTAACCTCTTTTGTTGCAATTAGGATTAACCTCTTTTGTTGCAATTAGGACTAACCTCTTTTGTTGCAATTACTAGAACGCACCTCCAGGACGCACCTCTATCTAATATACATATTGTAGTTTATGTACTGACCTTTAATCCATTCCAACACCTAATCCATAACCGTCCACATCGCAACACACACCAAAACACCAGATCACACATGCTTTCCCCACAATCGGCACCGAACTTGCATCCACACTCCATAAAAGCACGTAACTCAATGTCCTTCGTTCTCGTTCTTAAGCTGAGCGCGTCGCGCCCCGGCTTATATAAACAAACAAAGCCACAGATGCCGCCTCTAATATTAATAATCAATTATTTGCCAATGATACAATTTGATACCTAACATGTATAATAAGAAATAGTGTTTACATTAAAAACTTCAGAGGTTCAAACGAAGTGATACAACGTTCAAATTTTGTATATAATAATAATATTGTAAATGATGACATTGCAGATGATAATATTGTAAATGACAACATTACAGATGATAATATTGTAAATGACAACATTACAGATGATTGTATTGTAAATGATAACATTATAGATGTTCAGTCGATTCCTAGATCCACTCCCAGATATATAACACAGTAATAAGCCATAATCAGCTCTATATATACAGATAGCAACCATTGCTAATATTGATGGTTGAGCAACGAAACAATTCTTAAATTTTATAATAATAATAATAATAAAGAATATTTATTAGCAAATAACGCTACATAATATACAAAATTTCAACAAAAAACAACAAAAGAAAACACACAAATAGCAACTACAATCTTCATATTAACATAACTTTAATTCTATTTACTACATCTACTATTTTCTATTTACAGTCAATCAATTCAAACACATAGTCCCTCACCTGAGACTTAAACCTATGAAAATGTATCTCATCTTTTATGTGACAGGGCATGTTGTTATACAGCTTTAGTCCTCTCGAGAAAAACGATTTTTCCGCTTTATCTGTCCTGTACCTATCGACATAAAAATGGGACTTCTGCCTCGTCTCATGGCCATGAACATCGTATACATATTTAAGTTTTACTACTAAATTTTCAGGCATATTTCCCATTTTCATATTGTGTATGAAAATAAGAGCCTTGTACGTGACTCTCTGTTTTACATTCATAAAATTTAAAATCTTGAGCATATCCTTTATATGCGTAAATTTATTGACTTTCAAAATTATACGCATTGCTTTGTTCTGAATAAGTTGAATATCCCCTATGTCACCTTTTTGTAAGTGAAAAATCACATTTGAACAGAACTCGAAGTGGGGTGCTATTAGTTGTTTGTATAATAAAACGCACACATTCTTAATTCTAAATTATAATTTAAAACTATACAAGTTAGCAACAAATGGTTTGAATTGCCAGTAATTGGCTATTATCAGCTTTATATGTATACAAAGAAAGCATCAAATTTATGGTTAATCAACAAAAAAATTGTTAAATTTCATGATTTCACAAGTGTGACTAGAAAACTATACATGTATGAACGAAGATCCGCCATTAATTGCATACATGTAAAGTGAGCCATCATTAAAGGTTTAAATTTTATTTAACAAATGGTTCTCATTTATAGTAATTAGCCATAATTAGCTCTATATGTATAGAAAACAACTATTGCTAATATTGATGGTTGAGCAACGAAAAAATTGTACAAAATGTGTAAAAATATACAAGTTAGCAACAAATGGTTTGAATTGCCAGTAACTGGCTATTATCAGCTATATATGTATACAAAGAAAGCATCAAATTGATGGTTAATCAACAAAAATATTGTTAAATTTCATGATTTTACAAGTGTCACTAGAAAACTATACATGTGTGAATGAAGATCCGCCATTAATTGCATACATGTAAAATGTAGCATCATTAAAGGTTTAAATTTTATTTAAAAAATGATTTTCATTTACAGTAATAAGCCATAATCAGCTCTATATGTATAGAAAGCAACCATTGCTAATATTGATGGTTGAGCAGCGAAAAGATTCTTAAATTTCATGATTTTACAAGTGTCGCTAGAAAGCTATACAAGTTAGCAACAAATGGTTTGATTTTCCAGTAAATGGCTATTATCAGCTCTATATGTACACAAAGAAAGCATGGCTAAAATTGATGATTAATCAACAAAATAATATTTAAATTTCATGATTTTGCACAATGGCCTAAAATAAGTGTCTCTGGAAAACTATACAAGTTAGCAACAAATGGTTTGATTTGCCAGAAATTTGCTATTATCAGGTCTATGTGTGTACAAAGAAACCATCGCTAAAATTGATGGTTAATCAACAAAATAATGTTTAAATTTCATGATTTTGCACAATGGTCTAAAGCAAGTGTCGCTCGAAAACTATACAAGTTAGCAACAAATGGTTGATTTGCCAATAATTGGACATCAATAGCTACAATGGCCTAAAATAAGTGTCGCTCGAAAACTATACAAGTTAGCAACAAATGGTTTGATTTGCCAGTAATTGGCCATCAACACCTTTAAATCAACAGCTCTCTATACAAAGAAAATACCGCTAATATTAAACAAGATAAAAAAGATCCCCCTTACCAAATTACGTATTTCCAATAGCTATAATGCAGTTAAATTGTGTTGCCATTTCATATCAGGCAACTTCCCAAAATTAAGTTTATGTGTGTCATGTAGGACAGCTCATTTTAAAATGAATTTTTACCTACGCAAAACTGCGATGTTTCTTCTACCAATCACCATTATTATTATTATTAATATGAAACGATATATCTTACATCGCAAGCATGTGTACAATAGAATATGAATTGATTATTTGTATATTCAGATCATTATTTTTCTATGGAACACAATAACACGATACGAATTGCAGTCCATTCATCAATCAGTTATAATTTGGACAACATATATTTTTATTCATAACATCTGTATTGATCGTTGAATCACAATAATATTGATGTGTGTCAAACTCTTTGTTAATCGTAATTGATGTTGTAGAACTTTATTCGGAAAAGAAAAAATTACTTAAAAGAATATACTGGACATAAAGTAAACGGATTATTTAAAGTAAGCAAACAAAATAATTCAAAGGATGAATTATTATTGCACCTATTGTAAATGCAGATTAGCGTTAACATGGCAAGGAATAAAATATAAAGAGCAATAAATCTTTACCAGCAAAATGTCGCTTATAACGGCGTTGTTTTACATTCCTTTGAAGTACCAAAGTACAAAAGCGGAAATTAATTATAAGGCATGTAAAGATTAACAATTGTAGAATGCATTAAAAGATGAATGCACACAAATTTTTAGAATGAAACATTTCGGTTGTACTGCAACATGTTCCAAATACTTGTCATTACAAATGTACTAATAACTGCAATTAAATTAAATGAGGCCAGCATTTCGATAGAATCAGATACATTAAGTCATCACGAATTAAAAGAATTTTCACTCTGGTTTCTACAAAACGCTTCGTGTGTGACAATAATCTCTGATAAAATATATTCAGTTGAAGCTTATATACAAGTTAATTTTCCGCTAATTCAAACATCGTTTAGGTTGTTTAATACAAGTACGTATATTATACAAAATAATGAAGTGGCCGAAGGTTATATAATTGACGATGACAATATTGATGTGGTTTTTAAAATTCTTCATCGATTTGAAAGTTATCTATACAAAACCTCCACAAATTTTCTAATACAGCTGTATAATGAGACACACATTCAATCAATATTTGAGACAAGTATTACATTAAAACTGAGAAATCTACTGATAATTTACAATGTTGATAATACCTACTTCATACATTCGTACAATCATTTCAAAAATAAAACGAGTCGCTTTAATATAAACCAATATACAAAAATTCTGGAAGTGTTTTACGATACAAATTATAATGGGTACAGATTAAAGGGATCAATATTTGATAGCGTACCAACTTCACTGAAGATATCAAGTAGTGAATACATAGGACTGGATCCAATGGTTTTTCGTACAATTGCCGAAAAATTAAATATGAATTTAGTTTGGCACGAACCATATGATGGTTCCACTTTCGGCTCAAGATCTCTAAATGGTACTGCAACTGGATCTATACTGGAACTTTATAATGGTAACACAGATGTTACAATGAACCAAATGTTTTTGAAGAATTACAATGCACCTGAACTCAAATTTACTTCTACTATTTTTGGTGATAGATTATGTGTTGTGGTTCCAAAGGCAGGCAAAAAACCCGATTGGTCTGCTATGTTTTCCACGTATAGTGCTACAACTTGGGCGTTAATTTTATTTTTAATGTTAATTTCGTTTATTACTTTATCGGTAATGCGAATAATTATACGAAAAATGTCGGCCCAAACTAAAAAGGTTGCAATTTGTTGGGAATTGGAGACTGCATTTATTGACATCTTACAAATTATATTTAATATATCACAATCAAGATATTCGAAATATAACTTCGAAAAAATATTTCTAGGTATGCCATTCCCCATGCTCCCATGCTCCAATGTATATTGAGCAATTTTAATATTAAATTTCTTGCATTTATTTCAGGATTTATGTTGATATTTGCAGTTGTAATTACAACTTCATTCCAAGGATCTTTGGTAAACGTAATAAGAAATCCTCGATTCTACCCCAACATTGAAACACTTGAAGATCTCGACAAATCAGGGTATATAATTACTACATCAGCCCCAAATTTACGTGAAACTTTTGCCGGGTCTCCAAGGGCATACATGCAAGCTTTGGATAAAAAACTGTTCGTCTTGCCACCTTCATCGCCATCTGGACAGTCGTATTTATCAAGGGAACTGAAAGTGCAATACAAAAAAATTCAAGAGATAGCAACCAAGGGACGCACTAGTTTTCATATGGTGAAGGAATGTCCTCAAAATTACTTAATGTCGTATCTTACACATCGTGATGCCCTCTTTTACAATGATTTCAATAAATTTCTTGATTTGATTTCAGCTTCTGGGTTAATATTTAAATGGCACGACGATTTTAATACGAATGTAACAATAAAATACGGTAATCCGGAGATGTTAGAGAAAAGCAGCGAAGAGCCGACAGGTTTCAAACTCAGTGAATTGCAGACAAGTTTTTACATTTTAATTTTGGGTACTGCTTTAAGTATTACATCATTTTTATTAGAAATGTATAAGATAATTTAATGCAATAATGATTAAATTTCTCATTAGTTAATTGGCGGTCCGTCGGGAAAAGGGGTATAAGTCATTTTTGAAAGTTTTGCAATACTAATTAGGCTTTTAAGAAACATAAATGGACGTATATGTACAGAACCCTACACCAAGGTAGAAAGGGAAATGATTAAATTAAAAAAAAAAACATATATTACAATCATTTAACTGAACGTTGAAACACTCACCTTTGAGTTAAATTGTTGAAATATATGATATATGTCCGTTTATGTTACTTAAATGCCTAATATGTATTGCAAAACTTACAACTTCTAAAAACGACTTAAATAGGGTTAATCAAATAAAACCATATTTATAAGTAAATGCCTAACTTTATTTGGTAAAATTCATATATATCACTTTCTGAACCATGCAGTTAAAATAAAAATGTATGTAGTCATTTATAGAAAATAAATCATATTTACAGATTCTTATCCACTTAAAACCAGAAAAATAAAAACATTGTGTAGAATTTATTTATGTAATATTAACTTTTAAACACGACTTAAATAAGGTTAATTAAATAAAACTATATTTATAAGTAAATGCCTAACTTTATTTGGTAAAATTCATATATGATATCACTTTCTGAACCATGCAGTTAAAATCAAAATGTATGTAGTCATTTATAGACAATAAATCATATTTACAGATTCTTATCCACTTAAAACCAGAAAAATAAAAACATTGTGTAGAATTTACTTATGTAATATTAACTTTTAAAAACGACTTAAATGGGGTTAATTAAATAAAACTATATTTATAAGTAAATGCTTAACTTTATTTAGTAAAATGCATATGTTATCGCTTTCTCAACCATGTAGTTAAAATCAAAATGTATGTAGTCATTTATTGAAAATAAATCATATTTACAGAATTCTTATCCACTTAAAACCAGAAAAATAAAAACATATTGTGTAGAATTTATTAATGTAATATTAAACATGTATATGTAGGATCGCATCTCAACCTTGCAGTTAAAACCAAAGTATGTAAGAACTGAATACTTATCCTCCTAACATCAGCTATTTGTATAATAATACTTAGCTGTGATAAAAAGGCATTATAAATTCAAAATTATTATTTAGACTACATCTTACCATGACTTATAATTAGTGACCATTTTCAGCTTCCATTCGCTCCATTCCTAGAACAAGTACAGTGAAATTAAAATGAATGATTTGTACGTTGCTGTCTTCTAACCGTTTGCTTGTACTTCGTGACCCGGTATTTGACCTGATTGCAAAATTCTTTGAAGTCGTTCAACCTCCTCTAAAGAACTAGCTTTTGTAATTGCCTCCCGAATTTTATGAATCTCTTCATCGCTGAGTCCTGCAAAAATTTGAGATATCAGTTTGCATACAATATAGTCATCATGCCAATATGAATACAATATCCCTCCGTTTCTCATACCTTTACTTTTAGCAACATTAGGGATGTTTCCGCCAGGAACAAACGTCTTCGCTCTTCTAATGATTTCCTTCTGGATCTCTTTCCCTTTTTTACTTTTGAAAAGTGCTTTTGCTTCTTCCCTTTCCTTCATTTTAATCTTGCGAAAGTCTAACAGGCGCAGTTGAGGAAATTTGTGGATTACATAATACCGGTAATGTGGCTTAGCAGTTATGGGATTATGTAACAAGCTTATGCTGGTTAAATTTTCCAATGATGCGAGTGGATCGATATCACCCAATTCCTCCAAGTGATTTCCAGTTAGAATAAGGGTCTCCAGATTGGGTACATGTTCTTCCAGATTCTCACCAATGCGGCTAAAATTTTTGTTAATTTTTATAAGAATTTTTTTTTTTAACTGTACTTGATATAGATGATAAGTTTAGGGCGCAAACCAACTCCAGTGCTATTATCACTGCTTCCCAAGTTTAATGGCACATCGGATTATGCTGATATGTTCAATGCGAAAGTAAATGTACCTAACACTGTTATAAGATTGGTTGTTAATAATAATAATAATAATAATAATAATAATAATCCGTACTAATCCTCCACCTATGGCGTAATCGGTTACTGTCATACTTTTTGACAGAGAATTCTGACCCAATTACATTTTATTTTACCATAGGCCCCTGAACTATTATAGTTATGCAGGCGTTGAGAGGAGAGGGGCATTATTATTATGGCCCATCTGCGCCTGCATGCGACTTATAGATGGTAGAGGCACATTTCCAACATTTGTTGCAAGGAAGTGGGAAAACTACAGAAAAACCACCACAGAAATGCAGACCCAGGGATCGAACCCGGGACCTTGCGGTCTAGAAGCGAACGCGTTAACGCTCACTCCACCGCAGCCTTGTTGGAGTAAATAGTAGCTCTAGAGATAATGCGACACTGACAAGATGCCACATTCCTAAGTAATTCCGGAAATGAGAAAACAAACAATAGTTTCCATTTTCAATTAATAACACCTGTATCCTATAATCAATAATACCAATTGATATATTTGCATTTACTGCAGAAGTTACATATTTTCAGAGCATGCAACTTAAGTAAAATACTTCGTAGCCAATCAAGACCTAAAGATACAGCGATTAGATAATAGAAATTAAGTTAATATAATATATTGCATATTCATTTTACTTACACAATTCTGTTTAATAATAATAATAATATGTTGCATATTCATTTTACTTACACAATTCTGTTGTTGTTAATTAATAATAATACATTGCATATTCATTTTACTTACACAATTCTGTTGTTGTTTAATAATAGACACTTTAGTCTTTTCAAATAAGGAAATCCGTCTAATTTACGAACATCATTATCAGAAAAGTCAATTGTATCGAACTGGTCTCCAGTGGCACCCAAATTCTCAATTTCTGGAATTTTGTATCCTAAAAAATAATGAAAATAAATTGCAATGCATTGATTATTACAGAAAATACGTATAGAAAGTAAAGTACTAACAAGTTTTGCTGAACTTTCTAGCTAGTCGAAATTCCAATGAAAATAAATTGCAATGCATTGATTATTACAGGCAATATGTATAGAAAGTAAAGTACAAACAAATTTTGCTGAACTTTCTAGCTAGTCGAAATTCCAATGAAAAGAAATTGCAATGCATTGATTATTACAGAAAATACGTATAGAAAGTAAAGTACAAACAAGTTTTGCTGAACTTTCTAGCTAGTCGAAATCCAAGGGCAAACCTATGGTCAGTTTTGAAATACCAACAAACTTAGAATTTCATTTCATACAGTCAAACAGTAAACAAAGTCACAAATTGATTAACTTTGGTGCCTGCACCGGTGGAATAAACTTTTCTTCCCGGTATCCTAAAACGCAAAAAAAAACTTCCCGATGACCCATTTTGGGGTGAAAAGTGAGTGAAGTGAAGTGAACGGAAAATGAGTAGAAACAAGAGGTGTCTCGGGGAAAATTTCCCGGTATCCTAGATACCAGGATACCGCAGAAATTCCAGCGGTGGGTGACTGCAGATACTGATCCAATTGATAATAATAATAATAATAATCCATACTACTCCTCCACCATACAATTGAGACTTTGTGTGTAGCTCAAATTGAATTATTGAGCCTGTAATTTGGAAAAAAACTGTGATCCCGCATCTAGCTCAAGCTACAAAATATTGCTGTATGGTCGAACTGTGGCAATGATGTGCGCTATGTAGCACAACCTTCCAGAAAAAAAATGATCCAATTGATAATAATAATAATAATCCCTACTACTCCTCCACCATACAATTGAGACTTTGTGTGTAGCTCAAATTGAATTATTGAGCTCGTAATTTGGAAAAAACTGTGATCCCGCATCTAGCTGAAGCTACAAAATTTTGCTGTATGGTCGAAATGTGGCAATGAGGTGCGCCATGTAGCACAACCTTCCACAAAACGCGCCTTGCAAGTCTGCATTACATTAATTACTACAGGTGAGGTCTGCATTAAATTATGTTCAAATTTTACACCATTACTTATCAATCTCTTTGCCGATGTTTTATATAGGGCAGATTTATGTCGATTTGCACAAAATAGTCGCATCTATAGTTTGGCATATAAATGTAATTTTCGAAAATTTAACTACCTGAAATTCCAGCACTGGTTTAGTCTTACATTTTGGACATAGATATATGTATTGAAATGAAAAAAAATGCAGGCACATGAACGTTATAACCTAAAAAAAATGCATACCTCGTAAATCCAATTCCCTGTCCTTTACAGGATTAATATATTGCATGGAATTCTGAATGATTTCGGCTGTTAATTTTACCATCTTGACTTTTATTTATAATAAACACAACTCTATGAAATCGACAAATATTTATAATGAACGCGTCAATGAATTAAACCGCCATTTTCTATAGTGTTGCCAACTCGTAAATATTGGCACAGAATGTTGGTAAACATACAAGTATTGTACCAACTGTTAAAAATAATAGTGTTTACAAATATACAGAGTGATCATTAAAATTTTAGCTCCAAATTTTATCCATGGATATTTTCGCATCCAAAAAGAAAAGCGAGATCACCAATCTCAAATCCCCTAAAGGGATAAATAATAAATTAGGAGCCATAGTAAAACTGCAATTATGTCCCTTGTACTGTTCGTAGCCCAAATTTAATGGGAATTTCTGTTGTAGAAACTTGTCCGAAAGTAATTTAATGTCTTGATAAAATAATGAAGTATAATTTATTTGTATTTTCTCTGTCTTTGTATGATTTGAGATCACCAATCTCAAATCCCCTAAAGGGGTAAATAATCGATCAGGAGCCATAGTAAAACTGCATTTATGTCCCTTGTACTGTTTGTAGCCCAAATTTAAAAGGAAATTATGTTGTAGAAACTTGTCCGAAAGTAATTTAATGTCTTGATAAAAAAAAAGTATAATTTATTTGTATTTTCTCTTCTTCTACAAAGATATGGGATATTTTAATCAAAACACTCCTGAATGAAATTTAACACTAAAACAAGTGAAGTTCTACATTCTACAATGATGGACAACACGAGCATACGCAATTTTAGCTGTTAAGATGATTTTTCTAACATAAAAGAAAGTTTTGCAATATTTTAAAAGAATCTAATGAAAGTCTTGAACAACATTAGCAGCAAAAAGCTACATGAAAACTTCGAAGATTAACTATTGCTAGATTTTATCTTGAATAAGATCTTGCAAACAAATGATCAGATATTTTGATTGTGGAACACTGACTTTTTTTTAACTGGCAATCATTTTTCAATCCTGATAATCATTCTCAAAGCAACTTATTGTCAAGAATTGAAATTGTTCACCACATGACAATTTCAATAGTTAACAATAAGTTACAATGAGAATGATTTTCAGGAATAATGTTAATTGCCAGTTAAAAAAAAAACAGTGTTCTACAATCAAAATATCATTTTTTACAAGATCTTATTCAAGAAAAAATCTAGCAATAGTTAATCTTCGAAGTTTTCATGTAGCTTTTTGCTGCTAAATTTGTTCAAGGTTCAAGGACAGGATTTAAACATGATTGTAAGTTAAGAAAAGGTCAGTGTTCTACAATCACAATATCTGATATTGTTTTGCAAGTTCTTAATCAGGATAAAATTTAGCAAATAGTTTTATATAATAAACTGATTTTTGTGTAACTTACAATCAATATTACAATAACTACTACTACTGCTACTACTGCTACTACTGCTACTACTACTACTACTACTACTATCATAAAAACTATTCATTCAACTATTAAAATTGTCATGTGGTGAACAATTTCAATTTTTGACAATTAGTCTGCAATGAAAAATATTTTGCAGAATTTAAAAATGACTGTAAGTTAAAAAAAATCAGTGTTCTACTTTTTTATGATTTATACTTTTCATTTGTGTTCTATAGTTTCCTTTTCATAATAAAATTTAGAAGATAACTTTCTGAAATAACTGGAAATATTTTTTTACATATTTTACATTTACATTACATTTTAACATGTTGTTTCTAAACATTTTAATAAACATACTACTACTCCTACTATCATAAAAACTATTCATTCAACTATTTAAATTGGCATGTGGTGAACAATTTCAATATTTGACAATTAGTCTACTATGAAAATTATTTTGCAGAATTTAAAAATGATTGTAAGTTAAAAAAAATCACTGTTCTACTTTTTCATGATTTATACTTTTCGTTTGTGTTCTATAGTTTCCTTTTCATAATAAAATTTAGAAGATAACTTTCTGAAATAACTGGAAATATTTTTTTTACATATTTTACATTTACATTACATTTTAACATGTTGTTTCTAAACATTTTAATAAACATACTACTACTCCTACTATCATAAAAACTATTCCTTCAACTATTGAAATTGTCATGTGGTGAACAATTTCAATTTTTGAGTATTAGTCTGCAATGAAAATTATTTTGCAGAATTTAAAAATGATTGCAAGTTAAAAAAAATCAGTGTTCTACTTTTTCATGATTTATACTTTTCATTTGTGTTCTACAGTTTCCTTTTCATAATAAAATTTAGATGACAATTTTCTGAAATAACTGGAAATATTTTTTTTTACATATTTTACATTTACATTACATTTTTACATGTTTTTTTAAACATTTTAATAAACATACTACTACTCCTACTATCATAAAAACTATTCCTTCAACTATTGAAATTGTCATGTGGTGAACAATTTCAATTTTTGACAATTAGTCTGCTATGAAAGTTATTTTGCAGAATTTAAAAATGATTGTAAGTTAAAAAGAATCAGTGTACTACTTTTTTCATGATTTATACTTTTCATTTGTGTTCTATAGTATCCTTTTCATAATAAAATTTAGAAGATAACTTTCTGATATAACTGGAAATATTTTTTTTACATATTTTACATTTACATTACATTTTTACATGTTTTTTTTAAACATTTTAATAAACATACTACTACTCCTACTATCATAAAAACTATTTATTCAACTATTTAAATTGGCATGTGGTGAACAATTTCAATATTTGACAATTAGTCTGCTATGAAAATTATTTTGCAGAATTTCAAAATGATTGTAAGTTAAAAAAAATCAGTGTTCAACTTTTTCATGATTTATACTTTTCATTTGTGTTCTACAGTTTTCTTTTCATAATAAAATTTAGAATATAACTTTCTGAAATAACTGGAAATAATTTTCGAAGCGTTTTCTGAGTATCGAACACATTACATATTAAAAATCTCATCCTCAACTCACCAACTCAATAGGGCTTAATATAATGTCTTCAATAATTAGATTGTATGAATCGGTGGTTAATACTTGGTGAAGTATTTTTAAATTAGTATAAATAAAGCACTTTTTTAAGTTTCACAATTTTTTTTTTATAGAATAACTCTACAATTGTTTCGGTCTAACGACCATTTTCCAGGGGAGTTTAATTTGGCTCTTGATAATGGTCGTGAGACCGAAACAGTTGTAGAGTTTTTTTATTAAAAAAAAAATGTGAAACTTAACTAAGTGCTTTATTTATACTAATCTTCAATAATTGTTAAATCTTGTTTGGTCAGCTCTTGTATATAATTTTCACACTATGGTACCTAATTTCACCAAAACTTCTAAAATTGCTCGGTTTTGTAAACAATAACTACTTCTTAATAAAATTAATATTTTCCTTGCTAATATCTTGATGAAACATTTTATTATTATTATAAATGTATATTATGTATAATTACTGTTGTTTTGTTTCATATACAATATACATTAAGCTCATATTCAATAAGCCGAAACACGTATCACGAAACTGATATAATATGTGAAACAAAACAAGAACAATTAAAGTGAAATTGCCCAATATTTCACCAAAACTTCTAAAACTGCTCGGTTTTGTAAACAATAACTACTTAATAAAATTAATATTTTCCATGCTAATATCTTGATTAAACACTTTATTATTATTATAAATGTATATTATGTATAATTACTGTTGCTTTGTTTCATATACAATATACATTAAGCTCATATACAATAAGCCGAAACACGTGACAGGAAACTGATAAAATATATGAAACAAAACAAGAATAATTATACATAAGATACATTTATAATAATAACTACAAAATATATAACCATTTTTTACATGTATGGCATTTGAAAGTAATTTAGTTTTAATGTTTCAATAGCATGTTATAAAAGATTAAATCTGGAGCCTTAAACTAACGTGAGACAAAATGAAGTACTACAAATTATCCGGATACTGATACTAGGAGTTTTAAAAAATGTATATTGTATCTTGTATCTTATACAAATTTTCTCAGAAAACACCAATTTTACACATTTTTACCACCTTTATGCAATCAGGCATTGCCTATAAGAGATTTAACTGATGCTAATTGATTCCAGGATATATTTGTATTGGTATATAACGATACTGATTACAATCCATCAGAAAAATGTATTCATTTATTACATGTATATAGAACTGTATGAAATACAGTATAAATATACAAGCAATCGGTGTGGAACAAATCAAGCCCTACACATTATTAATAAATATATTACAATTAACACTATCCTTGCTAATATCTTGATGAAATGTTTAATTATTATTAAACCAATTACATTTTAAGGCCTTAAAAGACTTCATCGTCAATGAAATCAATAATCTTAATCTTCAATCTCATTATAAATCATAATGTTTGGCATATAACGATAACGATTATAATCCATAAGAATATATTCATTTATTACATGTATATAGAACTGTATGAAATATAGTATAAATATACAAGCAATCGGTGTGGAACAAATCAAGCCCTAAACATTATTAATAAATATATTACAATTAACACTATCCTTGCTTAATGAAATGTTTTATTATTATTAAACCACCAATTACATTTTAAGGCCTTAAGAGACCTCATCGTCAATGAAATCAATAATCTTTGGAAGCGAAAGATTTTGATAAAAATCATATTCTATGTGTATTATATCTATTGACTCTTGTTTTGTTTGCCCTAGTTTGAAAACTATTGTATCTAAATTCACCGAAACTCAGTTTTCCCAGTTTTTTTATTAATTTTGAGCCCTATGTATCATACTATACATTTAAATATAATGTTTTTTCGCAGTTTAGATACGTATTAATATTAACATAATATTAATATAGTTAAAACACTGATTTCACACCAATAAATTAAATTTAAAAAATATATATTTGCATATTGGGTTGCCTAAAGTTAGAAGTCACGGCGACGCCAGCGCACAAACCGGTGAACTTTATACCTATGAATTAAATTGTAATAAACGGACAAAACAGATATACCACAAGAAAGCGCATCTTAATTCTTGACTAATAGTGCTATTTTTTATCCTTAAAACGCTGTATTTATTGATATATAGGTCAATTAAAAAAACACTTATAACTAGGCAGCCCAATGTACGTTTCACACTACCTTTCTAATTCCGGTGGCATTTAAGTTGCCTATGTACTTATTGATTGATATCAATATCTTTATATACCAATGCATATAGATTGAAGATTCAATTTAATATCCTATTGACGATGTCTAATTGCATAAGGCTTGCAAAAATGTGCATAAATGTACATCCAGAAGGCATTTGCGTTGCAGTTCAAATATGCGTATCTGCAGGATTCAACGGATTTAAAGTTTATAATTAACAATATCTATAATTAATCTATAATTAATTGATTCCTGCAACTCAATTTCCATATAAATATATTAATTACTATTATAAATGTATTATATCTATTGACTCTTCTTTTGTTTCATACGTATATTTGATCAGTTTCTTTACACGTGTTTCGGATTATTCGGCCATTTTCAAACGATTATATTTGTGTATTTGGGACAATTTTATTTGATGGATGCATACGTGATTAATTTGATTCATTCAAAAATTCTGAATTCAAGAATCCCTGGTATAAAAATATCATGGGCTTGAAAGAGCTCGTTTTGATTACTCATTATGTTTTTTTCCTTCCTTAATATTAGGAGAAAGCTTTCTTGATCTCTATCTCTTCTAATAAGTTGAATATTAGAATAAGAATTAGTTTAATCTATCTCCTTTTTCTGAAAATTTAATTGGTTTGATATCATATAAAATTATGTCATGGCCTTGAAAGAGCTCGTTTTGATTATTCATTATGTTTTTTCCTTCCTTAATATTAGGAGAAAGCTTTCTTGATCTCTAACCATTCTAAAATGTAGAATATTAGAATTAGAATTAGTTTAATCTATCTCCTTTTTCTGAAAATTTAATTGGTTTGATATCATCTAAACGGTGTCCCATTTCCATACAAGGAAATATAGGAGATATTAAACCAACTATATCTTAAGGCCTTTAAAGACCTCATCGTCAATGATATCAATAATCTTTACGAACGATAATCTTTGGTAAAAATCACATTCTATGAATTTTCCATTTTCAAACGATTATATTTGTGTATTTGGGACACTTTTATTTGATGAATGCACAATTGATTAATTCGATAAATTCAAAAATCCTGAATTCAAGATTTCCTGCTATAAAAATATCAAGGCCTTGAAAGAGCTCGTTTTCATTATTCATTTTGTTTTCTCCTTCCTTAATATTAGGAAAAAGCTTTCTTGATCTCTATCCCTTCTAATATGTTGAATATTAGCATTAGAATTAGTTTAATCTATCTCCTTTTCTGAAAATTTTATTGGTTTGAAATCATCTAAAATTATATCATGGCCTTGAAGAGCTCGTTTTGATTATTCATTATGTTTTTTTCTTTCCTTAATATTAGGAGAAAGCTTTCTTGATCTCTATTCCTTCTAATATGTTGAATATTAGAATTAGAATTAGTTTAATCTATATCCTTTTTCTGAAAATTTAATTGGTTTGATATCATCTAAATGGTGTCCTATTTCTATACAAGGAAATATAGGAGATATTAAACCAACTACATTTTAAGGCCTTAAAAGACCTCATCGTCAATGATATCAATAATCTTTAGGGACGATAAACTTTGGTGAAAATCACATTTTATGAATTTCCCATTTTCAAACGATTATATTTGTGTATTTGGGACAATTTTATTTGATGGATGCACAATAGATTAATTTGATTAATTCAAAAATCCTGAATTCAAGATTTCCTGCTATTAAAATATTATGGCCTTGAGAGACCTCGTTTTGATTATTCATTATGCTTTTTCCTTCCTTAATATTAGGAGAAAGCTTTCTTGATCTCTATCCCTTCTAATATGTTGAATATTAGAATTAGAATTAGTTTAATCTATCTCATTTTTCTGAAAATTTAATTGGTTTGATATCATTTGATATCATCTAAATGGTGTCCTATTTCTATACGAGGAAATATAGGAAATATTAAACCAATTACATTTTAATGCCTTAAAATACCTCATCGTCAATGAAATCAATCATCTTTGGGAACGATAAACTTTGGTGAAAATCACATTCTAAACCATTTTTCATTGTATGTAAATTATACATTGGAATGTGTGTGGATCCATCCTGAGTTTTTGGTTAATGGAGAAGTATTTTCCATTAACCATAAATACTTCTCCATTAAATTATACATATTTAACGAATTCTAAATTCTGATTCACCCAAAACCCATTCAAAATTTATATTATGTATTTTCATTTGCATTATCTGTTTATTAATCCTTGTACCATTAAAACGCCGCCATACCAAAATGTGTAAATTTTATGTAATGTCTAAATTTTCGACCAATTTTCACATTTATAAACTAATTCCAATTCTGAAATATTAATCGATATTATAAGTCCAGTAACTAAAATTATTTTTAAAATAGTGTGTACTGTAGTATACAAGTATATAACATTGTTTAATTACGCATAAAACTATATTATATACAACACACTTCAATCTGTCTTTAATGTGCACTTATCTCGATCTTGATTAGGAGAAAGCAATCGCTTTGAATCGTCAAATTTGATTCGATTAGAAAGTAACTTGCAATGTCAAGGCGTGTAAGATTCATAAATTTAGTATACTCAAATTATAGAGGAAAGCCCGAGGGAACTACTTCAAATAACTTCACCGAAAGTAAACGTGAATTTAGATTTACTTGTATTACGAAACATTTGATCAGATTATATAAATTGTATTTGACCATTTATCATGTTTTTCATTAAAATTCCCGAGACATAATTATTTAATAACAATATTCATCTAAATTTCATTTGTTTCATTTAGTATGAAAACGTTGTGTCGATGAATGTGGTACTTTGATTTAATTACATTTTCGAGTAGAGTAACAGAATATCAGAATAACAGAGCAGTAACAGAATATCTAATGCATTTTGATTCCTCCAATAGATTTATTATACTTTAATTAGTTACAATTGGCATAATACCAAGTGAAGTTTTACATAAAATGAACTAAAAAAAAATTATAATAGCTATTTATGGTATAAGTGAATAAAGTTGAATTTTATCCATGAAAAAATAGTTTAGCACAAGAGGCGAAGCCGAGTGCGATAATATTTTCGAGTGAATAAAATTGCGTTATTCACTTGTATCATACAAGATTTTTTCCAATTCGTTATCAGAATTGAAGAATTTGCATGAAAGTCTCACATTGTCAGGTGACAACAAAAATGTCATGGATAGTGCGTATTTTGGTATTTTATTTACTTTATTCACGTTGTCAATGGTTATAATGAATAAAGTGAAAATGTAAACATTTTATTCGGCCATTCGATTAAAGTGTTGTTTTTATGATGAGGTTCAATACACATAAAGAGCATTTTAATAATGCGAATTGGAAAAAATCTATTGACAGGTATCTGAGTAGGAAAATCAACAAATATATTTAAAATGATGAATTCAATGTTCTTTCGAAAGTAATCAATACCAATGAATTTTACCCAATTATTCAATGAATCGATATCCAAGAAGATAACAATCAGTGATATTAAGAAAGTAACATGGACCATGGCAAGCAAACTTAAAGCAGCGAAAAACGCAAGGAAATTGAAATTTGTGTTTGAGAAAATGAGATTTTGAATTGTGTTTCTCATTGACTGACTTATTACATCTGTATATACAGCTAACTGAATCAAATGATAGAAGTATATAATGGAAATGAGCTACTACATAATATGTATCGTAGTAATTGTACAATAATAAGGAAATTTAATAAAATAACGGTTTTTCTTAGTAAAATTATAACATATCTTAATAAAACACATCCAAAAACATATCTAATATTATTATTATTATTGTAATTATTATTTTTATTCCTGAGAATAGTCGAGAACAAGACTATTGTTTATTTTATCAAAATTTATTTCACAAATTTTTTTATCCTAAGAATAGAGCGATTAAAACCTTATTAGTTAGATTAGTTAGATTTGAGTTAATAACACTTGGTATAAGTTTCACAATATTTTTAATTGAAATAACTCTGCAATGGTTTCGGTAGTTTAATTTAAATTATTTAAGCTAGATTTTTTTTAATAATTTGCCATTAAAAACCATTCGAACTTTTCTGTTGCTTTAATTCAATTTCCGTTCAACGGAACTCAGTTCAATCCTGTTTTCTGCCCTGTAACCTATAGTATTGATTATCGTCATATCCTTTCGTTTGCGCATTAAAACTTTTAAATTGTGTTTTGATCGCTAGCAAGTACTGATAAAATTATTAATGGGTATTGTTTATTGTAATTATCAATTGTTACGTTATACAAAGAAGGTTAATAAACCAAATAATAGGTTTTCTGATACGTTTTGGGGATATGCATCATTACAATTAAAATGTAGCAAATGTAATTTAATGTATTTTTGTACTTTTATGTTTTTGTCTGTATACGTGATATTTTAGAAATATTTGCAAAACAGTGAAAAACTATCTTGTAAACTAGTACTACTCGCAAGAAATTAAAAAAAATCAAAATATCTGGCATCATATTTTCAAAATATTATTAGATAAATTTTCAAAATTTTAGTGACTGATAACATATACTGGTCAACTCGGACAGTTAATGACTCGATTTTCTCACTTATTTAAGACATATTCGTGGTCAAATTTTCAGAGGATTAGTATTCAGGCATACTGTATACAGATGTGGCACAAAATTTTCAAAATATCTTCTAGATATTTTTTTTGGAAATTTCATTGACTGATAACGTACACTGGTCAACCCTGAAAGTTAATATCTCGATTTTCTCAGTTATTTAAGACATACTTGTGGTCAAATATTCAGAGGATTTGTATTCAGGCATACTGTATACAGATCTGGCATAAAATTTTCAAAATATCCTTTATTCAAATTTTCAGAAATTTCAGTGACTGATAACTTATACTGGTCAATCTAATTTAATTAAAAGTTTAAAGATAAATTTTCAAACAAACACACACACAAAAACAAAAAAAATCAAAATATCAAAAATCAAATGGCTAATAACCACTAAATTATGTGTACTTTTAATTCAAAATATTCTATAAGTTTAAATCCTTGTTATTAAGTAATCGCTAGAAAAATTAAACGTTCTCTATCACGCTTAATAGAAATTAGCTGATTATAGTATATTGCATAATGAGCATAGAAGGTGATACATATTGTTCGAGTGTGATTATTTTAGCACATGGTGAGGTAAGTGCGACAATTGTACGAATCACGAATACATAACCTTATTTTTTAAAGTGAAATTGCCCAATAAGAAATAATCATTGGTTTTTTCGTGCCACGGCGAATTTATTATATTTTTGGAAACAATGCATCAAAGAAAGGGTTCCAAAGCGCTTAGCGCTAAAGTGTTTTCAGTATAATTGGATTGGCTTGGGCTGAGCTACGTTATACATTTTGAAAGTTAATTTAAGCTATTTTACTTCAGAAAATAGATTAATTTCATTCCCACTTAAAAACATGCAGTTAGAGTCTGATTGGAGGATAACCGCCAATCAGATTTAAGTACAACGACAATTTATGACCGTCCAAAATAGTCAGCAATAATATCACAAGAGAGTGAGCATAAATCGAAAAGAAATCGACAGGCTTTCAACAAATGGCACAACAAGCTTGCGATTAATGTGGAGAATTATTTTCGATTTATCAAACTCTCGTGAAAAATTCGCTAAGATTATTTTTGGAACATCTAAAACATATAATGTTATGTATTGAGCGTACGGTCAAGATCGAGAGGTTGCCTAGGATAGCGCCCTGGCGCGATAATTAATTCAATATCCCCCCCCCCCCTTTATAACGGTTGTTTTGTTATGTTTTGTTATGTTTTGTTAGGTTTTGTTATGTTTTGTTATGTTTGTTATGTTTTGTTATGTTTTGTTATGTTATGTTATGTTACGTGTGATCAAGTATTTGTCTCGGCCAAAGTCGGTGGAATACCGGAATTGTAACCACCATTATTGCGTGATTTGTGGTTGAGAACGATTTCACGATTACATGTATATCTCATGATATCTCATTGATAATTACAATGGATAATTATCAAGATTAAATAATCAATTTAGTCTCACTGAGAATTTAAATTTACTATCCGCTTCCAATCCTGCCACTTGTTTTCTTAAATGCTGTAATTTTTCGTCTTTGGTTGCAATTGCTTCCTGATTTTTTTGATTAAGAGATGACGTTGTCATCAAAATCAATGTGGCACACTTTCTGCTTTGAATGATCCCAAATGAAGAAATCTAATAACTATATTAATAATTACTAATTACAAATTACTAATACTAAATCGTTTCAGATCCATTGGAGACGTAATTTTACAACCAATTTTAATTTTAATCTTAACCAATGAAGTATTACTTCTGAACGCCATTTTGCAATGAATTTAAAGGAAAGTAATATAGATTCAAGTATTTATATAATGTTGTACTCAAAATTTGTTATAGTAACAAATTTTGTTTGATTTCGATTGTTTCAAAAACACAAATCTTTGATGAGATTCAAATCTTTTAAATAATTGTTGACATTTCAGGTTACACCTAAAACCCTAAATTACTATTCGAAAATAATAGAATATTGAAATTTTTTGTGATAATTTATGACTATTTAGTTTGCAATTTTCGCGCGATCATTTATTCAAACTCCATTTTTGTCCAATTATGTACCCAAAATTTGTTATAGTAACAAATTTTGTTTGATTTCGATTGTTTCAAAAACCCAAGTCTTTGATGAGATTCAATTCTTTTAAATAATTGTCGAAATTTCAGGTTACACCTAAAACCCTAAATTACCATTCGAAAATTATAGAACATTGAATTTTTGTGTGATAATTTATGACTATTTAGTTTTCAATTTTCGCGCGATAATTAATTCAATCTCCATTTTTGTCCAATTGTGTACTCAAAATTTGTTATAGTAACAAATTTTGTTTGATTTTGATTGTTTCAAAAACCCAAGTCTTTGATGAGATGCAAATCTTTTAAATAATTGTTGAAATTTCAGGTTACACCTAAAACCCTAAATTACCATTCGAAAATTATAGAATATTGAATTTTTGTGTGATAATTTATGACTATTTAGTTTTCAATTTTCGCGCGATAATTAATTCAATCTCCATTTTTGTCCAATTATGTACTCAACATTTGTTATAGTAACAAATTTTGTTTGATTTTGATTGTTTCAAAACCCAAGTCTTTGATGAGATTCAAATCTTTTAAATAATTGTTGAAATTTCAGGTTACCCCTAAATTACCATTCGAAAATAATAGAATATTGAATTTTTTTGTGATAATTTATGACTATTTAGTTTTCAATTTTCGCGCGATAATTAATTCAATCTCCATTTTTGTCCAATTATGTACTCAAAATTTGTTACAGTAACAAATTTTGTTTGATTTTGATTGTTTCAAAACCCAAGTCTTTGATGAGATTCAAATCTTTTAAATAATTGTTGAAATTTCAGGTTACCCCTAAATTACCATTCGAAAATAATAAAATATTGATTTTTTTTGTGAAAATGTATGACTATTTAGTTTGCAATTTTTGCGCGATAATTAATTCAAACTCCATTTTTGTCCAATTATGTACTCAAAATTTGTTATAGTAAAAATTTTGTTTGAGTTTGATTGTTTCAAAAACCCAAGTCTTTGATGAGATTCAAACCTTTTAAAAAATTGTAGAAATTTCAGGTTACACCTAAAACCCTAAATTACCATTCGACAATAACAGAATATTGAATTTTTTTGTGATAATTTATCACTATTTAGTTTTCAATTTTCGCGCGATAATTAATTCAATCTCCATTTTTGTCCAATTTTGTACTCAAAATTTGTTATAGTAACAAATTTTGTTTGAGTTTGATTGTTTCAAAAACCCAAGTCTTTGATGAGATTCAAATATTTTAAATAATTGTTGAAATTTCAGGTTACACCTAAAAGCCTAAATTACCATTCGAAAATTATAGAATATTGAAATTTTTCGTGATAATTTATGACTATTTAGTTTTCAATTTTCGCGAGATAATTAATTCAATCTCCATTTTTGTCCAATTATGTACTTAAAATTTGTTATAGTAACAAATTTTGTTTGATTTCGATTGTTTCAAAAACCCAAGTATTTGATGAGATCAAATCTTTTAAATAATTGTTGAAATTTCAGGTTACACCTAAAACCCTAAATTACCATTCGAAAATAATAGAATATTGAATTTTTTTGTGATAATTTATGACTATTTAGTTTTAAATTTTCGCGCGATAATTAATTCAATCTCCATTTTTGCCCAATTTTGTACTCAAAATTTGTTATAATAACAAATTTTGTTTCAGTTTGATTGTTTCAAAAACCCAAGTCTTTGATGAGATTCAAATCTTTTAAATAATTGTTGAAATTTCAGGTTACACTTAAAACCCTAAATTACCATTCGAAAATTATAGAATATTGAATTTTTGTGTGATAATTTATGACTATTTAGTTTTCAATTTTCGCGCGATAATTAATTCAATCTCCATTTATGTCCAATTATGTACTCAAAATGCGTTATAGTAACAAATCTTGTTTGATTTCGATTGTTTCAAAAACCCAAGTCTTTGATGAGATTCAATTCTTTTAAATAATTGTTGAAATTTCAGGTTACACCTAAAACCCTAAATTACCATTCGAAAATTATAGAATATTGAATTTTTTTGTGATAATTTATGACGATTTAGTTTTCAATTTTGGCGCGATAATTAATTCAATCTCCATTTTTGTCCAATTATGTACTCAAAATTTGTTATAGTAACAAATTTTGTTTCAGTTTGATTGTTTCAAAAACCCAAGTCTTTGATGAGATTCAAATCTTTTAAATAATTGTTGCAATTTCAGGTTACACCTAAAACCCTAAATTACTATTCGAAAATAATAGAATATTGAAATTTTTTGTGATAATTTATGACTATTTAGTTTTCAATTTTCGCGCGATAATTAATTCAATCTCCATTTCTGTCCAATTATGTACTCAAAATTTGTTATAGTAACAAGTTTTGATTGATTTTGATTGTTTCAAAAACCCAAGTCTTTGATGAGATTCAAATCTTTTAAATAGCTGTTGAAATTTCAGGTTACACCTAAAACCCTAAATTACCATTCGAAAATTATAGAATATTAAATTTTTTTGTGATAATTTAAGACTATTTAGTTTTCAATTTTCGCGCGATAATTAATTCAATCTCCATTTATGTCCAATTATGTACTTAAAATTTGTTATAGTAACAAATTTTGTTTGATTTTGATTGTTTCAAAAACCCAAGTCTTTGATGAGATTCAAATCTTTTAAATAATTGTTGAAATTTCAGGTTACACCTAAAACTCTAAATTACCATTCGAAAATAATAGAATATTGAAATTTTTTGTGATAATTTATGACTATTTAGTATTCAATTTTCGCGCGATAATTAATTCAATCTCCATTTTTGTCCAATTATGTACTCAAAATTTGTTATAGTAACAAATTTTGTTTGATTTCGATTGTTTCAAAAACCCAAGTCTTTGATGAGATTCAAATCTTTTAAATAATTGTTGAATTTTCAGGTTACACCTAAAACCCTAAATTACCATTCGAAAATAATAGAATATTGAAATTTTTTGTGATAATTTATGACTATTTAGGTTTCAATTTTCGCCTAATACTTGCACCGAAAACACTGGCTTTCGTATGCAAATTAAGTCCAATCAAAACCCATTATATCAAAAGCTTTAACTCTTTTCGTGATTTGATTTTTAATCCAGAGGGTAGCTTTGCTAAGGGTACGTCAAAAGAATTGCGTAGTTCTCCCGGTATTATTCAACTAATTTATCTCTCACGTTAATCAGTCTGAGCTCATTTGCCGCCTGTTGTATAACAATTCTTCTTCGTGTCTCTTCCCATATTATCCATTGAATTGCAATATGGGACTGATTATCTCTGTATCTGGATTCATTAGGTGGAATAATTCCTATAGCATTAAGTTGTGGAAATCCACGACGAAATACAATATTGCATATATATGCGATTGCAACTGATTTTATAAATGGAGTGCATTGCAATTATTATTAGTAAACGAACCTAATTAAAATTGTAGTAAAAGATTTTTCAACTTATCACCTATGAAATGTATTTATACTCATGCTACATGATATTATACATACAACATATTTATTAACGTAAGGTACATAAGAAATAACAGCATTTATCATAATTTTTATCAATAGATGGTGGGTGGTGGTACTCCTTACTTCAATTGGCAATCAGCCGTAGCCTTTCAGCCTTTCAGCCATATGTTATTATATTTACCCTGAAAACGTCATATTAGCAGCCACTAAGCACATGGCAGGCACAATGGAATCCCTAATTACATAGGTAAATTCTGAAAAGAGCGGCACAAGATACGAAAAAGTAGTATTTTATACACCAAGGTTGTGAAGTATACTACAGGGTATTTCAAATTGAACCACCCAAATCGCCATTTCCATTCACCAGATGGCAGTTATTGTTCTGTACAAAAACGTAAAAAACAGAAGTTTGGCAATGTATACATTTTAAATTATTTCAAGAGAATGACAGCTGTCATTAAGATGACAGCTGTCACATTAAAAACACATTAAAACAATTTCATATATCTAATAAATATGCCCACAATAAAATATACAAAAACAAGTTTTTATTGGATGTATCAATTCCATGTAGGGAATACAAATAACACTGATTTCTTATAAATCTTGAATCATCAGCTGATGATATTGACAGTATTGAGATAAAAATAGATAGTTATTACAGATACCTGTACAACGTTTTGGCTTACTTGCCAGATCTATTTGTTTTAAATAGATACATTTGTTTTGACACATCCACCACACATGCTATTTTATGGGAATAAATTATTATTATTATTATTATTATTATAATTTTTTACCCTAAGAATAGAGCGATTGAAACCTTATTAGTTAGATTACTTAATTTATAATTAAAACACGAATGAACCCTTTTTCACAAAAACATTTCGTGGGTTATTCGGGGATTAATTCGTGGGTTAAGTAAAAGAGAAAAAGAAAAAGGGTTAATTCGTGTTTTAATTATATTTCACCTTTCACAAGCTCAAACGAACCTAAGATTAGTTAATTAGTTAGTTTCAGTAAAAAACACTTGGTATAAGTTTGGCAATATTTTTAATTGAAATAACTCTACAATTGTTTCCGTAGTTAAACCATTTTGAAGAGCAAATGAATAAGTATTACTTAGATTACACTTAAGTAGATTACTTCATATCTTAATTTAATTGAATCTAATTTAGAAGATATTAGAAATCGAAACAACATTGAAAGAGGTTATTTTGAAAGTTATTTTGAGTTAGATTTCAGTAAAAAACATTTGGTATAAGTTTCACAATATTTTTAATTGAAATAACCCTACAATTGTTTCGGTAGTTAAACCATTTTGAAGAGCAAATGAATAAGTATTACTTAGATTACACTTAAGTAGATTACTTCATATCTTAATTTAATTGAATCAAATTTAGAAGATATTAGGAATCGGATCAACATTGAAAGTGGTTATTTTGAAAGTTATTTTGAGTTTTATTTCAGTAAAAAACATTTGGTATAAGTTTCACAATATTTTTAATTGACAAAACCCTACAATTGTTTCGGTACTTAAACCATTTTGAAGAGCAAATGAAAAAGTATTACTTAGATTACACTTAAGTAGATTACTTCATATCTTAATTTAATTGAATCTAATTTAGAAGATATTAGAAATCGCATCAATATTGAAAGTGGTTATTTTGAAAGTTCTTTTGAGTTAGATTTCAGTAAAAAACACTTGGTATAAGTTTCACAATATATTTAATTGAAATAACCCTACAATTGTTTCGGTAGTTAAACCATTTTGAAGAGCAAATGAATAAGTATGACTTAGATTACACATAAGTAGATTACTGCATATCTTAATTTAATTGAATCTAATTTAGAAGATATTAGAAATCGAAACAACATTGAAAGAGGTTATTTTGAAAGTTATTTTGAGTTAGATTTCAGTAAAAAACACTTGGTATAAGTTTCACAATATTTTTAATTGAAATAACTCTACAATTGTTTCGGTAGTTAAACCATTTTGAAGAGCAAATGAATAAGTATTACTTAGATTACACTTAAGTAGATTACTTCATATCTTAATTTAATTGAATCTAATTTAGAAGATATTAGAAATCAGATCAACATTGAAAGTGGTTATTTTGAAAGTTATTTTTAGTTAGATTTCAGTAAAAAACACTTGGTATAAGTTTCACAATATTTCTAATTGAAATAACTCTACAATTGTTTCGGTAGTTAAACCATTTTGAAGAGCAAATGAATAAGTATTACTTAGATTACACTTAAGTAGATTACTTCGTATCTTAATTTAATTGAATCTAATTTAGAAGATATTAGAAATCGCATCAACATTGAAAGCGGTTATTTTGAAATGGTGAAACTGATTCACCATTATCAAGAACCATTATCAAGAAATATATTTACTTGACAAAATATATTTTTCATCAAGAACGAATGATCAAAGGGAAAAAAGGCCCCATGTTATTTTTATGGGCGTAATTACCATTGTGGACAGCCTTTTGGGTTGCCTACGTGAACGTCGTGATTTTATGATTCATTTTTACAATGCTTCCCTAAATTTCGAGAGAAAAAAAAAACTTTATTATATAAGAATATAATGCAAGTAGATTATAATGCAAGGGATTATGATGATATACAGTATGTCCCCGGATTGAGTTTACAAGAGGTATATATTTTTTAATTTTTAGTTTTGAGTAAAATTGTTATAAGAATTATAATTCCTGCTTGGTCTGAAACTACCTCTTCAGTTATTGAAACTTTGATTAATTTATACAGCGTGTTTTCAAAATCAAAATTTTTAAATCTTATTTTGACACTTATTTAATTACTATTTGCCTAAGAATTTACAATTACCATTGATTATAATACCCTTAGGTATTAATGGTATTATAAGCAATGCAATTACATTTCACAACATTAAAGAAAAAGAAAATTATTCAAACAATCGCCCAAATGCAGAAAATGATACTGAAAATTTAAAAAGTCGCCTACGAGAAGCATTTGCATCAATAACTTTTGAAGAAATATAAAACAGTCTTCAGGAGTTCCATATCAAGCTTAAACTGTGTGAAGAAAATCTTGGGGGATTGTTTAAATGATGTTATTTTTCTAAAATGTCAAAAGTAGATTTTGCTTTAGCCAACACCCTGTATAAATAAATCAATGTTTTAATAACTAAAATGGTAGTTTCAGACCAAGCAGGAATTTTAATTCCCACAACATTTTTAAGTAAAAGTAAAAATAAAAAAATAAACTCTCTTGTAAACTCAATCCGGGGACATACTGTATATGATTATGAGTGAAATATATGATAAAACTCACTCATGCCATAATCCTGCATACACGAATTTGATACATTATTTTATTGTCAAGATAGCAATTTATCAAACAATTAAATTTTAAAAAGATTCAATATTCAAGTTCGTTCCAAGTGTCAAATTTGCGTATTTCAGTAGTGTAAAAACATGCTATCTGCCTTTTTTTCAAAATGCACTTTTTGGCATTAAATGGCCACAAATAAAGAATATTCAGTATCCACTTAATTAGTATTTTGACTCTTGACTGAGTATTACCATTGATTATAATACCCTTATTATTAGGGTATTATAATCAATGGTATTACATTGTCAATATATAAAAGTTATGACATCTATTAAAATTATGAGTACTAATCTTAGAGTTATACACATAAAATTACATACAATGAACTACACGCTAACGTTTAAGTAAGTAAAGTATATTATATATAAAGTATAAGTAAGTATGAATAAATGAAGTATCATTATTGTACCTTTGTATGATAATTAACTATGATACATGCTAATCTACATTCACAATTAAAAATACAACACTGTTTTTGCTTTTCCTGTAAAATAACAAAAAATGGCAGACAACATATTTTGCCATTACACTACTGATTTATTTCGTTGACAAAACGACTTTATGACTCAACTTGTCGTTTTATGGCACACTATTGCCACTATATGGCACAATGACAATATTGACTAGTGATAGATTATTAACAATTTTAACATTCATAATAATAGCAATCTAATGCCAGTCGACGATAAAGTATGTTTTACGAAGTTTTTATGTTCATGTATCATTTGATAAATAATATAAATGATATTATTGATAATATGATAATATATAATCGAGATATATATATATATATATATATATATATATATATATATATATATATATATATATATATATATATATATATATATATATATATATATATATATATATATATTGTTACGTTTTTATTGCCTGCCCCAAGTTGGGCGCCAAAATGTTACGTTTTTGTATTGCCTCACGTTCGGGACTACAAATGTTACGTTTTTGTTTACTCTGCCTATTTTATTAGTGTTGAATATTTAAGCATTTACTTGTTTTGTAACTTTTTGTTCTTTCTCTTATCTCAGGTTCAATAGTAGGTTCAATCATAACTAAATAGAGTTTTGTTCAAATACTTTAATGAATTGAAAATAACCAAAAATATTAAAACGTCTAATATAAACTGAACTAAACAAACAAATCAAAAACAATAGAAAACAAAACTATTAAATAAATAATAAACCATGGCCAACATTAACAAACTAAATCCTATATACACAAGCCAACTTATGTGATAATATGACTCTTGCACTTTACGCAAACTTTCTACTTGCAGTTTTCTTCTTGTGGTTCCTTGATTAATTCGTCCTCTTGTCCCTGCGTTCTCCTTTTGATCCTTTGTTGATTCCCACAAACGTAAACAGCTACTTTTGTGTACGAAGTTGAGCGGCTTGAAGTCCTGATTTTTGAATATCTCCGTCACGGCTCCTATCTTGTTGAACTCCTCTCCTGGTTGACTGTCTTCTTCCAGTCCTATGTCCAATCGTTGAAACCCCGTTAATATTTTGTAATGTATTCGTATTAGTATCGCAACATCTCCACCCGCGATCCACACGCGTCTCTCCCACTCGTCAATCTCTTTGTTGATTATTTTCGACTTTCCATTATTCAATTTCCCCAAGCGTCTATGCACGAAGTCACCTGTCACCCGTGGTAACCGATCAACAACCTCCATCCGTGGATTGCTTTGTATATTTGTGCATACTTGTTCATATTCACATTTACAATATTTACAATAATTTTTGTTAGCTTGTGCCCTAAAGATTATAATTCTATCTAATACCTATATAATGATAACAATAAATCTATTCTAATTAATCTAAATGAATAATACAAATACTATCACAATATATATTGATAATAAAAATCATAAATAATATGATCAATAATAATAAATTACAAAAAAAATATGTAATATTAATAAACTGTGATTTTATATCAACACTTAGTTAAATCTAAAAGTAAAAATGAGCAAAATTATGTCGACGATTGTTTTTTTAGTCTTGTGACAGGATTATTGTTTCTGTAAAATACGAGGGGAGATTTCTATATTATCAATATTATCAACCTAGCCTTGACGAAAACAAGAGACGAACGAAATTTTTGGCTGTCAAATAGACACATTTTCACGCATATTGGCCAACTTTGGTTCGGATTCAAAGAGTTTTATTGTTTTTATAAGGGGTTACATAACAAAATTTGATTGAAATTCTGGTGAAACATACATATAAGAGCAATTAAGTTCTTGGCAAAGGGAGACAACATTCATAATCATAAAAGGAATGTAATATAAATAAACCGTAATTTTGTATCAACATTAAGTTCAATCTAAAAGTAAAAAAGAGCAAAAATATGTTGAGGATTTTTTTTAAATCTTGATGTCTTAAAGACATGATCATTGTTTCTGTAAAATACGAGGGGAGGTTTCTATATTATCAATATTATCAACCTAGCCATGAAGAAAACAAGTGACTACCGAAATTTTTAGCTGTCAAATAGACACATTTTCACGCATATTGGCCAAGTTTGGTTCAGATTCAAAGAGTTTTATTGTTTTTATAAGGGGTTACCTTACAAAATATGATTGATATTCTGGTGAAACATACATAGAATAGCGATCAAGTTTTTGGCAAAAGGAGACAACTTCATAATCATAAAAGGAATGTAATATAAATAAACCGTAATTTTGTATCAATATTAAGTTAAATCTAAAAGTAAAAAAGAGCAAAAATATGTTGAGGATTTTTTTATAATCTTGTGACAGGATCATTGTTTCTGTAAAATACGAGGGGAGATTTCTATATTATCAATATTATCAACCTAGCCATGAAGAAAACAAGTGACTACCGAAATTTTTGGCTGTCAAATAAACACATTTTCACGCATATTGGCCAACTATGGTTCCGATTCAAAGAGTGTTATTGTTTTTATAAGGGTTTACTTAACAAAATATAATTGAAATTCTGGTTAACTTTGGTTCAGATTCAAAGAGTTTTATTGTTTTTATAAGGGGTTACCTAACAAAATATGATTGAAATTCTGGTGAAACATACATAGAAGAGCGATCAAGTTCTTGGGAAAGGGAGACAACATTCATAATCATGAAAGGAATGTAATATAAATAAACCGTAATTTTGTATCAATATTAAGTTAAATCTAAAAGTAAAAAAGAGCAAAAATATGTTGAGAATTTTTTTAATCTTGTGACAGGAGCATTGTTTCTGTAAAATACGAGGGGCGATTACTAACTTATCAAAATTATCTACATAGCCATGAAGAAAACAAGGGACTGCCGAAATTTTCACGGATATTGCCCAAGTTTGGTTTAGATTCAAAGAGATTTATTGTTTTGTTTAGGAGTTATATAATGAAATATGAGTGAAATATTATGTGGAACATACATAGAAAAGCGATGTTCTTGACGAAGGGAAATGGGAAATAGGAAATGTGAAGGGAATGGGAAAAGGGAAAGGGGCAAAGATAATCTTGACTATCTATGAGGAAACAGATCCATCGATAATCATCAGAGGATGATTAAGGTGTACAGGGAAGATGAGACGTCATATATTACAATACATTTTTGATCATTCATTCAATTTGATCAAAAATGCGGAAGCATGTTACAATACATTTTTGGTTTATGCAATTTCGATGATTTTAATTCAATTTGATCCAAGATGCGGAAGGCCTATTGACGCACGAATGGTGCTTGAACTTTTTTTGAGCTTTTTCTTGAGCTTGAGTTTTTCTAGATCGAAAAATAAGGGTTTCAATGATTGCCTTTGAAGTAGGAATATCAGAAACTACAGCTTACTTCTTACTTACTTACTTACTAATACTTCAGCATACTGCAATACTACAAAATGCACGCCTCCGTAGGCAACCTCGCAACCATTATCGTGCGTTAATATTGTTACGTTACAGCTATTGTAACAAACAAAAATGTCCAATGAACAAAGGCCCGATTCGTCTTTATTTGGAAGTTATTAGGCTTTGAGGATTAAAAAAATTAAAAAATCAAGAGAGCTATGATAAAACAAGAAACATTTTCCTGTACTTACAACAAAAAATATTCTTTATGGCATAATCTTTAGTGAAAAAAAATAAGAAATTTCGGAATTTTCAGAATTAAGTTACCATGGAACAAGGCGACAATTTTTTACCGAGTAACTAATCTGAAAATTCGAAATAAGCGTGCAAAATTGAACTACGTCTTTAAGGCCTTATAACTTCTAAACAAAGGCAAATCAGACCTAAGTCCATACAACATTTTTTTGAGCTTTTTCTTGAGCTTGAGTTTTCTAGATCGAAAAATAAGGGTTCCAATGATTGCCATTGAGGTAGGAATATCAGAAACTACAGCTTATAATGCAATACTACAAAATGCACGCCTCCGTAGGCAACCTCGCAACCATTGTCGTGCGCTAATATTGTTACGTTACAGCTATTGTAACAAACAAATATGTCAAATAAACAAAGGCCCGATTCGTCTTTATTTAGAAGTTATTAGGCTTTGAGGATTAAAAAAATAAAAAAATCAAGAGAGCTATGATAAAACAAGAAACATTTTCCTGTACTTACAACAAAAAATATTGTTTATGGCATAATCTTTAGTGAAAAAAACTAAGAAATTTCGGAATTTTCAGAATTAAGTTACCATGGAGCAAGGCGACACTTTTTTACCGAGTAACTTATCTGAAAATTCGAAATAAGCGTGCAAAATTGAACTACGTCTTTAGGCCTTATAACTTCTAAACAAAGGCAAATCAGACCTAAGTTCATACAACATTTTTTTGAGCTTTTTCTTGAGCTTGAGTTTTCTAGATCGAAAAATAAGGGTTTCAATGATTGCCATTGAGGTAGGAATATCAGAAACTACAGCTTATACTGCAATACTACAAAATGAACGCCTCCGTAGGCAACCTTAAAACCATTGTCGTCCGTTAATATTGTTACGTTACAGCTATTGTAACAAACAAATATATCAAATGAACAAATGCC
This sequence comes from Othius punctulatus, assembly GCA_951805005.1. NCBI lineage: Eukaryota > Metazoa > Arthropoda > Insecta > Coleoptera > Staphylinidae > Othius > Othius punctulatus. Next base: position 16,685,743 of record OX638141.1, read on the forward strand.
CGATTCGTCTTTATTTAGAAGTTATTAGACTTTGAGGATTAAAAAAATAAAAAATCAAGAGAACTATGATAAAACAAGAAACATTTTCCTGTACTTACAACAAAAAATATTGTTTATAGCATTATCTTTAGTGAAAAAAACTAAGAAATTTCGGAATTTTCAGAATTAAGTTACCATGGAACAAGGCGACAATTTTTTACTGAGTAACTAATCTGAAAATTCGAAATAAGCGTGCAAAATTGAACTACGTCTTTAAGGCCTTATAACTTCTAAACAAAGGCAAATCAGATCTAAGTCCATACAACATTTTTTTGAGCTTTTTCTTGAGCTTGAGTTTTCTAGATCGAAAAATAAGGGTTTCAAGGATTGCCATTGAGGTAGGAATATCAGAAACTACAGCTTATAATGCAATACTACAAAATGCACGCCTCCGTAGGCAACCTTAAAACCATTGTCGTCCGTTAATATTGTTACGTTACAGCTATTGTAACAAACAAATATGTCAAATGAACAAATGCCCGATTCGTCTTTATTTAGAAGTTATTAGACTTTGAGGATTAAAAAAATAAAAAAATCAAGAGAGCTATGATAAAACAAGATACAGTTTCCTGTACTTACATAAAAAAATATTGTTTATAGCATAATCTTTAGTGAAAAAAAAAAAGATATTTCGAAATTTTCAGAATTAATTTGCCATGGAACAAGGCAACAATTTTTTACCGAGTAACTAATCTAAAATTCGAAATAAGCATGCAACATTGAATTACGCCTAAGGAGGCTTTTAGGCCTTATAACTTCTAAACAAAGGGGAATCGGACCTAAGTCCATACAACATTTTTTTGTTACAATAGCTGATGTTTCCCAAAGTTTGTAACAGAGCTAATAAATCACAGTGTAAATATATGCCAAAATATAAGCCTAAGGAGGCTTTAAGGCCTTATAACTTCTAAACAAAGGCGAATCGGATCCAAAGTCCATACAACATTTTTTTGTTACAATAGCGTTCGTTTCCCAAAGTTTGTAACAGAGCTAATAAATCACCCTGTAAATATATGCCACTAATGAATTAAGTTCACTTTTTTGAGAATTAATTGTTATTCGTTTCCATGGAAATGCATTATTTTTACTAAAGTCAGTTAAAATTTGACGAATGACGTTTAAGTTTTGACGTTTTAAGAATTAATGGCAACCTCGCCACCACCGCTGTACGTAAAAATTATGACGTTACAAGTTACCCTTCTCCACTCAAAATAGAGAGGGAGGTAAATGCCAAAAATCTATGTGAACATACATTACATACATGTATGTAAATAAGTCTCTCCATCTCCCTATTACCTCACCAAAATTGCATGAAAATATTTTCAACAGTTTTCGAGATATCGCCTTGTAACACTTTTTAAAAACTCATCCAGTATACCAGGTGTTGAATTGGTTTGGTATTCGTTGAAATTTAAGATGTGAAACTGCATTTGTGCATTTTCCTGCTTTCCCGATTATTTAATAGAAGAGTAAACAAATGTTTAGAAACCTAAAATCTATATTTTTCTTTCAATCTGACTTTCACGCGCACGCACAAATATTTACATAAACAATTATGAATAATTCTAATTATTAAAGTTTATCAACATATTTTGCACTGTAAATATGTATTAAATATCAACAATAAACATTATTATTATTATAATCTTTCTTGTTTTACCGCTTCGGGTGTCGAAGTGGCAATAAACATAAACATATAAAAACTCAAATGAAGAAGATAATTTGTAACAAAAAATTAAAAAAAAAATTATATCCCTAAGATTATCGTTATAAAGGTGTATCGATGGAAAGATATTCCGATGTGATATAACGTGAGTCTGTCACAATATACGAAGTAATACAAGGTATTTAGCAGCGTCGAAACTGGAAGGGGACTCATATATAGGAAGTTTTAAGACGTTTATATTACATGTATATGCCGACGTTCGCCGCTCATGAAGACAATTCAAATTTGCTCAGTTCGTTGTATTGCTTGCACACGCTTTGTTAATTATTGTGCGGATCAACAACAATTCAGTTTTTCGTGCTCTCAGAAGTGTTAGAAGATTGACCTAACTCAAGGTAATAATTAATTATTAGTACATCGCATGTTTGCCTATGGCTTACAATTATTGAAGTTTTGTTTTTAATAATTATAAATGTTTAAATTCGAGTTATTCGTGCATAGTGCCAAATTTCAAGTACAAAATACATATTATTTATGTGTAAAATTATACATTTCTGTAAAACTTATGAATTTTAATGGTTTCAGAAAATTTACTACGTTGCAATCAGCAAAGGCAAATTTACTAATGAACATACTTAACTACGTCAATATACATATATACTGGATTCTGTTCTTCGTTTAATTTACTTTGAACATGAGTCCAGGTTTGTTGTTAATCAACTGAAACACCATATATTTTCATATGTTTATATGATTACAAGAAAAAAAGAGCTGATTAAGCCTCTAAATGAATTATCATACTAATTCACAGGCAAATTATAGCACAATAATAAAATTAAGAAACATAAATAACAAAATTGTTACAAAATATAACAAGATATAACAATATATGAATATATGAATAATATATGTTAATAAGTAAAATTATAACGCACATTAGTTAATAGAAACATTAATTATAAATTAAACAAGTTCCTTTGTGAGTATCACATAAATTTATGTATAATTGATCAAATGTATCACGTAAATGCCACCTAAATTCAAAATAAATACAATTAAATAGGAGTATTAATTTTCTCTGCAATAAATTTTAAAAATATGTAAAACAAATTAAAAAAATCAGTGAATTCTTTTTTCTTGAGAAAGTATGCCTTTTCAATTTATTTTATTTTACTTATAAGTATTATAAAAAGTAAAATAATAATTTAAACTTAAAGTAGTAACTTAAAAGTATTCAGAAGTACAATACAATACAATACTTATATTTATGACCAGTACCATTCAAAACATGCTAAAATTTTAAACAATTCAACTTTATGAATGTATGTTAGTATGTATGTATGTATGTATGTATGTGTGTATGTATGTATGTATGTATGCATGTATGTATGTATGTATGTATGTATGTATGTATGTATGTATGTATGTATGTATGTATGTATGTATGTATGTATGTACGTACGTACGTACGTACGTACGTACGTAAGTATGTATGTATGTATGTATGTATGTATGTATGTATGTATGTATGTATGTATGTATGTATGTATGTATGTATGTATGTATGGATGCATGTATGTATGTATGTATGTATGTATGTATGTATGTATGTATTCATGTATGTACAGTCATGCTCACATAAATCTAGTACAAAAATTTTGACATTGCTATATAAAATTGCTATTGTAACATAGTTTCTTGTACTAGATTTATGTGAGCATGACTGTACGTATTCATGTATGTATGTATTCATGTATGTATGTATTCATGTATGTATGTATTGATGTATCTACACTCTATTCACGATGTTTTTGCGTCAGGGGAGTCTACAAATATCTAATAATTTTGTTGAAAAACTGAATTCCCCAATGGAACTTGTCAATTTTTTTTAATGTTGTTTTAAATTTGAGGTTATAGTTTTTTAAATAACATTGATGCCAGATGTATAGTTTATATTATTAGAGATGAAAATGGAACGGCAGGAAATTATAAATCTGACAATGTGATATAAAGCAAATGTCTAGTAGACATAAAAAAAAACAATTAACTATTAATTCCACCACTGAATCAGTTTGTCCAACATGACAAAAATAAAACCCAGGCAACTCGGTTGCAAAAAGGTCGTGAATGTATATTACCTACCCATTCCATTTTACAAAATAGATAACAATCAGAATTGTGACAAACGTAAATTTCACTTCCGATTAGTAATTTTCACTCAATAACTAATCAGCGTAACTTAGAGCTGATTAGTTATTGAGTGAATATTATTGCTTTACAGGTAAATATCTAATTAAAACTTAAAATACCTCCCGCAAATTTGTCGTGAGGACAAAATGTATGCACTCACACATACACACACAGACTCTTTTTGTATGACTTACATTTCCTTAAAAATCTTTTCATTTTTGCACGATTAGAATATACTTAAACTGTTATTGTTTCACTATTGCATACTACAAATGTACAATTGCATAAAACGAGTAAATCGTTAACATCGAATCGAATAATTAATTTACATAAAACTAAAACTGTTATTGTTTCACGATTACATACTACAAATTTACAATTGCATAAAACGAGTAAATTGTCAACATCGAAACGAATAATTAATTTACATAAAACTAAAACTGTTATTGTTTCACTATTGCACAGTACAAATTTACAATTGCATAAAACGAGTAAATTGTCAACATCGAAACGAATAATTAATTTACATAAAACTAAAACTGTTATTGTTTCACTATTGCACAGTACAAATTTACAATTGCATAAAACGAGTAAATTGTTAACATCAAACGAATAATTAATTTACATAAAATAAAAGGCAGATAATGTATTTAAATTATTATTGCTAATAACAAATATATAGTGAATTTAAATAACTAGAATTTCCAGGTTTAATACTGCAACGTTGTCTGAAAGATTTCTGTACTTTTGCAAGATAATTATGGAATACATTAATTATTAATTGTTTCCAACAAACAATTAAACTAAATACACAAGTGAACCAGAAATTGTGCTTGTCTCTGTGATTAATAAATAATTGCTGCTTTGCATAAGCTATTAAGATTTAATTATGTAGATAGGCGTGGAAAAAATAAATAATGTATTGTGATTTTTCATTCATAAGTAATTTTATCAAATCTTATGCACTACGTTGATTTTAGTACTATAGTACTGTGAGTACTGCAAGTACTGTAAGTATAGTATTGTAACCGTGTACAAAAAAATATTTTGTTGTTTTTGGGCCCCTTTGCCACTTTGTCATGTGCCATGGATTTTGTTTCCTGGATAATTTAAGAGTACTATACGTAGTAGAAGTACTGTAACTCTGTACTAAATATTTTGTCATTTTTGGGCCCCTTTGCCACTTTGCCATGTGTAACTTCAGAGTACTATACGTAGTAAAAGTACTATAAGTAAGTTATCATAACATCATAATGTTAGTGATTTTTCATTCATAAGTAATTTTATCAAATCTTAGGCACTACGTTGATTTTAGTACTATAGTACTGTAAGTATTGTAAGTATAGTATTGTAACCGTGTACAAAAAAATATTTTGTTGTTTTTGGGCTCCTTTACCAGCTTGCCATGTGCCATGGATTTTGTTTCCTTGATAATTTAAGAGTACTATACGTAGTAGAAGTACTATAAGTACTGTGTGTACTGTAAGTAGTGTAAGTATAGTACGATAGTAACCGTGTACAAAAAAATATTTTGTGGTTTTTGGGCCCCTTGCCACTTTGCCATGTGCCATCGATTTTGTTTTCTTGATAATTAAACAGTACTATACGTAGTAGAAGTACTATAAGTACTGCAAGTACTGTAAGTATATTACTATAGTATTGTAACCGTGTTAAAAAAATGTTGTAATTTCTGGGCCCCTCTGCCACTTTTCCATGTGGCAGTTATCCATGTGGATAACTTAAGAGTACTGTACGAAGTAAAAGTACTATAAGTGCTGTAAGTACTGTAAGTATATTACTATAGTATTGTAAACGTGTACAAAAAAATATTTTGTCATTTCTGTGCCCCTTTGCCATTTTTCCATGTGCCATCGATTTTGTTTCCTCGATAACTTAAGAGTACTATACGTAGTAAAAGTATCATAAGTATTGTAAGTTCTGTAAGTACTGTAAGTATATTACTATAGTATGGTAACCGTGTACAAAAAATATTTTGTGGTTTTTGGGCCCCTTTGCCACTTTGCCATGTGCCATCGATTTTGTTTCCTTGATAATGAAACAGTACTATACGTAGTAGAAGTACTATAAGTACTGTAAGTATAGTACGATAGTATTGTAACCGTGTAAAAAAAAAATATTGTGTCATTTTTGGGCCCCTTTGCCACCTGCCATGTGCCATGGATTTTGTTTCCTGAACAACTTAAGAGTACTATACGTAGTAAAAGTACTATAAGTACTGTAAGTACTGTAAGTATAATACTATAGTATTAAAACCGTGTACAAAAATTTTTTTTTGTCATTTCTGGGCCCCTTTGCCACTTTGCCATGTGCCAACGATTTTGTTTCCTGGATAATTAAACAGTACTATACGTAGTAGAAGTACTATAAGTAATGCAAGTACTGTAAGTATATTACTATAGTATTGTAACCGTGTTAAAAAAATGTTGTCATTTCTGGGCCCCTCTGCCACTTTTTCATGTGGCAGTTATCCATGTGGATAACTTAAGAGTACTGTACGTAGTAAAAGTACTATAAGTGCTGTAAGTACTGTAAGTATATTACTATAGTATTGTAAACGTGTACAAAAAATTATTTTGTCATTTCTGGGCCCCTTTGCCATTTTTCCATGTGCCATCGATTTTGTTTCCTCGATAACTTAAGAGTACTATACGTAGTAAAAGTACCATAAGTATTGTAAGTTTTGTAAGTACTGTAAGTATATTACTATTGTATGGTAACCGTGTACAAAAAATATTTTGTGGTTTTTGGGCCCCTTTGCCACTTTGCCATGTGCCATCGATTTTGTTTTCTTGATAATTAAACAGTACTATACGTAGTAGAAGTACTATAAGTACTGTAAGTACTGTAAGTATAGTACGATAGTATTGTAACCGTGTACAAAAAAAATATTTTGTCATTTTTGGGCCCCTTTGCCACTTTGCCATGTGCCATGGATTTTGTTTCCTGGATAACTTAAGAGTACTATATGTAGTAAGAGTACTATAAGTACTGTAAGTACTGTAAGTATATTACTATAGTATTGTAACCGTGTACAAAATATATTTTGTCATTTCCGGGCCTCTTTGCCACTTTACATGTGCCATGGATTTTGTTTCCTTGATAATTAAAGAGTACTATACATAGTATAAGTACTATAAATACTGTAAGTTCTTTAAGTACTGTAAGTACTATAAGTATATTACTATAGTATTGTAACCGTGTACAAAAAATATTTTGTGGTTTTTGGGCCCCTTTTCCACTCTGCCACGTGCCATCGATTTTGTTTCCTTGATAATTAAACAGTACTATACGCAGTAGAAGTACTATAACTACTGTAAGTACTGTAAGTATAGTGCGATAGTATTGTAAACGTGTACAAAAAAAAATTTAGTCATTTTTGGGCCCCTTTGCCACATTGCCATGTGCCATGGATTTTGTTTCCTCGATTATATAAGAGTACTATACGTAGAAAAAGTACTGTAAGTTCTGTAAGTACTGTAAGTACTGTAAGTATATTACTATAGTATTGTAACCGTGTTCAAAAAAATATTTTGTGGTTTTTCGGCCCCTTTGCCACGTTGCATGTGCCATCGATTTTGTTTCCTCGATAACTTAAGAGTACTATACGTAGTAAAAGTAATATAAGTACTGTAAGTACTGTAAGTATATTACTATAGTATTGTAACCGTGTACAAAAAATATATTTTGTTGTTTTTTGGCCCCTTTGTCACTTTTCCATGTGCCATCGATTTTGTTTCCTCGATAACTTAAGAGTACTATACGTAGTAATAGTGCTATAAGTACTGTAAGTTCTGTAAGTACTGTACGCACTGTAAGTGTAGTACTATAGTATTTTAACCGTGTACAATAATATATTTTGTTGTTTTTGGGCCCCTTTGCCACTTTGCCATGTGTCATCGATTTTGTTTCCTCGATAACTCAAGAGTACTATACGTAGTAAAAGTACTATAAATACAGTAAGTACTGTAAGTTATCATTTCCTCGATAACTTAATAACGGAAATGAATTATTGGTTAAATAGAACGCTGAAGAGTTATTAATTTAAAATGGCAGACCGGAAATGAGGAAGTGGGAGTTTACTTATGTCATTATTTTGTTTATATGAATATTCTTAACTGCTTAAAAAATATGAGCTGTTAGTTAAAGACAGTAGCAAATATATATTTGCTACTGTCTTTAACTAACAGCTACTAACTAAAGTAGTTAACTACTGTCAAAGACAGTAGCAAATATATATTTGCTAACAGCTACTAACTAAAGTAGATAACTACTGTTAAAGACAGTAGCAAATATATATTTGCTACTGTCTTTAACTAACAGCTCATATTTTTTAAGCAGTTAAGAATATTCCTGTATGCTTTTTGTAAAAAAAAAATTAAGCAACCATTGTTTATATATTTATTCGATTAAAGTTTTCAATACTTTGAATACTATACTTAATATAGTACTTCAGTACTATAACTACAATAAGTACTATAAGTACTATAAGTACTAAAAGTTCTGTAAGTACTGTAAATATAGTACTATAGTATTGTAACCTTGTACAAAAAAGACTTTGCTGTTTTTGGGTCCTTTTGCCACTTTGCCATGTGCTATGGACTTCGTTACCTGGATAACTTAAGAACGGAAATTGAATTATTGACTGAATAAAACGCTGAAGAGTTATTAGTTGAAAATGGCAGACCGGAAGTGAGATAGTGGGAGTTTACTTGTGTCATTATTTTGTTTAGATGAATATTATTATATGTTATATGATCATTAACTGCTTAAAAAATATGACCTTCTAGTTAAAGATAATAGCAAATTTGCATGCTTCTTGTCTAAAAAAATTATAATTTGCATTAATTTTTATTCATTTGTGTAAAGTTTTCAATACTTTCAATACTTCAATCAATATAAACACTTTTTATTTACTTTTTCTAATACAAGTTGTAGGAATACTTCATCTGGGCAATTGTGAGTGAAATCATTAAATTAATTACTTCCAAGTGTTGTAAGCAGGTGCAAAACCATTCGCACCAAACAATAACAGATAATCAGGAAGGTTATTTAACGCAAAACATGTTACATTCCATATCCAATTCCTACTATTTGCGAAGTATGTACAATGGAATAAACTATTATTGCATTGTTATGAATACATTAGATTTAAAACTAAAGTGAAAACTTATATTTTGTAATAATTTATTGATTTATTACATTTTTTTCATTGTTATAGGACTACGTCTCATTTTTACAAATTTCATCTTCTATCTGAAAATATATAGCCAATAATAACACAAGACGCTATTGTCTACAGTTTTTTTGCGTATTAATTTTACATGAAATATTGATAAAATTTGAAACTTTATATAATTCCAATTTATAAATTTGAGAAATATTATGTAATAGTATAATATTTTTCAATGTTTTTTATCTAAGGATATTAAGGTTACGCAAATAGTTTGAGAAGAAATAATATTAAGTGATATGTAATCAGTGCTGCTTACATAGTTTTTTCATGAAATGAAACTCTTAAAATGCAATATAATTATAATAATAATAATATGTTTATTAGTGTTAATACTTACCTTCAAGTTTACATACATCATAAATACAAGGCAACCAATATGTTAATAATACCAATAATAATAATAATAATATGTTTATTAATGTTAATACTTACATACAAGATTACATACATCATAAATACAAGGCAACGTATAAGTACTATTTAATGTACAGTTAAACAATACAGTTTAAAATTGGTGAAATTGATTTAGATTTAATCAATTAATCAAATAAATCGAATTGTTAAGATACAGAATTAAATGCAATGTATATTTAATATTTTTGTTATATCTGCAATACTATACTGTTAATTATTATATAATACATATTATATTTATAGTTTGGTCCAGGGTTGGTGTGATTTAAATCAATTGTTTTAAATAATGATTTAAATAAAATGTTTTTTTTAATAAGTCATTAATATTAATAAAAATTGATTTTTGTCTTTTTAATCATTGTTTTTGCAATGTTTGTACATTCCAATAGGTGTACAATTAAAAATATAATGTAACTATAGAGTTAGAATGATTTAAAATAGATAATTGTAAGTAAATAAACTATTTCAATTTTCTTCCATTTATGGTCCATCTCATTTTGTACAGATACACATAATTGCTTTTTTTAATAATCAATTCTTGCTCAAAGTCAAGATTTTATTTTCTTAAATCATATGATTTGAATCGTGATGTAAATCAATTAATTTAAATCATATCTAAACTGGCAAAAACTAATCAGAAATATAAAAAAATCAAATAAATCATGATTTATCTCATCTCATTTTGTACAGATACACATAATTTTTTTTAATAATCATTTCCTGCTCAAACTAATGAGTTTATTTAAAAAAAATCATATGATTTGAGTAGTGATGTAAATCAATTGATTTAAATCATGTCTAAACTGGCCAAAACTAATCAGAAATATAAAAAAATCAAAAAAATCATGATTCATCTCATCTCATTTTGTACAGATACACATTTTTTTTTTTAATAATCATTTCTTACTCAAACTCAAGACTTTATTAAAAACAATTATATGATTTGAATCGTGATGTAAATCAATTGGTATAAATCATATCTAACTGGCAAAAACGAATCAGAAATATAATAAAATCAAATAAATCATAATTTATCTCATCTCATTTTGTACAGATACACATAATTTTTTTTTATCAATTCTTGCTTAAAGTCACGACTTTATTTTAAAAAAATCATATGATTTGAATCGTGATGTAAATCAATTGATTTAAATCATATCTAAACTGGCAAAAACTAATCATAAATATAAAATAAAAATCTAATAAATCATGATTTATCTCATCTCATTTTGTATAGACACACATAATTGTTTTTTATAATAATCAATTCTTGCTTAAAGTCAAGATTTCATTTTTTTTTAAATCATATAGTTTGAATCGTGATGTAAATCAATTGATTTAAATCATATCTAAACTGGCAAAAACTAATCAAAAATATAAAAAAAAAATCTAATAAATCATGATTTATCTCATCTCATTTTGTACAGATACACATAATTTTTTTTAACAATCAATTCTTGTTCCAACTCAAGGCTTGATTTAAAAAAAATCATATGATCTGAATCGTAATGTAAATAAATTGATTTAAATCACATCTAAGCTGGCAAAAAGTAAGCATAAATATTACGAAAATCAAATAAATGATTATTTATTTGATTTAAAAAAATCATATGATTTGAACCGTAATGTAAATAAATTGATTTAAATCACATCTAAGCTGGCAAAAAGTAATCATAAATATTACGAAAATCAAATAAATGATTATTTATTTGATTTAAAAAAATCATTGATTTTTGATTTTTTTTAAATCATGATTTATTCCAACCCTGGTTTGGTCAATATAAACATAATTCAATTCACACTTTCTTCACGCACAAAATGTATATGTTGATATACCGAGCGATTCGTAACAAATTATATGTTTGTAAGCGTTTTTTTGATACGATAATCTACGAAGATTATATTATACAGTGACTAACCACCACTTTCATAGTTTTTAAACTAAATTTCAAGCAATTAGAGAGAAACATTTATTGTAAGTAGTAAAATATAAATTTATTATGCGTAGAAAGTCTGTAGGTAATTTAATTTGGAATGTAGCAGAGAAGTTGGGACATATAAAAATTACACTTGCTTCGATGAACAAACGCTTCCATTTAAATGAGAACCATTGTATCTGTCTACTATTTTATACTAATTACTTATTGTTGTGTCCTCTTCTGCGAATAGCAACTTTGCAGAACAATATTTCTTACCAGATTAATTAAAAATTTGTACCACAGCTGTATTTGTAATGTAACTTAATACACTGACACATTGAAATTAAGTTACGTTATGTAATGATTATTTCCCGGTAACAAAACCTCTTGCATAAATACTGAAATAAATTACGGGTAGTGTTCTTAATTGCACGATAATTTAATTATCATATTTTATTACGGATGCGTAACATTTAACCAAACTTTATGATACTTGAGTAATATGCTATCGAATTTATTGCTATTTTAATTGCCGTAAATGGGCAATTCATTTAATCAGAAAGGAAAATCTGATCATTTTTTTGTATAAAATAATATATAAAAGTTGCCAATTCATTATTGACATTACATTATTAAAAATATTAACAAAACTTTATGATACTTGAGTAATATGCTATCCAATATACTGCTATTTTAATTGCCGTAAATGGGCAATTTTACAATTTTACGTAATCAAAAGGAAATTCTGATATTTTTTTTGTATGAAATAATATACAGGGTGTTTCAGGAGGAAGTGCAAATATTTTGGGAAGATGTGGTATGGATGATTCTTAGTGTTTCTTCTTTCTTTTTTTATAATTGTAATTTATAATAATTCTTAAAATATGTCATATCAGCATGCGTCCCATCGTTAATCAATGGTTAAAACTATCAATTACGATTATTTGTCATTTGTTTTAAAAAAGCTCTAGATATCGCCATATCACATTTAAGATTTTAAGGTGTAACCAAAAATTTAAAAAATCAATACAGGCGGTTAAATTACAAAAAGTTGCACAATTTAGTGGTCAGTAATATTCTGTGGAGAAAACCAGAAAAATCCGCTTACTTCCGGAGATATTCGACAAAATCAGAAATCTTGCAATTTCGTTTTAATTTTTTTCTAAAGTTATTTGAAAAGGTTTAAGAAAACCAAAGGCACTTTCTCGTTGCCACTATTTTAGCTGTACAAGACAGCGTTTATTAATTTCCAGTACAACGTTTCGTTTCGAAGAAAACAAGAAAATATTGCACTTCTTCCTGAAACACCCTGTATAAAAGTTGTCAATTGATTATACACTATTAAAATATTAAGTAAAAGTGTAGTCGATGCCATTCATATCTGCCTAAAGGCATCACCGTTTAAAACCATTAGTCTGTATCAATAACTTGATCTGAATATGTGAAATTCGGAGAAAGTATAAGATGGAAGTAAAACCTATCACAATATTAATCAATTAATCAATCAATCAATCAATTATTTATTTCACGTAGCCATATTCATTACATGGATGTTATGTCATGATAATATAAAATACAAAATATAAAATATAAAAAATAAAAAATACAACATGCAAAATAAAAAATACAAAATACAGAATGCAAAATTCAAAATCCAAATGCAAAATGCAAAATGCAAAATATACATTCAAAATGTACAAATGTACAAATTTATTGATACACATCATGTATTGATCCACAAAATGCAAAATGGAAAATCTAAATGTAAAATTCAAAATGCAAAATGCAAAATAAAAAGTACAAAATACAAAATACAGAAAGCAAAATTCAAAATCCAAATGCAAAATGCAAAAAAATACATTTAAAATGTACAAATGTACAATTGTATTGATCCATCATGAGTTAATTTGTTACAAATATTTGTGCACTTTCAGGTTATAACAATTATAGTATTGTAAAAACTTATAAATGTGCATTTGAAACGCTTAAACTGATGAGACCTGATAGGTCGAAACCGGTCTTCAGCTGTTCGATGGAAATAATACCCAAATGCTCATTCATAAGGTATAAAGTATAAAATACAAAATATAAAATACAAAATGTAAAATACAAAGTACAAAATGTAAAATGCAAAATGCAACATGCAAAATGCAAAATGGGAAATGGAAAATGCAAAATACAAAATATACATTTAAAATATACAAATGTACAAAGTATTGATCCATTCTGAGTAATTTATTAAAAATATTTGTGCACTTTCACGTTATAACAATTGAAGGATCTGGAAGTAAAAGTGTTTAAGTGCATTTTTGGTAGTTCTGAGATAAATGTCTATAAAGTTAACTTGAAATTCAAAATTCCAGGAGTAAGTTTTGAAAACCGTGTTAATATTTTAGTCTAAACCTAAGACTAAAATATTAACACAGTTTTCTAAACTTATTCCCGGAATTTTGAAATTCAAGTTAACTTTAAAGCCATTTATCTCAGAACAACCAAAAATGCACTTAAACTCTTTTACTTCTAGACCCCTCAATTAGAGTGTTGTAAAAACTTACAAATGTGCATTCAATGTGCAATCAAGCGTTTCACTTGAACTGATGAGACCTGATAGGTCGAAACCGGTCTTCAGCTGCCCGATGGAAATAATTCCCAAATGCACATTTATAAGTTATAAAATATAAAATACAAAATACAAAATACAAAATACAAAAGACAAAAGACAAAATGCAAAATAGAAAATCTTAATGGAAAATTCAAAATGCAAAATGCAAAATACAAAATATACATTCAAAATGTCCAAATGTGCAAATGTCCTTCCATCCTGAGTTAATTGATTAAAAATATTTGTGCACTTTCAGGTTATAACAATTATAGTATTGCAAAAACTTATAAATGTGCATTTCAAACGCTTGAACTGATGAGACTCGATAGGTCGAAACTGGTCTTCAGCTTTCCGATGGATATAATTGCCAAATGCACATTTATAAGTTATAAAATATAAAAATCAAAATACAAAATACAAAATACAAACTATAAAATACAAAATGCAAAATACAAAATACAAAATGTAAAATGCAAAACCTAAATGCAAAATGCAAAATGCAAAATTCAAAATGGGAAATGGAAAATACAAAATATACATTTAAAATGTACAAATGTACAAATGTATTGATCCATCCTGAGTAATTGATTTAAAATATTTGTGCACTTTCAGGTTATAACTATTGAAGGGTCTAGAAGTAAAAGTGTTTAAGTGCATAATTCCCTAATGCACATGTATAAGTTATAAAATATAAAATACAAAATGCAAAATGCAAAATGCAAAATGCAAGATTTAAATGCAAAATGCAAAATGCAAGATTTAAATGCAAAATGCAAAATGCAAAATGGGAAATGGAAAGTGCAAAATACAAAATGTACATTTAAAATGTACAAATGTACAGATATATTGATCCTTCCTGCGTAATTGATTAAAAATATTTGTGCACTTTCAGGTTATAACAATTGAAGGGTCTGGAAGTAAACGTGTTTAAGTGCATTTTTGGTAGTTCTGAGATAATTGGCTTCAAAGTTAACATGAAATTCAAAATTCCAGGAATTAGTTTAGACAACCGTGTAAATATTGTAGTCTAAACCTAAGTATAAAATATTAACACAGTTTTCTTAACTGATTCCTGGAATTTTGAAATACAAGTTAACTTTAAAGCCATTGATCTCAGAACAACCAAAAATGCACTTAAAGCCTTTTACTTCTAGACCCCTCAATTATAGTGTTGTAAAAACTTACAAATGTGCATTCAATGTGCAATCAAGCGTTTCACTTGAACTGATGAGACCTGATAGGTCGAAACCGGTATTCAGCTGTCCGATGGAAATAATTCCCAAATGCACATTTATAAGTTATAAAGTATAAAATACAAAATACAAAATACAAAATACAAAATACAAAATACAAAATGAAAAATGCAAAATGCAAAATGCAAAATGTAAAATGGAAAATCTAAATGCAAAATGCAACATGCAACATGCAAAATGGGAAATGGAAAATGCAAAATACAAAATATACATTTAAAATATACAAATGTACAAATGTATTGATCCATTCTGAGTATTTTATTAAAAATATTTGTGCACTTTCAGGTTATAACAATTGAAGGGTCTGGAAGTAAAAGTGTTTAAGTGCATTTTTGGTAGTTCTGAGATAATTGGCTTCAAAGTTAACATTAAATTCAAAATTCCAGGAATTAGTTTAGACAACCGTGTAAATATTGTAGTCTAAACCTATGTCTAAAATATTAACACAGTTTTCTAAACTTATTCCGGGAATTTTGAAATTCAAGTTAACTTTAAAGCCATTGATCTCAGAACAACCAAAAATGCACTTAAAGCCTTTTACTTCTAGACCCCTCAATTATAGTGTTATAAAAACTTACAAATGTGCATTCAATGTGCAATCAAGCGTTTCACTTGAACTGATGAGACCTGATAGGTCGAAACCGGTCTTCAGCTGCCCGATGGAAATAATTCCCAAATTCACATTTATAAGTTATAAAATATAAAATACAAAATACAAAATACAAAATACAAAATACAAAATACAAAATACAAAATACAAAATACAAAATGTAAAATACAAAATACAAAATGTAAAATGAAAATCTAAATGCAAAATGCAACATGCAAAATGCAAAATGGGAAATGGAAAAAGCAAAATACAAAATATACATTTAAAATATACAAATCTACAAATGTATTGATCCATTCTGAGTAATTTATTAAAAATATTTGTGCACTTTCAGGTTATAACAATTGAAGGGTCTGGAAGTAAAAGTGTTTAAGTGCATTTTTGGTAGTTCTGAGATAAATGACTTTAAAGTTAACTTGAAATTCAAAATTCCAGGAATAAGTTTAGAAAACAAAGTTAATATTTAGTCTAAACCTGAGTCTAAAATATTAACACAGTTTTCTAAACTTATTGGTGGAATTTTGAAATTCAAGTTAACTTTAAAGCCATTTATCTCAGAACAACCAAAAATGCACATAAACTATTTTACTTCCAAACCCCTCAATTATAGTATTGTAATAACTTACAAATGTGCAATTAAGCGTTTCACTTGAACTGATGAGACCTGATAGGTCGAAACCGGTCTTCAGCTGTCCGATGGAAATAATTCGCAAATGCACATTTATAAGTTTTCACAATGCTATAATTGTTATAACCTGAGAGTACACAAATCTTTTCAATACAAAATATAAACATTACAATTGCATCACAACTTGCGTCATGTAAAAAAATATTTCAATCTTAATGGCATTTAAAAATTAATATCAACTGCATTTTTATGTACATATAATGTAATTTTACCACTTTCATTGTCAAGGTCATTAGCGCAACATGTAATATTAAATTGTCGGTCTACAAATTCGATGCATCTGCACTTTTTAATAGTGCAATAATTATGGTGCAATTGGGCATTGCATATAGGCCGACTCCTCATATTCTGATATCAAATGAAGCATGCAATTTTAATTTCACAATGTGGAGGAACAATATATTAAACACTGATACGCGACTAATTTTCAGCGTATATGCATTGAAAGAGATAAGTATATATGCTTTAATTCTTTGCTCGCTTACCAGTATTACGCAATTACGACTGATTAGCACATTAAATTTATGAGAAGTGTGTCAAACTGTTTCTTTCATGAATATTACGCGTATTGTTGCACCTTTGGTTCGTCATTTAAAAAAAGACGACTAAAATTGAATCTATCCTATGAAAATCTTAGTTTTATTTTTTTAAGTTTACGATTTATTATCCACGCGGTTTCTTTTAATATTTATCCATAAGAAATTAAGTGCTGTGTCGTAGTATGCGGCCAGTTGCTGCATATAAAGTGGAAAGTGCATTTTACCGTCTATGCGCAGATTTTTTTCGTGATAAATATGGGTCAAATTTTACTTTCCGCTGGTCAACAGCGTATTCACCTGTGTTTGCAAAACTATTTATATACGTACATTAAGGTTTTATCATGTCTAGAAAGAGCTCTCATGAATTGTCTTCATTGGCACATTGATTCCCAATGCTGTCTATTAGCATTAATAAATAACATTTCAGACACTTTAATTCAAAAGATTTATTATTTACTCTCAGGTATTACAATTTTAGTATTGTGAAAACTGTGAATGTGCATTTGTGAATTATTTCCTCGGATGTTTTGCTATGAATATCTAGTGATTTTGTTGGCAGTGTTTCGGAAATAACTGAATTCCCCAATGGAACTTGTCAATTTTTTTTAGATTAAGTTGTTTTCATTTTGAGGTTATATTTTTTAAATACCATTGCTGCCAGATGTAAAGTTAAAATTATTAGAGATAAAAATGGAACGGAAAAAAATTATAAATCTGATGATGTGGTAGGAAGAAAATGTCTAATAGACATCGACACAAAAATATAATTAACTTCCGTTGCATTACTGAATCAGTTTGTCCAACATGACAAAAAGAAAACCCAGCCAACTCGGTTGCAAAAAGGTCGTGAATGTATAATAATTACTCATATTTTCCTTTGTAAAATTTGTTGTTTCTGTTAGTATTTGAATGATAATTTGTTATTTCATTGGACAGCTCTCACATAAGAGCTCTTTCTAGACATGAAAAAACCTTAATGTACGTATAGAGCTATATGTAGCTTCTAGTGCAGTACTTCTGCTGCACCTAGTATTCGTGGAAATAACTGGATTCGATGAGCCATAATTTTTAATTGAATAATCTTTAATTTCCTATGTATCAGCTAACTGTTCTTAAAGATTCTTTGTTTTTGTATATACCTATGTTGCATTTTTATTGTTTCGCATTTCTTAATCACATACATTTTGCACTATCCGTGTATCCATTGTTTTAATGTTCATTTGAATAATTCATGGTTTGCCTTCTCTGCGGTCTGCTAATTTATTAATTGGGGCAGTAAGTGTAAGATAATATTTATTATTATTAAAGGCGTGCCTGGGAACTTGGTACCTATGCGTTGAATATTTTCTATGGTTCGGATTTTATCTGCTGGGTATATCCAATCAGCAAGAAACAGTTCAATCTTCATTTTTGTTTGCATTAATTGCATCGTACAGTTCTCGAGGTTGCGATAATACGATTTTTTCGTTTAGGCTTAATCTTGATTTTGCTACATTATCTCGATGCAGATCATTAAAAATTCGAGGCAGTTGATTCTTATTAGCAACCGTTACTGGAATTGGAAAATCCAGATCACGACTCTTGGATTAATGCGTGGCTGGATGAAAATTAAAATCTACACTAACATTATACAGTTACAGCAACAGTATTAAAAATAAACATAATATACAGCGGAACATTGAAATCGAAATAGTGGCTTCTGTGTGTCACAGAAGACGCAATTCTGTGGTCTTCGAAATCGAAATGGTGTCTTCTGTGAGTTAAGAATGTTTGTAACTACTGCATAGTCACAGATTCATAGATTTATGCTATGCTATGCTGTGGCAATGCTATCGCTATGGGCGTTTTCAACAGCGTTAAAGCGCCTTGAATATGACCATAGCGATAGCATTGTCACAAAATAGCGTTGCGTCGCGTAAGAAATCCCTGAATTAGCCTTTACTCTGCGTCACTGTGAAAATTTTGCATCTGCAATAAAATTTGGTGAATTGTATTGAAAATTTAGGATTTGACAATAAAAAAATTGCAAACTACAAAATTTTCTATGAAAATTCCCCGGCAGAATCAAAATTTCATACTTTTCATTGAAAGCGTTCAATGAGCGTGTATAATTTTATAATTTTCAGTGTAAATTTTGCATCTGCCAATAAAATGTTGTGCTTTGTATTGAAAATTTAGAAATTGAGAAATTTGAAATTTTTATTGAATTGAATTGATTACTTTGCTATTGTACAATTAATTTTTTACAACTTTCACTGAAAGTTTGCAATGTACCTTTTATTATTTTATAACCTTTAGAGTGAATCTTGCAATTTCCAATGAAACAATGAAGGAAAAGTTGAAATTTCGTAATTTACCGGGGAAAAATTGCCTTCCAGTATAAAAATTTCACAGTTTTTGTTGATGGCGGGTGATGTTCAATGAGCATGTATAATTTTGTAATTTTCAGTATACATTTTGCATCTCCCAATAAAATTTTGTGATTTGTATTGAAAATTTTAGAATTGACTATAAAATATAGCAATTCAAATTGCTAATTACAAAATTTTGTATGAAAATTTCCCTGCAGATTCAAAATTTCATACTTTTCATTGAAAGCGTTCAATGAGCGTGTATAATTTTATAATTTTCAGTGTAAATTTTGCATCTGCCAATAAAATGTTGTGCTTTGTATTGAAAATTTAGAAATTGAGAAATTTGAAAATTTTATTGAATTGAATTGATTATTTTGCTATTGTACAATTAATTTTTTACAATTTTCACTGAAAGTTTGCAATGTACCTTTTATAATTTTATAACCTTCAGAGTGAATCTTGCAATTTCCAATGAAATAATGAATGAAAAGTTGAAATTTCGAAATTTTCCGACGAAAAATTGCCTTGCAGAATCAAAACTTCACAATTTTTGTTGATAGCGTGTAATGTTCAATGAGCATGTATAATTTTGTAATTTTCAGTGTAAAATTTGCATCTGCTAATAAAATTTTGTATTAAACATTTAGAAATTGAGAAATTTGAAAATTTTATTGAATTGTATTGAGTGGTTTTGTCTTGTACAATTAATTTTTCACAATTTTCACTGAAAGTTTGCAATGTACTTTTTATAATTTCATAACCTTCAGAGTGAATCTTGCAATTTCCATTGACACAATGAAGGAAAAGTTGAAATTTCGTAATTTACCGACGAAAAATTGCCTTGCAGAATCAAAACTTCACACTTTTTGTTGATAGCGTGTAATGTTCAATGAGCATGTATAATTTTGTAATTTTATTTTACTCCTCAAAATAAAATTTTGTTATTTGTTTTGTAAATTTTTAAATTGACTATAAAATATAGCAATTCAGATTGCAAATTACAAAATTTTGTATGAAAATTCCCCTGTAGAATCAAAATTTTACACTTTTCATTGAAAGCGTTCAATGAGCAAGTATAATTTTGTAATTTTCAGTGTAAATTTTGCACCTGCAATAAAATATTGTGATTTGTATTAAAAATATCGAAATTGAGAAAAATGTCAAAATTTTATTGAATTGAATTGAATAGTTTGGTATTGTACAATTAATTTTTCACAATTTTCACTGAAAGTTTGCAATGTACCTTTTATAATTTTATAACCTTCAGAGTGAATCTTGCAATTTCCAATGAAACAATGAAGGAAAAGTTGAAATTTGTAATTTACCGACGAAAAATTGCCTTCCAGTATCAAAATTTCACAGCTTTTGTTGATAGCGTGTAATGTTCAATGGGCATGTATAATTTTGTAATTTTCTATAAATTTAAAAATTTATAATTTTAAATAAATTTAAAAATTTAATTTAAAATTCTATAAATTTAGAAGGGCATTTAAAACAAAGCGTGATTTTTATATAAGTTTAAAAAAATGTCAAATTTTTGATGAATTTCTATAAAATGTCTACAATTGTTATGAAATTCTGTTATTTTTATTATATTTCTACATTTTTCGTAAAATTTACGTACTCAAATGTACGTAAAGTTTGTTTCAATATCTAAAAGTTCTATAAATTTAGAAGGGCTTTTAAAATAAAGCGTGATTTATATATTAGTTTAAAAAATGTCCAAAAAATGAGAGAGTTTTGATGAATTTCTATAAAATACCTACAATTGTTACGAAATTCTGGTATTTTTTAATTATATTTCCGCATTTTTCGTGAAATTTGGGTACTCAAATGTATCAAAAGTCTGTTTCAATTTCCTAAAGTTTTATAAATTTAAAAGGGCGTTTAAAACAAAGCGCGATTTTTATATAAGTTTAAAAAATGTGCAAAAAATGACAAAGTTTTGATGAGAATCTATAAAATGCATACAATTGTTACGAAATTCTGCTATTTTTATCATATTTCTACATTTTTCGTGAAATTTAGGTACTCAAATGTATCTAAAGTCTGTTTCATATTTTTAAAGTTCTCTAAATTTTGAAGAGCGTTTAAACAAAGTGAACTTTTTATATACCTAATGTCAAATTTTTGATGACGAAATTTCTCGTCATATCCGAATAAAATATTTTCAAACCACATAATGAACGTAATGATCTTAAATGTATGTGATTAATCTCTGTCCTAACCTTATAAGAAAATTTAAAAAACCAAAATTACCCAACCGACAGTTTTCCAAAAATTTACAGTTGAAAAGGCAGACAAGAAAACTGACTATATGATGATGATTTAACGAATGCAATGATCTCAAATATTGTACGAGTAATCTCTGATTTTACGTTTATCAACACTTGAAAAAAAAACAAAATCACCCCAATGAGAGTTTTCCCAAAATATACAAATTAAAGATTTTGTAGGACAAATTACATTACTTCACATTTTTAATACAATAGTATATTGTAATAAGAGTGCGGAAAGGGCTTCATTGCAAAACGAGTATGAAAGTTGGAGCACGAACGCCAGCGAGTGCTCCATTCATACGAGTTTTGCAATGGCCATTTCCGCAAGAGTGTTACATACTATTTTTTCTACGAAAGTGTAGAAAACTAAAGATTAATGTAAATTTAATCATTAATTTAAAATAAATGTCATTGTCATTAATTTAAACGTCAGAAAATTTATAAATCGCTGTCACCAAATCGAGACTCGAAATTTATACATTAATACTGGAAGTAGAAGAATATCAATAATGGATTCCGATAGTGACGATATAACAAACACTCCGCCGGAACTTGCGGCCATTGCATCCACAGTTTCGTCCGATTTATTGCCTCAAAAATCAAAAGAGAGGTATTGGAGTGCGGAAAGTGAGTGCGGAAAGTACTTTCCGCACTCATATAAGTGCGGAAAGTACTTTCTGCACTCCTTGTAACAAATACCAACTTTCAAGGTAAAATTTTATGACAGAAAACGCGTCTTTCAACACTTTCGTAGAAAAATACATTTTTAAAACTTAATAGGTACCTTTTGAATGACTGATATTTTTATCAATTATTGGGCGATTTTTAATATTTGTAATAAGTATAGAATACGAATGAAACACAATTTCAATTTTTACACTTTTTAAAGAATCCTAAAAAAGGTATTTTACGCAAATTTTAAATACTTCTTCTAACTCTTATATTTTTATCAGTTCTTGGGCGATTTTTAATATTTGTAATCAGTATATGTATAATTCGAATAAAATACAATTTCAATTTTGGCACTTTTTTCGAATCCTAAGAAATTCAATAATATTTTACTCAAATTTTAGATTCTTTTGCATTGATTTTGAATTTTTCTGATATCTTACTTAAATTTTAGATATTTATGCATAGAATTTGACATTTTCATTTATTTAATAGACCTTTCATGAAAATACACTTCAGGGCGTAATGAATTCATTACGCCCTCTTATTACGCCCCCTACTTTTAAAAATAAAGTAATAGATACAAGAATAATAATATTTAAGCTGCATAGTACAATGCTACTACATTTTTGTAGCTAAAGCCAAAATCATGAAATATTGGTACTTTATGGAAAAATAATTAAAATTGCACTTATTGTTGAGTAAAATATGTAGTACTTGTAGATGCTCTATCAAAAACTTCACATATTATTTTATTATATCACGCAGAGTGTATTATTACATCAAGTACTTTTAAAAAGAAAGTTAAAGAAAGTTTTCAATAAAAATTCATATAAATAATAATATTTAAAAGAATAAAAATTAATATTTTAATATATATATAATCGATCTTTATTGAGCTATCGACCCCATATGGGGTCTTTCCGCCTATATTTTAATATTTTACAATATTTTTAATATTTTACAATATTTTTAATATTTTAAATACTGGTAGTATTTAAATATAAATATTTTTTTGGTGTATGTTGTTTTTATTAATTTTATAATTTGTCAAAATTCAACAAATAAATAAATAATGAAAAATCAAAATATTTATGAAAAATTTCATCTAATACCATATATAATGTACTTAAAATGAAACACCTCTGAAAATGGCTGATAATAGCCGAAACTAGTCAAGCGAAAAACAAATAATAAAAATAATAAAAGCAACATGAGCAAGAAACCTCGTTATGTTTAAATACTACCAGTAAGTACTCGTGATAAAGAAGAAAGAAAACAATAAAAAATGTAATAATAACTGGTATTCATTTTTTTATTGTTTTCTTCTTAATTGGAGTACTTACTGGTAGTTTATATATGAAGATGTTTTCTTGTTTTTCTTCTTTAATATAAGTTTGTAGAATATTTGGATGAAAATAGGTGTACTTGCCATGTAAGTACGCCAATTAAGAAGAAAACAATAAAAAATATAATAATAACTGGTATCCAAAAAATGGATGAAACTATATCAAAAATATTTAAGCTGCATAGTTTATTGCTACTAAATTTTTTAAGCTAAAGCCAAAATCACGAAATATTGGTTATACCATGGAAAATAATCAAAATTGCACTTATTGTTGAGTATAATAAACAGTTGTTGGAGATGCTTTATCAGAAACTTCACGTATTATTTTATTATATCACGAAGAGTGTAAATATTAGCAATAATGAATTTGTTATTGTGATATTAGTTGTTATCAAAATAAAACTTTGGCATGCACAGCGAATTTGCGAATCATTATTTCAGAACCGTGAAATTGTGATAGGTTGTACCATAACAAATTATAACTGAAGAAAACGCATTCTTCATTTTCCAAAATAAATCTTATTTTAGTTGTAATAGTCACCAGATTCAGAACAACTTTGTCGACGGCTTTTTCTTGTTTTCTAAATAAAAATTTATAAATTTAAGAATAGGTTTTAAATATTTAGGTAATTTGTCGATTGCGCTATAACTTGTGCATTTGCTAAGAATATAGCATTCAGGAATACTGAACACAAATCTAAGATTAAATATACAATAAATAAACTTTCATACAATAATAATAATAGAAACCTAACCTATCCTAACCTAACCTTACCTACTTTGAATTTTCTCACTTATTTAATACTGAAGCTTTGTCAAATTTTCAGGAAAATTAGCTTCAGGTATACTGAACACAAATGTAATATTAAATATACAATAGATAATTTTTCAAAAATTTCTGTAATAGAGACCTAACCTAACCTAATTTACATTTTCTTACTTATTTATTACTGAAACATTGTCAAATTTTCAGGAGAATTAGCTTCAGGTATACTGAATACAGATCTATAATTAAATATACAATAAATAAAATTTCAAAAATTTCTGTAATAGAAACCTAACCTAACCTAACCTAAACAACCTAACCTACTTTTGATTTTCTCACATTTATTTTTTCTTATGTTCTTTATATTCTTTGGGCTTTGGATTTGGGAAGAATTAAAAAAATTAAAAAAATTACCTAATTAATTTGCGATTTATTGGTTTTTCATTGCTTTTATGTAGTACTGTAACTTTATATGTAGTTACATTATATTTTTAATTGTTCATCTATTGGAATATACATTGAGTGCAAATGCAATGTTTAATTTAAAACAATTCAATTTTGTTTTAAATCAATAACTTATTTAAAAAGAAATAATTCATTTGAATCACACCAAATTAAAACAACGTATCGACGAATATTGCATTTGATGGATCATTATCATTTAACAAACAGTTAATTCAACACCGAAATTATAACTGGTCGCTAATATATTTTGGGAAATTTTGACTAAGCGTTTTCAAGATTAGTAATAAAATATACTATACTTGCGGTCGAAACGGTTCTTGCTTAACACACATTGGTTAAGTGAAAGTGTGAACTATCTATGACATTATGTTAAATTTGTATACCTTGAATGCGCCTAACTGATGAAAAATACAAACAAGAATTGTGCAGTAGAAGGTATAATGCTATTACATAATACTTTAATGTTATCATACTAACTTTATGCGTGGCTCAAATTGCCCTAGGTACCTGCTCATAAGGTTAATCAAATTTTATGGCTTCGTGCTTTGCTGTGTGCAAATGATTTAATGGTAAGTCACTCGAACATTGAGAATCTAAGTTCGTAAAATACTTGTACCTGAGTTGTTACGACAGACCATGGATCCCATTCAAGCAAATGTTTACATGCATTTTAAGACCAATTTAAAAATATGAAAAATTTCAGATAGTAAGGAAGGTATAATTTAGTTGTATCAACTGATAGCTGATTTTTGTTACTTCTGCAAAAGATCAGTTGAAGTTAAAAATTACCATTTTATGGGTACCCAATTAGAATACCATTAAGTAGGGGAGAGTTGGGTAAAACTGAGGTTAACAATTACCATTTAAGGGTACCCAATTAGAATACCGTTAAGCCTAAGGCTCAGTTGTACAATCGTGGATCATCCTTGACCATGGTTCGGTTACCTAGGATACAATTGTTAATACAATGGTATCCTTGGAAATTGAACCACGATCAAGGATGATCCACGATCGCACAACTGGGCCTAAGTAAGGAAGAGTTGGGTAAAACGGGGGTTGAAAATTGCCATTTAAGGGTGCCCAATTAGACCATTAAGTACCTACCAAATTAGAATAAAAAAATAGTGAATATGATAGCAGAATAGCACTGCCTTTAACGGATGGGCAATGCTATTTAGAGATAGGCAACCCATTTCACAAAGTGAATTGTATGTTCCGGATTGAAAATGCTCGCGCTGTATAACTTAGTACACAAGGTAAAAGTAGACGATGAAGTTTTTCGATTATATGTAATTATTATTATGATTTCGGCAATTATTACTGGCATGGGACTGTTTCTCGGCAGTAATAATTATTGGCATTCATATTTCAAAAGCAAAAAAAACCCACAGATTTGCAGGGTTTATGTTAGGCTAAAGCCTCGGGCTTTGGATTTACCATTATAATCTGTAAATCTAAATCTATATGTACGGAATCTATAGTAGTATTTGTGTATTTCAGTTTTCTGGAAATCTAGTTTTAACTTAGATTTAGTAATGGACACTTCCGAAAATCTATATTGGCATTAGAGTTTGTCTAAATTTTAAGTTGTATAAATTTATGTAGCAATCTGTGTTGCAACTATTTATTGTTTGGCACAGAATTAAACAAAATATTTAAATTCTGGAAACCTAGTTTTAACTTAGATTTAGTAATCGACACTAAAAAAATCTATATTGTCATTAGAGCTTGTCTCAATTTTAAATTGTATAAATTTATGTAGCAATCTGTGTTGCAAATATTTCTTGTTTGGCACAGAATTAAACAAAATATTTAAATTCTGGAAATGTAGTGTTAACTTAAATTTAGTAATCGACACTAAAAAAAATCTATATTGTCATTAGAGTTTGTCTAAATTTTAAGTTGTATAAATTTATGTAGCAATCTGTGTTGCAAATATTTTTTGTTTAGCACAGAATTAAACAAAATATTTAAATTCTGGAAATCTAGTTTTAACTTAGATTTAGTGATGGACACTTAAGAAAATCTATATTGGCATTAGAGCTTGTCTCAATTTTAAACTGTATAAATTTATGTAGGAATCTGTGTTGCAAATATTTCTTGTTTGGCACAGAATTAAACAAAATATTTAAATTCTGGAAATCTAGTTTTAACTTAGATTTAGTAATGGACACTTAAACAAATCTGCATTGGCATTCGAGTTTGTCTACATTTTAAGTTGTATAAATGTATGTAGCAATCTGTCTTGCAAATATTTTTTGTTTAGCCCAAAATATTTAAATTCTGGAAATCTAGTTTTAATTTAGATTTAGTAATGGACACTTAAGAAAATCTATATTGGCATTAGAGCTTGTCTCAATTTTAAATAGTATAAATTTATGTAGCAACCTGTCATGCAAATATTTTTTGTTTAGCACAGTATTAAACAAAATATTTAAATTCTGGAAATCTAGTTTTAACTTTGATTTAGTAATGGACAGTTAAACAAATCTGCATTGGCATTCGAGTTTGTCTACATTTTAAGTTGTATAAATTTATGGACCAATCTGTCTTGCAAATATTTTTTGTTTAGCCCAAAATATTTAAATTCTGGAAATCTAGTTTTAATTTGGATTTAGTAATGGACACTAAAGAAAATCTATATTGGCATTAGAGCTTGTCTCAATTTTAAATAGTATAAATTTATGTAGCAACCTGTCATGCAAATATTTTTTGTTTAGCACAGAATTAAACAAAATATTTAAATTCTGGAAATCTAGTTTTAACTTTGATTTAGTAATGGACACTTAAACAAATCTGCATTGGCATTCGAGTTTGTCTATATTTTAAGTTGTATAAATTTATGTAGCAATCTGTCATGCAAATATTTTTTGTTTAGCCCAAAATATTTAAATTCTGGAAATCTAGATTTAATTTAGATTTAGTAATGGACACTAAAAAAAATCTATATTGTCATTAGAGTTTGTCTAAATTTTATGTTGTATAAATTTATGTAGCAATCTGTCTTGCAAATATTTTTTGTTAGGCACAGAATTAAACAAAATATTTAAATTCTGGAAATCTAGTTTTAACTTAGATTTAGTAATCGACACTAAATAAAATCTATATTGTCATTAGAGTTTGTCAACATTTTAGGTTGTATACATTTATGTAGCAATCTGTCACGCAAATATTTTTGGTTTAGCACAGAATTAAACAAAATATTTAAATTCTGGAAATCTATTTTTAACTTAGATTTAGTAATTGACACTTAAAAAAATCTATATTGGCATTAGAGCTTGTCTCAATTTCAAACGGTATAAATTTATGTAGCAATCTGTGTTTCAAATATTTCTTATTTAGCACAGAATTTAACAAAATATTTAAATTCTGGAAATCTAGTTTTAATTTAGATTTAGTAATGGACACTTAAGAAAATCTATATTGGCATTAGAGCTTGCCTCAATTTTAAATTGTATAAATTTATGTAGCAATGTGTATTGCAAATATTTCTTTGTTGGCACAGAATTAAACAAAATATTTAAATTCTGGAAATCTAGTTTTAACTTAGATTTAGTAATGGACACTTAAGAAAATCTAAATTTATGTAGCAATCTGTGTTGCAAATATTTCTTGTTTAGCACAGAATTAAACAAAATATTTAAATTCTGAAAATCTAGTTTTAACTTAGATTTAGTAATGGACACTTAAAAAAAATCTATATTGGCATTAGAGTTTGTCTACATTTTAAGATGTATAAATTTATGTAGCAATCTGTTTTGCAAATAGTTTTTGTTTGACACAGAATTAAACAAAATATTTAAATTCTGGAAATCTAGTTTTAACTTAGATTTAGTAATTGACACTTATGAAGATCTATATTGGCATTAGAGCTTGTCTCAATTTTAAATTGTATACATTTATGTAGCAATCTGTGTTGCAAATATTTCTTGTTTGGCACAGAATTAAACAAAATATTTAAATTCTGGAAATCTAGTTTTAACTTAGATTTAGTAATGGACCCTTACAAAAATCTACATTGGTATTAGAGTTTTTCTACATTTTAAGTTGTATAAATTTATGTAGCAATCTGTCTTGCAAATATATTTTGTTTAGCACAGAATTAAACAAAATATTTAAATTCTGGAAATGTAGTTTTAACTTAGATTTAGTAATCGACACTAACAAAAATCTATATTGCCATTAGAGTTTGTCTAAATTTTATGTTGTATAAATTTATGTGGCAATCTGTCTTCTAAATATTTTTTGTTTGGCGCAGAATTAAACAAAATATTTAAATTCTGGAAATCTAGTTTTAACTTAGATTTAGTAATGGACCCTTACAAAAATCTACATTGGTATTAGAGTTTTTCTACATTTTAAGTTGTATAAATTTATGTAGCAATCTGTCTTGCAAATATTTTTTGTTTAGCACAGAATTAAACAAAATATTTAAATAACCCGAGAAGATAAAACATTTATTGCTACAAATAAGAAATAGCCGTTCGCAGATTTATTATTTTTAAATTTTACATAATCTACATTGTTGGTTGCGCTTCTAAAATCTTAAAATCTCAAAAATATTATATAGACGTGGGTGTAGGTTCTATTTTATTTAGTTTCCGAACAATAGCTAAATCAAAGTTTAATTACAATATAGGTAAAAACTAAAAAACAAATACTAAATATGAAGTAGTATTTGGATAAAAACATAAAAAAGTGTTACTACTCCACAAAAGATTTTTTTTCGGATGATCTTTTACCTTAGATGTTATTTTATCACTTTGTGTTTTAAATATATATATATATATATATATATATATATATATATATATATATATATATATATATTGGATTTCGTATTTCGTATTTCGTATTTTATATTTGTATTTGTGTTGTATACTTTTATATTTTGTACTTTTTTATACTTTATGACCTGTGTAAGACGTATTTGTCATTAAAACCAATAAAGATTATTATTATTATTATAAATCATGAACGAAAAAATCACAAAATCCCAAGGGACTCCATAAAATATGGAAAGGGTTAGGCGAACGATGTTACAAAACGGCCTGTACTTGGACTTGGGTAACATCGTTCGCCTAACCCTTTCCATATTTTCTCCCTTGGGATTTTGTTATTTTTTTAATTAATGATTTATGCTGCTGAACTAGAAGTCAGCAATCGTACTGTAATGAGTATTTTCCACTGAGAATTACGTTTTCACACATACAAGGTTGCTGTTATGCAGGAAATCAATGTAAATCACGTTTGAAGTTTGCGTCAGTAAAACTGAACAAAAACATCCGGTTCCTGTGACCCACCCTGTATAATCACAGGCTATTGTCTCTGTGGCTATGCCTTTTATACTAATATTTTTCTGCTTGAATTTCATTTAAAAACGCCAAAATTGCACAATATATGAGCCGTTGTTTCTGAAAGTGGAAGAAATTCCTTGTTTTTTAAATTGAGAAAAGTTCAGAAAAATACAAAAGGGATAACATTCCTTGTGTATTTCTGAACTTATCTGGATTTAAAAAAATTATGGAATTGCCCCACTTTTAAAATTAACTACTCATATGTTGCCTAAGTAAAGTAAAGTGTACTATTCAGTGACATAGACTATTTTCAAGCGAATGTTATGATGCATACCAATCACAGTTTTATTCATGTACCTACGATGTATGTTTTTTAGTAGTACAGTTCAAGTACAGTTTTGATATTTAAAAAAACAAGAACAATTGTTTGTCCTTCAGTGTCTTCATAGAGGTTGAAATTATGTGAAAAACTAGGCTTAAGTAGGCTTTCATGTAAAAATGAAATTGTTAACAAAAATGTATTTTTTTCGGATTTTTTTAACATAAGTACACATTTATACATAAGTCAATACAATGTCAAAAAAACTCCACTATTCGTCACGAAAAGCTGAAGATTTTTTTTTTAAATTTTAACATTAATGTATTCATGAATACTTATGAATAAATACTATTGCCAAACTATAAAATTTATTCGTCCCACAATAGAGCCATAGTTGGTATACAGAAGAAAGGGCCAAGTCAAAAATTTAATTAAAAACAAATATTTTAGAGCAATGTATTTATGAATACTTATTTATTTTCAACATAACTACTATTACCATATTAGCATATTAAAAATCATATTAAAAAAAAATATATTTTTTCATTAAATATTTACTAAATTCATTTTCTAAGCATATAAGAATATATTAGCATATAAGCACATTCTACCTTATGCAGAAAAAAAAATCACTATGGACACGCTTTCGAATAGTTTTTCGATTGCTTAATCGCTATAAATGCCTAGAGCAGATAATTTCTACCATATTTATGAGCAGGTATGTTTATTTAGTAGATAATAATTATTCACTTATTGTATCTCCAACTTTGCAAATACTGGCCCTATTTACTACATTTTCTATCTTATCATAGAAATACGTTATATGAGATAGGATGAATAAGTAAAATGTAATAACTTTTAATGCTGTACGTGCAAAAAGCAATCTCATTACAGAGTAAAAACATCGCAAATACATCCTACTAGTGAGGTAATGAACGCATTACCTGCTCTGCTCGCTCATGTGCATATGCACACGGTTTTCTTTTCTTGATTGTAGTACTGTATGTACCTATTATATTTACAACAAGAAATAGTCTCACCCTGCAATCTATTCTATTAGTTGAGAGTTGTACAGTGAAAACATTCATTTCTATATATTAGATTTTATTTTCCAATTATCAATTATTTTTTGTTAATGTTGATAATACGATAGACAAAAGCAAGTCTGCTATAATTATTTCTATTAATAATTAATAATAATTCTATTAGTTGAGATTGAGCTGTAAAGTGAAACCATTCATTTCTATATATTAGATTTTATTTTCCAATTATCAATTATTTGTTGATAATGTTGATAATACGATATATAAAAACAAGTCTGTTATAATTAATGCTATTAATAATTAATAATATTTTTATTAGTTGAGATTGAGCTGTAAAGTGAAACCATTTATTTCTATATATTAGATTTCATTTTCCAAAATATCATTATTCTGGCGAAACTTTAAAAGCAGTCATTGAAATGTTCATAGTAGACAGAAATTTTGGCAGAAATATGGATAAAATTAATTTTTGAAAACTTTACGATTGGTAAATTTTCAATGACAAGAGTCAGTATCCAAACGATAAATTTCAAAATTTTAAATATGCTGCCAAAGTTTCAATGAAAACAGTTAGTATTTTAAACGATTAATCTTGAAATTTCATTGTTCATTCGAAATTTTAATTTGTTAGTCTGAAAAGTTCAAATTTGTCAAATTTGGGGGATTATTTTCAATATATTGTCAAAGTTTCATGGTTTACTATAAAAGTTGCAAGCATTACTGTCAAAATATTAATTATTCGAAAATACTGTAGATATTACTGTAAAAATTTAAAGTGTGGTTCTCTAAAATTTCACACGCTCTGAAAATTTAAATTACTACCAACATTTCTTTAGAATGATGAAATTTCGAAAATAATAATTGTAATTTTGTCGGTATACATAGAATTTTGACATAATAATATAATATTATATTTATTGTTAGAATTCCAATGATTATTGTTATATTTTTAAATATTGGGTCATTGTTGCAACATGTACTATCAAAATTTGAATGTGTTCATCAATATTTCTATGATTTGGGAAAATTTCATTACTCTGGTGAAACTTTAAAAGCAATCATTGAAATTTTCCCAGTAATGATATAAATTTTGGCAGAAATATGGATAAAATTTATTTTGAAAATTTTACGCTGACACTATCAAAATTTTAAATATACAGCCAGTTTCAATGACAAGAGTCAGTATTTGAACGATTAATCTAAAAACAGTAATATACTGCCAAAATTTCAATGATAACAGTTAGTATTGTAAACGATTAATCTCAAAATTTCATTGTTCATTAGAAATTTTAATTTTTTAACCGGAAATGTTCAAATTTGTAAAATTTGGGGGATTATTTTCAATATATTGTCCAAGTTTCATGGGTTACTATAAAAGTTGCAAGCATTACTGACAAAATATTAATTATTCGAAAATACTGTAGACATAACTACAAAAAATTTAAGTCTGATTTTCTAAAATTTCACACATTATTCTGGAAATTTAAATTACTACCAAAATTTCTTCAGAATAATAGTTGTAATTTTGTCGGTATACATAGAATTTTGACATAATAATATAATATTACATTTATTGTTAAAATTTCAGTGATTAATGTTAATTTTTAAATATTGGGTCAATGTTGCAACATTTACTATCAAAAATTGAATGTGTTCGACAATATTTCAATGACTTGAGAAAGTTTCATTATTCTGGCGAAACTTTAAAAGTTATTAAAATTTTCCCATTAATGATAAAAATTTGGCAGAAATATGGATACCATTTAAATTTGAAAATTTACGATTACTCTATAATATTTTTAAATATACTGCCAGTTTTAATGACAAGAGTCGCCATTTAAACGATTAATCTCAAAATTTTAAATATACCGCCAAAGTTTCAATGATAACAGTTAGTATCTTAAAAGAATAATCTCCAAATTTCTTTTTTATTCGAAATTTTAATTTGTTAGTCTGAAAAGTTCAAATTTGTCAAATTTGGGGGATTATTTTCAATATATTGTCAATGTTTCATGGCTTACTATAATAGTTGCAAGCATTGCATACTGTCAAAATATTAATTATTCGAAAATATTGTAGACACTGTAAAAATTTAAAGTGTGATTTTCTAAAATTTCACACGTTATTCTGAAAATTTAAATTAGTACCAAAATTTCTTCTGAATAACGAAATTTCGAGAACAATAATTGTAATTATGTTGGTATACATAGAATTTTGACATAATAATATAATATTACGTTTATTGTTAAAATTTCAATGATTAATGTTATTTTTTTAAATATTGGGTTAATGTTGCAACATTTACTATCAAAATTTGAATGTGTTCGTTAATATTTCAGATTTGAGAAAATTTCATTATTCAGGCAAAACTTTAAAACCAATCATTGAAATTTTCCCTGTAATGATAGAAATTTTGGCAGAAATACAGATAAAATTTATTTTTAAAAATTTTACGATTATTCTATCAAAATTTTAAATATACTGCCAGTTTCAATGACAAGACTCAGTATTTAAACGATTAATCTCAAAATTTTAAATATACTGCGAAAGTATCAATGATAATAGTTAGTATTTTAAACGATTAATCTCCAAATTTCATTGTTCATTCGAAATTTTAATTTGTTAGTGTGAAAAGTTCAAATTTGTCAAAATTGGGGGATTATTTTCAATATATGGTTAAAGTTTCATGGTTTACTATAAAAGTTGCAAGCATTACTGTCAAAATATTAATTATTCAAAATACTGTAGATATTACTGTAAAAATTTAAAGTGTGGTTCTCTAAAATTTCACACGCTCTGAAAATTTAAATTACTACCAAAATTTCTTTAGAATGATGAAATTTCGAAAATAATAATTGTAATTTTGTCGGTATACATAGAATTTTGACATAATAATATAATATTACATTTATTGTTAAAATTTCATTCAATGATTAATGTTAATTTTTTAAATATTGGATCAATGTTGCAACATTTACTATCAAAAATTGAATGTGTTCTTCAATATTTCATTGACTTGTGAAAATTTCATTATTCTGGAGAGACTTTACAAGTTATTAAAATTTTCCCAGTAATGACAGAAATTTTGGCAGAAATACAGATAAAATTTAGTTTTGCAAATTTTACAATTACTCTATAATTTTTTTAAATATACTGCCAGTTTTAATGACAAGAGTTACTATTTATACGATTAATCTCAAAATTTTAAATATATTGCCAAAGTTTCAACGATAACAGTTAGGATTTTAAACGATTAATCTAAAAAAAATATTGTTCATTCGAAATTTTAATTTGTTAATCTGAAAAGTTCAAATTTGTCAAAATTGGGGGATTATATTCAATATATTGTCAAATTTTCATGGGTTATTATAAAAGTTGCAAACATTGCTGTCAAAATATTAATTATTCGAAAATACTGTAGGTATAACTGAAAAAATTTAAAGTGTGATTCTATAAAATTTCACACGCTATTCTGAATATTTAAATTACTACCAAAATTACTTCAGAATAATGAAATTTCGAGAATAATAGTTGTAATTCTGTCCGTATACATAGAATTTTTACATAATAATGTAATATTACATTTATTGTTAAAATTTCAATGGTTACTGTTAAATTTTTAAATATTGGGTCAATGTTGCAACATTTACTATCAAAAATTGAATGTGTTCTTCAATATTTCAATGACTTGAGAAAATTTCATTATTCTGGCGAAACTTTGAAAGTGATTAAAATTTTCCCAGTAAAAGAAATTTTGGCAGAAATATGAATAAAAGTTATTTTTGAAAATTATGCGATTTCTCTATGAAAATTTTAAATATACTGGCAGTTTCAATGAGTAGAGTCAGTATTTAAACGATTAATCTCAAAATTTTAAATATACTGCCAAAGTTTCAATGATAACAGTTAGTATTTTAAACGATTAATCTCCAAATTTCATTGTTCATTAGAAATTTTAATTTGTGAATCTGAAAAGTTCATATTTGTCAAATTTGGGGGATTCTTTTCAATATATTGTCAAAGTTTCATGGTTTACTATAAAAGTTGCAAACATTGCTGTCAAAATATTAATTATTCGAAAATACCGTAGAACCGTAGATATTACTGAAAAAATTTGAAGTGTGATTCTCTAAAATTTCAAACGTTATTCTGATAATTTAAATTACCACTAAAATTTCTTCAGAATAATGAAATTTCGAAAATAATAGTTTAAAATACTAACTGTTATTATTGAAACTTTGGTAGTATATTTAATTTTTTTAGATTAATCGTTTAAATACAGACTCTTGTCATTGAAACTGGCAGTATATTTAAAGTTTTGATAGAGTAATCGTAAAATTTTCAAAAATATATTTATCTATAATACTGGATACTGGAGAGATCCTGGAGAGCAATTTTGTCGGAATACATAGAATTTTAACGTAATAATATAATACTTATTACATATATTGTTTAAATTTCAATCATTGCTGTTAAAAGTTTAAATATTCGGTCAATAGTTAAACACTCACCATTAAAATTATATTTCAGTTTATTAAAAAAATTCGTGCTACAATACTGTTATACTGTTGTAACCGGTCTAAGCAGAGAAATCATAAGTCATATTTATCGGCCGGCGGCCGTTATTTCATTATAGCACTAAATTCGTATTGCTGATTTTCTAAATATTCGGAGAAAAAACAATAATGCAATTTGAATTCAATTGGTTTCAAAATTAAGTTTTTTTTAGAATAACTTTCTATATTATTTTTTTTATAGCAGAACATGCTTTTATAAGTCATGTTATTTAATGATATTTTTAAGTCATGATTAAGTTTTTTTAAGAATAACTTTCTATATTATTTTTTTTATAGCAGAACATGCTTTTATAAGTCATGTTATTTAATGATATTTTTAAGTCATGATCAAGTTTTTTTAAGAATAACTTTCTAAATTATTTTTTTATAGCAGAAAATGGCTTTTATAAAGTCATGTTATTTAATGATATTTTCAAGTCATGATATGTGTAAAATATATACCATAAGAACGCCAAACTATTAAAAATATAATGCATTATTATTTGTGCTACATTAATTATAATTTAAAGCCAATAACTGCAATTAATTCAATTAACTAACTACGACACGTTAAATCTACAATAGCATATGTTACTTATAGAATACTCGTTTTATCGAATAGGCGAAACCCGAAGACAAAAATGAAATAGATTAATTAAAATTAATGAAGCAAAGCACAAATTAAATGATATTTATGTAAATATTAAAATGCAAATTGCGTTTCAGTGCGGATATTTATACTGTGATGTGCGAACTTGAGCTATGCCTAATTCGATTTTAAGTTGTGTTTAATGATTTCCGGTAAAAGTACGACTGGAGTGAATTTCTTCATTATGTGAATAGTTAGCTGCTTAGAGACGTTTATAGTAGACCGTAAACTCGCCCGTAATACATTCATAACTAGTAATTTAACTAAAGCTTAACTTTCAAATTATGTAGAAATTATGGAAAATAAGTTATATTATACTACATCTCGGTGCAGGAAAGATACTAACAGCGGTAATCATAAAAATGTAAACCATGGTTTAGCGGTGTTTTATAAAGGGTTACCAAGGTTACCAAGATTAAACCACCATTAGATCGCGGCTTAAATTTTTATGAATAGCACTCGTATAGTTTTCTTGGATGTACATTGTACACGGCATTATCCACATGGGCTTTAAACACGCAAAAGCAATCAACGGATAATATCATTCCAACTTATGTACCATTTCAAAAACGTGAATAAGGAAATATTTGGCAATGAACATGGTTCTCTTCCTTAAAGACAATGCACGGGTGTAAATCAGGCTTTCATCAAGGCGCGTTCTCTCGAATCAAGTTTAATTGATCGATTGTAGTTGATCAACAAAAGTTGAATGAAAATAATAGTGAGAACCTCTGTTGCAATAGAGTTGATTAACTTTAGTTGACTAATAGTTTAGTTTACTAATAGTTTTATAATAGTTTTAATAGTTTATTTAGTTAAGTTGACTAATATTAATTGATCAACAAAAGTTGAATGGAAAACTATAGTAAGAACCTTTGTTTCAATAGAGTTGATCAACTTTAAACAATAGTTTTCATTCAAAATTTGTTGATCAACTAATTTCGATCAATTAAACTTGATTCGTGAGAACGCGCCTTCAAACTAGTTTTGATTCAACTTTTGTTGATCGAGTACAATCGATCAATTAAACTTGATTAATGAGAACGCGCCTTTATTGATTATTCATTTTTACAACAATATTGAGAACCTCTGTTTTAATAGAGTTGATTAACTTTAAGGAGCGTGCTCACGAATCAAGTTTAATTGATCGATATTAGTTGATCAACAAACATTGAATTAAAACTATAATAAGAACCATTGTTTCAATAGAGTTGATCAACTTTAAACAATAGTTTTCATTCAACTTTTGTTGATCTACTAATTTCGATCAATTAAACTTGATTCGTGAGAACGCGTCTTTAAACTAGTTTTCAGTCAACTTTTGTTGATCAACTATACTATATCAATTAAATTTGATTTGTGATAACGCGCCTTTAGCGATTAATTATTTTTCAGTAAAACCAGTGATTATATAAAATACTTTAAACGTACGAATAAGAAAAGACAAATACTTAACGAAATTTTACGTTAATTGCTTTATTAATTAATTACACATGACTTATAATAATAATTAATTAATAAATAAAATATTCAAACATACTTGTAAATTGTTTTATATGAAACAATTATAATGACGAGACTTGTTTGTTGCTAAAAATAATCAAGGTAATGAACTTCAATAATTGTTTAACCTTTGGCAATAACACAGTATTCGTTAATTTGCTTTATTAACATAGCTGCAGGTTATATCGACTCTGAAGTACAAAAATACTTTGCAAAAAATGTGTATTCGTTGAAGGCTTTTCATATAATTAATATGATCTGTAATATGTGTGGGCAGTTTTTTTGTTTTCAATCATAATGAAGATTCATATTACGTAAGCACATTATATATATTTAATTTTGCTTCCTTCCCCTTTTAGCCTTGACTCTCCAAGTAATCTTCATAATTAGACGTCTTCTTCATAATTTATCCAACATTTTAATATTATTCAAGCTGTTGTGCATTTTTTGCGATATAGCAAAACATACCTACATACAACATAGCCCCAGATACTAATATATAAGTCATCTCGTAATATGTGATTTAACTACATATGGCGATGTTAAGTTATGTTATCTTATGTTATGTTATGTAATTTTATGTTATGTTATGTTAAGTTATGTCATGATATGTTAAGTATGGCGATGTTGAGAGAAACGTATCACTGAGAAAATCACTAGTAAAAAAAACTCTCTGTGCTTTATTTTCAAATCAACATACACCCAGATACTCATATACTGGGTGTCCAAATGAAACGTTGTACTGAAAATTTGTAAACGCTGTCTTATAGAGCTAAAAATGTGGCATTGAGAAAGTGCCTCTGGTTTTCTTATACCTTTTCAAATAACTTCAGAAAAACATAAAAACGAAATCGCAAGATTTCGGATTTTGTCGAATATCTCCGGAAGTAAGCGGAAATTTCTGGTTTTCTCTAAAGAATATTACTGTCCACTAAATTGCGCAACTTTTTTTGTAATTTAACCGCCTTTGTAACTTTTTCGGTTTCCCAGATCCCTAAGCTGTTCATCCTTATCTTGAACACCCTGTATATCTTAAAATTTCATTGCTTATTATCAATCTTTTAAATATTTCACTAAAAATTTCATTATCCTGTAAAATTTCATTGATTAACCGCCAATTTGCAACAATTTCTTTGTGTTATTTCAATTTTTCTATAATTGAGTAATCTCAAATTTTCACTAATTCTGTAAGATACAAATGACTTTCAAAATTTCAATTATTTCTGTTAAATTTTCAATGTTTCTACCAATCTATTTTTTTAAATGTCAATTATTCTTTCAAATTTCTTTGATCAACTGTTAATTTGTCAAATGTATTTTCAATTGTTCTATCAACTATCATTGAATAAATGTCAAAATTTAACTTGTTGTAAAATGTCAATTTCACATCCAGACAAACCTACCAATGAAATTTTGTTAGTTCTATCAACTATCATTTACTGTTAATATTTCCGCCAAATATAAGTGACCAACTGTAAATGTCAATAATTTATTTTAAAATTTAATTGCATGCGAAATCTCATCTTTCAGGTATTTCAGTAAAAATTTCAATGGTCAACTACCAATTTGTTAATATTTCAGTGTGAAATTTCTATTGTTCTATTAACTATCATTGACTAACTCTCAAAATTTCATGCATTTTCTCAAATATCAATGTCTAAATTTCAATTATGTCAGATATAATTTGAATGTTTTCTCCCAATTTTTCAAATATTTCTATAAAAATGTCAAGTAAGTGAATGAAATTTGACAGAAATTTCATTCATCAACTGATAATTTGTTAAATGAAATGTCAACTCTTTCCGCGTGAAATTTCAATTTTTCTATTAACTATTATAGGCTAACTCAAAATTTCACGTATTTTCTGAAATATCAATCACTGTCAAAATTTCAATTATGTATGTTAGAATTTCAATGTTTTCTATCAATCTTTTAAATATTTCTGCAAAAATGTCAATTATTTTGTCAAATTTTACTAATCAACTGTTAATTTGCCAAATGAAATTTCAATTGTTGTATCAACTGTCATTGAGTACCTGTCAAAGTAATTCCCTCAAGGTTCGTTGTTAACTATCAATTATGTATTTAGAACTTTTGAAACTTTTGCCTTCTCATTTGTGAATTTATGGGTATTTTCTGGAATTTTCGGATTTTGTCGAATATCTCCGGAAGTAAGCGGAAATTTCTGGTTTTCCCAAAAGAATATTACTTTTGTAACTTTTAAGGTTTCCCAGAACCCAAATGCTGTTGATCCATATCTTGGAAACCCTGTATAAGCCGTCTCATAATAAGTAATTTAACTACACATAGCGATGTTAAGTGATGTTAAGTTAAGTTAAGTAATGCCATGCTATGTTTAGTTAGGCGATGTCAAGAGGGATCTCTGAGAAAATCATTAGTAAAAATACATACTGTGCTATATTTTCAAATCAACTTATCCCCAGATATTGATATAGGAGCCGTCTCATAATAAGTGATTTAACTACACATGGCGATGTTAAGTGATGTTATCTTATGCTATGTTATGTTAAGTTATGTCATGTTATTAAGGTAATGTCAACAGAAACATATTACTGAGAAATCACTAGTAAGAAACATACTGTGCTTAATTTTTAAATGTGCGTTACATAAATACAGAGATTCTACCACTAAATATTTTATTATTCATCTAATTAAAAACATGCAATAATAAACATATTCATATATCGTATGAATGTACTATGAATTAACTTTGCAATGTAATCCATGTATCGAATTGGTTGCATTTTATAAGAAAGCTTTTTTTTTGATTTAGCAATATTAAGGTACGTCCACACCGAAAGCAACTCATAACAACATTGTGGTAATGTTGATTGTTCCTGGAAGTTGTCTTTGAATGTTTCTGAATATTTCTTCTGAACATCAAGAAACTTCCAGAAACATTCAGTATCAAGTTCCAGGAACAAGTTACATAAATACAATGTTCCTTACTTGATAAGTTAGTTAATATAAGATAAGTAGTTAAATAATAAGTTAATCCTACAATGATACTTTTGGTGTGGACATAGCTTTATAATTTATATTTATTAACTTCCACAATTTGTTTTGTTTTTACTAAATATGTGATAAAACAAAGACAATAAAACATGAGGTCTAATTAATTTTTATTTTTTTTTATTTTTATCTCGGAAAATAAAAAAAAAACCTACTTGTTCATCTACAAAAGGTATTTCAAATTAAACGGGGAAGCCAAAAACATAATAATATGTGGTAATAACATAATAAACGTAATAAACATAATAACACATTACACAGGGTATTTCATTTAAAAAACAAAAGTTGATGGCTAGGTTCATAGAAGGTTGCAAGTATTTCACCTGAGGAGAACGAAATTAACCTTATTTGACAGAATTTTTTCAAATATTTATTTTATCGGGAACCCCATAAACTTGTTATGGTCCATTAGCGTGAAACACCCTGTATATCTTGCACTAAGAACTAAGAGAGACAAATAGTGCGCGATGCATTATTTTGCCATGTACGTTTTACGTAATTAAAACTGAATCTGTGCAACACTACATTTGTAATATATCCATTAATCTGTAACATTCTGCATTAATTATAACATAATTTGCATGCATTTTAATTGCACATTACATTGTAATATTAACCCAGTTTAAAAATTCTACCTGATTATTGTGTGGGAAAAACATTTTAAGTGCAATATGCACACTTTAATTACATTAATGGTTGTATTATTATAAAAGTGCATAAGAGAGCCATAATGGTATTAAAGACTCCTTTAAACCGAAAAGACGCCTTTAAGTACTGTAATGTGTTCCATAATTGATTCTTAAACGTCACTTTACGAAAAAGTGTCTTTTATCATGGAACAGAAGCAGACTTTAAAGTCGACTTTTCTATTAAGTAATCTTTACATAAAGGAGACTTTTCTGTGATATTATGGAACCAGTCCTAAGAGCAAGGCGAAAAATAAACGAAAAGGCGCCTTTAAATACTGTAATGTGTTCCATAATTGATTCTTAAAGGTCACTTTACTAAAAAGTATCTTTTATCATATGGAATAGAAGCAGACTTTAAAGTCGACTTTTCTATTAAGTAAGCTTTACATAAAGGAGACTTTTCGTTGATATTATGGAACGGGTCCTAAGAGCAAGGCGAAAAAAAAAACGAAAAGGCGCCTTTAAGTACTGTAATGTGTTTTATAATTGATTCTTAAACGTCACTTTACGAAAAAGTGTCTTTTATCATATGGAACAGAAGCAGACTTTAAAGTCGACTTTTCTATAGTAAGCTTTACATAAAGGAGACTTTTCTGTGATATTATGGAACCGGTCCTAAGAGCAAGGTGGTTTTAACGGCACCAGTGCTTTAATGGCTTTTATACACGTATATTATACAGGGAGATTTTTATAACAGTATACATACGGGTTATATGGCCTATGTATACTTTTTGTAAAAACCGCATCAATTGCATGGCTATGCCTGCAATATAGGCAACTAACTATACGCTTATTTTAGAAACAAATGTCAGATGACATATATACCTATATTAGTTTTTTTTTTTCTAAAATGTAATCTATATTTAATCAATATACTCAATATTTATAAGTTTTTCTCATTTATTCGTCTCAATTTACAGATTTATACATATTCATAAGCAAGCTCAATGTAAAATGAAAAAGAAATTAATGATGCATATTTTAATGAGTAACTAGAATCAGCAACAAAATGAAGCACACATTAAATTTTACTCAGTAAAATATGCATTAGACAGATTTTCCAGCACCACCCCAAATTGCAGCATTTCCAGAATATTCCGAAAAGTGCTGCACGTTTGAGGTACTGTCTGTGAATGGAAAGCCTGATTTACAATACAACTGAATTGATGAACATTTAAATACCACTTGGTATTCGTCTAAAGTTGGACTGTTGGTGTAAATAAAGCTGCCCAATTCACTGGTGCCGTTATCTTTTCATTTTATACATGAGAGATCTCGCTTTCAGCCCTATTTTACTCATGT
This sequence comes from Othius punctulatus, assembly GCA_951805005.1. Taxonomy (NCBI): domain Eukaryota; kingdom Metazoa; phylum Arthropoda; class Insecta; order Coleoptera; family Staphylinidae; genus Othius; species Othius punctulatus. The sequence continues at coordinate 16,729,189 of OX638141.1, forward strand.
AACCTGAAAGAAAACATTCTTTTAATTAAATTAAAAGTTTAATAACCTCTTGGTCAAACATATTAAAGTAAGCAACATAAGACACTTCGTGTAAGTGTCACAGTTTTTTTTTTTTTTAGTTTGATTCACAACAATTGTTTTGGTAGTTACAACATTTTCAAGAGTTAAAAGAATAATCAGAGTATTCTTTTAACTCTTGACAATTGTGGAGTATCAATAATTTAAAAAAACTGTGAAACTTATACCAGGTATCTTATTTTCCTCTATTTAATATTATTGTTGTTATTATTGTTGTATAGTTGTATTGTTGTATGTTATTGTTGTATGATAATTTAAGAGAACCTGTTTACAGGAACCCAATATAGGCGCAGTTTGTATTGTACCTGAAAGAGAAAATGCTATTGTCGTACTTGAAACAAACAAGTACTATGTACATAGTACACAAGTACTTGCAACAAGCAAGTACTGGGTATCTAATAATTTAAGAGAACCTGCTTAGAGGAACCCTAGTAAGGCGCAGTTTTACATGCATCTACTTCAAATGTAGCTAACAGATTGTACCTGAAAAGGAAAACCCTGTTCAATGCATAGGCGCAACATCGCGGTACTAATTATATGCACATCGAATAAGTACGTCTTACAGAACGAGATGCGCCGACAACAAGGAAATACAAGTAGCTAAGATAAAATGCGATTGTTGGTACTTGATATAAACAAGTACTATATACATGCACTTGCAACACACAAGCACTGTATACAAAGTACTTGCAATAAACATGTAATGTATACATATGTACTTGAACCAAACAAGGACTGTATACGTATGTACTTGCAACAAACAAGTACTGTATACGTAATACTTGCAACAAACAAGCACTGTATACATACAACAAGTACAAGAGTGGGCGGTAATATGAGTGGCGCAGCGCTAAGATAAAATGCGATTGTTGGTACTTGAAATAAACAAGTACTGCATACATGCACTTGCAACACACAAGCACTGTATACAAAGTACTTGCAACAAACATGTAATGTATACATATGTACTTGAACCACACAAGTACTGTATACGTATGTACTTGCAACAAACAAGTACTGTATACGTAATACTTGCAACAAACAAGCACTGTATACATACAACAAGTACAAGAGTGGGCGGAAATATGAGTGGCGCAGCGCTAAGATAAAATGCGATTGCGTTTACTTGCAAAATACAAGCACTGCATACATAGTACTTGCAACAAACAAGCACTGCATACATAGTACTTGCAACAAACAAGTATTGTATACAGATACTTGAAACAAACAAGTACTGTATACAAAGCCCTACTCGTTACTGTTTCGACGTACGAGCGCAAAGATGTGAGCTCACCTGTAAGCAGAAATACCCTAAACGTACATATGCGCAGCGCAAGAAATATAAGTACGTCGCCCAGAGCGAGAATATATGCCGACAATACACAAATACAAATGGCGCAACCTGTAAGAAAAACCCTGCTCACTTAGGCGGCGTACTGTGTGACGCTATAATGCAGTTATTCTTGACCCTTTGGAGCCTACGGAATCCACAGATTTGAAGGGAACAACTTGATTGAAGTCAACAGTGTAGCAAGGAACCTACCATCACGATTTACAATGCCGCACCAGAACAACATGGGTTATTACAGTGTTACAGAGAAATCTCAATGTGGCTTAACTTGCTTCACGAGAACTCAATCCGGACACCAGGTTAAGAACTTCCTGCTTAAAACTAATACGCATTATCGGTAGCAAAGCAAGAAAATAAAAGCTGGGGCGCATCTGTGAACAAAAAACCTGAATCGAGACTCTACTTGATGAAATGTAAGAAAAAATGTACTCACTTTGATACGTCTTGGAGCTCATCTCAAAAAAAGACCTACCTTGAAATTGACTTTTAAAGTTGAATTTGCGAAGATCCAGTACCCTGCAACTCCGAACTCCGAAAACAAATCGGAGTTCGAAATTTGACGGTGTGGCGCGGGTGAGGAAAGCACGAAACAAACGCAACAATCCTCAGGCTCAACCATACCCGAACTTTCGACACTACTACGCACTGGCTCTAAACGGGCAAACTTTTAACGTCAGAAGGTAATCTGAACTGCTCAAGATACTTTCACTAATTATTTGTTGAAGACAAGAACACGGAAAAACACTAAAAAGTATACGTTTGACTTGGGAAGGTAATCCCAAAATGTTAATCGCGATTTTAACACTTGCTGGAAGAAATTGCACGTTAGTAAATACAATGCACGCACGCATATTTATGTATACAGAGTATACATAGTAGGTATACAGAGTATACATAGATACATACAGAGTGGGCAAAAGAATTGTACAAGCTCTGATGCAGAGTCTTTATTAATGTCAATAATTAATGTTGATGATAAAAAAAACTTTTCAAAAATGCAATATCATTTTTACAATCGACCAAGTGTAAACATGAAAAACAAAATTAAATGATCGATTTAATGCGTTAATTGAAAATATGAATATTTCCAATTTTTACGGTTTTTTTGGCCCACTCTGTATATTCAATAACTTTGGGTGTAACACAGATCTATGAATTGACCTGAACTTGGAACTCCTAATTAGGCTCATCAAGAAACTCTCAATGACGATGTAAAATGTTGCACCAGAAGTTAATATACCTTCACAATAACCTTAGGTGCAACAGTGGACTATGATTTAGGGGCTCAACAATGAACTCCTAATCACTATCTGCAGTATTACACCAAAGGCCAATGTGTTGTCATACACATTCATACACACCACACTTCAACCAAACCCAGGTTGGCCCAGAAGTGATCGAAACACAGATATAAGATCATCTCACATGATTCACCTTGGGGAATTCTAGGTGCCCTGAAATGTTGAGGAGAAAATTTAAATCCGCTGCCCGTAAAATTTCTGGTTAATTGTCCCCAAACAATGGACTTAATAAAAGTCAGTAATTGCACAATCATCGCGTAAATGTATACCCATTTGATTACATTGATAAGGTACTATTAATTAATGATGGAATTATAAGAATAAGTATGCAAATTTGTACAATAATTTGATTTATTTTGAAAAATATTCCCCACGTCTTTCTCAACTTGAAGCAATTTTAACAATAAATGCAAGTTTACGGTATTTCAAAATATGTAGCCATTTATTCCGGGTTGATATGATTTAAAAATCATAAATCAAAGAAATAAAAAAAAAAAAATTATAATTTAAATCAATTGATTTAAATCATGATTAAACTGATTTTTTAAAAATTATTCGTTGATTTAAATCATGAGTAAACTGTTTTTTTTAATTATTCGTTCATTTAAATCAACGGATTTTTATGTAAATCATTGATTTAAATAAAAATAGTTTTTTTTTAAATTAATGATTATTTTTGCACTGTTTGTGCATTCCAATAAGTGAACAATTAAAATTATAATGTAACTACAGAGTTAGCATGCTTTAAAATAGATAATTGTTAAAGTAGATACATTGTATACACTTTTGTATAAATGCGTACTTATGTTAATAAAAACTTCCGAAAATTACAAAAATAATTGTAAGTAAAATATTATTTTAAAGTATTATTGGGTACTTACTGGTCGAGTTACTTTTATTTTATTTTATTATTTATTTATTTTATTTTGCTTGACTTGTTGCTTGACTAGTTTAATCTTTTCAAAATTCAAATGAATTACAAACATTTATGGTAAAAATAAGATTCAGATACATACATAGCAAAATGCACATATCATGCCTCTGATGATGGTTTGTTAGAAACTAAAACTAGTCAGGCAAAATAAAACAAATAAACAATAAAATAAAACAAAAATAACTCTACAAGTAAGTACCCAATAATAATACCTTAAATAAATAACTGGTAACTTATGGATAATACTTGAAACTTAATAAAATATAGTTCTTTTCTTCAATTTTTTTCACATGGTATAGATACACAGAAATTTATTTTAATTATCATTTCTTGTTCAAAATCAAAATTTATTTAAAAAAAATCATATCATTAAGTCGTGATGTAAATCAATTGATATAAATTTGTTTTAATTATCATTTCTTGTTCAAAATCAAAATTTATTTAAAAAAAATCATATCATTAAGTCGTGATGTAAATCAATTGATATAAATTTGTTTTAATTATCATTTCTTGTTCAAAATCAAAATTTATTTAAAAAAAATCATATCATTAAGTCGTGATGTAAATCAATTGATATAAATTTGTTTTAATTATCATTTCTTGTTCAAAATCAAAATTTATTTAAAAAAAATCATATCATTAAGTCGTGATGTAAATCAATTGATATTAATTTGTTTTAATTATCATTTCTTGTTCAAAATCAAAATTTATAAAAAACAAATCATATAATTAAGACGTGATGTAAATCAATTGATATAAATCACATCTGTCCTGGCCAAAACTGATCAGAAACATAAAAAAATGAAATAAACTGATGAATGATTCAAAAAAAATCATTGATTTATGATTTTGTTTTAAAAACCATGTTTTTTTCTAAGCCTGCTGTTATGTAATGAGGGCATTAATACGATTAATACGCGGCAAGTCGACGGAAACGTATTTTATTTCTAACGACATAATGATCGTGCGTACAAACATACTACAAACACACAATCAAATGTATAAACATGCAAATATGCATACAGACATACACACATACAAATATACACACACGCAAACATAGAAACATACAAACATGCATACACACATACAAACGCACAAACATACAAACATTCATACAAACAAATATACAAACATACAAACAATCATACAAACAATCATACAAACAAATATACAAACACACAAACAATCATACAAACAAATATACAAACATACAAACAAATATAAAAACATACAAAAATTCATACAAATATACAAACATACCAACATATACACATGCTCACAGCCACTCAACACGCGTACATACACACACACCCACACAAACACACACACACATGTTTTTGATTGTTCAGTGCATCAATCGTTCATTAATGAGTCCATAAGGTCTACATCAATGAACGATTTTGTGCGCCAAGTCGACGGAAAAGTATTTTATTTCTAACAACATAATGATCGTGCATGCAAACATACATACATACATACAAACACACAATAAAATATATAAACATACAAATATGTATACAAACATACACACATACAAATATACACACATGCAAACATAGAAACGTTCAAACATGCATACAAACATACATACCAACGTAGAAACAGGCATAGAAACATTCAAGCATGCATACAAACAAATATACAAATATACAAACATACAGACATATATTGAAACATGCAAACAAATTTATATTAATTTATATGCAATAAGTCGATGTAAAAAAGATATGTCTTTGTGTGAATGCATGTGAGCAGATATGATTGAAATTTGCGCAAGACCAGATAGAACGAGGCATGCGCCTTAACCACTAACCTGGAATTCCACAATGTCGGCCAAAACTCAGCCAATCTCCTGAAAATCCAAATGTATATTCCCTTGGCTTCTGCGGCGTCCCGTGAACTGGATTCACCACCAATCTGGAGAAATCCTGAACTGGATTCACTCCCGATGGCCAAACAACGGCACCTAGAAATATATTATCTATTAATACCCAGAAAGTCCGAGTTGACCTCTACGTAGTGTCGCCATTTGATGGAACCGAAGAATTTAAAATTTCCCGCAAAATACGGCTGCGATCGCCGCGATACTCGCCCTAAGCGCGGTCGTCCGGCCCAGGAACACTATCCCGGAGTCCCGTCCAGATCCTCGAAGAACTTCCTGGAAGAGGGGCATAAATTCCGGGAGCAGCACGTATCGCGTGTCTTCCTGGTGGCGGTCTCTCAGACCTTTGGTACTTGGGGTGGTTGAGGGGTAAGGTGAGGCTGCGCGCGCTCACAGACTCGTCGACACCTGCATAGAATTGCAACAATGAAAAATCAATACATTCCTTAAAATCATTTTTACATTGGAAATTAGAAAATCGAAATTTTAATAACTAAAACTTTGATTGCGAGATTATTAATTGCCAGAATGGAACCATAATTAACACTTATGTGCAGAATTTCGTGGAGAATAATAATATGGAGTCCGCTTTTGAGTAGCTACCCCCAGATTTCCGTAACAACCCTTAACGCGTTTTATTTAATATTGGGGTTGTTTTTGGACTTATTGGCTCCAATTTGCGTACACCTACAATACAGTACGGGGAAAATATTATAGTTATTTTACAATTTTCGTACGATCCCTTAAAACGTCCTGATCCCATTTCGAAAGACTGCACACATAATATTTAATATAGGGGTTGTTTTTGAACTTGCAGTCTTCAAATTGCGTACACCTATGAAGCAATACCAAGCAAATATTACAGTTATTTTACAATTTCGGTAAACATCCCTTAAAAAGTCCTGTACCGTTGCTAGCGTCCACAAACATAATACGAGTGTCCCACGCAAGCCATTGGTTAAAAGTTTATGGATTTCCTGATGAAATAAAAATTTGAAAAAATCACACAAACACGATTCATGGTGATCTCCAAAAATAAAACATGCGCATGTTTCTATCGCTTCCGGTTCTACCGGAAGTGGCCATCAACTTTGTTATTTTAAATGGAACACCCTATATATTTTTACATATTCGGATTTCACGTTCAATTCTGAACATATTTTATTAAACCTATAAAGCACTTATCTTTAGTAGTTTTTGAGGAAAAAAATAATGTTTGCTTCAAATAAACGATTTAAAAAATATTCATAATTTTTCTTACAAATGAAATAGAAACTTAAACTTTTTTGCATATTGTAGCTGAAGCATAGCTCTATCATTAATATAACTCATGCGTGTTGATACTTCACTATACTATTTCAAAATTTCAATTATTTACAGGTACACCTCAAAATGCCATAATTCATTTTTTTGCAGTGGAATGACATATTTTTTGTATGACGTGGCAACAGACAGAACAATTTTCTACAAAAAGTGTTAAACAAAGATATCCCTAAAATGAGTGGTTTTAAGTAGAGTGGCGAATCAGTTTAATCAGATTTGTTGGTATTAATTGGAGCAGATTTATTAATATTAATTGGTTACATTTTTACTAATGTAATAGCACTATAAGTTATAGTTTCCAAAATAACAACTGAAAGTTACAGTTCTTATAGTAATGACAGGAAAAGTTATGGTATTTTTATCATGATTTTATCATAGCATAAGAGTTATGGTTATGGCATGTTATCATGCTATACAAAACATGTTATCTGCCATTTTTGTTATTTTATAGGAGAAGCAAAAACAGTTTTGTATTTATAATTGTGAATGAAGATTAGCATATATCATTAATTACCATAGTTATTTATAATACAAAGGTACTATACAACACTAAACCCTTTGATCAACGTAAAGTATACTTTATTTGTAACGCCAAAAAAGTGAATTTGGTAAAAAAAAGGCAGATAGCAAGTTTTGCTATAACACTACTGATTTGTATTCTATAATCCACTATTTTACAGAGCGGAAAACTCGGTGTTAGTAGCAACTATACTCAAAGAATTTTACACATCCTAAATTTATTAGTATTATCTGCCACTTTCCTAAACTTCTCAAAATTACTCGATGTTCAATTTATTAATTAAAAAATCGTGATCCAATGGAGCATTTGCGTAAAAATGTGATATAATAATTATTTATTTACGGTGAGAAAATAACATGTCAATTATTGTATTATGCACGAGAACATGTTAGACAGTATATAAGCTTAACTAACCATGGAATAATTATCCTTAATACAGCGTTAAATAGGTTTTGCGTTATACAAAGGAAATTTACTTTGTTACTATAATTATTAGCTGCTACTCAATGAGGTATTAAAGTGTTTCTTGGATTAGCTTGGCTAAATTAACTAATTTTGGTTCAGTTGTATGATCGTGGAACATCATTGATAGTGGTTCAGTTTCTAAGGATACTATTGTATTAACAATTATATCCTAGGTAGCTGAACCATGGTCAAGGTGATCCACGATCGCACAACTGGGCCTAAATGGGTTAAATATCTATTTTCTCTTAAATGTACCATCAAATCTGAATTCTAATATACCATCAAATTTGAGAAATACAAACAGACATTAGTAATTTTTTTTAGCTGGTATCATTTGTTTTCCAAGGCAGTCATTAATTTTTCACATTTTTGTCAGAAGGCATTATACTTGACTTTCTTAGACATTTTTTATATGCAACAACATAGTAATTGTAGATATTCGTGAAGAGAAAAACAAATGTTATCATGGTACATATACAGGGTGGATTTAATACAATGGGTTAAATATCTCGTTTCTGTTAAATGTACCATCAAATCTGAATTCTAATATACCATCAAATTTGAGAAATACAAACTGACATTAGTATTTTTTTTAGCTTGTATCATTTGTTTTCCAAAGCAGTCATTAATTTTTCAAATTTTTGTCATAACGCATTATACTTGACTTTCTTAGGATTTTTTTATATGCAACATCATGGCAATTTTAGATATTCGCGAAGAGAATAATTAATGCTATTAAATTGAATAATAAAAAAATTAGGTTGCCATTTTAAATATTGTAAGTTTAAGTATCGATGCATTGTTAAAAAGTGACGAGTCACAAAAAAATATTTAGACCGTCAAATTGTTGCAAATAATTAACAATAAAACTTTGGCTAAACACTTTTTTTTCTAAAAATAATAATAAAGCTTCCATAGAGAAGCTTCATTTACTTTTTACCCACCCTGTATATATACAGGGTGGGTTTAATATAATGGGTTAAATATCTAGTTTCTGTTAAATGTACCATCAAATCTGAATTCTAATATACCGTCAAATTTGAGAAATACAAACTGACATCAGTAATTTTTTTTAGCTTGATCATTTGTTTTCCAAGGCAGTCATTAATTTTTCACATTTTTGTCATAAGGCATTATACTTGACTTTCTTAGAATTTTTTTATATGCAACCACATGGTAATTTTAGATATTCGTGAAGAGAAAAACAAATGCTATCAAATTGAATAATAAAAAAATTAGGTTGCTTTTTAAGTATCGTAAGTTTAAGTATCGATGCATTGTCAAAAAGTGATGCGTCACAAAAAATATTTAGACCGTCAAATTGTGGCAAATAACTAACAATCAAACTGTGGTTAAAAGTTTTTTTTTAATAAAAATAATAATAAAGCTTCCAGAGAGAAGCTTCATTTACTTTTTACTCACCCTGTATATATATATATATATATATATATATATATATATATATTGTAATGTTTTTGCATTGCCCTACTTTCGGGACTACAAAATGTTACGTTTTTATTTATTTACTCTTATCTCAGGTTCAATAGTAGGTTCAATCATAACTAAATAGAGTTTTGTTCAAATACTTTAATGAATTGAAAATAACCAAATATTAAAACGTCTAATATAAACTAAACTAAAGAAACAAATCAAAAACAATAGAAAACAAAATTATTAAATACATAATAAACTATGGCCAACATTAACAAAATAAATCCTATATACACAAGCCAACTTATGTGATAATATGACTCTTGCACTTTACGCAAACTTTCTACTTGCAGTTATCTTCTTGTGGTTCCTTGATTACGTCGTCTTGTTGTCCCTGCTTTCCCGTCTGATCCGTTGTTGATTCCCACAAAAGTAAACATCTACATTTGTGTGCGAAGTTGAGCGGCTTGAGATCCTGATTTTTGAATATCTCCGTCACGGCTCCTATCTTGTTGAACTCCTCTCCTGGTTGACTGTCTTCTACCAGCAATATGTCCAATCGTTGAAACCCCGTTAATATTTTGTAATGTATTCGTATTAGAATCGCAACATCTCCACCCGCGATCCACACGCGTCTCTCCCCTCGTCAAACTCGTTGTTGATTATTTTCGACTTTCCATTATTTAATTCCCCAAGCGTCTATGCACGAAGTCACCTGTCTCCCGTGGTAACCAATCAACAACCTTCATCCGCGGATTGCTTTGTATATTTGTGCATACTTGTTCATATTCACATTTACAATATTTACAATAATTTTTGTTAGCTTGTGCCCTGAAGATTATAATTCTATCTAAAACTTATATAATAATAACAATAAATCTATTCTAATTAATCTAAATAAATACTACAAATACCATCACAATATATATTGTTACGTTTTCGTTGCCTGCCCCACGTTGGCTGCCAAATGTTACGTTTGTTGTATTGCCTCACATTCGGGACTACAAATGTTATGTTTTTATTGCTCCACTTTGGCTGCCAAATGTTACGTTTTTGTTTACTCTGCCTATTTTATTAGTGTTGAATATTTAAGCTTTTACTTGTTTTGTAACTTTTTGTTCTTTCTCTTATATCAGGTTCAATAGTAGGTTCAATCATAACTAAATAGAGTTTTGTTCAAATACTTTAATGAATTGAAAATAACCAAAAATATTAAAACGTCTAATATAAACTGAACTAAACAAACAAATCAAAAACAATAGAAAACAAAACTATTAAATAAATAATAAACTATGGCCAACATTAACAAACTAAATCCTATATACACAAGCCAACTTATGTGATAATATGACTCTTGCACTTTACGCAAACTTTCTACTTGCAGTTTTCTTCTTGTGGTTCCTTGATTAATTCGTCCTCTTGTCCCTGCGTTCTCCTTTTGATCCTTTGTTGATTCCCACAAAAGTAAACAGCTACTTTTGTGTGCGAAGTTGAGCGGCTTGAAGTCCTGATTTTTGAATATCTCCGTCACGGCTCCTATCTTGTTGAACTCCTCTCCTGCCTGACTGTCTTCTTCCAGTCCTATGTCCAATCGTTGAAACCCCGTTAATATTTTGTAATGTATTCGTATTAGTATCGCAACATCTCCACCCGCGATCCACACGCGTCTCCCCCACTCGTCAATCTCCTTGTTGATTATTTTCGCCTTTCCATTATTCAATTCCCCAAGCGTCTATGCACGAAGTCACCTGTCACCCGTGGTAACCGATTAACAACCTCCATCCGTGGATTGCTTTGTATATATGTGCATACTTGTTCATATTCACATTTACAATATTTACAATAATTTTTGTTAGCTTGTGCCCTAAAGATTATAATTCTATCTAATACCTATATAATAATAACAATAAATCTATTCTAATTAATCTAAATAAATAATACAAATACCATCACAACATATATATATATATATATATATATATATATATATATATATACAGGGTGTTTTACATAAACCACCCAAATCGTCATTTCCATCCACCAGATGGCGCGTTTTTAGGGTAAAATAAAAATAATTAAATATGACAACTATGCCAACATTTAGAACAGGTATCTGTAATATCGATCTATTATGATGTCGTTACTGTCAATGTCATCAGTTAAGTTTCAAGATTTATAATCAATCAGTGATTTTTGTATGTCTTGATTCAACCATTTATAAAAACGAAAGTCGTTTTTGTACATTAATTCAAAGCATAATTAGTATATATCTGAAATTGTTTTAAACTGACAGTGACAGCTGTCACCTTTGAAATAAATAAAAATTTACGCAGTTGCCAGATTCTGATTATTTCTCTTTTCTACAGAAAGATAATTGGCATCTGGTGGATGGGAATGGCGAATTAGGTGGTTTAATTTGAAACGCACTGTATATAAATAATTACTGTTATAATTGATTATCTTGTTATTGCAGAATTACCGTTAAGAAATTTACAAAAACCATAAATATTGAGTAAAGTAAACATAATAGTAATCGAGCTTGCTTTAACTGTAGGTAATAAATTGGATAACAACTTTTGAAGGTCAGTTATAAAAATTACAATAAAATTATTGTTCCGCAATAACTTATTTAAATATGATTGATTATGGATATATTGGATCGAAAATATAATTTATCGACGGAAATTTATGTGACCGGTTGTTTACTCTTAAATCTGCGGAATTTTCCATTGCTTTGTCGCTTACCTTATAATACTTTTGTAGTAATATTTGACCTGGAGCATAACCTTCGTGCAAATGTACGAGAAGACACTGAGTTATGCTACGTAATGTAGGTATTAATTAATATTGGTGATTGGTTATGAAATTAATATTCATTTGAATTATATTTATATTCACAATCTACGCCGATGAGTAATTTGTTACATAATTAATGTATTAATTATGAGTATTTATATTAAATTGTATAGTGTATTGTACAATAAAATTTACAAAGTTAGAAATTTAAGAAAATTCTTGCACCTTGTGATTGGCTACGAAATTAATATTCATTTGAATTTTATTTTTATTCACAATCTACGCCGATGAGTAATTTGTTAACAATATATCCATTTTAAATTGATATACATATACTATTGTGTAATTAATGTATTAATTATGATGATTTTAAATTAATATTAATAAATCTGCTCCAATTAATACCAAGAAATCTGATTAAACTGATTCGCCACTCTACTTAAAACCACTCATTTTAGGGATATCTTTGTTTAACACTTTTTGTAGAAAATTGTTCTGTCTGTTGCCACGTCATACAAAAAATATGTCATTCCATTGCAAAAAAATGAATTATGGCATTTTGAAGTGTACCTGTAAATAATTGAAATTTTGAAATAGTATAGTGAAATATCAACACGCATGAGTTATATTAATGATAGAGCTATGCTTCAGCTACAATATGCAAAAAAGTTTAAGTTTCTATTTCATTTGTAAGATAAATTATGAATATTTTTTAAATCGTTTATTTGAAGCAAATTATTTTTTTTCTCAAAAACTACTAAAAGTAAGTGCTTTATAGGTTTGATAAAATATGTTCAGAGTTGAACGTGAAATCCGAATATGTATAAATATATAGGGTGTTCCATTTAAAATAACAAAGTTGATGGCCACTTCCGGTAGAACCGGAAGCGATAGAAACATGCGCATATTTTATTTTGGGAGATCACCATGAATCGTGTTTGTGTGATTTTTTTCAAATTTTTATTTCATCAGGAAATCCATAAACTTTTAACCAATGGCTTGCGTGGGACACTCGTATTGTACAATAAATTTTACGAAGTTATAAATTTAAGAAAAATCTTGCACCTTGTGATTGGCTATGAAATCAATATTCATTTGAATTCTATTTATATTCACAATCTACGCCGTTGAGTAATTTATTAATAATATATCAATTTTACTTTGATATACATATAATATTGTGTAATTAATGTATTAATTATGATGATTTATATTAAATTGAACAGTGTATTGAACAATAAATTTTACAAAGTTAGAAATTGTATTTAAGTGCAAGAAAAATCTTTACACTGGCTCGAGTCACTTTTACAAGCTAGGTGCTTGTAAACGTCATCTTACTAGGTTAGTCTACAGGCTGGTTAGAGTGACATTTACGCGTGTGTAACAAATGAAAATATTTAACTCTACAGTGAGTTTCTACATTTTGTTTATAATTTCTAAAATTATAACGTCGTATTTAACTGTGCGTAAATATTACGAATGAGTCAGTTTTTTTACTTATGAATTAATTACTAATGTATTAGTCTACAAAATCTCTAGGCGTTAGTTAACTACCATCTACCTTCACTTTCATCCGGTGAACGCCATTACTTTTATTGATCATTTATGGCACTTCCGAAACAACCTGTCTCATTACGTATCAAGTCTAACTTTCTTCTGGGCTTGGACCAATAACACTTGATTACATACATTAACTAGTTACGATCACACCAGAATTGTAAATGCTTAAACAGAACCCATAACGTTATTATTATTTAATTAGTATAAATACAGCACTTGGTTAAGTTTCACAAATTTTTAATAGAAAAACTCTACAATTGTTTCGGTCTTGTAGAGTTTTTCTATTAAAAATTTGTGAAACTTAACCAAGTGCATTAATTATACTAATTAAAAGATGTTTCACCAACTGATTCATACAATCTAATTATTTAACTATCTGAAATTGCAAGTGAAACAAAACTTATTATTGCTTTAATAATAGTTGATAAGTTGAAAATATGTTATATGTAGTAACATGTTATATGTTACTACATATAACATATTTTCAACTTATCAACTATTATTAAAGCATTAATAAGTTTTGTAATAATTGTGTTGTTGTAATATATTAGAAGTAATTACAGTAATCTAGGAATGTTCATTTTGTTGTAGGAATACCAATTACATAATTTAATTGATTTGCCTCGACTCATTTATTAGTAATGATTAAATATGTACCACATAAATCTAACGAGTACTGATACATTCCGAGAATCTGATTATGCATTTTCATTGAAACTTTTAAATCGATTTATTGCGATGAAAACAATATCTTTTTATATGTAAATTTAAACAAATATTATAACATAACGAAATCGCGTGTCGTTTAGTAATTGATTGTAACAGGCAACTCTATTACCACACATGGCAATGAAATCGTATGCACTGCAAGTGTACTAAACACATATGGCATTTATAGACTTGTAATTACAATTTATTCTACTACAACCAGTTATTAGTAAATGAAATATTTCCTATATCAAACGTATGTTTAAGCGTATTGACGTCAGTTGTATTAATCTTTTGTTGATCCGATCCTTTGAAGTTATGCACGTGTCTTTGGTCTGGGGATTTATTTAATGTCAGATGATGCAATACAAATTAAATGCTATTATACGAATTATGGAGCCTAGGTGTAATTTTTACAATATCGGAATCTTTTCTGGCTTAATTGCAATGTTTACATCTGCACGTGAGCATAATGGAAATATTTTGTCAATTCGAGTTATAAACGAACTTTCTTGTATTTGATCTTATATCTTAAATCTATAATATATGATTCTTATATCTATGACATGGATTAAATGAGCAATGTTCTATATACTAGAGTTATAATGCTATTGCGATTATGATTAGATATGTCAAAATTATTTCAAATATACATAAATTCAGAAAACAGAAAACACTGTATTTTAATTTTGAATATTTCCCTATCTTTGATAGGGAAATGTAGATTATATAAATGAATAATATCAAAATCTAATGAAATATTAATCTATGAATTTTATGTCATAGATCATTTTCCTATCAATTTTCTTAAAGTATTTTTTAAAAAACGCAAAACGCAAAATATACAGGGGTGTCTCCTAAACAACACCGCGGGCCAATAACTCCATAACTCCATAACTCCCTATTTATTACCCGATTTCAATAAAACACAAGCAAAATTAAATGTCTCCACATGTTCTACAAAGGAGCAATAATTTTCTTTTTTTTTGCAAAATCAACTTTCATTTCAGCGATAGTCTGCTAGATTTTGCAAAAATAAAAAATTAGGGCCCCTTTGTAGACATGTGGAGCCATTCAGTTTTGTTTTTGTTTTATTGAAAGCGGCCAATAAACAAAGGAGTTATCGCTAGCGGCGTTATTTAGCCGACACCCTGTATAATATTATATTACAATTTTTTTCTAAAACATGAAATATAATGTCATATTTACAAACAGAATAAATACGAAGCATGTTTTTAGAGTACTGTTTTGTATTTTGGAAGTTCCAGCGCTGCTACCAAATACAGATATTGGTGAAATATATAAGCTGATAACTTCAAAATAGCGAATAAAAGATCACCCCGACAAAAAAAACCCAATGTTTCAAAAGTCGGGACATTTTTGAAACGTCGCGGGACGCGGGACAAATTTCTAAAAATCGGGACTGTCCCGCCAAAATCGGGACGTCTGGTCACCTTATATTTGTGTGTTTTCTTTTGTGGTTTTGTTGAAATCTTGTATATTATGTAGCGTTTTTTGTTAATAAATATTCTTTATTATTATTATTATTAATTATCAAAAAAAACGAACTTCATAAAAATACTAATTTTGTAAAAATTAAAACTTTAAACTTAAAATTTCAATACCTTGTATAACTAGACACTATACTTCTATCATTTCTTGTAGATTACTCCAAATTTTCTATCATTTTCTCTTAGTTTCCCTGATCTTTTTTAATTTTCTAAAATCTCTGTGACTTTCCAAAATTTTCTGCGATTTGTCTATCATTTTCTGTAATTTTCTATTATTTTCTGCAATTTCGTATCATTTTATCATTTTATCATTTATCTATCATTTGCTGGTGCACAGATTATAAAAATATAGTTTTTGTAGGAAAAGTCATGTTCATAAAACATATTATTATTATGAAACTATGATCAATTGCCAATAATTAGCAAAAAAAGAACTTTATTGAAAAGCTAATTTTGTGAAAACAAAAACTTTAAACTTTAAAATTCTACAATTTGATAACTAGACACTATAGTTCTATCATTTCTTGTCGATTTCTCCTAAATTTCTATCTTTTCCTGTCAGTTTCCGTAATCTTTAATTTTCTATAATTCTCTGTGATTTTCCAAAAATTTCTGCAATTTGTTTATCATTTTCTGTGATTTTCAATTTTTTTCTGCAATTTCGTATCATTTCATCATTATTCTATCATTTGCTTAAGCACTGATTACAAAATTATAGTTTTTGTAAGAAAAGACATGTTAATGAAACATATTATTTTTATGAAACTATGATCAATTGCCAATAATTAGCAAAAAAACGAACTTCATTAAAAAAACTAATTTTGTGAAAAATAAAACTTTAAACTTTGAAATTCTATAACTTGATTACTAGACACTATAGTTCTATCATTTCTTGTCGATTTCTCCTAATTTTCTGTCATTCTCGTCAGTTTCCCTGATCTTCTTTAATTTTCTATAATTCTGTGTGATTTTCCAAAATTTTCTGCGCTTTGTCTATCATTTTCTGTAATTTTCTATTATTTTCTGCAATTTCATATCATTTCCTCATTTTACTATCATTTGCTGGTGCTCAGATTACAAAATTATAGTTTTTGTAGCAAAATACATGTTAATAAAACATATTATTATTATGAAACTATGATCAATTGCCAATAATTAGCAAAAAAATAACTTCATTGAAAGGCTAATTTTGTAAAAAATAAAATTTGAAACTTTAAAATTCCATAACTTGACAACTAGACACTATACTTCTATCATTTCTTGTCGATTTCTCCTAATTTTCTATCATTTCCTGTTAGTTTCCATGATATTCTTTAACTTTCTATAATTATCTGTGATTTTCCAAAAATTTCTGCGATTTGTCTATCATTTTCTGTAATTTCGTATCATTTCATCATTTTTCTATCATTTTCTGGTGCTCAGATTACAAAATTATAGTTTTTGTAGGAAAAAACATGTTATTGAAACATATTACTATTATGAAACTATGATAAATTGCCAATAATTAGCAAAAAAGCAACTTAATTGAAAAGATAATTTTCTAAAAAATAAACCTTGAAATTTTAAAATTCTATAACTTGACAACTAGACACTATACTTCTATCATTTATTGTCGATTTCTCCAAATTTTCTATCATTTCCTGTCAGTTTCCCTGATGTTTAATTTTCTATAATTCTCTGTGATTTTCCAAAAATTTCCGCAATTTGTTTATCATATTCTGTAATTTTTTAATTTTTTTTGCAATTTCCTATCATATTTATCATTTTTTATCATTTGCTGGTGCTCAGATTAGAAAATTAAAGTTTTTGTAGGAAAGAACATGTTAATGAAACATATTATTATTATGAAACTATGATCAATTGCGAATAATTAGCAAAAAACTAATTTTGTAAAAAATAAAACTTTAAACTTTGAAATTCTATAACTTGATTACTAGACACTATAGTTCTATCATTTCTTGCCGATTTCTCCAAATATTCTATCATTTCCTGTCAGTTTCCCTGATCTTTAATTTTCTAAAATCTCTATGATTTTCCAAAATTTTCGGCGATTTGTATATCATTTTCGGTAATTTTGTATTATTTTCTGAAATTTCGTATCATTTCATCATTTTTCTATCATTTGCTGGTGCTCAGATTACAAAATTATAGTTTTTGTAGGAAAAGACATGCTAATGAACATATTATTATTGTGAAACTACGATCAATTGCCAATAATTAGCAAAAATAACTTAATTGAAACGCTAATTTTGTGAAATATAAAACTTGAAACATTAAAATTCTATAACTTGACAACTAGACACTATACTTCTATCATTTCTTGTCAATTTCTCCAAATTTTCTATCATTTCCTGTTAGATTCCCTGATATTCTTTAATTTTATAAATTCTCTGTGATTCTCCAAAATTTTCTGCGATTTGTATATCATTTTCTGAAATTTTGTATTATTTTCTGAAATTTCGTATCATTTCATCATTTTTCTATCATTTGCTGGTGCTCAGATTACAAAATTATAGTTTTTGTAGGAAAAGACATGCTAATGAACATATTATTATTGTGAAACTACGATCAATTGCCAATAATTAGCAAAAAAAGCACTTAATTGAAAAGCTAATTTAGTAAAAAATAAAACTTGAAACTTTAATTTTCTATATAACTAGACACTATATTTCTATCATTACTTGCCGATTTCTCCAAATTTTCTATCATTTCCTGTCAGTTTCCCTAATCTTTAATTTTCTAAAATCTCTGTAATTTTACAAAATTTTCTGCGATTTGTCTATCATTTTCAGTAATTTTCTATTATTTTCTGCAATTTCATATCATTTCCTCATTTTTCTATCATTTGCTGGTGCTCAGATTACAAAATTATAGTTTTTGTAGGAAAATACATGTTAATAAAACATATTATTATTATGAAACTATGATCAATTGTCAATAATAAGCAAAAAAATAACTTCATTGAAAATCTAATTTTGTAAAAAATAAAATTTGAAACTTTAAAATTCCATAACTTGACAACTAGACACTATACTTCTATCATTTCTTGTCGATTTCTCCTAATTTTCTATCATTTCCTGTTAGTTTCCATGATATTCTTTAATTTTCTATAATTCTCTGTGATTTTCCAAAAATTTCTGCGATTTGTCTATCATTTTCTGTAATTTCGTACCATTTCATCATTTTTCTATCATTTTCTGGTGCTCAGATTACAAAATTATAGTTTTTGTAGGAAAAAACATGTTATTGAAACATATTACTATTATGAAACTATGATAAATTGCCAATAATTAGCAAAAAAGCAACTTAATTGAAAAGATAATTTTGTAAAAAATAAACCTTGAAATTTTAAAATTCTATAACTTGACAACTAGACACTATACTTCTATCATTTATTGTCGATTTCTCCAAATTTTCTATCATTTCCTGTCAGTTTCCCTGATGTTTAATTTTCTATAATTCTCTGTGATTTTCCAAAAATTCCGCGATTTGTTTAGCATTTTCTGTAATTTTCTATTATTTTCTGTAATTTCGTATCATTTTATCAATTTTCTATCATTTGCTGGTGCACAGATTACAAAATTATAGTTTTTGAAGGAGAAGACATGGTAATGAAACATATTACTATTATGACACTAGGATCAATTACCAATAATTAACAAAAATAAGAACTTCATTAAAAAGCTAATTTTGTAAAAAATAAACCTTGAAATTTTAAAATTCTATAACTTGACAACTAGACACTATACTTCTATCATTTATTGTCGATTTCTCCAAATTTTCTATCATTTCCTGTCAGTTTCCCTGATGTTTAATTTTCTATAATTCTCTGTGATTTTCCAAAAATTCCGCGATTTGTTTAGCATTTTCTGTAATTTTCTATTATTTTCTGTAATTTCGTATCATTTTATCAATTTTCTATCATTTGCTGGTGCACAGATTACAAAATTATAGTTTTTGTAGGAGAAGACATGGTAATGAAACATATTATTATTATGACACTAGGATCAATTACCAATAATTAACAAAAATAAGAACTTCATTAAAAAGCTAATTTTGTAAAAAATAAAATTTGAAACTTTAAAATTCTATAACTTGATAACTATAGTTCTTCATATCTTGTCGATTTCTCTTAATTTTCTATCATTTCCTGTCAGTTTCCCTGATCTTTAATTTTCTATAATTCTCTGTGATTTTCCAAATATTATCGCAATTTGTATATCATTTTCTGTAATTTTCTATTAATTTCTGCAATTTTGTATCATTTTATCATTATTCTATCATTTGTTGGTACACAGATTAAAAAATTATAGTTTTTGTAGGAAACGATATGTTAATGAAACATATTATTATTATGAAACTATGATCATTACCAATAATTTGCAAAAAAACTTCATTAAAAAGCTTCTTTTCGAGTTTTCTTGTTCAGAAAAAGTGGTGAAAATGATTTATCGATAAAGCAAAAACATAAATCGATAAGGTTTGGTTTATACACGAATCATAAATCCCTATTAACTAAGCCTTTACTACATGTTACCTAAAAATTGAGTTTAACAAGTTGTGCCACTAATTATCATACTTTTAAAATGAACTGGTTATTAATTTAAAAGTATATATTTTATAAGTTTGTTGCGTGGTTGAAATATATATTTTCGTAACTTTAGTTATTAAAATATTATCAAGATTGTGATTTTTTTTTAACACATGCTTACATTTTAGTTTTATTTATAGTGTAAAAAATATATTTTAATAATGACAATTTTCGAAATCAAGATTTTAGCGAAAATGTCCGTTTTCGAGTTTTCTTGTTCAGAAAAAGTGATCAAGATTGTGACATTTTTTTTGACATATGCTTCTACAGCAAAGAAAATTTCTGTTTTCCTACAATTGACACGTAATGTAGGTCTTACTGCTTGCTAATGCGAGCGAAAAGTTGACGTTTTCCGAGGACCGTCACTTTGTTGCAAACTTTAAACTTTATTAAAAACTAATAATATTTTTAAAAAACACGAAAATGAATGAAACTATAACAAAAAAAACATGATATTGTCCACATCTGTCAAACTAAGTGTCAAATCCGACAGTTGACAGAATGCATGACAACCTTGAATGCAATTTTTTTTAATGACAGAACATTTTCATGTATAATTTTGAAATACATGGTGTTGAATTTAGCAATTTAACGAGAAAAAATTGATTTTTTTAAAAAATATCGATTGGGTTAAAACTTTAAACTTTATAAAATACTAATAATATTAAAAAAGAAAACACGAAAATTAATGAAACTATAACAAAATAACATGATATTGTCCACATTTGTCAAACTAATTGTCAAATCTGACAGTTGACAGAATGAATGACAACCTTGAATGCAAGTTTTTTTAATGACAGATTCATTTTCATTTTTCAATTTGAAATGCATGGTGTTTAATTTAGCAATTTAACGAACAAAAATTGCAAATTTTGAATAATTTCGATTCGATTAAAACTTTAAACTTTATTAAAAACCAATAATATTAAAAAAGAAAACACGAAAATGAATGAAACTATAACAAAATAACATGATATTGTATACATCTATCAAACTAATGTCAAATCTGGCAGTTGACAGAATGAATGACAACCTTAAATGCAATTTTTGTTAATGACAGATTCATTTTCATTTTTCAGTTTGAAATACATGGTGTTTAATTTAGCAATTTAACGAACAAAAATTGTTTTTTTTTTAAAATATCGATTCTGTTAAAACGTTAGACTTTATTAAAAACTAATAATTTAAAAAAAAACATAAAAATGGATGAAACTAGAACAAAAACAAAAAAAAACATGATATTGTCCACATCTGTCAAACTAATAGTCAAATCCGACAGTTAACAGAATGAATGACAACCTTGAATGCATTTTTTTAATGACAGTTTCATTTTCATTATTCAGTTTGAAATACATGGTGTTTAATTTAGCAATTTAACGGGGGAAAAATTGAAAATTTTGAAAAATGGTTTATTTATTATTAACCGATGTAAAAATGTGTGATTTTCGTATTTATTCTTCTAAATACCTGAATTAATGTGTCATTTTGCTATGCAGTTGTCATTTTGAGTGTAAACCGTAGTCAAATTTTACCATTTGATCAGAAGATTTGATTAATTCACCATTTTTAGTACAAATGTAATTAATAAAATTAGGCCATTTCATGGTCATATCGAAATGTGTCATTTTGGTATTTATTCTTCTAAATGCCTGAATTAATGTATCATTTTGCTATGCATTGGTCATTTTGAGTGTAAACCGTAGTCAAATTTTACCATTTTGTCAAATGATTTGATCAATGGGTCATGTTTAGTACAAATTGTGAAAAATGGTCATTTCAGAATTGACTTATATAAATGTGTCATTTGACTACCCACAACTTTCTGATTTATACACTAAAATTATTTGTGTGTCATTTATTGGACCAACTTTGTGTCATTCTGATGTTTGTTTTCTTAATACCGTCACAAATTTGTCATTTTACTGTTTAGTTAAAATTTTGAGTACAAATAGCCGTCAAATTTTGCCATTTTGTCTAATAATTTTATTTAATTGGCCAAACTTTAAACTTTAGTAAAAACTAATAATATTAAAAAAAACACGAAAATGAATGAAACTATAACAACAACAAAATCATGATATTGTCCACATCTGTCAAACTAATTGTCAAAACTGACAGTTTACAGAATGAATGACAACCTTGAATGCATTTTTTTTAATGACATTCATATTCATTTTTAATTTTGAAATACAACGTGTTGAAGTTAGCAATTTAACGGGAAAAATAGAAAATTTTGAAAAATGGATGAAACTATAACAAAACAAAAAACATGATATTGTCCACATCTGTCAAACTAATTGTCAAATCTGACAGTAGACAGAATGACAGAATGCGACTTCGTGCAAACACTTTGTCGCTTGTGATAAATCTCATTAGTTTCTTTACAAATTGTCGATTGCGAATAATACAATATTATCAGTTTCTTCACAAATTGAATTTAATAGAGTTCAGTAGCACAGGAATAAACAATAAATTGTCAGAAAAAATGGTGTGCAATTCAAATGCCATTGTTGCTCTCGGGGAATGCAACTTTTCCCCGACAGCAACAATGTACCACTTTGGGCACAAGTAACTATTGTGTCAACTAGGTAGCTTAATTACCTCTGTTTTAACATGTTTTAAAATGTTTTAGTCTGAGTGTACCACTTTGGGCACAAGTAGCTATTGTGTCAACTAGGTAGCATAATTACTTCTGTTTTAACATGTCTTAACATGTTTTAGTCTGAAAGCGGAATTTATTAGTTTTACAATAGATTTTTTGGTAGCCCAAACAACTACCAAGAAAATGCATTGTAAAACTAACAAAACCAATAAATGCTGCTTTCAGACTCTGTTGCTTCTGTTTCAAAATCCCTTTGAAACCTTTGGCTTTTTTTGTGTTCTGATTGTTCTTTTTATTTAGCTACCTCTTTGGGTGTTCTAGTCTTGTGGATTTTCTGTATGATCAAGTTCTAGTCTAGTTCTATACCTTTTCAAGTTCAAATTGAGACCAATCAAGTTCAAATTGAGACCAATCAATTTCAAATTGAGCCCAATCAAGTTCAAATTGATACCAATCAATTTCAAATTGAGACTAAACAAAATCAAGTTGACACTAACTATGAAGTTGTCATAGTACATTTTATTTGTTTACTCTCAACTTGATATTGTTTAGTGTCAACTTGATTTTGTTTAGTCTCAATTTGAAATCGATTGGTATCAATTTGAACTTGATTGGTCTCAATTTGAAATTGATTGGTCTCAATTTGAACTTGATTGGTCTCAATTTGAACTTGAAAAGGTATAGTTGTAGATCAAGTTCTATCAGCTTCTCATTGGGTTGGAAAACTTTTCTAGATGCGATGCAAACAGCTCTGCTTTTCTTTTGTTATCTCTAGCTCAGGTTTCATATTCCTCTTACAATGGTGGGATTTGTTTGGTTTGTTCTGTTCTTTTTGTGGTTTTCCGTAGCAATTCTGTGCTTTATTACATTAATTACTTACTTTACTTTACTTACTTTAATCCTCTTTACTCCGATCGGAGCATAGGGCTTCTACAAGCTTCTTCCATCCTTCTCTGTGTTTCCGTCTGACTTCCGAGGCTTGTATAAGTTTCCGTAGCACGCTCAATTTTACGTTGCAGGGTTGCTAGCCCTGCAAACAACCCTCCTCCTTTCACAGCCGGGCTTGGGACCGGTCACAGCGGAGTTACTACTACTATTACTATTACTATTACTATTACTATTACTATTACTATTACTATTACTATTACTATTACTATTACTATTACTATTACTATTACTATTACTATTACTATTACTATTACTATTACTATTACTATTACTATTACTATTACTATTACTATTACTATTAATTAAGGTTGTTTAATTTATTTTTGTTTTCTCTTGTTCTGGATATTTGACATTATCTCATAGCTTTTCTTCTCTGTTTCGCCAGATCTTGTATTTCTTGGGGATAGTTTATTCTTGTGGATACTCTATTTAATTCTGGTTTGTTGTTCCATGCCCATGCTCTGTTATTAACATTTCTTATGACAAAATGTACAATACTCAAATTCCTGAAAATATATAATTTGCAAAATTACTGCTTCAAATTCTAAATGATGACTATGCAGAATAACGACCGACCATTTATGGATGGGTTATAAATCAGGTCAATAAGATCTACAGAACCTTTCAAAGGATCTATTTGCAGATATGTATAGGCAACTTAAAAAAAGATTGGTTTAAAAATTCTCAAAATATTACTTCCGGAATCCGGAACTTCCGGAAATCGAAACTACCTCAATTATATTCCTCTGGTGGGCTTATCTTATGCTGTTTGTTTCCCTGAACCTCTAAGGCCCATATCTATAGTCCGTACTTGAGCTTGAGTTCGACTCAAGTCGTATATTTGGTTGCATTTGGTGCATAAACGTATATAGAAAATACGCAACCAAATATACGACTTGAGTCGAACTCAAGCTCAAGTACGGACTATAGATACGGGCCTAAGACATCAAATTACCGAGAAAAAGGCCTGTTTGAAACACCCTGTATATATATTATCATATGATTCGATTTAAGTACAATGCTTTACATGCTTCAAATTTGTATGATTTAAAAATTAAGTCAAGGTGTTGCAGATTAAGTTCTTTCGAGATTTCATCAAAATAACGGAACAAATAAATAAACTTGATGATAAACGCGGAGATTTAAAAAGAAGCGGATTCGACCTTTGTAGCACAATAAACGTTCTTGCTAAACTTGTTCGGCATTGAACTAGTTACTCCACATGAGAATTCTTTGTCACAAGTAAACGCCCTTTGAGAGCTCAGACTTCTAGATTACTTTGTGCAGAAAATCCCAGGTAACTGAAAATATCTGTTAATGGTAAATTAAAACATAGTGGCAACTGAATTAAATAGCTTAAAATTTTAAATTTGAAATCCACCAAAACATACTTCAGCCCACCTGCAAATAATAATTATACGTACCCACAAAAAAATAGCGATTCGGTGAGGTGTAATAAATATTTTTTATGCCAGAACCAGATTTTTAACCTCGAGAATGTGTATATTCTATAATGCCGACGAACTCACCAAACAACTTATCATTGGAAATCCCCGCGAAAAGAACAGCTCGAAGATAAACGTATATGCAATCATTTAAGATGTGTTTTTGCGTATTTCAAATTGATCGAACGATTTTTATATAATTTAGCCAATATTGCTACATGGCCACTGCTTAGCCTAGACATTAAAATTTATGAATAACAAAATTTGAAAAAGCCTTGATCTACCTGAAAACCCAATAACTTTGTATAATAGTGCATTACACTATAAAAATAACGTATCGAAGTAGTAATACTTATTATTTTTCTTAGTAGGTAATTTACAATACTTTTTTTTCAGATGACGCAGATAATAAGAAGGTTCGTCGATGGTTACCATGACGTCATGGATAATAAAAGCGGTAAGAAGTTTTATTACCACGCAGAAATATTACTTTTTACTTTCTCTCTATTACTTATATTATCTACTACTATTATCTACTACTACTATTATCTACTTATTATTATTTATTACTGTCTATTACTTTGTTAATTATTCGTTTCTTTCTTATCACTTTTTTTTTTATTAGATCCCAGAGTAAACGATTGGTTTTTGATGAGCTCGCCTTTTCCAACGATTTGCATATCTTTATCATACGTCTGCATTGTCAAATATATCGGACCACAACTAATGGAAAACAGGAAACCTTTCGAGCTGAAGAAAACCATTATTGTATACAATATGCTTCAGATTGCACTTAGTACTTGGTTATTCTATGAGGTAAATATTATTGCGTAATTAAATTTTAATGACTCACGATACTATTAAACGAAATTTACAATTATACCTCTCGTGTAAAATTAGTTCAGTTGAATATTAGGTACAACAATGTACGTATATAAATATAGCTAATTGTGCAATAAGTTAGGAAATGTATTTTTTTCCGTACTAGGCGTAAATTTAAAACATGATGTGTACAGAAAAAATGGATTTCCTACGTGTTGTACACTTAATTTTTTCTACTAGAGTTTAGAAAATAAATAAAATTTGGATTATTTTAATATGGAAATAGATTTGGCGGATACTTGTTTAAACTCCATTATTTTGACTGGGTAAATAACGCATGTTTTGAGTTTTTAAGAATATGATGAATAATGATCTGGTAAGATCATTATTCAAAGTCGAAACATGTCGCAGACAATACAATATTTTTTCATTATTCACAGTCGAAACATGTCGCACACAATACAATTTTTTTAACTCAAAACGTGCGTTATTTACCCAGTCATAATTATTTTTATATTTTAAAATTATTTCTAAATTAAATAGCGTAGTCAAGATTGTTCTGCTTTTAATAATGAAGAGATTAACGTAAATAATAACCCTATTGCTACTTCCACCTGTTTTGGAAATTCATTCACGAATTGTGAACATGTTGCTGTTAAGATTTATAATAATGATAAAAAATAACGTACAATTTCAATAAATGGATTTATAACTTTTAATGTTGAAATATTATTTCCGCACTTGTTGGGAAATATTCCACTTTTCCTAACTCAAATTAGTATTTTAATGTTGAAATATTTTTTCCGCACTTGTTACGAAATATTCCACTTTTCCTAACTCAAATTTGTGTTCAAATGTTATTAGTATTTTTATGTTGAAATATTATTTCCGCACTATTTTGGAAATATTCCACTTTTCCTAACTCAAATTAGTGTTTAAATGTTATTAGTATTTTTATGTTGAAATATTATTTCCGCACTAGTTAGGAAATATTCCACTTTTCCTAACTCAAATTAGTATTTTAATGTTGAAATATTTTTTCCGCACTTGTTACGAAATATTCCACTTTTCCTAACTCAAATTTGTGTTCAAATGTTATTAGTATTTTTATGTTCAAATATTATTTCCGCACTTGTTAGGAAATATTTCACTTTTCCTAACTCAAATCAGTGTTCAAATGTTAAAGTTTTCCAAACTCTAGTAGAAACATGTACTATTTAATTAATATTTATAATTTCCAGGCCAGTATTTCTGGATGGCTGACTACACACAGTTATACATGTCAACCGGTAGATTATTCATTGTCACCAATAGCAGTTAGGGTAAGAAGTTTTTTATTTTTATTTTTCTGGATGTCTGGAAGATGTATAGCATTTTTAGTGTACTAAAAATGTAATTTTATAGTGCTGTCAGAGTTTATGTACCGAGTTGATCCACAAATCTTCGAAAAATCATATACAAGGTGTTTCATAAATAGTTGACAAGCTCAACAGAACACCACTCGGGAATGCCAACTGAGTCCTTAAAAAAATACTATAAAGTTCCTCGGGCTATACTTATTGAAATATTGCTAGTCAAAGGTATAACATTACATCAAGTTTATAAGGGCTCGTAAAAGAAATCACATTAAAATCATGTGTTAAGTTGTTTACTTATAATTTGTTTAATTATTCTTATTGGATATATAGCGTGGCTAAATATTTAGAAATGTATTTTTTTTGAAAAATCAACGTGACTACAATTAAAATAATCATAATAAAGCCGTCGATGATTTATATTTTTTTAAAGTTAAACATTGTTTTTAAATTTTAACCTAAAAAAAATTTATTGTATATTTAATATTAGATTTGTGTTCAGTATACCTGAAGCTAATTCTCCTGAGAATTTGACAAAGTTTCAGTATTAAATAAGTGAGAAAATCAAAAGTAGGTTGGGTTAGGTTATGATAGGTTAGATTAAGTAAGGTCAGGTTAGGTTAGGTCTCTATTACCGAAATTTTTGAAAATTTATTTATTGTATATTTAATATTAGATTTGTATTCAGTATACCTGAAGCTAATTCTCCTGAAACTCTGACCAAGTTTCAGTATTAAATAAGTGAGAAAATAAAAAATAGGTTATGTTAGGTTAGGTTAGGTTACGTTATAACAGATTTTTTTTTAAATTTGTTAATTGTATATTTAATATTCGATTTGTGTTCAATATACCTGAAGCTAATTCTCCTTCAAATTTGACAAAGTTTTAGTATTAAATAAGTTAACAAATCAAAGGTAGGTTAGCTTAGGTTAGGTTAGGTTAGATCTCTATTACCGAAATTTTTGAAAATTAATTTATTGTATATTTAATATTAGATTTGGGTTCAGTATACCTGAAGGTAATTCATCTTAAAATTTGACACAGTTTCTGTATTAAATAAGTGAATAAATCAAAAGTAGGATAGGTTAGGTTATGTTAGCTTAGGTTAGGTTAGGTCAGGTTAGGTTATCTCACTACTACTGAATTTTTTGAAAATTTAGGTATTGTATATTTAATATTAAATTAGTGTTCAGTATTCCTGAAGCCAATTCTCCTGAAAATTTGACAAAGTTTCAGTATTAAATAAGTGAGAAAATAAAAAGTAGGTTAGGTTAGGTTAGGTTAGGTCAGGTTAGGCTAGTTCTCTATTACCGAATTTTTTGAAAATTTATTTATTGTATATTTAATATTAGATTTACCTGAAACTAATTCTCCTGAAAATCTGACAAAGTTTCAGTATTAAATAAGTGAGAAAATGAAAAGTAGGTTAGGTCAGGTTAGGTTAGGTTAGGTAAAGACCTACTCTATTACCGAAATTTTTGAAAATTTATTTATTGTATATTTAATTTTAGATTTGTGTTCAGTATACCTTAAGCTAATACTCATGAAAATTTGACAAAGTTTCAATATTAAATAAGTGGGAAAATCAAAAGTAGATTAGGTTAGGTCTCTGTTACAGAATGTTTTGAAAATTTACTTATTATATATTTAATATTAGATGTGTGTTCACTATACCTGAAGGTAATTCTCCTGAAAATTTGACAAAATTTCAGTATCAAATAAGTGAGAAAATCAAAAGTAGGTTAGGTTAGGTTTAGTTTGGTCTCTATTACAGAAATTTTTGTAAATTTATTTATTGTATATTTAATATTAGATTTGTATTCAGTATACCTGCAGCTAATTCTCCTGAAAATTTGACAAAGTTTCAGTATTAAATAAGTGAGAAAATCAAAAGTAGGTTAGGTTAGGTTAGGTAAGGTGTCTATTGCCAAAATTTTTGAAAATTTATTTATTGAATATTTGATATTAGATTTGTGTTCAGTTTACCTGAAGCTAATTCTCCTGAAAATCTGACAAAGTGTCGGTATTAAATAAGTGAGAAATCAAAAGTAGGTTAGGTTAGGTCAGGTTAAGTTAGCCTATTACCAAAATTTTTGAAAAATTATTTATTGTATATATAATATTAGATTTGTGTTGAGTATACCTGAAGCTAATTCTCCTGAAAATCTAACAAACTTTCAGTATTAAATAAGTGAGAAAATCAAAAGTAGGTTAGGTTAGGTTAAGTTAGGTCTCTATTACCAACATTTTTGAAAATTTATTTATTGTATATTTAGATTTGTATTCAGTATACCTGAAGCTAATTCTCCTGAAAATTTGACAAAGTTTCGGTATTTAATAAGTGACAAAATCAAAAGTTGGTTAGGTTAGGTTAGGTTAGTGCTGTGTATCACAAATACTTAATCAAGAGTAGGTTAGGTTAGGTCTCTTTTAGAGAAATTTTTGAAAATTTATTTATTGTATATTTAATATTAGATATGTGTTCAGTATACCTGAAGCTAATTCTCCTTAAAACTTGACAAAGTTTCAGTATTAAATAAGCGAGAAAATCAAAAGTAGATTAGGATAGGTTACGTTAGGTCAGCTTAGGTTAGGTTAGGTAGAGACCTACTCTATTACCGAAATTTTTGAAAATTTATTTATCGCGTATTTAATATAGTTAATAATTAATATATTTTTCCCATAAGTAATATTTCCATAATATTCAGAATGTTCATTCAATTTTTATAAAACACCAAAACTCCATAACATGCAATAAAATTTCGATGAAATGAAAGATAATTGATGATAATACATCCATTATTCCGGTGGCACTCTAACTCGTAGATAATATTCAGAATGTTGATTTAATATTTATAAATCACCAAAATTTGAGATACATGAAATTTTTTCAAAATGTTGAATCTTCTATAAATTTTCAGAATTCTTCATACTCTATTTTATAAAACTTTAGAAAATGTCTCACAGTTGAAATTGTATTGAAAGTACACATAAATGCTATAAAAATCGTTAAATATTTCCACAAATTCTATACATTTTCTGCAAAATTTGTAGACATTTTAGTGCTAATTACATAATTACTAATTCGTCGACGTTTCAGTTATATTTCTGGAAATTGTCTAGGAGGTTTGGAAAAATTAACATTTGTTTCCCATAAGTAATATTTCCATAATATTCAGAATGTTCATTCAATTTTTATAAAACACCAAAACTTTCCATAACATACAATACAATTTCGATAAAATGATATGATGAAATAAGATACTTGGTGATAATGCATTAATTATTCCTGTGGCACTTCAACTCATAGATAATATTCATAATGTTCATTCAATTTTTATAAAACACCAAAACTCTATACAACATGCAATAAAATTTCGATGAAATGAAAGATAATTTCGTATAATGTTTGAATCTTTATAAATATTCAGAATTTTTCATACTATTTTCTATGAAACTTTAGAAAATGTTAAAACCGTTTGAAACTTCACACAATTGCTATAAAACTCCTAAAAATTTCACAAATTCTATAAATTTTCTGCAAAATTAGTAGACATTTAAGTGCTAGTAGGTAATTACTAATTAGTAGACGTTATAGTCATATTTCTGGAAATTATCTGAGAGGTTTGGAAACATAAACATTAGTTTCTCATAAGTAATATTTCCATAATATTCAGAATGTTCATTCAATTTTTATAAAACACCAAAACTCCATAACATACAATAAAATTTCGATTAAATGAAATATAATTGTTGATAATTCATCCATTATTCCTGTGGCACTTCAACTGAATGTTCATTCAATTTTTATAAATCACCAAAATTTGGAAATACATGAAATTAATTCAAAATGTTGAATCGTCCATAAATTTTCAGAATTCTTCATACTCTTTTCTATAAAACTTTACAAAATGTCTCACAGTTGAAATTGTATTGAAAGTACACAAAATTGCTATAAAACTCCTTAAAAATTTCCACAAATTCTATAATTTTTCTGCAAAATTTGTAGACATTTTAGTGCTAATACGTAATTACTAATTCGTCGACGTTTCAGATATTTTTCTGAAAATTGTCTGGGAGGTTTGAGAAAATATATTAAATATCAAATATATTAAATATAATTAATATATGTGTTCAGTATACCAGAAGCTAATTCTCTAGAAAATTTGACAAAGTTTCAGTGTTCGAACGACTCTGTCGCCATTCCTGAGTGGCGTGCTGTTGAGCTTGTCCACTATTTTTGGGACACCCTGTATATTTCACAAATTGTATTGTATTTCAACTGTATCTCAAAAATTGTGAGATCCATCTTCGAAAAGTGGCGCTCGAACTTATCGAAAATGTATCTCACATTTTTTTATAAAGATGAAAACCTGCATACCTTCATTCTGAAGTAATGCCACGAATATACAGGGTGTCTCAAAAGTGACTCCAGTGCTTTTGGGATTTGATTGAGGGGGCTAAAACAAATGGCAAACAAGAGTTAAAAATGTTATGCTTGTCCCTCGTTATAGAGTTATTGATAAAAACTTGGGAAAAAATATAATTTCAACTTGAAACTTTATTAAATAAGTGAGAAAATCAAAAGTAATTTAGGTTGGGTTAGGTTAGGTTACGTTAGGTCTCTATTACTGAACTTTTTGAAAATTTATTTATTGTATATTTAATATTAGATGTGTTGAGTATACCTGAAGCTAATTCTCCTGAAAATTTGACAAAGTTTCAGTATTCGAACGACTCAGTGGTCATCCCTGAGTGGTGTGCTGTTGAGCTTGTCCACTATTTTTGGGACACCCTGTATATTTCGCAAATTGTATTGCATTTCAACTGTATCTCAAAAATTGTGAGACACATTTTCGAACAGTGGCGCTGGAACTTATCGAAAATGTATCTCACATTTTATTTACAAAGATGATAACCTGCATATCTTCATGCTGAAGTAATGGCACGAACATACAGGGTGTCTCGAAAGTTACTCCAGTGTTTTTGGTATTTGATTGAGGGGGCGAAAACAAATGGTAAGTTAAGAGTTAAGAAATTTACGCTTGTCCCACGTTATAGAATTATTGATAAAAAATTGGAAAAAAATACCATTTTTGAAACTTTATTAAAAACTAATAATATTAAAAACAAAATATTGAAACTTGAAACTTTATTAAAAACTAATAATATTAAAAAACAAGATATTGTCCACATATGTCAAACTAATTGCCAAATCTGATAATTGACAGTTGACAGATTTAACAAAAGCCATCAATCAAGCCATACCATTTTTGAAACTTTATTAAAAACGAATAATATTAAAAAACAAAATATTGAAACTTGAAACTTTATTAAAAACTAATAATATTATAAAACAAGATATTGTCCACATCTGTCAAACTAATTGCCAAATCTGATAATTGACAGTTGACAGATTTAACAAAAGCCATCAATCAAGCCATACAATTTTTGAAACTTTATTAAAAACGAATAATATTCAAAAACAAAATATTGAAACTTGAAACTTTATTAAAAACTAATAATATTAAAAAACAAGATATTGTCCACATCTGTTAAACTAATTGCCAAATCTGATAATTGACAGTTGACAGATTTAACAAAAGCCATCAATCAAGCCATACCATTTTTGAAACTTTATTAAAAACGAATAATATTAAAAAACAAAATATTGAAACTTGAAACTTTATTAAAAACTAATAATATTAGAAAACAAGATATTGTCCACATCTGTCAAACTAATTGCCAAATCTGACAGTTGACAGTTGACAGATTTAACAAAAGCCATCAATCAAAATTGTGTTTTACGTAGTGGTCAAAAAAGTTATTGTTTACATTTATATCAATTACTTTATAACGAGGGATAAACGGAATATTTTGCACTCTTAATTTTCAATTTGTTTTGCCCCCCTGAATCAAATCCCAAAAGCACCCGCGTCACTTTTAAGACACCCTGTATATACCTCTTGCCCGCAGTCGTCTTAACATTCGCCGAAATAAAATACAGTACTTGTTTCTAATACAGAAGTTATATTGATGTCGATTTGTCTGAAAACATTTATATTTATTAGATTTAAGGTTTTATCCATAGTATAGTAAAGTATAGTATTTATTCGTGTTCAGTAACTGTACAGTTTTACACAAGTCAAAAGAAGAATATACAATTAGAGTCAGGCAGCATTTAATACTAACATAAATACATTAATAAAAATATTTCGAATATTTTATTTAGAAAATTGTTTAAATTATATCTGAATTTTGAATATGAGAATTCAAAAATTCTCCAAAATTTCCATGAAATTCAGTAAAATTTTTGAAAATACAATAAACATGTCACAAAATCTTATGAAATTTTATCTGAATAGGTTTAAGGGTCATTACATACATTATACCGGGTGATTCAAGTTTTACCGCCAAGCCCAAAATGGCCACTCTTGATAGAAATAAAATATCCATATTTAATGTATACAATTATGTATTAATGAAGAAGGATTCAAAAAATCCCTAAATTTTCCACTAAAATTGGGAAGTCCTAGGAAATTCATCAAAATCTATTATCAAATGTATAATTTCTTTTTTTACAAAAATCACAATCGTTTCGGAAAACGCATTAAAATTTCCCAAAAAATTCAATAATTATTTCTGGGATTCTCTAAAATAATCCTTCCAAAAATTAACAATATTTCGCCACAGTTCTAGAAAATTCGATATGATTTCTACAAAATGAAAAAGATATTTACCAGTTATTTATATTTAAGGTAATAGTATTAAGTACTTACTAGTAATATTTATTTTTGTTTTATTTTATTATTTATTTATATCGCCTGACTAGTTTCGGCTTAATTAACAAACCATCTTCAGAGGCATATGTATTTTCGTATATATATATATATATATATATATATATATATATATATATATATATATATATATATATATATATATATATATATAGATATCCTGAAAAAAAAAATCAAATAAGATCAAAATTTATTTATTGTGCCTGTCTAGTTTCGGTTTATAACCAAACCATCTTCATAAGGCATATGTATTTTAGTATGTTTTATCTACTATCCTAAATAAAAAAATCAAATAAAATCAGGATACATAGTATGTATGCATCCTGATCTTATATGATTTTTTTTTACACATCATACATAGTATGTATGTATCCTGATCTTATTTGAATTTTTTTTTCAGGATAGTAGGTAAAACTTCTACTATCCTGAACAAAAAATTCAAATAAAATCAGGATATATAGTATGTATGTATCCTGATCTTATTTGAATTTTTTTACACATACATACATACATAGTATGATACATACATACATAGTATGTATGTATCCTGATCTTATTTGAATTTTTTTACACATAAATACATACATAGTATGTATGTATCCTGATCTTATTTGAATTTTTTTTTTTCAGGATAGTAGGTAAAATATACTAAAATACAAATGCCTTATGAAGATGGTTTGGTAATTAAACCGAAACTAGGCAGGCAATATAAATAAATCTTGATCTTATTTGATTTTTTTTTTCAAGATATATACATACTGAAATACATATGCCTCTGAAGATGATTGGTTAATTAGACAGAAAGTAGTCAGGCGATATAAATAAATAATAAAATAAAACAAAAATAAATATTACTAGTAAGTACTTAATACTATTACCTTAAATTTATATTTATGCAAACTGTAATGTTTGGAAATAATGAATATTATTAACATTAATACCAAACACATATGTATACAGATATTGGGCATCGAGTCTGTCTATCGTATATTTTGTGTAAATGTGAACTTTGTATTGTAAGTTTAAAATTTTCTAGAGCGCCATTAATGAGGCTAATTGCCCTACTGTTTGTTTACCTGTAGTATGGTTTGGACCCAGATTTTCTTGCTTGCAAGGAAATTATTCACATCTGTCACCAAAACCGTTCCTACATTAATGCTTATAATTTTCTGATATAATTAATTTGTAGATTTCTCAAATTTCTCATATTAAGGTTTTCAATTTAATTTAAAAAAATCTTAATTTTTCCCATAAAATTAAGTACAGATTTTTTTTAATAAATTTGTAGAAATCATAAAATTACAATATCCGTATATCGATATAGATTGTATCTTTGATATGTATAATATATACAATCTTAAAAGTGTAAGAAGATTCAATAATTCTACACATTGATGTTACTGATTCGATTAATACTCTCATCTTGGGCAATGAGAGTTGCATCACCGTAGTTGTAAATGTTTCTGCAATGCAATTAGATGATTTCACCATAAACTTAAATGCAATGGATGATCAACTAGGAAAATTGCTTTCCAAACGCAATCACAAAGCCAATATGTACAAAGAATCATTTATTATGAAAGTTATTAGATAACTGACCATAACAGTATTGACATCCGTATTTTTCAAATAATGCAATAATTATTCTTTCAATTATAACAATATAATATATCAATAAATGTTTTTAGTGCATTGTTTTTAGATATTTTGTAAATTTTGATTTGTTTTGTAAATAATATAGTCTTTTATTTTCCCTACTACCAAATATTGTTATACCTTCATTCGTCAACATTTACGAAACAAACGCAATAAAGTTTTTCGTCAAACTTTTTTACCAATGGAATTCATTCTTGAATGGCTACAAAATTTAATATATTCTCAAAACAGGTATTCTCAATATTACGTATGTAAATTGACAAATTAGAATCAATTAATACATAACAATATACGTATGAAATTACAACAGGAATGTGCCAAAAATATTCATGAATTATGTTTAAATTTAAAATAATTTGTGTTTCCAAAAAAAGTATGCAATTTAAGATTATGTCTTACTTTTAAGCAAATATTTTTGTATTTATTTTTTACGTTGTAGCAAACATGTACATACATACGGAATTTTTTTTTGAGAGTATTTTTCTTAGAGAATTTCAAAACTACATTTAATTAATTACGATCATTAAGTATCGAGTAATTGCAAATTATTAAATATAAAGTTAAAATTGAAGAATACTAAAGAAATGTAGGATTTCTTCGGAATAATATATTATATTAGACATATGTATCTAATAATAATTTGACTGATATAATAAGTGATGACAATTGATGACATAAGTATATTCGACTTTATCAGAAATCCTATAAATACAGTTTGAAGAGTATGACTTACGATTAAGATTATGTTTTACTTTTAAGCAAATACTTTTTAATTTATTTTTTACGTTGTAGTAAACATGTACATACATACGGCTTTTTTTGAGAGCATTTTTCTTAGAGAATTTCAAAACTACATTTAATTAATTACGATCATTAAGTATCGAGTAATTGCAAATTATTAAATATAAATTTAAAATTGAAGAATACTAAAGAAATGTAGGATTTCTTCAGTATAATATATTATATTAGACATATGTATCTAATAATAATTTGACTGATATAATAAGTGATGACATTTGATGACATAAGTATATTCGACTGTATCAGAAATCCTACAAATACAGTTTGAATAATATGACTTATTTTAATATTATTCGGTGAGAAAGATTGCACAAATGCAAATCGACTCGAATTCAACCTTGTGATATTATAGTTCATGACCTTGCGGCTTATGAAAACCAATGTCAGTGGGTTGTTGCAATATGTAAACTTACGCACCTCTTCTGGTAAAATTAGCTTGCCACGATGCTGAAATAAGAGTTATATGGTTGTCGATCCAACAATGATTTGAGGCCCTATTTGTTGTTGCTATAAATAATTCGCAAATTTGACTCAACCGATTTCAAGGCTACGCCTTTGAATTAGTAATCATTAGAATCAACATATTAATGTCAGTGATAAAATTATTGTTTTATCTATGACTCATAAATGAGCCGTTTATTTTGAAAGTGGCTTAAGTCCATTTTCATCTTTTATCAAGTTGGCACTTGTGACATTTATAATTTATGCTGAACTGTCAAAAAAATAAATCGGTATTGAAATATACTTAGTACATTTGAAAATCTTATATCACGTACATTTTCAAAATAATATAAATACTGAAAATCCTAATTTTTAAAGTGACCTAAGTCCACTTTTTATTGACGATGTCAAAAAGTGCGGCCCAAAATGTTGAAAGCAGTGATGAAGGTAATTTAAATTACGCTTTGATATTAAATTGAAATATAAAAAATAATATTTATTTTAAAGAAATTATTAAACCCATGGGAAAGGATAAAATAACAAGATTTCTTGATTCTAAAAGTGAAGAGCAATTAAACTCATACAACAGATTTAAAAAAAGAAGGAGAATTTTAGAAGTTCATTCTTCAACAGAGGAAGAGGAAGTAATTGAGAATGAGAATTTACAAAACAGCACCTTCAAAGAAGGATTCAGAGAACACAGAAGTGGTACTTATATTCAGAAAATTCGTAAAATTAAACGGAATTCAGGGAAAAGATACGATACACAATCGGGAAAAATTATTCCTGCCAAAGTTTTTCAAAATGAAGATTGCCAATGCCGAAAAGACTGCTTGAAAAATTTAAATGAAACAGAAAGAAAACGTATTTTCGAAATGTTTTGAAACTTTAATAAGCAAAATATATCGCTATACGAAGCGACCGGACGCAGTGTTGTAAAAAGAAGACGTCAGAGAAACGGAAAAGGTTCATGTAGAAATGAGAGTTTTACGTATTGGTTAAATTCTAAAACAGGCAAAGTTGCTGTTTGTAAAAAAATATTTTTAGATACTTTTCAAATAAGCGAAGGACGATTGAAACGTGTATTAAAATCTAAAAACGTTGGCAACGATTTACGTGAGCGTTTGCCTGGATCGTCGAGAAAAATATGTGATGAAGCAAATATGATTGTTCAAAACCATATTAACAGTTTCCCGAAATTTGAATCCCATTATACTAGGGACCATAATCCCGACAGAAAATATCATCATCCTGAACTGACTATAAAAAAAATGTTTAATTTTTATGAGCTTCACTGTGAGGAAAATAATTTAAAAGCAGTTAATGAATGGACTTATAGAAAAATATTCGAAAAGGATTTTAATCTACATTTCCACCAACCACGCAAAGACACATGTCAAAGATGTGATCTATTAAACATTCAAGTCAAAGCATCAGAAAACCATGAAGAACAGAAAAAACTTATGGAAGAACGTGATATTCATTTGAAGCTAGCAGAATCGGCTAGAAATGCGTTAAAACAAGATCAAGAACGAGTATCAAGTAATCCATCTCATTATTTTGGCTTTTCATTTGATTTGCAGAAAGCGTTACCATTCAGAAAGTTAACTACTTCAGTAGCTTATTATAAATGTAACATGTATATTTTAAATTTAGGTATACACAATTTTCACAACGATAATGTATACATGTACGTTTGGGATGAAACAAAAGCTTCTAGAGGTTCCCAAGAAGTGGCTTCATGCCTCTTGAGACACCTAAAAACCCTGAAAGGTGAAAAACACATCATTGCATATAGTGACATGTGTGGAGGACAAAACAGAAACATCAAAATATCTTTAATGTGGTTAAAAATTCTATCGATGGGAAATGATGTGGAAATCATAGACGACAAATTTTTAATATCAGGGCATTCATTTTTACCTAATGACAGAGATTTTAGCGTTATAGAAATGTCGTTAAAAAGAAATCCGTTATTGTATGTGCCACTAGATTATTATAATATAATTAAAAAAAGTAGAAAAGGTAATACTTTCATACTAAATGAAATGAAACAAGTGGATTTTATATCAACAAGACTCTTGGAAGAAGCAGTTTACAAAAGATCCAAAAATACCAACGGAGAAAACGTAAACTGGCTTCAAATATGCTGGATGCGATTTTTAAGAAATGAACCATATAAAATTTTATACAAAACAACCATGGATGAGAACGTAGAATTTAAAATTCTTGATTTATTGCCACGTCGGGTTAGACCTAAAAAATTTGGGAATATTGTATTGCCATCGTTATATAAAAGTATAAGAAGCATCACATCACTAAAATACCGACACATGATGGACTTATTGCGGTATATACCTCCGGAACACCATAACTACTTCAAATCACTCCCGCATATTGAGAATGTTAACGAATAACTTGGCACTAAATTTATTTCTATTATCTAAAAATTTAATTTAAATGTTTTTTTCTTCTATTTTTTAAGCTATATGTAACGGACTTAAGCTCTTTCACTTTTTGTAACAAAACAAATTTTTATTTTGAAAGTGACCTAAGTCCTTTTAAGGTAAGCAAGGTCATATTATACACTTAATACTAGCGACTTTTTAATAGGATGTATAAAATTAAATCCCTTAAATGCGATTTAACATTGCAAGTCAACCATATATCTTACGTATATTTTTAATTTTGTAAAAGCGCAAAACCTTAAGTATTTCAAATTAAAGATAAATGGACTTAAGTCACTTTCAAAATGAACGGCTCAAATAATACATTTATTATATACGTAACTATGGTAACATAATGTACTTCATTATACAACGGGGGTTGTATAATGACTCCATTATACAACAGGGGTTGTATTATGACTTCATAATACAACATGGTGCGGTCTCTTCAATTAAACTATGTGGAAAGCTTTTCACACTGCTCTATTTCGCGCTTCCCTATGTATGCCGTCCTTGTTATCTTTCATTCGTCGCATGCAAGCTCACTTACAAGTAAGTATATTTGGTTGCTCACAGCGGAACACTTTTTTCATAAAGACATTTATTTAACTAAATGTAAATTTCAGTACCATCTTCAGTAGCAAAACAATCATTTGTTTCATAATGCAATGGTTAATTAAGGTAGGTAATTAATTACAAAATATGTTCTCAAAAATTTGAATGGTAATAATTACGGGAAAATAACATTAACTATTGGATACATTAATGTGAAAAGTACAACATGTACACATGTACATATATTGTCATGTACATGTACACATGACATGTATATATATTGTCATACATGTACATATATTGTCATGTACATGTACACATGACATGTACATATATTGTCATACATGTACATATATTGTCATGTACATGTACACATGACATGTACATATATTGTCATACATCTACATATATTGTCATGTACATGTACACATGTATACAAATATTGATATTAATTCCTGAACCTAATGGAATACCATATTAAGAAACTGATAAGATTGTATTATATGCAAGCGACAAAGTATTTACGCGAACTTTGCGCTTGTTGTCAATAGCAACGAGCAACAAAGTGGCTATCTTCGGAAAACATCGACTTATTGCTCGCATTAGCAAGCAGAAAGACCTACTTTGTGTGTCAATTGTTGGAAAAAATAAACTGATAATATTGTATTATATGCAAGCGACAAAGTGTTTACGCGAACTTTGCGCTTGTTGTCAATAGCAACGAGCAACAAAGTGACTGTCTTCGGAAAACATCAACTTATCGCTCGCATTAGCAAGCAGAAAGACCTACTTTGTGTGTAAATTGTAGGAAAAAATATGTTTCTATCATTTACATTGTTTTTTTTTAATAGTTAATGCAAATTATTAAATGTTATTAATAATGCAAATTAATAAATCCTGGATGTCCAGGATTTTCTGGCCCAGAAATTTAAGAGAATGGTTCGGATGAACATCAAGCCAACTATTTAGAACAGTTGTTAATAAAGTTAGGATTGCCATTATGATTTCCAACCTCCGATAGGAGATGGGACTTTATGAAGAATAAGAATAAATGTTAAGTGTTCATTATCAAGAAGTTTTTTTTTCATGTCAGAAGTATTTTCTTTTCATGTCAGAAGTACTTTTTTTTATGTCAGAAGTACTTTATTTCCAAGTTCAGTCAATCTATTTTTTTCAATTATTTAATCTCTTAATTTTCCTCAGAAATACTTAAGAAAATAAATTAAATTCCCATCTAGGATTTACCAGGAAGTTGTTTGAATATATCCGAATACTAAAATACATAAGAAATTGCAACTTGTCTTATCTAGCAGAATTTTTGATATTTCTAAGATTTTTCAAAGAAAGTTTTTGACACAAATTATCAATTCATAATTCATAATTTATTGGTGATTGTACAACGGGTTGTTTACACAAGATTTACGTAAGTATGTAATTGTTTATTTTTAAGAAGAAAATGTTTCTAATTTGTTTTGTTTTTATTACTGTAGTTCAGCTGTTCTCCAATTATTTAATGTCTGAATTTTCCATGGAGATATTTGTAATCTTATGTAAAAGTTTGAATATTTCACAGAATTGTCTACGATTACAATTTTCACACAAATTTGTAAATACTATTTATGACACTTAGTTTGAATTTTTTTAATTTTTATTATTGTACGTAAGCTATTTTGCATATATTTAAACCTTAATTTTGCATAAAACTTTTTTTTTTGTTAGCTTTTTGCTTGAAATGTTATCAGAATGTTTTTTTTAATATTTGAATTACATACTTATATCACAATAATTACATTATTATATAAATTTCTACGATTGCACAATGGAATATGGTTTTTACGCTCATTAATTAGTTTATGTGTTTTAT
This sequence comes from Othius punctulatus, assembly GCA_951805005.1. Classification (NCBI taxonomy): domain Eukaryota; kingdom Metazoa; phylum Arthropoda; class Insecta; order Coleoptera; family Staphylinidae; genus Othius; species Othius punctulatus. Next base: position 16,771,379 of record OX638141.1, read on the forward strand.
TTATCAAAGTGATTTTTTTCGGAAAAAATTCAAGTTAAATTTTTTTTTATAACTGTACTTTAACTATTTTCCAATTCTTTAATGTCTTAACTTTCAATAGGAATACATAAGAAACTAAATTAAAATCAAAACCAGGATTTATCATAAAGTTGTTATTATTTAATGAAAATTAATAAATGTTAAGTGTTCATTTTCACGATAAGTGTTCAAGTCAGAAGTATTTTATTGCTGAGAATATCTATTGTTTTGAATTATTTAATGTCTCAATTTTCCACAGAAATACTTATGATAATAAATTAAATTCCCAACCAGAATTTATCAAGAAGTTGTTTGAATATATCTAAATATTAGCATGCAAACAAAAATGTAAGAAATCTTATCAGGTAAAATTTTTCATTTCTTTAAACCTTAATTTTGCATGCAACTTGTTTGCTTTTTGCTAGAAATGTTAGCAGTATGATTTTTTTTAAATATTTTAATTTCATACTTACATCACAATAATTACATTATTACATAAGTTTCTTCGATTGCACAAAGTTTTTCACACATTTTTATTACTTTATGTGTTTTACTTAAAGGATTTTTTTAGCAAAAAAAGTTCAAGTTAAATTTTTTTATAACTGTACTTTAACTATTTTCCAATTCTTTAATGTCTTAACTTTCCATTGAAATACTTAAGATACTAAATTAAAATCAAAACCAGGATTTATCATAAAGTTGTTCAAATATATCTAAATATTAAAATGTAAACAAAAATGTAAGAAATATTTTCGGGTATAATTTTGGATATTTCATGGGAGTTGTTGACACAAATTAAAAAATGTAACTGTTTCTTATTACTTTACGTAAGCTATTTTTCATTTCTTTAAACCTTAATTTTGCATGCAACTTGTTTGCTTTTTGCTAGAAATCTTACCAGAATGATTTTTTTAATATTACCTCTTATTGCGTACTTATATCACAATAATTATATTATTACATAAGTTTCTTCGACTGCATAAAGCTTTGCACACATATTAATTACTTTAGGTGTTTGTTTTAAGGGATATTTTTAGCAAAATAATCTCAAGTTTGAATTTTTTCATAACTGTACTTTAAATATTTTCTAATTCTTTAATGTGTTAACTTTCCATATAAATACTTAAGATACTAAATTATAATCAAAACTAGGATTTATCATAAAGTTTTTCACACATATTAATTATTTTATGTGTTTATTTTAAGGAACTTTTTTAGCAAACAAAATGAAGTTAGATTTTTTTTATAACTGTAGGCACTTTAACTATTTTCCAATTCTTAAATGTCTTAACTTTCCATAGAAATACTTAAGAAACTAAATTAAAATCAATACCAGGATTTATAATACAGATGTTCGAATATATCTGAATATTAAAATGCAAACAAAAATGTAAGAAATCTTATCAGGTAGAATTTTGGATATTTCATGGAAGTGGCTGACATAAATTAAAAATGTAAGTTTTTTTATTTCTGTACGTAAGATATTTTTCATTTCTTTGAACATTAATTTTGCATACAACATATATTTTTTGTTTACTTGTTGCTAGAAATGTTATCAGTATGATTTTTTTTAAATATTTTAATTTCATACTTATATCACAATAATTACATTATTACATAAGTTTCTTCGATTGCACAAAGCTTTTCACACATATTAATTACTTTATGTGTTTTATTTAAGGGATAATTTTAGCAAAATAATCTCAAGTTGGAATTTTTTTATAACTGTACTTTAACCATTTTCTAATTCATAATGAGTTAACTTTCCATATAAATACTTAATATAGAAAATTATATTCAAAACCAGGATTTATCATAAAGTTGTTCGAATGTATCTAAATATTAAAATACAAACAAAAATGTAAGAAATCTTATCAGGTAGAATTTTAGATATTTCATGGAAGTTGTTCAGACAAATTATAACATGTAAGTGTTTTTATTACTGAACATAAGCTATTTTTATTTCTTTGAACTTTAATTTTGCATACAACTTATTTTTTTGTTTGCTTTTTGCTAGAAATCTTTTCAGATTTTTTTTTTTTAATATTAAAGTTTAATTGCATACTTATATCACAATAATTACATTATTACATAAGTTTCTTCGATTGCACTAAGCTTTTCACACATATTAATTACTTTATGTGTTTATTTTAAGGGATATTTTTAGCAAAATAATTTCAAGTTAGAATTTTTTAGAACTGTTTTTTAACTATTTTCCAATTCTTTAGTGTCTTAACTTTCCATAGGAATACTTAAGAAACTAAATTAAAATCAAAACCAGGATTTATCATAAAGTTGTTCAAATATTTCTAAATATTAAAATGCAAACAAAAATGTAAGAAATCTTATCAGGTAGAATTTTGGATATTTTATGGAAGTTGTTGACACAAATTAAAAAATGTAAGTGTTTTTTATTGCTGTAAGTAGCTATTTTTCATTTCTTTAAACCTTAATTTTGCATGCAACTTGTTTGCTTTTGCTAGAAATCTTACCAGAATGATTTTTTTAATATTACTTCTTATTGCGTACTTATATCACACTAATTACATTATTACATAAGTTTCTTCGATTGCACAAAGCTTTTCAGAAATGTTAATTACATTATACGTTTATTTTAAGCGATATTTTAAGCAAAATAATCTCAAGTTAGAATTTTTTTATAACTGTACTTAAACTATTTACTAATTCTTTAATGTCTTAACTTTCCATAGGAATACTTAAGAAACTAAATAAAAATCAAAACCAGGATTTATAATAAAGTTGTTCGAATATATCTAAATATTATAATGGAAACAAAAATGTAAGAAATCTTATCAGGTAGAATTTTGGGTATTTCATGGGAGTTGTTGACACAAATTAAAACATGTAACTGTTTCTAATTACTGTTCGTAAGCTATTTTTAATTTCTTTAAGCCTTAATATTGCATGCAACTTGATTGCTTTTTGCAAGAAATCTTATCAGAATGATTTTTTTTAATAGTACTTCTTATTACGTACTTATATCACAATAATTACATTATTACATAAGTTTCTTCAATTGCACAAAGCTTTTCGCACATTTTAATTACTTTATGTGTGTTATTTAAGGGACTTATTTAGCAAAAAAGTTTCAAGTTAGATTTTTTTTTATAACTGTACTTCAACTAATTTCTAATTCTTTAATGTCTTAATTTTCCATAGAAATACTTAAGATACTAATTTAAAAACAAAACCAGGATTTATCACAAAGTTGTTCGAATTAAAAAATGTAAGTGTTTTTTATTACTGTACGTAGCTATTTTTCGTTTCTTTAAACCTTAATTTTACATACAACTTTTTTATTGTTTGCTTTTTGATAGAAATTTTATCAGAATGATTTTTTTTAATATTTCATTTTAATTACATACTTATATCACACTAATTACATTATTACATAAGTTTATTCGATAGAATAAAGCTTTTCACACATATTAATTACTTTATGTGTTTTATTTAAGGGATTTTTTAGCAACAAAATTTCAAGTTAGATTTTTTTATAACTGTACCTTAACTATTTTCCAATTCTTTCATGTCTTAACTTTCCAGAGGAATACTTAAGAAACTAAATTAAAATCAAAACCAGGATTTATCACAAAGTTGTTCAAATATATCTAAATAATAAAATGCAAACCAAAATGTAAGAAATCTTATCAGGTAGAATTTTTTATATTTCAAGGAAGTTGTTGACACAAATAAATAAATGTAAGTGATTTTTATTAATGTATGTAAGCTAATTTTTTATTTATTTAAACCTTAATTTTGCATGCAACTTATATTTTCGTGTTTGCTTTTTGCTACAAATCTTATCAGAATGTTTTTTTTTATATTACATTTTAATTGCAAACTTATATCACAATAATAACATCAATTCATAAGTTTATTCGATTGCACAAAGCTTTTCACACATAAGGGATTTTTTTAGCAAAATAGTTTCAAGTTATTTTTTTTATAACTGTACTTTAAATATTTTCTTATTCTTTAATGTTTTAACTTTCCATAGAAATACTATTTTGGATATTTCATGGAAGTTGTTGACACAAATTAAAAAATGTAAGGTTTCATTTTTTTTTAAGTTAGAATTTTCTTATTACTCTAATCCAGCTATTTTCAAATCCCTTGCTTCCTTGAAAAACAAACTTCAGAAAGTTTAAGTGTTTTTTTTTCAGGATGAAATTTGTTCATTATTTTTAACTCAGGGTGGTAGTGTATTTATAATTTTTTGTTCATAATTAAATTATCTTTAAAAACATGCAACAATATACAGGGTGTCCTACTAAAAATAAAATGGTTTCTATGAATAACTCAAAAAACCTGATATTCAATTATTGTTAGAATTTTTTTATAACTCTAATCCAGCTTTTTCAAATCCCTTGCGTCCTTGATAAAAAAAACTTCAGAAAGTTTTGGTGGGTATTTTTTTCAGGATTAGTTTTGTTTAGTATTTTTAACTTCAGGGTGGTAGTGTATTGATCATTTTTTGTTCACAATTAAATTATATCTAAAAACATGTAACAATATTTAAGGTAAAAGATTCTAAAATAAAATCAAAACCAGGATTTAATGATAGCAACTTTATGATAGTTCGAATATTTCTAAATATTAAAATGCAAACAAAAATGTAAGAAATCTTATCAGGTATTTTGGATATTTCATGGAAGTTGTTGACACAAATTAAAACATGTAACTGTTTCTTATTACTGTTCGTAAGCTATTTTTCATTTCTTTAAACCTAAATTTTGTATGCAACTTGTTTACTTTTTGCTAGAAATCTTATCGGAATGTTTTTTTTTAATATTACTTCTTATTACGTACTTATATCACAATAATTACATTATTACATAAGTTTCTTTGATTGCACAAAGCTTTTCACACATATAAATTACTTTATGTGTTTTATTTAAGGGATTTTTTTAGCAAAAAAGTTTCACGTTAGAATTTTTTTATAACTGTACCTTAACTATTTTCCAATTCTTTAATGTTTTTACTTTCCATAGAAATACTATTTTGAATATTTTAAGGAAGTTGTTGACATAAATTAAATAATGTAAGGTTTAATTTATAAAAAAAAAATCAAGTTAGAATTTTCTTATTACTCTAATCTAGCTATTTTCAAATCCTTTGCTTTCTTGAAAAATAAAACTTCAGAAAGTTTAAGTGGGTATTTTTTTGCAGGATTAAATTTGTTTAGTATTTTAACTTCAGGGTGGTATTAGTAGTGTATTGATAATGTTTTGTTCACAATTAAATTATCTTTAAAAACATGCAACAATATACAGGGTGTGCTATTAAAAATAAAAAGGTTTCTATGAATAACTCAAAAACCTGATATTCAATTGTTTTTCTGATTTCGTCATCCTAATCACCAGAAAAATATCTTCTTGTTTGTTGGTTTAATTGACTTTGTAACTTAAATAATGATAGAGTTAGCAATGGTGAACCGACAACTTTAAACACTCTGTTGTCCTAAGCAAGTTCTTAAGCTAGGACAACCTTCTCATCCCTACACATCGTTATCTTTCTTTCTTCGTTTACTCGTTTAGTTATTCTTTATTAACAAAATAGCAAATTCTAGCAAATGTGCAAGTTCTTAAGCTAGGATAACCTTCTCATCCCTAAACATCGTTATCTTTCTTTCTTCGTTTACTCGTTTACTTATTCTTTACTTACAAAATATTTCCCCCTCAAATTAAAAATTGACGTGTTTCGGAAATTTTTGATTTTACCCTTATTTTCTGAGACATTCGCTGTGCGTAAACGTAATATGTTAAATATTACGTTTATAATATTTCTGCAAAACTGTTTTATTTGTATCATAGCATATTTTCAATATTGACTATCAATATGTGCAAACTATTTTTATAATTTTACCAACAAATTATGTTTATGTTTATATGTGTAGCATACAAATTTTCAAGTGGGAAAAGCAGGCCTTATTCTTGCAATGCTTGTGATAGTTGGATAATGTTGTTGATGGATGTTTTCTAAAAAAGTATGCACAATAAATGAGTGAGTGGCTTTGAACTTTCATTTTGCCGACTCTACGTGTTTTTTTTTAAATTTCCTTTTACCAACTCCCAAATGTATACCAAACATATACTGGGCATAATATTTGAATAATTTTCTTGTTTGGCATGCAAAGTTTCAATAAATTTTGACAAAAAAAAATGCATACAAATTAATAGCAATATAATAAAAAATGTACCTAAATATTATTTTAACATTATGTATACCCCTTTTTTAGAAAATATTTATGTTACTATAACTTTTTAGTGATTGTAGGAGATAATCGTATAATTACCATATAACCCCATTCCGATTCAAATTCCATTATTATGTGTATATTTATACAAAATTGTTATACGTTGGGTTGGTTATTTAATGATGGCAGACTTCCGCTACTACGAATTACCAAGGAAAACTCTAAAATTACTATTTCATAGATGACATTATTATTTCACTTAATCTTAATTTTATGCACTGATGTGTTTTGTGACTAATAATTAAAGCAGATTGGCCTCCGTTGTATCGTTAAATTCATACTTGTAGCGATTCTATAGAATATGCTGTCCAATAATAATTAATCCATAAAGAAAATTGTTCATTAAATCTCTATATTATTACTGGAGAATGCCTATTTAAGAGAAATCGTTATCGTTAGTGATTTTTATGATTCCATTGACATCGATGTATAATCATATAATTTTCTTCAAGGTATGCTAGCAGAGGTCATAATAAAACTGCGCTGTAGCTTTAAAAGTTAGATATTTTGGCTGAAATTCAGATTTGTCAATGTGGTCAAACACTTTTCTTTGTTTAATCACACTGTTTATTAAACATTGTTGTTGTATTTTATTTTACTATAAGTTTGATAATGATCAGAACGTAATTTTAATAAACAGTGTGTTTGAACAAAGAAGTGTTTGTTTTATTTAATGAAAGTCAGAGGTTTAAAAGTAGTTTAATGAAAGTTTTACGAACAAGAAACTTAAGCATACAGTAGAGATTTTGGCTGAAATTCAGATTGGTCAATGTGGTCAAACACTTTTCTTTGTTTATTGACACTGTTTATTAAACATTGTTGTTGTGTTTTATTTTACTTTAAGTTTGATAATGATCAGAACGTAATTTTAATAAACAGTGTGATTAAACAAAGAAGTGTTTGTTTTATTTAATGAAATTCAGAGGTTTAAAAGTAGTTTGTTGAACAAGAAACTTAATACAGTAGAGATTTTGGCTGAAATTCAGATGCTTAAAAGCAGTTTAATGAAAGTTTTGAGAACAAGAAATGTTACTATACAGTAGAGATTTTGGCTGAAATTTAGATGTTTAAAAGCAGTTTATTGAAAGTTTTGCGAACAAGAAAGAACTGTAAGCGTACAGAAGCTGCAGAGACATATTTAAAAGTCTAATACCTAAGTACATTGTTTATCACCAGTAGCCGTATTAAATACATATATTTTTAATTGTTATTAGTAACACTACAACTCTGGAAAATACGTCCTACTAATTGTGCAAACTAAGTAAATATTGAAGTATGCAAATGACAATGGATTTCTTAACATCGCATCAATTCCCTGAAGTATGTTTACATTAATCAACATATGTGAAAGCTATCTCCACACTTTCAATAATTCATTCATGAACCATGCATTATTAATCAGAAATTAAATTTGTTTGATTTCTGATGTAACTGAATTCATGTCTCTACGAGTATAATTATCAATATTACATAATTGTACCTACTCGGACCATTTGTGAGAACAATTATATAATTATCAAGACCAACACTAAACTCATGGTTATTTATATATTCCGAACAAATAGAATCTCTTTTTATTTTACTGCTGACGCAAGATTATTTGCGAGGAGAGGCACGTGATGCAATAAAGTTATTTGACATTTCGCGTGCAATTGTTTGAAATAGAATTTTGGTTTTAAGACTTTCACTTCCTGTATGTCACTTTATGTCAATAAAAACTATTTGAGTGGTTATTCCCTGAGTATTACAATTTTTAGTAATAAAACAAGCAAATTATATATTTCTTATCTATTTGTCAATTATCAATAATTATCAGTTTGTATGTACATTCGCAGTGTTTAATTAAGAGATGTTCTATCTGTATGCCTAATAAATTATAGTAGTAGTATGAATAATAGATATACAGTGTGTTTCACTTGAAATGGTAAGACCTCAGTTACCTTTTTTTATTTTTCGGCGGATGAAAAAAAAAACTTTTTCAATATTCAATATTTTCAGAATTTCCGTTCGTATCTGAAAAATCGAAAACAAAGAGTGAAATTAAAAAACGTGCTATCGATCGAAAAGGACACTACATACGGAGTACCTCAGGGTACAGTACTAGGCCCTCTCTTATTTATAATATATATTAATGACATTTTAAAAACAATCAAGTTTTGCCAAGTACATCTCTTTGCTGATGACATTATGCTTTTTATGACAGGGCCGAAAATGAAATAGGAATGATGTGCAGAAAAATTAATGAGGACCTTGGGAGAATATATGAGTGGTTATGTGTAAATAGTCTTTGTATAAATATTAGTAAATCTAAATGTATGATTTTATCAAGTAATCAAATCGATGAAAGTGTTGAAATAAAAATTAATGACATTGCTATTGAGGTTGTCACAGAGATAAAATACCTGGGCGTGATATTAGATAATAAGTTAAATTTTAAGAGCCACTGCGGATATATATTGAATAAAATGTCAAAAAAAACCTATCTTCTCGGTCGTCTGAGAAAGGATTTAAACATGAATGTGTGCGTTTTATTATACAAACAACTAATAGCACCCCACTTCGAGTTCTGTTCAAATGTGATTTTTCACTTACAAAAAGGTGACATAGGGGATATTCAACTTATTCAGAACAAAGCAATGCGTATAATTTTGAAAGTCAATAAATTTACACATATAAAGGATATGCTCAAGATTTTAAATTTTATGAATGTAAAACAGAGAGTCACGTACAAGGCTCTTATTTTCATACACAATATGAAAATGGGAAATATGTCTGAAAATTTAGTAGTAAAACTTAAATATGTATACGATGTTCATGGCCATGAGACGAGGCAGAAGTCCCATTTTTATGTCGATAGGTCAGGACAGATAAAGCGGAAAAATCGTTTTTCTCGAGAGGACTAAAGCTGTATAACAACATGCCCTGTCACATAAAAAATGAGATACATTTTCATAGGTTTAAGTCTCAGGTGAGGGACTATGTGTTTGAATTGATTGACTGTAAATAGAAAATAGTAGATGTAGTAAATAGAATTAAATTTATGTTAATATGAAGATTGTAGTTGCTATTTGTGTGTTTTCTTTTGTTGTTTTTTGTTGAAATTTTGTATATTATGTAGCGTTATTTGCTAATAAATATTCTTTATTAATATCTGAAGCTTATGAAGCTTTGTTGAATGGGTAAATTACATTTTAACCGTAGTTAAAAACTATCCTACTGTGATAAAAAATGTACGCAAGATATTAAAAAAACATATGAAGGATTTTTTTTTCAAAGACATGAATCTAAACTAGTTAGGAATCGCCTCAAAATCCCAAATACCATGTTTGGTAGAAAACAAAAAAAAAGTCTTACAATTTCCACTTTTTCGTTTATAGTTCATTCTTATCTATAACCTAAGCCAGTCGTCGCCTTTCATTGCAATGCAAATATTTCATAACCTGAAGCATAATGTACTCATGCCAGTATTGTATAAGTGATTAATGAATGGTATATCGTATAGTACAATGATTTTAAAACTGATTGAGAAATTGAGACTGATAGAGTATAAGTAAATTTAGAAAAAATAATAATTTGAGAATAGGTTCTTAGAAATCTGATGCTATAGGATTGTTGCTACACTTTTATCAATCAACTTGATGTTTCCTATATGTCACATAGAGGTATGTGTGTAACATTCATATTCTTTTTATTATATAATTTGTATAATTGTATTTTTATTTTTATAGTATTATAGCATTTACTGTCTGTATCTGTCATGGGCCTTGACCCTTTAATTCAATAAAAATTAAAAAAATACAATATCAAAAATGCTTTTTTTTCAAAAAATGTTTATGAAGTAAGAGCCGAACGAAGAAGCTAATCATTAATATATGAAAGATACCTTTGAACCTTTGAAGATGCTGAATATAACATTAAGTATTTTTTATTTAAAAAGGGATTCCAGAACATTAAAAAACATTATGGTGTTCCATAAGACAAAAACAGAGACTTTAATACCAAATTTAATATTGAATAGTAGAAATAGAATTATTCCAACAAATCGAATTAAATTTTGGCAAGACTTACCAATTTCTGAGACAAAACTTGCAGGCTGCAGAAGATCTAACTCTATAGCATTTTTTTTTTCAATAAAATGTTTGTGATGTGAGAGCCGAACGAGGAAGCTAATGATTAATATATGAAAGTACTTTTGAAGATGCTGAATATAAAATTAAGTTAATTTTTTGAAGAAAAAATCATTAAAGAAGGGATTCCAGAACCAGAAATAAAAAAAACATTATTGTGTTTCACAAGACAAAAACAGAGACTTTGATAACAAATTTAATATTGACTAGTAGCAATAGAATTATTCCAACAAAACATTATGGTGTTCCACAAGACAAAAACGGAGACTTTGACAACAAATTTAATATTGACAAGTAGCAATAAAATTATTCAAAAAAATTGAATCAAATTTTGGCAAAACTCACCAATTTATGAAGCAGTGAAGGACGAAGAAAAGAGATGTAATTGTTTTAATTATATGTTTCTTTTATTTATAACAGAAAATTTTATTTTACGTAGTTACTTCTAGGTTCATTTATATTGAATTCATAAGTTTAATTTATGATACTTGGATGATAAATGTGTGTTACTAAGGTTTGAATTGATTGTAGTTTTATAACAATGGCAAGTGATATAATCTCCAATCTTCATGATTCAATTAAAATTTTATAGTTTATTTACCTTAAGGGGAGGTCACCAGCTCATTTTTGGTACTGTTTAAATGCGAATTACTCAGTTTCTGTTGAATATATAATAAAATCCTTTTTACACATTGTTGATAATCTTAATACAAATGACATTATCCAAAAAATATTTATGAATTATATGTAGTTAAGAAATAAGGTTTTATGCGATTCCCTACGTTATTTATGAATGAAAATCGTAGATTTTAAGCAGAGTGCGGACTAGTAGTTTCCTCTAGGACATATGCAAATATTATTAAAATTGGTCGATTAATTAAGGAACTACAGGTCTTAATTATGTTCATTTTACGGTTTTGCTACATTTTTCGACGAAAACACAGAACATTTTTGATGCTGATGGTTTATTTTTATATATGTCTTAGAATTATTAATTACTTACTTATTGGCTTTTGTTCGGAATGAATCGGATAACTAGTATTCGCATGAATCTAATTGCAAAATTTAGGAATTTCCAAGATTGGCCAAAGGTGGTGACATTTTTACTGTGATCATTTTACACCCGCAATAATTTAATCCGGTCGGCTCGCGCACCGCATCCCCGTAATAAACCGTAGCTGTATCTAGAAAAGGTCCAAAAAGTACAAAATACAGAAATATTTCAGGGCGCCCTCTGAACGACCATTCCTATAAGTTGCGAACTGGTGACCACCCTTTAAATATAATTTTTAGAGACTGTGAAACTTGAAAATGAAAAACTGTGAATATTTGTAAATGGCCAAAACATAATTTTGTTAAAACATTATATTATTTAAACATTAATAAGTTTAAGCACGAAGAAAATAGATGCAATTTTTTTAATTATATGTTTCTTTTATTTATAACTGAAAATTTTATTTTACGTAGTTACTTATAGGTTAATTTATCTTGAATTAATAAGTTTAGTTTATGATACTTGGATGATAAATGTGTGTTACTAAGGTTTGAATTGGTTGTAGTTTTATAATGTTAACAAGTAATATAACCTTTAATCTTCAAGATTCAATTAAAATTTTATAGTTTATTTACCTGAAATATAATTTTTAGAGACTGTGAAACTTGAAAATGAAAAACTGTGAATATTTCAAATTTCCAAAAACAATATGTTTTTAATCATAAGATGCCTCTATTGTGCTTAGCACACACTTACACATACTTCTGCAGCATTTGTAACAGCACATTGAGATACAGTGAGACATGTGAGATACAGTCAAAAAAAACATCGATTTTATTATATTATTGTTATTATTTATAACTCCTTATCTTACTTACTTAATTTATTACGATTAATACTATTACGATAATTACTTATCTAATTCGTTTTTTTTTTCAGACGGCACAAGCTTGCTGGTGGTACTATTTCTCCAAGTTTACGGAATTTTTCGATACAGTAAGTAACTCGTTTTTTGTTAATTATCTATTTCATATAATTGACAGAAGTAATTGAATTTATTTTGCAACAATTGAATTGAGAGAAATGCAACGAGACATTTTGAAACGATATTGCAATACATGTAAGTGTATGTTTCTGAAAAATTAAAAGTGTGATGCGAATATAAATACAAATATCGTATAAATGAATAAGCATTAGTACTACTTAAAGAAAGAGTATAAGTGATTAATCAGTATTTAAAAACAAGAAAATATTTAATGATAAAACAAAGTCAAGCCGAATTCCACAATAAATTTGCCTTCTAAAATATACTGGGTGATTCAAGTTTATTATCCGGGGCGAAAATGATGACCCAAAGAACGAAACCACGAAAAATGTTGTGCAAAACTCTCCAGAATCTTGGAAAACTTTCGCGTCAAAGTTATAATTTCAAAATAATGGAATAGGAAAGTTTCAGCATAATCCTGCAAAACTTCCGCATTGAAGTTATAATTTCCAAATAGTGGAATAGGACTTTTTTTACCAAAACTTCTCCTGAAAAACTTCCGCATCAAAGTTACAATTTCAAAATAATGGAATAGAATTGTCATTACCAAAACTTCTCCTGGAAAACTTTCGCATTAAAGTTATTGTTTTAAAATAATGGAATAGGAAATGGGAAATAGAAGAAAAATGTTCTGTAAAAATCTCCAAAATCCTGAAAACTTTCGCGTCAAAGTTATAATTTCAAAATAATGGAATATGAAAGTTTCAGTATAATCATATAAGATTTTTTGTACCAAAACTGAAAATTCCTGGAAAAATTTCGCATCAAATTATAATTTTAAAATAAAGGAATAGGAAAATAGGAAATAGAAGAAAAATGTTGTGCAAGACACTCCATTACCCTGGACAACTTTTGCGTCAAAATTATAATTTTAAAATAATGGAATAGAAAAGTTTCAGCATAATCCTGAAAAACTTCCGCATCGAAGTTATAATTTCAAAATAGTAGAATATGACTTTTTTACCAAAACTTCTCCTGAAAAACTTCCGCATCATAGTTATAACTTCAAAATAATGGAATAGGACTTTTTTTACCAAAACTTTTCTTGGAAAACTTCCGCATCAAAGTTATTGTTTTAAAATAATGGAATAGGAAATAGGAAAAAGAAGAAAAATGTTGTGTAAAAATCTCCAAAATCCTGGAAAACTTTCGCGTCAAAGTTATAATTTCAAAATAATGGAATTGGAAAGTTTCAGCATATTCATACAAGACTTTTTTTACCAAAACTGCAAAATCCTGAAAAAAATTTTCCATCAAAATTATAATTTTAAAATAAAGGAATAGGAAAATAGGAAATAGAAGAAAATGTTATGCAAAACTCTCCAAAATCCTGAAAAACTTTTGCGTCAAAGTTATAATTTCAAAATAATGGAATAGGAAAGTTTCAGCATAATCCTGGAAAACTTCAGCATCGAAGATATAATTTCAAAATAGTGGAATATGATTTTTTTTACCAAAACTTTTCCTGAAAAACTTCCGCATCTAAGTTATAATTTCAAGATAATGGAATAGATTTGTGTTTACCAAAACTTTTCCTGGAAAACTTCCGCATCAAAGTTATTGTTTTAAAATAATGGAATAGGAAATAAGAAATAGAAGAAAAATGTTGTGCAAAACTCTCCAAAATCCTGGACAACTTTCGCTTCAAAGTAATAATTTCAAAATAATGGAATTGGAAAGTTTCAGCATAATCCTGGAAAACTTCAGCATCAAAGTTATAATTTCAAAATAGTGGAATATGACTTTTTTTTACCAAGACTTCTCCTGGAAAACTTCCGCATCAAAGTTATAATTTCAAAATAATGGAATAGGATTGTTTTTACTAAAACTCTTCCTGGAAAACTTCCTCATCAAAGTTATTGTTTTAAAATAATGGAATAGAAAATAGGAAATAGAAGACAAATATGGTGTAAAATTCTCCAAAATCCTGGAAAACTTTCGCGTCAAAGTTATAATTTCAAAATAATGGAATAGGGAAGTTTCAGCATAATCCTGGAAAACTTTCGCATCGAAGTTATAATTTCAAAATAGTGGAATATGACTTTTTTTACTAAAACTTCTCATGAAAAACTACCACATCAAAGTTGTAATTTCAAAATAATGGAATATAATTGATTTTACCAAAACTTATCTTGGAAAACTTCCGCATCAAAGTTATTGTTTTGAAATAATGGAATAGGAAATAGGAAATAGAAGAACAATGTTGTACAAACATCTATAAAATCCTGGAAAACTTTCGCATCAAAGTTATCATTTCAACATTATGGAATAGGAAAGTTTCAGCATAATCCTGGAAAACTTCCGCATCGAAGTTATAATTTCAAAACAGTAGAATATAACTTTTTTTACCAAAACTTCTCCTGAAAAACTTCCGCATCAAAGTTATAATTTCAAAATAATAGAATAGATTGATTTTATCAAAAGTTTTCCTGGAAAACTTCCGCATCAAAGTTATTGTTTTAAAATAATGGAATAGGAAACTAGGAAAGAGAAGAAAAATGTTGAAAAAAAGAAAATATTTAATGATAAAACAAAGTCAAGCCGAATTCCACAATAAATGTGCCTTCTAAAATATACAGGGTGATTCAAGTTTATTATCCAGGGCAAAAATGACGACCCAATAAAAAACCACGAAAAATGTCGTGCAAAACTCTCCAAAATCCTGGAAAACTTTCGCGTCAAAGTTATAATTTCAAAATAATGGAATTGGAAAGTTTCAGCATAATCATACAAGACTTATTTTACCAAAACTGCAAAATACTGGAAAAATTTTGCATCAAAATTATAATTTTAAAATAAAGGAATAGGAAAATAGGAAATAGAAGAAAATGTTATGCAAAACTCTCCAAAATCCTGAAAAACTTTTGCGTCAAAGTTATAATTTCAAAATAATGGAATAGGAAAGTTTCAGCATAATCCTGGAAAACTTCAGCATCGAAGATATAATTTCAAAATAGTGGAATATGATTTTTTTTACCAAAACTTTTCCTGAAAAACTTCCGCATCTAAGTTATAATTTCAAGATAATGGAATAGATTTGTGTTTACCAAAACTTTTCCTGAAAAACTTCCGCATCAAAGTTATAATTTCAAGATAATGGAATAGATTTGTGTTTACCAAAACTTTTCCTGGAAAACTTCCGCATCAAAGTTATTGTTTTAAAATAATGGAATAGGAAATAAGAAATAGAAGAAAAATGATGTGCAAAACTCTCCAAAATCCTGGACAACTTTCGCTTCAAAGTAATAATTTCAAAATAATGGAATTGGAAAGTTTCAGCATAATCCTGGAAAACTTCAGCATCAAAGTTATAATTTCAAAATAGTGGAATATGACTTTTTTTTACCAAGACTTCTCCTGGAAAACTTCCGCATCAAAATTATAATTTCAAAATAATGGAATAGGATTGTTTTTACCAAAACTTTTCCTGGAAAACTTCCGCATCGAAGTTATTGTTTTAAAATAATCGAATAGGAAATAAGAAATATAAGAAAAATTTTGTGCAAAAATCTCCAAAATCCTGGAAAACCTTCGCGTCAAAGTTATAATTTCAAAATAATGGAATTGGAAAGTTTCAGCAGAATCATACAAGACTTTTTTACCAAAACTGCAAAATCCTGGAAAAAAATTGCATCAAAATTATAATTTTAAAATAAAGGAATAAGACAATAGGAAATAGAAGAAAAATGTTGTGCAAATCTCTCCAAAATCCTGGACAACTTTTGCGTCAAAGTTATAATTTCAAAACAATGGAATAGGAAAGTTTCAGCATAATCCTGGAAAACGTCAGCATCGAAGTTATAATTTCAAAATAGTGGAATAGGACTTTTTTTACCAAAACTTTTTCTGAAAAACTTCTGCATAAAGTTATAATCTAAAAATAATGGATTAGAATTGTTTTTACCAAATCTTTTCCTGGAAAACTTCCGCATCAAAGTTATTGTTTTAAAATAATGGAATATGAAATAGGAAATAGAAGAAAAATGTTGTGCAAAACTCTCCAAAATCCTAGAAAACTTTCGCGTCAAAGTTATAATTTCAAAATAATGGAATATTACTTTTTTACCAAAACTCTTCTTGAAAAACTTCCGCATCAAAGTTATAATTTCAAAAGAATGGAATAGGATTTTTGTTACCAAAACTTCTCCTGGAAAACTTCCGCATCAAAGTTATTGTTTTAAAATAATGGAATAGGAAAATCGGAGATAGAAGAAATATGTTGTGCAAACCTCTTCAAAATTATGGAAAACTTTCGCGTCAGAGTTATAATTTCAAAATAATAGAAAAGGGAAGTTTCAGCATAATCATACAAGACCTTTTTTAACAAAACTGCAAAATCCTGGAAAAAATTCGCATCAAAATTATAATTTTAAAATAAACTATTAGGAAAATAGGAAATAGAAGAAAAATGTTGAAAAATAACTCCTGGACAACTTTTGAGTCAAAGTTATAAATTCAAAATAATGGAATAGAAAAGTTGTAGCATAATCATATTCGTTGGGCATTGAGCCGTAATGAGCGAGATTCGAACCCAGGACTATGTATTAATCGGGACCTTTACTCCTAAATGGAACGGGCAAGTAGTTTTTAACTGTGTAGGTTTACCTTACCAGCAGATAACTTATCCTCAACTTTGAACAGTTCGGAATTATTAGTTTGACAGTTGATTGGTTTTTTCAACAGTTAAATTATTATTCTATCATTTGAATGACAGATTGAATGACAGCTGAATAGTTATTTTGACTGTTTAATGATTATTCTGACAGTAGAACGATTATTTGACAGCCACCAGAATGTTATGACAGTTTAAAGTTGGATTTGACATTCTAGTAATTATTAATATAAATAATTATTAACAGGTTTTTAACAGCACTGATAAAGTGCTTATAACTTCCACTGGTAACTAAATAACTTCCTAAAAGTTTTTCTCTAAAATTAGGGACGAAAATTTCAAGATTTTTTTGAAATGTAAATCCGGCACTGATTTCGGCTCTGAAGGTGAAAAACGTTTTATTCCATTCTGACTGGGTTGTATAATGATTCACAGTTGTGAATATTTATCTTTCAGTTCAATTGACAATTCAGTGGTTATATATGGACAGTTGGATAGTTATTTTGACAGTTAAACAGTTATGTTGACAGTTGAATTGTTAGTTTGACAGTTGATTGGTTATTTTGACAGATGAATTCTATCATTTGAATATTTTTTTAACAGCACTGAAAAAGTTGCGAATAAATAACTTATAGTATTACAGACGCACAACAGAGAGAATATATGCTTTGGGTGTTAATAATTATGTGGCATAGATTCTAATGTTAAAAGTAGTGTCATAGATTCACGCAGTATTTTTTGGTTTACAAAAAACCTCCTAAAAGTTTTTCTCTGAAATTAGGGACGAAAATATTTCAAGATTTAATTTTTTATATAAATCCGGCTCTGATTTCGGCTCTGAAGGTAAAACACGTTTTAATTCCTTTCTGGATGGGCTGCATAATGATACACAGTTGCGAATATTTATCTTTCAGTTCAATTGACAATTCAGTGGTTATATTGACAGTTGGATAGTTATTTTGACAGTTGAACAGTTATTTTGACACTTGAATTGTTAGTTTGACAGTTTATTGGTTATTTTAACAGATGAATTGTGTCATTTGATTTTTTTGACAGCCACGCGAGTCAAGGCAGTTTAAAATAAAACTTTAAGTTTGACTGTTGAATTATTAGTTTGACAGTTGATTGTTTTTTTCAACAGTTAAATGAGTATTCGTCATTTGAATAATATTTGAATATTTATTATGACAGCTGAATAGTTATTTTGACACATTAATGATTATTCTCACAGTTGAACGATTATTTTCACAGCCACCAGAATGTTATGACAGTTGAATTTGATATTCTAGTAATTATAAATATAATTAATTATTAACAGATTTTTAATAGCACTGATAAAGTTGCGAATAAATAATAAATAATACTTTTATTATCATAAATATGTAAATCATCTGAAAGACTTCAGTAATATTATCTTCTTCGCTATTTTTAGGACGTTTAAATATATTGTACTTCTAGTAATAACATTTCTTATTAAATTATTGAATAACGAACTGGTTATGCCACTTCAGAGTTGATTTATCATATCTGGGACATAAATACTCTTACCCAGCCAAGAGTAGCTCTTCACCTTGGACAAGCAATTAGAAAAATACAATTTGCATTTTTGAGTTTAGGTAGCATGCAAGGTTAAGTAGGTTGGTTATAATTATGAAATCTTTTTAACTGCTTGCTTAGCATCATATCTAAGATACGTAGGAATGTTTAGTTTGTATGGTGTTTGATTCCTACACTTACTAGCTCACATTACCAGATGAGAACTTTCAATGTTTAGATTCAGACTTAGATGTAGACTTAGATGTAGACTTAGATTTAGACTTTAGATTTAGATTTAGAACGAAGAAAATTCAACCTGGGACTGAAACAGGTCTACGTTGTTTTCTGTTATCACGTTAAAATCCGAACTATTCTATATATTGCCTGGAAAAATCCAAAGAACCATTTACTTCGGGTATAATTACCCGAATACAAGAAGATTAATATTTGCCAAAAATGGTCAACTTTAATTTCCGAGTATGAGAAATAGTTTATGTCTCGGTATTCTGAAACCTAGCTCACATTACCAGATGGAAAATTTCAGTGTTTAGATTCAGACTTAGCTGTAGACTTAGATTTTGACTTAGATTTAGACTTTAGATTTAGATTTAGAACGAAGAAAATTCAACCTGGGACTGAAACAGGTCTACGTCGTTTCCTGCTATCACGTTAAAATCTGAACTATTCTATATTACCTGGAAAATCCAAAGAAAAATTTACTAACCGTATAAATAGCCCAATAGAAAAAGATTAATTTTTGCCAAATATGGTCTCAACTTTAATTTCCGAGTATGTGAAATAGTTTAAGTCTCGGTATCCTGAAACATAGCTCACATTACCGGATGAGAACTTTCAGTGTTTAGATTCAGACTTAGATGTAGACTTAGATTTAGACTTCGAAGTAGACTAGAAATCTGGATATAAAAATCAGCGTAATAAGTTGAAGTCTGATAGATGACCTTTATTACACATAAAGTATGTCAGTATGATGATATTACACAAACATTAAATCGTTGGTATACAGGAAAAAATGGCCAAATCAAACACTTTGGTCCTTCGAACCGGATGTACAAACACTTTGGTCCTTCGAACAGGACGTACAAATATGTTGCTCCTTCGAACCGGATACACAAACATGTTGGTCCTTCGAACCGGATGTACACATATTTTTTTTGTCCTTCGAACCGGATACGCAACCATTTTTTGTCCTTCGAACCGGATGTACAAACAATAAACTTGGCACTTTCTCCTATATACCAACGATATACATTTAGTGGTAATATTAATTGCACGAAGTATGTATTAATTTACTCTCTTTTTCAGTTCTTCTTTGTGCTTCGTAAGAAAAACAACCAAGTATCAACTCTTCACGTCATTCATCATAGTCTGATGCCAGTGTCTGTTTGGTTCGGAGTGAAGTTCATTGCAGGTGGCAATTCCACATTCTTCGGCTTCTTAAACACCTTCGTCCATATCATTATGTACACCTACTATCTACTTGCTGCTCTAGGCCCTGGTGTCCAAAAATACTTGTGGTGGAAGAAATACCTAACCGCTCTTCAAATTGTAAGTTGCTTTTGTTTATTACCGCAACAATCCAAGAATTGCAAATTTAATTACAACTTAATTGCCATTTATTACAACTAATTTTTTTTTCTTATTTCAGACGCAATTTGTATTGGTAATGATCCATGCCTTCCAGCTGTTTTTCATCGAGTGCGACTACCCGAAAGTATTCTCCTGGTTTATTGGAATGCACTCTGTGTTGTTCTACTTTTTGTTCAGTAAATTCTACAAAGCCGAGTATACAAAGAAGGACACAAAAACCGTGCAGAAAACCAAACCACAGGCCATTTACAAGGATGTCGATGAAGTAATTAAGAAGGGTTACACATCAGCAGAAAACAATTTGAGAAACAGGGCCTTCGTTGATCGAAAGTAAAATGGATTTAGATTGCTTCAGTATATTCTTTATCATTAAGCTGTGATGATCACAAAGGCAAAAAAAATGCATATGAAAATATCTCAATGATTCATTTAAGCCCAAACGTGTTGCGTTCGACTTGAAGTAAAAATGATTATGTAAATATGTGGTTGTTTAAATTGTATCAGTGCGTAAAGATATTTATTCTAGGACTGATTTAATTGAAGATTATGTACATAAAAAAATATTATAACATGTATTTTAAGCGTTTCATGTAGATCTATGTAAAGAATTTACTGATTATATTAATTAATAAATTATGAAATATGGTAAATCTGCTGAGTTATTGTATTAATTAGTTCATACTAAAGGGTAGTGCAATAAGGGTCCAACATCTAAACTTCCCAGTTTAAAAAAAACAAGTTTGCTGTGTTCAAATTATGTTAAATTTCGAATAGATTATTGAAAATGAGGTCTGCAAACCTACTTTCCGCCAGAAGTATGCACAAAGATTTACCCACACCCGGAAAGAAGATTCAAAGATTAAAGATCAAGATCAAGATAATCAAGTTTCAAGATCAAATTTTATTATAATTTTGATTACAACATTTTGTTTTAGTTTCTCAGTTAGGACACTGAGAATACAATTAATTGTATTAATTAGTTCATACTTAGGGGTAGTGCAATAAGGGTAATACATCTAAACTTCCCTGTTTAAAACAAAAAGTTTGCTGTGTTCAAATTATGTCAAATTTCGAATAGATTATTGAAAATGAGGTCTGCAAACCTACTTTCAGTATGCACAAAGATTTACCCATGCCCGGAAAAAAGATTCAAAGAATCAAGATCAAGATCAAGATCATCAAGTTTCGAGATCAAATTTTATTATAATTTTGATTACCACATTTTGTTTTAGTTTCCAGTCAATAATAGGTATTTGCATATCAAAGGATGAAAGTAGGGGATTGCAGATTTCGGCTAGAGCAGATCTCGCAGGAGCTAGCAAAGATTTTGCAAAGGTTTGAGGTTTGCAAACCTCAGAGGTACACAAAATTTCCTACGCCCGGGATGAAGAAAAATCAAATTTTAGTATAATTTTGGTTACTACATAATTATATGGTCAACGTGTTCAGGCTCTACTTGCAACAATTTCGGCAACGAGCTCAATTTTTCAAAGTAATACATATTTGGTCCATAAGTTCCTACAACAAATTGTTACTGGAATCACTGAAGAACAGTAACGAAATTCTAGTTTATTATTCTTGATTCATTATCTGTGCTATTTCTGTTTCATTAGTTCAATACTCCAATTCATTGACTCTGCAGTTTCCTCTAAGTACATAGTTTATACAATGTACATAGTTCAAAATTTGTTGGATGTATTATACATCAATGGGTACACTGCTTGTGGCGTAGTATTATTAAAGAATTATTATTATTATTATTATTCTTGATGTATATTTTGTTAAGCTTAAGTTCCTGTGAATTTAGGTTTACACATGGTCAGTAAAGAAGTAAAAACAGTGCAATATTAATGGAATCATTAATTCTTACGATACAAATTTAAAGTTACTTAATAATTTGCGTAGTATTAATAAAGAATTATTATTATTATTATTATTATTATTATTATTATTATTATTATTATTATTATTATTATTCTTCTTGATGTATATGTTGTTAAGCTTAAGTTCCTGTGAATTTAGGTTTACACATGGTCAGTAAAGAAGTAAAAACAGTGCATTATTAATGGAATCATTAAATCTTACGATGCAGATTTAAAGTTACTTAATCATTTGAGTATTTCGTTTATTTTGAAGATTGCATTAAATTGATTGATTTAGACTACTAAACTTTAAAACAGTATCTCCCCATCGTAAATCAAATAAACACCTAAATTGATTGATTAAGACTACTAAACTTCAAACAGTATCTCCATGTGTATATTCACTTGTAGGATATCTAATAAGTATTTCTTCTTGTTCTATTTTTCTATTTCCTGTATGTGTCAGTATATTCAGGATAGCCGGTTAAAGTAAGTATTTCCTTTTAGATGTGAATTTCTTCGTCTTTGCGATCGAGTCGCAATGATATGGTATTGTACCGTTTAAATGTGTAAACCTGTACATACATGGTAAGCTTGAATTTTCGTAGAACGTACAGGACAAGATAAACCAAATGGGGCGAATAAAACAGATCCATCTCGTATGGACTGCAGTTAAAATACAGTTACAATGATGTGGCCATTGAGCAGGATATGCGCCAGATGCCATGGTACATATGGTGCCCCATGAAAATACAAATGCTTCACTTATCCGTGTTTTAATGGAACACGGTCCAATGCCCTCCTTTTTTTAATATTATTGAACAATTTACAGAATTCTTGAAACACACAGATTCTGAACTCATAATTCTTAAAAATGTTACGTTTTAAAAGAAAAAATTGCAAAATTTGAATGCCTCTAGAAATTTTTCCTCCATTGAAAAGAAAAATTCATGAAATTTTTATAGATGTGATAATCACAATTCATCAGAAAATATCATAAAACTTTCACTCATTGTGAAAATTTCATTTTCATCAAGAGTCTCATGTATATCCATTGCTAAGTAGGTATTAAAAGATCAAGAAAATTTTCCACATTTCTTAATTTAAGGTTGAACCTTTGTCAAATTTTCAGGAGAATTAGTTTTAGGTGTACTGTATACTAATCTAATATCAAATTTGCAAGTAATAAATTTTCAGAAATTTCAGTAATAGCCAACCCATACATATCAATGCAGAAAGTTATATGTTTGATTTTCTCCCTTATTTAATATTTAAACTTTGTCCAATTTTCAGAAGATTTAGTTTCAGATGTACTGTACACGAATCTAATATCAAATTTGCAAATAATAAATTTTCTGAAATTTCTTTAATAGCAAACCCATACTTGTCAATGCAGAAAGTTATATGTTTGATTTTCTCCCTTATTTAATACTGAAACTTTGTCAAATTTTCAGGAGATTTAGTTTCAGGTGTATTGAACACGAGTCTAATATCAAATTTGCAAATAATAAATTTTCAAAAATTTCAGTAATAGCTAACCCATGCTTATCAATGCAGAAAGTTATATGTTTGATTTTCTCCCTTATTTAATACTGAAACTTTGTCAAATTTTCAGAAGAATTAGTTTCAGGTGTACTGTATACGAATCTAATATCAAATTTGCAAATAATAAATTTTCAGAAATTTCAGTAATAACTAACCCATACTTGTCAATGCCGAAAGTTATACGTTTGATTTTTTCCCTTATTTATTACTGAAACTTTGTCAAATTTTCAGGAAATTTACTTTCAGGTGTATTGTACACTAATCTAATATTAAATTTGGAAATAATACATTTTCAGAAATTTCAGTAATAGCTAGCCCAAACTTGTCAATGCATAAAGTTATATGTTTGATTTTCTCCCTTATTTAATACTGAAACTTTGTCAAAATTTCAGAAGATTTAGTTTTAGCAGTATTGTACACGAATCTAATATCAAATTTGCAAAAATTAAATTTTCAGAAATTTCAGTAATAGCTAACCCAAACTTGTCAATGCAGAAAGTTATGTTTGATTTTCTCCCTTATTTAAAACTGAAACTTTGTCAAATTTACAGAAGAATTAGTTTCAGGTGTACTGTCTACGAATCTAATATCAAATTTGCAAATAATTATTTTTCAGAAAGTTCAGTAATAGCTAACTCATACTTGTCAATGCAGAAATTATATGTTTGATTTTCTCACTTATTTACTGTTGAAACTTTGTCAAATTTTCAGTACAATTAGTTTCAGGTGTATTGTATACGAAACTAATATCAAAGTTAGAAATAATAAATTTTCAGAAATTTCAGTAATAGCTAACCCAAACTTGTCAATGCAGAAAGTTATATGTTTGATTTTGTCCCTTATTTAATACTGAAACTTTGTCAAATTTTCAGCAGAAATAGTTTCAGGTATACTGTACACGAATCTAATATCAAATTTGCAAATAATAAATTTTCAGAAAGTTTAGTAATAGCTAACCCGTAATTGTCAATGCAGAAAGTTATGTTTGATTTTCTCCCTTATTTAATACTGCAACTTTGTCAAATTTTTAGGAGAATTACTTTCAGGTGTATTGTATACAAATCTAATATCAAAGTTGCAAAAAATGAATTTTCAGAAATTTCAGTAATAGCTAACCCATACTTGTCAATACTGAAAGTTATGTTTGATTGTACACGAATCTAGTATCAAATTTGCTAATAATAAATTTTCAAAAATTTTAGTAATAGCTAATCCATGCTTATTAATCCAGAAAGTTATATGTTTTATTTTCTCCCTTATTTAATGCTGAAACTTTGTCAAATTTTTCGGAGATTTAGATTCAGGTGTATTGTACACGAATCACAAGTCAAATTTTCAAATAATAAATTTTCAGAAATTTCAGTAATAGCTAACCCATTCTTGTCAATGCTGAAAGTTATATGTTTGTTTTTCTCCCTCATTTGATACTGAAACTTTGTAAAATTTTCAGTAGAATTATTTTCAGGTGTACTGTATACGAATATAATACCAAATTAGCAAATAATAAATTTTCAGAAAATTCAGTAATAGCTAAGCCATACTTGTCAATGCTGAAAGTTATGTTTGATTGTACACGAATCTAGTATCAAATTTGCAAATTTTCAAAAATTTTAGTAATAGCTAATCCATGCTTATTAATCCAGAAAGTTATATGTTTTATTTTCTCCCTTATTTAATGCTGAAACTTTGTCAAATTTTTCGGAGATTTAGTTTCAGGTGTATTGTACACGAATCACATATCAAATTTTCAAATAATAAATTTTCAGAAATTCAAGTAATAGCTAACCCATTCTTGTCAATGCTGAAAGTTATATGTTTGTTTTTCTCCCTCATTTGATACTGAAACTTTGTAAAATTTTCATTAGAATTATTTTCAGGTGTACTGTATACGAATATAACACCAAATTAGCAAATAATAAATTTTCAGAAATTTAAGTAATAGCTAAGCCATACTTGTCAATGCAGAAAGTTATATGTTTACTTTTCTCCCTAATTTAATACTGAACCTTTGTTACATTTTTAGGAGAATTACTTTCAGGTGTATTGTACACGAATGTAATATCAAATTTGCAAAAAATACATTTTCAGAAATTTCAGTAATAGCTAACCCATACTTGTCAATGCAGAAAGTTATATGTTTCATTTTCTCCCTTATTTACTTCTGAAACTTTATCAAATTTTCAGGAAAATTAGTTTCAGGTGTACTGTATACCAATCTAATATCAAATTTGCAAAAAATGAATTTTTCAGGTAGTTCAGTAATAGCTAACCCATACTTGTCAGTGCCGAAAGTTATGTGTTTGATTTTCTCCCTTATTTAATACTGAAACTTTGTCAAATTTTCATAAGAATTAGTTTCAGGTGTACTGTACACGAATATAATATCAAATTTGCAAATAATAAGTTTTCAGAAATTTCAGTAGTAGCTAACCCATACTTATCAATGCAGAAAGTTATATGTTTGATTTTCTCCCTTATTTAATACTGAAACTTTGTAGTATTCTTAGGAGAATTACTTTCAGGTGTACTGTATACGAATCTAATATCAACTTTGCACATAATAAATTTTCAGAAATTTCAGTAGTAGCTAACCCATACTTGTCAATGCCGCAAGTTATATGGTTAATTTTCTCCCTTATTTAATACTGAAACTATGTCAAATTTTCAGTAGAATGAGTTTCAGGTGTACTGTACACGAATCTAATATCAAATTTGCAAAATAATAAATTTTCAGAAATTTCATTAATAGCAAACCCATACTTGTCAATGCAGAAAGTTATGTGTTTGATTTTCTCCCTTATTTAATACTAAAACTCAGTCAAATTTTCAATAGAATTAGTTTCAGGTGTACTGTATACGAAACTAATATCAAAGTTGCAAATAATAATATTTCAGAAATTTCATTTATAGAAAATCCGAAAGTTATATGACTTATCTTCTCCCTTATTTAATACTGAAATCTTCAAGAGAATTAGTTTTGAAATTGGTTAACTGAAAATGACTGAAATGTTGTGCAAAGTCTTTAATTATTGTTATTATCATGAAGAACAGTGGCCCTAGTACTGATCTTTGGGGCACTTGGATCCTTGACGTGTAATTTAAATTTCCGATTTGTAAGGAGGGATCTAATTCCTGTGCACTACATAAGTATATTCCCCGTGCAATTTCACGCAATTTAGTAAAAAATTGAAAAACTTGATAACTGAAAATGTATGAAAAAAATATTGAAGCCACAGTGTAGTAATTACTTCAGTGTGATCATTTGATTTCAATTATAATGATTTTATAACAGGTGACTACAACAACGTATGGCATGTACAGCTCTTATTTTGTGTCGTTTAGTTTTCATGTTGCTATTTTCTAAAAAAATCATTGAAAGCATGAAGCACTCTTTAAAACTTAACACTCAACCTTATAAGCACAACTCAACAGGTAACTTGAATGTGTATTCTTTGACTTGAATCATATTTGTATTTCTCCTTCTGGAGTACTCACGTATGCAACTTTATATTCAGAATTCAAAATTTCAAATATTTATTATAAATATTGGAATGTGTGTGGATCCTTCCTGTATCCATTATTAATAATACAGGGTGGTCACTGTTACGACACCCACAATTAGGATTTATTTAATGGAAATATATACAGAGTTCGTCAAATGGGATAAAAGTTCCTCATTTTTGTGCCTTACTTACTTTACTTTACTTTAAGCCTCTTCGTTCCCAATGGAGCATAGGGCGTCAACTGGTCATGTTGACGTTTCTTTAACACTTAGGGTTTTTTACGTGGCAGGGTTGTTAACCCTGCGCACAACCCTCCTCCTTTTTCAGCCGGGCTTGGGACCGTCCTTGGCGGAGTTCATTTTTGTGCCTTAAATATACTAAAACGAAATCCGGGAAATCTTGCACAGTTCCTGAAATATCGCTGAAAAACTGAAAAAGTGCACTTTCCTTTTCAATTTTTAACTTTTTTACATTTGAAGAAAATTTTACGAAACTTGGCACTCTTACATTTTTCGACGTGAGATATCTGATGACAGTGACAAACATTTTCTGCGCCAACTAGATGCCCAAATTTTCATAGTCAACTTTTGATTTTCTTATGGCCGCAATATTGGATTTTAATAAAAATGTCAGATTACCCATGTGTTATACATTGTTAAAATCGGATTTTTTCGCTGTTTTAATGCTATTAAAATCCAATATTGTGGCCATAAGAAAATCAAAAGTTTACCATGAAAATTTAGGCCTCTAGTTGGCGCAGAAAATGTTTGGCATTGTCATCAGAAAGCTCACGTCGAAATATGTAAGTGTCAAGTTTCGTAAGATTTCTTCGAAAGTAAAAAAGTTATAAAAGGAAAAGGAAAGTACACTTTTTCGGTTTTTCGGCGATATTTCAGGAACTATGCAAGATATCCTTATCAGATTTCTTTTCAGAATATTAAAAAGCATGAAAATAAGAAAATCAAATGTTGACTATGAAAATTTGGGCATCTAGTTGGCGCAGGAAATGTTTGCCACTGTCATCAGAAAACCCACGTCGAAATATGTAAGAGTTTTACTTTTCGTAAAATTTCCTTCAAAAGTAAAAAGGTTATAAAAGGAAAAGGAAATTGCACCTTTTCTGTGCAGTTTTTCAGTCTCTCAGCGATATTTCAGGAACTGTGCAAGATATCCCGGATTTCGTATTAGTATATTGAAAGGCACAAAAATAAGAAACGTTTATCCCATTTGACCAACCCTGTATATATTTCCGTTTAATAGATCCTAATGGTGGGCGTCGTAAAAGTGACCACCGTGTATAATGGATAATGGATTCAGGATGGATCCACACACGTTCCAATATATATATATATATTTTAACTATGCAAGATATCATTGTCAGATTTCTTTTCAGAATATTAAAAGGCATGAAAATAAGAAACTTTTCTCCCATCTGACCAACTCTGTATATATTTCCGTTTAGTAGATCTTAAATGTGTTCGTAGAAAAAGTGACTGAAGATATTCCAGATGCTCTTTCAGTATTTAACTTGAACATAAAGTTGCATACAGCAGTACTCCAGAGGAGTGAATTCAATCAAGATTCAAATACAAAACGTAGGATTTCTTTCTGACTCGACTGGGAGTGCAGTTTCCATCATTATATTGCCTTTTCAGGCTTTTCAGGCTATTGCCTTTTCAGGCATACGTGAATATATTGTTTATCTACTATCAATATGTAATGTCAAACTTTACGATGTTCACTGTCAGATTGTAAAGACATACTTTACCGCACTAGTGAGGTAATGTAACACTTTACCGCACTATTTTAAGCTATACCATTTGTAGATATTGTAGTATTTTTTGTACTTTTGTCTTGATTTCACGTCACCTGTGTATCAAAAGCAGCATATGCTGCTGCTTCTGCATCAGAATAATTTTTTTCTTTACCGCACTATTTTAAGCCATACCATTTGTAGATATTGTAGTATTTTTTGTACTTCTGTCTTGATTTCACATTCACCTCTGTATCAAAAGCAGCATTTCCTGCTGCTTCTGCATCAGAATTAATATTTTCTTCGTCACTCATTTCATACAACAAGTACTGACAGAACTGAAAACTGACAGAAGAAACTTCAAAACCTACTGATTTGATTATGCAAAAAATAATTTACATTAAATGTTGCTCTTAATTGATGGTAGATTGTACGATACTCTTATCATCGTACAATGAATACCATTGTACCATACGTACCATACGTACCATACGTACCATCGTACGTATGGTAAGGTACAGTCGTGCTCACATAAATCTAGTCCAAGAAATTGGGTTACAATAGCAATTTTATATAGTAATGTCAATATGTTTGTACTAGATTTATGTGAGCATGACTGTACGTAAGGTACGTAAGGTATCGTATCATCATATTACGATACTCGTATCGTAACATCATATTACGATACTTATATAGTAAATATTTATTATTGTTTGATCAGCCTCCATCTACTAAGCTTTGTCTAGCACAAAACGCTTCCAATGGAATAAACCATCTTAGTACTGTTAAACTGACAGTTTTTTACTGTGTTCTTTTGTTGCTGGATACATTTTTGTTGCTGAAATGACTTGAAATGACTAAAATGAAATGGTTTTGTACTTTGCTCAATTTGAAAAAAATATTTCTTGAAAACTACTAATCGACAGATTTTAAAAATTACTATTACGTTGTACTGCAAATTAGGTAAGCTTTCAAATGAGCTATCACTCGACCTACTTCAATTAAAACCTACTTAATAGTAGGTTTTACCTACTCCAATTTAAAAAAGGGTTTACCTCCCCTGCGGCAAGCGGACTAAACAATTGAAAATCATTTGCCTGCCAAAAGTTGTTTCCTTTGAATTAAAACTTAAAAATATATTTTCCTAGATATTTTGGGAATTACCTTTCTCCTGGGACACCCTGTATATAATTTAGATTATATTTAGACTAGATTTCGCAAGATCTAAGAACTTTGTTAACAAATTTAACAGAATGACCTGCAAATATACAGCTGAATTAGTATTCGAAAGAAACACGTAATTCAGATTTATAAAGTTTCACGTGGTTTCACGTGATAAACGGGAAAGTTATTTCAAGTGATTTAGTAGTTTAGATTTTGAGTCATTTTAAGTCATCATAAGTTCAAACTTGACGTGTTTCAGCAATTTGCTGAAAAAAAAAATTGTAGATATTTAGGGTGTTACCTTTTTCTCGGGACACCCTGTATATAATTTTAATGTAATATTTTAAATATAGCGTCAAATTAACCAATTAAAATATGAATAAATTAATTTTTATAGTAATTAAAACAGTCAACAGATTAATTCTAATAAAATAAATTAATCAAATACAATGATAACTTCACTTTCTCCGTTCATATTACTTCTATCACTAGAGTATAATCAATAATGGCAATTTTATGCTTTCATGATAATATTCAATATGAAACATTTTGTATACCGAATTGCATACCGTGATATAACATTTACTTACTTATTCATCACCTTCTCCATTGTTATCCACAAAAAGGTGTATAAATATAGTATAGCAAATTATATTATTTCAAACGATATAAGTGTGTTGTAATTTAAAAAATAAATGGATGATTCAAGTTATTTTATTGCTGTTATAAATTAAAATCTGCATCTTAAATTATGTTTTTTGTAACGATGAGGTAGAGCTTGTGAAAGTATTATAGAAAAAAAAAATTACGGATCACTTTTTGTATACCGAATTGCATACTGTGATACAACATTTTTTTACTAATTCATCAACTCCTCCATTGTTATCCACAAAAAGGTGTAAAAATATAGTATACCAAATTCTATTATTTCAAACGATATAAGTGTGTTGTAATTAAAAAAAAAATGGATAATGCAAGTAATTTTATTGTTGTTATAAATTAAAATCTGCATCTTGAATAAAATGTTTATAACGATGAGGTGGAGCTTGTGAAACTATTGCAGAAATAAAAATACGGATCACATTTTGTATACCGAATTGCATACTGTGATATAACATTTTTTTTACTAATTCATCAACTTCTGCATTGTTATCCACAAAAAGGTGTAAAAATATAGTATAGCAAATTATATTATTTCAAACGATACAAGTATGTTATTATTTAAAAAAATGGACGATAGAAGTTATTTTGTTCTGATTATAAAATAAAATCTGCATCTTAAATAAAATGTTTATAACGATGAGGTGGAGCTTGTGAAAGTATTGCAGAAAAAAAATACGGAACATATTTTGTATACCGAATTGAATACTGTGATAACATTTTATTACTAATTAATCAACTTCTTCATTGTTATCCACAAAAAGGTGTAGAAATATAGTATAGCAAATTCTATTATTTCAAACTATATAAGTGTGTTATTATTTAAAAAAAATGGACGATACGATTTATTTTATTGTTGTTACAAATTAAAATCTGCATCTTAAATAAAATGTTTATAACGATGAGGTGGAGCTTGTGAAAGTATTGCAGAAAAAAAATACGGAACATATTTTGTATACCGAATTGAATACTGTGATAACATTTTATTACTAATTAATCAACTTCTTCATTGTTATCCACAAAAATGTGTAGAAATATAGTATAGCAAATTCCATTATATCAAACGATATAAGTGTGTTATTATTTAAAAAAACATGGACGATACGATTTATTTTATTGTTGTTATAAATTAAAATCTGCATTTTAAATAAAATGTTTATAACGATGAGGTAGAGCTTGTGAAGGTATTGTAAAAAATAAAGTACGAAACACCTTTTTCACAAAAAAAAAACATGTATGTATGTAATAGATGTATGTAATATAGATGTAATGATGTAATGTGTGTAATGTATGTGCATTAGAGGTAAAGAAGGTTGTCTAACCTACCGCAACGACCACGCATAGAAGTTTAATAAAGAGAATACACATGGCAGTTGTGTGGTTCAGTCGATTCCTAGATCCACTCCTAGGGAAAATGGAAAGCAGAGGAATCCAACCAATTAAATTAAACGGCAATCTCAGTGAGAATTGGAGACAATGGAAGAAGAGGTATGAAATATACTCCGCCGCTGTAGAATTCAAAACCAAAAAAACGCAATGTGCACATTTACTGCATTTAATGGGCGAAGAAGCCATTGCAATCTACAAAAGCTTCACATTTAGTGACGATGATAAGGACAAAATTACCGTACTAAAGAAGAAATTTAATGACTATTTCATTCCAAAAAAGAACCTAACCTACGAGAGATATAAATTTTTCACGTCCCGCCAAAATGAGGAAAGCACAGAACAGTATGTCACGTCATTAAAAAACCAAGCAAAACAGTGCGAATTCCCTGAAAATTTTAAAACGGAATTAGTAAAAACGATGCTAATCATTGGGATAAAAGATGAGAAGGTTCGAGAGCAATTTCTACAACATCAAGAGTAGACCCTGGAAAAAGCAATCGAGACATGTGTGTTAACCGAAACATCCAGACAGCAGCTTCAGGATATGAAAGAATCAACGAGTGGAGACAAGACAAGAAATTACAAAGAAGTGGATCAAGTAAGAAATCAGAAGAAAACAACCCAAAAATTCCGAGAAGATTCTTCAAGATCGAACGAAAATAGAAATTACAATCAGGTATAAAGAGAAATTAAAGACTGTTAAAGATGTGGTAAATCACATCCAATAAATAAATGTCCAGCATACGGTAAAAAATGTCTAAAATGTAAAAAGGACAATCACTTTGCAAATAAATGTAGGAATAAATCTGTAAACCAAGTGAATCAATCGGATAATTGTAATGATCACTTGAGTATAGACACAATTAATAATGGAAACAAAAACCTCAATAATTTTAATCATTGCATTATAGAGTTGGTGAATATGCAGATATAAAGGCTAAATTTAAAATAGATACGGGAGCAAGTGTCAATATAATTTCCTACTTTGAATTAAAAGCGTGTAAATTCAATTTAAAAAATATTGAGAACATTAAGGAAAACTTAGTCACATTTACTGGAGATAAAATTCCTATATTGGGAAAATGTTATCTATATTTATACTATAATGGAAATTGTTTCAAGAAAACTGAATTCTTTGTAGACAAAAGTAATAATGGGTCAATCTTAGGTTTAAAAACATGTATTCATTTAGGAATAGTAAACATAAAAAATGATGAGGATATTAAATTCATTAATATAGTAAATAAAAACCAAATTAAAAATTATGAAGAATTAACCAATATATATAAAGATGTATTTGAAGGTATAGGTAAAACAAGTAAGCCATATCACATTGAAATACAAAAACATGCAAAACCAGTAGTAAATCCAATAAGAAATGTACCTTTTGCTATACAAGATCAATTTAAAAAATGTTTAGAAAATTTAGAAAAATTAAAAATAATAGAAAAAGTTCAAGGCAGCTCAGAATGGATAAATTCATATGTACTAGTTAGAAAAGAAGATGGTTCTCTACGAATCTGCTTAGATCCAAAAGATTTAAATGAAGTTATAATAGATAGAAAATACAAAATACCAAACATGGACGAAATAACAAGAAATTTGAATGGTTCAATAATATTCACAATATTAGATGCAGCTAGTGGATTTTGGAACATTCCATTAGATGAAAAATCTAGTAAGTTGTGCACTTTTGCAACCCCTCATGGTAGATACAAATTCAATAGACTACCATTTGGTATTAAAACTGCTAGTGAAGTATTCTAAGAAACTTTTCATGAAATGTTTCATATAAAAGGTGTAGTAATCTATGTCGATGATATTTTAATTCATGCCGAGACTAAAGAAGAACATGACAAAATATTGGAAGAAGTATTTAAGATAGCTAGAGAAAAAAATGTAAAATTTAATAGAAACAAATGTAAATTTGGTCTAGATGAAGTTAAGTATTTAGGACATAAGTTCTCAAATAAAGGTATATCAATGGATGAAGATAAAATTGAAGCCATCGTAGGAATGCTCAAACCAATTAATAAAAAAGATGTCCAAAGATTCCTAGGTTTCATAACTTATGTAGGAAAATTTATTCCAAACTTATCAGAAATTACTCAACCATTAAGGGATTTAATTAAAGATAACAATATATTTTCATGGGAACACCCTCAAGAAGAAGCATTTAACGAATTAAAAAAGATAATTTCACAAGAACCAATTTTAAAGTATTTTAATCCAAGAGAGCAAATAACAATATCAGTTGATGCATCTAGCTCAGGCAGCACTTTTGCAAAATGAAAAACCATGTGCATATGCTTCTAGAGCTATGACAGAAACTCAGCAAAGATATGCTCAAATAGAGAAGGAACTATTAGCAATATGTTTTGGCGTACAAAAGTTCTATCAATATGTTTATGGAAGAGAGTTTACAGTTGAAACCGATCACAAACCATTAATTTCCATATTCAAAAAATCATTAAACTCATGCCCAGCTAGATTACAAAGGATGCTTTTGACATTACAAAAATATAAAATATATTTAGTTTACAAACCAGGCAAATATCTAATAATAGCTGATACATTATCACGAGCAACAGTAAATAAAGTATTCGAAGATATATTTAGAATTAAACGCTCAAGTATGCCTAATCGAAAAAAAATTAACAATTAAAGAGGACAGGTTAAAACAATTGATAAAAGCAACTGAAGATGATGAAGAATTAAAAATGATAAAAACCTTTATTAAGGATGGATGGCCAAAGAGCATAAATAAAATGACAGTAAATTTGAAACCATTTTACAAATTAAAGTCAGAAATAACAATGGGAAGCAATAACTTAATATATATGAATCAAATAGTCATTATACCAAAATCATGGAGAAACAAAGTCCTTGAAGACATACACACAGGTCATTTAGGTATAAATAAATGCATATCGAGAGCAAAATTTGCAGTATATTGGCCTAATATGATAACACATATAGAAAATGTAATTAATAGATGTTACGTATGTAATAAATATTCAAACTCGAATAGAAGAGAGCCTATGATAAATCATCAAATAATTAAAAAACCATGGCAAAAAATAGGAATTGACTTATTTGAAATACAAGGTGAAACATTCCTTATTGCTGTGGATTACTACTCAAAATATCCCGAAATCATGACGTTGAACAAAAATCTAACTTCCAAAAATGTAATCAACAAATTAAAATCCATATTTGCTAGACATGGAATACCCAAAATTGTTGTATCAGATAGTGGAAGACAATTCATCAGTGAAGAATATGAAACATTTTCCAAAGAATGGAATTTTCAAATAACTAAATCATCCCCATATCACCAACAATCCAACGGTTTTACAGAGAGATCAATTCAAACCATTAAGAAATAAATTAAAAAGACATTAGAAAATAAAGAAGACATATACTTAGCTTTATTAAGTTACCGTAACACCCTGTCTATGATACCTACACACCATCTTAGATATTAATGTCACGAAACTTAAGAGACAACTTACCCATTAATGAAACAAACTAAATTCTCAAATTATAAATAAGACAAAACTAAAGAACAAAATTGACACAAGACAAATCAAATCAAAAATTTATTATGACAAATCAGGTGTACGTTCAAACGTTGAACTTAGAAATGGAATGCAAGTTTGGTTCCAAGAAAAGCCTAAAATCACTTGGAAACTAGGAAAAATCAAGAATAAAATAAGAGAAAGAACTTACGAAATAGAAAAAGAGGATGGAAGATGTATAATAAGAAATAGTGTTTACATTAAAAACTTCAAAGGTTCAAACTAAGTGATACAACGTTCAAATTTTGTATATAATAATAATATTGTAAATGATAACATTGCAGATGATAATATTGTAAATGACAACATTACAGATGATAATATTGTAAATGACAACATTACAGATGATTGTATTGTAAATGATAACTTCGTAGATGATAACATTGTAAAAAGAGTGAACTGTAAAAGAGTAACCAGAAAACCAAAAAGACTGTATGACTATGTAATGTAATAAGGGAGATGTAATAGATGTAATGATGTAATGTATGTAATGTATGTGCCTCAGAGGTAAAGAAGGTTGTCTAACCTACCGCAACGACCACGCATAGAAGTTTAATAAAGAGAATACACATGGCAGTTGTGTGGTTCAGTCGATTCCTAGATCCACTCCTAGATATATAACAATGTACTAAATGCACATCTTCAGTTGTTGTTTATGTTTATATCAAAATTAATATCTTCTATTTAATGTAAAACGCTTAATGCACTCTCACGTAAAGCAACTTATATTCACAAATATGAAACCACAAATTGTAAAGTTATTTGAAATAATTAACTTTAATTTAAAATAATTTTACAATTTATGATTTCACATTTGTGAATATAAGTTGTTTAGCCTGAAAGTGCATAAAGCGTTTTACATTAAATGAAATCAACTCAGGTTAGGATCCATAAAATTATTAATATCTACTAATTAATGTATTAATGTCAGTTTTTGAGAGTGGGCATTTTAAACGCGAATTGAAAATCCTCATAGCGACAGCATTGCCAAAGCGTTGAGTCGCGCAAGAGATCTATGAATCAGTCAGTATTCTTTAAAATATTTAAAACTGATTTTAGAAATTCATATTTGTAATATTAACAAATTGCATAATTCTGTACGCAGAAAATTATATTGATCTTGTCTTGTGGATATGAGACTGTGTTTGTCAAATAACAATACCACTATTGACGCAATTATGTATTTTAAAAAGTTGCGATATTTGTGCGTAAATACATTTATTGTACTGCGTTCGTTTAAACTTTAATATATTATAAATGCATATATGGTTCAGGATATTTTAAGCAATGAATATTTTTGGAAAATTTATTTGATAATTTGCATATTTTGTAGTGTAATGTAATGTTTTGTAGTGCAGGATATTTATTATTACGAATGTAATATGAAATTTTATATGTTACTTGATTGCTCATAATATATTAAAAAGATCTGAATTTGATTTTTTTTTGTTAAAAGCTTGGTTCTTAGCTCAGCAATGAATATGTTTGGAAAATTTATCTGATAAGTTGCATATTTTGTAGTGTAATGTAGTGTTTTGTAGTGCAGGTGTCTGCACTTAATTAGAATTTAATATATATTTTCTTTTTGTTTGATACCTAATATCATTATAAAACAATAATATATTTCCACAAACCAATTATAAAATAAAGGTAATTTACAAGGTGATAACTATCTGAGTTTTAAATAAGACAAAAGAAAGCAATTCGATTATAAATAAATTACTACATTTTAAAATTCATTAATATAAGATTATTAATATGAAGGTTCATATTATCACATAATCAATATGTGATACCCTCTCGAGCTGGGGTTTCCAAACTTTTTTTTTACATGACCCCCTTGACAATTTTTACAACCTATGACCTATGTTTGTTCATTTTCTTACAAAGAGTTGAGTCAACTGAAAAAAGAGACAATAAAATTGAAATTTCGCTGTCAATAAATGTCTGTCAATTTAAATCTGTATTACCAATCCCCCAGAAATGTCAAAGCCAAATAAACTTGTTTGAAATGAAATATTCCTAATGGTTACTCACATTTAAAAAAAAATCTGACTGTAAGTACAAATATTATATTGCAAAAATGTTGTCCAACATGTTGTCCGATTCTCAAAAAGTGCAAAAATATGTTATTTGTTCAAAAAGACGAAAGTAATTGAAAACGGTTGAACACAAATATTAATTAGGTATACTAAATAATCACAAACTTGTTTAAACTTGCAAAGAATTGGATTTTTTTTTGGGTTTCAATACACCTCCTATTTTTTTTTATAGTTATGCATATATAGCGCCACATATCAAGTTGTAGTTCTCAGGACAATCCAGTACAGTACAGTTTTACAATTGTATTGACTTATATTTTATAAAATAAAATAAAATAATTATATTACATTTGTAGAAAAGTCATCTGATGATGGCTATTAAAAATAGCCGAATTTATTTAGGAAAATACAGATAAAGAAATAAAAATATAAAGCATCATTAATATGTGTATACAATTGTTAATTGTTTACATTTTTTTGTACTGGACTATTGCACGATCGCGCACAGTATTGCTTGTCCCATTACTTTTCTAGCACACCTCGTATATTAGCAAAAAACGAAATGAATTCAAAAAATATTACGGTGCCTTAATATGATGCAAAGAACGACTGCCTGACGTAGAAATTGATTTAAAACAATTGCACATCGTCTAAAGTGGTTTATATATACGGATATGTTTCCAATTCCTATATAAAATTAAATATAACGATTAGATAACCATTAAAATTATTTCAATAATTGACATCGTAAAACTAACAAGGTAGTCATTAAATAATTTGAATATCAGAAATGGAAAAAAAATTCTAGCATATATATTAAGAGTCTGATTCATTAATACATTAATTTGTTATTAAATTAATTATAATGTGGATGTAATGTGATAATAATTACCTCCATACGTATACGTGTAAATACAGAAATACACACTTGATAATAATTTTAATGACTAATAGCAACTGTTTTCTTTCCATACTAGCATAATAGCTACAATTAATATAACAATTGGTTAGTATTAATACTAATTATTAAAACTAACTATTGGTTGGCTACTAAATTATGGATACTAACTATTGGTTAATATTAATTGTCAGTTAATCATTTCAGTTATTGATTGAAATGTTTTAGAGAAAAACCATTAAATCGTGAAAGGAATGTTTATGGAAATATTATCACTGATAAATTATAAAATCATGGCTGTAAATTATGCTGTGCTCGTAGAAATACCGAA
Organism: Othius punctulatus; assembly: GCA_951805005.1. NCBI lineage: Eukaryota > Metazoa > Arthropoda > Insecta > Coleoptera > Staphylinidae > Othius > Othius punctulatus. Next base: position 16,810,324 of record OX638141.1, read on the forward strand.
GAAGCAGCTTGTGTTTGTCTCTAGAGACAAACTCTATAAGGAAATTAACCTTCACAATTGTTGTTGTTTCGAGATAATCAAACGCAATATAATGATGAGACTCGTAAAATTTGCAAAACTCGCTTCGCTCGTTTTGGCAAATATTAAACTCGTCAAATTTTGACCCAACAGTAGCATTTTCTATCGAGCATTCAACAATAATCGCCGACCAAGTTGGCATTGTCAAACACAATACAATGATGAGACTCGTGAAATTTGCAAAACTCGCTTCGCTAGTTTTGGCAAATTTTACACTCGTCAAATTTTGACATAACAGTGACATTTTCTATCGAGCGTTCAACAAAAATCGCCGACTAAGTTGGCATTGTCAATATCAAGTCATATCTACACTAAGAGATTGCCAACGCCAAATTCGTCGTAAATTTTTGTCGAAAATCATAGCTAAATCGGCGAACATTTCAGTGAGGAATGTAAAATGTCTAATGAACAATGTCATATTTGCTGTTTAATAAAACTACTTATGACCACCTACTTTATAATATTGCCATTATTTTAATTTATATTCCAATGTGTCTAATCTATTCGAGGCCCATCGTAGTAGTATATTCGTGACAATAGAGACCACCAAGAAGATAATAATTATTTATGGATATTAAGGAACATTAGATTGCAAACGGCATATTATTGTTTAGTCCACGTATATAAATGCGCACAATTTAATTAGCACAACATAAAGCAAGGTGCTATTACTATCTGCATATACATTATAAATTATTATCAATTTACAACTGAGTCCATTTAGTACTGATAAAATGAAAATTATTATATGAACTAGGTGTAGTGATAGTAGTGCATGCAATTGTAATTCAACGCCAACTACGTTATCCATTGAAACATATAATACATAAATTATAGGTGCCAAAATCGACACAGTGTAGAACAGCCAATTGGAATTTAATCAGTATTTCGGAAAATGAAAATATTTTGGAAAAATCCTCCGACCAGTCGATTTCTAATTTAAAAAAAACACATTTTGTTATAAATTCAAAATTTTTGTCACCTTTTGTTTTTGAGTTATGACGTCATAGACTTTTTTTAACTGGAAATTATATTCTCGTATAACACCCAGTGTATGAAGTGAATAGGCATTCTCAAATTCAATTAGGTAGTGTTTCTTTTGTGAAACTTGATGCCAAAATCTATACAGTGTGGAACAGCCAAATGGAATACATTCAGTATTTCGGAAATTGAAAATATTTTGGAAAAATCCTCCGACCAGTCAATTTCTAATTTTAAAACTACACATTTTGTTATAAATTCAAATTTTTTGTCACCATTTGTTTTTGAGTTATGACGTCATAGACTTTTTTTAACTGGCAATTCTATTCTCGAATAATACTCAGTGTATAAAGTGAATAGGCATTCTCAAATTCAGTTTGATAGTTGTCAGTTCTGATTCAGTTTCTTTTGTGAAACTTTTATCATTATTTTAATCAGTGAATCAAAGCGAAAACGAATGATAAGGATAAATATTTTTTTTCTTCCGGAGCACAAATAAAAACCAAACTAAATTCTTATTATTTTAATCAGTGAATCAAAGCGAAAACGAATGATAAGGATACATTTTTTTCCGGAGCAGAAACAAAAACCAAACGAAATTCTTATTATTATTACAAGAGTTTAAATGATATAACTCAAATAACAATTGCAGCTAATAAAGTTTAATATTATATAAACTGTGCAACGTGAATAGGCATATTTTGTATTGAATTAAAAACAATCTAAAATCTAGAAAAATAATATTGCAATTTATTTGAACAGCGATTATCGTAGATATCAATTAACTCTACGATATTTATGTTCTCAGTTAAGTCACGTTTAAGTTAAGTAATTATAAAGGAAAAAGATAAAAAAAGTAATTTGTGCTTAATTTTGTACGTAGATATTGCTTAGCCACGAATAATAATAATGAGTTCTTAAGAAATTACATTTTGAAAACAATGACAAGTGCACAAATTATTATATATTTAATTTAACCCTCTTGCACATTTTTCCATAAATCTAATAGTTTTTGCAAAGATTTGCAAAATCTTGGTAAAATTTAGCAGCGTAATGAAAATTTTGTTAAATATGACTGAAAAGTTATACAATTGAAAATTTTCCTGGAATAATTGAAATTTTGACATAAATTTATTCAAATTTTGCAGTAATTATTTGAATTTTACAGAAATTATTTAATATTTGAAAGATTAATTAAAATTCCGGCAAACATTACTGAAATTTTGCCAGAAGTAAATAAAACTTTGTTAAATATGGCTAAATTCTGTTGGAAAATTGAAAATTTGAGTTTCAATTGAAATTTTAACACTGATTATTGAATACTTGGCAGATTAATTGAATTTGTGATAATTATTGCTAATATATTGGCCAGTAAAATACAAACTTAAAAACTTAAATAAAAGTCAAATACCACTAAATTTTGTTAGAAATTATTCATGGTTACCTTTGGATTTTGCCAGTAATAAATGAAAAAATGAAAATATGTTGAGTATAACTAAATTTTGTTTGAAATAATTGAAAATTTTACTGTTTAGCATTGAAAATTTGACAGAGCTAGAAAATTTAAAGTAATTATTAAATGTTTGATAGTATATTTGAAGTTCTACAAAATTTTAAATATTCTGCCAAAAGTGCATTAAGTGCTATAAATATTTCAATGATTATTGCCAAATTTATATTGTACACTCTCAAATTTTGTATTATTTCTCCTAAAATTTGATTTATTCGTGAACAGTGAAATATTTCGACGAGGATTGTAAATTTTTAAAGTATACTACCGAATTTAGTGCTATTTGTTATAAAATTTCAAATATTGTTCAAAAACTTTATTTATTCTGTTAAAATTTCAGTGATAGCTCTTAATATTCTGAAATAAAATAGAAAAAGTTTTAACTGTCTAAAACTGTCAAGTTTTTAAGTATTACTGGCAAAATTCAAAGATAACCATCACATTTTGAATCACTTCCAACAAAATTTAGTGATATTTCACAAAAATTTATACAGGGTGTCCCAAAAATAGTGGACAAGCTCAACAGCACGTCACTCGGGGGTGCCAACTGAGTGCTTAAAAAATACTAAAGAAATTTCTAGCTATAATTATTAAATGTTTGATAGTATATTTGAAGTTCTCGTAAAAAATACTAAAATTTTGATAGAAGTAAATGAAATTTTGTTAAATATCACTGAATTGTTGGAAATAATTAAAAATTTTAGTGTTTATCATTGAAAGTTTGAAAGAGCTAGAAAATTTAAAGTAATTATTAAATTTTTGATAGTGTATTTGAAGTTCTGGCAAAAAATACTAAAATTTTGCTAGTAATATATGAAATTTTGTTAAATATGACTGAATTTTGTTGGAAATAATTGAACATTTTACTGATACCATTGAAATTTTGTCAGAACTAGAAAATTTATAGTAATTATTGAAAGTTTGACAGTACTTATTGAATGTTTGATAGTATATTTGAAGTTCTGGTAAAAAATTCTAAAATTTTGTTAGAACTAAATAAAATTTTGTTGGAAATAATTGAAATTTTGACAGAGCTAGAAAATGTAAAGTAATTATTAAATGTTTGATAGTATATTTAAAGGTCTGGTAAAAAAATACTCAAATTTTGCTTGAAATAAATGAAATTTTGTTAAATGTGACTGAATTTTGTTGGAAATAATTGAAAATTTTACTGTTTAGCATTGAAATTTTGACAGAGCTAGAAAATTTAAAGTATTTATTAAATGCTTGAGGGTATATTTGAAGATCTGGTAAAAAATACCAAAATTTTGCTATAAATAAATGAAATTTTGTTAAATATGATTGAATTTTGTTGGAAATAATTGAAAATTTCACTGTTTAGCATTGAAATTTTGACAGAGCTAGAAAATTTAAAGTGATTATTAAATGTTTGATAGTATATTTAAAGTTCTGGTAAGAAATACTAAAATTTTGCTAGAAACAAATGAAATTTACTTTTAATTTTTATGACTGAATTTTGTTGGAAATAATTGAAAATTTTACTGTTTAGTATTGAAAATTTGACAGAGCTAGAAAATTTAAAGTAATTATTAAATGTTTAATAGTATATGTGAAGTTCTGGATAAAAAATTCTAAAATTTTGCTAGAAATAAATGAAATTATGTTAAATATGACTGAATTTTGTTGGAAATAATTGAAAATTTTACCGATTAGCATTGACATTTTTACAGAGCTAGAAAATTTAAAGTAGTTATTAAATGTTTGATAGTATATTTGAAGTTCAGGTAAAACATGCTAAGATTTTGCTAGAAATAAATGAAATTTTGTTAAATATAACTGAATTTTGTTGGAAATAATTGAAAATCTTACTCTGTTTAGCATTGAAATTTTGACCGAGCTAGAAAATTTAAAGTACTTAATAAATGTTTGATAGTATATTTGAAGTTCTGGTAAAAAATATTAAAATTTTGCTAGAAATAAATGAAATTTTGTTAAATATGACTGAATTTTGTTGGAAATAATTGAAAATTTTACTGTTTAGCATTGAAATTTTGACAGAGCTAGAAAATTTAAAGTAATTATTAAATGTTTGATAGTATATTTGAAGTTCTGGTAAAAATACTAAAATTTTGCTAGAAATAAGGGAAATTTTGTTAAATATAACTGAATTTTGTTGGAAATAATTGAAAACTTTACTGTTCAGCATTGAAATTTTGGCAGAGCTAGAAAATTTAAAGTAATTATTAAATGTTTGATAGTATATTTGAAGTTCTGGTAAAAAATACTTAAATTTTACTAGAAATAAATGAAATTTTGTTAAATATGACTGAATTTTGTTGGAAATTATTGAAAATTTGACTGTTTAGCATTGAAATTTTGACAGAGTTAGAAAATTTTAAGTGATTAATAAATGTTTGATAGTAATTTGAAGTTCTAGTAAAAATACTAAAATTTTGCTACAAATCAATGAAATTTTGTTGGAAATATTTAAAAATTTTACTGCTTAGAATTGAAATTTTGACAGAGCTACAAAATTTAAAGTAATAATTAAATGTTTGATAGAATATTTGAAGTTCTGGTAAAAAATACTAAAATTTTACTAGAAATAAATAAAATTTTGTTAAATGTGACTGAATCTTGTGGAAAATAATTGAAAATTTTATTGATACCATTTAAATTTTGTCAGAACTAGAAAATTTATAGTAATTATTGAATTAAAATTTATTATTATTATTATTATTAAAATAATATAAAATTATTGAAATTTATGCAAAACATATTGAAAATCTGACGGTAATTATTGAAATTTTGGTAAATATTACTAATATTTTGTCAATAATATATATAAAATGTTGTTAAATATGACTATTTTTGTTTAAATAATGGAAAATTTTAGTTATCATTGGAATTTTGGCAAAATAGTTTGAAAATCTGACAGGAAATATTGAAATTATGATAAATATTATTAATGTTTTGCCAGTAGTTAATAAGATTTTATTAAATATGACTACATTTTCTTGGTAATAAAAGAAAATTTTACAATTACAATGAAATTTGGACCGAAATACTGATTTTAATGTAAATTTTGAAATTGGGACAGTAATTATTAAATGGTTGGCCCTATAATCGAAATTCTGGTAAATATCACTGAAATTTGAGAGAAATAAATGAAATTTTGAAATTTTGGTAAATATTATTAAAATAGGTTGACCATAATTGAAAATTTAAATTATAAATGAAATTTTAGATTGAACAGATTGAAAATCTGACAATAATTATTGAAAGTTTGGTAAATATTACTTAAATTTTGCCAGAAATAAATAAAATTTTGTTAAATATGATTAAATTTTGTTGAAAATGATTGAAAATTTAGGTTATAATTGAAATTTAAGCAAAACATATTGAAAATCTGAGAGTAATTCCTGAAATTTTGGTAAATATTACTAAAATTAGTTGACCATTATTGAAAATTTAAGTTATAATTGAAACTTTAACAGAACAGATTGAAAATCTGACAATACTTATTGAAAGTTTGGAAAATATTACTAATATTTTTCCAGAAATAAATAAAATGTTGTTAAATATGATTATATATTCGTGGAAATAAATTTTTATTAAATATGAATACATTTTCTTCATCTGGTAAATATTGCTGCAATTTTGATAGCAATAAATGAAATGTTGTTAAATATGACTGAATTTTGTTGAAAATATTTGAAAATTTAAGTTGTAATTGAAATTTTAGCAAAACTGATTGAAAATCTGAGACTAATTATTGAAATTTTGGAAAATATTACTAATGTTTTTCCAGCAATACATAAAATGTTGTTAAATATGATTAAATTTTATTGGAACTAATAGACAATTTTACAGTTATCAATGATATTTTGACAGAAATACTGAGTAGTATGAACATTATTCCATCTATATAATTTACAACATACTTAATACATATAATATAATATATATAACATAATTATATATATATATATATATAATATATTATATATTGATATACGACGTGATAGAATAGTTTTATTGGTGTAGTAACAATCATGTTTAACACAGGTCAATATAAATAAGTACATAATAAACATAATAGTTAAAATTAGCAAATGGAGATAACAAAGACACATACAAAATTTAAAACTCACAAGTTAGACATTCATTCCGATCATAAAAGCAGTTTAGTATTAGCAGATATTTGACATTAGTCTTTGATCTTAGATACATGATATATGGAATAGACAGTGTTGTAATGCATCTAGATACAGAATCTCGATACATTTCAAGTATCTAGATACGCATTTAGATACATTCTTCCTTGAGTACCTTAGTACTTTGAGTACCTTCAGATCTTTGACCATATTATTTGATCTTTGATACATGATATATGGAATAGGCGTGTTGTAATGTATCTAGATACATGTATCTAGACGCATTTCAAGTATCTAGATACGTATATAAATACATTCTTGCTTGAGTACCCAAAGTTGTATCTAGATACATTTTTAGGAAAGCATATCCATTTTTTTCCTTCCGCATTGCGTGTAGGACATTTAGGTACCTCTTCCTCAAAAATTGGCTTCAGGTTTGCAAATATTTCGGGAACCAATGAAGCATTTGGCTTGTCTTCTTCGATTTTGGTTATCCATTTTCTAATGGGTTCAAGGAGGTGTCTGGTGTTTTCAAGTCTTGCCAAAAAAATAGCATCATCCAATAGCATTGTTTTCGTATCTTTTTGAAGATACATGACAACTAGTTCATTCACCGCCAAAGTTTGCAGATAATACCTGTTGCTGGTTAATCTGTTAAAGCAGCATACCATTGATGCCCACCTGTTTTCACTGATAACTTCAAAGCAACCTTAATATTTTGTTTCTTTTTGAATGTTTGAAAAGTGAGCTGAAATTTTTCTTTTTGAATGTTTGCATAGTTAGCTGAAATTTTTCTTTTTGAATGTTTGCATAGTAAGTTGCTGGAATGTGACTACCTTTGATTTGTGTGAGAAGTCTTCCTGGTTGATTTTTTAAATGGAGAATGTTATTCAACTTTATTGTGTCTTCAATAAGGAGGTTGAGAGAATGGGAAATACAGCCGTAAAAGGACATATGATTACATATCATTTGAACGACTTAGTGGTATCTTGTTCGTTTTTCATTGCTGAAGTTTAGCATTCGACAGATCTTATTATTTGCTCTTAAAAAATTGATGCATTTTCACAATCTGTCAATAATTTGAAAAATTTTTAAAGCTGGTGCGAAATACTTGGCATATTTTGACAGTTACTGTTAGAAATATGTCGATTTTAACAGCTGGAGTTAAAAATTGTTCGTTTTTCACCTTTATTGATAGAAATATGACGACTTTGACAGATGCTGTTAAAAAATGTTCGATTTTCACTGCTGAATCTCAGTATTTGACAGATTTGACCTGTTGTTATTAAAAAATTGTTAGATTTTTAGTTGTTTAGTAAAAAATTAAAAGATTTAGAGATTTGTAAATTAAAATTTAAACGTTTTAGACAGCTGCAGTGAAAATTTGATATATTTTTACTCAATTTTTCTCTTCGACTTAAAAAAAGAAATGTTGGTATTGAAAATTGTAATAAAAAAATATAAAGTAATAAAATTTTGCAGATTTTCACATCTGCTTATAACTTCACAGATTTTTACAGTGACTGTTGAAAATCTGACGTTTTGGACAGTTACTGTTAGAAATATGTCGATTTTAAAAGTTGCAGTTAAAAACTGTTCGATTTTCACTGCTGAAGTTTAGCATTTGACATATCTTACTAGTTGCTCTTAATATGTGATACATTTTAACAATCTGTCAATAATTTAACAGATTTTTAAAGGTGATGCGAAATACTTGACATACTTTGACAGTTACTGTTAGAAATATGACGATTTTGACAGTTGCAGCTAAAAATGTTCGATTTTCACTGCTGGAGCTTAGTATTTGACAGATTTGACTAGTTGTTATTGAAGATTTGATAGATTTTTGGTTGTTTAGTAAAAACAAAAGAAGAATTTAGGCATTCGTAAATTAACATTTGTACGTTTTGGGCAGCTGCAGTGAACATTTTATATATTTTTACTCAATTTTTCTCTTTGACTTAAAAAAAAGAAATGTTGCAATTGAAAATTGTAATATAACATTATAAAGTAATAAAATTTTGCAGATTTTCACAGCAGCTAATAACTTTACAGATTTTTACAGTTACTGTTAGAAATATGACGTTTTTGGCAGTTGCTGTTAGAAATATGTCGATTTTAACAGTTGCAGTTAAAAACTGTTTGATTTTCACTGCTGAAGTTTAGCATTTGACTATCTTACCAGTTGCTCTTAAAATATGATACATTTTAACAATCTGTCAATAATTTGATAGATTTTTAAAGGTGGTGCGAAATACTTGATTAATTTTGACAGTTACTGATAGAAATATGACGGTTTTTACAGTTGCAGTTAAAAAATGTTCGATTTACACTACTGAAGCTTAGTATTTGATACATTTGACTTGTTGTTATTAAAAATTTGTTAGATATTTGGTTGTTTGGTAAAAAATTAAAAGATTTAGAGATTTGTAAATTAAAATTTAAACCTTTTAGACAGCTGCAGTGAAAATTTGATATATTTTTAGTCCATTTTTCTCTTTGACCTAAAAAAAAGAAATGTTGCTATTGAAAATAGTAATAAAAAATTATAAAGTAATAGAATTTTGCAAATTTTCACAGTTACTAATAACTCAACTCAACTCATTTTCACAATCTGTCAAAATTTTCACAGATTTTCAAAGCTGGTATTAAATACTTGACATATTTTGACAGTTACTGTTAGAAATATGACGTTTTTGGCAGTTACTGTTAGAAATATGTCGATTTTAACAGTTGCAGTTAAAAACTGTTCGATTTTCACTGCTGAAGTTTAGCATTTGACATATCTTACTAATTGCTCTTAAAAATTTAATACATTTTAACAATCCGTCAATAATTTGACAGATATTTAAAAGTGGTGCGAAATACTCGACATATTTTGACAGTTACTGTTAGAAATATGTCGATTTTAACAGCTGCTGTTAAAAATTGTTCGTTTTTCACCGCTGAAGTTTAGCATTTGACAGATCTTACTAACTTTACAGATTTTTACAGTTACTGTTGAAAATATGACTATTTTGACAGTTACTGTTAGAAATATTTAGATTTTAACAGTTGCAGTTAAAAACTGTTCGATTTTCACTGCTGAAGTTTAGCATTTGACATATTTTACTAGTTGCTCTAAATATTTGATACATTTTAACAAGCTGTCAATAATTTGACAGATTTTTAAAGGTGGTGCGAAATAATTGATATATTTTGACAGTAACTGTTAGAGATATGACGAGTTTGACAGTTGCAGCTAAAAAATGTTCGTTTTTCACCGCTGAAGTTTAGCATTTGACAGATCTTACTAACTTTACAGATTTTTACAGTTACTGTTGAAAATATGACGATTTTGACAGTTACTGTTAGAAATATTTAGATTTTAACAGTTGCAGTTAAAAACTGTTCGATTTTCACTGCTGAAGTTTAGCATTTGACATATTTTACTAGTTGCTCTAAATATTTGATACATTTTAACAAGCTGTCAATAATTTGACAGATTTTTAAAGGTGGTGCGAAATAATTGATATATTTTGACAGTAACTGTTAGAGATATGACGAGTTTGACAGTTGCAGCTAAAAAATGTACGATTTTCACTGCTGAAGCTTAGTATTTGACAGATTTGACCTGTTGATATTAAAAAATTGTTAAATTTTTGGTTGTTTAGTAAAAATATTACCGAGGATAGTTTCAAATGCCTACTTTTCCAACATTTCCAAGGTACTAGCGAACTTTTCCAACTTTTCCAAAAATGTTTCCAACTTTTCGACCGAACTTTTCCTGGGTTGCAACACTTGTCCTAGATAAGGATATACAGATAAACACGCATCACTTAGAAATTCACCTCTTTCTGTGTAAGAAGACTCGGAATTGATCTATATGCAAATCTGGATATAGAAAATTTTCATAATTACAATTCTTTGCTACGTAAGTGAAAGTACTGTGCAGTTCTAGATTATCTATAACTTTTATTTTTCAGTATTTATCATGTTTTCGGAATGAATGTTAAAAAACAAAACTACCAGGTAATTAGTAATTGCGCACTTCCGGTTGTGGGGGCAACTGCTTCGAAAGTTCCGATTCAATGCAGCACCGCAAAGCTATGGATACGCGACTGCCCAATACAAACATTCGTGCAATATTTTTTTGTCTGGGTTCTGTGAAAGCTTTCGCATGAAAAATCGATTTCAAATAATTATATGATTCATGGGAATCCAAAATTGTTACCGCACGCATAAGGCAGCAATTCGATTGTGTAACAAGTGCACAATGTGCAGTTTAGTCATTCGTAGGTACTGCTCAAGAACGATGCGCTCTGATGGCGAACTGCTAGCTTCCTATGCTAATTGTTTACCGCATAGGGGATATCGAATGACCAAACGCTAGCGCATGACATCACATGCGACATCGAACAGTTCTGTGGACTGCACATCCTTTGGTGTGCACTATACTGAAACCACTATCTGGCTCGTGTCTTTCCGTCATTAGTCGAAAGTATATATAACTGGCGGATGGTAGTGGCCAGCTAACCTAACCCAAACGAGAAACGTTGCCCGTCGGATAGTCGATACCTGCCAGTTTGGACGACACGCCTTAGTTTTAATCATTCTCAAGAGGGAACTAAACATAACCAAAATACTAAGAATGCCTATCATGTGTTCAATTCAGTGAGAGTTCTTGTAAAGTCGGTAACCCAAGGCGAACCGTCACCTACCAGAGGCGACCCCGAAATTATCGACTCGATAACAGAGGGAGGTTTCAAACGTGCAGAGCCGTTTTCTGTATCCTATCAGTCGGAATTACGTTAGGTGTGCTTCTACAAACATCGGGGGAAAATTGTGAGTTCGTGCTCGAGTTAGTTAACCACACCACGTAAATAGGGTAAGTACATTATTGATTGCGAATCACTCGAAAAATTATTATATTCTAATTGTCGACTCCTCCCTCAGTGACACACTTTTAAATAGTACAACAAAAAAAATGACGACTATTAATATTATTCATCCCTCATAAGAACAAGCAACTGTTTCAGCAATAGCTAGATATTTTTTTAACATAACCACAGAGCAAAAATTAATATGAATTAACTTACATAGTTTTCTTTTAATTGTACATTTCACAAATAGGTACAATAATAATTAAAATATTGAAACAGCCTTATTTTAACCAACCATTGGTTATTAAACTAGCATTTACTAACTGACGATTTAATTTTATTATACTTTTAAACCAACTTGTAATCTTACATTACGTGCAATTCGGTTATCAAATCACAAGCAATTGTTTTCCTTATTATTGATTATCCGAAAACTGAAATTACATCAATAACAATAAATAAATGTCGCTACAGCATAAACGAGCATTTAATGTTCAAAAATATAATTACAATCCATTCAAATATGGCATTGCAATATAATGCAGCTCCCTCTTTTCAGCAAATACCAATAACAATAAATAACTAACATTGCACACAATCAAAATTACTCCAACCCTTCACACAACCCTGCAAATATGTCGTTACAGCATAAACGAACATTTAAATTTCAAAAAAATAATTACAATCGATTCAAATATGGTATTGCAATATGATGCAGCTTCCTCTTTTTAACAAATACCAATAACAATTAAGAACTAACATTGCACATAATCAAAATTACTACAACCCTGCAAATATGTCGTTACAGCACAAACGAACATTTAAATTTCAAAAATTTAACTACAATCTATTCAAATATGGTATTGCAATATGATGCAGCCCCTTCTTTTCAGCAAATACCAATAAAAATTAAGAACCAACATTTCACAAAATCAAAACTACTGCAACCCTTCACACAACCCTGGAAATTAAGCAACCTACGTTGCTGCAGGTGATTTAACAGACGCCACAATTTTTTTGGCATTTTAGTTTCATTTGTTTTGAAAACACACAGGTTCGTTAATAGTCGCCCCAAATTTTTTGGCATTTTAGTTTCATTTCGCCCCAAAATTTTTGGCATTTTAGTTTCATGTCGCCTCCAACATTTTTAGCATTTTAGTTTCATTTGTTTTGACAACACACAGGTTCTTTGACGGTCGCCCCAAAATTTTTGGCATTTTAGTTTCATTTCGCCCCAAAATTTTTGGCATTTTAGCATATTAGCATATTTGTTTGAGACTACGATTTTACACCAATTTCACTGATACAACAGTGCTGGTATCTCAAAAACTGGCGTATCAATATAAATGAAATTTTGCACGAATATCAAGTAATATGCTAGTACACAACAGGTCGAATTAGATTAATATCCAATAAGCGATGTTAAAAATATTTCGATTTGTGTCAGATGCTATACGATTTTTAGTGTTTCTCCAATTTTTATTATATATAACTGACGGTATCTCAAGAACTAGCGTATCAATATGGATGCATTTGTTCTCTGACATTAAGTGATATACTAGTACATAACATGTGTAATTAAATAAATATCCATTGAGTCATTTATAATATATTACAAGTTTTGTTGCAGACTGCAATATTTTAGGGCGATTTTAAGTGCATCTCCATTTTTTATCGTACATAAGTGATGGTATCTCAAGAACCGGCGTATCAATGCGAATGCAATTTTTTACTGCTATTAAATGATATACCGTGATACAATAAGTGCAATTAAATAAATATCCAATGAGCAATTATTAAGTTACTTCAATATTTGTTTGAGACTGCGATTTTACTGCAGCTTTACTGATACTACAGTGCTGGTATCTCAAAAACTAGCGTATCAATTTAAATGAAATTTTGCACTAATATCAAGTAATATACTAGTACACAACATGTCGAATTAGATTAATATCCAATAAGCGATTTTCAAAATATTTAGATTTGTGTCAGATGCTATACGATTTTTAGTGTTTCTCCAATTTTTATTATATATAACTGACGGTATCTCAAGAACTAGCGTATCAATATGGATGAAATTTTTCACTGATATTAAGTGATATACTGGGACATGACAAGTGCAATTAAATAAATATCCAATGAGCAATTATTAAGTTACTTCAATATTTGTTTGAGACTACGATTTTACTGCAGCTTTACTGATACTACAGTGCTGGTATCTCAAAAACTGGCGTATCAATTTAAATGAAATTTTGCACTAATATCAAGTAATATACTAGTACACAACATGTCGAATTAGATTAATATCCAATAAGCGATGTTCAAAATATTTCGATTTGTGTCAGATGCTAAACGATTTTGGACCGATTTTTAGTGTTTCTCCAATTTTTATTATATATAACTGACGGTATCTCAAGAACTAGCGTATCAATATGGATGCATTTTTTCACTGATATTAAGTGATATACTGCTACATAACACGTGTAATTAAATAAATATCCAATGAGTCATTTTTAATATATTACAATTTTTTGCAATATTTTAGGACGATTTTAAGTACATCTCCAATTTTTATCGTACATAAGTGATGGTATCTCAAGAACTGGCGTATCAATGCGAATGCAATTTTTCATTGACATTAAGTGATATACTGGGACATGACAAGTGCAATTAAATAAATATCTAATGAGCAATTATTAAGTTACTTCAATATTTGTTTGAGACTGCGATTTTACTGCAGCTTTACTGATACTACAGTGCTGGTATCTCAAGAACTGGCGTATCAATTTAAATGAAATTTTGCAGTTATATCAAGTAATATAGTAGTACACAACATGTCGAATGAGATTAATATCCAATAAACGATGTTCAAAATATTTCGATTTGTGTCAGATGCTATACGATTTTTAGTGTTTCTCCAATTTTTATTATATATAACTGACGCTATCTCAAGAACTGGCGTATTAATATGAATGCATTTTTTCACTGATATTAAGTGATATATTAGTACATAACATGTGTAATTAAATAAATATCCAATGAGTCAGTTTTAATATATTACAAGTTTTGTTGCAGACTGCAATATTTTAGGGTGATTTGAAGTGCATCTCCAATTTTTATCGTACATAAGTGATAGTATCTCAAGAACTGGCGTATCAATGCGAATGCAATTTTTCACTGACTTTAAGTGATATACTGGGACATGACAAGTGCAATTAAATAAATATCCAATGAGCAATTATTAAGTTACTTCAATATTTGTTTGAGACTGCGATTTTACTGCAGCTTTACTGATACTACAGTGCTGGTATCTCAAGAACTGGCGTATCAATTTAAATGAAATTTTGCACTAATATCAAGTAATATACTAGTACACAACATGCCGAATTTGATTAATATCCAATAAGCGATATTCAAAATATTTCGATTTGTGTCAGATGCTATACGATTTTGAACCGATGTTTAGTGTTTCTCCAATTTTTATTACATATAACTGACGGTATCTCATGAACTAGCGTATCAATATGGATGTATTTTTTCACTGATATTAAGTGATATACCAGTACATAGCATGTGTAATTAAATAAATATCCAATGAGTCATTTTTAAAATATTACAATTTTTGTTGCAGACTGCATTATTTTAGGGCGATTTTAAGTGCATCTCCAATTTTTATCGTACATAAGTGATGGTATCTCAAGAACTGGCGTATCAATGCGAATGCAATTTTTCACTGACATTAAGTGATATACTGGGCCATGTCAAGTGCAATTAAATAAATATCCAATGAGCAATTATTAAGTTACTTCAATATTTGTTTGAGACTACGATTTTACTGCAGCTCTACTGATAGTGCTAGTATCTCAAGAACTGGCGTATTAATTTAAATAAAATGTTGCACTAATATCAAGTAACATACTAGTACACAACATGTCGAATTAGATTAATATCCAATAAACGATGTTCAAAATATTTCGATTTGTGTCAGATGCTATACGATTTAGGACCGAATTTTTGTGTTTCTCCAATTTTTATTATATATAACTGACGGTATCTCAAGAACTAGCGTATCAATATGGATGAAATTTTTCACTCATATTAAGTGATATACTAATACATGACATGTGTAATTAAATAAATATCCAATGAGTCATTTTTAATATATTACAATTTTTGTTGCAGTCTGCAATATTTTAGGGCGATTTTAAGTGCATTTCCAATTTTTATTATACATAAGTGATGGTATCTCAAGAACTGGCGTAACAATACCAGTGCAATTTTTTACTGCTATTAAGTGATATGCTGGGATATAATAAGAGCAATTAAATAAATATCCAATGAGCAATTCATAAGATACGTCAATATTTGTTTGAGACTACGATTTTACTGCAGCTTTACTGATACTACAGTGCTGGTATCTCAAAACCTGGTGTATCAATTTAAATAAAATTTTGTACTAATATCAAGTAACATACTAGTACACAATATGTCGAATTAGATTAATATCCAATAAGCGATGTTAAAAATATTTCGATTTGTGTCAGATGCTGTACGATTTTGGACCGATTTTTAGTGTTTCTCCAATTTTTATTATATATTTCTGTCGGTATCTCAAGAACTAGCGTATCAATATGGATGCATTTTCTCACTCATATTAAGTGATATATTAGTACATAACATGTGTAATTAAATAAATATCCAATGAGTCATTTTTAATATATTACAATTTTTGTTGCAGAATGCAATATTTTAGGGCGATTTTAAGTGCATCTCCAATTTTTATCATACATAAGTGATGGTATCTCAAGAACTGGCGTATCAATGCGAATGCAATTTTTCACTGACATTAAGTGATATACTGGGACATGACAAGTGCAATTAAATAAATATCCAATGAGCAATTATTAAGTTACTTCAATATTTGTTTGAGGCTGCGATTTTACTGCAGCTTTACTGATACTACAGTGCTGGTATCTCAAGAACTAGCGTATCAATATGGATGCATATTTTCACTGATATTAAGTGATATACTAGTACATAACATGTGTAATTAAATAAATATCCAATGAGTGATTTTTAAGATATTGCAATGTTTGGTGCAGACAACAGGTTTAAACAGGTTAAATATTTACGACACCATATTAACACTGCTGGGTAATTTTTATTTGAAACATTTGGTCAAGTTTCTCAGTTTTAATAGGGCACTCAATTCTAATTGTTTCGGTGTGATGACTTCAGGAATACTCATAATTTGTATTTTTTTTATAGAATCCGTAATTTCAGTTGTTACTTGTTCAGTTAATTACATATTTTTTGAATTGTTAAAAAAAGTTCATCCATCAATATAATTGTAATTGTCTTTATTTTCACCAAAAAAATGTGGAGCAGTTCATTAAACTCATTCATCAAACTTTTAGGTTCATGCCCCGATTATTTTACGACACTTTGCGAGCAACAATAATATCTCCCTTTCTTCCGCTTTTAAACGAGATATTAAAAAATTTAAACGGAAAATTTGGTAAAAATAATTGTAATATTTATCATGTCTTATTCTTGAGTCAATAATATTAATAGGGTCTTAGGCTATCAATTGTTAAGTATCATAATTAGAATATTAAATTTTATGTCGATGTTTAATTATTAATATAACGGTCGGAGAAAAAATAGGCATTTTACATACGTAGAATAGATGCGTTTTGGATCTTTGAAGACTAGTCCTGGAAAATTGGTTTGAAAAATATTTTTGCAGGATAATCAAAAGATATTTTTTTCGAGTCATTTGCTTAGCACACCATAAGTTAAAGCATTCATTACGAAATCAATACCAAAATATTTATACATTCGTGCCAAGCAAGAACCAAATCGCCCATCAGCCTTCGTACATACTAATACAGTAGCAGCCACAGACACAATTGCCAAATATTCTACATTCACTTAATTTTGAGAAAACATGATACATATACATGTATTTGCAGACATTAATAAATTTCAATAGGAAATCAGTAGGAGCCACACTGAATGCAAATATGTATCTATGCATATGTTTGTTAAAAATTTTGTATACGAATCATTGTAATTGTGTAATTAACATAATTTTAATTTAGAATATTTTTGTATTACAATAAAATTTAATCGTGGACATTTTTGTCATTCGTAGTTTTATTCAATATATTTGATTGGCCGACATTCGTGAATATGTGTTCATCTGATATCTAATGTTAATGGTGTAAAAACCATATTCCCATGTTATTTCCCTGTTATCCTCTGCAAATCAATCACCCGGTATAATATATTTAATCGCATTTGTATGTATAAATAAATACATTTGCTTATTCATTAATGAATTCAAATGCGCAAACGACACTACCGTGTGGTTTATAAAACAAACAACAAATAAACGCATAATTAATAAAGACAGTAACATACTAGCATACAACTATAAGGTTATAAGTCAAGAGAACCGACCGCTGCATCATTATCATTTATTATCAACAATATTTCAAGGCGAAGATTTTGCATAACAGTCTCGATGAAGACTTGAATGGATTGAATAATTTATGGAAAAATTCGTCGTCATACTACAAATGATTATTGAAAAAATCACTTTTCCTAAATTATAAAACAATCTACTATTTAGTGCTATTTATTATTCTATCAACTATTTCTACAGTTGTTTGCTCTAAAAAAAATCTGAAATACTTTAATCTATCTGGTACTGATCACACAGTGAGTGGTTTGTGCTTATTTATATTCCTCAGTGTTTTGCTTCTACTTTGCTCTTCTATATTGCATCTGGCATACAGTATACATTCATAAATGTAAATAACAACTGTTCAAATATTGCGTTTCGTGAAACTATATTAAGATTATGTACAACAACTTATACGATGTACGTATGCATAATTACTCGTGTTTGTGTAACAAAGAGCTTCTACGTTAATGAATTACTACTCCAAAACAGTGTGTAACCTTTACGGTAAGGAATATTAACCATTGATTAATTTCGGCAGAGATATTAATGACTCGTAATTTCATTTTTCTACGACAGTACGTAAACTAAGTTTAAAGCAGTGTTTAAAGCAGTAAAGAATATGATGATTTCATAAAAAAAATCAAAAATCAATGATTTAAAAGAAATTATTTATGATTTAAAATCATTAAAATTCTTCATAATGTAAATTCATTATGATGAAGGATTGAAGGATGATCAGGATTCTAAATCATGTCATTTAGAAATGACAGAACAGAAAATCAATTAAATCATGATTTATTTGATTTTTTTATATTTCTGATTAATATTTTTATATTCAAATTTAATTATACACGTTGAATACTAGTACATCACTCAATAGGAATATTAAATTTCATTTCTATTGATACGGTGGTTTTTGAGATATCGTCATTTAAGTATGAGCGTTATGGAGAAATATTTAAAAATCGCAGAAAATAGAATATCTCCAGAATCTCGCATTGCATTGGAAATAAATTTTACAGAATTACTACAAGTACATCATCCAATATCAGCAATAAATTTTATTCGTATTGATACGGTGGTTTTTAAGATATCGTTATTTTAATATGAGCTTAATTAGAGGCGTACTTGCAATAGGCCTAAAATATCGAATATTCAAGCAAACATTGAAATCTCTCATTGAATGTTAACGAAAACGCACATATAATGTACTGATATATCACTTAATATCAAAAATAAGTTGCATTCACATTGATACACCAGTACTTAAAATATCGATAACTAAATATGAGAAAAATTGGAGAAATTACCTTTGAAATCAATTAATCACACTAAACATAAAATATCTCCAGAATTACTCATTGGAAATAAATTTAATTATACAAGTTCAATACTGGTTTATCACTCAATAGGAGTATTAAATTTAATTTATATTGATACGGTGGTTTTTGAAATTTCGTTATTTAACTACTAGCCTTATGGAAAAATGTTCCAAATCCACCCAAAATTGAATATCTCCAGAATCTCGCATTGCATTGGAAATAAATTTTACAGAATTACTACAAGTACATCATCCAATATCAGCAATAAATTTGATTCGTATTGATACCGTGGTTTTTGAGATATCGTTATTTTAATATGGGCTCAATTAAAGGCGAACTTGCAATAGGCCTAAAATATCGAATATTCAAGCAAACATAGAAATCTCTCCTTGAATGTTAACGAAATTGCACATATGATGTACTGATATATCACTTAATATAAAAAATAAATTGCATTGACATTGATACGCAAGTACTTAAAATATCGATAACTAAATATGAGAAAAATTGGAGAAATTGCCTTAAAAATAAATTAGTCGCACTAAACATAAAATGTCTCCAGAATTACTCATTGGAAATAAATTTAATTATACAAGTTCAATACTGGTATATCACTCAATACGAGTACTAAATTTAATTTATATTGATACGATGGTTTTTGAAATTTCGTTATTTAGTACGAGCCTTGTGGAGAAATATTCCAAATACACCCAAAAATGAATATCTCCAGAATCTCCCATTGCATTGGAATTAAATTTTACAGAATTACTTCAAGTATATCGGTCAATATCAGCAATAAATTTGATTCGTATTGATACGGTGGTTTTTAATATATCGTAATTTTAATATGAGCTTAATTTGAGGCGAACTTGCAATAGGCCTAAAATTTCGAATATTCAAGCAAACATTGAAATCTCTCATTGAATGTTAACGAAAATGCACATATGATATACTGATATTTCACTTAATATCATAAATAATTTGCATTGACATTGATACGCCAGTACTTAAAATATCGATAACTAAATATGAGAAAAATTAGAGAAATTTCCTTAAAATTCAATTAATCACGCTAAATATAAAATATCTCCAGAATTACTCATTGGAAATAAATTTAATTATACCAGTTCAATACTGGCATATCACTCAATAAGAGTACTAAATTTAATTTATATTGATAAGGTGGTTTTTGAGATTTCGTTATTTAAGTACGAGCCTTATGGAGAAATATTCCAAATCCACCCAAAATTGAATATCTCCAGAATCTCCCATTGAATTGGAATTAAATTTTACAGAATTACTACAAGTATATCGCTCAATATCAGCAATATATTTTATTAATATTGATACGGTCGTTTGTGATATATCGTTATTTTAATATGAGCTTCATTGGAGGCATACTTACAATCACGGTTGAAATAAATCATGATTTAAAAAACTTTAGATAGTTTTATCACGATTAATTAATCATTCAAACTGTTAGACCATACTTAAAAAAAAATCTCACTTATTCACTGCAAAAACTTTGCCAAATTTTCAGAAATAATGACTTTAGGTGTAGTAAATACAAATTTAATATGCAATATGCAATTAATAATATTTCAGAATTTTCGGTAAAGGCTATACCAAACATGTCAATGCTGAAAGTTATATCCTGGATTTTCTCACTTATTCACTTTAAAAACTTTGCCAAATTTTAAGGAATAATGAATTTAGGTGTAGTAAATACAATTCTAATACCAAATATGCAGTTGCTAAATTTTCAGAAATTTTCAGAACCTGTCATTGCTGAATGTTATATAGTGGATTTTCTTACTTATTCATGACATAAACTTTGCCACAATTTCAGGAATAATGTATTTGGGTGTATTAAATGCAAATATGGTATCAAATATGCAATTCATAAATTTTCAGACATTTCAGTAAATGCTATGCTACACATATCAAGGCTGAAAGTTATATCGAGGATTTTCTCACTTATTCACTGCAAAAACTTTGCCAAATTTTCAGAACTAATGACTTTAGGTGTAGTAAATTCAAATTTAATATGCAATATGCAATTAATAATATTTCAGAAATTTCAGTAAAGGCTAGGCCAAACATGTCAATGCTGAAAGTTATATCCTGGATTTTCTCACTTATTCACTACAAAAACTTTGCCACATTTTCAGGAATAATGACATTAGGTCTAGTAAATACAAATTTAATATGCAATTTACAATTAATAATATTTCAGAAATATCAGAAAAGGCTAGGCCAAACATGTCAATGCTGAAAGTTATATCCTGGATTTTCTCACTTATTCGCTACAAAAACTTTGCCAAATTTTCAGGAATAATGTATTTAGGTGTAGTAAATACAATTCTAATAACAAATATGCACTTGCTAAATTTTCAGAAATTTCAGTAAAGGCTATGCCACACCTGTGCTTGCTGAAAGTTATATAGTGGATTTTCTCACTTATTCATGACGTAAACTTTGCCACATTTTCAGGAATAATGTATTTAGGTGTATTAAATCCAAATTTGATATCAAGTATGTAATTAATAAATTTTCAGAAATTTTAGTAAATGCTATGCCACACATATCAATGCTGAAAGTTATATCGAGGACTTTCTCACGTATTCACTACAAAAACTTTGCTAAATTTTCAGGAATAATGTATTTAGGTGTAATAAATACAAGAATAATAGCAAAAATTTAATTAATACATTTTCAGAAATTTTTGTAAAGGTGATGACAGCTGCGGTTTTCATTGCTGAAAGTTATATCGTGGATTTTCTCACTTATTCATTATATAAACTTTGCCTAATTTTTGGTGATTTTTTATAAAATAAATTCATGAACTTGAACAAGAATTGATGATTAATAATAAACGGTGTATCTGTACTATGTCATGGACCAAAATTGAAAGATCTGAATATTATTTTACTTACTTAAAATTATCTATTTTAAAGCATGCTAACTCTATAGTTACATTATATTTTTAATTGTACACCTATTGGAATGCACAAATAGTGCAAAAACAATGATTAATTTAAAAAAGTATATATTTTGATTCAAATCAAGGATTTATTTAAAAAAAAGTATATTTGATTTAGATCATACTAACCCTGGTTTAAAGTAAAGTGATACTTTTTAGCACAAGTGGGTAAAAAAATCACCTGTACGTAAAAACATCAACGTAAAATTAGTGTTACACACAATTCATTCACTCACTAATTTATAAAAATAGTAGTTTGCATCAAATTTTTGCTGTTTTTCATAATAGCTGTTATAAGTGTAATAATATTATAACTTGTAATAAATCATGTAATTATATTTTATTGGGTTGAATAGTGTTGCTTGCAAATTTAGAGGTACGGTAATGGTACCCTCAAAGGTCAATACGCCGCTGTAATGCACTTATGTCCTGTATTGCACTCGGCTATCCGAGATATTTATAGATTTTACTGTTACTATCAGTCTTACTACATTTTATTGCAAAATACCATAAGTGTCATCGACTTTTGTTCATTTTACAACGTGTTTAAATTTTTTATACAGTAAGGAACATTTAAGGTAATCGTTAACTGTACCCATGCTTTTCCTTTTTTTAATAAGATAATAATAATAATTATAGTAATAATAACACATTTTCTAGTAAGTAAAAGCATTATTAATATTATTTTTATTACAGGTTTAATTAGCGCGTGCATAACCGACTATTTCATTCAAAATATACTATACTATAATAATAATATTAATAATAATAATAATAATACTGTTTATTTCAGATGATTAATAATAATAAAATGAAATACATGTCACAAAATCAGTTACTAATTCTAATGGTACATAATACATTGTAATTAACGGTTATAAAATTCATTCAAGTGGTATGGCTCTAGATCTAAGATAAATTGATATAGTATAGTATACTACACTATGCTATATATAATGTCAGTAACTGTATACAGGGTGTCTCAAAAATACTGGACAAGCTCAACAGCATACCACTCAGAGATGGCCACTGAGCCCTTAAAAATCACTAAATTAAAATCAAAACAAAATTTAAATAAAAAATATTTAAACTGCATTTAAAATTCAAAAAATATAAATCATATACGCCTTTATTATCAGTATTTTAATTGAACAGCACATTGTTGTCAAGTTCATTTTTCAACAATCTTATTTGTCAAATATTTAAATACGCTATTAGAAATAGAAATATCCAATAATATTATTTAACAAAATTATAATTAAAACAAAAAACAACGTCACACATGATTGGCATTCAATGCCTTCTAGCAGCCCTTTTAGCTTTCTGTAATGTTACACCTTTGATTAGCAATATTTCGAAAAATATAGCCCGAGGATGTTTTTTAAATATTTTTTTAATGCAGTTTCCATCCCCAAGCTCCCCAAGTGAGCTTATACTCTATTTTTGGGACACCCTGTATAGTATACAATGACTGACATGTCTCATTTTCATCTTCATCTACACACTTCACTTACATCAAATCTGAAAGTCCGAAATATATGAATTGTAGGAACAGAAATGGATCTCTGAAGAAAAAACTACGCTAACTACTAATTATTTCAACTAAACTTATTTACTAAACTATTTTCTTTTTAAATATGAATAGATTTTTCTGATTCTATAGAATTTTCATTCGCATTACGACGAAATCGTCATGAAATAAAACTTCTTCGCATAAAATCATATTCAAGTACTTTAAAACTAAGAGAACATTTAAAATATGCAAGCCACCAGTACACAATTTTCCACAACGATTAAAAAACGATTCAGACCTTTTTCTATTTTGAATAAAAAGTGTCACTAATTCTGCTCACGATTCATTGAAGTATTTTTCAACTTCCTACTTGCAACAGACACGTACGAGGTCGTCATTTAAATGAGCCAAGACTACAACGGTCAGTGAAATTTTACGGTAATGTATGCGGACTGCGAAGATATCGGCCATTAAATTTGAAGTGAAATTTAATCAATTTCTTTTGGTCATATGCTTTTTTTTATTAATACATTTTTGAATTTCGATTTATATATTTTAATAAAAATACATTAAAGAAATATATTCTTTTAATTCTACCAATAATGGTACCAAATATACTTAAAATAACTTTTTCAATTTATAAGTTGTTTTCAATAGATTTTTCACATGTTAATTTATAGTTTATACACAATCATTCTATCATTCACAATAGTGTTTATTAAACACTATTACTGTTTGTTAGGAAACACTTGCATTTATATATTTATTCGGTTCATTAAATTTCGCTATCTGGTTTTAATTTATTTTGAATTTTACTAGTGGTCCCTTAATTTTGTCCAGAAGTATATTATTACTTTTTTTAATAATCATCAACTTTGTATACACCAATTTTGTGTTTTGTTTTTGCCAAATGGGGTAATATTACTACTTTTTTTCGTTATTACACCTGCAATAACAATACCAATAAACCCAATATGTTATACATCGATGAAACTACAAAAATAAAACGCATTCCGAAAATCTTCTTAATTTCTGGACAAAAGTAGGTAATTTTTGGTAATTGCAACGAGACTGGTTTGTTACAGCAAAAGCATAGCATATAATAAAAGTTACTAAAACCTTACGTATAGCACATCATTATAATAGTATTGACGAGTAGAACTCAAAAATAAGATAAAAAATGCAGGTCCATATTTAAAAATGTAGACTTGATGAGGATTGCAATCACTCGAAACGTTTGATCGAAAATCTAAAATTCCCTTGTTGTAGAGGAGAAAGAGTAACAACGAAAATGTGTTTAGTTTTTTTTAATATGTCTTCAAGTAACGATAGCAAAAAATAAATAAGATTTTCAAAAATTTCAATTTTGTTTAATAATCTCAGTAACCATTGAATTTTTTTAAATTATATAGTGGGGGGGTGAACATAACCACGCAAAAAATCTGAGTAACCATTGAAATTTCTTAAATTATATGGGGCCAATTTGCACATTGGCAATTAAAGGGTACCATTTTTGTGTACCCTTGCTGCTGATTTAAGTGATTGAAAAAATAAACAAAAAACAACCTCCAAAAAGAGTCAATTAACACCTTTTTGTAAAAAAAAAAACCATTTACAGGGAATATATTTTTCCAAAAACTCTGTGATTTCTTACTTTTGCTATAACAAACAAGTTCCACTGTGTCTCGTTGCCTTTACCAAAATTTCTCAACCTCACCTAAAATTTTCCGATCCACTACAAATATTACAAAGATTTCAGAAATTGTCACAAGGTATTATGGATATTTGTAGAATGGGCAATACAAATATCAAAAGTGTTTATAACACCAGAATTTCGATCAAAATGCCAAACTACCAGGACATTCAGAAATTGTAAACATTATAGTAAATCTTACAAATAAGCAATTTATTTCTGAAAACTTTGGGGTTTTCTTACTTTTGCTAGAACAAACAAGTCCCACTGTGTTTCGTTGCTTTTACCAAAATTTCCCAACCTCCACCAATTTTGTGGTTTTTTGCCAAATGGGGTAATATTACTCTTTTTTCGAGCTCAATGCCTCATGTAATAAAAACAGGATTTCTCGTTATTACACCTGCAATAATAATACCAATAAACTCAATATGTTATACACCGATGAAATTAGAAAAAGAAACGCATTCCGAAAATCTTCTTGATTTCTGGGCAACACCTTTTTGTCCAAAAAAAAAACGATTTGCAGGGAATATATTTTTCCAAAAACTCTGTGATTTCTTACTTTTGCTATAACAAACAAGTTCCACTGTGTTTCGTTGCTTTTACCAAAATTTTACAACCGCCACCAATTTTGTTTTTTTTTTGCCAAATGGGGTAATTTACTATTTTTTCGAGGTCAAGGCCTCATGTATTAAAAAAAAGGATTTATCGGTATTACACCTGCAATAATAATACCAATAAATCCAATATGTTATACATCGATGAAATTAGAAAAAGAATTGCATTTCGAAAATCTTCTTGATTTCTGGGCAAAAGTAGGTAATTTTTGGTAAAAGCAATGAAGAAAAAAAGAGTCAATTAACACCTTTTTGTCCAAAAAAAAAAAACGATTTACAGGGAATATATTTTTCCAAAAACTCGGGATTTCTTACTTTTGCTATAACAAACAAGTTCCACTGTGTCTCGTTGCTTTTACCAAAATTTCTCAACCTCGCCTAAAATTTTCCCATCCACTACAAATTTTACAAAGATTTCAGAAATTGTTAAAAGGTATTATGTATATTTGTAAAATGGGCAATACAAATATCAAAAGGGTTAACAAGACCAAAATTTCAATCAAAATGTCTAAGTTTCAAGACATTTAGAAATTGTGAACATTGTAGTAAATCACACAAATAAGCAATTTATTTCCAAAATCTTTGGGGTTTTCTTACTTTTGCTAGAACAAACAAGTTCTACTGTGTTTCGTTGCTTTTACCAAAATTTCCCAACCTCCACCAATTTTGTGTTTTTTTTTGCCAAATGGGGTAATATTACTATTTTTCGAGGTGAAGGCCTCATGTATTAAAAACATGATTTATCGTTATTACACCTGCAATAATAATACCAATAAACCCAATATGTTATACATCGATGAAATTAGAAAAAGAAACACATTCCGAAAATCTTCTTGATTTCTGGGCAAAAGTAGGAATTTTTGGTAAAAGCAATGAAACCCTGTGGAACTTGTTTACTTTACTAGAACAAACAAGTCCCACTGTGTTTTGTTGCTTTTACCAAAATTTCCCAACCTCCACCAATTTTGTGATTTTTTGCCAAATGGGGTAGTATTACTATTTTTTCGAGGTGAAGGCTCATGTATTAAAAAAAGGATTTCTCGTTATTACACCTGCAATAATAATACCAATACACCCAATATGTTATACATCTATGAAATTAGAAAAAAAAACGTATTCCGAAAATCTTCTTGATTTCTGGGCAAAAGTAGGTAATTTTTGGGAAAAAGCAACGAAACCCTGTGGAACTTGTTTGTTATAGCAAAAGTACAGAATATAATAAAAGTTACTAAAACCTCATCAAGTATTACACATCATTATAATAGTATTCATGCGTACAACTCAAAAAAAAAGATAAACAATGCCAGTCCATATTTAAAAATTTACACTTGATGACGATTGCAATCACACGAAATGTGTAATATAAATCTAAAAAAAAAAGGATTTCTCGTTATTACACCTGCAATAATAATTCCAACAAATCCAATATGTTATACACCGATGAAATTAGAAAAACAAACGCATTCGGAAAATCTTCTTGATTTC
Source organism: Othius punctulatus (assembly GCA_951805005.1). Taxonomy (NCBI): domain Eukaryota; kingdom Metazoa; phylum Arthropoda; class Insecta; order Coleoptera; family Staphylinidae; genus Othius; species Othius punctulatus. The sequence continues at coordinate 16,837,958 of OX638141.1, forward strand.
TGGGCAAAAGTAGGTAATTTTTGGTAAAAGCAACGATATCCTGTGGAACTTGTTTGTTATAGCAAAAGTACATCATATAATAAAAGTTACTAAAACCTCATCAAGTATTACACATCATTATAATAGTATTCACGCACAGAACAAAAAAAAATATAAAAATGCAGGTCCATATTTAAAAATGTAGACTTCATGACGACTTCAATCACACGAAACGTCTGATCGAAAATCTAAAATTCCCTTGTTGTAGAGGAGAAAAAGTGAGAATGAAAATGTGTTTTTTTAATGTCTCTTTAAGTAACCGTAGAAAAAAATAATTAAGATTTTCAAAAATTTCAATTTAACTATTGAATTTTTTTAAAAATTATATAGGGGGGTGAACATAACCACGCAAAAAATCTGAGTAACTATTGAAATTTCTTAAATAATAATTGAGGGGGGGGGGGGGGTGAACATGCATACCTACATACATACATATATTCATACATACATAAAGTTGAAATGTTTAAAATTTTGGCATGTTTTGAATGATACTCGTCATAAATATAAGTATTGTATTGTATTCTATTGTACTTATGAATAAAACTAATATACGAACATCCAACTTTTCAGCAGCTACATTTTTATTCACTTGCATACCCGTTTAACAATCTACTTCTCTGGCAAATTTTGTGTCGCAAAACTTGCACTGACCTCGACACATTTATTCGTTTTTGCAAGTATTACAATTATAAACATTATCCGGTTTTACTGACGTTTGTTAACATTTGTTATGTTATGTACTATATCATTAGTAATGACTTTACATTGCCAAGATTTCATTAGCATATGCATAATAGTTAATGGTTCCAAGAATTTCGAAGCCATAATCGTTTAACTGCGTATTAAATAGTGGAAACAATTATAAGAGTACGAAATACCGCAGTAATGTTTTCGTTGTAAATATATTTATTGCCAGGTAGCTGCCAAATTTACGGAGAAAGTTATTGTGCGAAACGTTTTCCGCAATTTACATTTGATTTCGTGTTCGTTTGAATTCTCGCTTTGAATTTTTTAAATCGCATTTTGAATGCGACTGAAATTTCATTGAAAGTTTTGGAAATAAAAATAATAATAAATGATAAGTTTACTATAAGGTTGATGGAGTAAGCCATTACTATGTGATAGTAATGGCCATTACTACGTGATAGTATGTGATAGATCGTGATCTGTATCACGATGATACAGAAATTAAACACGTTACTACTTTTTTTTTTAAAATAATAATGTTTAACGAAAAGTAAAGTGATAAAAACGTAGTAATGTGTTTAATTTCTGTATCATGATAAGTTTACTGTTATCATCAAATAGATTTTTTCAACATATCCCTTTCTAAACTTAAGTCACATTTAAAGGTTAGATACACTATATTTACTGTATGTATGTATTGTATTAATAATAATGATATTGTTTATTTCAGATGATTAATTATTATTATTATTATTAATTATTGGCAGGGCTTTGCCGTTAACAAATAAAAAAGCTGGTAAATATAAGCTGGTAAAATGGTAAAGATATATTTGCTTTTATCAAAATTTTCGAAAGTATGATATATTAGAGTGTCCGTTGTTTCCCAAATTTCGAATTTTTATTCTGGGCCCCTTTTTTGGACTTATTAAGTTAAAAAAGTAGGCTACAATTTTTTTTTTCTCCAAAAGAATCGATTTTTCCTTGCCTGGAATGAATAGACAAGTTAAATTTGCCATTTAAATAACATAAGTGAAATGCCTCAAAAGGCTTATAATTTTTTTTACAAATTTTTAAAGCAAATAAGAAATGGGAAAAAAATATATGGGCATCAAAATCCTCTTCAACAATGTTGCATCGGTTTGAATCCCAATTTTATTTTTATTTTTTATTTTTACACAAATGGCTTGTTTTTTCCTAACTTTTTTAAGTTGCCTGTCCTAGTACATGTCAAATTTGCGGTAAATAACATGGGTGAAATGAATTGAATCCCGATTTTTGTTTTTTTTTTATTTTTACACAAAATGCTTTGTTTTTCCGAACTTTTTCAAGTTGCCTGTCCTATAAACATTTTTTGTTAGCATAAATATGAAATGCCTCAAAAGCTTTATAATTTTTTTCCAAACTTTGAAAGCTCTATAGGGGTCTATAAGAAGTGGAAAAAAAAGGGCTTTTGATGCCCATATAATTTGATGTCTTATGGCAGGGCTTTTAAAGCTTCTTCAACATTGTTGCCAATTTTCAAAGCTCTATAGGGGTCTATAAGAAGTGGAAAAAAAATATATGGGCATCAAAATCCTCTTCAACATTGTTGCATCGATTTTAATCCCGATTTGGGTTTTATTTTTATTTTTGCACAAAAGGCTTGTTTTATCCTAACGTTTTCAAGTTGCCTGTCCTAATAACATTTTTTGTTAGCATATATGTGAAATGCCTCAGAAGGCTTATAATGTTTTTCCAAATTTTCAAAGCTCTATAGGGGTCTATAAGAAATGGAAAAAAATATATATGGGCTTTTGACGCCCATATAATTTGATGTCTTTTGACAGGGCTTTTGATGCCTCTTCAACATTGTTGCAAATTTTCAAAGCTCTATTGGAGTCTATAAGAAGTGAAAAAAAACTTATATGGGCATCAAAATCCGTTCAAAGCTCTATAGGGGTCTATAACAAGTGGGAAAAAAATTATATGGTCATCAAAAGCCTCTTCGGCATTGTTTCAAATTTTCAAAGCTCTATTGGAGTCTATAAGAAGTGAAAAAAAATATATGGGCATCAAATTACTCTTCAACTTTGTTGCATCGGATTGAATCCCAATTTTGTTTTTTCCGAACTTTTTCAAGTTGCCTGTCCAATAAACATATGAAATGCCTCAAAAGCCTTATAATTTTTTTCCAAATTTTGAAAGCTCTATATGGGTCTATAAGAAGTGGAAAAAAAAACTTATATGGGCATCAATATCCTCTTCAACATTGTTGCAAATTTTCAAAGCTCTATAGGGGTCTATAAGAAGTGGAAAAAAAATGATATGGGCATCAAAATCCTCTTCAACATTGTTGCAAATTTTCAAAGCTCTATAGTGATCTATAAGAAGTGGAAAGAAACTTATATGGGCATCAAAATCCTCTTCAACATTCTTGCATCGGTTTGAATCCCAATTTTTGATTGTTTTTGTATCTCTACACAAAAAGCTTGTTTTTTCCGAACATTTTCAAGTTGCCTGTCCTATAAACATTTCTTGTTAGCATAAATGTGAAATGCCTCAGAAGGCTTCTAATTTATTTCCAAATTTTCAAAGCTCTATAGGGGTCTATAAGAAGTGGAAAAAAAAACTTATATGGGCATCAATATCCTCTTCTACATTGTTGCAAATTTTCAAAGCTCTATAGGGGTCTATAAGAAGTGGAAAAAAAATGATATGGGCATCAAAATCCTCTTCAACATTGTTGCAAATTTTCAAAGCTCTATAGTGGTCTATAAGAAGTGGAAAGAAACTTATATGGGCATCAAAATCCTCTTCTACATTGTTGCAAATTTTCAAAGCTCTATAGGGATCTATAAGAAGTGGAAAAAAAACTTATATGGGCATCAAAATCCCCTTCAACATTGTTGCAAATTTTCAAAGCTCTATAGGGGTTTATAAGAAGTGAAAAAATAAATTATATGGGCATCAACATCCTCTTCAACATTGTTGTATGGGTTTAAAAGCCAGTTTTTGATTTTTTTTGAATTTCTACACAAATGGCTTGTTTTTCCGAACTTTCTCAAGTTGCCGGTCCTATAAACATTTCTTGTTAGCATAAATGTGAAATGCCTCAGAATGCTTATAATTTTTTCCAAACTTTCAAAGCTCTATAGGGGTCAATAAGAAGTGTAAAACAAAATTATATGTGCATCAAAATCCCCTACACCATTTTGCAAATTTTCAAAGCTCTATAGAGGTTTATAAGAAGTGAAAAATAAATGATATAGGCATCAAAATCCTCTTCAACATTGTTGCAAATTTTCAAAGCATCAAAATCCTTTTCAACATTTTGTAAATTTTCAAAGCTCTGTAGGGGTCTATAAGAAGTGGAAAAAAAACTTATATGGGTATCAAAATCCTCTTCAACATTGTTGCAAATTTTCATAGCTCTATAGGGGTCTATAAGAAGTGGAAAAAAAATTATATGGGCATTAAAATCCTCTTTAACATTGTTGCATCGTTTTGAATCCCAATTTTTGAATTATTTTGAACTTCTACACAAAAGGCTTGTTTTTCCGAACATGTTCAAGTTGCCTGTCCTAATAACATTTTTTGTTAGAATATATGTGAAATGCCTCAGAAGGCTTATAATGTTTTTCCAAATTTTCAAAGCTCTATAGGGGTTTATAAGAAATGGAAAAAAATATGTGGGCTTTTGATGTCCATATAATTTGATGTCTTTTGACAGGGCTTTTAATGCCTCTTCAACATTGTTGCATCGATTTGAATCCCAATTTGGGATTTTTTTTAATTTTTACACAAAAGGCTTGTTTTATCCGAACATTTTCAAGTTGCCTGTCCTAATAACATTTTTTGTTAGCAAACAATCAAGTTGCCTGTCCTATAAACATTTTTTTGTTAGTATAAATGTGAAATGCCTCAAAAGGCTTATAATTTTATCCAAACTTTCAAAGCTCTATAGGGGTCTACAAGATGTGGGAAAAAAATTATATGGGCATCAAAATTCTCTTCAACATTGTTGCATCGGTTTGAATCCCGATATTTGAGGGTTTTTTAAATTTTTACACAAAAGGCTTTTTTTCCGAACTTTTTCAAGTTGCCTGGTCCTGTAAACATTTTTTTGCAGATAGACAATCAAATTTGCCGTTTAAATAACATGGGTGAAATGCCTCAAAAGGATTATAGTTTGTTTCCAAATTTTCAAAGCTCTGTAGGGGTCTATAAGTGCAAAAAAAATATATGGGCATCAAAATCTACTTCAATATTGTTGCATCGGTTTGAATCCCGATTTTTTTTTTTTTTTAATTTTACACAAAAGGCTTGTTTTTTCCGAACTTTTTCAAGTTGCCTGTCCTATAAACATTTTTTGTTAGTATAAATGTGAAATGCCTCAAAAGGCTTATAATTTTATCCAAACTTTCAAAGCTCTATAGGGGTCAATAAGAAGTGTAAAACAAAATTATATGTGCATCAAAATCTTTTTCAACATTTTGCAAATTTTCAAAGCTCTATGGAGGTTTATAAGAAGTGAAAAAAAATGATGTAGGCATCAAAATCCTCTTCAACATTGTTGCAAATTTTCAAAGCATCAAAATCCTTTTCAACATTTTGCAAATTTTCAAAGGTCTATGGGGTCTATAGGAAGTGAAAAAAAAACTTATATAGGCATCAAAATCCTCTTCAACATTGTTGCATCGGTTTGAATCCCAATTTTTTAATTTTTTGAATTTCTACCCAAAAGGCTTGTTTTTCCGAACCTTTTCAAGTTGCTTGTTCCATAAACATTTTTTGTTAGTACAAATGTGAAATGCCTCAAAAGTCTTATAATTTTATCCAAACTTTCAAAGCTCTATAGGGTCTATAAGAAGTGTAAAAAAAACTTATATGGGCATCAAAATCCTCTTCAACTTATTGCGAATTTTCAAAGCTCTATAGAGATCTATAAGAAGTGGGAAAACAATGATATGGGCATCAAAATCCTCTTCAACATTGTTGCATCGGTCTGAATCCCAATTTTTGAATTATTTTGAATTTCTACACAAAAGGCTTGTTTTTCCGAACATTTTCAAGGTGCCTGTCCTATAAACATTTTTTGTTAGTATAAATGTGAAATGCCTCAAAAGGCTTATAATTTTATCAAAACTTTCAAAGCTCTATAGGGTCTATAAGAAGTGTAAAAAAAACTTATATGGGCATCAAAATCCTCTTCAACTTATTGCGAATTTTCAAAGCTCTATAGAGATCTATAAGAAGTGGGAAAACAATGATATGGGCATCAAAATCCTCTTCAACATTGTTGCATCGGTCTGAATCCCAATTTTTGAATTATTTTGAATTTCTACACAAAAGGCTTGTTTTTCCGAACATTTTCAAGGTGCCTGTCCTATAAACATTTTTTGTTAGTATAAATGTGAAATGCCTCAAAAGGCTTATAATTTTATCAAAACTTTCAAAGCTCTATAGGGTCTATAAGAAGTGTAAAAAAAACTTATATGGGCATCAAAATCCTCTTCAACTTATTGCGAATTTTCAAAGCTCTATAGAGATCTATAAGAAGTGGGAAAACAATGATATGGGCATCAAAATCCTCTTCAACATTGTTGCAAATTTTCAAAGCATCAAAATCCTCTTCAACATTTTGCAAATTTTTAAAGCTCTATAGGGGTCTATTAGAAGTGGAAAACAAAATTATATGGGCATCAAAATCTTCTTCAACATGGTTGCATCAATTTGAATCCCGATTTGTGATTTTTTTTTAAATTTTTATACAAAAGCCTTGTTTTTCCGAAATTTTTCAAGTTACCTGCTCCTATAAATATTTTTTGTTAGCATAAGGTAAGCATGCAGCTTACCCATGCATGCCAGCTTTATTGCTCAAATTTCAACTATTTTTAATAACAATCATATTACTATGTTCTTCTATTACAAATTCCTGTTCAATTTTGGTATCTGCCTTACGTTTATGTGTATGAATTTCATAAACGACGTTAGTTTTCTAGTTCCCTTACTTCCCTTCCCTTAATGCAACTACATTGCGAATATCTGTTTTTCGCAATCCTTGCAGATTATCTTTTGTTCGTTTTCCTCTTCGCCAAGATGTGGAACAAGCATCAAGATCATGTTTTTTTTCAGGCTTACGTAACACATAATGTGTTCTGCTCGGTTGGTCTCCGTTGTTACAGCTGAATTATTCTCATGCTTCCTTCTTCACCTGATTCTGCTTGACCTGGTGCATTATTAGAAGTTCCATCTAAATGAACGTAGATCAATTTCATAATAAATTAAATAAATTAATTATAAATAAATAAATAAATAAATTAATTAATAATAATAAATTTGATGTGTTTTATATGATAAAATCGTATACTCGTCTTGATGGTTGTTCAAGAAAATGGTTCAGCCTTCAAGAAAATATTTTTCAAAATATTAATATCACTACTCACTGGAATTCTCGCATAACCAAATTTTTGCCTGTACAGACATTATCACATTGGTATCAATTTCGTGTTTCTTTGAACAAGCCATCTGTAAATGCTGGCAAATTTTTGCGGTCTCATCAACAAACTGTTGTTGCATATGATCATCTATATCTACCACTATACCATTTATTACCGTGTTAATTTTCTTTTTCAACATTTGCATTGTCAAGATTTTCCAATCTTAATCATCTACATTACTTCAACTATCGATTACTTCAACTGAAATTACTTCAACATGAAAATTCTTCAACGCATAATTACTTCAATAAGAAAATACTTCAACTCGAATATACTTAAACTAGAGAACACTCAACTGCTAATTACTTCAACTCGAACATATTCTAGAGAATTCTTCAACTGCTAATTACTTCAACTCGAACATATTCTAGAGAATTCTTCAACTGCTAATTACTTCAACTCGTAATTACTTCGAATAGATATTATTTCAACTTGTAATGATTTTCGTGGTCTCCTTCATCATCAATATTCTGTTGTTGCATTTGATCATCAATATCTGATTCCCACTGTACCATCATTTTCCTCTTCAACATTTGCATTGTCATGATTATCCAATCATAATCATCTGGGGACGAAGCACGTAAGTACTTCAAAAATAACTACTTCAACTACATTTACTTCACATACATTACTTCAACTAGCGATTACTTTAACTGTAATTCCTTCAACATGAAAATACTTCAACGCAGAATTACTTCAATAAGAAAATACTCCAACTCGAATATACTTCAACTAGAGAACTCTCAACTGCTAATGACTTCAACTTGAAAATATTCAACTCGAACTAGAGAATTCTTCAACTGCTAATTACTTCGACTAGATATTATTTCAACTTGTAATGATTTTCGTGGTCTCCTTCATCATCAATATTCTGTTGTTGCATTTGATCATCAATATCTGATTCCCACTATACCATTGTTCATTTTCCTCTTCAACATTTGCATTTTCATGATTTTCCAATCATAATCATGTGGGGATAAAGCACGTAAGTACTTCAAAAATCACTACTTCAACTACATTTACTTCAACTACATTTACCTCAACTAGCGATTACTTCAACTGCAATTACTTCAACAAGAAAATAATTCAACGCAGAATTACTTCAATGAGAAAATACTTCAACTCGAATATACTACAACTTGACAACACTTTAACTCCTAATTACTTCAACTCTAAAATACTTCAACTACAGAATACTTCAACTGCTAATTACTTGAACTCGAAATTACTTTGACTACATATGATTTCAACTTGTAATCACTTCAAATCAGTTACTTTGAAACTGATTTCTTAGTATCAAACATATTTCACACTTGAAAATAACTTTCGAAAACATTAAAATCGCCCCCAAGAATTGACAGGCAGAATGCCATTTAAGGCTAGTAAAGTACATAGATTATATATAACATATATATTTCAACTGAAGCACATAAGTACTTCAAAAACCAGAATTTCAACTAAAATTACATCAACTACATTACTTCAACTTGCGATTAGGTTAAGTTAGGTTAGAAGATATTTTTAATCGCTAGTTGAAGTAATGTAGTTAACTATTAAACAATTACGTCAACTACATTACTTCAACTAGCGATTAGGTTAAGTTAGGTAAGGTTAGATGATATTTTTTGTCGCTTGTTGAAGCAATGCAGTTAAAGTAATTGTTGTATTGGGTTATGAAGAAATCTCATGGACCCATTTCAACTACCTTGATATTTTAAATCGGTAGTTGAAGTAATGTAGTCAACTATTAAAGAATTACGTCAACTACATTACTTCAACTAGCGATTAGGTTAAGTTAAGTAAGGTTAGATGATATGTTTAATCGCTCATTCAAGTAATGTAGTCAACTATTAGAGAATTACGTCAACCACATTACTTCAACTAGCGATTAAGTTAAGTTATGTAAGGTTAGATGATATTTTTAGTCGCTAGTTGAAGTAATGTAGTTGTAGTAATTGTAGTTGTAGTATTGGTTTTTGCAGAAATCTCATTTTAACTACCTATGGTTGAAGTAATTACCACTTAAAGTATATTCTAGTTGAAGTAATTGTACCTTGCAATAATTTAGTCGAAGTACATAGAAATTGAAGTAAACGCATGGTGAAGTAATTTCTAGTTGAAGTAATTGCACTTGAAGTGTTCTCTAATTGAAGAATTTTCGAGTTGAAGTAATTAGCAGTTGAAGTCTTCTCTAGTTGAAGTATTTTCGAGTTGAAGTAATTCTGCGTTGAAGTATTTTCTTGTTGAAGTAATTGAAGTTGTAGTAAACGCTAGTTGAAGTAATGTATGTAGTGTTAGTAGTAATGGTTTTTGGATTCTATTTCATTTTCTGATATGTTTTCTAACTTAATGGACGTATTTTGACATCATCTTCAAAAGCACCAAATGAAAACCAGTTTCATCCTGATGGGTATTATCAGTAATTAGCAGTTGAAGTGTTCTCTAGTTGAAGTATTTTCGAGCTGAAGTAATTCTGCGTGGATGTATTTTCTTGTTGAAGTAATTGCAGTTGAAGTAAAGGCCAGTTGAAATAATGCAATTGAAGTGGTGGTTTTTGAAGTATTCACATGGACCCTCCTCTAGGGATGCTATTTTATGTTCTGATATGTTTTTTAACTTAATGGACGTATTTTGACATCATCTTCAAAAGCACCAACTGAAAACTAGTTTCATCGTGATGGGTATTATCAGTAATTAGCAGTTGAAGTGTTCTCTAGTTGAAGTATTTTCAGATGAAGTAATTCTGCGTTGAAGTATATTATTGTTGAAGTAATTGCAGTCGAAGTAAAGGCTAGTTGAAGTAATGCAGTTGAAGTAGTGGTGTTTGAAGTAATAACATGGACCCTCTAGGGATTCTATTTCATTTTCTGTTATGTTTTCTAACTTAATAGACGTATTTTGACATCATCTTCAAAAGCACCAACTGAAAACCAGTTTCAGCCTTATGGGTATTATCAGTAATTAGCAGTTGAAGTGTTCTATAGTTGAAGTAATTCTGCGTTGATGTATTTTCTTGTTGAAGTAATACCAGTTGAGTAAAGGCTAGTTGAAGTAATGCAATGAAGTAGTGGTTTTTGAAGTAATCACATGGACCCTCTAGGTATGCTATATTATGTTCTGATATGTTTTCTAACTTAATGGACGTATTTTGACATCATCTTCAAAAGCACCAACTGAAAACTAGTTTCATCCTGATGGGTATTATCAGTAATTAGCAGTTCAAGTGTTATCTAGTTGAAGTATTTTCAGATGAAGTAATTCTGCGTTGAAGTATATTCTTGTTGAAGTAATTGCCGTTGAAGTAAAGGCTAGTTGAAGTAATGCAATTGAAGTAGTAGTTTTTGAAGTAATCACATGGACCCTCTAGTTATTCTATTTCATTTTCTGATATGTTTTCTAACTTAGTGGACGTATTTTGACATCTTCTTCAAAAGCACCAACTGAAAACCAGTTTCATCCTGATAGGTATTATCAGTAATTAGCAGTTGAAGTGCTCTCTAGTTGAAGTATTTTCGAGTTGAAGTAATTCTGCATTGATGTATTTTCTTGTTGAAGTAATTGCAGTTGAAGTAAAGGCTAGTTGAAGTAATGCAATTGAAGTAGTGGTTTTTGAAGTAATCACATGGAACCTCAGGGATGCTATTTCTAACTTAATGGACGTATTTTGACATCATCTTCAAAAGCACCAACTGAAGACCAGTTTCATCCTGATGGGTATTATCAGTTATCAGATAAAGCAGAACAATATCTTCTACTAATTGGTTTTATTAAAAATAGCTTGTTCCATTTAAAAATATATCAACACGTCTTAGTTTTCTTAGATCAAGTTTTGACTATGATAAAATTGATACTTAGTAAATCAGAAATTTATGAATTTTATTGCAAACCTTGTATCCATATATTGTTATTTGAGTAAAGAGAGGATAATTTGATTGGATAGTACTGTATCATGATACTAATATGTAAATCAATTTGTATTTTTCTATGCGAGAACAAATTATTATATATTGTTATTTGATGTGAAACCGATCGCCATCAGATTTACACCCGAATATTATGGTTCAACATAATAATAACCAAGTTATTTAGATTATTATATAATCAATATATTATATGATACCAAGAGAACATAGAATATTCTCTTATCACAATATGATATCATTGTGTGATTAATGCGATAAGCTCACGTTTATTTACATATGTATAACAGTATATCTCTGGCGTTTATACTATTATCACGATTAAAATTTGGCTATATTGCACAAAATAACGGTTTAATACCATTGGTGTGAACGTTTCAATGCGCACATTTATTATGCCTTATCAAGTCGCATAATGATTTTTAAAGCCACCGTGGCTAAAACCTTATCTTAATCACTGCTCTTGTAATTTGCTGCGAAAACATTTTTCTGCAATTTATACCAATTAAAGTTGCCTATGGATGCATGCCTATGCATGCATAAAACGTCGAGCTTTCGTCTCAGACGCTCTATCAGATTGCAGCTGTTTCTCACTAATGTGATGAATGATGAAGACGTTCACTTCATAACCAACATCTCCTAAGTTTGAAGGAAAGGTACAGGATAACTGTTAAGAAAATGAACTTTTGTCCATGCCACGAAAATTCGTCAGCATACTTTTAATCAGATCTTTGTTATTTATGTTTACCAGAAAATATTTCGCTACAACCATTCTCTCTTCTGCACATTATTCATGGAGCTAGAGAATTCCTGTCTTCAGTTCTTTGATTTGGGACCTCTCAAAGACACCAGCTTTTATTTTTTTCATATCTGAGGCTAGAAAATGGTATGGATATGTACAGCCACGGATTCTGGGAATGACGTGCTCCGCAAAACCGAGCAGTCTGTAATCCTTATGTGGTATTGGGAAGATATCGGTTTCTGGACGAGTATTGAACGATACTTTTTATTATACTTATTCCTATAAACATTCTAATTGATTTTTTTTAATTTAACGCATGGAAAAAAATCGCAGATCAGAAAATGTTTTCCGTGCACTACTCTGAAAATGCCACTTTCTTCTTCTCAGTCCAGCTACCCTAAGAAGGGTTTGGTGGCATTATGTTGTGGCCCTTTGCACGGTATGCCTCCATGTCTCCCGATCCTGTGCCATTGCCACTTTACGTCATTCTAAAAACGAATGAAAATTAGGTGTTTTCAGATCAGTATAATAAAATAGATATTTCTCTCTGTTTCGATAAAACGTAGCTAATGTACCTTGGTTGAGCTCTTCCATGTTGTTGAATGTTTTCAGTACCACTTTCGTATGTTTATCAATGTTTTAGAATTTTGGTTAAGGATTCCATGTCATCAATTTTAAGCCATATGCTGGTAACAGGAATTCTCAATTGTCATACTTGTAGCTCAAGTGATCAATTTTGTTTATAACAAACATTCTGATTTGCAACTGATCAGAAAATTTGAAGAAATTTGAAAATGTTGTCACTTTTATCTGCTCCATAGAAGTGTCTCACTTCTATACTGTTGTAAATGATGGACACTAAATACTATAAAAATTATGTAACTATTAAGTTGTTGAAATTTGAATTTTAAAAATGTTCTCACTTGTACCTGCTCTATAGAAGTGTCTCACTTCTATACTATTATAAATGATGGACACCAAATACTATAAAATTATGTAACTATCAAAATGTGGCAAACATACCACAAACTAATTATCAAGCAAACATTTTTATTATCCTTTAAATCTGCATAACTTTACGATTCCAAATGGCGTTTTTTTACGCACTACGACGATGAAGTTTTATTACGTGCATTAATATATAATTACGTATCAATTGGTTATCATATAGTTTTAGTATCACACACATTTACTTCTGATTATAATTCAATATACCTCCCTACCTCAAAAAAATTGTGGACTGAATGTCGGAAATTTCAGTCCATTAAACGTATTACTTGAAGTGTGAATCGTGTTAATTGGCGGAATTTACGTCCCAAAACCCACATGTCCGATATTAATGCAGCATAATATTTTGTTACATAATTTCGAAGTAACTTTCTTAATTTAGACATTCTTTTGTATGCTTGTAAAGATAATTGTCATTCTCTAATTCCTTTAGTTAACACTTATATAAATTAATTACAGTTCAATAAATACGAATATGTGTGACAGAAACAATGTTTAGGTCGGTTGAATAAAGATTGTACTACAATTAGTAGTATGGAATATGTATATCTAGAATATGTATGGAAGGTAATATACAGAGTCTTTTTAAAATATGGAACTAAAGCGCTTCTACCGAGATGCTCTTAAAAGCTCTACTTTTTAAAGAAAACCATAAGCATATTTGCAAAAAAAAATAAGTGACTGCAAAAATTAAGAGCTCTACAAAAGTTTTGAAATGAAAAAATAGAGAGATATCTCAATAATTTCGAGAGATTACTAAAATTTCGAGATCATAAAAATCAGAAACGATAGTTATGATTATTGTTAATACTTCAAATACTTTTTACTACAAATGAAAATTGTATTTTCCAAATTTATTTATAATTTAAAAAATATCATGTCATTTCTAAATATTGTCAAATTTCGAGAGATTTTTCAAACATCTCCCTGATTTCGCAATTTTATTTTGAGATGTCTACAGATTTCGCAATAATTGTGTAGTTTGCTGGAGATTTTTCAATCAATCAAAATATTTGTCAATAAAAAATGCTATTAAAAACTCAAAGAGATCACTCAAATTTCGAGATCATAAAAATCAGAAATGATTGTTATGATTATTATTCGCATTTTTTAATTTTTTAAATTTGTTTATAATTTAAAATATCAAGACATTTCTAAATATTGTCAAATTTCGAGAGATTTTTCAAGCCTGATTCCTCAATTTTATTTTGAGATCTTTGCTGATTTCGAGAAAACCATAAGCATTATTGCAAACAAAATAAATGTGACTGCAAAGAAAATTAAGAGCTCTACAAAAGTTTTAAAATGAAAAAAATAGAGACATATCTCAATAATTTTGAGAGATTTATCAAATTTCGAGATCATAAAAATGAGAAACTATAGTTATGATGATTACTGTTAATACCTCACATACTTTTCACTACAAATGAAAAATGTATTTTCCAAATTTATTTATAATTTAAAAAAATACCATGACATTTCTAAATATTGTCAAATTTCAAGAGATTTTTCAATCATATCTCCCTGATTTCTCAATTTTATTTTGACATCTCTACAGATTTCGCAATAATTGTGAAGATTTCTGGAGATTTTTCAATAAATCAAAATATTTATCAATAGAAACTCCACTTTTTAAAGAAAACTATAATCATATTTGCAAAAAAAATATATATGTGACTGCAAAGAAAATTAAGAGCTCTACAAAAGTTAGGAAATGAAAAAATAGGGAGATATCTCAATAACTTTGAGAGATTACTCAAATTTCGAGATCATAAAAGTCTGAAATGATTGTTATGATTATTACTGTTAATACTTTTAATACTTTTTACTTCAAATGAAAAAATGCATTTTCCAAATTTGTTTATAATTTAAAAAGTATCAAGACATTTCTAAATATTATCAAATTTCGAGATTTTTCAATCATCTCCCTGATTTGTTCAATTTAATTTTGTGATCTCCACAGATTTCGCAATAATTGTGAAGATTTCTGGAGATTTTTCAATAAATTAATATGTTTCTCAATAAAAAGAAACTATTCGAAACCCAAAGAGATTACCCAAATTTCAAGATCATAAAAATCAGAAATGATTGTTACGATTATTATTCGCATTTTTTCATTTTAAAAATTTGTTTATAATTTAAAAATATCGGGACATTTGTAAATATTGTCAAATTTCGAAAGATTTTTCAAGCCTGATTCGTCAATTTTATTTTGAGATCTCTGCTGATTTCGAGAAAACCATAAGCATTATTGCAAAAAAAAAATTGACTGCAAAGAAAATTAAGAGCTCTACAAAAGTTTTGAAATGAAAAAAATAGGAAGATATCTCAATAATTTTGAGATTACTTAAATTTCGAGATCAAGAAAATCAGAAACGATTGTTATGATTATTACTGTTAATACTTCAAATACTTTTTCCTACAAATGAAAAATGTATTTTCCAAATTTGTTTACAATTTAAAAAATATCAAGACATTTCTAAATATTATCAAATTTCCAGAGATTTTTCAATCATCTCCCTGATTTCTCAATTTTATTTTGAGAGCTCTACAGATTTCGCACTAATTATGAAAATTTATGGAGAATTTTCAATAAATCAAAATATATCTCAATAAAAAAATTGAAAACTCAGAGATTACTTAAATTTCTAGATTATAAAAATCAGAAATGTTTGTTGTGATTATTCCTCACATTATTTTTATTTTCCAAATTTATTATGATTTATAAAATATCAAGACATTTGCCTGATTTCAAATTTTTATTTTGAGATCTCTTCAATTTTCGCAATTAAAATAATAAAACATTTCTATATATTTCATATATTGAGAGATTTTTCAGTAATTTCCCTGATTCCTCAATTTTATTTTGAGATCTCTTCAGATTTCGCAATAATTGTGAAAATTTCTGGAGATTTTTCAATAAATCAAAACATTTCTCAACAAAAACTCCACTTTTTAAGAAAACCATAAGAATTTTGGCAAATATATATATATATATATATATATATATATATATACTAAAACTAAAACAAAATTAAAAGCTCTACAAAAGTTTTGAAATGAAAAAATAGAAAGATATCTCAATCATTTTGGGAGATTACTTAAATTTCGAGATCATCAAAATTAGAAATGATTATTACTGTTAATACTTTAAATACTTTTTACTACAAATAAAAAAAAGTATTTTCCAAATTTGTTTATAATTTAAAAAATATCAAGACATTTCTAAATATTGTCAAATTTCAAGAGCTTTTTTAATCATCTCCTTGATTTCTCAATTTTATTTGCAGTTACATCAATATGTGACTGCAAAGAAAATTAAGAGCTCTACAAAAGTTTTGAAATGAAAAAATAGATAGATATCTCAATAATTTCGAGAGATTACTCAAATTTCGAGATCATAAAAAGCAGAAACGATAGTTATGATTATTACTGTTAATACTTCAAATACTTTTTACTACAAATGAAAAATGTATTTTCCAAATTTATTTATAATTCATGACATTTCTAAATATTGTCAAATTTCAAGAGATTTTTCAAACAGATCGCAATTTTATTTTGAGATCTCTACAGATTTCGCAATACCTGTGAAGATTTCTGGAGATTTTTCAATCAAATAATATATTTCTCAATAAAAAAATGCTATTAAAAACTCAAAGAGATTACTCAAATTTCGAGATCATAAAAATCAGAAATGATTGTTATGATTATTACTGTTAATACTTTTAAAACCTTTTACTACAAATGAAAAGATGTATTTTCCAAATTTGTTTATAATTTAAAAAATATCAACATTTCTAAATATTGTTAAATTTCGAGAGATTTTTCAAGCCTGATTCATTAATTTTATTTTGAGATCTCTGCTGATTTCGAGAAATCCATAAGAATTATTGCAAAACAAAAAAAAAGTGACTGCAAAGAAAATTAAGAGCTCTACAAAAGTTTTGAAATGAAAAACATAGAGAGATATCTCAATAATTTTGAGAGATTACTCATCATTCGAGATTAAGAAAATCAGAAACGATTGTTATGATTATTTCTGTTAATACTTCAAATACTTTTTACTACAAATGAAAATTGTATTTTCCAATTTTTTTCTAACTTTGATTATAATTTAAAAAAATATCAAGACATTTCTAAATAATGTCAAATTTCAAGAGATTTTTCAATCATCTCCCTGAATTCTCAATTTTATTTTGAGATCTCTACAGATTTCGCAATAACTGTTAAGATTTCTGGAGATTTTTCAATAAATCAAAATATTTCTCAATACAAAAATGCTATTAAAAACTCAGAGATCACTCACAATTCGAGATCATATAAATCAGAAATTATTGTTATGATTAAAGAAATATCAAGACATTTCTAAATATTGTTAAATTTCGAGAGATTTTTCAATCATTTGCCTGATTTCTGAATTTTATTTTGAGATCTCTACAGATTTCGCAATAATAATAATAAGCCATTTCTAAATATTTCAAATATTTTTTAGTCATTTCTCTGATTCCTCAATTTTATTTTGAGATCTCTACAGATTTCGCAATAGTTGTGAAGATTTCTGGAGATTTTACAATAAATCAAAACATTTTTCAATAAAAACTCCACTTTTAAGAAAACAATAAGAATTTTTGCAAACAAAATTATATATAACTAAATCAAAATTAAGAGCTCTACAAAACTTTTGAAATGACAAAATAGAAAGATATCTCTAATCATTTTTAAATTTCGAGATCATAAAAATCAGAAATGATTGTTATGATACTTCAAATACTTTTTACTACAAATGGAAAAAAAGTATTATCCAAATTTGTTTATAATTTAAAAAAAATATCAAGACATTTCTAAATATTGTCAAATTTCAAGAGATTTTTCAATCATCTCCCTGATTTCTCAATTTTATTTTGAGATCTCTACATATTTTGCAATAACTGTGAAGATTTCTGGAGATTTTTGAATAAATCAAAATATTTCTTAATACAAAAATGCTATTAAAAACTCAGAGATTACTCAAATTTCGAGATAATAAAAATCAGAAATTATTGTTATGATTATTACACACATTTTTTCATTTTCCAAATTTGTTTATGATTTAAAAAGTATCAAGACATTTCTAAATATTGTTAAATTTCGAGAGATTTTTCAATCATTTGCCTGATTTCTGAATTTTATTTTGAGATCTCTACAGATTCGCAATAATTGTGATGATTTCTGGAGATTTTTCATTAAATCAAAAGTTTTAGAGTATTTTTTATTATTATTTCGAGCTACTCGGCAGAAGCACGTTGGTTCCATACTTATAAAAGACCCTGTATAATATTTCTTCAGTCTAATGAATTTACACCGTAATTAGTTAAAGTGGTCATAAATCTGTATGCATGTGAATGACTCACATTAAATATGCATTTATGTTAATAGTATTTATAGAATATTTACTTGTTTAATCGTCGATTGCAAGTCGCAAGTCGCAAGTTCAGCAGAAATTCTGCGTGACCATTTTAAGCAGGCAAAATAGTCGCGCAGATAATAGCTTACCGTTTCTATTTCGGGGCGGTAATGGAGCCATTAACTCACCCAAATGAGTGCCGTAATTGCTAATTTGAGTGGGCTAATTAACTCCAATTGTCCAAAGATGGTAGTGATATAATATTAAACGGCAAAAGCCACATACTGCTCTTCTCATACAGTTTTTGTAGTCAACGTACTATAAGTTGTTCACAAGCCCTTGGCCCAGTTTATAGGCACGGCTTAAAAGTAATGATAAGTATTGTTATCTATGTAGTGTGTAATATTTTAGTGTGGGCCACTTGAATTTTAAGCTAAAAAGGTTTACACTGATAGACCAAGGTCGATTAAATGTTATTTTTTATTTTTTTAATATTTATATTTAATTTTAAATGTAGTTTTGTTAAAGTTAAATTATCTACATATTAATTTTATAATGTTCATTTACAAATCCCTTTTTTCTCTCTATCTCTCCAATATCCACATATTTTTATCGCCTAAAGATGGGGGTGATATCAGCACCACGTGTGAAATTATGAAGGCTAATTCTTACCTAAAGGTCTAAAACGGCCCATAAGTATTGTAATCTGAGGTTATATGATCCAGTCCTTGACTGATAGTAATAGGGCCACAAAAACCCCAAGGGCCACTCAACTCACAATTCACGCGTTAATGGCGGTCACAATCCCGGTATTTCACCGGCTTCGTCGTAGACAACGATTAAACGACCTCTCAACGATTAAAATGATCTGATGATTTCATGCGAATATTGATGATACAGATTTCTTTATTTAATTTGTTTAACGTGTCGATAAATTTTATTTCAATTACGCATCTTTCATAATCCTTCAAAAGTATACATGTTCAGATAATAAAGAGTAAACCTAATTTTCTTTCATTACGTTTTTATTGTTCTTCCTCTGAAAATTTGTTTATTTAAATTTATTTAATGTGTCGATAATTTTTATCTCAATTACGAATCTTTCATAATCCTTCAACTGCATACATGTTAAGGTGATAAAGAGTAAATCATGTTCATTGTATATATTTATTTTGTGCTTCACGTTATATGTTATGTAAATGAAACTGCGATATGTGGAGACTGAAAACCATCTTAATATGCAAACGCGACATTATTACAAAATGGCTTTATATAAAAATAAAATCATGGCAAGGTTGCGACTTTGACTTTATTTTACTGCAACCTATTACGAGTAGTTTCATAAAATTTCATTGAAATTATCATTTATATTATACTGAAATTATAGCAATAATTATTTTTTTAATTACTCACTGTCCGACGCACCAGTCATCATTATAGCAATAATTATTAGAATATTCAATAGTTTATGGAGTAATGATTGTTAAATGATAATTAAATTCTTATGACGTTAATTAAAAAATAATAATTTCATTACAGAGTAGGTATTTAAATATATAATTGATTGAAATATTAGTAACGTTATTAAACTTTATTTAAGCAATATAATTTTTTATGACTTAGCGAGAATTTGTATTAAACTTGTTTAAATAGTTCAAGGTGCTGGATCGATCCAGCATATTTGTGAATCGAATGTATGTGTGCTCAAAAAGTATGAAATTATTGTATGGATTAAGTATGGACTTGATGTTAGTGTACATTAGTAAACTTAGCAGTAAAACTAAAAAACCTGCAATGGAAATCATCAATATGTTATTTATATAACGGAAATGTTTATTTATATACAAAATACAATTTTTATAGTAATCATCAAAATTTTGAAAAATCAATTGAAATTTTGACTGAAAGAATTGAAAATTTTGCGGTAATAATTGACATCCTCAGAGTACTTACAATTTTGCTCTGAAAAATGTAATTATCCTGAAAATTGCAGTATAAGGGTCAGTATTCATTGAAATTTATAAGCCAAATTAAAATATTGGTGAAAATTTTTACAAACTTTACAATAATAATTACAGAAATGATCGAAAGAAGGTCATAAATCACCGACATTTTATTTGTATACCGGAAATATCTATTTTTATACAAATTACAAATTTTTATTGTAATCATCAAAGTTTTGAAAAACCAATTGCAATTATGACTGAAAGAATTGATAATTTTACAATAATAATTGACATCGTCATATTACTTACAATGTTGCTCTGAAAAATGTAATTATCCTGAAAATTGCAGTATAAGTGTAAGTATTCATTGAAATTTCTAAGCCAAAGTAAAATATTGGTGATTTTTTTTTAAACTTTGGAATAATAATTACAGAAATGATCGAAAGAAGATCAAAGAATCATCCAAATTTTATTTAATTACCGGAAATCTCTATTTCTACACAAATTACAAATTTTTATAGTAATCATAAAAATTTTGAAAAACGAATCGAAATTTTGCTAAAATAATTGAAAGTTTTGCGGTAATCATTAACATCCTCACAGTACTTACAATCTTACTCTAAAAAATGTAATTATCCTGAAAATTTCAGTAGATGTGTCAGTATTCATTGAATTTTCTGAGCATAATTAATATATTGGTGAAATATTTAAAAACTTTGCAATAATAATTACAGAAATGATCGAAAGAAGATCAGAAATCATCAAAATTTTACTTGTATACCGGAAATCTTAATTTTTATACAAATTACAATGTTTTATAGTAATCATCAAAAATTTGAAAAACCAATTGAAATGTAGACTGAAAGAATTCCCAATTTTACTGTAATGATATATGAAAATGTAATTATCCCGAAAAGTTTAGAATAAATGCCAGTATTCATTGAAATTTCAGACCCAAATTGAAATTTTGGTGAAAATATTTGGAAAGTTTGCAACAATAATTACAGAAGTGATTGAAAGAAGATCAGAAATCATCGAAAGATTATTTATATACCGGAAATCTCTATTTCTGTACAAACTTAAAAAAAAATATAGTAATCATTAAAATTTTGAAAAACCAATTGAAATTTTGACTAAAATAATAATAATAATTGACATCCTCGCAGTACTTACAATTTTATTATGAAAAATGTAATTATCCTGAAAATTTTATAATAAATGACGGTATTCATTGAAATTTTAGAGCTAAATTGAGTTTTTGGTGAAAATATATGAAAACTTTGCAATAATAATTACAGAAATGATTGAATAAGATCAGAAATCATCGAAATTTAATTAATATACCGTAAATCTTAACACAAATTACATTTTTTTATAGTAATTACCAAAATTGTGCAAATCCAATTGAAATTTTGACTGAAACAATTGAAAATTTTACGATAATAATTGATATTCTCATATTTCATATAATTTTCGTAGGAAAAATTTAATTATCCTGGAAATCTTAGTATACATGTCCGTAGCATTAAAATTTGTGAGCCAAATTATATTTTTTGTGAATTTTTTTAAAAACTTTGCAATAATAATTACAGAAATGACTGAAAGAAGACTAGAAATCATAGAAATTTTACTTACATACCGTAAATCTCTATGTTAATACAAATTATAGTAATAATCGAAATTTTGAAAGTCGAATTGAAATTTTGAATGAAAATTAAAAAAAAAACCGATCATAATTGATATCCTCACATTACTAACAATTTTGCTATGAAAAATGTAAATATCCTGGAAATTTTCCTAAAATAGTCCCTATTCATTAAAATTTGAGAGCCAAACTGAAATTTTGGCCAAAATATTTAAAAACATTGCAATATTAATTACAGAAATACGAAGAATACGAATACGGTACGAAGTTCAAGACAATACACTCCAAATACACATAAGCTGCAACTTAGTTTACAATATGTATCACCCACAAGAAAAAGACGGTTCTTAGTTTTAGACACTTTTGCCTGATGATGACTGATTAATTAGTCGAAACCGGTAGGAAAAGCGAATAAAACATTTTAATTAAGCAAGTACATATTTTTTACTGTAAAATAATCCGAAGAACCTTAATATGAGTAAAATACAAGAAATTACAGAAATGTTTAAAAGAAGATCAAAAAACGTCGAAATTTTATTTTGATACCGGAAATCTCGATTTTTTAATACAAATTACAAATTTTTATAGTACATAATCATCAAAATTTTTACTGTGTGAAAAGAATTGAAAATTTTACGGTAATAATTGAAATTTTGGGGGAAATATTTAAATGCTCTGTAGGAATAGTTACAAACTAACTGAAAATTTTCACTGTTTTAGACTCTGTGTATTAGACAGAGTTGACTAGCGACAGTTAAAACTTTAGTTTAATTTTTAACAGAAAAACTTTTTTTAAATTTATTTGACAGTAATTTTGGTAGACGTAATGAAAATTTCATATTAGTTACTCAATTTTTTTCTAAAGAACTTCGTGTTAAAGTTTGAATGATGCTGAGATATGGAGAAAGAATGATAAAGCAAGTAGAAGTTGCACTTTGTTCTAAAACTTGCATCCTGAAGATTCGTTCGAAACATATTTGAGACAATGTACATTTTCCAAATGAAAAACCTTAATATGAGTCAAATACAAGAAATTACAGAAATGTTTAAAAGAAGATCAGAAAACGTTGAAATTTTATTTTTATACCGGAAATCTCGATTTTTAAATAAAAATTACATTTTTGTTAGTACTTAATCATCAAAATTTTGACTGTGTGAAAATAATTGAAAATTTTACGGTAATAATTGAAATTTTGGGGGAAATATTTAAATGCTCTGCAGGAATAGTTACAAACTAACTGAAAATTTCCACTGTTTTAGACTCTGTGTATTAGACAGAGTTGACTAGCAGCAGTTAAAACTTTAGTTTTATTTATTTGGCAGTAATTTTGGTAGAGGTAATGAAAATTTCATATTAATTACTCCATTTTTTTATAAAGAACTTAGTGTTAAAATTTGAATGATACTGAGATATGGAGAAAGAATGATGAAACAAGTAGAAGTTGCACTTTGTTCTAAAACTTGCATCCTGAAGATTTGTTCGAAACATATTTGAGACTATGTAAATTTTCCCCCAAAATTTACTTATTTAAGATTGCATTGAAAAGGGACCAAATAACTATTAAATTTCTACATTAACATGGGCTTTTTATAATGTGAAACAACATAATGACCAGCTTGATCTAATGTAAAATAATTCACTGTGATAATAACTAATTAATTAGTTAAGTCACAACCACAGTCACAAATTAATAAATTGTAGGCCATATTAACGAAGTAAACTGTGTTTTGAATCGCTAATCTACGTATTTTGTTTATAATTAATATTAGATTAAGAAACAACAATCCACTATTAATGTATTGTGTATTAGAATTAAATAAATAATAATAATAATAATACTCAAATTTCCATGTTGTTTTCTTTGCAAAGCAAGAGTACCATACAAGTATATAAGGATATAGTATCATACAAGTATATAGTTTCTTACAAACCTATAATCAGAGTAATATTTTCTTTAGGTTTCATTAAAATATCGGTATATCTTCCAAATATATATTACAATACAAGTACAATATTTTTAGATTTAAAGAAAGCAAATACATAAGTAGTAAATAGCAACAAAACAGATATTTCCGTCATTTGCCTTAATTTCATCATTTTATATATGATGGTTTAATAACATTTTGCAATCAATTTAAATCCATTTTATTTTTCCAAAAATGTTTAAAAAAAATGTAATACTGTTCCTCCATATATGGTGCAATTGGTTTGTCAGGGTTGGAATAAATCATGATTAAAAAAAAAACGATGATTAAAAAAAATCAAAAATCAATGATTAAAAAATCAAATAAATCATGATTTAATAAAATTTAAAAAAAAAACGAATATATGAGTAGTATATAACAACAAAACAGATATTCCCGTCATTTGCCCTAATCTCATCATTTTAAATATGATGATTTAATAACATTTTGGAATCAATTTAAATCCATTTAATTTTTCCAAAAATGTTTAAATAAAAGTAATACTGTTCCTCCACATATGGTGCAATTGGTTCATTTCAGGGGAATAAATCATGATCAATAATCAATAATCAATGATTTAAAAAAAAATCAAATAAATCATGATTTATATTTTTATATTTCTGATCAGTTCTTACCAGTTTAGGTGTGATTTATATCAATTGATTTACATCACGATTTAAATAATATGATTTGTTTTGATGATGAAAACAAATTTCCGTCTACCATGGACAAAAAAACATTTTACTTACACTTATCTACTTTACTCTAACTCTATAGTTACATTACAGCGTTCTGGTGGTATATACATTGTACACTTTACTTATTATTTGTAATGTACAGTCATGCTCACATAAATCTAGTACAAAAAAATTGACCTTGCTATATAAAATTGCTATTGTAACCTAATTTCTTGTACTAGATTTATGTGAGCATGACTGTACGTAACAATAAAGTTTTTTTCCGTTAAATAAATAAATAAAATTATATTTTAAATTGTTCACCAATTGGATATTGTAATGCACAAACAGTGCAAAAACAATGATTAATTTAAAGAAAAATTTAAAAAAAGATTTATATCAATCATTTATTTTTCAAAAATTGGTTGATTTAAATCACACCAACTCTGGTTTATGTCATATTTTGAATAGTTTCAATTTCTATTCAAATTGGGGAACTCCCAACGTTTAAATTGTATATAATTAATGCATTATTGTAGAAATGGAAGCATTAGGAATTCTAATTTGCTCCAATTTTTCTGATTTATGCCCTAATTATCACTTACTTACGGATTGTTATGTAATCCTTTTACAATGGGATATTACGCCCTGTTTCTCAACGACTAATTAACGCTAGTCGTCTATTACAACTTAATAAGGTTATAAAGAAATCCCTGTCTAGAATTATTATAAGTTAATAATGATAGCATTGGTGATATTGAAGTGTATAATATATAACTATATATATAACTATATAATATATATATATATATATATATATATATATATATATATATATATATATATATATGTGTGTGTGTGTGTGTAACTATAATCTATAATATATAACGTGTTGGTGTATATAATGCATGATTGCACTGCTTTGAGAATATTATAGTTCTAAATTACCATAATTGTTATTTTCTGGAATTTACTATTATGTAATGCAGTAAATTAAATTTGCTTTTTTAACCTGCATTAAATATATTAAATATTAAACATTTTACTTACAATTATCAACTTTAAAGTATGCTAACTCGATGGTGACATTACAGTGTTTTAGTGTCCGCATAAGGATACATTTGAAATATTAAAAATGTATATGGCCAATCAAATTAATATTTGTTCAAAAATGACATGAAAACTTCAGTCATAAGTTTAGAATTATTGTTGTATAAATATACACAGTGAGCCAAAAAATATCAGATATTTGTTCAAAAATGACATGAAATCTTCACAAGTCATAAGTTAGTGAGAATTATTGTTGTATAAATATGAGCCAAAAAATATCAGTACAAATTGGAAATATTCGTATTTTCAATAATAATTAACACATGAAATATTTGTTCTGAAAACACTAAAAAGCAAATGTTTACCCTTTGTAGATTGCAAAAATTATTAATTGAGTTTTTGAAATGTTTTTAATCAACGATATTTACATTAATAAATGCTCTGCAAGATAGCTTTTACCGTTTTTTTTTTACCCACTCTGTATAAAGTGAGAATTATTGTTGTATAAATATACACAGTGAGCCAAAAAATATCAGTACAAATTTTAAATATTCATATTTTCAATAATTATTAACACATGAAATATTTCTTCTGAAAACACTGAAAAACCAAATGTTTACACTTTGTAGATTGCAAAAATTATTAATTGTGCTTTTTAAAAGTTTTTTATCAACGATATTTCACATTAATAAATGCCCTGCAAGACAGCTTTTATCGTTTTTTTAACCCACTCCCAATATGGAAATATTTGTTCTGAAAACACTGAAAAACAAAATGTTTACACTTTGTAGATTGCAAAAATTATTAATTGAGTTTTTTAAAAGTTATTTATCAACGATATTTCACAATAATAAATGCTCTGCAAGATAGCTTTTATCGTTTTTTTGACCCACTCCCAATATGGAAATATTTCTTCTGAAAACACTGAAAAACAAAATGTTTACACTTTGTAGATTGCAAAAATTATTAATTGTGCTTTTTAAAAGTTTTTTATCAACGATATTTCACATTAATAAATGCCCTGCAAGACAGCTTTTATCGTTTTTTTAACCCACTCCCAATATGGAAATATTTGTTCTGAAAACACTGAAAAACAAAATGTTTACACTTTGTAGATTGCAAAAATTATTAATTGAGTTTTTTAAAAGTTATTTATCAACGATATTTCACAATAATAAATGCTCTGCAAGATAGCTTTTACCGTTTTTTGACCCACTCCCAATATGGAAATATTTCTTCTGAAAACACTGAAAAACAAAATGTTTACACTTTGTAGATTGCAAAAATTATTAATTGAGTTTTTTAAAAGGTTTTTATCAACGATATTTCATATTAATAAATGCTCTGCAAGATAGCTTTTACCGTTTTTTTGACCCACTCCCAATATGGAAATATTTGTTCTGAAAACACTGAAAAACAAAATGTTTACACTTTGTAGATTGCAAAAATTATTAATTGAGTTTTTTAAAAGGTTTTTATCAACGATATTTCATATTAATAAATGCTCTGCAAGATAGCTTTTACCGTTTTTTGACCCACTCCCAATATGGAAATATTTGTTCTGAAAACTCTAAAAACAAAATATTTACACTTTGTAGATTGCAAGAATTATTATTTTAGTTTTAGAAAAGTTTTTTATCAACGATATTTCATATTAATAAATGCTCTGCAAGATAGCTTTTACCGTTTTTTTGACCCACTCCCAATATGGAAATATTTGTTCTGAAAACACTGAAAAACATAATGTTTACACTTTGTAGATTGCAAAAATTATTAATTGAGTTTTTTAAAAGTTTTTATCAACGATATTTCATATTAATAAATGCTCTGCAAGATAGCTTTTACCGTTTTTTGACCCACTCCCAATATGGAAATATTTGTTCTGAAAACTCTAAAAAACAAAATGTTTACACTTTGTAGATTGCAAGAATTATTATTTGAGTTTTAGAAAAGTTTTTTATCAACGATAGTTCACATTAATATATGCTCTGCAAGATAGCTTTTACCGTTTTTTTGACCCACTCCCAATATGGAAATATTTGTTCTGAAAACACTGAAACACAAAATGTTTACACTTTGTAGATTGCAAAAATTATTAATTGAGTTTTTGAAAAGTTTTTTATCAACGATATTTCACATTAATAAATGCTCCGCAAGATAGCTTTTACCGTTTTTTTGACCCACTTCCAATATGAAAATATTTGTTCTGAAAACACTGAGAAACAAAATGTTTACACTTTGTAGATTGCAAAAATTATTAATTGAGTTTTTTAAAAGTTATTTATCAACGATATTTCACAATAATAAATGCTCTGCAAGATAGCTTTTATCGTTTTTTTGACCCACTCCCAATATGGAAATATTTGTTCTGAAAACACTGAAAAACAAAATGTTTACACTTTGTAGATTGCAAAAATTATTAATTGAGTTTTTTAAAAGTTTTTTATCAACGATATTTCATATTAATAAATGCTCTGCAAGATAGCTTTTACCGTTTTTTTGACCCACTCCCAATATGGAAATATTTGTTCTGAAAACACTGAAAAACAAAATGTTTACACTTTGTAGATTGCAAAAATTATTAATTGAGTTTTTTAAAAGGTTTTTATCAACGATATTTCATATTAATAAATGCTCTGCAAGATAGCTTTTACCGTTTTTTGACCCACTCCCAATATGGAAATATTTGTTCTGAAAACTCTAAAAACAAAATATTTACACTTTGTAGATTGCAAGAATTATTATTTACGAATTATTATTAGACGAGACCCAATTAGGTCGAAACCGGTCTCTAGTTCTACGCGTAAGCAATTCCCAAATGCACGTTCCCATTTTAAATTGTTATACCTGAGTGTGCACAAATCCAGACGAGACCCAATTAGGTCGAAACCGGTCTCCAGTTGTACGCGTAAGCAATTCCCAAATGCACGTTCCAATTTTAATTTTTTATACCTGAGAGTGCATGAATCTTTACAATTAAATATAAATAAGTTTTTTATTACATCCTTCGACTTGTGTGTATCTTGATATGCAAATCATGATCTGAGGTACCTAGAATTTTAATTTCTCGTTATAAAAATTTTGCAACTGTGTATAACAGTTTAATCGGCGATCAATGTAGTTGCACTTGAGCCAAATCTAGTTCAGAATTTATTTCACCCGAAACGCCTCGTTCTTGTTGATTGCACTAACAATTTCATCATTTGCGGTTCGTGTTGTATTCTACTTTTAAGTAAGCCGGTGAAACGGATAACTTGCTAATTCACCGGACTTTTATTGATTTCTAATTAATTCACCGTTGTTTATTCAACAATCAAATTACATTATTTGTTTTGTTCTTATTTTAACAAGTGATCATTTTTACCGTTGTTTATTCAACAATCGAATTACATTATTAGTTTTATTATTATTTTAAAGTGATAATTTTTGGCGAGTATATGCTAAATAGTAATTATATAAATATATATTTTGTATGCCAGTCATTGATGAATTGGCATTATTGTTTAAATACAATGTAGAATATAATACTCTACAATGTACTATAATACTATAATACACTATAATACTATAATCTACTATAATACTGTAACGCTCCGATATTATTTTATTATTTTAATTTTATTATTCGTCGTTTTTATCGTGAAATTATTATATAATTTCTTGATTATGTTGGCTCGTGATTTATTATATAATGTTTTAATTATTTTTGGCTCGTGATTTATTATATAATGTTTTAATTATTTTTGGCTCGTGATTTGTGATCGTATTTAGTACTTACACGTCGTGACGTTTAATTTTACTACCGTGATTACTCTCAAGGTACTTTGCTATTGGTAATGTGTTAATTAACGTACACTAATAATGGATTAATACAAGAAAGCACCAATTTAAGAATTTGTTTTGTTTATTTAATAATAGACACGCTGAAATTGTAAGACACAGGGAAATAAAACACAGGTTGACGTTGATGTAAATTAATTTATATAATTGTAACATACAGGAAAATAAAACACAGGTTGACGATTATGACAAGAGTTGATTTATTTTCTAGATTTCGTTGACCTTTTAATGAATTTGTAAATTCTCTTATTTATTCAATTGATAGTTTGAAAGTGGTTATCACTACGAAGTTTATTTACGAGAGTTTGTTATACATGCACGTGCTTCTCTAGTTTCTTAGACCATTTATTACCATGCCCTTTCACTCCATTTAACTACGGGAAAGTGATATGATCAAAAATAGAACTATTTAAAGATGTTGAAATATCCCCAATAATTCATGAATGATTACTAAAGGTATCACGCGATCTTCCCGAATTTCATGGTTGTGTTGGTGTCCACACAATAATGTAATTATTGGAGCCCCATTGTTTACGTTGATTGAGGTAAATTAGTAATTCTACCCACGACCACAGCAAGCACCAATGTCACAAGTAGTCATCACCGTCAGACATGTTACAAGTTGTGTCAAATAACAGTTCTGCTACCTCAATCGGAAATGTTTATGTAATGTTAT
The DNA here is from genome assembly GCA_951805005.1 of Othius punctulatus. NCBI lineage: Eukaryota > Metazoa > Arthropoda > Insecta > Coleoptera > Staphylinidae > Othius > Othius punctulatus. The sequence continues at coordinate 16,868,015 of OX638141.1, forward strand.
AATATATTATTATTAGGAACATTGGAGGTTATTAATAACTTCTCTTGTGATTATACCAAGCTTCATTCTCTCGTTTATCATTTTCTCTGTTTATACGGGGTTTTAATAATTCCACTTATTTCTTGTTTACGATATTTAACCATAAATTGTCATTATGTCTTCAAATTATTGAGATTTAATCCAGCCTATTTTATCTGTTCGATTCTAAATTACTCTGCCCAATAATAGGTACGTTATGTGCTTGTTTTATGATTTGAAATAAAGAAACCAGTATTTTTATACATTATGTTTTTAAATTATTATGATTTAATCCAACTTATTAATTTATACAATTATAAATCACTCTGCCCAATAATATGCACGTTATGTGTTCATTTATGATTTAAAATGAAGAAGCCATCATTTTTATGAATTATTTTTATTGGAATATGATGATGTATGTCGGAGGGTAACACTGAATGCCTTGATTAGTTGTTATAGTTATGGTGAATACAGCCACGTTAGTTTGCGATCGCGGGCGCGATGTATGATGAGTTTATATGTTTAAATGTTATGATGCTGACGACGATTTGATTCTATTGGAGGAGGTGATTCCACAATAACAGGTGTGTGAACGAAGTGCGCGGGTGGGCGTCAATTACACCTGTTATTGCTTCCTCCATTGATTCGTAAACACGAATAGCGTTCGAGCCGCCGTTGTTTACTGATAGGAATAGGTAATCGGTGTTTGGCGTTTCTAGGTAACTTGTGGTTGGTTAAATACACTATTTTTCGTCAATTTGAATCTAGTGCGGGAATTTGATTTCACAATAACAGGTGTGTGAACGAAGTGCGCGGGTGGGCGTCAATTACACCTGTTATTGCTTACTCTAGTGATTCGTAAACACGAATAGCGTACGAGCCGCCTTTGTTTACTGACAGGAATAGGTAATCGGTGTTTGGTATTTATAGGTAACTTAGGGTTGATTGAAAGGAATAAGCACTCCCGTGAATTTATAATGAGACTGGTTTAACAACTTTGTATTATCGTTAATAATAAAAACATTAAATTACTCTGTACCTAGAATTGTACGTTTTTCGATTTATTCAAATTTTTACTCTACTTTGCGTTTTTTACAACGTTATATGCAATCGTTAATTTAATTATAACCCGACGTGAATTTATATACTCAAAACCGCGAATGTCGTGTGCGTTGCCCGTGGCCGACGCACTTTCTTACTCATCTCGCTCGTGGCTTGTGCTTAAATAGGTTTTTTTCAGCTTTAAATCTCCACTCCCCTCACATATCTACTGCTAAATATTCGCCCCCATCCCTTAGTTATCATGGTGATTATTAATCTTGATTGTGCGTGTGGTATTAATGCGTTTTTAGCGCAGAGTTTTACACTTAACTTAAAGCGTTGCCATTCGAGGTGATTTTTACGTACCTGGCGCTTGTTCGTTTCTAAGGGGCGCTGATACCCAAATTGTTTATGTGACACCACGACATGGAATCTTCCAAAACCGTGCATATGCAGGCCTCGGCTCTTGAGATATTTGGCGACGCTCTGGCGCCACTTGCGATGGCTATTTATCACATTTCACCCTGGGATTATTTGTAAATGAATTAATTTAATTATTTTGTTGTATTCATGATTTTTAGAATATGAGTCACTTTATTGCGTAAATGCGTATTATACTGGGCGTATATTTGGGCCTATTACAATACACTGTAGGATGTATATATAATACTAGAAGCTATACGTAAATTACAAACAGTACAATGTTTGTATGTTGAAATTACGAAATCATTTACCAGGATTTTTCTGATTAATTTTTTTGCTCCAGTATAAACAAGTTTTGTAGGTTAATAAGTGTCAATATCGTTGTACTTGCAATATGATTAATTGATCAATTTTTATACAATACTGGAAAATCAGTTAAACTCATGGCCAACAGGCACATAAGATACACCGCTATAAGCCCATATGTTTGCAAATTACTTTAATTAAACTGAAGCAAATTAAACGAAATTCAAATTATGATCATGTACCTATTTTCTCAAACGGTAAAACGTGTGAGATAATTACGAACAGAACCTGGTTTAGAAGTTTCCTGGTAATAAGTGATTACATACATGTAATCTAAAATGATGTCAATTAACGGATTATATTTACACATTAGGGTTTCGCTGTTTTGGCTGATGTACTCATATACTATAGTCATGTTCACGGTATTTACGATGTATGCCATAAAGTTTGCTCAATGAATGTTGTGGGAAATTTGCCAGTGAGATTACACGATAATCGTATGATTATATATGAGCCGTTCATTTTGAAAGTGACTTAAGTCCATTTATCTTTAATTTGAAATACTTAAGGTTTTGCGTTTTTACAAAATTAAAAATATACGTAAGATATATGGTTGACTTGCAATTTTATACATCCTATTAAAAAGTCGCTATTATTAAGTGTATAATATGACCTTGCTTACCTTAAAAGGACTTAGGTCACTTTCAAAATAAAAATTTGTTTTGTTACAAAAAGTGAAAGAGCTTAAGTCCGTTACATATAGCTTAAAAAATAGAAAAAAAAACATTTAAATTATATTTTTAGATAATAGAAATAAATTTAGTAACAAGTTATTCGTTAACATTCTCAGTATGCGGGAGTGATTTGAAGTAGTTATGGTGTTCCGGAGGTATATACCGCAATAAGTCCATCATGTGTCGGTATTTTAGTGATGTGATGCTTCTTATACTTTTATATAACGATGGCAATACAATATTCCCAAATTTTTTAGGTCTACTCCGACGTGGCAATAAATCAAGAATTTTAAATTCTGCGTTCTCATCCATGGTTGTTTTCTATAACATTTTATATGGTTAATTTCTTAAAAATCGCATCCAGCATATTTGAAACCAGTTTATTTTTTCTCCGTTGGTATTTTTGGATCTTTTGTAAACTGCTTCTTCCAAGAGTCTTGTTGATATAAAATCCTCATGTTTCATTTCATTTAGTATGAAAGTATTACCTTTTCTACATTTTTAAATTATATTATAATAATCTTGTGGCACATACAATAACTGATTTATTTTTAACGACATTTCTATAACGCCAAAATCTCTGTCATTAGGTAAAAATAAATGCCCTGATATTAAAAATTTGTGGTCTATGATTTCCACATCATTTTCCATCGATAGAATTTTTAACCACATTAAAGATATTTTGATGTTTCTGTTTTGTCCTCCACACATGTCACTATATGCAATGATGTGTTTTTCACCTTTCAGGGTTTTTAGGTGTCTCAAGAGGCATGAAACCACTTCTTGGGAACGTCTAGAAGCTTTTCTTTCATCCCAAACGTACATGTATACATTATCGTTGTGGAAATTGTGTATGCCTAAATTTAAAATATACATGTTACATTTATAATACGCTACTGAAGTAGTTAACTTTGGGAATGGTAACGCTTTCTGCAAATCGAATGAAAAGCCAAAATAATGAGATGGATTACTTGATACTCGCTCTTGATCTTGTTTTAACGCATTTCTAGCCGATTCTGCTAGCTTCAAATGAATATCATGTTCTTCCATAAGTGTTTTCTGTTCTTCATGGTTTTCTGATGCGTTGACTTTAATGTTTAATAGATCACATCTTTGACATTTGTCTTTGCGTGGTTGGTGGAAATGTAGATTAAAATCCTTTTTGCATATTTTTCTATAAGTCCATTCATTAGCTGCTTTTAAATTATTTTCTTCACAGTGAAGCTCATAAAAATTAAACATTTTTTTTATAGTCAGTTCAGGATGAAGATATTTTCTGTCGGGATTATGGTCCCTAGTATAATGGGATTCAAATTTCCGGAAACTGTTAATATGGTTTTGAACAATCATATTTGCTTCATCACATATTTTTCTCGACGATCCAGGCAAACGCCCACGTAAATCGTTGCCAACGTTTTTAGATTTTAATACACGTTTCAATCGTCCTTCGCTTATTTGAAAAGTATCTAAAAAGAATATTTTACAAACAGCAACTTTGCCTGTTTTAGAATTTAACCAATACGTAAAACTCTCATTTCTACATGAACCTTTTCCGTTTCTCTGACGTCTTCTTTTTACAACACTGCGTCCGGTCGCTTCGTATAGCAATATATTTTGCTTATTAAAGTCTCCTAAGTTCCAAAACATTTCGAAAATACGTTTTCTTTCTGTTTCATTTAAATTTTTCAAGCAGTCTTTTCGGCATTGGCAATCTTCATTTTGAAAAACTTTGGCAGGAATAATTTTTCCCGATTGTGTATCGTATCTTTTCCCTGAATTCCGTTTAATTTTACGAATTTTCTGAATATAAGTACCACTTCTGTGTTCTCTGAATCCTTCTTTGAAGGTGCTGTTTTGTAAATTCTCATTCTCAATTACTTCTTCTTCCTCTGTTGAAGAATGTACTTCTAAAATTCTCCTTCTTTTTTTAAATCTGTTGTATGAGTTCAATTCCTCTTCACTTTCAGAATCAAGAAATCTTGTTATTTTATCCTTTCCCATGGGTTTAATAATTTCTTTAAATTAAATATTATTTTTTAAATTTCAATTTAATATCAAAACGTAATTAAAATTACCTTCATCACTGCTTTCAACATTTTGGGCCGCACTTTTTGACATCGTCAATAAAAAGTGGACTTAGGTCACTTTAAAAATTAGGATTTTCAGTATTTATATTATTTTGAAAATGTACGTGATATAAAATTTTCAAATGTACTAAGTATATTTCAATACCGATTTTTTTTTTGACAGTTCAGCATAAATTATAAATGTCACAAGTGCCAACTTGATAAAAGATGAAAATGGACTTAAGCCACTTTCAAAATAAACGGCTCATATGAAAGATATAAGTTGTTTGTATCTACACAGGATTTCCACGTTGATTGTGGAGGAGTCACTTTAACATTCCTTAAAACATTTTTATTAAAGGTTATTTCCGTTTGTTCACTGTATTTTCTGTTCTGTTTCAGATATTCACAAGATGGCTCACCTAGTTACCGAAATTATCGATAAATATAACGACATATTAGATAATAAAAGCGGTAAGTAATATAATTAATGGTAATAGAAACATCTACAGACCCATAAGCAAATAAGCAAGATAGTTATTTTCAATTGCATCCAATACATTTACATTGCGATTTGTGGTTGGTGATGAAACTAGTTTATTGACAAGATAATTGTTACACGTGCTGTTATAAATGAGAAACATCAAAACCGCGAAGATTGCTCACTTAGTTACCGAAATTATCGATAAATATAACACATATTAGATAATAAAAGAGGAAAGTGATGCACAAGTATATAATTGATGGTAATACAAAACATCTACAGATCCATACGCAAATCAGCAGGGCAATTATTATTAATTGCATCCAAAACATTTACATTGCGATTTGTGGTTATTGATGAAACTAGTTTATTGACAAAATAATTGATACACGTGCATTTATAAACAAATTCGCAAAGCAAGAAATGTTATATCAGTATAATAAAAATACTACTGATTAATTAATTTAAATATGCATTTTGTATACTTATATACAGGGTGGCCCCACCTATCCTCGCTCGGACCATTGCTGCTAGACTAATGAAAATTGAGGACAAAATCTGATTGGAAGTTTTTGGACACTTGATGTACTACTTTTTAAAATTATAGTATACAGAGTGTACCATAAATGCGGCACATAAAATTTGGTCTCCTTTTAAACGGATTATACTGTATATAGTTTCAATTTTGGAATCTGAAAATTTTGGAATTTTGGAAATTTGATTGAAATCCGAATAACTTGGCAACGTAGTATCTGATCTCATAAAATAAAAATGATTTGTACATACACAATGTATATTGTTTCAATTTTGGAATCTGAAAATTTTGAAATTTTGGAAATTTGATTGAAATGCGAATAACTTGGCAACGTAGCATCTGATCTCAAAAAATAAAAATGATTTATGAAGCCCATATAAAGCAGATTCTAGAAATAAAATAATATACAGGGTGATCAAATTAAAAAAGAGACCAAATTTGGTGTCCCTGATTTATGGTACACTCTGTATACTCGAAAATAATTTTAAAAGGTAGCACATCAAGTGTCCAATAACTTCCAATCAGATGTTTTCCTAGATTTTAATTAGTTTATACCTTTTCAAGTTCAAATTGAGACCAATTAATTTCATATTGAGGCCAATCAAGTTCAAATTGATACCAATCAATTTCAAATTGAGATCAATCAATTTCAAATTGAGACTAAACAAAATCAAGTTGACACTTAACGATATCAAGTTATCATAATAAATGTTATTTGTTTACTCTCAACTTGATATGGTTTAGTGTCAACTTGATTTTGTTTAGTCTCAATTTGAAATTGATTGGTATCAATTTGAACTTGATTGGCCTCAATTTGAAATTGATTGGTCTCAATTTGAACTTGAAAAGGTATAGAAGCAATGGTCTGAGCTAGGATAAGTGGGCCACCCTGTAGATACTTGCATCGCAACAATTATTAGCTGCATATTAACACATAATTTATTTAGTGAAAAAATAATCTATAGAATCAGTAACTTCTAAAGTGGAACTAAAATGTTTTGAAACTACACAAGGAATATTTACAACCGCCTGTTATATTGCAATAACTAATTGTTCCGTTCATTGATTTATAACAAGCCGTTTCTAAATGGTGAAGATCTTGCAATCTCATAATGCTTGTTCAGACGCTTCTTACAATATTGGAATGAGAACGAAACCTGGTAATTATATATTAGAAAATTATTTGAATATTGGTACATTGATGTGCCAATATGCACACTGCTTCATCTAATTGATTGTATGCAAAAATTTCAAAATCAATTCTTGCGATTAAGTTAATTGTCTTCGGCTGGCTTCCGCAAAAATATTATGTTCGTAGCAAAATATATTTAATTTCGCCTTTCAAATACATTTTAAAGATGTTTTGAGTTTACATGTAATTACACATCATTTTTAGTTGGAATGTAACGGATACTTGCTAAAACTCACACAACTTATCTCTATTTATAACTTTATTCATTGTTAGATTGCACATCATTTTTTAGTTGGAATTAAACGCATACTTGCTAAAACTCACACGTCTCTATTTATAACTTTATTCATTGTTAGTTTATTCATTCGAGTATACTAATATTTGGTTTGTATGCTTTTTTGTTGTAAACCTGTCTTTCTTTGTCCAAATGATACGTTTAATGATACCTTACTTTTGATGCAGTAGGTAAAATGATTGCAGGAAAATCCATAACAATATTATGATTAGTTTTAACCTTTAATAATTTCAGAATAAAACACTACTATGTTTTAACCACACAATTTATTGTTATGCATATACAGGGTGTTAATACTAAGTTGTAATACCCGAAAATGACAGTTAGAACCCATTGAAACAAACAACTATTCTTAGTTAAAAAAATTGAATTGGAGCCCAAGTTCATAGTTATTGGCGTTCTTTTGTTTTTCGAAAAATCGTCATTACTCCCTTATTTTTTTTATTTTTTTTAATGCAAAAACGTTCAGCATGCGCTATCGGTTCTCTAACACATTTGTATTAACAATTATTTTCTATTTTATCAAATAACAAAATGGCGACCCAAGAAAAATTTCGAAACAAGATATTTTGAAAATCACTCGATTGATTTTTGAAAATAAAACATTTATGAAATCCTTAAACTATATTATAACATTTGTCTAAAACATTTTTTTCGATCTGTCCAAAAATGTTATTATTCAAATTAAATTACAAGATGAATTTTAACAAACTGCAACAATCATTTAAAACAAAGTAGGCCAACCTTAAGTTAGGCCATTAAACAAGTTGAGGCACGTGTTTTCTAGTTTGTACGTTCAAATTTAAATACTTTTTGATCTTGTTCTTCAGAAATTTCTGCTTCATCTTGAAAAGTTTCTGTCACGTTTATCATTTGTGTGCGTATTTTGCATAATTTGTGTATAAAAATGCATAATTATCAAAACAGACAAATGTTAGAAGATAGTTCAAGGATTTTATAAATGTTTTATTTTCAAAAATCGATCGATTGGTTTTCAAAATATCTTGCTTAGAAATGTTTGACCGGTCGCCATTTTGTTATTTGATAAAATAGAAAATAATTGTAAATACAAATGTTTTAGAGAACCGAAAGCGCATGTCGCACGTTTTTGAATTTTTTAAATATTCCTTAAAATAAGGGAGTAATGACGATTTTTCGAAAAACAAAAAAACGCCAATAACTATGAACTTGGGCTCGAATTCAAAAATTTTAACTAAGAAAAGTTGTTTGTTTCAATGAGTTCTAACTGCCATTTTCGGGTGTTACAACTTAGTATTAACACCCTGTATACATATATGACTACATACATACATAAACCGTAAATTTATTCTGAGCATGAATCTGAATATTTATTCTGAATTTGCCACAAAATAAAGGTGCCAACAATTTTGATGCTTTAATAATTTGTCTGAAGTGCCATCTACTAATTTTTACAATGAAGTGCAGTTAATGAAAACCACTTAGTAACTATGCTTGCGCAAGCATTAAGTCGTTTACGTTCCGGAAATCAGGTCAACTTACTCGTATTTTTAAAATGTCGTGCGAAATATGTGGATTTGTTAAAATTCTTTCAATTGTTTATATAACGATATGTAGTTTCGGTCTTTAATATTCACACACAAGGCCACTTGCCAATAAACGTCAATCAATCACAAATTCACTCTCATTGAATTTAAAAAGACATGCACAACACTTGTAACTCATTTAGTTAATATTCTGATATTATACAGGGTGTCCCACGCTCATTAAAGATTACGACCACGACCATTAAAAATTTATGGGGTACCCATAAGATAAAAATTTGAAATAAAATTCATCCAAATATGGCTGATTTCGTTCTCTCAGCTTTTAATCTTCTATCACTTCCGGTTCTATCGGAAGGAGCCATCAACTTTTGTTTTTTAAATGGAACACCCTATATATTATTATGTTTCTGGCTTCCTCGTTTAATTTGAAAAATCCTTTGTAAAGGTGTGTTTACACCTATCTTTTTTACATTCTGAGATAAAAATTAAATTCTAAGATTTTGACCTCAAAAAGACTTTAAGAAAAATGGCCTCAATTTCTCTTACAAATAAGATAACAACGAAAAATGTATTTCGAATTGTACATAAAAAAGGTTATAAGTGCCTTAATTTAAGTGCTTTAATTTAAGTCACTTAATTTAAGCGTATTTCAAATTTTTTATATCGAGTTTATATTTTAACTCATAGAGCAATTGGCATGACAATTTACTACAATAAAATATTTTACAACCATATTCTTGATATACGTAGTTTTTCAAAAATGTCATAAGTTAAGTGCCCACATAAATTAAGCGTATTTATTTTTTTTTAAATAGAATAACATAATTTTTAACTCATCCAGCAATTGGCATGAAAATTTACCTCAAAAAAGTATTTTACAGCCATATTCTTGAAATTCGTAGTTTTTGAAATATTTCGAAAATTCTAATTTCTGCGTTATGTAATTTCGCCTATGCTGTTTAAACATGCATTTGGGAAGTTTTGCGAAACATGCTTATCTTTAATAGCTGTCATAACTAATGTTATTATTAGTCTATAAAAAAGCATAATAATATTTCTGGTAGTTGATATAAGTATAAGTCATGCTCACATAAGTCTAGTACAAACAATTTGACATAAAATTGCGATTGTAACCTAATTTATATGTACCTAATTTATATTTAAAATTATAAATAAATAAATAGATCGCATTTCAAAAATAGGACAAAATAGCTCACATTTTTGTAAAATTATTGTCTAATATTTGACCTGTTTAGTTTTTTTACACAATTTTGAAAATTTCTAAAAGGATCCTAAAAAAATATAAACAATTGTAAAAAATGTAAAATAACTGGCATTCCTTTTAAATTATTGTCTACGATAGAATTATATTATCTACTAGCTATTTTTATTATTTTTTTACATTAATTTAGAAATCATCATACAGTTTATATAAAATAGCAACTTCAATTTTTTTTCTTAGTTTCAGTTAACCCAGAAAAAATAAGGAAACCAAGAATATAAAAAAACGTAAAAATATTAAAAGCCAAAACAATGAATAAAAAATGTCAATTATTCTTCATACATTATTAAAATATATGAACAGTTACCAATGTTCATATATTTTAATAATGTATGAAGAATAATTGACATTTTTTATTCATTGTTTTGATAGATGATATTTTTTTCTGATATTATTAAAACTAAAAATCTAGTCTACTAGAATAGTTGAATATTACTAAATATGTACGCCAATATAAAAATGTACTATAATCCTATTAATCCAATCCAATCCAATAATCATTAGGTATAAATTCTTTCCATTGATATTTATTTTTTAAGTATTTTGAAAATGTCTATAAAACTGATAGCAAATAGTAAAAAAGTGAACATTTCCGCAAGCTCAGAATATATGAATAAATAATTTAATAATTCTGTCTGATTTGGTTTTGTACACTATTTTTTATTTATATTTTTATATTTATTATTTATTTTTTATTTCTATTAAAATTAAAAAAAAAAAACAATTGTAGTTATAGAAAATATTCTTCTTAAATTGTAGATTCTATTATACATAAATTCTATCTACTAGTTAATTTCATTAGTTTTTTTATCATTCATTTTGAAATCTTCATAAAATGTTCAGAAAATAGAAACTTCAATATTTTATCCCCTAAATTCTGTAAACTCAGAAAATTAGGGAATCCAATAACCCAAAATATACATGATAAATCAAAAAACAAAAATAAACTTTCAAATCCTTAATTATTAATCTCATTATTTTTAATAGATATTTTTTTATTTTAATATTAATTCTTAATGCTATTAATCTTCAAACATATCAAGAATTATGAAGTACTTTGCTAATTGTTCATAGTTTTTGATATGTTTGAAGATTAATAGTATTCATACAATCCAATTCAATAATCATTAGTTTTTCTCACTATTTTGCATATTTCTATTAAAATTCTAAAAAAATATAAACAATTGTAGTTATAGATAACATTCTTCTTCAAATGTAGTCTACATAAATTCTATCTACTAGTTAATTTCATTAGTATTTTGTACATTCATTTAGAAATTGTCATAAAAAGTACAGAAAATAGACACTTCAATATTTTCCCCCCTAAATCTGTAAACTCAGAAAATTAGGGAATCCAATAACCCAAAATATACATGATAAATCAAAAAACAAAAAAAATCTTTCAAATCCTTAATTATTAATCTTATTATTTTTAATAGATATTTTTTTATTTTAATATTAATTCTTAATGCTATTAATCTTCAAACATATCAAGAATTATGAAGTACTTTGCTAATTGTTCATAGTTTTTGATATGTTTGAAGATTAATAGTATTCATACAATCCAATTCAATAATCATTAGTTTTTCTCACTATTTTGCATATTTCTATTAAAATTCTAAAAAAATATAAACAATTGTAGTTATAGATAACATTCTTCTTCAATTGTAGTCTACATAAATTCTATCTACTAGTTAATTTCATTAGTATTTTGTACATTCATTTAGAAATTGTCATAAAAAGTACAGAAAATAGACACTTCAATATTTTCCCCCCTAAATCTGTAAACTCAGAAAATTAGGGAATCCAATAACCCAAAAAATACATGATAAATCAAAAAACCCAAAATAATTTTTCAAAACCTTATTTATTAATCTAAAAATATGAAGATTACATAAATACATATTTTTTAATTTTAATACTAATTATTAATATTATTAATCTTCAAACATATCAAGAATTATGTACTACTTTGCTAATTGTTCATAGTTTTTGATATGTTTGAAGATTAATAGTATTAATCCAATCCAATCCAATAATCATTAGGCATAAATTAGTCCATTGATATTTATTTTTCAGTCATTTGAAAATGTCTATAAAATTGATAGCAAATAGTTAAAGTGTGAAAATTTCGGTAAACCATGAATATATGAAAAAACAACATATGTTTCATAATTTTGTCTAATTAGTTTTTGTTCACTATTTTGCATTTTATTTTTGCATATTTCTGTTAAAATTCTAAAAAATATAAACAATTCTTGTTATTCATTCTTTTTAAATTGTAGTGTACATAAATTATACTTATTTTTTTATTTTTTTCCCCTAAATTCTGTAAACTCAGAAAAATTATTGAATCCAAAAAATACATGATTAATCAAAAAACAAAATTTCAAAACCTTAATTATTATTCTTATTATTTTTAATATATATATTTTTTTTTTTAATTTTAACATATGATACATTGATATTAACATATCAAAAACTGTGAACTACTTTGCTTGTTTTACTTGTTCATAGTTTTAGATATGTTTAAAGATTAATGGTATTAATACAATCCAATTCAATAATCATTAGTTTTTGTACACTATTTTGCATATTTCTATTGAAATTCTACAAAAATATAAATAATTGTAGTTATAGACAACATTCTTCTTAAATTGTAGTCTACATAACAATACACATAACTACATAAATGCTATCTTCTAGTTAATTTCATTAGTTTTTTGTACAATCATTTATAAATCGTCATAAAATGTACAGAAAATAGAAACTTCAATATTTTTTTCCTAATTTCTGTAATCTCAGAAAAATTAGGGAATCCAATAATCCAAAAAATACATTATAAATAAAAAAAACAAAATAATCTTAGACCTTAATTATTAATCTTAATATTTTTAATATATATTTTTTATTTTTAATACTATTAATCTTCAAACATATCAAACACATGAACAACGAAGTAGGTGATATATTGTTCAAAAATTATGATACTCTACCAAAAAACTGTCAATTTACATAATAGTTCATCTGCCTATTAATACAATCACTCTACAAAAGTTAAAACAGATTATAAATTACTTCCTTATAAAAAATGTTGAAGGATTTCTCTATTAATATTATTTTTTATAGTAATTTGAAAATATCTAAATAATAATGATGGACAATACTAAAAAAATGTGCAAATTTTGGAAAAACCCGGAAAATATGCAGAAAAAAACATTTCCATAATTACCTACTTCTTTCTGTGGTTAGATTTTTAAACAATTTTAATATTAATTATTCTTAATACTATTAATCTTCACACGTATCAAAAACAATAAACAATTAGCAAAGTAGGTGATATGATTTGTTTCGAAAATTATTATAGTGTACCAAAAAACTGCCAATTTATATAATAGTTGATCTAGCTATTAATACAAAGTCACTCTACAAAAGTTAAAACAAATTATATAAAGAAATTGCATTATTATAAAAAAAATTCCCCTACACCCATTTGGGTATATCCGGGGGTTTAGATTATATATATATATATAAAAAAAATTTGAAGGGTTTCCTATTTTTTTAAATCAGATGATTTTTTAATATTTTTTCACAAGTTCATCTTGTACAGTTGCTTCATTATCATCAACAATTCTTCTAGAGACACTTGCCACCTGCTTGCAGTATTTGCATCCATTTGTACAAATAGCAACGCGTATTTCTACTACTGCTAGCCATATAATGACCATATTTTGTGTATTATTTGGTAATGTTCTACTAAAATCTACTAAACTTTAAATTATTAATTATATTAACTTGGTGTGTTTTGAAAGAATATTTCCTGAAGGTAATGTTCATAGATGTATTTTGGAGGGAATATAATTCATACCTAAAACAGTGATGGTATAACAATACGGTTTCTATAGTTAGGCATGTATATATATATATATATATATATATATATATATATATATATATATATATATATATATATATATATATCGGTTTACAACGTCTTCCGACGTCTTCCGATTTCCAGTCTCCATCCGTCTCTGTCCATCCATAAGTCCTCTTCTATTTCTCTCTCTCTCAGCTCTTTATCCACGTCCTCTCTCCAGCTCCTCCTGGGTCTTCATCTTCTCCTTCTTCCCTGTGGTGTCCATTCCCATATTTGTTTTGGTAGTCTTTCGTCTGTCATTCTTTGTACATGTCCATACCATCTTAGTTGGTTTACTCTGATGTCCTCAATTATGGTGTGTGTTACTCCCATGATTTCTCTTATCCTGTCATTGGTTATTCTCTCCATTCTGGACCTCCCAGCAGCTCTTCTCCAGAAATCCATTTCCGTTGCTTTTAGGGTTCTTTCTGCTTTGTCTTTGAGTGTCCATACTTCGCTACTATATGTTACTATGGTTTTTACTATAGTATTATATATTCGTTGTTTGTTTTTGTTCGTTATGCCTTTGTCCCATAATATTCCATTCAACATACCTATTGCTCTTCTTCCTTGTGTATTTCTTTCTTTTATGTCATCTAGTGTTCCGTCATTGGTTATCTGTACTCCTAAATATTTATATTTGTTGGCTTCTTTTAAGCATCTTCCGTCTTCTAGGATGAGGTCTTGTTGTTGTCCTCCTATATACATATATGCCGTTTTCTTTATATTTACTTCCATTCCCCATTTGCTGTATTCTTCTATGAGTTTTCTGGTCATATATTCGATGTCATGTAGATCTTGTGCTATCACTATTTGATCGTCTGCGAAGGACAGTGTGTGTACGATATTATCGTTTAAGGGTATACCCATGTTTCTGCATTTTCTTTTCCACTGTTTTAGTGCTTGTTCTAGGAATATTTTAAACAAGGTCATAGATAAACAGCATCCTTGTTTAAGCCCCTTAGTTATACTAAAGCCTTTTGATAAATTTTGTCCCATCTTTATTTTCGCTGATGCTTGTTGGTATAATCTTCTTGTATTAATAACTGATAATGCAACTAGTTGATATATCACTAAAATGCATTCTACACCCACAAACAAAAATATCAGCCACTGGCACAATTTCGAGTCCCATGTAGCGATCGTAACAGTGACTAACGCATACAAAAAAATAATTAAAAGATAATTAATTAAAAAATTAATAATAAAAATAATAATTAAATAAGTTATCATAAAAAAATATAATTGGTAAATATTAGATGTCCCTCACTTTTTTTTGTATTTCAATGTATTTAGGAGTCATTACTAATGCAAAGACAAAGTGTTATTGCTTTTTAATTCGCACCATTAAATTTGTAGATTTTTCGCAGTGTAAACAAACTTGATCATTTAATTAAATAAATGTAAATAAATATGTAAAAAAATAAATAATATAATCAAATATTTTCTATAAGGAATGTTTATCTAATTATTTATACCGTTTGTATTTTAGATGTCCAAATTAATCTATTTAGGTGCAATTTGATTTGATCAAATTCCAAATACAAATTCTATAAAAAGTTGTTTTCTAGTAATGTATTTTCCGCTGGTTCAACCATCAATTTCCAAATACAAATTCTATAAAAAGTTGTTTTCTAGTAATATATTTCCCGCTGGTTCAACCATTAGTACAGTAGTGGCCTCATTCATCATTAAATTGTCAATTGTAAATTGATAATAATAAATTAATGCGGAATGTGCGTAGTTGTGAGACAATTAAAGAGGTTGGGTTCAGCTGCTTGTTGAATTTATGTAACGCATTCGCTTCTTGGGCTTACGAAAATATGCTATATAGAAGAATCTAGTAATTGTCAGGTATAATCGAAGTCTTATTACTCTTGGAATTACTGAACTACGTCAATCCAGTATGTCAACACGCACAAGACAAATTACCAATTCAACGACAAAAAGGCCTAATTTTAGGGACTATTTTGTATAAAACACTGTATAAAAATTAAAAATGGCACTCTCTCGGAGTGCCATTTTTGGTGCTCAGGGATTTCTCAGAGATTTCAGGCACTCTCTCAAATATAATGGAAGCATACCGAGATCTCAATTTACGATTCATTTATTGCCTGCGGCGTTATAACGTAGTACATTATGGCTCCGAGTTAATCAATAGTTCTGGGTTCAATTCTCGCAAGGTCAATATTCATTGTTGACTTTAGTTCACCCCGAATATGACTGTTCTCTAGCCTCTAGCATATTATAAGGGCAGTAATTTCAGAGAACGACTTCGAAAATTAAAGAAATACACAAAAAAAAAACGATTGCTCCACATATTTTGTATTGTGTATGTTATTATGTATGTTGTTTAGTATTATAGTATTTAATATTGAAGTACCCCCCCCCTCCATACACACACAACGAAATGATTGTCAATTTTTTTTTTTAATTAAAATTGTTTAGTAGTTCTAATTTATAACATTTTTGTAATGAGTAATTGTATCGGTAATTGTAATCAGTAATTGTATTCCACTTTTGTGGAAAAACACGTACGCAAATTAGGTTGGCAGCACTCCAAAGATTCCAATTACAGTTGTCAACACTGATGTTTTGGCAGTTTGGCTGTCAATGTGACAGTTTGCAGTGGCGTGCTGTAAGAATGATTAAAAACCTGCTTCTTGACTATCTCAAAATGTTTTCACCAGAACAAGATGCGTACATCCTTATGGCCCATTTTAGGTGTGCAACGCAAAATCCAAACGGATCATGAAGTTCATGGAGTGTCTTCAATCCTGTTTTTATTTGATTCCTAATATTTGTTGGTTATTCGACCCCGTTGAAATTGCCCCGCACGCCACTGAACAGTACCAACTGAAGAAGAATAAACTCCAAGATACCAACATAATTAGCGTATGGGTACCAACTGAAGAAAAATAAAATCCAAGATACCAACATAATTAGCGTATGGGTACCAACTGAAGAAAATAAAATCCAAGATACCAGCATAATTGGCGTATGGGTACCAACTGAAGAAAAATAAAATCCAAGATACCAACATAATTGGCGTATGGTCTTTTCCAGACACCCGATATAAATTATCTACAATTAAAAATATTTAAAATTGTTTAGAACTTCTAATTTAAATCACTTTTGTAATAAGTAATTGTATAAATTATTAACAATTATTTCCGGCGCCGGTCTGCTTCTAATAATAATTATGTCACCTGATGGAATTTTTTTTTCTTGCTCTGCAGTTGAGCACTGTTTTTTCCTCCTGGATGAATCAAATCCCCACACAGTCTTGAGAACTTTCACCCGTTCCTAGCTTTAAACGATTTCGGGTTTTAAGAAAGTGGACATTGCGTAATACTCGGACTTGCTTTGAAGCGAAATATTAAGCAGGTGCAGTCAACGTGTAAAAAAAATTGCACTAATGAATTCATTGTTATGTGTAATAACATTGCGTAAGGTTGGAGCAATTGCAATGTATCGTTACTAGAGATTCCCGAAATTGTCATGAATTGGCTAAATGTTGTTAACGTATTATGAAACAAAGTAGCCATCGCAGTAATTGCATGATAACAATGATGCACAATGCACTGCGTTTATATAAGGTATAATCATAGAACCTTAACAAATGATTTTATACCTCTAAAAAAAATTGGCGATGTAAGTGATTTGTTTGTGGTAAATGCTACAGCCTTTTTAGGCTTGGTTTTTCTCCCATTTCGCAGCACTACTTTTAGAAACTGGCTTAAAACCAGTTATTTGGTAATTGTAATTAGAGTAGTTTTTATGCTTTTATTTGTTTATTTTTATTACTTCATAATTGATAATACCAAGTAATAAACCATGCATGCCCCACTTTTAGTATCGAATGAAATGTTAATCGTCTGCTTTAAAAATATTATTTGAATAAATCCCCTTTATTGGCTTATTGTAAACTGCATAAAATTCACAATATGGAGCTAGATATAGAGCTGCATAAAATTCACAGTATAAAGCTAGCATAAGGTGGCAGCTAGATGTAGAAAAATGTTAACCGATAAATCAAACTGCGACAGAACCTTCCTTAGGTTAGCTTAGGTTAGGTTGGGTTAGCTTAGGTTAGGTTGGGTTAGGTTAAGTTATAAAATTCACAATATAGAGCTGAAGAGTAGCAGCTATATGTAGAAAAATAATATTGACCGATATTGCAAAGTGCGACAGAACCTAACCCAAAGATGGTTCTGTCGCACTTCGGTTGGGTTAGGTTAGGTTATAAAATTCATAATATGGAGCTAGATATAGAGCTGCATAAAATTCACAATATAATGCTAGCATAAGGTGGCAGCTAGATGTAGAAAAATGTTAATTGATATTGCAAAGTGCGAGAGCACCATCCTTAGGTTAGGTTAGGTTAGGTTATAAAACTCACAATATGGAGCTGAAGGGTGGCTGCTAGATGTAGAAAATTGTTAACCAATATTGCAAAGTGCGACAGAACCATCCTTAGGTTTCAGAGCCAATCAAAAACTTTAAAGAACAAATGAAAACTTGGATACCACACATTTATTCGCCTTTAGTCATTACAATTACACCAATTATTTTTGCTCAAATTGTAATTCAAATATTAATATTTGCAGTTAATAGAAACAAAATTTTAAAAAAACACAAAGAACAATTTTCAATTTATGTCTCATTTGATATTAAATTAAATTTATTTGCAACGATTTATATTGGTAGTGTGAAGAGAATAAAACAAATTAAGGCTATCCAATGTCAAATTTCCAAATAAAAATTTCTGCAGAGCGAATCAAAAAATTTAAAGAAAAAATGAAAACTTGGATACCACACATTTATTTACCTTTTGTCATTACAATTACACCAATTATTTTTGCTCAAATTGTAATTCAATTATTAATATTTGCAGTTGATAGAAACAAAATGAAACAAAAAACAAACCCGAAAACAAAAACGTAAATATTCAATTTATATCACATATGATATTAAATTAAATTTATTTGCAACGATTTATATTGGTTAAGTGTTAAGAGAATGAAACAAATTCAGGCTATTCATCAAATTTAAAAATACAAATTTCCGAAGCTGTTCATTTGCAATATATTGCAAAATTGTATCAAACCTACAAGTGCAACATATTAAATCTGTCATATTTTCTATTGCAACTATCCAAATTTGTCAAATTTTCATTTGCAGTGTCAAAATCTGCCATTTTTAAAGTGTAATAGTCGAAATTTGTAATTTTCTTCTGCAACTATGAAAAACTGTTGACATTTTACTTACGTTGTAATTTGCAATAGCACAGTCGAAACATGCAAAATTTTTACACTGAGGTTATCAAAAATGTTCAATTTTCAAAAGCAATTGTCCAATTCTGTCAATTTTTCTACACAGCTATTTAAATACTAATCGGCAGAGATAGAATTTGTTTTAAACTTTATTGCTGTTGCTTAAAGTGTCAACTGCAATTTTCCAAAACTGTTTCCTGGTTCCAAACTGGTTCCAAAACCAAAATTTTCGTCTATAACTGCTGTAACCTTATGATCTTTTAGCAACGTGTCAAATATACCTTTTCAACTTCAATTTCAGAAAAAGTAATAACAAATTCAAAAAAACTTCTGAAGATGTAATGTCAATTTCAGAATGTTTATACAGAAGACTGTTAGAGCGAATGAAACTGAGTGAACTGTTGAATAGTTTTGTATTTTAATATAATAATAATAACCATGAACTATAACATAAGGATATTGGCCTAATTCCGTAAGTTATGAAGATTTGTATTATATAAGTTATTAATAATGTACCTGAAGTATTGTACTGAGTATTCTTAACTAAGTTGTAAACTCAGACACTAAACACTAAACTATGCTGAATGGACTTTTTCTGAAGTCGAAGTTTATTTTTCTGAATATGATGATACTTTTTCTGAAATTGATTGTCCTTTATCTGAAATTAACTTTACTCTTTCTGAAATTGAAGTTGAAAAGGTATGTTTCAATATTATAATAATAATAATAATCCTCACTACTCCTCCACCACAAATATTAATTGCCATTCATTGTCAAAATCTGCCAAATTTTCTGAAGTGTAGTCGAAAGCTCTGACTATCAAAATTTGTCAAATCTATAGCTACTATATTGTGAATTCATAAATACCAACTTTGACATTTTTCATTTTATTACATAACATGTGGCAGTGTCACATTGTAAGTCTAATATAATAGCTATTTATGGTATAAGTGAATAAAGTCCGATGTTATTCACGAAAAAATAGCGCTAGAGGCGAAGCCGAGTGCGATAATATTTTAGAGTGGATAAAATTGCTTTATTCATATGTATCATACAAGATTTTTTTCAATTCGTTATCAGAATTGAAGTATTTGGCTGAAGTGTCACATTGTGAGGTGACAACGAAAATTTCAAGGATAGTGCGAATTTACCTATTTTTTTACTTTATTCACGTTGTCAATGGTTATAGTGAATAAAGTGAAAACGTAAACATTTTATTCACCCATTCGATTAAAGTGTAGTTTTAACGATGAGATTCAATATACATAATGAGCATTTTAATAATGCGAATTGGAAAAAGTAGTTTATTTAACAGTAAAAAATCTGTCCTATTATCAACTGTAACTGTCAGAATCTGTGAAGTTTCTAGCATCAAATGTGAAAATCTGTAAAGTTTTCAACTCAAACTGTAAAAGTTTGACCTATTTTCTAACAACTCTGCAGATATGTTACATTTTCAAGTTGTTTCATGAATTGTTAAAATTTATCAAATTTTCATATACAACTGTCAAAACATATTCCTTTTTTTAGCTTCACCTGTTAAATTTTGTGAAATTTTCAACTCAATTGAAATCTGGTATATTTTCTTGGCACTCTCAATGTATTGGCATCAGATGTGAAAATTTGTACAATTTATAACTGCAACTATCAAAAACTGCCAACTTCTGAAGTGAGCTCCAAATCTGTTTTCAAAATTTTGAGTGCAACTATCAAAATTTGTCAAATGATTTTTTACCTCCACATGTCAAATTTTGTCAAATTTACAAGACTAATAATTGAAATCTGTTATATTTTCTTGCCACTCTTAATGTATTGGCATTAGATGTGAAAATCTGTACAATTTATAACTGCAACTATCAAAAACTGCCAACTTCTGAAGTGTGCTCAAAACTGTTTTCAAAATTTTGAATGCAACTATCAAAATTTGTCAAATGATTTTTTAGCTCCACATGATAAATTTTGTCAAATTTACAAGACTAATAATTGAAATTTGTTATATTTCCTTGTCACTCTCAATCTATTGGCATCAGATGTGAAAATCTGTACAATTTATAACTACAACTAGCAAAATCTGCCAACTTCTGAAGTCCTCAAAATTTAGAAAAGGTTTGGAGCACAAACCTTTTTCAAAATTTTGAGTGTATCTATCAAAATTTGTCAAATGATTAGTCAACTTTACACGTATAACATGAAATTTAAAAAAATATCAACAGTACTCTGCCAATTATAATATTCATAAACACCTTTTCGCATTTTTTATTTTCGTTATAATATATGTGGCCACATATTATAAGTGTGTGATAATAAATGATTGTTTATTGATATGTTTCTGCAACTGTCAAAATTTTTTCAACTGTAAGTAAGTAGTTTTTACCCAGCATAGTTGTAAAAATTTTGAAAAAAATTTTCCTTTAACTGACCAAATCTTCCAAATTTTCCAAACCAAACTTTCCAAATTTGTTATATTTTTAATCAAAATCGTCCAAATCTTAACAGGTGAAGCTATTAACAGATTATAACAGATGCAGTGGAAATTTTTATAAATTTTAACAATATCAACTGAAAATTTAACACATTTGAAAAGTTCTGTGGAAAATATGTTGCATTTTGACAGTCTGAGTTGAAAATTTTACAGATTTTCAAACAAAATCGTCCAAATCTGTAGGTACATTTTTTTAGCTCAGGCTGTGAAATTATTTCAAATTTTTCATATGTCTAATCTATATTAACAGGTTGAGCTATTGACAGATTATGACAGATGCAGATGAAAATTTGATAAATTTTAACAATATCAACTGAAAATTTAACATATTTAAAAAGTTCTGTGAAAAATATGTTGCATTTTGACAGTCTGAGTTGAAAATTTTACATATTTTCTAACAAAATTGTCCAAATCTGTAGGTACATTTTTTTAGCTCCGGCTGTGAAATTATTTCAATTTTTTATATGTCAAATCTATATTAACAGGTTAAGCTATTGACAGATTATGACAGATGCAGATGAAATTTTTATAAATTTTAACAATATCAACTGAAAATTTAACACATTTGAAAAGTTCTGTGGAAAATATGTTGCATTTTGACAGAATGAGTTGAAAATTTTACAGATTTTCTAACAAAATCGTCCAAATCTGTAGGTACATTTTTTTAGCTCCGGCTGTGAAATTATTTCAAATTTTTTATATGTCAAATCTATATTAACAGGTTGAGCTATTGACTGATTATGACAGATGCACATGAAAATTTGATAAATTTTACCAATATGAACTGAAAATTTAACATATTTAAAAAGTTCTGTGAAAAATATGTTGCATTTTGACAGTCTGAGTTGAAAATTTTACAGAATTTCAAACATCGTCCAAATCTGTAGGCACATTTTTTTTTTAGCTCTGGTTGTGAAGATTTTTCAAATTTTTCATATGTCAAATCTATCATATTCTGTAAGTACGATTCCAAATCTGTAAAACTTTTAGCTGATTAATGTGATCAACACAAATATTTCTCGAAAATAGTAAGCTTCAGATTTTTATTACCATGCCACCGTAGTAACCAGATTGTTTTTACCATGGCAACTTTTTGGGATTGAGTCCGGAAAAGACTCATTTTATGAACGTAAATGAGTCCGCAAAAGATCCATTTTTGGGAACACGTACAAAAAATACTATATTTTGGGCATTCATTCATAGGGCAAATTATTTCAAATTTTTCATATGTCATATCTATCATATTCTGTAAGTACGATTCCAAATCTGTAAAACTTTTAGCTGATTAATGTGATCAACACAAATATTTCTCGAAAATAGTAAGCTTCAGATTTTTATTACCATGCCACCGTAGTAACCAGATTGTTTTTACCATGGCAACTTTTTGGGATTGAGTCCGGAAAAGACTCATTTTATGAACGTAAATGAGTCCGCAAAAGATCCATTTTTGGGAACACGTACAAAAAATACTATATTTTGGGCATTCATTCATAGGGCAAATTATTTCAAATTTTTCATATGTCATATCTATCATATTCTGTAAGTACGATTCCAAATCTGTAAAACTTTTAGCTGATTAAGTGATCAACACAAATATTTCTCGAAAGTAGTGAGCTTCAGATTTTTATTACCATGCCACCATAGTAACCAGATTGTTTTAACCATGGCAACTTTTTGGGATTGAGTCCGGAAAAGACTCATTTTATGAACGTAAGTGAGTCTGCAAAATATCCATTTTTTGAGCACGTACAAAAAATACTCTATTTTGGGCATTGTCTTTAAAAATGTTCGTAGCAAACTTTTGCAGACTATTTTAGATAATTCCGATAGGCTATGAAAGTACATAAAATCGTATGAAATATTAATTCACTTTTGATTCTAGACGAAGCAATAAACCAGGTGGATCTTTTGGGGAAAATTCCACTTGAAAATATTTAATGATAATTTTTTAATGATAGACTTCACAAGTCCACATAACAAATTTGCTGCTATGGCATATAATTCTAAGCTTCCTATTTTCTTTACAACTATTCCCCGAACGAAATAGAAATTTCATTATTATTCTGTAAACATTAGGTATTACAAAAAAAAAAAGTTTGTCAATGGACTTGTCCCACATAACAAACTTGCTGCTATGACATATAATTCTAGGCTTACTATTTTCTTTACAACTTTTCCCCGAACGAAATAGAAATTTCGTTATTATTCTGTAAACATTTATTAGGCATTACAAAAAAAAATAAAAATTGTTAATGTACGGTCGCGGTAAAGAAAAAGTTGGACAAGTGTAATAAAGTCATTTGTCTCTACAAAGAAAAATCAAGTAACATGTCATTGTCAATGTGACTAAATACCTACATGTAACTTCATAAAAACCACATTTTGGAATGGCTCCTCAAGTTAGTCTTTTAATAAAGCAAGACTAATAGAGAAATTGAAAATGGATGGTCTATCAGACAACTTGCATAATTTTTTGACATCTTCAGCTAAACCAAATTCACACTAGGCAAAAAAACCTGTCTCGCTTTTTTGGGCCGCGACCGTACCTAAATTTAGTTTTTCCGGAACTCTCTTCTATTCCAGACTCGGCTGTGCCTCGTCTGTAAAAGGCAACAATTCGCCTACAAAAACTTTTTAGTACTTAGTACTTTTAATTTTAGGTACTTGAAAACAAAAACATTCTATAAATTTTGCGTACTTTAGTAATGTTTTTAGATTTTGACTCAGAGAGTCATTAGTTATCACATCTTCCAGGAATGTAGCCACAATTAATTTTAAATTATATTCCATTAATTAGCTATCAATTTCGTACTTGAGTTAACATTGACATTATTAGAAATTGTATGTGTTTTTGCATAATTGTTGTCATATCTTGTATCGCACCGCATTATAAGTATGTAAGAGTCATTATACTAATTGTAATATACTTTACATTAACCCAATTTAAATGATTATTAAAATTGACATACATTCATTATTTCTAATTATATGCAATTTTCAACGTCAGTAGGTTTGATAACGAATATACTCGTATGTTGAATAAATACCGAGTGATCATTTAAATTTCAGCTC
The DNA here is from genome assembly GCA_951805005.1 of Othius punctulatus. Taxonomy (NCBI): domain Eukaryota; kingdom Metazoa; phylum Arthropoda; class Insecta; order Coleoptera; family Staphylinidae; genus Othius; species Othius punctulatus. Next base: position 16,892,666 of record OX638141.1, read on the forward strand.
TATACTTTTTCAAGTTCAAATTGAGACCAATCAAGTTCAAATTGAGGCCAATCAATTTCAAATTGAGACTAAACAAAATCAAGTTGACACAAAACAATATCAAGTTGAGAGTAAACAAATAAAATTGATTATGACAACTTGATGTTGTTTAGTTCAACTTGATTTTGTTTAGTCTCAATTTGAAATTGATTGGTCTCCATTTGAAATTGATTGGTATCAATTTGAACTTGATTGGCCTCAATTTGAAATTGATTGGTCTCAATTTGAACTTGATTGGTCTCCAGTTATCCATGGAGATTTTCGCAGCCAATACGAAAGACGAGATTAGTGATCTAGCCTTAAAACATACTTTACTTGACAATAAACCCTTGAAATCTAAAAGTGTGTTTCGTGGGACCATAAAGCTGTCCGTCCACTAAGTCGGAAATGCGCCGCGCCGCGGTTAAGATCAGTTTGCAAAGGTAGGCTCGTTCGCCAAAAAAAAAAACGCTGCGCGGGTGTTTTTGAAATATACTGGCAGCTTGACAATATATAAATTTACCTATGCAATATCTGATCTTGGCCGCGTTTCTAACCTAGTGGACAGGCAGCTTTAAACAGCGCATTTGGCACCTAGAGTTATTAAATTGTAATACTTGTAAAACTATGTGGTTACTGCTTGGTGCAACATTTTTTAATCAAATGAAATAAAAACGCTTGAAAGAGTTTTACTGTTTTTAATAGATTTCTCTAGAATTGTTCAGTGTGTTTTGAAAATACGTCGATACGTAATGGTATTATTGAAAGCGCCTTGGGAATTCCCAACAAATTAGCTATGGAATTGGTTGTAATCTAAGGAATTTGTATAAAACAACTGTAGAGACATCTATTGAAAACAGCAAAAACGCATTGAAATATTTTTATTTCATTTAATATAGCCATTTTTATACTACTCTAAAAATCTCTAAAAATCGTCTTAAAATACCAGGTAACCTGAGAATGTTATGATTTATTGCGGTCAATTATACCCAAATGCACTGTACATTCATTTAACAAGACATAATTTTATGTGCGGAAACGCATTTTGAAGCAAGGTGAACAGGACAAAAATAATGTGGTACTTGACATTGTAAATTTGGTTCACCATAATAACTATTCTTGTCAACATTGTTTGCGTTGCTGTTGTAATAATTTATTTGGCAGGCTGAGAATTAAATTAAAGCGTTAAAGTATATAAATCGTAACGCAAATCTTTTATTCTCGAAGTTTACAAAGAGATGACGATTTCTATTAGGCTATTGGCCCTCGGTTTTTCCGCTTTCGGTAAAGTTTTCAACTAGCAATAAAGTAAAGAAAAAAATAAACAAAGAAGATATGGGAAACAAAGATAACAGGAAACAGAAGAGTCGGAAGACCAAAAAAGAAATGGGACAAAAATACTGGAAACCTATTAAATAAGAGGGGGATTTTGTGCATTGGTTATCCCCCTCTTATTTAATATGTTTCCAGTATTTTTGTCCCATTTCTTTTTGGTCTTTCGACTCTTGTGAAGTAAATATCAAAAAACAAAAAACGCTGGAACCAAATTACAAAATAAAGTACACGAAGGAGAGATAACAAAACTTCTACATCCGAAAGGGTATAAGAAGAAAGATTATAATAATATTAATAATAAAAAAAGTAAAATAAAATGAAGGAAAATAAAATATAGTAAAAGTGAAGTAAAGTGATAAAATTAATAGTAGTATTAAATAAAGTTATATTTATGTCACATATGATATGAAATTAAATTTATTTGCAACGATTTATATTGGTAGTATTAAGAGAATAAAACAAATTCAGGCTGTCCAATGTCAAATTTCCAAATACAAATTTCCGAAGAGCCAATCAAAAAATTTAAAGAAAAAATGAAAACTTGGATACCAGACATTTATTCGCTTTTTGTCATTACAATTACACCAATTAGTTTTGACCAAATTATAATTCAATTATTAATATTTGCAGTTAATAGAAACAAAATTTAAAAAAACAAAACCAAAAACAAAAACGTAAATTTTCAATTTATGTCACATATGATATTAAATTAAATTTATTTGCAACGATTTTTATTGGTAGTGTCAAGAGAATGAAACAAATGTAGGCTATCCAATGTCAAATTTCCAAATACAAATTTCCGAAGAGCCAATCAAAACATTTAAAGAAAAAATGAAAACTTGGATAGCACACATTTATTCGCCTTTTGCCATTACAATTACGCCAATTATTTTTGATCAATTTGTAATTCAATTATTAATATTAATTGCCAATCAAAATTTGTCAACTCTATAGAAAACAACAATATTGTGAATTCGTAAATTTGACATTTTTCTGTGTATTACATAATATACAGGGAGATTTTTATAAAAGTATACATAGGGGATATAACCCGTATGTATACTTTTCTAAAAACCTCCCTGTATGTCACATTGTAAATCTAATATAAAGTAGTTTATTTAATATCAAAATCTGTCCTATTATCAACTGTCAGAATCTGTGAAGTTTCTAGCACAACATTTTCAGCTCCAACTGTAGAAATTTGACCTATTTTCGAGCTGAATTTTGCAAATATATAAAATTTTCAAATTGTTTCATAAATTGTTAAAATTCATCAATTTTCCAAATGCATCTGTCAAAATCTGGTAATTAACAATTTTTCAAAATCTGCCAACTTCCTCCAGTTGTGAAAATTTGTCAAATTTACTCCTATGACAATAATATTTACAAAAAAAATTAGTAGTACTCTGCCAATGAATATTGTGATTCATAAACACCTTTTGGCATTTTTTATTCTCGTTATAATTATACCGTACTAGATCAAAAAAAGGGCAACTCTTAAAGGAGTTTTACCTTTATTTTAGCTGAGTACCACACATTTATTCGTTTTTCACATTTGTCATTATAATTACACCAATTATTTTTGCTCAAATTGTAATTCAATTATTAATATTTGCAGTTAATAGAAACAAAATTTTAAAAAAACACAAAAGCAAATTTTCAATTTATGTCACATATGATATTAAATTAAATTTATTTGCAATGATTCATATAGGTAGTGCCAAGAGAACAAAACAAATTCAGGCTATCCAATGCCAAATTTTCAAATATAAATTGCCGCAGAGCGAATCAAAAAATTTAAAGAAAAAATGAAAACTTGGATACCACACATTTATTCGCCTTTTGTCATTACAATTACACCAATTATTTTTGCTTAAATTGTAATTCAATTAATAATATTTGCAGTTATAGAAACAAAATGAAAAAAACAAAACAAAAACAAAAACGTAAATTTTCAATTTATGTCACATATGATATTAAATTAAATTTATTTGCGACGATTTATATTGGTTAAGGGTTAAGAGAATGAAACAAATTCAGGCTATCCATCAAATTTCCAAATACAAATATCCGAAGCTGTTCATTTGTAATCTATTGGAAAATTGTATCAAATCTACAAGTGCAGCATATTAAATCTATCATATTTTCTATTGCAACTATCCAAATTTGTCAAATTTTCATTTGCGAGTGTCAAAATCTGCCATTTTTAAAGTGGAATTGTCGAAATTTGTCATTTTCATCTGCAACTATGAAAAACTGTTGAGATTTTACTAACGTTGTAATTTGCAATAGAACAGTTGAAACATGCCAAATTTTTACACTGAGGTTATCAAAAATGTTCAATTTTCAATAGCAATTGCCCAATTTTTCAATTTTTCTACACAAATATTTAAATACTAATCTGCAGAGGTAGAATTTGTTTAAACTTTATTGCTGTTGCTAAAAGTGTCAACTGCAATTTTCCAAAACTGTTTCCTGGTTCCAAACTGGTTTCAAAACAAAAATTTTCGTCTAAAACTGCTGTAACCTTATGATCTTTTAGCAACGTGTCAACTATACCTTTTCAACTACAATTTCAGAAAAAGTAATATCAAATTCAGAAAAAAGTAGAATCATTTTCAGAGAAAGTAAAGTCAATTTCAGAAAAAGTAACATCAAATTCAAAAAAACTTCTGAAGATGTAATGTCAATTTCAGAATGTTTATACAGAAGACTGTTAGAGCGAATGAAACTGAGTGAACTGTTGAATAGTTTTGAATTTTAATATCATAATAATAACTATGAACTATAACATAACGATATTGGCCTAATTCCGTAAGTTATGAAGATATTGTATTATATAAATTATTAATAATGTACCTGAAGTATTGTACTGAGTATTCTAAACTAAGTTGTAAAGTCTGACACTAAACACTAAACAATGCTGAAGATATTGTATTATATAAATTATTAATAATGTACCTGAAGTATTGTACTGAGTATTCTTAACTAAGTTATAAACTCTGACACTAAACACTAAACAATGCTGAATGGACTTTTTCTGAAGTCGAAGTTAATTTTTCTGAATATGATGTTACTTTTTCTGAATATGATGATACTTTTTCTGATTATGATTATACCTTTTCTGAAATTGATTCTCCTTTATCTGAAATTGACTTTCCTCTTTCTGAAATTGAAGTTAAAAAGGTATGTTTCAATATTATAATAATAATAATAATCCTTACTACTTCTCCACAACAAGTATTAATTGTCATTGTCAAAATCTGCCAAATTTTCTGAAGTTTACTCGAAATATCAAAATTTGTCAAATCTATAGGACCATATTGTGAATTCATAAATAGCAACTTTGACAATTTTCATTTTATTACATAACATGTGTCAGTGTCACATTGCAAGTCTGTCAAATATACCTTTTCAACTTCAGTTTCAGAAAAAATATCAAATTCAAAAAAAGTAGAATTATTTTCAGAGAAAGTAAAATAAATTTCAGAAAAAGCAACAACAAATTCAAAGAAACTTCTGAAGATGTAAATCAATTGATTTAAATAACATCTTCGTGAATCACTACCTTTGCAAAAAAAATTACACAAATTATAAAAAAAAAACAAAAAAAAACATGATTTCAAGATGTAATAAGCATAGCTCTTTAATTTTTTAAAATATAATAAAAAATGTAGTTCCTTACAATGGAAATTGAATCAGGTAATCCCCTCTGATGTCAAGAAAAATTTATGATTCTGTACCTTGTGTATCAGGGTTTATTAATTAGAATTTATATATATATGAATACGAATTTCAATATATCCTAAAACTTTACGCTCTAATAAAGTTAAAAAAAGCACAAAAACTACTAATTGGACGCGTGGTTATGTGTTCATGTATGGATTTGTATTAATGAAACACCAACGCGAAGATACATGTAGAACAAATATACACCCACACTTGAATCCAGAAATAACTGCACGATTAGCAAGCCACTTCTAGTGGTCAGTTGGATCGTCCCAAATTTTCGCTATTTGCAAAATGCCATCGTATAACCTTGTACACAGTTTTTTGTGTATTATATGCCCTAGTTTTACCGATTTCGATTTCTAATCGCTGTGCCTTCTGAGATTTTAGTATATACACAAAACTTACTCAATTTGCCCCTCACCTAGAAGGAGTCGATTGCTTCATTACTTTAACCCAAAGACAGTTCAATACTAGTCTGACCCATAATACCATATTTAACCGGACGATGATATTTCGTAATAATGCACTGTGCTACATCTGCTGCTTGTAATTTTCGTTTTGTAAGTTCTCGTTGGTGCGGTAATAAAATTCAAAGGTTGTGGTATCATTGGGAACCTGTTTTCGATTAATACATGTCCAATTACATTATTTATAATTTGATCTAATGACGATAGCAATGCTAATTGCAATTACATTCTGTGAATATTTTTTCGTTTACCTCCGTGCAAATTGAACACAAATCAATGTTTCATATACAGGGTGTTAATACTAAGTTGTAACACCCGAAAATGGCAGTTAGAACTCATTGAAACAAACAACTTTTCTTAGTTAAATTTTTTGAATTGGAGCCCAAGTTCCTAGTTATTGGCGTTCTTTTGTTTTTCGTAAAATCGTCATTACTCCCTTATTTTAAGAAATATTTAAAAAATACAAAAACATTCAGCATGTGTTATCGGTTCTCTAAAACATTTGTATTTACAATTATTTTCTATTTTATCAAATAACAAAATGGCGACCGAAGAAAAATTTCGAAACAAGATATTTTGAAAATCACTCGATTGATTTTTGAAAATTAAACATTTATGAAATCCTTAAACTATATTATAACATTTGTCTGAAACATTTTTTTCGATATGTCCAAAAAAGTTATTATTCAAATTGAATTACAAGATAAATTTTAACAAACTGCAATCGTTTAAAACAAAGTAGGCTAACCTTAAGTTAGGCCATTAAACAAGTTGAGGCACGTGTTTTCTAGTTTGTACGTTCAAATTTAAATACTTTTTGATTTTGTTCTTCGGAAATTTCTGCTTCATCTTGAAAAGTTTCTGTCACGTTTATCATTTGTGTGCGTATTTTGCATAATTTGTGTATAAAAATGCATAATTATCAAAACAGACCAATGTTATAATATAGTTCAAGGATTTTATAAATGTTTTATTTTCAAAAATCGATCAATTGGTTTTCAAAATATCTTGCTTAGAATTTTTTGATCGGTCGCCATTTTGTTATTTGATAAAATAGAAAATAATTGTAAATACAAATGTTTTAGAGAACCGAAAGCGCATGTTGAACGTTTTTGTATTTTTTAAATATTCTTCAAAATAAGGGAGTGATGACGATTTTTCGAAAAACAAAAGAACGCCAATAACTATGAACTTGGGCTCCAATTCAAAAATTTTAACTAAGAAAAGTTGTTTTTTTAATGAGTTCTAACTGCCATTTTCGGGTGTTACAACTTAGTATTAACACCCTGTATATACAGAGTGTCCCTGTTGAAAGTTTTTGGGGTTCCTGATAAAATGAAAATTTGGAAAATTCATCCGAACATTGCTGATTGTGTTCTCCCCAAGTGAAATACAGGGTGCGACAGAATGTAATACCACATTTCAAAAATCACTGTTTCATTATGTCTTTACAAAATTAATAAAAGTGCTAATGTTTTCAGTACCAATGATCTCAAATAGTTACAATAAATGTTTGAAAAAGTATATTTCATTAAGAGTATGGAAATAAGGATTTTTCCGTGCACGCGTGACGAATTCTCATGTGAGGCGAAGCGAACACGGGAAGCCATGCAAGCACGAAAAAATCCATTTCTGGACGAGTAATGAACGATACTTTTTAGTACACTTATTCTTATAAGCACTCTAAACTCTGTTCCATTTTTATTTTTAACTTAATTGGCTCTCTTAGGGTGACATTATTATTGGCCAATGTAAAAAGTCACTAGACTTGAAAAAGTAGGTTATATTTAAAAAAAAAAAGAGGTTATATTTTATGACAGAGGGCAATGTTGCCATCAAATTGAGTATATATTGAAGCAATAATTTAATTATTTTAATATATGAATTAGGCAACGTTGTTACAAATCTGATATTTAAATTTTTTTCACTGTCAGCTCATTTTTGTTGTTGTTATGTGTAAAACTGTAAAACTGTATAAAATTAAACCACATACTTCTCAGTTAAAAATAAAAATAGAATATTTGTGATTGACTTTTTAAATTTAGGGCATGGAAAAAATCGGAGATCGGGAAAAGTTTTTCGTGCGCTGTTCTGAAAATGCCACCTTTACGTCATTGTAAAGACGGATGAAAACAAGGTATTTTCACATAAGTATAATAAAAATAAAATTTCCATATAAATACCATATTAATAAATCGTCTCGCCAAATGAATTATCACATTCTTGACCAGCCTTCTGCAAGAACAATGCATCTTCTAATTTACAATTTGGGCTTGAAACCGGTCTTCAGTTGCCTTCTATAAAAATTTGGTGTCAAAATATCTTATTCGATTTAATTGTCTCGTCTCGTAAAATCGTCTCATAAAATCGTCTCGTAAAATTAATTATTACATTCTTGACCAACCTTCTGCAAGAACAATGCATATTCTTCTGACCGGGAAAAGTTTTCCGTGCTCTGTTCTGAAAATGTCACCTTTACGTCATTGTACAAACGGATGAAAACAAGGCATTTTCAGATAAGTATAATAAAACTAAAATATCCATATAAATACCATATTAACAAAATCGTCTTGTAGAATTAATTATTACATTCTTGACCAGCCTTCAGCAAGAACAATGCATCTTCCAATTTACACTTTGGGCTTCAAACCAGACTCCAGTTGTTATTTGGTGTCAAAATATCTTATTTGATTTCATTGTTATTTTAGCAATACACATATTTACATTTATATTTATATAAAGAGGAAATAGAACACTCAGGAAAAATTTAAATAATAAGAATAATTATAAATAATTACTTTCTCTCGTAAGATCATTTTCTCACATATAAAGACATTTTTTAATGACTTCCTCGTATCAACGTACAGTTTCATACTGTTAGATGATTTTATTGTTCAAGCTGCACACATGACCAATTTTCCTGAATTGTTCTTATAATTAAGAATAATTATTGCACATTTTAAAATAAACACATACAGTTTTTAATTGATGTTTCATATTTATACTGATAATGATATTGATATGCAATTGTATGATATTGTGTATGTATCGTGTGTAAGTGTGCATATGATAATATCAGGCTAATATATGGGCATTTTAAAGCAGAAAACTATGGACTAAATTAAATGCTAAAACTAATCGATAAGACTCATACATGTATGTTTATAGGTTATCTACACAAATTTGTACATTTGTCAGATACTTGATGACTTAATGTACGCATGGAATACAGAAAACTGGCACAGTTAATATGTTCTCATGTGAATGTGGGTGATATAGTTAATATACAGGGTGTCCAAGATAAGGATCAACAGCATTAGGGTCAAATTACAAAAAAATTGCGCAATCTAGTGGTCAATAATATTCTGTTGAGAAATTTCCGCTTACTTCCGGAGATATTCGATAAAAGCCGAACTCTTGCGATTTCGTTTTTTTTCTTCTGAAGTTATTTGAAAAGATATAAGAAAACCAAAGACACTTTCTCATTGCCACATTTTTAGGTCTATCTTATATTTTTTTGTATTAAATAATATACAGGGTGTTTCAGGGGGAAGTGCAAATATTTTGGGAAGTTGTGGTATGGATGATTCTAAGTAAAAAATGTCATATGAGCATGTGTCCCATCGTTAGTCAATCGTTATAACTGTCAATTACGATAATTTGTCATTTGTTTTAAAAAAGCTCTGTAACTAAAAATTAAAAAAAAATCAATACATGCGGTTAAATTACAAAAAAAAGTTGCACAATTTAGTGGTCAGTAATATTCTGTTGAAAAAACCAGAAAAATCCGCTTACTTCCGGATATATTCGACAAAAGCCGAAATCTTGCGATTTCGTTTTTATTTTTTTCTGAAGTTATTTGAAAAGATAGAAGAAAACCAAAGACACTTTCTCATTGCCACATATTTTGGTCTATCTGATATTTTTCTGTATAAAATAATATACAGGGTGTTTCAGGAGGAAGTGCAAATATTTTGAGAAGTTGTGTTATTAATGATTCTAAGTAAAAAATGTCATATGAGCATGTGTCCCATCGTTAATCAACGGTTATAACTGTCAATTGCGATTATTTGTCATTTGTTTTAAAAAAGCTCTACACCTTTTCAAGTTCAAATTGAGACCAATCAATTTCAAATTGAGGCCAATCAAGTTCAAATTGATACCAATCAAGTTCAAACTGAGACTAAACAAAATCAAGTTGACACTAAACAATATCAAATTGAGAGTAAACAAATAAAATTTATTATGACAACTTGGTATTGTTTAGTGTCAACTTGATTTTGTTTAGTCTCAACTTGAAATTGATTGGTATCAATTTGAACTTGTTCTGTTCATTTAATGACGACGAAGACAACAATTATTACTTAATTTTAATATAGAATAGGTACCAAAATAGTAACTAAAAACAAATTAGCATGAAAAGTAGTTAAACATAGAAACATTATAGTTATTCAGAACCAAACTTATTATTTTGTTACTGTGTTATTATGCGAATTGTTCTGTTCATTTGATTATCTTAAAATCATAAAATTGGGCGATACATTTTGTCTTTCTCTGCAACTGTCAAAATTTGTTAAATTCTAAGTTTTAGTTGTAAAAACATGTCAATATTTCAATAGATACTGCAAAAATCTGCCAAATTTGTCAATTTTTGATGTCCAAGTGCAAAAGTGTAGACATGTATTAGGTGTATCAAGTGCAACTGTCCATATACAGGGTTGTTCAAAAAGTGTGGTCCAAAAATTACGGTAAAAATATGCAAAAATTGTGCCAAATTTTCAATTGCAACTGTGAAAATCTGTTCAATTATTAACGACTTTCTAAATGCATAAAAGTTCCAACAGAGACCTTCAAAATGTATAAAATTCGAAGCTTCAGCTATGAAAATCTATCAATTTTTCAATAGATTCCGCCCAAATCTGTAAGATTTGTACATCTAAAAATGTATACATCTGTAAGATATTTAAGTACAATTGTCAACATACGTCAAATTTTCAATTAAAACCGTCGAAATTTGTAAAATTTTCAATTTCAACTGTCAAAATTTGTTAAATTCTAAGCTTCAGTTGTGAAAACCTGTCAATATTTAAATAGATACTGCAAAAATCTGCCAAAATTTGTCAATTTTTGATGTCCAAGTACAAACATGTAAAAATGTATTAGGTGTATCAAGTGCAACTGTCCATATACAGGATGGTTCAAAAGGTGTGGTCCAAAAATTAAGGTGTAAAGCTACAAAAATTGTGTCAAATTTTCAGTTGCAACTGTTTAAATCTGTTCAATTATTAATAACTTTCTAAATGAGTAAAATTTTCAACAGAGACCTTCAAAATGTATAAAATTCTAAGCTTCAGCTATGAAAATCTATCAATTTTTCAATAAATTCCGCCCAAATCTGTAAGATTTGTACATCTAAAAATGTATACATCTGTAAGATATTTAAGTACAATTGTCAACCTACGTCAAATTTTCAATTAAAACCGTCGAAATTTGTAAAATTTTCAATTGCAACTGTTGCAAAATTTGTTAAATTCTAACCTTCAGTTGTGAAAACCTGTCAATATTTCAATAGATAATGCAAAAATCTGCCAAAATTTGTCAATTTTTGATTTCCAAGTACAAACATGTAAAAATCATGGATCAGATGTATCGAGTGCAACTGTCCATATACAGGATGGTTCAAAAGGTGTGGTCCAAAAATTAAGGTGTAAAGCTACAAAAATTGTGCCAATTTTTCAATTGCAACTGTTTAAATCTGTTCAATTATTAATAACTTTCTAAATGAGTAAAATTTCCAACTAATACCTTCAAAATATATAAAATTCTAAGCTTCAGCTTTGAAAATCTATCAACTTTTCAATAGATCCCGCCCAAATCTGTAAGATTTGTACATCTAAAAATGTATACATCTGTAAGATATTTAAGTACAATTGTCATCATACGTCAAATTTTCAATTAAAACCGTCGAAATTTGTAAAATTTTCAATTGCAACTGCCAAAATTTGTTAAATTCTAAGCTTCAGTTGTGAAAAAACGTCAATATTTCAATAGATACTGCAAAAATCTGCCAAAATTTGACAATTTTTTATGTCCAAGTACAAACATGTAAAAATGTATCAGATGTATCAAGTGCAACTGTCCATATACAGGGTGGTTCAAAAAGTGTGGTCCAAAAATTACAGTCAAAATATGCAAAAATTGTGCCAAATTTTCAATTGCAACTGTCAAAATCTGTTCAATTATTAACGACTTTCTAAATGGATAAAAGTTCCAACAGAGACCTTCAAAATGTATAAATCTATCAAAAATCTATTAATTTTTCAATAGATTCCGCCCTAATCTATAAGATTTGTACGTCTAAAAATGTATACATCTGTAAGATATTTAAGTACAATTATCAACATAGTCAAATTTTCAATTAAAACCGTCGAAATTTGTAAAATTTTCAATTGCATCTGTCAAAATTTGTTAAATTCTAAGCTTCCGTTGTGAAAACCTGTCAATATTTTAATAGGTACTGCAAAAATCTGCCAAAAATTGTCAATTTTTGATGTCCAAGTACAAACATGTAAAAATGTATCAGATGCATCAAGTGCAACTGTCCATATACAGGATGGTTCAAAAGGTGTGGTCCAAAAATTAAGGTGTAAAGCTACAAAAATTGTGCCAAATTTTCAATTGCAACTGTTTAAATCTGTTCAATTATTAATAACTTTCTAAATGAGTAAAATTTCCAACTAATAAGACCTTCAAAATTTATAAAATTCTAAGCTTTAGCTGTGAAAATCTGTCAATTTTTCAATAGATTCCGCCCAAATCTGTAAGATTTGTACGTCTAAAAATGTATACATCTGTCAGATATTTAAGTACAATTGTCAACATACGTCAAATTTTCAATTAAAACCGTCGAAATTTGTAAAAAAATTCAATTGCAACTATCAAATTTTGTTAAATTCTAAGCTTCAGTTGTGAAAACCTGTCAATATTTCAATAGATACTGCAAAAAATCTGCCAAAATTTGTCAATTTTTGATGTCCAAGTACAAACATGTAAAAATGTATCAGATGTATCAAGTGCAACTGTCCATATACAGGATGGTTCAAAAGGTGTGGTCCAAAAATTAAGGTGTAAAGCTATAAAAATTGTGCCAAATTTTCAATTGCAACTGTTTAAATCTGTTCAATTATTAATAACTTTCTAAATGAGTAAAATTTCCAACTAAGACCTTCAAAATATATAAAATTCTAAGCTTCAGCTATGAAAATCTATAAATTTTTCAATAGATTCCGCCCAAATCTGTAAGATTTGTACATCTAAAAACGGGTACATCTGTAAGATATTTAAGTACAATTGTCAACATACGTCAAATTTTCAATTAAAACCGTCGAAATTTGTAAAATTTTCAATTGCAACTGCCAAAGTTTGTTAAATTCTAAGCTTCAGTTGTGAATAAACGTCAATATTTAAATAGATACTGCAAAAATCTGCCAAAATTTGTCAATTTTTGATGTCCAAGTACAAACATGTAAAAATGTATTAGGTGTATCAAGTGCAACTGTCCATATACAGGATGGTTCAAAAGGTGTGGTCCAAAAATTAAGGTGTAAAGCTACAAAAATTGTGCCAAATTTACAATGGCAACTGTTTAAATCTGTTCAGTTATTAATAACTTTCTAAATGAGTAAAATTTCCAACTGAGACCTTCACGATTTATAAAATTTTAAGCTTCAGCTGTGAAAATCTGTCAATTTCTCAATAGTTTCCGCCCAAATCTGATAAAATTTGTGCATTTTTCATATCCCACTGTTAAAATGTATACAACTAGCAGATTTTTAAGTGCAATTGTCAACATACGTCAAATTTTGAATTAAAACAGTCGAAATCTGTGAAATTTTCAATTGCAACTGTCAAAAATTATTAAATTCTAAGCTTCAGTTGTGAAAACTTGTGGATATTTCAATAGATACTGCCAAAATATCCAAAATTTGTCATTTTTTTATGTCCAAGTGCAAAAATTTTAAATTTATCAGATGTATCATCATTTGAACACCTACTACACCAAAATGTCAATGTCAATATTTCAATAGATACTGCAAAAATCTGCAAAAATTTGTCAATTTTTGATGTTCAAGTACAAACACGTAAAAATGTATCAGATGTATCAAGTGCAACTGTCCATATACAGGATGGTTCAAAAGGTGTGGTCCAAAAATTAAGGTGTAAAGCTACAAAAATTGTGCCAAATTTTCAATTGTAACTGTTTAAATCTGTTCAATTATTCTAAATGAGTAAAATTTCCGACTGAGACCTTCACAATTTATAAAATTCTAAGCTTCAGCCGTGAAAATCTGTCAATTTCTCAATAGATTCCGCCCAAATCTGTAAGATTTGTACATCTAAAAATGTATACATCTGTAAGATATTGAAGTACAATTGTCATCATACGTCAAATTTTCAATTAAAACCGTCGAAATTTGTAAAATTTTCAATGGCAACTGCCAAAATTTGTTAAATTCTAAGCTTCAGTTGTGAAAAAACGTCAATATTTCAATAGATACTGCAAAAATCTGCCAAAATTTGTCAATTTTTGATGTCCAAGTAAAAACATGTAAAAATGTATCAGATGTATCAAGTGTCCATATACAGGATGGTTCAAAAGGTGTGGTCCAAAAATTAAGGTGTAAAGCTACAAAAATTGTGCCAAATTTTCAATTGCAACTGTCTAAATCTGTTCAATTATTAATAACTTTCTAAATGAGTAAATTTTCCAACTGAGAACTTCACGATTTATAAAATTCTAAGCTTCAGCTGTGAAAATCTATCATTTTTTCAATAGATTCCGCCCAAATCTGTAAGATTTGTACATTTAAAAATGTATACATCTGTAAGATATTTAAGTACAATTGTCAACATACGTCAAATTTTCAATTAAAACCGTCGAAATTTGTGAATTTTCCAATTGCAACTGTCAAAATTTGTTAAATTCTAAGCTTCAGTTGTGAAAACCTGTCAATATTTCAATAGATACTGCAAAAATCTGCCAAAAATTGACAATTTTTGATGTCCAAGTACAAACATGTAAAAATGTATCAGATGTATCAAGTGCAACTGTCCATATACAGGATGGTTCAAAAAGTGTGGTCCAAAAATTACGGTCAAAATATGCAAAAATTGTGCCAAATTTTCAATTGCAACTGTCAAAATCTGTTCAATTGTTAACGACTTTCTAAATGGATAAAAGTTCCAACAGAGACCTTCAAAATGTATAAATCTATCAAAAATCTATTAATTTTTCAATAGATTCCGCCCTAATCTGTAAGATTTGTACGTCTAAAAATGTATACATCTGTAAGATATTTAAGTACAATTATCAACATAGTCAAATTTTCAATTAAAACCGTCGAAATTTGTAAAATTTTCAATGGCAACTGCCAAAATTTGTTAAATTCTAAGCTTCAGTTGTGAAAAAACGTCAATATTTAAATAGATACTGCAAAAATCTGCCAAAAATTGTCAATTTTTGATGTCCAAGTACAAACATGTAAAAATGTATCAGATGCATCAAGTGCAACTGTCCATATACAGGATGGTTCAAAAGGTGTGGTCCAAAAATTAAGGTGTAAAGCTACAAAAATTGTGCAAAATTTCCAATTGCAACTGTTTAAATCTGTTCATCTATTAATAACTTTCTAAATGAGTAAAATTTCCAACTGAGACCTTCATAATTTATAAAATTCTAAGCTTCAGCTGTGAAAATCTGTAAATTTCTCAATAGTTTCCGCCCAAATCTGTTAAAATTTGTACATTTTTCATATCCCACTGTAAAAATGTATACAACTAGCAGATTTTTAAGTGCAATTGTCAACATACGTCAAATTTTGAATTAAAACAGTCGAAATCTGTGAAATTTTCAATTGCAACTATCAAAATTTAATAAATTCTAAGCTTCAGTTGTGAAAACTTGACGATATTTCAATAGATACTGCCACAATATCCCAAATTTGTCCTTTTTATGTCCAAGTGAAAAAATTTAAAATTTATCAGATGTATCATCATTTGAACACCTACTACACCAAAATGTCAATGTCAATATTTTAATAGATACTGCAAAAATCTGCAAAAATTTGTGAATTTTTGATGTCCAAGTACAAACATGTAAAAATGTATCAGATGTATTAAGTGCAACTGTCCATATACAGGATGGTTCAAAAGGCGTGGTCCAAAAATTAATTTATTTACTCAATAAATACTCAATTTGATGGGAACATTGCCCACTGTCATAAAATATAACCTCTTTTTTTAAATATAACCTATTTTTTTAAGTCTAGACTTTTTACATTGACCAACAAAACTGTTTAATTGTGTGTTAAAAATAAATATGCAACGGAGTTTAACATTTTAAATAAAAATATGCGTGTATATACAGGGTGGTAAAAAGTTTGGATGAAAATTTAATTTTTTTTTTTTTTATGTTGAGTGATAATTGGTGTGGTCATTGACCCTATCTTTGCCAACACCTGGAATATACCAACAAAAAGTCATATTCAGAAGAAAACTACTAAAACTTTATTATAACAAAAAAATTGTGAATGTTCATTAACGTTCACAAATTTGATTATTCACGTAAAACGCATCACTTTACATAAATATTGGCGCAATTGAAGTCCATACGATAGTGACACACTTAGCCAGTCGACATGTGTCTTCATTTAACCTCGCGATTTAATTTATTGCACGGTCATCATAAATGAAATATAAATATTATAAATATTATTAACGTAACGTTTCACGTGTTCATTAACCACTTTCTTACCGTCACGCACGTCTCTCCAATTCCAATATCATTTCTCTTACGCAATGTGAGAAAAAACTAGTCGTATCACAATGAAATTAACATGACCCTGATAGTAGTTGTTGTACCTATTAATAACAATTAGTTTGTCCCGAAATTGCCTAATGTCTGGACGTTATTTTCGAGTTAGGATATCAGAAACATGCTGTGTAACAGCGTATGCTTAATTATTGTACAATCGTATATTATATATACAGAATGAATTGGACGTGCGGACATTTTCACAATATCATTTGTATTCTTTAAAGTGTTAGTACACTTTATATGGGACAAAATTTCACTACAGGAATTCTCTGCATTAATAAATTTGTAATCAACATCGTTTAGCATACGTAAATTACTTTTACTAACTGTGTTGTGTTATATAGAGTGATTTCTATTCATTTATAATTTCTCAATCAGTTCTATATACATATTTACTCATTTGTTTGACACTAACTGCCTAATTACATAAAATCAGTGATTTTATTTAGTAATTTAGTTTAATTAGTATTTAAACAATGTTGAATTTAATTTATCAATAAATAGTTTTATTATAGTTTCATCCATTTCTTCAATTAAGAAGAAAACAATAAAAAGTAAATATTTTATTTTGTTTAATATATTGTTTTCTATGTGTAAAGAATAATGTTCAATTTTATTCATTTGTGTTACACAATGCTCCACACTACTCATAACTCGGTCAGATACTGGATGTCCCATGTAAAACGAGTAATTTTAGATTTTTGAATTACATATTCGCATTTTTTTTTTCTTTAAAAGGTTTATCATTTGCTGTGATATTTAAAATATCAATTACAATCGTGGAGCTATTGATTTCTTACAACATTTCCTCTCGGCATACAAATTGTTCATATATTCATTGTCATAATATTTTGTGGTCATTCTTAAATTTGAATGAATATTACGAAATTTTCATGGAAATTCTAAAATAATTATGAAAACTGCATTCCTTTTTCAGGACATTTTAAAATGAAATGTAAATTACAAATCGCTGATGGAATAAATTAAATTTGAGTACATTTACATGATAATTCAAAAATTAGCACGGAAATTACGAAATTTTAATGGGAAACGTCATAAAATTTTGTGGTCATTCTTAAATTTGAATGAATATTGCGAAATTTTCGTAGAAATTCTAAAATAATTAGGAAAACAGCATTCCTTTTTGAGGACATTTTAAAATGACATGGAAATTACAAATAGCTGATAGAATACATTAAATTTGAGTACATTTACATGATAATTCAAAAATTAGCACGGAAATTACGAAATTTCAATGGGAAATGTTATAAAATTTTGTGTTTATTCTTAAATTTGAATGAATATTACGAAATTTTCATGGAGATTCTAAAATTATTACGAAAACTGCATACCTTTTTAAGGACATTTTAAAATGAAATGGAAATTACAAATAGTTAATGGATTAAATTAAATTTGAGTACATTTACATGATAATTCAAAAATTAGCACGGAAATTAGGAAATTTTAATGGGAAATGTAATAAAATTTTGTGGTCATTCTTAAATTTGAATGAATAATACGAAATTTTCATGGAAATTCTTAAATTATTAGGAAAACTGCATACCTTTTGTGGACATTTTAAAATTAAATGGAAATTATAAATACCTAATGAGAATAACTTTAATTTGAGTACATTTGCATGAAAGTTCCAAAATTAGCATACCAATTTTGAAATTTAAATAGGAAATGTCATAATATTTTGTGGTCATTTTGAAATTATAAATATATGCATATTACGAAATTTTCATGGAAATTCCCAAATTATTATGAAAACTGCGTACCCTTTTCCTTTTTATGGACATTTTAAAATGAAATGGAAATTACAAATACCTGATGGAATTTCTTAAATTTGAGTACATTTTTATGATACTTCAAAAACTGGCACGGAAATAATGAAATTTGAATAGAAATTGTCAAAATATTTTGTGGTAACTCTTACAGTTTAATGAAAATTACGAAATTTCATTGGAATTACTAAAATTGGAATGGAAATTAAGACTTTTTGTAAATGGAACGGAAATTGAGAGGGACATTTAACACTTTTAAATTAAATTTGAGTACATTTACATGATAATTCAAAAATTAGCACGGACGTTACGAAATTTTAATGGGAAATATCATAAAATTTTGTGGTTATTCTTAAATTTGAATGAATATTACGAAATTTTCATGGAAATTCTAAAATTATTAGGAATACTGCATACCTTTTTGTGGACATTTTAAAATGAAATGGACATTACAAATACCTGATGGAATTTCTTAAATTTAAGTACATTTTTATGATACTTCAAAAACCAGCACGGAAATTATGAAATTTTAATGGAAAATGTCATAAAATTTTGTTGTCATTCTTAAATTTGAATGAATATTACGAAATTTTCATGAAAATTCTAAATTATTAGGAAAACTGCATACCTTTCTGTGGACATTTTAAAATGAAATGGAAATTAGAAATACCTAATGGGAATAACTTTAAATTTTAGTACATTTGCATGATAATTCAAAAATTAGCACGGAAATTACGAAATTTTAATGGGAAATGCCATAAAATTTTGTGGTCATTCTTAAATTTCAATGAATATTACGAAATTTTCATGGAAATTCTAAAATTATTAAGAAATTTTGCATACCTTTTTAAGGACATTTTAAAATGAAATGGACATTACAAATAGCTGATGAAATAAATTAAATTTGAGTACATTTACATGATAATTCAAAAGTTAGCACGGAAATTACGAAATTTTAGTGGGAAATGTCATAAAATTTTGTGGTCATTCTTAAATTTGAATGAATATTACGTAATTTTCATGGAAATTCTAAAATTATTAGGAAAACTGCATACCTTTTTGTGGACATTTTAAAATGAAAGGGAAATTACAAATACCCAATGGGAATAACTTAAATTTGAGTACATTTACATGTTAATTCAAAAATTAGCACGGAAATTGCGAAATTTTAATGGGAAATGTCATAAAATTTTGTGGTCATTCTTAATTTTGAATGAATATTACGAAATTTTCATGGAAATTCTAAAATTATTAGGAAAACTGCATACCTTTTTGTGGACATTTTAAAATGAAATGGAAATTACAAATACCTAATGGGAATAACTTAAATTTGAGTACATTTGCATGAAAATTCCAAAATTAGCATACAAATTTCGAAAGTTAAATAGGAAATGTCATAATATTTTGTGGTCATTTTGAAATTATAATGAATATTACGAAATTTTCAGGGAAATTCTTAAATTATTATGAAAACATTTTCTTTATTTTCTTTTTTTTTTTCTTTCTTTTCTTTTCATTTTGCATTTTCTTACCATAAGAAAAGTATCTTAATGGAACTGAAAATTATGCAGAAAAGTAGTTTAAGGAACTAAAAACTATCTAGAAAAGTAGCTTAAGGTCAAAGCTCTCATGTAAAAATAAATTAGGAAAACGAATTGTCCTTGTTTTTTAATATTTTTAATATTAAAAAATATTAAAATATTTTAATTGAAAATGATGTAGAAAAGTAGCTTAAGGAACTAAAAATTATCTAGAAAAGTAGCTTAAGGTCAAGGCTCTCATGAAAAATAAAATTAAAAAAAAAATGTCTAAGAACTGTATTGTGGTATTATCTATCATCCCTGTGAACAAATCTTTTCTAGAAATTCTAATTCGGGTAATTTTGTTGTTGTGTTTCGGCTTTGGTTTTGGTTTCAGTTTTGGTTTCAGTTTTGAACTGCTGAAGATTTTTGGTTTTGGATTTCAACCGTTAGCTGTATGAAACGTTTTTTTTTTTTTTTTACATCAAACGCAAGGTTGGATGTTTATTTCTGAATCGTTTGTGAATTCATTGACAAAACTGTTACTCACGGTCAAAGTTACGATTCAAGGTAGTCTCTGGCCAATAATATCTTGATAGGTCAGTAGTGTACCATTATAATGCGAAACTATTTGTGAATTATTTATGATTTTGGTTTTGTTTTTGCAACAATCCTCGTATGTGAATATCTCAAGGAGATATTCTCCTTATATTATTTATTATATCTCTATATATTATTTTCAAATAACTTATTTTTCAAATAACTATACCATTTGTATAAATTTATTGTAACCCATTACTTCGTATTTATAAACTACACCTTGATCTGATTTCCATTATTATTATAATTTTTGAATATTTATATCCTAAACCGAGTATTTCATCGCCATAGTTGCAACACTAAAATATGTACCTAAATCCATATCATTTTGTAATCATTCAAATACATTTTTGCTACATGCTTATGTTATACATTTGTGTATAGAACAATGCAAGAACTGCCAATGTTACCATTACACAACTAATTAATGGAACCTAGTAGGTAAGGTTATATACCTTTAGAACACATTTTGGATTCGGCCCAAAATAACATGTTGAATTTTGATCTAATATTTAATCTAATTAAGTTTAAGGTTTTATCCTTAAATTACCAGTTAGTATTTAAGTTATTATTATTAGGTACTTACTGGTAAAATTATTTTTATTTTAATATTTATTTATTTTATTTCGCCTGACTAGTTTCAGTTTCTAAAAAAACATCATCAGAGGCCATCATCAATTTGAATTTTGAAATTTGAAAGTTAATAACTTCAAACAGACATTAACTTTCAAGTTAAATTTCAAAATTCAAATTGATGATGGCAATTTAACTTGAAAGTTAATGTCTGTTTGAAGTTATTAACTTTCAAATTTCAAAATTCAAATTGATGATGGCCTCTGATGATGTTTTTTTAGAAACTGAAACTAGTCAGGCGAAATAAAATAAATAAATAATAAAAAGAAAAAGAAAGAAAACACAACTTCAAACAGACATTAACTTTCAAATTTCAAAATTCAAATTGATAATCATAAAAATAAGATCAGGATACGTATACAGGGTGTTAATACTAAGTTGTAACACCCGAAAATGGCAGTTAGAACTAATTGAAACAAACAACTTTTCTTAGTTAAAATTTTTGAATTGGAGCCCCTGTTCATATTTAATGGCGTTCTTTTGTTTTTCGAAAAATCGTCATTACTCCCTTATTTTAAGAAATATTTAAAAAATACAGAAACGTTCAGCATGCGCTATCGGTTCTCTAAAACATTTGTATTTACAATTATTTTCTATTTTATCAAATAACAAAATGGCGACCGAAGAAAATTTTCGAAACAAAATATTTTGAAAATAACTCGATTGATTTTTGAAAATAAAACATTTATGAAATCATTAAACTATATTATAACATTTGCCTGAAACATTTTTTTCGATCTGTCCAAAAAAGTCATTATTCAAATTGAATTACAAGATGAATTTTAACAAACTGCAACAATCATTTAAAACAATGTAGGCTAACCTTAAGTTAGGCCATTAAACAAGTTGAGACACGTGTTTTCTAGTTTGTACGTTCAAAATTAAATACTTTTTGATCTTGTTCTTCAGAAATTTCTGCTTCATCTTGAAAAGTTTCTGTCACGTTTATCATTTGTGTGTGTATTTTGCATAATTTCTGTATAAAAATGCATAATTATCAAAACAGACAAATGTTATAAGATAGTTCAAGGATTTTATAAATGTTTTATTTTCAAAAATCGATCGATTGGTTTTCAAAATATTTTGCATAGAAATTTTTGATCGGTCGCCATTTTGTTATTTGATAAAATAGAAAATAATTGTAAATACAAATGTTTTAGAGAACCGAAAGCGCATGTTGACGTTTCGGTATTTTTCAAATATTTCTTAAAATAAGGGAGTAATGACGATTTTTCGAAAAACAAAAGAACGCCAATAACAATGAACTTGGGCTCAAATTCAAAAAATTTAACTAAGAAAAGTTGTTTGTTTCAATGAGTTCTAACTGCCATTTTCGGGTGTTACAAGTACGTATTAACACCCTGTATATTAAAATGCATATATCATGCCTCTGATGATGTTTTTTTTAGAAACCGAAACTTGTCGGGCGAAATAAAATAAATACTAAAAAAAAATTAAAATAATTTTACCCGTAAGTACATAATAATAATACCTTAAATTGAATCTAATATTAATCTAATAATTTGTTTTTATATAAAATAGATAGGTGCTTTAAATCGTATGTTTATTGAAAGAGAAATTCTATTGAATTAGAACAGAAAAGGTGGGAATGTTCTTACAAAAACACAAATTGTTGATGTAATGACTAACCAGAGGCATATATACATTATATTAATTACACGCCTGTTTGTGCTATCCAAATATATTTCGTAGTAATTTAATTTCACCAGAAAACTTTTTTAATAGCTAATAATAGCTAATAGCTAATAACATTTGCAGGGGGTTATTATATTTCTATAAAATCAAGCCTTCTGCTGTTAGTAAAAATATTTGTTGTAAAAAATACAAAGTATTATTTTTTATAAGAAATGTAAGTATATAAGTATAGTTATGTTATAAGTATATAAGTATAGTTAAGTTATAAGTATATAAGTATATTAATGTTATAAGTATAGTTATGTTATAAGTATATAAGTATAGTTATGTTATAAGTATATAAGTATATTTATGTTATAATTATATAAGTATACTTATGTTATAAGTATGCAAAAACTCATACAGATATACTGTAACCGTAAAGTATCTGAAGAGATTTTGAACTTGTTGAAATGATTAATTAGCGCTAATTACGTGCACGTGGTTTTGTTTAATAACAGAATACATGAAATAACAAAACGAAAGACACGACGATTTTAGTATACTTAGTATCTTACATTTTAATGAAAATTACGAAATTTCATTGGAATTACTAAAATTGGAATGGAAATTAAGACTTTTTGTAAATGGAACGGAAATTGAGAGGGAAATTTAACACTTTTAAATTAAATTTGAGTACATTTACATGATAATTCAAAAGTGAGCACGGAAATTACGAAATTTTAATGGGAAATGTCATAAAATTTTGTAGTCATTCTTAAATTTGAACGAATATTACGAAATTTTCATGGAAATTCTAAAATTATTAGGAAAACTGCATACTTTTTTGTGGACATTTTAAAATGAAATGGAAATTATAAATACCTGATGGAATTTCTTAAATTTAAGTACTTCAAAAACTAGCACGGAAATTATGAAATTTGAATAGAAAATGTCAAAATATTTTGTGGTAACTCTTACACTTTAATGAAAATTACGAAATTTCATTGGAATTACTAAAATTGGAATGGAAATTAAGACTTTTTGTAAATGGAACGGAAATTGAGAGAAAATTTTAACACTTTTAAATTAAATTTGAGTACATTTACATGATAATTCAAAAGTGAGCACGGAAATTACGAAATTTTAATGGGAAATATCATAAAATTTTGTGTTCATTCTTAAATTTGAATGAATATTACGAAATTTTCATGGGAGTATGTCATGTAAAGTATCTGAAGAGATTTTGAACTTGTTGAAATGATTAAATAGCGCTAATTACGTGCACGTGGTTTTGTTTAATAACAGAATAGATGAAATAACAAAACGAAAGACACGACGATTTTAGTATAAATAAATGAATGAATCTACAGGAAATGACAATAAAACAAATAAAAAGGATCAAATCAAATGACTGAATAATTCGAAAATTTTCTATTGCAATTTATTATTACATTAGAAATTTACAATCGTCATTTCAATTTAGGAAAAAAAATTGTATTGTCGAAAAAATTTCTGATTCACTACAAATTTTCATCATTAGTAATATTTATTTGGCTCATGATTTAGTGATTTACTTTAACTTATAACGTAATTTACGTTATTAAGAAATATTATATAATTTACATGTTTAATTTTTAAATAATTATCGTGATAACTTAATTTGTTTCTTTTTGTGGGTACCTATGTTTTTTGTTTTGTTTTACCAATCTTTGTTACTAAGTAAAACACCATATGTATGGACTTAGTGTAATTTATTCATTTTAAAAGATTACTACTCAAATTTTACGTTATGGAATATTTATTTATATTCTCTGACCTTGAATAGCTTATTTTATTTTGTACATTGAGCTTTGCGTTAATTATCAATATTACTGCTGAAATTACAAAGTTATATTATCGACTTCATGTACCAAATATCTTCAAATTATGCCAAGAATGTCCTTCAATACATGTTATCACTGCATAGAAATTCATTATCATTTGTGTCTACCAATATATAACAACACTACTTTGTGGATAGGGACGAATCACATGTAACGGAATAACCCATTGTAAATCTCTTAAAAATCTATCCTTTTGAGGAAAAATTTGCAATGAGACATGAAATTGCATGAATTCATGCACATGACATGCAATTCTCATGAAACAACCACTTTTAATTTAATAAAATTTGGAAAAATATGATTTGTGAAACATGAAACATGTTAAACGTAATACACATACATCATGTAACACTTTTTTTTTTTACTTACAGATCCTAGAGTTAGTGATTGGCCAATGATGTCAAGTCCAATACCAACGTTAGCAATATGTCTTTTCTACGCATACTTCTCCAAAGTACTGGGACCAAAGCTTATGGAAAATAGGAAACCCTTAAATCTTAGGAACGTTTTAATAATCTACAATTTAGTGCAAACAATTTTCAGTGCTTGGATATTTTATGAGGTACGTTTAGAGTGCGAAACAAAAAGGTGAATATTAGCATTGTAATGTTTGCAGTACCTAATGAGCGGATGGTGGGGCAGCTACAGTTTTAGATGTCAGCCTGTTGATTATTCAACAAGTGCGATGGCAATGAGGGTAAGATGAATGCGACTAAACGTCTACAGTTTACTAATACATATTTTTTCGTCCGTAGATGGCGAACACTTGCTGGTGGTACTACTTCTCAAAGTTCACAGAATTTTTTGATACATTGTTCTTTATTCTTAGAAAAAAGAATAGTCATGTGTCTTCTTTGCATGTTATTCATCATGGATGTATGCCATTTTCCGTGTGGATGGGAATGAAATTTGCGCCAGGTGAGTATTTACAACATTTATCATTTTTCTGAAATGGTCAATGAAGATAAATCGGCTCTAAAGCAATCCATTATTGTACGATATTGTGCAAATTTAGGTGCATACATAACACAATATAACCACAGAGTCCATAACCTATTATCATTAAATTTGTTCTGCCTTACCTTTTTTTTCTTTGGGTAGGTTCCCTAAAGCCCTTAGCACTTTGGCTTCTGTAGTCCTTGCCTTACTAAGAGAGATATTAGATATTATTATCAAAACAAAGCATGAGCACATACATATTTATTTATGGTAATAAAATATTAATTCATAATCAGCTATAGAAATATATTCTTCTTCGTCTATTAATTATTGCTCCGTACCTGAAATTGATATTATTAGTACTATTTTATGTGCTTAATGATCTTCAAAAAATTATTTTACGATTCTTACGAATAGTAAAATCTGTATATACATATACATACCGGGCTTTTTTTCGTTTTTACACATATGATTGACAATGTATAACTGGTTGCCTGCATCTACCCGTAAGGAATTTCCTATGTGTAATTCTAAAAAAAAAATAGTCAACTCATTAGCGGCGTCGGTGCAAGCAACTTGTCAATTTTGGCATATGTTACACAGACAGGTTATGTTTTTATGCAAGACAATACACGAGAGTATTCGTAATGTATCAAGATCAGCTGATATGTCAACAAATGATTATTTTCTTTGGGGTTACCTTAAAAGTAAAATTTTTAATGACGTACAAATACATAACGTAGATGAATTGAAAGGCCGTATACGTACTGCATGTAATGGCACAAATCCACAATACATTACGAATACTCTGCGTGTCTTCAAAATCCCTGTCGTGTATTGCCTTGAATAAAAACATAACCTCTATGTGTAACATATGCCAAAATTGACAGGTTGCTTGCACCAACGCCGCTAATGAGTTGACTCTTTTTTTTTTAGAATTACACATAGGAAATTCCTTGCGGGTAGATGCAGGCAACCAGTTATACATTGTCCATCATATGTGTAATAAGGAAAATAAAGCCCGGTATATGTCCAATCATCTTAATATTTCTTGAAAACATAAATAAGTTTCAAGGTAATAAAATATTAATTCATAATCAGCTATAGAAATATATTCTTCTTCGTCTATTAATTATTGCTCTGTACCTGAAATTGACATTATTAGTACTATTTTATGTGCTTAATGATCTTCAAAGAATTAGTTTGCGATTCTTACGAATAGTAAAATCTGTATATACATATACATATATGTCCAATGATCTTAATATTTCTTGAAAACATAAATAAGTTTCAAGGTAATAAATTATTAATTCATAATCAGCTATAGAAATATAATCTTCTTCGTCTACTAATTATTGCTCCGTACCTGAAATTGATATTATTAGTACTATTTAATGTACTTAATGATCTTCAAAGAATTAGTTTGCGATGCTTACTAATAGTAAAATCTGTATATACATATACATATATGTCCAATCATCTTAATATTTCTTGAAAACATAAATAAGTTTCAAGGTAATAAAATATTAATTCATAATCAGCTACAGAAATATATTCTTCTTCGTCTATTAATTATTGCTCCGTACCTGAAATTGATATTATTAGTACTATTTAATGTGCTTAATGATCTTCAAAGTATTATTTTACGATGTTTACGAATAGTAAAATCTGTGCATACATATACATATATGCCCAATCATCTTAATACTTCTTGAAAACATAAATAAGTTTCAAGGTAATAAAATATTAAGTCATAATCAGCTATAGAAATATATTCTTCTTCGTCTATTAATTATAGCTCCGTACCTGAAATTGATATTATTAGTACTATTTAATGTGCTTAATGATCTTCAAAGAATTAGTTTGCGATGCTTACCAATAGTAAAATCTGTATATACATATACATATGTCCAATCATCCTAATATTTCTTGAAAACATAAATAAGTTTCAAGGTAATGAAGATTTCAATAGATCTTGACCTATATTCTCCTCTTGTTCTTCTGCTACTTGTTAAAGTTGAATTGTTCATAATGTGAGAATTTTTCTGCGGGTATATCCTGATGAGCTTTTGTTGGTGTTCGGTGTCAGAATTTGTCGGTTTGGGTATCTTTCATGGAACCATCTTAATGATGTGTAGTTTGTGTAAAATCGTATGGCAATATTCCAAATTTGTAATGTATGAAATAAAGTTACGCACTTTTTTAAAATTTTCAAAATTGTTTTTATTGTTCACGACAATTGTTTCGCCACACTGTGGCTTCTTCAGGTGAGGAAATGATAATGATGATGATGAAAATGATGATCATTTCTTCACCTGAAGAAGCCACAGTGTGGCGAAACAATTGTCGTGAACAATGAAAACAATTTTGAAAAATTTAAAAAAGTGCTTAACTTTATTTCATACATTAGTAATTATGAATTTTCAACAAATAAAAGCCACATCGATCAATCTATTCACAATTTGTGTAAAGTGACTTGGGTACCTTCAAAATTGGTGGAAATTAGACATTGGCAATATATAGACTATTGACAATAGACTAACAAGTCATTGAAGAACCTCCAAATGTAACAGAAGACAAATACCATGGCGAACTAAATAAAACAAATATTTTGAGACTCATATTTTAATCAGTAAGTGGTAACTAATTAGCATTAAGATCAAAATGAAGTACACATTACATGTTAGTTAACAAAATATGCATTTGACAGATTTCCCGGCACCACCTTAAATTGCAGCGCTTCCAGAATATTCTGAAAGTGCTACATTTTCTAGGTCCTGTCTGTGAACGGAGGGCCTGATTTACATTACAAGTGAAGTGACACATTAAAATATCTCTTGGTTTATAATGATTCTTCTAAGTTGAACTGTTGGTGTAAATAAAGCCGCCCAATTCACTGATGCCGTTATCTTTTTATTTTATACATGAGAGATCTCGCCTGGAGCCCTATTTTACTCATGTTCTTCTTCCTGTTCCTGTTTCTGTTCCGGTTTCTGTTCGATGTGAAAGTAAACGTTCTATTCCAAATGTCCTAAAAGATAAACCTCTATTGTTCGTACTTGGAACTCACAAGTACTATACATTATAATTTAAGAGAACCTGTTTAGAGGAACCCAATGGAGGCGCAGTTTTACATGCATCTACTTTAAATGTAGCTAAAAGGTACCTGAAAAAGAAAACCCTGTTCGATGCATGGGCGCATCGACGCAGTTCTAATTATGTGTACATATGTATGTCTTACATAACGAGAATATACATCGACACCAAGTAAATATGAGTGGCGCGTATGCATAGTAATAGTACTTGCAACAAACAAGTACCGTATACATACTAATAGTACTTGCAACAAACAAGTACCGTATACATACTAATAGTACTTGCAACAAACAAGTACTGTATACATACTAATAGTACTTGCAACAAACAAGTACCATATACATACTAATAGTACTTGCAACAAACTAGTACTGTATACATAGTAATAGTACTTGCAACAAACAAGTACTGTATACATAGTAATAGTACTTGCAACAAACAAGTATTGTATATACATTGTAATAGTACTTGCAACAAACAAGTATTGTTTACATAGTAATAATACTTTCAACAAACAAGTACTGTATACATTGTAATAGTACTTGCAACAAACAAGTTCTGAATACATAGCACTAGTACTTGCAACAAACAAGTACTGTATACATAGCAATAGTACTTGCAACAAACAAGTACAGTATACATAGTAATAGCACTTGCAACAAACAAGTACTGTGTACATATTAATAGTACTTGCAGCAAACAAGTACGGTCCGCAAAGAAGTGCAGAAAAATTATACTCACTTTGATACGTCTTGGAGCTTATCTTTACTTTTACTAAAAATTTACTTTTAATGTTGTATTGGCGAAGATCCAGAAATCTGACGTACCTCTTCGGAGCAGCCTGGGCGTGGATAAGGAGGACACATCCAAATCAACCATAACCGAACTTTCGACACTACTACGCACTGGCTTTAAAAGGACAAATTTTAAATGTCGGAAGGTAATCCGAACGATACCAAAGATACTTGCACTATTTATTTATTGAAAACAAGAACACAGATTGTCCGAAAAACACTGATACAAAGTATACGTTTGACTCGGGAAGGTCATCCCAAAGTATAATCGCGAATTTAAACGTCCTGGAAGAAATACAAATTAGTAAATACAATACACACGCACACAAACTCATTAACCTTAGGTGCAAAAAAGACTATGAATGAACTATGAATTGGGCTGAACGAAGAACTCTCAATTAAAATCTACAATAATATAGAATAATATACTACAATACAATAATAACATATTTTCCACCAAAATCCTACGGGTTACATACATACACTCATATACACCACACTTCAACCAAACCCAGGTTGGCCCTGAAGTGGCCGAAATGCAAGAATAAGATCATCTCGCATGATTCACTTTGGGGAGTTCTAGGTGCCCTGAAATATTGAGGAGGAAATTTATACATTGCACGTAAAGTTGAAATGTTGATTTCTGGTGAATTGGTTACAAAAATTGCATTAATATTGAGGAGAAAATGTAAATACATTGCACATAAAATTGAAACATTGATTTCTGGTGAATTGGTTAAAAAAACTGCATTCAATAAAATCAGTAATTGCATAATCATCACATAAATGAATACCCATTTTATTAAATTATTAAGATACTGTTAATTAATGAGGGCATTGATAAGATATTTTGAAACATTGTCCCCATGTTCAACTTCTATATTTGGTCCATGATTTCTAATGAATTGGTTAAAAAAAATTACATTCAATAAAATCAGTAATTGCATAATCATCGCATAAATGAATACCCATTTTATTAAATTGTTAAGATACTGTTTATTAATGAGGGCATTGATAAGATATTTTGAAAAATTATCCCCATATTCAACTTCTATATTTGGTCCATGCCCATTTTATTAAATTGATAAGATACTGTTAATTAATGAATACAATGATAAGTTATTTTGAAAAATTATCCCCTTATTCAACTTAGATTTGGTCACACTAAAGGGACCAATTTTAACAGTAAACGCAAATTTGCGGGTTACAAAATTGGTAGCCATTTATTTAATATGGTATTATTCAAATGAAACTTACCTTATTTTTCTCTGCAAAGCAGCCAATGATTCTCATTTCTCTCATTTTTCTCATCTCATTTCTGTCTTCTCTGTCTTCTCATTTCTAAAAACACATGAAATCATTAAATAATATGACCTTGTGGATAAAAATATTGTAAATGAATTTAAAAATTTAGTTTATTCGTCAGTTTAACTTCATGTAGTGATGTTTAGTTATAGGTGGTGCAAAATTTCCTTAGATGTATGTAATATTGCTAATATTTTTCATTTCTAATTAATTTTTAATAATATGATACCACTATTTTTAAAATGCAATACCAATACATAATAACACAAATAACGAAACTAATAAATGACATAATAAGGAGCGGTGAAATACCAAAAGAATGGAATAAAGGAATAATTCCACCAATACATAAGAAAGGAGATAAAAGAATATGCGAAAATTACAGAGGAATCACACTAACATGTATACCAAGTAAGATAATGACCACGGTATTAGAAAAAAGGATGCGAGACAAACTAGAAACAACAATAGAGGATAGCCAATGCGGATTCAGAAGAGGGAGAAGTACGCAAGACCAAATCTTCATACTGAGACAACTAAGCGAGAAACTGATTAAGAAAAACAGAGAAATGCACATATGCTTCGTAGATCTCGAAAAGGCATTCGACAGGATAAGGAGAGAAGACATATAGAACGAACTAGCGGAAAGAGTAATAGAGGAGGAAATCATAAATGTAATAAAATACATGTAATAAAATACATGTACAGAGAAATGCACATATCCTTCGTAGATCTCGAAAAGGCATTCGACAGGATAAGGAGAGAAGACATTGTGAGAACAAACAATGAGGAATCAAAAGAATTCGAAACGAAGAAAGGAGTAAAACAAGGATGCTTGCTAAGCGCTAAGTGCTTTTCACAATTGTAATGGATAAGGCAATGAAGAAAGCAAAGCAAAAAAATGAAAATGCTAAAAATTGGGTACTGGAAAATGGAGATAACAAAAATAGCAGAATCACTATTCACGGATGACATGGCAATAATTGCAGAAGCAGAGGAAGAACTGCAACACAACATGGAAATATTTGAGAAAGAGATTAAGCAAATAAATATGAAAATAAATTACTAAAAGACAAATACCATGATAATTGCCAAAGAGAAAAAGAAACATGAAATAAAAATACAAGGAAAAAAAATCAAAAGGCAATAAAGAAAGCAAAGCAAAAAATGAAAATGCTAAAAATTGGATACTGGAAAATGGAGATAACAAAAGTAGCAGAACTACTATTCGTGGATGACATATCAATAATTGCAGAAACAGAGGAAGAACTGCAACACAACATGGAAATAATTGAGAAGGAGATTAAGAAAATAAACATGAAAATAAATTACGAAAAGACAAAAACCATGATAATTGCCAAAGAGAAAAAGAAACACGAAATAAAATACAAGGAAAAAAAATCAAAAGGCAATGAAGAAAGCAAAGCAAAATATGAAAATGCTAAAAATTGGGTACTGGAAAATGGAGATAACAAAAATAGCAGAACCACTATTCACGGATGACATGGCAATAATTGCAGAAACATAGGAAGAAGTGCAACACAACATGGAAATAATTGAGAAAGAATTAAGAAAATAAACATGAAAATAAATTACGAAAAGACAAAAACCATGATAATTGCCAAAGAGAAAAAGAAACACGAAATAAAAATACAAGGAAAAAAAATCACAAGGCAATGAAGAAAGCAAAGCAAAAAATGAAAATGCTAAAAATTGGATACTGGAAAATGGAGATAACAAAAGTAGCAGAACTACTATTCGTGGATGACATGGCAATAATTGCAGAAACAGAGGAAGAACTGCAACACAACATGGAAATAATTGAGAAGGAGATTAAGAAAATAAACATGAAAATAAATTACGAAAAAACAAAAACCATAATTGCCAAACGAAAAAAAAAACACGAAATAAAAATACAAAGAAAAAAGTTGAACAAGTAGAACAATACAAATATTTAGGAACAATCATACAGAGCAATGGTAAATTAGATAATGAAATGGAAGATAAAATAGGAAAAACAGCAAAATTATATAACATGCTAAAAAACACCTTTTTTTAGCAAGAAGGAGATATCAAGAGACACAAAAACAGAAATAGTCAAAAAAGTAATTAGACCAACACTAACCTACAGCAGCAAAACATGGATGATGACAGGAAAACAAATAAAAAGAATAAATGCCATGGAGATGAGATACCTAAGAAAAATAGAAAACAAAACAGAAAGAGACAGGATAAGGAACGAGATGCACAGGAAAAACTTAAAACTAAAACCAAAAAGTACAGGAAAAAATAACAGAAGGCCAAATGAGGTGGTATGGACACATGAGAGGAATGAGAGAAGAAAGAAACACTAAGAAAATATGCTGGAAAACAAATAAAAAGAATAAATGCCATGGAGATGAGATTCCTAAGAAAAATAGAAAACAAAATAAGAAGGGACAGGATAAGGAACGAGACGCACAGGAAAAACTTAAAAATAAAACTAATACAGGAAAAAACAACAGAAGGCCAAATAAGGTGGTATGTGCACATGAGACGAATGAGAGAAGAAAGAAACACTAAGAAAATATACGAGACAAGAGCAACAAGAAAATAACAAAGAGGAAGACCGAGAAAACAGTGGAACAGCGCAATAAAAGAAAAGGGAACATATGGGAAGAAATAAAGGAATTAATAAAGGATAGGAGGAGGTGGAGAGAATATTATAAAAATTAATAATGTATGCCTTACATCGAAAGGTAGATAGGCAAATGAATAAATAAATAAATAAATGTATAGGCGATTGATATTTTATACATGCCTAAGCCGATAAATTCATACAGAATGTATAAATAGTTAATTGCTTATAAATATACTACATATAAATAGACACATCCAATCAAGGATATCTATAAGTCGCTTGCAGGTGTAGAAGGGCAATAATAATAATGCCCCTCTGCTCTTAACGCCCGCATAACTAGTAATAGTTCCGGGGCCTATGGTAAAATAAAATGTAATTGGGTCCCAATTCGCTGTCAAATAATGATAGTAACCAATTCCATTATAGGTGGAGGAGTAGTAGGGATTATTATTATTATTATTATCAAAAACATTATTAAAAAAATTTAAGCAAGAGCAGCTCGATAACATGGACATACATGTTTGTAAATATTCATGCGAGTGCTTTAATTTATCGAAGGTTTCAAAATTTGGAAATAGTCATTAAAATTAGTAAATCACTAAATAATCTGCATTATGAATTATGATTTTAATGGTTTACTTATTTAAAACAATTTAGGATAATCAGTTTAGGAATGCTACATTTTTGCACAACACTAGGCGATAGTATCGGCAAGTTGCAGCAGTTTTAGTTAGGTACATAAGGAAATCAGTATAAGTGGTAAAGGCTGGTTTACATTTGGAAAGTTTACTGGGGGAAGTACTTACCGCCAGTAAACTAACGATGTGTAAACCAGAAAAACGTCTTACTTTCTTGTTTAGTTGCTTTCTTGACAGACGCTTTTCTGGTTTACACATCGTAAGTTTACTGGCGGTAAGTACTTTCCGCCAGTCAACTTTCCAAATGTAAACGAGGCTTAAGATATGATTGACGAAATCGGGATGTTAATTAGAGGTGTGAGCCCAGCTTTAAATTCAATGCATTTGTAAAAGTGTAGAGCTGCACTGCGAATTTTCCCAACTACTTAAATAAATTTCACTTGGGGGTGTTTTTAATATAGCACGAACAAGGTATTATTGCATATCACGTAAAATTATCTTCAAACAATCTGCGCAGTGACCTCAACACCCACAAGGGTAAAATAGGGAAGATTAAGAAAGTAAGAAAAAACAATCTGCGCAGTTCTTAGATTTGGTATAAATTGCACACATATACAGGTATACGGATTCCCCCAATAGTAAGAAAATTACTGACTGTTAAATCAGATGCCTAAATGCATGTAATAAGTAATCACATCATTAAGTACATGGGGACAATAAGCAAATTTAGAAATACGCAGAGAATAGTTGTAATGTAGTTAGTTACCTTGAACGCTTTGCGCCGAATCTGGGCTTCGATTGTCCCGGCCAATTTTTGAATTTTGCGGCGCGTTGTCCGAGGGACCCCGAAGGACCCCATCTTTAGTATATTCTTTGGACCCCAGAATCTTACCACGTTGTGTCTGCAAGGGTAGCCTCTGCCTCCTGTGCCCAAATTCACATTTGTATCTCTTCAACTTTACCATTTGCACTATCTTAAGGGAAAAAGCGTGAAGTCGCTTCCATGTTAACACACCAACTCAAGCGAAGAGGAAGCGCGCGCAGTTTGTTGGGTGCATGCATCTCAGATCGGTATCAACTTGTCTGGTAGTGCAGCATGTGCAAGACGAAGATGCAAATGCGAAGTGGAGGTCTTAAACAATTTCAGCCAAATCTATAAATAGATTTAATTATTGATGCACGTATGAGATAAGAAATACAACAGAGCAAAAAATGTGCATATTTTATTAATTCTATTGAAACTAATGCAGCGAGTTTTTGCGTTATATCGGAATGGTGCAAGACAAAGGACGGCCACCAAACAATTTTAGGGGCCGAAGGGCGTTTAGAACTTTACACATTGTATGAATATGCACACATAAATGTTTATGCGTAGATTTTCGGACACGGAAGGTGTCCGAAATTGGGCCTGACATGGGACCGACCTTGATCGGTTTGCATGCACCAGAAATTTGACTAATTTTTTTTTTAACCACTGCAGTACATACAATATTATGAAAATATACATATAGGATTATAAGATGTTGATATATTTACCAAAAAATTCCAGCAGTGATACTAACCTCGTAAAGTCAATTTTAAACTGAAAATGTTCGATTTTCAAAATTATTTTCTACAAAACAAGCGTACCGATTTAAAAAAAAAAATACCATACGGCCGTATTTACGAGGCCCGTGCCCCTTACGAACCTCGACCCCCTCCTCACACCCCCTCAAAAGTTATGGCAAAAACACGTTTCTGGCCATTATCACAACACAATTACGCAAAAAAGGCTTTGGTGAAACTATTAGCTATTACTGAAATTTCTGAAAATTTATTATTTGCAAATTTGATATTAGATTCGTGTACAGTACTCCTGAAACTAATTCTCCTGAAAATTTGACAAAGTTTCAGTATTAAATAAGCGAGAAAATCAAACATATAACTTTCTGCACTGACAAGTATGGGTTAGCTATTACTAAAATTTCTGAAAATTTATTATTTGCCAATTTTATATTAGATTCGTATACAGTACACCTAAAACTAATTCTCCTGAAAATTTGACAAAGTTTCAGTATTAAATAAGGGAGAAAATTAAACAGGTAACTTTATGCAATGACAAGTATGGATTAGCTATTACTGAAATATCTGAAAATTTATTATTTGCAAATTTGATATTCGATTCGTGTACAGTACACTTGAAACCAATTCTCCTGAAAATTTGACAAGGTTTCAGTATTAAATAAGGGAGAAAATTAAACAGTTAACTTTCTGCATTGACAAGTATGGGTTACCTATTACTGAAATTTCTGAAAATTTATTATTTGCAAATTTGATATTCGATTCGTGTACAGTACTCCTGAAACTAATTCTCCTGAAAATTTGACAAAGTTTCAATATTAAATAAGGGACAATATAACACTTAACTTTCTGCATTGACAAGTATGGGTTAGCTACTACTGAAATTTCTGAAAGCTTATTATTTGCAAATTTGATATTAGATTCGTGTACAGTACTCCTGAAACTAATTCTCCTGAAAATTTGACAAAGTTTCAGTATTAAATAAGGGACAAAATCAAACACTTAACTTTCTGCATTGACAAGTATGGGTTAGCTATAACTGAAATTTCTGAAAATTTATTATTTGTAAATTTGATATTAGATTTGTGTACAGTACACCTGAAACTAATTCTCCTAAAAATTTGACAAAGTTTCAGTATTAAATAAGGGAGAAAATCAAACATATAACTTTCTGTATTGACAAGTATGGGTTAGCTACTACTGAAATTTCTGAAAATTTATTATTTGCAAATTTGATATTAGATTCGTGTACAGTACACATGAAACTAATTCTCCTAAAAATTTGATAAAGTTTCAGTATTAAATAAGGGTGAAAATCAAACACTTAACTTTCTGCAATGATAAGTATGGATAAGTATACTGAAATTTCTGAAAATTTATTATTTGAAAATTTGATATTTGATTTGTGTACAGCAGTCCTGAGACTTATTCTCCTGAAAATTTGTCAAAGTTTCAGTATTAAATAAGGGAGAAAATCAAACACTTAACTTTCTCCATTGACAAGTAAGGGTTAGCTATCACTGATATTTCTGAAAATTTATTTTTTGCAAATTTGATATTATATTGGTTTACAGTACACCTGAAACTAATTCTCCTCAAAATTTGACAAAGTTTCAGTATTAAATAAGGGAGAAAATCAAACCCTAAACTTTCTGCATTGACAAGTATGGGTTAGCTACTACTGAAATTTCTGAAAACTTATTATTTGCAAATTTGATATTTGATTCGTGTACAGTACACCTGAAACTAATTCTCCTGAAAATTTGACAAAGTTTCAGTATTAATTATGGGAGAAAATCAAACACTTAACTTTCTGCATTGACAAGTATGGGTTAGCTATTACTGAAATTTCTGAATATTTATTATTTGCAAATTTGATATTAAATTCGTGTACAGTACTCCTGAAACTAATTCTCCTGAAAATTTGACAAAGTTTCAGTATTAATTAAGGGAGAAAATCAAACACTTAACTTTCTGCATTGACAAGTAAGGGTTAGCTATTACTGAAATTTCTGAAAATTTATTATTTGCAAATTTGATATTAGATTCGTGTACAGTACACCTGAAACTATTTCTCCTGAAAATTTGACAAAGTTTCAGTATTAATTAAGGGAGAAAATTAACCAGTTAACTTTATGCATTGACAAGTATGGGTTAGCTATTACTGAAATTTCTGAAAATTTATTATTTGCAAATTTGATATTCGAACCGTGTACAGTACACCTGAAACCAATTCTCCTAATAATTTTACAAAGTTTCGCTAATAAATAAGGGAGAAAAACAAACATTTAACTTTCTGCATTGACAAGTATGGGTTAGCTACTACTCAAATTTCTGAAACTTTATTATTTGCAAATGTTATATTAGGTTCGTGTACAGTACTCCTGAAACTCATTCTCCTGAAAATTTGACAAAGTTTCAGTATTAAATAAGGGAGAAAATCAAACACTTAACTTTCTGCATTAACAAGT
The DNA here is from genome assembly GCA_951805005.1 of Othius punctulatus. Classification (NCBI taxonomy): domain Eukaryota; kingdom Metazoa; phylum Arthropoda; class Insecta; order Coleoptera; family Staphylinidae; genus Othius; species Othius punctulatus. The sequence continues at coordinate 16,930,578 of OX638141.1, forward strand.
ATGGGTGAGCTATTACTGAAATTTCTGAAAATTTATTATTTGCAAATTTGATATTAGATTCGTGTACAGTACTCCTGAAACTAATTCTCCTGAAAATTTGACAAAGTTTCAGTATTAAATAAGGGAGAAAATCAAACATATGGGTTAGCTATTACTGAAATTTCTGAAAATTTATTATTTGCAAATTTGATATTCGATTCGTGTACAGTACTCCTGAAACTAATTCTCCTGAAAATTTGACAATGTTTCAGTATTAAATAAGGGAGAAAATCAAACACTTAACTTTCTGCATTGACAAGTATGGGTTAGCTATTACTAAAATTTCTGAAAATTTATTATTTGCAATTTTGATATTAGATTCGTATACAGTACACCTAAAACTAATTCTCCTAAAAATTTGACAAAGTTTGAGTATTAAATAAGGGAGAAAATCAAACACTTAACTTTCTGCATTGACAAGTATGGGTTACCTATCACTGATATTTCTGAAAATTTAATATTTGCGAATCTAACCAGCCGAAAGATATCCCAGGAATCAGCATAAGCAACAAAACAACGATAAACACCGAAGATGTCCAACTAGGACTTAAAAAGCTAAGAAACCGAAAAAGCGCAGGACAAGACGGCATCACTAACGAACTCCTAAAATATGGCGGAAAACATCTAGTCGAACAGCTAAAAATTCTAATTAACAACATACTCACGCAAGAGTTGATCCCCGATGAATGGCGAACTAGCATTTCAATCCTGTTATTTAAAAAAGGAGACCGAAAGATGCCATCAAACTACAGAGGAATAAACCTACTATCGACTACCTTAAAATTAACAACGAAGATTATAACAAACAAAATAAATGAACTAACCACAGTATCGGACGAACAACAAGGATTCAGATCAGGGAGGTCATGTACAGACGCCACATTTGTAATTAGACAAATAGTAGAGAAGTCCATCGAATACAATAAGCCCGCATTCCTCTGTTTTATAGATCTGGAGAAAGCCTTCGATAGAATCCGTCTTGAAGACATCATATATCTGCTGCATGACAGACAAATACCACACAACATAATTAAAACCATTGAGAACATATACACAAATAACCACATACAAGCCAAAATCGACAACGAATTCACGGAACCAATACCGGTGCAGAATGGTATCCGCCAAGGGGACTCCTTGAGCCCATTACTTTTCAACATAGTAATGGATGTAATCATAAAAGACGTTCGAAAACTAAAAGGCTATAAAATGGGAAAACAACAAGTAAAGATATTATGTTATGCCGATGACGCGGTACTGGTGGCGGAAAATGAAGATGATCTTCAGAGATTACTATTTCAATTTAACATCACGGCAAAAAAGCTAGGAATGACAATAGCAACATCAAAAACAAAGTGTATGACTACATCAAAAACACCAATCAGATGTAAGTTAGCGGTAGACGATGAAATCATCCAGCAAGTAATGCAATTTAAGTACCTGGGCATAGAAATATCAAGCTTTGGAGACATTGAAAACGAAGTCAGAAACCAGGCGTCAAAAGCAGCAAGAACAGCGGCCCAACTGAACGACACGATATGGACAAACAAACACCTACAAACAGTAACCAAAACCCGCATCTATAAGGCAGCTATAAGACCGATATTAACATATACAGCAGAAACAAGACCTGAAACGTGTAAAACTAAGCAGATCTTAGAAACAACAGAGATGAAAGTAATTCGCAAAATAACCGGCAAAACATTGAGAGACCGGGAGAGAAGTGAAAACATTAGACGAATATGCAATATTAATAATGTCAACGATTGGGTGTTGGGAAGAAAAACCGAGTGGAACGAACACATTAGCAGAATGTCAGGTGACCGAATTGTAAAAATCTCAAGAGACAAATCGCCGTCAGGGAAAAGGAGTACCGGAAGACCACGAAAACGGTGGAACGACAACCTCAACGTACAATAAAAGGACCGGGCAAAATCGACGAAGAACAGGCGATCCGCCTATTTAGAAGAAGGAAGAAGAAGAAGAAGAATTTGATATTAGATAGGTTTACAGTACACCTGAAACTAATTCTCCTATAAATTTTACAAAGTTTCAGTATTAAATAAGGGAGAAAATCAAACACTTAACTTTCTGCACTGACAAGTATAGGTTAGCTATTACTGAAATTTCTGAAAATTTATTATTTGCAAATTTGATATTCGATTCGTATACAGTACACCTGAAACCAATTCTCCTGAAAATTTGACAAAGTTCCAGTAATAAATAAGGGAGAAAATCAAACATACAACTTTCTGCATTGACAAGTATGGGTTAGCTATTACTGAAATTTCTGAAAATTTATTATTTGCAAATTTGATATTAGATTGGTGTACAGTACACCTGAAACTAATTCTCCTGAAAATTTGACAAAGTTTCAGTATTAAATAAGGGAGAAAATCAAACATATAACTTTCTGTATTGACAAGTATGGGTTAGCTTCTACTGAAATTTCTGAAAATTTATTATTTGCAAATATGTTATTAGATACGTATACAGTACACCTGAAACTAATTCTACTAAAAATTTGACAAAGTTTCAGTATTAAATAAGGGAGAAAATCAAACATATAACTTTCTGCATTGACTAGTATGGGTTAGCTATTACTGACATTTCTGAAAATTTTATATTTGCAAATTTGATATTAGATTGCTTTACAGTATACCTGAAACTAATTCTCCTAAAATTTTGACAAAGTTTCAGTATTAAATAAGGGAGAAAATCAAACACTTAACTTTCTGCATTGATAAGTATGGGTTAGCTATTACTGAAATTTCTGAAAATCTATTATTTGCAAATTTGATACTAGATTCGTGTATAGTACACCTGTAACTAATTCTCCTGAAATTTTGACAAAGTTTCAGTATTAAATATGGGAGAAAATCAAACACTTAACTTTCTGCATTGACAAGTATGGGTTAGCTATCACTGATATTTCTGAAATTTTATTATTTGCAAATTTTATATTAGATTCGTGTGCAGTACACCTGAAACCAATTCTCCTGAAAATTTGACAAAGTTTCAGTATTAAATAAGGGAGAAAATCAAACACTTAACTTTCTGCATTGACAAGTATGGGTTAGCTATTACTGAAATTTCTGAAAATTTATTATTTGGAAATTTTATATTAGATTCGTGTACAGTACACTTGAAACCAATTCTCCTGAAAATTTGACAAAGTTTCAGTAATAAATAAGTGAGAAAATCAAACACTTAACTTTCTGCATTGACAAGTATGGGTTAGCTATCACTGATATTTCTGAAAATTTATTATTTGCAAATTTGATATTAGATTGGTGTACAGTACACCTGAAACCAATTCTCCTGAAAATTTGACAAAGTTTCAGTATTAAATAAGGGAGAAAATCAAACACTTAACTTTCTGTATTGACAAGTATGGGTTAGCTATTACTGAAATTTCTGAAAATTTATTATTTGCAAATTTGATTTTAGATTGTTATACAGTACACCTAAAACTAATTCTCCTGAAAATTTGACAAAGTTTCAGTATTAAATAAGGGAGAAAATTAAACAGTTAACTTTATGCATTGACAAGTATGGATTAGCTATTACTGAAATATCTGAAAATTTATTATTTGCAAATTTGATATTAGAATGGTGTACAGTACACCTGAAACTAATTCTTGTAAAAATTTGACAAAGTTTCAGTATTAAATATGGGAGAAAAACAAACACTTAACTTTCTGCATTGACAAGTATGGGTTAGCTATTACTGAAATTTCTGAAAATTTATTATTGGAAAATTTGATATTAGATTCATGTACAGTACTCCTGAAACGAATTCTCAGGAAAATTTGACAAAGTATCAGTATTAAATAAGGGAGAAAATCAAACATATAACCTTCTGCATTGACAAGTATGGGTTAGCTACTACTGAAATTTCTGAAAATTTATTATTTGCAAATTTGATATTAGATTCGTGTACAGTACTCCTGAAACTACTTGTCCTGAAAGTTTGGCAAAGTTTCAGTATTAAATAAGGTAGAAAATCAAACATATAACTTTCTGCTTTGACAAGTATGGGTTAGCTATTACTGAAATTTCTGAAAATTTATTATTTGCAAATTTGATATTAGATTCGTGTGCAGTACACCTGAAACTAATTCTCCTAAAAATTTGACAAAGTTTTAGTATTAAATAAGGGAGAAAATCAAACACTTAACTTTCTGCATTGACAAGTACCTATGGGTTAGCTATTACTGAAATTTCTGAAAATTTATTATTTGCAAAGTTGATATTAGATTCGTGTACAGTACACCTGAAACTAATTCTCCCAAAAATTTGACAGAGTTTCAGTATGAAATAAGGGAGAAAATCAAACACTTAACTTTCTGCATTGACAAGTATGGTTTAGCTATCACTGATATTTCTGAAAATTTATGATTTGCAAATTTGATATTACATTGGTTTACAGTACACCTGAAACTAATTCTCCAAAAAAAAAAATGATAAAGTTTCAGTATTAAATAAGGGAGAAAATTAAACAGTTAACTTTCTGCATTGACAAGTATGGGTTAGCTACTACTGAAATTTCTGAAAATTTATTATTTGAAAATTTGATATTAGATTCGTGTACAGTACTCCTGAAACTAATGCTCCTGAAAATTTGACAAAGTTTCAGTTTTAAATAAGGGAGAAAATTAAACAGTTAACTTTCTGCATTGACAAGTATGATTTAGCTACTACTGAAATTTCTGAAAACTTATTATTTGCAAATTTGATATTAGATTGGTGTACAGTACACCTGAAACTAATTCTCCCAAAAATTTGTCAAAGTTTCAGTATTAAATAAGGGAGAAAATCAAACACTTAACTTTCTGCATTGACAAGTATGGGTTAGCTATCACTGATAATTCTGAAAATTTGTTATTTGCAAATTTGATATTAGAATGGTTTACAGTACACCTGAAACTAATTCTCCTGAAAAGTTGACAAAGTTTCAGTATTATATAAGGGAGTAAATCAAACACTTAACTTTCTGCATTGACAAGTATGGGTTAGCTATTACTGAAATTTCTGAAAATTTATTACTTGCAAATTTGATATTAGATTCGTGTACATTACACCTGAAACTAATTCTCCTAAAATTTTTACAAAGTTTCAGTATTAAATAAGGGAGAAAATTATACAGTTAACTTTCTGCATTGACAAGTATGGGTTAGCTATTACTGAAATTTCTGAAAACTTATTATTTGCAAATTTGATATTAGATTCGTGTATAGTACTCCTGAAACTAATTTTCCTGAAAATTTGACAATGTTTCAGTATTAAATAAGGGAGAAAATCAAACATATAACCTTCTGCATTGACAAGTATGGGTTAGCTACTACTGAATATTCTGAAAACTTATTATTTGCAAATTTGATATTAGATTTGTGTACAGTACACCTGAAACTAATTCTCCTAAAAATTTGACAAAGTTTCAGTATTAAATAAGGGAGAAAATCTAACACTTAACTTTCTGCATTGACAAGTATGGGTTAGCTACTACTGAAACTTCTGAAAATTTATTATTTGCAAAATTGATATTAGATTCGTGTACAGTACTCCTGAAACTAATTCTCCTTAAAATTTGACAAAGTTTCAGTATTAAATAAGGGAGAAAATTAAACATATAACTTTCTGCATTGACAAGTATGGGTTAGCTATTACTGAAATTTCTGAACACTTATTATTTGCAAATTTGATATTAGATTCGTGTACAGTACACCTGAAACTAATTCTCCTAAAAATTTGACAAAGTTTCAGTATTAAATAAGGGAGAAAATCTAACACTTAACTTTCTGCATTGACAAGTATGGGTTAGGTACTACTGAAACTTCTGAAAATTTATTATTTGCAAAATTGATATTAGATTCGTGTACAGTACTCCTGAAACTAATTCTCCTTAAAATTTGACAAAGTTTCAGTATTAAATAAGGGAGAAAATTAAACATATAACTTTCTGCATTGACAAGTATGGGTTAGCTATTACTGAAATTTCTGAAAACTTATTATTTGCAAATTTGATATTAGATTCGTGTACAGTACACCTGAAACTAATTCTCTTAAAAATTTGACAAAGTTTCAGTATTAAATAAGGGAGAAAATTAAACAGTTAACATTCTGCATTGACAAGTATGGGTTAGCTATTTCTGAAATTGCTGAAAATTTATTATTTGCAAATTTGATATTAGATTCGTATACAGTACACTTAAAACTATTTCTCCTGAAAATTTCACAAAGTTTCAGTATTATGTAAGGGAGAAAATCAAACACTTAACTTTCTGCATTGACAAGTATGGGTAAGCTATTACTGAAATTTCTGAAAACTTATTATTTGCAAATTTGATATTAGATTCGTGTAAAGTACACCTGAAACTAATTCTCCTGAAAATTTGACAAAGTTTCAGTATTAAATAAGGGAGAAAATCAATTAAATAACTTTCTGAATTGACAAGAATGGGTTAGATTACTATAATCATTGCAACTATAATCCCTAATACTATAATAATAGCCCATTTTCATTATGTTCTTTCTATAGGGGCAGTATTTGCTAGTTTGGCAGGATTAGTGCAATGATTTTCCTTATTTACTGGATTAACATTAAATAATAATTTTTAAATGTGTTTAGATCCATTCTGATTAAGTAGGTTTGAAGAAGCACTATCAGGTAATGAAGAACTCAGTCTTTAATTTACATGGACTAGTTTCTACCTGGGGGTCATCATCAGCAGAGTAAAATTTTGTCTCGGAAAGTCTCAAAAAGGTTTGGACTCTGCTGATGATGACGCCCAGGTCGAAACTAGTACATGTAAATTAAAGATTAGAACATGATTAGATGGCTCACATGCTGAAACATGTATTCAGCATGTGAGCCATCTTCAGCATGTATCATATCTGTATTATAGATTGTCCTTGATTTTGTGGGTAATTTTCAATAGCCTCTTTCCCTCACTAAGATATCTTGAGAAATTTCTATAGCCATTCTTCTTGATGCTATTCTAAACTTATGGAACTGTTTTGGAACACATTATAACTGATTTGAACCAATCTTATATTAGTACCATATGTTCATAAAAAAAGTCCATCAGGCTGTGGAAACTTAAACATAACATTTGTTAATATTGAAGATGTTAAATAATTTTATCTTTTATTTTAGGTGGACACAGCACATTTTTTGCCTTGCTCAACACATTTGTTCATATTGTGATGTACTTTTATTATATGGTAGCAGCGATGGGTCCTGAATTTCAGAAATTTATCTGGTGGAAGAAATACCTTACATCATTTCAAATGGTAAATACAATGATTAAGCTTAATGTGATTACATCTAAATGAATTTTGCAGGTTCAGTTTGTTGCCATTTTTGCGCATCAATTGCAATTGTTATTTACCGATTGCAATTATCCGAAGGGATTTATGGTTTGGATAGCTTTACATGGTATACTGTTCTTGTTCCTATTCTCCGACTTTTACAAAATTAAATACACAAATCAGAGGGTTGTGAAAAACTCCGGTGCCTGCATGGTAAGTTACTAAATCAATTTATAATACTGATACTTCTGACTTATCACAAGACTTATTTAATGACTTTTTTCAGCCGATCGAAGAAGATATGCCTCAGAATGGGAAAACATTGAACGGCATGCATACACCAAATGGTGCACTTAGCAACTCATATGTTCAAACGGAATTCACAAATTCTTACCAACCTTGTTACTCCAACGGTGTAAACAATGGATTTGTAAGTCAGGAAATCAAACATCGTAACGGGAAAAAGATTGAATGAAAAGAAGTTGATGCGCATTTTCAATAATATTAGCATTTAATAGGTACAAAGAGAAATTTTTATATTAAAAACAAATATATAAATATCAAGGATGGAAAGGATCACGATTTGGCTGATGGAACGTGTAATAATAATTAGTATACATATATTTTTTATTGTGGTGTGACTATTGGAGTACCATTGCGGTATCGGCAGTTTAAAACCAATTTGTAGAAAATTAAGACTGCACTATTATGATCCAGTCCATCCCGAATAAATACACATATTGCTTATACAGTTATTTGGAGGGTTGTATGAACTGATAACATCAAACATAGCATAACATCAACATACCAAGAGTTGCATATTTAATTATTAATTTTATATAAGGAACTGGTAATATATACAAGAAAGTTTAGGCGATCAATCATTTCTGCAAACAAATCTGTTAATAAAACTCTTGATGGTAATATTATTACATCACCATGCATTTCATGATTTCAAAATATTCTAATACGTTCTTTTGAATCAAGAAATTTTTGGTTACAACCGCATTTAACTATATGCTGTTTTCCATTAATATAATTGGTGATTAGTGTTCGACAGGAAAACTTTCTAAATAAAATTAATTGAATCATTATTTATAATTTGTTGGTGTAACAATGTCATGACAGTCATTCTACATCAATTAAATGAATTATACCAATAGTTAATCAGGTGTATTGCGTATCGCATTCGAATGTTGGAAGCATTTAATTTTGGAGATTAAAGATATAAAGGGTTTTCTTTCTAATTAATCAAATATTTATTTAAAAATAAACTCTGTTTGAAGTTTAGTAGTCTAAATCAATCAATTTGTTATTTATGCATCTGATATTCGACTGTGATGCTGTCAAGTAACGTACATGTTACTGCTAATGTTTTATGATACGCAATACACCTGATTAATTAAATAAATCTATTAATGCAGAAAATGTAAGAAAAATCTTACACAATGTGTACAAAAAGTACGGAATAAATTCAATATATTCAAACTATGAGGTATTTGAAAACCTGAGAATGTTCAGATAGAATCTTCTATCCTTTTAATTAATCAGTAAATGATTATTATTTCAATAACACTCATAATATTAAATTGTCATTTAAATAATTTGGTACATTATCAGATAATTTTAACAAAATACATTTCTATTTAAAAAGCAAAATGATGTTATTACTGAAACTGTGACTTCATCTCAAAGTTAACAATAGCAAGGATGGACATTTTTTATCAATCAATCAATTTATTCATGTTATTCAATAGTGTTGAAGATTTTTCCTTATGTAAATGAACATGTTGAATTTAGCCCTTACTTTTTGCATCTGTATGTTTAATCACACTAAATTTGATTAAATGAATCGATCATTTAATCATCATTTAATTAATCATATTAAATTTTCTATGTTAAGATTTTAATTAATTGGTTATATGGCTATAGTAGTACTTCAAATCAAATGGTTTTTTTAACAAGCGAAGGAAACAGACTGCGATCCGGATGCCTAAATGTTCTACCAAAATTATGTTATCAACAAGTAATTTTGATTCACACACTACTGGTATGTATCCAAATTATATATGTAGTTCTGGTAGCCGAACTATACCTAATTATAAAAGTATTATAACTACATTTGTTGCACACAAATTTAATTTTTTATTTTCTGAACTCTCTGTTAACATAAATTCACCTTGATTATTTGTTTGTTGGTTATTCTCAGGACTACCAAAATATCTTGTTTTCTAAATGTAAAGTCTTTTGAATTATGTGTGTGATTTCTGAATTTAACTAATTGATAGACTCTAAATGTGTTATTAGCACTAATATTGATTTTGGGGTTAAGAATCTCATCAGCTATTCTAATCATATTAAATTTCAATCCATTTAATCTTGTTTTGACATGGTTTAATTAGTAATAGATATATTTAATTGTAAAGATTACAATTATTTTATTGTTATTAAATCATCTTTAGTTGATTAATCTTGTATTGCATTGAAATTGAATCGAATAATATTGATTAATATAATTGTGTAAAGTTATATTAACAAAATATTTCTTTGAGTAAAATAATTGATTCTTGATTTCCAATGTCGATGCTTGCGTATATTAATAATTTGTTTTTAAACCATGATGCTTTTTAAAATGAAAATTTTTCGTAGCCTTGTTGAAGTATTGAATAGAATAGTAAAATTTGGCTGTAAAAGTTTCGAGTGCTAATTCTAAACCTTTTATCATAAGCCTAATGTCTGCATTAATCAGTGATAAATTTATTTTTGCAATAACAAATTCGTTTATTTCTGCTGCATTTTAATTAATTATGGAAGCACTTTGGGCACTTGTATAATTTGTACAATTTTCAACACCAGTGTCTTGTGGTATTGTTACTCATTATTGAACTTCACTTACGAACACAATATTTGATATAATAGTATATAGCAACTGGATGCAGTACTTACTTTATTAAAATTTATTTTAATTTTTAGGGTATGTATACTTTTTATCAGAATGTCATATAAACTACTGGTTAGACAATATTTATTGTTTGTTTTAAATAATTACATAAACCAGGGTCATGAAATTGGATTATTGTTTTTTGTAGAGCATAAATCTAAAATCAATACCACTTATTTTTATTCTTTATTTATTTTTCTTATTTGTTGTTAATTAGTTATAGTTATGTTTATATTTCAGTTTAATTCAATAAATAATACAAATTGGTCCTATTCTTCTAAAATATCTCTTTACGATATTATATTTTATATAATTAAATATACAATAATTTACAAACTTCCTATAATTGTGTAATTTTGGGAGGAATGATACAATTGCTGTTCTTAACCATTGGTGCCTAATATAATTAAGCTGTAAATTTCATGCCAAATTGAATCTGCGTTTCAAATTATTTTGAAATCTAGCTATTTAGAAACATCTAAGTGCACAACATAATCAATTCATTTCTTGTACTTATGTGAAATTATATTGATGCTGACAGAGGAAAGATATAAATGTTACCATTAGAAATATTTTTATGAACATGTTTATTTTATATGAGACTACAAAAATTATATTACAAATACTTAAATATATTTATATGTAAATTATATGCCTCATGTTACACAAATCTTAATTTACGAATGTGTTACTCTTAAAATGATACTGAGTGAGAAAATTAATGTCATGTTAATGTATTGAAAGTCCTGCATAATTTAATATAATATGTCACGTTTATAAATATTGTACTGAAAGTATCTGCTGATAAAAATGAAGAATTATGAAACCTTTAATTATTTACTACATTTATAAAAAACACTGCTTAACAATCATTTATGAAGAAGGAATATGTTTTTACTAAATGTTTAATGGTACATATGTATATAATTTATTATAGTTTTCAATAGGCATTATTAAATTGTATAGTATTTTTGTATATAATGTGGAAATAAAATGCTACGTTTTAAAATGTTTTTAAATTATTTTAACATTCTTACTATAAATGCGCTTTACTTTAAAGCAATCTTCAAGCATCCTCCAACAACAAATCAACTAGTGTAACAATGACTGGATGAAATCGTGAGTACATAGAGAAAATTGAGTTATTGAAACTTTTAAATAAGTTAATGGATTTAAGTCTTGGCAATCCAACTTATGTCAAAATAATATTATTTACAAAATTGTATATCCATGAATTAAAAAATGAAATTATATGACAAGAATTCCTTCACTGTCAAATTTTCGTTATGTTTGAAGGGGCTATTCCTAATATAATTAAGTCATATTTAGGCGAACCAGGTGAATATACTCTCCCGAAATATCAACTTTTCTAATATTTACACCGTAGACATACACACATCAAAATGGTTTTTATTGAGCACCCCAACGGCGCTGATATCGGTACTTTTCATGTATGCCTCTACATTGACGATCTTACATAGAATTATGAAGAACCGCAAGCCATTTATATTAAGAAAACTTTTGATTGCCTACAATACATTCCAAGTTTTTTATTCAACTTATATATGCAAGGAAATATTTACGTCAGCAATATTGGCGGATTACAAGCTTACTTGCACACCTTTCAATACAAGCACCTTGTTAGGCATGAGGGTAATATAATAAGCTTTGTTGTAATAGTGTTGATGAACACAAACATTTGCAGATGGCAAAGGCGTTTTGGTTATTTTATATTTCAAAAGTGATTGATTTAACTGATACGGTAAGTTTAATTAGTGCAATAATATTAGTTACTCTAAAATACCTTTAGGTTTTTTTTGTTCTCCGGAAAAAACATAATCAAATCACATTTTTGCACTTGTATCACCATTCATCGATGATTTTTAACTGGTATCTAGGAGTACTGTATTCGCCAGGTGGCCAAGGTGAGTGGTATAACTAAGTCATATTATTTTTCATATTGTACAAATTTTATAGCTTTTTTCAGTGTACTGTTGAATTCATTCGTACACATTATTATGTATTTATATTACATGTTGTCTGCAATTGGACCAAAAATGCAAAAATATTTATGGTGGAAAAGATACTTAACGCAGATTCAATTGGTAAGTTGAAATATTTAAAAAAAAAAACTACAAGAAATATTAGATACAGTTTTATTTCTAAGAAACAGAAAGATAATATGTGACAAGAAAAACGAATGTTTTTTTAATATATTAAATTATATTACATTCGTTATAAGATATAAAAAAAATTAGGAAAATATAACATACCTAAATTAGATTATATTTTATACAGACTACATACGAAAATAATATAAGAGTCAAATTTAGGTACTATCTATGTTCCACTGTTATTTTTCGAAAATGTTAGTACTAAAATTGTACAACTACTACAATTTTATATTTTAATTAGTTAACATCAATTTATAACTGAGCGTAAAATGTATAAGAACCGTGTAGCATTTATATACAGTACATATTTTTATACAATGAATGATTCAAATTTTATACTTTACTATATTAATTTTTAGATTCAGTTTGTGGCTGTTATTTTACATTTAGGTGTAGGATTATATAATAAATGCAGAGCACCTTTCTGGCTGAATTGGTTTACTATAACATACCTTTGGACTTTAGTTATATTCTTTGGTAATTTCTATTATAATGCATATAAATTGAAGATATGCAAACCGACGAGCAACAAGCAAAATAAAATTGACTACATGGGAGCTGGAGATTTTAAATATGAATGAAGATCAAATAAAGATAAATTGTAATTATGAAGTAATTTAAAGATATGTTTGATTAGTTAATTATAATATAATTTTCGCCTTTGGAGCTGATACCAAAATATTTTCTTATATTGATACCATTATGTACACAAATGAAACTAGTAGGTTAGAGATGCCCTATTATATTGTATAAATATAAACAATATTAAGTGCCAATGTAATGAAATACTAATAATAAATGAATAAAATGGATACTTGTATTGTTGTTAAATGATATATTATGTAATACATTTTTAATCCTGAGTTATAAATGAATATTATACATCATTTTAGCGTTAGTTTATTGTGAAATTATATAATTTCTCGAAGATCTTGGTTCGTTTTTTAAATCTTATTTGTACTTACAGGTTGGGACGTTTTATTAACTACCGTGATTATTCGCAAGGTTTATTCTATTGCTAATGTGTTGGTTAGTAAAGGCAAATAATAGATTAATATAAGAAAGCAGAGATTTATGTAATTTATTCCATTATAGACAAGCTGAAATTGGAACAAACAGGTAAATAAAATACAGGTTGATTGTTATAATGTGAATCAATTTATTCTCTATGATTCATCTGCCTTATGGCAATTATATATCAATTATATTAGAATTGAAATATATGTTTGCCAAGCTAATCATACCTTCTTATTATGGCCAATAGATACTTGTAGAAACCTCTAGGCAAAAAAATTGATCCTCAGCTAATGGGAATAACAAAAAAATGATAAAATAAAAATTATTTTTGTCACAAAACTTTATGAAACAATAGTTTCATAATTAAAAGTATATCAACTATTCAAATTCGCTGAAATGGTAACAAACAGGTAAATAAAATACAGGTTCATTGTTATAAGGTGAATTAATTTATTCACTATGATTCATCTGCCTTATGGCAATTATATATCAATTATCAATTATATTAGAATTGAAATATATGTTTGCCAAGCTAATCATACTTTCTTATTATGGCCTATAGATACTTGTAGAAACCTCTAGGCAAAACATAGATCCTTGGCTAATGGGAATAACAATAAAAATGATAAAATAAAAATTATTTTTGTCACAAAACTTTATGAATCAATAGTTTCATAATTAAAAGTATATCAACTATTCAAATTTGCTGAAATGGTAACAAACAGGTAAATAAAATACAGGTTGATTCTTATAAGGTGAATTAATTTATTCTCTAAGATTCATCTGCCTTATGGCAATTATATATCAAATTATATTAGAATTGGAACATCTGTTTGCCAAGCTAACCATAGCTTCTTATTATGGCCTATAGATACTTGCAGAAACCTCTAGGCAAAAAATTGATCCTCAGCTAATGGGAATAACAATAAAAATGTTAAAATAAAAATTATTTTCGTCATAAAACTTTATTGTTTCATAATTAATAGTAAATCAACTATTCAAATTCCATCAACTTATCACTATCAGTTAAAATTTCATTATCATGTACGGATCCTTGTTTTACAACATGATTACTACCAATCAGACATCCTTTCAACTGACAATTGGTTTCAATAACTGCTCCGTCACATACTATACAATTTTCCAGAGAAACCCTAAAATATATGGTAATAAATTACACATAAAAATAATAATTAATAACGTCGATTAGGAATTGTACATACTTTGAGTGTATAGTAACGTTATTCATAACAATAGAATTTAGCACTTTTGTTAAAGATTCGACACTCGTATTCAAGCCAATGACAGAATTTCTAAACGAGGTCTTTTCTTTCAACGATGCTGAAGCCCATATGTAACATTTATCCACCTGACTTGATTTTACATCAGCCTTGCAATCAACTAGAACATCAGGAATGCCTTTTATAAGTGTTTCCCAATTCTCTTGAATCTACAAAATAATTCATTATTTGATATTATCCAAACATTTGTATACAGGGTGTTTCCAATTGTAGACAAAAGCAGTTTTGTTTTCAATAGTGAATTGTAAAAGTCTATAACATGTAAATGTGGTGTTTTATACCTAATAGAGAACTTAAACATTTTCCTATTCTGACGTGTGTATTTGTATTTTTTTTTTCTTATCTCCCAATTCCAAACTGTTACCAAAATAATAAAAGCATTGCCTGGAAAAGAAAAATGCAGCAACACACCTGTTCTAACATTAGTATTTGTAATATTTAATTCTCATGTCAGTTTTGATTTTAAGAATGTTAAAACTCCATTGAAAAACTCTTGAGAAAAAAACATTGAGAAATACCATTGAGAAAAACCATTGAAAACTACATTGAAAAATACTACTAAGTAACACACAGTAGTATAAATTAGTGTATTACTGTACTAGTATACTACTGTGTGTATTACTAATTACTTACTACTAATTATTGTACTAATTAGTACTGTACTACTAATTAAATAAACTAGGGTTTTTCGAGTGCATGCATTATGACATAATAATATATTTACTTTGCCATTTAGAGACCAATAAGTTGGAAGTGTATTAACTCTGAGACCAAAAGCGTCTTGGTTAGCAATGTGGGCGTAGCACCTAATCATATCTCCATGATAGCAGTCTTTCATGTCACCGTAATGGTCTGTGTAACTGCTGGCTTGTCGAACAGCGTCACTCAATTCACTTCTTTTTATAAAATTAAATATACTATTATTTACATCTCCGCTTTCCTTAGAAAAATTGATCAATTGCTTTCTGATTATGTGAGGTATAAATTCCCCCTTTAATGTTGATATCACGGACTCACTGTTTAAATACTTTAAATACTTTAAAACCCAATTCTTCATGACGTAAAAATGAGAATCAATTAAGCTGCTGTACATAGTAATATTTGTGTGTTTTTTCATCATCGATTTCGGTAAGGTGACATTATTTTCGAAATCGCTAGCAGACGCTAAAAAGACAAGCCTGTTCGTCTGAGAATCAATACCAATCAGGTCACGTTCTGGTTTATGTTTCGCTTTAGGTCCGGGCACTACTATTTGATCTGTATTCTGGGGCTGGAATAAAAGGCTGCAAATGGACGCATCGTGCTTCCTAAATAAGTTAAGAACGTCTCCAAGATCAACATTGGTGATTAAGTCACAGGACATAATTATAACATCTCTTTTAATTTTTTCATGCAATAAGCAGAGGGAATCGGCTGTGCCCTTTTCATCCCTGTTTTCAATGCAAAAGTATTCAATTTTTATATCCAAATCTTTGCCTTCTAAAGCCAGTTGTATTTCTTGCTTTTGGTTTTCATTCACAACCAATATTGTTTCTGGAAGGAAAATGTTCATATTACTTATTAATATATAGTGCGATCAGTTTACGCAACAAAAGTGACTAATGGTTCACAGGAAAAAACAACCAATCAATAACAAATTATGATTTTCGAGCATTTTTAAGTTAAAATTTGTTATAAGTTGTATTGAATTAACGTTTTAACTGCTGACTTAATAAGATTAAAAATTTCATCATGTTTTTTGTATTGTATACAGATTTGTACTCCACATCAGAGTGATTCACAGGATTCAAGATGACGTATAGGATAAGCGTGATTTTTGCTCCGGCTACATCTTGTGAGTTGGCTGACTTTTCTCCTGAGTTATCGGCTGAGTAGAGACAGCAGAAAATTTAGCACCAGCTGCTGCTATCGCAATTTCTATAAGAACTTAGCTGGTTTTTCCCGTGTGGCCTTCATATCAAACTCAACATGAAATTAATTAACTAGGGTATACCTGTGAATCCTGATTGCTGTAATTTATATAAAGGATACCAAACCATTGGCTTACTACCTATCGGTAACAGGCATTTAGGTTTCTCGGCAGTGAGCTCTGGCATTCGAGAACCTCTACCGGCTGCCAGCACCACAACTTGAAATTCCTGCTGAATTGTCATGTTCAATGGCCTTTATATTTTACATACAGATTTTACCAGAATATTAACGTTTTAGAAACAGCGGTCAAAGACCTTTTAATATTCTTTTAGGTTATAGAGGTTATAATAATTTGACAGCCTTGTTTACTTAATGTTGGCAGCTCAGATGTCAAAAACTGTTTAATCACATAACCTAACCTCTGTGTTTGTGTTTGAAAATCGTTAACCCTGCTTCTGAATAATAGATAACTTTCAGTGAAATAAGTTGCCAGACACAGTATGGGTCGTCGCAAATCGAAAAGGAAGCCTCCATCCAAACGCAAAGCAATTGAACCATTGGACCAGCAGTTTAATTGCCCATTTTGCAACCACGAGAAATCCTGCGAAGTGAAAATGTTAGTATAAGTAACAATTAACACTTGTTTTTGGTGTAGCATTGTTTAAATTATCAGTGAATGTTAGAATATAAGATGCAATTTATATCCACCAAGATGATGGTACTCCTGCCTAATTAATTTGAATATTAATAATATACTAGCGCATAATTAATTAATTAACCGAGGGTCAATACTACTGTTCCCAAACAGATTTTCTTTGTTCCACACTGATTGTTTGATAAAGTCCATGGAAGGGACTTTGTAGGGATGGAGGGATGGATGGATGTAGGTTGTGTGCAGGTGTTTAAGCGTCCCTCTTAAATCCGATGGTAAACCCGGCTTATTATGTGGTCCCATGAGCTGTGAAACGTCAAACAATTTACTAATAAGTTAATATGAAACCAATTCATTCAGATTTACGATTTTTGTTCTTGTTCGTTCTCCTCCATTAGTCTTTATCAATGTCATTTCATGAAATGAATTTTTCATTTTATAAATATCAAATCTAATTTATAAATGATAATAAATCATATTTTTCTTGATTTTTTAATTTTAATTCTGTATGAATTAATGTTTGTTTTCTTAGGCATTGTTCATGCACAATCGATTTGCGATTTGCAATTTTTGTTCTGATTGGTTAAATCATAATATACCAATCAGAACAGAAATCACAAGTTGCATGAACTAGGCTCTACGCATGCTGTCAATATGACATTAGTGACAGTTGGCACTCGTACCAACCTACTAGTTTTAGTGCTTTTTGAACATTTCAGGAATTCAACTTCAAAACTGTAAATTCCCTTAGACCACTCATTATCAAAACGGCCTGTATTTAGTGTTACTTTGAAAATCCAGGTGTTTGTGTTCTCTTTCTCATTCTGGAATTCAACTTGACAACTATAAATTTCCCTAAACCAATCATTATCAAAACGGCCTATATTTAGCGTTACTTTGAGAATCCAGGTGTTTATGTTAATTATTATTACTTCTCAGCAAGTAAGCATGCCTTGATACTTTATTAATATAAATAATAATTTCTTTTAGGGATAAGGGTCGAAACACTGCCAGGATAACATGCAGAGTATGCCTAGAAGACTTCCAGACAACAATAAATTTCCTTTCGGAGCCTGTGGATGTTTATAATGATTGGATAGATGCTTGCGAGTCTGCTAATTAAATCTCTTTTAACGCAATTATGTGTTATTGCTCATTTATAATCCTGAAATTAATTTTTAATTGAATACTAGTTTATTTAAGTAATAAATTTGATATAGTGCAATTTTTATTACATACTTTATCAGTATTTAATGAATGTAATGTGACCATTTAAAATAAATATTACAAATCCCATATATAGAATATGTTTATTTTAATAATACTTGTACATACTTGTGCTTTTTTCGTATTTTTTCGTACAGGGTTTTCCCATATCCCATATTTTGTTTTTCCCATATCCCATTTTGCCATAATGTGTTGCTATATACTTTGTAGGCTGGGGCCATGTTCCTGTGTTTTAAGTCGTAACAAATACAAACTTTTATATGTCGCAAAATACTTTATCAGTATTTAATGACTATAATGTGACCATTTAAAATAAATATTACAAATCCCATTTTGCCATAATGTGTTGCTATATACTTGGTAGGCTAGGGTCATGTTCCTGTGTATTAAGTTGTGGCAAATACAACCTTTTATATGTCACAATGTAGAACATAGTCGCGATAATATTTAGTAAATATTTGCATCTTATGTGCATTATTTTGCAATATGTAATAAAGCCGAAAATGAACTGTTGAAGTCAAGAAGAGTCGGGCATATAATAGTTATTTATTATTTTATTTATTTATTCCTTTACCTATATACCTTTCTGTGTAAGGCCATTTATTTATTATACAAGCAAATAAAATACACGTTTAATGAGCTGAAAGTTTATCTGGTGCATCAGGGAGACTTAATGTCCACGAAATAAACGTATATGCGTGAATACTTTGTGAAACTCACACCAATTGTATTTTATTTATATATTAACATGGAGTTTCATCATGTATCAGGGTCATCAATCCAATAATTAAATGTATATTTTCATCTGTGAGTGCAATACAAATATTTATTCAATTTCCCCCATCTGAATTCTGTATTTCATGTTCTTTCTTGAGTTTTATTTTAAATTCTATTTGTAACGGCTTGGAATAGCAGCAAGCTATGAAAGTGTGACAGCAGGATCTGAATAAATAAAATAAATTGTGATAATTATAATAAAAACTGTAAAAGGTTAGGTAGTATTTATTATTATATTCCAAATAAGTCTCATATAATACTGTTCTTTGTAGTTTATAATGACGCAAGACTTATATTCGCAAAATACTATAAAAAATAGTCGAATATTCGCCATCAAAATAGGAGTAAGCAACCATACCAAAATATCGAAGTTGGTTCTTAAGATAACAGCAGTGAGTTTGAAAGTTAAATAGCTGCAATACTTTTCAGTTTTATAGTTTCCAATAAATATTTCGTTATATTGCATTTTGTTTGCTTGCAAAATAAACCTATGCCAATCAAAGTTTTCTTTCTCTGTAACAGTGCAAACAAGTCTTATGTCTTAATCTGCCCTAATTAATGTCTTATTATTTCCATACGATTTTTATTAAAAGTACTATAGGTAAACCATGTAAGGAATCATAAATTCCTATGATCTTATGAAGTTTAATTTATATTTTTAAATTAACATTAGTTGGAAATCCAATAATTATGATTTGTATGATAGCACAAATGTCTAAATTAAACCAAAATTACCATAACACTGACAAACTTCCAGGTTTTTTTAAATGTCAGGAATTCCACATTTCAATTATTTTTTTATAAAATAGCAAGTATTCAAATAATTGGTATTTTGTAAAGTTTCGTTTTCATTAAATAGCACAAATGTCTTAATTAAACAATAATTATCATAACACTGATAAACTTCCAGGATTTTTTTTAAATGTCAGAAATTCTAAATTTCAATTATTTTTTACAATATAACAAGTTTTCAAATATTTGGTATTTTTTTAAATTCCGCTTTCATTATATAGCACAAATGTCTTAATTACACATAAATTACCATAACACTGATAACCTTCCTGGGATTTTTCTTAAAAAAATGTCAGAAATTCCAAATTTCAATAATTGTTTTACAAAATAGCAAATGTTCAAATATTTGGTAGGTATTTTGTAAAATTCCGTTTTCATTAAATAGTACAAATGTCTTAATTAAACAAAAATTACCACAACACTGGCAAACTTCCAGGATTCTCGATTTTCCTCGATTTTCTCACTTATTTATTACGGAAACGTCGTCAAATTTTCAGGAGAATTGTGTTCAAGTGCATTAAATACAAATCTAATATTAAATATGCATTCAATAAATTTTGACATATGTTGGTAAAAATTAACTCATACTTGCCAATTCTGAAAGTTGTATCATCGATTTCCTCACTTCTTTAATCCAGAAACGTCGTCAAATTTTGAGGAGAATTGCATTCAGGTACATTAAATACAAATCTAATATTAAATCTACATTTCATAAATTTTGAAAATTTCAGTAAAAACTAACCCATACTAGTCGATTCTGAAAGTTACTTCCTCGATTTTCTCACTTATTTATTGCGGAAACGTGGGCAAATTTCAGGATGCACAATGAAATCGAATATTCGCCATCAAAATAAGAGTAAGCAACCATACCAAAATATGGAAGTTGGTTCTTAAGATAACAGCAGTGAGTTTGAAAGTTAAATAGCTGCAATACTTTTCACTTTTATAGTTTCTAATAAATATTTCGTTATATTGGATTTTGTTTGCTTGCAAAATAAACCTATGCCAATCAAAGTTTTCTTTCTCTGTAACAGTGCAAACAAGTCTTATGTCATAATCTGCCCTAATTAATGTCTTATTATTTCCATACGATTTTTATTAAAAGTACTATAGGTAATCCATGTAAGGAATCATAAATTCCTATGATCTTATGAAGTTGTTTTTTTTTTAAATTAACATTAGCTTGAAATATAATAATTGTGAATTGTATGATAGCACAAATGTCTAAATTAAACCAAAATTACCATAACACTGACAAACTTTCAGGGTTTTTTTTAAATGTCAGGAATTCCACATTTCAATTATTTTTTTATAAAAAGCAAGTATTCAAATAATTGGTATTTCGTAAAGTTTCGTTTTCATTAAATAGCACAAATGTCTTAATTAAACAATAATTATCATAACACTGATAAACTTCCAGGATTTTTTTAAATGTCAGAAATTCTAAATTTCAATTATTTTTTACAATATAACAAGTTTTCAAACATTTGGTATTTTTTTAAATTCCGCTTTCATTATATAGCACAAATGTCTTAATTACACATAAATTACCATAACACTGATAACCTTCCTGGGATTTTTTCTTAAAAAAATGTCAGAAATTGCAAATTTCAATAATTGTTTTACAAAATAGCAAATGTTCAAATATTTGGTAGGTATTTTGTAAAATTCCGTTTTCATTAAATAGTACAAATGTCTTAATTAAACAACAATTACCACAACACTGACAAACTTCCAGGATTTTTTTCTAATTTAAGAAATTCAAAAAATTTAATTATGTTTTTACAAAATGGGAGAGAATAGTAAAGCTTTTTTTACAAAATTGCAAAATTTTATACCAACTGACTATGCACAAACAGTGCAAATGCAATGATTAATTTAAAAAATCAATTTTGATTTAAATCAATGATTTATTTAAAAAAAAACATTTTATTTTATAAAATTAATGCCAGATATAACAGCTTTAAATCACACCAACTCTGGTAAAAACCAACCCATACTTATCATCTTGTCAATTCTCAAAGTTATATCCTCGATTTTCTCACTTATTTATTACGGAAACGTCGTCAAATTTTCAGGAGATTTGTGTTCAGGTGCATAAAATTCAAATCTAATATTAAATATACGTTCAATAAATTTTGACAAATGTTAGTAAAAACTAACTCATACTTGTCAATTCTGAAAGTTGTATCATCGATTTCCTCACTTCTTTAATCTAGAAACGTCGTCAAATTTTCAGGAGAATTGCATTCAGGTACATTAAATACAAAGCTAATATTAAATCTACATTTCATAAATTTTGAAAATTTCAGTAAAAACTAACCCATACTAGTCGATTCTGAAAGTTACTTCCTCGATTTTCTCACTTATTTATTGCGGAAACGTGGGCAAATTTCAGGATGCACAATGAAGTCGAATATTCGCCATCAAAATAGGAGTAAGCAACCATACCAAAATATGGAAGTTGGTTCTTAAGATAACAGCAGTGAGTTTGAAAGTTAAATAGCTACAATACTTTTCACTTTTATAGTTTCCAATAAATATTTCGTTATATTGCATTTTGTTTGCTTGCAAAATAAACCTATGCCAATCAAAGTTTTTTTTCTCTGTAACAGTGCAAACCAGTCTTATGTCATAATCTGCCCTAATTAATGTCTTAATATTTCCATACGATTTTTATTAAAAGTACTATAGGTAATCCATGTAAGGAATCATAAATTCCTATGATCTTATGAAGTTGAATTTATTTTATTAAATTAACATTAGTTGGAAATCCAATAATTATGATTTGTATGATAGCACAAATGTATAAATTAAACTAAAATTACCATAACACTGACAAACTTCCAGGTTTTTTTTAAACGTCAGGAATTCCACATTTCAATTATTTTTTTATAAAATAGTAAGTATTCAAATAATTGGTATTTTGTAAAGTTTCGTTTTCATCAAATAGCACAAATGTCTTAATTAAACAATAATTACCCCAACACTGATAAACTTCTGGGATATTTTAAATGTCAGAAATTCTAAATTTCAATTTTTTTTACAATATAACAAGTTTTCAAATAATTGGTATTTTGTAAAATTCCGTTTTCATTATATAGCACAAATGTCTTAATTACACAAAAATTACCATCACTCTGATAACCTTCCAGGATTTTATCTTAAAAAAATGTTAGAAATTCCAAATTTCAATAATTGTTTTACAAAATAGCAAATGTTCAAATATTTGGTAGGTATTTTGTAAAATTCCGTTTTCATTAAATAGTACAAATATCATAATTAAACAAAAATTACCACAACACTGACAAACTTCCAGGATTTGTTTCTAATTTAAGAAATTCAAAAATTTTAATTATTTTTTTCCAAATTACAAAAAATAGTAAGGCTTTTTTACAAAATTGCAAAATTTTATACCAATTGACTGTGCACAAACAGTGCAAAAGCAATGATTAATTAAAAAAATCTATTTTGATTTAAATCAATGATTTGTTTAAAAAAAAACATTTTATTTGTAAAATTAATGCCAGATATAACAGATTTAAATCACACCAACTCTGGTAAAAACTAACCCATCCTTATCATCTTGTCAATTCTGAAAGTTATATCCTCGATTTTCTCACTTATTTATTACGGAAACGTCGTCAAATTTTCAGGAGAATTGTGTTCAAGTGCATTAAATACAAATCTAATATTAAATATGCGTTCAATAAATTTTGACAAATGTTAGTAAAAACTAACTCATACTTGCCAATTCTGAAAGTTGTATCATCGATTTCCTCACTTCTTTAATCCAGAAACGTCGTCAAATATTCAGGAGAATTGCATTCAGGTACATTAAATACAAATCTAATATTAAATCTACATTTCATAAATTTTGAAAATTTCAGTAAAAACTAACCCATACTAGTCGATTCTGAAAGATACTTCCTCGATTTTCTCACTTATTTATTGCGGAAACGTGGGCAAATTTCAGGATGCACAATGAAATCGAATATTCGCCATCAAAATAGGAGTAAGCAACCATACCAAAATATGGAAGTTGGTTCTTAAGATAACAGCAGTGAGTTTGAAAGTTAAATAGCTGCAATACTTTTCACATTTATAGTTTCCACTAAATATTTCGTTATATTGCATTTTATTTGCTTGCAAAATAAACCTATGCCAATCAAAGTTTGCTTTCTCTGTAACAGTGCAAACAAGTCTTATGTCATAATCTGCCCTAATTAATGTCTTATTATTTCCATACGATTTTTATTAAAAGTACTATTGATAATCCATGTAAGGAATCATAAATTCCTATGATCTTATGAAGTTGAATTTATTTTTTAAAATTAACATTAGTTGGAAATCCAATAATTATGATTTGTATGATAGCACAAATGTCTAAATTATATCAAAATTACCATAACACTGACAAACTTTCAGGTTTTTTTTAAATGTCAGGAATTTCACATTTCAATTATTTTTTATAAAAAGCAAGTATTCAAATAATTGGTATTTTGTAAAGTTTCGTTTTCATTAAATAGCACAAATGTCTTAATTAAACAATAATTACCAAAACATTGATAAACTTCCAGGATTTTTTTAAATGTCAGAAATTCTAAATTTCAATTTTTTTTACAATATAACAAGTTTTCAAATAATTGGTATTTTGTAAAATTCCGCTTTCATTATATAGCACAAATGTCTTAATTACACATAAAATACCATAACACTGATAACCTTGCAGGATTTTTTCTTAAAAAAATGTCAGAAATTCCAAATTTCAATAATTGTTTTACAAAATAGCAAATGTTCAAATATTTGGTAGGTATTTTGTAAAATTCCGTTTTCATTAAGTAGTACACATGTCTTAATTAAACAAAAATTACCACAACACTGGCAAACTTCCAGGATTTTTTCTAATTTAAGAAATTCAAAAATTTTAATTATGTTTTTACAAAATAGCAGAGAATAGTAAAGCTTTTTTTACAAAATTGCAATATTTTATACCAATTGATTATGCACAAACAGTGCAAATGCAATGATTAATTTAAAAAATCAATTTTGATTTAAATCAATGATTTATTTAAAAAAAAATCGTTTTATTTTGTAAAATTAATGCCAGATATAATAGATTTAAATCACACCAACTATGGTAAAAACTAACCCGTACTTATCATCTTGTCAATTCTGAAAGTTATATCCTCGATTTTCTCACTTATTTATTACGGAAACGTCGTCAAATTTTCAGGAGAATTGTGTTCAAGTGCATTAAATACAAATCTAATATTAAATATGCGTTCAATAAATTTTGACAAATGTTAGTAAAAACTAACTCATACTTGCCAATTCTGAAAGTTGTATCATCGATTTCCTCACTTCTTTAATCCAGAAACGTCGTCAAATTTTCAGGAGAATTGCATTCAGGTACATTAAATACAAATCTAATATTAAATATACAGTTCATAAATTTTGAAAATTTCAGTAAAAACTAACCCATACTAGTCAATTCTGAAAGTTACTTCCTCGATTTTCTCACTTATTTATTGCGGAAACGTGGGCAAATTTCAGGATGCACAATGAAGTCGAATATTCGCCATCAAAATAGGAGTAAGCAACCATACCAAAATATGGAAGTTGGTTCTTAAGATAACAGCAGTGAGTTTGAAAGTTAAATAGCTGCAATACTTTTCACTTTTATAGTTTCCAATACATTTTTCGTTATATTGCATTTTGTTTGCTTGCAAAATAAACCTAAGCCAATCAAAGTTTTCTTTCTCTGTAACAGTGCAAACAAGTCTTATGTCATAATCTGCCCTAATTAATGTCTTATTATTTCCATACGATTTTTATTAAAAGTACTATAGGTAATCCATGTAAGGAATCATAAATTCCTATGATCTTATGAAGTTGAATTTATTTTTTAAAATTAACATTAGTTGGAAATCCAATAATTATGATTTGTATGATAGCACAAATGCCTAAATTAAACCAAAATTACCATAACACTGACAAACTTCCAGGTTTTTTTTAAATGTCTAGAATTCAACATTTCAATTATTTTTTTATAAAATAGCAAGTATTGAAATAATTGGTATTTTGTAAAGTTTGGTTTTCATTAAATAGCACAAATGTCTTAATTAAACAATAATTATCATAACACTGATAAACTTCCAGGATTTTTTTAAATGTCAGAAATTCTAAATTTCAATTATTTTTTACAATATAACAAGTTTTCAAATATTCGGTATTTTGTAAAATTCCGCTTTCATTATATAGCACAAATGTCTTAATTACACATAAATTACCATAACACTGATAACCTTCCAGGATTTTTTCTTAAAAAAATGTCAGAAATTCCAAATTTCAATAATTGTTTTACAAAATAGCAAATGTTCAAATATTTGGTAGGTATTTTGTAAAATTCCGTTTTCATTAAATAGTACAAATGTCTTTATTAAACAAAAATTACCACAACACTGACAAACTTCCAGGATTTTTTTCTAATTTAAGAAATTCAAAAAATTTTATTATGTTTTTACAAAATAGCAGAGAATAGTAAAGCTTTTTTTACAAAATTGCAAAATTTTATACCAACTGACTATGCACAAACAGTGCAAATGCAATGATTAATTTAAAAAATCAATTTTGATTTAAATCAATGATTTATTTAAAAAAAAAACATTTTATTTTATAAAATTAATGCCAGATATAACAGCTTTAAATCACACCAACTCTGGTAAAAACCAACCCATACTTATCATCTTGTCAATTCTCAAAGTTATATCCTCGATTTTCTCACTTATTTATTACGGAAACGTCGTCAAATTTTCAGGAGATTTGTGTTCAGGTGCATAAAATTCAAATCTAATATTAAATATACGTTCAATAAATTTTGACAAATGTTAGTAAAAACTAACTCATACTTGTCAATTCTGAAAGTTGTATCATCGATTTCCTCACTTCTTTAATCTAGAAACGTCGTCAATTTTTCAGGAGAATTGCATTCAGGTACATTAAATACAAATCTAATATTAAATCTACATTTCATAAATTTTGAAAATTTCAGTAAAAACTAACCCATACTAGTCAATTCTGAAACTTACTTCCTCGATTTTCTCACTTATTTATTGCGGAAACGTGGGCATATTTCAGGATGCACAATGAAGTCGAAAATTCACCATCAAAATAGGAGTAAGCAACCATACCAAAATATGGAAGTTGGTTCTTAAGATAACAGCAGAGAGTTTGAAAGTTAAATAGCTGCAATACTTTTCAGTTTTATAGTTTCCAATAAATATTTCGTTATATTGCATTTTGTTTGCTTGCAAAATAAACCTATGCCAATCAAAGTTTTTTATCTCTGTAACAGTGCAAGCAAGTCTTATGTCATAAACTGCCCTAATTAATGACTTATTATTTCCCTATTCCCAAAGTTAGAAATTTTTGAAATATTTTCAAAATTCCAAAAGCGTCGAATTCTGCGCTATTTCATCATACCAGGTGAAACATGCCTATAAAGCTTGGTTCATGCAGTAGCGATTTGCGATTTGCTGAAAGATCAATATTCAGCTGTTGTCAAAGTAGATATATCATAATCAGTCTTCATCCTTTTTGCCCTTTATTAGACTTGAAGCTTTTATATTTAGTTCTCTGGAAAACGACTAAAATGAATTGATGTTCGTTTTTTCCCGAAGCCCTTCAATTATTTTATGTACTTATTATGTGTATTTTAGGATACATTTTTGTAGTACTACAAGGAAACGGAAAGCAAGAAGATATGCTATCCCCATACTTGCTACTGCGCATCCGGGTCACGTGGGTTAAGTAAGTTCGTCATTGATGTATGTTCCATTCACCTCTTCAATATGAGATGCAAGCAAGTAGGAGAATTGAAAGGAAAATTTTTACCACTGCACGTTATCTACTCCTGATTAGATAACGTTAATATTGAAGTAGCTAATATACAACATAGCTACACCTTCGTATGTGCAATACTACACATACTTGTGTAGTAATTTACAAATATACCACGATCATAAACCGCACAGTCTGTAGAACCGGTTTGCATTACAACTGGACGCTGGTTCTTCACTGTCCTGTTGGCTCCGAGCTGTCGTGGTGACAACACGTATTTCCTCGCAAAATAACAAACTCAACCTTGAATTTTAAAAGCAAACGATCGGCTGACGACATGAAACATATTACACGACTGATAAATAGACGACTGCTAAATGGTTTTAATATCCGATTAAGTGAGGTAGACGCACGCACGTTTAGCGTATCTTCAGTGGCCAGTATGCGTTTCGTACAGTTTAAATCGAAAAAGGGCGGCCCACAGCATTTAGGGGCCCAAATTACCTCAGATGGAGATATTTTCGATATCAGTGCAGTGGATTCGTCGATCCCAAATTCGTTGGTGAAGTTTTTGGCGTCTGGACAGAATACATACGAAAAAGCCAAAAGGTCAGTATATAAGCTTATACTAGCAGTATAAGTTAAGCTTCTACTCTTATATAATCTAGTCAACACTCTCTATACATCTGGATCATATGATTCTAGTGAATAGATTGAAATCTACTATCTACAATTTTTCTTTTTTTTTCATTATATGTTATATTGTCATAATTTCCATATGCATGGTGTCCTTGATTGATGCAACTTACATACGAACATTAATATTTTTCGTTATATGTTATATGGTCAAAATTTCCATATACATGGTGTCCTTCCTTCAGCATCATTGATGCACAAGTATCCTGACATATTTTTTGTTTAATGAGCAATTACAATAAGTAAAAATATTCCCAGAAAGTGCCAGTTCACAGTCTTTTAAATAATTAGGTGTTAAGTGACCTCACAGAGTGACCTTACTGTTGTAAACTTTCGACCTTTAATGGGTTTGTTTGAAATGCACTTTCTTCTGAATTCACGTTAAGTGTTTATGCATAATTACACACGCAAATGAGAAATAAAATCTTGATTTCTCATTTAAAATCGCCATTTAAACAGTCAATGTTTTTTATCGAAACGAATATATCTTAAAAAAAATATTTGAAGCGCATCGTCAACAAGGTCATTGGTGAAGGTGAAATAATTTGCAAAAACTTGACATTTTTAAACTCTTGAGGAGTTGCCTCGACACAGTTTCATCGAAGTTTGTTATTATTTTCATTTGGAGACTTAAATAACGATAATTGGTGTCAAAATTTCCTCTTCGTTATTAGCTCCTTATCGCATTTTGCAACACGTATGTCATTCATATACTTTAATAATCCTAACCAATGTGTAATGTTATCGAGATATTAACAATACCATCACAAGTTATTTCGAAATTAACAAGTTATTACCAAAGCACACAAAATGCCATGAAATGCAAATATTCAAGCTGAATTTAATATTATCAGGGATTACACCTACTTTCATTGTGAATATTCAGTGCAGTACTATCTTCAATGTTTCATAATTTTTTTCGTAATAAAATTATCTTAAATACTTCATTTAACTTTCTCAATATAGAGACAATATTAGAAGTTTTCGATTAAGCAATTCGGTGGTTTAATTTTTTGCATACCTACCTAGTAATATAACGATAGTTTATGATTATTGATAATTAATTAGTAATATATGCATATTTGATTTTGATCAATAATCATTAATTGAAATTTAGTTAGAAACTGAATTATTTATCGCGCGTTGGGCGCTAAAGTAGGCAGCGTTACGATCAGCATCGTACGTGAAAATTATAACGTTACAATTATAATAATTGCAACTTGGATTTAATTTTAGGCTGCATTGAAAACTGCTCAATGTTTTTAACATTTCTTACAACAGTTTTATTGGAAGTTTGTTATTATTTTGAATTGCAAACTCATATGACGTTAATTGGTGTCAAAAATTGCTCTTCGTTATTAGCTGCTTATCGATCCGCATTTTGCAACACGTATGTCATTCACATACTTTAATAATCCTAACCAATGTGTAATGTAATCGAGATATTAACAATATTACTATTAACACAAGTTATTTCGAAATTAACAACTTATTACAAAAGCAGACACAATGCCATGAAACGCAAATATTCATGCTGAATTTATTATTATCAGGGATTACATCTAGCTTCATTGTGAATATTCTTGAACATCTTCAATGTTTTATAAGCTTTGGAATTATTTTCGAAATAAAATTATCTTAAATACTTCATTTTTACCTTCTCAATATCAATAGTTAATGATTATTGATAATTATTTAGTAATATCTGCATATTTGAGATTGATCAATAATCGTTAATTGAAATTTAGTTAGAAATTGAATTATTTATCGCGCGTTGGGCGCTAAAGTAGGCAGCGTTACGATCAGCGTCGTACGTGAAAATTATAACGTTACAATTATATTAATTGCAACATGGATTTAATTTTAGGCTGTATTGAAAACTGCTCAATGTTTTTAACATTTCTTCCAACAGTTTTATTGAAATTTGTTATTATTTTCAATTGCAGACTCAAATAACGTTAATTGGTGTCAAAATTTCCTCTTCGTTATTAGTTGCTTACCGGTTCGCATTTTGCAATACGTATGTCATTCATATACTTTAGTAATCCTAACCAATGTGTAAAGTAATCGAGATATTAACAATATTACTATTAACACAAGTTATTTCGAAATTAACAACTTATTACAAAAGCAGACACAATGGCATGAAAAGCAAATATTCATGCTGAATTGATTATTATCAGGGATTACATCTACTTTCATTGTGAATATTCTTGAATATCTTCAATGTTTCATAAGCTTTGGATTTTTTTTTCGAAAGAAAATTATCTTAAATACTCCATTTTTACTTTCTCAATATCAATAGTTTATGATTATTGATAATTATTTAGTAATATCTGCATATTTGAGATTGATCAATAATCGTTAATTGAAATTTATTTAGAAATTGAATTATTTATCGCGCGTTGGGCGCCAAAGTAGGCAGCGTTACGATCAGCGTCGTACGTGAAAATCATAACGTTACAATTATATTATTTGCAACTTGGATTTAATTTTAGGCTGCGTTTAAAACTGCTCAATGTTTTTAACAATTCTTACAACAGTTTTATTGGAAGATTGTTATTATTTTGAATTGTAGACTCATATGACGTTAATTGGTGTCAAACATTGCTCTTCGTTATTAGCTGCTTATCTATCCGCATTTTGCAATACGTATGTCATTCATATACTTTAATAATCCTAACCAATGTGTAATGTAATGGAGATATTAACAATATTACTATTAACACAAGTTATTACGAAATTAACAACTTATTACAAAAGCAGACACAATGCCATGAAAAGCAAATATTCATGCTGAATTTATTATTATCAGGGATTACATCTAGTTTTATTGTGAATGTTCTTGAATATCTTCAATGTTTCATAAGCTTTGGATTATTTTTTTCGAAATAAAATTATCTTAAATACTTCATTTTTACTTTCTCAATATAAAGAATTTTAGAAGTTTTCAAGTAAACAATTCGGTGGTTTAATTGTGTGTATACCTACTTAGTAATATGACGATAGTTTATGATTATTGATAATTAATTAGTAATATCTGCATATTTGAGATTGATCAATAATCGTTAATTGAAATTTAGTTAGAAATTGAATTATTTATCGCACGTTGGGCGCTAAAGTAGGCAGCGTTACTGTCAGCATCGTACGTGAAAATTATAACGTTACAATTATAATAATTGCAACTTGGATTTAATTTTAGGCTGCATTGAAAACTGCGGAATGTTTTTAACATTAATCACAATAGTTTTATTGGATGTTTGTTATTATTTTGAATTGCAGACTCATATGACGTTAATTGGTGTCAAAAATTGCTCTTCGTTATTAGCTGCTTATCGGTCGGCATTTTGCAATACGTATGTCATTCATATACTTTAATAATCCTAACCAATGTGTAATGTAATCGAGATATTAACAATATTACTATTAACACAAGTTATTTCGAAATTAACAACTTCTTACAAAAGCAGACACAATGCCATGAAAAGCTAATATTCATGCTGAATTTATTATTATCAGGGATTACATCTAGTTTCATTGTGAATAGCCTTGAATATCTTCAATGTTTCATAAGCTTTGGATTTTTTTTTGGTCGAAATAAAATTATCTTATATACTTCATTTTTACTTTCTCAATATTAATAGTTTATGATTATAGATAATTATTTAGTAATATCTGCATATTTGAGATTGATCAATAATCGTTAATTGAAATTTAGTTAGAAATTGAATTATTTATCGCGCGTTGGGCGCTACAGTAGGCAGCGTTACGGTCACCATCGTACGTGAAAATTATAACGTTACAATTATAATAATTGCAACTTGGATTAAATTTTAGGCTGCATTGAAAACTGCTCAATGTTTTTAACATTTCTTACAACAGTTTTATTGAAAATTTGTTATTATTTTGAATTGCAGACTCATATGACGTTAATTGGTGTCAAACATTGCTCTTCGTTATTAGCTGCTTATCGATCCGCATTTTGTAATACGTATGTCATTTATATACTTTAATAATCCTAACCAATGTGTAATGTAATCGACATATTAACAATATTACTATTAACACAAGTTATTTCGAAATTAACAACTATTACAAAAGCAGACACAATGCCATGAAAAGCAAATATTCATGCTGAATTTATTATTATCAGGGATTATATCTAGTTTCATTGTGAATATTCTTGAATATCTTCAATGTTTCATATGCTTTGGAAATTTTTTCGAAAGAAAATGATCTTTAATACTTCATTTTTACTTTCTCAATATCAATAGTTAATGATTATTGATAATTATTTAGTAATATCTGCATATTTGAGATTGACCAATAATCGTTAATTGAAATTTAGTTAGAAATTGAATTATTTATCGCGCGTTGGGCGCTAACGTAGGCAGCGTTACGATCAGCATCGTACGTGAAAATTATAACGTTACAATTATAATAATTGCAACTTGGTTTTAATTTTAGGCTGCATTGAAAATTGCTCAATGTTTTTAACATTCCTTACAATAGTTTTATTGGAAATTTGTTATTATTTTGAATTGCAGACTCATATGACGTTAATTGGTGTCAAAAATTGCGCTTCGTTATTAGCTGCTTATCGATCCGCATTTTGCAATACGTATGTCATTCACATACTTTAATAATCCTAAGCAACGTGTAATGTAATCGAGATATTAATAATATTACTATTAACACAAGTTATTTCGAAATTAACAACTTATTACAAAAGCAGACACAATGCCATGAAAACCAAATATTCATACTGAATTTATTATTATCAGAGATTACATCTAGTTTCATTTTGAATATTCTTGAATATCTTCAATGTTTCATAAGCTTTGGAAATTTTTTCGAAATAAAATTATCTTAAATACTTCATTTTTACTTTCTCAATATCAATAGTTTATGATTATTGATAATTATTTAGTAATATCTGCATATTTGAGATTGATCAATAATCGTTAATTGAAATTTAGTTAGAAATTGAATTATTTATCGCACGTTGGGCGCTAAAGTAGGCAGCGTTACTGTCAGCATCGTACGTGAAAATTATAACGTTACAATTATAATAATTGCAACTTGGATTAAATTTTAGGCTGCATTGAAAACTGCTCAATGTTTTTAACATTTCTTACAACAGTTTTATTGAAAATTTGTTATTATTTTGAATTGCAGACTCATATGACGTTAATTGGTGTCAAAAATTGCTCTTCGTTTTTAGCTGCTTATCTATCCGCATTTTGCAATACGTATGTCATTCATATACTTTAATAATCCTAACCAATATGTAATGTAATCGAGATATTAACAATATTACTATTAACACAAGTTATTTCGAAATTAACAACTTATAACAAAAGCAGACACAATGCCATGAAAAGCAAATATTCATGCTGAATTTATTATTATCAGGGATTACATCTAGTTTCATTGTGAATATTCTTGAATATCTTCAATGTTTCATGCTTTGGAACTTTTTTTTCGAAATTAAATTATTTTAAATTCTTCATTTTTACTTTCTCAATATAAAGACAATATTAGAAGTTTTCGATTAAACAATTCGGTTGTTTAATTTTGTGTATACCTACTTAGTAATATCACGATAGTTTATGATTATTGATAATTAATTAGTAATACATGTATATTTGAGATTGATCAATAATCGTTAATCGAAATTTAGTTAGAAATTGAATTAATTATCGCGCGCTGGGCCTAATGTAGGCAGCGTTATGATCAGCGTCGTGTGTGAAAATTATAACGTTACAATTATATTAATTGAATCATTTATTATAGAAACTGGCGAAGTGTACCTTTTCAAGTTGTTGAAAAACAAAGAACAACATTATATCCTTGATATTTAAACAGATTTTCGCCTGAAAAAAATTCTAGTATTAGTTAACATTTTCCCGAACTTGGTGCTGCCTGTAATTAAATTATAATATTTCTCCCTTAATTCTAAAAATGTATTGAACGTATTGCAGTTGACTCGTTTCTGCAATAAAATACCATTTTAATGTAGAAACAAATATTTTTAATGGTAATTTCCTAATTTTTTTGTGGTGATTATGATTTTTAACAAACACGACACTATTATAACCTTTTTTTTTTATTTGAACACAGAATAAAACACAAAATTTTCTGTGTTTCATTAAAATATTTTCTGATTTGTTAAATATACCAAACTACTAAGCAATGGTTAGTGATGGTAAACCAATGGTAATTGTTACCATGGTATTAGTATTATATAAAATACCACAGGACTTTTACTGCAGAAATTTAAATTTACTGCAGAAACACGCTATGTGATGTCGCTTGACAGGTTTCTGCACGAACGCGATATTAGTTGTAAAATATATCCCATGAAACTGAATGGCAGTTGAAGTTTTAATGCAGAAAAATATGCCCTGGCAATAGGAGATACTGATTCTGAAAAAAAAGAAAAATCCATGAAAATGTCTGTTCTGAAATAAACGATTCAATTGCAACTTCGGTTTAATTTTAGACTGCATTGAAAACTGCTCAATGTTTTTAACATTTCTTACAATATTACATGAGGTCAAATGAACGACCGAACTTAAATATAATCAGAATTCCCTGCAGTATTATAATATGTAAACGGGAATGAACGTGCGATAAATATTCAGTAGTTATATCCCGAGTGCATGCTAAATACGCGAATATGCCAAATTTTATTGTGCCAAAGTAAAAATATTAAGGATGGCATGCAAGAGGGATATATCGAGGACTATTTTCCGACAATAATTTCATGCGAAGTAGGAATTTCACGATATAATTAATGAATTACCAAAAATAATTACTTGTTTGAGTGAAGTCAGTACTTCAATTGCACTTTCAATAATAACTATGATTATTATTGTTCAAATACGAATTGTAATATAAATCAATAAATGTATTTTGATAATTAATAGCCCGAATGTTTTTAAAATTTCAAAAATATTCACTTAATGCACCATGAAAATACCCGGGTATTTTCATGATTCATCAAATAGTCGGTGTTATTCGTTGGTTGCTAGGTGATTTCTGGAATACCCATTAATATGATTGGTTGCAATCTTGTTGAAATTTTTGGTTGCAATCTTGTTAAAATTTTTGGAGGGAAATAGTCATGCTGAATTCATTATTGTCATGGATTACATCTATATCTTTTCAACTTCAATTTGGCATAATCACAGTAAAATTGGCATAAATAATTCAATTTGGAATTAATCAAATCCATGTTGGCATTAAACAAATTCATGTTGTCATTAAACAATATCAAATTGGTAAATACATTAATGAAAAACAATTTTGGCATTAATTGAATTAATTATCGCGCGCTGGGCGCTAACGTAGGCAGCCTTGCGGTCAGCGCCGTACGTGAAAATTATAACGTTACAATTATATTAATTGCAACTTGGATTTAATTTTGACTGCATTGAAAACTGCTCAATGTTTTTAACATTTCTTACCATATTACATGAGAGGAAATTAACGGTCGTACTTTAATACAGAGTGTCCCAAAAATAGTGGGCAAGCTCAACCACTCCGAGATGCCAATTAAAAAAAAACTATAAACATTCTTCGGGCTATAAATTTCAAAATATTGCTAGTCAAAGGTGTAACATTACAGCAAGTTTAGAAAGGCTGCTATACTTTTCCAAATATTGCTAGTCAAAGGTGTAACATTACAGCAAGTTTAGAAAGGCTGCTAGAAGGAATTTCATGCCAATCATGCGTTCAGTTGTATAATTATTAATTATATTTTAATTTTAAATAATCGTATTGAATATTTGCATTTCTAATAGCGTATTTAAATATTTCAAAACATTGATTTCTTAAGAAAATTGTTGAAACATGAACGTGACAACAATGTGCCCTACAATTAAAATACCGATAATGAAGTCGTCTATGATTAATGTTTTTTTTTTTTTTTTTTTTTTTAATAAATATTAGTGCCTTTTAGTGAGTGGTGTGCTGTTGAGATTGTCCACTATTTTTGGGACACCCTGTATATTTACATTTTTAATTCCCTGCAGGGGAAACTCTTTTACGCGAAATTTATTAAACATAACTGAAGATGCTACTTAAAATAGAGCACGTCCTGGAAATGTACTATTTGGTGAATGGTTGCTTTATTTTTATGGTTCTTAAACGTGACTATAGGTCTGCCCTCGAAGATTAAAATTATGTTCATTTAAATGTCAGCTGCTTGTTTATTTTATGTTCTTTAAGGAATTGACCTAGTTGCATATAATTTATTTAAATGAGACGTGTAAATTAATTTACAAATGTAAGGAAACGTATATGTGGTGTGTCCACAAAATAAAACTATCTGATCTGGTAAAAAATGTCGACATGTTTTTATCGTACTGGTGACTTTCCAGTTATAGTAATAATATTATTGAAACTATTACAAAAAATCTACCTAATATACTGAAAGTAAAAATTAAAAAAATCTTCTCTTATTCAGATTCGTATTAAAAGAAAACCTGACAAATGAACGATCGAGTCTACTGCATGTCATACCAAAATTTTGTTACGTAGTTACGGAAGTTACGTAAAAGAGTAAGAAATTTTATATTATATTCTTTTACTTAAAAGAGTAGAATATATATATATATATATATATATATATATTTATATTTATCATTACACCTTCTACCAATTAGTGTAGGTGAAGAGTAGAATATAAATTTTCTTATTCGCAAATTGCTTCATAAATTGCATCTTAATTGCTTCGTAATTGCTTCGTAAATTGCTACCTTGAAATTTACGAAGAATTTCGTATGTACGACAATTAATTTCTAACAATACGTATGTAGTTGAGATTGTCTTTATTTAGTTTTCATGTATCTGTTATATAAATATTTGGAAACATTTAAATATCATAATGTGATAAGCGAATGCCTAAAATTAACAGGTAATTTGTGAAAAATATAACATTTCATACATTACTCATTTATTTTATATAATATTAAAAAAGTTTTCTGTAAGCAGAATATATAGTCATATGATTAATTACAATTGCGACCCCAAAAATCAAATATGGCGATAATGTAAATTTATTAATATTGAAATTAATTTTGACAGTACATTTCTCAGGAATCAATAATTGATTAAATATGATTATTTTATCTAAGTTAATCAAAGTTTAAGATGCTCAGTTTGATCAATAAATTGATTAAATATGATTTTTTTCTAAAACATTAAAAATATTGCTTCATTTTATTTTGTAAATCGCCATCTAAAGCGATCTAGTCTAATAGCGATGTTCAAAATAAAATGAAGCAATGTTTTTAATGTCTTAGAAAAAAAACATATTTAATCAATTTATTGATCAAACTGAACATCTTGAACTGTGATTAACTTAGAAAAAAAAATAAAACAAATTTAATCAATAATTGATTAAATATGATTATTTTTTCTAAAACATTAAAAAGATTGCTTCATTTTATTTTGAAAATCTGTATCTAACGCGATCTAGTCTAATGGCGATTTTCAAAATAAAAAGAAGCAATGTTCTTAATTTGTGAAAAAACATTTCATACATTACTCATGTATTTTATATAATACTAAAAAGGGTTTCTGCAAGCAGAATATATAGCCATATGATTAATTACAATTGCGACCCCAAAAATCAAATATGGTGATAATGTAAATTTATTAATATTGAAATAAATTTTGACAGTACATTTCTCAGGAATCAATAATTGATTAAATATGATTATTTTTTCTAAGTTAATCAAAGTTTAAGAAGCTCAGTTTGATCAATAAATTGATTAAATATGTTTTTTTTCTACAACATTAAAAATATTGCTTCTTTTTATTTTGAAAATCTCTATCTAAAGCGATCTAGTCTAATAGCGATTTTCAAAATAAAATGAAGCAATGTTTTTAATGTCTTAGGAAAAAAATCATATTTAATCAATTTATTGAAGACTAAGCATCTTGAACTGTGATTAACTTAGAAAAAACACAAATTTAATCAATAATTGATTAAATATGATTATTTTTTCTAAAACATTAAAAACATTGCTTCATTTTATTTTGAAAATCTCTATCTAAAGCGATCTAGTCTAATGGCGATTTTCAAAATAAAATCAAGCAATGTGTTTAATTTGTGAAAAAGATAACATTTCATACATTACTCATGCATTTTATATAATACTAAAAAGGGTTTCTGCAAGCAGAATATATAGCCATATGATTAATTACAATTGCGACCCCAAAAATCAAATATGGTGATAATGTAAATTTATTAATATTGAAATAAATTTTGCAGTACATTTCTCAGGAATCAATAATTGATTAAATTTGATTTTTTTTTAGTTAATCAAAGCTTAAGATGTTCAGTTTGATCAATAAATTGATTAAATATGATTTTTTTCTGAAACATTAAAAATATTGCTTCATTTTATTTTGAAAATCTCCATCTAAAGCGATCTAGTCTAATGGCGATTTTCAAAATAAAATGAAGCAATGTTTTTAATGTCTTAGAAAAAAAAATCATATTTAATCAATTTATTGATCAAACTGAGCATGTTGAACTGTGATTAACTTAGAAAAAAAAATCATATTTAATGAATTATTGATTCCTGAGAAATTTACTGCCAAATTTAATTTCAGTATTAATAAATTTACATTATCGCCCATATGGCTATATATTTGCCACATGATTTAACATTCGCATATTGCGAATTAAGCGCACATGCAGATTGTGGAACAAAGTGTTCGTTGTGTACTCGTATTACCGAGGGCAAACCACAAATGAAATTCAGATAATACCACAATCTATTCACGTTCCAGTTCTCTTATTCAGATTCTTATTCTGTTATTTAAAAAAAAAAACTGTTGTCTGAGTCTGTTTCATGTCATATGTAAATTTGAATCGCTACTTTGTTACTGGTACACAATTAATGTATAAATTTATAAACAAAAACTATGGTAAAACGTTTTAGGAAAAGAATTTCTCACAAGTGTAGCAGCTGAAACAAAATACGTTAAATAACACATAATTAGGATAGTAGATGAAATTCATTCGTCAAAGTTAACTTATACTTTACTTTTTCCCAAATTGGCAGTAAAGTAATCCATTATTGTACGAAAGTATGCAAATTGTGTTGCATACATACAGCACCAGCAGACTAGACTAGATCGCTATAGATAGTGATTTTCAAAAAAATGAAGCAACGTTTTTAATGTCTTAGAAAAAAAATCAATTTATTGATCAAACTGCGCATCTTAAACTATGATTAACTTACATAAAAAATCATCTTTAATCATTTATTGATTCCTGAGAAATTTAATGTAAAAATTAATTTCAATATTAAAAAATTTACATTATCACCCATATTTGATATTTTGTTGCAAATGTAATTAATTCTGTGTAACAAGTGTAGCAGCTGAAACAAAAGACGTTAAATAACACATAATTAGGATAGTAGATGAAATTCATTCGTCAAAGTTAACTTATACTTTACTTTTTCCGAAATTGGCAGTAAAGTAATCCATTATTGTACGAAAGTATGCAAATTGTGTTGCATACATACAGTACTAGCAGACTAGATTAGATCGCTTTAGATAGCGATTTTCAAAATAAAAAGAAGCAACGTTTTTAATGTCTTAGAAAAAAATCATATTTAATCAATTTATTGATCAAACTGCGCATCTTAAACTTTGATTAACTTACATAAAAAATCATCCTTAATCATTTATTGATTCCTGAGAAATTTACTGTTAAAATTAATTTCAATATTAATAAATTTACATTATCACCCATATTTGATATTTTGTTGCAAATGTAATTAATTCTGTGTAACAAGTGTAGCAGCTGAAACAAAAGACGTTAAATTACACATATTTAGAATAGTGGTTGAAATTCATTGGTCAAAGTTAACTTATACTTTACTTTTTCCGAAATTGGCAGTAAAGTAATCCATTATAGTACGAAAGTATGCAAATTGTGTTGCATACATACAGTACTAGCAGACTAGACTAAATCGCTTTAGATAGCGATTTTCAAAATAAAATGAAGCAATGTTTTTATTGTCTTAGAAAAAAAAAATCATATTAAATCAATTTATTGATCAAACTGTGCATCTTAAACTTTGTTTAACTTACATAAAAAATCATCTTTAATAATTTATTGATTCCTGAGAAATTTAATGTAAAAATTAATTTCAATATTAATATATTTACATTATCACCCATATTTGATATTTTGTTGCAATTGTAATTAATTCTGTGTAACAAGTGTAGCAGCTGAGACAAAAGACGTTAAATAACACATATTTAGGATAGTGGTTGAAATTCATTCGTCAAAGTTAACTTATGCTTTACTTTTTCCGAAATTGGCAGTAAAGTAATCCATTATTGTACGAAAGTATGCAAATTGTGTTGCATACATACAGTACTAGCAGACTAGACTAGATCGCTTTAGATAGCGATTTTCAAAATAAAAAGAAGCAATGTTTTAAATGTCTTAGAAAAAAATCATATTTCATCAATTTATTGATCAAACTGCGCATCTTAAACTTTGATTAACTTACATAAAAAAAACATCTTTAATCATTTATTGATTCCTGAGAAATTTACTGTTAAAATTAATTTCAATATTAATAAATTTACATTATCACCTATATTTGATATTTTATACGGTTATTACGGTAATTATATTCCTAACATGCAATAATACTACAGTTATTTAGAAGGTTATAAATATAATAGAATAATAGACATATTTGAATAAATGTATGTACAAAAACTATACGTAATAAGTTTTGGGTAAAGACTTTCTAACTAGTGTAGCAGCTGAAACAAAAGACGTCAAATAACACATATTTAGGATAGTGGTTGAAATTCATTGGTCAAAGTTAACTTATACTTTACTTTTTCCGAAATTGGCAGTAAAATAATCCATTATTGTACGAAAGTGTGCAAATTGTGTTGCATACATACAGTGCTAGCAGACTAGACTAGATCGCTTTAGATAGCGATTTTCAAAATAGAATGTAGCAACGTTTTTAATGTCTTAGAAAAAAAATCATCTTTAATCAATTTATTGATCAAACTGCGCAATTAAAACTTTGATTAAGTTTCATCAAAAATTATCTTTAATCATTTAATGATTCCTGAGAAATTTACAATTAAAATTAATTTCAATATTAATAAATTTACATTATCACCCATATTTGATATTTTGTTGCAATTGTAATTAATTCTGTGTAACAAGTGTAGCAGCTGAAACAAAAGACGTAAAATAACACATAATTAGGATAGTAGTTGAAATTCATTGGTCAAAGTTAACTTGACTTTACTTTTTCCGAAATTGGCAAAAGTAACTCATTATAGTACGAAAGTATGCAAATTGTGTTGCATACATACAGTGCTAGCAGACTAGACTAGATCGCTTTAGATAGCGATTTTTAAAATAAAATGAAGCAATGTTTTTAATGTCTTAGAAAAAAAATCATATTTAATCAATTTATTGATCAAACTGCGCATATTAAACTTTGATTAACTTATATAAAAAATCATCTTCAATCATTTATTGATTCCTGAGAAATTTACTGTTAAAATTAATTTCAATGTTAATAAATTTACATTATCACCCATATTTGATATTTTGTTGCAATTGTACATATCTAAAGCGATCTAGTCTAATAGCGATTTTCAAAATAAAATGAAGCAACATTTTTAACGCTTAGTAAAAAAATCATATTTAATCAATTTATTGATGAAACTGCGCATCTTAAACTTTGATTAACTTACATAAAAAATAATCTTTAATCATTTATTAATTCCTGAGAAATTTACTGTTAAAAATAATTTCAATGTTAATAAATTTACATTATCACCCATATTTGATATTTTGTTGCAATTGTAATTAATTCTGTGTAACAAGTGTAGCAGTTGAAACAAAAGACGTTAAAAAACACATATTTAGAATAGTGGTTGAAATTCATTGGTCGAAGTTAACTTATACTTTTTCTGGAATTGGCAGTAAAGTAATCCATTATTGTACGAAAGTGTGCAAATTATGTTGCATACATACAGTACTAGACAAAAAGTGTCCCTTTTCAGTAGCAGCTGAAACAAAAGACGTTAAATAACACATATTTAGAATAGTGGTTGAAATTCATTGGTCGAAGTTAACTTATACATTTTCTGGAATTGGCAGTAAAGTAATCCGTTATTGTACGAAAGTGTGCAAATTATGTTGCATACATACAGTACTAGACAAAAAATGGACACTTTAGTGGCCTTTCCCTGCTTGGTTCGTCTACGTTCGTCTAAAAATCTTAAACTTGATCAAAAGTTCAAGAAAATAACATCATAATTGCATTTCAAAAACCATAAAAGTGGATGAAATTGCAAGAAATTATAGTAGGTTATAATACCACAAGAACAAAGGTATCTAGAAATCGCAAAAATCTACGACAATTTGTTGAAGTTTTATCTGTACACCTAAAAGTCAAAATTTCTTATTAAAGTATTGTATCCAATGATCTATATTTTATCCCAGAAAGTGTCCTTAAAAACAAAATTTAATTTCATAAAACAGAAAGCTGAATAAAAATTAATCTAAAATTTTTAAAACTTGATCAACAGTTCAAAATGTGGATGAAATTGCAAGAAATTATAGTTGGTTATAATACCACAACAAAAAAGTATCTAGAAATCGCAAAATCTACGACAATTTGTTGAAGTTTTATCTCTACATCTAAAAGTCAAAATTTCTTATTCAAGTATTGTATCCAATAATCTAAATTTTATCGCAGAAAGTGTCCTTAAAAACAGAATTTAATTTAAAAAAAACAGAGAGTTGAATAAAAATTAATCTAAAAATCTGAAAACTTGATCAAAAGTTCAAGAAAATAACACCATAATTGCATTTCAAAAACCATAAAAGTGGATGAAATTGCAAGAAATTATAGTTGGTTATAATACCACAACAAAAAAGTATCTAGAAATCGCAAAAATCTACGACAATTTTTTGAAGTTTTATCTGTACACCTAAAAGTCAAAATTTCTTATTAAAGTATTGCATCCAATGATCTATATTTTATATCCATGAAAGTGTCCTTAAAAACA
The DNA here is from genome assembly GCA_951805005.1 of Othius punctulatus. NCBI lineage: Eukaryota > Metazoa > Arthropoda > Insecta > Coleoptera > Staphylinidae > Othius > Othius punctulatus. The sequence continues at coordinate 16,974,357 of OX638141.1, forward strand.
AAATTTAATTTCATAAAACAGAAAGCTGAATAAAAATTAATCTAGAATTTTTAAAACTTGATCAACAGTTCAAAAAGTGGATGAAATTGCAAGAAATTATAGTTGGTTATAATTCCACAAGAAAAAAGGTCTAGAAATCGCAAAAATCTACGACAATTTGTTGAAGTTTTATCTCTACATCTAAAAGTCAAAATTTCTTATTAAAGTATTGTATCCAATAATCTAAATTTTATCGTAGAAAGTGTCCTTAAAAACAGAATTTAATTTAAAAAAAAACAGAATGTTGAATAAAAATTAATCTAAAAATCTTAAAACTTGATCAAAAGTTCGAGAAAATAACATCATAATTGCATTTCAAAAACCATAAAAGTGGATGAAATTGCAAGAAATTATAGTTGGTTATAATACCACAAGAAAAAAGTATCTAGAAATCGCAAAAATCTACGACAATTTGTTGAAGTTTTATCTGTACACCTAAAAGTCAAAATTTCTTATTAAAGTATTGTATCCAATGATCTATATTTTATCCCAGAAAGTGTCCTTAAAAACAAAATTTAATTTCATAAAACAGAAAGCTGAATAAAAATTAATCTAAGATTTTTAAAACTTGATCAACAGTTCAAAAAGATGATGAAATTGCAAGAAATTATAGTTGGTTATAATACCACAAGAAAAAAGGTCTAGAAATCGCAAAAATCTACGACAATTTGTTGAAGTTTTATCTCTACATCTAAAAGTCAAAATGTCGTATTCAAGTATTGTATCCAATAATCTAAATTTTATCGCAGAAAGTGTCCCTAAAAACAAAATTTAATTAAAAAAAACAGAAAGTTGAATAAAAATTAATCTAAAAATCTTAAAACTTGATCAAAAGTTCAAGAAAATAACATCATAATTGCATTTCAAAAACCATAAAAGTGGATGAAATTGCAAGAAATTATAGTTGGTTATAATACCACAACAAAAAAGTATCTAGAAATCGCAAAAATCTACGACAATTTTTTGAAGTTTTATCCGTACACCTAAAAGTCAAAATTTCTTATTAAAGTATTGTATCCAATGATCTATATTTTATCCCAGAAAGTGTCGTTAAATACAAATTTTAATTTCATAAAACAGAAAGCTGAATAAAAATTAATCTAGAATTTTTAAAACTTGATCAACAGTTCAAAAAGTGGATGAAATTGCAAGAACTTATAGTTGGTTATAATACCACAAGAAAAATGGTATCTAGAAATCGCAAAAATCTACGACAATTTGTTGAAGTTTTATCTCTACATCTAAAAGTCAAAATTTCTTATTCAAGTATTGTATCCAATAATCTAAATTTATCGCAGAAAGTGTCCTTAAAAACAAAATTTAATTTCATAAAACAGAAAGCTGAATAAAAATTAATCTAAAAATCTTAAAACTTGATCAAAAGTTCAAGAAAATAACATCATAATTGCATTTCTAAAACCATAAAAGTGGATGAAATTGCAAGAAATTATAGTTGGTTATAATACCACAACAAAAAAGGTATCTAGAAATCGTAAAAATCTACGACAATTTGTTGAAGTTTTATCTCTACATTTAAAAGGCAAAATTTCTTATTTAAGTATTGTACCCAAAATTTTCTATGAAAGTTCTAATATTCTGAAGTATTTATTAAATACTCTCGATAATCAATTTCAACGAAGTGTATTACAAATACAAGTGTTATTACATTTATGTAAAATGTTATTCTCACTATTTATCACCTCAAATTATAGTCCTAGCCCCAAAAAATGTTGCGCCTTATAGACCTTATTCAATTCAATTTTCGTACAAATTTTAATTTTCTGAACGTCATTTAAATGAGGCATTTTACAATTTTTCAGTTACTCAGATAAAATTAAGGCAACATTGCTTTAAGAGTTGTCCTGTTTTTTTTTGTCTAGTACTGTTTATGCAACACAATTTGTACACTTTCGTACAATAATGGATTACTTTAGTGCACATTTTTCTAACTTTACTGGCAATTTAGGAAAAAGTAAAGTATGAGTTAAGTTTGACCAATTCATTTCAACTACTATCATCAATATGTGCTATTTAACGTATTTTGTTTCAACTGTTACACTTGTTAGAAAGTCTTTACCCAAAACTTATTACGTATAGTTTTTGTATATACATTTATTTAAATATGTCTATTATTCTATAATAACCTTGTAAATAACTGTATTATTATTGCATGATAGGTATATAATTACCGTAATAACAAAATTGGTTCATTACTACGTAACCAATTTGGATTGCATGCAAGAGTTATTTATAAAAAAAAATCCGTATATTATTATTACTAACTAATTCATTATACCTACAATACTCTGCCACCTGTTATTTTGATAAAAATAATTTTGGATCTTAACTAATTAAACTATTATTAATTAACTAAATTATAAATCTATTTAGGTGCTCAATCTCGGATCGCTCGGATGCAATAACAATACACCTGATTATAAGAATATTCATTTAAGAGGTTCATTAAGATTAGCTATTCAGATTATAATTAGCGAATTAACGGTAAAGTTTAAACTTCAACTTCTATATTTTACTATGACTAACATTTTGTTAGAAATAATTGTAAATTTGCCTCATTAAAATTTTAACAGAAATTAATCGAAATTTCATAGTAATTATTGAATGTTTGGCAGAATAGTTGAAATTCTGGTAAATATCACTGGTAATTTGCCAGCATTATTTAAAATTTTGTTACATGTGACTAAATTTCGATAGAAATAATTAAAAATTAAACAGTTACTGAAATTATCACATAAATTACTGCAAATTTGACGATAATTATAGAATTTTCGTGGAAATATATGAACATTTAACAGTTGTCATTAAAATGTTGACAGTAATTATTGAATGTTTGATAGAATAACCAGAGAAATAATTGAAAATTTGACAATAATAGTTGAAATTCTGGTAAATATTGGTAATTTGCCAGCATTATATAAAATTTTGTTACATGTGACTAAATTTCGATAGAAGTAATTAAAAATTAAACAGTTATTGGAATTATCACAGAAATTACTGAAAATTTGATGATAATTATAGAATTTTCGTGGAAATATATGAACATTTAACAGTTGTCATTGAAATGTTGACAGTAATTATTGAATGTTTGATAGAATAACCGAAATTTTGATAAATATTACTGAAATTTTTCCAGTAATAAATAAAATTGCATATTTATTTCACATATAACAATATTTAATTTAATACTGACATAATATCAGTAATATCTAACAGAAATTCAATTATTCTGCCAAATATTTAATAATTACTGTAAAATTTGTATTCATTTCTGTCAAAATTTCAATGAGAGACACATTTTCAATTATTTCTAACAAAATGTCAGTCATATTTACAAAGAGTTGTTTTATTACATTTTGGTACTACATACTATACTGTGTGTATTGTTTATGTATATATAATTTATGTATATATAAATGTCTGCAATTAAGATCGTAGATGCAGACCAATCATGCGAGGATTTAATAAAAAGGTAATTGAATCGTTTATTTCAAAAACCCACTAGGCGTACTTTTTGAATTTTTCGGGAAATCTTTGATAAAAATATACAGGGCGTTTTAAATTAAACCACCCAAGTCACCATTTCCATCCACCAGATGACGTTTATCTGGGGTAAAAAAGAAAAAAAGTAGATCTGGAAACTAAGCCAAAATTTAGTACAGGTATCTGTATTATCTATCGATTGTCGTGCTTACTGTCAATGTCATCAGTTGAAGTTTCAAGATTTATAATAAATCAATGTTATTTGTATATCCTACTTGGAATTGATGGAACGATATCACAATTAAAACTCGTTTTTGTACATTTATTCTGTGCATATTTATTAAATATGTGAAATGGTTTTGAATTGACAGTGACAGCTGTCACTTTTTGAAATGATTAAAAAATTACGTATTGCCAAACTTCTGTTTTATTATTTTATTCTACAGAACAATAACTGCCATCTGATGGATGGAAATGGCGATTTTGGTGGTTTAATTTAAAATACCCTGTAGATTTCGGCTTGAAAAAATTGAAGTATTGGTTAACATATTTTCGAAGTAAATGTTGCCTTTCGAAGTAAATTATAATATTTATCTTTTATTGTTTCGTTCCTTCTTTATTGGAGTACTTACTGGCAGTTTATTTTTATTTTTAATTTTACTCCAATAAAGAAGGAAAAAAACAATAAAAAAATATAATAACCAATAACTGGTATCCAAAATGGATGAAACTATAACAAAATAGCTATTTATGGTATAAGTGGATAAAATTGCTTTATTCGAAAAAAATCATTTCCCGTTTTTTTTAAATTCATATATCTATCATATATATCTTATATTTCCTATGTTTGCAATTATATCTTCGATCTTGCTGCTTATATGGTTTTAAAATCGTGCATATTTCCGTACATGATAATGTTTACTGTTCCATATTTTAATATAACAAACATGTACACATTGTCCTTGCACTTCTCTGACCTCATTTTCTATTTACATACTTACCTTGCGATTTGTAGTAATTTTATACACATAATATTAATTGAAATAAACATTTCCATACTGTAGGGAAATATGTACTTTTAAGTTGATTGATATTTATTTACTAATTGTTAGCCAACATTTACTAATGCATTGATATATTATTTACAGAATAATAGCTGAAGGAAAATCCATAGTCTGTCCAAATGATGTCAATTTTCTATCGCCTATAACAAAACCTGATAAAGTTGCCTGTGTAGGATTGAATTATACCGGACACTGTGATGAACAGAACTTACCTTACCCTAAAGAGCCTATGATTTTCAGCAAATTTTCGAGCTGTATAGTAGGTCCACATGACAATATTGAACTTCCTTCTATTTCAAATGTAAGTAAGTTATATTTATTGAAAATACTGTGTGGAAAAGTAGGGAAACTTGGGAAGAGTCCTGATCTTCAACATTGCTAGCAGTTCCTTCTTAGAAACCCATTTCACATATTAATTCATATTTAAGGTATTATTAACTATTATTATTATTAATAATGTCAATTTTATTATGAATAATTTATATACATTATTATTATTATTAATATTATTAATATCCATTTGTGATGGAACATAGGGAAATAACATGGGAAAACCATTTTCCCATGTTATTTCCCTATGTTCGACTGCAAATCGATCACCCAGTATGGCCTGTTTTTAAAGATCCACCAAAGTCTATAAATAAAGGAAGTTTTGTTATGTGATGGGTAGTTATAGTGTACAGAAATTATAACTAACTATATTTCAGAGTGTCGATTGGGAAGTTGAGTTGGCAGTTGTAATAGGAAAACAGGCTAAAGCAATAAGACCAGACCAAGCCAACAATTACATATTTGGTTACACCATTGCACAGGACATCACTGCAAGGGATTGGCAGAAAAAACGAAACAATGGCCAATTTTTACTGGGAAAAACCATGGATACATTCTGTCCCCTTGGACCGGCTGTAGTTACGAAAGAAACGCTTAACCCAAACGACTTAAAAATTTCAAGCAGTGTCAATGGCAAGGTCAAACAATGTGGAAAAACATCTGAATTGATTTTCAAAATTGATTTCATTGTCGCGTACTTATCAGAGTAAGATAATCAAAAGATAATTCGGCAAAGTATAATCTCATTTCTATTTTAGGATAGTCACACTGTATCCAGGAGATGTAATACTTACAGGTACACCTGCAGGAGTGGGTATGCATAGGAATCCTCCTGAATTTTTAAAGCCTGGGGATGTTCTTGTAAGCGAAATCGAGGGAATTGGAAAAATGACAAATACGATTGTGTGAGAACTATTTTTATTAACTAAGTCAAACGAAATAGGAATATATTCCATGAATATATGGCAATCGCATCTAAGTTTATGTATACCTTATACATATTTGTTAATATATATGTATAATACTTGAAAAGTTTTATTTCTTTCACACCAAATCAATTACTTAGAATTAATATATGGTTTCGGATTTTTATATGTGGTTCTATATTCTTCTCTAGAATGATACGGCTCATATGGATCTTCAACATAATATTTTGGCTTCCTCCAGTAGTTATTAACCATCTTATCAAGCAAAGTTGACTGAGTTGCGTTACACAGTACATGCTGTCGCAGTCTTCGCCTTCTGGCGGAATGCTTCTTCCACAATTTCTTATGCCTGCCGGCTTTTGTTCGAATCCATCCTCCCCAGTCCAACCTGTAGAACCGTCTCAAAACAGCTTTCACTGTTTTTCTCTTGCCGTCCCGCCATGAAAATTTAATCAGGTTTCGAGTAATTGAATTGCTGATGTCCTGCACCTTCGGGTTACTGAGAAGTGCGGTCGTTCCAGAATTATGTTGTAATGTAGAGAAATGAGGCGCTTGAAGTCCATTTTGCGGAGGATTTATTATTGGCCACCTTTGTAATTGTTTTGCAAATACATATCTTGTAGGTTGTTGGATTGCTAAAATAGAAAGATAAAGGTGAGTATTACTTATAGTTACCTAGCGGGTTATTTGATGATTTAATTTTTTTGAGAGTATACATTGTAAATTTGACAAGACCTAATTGTTATACTTATACAATATACTATTATTTCATAATGTGTCTTATTAGACATTTTTATGGTCGCCATTTACAGCCAGCAAATGGAACTTTACATCACTAATCCGGAAAGTATTGTTAAGCAAAGTTTTTGATTTTTATCACTTATGTTTAAAGCAGGTAAGTTTTACAGATATATTTTTAAAACATGCAAAGTTGCCTACATTTAAGCAAAATAAAATATGAAAGATTATAGTGTTTTTTTAATGTGAGTAACCATTAGGAATATTTCTGCGATATATATTTATTAGATAAATTTTATTAGACACCTCAAATCAACCCCTACGACGGTCATTTACATGCTGGCGTAGTTTTGGTAAGCAAAATTTTCGATAACTTCAAAGGGCTGTAAAATATTTATTTGGGGTGTCTTATTGTTGTGTTTTCACACAGGTATTATCTATTGCTGCCCCTATTAGATGCAATTGTCAAATTTTATTAGACACTTAAAATCAACCCCTACGACGGTCATTTACATGCTGGCCTATTTTAAATAATCAAAATTGTCGATAATTTCAAAGGGCTGTAAATAATTTATTTGGGGTGTCTTATTGTTGTGTTTTCACACAGGTATTTTCTATTGCCGCCCCTATTAGATGCAATTGTCAAATTTTATTAGACACCTCAAATCAACCCCTACGACGGTCATTTACATGCTGGCGTATTTTTAATAATCAAAATTGTCGACAATTTCAAAGGGCTGTAAATTAATTATTTGGGGTGTCTTACTGTTGTGCTTTTACACAGGTATTGTCTATTGCCACCCCTATTAGATGCAATAGTCAAATTTTATTAGACACCTCAAATCAACCCCTACGACGGTCATATACATGCTGGCGTAATTTTAACAATCAAAATAGTCGATAATTTCAAAGGGCTGTAAAATATTTATTTGGGGTGTCTTATTGTTGTGTTTTCACACAGATATTATCTATTGCCGCCCCTATTAGATGCAATTATCAAATTTTATTAGACACCTCAAATCAACCCCTACGACGGTCATTTACATGCTGGCGTAGTTTTGGTAAGCAAAATTTTCGATAATTTCAAAGGGCTGTAAAATATTTATTTGGGGTGTCTTATTGTTGTGTTTTCACACAGATATTATCTATTGCCGCCCCTATCAGATGCAATTGTCAAATTTTATTAGACACCTCAAATCAACCCCTACGACGGTCATTTACATGCTGGCGTAGTTCTGGTAAGCAAAATTTTCGATAACTTCAAAGGGCTGTAAAATATTTATTTGGGGTGTCTTATTGTTGTGTTTTCACGCAGGTATTATCTATTGCCGCCCCTATTAGATGCAATTGTCAAATTTTATTAGACACCTCAAATCAACCCCTACGACGGTCATTTACATGCTGGCGTAGTTTTGGTAAGCAAAATTTTCGATAACTTCAAAGGGCTGTAAAATATTTATTTGGGGTGTCTTATTGTTGTGTTTTCACACAGGTATTATCTATTGCCGCCCCTATTAGATGCAATTGTCAAATTTTATTAGACACCTCAAATCAACCCCCACGACGGTAATTTACATGCTGGCGTAGTTTTGGTAAGCAAAATTGTCGATAACTTCAAAGGGCTGTAAAATATTTATATGGGGTGTCTTATTGTTGTGTTTTCACACAGGTATCAACTATTGCCGCCCCTACTAGATGCCATTGTCAAATTTAATTAGACACCTCAAATCAACCCCTACGACGGTCATTTACATGCTGGCGTAGTTTTGGTAAGCAAAATTTTCGATAACTTCAAAGGGCCGTAAAATATTTATTTGGGGTGTCTTATTGTTGTGTTTTCACACAGGTATTATCTATTGCTGCCCCTATTAGATGCATTTATCAAATTTTATTAGACACCTCAAATCAACCCCTACGACGGTCATTTACATGCTGGCGTAGTTTTGGTAAGCAAAATTTTCGATAACTTCAAAGGGCTGTAAAATATTTATTTGGGGTGTCTTATTGTTGTGTTTTCACACAGATATTATCTATTGCCGCCCCTATCAGATGCAATTGTCAAATTTTATTAGACACCTCAAATCAACCCCTACGACGGTCATTTACATGCTGGCGTAGTTTTGGTAAACAAAATTTTCGATAACTTCAAAGGGCTGTAAAATATTTATTTGGGGTGTCTTATTGTTGTGTTTTCACACAGATATTATCTATTGCCGCCCCTATTAGATGCAATTATCAAATTTTATTAGGCACCTCAAATCAACCCCTACGACGGTCATTTACATGCTGGCGTAGTTTTGGTAAGCAAAATTTTCGATAATTTCAAAGGGCTGTAAAATATTTATTTGGGGTGTCTTATTGTTGTGTTTTCACACAGATATTATCTATTGCCGCCCCTATTAGATGCAATTATCAAATTTTATTAGACACCTCAAATCAACCCCTACGACGGTCATTTACATGCTGGCGTAGTTTTGGTAAGCAAAATTTTCGATAATTTCAAAGGGCTGTAAAATATTTATTTGGGGTGTCTTATTGTTGTGTTTTCACACAGATATTATCTATTGCCGCCCCTATTAGATGCAATTATCAAATTTTATTAGACACCTCAAATCAACCCCTACGACGGTCATTTACATGCTGGCGTAGTTTTGGTAAGCAAAATTTTCGATAATTTCAAAGGGCTGTAAAATATTTATTTGGGGTGTCTTATTGTTGTGTTTTCACACAGATATTATCTATTGCCGCCCCTATTAGATGCAATTATCAAATTTTATTAGACACCTCAAATCAACCCCTACGAAGGTCATTTACATGCTGGCGTAGTTTTGGTAAGCAAAATTTTCGATAATTTCAAAGGGCTGTAAAATATTTATTTGGGGTGTCTTATTGTTGTGTTTTCACACAGATATTATCTATTGCCGCCCCTATTAGATGCAATTATCAAATTTTATTAGACACCTCAAATCAACCCCTACGACGGTCATTTACATGCTGGCGTAGTTTTCGTAAGCAAAATTTTCGATAATTTCAAAGGGCTGTAAAATATTTATTTGGGGTGTCTTATTGTTGTGTTTTCACACAGATATTATCTATTGCCGCCCCTATTAGATGCAATTATCAAATTTTATTAGACACCTCAAATCAACCCCTACGAAGGTCATTTACATGCTGGCGTAGTTTTGGTAAGCAAAATTTTCGATAATTTCAAAGGGCTGTAAAATATTTATTTGGGGTGTCTTATTGTTGTGTTTTCACACAGATATTATCTATTGCCGCCCCTATTAGATGCAATTATCAAATTTTATTAGACACCTCAAATCAACCCCTACGACGGTCATTTACATGCTGGCGTAGTTTTGGTAAGCAAAATTTTCGATAATTTCAAAGGGCTGTAAAATATTTATTTGGGGTGCCTTATTGTTGTGTTTTCACTCAGGTATTATCTGTTGCCTCCCCTATTAGATGCAAGTGTTATATTTTATTAGACACCTCAAATCAACCCCTAAGACGGTCATTTACATGCTGGCGTAGTTTTGGTAAGCAAAATTTTCGATAATTTCAAAGGGCTGTAAAATATTTATTTGGGGTGTCTTATTGTTGTGTTTTCACACAGATATTATCTATTGCCGCCCCTATTAGATGCAATTATCAAATTTTATTAGACACCTCAAATCAACCCCTACGACGGTCATTTACATGCTGGCGTAGTTTTGGTAAGCAAAATTTTCGATAATTTCAAAGGGCTGTAAAATATTTATTTGGGGTGTCTTATTGTTGTGTTTTCACAGAGATATTATCTATTGCCGCCCCTATTAGATGCAATTATCAAATTTTAATAGGCACCTCAAATCAACCCCTACGAAGGTCATTTACATGCTGGCGTAGTTTTGGTAATCAAAATTTTCGATAACTTCAAAGGGCTGTAAAATATTTATTTGGGGTGTCTTATTGTTGTGTTTTCACAGAGGTATTATCCATTGCCGCCCCTATAAGATGCAATTGTCATATTTTATTAGACACCTCAAATCAACCCCTACGATGGTCTTTTACATGCTGGCGTAATTTTAAAAATCAAAATTGTCGATAATTTCAAAGGGCTGTAAATTATTTATTTGGGGTGCCTTATTGTTGTGTTTTCACTCAGGTATTATCTGTTGCCTCCCCTATTAGATGCAATTGTTATATTTTATTAGACACCTCAAATCAACCCCTACGACGGTCATTTACATGCTGGCGTAGTTTTGGTAAGCAAAATTTTCGATAATTTCAAAGGGCTGTAAAATATTTATTTGGGGTGTCTTATTGTTGTGTTTACACAGAGGTATTATCCATTTCCGCCCCTATTAGATGCAATTATCAAATTTTATTAGACACCTCAAATCAACCCCTACGACGGTCATTTACATGCTGGCGTAGTTTTGGTAAGCAAAATTTTCGATAATTTCAAAGGGCTGTAAATAATTTATTTGGGGTGTCTTATTGTTGTGTTTTCACAGAGATATTATCTATTGCCGCCCCTATTAGATGCAATTATCAAATTTTAATAGGCACCTCAAATCAACCCCTACGAAGGTCATTTACATGCTGGCGTAGTTTTGGTAATCAAAATTTTCGATAACTTCAAAGGGCTGTAAAATATTTATTTGGGGTGTCTTATTGTTGTGTTTTCACAGAGGTATTATCCATTTCCGCCCCTATAAGATGCAATTGTCATATTTTATTAGACACCTCAAATCAACCCCTACGATGGTCTTTTACATGCTGGCGTAATTTTAATAATCAAAATTGTCGATAATTTCAAAGGGCTGTAAATTATTTATTTGGGGTGCCTTATTGTTGTGTTTTCACTCAGGTATTATCTGTTGCCTCCCCTATTAGATGCAATTGTTATATTTTATTAGACACCTCAAATCAACCCCTACGACGGTCATTTACATGCTGGCGTAGTTTTGGTAATCAAAATTTTCGATAACTTCAAAGGGCTGTAAAATATTTATTTGGGGTGTTTTATGGTTTTTTTTTTACAGAGGTATTATCCATTGCCGCCCCTATAAGATGCAATTGTCATATTTTATTAGACACCTCAAATCAACCCCTACGATGGTCTTTTACATGCTGGCGTAATTTTAATAATCAAAATTGTCGATAATTTCAAAGGGCTGTAAATTATTTATTTGGGGTGCCTTATTGTTGTGTTTTCACACAGGTATTATCTATTGCCTCCCCTATTAGATGCAATTGTCAAATTTTATTAGACACCACAAATCAACCCCTACGACGCTCATTTACATGCTGGCGTAGTTTTGGTAAGCAAAAATTTCGATAACTATTTATTTGGGGTGTCTTATTGTTGTGTTTTCACACAGGTATTATCTATTGCCTCCCCTATTAGATGCAATTGTCATATTTTATTAGACACCTCAAATCAACCCCTAAGACGGTCATTTACATGCTGGCGTAGTTTTGGTAAGCAAAATTTTCGATAACTTCAAAGGGCTGTAAAATATTTATTTGGGGTGCCTTATTGTTGTGTTTTCACTCAGGTATTATCTGTTGCCTCCCCTATTAGATGCAAGTGTTATATTTTATTAGACACCTCAAATCAACCCCTAAGACGGTCATTTACATGCTGGCGTAGTTTTGGTAAGCAAAATTTTCGATAATTTCAAAGGGCTGTAAAATATTTATTTGGGGTGTCTTATTGTTGTGTTTTCACACAGATATTATCTATTGCCGCCCCTATTAGATGCAATTATCAAATTTTATTAGACACCTCAAATCAACCCCTACGACGGTCATTTACATGCTGGCGTAGTTTTGGTAAGCAAAATTTTCGATAATTTCAAAGGGCTGTAAAATATTTATTTGGGGTGTCTTATTGTTGTGTTTTCACAGAGATATTATCTATTGCCGCCCCTATTAGATGCAATTATCAAATTTTAATAGGCACCTCAAATCAACCCCTACGAAGGTCATTTACATGCTGGCGTAGTTTTGGTAATCAAAATTTTCGATAACTTCAAAGGGCTGTAAAATATTTATTTGGGGTGTCTTATTGTTGTGTTTTCACAGAGGTATTATCCATTGCCGCCCCTATAAGATGCAATTGTCATATTTTATTAGACACCTCAAATCAACCCCTACGATGGTCTTTTACATGCTGGCGTAATTTTAAAAATCAAAATTGTCGATAATTTCAAAGGGCTGTAAATTATTTATTTGGGGTGCCTTATTGTTGTGTTTTCACTCAGGTATTATCTGTTGCCTCCCCTATTAGATGCAATTGTTATATTTTATTAGACACCTCAAATCAACCCCTACGACGGTCATTTACATGCTGGCGTAGTTTTGGTAAGCAAAATTTTCGATAATTTCAAAGGGCTGTAAAATATTTATTTGGGGTGTCTTATTGTTGTGTTTACACAGAGGTATTATCCATTTCCGCCCCTATTAGATGCAATTATCAAATTTTATTAGACACCTCAAATCAACCCCTACGACGGTCATTTACATGCTGGCGTAGTTTTGGTAAGCAAAATTTTCGATAATTTCAAAGGGCTGTAAATAATTTATTTGGGGTGTCTTATTGTTGTGTTTTCACAGAGATATTATCTATTGCCGCCCCTATTAGATGCAATTATCAAATTTTAATAGGCACCTCAAATCAACCCCTACGAAGGTCATTTACATGCTGGCGTAGTTTTGGTAATCAAAATTTTCGATAAATTCAAAGGGCTGTAAAATATTTATTTGGGGTGTCTTATTGTTGTGTTTTCACAGAGGTATTATCCATTTCCGCCCCTATAAGATGCAATTGTCATATTTTATTAGACACCTCAAATCAACCCCTACGATGGTCTTTTACATGCTGGCGTAATTTTAATAATCAAAATTGTCGATAATTTCAAAGGGCTGTAAATTATTTATTTGGGGTGCCTTATTGTTGTGTTTTCACTCAGGTATTATCTGTTGCCTCCCCTATTAGATGCAATTGTTATATTTTATTAGACACCTCAAATCAACCCCTACGACGGTCATTTACATGCTGGCGTAGTTTTGGTAATCAAAATTTTCGATAACTTCAAAGGGCTGTAAAATATTTATTTGGGGTGTTTTATGGTTTTTTTTTTACAGAGGTATTATCCATTGCCGCCCCTATAAGATGCAATTGTCATATTTTATTAGACACCTCAAATCAACCCCTACGATGGTCTTTTACATGCTGGCGTAATTTTAATAATCAAAATTGTCGATAATTTCAAAGGGCTGTAAATTATTTATTTGGGGTGCCTTATTGTTGTGTTTTCACACAGGTATTATCTATTGCCTCCCCTATTAGATGCAATTGTCAAATTTTATTAGACACCACAAATCAACCCCTACGACGCTCATTTACATGCTGGCGTAGTTTTGGTAAGCAAAAATTTCGATAACTATTTATTTGGGGTGTCTTATTGTTGTGTTTTCACACAGGTATTATCTATTGCCTCCCCTATTAGATGCAATTGTCATATTTTATTAGACACCTCAAATCAACCCCTAAGACGGTCATTTACATGCTGGCGTAGTTTTGGTAAGCAAAATTTTCGATAACTTCAAAGGGCTGTAAAATATTTATTTGGGGTGCCTTATTGTTGTGTTTTCACTCAGGTATTATCTGTTGCCTCCCCTATTAGATGCAAGTGTTATATTTTATTAGACACCTCAAATCAACCCCTAAGACGGTCATTTACATGCTGGCGTAGTTTTGGTAAGCAAAATTTTCGATAACTTCAAAGGGCTGTAAAATATTTATTTGGGGTGTCTTATTGTTGTGTTTTCACACAGATATTATCTATTGCCGCCCCTATCAGATGCAATTGTCAAATTTTATTAGACACCTCAAATCAACCCCTACGACGGTCATTTACATGCTGGCGTAGTTTTGGTAAGCAAAATTTTCGATAATTTCAAAGGGCTGTAAAATATTTATTTGGGGTGTCTTATTGTTGTGTTTTCACACAGATATTATCTATTGCCGCCCCTATTAGATGCAATTATCAAATTTTATTAGACACCTCAAATCAACCCCTACGAAGGTCATTTACATGCTGGCGTAGTTTTGGTAAGCAAAATTTTCGATAATTTCAAAGGGCTGTAAAATATTTATTTGGGGTGTCTTATTGTTGTGTTTTCACACAGATATTATCTATTGCCGCCCCTATTAGATGCAATTATCAAATTTTATTAGACACCTCAAATCAACCCCTACGACGGTCATTTACATGCTGGCGTAGTTTTGGTAAGCAAAATTTTCGATAATTTCAAAGGGCTGTAAAATATTTATTTGGGGTGTCTTATTGTTGTGTTTTCACACAGATATTATCTATTGCCGCCCCTATTAGATGCAATTATCAAATTTTAATAGGCACCTCAAATCAACCCCTACGAAGGTCATTTACATGCTGGCGTAGTTTTGGTAATCAAAATTTTCGATAACTTCAAAGGGCTGTAAAATATTTATTTGGGGTGTCTTATTGTTGTGTTTTCACAGAGGTATTATCCATTGCCGCCCCTATAAGATGCAATTGTCATATTTTATTAGACACCTCAAATCAACCCCTACGATGGTCTTTTACATGCTGGCGTAATTTTAATAATCAAAATTGTCGATAATTTCAAAGGGCTGTAAATTATTTATTTGGGGTGCCTTATTGTTGTGTTTTCACTCAGGTATTATATGTGGCCTCCCCTATTAGATGCAATTGTTATATTTTATTAGACACCTCAAATCAACCCCTACGACGGTCATTTACATGCTGGCGTAGTTTTGGTAATCAAAATTTTCGATAACTTCAAAGGGCTGTAAAATATTTATTTGGGGTGTCTTATTGTTGTGTTTTCACAGAGGTATTATCCATTTCCGCCCCTATAAGATGCAATTGTCATATTTTATTAGACACCTCAAATCAACCCCTACGATGGTCTTTTACATGCTGGCGTAATTTTAATAACCAAAATTGTCGATAATTTCAAAGGGCTGTAAATTATTTATTTGGGGTGCCTTATTGTTGTGTTTTCACTCAGGTATTATCTGTTGCCTCCCCTATTAGATGCAATTGTTATATTTTATTAGACACCTCAAATCAACCCCTACGACGGTCATTTACATGCTGGCGTAGTTTTGGTAATCAAAATTTTCGATAACTTCAAAGGGCTGTAAAATATTTATTTGGGGTGTCTTATTGTTGTGTTTTCACAGAGGTATTATCCATTGCCGCCCCTATAAGATGCAATTGTCATATTTTATTAGACACCTCAAATCAACCCCTACGATGGTCTTTTACATGCTGGCGTAATTTTAATAATCAAAATTGTCGATAATTTCAGAGGGCTGTAAATTATTTATTTGGGGTGCCTTATTGTTGTGTTTTCACTCAGGTATTATCTGTTGCCTCCCCTATTAGATGCAATTGTTATATTTTATTAGACACCTCAAATCAACCCCTACGACGGTCATTTACATGCTGGCGTAGTTTTGGTAATCAAAATTTTCGATAACTTCAAAGGGCTGTAAAATATTTATTTGGGGTGTCTTATTGTTGTGTTTTCACAGAGGTATTATCCATTTCCGCCCCTATAAGATGCAATTGTCATATTTTATTAGACACCTCAAATCAACCCCTACGATGGTCATTTACATGCTGGCGTAGTTTTGGTAAGCAAAATTTTCGATAACTTCAAAGGGCTGTAAAATATTTATTTGGGGTGTCTTATTGTTGTGTTTTCACAGAGGTATTATCCATTTCCGCCCCTATAAGATGCAATTGTCATATTTTATTAGACACCTCAAATCAACCCCTACGATGGTCTTTTACATGCTGGCGTAATTTTAATAATCAAAATTGTCGATAATTTCAAAGGGCTGTAATTATTTATTTGGGGTGCCTTATTGTTGTGTTTTCACTCAGGTATTATCTGTTGCCTCCCCTATTAGATGCAATTGTTATATTTTATTAGACACCTCAAATCAACCCCTACGACGGTCATTTACATGCTGGCGTAGTTTTGGTAATCAAAATTTTCGATAACTTCAAAGGGCTGTAAAATATTTATTTGGGGTGTCTTATTGTTGTGTTTTCACAGAGGTATTATCCATTGCCGCCCCTATAAGATGCAATTGTCATATTTTATTAGACACCTCAAATCAACCCCTACGATGGTCTTTTACATGCTGGCGTAATTTTAATAATCAAAATTGTCGATAATTTCAAAGGGCTGTAAATTATTTATTTGGGGTGCCTTATTGTTGTGTTTTCACACAGGTATTATCTATTGCCTCCCCTATTAGATGCAATTGTCAAATTTTATTAGACACCACAAATCAACCCCTACGACGCTTATTTACATGCTGGCGTAGTTTTGGTAAGCAAAAATTTCGATAACTTCAAAAGGCTGTAAAATATTTATTTGGGGTGTCTTATTGTTGTGTTTTCACACAGGTATTATCTATTGCCTCCCCTATTAGATGCAATTGTCAAATTTTATTAGACACCTCAAATCAACCCCTACGACGGTCATTTACATGCTGGCGTATTTTTAATAATCAAAATTGTCGACAATTTCAAAGGGCTGTAAATTAATTATTTGGGGTGTCTTACTGTTGTGCTTTTACACAGGTATTGTCTATTGCCACCCCTATTAGATGCAATAGTCAAATTTTATTAGACACCTCAAATCAACCCCTACGACGGTCATATACATGCTGGCGTAATTTTAACAATCAAAATAGTCGATAATTTCAAAGGGCTGTAAAATATTTATTTGGGGTGTCTTATTGTTGTGTTTTCACACAGATATTATCTATTGCCGCCCCTATTAGATGCAATTATCAAATTTTATTAGACACCTCAAATCAACCCCTACGACGGTCATTTACATGCTGGCGTAGTTTTGGTAAGCAAAATTTTCGATAATTTCAAAGGGCTGTAAAATATTTATTTGGGGTGTCTTATTGTTGTGTTTTCACACAGATATTATCTATTGCCGCCCCTATCAGATGCAATTGTCAAATTTTATTAGACACCTCAAATCAACCCCTACGACGGTCATTTACATGCTGGCGTAGTTCTGGTAAGCAAAATTTTCGATAACTTCAAAGGGCTGTAAAATATTTATTTGGGGTGTCTTATTGTTGTGTTTTCACGCAGGTATTATCTATTGCCGCCCCTATTAGATGCAATTGTCAAATTTTATTAGACACCTCAAATCAACCCCTACGACGGTCATTTACATGCTGGCGTAGTTTTGGTAATCAAAATTTTCGATAACTTCAAAGGGCTGTAAAATATTTATTTGGGGTGTCTTATTGTTGTGTTTTCACACAGGTATTATCTATTGCCGCCCCTATTAGATGCAATTGTCAAATTTTATTAGACACCTCAAATCAACCCCCACGACGGTAATTTACATGCTGGCGTAGTTTTGGTAAGCAAAATTGTCGATAACTTCAAAGGGCTGTAAAATATTTATATGGGGTGTCTTATTGTTGTGTTTTCACACAGGTATCAACTATTGCCGCCCCTACTAGATGCCATTGTCAAATTTAATTAGACACCTCAAATCAACCCCTACGACGGTCATTTACATGCTGGCGTAGTTTTGGTAAGCAAAATTTTCGAAAACTTCAAAGGGCCGTAAAATATTTATTTGGGGTGTCTTATTGTTGTGTTTTCACACAGGTATTATCTATTGCTGCCCCTATTAGATGCATTTATCAAATTTTATTAGACACCTCAAATCAACCCCTACGACGGTCATTTACATGCTGGCGTAGTTTTGGTAAGCAAAATTTTCGATAACTTCAAAGGGCTGTAAAATATTTATTTGGGGTGTCTTATTGTTGTGTTTTCACACAGATATTATCTATTGCCGCCCCTATCAGATGCAATTGTCAAATTTTATTAGACACCTCAAATCAACCCCTACGACGGTCATTTACATGCTGGCGTAGTTTTGGTAAACAAAATTTTCGATAACTTCAAAGGGCTGTAAAATATTTATTTGGGGTGTCTTATTGTTGTGTTTTCACACAGATATTATCTATTGCCGCCCCTATTAGATGCAATTATCAAATTTTATTAGGCACCTCAAATCAACCCCTACGACGGTCATTTACATGCTGGCGTAGTTTTGGTAAGCAAAATTTTCGATAATTTCAAAGGGCTGTAAAATATTTATTTGGGGTGTCTTATTGTTGTGTTTTCACACAGATATTATCTATTGCCGCCCCTATTAGATGCAATTATCAAATTTTATTAGACACCTCAAATCAACCCCTACGACGGTCATTTACATGCTGGCGTAGTTTTGGTAAGCAAAATTTTCGATAATTTCAAAGGGCTGTAAAATATTTATTTGGGGTGTCTTATTGTTGTGTTTTCACACAGATATTATCTATTGCCGCCCCTATTAGATGCAATTATCAAATTTTATTAGACACCTCAAATCAACCCCTACGACGGTCATTTACATGCTGGCGTAGTTTTGGTAAGCAAAATTTTCGATAATTTCAAAGGGCTGTAAAATATTTATTTGGGGTGTCTTATTGTTGTGTTTTCACACAGATATTATCTATTGCCGCCCCTATTAGATGCAATTATCAAATTTTATTAGACACCTCAAATCAACCCCTACGAAGGTCATTTACATGCTGGCGTAGTTTTGGTAAGCAAAATTTTCGATAATTTCAAAGGGCTGTAAAATATTTATTTGGGGTGTCTTATTGTTGTGTTTTCACACAGATATTATCTATTGCCGCCCCTATTAGATGCAATTATCAAATTTTATTAGACACCTCAAATCAACCCCTACGACGGTCATTTACATGCTGGCGTAGTTTTGGTAAGCAAAATTTTCGATAATTTCAAAGGGCTGTAAAATATTTATTTGGGGTGTCTTATTGTTGTGTTTTCACACAGATATTATCTATTGCCGCCCCTATTAGATGCAATTATCAAATTTTATTAGACACCTCAAATCAACCCCTACGAAGGTCATTTACATGCTGGCGTAGTTTTGGTAAGCAAAATTTTCGATAATTTCAAAGGGCTGTAAAATATTTATTTGGGGTGTCTTATTGTTGTGTTTTCACACAGATATTATCTATTGCCGCCCCTATTAGATGCAATTATCAAATTTTATTAGACACCTCAAATCAACCCCTACGACGGTCATTTACATGCTGGCGTAGTTTTGGTAAGCAAAATTTTCGATAATTTCAAAGGGCTGTAAAATATTTATTTGGGGTGTCTTATTGTTGTGTTTTCACAGAGATATTATCTATTGCCGCCCCTATTAGATGCAATTATCAAATTTTAATAGGCACCTCAAATCAACCCCTACGAAGGTCATTTACATGCTGGCGTAGTTTTGGTAATCAAAATTTTCGATAACTTCAAAGGGCTGTAAAATATTTATTTGGGGTGTCTTATTGTTGTGTTTTCACAGAGGTATTATCCATTGCCGCCCCTATAAGATGCAATTGTCATATTTTATTAGACACCTCAAATCAACCCCTACGATGGTCTTTTACATGCTGGCGTAATTTTAAAAATCAAAATTGTCGATAATTTCAAAGGGCTGTAAAATATTTATTTGGGGTGCCTTATTGTTGTGTTTTCACTCAGGTATTATCTGTTGCCTCCCCTATTAGATGCAATTGTTATATTTTATTAGACACCTCAAATCAACCCCTACGACGGTCATTTACATGCTGGCGTAGTTTTGGTAATCAAAATTTTCGATAACTTCAAAGGGCTGTAAAATATTTATTTGGGGTGTCTTATTGTTGTGTTTTCACAGAGGTATTATCCATTGCCGCCCCTATAAGATGCAATTGTCATATTTTATTAGACACCTCAAATCAACCCCTACGATGGTCTTTTACATGCTGGCGTAATTTTAAAAATCAAAATTGTCGATAATTTCAAAGGGCTGTAAATTATTTATTTGGGGTGCCTTATTGTTGTGTTTTCACTCAGGTATTATCTGTTGCCTCCCCTATTAGATGCAATTGTTATATTTTATTAGACACCTCAAATCAACCCCTACGACGGTCATTTACATGCTGGCGTAGTTTTGGTAAGCAAAATTTTCGATAATTTCAAAGGGCTGTAAAATATTTATTTGGGGTGTCTTATTGTTGTGTTTACACAGAGGTATTATCCATTTCCGCCCCTATTAGATGCAATTATCAAATTTTATTAGACACCTCAAATCAACCCCTACGACGGTCATTTACATGCTGGCGTAGTTTTGGTAAGCAAAATTTTCGATAATTTCAAAGGGCTGTAAAATATTTATTTGGGGTGTCTTATTGTTGTGTTTACACAGAGGTATTATCCATTTCCGCCCCTATTAGATGCAATTATCAAATTTTATTAGACACCTCAAATCAACCCCTACGACGGTCATTTACATGCTGGCGTAGTTTTGGTAAGCAAAATTTTCGATAATTTCAAAGGGCTGTAAATAATTTATTTGGGGTGTCTTATTGTTGTGTTTTCACAGAGATATTATCTATTGCCGCCCCTATTAGATGCAATTATCAAATTTTAATAGGCACCTCAAATCAACCCCTACGAAGGTCATTTACATGCTGGCGTAGTTTTGGTAATCAAAATTTTCGATAACTTCAAAGGGCTGTAAAATATTTATTTGGGGTGTCTTATTGTTGTGTTTTCACAGAGGTATTATCCATTTCCGCCCCTATAAGATGCAATTGTCATATTTTATTAGACACCTCAAATCAACCCCTACGATGGTCTTTTACATGCTGGCGTAATTTTAATAATCAAAATTGTCGATAATTTCAAAGGGCTGTAAATTATTTATTTGGGGTGCCTTATTGTTGTGTTTTCACTCAGGTATTATCTGTTGCCTCCCCTATTAGATGCAATTGTTATATTTTATTAGACACCTCAAATCAACCCCTACGACGGTCATTTACATGCTGGCGTAGTTTTGGTAATCAAAATTTTCGATAACTTCAAAGGGCTGTAAAATATTTATTTGGGGTGTTTTATGGTTTTTTTTTTACAGAGGTATTATCCATTGCCGCCCCTATAAGATGCAATTGTCATATTTTATTAGACACCTCAAATCAACCCCTACGATGGTCTTTTACATGCTGGCGTAATTTTAATAATCAAAATTGTCGATAATTTCAAAGGGCTGTAAATTATTTATTTGGGGTGCCTTATTGTTGTGTTTTCACACAGGTATTATCTATTGCCTCCCCTATTAGATGCAATTGTCAAATTTTATTAGACACCACAAATCAACCCCTACGACGCTCATTTACATGCTGGCGTAGTTTTGGTAAGCAAAAATTTCGATAACTATTTATTTGGGGTGTCTTATTGTTGTGTTTTCACACAGGTATTATCTATTGCCTCCCCTATTAGATGCAATTGTCATATTTTATTAGACACCTCAAATCAACCCCTAAGACGGTCATTTACATGCTGGCGTAGTTTTGGTAAGCAAAATTTTCGATAACTTCAAAGGGCTGTAAAATATTTATTTGGGGTGCCTTATTGTTGTGTTTTCACTCAGGTATTATCTGTTGCCTCCCCTATTAGATGCAAGTGTTATATTTTATTAGACACCTCAAATCAACCCCTAAGACGGTCATTTACATGCTGGCGTAGTTTTGGTAAGCAAAATTTTCGATAACTTCAAAGGGCTGTAAAATATTTATTTGGGGTGTCTTATTGTTGTGTTTTCACACAGATATTATCTATTGCCGCCCCTATCAGATGCAATTGTCAAATTTTATTAGACACCTCAAATCAACCCCTACGACGGTCATTTACATGCTGGCGTAGTTTTGGTAAACAAAATTTTCGATAACTTCAAAGGGCTGTAAAATATTTATTTGGGGTGTCTTATTGTTGTGTTTTCACACAGATATTATCTATTGCCGCCCCTATTAGATGCAATTATCAAATTTTATTAGGCACCTCAAATCAACCCCTACGACGGTCATTTACATGCTGGCGTAGTTTTGGTAAGCAAAATTTTCGATAATTTCAAAGGGCTGTAAAATATTTATTTGGGGTGTCTTATTGTTGTGTTTTCACACAGATATTATCTATTGCCGCCCCTATTAGATGCAATTATCAAATTTTATTAGACACCTCAAATCAACCCCTACGAAGGTCATTTACATGCTGGCGTAGTTTTGGTAAGCAAAATTTTCGATAATTTCAAAGGGCTGTAAAATATTTATTTGGGGTGTCTTATTGTTGTGTTTTCACACAGATATTATCTATTGCCGCCCCTATTAGATGCAATTATCAAATTTTATTAGACACCTCAAATCAACCCCTACGACGGTCATTTACATGCTGGCGTAGTTTTGGTAAGCAAAATTTTCGATAATTTCAAAGGGCTGTAAAATATTTATTTGGGGTGTCTTATTGTTGTGTTTTCACACAGATATTATCTATTGCCGCCCCTATTAGATGCAATTATCAAATTTTAATAGGCACCTCAAATCAACCCCTACGAAGGTCATTTACATGCTGGCGTAGTTTTGGTAATCAAAATTTTCGATAACTTCAAAGGGCTGTAAAATATTTATTTGGGGTGTCTTATTGTTGTGTTTTCACAGAGGTATTATCCATTGCCGCCCCTATAAGATGCAATTGTCATATTTTATTAGACACCTCAAATCAACCCCTACGATGGTCTTTTACATGCTGGCGTAATTTTAATAATCAAAATTGTCGATAATTTCAAAGGGCTGTAAATTATTTATTTGGGGTGCCTTATTGTTGTGTTTTCACTCAGGTATTATATGTGGCCTCCCCTATTAGATGCAATTGTTATATTTTATTAGACACCTCAAATCAACCCCTACGACGGTCATTTACATGCTGGCGTAGTTTTGGTAATCAAAATTTTCGATAACTTCAAAGGGCTGTAAAATATTTATTTGGGGTGTCTTATTGTTGTGTTTTCACAGAGGTATTATCCATTTCCGCCCCTATAAGATGCAATTGTCATATTTTATTAGACACCTCAAATCAACCCCTACGATGGTCTTTTACATGCTGGCGTAATTTTAATAATCAAAATTGTCGATAATTTCAAAGGGCTGTAAATTATTTATTTGGGGTGCCTTATTGTTGTGTTTTCACTCAGGTATTATCTGTTGCCTCCCCTATTAGATGCAATTGTTATATTTTATTAGACACCTCAAATCAACCCCTACGACGGTCATTTACATGCTGGCGTAGTTTTGGTAATCAAAATTTTCGATAACTTCAAAGGGCTGTAAAATATTTATTTGGGGTGTCTTATTGTTGTGTTTTCACAGAGGTATTATCCATTGCCGCCCCTATAAGATGCAATTGTCATATTTTATTAGACACCTCAAATCAACCCCTACGATGGTCTTTTACATGCTGGCGTAATTTTAATAATCAAAATTGTCGATAATTTCAAAGGGCTGTAAATTATTTATTTGGGGTGTTTTATTGTTGTGTTTTCACTCAGGTATTATCTGTTGCCTCCCCTATTAGATGCAATTGTTATATTTTATTAGACACCTCAAATCAACCCCTACGACGGTCATTTACATGCTGGCGTAGTTTTGGTAATCAAAATTTTCGATAACTTCAAAGGGCTGTAAAATATTTATTTGGGGTGTCTTATTGTTGTGTTTTCACAGAGGTATTATCCATTTCCGCCCCTATAAGATGCAATTGTCATATTTTATTAGACACCTCAAATCAACCCCTACGATGGTCATTTACATGCTGGCGTAGTTTTGGTAAGCAAAATTTTCGATAACTTCAAAGGGCTGTAAAATATTTATTTGGGGTGTCTTATTGTTGTGTTTTCACAGAGGTATTATCCATTTCCGCCCCTATAAGATGCAATTGTCATATTTTATTAGACACCTCAAATCAACCCCTACGATGGTCTTTTACATGCTGGCGTAATTTTAATAATCAAAATTGTCGATAATTTCAAAGGGCTGTAAATTATTTATTTGGGGTGCCTTATTGTTGTGTTTTCACTCAGGTATTATCTGTTGCCTCCCCTATTAGATGCAATTGTTATATTTTATTAGACACCTCAAATCAACCCCTACGACGGTCATTTACATGCTGGCGTAGTTTTGGTAATCAAAATTTTCGATAACTTCAAAGGGCTGTAAAATATTTATTTGGGGTGTCTTATTGTTGTGTTTTCACAGAGGTATTATCCATTGCCGCCCCTATAAGATGCAATTGTCATATTTTATTAGACACCTCAAATCAACCCCTACGATGGTCTTTTACATGCTGGCGTAATTTTAATAATCAAAATTGTCGATAATTTCAAAGGGCTGTAAATTATTTATTTGGGGTGCCTTATTGTTGTGTTTTCACACAGGTATTATCTATTGCCTCCCCTATTAGATGCAATTGTCAAATTTTATTAGACACCACAAATCAACCCCTACGACGCTTATTTACATGCTGGCGTAGTTTTGGTAAGCAAAAATTTCGATAACTTCAAAAGGCTGTAAAATATTTATTTGGGGTGTCTTATTGTTGTGTTTTCACACAGGTATTATCTATTGCCTCCCCTATTAGATGCAATTGTCAAATTTTATTAGACACCACAAATCAACCCCTACGACGCTCATTTACATGCTGGCGTAGTTTTGGTAAGCAAAAATTTCGATAACTATTTATTTGGGGTGTCTTATTGTTGTGTTTTCACACAGGTATTATCTATTGCCTCCCCTATTAGATGCAATTGTCATATTTTATTAGACACCTCAAATCAACCCCTACGATGGTCTTTTACATGCTGGCGTAATTTTAATAATCAAAATTGTCGATAATTTCAAAGGGCTGTAAATTATTTATTTGGGGTGCCTTATTGTTGTGTTTTCACTCAGGTATTATCTGTTGCCTCCCCTATTAGATGCAAGTGTTATATTTTATTAGACACCTCAAATCAACCCCTAAGACGGTCATTTACATGCTGGCGTAGTTTTGGTAAGCAAAATTTTCGATAACTTCAAAGGGCTGTAAAATATTTATTTGGGGTGTCTTATTGTTGTGTTTTCACACAGGTATCATCTATTGCCGCCCCTATTAGATGCAATTATCAAATTTTATTAGACACCTCAAATCAACCCCTACGACGGTCATTTACATGCTGGCGTAATTTTGGTAAGCAAAATTTTCGATAACTTCAAAGGGCTGTAAAATATTTATTTGGGGTGTCTTATTGTTGTGTTTTCACACAGGTATTATCTATTGCTGCCCCTATTAGATGCAATTGTCAAATTTTATTAGACACTTAAAATCAACCCCTACGACGGTCATTTACATGCTGGCCTATTTTAAATAATCAAAATTGTCGATAATTTCAAAGGGCTGTAAATAATTTATTTGGGGTGTCTTATTGTTGTGTTTTCACACAGGTATTTTCTATTGCCGCCCCTATTAGATGCAATTGTCAAATTTTATTAGACACCTCAAATCAACCCCTACGACGGTCATATACATGCTGGCGTAATTTTAACAATCAAAATAGTCGATAATTTCAAAGGGCTGTAAAATATTTATTTGGGGTGTCTTATTATTGTGTTTTCACACAGATATTATCTATTGCCGCCCCTATTAGATGCAATTATCAAATTTTATTAGACACCTCAAATCAACCCCTACGACGGTCATTTACATGCTGGCGTAGTTTTGGTAAGCAAAATTTTCGATAATTTCAAAGGGCTGTAAAATATTTATTTGGGGTGTCTTATTGTTGTGTTTTCACACAGGTATTATCTATTGCTGCCCCTATTAGATGCAATTGTCAAATTTTATTAGACACTTAAAATCAACCCCTACGACGGTCATTTACATGCTGGCGTATTTTTAATAATCAAAATTTTCGATAATTTCAAAGGGCTGTAAAATATTTATTTGGGGTGTCTTATTGTTGTGTTTTCACACAGGTATTATCTATTGCCGCCCCTATTAGATGCAATTGCCAAATTTTATTAGACACTTAAAATCAACCCCTACGACGGTCATTTACATGCTGGCGTATTTTTAATAATCAAAATTTTCGATAATTTCAAAGGGCTGTAAATTATTTATTTGGGGTGCCTTATTGTTGTGTTTTCACACAGGTATTATCTATTGCCTCCCCTATTAGATGCAATTGTCAAATTTTATTAGACACCACAAATCAACCCCTACGACGCTTATTTACATGCTGGCGTAGTTTTGGTAAGCAAAAATTTCGATAACTTCAAAAGGCTGTAAAATATTTATTTGGGGTGTCTTATTGTTGTGTTTTCACACAGGTATTATCTATTGCTGCCCCTATTAGATGCAATTGTCAAATTTTATTAGACACTTAAAATCAACCCCTACGACGGTCATTTACATGCTGGCGTATTTTTAATAATCAAAATTTTCGATAATTTCAAAGGGCTGTAAAATATTTATTTGGGGTGTCTTATTGTTGTGTTTTCACACAGGTATTATCTATTGCTGCCCCTATTAGATGCAATTGTCAAATTTTATTAGACACTTAAAATCAACCCCTACGACGGTCATTTACATGCTGGCGTATTTTTAATAATCAAAATTTTCGATAATTTCAAAGGGCTGTAAATTATTTATTTGGGGTGCCTTATTGTTGTGTTTTCACACAGGTATTATCTATTGCCTCCCCTATTAGATGCAATTGTCAAATTTTATTAGACACCACAAATCAACCCCTACGACGCTTATTTACATGCTGGCGTAGTTTTGGTAAGCAAAAATTTCGATAACTTCAAAAGGCTGTAAAATATTTATTTGGGGTGTCTTATTGTTGTGTTTTCACACAGGTATTATCTATTGCCTCCCCTATTAGATGCAATTGTCAAATTTTATTAGACACCACAAATCAACCCCTACGACGCTCATTTACATGCTGGCGTAGTTTTGGTAAGCAAAAATTTCGATAACTATTTATTTGGGGTGTCTTATTGTTGTGTTTTCACACAGGTATTATCTATTGCCTCCCCTATTAGATGCAATTGTCATATTTTATTAGACACCTCAAATCAACCCCTACGATGGTCTTTTACATGCTGGCGTAATTTTAATAATCAAAATTGTCGATAATTTCAAAGGGCTGTAAATTATTTATTTGGGGTGCCTTATTGTTGTGTTTTCACTCAGGTATTATCTGTTGCCTCCCCTATTAGATGCAAGTGTTATATTTTATTAGACACCTCAAATCAACCCCTAAGACGGTCATTTACATGCTGGCGTAGTTTTGGTAAGCAAAATTTTCGATAACTTCAAAGGGCTGTAAAATATTTATTTGGGGTGTCTTATTGTTGTGTTTTCACACAGGTATCATCTATTGCCGCCCCTATTAGATGCAATTATCAAATTTTATTAGACACCTCAAATCAACCCCTACGACGGTCATTTACATGCTGGCGTAATTTTGGTAAGCAAAATTTTCGATAACTTCAAAGGGCTGTAAAATATTTATTTGGGGTGTCTTATTGTTGTGTTTTCACACAGGTATTATCTATTGCTGCCCCTATTAGATGCAATTGTCAAATTTTATTAGACACTTAAAATCAACCCCTACGACGGTCATTTACATGCTGGCCTATTTTAAATAATCAAAATTGTCGATAATTTCAAAGGGCTGTAAATAATTTATTTGGGGTGTCTTATTGTTGTGTTTTCACACAGGTATTTTCTATTGCCGCCCCTATTAGATGCAATTGTCAAATTTTATTAGACACCTCAAATCAACCCCTACGACGGTCATATACATGCTGGCGTAATTTTAACAATCAAAATAGTCGATAATTTCAAAGGGCTGTAAAATATTTATTTGGGGTGTCTTATTATTGTGTTTTCACACAGATATTATCTATTGCCGCCCCTATTAGATGCAATTATCAAATTTTATTAGACACCTCAAATCAACCCCTACGACGGTCATTTACATGCTGGCGTAGTTTTGGTAAGCAAAATTTTCGATAATTTCAAAGGGCTGTAAAATATTTATTTGGGGTGTCTTATTGTTGTGTTTTCACACAGGTATTATCTATTGCTGCCCCTATTAGATGCAATTGTCAAATTTTATTAGACACTTAAAATCAACCCCTACGACGGTCATTTACACGCTGGCCTATTTTAAATAATCAAAATTGTCGATAATTTCAAAGGGCTGTAAATAATTTATTTGGGGTGTCTTATTGTTGTGTTTTCACACAGGTATTTTCTATTGCCGCCCCTATTAGATGCAATTGTCAAATTTTATTAGACACCTCAAATCAACCCCTACGACGGTCATTTACATGCTGGCGTATTTTTAATAATCAAAATTTTCGATAATTTCAAAGGGCTGTAAAATATTTATTTGGGGTGTCTTATTGTTGTGTTTTCACACAGGTATTATCTATTGCCGCCCCTATTAGATGCAATTGCCAAATTTTATTAGACACCTCAAATCAACCCCTACGATGGTCATTTACATGCTGGCGTATTTTTAATAATCAAAATTGTCGACAATTTCAAAGGGCTGTAAATTAATTATTTGGGGTGTCTTACTGTTGTGCTTTTACACAGGTATTGTCTATTGCCACCCCTATTAGATGCAATTGTCAAATTTTATTAGACACCTCAAATCAACCCCTACGACGGTCATATACATGCTGGCGTAATTTTAACAATCAAAATAGTCGATAATTTCAAAGGGCTGTAAAATATTTATTTGGGGTGTCTTATTGTTGTGTTTTCACACAGATATTATCTATTGCCGCCCCTATTAGATGCAATTATCAAATTTTATTAGACACCTCAAATCAACCCCTACGACGGTCATTTACATGCTGGCGTAGTTTTGGTAAGCA
The DNA here is from genome assembly GCA_951805005.1 of Othius punctulatus. Taxonomy (NCBI): domain Eukaryota; kingdom Metazoa; phylum Arthropoda; class Insecta; order Coleoptera; family Staphylinidae; genus Othius; species Othius punctulatus. Next base: position 17,003,885 of record OX638141.1, read on the forward strand.
AAATTTTCGATAATTTCAAAGGGCTGTAAAATATTTATTTGGGGTGTCTTATTGTTGTGTTTTCACACAGATATTATCTATTGCCGCCCCTATTAGATGCAATTATCAAATTTTAATAGGCACCTCAAATCAACCCCTACGAAGGTCATTTGCATACTGGCGTAGTTTTGGTAAGCAAAATTTTCGATAACTTCAAAGGGCTGTAAAATATTTATTTGGGGTGTCTTATTGTTGTGTTTTCACAGAGGTATTATCCATTGCCGCCCCTATTAGATGCAATTGTCAAATTTTATTAGGCACCTCAAATCAACCCCTACGACGGTCATTTACATGCTGGCGTAGTTTTGGTAAGCAAAATTTTCGATAACTTCAAAGGGCTGTAAAATATTTATTTGGGGTGCCTTATTGTTGTGTTTTCACACAGGTATTATCTATTGCCGCCCCTATTAGATGCAATTGTCAAATTTTATTAGACACCTCAAATCAACCCCTACGACGGTGATTTACATGCTGGCGTATTTTTAATAATCCAAATTGTCGATAATTTCAAAGGGCTGTAAATTATTTATTTGGGGTGCCTTATTGTTGTGTTTTCACTCAGGTATTATCTGCTGCCTCCCCTATTAGATGCAATTGTCAAATTTTATTAGGCACCTCAAATCAACCCCTACGGCGGTCATTTACATGGTGGCGTAGTTTTGGTAAGCAAAATTTTCGATAACTTCAAAGGGCTGTAAAATATTTATTTGGGGTGTCTTATTGTTGTGTTTTCACACAGGTATTATATATTGCCGCCCCTATTAGATGCAATTGTCAAATTTTATTATACACCTCAAATCAACCCCTACGACGGTCATTTACATGCTGGCGCAGTTTTGAAAGGCAAAATTGTCGATAATTTCAAAGGGCTGTAAATTATTTATTTAGGGTGTCTAATTGTAGGTGCAAAACTATTTCAAATTTCAAATTTCTATTTCAAATCTGTATTACCAATCCCCCAGTTAGGTCAAAACAAAATAAACTAGTCAGTACCAATCGCACGCATCAAATATTCCTAAAGGCCACTCACCCTAATACAAAAATCAACATAAAATTTGCGAAATGAATAAGGGTCAAGTTGGCAACGAAGTGAAAAGAGCCTTTCTGAACTTGCGAAAATTATTTGGTGCCAACCCAACTAAACTATCCGGCTTATATAACCTCACTTTTAATCTCATGGAAAACAATCGACAAATAATTCTAAATATATGCGTCAAAAAAGCACAATAATTTTATTTATCGTTGATAAGCGTAAAGCGCTGAATGACAGAAACATGAAATACATCAAAATCCTCGTAAATATTTGTCAAAATCAGTAAACGACTCACCTCTGAATAACACTCGGAACATCTCGTTTACCTCTTTGCATACACTGACCACTGACAGTTATCACGAGCGATCAAGTGAATTGAACGATTCGAAATCCGTTTTCTCACCTCTAAACTTTGAACGTCCCGAGAAAATGTTGAGAGTTTTAACGAAGATACCTGCTGCTAGATTAAACAGGCATAAAGTAAGTCGTTTGCCGATTTTTATTCAAATCTGTACTTTTAGGCTTCCTGTTATGTCATCCAGAATTTTTCACATGTTACGAAAATAGTTCCTATGCACGCCAATGCCTGGCAAATTTAACTTCGGAGGAGAATCATGTTTTTACACTTACACAATTTACTTACCTATAATATTGTTTAAATTTTTTATAATATAACCTAAAAAAAATAATCACCAATGTGAAATTTATACTTATTCTTGTTATTAACACACACATATGTCTTACTTAAGAATGGACCCTCAAGATTGTACAGAACTGTACGTTTCTACAGCAAACAGGAATTATGCCCGCCACCAGCACCAAAATCGGGAGGTTCGGGGACTATGTACACCATCGGGGCACTGGTTTTGGTCACTGGGGCGACAGTGGGATACGCAAAATATGACCCGGAATTCCGTAAGTGGCTGGCAGAAACTGCGCCATTCACGGACGACGTGATCAAGTTCATATTTCAAGAAGATAAATCAGTTTTCGATCGTTTAAAAAACGTGTCTGGCATGATTGGACAAGGCGACGAACCAATTAGGAAGTCAAAGACCATCAAAGAAGTGGTAAAAAGTTATGAGGGTATGAAACTGGCTCATAGGTTTTAATAAATCAATTGCATTTATATAATATATTTTAGCACCGGCCCCCGTTTTCCCAAAAGTTGCAGAAAAATTAAAGAATGCAGATGACTATGCAGAAATAAGATTGGAGAAAAAAATTGAAGGGGCGATAGAACCTATAGTTGAAATAGGTGAGTTTCAGCATAACATAGCCAGTTATGTTTAAGCATAACTTAAGCGATTAAATCTGCATACAAGCATGCTAACAAAGCTACGAAAAGTATTGCAAATTGAAAGAAATGTTAAAAATCTCTATGTTCCTGACATATTAATCAAACATACTTAGATAATTAAATTGGATATGTGAGTGGTTACCACTTGGTGAAACGTATTAGTATAGGAATAATAAAACACTTGGTTGACGTTTCACAGTATAAATATACATATATACAATAAATTGTATAAATATACAATATACAGTATATACTGTGAAACGTCAACCAAGTGTTTTATTATTCCTATACTTAATAAATTACAGCCCTATACTTTTGGAGAAACTTAATAATTTTATTATAATTAAATGTTGTAAACTTTAGTTACTATAATGTTTTATTCGTTCTATTTTCAGTGGGCGATATTAAGAAAATAGAAATTTCAAAACTTCCTATTGACATCATTGCCGAACTGGAGAAAACACTTGCCGAAGAAGCAACATCTGCCATTAAAGCCTACAACAAGTCAGTCTACGCCCTGAAGAATTACTCCAACGATGTGGAAATTGTTGTGGAGGAATCTATCGATCGTGTTGATCCATCGATTTGGAGCGGGCTTAGGCAAAAGGCAATTGATAAAGATGAAGCGATTAAATCTGCAAACAAGCATGCTGACGAAGCCACGAAAAGTATTGCAAAATTGAAAGAAATGTTACGTAAAAATCTTGATGTTCCCGCCATATTAATCGAACGTTCTAAGACAAATATCCAAAAGGTACAGGATGATCTTACTGCGGCGAAAAATGAATTGGAGAAGGAAAAGAGGAAATTGAATGTTACTGAAAAATATTGGAATAAGGTAGGTATTCTAAAGCAATAGTATATGTTATAAGGACGAAAAGTAAAAATCAGATTTGCAAATTGTTATATGGCAACATCAAGAAGTATAAATATTTTTCATCCTTGTAGTGTACATTATTTTTCTTCAATTGTAAAAGAATTAACTACATTCAAAAAATAAGATTTAATTATGGTCTAATTTGACCCACATATCATCAAAATTATCATGTTTTATTCTATTGCTAAATAATTAAAGAAATTGGAAGAATGAAATTAAATTATGGTCAAATTAACCCACATGTCATAAAAATTATCATTTTTTTATTCGATTTCTAAAGAATTATAGCAATTCAAAGAATTATTATTGTCAAATTAACCCCACATGTCATCAAAATCATCAGTTTTTATTCGATTGCTAAAGAATTTAAGAAATTCGAAGAATGGGATTAAATTTTGGTTAAATTAACCCACATGTCATAAAAATTATCAATATTTATTCGCTTTCTAAAGAATTATTATTCAAATTAACCCACATGTCTTCAAAATCATTATTTTTTATTCGATTGCTAAATAATTAAAGAAATTGGGAGAATGAAATTAAATTATGGTCAAATTAACCGACATGTCATAAAAATTATCATTTTTTTATTCGATTTCTAAAGAATTATAGCAATTCAAAGATTATTATTGTCAAATTAACCCACATGTCTTCAAAATCATCAGTTTTTATTCGATTGCTAAAGAATTAAAGAAATTCGAAGAATGATATTTAATTTTGGTTAAATTAACCCACATGTCATAAAAATTATCAATATTTATTCGCTTTCTAAAGAATTATTATTCAAAAACCCACATGTCTTCAAAATCATTATTTTTTATTCGATTGCTAAATAATTAAAGAAATTGGGAGAATGAAATTAAATTATGGTCAGATTAACCGACATGTCATAAAAATTATCATTTTTTTATTCGATTTCTAAAGAATTATAGCAATTCAAAGATTATTATTGTCAAATTAACCCACATGTCTTCAAAATCATCAGTTTTTATTCGATTGCTAAAGAATTAAAGAAATTCGAAGAATGAAATTAAATTATGGATTAACCTACATGTCATAAAAATTATCATTTTTTATTCGATTTCTAAAGAATTATTATTCAAATTAACCCACATGTCTTCAAAATCATTATTTTTTATTTGATTGCTAAATAATTAAAGAAATTGGCAGAATGATATTAAATTATGGTCAAATTAACCCACATGTCATAAGAATTATCATTTTTTATTTGATTTCTAAGGAATTATAGAAATTCAATGAATTATTATTGTCAAATTAACCCACATGTCTTCAAAATCATAATTTTTTATTCAATTGCTAAAGAATTAAAGAAATTCGAAGAATCATTATGGTCAAATTTACCCACATGTCATAAAAATGATCATTTTTTATTCGATTTCTAAAGAATTACAGAAATTCAAAGAATTATAATTCTCACATTAACCCACATGTCTTCAAAATCATCATTTTTTATTCGATTACTACAGAATTAAAGATATTCGAAGAATGAAATTAAATTGTGGTCAAATTAACCTACATGTCATAAAAATTACCATTTTTTATTCGATTTCTAAAGAATTATAGAAATTCAAAGAATTATAATTGTCAAATTAACCCACATGTCTTCAAAATCATAATTTTTTATTCAATTGTTAATGAATTAAGGAAATTCGAAAAATCATTATGGTCAAATTTACCCACATGTCATAAAAATTATTAATTTTTATTCGATTTCTAAGGAATTATAGAAATTCAAAGTATTATTATTGTCAAATGAACCCACATGTCTTCAAAATCATTATTTTCTATTCGATTGCTAAAGAATTAAAGAAATTCAAAGAATGAAATTAAATTATGGTCAAATTAACCCACATGTCATAAAAATTATCATTTTGTTATTCGATTTCTAAAGAATTATAGAAATTCAAAAAATTATTATTGTCAAATTAACCCACATGTCTTAAAAATCATTATTTTTTATTCGATTGCTAAATAATTAAAGAAATTGGAAGAATGAAATTAAATTATGGTTAAATTAACCCACATGTCATAAAAATTTCCATTTTTTATTCGATTTCTAAAGAATTATAGAAATTCAAAGCATTATAATTGTCTAATTAACCCACATGTCTACAAAATCATCATTTTTCATTTGATTGCTAAAATATTAAAAATATTCAAAGAATGAAATTAAATTATGGTTAAATTAACCCACATGTCATAAAAATTACCATTTTTTATTCGATTTCTAAAGAATTATAGCAATTCAAAAAAATATTATTGTCAAATTAACCCACATGTCTTCAAAATCATTATTTTCTATAGGATTGCTAAAGAATTAAAGAAATTCAAAGAATAATTATGGTCAAATTTAACCACATGTCATCAAAATGTCATTGTCTTGTCAGAGTGACAATTGATCAATAAAATATGCATTTAAATAAAATCATAGTTTAAGAACGTCATTTATGCCATAAATTCATCTGACATTCGAATATGATGCTCTCAAGTAACGTAACCTTTACTGCTAAAGTTTTTTGATACTCAATATGCTTGATTATTGTAGAGATTATTGTAGACTATACCAGAATCCATACTATACCAGAGTCCATACTATACCAGGCTCAAACAATAAATCCTAATAAACCAATAGCTATCATTGCATAAATAATTTTCTCGTTTTATTGATGAGACCAAAACATTTTCTGTGGGTTCAACTTGCGAGCAAGAATTCGCAAAAATGTTAAAATCGTTTGTGCATGTGTGAAAATGGACACCCAGTATATATATTTTTAGGTGGACGAAGCGAGGAAATACTTTAATAAAGAATTAGAAGCGCTATTCCCAACAATAGATTTTGAGAAAAAAAACGTCACAATTGCAGACGGAGACATGGATCTATTTGTTTTACACGCAATGTCTCAAGTTTTGTATTACCAAAAAGAGTTGTATAAGTTGGAAACTATTACCGAGCGAAGGCTTAATGAAGCCATCGAAACCGCAAAACAAACAGGTCAATGCGACGTTTTAACAACAGAACAAATTTGTGAAAAACTTGAGAAAGAGAAACGAATTCTCGAATTGGACTATAAAAATAAGGTACATGATAAATTAATTGCACTAATATCACCATTCTTAGTCACTTTTTGTAGTGTTTGAAATTGCGGCATGACACAGAATCCGAGTTGAGAGACAAATTGAAACTTCAATCTGAAGCGTTCACCGACCATCTCGACGATGCCGTGAAAACTCGTGAAATGGAGTTGGAACGCTTACTGAATAGGAAATATGATGAAAAATTAACTGAAGAAAGAAGTAAATATAAAATGCAAGTTTCTGCCATGGTAGGGAGGTTAAGAGGCATGGAGGAAGCAATGAAAGGTAAATATTTAAATTATATTAAAAAATCGGTTGTGATTAAATATTTGTTATTAACTATTCAGTAGAAAAACGTGTACTTCCTTAATTAATGTAATGTACTTCCTAAATTACCTTAATATGAGTCAAATACAAGATTTATTATTAACATGAATTTTTTATACGACTGTAATGATTCTTCATTCATTTACCATCATATAAAAAAATACTACATACAGTGTGCACAACAATGATGTATACTCTATACTAACAAAACATAACAGCAATATGTTGTTTACTGTACAACCAAGTACAAATAACATGTTGTAATGTTCTTTACTATATTAATTTAATATTTCTGGTAGCTAGTTGACCCAGCAATATCTGAAACATTCAACTATTAAACTTATTTGTTTTATGCTGCAGGCTGGAATTTTACAGGTACTTACTTTAGTAGAATTTTACTATATTCATTATACTATTTTTAAATAATTTTATTGCATGGTCCTTACGCATAAAACAAATATGTTGTAAGAGATAAAAAACATGATTGCTATATACATTGTTTGTTTCAAGTTCGAGCTGATGCTGACAAAACTTCTCAGCAAGCTCAAATATTGTGGAGTGCTTGCCAGGCCCTGTTCAAATCAGTCAAAGCAGGATGCCCGGGAGCGCCGTGGACGGAACAGTTGAGACCTCTTAATCCAGAAATTCAGGCTGTGAAAAGAGCTTCAGGTTCAATAAATCATCCTTGTTTTAATTCAGAAGTTTACCACATATTTTTGCAGCTGATGGTGATGAACTAGTCACTGCGGTTATCGAAGGTATACCTGAGATGGCAAAGCAACGAGGTGTTTTCCCTGAAGATGCTTTACGAGAAAGATTTCTGAAAGTCGAGCAAGTTGCCAGGTCTCTTGCATTATTGCCAGAGCACGGCGGACGTCTTCATATGTATTTTTTGTCATACATCCAATCACTGTTGCTTTTAAATGCCGCTAATCCTATTCCATTGCGTGAATTGAATGACGAGCAAGTAGATTTTACTAAGTTAAGCACAAATGACATTCTACAAAGAGCAAGGTACGTATTTTATTTATTATTATGTGTTTGTTTTTGAGTTCGTTTTTCTTCTTCAGATATTGGTTGGACAGAGGAGATTTTTCACAGACCCTTAAATACATGAATCTATTAAAAGGTGCACCAAGATCAGTAGCTAAGCAATGGATGAACGAAACTAGAATATTGTTAGAGACCCAACAAGCTGCGAACACACTAATGGCTTACGCTGCAGCTAGTGGTCTCATATATTTATAAACTATTCTTTGGCAATTACATTTAAATTATACCACAGTACCACAAACTAGTAATGTCGTAACTTATAATTTTAATATTGATTTTGAACACTCGTCACATATTTCGTTTTATTCTGAAATATGGTGATTGTTATTGTAAATTATGATAATAAATATTAAGAGAGGTTACCTTATTTATTTATTTATAATTCTACTGTACATATATTTTATCTCAATTGCCCCACAATTTTTTTAATAAAACTTATTTTGTTATTCGTTTTTGATTTTATTCAAGTGCACGTCAACATTTATGTTATCGTTCAGTGATTAATGTATTGCCCTAGCGATGTAGAACCAAATTGTGAGTGATTGAGTAGTACTGGAGGCACTGGAGGATTGTAAGCAGAAGATATATAGAAATAGGTTGAAAAAGGAAATGAAACGAAACAAGCAAAGGAAGAAATAAATAAAGAAGTAGAATAATGAGAGAGTGATCTGAAGTGAATAGCAAAAAGCAGAGAGAAGTTGCAAGGGTACAATAACAATTGAAAAATTTAGTAAAGAAAGTGTGTAAGCAATATCTGAGTAAAAACAAGTAGAGAGGGCCATTACAGTGACTTTATAGACCCCTATATACCCCTTCTTTATAGATCCCTGTAAAGGCACTGTAAGGGCCACACGTCGAAAGCGACATCTACCGCTGGATAACATAACAAGCAGGTAGAACTTGAATACCCCAAAGAAGAACTAGCAAAAAACAAACGAAAGTGCGTTCCACAGCTGAGACAAACGCCAATGAATAACGAAAGCAGAAGTAAAAGTAACAGTGTCATCCATAAACGAGAGGACAACTATGAATAGGAAGGAAACCAAAGGGCTTCCAAGCGAGGCACAAGAAAGGAAAGACTACAAGAGAGGAAAAAGCAAAGAAAAAAAAAGAACTAAATAGAAGTAATACTAAATGGAATACAAACGTCGTTAACACAACTCACGCTGAACTACAAAAGTATCAAGAAAGAAGTTGAAAAAGGAAATGAAACGAAACAAGCAAAGGAAGAAATAAAGAAAGACATAGAAGAATTCTTCTAAGGTGTCAAGAACAACGTTAAAGAAGAAGTAGAAGTAACAGTTTCGTCTGTAAACGAGAGGACAACGATGAATAGGAAGGAAACCAGAGAGCTTTCAATAGAAGCAAAAGAAATGAAAGATCACAAGAGAGGAAAAAGCAAAGGAAAAAAAAACTAAATAGAAGTAATACTCGATGGAATACAAACGTCGTTAGCACAACTGACACTGAACTACAAAATTATCAAGAAAGAAGTTGAAGAAAGGAAATGAAACGAAACAAGCAAAGAAAGAAATAAAAAAGAAATAGAAGAATTCTACTAAGGCGTCAAGAACAACGTTAAAGAAGAAGTAGAAGCAACAGTTTCATCCGTAAACGAGAGGACAACGATGAATAGGAAGGAAACCAAAGGGCTTCCAAGCGAGGCACAAGAAACGAAAGACTACCAGAGAGGAAAAAGCAAAGGAAAGAAGAACTAAATAGAAGTAATACTAAATGGAATACAAACGTCGTTAGCACAACTGACACTGAACTACGAAGGTATCAAGAAAGAAGTTGAAAAAGGAAATGAAACGATACAAACAAAGGAAGAAATAAAGAAAGATATAGAAGAATTCTACAAAGACGTCAAGAACAACGTTAAAGAAGAAGTAGAAGTAACAGTTTCGTCCGTAAACGAGAGGACAACGATGAATAGGAAGGAAACCAAAGAGCTTTCAAGCGAAGCACAAGAAATGAAAGACCACAAGAGAGGAAAAAGCAAAGGGAAAAGAACTAAATGGAAGTAATACTAAATGGAATACAAACGTCGTTAGCACAACTGACGCTAAACTACAAAAATATCAAGAAAGAAGTTGAAAAAGTAAATGAAACGAAACAAGCAAAGGAAGAAATAAAGAAAGATATAGAAGAATTCTACAAAGACGTCAAGAACAACGTTAAAGAAGAAGTAGAAGTAACAGTTTCATCTGTAAACGAGAGGACAACGATAAATAGGAAGGAAACCAAAGGGCTTTCAAGCGAAGCACAAGAAACGAAAGATCACAAGAGAGGAAAAAACAAAGGAAAAAAGAACTAAATAGAAGTAATACTAAATGGAATACAAACGTCGTTAGCACAACTGACGCTGAACTACGAAAGTATCAAGAAAGAAGTTGAAAAAGGAAATGAAACGAAACAAGCAAAGGAAGAAATAAAGAAAGATATAGAAAAATTCTACAAAGACGTCAAGAACAACGCTAAAGAAGAAGTAGAAGTAACAGTTTCATCCGTAAATAGACAACAGAGAGGACAACACTGAAGAGGAAGAAAAGCAAAGGGTTTTCAGGCGAAGCACAAGAAACGAAAGACCACAAGAGAGGAAAAGCAAAGAAAAAAAAAACTAAATAGAAGTAATACTAAATGGAATACAAACGTCGTTAGCACAACTGACGCTGAACTACGAAAGTATCAAGAAATAAGTTTAAAAAAAAAGGAAATGAAACGAAACAAGCAAAGGAAGAAACAAAGAAAGATATAGAAGAATTCTACTAAGGCGTCAAGAACAACGTTAAAGAAGAAGTAGAAGTAACAGTTTCATCCGTAAACGAGAAGACAACGATGAATAGGAAGGAAACCAAAGAGCTTTCAAGCGAAGCATAAGAAATTAAAGACCTCAAGAGAGGAAAAAGCAAAGGAAAAAAAACAAATAGAAGTAATACTCGATGGAATACAAACGTTGTTAGCACAACTGACGCTGAACTACGAAATTATCAAGAAAGAAGTTGAAAAAGGAAATGAAACGAAACAAGCAAAGGAAGAAATGAAGAAAGACCTTGAAGAATTCTACGAAGACGTCAAGAACAACGATAAAGAAAAAGTAGAAGTAACAGTTTCATCCGTAAACGAGAGGACAACACTGAAGAGAAAGAAAAGCAAAGGGCTTTCAGGCGAAGCACAAGAAACGAAAGACCACAAGAGAGGAAAAAGCAAAGGAAAAAAGAACTAAATGGAAGCAATACTAAATGGAATACAAACGTCGTTAGCACAACTGACGCAGAACTACGAAAGTATCAAGAAAGAAGTTGAAAAAGGAAATTAAACGAAACAAGCAAAGGAAGAAATAAAGAAATATATAGAAGAATTCTACAAAGACGTCAAGAACAACGTTAAAGAAGAAGTAGAAGTAACAGTTTCAACCGTAAACGAGAGGACAACGATGAATTGGAAGGAAACCAAAGGGCTTCCAAGCGAAGCACAAGAAAGGAAAGACTACAAGAGAGGAAAAAGCAAAGAAAAAAAAGAACTAAATAGAAGTAATACTAGATGGAATACAAACGTCCTTAGCACTACTGAAGCTGATCTACGAAAGTATCAAGAAAGAAGTTGAAAAAGGAAATAAAACGAAATAAGCAAAGGAAGAAATAAAGAAAGATATAGAAGAATTCTACAAAAGACGTCAAGAACAACGACAAAGAAGAAGTAGAAATAACAGTTTCATTCGTAAACGAGAGGTCAACGATGAATAGGAAGGAAACCAAAGGGCTTTCAAGCAAAGCACAAGAAATGAAAGATCACAAGAGAGGAAAAAGCAAAGGAAAAAAGAACTAAATAGAAGTGATACTAAATGAAATACAAACGTCGTTAGTACAACTGACGCTGAACTACGAAAGTATCAAGAAAGAAGTTGAAAAAGGAAATGAAACGAAACAAGCAAAGGAAGAAATCAGGAAAGATATAGAAGAATTCTGCGACGACGTCAAGAACAATGATAAAGAAGAAGTAGAAGTAACAGTTTCATCCGTAAACGAGAGGACAACACTGAAGAAGAAGAAAAGCAAAGGGGTTTCAGGCGAAGCACAAGAAACGAAAGACCACAAGAGAGGAAAAGCAAAGAAAAAAAAAGAGAACTAAATAGAAGTAATACTAAATTGAATACAAACGTCGTTAGCACAATAGCTCTGAACTACGAAAGTATCAAGAAAGAAGTTGAAAAAGGAAATGAAACGAAACAAGCAAAGGAAGAAATATAGAAAGATATAGGAGAATTCTACAAAGGCGTCAAGAACAACGTTAAAGAAGTAAATAAAGACATACAACAAAAAGCTGAAAAAGCAAGTCAGAACGAAAGTGCAGACGTGAAAAACAGAGTAGAAGAGCTAGAAAAAATCGAAGAACAGCGGGAAAAATACATAGGCATACCAACTACAGACGAGAGACTAAAGAAAATAGAAGAACAACTGGAAAAGCAAGAAAAGAAGAAAAAAAAAAACAATCTTATCATAACAGGCCTAAAAATCAGCAAATAGAACAATGTAACAACAAAAAACTAGAAATTAATATCAAAGTTAAAACGGGCTACATACTATTAAAATGAAAGGAAATATTGTTTGCAGAAATAAACACTTGGGAGGAAAATTTTGAAATTCTGAAGTATTATCACACTATAAAGTAAGTTTTCAGTAAGATTGTTGCAGTTTGCAGGTACATTTCATATTCATGCCCCGAATTTTATAATTTTCAGAGCCGTCTTTAATTTCCAATCAAAATTTTGCACTTTGCAATGAAAATAGCAAAATTTTCAGTTCCTATTTCTAAGTTTTCGATAAATTCGTTATAAATTTCAACGAAAATTTAATCATTTTCAGTAAAAAAATTGCAATTCCCAATAGAATTTTAAATTCTTGCCGAAAATTTTATGATTTTCAGTGTTATGTTTCACTTCCTATCAACATTTTGCAGTTTCCAACGAATATTGGTAACTTACAGATACAATTTCATAATTTTCAATAAATACTTTATAAATTTTAACGACAATTACATTATTTCCAGTAAGAACATTGCAATTCCCAATAGAATTTTAAATTTATACCGAAAATTTTATAATTTTCAGGGTTATGTCTTACTTCCAATCAACATTTTGTAGTTTCCAACGAATATTGACTAATTTTCCATTATAATATCATAAATTTATGTATAAAAATATAAATTTTAAATAAATAATATCATAATATCATAAAAACTTTGTTATTCCCACTGAAATTTTAAATTCATGATGACAATTTTATATATTTCACAGAAATGTTTAATTTACAATCAAAAATTTGCAATTTTCAAGTGCAATTTAGTTTTCTTCTATGTTTTTATGGAAATTTCATCATTTCCAGTAAACATATTGCAGTTTACTGTAAAACTTTTGCAGTTTACAGCAACATTTCAGATTCATGCTCAGAATTTTATAATTTTCACTGCTGACTTTTATTCCAATCAAAATTTTGCACTTTCCAATGAATATTGCTGATTTTCAGATACTATTTCTTAATTTTTGATGAATACTTTATGAATTTCAACGACAATTTCACATTTTCAGTAACAAAAATGCAATTCCCAATGAAATCTTAAAGTCATGCCGAAAATTTTATAATTTACAGTGTTATGTTTAACTTCAAGTCAGCATTTTGCAGTTTCCAATGAATATTGATACTTTTCAATTATAATTACATAATTTTTAATGAGCACTTAAAGAGTTTCCATGAAAATTTCCCTATTTACAGTAAAAACTTGGTTATTGCCACTAAAATTTTAAAGTAATACTTAAAATATTTTAATTTTCACTGCAATGTTTATGTTACTAAAAAAAATCGCAATTTTCTATCAAACTTTACAATTTTCATGTGCGTTTTTCTTTGGTTTTATATAAATGTCACCATTTCAAGTGAACAATTTGCAGTTTTCAGTAAAAACTTTGCAACTTTCAGTAAAATTGTTGCAGTTTGTAGCTACATTTCAGATTCATGCCCAGAATTTTATAATTTTCAGTGCCGTATTTAATTTCCACTCCAAATTTTGCACTTTTCAATGAATATTGCTAATTTTCAGATACACTTTCTTAATTTTTTATGAATACTTTATAAATTTCAACGACAATTTCACATTTTCAGTAACAAAAATGCAATTCCCAATGAAATCTTAAAGTCATGCCGAAAATTTTCTAATTTGCGGTGTTATGTTTAACTTCCAGTCAACATTTTGCAGTTTCCAATGAATATTAATAATTTTCAATTATAATTACATAATTTTTAATGAGCACTTTAAGAGTTTCCATGAAAATTTCCCTATTTACAGTAAAAACTTGGTTATTGCCACTAAAATTTTAAAGTAATACTTAAAATATTTAAATTTTCACTGCAATGTTTAAGTTACTAAAAAAAATCGCAATTTTCTATCAAACTTTACAATTTTCATGTGCAATTCCAAGTTTTTCTTTGGTTTTATATAAATGTCACCATTTTAAGTGAACAATTTGCAGTTTTCAGTAAAAACTTTGCAGCTTTCAATAAAATTGTTGCAGTTTGTAGCTACATTTCAGATTCACGCCCAGAATTTTATAATTTTCAGAGCCGTTTTTAATTTCCAATCAAAATTTTGCACTTTCCAATGAATATTGCTAATTTTCAGATACATTTTCTTATTTTTTTATGAATACTTTATAAATTTCAACGACAATTTCACATTTTCAGTAACAAAAATGCAATTCCCAATGAAATCTTAAAGTCATGCCGAAAATTTTATAATTTACGGTGTTATGTTTAACGTCCAGTCAACATTTTGCAGTTTCCAATGAATATTGATACTTTTCAATTATAATTACATAATTTTTAATGAGCACTTGAAGAGTTTCCATGAAAATTTCCCTATTTACAGTAAAAACTTGGTTATTGCCACTAAAATTTTAAAGTAATACTTAAAATATTTTAATTTTCACTGCAATGTTTAAGTTACTAAAAAAAAATCGCAATTTTCTATCAAACTTTACAATTTTCATGTGCAATTTCAAGTTTTTCTTTGGTTTTATATAAATGTCACCATTTTAAGTGAACAATTTGCAGTTTTCAGTAAAAACTTTGCAGCTTTCAGTAAAATTGTTGCAGTTTGTAGCTACATTTCAGATTCAAGCCCAGAATTTTATAATTTTCAGTGCCGTCTTTAATTTCCCGTCCAAATTTGCACTTTCCAATGAATATTGCTAATTTTCAGATACATTTTCTTAATTTGTTATGAATACTTTTATAAATTTCATCAACAATTTCATCATTTCCAGTAAGAACATTGCAATTCCCAATAAAATTTTAAATTTATGTCGAAAATTTTATAATTTTCAGGGTTATGTCTTACTTCCAATCAACATTTTGTAGTTTCCAACGAATATTGACTAATTTTCCATTATAATATCATAAATTTCCCTGGGCACTTTAAATATTTCCATGAAAATTTCCCTATTTCCAGTAAAAACTTGGTTATTCGCACTGAAATTTTAAATTCATGATGAAAATTTTATATATTTCACTGAAATGTTTAATTTACAATAAAAAATTTGCAATTTTCAAGTGCAATTTAGTTGCCTTTTTTTGTTTTTATGGAAATTTCATCATTTTCAGTAAACATATTGTAGTTTACTGTAAAAATTTTGCAGTTTGCAGCAACATTTCAGATTCATGCTCAGAATTTTATAATTTTCACTGCTGACTCTTTTTCCAATCAAAATTTTGCAGTTTCCAATGAATATTGCTGATATTCAGATACAATTTCTTAATTTTTGATGAATACTTTATAAATTTCAACGACAATTTCACATTTTCAGTAACAAAAATGCAATTCCCAATGAAATCTTAAAGTCATGCCGAAAATTTTATAATTTACGGTGTCATGTTAAACTTCCAGTCAACATTTTGCAGTTTCCAATGAATATTGATAATTTTCAATTATAATTACATAATTTTTAATGAGCAGTTTAAGAGTTTCCATGAAAATTTTCCTATTTACAGTAAAAACTTGGTTATTGCCACTAAAATTTTAAAGTAATACTTACAATATTTTAATTTTCACTGCAATGTTTGAGTTACTAAAAAAAATCGCAATTTTCTATCAAACTTTACAATTTTCATGTGCAATTTCAAGTTTTTCTTTGGTTTTATATAAATGTCACCATTTTGAGTAAACAATTTGCAGGTTTCAGTAAAACCTTTGTAGTTTTCAGTAAAATTCAGTAAAATTGTTGCAGTTTGTAGCAACATTTTAAATTCATGTTCAGAATTTTATAATTCATACCTAAAATGTTATCATTTTCACTGCAATGTTTAAGTTACTAAAAAAAATCGCAATTTTCTATCAAACTTTACAATTTTCATGTGCAATTTCAAGCTTTTCTTTGCTTTAATATAAATGTCAGCATTTTGAGTAAACAATTTGCAGTTTTCAGTAAAAACTTTACAGTTTTCAGTAAAAACTTTTGCAGTTTTCAATAAAATTGTTGCAGTTTGCAGCAAGATTGTTTCAGTTTGCAGCAACATTTCAGATTCATGCTCAGAATTTTATAATTTTTCAGTACCGTCTTTGATTTCCAATCAAAATTTTGCACTTTCCAATGAATATTGCTAATTTTCGGATACGATTTCCTAATTTTTGATGAATACTTTATAAATGTCAACGTCAATTTTAACATTTTCAGTAAAAAATTACAATTCCCAATCGAATTTTAAAGTGATGCCGAAAATTTTATAATTTACAGTGTTATGTTTAACTTCCAGTCAACATTTTGCAGTTTCCAATGAATATTGATAATTTTCAATTATAATTACATAATTTTTAATGAGCACTTAAAGAGTTTCCATGAAAATTTCCCTATTTACAGTAAAAACTTGGTTATTGCCACTAAAATTTTAAAGTAATACTTAAAATATTTTAATTTTCACTGCAATGTTTAAGTTACTAAAAAGAAATCGCAATTTTCTATCAAACTTTACAATTTTCATGTGCAATTTCAAGTTTTCTTTGGGTTTTATATAAATGTCACCATTTTGAGTAAACAATTTGCAGGTTTCAGTAAAACCTTTGTAGTTTTCAGTAAAATTCAGTAAAATTGTTGCAGTTTGTAGCAACATTTTAAATTCATGCTCAGAATTTTATAATTCATACCTAAAATGTTATCATTTTCACTGCAATGTTTAAGTTACTAAAAAAAATCGCAATTTTCTATCAAACTTTACAATTTTCATGTGCAATTTCAAGTTTTTCTTTGGTTTTATATAAATGTCACCATTTTGAGTTAATAATTTGCAGGTTTCAGTAAAACCTTTGTAGTTTTCAGTAAAATTCAGTAAAATTGTTGCAGTTTGTAGCAACATTTTAAATTCATGCTCAGAAATTTTATAATTCATACCTAAAATGTTATCATTTTCACTGCAATGTTTAAGTTACTAAAAAAAATTGCAATTTTCTATCAAACTTTACAAATTTCATGTGCAATTTCAAGCTTTTCTTTGCTTTAATATAAATGTCAGCATTTTGAGTAAGCAATTTGCAGTTTTCAGTAAAAACTTTACAGTTTTCAGTAAAAACTTTGCAGTATTCAGTAAAATTGTTGCAGTTTGCAGCAACATTGTTTCAGTTTGCAGCAACATTTCAGATTCATGCTCAGAATTTTATCATTTTCAGTACCGTCTTTGATTTCCAATCAAAATTTTGCACTTTCCAATGAATATTGCTAATTTTCGGATACAATTTCCTAATTTTTGATGAATACTTTATAAATGTCAACGTCAATTTTAACATTTTCAGTAAAAAATTACAATTCCCAATCGAATTTTAAAGTTATGCCGAAAATTTTATAATTTGCGGTGTTATGTTTAACTTCCACTCACATTTTGCAGTTTCCAATGAATATTGATAATTTTCAATTATAATTACATAATTTTTAATGAGCACTTTAAAGAGTTTCCATGAAAATTTCCCTACTTACAGTAAAAACTTGGTTATTGCCACTAAAATTTTAAAGTAATACTTAAAATATTTTAATTTTCACTGCAATGTTTAAGTTACCAAAAAAAATTGCAATTTTCTATCAAACTTTACAATTTTCATGTGCAATTTCAAGTTTTTCTTTGGTTTTATATAAATGTCACCATTTTAAGTGAACAATTTGCAGTTTTCAGTAAAAACTTTGCAGCTTTCAGTAAAATTGTTGCAGTTTGTAGCTACATTTCAGATTCATGCCCAGAATTTTATAATTTTCAGTGCAGTCTTTAATTTCCAATCAAAATTTTGCTCTTTCCAATGAATATTGCTAATTTTCAGATACATTTTCTTAATTTTTTATGAATACTTTATAAATTTCAACGACAATTTCACATTTTCGGTAACAAAAATGCAATTCCCAATGAAATCTTAAAGTCATGCCGAAAATTTTATAATTTGCGGTGTTATGTTTAACTTCCAGTCAACATTTTGCAGTTTCCAATGAATATTGATAATTTTCAATTATAATTACATAATTTTTAATGAGCACTTAAAGAGTTTCCATGAAAATTTCCCTATTTACAGTAAAAACTTGGTTATTGCCACTAAAATTTTAAAGTAATACTTAAAATATTTTAATTTTCACTGCAATGTTTAAGTTACTAAAAAAAAATCGCAATTTTCTATCAAACTCTACAATTTTCATGTGCAATTCCAAGTTTTTCTTTGGTTTTATATAAATGTCACCATTTTAAGTGAACAATTTGCAGTTTTCAGGAAAAACTTTGCAGCTTTCAGTAAAATTGTTGCAGTTTGTAGCTACATTTCAGATTCATGCCCAGAATTTTATAATTTTCAGTGCCGTCTTTAATTTCCAATCCAAATTTTGCACTTTCCAATGAATATTGCTAATTTTCAGATACATTTTCTTAATTTTTTATGAATACTTTATAAATTTCAACGACAATTTCACATTTTCAGTAACAAAAATTCAATTCCCAATGAAATCTTAAAGTCATGCCGAAAATTTTATAATTTACAGTGTTATGTTTAACTTCCAGTCAACATTTTGCAGTTTCCAATGAATATTGATAATTTTCAATTATAATTACATAATTTTTAATGAGCACTTAAAGAGTTTCCATGAAAATTTCCCTATTTACAGTAAAAACTTGGTTATTGCCACTAAAATTTTAAAGTAATACTTAAAATATTTTAATTTTCAATGCAATATTTAAGTTACAAAAAAAAAAATCGCAATTTTCTATCAAACTTTTCAATTTTCATGTGCAATTTCAAGTTTTTCTTTGGTTTTATATAAATGTCACCATTTTAAGTGAACAATTTGCAGTTTTCAGTAAAAACTTTGCAGCTTTCAGTAAAATTGTTGCAGTTTGTAGCTACATTTCAGATTCATGCCCAGAATTTTATAATTTTCAGTGCCGTCTTTAATTTCCCGTCCAAATTTGCACTTTCCAATGAATATTGCTAATTTTCAGATACATTTTCTTAATTTGTTATGAATACTTTTATAAATTTCATCAACAATTTCATCATTTCCAGTAAGAACATTGCAATTCCCAATAAAATTTTAAATTTATGTCGAAAATTTTATAATTTTCAGGGTTATGTCTTACTTCCAATCAACATTTTGTAGTTTCCAACGAATATTGACTAATTTTCCATTATAATATCATAAATTTCCCTGGGCACTTTAAATATTTCCATGAAAATTTCCCTATTTCCAGTAAAAACTTGGTTATTCGCACTGAAATTTTAAATTCATGATGAAAATTTTATATATTTCACTGAAATGTTTAATTTACAATAAAAAATTTGCAATTTTCAAGTGCAATTTAGTTGCCTTTTTTTGTTTTTATGGAAATTTCATCATTTTCAGTAAACATATTGTAGTTTACTGTAAAAATTTTGCAGTTTGCAGCAACATTTCAGATTCATGCTCAGAATTTTATAATTTTCACTGCTGACTCTTTTTCCAATCAAAATTTTGCAGTTTCCAATGAATATTGCTGATATTCAGATACAATTTCTTAATTTTTGATGAATACTTTATAAATTTCAACGACAATTTCACATTTTCAGTAACAAAAATGCAATTCCCAATGAAATCTTAAAGTCATGCCGAAAATTTTATAATTTACGGTGTCATGTTAAACTTCCAGTCAACATTTTGCAGTTTCCAATGAATATTGATAATTTTCAATTATAATTACATAATTTTTAATGAGCAGTTTAAGAGTTTCCATGAAAATTTTCCTATTTACAGTAAAAACTTGGTTATTGCCACTAAAATTTTAAAGTAATACTTACAATATTTTAATTTTCACTGCAATGTTTGAGTTACTAAAAAAAATCGCAATTTTCTATCAAACTTTACAATTTTCATGTGCAATTTCAAGTTTTTCTTTGGTTTTATATAAATGTCACCATTTTGAGTAAACAATTTGCAGGTTTCAGTAAAACCTTTGTAGTTTTCAGTAAAATTCAGTAAAATTGTTGCAGTTTGTAGCAACATTTTAAATTCATGTTCAGAATTTTATAATTCATACCTAAAATGTTATCATTTTCACTGCAATGTTTAAGTTACTAAAAAAAATCGCAATTTTCTATCAAACTTTACAATTTTCATGTGCAATTTCAAGCTTTTCTTTGCTTTAATATAAATGTCAGCATTTTGAGTAAACAATTTGCAGTTTTCAGTAAAAACTTTACAGTTTTCAGTAAAAACTTTGCAGTTTTCAATAAAATTGTTGCAGTTTGCAGCAAGATTGTTTCAGTTTGCAGCAACATTTCAGATTCATGCTCAGAATTTTATAATTTTCAGTACCGTCTTTGATTTCCAATCAAAATTTTGCACTTTCCAATGAATATTGCTAATTTTCGGATACGATTTCCTAATTTTTGATGAATACTTTATAAATGTCAACGTCAATTTTAACATTTTCAGTAAAAAATTACAATTCCCAATCGAATTTTAAAGTGATGCCGAAAATTTTATAATTTACAGTGTTATGTTTAACTTCCAGTCAACATTTTGCAGTTTCCAATGAATATTGATAATTTTCAATTATAATTACATAATTTTTAATGAGCACTTAAAGAGTTTCCATGAAAATTTCCCTATTTACAGTAAAAACTTGGTTATTGCCACTAAAATTTTAAAGTAATACTTAAAATATTTTAATTTTCACTGCAATGTTTAAGTTACTAAAAAGAAATCGCAATTTTCTATCAAACTTTACAATTTTCATGTGCAATTTCAAGTTTTTCTTTGGTTTTATATAAATGTCACCATTTTGAGTAAACAATTTGCAGGTTTCAGTAAAACCTTTGTAGTTTTCAGTAAAATTCAGTAAAATTGTTGCAGTTTGTAGCAACATTTTAAATTCATGCTCAGAATTTTATAATTCATACCTAAAATGTTATCATTTTCACTGCAATGTTTAAGTTACTAAAAAAAATCGCAATTTTCTATCAAACTTTACAATTTTCATGTGCAATTTCAAGTTTTTCTTTGGTTTTATATAAATGTCACCATTTTGAGTTAATAATTTGCAGGTTTCAGTAAAACCTTTGTAGTTTTCAGTAAAATTCAGTAAAATTGTTGCAGTTTGTAGCAACATTTTAAATTCATGCTCAGAATTTTATAATTCATACCTAAAATGTTATCATTTTCACTGCAATGTTTAAGTTACTAAAAAAAATTGCAATTTTCTATCAAACTTTACAAATTTCATGTGCAATTTCAAGCTTTTCTTTGCTTTAATATAAATGTCAGCATTTTGAGTAAGCAATTTGCAGTTTTCAGTAAAAACTTTACAGTTTTCAGTAAAAACTTTGCAGTATTCAGTAAAATTGTTGCAGTTTGCAGCAACATTGTTTCAGTTTGCAGCAACATTTCAGATTCATGCTCAGAATTTTATCATTTTCAGTACCGTCTTTGATTTCCAATCAAAATTTTGCACTTTCCAATGAATATTGCTAATTTTCGGATACAATTTCCTAATTTTTGATGAATACTTTATAAATGTCAACGTCAATTTTAACATTTTCAGTAAAAAATTACAATTCCCAATCGAATTTTAAAGTTATGCCGAAAATTTTATAATTTGCGGTGTTATGTTTAACTTCCACTCAACATTTTGCAGTTTCCAATGAATATTGATAATTTTCAATTATAATTACATAATTTTTAATGAGCACTTAAAGAGTTTCCATGAAAATTTCCCTACTTACAGTAAAAACTTGGTTATTGCCACTAAAATTTTAAAGTAATACTTAAAATATTTTAATTTTCACTGCAATGTTTAAGTTACCAAAAAAAATTGCAATTTTCTATCAAACTTTACAATTTTCATGTGCAATTTCAAGTTTTTCTTTGGTTTTATATAAATGTCACCATTTTAAGTGAACAATTTGCAGTTTTCAGTAAAAACTTTGCAGCTTTCAGTAAAATTGTTGCAGTTTGTAGCTACATTTCAGATTCATGCCCAGAATTTTATAATTTTCAGTGCAGTCTTTAATTTCCAATCAAAATTTTGCTCTTTCCAATGAATATTGCTAATTTTCAGATACATTTTCTTAATTTTTTATGAATACTTTATAAATTTCAACGACAATTTCACATTTTCGGTAACAAAAATGCAATTCCCAATGAAATCTTAAAGTCATGCCGAAAATTTTATAATTTGCGGTGTTATGTTTAACTTCCAGTCAACATTTTGCAGTTTCCAATGAATATTGATAATTTTCAATTATAATTACATAATTTTTAATGAGCACTTAAAGAGTTTCCATGAAAATTTCCCTATTTACAGTAAAAACTTGGTTATTGCCACTAAAATTTTAAAGTAATACTTAAAATATTTTAATTTTCACTGCAATGTTTAAGTTACTAAAAAAAAAATCGCAATTTTCTATCAAACTCTACAATTTTCATGTGCAATTCCAAGTTTTTCTTTGGTTTTATATAAATGTCACCATTTTAAGTGAACAATTTGCAGTTTTCAGGAAAAACTTTGCAGCTTTCAGTAAAATTGTTGCAGTTTGTAGCTACATTTCAGATTCATGCCCAGAATTTTATAATTTTCAGTGCCGTCTTTAATTTCCAATCCAAATTTTGCACTTTCCAATGAATATTGCTAATTTTCAGATACATTTTCTTAATTTTTTATGAATACTTTATAAATTTCAACGACAATTTCACATTTTCAGTAACAAAAATTCAATTCCCAATGAAATCTTAAAGTCATGCCGAAAATTTTATAATTTACAGTGTTATGTTTAACTTCCAGTCAACATTTTGCAGTTTCCAATGAATATTGATAATTTTCAATTATAATTACATAATTTTTAATGAGCACTTAAAGAGTTTCCATGAAAATTTCCCTATTTACAGTAAAAACTTGGTTATTGCCACTAAAATTTTAAAGTAATACTTAAAATATTTTAATTTTCAATGCAATATTTAAGTTACAAAAAAAAAATCGCAATTTTCTATCAAACTTTTCAATTTTCATGTGCAATTTCAAGTTTTTCTTTGGTTTTATATAAATGTCACCATTTTAAGTGAACAATTTGCAGTTTTCAGTAAAAACTTTGCAGCTTTCAGTAAAATTGTTGCAGTTTGTAGCTACATTTCAGATTCATGCCCAGAATTTTATAATTCTCAGTGCCGTCTTTAATTTCCAATCAAAATTTTGCACTTTCCAATGAATATTGCTAATTTTCAGATACAATTTCTTAATTTTTGTGAATACTTTATAAATTTCAACGACAATTTCACATTTTCAGTAACAAAAATGCAATTCCCAATGAAATCTTAAAGTCATGCCGAAAATTTTATAATTTACGGTGTTATGTTTAACTTCCAGTCAACATATTGCAGTTTGCAATGAATATTGATAATTTTCAATTATAATTACATAATTTTTAATGAGCACTTTAAGAGTTTCCATGAAAATTTCCCTATTTACAGTAAAAACTTGGTTATTGCCACTAAATTTTAAAGTAATACTTAAAATATTTTAATTTTCACTGCAATGTTTAAGTTACTAAAAAAAATCGCAATTTTCTATCAAACTCTACAATTTTCGTGTGCAATTCCAAGTTTTTCTTTGGTTTTATATAAATGTCACCATTTTAAGTGAACAATTTGCAGTTTTCAGGAAAAACTTTGCAGCTTTCAGTAAAATTGTTGCAGTTTGTAGCTACATTTCAGATTCATGCCCAGAAGTTTATAATTTTCAGTGCTGTCTTTAATTTCCAATCAAAATTTTGCACTTTCCAATGAAAATAGCAAAATTTTCAGTTCCTATTTCTAAATTTTCGAGAAATTCGTTATAAATTTCAACGAAAATTTAATCAATTTCAGTAAAAAAATTGCAATTCCCATTAGAATTTTAAATTCTTGCCGAAAAATTTATGATTGTTAGTGTTATGTTTCACTTCCTATCAACATTTTGCAGTTTCCAACGAATATTGGTAACTTACAAATACTATTTCATAATTTTCGATAAATACTTTATAAATTTCAACGACAATTACATCGTCTCCAGTAAGAACATTGCAATTCCCAATAGAATTTTAAATTTATGCCGAAATTTTTATAATTTTCAGGGTTATGTCTTACTTCCAATCAACATTTTGTAGTTTCCAACGAATGTTCATATTAATGTTCATAATGAATGTTCATATCCTGAACTTTTTTGAAATAATTGCTCTGTATTATCGCCTGACTAGTTTCGGTTATGAAAAACCATCTTCAGATGGATAAATTAGACATCTATCAAATTTAAAATTACATTTCAAACAAGTTCAGGATATAAACATTAAATACTGAAGATGGCTTTTCATGAATTTTAAATTTGATAGATGTCTAATTTATCCCTCTGAAGATGGTTTTTCATAACCGAAACTAGTCAGGCGATAAAAATAAATAATAAAATAAATAAGCAAATACCAGAATGTATTTATTAAAACAACCATAAAAATGTAATTGTTAAATTTTTAATGAGTTTTGAAATTCTTAAATTTTTAATAAATAAATAAATAAAAAAATTTGAAAGTCAGATTCATCATTACCTCTTAAATTTCTTATTTAAAATTCTTAAATTTTCAATAAATAAATAAATAAAAATTTAAAAAATGAGAAAAATTCATTCATCATTACCTCCACAAGCAATATCTGTCAACACGATTATATGTTCGAAAAAACATGAGTCATTGTCAGTTCTCTTTGGGACGACTATACATATACCGAGTGGCCCAAAAGTAGGTACACAGTTAGGTATACACTTATTTATATAGTTATTTATTTAGATATTTAGATAGCAATACTTTTATTACAGGTTTAATTACATATTTAATCCCGAAGGTGCTTAAATGTCTACCTTGTGTATATCTAGTGTATACCTGTATATACCTGTATACTGTATACCTGTATACTGTATACCTGTATACTGTATACCTGTATAAATATACTGGTACCTACTTTTGGGCCACCCGGTATACAAATACATACAATTAAATAAACATTATCAATACGCGTTTGAAATGAGGGCAGAACATATTTATATACTTTTTAAGTTTTAATGTGAATAATAATGTGATTTGGTAGCCATACCATTAATATTTAAATGTTTGGGTATTTCTGAACTGGGTAATTCAACGTGTAGTATATAAGAGGGGAGTAGAGACAATAAAATTTTATCTGCAATAAAAAGAAATCCTCCAATCTCTGTTCCGACCATAAAATTATACGTTCGTGAATCAGACATTTCGGCCGAACGAAGCAAATATCACTTGAAAAACCAATAATGTATTAACTAATGATCCATCTGCACACGCAGTAGAAATATATATTTTATTGAATTACAGTCATTACGGGCTTAATCATGGAATTGCATCAGTGATTTGCGTGATATCTATCGTTCTTTACTGTAGGATTACATACCTATTGATCATTGTTAAATCGTGAGTGTGGCATAGAAGTAAATGTGCTTAATTAACTTCCAGTTGAGTTATAACCCAATTATAAGATGAATAAAGATACAGAGAAAGAAAGCAACAAGAGCAACTTGACAAAATTTTATGAAGGGCTTGTGCCTTTGTACGTGATTTGCAGAGGTGTGGGACTCTTTCCATTAAAAGCTAGACGAGTAAACGATGAGATAGAAATGGAAGTGAAGAAAAATGATAGAGTATATTTTTTCGGCTATTTGGGTGGTTACATATTGATGTCTATATATTCAATGTATTTTTTAATTGTGGACAATGAAAGTTTTCGGATAGTTCCACATATGGTTGTGTTTGCTGAATCAATGGTTGTCGTTATACTAATGTACATGACGCTGTTTTTCTGCTTCTGGTTCAGAAAGGCACTTCTGGATTGTGTGAAACTTCTTGCTGATGTAGATGCAGTACTGCCTACTCTTAATATTACGATAGATTACGTACGAGCCAAGAAGAGTAACTTCAATGTATTTGGAATAATGCTGATGTCAGTTACTGTTCGCTCTCTGATCACCATAATATCAATTAAGGTAGATTTCGTACAGCAGGTGACATTGTTCATGGCGACATTTATAAAGTCGTTAAGTAAGTATGAATTTATTGCTTTTCTGCTGCCTATAACAGCTCGCTTCAATAAAATTAATCATGCAATAATTTCGTACGGAAATGGACGAGTTGAGCCTAAGCTCTCAGGAAATTTATATACACTGTGCAGGCTACATTTTAAACTCTGCAATATATCCAGGATGTTGAACGCAAGCTTCGCTTTCCAATTACTGTCGTCCTTGGGGGTCTCCCTAACCGATATATTGTTCCACGCATTTTACCTATATACAATTGCTACCAAAAGGCACATACATGCCACTTGGGCCATGTATGGATCCCCTATTATTTGGCTACTTGATGAATGTATGGAGATTTATTTGCTAGTAAATGCTTGCTCTAAGACATGTGAGACTGTAAGTACCTAATACTACTTTATTATAAATCATTGATATTATCCAGGATAAAGCACATTTAAGCAAATTTAGTTAAACATTTGAAATAATTGTAACATCATTCTAATAATAGTTTATCATCTAGTAACTAGATGATAAGTCAAAATATTATTCACAGGTTACATAACATGTTTATAATGAATGGCAATAATATTTACAATGTAAATGTATAATTAACATATTATCATGTGGTCGAGGATAAAATTAAATTATTTACCTTCAATCAAATTTCTTATTAATTTATGATGTTTGGATAAACAATTTATATTTTTATATAATCTAATTTCGTATTTTTAATGTTTAAATATCGATTCTCCAAGCAACAACTGACTCAAGATCGTGATTAATACTTATTTTAAAGATGAGCAATGATAAGTCAAAATATTATTCATAGGTAACTTAACCTGTTTATAATGAATGTCATTAATATTTACAATGCAAATGTATAATTGACATATTATTATGTGGTCGTGGATAAAATTCAATTATTCTCCTTCAATCAAATTTCTTATTAATTTATGATGTTTGTATAAATAATGTATATTTTTATATACTCCAATTGCAAACTTTCAATGATTAAAAATCGATTCTCCAATGAACAGCTGACTCCAGATCGTGATTAATACTTATTTTAAAGATGAGCAATGATAAGTCAAAATATTATTCACAACTAACTTAACCTGTTTATAATGAATGTCATTAATATTTACAATGTAAATGTATAATTGACATATTATTATGTGGTTAAAATTTAATTATTAACCTTCAATCAAATTTCTTATTAATTTATGATGATTGTATAAATAATTTATATTTTTATACACTCCAATTTCGTACTTTCAATGATTAAAAATCAATTATCCAACGAACAGCTGACTCAAGATCGTAATTAATACTTATTTTAAAGATGAGCAATGATAAGTCAAAATATTATTCACAAGTAACTTAAGCTGTTTATAATGAATGTCATTAATATTTATAATGTAAATGTATAATTGACATATTATTATGTGGTCGTGGATAAAATTTAATTATTTACCTTCAAACAAATTTCTTATTAATTTATGATGTTTGTATAAACAATTTATATTTTTATATACTCCAATTTCGTACCTTCAATGACTAAAAATCGATTCTCCAACGAACAGCTGACTCAAGATCGTAATTAATACTTATTTTAAAGATGAGCAATGATAAGTCAAAATATTATTCACAAGTAACTTAAGCTGTTTATAATGAATGTCATTAATATTTATAATGTACATGTATAATTGACATATTATTATGTGGTCGTGGATAAAATTTAACTATTTACCTTCAATCAAATTTCTTATTAATTTATTATGTTTGTATAAACAATTTATATTTTTATATAATCTAATTTCGTATTTTTAATGATTAAAAATCGATTCTCCAACAACAGCTGACTCAAGATCGTAATTAATACTTATTTTAGAGATGAGCAATGATAAGTCAAAATATTATTCGCTGGTAACTTAACCTGTTTATAATGAATGTCATTAATATTTACAATGTAAATGTATAATCGACATATTATTATGTAGTCGTGATTAAAATTTAGTTATTTACCTTCAATCAAATTTCTTATTAATGTATGATGTTTGTATAAACAATTTATATTTTTATATAATCTAATTCGTACTTTCAATAATTAAAAATCGATTCTCCAACGAACAGCCGACGCAAGATCGTAATTAATACTTATTTTACAGATGAGCAATGATAAGTCAAAATATTATTCACAAGTAACTTAAGCTGTTTATAATGAATGTCATTAATATTTATAATGTAAATGTATAATTGACATATTATTATGTGGTCGTGGATAAAATTTAATTATTTACCTTCAAACAAATTTCTTATTAATTTATTATGTTTGTATAAACAATTTAATTTTTATATACTCTAATTTCGTATTTTCAATGATTAAAAATCGATTCTCGAATGAACAGCTGACTCAAGACCATAATTAATACTTATTTTAAAGATGAGCAATGATAAGTTAATATATTATTCACAGGTAACTTAACCTGATTATAATGAATGTCATTAACATTTACAATGCAAATATATAATTGACATATTATTATGTGGACGTGGATAAAATTTAATTATTTACCTTCAATCAAATTTCTTATTAATTTATTATGTTTGTATAAACAATTTATATTTTTATATAATCTAATTTCGTACTTTTAATGATTAAAAATCGATTCTCCAACGAACAGCTGACTCAAGATCGTAATTAATACTTATTTTAAAGATGAGCAATGATAAGTCAAAATATTATTCACCGGTAACTTAACCTGTATATAATTAATGTTATTAATATTTACAATGTAAATGTATAATCGACATGTTATTATGTGGTCGTGTATAAAATTTAATTATTTACTTTTCTTTACCCTTTATTAATTTATGATGTTTGTATAAATAATTTACATTTGCCAAATGACTAAACTTCATTACCATTTAGCTTGGTTTACTGTATAATGAAATTACTTTATACTGCATTGAGGATTTAAAATAAATATTTGTAAACTGGGTTTAATATGATTAATAAACAAGCCCTAACTTAATGCACACACTTACACAAATCACATGGCAGAAGGACCCTGGTTTGTCGATAGCCATTTAGGGATAATATCCCTAACCTAAGCTAACCTAACCTAACCTAATCTAACAAATACAGTCACTTCTACTACTATGATTAATAATATGATTTCAGGCTAATAATACTGCTATATTATTACATGAATTGAGGAATAGCGTAAAGAAAAACGAAGTCGATACACATGTAAATTATAAAATAATTATGAATCCATTCTTTAATTTATGAAGGATTTTGTTTTAGATTCAAATGTATTCTCTGCAGATGCTCCATCAGAAGCTAGAATTTTCAGCACTCGGATTTTTCAACATAGACTACTCTCTCCTATATTCGGTAATTATGATAAGACATTTTTCAGCATATAATATTGTAAGGTAATGGAATGGGTATGTATTCCTCATATGTAAACTGAAATGAACGTCTGTCCATTGGTTGATGCATAAAGTAGACTGGTTTAAGCGACAATCTCAAACTGGTGTGCAAATGTAAATTTATGATTTCTTTCAGGAAAAAATGACTATTCTGCAGTTCGACCTTCAACTTAACAGTTTCCAATGATATGAAATTCAAATTTCCAAAATTTGCTTCCAAATTTTCCAAATTTACTTCCAAATGCTTCAAAATTTTAAACATGAACCTCGTGGATCCTGCATGATCCTGGACCCTGGTCATCGGCAGGTCATCGTGGAAAATCTGCAACCCCCTTTTTCCTTCCGTTCTCTCCAATACTCCACTGTTTGCAGTCGTTATTATTCGTTCTAACCCTGTGAATACCACCTAGGCCCTGGCCAGCTGAGTGAAGAAGGTGTGTCCTTCGGCCTTAAGTAGTTGGGGGTGCGGCTCCATGTGATTACAAGTGGTGTGTGTGTGGGGGAGGGGTGTGGGGGAGGGGCGGTGGGGGGTTAACACAGCGGACTCTGGTGTGATGCTGGGATTAATTTTTAATTCATTAATTTTCATTAATGTTCAATTTATTCATTAATTGCATTATAATTTTTTGTATTAATTCTTCATAAACTGTTTCTTTTTTGTAGATTCTGGGCGCTGTTACTACTTACCTGGTTATATTCATTCAATTCGACCAATCTCAAGATACTAAAGAAGAACTAATTATGGCCACGAGGGTAACAACCAATTGTAGCACTATGTTGGTGAATATGTAAAAAATGCTAAATGCATTATGCACTACAATGTCTCCTATATTCATAAATTTAAAGCACCGTGAAAACAATATTTTCCTAAACTAATATGACATATGAAGTAGTGATGAGCATAATCGAATGATTTTAATAATCGAATTATGCGAATACGAATTATTGCAATAAGCGAATTGTAATTAGAAAATGTTAAAAAATGTTAAATGCATTATGCACTACAATGTCTCCAATGTTCATAAATTTAAAGCAGTGGAAACAATATTTTCCTAACGGAATATAACATATTAATTAGTGATGAGCATAATCGAATGGTTTTAATATTCGAATTATGCGAATACGAATTATTGCAATAATTGAATTATAATTCGATTTATAAATCATTCTATTTAAATTCATTCATATTTCAATTTTCACGAATGATAATCCGAATTATTTTAGCGAATGATAATCTGAATGATTTCCACGAATTATAATTCGAATGATTTTACTTGATGATAATATTTACTGCTTAATCCTTCATATTTTATGCTGTTTGCAGCAGTGATAAAATTTTGTATTGTGGAGATATTGTTTTAGTAAATAAGTATAGTAAATAGTTATACAGGGTGATTTTTTAGCTCATGCATAATGCTCATGCATTATGCAATGTTAAGAAAAAAAGTTTTTAAAAATATATGTCCTATATTGACTAGTTTCGAAATTAGAACAAATTTGTAAAGCTAAAAAATCACCCTGTATATAGTATATAGGTCTAGTACATATAAATAGTGCAATACAATGTCTACGAAGTGCTCATTGGGAAAGCTTAAGATTTTACTTGATGATAATATTTACTACTTAATCCTTCATATTTTATGCTATTTGCAACAGTGATAAATCTTATGTTGTAGAGATATTGTTTTAGTTAAGAAGTAGGTATAGTAAATTGTTATACAGTGTGATTTTTTTTGCTCACCAACAAATTTTGAGAGATGAAAACTTATGCAAATTTAAGAAAAAAGTTTATAAAAATATATGTTCAATATTGATTCGTATCGAAATTAGAAGAAATTTGTAAAGCTACAAAATCACTCTGTATATAGTATATAGGTCTAGTACAAATAGTTATACAGTGTGTTTTTCTTAGCTCACCAACAAATTTTGAGAGATGAAAACTTATGCAATTTTAAGAAAAAAAGTTTATAAAAATAAATGTTTTATATTGATTAGTTTCGAAATCAGAAGAAATTTGTAAAGCTAAAAAATCACCCTGTATATTATGTATAGGTGTAGTACAAATAGTGCAATACAATGTCTACGAAGTGCTCATTGGGAAAGCTTAAGATTTTACTGGATGATAATATTTACTACTTAATCGTTCATATTTAATGCTATTTGCAGCAGTGATAAATTTTATGTTGTAAAGATATTGTTTTAGTTAAGAAGTAGGTATAGTAAATAGTTATACAGTGCGATTTTTTTAGCTCACCAACAAATTTTGAGAGATGAAAACTTATGCGATTTAAAAAATATTAGTTTATAAAAATATATGTCCTATATTGATTAGTTTTGAAATTAGAAGAAATTTGAAAAGATAAACAATCACCCTGTATATAGTATATAGGTCTAGTACAAATAGTTATACAGTGTGTTTTTCTTAGCTCACCAACAAATTTTGAGAGATGAAAACTTATGCAATTTTAAGAAAAAATAGTTTATAAAAATATATGTTCTATATTGATTAGTTTCGAAATTAGAAGAAATTTGTAAAGCTAAAACATCACCCTGTATATAGTATATAGGTCTAGTATAAATAGTGTAATACAATGTCCACGTAGTGCTCATTTGGAAAGCTTAAGATTTTACTGGAGGTTAATATTTATTACTAAATCGTTCATATTTTATGCTATTTGCAGCAGTGATAAATCTTATGTTGTAGAGATATTGTTTTAGTTAAGAAGTAGGTATAGTCAATAGTTATACAGTGTGATTTTTTTAGCTCACCAACAAATTTTGAGAGATGAAAACTTATGCAATTTTAAGAAAAAAAGTTTATAAAAATAAATGTTTTATATTGATTAGTTTCGAAATCAGAAGAAATTTGTAAAGCTAAAAAATCACCCTGTATATTATGTATAGGTGTAGTACAAATAGTGCAATACAATGTCTACGAAGTGCTCATTGGGAAAGCTTAAGATTTTACTGGATGATAATATTTACTACTTAATCGTTCATATTTAATGCTATTTGCAGCAGTGATAAATTTTATGTTGTAAAGATATTGTTTTAGTTAAGAAGTAGGTATAGTAAATAGTTATACAGTGCGATTTTTTTAGCTCACCAACAAATTTTGAGAGATGAAAACTTATGCGATTTAAAAAATATTAGTTTATAAAAATATATGTCCTATATTGATTAGTTTTGAAATTAGAAGAAATTTGAAAAGATAAACAATCACCCTGTATATAGTATATAGGTCTAGTACAAATAGTTATACAGTGTGTTTTTCTTAGCTCACCAACAAATTTTGAGAGATGAAAACTTATGCAATTTTAAGAAAAAATAGTTTATAAAAATATATGTTCTATATTGATTAGTTTCGAAATTAGAAGAAATTTGTAAAGCTAAAAAATCACCCTGTATATAGTATATAGGTACAAATAGTGCAATACAATGTCTACGAAGTGCTCATTGGAAAAGCTTAATATCATTCAATTATAATTGGACTGAAGACAACATTGTTATAGGTCACCAATATATGTTTTGTTTGTTCTTGTAAATCCTAAAATAGTGCACTAATTAGCACGTTTCTTGTGGATGCTTTAATGTCAATGTTCACCAAATTAGCTACAAAATATTTTATCATAATAATAGAAATGTAAAATGCAAAAGCAAAATAGCAAAATAGTAATTTTTTGATACATAATGACGTTGAAAATTGGTCGCCTGAGAATTATTTTGAACCAAGTCCACATTTACAACAAATCTGACTTGATATCTTTAACACGCTTTACGCATTAAAATGCACCATATCTAGATGGTAGAATAACCTAATAGAACTCATTATTAGCTAAACTGAAGAATTGCATTAAACCCTGTCCAAAAGTGCACTACTCGAAATAGAAATAGAAATATTTTGTATCAAATCCCAACACTACACATTTAATATATTTGGATTTTGGATTCAAACTAATTCTCAGTCGACGAATTGTAGGTTGGCAATCACAAACTTATGGTAATCTATGCCTATGCCTATGCCTTATATCCTAATATTTTTAGGCTCGTTAACCTTTTACACCATTTTTTTTTTGTATAGTGTAATCATACAACTTGAATTATTAGAATTAATCTGTTTTCTGGATTACACAAATAAACGTATATACATATATCTTAGCAAATGTCATTACTGATTTTGCCATACCCTGAAATATCTCAGCAAATTTTTGGGAGTGAACTACTGGTTTTGAGCTACAGATTGCTGATACTAATAATTGTAGGAAAGGTAATGGGAAAGATAAGTATAGGAAGTAGAAGGATTTCCTGGCATATAAATTTAAGGGAATTATTCGGTCTAACATCCAATTAACTATTTAAATCAGTTATCAATAAAATAAGATTGTTAGGATGGTATCCAACTTCCAATAAAATTTCCAAAATATCCATTAGATAAATTTTCAGAAATTTCAGTCACTGATAACTTATACTGGTCAACTCAGAAAGTTAAAAACTCGAATTTCTCATTTATTTAAGACATACTCGTGGTCAAATTTTCAGAAGATTTGTATCCAGGCATATTGTATACAGATCTGGCATAAAATATTGAAAGTATCCATTAGATAAATTTTCAGAAATTTCAGTGACTGATAACTTACACCGGTCAACTCGAAAAGATAATAACTCGATTTTCTCACTTATTTAAGACATACTCGTGGTCAAATTTCCACAAGATTTGTATTCAGGCATACTGTATACAGATCTGGTATAACATTTTCAAAATATCCATTAGATTATTTTTCAGAAATTTCATTGACTGATAATTTATACTGGCCAACTCGGAAAGTTTATAACTTGATTTTCTTACTTATTTAAGACATACTCGTGGCCATTTTTTTAGAGGATTTGTACTCAGGCATACTGTATACAGATCAGGTATAAAATTTTCAAAATATCTATTAGATAAATTTTCAGAAATTTCAGTGTCTGATAACTTATACTGGTCAATTCGTTAATTCAAAAATTCGAACATAAATTCTGTCTATTATTAATTTTTATTTTATAGTTATACATCATTTTCAGATAATGTTTTCAATGAATTCGTTTTCGACGAAGTTACTATTAAAAATATTATTTTCGGAGACATTGTTTTTGAAACGTTACCATGCATCTTTAGTTCATATTCATGATCATCAACAACATTAATCACCATCATCAAATCGCTACTATCAACATAATCCTCGTCGTTATTTATGAGTATCAATTCGTTTCTTATAAATTATTGGTCATTTTTCGAAATCAATTCAAAAATTCGAAACTTTTCTAATTGTTCTATAATCAATTATAAGAATTTTTAGAAGGAACATTAAATTTTTAAATAAATTATTTCCATTTCTCATTTTTATTTTATAGTTATACACTATTTTCAGGTAATGTTTACAGTGAACACGTTTTCGAAAAAGTTACTGTTGAAAATATTATTTTCGAAGTCTTTGCTTCGAAGAAGATACAATCTACAGTTTATATTCATTATAATCAACAGCATTAATCACCGTCATCAAAATGAAGTGATTAATACAATATACAACATTATCATTTATGAGAATTAATTCATTTCTCAAGAATTATTGTTCATTTTTCGAACTTTATTCGAAAAATGGAAAATTTTCTAATTGTTTGAAAAACATTTGTTGAATGTTTATCCATAAGATCAATTTTCAAAAATTTCATTGACTGATAACTTTTACTGTTTATTTAAGACATACTCGTGGTCAAATTTTCAGAAGATTTGTATGCAGACATACAATATACAGATCTGGCATAAAATTTTCAAAATATTCATTATATTTATTTTCTGAAATTTCAGTAACTGATAACTTATACTGGTCAACTCGGAAAGTTGATAACTCGAGTTTCTTACTTATTTAAGGCATAGTAGTGGTCATATTTTCAGAGGATTTGTATTCAGGCATACGGTATACAGATCTGGCATACATTTTTCAAAATATCCATTAGACCAATTTTCAGAAATTTCAGTTTGATAACTTTTACTGTTTATTTAAGACATACTCGTGGTCAAATTTTCAGAAGATTTGTATGCAGGCATACTGTATACAGATCTGGCATAAAATTTTCAAAATATCCATTATATCAATTTTCTGAAATTTCTGTGACTGATAACTTGTACTGGTAAACTCGGGCAGTTAATAACTCGATTTTCTCACTTATTTGAAACCTACTAGTCAAATTTTCAGAGGTTTTATTTTCAGGCATACTGTATACAAATCTGGTCTAAAATTTTCAAAATATTCATTATATAAATTTTCAGAAATTTCAGTGGTTGATAACTTATACTGGCCAATTTAGAAAGTTAATAACTCGATTTTCTCACTTATTTAAGGCATACTTGTGGTCAAATTTTCATAGGATATATATTGAGGCATACTGTATACAGATCTTTCATAACATTTTTAAAATATCCATTGGATAAATTTCCAGACATTTTACTGACTGATAACTTTTACTGGTCAACTCGGAAAGTTAATAACTCGATTTTCTCATTTATTTAAGACATACTCCTGATCAAATTTTATTGCTGGCTACTTCAATTAAATCATTTTTTTCTTAACATCATTATTTTAGGATTTAAAGATGGGTCCCACGTGCTTGGCTCACCCTGTATATATTTAAATGTTCTATGTGCTTACACCAAACTCTGCCGTCAAGTTAATTATGAAAAATGACTGCTATATTTCCAATGTGTTTTGTGATGAAAGGCAAACACCATATTTATCACACGTCTGTATTTATTGCCTCGCCTCCAAAGTCAGTTTTTTAATAACTTCACCGTTGTTGTCGCATGTATCAATTTTTCAACAAAATAGGACGGTGCCGAAAACGTATATAAAGAGAGATATTGATTTATTATTTCATAACATTGTAAGTAATGTGATTTTTTATCTAACTATAAAAAAATAAATACAAAATTAAAAAAATGCACAGATAAAGATTAAATATATTTTTTTGTAGAATACACCTATGAAGATTGAATAATTGAAAATCTCAGAAAATTGAATAAATTAACAACAACATTATCATTATTCTCATAGTTTCAATATAGTCCTAAAATAATTTAAAAACTAGTCACAATATTCGAAGTATTAAATAGCACATTTCATTTTCCAATAGTTTAGTAAAAAGTAGGCGAAATTCAATAAAAATTCGTGAAACTCATAGAAAATGTATGCAATTCTCTGAGATTTGTAAGAATTTGAACTAAATTTTGCTCATGTATCGCGAAACTGTTGCAAATTTCTACAATTAGCATTAATTTTTACAATCATTTTGCAAGTTCTGCGATTCTTAAAAGTTTTTTGGATTGTTATCTTTGAATTGAAGTTTATTTAAATTGTTGAAGGTTTTGATGACTTTTCTCGATTTTCTTAGTTTCGAATTCTTATGGCTTTTACCCATTTGATGTAGTGAATTGTTAAAACTTTTGATAACACCGTAACCAGGATTTTTTTAAAATTATTTTAAAGTTTTCAGAGTTTTTAGAATATTTGCAATTTTTAGAGATATGTAGAAATTCTAACTGAAACAATTTTGAATTAAGTTTCTAAATTTGAACTGAAATGAGCATAAATTTCTTTCTCCAATAAATAATTTTGGGAGTATTTTGAAGTTTTGCGAATTTTTAGAACAATTGTACAATTTGTCGAGATTCGTAGAAACTAAAAATCGTGCGTTAATTGTAAAATTGTTGTGAATGTCTACAATGGCCATTCATTTTTTTTTAATTCTCAAAAGTTTATAGGATTATTTTGCAGGTTTGAGAATTTTTTAAATACACATCCACCTAATAACACACAAACTTATTCTAACATATTTCACTAATAATCAATAACACTCATACATCTAAATCAATCGATTTTAACTATTATTTTTACATATTTTTTTGTAGAATACACCTCTGTAGATTGAAAAATTGAAAATCTCAGAAAATTCAATAAATTAACAACCACATTATCATTATTCTCATAGTTTCAATATAGACCTAAAATAATTTAAAAACTAGTCACAATATTCGAAGTATAAAATAGCACATTTTATTCTCCAATAGTTTAATAAAGAGTAGGCGAAATTCATTAAAAATTCGTGAAACTCGTAGAAAATGTATGCAATTCTCTGAAGAATTTGAACTAAATTTCGCTCATGTATCGCAAAACTGTTGCAAATTTCTACAATTACCATTAATTTTTACAATCATCTTGCAAGTTCTGCGATTCTTTAAAAGTTTTTTGGACTGTTATCTTCGAATTGAAGCTTATTTGAATTGTTGAAGGTTTTGATGACTTTTCTCGATTTTCTTAGTTTCGAATTCTTATGGATTTTAGACATTTGATGTAGTGAATTGTTGAAACTTTTGATAACACCGTAACCAGGATTTTTTTAAAATTATTTTTTTCAGAGTTTTTAGAATATTTGCAATTTTTCGAGATATGTAGAAATTTTAACTGAAATAAGTTTGAATTAAGTTTCTAAATTTGAACGGAAATGAGCATAAATTTCTTTCTCCAATAAATAATTTTGGGATTATTTTGAAGTTTTGCGAATTTTTAGAACAATTATGCAATTTGTCGAATTTCGAAGAAACCAAAAATCGTGCGTTAATTGAAAAATTGCTGTGAATGTCTACAATGGCCATTCATTTTTTTAAATTCTCAAAAGTTTTTAGGATTATTTTGCAGGTTTGTGAATTTTTAGAAACCTTGAATTTGAACTGAAATTCGTGCATAAATTGTAAAATTGTTGGAATTTCTACTGCCATTCACTTTTTACAACTATTATGCAATCCTTGAAATAATATTTATGGTATTTTATATTATATTAATAATATTTTAGGACTTGAATTTGACGTGTCCATGAATTGTTGAAGGTTTGGATGACTTCTTTCGATTTTCTACAAGTTTTGTATTTTTTTATTGAATGTTTCGATTTTTGTTCTTGATTCACAACATCAAATGGGGTAATTGATGTTGTGAATTGTTAAAACTTTTGATGACACCCTATCTAGAAGATTCTTTTAATTGAAGTATAACCTTTCACGAAATTTATTTCTCTATTAAATAATTTAGGGATTATTTTGAAATTTTGAGAATATTATAAAAAGTGTGCATTATTTCGAGATTTGTATTAATTTGACCAGAAATTTGTGCATGAATTTTAAAATTGCTGCGAATTTCTACAACTTCCATTCAATTTTTACAATTATCATGCAATTCTTAAAAGTATTTAGGACTGTTATTTTTAATTTGAAGTTTGTACGAATTGTGGTCTAAGGTTATGTAGTCTAAATTTTGTTGTTTGATGACACCGTAACTAGAAGATTTTTTAATACAAAAAGCCGAAACTAGTTAGGTAATAATAAACATGAATAAAATTTTATGCAAGCCAAAACTCTTTATATAATAAAAATGCCTACCAGTAAATACTCGAGATGAATAAAAAGAAGAAAAGATCAATATAACAATAACTGGTATTTAAAATGAATGAAACTGTAACAAAAATTATATGAAACTTAACTGCTAATTTTTGTAATATAGTACATGCATTTTACTGGGTACCTGCTCAAAAACATCAATTACCTTTCTCGGTATGATAGATTGATGAATGTTTGTTTTAATATAATATAGTAGTATATATAATAGCAGTAAAAAAAAATTAAACAACTGACGCGGAAGCAAGTTCATTTGAGTCCTGTTTTGTGGCTGCAGAAATTTACCTGGCTTCTATCCTGAAAAGGAATTTTACAGGTTTATTACCACAGGCCGCCAGTCTTATCTTTATAGGGCATTGTAAAGTTCCGCCGGTAATGTCGGTGCACATAACTGCGAAGCCTCATAACAGAGCTCTATTATTAGAAAATTATATGTAGTTATGCCAAAGTATTGTTGTTGCTTTATAAATACGTGGTTACAGTGTAATATAAATTCATATGTTATATTTTGGGTTTTACAAAAACATACCTTTTATACAAATCTTGTTTTTTTAAATCTATAAGAAAACATTTTGTTTTTATATTCAAATACATTCGCAGGCACCCCGTATATTTACATACATTATACCGGGTGTTTCATATTTTAAGATTTTTTTTTAGGATTTTTAGTCATTTACAGTAGCATAAGAAAACATTGAATTTGTCAGTACATACATACGATGCAAATCTTGCAGAAACTGGTCTAAAATATTCAATATCACTTCAAACAATACTATAAAATTTAAAAAAAAAAACCCTTTTCGCGAGATTTTTTAAAATTTTGTATGCCCAAATATATCGTTTGAATTTAAATAGTTTATTGTGCAACGAGCATATAATAACCTTTAAATGCGAGTTGCATACACTATTTTTTCTACGACAAAGCAAGAAAAGTGGTAATTGCCAAAATTTATTAAAAGCAAATATACAACACAATAATTTTAATATATTTAACAATATGTTTTCTACAACATTAGCTCCACAATGTCCGGTGAGGTTAAATTTTCCATATCACTATCACTATTCGAGATGTTTAATGATTTTATTTAAAAAAGCAGCAGTTTATTAAGAATACGATTCCCCATGCACAGCTGTCAAAACGAATTAATTTTATATCTGTCATTGTCATGGCTTTTTAGATAAACTTGTATCTTAATGAAAAATTTGTATCTAAATGACTATCACTTAGGTATAGCTAGCGAATGTTTAATATATCTATTAAAGTGTAGGAGTAGAAAAAACGATTTTTGATTTTGATTTGAAAATAGGATGGTGCAGAAAACGTATATAAATAGAAATATTGATTTATTGTTTCATAACATTGTAAGCAATGTGATTTATTTTATCTAACTATAAATGCACAAATGAGAATTAATTAAAAAAAATTAAAAAAATGCACAAATGAAAATTATTTAAAAAATTAAAAAAAAAAAGAAAATATACATACACCCAATAAAACACAAACTTATTCTAACACATTTCACTAATAATCAATAACACTCACACATCTAAATCAATTGGTTTTAACTATATTATATTAATTTTTTTATATGTTTAATAAAATTTAAAAAAAAACGATCAGATTTCAAGTTAATGCCACTTTAATATTACTAACCCAAAGAGATGGTGATTTACAATTTCAAAGTGAAATGGCAATACATTGGGACAATCCCACAAATCAGGTGCTTGCAATAAACCAATGTTTGTGCCTCTGAGATTTTTTAGTATTGGAACGGCATCTGACCAGTTTTATGGTAGGTCTATAACCGCACATTTCACAAGTTCGTCGTAAATGTTAGTGCTACAATATCAAATTGTATTTATTTCAAAAACGGAAGTTATATTTTTAATTTAAATTGCACAGCAAAATGTAGGATTGAGTTGATCATGCTTTAAATCAGGGGTCCCCAAACTACGGCCCGCGGGCTAGATCCGGCCCTCGAGACGATTCAATCCGGCCCGCCAATATTTTATTCTTTAAGTTAATTAAAAAATATGTTAACTGTGTTTTCATAAGTGAATAATAACATTTGTGATTGGTACAGAAAACACAGATTTTACTGACACTGCATAAAATTCACAATATGGAGCTGAAGGGTGGTAGCTAGATGTAGAATTTTTTTAAATGATATTGCAAAACCTACTGAAAAAAAAACCCCGACTGTAACCTAAGGATGGTTCAATTTTCTCAGCCAATCAAAAATATAAATAAAATTAAAATTAGGGTACCACAAATTTATTTGCCTTTTGTCATTACAATTACACCAATTATTTTCGTACTCAAATTATTATTCAATGTTTAATATTTGCAGTTAAATGTGGGAATTATTTTTAAAGATCAAATGCTGCAATTGAAAGTTTAAATTTATGTCACATATGATATGAAATTAAATTCATTTGCAGCGAATTATATTGGTCGTGTTAACAAAATTAAACAAATTTATGCTATTAAATGTCAAATTTCCAAATACAAATTTCCGGGGGTGTTCATTTCTGATTGCTTATTGAAAAATTATATTAAATCTACAAGTGAAACAGATTAAATTGGACATATTTTCTATTGCAACTACCCAAATTTCTCAAACTTTCATTTACGAGTGTCAAAAACTACCATTTTGAAAGTGGAATAATCGAAAACTGTCATTTGCATCCATCTGCATCAAAATCTATGAAATTTTTATTTACAGCTGTAATTTGCAATAGCATAGTCGTATCATGGCCAATTTTCACAATGAAGTTATTAAATCTGTTCAATTTTCAATTGTAATTGTCAAAATCTGTCAATTTATCTACACAACTATTTAAATACTATGCCGCAGAGGTAGAATTCATTAAAACTTCTATTGCCGATGTCAAAAGTTTCAACTGCTACTTTCAAAAACTGACATATTTTCATCTAAACCGTTGTAACCTTATGGCCTTTTAGCAACGCAACTGGGCACATCTGTCGAATACTAGACATGTTTAACTTCTATTTCAAAAAAAAAGTAAAGTCAATTTCAGAAAAAAAGTAAAATCTATTTTAAAACAAGGATCATCAAATTCAGAAAAAGTAACATCGGCTTCTGAAGTAATTTAAATTTCAGAATGTTTATATAGTAGACTGCTAGAGTGAATAATCAATTTTAGAACAAGGAACATCAAATTCAGAAAAAAGTAACATCGACTTCAGAAGTAATTTAAATTTCAGAATATTTATACAGTAGAGTGCTAGAGTGAATAAAACTGAATGAACTGTTCAATAGTTTTGTATTTCAATAATGTGAATAGTTTTGTATTTAATATTGTAAAATCACTACGATAACCACAAACTATTGGAAAATGATAATGAAAATCGTTAAAATAGATGCAAAAGAAGGTATAACAAAGCCAGCGATGAATCTCGTGCGCGCGAATAATGCAAGAAACTGAAGCAGAAGGAAAACGGAAATTAGGAAGACACTGTACGATATAAATTAATAGTAATGTACATCAAATATTGTAGTGAGTATCTTAACTGTGTTGTAAATACTAGGTAACTTATTCCAGATACAATTTTTGAAACAAAAACCATTCTGAATGGACTTTCTCTGAAGTTGAAGTTGATTCATCTGAATATGATGTTACTTTTCCTGAAATTTATTTTACATTTTCTAAAATTGATTTTACTTTTTCAGAAATTCACTTTACTTCTTCTGAAATTGAAGTTTAGGTAATGGTTTTATATATTAACTGCCACTGTCAAATTTTCTGTAGAGTACTACAAATCTCAAAAAATAAAAATTTGTCAAATCTATAGTTACAATATTGTTAATTCATAAATAGCAACTTCGTGTCACATTCTATCATCAAATGTGAAAATCAGTAAAATTTTCAACTTTAACAAGTGTAGATATTTGACCTATTTTCCATCTGAAGTCTACTCTGAAGTCTGAAGTAATAACTCTGAACTGTGAAATCTGAACTCTCTGTACTGTAATTATTTTAAATTTTCATAAACTGTTTAAATTTGTTAAATTTTCAAATGCATCTGCCAAAATCTGTTAATTTTTAAGCATCACCTGTTAAATTTTGTCATATTTACTACTCTAACAATTGAAGTGTGTTATATTTTCTTGCCACTCTCAATCTATTGGCATCAGATGTGAAAATCTGTATAATTTATAACTGCAACTATCAAAATTTGCCAAATTCTGAAGTGTGCTTCAAATCTTCAAATTTTGAGGCTACTAACAAAATTTGACAAATAATTTCTTCCAATTGTGAAAATTTGTCAATTTACACGAATAATAATCATATTTTAAAAACTTTCATTAATTCTCTGCCATTGAATATTGTGATTCATAAACACCTTTTGGCATATTTTATATTCGTTATAATATATGTGGCAACATTATAAGTGTGTAATAATAAATGATTATTTATTGATATTTTACTGCAATTATCAAAATATTTTCAACTGTACTAACTGTGAAAATTTCGAAAAAAAAAAATTAATCCAATTCCAGGTGACAAATCTTCCAAATTTTCCAAACCAAACTCTTTGATTTTTTAAAATTTTTAATT
Organism: Othius punctulatus; assembly: GCA_951805005.1. Lineage (NCBI taxonomy): Eukaryota > Metazoa > Arthropoda > Insecta > Coleoptera > Staphylinidae > Othius > Othius punctulatus. The sequence goes on from OX638141.1 coordinate 17,047,718, forward strand.
AAAATTGGACACACAGGTGGGAGCTATTAACAGATTTTGATAGATGCATCTGCGACTGTCAAAATTACAATTTATTTCAACGACGCAATTGATATCCGACACGTAAGTGCATATATTGTAAATTGTTCTCAAATTTGTGAGATTTCTTGAAATTCAACTGACAAATATTTTAGCTTCAACTAGTAATATCATATTTGAGATATTTTGGAATAAAAAAGTTACTTAATTGTACAGGGTGGGTAAATTTAGATGTTTTAATAGTGAATCTCAATAACTATGACAGGTATGATAGAGTGGACCCCCCATCCCTGATCTCTTTTTTCGAGAAAAACTTAATGGCGAAAACAAAAATTGGCTATTGTCCTTTGTCTTCGAGTTATTCGCAAAACATGTTTTTGACTTCGTTTTAAGGCTGTAGGTCACTTATTTATGAGAATAGAAATAAATAATTTCTGCGTTCTTCATGCACTTTTTTGATAAAAATGCAGCGGCGTAGTCAATTTCTAATCAGTCAAAGATACACATATTTTTTAATTATAATTATATGTCAAGAAGACAACTTTTCAAAAACTTATTTTGCTACACTTACCCACAAATATTTTCTTTTCGGGGCCTGGCCCGCTAAAAGCTTGTAATATATGTATGTGGCCCTTCTACCAAAAAGTTTGGAGACCCCTGCTTTAAATAAAGCATGAGTTAATAAATGAAAAAAAAGCTAAATTATACTCCCCTAAAGCTAAAATTCTTATTATTAAACCTAATTGACTTAAAGTTGATTAGGCAACATTTTTTTTAAATCAATTTCAAAATTTATAAGTACATTCTGGCGAAAATCGAATAAATAAGCAATCAGGTACTCATAAAAAACTGACAAGTGGTTATAAAAAAAAATTGATTAGCTAATATTGTTCTTCATTAATACATAATTGTATACCTTAAATATGGAGATTTTATTTCTATCAGAAGTGGCCATTTTGGGCTTGGCGGTAAAACTTGATTCACCCCGTATAATGTATGTAATGACCCTTGAACCTATTCAGATAAAATTTCATAAGATTTTGTGACATGTTTATTATATTTTCAAATTTTTTACTGAATTTCGTGGAAATTTTAGAAATTTTATGAGTTCTCATATTCAAAATTCAGATATAATTTAAACAATTTTCTAAATAAAATATTCGAAATATTTTTATTATTGTATTTATGTTAGTATTAAGTGCTGCCTGACTCTAATTGTATATTCTTCTTTTGACTTGTGTAAAACTGTACAGTTACTGAACACCAATAAATACTATACTATACTATACTATGTATTTGTTTTTGTATGTTTGTTTTTGTTTTTTTTGTTTGTTTTTGTTGGTTTTTTATTTGTTATTGTTTTTTTTGTTGGTTTTTGTTTGTTAATCGAATAAATAAACAATCAAGTACTCATAAAAAACCGAAAAAACTGCCAAGTGTTTGAAAAAAAAATTTATTGGCTAATATTGTTCTTCTTTAATACATAATTGTATACATTATATAGGAGATCTCATCAGAAGTGGCCATTTTGGGCTTGGCGGTAAAACTTGAATCACCCGGTATAATGTATGTAATGACCCATGAACCTATTCAGATAAAATTTCATAAGATTTTGTGACATGTTTATTGTATTTTCAAAAATTTTACTCAATTTCGTGGAAATTTTAGAGAATTTTTGAATTCTCATATTCAAAATTCAGTTTTTTGTTTGTTTTTTGTTTTTTTTTTTTATTTTTGTTGGTTTTTCTTAATTTTTTGTTGGTTTTTGTTTGTTTTTAGTTTGCTTTTTGAATAATATACTTAATTCTTTTTTATATGATTTACTGTATAAAATGCACAAATAAATAAATACAAAATTGTCAATGACGAAAGTTAAGTTAAGTTAGGTTAATTACCTGGATAAAAAGGTAATTTATTTCGTTTCATTTCAGTAGTAAATGGATAAATAAATACAAAATTGGCAATGAAGAGAGTTATGTCCTTTATCTAGGTAATTTATTTGATGTTATTTCTGTACTAAATGGAACGACTTTGTTGCAGGACATATAATAAATTATCACCAATTTTTCACCGCCCCTAACTCCACTTTTCTTTTCAATTTTCACTCCAGCCTACTGTGTAGTATAAAACACACAGTTTTATTAATAAAGACTTGGTTGTGATAATGGATAAAAATGAGGATGAGGGAGATGGCAATCTAATTACTGGGCTTTTATATAAAATTATAGGTACATTAAGCAATACGAAAGTAATATTTACAGATCTTACATTTTACGTCTTCTAGTTGTCCTTAAAATAAATAATTAAAGATCTGTAAAGTGTTTAACACTTCATATATCCTGCCCAATTCTCTATGCGTATTGCTAATAGTAAGCAAGATCATATCTTGCTATTCATAATATTTTGTGTTACTTAGCAATATTTTCTATATACGATACATAGAAAATATTGTTAAGTAACACAAAATATTAAGAACAGCAAGATATGATCTTGCTTACTATTAGCAATGTGCATAGAGAATTGGACAGATTGTCACTTGCTAAAAAATTAGCAATAAGGAAAAAATAATTCGGAATATTCAATGCTCTATATAGTATTTTAAAACTTTTTCTTAAGTCTAAACACTCAATATTCAGTAATTGAATATTCAGTAAGTGAATCAATATTCAGTCAATAATCAGTAATTGCCATCAGAGCCGGATTTAAACTTGATAAGGCCCTAAGCTATTATAATAATATAATAATAATAATCTTTATTAATGTTATTAATAGGTTTACACAAGTAATGAAAAAAGAGGTATACAGTGTAACGTATAAATAATTGACTATCATAAGATATGTGTATAGGTAGATTCAACAATAGTGGTATACATAAGTTACATAAAATCTATATAAAAAAATATTAATTGTGAGTACAAATAAAAATTGACAAACCAGAAAATTGTATAAGACATTGGAAACCGCGATAAAAGATGATCACATAGCACACATAAATAAAAAATACAAAGATATATATTGAATTTTATAGTTTTAATTTTTGTTTGTACAGATATGGGGATATTACAGAATATTTTTAATTGAGATATTTGGATATGGGATTGTTTTTACTGAAATTTTCAAAATTTATGAAATGTAGATTTAATATTAGATTTGTATTTAATGTACCTGAATGCAATTCTCCTGAAAATTTGACGACGTTTCTGGATTATAGAAGTGAGGAAATCGATGATACAACTTTCAGAATTGGCAAGTATGAGATAGTTTTTAATAACATTTGCCAAAATTTATTGAACACATATTTACTATTAGATTTGTATTTAATGCACTTGAACACAATTCTCCTGAAAATTTGACGACGTTTCCGTAATAAATAAGTGAGAAAATCGAGGATATAACTTGCAGAATTGACATGATGATAAGTATGGGTTAGTTTTTACCAGAGTTGGTGTGATTTAAATCTGTTATATCTGGCATTAATTTTACAAAATAAAATGTTTTTTTTTAAATAAATCATTGATTTAAATCAAAATAGATTTTTTTAAAATAATCATTGCTTTTGCACTGTTTGTGCATAGTCAATTGGTATAAAATTTTGCAATTTTGTAAAAAAAGCTTTACTATTCTCTGGTATTTTGTAAAAAAAATAATTAAAATTTTTGAATTTCTTAAATTAGAAAAAATCCTGGACGTTTGTCAGTGTTGTGGTAATTTTTGTTTAATTAAGACATTTGTACTATTTAATGAAAACGGAATTTTACAAAATACCTACCAAATATTTGAACAGTTGCTATTTTGTAAACCAATTATTGAAACTTGGAATTTTTGACATTTTTTTAAGAAAAAATCCTGGAAGGTTATCAGTGATATCGTAATTTTTGGGTAATTAAGCCATTTGTTCTATATAATGAAAACGGAATTTTACAAAATACCAATTATTTGAAAACTTGTTATATTGTAAAAAATAATTGAAATTTAGAATTTCTGACATTTAAAAAAATCCTGGAAGATTATCAGTGTTATGGTATTTATTGTTTAATTAAGACTTTGTGCTATTTAATGAAAACGAAACTTTACAAAATACCAATTATTTGAATACTTGCTATTTTATAAAAAAAATTATTGAAATGTGGAATTCTTGACATTTAAAAAAAAAACCTGGAAGTTTGTCAGTGTTATGGTAATTTTGGTTTAATTTAGACATTTGTACTATCATACAAATCATAATTATTGGATTTCCAACTAATGTTAATTTAAAAAAATAAATTCAACTTCATTAGATCATAGGAATTTATGATTCCTTACATGGATTACCTATAGTACTTTTAATAAAAATCGTATGGAAATAATAAGACATTAATTAGGGCAGATTATGACATAAGACTTGTTTGCACTGTTACAGAGAGACAAAACTTTGATTGGCATAGGTTTATTTTGCAAGAAAACAAAATGCAATATAACGAAATATTTAGTGGAAACTATAAAACTGAAAAGTATTGCAGCTATTTAACTTTCAAACTCACTGCTGTTATCTTAAGAACCAACTTCCATATTTTGGTATGGTTGCTTACTCCTATTTTGATGGCGAATATTCGACTTAATTGTGCATCCTGAAATTTGCCCACGTTTCCGCAATAAATAAGTGAGAAAATCGAGGAAGTAACTTTCAGAATTGACTAGTATGGGATAGTTTTTACTGAAATTTTCAAAATTTATGAAATGTAGATTTAATATTAGATTTGTATTTAATGTACCTGAATGCAATTCTCCTGAATATTTGACGACGTTTCTGGATTAAAGAAGTGAGGAATTCGATGATACAACTTTCAGAATTGGCAAGTATGAGTTAGTTTTTACTAACATTTGCGAAAATTTATTGAACACATATTTAATATTAGATTTGTATTTAGAGCACTTGAACACAATTCTCCTGAAAATTTGACGACGTTTCCCTTATAAATAAGTGAGAAAATCGAGGATATAACTTGCATAATTGACATGATGATAAGTATGGGTTAGTTTTTATCAGAGTTGGTGTGATTTAAATCTGTTATATCTGGCATTAATTTTACAAAATAAAATGTTTTTTTTTTTTAAATAAATCATTGATTTAAATCAAAATTGATTTTTTTAATTAATTATTGCTTTTGCAGTGTTTGTGCAGAGTCAATTGGTATAAAATATTGCAATTTTGTAAATAAAGCTTTACTATTCTCTGCTTTTTTGTAAAAAAGTAATTAAAATATTTGAATTTCTTAAATTAGAAAAATATCCTGGAAGTTTGCCAGTGTTGTGGTAATTTTTGTTTAATTAAGACATTTGTACTATTTAATAAAAACGGAATTTTACAAAATACCTACCAAATATTTGAACATTTGCTATTTTGTAAAACAATAACAATTATTGAAACTTGGAATTTTTGACATTTTTTTAAGAAAAAATCCTGGAAGGTTATCAGTGTTATCGTATTTTTTGTGTAATTACGACATTTGTGCTATATAATGAAAACGGAATTTTACAAAATACCAATTATCTGAAAACTTGTTATATTGTAAAAAATAATTGAAATTTAGAATTTCGGACATTTAAAAAAATCCTGGAAGATTATCAGTGTTCTGGTATTTACTGTTTAATTAAGACATTTGTGCTATTTAATGAAAACTAAATTTTACAAAATACCAATTATTAGAATACTTGCTATTTTATAAAAAAAATAATGAAAAGTGAAATTCCTGACATATAAAAAAAAACCTGGAGTTTGTCAGTGTTATGGTAGTTTTGGTTTAATTTAGACATTTGTGCTATAATACAAATCATAATTACTGGATTTACAACTAATGTTAATTTTAAAAAAATAATTCAACTTCATAAGATCATAGGAATTTATGATTCCTTACATGGATTACCTATAGTACTTTTAATAAAAATCGTATGGAAATAATAAGACATTAATTAGGGCAGATTATGACATAAGACTTGTTTGCACTGTTACAGAGAGAGAAAACTTTGATTGGCATAGGTTTATTTTGCAAGAAAACAAAATGCAATATAACGAAATATTTAGTGGAAACTATAAAACTGAAAAGTATTGCAGCTATTTAACTTTCAAACACACTGCTGTTATCTTAAGAACCAACTTCCATATTTTGGTATGGTTGCTCACTCCTATTTTGATGGCGAATATTCGACTTCATTGTGCATCCTGAAATTTGCCCACGTTTCCGCAATAAATAAGTGAGAAAATCGAGGAAGTAACTTTCAGAATTGACTAGTATGAGATTGTTTTTACTGAAATTTTCAAAATTTATGAAATGTAGATTTAATATTAGATTTGTATTTAATGTACCTGAATGCAATTCTCCTGAATATTTGACGACGTTTCTGGATTAAAGAAGTGAGGAATTCGATGATACAGCTTTCAGAATTGGCAAGTATGAGTTAGCTTTTACTAACATTTGTCAAAATTTATTGAACGCATATTTAATATTAGATTTGTATTTAATGCACTTGAACACAATTCTCCTGAAAATTTGACGACGTTTCCGTAATAAATATGTGAGAAAATCGAGGATATAACTTGCAGAATTGACATGATGATAAGTATGGGTTAGTTTTTACCAGAGTTGGTGTGATTTAAATCTGTTATATCTGGCATTAATTTTACAAAATAAAATGTTTTTTTTTTTAAATAAATCATTGATTTAAATCAAAATTGATTTTTTTCATTAATTATTGCTTTTGCAGTGTTTGTGCAGAGTCAATTGGTATAAAATATTGCAATTTTGTAAATAAAGCTTAACTATTCTCTGCTATTTTGTAAAAAAATAATTAAAATTTTTGAATTTCTTAAATTAGAAAAAAATCCTGGAAGTTTGCCAGTGTTGTGGTAATTTTTGTTTAATTAAGACATTTGTACTATTTAATGAAAACAGAATTTTACAAAATACCTACCAAATATTTGAATATTTGTTATTTTGTAAAACAATTATTGAGACTTGGAATTTTTGACATTTTTTTAAGAAAAAATCCTGGAAAGTTATCAGTGTTATGGTAATTTTTGTGTAATTAAGACATTTGTGCTATATAATGAAAACGGAATTTTACAAAATACCAATTATTTGAAAACTTATTATATTGTAAAAAATAATTGAAATTTAGAATTTCTGACATTTAAAAAAATCCTGGAAGATAATTAGTGTTATGGTAATTATTGTTTAATTAAGACATATGTGCTATTTAATGATAACGAAACTTTACAAAATACCAATTATTTCAATACTTGCTATTTTATAAAAAAATAATTGAAATGTGGAATTCCTGACATTTAAAAAAAACCTGGAAGTTTGTCAGTGTTATGGTAGTTTTGGTTTAATTTAGACATTTGTGCTATCATACAAATCATAATTACTGTATTTACAACTAATGTTAATTTAAAAAAATTAATTCAACTTCATAAGATCGTAGGAATTTATGATTCCTTACATGGATTACCTATAGTACTTTTAATAAAATTCGTATGGAAATAATAAGACATTAATTAGGGCAGATTATGACATAAGACTTGTTTGCACTGTTACAGAGAGAGAAAACTTTGATTGGCATAGGTTTATTTTGCAAGCAAACAAAATGCAATATAACGAAATATTTATTGGAAACTATAAAAGTGAAAAGTAGGGTCTTGCAGTGATTGACTAGTTTTGTGAAATTCATCCAGCAAGTAACTCCACAAATATAACATTACCATAAATTCAAATTCCTCGATTTTATTCATAATGCAAGGTCCTCTAAAACACCATCATTGATATACCTTCTTCTATAGCTGCTTTTATTGTAATCAACATCAGGCAATTTTGCCGTTGCTCCTTCTTCAAAATGATCGAACATATTCCTGGAACGTTTAACAAAATCCGAAAGTGAAGTATACAATTTCCTACATACATCTAGACTAATTTGGGGGTTTGTCAGTGATTGACTAGTCTTGTGAAATTCATCCAGCAAGTAACTCCACAAATATAACATTACCATAAATTCAAACTCCTCCATTTTATTCATAATGTTTATGGCTTGACTTCTTGTTTTGCCTTTCTCTGTAGTATCAATATGCATTATATTTATATTGATGTAAAATGATATGTGCAACTATCTCAGGTAAACAATTTTGATTCAGTAAGGTGAAATCATAAACTGCAAAGATATTTGCTATTTATATATCTATATTCCGTTTTAATAAAATTTAACTGTATTTGAATTGTAATGTTGGAGTGACCTTTATAAATATTTGTTGTAGGTGTGCTCATTATGAGAGTAAATGTTAAAATAACGAATTAAAAGCTAAAATATGAACATGCATCGTCTCAACATTAATAACCATTTATAATAATAATAACCATGCTTCAAGTAATAAAGAAAATTTATTGTTTAATATAACTCTACTTTTATTTCATTAACAAAAATGTATTCAATAAATCTCTATCAAGCACACCAAGCACACAGTCTGAGGAGGGAATTTTCCAAGCGTGTGCTTACGCTCGTACCAAATTCATTCCATAAATTCACAAGACCGTTTAGGTCTCTATTATCGTGGTTATAAATTTTGAAGGGGTGTTATTTGAGCTGTATCTTACGTGCACATGTAGTGACTGGTGACGGGATTCTATGTTTACAATAGCACTTTATCAAGACACCCTCTTTGGTGTAGGAAAACGATACTCCCCGGCAATAACACCGATCTTCTCCTGTGATAAATGTCGTTTACGCCACTTTGAAAATTTATAGAATTAACAATGGTTTTAAATTCATTATAAAACAAAATATGTAAACACAGGGTGTCTCACGGAAACCGTCCGTTATAGTATATAACGCCATTAGGCTGATATGTAGCAAATAACAGGCGCGGGTTGAAGTTTGTAAACCGAGGCGAAGCGAAGCGGAGCGGAGCGCAGCCGAGGTTTATATTCAACCAAGCCTGTTATTTGCATATCGGCCGTATGTTGTTCGATATTTTTTGTAATACCTAAATTACAAAAACTGGTCAATTTATCAATATTAAATTTCAAAATTAATAAACTAGTTATCCAGGCGCAATTTGATACCATAGCAACATCAACGGTTCAAATACAAACAAACAAATCAAAGTGAAATTAGAAAAATAATGTCAGATGTGCAAAGTTCTTCGTTTTGTGGTATCCCCGAAGATGTACTAAATGAAGCAAATGCTGCCACAATCGATTTACTTCCCCAAAAAAGCAGCAGCAGGTATGAGAAAGAATATGAAGACTTTGTTGCTCATAAATTTGCGTTGTCATTTAAATAACGTCCACGGCCGTTATTATAACGGCCAAGGCCTTTACGCCTGTCATATCGATCAAGTAGACAGTACTGATAAATGTCAATAACACAGACGTATTACAAAAAGTATATAACGGTATTAGGCCGATATGGGTTATATAACAGACGAGGTTGAGATTTTATAATCAACCGAGTCTGTTATATCCATATCGGCCGGATGTTGTTTTTTAGTTTTCGTGATACTAATATAACAGAAAAACAGAACAAAATTCAACCAAACCTTATTACAAGAGATCAATAAAAGAATCTCCGTATGCAAGTACCCAAGCAATGTGCCAAAACATTCACAAAATTTTGGGTCACGTAGAATACACAGGGTGTTCTGAAACAACGATACAATTTTGCTATTTTCAAATGGCTACGGCATGACGTTTCAACCGAAGCAAAGATAATAAAAAAACCACTAAACGTAGGAGAAAACAAATCACGAAGTACTAAATTCAAATCATCAAAATGAAGTACAAATTAGATCATACTCAATAAAATAAGCATTTGACAGATTTCCAGGATCACCCAAATATGCAGCACTTCCAGAATATTCTGAAAAGTGCTACTAATTAAAGGTACTGCCCGTGAATGGGGGCCTGATTTACAATACAACTGAATTGATGAACAGTAAAATACCTCTTGGTTTATAGTAATTCTTCTAATGTTGAACAGTTGGTGTAAATAAAGCTGCCCAATTCACTGATGCCGTTATCTTTTTATTTTATACATGAGAGATCTCGCCTGGAGCCCTATTTTACTCATGTTCCTCTTCCTGTTCCTGTTCTTTTTTCTGTTCTTGTTTCTGTTCTTGTTTCTGTTCTTGTTCCATGTAAAGTTCCCGAAAGAAAAAAATCCATGGTGCGTACTTGGTACTCACAAGTACTATACGTTATAATTTAAGAGAACCCGTTTAGAGGAACCCAATATAGGCGCAGATTATATAGTATTCAAAAGAGAAAATGCTATTGTCGTACTTGCAACAACAAGTACTGTATACATAGTAATTTGAGAGAACCTGTTTAGAGGAACCCAAAGGAGGCGCAGTGTATATAGTATTTGAAAGAGGAAATGTTATTGTTTGCACTTGCAACAAATAAGTATTGTGTTCAAGTAATTTAAGAGAACCTGTTTAGAGGAACCCATTATAGGCGCAGTTTATATAGTACCTAAAAGAGAAAATGCTATTGTCGTACTTGCAACAACAAGTACTGTGTACATAGTAATTTAAGAGAACCTGTTTAGAGGAACCCAATGAAGGCGCAGTTTTATATGCAACTACTTTAAATGTAGCTAAAAGATTGTACCTGAACAGGAAAATCCTGTTCAATGCATGGGCGCAACATCGCGGTTCTAATTATATGCACATCAAATGAGTACGTCTTACAGTACGAGAATATGCGCAGACAACATGGAAGTATGTGTGGCGCGTATACATACTAATTGTACTCGCAACAAGAAAGCACTGTATAAATACTAATTGTACTTGCAACAAGCAAGCACTGTATACAAACTAATAGTACTTGCAACAAACAAATACATAGTAATTGTACTTGCAACAAACAAGTACTGTATACATACTAATAGCACTTGCAACAGGCAAATACATAGTAATTGTACTTGCAGAAAACAAGTACTGTATACATACTAATAGTACTTGCAACAAACAAATACATAGTAATTCCACTTGCAACAAACAAGTACTGTATACATACTAATAGCACTTGCAATAGGCAAATAAATAGTAATTGTACTTGTAGCAAACAAGTACTGTATACATACTAATAGTACTTGCAACAAACAAATACATAGTAATTGTACTTGCAACAAACAAGTACTGTATACATACTAATGGCACTTGCAACAGGCAAATACATAGTATTTGTACTTGCAACAAACAAGTGATATATACATAGTAATACAGTATATATTCTAGCCGGTCAACGGGACCTTACTAGATACTGTTTCGACGTACTGGCGCAATGATGTGTGCGCACCTGAAAACCCTAAACGTACATATACGCAGCGCAAGATATATAAGTACGTCGCCCAGAGCGAGAATATGCGCCGACAGTACACAAAAATGAATGGCGCACCTGTAAGAAAAACCCTGCTCGCCCAGGCGGCGTACTGTGTGACGCTGTAACGCAGTTATTCTTACCCCTTTTGTACCTACGGAACCCGTAAACCTGCAGAGGGCAACTTAATTGAGATCAACAGTGTCACAAGAAACTCTCGATTGTTATCCTCAACGCAACACCAGTACTCAATGACCGTAGGTGCAACAGATAACTATGAATCGGGCTCGACAAGAACTCTGAACAAGGAACCCATAACCACGATCTGCAATGCTGCACCTGAAGTCAATGGGTTATTGAAGTATTACGGAGAACCTTCAATTTGGCTTAACTTGCTTCACGAGAACTCAATCCGGACACGGGGTTAAGAACTTCCTGCTTAGTACTAACATGCATTTTCGGTGGCAAAGCATGAAAATAAAACGTGAGTGTAAAGTTGGGGCGTAATTGTGAAGAGGAATGAATCTACTTTATGAAACGCGCTCTAAAACAAAGATGCAGCATGCAAAAGAAGATAGATCGCGGTAAGCATACTTCGTAATATACTTTGCAACAAGCAAGTACTGTATACTTACTAATGTACTTGCAACAAACAAGTACTGTATACGAAGTATACAGCAAGCAACAAGCAAGTACTGCATACTTGTATACCGTGGGCGTAACAGCGAGGAAGTGCAGAAAAATTGTACTCACTTTGATACGTCTTGGAGCTCATCTCAAAAAAAAGACCTACCTTGAAATTTACCTTTAAAGTTGTATTGGCGAAGATCCAGAAATCTGACGTACCTCTTCGGAGCAGCCTGGGCGTGGATATGGAGGACACATCCAAATCAACCATGACCGCACTTTCGACACTACTACGCACTGGCTTTAAAACGGCAAACTATTAACGTCGGAAGGTAATCCGAACGGTACTCAAGATACTTGCACTATTTATTTATTGAATACAAGAACACGGCAATACGTGTATCGCGACAAGATGTCCACAAAGCACTGTTAAAAAGTATACGTTTGACTCGGGAAGGTCATCCCAAAGCATAATCGCGAATTTTAAACTCACTGGAAGTATAATTACAAATTAGCAAATACAATGCACGCACACGCAGGCACTCACTCAATACCTACCTCAATATATACTCAAGGTGCAATAGAGAACTGTGAGTAGGGCTCAACAAGAATTCTGAACAAGGAGCCCTCAATCACGATCTACAATATTTCACCAAATGCCAATGGGTTATTCATACACACCTTTCATTTGCACCACACTTCAACCAAACCCAGGTTGGCCCAGAAGTAGTCTAGACACAAATATAAGATCATCTCACATGATTCACTTTGGGGAGTTCTGGGTGCCCTGAAAGATTGAGGAGAAAATTTAAATACGTAAAATTAATACGTTGATTTCAGGTGAATTGGTTTAAAAGATTACATTCAATAAAGTCAGTAATTGCATAATCATCGCGTAAATGAATAGACACTTGATTAGATTGATATTTAAATACGTAACATGATTAAAAATTACAAAAACCTTGTCATTCCTTTAAAAAAAAAAATTATGACGTTTTGAAGTGTGCCTGTAAATAAATGAACTTTTGAAAAGGTACTAGTGAAATATTAACACATACGAATTGTTGTAGTGTTAGAGCAATGCTTCTGCTACAATATGCAAAAAAAGTTTAGTTTTCTATTTCACTCATAAGAGAAATTATGAATATTTTTTAAATCATCTATTTTCGGAAATTATTTTTTTCCTCAAAACCTACTAAAGATAAGTGCTCAATAGGCTTAATAAAATATGTTCAGAATTGAACGTGCAATCTGAATATGTAAAAATATACAGGGTGTTCCATTTAAAATAGCAAAGTTGATGGCTACTTCCGGTAGAAGCTGTAGTGATAGAAACAAGTAGTACGTGTAGTACATGTAGTATAGTACGTACATGTACGTATTTTATTTTGGGAGATCACGACGATGTATGTTTGAGTGATTTTTTTTCAATTTTTTGTTCCATCACGAACCCCATAATGTGTTAAACAACGACTTGCGCGATACACCCTGTATCATTGTATGAAAAGTATGCACAAACTGTTTGTAACTATGGGTATACGATAAGTCTGTGCAAAAACTTACGTTTGAAGCTCGCTCCCTGCAGAAGCATTCATTCTATCGTACGGGAATTGGCTTAAATCGTATGCAGGTATCTTCTAGTGTTCCATCACTGCCATTGGATGTGTGCAAGTTTGAATTATGTCTTTTCAGCTATCTAAAAACACAAGCCTAAAGTTAATATCTGTGCAATCTTTATGCGTATAAGCACACAATAAATTATACCATTGTGTGGGACCATTGGTATATACAGGATGATTATACGTGAGCAGAAAATCATGAACAATTTGGATCAACGGTGGACGGAGTTGGATGGGCAATTATAGTGGCCTACGTCCACCGAGGATGAGGCACGATAAAAAGAAGAAAACTCACGTTTAATTCCGCCAAGACGTCTTCATTCTATTACACTGAAAATGCTTTCAATTCCGCGCCACACTTCGCCCGCCATCTCATTGTGCCGGCATTTCATGTCCAGACTTGCCCGGGAGTCTTGGCGAAGGGCGAATTGAAGATGTGTGTATTCATTATTCTTCAGCGCGAAGTGGTACTGCCTCCATAGTTCACCCACATGTAGAGTGCCCATCTTGCACCTATTGGGTTCGTTGTAGGCCCAACATCCCTGCAATTTGGGCCATTATCGTTGTTTGCTCGCAAAACGATACAATTTTGCTTACGTATTGTCACGTACTGACGAGGCGGGGAGGTGCTAAGAAGCCTGCGCAAAGAGCATCCGCTTAAGACTCTCCTCGTCAGAAGCAGATGCAAGACAGGGATGCAAAAGTATAATTTATGCGAGAATCTGCAAGGCTAGTAACACTAACAAAAAACGCCTATTGTTCGTGTACAGATAAGGAATTTGGTGTATCGATTTTTAATACGGCAAAAAATGTTATCTAAATAATTGCTCGTTGCAAACTAATGATTTGTATAATAAACATCGGACTGTTTTGTCACGAATTAATAGTCAATGCACATAATAATTCATACAAATTAAAGAAAGAATATTATATAATTTGGATGAAAATACACGGCAGTCGCAGGTATACGAGAAAATGTGATGATCAATTCACTAGTGAATGGTGAATCACTTCGTGACTCTTAGCCATAGGCAACAGAAATAAGCCATCGTCAGATAATCATAATAAAAATAAATTAAAAATAATCATCTTAAGGTGAAAGGGTGATGATCAATTTACTGGTGAATGGTGATTCGCTTCTTCGTAATTAGGGCGGTAATTAGCCATTGCAGCAGAAATAGATCGCCGTCATGCATATGCATTATGATTTATCGTCCTGGCGACATGACAAGGGCGTAGGTTCAAACCTCGTGGCCCCTGGGCACGAAATTGTCTCACAATTTGAAAACGCCGTTCCGTTGAGGAGGTGAACCTAAGCAGGGGATCCCGTGTAATGTTATATTGTACGTGCACTTCAAGAACCCGACATGGCCACAGCGAAATTCATAAAAGCAAAATTTCCAAGTGTCATGGGTCGCTTCGTGGTAAAGGTAATGTGCCATAGCAGCATAAATGGGCCATTATCAGATAAACATGTAATAAATAATAACATAATAGCATAATATAATAGCATAACATACAAGGTGTCCCACAACTTCGTGACATGCTAAGAAAGGCAAAATTAAGTGAAAACGTATTTTTTTTTTTCTAATCGCATTTGTTTTTAAAATACAGGGTGTCCAAGATAAGGATAAACACCATGGGGATCTCGGAAATAGGGTTGCCAACGGTGTTGAAAAATTTCCGAACAATACCTACACATGCGGTTACTGGCGACGAAGAGGATTTATTATATTTAACCAGCACTTCATACATAGGGTGGCCCACCTATCCTCGCTCCAACCATTGCCGCTAGACTAATGAAAATTGAGGAAAAAATCCGATTGGTAGTTATTGGACACTTCATGCGCTACTTTTTGAAATTATTCTTGAGTGTACAGAGTGTGCCATAAATCCGAAACACAACATTTTGTCTCATTTGTAAAAGGAAAACCCTGTATATAATTTCTTCATTTTTTGAATCTTCTTCATGTGGGCTTTATAAATCATTTTAATTTTTAGGGATCAGATGCAACGTTGCCAAGTTATTCACATTTTAATCAAATTTAATGAAAAATCATGGATATGGAAAAAAAATCATCAAAACCTAATATAAGAGATCTATAAAAGAATCTGCGTATGCAAGTACCCAAGCAATGTGCCAAAATATACACAATATTTTAACTCACGTAGAATACACAGGGTCTTCTGAATCAACGATTCAATTTTGCTATTTTGAAATGACTAAAACTTAGTGAGATTGATCGTTATTTATCTATTAAAAAGTATTACTAGCTTACAGTTCATATGCTACCATTGAATAGCTCATTAGATGAGCACTCAGAATATGATGCTATGTACAGGGTGTTCCATTTGTAAAAAATGAATTTTAGCCAATTGAAAATAGCAAAATTGTATCGTTGTTTCAGTACAGCCTGTGTATTCTGCGTGACGCAAAATATTGTGTATATTTTGGTACATTGCTTGGGTACTTGCATATGCAGATTCTATTATTAATCTCATATAATAAGGTTTTATTGAATATTTGTTTCCACGTCTATGATTTGTCGTTAAATTTTAATGAAGGTGATAACCGAAAGTATCGGTTATTACTACCAAATATTAGCATTCAAGTCAACTGTACTGTTCAGTAATAATAATAATCCGTACTACTCCTCCACCTATGGCGTAATTGGTTACTGTCATAATTTTTGACAGAGAATTCTGACCCAATTACATTTTATTTTACCATAGGCCCCTGAACTATTACTAGTTATGCGGGCGTTGAGAGGAGAGGGGCATTATTATTATTATTGCCCATGAATGTAATTACATTCTGCAAAATAGCTGCTAAGTCGTCTCGAAAAACATTACGTCAAAATGTTTACTGCAATTTCTTATCAAACATTTGATAAAAAACGAAAAATTAATATGTACCCTCGATGGGGGTGGAAGATACTACAAATTTCACGGGCATGGCTACCGAAATCTCGACAAAACGAAATGTAATTAACAAACTCATCGCTCTACATAAATTATAACACTTACCAAAATTCTCATCACTTACACTAATATTTACCCTGTACTCTCGTATGTGCATATGCGTTCGTCCTCCGCTTGTTGTCTCTCGGTCTTCCTAAATATCACACAAAAACGTGCATTCAGACGTTTGCTCTACGACACGTAGACAATCCAATTAAATAGAATCGGTCTAAATAACCGTAATAAAAATCATTGAGATATAATCTTGAGTAACCTTTTTTTTTCAGCGTAGATTCAATTCCAATAATAGTCACATGATTGTAGCATACTGTAGTGTAGTATTTTCAAAGCACTTGCTATGTATAAACTTCACAACTTATTATTTTATGCACGTCTACATACAGGGGCAGATGGGCCATACGGGAAAATGGGAAATTTCCCGGTGGGAAATCCCGAATGTTGGGCCGGAACCCCCAGAATTTTCCCAGATCCGACGACAAGTTTATTAATAATTTTGATTTAATGTATTAACACAAGGCGGAAAGACCCCATGTGGTCGATAGCCCAATAAAGATTGTTTATATATGTATTAACATAGTGGTTCCCAAACCTTTTCGCCTCGCAGCTCCCTTTTTGAACGAGGATTTTCCATAGATCCATTCCGTTTCCATAATATTTTTTGCAAATTTTTATGAAATATGAAATAATTTGGCGAGGAATATAAATTGCGTAGATAGCCGTTATAATTTTCAACTAAAAATTGGCAGGTTCCATTAATCTTTGTAATTTATAAAAAAAATAGTATTTCTAATAAAAAAATTTATTGAAAATTTTGAAGCTTTTGTAAATTTAATTTACAATCGACATGATATAATTTTAATATGTTGGGTTTGATTAGCTTTTTGCAATTTTTAATAAAATTTTCTAATTTGTAAGGAAAATGTATATGTAGTAAAAGTTTTGTATTTATAATAAGAATTTCATAATTTCTAATAAACATTTTGTAATCTCTAATGAAAAGTTCGTAATTTCCACCTAAGGTTATTTTCATAAAATTTTCTACAAATAACTATAAACATTTTAACAACTCGATACAAATTTTGGAAATGCCAATGTCATTTTGCATTTTATAGTGAAATTTTGGCAATTTACAATAAAATTTTCATAATCGCTGCTGAAATGTTGTAATTTATAATACGAATGTTGAATATTTTACATTTTACAGTGACATTTATCAATTAACAATAAAAATTTCATAAAGTTATTGCAATTTTGTAATTTAGAATGATGAATGATGAAAGTCACAACGAAAATTACATAATTCCAATAAAACTTATTTATTTCTTTATTTACGTATTTGCTTATTTATTATTGTATTTGTTATAGTGTTAATGTAAACTTATTTATACTTTATGATTATTTTCTAATTCCATTGAAATATTGTATTCATAATAAAAACTTTGCAATTTTCACTACAATGTTCCAATTTATATTTAACATATAGAAATTCAAAAACTTTTGAAATTTATAATTAATTCTCCATAATTTCTATTGAAATACTGAAAGCCATAATCAAAATTTCGTAACATTCATCATAATGCTATTACTATTTATAGGATTTTCGAAGAAATTTCTGTAATGTGTAGTTAAAATGCGAATATCATTGTTTCTGTTGAATTTAAAAACATTTTAATCAACATTTTACACCTTCCATTATATTTTTTGCGAATTTCTATGAAATGGTTAATACATTTGCAAGGAATATGAGATGGGGAAGACGTTATAAATTAGAATTAAAAAACTCGCAGACTCCATTGATCTTTACAATTTATGAAAGGTCTAGTAATTATATTAATATTAATTTTGTAATTTCCAATTCATTGCAGTTTACAAGCGAGATGTTTCAATGAGAATTTTATGGTTTGATGAACTTGCAATTTGTAATAAAATATAAAAATTTGTCATTAGCAATGAAAACTTCATTGCTTATCTTTGTTATTTTGTTCATAATTTTATATTTTGCATTAATATTTTTGATTTCTGTCAGAATATTGATAACTTAGTGACTTATATGTTTTGAGGATACAGCTTTTTTATAATTTATATTAAAAATTTCAAATTTTAATTTAACATTGAAATTTATAATTAATATTTTCGTATTTACTATAAGAATTTTATAATTTCCAACTAAATTCTATCATTTATCATGATAACTTTGTTATTTCATTTGAGTTTCGGAATTTATAATATACATTTTTTACTTTCATGTACAATCTCAAATCAAGTTTCAAGTTCATTTTCATTAAGTAAGTTTTTATTTTTTATTTTTATGTGTATATTATGCAGGTTCTCCCGCTAGTAAATATTATTATTATTATTATAATTTTCAATCTAAATTGTATAATGCAAATGACGATTTTGTGTTTTGATTAATATTTTACAATTTAAGTTATAATTTGTAATGTAAAATTTGTAAAAGTAATAATGTTGAAAATTACACTTAAATTTTTTTAATTTTTAATTTTTTTCTTTCATGTTCAATAAAATGTCTGCAAATAACATTTTAACAACTTTGTGAGGGATATGCTTTCGGAATAAAACTCCAATAATTCAAAAAAAAATTGCTGGGTCTAATAAAACTTTGTAATTTTAATGAAGATTTTATAAATTACAATTAAATTTTCTTAGTCAAAGCATGAATTTTAATTACCTAATCTTTTTCATATTTTATTTAATATGATTGAAAGCAGTACAGTAAATGCACACTTTAGGAACTTCTGAATTAATAAATAAATAAGTATTATGAAAAACTTACGGTATTAAATTTTATATTGATTTTTTATTTATGGGGAGTACTTTCTCTTAGTTATGTAATCTTTTTATTTGATGTTCTTCACCCAACTTGTTTCGGCTTTTATTAGCCATCCTCAGAGGTGTTATGTCTCTGATAATACATTTTAATATATTTTAAAAATGAAAATAATATATTCAATTTTAAATTATTTATTGTAAAGTATTTTTGATTTTTACATATTTGTCAAATTTTGAAGTATGATTGTTATTTTGATTATATGGTATTATTGCAATTTTATGTGAATGCAAAATAAGCCGATAAAAGTTTGTTCCCGAGCCGCTTGTATGTTGCCCATCCGCCCCTGTCTACATATACAGGGTAGTCCATCTTAATCAATCCACGCAAATTACTCCGAAGGTATGTTCGATTACACATCGATAACGTCACCAAACCCTCACGAAGGGTGAAGGAACGAGGAGGAGGAAGTTCGATATCAAAAATTGACGACTTCATATACAGGGTAGTCCATCTTAATCAATCCACCAAATTACTCCGAAGGTATGACCGATACCACTTCGATGACGTCACCAAACCCTCACGAAGGGTAAAGGAACGAGAAGTAGTTGTTCGATAGCAAAAAATGACCCTAGCAAAAGTTGCATGGCTAATAGATGTCCACCTTGAAGTCCTTAAAGTTGATTGTCAAGGTCATTTCAGGCTCAACTTGAAAATTTCTAATGGTAACCCTACTTTTTTATTTTCAAAAAGGGTCATCATATTAGTACGACTGTGCAAAAATTCATTACCGCACGTAAGAAATTTTTCGAGAAAATAGCGTAAGAAGAGTTTACTTAAAGACTCTTTTTCAAAAGAACCTTTGTCTCAAAAATTAAATTTAAAACTTACACAGTGATTTTATTCATATGAAAAATCTATTTATTAAGTATACTTATTAAATTTTTATTTTGAAAAAAGGAAGAAAAAATCCACGCAAATTACTCCGAAGGTATGTTCGATTACACATCCATGACGTCACCAAACCCTCACGAATGATGAAGGAACAAGGAGGATGTTCGATAGCAAACATTTAATCCAACAAAAGTTGTATGGCAAATAAGGGCCATCTGATGACGACATTCAAGTTGACCTTAAAGTTGTGCTTCAAAGTCATTTCAGGGTCAACTTGAAACTTTTTAACGGTAACCCTACTTTTTTTATTTTGAAAAAGGGTCATAATATTAGTACGACTGTGCAAAAATTCAATACCTTACATACGAAAATTTTCGAGAAAATAGCGTAAGAAGAGTTTACTTTAAGACTATTTTTCAGAAGAACCTTTGACTCAAAAATTAAATTTGAAACTTACACAGTGTTTTTATTCATATGAAAAATGTATTTTTTAAGTATACTTATTAAATTTTTATTTTGAAAAAAGGAAGAAAAAATCCACGCAAATTACTCCGAAGGTATGTTCGATTACACATCCATGACGTCACCAAACCCTCACGAAGAATGAAGGAACAAGAAGGATGCTCGATAGCAAAAATTTAATCCAACAAAAGTTGTATGGTAAAAAAGGGCCATCTGATGACGACCTTCAAGTTGATATTAAAGTTGTGCTTCAAAGTCATTTCAGTGTCAACTTTCAACATCGACGACGTCACCAAACCCTCTCGAAGGATGAAGGGACAAGGAAGATGTTCGATTGCAAAACTTTAATCCAACAAAAGTTGTATGGCAAAAAAGGGCCATCTGATGACGACCTTCAAGTTGACCCTAAAGTTGTGCTTCAAAGTCATTTCAGGGTCAACTTGAAACTTTTTAACGGTAACCCTACTTTTTTTATTTTGAAAAAGGGTCATCATATTAGTACGACTGTGCAAAAATTCAATACCTTACGTACGAAAATTTTCGAGAAAATAGCGTAAGAAGAGTTTACTTTAAGACTATTTTTCAGAAGAACCTTTGACTCAAAAATTAAATTTGAAACTTACACAGTGATTTTATTCATATGAAAAATCTATTTTTTAAGTATACTTATTAAATTTTTATTTCGAATAAAGGAAGAAAACATCCACGCAAATTACTCCGAAGGTATGTTCGATTACACATCCATGACGTCACCAAACCCTTACGAAGGATGAAAGAACAAGGAGGATGTTCGATAGCAAACATTTAATCCAACAAAAGTTGTATGGCAAAAAAGGGCCATCTGATGACGATCTTCAAGATGACCTTAAAGTTCAGTGCTTCAAAGTCATTTCAGGGTCAACTTGAAACTTTTTAACGGTAACCCTACTTTTTTTTATTTTGAAAAAGGGTCATCATATTAGTACGACTGTGTAAAAATTCAATACCTTACGTAAGAAAATTTTCGAGAAAATAGCGTAAGAAGAGTTTACTTTAAGACTATTTTTCAGAAGAGCCTTTGACTCAAAAATTAAATTTGAAACTTACACAGTGATCTTATTCATATGAAAAATCTATTTTTTAAGTATACTTATTAAATTTTTATTTTGAAAAAAGGAAGAAAAAATCCACGCAATTTACTCCGAAGGTATGCTCGATTACACATCCATGACGTCACCAAACCCTTACGAAGGATGAAAGAACAAGGAGGATGTTCGATAGCAAACATTTAATCCAACAAAAGTTGTATGGTAAAAAAGGGCCATCTGATGACGACCTTCAAGTTGATATTAAAGTTGTGCTTCGAAGTCATTTCAGTGTCAACTTTCAACATCGACGACGTCACCAAACCCTCTCGAAGGATGAAGGAACAAGGAGGATGTTCGATAGCAAAACTTTAATCCAACAAAAGTTGTATGGCAAAAAGGGGCCATCTGATGACGACCTTCAAGTTGACCTTAAAGTTGTGCTTCAAAGTCATTTCAGGGTCAACTTGAAACTTTTTGACGGTAACCCTACTTTTTTTATTTTGAAAAAGGGTCATCATATTAGTACGATTGTGTAAAAATTCAATACCTTACGTAAGAAAATTTTCGAGAAAATAATGTAAGAAGAGTATACTCTTTTTCAAAAGAACCTTTGTCCCAAAAATTAAATTTAAAACTTACACAGTGATTTTATTGATTTAAAAAATCTATTTTTCAAGTATAACATTCAAGCCTCACATTTTTAGTGATTAAAAAAGGTCTTCAAATGTCATGGTGGTCACTTTAATAGATAAGTTTAAAATTTTATTCATAAATTAAAAGTTATGTATTTAAGGTATTATTAAATAAATTTAATAAAAGAAATCGCCTTAAATAATGGTTTCAATATATACACAATAAACAAAATAATAAAAAAATCAACATACAATTATTGCAAAAAACTAAACAATATAAATAATAATACAATAATATCAAAAACACTAACGGCCGGTTCGATAATGATATTAAAGTTTCCTTTAAACAGAAAAGGCGCCTTTAAGTACTGTAACGTGTTCCATAATTGATTTTACGAAAAAGTGTCTTTTATCATATGGAACAGAAGCAGACTTTAAAGTCGACTTTTCTATTAAGTAAGCTTTACATAAAGGAGACTTTTCTGTGATATTATGGAACCGGGCCTTATAGTAGTTTATTATGAAATAGGCTGTTAAATGTGTAAAGTTTTAAACAACTTTGTTTGGTTTTGGTTTGTTTTGCTTTGGTAGGATTTAAAAACAAACTGCATTTCTTGAAATAAGACAAAAAGAAATTCAAATCAAAAACTGTAATCACTTAATTTGCAAAAGTAGGTACAACGGAATAGTAGAAACTTTTAATCTTTGTAATTACACAACAAAAATTGGTTGATTATGTATGCTTCAGAGAGCCATGAGTATGTTGATATTACATATTTTTTGAAATATCTTTGCAGCTATAAATGCTATACAACTTTTGAGCAGTCTTAAGTTAATTCCAAACAATTGTTTTTTCCCACCCCATATGACAATTCTTGCATTCTGACATGAAAAAATTCAACATGTTTATCAAATTGCAGTTGATTACTTAGTTCAAGAAAAAAATGTGTTCGGTAAAATAGCAACAATTATATGTTTCACTTTAAGCTTGTAAAGCTTACTTTTAATTAAAGTTCTCTTTTGTTAAAACGTAAAAAAATGTGTTCGGTAAAATAGCAATAATTATATGTTTCACTTTAAG
Organism: Othius punctulatus; assembly: GCA_951805005.1. Lineage (NCBI taxonomy): Eukaryota > Metazoa > Arthropoda > Insecta > Coleoptera > Staphylinidae > Othius > Othius punctulatus. Next base: position 17,071,236 of record OX638141.1, read on the forward strand.
CTTTTAAAGCTTACTTTTACTTAAAGTTCTCTTTTGTTAAAACATCTTAAAGTAGTTTATTATGAAATGGGCTGTAACAGAAACGATAGAAATATGACATATTATAAATAATTCACATTTCAAGGAAACATTATCAACAAAATTAACCAAACACTTAAACATTATAACATTAAAACGTCTTTTTCAACTAAATACACAATCAAAACGCAACTATTTAACGCTAAAGATAAAAGAAACTTTGTAGATAAAAATGGAATTTACGCAATAAGCTGCAACGATTGTAGTGCAAAATTCATTGAAGAAACCGGCAGACCTTTAAAATAAAGAATAAAGGATCATTTAAAAGACGTAAACATTTCAAATTTTGGACTACACCTACATTTTCAAAATCATACTTTCGACATAAACAAAAACACTGAACTCTTACACAATACAGATAAAGGCTTAAAATAAATTTTATTAGAAGCCTTTGAAATAAATAAAACTATCAACACAGAACACAACATACAGTGCCTTAATGACCAAATTTTTAAATAATCTATTTAACATATAAAACAAAAACAATTAATTTAAACTGCAGTCATATTCAAATTGAATATCGAAGAAATAAGATCAGGATACATACATATTAAAATACGTAAGTATATATATATATATATATATATATATATATATATATATATATATATATATATATATATATTGTGATGGTATTTGTATTATAAGTAGAGTAGATTAAGTAGAATAGATTTATTATTATTATTGGATAGGTATTAGATAGAATTATAATCTTAATGGCACAAGCTAACTAAAATTATTGTAAATATTGTAAATGTGAATGTGAACAAGTATGCACAAATCTACAGAGAAATGTGTAAGACATTATATGGACACAGAAAATCGCAAGGTTTATGGATCCGCGGATGGAGGTTGTTGATCGGTTACCACGGGTGACAGGTGACTTCGTGCATAGACGCATGTGAGATTGAAGAATTGAAGATCGGAAATAATCAACAAGAAACAGATTGACGAGTCGAGGGTAGAGGGTGAACGGCGAGCAAGGGAGACGGTAGTGGGTCGAGGGTCGTGATGTTGCCCTAATACTAATAGATTACATAAAATTAACGCGTGTTCAACGATTGGACATAGGACTGGAAAAAGGCAGTCAACAAGGAGAGGACTTCAACAAGATAGGAGCCGTGACGGAGATATTCGAAAATCAGGACTTCAAGCCGCTAAACTTCGCACACAAAAGTAGATGTTTACTTTTGTGTGAATCAACAAAGGATCAGAAGACGAACGCAGGGACAAGAAGACGACTTAATCAAGGGACCAAAAGCAAGAAGATAACTGCAAGTATAGAGTTTGCGTAAATTACAAGACTCATATTCTCACATAAGTTAGCTTGTGTATATAGGATTTATTTTGTTAATGTTGGTCATAGTTTATTAGTTTTTTTTTATATAATTTTGTTTTCTATTGTTTTGGATTTGTTTGCCTAGTTCACTTTATATTAGACGTTTTTAAGGTTTTAGGTTATTATTAATTCATTAAAGCATTTGAACAAGACTCTACTTAGTTCTGATTGAACCTACCATTGAGCCTGAGATAAGAGAAAAAATAAGGAGTTACAAAACAAGTAAATACGTAAATATTCAACACCCATAAAATAGGTAAAGTAAAAAAAATAAAAACGTAACAATATATATATATATATATATATATATATATATATATATATATATATATCCAATAATTGTGAAAAATAACATCATTTAAATAATCTCCCACCATTTTCTTCACACAGCTCAAGCCTGGTATGGAACTCCTGAAGACTGTTTAAGATTTCTTCAATAGTTATTGATGCAAATTCCTCTCGTAGGCGACTTTTAAAATTTTGAAGATCATTTTCTGCATTTGGGGGATTGTTTGAATGATTTTATTTTTCTGTAATGCAGTCAAAATAAGATTTAAAAACTTTGATTTTGTCAACACCCTGTATAAATAAATCAAAGATTTAATAACTGAACTGGTAGTTTCAGACCAAGCAGGAATTATAATTCCTATAACATTTTAACTTAAAACTAAAAATGAAAAAAATATCCCTCTTGTAAACTCAATCCGGGGACATACTGTATATATAATAACTAAAACTATAAAATATGATCAGGATACATACATAGTAAAATACGTAAGTAAATAACTTCAGTCATCTTCAAATTGAATATCATAGAAATAAGATCAGGATACATACATATTAAAATACGTAAGTAAATTACTTCAAAGAGTCATATTCAAATTGAAAATCATAGAAATAAGATCAGGATACATACATATTAAAATACGTAAGTAAATAACTTTTCATGTATACATATAAAATAACTAAAACACTTATTTAAATATTGATTTTTCTTTCTATTACAAAAATTAATACCCCCAAAAAAGATAGTTTCACATATTTTAATTTATCTCAACACATACAAAATACATACATACTAAATAATGCATACATACTATAACAAGAAAAAACGTAACAAATATTATTATAATTTATATTTAAACATTTTTATAACGAACTTAACTGTAATTTATATTTAACCTAATTATTGTATTCTTCGTAGATATATCATGCCTCTCATGATGGTTTTTTAGAAACCCAAACTAGTCAGGCGAAATAAAATAAATAAATAAATAAAAATTTAAATAATAAATCCACCCAGTAAGTATCATGTGGGCAATAATAATACTTTTTTGTAATACCTCTGTGTTATTGACATTTATCAGTACTGTCTGCTTGATCGATATGACAGTCGTAAAGGCCTTGGCCGTTATAATATCGGCCGTGGACGTTATTTAAATGACAACGCAAATTTATAAACAATAAAGTCTTCATATTCTTTCTCATACCTGCTGCTGCTTTTTTGGGGAAGTAAATCGATTGTGGCAGCATTTGCTTCATTTAGTACATCTTCGGGGATACCACTGACATTATTTTTCTAATTTCACTTTGATTTGTTTGTTTGTATTTGAACCGTTGATGTTGCTATGGTATCAAATTGCGCCTGGATAACTAGTTTATAAATTTTGAAATTTAATATTGATAAATTGACTAGTTTTTGTAATTTAGGTATTACAAAAAGTATCGAACAACATACGGCCGATATGCAAATAACAGGCTTGGTTGAATATAAACCTCGTCTGCGCTCCGCTCCGCCTCGGTTTACAAACTTCAACCCGCGCCTGTTATTTGCTACATATCGGCCTAATGGCGTTATATACTATAATAGTTATTTGTGAATAAGTCACTAAAGGTAATCTTTTTATAAACAATGTGGATGTGCCGACGCAATAGATCCTTGACTGTTTTTTTTATTATGTTCATGAGTTTGTCTCAATTTACTTCGTCCGGCAACAAGAAAATTATAATTTTATTTCTGTTTGGCCACATTGTATATTACAAATTTCTTCATCTATAATATGGAAAATCTCATTTTAACCATTTTGTGGGTTGCCTCGGTGTTCCCACCCCTTACATTGTGAATAATATCAAAAGTTGTTAATTAAATTTAAGTTAAGGAGCCATGTTGCCCACATGATACATTCCCATCCTCTTGTTTCTGTTATTTGAATCATTAGCTCTGGTCGGCATACTACCCCTACTTGAAGTTCACTTAAATAAGTTAGATGTCAGGAAAAAATGACGAAATTAATTACAGTAATCTTATATACAATCATTTTTGCAAAACGGTTTCAAAAATTTTAACTCTGTTTCTACAGATAGAAATATACAGGGTGTACCTACAGGAAACCTACCCCAGGAATACATACAGGGTGGCCCACCTATCCTCGATCCATTGCTGCTAGACTAATGAAAATTGAGGAAAAAATCTGATTGGATGTTATCGAACACTTAGAATTATTTTCCAGTATACAGAGTGTACCATACATCCGGTACACATTTTTTTTAATGGATCACCCTATATATTCTTTCATTTTTAAAATCTGCTTTGTGTGGGTTTCACAAATCATTTTTATTTTTTGAGATCATGCGCAACGTTACCAACTTATTCACATTTTAATCAAGTTTAACGAAAAATCATACTCGTGTACAAAAATTCAACAAAACCTTATTCTAAGAGATCAATAAAAGAATCTGCGTATACAAGTACCCAAGCAATGTGCCAAAATATACATAAAATTTCGACTCACGTAGAATACACAGGGTGTTCTGAAACAACGATACAATTTTGCTATTTTCAAATGGCTAAGGCATGACGTTTCAACCGAAGCAAAGACAATAAAGAACTACTAAACGTAGGAGAAGACATATACCCACATAGCACATGATATACTTTGAATGTACCATTCAAATCCACAATATGCAAAAGATATCGCAAACATTCTATGTATATCCAGCAAATATCTTGCGTTATAAAAGTCCACATTTGTATATGAAATGTATATACATTTTGGATATCGCCTCAATGTACATTCCATTTATACAGTGAATATACGTATAGTATATTTTAGGTTAATGCCAATTAATGGTCATGCGGTATTTTCATTTTAAACTATTAAAAAAATATAATTACCTATTTACATTAAAAAAAAAATATGCAGATAATTTTTTATGGCATAGATAATTTCTATTTCATATTTGGTGTCTCAAATAACATCGGAAGGATGAATAAAATTACACTTAAAGTATTGTCAATTCGTTGTAGTAGTAAATGATCTTCATTATATGCTATCGACCTATCCCGTCTTTCCGCTATAAGATATTACATTTGATAATACATTTGATTTATTATAATGTGGTTTGTAGAATGATTGGTGATTTATATATGAATGATGAAAGCAGATATGCCAAAGTCATTCTTTGTAAATTTCATACAGGGTGCTTTATGTTTGATCGTCTAGTGGCTCGTTCGATGCATAGTTGTCAAATAGTATTCTTCTACATCAATTTATTTATAATATGCAAATTATTTTTAACCATAAAATTGCACCAGATTTCAAATAGTTGCCGCTCTACGAAATTTCAACGGGTGCACTCTCATTGGTCCACATAATTCAACTGACGAACGCATTCCCCACTCGCCAAGGCCAAGTACTGCAAGCAAGCTGAAGCACTCACATGCGCACACTCTTTGTTTACCTCATAACCCGCATAACGTGCATTTGGCGGTATTTTACAGTTTTTTTTGTTGGTTTCAAGTGTGTTATAGTTGTAAGTAATAATACCTAATCGATTAACTTTTTGTGGGGAAACAACGGTGCGGTAAGTACTTAAGTTTAGTTATATTATAAAGATAAAGCTAGTTTAAAAAGTTTCACATGCAACTAGTGTAGATAATGGTGTTAATTGGTGTTATCTTCGTTAATATAACTATTAGTTTGTTTTACTTCTTGTACCTTTCGTGGCCATTACAATACTTGTTTTTAAAACATATGTATAATTTTTAGGTTACAATGCAGCCACATAAAGAAAATATTTACACAAAAAATTTATTAAAGAGAAGTAGATATCGTACAGTGGCTAAAGAAGTTACAGAGTCTATGTCGTTTATGGATTCTACATGAGAAAACATACTATCTTTGCATTTTAATTATAGTAACAATTCAAATAGGACCCATGAAGTGGATATTTTCGATGGCAACACACCTACTTCTGAATCCTCTGAATTTAAATCTAAATGTGTCAATTTTCGATTTGATGATGGTATATGTAGCTCTGTTGATGAGTCAGATAATATATATATATATATATATATATATTACTAATGAACTAGAAGCAGTTTACGAGCAGCCTACTACTTCTAATCAAACTTTAGGAAACATACTATTATTTTAATCCAAGGAAGTATATAATGTGATTTCAGTAATGAAACAACTTTCAACTTTTAATTAACCGTTTGGTGTATATTTCTCTAATAATAGTCTTTTTTGTTTCAGGCAATTAAATAATGAAGAAGGAATGGAACAATTTATCGAATTAGAAGCAAGTTAAGATCGGACATCTAATTATTTAATCATTCCATTTTTTTTTTGTTAATTTATATATTAAAATAAACTTCCTGTAATACGTACTGTAAGTGTTGATTTCTTTAGAAATAATATAGTGTGAAATCGTGTTTACATTATTAGATTTTAGATGTAATTTTTCATTACCTTGACTTGTTATTGTCGAACACAATGAGAATCCAAAGTAAGAAAACTTGTATGTAAAATTATATAATGTAAACACTAAAATCATGATGTCCACTATATAACCTTTATTTAGATTAGATGTATATGTAGAGCAAATATGCATTTCAGATACATTACATATAATACATATTTAATATATATATACGATGTATTTAAACTAGTATATTCCAAGAATGTTCATGTATATTGTATATACTAAATATACATTTCATATACCTTCTGTACATTCTATGTATTATGTATTGTCTGACAAAAGTATATGCATAGAATATCCATTTCATATACTCTGCATTGAAAATGCACATTCTGTGTATATAACTAAAGCTTAGTTGAATCTCCATAGGATGTGAAATAAATATGTTTGTGCTATGTGGGTACCATGAAGTACTAAATACAAAAAAAAGTTTTATATTTTTATGAGTAAATGGTAACTAATTTGCATTTCATCAAAGTGAAGTACACATTTGATCATACTCAATAAAATAAAAGCAGTTGACAGATTTCCAGCCCCTGTATATAGCATCATATCCTAGCTAATCTAATGAACTATTCAATGGTACATATGGACTGTATAGTTTATATATAAGTTATACTTTTTAATATTTAAATAACGATCAATCTCCATAAGTGTTAGCCATTTGAAAATAGCAAAATAGCGTTGTTTCAGAACACCCTTTGTATTCTACGTGAGCTTGCTTTTGGCACATTGCTTGGGTACTTGCATACGCAGATTCTTTCATTGATCTTTTATATTTAGGTATTGATGAATTTTTTTCCACGTCCATGATTTTTCGATAAATTTGATTAAAATGTGAATAACTTGGCAACATTGCATCTGATCCCTAAAAATTAAAATTATTTGTGAAGCCCACATAAAGCAGATTCCAAAACTGAAGAAAATATACGGGGTGTTCCTTTTAAAAATTAGACAAAATGTTGTGTCCCGGATTTATGGTACACTCTATACACTCGAGAATAATTTCAAAAAGTAGCACATGAAGTGTCCAATAACTTCCAATCGGATTTTTTCCTCAATTTTCATTAGTCTAGCAGCAATGGTCCGAGCGAGGATAGGTGGGCCACTCTATATATGAAGTGCTGGTTAAATATAATAAATCCTCTTCTTCGCCAGTAACCGCATGTGTACGTATTGTTCGGAAATTTTTCAATACCGCTGGCAACCCTATTTCCGAGATCCCCATGGTGTTGATCCTTATCTCGGACACCCTGTATTTTAAAAACAAAATCGATTAGAAAAAAAAATGATGTACGGTTTCATTTAATTTTACCTTTCTTAGCATGCCACGAAGTTGTGGGACACCTTGTATATTATGCTATTATGATATTATGCTATTATGTTATTATGTTATTATTTATTTCATGTTTATCTGATAATGGCACATTACCTTTGCCACGAAGCGACCCATGACACTTGAAAATTTTGCTTTTAAGAATTTCGCTGTGGCCATGTCGGGTTCTTGAACGTGCACTTACAATATAACATTACACGGGATCCCCTGCTTCGGTTCACCTCCTCAACGGAACGGCGTTTTCAAATTGTGAGACAATTTCGTACCCAGGGGCCACGCCCTTGTCGTGTCGTCAGGACGATAAATCGTAATGCATATGCATGACGGCGATTGATTTCTGCTGCCATGGCTAATTACCGCCCTAATTACGAAGAAGCGAATCACCATTCACCAGTAAATTGATCATCACCCTTTCACCTTAAGATGATTATTTTTAATTTATTTTTATTATGATTATCTGACGATGGCCTATTTCTGTTGCTATGGCTAAGAGTCACGAAGCGATTCACCATTCACTAGTGAATTGATCATCACATTTTCTCGTATCCCTGCGACTGCCGTGTATTTTCACCTTAATTATATAATATTCTTTCTTCAATTTGTATGAATTATTATGTGCATTGACTATTAATTGGTGACAAAACAGTCCGATGTTTATTATACAAATCATTAGTTTGCAACGAGCAATTATTTCGATAACATTTTTTGCCGTATTAAAACTCGGTGCACCAAATTCCTTATCTGTACACGAACAATAGGCGTTTTTTATTAGTGTTACTAGCCTTGCAGATTCTCGCATAAATTATACTTTTGCATCCCTGTCTTGCATCTGCTTCTGACGAGGAGAGTCTTAAGTGATGCTCATTGCGCAGGCTTCTTAGCACCCTTCCGCCACGTCAGTACGTGACAATACGTGAGCAAAATTGTATCGTTTTGCGAGCAAACAACGATAATGGCCCAAATTGCAGGGATGTAGGGCCTACAACGAACCCAATAGGTGCAAGATGGGCACTCTACATGTGGGTGAACTATGGAGGCACTACGAATTCGCGCTGAAGGAATAATGAAGACACACATCTTCAAATCGCCAAGACTCCCGGGCAAGTCTGGACATGAAATGCCGGCACAATGAAATGGCGGGCGAAACTGGCGCGGAATTGAAAGCATTTTCAGCGTAATAGAATGAAGACGTCTTGGCGGAATTAAACGTGAGTTTTCTTATTTTTATCGTGCCTCATCCTCGGTGGACGTAGGCCACTATAACTGCCCATCCAACTCCGTCCACCGTTGATCTAAATTGTTCATGATTTTCTGCTTACGTATCAACATCGTGTATATACCAATGGTCCCACACAATGCTATAATTTATTGCTTGCTAATACACATAAAGATTGTACAGATATTAACTTTAGGCTTGCGTTTTTAGACCGCTGAAAAGACATAATTCAAACTTGCACACATGCAACGGCAGTGGTGGAACACTAGAAGATACCAGCATACGATTTAAGCCAATTCCCGTACGATAGAATGAATGCTTCTGCAGGGAGCGAGCTTCAAACGTAAGTTTTTGCACAGAATTATCGTATATTCATAGTTACAAAAGGTTTGTGCATACATTTCGTACAATGATACAGGGTGTCTCACGCAAGGTATTGTTTAAAACATTATGGGGTTCGTGATCGAATGAAATATTGAAAAAATTCACTCAAACATACATCGTCGTGATCTCCCAATATAAAATACGTACATGTACGTACTATACTACATGTACTACACGTACTACATGTTTCTATCACTACAGCTTCTACCGGAAGTAGCCATCAACTTTGCTATTTTAAATAGAACACCCTGTATATTTTTACATATTCAGATTGCACGTTCAAATCTGAACATACTTTATTAAGCCTATAGAGCACTATTTGTAGTAGGTTTTTGAGGAAACAAATAATTTCCGAAATTTTTGCTTCAAATAGACGATTTAAAAAAATCATCATTTCTCTTATGAGTGAAATAGAAAACTAAACTTTTTTGCATATTGTAGCAGAAGCATTGCTCTAACATTACAACAATTCGTATGTGTTAATATTTTACTAGTACCTTTTCAAAAGTTCAATTATTATAAAGGTACACTTCAAAACGTCATAATTCATTTTTTTGTTGTAATGGAATGACAAGTTTTTTGTCAATTTTTAATCATGTTAATTATTTAAATATCAATTTAATCAAGTGGCTATTCATTTACGCGATGATTATGCAATTAGTGACTTTATTGAATGTAATCTTTTAAACCAATTCACCAGAAATCGACGTATTAATTTTACTTATTTAAATTTTCTCCTCAATCTTTCAGGGCATCCAGAACTCTCCAAAGTGAATCATGTGAGATGATCTTATATTTGTGTCTAAACCAATTCTGGGCCAACCTGGGTTTGGTTGAAGTGTGGTGTAAATGAAAGGTGTGTATGAATAACCCATTGGGTTTTGGTGAAATATTGTAGATCGTGATTGAGGGCTCCTTGTTCAGAGTTCTTGTTGAGCCCTTGTCATAGTTCTCTATTGCACCTTGAGTATATATTGAGGTGAGTATTGAGTGAGTGCCTGCGTGTGCGTGCATTGTATTTACTAATTTGTAATTACGCTTCCAGTGAGTTTAAAATTCGCGATTATACTTTGGGATTACCTTCCCGAGTCAAACGTATACGTTTTAACAGTGCTTTTCGGACATTTTGTCGCGATACACGAATTGCCGTGTTCTTGTATTCAATAAATAAATAGTGCAAGTATCTTGAGTACCGTTCGGATTACCTTCCGACGTTAAAAGTTTGCCGTTTTAAAGCCAGTGCGTAGTAGTGTCGAAAGTTCGGTTGTGGTTGATTTGGATGTGCCCTCCTTATCCACGCCCAGGCTGCTCCGAAGAGGTACGTCAGATTTCTGGATCTTTGCCAATACAACTTTAAAAGTAAATTTTAAGGTAGGTCTTTTTTTTAGATGAGCTCCAAGACTTATCAAAGTGAGTACAATTTTTCTGCACTTCCTCGCTGTTACGCCCACCGTATACAAGTATGCAGTACTTGCTTGTTGCTTGCTGTATACTTCGTATACAGTACTTGTTTGTTGCAAGTACATTAGTAAGTATACAGTACTTGCTTGTTGCAAAGTATATTACGAAGTATACTTACCGCGATCTATCTTCTTTTGTATGCTGCATGTTTGTTTTAGAGAACGCTTCATAAAGTAGATCCATTCCTCTTCACAATTGCGCCCCAACTTTACACTCACGTTTTATTTTATTGCTTTGCCACCGAAAATGCATGTTAGTACTAAGCAGGAAGTTCTTAACCCGGTGTCCGGATTGAGTTCTCGTGAAGCAAGTTGAGCCAAATTGAAGGTTCTCCGTAACACTTCAATAACCCATTGACTTCTGGTGCAGCATTGCTGATCGTGATTATGGGTTCTTTGTTCAGAGTTCTTGTCGAGCCCGAGTCATAGTTCTCTGTTGCACCTACGGTCATTGAGTACTGGTGTTGCGTTGTAGACAACAATCGAGAGTTTCTTGTGACACTGTTGACCTCAATTAAGTTGCCCTCTGCAGATTTGCGGGTTCCCTAGGTTCGAAAGAGTTAAGAATAACTGCGTTACAGCGTCACACAGTACGCCGCCTGGGCGAGCAGGGTTTTTCTTACAGGTCCGCCATTCATTTTTGTGTACTGTCGGCGCATATTCTCGCTCTGGGCGACGTACTTATATATCTTGCGCTGCGTATATGTACGTTTAGGGTTTTCAGGTGCGCATACATCATTGCGCCAGTACGTCGAAACAGTTACTAGCAGGGTCCCGTTGACCGTCTAGAATATGTACAGTAATACATAATGTATTACTATGTATATGGCACTTGTTTGTTGCAAGTGCTATTCGTATGTTTACAGTGCTTGTTTGTTGCAAGTACAATTACTATGTATTTGCCTGTTGCAAGTGATATTAGTATGTATACAGTACTTGTTTGTTGCAAGTACAATTACTAGGTATTTGTTTGTTGCAAGTACTATTAGTATGTATACATTACTTGTTTGCTGCAAGTACAATTACTATGTATTTGTTTCTTGCAAGTACTATTAGTTTGTATACAGTGCTTGCTTGTTGCAAGTACAATTACTATGTATTTGTTTGTTGCAAGTACTATTAGTATGTATACAGTACTTGCTTGTTGCATGTACAATTACTATGTATTTGTTTATTGCAAGTACTATTAGTATGTATACGCGCCACACATACTTCCATGTTGTCGGCGCATATTCTCGTTCTGTAAGACCTACTCATTTGATGTGCATATAATTAGAACCGTGTGTGAACCATGCATTGAACAGGGTTTTCCTGTTCAGTTACAATCTTTTAGCTACATTGAAAGTAGATGCATGTAAAACTGCGCCTCCATTGGGTTCCTCTAAACAGGTTCTCTTAAATTACTATGTACACAGTGCTTGTTGTTGCAAGTACGACAATAGTATTTTCTCTTTCAGGTACTATATAAACTGCGCCTATATTGGGTTCCTCTAAACAGGTTCTCTTAAATTACTATGTACACAGTACTTGTTGTTCCAAGTACGACAATAGCAATTTCTCTTTTAGATACTATATAAACTGCGCCTATATTGGGTTCCTCTAAACAGGTTCTCTTAAATTACTGGTACACAATACTTATTTGTTGCAAGTACAAACAATAACTTACCTCTTTCAAATACTATATACACTGCGCCTTCATTGGGTTCCTCTAAACAGGTACTCTTAAATTACTATGTACACTGTACTTGTTGTTGCAAGTACGACTATAGCATTTTCTCTATCAGGTACTATATAAAATGCGCAATATATGGTTCCTCTAAACAGGTGCTCTTAAATTACTTGTACACAATACTTATTTGTTACAAGTACAAACAATAACATTTCCTGTTTCAAATACTATATACACTGCGCCTCCCTTGGGTTCCTCTAAACAGGTTCTCTTAAATTACTATGTACCCGGTACTTGTTGCAAGTACGACAATAGCATTTTCTCTTTTAAATACTATATAAACTGCGCCTATATTGGGTTCTTCTAAACGGGTTCTCTTCAATTATAACGAATAGTACTTGTGAGTTCCAAGTACGCACAATAGATTTTTTTCTTTGAGGAACTTTACATGGAACAAGAACAGCAACAAGAACAGGAACAGGAAGAGGAACATGAGTAAAATATGGCTCCAGGCGAGATCTCTCATGTATAAAATAAAAAGATAACGGCATCAGTGATGATAACGGCAAATAATGTTATCTAAATAATTGCAACTTTGCAACTGGTCCCTAAAAATAAAAATGATTTGTGAAGCCCACATAAAAAACAGATTCTAAAAATGAAATAATATACAGGGTGGTCCATTTAAAAATGATACTAAATTATGTGTCCCGGATTTATGGTACACTCTGTATAGACGAAAATAATTTTAAAAAGTAGCACATCAAGTGTCCAATAACTTCCATTCAGATGTTTTCCTCAATTTTCATTAGTCTAGCAGCAATGGTCCGAGCGGGGATAGGTGGGCCACCCTGTATGTTTGTATATGTATTATTGTATTACTCTACAATAACTTCCATTCAAATGTTTTCTTCAATTTTCATTAGTCTAACAGCAATGGTCGGAGCGAGGATAGGTTGGCCACTCTGTATATTTGTATATGTATTATTATATTATTTGTTACAATTACAATTTTTATGAAACAAGAGTAATTTTTATAAAACATGTGTATTTTTTAAGAAACAAGCGTACTTTTTATTACCTAAAAAGTACGCTTGTTTCATAAGAATGACGCATGTTTTATAAAAATTTCTCTTGTTTCATAAAAATTGTAGTTGTTGTAACAAATAATATAATAATACATATACAAACGTTTCTCAACATAAATCATACATTTCTTATTTAATTAATTACGATAAATGAATACAGACGAAATTTCAATCCCCAAATAACTTCTCTGGATAAAACGATCTCCGTCATTCTCAAATCCCGCTAATGCATTTGTGTCATATTTGATACTTCGGTTCTGTTTCGTTCCATCAGGAGACAAAAGTAACTCAATCGAATTCCAAGAGTAGAAGTGTAATCGATTTTGAAACTTTGAATTAACTTTTCTAAAAAGTTTTTAAATTATGTTTCGATCGATTTATCACTGAAAGTGGTCGCTTTATTTACTAACTATTATAACAGCTTGCTGTTTTATAACTTTTATTCGTATAGCAGCGTGCAATACTCGTACAGCTGTGTTGAACCAAACTTATGTAAACTAATAGAGACTTCAAATAATAAATACTCGTATTGCTGTGTTTAACAAAAGTTATGAAAGTAAAGTAAAAGAGACTTCAAATAATATATTCATATTTTGTTTTATTTTTGTAAATTGTTGTTTAATTGTTGCAAAAATACATATCTCTACTGTTATGAAAACTTTTTTAAAACTAATAATAAATACTCGTATTGCTGTGTTTAACAAAAATTATGAAAGTAAAGTAATAGAGACTTCAAATAATATATTCATATTTTGTTTTATTGTTTATTGTAAAAATACATATCTCTACTGTTATGAAAACTTTTTAAAAACTAATTGTGTAGTCCTACTGTTAAAATTATTTGCACGTGAGTAACCCTTATATAATTGAAATTTATCAGTTGTTATTTACTACACTTTTTGAAAGCGAAATATATCGAAAATTACGCATCAGATCAGAAAAAGTTGCGAATAAAATTTGTTTGTCCCAAATAGGCCTATCCAATGATTTCTAATGTTGCTCCGAAAAAAAGGGGAGGGGGGGGAATTTGACATTTCAAATAAGTACCCCCATTTTTTTTACCATGGATCAATACGTAACTTTTGTTCCAAACATTTTGTAAAAAGTTAAAGCATTTTAATTTACCATCATTTTTTAAATTTAATTACATTAGTCCTTATTTGTTTTTCATTAATATTATATTTTCTCGTGCATGACAATTAAAATACCAAATGTCAAAATGTACAGTATGTCCCCGGATTGAGTTTACAAAAGGGATTTTTTTTAATTTTTACTTTTAAGTAAAAATGTTATAGGAATTATAATTCCTGATTCTTGTTGGCAAAATCAATTTCAGGAGTTCCACACCAGGCTTGAACTGTGTGAAGAAAATGGTCGGGGATTGATTAAATGATGTTATTTTTCTTAAGTGTGAAAATTAAATTTCTTTGTTTATTAATTAGCCAACACCCTGTATAAATAAATCAATGTTGTAATAACTGAAATTGTGTTTTAGATCAAGCAGAAATTTTATTTCCTATAACATTTTTAGCTAAAGAAAAAAAAAATCTCTCTTGTAAACTCAATCCGGGGACATACTGTATATTTATATATGATATGTTATTTGATTATGATATTTGATCTTTGATATTTGATATTAAAAATTAATATTGTTAAAAATCCAAGTATACAAGGAACGTAAGAATATTTATTAATAAAAATAAACTACTAATAACAAATCTGTTTAAATGAAATGCATTTTAATCATTATTCATTTATACTTTTGTATTTTTAATTTTTTATAATTTTTTTTAAAGTTTGTTTATCAATAAATGAAAACCATACACTACTATTTTGGCTAGTTAAAGTTTCTATTTGTTTACTTCCCTAGGGAGGAAAAGTATGACTTTTCTGTCTCACCTATCACATAAACAAGTATTTATGACCTTTGCTAAGAGGTGTATAACGATTTTTTGTTCTGTTTTGTATTCATCTTTCTTAATAGAAATAGGTTACCTGAAGCTTTAGCAGGGGATTTGGGGCACCCTGTATAGTAAATAGTTTATTTACAATAATAATAGTTATAATTTAATAGTTTATAATTTTATATCTGAAATAAATGACCTGATTTCTCTTGATACATAATTGAATTTATATTTTTTAATCGAACATAACATTGCAGCTGCACCGAATAAGCTTGGGGTAATTATTTAGGGTCACATAATTTTATCCACTCTGCATATTGCAGCGTAGAAGTGCAGCTCATTAGTGCCCTGCCATAGGCGTTATACCACAGTTATGCCGAGTGCACAAGCTTTTATATTTATATTATAAATAATGCTTACCAGTGAGTAATAATTTTTATTATATTTTTTTTTAACATTAATCTTAGCATTGGGAGTTGTTGCACTGAACTCTCCTGAATGAGAAAATCTACCGAAAATAAATTTACTATAATATTTTGAACATTTGACCGTATTTAAGAACTCACTAATGGGTTAATAATAATAATAATAATAATAATAGTATTCTGTATTCAAAACTCAATTATTGCTTGCAGAGAAAAAGATTTGAGACCGTCAACAATTACAGATAAAAATACAAAATTACAAATAATTCATTACAGATAACATGCTCATTACAAATTACAAATTAAAAATTACAAATTATAAAATTACAATTTTAAAATTACAAATTACCAATTACAAGTTACAAAATTACATTTTATTTTTTGTTTTATTATTATATCAGGCAAAATATGAAATGTCCATTAGTATTTTTGTATGCATATACAGAGTGTCCCAAAAATAGTGGACATGTTCAATAGCACGCCACTCAGGGATGGCCACTGAGTCCTTAAAACGCACTGAAAACGTTTTTTTTAATTTAAAAAAAAACAAAATTGAAAGGAACATTAAAAAACAGTAATCATAGACAGCTTTTTTATCAGTATTTTAATTGTTCGGTATATTGTTGTAAAGTTGATTTTTCCACACTTGTCCTTTTGAAATATTTAAACAAGCTATTAGAAATGAAAATGTGCAATAAGATTATTTAAAACAATTATAATTAAACAACTTACCACATGAGTGGCATTTCATTACTTCTAGCAGCCCTTCGAAACCTCCTGTAATATTACACCTTTGACTAGCAATATTAGTTAGCAGTAAGGACTAGCAATAAGCATTGCCAGTTTTTTTTAATTTAAAAAATACAACATTCAAAAAAACATTAAAAAAACATAAATCATAGACATCTTCATTATCAGTATTTTACTTGTTCAGCATATTGTTGTAACGTTGATTTTTCAACATTTGTCCTTTTGAAATATTAAAACAAGCTATTAGAAATGAAAATGTGCAATAAGATTATTAAAAAAAAAAATAATTAAACAACTTAAAACTTGAGTGGCATTTTATTACTTCTAGCAGTCTTTCGAAACCTTCTGTAATATTACACCTTTGACTAGCAATATTAGTTAGCAGTAAGGACTAGCAATAAGGACTCAATTGCCAGTTTTTTTTTATTTAAAAAATTCAACATTCAAAAAACATTCAAAAAACATAAATCATACACGGCTTTATTATCAGTATTTTAATTGTTCAGCATATTGTTGTAACGTTGATTTTTCAACACTTGTCCTTTTGAAATATTAAAACAAGCTATTAGAAATGAAAATGTACAATATTATTATTAAAAAAAAAAAAATTAAACAACTTAAAACATGAGTGGCATTTTATTACTTCTAGCAGCCTTTCGAAACCTTCTGTAATATTACACCTTTGACTAGCAATATTTTGAAAAGTATAGCCCGAGAAATTTTTATAGTATTTTTTAAGGACTCAGTTGCCATCCCCGAGTGGCGTTCTGTTGAGCTTGTCCACTATTTTTGGGACATCCTGTATAAGACATTTCAGCTGTTTAAAGTAAATTTGCTTATACTATATTATATATTGTATAGCAAATCGCTGCACCCTCTAAACCCTCTACACCTTAAAGGATTAAAGGATCCTTTGATCCTTTTAAAGGGGATTAAAGGTGATGATGATGATATATAGCAAAACTGCTGACTGATTTAGATTATCCTTAAAAAACAGTTTTAATCTTAATACATTATTTATAATTAACAATTAATGTTCTTGACAAATATATAAAGTACGTGTTGAGCTTGTCCCCTATTTTTGGAACATCCTGTATAAGACATTTCAGCTGTTTAAAGTAAATTTGCTTAGACTATATTGTATATTGTATAGCAAAACGCTACACCCTCCAAACCCTCTACACCTTAAAGGATTAAAGGATCCTTGGATCCTTTTAAAGGGGATTAAAGATGATGATGATGATATATAGCAAAACTGCTGACAGATTTAGATGATCAGTAAAAAACAGTTTTAATCTTAATACATTATTTATAATTAACAATTGATGTTCTTGACAAATATATAAAGTACGTGTTGAGCTTGTCCCCTATTTTTGGAACATCCTGTATAAGACATTTCAGCTGTTTAAAGTAAATTTGCTTAGACTATATTGTATATTGTATAGCAAAACGCTACACCCTCCAAACCCTCTACACCTTAAAAGATTAAAGGATCCTTGGATCCTTTTAAAGGGGATTAAAGATGATGATGATGATGATGATGATATATAGCTAAACTGCTGACAGATTAGCTGCTGACAATTACTAGTAAAAAACAGTTTTAATCTTAATACATTATTTATAATTAACAATAAACGTTCTTAACAAATATATAAAGTACGTGTTTCACCAACTATAAAATATATAAGTTTGAAGATTAAAAGTTAAATTAAAATTTGACTGTTCACTCAATTAATATGTATATTCACGCTTAAGAATCGCGCGTAAATGAAACTCTGCTTATTAATCATCGCAACTTCTTATTTGCAACACGGAGCTCAACAATAACTCTAGTAAGAACTTAGTATAATCCATTCATTAGTGTTATATGCTTGACTCCATCCATAAAGTTTCTCAACGGATAGGAAGGCAAAACTTCAATTTTGGTAATATTGATTGATAGTTATAGTATCTAGCGTGCACAACTAATTCAGTTGCGTATTGAGAGGATGCAAATTTTGTATTTTCATTGAACCGTTTCAAAAATAATTAGTACCAAATGGCTATTTAACGTATAAGCCAATATAATTATGTTAGTTTTCATTTTTTGAGTTTTATACTATGTTCTGTATAAAATTCTGTTATGTATGTATGTTATAATTATGTTCGTAATTATTTTTTTTTTTAAATCTCTCTTTGACCTCATATATGCAATTTGTATGTACCTCAAATGTATAAAATATAGCATTTGCTGCCTCGTCAAGCATGAAGCTGGCCCGATATGCCTTCTATTATGCAAAGTACTTTAAAATATCTGTAACTTGTCAAAATGGTGAGATGCGAAATGCACAGATCCTTCCGTGCACTGCTGAATATATAATCGAGAGAATATTATGATCAATATACACATACAAACACTGTAAACACTTGACCTAGTAAACGATCCTTTCAGTCTACTGAGTTATGATTAATTAGCTTTCTCAGTTGGAAAGTTATCACTGAAATTTATGAAAATTTATATGATGGATACTTGAAAAATTTTATGCCAGAGCTGTATACAGTATGCCTAAAGATAAATCCTCTGAAAATTTTACTATTAGTATATCTCAAATTAGTGAGAAAATCAAGTAATTAACTTTCTGAGTTGGTCAGTGTAAGTTATCAGTCACTGAAATTTCTAAAAATTGATTTAATGGATATTTTGAAAATTTTATGCCAGATCTGTATACAGTCAAGTATACAGTCGTTATTGTATGCCTGCATACAAATTTTCTGAAAATTTTACCACGAGTATGTCTTAAATAAACAGTAAAATTTATCAGTCACTGAAATTTTTGAAAATTGATCTAATGGATAAACATTCACCAAATGTTTTTCAAACAATTAGAAAAATTTCCATTTTTCGAATTAAGTTCGAAAAATGAATAATAATTCATGAGAAATGAATTAATTCTCATAAATGATGATGATGTATATTGTATTAATCACTTGATATTGATGATGATGACTAATGCTGTTGATTATAATGAATATAAACTGTAGATTCACTGTATCTTCTTCTAAAGCAAAGACTTCGAAAATAATATTTTCAACAGTAACTTTTTCGAAAAATGTTCACTGTAAACATTACATGAAAGTAGTGTATAACTATAAAATAAAAATGAAAAATGAAAATAATTTATTTACACATTTAATGCTACTTCTAAAAATTCTTATAATTGGTTATAGAACAATTAGAAAAGTTTCGAACTTTTGAATTGATTTCGAAAAATGACCAATAATTTATAAGAAACGAATTGATACTCATAAATAACAACGAGGATGATGTTGATGGTAGTGATTTGATGATGGTGATTAATGTTGTTGATGATCATGAATATGAATTAAAGATTCATGGTAACGTTTCAAAAACAATGTATCCAAAAATAATATTTTTAATAGTAACTTCATCGAAAACGAATTCATTGAAAACATTATCTGAAAATGATGTATACTATAAAATAAAAATGAATAATAGAAACAATTTAAATTGGAATTTTTGAATTAACGAATTGACCAGTATAAGTTATCAGCCACTGAAATTTCTGAAAATATATATAGTGAATATTTTGAAAATTTTATGAAAGATCTGTATACAGTATGCTTCACGATAAATTTCCTAAAAAATTGACCACCGGTATGTCTCAAATAAGTGAGAAAATCGAGATGTTAACTTTACGAGTTGGCCAATATATGTTATCAGACACTGAAATTTCTGAAAATTTATTTAATTGATATTTTGAAAATTTTATACCAGATTTGTGTATAGTACGCCTGAAAATAAAACCTCTGAAAATTTGACCACTAGTATGTTTCAAATAAGTAAGAAAATCGAGTTATTAACTTTCCGGGTTGACCAGTACAAGTTATTAGTCACAGAAATTTCTGAAAATTGTTCGAATCGATATTTTGAAAATTTTATGCCGGATCTGTATACAGAATGCCTGCATATAAATCTTCTGAAAATTTGACCACGAGTATGTCTTAAATAAACAGTAAAATTTGTCAAACTGAAATTTCTGAAAATCTATGTAATGATTATTTTGAAAATTTTATGCCAGATCTGTATACAGTATGCCTGAATACAAATCCTGTAAAAATGTAACCACGAGTATGTCTTAACTAAGTGAGAAAATAGAGTTATTAACTTTCTGAATTGGCCAGTATAAGTTATCAGTCACTGAAATGTCTGGAAATTTATCCAATGGATATTTTGAAAATGTTACGGATGATCTGTATACAGTATGCCTGAATACATATCCTGTGAAAAGTTGACCACCAGTATGCCTTAAATAAGTGCGAAAATCGAGTTATTAACTTTCCTAGTTGACCAGTAAAAGTTATCAGTCACTGAAATTTCTAAAAATTTATTTAATGGATATTTTGAGAATTTTAGACCAGATTTGTATACAGTATGCTTGAAAATAAAACCTCTGAAAGCTTAACCACTAGTATGTTTCAAATAAGTGAGAAAATCGAGTTATTAACGTTCCGAGTTTACCAGTACAAGTTATCAGTCACAGAAATTTCTGAAAATTGATTTAATGGATATTTTGAAAATTTTAAGCCAGATCTGTATACATTATGCCTACATACAAATCTTCTAAAAATTTTACCACGAGTATGTCTAAAATAAACAGTAAAATTTTTCAGTCACTGAAATTTTTGAAAATTGATCTAATGGATAAACATTCAACAAATGTGTTTCAAACAATTAGAAACATTTCCATTTTTCGAATTTTAGACCAGATTTGTATACAGTATGCTTGAAAATAAAACCTCTGAAAGCTTAACCACTAGTATGTTTCAAATAAGTGAGAAAATCGAGTTATTAACTTTAAGAGAATCTCCTAAAAATTTGACCACCGGTATGTCTCAAATAAGTGAGAAAATCGAGATGTTAACTTTACGAGTTGGTCAGTATAATTTATCAGCCACTGAAATTTTTGAAAATTTATTTAGTAGTGATTATTTTGAAAATTTTATACCAGATCTGTATACAATATGCATCAAGGTAAATCTCCTAAAAATTTGACCACCGGTATGTCTTAAATAAGTGAGAAAATCTAGATGTGAACTTTACGAGTTGGCCAGTATAAGTTATCAGACACTGAAATTTCTGAAAATTTATTTAGTGATTATAATGATTTTTTTTTGCCAGATCTGTATAAAATATGCCTCAAGATAAATCTCCTAAAAATTTGACCACCGGTATGTCTCAAATAAGTGAGAAAATCGAGGTATTAACTTTACGAGTTGGCCGGTATAAGTTATCAGCCACTGAAATTTCAGAAAATTTATTTAGTGATTATTTAAAAAAAATTATGCCAGATATGTATACAATATGCCTCAAGATAAATCTCCTAAAAATTTGACCACCGGTATGTCTCAAATAAGTGAGAAAATCGAGGTATTAACTTTACGAGTTGGCCGGTATAAGTTATCAGCCACTGAAATTTCTGAAAATTTAATTAGTGAATATTTTGAAGATGTTATGCCTGATCTATATACAGTATGCCTCAAAATAAATCCCCTGACAATGTTACGACTCTCAAATAAGTGAGAAAATCGACTAATTAACTTTACGAGTTGGCCAGTATAAGTTATCAATCACTGAAATTTCTGAAAAATTATCTAATGGATATTTTGAAAATTGTATGCCAGATCTGTATACAGTATGCCTCAAGATAAAGCCCTTAAAAATTTGACCACCGGTATGTCTCAAATAAGTGAGAAAATCGAGATATTAACTTTACGAGTTTATCAGCCACTGAAATTTCTGAAAATTTATTTAGTGATTATTTTTAAAATTTTATGCCAGATCTGTATACAATATGCCTCAAGATAAATCTCCTAAAAATTTTACCACCGGTATGTCTCAAATAAGTGAGAGAATCGAGATGGTAACTTTACGAGTTGGCCAGTATAAGTTATCACCCACTGAAATTTCTGAAAATTTATCTAATAGATATTTTGAAAATTTTATGCCAGATCTATATACAATAGGGTGGACCTTATTTTTTGACCTTAAAATTGTTGTCACGACGCCTCCTAGAATCATGCCACTAGGTGAAAAAATAATGTGTGCAAAATTTGAGATCGATTGAACAACGGGAAGACGTGACACATCCAATTTGAAAATTTGAAATTTTGAAAATTCTGTCAGAGTATATGTTTTAATATGTTTTTGAATTTTTATTTTTCTCCTTTATATGAATATTAAAAAAAATATATTATTTCATAAAAAATCTTGAAATCTGTCAAATGTAAAGAAATGACCTTAATATAAAAATATTATCTATGCCAATATATTTGTCATTTCGAATCCGGCATATTTTTCCTTCAGAGTATTCAATATACCTACCGATTATACATATATCATATCGTGGGTTCAGAATTATAATTAGGTAACTCAAAAAGTAGAGTTTTGAATAATAGACGAATTAGTTTTCCGCTTCAATTATTTACAATTACCGACACATTTAGTGAATCGTACTATTACTTTTTTTAATTTACTTATGTTGAAGAGATGTATACGGAGATCAGGGAACATACATTTTGTATAAAAAATAATAATTATTAATAATTAATTATTCAAACGTGAGATACATAGTTTTAGCACTGATTAAAATCGATTTTTGTAAATTAGGTTGCTGTTGATAAAATCTCGTTGTCGTTGATAACTTCCCAGATTTCAGTATGCAGTGAACAGTTCTTGTCTTTTCTCAAGCGACAACCTTGTTTGACATTTCATTCTGCACTGGGATCTGCATGGAGTAACTATAGTTATCCATTTTTCCGAAAAAAATCGGACTTCCAATTGTAAAAACTAGATATCTTCAGTTACCTAAATGCTGCGTTGAAAACGTACCTTATTTTCAATTTGTGTAGTTTGGAAATTGTCCACGATGAGTATCTAGATTCTACTCCCAGTTTCCTCTTATAGTATTCGAAAGTTACCTGCTAAAACAGTATACTGTGGTAGATAACTAAAATTCAATAAATTTTGAGTTAGCTAATTATAATTCTGAATCCACGATATATACAGTGTATTTCACAATGCGTAAATATTTACCTTATTTTTAATATATTTCTTTCCGTTGATTTTTTTTTGTTTCGAAAAACCGACCGTTAAAATGCTTTATTAACGGTGACTTTTATTTTAAGGCGTCATCATTATTGCGTAACTCCGATATATTTCAAATTTCTTTGCGTTGGAAGTCAGATTAAATAAATTTGTGAGCAGTTCTCATAGTGCTAATAATTTAAAATCAACGGGAAAATATTGTAATCAACACGAATATTAATGGCGATTAACAATCTCGGTTATTGTCTAGATTATTAGTCGCAATCATTAAGTCTAGTTGCTTAAATAACTATATTTTGGTATTAAAATGCACGAATAAAAAAAATAGCGTAAAGTGTCTGAATGCTCTATTGCAAGTTCAGTTTGGGAGATGAAGAAACTGGAATTAGAGACATTTGCATTTTCTAGCCCATTTGTACGTTCAAGTCTGGACATTAGCCAATAATGCTGTAGAAGCATTGCCAAGATTTACAAATTTATGCAAAATCTTCAGGCGTACGCCGAAATTGACGAAAATATAAGTCGAACTGCGCTAAAAAAAAGTTGTAACCATCTGTGGTATTTAGTACCGGAAAGAACTGCGATGTCATTTTTTAACAGTCAAATATCTGTAGACACAAGAAGGCGAATGGTGCATGGTCTTAAACACAATGATATTTTCGAAGAACCCGTGAAGAAATGTGCAATGCTACTGAAAGATGTTGGCGAATACACAAATCAGGGGATCGAAAGCTTCATTTCTAAAGAATCTCTGAAACTTTTTGAACGATTTTCATTGCCAACGGAATTCCTTGAGAAGGATCTTTCTATTTGGGAGAATGATGACGGATTTAAAAGATGCGCTAAAATTGTAAAAAGACTCAAGATTGTTAATGATGTTGCAGAACGAGGAGTTAAATTCATGAAGGATTATAATGAAGTTCTAACTAAAAACGAGGAGGAGAAACAATGTATTCTTCAAATCGTGGCGGACTATCGACGGCTATTCCCAGATACAAAAATGTACATTATCGAAATAAGCGTAAAAATGTTACTGACTTATCGTAATAGAAATTAAATCTGGTTATTACTACAACGAGAGTTTCTCTATTCTATATAAATTTTCATGTTTATAATTTTTTTTACGGGCTTGTGCCACGTGTTCTAGTTATTTTTCAGTCGTGAGAGTTTTCACAGAACATTTTCTTGCCGAATACAACGAATTTTGGAGATATCCTGAAAAAATATATATTTGCTATACAAGGTCGGGTTTTCAAAATTTCAAACTCAATGTGCCACGTCTTCTCATTGCCCGATCGATTTCAAACTGGCACACATTCTTTTTTCATCAAGTGATACAATACTAGGGGGCGTCGTGAAATAAATAACGAAAAAAAAATCATCAGGTACAAATAAGGTCCGCCCTAATATACAATATACCTCAAGATAAATCTCCTAAAAATTTGACCACCGGTATGTCTCAAATAAGTGAGAAAATCGAAATATTACCTTTCGAGGTGGCCAGTATAAGTCATCAGCCACTGAAATTTCTGAAAATTTATCTAGTGAATATTTTGAAAAATGTATACCAGATCTGTATACAGTATGTCTTAATATAAAAATTTGAACAATAATATGTCTCAAATAAGTGAGAACATCGAGATATTAACTTTCTGAGTTGCCCTGTGTACAGTCGATCAGTCACTGAAATTTCTGAAAATTTATCTAATGGATATTTTGAAAATTGTATACTAGATTTGTTTACTGTAAATCTAAAAATAAATCCTCTGAAATTTTGACCTGTAGTATGTTTCAAATAAGTGAGAAAATTGAGTTAACTTTCTGAGTTGGCCAGTGTAAGTTATCAGCCACTGAAATTTCTGAAAATTTATCTAATGGATATTTTGAAAATTTTATGCCTAATCTGTATACAGTATGCCTGAATACAAATCCTCTGAATATTTGACCCCTGGTATGTCTCAAATAAAATTTCCTGAATTATATAAATTTATAATAAAAATCTCTATCGCATTATCGTTAACTTTCGTTACTTCACTTTAAGATGATCATAGTTCGGTGAAGGGGACTAAGAAAATGGCATTAACTGATTACAGTTATTGATGTTAAGTTTTTAGGTAACGCTGCCCATCACTGATAAACATGAGAATGTGGGAATCAGGCAATCATCCCCCGAAGCAAGATTCAGAAAGGGATTTCTCGAAACTGCAGATAACTTGCACGTTCACGTAAAAATCAGACATTTTTATTTTCTATTTCTTAACACCTTGAATAATGTATTTGCTGGTGGAGTCAAATCTGCTCTTTATCGACGTTTGTAGCCGCTGTAATAGGCTTACTTGCCCACCTTACTTTATTTAATTTCAATCCTCGCTATGTATCCACTCCGTTTTGTACGGTTGAACCTATAATACAATATTTACATTATCGGAATTACCTTTTACAGAAAGAAGATAGTATAAACTTGGAGAATTCTGTTAATTAAAAAAAAAAAAACTTTATCATTTACATTAACGGAATTAACTTTTAAAGAAAGAAGAATCATTTCTTCACCTGAAGAAGCCACAGTGTGCCACACAAACAATTGTCGTGAACAATAATAAACAATTTAGAAAATTTTAAAAAGTGCGTAACTTTATTTCATACATTAGTGAATGAAGATAGTATAAACTTGGAGAATTCTGTTAATTTAAAAAAAAACTTTATCATTTACATTATCGGAATTAACTTTTAAAGAAAGAAGATAGTATAAACTTGGAGAATTCAGTTAATTTACAAAAAAAACTACCTTACAATTTACTTATTACCATTTTATTTATTAATAAGGAGAAATTCAAGGAACATCAGACAATTAAGAATGCTCGTAAAGTGTTGTCGTTGTTAGTTGTAAATTCTCTCAATAATTTGACACTCCAAATATTAATTACAGTAACGAAGGAACACCCAGCGTGACTTTAATTAATATTGAATATAAAATATACGGAAAAGCGTCGGAGTTTTGGTCTTAGTATCGTGAGTGTTTTGCCGGCATTCCAAAACGAAGCGACAAGTTAATTAGTTAATTAATTAAACAAATAAATGCCTAGACCGACCGCGACGGGTAATCAATTAAAGTAGACGGTATTTAGGTTAGACAAAATGTGAGGCGAAAATCCAAATATTTATACAGTTTGATTGATGGAAGGTATTTAAGGTCGAGAGATAATTTTAGCTCCGCTTTAATAATCTAGGTGGTAATGTTTCGCCATTCCTGCAATTTACAGTAAATGTTTCTTATAATACTAATATATGTTAATTCAGTCAGATATTGTTTATTTCATAAAAAAAATAATTATTGTATGTTATTTCCATGATTACTGTCAAATATTCAATGATCACTATAATTTTTTTATTTCTTCTGCTAAAATTTCAATTGGTTTAGTCTAAATTTTAATTATTCTTTTAAAGTAATTACTTATCATGTACTCGACGTATAAGAGAACATTGAAATAAATTATATAAAAATTTCACTGATTTCTATCCAAAGTTCAATTAGTTTCTGCTATTTACAGAGCATTTCAATGATTTTAATCAAAATTTAAATGACAAAATTTGATTTACTCAGTCAAAATTCCAATGATTAATCTGGGTTTACAAAAAAGTCAATATTTATTAAGCAATCAAAATTGTCATGTACGTAATGTATAAAATAGTACTCACATAAATTGCATCAAAATTTCAGTGATATCTATCAAAATTTCAATCAGTTTTACAAAAAAAGTTCAATTATTTTGTATTAAACTAATTGAAATTTCGATAGAAATCTGTGAAATTTTGATATAATTTATTTCCATATTCTCTTATACGTCGAGTACATGATAAGAAAATTACTTTTAATAAATAATTAAAGTTTAGACAAAAACAATTGAAATTTTAGCAGAAGAAATGATAATTTTATAGTGATCATTGAAAATTTGACAGTAGTTATTGAATATTTGACAGTAATCATGGAAACTTAACACAATAATTGTTTTTTTTTTATAAAATTTAACTGAACTTTTGGTAAAACGGATTGAAATTTTGATACAAATAATTTCAATATTTTCTAATACGTCGAGAACATGATAAGAAATATACTTTAAAAGAATAATTAAAATTTAGACAAAAACCATTGAAATTTTAGCAGAAAAAATGAAAATTTTACAATGATATTGAAAATTTGACAGCAGTTATTAAATTTTTGACAGTAATCATGGAAACTTGATACAATCATTGATTTTTTATAAAATTTAACTGAACTTTTGGTAAAACTGATTGAAATTTTCATAGAAATCATCGAAATTTTAATGTAATTTATGTGAGTATTCTATTGTACATTGAGTGTATTACAATTATTGTCATTTAGAATTATCTACCTGTTTTATCAATAGAATAATTAAAATTTAGACAAAAAACAATTGAAATTTCAGCAGAAGAAATGAAAATTTTATAGTAATCATTAAAAATTTGACAGTAGTTATTGAATATTTGACAGTGATCATGGAAACTTGACACAATAATTGAATTTTTAATAAAATTTAACTCAACTTTTAGTAAAACTAATTGAAATTTTGATAGAAATAATTGAAATCTTGATGTAATTTATGTGAGTATTCTATTGTACATCGAGTATATAAAAATTATTGTCATTTAGAATTATTTACCCTTTTTATCATAATAACTGTACTTTTCGTAAAACTGATTGAAATCTTGATAGATATCACTGAAATTTTGATACAATTTATGTGAGTATTATTTTATACATTAAGTACATGACAATTTTGATTGATTAATAAATATTGACTTTTTCTTGTAAATTCAGATTAATCATTGGAATTTTGACTGAATAGATCAAATTTTGTCATAAATGTTTTAAATTTTGATTAAAATCATTGAAATGCTCTGAAAATAACCGAAACTAATTGAGATTTCGATAGAAATCAGTGAAATTTTGATATAATTTATTTCAATATTCGCTTATACGTCGAGTACATGATAAGACATTTACTTCAAAAAATGTGATCATTGAAAATATGACAGTAGTTATTGAATATTTGACAGTAAATCGAAACTTGACACAATAATTGATTTTTTTATAAAAATTAACTGGACTTTTGGTAAAACTGATTGAAATTTGAAGTTGGTATTGTATGTTATGTTCTGTATTGATAGTTTAATCTATTTCATATGCTACTAATAAAATTTGTTTTAAGCCTTTATCTGTATTGTGTAAGAATTTACTATTTTTGTTTATGACGAAAGCATGATTGTGAAATTTGTGTATGATTGTTTTCTTTCTTCTGTCTTAATTTTATAATCTTGTTATTTTTTTTTAATTGTTTTTTCTTCAGATGATCTTTAAGTTGTAATGTTATATTATCCATGATTGATTGCAGATTTATTATGTCTTTTTTGCTATTCAAGATAATGATTAATAATTCAATTGCATACTTGTTACACTTATAGTGTTTGATATAAATACATGTATTGTTTAAGCAATGTAACATAATATTTAGCCATTGTTTAAAACTCTGATAGTTGAAACTGCAAATATAATATACTTAGAACATACATACATAATAATAAGACATACTCGTTTTCAAATTTTCAGACGAATTGCCTTGAGGCAAACTGTATACAAATCTGGTGTAAAATTTTCCAAATATTTTAATTAGATAATTTTCAGAAATTTCCTTGTCTAATAACCGACACCTAATGGTCAACTGGGAAAGTTAAACATTGGATTTTCTCTCTTGTTTAAGACATACTGGTCTTCAATCTTTCAGAGAAATTATCTTCAGGCATATTGTGTACAAATCTGGAAAATCATAAAAAAAAAAAAAAAAATTACAATTTCATGGATGGCAACAAACGCGACATTTTCGAAAATATCGAAAATTAAAACGTCTTCCAAAGTATATCAAGTGTGGTCTGGTATGAACCGTATGACTCCCCTGAATCGAATGAGACTATCGGCATCGAGATTGGACCGTTCGTTTAGAAGTTTAATTTTAATAGCCCTTTTTTGCTATTTTTATAAAATTTCCAACTTTGAGGGCGCATATCTCGAGGACCGCTGGGGCTAGGAGGCTGAATGTGTGCTCATTGGAATCAGTGATTCCAATGAGTGAATGTGCCTCTTAGGTCATTGGGAGCAACTCGAAAAATTGCGATTTTTCGGATTTATTTTTTTAGTCGCTTTGATCGGAAAATTATCGATTTTACGTTTTGTCAACTGCACTTTAATCCGCAGATTAAGTTACTCCGGGCTAAAGGTTGCGTTGCCTAGGTGCGGTTGTTTGATCCTCACTCTAATAGGGAAGTTATTTTCAGGAGTAAATCGTATCAACAGTTATCTTGAAGGATTAAACAGCGACTTAATTGGGGTTTGAACAACGCCACATGTAAAATTAACTATAGTTAATAATTGTGTCAAAACAACATTACACTATCGATTCTAAGGCAGCCAAAATAGTAAAAACAGAAAGAAATATTATTACTGCAATTTCACTTGCTCAATTTTACTTTTTTTTTACTAGTTTTAACTAGTTTTTAAGTAAACTTAATACCATCAAACTATGAATGTAGGTACTTAAACTCTGTTCCATTCTTATTTTTAACGAAGTTGGCTCTGTTAGGGTAACAGTATTGTTGGCCAATGTAAAAAGTCACTAGACTTGAAAAATAGGTTATATTTAAAAAAAAAGAGGTTATATTTTATGACAGTGGACAATGTTGCCTTAAAATTGAGTATCTATTGAGTACAGAACTTATTGGCTATTTTTATTTTAATATATGAATTAGGAAACGTAGCTAGAAATCTGGCTATTAATTTTTTTTTCAGTGTCATATCGTTTTTCTTGGTGTTCATGTGTAAAACTTTATAAAATGAAACCACAGTCCTCTTAGTTAAAAATAAAAATGGAACAGAGTATACGTCTAGTTTTAATTTTTTTTAAATTATGATTTGCACCTAAATGTTGTATTAGTTGTAAATTACAAATACACTTAATCATTTTGTTAACATACCTGTAGGTGCATTTGCTTAATAAATTTTAAATTTTAGTCTTTAAGTGTACTTGATCCTATAAGAATATTCTAAAAATGGAATCTACCACATCTCTAGTTTGTCCGCACATATAATTTGATTCCAGAAAGGCAAAGTTTGTACATTATTTGTTTTTTTTTCTTTTGAAGTTTCAATCGCTTGACAACTTTTGTTTTACTAGCTTATTAAGTAAATACATTTGGTACTAAGTATTAAAACAAGCAAAAATTTCGAAAACCGTACTATTTTTTAGGAATTTTGACATGTAGTAGTATCACCAATGTTGGGCTACATCGAATTGCCCACATTTTTTGTTATTTTTTTTTATTAAACTACAATCATGAGGCAATTTTTCAATTTTCGCTTTCTTAGTAAGGACACGTCATACTATCATGTAGCTCAATTGCTCACTGAATATTAAATTTTACTAACTTATTAATATGCTTGATTTTGGGTATAAGAAAATTTAAAAACAAAAATTATTGTTTTTTTTTTCGAAAATTGGATTTGAATTTCCTTTCCATAAATTCGGAAAGGTAATACCTACAAGCTCAAATATTCCACATTTCGTTACTTTTTACTACGTTTCAATGGTTTGCAATTTTCAAATTTAATAAGCTTATTGAGGGCACTTCATATTAACAAAAAAATACAAAAATCAAGAAATATACCATTTCTATTTTTTTGCAGATTTTTTATATGAATCCAGAAAGGAAAGAAGTTGAAATTTTCTCTATTTTCTATTATTTTTCTACTGCAATACCAATCCATTGACAATTTCTAGTGTGTACAGAATTTTGAAATCACCATAAAAGGGCAAATCTAATAAAATTTGAAGGAATATATTATAAAAGTTCAAAATTTTTCATTTTGGTTATTTTTACAGTAATTTAAATCGTCTAATAACTTCAAAGTTTTACTTATTTTTACCTTACTACTACTACTTATTACCTTATTTTACTAGCTTAATAAGTAAACTTGATACTACTAACGATGACACTATGATTAATACTACTAAACATTGAAAAAATAACTAAAAAGTACCATAAAGTACTTTACCATAGTACCTTACCTCTATTTTTTTCGGAATTCCGAAATCGATATTAATAGGAAGGTTTTTAGTTGTGTAATTTACTGATCCACTTAATATTTTTTTTTAACTTTGTTCTTTAACTTTAGTTTGTCCGCACATATAATTTGAATCCAGAAAGGCAAAGTTTGTACATTATTTGTTTTTAATTTCTTTTGAAGTTTCAATCGCTTGACAACTTTTGTTTTACTAGCTTATTAAGTAAATACATTTGGTACTAAGTATTAAAACAAGCAAAAAATTCGAAAACCGTACATTTTTTTAGGAATTTTGACATGTGGTAGGAACATCAATGTTGGGCTACATCGAATAGCCCACATTTTTTGTTATTTTTTTTATTAAACTATCAATCATGAGGCAATTTTTCAATTTTCGCTTTCTTAGTAAGGACACGTCATACTATCATGTAGCTGAATTGCTCACTGAATATTAAATTTTACTAACTTATTAATATGCTTGATTTTAGGTATAAGAAAATTTAAAAACAAAAATTAATGTTTTTTTTCGAAAATTGTATTTGAATTTCCTTTCCATAAATTCGGAAAGGTAATACCTACAAGCTCAAATGTTCCACATTTCGTTACTGTTTACTACGTTTCAATGGTTTGCAATTTTCAAATTTAATAAGCTTATTGAGGGCACTTCATATTAACAAAAAAATACAAAAATCAAGAAATATACCATTTCTATTTTTTTGCAGATTTTTTATATGAATCCAGAAAGGAAAGAAGTTGAAATTTTCTCTATTTTCTATTATTTTTCTACTGCAATACCAATCCATTGACAATTTCTAGTGTGTACAGAATTTTGAAATCACCATAAAAGGGCAAATCTAATAAAATTTGAAGGAATATATTATAAAAGTTCAAAATTTTCCATTTTGGTTATTTTTACAGTAATTTAAATCGTCTAATAACTTCAAAGTTTTACTTATTTTTACCTTACTACTACTACTTATTACCTTATTTTACTAGCTTAATAAGTAAACTTGATACTACTAACGATGACACTATGATTAATACTACTGAACATTGAAAAAATAACCAGAAAGTACCATACAGTACTTTACCATAGTACCATACCTCTATTTTTTCCGGAATTCCGAAATCGATATTAATAGGAAGGCTTCTAGTTGTGTAATTTACTGATCCACTTAATATTTTTTTAAACTTTGTTCTTTAACTTAGTTTGTCCGCACAAATAATTTGAATCCAGAAAGGCAAAGTTTGTACATTATTTCTTTTTTTGTCTATTAAAGTTTCAATCGCTTGACAACTTTTGTTTTACTAGCTTATTAAGTAAATACATTTGGTACTAAGTATTAAAACAAGCAAAAAAATTGGAAAACCGTACTATTTTTTAGGAATTTTGACATGTAGTAGTATCACCAATGTTGGGCTACATCGAATTGCCCACATTTTTTGTTATTTTTTTTATTATACTATCAATCATGAGGCAATTTTTCAATTTTCGCTTTCTTAGTAAGGACACGTCATACTATCATGCAGCTCAATTGCTGAGTGAATATTAAATTTTACTAACTTATTAATATGCTTGATTTCAGGTATAACAAAATATAAAAACCAAAATTAATGTTTTTTTTTTCGAAATTTGTATTTGAATTACCTTACCATAAATTCGGAAAGGTAATACCTACAAGCTCAAATGTTCCACATTTCGTTACTTTTTACTACGTTTCAATGGTTTGCAATTATCAAATTTAATAAGCTTATTAGGGGCACTTTATATTAACAAAAAAATACAAAAATCAAGAAATATCCCATTTCTATTTTTTGCAGATTTTTTATATGAATCCAGAAAGGAAATAAGTTGAAATTTTCTCTATTTTTTATTATTTTTCTACTGCAATACCAATCCTTTGGCAATCTCTTGTGTGTACAGAATTTTGAAATCATTATAAAAGGGCAAATCTAATAAAATTTGAAGGAATATATTATAAAAGTTCAAAATTTTCCATTTTGGTTATTTTTACAGTAATTTAAATCGTCTAATAACTTCAAAGTTTTACTTATTTTTACTTTACTACTACTACTTATTACCTTATTTAACTAGCTTAATAAGTAAACTTGATACTACTAACGATGACACTATGATTAATACTACTAAACATTGAAAAAATAACCAGAAAGTACCATAAAGTACTTTACCATAGTACCATACCTCTATTTTTTCTGGAATTCCGAAATCGATATTAATAGGAAGGCTTCTAGTTGTGTAATTTAGTGATCCACTTAATATTTTTTTAAACTTTGTTCTTTAACTTTAGTTTGTCCGCACATATAATTTGAATCCAGAAAGGCAAAGTTTATACATTATTTGTTTTTTTTCTTTTAAAGTTTCAATCGCTTGACAACTTTTGTTTTACTAGCTTATTAAGTAAATACATTTGGTACTAAGTATTAAAACAAGCAAAACATTCGAAAACCGTACTATTTTTTAGGAATTTTGACATGTAGTAGGAACACCAATGTTGGGCTACATCGAATTGCCCAAATTTTTGTTATTTTTTTTTATTAAACTATCAATCATGAGGCAATTTTTCAATTTTCGCTTTCTTAGTAAGGACACGTCATACTATCATGTAGCTCAATTGATCACTGAATATTAAATTTTACTAACTTATTAATATGCTTGAGTTTAGGTATTAGAAAATTTAAAAACAAAAATTATTGTTTTTTTTCGAAAATTGTATTTGAATTTCCTCTAAATAAATTCTGAAAGGTAATACCTACAAGCTCAAATGTTCCACATTTCGTTACTTTTTACTACGTTTCAATGGTTTGCAATTTTCAAATTTAATAAGCTTATTGAGGGCACTTTATA
Organism: Othius punctulatus; assembly: GCA_951805005.1. Classification (NCBI taxonomy): domain Eukaryota; kingdom Metazoa; phylum Arthropoda; class Insecta; order Coleoptera; family Staphylinidae; genus Othius; species Othius punctulatus. The sequence goes on from OX638141.1 coordinate 17,105,754, forward strand.
TTAAAAAAAAAATACAAAAATCAAGAAATATCCCATTTCTATTTTTTGAAGATTTTTTATATGAATCCAGAAAGGAAAGAAGTTGAAATTTTCTCTATTTTTTATTATTTTTCTACTGCAATACCAATCCTTTGACAATCTCTAGTGTGTACAGAATTTTGAAATCATTATAAAACGGCAAATCTTATAAAAATTGAAGGAATATATTATAAAAGTTCAAAAATTTCCATGTTGTTTATTCTTTCAGTAATATAAATCGTCTAATAACTTCAAAGTTTTACATATTTATACCTTACTACTACTACTTATTACCTTATTTTACTAGCTTAATAAGTAAACTTGATAGTACTAACGATGACACTATGATAAATACTGCTAAACTAAATAACTCTTCGATCGATATTGTGAGTGGACATACCAAGGGCGCATTTTTGTTTTATTTTAATACTAGGTAAATATACATAGGACGCAAGAGTGTCCTAAGATAACTTACCTATGTAGACATTGCAATTTGAAATCTCGTCACCCTTATTATTTTCCCTGATATATGCAGCATGGATAAAGTAAAATTGATAACGTATTATTTCACCGATTAATTTCAGAATCTTGCATGCCCTTACACTAGGAAACACACGAAATGATGTGTACAAGTAGCATGCTGACGCGGTCAATTCACATAACCCTTCGGTAACCCTTCGAGAGTAGCTGCTGGACCAACCGTAATCATTGATTGAGATAACAACTCACAATCATATATTCAACACATCCATCCCTTCTAGGATATTAAGTAAGGATCGCCTCAGTGCCGACTATATCCAGATCGATACACTAAATTTAATATTTTAAAGTACGTTGCATATTTCAGGGCATCGAAGCGCTATCTACCGCATCACTTGGTACTGAACATTTCATTTAATAATTTTCGGGAAGGTGAAATATCAAATGGCCGTAAAATATACAGGGTGTACACCACCCTTATCAGACCTTTTTCTCGGTAGTGTAATAGGCCCAAATATACGCCCAGTATAATACGCATTTACGCAATAAAGTAATAAAGTGACTCATATCTTAAAAATCATGAATACAACACAATTATTAAATTAATTCATTTACAAATAATCCCAGGGTGAAATGTGAGAAATAGCCCTCGCGACTCGCGCCAAAGCGTCGCCAAATATCTCAAGAGCCGAGGCCTGCATATGCACGGTTCTGGAAGATTCCATGTCGTGGTGTCACATAAACAATTTGGGTATCAGCGCCCCTTAGAAACGAGCAAGCGCCAGGCACGTAAAAATCACCTCGAATGGCAACGCTTTAAGTTAAGTGTAAAACTCTACGCTAAAAACGCATTAATACCACACGCACACTCAAGATTAATAATCACCATGATAACTAAGAGATGGGGGCGAATATTTAGCAGTAGATATGTGAGGGGAGTGGAGATTTGAAGCTGAAAAAAACCTATTTAAGCACAAGCCACACACGAGCGTGATGAGTAAGAAAGTTGCGTCGGCCACGGGCAACGCACACGACATTCGCGGTTTTGAGTATATAAATTCACGTCGGGTTATAATTAAATTAACGATTGCATATAACGTTGTAAAAAACGGAAAGTAGAGTAAAAATTTGAATAAATCGAAAAACGTACAATTCTAGGTACAGAGTAATTTAATGTTTTTATTGTTAACGATAATATAAAGTTGTTAAACCAGTCTCATTATAAATTCACGGGAGTGCTTATTCCTTTCAATCAACCCTAAGTTACCTAGAAAAGCCAAACACCGATTACCTATTCCTGTCAGTAAACAAAGGCGGCTCATACGCTATTCGTGTTTACGAATCACTAGAGGAAGCAATAACAGGTGTAATTGACGCCCACCCGCGCACTTCGTTCACACACCTGTTATTGTGAAATCAAATTCCCGCACTAGATTCATATTGACGGAAAATAGTGTATTTAACCTACCACAAGTTACCTAGAAAAGCCAAACACCGATTACCTATTCCTATCAGTAAACAAAGGCGGCTCGAACGCTATTCATGTTTACGAATCACTAGAGGAAGCAATAACAGTTGTAATTGACGCCCACCCGCGCACTTCGTTCACACACCTGTTATTGTGGAATCACCTCCTCCACTAGAATCAAATCGTCGTCAGCATCATAACATTTAAACATATAAACTCATCATACATCGCGCCCGCGATCGCAAACTAACGTGGCTGTATTCACCATAACAATAACAACTAATCAAGTGTTACCCTCCGACATACATCATCATATTCAAATCAAAATAATTCATAAAAATGATGGCTTCTTTATTTTAAATCATAAATGAGAACATAACGTGCATATTATTGAGCAGAGTGATTTATAATTGTATAAATAAATAAGTTGGATTAAATCATAATAATTTAAAAACATAATGTATACAAATACTGGTTTCTTTATTTCAAATCATAAAACAAGCACATAACGTACCTATTATTGGGCAGAGTAATTTAGAATCGAACAGATAAAATAGGCTGGATTAAATCTCAATAATTTGAAGACATAATGACAATTTATGGTTAAATATCGTAAACAAGAAATAAGTGGAATTATTAAAACCCCGCACAAACAGAGAAAATGATAAACGAGAGAATGAAGCTTGGTATAATCACAAGAGAAGTTATTAATAACCTTCAATGTTCCTCATAATAATATATTATAACATTACATAAACATTTCCGATTGAGGTAGCAGAACTGTTATTTGACACAACTTGTAACATGTCTGACGGTGATGACTACTTGTGACATTGGTGCTTGCTGTGGTCGTGGGTAGAATTACTAATTTACCTCAATCAACGTAAACAATGGGGCTCCAATAATTACATTATTGTGTGGACACCGACACAACCATGAAATTCGGGAAGATCGCGAGATACCTTTAGTAATCATTCATGAATTATTGGGGATATTTCAACATCTTTAAATAGTTCTATTTTTGATCATATCACTTTCCCGTAGTTAAATGGAGTGAAAGAGCGTGGTAATAAATGGTCTAAGAGGAGCACGTGCATGTATAACAAACTCTCGTAAATAAACTTCGTAGTAATAACCATTTTCAAATTATCAATTGAATAAATAAGAGAATTTACAAATTCATTAAAAGGTCAACGAAATCTAGAAAATAAATCAATTCATGTCATAATCGTCAACCTGTGTTTTATTTTCCTGTATGTTACAATTATATAAATTAATTTACATCATCATCAACCTGTGTTTTATTTCCCTGTGTCTTACAATTTCAGCGTGTCCATTATTAAATAAACAAAACATATCCTTAAATTGGTGCTTTCTTGTATTAATCCATTATTAGTGTACGTTAATTAACACATTACCAATAGCAAAGTACCTTGAGAGTAATCACGGTAGTTAAATTAAACGTCACGACGTGTAAGTACTAAATACGATCACAAATCACGAGCCAAAAATAATTAAAACATTATATAATAAGTCACGAGCCAAAATAATCAAGAAATTATATAATAATTTCACGATAAAAACGACGAATAATAAAATAAATATAATAAAATATTATCGGAGGGTTACAGTAGTATGACGTTTTAGAGGTTCAGGAAAAAAAGCATAACATAAGCCTACCTGAAGAATGTAGTAGACGTAGTTTCGATTTCCGGAAGTTACCGGAAGTAGGCCTAACTGCACTCGTAACTCGTAACTTTAGAATGAAGAGTCCTACTAAAGAGACTTGGAGGTTGTTCCTACTAAAGAAACCTACTCCTCCTTCCTGACAAATTTGTTCATGTAATTGCAATAATGTTTCCGTAGAAACAATAGCTATAAAGTGATATGATTCTGCGATGTAGTAGGAATGTTCTTTTTCAAATAGTAGATGAAATAATTCTGACGGATTTGAATAATGTTTTGTACGTTAACACGTTATGAAATATGCGATATTGTTTGACTCGTGTAATTTGCAAAACTCGTTTCGCTCGTTTTGGCAAATATTACACTCGTCAAACAATATCGCACTTTTCATAACTGATTACGTAAATAAATTTAAATCTATTATGATATAATAGATCGAGCATAATAAAAATATAAATAAATATTGTTTTAAATAAAAATGAATGCATTTCTCACTACGAAAAAATTCCCTTGCTATAATGGCGAAACTTTCAATATGTGGTATTTCAGTCAATAGTAATTGGGTTTCCACCTGATTTATTATGAATGAGTTATAGTAGTCCGGCGGCCACATTTTCAATTTTATCCGATATTTCTACGGTTACCTAAAATATATAGCCGACCAATTGCACCTAAGAGATTAATAAAACGATTAGAGTTATTGTAAAGGATTGTTGGGAAAACCTGCTCGGAACTTGTACACAAAAGGGAAATATAATTTGCAGTTACAATTCCCCTATATCAAAGCAGAATAGTCCATTCCAGAGAATTGCTTTCATATCGTTATTTCAGTCTTTGAATATTTAAAATAAAATTTTTGCCAAAAATTTTGTTTAGGAAAATGCTAAAACATACTTTTAGAGATCGTTAAATTGGTCTTCGAAAATTTTTGTGAGCGTTATTAATTTTTAACAAAAAATGTTTAGGAAAATGCAAAACATTGTTTTAGAGATCGGTATTTCAGACTTTGAAAATATAAAATTTTGGTGAGCGTTTGGACATGCCCTCAAAATATGCGCATATACAGGGCTAAGTCTAGTATAATTTTGGTTTTTAAATTTTCTTATACCTAAAATCAAGCATATTAATAAGTTAGTAAAATTTAATATTCAGTGAGCAATTGAGCTACATGATAGTATGACGTGTCCTTACTAAGAAAGCGAAAATTGAAAAATTGCCTCATGATTGATAGTATAATAAAAAAAAATAACAAAAAATGTGGGCGATTCGATGTAGCCCAACATTGGTGTTCCTACTACATGTCAAAATTCCTAAAAAATAGTACGGTTTTCGAATTTTTTGCTTGTTTTAATACTTGGTACCAAATGTATTTACTTAATAAGCTAGTAAAACAAAAGTTGTCAAGCGATTCAAACTTCAAAAGAAAAAAAAAGAAATAATGTACATACTTTGCCTTTCTGGATTCAAATTATATGTGCGGACAAACTAAAGTTAAAGAACAAAGTTAAAAAAAATATTAAGTGAATCAGTAAATTACACAACTAGAAGCCTTCCTATTAATATCGATTTCGGAATTCCGGAAAAAATAGAGGTATGGTACTTTGGTAAAATACTTTATGGTACTTTCCGGTTATTTTTTCAATGTTTAGTAGTATTAATCATAGTGTCATCGTTAGTAGTATCAAGTTTACTTATTAAGCTAGTAAAATAAGGTAATAAGTAGTAGTAGTAAGGCAAAAATAAGCAAAACTTTGAAGTTATTAGACGATTTAAATTACTGTAAAATAACCAAAATGGAAAATTTTGAACTTTTATAATATATTCCTTTAAATTTTATTAGATTTGCCCTTTTATAGTGATTTCAAAATTCAGTACACACCAGAGATTATCAAAGGATTGATATTGCAGTAGAAAAATAATATAAAATAGAGAAAATTTCAACTTCTTTCCTTTCTGAATTCATATAAAAATTCTGCAAAAAATAGAAATGGGATGTTTCTTGATTTTTGTATTTTTTTGTTAATATAAAGTGCCCTCAATAAGCTTATTAAATTTGAAAATTGCAAACCATTGAAACGTAGTAAAAAGTAACGAAAGGTGGAACATTTGAGCTTGTAGTTATTACCTTTCCGAATTTATGGAAAGGAAATTGAAATACAATTTTCGAAAAAAAAACAATAATTTTGGTTTTTAAATTTTCTTATACCTAAAATCAAGCATATTAATAAGTTTGTAAAATTTTATTTTCAGTGGGCAATTGAGCTACATGATAGTATGACGTGTCCTTACTAAGAAAGCGAAAATTGAAAAATTGCCTCATGATTGATAGTTTAATAAAAAAATATCAAAAAATGTGGGCAATTCGATGTAGCCCTACATTGGTGTTCCTACTACATGTCAAAATTCCTAAAAATTAGTACGGTTTTCCAATTTTTTGCTTGTTTTAATACTTAGTACCAAATGTATTTACTTAATAAGCTAGTAAAACAAAAGTTGTCAAGCAATTGAAACTTCAAAAGAAAAAAAAACAAATAATGTACAAACTTTGCCTTTCTGGATTCAAATTATATGTGCGGACAAACTAAAGTTAAAGAACAAAGTTAAAAAAAAAAATAAGTGAATCAGTAAATTACACAACTAGAAGCCTTGCTATTAATATCGGTTTCGGAATTCCGGAAAAAATAGAGGTATGGTACTATATTAAAACACTTTATGGTACTTTCTGGTTATTTCAATGTTTAGTAGTATTAATCACAGTGTCATCGTTAGTAGTATCAAGTTTACTTATTGAGCTAGTAAAATAAGGTAATAAGTAGTAGTAGTAAGGTAAAAATAGGTAAAACTTTGAAGTTATTAGACGATTTAAATTACTGTAAAAATAACCAAAATGGAAAATTTTGAACTTTTATAATATATTCCTTCAAATTTTATTAGATTTGCCCTTTTATAGCGATTTCAAAATTCTGTACACACTAGAGATTGTCAAAGGATTGGTATTGCAGTAGAAAAATAATAAAAAATAGAGAAAATTTCAACTTCTTTCCTTTCTGGATTCATATAAAAATTCTGCAAAAAATAGGTATGGGATATTTCTTGATTTTTGTATTTTTTTGTTAATATATAGTGCCCTCAATAAGCTTATTAAATTTGAAAATTGCAAACCATTGAAACGTAGTAAAAAGTAACGAAATGTGGAACATTTGAGCTTGTATGTATTACCTTTTCGAATTTATGGAAAGGTAATTCAAATACAATTTTCGAAAAAAAAACAATAATTTTGGTTTTTAAATTTTCTTATACCTAAAATCAAGCATATTAATAAGTTAGTAAAATTTAATATTCAGTGAGCAATTGAGCTACATGATAGTATGACGTGTCCTTACTAAGAAAGGGAAAATTGAAAAATTGTCTCATGATTGATAGTTTAATAAAAGAAATAACAAAAAATGTGTGCATTTCGATGTAGCCCAACATTCGTGTTCCTACTACATGTCAAAATTCCTCAAAAATAGTACGGTTTTCCAATTTTTTGCTTGTTTCAATACTTAGTACGAAATGTATTTACTTAATAAGCTAGTAAAACAAAAGTTGTCAAGCGATTGAAACTTCAAAAGAAAAAGAAAATAATGTACAAACTTCGCCTTTCTGGATTCAAATTATATGTGCGGACAAACTAGAGATGTGGTAGATTCAATTTTTAGAATATTCTTATAGGATCAAGTACACTTAAAAATTTAAAATTTATTAAGCAAATGCACCTACAGGTATTTAAAAAAATGATTAAGTGTATTTGTAATTTACAACTAATACAACATTTATGTGTAAATCATAATTTAAAAAAAAATAAAAACTAGACGTATACTCTGTTCCATTTTTATTTTGAACTAAGAGGGCTGTGGTTTCATTTTATAAAGTTTTACACATGAACACCAATAAATACGATATGACACTGAAAACAATATTAATAGCCAGATTTATAACTATGTTGCCTAATTCATATATTAAAATAAAAATAGCCAATAAGTTCTGTACTCAATAGATACTCAATTTTAAGGCAACATTGTCCACTGTCATAAAATATAACCTGTTTTTTTTAAATATAACCTATTTTTCAAGTCTAGTGACTTTTTACATTGGCCAACAATACTGTTACCCTAACAGAGCCACTTCGTTAAAAATAAGAATGGAACAGAGTTTAAGTACCTACATTCGGAGTTTGATGGTATTAAGTTTACTTAAAAACTAGTTAAAACTAGTTAAAAAAAAACTAGAAACTAGTAAAATTGAGCAAGTGAAATTGCAGTAATAATATTTCTTTCTGTTTTTACTATTTTGGCTGCCTTATAATCGATAGTATAATACTGTTTAGACACAATTATTAACTATAGTTAATTTTACATGTGACGTTGTTCAAACCCCAGTTAAGTCCCTGTTTAATCCTTCAAGATAACTGTTGATACGATTTACTCCTGAAAATAACTTCCCTATTAGAGTGAGGATCAACCAACCGCACCTAGGCAACGCAACCTTTAGCCCGGAGTAACTTAATCTGCGGATTAAAGTGCAGACAAATCGGAAAAATCCGAAAAATCTCGATTTTTCGGGTTGCTCCAAATGACCTTAGAGGTATGTGTCTAGACTGATTGGACCTTCCTGATTCCAATGTGCAGACATTCAGCCTCCTAGCCCCATCGGTTCTCGAGATATCTGCCCTCAAAGTTGGGAAATTTTATATAATAGCAAAAAAGTGCTATTAAAATTAAACTTCTAAGCGAACGGTCCAATCTCGATGACGATAGTCTCATTCGATTCAGGGGAGTCATACGGTTCATACCAGACCACACTTAATATACTTTGGAAGACGTTTTAATTTTCGAAATTTTCGAAAATGTCGCGTTTCTTGCCATCTCGAAGAAATTCCATTTCGAGAACGCCTCAACTGATTCGGACGAAATTTGGATGGGTCATAGAGGGCCCAAATACAAGCACAATTGAGAAATAGTGGCCCCTAGTGCTGAACACAAACTTCAAACGGTACCTCCCTAACATAAATCAAATAAACACCTAAATAGATCGATTTAGTCCTGTTATATATCTAGGAGTGGATCTAGGAATCGACTGAACAACACAACTGCCATGTGTATACTGTCTTTATTAAACTCCTATGCGTGGTCGTTGCGGTAGGTTAGACAACCTTCTTTACCTCTAAGGCACATACATTACATACATTACATCGTTACATCTATATTACATACATCTATTACATCTCCCGTATTACGTTACATAGTCATACAGTCTTTTTGGCTCTTTTACAGTTCACTCTTTTTACAATGTTATCATCTACAAAGTTATCATTTACAATACAATCATCTGTAATGTTGTCATTTACAATATTATCATCTGTTATGTTGTCATTTACAATGTTATCATCTGCAATGTTATCATTTACAATATTATTATTATATACAAAATTTGAACGTTGTATCACTTCGTTTGAACCTTTGAAGTTTTTAATGTAAACACTATTTCTTATTATACATCTTCCATCCGCCTTTTCTATTTCGTAAGTTCTTTCTCTTATTTTATTCTTAATTTTTCCTAGTTTCCAAGTGCTTTTAGGCTTTTCTTGGAACCAAACTTGCATTCCATTTCTAAGTTCAACGTTTGAACGTACACCTGATTTGTCATAATAAATTTTTGATTTGATGTGTCTTGTGTCAATTTTGTTCTTTAGTTTTGTCTTATTTATAATTTGAGAATTTAGTTTGTTTCATTAATGGGTAAGTTGTCTCTTAAGTTTCGTGACATTAATATCTGAGATGGTGTGTAGGTATCATAGACAGGGGTGTTACGGTAACTTCATAAAGCTAAGTATATGTCTTCTTTATTTTCTAATGTCTTTTTAATTAATTTCTTAATGGTTTGAATTGATCTTTCTGTAAAACCGTTGGATTGTTGGTGATATGGGGATGATTTAGTTATTTGAAAATTCCATTCTTTGGAAAATGTTTCATATTCTTCACTGATGAATTGTCTTCCACTATCTGATACAACAATTTTGGGTATTCCATGTCTAGCAAATATGGATTTTAATTTGTTGATTACATTTTTGGAAGTTAGATTTTTGTTCAACGTCATGATTTCGGGATATTTTGAGTAGTAATCCACTGCAATAAGGAATGTTTCACCTTGTATTTCAAATAAGTCAATTCCTATTTTTTGCCATGGTTTTTTAATTATTTGATGATTTATCATAGGCTCTCTTCTATTCAAGTTTGAATATTTATTACATACGTAACATCTATTAATTACATTTTCTATATGTGTTATCATATTAGGCCAATATACTGCAAATTTTGCTCTCGATATGCATTTATTTATACCTAAATGACCTGTGTGTATGTCTTCAAGGACTTTGTTTCTCCATGATTTTGGTATAATGACTCTTTGATTCATATATATTAAGTTATTGCTTCCCATTGTTATTTCTGACTTTAATTTGTAAAATGGTTTCAAATTTACTGTCATTTTATTTATGCTCTTTGGCCATCCATCCTTAATAAAGGTTTTTATCATTTTTAATTCTTCATCATCTTCAGTTGCTTTTATCAATTGTTTTAACCTGTCCTCTTTAATTGTTTTTTTTTTCGATTGGGCATACTTGAGCGTTTAACTCTAAATTATCTTCGAATACTTTATTTACTGTTGCTCGTGATAATGTATCAGCTATTATTAGACATTTGCCTGGTTTCTAAACTAAATTTATTTTATATTTTTGTAATGTCAAAAGCATTCTTTGTAATCTAGCTGGGCATGAGTTTAATGATTTTTTGAATATGGAAATTAATGGTTTGTGATCGGTTTCAACTGCAAACTCTCTTCCATAAACATATTGATAGAACTTTTGTACGCCAAAACATATTGCTAATAGTTCCTTCTCTATTTGAGCATATCTTTGCTGAGTTTCTGTCATAGCTCTAGAAGTATGTGCATATGGTTTTTCATTTTGCAAAAGTGCTGCTCCTAAGCCTGAGCTAGATGCATCAACTGATATTGTTATTTGCTCTCTTGGATTAAAATACTTTAAAATTGGTTCTTGTGAAATTATCTTTTTTAATTCGTTAAATGCTTTTTCTTGAGGGTGTTCCCATGAAAATATATTGTTATCTTTAATTAAATCCCTTAATGGTTGAGTAATTTCTGATAAGTTTGGAATAAATTTTCCTACATAAGTTATGAAACCAAGGAATCTTTGGACATCTTTTCTATTAATTGGTTTGGGCATTCCTACGATGGCTTCAATTTTATCTTCATCCATTGATATACCTTTATTTGAAAACTTATGTCCTAAATACTTAACTTCATCTAGACCAAATTTACATTTGTTTCTATTAAATTTTAAATTTTTTTCTCTAGCTATCTTAAATACTTCTTCCAATATTTTGTCATGTTCTTCTTTAGTCTCCGCATGAATTAAAATATCATCGACATAGATTACTACACCTTTTATATGAAAAATTTCTTGAAAAGTTTCTTGGAATACTTCACTAGCAGTTTTAATACCAAATGGTAGTCTATTGAATTTGTATCTACCATGAGGGGTTGCAAAAGTGCATAACTTACTAGATTTTTCATCTAATAGAATGTTCCAAAATTCAATAGCTGCATCTAATAATGTAAATATTTTTGAACCATTCAAATTTCTTGTTATTTCGTCCATGTTTGGTATTTTGTATTTTCTATCTATTATAACTTCATTTAAATCTCTTGGATCTAAGCAGATTCGTAGAGAACCATCTTCTTTTCTAACTAGTACATATGAATTTATCCATTCTGAGCTGCCTTGAACTTTTTCTATTATTTTTAATTTTTCAAAATTTTCTAAACATTTTTTAAATTGATCATGTATAGCAAAAGGTACATTTCTTATTGAATTTACTACTGGTTTTGCATGTTTTTGTATTTCAATGTGATATGGCTTACTTGTTTTACCTATACCTTCAAATACATTTTTATATCTATAGGTTAATTCTTCATAATTTTTGATTTGGTTTTTATTTACTGTATTAATGAATTTAATATCCTCATCATTTTTTATGTTTACTATTCCTAAATGAATACATGTTTTTAAACCTAAGATTGACCCATTATTACTTTTGTCTACAAAGAATTCAGTTTTCTTGAAACAATTTCCATTATAGTATAAATCTAGATAACATTTTCCCAATATAGGAATTTTATCTCCAGTAAATGTGACTAAGTTTTCCTTAATGTTCTCAATATTTTTTAAATTAAATTTACACGCTTTTAATTCAAAGTAGGAAATTATATTGACACTTGCTCCCGTATGTATTTTAAATTTAGCCTTTACATCTGCATCTTCACCTATACTCAAGTCTATAATGCAATGATTAAAATTATTGAGGTTTTTGTTTCCATTATTAATTGTGTCTATACTCAAGTGATCATTACAATTATCCGATTGATTCACTTGGTTTACAGATTTATTCCTACATTTATTTGCAACGTGATTGTCCTTTTTACATTTGAAACATTTTTTACCGTATGCTGGACATTTATTTATCGGATGTGATTTACCACATCTTGAACAGTCTTTAATTTCTCTTTGTACCTGATTGTAATTTCTATTTTCGTTCTATCTTGAAGAATCTTCTCGGAGTTTTTGTGTTGTTTTCTTCCGATTTCTTACTTGATCCACTTCTTTGTAATTTCTTGTCTTGTCTCCACTCGTTGATTGTTTCATATCCTGAAGCTGCTGTCTGGATGTTTCGGTTAACACACATGTCTCGATTGCTTTTTCCAGGGTGTACTCTTGATGTTGTAGAAGTTGCTGAAAAACGATGATTAGCATCGTTTTTATTAATTCCGTTTTACAATTTTCAGGGAATTCGCACTGTTTTGCTTGGTTTTTTAATGACGTGACATACTGTTCTGTGCTTTCCTCATTTTGGCGGGACGTGAAGAATTTATATCTCTCGTAGGTTAGGTTCTTTTTTGGAATGAAATAGTCATTAAATTTCTTCTTTAGTACAGTAATTTTGTCCTTATCATCGTCACTAAATGTGAAGCTATTGTAGATTGCAATGGCTTATTTGCCCATTAAATGCAATAAATGTGCACATTGCGTTTTTTATGGTTTTGAGTCTAATTCTACAGCGGCGGAGTATATTTCATACCTCTGCTTCCATTGTCTCCAATTCTCACTGAGATTGCCGTTTAATTTAATTGGTTGGATTCCTCTGCTTTCCATTTTCACGTCTTCTTTTTATTTCTCCTTTTAATGTCCGTTAAGCTGCGCCATGTTATATATCTAGGAGTGGATCTAGGAATCGACTGAAAAACACAACTGCCATGTGTATACTGTCTTTATTAAACTTCTATGCGTGGTCGTTGCGGTAGGTTAGACAACCTTCTTTACATCTAAGTCACGTACATTACATATATTACATCATTACATCTATATTACATACATCTATTACAAGTCCCCTAAACTTAAAAATTACCAATATTAATTTTTAACCTTTGCGACAAAAACTTTGAAAATATCTTTTCGAATTGTTTGATAACAGTATCCCGGATACAAGGCAAGCATTCGTTAAAGGATTAACAGCTGGTTTGATTTAAATTTAAGAATAAAAGTTTTCCCCTAATTTTTTTATACTATCCAGCTAATTTAAGGGGTGTGTATTTTTGTAATTGAACGTCCTAATACTCTGATGTTTACAGATTTAATTATGTTTTTTATAAATAGGAAATAACTATAAGTAAATCATTTCCTTGAAATAGACTAAGGCACAGAAACGCTTCGAATAATAAAGATGAAAAGTCTAACTCCCCTATTCTGTTCCCGTACGCTTGTGCGGGTAAATTTGTTTCCGCTTCCAACTTGTCCTTTCCACTTCCTCCGACGGCATTTTATGCGAAAAATTTCCCAGAGTTATTTTGCAGATTACGTTGCGTAATACCAGGAAAATATATTTATATTAACGTAATAGGGTGGACATTTTTTAAACCTCAAGAACCTCAAATAGATATATAATTTTGTCGTTATAAAGATAGTGTGAGGATTATTAATGAATAAACATTAATTATCGTACTGCAAATTTTTACATTATTTTAATCTTTATTAATAAACATTAGTTGTTACATATCTAAATGGCCTTATTTTATTGTGAGATATTTTTCACAATAAAACAATAAAGTTTTTTCAAGTATTCACGGAAGTTTGACACGTATAAATGCCTTTGAATTTATAAATTTACCAGAAATGTGTAGCCGCATTTTGTAAAATACCCCAATCTTTAACAGATGAAATATTATGTCCATACATCAAAACGTATTGCTATAATAAAATACAATCTAAGTATGATAAGAATTAAATGTTTTTATATTAAATATGGATATACAAGGCACTATTGTACTATTATTGAACGATAGGAATGCATATAAGTTGGTCGCTCACAGTAATTTTAATTAATATTTGTTAATGATTTAAACATTTAACCACCAGAATTTCAATTTGATTAGTCACTAAAGCCTCTAGAAGCAACTTGAAAAACTCGCGATTTAGTCGATTTGAATTTTTTATTTCAACAGGAATCCCATAAACTATTAACCAACTACTTGCATGGGACACACTGTATATGTAAGTGCAAAACTAGCTATGGCACTTTTATTTTCGTTAAAATAGCAAAGATCAGTTAAACAGTTCTGCAATTATAATGATGTGCTGGATATTGAAAAGTAAGCAATACTATCTGAAAATGAAATCATCAATATTATAAGTATATCAAAGTATATGTAAATGCAAAACTAGCTATGGCACTTTTATTTTCGTTAAAATAGTGAAGAACAGTAAATGACTTCTGCAATTATAATGATGTGACTGATATTGAAAAGTAAGCAATACAATGTGAAAATGAAATCATCAATATTATAAGTATATCAAATTGGAATATACCTATACAGACTTATCGATATAGAAAATCTTTGAATATTATTTATCAAAGTGCTGTAATAATTTTTGAAAACATATTTTAAGCAATTATCAAGAAAGAGTTTTTAATTGAGACTCCGAAAAAATGTATTTTCTTGCAGTAGTTTTATTATGTATGGCACATTTTCTATTACCTACAGCACAGGTCTGCATTAATTTTTCATAGTTGCCCTTAAATAAATAATATAATGACAGGAACATACTAACCATAAGTCCGGAGTAATTACCGGTCCACCTTGGCTTGTTCATTAAACTATAGAATGATTCAACTCACTTACTGCTCCTTAGAATGAAAAGCAAAAATAATTGTATAAATATATATAAAATATATACGAGGGCTGTTTGACGGAAGAGTGACTTTTTAATGAAAACGTTATTTTTCTGTTCAAAATATATTTTATTTGTCAACATAACACCCTTTCAAGTGTACACACTTAGCCCGGCGAGTTTACAATTTTTTTAAACCTTCCAAAAAGTAATCTTTCGGAAAGTCTTCAAAATATGCATTTGTGTCGGTTATCTCCTCTTCATTTGCCTGAAATCTTTTTCCACACAGCCATTTTTTTAAATTTGAAAATAAGAAGAAATCACTGGGAGCCAGATCTGGCGAATATGGCGGATAAAGCAGTAATTCGTAATGCAATTCAGTCAATTTAGTTGTAGCAATTGCAGACGAATGATAGGGCGCATTATCGTGATGGAACAACACTTTTTTTCTTCATCAAATGCGGTCGTTGTTTTTCAAGTTCGGCATCAATACATGTCTGCATAATCAGCATAATACTGGCCAGTTATGGTTTTTCCTCTTTGTAAACAATTAATAAAGATTACACCTTTAGAATCCCAAAAAACTGTGGCCATGACCTTATTGGTCGAAAAAAGTGTGTTTGCCTTTTTGGGAGCATATTCGCATGGAGAAATCCAGTATTTAGACTGTATTCTTGTTTCTGGAGTATAATGATGTATCCAAGTTTCATCTACTGCGACATATCGACGAAAAAAATCCGTTGAGTTACGTTGAAAACGGCCAAACATTCTTCTGAATTCTTAATGCGAGCGCGCATTTGATCACCATTAAGCAAACGCGGCAACCATCTCGCGGATAGCTTTTTCTTATTGAAATGTTCATGCAAAATATTGTATACCCGTTCGGTTGAGATGTTTACTTCATTAGCTATCTCACAAACTTTTATTCGACGATTGCCAATTACAAGGCCATAGAGTTTATTAACCATTTCTGGAGTAGTCACAGTAAATGATGGTTTCGGACGATCTGCATCAACCGTGCTCATATGGCCACTTTTAAAAGCAGAAACCACTTACAAATCATTCCATGGGACGGAGCAGATTCTGGATAATATTTACGTAACTTTTCCTCGGTTTCTTTAATTGTTTTTTCACGTAGAAAATAATGTTTAATCAACACTCGAATTTTTTTTTTTTTACATATTTACAAAACAACGAAAACAGTTTCCTTCAAATAAGTATAAAACATAATCTATCTGTCAGATTGGTGCCAAATTTTGACAGTAGACCTCCGAAAGACCTCAGGAGCTAGCAACATAATCATTATAACGAAAGTGTTACCAACCTTTGAAAAGTCACTCTTCCGTCAAACAGCCCTCGTATATATATTTGAGATTGTATAGGTATAATTACATATACCTACACGCAATGTGTAATCTAAATTTATAAATATTAAGGGAGAAACATTAAACACAAAACTTGCTTAGTTTGACGATTTATTTTAATTATTATTATCAAATTTATTCTACTATTAGCTATTAACTATTATATTATCTACTAAAATTATTAGTATTATTAAACTTCAGACATGAATTAATGATTACATTTAAAAAATTCCTTCTAACTTTGTGTAATGAAAGTTGTATTACATGCTTTGACACACAACGTACTCACTAGTTTTCGTCCCTTGGGAAATAATTATTAATCTGTCTTATGAATACACTCAGGTCATGCACGAACGATTTAATTTCCAGTATTATCCAATTTCAAACTGAATGAATTATGACTAAGTTTATAAATTTTAATGGTGAAAAATTATACACAAAAGTTTCTTAGTTTGACGATTGATTTTAACAATTCACGAGCTATTAAATTTCCAGTATTATCAAATTTCAGACATGAATTAATGATTACAATTAAAAAAATCCTTCTAACTTTATGTAATGAAACTTGTATTACATGCTTTGACACACAACGTACACACAAGTTTTCGTCCCTTGGAAAATAATTATTAATCTGTCTCATGAAGACACTCAGGTCATGCACGAACGATTTAATTTCCAGTATTATCAAATTTCAGGCTGAATGAATTATGACTAAGTTTATAAAATTTAAAGGTGAAAAATGATACACGAAAGTTTCTTTGTTTGACGATTGATTTTAACAATTCACGAGCTATTAAATTTTCAGTATTATCAATTTTCAGACATGAATAAATTATTACAATTAAAAAATTCCTTGTAACTTACTTTACTACTTACTTTGTTGTAACTTTTACATAACTAACTTTATGTAATGAAACTTGTATTACATGCTTTGATATACAACGTACTCAGTAGTTTTCGTCCCTAGGGAAATAATTATTAATCTGTCTTATAAAGACAGTGTCTGTGCTGTTGTTGCTGTGATTTGGGCGACTATCGCCTTAATACATATAATACATTCTCAAAACTACTACTTTTGGGCCCTTTTCGGCAAGTAATATCAGCTAATTGCAAAGTTGGTGCACACAGTTCATTTTAACAATTCTCTTAGAAATCACTTACAATTTTAATAGTAATACTGTATAAGTATCAGTCACTGAAATTTCTGAAAATTTATCAAATAGATATTTTGAAAATGTTATGCCAGATCTGTATACAGTATACCTGAATACAAATCCTCTGAATATTTCTCCACGAATATGTCTTTAATAAGTGAGAAAATCGTGTTGTTAACTTTCCGAGTTGACCAGTATAAGTTATTAGTCACTGAAATATGTGAAAATTTATCTAATGGATATTTTGAAAGTTTGATACCAGATCTGTATACAGTATGCATGATTATTGACTATTTGCAACAAAATATTTCATAAAATTTTATGTATAACTAGCAAAATATTAGAAATACTTTAATAATAAAGAATATTTATCAGCAGAAAAGCTAGATAATATACAAAAGATAAATATATTGTGATGGTATTTGTATTATAAGTAGAGTAGATTAATTAGAATAGATTTATTATTATTATTAGATAGGTATTAGATAGAATTATAATCTTAAGGGCACAAGCTAACTAAAATTATTGTAAATATTGTAAATGTGAATGTGAACAAGTATGCACAAATCTACAGAGAAATGTGTAAGACATTTTATGGACACAGAAAATCGCAAGGTTTATGGATCCGCGGATGGAGGTTGTTGATCGGTTACCACGGGTGACAGGTGACTTCGTGCATAGACGCATGTGAGATTGAAGAATTGAAGATCGGAATTAATCAACAAGAAACAGATTGACGAGTCGGTGGTAGAGGGTGAACGGCGAGCAGGGGAGACGGTAGTGGGTCGAGGGTCGTGATGTTGCCCTAATACTAATAGATTACATAAAATTAACGCGTGTTCAACGATTGCACATAGGACTGGAAAAAGGCAGTCAACAAGGAGAGGACTTCAACAAGATAGGAACCGTGACGGAGATATTCGAAGATCAGGACTTCAAGCCGCTAAACTTCGCAAACAAAAGTAGCTGTTTACTTTTGTGTGAATCAACAAAGGATCAGTAGACGAACGCAGGGACAAGAGGACGACTTAATCAAGGGACCAAAAGCAAGAAGATAACTGCAAGTATAGAGTTTGCGTAAATTACAAGAATCATATTCTCACATAAGTTAGCTTGTGTATATTGGATTTATTTTGTTAATGTTGGTCATAGTTTATTAGTTTTTTTTTAATATAATTTTGTTTTCTATTGTTTTGGATTTGTTTGACTAGTTCACTTTATATTAGACGTTTTTAAGGTTTTTGGTTATTATTAATTCATTAAAGCATTTGAACAAGACTCTATTTAGTTCTGATTGAACCTACCATTGACCCTGAGATAAGAGAAATAATAAGGAGTTACAAAACAAGTAAATACGTAAATATTCAACACCCATAAAATAGGTAATGTAAAAAAAAATAAAAACGTAACAATGTGTGACGTACCTGAAGGGCAGTCGGCGCGTTAGGCCGTGGAGCGAGTGGAGAGTCCCTTTGAAGTAGTGACGAGGGCCAGGCTCTCGGTGTCAGAGAGTGGGGGGGTTAAAAAAAGGCTCCACGTAATTTTACCTCGTTGCTACTTCGTCGCAAGGGAGGCTCCACCCTACCTGCGTGGGTGGTCGACAGACAGTCAGCGAAGTTCAGAAATCACGAACTGTCACAACGCTGATCGTTTGACGCCAACACCACCAGGTGTAAATCTCGCAGTGAGAATAGAAAACTGTAAAACTGTAACTGAAATGACCCGAATAGAAAACTGTAAAGAGAAAACGTGGGGAGAGCAAAAAATAATAACAGGTGTGAGTTTGGTATGGTAAGATGGCGTTTATTCGCACACACAAATCAACAGACACCGTGTCCTGCGCTCCTGAAAACAATACCTCCGAGCGCCGCCCTTTCGCGCAGGGCCCACTCTATTCGGCCGAATAAAATAAGCTCCTAATCGCGCGATTTAAAGGGCAGAAGGAGCGACCTTTCTCGTACACTAGCGCAAACACGTACGACACAATTTACACGTAGACGCAATTTACACACAAGAATAAACAGAAAAGTGGCCCAATCGAGCACACAAAAAGAAATTATATTATAGGAATTTTTTTATATCTGGCCTGCGTTTTCTGGTGGTCGTCGCCGGTGACTGGTACAGCTTCCGGAAGGCCGACGGCTCGCGTCGTGGACCTGAAGCTCGCTTGCGACCTCCAGCCAGGGATGTTCCGGCCGAGCGGGTTAGCCCGTCGGCAAACGCCTACAAAACACGTGGCCTTAATCAAAATGGCCGGACACGTGGCTTCACGAAGAGGAGAAGAAATAACTACTTACTCGGGTGTTACGAGCGTGTTCCCTGCCCTGTAGTCGATGCCTCAATCCCCCTCAAGGGTGGTTAGTTGAGAACCGTTGATTATTCCCGTAAAACGGATGGTGAAATACCTTATCTGCAACGGTTCTTCTGACACGATCTATCTCGGGCACGGGTCAATCTAGTTCTGCGCGTAGTGGCGCTTAACGCCGGTGAATTTAAAAATCGCTCACCGGGGAGACGCGTCACCACAACAAAAAAACGCAAGCATGGTTGCCTACCGTGTAGGTCTACACGCTAGTTAATTTATTGAAAGCCGTTCCTGCCGAACGCTATTTTTGGACCGTTACAAATGTACATGACAACATTTACCAAAATGCCGATAATTACCGTCAGATTTTCAATCTTTTTTGCTGACATTTCAACATAACTCAATTTTTTTATTACTTCCAAGAAAATGTAGCCATATTTAACGAAATTTTATATTTTACTTGCAAAATAGCAGTAATAGTAGTAGTGATATCATGATATATGATGTGATACATGATATATGGACTGGGCAGTAATATTTAGCACAATTGCAATAATTACTGTAAAATTTTCATTCTGTTATGCCAAAATTCCAATGAACTTACATTTTCATATTTATCAAAATTTTATGTATACTGGCAAAATTTCAATAATATTTACCAGAAATTCAAATAAATTGTCAAACATTAATTAATTACTGAGAAAACGTTTGCTTTAACTTTTCTAGTTCTATCAAAACTTCAATGATAATTAAAATTTTGAATTATTTCCAACAAAAATAGGCATATTTAACAAAATTTCATTTACTACTGGCAAAATTCATAGATAACCAAAACATTTCAATGTTTTTCAACAAAACTTATTGATATTTTACGAAGAATTATTTATTACTGGCAAATTATTGGTAATATTTACGACAATTTCAATTAATCTGTCAAATATTCCGTAATTACTATTAAAATTTCTGGCTTATTAGTATTGTATTTTATTATTCGTAGTTTTTATCGTGAAATTATTATATAATGTCTTGATTATTTTGGCTCGTGACTTATTATATAATGTTTTAGTTATTTTTGGCTCGTGATTTATTATATAATATTTTAATTATTTTTGGCTCGTGATTTGTGATCGTATTTAGTACTTACACGTCGTGACATTTAATTTAACTACCATGATTACTCTCAAGGTAATTTGCTATTGGTAATGTGTTAATTAACGTACACTAATAATGGATTAATACAAGAAAGCACCAATTTAAGGATTTGTTTTGTTTATTTAATAATGGACACGCTGAAATTGTAAGACACAGGGAAATAAAACACAGGTTGATGATGATGTAAATTAATTTATATAATTGTAACATACAGGAAAATAAAACACAGGTTGACGATTATGACATGAATTGATTTATTTTCTAGATTTCGTTGACCTTTTAATGAATTTGTAAATTCTCTTATTTATTCAATTGATAATTTGAAAATGGTTTGTACTACGAAGTTTATTTACGAGAGTTTGTTATACATGCACGTGCTTCTCTTAGACCATTTATTACCATGCTCTTTCACTCCATTTAACTATGGGAAAGTGATATGATCAAAAATTGAACTATTTAAAGATGTTGAAATATCCCCAATAATTCATGAATGATTACTAAAGGTATCTCGCGATCTTCCCGAATTTCATGGTTGTGTCGGTGTCCACACAATAATGTAATTATTGGAGCCCCATTGTTTACGTTGATTGAGGTAAATTAGTAATTCTACCCACGACCACAGCAAGCACCAATGTCACAAGTAGTCATCACAGTCAGACATGTTACAAGTTGTGTCAAATAACAGTTCTGCTACCTCAATCGGAAATGTTTATGTATTGTTATAATATATTATTATTAGGAACATTGGAGGTTATTAATAACTTCTTTTGTGATTATACCAAGCTTCATTTTCTCGTTTATCATTTTCTCTGTTTATACGGGGTTTTAATAATTCCACTTATTTCTTGTTTACGATATTTAAGCATAAATTGTCATTATGTCTTCAAATTATTGAGATTTAATCCAGCCTATTTTATCTGTTCGATTCTAAATTACTCTGCCCAATAATAGGTACGTTATGTGCTTGTTTTATGATTTGAAATAAAGAAACCAGTATTTTTATACATTATGTTTTTAAATTATTATGATTTAATCCAACTTATTTATGTATACAATTATAAATCACTCTGCCCAATAATATGCACGTTATGTGCTCATTTATGATTTAAAATGAAAAAGCCATCATTTTTATGAATTATTTTGATTTGAATATGATGATGTATGTCGGATGTAGGGTAACACTGAATGCCTTGATTAGTTGTTATAGTTATGGTGAATACAGCCACGTTAGTTTGCGATCGCGGGCGCGATGTATGATGAGTTTATATGTTTAAATGTTATGATGCTGACAACGATTTGATTCTAGTGAAGGAGGTGATTTCACAATAACAGTTGTGTGAACGAAGTGCGTGGGTGGGCGTCAATTACACCTGTTATTGCTTCCTCTAGTGATTCGTAAACACGAATAGCGTTCGAGCCGCCTTTGTTTACTGATATTAATAGGTAATCTGTGTTTGGCTTTTCTAGGTAACTTGTGGTTGGTTAAATTCACTATCTTCCGTCAATTTGAATCTAGTGCGGGAATTTGATTTCACAATACAGGTGTGTGAACGAAGTGCGCGGGTGGGCGTCAATTACACCTGTTATTGCTTCCTCTAGTGATTCGTAAACACGAATAGCGTTCGAGCCGCCTTTGTTTACTGATAGGAATAGGTAGTCGGTGTTTGGCTTTTATAGGTAACTTCGGGTTGATTGAAAGGAATAAGCACTCCCGTGAATTTATAATGAAACTGGTTTAACAACTTTATATTATCGTTAATAATAAAAAAATTAAATTACTCTGTACCTAGAATTGTACGTTTTTCGATTTATTCAAATTGTTATGCTACTTTGCGTTTTTTACAACGTTATTGTTAATTTAATTATAAACCGACGTGAATTTATATACTCAAAACCGCGAATGTCGTGTGCGTTGCCCGTGGCCGACGCAACTGTCTTACTGATCTCGCTCGTGTGTGGCTTATGCTTAAATAGGTTTTTTCGGCTTCAAATCTCCACTCCCCTCACATATCTACCGCTAAATATTCGCCCCCATCCCTTAGTTATCATGGTGATTATTAATCTTGAGTGTGCGTGTGGTATCAATGCGTTTTTAGCGCAGAGTTTTACACTTAACTTAAAGTGTTGCCATTCGAGGTGATTTTTACGTGCCTGGCGCTTGCTCGTTTCTAAGGGGCGCTGATACCCAAATTGTTTACATGCAGGCCTCGGTTTTTGAGATATTTGGCGACGCTCTGGCGCGACCTGCGATGGCTATTTATCACATTTCACCCTGGGATTATTTGTAAATGAATTAATTTAATTATTTTGTTGTAGTCATGATTTTTAGAATATGAGTCACTTTATTACGTAAATGCGTATTATACTGGGCGTATATTTGGGCCTATTACAGTATTAATACTAATTTTCTGGCTTTAGTGGGTTCAGGCTAAGTTGATAATTTTGGTGAAACCGAAATAAACTCACATGACGAAACTATTAAATATTGTTCCAGCTCAAAATATCTTGGTGAGAAAATCAAAAGTATAACTTTCTGCATTGACAAGGATGAGATAGCTATTACTGACATTTAGGAAAATTTATTAATGCATATTTATTACTAGATATGTGTTTAGTAGACCTGAAACCAACTCTTCTGAAAATTTTACAAAGTTTCAGTATTATATAAGTGAGAAAACCAAAGGTATTACTTTCTGCTATTACTGAAATTTCTAAAAACTTATTAATTTGCTGATTCTCCTGAAAATTTTATTATGTTTCAGTATTAAATAAGGGAGAAAACCTAAAGTATAACTATCTGCGTTGACAAGTATGGGATAGTTATTACTGAAATTTCTGAAAACTTATTAATTGCACATTGACTATTAGATTTGTGTTTAGTTTACCTGAAGTTAACTCTCATGACTATTTGACAAAGTTTCAATATTACATAGGTGAGAAAATCAAAAGTATAACTTTCTGCATTGGCAAGTATGGTATAGTTTTTACTGAAATTTTTGAAAACTTATTAATTGCATATTGCATATTAATTTTGTGTTTAGTACACCTGAAGCTTATTCTCCTGAAAATTTGACAAAGTTTAAGTATTTTCAATTCAATTCTCTTGAATTAGATATCAAATTTTCAATGTAGAAATACTTAATTATCATTAAAATGACTGTTATTACCTAGGTAACTTTAAAGCCGTGGTTCAAAGATGCTTTTTCGCACTCTAATTAGTTAGATATTAGTTATTTATAATTTAATTCTTGGGTTGTAATATATTTAACATATATAAATATTGCCACAATGATATTTCTCAAAACTTACCACCGATTAATGTTAATCCGACCGGATATTGTAAAACCAGGCGTATTTAATCAGGATATTTGATTTGCTAATTGGGGAGCTATCCTATAATTAAATATAAATTATTGCAATACACAGTACAAATATTTCTTTTGAGATATAACTAAACACAATTAATGAAAATAAAGGAATGTGCAGGATTGCACTGCAGTGCTATTAATACTTATTCAAATAAAGGTGTGTGTGCGTGGGAAGGGAAGATAACCACAAAACGGTATGGAGCCCGAGCGATTGTATCTCCAGGACAATACCGTCAGCTTTAATTGTTACACTTTCCCGTTTCTTGCTGATTTATGCGTTTTTAACGCCATTACTGTATTCGACGTAAGTTATTTTTCATGCAAGTTACTAAAATTGAGAAGAACATCTTCTAGTATTTGTCGGTTTAATATAATTGTATGATCCATTAATAACAATTACAATTAAAGCTTTTCACAAAAAAGGGGGAAATATCATTAATGTTAATACTTCATCAATTATTTTACTTATACTGAAATGTTATCGCTGTAATGTCGATATTATTGTCAATTTTATTTGACTAATAACTGACGAGATATAAAATATTATCGAACATGAATATATCTGTCCACAGAAGTAAACATTTTGATGCACCGAAAACAGTAATCAGATATTTTTTTTGCATATTTATACTATACTAAAATGTAAAAATGAAATTGTGTACACTAATTCTCCTGAAAATTTGACAAAGTTTCAGTATTAAATAAGGGAGAAAATCAAACATATAACGTTCTGCATTCTCAAGTATGGGTTAGCTATTCCTGAAATTTCTGAAAATTTATTATCTGCAAATTTGATATATGATTCGTGTACAGTACACCTAAAACTAATTCTCCTGAAAATTTGATAACGTTTCAGTATTAAATAAGGGAGAAAATCAAACATATAACGTTCTGCATTCTCAAGTATGGGTTAGCTATTCCTGAAATTTCTGAAAATTTATTATCTGCAAATTTGATATATGATTCGTGTACAGTCTACCTGAAACTAATCCTCCTGAAAATTTGACAAAGTTTCAGTAAGGAACAAGTGAGAAAATCAAACACATAACTTTCTGCATGGACAATTATGGGTTAGCTATTACTGAAATTTCTGAAAATTTATTATTTGCAAATTTGATATTAGATTCGTGTACAGTACACCTGAACTTAATTCTCCCGAAAATTTGAGTGACATAAATTTATTTATATGCGACTATAGTTCCATAAGTAGTTGAAACTATAGTCACAAATAAATAAATTTATGTGATACTCACAAAGTAACATGTTTTATTTATCACCTTGTATAGATTCGCAATGTTTGTTTTTTTTCATTCTTAGCATATCTACCTTCCAATTTCTAATTAAAGTCATTTTCACACAGCAAAATGTTTATTACTTCTAGTTTTTTTTAATGTTGTTATGGGTTAAAAATGTCTGCATAATTTTCATATGGCAAAAAGGGCTTACATTGATCAGTGCCTGTATCTGCATTTCAATCTTCAGTTAATTTTAATCGTGAGTTAATATTCTCGCAAACATGTATTGAATCAATAGTATTTTTGGAAACATACCATAAAACTGGTTGTAAAATTTGGCCTGACTGCGGTTTGTCAGATTTTGATTATTTGTAATTATTTAATCTAATTATTACTAATAATTATATTAATTATGTAATTAATATTAACATAATGAATAATAAAATCGAACTTCATGCCGGTTAACTACCACGTTGCTACATTCAATTAAGTTGGATAGGTAGGATTCTACGTTACCGGCATTACCCAGCATGCAGTGCGCGTCTGATGCTTAATGGTGTCGTTTCTCGAATCGTCCCCAAAAACTTACAAAATTTTGCGGTAAAATCGGCCGTGCAAAGCCGTAATGAGTGAAAAACGTAATCTATAACCATTTGGGAGAGGGTCAGTTCAAAATTTTGGGGTCGTCCGAGCCGTTGTGCAAAAATATCAGTGACAATGGATTTCGCGGCAGAATTACATGGAACCAGCGTGAGCGTGGTGACGACGACGCGGAGATAGAACTCTTCGGACACATTCGACAAGGTTCGTGCCTGCATTTATATGATGACTATTTATTAAGTTTTATGAATACATTTGCCATGCATGAACCAAACAAATCGTATTTTATCTGCGTAAATTAAATTTATCATGCAAAATTAGTAAGTTAACCTTATTGCGTGAACAATCATCGTCTTACTAATCATACAAATGCATCGTGCATCAATGTTTTCATGCAAAAATAGTAAGATCTTATCATGTCGTGTATCATCTTGATTATATTTCTTGAATAACATAAAAATGATTTATATTGGTTCATTTAACGCTTATTAATACGCCCATTTGCTTTATTGGTTGCAATTCGACTTCAACAATTTTAAAATGTAATTTCTGTGAGCTTTCGTTGTTGCGTTAATCCGCAGAATATTGCTTTCGTAATAGTTCTCTCTTGTATTGCTCTCATAAGTTTTCTCCCTTTTTTTCTGTAAAGTATGAGTAATAAATAAGGGAGAATATCAAACAAATAACTTTCTGCATTGATTAGTATGGGTTTGTCATTACTGAAATTTTTGAAAATTTATTATTTTCAAATTTAATACTAGATTCGTGTGCAGTGCATCTGAAAATAATTCTTTTGAAAACTTGAGAAAGTTTTTGTATTAAATAAGGGAGAAAATCAAACATATAACTTTCTGCATTGACAAGTACGGCTTAACTATTTCTGAAATTTCTGAAAATTTATTATTTGCAAATTTAATATTATATTCATATACAGTGCACCTGTAATAAATTCTCCTGAAAATTTGATAAAGTTTCAGTATTGAATAAGTGAGACAATCAAACATATAACTTTCTGCATTAACAAGTATGGGTTAGCTATTACTGAAATTTCTGAAAATTTATTATTTGCAATTTTGATATCAGATTCGTTTACAATACACCTGAAACTAGTTCTCCTGAAAATTTGACAAAGTTTCAGTATTAATTAAGAGAGAAAATCAAACATATAACTTTCTGCTTCGACAAGTATGGGCTAGCTATTACTGAAATTACTGAAAATTTATTATTTGCAAATTTGATATTAGTAACGTATATAGTATGCCTGAAACTAATTCTCCTGAAAATTTGACAAAGTTTCAGTATTAAATAAGGGAGAAAATCTAACATATAACTTTCTGCATTGATAAGTATGGGTTAGCTATTACTGAAATTTCTGAAAATTTATTATTGGCAAATTTGATATCAGTTTCGTGTATAGTAGACCAGAAACTAGTTTTCCTGAAAATTTGACAAAGGTTCAGTATTAAATAAGGTACGTTAATGTACGTTGAGACGTAAGTAAATTTTTATTACATTTAAATGCCGGGAATTTATAATTTTATAACAAAACCTAATTTCCTTTACTCACAAGCTCTCCAGTATACGTAGAACTTTTCCTTTCTACATGATTATATAACTGTAATTATTTTTATGCCGGAAAATACGGGCATTTTATATCACTCTAAAGGTGCCGAGAAAATTGTATAGGAGCAATTTCGGGGTGCCTCATACAAAATAGGCAGTACAATACCTATTGCCCTGAAATTAACCCCAACAGCTGCGCCCTTTATTATAACCTGCTACAGCACATCCGCTTTAAGGTAAATTGAGGTGCCACAGGATCCGTTCAAGAATCCATATGCTCTGTGATTTTAAAAACAACAGCAAAGCGTACAGATTCTAAGACATATCCCTGCGAATTATTATTATTGAAATTTATTGCCATAAATTATTAAAACTTGTTAAAATATACGTATAGATGAATATATCTCCGTAGATACACACATTTTGTTATTATTTGCTATTTTGTTTGTTATTTAATTTTTATATTATTGATTTGTTGTTGCAATGTATTTGCAGAAATTGTAATAAAAGTATCTGTTCAGTTCAGTTTATTCATCCTTAAAAAGCAACTTACATTGTTGATTTGACAAGTCAGGTACAATATAATATAAAAATATACATAATAAACACATGAAAAACACAATATACAGGGTATATCAGCCAAATGGAATAAATTCAATAATAAATAAATGGGGGCGTGTTCGAAAAAACGCTCGGACACGTCGATTGTTATTTTTAGTTGCGCATTTTTTTCAACAAAAACTTTTTATACAGGGTGTGTCATGTGACCGTGGCCAATACCAACTTTCTTATTTTAAATGCAACACCTGGTATATTATTCAATTTTTGGATTCTTCAGAAAATTCTAGACATATTTCATATACAATGTCCTTTACCTATCTTCAACTGTTTCGGAAATATTAAGTGTTTTCAGATTTATTGCAAAAATTAACATTAAAAAAAGAAAATTATTTGATTACAGAAATTCGCTACAACACATTCAATAACTATTTCCCATTTAGGTCTTGATAATGAGAAAGTAAGCAAAAACCATTTCAGCGTTCCTTTTTACCTTTTTACGGATATGAAATAAGCAAAAGCTATAAATACTTTTGTTTACTTTTGTTTAAAACGCCTGGCCTTAGGAAATTGTTGTCTGCCTGCATGACAGTTTAGTTGTCATTGTTATAGTCGTTTGAATTTCGTTAACTGCATATCAGAAAAATGGTTAATTTAACAGAAATGCACAAAATTACAATTCTACAGATGATTGGTTATGGAGATAACACACGGACACTAATGGAAGTTGCTCGCTTATTTCATGAAAAATTTCCAAATTTGCCGCCTATATGCCAAGGGACAATTAGTAAAATAGAAAACAGTTTCGTGAGCTTGGACATGTAAGGCAGATAAAAAAAGCAGCTGCCAATGCAATAAGTGATGATACCAAATTGGATATTATGCTTGAGTTTGTGGAAAACCCACATACTTCTAGTCGACAAGCAGCCACAATGTTCAATGTTAGCCATTCATCAATTTTTCGAACATTAAAAGAAACTAAAATGCATCCCTATAAAATGATACCAACTCAGGAGCTCATGGAAGACGATTTTGATAGGAGAACGTATTTTTGTGAACAAATGATGGCAATGTTAGATAACAATGTGATCCAATTAGAACATGTTTTGTTTTCTGATGAGTGCACCTTTACACTTCACGGTCATGCTAATCGTCAAAATTGCCGCTATTGGTTGACGGAAAATCCTCACTGGATGGGAGAAGAACATACGCAATACCCTGTAAAGGTTAATGTTTGGGCAGGAATTGTTGGAGAACATATCATAGGTCCCTTTTTCATTGATGGCAATGTAAATGGTGATAATTATTTAGCACTACTCCAAAATAATGTTGTGCCAACTTTGACAAACTTATATCCTGATCCAGCAAACCCACAAGTTCCAGCGAATATGATATGGTTTCAGCAAGATGGAGCACCGCCCCATTACCAAATCAATGTCCGGAACTACCTCAACCGAATATTTCCAAATCGGTGGATAGGGAGGCGAGGATCGATGGAATGGCCAGCACGATCCCCTGATCTGACGTCATTAGACTTCTTCTTATGGGGATATGTCAAAAGTATTGTATACAAAACTAAACCCCTCGACTTAGCTTACTTAAGAAGACGAATAATGCTTGCGATTAGATCGGTCACGCCTGAGATGTTGAGTAACGTTAGAAGAAATTTCTATTTAAGATTAGGATGTTGCCAAGACGTTCACGGCGAGCATTTTGAACATCTCCTCCATTGAAATTTATTGTTTTTTTTTTGTTTTTTTACATTATCAAGAAATAAACAGTATTACTTATTAGTTTTTGAGTGTGTTGTAACGAATTTCTGTAATCAAATAATTTTCTTTTTTTAATGTTAATTTTTGCAATAAATCTGAAAACACTTAATATTTCCGAAACAGTTGAAGATAGGTATAGGACATTGTATATGAAATATGTCTAGAATTTTCTGAAGAACCCAAAAATTGAATAATATACCAGGTGTTGCATTTAAAATAAGAAAGTTGGTATTGGCCACGGTCACATGACACACCCTGTATAAAAAGTTTTTGTTGAAAAAAATGCGCAACTAAAAATAACAATCGACGTGTCCGAGCGTTTTTTCGAACACGCCCCCATTTATTTATTATTGAATTTATTCCATTTGGCTGATACACCCTGTATATATCTAATGTATACCTTTACTATAAGAAATACTATACATAGTAAAAGCAAGAAGAGACAATAAGCCCATCTGGCGCGGAAATTTAAGGCTAGGATTATATTATGACTAATCAATAGTTGGCCCATTAATAACAAGTGCAATATTAAAAAAATGTGTTTGCTGTTTTATTTTGATATCATTGATTTGTTCTTGCAATGTATTTGCAGAAATTGTAATAAAACTATCTAATTTATTTCTTTACTATAAGAAATACTATATGTAGAAAAAGCAAGAAGAGACTATTAGCCCATCTGGCGCGGCAATTTAAGGCTAGGATTATATAATGACTAATCAATAGTTAGCCCATTATTACCCAGTGCAATTTTAAAAACTACTGCCCCTTCCAGTGGCGCGTTATCCGATGGGCAAATTGAGCCCAATGGCCCCCCCAATTGGGCCACCAATGTCATAGGGGCCCCAGACGTGCCCCAAATCAATATTATATTTATCTATTAATAAAACAAAACATGAATCATTTTAAATGATTCATTTAAAAAACCTAATCAAGTCATTTTATTGACAAATTCTATTTCTGTTTCCACGCTATTTCTACTCGCCCCGATTTTATCTAAAATCAATGATATGTGCTCCTGATTACCTTTTAAGAAAATGTACATGGGGGCCCTAAATCAATATTATATGTTTTTAATGCACAACAAAAAAAAATAACAATATACATGGGGGCTCCAAATCAATATTATATGTTTTTAATGCACAACAAAAAAAATTAACAATATGTATGGGGGCCCCAAATCAATATTATACGTTTTTAATGCACAAAAAAAAAATTAACAATGTACATGGGGGCCCCAAATTAAAATGTTCTTAGGGCTCCATGAAGCCAAAACGCACCCCTTCTAATGTTGTAATATTGCACTAAAGTAATGATTAACTTATTTTATTTATTTGAAGTACCTATTTAAAAGTAAAATATCAGTAGATTTCTGATTTACTTGTTTAGCATCAAATTTTTAGGCGCAATTATTTAATAATATATTTTTATGTATACCTACCTATACAAGCTAATTTTTATTTATTTATATTATTACATGATAATCAGATGTTATTATGATAAATAAATATAGTCAAAATATTTCTCTGATACTTTCTACTGATAAATAATACTTTCTTAACTGAAAGTTTATTTCAGTCTACTTATTGCAAAATTTATGCAATGTCGTTAACATGCATATAGATATTTAACAGTTGAATACTTTCTACTGATAAATAATACTTTCTTAACTGAAAGTTTATTTCAGTCTACTTATTGCAAAATTTATGCAATGTCGTTAACATGCATATAGATATTTAACAGTTTACATAAACGAGCAAGCAGTCGATTTAATGCAGCCACGTAGACAATATCAGTTTCCCTGGAGTGCTTTATGCTACTTGAAAACTTTAAGTAAAATATTGTTACTCGTGGATTTGGAACGTGCCACTGTATAAAATATGTTTCACATCTCCTCGAGGAAAGTATCACATCATGGAGAACGTGTTTCCATTAATATTAAACAGTTCATATAAATCATTACGAGCTCGATCATATGTTATCGGCAGAGGCTAAGGGATCGACATGTTCATGCATTAAAGATTTCGCCAGAATAACTTACCACAAAACAGGTGGCGACAAAATCTGGATATGTGGTTGAACATACTGCTACATCGTGTTAAACGAAACTTGAATAAATTGCATATGTTACAGACAAACAGAGCTAAATAGACCTTAATTTCCTTGTACATTCATTCACTAATGTTTTTCTTGGATATTATCTTCATGTAATAAATTCATTTGAAACATAGTTCTGCTGCATCTTAATTTCCTTCTACGTTTTTTCACCAATATTTTTCTTGGATATTGTCTTCAAGTGATAAATCCATTTAAAACATAGTTCCTTCACTAATATTTTTCTTGGATATTTTCTTCATGTAATAGTTCATTTGAAACATAGTTCTGCTGCATCTTAATTTCCTTCGACGTTTTTTCACTAATATTTTTCTTGGATATTGTCTTCAGGTGATAAATCCATTTAAAACATAGTTCCTTCACTAATGTTTTTCTTGGATATTATCTTCATGTAATAAATTCCCTTGAAACATAGTTCTGATGCATCTTAATTTACTTCTACGTTTTTTCACTAATATTTTTCTTGGATATTGTCTTCAAGTGATAAATCCATTTAAAACGAAGTTCCTTCACTAATGTTTTTCTTGGATATTATCTTCATGTAATTAATTCATTTCAAACATAGTTCTGCTGCATATTAATTTCCTTCTACGTTTTTCACTAATACTTTTCTTGGATATTGTCTTCAGGTGATAAATCCATTCAAAACATAGTTCCTTCACTAATGTTTTTCTTGGATATTATCTTCATGTAATAAATTAATTTCAAATATTGTTCTGCGGCATCTTAATTTCCTTCTACGGTTTTTCACTAATATTTTTCTTGGATATTGTCTTCAAGTGATAAATCCATTTAAAACATAGTTCCTTCACTAATGTTTTTCTTGGATATTATCTTCATGTAATAAATTCATTTGAAATATAGTTCTGGTGCATCTTAATTTCCTTCCACGTTTTTTCACTAATATTTTTCTTGGATATTGTCTATCCATTTTAAACATAGTTCCTTCACGAATGTTTTTCTTGGATATTAAGTTCATGTAATAAATTCATTTGAATTATAGTTCTGCTGCATCTTAATTTCCTTCTACGTTTTTTCACTAATTGTTTTCTTGGATATTGTCTTCAGGTAATAAATCCCTTTAAAACATAATTCCTTCACTAATGTTTTTCTTGGATATTATCTTCATGTAATAAATTCATTTGAAACATAGTTCTGCTGCATCTTAATTCCCTTCTACGTTTTTTCACTAATATTTTTCTCGTATATTGACTTCAGGTGATAAATCCATTTAAAATATAGTTCCTTCACTAATGTTTTTCTTGGATATTATCTTCATGTAATAAATTCATTTGAAACATAGTTCTGCTGCATCTGAATTTCCTTCTACGTTTTTTCACTAATATTTTTCTTGGAAATTGTCTTCAAGTGATAAATCCATTTAAAACATAGTTCCTTCACTAATGTTTTTCTTGGATATTATCTTCATGTAATAAATTCATTTGAAACATAGTTCTGCTGCATCTGAATTTCCTTCTAATTTTTTTCACTAATATTTTTCTTGGAAATTGTCTTCAAGTGATAAATCCATTTATAACATAGTTCCTTCACTAATGCTTTTCTTGGATATTATCTTCATGTAATAAATTCCATTGAAACATAGTTCTGATGCATCTTAATTTACTTCTACGTTTTTTCACTAATATTTTTCTTGGATATTGTCTTCAACTGAAAAATCCATTTAAAACATAGTTCCTTCACTAATGTTTTTCTTGGATATTATCTTCATGTAATAAATTCATTTGAAACATAGTTCTGCTGCATCTGAAATTCCTTCTAATTTTTTTCACTAATATTTTTCTTGGAAATTGTCTTCAAGTGATAAATCCATTTAAAACATAGTTCATTCACTAATGTTTTTCTTGGATATTATGTTCATGTAATAAATTCATTTGAAATATAGTTCTGTACATCTTAATTTAGTTCTACGTTTTTTCACTAATATTTTTCTTGGATATTGTCTTCAGGTGATAAATCCATTTAAAACATAGTTCCTTCACTAATGATTTTCTTGGATATTATGTTCATGTAATAAATTCATTTGAAATATAGTTTTAAACATCTTAATTTCCTTCAAGGTTTTTTCACTAATATTTTTCTTGGATATTGTCTTCAGGTGATAAATCCATTTAAAACATAGTTTTTTCACTAATATTTTTCTTGGATATTGTCTTCAGGTGATAAATCCATTTAAAACATAGTTCCTTCACTAATGCTTTTCTTGGATATTATCTTCATGTAATAAATTCCATTGAAACATAGTTCTGATGCATCTTAATTTACTTCTACGTTTTTTCACTAATATTTTTCTTGGATATTGTCTTCAACTGATAAATCCATTTAAAACATAGTTCCTTCACTAATGTTTTTCTTGGATATTATCTTCATGTAATAAATTCATTTGAAACATAGTTCTGCTGCATCTGAAATTCCTTCTAATTTTTTTCACTAATATTTTTCTTGGAAATTGTCTTCAAGTGATAAATCCATTTAAAACATAGTTCATTCACTAATGTTTTTCTTGGATATTATGTTCATGTTTTTTCATTTGATTTGAAATATAGTTCTGTACATCTTAATTTAGTTCTACGTTTTTTCACTAATATTTTTCTTGGATATTGTCTTCAGGTGATAAATCCATTTAAAACATAGTTCCTTCACTATTGTTTTTCTTGGATATTATGTTCATGTAATAAATTTATTTGAAATATAGTTCTGTACATCTTAATTTCCTTCTACGTTTTTTCACTAATATTTTTCTTGGATATTGTCTTTAGGTTAATAAATCCATTTAAAACATAGTTCCTTCACTAATGTTTTTCTTGGATATTATCTTCATGTAATAAATTCATTTGAAACATAGATCTGCTGCATCTTAATTTCCTTCTACGTTTTTTCACTAATATATTTCTTGGATATTGTCTTCAAGTGATAAATCCATTTAAAACATAGTTCCTTCAGTAATGTTTTTCTTGGATATTATCTTCATGTAATAAATTCATTTGAAATACAGTTCTGTACATTTTAATTTCCTTCTACGTTTTTTCACTAATATTTTTCTTGGATATTGTCTTCAGGTGATAAATCCCTTTAAAACATAGTGCCTTCACTAATGTTTTTCTTGGATATTATCTTCATATGAGAAATCCATTTAATACATAGTTTTGCTGCATCTTAATTTCCTTCTACGTTTTTTCATTAATGTTTTTCTTGGATATTGTCTTCAGGTGATAAATCCATTTAAAACATAGTTCCTTCACTAATGTTTTTCTTGGATATTATCTTCATGTAATAAATTCATTTAAAACATAATTCTGCTGCATCTTAATTTCCTTCTACGTTTTTTCACTAATATTTTTCTTGGATATTGTCTTCAAGTGATAAATCCATTTAAAACATAGTTCTGTTGCATTTTTATCTAAAACACATAATTAATGAAATGTGATTTTTTTAATTCATTTTTTCAGTAAAAACCTTATTCTCATTGTGCTTCGGACAGGAAATGTTATCTAAAATACATAATTAATGAAATGTGAATTTTTTGAAACATATTTTCAGTAAAAACCTTACACTCATTGTGCTTCGGACAGGAAATTAATAGCCTTGTATAAATTGTCACATTTACTTATATTAGAGGAGGGAATACATAAAGAGCCACACATATAACTCAATTATTATATTTAATAGTTTAATAGTTAATTCAAAAAGTTATAAACAGATTAAAGCCTTAACTACAAATATAGTTCCACAAGGACTCATATTTCTTATATTATAAATCAACAAATCAGAAATATTGTATTCCTTTTATTAAACACTATAACAACAAAATATAAAGCATTCTCTATAATTATATTTATTAGATCTAATGAGTTCTTGCGTTTAATTCTATTTAATTCGTATAAAGCGTTATAGATATATCACACTAACTTCTACTGTTATTTTTCTAAAATAGGCAATAAATGAACAAAATTAGTGCAATGATATATTATATTATATTATGTTTATTTTTTCGTACTTGCTGGCAAAGTAATAAGTTCTTATAGTTTTCTAATGTTTTTTTTGTTTGCCTGACTAGACTCTATTCACGATGTTTTTGCGTCAGGAAAGTCTATGAATATCTAGTAATTTTGTTGGTAGGGTTTGGGAAGTAACTAAATTCCCCAATGCAACTTGTCAATTTTTTAGGTTAAGTTGCTTTCAATTTGAGTTTATCTTTTTTAAATAACATTGTTGCCAGATGTAAACTTTATATTATTAGAGATGAAAATGGAACGGCAGGATAGAAAATGAAAAAATATGCATTGAAAAGCATTCAATTTATTGCAATTTGGACAAGGATTGTGTGAAGACTAACGGCCAGTTCCATAATGGCATTAAAGTTTCCTTTCAACCGAAAAGGCGCCTTTAAGTACTGTAATGTTTTCCATAATTGATTTTTAAACGTCACTTTACGAAAAAGTGTCTTTTGTCATATGGAACAGAAGCAGACTTTAAAGTCGACTTTTCCATTAAGTAAGCTTTACATAAAGGAGACTTTTCTGTAATATTTTTTAACCGGCTCTAAGGTATGCCAATTTGTATTGAATGCTATTAAATTATAAATCTATATTTTGACAGAAGTGAAAATTATTTCTCGGTTCGAATATGAAGTAAAAATAAATAAATAATGATATCCTTAAAAGCTAGTAGTGAAAAAATTTATAAATCTGACAATGTGGTAGGAAGCAAATGTCTAATAGACATCGACAAAAAAAAAAGTTCCGTTGTATCACTGAATCAGTTTGTCCAACATGGCAAAAAGAAAACCTGGCCAATTCGGTTCCAAAAAGGTCGTGAATGTATAATACTAGTATGTGTGTATGTAGGCATGTGTGGATGTGTGTAAGTATGTGTGTATGTATGTATGTATGTGTGTAAGCATGTGTGTATGTATGCATGTGTGTTGGCATGTATGTATGTGTGTATGTATGTATGTATATTTGTATGTATGTCTGTATGTTTCGGCTATGCATGTGTGTAGGCATGTATGTATGTGTGTATGTATGCATGTATATATGTATGTATGTCTGTATGTTTCGGCCGATTATGGTTATCTTCAGAGACTAATTCATATTTAATGACATTGTCACTTAAAAATAACAATTCAAATTAACTTAAATTTGAATAGAACGAAATATAAGTATATAAATTAGTCTCTGAAGTGGCCATAATCGGCCGAAACTAATCAGGCAAACAAATAAATGTATGTGTGTATATATGTATGTATATATGTATGTATGTCTGTATGTTTCGGCTATGCAGGTGTGTATGCATGCATGTGTGTAGGAATGTATGTATGTTCGTGTGTATGTATGTATATATGTATGTATGGCTGTATGTTTCGGCCGATTATGGTTATCTTCAGAGGCTAATTTATATTTAATGGCACTGTCACTCAAAAATTAGAATTCAAATTAACTTAAATTTGAATAAAACGAAATATAAGTCTATAAATTAGCCTCTGAAGAGGCCAAAATCGGCCGAAACTAATCAGGCAAAGAAATAAATAAAAACATTAAAAAACTATAAAAACTTATTACATCGACAAAAAAATATATCTTCCGTTGTATCACTGAATCAGTTTGTCCAACATGGCAAAAAGAAAACCCAGCCAATTCGATTCCAAAAAGGTCGTGAATGTATATTTATTACTTTACCAAGAAGTACAAAAAATAGACATAATATAATATATACAACTGGTATAATGGATGAAACTATAATAAAAATATAAAAAATTAAAAAATATATATATATATATATATATATATATATATTATGTAACTTATTTCTACAGGGTGTCTCCTAAAAAACGTTGCTGGCCATAACTCCTTTATTTATTGGCCGATTTCAATAAAACAAAAACAAGATTAAATGGCTCCACATTTTCTACAAAGAGGCCCTAATTTTCTTTTTTTTCAAAATTAACTTTCATTTCAGCGATAGTCATTTTTTTTTCAAATGGTTACATATATTTTCTTACTTTTTCTAAGGTAGAGATTATTTTTCTGAATCTAAAGATGTATAACAAGTTTGCTTTGATGGAATATTCGTTTCAGAAAATTAATGTTTGTTAACACAAAGTTGTTTTCTTGTAAGTTTATCAAGTGTGACATGGAAAGCAAAGTAAACACAAAAACACAGTATTGTCAGAAAAATAATCTCTAACTTAGAAAAAATAAGAAAATATAAATAACCATTTGAAAAAAAAGTTGACTATCGCTGAAATGAAAGTTGATTTTGCAAAAAAAAGAAAAATAGGGCCCCGTTGTAGAACATGTAGAGCCGCCATTTAATCTTGTTTTTGTTTTATTGAAGTAGGTCAATAAATAACGGAGTAATGGCTAGCGGCGTTTTTTAGGGGACACCCTGTATATGAGTCGTATAGAATCAAAGCTCACAATATCCAAATACCAAAATTTTGGAAATTAACCAAAAGCCGCTCTACTCGACAATCTACTTCCCCAAATTTTGCAAATATTTTTTTACATCCTGTTAGCTCTACAAAATTAATTGTAAAATGAAAAAATGATATTTTATATGGCATTTTAATAATAAAAGCAGATAAAAATTGGATCATGTTAGTTTTGAAACCAATATCTGGATAATATTTCTTATCTGATTTTGATAAGTTCTGATTCCATAATAGTTATAAAATTAATAAAATATCTAATTATACAGGGTGTTAATACTAAGTTGTAATACCCAAAAATGGCAGTTAGAATTCATTGAAACAAACAACTTTTCTTAGTTAAATTTTTTGAATTGGAGCCCAAGTTCATAGAAATAGGCGTTCTTTTGTTTTTCGAAAAATCGTCATTACTCCTTTATTTTAAGAAATATTTAAAAAATACAAAAACGTTCAGCATGCGCTGTTGGTTCTCTAAAACATTTGTATTTACAATTATTTTCTATTTTATCAAATAACAAAATGGCGACCGAACAAAAATTTCGAAACAAGATATTCTGAAAATCATTCGATTGATTTTTGAAAATAAAACATTTATGAAATTCTTGATTTCAGAGCAAAATTTCAAATAAAAAATCACTGCTAACTCGATTTCGATGATTTTGGATATTGTGAGTTTTGATTCTATACGACTCATACTATATAGTATATATTATACTATTTAGTAATCTGCACATCATAACAGTTTATAGAAAATAATCTAACAGACATTTAACAAAACGTATCAATGAAATATTTGGATTAAAAGTATTCCTTATTTAAATGAAAAGAATTATGCACTCTCAGATTTGGCAATTTAAAATTGTATTGGAATGTGCATTTGGGAACTACTTCCACGGACAACTGGAGACCGGTTTCGACCTAGTTTGGTCTCATAAGTCCAGTCCGAAGGTATACTTTCCAAATGCACATACTCATTCACAAGATGGCGCTGTGATAGCTATGTGCGACAGAGGCAATTATTTTTCGAACGAGAGAT
The DNA here is from genome assembly GCA_951805005.1 of Othius punctulatus. Lineage (NCBI taxonomy): Eukaryota > Metazoa > Arthropoda > Insecta > Coleoptera > Staphylinidae > Othius > Othius punctulatus. Next base: position 17,145,357 of record OX638141.1, read on the forward strand.
GGCGCTTACGTCTCCCATGCAGCGGCTCACAAGCCCTGGTAGCTCCTTAATTAACTTTTCGTACGAGAGATGGCGCTCACAATTCAATTTTTTTAGATTTAATTAATTTAATTTTAAATTACTTATAGTTTTGAAAATGCAGCAAATGATAATACAGTGCCACCGTATGAATACGAATGTGCATTGGGAATTGTAACTTCGGCCTGTACTGGACTGATGAGACCAGATTAGGTCGAAACCGGTCTCCAATTGTCCGCCGAAGCGGCCCAAATGCACATTTCAATTTTACAATTTAAAATTGTTAAACCTAAAAGTGTATGAATACGAATGTGCATTGGGAATTGTAACTTCCGCCTGTACTGGACTGATGAGACCAGATTAGGTCGAAACCGGTCTCCAGTTGTCCGCGGAAGCAGTTCCCAAATGCACATTCCAATCTTACAATTTATCCAATTTTACCAAAAACTGCATAATTCTTTCCATTTAAATGAACTGAGGCGTTCACTTTTAAAAATATTCTGTTAAATTTTGGAAAATGGTTGGGATTTGAATAACGTGAATAAGTATATTTTATTGCTGCTAATGATTTTGAAAATATGCAATATAAATCCTTAACATTGCTCAAGTCGCTCTGTAACATTTTTTTATTGATGGTGATTGTAATATAAATATAATATTGTTTACATATGGTATCGCAACTTTTGAATAATATAACTTTAACAGGATTAATAACTAATGTAATACCTATCTATAATCTAATTTTCATCAATCTTTATTAAAACTATGAATTTTAGAATATATGTTCTTAAAATTACTTCATCTATATGCATTGACGGACAATATAATAATCAGAAAGGTTTAACACATTAATTAATTTATAATTACACAACGATATAATACATAAACGTAATGTTACATTATTGTTGAGATATGTATAGATATATAATAAGATACATAATTTAACTGAATAAATTGAAAATATTTTATGTATTACCAAAAATAAAGTTAAGACATTGAACGTCTGGTATAAATGCATTTATGGCAATTTAAGGCTACTTGTATGCAACTAGTTTATTACAGTTTCATTTAAATATATATGTTTTCTGCTATTATTATTTTAGAATGGTTGTTGTTATGCTGCAATAAGTTAGCATTCAAAAGTAATATTTTTGTAGTAGTGCAAATCTAATCTAAACAAATTATAGCTAAATCTATACGCCTAATCACTGTCTAATTTATATTTCTTTCAAATTTACACATTACGTGTATCCTATATAGGTAATAGTGAACAGTACTAAAACCACACCCTAGTATGTGTGAATTGGTAATATCGAAACATCAAAGTAGATAGGTAGACCGAGAATAATAGGTTCTTATATTAATGCTTAATTATTTCTTCAAACTTTTACAAGCATAAACTTAAATAAGTATGTATCGGGAAATTTTTAGCAATGTTTTGTTAATACATATATTCTGCAGGCAAGGATTGAATGCGCGAATGTAGGAAGACTATAGATAAAGACCTGTTTAGAATTTATGGCGATACCAATTTAATAATTTCAGCGTATTCTAATCATCAATACCATTATAGTTGCAAGGATGAGGTAGATGGTAGATTTCATCTCTGTCGCAGAGTTGCAACCATCTTCTTTGCAGCAATAGGTTCTTGCGCTCCAGGATTCTGTAATGCAAAAATTAAATTATTAGTAATAGAATGAATAGGTTTTAATATTATTATTAACAATTTAATAAGTATTTCATAAAACATTAAGGAAGTACAACAAATTCAACAAAATTATAATAACCTACACCTTAATATGAGGTTCAACCATAACCATAAATATAAGTATTTGTCTATATTTTTTTTAATATAATATACATGGGCCACAGGTTTTTAACGGTTATAAGGAATATCAGTACATAGGCTATGTTATAAGGCTTATGTTATAGGCTACAATCGTTAACATATAGAAGCTTGGCATTTGTTACACCAATGTCATCTGCTAAAGACGTCAATGCCATCAACGAAATTCTGAAGATTGAAACTGCTAGTTTCAAATAACCAATAATAAAGAGCACGGAGCTAATGGTTTTATTTTCTGATTTTTTGGATTTCGGTTATTCTTCAATCGATTATAAGGAATATCAGTACATAGGCTATGTTATAGGCGTCTGTTATAGGCTACAATCGTTGACATATAGAGGGTTGGCATTTGTTACACCAATGTCATCTGCTAAAGACGTCAATGGCATCAACAAAATTCTGAAGGTTGAAACTGCTAATTTCAAATAACCAATAATAAAGGGCAGGGAGCTAATGATTTTTAGATTCTGCTTTTTGGATTTCGTTGTACATTTAATATTTCTGTGAATAAAAATTCGTACTGCCTCACATTTATTGTTGATCAAAGTTGGTTAATAAACGTGTTTTTACTGGGTAACTTTAAAACACGCCGTGCTAAAAACACGAATTTTCGCATGCTAGTTCGATAACCAAAGATTATGATGCATGTATGATACAAAATATTGTAAACAAGAATATTTTCGAAATTGAGGCTTTTGGAGAAATGGCAATTTTCGAGTCTTCTCATTTAGAAAAGGTGGTCTTCGAAGTGATTGTCTGCCAATTTTTTATAGTTGACAAATTGAACAAAAATTGATTTTTTGGTTACATTTTATACCAACAAAATCAATTTTTGTACAATTCGTGCAACTATAAAGAAATTGGCAAATAATACAGGTCGACAAATTTTGAAATTTTGAAGGTGTTGTCCCTTCAATATAAATGGATTTTTCCGAAAGTATATACAAAAAATTGTTGGAGGTCATTTTTTTAAATGTTTTTAACTAGTTTTTCCACTATTTACTTACAAAAACATGTTCTCAGTTGAAGATAGGTTAGAAAAGTGATACCAGTAACTATCAAACTGAAATTTGAATCCAGTAGTGCCATAAAAAATAATCGGAATCTGTCTTGTATCGCGAAAAAAAAATTAAGTTACACATTTTGCAAATATTGGAATATCTCAAAAACCTGACGTCCTCTAATTTTTTTTGTTGCTTCTGAAATCAGCAAAAAAAATCTATCGGAATCAGCTATTTATGTCAAAGGGACATTATGTTAAGGGACAAAAATTGTGTTGACCAGTGTAATCACTCTTTTGCTTTTTCTGCAAAAGCTTCGTATTCGAGTCTTATTAAAAAAAAAAACGGTTTTGCAAGTGATACTCTGATAATTTTTTATAGTTGACGAATTGAACAAAAATTGATTTTTTGGTTACATTTTATACCAAGAAAATCAATTTTTGTCAATTCGTGCAACTATAAAGAAATTGGCAAATAACACTGGCCGACAAATTTTGAAATTTTGAATGTGTTGTCCCTTCAATATAAATGCATTTTTCGGAAAGTATGTACTATACATATGTACGAAATGCAAGAAAAATGCTGGAGGTCATTTTAAAAAAAAATTACATAGTTTTTCCACTATTTACTTACAAAAACATGTTCTCAGTTATATATAGGTAAGAAAAGTGATACCAGTAACTGTCAAACTGAGATTTTAATCCAGTAGTGCCAGAAAAAATAATCAGAATCTGTCTTGTATCGCGAAAAAAATTAAGCTACACATTTTGCAGATATTGAAATATCTCAAAAACCTGACGTCCTGTATTTTTTTTGTTGTTTCTGAAATCAGCAAAAAAAAATCTGTCGGAATCAGCTATTTATGTCTAAGGGATAAAAATTGTGTTGACCAGTGTAATCACTCTTTTGCTATTTCTGCAAAAGCTTCGTGTTCGAGTCTTCTCATTCAGAAAATAAAGGGTTTTCGAAGTGATAGTCTGCCAATTTTTTTATAGTTTACGAATTGAACAAAACATGATTTTGTGGTTAAATTTTATACCAAACAAAAAATGTATGCTCAATTCGAGCAACTATAAAAAAAATTGCAAATAATCACTCTTTTGCTATGTCTTCAAAAGCCTCGATTTCGAGTCTTCTCTTTTAGAAAAAAGGGTTTTCGAAGTGATTGTCTGCCAATTTTTTATAGTTGACGAATTGAACAAACATTGATTTTTTGGTTACATTTTATACCAACAAAACCAGTTTTTGTTCAATTCGTGCAACTATAAAAAAATTGGCAAATAACCCTGGTCGACAAATTTTGAAATTTTGAATGTGTTGTCCCTTCAATATAAATGCATTTTTTCGGAAAGTATGTACTATGCATATGTACGAATTGCAAAAAAAAAATATTGGAGGTAATTTTTTTTTAATTTTACATAGTTTTTCCACTATTTACTTACAAAAATACGTTCTCAGTTAAAGATAGGTTAGAAAAGTGATACCAGTATCTGTCAAACTGAAATTTGAATCCAGTAGTGCCACAAAAAATAATCGGAATCTGTCTTGTATTGCGAAAAAAAATAAGTTACACATTTTGCTAATATTGAAATATCTTAAAAACCAGACGTCGTGTAATTTTTTTTTGTCGTTTCTGAAATCAGCAAAAAAAGCTATCGGAATCAGCTATTTATGTCTAAGGAACAAACATTCTTTTGACCAGTGTAATCACTCTTTTGCAATTTCTGCAAAAGCTTCGTGTTTAAGTCTTTTCATTCAGAAAAAAGGGTTTTCGAAGTGATAGTATGCCAATTTTTTATAGTTGACGAATTGAACAAAAATTGATTTTTTGGTTACATTTTATGCAACTAAAAAAATTCGTTCAATTCGTACAACTATAAAAGAATTGGCAAATAACACTGGTCGACAAATTTTCATTTTTTTGAATGTGTTGTCCCTTCAGTATAAATTAATTTTTCGGAAAGTATTTACTATGCGTACGTAAAAAATGCAATAAAAAATGTTGGAGGTCATTTAAAAAAAAATTACATAGTTTTTCCACTATATACTTACAAAAACATGTTCTCAGTTAAAGATAGGTTAGAAAAGTGTTACCAGTATCTGTCAAACTGAAATTTGACTCCAGTATTGCCATAAAAAATAAACTGCTATAAATAATCGGAATCGGTCTTGTATCGCGAAAAAAATTAAGTTTCACAATTTGCAAATATTGAAATATCTCAAAAACCTAACGTCCTAGGATTTTTTTAAATATTTCTGAAGTCAGCAAAAAAAATTCTATCGAATCAGCTATTTATGTCTAAGGGACAAAAATTGTGTTGACCAGTGTAATCACACTTTTGGTATTGCTGCAAAAGCTTCGTATTTGAGTCTTCTCATTCAGAAAAGAAGGGTTTTCCAAGTGATAGTCTGCTAATTTTTTATAGTCGACGAATTGAACAAAAATTGATTTTGTGGTTACATTTTATGCCATACAAAAAAATGTATGCTCAATTCGTGCAATTATAAAAAAAATGCAAATAATCACTCTCTTGCTATTTCTGCAAGAGCCTCGTGTTCGAATTTTCTCATTTAGAAAAAAAGGGTGTCAAAGTAATTGTCTGCCATTTTTTTATAGTTGACGATTGAACAAAAATTGATTTCGTGGTTACATTTTATGCCAAAAAAATATTTTATGTAAAATTCGTGCAACTAAAAAAAAAGGAAAATAATCAATCTCTTGCTATTTCTGCATTTTACATTCATACAAAAAAAAATATTTTTGTTCATACGTGCAGCTATATCAGAAAAAATGGTTTTCAAAATGATTGTCTGCCAATTTTTTTATAGTTGACGAATTGAACGAAAATTGATTTTCTGGTTACATTTTATGCCAAAAAAATTATTTTTGTCCAATTCATGCAACTGTAAATAAAAATTGCAAATAACCACTCTTTTGCTATTTCTCCAAAAGCTTCGTCCTCGAGTCGTCTCATTGAGAAAAACGGGTTTTCGAAGTGATTGTCTGCCAACTTTTTTATAGTTGACGAATTGAACAACAATTTATTTTGTGGTTACATTTTATGCAAAAAAAAAAATATTTTTGTTCAATTCGTGCAGCTATAAATAAAAGTTGCAAATAACCACTCTTTTGCTATTTCTGCAAAAGCTTCGTGTTCGAGTCTTCTTATTCAGAAAATAATGGGTTTTCGAAGTGATAGTCTGCCAATTTTTATATAGTTGACGAATTGTACAAAAATTGATTTTGTGGTTACATTTTATGCCAAAAAAAAAATGTATGCTCAATTCTCTAGCAACTATAAAAAAACATTCCAAAAATTCCTCTGTTGCTATTTCTTCAAAATCGAGGCTTTTGAAGAAATAGCAAAAGAGTGATTATTGCCGATACTGTATTATATCGCGAAAAAAATGAAGCTACACATTTTGCAAATATTGAAATATCTCAAAAACCTGACGTCCTGTAATTTTTTTGTCGTTTCTGAAATCAACAAAAAAATCTATCTGAATCAGCTATTTATGTCTAAGGGACAAAAATTGTGTTGACCAGTGTAATCACTCTTTTGCTCACTCTTATGCAAAAAAAATATTTTTGTTCAATTCGTGCAGCTATAAATAAAAGTTGCAAATAACCACTCTTTTGCTATTTATCCAAAAGCCTCGTGTTCGAGCCTTCTCATTCAGAAAAAAAAGGGTTTTTGAAATGATTGTCTGCCATTTTTTTATAGTTGACGAGTTGAACAAAAATTGATTTTATGGTTACATTTTATGCCCAAAAAATATTTTTTGTTCAATTCGTGCCACTATGAAACAATTGGAAAATAATCACACTTATGCTATTTCTTCAAAAACCTCGGTTTCGAGTCTTCTCATTTAGAAAAAAGGGTTTTCGAAGTGATTGCCAATTTTTTTATAGTTGACGAATTGAACAAATATTGATTTTGTAGTTACATTTTATGCCAGAAAAATATATTATTTTTTGTTCAATTCGTACAACTATAAAAAAATTGGCAAATATTCACTCTTTTACTATTTCTTCAAAAGCCACGATTTCAAGTCTTCTAATTCAGAAAAAAATAGTTTTCGAAGTGATTGTCTGCCAATTTTTTTTATAGTTGACGAATAGAGCAACAAATGATTTTGTGGTTACATTTTAACCACAAAAAATATTTTATGTTTAATTCGCACAATTAAAAAAAAATTGGCTAATAATCACTCTTTGCTATTTTTTCAAAAGCCTCGATTTTGAGTCTTCTCATCCAGAAAAGGTAGTTTTTAAAGTGATTGTCAACCATTTTTTGTTATTGCACTAATTGAACAAAAATTGATTATTTGTTTACATATGCCTTTTTGCCTTTTTTACACTTTTATAGTTGTTTTTAATATTCATGCTTATTATTCAGAAAAAGCATTCTACAAGGTGGTGTATGTTTGTCTGCTTCTTCTCTTTGACTCAAATGGCTTATCTAACTTGAAAACTCATACTTTTTTAAGTTTTAAGTTTTTAATAAAAAGTCTCAGTGATTTTTGGCTGAAATTCGCCATGCCAAAGGAGTAGTTTATTGGATAGGTTTTTCACTTTTTCGCAAGATTTTCCAAAAACGCTCAGGTGTATAGAAAAATCATGAGAGAACAAAAGTTTTTTAAATTCCATTTTCAATGAAAAATTATAAATTTTCAAAATTGAATACTTCTTTAAGTTTTATGTTTTTAATTTACTATTTCTTCAAAAGCCTCGATTTCGAGTCTTCTCACTCAGAAATGGTGGTTTTCAAAGTGATTGTCGACCAATTTTTTTATTGCACTAATTGAACAAAAATTGATTATTTGTTTACATATGCCTTTTTGCTTTTTACACTTTTATAGTTGTTTTTAATATTCATGCTTATTATTCCGAAAAAGCATTTTGCAAGATGGTGTCTATTTGTCTGTTCCTTCTCTTTGGCTCAAATGGCTTATCTAACTTGAAAACTCATACTTTTTTAAGTTTTAGGTTTTTAATAAAAAGTCTCGGTGATTTTTGGCTGAAATTCGCCATGCCAAAGGAGTAGTTTATTGGATAGGTTTTTCACTGATTCGCAATTTTTTCCAAAAAACTCTCAGGTGTATAGAAAAATCATGAGAGAACAAAAGTTTTTTAAATTCTATTTTCAATAAAAAATTATAAATTTTCAAAATTGAATACTTTTTTAAGTTTTATGTTTTTAATTCACTATTTCTTCAAAAACCTCGATTTCGAGTCTTCTCATTCAGAAATGGTGGTTTTCAAAGTGATTGTCAATCAATTTTTTTATTGCACTAATTGATTAATTGCATTAATTGAACAAAAATTGATAATTTGTTTACATATGCCTTTTTGCTTTTTTACACTTTTATAAATAAATTTAATATTCATGCTTATTAATCAGAAAAAGCATTATGCGAGGTGGTGTCTATTTGTCTGCTCCCTCTCTATGGCTCATACGGTTTATCTAACTTATGAAAGTATGAAAACTGATACTTTTTTTAAGTTTTAAGTATTTAATAAAAAGTAAGAGGTCTCGGTGATTTTTGGCTGAAATTCGTTATGCCGATAGGTTTTTCAAACTTTCGCAAGATCTTCCAAAAAGAAGAAGAATCTAAAAATTCTCAGGTGTATAGAAAATATATGGGCATTATCAGGCATTATACAACACTCATCCGTTATTATTGTATAAATTTATAATTTGTGTAAAATAGCGTGTACATCCACTATTTATTGTGGCACTATGTAAATAAATGACTTACTTACTTACTTACTTACTTAAGTATTTTAAATTCAGTTTTCAAAATTATAAATTTTCAAAATGTAACTTCTCTGTGTTATTATTCACTGCAAAGCAATATCGCTTGTGTGTCAACGTAGAGAAGTGACGAAATTTGGTTATTATTTGGTTACAATTTTGGTTGCTATTATTTTTGGAAAATTGTAGGTATGTTTTCCTTGACCACATTTCGATGAAGCATAATAATTTTCTGATACATTTATCTGTTCTTCACTAGAAAACTTCTATCTGTTATTTGTTTCAGAAAATAAGTGTGCAAATGTCGACACACAAAATTTTACTGCACTGTCAACATTGTAATAAAAAAAGGTGGCGTTTTGTTTCCAAACCACTCTCGAAAAATTGTTTGCAAGAACCTGAATATTTCGAAAAATTGATCATTAAAACACTAACAGTGTAATTCATAAAAATTTAAGCCGCGGATTAACGGTGGTTTAATCTTAGTAACCTTGAACGTAGAGAAGTGACGAAATTTGGGTATTATTTGGTTACAATTTTGGTTGCTATTGTTTTTGGAAAATTCTAGGTATGTTTCATCTGCCACATTTCGATGAAGCATAATAATTTTCTGATACATTTCTCTGTTCTTCACTAGATTTTTTTAATCTGTTATCTGTTTTCAAGAAATAAGTGTGAAAACGTCGACACACAAAATTGAACTCAACTGTTAACATTGTAATGAAAAAAAAGGTGGCGTTTTGTTTCCAAACCACTCTCGAAAAATTGTTTGCAAAAACCTGAATATTTCGATAAATTGATCATTAAAACACTATCAGTGTTATTCATAAAAATTTAAGCCGCGGATTAACGGTGTAATCTTAGTAAACTTGGTAACCATTTGCAAAACACCGCTGAACCACAGTTTAAATTTTTATGAATAACGCTCCTAATATCAATTATTTTCGACAAAATCTTAATATTCGAGTGTAAAAACCCGAATAATTCGATAAATTGATCACTAAAACACTAACAGTGTTATTCATAAAAAAATAAACCATGGTCTAAATTTTTATGAATAACGCTGTTAATGTTAACGTAATTAGAAAAGAAATCTACGTTCGAACAAAAGATAAAAACAAAAAAATATGATATTCTAAGAAAAAAAAGTTCAAGTTAAATTTATTAAAGCATGGTTTAAATGTTTATGAATAACGCTGTTAATGTTAACGTAATTAGAAAAGAAATCTGCATTCGAACAAAAGATAAAACCAAAAAAAATGTGACATTCTAAGAAAAAAAAGTTAAAGTTAATGTTATTTAACCATGGTTTAAATTTTTTATGAATATCGCTCTTAATATCAATAATGTTCGAAAAAATCTAAATATTCGAGTGTAAAAACCTGAATAATTCGATAAATTGATCACTAAAACACTAACAGTATTATTCATAAAAAATTAAACCATGGTTTAAATTTTTATGAATAACGCTGTTAATGCTAACGTAATTAGAAAAGAAATCTGCGTTCGAGCAAAAGATAAAAACCAAAAAAATGTGACATTCTAGGAAAAAAAAGTTCAAGTTAAAGTTATTAAACCATGGTTTAAATTTTTATGAATAACGCTGTTAATGTTAATGTAATTAGAAAATAAATCTGCGTTCGAACAAAAGAGAAAAACAAACATATATGACATTCTAAGAAAAAAAAGTCAAAGTTAAAGTTATTAAACCATGGTTTAAATTTTTATGAACAACGCTCTAAATGAATTAAAAAAATAACTGCCAATTGATTGCTTTCTCAAGTGTAAATATAATATTATTGATACTTTTCTTGCTAATATCTTGATGAAAGATTTTATTATTATTATTATAAATGTATATCATAGAAAATTACACTTGTTTTGTTTCATATATTTTATCAGTTTCCTGACATATGTTTCGGCTTATTCAGCCATTTTCAAAGGATTATGTTTACAGTTTGATTGATGACTTGATTGATGATAGATTGACACAAAAAAGTGTAATTATACATAATATACAATTATAATACTAATATTATTTTTGAATTTCTCGTTGAAAATGAATCCAAACATATTTTGGTTAGAAAAATCACAAATTTACGTATTTTGATATTATGAACCAAATTAAGTATAAATATATAATGCATTTTTTTTAATTTGTAGGTATCACCGTTTATTTTAATAAAGTGACTATATTATTTATGACTGTATTATGTGACTGTATTATTTATTTATTTATTTATACATAATGTATCACGAAGTAAAAGCCTCCAGTTATATATATAAACAATCTTTTTTGGGCTATCGACATGGGGTCTTTCCGCCTAAGTCCTAAGTTTTTTCCTCCAGTTAATAAAACAAATTAATTATTTTAGAAACCGTAAAGACATACTGCAGAATAGACCACATACAATTAATAAATAATAAATGTGATATTATTTCTTCCTAAATCAGATTTGTATATGAAATATGATCGAATGACAAAAATAAAACTGAGTAAATACAGGGTGTTTCAAATTTAACCACCCAAAACGCCATTTCCATCCACCGCTGGCGCTTATTTAGGGTAAAATAATAATAAGTATATCTGGCAACTAACCCAACATTTAGAACAGGTATCTGTAATAACGATCTATTGTCATGTCATCACTGTCAATGTAAATCTGGCAACTAAGCCGACATTTAGAACAGGTATCTGTAATATCGCTATATTGTCATGTCGTTACTGTCAATGTAAATCTGGCAACTAAGCCAACATTTAGTACAGGTATCTGTAATATCGATCTAATGTCATGTCGTTACTGTCAATGTCATCAGTTAAGTTTCAAGATTTATAATAAATCAGTGTTATTTGTATGTCTTACTTGTAATTGATTCTACCATTTACAAAAACGAATCTCGTTTTTGTAAATTTATTGAAGTCATAATTAGTAAATGTATGAAATTGTTTTAAACTGACAGTGACAGGTGTCACCTTTGAAATAATTAAAAAAATACGCAGTTGCCAGAGTTATGTTTTTTACTCTTTTCTACAGAAAGATAATTGCCATCTGGTGTATGTAAATGGCGAATTTGGTGGTTCATTTTGAAACGTACTGTATATTATTTTCGATAAACTGCAAACAACTAAAATTATATTATTTAATATTATATAATGTTAATATGTATACTGTTTGTGATGTACTGTATGTAGAAAAAGGTGCTTCTAATAGCAAACATACAGTCTCACAGATGTCTCACACCTTTTATACCCTCAATATTGAATTACGCGCGCTAAATTTCACCCGTCAACAAAAACAAAATGTCGAAAAAGTACTTTTAGACTCCTATGTAAATCCTTATTTACAGATTGATTTACGACAATAAATGTCTAAAATAATTAATTTTGTTCATAATATCAAATAACCGAATTTATAGTTTTTATAGTTTTATTCGAAAAATAAACAAGTTATCCATTTCTAACCAAAATATTTTTAGATTTATTTTCAAGGAGAAATTCATAAATAATATTATATTAGGTCTAAGACTTAAGAAAGCAATCAATCGACAGGTGACTTTTTTGTAACTATAACTCATGTATGTTTTGTAATATGTTAAATGTAGTTAATTTTGTAGCTGTATCTCATAGATACGAAATAAAAAGATTAATTAATTAATATAATGTTTAACAGTTCGGCAATATGAACTGTTTAACATTCCAATTACATTCGGTATTCCTAATACCGGCTATAATAACAATTATTGTACATCATTGCGTACACATTTATTTCATTAATTTGCAGCTTAAACAAAAAAATAGATTTTTATTGTGCATCCACGTCAAATTCCTTACTATGCGGCATTCGATTCAGTACCCAATACACGTTTATGGTTTCAATAACTTCTAGGCCAAGATACAATTTACAACAGGAGTATGCCGACAATAACAAATTTATGTCGAATAAGTCAATTCGTGGCAATTTCATGAATTCATGTCATGAATTCATATGAGAAAATAATATTTCAAACAATTCCAATGTGTTCAATTTAAGATTTCACATTTGTTTAACATATAAAACAAAGTTACTTTGTGACTTTATTTTACATGCTTTTACAGCATTACATATGGAAAATCTATTGAATAGTTGAATTATACTATTATCGTATACAATAAATTAATATTTATTTAGTTGAAAATTTTTTCATTAACAATTTCCGTTACATGATCAAGAAACATATATAATATTTAACGTTGTTATATTATTAGTTAGTACTTACTGCTAAAAAAATATTTTTATTTTATGATTTATTTATACATGACAGAAATATGTGCGAAATAAAATAAATAAATCGTAAAATAAAATAAAAATATTTTTTTATCAGTAAGTACTAAATAAAAATATAACAACCTTAAATATATAACTGGTAATTTATGGATGAAACCTTAAACTTAATAAATTAATAGATGAGGCCGTTATTTTTCGAAAGTCCATTTGAAGCTCATCACTTTAATAATATTTTCACGTTCAAATATTTATTTATTTTTAATTTCACTGCAATGATTCATCACACTGTGGATTCTTCAGGTGAAGAATATTTATTAAATTAAAGTTATTTTTTGAAAGTCCATTTGAAGCTCATCACTTTAATAATATTTTCATATTATCTGTGATGTTTTTATTAATGTATACCAATCATTTCTAAACGCTTATGTTAGTTCATTTCGTTATAAAATTATGTGACTTTTGGGTATAATTCTGAAATAAATACAGAAATATGTTTTCTGCCGCATTTCCATTTAAATTTAAACAAAATGTTAGTGGTGAATTTTGATCTCTGCGAGTCTCCCCTTTTATTTCATTTATTTCATAATTGTAAAGCAACGCTCGTCAGGTGATTAACAGCTTCTATTTCAATGCATACTAATTTGACCTTTATTTTAAATTTCTTCGAGCAGAGCACGTCTATTTAACAATCGGCATCCTAATTTTTATTTTATGCATGAAAGGATTCAAGTTACGATCTACAGTTTTCAAGCAATCCCTTAGATTTAGTTTTCCTTGGATTCTTGAAACCTTACTAGAATAAAATTTTATATTAAAAAAATATATTTGAATTTAATCATTTGAAGCCCAATATTACCCGCATATAATAATTACTTAATTATTATACAATACTTATATAATTACTTGGATATTACCTGAATTTAATCATTTGAAGCCTAATATTTCCAACATATAATAATTACTTAATTAAGTTTAAGGTTTTATTCATATTTACCAGTTATATATACAGGGTCCGTCATTTCACCTCCCGTCTTCTATAGCCCGGTTACTAATTGAGTTAGGAATTTGATATTTTGCAGACTTTACTTGCATTTTGGGGTGTATTTCCGGAAAATATTTTTGATTATACAGGGTGTCCCAAAAAAGTGTGACGCATCATGATGTATACTTTTAGATTGCATGGTATATTTTTTGTTGCTTATTTGGGTGCCTTTTATGGGTGCCTACATACCCATAAAATTTTATTGAAATCAGTTTAGTGATATTAACGCAAAAAAATAAAAACTGAAAAAAATCAGTTTTGCACCATTGGTTAAGAAAATTAATAACGGATAAAAATAGTGCCTCGTTATTAAAACCATACAAGGTACTCATTAAATAAGGTCTGACAGTTGCGTTAAGCAAGTTTTATTGATATACATTATACAGAGTGTCCAAAAATTAGTGTCAAACTTTTCAAACTTTAAAGCACTTTATTTTTCTTATTTTAAATTGGAACCCCAGTATATTTTTATGTAATTTCAAGTGGAATTAAAAGACAATCATTTTTCCTAATTACAACCCTGTCTCAATTCCTAACACATTAAAAGATGTTTGCAGAAAACTCGTTTCAGAATGTTTTACTGGCATATTTCTCAAATATTGTTTCAACAAATGAAATCTTCGACTGTATGGTCCCACCCTTCTATGGTAAGAGCCATGTTATGCCATACATTAATCAACCATTGACTTTTTTATTTTTGCTGCCGAAAAATATTTTTCGGCTTAGGACGAAAAAGACCGTTACCTAGCAACTATGGTCTTTAGCAAAATGATGGCCTTTTCGTCCATATTTTCATACAGAAAAATACAATCTTATGATGCAATCGAATAAAAAATAATTTTTGTATTTTGGGTATAAAGACCTTAGCTAAAAAAGCTTTTAAAGTTTTATATTACTACAGTCAACATTGGCTCTTGTCACTTTGTTAAACTTTAATGTCAATAAAATGTTTTTCAAACCCACCTTGGATTTTGATTAATTAAAATGGCCATTGGAATTGTTGATAAATCGGGTTTTCTGCACATAACTTTTAATGTGTTAGGAATTACGATAGAGTTGTAATTAGGAAAAATGTTTGTCTTTTAATTCCACATAGAATGACATAAAAATATACAGGGGCTCCAATTTAAAATAAGAAAAACAAAGTGCTTTAAAGTTTGAAAAGTTTGACACTAAATTTTGGACACTCTGTAGAATGCATATCAATAAAACTTGGTTAACGCAACTGTGAGACCTTATTTAATAAGTGCCTTGTATGGTTTTATTAACAAGGCATATTTTTATCTTTTATTAATTTTTATAACCAATGGTGCAAAACTAATTTTATTCAGTTTTTATTTTTTTGTGCTAAAATCACTGAACCGATTTTAATAAAATTTTATGGGTATGTAGGCATCTATAAAGGACACCCAAATAAGCAACAAAATATATACCATGCAATTTAAAAATATACATCATCATGACGTCACACTTTTTTGGGACACCCTGTATAATCAAAAATATTTTCCTGAAATACGCCCCAGAATGTAAGTAAGGCCTGCAAAATATCAAAATCCTAACTCAATTAGTAACTGAGCTATAGAAAACGAGAGGTGAAATGACGGACCATGTATATTTAAGGTTGTTTTAATAAGCACTTACTGGTTTTGTTTAATAATTTAATTATTTATTTTTACCGCCTGACTAGTTTCGTTTATAAAAAAAATATTCAGAGGCATATGTATTTAATGTTTATATATCCTCAACTTATTTGAAATCTAATTTGAAATTTGATAGATGTCAAATTTATTTATTTTTATCGCCTGACTAGTTTCGGTTATAAAAAGAAATAATAAAAGAAATAAACAAATACCAGTAACTTATTAAAACAACCTTAAAAATCACATAATTATTAACCAATAATTACTTGGATATTACCTGTACATTCGAATTCGCATAGTTAGGGCTATGTGAAAACTGAATTTACGCTGAAATTAGGTATTGTTTCGATAAATACTAAATATGCATATATGTGACTTGCGAAAAGTGACCTAACGTGCGAAAACAAGTTTTCGAGGAAACAGTTGATAGAGAAAACATTTTGATTTTATTATCTTTCGTAATAGTTTTAGTTGTTCGGTTATATAGGGCAGGGTTGGCCAAACTTATTTACGATTGCGATCTACTTTAAATTTTCATGGCATACAGAGGTCGACTTTTATTATTTTTAGGTTTATTGTGGAAACGTAACATAAAATAACTATTTTAATGTTAAAACTAACCTTAGTATAAATATAGCACTTTGTCTAGAAAATAACTATTTTAATGTTAAAACTAACCTTAGTATAAATAAAGCACTTGGTCAAGTTTCGCATTTTTTTTATAACTAAACCTAACCTAAATAACCTAACTAAAACTAACCTTTATTATAGTACAAGTTCAAGTCTAAATGAAACAAAATATTATTCAAGTACAAAAATTTAGATGGATTGTCGTGTTAAAAGAATGTAAGACATAAAAATTGTAAATTCTACACCACTACAGAAACATGTGGTTTCATATTTCCCGTCAAATTATATTAAAATTTACTCTTGGATTCTCTTCAGAATCGAGAGTTTTCACTTTTGGTTCAATAACTACTAATTACATTTCAATTTTTTTTTTATAACATTTATTATTCTTATATTATACATATTAAAACAGATCACATATGATCAACCATTAATTTGCCTCGAATACATATTAACCTAAACTTAATAATTCTTATCTAAAGTTCATCCATCGCTGCCCTTTAGTTTGTTTGGATTGTGGTTAATAATAATAATAATTAACATTTAAATTATGATAAAATTTATAAAAGCTTGAGTATATCTTACAATAAAATAATAATGTATAATTAAAAATAAAAAAAGTTTATTTGAAATTCTGAGCCGACTACAAATAGGTCCTAAAAATTTCATTCCGATAAGATCTATTAAAAAGGGCAGATTTAAATCGTCAACAGTTTTTCCTGAAACTTTTTGAAACATTTGAATCCATTTAAAAAGATTTAAAACACATAAATTAAGTCTACCATAAGCAAGGTTACAATAAAATAATAATGTTTAGTAAAAAATATAAAAAGTTTATTTGAAATTCTGAAAGCCCAGCACAAATATGTCCTGAAAATTTCGTTCCGATAAGATTTATTAAAAAGTACAGATTTAAATCGTCAACAGTTTTTCCTGAAACTTTTTGAAACATTTGAATCTATTTAAAAAGATTTAAAACACATAAATTAAGTCTACCATAAGCAAGGTTACAATAAAATAATAATGTTTAGTAAAAAATTAAAAAAGTTTATTTGAAATTCTGAAAGCCCAGCACAAATAGGTCCTGAAAATTTCGTTCCGATAAGATTTATTAAAAAGTACAGATTTAAATCGTCAACAGTTTTTCCTGAAACTTTTTGAAACATTTGAATCTATTTAAAAAGATTTAAAACACATAAATTAAGTCTACCATAAGCAAGGTTACAATAAAATAATAATGTTTAGTAAAAAATAAAAAAAGTTTATTTGAAATTCTGAAAGCCCCGCACAGTTAGGTCCTGAAAATGTCATTCCGATAAGATTTATTAAAAAGGGCAGATTTAAATCGTCAACAGTTTTTCCTGAAACTTTTTTAAACATTTGAATCTATTTAAAATTATTTAAAACACATAAATTAAGTGTACCATAAGCAAGGTTACAATAAAATAATAATGTATAGTAAAAAATAAAATAAAATTATTTGAAATTCTGAAAGCCCAGCACAAATAGGTACTGAAAATTTCATTCCGATAAGATTTATTAAAAATCACAGATTTAAATAAATCGTCAACAATTTTTCCTGAACCTTTTTGAAACATTTGAATCTATTTAAAATTATTTAAAACACATAAATTAAGTCTATCATAAGCAAGGTTTATAAAAAAAGTTGAAATTCTTAAAAATGTATGACAATTTCATAGTCCATAACAACTTCCAAATCAATAAATGAATCGTGAAATCTCATTAAAAATAATTATTGCAGAAATTCCCGAAACAAGTTATTTTCTATTAATGATAATCTACTAATGATAATTTCTAATGATAATTCATCTAATGATAATTTCTACGTAAAATCCATACACATATCTTTAAAATTTTAGTAAATAAGGAAACGGCAGAAAAACTCTTATAGCGTTATTATTAAAAATTTAAACCGTGGTTTAGCGGTGCTTTAGCAGTGTTTTTCAAAGGGTTGCCAAGGTTACTAAAATTAAACGTTGTCGTTAAAGCACAGCTTACATTTTTATGAATAACACTGTTAGTATTTCAATAATCAATTTATCGAAATATTCAGGGTTTTATAAATAATTTTTCGAAAAGTGCCTTGGAAAGAAAGACTACATAAGAATGTAGTCATCATATTATTATCGTATCATATCATATTTTTGTATCTACTTCTAAATACAAAACGCCACATTCTTTCATTACAATTTTGACTTTTCAGTTAAATTTTGTGTGTCGACGTTTGCACACTTATTTCCAGAAAACAGATAACAGATAGCCGTTTTCGAGTGAAGAACAGAGAAATGTATCAGAAAATTATTATGCTTCATCGAAATGTGGCAGATGAAACACACCTAGAATTTTCCAAAAACGATAGCAACCAAAATTGTAATCAAACCAAATTTCGTTACTCTACGTTGAAATAAGTAATTTAAGACATTTTCAAAATTTATAATTATTCTTTGAACATTGAATTTAAAATGATTTTGTACTCCCATGATTTCTCTATACACCTGAGAGTTTTTGGAATAACACTATTAATAAACGTAGTCTAATACAGATTGTCTTATTATCTACAACTAAAAAAATTATATGAATATAAAAGTAAAATTTCATAAAAAAATCATAAAATGTTACTACCTACGACCAAAAAAAAATCATAAGAATATAAAAATCAAATTTCATACAAAACTCATAAAAATACTAAATAAACAAATAAAAATTAATGTATACTCAGATCCATTTTTATTTTTAACTATGAAGTTTGTGGTTTCATTTTATAAAGTTTTATACATGAACACCAACAAAAATGATCTGACAGTGAAAAAATTATTTAATGTCAGAATTCTAACAATGTTGCCTAATTTATATATGCAAAATAAAAGTAGCAAAAAAATTCTGTACTCAATTGATACTTAATTTGATGGCAACATTGCCAAATGTCATAAAATGTAACCTCTTTTTTTTTAATATAACCTATTTTTTCAAGTCTCGTGACTTTTTTCATTGGCCAATAAAACTGTCACCCTAACAGAGCCAACTTAGTTAAACATTACTTAAAAACTAGTTAAAAAACTGTTTTTCAAGGGGTTGCAAAGGTTACTAAAATTAAACCACCGTTAAACCCATAACTGTCACCCTAACAGAGCCAACTTAAAAAGTTAAAAATAAAAAATGTAGACTAGTTTTTTAAATATCATTAATAATGTAACAGCAAAGTATAAGGATATCACATTATTACACTTAAATGTAAATATTTCAAGTACGATACATTAAATATATCAACTAATATCAGAAATAAATAGGGACAATATTAATAATAATATTTATTAGCAGAAAGCTACATACATAACATATTCCAAAAAATATATACAAATCAAATAAATAACAATAAAATATAAAAATAAAACACAAATAGCCAAGACTTTGATACACTACTTTTTGGGATATTACACAAAGCATGAACAATATTGATTAAACGCACTTAATTGCAAATATTTTTGGAATCACGCATTGGATAATAATCCAATTGTACATTTTAAATTTCAATATATCACTTAATATCATTAATTAAGATTGAACATTGATTGATTAAGATAAGAAATTAGATTTATATTGATAGGTCAGTGATCGAGATATATCTAATAAAATAACTGAATAAATAACTGGACTTTAGTATTCAATTAAAAAAAATACAAACATTCGAGTAACTTTATGTGAAATTATTGTTATTTTATAAACATCACAAGTTCAGATAGAAAATAAATAAAAAATATCATGAACATACAATTTTAATTCTTGAAAATTTGTTAAAACTTATTTTTCTTGAATATTTTTTAAACTTCATTAAACTTCCATAAATTATTTTACTTTTAATATCATTAACAAATTAAATTTATATTGATAGGTCAGTGATCGAGATATATCTAATAAAATAACTGAATAAATTACTGGAGTTTAGTATTCAATAAAAAAAAAAATACAAACATTCCAGTAACTTTATTTGAAATTATTGTTATTTTATACACATCACAAGTTCAGATAAAAACATATAAAATATCATGAACATATAATTTTAATTCTTGAAAATTTGTTAAAACATCTGTTTGTTGAAAATTTATGAAACTTCATTAAACTTCCATAAATTGTTTTACTTTTAATATTATCAATCAATTAGATTTATATTGATAGGTCAGTGATCGAGATATATCTAATAAAATAACTGAATAAATAACTGGAGTTTAGTATTCAAATAAAAAAAAAAACATTCCAGTAACTTTATTTGAAATTATTTTTACTTAATAAACATAACAAGTTCAAATAAGAAACATATATACAATATGATGAACATATAATTTTATTTCTTGGATATTTGTTAAAACATCTTTTTGTTGGAAATTTATGAAACCTCATTAAACTTCCATTAATTGTTTTACTTTCTTTCTACTTTCTTAATAAAAGTACTTAGAAATTACATTTAAAAATAAAACATGAACAAATATTCATACAAGAATTACACCATTAGTGACCATACAATCATATTAGGCCCAGGTTTACATTCGTGGATTATCTTTCTTCGTGGTAGGTACAGTTGCCTATGATACCATCGTGTTAATGGTATCTTAGGCAAATGTACCGCAAACAAAAATAATCCACGATTGTAAAACTGGGCCTTAGTGATCTGGAAACAGCTGAAATTTCTAATGAATTTCAAATATTTTCGACATTAGATTTGACATAGATTGTAATTTCAGATAAATTATTATGATTCAAAAAATTTATAAATAAAACAATAAGAAAATTCTAGATGACAAAATATAAGAACATTTCCAAGATGCAGGTCTAATTGCTTAAAAGAATGGATAATTAGAAATGGCAGGTAATAATACGAGAAATTCAGAACCGAAAATGAGAAAAATAATAAGAAATAAGGGCAGAAATTTTCAAACATTTTAGAAAGTACAGAACATTAAAAGTTCGTGGCTTTTGACAGAAATTTTCAAACATTTTAGAAAGTACCAAACATTAAAAATTCGTGGCTTTTGACAGACATTTCCAAACATTTTAGAAAGTACAGAACAGTAAAAGCCATGAATTATTTCTCATGAAATAAGGAAAAATAATTATCTAGATTTTTTGAGTAATCGTTAACATTCTGGGCCATTTTGCCTTGCCAGTTTTGAATATTTTGTATAAAAAGGACCAATTAGACCTATGCAAGTTAAAAATATTCCAGTCAAACCATCCAAAAACTCGATTATTCAGAAATTTTTGTGATTGTCAAGTGTCATGTGTCAAGGTTTTGAAATTACCTTTCTAAAATGAATTTATTATTGATTAGAATTACAATATCTGAAACATTTTCAATCCAATTATCTGAAAACAGCTGAAACTGCTTATGAATTTCAGATATTTTCGACATTGGATTTGACATAGATTGTAATTTCAGATAACAATTCAAATATTTTGTTCAAAATTTGTAAATAAAACAATAAGAAAATTCCAGATGAGAAAAATATAAGAAAATTTCAAGGTGCAGATCTAATTGCTTAAAAGTATGGATAAAGAGAAATGACAGGTAATAATACGAGAAATTCAGAACCGAAAATGAGAAAAATTATTAGAAATAATGACAGAAATTAGAACATTTTAGAAAGTACAGAACATTATAAGTTCGTGGCTTCTGACAGACATTTCCAAACATTTTAGAAAGTACAGAACATTAAAAGGCATAAAATCTTTCTCATAAACTAAGGAAAAAATAATTCTCTAGATTTTTTGAGTAATCGTTAACATTCTGGGCCACTTTGCCTTGCCAGTTTGAATATTTTGTATAAAAAGGACCAATTAGACCTATGCAAGTTAAAAAAAATCCAGTCAAACCATCTAAAAACTCGATTATTCAGAAATTTTTGTGATTGTCAAGTGTCATGTGTCAAGGTTTTGAAATTACCTTTCTAAAATGAATTTATTATTGATTAGAATTACAATATCTGAAACATTTTCAATCCAATTATCTGAAAACAGCTGAAACTGCTTATGAATTTCAGATATTTTCGACATTGGATTTGACATAGATTGTAATTTCAGATAACAATTCAAATATTTTGTTCAAAATTTGTAAATAAAACAATAAGAAAATTCCAGATGAGAAAAATATAAGAAAATTTCAAGGTGCAGATCTAATTGCTTAAAAGTATGGATAAAGAGAAATGGCAGGTAATAATACGAGAAATTCAGAATCGAAAATGAGAAACATAAGAAACAATGACAGACATTAGAACATTTTAGAAAGTATAGAACATTAAAAGTTCGTGACTTTTGGCAGAAATTTTTAAACATTTCAGAAAGTACAGAACAATAAAAAATGTGTGGCTTTTGACAGACATTATCAAACATTTTAGAAAGTACAGTACATTAAAAGCCATGAAATCTTTCTCATAAGATAAAGAAATATAATTTTCTAGATTTTTTTAGTGCTTGTTAAGATTCTGGGCCATTTTTGCCTTGCCAGTTTTGAATATTTTGTATATAAAGGACCAATTAGACCTATGCAACTGAAAAAAAATCCAGTCAAACCATCTAAAAACTGATTATACACAAATTTTTGTGATTGTCAAGTGTCATGTGTCAAGGTTTAAAAATTATCTCTCTAAAATGAATCTACTACTGATTAGAATTACAATATCTGAAACATTTTCAATCAACTTATTTGAAAACAGCTGAAATTTCTTATGAATTTCAGATATTTTCGACATTGGATTTGACGTAGATTGTAATTTCAGATATATTATAATAATTCAAAAAATATATAAATAAAATAATAAGAAAATTCCAGATGAGAAAAATATAAGAAAATTTCAAGATGCAGATCTAATTGCTTAAAAGTATGGATAAAGAGAATTGGCAGGTAATTATACGAGAAATACAGAACCAAAAATGAGAAAAATTATAAGAAATAATGACAGACATTTTCAAACATTTTAGAAAGTACCGAACATTTAAAGTTCGTAGCTTTTGGCAGAAATTTTCAAACATTTTCGAAAGTACAGAACATTAAAAGTTCGTGGCTTTTGACATTTCCAAACATTTTAGAAAGTACAGAACATTAAAAGCCATGAAATCTTTCTCATAAAATAAGGAAAAATTTATCTAGATTTTTTGAGTAATCGTTAACATTCTGGGCCACTTTGCCTTGCCAGTTTTGAATATTTTGTATAAAAAGGACCAATTAGACCTTGCAAGTTAAAAAAATTCCAGTCAAACCATCCAAAAACTCGATTATTCAGAAATTTTTGTAATTGTCAAGTGTCAAGTGTCACGGTTTTAAAATTACCTTTCTAAAATGAATTTATTATTGATTAGAATTACAATATCTAAAACAGTTTCAATCAAATTATCTGAAAACAGCTGAAACTGCTTATGAATTTCAGATATTTTCGACATTGGATTTGACATAGATTGTAATTTCAGATAACAATTCAAATATTTTGTTCGAAATTTGTAAATAAAACAATAAGAAATTTCCAGGTAAGAAAAATATAAGAAAATTTCAAGGTGCAGAGCTAATTGCTTAAAAGTATGGATAAAGAGAAATGGCAGGTAATAATACGAGAAATTCGTAACCGAAAATGAGAAAAATTATTAGAAATAATGACAGAAATTAGAACATTTTAGAAAGTACAGAACATTTACAGCCACGAAATATTTCTAATCAAATAAAGAAAACAATTTTCTAGATGTTTTGAGTAATTGTAAAGATTCTGAGCCATTTTTGCCTTGTCAATTTTGAATATTCTATTTAAAATTAACCAATTCGACCAATACAATTTGAAAAATTTCCAATAAAACTATCTATAAAATCGATTATTCAGAAATTTTAGTGATTGTCACGTGTCAATGACACTTGAGAAAATGAGAAAAATTATAAGAAATAATGACAGAAATTAGAACATATTAGAAAGTACAGAACATTAAAAGTTCGTGGCTTTTGGCAGAAATTTTTAAACATTTTAGAAAGTACAGAACTTTTTACAGACACGAAATATTTCTCATCAAATAAAGAAAACAATTTTCTAGATTTTTTGAGTAATTGTTAAGATTCTGAGCCACTTTTACCGTGTCAGTTTTGAATATTCTATTTAAAATGGACCAATAGGAACAATACAATTTGAAAAATTTCCAATAAAACCATCTAAAAAATCGATTATTTAGAAATTTTAGTAATTGTCAAGTGTCAAGTGTCATTGTTTTAAAATTATATCTCTAAAATGAATTTATTGCTGAAATTTTAGTGATTGTCAAGTATCTCAGCCAATTTTGCCTTGCCGGTTTTGAAATTTTATCTATATAATGGATTTATTACTGATTAGAATTACAACTTAAAAGTAAGGACTCTTGGATAATTATACACTCGCTTAAGGCTCGAGTATACATTTCATCTTCGTGAATAACAGCCCACAATATGTGCTCATTAAATAATGTACCATTAAGAAATCCTATTTTAATTTGTTGTTATCGCAAATTGTTACTGAGAAACTATCAATTTTATTGAGGGCAACAAAATCGTAGCAATTACGATGAGCACACCTTTCGTCCTTAACTAGTTCTTTACTGTTGATAATCCTGTTACGAGGATAAAGATAAACCACTTCGAACCCTCGCTCCTTGCCTATTCTCTTCCCTTTTCACTTGCCAGCCCGCATTTTAACGAATCCCTTAGTGGTCAAATATCCCTTGATGAAGAGATAAAAATCGAGAGGGAAACTATTATCTGAAATAATGTCCACCTTAAATTTCAAAATTGGTATGAAAATATTATAAACTGAAGAGAAATGAAAACAATATAAAAGTATATGTATAAAAATATTATAATAGCTATTTATGGTATAAGTGAATAAAGTTGAATTTTATCCACGAAAAAATAGTTTAGCCCAAGAGGCGAAGCGAGTGCGATAATATTTTAGAATGGATAATATTGCTTTATTCACTTGTATCATACGAGATTTTTTCCAATTCGTTATCAGAATTGAAGAATTTGCGTGAAGTGTCAGGTGGCATCGTCAGGTGACAACGAAAATTTCAAGGATAGTGCCTATTTACGTATTTTTTACTTTATTTACGTTGGTAATGGTTGTAGTGAATAAAGTAAAAATGTAAACATTTTATTCACCTATTCGATTAAAGTGTAAATTAAAACAATAATTATTGCCTAATTATTTTTTTTTTAAATTGGTATGTAAATATTATAAACTGAAGAGGAATGAAAAAAATATAAAAGTCTATGTAAAACAGATTATAAAACAATCATTATTGCCTAATTAATAAATATTATGATCTTCTCATTAGAATTTTATGGATATGTTACATATACAGGGCGTCCCAGTTATCATGCTCAACATTGGGAGCTCGTAAACTGTAAGAGACAAAGAGTTGGTTATATGGGAAAAATAATCTTGAATAATTTACAGAAAATATACAAAAGACACAAAAATAAAACTTTTTTTATAATAAAGTTATTTTAAACATATAAAAATAACTGTAAATTTTAATTTTAAACAACATTGTTCATCTGAAGAAGCCACAGTGTGGCGAAAAAATTGTAGTGTGAAATCGAATTAGTCCAATTTTAAATTACCCTAATTTTATTCTCGTGAGTAAACATCCACTTAACTCACTTGTGATATAAATATATATTATATGGTTGTTATTATTTGTAACATGGCAATATACCTATCCAAACACGAAATCTAAAAGTAGCTTATATCCGTATAGTTTAGTGTTACGGAATTAATAAATATACTGTAAGAAGTGGAAAAATTGCTATTTTGATTCCGGTCTCTCATTCGGACAAACCAACGATGATGTATCATTAAAATCATACCTTTTTAAGTGTCAAGTTTCCAAATCATTCTTATAGTCGCTATTATGCTTATATATATGATGATATGATGATGACTGTATACACTTCGGGCGCTTCGACCTTTTGTGTGTGTGAGGTCATAAAACTGCAAATGCTAGAAAACCGCAAATGTGAATATATACGAATAATTTTCCATTATCACACGAAGTTGGGTGACTAAAACATGTCAAAATTAAAACCTTTTACTATGTTACAGTCAGCCACGTCACACTATAAACATAGACCAATTATGAATTTAATTGCTGGGCGAATAATGCTGGGTCGCATACCTGTTAAATGGATCATTTCCTGTGTGGCCGTTCTACAAATTGGCCAGTGTAGAATTAATTAAATCTATTAAAAGTTCTGACGAGTGACCTACTTTATTTTAAAGGGGTTTGGGTCTTATTACCACAATATTCTTTTTCTCGTATTCTCGAATTTTACCGCTCGAAATACCTTCAGCTACAGTTTTCATTAAGTTTATTTTATTTTAAATTAAATTTCTCCTTTGTGAACTTACATACTTTTAAATATGTTCCATACGTAGATATAGTAACACGTTTGACAAGGAAATGTACGTAATTATAATATCCCCTTTAACGAAGCCTTAATTGGGAAATTCTGATGTTGATATTTAATTATGCACAGCCTTGTTTCTTCCCTCGGCATCTTAAGTTGCTCGTGTGTTCTCGGTAATGAGTAGTTATTAATTAAACCAAGCGGCAGGGTACATGTCGCATGCAATGTGCTCGCATTAATTGTTCAATGTACATTATCGTCAAACTACGTAGGTTACAACGACACAATATTAAATTGGGTTCAATTATTTATACTCAGTTGGATCCATGCTCAGCATGATGATGACGATTTTCGTCCACAAAAGGAAAATCATAATAGAAATTTTAGTTCTCGTAACTGTTGCATGTTAAATGTTGTGAAGGACGCAGAATTAGGAAAAATATACATAAATTATAATTACATAGACGAAAATTTCAAGGCAGGAGGAAGTAACTTAGGCATTAGAACATCAAAAGTAATAACACATAACCTCCGCGACGAGTTTGGTCTTTACAGAAGTGTACACAGATATAGGAAACTAAAGTTGCGCGTAGGATGTAAAGAAACAGGAGAGTAATCGGGAAAGTATAAGCGACGAGAGCTTATAAAACAAATAAAAGAAAAATCGATTACAATTGGCTATGAGATGATGAGGCACATAGAAATAATCGAGTGGGCATTCGCTGATGATATAGTAATTTTTAAAAGATCAGAAAATGATTCAAGTAACAATCTTAAATATGTAATGAGGCACTGAAAACAATAAATCAAATTTTGTGCAAATTTAGTGTGGAAAATGGGGAATTATTGAATTATGTTTCTTAGAAATTAGCATTATCAAATATAAAAATAGATGATATTCAATATACTAAGCTTCATAGATAGGTTTTTGTAGTGAATACAGCAGAAATAATAAAATTTTATTAATATTTACTATCACAGTTTCGAAACACTTGTATATTTTTAGTGAATCCAAAAAAAATATGACGAAATTTAGAGTAACTATTAGGAGATCTTTTATAGTTTTGCTAAAGTTTTGTTAGAAATATCGTAAGAATTGTTTCAGAATATTTATACTTAAATATTTTGTAGGGAACAAAAGAAATGACTTTTCTTTTGTATTTGATTTTACTATTTGGATTTATTTGTAAAATATTCTTTATTTCTTGTAATTTCGAATAAATTTCCAAAACCTTATGGAATACATTTTCCTGATACACAGTTCCGCAGATAAATGTGTGTAGGCTATAAAGAAAAAAAATCTACTTTTTAAATACTGCAGTCCTGATTTAAATTTTTAAATTGTTATTTAGAATGTTTACACTTTTGTATTTAGAAGTATATGCAAAAATATGATGACTATATTTTTGTGTATTTTTAAAGAAATGTTTGTGAATCTTTAGTGATTATATTAGTGAATGGTTAAGTGACCAATCTAAAGTAGCATTATTTTATAAAGTTATCTCACGAGCTAAAAGTGTTTAATTTTTATCAACATTATTTATCACATAATTTGATTAAAATTGTTTCAGATATCGAATTCCAATCAGTAATAAATTCTATTTAGTGAGATATTTTTAAAACCTTGTCACTTGACTTTTGACAATCACTGAAATTTCTGTACAATCGGTTTATTATATGGTTTTATTGGAAATTTTTCAAATTGTATTGGTCCAATTGGTCCATTTTATATGGAATATTCAAAACTGACAAGGCAAAAATGGCTCAGAATCTTAACAATTACTCAAAAAATCTAGAAAATTATTTTTCTTTATTTTGTGAGAAAGATTTCATGGCTTTTAATGTTCTGTACTTTCTAAAATGTTTGGAAATGTCTGTCAAAAGCCACGAACTTTTAATGTCCTGTACTTTCTAAAGTGTTTGAAAATTTCTGCCATTATTTCTAATTATTTTTCTCATTTTCGGTTCTGAATTCCTTGTATTATTACCTGCCATTTCTCTGTATCCAGACTTTTAAGCAATTTGATGTGCATCTTGAAATATTTTTATATTTTTCTCATCTGGAATTTTCTTATTGTTTTTTTTTTTTTTTTGAATTATTATAATATATCTGAAATTACAATCTATGTCAAATCTAATGTGGATAATATTTGAACTTCATAAGAAATTTCAGCTGTTTTCAGATAATTTTATTGAAAATGTTCCAAATATTGTAATTCTAATGAGTAATAAATTCAACTTAGAGAGATAATTTTAAAACCTTGACTCTTGACAATCAGTAAAATTTCTGTAAAATCGATTTATTAGATGGTTTGATTGTAAATTTTTCAAATTGTATTGGTCTAATTGGACCATTTTATACAGAATATTCAAAACTGGCAAAGCAAAAATGGCCCAGAATCTTAACAATTACTCAAAAATCTAGAAAATTGTTTTTTTCTTTATTTTATGAGAAAGATTTCGTTGGTTTTAATGTTCTGTACTTTCTAATGTTTGAAAATTTCTGTCAAAAGCCACGAACTTTATATGTTCTATACTTTCTAAAATGTTGTAAAATTTCAAGCACTCTTAACAAGCATTCGAAAAATCTATAAAATTATTTTTCTTAATTTTTTGAGAAAGATTACATGGCTTTTAATGTTCTACACTTTATAAAATGTTTAAAAAAAATTGCCAAAAGCTACGAACTTTTAATGTCCTGTTCTTTCTAACATGTTCTAAAATTTATGTCATTATTTCTTATAATTTTTCTCATTTTCGGTTCTGAATTTCTCGTATTATTACCGGCCAATTCGCTTTATCCATACTTTTAAGCAATTAGATCTGCATCTTGAAATTGTCTTATATTTTTCTCATCTGGAGTTTTCTTATTGTTTTATTTATAAATTTCGAACAAAATATTCGAATTGTTATCTGAAATTACAATCTATGTCAAATCCAATGTCGAAAGTAACCAATCGAAAAATATTTGATATTCATAAGAAATTTCAGCGGTTTTCAGATAATTTGATTAAACATGTTTCAGATATTGTAATTCTAATCAGAAATAAATTCATTTTAGACAGATAATTTTAAAACCTTGACACATGACACTTGATAATCACAAAAATTTCTGAATAATCGAGTTTTTAGATGGTTTGACTGGATTTTTTTTAAATTGCATAGGTTTAATTGGTCCTTTTTATACAGAATATTCAAAACTGGCAAGGCAAAAATGGCCCAGAATCTTAACAAGCACTCAAAAAATCCAGATTTTTTTTTTTCTATTTTATGAGAAAGATTTCATCGTTTTTAATGTTCTGTACTTACTAAAATGTTTGGAAATGTCTGTCAAAAGACACGAACTTTTAATGTTCTGTACTTTCTAAAATGTTTGAAAATGTCTCTCAAAAGCCCTGAACTTTTAATGTTCTGTACTTTCTAGAATGTTCCAATTTCTGTCATTATTTCTTAAATTTTTTCTCATTTTCGGTTCTGAATTTCTCGTATTATTACCTGCCATTTCTCTTTATCCATACTTTAAAGCAATAAGATCTGCATCTTGAAACTTTCTTATATTTTTCTCATCTGGAGTTTTCTTATTGTTTTATTTATAAATTTCGAACAAAATATTCGAATTGTTATCTGAAATTACAATCTACGTTAAATCCAATGTCGAAAATATCTGAAATTCATAAGAAATTTCAGCTGTTTTCAGATAATTTGACTGAAAATATTTCAGATATTGTTATTTTAATCAGTAATAAATTCATTTTAGAGAGATAATTTTAAAACTTTGACACATGACACTTGACAATCACAAAAATTTCTGAATAATGGAGTTTTTAGCTGGTTTGACTGGAATTTTTTAAATTGCATAGGTCTAATTGGTCCTTTTCACACAAAATATTCAAAACTGGCAAAGCAAAAATGGCCCATTATCTTAACAAGAACTCAAAAAATCTAGAAAATTATTTTTCTTTATTTTATGAGAAAGATTTCATGGCTTTAAATGTTCTGTACTTTCGAAAATGTTTGAAAATTTCTGTCAAAAACTACGAACTTTAAATGTTCTGTATTTTCTAAAATGTTGTAAAATTTTAAACACTCTTAACAAGCACTCAAAAAATCTAGACAATTATTTTTCTTTATTTAATGAGAAATATTGCATGGCTTATAATGTTCTGTACTTTCTAAAATGTATGAAAATGTCTGTCAAAAGCCACGAACTTTTAATGTTTTGTACTTACTAAAATGTTTGAAAGTTTCTGTCAAAGGCCATGAACTTTTAATGTTCTGTACTCTCTAACATGTTCTAAAATTTCTGTCATTATTTCTTATTATTTATCTCATTTTCGGTTCTGAATTTCTCGTATTATTACCTGTCAATTTTCTTTATCCATACTTTTAAGCAATTCGATCTGCATCTTGAAATTTTCTTATATTTTTCTCATCTGGATTTTTTTAATTGTTTTATTTATAAATTTCAAACAAAATATTTGAATTGTTTTCTGAAATTACAACCTATGTCAAATCCAATGTCAAAAATATATGAAATTCATAAGACATTTCAGCTGTTTTCAGATAAATTGATTGAAAATGTTACAGATATTGT
Organism: Othius punctulatus; assembly: GCA_951805005.1. Lineage (NCBI taxonomy): Eukaryota > Metazoa > Arthropoda > Insecta > Coleoptera > Staphylinidae > Othius > Othius punctulatus. The sequence goes on from OX638141.1 coordinate 17,176,578, forward strand.
AATTCTAATCAGTAATAAATCAATTTTAGAGAGATAATTTTAAAACTTTGAGACTTGACACTAAATCACATATGAATAAATATGAAACTATATAAATATAAATAGAAGTATTTTTACCAATTTTAACCAAATTGTAAACTTGTAGCTTAGTGTAATGATAATATGAAATAAAGTGTGAGAAGTGATCATTCTGATTTGGCAAAGTTAAGTTGGAAATAGTCGCGTTACGTATTAATTATGGAAGTAATAATTTGAAAAAATCATATTTAAGAAATTTGCATCTAAGTGAAAATCACGCCATTTATTGAGGTAATATATGCAGACACATTATATGTTATTAATATTCTCCACCTTCTGGCGCTTATGAAAGTTCGTGAATATGGAACAGGTAGATTCCCGGACGAAAATTTATTGAAAGCGAAGTAAATCCGCGGTGATTTATGACAACTGTTGGATTATTTTAATTATGCAGAAATGAATCCACCGTTCAATATTTTCATTTTATTATTAATATCTCTGGCGGGAAGTTGTTTAAGATCCGTTTTATATTCTCATAAAAATGTAGTTATTAAACAGAGGTATTAGATAAAAGTTATTAGATCGTTGGGAAATTCGCAGTGAAATGTGATATTATAGTACAATTATTTTGAGTGTTAGAAATAAATATGCTGCGGAAAGATCCCAGATGGGATATGACATAAATGCGGAAAAATTTCCTCCCGTAATACTGTTTACGGGCTACTCGACTGCTCGCCTGCTCGATATAATGGCACTTTCATTTGAATATATTTCGTAAATATCTCCATTATTGATCAACCGAGTTGGAAAAACTTTTTCTTTTGAATTCAATATAAAAAAAGCTACCAAAAGTATCTGAAGGGGTACTTTGCTGTTTGAGTTGGGGTTGCTAGCGCTTAGGGGTTGAGGGGTGGGGGGTTGAAATTGATATCTAAAAGCAATATCAGAATTTGAATCTGAAAATCTGAAGAAAAAAAATCATAAGGGGTGCTTTACTGTTTGAGTTGGGGTTGTCTGCGCTTAGGGGTGAAGGGTGGGGGGTTAAAATGATGTCCATTTCTTCGTCAACTGTTTTATTAGTCCTTTATCTATTTCTGGAGTAACTTGTAGGGAAAATTACGTGGAGCCCTTTTTTGCCCACCCCACTCTCCGACCTCGAGAGCTAGTGGCCCTCCTAGTTGCTCAAAAAGGATACTAGATCTGTCCCATGTCCTATGTGTTGAAAGCCCTTCAAGGGCGCCACAGCAGTGTTCAGTGATATTTTTGTATTTCCATTATTATTCACTTTGAGTATGCATTTTTATATTTTTCATTAGTTTAAATTATATTTCATGTATAAATAATAAATAAAATAGCAAATATTAATTACTATTAAATGACTATTAAATACTATGAAGAAGCCAATACAGGGGATCTATGATTTTTTTTTTTCATTTCCACCAGAAATTTTTACAATTCCTTAACAAATATTTAGTTTGTAATAAATTACATTACTCCTGAAATGTATGTGAAACATATGACGATGATGCATTTTGCTCAATTTGTGACAAATATTTAGTTCGAAATAAATTACATTAGTATTGACATGTATGTGATACATAACGATGATGCATTTTACTCAATTTGTGTGAATATTTGTTAAAATTGGCCATCCGGGAGTTGGTATTCACTCTCAAATTTAGGTGATAGACTGTAGCAAATCGATAAACAATTTAATTCTGGGTGAAATAACGTTGAGAAAAAGGGAATAACCACTTAAGAAAATTGACGGTTTGGAGTGAATTGTGGGATAGATTGGGACGTATATTTTCATATACACTGCATCGGTATATATATGAATAACAGTTTTTTCTACAATTTGCTGTAGTCTTATATACAAATTATGTATTTAAGTATTTATGTTGTAACTCTTATGTATTTATGCTGTTATTAGTAATAATCTAATATCCTGGAAATTTGATTGACTTTAATGAATGTCCTAGTCAAATTCAGCTGTTTCTATTTTTGGAAGAGATTTTTGAAATCTCCTTATATTCAGATGATTTTTTATAAATTTTCCGGATGTGTTAATTGGCTTTTCAAAAAAATTACCGAATTACTGGTATTTTTAAGAATTATTGAAATCTACTAACATTAAGATTTAATTTTATCCAATTTCCAAATACGTTGTTGAAATTTTCTGAAATGTTTTGTATTTCCTGGAAATTTCATTGTCTTTTCTGGAAAGGTTATGATTTGCATCATTATATTTTTCATTTGCTAGAAATTATAATGTATTTAAATTTTAGAAAAGTGTATCATCCAATATCATGGAAATTTTATTAAGTTTCCAAAATAATTGATTTGTATTATATAAAAATAGAAGTTATACATTTGACAGATATTAATAAATGTCCCAAAACTGCCAAATTTAGTTATTTTCTGGAAATTTGAGAGATTTTTGAAAGGTTATATTCTCAGATGGGTTTTTATAAAATTTCCTGATTTGATTTTTGAATTTTCAAAAGAAATACTGAATTACCTGGAATTTTAAAGATTTTAGGAAAAGTGTATCTAATATCCTGGAAATGTTATTGACTTTACAGGAGAATTGATTACATTTATGAAAGTAATGTGATTTTCATAAAAATAGAAATAATGCATTTGATAGATTTTAATGAATGTCTTAAGACTATGCCTAATTCAGTTGTTTTCTGAAAATTTTAGAGATTTTTGAAATCTCCTTATATTCAGATGATTTTTTATAAATTTTCCGGATTTGTTAATTGGCTTTTCAAAAAAAATTACCGAATTACTGGTATTCTAAAGAACTTTTGAAATCTGCTGACATTCAGATTTAATTTTATCAAATTTCCAAATACCTTCTTAAAGTTTTCTGAAATGCTATTGTATTTCCTGGAAATTTCATTGTCTTTTCTGAAAAGGTTATGATTTGAACCATTATCTTTTACATTTGCTACAAATTATGATGTCTTTAAATTTTAGAAAAGTGTATCATCCAATATCATGGAAATTTTATTAGGTTTCTAGGATGATTATTTTGTATTTTGTGAAATTATTGTGATTTTCATAAAAATAGAAATTATACATTTGATAGATTTTAATAAATGTCCTAAAACTGCCAAATTCAGTTCTTTTTTTGGAAATTTGAAAGATTTTTGAAATGTTATATTCTCAGATGAATTTTTATCAAATTTCCTGATTTGGTTTTTGAATTTTCAAAAGAAATACTGAGTTTCCTGGAATTTTGAAGATTTGCAGAAAAGTGTATCTAATATCCTGGAAATTTGATTGACTTTACAGGAGAATTGATTGCATTTTATAAAAATACCGTGATTTTCATAAAAATAGAAATAATACATTTGATAGATTTTAATGAATGTCTTAAGACCATGCCAAATTCAGTTGTTTTCTGAAAATTTTAAAGATTTTTGAAATCTCCTTATATTCAGATGATTTTTTATAAATTTTCCGGATTTGTTAATTGGCTTTTCAAAAAAAATTACCGAATTACTGGTATTCTAAAGAACTTTTGAAATCTGCTGACATTCAGATTTAATTTTATCAAATTTCCAAATACCTTCTTAAAGTTTTCTGAAATGCTATTGTATTTCCTGGAAATTTCATTGTCTTTTCTGAAAAGGTTATGATTTGAACCATTATCTTTTACATTTGCTACAAATTATGATGTCTTTAAATTTTAGAAAAGTGTATCATCCAATATCATGGAAATTTTATTAGGTTTCTAGGATGATTATTTTGTATTTTGTGAAATTATTGTGATTTTCATAAAAATAGAAATTATACATTTGATAGATTTTAATAAATGTCCTAAAACTGCCGAATTCAGTTCTTTTCTGGAATTTTGCAGATTTTTGAAATGTTATATTCTCAGATGATTTTTTTATAAAATTTCCAGATTTTATTTTTGAATTTTCAAAAGAAATACTGAATTTCCTGGTATTTTAAAGATTTTCAGAAAAGTGTATCTAATATCCTGGAAATTTGATTGACTTTACAGGAAAATTGATTGCATTTTATGAAACCACTGTGATTTTCTAAAAATAGAAATTATGCATTTGATAGATTTTAATGAATATCCTAAGACTATGCCAAATTCAGTATTTCTTTTGAAAATTCAAAAATCAAATCAGGAAATTTTATAAAAATTTATCTGAGAATATAACATTTCAAAAATCTATCAAATTATATTCAGATGAATTTTTATAAATTTTCTTGATTTAATAACTGATCTGAATTTACTGCTATTTTAAAGAACTTTAGAAATCTACTGACATTCAGATTTAATTTAATCAGATTTCCAAATACGTTTTTGACGATTTCTGAAATGTTATTGTATTTCCTGGAAATTTCATTGTCTTTTCTGAAAAAGTTATGATTTGCATCATTGTCTTTTTCATTTGCTAGAAATTATAATGCCTTTAAATTCTAGAAAAGTGTATTATCCAATATCATGGAAATTTTATTAAGTTTCTAGGATAATTGATTTGTATTTTATAAAATTATTGTGATTTTCATAAAAATAGAAATTATACATTTGATAGATTTTAATAAATGTCCTAAAACTGCCACATTTAGTTATTTTCTGGAAATTTGATCGATTTTTGAAATATTATATTCTCAGATGAATTTTTATAAAGTTTCCTGATTTGATTTTTGAATTTTCAAAAGAAATACTGAATTACCTGGAATTTTAAAGATTTTAGGAAAAGTGTATCTAATATCCTGGAAATGTTATTGACTTTACAGGAGAATTGATTACATTTATGAAAGTAATGTGATTTTCATAAAAATAGAAATAATGCATTTGATAGATTTTAATGAATGTCTTAAGACTATGCCTAATTCAGTTGTTTTCTGAAAATTTTAGAGATTTTTGAAATCTACTTATATTCAGATGATTTTTTATAAATTTTCCGGATTTGTTAATTGGCTTTTCTAAAAAAAATTACCGAATTACTGGTATTCTAAAGAACTTTTGAAATCTGCTGACATTCAGATTTAATTTTATCAAATTTCCAAATACCTTCTTAAAGTTTTCTGAAATGCTATTGTATTTCCTGGAAATTTCATTGTCTTTTCTGAAAAGGTTATGATTTGAACCATTATCTTTTACATTTGCTACAAATTATTATGTCTTTAAATTTTAGAAAAGTGTATCATCCAATATCATGGAAATTTTATTAGGTTTCTAGGATGATTATTTTGTATTTTGTGAAATTATTGTGATTTTCATAAAAATAGAAATTATACATTTGATAGATTTTAATAAATGTCCTAAAACTGCCAAATTCAGTTCTTTTTTTGGAAATTTGAAAGATTTTTGAAATGTTATATTCTCAGATGAATTTTTATCAAATTTCCTGATTTGGTTTTTGAATTTTCAAAAGAAATTCTGAGTTTCCTGGAATTTTGAAGATTTGCAGAAAAGTGTATCTAATATCCTGGAAATTTGATTGACTTTACAGGAGAATTGATTGCATTTTATAAAAATACCGTGATTTTCATAAAAATAGAAATAATACATTTGATAGATTTTAATGAATGTCTTAAGACCATGCCAAATTCAGTTGTTTTCTGAAAATTTTAAAGATTTTTGAAATCTCCTTATATTCAGATATTTGTTTATAAATTTTCCGGATTTGTTAATTGGCTTTTTAAAAAAATTACCGAATAACTGGTATTCAATGAACTTTTGAAATTTACCGACATTCAGATTTAATCTTATCAAATTTCCAAATACGTTGTGAAAGTTTTCTGAAATGTTATTGAATTTCCTTGAAATTTCATTGTCTTTTTTGAAATGGTTATGATTTGCATCATTATCTTTTTCATTTGCTAGAAATTAAAATGTCTATAAATTTTAGATAAGTGTATCATCCAATATAATGGAAATTTTATTAAATTTCTTGGATAATAGAATTGTATTTAATGAAATTATTGTGATTTTCAGAAAAATAGAAATTATACATTTGATAGATTTTAATAAATGTCGCAAAACTGCAAAATTTAGCTATTTTCTGGAAATTTGAGAGATTTTTGAAATGTTATATTCTCAGATGAATTTTTATAAAATTTCCTGATTTGATTTTTGAATTTTCAAAAGAAATACTGAATTTCCTGGAATTTTGAAGATTTGCAGAAAAGTATATCTAATATCCTGGAAATTTTATTGACTTTATAGGAGAATTGATTGCATTTTATTAAACTATTATGATTTTCATAAAAATAGAAATTATGCATTTGATAGATTTTAATGAATGTCCTAAGACTATGCCAAATTCAGTTGTTTTCTGAAAATTTTAGAGATTTTTGAAAACTCCTTGTATTCAGATAATGTTTTATTAACTTTCCGGATTTGTTAATTGGCTTTAAAAAAAAACGAATTACTGGTATTTTAAATAACTTTTGAAATCTGCTGACATTCAGATTTAATTTTATCAAATTTCCAAATACGTTGTGAAAGTTTTCTGAAATGTTATTGAATTTCCTAGAAATTTCATTGTCTTTTTTGAAATGGTTATGATTTGCATCATTATCTTTTTCATTTGCTAGAAATTAAAATGTCTATAAATTTTAGATAAGTGTATCATCCAATATAATGGAAATTTTATTAAATTTCTAGGATAATAGATTTGTATTTTATGAAATTATTGTGATTTTCATAAAAATAAAAATTATACATTTGATAGATTTTAATAAATGTCCTAAAACTGATAAATTCAGTTGCTTTCTGGAAATTTGAGAGATTTTTGAAATGTTATATTCTCAGATGAAATTTTATAAAATTTCCTGAAATGATTTTTGAATTTTCAAAAGAAATTCTGGTTTTCCTGGAATTTTAAAAAAATTCAGAAAAGTGTATCTAATATCCTGGAAATTTGATTGACTTTACAGGAGAATTGATTGCATTTTATGAAACTACTGTGATTTTCATAAAAATAGAAATTATGCATTTGATAGATTTTAATGAATGTCCTAAGACTATGCCATATACAGTTGTTTTCTGAAAATTTTTGAAATTTTTGAAATCTGCTTATATTCAGTTGATTTTTTATAAATTTTCTGGATTAGTTAATTGGCTTTTAAAAAAAAAAAGTTTTAAAGAACTTGAAATCTGCTGACATTCAGGTTTTATTTTATCGATTTTCCAAATACGTTTTTGACGATTTCTGAAATGTTATTGTATTTCCTGGAAATTTCATTGTCTTTTTTCAAAAGGTTATGATTTGCATCATTATCTTTTTTTATTTGCTAGAAATTAAAATGTCTTTAAATTTTAGAAAAGTGTATCATCCAATATCATGGAAATTTTATTAATTTAGCTGCATGAAGAGAGAACTGAATAGTTCTCAGAAATAATTTCTCCATAAATCACATGTGCGCCATCACTGGTTACCAGAAACCTTCATTTTGATTTGCCATTATAATTAAAATTACTTTTCACTCAACGATTACACAAATTAACGGTAATTAGCGCTGTAACTTCCATAATCCAACAATGGGACTGATTTATTGAGGCATCAGGAACTGCAAGTTTATAAATCCACCAGACCAACCCCTTTCCATCAGACAAGATTAGCATTCTCCGTTTGGAACCGCGCTACAATGTCTATGTGTCACATTATCTCCTGCGCCCTTCACTTCCAGATAAATGGAATTATAATTGCATAATTTAAAGGGAGATGTCATATCGAACGTCTGTCTGACGAAGCATTAATTATAGTTAATTATATCATCGTTAGTAATTACCATATAATACCGAAAATATTGTAACGACATCAAGCAAGTGCCAATTACGTTCATTAAATTATTCTTTCTACTCCCTACGGTATATTTGTTATTCCGGTATACTTTGCGGTACGGATATAAGGCACTTTCCGGCACCGTGTGTGGATATGAACATTACCACCTTACAAACAATAACAACCATATAATAGTATATTGTGTGGTTAGTACAGGAAGTGATATATTCCCGGTCGATGTGGTCGAGGCTTTAGCCGAGGACAGCAAGCGGAATAAGCCCCGAAAGCAATTAATGTACTGCCACGGACTCTGGGAATGTCGCAGACCGTAAAAGCGAGCAATAATCTATCTGCTGTTTTGTTTCTTGCCTTGCATTTTTTCTTCTATATGCGATAATCATTGGTTAATGCAATTATTATGTTCAGATATTGAAGATAAATGAAAAACAAGAAAGAAAATAAAGATAAAAAACAGCTAATTCAAAAAATGTTTAATACCTACATTTTTAATTGACGATTTCTAAAATTATTAAAACCTAAGAAAAACCGAGCATGCATCTATCTACTGTTTTGTTTCTTGCCTTCTTTTGTTTTTCTTCTATATGTGGTAATCATTCGTTAATGCATGTTCAGATATTGAAAATAAATTTAAAAAAGAAAGAAATAATGATAAACATAGAACACCGAAATTAAAATATGTTTAATACATTTTTAATTTAGGATTTCTGCAATTATTAAAACCAAACCAAAGAAATTATAATGTGGAAAATGTATTTTAAACAATATTAGACAAAATGAATCTAATATGATTCTTAAAATTGTTAAAATCATAAAGAAAGAAAGAGCATTCATCTATCTACTGTTTTGTTTCTTGCCTTATTTTTGTTTTCTGCTATATGCGGTAATCTTTGATTAATGCAGTTATTATGTTCAGATATTGAAGATAAATGAAAAAAATAAAGAAAATAAGGATAAACATAAAACAGCGAAATTAAAACATGTTTAATACATTTTTAATTGAAGATTTCTAAAATTATTAAAACCAAAGAAATTATCGTATGGAAAATGTATTTTAAATAATATTAGACAAAATGAATCCAATAGGATTCTTAAAATTATTAAAACCAAAGAAAGAAAGAGCATTCATATATCTACTCTTTTGTTTCTTGCCATATTTTTTTTCTATATGCGGTAATCATTGGTTAATGCAGTTATTATGTTCAGATATTGAAGATAAATGAAAAACAAGAAAGAAAATAAAGATAAAAAGCAGCTAAATTAAAAAAATGTTTAATACCTACATTTTTAATTGACGATTTCTAAAATTATTAAAACCTAAGAAAAACCGAGCATTCATCTATCTACTGTTTTGTTTCTTGCCTTATTTTTTCTTCTTCTATATGTGGTAATCATAGGTTAATGCAGTTATTATGTTCAGATATTGAAAATAAATTTAAAAAAGAAAAAAAGAAGAGAGAAAATAAAGATAAACATATAACAGCGAAATTAAAATATGTTTAATACATTTTTAATTGAGGATTTCTAAAATTATTAAAACCAAAGAAAATATCGTATGGAAAATATATTTTAAATAATATTAGACAAAATGAATCCAATACATAATTAGATGTATTAATAATTTCACAAATCACGTATTTGATTGGAATCCAAATTTTATTTTTAAAAGTACACCCTGTCAATATTACTGCTATTGGGACTACAATTATATTATTACTATTTTTGTGTTCATTTGATTATTTAAAAGTAAAATATATTTCTGAATATAGTGCAAATTGTACAGAAACCAACTTTTAGCTAGTCAATACCCAATCAGGATTGGTGTGATTTAAATCAATTGATTTAAATCAAGATTTAAATAACTGTTTTTTTTTTAAATAAATCATTCATTTAAATAATTTTTTTTTAAATTAATCTTTCTTTTTGCACTGTTTGTGCATTCCATTAGGCAAACAATTAGAAATATAATGTAACAATAGACTTAGCGTGCTTTAAAATAGGTAATTGTAAGTAAGTCAAATATGTTTCTTTCCTTCCATTTTTTGGTCCATCACATGGTACAGATATATAAAAAAATATTTTAAATTTTCATCAATTCTTGGTCAAATTCCAGAATTTATTAAAAAAAATCATGCGATTTAAATCGTGATGGAAATCTATTGATATAAATCACATCAAAACTGGCAAAAACTGATCAGAAATACAAAAAAAAAACAAATAAATGAAATAAATCATGATCTATTCCAACGCTGTTTAGTAGTGAGTACAAAAATATATTGATGATCAAATTTTGCGCAAATTTAGTCTCATAATTGGGAATAATTGAATAATGTTTAAAAAAATTAGTATTCCAATTATAAAAATAGATGATTTTCAATATACTTAGCTTCATAGATAGGTTTTTGTAGTGCATACAGCAGAAATAATAAAATTTTATTAATATTTACTATCACAGTTTCGAAACAATTGTTTCATAATATTCATAATTGTATATTTCTAGTGAATCTAAAAAATATATGACGAAATTTTGTGTCACTATTTGGAAATCTTTTATAGTTATTCGAGAAGTTTTGTTAGAAATATCGTAAGATTTGTTTCAGAATATTTATACTTACACATTTTGTAGTGAATTAATAAAATATGACTGAATTTTACAGATGATTTTACTATTTAGATGTTTTGTAAAATATCACATGGTACAGATACTCATAAATTTGTTTAAATCATCAATTCTTGTTCAAATTCAGGAATTTATTACAAGAAAAGCATATGATTTAAATCGTGATGTAAATGAATTGATATAAATCACATCTACCCTGGCAAAAACTGATAAAATCATGATTATTGTTTTTTAAGTCATGATTTATTCCAACCCTGATACCCATTTCGATATCGAATTATGCTCACGGCACCTACGGTAATTAAAGTAATCATAATCATCTTTGCGACTAGTACAGTTTTGATCTAAATTGATAATATGGAAGTTTTATGAACTTTTGCCATACAAAACGTGTTATGAGGTAGTGATAATTTTCAGGCAAACATTATATTTCCATATCTTCTAGAAATGCCGAAATCTATATCTATTTGATATATTTCCCTACTTATCGGCCTTAATGCACTTAATATGTTCACTACTGAATTGTAATCTGGGTTATAACTCAAACCCCCTTGTTGAGCAAAGATTATATCGATTATTAGTTGGCAATGTATATATAACTTTGAAAATCAGCTATTATATTATCTGGGAGTAATTAGCAATATTTATTGTCAAACCGTTCAAAACGGCATGCAAAGATATTTTATTGCGGAGGTGTTTCTACTCATGGGAAGAGTTATTAGATGAATCGCCGTAATCTATTAATTTATTATCATTATACACGTTGTTAGAAATATTATTTATTAATAGTTGTTCTGTAGCTAACCAGCACTGTACTGTTTTAATTTTGTGTAATCATATATTTTTCCCTGACTTGTGTATACGTTTTCAATGTTGAAACACCAATAATCATTTATTTATTTATTTATTTATTTATTTCTACATATCTACTTATATATTGTTGTGTTAAGATATTATACATTTGTTTATATTTACGTATCAATAATTTTATTAAAGCTCGTGTATCATTGAACAGTTTTATACTTTAAACTCACAACGCATATTCTAATTCAAGCAATAGTTCAATATCCTCAAGAACATGAATTTTATGTGACATAATCTAAGAATTTTTACATATGTGCGATATTACAGCAACCAATGCATTAAATGAAACAACAAAATATCAAATATAGAATGGTAACATTAATAATACTTATATTAAATTGAAATAGGGTAATGATGATTAATATACAAATTAAACATGTATAGCATTATAAATCAAATTCTCAATGTTGTCCCATATATTTGGAAAGCGCAATAAATAACGGAAGTGTCTTATCCGGTCAAGAGACAAAGTTAGTGGTGATTTAGGGGCAAACTTGATGAATTTAGGGTTGGACGTGAATCAAAATCAGGACAGGGTCGTTATTCCCCCACCAATGAATTATTCATTAACCACTACTCTTAATTTAATTTAATGTTATAACTTTTCTTTACATAATTTCCCAATTCCAATTTGGCATGTATTTTTTGGGTAAATTTATATATGTTTATTCAGCTCGAAGATGAGAAGTTTGCATTAATCATTGTCAATTTGGCGTTAATCAAAACCATGTTGGCATTTAACACATCACACATAACACAAACACATAACTTTTTTTAATATAATTTCCCAATTACAATTTGGCATGTAATTTTTGGGTAAATTTATATATTTCAGTTGCCAGAGGAAATAATTCCCAAATGCACATTAAAATTGTGCGATTTTTAGTTCGCCTTTAGTAAAAATTTAAATCGCACAAACCCACCTGAGATGTGTATAAATCCAGTAATAAAATTTATATATGTTTACTGAGGTGGAAGCTGGAAAAAAATCTGAAATTGCAGAGCAATTAAGTAACATACTTTTCAACTTGGCACTAATCACATTCAAGTTTGCATTAATCATTGTCAATTTGGCATTAATCAAAATCATGTTGGCACTAAAGAAATTAACTTTGTCACTGTTTAATGTGTTGACCAAATTGGAATTGGGAAATTATATAAAAAAAGTTATGTGTTTGTGTTATGTATGATGTGTTTAATGCCAACATGGTTTTGATTAATGCCAAACTGATAATGATTAATGCCAACTTGACTGATTAGTGCCACGTAGAAATTGAAAAGATGTAGTAGTAGTAGTATGTTTACTAAAATGTACAGGAACATATGAATAACATCAATCAACAGTAATTAGGTAAATCGCATTGATATTTTAAATAACACTACCACTAAATAATTGCTAATCCATTTAAAATATCAATGCGATTAATTTATGTGAGTGTTATTATGATTATAATTATCTAGTACAAATTAGCTAGTACAGAAAACGTTTACACGAGTCAAAATAGTTAAAATAATACATAGTAATAAATAAGAAAATTACATATAACAAAATTTCATCTAAATATTAGTAGATTTCAAATATTCTAGCATTCTAATATTCTGGAAAACCAATAACATTTCTCCCTAGTTCTACGATATTCAATATAATTTCTAATATAATACATAGTATTAAATAATAAAATTACATATAACAAAATTTCATCTAAATATTAGTAGATTTCAAATATTCTAGCATTCTAATATTCTGGAAAACCAATAACATTTCTCCCTAGTTCTACGATATTCAATATAATTTCTAACAAATGAAAAAAAAGATTACGATGAAAGTCATAACAGTTTCAGAAAAGACAATGAAATTTCCAGGAAATTCAATAACATTTCAGAAAACTGCTACAACGTATTTGGAAATTTGATAAAATTAAATCTGAATGTCAGTAGATTTCAATAATTCTTTTAAATGCCAGTAATTCGGTAATTATTTTGAAAAGCCAGAATCAGAATCAGAATATAAGGAGATTTCAAAATCTCTAAAATTTTCAGAAAACAACTGAATTTGGCATAGTCTTCGGACATTCATTAAAATCTATCGAGTGCATAATTTCTATATATATATATATAAACAATCTTTATTAGGTTATCGAAAAAAAAAAAATAATAATAATAATAATAATAATTTCTATTTTTATGAAAATCATCATTAATTTCCAATCAAAATTTTGCACTTTCCAATGAATATTGCTAATTTTCAGATACAATTTCTTAATTTTTGATGGATACTTTAGAAGTTTTAAGGACAATTTAATCATTTTCAGTAAAAAAAAATTGCACTTCCCAATAGAATTTTAAAGTCATACCGAAAATTTTATAATTTACAGTGTTATGTTTAACTTCCAATCAACATTTTGCAGTTTCCAATGAATATTGATAATTTTCAACTATAATTTCATAATTTTTAATGAGCACTTTAAGAGTTTCCATGAAAATTTCCCTATTTCCAGTAAAAAGTTGGTTATTGCCACTAAAATTTTAAAGACATACTTAATATGTTATCATTTTCACTGCAATATTCAAGTTACTATAAAAATATTCGCAATTTTCTATCAAACTTTACAATTTTCATGTGCAATTTCAAGTTTTTCTTTGTTTTTATGAAAATGTCACCATTTTGAGTAAACAATTTGCAGTTTTCAGTAAAATCTTTGCAGTTTTCAGTAAAATTGTTGCAGTTTGTAGCAACATTTCAGATTCATGCTCAAAATTTTATAATTTTCAGTGCCGTTTTTAATTTCCAATCAAAATTTTGCACTTCCCAATGAATATTGCTAATTTTCAGATACAATTTCTTAATTTTTAATGAATACTTTATAAATTACAACGTCAATTTCAACATTTGCAGTAAAAAATTACAATTCCCAATAGTATTTTAAAGTCGTGCCGAAAATTTTATAATTTACAGTGTTATGTTTAACTGCTAATCAACATTTTGCAGTTTCCAATGAATATTGATAATTTTCAATTATAATTTCATAATTTTCGATGAGCACTTTAAGAGTTTCAATAAAAATTTCCCTATTTCCAGTGAAAACTTGGTTACTGCCACTAAATTTTTAAGTTTAAATATTTAAGTTACTATAAAAATTTCGCAATTATCTATCAAACTTTACAATTTTCATGAGCAATTTCAAGTTATTCTTTGTTTTTATGAAAATTTCACCATTTTGAGCAAACATTTTACAGTTTTCAGCAACATTGTTGCAGTTTGCAGCAACATTTCAGATTCATGCTCAGAATTTTATAATTTTCAGTGCCGTCTTTAACTTCCAATCAAAATTTTGCACTTTACAATAAATATTGCTAATTTTCAGATACAATTTCTTAATTTTTGATGAATACTTTATAAATTTCAACGACAACTTCAACATTTTCAGTAAAAAAATTACAATTCCCAATGGAATTTTAAAGTCATGCCGAAAATTTTATAATTTACAGTATTATGTTTAACTTCTAATCAACATTTTGCAGTTTCCAATGAATATTGATAATTTTCAATTATAATTTCATAATTTTTTATGAGCACTTTAAGAGTTTCCATAAAAATTTCCCTATTTCCAGTAAAAACTTGGTTATTGCCACTAAAATTTTAAAGTCATACTTAATATGTTATAATTTTCACGGCAATATTTTTGTTACTATAAAAATTTTGCAATTTTCTATCAAACTTTCTATCAAGCTTTACAATTTTCATGTGCAATTTCAAGTTTTTTTTTTTTGTATAAATGTCACCATTTTGAGTAAACAATTTGCAGTTTTCAGTAAAAACTTTGCAGTTTTCAGTAAAATTGTTACAGTTTGCAGCAACATTTCAGATTCATGCTCAGAATTTTATAATTTTCAGTGCCGTCTTTAATTTCTAATCAAAATTTTGCACTTTCCAATGAATATTGCTAATTTTCAGATACAATTTCTTAATTTTTGATGCATACTTTATAAATTTCAACGACAATTTCATCATTTTCAGTAAAACAAATGCCATTCCCAATGAAATATTACAAGTCATGCCGAAAATTTTATCATTTTCAGTGTTATGTTAAACTTCTAATCAACATTTTGCAGTTTTCATTGAATATTGATAATTTTCATTTATAATTTCATCATTTTCTATGAGCACTTTAAGAGTTTCCACGAAAATTTCCCTATTTCCACTAAAAACTTGGTTATTGCCACTAATATTTTAAAGTCATACTTAAAATGTTAAAATTTTCACTGCAATATTTAAGTTACTATAAATATTTCGCAATTATCTATCAAACTTTACAATTTTAATGTGCAATTTTAAGTTTTTCTTTGTTTTATATAAATGTCACCATTTTAAGTAAACAGTTTGCAGTTTTCAGTAAAAACTTTGCAGTTTTCAGTAAATTTTTTTGCAGTTTGCAGCAACATGTCAAATTCATGCTCAGAATTTTATAATTTTCAGTGCTGTCTTTTATTTCCAATCAAAACTTTACACTATTCAATGAATATTGCAGATTTTCAGATACAATTTCTTAATGTTTGATGAATACTTTATAAATTTCAACGACAATTTCAACATTTTCAGTAAAAAATTACAATTCCCAATAGTATTTTAAAGTCGTGCCGAAAATTTTATAATTTTCAGGGTTTTGTTTAACTTCCAATCAACATTTTGCAGTTTCCAATGATTATTGATAATTTTCAATTATAATTTCATAATTTTTGATGAGCACTTTAAGAGTTTCCATGAAAATTTCCCTATTTCCAGTAAGAACTTTGTTATTGCCACTAAAATTTCAAAGTCATACTTAAAATGTTATCATTTTCACTGCAATGTTTAAGTTACTATAAATTTTTTACAATTATCTATCAAACTTTACAATTTTCATGTGCAGTGCAAGTTTTTCTTTGGTGTTATATAAATGTCACCAGTTTGAGTAAACAGTTTGCAGTTTTCAGTAAAAACTTGGCTGTTTTCAGTAAAAACTTTGCAGTTTTCAGTAAAATTGTTGCAGTTTGAAGCAACATTGTTTCAGTTTGCAGCAACATTTCAGATTCATGCTCAGAATTTTATAATTTTCAGTACCGTCTTTAATTTCCAAAAAAAAATTCGCATTTATCTATCAAACTTTACAATTTTCTTGTGCAATTTCAAGTTTTTCTTTGTTTTTATGAAAATTTCACCATTTTCAGTAAACATTTTGCAGTTTTCAGTTAAAATTTTGCAGTTTTCAGTTAGATTATTGCAGTTTGCAGCAACATTTCAAATTCATGCTCAAAACTATCTACTTAAATGTAAACAAGATATTGCTTTTTAATAAATAGTAGGTGACATCATAACTTTTTCAAATTTAACAAAATATAATTTAACTTTACTTTATTTATATAATAAAGCAGATAAACCATAAATTGGCCTAATTTTTTTATTCTGATTTAACCTAAACGTTGTAGCTTTGGTTGTCAAATTTGGAAATCAGAGTGAGTTTGAGAAATATTTTGATTTTAAAAACCTGTACTAACGGGTAATATCACCCCTTATCACCTACTATAGTCTTATTACAACAAGTATAATAATCGGTTTTGAATATGATTGAATTAATTTTATTTACAAAAAAGAGAGCTGTTTTAATGGTTTGTATTCTGTTTAATGTGTTAAGTTGGCACTCCTTGCAAATGTAGGTGCCATATCGATGGTGTAGTGCATAAATGTTGTAAGTACACTTTCGGATGAAATTGTGTTAAAAGCGAAAATAATTGATAAGCAAATTTAAATAAATCAAATAAGTTCAACATATATAAACTTTCATAAATGTAATATGTAATATGTAATATGTAATATGTAACATGTAAATGTAATGTTTGTAAAGAATATGATTAATAATAAACTGTACTAAAATGTTTTAATTGATAAGCAAATAAAATAAATTCAACATACATAAACTTTCATAAATGTAATATGTAATATGTAACATGTAAATGTAATGTTTGTAAAGAATATGATTAATAATAACTTAATTAAACTGTTTTTTTTTAAACGTAGTTTATTTCCACAAATAACATTGTTTCATTGTATTCATTGTTCATCAAAGTTTCATTGTATAATAATCTTTAATACCATGCAAACATACACAATTATATTACATATTACAATATTACCATATTACATATTACAATTAATCAATAAATTGTGTAAATTATACACAAAAAATGGAAGTTTAATTTTAGCACATCCACATTTTTGCTCTACAGTCTACACCATCGTTATGGAGTTTCCGTTTTTTCACCTTATGTAAGGTTGATGCATACAAATTGAAGATTATCTGCCGAGAAATTGAGTAACGGCTACATTGAATACTTGCGATTTTATTTTTAAATTCCAATGGAGTTTCAAACTTTGATTAAAAGATTTCATATTTGTGATGCTCTCGTATCCCCACGTAGTGGAATTTAGTGACGATCTAATCAGGACTGCGCCAAACCTTACGAAAGCCCTCGTTCAAACAAAATTTTCACATCGTTTCTCGATGATAAGTATGTCCCCTGATTTTACTTACTTACTCTATAGAAAATATAAAAAATCAAGAATTACTGTGAATAAACAATTTCTTTTGATGTAATAATAATAATAATAATAATAATATTAATAATAATACCGTTTATTTCAGATGATTATTAATAAAAAAATACATGTCACAAATTCAGTTACAAATCCTAAGGTACAAAATACATTGCAATTAACGGTTATAAAATTTATTCGAGTGGTATGGCTCTAGGTCTAAGATAAATTGATATGTAAAACGATAGATATATGCAAGTATCTCAGGTAAACAATTTAGATTCACTAATGTGAAATCATAAACTGTTATTAAATTCATTTAATTTTCTCATATTAAGGTTTTTGTTTCTTTAGTCTTTGGGGTAGAAATAATGTACTTCCTTAATTCTTGTTGGTAATTCAAAGCAAATGTAAATTAGATTTCTAAATTGCTCTATCATTAGATTTCTAAATTGTAGAGATCTAAATTGTTTACCTGAGATAGTTGCATATATCTATCGTTTTACATCAATTCAAATTGACGCAGGATAGGATCCATTGAATAATTTCTTTTGGTGACACGTACTTATAATAAATAAAAAATACTCCTAACTATTAATAAAAAAAACTGAAATCACTTACATAGTTTTCCGATTGCTTTTCACCATTTAACAACTGTGTTTCACTTTATCTCAAATGCTTTTCCCTCTTGTAAAATGCTTTTCCCTTTATATCAAGTAGTTTCACTTTATGTCAAAACAATTTCACTATTTGTCAATTGTAATTCATACTTTGATAATTGTGCCATCACAATAAGTGTGAAAAGCATTTGATAAATCTGTAATTCACACTTTAATAATTGTTCCATCACAACAGCAGTGAAAAGCATTTGATGAATAGTGAAAACAATTTGACATATGGGGAATACATTTGGCACAATATTGACAATTGTTGACAAGAGTGAAGAAGATTATTAAAATACTTGTGAACTCTTGTTTTTTTTTATTTGACAAAAGCGAAATATCTATTGAATAAACTATAACTTCCGATTAGTGGATTAGTGGCCAAAAATATACTTTTAATATGAATTTTGAAAAGAACAAATTATTTCGTTAAAATTCTCAAAATTTTCATGATTAAAGTCAGAAAGGTGGAATCAAGTTTTTACTTATAAAATTTTATAATATTAGTATTAAATTAGAAATTAAATTTGTCATAGCTAATTATAACAGCACGTATTGGAAAACATCTTACAACGATTTAGAGATATTTGTTATAGTTTCATTTTAAAATTTCATTTAAATAAGGACTCAAAACTTGACCCACAATTTTGAAATTGGTATATAATGTATTTATTTTAATAATGTAATTCTGAAGTAGGTCTAGGCTATTGTCATAGCTCTCCATTCTTATCCTCAAATGCTCCACAAAAGTGTATGGATCCATCCTGAGTTGAATGATTGAAATGTTAAGATTTATGCACCCTCAGGTTTAACAATTTAAAATTGTGAAATTGGAATTATAACTTCAGATTGGACTGGACTGACGAGACCATATTAGGTCGAAACCGGTCTCCAGTTGTCCGCGGAAGTAATTCCCAAATGCACATTCCAGTTTTATAATTTGAAATTGTTACATTTAAATCATTCAACTCAGGAGGAATCCATAGACTTTTAAATGGACTGACGAGAGCCTACTAGGTCGAAATCGGTCTAGAGTTGTCCGCAGAAATAATTCCCAAATGCACATTCCAGTTTTACAATTTTAAGTTGTTAAACCTGATAGTGCACAAATCTATACATTTAAATCATTCAAATCAGGATGAATCCTTTGACTTTTAAATGGACTGACGAGACCCAACTTGGTCGAAACTGGTCTACAGTTATCCGCGGGAGTAATTCCCACATGCACATTCCAATTTTATAATTTTAAATTGTTAAACCTGAGAATGCACAAAGCTTTCCATTTAAATCATTCAACTCAGGATGGATCCATAGACTTTTAAATGTAAACTGTAAAAACTTTTGTACTGATTCAAATTGGCGAGAAAAATATATTTGCCAAAAATATGACGGAATTTGAAGGCCTGCATGGACACATTTTCGATAGCCTGCCAACGTCGGAAAATCGCGAACAATCGAACGGAGCGTGGAAAAACTGAGTTTTCCTTTGCCGACCGTCCGAGCCACGACGACCGTTCCCGAAAGGACACTATTTTCAGGGAAAACCGATTCGACCGGCACAAAGTAATGGAAATTTCCTCGTCAATCAGCAGCACCGATTACGGGGCTGCAGGAGGCAGACTGGGTCAAATCTGCACGGAGGTTTCCCGGAAAATTCTGCGTGCCTAAAGTGTTTTAAAATTTTTGTCTCCTTGACAAAAGATGATGGTCCAGAGGGGTTTTCATGTAAACGGTTCTGTGGGGTATCAAATGAATACTAGTATTATAGTTAATAATAAACTATTATTAAATTCATTTAGGTTTCTCATATTAACGATTTTTTTTCTTTAGTCTTTGGGGTAGAAATAATGTACTTCTTTAATTCTTGTTTGTAACTCAATGCAAACCGATTGCAAATATAAATTATAAATAAATATTACAAACAAGAATTAAGTAAGTAAAAGTAAGAAGGAAGCATTAAGGAATTTCCTTAATTCTTGTTTGTAATTCAATTCAAACCGATTGCAAATATAAGTTATAAATAAATATTGCAAATAAGAATTAAGGAAGTACATTCTACCCCAAAGACTATTATCAAATTATTGAAAAATTGACTAATTTCGTTTTATCATTACTACGTCTTTACATATCTGTAATTAAAATCGAAAATACTTTCTAACTTAAAAGCATAAAAATCACGTTGTTGCAATTTGAACAATTACATTTTCGTCACATATGTTTCAAGAGTCTGTGGCCCAAGTGGTTGAGATTCGAGCTGAACGTGAACAAATAAATCAAGCTTACTTGTTTGCAGAGGCAAAGCACTCATGGTGACATCGTACTGTCTATTGAAACATCCAGATTGCGACTCCTTTAAATGCACGAACATACTCTTGTGTTCGAGTTAATCTTCTTAGCAACTATGAATAGATTATTTGGATATTTTTCTTAATTCTAATCCAAATACAAATATTATCGCACATACCAGTCGTTGAAAAATAGTGAATTTAAGTTATAGAGAACAATTACATAAAGAAAAATACAAATTATCCTTTTTCACAACGATTGTGAAAAAGAATAATTTGTATTTTTCTTTAAGTATTAATATTTCACAAGCTCTAACCGATTATTTTAGAACAATTACATACTTGTACTTCCAAATATAGAATATAAATAATAATATAAATCATATTTTAATTTTATATCGATTTTTTTCTTCTTTATGGGGAGTACTTACTGATATAGTTATATTTTTGCCCTTTTGAGATGATTTGCTTTCTCGTTTTGTTTTTAGTTAAAAGATTTTTTTAGAAAATTAACCAAACAAGGGCACTTCCTTTATTAATAGCAATTAATTGGACTCTTGTCAATGTAACGTACGATATTGTCAACTACAATACTTATTATACGTAATAAAATGGTGTTTTTGCTGTTTTGTATGTTTAATTTATAGTTATATATAGCTGAATCATATGGCAATATATCAGGAACAAGCGCAAAGGTTGATATTAAATATTGCCAGTCTAAAGTCCTGACTGAGCAGATTTATTTCAAATGTAACATAAAGTACAAACATAACCATTCGATGCAATTGCCAACAAACTTGACAATTATTCCTAGTTACATTTGATAATAATTTGCTTCTGGTGAGATTATAAACATACGTAAATTTACTAGATAATGACCATTACCCAAATTATTATCCCAATATAATTAAGATAATTTACCCAAATGGATAAAATACTAAAAATACTAAAACTATAGGCGATTTACATTAAGACTGCAGCGCCACGGTGGCACATTTACATACTAGCGTTGAACGTGCAACATTGTGTGACAGTGTCCGATTAGTATGAAATTCGTCTACTTATTGTACAGTAATTAATCTTGTGCTTATGGTTTAATATAAATGAAAAAATATAAAAAGGTTTGCACTGCATTCGGCTCCAACAAAAAAAAAAACAGCAACAAAAATCTTGAGGTTGGTTTCGATTCCAGGCAAAAGTATACATATTTCGTTAATTTTGCCTGAAGCTGGCAAACACCGAGCTGATGGATATACAAAGATCATGGAAACTCAAATTCAGATTGGGCATGAAAAGCATGTATGTTTTTTAAGCATTTTCTTCCTGAAAACTATTTTAAAATGAGAGGAGGTATGAATTTTCTCTTGAAAATACCCAGATGTGTATCCATCGTATCCATTGCAGAATCCATCGTACAGTCCAGTAACTTTGTACTGTACGAAACATTTCATGAAGTTTCAATTATTATGTTAAAGATTTGGTAGTTTAAAACAAGTTTTTGAGGATTTTATTAAATTTCCATTAATATCTGAGAGATTTAGTAGACGAAACACAAAATTTTGAAGATTTCATGAAATTTCAAAGTTTTTATGTAATTTTAATTAATCTCTGAAAGATTTCGTAGTTTAGAGACAAAATTTTCAAGATTTCATGAAATTTTCATTAATATATTAGAGATTTAGTAGGTGAGAGACAATTTTTTTGTAAATTTCATAAAATTTCTATTAATATCTTAGAGATTTCGAAGGCGAGACACAAAATTTTGAACATTTCAGGAAATTTCCATTCATAGAATAGATTCTATTCTAATTTTCATGACTGGCGTCATACGACTTACACAAGTCAAATCAATAAATTAATTATATATTAAAAAGATTTCTACAATACAATAGTACAATACAATGCTTAAAATAACATCGAAGTTTTGAAATATCTTAATGAGAGATAACATTTTAATGATTTCATCAAATTTCCATTATTATCTTAAAGATTTAGTACTTGAGAGGCAAACTTTTGTAGATTTCATCAAATGTCCATTAACATCTGAGAGACTTAGTAGGCAAGAGACAAAATTTTGAAGATTTCATGAAATTTCGAAGTATTAATGAAATCTTTATTAATATCTGAGAGACTTAGTAGATGAGAGACAAAATTTTGAAGATTTCATTAAATTTAAAAGTTTTAATGTAATTTTAATTAGTATCTGAGAGATTTCGTAGTTGAGTGACAAAATTATCAAGATTTTATGAAATTTCCATTAATATATTAGAGATTTAGTAGGTGAGAGACAAATTTTTGTAAATTTCATGAAATTTCCGTTAATATCTTAGAGATTTCGAAGGCGAGACACAAAATTTAGCAGATTTAATAAAATTTCCATTAATAAAATAGAATAGAATATAATATATTTTCATGACTGGCGTCATACGACTTACACAAGTCAAATCAATAAATTAATTATAAATTAAAAAAAATTCTACAATACAATACTACAAAGCAATGTTTAAAATAACATCGAAGTTTTAAAATATCTTAATGAGAGATAACATTTTAAAAGATTTCATGAAATTTTCATTATTATTTTAAAGATTTAGTAGTTGAGAGGCAAACTTTTGTAGATTTCATCAAATGTCCATTCATATCTGAGAGACTTAGTAGGCAAGAGATAAAATTTTGAAGATTTCATGAAATTTCGAAGATTTCATGAAATATTTATTAATATCTGAGAGTTTTAGTAGGTGAGAGACAAGATTTTGAAGATTTCTTGAAATTTAAAAGTTTTAATATAATTTTAATTAATATCTGATAGATTTCGTAGTTGAGAGATAAAATTTTGAAGATTTCAAGAAATTTCAAAGTTTTAATGTAATTTTAATTAATATCTGAGAGATTTCGTAGTTGAGAGACAAAATTTTGAAGATTTCATGAAATGTCCATTAATATTTTAGAGATTTAGTAGGTGAGGGACAAAATTTTGAAAATTTCATGATTTTTTTATTTTTATCTTAGAGATTTAGAAGGCGAGACACAAAACTTTGATGATTTCATGAAATTTGTATTATTAGAATAGAATAGAATAGAATATAGTTTCATGCCTGGCGTCATACGACTTACACAAGTCAAATCAATAAATTAATTATATATAATAAAAAGATTTCTACAATACAGTACTACAATGCAATGCTTAAAATAACGTCGAAGTTTTAAAATATCTTAATGAGAGATAACATTTTAGAGATGAAATCTCCATTATTATTTTAAAGATTTAGTAGTTGAGAGGCAAACTTTTGTAGATTTCATCAAATGTCCATTAACATCTGAGAGACTTAGTAGGCAAGAGACAAACTTTTGAAGATTTCATGAAATTTCGAAGATTTAATGAAATTTTTATTAATATCTGAGAGCTTTAGTAGGTGAGAGACAAAATTTTGAAGATTTCATGAATTGTCCATTAATATCTTAGAGATTTAGTAGGTGAGAGACAAAATTTTTAAAAAATCATGTAATTTCCATTAATATCTTAGAGATTTAGAAGACGAGGCACAAAATTTTAATGTAATTTTTATTAATATCTGAGAGATTTCGTAGTTGACCGACAAAATTTTGAACATTTCATGAAATTTCCATTAATATCTTAGAGATTTAGTGGGTGAGAGACAAAATTTTGAAAATTTCATGAAATTTCCATTATTATCTTAGAGATTTAGAAGACAACACAATTTTTTTTTTAATTTCATGAAATTTCTATTAATAGAATAGAATAGAATAGAATATAGTTTCATGCCTAGCGTCATTCGACTTACACAAGTCATATCAATAAATGAATTATATATTAAAAAGGTTTCTACAATACAATACCTACTACAATGCAATTCTTAAAATAACATCGAATATTTAAAATATCTTAAAGAGAGATAACATTTTAAAGATTTCATGAAATTTCCATTATTCTTTTACAGATTTAGTAGTTGAGAGGCAAACTTTTGTAAATTTCATCAAATATCCATTAATATCTGAGAGACTTAGTAAGCAAGAGACAAAATTTTGAAGATTTCACGAAATTTCGAAGATTTAATGAAATTTTTATTAATATCTCAGAGACTTAGTAGGTGAGTGACAAAATTTTGTAGATTTCATGAAATTTTCATTAATATCTTAGAGATTTAGTAGGTGAGGGATAAAATTTTGAAGATTTCATTAAATTTCCATTAATATCTTAGAGATTTAGAAAGCAAGACACAAAATTTTGAAGATTTAATGAAATTTTCATTAATAGAATAGAATAGAATAGAATATATTTTCATGCCTGACATCATACGACTTACACAAGTCATATCAATAAATGAATTATATATTAAAAAGATTTCTACAATACAATACAACAATGCAATGCTTAAAATAATATCGTAGTTTTAAAATATCTTAATGAGAGATAACATTTTAAAGATTTTATGAAATTTCCATTATTATTTTAAAGATTTAGTAGTTGAGAGGCAAACTTTTGTAGATTTCATCAAATGTCCATTAATATCTGAGAGACTTAGTAGGCAAGAGACAAATTTTTGAAGATTTCATGAAATTTCAAAGATTTAACAAATTTTTTATTAATATCTGAGAGATTTAGTAGGTAAGAGACAAAATTTTGAAGATTTCATGAAATTTAAAAGTTTTAATGTAATTTTAATTTATATCTGAGAGATTTCGTAGTTGAGAGACAAAATTTTGAAGATTTCATGAAATTTCCATTGATATCTTACAGATTTAGTAGGTGAGAGACAAAATTTTGAAAATTTCATAAAATTTCCATTAATATCTTAGAGATTTAGAAGGCGAGACACAAAATTTAGAAGATTTCATAAAATTTCCATCAATAGAATAGATTCTATTCTAATTTTCATGCCTGGCATCATACGACTTACACAAGTCACATCAATAAATGAATTATATATTAAAAAGATTTCTACAATACAATACTACAATGCAATGTTAAAATAACATCAAAGTTTTTAAATATCTTAATGAGAGATTTATAACATTTTAAAGATTTCATGAAATTTCCAATATTATTTTAAAAATTTAGTAGTTGAGAGGTAAACTTTTGTAGATTTCATCAAATGTCCATTAATATCTGAGAGACTTAGTAGGCAAAAGACAAAAAATTTCAGATTTCATGAAATTTAGAAGGATTAATGATTTTTTTATTAATACCTGAGAGATTTAGTAGGTGAGAGACAAAATTTTGAAAATTTCATTAAATTTAAAGGATTTAATGAAATTTTTATTAATATCTGAGAGATTTGGTAGGTGACAGGCAAAATTTCGAAGGATTAATGAAATTTTTATTAATATCTGAGAGATTTAGTAGGTGAGTGACAAAATTTTGAAGATTTCACGAAATTTCTATAAATATCTTAGAGATTTAGTAAGTGGGAGACTAAATTTTGAAGATTTCATAAAATTTCCATTAATATCTTGGTGACAGCAAAAAATTGAAAATTTCATAAAATTTCCATTAATATGTTAAAGATTTAGTAGGTGGGAGACAAAATTTTGAAGATTTCATGAAATTTCCACCAATGTCCTAGAGATTTAGTAGGTGAGAAAAAAATATATTAGAGAATGCATGAAATTGCACGAATACTTTATGGAATAAGTTATCAATGAGTTATGGAAATTTTAACGCTATACATTTTCTTCGAATTTTCACTTTTCTGTAGGAATGATTTATGAAAAAATTTGGCACAAGGTTAAAATTTTGATTTGTGATTTAAAATTTAAGAATAAAGATTTTGTAAATGAAAATTCATTTAACAAAGAAGTGCAAAATCGTTTACAAGATAAGAAAATTGTGATTGTTATAAAGTAAAGTTACTAAGTTATTAAGTAAGTTAATAAGTAATGTAAACAATTAATATAAATTTTACCTTTTTTCCACAGTTCATTCTTAATATAACTAAATATATACTTCATGCATTATGCGCTTATCTTCATAAACGGTAAAATAAAGGTAAAAGTTATTTTAATTACCTATAATAATTTTTCACTATGCATAGAGAATAATATAAATAAAGTAATACCTCAAAATACAACATTTTGAGTTTGCTTTCGACTAACTACATAGTTTCATAAGATACTTTAACAAATATTTTGGTGCATAATAAGAATTTACTTTATGGTCATAGGCAAAGTAATGAAAATTTTCAGTTTTCAGTAAAATAACCGCTACTTTCTCAGTTACAAATTTAGGCCTCGTTTTTCGCCAACTAATCTCGAGGACTCTATCATCTTAGTATAAATATTCTTCTATGTTCGAAGAATTCTTGACTGACCTAAATTTGTAACTGAGAAAGTAGCAGTTATTTTACTGAAAACTGGAAATTTTCATTACTTTGCCTATGACCATAAAGTAAATTCTTATTATGCACCAAAATATTTGTTAAAGTATCTTATAAAACTATGTAGTTATTCGTAAGCCAACCTAGCCTAGCCTAACAATTTTATCTAATTTCCAAATTTTAATAAAATATCCGCTACTTTGGGAGTTACAATGTTTTCTTCTTTGAATATAGACAAATTTTTATTCTTCGCGGATAGAGTCCTCGAGATTCGAAGGCCTCGCCTATAAATCGCCTATAGTATATTTTTGTGTATAAAGATTGCTTCTCAGTTTATATAATTTTATTATATGTTCGTCACCTGACTAGTTTCTGCTTTTATAAGCCATCCTCAGAGGTGGAAAAACAAAAAAGTAAAAAAAATAATACAAAACAAAATAATAATAACTTGTATAAATAACGGATGAAACTAGAACAAAAATAATTTTATTTGTTTCACACGTAATGTCACTCTAACCTGCATGTACACTTGCCTGGTAAGATAACCATTACATGCACCATGCATGTAATGGTTAATACGAGCCTGTGTAAAAATTTTACTTGTCCCGTGTCAAATTTATACTTTCCCTTGTCATGTGAATTATTTTAATTCACTTAATTTTCAATTATTAATATTTTGTATGTTTGTTTCAACTTTTCCGTCTATCGATTTAAATATAAAAAGTACAAAGCAATGGTTAACACGAGCCAGTGTAAAAAATTTACTTGTCCCGTGTCAAATGTATACTTTCCCTTGTCATGTATATTATTTTAATTCACTTAATTTTCAATTATTAATATTTGGTATGTTTGCTTCAACTTTTCCGTCTATCGATTTAAATATAAAAAGTACAAAGCAATGGTTAACACGAGCTAGTGTAAAAATTTTACTTGTCCCGTGTCAAATTTATACTTTCCCTTGTCTTGTATATTATTTTAATTCACTTAATTTTCAATTATTAATATTTGGTATGTTTGTTTCAACTTTTCCGTCTATCGATTTAAATATAAAAAGTACAAATGTACAAAAAGTTAAGAAATTATGATATTGTGTTTATGAAAATTTTAACACTGATTTAGCTATTTACTCGCGTTTAACAAATAAAATCTAATACATTATACGCTGGGTGATGGTTTTTACTGGCTGTACAAGGTGACAGACTCGCCTGCAGCTCGTCAGTCATTCCCTTGTATCGCCAGTAAAAACCCTCGTACACGGCTTACGATGTGAAATACTATTAATGCATTTCACTTTATCATAATCACTCCTGTATTTTATAAAAAAGAGAAAATGTATCGAATCGATACATCAATTCAATGTATAACGAATTGATATACATTATCGATTCAGGGTTGAAGTTATTTTCGGTCACACTATCAGGGTAAATTTTAATCATTTTAGTCATTTTAATTTCATTAATAAAATTTGACAACATTATAAAACTTGACATTTGACAAAACAACTTGCAACTTGACAAAACTTGACATTTGACATTTTAAAATTTGACAACGTAAGATTATAGCAAGAAGTGCCACTGTCTTGGCATCCTAGGCATTGTATTGCGTTGTTATTCTGTATGTTATTATATTCTGTAGTTGCACCAAAGTCAATCACTGCAAATAGTTCAGAATGAAATCAAACTTAAACTTTTTTTAAACTTAATTGCTTCTTGCGTTAAACTCCTCAATTGCATTGTAATTAGTACGAAACTTAATAATATTTTTTCCTTCGTGGACACCTTCGAGGTACATAAAAAAAAATATTTGTCAATCTTTCCTGTTTATACAATAATGAAAAAGTGGAATAACATATTTGACACCTTCGAGGTACAGAAAAAAATTATATTTGTCTATCTTTCCTATTTATACAATAATGAGAAATTGGAATAATATATTTGACACCTGCGAGCTACAGAAAAAAGAATATTTGTCTATCTTTCCTATTTATACTATAATGAGATAGTGGAATAATATATTCGACACTTTCGAGGTACAGAAAAAATAATATTTGTCTATCTTTTCTATTTATACAATAATGAGATAGTGGAATAATATATTACTAAGAATTTAAATTGGATGCGCTTAAAGGACTATTTCATAACAAAATATACAAAGAGAATTTTAAAATATAACGCAATAAGCATAAGCCGTAAAAGGGTTTTAAACTCTGTGTCGGATCAGTTTACGGTGGTCCACCACATTTATATTTTCTTTTGTCCTGCCGAAGTTATTTATTCATAAAAGTTCATAATCCTGGAATACAGTACAAGTAAACGGATGATTTATCAACGATAAACATCAGTATCCACCATAAATATTTAACAATGAAATTCCTGACACTGTGTCTGATATGTCTGCAGTAATTTAATAATACTGCATCTATAATTCATGCAACAATTCAAATATAAGCTATTTTAGAATAATTCGTAAACAGATTATTTTGTGTGTAGTTGTCTTTACATGGAATTATATTTTATGTTTTTTGGAGGCCTAAATGGCATATATTTCGTACTAGTACGTGTTGATAAAGTAAAACTGACCCTACCAATATCAGAAATGGCAGCAATCATATAATAATGAAATAAAAAATTGTCAGTAAGGTATGAAAAATAGGCACGAAAGTTAACAAAGTGAAAACTAATCCAATAGGATTTGAGTAACCAAATATCCGAGGTGATAAATCATTCATTTCAAAGTATTCTAGAATAGTAAATTTGGTAATATAATAGGTATGAAAAATAGGCAGAAGTTAACAAAAATCGGCACCAATCCAGTAGGATCTGAGTACTCAAATATCAGGGGCGATGAATTCACTTATTTCAGAGTATTCTGGAACAGTAAATTTGGCAATATATATACAGGGTCCGTCATTTCACCTCCCGTTTTCTATAGCTCAGTTACTAATTGAGTTAGGATCTTGATATTTTGCAGGCCTTACTTACTTTCTGGGGCGTATTTCAGGAAAATATTTTTGATTATACAGAGTGTCCCAAAAAAGTGTGACGTGACGATGATTTATATTTTTAAATTGCATGGTATATATTTTGTTGCTTATTTGGGTGCCCTCTATAGATGCCTACATACCCATAAAATTTTATAAAAATCGGTTCAGTGATATTAGCACCAAAAAATAAAAACTGAATAAAATTAGTTTTGCACCATTGGTTAAGAAAATTAATAAAAGATAAAAATATGCCTTGTTAATAAAACCATACAAGGTACTTATTAAATAAGGTCTCACAGTTGCGTTAACCAAGTTGTATTGATATGCATTCTACTGAGTGTCCAAAATTTAGTGTCAAACTTTTCAAACTTTAAAGCACTTTATTTTTCTTATTTTAAATTGGAGCCCCTGTATATTTTTATGTCATTCTATGTGGAATTAAAAGACAAACATTTTTCCTAATTTCAACTCTATCGTAATTCCTAACACATTAAAAGTTATGTGCAGAAAACTCGATTTATCAACAATTCCAATGGCCATTTTAATTAATCAAAATCGAAGGTGGGATTGAAAAACAATTTATTGACATTAACGTTTAACAAAGTGACAAGAGCCAATGTTGACTGTAGTAATATAAAACTTTAAAAGCTTTTTTAGCTAAGGTTTTTATACCCAAAATACCAAAATTAATTTTTATTCGATTGCATCATAAGATAGTATTTTTCGGTATGAAAATATGGACGAAAAGACCATCATTTTGCTAAAGACCATAGTTGCTAGGTAACGGTCTTTTTCGTCCTAAGCCGAAAAATATTTTTCGGCAGCAAAAATAAAAAAGTCAATAGTTGATTAATGTATGGCATAACATGGCTCTTTCCATAGAATAGTGAGACCATAAAGTCGAAGATTTCATTTGTTGAAACAATATTTGAGAAATATGCCAGTAAAACATTCTCAAACGAGTTTTCTGCAAACATCTTTTAATGTGTTAGGAATTGAGACAGGGTTGTAATTAGGAAAAATGATTGTCTTTTAATTCCACATGGAATTACATAAAAATATACTGGGGTTCCAATTTAAAATAAGAAAAATAAAGTGCTTTAAAGTTTTAAAAGTTTGACAATAATTTTTGGACACTCTGTATAATGCATATCAATAAAACTTGCTTAACGCATCTGTCAGACCTTATTTAATGAGTAGCTTGTATGGTTTTAATAACGAGGCACTATTTTTATCCGTTATTAATTTTCTTAACCAATGGTGCAAAACTGTTTTTTTCAGTTTTTATTTTTTTGTGTTAATATCACTAAACTGATTTCAATAAAATTTTACGGGTATTTAGGCACCCATAAAAGGCACCCAAATAAGCAACAAAAAATATACCATGCAATCTAAAAATATACATCATGATGACGTCAAATTTTTTTGGGACACCCTGTATAATCAAAAATATTTTCCTGAAATACACCCCAGAATGCAAGTAAAGTCTGCAAAATATCAAAATCCTAACTCAATTAGTAACTGAGCTATCGAAGACGGGAGGTGAAATGACGGACCCTGTATATTTTTAATGAAGTTCGTAGTAATCATGCAAGTAGTATTGGTTTCTTTTCATTTGAACTTGTAGTACCAATGAGATCAATAACATAATCTGAGTATGACGAATACTTACAATTACTCTATAAAATAGTGTTATCTACCTAATAAATTTCATCGAACTTTAGACCGAGTAGGTTATAAATAATAATCAGAAATTTGTTATTTTATATTATTCCATAACTATGCAAAACCTTTAGTTCATAGCACGGAAAACTTATACTTTTATCGCAGGAGATGCAGAACTCTACATTCCTGCAGTTCGTTTATGTCTTGCCCCGAGGTAAGATATGCAGAATCTCCCTCGCAACAGCGAGTAAGTAATTAACCTTTATTTTTCTTCGTACTTTCCTAAGAAGAGCATTTTGTAAATGCCAGTTAACAGATTCCAACTTTTTGCATTTTTAACTCAACGCGTTAATACCTTGAATAGGAGTTTATAATTGAAATACTGAATTAGGATTAATATATATTTATATTTTGAAAATGTATTGTTTGTAAATTGAATATCATAATATTGGTTACTGTAGTACTGCACTTATAAATGTTTGCTCGTCTTGGTTGCTAAAGTCATAAGTGCCCCTGCTTTTGAATATACGAGTCTAGTATATAAAATATTTGCAATATCAACAGATATAGACACAACTGAATGACACAAGTTGAATTTTTCAGGAGAGACGAGAAACAATTGTTAATTATTGAGTTTTATTGAAGTTAACACATTTTAATGGTAATGATTTTAATGTATAATGTAATTATGAATACATGAATAGATGATGTTATCGTTAGTTATTTAAGATTTCTAATTACATATAAAAATAGGGCGTGTGCACCTTTAACCCTTAGACTCCCGAATTTTTAAAAGTTGAATTATAAGATACTGGTCAATTTTTGAGCGATTAAATGGTTTGAAAACGCCACTGAATTTTTATTTAATAATAAATAATAAAGAATATTTATTAGCAAAAAACGCTACATAATATACAAAATTTCATGTTTAGGATCAGATTTGGATTAATTTTTTAAGGATTTTTACTGGGTTTTTAAGGATAGTCATAATTGTGTGTAGGAATGAGCACCTAAATAGATTTATTTACCTACCAAAATATTAAAACGGTATACTGACGCTTTAAGCCGTCACTGATATGAACCAATATTGCTATGTCAGAAGTTTGTAAATTTTGCCGCATAAATAAAACTGAATAATCCTTAAAATGCGAATCCTGCTTAAAGGACTGCATACCATAAAATAAATGACTGCCAACCGGATTAACACTTAAACCTTTTATTGCCTATTCAAACAAACTTAATTAACAAGTTATAACTTACAAGTAATGTTTCATGAAAACGCAATATAAAAACATATTCCGAATTTACATATAAATCAGGTTTAATATACGGCGGAGCAATGAAATGAGTTGTGAAGCGCGTAATGCAAAATACGATGAATAATGCTCTTCCAGGAAAAGGATACCAAATTTATATTTAGAGGACTGCAGAGTATATAAATGCGCTATGATAAATGAGCTATACTAAATAAATCTTGCAAAAACAGAATGTGTATTGTGTACTGACGATTCCGCAGCTGCTTAGCCATGCAACCTTTTTGTTCCTTTCAAAAGAAATTAACATTTACTTGTATCGTTTGTTAATATTAATGCTGCTTTAAATTCGTGGTTATTTTAAATAACTATGCTAACGGTACACACTTCGAATATTTTTCATTCAAAATAGATATTTTAGGATTTATGAGCCGTTCATTTTGAAAGTGACTTAAGTCCATTTATCTTTAATTTGAAATACTTAAGGTTTTGCGTTTTTACAAAATTAAAAATATACGTAAGATATATGGTTGACTTGCAATGTTAAATCGCATTTAAGGGATTTAATTTTATACATCCTATTAAAAAGTCGCATTATTAAGTGTATAATATGACCTTGCTTACCTTAAAAGGACTTGGGTCATTTTCAAAATAAAAATTTGTTTTGTTACAAAAAGTGAAAGAGCTTAAGTCCGTTACATATAGCTTAAAAAATAGAAAAAAAAACATTTAAATTATATTTTTAGATAATAGAAATAAATTTAGTAACAAGTTATTGTTAACATTCTCAGTATGCGGGAGAGATTTGAAGTAGTTATGGTGTTCCGGAGGTATATACCGCAAAAGTCCATCATGTGTCGGTATTTTAGTGATGTGATGCTTCTTATACTTTTATATAACGATGGCAATACAATATTCCCAAATTTTTCAGGTCTACCCCGACGTGGCAATAAATCAAGAATATTAAATTCTGCGTTCTCATCCATGGTTGTTTTGTATAAAATTTTATATGGTTCATTTCTTAAAAATCGCATCCAGCATATTTGAAGCCAGTTTATTTTTTCTCCGTTGGTATTTTTGGATCATCTGTAAACTGCTTCTTCCAAGAGTCTTGTTGATATAAAATCCTCTTGTTTCATTTCATTTAGTATGAAAGTATTACCTTTTCTACATTTTTTAATTATATTATAATAATCTTGTGGCACATACAATAACTGATTTCTTTTCAACGACATTTCTATAACGCCAAAATCTCTGTCATTAGGTAAAAATGAATGCCCTGATATTAAAAATTTGTGGTCTATGATTTCCACATCATTTCCCATCGATAGAATTTTTAACCACATTAAAGATATTTTGATATTTCTGTTTTGTCCTCCACGCATGTCACTATATGCAATGGTGTGTTTTTCACCTTTCTGGGTTTTTAGGTGTCTCAAGAGGCATGAAGCCACTTCTTGGGAACCTCTAGAAGCTTTTGTTTCATCTCAAACGTACATGTACACATTATCGTCGTGAAATTGTGTATGCCTAAATTTAAAATATACATGTTACATTTATAATATGCTACTGAAGTAGTTAACTTTGGGAATGGTAACGCTTTCTGCAAATCGAATGAAAAGCCTAAATAATGAGATGGATTACTTGATGCTCGCTCTTGATCTTGTTTTAACGCATTTCCAGCCGATTCTGCTAGCTTGAAATGAATATCATGTTCTTCCATAAGTTTTTTCTGTTCTTCATGGTTTTCTGATGCTTTGACTTTAATGTTTAATAGATCACATCTTTGACATGTGTCTTTGCGTGGTTGGTGGAAATGTAGATTAAAATCCTTTTTGAATATTTTTCTATAAGTCCATTCATTAACTGCTTTTAAATTATTTTCTTCACAGTGAAGCTCATAAAAATTAAACATTTTTTTTATAGTCAATTCAGGATGAAGATATTTTCTGTCGGGATTATGGTCCCTAGTATAATGGGATTCAAATTTCGGGAAACTGTTAATATGGTTTTGAACATCATATTTGCTTCATCACATATTTTTCTCGACGATCCAGGCAAACGCCCACGTAAATCGTTGCCAACGTTTTTAGATTTTAATACACGTTTCAATCGTCCTTCGCTTATTTGAAAAGTATCTAAAAAGATTTTTTTACAAACAGCAATTTTGCCTGTTTTAGAATTTAATCAATACGTAAAACTCTCATTTCTACATGAACCTTTTCCGTTTCTCTGACGTCTTCTTTTTACAACACTGCGTCCAGTCGCTTCGTATAGCAATATATTTTGCTTATTAAAGTCTCCTAAGTTCCAAAACTTTTCGAAAATACGTTTTCTTTCTGTTTCATTTAAATTTTTCAAGCAGTCTTTTCGGCATTGGCAATCTTCATTTTGAAAAACTTTGGCAGGAATAATTTTTCCCGATTGTGTATCGTATCTTTTCCCTGAATTCCCTTTAATTTTACGAAATTTCTGAATATAAGTACTACTTCTGTGTTCTCTGAATCCTTCTTTGAAGGTGCTGTTTTGTAAATTCTCATTCTCAATTACTTCCTCTTCCTCTGTTGAAGAATGAACTTCTAAAATTCTTCTTCTTTTTTAAAATCTGTTGTATGAGTTTAATTCCTCTTCACTTTCAGAATCAAGAAATCTTGTTATTTTATCCTTTCCCATGGGTTTAATAATTTCTTTTAATTAAATATTATTTTTTAAATTTCAATTTAATATCAAAACGTAATTTAAATTACCTTCATCACTGCTTTCAACATTTTGGGCCGCACTTCTTGACATCGTCAATAAAAAGTGGACTTAGGTAACTTTAAAAATTAGGATTTTCAGTATTTATATTATTTTGAAAATGTACGTGATATAAAATTTTCAAATGTACTAAGTATATTTCAATACCGATTAATTTTTTTGACAGTTCAGCATAAATTATAAATGTCACAAGTGCCAACTTGATAAAAGATGAAAATGGACTTAAGCCACTTTCAAAATAAACGGCTCTTATATTGTTTTAAGGATACGGCAAAATTTAGTACAAACGACTATATTGAAAAACCGAAAAAGAAATGATGAACGTTTATCCCGTTTCCATCAAAGTTTTCCAGTATTTAATTTCAATAAGTCCGTGTGATTCTGGGTGAGCCATAACGAAAATATTAACTTGTCTAAAACTATATTACTATTGGTCATTGGCTGCTTTAAATTCGTAGTTATGTTAAATAACAATAATAACTTTCAGCATTGACATGTGTGGTATAGCTTTTACTGAAATTTCTGAAAATTTACTAATTTCATATTTAATATTAGATTTGTATTTACTACACTTAAAGATATTATTCCTAAAAGTTTGGCAAAGTTTCTGTTATAAATAAGTGAGAAAATCAAGGATATAAC
Source organism: Othius punctulatus (assembly GCA_951805005.1). Classification (NCBI taxonomy): domain Eukaryota; kingdom Metazoa; phylum Arthropoda; class Insecta; order Coleoptera; family Staphylinidae; genus Othius; species Othius punctulatus. The sequence goes on from OX638141.1 coordinate 17,213,017, forward strand.
TTTTAGTATTCACAGGTGTGGTATAGCCTTTACTGAAATTTCTAAAAATATATTAATTGCATATTTGATATTAGATTTGTATTCACTACACCTAAAGACATTAGTCCTAAAATTTTGGAAAAGTTTCAGTAATGAATAAGTGAAAAAAATCGCGATATAACCTTCAGCATTGACAGGTGTGTTATAGCCTTTACTGAAATTTCTAAAAATTCATTAACTGCATATGTGATATTAGTTTTGTAAGTACTGTACCTAAAGACATTTATCCTAAAAATTTGACAAAGTTTGTAATGAATAAGTGAGAAAATCCGCGATATAACCGTGAGCATTGACAGGTGTGGTATAGCCTTTACTGAAATTTCTGAAAATTTATTAGTTGCATATTTGATATTAGATTTCTATTTACTACACCCAAAGGTAATATTACTATAAATTTAGTAAAGATTCGGCAATGATTAAGTGAGAAAATCTACAATACAACGTTCAGCATTGACATGTGTGGTATAGCTTTTACTGAAATTTCTGAAAATTGAATAATTCCATATTTATTAATAGATTTGTGTTTACTACACCTAAAGACATTAGTTCTGAAATTTTGGAAAAGTTTCAGTAATAAATAAGTGAAAAATATCGCGATATAACCTTCAGCATTGACATGTGTGGTATAGCTTTTACTGAAAATTCTGCAAATTCATTAACTGCATATGTGATATTAGATCTATATTTACTATAACTAAAGACATTATTCCTGAAAATTTGGAAAGGTTCCTGTAATGAATACGAGAGAAAATCAAAGATATAACTTTCAGCATTGAGCTGTGTGGTATAGCTTTTAGTGAAATTTCTGAAAATTCTATAATTGCATATTTGATATTAGATTTGTATTTACTTCACTTAAAGACAATATTCCTGAAAGTTTGTCAAACTTTCTGCAATTAATAAGTGAGAAAATCCACGATATAACTTTAAGCATTGACAGGTGTGGTATAACCTTTACTGAAATTTCTGAAAATATATTAATTGCATATTTATTATTAGATTTGTGTTTACTACACCTAAAGACATTAGTTCTGAAATTTTGGAAAAGTTTCAGTAATAAATAATTGAAAAATATCGCGATTTAACCTTCAGCATTGACATGTGTGGTATAGCTTTTACTGAAAATTCTGCAAATTCATTAACTGCATATGTGATATTAGATTTATATTTACTATAACTAAAGACATTATTCCTGAAAATTTGGAAAGGTTCCTGTAATGAATACGAGAGAAAATCAAAGATATAACTTTCAGCATTGAGCTGTGTGGTATAGCTTTTAGTGAAATTTCTGAAAATTCTATAATTGCATATTTGATATTAGATTTGTATTTACTTCACTTAAAGACAATATTCCTGAAAGTTTGTCAAACTTTCTGCAATTAATAAGTGAGAAAATCCACGATATAACTTTAAGCATTGACAGGTGTGGTATAACCTTTACTGAAATTTCTGAAAATATATTAATTGCATATTTATTATTAGATTTGTGTTTACTACACCTAAAGACATTAGTTCTGAAATTTTGGAAAAGTTTCAGTAATAAATAATTGAAAAATATCGCGATTTAACCTTCAGCATTGACATGTGTGGTATAGCTTTTACTGAAAATTCTGAAAATTCATTAACTGCATATGTGATAATAGATTTGTAATTACTGTACCTAAAGACATTGTTCCTAAAAATTTGCCAATGTTTTTGTAATAATTAAATGAGAAAATCCACGATATAACCGTGAGCATTGGCAGGTGTAGTTTAGCGTTTACTGAAATTTCTGAAAATTTCTGACTTTTATATTTGATATTAGATTTCCATTTACTATACCTACAGACATTATTCCTGAAAATTTGGCAATGTTCCTGTATTGAATAAGGGAGAAAATCAAAGATATAACTTTCAGCATTGAGCTGTGTGGTATAGGTTTTACTAAAATTTCTGAAAGTTTATTAGTTGCATATTTGATATAAGATTTATACATACTACACCTAAAGGTAATATTACTATAAATTTGGTAAAGTTTCTGCAATGAATGAGTGAGAAAATCTATGATATAACTTTCAGCATTGACAGGTGTGGTATAGCATTTACTGAAATTTCTGAAAATATATTAATTGCATATTTGATATTAGAATTGTTATTACTACACCTAAAGACATTAGTCCTGAAATTTTGGCAAAGTTTTAGTAATGAATAAGTGAAAAAAATCGCGATATAACTTTAAGCATTGACAGGTGTGGTATAGCCTTTACTGAAATTTCTGAAAATGTATTAATTGCATATTTGATATTAGATTTGTATTTTCTACATCTAAAGACATTAGTCTTGAAATTTTGGAAAAGTTTTAGTAATGAATAAGTGAAAAATATCGCGATATAACCTTCAGCATTGACAGGTGTGGTTTAGCGTTTACTGAAATTTCTGAAAATTTCTGACTTTCATATTTGATATTATATTTGTATTTACTATTCCTAAAGATATTATTCCTGAAAATATAGCTAAGTTCCTGTCCCTGTAATGAATAAGAGAGAAAATCAAAGATATAACTTTCAGCATTGAGCTGTGTGGTATAGGTTTTACTGAAATTTCTGAGAGTTTATTGGTTGCATATTTGATATTAGATTTCCATTTACTACACCTAAAGGTAGTATTACTATAAATTTGGTAAAGTTTCTGCAATGAATAAGTGAGAAAATCCACGATATAACTTTCAGCATTGACATGTGTGGATAGCTTTTACTGATATTTCTGAAAATTTAATAATTCCATATTTGATATTAGATTTGTATTTACTACACTGAAAGATATTATTCCTGAAAGTTTGGCAAAGTTTCTGTAATGAATAAGTAAAAAAATCCACAATATAAATTTCAGCATTAACATGTGTTGTATAGCCTTTACTGAATTTTCTGAAAATTTATTAATTTTATATTTGATATTAGATTTGTAATTACTGTACCTAAAGACATTATGCCTGAAAATTTGGCAAAGTTCCTGTATGAATAGGAGAGAAAATCTAAGATATAACTTTCAGCATTGAGCTGTGTTGTATAGGTTTTACTGAAATTTCTGAAAGTTTATTAGTTGCATATTTTATATTATATTTCTATTTACTACACCTAAAGGTAATATTGCTATAAATTTGGTGAAGTTTCTGCAATGATTAAGTGAGAAAATCCTGGACATAACTTTTAGCATTGATATGTGTGGTATAGCTTTTACTGAAATTTCTGAAAATATAATATGTCCAAAATTTTTGACTTTTATATTTGATATTAGATTTGTATTAACTATACCTAAAGACATTATTTCTAATTAGAAGGCAAAGTTCTTGTAATGAATAAGAAAGAAATTCAAAGATATAACTTTCAGCATTGAGCTGTGTGGTATAGGTTTTACTGAAATTTCAGAAAGTTTTCTACTTGCATATTTGATATTAGATTTCTATTTACTGCACCTAAAGGTAATATTACTATAAATTTGGTAAAGTTTCTGCAATGAATAAATGAGAAAATCCACGATATAACTTAAAGCATTGACAGGTGTGGTATAGCCTATACTGAAATTTCTGAAAATATATTAATTGCATATTTGATAATAGATTTGTATTTACTACACCTAAAGACATTAGTCATGAAATTTTGGAAAGGTTTCAGTTATGAATAATTGAAAAATATCGCGATATAACCTTCAGCATTGACATGTTTGGTATAGCTTTTACTGAAATTTCTGAAAATTTAATAATTGCATATTTGATATTAGATTTTTATTTACTTGACTTAAACACATTATTCCTGAAAATTTGGCAAAGTTCCTGTAATGAATAAGAGAGAAATCAAAGAAATAACATTCAGCATTGACATGTGTGTTATAGATTTTACTGAAAGTTCTGAAAATTTAATAACTCCATATTTGATATTGGATTTGTATGTACTACAATTAAAGATATTATTCCTGAAAGTTTGGCAAAGGTTCTGTAATGAATAAGTGAAAAAATCCACGATATAACTTTCAACATTGACTTGTGTGGTATAGCTTTTACTGAAATTTCTGAAAATTTAATAATTCCATATTTGATATTAGATTTGTATTTACTACACTGAAAGATATTATTCCTGAAAGTTTGGCAAACTTTCTGTAATGAGTAAGTGAGAAAATCCACGATATAACATTCAGCATTGACATGTGTGTTATAGATTTTACTGAAATTTCTGAAAATTTAATAATTCCATATTTGATATTAGATTTGTATTTACTACACTTAAAGATATTATTCCTGAAAGTTTGGCAAAGTTTCTGTAATAAATAAGAGAGAAAATCAAAGATATAACTTTCAGCATTGAGCTGTGAGGTATAGCTTTAACTGAAATTTCTGAAAATTTATTCATATTATATTTGATATCAGATTTATATTTACTTTAATTAAAGACATTATTCCTGAAAATTGTGGAAAGTTTTTGTAATGAATAAGTGAGAAAATCCACGATATAACCGTGAGCATTGGCAGGTGTGGTTTTGCGTTTATTGAAATTTATGAAAATTTCTGACTTTCATATTTGATATTAGATTTGTATTTACTACACCTAAAGACATTATTCCTGAAAGTTTGGCAAAGTTCCTGTAATGAATAAGAGAGAAAATCAAAGATATAACTTTCAGCATTGAGCTGTGTTGTATAGGTTTTACTGAAATTTCTGAAAGTTTATTAGTTGCATATTTGATATTAGATATCTATTTACTACTCTTAAAGATATTATTCCTGAAAGTTGCGTAAAGTTTCTGCAATGAATAAGTGAGAAAATCCACGATATAACTTTCAGCATTGACATGTGTGGTGTAGCCTTTACTGAAATTTCTGAAAATTTAATAATTAGATATTTGATATTAGACTTGTGTTTTCTACACCTAAAGACATTAGTCCTGAAATTTTGGAAACGTTTCAGTAATGAATAAGTGAAAAAAAACGCAATATAACCTTCAGCATTGACAGGTGTAGTATAGCCTTTAATGAAATTTCTGAAAATTCATTAACTGCTTATGTGATATTAGATTTGTATTTACTACACTTAAAGATATTATTCCTGAAAGTTTGGTAAAGTTTCTGCAATGAATAAGTGAGAAAATCCACGATATAACATTCAGCATTGACATGTGTGTTATAGATTTTACTGAAATTTCTGAAAATTTAATAATTCCATATTTGATATTAGACTTGTATTTACTATAACTAAAGATATTATTCCTGAAAGTTTAGCAAAGTTTCTGTAATAAATAAGAGAGAAAATCAAAGATATAACTTTCAGCATTGAGCTGTGAGGTATAGCTTTAACTGAAATTTCTGAAAATTTATTCATTTTATATTTGATATCAGATTTATATTTACTTTAATTAAAGACATTATTCCTGAAAATTGTGGAAAGTTTTTGTAATGAATAAGTGAGAAAATCCACGATATAACCGTGAGCATTGGCAGGTGTGGTATAGACTTTACTGAAATTTCTGAAAATTTATTAATTCTATATTTAATATTAGATTTGTATTTACAATGTATTTGTATTTGTAAAAAAAATAATCGATAAAAAATTTTCGAGCACACCGGGTTCGAACCTACGACCCTGGGCACAAGAGGCAGGTGTGCTCACCTCTCGGCCACCACCGGCTTAATTCACGCATGCGCTACGTCATAGTCCGCGCCGTCATCGTAACCTAAAGACAGCATATTGAGTTGGGTCCCAAAAATGTGCAAAATTTCGCGGAAAAATCGGCCGATTGAGGCGGTAGTGTGTAAAAAACGTGTTCTATGGCAGGTTTTGAGCGCCTCCATGTACAATCTACGGCTGATCCGAGCCGCGCAGCTTAATTATCAGTGAAAATGGAATTCGATATTCGCGTGGGAGCATCATGGCGCTTACACGGAGGTGACGTAGCAACTCTCAGATGATCGACAAGGTTCGTAATGTTAATAAAAAATGTTTAATTATACTAAATTCTATTCAAATTATACAACGAAAATTCCACTGTGAAAGAAATCACAGTGGATTTCATTCCACTTTAACCAGCCTCTAGGCATACCTGGTAAGGTGACTATTACATGCACCAAGCAAGTAAAAATGTCATGAGGCTGAAATATTAATAGTTTGCGTATACAACCCAAATCCCTAAACATGTTAGTATTTTCCTTTCGGAAATATACAATTCAATTTTGTGGACGGCTGTCACTCACCCGTGCCAACTGTTAGTGCCTCCACTTGATGCAGAATGCGGCAGTGACTATTAAGTTCTTTATATATCCGACGAACGTTCTACATGCGAAATTGGTCTATATAAATAATGTACGTGCTATATAGTCACGATCTGCGTATATCTTAATAATAAAGTAAGTTAGCAAGTTGACTCTTAGGGAGCAATTTTTCCCATCCGTTCTATGCATTATCCCAAATGTAAAAGCCATTTATCCATGACACACGATGTGAGCTTAGTAATAAATCATTTATAACGTCTTCCTCCGCATCGTGCAGATGAACTCTGGATGCAAAGTGGTTCATATTTACCAACAATAAATAAAGTTTCTTGCTCATTGGCAGTAAAAATGTTATTAGATATTATTGCAGTTTCAGCTTTAACTGTTTAAATAATTTTTGAAACATGCATCTGTTAACAGTAATGTTACACTAATGTGATAATACACCTACAGTAACGTGCATTTTTATTTCCATTTCTTAATATATATCCCGTTCCAGAGCAACAATGACGTAACTGCAAAATGAAATTTTCTTGAATGAAAATGTTAATGATTTCATTTTGAAGAAGTTGATACATTTCATTGGTAATAACATGTATTCATAATAGCATTATAAATTAAAATATTTTAGAAGTTCTATTATTGCTAATTGCATAACGTTTTTTTGACAATTTTCTGACTTTTGTTTTTAGTATTCCTCTTTCATCTTACAAGTTCCTTAATTGACAAACAAAAATAATGTACATAAAAAATAAATAATTCTTTGTAGAGTGCTACTAGAATATTAGTTTCAGATTGACAAGGATTCGTACTCAATTTTAAATATAAGAACTGATTGATCGTTAAATTCTATAAATATCAATTTATTACAATTCATACTCGACTTTAGATCGAAATACAGCACATAACTACTATTACATAGTAGCTATATGCTGTTAGCTATTAGTTAGTTATTACATAACTACTAATATTACTCAGGGATTACCACTGTATATAAAAATATTTATGTTTCAATTATCAATTATTACTAACTTAAATAGCTCTATAACAGCCTTAACATAAGTTCATTGAATATTAACTTATGCAAGTTGAAAATATGTTTTTTTTTATATTCCATTTATAAAAAACGACTTATGCAAATATACCGTGTATTTGTAATAAATCTTAATTCGATTTATTTTTAACATCACCGAGAAATACATCCCAGTTTCGGCAGAAATAAGATACAAGTATACGTTATGAATTTAAAAGGGCGATAACTGATACTGTGATGCTTATCGGGAATATAATGAGATCGAATTTATTGGAAATGTGTATTCAATTTTAAATATGAGAACTGATGGACCGTTAAATTTTATAAGTATCAATTTATTACATTTCATACTCTACTTTAAATCGAAATATAGGAAATAAATACTATTACACAGGCATTTGCGTCATTGTATAGAAAACTATTTATTTTATTTATTTATTTATTTAATCATTTCCCTTTCTACCATTGTTGGTGTAGGGTTACATAAAACTATTTATGATTCAATTATCAATGATTTGTTGATAATGCCTATGATACGAGATAATAATAATAATAATAATAATTTATTTGTTAATAAAGAAAACACTTGGTAAAGTTTCCCAAGTCTTCTAGAATTGCTCTACAATTGTTTCGGCACTGCTGCCAGTTTCAAGAGAGATAAACTGTTTCAGTCAGTTTATCTCTCTTGTGAATGGCAGCAGTGCGGAAACTATTGTAAAGTAATTCTATAAAACTGGCAAAACTTTACTTGTATTTACTTGTAAAACTGTTTCAGTCAGTTTATCTCTCTTGAGAATGGCAGCAGTGCCGAAACAATTGTAGAGCAATTCTATAAAACTTGTGAAACTTCACGAAGTGTTTTCTTTATTAACCTAATCAAAATGTTTCACCAAGAAGTAACCACTTCCTCATACAATTTAATTTATTTGTGTTAAAAATAAAGTAAACTTACACAGTCAAACATATACATAAAAATATTAAACTACATTACATTTTACAAGGTAGGTTAGGTTAGGCCAGGTTAGGCTAGTTTGGCAGTATAATAATATAATATTAATGATAGGTAGACAAATATATGAAATATGATGTTATACATGATATATGATGCATGATATATCGACTTTCGTCTTTCGGCCTATATTATTTACCAAACATATTTAATATGTTTAACAAATTCCTCTTATTTTTTGAAATTGCCCAATTTCAAATAGTCATATAATTGACGTCAAAATACAAATGTTAAATTTGCAAATTATTTCGTTCGTTATTACTTCGCCAATTATATGTTTAAAAAAGTTGCATATTATTGCAAAAATAGGAATATTGCAACCGAATCCATATGTTTACTTATTTTCATACAGAATTGAACATCTCAAGTGAGCACTGAAGTATTCTTGAAAGTATAACAGAATTGCATTCCGTGTCACTATTGTCCACGAAGAAATATAATCATGAACGTCTATAATGTCTGCATAGTTTGGTTAGGACTTCAGAAATTTTACAAAACTCGAGAAAATACAACAAATATACAAAAACTCAAATACTTGCCTAAATTTAGTAACAATTTAATAAAATTACAGTCATTCATAATATTACTTTCAGATACTGATCAAAATGTCAACAGGTTATATAGAAATTCAAACAGTAACTTATATGCTAATGCAATTTTTGTAGCAAATCCAAAAATTCATTAAAAAAACTGCAGAAACTTTTTTCATGAGTTTCAAAATTCGAGGTGCTAAATCTTGATCAATACTCCTGGTATAAAAATGACAACAAATTATTTAAACATTCCAAAGGTTGCTCTAAACTTCTTTACATTTCCAAAAACGCTCTGGAAACTTCCAAAAATTGTGTACAAATTTTAAATTTCCTATAAATGACTAGCGATTTTGAAAATTTACTATCAATTTTATTAAAATCTCCAGAAACCGATAACATTTTAACAAATTGTAGTAACACTCTTGTACTAGTACTATAATATATCACTAACTCGGTACATCACTAACAATGCTGTAAACTTAGAATTAATTATAACAAAAATCATCAAATACCAATAAAAATTTCAACAAATTTTATAAAAATGCCAATATTTACTTTGCCATTTATACATCCATAACTATTTATATACATATATACATCATATACATTTATTATACATTAACTATTTATATACGTGTTGTACATAGTGCAACACAATATTTGTAGTACTTAAAGATATCCTATAAATCTCTACGAACTGCAACAAATATACAAAAACTCAAACAGTTACCTAAAAATTACTAACGATTCTGTAAAATTCCAATCATTTATAATATAATCTTCAGAAACTGATCAAAATGTCAATAGATTGTATAAAACTTCCAACAGTAACTTAAAAGCTAACACGATTTTTGTAGTAATTCCAGAAACTCATAAAAACTCCAGAAACTTTTTTCATGTGTTTTCATATATGTCAAAATTCCAGATGCTAAATCTTCATAAATACTCCTGGAAACTGATCAAAATGTCAATAGATTGTGTAAAACTTCCAACAGTAACTAAAAAGCTAACACAATTTTTGTAATAATTCCAGAAACTCATAAAAACTCCAGAAACTTTTTTCATGTGTTTTCATGTATGTCAAAATTCCAGATGCTACATCTTCATAAATACTCCTGGAACAAAAATGACAACAAATTTTGCAACAAAGGTTGCTCTAAAAATTCTTTACATTTCCAAAAAACTCTGGAAACTTCAACAAAAAACACGATTCAAATATACAAAAACTTAAACAGTTACCTAAAAATTACTAACGATTCTGTAAAATTCCGATCATTTATAATATAATCTTCAAAAACTGATCAAAATGTCAATAGATTGTATAAAACTTCCAACAGTAACTTAATAGCTAAGACAATTTTTGTAGTAATTCCAGAAACTCATAAAAACACCAGAAACTGTTTTCATGTGTTTTCATGTATGTCAAAATTCCAGATGCTGAATCATCATAAATACTCCTGGAACAAAAATGACAACAAATTTTGCAACAAAGGTGGCTCTAAAAATTCTTTACATATCCAAAAAGCTCTGGAAACTTCAACAAATTGTATACAAACTCTAAGCTACCTATAAATTTCTAACGATTTTGTAAAATTTCTATCAATGTTATTAAAATCTTCAGAAACTGATAACAATTTTAACAAATTGTAGTAAATTTCTAATAGTTACCTATACATCACTAACGATTCTGTAAATTGTAATCATTTATAAAAAATCTCCAGAAACGGATTCAAATTTCAACAAATTATATAAAAATGCCAATATTTACTTATACACGTTTTCTGACACAATTTTTGTAGCACTTCCAAAAATTCGAGAAAACTTCAGAAACTTCAACAAATATACAAATACTCAAACAGTTACCTAAAAATTACTAACGATTCTGTAAAATTCCAATCATTTATAATATAGTCTTCAGAAACTGATCAAATTGTCAATAGATTGTATAAAACTTCCAACAGTAACTTAAAAGCTAACACATTTTTTGTAGTAATTCCAGAAACTCATTAAAATTCCAGAAACTTTTTTCATGTGTTTTCATGTATGTCAAAATTTCAGATGCTAAATCTTCATAAATACTCCTGGAACAAAAATGACAACAAATTTTGCAACAAAGGTTGCTCTAAAAATTCTTTACATTTAAAAAAAACTCTGAAAACTTCAACAAATTGTATACAAACTCTAAGCTACCTATAAATTTCTAACGATTTTGGAAAATTACTATCAATGTTATTAAAATCTTCAGAAACTGATAACAATTTTAACAAATTGTAGTAAATTTCTAATGGTTACCTATACATCACTAACGATTCTGTAAATTGTAATCATTTATAACAAATATCCAGAAACTCATCAAATTTCAACAAATTATATAAAAATGCTAATATTTACTTATACACGTTTTCTGACGCAATTTTTGTAGCACTTCTAGAAATTCGATAAAACTTCAGAAACATCAACAAATATACAAAAACTCAAACAGTTACCTAAAAATTTCTAACGATTCTGTAAAATTACAATCATTTATAATATACTCTTCAGAAACTGATCAAAATGTCAATAGATTGTATAAAACTTCCAACAGTAACTTAAAAGCTAACACAATTTTTGTAGTAATTCCAGAAAGTCATAAAAACTACAGAAACTTTTTTCTTGTGTTTTCATGTATGTAAAAATTTCAGATGCTAAATCTTCATAAATACTCCTGGAAACTGATCAAAATGTCAATAGATTGTATAAAACTTCCAACAGTAACTTAAAAGCTAACACATTTTTTGTAGTAATTCCAGAAACTCATTAAAATTCCAGAAACTTTTTTCATGTGTTTTCATGTATGTCAAAATTCCAGATGCTAAATCTTCATAAATACTCCAGGAACAAATATAACAACAAATTTTGCAACAAAGGTTGCTCTAAAAATTCTTTATATTTCCAAAAAAACTCTGGAAACTTCAACAAATTGCATACAAACTCTTAGCTACCTATAAATTTCTAACGATTTTGTAAAATTACAATCAATGTTATTAAAATCTTCAGAAACTGATAACAATTTTAACAAATTGTAGTAAATTTCTAATGGTTACCTATACATCACTAACGATTCTGTAAATTGTAATCATTTATTAAAAATCTCCAGAAACGGATTCAAATTTCAACAAATTATATAAAAATGCCAATATTTACATATACACGTTTTCTGACACAATTTTTGTAGCACTTCCAAAAATTCGAGAAAACTTCAGAAACTTCAACAAATATACAAATACTCAAACAGTTACCTAAAAATTACTAACGATTCTGTAAAATTCCGATCATTTATAATATAATCTTCAGAAACTGATCAAAATGTCAATAGATTGTATAAAACTTCCAACAGTAACTTAATAGCTAAGACAATTTTTGTAGTAATTCCAGAAACTCATAAAAACTCCAGAAACTTTTTTTATGTGTTTTCATGTATGTCAAAATTCCTGATTCTAAATCTTCATAAATACTCCTGGAACAAAAATGACAACAAATTTTGCAACAAAGGTTGCTCTAAAAATTCTTTACATTTCCAAAAAACTCTGGAAACTTCAACAAATTGTATACAAATTCTAAGCTTCCTATAAATTTCTAACGATTTTGAAAAATTACAATCAATGTTATTAAAAACTTCAGAAACTGATAACAATTTTAACAAATTGTAGTAAATTTCTAATAGTTACCTATCCATCACTAACGATTCTGTAAATTGTAATCATTTATAAAAAATCTCCAGAAACTGATTCAAATTTCAACAAATTATATAAAAATGCCAATATTTACTTATACACGTTTTCTGACACAATTTTTGTAGCACTTCCAAAAATTCGAGAAAACTTCAGAAACTTCAACAAATATACAAATACTCAAACAGTTACCTAAAAATTACTAACGATTCTGTAAAATTCCGATCATTTATAATATAATCTTCAGAAACTGATCAAAATGTCAATAGATTGTATAAAACTTCCAACAGTAACTTAATAGCTAAGACAATTTTTGTAGTAATTCCAGAAACTCATAAAAACTCCAGAAACTTTTTTTATGTGTTTTCATGTATGTCAAAATTCCTGATTCTAAATCTTCATAAATACTCCTGGAACAAAAATGACAACAAATTTTGCAACAAAGGTTGCTCTAAAAATTCTTTACATTTCCAAAAAACTCTGGAAACTTCAACAAATTGTATACAAACTCTAAGCTACCTATAAATTTCTAACGATTTTGTAAAATTACAATCAATGTTATTAAAATCTTCAGAAACTGATAACAATTTTAACAAATTGTAGTAAATTTCTAATAGTTACCTATATATCACTAACGATTCTGTAAATTGTAATCATTTATAAAAAATCTCCAGAAACTCATTCAAATTTCAACAAATTATATAAAAAATGCCAATATTTACTTATACACGTCTTCTGACACAATATTTGTAGCACTTCCAGAAATTCGATAAAACTTCAGAAACTTCAACAAATATACAAAAACTCAAACAATTACTAACGATTCTGTAAAATTCCAATCATTTATAATATTCAGAACTGATCAAAATTTTTGTAGCAATTCCTAAATAATATAAATCGCAACAAACTTGTAGCTATTTATAATGTTTTTTTATTGTTTTATTCCTTCTTTAATTGAAATCTATTGAATAAAAATATATATTCGTAGATATTTTGTGTGTTTCCTTTCTTTCTGGACACCCTGTATTTTACCCATAACTAGTAATACAAAAAACAATGTGACTGCCAGATGTTTAAACTTGACTGTAATTTCCAGGATAATCGCAATAAATTTTGTCCGAGCCGAACGTATTCAAACCAGCTTTGGATACTTCCAATGCAAATTTTAAAACAGTAAAGTTTTAAGTTCAGTTTAATGCTGTAAATTCTAACACTGCTGTAAACTCACATCCGTTTGATACAGTTTTTTCAGTATATAACTCCGGTTCTCAGCCTCAGTATCTAACTCTGCCAGAGAGTACGACAATACCAATTAATTGTGAAGGTTTTTTCTGTTGCTTAAATTTACAGACGTGTAACTATTTTTACTTACAATTACAGTTATTATATGTTATATGTTATATGTTATGTTATAACAATAACAATTATTGTTATTTTCTGTAATATGTAAAATATAATAATTTGTATTGATTGTTTTATACACTGTCGGAATAGAAGCAAAACGCAAGTATTTTATTATCTGTTAACTGTGTGGTAAAGTGCCAAAAATACACTAATTGATGACGAGATTTTTTTTTTACTGGAGAAATGAGGGTAATTATCTGAGTAATGGTTAAGGTAACCCACCCGTATAGTGTTTTTGTGGCTGATAATGACCAGTCCTCCATTAATCAGCAACTTATATTTAAGTGTAGATATTTAGTATTAGTACATTGAAAGTAAAGACACGGACATATTACAAATTACTATACATTTAGCACTTATAATATATAATAGCTACTTTGAGCCATAGCCATTTATGTTATGTAACTGGAATCAATAACCTCAAAATTATATTTAATTTATTATTATATTATCAGTTTCCTGACATGTGTTTATATACATATGAAAAAAATATACATATGAAACAAAACAACAGTAATTATACATAATAAACGTTTATAATACTAATAATATGTTTCATCAAGATATTAGCAAGGAAAGTATTATTTTTATATTTAATCATAATATTTAATATAATATCATAATATTTAATCATAATAATCATAAATAAATAATATAGGCGAATTTATTTTTATGTGAGTAACCAAATCTAGTAACTTTAGTGACTTTTATCTTGTGTTACGAACTTTCAACTAAACGAAACTTTTACATTGTACATAATGGTATTAATGAGGTTATGTGGAAATGTCAATGTCACAAAATATAGTTCTTAATGTTGAAAATGCCTTGTAATAATGTTGTTTCGTATCTTGTAGAATAGTTTTGCACCTATATATGTTCATTTTCTCAAAAATATTGGTCGAAATGAGTTAATTGAAAATAGTGACAATGAAATTGAAATTTTGCTGTCAATAAATGAGGCGTTCACAGCTAAAATGGATCTAGTCCATAAATTATAGTTCTCAACTAATCAAGGTTGAAGTTTATTAACACTAGTTGAATCTTAAAGTGATTTAGAGACTTATGAAGGGCGTTATGTTACCATAGTTACGTACATAATAAATGTATTCTGTATGCGTCAAGGCAATGGCCTTTGCAACTATACAGAATAATGACTGGTTTTAATAGTAAAACATTGCTGTTATGACAGTTCTGTGTTTTATGATTCATTAAACAATGGTGAATTATGAAGGCAATTATGTTACCATAGTTACGTACATAATAAATGTATTATTTATGAGTGAAGGCAACGGCCTTAGCAACCATATAGAACGATGACTCGATTTATTCGTTAAACACTGATGTGATGACAGTTCTGTGTTTTATGATTCATAAAACACCGGTGAATTATGAAGGGTTTTATGTTACCAAGGTTTTATGGTATCAAGGTTGCAAAGGTTTTATGTCATCACCAAAGTTAAGTACATAATGAATGTATTGTATGTACGTATATGTATTATAGTAATTTGACGAGCACATAATACAACCTATAATTCACAACCACATAAAACGATGACTCGATATAATTGTTAAACACTGATGTGATGACAGTTCTGTGTTTTATGATTAATAAAACACCGGTGAATTATGAAGGGTTTTATGTTACCAAGGTTTCATGATATCAAGGTTGCAAAGGTTTTATGTCATTACCATAGTTACGTATATAATGAATGTATTGTATGTACGTATTTGTAATATAGTAATTTGACGAGCACATAATACAACCTATAAGTCACGAGGATGAAATTTATGCACGAGTCGAATGCGAGTGTACAATCATTCGAGTGAATCATACCCAATTTGTACGAGTCAAATGCGACGTTTTATCTATGACAAACACTCGTACGGGCAAATACTCTGTTAACATTTATTAATCGAAAATTGAAATTATCGATTTTAGAAATTGACACAACTTAAAAACAACGAAACAGTCAACAAACGTTAGCAACGGTCTTAGCAACCACATAGAATGATGACTTGTTTAATCGTAAAATATTGGAGTAATGGCAGTTCTGTGTTTTATAATTCATAAAACACCGGTAGATTATGAGGGGCTTTATATAGTTACGTACATAATAACTGTATTATTTATGAGTGAAGGCAACGGCCTTAGCAACCACATAGAACGATGACTCGATTTATTCGTTAAACACTGATGTGATGACAGTTCTGTGTTTTATGATTCATAAAACGCCGGTGAATTATGAAGGGTATTATGTTACCAAGGTTTGATGATGTCAAGGTTGCAAAGATTTTATGTCATTACCATAGTTACGTATATAATGAATGTATTGTATGTACGTATTTGTAATATAGTAATTTGACGAGCACATAATACAACCTATAATTCACAACCACAAAAACGATGACTCGATATAATTGTTAAACACTGATGTGATGACAGTTCTGTGTTTTATGATTCATAAAACGCCGGTGAATTATGAAGGGTTTTATGTTACCAAGGTTTCATGATATCAAGGTTGCAAAGGTTTTATGTCATTACCATAGTTACGTATATAATGAATGTATTGTATGTACGTATTTGCAGTATAGTAATTTGACGAGCACATAATACAACCTATAAGTCACGAGGATGAAATTTATGCACGAGTCGAATGCGAGTGTACAATCATTCGAGTGAATCATACCCAATTTGTACGAGTCAAATGCGACGTTTTATCTATGACAAACACTCATACGGGCAAATAATCTGTTAACATTTATTAATCGAAAATTTAAATTATCGATTTTAGAAATTGACACAACTTAAAAACAACGAAACAGTCAACAAACGTTAGCAACGGTCTTAGCAACCACATAGAATGATGACTTGTTTAATCGTAAAATATTGGAGTAATGGCAGTTCTGTGTTTTATAATTCATAAATCACCGGTGGATTATAAGGGGTTTTATATAGTTACGTACATAATGAATGCATTATTTATGCGTCAAGACAAAGACGCAACCACATAGAATTATGACTTGATTTAATAGTATATCATTACTGTGATGACAGTTCTGCGTGTTATGATTCATTAAACACGGTGAATTATGAAGGGCATTATGTAACCATAGTTACGTACATAATTAAAGTATTATTTATGAGTCAATGCCATGGCCTTAACGAGCACATAGAACGATGATTTGATTTAATAGTAAAAACTGCTGCGATGACAGTTCTGTGTTTTTTGACTCATAAAACATGGGTCAATTATGAAGGGCATTCTGTTACCATAGTTACGTACGTAATGAATGTACTATTTATGAGTCAATATAGGATATAAATGTATGATTTATTTTTTATAAATAATACATTAATTATGTACGTAACTATGGTTACATAATGCCCTTCATAATTCACCGTGTTTAATGAATCATAACACGGTAAATTATGAATGGCATTATGTAACCATAGTTACGTACATAATTAATGTATTATTTATGAGTCAAGGCAACGGCCTTAACGAGCACATAGAACGATGATTTGATTTAATAGTAAAAACTGCTGCGATGACAGTTCTGTGTTTTATGATTCATAAAACATGGGTAAATTATGGCATTCTGTTACCATAGTTACGTACATAATGAATGTATTATTTAAGAGTCAATATGGGATATAAATGTATGATTTTTAAGTGAAATGCGATAAGTTTCAATTCGAATATAAGTATTTATAAATTAACAGCACTATATAATTATTTATAATTCAAGGTCTATTTTAAATCTGAATTGCCAATCCACCAGTTAGGCAAAAACAAAATAAACTAACCAGTACCAATCGCACTTATGAAATATTCCTATTGGTTACTCACATTAAATAAAATCCATATATGTGTACATACAGGGTGTCCAGTTTTTTAATGCTTACCAATGGAAATATCGAAAACAGTTGGAGATACGAGATGTGTTAATTTAAACAAAAGTTTCTCAAGTTATTAGGCCTACTAAATTTTTATTAGACTTTGGATATTTATGATGTCCATTAGAGATATAAATATTCAAACTTTGCTGTCATTTTCTTTTGCTTTTCTCCGATGGTCATTGTGTTTCACAATTTGTCAAATGACTTTCCATGACATCTAATGTCAAGACCTATTACCTATACACTGTGTATCAGCCAAATGGAATAAATTCGATAATAAATAAATGGGGACGTGTTCGAAAAAATTCTCGGACACGTAGATTGTTATTTTTAGTTGCGCATTTTTTTCAACAAAAACTTTTTATACAGGGTGTGTCATGTGACCGTGGCCAATACCAACTTTCTTATTTTAAATGCAACACCTAGTATATTATTCAATTTTTGGATTCTTCAGAAAATTATAGACATATTTCATGTACAATGTCCTATACCTATCTTCAACTGTTTCGGAAATATTAAGTGTTTTCAGATTTATTGCAAAAATTAACATTAAAAAAAGAAAATTATTTGATTACAGAAATTCGTTACAACACACTCAAAAACTAATAAGTAATACTGTTTATTTCTTGATAATGTAAAAAAACAATAAATTTCAATGGAGGAGATGTTCAAAATGCTCGCCGTGAACGTCTTGGCAACATTCTAATCTTAAATAGAAATTTCTTCTAACGTTACTCAACATCTCAGGCGTGACAGATCTAATCGCAAGCATTATTCGTCTTCTTAAGTCAGTTAAGTCGAGGGGTTTAGTTTTGTATACAATACTTTTGACATATCCCCATAAGAAGAAGTCTAATGACGTCAGATCAGGGGATCGTGCTGGCCATTCCATCGATCCTCGCCTCCCTATCCACCGATTTGGAAATATTCGGTTGTGGTTGTTCCGGACATTGATTTGGTAATGGGGCGGTGCTCCATCTTGCTGAAACCATATCATATTCGCTGGAACTTGTGGGTTTGCTGGATCAGGATATAAGTTTATCAAAGTTGGCACAACATTATTTTGGAGTAGTGCTAAATAATTATCACCATTTAAATTGCCATCAATGAAAATGGGACCTATGATATGTTCTCCAACAATTCCTGCCCAAACATTAACCTTTACAGGGTATTGCGTATGTTCTTCTCTCATCCAGTGAGGATTTTCCATCAACCAATAGCGGCAATTTTGACGATTAGCATGACCGTGAAGTGTAAAGGTGCACTCATCAGAAAACAAAACATGTTCTAATTGGATCACATTGTTATCTAACATTGCCATCATTTGTTCACAAAAATACGTTCTCCTATCAAAATCGTCTTCCATGAGCTCCTGAGTTGGTATCATTTTATAGGGATGCATTTTAGTTTCTTTTAATGTTCGAAAAATCGATGAATGGCTAACATTGAATATTGTGGCTGCTTGTCGACTAGAAGTATGTGGGTTTTCCACAAACTCAAGCATAATATCCAATTTGGTATCATCACTTATTGCATTGGCAGCTGCTTTTTTTATCTGCCTTACATGTCCAAGCTCACGAAACTGCTTTTCTATTTTACTAATTGTCCCTTGGGATATAGGCGGCAAATTTGGAAAATTTTCATGAAATAAGCGAGCAACTTCCATTTGTGTCCGTGTGTTATCTCCATAACCAATCATCTGTAGAATTGTAATTTTGTGCATTTCTGTTAAATTAACCATTTTTCTGATATGCAGTTAACGAAATTCAAACGACTATAACACTGACAACTAAACTGTCATGCAGGCAGACAACAATTTCCTAAGGCCAGGCGTTTTAAACAAAAGTAAACAAAAGTATTTATAGCTTTTGTTTATTTCATATCCGTAAAAAGGTAAAAAGGAACGCTGAAATGGTTTTTGCTTACTTTCTCATTATCAAGACCTAAATGGGAAATAATTATTGAATGTGTTGTAGCGAATTTCTGTAATCAAATAATTTTCTTTTTTTAATGTTAATTTTTGCAATAAATCTGAAAACACTTAATATTTCTGAAACAGTTGAAGATAGGTATAGGACATTGTACATGAAATATGTCTAGAATTTTCTAAAGAATCCAAAAATTGAATAATATGCCAGGTGTTGCATTTAAAATAAGAAAGTTGGTATTGGCCACGGTCACATGACACACCCTGTATAAAAAGTTTTTGTTGAAAAAAATGCGCAACTAAAAATAACAATCGACGTGTCCGAGCGTTTTTTTCGAACACGCCCCCATTTATTTATTATTGAATTTATTCCATTTGGCTGATACACCCTGTATATTATTATTTTGTTGAATTTATTGTACTTCCATAATGATTGCGATGAAAACATTAAGGAAGTACAACAAATTCAACAAAATTATAATAACCTTCACCTTAATATGAGGATCAACCATAATATTACCTATATGTCAAATTTCATGCTTTTTGTTCACTTTCACTTTATGCCAAATGCCTTTCCCATATTTATATTACAAATTTTAAAATGCAAGTAGGTAATACATTTTTAATATATTTGGAAACAAAATTATAAAGCACCATGCTTTTCCCATATTTATATTACATATTCTAGAATGCAAGTAGGTAATCCTTATTTTATTTGGAAATAAAATTATAAAGCTTGATCACAAAATTTTGAGAATTCATTGTTATAAACAAATGAGTAAATCTATTAGGTAATATGCAGACACTTTTTTACTACTTTTTTACTACTATATTTGATATTACTTTTATGACTTAATCCACAATAATATTTCGGTTGCAATCATCATCATTTTCCATATTTTATGATCACTGATGTGATAGAAGCTAATAACGTTTTTAGACAAGCACAAATCTATGCCGTAAGAATTTTTTTTTTTGAAAAATCAATACAAAAAATTTAAGGTTGTTATATTTAGTACTTACTGGTAAGTAATATTATTTTAATTTTATTTTATGATTTATTTCTTTCGCCTGACTAGTTTCGGTTATGAAAAATCGATCATCAGAGGCATATGTATTTAATGTTTTATATCCTAATTTATTTGAAATGAAATTTTTAAATTTGATAGATGCCTAAAAATTACGTTTCAAATAAATTCAGGTCCATACATGCATATGTTCTGAGAGTACTTTTAAATATTTAGCGATACGTTTTTAATAATTTTATATTTTATCATTTTTTTTTTTAATAATTTTATAATTTATTGGTCCAAGATTCATATAACATGATTAAAATACATGATTTTATATTTGATGGATGTCTAAAAATTACGTTTCAAATAAATTCAAGATATGAAACATTAAATACATATGCCTCTGATGATGGTTATTTCATAACCGAAACTAGTCAGGCGAAAGAAATAAATCATAAAATAGAATAAAAAATAAATATTACTAGTAAATACTAAATATAACAACCGTAAATATATATAACGGTAATTGATAATTCAGTAATTTATGGATATAACCTAAAACTTAATAAAAAATATCATAGGGAAGATATTTTTTAAGTGATTGATTTTTCAAAAAACTTTTTTACGGCATTGATGGTCTGCACTGATGATTGACCGACTTTTTGGCGGTCACTGTATAGGTATACTTATTATACATACTCGTATACATGAGTGGTAGTAAACCCAATTTTTTTTAATAAATCAATTAATAACCTCAAAAACAAACTATTAATACATGTATAGTCGGATAAAATTGAAAGTATATTATACATGTCCATACATGCATATGTTCTGAGACTACTTTTAAATATTTAGCGATACGTATTTAATAATTTTATATTTTATCTTTTTTTTTAATAATTTTTATTTTTTTAACTTTTTAATAATTTTATAATTTATTGGTCCCAGATTCATATAACATGATTAAAATACATGATTTTATATTTGATAGATGTTTAAAAATTTTGTTTCAAAAAAATTCAAGATATGAAACATTAAATACATATGCCTCTGATGATGGTTATTTCACAACCGAAACCAGTCAGGCGAAAGATATAAATCATAAAATAGAATAAAAAATAAATATTACTAGTAAATACTAAATATAACAACCTTAAATATATATAACTGTAATTTATAATTCGGTAATTTATGGATAAAACCTTAAACTTAATAAAAAATATCATAGGGAAGATACTTTTTAAGTGATTGATTTTTCAAAACACTTTTCTACGGCATTGATGGACTGCAGTGATGATTGACCGACTTTTTGACGGTCACTGTATAGGTATACTTACCATACATACTCGTATACATGAGTGGTATTAAACCCAATTTTTTTAAATAAATAAATTAAAAACCTCAAAAACGAACTATTAATACATGTATAGTCGGATAAAATTGAAAGTATATTATACATGTCCATACATGCATATGTTCTGAGACTACTTTTAAATATTTAGCGATACGTTTTTTATAATTTTATGTTTTATAATTTTTTTAATATAATATTATAATTTATAGGTCCAAGATTCATATAACATGGTTAAAATACATGATTTTATATTTGATAGATGTCTAAAAATTACGTTTCAAATAAATTCAAGATATGAAACATTAAATACATATGCCTCGGATGATGGTTATTTCATAACCGAAACTAGTCAGGCGAAAGAAATAAATCCTAAAATAGAATAAAAAATAAATATTACTCGTAAATACTAAATATAACAACCTTAAATATATATAACTGTAATTTATAATTCGGTAATTTATGGATATAACCTAAAACTTAATAAAAAATATCATAGGGAAGATATTTTTTAAGTGATTGATTTTTCAAAAAACTTTTTTACGGCATTGATGGACTGCACTGATGATTGACCGACTTTTTGGCGGTCACTGTATAGGTATACTTATCATACATACTCGTATACATGAGAGGTACTAAACCCATTTTTTTAAATAAATAAATTAAAAACCTCAAAAACAAACTATTAATACATCTATAGTCGGATAAAATTCAAAGTATATTATACATGTCAATACATGCATATGTTCAGAGACTACTTTTAAATATTTAGCGATACGTATTTTATAATTTTATATTTAATCTTTTTTTTTTAATAATTTTTTTTTTTTAATTTTTAATAATTTTATAATTTATTGGTCCAAAATTCATATAACATGATAAGAATACATGATTTTATATTTGAGAGAAGTCTGAAAATTACGATTCAAATAAATTTAGGATTTAAAACATTAAATACATATGCCTCTGATGATGGTTATTTCATAACCGAAACTAGTCAGGCGAAAGATATAAATCATAAAATAGAATAAAAAATAAATATTACTAGTAAATACTAAATATAACAACCTTAAATATATATAACTGTAATTTATAATTCGGAAATTTATGGATAAAACCTTAAACTTAATAAAAAATATCATAGGGAAGATATTTTTTAAGTGATTGATTTTTCAAAAAACTTTTTTTCGGCATTGATGGACTGCACTGATGATTGACCGACTTTTTGGCGGTCACTGTATAGGTATACTTATTATACATACTCGTGTACATGAGTAGTACTAAACCCAATTTTTTTAAATAAATAAATTAAAAACCTCAAAAACAAACTATTAATACATGTATAGCCGGATAAAATTAAAAGTATATTATACATGTCCATACATGCATATATATATATATATATATATATATATATATATATATATATATATATATATCTCATAAATATGTTCTGAGACTACTCTTAGATATTTAGCGATACATTTTTTATAATTTTATATTTTGTAATTTTTTTTTTATAATTTTATAATTTGTTGATCCAAGATTCATATAACATGATTAAAATACATGATTTTATATTTGATAGATGTTTAAAAATTTTGTTTCAAAAAAATTCAAGATATGAAACATTAAATACATATTCCTCTGATGATGGTTATTTCATAACCGAAACTAGTCAGGCGAAAGAAATAAATAATAAAATAGAATAAAAAATAAATATTACTCGTAAATACTAAATATAACAACCTTAAATATATATAACTGTAATTTATAATTCAGTAATTTGTGGATAAAACCTTAAACTTAATAAAAAATACCACAGGGAAGATATTTTTTAAGTAATTGATTTTTCAAAAAACTTTTTTACGGCATTGATGGACTGCACTGATGATTGACCGACTTTTTGGCGGTCACTGTATAGGTATACTTATTATACATACTCGTGTACATGAGTAGTACTAAACCCAATTTTTTTAAATAAATAAATTAAAAACCTCAAAAACAAACTATTAATACATGTATAGTCGGATAAAATTAAAAGTATATTATACATGTCCATACATGCATATATATATATATATATATCTCATAAATATGTTCTGAGACTACTCTTAGATATTTAGCGATACATTTTTTATAATTTTATATTTTGTAATTTTTTTTTAATAATTTTATAATTTGTTGGTCCAAGATTCATATAACATGATTAAAATACATGATTTTATATTTGATAGATGTTTAAAAATTTTGTTTCAAAAAAATTCAAGATATGAAACATTAAATACATATTCCTCTGATGATGGTTATTTCATAACCGAAACTAGTCAGGCGAAAGAAATAAATCATAAAATAGAATAAAAAATAAATATTACTAGTAAATACTAAATATAACAACCTTAAATATATATAACTGTAATTTATAATTCAGTAATTTGTGGATAAAACCTTAAACTTAATAAAAAATATCATAGGGAAGATACTTTTTAAGTGATTGATTTTTCAAAAAACTTTTTTACGGCATTGATGGACTGCAGTGATGATTGACCGACTTTTTGCCGGTCACTGTATAGGTATACTTATTATACATACTCGTATACATGAGAGGTACTAAACCCATTTTTTTAAATAAATAAATTAACAACCTCAAACACAAATTATTAATACACAATAGTCGGATGAAATTAAAAGTATATATACATGTCCATACATGCATACTACTTTTAAATATTTAGCGATACATTTTTTATAATTTTCTGTTTTATCATTTTTTCTTTATAATTTTATAATTTATTGGTCCAAGATTCATGTAACATGATTAAAATACATGATTTTATATTTGATAGATGTCTAAAAATTACGTTTCAAATAAATTCAAGATATGAAACATTAAATACATATGCCTCTGATGATGGTTATTTCATAACCGAAACTAGTCAGGCGAAAGAAATAAATCATAAAATAGAATAAAAAATAAATATTACTAGTAAATACTAAATATAACAACCTTAAATATATATAACTGTAATTTATAATTCGGTAATTTATGGATAAAACCTTAAACTTAATAAAAAATATCATAGGGTAGATATTTTTTAAGTGATTGATTTTTCAAAAAACTTTTTTACGGCATTGATGGACTGCACTGATGATTGACCGACTTTTTGGCGGTCACCGTATAGGTATACTTATTATACATACTCGTATACATGAGTGGTAGTAAACCCATTTTTTTTTAATTAAATAAATTAAAAACCTCAAAAACGAACTATTAATACATGTATAGTAGGATAAAATTAAAAGTATATTATACATGTCCATACATGCATATGTTCTGAGACTACTTTTAAATATTTAGCGATACATGTTTTATAAATTTATATTATATCAATTTTTTTTTTAAATTTTATAATTTATTGCTCCAAGATTAATATAACATGATTAAAATAAGTGAATGAATATTTCTTTTTCAATTCAATCGTATCAATATACATAGAATTTATACATTAAGATGGTTGAGACCTTATCTTTATGGTAATCTATATTAAATTCAGAATTAAACACTACTATGTTTTAACCACACAATTTATTGTTAAATAGTGTTTTATTCTGAATTTAATAGAATTTGTACTTTATAAATTCCATTTAAAAGATTTACCAAGGGGTTATTATTTGGAAATAATAAACTTATAGCCTAAATCACGTTGTATAGCTGTTCCTGTCTGAAACAAATATCAACTTAGTTTCGGTCAATTAAGATCAAAAGCTACTTGGGCTTGCAATCGATTAACACTCGTATATGTCCAATTTCCTGCGGTGGGTGTAATTTATATTCTGATATGATTGTGAAATACTGATAGCTAATAGACAGATAGATAGGCAGACTTCCTCCTAATTTAATACAGTATTATTATATCTACTAAAAGTTATTTCAGATATTGGAACTGGAATGGTGTAAAATTCGATATAAAATATCATGTAATAACTAGAGTAGATGAATATATACAGGGTGTTACAAAAACTGGAATGGTGTAAAATTCGATATAAAATATCATGTAATAACTATACCTTTTCAAGTTCAAATTGAGACCAATCAAGTTCAAATTGAGACCAATCAATTTCAAATTGAGGCCAATCAAGTTCAAATTGATACCAATCAATTCCAAATTGAGACCAATCAATTTCAAATTGAGACTAACCAAATCAAGTTGACACTAAACAATATCAATTTTATTTATTTACTCTCAACTTGATATTGTTTAGTGTCAACTTGATTTTGTTTAGTCTCAATTTGAAATTGATTGGTATCAATTTGAACTTGATTGGACTCAATTTGTAATTGATTGGTATCAATTTGAACTTGATTGGACTCAATTTGTAATTGATTGGTCTCAATTTGAACTTGATTGGTCTTAATTTGAATTAGAAAAGGTATAGAGTAGATGAATATATACAGGGTGTTACAAATTAAACTACACAAATCGCCGTTTCCATTCGCCCGATGGCGCTTATTTAGGGTTAAAAAAAAGTCAATCTAGCAACTATGCCAAAATTTAGTACAGGTGTCTATAATATCTATCAATTGTATGTCATTAGTGTCAATGCCATCAGTTGAAGTTGCAAGATTTGTAATAAATCAGTGTCATTTGTATGTCGTACTTGGAATTAATACATGAATTTTATAATAAAAAATCATTTTTGTAGATTAATTCTGGGCATATTTATTAGTTCTATAAAATTGTTTTAAATTGACAATGACTCCATAAATCCGGGACACAACATTTGATCTAATTTTTAAATGGCACACCCTATATATTTTTTAATTTTTGGAATCTGCTTCATGTGGGCTTCATCACATTAAGCAATTCTATAAAACTTGTGAAACTTTACTGTTTTAAATCGACAATGACTCCATAAATCCGGGACACAATATTTGATCTAATTTTTAAATGGCACACCCTATATATTTTTTCATTTTTGGAATCTGCTTCATGTGGGCTTCATCACATTAAACAATTCTATAAAACTTGTGAAACTTTACTAAGTGTTTTCTTCATTAACCTAATCAAAATGTTTCACCAAGAAGTAACGATTTCCTCATACAATTTAATAAGGTTTTGTTGAATTTTTCCTACGTCCATGATTTTTGGTTAAATTTGATTAAAATGTGAATAACTTGGCAACGTTGTATCTCATCCCAAAAAATAAAAATGATTTGTGAAGCTCACATAAAGCAGATTCCTAAAATTAAAAAATATACGGGGTGTTCCTTTTAAAAATTAGACAAAATGTTTGTTTGTTAAGCCCACATAAATTTGTTAAGCCCGCATAAAGCAGATTCTAAAAATGAAATAATATACAGGGTGATCCATTTAAAAAAGAGACCGAATTTTGTGGCCCGAATTTATGGTACGCTCTGTACACTCGAAAATAATTAGGTATTATAAATGAAATTTGTTATAAAATGTTCACCAAAATTGAATCCAATATACGAACCAAATTTGAAAATTTATTGTACATATTATTTGGTAGTGGTTTGTCAATTTGGAAATTTTGAGTACTTGTGTTTTGAACATTTTTCGTGATATTTGTTTGAAATAGTTGGAAATTCAAATTGTTAATATTTCTATCAGGATTTTAATGATTACCTTCAAAATTTTGATAATTTCTGTCAATGTTGGTAAATTTTATCAATTTGTTAATTGTTTGAAATAATTGGAAATTTAAATTGTTCATATTTCTATCAGGATTCTAATGATTACCTTCAAAATTTCGGTAATTTCTGTCAATGTTGGTAAATTTTATCAATTTGTTAATTGTTTCAAATAATTAGAAATTTAAATTGTTCAAATTTCTATCAGGATTTTAATGATTACCTTCAAAATTTCGATAATTGCTGTCAATGTTGGTAAATTTTATCAAATGTCCAATAACTTCTAATCAGAAGTTTTCCTTAATTTTCATTAGTCTAGCAGCAATGGTGTGAACGAGGATAGATGGGCCACCCTGTATATATGGTGTATTATGATCAAAATGTGCATGCGAAGAAAAAATGTTGCTATTTTGAATTCTAATTGACAATATTCATATAAAATTCAATGTTTTAGATGTATTATGCTTTAACGAGTCTTAACGAGTAACGAGACAATATTCATTTAAAATTCAATGTTTTAGATGTATTATGCTTTAACGAGTCTCAACTAAAATCCACATATTTTTACATTGCCTTAATTTTGTGGGAACATCAAGGCATTTTTTATATGTTTGGCAACTAACATAATTTCTCATCATAAATTTGCCAAATACATAAAAAATGCCTCGATGTTCCCACAAAATTAAGGCAATGTGAAAATATGGGGATTTTTGTTGAGACTAAACATATGTACTCGTATTATGCATACATGTTTTAATTACATTGTGCATGTTGCCTAATGAACCTGCAATGCGCATCGACTGATTACACACGTAATTATTCGATTAACTTACACCTAATTACAGCTGTCCCTTTGGTAATGTAACTATTGTACGATACCATTGTCCAGAACAAAATTCTACTTTTTAAAATTCTATTTGATTTGGTGGTTAAAATTAATTGTAACCACCAATAATTAATTATAATTAATTATCTGCGGTTTATAAAGTGCTTATGCATGTTTTACTTTTACTATGCAATAATTAGGAAATAGAAACAGAATTTATTATGAGGTATTTCGTGTAAATAAAACGCAGGTTTAGGAACTCTGTGTATATTCCGTTTATACAGGGTGTTGAAAAAAGAGTTCTTTGTTTTTGCTTGAAGCTCCCTTTGTTTGTTTGCACATAATCAATAATTCCGTTTATACAGGGTGTTGAAAAAAGAGTTCTTTGTTTTTACTTGAAGCTCCCTTTGTTTGTTTGCACATAATCAATAAGTAATTAATTAATTTTAATTAATTTATTACTTATTAAATTAAATTACTTAATTATTATTACTTGATAAATTAAAATTAATTTAACTTTTTGTCTGTAACAATGGTTACGAAATAAATATATTTACAATAAGTAATAAATAATTGCAAATAGGCAAATAAATGTTTCAAACAAGAATAATCTTCCATATCCCCGAAACCGTTACTTTGAGGACCCATGTTTATGAAGACTTTTTTTTTAATTTATACTACTACCCCCTCAAATATTTTACACTCTTTTTTTACAACACCCTGTATAATAAAAGTATGATGCACGTATACTGTTTCGCTAAAGATTAACATTGTATTAAATTGTATATTCGTAATAAAATTAGCTGCAACTATTCCTTCTGCAAAGGCTGTTTGCACATTAAAAGTAAACAAACTTCTCTAATAGCAATAATATTTCAGTTTGTATCAGATGTTGAGATAAAGGCTTTTTGCACATTAAAAGTAAACAAACTTCTCCAATAGCAATAATATTTCAGTTTGTATCAGATGTTGATATAAAGGCTTTTTGCACATTAAAAGTAAACAAACTTCTCCATCAGCAATAATATTTCAGTTTGTATCAGATGTTGATTCGTAATAAAATTATCTGCAACTATTCTTTCTGCCAAGGCTTTTTGCACATTGAAAGTAAACAAACTTCTCCAATAGCAATTATATTTCAGTTTGTAACAGATGTTGAGATAAGGCTTTTTACACATTAAAAGTAAAAAAACTTCTCAAATAGCAACAATATTACAGTTTGTATCAGATGTTGATTCGTAATAAAATTATCTGCAACTATTCTTTCTGCCAAGGCTTTTTGCACATTAAAAGTAAACAAACTTCTCCAATAGCAATAATACTTCAGTTTGTATCAGATGTTAAGATAAAGGCTTTTTGCACATTAAAAGTAAACAAACTTCTCCAATAGCAATAATATTTCAGTTTGTATCAGATGTTGAGATAAAGGCTTTTTGCACATTAAAAGTAAACAAACTTCTCCAATAGCAATCATATTTCAGTTTGTATCAGATGTTGATATAAAGGCTTTTTGCACATTAAAAGTAAACAAACTTCTCCATCAGCAATAATATTTCAGTTTGTATCAGATGTTGATTCGTAATAAAATTATCTGCAACTATTCTTTCTGCCAAGGCTTTTTGCACATTGAAAGTAAACAAACTTCTCCAATAGCAATAATATTTCAGTTTGTAACAGATGTTGAGATAAGGCTTTTTACACATTAAAAGTAAAAAAACTTCTCAAATAGCAACAATATTACAGTTTGTATCAGATGTTGATTCGTAATAAAATTATCTGCAACTATTCTTTCTGCCAAGGCTTTTTGCACATTAAAAGTAAACAAACTTCTCCAATAGCAATAATATTTCAGTTTGTATCAGATGTTAAGATAAAGGCTTTTTGCACATTAAAAGTAAACAAACTTCTCCAATAGCAATAATATTTCAGTTTGTATCAGATGTTGAGATAAAGGCTTTTTGCACATTAAAAGTAAACAAACTTCTCCAATAGCAATAATATTTCAGTTTGTATCAGATGTTGAGATAAAGGCTTTTTGCACATTAAAAGTAAACAAACTTCTCCAATAGCAATAACATTTCAGTTTGTATCAGATGTTGAGATAAAGGCTTTTTGCACATTAAAAGTAAACAAACTTCTCCAATAGCAATAATATTTCAGTTTATATCAGATGTTGATTCGTAATAAAATTATCTGCAACTGTTCTTTCTGCAAAGGCTTTTTGCACATTAAAAGTAAACAAACTTCTCCAATAGCAATAATATTTCAGTTTGTATCAGATGTTGAGATAAAGGCTTTTTGCACATTAAAAGTAAACAAACTTGTCCCATAGCAATAATATTTCAGTTTATATCAGATGTAGATTCGTAATAAAATTATCTGCAACTATTCTTTCTGCAAAGGCTTTTTGCACATTAAAAGTAAACAAACTTCTCCAATAGCAATAATATTTCAGTTTGTATCAGATGTTGAGATAAAGGCTTTTTGCACATTAAAAGTAAACAAACTTCTCCAATAGCAATAATATTTCAGTTTATATCAGATGTTGATTCGTAATAAAATTATCTGCAACTATTCTTTCTGCAAAGGCTTTTTGCACATTAAAAGTAAACAAACTTCTCCAATAGCAATAATATTTCAGTTTGTATCAGATGTTGATTCGTAATAAAATTATCTGCAACTATTCTTTCTGCAAAGGCTTTTTGCACATTAAAAGTAAACAAACTTCTCCAATTGCAATAATATTTCAGTTTGTATCAGATGTTGAGATAAAGGCTTTTTGCACATTAAAAATAAACAAACTTCTCCAATAGCAATAATATTTCAGTTTGTATCAGATGTTGAGATAAAGGCTTTTTGCACATTAAAAGTAAACAAACTTCTCCAATAGCAATAATATTTCAGTTTGTATCAGATGTTGAGATAAGGCCTTTTGCACATTAAAAGTAAACAAACTTCTCCAATAGCAATAATATTTCAGTTTGTATCAGATGTTGATTCGTAATAAAATTATCTGCAACTATTCTTTCTGCAAAGGCTTTTTGCACATTAAAAGTAAACAAACTTCTCCAATAGCAATAATATTTCAGTTTGTATCAGATGTTGAAATAAAGGCTTTTTGCACATTAAAAATAAACAAACTTCTCCAATAGCAATAATATTTCAGTTTGTATCAGATGTTGAGATAAAGGCTTTTTGCACATTAAAAGTAAACAAACTTCTCCAATAGCAATAATATTTCAGTTTGTATCAGATGTTGAGATAAGGCTTTTTGCACATTAAAAGTAAACAAACTTCTCCAATAGCAATAATATTTCAGTTTGTATCAGATGTTGATTCGTAATAAAATTATCTGCAACTATTCTTTCTGCAAAGGCTTTCTGCATATTAAAAGTAAACAAACTTCTCCAATAGCAATAATATTTCAGTTTGTATCAGATGTTGAGATAAGGCTTTTTGCACATTAAAAGTAAACAAACTTCTCCAATAGCAATAATATTTCAGTTTGTATCAGATGTTGATTCGTAATAAAATTATCTGCAACTATTCTTTCTGAAAAGGCTTTTTGCACATTAAAAGTAAACAAACTTCTCCAATAGCAATAATATTTCAGTTTGTATCAGATGTTGAGATAAAGGCTTTTTGCACATTAAAAGTAAACAAACTTCTCCAATAGCAATAATATTTCAGTTTGTATCAGATGTTGAGATAAGGCTTTTTGCACATTAAAAGTAAACAAACTTCTCCAATAGCAATAATATTTCAGTTTGTATCAGATGTTGATTCGTAATAAAATTATCTGCAACTATTCTTTCTGCAAAGGCTTTTTGCACATTAAAAGTAAACAAACTTCTCCAATAGCAATAATATTTCAGTTTGTATCAGATGTTGAGATAAGGCTTTTTGCACATTAAAAGTAAACAAACTTCTCCAATAGCAATAATATTTCAGTTTGTATCAGATGTTGAGATAAAGGCTTTTTGCACGTTAAAAGTAAACAAACTTCTCCAATAGCAATAATATTTCAGTTTATATCAGATGTTGATTCGTAATAAAATTATCTGCAACTATTCTTTCTGCAAAGGCTTTTTGCACATTAAAAGTAAACAAACTTCTCCAATAGCAATACTATTTCAGTTTGTATCAGATGTTGAGATAAAGGCTTTTTGCACATTAAAAGTAAACAAACTTCTCCAATAGCAATAATATTTCAGTTTGCATCAGATGTTGAGATAAAGGATTTTTGCACATTAAAAGTAAACAAACTTCTCCAATAGCAATAATATTTCAGTTTGTATCAGATGTTGATTCGTAATAAAATTACCTGCAACTATTCTTTCTGCAAAGGCTTTTTGCACATTAAAAGTAAATAGACTTCTCCAATAGCAATAATATTTCAGTTTGTATCAGATGTTGAGATAAAGGCTTTTTGCACAATAAAAGTAAACAAACTTCTCCAATAGCAATAATATTTCAGTTTGTATCAGATGTTGATTCGTAATGAAATTATCTACAACTATTCTTTCTGCCAAGGCTTTTTGCACATTAAAAGTAAACAAACTTCTCCAATAGCAATAATATTTCAGTTTGTATCAGATGTTGAGATAAAGGCTTTTTGCACATTAAAAGTAAACAAACTTGTCCCATAGCAATAATATTTCAGTTTATATCAGATGTAGATTCGTAATAAAATTATCTGCAACTATTCTTTCTGCAAAGGCTTTTTGCACATTAAAAGTAAACAAACTTCTCCAATAGCAATAATATTTCAGTTTGTATCAGATGTTGAGATAAAGGCTTTTTGCACATTAAAAGTAAACAAACTTCTCCAATAGCAACAATATTTTAGTTTGTATTAGATGTTGAGATAAAGGCTTTTTGCACATTAAAAGTAAACAAACTTCTCCATCAGCAATAATATTTCAGTTTGTATCAGATGTTGATTCGTAATAAAATTATCTGCAACTATTCTTTCTGCAAGGGCTTTTTGCACATTAAAAGTAAACAAACTTGTCCCATAGCAATAATATTTCAGTTTATATCAGATGTTGATTCGTAATAAAATTATCTGCAACTATTCTTTCTGCAAAGGCTGTTTGCACATTAAAAGTAAACAAACTTCTCCAATAGCAATAATATTTCAGTGTGTATCAGATGTTGAGATAAAGGATTTTTGCACAAAGTAAACAAACTTCTCCAATAGCAATAATATTTCAGTTTATATCAGATGTTGATTCGTAATAACATTATCTGCAACTATTCTTTCTGCCAAGGCTTTTTGCACATTAAAAGTAAACAAACTTCTCCAATAGCAATAATATTTCAGTCTGTATCAGATGTTGAGATAAAGGCTTTTTGCACATTAAAAGTAAACAAAGTTCTCCAATAGCAATAATATTTCAGTTTGTATCAGATGTTGAGATAAAGGCTAGGTAAATTCACTTTTTTCTAATTCATCTGATGTTGAAAAAAATGCATGCATTTTATATCCTCTTACAAGCAATTTCCGATTCTATGCATGATAAACGAAGTACCCCCGGAATTTCGTTGAAGAGCTAACAGTATCCTGTGAGAATTGTATGCCAAGTATAATTATTCGCTATGTTGTAAAATTTAGAAGTTATAAGAAGCTATTACACTTACTTTATTCAGTGGGATTCAAAAGAGCGAATGTTAACAGGAACGCAAACTATGTTTTAGTTTTCGGTTCGTGGCTTTCATGACTGTTTTAAGATGGCACAAATAGGCACCTTACTTACTTGCACCTTAAATATCACACAATTTAAACTCATAGATCTCCTAGCATATTTATTTGCTGACAACTTTATATACTCTTAATTGTCAAAACTGAAAATCAAAATTAGCATATAATTATTTCTCAGGCTTCCGAAAGGAGTTGATAAAAAGATTTAAAAAAGCAGCATTTCGGTTGTAAGACTGTGCTGAACAGTTGGTTGAAGACTCAATCAACTGGACGTAAGTAGTTAAACAACAAGAGTTCCACTTCACCCCCAGCAGAGATTTCGATTACATTAATTAGCACTTTTAATTCGCGTATTTAAACATCAATTACAACAATAGGGTCCGCCGGACAATAGCGCGCCACCGCCTCCGAGCTGCCACCATCACCAGCAATCACCACCACCACTACCACCAACACTACCACCACCACCAACACCAGCACCACCACCATCGCCACCACACCATTAAATTACTCGCAATTGCCGCAAACATCCTATTGTAATTGCTCGCGGTGTATAGAACGTCGATTAAATCGCGAACGTAATTTAATCGAAATCTGCTGGGGGGGGGGGTGAAGTAGAACTCTTGTTGCTTAACTACTGACGTAGTCGGATTTGTGCATGGCTACTGGTTGGCTAGGTTAGGTTAGGCCCTTACATGAATAACTTAGAGCCTGCATTCGGAGATGTTGCAGATCCTGCCAAATCCAGTCGAAATTCCTGCAGATTACAATGACAGATCGAATCTGCAATGAATGCTGCACACCTCGGAAAATATTCGCTAAACATAAACTGAGCGTGGTATTTCGTTTACTTTATAGACAGAGAAGAAGTAAGTGCTTCGCTCGGAAGTGTGGGCAATTTAGATCAGCGGATATCACGTGAGAAATCGTAATCGGCACGTAGCCATAGAGATGGAGTATGTCCAGGGGCGGATGGGCAACATACAAGCGGCCCGGGAACAAACTTTTATCGGCCCATTTTGCATTCACATAAAATTGCAATAATACCATATAATCAAAATAATAATCATACTTCAAAATTTGACAAATATTAAAAATCAAAAATACTTTACAATAAATAATTTAAAATTGAATATATTATTTTTATTTTTAAAATATATTGAAATATATTATCAGAGACATAACACCTCTGAGGATGGCTAATAAAAGCCGAAACAAGTTGGGCGAAGAACATCAAATAAAAAGATTACATAACAAAGAGAAAGTACTCCCTATAAAGAAAAAATCAATATAAAATTTAATACCGTAAGTTTTTCATAATATTTATTTATTAATACAGAGGTTCATAAAGTGTGCGTTTACTGTACTGCTTTCAATCATATTAAATAAAATATGAAAAAGATTAGGTAATTAAAATTCATGCTCTGACTAATAAAATTTAATTGTAATTTATAAAATCTTCATTAAAATTAAAATTAATTAGTTTTATTAGACCCAGCAATTTTTTTTGAATTATTGGAGTTTTATTCCGAAAGCATATCCCTCACAAAGTTAAAATATTCAGTTATTTGCAGAAAATTTATTGAATGTGAAAGAAAAAAAAAATTTAAAAATTTAAATGTCATTTTCAACATTATAGCATTACAAATTTTACATTACAAATTATAACTTAAATTGTAAAATATTATTCAAAACACAAAATCGTCAATTGCATTATACAATTTATATTGAAAATTATAATAATAATAATAATAATAATATTTACTAGCGGGAGAACCTGCATAATATACACATAAAAATTAAAAATAAAAACGTACTAAATGAAAATGAACTTGAAACTTGATATGAGATTTTACATGAAAGTAAAAAATGTATGTTATAAATTCCGAAACTCAAATGAAATAACAATGTTATCATGATAAATGATAGAATTTAGTTGGAAATTATAAAATTCTTATAGTAAATACGAAAATATTAATTATAAATTTCAATGTTAAATAAAAATTTGAAATTTTTAGTATAAATTATAAATAACTTTATCCTCAAAACATATAACTCACTAAGTTATTAATATTCTGACAGAAATTTGCAAAAATATTAATGCAAAATACAAAATTATGTACAAAATTACAAAGAGAAGCTATGAAGTTTTCATTACAAATGACAAATTTTGATATTTTATTACAAATTGCAAATTTAACCACAAAATTCTCATTGATATATCTCGCTTGTAAACTGCAATGAATTTTAAATTACAAAATTTTCATTAGAATTTTTTAATATATTTACTAGACTTTTCATAAATTGTAAAGATCAATGGAATCTGCGAGTTTTTTTATTCTAATGTATAACGTCTTTCCCCAGAAATCATATTCATTGCAAATGTATTAACCATTTCATAGAAATTCGCAAAAACTATAATGGATGGTGTAAAATGTTGATTAAAATGTTTTTAAATTCAACAAAAACAATGAAATTTTCGCATTTTAACTACACATTACAGAAATTTCTTCGAGAATCCTATAAATAGTAATAGCATTATGATGAATGTTACGAAATTTTAATGCTGGATTTCAGTATTTCAATAGAAATTATGGAGAATTAATTAAAAATTTCAAAAGTTTTAGAATTTGTAAATGTTAAATATAAATTGGAACATTGTAGTGAAAATTGCAAAGTTTTTATTATGAATACAATATTTCAATGGAATTAGAAAACAATCATAAAGTATAAATAAGTTTACATTAACACTATAACAAATACAATAATAAATCAGCAAATACGTAAACAAAGAAATAAATAAGTTTTATTGGAATTATGTAATTTTCGTTGTGACTTTCATCATTCATCATTCTAAATTATAATATTGTAATAACTTTATGAAAATTTCATTGTTAATTGATAAATTTTAAAGTATAAATAAGTTTACAGTAACACCATAACAAATACAATAATAAATAAGTAAATACAGAAATGAATAAGTTTTATTGGAATTATGTAATTTTCGTTGTGACTTTCATCATTCATCATTCTAAATTACAAAATTGCAATAACTTCATGAAAATTTTATTGTTAATTGACAAATTTCACTGTAAAATGTAAAATATTCAACATTCGTATTATAAATTACAACATTTCAGCAGCGATTATGAAATTTTTATTGTAAATTGCCAAAATTTCACTATAAAATGCAAAATGTCATTGGCATTTCCAAAATTTGTATCGAGTTATTAAAATGTTTATAGTTATTTGTTGAAAATTTTATGAAAATAAACTTAGGTGGAAATTACGAACTTTTCATTAGAGATTACAAAATGTTTATTAGAAATTATGAAATTCTTATTATAAATACCAAAATTTTACTACATATACATTTTCCTTACAAATTAGAAAATTTTATTAAAAATTGCAAAAAGCTAATCAAACCCAACATATTAATACTATATCATGTATATTGTAAATTAAATTTACAAAGCTTCAAAATGTTCAATACATTTTTTTAATAGAAATACCAATTTTTTTATAAATTACAAAGATTAATGGAACCTGCCAATTTTTAGTTGAAAATTATAACGGCTATCTACACAATTTATATTCCTCGCCAAATTGCAAAAAAAAATTATGGAAACGGAATGGATCCATGGAAAATCCTAGTTCAAAAAGGGAGCTGTGAGGTGAAAAAGTTTGGGAACCACTGTGTTAATACATATATAAACAATCTTTATTGGGCTATCGACCACATGGGGTCTTTCCGCCTTGTGTTAATACATTAAATCAAAATTATTAATAAACTTGTCGTCAGATCTGCCAGCCCAAAATTCTGGGGCTTCCGGCCCAACATTCGGGATGGCTACCGGCCCACCGGGAAATTTCCCATTTTCCCGTATGGCCCATCCGCCCCTGAGTATGTCTTGTTCTTAAAACTAATTAAACTCTTAAAAGTCTCGCTTTCAGTTGAGACCGTAGCACATAGATATCTGGGAGTATGTTATTAGAAATAAATTGATTTTTATTGCTACATTACTGCAGTTCCAAAGTGACAATATTGGATGATTTCTTTGTATCGGGCAATGTACAATGTACTTCAAAAGTTTGATCTAAGTTATCATTTTTTTTTTACTTTTCCTTACAAATGGCCTACTTGATTATAAAATAATTTGAGAGTATAGTATCACATGCGTTTGAATTCTTTTTTACAACACGTGGGCTGTACTGTTGTATGTTTTCCGTTTTGTTACCATACATTTGTGCGTTAATTTTATAAATTGATACACTTGTATATTTCGTAAGCTTGTCAGCAAACGTTTTTAAAGTAGGTAATTAATCAGGTGAAATGTTGGACGCGGGATTAGGAGAAAATCGTATTTGATGAACGGGGTCAATTTGAGAAGGGATGGCATTGATGAATGGGAATGATTCGAGAAAACTCCGAGTGCACGAAAGTTTTCATTTCGCAGTTAGTCTAATCATAAAGTTCCCCTGAGGTGACTAAATTGTCAGAACGGTTTTACTTTCCTACCGCAGAAGAAACGTTAAATGAGGACTTCATTCTTCCCCCATTAACCTAATACAAATGTGCCTGATTACTAAAATAATCTGCAATTTTATCGCATGCATTAGCCCGTGTCTATTAGCCACAATTATAATTAAAAACCTTTCAACCTCAATTAGCGACGAGTTGGATTTATGAAATACTGGACATATTTCAAGTGCACTGATTTATAGCAAATCGCATTAAATTTATACTGAATCATTGAACATTTATCGACAACATAAAAAAAACGAACAACATGTATTCCATTTACAGTTACAGAGTATATAAAGTAACATTGGATGATTTCCAATTTAATTTCCAAAATAATAGTACTTTCCTCATAAAAATGGGTTAACTGAAAACTTTTAGTGACAAGTTCTGGATTTGAGGTTATATTTTAGTCGATTTAGGGGTTTGACTACTTAGGAGCTAAATGGTTATTTTAGATAAAAAGATCATAAAATATTGGAGATGAATATGTAAACAATACATTTTGCCCAAACTGTTCTCTGCCGTTAATGAACAATAATATGTTTTTTTTATCACTGAGGTAACATAATAACAATAATGTGAACAACAATGAAAAACAAATTTGTCTGAGGTTATATATAGTACTTTTTCTACTCATACATGTGAAAAAAACAATTTTTGCACTACTAGTCAAAAAACACATCATTATTTCATGTATCAAAGCACTGTTAAGTTTATTTTTATGATCAGTGAATAATATTTTTTTTTACCAAGGCAACAAAGTATATATGGCATACAGTACACAAATCTGACATAAAATTTTCAAAATATCTCACAGATAAATTTTCAGAAATTTCACTGACTGATAACTGATACTGAAAGTTAAACATTCGATTTTCTCACTTATTTAAGATACACTCGTCGTCAATTTTTCATGGGTATTATCTTCAGTCATGTTGTATACAAATCTGACATAAAATTTTCAAAATATTAATTACATAGATACATTTTCAGAAATTTCACTGGCTCATAACCGATACTGGTCAACTGGGAAAATTAAACATTGGATTTTCTCACTTATTTAAGATACACTTGTCGTCAAATTTTCATAGGTATTATCTTCAGTCATGTTGTATACAAATCTGACGTAAAATTTTCAAAATATAAATTACATAGATAAATTTTCAGAAATTTCACTGTCTCAAAACCGATACTGGTCAACTGGGAAAGTTAAACATTGGATTTTCTCACTTATTTAAGATACACTCGTCGTCAAATTTTCAGGAGTATTATCTTCAGTCATGTTGTATACAAATCTGACATAATTTTTTTTAAATATTAATTACATACATATATTTTCAGATATTTCACCGTCTCATAATCGATACTGGTCAACTGGGTAAGTTATACATTGGATTTTGATCACTTATTTGAGACATACTCGTCGTCAAATTTTCATAGGAAATATCTTCAGGCATACTGTATACAAAACTGAACTAATGTATGGCAGAGAATGGTAGCAATTTTGTCTATTTCAGAGCCACGTTTTATGTCATGTATCAAAGCTCTGTGAAGTTGACTTTTATGATTAGTGGTTAATAAATTAGTTTTTTTTTTGACCAAGGTAAAAAAGTATATGTTCTTCTGAGGCATACTGTATATAAATCTGACATAAAATTTTCAAAATTTTAATTAGATAAATTTTCAGAAATTTCACTGACTTATAACCGATAATCATTATATTACCTATTCT
The DNA here is from genome assembly GCA_951805005.1 of Othius punctulatus. NCBI lineage: Eukaryota > Metazoa > Arthropoda > Insecta > Coleoptera > Staphylinidae > Othius > Othius punctulatus. The sequence goes on from OX638141.1 coordinate 17,253,612, forward strand.
TATAATAATTATTGTAATATTAATATTTATTAAAATAAATATGAAAGTTGAATTAGAATATTTAAATTTTTGAGCTAACTGAACTATTGTATGGCAAAGAATGGTAGTAATTTTGTCTATTTTAAATGCCCCATTTTAACTGTCTTTATTTCTTCTACATCCTTCTATCAATTTAAGATACTATGTTCTAGATTAATTGAACCTACATATTAATATTTATGTACTTACCCTTTTGTATACAATCGCCTACGCAATCTCTTATAGTTGAGCCTTCGCTAATATATTTCTGAAAAATAAATAATACATTATTTACAAAAATTTGAGGGATATGTGAATGACTTAATTGCATAAATTAGTTAAAAATTAGAAACAATCCAACTAGATGTCGATCAAATTTCTTTAACATTGAAATAATAAAATTATTATTAAATAATAACACACATTTTACTAAGTTTTATATATTTTCGTTTGCCACGATATCAGTTTCTATCAAAATTTGATCAGAATTAATTCTGACCAAATTCTCTGCAATTTGGTGCAAGATTCAAATTGATCAAATTTCTTTAACATGGTAATAATAAAATTATTATTAAATAATAACACACATTTTACTAAGTTTTATATATTTACATTTACCACGATTTCAGTTTCTACCAAAAGTTGGTCAGAATTAATTGTGACCAAATTCTCTGCAATTTGGTGCAAGATTTAAACTGATCAATTTTTTTCAACATGGAAATGATAAAATTATTATTAAATAATAACACACACTTGACTAAGTTTTATATATTTACATTTACCACGATTTCAGTTTCTATCAGAATTTGGTCAGAATTAATTCTGACCAAATTCTCTGCAATGTAGTGCAAGATTCAAACTGATCAAATTTCTTTAACATGGAAATAATAATATGATTATTCAATAATAACACACATTTTAATAAGTTTTATATATTTACATTTACCACGATTTCAGTTTCTACCAAAAGTTGGTCAGAATTAATTGTGACCAAATTCTCAGCAATTTGGTACAAGATTCAAACTGATCAAATTTCTTTAACATGGAAATAATAAAATTATTATTAAATAATAACACACATTTTACTAATTTTTATATATTTACGTTTACCACGATTTCAGTTCCTACCAAAAGTTGGTCAGAATTAATTGCGACCAAATTCTCTGCAATTTGGTGCAAGATTCAAACTAATCAAATTTCTTCAACATGAAAATAATAAAATGATTATTAAGTAATAACACACATTTTACTAAGTTTTATATATTTACGTTTACCACGATTTTAGTTTCAATCAAAATTTGATCAGAATTAATTCTGACCAAATTCTCTGCAATTTGGTGCAAGATTCAAACTGATCAAGTTTCTTTTACATGAATATAATAAAATTATTATTAAGAAACAACACACATTTTAATAAGTTTTATATATTTACGTTTACCACGATTTCGGTTTCTATCATACTTATCTATACATATAAATATTAAATATTTTAAAAAAATTGTACGTTGTGTGAATTAATTCTGACCAAATTCTCTGCAATTTAGTGCAAGATTCAAATTGATCAAATTTCTTTAAAGTGGAAATGATAAAATTATTATTAAATAATAACACACATTTTACTAAGTTTTATATAGTTACATTTACCGCGATTTGAATTTCTACCAAAATTTGGTTAGAATTAATTCTAACCAAATTCTCTGCAATTTGGTGCAAGATTCAAACTGATCAAATTTCTTTAACATGGAAATAATAAAATTATTATTAAATAATAACACACATTTTACTAAGTTTTATATATTGACATTTACCACGATTTCAGTTTCTATGAAAATTTGGTCAGAATTAATTCTGACCAAATTCTCTGCAATTTGGTGCAAGATTCAAACTGATCAAATTTCTTTAACATGAAAATCATAAAATTATTATTAAGTAACAATACACATTTTACTAAGTTTTATATATTTGCATTTACCACGATTTCAGTTTCTATCATAATTTGGTCAGAATTAATTCTGACCAAATTCTCTGCAATTTGGTGCAAGATTCAAACTGATCAAATTTCTTTAACATGGAAATAATAAAATTATTATTAAATAATAACACACATTTTACTAAGTTTTATATATTGACATTTACCACGATTTCAGTTTCTATGAAAATTTGGTCAGAATTAATTCTGACCAAATTCTCTGCAATTTGGTGCAAGATTCAAACTGATCAAATTTCTTTAACATGAAAATCATAAAATTATTATTAAGTAACAATACACATTTTACTAAGTTTTATATATTTGCATTTACCACGATTTCAGTTTCTATCATAATTTGGTCAGAATTAATTCTGACCAAATTCTCTGCAATTTGGTGCAAGATTCAAACTGATCAAATTTCTTTAACATGGAAATAATAAAATTATTATTAAATAATAACACACATTTTACTAAGTTTTATATATTGACATTTACCACGATTTCAGTTTCTATGAAAATTTGGTCAGAATTAATTCTGACCAAATTCTCTGCAATTTGGTGCAAGATTCAAACTGATCAAATTTCTTTAACATGAAAATCATAAAATTATTATTAAGTAACAATACACATTTTACTAAGTTTTATATATTTGCATTTACCACGATTTCAGTTTCTATCATAATTTGGTCAGAATTAATTCTGACCAAATTCTCTGCAATTTGGTGCAAGATTCAAACTGATCAAATTTCTTTAACATGGAAATAATAAAATTATTATTAAATAATAACACACATTTTACTAAGTTTTATATATTGACATTTACCACGATTTCAGTTTCTATGAAAATTTGGTCAGAATTAATTCTGACCAAATTCTCTGCAATTTGGTGCAAGATTCAAACTGATCAAATTTCTTTAACATGAAAATCATAAAATTATTATTAAGTAACAATACACATTTTACTAAGTTTTATATATTTGCATTTACCACGATTTCAGTTTCTATCATAATTTGGTCAGAATTAATTCTGACCAAATTCTCTGCAATTTGGTGCAAGATTCAAACTGATCAAATTTCTTTAACATGGAAATAATAAAATTATTATTAAATAATAACACACATTTTACTATTTTTTATATATTTACGTTTACCACGATTTCAGTTTCTATCAAAATTTGGTCAGCATTCCAAATTCTCTGTAATTTGGTGCAAGTTTCTGCAAGTGAATTTGAAAACTGAGTGATTATGCTGAATATTCAATTTTTCAAATTCACTTGACATTTATCAAATTGTGGTCGAAACTGCAGTCGTATTAAACTTAAAAATATAAATTATATATTTAATACTTAAATTTTTTTTAAATATAAATAAAATATTAATAAAAAAATAATAATAAAATATAAAATAAAATGTACGCTGTGTGTTCTTTATAAGATTTGCGGTTTTTTTAATTCTATATGTAGCTTTTAATTATTGCACATTATTGCATGCGATAAGATAATGGTTTAATATTTTTTTTATAATAGTTTTTGTGCGACATTGTTAATGTATCTGATTATTTTTTTTTCATGATGTTCCTTAATTTTGTACTTTTGACGTCCATTTATTTTGACTGCTTTGTTGCAATCTAGAACTTTTGATTCGTCTTTTGACCGTTTTCAGGCTTTTAAATTTTTGCTTCTCTGCACTTTCATATACCTGTTTCTATTTTAGATTGTTTTGCCTTATGTAAAATTTTTTTGTTTGTGTAACAATAATAAATGAATTTGAATTTGAAAATATAATTTAAAAGGAAGTAAAATATGTGATTAAATCCCGATAACAACTTTATTAACTATCTCATAGTAAAGGCTTCATCAATCAATTGCATAAGATCAAAATGTGCTCATAACGGTGTGCATTTATTCTTCTTCATCTTCCCCTGTATATGCATATGCATTAATATATGCATTAATATATGCATATGCATATGCATTAACGGATGTTTGCGATCACATATTTTGTTATAAATCAATAGAAATTAATACATTTATTTTAATAGAACGTTTATAATTATATCAGCTCATAATGTTATTGTTTCATTATTTTCCGCCAGAAATAACGCAGTTATCAAAATTAGATTCGCGTTCATTTGATTAGCATTTTATTCTGTTGATTTACATTTACAGGTACATGTTTAACTCCAGAACATGAAATCTATGCATTACATCAACTCGAATTATATTTATCATTGTGTACCAAAACTAGATATCATTTTAATTTTTTGCAAACATACAGGGTGTATCAGCCCAATGGAATAAATTCAATAATAAATAAATGGGGCCGTGTTCGAAAAAACGCTCGGACACGTCGATTGTTATTTTTAGTTGCGCATTTTTTTCAACAAAAACTTTTTATACAGGGTGTGTCATGTGACCGTGGCCAATACCAACTTTCTTATTTTAAATGCAACACCTGGTATATTATTCAATTTTTGGATTCTTCAGAAAATTCTAGACATATTTCATGTACAATGTCCTATACCTATCTTCAACTGTTTCGGAAATATTAAGTGTTTTCAGATTTATTGCAAAAATTAACATTAAAAAAGAAAATTATTTGATTACAGAAATTCGTTACAACACACTCAAAAACTAATAAGTAATACTGTTTATTTCTTGATAATGTAAAAAAACAAAAAAAAACAATAAATTTCAATGGAGGAGATGTTCAAAATGCTCGCCGTGAACGTCTTGGCAACATCCTAATCTTAAATAGAAATTTCTTCTAACGTTACTCAACATCTCAGGCGTGACCGATCTAAACGCAAGCATTATTCGTCTTCTTAAGTCAGCTAAGTCGAGGGGTTTAGTTTTGTATACAATACTTTTGACATATCCCCATAAGAAGAAGTCTAATGACGTCAGATCAGGGGATCGTGCTGGCCATTCCATCGATCCTCGCCTCCCTATCCACTGATTTGGAAATATTCGGTTGAGGTAGTTCCGGACATTGATTTGGTAATGGGGCGGTGCTCCATCTTGCTGAAACCATATCATATTCGCTGGAACTTGTGGGTTTGCTGGATCAGGATATAAGTTTGTCAAAGTTGGCACAACATTATTTTGGAGTAGTGCTAAATAATTATCACCATTTAAATTGCCATCAATGAAAATGGGACCTATGATATGTTCTCCAACAATTCCTGCCCAAACATTAACCTTTACAGGGTATTGCGTATGTTCTTCTCTCATCCAGTGAGGATTTTCCGTCAACCAATAGCGGCAATTTTGACGATTAGCATGACCGTGAAGTGTAAAGGTGCACTCATCAGATAACAAAACATGTTCTAATTGGATCACATTGTTATCTAACATTGCCATCATTTGTTCACAAAAATACGTTCTCCTATCAAAATCGTCTTCCATGAGCTCCTGAGTTGGTATCATTTTATAGGGATGCATTTTAGTTTCTTTTAATGTTCGAAAAATCGATGAATGGCTAACATTGAACATTGTGGCTGCTTGTCGACTAGAAGTATGTGGGTTTTCCACAAACTCAAGCATAATATCCAATTTGGTATCATCACTTATTGCATTGGCAGCTGCTTTTTTTATCTGCCTTACATGTCCAAGCTCACGAAACTGCTTTTCTATTTTACTAATTGTCCCTTGGGATATAGGCGGCAAATTTGGAAAAATTTCATGAAATAAGCGAGCAACTACCATTTGTGTCCGTGTGTTATCTCCATAACCAATCATCTGTAGAATTGTAATTTTGTGCATTTCTGTTAAATTAACCATTTTTCTGATATGCAGTTAACGAAATTCAAACGACTATAACACTGACAACTAAACTGTCATGCAGGCAGACAACAATTTCCTAAGGCCAGGCGTTTTAAACAAAAGTAAACAAAAGTATGTATAGCTTTTGTTTATTTCATATCCGTAAAAAGGTAAAAAGGAACGCTGAAATGGTTTTTGCTTACTTTCTCATTATCAAGACCTAAATGGAAAATAATTATTGAATGTGTTGTAACGAATTTCTGTAATCAAATAATTTTCTTTTTTTAATGTTAATTTTTGCAATAAATCTGAAAACACTTAATATTTGAGAAACAGTAGAAGATAGGTATAGGACATTGTACACGAGATATGTCTAGAATTTTCTGAAGAATCCAAAAATTGAATAATATACCAGGTGTTGCATTTAAAATAAGAAAGTTGGTATTGGCCACGGTCACATGACACACCCTGTATAAAAAGTTTTTGTTAAAAAAAATGCGCAACTAAAAATAACAATCGACGTGTCCGAGCGTTTTTTCGAACACGCCCCCATTTATTTATTATTGAATTTATTCCATTTGGCTGATACACCCTGTATATTGGTAAACACTATAAACTATGAAAGACATACATTCACTACGTTAAACATAGCATACATAGAGGAAAAACATTATAAAATTTGCCATTTATCAGATTATTTCATCGGTGAATTATGAATTTGGTCAGTACAAAAACTTGACATCATTTTGATACTTTGCAAACAGATACACAAATTTATCTCAATATTTTCATTATTTGCTGGTTATGCAATTAATATAATTTTGAACAGAATAATAATATTCACTAATGTGACTTCAATTATATGACATTAAAATATATCTTAGGTATATCTAATCTTAGGTGTACATAAATTTCTCTTTAGAGACTATAAAATATGAATTGAAATATGAAATATGAATATTTCATTCTATGAAATATAAATAAAATATTTATACACTATAAAATATGAATGATTAAATTCACTATGTTAAACACTTGTAACGGTTCGAACCCAGGTGTTGCACAAATTCTCATAATTTGTAATATTTATTATTCATTGCATTTATTTTAGTGCAATTCATCCTTAAATGCAATTGCATGCATTTAATTTCTTTAACTGCATATTACATGAATTCTTATAATTCAAGTAATTGATTTGGCTCGTGATTTACAAATTCTCGTAATTTGTAATATTGATTTGGCTCGTGATTTAGTGGTAGTTACTCTACGTTATGTTTGATTTTTAAATCAAAATCGTGATAACTCAGTTTGGTTCGTTTTATGGGTAATGTGTCTGTTAGTAATTTTTGTTAGTAAGTAAAACACAGATACATGGATTTTATATGATTTATTCATTTTAAAAGGTTATGCAAGCGACAGGTAAATAAAAGACAGTTTTGTTACTCCAATTGGACGTTATTTATTTAATTATATTTATTTAAATTTTGGAATAGATTTGTTTAATAATTATTGAAATTTTATTATATTCTTTGAATTTGAATGATTTATTTTATTTTGAAAACTGAGTAAATTATTAACACTGCGGTTGGAATTACAAAGTGTTACTTAGCGACTTCATGCACCACAATCTTCAAATTGTGCCGAGAAGGATATCTGATACATATCATCACTGCATAGAAATTCATTAGCACGGTGCCTACCAATGTATTTCAACGCCACCTTGTGGATAGGAACGAATCACATAACTTCACATTAAAGTACTTCAAGTGATTCCAGTACTTCAAGCACCCAATGTGTCCTCATTCGGAGATATTGCTAGTATTCGCGTCTACCAACATTATCAGCCATGTGATCGTAAAAACTTTAATAGGTATTGTTATTCAAAATTGAGTATAGACTAGTATGATAAAGCTCTATTCTACTTCTACTTTTCTATCTACTTAAGCACATACAAACATTCGTTTCAGTCATTCATAATTCTGAGATTTCTTGAATATCGGAGCGCTGAGCAAGTTGAATTATACGATTAAATTACAAATATCATTGAATTAGTTATATCGAAATTATTAAGTTATGTTCCCCTGACGCAAATTTTGATTTAACTACCGATTGATTAATGAGGCCACACTGTTTATCAAATGTTTGCGACGACGGAAAGGAAGGCATGTTACAATATTCTCCTGTCAGTATGAAAATATTGTCAGGACAAAGTATAAAATGCAGTTAGGTTCAACTCCGCATTTAGTGGCGTAAGGCTCCCTACATTTTATACCTTTATTAAACTTCGTTCATTACCAGCGGCAAGGCGCGGTAATATCACTAGATAGGTTACATTATTATGGATAAATTACTTTAGAATTGTTACTGTGAAAAGATGATTGATCAAATGTTTTGCGACGACGGAAAGGAAGGCATGTTACAATATTCTCCTGTCAGTACGAAAATATTGTCAGGACAAGGTATAAAATGCAGTTAGGTTCAACTCCGCATTTAGTGGCGTGAGGCTCCCTACATTTCATACCTTTATTAAACTTCGTTCATTACCATCGGCAAGGCGCGGTAATATCACTAGATAGGTTATATTATTAGTATGGAATTGACTTTAGAGTTGTTAGTGTGAATTACATTTGATAAACTTGTGTTATATATTCACCTGAGGAATTAATGTTCAAAGTATATGAGTCGTCGTCGGACAGCGTGACGTTCTGTTTCGATCGGTACATCTAACTGGTCTCGTTTAAGTGCAGCACTTCTATTTATACTGTTCCCCACTTTTTACTCTTCTTCCCCTGTCCTATGCTAAATCTGCGTTCCGCTGCAAAGTGACGCAATCCCATACGTGTCGCCGAATTACGCAATCGCCGTTTCGAGTTCCCGTCGTATTCCCACGACCTATTTCTGTGTCATCATTTTGATCGTGTGCTTATTTACATTTGCCTAAAATTAAGAAGTCAGCAAAATGAATGACCCCGATCGGGCCAATGCGTCGTCGGCCGCGGCCTGATATGATATTTACGCAGTTTTGTTCCGACTCGTAAAATTATGGACTTTAATATTATTAGGTTCTTACACACTGCATAAATAGAGGAAAACCATTACAAAATTTACCATTTATGAGATTATTTCATCGTTGAATTATGAATTTGGTCAGGTTTATTGTAATAAGATTGTAATACAATTTCCCCAAAATATAAAATCAGGATTTATAGATAAACATAAATATTTTACTACAGAGTCTTATTTGCAATACGGCATGCAAGAAAATAGTCAATATGTTTACCAATGCAATCTTATATAAACGAATTTCAGCAAAAATGATTTGTCTTTCATCGAAACAATTTACAATATTACGATAATATTGTATTATTTACAATAACACGATTTTTACAATACTGAAAAAGAAACAGTAAATTTATACAGGACAACATAAAATGTGTGACGTAAGATACCACATCATATGTAAAATAAAAGGACAACATAAAATGTGTGACGTAAGATACAACATTGTGTGGAAAATAAAATTTAGAAAATGTGATGCATGTCACAACTTAGAATGTAAATATTTTATCGGTAAGTTTTATTAGGTTTGAGATTTTGATATAATTAATCAATCTTCGTATAACATATATTATTATTTATTAATAAAGAAGAAAAAAAAATTAAGGTTTAACTTTATTTTCTCCGTAGTAAGAAATAACAACTAGAATTATGCAGCTCTTGATAGAGAATCTAATTTGTATTCTTAATTTCTTTCTAGTTTTGAATTAGTCTTAATTTAATGTTTTAGTCATTTAGTAAAATTATCTTTCATATTTTTCTCGAAAATTTTCTTATTTTCTTATGTAAGGTATTGAAATTTATAGACAGCAGTACCAATATATAACCCTCTTTTAATATAAAAATTCAATAAGTAGCGTAACCTATTTTTAACAACCCTAATAATACAAGAAAAATTCAAATTGACATAGCTGACTAAAAATTATAATTTGTAAATTTGTAAATAAAATTTATATTTATATTGAATCTATAAGTTTATAATTTTTAAGTTGTTCTTGAAATGGCCTTGAAAGTCAACTTCAAGATCACGTTGTTAAAGGTTATCATCAGATGGCCTTCTTATAGCCATACAACTTTTGCTGACTAAAAATTATAATATGGAAATTTGTAAATAAAATTTATAAAGATATTGATTCTTTAAGTTTAGAATTTTCAACTAATATGTCGAAAAGTTGTTGGATTTGGCTGTTTCGGGATACAATTCACCGTAAATTCTAGATATAAATGTCGCATTTCTGCAATTCCTTACATAAGATTGTACATGTCAATTTTTTCATGTTGAGGATAATATCTTGTCATTTTTAATACTCAAAGATACTATCTCATTTTTTTTCACTTTATACACAATAAAATTACTCAGAAGTTATTTTCTTTGTATGAAGAAATATCAAAATGGTAATTTGTTATTTTCCATGGCAAGTTGATTATTAGAGCAGTTTTATTTTTGCAACAAATATTTAAATTATCGATTTTTGGTGGTAAATAGTGTCAGATTCCCCAATAGTGTTATACATGGTTGAAATCGGATTTTTTCGCTGTTTTGAATGCTATTAAAATTAAAATTCAATATTGCGGCCATAAGAAAATCAAAAGTTGCTATGAAAATTTGGGCATCTAGTTGGCGCAGAAAATGTTTGGCACTGTCGTCAGAAAGCTCACGTCGAAAAATGTAAGAACGCCAAGTTTCCTAAAATTTCTTCAAAAGTAGAAAAATTATAAAAGGAAAAGGAAAGTGTACTATTCGGTTTTTCCGCAATATTTCAGGAACTGTGCAAGATATCGCGGATTTCCTTTCAGAATATTAAAAGGCATGAAAACAAGTAACGTTTCTCCCATTTGACCAACTCTGAATATATTTCCGTTTAAAGATCCTAATGGTGAGCGTCGTAAAAGTGACCACCCTGTATAATGAATTTATTCCATACTTTACGAACACCCAGTATGAGATGTTTTCAAAAATTGCAGTAGAAACAGAGCAAATGTCTGGCTATAATTTCTTGAATATTCTTATGTTCTTTTTTTCCTTTTGATTCGAAAAGTTAAAAACTGCTCGAGATAATTGAACAAAACTAATTTTATAACATATTTTCAATTTCGGAAATAATGAATTCGTTCCATACTTTACGAACACTCTGTATGAGAAGTCTAGAAACGGAGTAAATTTCTGGCTATAATTTCTTGAATATTCTTACGTTCTTTTTTTTCTTTTGATTCGAAAAGTCAAAAACTGCTCGAGATAATTGAACAAAACTTTGTAAATATGGTTTTTGTTACATAATCTCCTTATATTGGAACATATTTTGGAAAACAATTGACAAAGGGTAGTGGGTGTCTACTTTTGAATGAAAATTTGTTATAATCGATATGAAATCCGAAATATCTACAGACAAGAATAATAATTGTAGTCGATTATCACATAGGAAGTCTTCAAAAATTACAATAGAAACTGGTATTAGATATTAAGGGATGATCTCATGCCAGTATGGCACAAGAACACTGGTAGATGGCAACTGGAGGGTGTATGCAAAATTTTGAGTTTCCTGATCCACAAATAGTGGCGGAAATTTGTTAGCAAGTTCGAGGTAGTCCCAAGCAGGGGCGGATGGGCCATACGGGAAAATGGGAAATTTCCCGGTGGGCCGGTAGCCATCCCGAATGTTGGGCCGGAAGCCCCAGAATTTTCCCAGATCCGACGACAAGTTTATTAATAATTTTGATTTAATGTATTAACACAAGGCGGAAAGACCCCATGTGGTCGATAGCCCAATAAAGACTGTTTATATATGTATTAACACAGTGGTTCCTAAACTTTTTCGCGTCGCAGCTCCCTTTTTGAACTAGGATTTTCCATGGATCCTTTCCGTTTCCATAATATTTTTTGCAAATTTTTATGAAATATAAAATAATTTGGCGAGGAATATAAATTGTGTAGATAGCCGTTATAATTTTCAACTAAATATTGGCAGGTTCCCTTAATCTTTGTAATTTATAAAAAAATTGGTATTTCTAATAAAAAAATTTATTGAAAATTTTGAAGCTTTCGTAAATTTAATTTACAATCGACATGATATAATTTTAATATGTTGTGGTTTGATTAGCTTTTTGCAATTTTTAATAACATTTTCTAATTTGTAAGGAAAATGTATATGTAGTAAAATTTTTGTATTTATAATAAGTACTTCATAATTTCTAATAAACATTTTGTAATCTCTAATGTACAGTTCGTAATTTCCACCTAACTTTAATTTCATTAAATTTTCTGCAAATAACTATAAACATTTTAACAACTCGATACAAATTTTGGAAATGCCAATGACATTTTGCATTTTATAGTGAATTTTTGGCAATTTACAATAAAATTTTAATAATCGCTGCTGAAATGTTGTAATTTATAATGCGAATGTTGAATATTTTACATTTTACAGTGAAATTTATCAATTAACAATAAAATTTTCATAAATTTATTGCAATTTGGTAATTTAGAATGATGAATGATGAAAGTCACAACGAAAATTACATAATTCCAATAAAACTTATTTATGTCTTTATTTACTTATTTGCTTATTTATTATTGTATTTGTTATAGTGTTAATGTAAACTTAATTATACGTTATGATTGTTTTCTAATTCCATTGAAATATTGTATTCATAATAAAAACTTACAAATTCTAAAACATTTGAAATTTATAATTAATTCTCCATAATTTCTATTGAAATACTGAATCCATCATCAAAACTTCGTAACATTCATCATAATGCTATTACTATTTATAGGATTTTCGAAGAAATTTCTGTAATGTGTAGTTAAAATGCGAAAATTTAATTGTTTTTGTTGAATTTAAAAACATTTTAATCAAAATTTTACAACATCCATTATAGTTTTTGCCATTATGAAATGGTTAATACATTTGAAAGGAATATGATTTCTGGGGAAAGACGTTATAAATTAGAATAAAAAAAGTCGCAGATTCCATTGATCTTTACAATTTATGAATGAAGTCAAGTAATTATATTAATAAATTCTAACGAAAATTTTGTAATTTCCAATTCATTGCAGTTTACAAGCGAGATGTTTCAATGATTATTTTTTGACGTTTCTCAAAACCAATGATATATTTCGATTTTTGTCATATTGATACTTCTGGACCAATCCCGTCATTATTATACTGGGAATATTCTCTAGAGATTATTATAGTGGGAATAATCTCGGTAGCTAGGTTCACTCTTGTCAATCAAAATATTTGTCAAATTATTAATTTATCAATCATATTAAAGTGTCATACAAAATGAATAAAAGTCGCTTTGGCTGCGTTTCGCATACTGAAATTGATAAAGAAATACTAGAAAGCAAAAAACGTCAAAAAATAATCTAATCAAATATAACTCGAGAGTTCGATAAATTAGAAAATAATTTGACAGATTATGTCTCAAACTTGTTGCCATTTGGCAATAGTCACTCGAGCCCTTCGGGCTCTCGTGACTATTGCCTGGCAACAAGTTTTCGACAATCTGTCAAATTATTTTCAATTTATTCTCACTCTCTTGTTATATTATTACTGAGAATTTTATGGTTTGATGATCTTGCAATTTGTAATAAAATATCAAAATTTGACATTTGCAATAAAAACTTCATGGCGTCTCTTTGTAATTTTGTACATAATTTTGTATTTTGCATTAATATTTTTGCAAATTTCTGTCTTCATAAGAATATTAATAACTTAGTGAGTTATATGTTTTGAGGATAAAGTATTTTATAATTTATACTAAAAATTTCAAATTTTAATTTAACATTGAAATTTATAATTAATATTTTCGTATTTACTATAAGAATTTTATAATTTCCAACTAAATTCTATCATTTATCGTGATAACTTTGTTATTTCATTTGAGTTTCGGAATTTATAATTTACATTTTTTACTTTCATGTAAAATCTCAAATCAAGTTTCAAATTCATTTTCATTTAGTAAGTTTTTATTTTCAATTTTTATGTGTATATTAAGCAGGTTCTCCCGCTGGTAAATATTATTATTATTATTATTATAATTTTCAATATAAATTGTATAATGCAAATGACGATTTTGTGTTTTGATTAATATTTTACAATTTAAATTATAATTTGTAATGTAAAATTTATAAAAGTAATAATGTTGAAAATTACATTTAATTTTTTTTAATTATTAATTTTTTTCATTCATGTTCAATAAATTTTCTGCAAATAACTCAGAACATTTTAACAACTTTGTGAGGGATATGCTTTCGGAATAAAACTCCAATAATTAAAAAAAAAATTGCTGGGTCTATTAAACCTTTGTAATTTTAATGAAGATTTTATAAATTATAATTAAATTTTCTTAGTCAAAGCATGAATTTTAATTACCTAATCTTTTTCATATTTTATTTAATATGATTGAAAGCAGAACAGTAAACGCACACATTAGGAACCTCTGTATTAATAAATAAATAAGTATTATGAAAAACTTACGGTATTTAATTTTATATTGATTTTTTCTTTATGGGGAGTACTTTCTCTTAGTTATGTAATCTTTTTATTTGATGTTCTTCACCCAACTTGTTTCGGCTTTTATTAGCCATCCTCAGAGGTGTTATGTCTCTGATAATACATTTTAATATATTTTAAAAATAAAAATAACTCAATTTGAAATTATTTATTGTAAAGTGTTTTTGATTTTTACATATTTGTCAAATTTTGAAGTATGATTATTATTTTGATTATATGGTATTATTGCAATTTTATGTGAATGCAAAATGGGCCGATAAAAGTTTGTTCCCGGGCCGCTTGTATGTTCCCCATCCTCCCCTGGTCCCAAGTGATGGTAAACTATTGGGGGTTGTTCTTAGGTAAATACGGCTGCAGTGTATTATAAATTATGTATTATGTAAAAGGATGTAATGAACGCGAATATTCAAGTATCGTTCATTTGTGCCTCAATTGGTATACGAAAATCGATATTTAATGCAGATGTGACTGCAGCTTCATTAATTCATTACGTTGGATGTATTGCTGGTGTAATAGATTTCACAAAGAAGGCAAATCTTGATTTGACTGCGAGGAATCAACAAACACACATCTATCTTGCAATGAACATCGTCGGTTTTGTCAATTTCCATACGCATCAACGTTCAAATTTTGTACAATTCATCCGCGAAGTTACACATTTATCTTATCTTCACATTTTCAATGCTGGCCTATTTACAATAAATCGCGTCAAGTCTTGTCTGTGAAGTAACAATGCGCCACTTTTTATCTCGTAATTTATTCATTGCACATCTGTCTAACTGCAAGAAACTCTCGGTGACATACCAGCAAAAAATGGTTAGTCGAACTTCTGTACTTGGCTCAAACCTGATTCACATACGCCAAAATTAAAAAATTTGGTACACCGATTAAGCGCCAGACTAATTGTTTTGAGTGGATTGATTCGCTGCATTGACACCTGCACGAACTCCGAGAGCCAGTCGAGAGGATGTGCAGCTGTGAGTGCGTGTGTTTGCTAAGACGATGGGGTTTCGGGTAATTTGTGGTGAATTGGTAGAAACCAAAGGTTCTCCAGAGCCTTCCCGAGGGTTCTCACGTATGCAGGAACTTCTTGTATAAGGTCAGTCACATAGTCAGTCCCTAATCGTCTGCGTAATAGTCTTTAATCGCGTATAGTATAGATATTGATGCATTTTTCGATCGTAAGAACGCAATGATTTGCACTTTTATGATTGCAAATTTTAAAACTACGATTCTTTCGCGAAAATCGTTTCTACTTTCTCTGTATCAGTCTTACAGGAAAGTATTGTCTTTGTAGAATGTTTAAAATTCTACGTTGTAATGAATATATCTGTAACTCTAGTTTGGCAATTCTCGTCGACTTTAAGCATTGCGCCTCCTATGAAATACACTTTCCATGTGCATAGTAACAATTTGAAATTTCAAACCTCTAATATGGGCAAACCACCAACACACAGAACAACGGTGATAAAAGTCTTAACACCAAATTGAATGCAAGTATCACAAAATTGCGCCAAGTAAATACATTTGGATGTAAATGAGAAGATTTTAGAGGTATTTTAGAGGTATTCAGTGATGCTAAATCTCTGCTACCAATATTTTATGATCATAGATATCTTCAATATGCAAGGCAGTGGCGCGCTATCCCGTGGGAAAATTGCGCCCCCCCCCCCACGTCAGAAGGCTTCTGGAAGGGCCCCAAATCATTATTATAGTTTTTTAACATACAACAACAAAAATTACAATGTACGTGGGCAGGGGCAGATGGGCAACATACAAGCGGCCCGGGAACAAACTTTTATCGGCCCATTTTGCATTCACATAAAATTGCAATAATACCATATAATCAAAATAATAATCATACTTCAAAATTTGACAAATATTTAAAAATAAAAAATACTTTACAATAAATAATTTAAAATTGAATATATTATTTTTATTTTTAAAATATATTGAAATATATTATCAGAGACATAACACCTCTGAGGATGGCTAATAAAAGCCGAAACAAGTTGGGTGAAGAACATCAAATAAAAAGATTACATAACTAAGAGAAAGTACTCCCTATAAAGAAAAAATCAATATAAAATTTAATACCGTAAGTTTTTCATAATACTTATTTATTTATTAATACAGAGGTTCATAAAGTGTGCGTTTACTGTACTGCTTTCAATCATATTAAATAAAATATGAAAAAGATTAGGTAATTAAAATTCATGCTCTGACTAAGAAAATTTAATTGTAATTTATAAAATCTTCATTAAAATTACAAAGTTTTATTAGACCCAGCATTTTTTTTTTTGAATTATTGGAGTTTTATTCCGAAAGCATATCCCTCACAAAGTTGTTAAAATATTCAGAGTTATTTGTAGAAAATTTATTGAACCTGAAAGAAAAAAAATAATAATTAAAAAATTTAAATGTCATTTTCAACATTATAACATAAACTTACAAACTTAAATTGTAAAATATTAATCAAAACACAAAATCGTCAATTGCATTATACAATTTATATTGAAAATTATAATAATAATAATAATAATAATATTTACTAGCGGGAGAACCTGCATAATATACACATAAAAATTAAAAATAAAAACTTACTAAATGAAAATGAACTTGAAACTTGATTTGAGATTTTACATGAAAGTAAAAAATGTATATTATAAATTCCGAAACTCAAATGAAATAACAAAGTTATCATGATAAATGATAGAATTTAGTTGGAAATTATAAAATTCTTATAGTAAATACGAAAATATTAATTATAAATTTCAATGTTAAATTAAAATTTGAAATTTTTAGTATAAATTATAAATAACTTTATCCTCAAAACATATAACTCACTAAGTTATTAATATTCTGATAGAAATTTGCAAAAATATTAATACAAAATACAAAATTATGTACAAAATTACAAAGAGAAGCTATGAAGTTTTCATTACAAATGACAAATTTTGATATTTTATTACAAATTGCAAGTTGATCAAACCATAAAATTCTGATTGAAATATCTCGCTTGTAAACTGCAATGAATTGGAAATTACAAAATTTTCATTAGAATTTTTTAATATATTTACTAGACTTTTCATAAATTGTAAAGATCAATGGAATCTGCGAGTTTTTTTATTCTAATGTATAACGTCTTTCCCCAGAAATCATATTCCTTGCAAATGTATTAACCATTTCATAGAAATTCTCAAAAACTATCATGGATGGTGTAAAATGTTGATTAAAATGTTTTTAAATTCAACAAAAACAATGAAATTTTCGCATTTTAACTACACATTACAGAAATTTCTTCGAAAATCCTATAAATAGTAATAGCATTATGATGAATGTTACGAAATTTTAATGCTGGATTTCAGTATTTCAATAGAAATTATGGAGAATTAATTATAAATTTCAAAAGTTTTAGAATTTGTAAATGTTAAATATAAATTGGAACATTGTAGTGAAAATTGCAAAGTTTTTATTATGAATACAATATTTCAATGGAATTAGAAAACAATCATAAAGTATAAATAAGTTTACATTAACACTATAACAAATACAATAATAAATCAGCAAATACGTAAATAAAGAAATAAATAAGTTTTATTGGAATTATGTAATTTTCGTTGTGACTTTCATCATTCATCATTCTAAATTACAAAATTGTAATAACTTTAGAAAATTTCATTGTTAATTGATAAATTTTAAAGTATAAATAAGTTTACAGTAACACCATAACAAATACAATAATAAATAAGTAAATAAAGAAATAAATAAGTTTTATTGAAATTATGTAATTTTCGTTGTGACTTTCATCATTCATCATTCTAAATTACAAAATTGCAATAACTTTATGAAATTTTTATTGTTAATTGATAAATTTCACTGTAAAATGTAAAATATTCAACATTCGTATTATAAATTACAACATTTCAGCAGCGATTATGACATTTTTATTGTAAATTGCCAAAATTTCACTATAAATTGCGAAATGTCATTGGCATTTCCAAAATTTGTATCGAGTTATTAAAATGTTTATAGTTATTTGTAGAAATTTTTTTGAAAATACACTTAGGTGGAAATTACGAACCTTTCATTAGAGATTACAAAATGTTTATTAGAAATTATGAAATTCTTATTATAAATACCAAAATTTTACTACATATACATTTTCCTTACAAATTAGAAAATTTTATTAAAAATTGCAAAAAGCTAATCAAACCCAACATATTAATACTATATCATGTAGATTGTAAATTAAATTTACAAAAGCTTCAAAATTTTGAATACATTTTTTTATTAGAAATACCAATTTTGTTATAAATTACAAAGATTAATGGAACCTGCCAATTTTTAGTTGAAAATTATAACGGCTATCTACACAATTTATATTCCTCTCCAAATTATTTCATATTTCATAAAAATTTGCAAAAAAAATATTATGGAAACGGAAAGGATCCATGGAAAATCCTAGTTCAAAAAGGGAGCTGCGACGCGAAAAAGTTTAGGAACCACTGTGTTAATACATATATAAACAATCTTTATTGGGCTATCGACCACATGGGGTCTTTCCGCCTTGTGTTAATACATTAAATCAAAATTATTAATAAACTTGTCTTCGGATCTGCCAGCCCAAAATTCTGGGGCTTCCGGCCCAACATTCGGGATGGCTACCGGCCCACCGGGAAATTTCCCATTTTCCCGTATGGCCCATCCGCCCCTGTACGTGGGCGCCCCAAATTTAACTTTGCTCAGGGCCCCATGAAGCTATAAGGCGCCACTGCTCGCACGCTAATTTAGGGTGGTCACGTTTACGTCGCCCACCATTAGGATCTATTAAACGGAAATATATACAGACTTGGTCAAATGGGAGAAAAGTATCTTATTTTCATGCCTTTTAATATTCTGAGAAGAAATCTGAAAAGGATATCTTGCATAGTTCCTGAAATATTGCTGATAAACCGAAAAAGGGCACTTTTCCTGTTCCTTTTATAACTTTTTTACTTTTTACGCTAATACATTTACTTTAACAGTCTAAATCACATTTCAAACTTCGATTTTGGAATGTACCATACTGATTAAAGCGATTCCACAAACGTCGAAAAGTTGTTGGATCTGTCTTCTTTCGGAATACAATTCACTACAAATTCTAGATGTGACTGTCGCATTTCTCAATTCCTTACATAGAGATTGAACATGTCAATTTTTTCATGTTCAGGATAATATCTTGCCATTTTTACTAATCAAAGATAGTATCTCATTTTTTCACTTTATACACAATAAATTTACTCAGAAGTTATTTTCTTTGTAAGAAGAAATGTCAAAATGGTAATTTGTTATTACATGGCAACTTTTTAGAGCAGTCCACAATATCATGCAATCGTATCGCAACAGCATGATGCTGACATGGTACCGGTTTTTTTTCCAATCAACATTGACTCGGCTAATTAAAATTTATGACAATATATCTTTTAATATCAGTTATAATTTGCATTAGTATCGATACGCTAATTTTTGAGATATCATAATTTTAATATGAGTTACTTTTTAGATTTCGTATTTTAAGTCATACGTCTATATTGAAAACGAAATATATCAAAAATAACGCATTGGATATTAATTATATTAAATGTACTTACTACCAGCATATTATTAAACGCCAATAATATATTGCATCAATATCGATATTGATTTTGAGACATAATTTTATAACACTTGAAATATTCCCCAAAAAATCATATCACCATATTAAACGAATAACATTGGATGTTAAATATATTAAATATACTTAATACTAGCATAATACAGGTACCAATTATAAATTTCATCAATATCGATGTTGAATTTGAGATATAATTTGATACCACTTGAAACTTACCCAAAAAAATTGTAATATCACACTGTCAAACAAATACCTCGAGAATTGTGCAATGAATATTAGCTAATTTTCTTGTAATGAAATACAATATAATACATGATATCATCAATAAATTTCATTAGAATTGAGACGCTAATTTTAAAGGCACCGTAATTTAATTATGGGCTATTTACGAGTAACCTTGAAATAGTGACAAAAATCATTTGGTCAAAGTACAAACAGAATATCTCAAGAATTGCAAATTGGATATTAACTATATTAAATACACTAACTACCAATATAGCATTGAGTATCAGCAATTAATTTCATTGTTATTGATGCGCTGGTTTTTGAGATGTAAATAAAATCAAATATATTACCAAAAATCGCATCATTACACTATGGGTAAAATATTTTAAGAATTGTGCATTAGACATTAACTCGGCTAATCGAAATTTATGACAATATATCATTTAATATCAGTAATAATTTGCATTAGTATCGATACGCTAATTTTTGAGATATCATAATTTAAATATGAGTCACTTTTTAGAAAGCTTAATTTCGTATTTAAAGTTATACGTCCATATTAAAAACAAAATATCTCAAAAATAACGCATTGGATATTAATTATATTAAATGTACTTACTACGAGCATATTATTAAATGCCAATAATAAATTACATCAATATTGATTTTGAGACATAATTTGATAACACTTGAAATATTTCCAGAAAAATCATAATATCACAATATTAAACGAATAACACATTGGATGTTAAATATATGAAATATACTTAATACTAGCATAATACAGGTGCCAATAATAAATTTCATCAATATCGATGTTGAATTTGAGATATAATTTGATACCACTTGAAATATTCCCAAAAAAATCATAATATCACACTATCAAACAAATACCTCGAGAATTGTGCATTGAATATTAACTAATTTTCTGTAATGAAATACAATATATCACATGATATCATCAATAAATTTCATTAGAATTGAGACGCTAATTTTGAAGGGACCGTAATTTAACTATGGGATATTTACGAGAAACCTTGAAATAGGAATAAAATCATTTGGTCAAAGTGCAAACAGAATATCTCAAGAATTGCAAATTGGATATTAACTATATTAAAGACATTTACTACCAATATAGCACTGAGTATCAGCAATAAATTTCATTGTTATTGATGCGCTGGTTTTTGAGACGTAAATAAAATAAAATATATTACCAAAAATCACATCATTACACTATGGGTAAAATATTTTAAGAATTATGGATTAGACATTAACTCGGCTAATCAAAATTTATGACAATATATAATTTAATATTAGTAATAAATTTCATTAGTATCGATACGCTAATTTTTGAAATATCCTAATTTAAATATGAGTCACTTTTGAGAAATCATAATTTCGTAATTAAAGTTATACGTCCATATTAAAAACAAAATATCTCAAAAATAACGCATTGGATATTAATTATATTAAATGTACTTACTACGAGCATATTATTAAATGACAATAATAAATTGCATCAATATTGATTTTGAGACATAATTTGATAACACTTGAAATATTCCCAAAAAAAATCATAATATTACAATATTAAACGAATAACACATTAGATGTTAAGTATATTAAATATACTTAATACTAGCATAACATAGGTGCCAATAATAAATATCATCAATGTCGATGTTGAATTTGAGATATAATTTGATACCACTTGAAATATTCCCAAAAAAATCACAATATCACACTATCAAACAAATACCTCGAGAATTGTGCATTGAATATTAACTAATTTTCTTGTAATGAAATACAATATATCACATGATATCATCAATAAATTTCATTAGAATTGATACGCTAATTTTAGAGACACCGTAATTTAACTATGGGCTATTTACGAGAAACCTTGAAATAGCGACTAAAATCATTTGGTCAAAGTGCAAACAGAATATCTCAAGAATTGCAAATTGGATATTAACTATATTAAAGACATTTACTACCAATATAGCACTGAGTATCAGCAATAAATTTCATTGTTATTGATGCGCTGGTTTTTGAGACGTAAATAAAATAAAATATATTACCAAAAATCACATCATTACACTATGAGTAAAATATTTTAAGAATTATGCATCAGACATTAACTCGGCTAATCGAAATTTATGACAATATATCATTTAATATCAGTAATAATTTGCATTAGTATCGATACGCTAATTTTTGAGATATCATAATTTAAATATGAGTCACTTTTTAGAAAGCTTCATTTCGTATTTAAAGTTATACGTCCATATTAAAAACAAAATATCTCAAAAATAACGCATTGGATAATAATTATATTAAATTTACTTACTACCAGCATATTATTAAATGCCAATAATAAATTGCATCAATATCGATATTGATTTTGAGACATAATATGTGAGTCACTTTTGAGAAAACAGCCGTCAGGCTGGATATCAGCCGTTAGGCCATTACCAATAACAATTGTTTAGTAATTGTGCAACTAAAGTTTAATGACAAATAAAATTATTTCAAACATTCTGCTCCCATAAGCGACGGAATATTTGCATAATTCTATTTACTGCTATATTTGTAGAATTCTATTCGTTTTAAAATGAAGTAATAAGCTGTTAGTCATGCGTAGTTATCCAACTTTGGCCAGTTGATTTGAACACTTTCTCCTTTGTATTAATGTGTGATTGCAATTTAATTTAAATTGTTAATTTTTAACTTTAAATAAAACTTTGGCACTGGTAAACAGAATATAATAAATGCAAATTTATCACCGTACATAAAACTTACAATAAATGGATTCCACGAAATTGTAGTGCCCTAAGAGCTTTGCGGTAGATCCGTCACTGTCAATAATAATAGCCCTTATAACAATACAAAACAACTAGACAGTATCATGAGAAGTACAAAAAATGTAATGTGATTGCTCTTTGTTCGGCATCGGATGAAACATGGTTCCGTCGAAGCTCATTTAATGTGAATCTACGAGACAACCACAGATGGGGGAACTTGGATCTATAGACGTAAATATTGAATGCAATTATTAACACTCCTCTATTGTTGGTGCAGATTGAACTGGTAAATTTTTAAAACTACGTCAGTTTCCCACACAAAGGGGCAATTTTTATTTCTCCTAACTATGTTTGTATATAATCTTTTGTGGAATATTGTCTTTCCACCTTTCATATTGTATATCTACGATTATTCAAAAAGTGGCTACTTTGGGTACTAAAAATCGTGTAAAAAGTAAACTTTTAAAGATCTAGTGCTATAATTTTTTTATAGAACTGTAATGTCATAGTAACGTCACGACGTCTTCAATTATTTACGTTTAGGTTATACAGGGTCGTGCGTCGTACAACGCACCAAACGGATGAATCGATCTCATTTAGCAAACATCCGGTATACATTTATAAAAAATACACTAATGTTAACGAACTATGGGAAGTCAAATAACTTTATATCTTGTACTTGATGAGTATTAAAATGTCAATGACAGTAAAATTAACAAATATTTCAACAAATTTTCAGCTGTTATCAAAATTGCAATTACTACTGCCAAATTGATGACTATCAAAATTTCAATGATATTGTCAAAACAGCCAAATTTTGAAAGAATTTTTCAGATATTGATATTTCAACAATTTCAAAATTGATGCCATGATGGCTATCAAAATGACAATGATATTGTAAAAATAGCAAACATTTCAAACAATTTTTAAGAAATTATTAAAATGGCAACAATTTCAACACTGATAACTATCAAAATTTCAGTGATATTGTAAAAATAGCAAACATTTCAAACAAATTCTCAGATATTATTAAAATTTCAACAATTTCTGCGAAATGTTCAAATATATATATATAATAAAATTTCGAATTATTCTGTCCGATTTGTAATAATTTCTGTCAAACTTTCAGTGCGAATCGTTAAAATGTTAACTGTTTCTATCAAAGTGTCAAGTGTTATTGCAAAATTATGAGTTAGTTTTCTCAGAACTGGAAAAATTTCAATTGAATTTAATTTTCAGTTATTATTAAAATTTTATTAATTTCTGCCAAATCTTGAGAATCGTTAAAATGTTAATTGTTTCGATCAAAGTTTCAAGTGTTATTGCAAAAAATATGTTATTTTTCTCAAACCAGGGAAAATTTCAATTTAATGTAATTATGTGGATTTTTTGTCAGTCTAAAATTGAATGAGTACTTGATGAATATTAAAATGTCAATGACACAGTAAAATTAGCAAATATTTCAACCAAATTTTCAGGTGTTATCAAAATTGCAATTATTACTGCCAAATTGATGACTATCAAAATTTTAATGATATTGTAAAAGTAACAAAATTTTGAAAAAATGTTTCAGATATTGAAATTTCAACAATTTCAACATTGATGGTATGACGGCTATCAAAATGTCAATAATATTGTAGAAATAGCAAAAATTTCAAACGATTTTTAAGAAATTATTAAAATGGCAACAATTTCAACATTGATGACTATCAAAATTTCAATGATATTGTAAAAATAGCATACATTGCAAACAAATTTTCAGATATTATTAAAATTTCAACAATTTCTGCGAAATGTTCAAATATATATAATAAAATTTTGAATTATTCTGTCCAATTTGTAATAATTTCTGTCAAACTTTCAATGCGAATCGTTAAAATGTTTACTGTTTCTATCAAAGTGTCAAGTATTATTGCAATAAAATGATTAGTTTTCTCAGAACTGGGAAAATTTCAATTGAATTTAATTTTCTGTTATTATTAAAATTTTATTAATTTCTGCCAGAATTGTTAAAATTTTAATTGTTTCGATCAAAGTTTCAACTGTTATTGCAAAAAATTAGTTATTTTTCTCAAACAGGGGTAAATTTCAATTCAATGTGATTCTGTGGATTTTTTGTCAGTCTAAAATTGAATGAGTACTTGATGAATATTAAAATGTCAATGACACAGTAAAATTAGCAAATATTTCAACCAAATTTTCAGCTGTTATCAAAATTGCAATTATTACTGCCAAATTAATGACTATCAAAATTTTAATGATATTGTAAAAGTAGCAAAATTTTGAAAGAATGTTTCAGATTTTGAAATTTCAACAATTTCAACATTGATGGTATGACGGCTATCAAAATGTCAATGATATTGTAGAAATAGCAAAAATTTCAAACAATTTTTAAGAAATTATTAAAAAGGCAACAATTTCAACATTGATGACTATCAAAATTTCAACGATATTGTAAAAATAGCAAAAATTTCAAACACATTTTCAGATATATTTAAATTTCAACAATTTCTGCGTAATGTTCATATCTGTCCGATTTGTAATAATTTCTGTCAAACTTTCAATGCGAATCGTTAAAATGTTAACTGTTTCTATCAAAGGGTCAAGTGTTATTGCAAAAAAATGAGTTAGTTTTCTCAGAACTGGGAAAATTTCAATTGAATTTAATTTTCTGTTGTTATTAAAATTTTATTAATATCTGCCAGAATCGTTAAAATTTTAATTTTTTCGATCAAAGTTTCAAGTGTTATTGCAAAAAATAAGTTATTTTTCTCAAACCAGGGAAAATTTCAATTCAATGTAATTCTGTGGATTTTTTGTCAGACTAAAATTGAATGAGTACTTGATGAGTATTAAAATGTCAATGACTCAGTAAAATTAGTAAATATTTCAACCAAATTTTCAGCTCTTATCAAAATTGCAATTATTACTGCCAAATTGATGACTATCAAAATTTTAATGATATTGTAAAAGAAGCAAAATTTTGAAAGAATGTTTCAGATATTGAAATTTCAACAATTTCAACATTGATGGCATGACGACTATCAAAATGTCAATGATATTGTAGAAATAGCAAAAATTTCAAACAATTTTTAAGAAATTATTAAAATTGCAACAATTTCAACATTGATGAGTATCAAAATTGCAATGATTTTGTAAAAATAGCAAACATTTCAAACAAATTTTCAAATATTATAAAAATTTCAACAATTTCTGCGAAATGTTCAAATATATATATATATATATATATATATATATAAAAAATTGAATTATTCTGTCCGATTTGTAATAATTTCTGTCAAACTTTCAGTGCGAATCGTTACAATGTTAACTGTTTCTATCAAAGAGTCAAGTGTTATTGCAAAAAATTGAGTTAGTTTTCTCAGAACTGGCAAAATTTCAATTGAATTTAATTTTCAGTTGTTATTGAAATTTTATTAATTTCTGCCAAATCTTGAGAATCGTTAAAATTTTAATTGTTTCGATCAAAGTTTCAAGTGTTATTGCAAAAAATAAGATATTTTTATTAAACCAGGGAAAATTTCAATTCAATGTAATTCTGTGGGTTTTTTGTCAGACTAAAATTGAAAGAGTACTTGATGAGTATTAAAATGTCAATGACACAGTAAAATTAGCAAATATTTCAACCAAATTTTCAGTTGTTATCAAAATTGCAATTATTACTGCCAAATTGATGACTCAAAATTTTAATGATATTGTAAAAGTAGCAAAATTTTGAAAGAATGTTTCAGATATTGAAAATTCAACAATTTCAACATTGATGGCATGACGGCTATCAAAATGTCAATGATATTGTAGAAATAGCAAAATTTTCAAACAATTTTTAAGAAATTATTAAAATGACAACAATTTCAACATTGATGAGTATCAAAATTGCAATGATATTGTAAAAATAGCAAACATTTCAAACAAATTTTCAAATATTATTAAAATTTCAACAATTTCTGCGAAATGTTCAAATATATATATATATAAAAAAAAATGAATTATTCTGTCCGATTTGTAATAATTTCTGTCAAACTGTCAATGCGAATCGTTAAAATGTCAACTGTTTCTATCAAAGTGTCAAGTGTTATTGCAAAAAATGAGTTAGTTTTCTCAGAACTGGGAAAATTTCAATTGAATTTAATTTTCTGTTATTATTAAAATGTTATTAATTTCTGCCAGAATCGTTAAAATTTTAATTGTTTCGATCAAAGTTTCAAGTGTTATTGCAAAAAATAAGTTATTTTCTCAAACCAGGGAAAATTTCAATTTAATGAAATTCTGTTGGTTTTTTGTCAGACTAAAATTGAATGAGTACTTGATGAGTACTAAAATGTCAATGACACAGTAAAATTAGCAAATATTTCAACCAAATTTTCAGTTGTTATCAAAATTGCAATTATTTCTGCCAAATTTATGACTATAAAAAATTTAATGATATTGTAAAAGTAGCGAAATATTGAAAGAATGTTTCAGATATTGAAATTTCAACAATTTCAACATTGATGCCATGGTGGCTATCAAAATGACAATGATATTGTAAAAATAGCAAACATTTCAAACAATTTTTGAGAAATTATTAAAATGGCAACAATTTCAACATTGATGAATATCAAAATTGCAATGATATTGTAAAAATAGCAAACATTTCAAACAAATTTTTAAATATTATTAAAATTTCAACAATTTATGCGAAATGTTCAAATATATATATATATAAAAAAAATTGAATTATTCTGTCCGATTCGTAATAATTTCTGTCAAACTTTCAATGCGAATCGTTAAAATGTTAACTGTTTCTATCAAAGTGTCAAGTGTTATTGCAAAAAAATGAGTTAGTTTTCTCAGAACTGGGAAAATTTCAATTGAATTTAATTTTCTGTTATTATTAAAATTTTATTAATATCTGCCAGAATCGTTAAAATTTTAATTGTTTCGATCAAAGTTTCAAGTGTTATTGCAAAAAATAAGTTATTTTCTCAAACCAGGGAAAATTTCAATTTAATGTAATTCTGTGGATTTTTTGTCAGTCTGAAATTGAATGAGTACTTGATAAGTATTAAAATGTAAATAACACAGTAAAATTAGCAAATATTTCAACCAAATTTTCAGCTGTTATCAAAATTGCAATTATTACTGCCAAATTGATGACTATCAAAATTTTAATGATATTGTCAAAGTAGCAAAATTTTGAAAGAATGTTTCAGATATTGAAATTTCAACAATTTCAACATTGAAGGCATGACGGCTATCTAAATGTCAATAATATTGTAGAAATAGCAAAAATTTCAAACAATTTTTAAGAAATTATTAAAATGGCAACAATTTCAACATTGATGACTATCAAAATTTCAATGATATTGTAAAAATAGCAAAAATTTCAAACACATTTTCAGATATTATTAAAATTTCAACAATTTCTGCGAAATGTTCAAATATATATATAATAAAATTTTGAATTATTCTGTCCGATTCGTAATAATTTCTGTCAAACTTTCAATGCGAATCGTTAAAATGTTAACTGTTTCTATCAAAGTGTCAAGTGTTATTGCAAAAAAATGAGTTAGTTTTCTCAGAACTGGGAAAATTTCAATTGAATTTAATTTTCTGTTATTATTAAAATTTTATTAATATCTGCCAGAATCGTTAAAATTTTAATTGTTTCGATCAAAGTTTCAAGTGTTATTGCAAAAAATAAGTTATTTTCTCAAACCAGGGAAAATTTCAATTTAATGTAATTCTGTGGATTTTTTGTCAGTCTGAAATTGAATGAGTACTTGATAAGTATTAAAATGTAAATAACACAGTAAAATTAGCAAATATTTCAACCAAATTTTCAGCTGTTATCAAAATTGCAATTATTACTGCCAAATTGATGACTATAAAATTTTTAATGATATTGTCAAAGTAGCAAAATTTTGAAAGAATGTTTCAGATATTGAAATTTCAACAATTTCAACATTGAAGGCATGACGGCTATCTAAATGTCAATAATATTGTAGAAATAGCAAAAATTTCAAACAATTTTTAAGAAATTATTAAAATGGCAACAATTTCAACATTGATGAGTATCAAAATTGCAATGATATTGTAAAAATAGCATACATTGCAAACAAATTTTCAGATATTATTAAAATTTCAACAATTTCTGCGAAATGTTCAAATATATATATATAAAAAAAATTGAATAATTCTGTCCGATTTGTAATAATTTCTGTCAAACTTTCAATGCAAATCGTAAAAATGTTAACTGTTTCTATCAAAGTGTCAAGTGTTATTGCAAAAAAATGAGTTCGTTTTCTCAGAACTGGGAAAAATCCAATTGAATTTAATTTTCTGTTATTATTAAAATTTTATTAATTTCTGCCAGAATCGTTAAAATTTTAATTGTTTCGATCAAAGTTTCAAGTGTTATTGCAAAAAATAAGATATTTTTATTAAACCAGGGAAAATTTCAATTCAATGTAATTCTGTGGATTTTTTGTCAGTCTAAAATTGAATGAGTACTTGATGAGTATTAAAATTTCAATGACACAGTAAAATTAGCAAATATTTCAACCAAATTTTCAGCTGTTATCAAAATTGCAATTATTACTGCCAAATTGATGACTATCAAAATTTTAATGATATTGTAAAAGAAGCAAAATTTTGAAAGAATGTTTCAGATATTGAAATTTCAATCATTTCAACATGATGGCATGACAGCTATCAAAATGTCAATAATATTGTAGAAATAGCAAAAATTTCAAACGATTTTTAAGAAATTATTAAAATGGCAACAATTTCATCATTGATGACTATCAAAATTTCAATGATATTGTAAAAATAGCATACATTTCAAACAAATTTTCAGATATTATTAAAAATTTCAACAATTTCTGCGAAATGTTCAAATATATATATAATAAAATTTTGAATTATTCTGTCCGATTTGTAATAATTTCTGTCAAACTTTCAGTGCGAATCGTTAAAATGTTAACTGTTTCTATCAATGGGGTCAAGTGTTATTGCAAAAAAATTGAGTTAGTTTTCTCAGAACTGGCACAATTTCAATTGAATTTAATTTTCAGTTGTTATTGAAATTTTATTAATTTCTGCCAAATCTTGAGAATCGTTAAAATTTTAATTGTTTCGATCAAAGTTTCAAGTGTTATTGCAAAAAATAAGATATTTTTATTAAACCAGGGAAAATTTCAATTCAATGTAATTCTGTGGATTTTTTGTCAGTCTAAAATTGAATGAGTACTTGATGAGTATTAAAATGTCAATGACAGAGTAAAATTAGCAAATATTTCAACCAAATTTTCAGCTGTTATCAAAATTGCAATTATTACTGCCAAATTGATGACCATCAAAATTTTAATGATATTGTAAAAGTAGCAAAATTTTGAAAGAATGTTTCAGATATTGAAATTTCAACAATTTCAACATTGATGGCATGACTGCTATCAAAATGTCAATGATATTGTAGAAATAGCAAAAATTTCAAACAATTTTTAATAAATTATTAAAATGGCAACAATTTCAACATTGATGACTATCAAAATTTCAATGATATTGTAAAAATAGCAAAAATTTCAAACAAATTTTCAGATATTATTAAAATTTCAACAATTTCTGCGAAATATTCAAATATATATATATATATATATATATATATATATATATATAAAAAGTGAATTATTCTGTCCGATTTGTAATAATTTCTGTTAAACTTTCAATGCGAATCGTTAAAATGTTAACTGTTTCTATCAAAGTGTCAAGTGTTATTGCAAAAAATTGAGTTAGTTTTCTCAGAAGTGGCAAAATTTCAATTGAATTTAATTTTCAGTTATTATTAAAAATTTATTCATTTCTGCCAAATCTTGAGAATCGTTAAAATTTTAATTGTTTCTATCAAAGTTTCAAGTGATATTGCAAAAAATAAGTTATTTTCTCAAACCAGGGAGAATTTCAATATATTGTAATTCTGTGGGTTTTTTGTCAGACTAAAATTGAAAGAGTACTTGATGAGTATTAAAATGTCAATGACACAGTAAAATTAGCAAATATTTCAACCAAATTTTCAGCTGTTATCAAAATTGCAATTATTACTGCCAAATTGGTGACCATCAAAATTTTAATGATATTGTAAAAGAAGCAAAATTTTGAAAGAATGTTTCAGATATTGAAATTTCAATAATTTCAACATTGATGGCATGACGGCTATCTAAATAACAATGATATTGTAGAAATAGCAAAAATTTCAAACAATTTTTAAGAAATTATTAAAATGGCAACAATATCAACATTGATGAGTATCAAAATTGCAATGCTATTGTAAAAATAGCATACATTTCAAACACATTTTCAGATATATTAAAATTTGAACAATTTCTGCGAATATATATATAATAAAATTTTGAATTATTCTGTCCGATTTGTAATAATTTCTGTCAAACTTTCAATGCGAATCGTTAAAATGTTAACTGTTTCTATCAAAGTGTCAAGTGTTATTGCAAAAAATTGAGTTAGTTTTCTCAGAAGTGGCAAAATTTCAATTGAATTTAGTTTTCAGTTATTATTAAAAATTTATTAATGTCTGCCAAATCTTGAGAATCGTTAAAATTTTAATTGTTTCGATCAAAGTTTCAAGTATTATTGCAAAATATAAGTTATTTTTCTCAAACCAGGGAAAATTTCAATTCAATGTAATTTTGTGGATTTTTTGTCAGTCTAAAATTGAATGAGTACTTGATGAGTATTAAAATGTCAATGACACAGTAAAATTAGCAAATATTTCAACCAAATTTTCAGTTGTTATCAAAATTGCAAATATTACTGCCAAATTGATGACTATCAAAATTTTAATGATTTGTAAAAGTAGCAAAATTTTGAAAGAATGTTTCAGATATTGAAATTTCAACAATTTCCACATTGATGGCATGACGGCTATCAAAATGTCAATGATATTGTAGAAATAGCAAAAATTTCAAACGATTTTTAAGAAATTATTAAAATGGCAACAATTTCAACATTGATGACTATCAAAATTGCAATGATATTGTAAAAATAGCAAACATTTCAAACAAATTTTTAAATATTATTAAAATTTCAACAATTTATGCGAAATGTTCAAATATATATATATTAAAATAAAATGAATTATTCTGTCCGATTTGTAATAATTTCTGTCAAACTTTCAATGCGAATCGTTAAAATGTTAACTGTTTCTATCAAAGTGTCAAGTGTTATTGCAAAAAAATGAGTTAGTTTTCTCAGAACTGGGAAAAATTCAATTGAATTTAATTTTCTGTTATTATTAAAAATTTATTAATTTCTGCCTAATCTTGAGAATCGTTAAAATTTTAATTGTTTCGATCAAAGTTTCAAGTGTTATTGCAAAAAATAAGTTATTTTCCCAAACCAGGGAAAATTTCAATTTAATGTAATTCTGTGGGTTTTTTGTCAGACTAAAATTGAAAGAGTACTTGATGAGTATTAAAATGTCAATGACACAGTAAAATTAGCAAATATTTCAACCAAATTTTCAGTTGTTTTCAAAATTTTAATTATTACTGCCAAATTGATGACTATCAAAATTTTAATGATATTGTAAAAGAAGCAAAATTTTGAAAGAATGTTTCAGATATTGAAATTTCAATAATTTCAACATGATGGCATGACGGCTATCAAAATGTCAATGATATTGTAGAAATAGCAGAAATTTCAGACAATTTTTAAGAAATTGTTAAAATGACAACAATTTCAACATTGATGAGTATCAAAATTGCAATGATATTGTAAAAATAGCATACATTTCAAACAAATTTTCAGATATTATTAAAATTTCAACAATATCTGCGAAATGTTCAAATATATATATATAAAAAAAAAATTGAATTATTCTGTCCGATTTGTTATAATTTCTGTCAAACTTTCAATGCGAATCGTTAAAATGTTAACTGTTTCTATCAAAGTGTCAAGTGTTATTGCAAAAAAATGAGTTAGTTTTCTCAGAACTGGGAAAATTTCAACTGAATATATTTTTCTGTTATTATTAAAATTTTATTCATTTCTGCCAGAATCGTTAAAATTTTAATTGTTTCGATCAAAGTTTCAAGTGTTATTGCAAAAAATAAGTTATTTTTCTCAAACCAGGGAAAATTTCAATTCAATGTAATTCTGTGGATTTTTTGTCAGTCTAAAATTGAATGAGTACTTGATGAGTATTAAAATGTCAATGACACAGTAAAATTAGCAAATATTTCAACCAAATTTTCAGCTGTTATCAAAATTGCAATTATTACTGCCAAATTGATGACTATAAAATTTTTAATGATATTGTAAAAGTAGCAAAATTTTGAAAGAATGTTTCTTTCAGATATTGAAATTTCAACAATTTCAACATTGACGGCTATTATTCAAATTTCATCAATTTCCTATCTTGAGAACTGTTAAAATTTTAATTGTTTCTATCAAAGTTTCAACTGTTTTTGCAAAATATTAGTTATTTTTCTCAAAACTGAGAAAATTTTAATTGAATTTAACTCTGTGGATATTTTGTCAGTCTAAAATTGAATGAGTACTCTCAAAATTTCCAAAATGCTGTCTAGATTTAAATTATTACTTCCACATATTGACTAATTCCAAATGACTGTACAAATTTCAAAGACTATAATAATATCAATTATTTCAATGGTCACATATTTTATAATTCTATAACAGTAAATCCTGCACTGAAAGGTGTTTCGTGTTTCCTTCAGAAAATCAAGTACCTACATTGTAAGGTTACCAGAAAATATTGTTACCATATTATTATATTACAATCCTACAATACTAGAATCAAGCATAGATAAAATGTGGCCAGACTCGTAATTTTACTTCGAACTATTTGCAGGAGTAATTTATGCAGCTCTCCTTCACAATTAATGCAAATTAATTTAAAATAAGTCTAGTTTTATACCCCAAGTTCTCCATTTATTTCAAATAGTCATTATACAATAGAGGCTAAAGTTCATATGGTCACTAATGACTATTGAGCGAATATTTGATTGAATCCAAAATGAGCGAACATTTTGTGTTGTCAACGAGATTCTTACAGATCGCAGATAACCTCGTGAAACTCATAACAGCCCAAGTTGCAAGTATGCCTTATGAATTATCAAATAAATTATTGGCATATTAAATGCCAATAATAAATTGCATCAATATCGATATTGATTTTGAGACACAATTTGATAACACTTGAAATATTCCCAAAAAAATCATAATATCACAATATTAAACGAATAACACATTGGATGTTAAATATATTAAATATACTTAATACTAGCATAATACAGGTGCCAATAATAAATATCATCAATATCGATGTTGAATTTGAGATATAATTTGATACCCCTTGAAATATTCCCAAAAAAATCATAATATCACACTATCAAACAAATACCTCGAGAATTGTGCATTGAATATTAACTAATTTTCTTGTAATGAAATACAATATATCACATGATATCATCAATAAATTTCATTAGAATTGAGACGCTAATTTTAGAGACACCGTAATTTAACTATGGGCTATTTTCGAGAAACCTTGAAATAGGACTAAAATCATTTGGTCAAAGTACAAACAGAATATCTCAAGAATTGCAAATTGGATATTAACTATATTAAAGACACTTACTACCAATATAGCATTGAGTATCACCAATAAATTTCATTGTTATTGATGCGCTGGTTTTTGAGATGTAAATAAAATAAAATATATTACCAAAAATCACATCATTACACTATGGGTAAAATATTTTAAGAATTATGTATTAGACATTTACTCGGCTAATCAAAATTTATGACAATATATTATTTAATATTAGTTATAAATTTCATTAGTATTGATACGCTAATTTTTGAAATATCCTAATTTAAATATGAGTCACTTTTAAGAAAACTTAATTTCGTATTTAAAGTTACACGTCCATATTAAAAACAAAATATCTCAAAAATAACGCATTGGATATTAATTATATTAAATGTACTTACTACCAGCACATTATTAAATGCCAATAATAAATTGCATCAATATCGATATTGATTTTGAGACATTTGAGATATTCTATTCAATAATTAATAAAATAAAAAAGTTATAGCTATCATGTATGAGTGATGATAGCATTTTTCCTTTACACATTCTTGTCTTGGTACAATACTAAAAGCATATTCCTTTATTCTACTGTAGGGACATTTGCGAGCAAGTAATTGTTTACAGATTTATAACACATCCATCCATTTGAGACATTTCTATCAAAAGATAAAATTAATCATTCCCTGACGGTTTCCAATTCAATTTAGAACACCACTGCCTATATTTCAAACTAATCTATACAATCTTCAATCATTAATTGCGCTCCAAACGTAGAAGTTTATTCGAATCTGATGAGATATTTCGATATTTCAAACCTTTTTCTTTTTTTAAACAAATGGGCAAATATTAAATGCAAGGGATGTTAAAGCGGACGAAATTCGTAGAAAAATTAAAGAAATTTATGGGGACAACGCTATGAGCCATGGAATGGTAAAAGAATTATATAGGTGTGCTATTGAGTTAGATACAAATTCCATAGAAATTGATAAAAATGTGGAGGAAATAGGAAAGGAATAGGAAATAGGGCAGGGCATTTAAAGGACATACAAACGTGCACAATAACTATGTGTCATAAAAGACCTCGAAAAATTAGGTGCTGTCAATAATCCCATTGAACTCCGTATTATTTTCAAAACAGATTTGGTCATTTACAACATTCCCCGTTGCTTTTTTAATTTCTAGAATTTCTCTTATATTAGAGATGTCTAGCACTTTTTGAGTAATAAAAATGTGGTCGTGGTAGATGAACTAGGTACTTATCTGTAACCTGTTCTGCTATTTTTTGTTGTTTTCATATTCAATTCCCCTCAACAAAATGTATTAATATCGTAACAACATCATATTATATATCTCCATGGAAATTACAGACACAAAGTTTAATTTGTTGGCCAGTGGAATTGTAGACTAAAGCTAATATAGGGTGATCCAAATTAAACGCCGGATTTAAATTGGAAACAAAGCGACTTTTTTTATGGATTTTATGATTGGATTTATAATTGGATTCAACCTTAAAAGTGCATATTCGCCGATTAAATATATGTCGAACAAATGTCGGAAAATATGTCATTTAGATTTATAACTTCCAACATCTGTCAAGTTTTTCAAGTGGAATAATCGAAATCCGACATTTGCATCTGCAATTTTTGGTTTGAGGGTTTCTATTTATTTGTAACATTAAAGTATTAAACTGAGGCAGTAAAAAAATTCTCAAACAATATTTTTTTATACTCTTCAACATTTTTAACTGCAACAGCTGCCTGCTGTATTATTTAATTGTAAATATCAAAATTTGTCAACATTTTTAGGCCCAACTTTGAAATTATGTCAAATCAGATAATAGCTGCCTAATGTCCAAATCTGTTCAATAAAAACTGTCCAAACCTGTCAACAATTCAACTTCGAATATCAAAATCTACCATTTTTTTAAGTAGTCAAACAAAAAAATTGTCATTTGGATTTACAACAGACTTCTGTCGACTCTTTCAAGTGAAATAATCGAAATCTGACATTTGCATCTGCAAATTTTGGTGTAAGGGTCTATATTCTTTGAAACATTTAAGTATTTAACTGAGGCAGTAAAAAAATCGTAAACAATATTTTTTTATACCGTCAATATTTTTACCTGCTACAACTGTATGCTGTATGATTTAACCGGAAATATCAAAATTTGTCAACATTTTTAGTCCGAACTTTGAAATTTTTTCACATCAGATCATACCTGTCATAATTTCTAATACAACTGTCCAAATGTGTCAAAACTTCAACTGCGAATGTCAAGATCTACAATTTTTTTAACTATAATAACCAAAAACTGTCAATTGGATTTACAACTGTCAACATCTGTTAGTTTTTTAATTGAAAGCTGGAATGAGTGGTTGAACGAGAAAGTTACTGTCCGTATTTAATTTTTTTAAGTTTTAAGTTTTTCAAGTGAATTAATAGAAATCTGACATTTGCATCTACAAATTTTGGTGTGAGGGTCTCTATTTCTTTGAAACATTAGTATTAAACTGAGCCAGTAAAAATATTCTCAAACAATATGTCTTTATACTGTCAACATTTTTAACTGCAACAACTGAATACTGTATTATTTTACCGTAAATATCAAAATTTGTCAACATTTTTAGTCCCAGCTTTGAAATTTTGTCACATCAGATCATACCTGTCATAATTTCTAATACAACTGTAGAAATGTGTCAAAATTTCAACGGCGAATTTCAAGATCTACAATTTTTTTAACTATAATAACCAAAAACTGTCATTTGGATTTACAACTGTCAACATCTGTTAGTTTTTTTATTGAAAGCTGGAAGGAATGGTTGAACGAGAAAGTTACTGTCCGTATATAATTTTTTTAACTTTTAAGTTTTTCAAGTGAATTAATAGAAATCTGACATTTGCATCTGCAAATTTTAGTGTGAGGGTCTCCATTTCTTTGAAACATTTAAGTGTTAAACTGAGCCAGTAAAAAAATTCTCAAACAATATGTCTTTATACTGTCATTTTTAACTGCAGCAACTGAATACTGTATTATTTTACCGTAAATATCAAAATTTGTCAACATTTTTAGTCCCAACTTTGAAATTTTGTCACATCAGATCATACCTGTCATAATTACTAATACAAATGTCCAAATGTGTCAAAACTTCAACTGCGAATGTCAAGATCTACAATTTTTTTAACTATAATAACCAAAAACTGTCATTTGGATTTACAACTGTCAAAATCTGTTAGTTTTTTAATTGAAGGCTGGAATGAATGGTTGAACGAGAAAGTTACTGTCCGTATTTATTTTTTTAAGTTTTAAGTTTTTCAAGTGAATTAATTGAAATCTGACATTTGCATCTGCAAATTTTGGTGTAAGGGTCTATATTCTTTGAAACATTTAAGTATTTAACTGAGGCAGTAAAAAAATCGTAAACAATATTTCTTTATACTGTCAATATTTTTACCTGCTACAACTGTATGCTATATGATTTAACCGGAAATATCAAAATTTGTCAACATTTTT
This sequence comes from Othius punctulatus, assembly GCA_951805005.1. Lineage (NCBI taxonomy): Eukaryota > Metazoa > Arthropoda > Insecta > Coleoptera > Staphylinidae > Othius > Othius punctulatus. The sequence continues at coordinate 17,291,764 of OX638141.1, forward strand.
AGTCCCAACTTTGAAATTATATCACATCAGGTCATACATGTCATAATTTATAATACAACTGTCCAAATCTATCAAAATTTCAACTGCGAATGTCAAAATCTACCCTTTTTAAACAATAATAACCAAAAACTGTCATTTGGATTTACAACTTTCAAAATCTGTTAGTTTTTTAATTGAAAGCTGGAATGAATGGTTGAACGAGAAAGTTACTGTCTCTATTTAATTTTTTCAAGTTTTAAGTTTTTGAAGTGAAATAATGGAAACCTGACATATGCATCTGCAATTTTTTGTTTGAGGGTCTATATTTCTTTGAAAAATTTAAGTATTAAACTGAGGCAACAAGTGTTTTTATACTGTAAACATTTTTAACTGCAACAACCGTGTGCTGTATTATTTAATCGAAAATATAAAGATTTGTCAACATTTTTAGTCCCAACTTTGAAATTATGTCACATCAGAACATACCTGTCATAATTTCTAATACAACTGTCCAAATGTGTCAAAATTTCAATCACGAATGTCAAAATCTACCATTTTTTTAACTATAATAACCAAAAACTGTCATTTGGATTTACAACTGTCAAAATCTGTTAGTTTTTTAATTGAAAGCTGGAACGAATGGTTGAACGAGAAAGTTACTGTATCAAGTTAGTGTTTTCAAGTTTTAGGTTTTTCAAGTAAAATAATCGAAGTCTGACATTTGCATCAACAAATTTTTGTTTGAGGGTCAATATTTCTTTGAAACATTTAAGTATTAAACTGAGGCATTAAAGTAATTCTCAAACAATATGTTTTTATACTGTCAACATTTTTAATTTCAAAAACCGTGTGCTGTATTATTTAACCGAAAATATCAAAATTTCTCAAATTTTTTAGTCCCGACTTTGAAATTATGTCCCATCAGGTCATACCAGTCATAATTTCTAATACAACTGTCCAAATCTATCAAAATTTCAACTGCGGATGTCAAAACCTACAATTTTTTCAACTATAATAACAAACAACTGTCATTTGGATTTACAACTGTCAAAATCTGTTGAGTCTTTCAAATGCATTAATCGAAATCTGACATTTACATCTGCAAATTTTGGTGTGAGGGTCTCTATTTCTTTGAAACATTTAAGAATTAAACTGAGGCAGAAAAAAAATCTTAAACAATATTTCTTTTATACTGTCAACATTTTTAACTGCAACAATTGTGTGTTGTATTATTTAATCGAAAATATCAAAATTGGCCAACTTTGAAATTTACATCAGATCATACCTGTCATAATTTCAAATACAACTGTCCAAGTCTGTCAAAATTTCAACTGCAAATGACAATATTTACAATTTTTTTAAATAGAATAACCAAAAACTGTCATTAGGATTTACAACTGTCAAAAATGACAGTTTTTGGTTATTCTACTTAAAATATGGTAGTTTTTTATATTCGCAGTTGAAATTTTGGCACATTTGGACAGTTGGATTAGAACCTATGACAGGTATGATCTGATTCGACATAATTTCAAAGTTGGGACTAAATATGTTGAAATTTTTTGATATTTTCCACTTCTACTTGAAAAACTCGACAGATTTTGACAGTTGTAAGTCCAAATGATAATTGTTTTGTTAGTGTACTTAAAACAATGGCAGATTTTGACATTCGCAGTTGAAATTTTGCTCTATAAATATTTCTAAAATTTACTCATTTCGTATGCTAATTATTCGTGGCTACATGGATCTCAGGTAGAATACACCATAAATGCTACAGAACTTCCCAAAGTTCGAATTTGGAATAATCGTATGAGAGATAAAAAAGTCACAATACTCCCCCCTTATGGTTTTGAACTTTTTTATTTCTGAAAATTTTTCTAAAATTTACACATTTCGTATGCTAATTATTTACACATTTCGTATCTAAGGTAGAATACACCATTAATGCTACAGAACTTCCCAGAGTTCGAATTTGGAATAATCGTATGAGAGATATAAGTCACAATTCTCCCACCTTTGAACTTTTTCTTTTCTGAAAAAATTTCTAAAATTTTCATATTTCGTATTTCTATGCTAATTATTCGTGGCTACATGTATCTCAGGTAGAATACACCATAAATGTTACAGAACTTCCCAACGTTAGAATTTGGAAAAATCGTATGAGAGAAAAAAAAGTCACAATACTCCCCCCTTGAACTTTTTCATTTCTGAAAAAAATTCTAAAATTTTCATATTTCGTATTTGTATGCTAATTATTCGTGGCTACATGGATCTCAGGTAGAATACACCATAAATGCTACAGAACTTCCAAAAGTTCAATTGCTTCAAAACTAAACATTTCTGAATACTGAATATCAATTCACTATTTTTTAATTTGGTTTAAAAATGTTTAATTTGAGAAATGTTCAAACTCTAAAAAGTGTTTTGTATCAATAAATGATTCCACTTTCCCGTTACAAGAATTTCTCGCTTCTCGTATAATTTTATAATAGAGGTATATATAGTATATACATAGTATATATATAGTATATATTTTTGTAATAGTAGTATATTTTTGTGAACTAAATTGTATATATTATATTATATTTCTTTTGTTGTACTTACTACAGTTTAATTTTTTTTTCTATTGCAATAAATAATCAAAGTACTAATCTAATAATAATTATTATAATAATTACTAATCAAAGTAATGAATTTAATTTCCTGATGATTATTGTTTAAAAAAATATAATATTGATTTTGCCCTTCCCCCTGGCCCCTTGGTCAGAGGGGCCATGACGTTGGAGGGGCCGGGAAAATGCCCAAATTGTACCCCACTGTATACCTTCCGGAAATATGTACCTCCCTCACATACTATTAACAAAGAAATGAAATACTTTTACATATATTTTAAGAATAATTCCTCAATAGATGGTTCATTACGATTTGTCTAGACAATACTTGTAGTAGTATATCTAATCAGGGTGTGATACAAAGGAAACAATATATTTTCCCTTAGTATACATATTTTATCCATGTAGAAACTATTGTTTTAAATTACATTTATTATGTACATTCCCTCGTTTAATAAGTTATTACTGATGTTATAGAAAAAGAAACCAGATTTTCGAAATTTTATTGCAACAATTTAGGTGCTTATTTGATTCCCCAGCATGAATCAAATAAGCACCTAAATTGTTGCAATAAAATTTCGGAAATCTGGTTTCTTTTTCTATACCGTTTGAAGTTTAACTAAATTTAGGTAAAAGGTAAATCTTTATATCTTTCTAAAGTTGTGTTATTAACAGAGTTTTGATTTTTTGTTTTTAAATTTTCATAATCTCAAAAATTATATTGGGGTAATCAATATAGCAATTTGAATTTACTATAACTACACTGACATTAAAAAAGAATCTGTTTTAAAACTAGATACTTACAATGCAATAATGGTGATCCAACGAAGGGCAGTTAATTATTTGCATATGGGTATAATTTGTGCAGGGAGTGATTGAGCCCACGCCGTCATTATATTGGCCACATTTGAAACATTGCAGAGCGACAATGGTATTCATAAAAAAGGAAAGGGCCAATGCGACGAATAGTATTACTTTAAGATTCATCATCGTGACAGGATGAAATAGTTCAATTGATAGGACTTGTATCGAAGTAACACTTTTATTGGCGCGGATTCTCTCGGAAATTTAAAACAAGTTAACTACACGCGGATTCTCCACAAACTCAGCTCAAAGTTTGAGCTGTACTAACTGTTCCGCCCACACGATAAATCGCACTGTGCTTCTCTTCGCGCTTCTGTGCGATCCGGCGCAAAGCTCGGCCCTTTCCGCACAATTCCTATTCATTGGCCGTATTTCATTTCTCTGTTTGGAATTGGGATTATTTGTGAATTTATATTATTTTGGAATTAGTATCATTATAATTTTGTTTATAGCGTTTGCAGATTACTTTTTATTGAATGAAACTCGAATGAATCTAATCCTTATAGACTTTTAAAAGTATGTCAATTGAAATGTCCTGTCGAAATTGATTTGTCCTGTGATTAACCATATCAAATTATTTAATAATTAAAATGTGTCACTAGCAAATTTCCATGCGCACGCCCACGAAAAATGAATGGCTGTTAAGGAAGAATTTTACAATATGTTAGACAAAGTATACGAGGAAATCCCAAAATACGATTTGAAAATCGTACTAGGGGATGCAAATGCAAAGATAGGAGAGGAAGAAATATTTAAACAAACTATAGGACAATACAGTAAGCACGAAGTAACTAATGAGAATGGAAGAATGCTAATAGACTTTGCTAAAGAGTACAATATGATCATTAAGAGCACATGTTTTCAACAAAAATAAGTCTATAAAGGTACACAATTCCTATTCATTCACCGTATTTCATTTCTCTGTTTGGAATTAGAAGAAATTTTAAACAAGCTATAGGACAATACAGTAAGCACGAAGTAACTAATGAGTATAGAAGAATGCTAATAGATTTTGCTAAAGAGAGAATAACATGATTATTAAGACCACATGTTTCAAACAAAGAGTAAATTTCGAATTCGAATTATAAAAAAAAATCGGTGTAATTTTTTTTAATATATTTTACTTCATTTCCTACCTAATTATGAGGAATTTTTAAGTGATATTAGTTATATATATAATCGATCTTTATTGGGCTATCGACCCCATATGGGGTCTTTCCGCCTGGATATTAGTTAAATTTCCATTTTTAGGTAAAAAATTTACGAAACTAATCTTCCATATTTTATTCAACACTGTGTATCAGCCAAATGGAATAAATTCGATAATAAATAAATGGGGGCGTGTTCGAAAAAACGCTCAGATACATCGATTGTTATTTTTATTTGCGCATTTTTTTCAACAAAAACTTTTTATACAGGGTGTGTCATGTGACCGTGGCCAATACCAACTTTCTTATTTTAAATATAACACCTGGTATATTATTCAATTTTTGGATTTTTCAGAAAATTCTAGACATATTTCATGTACAATGTCCTATACCTATATTCAACTGTTTCGGAAATATTAAGTGTTTTCAGATTTATTGCAAAAATTAACATTAAAAAAAGAAAATTATTTGATTACAGAAATTCGTTACAACACACTCAAAAACTAATAAGTAATACTGTTTATTTCTTGATAATGTAAAAAAACAAAAAAAAAACAATAAATTTTAATGGAGGAGATGTTCAAAATGCTCGCCGTGAACGTCTTGGCAACATCCTAATCTTAAATAGAAATTTCTTCTAACGTTACTCAACATCTCAGGCGTGACCGATTTAATCGCAAGCATTATTCGTCTTCTTAAGTCAGCTAAGTCGAGGGGTTTAGTTTTGTATACAATACTTTTGACATATCCCCATAAGAAGAAGTCTAATGACGTCAGATCAGGGGATCGTGCTGGCCATTCCATCGATACTCGCCTCCCTATCCACCGATTTGGAAATATTCGGTTGAGGTAGTTCCGGACATTGATTTGGTAATGGGGCGGTGCTCCATCTTGCTGAAACCATATCATATTCGCTGGAACTTGTGGGTTTGCTGGATCAGGATATAAGTTTGTCAAAGTTGGCACAACATTATTTTGGAGTAGTGCTAAATAATTATCACCATTTAAATTGCCATCAATGAAAATGGGACCGATGATATGTTCTCCAATAATTCCTGCCCAAACATTAACCTTTACAGGGTATTGCGTATGTTCTTCTCTCATCCAGTGAAGATTTTCCGTCAACCAATAGCGGCAATTTTGACGATTAGCATGACCGTGAAGTGTAAAGGTGCACTCATCAGAAAACAAAACATGTTCTAATTCGATCACATTGTTATCTAACATTACCATCATTTGTTCACAAAAATACGTTCTCCTATCAAAATCGTCTTCCATGAGCTCCTGAGTTGGTATCATTTCATAGGGATGCATTTTAGTTTCTTTTAATGTTCGAAAAATCGATGAATGGCTAACATTGAACATTGTGGCTGCTTGTCGACTCGAAGTATGGGGGTTTTCCACAAACTCAAGCATAATATCCAATTTGGTATCATCACTTATTGCATTGGCAGCTGCTTTTTTTATCTGCCTTACATGTCCAAGCTCACGAAACTGCTTTTCTATTTTACTAATTGTCCCTTGGGATATAGGCGGCAAATTTGGAAAATTTTCATGAAATAAGCGAGCAACTTCCATTTGTGTCCGTGTGTTATCTCCATTACCAATCATCTGTAGAATTGTAATTTTGTGCATTTCTGTCAGATTAACCATTTTTCTGATATGCAGTTAACGAAATTCAAACGACTATAACACTGACAACTAAACTGTCATTCAGGCAGACAACAATTTCCTAAGGCCAGGCGTTTTAAACAAAAGTAAACAAAAGTATTTATAGCTTTTGTTTATTTCATATCCGTAAAAAGGTAAAAAGGAACGCTGACATGGTTTTTGCTTATTTTCTCATTATCAAGACCTAAATGGGAAATAATTATTGAATGTGTTGTAGCGAATTTCTGTAATCAAATAATTTTCTTTTTTTAATGTTAATTTTTGCAATAAATCTGAAAACACTTAATATTTCCGAAACAGTTGAAGATAGGTATAGGACATTGTACATGTAATATGTCTATAATTTTCTGAAGAATCCAAAAATTGAATAATATACTAGGTGTTGCATTTAAAATAAGAAAGTTGGTATTGGCCACGGTCACATGACACACCCTGTATAAAAAGTTTCTATTGAAAAAAATGCGCAACTAAAAATAACAATCGACGTGTCCGAGCGTTTTTTCCAACACCCTGTATATATTTATAATCGAATTGTGGGAAATTTTGCTGAATTTAGTGAAATTTTAATATTTTTGTTAATTTCCTACCAAATTGTCTCAATTTCAGTGGTTGTTAAATTGCGATAGTTTTTGTATACTTATCTGAACAAATTATAGAAAATTTCATAATTTTGAGCAAAATTTAATTAGTTTTCATTGTTTAAATAATTTAGCTTGTATATATGGAATTAATAATTTTTCTAGCAATACTACACTAAACAATATTACCACTAGCAATTAAATTTTTTTAATTAGCATGTATTTTGTGTTATCTTTATGTATTTAAGATGTTTTATAAAATTTCCAAATTTGCCACCGATTACGATCGCGTTGTAAAAAAATTCTGTGATTTTGTTGTCTGCATAGTTTTTGTGTACATATCCTGTTGGATTGTCAGGAATTTTAAGATTTGAGGAATTTTTTTAGGTAAAACGTTTTACGTAACTACTTCTATATTTTTTTCTGTAAATTTCCAATCGAATTTTGAAAACATCCTCTTGGATTATACGGAATTTTAGGCGATATCAGTGAAATTTTTAGGTACATAGTTTTACCTAACAATTTCAATTGTTTTTCTGTAAATTTCCAATCGAAAGTTTCGGTGAGATTCGTGATTTTTTTAAATATTTTTGTTAATTTCCTACCAAATAGTCAGGAATTTCATTGATATTAGTTATATTTCTATAGTTTAGTATACTTATCTGAACAAATTATAGAAAGTTTCATAATTTTGAGCAAAATTGAATAAGTTTTCATTGTTTAAATAATTTATCGTTTGATATTGTATTATAAGATAGTAAAGCTCTTGGAAAGTTTGAAAAAAATTCATAAAACGATCATCTTGTACAGCTTGTATATCTGGAATTAATATTTTTCTAGCAATACTACACTAAACAATATTAGCACAACCAATTTTTTTTTTTAATTTTCATGTATTTTGTGTTATGTATTTAAGATTTTTTTATAAAATTTTCAAATTTTCCATGCGATTACCATCGCGTTGTAAAAAACTTCTGTGATTTTGTTATATCTGCATAGTTTTTGTATACATATCCTGTTGGATTATCAGGAATTTTAGGATTTTAGGAATTAATAATTTTTCTAGCATTACTACACTAAACAGCATTAGCACTGCCATTTTTTTTTAATTTTCTCTTATTTTATGTTATCTTTATGTATTTAAGATTTTTTTATGAAACTTTCAAACTTTCCATTCGATTACAGTCGCGTTGTTATAAAAATCAGTGATTTTGTTATGTCTGCATAGTTTTTGTATACATATCCTGTTGGATTATCAGGAATTTTAGGATTTTAGGAAAAATTTTGGGTAAAAAGTTTGACGTAACTACATCTATATTTTTTTTTGTAAATTTCCAATCGAATTTTGAAAACATCCTCTTGGATTATAAGGAATTTTAGGGGATATCAGTGATTTTTTTAGGTACAATGTTTTACGTATCATCGCGTTGTAAAAAAAATCTGTGATTTTGTTGTCTGCATAGTTTTTGTATACATATGCTGTTGGATTATCAGGAATTTTAGGATTTTAGGAAAATTTTTAGGTAAAAAGTTTTACGTAACTACTTCTAATTTTTTTTTTTGTAAATTTCCAATCGAAGTTTGAAAACATCCTCTTGGATTATATGGAATATTTGGGGATCTCTTTTTAGGTACAAAGTTTTACGTAACAATTTCAATAGTTTTTCTGTAAATTTCCAATCGAAAGTTTCGGTGAGTTTCGTGATTTTTTTTTATTTTTGTTCATTTCCTACCAAATAGTCAGGAAATTCAGTGATATTAGGTATATTTCTATAGTTTTGTATACTTATCTGAACAAATTATAGAAAGTTTCATAATTTTGAGCAACATTGAATAAGTTTTCATTGTTTAAATAATTTATCGTTTGATATTGTATTATAAGATAGTAAAGCTCTTGGAAAGTTTGAAAAAAATTCATAAAACGATCATTTTGTACAGCTTGTATATCTGGAATTAATATTTTTCTAGCAATACTACACTAAACAATATTAGCACAACCAATTTTTATTTTAATTTTCATGTATTTTGTGTTATGTATTTAAGATTTTTTTATAAAATTTTCAAATTTTCCATGCGATTACCATCGCGTTGTAAAAAACTTCTGTGATTTTGTTATATCTGCATAGTTTTTGTATACATATCCTGTTGGATTATCAGGAATTTTAGGATTTTAGGAATTAATAATTTTTCTAGCATTACTACACTAAACAGCATTAGCACTGCCATTTTTTTTTAATTTTCTCTTATTTTATGTTATCTTTATGTATTTAAGATTTTTTTATGAAATTTTCAAACTTTCCATTCGATTACAGTCGCGTTGTAATAAAAATCAGTGATTTTGTTATGTCTGCATAGTTTTTGTATACATATCCTGTTGGATTATCAGGAATTTTAGGATTTTAGGAAAAAATTTGGGTAAAAAGTTTGACGTAACTACATCTATATTTTTTTTTGTAAATTTCCAATCGAATTTTGAAAACATCCTCTTGGATTATAAGGAATTTTAGGGGATATCAGTGATTTTTTTAGGTACAATGTTTTACGTATCATCGCGTTGTAAAAAAAATCTGTGATTTTGTTGTCTGCATAGTTTTTGTATACATATGCTGTTGGATTATCAGGAATTTTAGGATTTTAGGAAAATTTTTAGGTAAAAAGTTTTACGTAACTACTTCTAATTTTTTTTTTGTAAATTTCCAATCGAAGTTTGAAAACATCCTCTTGGATTATATGGAATATTTGGGGATCTCTTTTTAGGTACAAAGTTTTACGTAACAATTTCAATAGTTTTTCTGTAAATTTCCAATCGAAAGTTTCTGTGAGTTTCGTGATTTTTTTTTATTTTTGTTCATTTCCTACCAAATAGTCAGGAAATTCAGTGATATTAGGTATATTTCTATAGTTTTGTATACTTATCTGAACAAATTATAGAAAGTTTCATAATTTTGAGCAAAATTGAATAAGTTTTCATTGTTTAAATAATTTATCGTTTGATATTGTATTATAAGATAGTAAAGCTCTTGGAAAGTTTGAAAAAAATTTATAAAACGATCATTTTGTACAGCTTGTATATCTGGAATTAATATTTTTCTAGCAATACTACACTAAACAATATTAGCACAACCAATTTTTTTTTTAATTTTCATGTATTTTGTGTTATGTATTTAAGATTTTTTTATAAAATTTTCAAATTTTCCATGCGATTACCATCGCGTTGTAAAAAACTTCTGTGATTTTGTTATATCTGTATAGTTTTTGTATATATATCCTGTTGGATTATCAGGAATTTTAGGATTTTAGGAAAATTTTTAGGTAAAAAGTTTTACGTGACTATTTCTGTATTTTTTTTTTCTGTAAATTTCCAATCGAATTTTGAAAACATCCTCTTGGATTATAAGGAATTTTAGGGGATATCAGTGAAATTTTTAGGTACAAAGTTTTACGTAACATCGCGTTGTAAACAAATTTTGTGGTTTTGTGGTCTGCATAGTTTTTGTATACATATCCTGTTGGATTATCAGGAATTTTAGGATTTTAGGAAAATTTTTAGGTAAAAAGTTTTACGTAACTATTTCTGTATTTTTTTTTTCTGTAAATTTCCAATCGAATTTTGAAAACATCCTCTTGGATTATGAGGAAGTTTAGGGGATATCAGTGACATTTTTAGGTACAAAGTTTTACGTAACATCGCGTTGTAAAATTTTTTTGTGGTTTTGTTGTCTGCATATTTTTTGTATGCATATGCTGTTGGATTGTCAGGAATTTTAAGATTTTAGGATTTTTTTAGGTACAAAGTTTTACGTAACTACTTCTATATTTTTTTCTGTAAATTTCCAATCGAATTTTGAAAACAACCTCTTGGATTATAAGGAATTTAAGGGGATCTCAGTGAAATTTTCAGGTACACAGTTTTACGTAACAATATTAATAGTTTTTCTGTAAATTTCCAATCAAAATTTCGGTGAGTTTTGTGCATTTCCTACCAAATAGTCAGGAATTTCAGTGATATTAGTTACATTTCTATAGTTTTGTATACATATCTGAACGAATCATAGATAATTTCATAATTTTGAGCGAAATTTAATTAGTTTTTATTGTTTAAATAGTTTATCATATTAGTTTATAAAATTATTATAAAATTATCATCTTATACAGCTTGTATTTCTGGACTTAATATTTTTCTAGCAATACTCCACACAACAATACTAGCACTAGCAATTTGGATTTTTCAGATATTCAAAACGTTTTATGTGTTTTGTGACATTTTCATGTCTTTAAGAATATAAAAAAAATTAAATAAACAATTAACAATAAATACAATAAATAAACATTAAGTAGTCAGATTTCAATTTTTTTTTAACATTTTTGGGTTTTCGCCAATAACTTTTTAATGTACACAAAAGCCTGCCATGGTTTAGTGATGAAAATACTTTCTTTGAATACATAAAAGGTGTCAGATTTCTATTTTTTAAACATTTTTTGGGTTTTCACGAATAATTTTAGATAGAAAATGTAGGGTTTTTATCTAATCTGTTTATTTAAAGGGCAACAATAAGTGGTCAGATTTCTATTTTTTTTTAAACATTTTTTGGTTTTCACCAATAACTTTTTAATGTACACAAATGCCGGCCATGGTTTAGTGATGAAAATACTCGCTTTGAATACATATAAGTGGTCAGATTTTTATTTTTTTAAACATTTTTGGGGTTTTCACGAATATTTTAGATAGAAAATCTAGGGGTTTTTATCTAACCGGTATTTTCTATCTAAAATTATTCGTGAAAACCACAAAAATGTTAAAAAAAAAATTGGAATTCTATTGGAATTGGAATAGGAATTGAAAATTTTACAATGGATTTTAAAGTTTTGTCAGACTAATTGAAATTTTGACTTAAGTAGAAAATAAAATTATGACGGACATAATTAATTAAATACGGCATGAATCATTAAAACTTTTACAAGAATCGTTGTAATGTTCACAGAAATAAAAGAATATTTGACAGAATATTTTTTTATAGTGTCTTCAAACTTTTATGTTTCATTTTAGAATGTTATTAGTTATTATTGAAGTTATGACAGAATAATTGAAATAAGTAATTAAATACGGCATGAATCATTAAAACTTTTGCAATAATCGTTATAAAGTTCACAGAAATAATAGAATATTGTTAATATTGTTATTATGTTAAGATGTAAATATGTTATGTTGTTTTTATTATTTCTTCTTCACTTTACTAGACTACTTTCGGCTATCTTTCAGCCATCTTCAGGGGTGTTAATTGTTTTGAGTTCAATATATATGATTTTCGATAAAACAATTATAAATGTGTTGACTTTAAATTATTTATTTGTTTGTCAAATTTTGAAGTGTGTGGATGAAAATGGATGAAACTATAACAGACATATTTATAGTTATTATTGCACTTTTGACAGAAAAATTCAAATTTTCGTAGAAATATTTGATGTTTTCAATTGGTACCTTCAATTTATCTGGATTTTTGTGCAGGTTAATGAGCATTGTAAATTCAGAAATTGGAATTTAAAACCTTTGTATGATCTTTGACATACCTACACGAAGGAAAATTTCTTGAATTTTCGAATAATCGGAGTCCACATGTTATGAACTTTAAAAATTTATAAATGTTTTGACTTTTTATTATTTATTTGAGGCGGAAAGACCCTATGGGGTCGATAGCCTAATAAAGATTGTTTATATATATTATTTATTTATTTGTCAAATTTTGAAGTGTGTGGATGAAAATGGATGCAACTATTACAGAAATATTTATAGTTATTATTGCACTTTTGGCAGAAAAATTCAAATTTTCGTAGAAATATTTGATGTTTTCAATTGGATGTTTCGACTTATCTGGATTTTTGTGCAGATTAATGTGCAAGGTAAATTCAGAAATTGGAATTTAAACCCTTTTAATGATCTTTGACATACCTACATGAAGGAAAATTTCTTGAATTTTCGAATAATCGGAGTCCACATGTTATGAACTTTAAAAATTTATAAATGTGTTGACTTTTAATTATTTACTTATTTGTCAAATTTTGAAGTGTGTGGATGAAAATTGATAAAACTATAACAGAAATATTTATAGTTAGTATTGCACTTTTGACAGAAAAATTCAAATTTTCGTAGAATATTTGATGTTTTCAATTGGATCCTTCAATTTATATGGATTTTTGTGCAGGTTAATGAGCATTGTAAACTCAGAAATTGGGATTTAAAACCTTAGTATGATCTTTGACATACCTACACGAAGGATTTTTTTTTAAATTTTCGAATAATCGGAGTCCACATGTTATGAACTTTAAAAATTTATAAATGTTTTGACTTTTAATTATTTATTTATTTGTCAAATTTTGAAGTGTGTGGATGAAAATGGATGAAACTATAACAGAAATATTTATAGTTATTATCGCACTTTTGACAGAAAAATTCAAATTTTCGTAGAAATATTTGATGTTTTCAATTGGATGTTTCGACTTATCTGGATTTTTGTGCAGGTTAATGTGCATTGTAAATTCAGAAATTGGAATTTAAAACCTTTGTATGATCTTTGATATACCTACACGAAGGAAAAATTTTGAATTTTCGAATAATCGGAGTTCACATGTTATGAACTTTTCACGGAATGTCGGATTCGTGGACTTTCGTTAAATTTTCAATTCATGTCATTAGATATTATCTTGAAATTTTGCATTTTTACACAATTTTCAGTCAACTTGCAATTTTCATTGAATACTATACAAGATGTTTCAACAACTATATAATTTTCAATTGTTTGCACTTTTATGCTGTATTAGATTAAAATATAAGTGAATTGTTATCGAATTTTGTATATTTAAATAATTATCAATTTATTTGTATTTTTCTGCTGGTTTAGATTCATAAATTGGAAATTAAAATGATATCTTTGATTTAGTAAAATGAAAAGTTCTGTAATTATCGAATAATTGTCATCCGCATGTAATGAATTTTTCACGGTATATCGAATTCATGGATTTTTATCTAACATTCGTATAATATCATTGGAGATTGTATACATTGACATAATCTGAGTAATCTAGGATCTAAGTAATCTAAGTAATCAATAATCCAACCTAACCTAAGCTAACCTAACCTAACCTAACCTACTTTTAATTTTCTCACACATTTGAACAACTTGAACAACTTGAAAAAACATACAATAAAAAAATCTCTTTGATATGTGATTAGATATCAAATCAAAGATGTCAAAGATCAAGCGTGATTTCCAAAAATTTGCACTATTTCGATTTTCATCATTTTGTGAAACGAGAATTTTTAAGTAAAAATCACTCAGTACATCTAATGGGTATAAAGATTTTAGACAAGCTAATGCCGTAAATATGAATGGATTAATTTATTTATAAATTTATTGAATTTAATGAAATTGCATTATTAATTTATGGAAAATTAATAATGAAAAAAGTCCCGAATAACATCATTAATTAAGTTAAGTAAATAAATAAAAATAAAATATCTATTGTATCCAAAGTAATTGGCTATTTACCACCGTTCTCACAATGTACGATTCAAACATTGCAAATGCTTGCCAGATCTGATTTTAAACTTTATGTTTTCGGGTTAAGCAGGGCACATAAATACATATTAATCTAACAACCAGATTTAACAGCACATGCCGCTTTGACTGACCTCACCCTTCTGGGACTCCCTGACAAATTGCATGAATTAAATTGTTTAATATAATATGCTACTGTTCCATAACCTTTGGATTATATAATTAGTATGAATTTGAGTATTAAAATTGTTTAAGTTTAAAGTTTTATCCATAAATTACCAGTTATACTATTATTACTATTATAATTACTATTATAATTAAGGTTATACTATTATTAAGTACTTACTGGTAAAAAAATATTTGTATTGTATTTTATGATTTATTTATCTTATTTCGCCTGACTAGTTTCTGTTTTATATATAACCATCTTCAGAGGCATGCATTCAATGTTTATACATTTTGAATTCACATTAAATGTAATTTTTAAAATTTGATAATTGTCTATTAAAATATAAAAATTGTTACTAATTATTGACATTTATGTCGGAAATTGTTATAATTCCAGTACGTTGCTCCAGATTACTGATGTTTTGGAAATATTTCTATTAAAATGATTGCGATTTCTTAGTCTCCTTTAGAAGGCGGTGCACCATATAATATTCAAAGCGTCTTAAATTATTTAAAATAAATTATTCTAATCCGATTTAATTACCATTTGGCATCGCTAATATATGCTATTGCTTTCATACCACGTATAAATCGTGGATTGTTCAAATTTTGCAGATCTGATTTTAAATATTATGGCTGGAGCTGCGCGTTGAATATTAATATCGCGCAAATAAATACATAAATCAAACACCCCTACTACAGATTTACTCTTTCTTTTGGGATTTCCTGGGAAATAGGATTTATTCGATTGTTCTATTCATATGCTACTGTTTGAAAACGTTGTGGAAAATAGATTTTTTTGTTTGGCACCTATATTTTTATTTATTTATTCATTAACATATTTAACAATTACAATTTTATATATTAATGATATGTAAATTATTATACCGGGTGTACATTTCAAAACTAGCCAGTCTCAATAACTTTTGAATGTAAGCTAACTTGACAAAAATAAAAAACAAGTCGATTGAGTTTTGAATTTTGAAAGTGGGGGTGGCTAGGGAGTCAAAAATACTTTCCTCAAGAAAAAAATTAACAATTTATTAATTGTAATAATAAAGTCGCTTTGAAATTTTCAAAATTCCATTAATAAATAGTTGTTTTTCCTGTAACTATTTTGATTGTGTAAGAATTTTGCCAATTCCTACTACATTATATTTTTTTGTATGTACATAATACTTTTGTCGGTCTGTTTTTTAAGCAGGGAATATTTAGTAATCTAAAAACTTAGTTATGTAAATAATATTAAAAAACAGGTTTTCTCTTATGTATTTCAAATTTGACTCCATGCTCTATGCTACCTCTATTTTGATTATATATTACAAGGTACTCCACATTTTCAGACCTGAGGCACCACCTGGTGGCATACAGAACATTATATCATTTCAGTAGTATTTTATTGATCGCAGGAAAAACGTAATATTGCAGAAATTTCAAACCTGTGATAGGTGGCGCCTTCAATTTAATATACAAGGAGTACACTATACATGTTGTACACACATAATGAAATATGAAATATACATGAAATAATTTTCATCGTAGTTTTGCCTCAAAATCAAGAGTGCAATGAAATGTTGTATGCTACAAAAATAAATTCAGTGATTGTATTTTTATATCTGTAGCATGTCCGAATTGATTGATTAAACCACAAGTGAGATAATAGTAGACACTCACTTTCTGTTTTTGCACACCTCAAAACGGATACTTCCCTTGAAATATGGAATTCAAAAATTTTAAAGCTATCAAGACTTTTTAATTAGTAGAGAAAGTTTCCTTTATCACAGTGTTTCTCCTAGTTTTCCTTCATTCTGACACTACCATAAGAAATTTTACAAATCCCAATCAATACAAAAAAATTAATGTTCATCGTAGATTTGCCTGAATATCAAAAGTGCTATGAAATCTTGTATGCTACAAAAAAATTCAGTGATAATCTTTTTATATCTGTAGCATGTCCGAAATTATTGATAAAACCATAAGTATGATAATAATAGTAGACAGTCACTTCCTGTTTTTCCACACCTCAAAATGGATACGTCCCTTGAAATATGGAATTCAAACATTTTAAAGCTATTAAGACTTTTTAAGTAGTAGAGAAAGTTTCCTTTATCACAGTGTTTCTCCTAGTTTTCCTTCCTTCTGAGACTACCATAAGAAATTTTACAAATTCCAATCAATACAAAAAAATTAATGTTCATCGTAGATTTGCCTGACAATCAAAAGTGCTATGAAATGTTGTATGCTACAAAAAAATTCAGTGATAATCTTTTATATCTGTAGCATGTCCGAAATTATTGATAAAACCACAAGTATGATAATAATAGTAGACAGTCACTTCCTGTTTTTCCACACCTCAAAATGGATACGTCCCTTGAAATATGGAATTCAAAAATTTTAAAGCTATTAAGACTTTTTAAGTAGTAGAGAAAGTTTCCTTTATCACAGTGTTTCTCCTAGTTTTCCTTCCTTCTGACAGTACCATAAGAGTTTTTACAAATCCCAATCAATACAAAAAAATTAATGTTCATCGTAGTTTTGGCTGAAAATCAAAAGTGCTATGATATGTTGTATGCTACAAAAAAAATTCAGTGATAATCTTTTTATATCTGTAGCATGTCCGAAATTATTGATAAAACCACAAGTATGATAATATTAGTAGACAGTCACTTCCTGTTTTTCCACACCTCAATATGGATACGTCCCTTGAAATATGGAATTCAAAAATTTTAAAGCTATTATGACTTTTTAAGTAGTGGAGAAAGTTTCCTTTATCACAGTGTCTCTCCTAGTTTTCCTTCCTTCTGACACTACCATAAGAATTTTTACAAATTCCAATCAATACAAAAAAAATAATGTTCATCGTAGTTTTGCCTGAAAATCAAAAGTGCTATGAAATGTTGTATGCTACAAAAAAAACAGTGATAATCTTTTTATATCTGTAGCATATCCGAAATTATTGATAAAACCACAAGTCTGATAATTATAGTAGACAGCCACTTCCTGTTTTTCCACATCTCAAAATGGATACGTCCCTTGAAATATGGAATTCTAAAATTTTAAAGCTATTAAGACTTTTTAAGTAGTGGAGAAAGTTTCCTTTATCACAGTGTTTCTCCTGGTTTTCCTTCCTTCTGACACTACCATAAGAAATTTTACAAATCCCAATCAATACAAAAAAAATAGTGTTCATCGTAGATTTGCCTGAATATCACAAGTGCTATGATATGTTGTATGCTAAAAAAAAAATTCAGTGATAATCTTTTTATATCTGTAGCATGTCCGAAATTATTGATAAAACCACAAGTATAATAATAATAGTAGACACTCACTTCCTGTTTTTCCACACCTCAAAATGGATACGTCCCTTGAAATATGGAATGCAAACATTTTAAAACTATTAAGACTTTTCAAGTAGTAGAGAAAGTTTCCTTTATCACAGTGTTTCTCCTAGTTTTCCTTCCTTCTGACACTACCATAAGAAATTTTACAAATCCCAATCAATACAAAAAAAATAATGTTCATCGTAGATTTTCCTGAAAATCAAGAGTGCTATGAAATGTTGTATGCCACAAAATAATTCAGTGATAATCTTTTTATATCTGTAGCATGTCCGAAATTATTGATAAAACCACAAGTATGATAATAATAGTAGACAGTCACTTCCTGTTTTTCCACACCTCAAAACGGATACTTCCCTTGAAGTATGGAATTCAAATATTTTAAAGCTATCAAGACTTTTTAAGTAGTAGAGAAAGTTTCCTTTATCACAGTGTTTCTCCTAGTTTTCCTTCCTTCTGACACTACCATAAGAAATTTTACAAATCCCAATCAATACAAAAAAAATAATGTTCATCGTAGATTTTCCTGAAAATCAAGAGTGCTATGAAATGTTGTATGCTACAAAATAATTCAGTGATAATCTTTTTATATCTGTAGCATGTCCGAAATTATTGATAAAACCACAAGTATGATAATAATAGTAGACAGTCACTTCCTGTTTTTCCACACCTCAAAACGGATACTTCCCTTGAAGTATGGAATTCAAATATTTTAAAGCTATCAAGACTTTTTAAGTAGTAGAGAAAGTTTCCTTTATCACAGTGTTTCTCCTAGTTTTCCTTCCTTCTGACACTACCATAAGAAATTTTACAAATCCCAATCAATACAAAAAAAATAATGTTCATCGTAGATTTTCCTGAAAATCAAGAGTGCTATGAAATGTTGTATGCTACAAAATAATTCAGTGATAATCTTTTTATATCTGTAGCATGTCCGAAATTATTGATAAAACCACAAGTATGATAATATTAGTAGACAGTCACTTCCTGTTTTTCCACACCTCAAAATGGATACGTCCCTTGAAATATGGAATTCAAAAATTTTAAAGCTGTTAAGACTTTTTAAGTAGTGGAGAAAGTTTCCTTTATCACAGTGTTTCTCCTAGTTTTCCTTCCTTCTGACACTACCATAAGAAATTTTACAAATTCCAATCAATACAAAAAAAATAATGTTCATCGTAGATTTGCCTGAAAATCAAAAGTGCTATGAAATGTTGTATGCTACAAAAAAATTCAGTGATAGTCTTTTTATATCTGTAGCATGTCCGAAGTTATTGATAAAACCACAAGTATGATAATAATAGTAGACAGTCACTTCCTGTTTTTCCACACCTCAAAATGGATACGTCCCTTGAAATATGGAATTCAAAAATTTTAAAGCTATTAAGACTTTTTAAGTAGTAGAGAAAGTTTCCTTTATCACAGTGTTTCTCCTAGTTTTCCTTCCTTCTGACAGTACCATAAGAGTTTTTACAAATCCCAATCAATACAAAAAAATTAATGTTCATCGTAGTTTTGGCTGAAAATCAAAAGTGCTATGATATGTTGTATGCTACAAAAAAAATTCAGTGATAATCTTTTTATATCTGTAGCATGTCCGAAATTATTGATAAAACCACAAGTATGATAATATTAGTAGACAGTCACTTCCTGTTTTTCCACACCTCAATATGGATACGTCCCTTGAAATATGGAATTCAAAAATTTTAAAGCTATTATGACTTTTTAAGTAGTGGAGAAAGTTTCCTTTATCACAGTGTCTCTCCTAGTTTTCCTTCCTTCTGACACTACCATAAGAATTTTTACAAATTCCAATCAATACAAAAAAAATAATGTTCATCGTAGTTTTGCCTGAAAATCAAAAGTGCTATGAAATGTTGTATGCTACAAAAAAAACAGTGATAATCTTTTTATATCTGTAGCATATCCGAAATTATTGATAAAACCACAAGTCTGATAATTATAGTAGACAGCCACTTCCTGTTTTTCCACATCTCAAAATGGATACGTCCCTTGAAATATGGAATTCTAAAATTTTAAAGCTATTAAGACTTTTTAAGTAGTGGAGAAAGTTTCCTTTATCACAGTGTTTCTCCTGGTTTTCCTTCCTTCTGACACTACCATAAGAAATTTTACAAATCCCAATCAATACAAAAAAAATAGTGTTCATCGTAGATTTGCCTGAATATCACAAGTGCTATGATATGTTGTATGCTAAAAAAAAAATTCAGTGATAATCTTTTTATATCTGTAGCATGTCCGAAATTATTGATAAAACCACAAGTATAATAATAATAGTAGACACTCACTTCCTGTTTTTCCACACCTCAAAATGGATACGTCCCTTGAAATATGGAATGCAAACATTTTAAAACTATTAAGACTTTTCAAGTAGTAGAGAAAGTTTCCTTTATCACAGTGTTTCTCCTAGTTTTCCTTCCTTCTGACACTACCATAAGAAATTTTACAAATCCCAATCAATACAAAAAAAATAATGTTCATCGTAGATTTTCCTGAAAATCAAGAGTGCTATGAAATGTTGTATGCCACAAAATAATTCAGTGATAATCTTTTTATATCTGTAGCATGTCCGAAATTATTGATAAAACCACAAGTATGATAATAATAGTAGACAGTCACTTCCTGTTTTTCCACACCTCAAAACGGATACTTCCCTTGAAGTATGGAATTCAAATATTTTAAAGCTATCAAGACTTTTTAAGTAGTAGAGAAAGTTTCCTTTATCACAGTGTTTCTCCTAGTTTTCCTTCCTTCTGACACTACCATAAGAAATTTTACAAATCCCAATCAATACAAAAAAAATAATGTTCATCGTAGATTTTCCTGAAAATCAAGAGTGCTATGAAATGTTGTATGCTACAAAATAATTCAGTGATAATCTTTTTATATCTGTAGCATGTCCGAAATTATTGATAAAACCACAAGTATGATAATAATAGTAGACAGTCACTTCCTGTTTTTCCACACCTCAAAACGGATACTTCCCTTGAAGTATGGAATTCAAATATTTTAAAGCTATCAAGACTTTTTAAGTAGTAGAGAAAGTTTCCTTTATCACAGTGTTTCTCCTAGTTTTCCTTCCTTCTGACACTACCATAAGAAATTTTACAAATCCCAATCAATACAAAAAAAATAATGTTCATCGTAGATTTTCCTGAAAATCAAGAGTGCTATGAAATGTTGTATGCTACAAAATAATTCAGTGATAATCTTTTTATATCTGTAGCATGTCCGAAATTATTGATAAAACCACAAGTATGATAATAATAGTAGACAGTCACTTCATGTTTTTCCACACCTCAAAATGGATACGTCCCTTGAAATATGGAATTCAAACATTTTAAAGCTATTAAGACTTTTTAAGTAGTAGAGAAAGTTTCCTTTATCACAGTGTTTCTCCTAGTTTTCCTTCCTTCTGACATTACCATAAGAAATTTTACAAATTCCAATCAATTCAAAAAAATTAATGTTCATTGTAGATTTGCCTGAAAATCAAAAGTGCTATGAAATCTTGTATGCTACAAAAAAATTCAGTGATAATCTTTTTATATCTGTAGCATGTCCGAAATTATTGATAAAACCACAAGTATGATAATAATAGTAGACAGTCACTTCATGTTTTTCCACACCTCAAAATGGATACGTCCCTTGAAATATGGAATTCAAACATTTTAAAGCTATTAAGACTTTTTAAGTAGTAGAGAAAGTTTCCTTTATCACAGTGTTTCTCCTAGTTTTCCTTCCTTCTGACATTACCATAAGAAATTTTACAAATTCCAATCAATTCAAAAAAATTAATGTTCATTGTAGATTTGCCTGAAAATCAAAAGTGCTATGAAATCTTGTATGCTACAAAAAAATTCAGTGATAATCTTTTTATATCTGTAGCATGTCCGAAATTATTGATAAAACCACAAGTATGATAATAATAGTAGACAGTCACTTCCTGTTTTTCCACACCTCAAAATGGATACATCCCTTGAAATATGGAATTCAAAAATTTTAAAGCTATTGAGATTTTTTAAGTAGTAGAGAAAGTTTTCTTTATCAGAGTGTTTCTTCTAGTTTTCCTTCCTTCTGACACTACCATAAGAAATTTTACAAATTCCAATCAATACAAAAAAATTAATGTTCATCGTAGATTTGCCTGAAAATCAAAAGGGCTATGAAATGTTGTATGCTACAAAAAAAAATTCAGTGATAATCTTTTTATATCTGTAGCATGTCCGAAATTATTGATAAAACCACAAGTATGATAATAATAGTAGACAGTCACTTCCTGTTTTTCCACACCTCAAAATGGATACGTCCCTTGAAATATGGAATTCAAACATTTTAAAGCTATTAAGATTTTTTAAGTAGTAGAGAAAGTTTCCTTTATCACAGTGTTTCTCCTAGTTTTCCTTCCTTCTGACACTACCATAAGAAATTTTACAAATCCCAATCAATACAAAAAAATAATGTTCATCGTAGATTTTCCTGAAAATCAAGAGTGCTATGAAATTTTGTATGCTACAAAAAAATTCAGTGATAATCTTTTTATATCTGTCGCATGTCCGAAATTATTGATAAAACCACAAGTATGATAATAATAGTAGACAGTCACTTCCTGTTTTTCCACACCTCAAAATGGATACGTCCCTTGAAATATGGAATTCAAACATTTTAAAGCTATTAAGACTTTTTAAGTAGTAGAGAAAGTTTCCTTTATCACAGTGTTTCTCCTAGTTTTCTTTCCTTCTGGCACTACCTTACCGACAAAAGCAAGAATCACCTTTACCTGAACTACCTCTACTTCCCACATCTGTTGGTAATATAGAAAATTCCACTGACAATACAATTAATACCATGAGATATTCTTTTCAGCCTTTTTGGCATCAGTTTGGTTTCTTCAAAATGAGGAAGACTTTTTGAATTCGCGAATAAAATCTTCCATTAGAATTTTTTTATAAAGTTGTTTCTTCTCTATCATCAGACATTGCCATCGAAGTACGTGGAATTCTGTTAAATCCGTAAAACTCTCGAGACAAAATTATTGGTCCAATATAGGTTTGCTACCAATAATTACCAACCAATTATTACTAATTACCACCCATTAATATATACCTAAATCTAAAACGTTTACACATCTTATATATTTATTAAATAAGTAAATAAAACACTAGGTTGTTTAAGTTTCACAGATTTATTGCCACTAACTACTAAGCAGTTAGTAGCAATAAATCTGTGAAACTTAAACAGTAAAACACTAGGTTGTTTAAGTTTCACAGATTTATTGCTACTTACTGCTTAGTAGTTAATAGGAATAAATCTGTGAAAGTTAAACTCTAAAACGCCAATTAAAATTTTTATAAACTATTCTCTGTATTACTTTTATATTAATAATGTCATTAATAATATCAAACTTATTTATTTTTATAAAACATCCCCTCTCTATAGGATTAATTTTATTAAGCCAAACTATTATAATTTCCCTGTGAAACTTAAACATGTATTTTATTTACCTATTTTACTATGGAGTTTCATCAAGTATCTGCCTTATCAATCCAATATTATGTATTTATTATAATCTAACATACAACATATAGCGTTTAATAATTTAATTGAGTACAAACAAAAATAAGACCTCACAGAGCCAATTGTGATTACATTATCATAATGCCCTTATATGAGTCATTATCATAAAGCCCTTATATGAGTATTATGAGTACAGGTACATACACAGATTCCTAATCACATCCAATCCTGATTAATTCATGGTTTGTAGCAAATCCAATAGCATTTGTTCCAAAAATCCCCATGGATTTGCTCATACAATTCGTGTATAATATCAGCAAGTGAAGCTCGAATAAATACAATAATTGAAATTGCAAATTCTCTGCTCTCGTTGCAGAAATAACTTTATATTTGTTAATAAATAAATTGCAATAATTAACACGATAATTTTCAGTATTTGCTGATTTTTCAAAGTCCATGAGTTTTCTTTACATTGTTTTTCCCTAAACATTATATTTTCTAAATTAGAAGAAACTGCTTAATAGTGTCAAATACAATAATTAAAATTGCGAACAAAGTGACCTTACAATAACTATCGTTGCAGAAGTCACTTTATATTTATTAATAAATAAATTGCAGTAATTAACAAGATAATTTTCAGTATTTGCTGATATTTCAAAGTCCATGAGTTTTCTTTACACTGTTTTTCCCTTAATATTATATTTTCTGAATTAAAAGAAACTGTTTAAAAGTGTCAAATACAATAATTGAAATTGCGAACAAAGTGACCTTACTATAACTATCGTAGCAGAAATCACTTAATATTTATTAATAAATAAATTGCAATAATTAACAAGATAATTTTCAGGATTTACTAATTTTTCAGAGTTCAGATTTCTTTATACTGTTTTTTTTCCCTAAACATTATATTTTCTAAATAAACTGTTTAAAAGTGTAATGTACATCAATTATTTACTGTTAGTATTAGAGAATTGAATGATTACTATAACGTAAGTTGTTATTAAATTAACAAAAGTAAATAACATTGAAAAATCAACGTTGAAAAATCCAGCCGCTGTAAATCTTGGACATCTTGCGTTTGCTTGGTGTACCAAAATAAATAGTTTGTCTCTTAATATTGGAATTCCAGAATATCGGTTAAGTGCTTTGTAGGCTACTGTTATTGTTTTTCGTCCTTCATTAGTAACTTGTTCACATTTTGTAGCTATAACCACTCCTTGCGCCTAAAATTAAAATAAAATATTTTTATTATTTAAAAGTTATTACCATTTATGAGACACACAGGTGTGGATAGTTTGAGCTAAACGTATTGGTCCGAAGAATAAGATATTCTTGAACTATTGATTTTTTTTTCGGCGTTCGAAATTATAGTTAAAGACATAAACATATTAAAAGAGTAAATACCCACTTTCTACTTTGTCATATCCGTAAATCCAAGTAGACACCTATTTCCGCTAATTTTTTTTATTTCACCGTGAGATTTTCGAAATTATTGATACAGAAATAAATATATCGAAAAAGTAAATACTCACTTTCTATTTTTTCACATACGTGAGTCAAAATAGATACCTATTTCCGCTGAAATATGAAATTCTAAAATTTGAGCTTGAACTATACTATTTTCCCGAAGAATAAGATATTCTTGAACTATTGATTTTTTTTCGGCGTTCGAAATTATTTTTAAAGACATAAACATATTGAAAGAGTAAATACCCACTTTCTACTTTGTCACATCCGTAAATCAAAATAGATACCTATTTCCGCTGATTTTTTTTATTTCTCTGTGAGATTTTCAAAATTATTGATACAGAAATAAGTATATCGAAAAAGTAAATACCCACTTTCTATTTTTTCACATACGTAAGTCAAAATAGATACCTATTTCCGCTGAAATCTGAAATTCTAAAATTTGAGCTTGAGCTAAACATATTTTCCCGAAGAATAAGATATTCTTGAACTATTGATTTTTTTTCGGCGTTCGAAATTATTGTTAAAGACATGAACATATCGAAAGAGTAAAAACCAACTTTCTACTTTGTGCAATCTGTAAATCAAAATAGATACCTATTTCCGCTGAATTTTTTTATTTCTCTTTGCGATTTTCAAAATTATTGATACAGAAATAAGTATATCGAAAAAGTAAATACCCACTTTCTATTTTTTCACATACGTAAGTCAAAATAGATACCTATTTCCGCTGAAATCTGAAATTCTAAAATTTGAGCTTGCGCTAAACATATTTTCCCGAAGAATAAGATATTCTTGAACTATTGATTTTTTTTCGGCGTTCGAAATTATTGTTAAAGACATGAACATATCGAAAGAGTAAAAACCAACTTTCTACTTTGTGACATCTGTAAATCAAAATAGATACCTATTTCCGCTGAATTTTTTTATTTCTCTGTGAGATTTTCAAAATTATTGATACAGAAATAAGTATATCGAAAAAGTAAATACCCACTTTCTATTTTTTCACATACGTAAGTCAAAATAGATACCTATTTCCGCTGAAATCTGAAATTCTAAAATTTGAGCTTGAGCTAAACATATTTTCCCGAAGAATAAGATATTCTTGAACTATTGATTTTTTTTCGGCGTTCGAAATTATTGTTAAAGACATGAACATATCGAAAGAGTAAAAACCAACTTTCTACTTTGTGACATCTGTAAATCAAAATAGTTACCTATTTCCGCTGATTTTTTTTATTTCTCTGTGAGATTTTCAAAATTATTGATACAGAAATAAATATATCGAAAAAGTAAATACCCACTTTCTATTTTTTCACATACGTGAGTCAAAATAGATACCTATTTCCGCTGAAATCTGAAATTCTAAAATTTGATCTTGAGCTAAACATATTTTCCCGAAGAATAAGATATTCTTGAACTATTGATTTTTTTTCGGCGTTCGAAATTATTGTTAAAGACATGAACATATCGAAAGAGTAAAAACCAACTTTCTACTTTGTGACATCGGTAAATCAAAATAGATACCTATTTCCGCTGATTTTTTTTATTTCTCTGTGAGATTTTCAAAATTATTGATACAGAAATAAATATATCGAAAAAGTA
Source organism: Othius punctulatus (assembly GCA_951805005.1). Classification (NCBI taxonomy): domain Eukaryota; kingdom Metazoa; phylum Arthropoda; class Insecta; order Coleoptera; family Staphylinidae; genus Othius; species Othius punctulatus. The sequence continues at coordinate 17,318,282 of OX638141.1, forward strand.
AATACTCACTTTCTATTTTTTCACATACGTAAGTCAAAATAGATACCTATTTCCGCTGAAATCTGAAATTCTAAAATTTGAGCTTGAGCTAAACATATTTTCCCGAAGAATAAGATATTCTTGAACTATTGATTTTTTTTCGGCGTTCGCAATTATTGTTAAAGACATGAACATATCGAAATAGTAAAAACCAACTTTCTACTTTGTGACATCTGTAAATCAAAATAGATACCTATTTCCGCTTTTTTTTTTTATTTCTCTTTGAGATTTTCAAAATTATTGATACAGAAATAAGTATATCGAAAAAGTAAATACCCACTTTCTATTTTTTCACATACGTAAGTCAAAATAGATACCTATTTCCGCTGAAATCTGAAATTCTAAAATTTGAGCTTGAGCTAATCATATTTTCCCGAAGAATAAGATATTCTTGAACTATTGATTTTTTTTCGGCGTTCGAAATTATTGTTAAAGACATGAACATATCGAAAGAGTAAAAACCAACTTTCTACTTTGTGCAATCTGTAAATCAAAATAGATACCTATTTCCGCTGATTTTTTTATTTCTCTGTAAGATTTTCAAAATTATTGATACAGAAATAAGTATATCGAAAAAGTAAATACCCACTTTCTATTTTTTCACATACGTAAGTCAAAATAGATACCTATTTCCGCTGAAATCTGAAATTCTAAAATTTGAGCTTGAGCTAAACATATTTTCCCGAAGAATAAGATATTCTTGAACTATTGATTTTTTTTCGGCGTTCGAAATTATTGTTAAAGACATGAACATATCGAAAGAGTAAAAACCAACTTTCTACTTTGTGCAATCTGTAAATCAAAATAGATACCTATTTCCGCTGAATTTTTTTATTTCTCTGTAAGATTTTCAAAATTATTGATACAGAAATAAGTATATCGAAAAAGTAAATACTCACTTTCTATTTTTCACATACGTAAGTCAAAATAGATACCTATTTCCGCTGAAATCTGAAATTCTAAAATTTGAGCTTGAGCTAAACATATTTTCCCGAAGAATAAGATATTCTTGAACTATTGATTTTTTTTCGGCGTTCGAAATTATTGTTAAAGACATGAACATATCGAAAGAGTAAAAACCAACTTTCTACTTTGTGACATCTGTAAATCAAAATAGTTACCTATTTCCGCTTTTTTTTTTATTTCTCTGTGAGATTTTCAAAATTATTGATACAGAAATAAGTATATCGAAAAAGTAAATACCCACTTTCTATTCTTTCACATACGTAAGTCAAAATAGATACCTATTTCCGCTGAAATCTGAAATTCTAAAATTTGAGCTTGAGCTAAACATATTTTCCCGAAGAATAAGATATTCTTGAACTATTGATTTTTTTTTTTCGGCGTTCGAAATTATTGTTAAAGACATAAACATATCGAAAGAGTAAATACCCACTTTCTACTTTGTCACATCCGTAAATCAAAATAGATACCTATTTCCGCTGTTTTTTTTTATTTCTCTGTGAGATTTTCAAAATTATTGATACAGAAATAAGTATATCGAAAAAATAAATACCCACTTTCTATTCTTTCACATACGTAAGTCAAAATAGATACCTATTTGCGCTGAAATCTGAAATTCTAAAATTTTCTCGAAATATAATGCATGTACAGTTTTATGAAAAATACTTGCTCAAAAGATGATGGAAGGTGGAGGAAGGTGGAGTAGTGCTAAGATACAATTAAGATAAAATTGCAGGGTTTTCCATCAGCAACCCCAATATCAATATGGGGTTCACAGAAACATGGTTCATCGCGATCTTCCAAATGAAAATACGTTCATGTTTCTGTCACTTCCGGTTGTGCCGGAAGTGACCAACTTGTTACAACTTGTGACAACTTGTTATTTTAATTGGAACACCCTGTATATTTTTACATATTCAGATTGCTCGTTCAACTCTGAACATATTTTGTGAAGCCCATTGAGAACTTATCTTTAGTAGTTTTTGAGGAAAAATATAATTTCCGAAATTTTTGCTTCAAATAGACGATTTGAAATATATTCATAATTACTGTTATGCATGAAATAGAAACTTAAATTTTGTGGTGCCCAATAAAATCAACCAATGTGCCAAAAGCCTCAAGCCTACACTGATAATCTGATCGGTAAATGCAATTCAAACTTTTGAAGGCACGCTTTGTAAGAATAATCAAGATACCTATCAATCCACGATTTACTATCTTAAACTATATATTTTTTATGAAAAACATATGTTAGATTGAGCAAGAACTCTTAGGCTCGTATCTATAGTCCAGGACCTGAGCTTGAGTTCGACTCAAGTTGTATATTTGATTGCGTTTAGTGCATAAATGCTTATAGAAAATACGCAACCAAATATACGACTTGAGTCGAATATTCCCAATTATATTATCATTAGATATTACTGCTTTCTCATTAAACATGCTAGGCGTATCTATACTAATTAGAATGAGCTAAATTAAGAAGATGCACTCGTTTTCAATCACCTACATTTTTACTAAACCAAACTGCAATGCATCTACAAAGTACTTACAATTATATATACATTCCATATAACAGTAATGGCAATATCATTCCAATTATAATCAGCACCAAGAATTGTATTTATCATTGATAAGGACTTAAATACAATTTGAACCATAGCAAAAAATATATGTATACCAAACATATTATTAAACGTATCGCATATATCACATAAAATGTCTTGAAGATACAATATATTTTTAATTTGTGATGCCCATATACTTAGATCTATGGGTATATGCTCCTTTTTTTCACTGTTGTTATTTATAATAATCCCGTTCAATGCAGCATATCGAATTTTCAAATGTTGTAGCAAGCAATATTGCAGAAATATAACAATGTAAATGAGGTAATATTGTAAAACGTCGTTAATGTAATATATGTATATTTCAACATGCGTTCTCGTATAGCAAACATATACATCATAAATTACAATTAATATTAAATACACGTGACTGATAATTACTTTAAATGGCATTTTGTGTATACGTGCAATTTTTAGTTTATATAAATCGGCAACTTTCTTGTCAAACTTATTAAAATTGTCGAATATTATGTATATATATTTAACATGTCCACAGGATGATGAATAAATTGTGAATATATTTGAAAAAATATTTGCAATGGTTGGCAAATATCTTAACACTATTGATTCACTTGTCTTGAACATACCCATTTGTTCTTTGCCAATATTTGAATGAATAAATATAGCTATTAAAAATACAACTATAACTATTGACCATAATTTGTGAGATTTGAAATGTTTTGTTTTATCATTGTAAAATGGAAATAACGCCAAATAGCTTCCGAGTTTTAATGTAAATCGCAAGTTTGTAGCTACACACATTGTCGCTAGCTAACCAATTTTATGACTATTTTTCTTGCGTTAAAGCATGAAAGCTAATTTGTAACTAATGAATGTTATTGGAATTTAGAGATTCTATAAAAACCAATCAGGAAAAATTGGTTTCATTACGTTCAATTACGTGGTTTGTGTGATATTATTGAGCAAATTAATAAAATTATAGAGTAGTAGAGTTATATAAACAGTAATCTTATGGACGGTGTTAGGTGGGTCAATCGATGACATTTCGTTATTTATTCTGATTTGTATTTTTATATTCTGGGACACGAATGTACAGGAGACAAAACAACAATATTCTGGGACAAGACAACAATATTTAAGTATCACCATCACTCAGGGGCGGATGGGCCATACGGGAAAATGGGAAATTTCCCGGTGGGCCGGTTGCCATCCCGAATGTTGGGCCGGAAGCCCCAGAATTTTCCCAGATCCGACAACAAGTTTATTAATAATTTTGATTTAATGTATTAACACAAGGCGGAAAGACCCCATGTGGTCGATAGCCCAATAAAGATTGTTTATATATGTATTAACACAGTGGTTCCTAAACTTTTTCGCGTCGCAGCTCCCTTTTTGAACTAGGATTTTCCATGGATCCTTTCCGTTTCCATAATATTTTTTGCAAATTTTTATGAAATATAAAATAATTTGGCGAGGAATATAAATTGTGTAGATATCCGTTATAATTTTCAACTAAAAATTGGCAGGTTCCATTAATTTTTGTAATTAATAAAAAAATTGGTATTTCTAATAAATGTATTGAAAATTTTGAAGCTTTTGTAAATTTAATTTACAATCGACATGTTATAATTTTAATATGTTGTGGTTTGATTAGCTTTTTGCAATTTTTAATAACATTTTCTAATTTGTAAGGAAAATGTATATGTAGTAAAATTTTGGTATTTATAATAAGTACTTCTTAATTTCTAATAAACATTTTGTAATCTCTAATGAACAGTTCGTAATTTCCACCTAAGTTTATTTTCATAAAATTTCTGCAAGTAACTATAAACATTTTAACAACTCGATACAAATTTTGGAAATGCCAATGACATTTTGCATTTTATAGTGAAATTTTGGCAATTTACAATAAAATTTTAATAATCGCTGCTGAAATGTTGTAATTTATAATACGAATGTTGAATATTTTACATTTTACAGTGAAATTTATCCATTAACAATAAAATTTTCATAAATTTATTGCAATTTTGTAATTTAGAATGATGAATGATGAAAGTCACAACTAAAATTACATAATTCCAATAAAACTTATTTATTTCTTTATTTACTTATTAACTTATTTATTATTGTATTTGTTATACTGTTAATGTAAACTTATTTATACTTTAAAATTTATCAAATAACAATGAAATTTTCATAAAGTTATTGCAATTTGGTAATTTAGAATGATGAATGATGAAAGTCACAACGAAAATTACATAATTCCAATAAAACTTATTTATGTCTTTATTTACTTATTTGCTTATTTATTATTGTATTTGTTATAGTGTTAATGTAAACTTATTTATACTTTATGATTGTTTTCTAATTCCATTGAAATATTGTATTCATAATAAAAACTTCGCAATTTTCACTACAATGTTCCAATTTATATTTAACATTTACAAATTCTAAAACATTTGAAATTTATAATTAATTCTCCATAATTTCTATTGAAATACTGAAATCCATCATCAAAATTTCGTAACATTCATCATAATGCTATTACTATTTATAGAATTTTCGAAGAAATTTCTGTAATGTGTAGTTAAAATGCGAAAATTTCATTGTTTTTGTTGAATTTAAAAACATTTTAATCAACATTTTACAACATCCATTATAGTTTTTGCGAATTTCTATGAAATGGTTAATACATTTGCAAGGAATATGATTTCTGGGGAAAGACGTTATAAATTATAATTAAAAAAAGTCGCAGATTCCATTGATCTTTACAATTTATGAATGAAGTCTAGTAATTATATTAATAAATTCTAACGAAAATGTTGTAATTTCCAATTCATTGCAGTTTACAAGCGAGATGTTTCAGTGAGAATTTTATGATTTGATGAAATTTGTAATAAAATATCAAAATTTGACATTTGCAATGAAAACTTCATGGCGTCTCTTTGTAATTTTGTACATAATTTTGTATTTTGCATTAATATTTTTGCAAATTTCTGTCAGAATATTAATAACTTAGTGAGTTATATGTTTTGAGGATAAAGTTTTTTATAATTTATACTAAAAATTTCAAATTTTAATTTAACATTGAAATTTATAATTAATATTTTCGTATGTACTATAAGAATTTTATAATTTCCAACTAAATTCTATCATTTATCATGATAACTTTGTTATTTCATTTGAGTTTCGGAATTTATAATTTACATTTTGTACTTTCATGTAAAATCTCAAATCAAGTTTCAAATTCATTTTCATTTAGTAAGTTTTTATTTTTAATTTTTATGTGTATATTATGCAGGTTCTCCCGCTGGTAAATATTATTATTATTATTATTATTATAATTTTCAATATAAATTGTATAATGCAAATGACGATTTTGTGTTTTTATTAATATTTTACAATTTAAATTATAATTTGTAATGTAAAATTTGTAAAAGTAATAATGTTAAAAACACATTTAATTTTTTTTAATTATTAATTTTTTTCTTTCATGTTCAATAAATTTTCTGCAAATCACTCTGAACATTTTAACAACTTTGTGAGGGATATGCTTTCGGAATAAAACTCCTATAATTCAAAAAAAAAAAATGCTGAGTCTATTAAACCTTTGTAATTTTAATGAAGATTTTATAAATTATAATTAAATTTTCTTAGTCAAAGCATGCATTTTAATTACCTAATCTTTTTCATATTTTATTTAATATGATTGAAAGCAGAACAGTAAACGCACACTTTAGGAACCTCTGTATTAATAAATAAATAAGTATTATGAAAAACTTACGGTATTAAATTTTATATTGATTTTTTCTTTATGGGGAGTACTTTCTCTTAGTTATGTAATCTTTTTATTTGATGTTCTTCACCCAACTTGTTTCGGCTTTTATTAGCCATCCTCAGAGGTGTTATGTCTCTGATAATACATTTTAATATATTTTAAAAATAAAAATAATATATTCAATTTTAAATTATTTATTGTAAAGTATTTTTGATTTTTACATATTTGTCAAATTTTGAAGTATGATTATTATTTTGATTATATGGTATTATTGCAATTATATGTGAATGCAAAATGGGCCGATAAAAGTTTGTTCCCGGGCCGCTTGTATGTTCCCCATCCTCCCCTGCCAACACTTATAAAAATCGTTAAAACATACACAAATTTGACTTGAAAATTTAGTATATTTGCATATATAGTGGTTCAATTTTTTCCTACATAATTTGTCATTAATAAAAACGAGCAGCTTTTGCAATGAAAATCTCTAGTTTTCCATCAGCAAAATTTGTCATTAATAAAAAGGAGCAGCTTTTGCAATGAAAATCTGTGGTTTTCCATCAGCAAACCCAATATGGGAATGAGATAAAAAAAAAATTAAATCCCAGAAACATGGTTTATCGTGATCTTCCAAAAGAAAATACGTACATGTTTCTATCACTTCCGGTTTATCTACCGGAAGTACCATCAACTTGTTGTTTTAAATGGAACACCCTGCATATTTTTACATATTCAGATTGCTCGTTCAATTCTGAACACATTTTGTAAAGCCTATTGAGCACTTATCTTTAGTAGTTTTCGAGGAAAAATATAAATTCCGAAATGTTTGCTTCAAATAGACGATTAAAAAAATATTCATAATTACTCTTATGCATGAAATAGAAACTTAAAATTTGTGGTGTCCAATAAAATCAACAGGTCCAGCCCTAAGTCACCATAATTTGAAGACAAAACTTAAGATTGCTTCATATTTATGTTTATTTATGTTAAAACATAAAAATGTTTATTTTGTTCTTCATACTTATTACACACTGAATTATTAAGCGTTTTAATTTTATATTGGTAGTAAATAATTTATTCTGCTTTAAGTAAACGTTTGCGTACATAAACGAAATAATTGGTCAACATTTAAAAAACATAATCAATGTTACAGCCACTATTAATAAATAATGAAAGTAATGCGAAATTATACAGGGTGTTAATACTAAGTTGTAACACCCGAAAATGGCAGTTAGAACTCATTAAAACAAACAACTTTTCTTAGTTCAAATTTTTGAATTGGAGCCCAAGTTCATAGTTATTGGCGTTCTTTTGTTTTTCCAAAAATCGACATTACTCCCTTATTTTAAGGAATATTTAAAAAATACTAAAACGTTCAGCATGCGTTATCGGTTCTCTAAAACATTTGTATTTACAATTATTTTCTATTTTATCTAATAACAAAATGGCGACCGATCAAAAATTTCGAAACAAGATATTTTGAAAATCACTCGATTGATTTTTGAAACTAAAACATTTATGAAATCCTTAAACTATATTATAACATTTGTCTGAAACATTTTTTTCGATCTGTCCAAAAAAGTTATTATTCAAATTGAATTACAAGATAAATTTTAACAAACTGCAACAATCATTTAAAACAAAGTAGGCTAACCTTATGTTAGGCCATTAAACAAGTTGAGGCACGTGTTTTCTAGTTGGTACGTTCAAATTTAAATACTTTTTGATCTTGTTCTTCAGAAATTTCTGCTTCATCTTGAAAAGTTTCTGTCACGTTTATCATTTGTGTGCGTATTTTGCATAATTTGTGTATAAAAATGCATAATTATCAAAACAGACAAATATTATAAGATAGTTCAAGGATTTTATAAATGTTTTATTTTAGAAATCGATCTATTGGTTTTCAAAATATCTTGCTTAGAAATTTTTGATCAGTCGCCATTTTGTTATTTGATAAAATAGAAAATAATTGTAAATACAAATGTTTTAGAGAACCGAAAGTGCATGTTGAACGTTTTTGTATTTTTTAAATATTCCTTAAAATAAGGGAGTAATGACGATTTTTCGAAAAACAAAAGAACGCCAATAACTATGAACTTGGGCTCCAATTCAAAAATTTGAACTAAGAAAAGTTGTTTGTTTCAATGAGTTCTAACTGCCATTTTCAGGTGTTACAGCTTAGTATTAACACCCTGTATATAACTTAACAAGTAATACTTACTGTGAACAATGTATGCCAAAAAATTACTTCGTAAAGATTTATAATTTGAAAACGCAGCTTAATCGTTTCTCCTACTAATGCTAATATTCTTAGTATGAAATAAACCATAATGTAGAACAACGATTTTCCAAACTGGTCATTGAAGATATCCATACATTGGCCCAATATTTCTTGATTTTGTAATAATAAATCAGCACGAAGATGGATCCCACAACATTCTTCGTCGCTTATCAAGTGACAAGATTTTTCTATTTCAGAATTAAGAATAATAGTTTTATTTTTCATGATATCTAGAATTGTACATAATAACAATCCAATTGCAATCATAGCAAATGTATAAAACATGTTTGAAGTTAAAATTAAAAAGTTTTCTTCTGATACTGTTGCAATGAGTTTCCAAAGTAAAATTCCACCAAGAAATATTAATTGAAATGATATAAATTTTGATGGCATATTCCTTCTTTTACATACGTTGTAGAAATTATTATCAATTGCGTTGAAATTATAAAACAATTGGGATATTTTGTTTGCACAAATATATTTACTGACTGATAAATTTATCAGCATTGGCATAATTAATATCAAGATATTTAAATTGAAGATATTGAATGACAATACTATTAATATGTAATATACTAATAAGCTTGTAGCAACAATTACATTTAGGCGGCTTATAAAGCGATGCGTGAATCTTTTCTCTGTTTTATTGTAAAGAGGTAACACACCCATATAACTTAAAACATGTACTACTATATTTACGTGTTCGTTAACCTGCATTTTGAATCGGCTACAGTAAAGTGAAAACTGCTTAATAAATTTGATTAAATATAATAATTAATTCTGAAACCAACGTCAATTACTTTATCAAAATGTATTCAAGAACGTAAATAATTAATATGCAACAGGAGTTAAGTTAATAATTAATTTCTAATTTCTATTAAAATATTATTTTCTATTTAGTATTTAGGCTATAGTAAAGTGAAACCTGCTTAATAAATTTGATTAAATATAATAATTAATTCCGAAATCAACGTCAATTACTTTATTAAAATGTATTCAAGAACATAAATAATTAATATGCAACAGGAGTTAAGTTAATAATTAATTTCTAATTTCTATTAAAATATTATTTTTTATTTAAGAATGATTGATATATGTACAGCGTACATCAGAATAATGGGTAACAAATAGGCAATTTTTTCAGTATGCATTTTAGAGGAAAAAGTTATTAGGTAAATTGCATTATCTTAAATTAATTATATAAGGTATATTTTGTTATTACCTTCTACGGGGTGTTCAGAAAATAAATGTATCTTTCCTTTGTACGACCTGCCTTTCACCCTTCTAATAAAATTTATAAATAACGTTATCAGTTTTGCCAAATTAATATTTGTTTTGTAATATGTTTCTCACTTAAGTATCATTTGCTGCTTATTTGTATGTTCTGGAATTCTTTCCCAGAATAGGAATAATTTCAACCTTTTCTGGGTTATTTTCTGAGGCATTTAACTAGTGCAAATGACACTTATGTGACAACTTAATCATGTAGTTTCAGTGTAGTTATGTTCGATTTGTAACATTATCTAAACTGAATAAATAAATTATCTATTCATATATCTATCTATCTACTTACCAAAATATAAGCATTCCAAACTGCAGCTAGAATAGCTGATTCTGGTGCGAAAGACGTAAATAAATAGCTGTTAAGCACTCCAAGAAGCTTCATAATAATTTGAATATTTGTAAGTAGTATATGTAGCCCAAACAAAATATTAAATGTTTCACATACATCATATATTATGAGATGAATTTTCGCAATATAATTAATGTAATCTTGTTGAATATAACCATGCAGTCCACAAATTATAGAGTTCACCAATTTTATTCTTATTTCAATACCTTCCAGTAGTGAATATTCCAGTAACACTATTATGGACATAAAATAAAACTGGCATATATTATTTATTAAATATTTATATCCAATAATATATATTTCTGTATGAAAATAAACATCGCAAAATGTTATGATTATAATTACAACATGTGAAAATATAATTTTCATGAATATACGTTTTAGTTTTGGAATCGTGCTTTTAAACACACTTAACAACAGGTCATCTATTCCATTAAAATTTTCAAAATGCAACTGAAAGTTTCTAAAGTTCCATGAAACCAAACTTATTGTAACAATTACGTTAGCAAGCGTATTAAGAATTGATGGCAAATGGTACAAGAGAACCGATATTGTATCTTCTAAAACCATTTGGCCAAGTTTAGAATACGTCATTAGGCATAAAAAAAATATTGATAAAAAATAATTATAAATCACCACTTTATAAAATGTTCCACTTTTTGTGCTGTAAAACGGAAAGAGGCCCAGAAAACTACCCAATTTTAACAGCACCTTTAAATTTTCTGCCATCGAGGTCATTTTTATATGACTTTTTAGTATAACTGAAAATGTGTTTGATGAAAATGAACGATTTATCTGAAAAGTCCTAACCTTTAATTAAACTAATACGAATATAATTCCAGAAAATATGTTCAAAACAAATTACTTATGAGTACCAATCAATGACAATCAATTTTCACTGCAAAACAGAGTAATAAACATCTATTACTTCCATATAAATTGAAAACATACCTCCCTTTACGTGATGTTAATCGTATTTGCTAATAGTTTGCAAAGCAATTTTATATTATAGGTAATCTTAATATACAAATTAACTTTACTGGGTCACAAAATTTATTTTTAAAAGGGCAAATTGAATATATTGATTGGAAAGTAATTATTGAGTTACAAATTACTTTAATGTGCAAACCAAGAACATATAGAATTATATATTATCATATATTATATTAGAATTAAATTTAAAAAAAAATATATATATATATATATATATATATATATATATATATATATACCGGGCTTTTTTTTCTTTATTACACATAACATTGACATAGAACATGAACATAGAATTGTTTGAATAAATTAATTTCTTCATTTAAAACTGAATTTTTGTGATTTCCTTATTGACAAAAACATAACCTCACTGTGTAACATATGCCAAAATTGACAGTGTATAACTGGTTGCCTACACCTACCCCGCTAATGATTGTTTTTTTTTTTAGAATTACACATAGGAACATTCCTTGCGGACAGGTGCAGGCAACCAGTTATACATTATCAATGTTATGTGTAATAAAGAAAAAAAAGCCCGGTATATATATATATATATATATTTATAATAATTTAGTAATACGCTAATAATAGATACGGATAAGATTAGTTGCTATTATACTATATATTTCGCTTACATTTCTAGTGTTTGGTCTATAATCATTTTTAAGGTGCAAATTTAATCTATGCATGATCTTCTAATTAATTATATTCAGTGTCGTGTAAATAACTCTTTATTTAACACACAATACATATGATATATTCAACATACACTCTTTACTCAATTCAACATATTGTAACGTTAGATTTGGAGCTTACAGTGGAGATTGCGGGGTTGCTATAATGGTGCTATAATTAATTGAATTTCCCCTCCCCTAATACCATCAGTTTTCGTGTTAACGAGCAATAAATCGAATTAGTCGTCTAGCACAAAATTCTGTCAAATACCGGAAGTGTGACCGCCATTCAAGCGTTATTTATGGTTTGAGTGGCCTTTTTGTAGTTGTGATTGGCCCTAGCATACTATCAGCCGAATACTAGATCATTAAAAACCTCTCTTTTTGAAAACAGTTTGTCACAACCAATTATTTACACAAAAATTGACAAAATCACGTAAGAAATTAAAAACGATTTTTAAAAAGTAGATATCTTTTGATTTATACTAAAAGTTTGACAAATGTAAAATGCCCAGTAAATTTGGAAAAACATAGCAAAACTGCAGATAGTCTCAGCAAAGAAAAAAAATTATGAGAAAACTAAGCACATTTTATTTTTTAATTTCAAATTGTATATTTTATATACAATCAATATATGTACTAAACTTCCATCAATTTTATTTAAATAATCAATTAAGTCTTTAGACATTTCATAAGCAGAAAGTTTGATGAAAATTGAAAGTTTCCAAAATATGCAATCAAAATATCAAAAGAGTTAAAACGTCAAGAATGCTAACAGTAATATTAAAAGTATTGGAATATTTAGAAAGTGCGAACATTGTATCAACCTACTCTACGATATCAACTAATATTACAAATTATGAAAAATGCCAGAAAACGTTTTTTTAATGTCTTACAAAATATACATTTCAAAATATTTCCTAATTTTCAAGATAATTTAAAGAAACTTTTAACAAAAATCAAACTTCATATATACATACATAAAAATAATATAACTTTACTTTTGGATTTAGAAATATAACATAAAATGTTGTTTAGAAATATTTAACTAAAATTTTCTGGATTTCATTCCAATTTCTAGAAAAGGTTTATTTTGTTTCTCAGTAGTATTGATATATAAACATTTTAACATTAGAAATATTTAACTATAATTGCATTGAATATAAATAATGCCGAAAATTTTCTGGATTTCATTCCTATTTCTAGAAAAGGTTGATTTTGTTTAGTGAAAACTGGAGAAAAATGTTGTTTCTAAAACCATTTTTTTCGTATACCTTATATCTTATATATCTTGTATAATTTTGTACATTCATACAATTGAACACTGCTGCAACAAGATACGTGAAACATGCTATTTTTAGACAATTTAAAAGATTTAAAAGTTCCTAAATATTTAAATATATTTAGATAATAATAGTAATTAACTGAAGGGTCAGGAAAATGATCCATTACTTACGAGGAGCCACAGTGAAGTACGAGACACCCGTGCCGAGTGTTTTACAGGGCTCAGAGTTAAGTAAGACATTTTACCGACGAGACATTTTACTGAATTTCAAAGTTATTTTTTAATTGCTTTTAAATGATCCAAAAATGAAACGTTAGCCCATTAAAAACATCTATTTTTGAAAACAATGTGTCAAAAACCATTTATAGAAAAATTGTTAAAATCACATAAGAAAAATGTTTTTCAATGCAGTTGATTAAAAAAAAATACATGTACATAAATTGCTGACTACTAACTGAACTATGAATTCCATTACCTACCTGCCATTTGTACCTTTCAAAATATATTGGGGGTCACGAAAATTTGGAGATCTAAAAGGGGTCGCAACTCAAAAAAAGGTTGGCTTGAATCGATGAGTCGAAAACGATAAAAATTCCATTATACCATAGTTTTTGGTAAAGCAAGCAAAATCTGCATGCCCCCCAAACTATAAAATGTTTTGAAATGTTCAGTATTAGACAATTATTGTGCGGATATGAACTGGAATAACCTCAGTTTTACATTAAAAACATTAGGTTATAAAAAATACTAAAAAATGGGACCACAGTTTCATTTCCGTACTTGGAATGTTTTTCCTTTTTCAACTCAACCATCCAATTGAAAATATAAACAAATCCAAATTTAACTTTAACTTTTTAATACAAAACTTAATGTTGTTTATATCGTTCCAACTATCTGAGGGCATTTTACATGCATAAATACAATATATTTACATATATATAAAAAATAATTTATTACAAATCTAAAATAGACGAAGCTGCAAGTTCTACATTCCAATTTGTTCTTTGTAGTGCCTTTTCACATTGATCTTTATCTGCTAGTCCCAACCTGCAAATGCATTTATTAATTTTATTCAAACCACAAGTACAATCTCATTACCTAACCAATTTATCTATTTTAATGTACTTAATGGCATTGTTAGTATCCCAACCGTTAGATTGCAGAACAGCCACACAATCATGTACAGTAGCATCAGGCACAGCTTCTTGCAGTAGACATATTTTATTCGAGCGATATTCTTGCGTCATGAGCCTTTCGGCATCGGCACTGAGCTAAAAATCATTATTTTGTGTAAGAAATTCCTTCTAAGAGAACGAAGTACCTTTCCCTGTTGTATCCGTCTTTGAAGCTGCTGCATACTCATGGGATGGCCCAGTACCAGTGGTGAAGGAGGCGCTGGTCTGTGTGGTCGGAGAACTTCTTCGGGTACAGTACTGTACACATTTTCCGAAATTTCCGAGTACAATGCATCAGTATTACACAGATTATATGTATTTGAATTGTAACTATGTTGTTGCATAACATCTTTATTGGTATAAAAGTTTTCAGGAATCGTTTGTACCACACTTGTGCTCTCATAAGGAGGTGCATAGAGGGGACTATTATAAATATGAGAATCAGTACTTGCTCTATTATTCGATTTAAATGTTCCAAACTCTGTAATTGTGGTAACTATATTTTGATTGGAATATGTATGATTGCCATTCGTTTTAAGAGTATTATCATAAGTAGTCTTACTAATTGTTGGCATAGCACTATTTTGAATTTTAGGCAACGTATTTCTTAAAGGGCTTAATAAATTAGTTTGTTTTGAAATGGCTCTGACATCTTCATGTTTTTTTGTTTGAGGTGGAGGTTGTATTGCAGGAATTTTGTTCTCAGTAGTATTGATATATAAACATTTTTCTACATCAGCTGCAAGTTTACTATCTATATTACTGGAATTATTATAATCTAAACTTTTATATTGTGGAAATGTATCTACTTGAGCTGCTTCGCTTTGAAACGACTGAAATTGTTTGCTCGTTGAAGCAGACTCATTCTTGATGAGATTCATTAATGATCTACTAGAAATATCACTACGAGGGCATTCACTTGAATAGTATTTGAGATTCGTATTAAAATCATCTGTAACATTTTGAGTATTTTGTAATGTGTAGGCTGGTTCTAAATCGAATGAACTTATATTTTGATCAGTATAATCTGTGTAACTATAAACTGAAGATGGTTTTTGCAAACTTAACGAAACAGCAGAAGTATCAAATGGATCACATGTCTCTGGAGCCCGGTTTAATCCATCGGTATTGCAATATGATGCAATTGTTTGATTTGGCACATCTGAAAGACATAATTAATTAATTACATAACAATTATAAATGTCAGTCTATAAGTGTTGATTAAGTTTTTCCATATCCATTAAAATCATAACCTGAAATTCAACACAACCCAATTTTCTCACTTATATTTATTTAATATCATGATCAATGTGACAGAAATGGGTACTTTGGACGTTCCGCTTGCTGAGGATCAACAGTGAGAGACAGAAATTCTGTTATATTACAGTACAAAGTGTTAACCAAAAATACAAAATAAAGACAATATAAAAAACATGTAATCATAATACATACTCTAAAATTATAAAATTACACACCTTGTTCTTCCGGAATATCAATGGGTTCATCAATTAAAGATAGAGATATTCTAGTTTTATCACTTCCATATAAGGTAGATGGCCTATCTTCTGGTGAAATGTCCACCAATATTCCTTCTTTATTTAACGGTTGAGGAGGTCTTTCTGGTTTCATTTTGATACTATCATCAGATCCCCTTCGTTCATTTGTTAATTTCCGATAACTAAATGATTTGTCCGATGATCGAAGCAGAGAGTGTGAGGCTGAAGATTAACCACTGTTAAAAATATATGACTGCATATCATGTTAGACTCACAGTATTTACTGCTGTGATACTTCTGTTTAGGAGTACTGTGCATTGTGGCATTTTTTGAGCGAGCTATTCCAACTAAGTCAACAGGTTCCATTGGATTTTTTAAATACATTTCATCGATATAAGTAGGACTGCCCCATGAATCTCCAAATGGCGAACCATGACCTGTATGTATAAAGGAATTTTGAAGTGGCTTGCTGATATCTTCACCTTGTTTGGGTCTCATAGGATTTAGTATACATCTAAAAATTATTTTTATGACAACTTATTACTGTAGAGATAACAAATTATATGGGCAGGAAGTCGACACTTTTAAGCGTCCAATTTTTCCAACTGTTGTTATCTTTTTAAATTCTAAACAGGTTTTCTCATTTAAAAGAATACATCTACACATAGGGGCAAATGTCCTCTTCTACATTACATCTTTTTTGTTTATAAATACAGTGTGGCCGAAAAGTCGCTTTACCGAAAATAGCATAATCTCCAAAATATGTATTGTTTTTTTCAAATTGTATTATTTTCAGTAAAGCGACTTTTCGGCCACCCGGTATTATGAACCCTTTTATGACTGGGTAAATAACGCACGTTTTGAGTTAAAAAATTATTGTATTGTCTGCGACATGTTTCGACACACAGTGTCTTCATCGGGCAGATGAATAATTATAATTTTTTTAACTCAAAACATGCGATAATTTGACTGGGTAACAGTCACATGACTGGGTAACAGTCATAATAATGGAGTTTAAACAAGTATCCGCAAATCTTTTTCCATATGAACACTTTTAAAATTTTAAATTCCACCAAACAATATTGGAATTAATGAAAGTAATATTTACCAAATTATAAACATAAATTGTTTATATTCTTCTATATTTATATATTTTTGGAGTACTTACTGGTGATTCTATATAATTTAAAGATTATATTATTTTATAATATATTATTTATTGTTCTTATTCTTTCCTGACTAGTTTCAACTAGTCTAAAAATAAATCATTTACCTTGGAAATATTCCAATTTCAAATGTCCGTTGGTTTTGTCCTTTCCACCAATATAACTCAGCATTACCATCTACAATAGCTATATCGTCTCCTATGGCGATTTGTAATTTATCGGAATCGTCTAATTTTCCGACTGCTTTCATTATGCAAGGGGTAGACTTCCGCATAAAATCTCGAATAGCTACAAAAGTCGGTCTATCTTGTGGGTTTCGGGCCCAACATCTCAATAACATTGAGTATATATCA
The DNA here is from genome assembly GCA_951805005.1 of Othius punctulatus. Lineage (NCBI taxonomy): Eukaryota > Metazoa > Arthropoda > Insecta > Coleoptera > Staphylinidae > Othius > Othius punctulatus. Next base: position 17,335,698 of record OX638141.1, read on the forward strand.
TTAGGGCAAGCGTTTGGATGTTGTAATCTTTCGCCATCTCGATCGATTTTCCTTAAAATTTCAGATCCTAAAAACAGATAACAGATGAAATATTACTATTTAGCATAGAATCGTTTGCGGTGTAGACACCAAAGTGTTCTATATTAATAAAACAATAGCTTTAGTGACGAATAAATTTAGGGTTTTTTTTTCCTGATAATGTAAAATTAAAAAAGTAAATTCTAAGTATCATAGAGACTTCTACGTTGGCTTGTTCGATTCAGAGAGAAAAAAACTATTTAATTCCTGAGCATACTTTTAGCATTCTAAAGCATTTTTAGCAATTTTTGGCCGTGTTTGGCTATTTTTTGATAGTTTTTAGCTTTGAGGCACATGTTAATCTCAATCAAACGGCGCCAAAATTTAGGAGGCTAATATTTTCCGGGATTCGAATACTTTTTAGGCCCATAATCAACAAAATTTGACATTTTTTTTTATAAAGGACACCCTATTGCACATATAGTGAAATTAATTATATTACCAATTAATCCCATCCACGGATCTTCGCCAAATGTGAACATTTCCCAAACTGTCACTCCATACATCCAAACATCAGAGGCATGAGAGAACTGTCTTGACCGCAATGATTCGGGCGCACACCAAGGAAACGGTACTTTTTTATGTTCGGTCATAACATAACAGTCATCTTCCTGAGGCAGAGCTCTCATTAAGCCAAAATCGCCTATTTTTATCTGTAATGTTAGTTACGTCATCTAACGTGCACATACAAATTATTCAAATACTCATACTTTGTCTATAGAAGCTAATAAAACATTTCTACAAGCTAAATCCCTATGTAGGAATCGTTTGCTTTCCAAATAAGCCATTCCTGTAGAGACTTGTGTTGCATATTCAGATAATAAAGGCACAGGAGTATGGGTGCATTGTTTCCGGAGACAATCCAACAAAGACCCTAGAGGAGCTAATTCCGTCACCATCATCATTGGCGCAGTCAATACAATTCCATATAATCTGAAAACGATAAATAAATAAATCACAAATTAATCATACCATTGCAGAACAATAAAACAATAGTGCATTATATTATAAATGTATCATTATCTGTGAGTGATTATTGAGGGTAGTCCGATGAATAGAGTGATCATTTGTCTCGGATTTTCTAATGTGATTGCAGATTGATCTCAACTTTCGCATCAAGCACTGGTTTTCTTTTATCATTATATACTTAATAATTACCTAACGAGGTTTGGATGACTTAGTATGTGCATAGATTGTACTTCTTTAATAAAGTCATCAAAAACACCAGGTTGACTAATAGCATCTGCTTTCAGGACTTTAACAGCTACAGGTAACAATTTGCCTGTAGGACTTGTCCATTCTCCTAAAATCAATTTTAATTATTAACAGTAACGACAGTAATCTAATAGCTTACCTCGTCTTACAACACCAAACGAGCCATCTCCTAATTTGACGGACAAGGTAATATCTTTGTCTTGAATGAGACAAGTTAGACTAAATGAGAGAGCTTCCTGGGCATCCAATGCATTCTTTTTGTTCACTTTTTTATCATGGCTTGTGGATGGGATTATTTTTGTAAGTAAATTTCTTTTCCACTGTTGCGCTTTCCTTTTCTTTACAGCATCTAATAGTCTTCTAATCCCTGAAAAAACATTATTTTTTTAATACCTGAGTTAATCATTTTTTATATAGTGTTTCACTAAGCGTGGATACACTTTTTTAATATCTTTACAATACAATATGAATATGAGAAAACGTGAATTGTTCTTCAAAGTGGTTGGCTAATATATTTCCAATGTCCTACTTGCAGATTATTTTTAAAGAAAATGAAATTAAATCATTTAAACCGTTACTTGTGCACACTTTGAGTGATGGAGGTGAAGAAAGTAACTATTTTTTGATTAGAAATTGGGGAGAAACTTTTGGAACACCCAGATTAATTAATTTGTTTAGTTTCTCTGTTTAAGCAACATTTACAACAAACAGGATAGTAAATTCGCAACATTTCGCACAGATTTTGGAGCAGAGATAGTTTTTTTAATGAATACAAGAAGCCAGTATTACAAAAAAGTACAGCTGTAAAGTATTTACAAAATTCCCGCGATGTCAAAATGACATTTGGTTGGCCAACATAAAAATCCCTAAATCAGCTTAAAGTAACTTAACATTTAATGTTGGTAACAATTTAGTTTGAAGTCAATCTGTCACTTTGACCAGTGTGTTAACGGTTCCCGTATGCAGGTGAGATGAACAATAATCGTTATGAGAGCATTCACACGAATCCATGCCACAGTGGAAGCCCCCCGCAAACTATGAAACAAACACGCCATGGTGTTAACCATGTAACTGACAGTGAACGCCAACAGCACCTAACCTTATTTCAAAAGTTTGACACAAGTACAGTCAGATAAAATAGTTAGTAATTTATAGTTACCATGTACAGTCCAAAATTATCTTTTGTCTTTGTCTTAAGTTACAGGAGTTTTACGAATGAACTATACCTGGTTTTGACAGTCCGATTTTTTCTAAGTCTTCTGGCCTGACATATTCAAAATGTTCTAGTCGTGTTATTTGCAGATCATCTCTTATAATGGTTAGAAATTGGGATAATTGAACGTCCTGAAGGAGTTCGTATAACCATTCTATACCCTCTTCAGACATGTTAAACTAAAAAAAAAGATATATAAATTACAGGCGATTAAACTACACTTGTAGTTGCGTTCAGCTATATTTAGACACAGACACAGGCGTATTGATATGATAAACTATTTTCCAATTTTCTAATAAAGCAACAAATGTGATGTGCATACTAAACATTAATATTGCATAAGGAACAATGATAAAAACATAACCTAGGAATATCGAAGAGGAAATTTGTTTTGCTTGCAAATAACACATAACTTAGGTATGTGCAAACGTTCATTTTTTTATCGAATAACTGATTATAAAAGAATGCAAATAATATAACAATTGTGAAAAGTAAGCCTGAATCCAAACAGGAAATGGATGTGTGCGTGTGACGTACTCACCCATTAATATTTCGTTTGTGCTAACATTTCAACAAGGATATTTCAAATTTACACTTGTACACCCTATTTTACTATGTAAATTATAATATTACACAAACAATAACAGACATATTCATCACTGTCAGTCAAAACACAACCGTCAAAACCACATTAATTAAGCCATGAAGTTTGGCTTCAAGGAAGCACAGAATAGTTCAAGGTCATCTGCATCATCCAGTAGCAATAGCTAAATTCCCCAGAAATACGTAGTGAAATTTAAATCGCACTTCAGACAACAAATATGAAAATTTTGATTTATAATTTATCATATAGTTTCAGGTGTACTGTACACGAATCTAATATCAAATTTGCAAATAATAAATTTTCAGAAATTTCAGTAATAGCTAACCCATACTTGTCAATGCCGAGAGTTATGTGTTTGATTTTCTCCCTTATTTCATACTGAAACTTTGTCAAATTTTCAGGAGAAATAGTTTCAGGTGTACTGTACACGAATCTAATATCAAATTTGCAAAAAAAATAATTTTCAGAAATATCAGTAATAGCTAACCCATACTTGTCAATGCTGAAAGTTATGTGTTTTATTTGCTCCCTTATTTCATACTGAAACGTCAAATTTTCAGGAGAATTAGTTTCAGGTGTACTTTACACGAATCTAATATCAAATTTGCAATTAATAAATTTTCAGAAATTTCAGTAAAAGCTAACCCATACTTGTTAATGCAGAAAGTTATGTGTTAGATTTTGTCCCTTATTTCATATTAAAACTTTGTCAAATTTTCAGGAGAATTAGACTCAGGTGTACTGTACACGAATCTAATATCAAATTAGCAAATAATAAATTTTCAGAAATTTCAGTAATAGGTAACCCATACTTGTCAATGCAGAAAGTTATGTGTTTGATTTTCTCCCTTATTTTATCCTGAAACATTATCAAATTTACAGGAGAATTAGTTTTAGGTGTACTGTACACGAACCTAATATCAAATTTGCAATTAATGAATTTTCAGAAATTTCAGTAATAGATAACCCATACTTGTCAATGCAGAAAGTTATGTGTTTGATTTTTTCCCTTATTTCATACTGAAACTTTGTCAAATTTTTAGGAGAATTAGTTTCAGGTGTACTGTACACGAATCTAATATGAAATTTGCAAATAATAAGGTTTCAGAAATTTCAGTTATAGCTAACCTATACTTGTCAATGCTGAAAGTTATGTGTTTGATTTTCTCCCTTATTTTGTACTGAAACTTTGTCAAATTTTCAGGAGAATTAGTATAAGGTGTACTGCACACGAATCTAATATCAAATTTGCAAATAATAAATTTTCAGAAATTTCAGTAATAGTCAACCCATACTTGTCAATGCAAAAAGTTATGTGTTTGATTTTCTCCCTTATTTTGTACTCAAACTTTGTCAAATCTTCAGGAGAATTAGTTTCAGGTGTACTGTATACGAATCTATAATCAAATTTGCAAACAACAATTTTTCAGAAATTTCAATAATAGCTAACCCATACTTGTCAGTGCTGAAAGTTATGTGTTTAATTTTCTCTCTTATTTCATACTGAAACTTTGTCAAATTTTAAGGAGAATTAGACTCAGGTGTACTGTAGACGAATCTAATATTAAATTTGCAAAAATTAATTTTCAGAATTTTCAGTAATAGGTAACCCATACTTCTCAATGCAGAAAGATATGTGTTTGATTTTCTCCCTTATTTTGTACTGAAACTTTCTCAATTTTTCAGGAGAATTAGTTTCAGGTGTATTGTACACGAATCTAATATCAAATTTGCAAATAATAAATTTTCAGAAATTTCAGTAATAGCTAACCCATACTTGTCAATGCAGACAGTTATGTGTTTGATTTTCTCCCTTATTTCATACTGAAACTTTGTCAAATTTTCAGGAGAATTAGTTTCAGGTGTATTGTACACGGATATAATATCAAATTTGCATATTATAAATTTTCAGAAATTTCAGTAATAGCTAACCCATACTTGTCAATGCAGACAGTTATGTGTTTGATTTTCTCCCTTATTTCATACTGAAACTTTGTCAAATTTTCAGGAGAATTAGTTTCAGGTGTACTTTACACGAATCTAATATCAAATTTGCAATTAATAAATTTTCAGAAATTTCAGTAAAAGCTAACCCATACTTGTTAATGCAGAAAGTTATGTGTTAGATTTTGTCCCTTATTTCATATTAAAACTTTGTCAAATTTTCAGGAGAATTAGTTTCAGGTGTACTGTACACGAATCTAATATGAAATTTGCAAATAATAAGGTTTCAGAAATTTCAGTTATAGCTAACCTATACTTGTCAATGCTGAAAGTTATGTGTTTGATTTTCTCCCTTATTTTGTACTGAAACTTTGTCAAATTTTCAGGAGAATTAGTATAAGGTGTACTGCACACGAATCTAATATCAAATTTGCAAATAATAAATTTTCAGAAATTTCAGTAATAGTCAACCCATACTTGTCAATGCAAAAAGTTATGTGTTTGATTTTCTCCTTTATTTTGTACTCAAACTTTGTCAAATCTTCAGGAGAATTAGTTTCAGGTGTACTGTATACGAATCTATAATCAAATTTGCAAACAACAATTTTTCAGAAATTTCAATAATAGCTAACCCATACTTGTCAGTGCTGAAAGTTATGTGTTTAATTTTCTCTCTTATTTCATACTGAAACTTTGTCAAATTTTAAGGAGAATTAGACTCAGGTGTACTGTAGACGAATCTAATATTAAATTTGCAAAAATTAATTTTCAGAATTTTCAGTAATAGGTAACCCATACTTCTCAATGCAGAAAGATATGTGTTTGATTTTCTCCCTTATTTTGTACTGAAACTTTCTCAATTTTTCAGGAGAATTAGTTTCAGGTGTATTGTACACGAATCTAATATCAAATTTGCAAATAATAAATTTTCAGAAATTTCAGTAATAGCTAACCCATACTTGTCAATGCAGACAGTTATGTGTTTGATTTTCTCCCTTATTTCATACTGAAACTTTGTCAAATTTTCAGGAGAATTAGTTTCAGGTGTATTGTACACGGATATAATATCAAATTTGCATATAATAAATTTTCAGAAATTTCAGTAATAGCTAACCCATACTTGTCAATGCCGACAGTTATCTGTTTGATTTTCTCCCTTATTTCATACTGAAACTTTATCATTTTTTTAGGAGAATTAGTTTTATGTGTACTGTACACGAATCTAATATCAAATTTGCATATAATAAATTTACAGAAATTTCAGTAATAGCTAACCCATACTTGTCAATGCAGAAAGTTTTGTGTTTGATTTTCTCCCTTATTTCACACTAAAACTTTGTCAAATTTTCAGGAGAATTCGTTTCAGGTGTAGTGTACACGAATCCAATATCAAATTTGCAAATAATAAATTTTCAGAAATTTCAGTAATAGTTAAAACATACTTGTCAATGCAGAAACTTACGTGTTTGATTTTCTCCATTATTTCATACTAAAACTTTGTCAAATTTTCAGGTGAATTAGTTTTATGTGTACTGTCAACGAATCTAATATCAAATTTGCAAATAATAAATTTTCAGAAATTTCAGTAATAGCTAACCCGTACTTGTCAATGCAGAAAGTTATGTGTTTGATTTTCTCCCTTATTTTATTCTGAAACTTTGTCAAATTTATAGGAGAATTAGTTTAAGGTGTACTGTACACGAATCTAATATCAAATTTGCAAATAATAAATTTTCTGAAATTTCAGTAATAGCTAACCCATACTTGTCAATGCCGAAAATTATGTGTTTGATTTTCTCCCTTATTTCATACTAAAACTTTGTCAAATTTTCAGGAGAATCAGTTTCAAGTGTAGTGTACACGAATCTAATATCAAATTTTCAAATAATATATTTTCAGAAATTTCAGTAATAGCTAACCCATACTTGTCAATGCAGACAGTTATGTGTTTAATTTTCGCCCTTATTTTATACTGAAACTTTGTCAAATTTACAGGAGAATTAGTTTCAGGTGTATTATACACGAATCTAATATCAAATTTGCAAATACTAAATTTTCAGAAATTTCAGTAATAGCTAACCCGTACTTGTCAATGCAGAAAGTTATGTGTTTGATTTTCTCCCTTATTTCATACTGAAACTTTGTCAAATTTTCAGGAGAATTAGTTTCAGGTGTACTGTACACGAATCTTATATCTAATTTTCAAATTATAAATTTTCAGAACTTTCAGTAATAGCTATCTTATACTTGTCAATGCAGAAAGTTATGTGTTTGATTTTCTCCCTTAATTTTTACTGAAACTTTGTCAAATTTTCAGGAGAATTAGTTTCAGGTGTATTGTACACGAATCTAATATCAAATTTGCAAATAATAAATTTTCAGAAATTTCAGTAATTGCTAACCCATACTTGTCAATGCAGAAAGTTATGTGTTTGATTTTCTCCCATATTTCTTACTGAAACTTTGTCAAATTTTTAGGAGAATTAGTTTCAGGTGTAATATGCACGAATCAAATATTAAATTTGCAAGTAATAAATTTTTAGAAATTTCAGTAATAGCTAACCCATACTTGTCAATGCAGAAAGTTATGTGTTTGATTTTCTCCCTTAATTTTTACTGAAACTTTGTCAAATTTTCAGGAGAATTAGTTTCAGGTGTACTGTACACGAATATAATATCAAATTTGCAAATAAAATTTTTTCAGAAATTTCTGTAAAAGCTAATCCATACTTGTCAATGCAGAAAGTTATCTGTTTGATTTTCTCCCTTATTTCATACTGAAACCTTGTCAAATTTTTAGGAAAATTAGTTTCAGGTGTACTATACACGAGTCTAATATCAAATTTGCAATTAATAAATTTTCCGAAATTTAAGTAATTGCTAACCCATACTTGTCAATGCAGAGAGTTATGTGTTTAATTTTCTCCCTTATTTCATACTGAAACTTTGTCAAATTTTCAGGAGAATTAGTTTCATGTGTACTGTAATCGAATCTAATATCAAATTTGTAAACAATAAATTTTCAAAAATTTTAGTAATAGCTAACCCATTCTTGTCAATGCAGAAAGTTATGTGTTTAATTTTCTCCCTTATTTCATACTGAAACTTTGTCAAATTTTCAGGAGAATTAGTTTCATGTGTACTGTAAACGAATCTAATATCAAATTTGCAAATAATAAATTTTCCGAAATTTGAGTAATTGCTAACCCATACTTGTCAATGCAGAGAGTTATGTGTTTAATTTTCTCCCTTATTTCATACTGAAACTTTGTCAAATTTTCAGGAGAATTAGTTTTAGGTGTACTGTACACGAATATAATATCAAATTTGCAATTAATGAATTTTCAGAAATTTCAGTAATAGCTAACCCATACTTGTCAATGCAGAAAGTTATGTGTTTGATTTTCTCCCTTATTTCATACTGAAACTTTGTCAAATTTTCAGGAGAATTAGTTTCAGGTGTACTGTACACGAATCTTATATCTAATTTTCAAATTATAAATTTTCAGAACTTTCAGTAATAGCTATCTTATACTTGTCAATGCAGAAAGTTATGTGTTTGATTTTCTCCCTTAATTTTTACTGAAACTTTGTCAAATTTTCAGGAGAATTAGTTTCAGGTGTATTGTACACGAATCTAATATCAAATTTGCAAATAATAAATTTTCAGAAATTTCAGTAATTGCTAACCCATACTTGTCAATGCAGAAAGTTATGTGTTTGATTTTCTCCCATATTTCTTACTGAAACTTTGTCAAATTTTTAGGAGAATTAGTTTCAGGTGTAATATGCACGAATCAAATATTAAATTTGCAAGTAATAAATTTTTAGAAATTTCAGTAATAGCTAACCCATACTTGTCAATGCAGAAAGTTATGTGTTTGATTTTCTCCCTTAATTTTTACTGAAACTTTGTCAAATTTTCAGGAGAATTAGTTTCAGGTGTACTGTACACGAATATAATATCAAATTTGCAAATAAAATTTTTTCAGAAATTTCTGTAAAAGCTAATCCATACTTGTCAATGCAGAAAGTTATCTGTTTGATTTTCTCCCTTATTTCATACTGAAACTTTGTCAAATTTTTAGGAAAATTAGTTTCAGGTGTACTATACACGAATCTAATATCAAATTTGCAATTAATAAATTTTCCGAAATTTAAGTAATTGCTAACCCATACTTGTCAATGCAGAGAGTTATGTGTTTAATTTTCTCCCTTATTTCATACTGAAACTTTGTCAAATTTTCAGGAGAATTAGTTTCATGTGTACTGTAAACGAATCTAATATCAAATTTGTAAACAATAAATTTTCAAAAATTTTAGTAATAGCTAACCCATTCTTGTCAATGCAGAAAGTTATGTGTTTAATTTTCTCCCTTATTTCATACTGAAACTTTGTCAAATTTTCAGGAGAATTAGTTTCATGTGTACTGTAAACGAATCTAATAACAAATTTGCAAATAATAAATTTTCCGAAATTTGAGTAATTGCTAACCCATACTTGTCAATGCAGAGAGTTATGTGTTTAATTTTCTCCCTTATTTCATACTGAAACTTTGTCAAATTTTTAGGAGAATTAGTTTCAGGTGTACTGTACACGAATATAATATCAAATTTGCAAATATGAAATTTTCAGAAATTTCAGTAATAGCTAACCCATACTTGTCAATGCAGACAGTTATGTGTTTCATTTTCTCCCTTATTTCATACTGATACTTTGTCAACGTTTCAGGAGAATTAGTTTTAGGTGTACTGTACATGAATATAATTTCAAATTTGCAATTAATGAATTTTTAGAAATTTCAGTAATAGCTAACCCCTTACTTGTCAATGCAGAAATTATGTGTTTGATTTTCTCCCTTGTTTAATAGTGAAACTTTGCCAAATTTTCAGTAGAATTAGTTTCAGGTGTACTGTACATGAATCTAAGATCAAATTTTTAAATAATAAATTTTCAGAAATTTCAGTAATAGCTAACCCATACTTGTCAATGCAGAAAGTTATGTGTTTGATTTTCTCCCTTATTTCATACTGAAACTTTGTCAAATTTTCAGGAGAATTAGTTTTAGGTGTACTGTATACGAATCTTATATCTAATTTTCTAATTATAAATTTTCAGAACTTTCAGTAATAGCTATCTTATACTTGTCAATGCAGAAAGTTATGTGTTTGATTTTCTCCCTTAATTTTTACTGAAACTTTGTCAAATTTTCAGGAGAATTAGTTTCAGGTGTATTGTACACGAATCTAATATCAAATTTGCAAATAAAAAAATTTCAGAAATTTCTGTAAAAGCTAATCCTTGTCAATGCAGAAAGTTATCTGTTTGATTTTCTCCCTTATTTCATACTGAAACTTTGTCAAATTTTTAGGAAAATTAGTTTCAGGTGTACTATACACGAATCTAATATCAAATTTGCAATTAATAAATTTTCCGAAATTTAAGTAATTGCTAACCCATACTTGTCAATGCAGAGAGTTATGTATTTAATTTTCTCCCTTATTTCATACTGAAACTTTGTCAAATTTTCAGGAGAATTAGTTTCAGGTGTACTGTACACGAATCTAATATCAATTTTGCAAATAATAAATTTTCAGAAATTTCAGTAATAGCTAACCCATACTAGTCAATGCTGAAAGTTAAGTGTTTGATTTTCTCCCTTATTTAATACTGAAACTTTGTCAAATTTACAGGAGAATTAGTTTCAGGTGTACTGTACACGAATCTAGTATCAATTTTGGAAATAATAAATTTTCAGAAATTTCAGTGATAGCTAACCCATACTAGTCAATGCAGAAAGTGATGTGTTTGATTTTCTCCTTTATTTCATACTGAAACTTTGTCAAATTTTTAGGAAAATTAGTTTCAGGTATACTGTATACGAATCTGATATCAAATTTGCAAATAATAAATTTTCCGAAATTTGAGTAATTGCTAACCCATACTTGTCAATGCAGAGAGTTATGTGTTTAATTTTCTCCCTTATTTCATACTGAAACTTTGTCAAATTTTCCAAAAAATTAGTTTCAGGTGTATTGTACACGAATCTAATATCAAATTTGCAAATAAAAAAATTTCAGAAATTTCTGTAAAAGCTAATCCTTGTCAATGCAGAAAGTTATCTGTTTGATTTTCTCCCTTATTTCATACTGAAACTTTGTCAAATTTTTAGGAAAATTAGTTTCAGGTGTACTATACACGAATCTAATATCAAATTTGCAATTAATAAATTTTCCGAAATTTAAGTAATTGCTAACCCATACTTGTCAATGCAGAGAGTTATGTGTTTAAGTTTCTCCCTTATTTCATACTGAAACTTTGTCAAATTTTCAGGAGAATTAGTTTCATGTGTACTGTAAACGAATCTAATATCAAATTTGCAAATAATAAATTTTCCGAAATTTGAGTAATTGCTAACCCATACTTGTCAATGCAGAGAGTTATGTGTTTAATTTTCTCCCTTATTTCATACTGAAACTTTGTCAAATTTTCCAAAAAATTAGTTTCATGTGTACTGTAAACGAATCTAATATCAAATTTGCAAATAATAAATTTTCCGAAATTTGAGTAATTGCTAACCCATACTTGTCAATGCAGAGAGTTATGTATTTAATTTTCTCCCTTATTTCATACTGAAACTTTGTCAAATTTTCAGGAGAATTAGTTTCAGGTGTACTGTACACGAATCTAATATCAATTTTGCAAATAATAAATTTTCAGAAATTTCAGTAATAGCTAACCCATACTAGTCAATGCTGAAAGTTAAGTGTTTGATTTTCTCCCTTATTTAATACTGAAACTTTGTCAAATTTACAGGAGAATTAGTTTCAGGTATACTGTATACGAATCTGATATCAAATTTGCAAATAATAAATTTTGAAAAATTTCAGTAATAGCTAACCCATACTTGACAATGCAGAAAGTTATGTGTTTGATTTTCTCCCTTATTTCCTACTGAAATTTTGTCAAATTTTCAGGACAATTAGTTTCAGGTGTACTGTACACGAATCTAATATCAAATTTTGAAATAATTAATTTTCAGAAATTTCAGTAATAGCTAACCCATACTTGTCAATGCAGAAAGTTATGTGTTTGATTTTATCCCTTATTTCATACTGAAACTTTGTCAAATTTTCAGGAGAATTAGTTTCAGGTGTACTGTATACAAATCTAATATCAAATTTGCAAATATAAAATTTTCAGAAATTTCAGTAATAGCTAACCCATACTTGACAATGCAGAAAGTTATGTGTTTGATTTTCTCCCTTATTTCCTACTGAAATTTTGTCAAATTTTCAGGACAATTAGTTTCAGGTGTACTGTACACGAATCTAATATCAAATTTGCAAATAATAAATTTTCAGAAATTTCAGTAATAGCTAACCCATACTTGTCAATGCAGAAAGTTATGTGTTTGATTTTCTCCCTTATTTCATGCTGAAACTTTGTCAAATTTTTAGGAGAATTAGTTTCAGGTGTACTGTACACGAATGTAATATCAAATTTGCAAATAGTAAATTTTCAGAAATTTCAGTTATAGCTAACTTATACGAATTGGATAGTCATTTATAAATTATATTCACAGACCCTTCAGGACTAACATATATAAGTCTCAAAGAGCAACAATCTAATGCACATTTTTTATGATTGTTCTAAATTTAGTAAGTTTATTTACTACCCTTCTACGGCAAATTGGACAATATTCTGGGTTGATTTACTACCCTCCTACCCCAAAATGGAAAGTGCCACTTACTTACACATTATATTCACAGACCCTTCAGGCTTTTTAGCTGACATACAATTATCGAAAAATTTAAATCGAAATCAAGATATCATCCCTTGACAAGCTTTGTCAATCTAACTAAACATTTTTAATATCATTTTTTGGATTTGAGCGAACTTTTGATGCATTATGAATCATGAAATTAACTATTCTGGACAGCCTCAGTTATATTATGGACCATTTGAGGTTGTTATTCACAATAAAGCCGATGATTGTTGGGTGTCTTTCCATGGGAAGGTCTGGAATATAACATCATTAATAAGAGGTATTCAAAGTATTACGTACCATCATATCAAAATGTTACGTTTGTTTGAAATGTGTTTTTGAATTATCTTTAAGAAAACGAGGGAAATGATATTATAAAACCTCTGCTTGCATTTGCTGGTAAAGATATAAGTGATTGGTTCGAAGAAAAAGATGGTGATATTGTGCATTACATTCATCCTATTTCCGGCTGCAAAGTACCATATATACCACATGGTAGAATACCCGATGTTGAAGTGCAAGTACCTGCAACAAGATGGAAGCCATTGGATCATATACCATGGTGGAAAGACATAAAGTGGGTCTGCTATCTATATAAATTGTATTATGTCCGACTGAATGATAAAGTTCGAGTTATGATATAGTTTTGCGGCCATAAAGTACCTCTTTACAGTACTAGTAAAATAAAGTAACTTTATTTCCAATACTATCAATATAACCAGTGTTGTAACAGATACATTTTTATTGGTATCTAGATACAGATACAGATACTTTGGAAAAAATGTATACATATCTAGATACAAATTTGAAAATGTATCTAGCTACATATGCAGATACATTTGAAAAGTATCTAAATACTTCTAGATACATTTCAGATACATGGAAAACCAAACCAAAAATTGTTTTCTTTTTACATACGCATTTTACATGCAAAAGAAAATGCTCATAAATATTTAATAAAATGTGCAAAGCTAAATTTATTTTTTATCGTCTGCTTATAGTTATTGGTATACTCGTCCCGTCCTGACAATGACTCATCGATCCATGTTGCATGAATTCGATATACGTTACTAATTTCGTTTCATTCTATTACATTTAGCTTGAGCACACCAACCAGCATTAAAAACGCGATTGTTTATTCGAAAAAGCATGCGTCATTGTCAGCTTTCGACGGGCTACTATACGTAATAGATACAAGAATAATACACAATGAAATAGCAAATTACTGACTCAAACTTAAATTAAATACGAGAAAATTAATCGAAGCCCCAAAGTAAAATTTAAAAAAAAATGCTCTCAATGATGAATCAATAGCTAATTGTATGTAATTAACGTGAAATGCAGATTTGTAACAGATATTTTTTTTTGTATCTAGATACAAATATAAATACTTCAGAAAAAATGTATCTAGATACAACTTTAGACACTCAAACAAGAATGTATCTAGATGTATAACATGTTGTAGATATCAAGTTGGACTACTAACAAAGAGATCACGGCCCATTCGAATAGTGAACCCTCTGCTCGGATTAGAAGTATACCTAAACGTTTGTTGTGAAGATACGATTTTACGAATCAAAGAACGGTACTCGATTTTCAACAGTGATGCAAATATCTACATATGGAGGTATGAATAGCATATATATATATATATATAGAATATATGAAGTAAATTCTTCTTCTACTAAATCTACAGGATTACATTTTACTTCATTATTGGTTGTATCAATATTACATTAATCTGCTCTAAACTTGGGTTAAAATTTTGAAGGGAAAATTAATTATCAATAATTCGTGTATTGTGGCCCATTATACACGAATTAAGTACTATACTTTATCTACGACTATATTATTTAAATCTTAAGGATTTTGCAATACCTAATCATAAACTGCTATTTCACTGTATAGCAACGAGAATTCTAAATTACCTTTTATGTGCGTTGCCTTAATTATAATTAAGGCATCGCACATAAAAGTTAATTTAATGGTAATTACTGGTAGAACGACCTTTAAAATTAAGAAAAAACAACATTTGCTCTAGTGTATGGTGATCAACTACTTAAATAAAGAATAAATCAACTTAGAGAAGCAAACATGCTAAATAACAGAAACAGTAACTAATTTAACAGTATATAAATCTACAATTAATTTGTAGATTTATGGGAAAAGTTTTAATAGATCATCTGACATTAGAAGAAAATGGTATCATGGATGAAAGAGATCATTTTGGAAGTATTGGATTGTCACCCACCTTTTATATACCTGGAATATTTATTTATTATACCGATGATTTCAAATGGTGCAAAGACGAGAGTGACAGTCACAGTGATACTGATTGATATATTACATTCAATCAATAGTAAAATATGATTTTTTAATTTCACAATATACCTACTAACAAATTATTAGACTGTTATAATCTATTTTTCGACGACAGTCTTGGCTTAACAATCCACACACTCTTCCCAGTTTCTTATTAGGACGTTATTTTCTTACTTACTTATTTTTGGGCACACTTTTTGCAGGCAGATATGAATGATTCCGAAAAACCTTTTAAATACATCTTCCACTGTCTGCTCTCGCAAAGATATTGCAAAATTTTTGCGAGATCTTTTGATGTTTTTATTTCTGGCATCCTGAGCATCTTTCGGATAAGTTTGTCGAATCTGCAAAGCAGCAGCATCGAACAACTTGAACCGAAGTTTTCATAGAGTACCAGTTGGCACTTGTAATAATTAAGTAGAATTTTATTAAATAGAAAGCAAATCAGCAGCTATCAGTAGCTAAACTTTGAAATTATTTGCTTCAGTTCGTCTTACCCCCAGTTTTACAATCGTGGATTACCTTTATCTTATCTTATCTTTGCAGATAAAAGAATTTGAATTTACACAAATATGTAGAAAGCAAATCAGCAGCTATCAGCAGCTAAACTTTGAAACAATTTGCTTAAGTTCGTCTTACGTCCAGTTTTACAATCGTGGATTACCTTTATCATATCTTATCTTTGTAGATAAAAGAATTTGAATTCACACAGATTGTAATAATTAAGTAGAATTTTATTAAATAGAAAGCAAACCAGCAGCTATCAGCAGCTAAACTTTGAAATTATTTGCTTATGTTCGTCTTACGTCCAGTTTTACAATCGTGGATTACCTTTATCTTATCTTATCTCTGTAGATAAAAGATTTTGAATTCACACAGATTGTAATAAATAAGTAGAATTTTATTAAATAGAAAGCAAATCAGCAGCTATCAGTAGCTAACCTTTGACATTATTTGCGTAAGTTCGTCTCACGTCCAGTTTTACAATCGTGGATTACCTTTATCTTATCTTATCTTTGTAGATAAAATAATTTGAATTCACACAGATTGTAAGAAATAAGTAAAATATTATTAAATAGAAAGCAAACCAGCAGCTATCAGCAGCTAAACTTTGAAATTATCTGTTTAAGTACATCTTACGTCCAGTTTTTCAATCGTGAATTACCATTATCTTATCTTATCTTTTTAGATAAAAGAATTTGAATTCACACAGATTGTAATAATAAAGTAGAATTTTATTAAATAGGAAGCAAACCAGCAGCTATCAGCAGCTAAACTTTGAAATTATTTGCTTAAGTTCGTCTTACGTCCAGTTTTACAATCGTGGATTACCTTTATCTTATCTTATCTCTGTAGATAAAAGAATTTAAGTTCACACAGATTGTAATAAGTAGAATTTTATTAAATAGAAAGCAAACCAGCAGCTATCAGCAGCTAAACTTTGAAATTATTTGCATAAGTTCGTCTTTCGTCCAGTTTTACAACCGTGGATTACCTTTATCTTATCTTATCTTTGAAGATAAAAGAATTTAAGTTCACACAGATTGTAATAAGTAGAATTTTATTAAATAGAAAGCAAACCAGTAGCTATCAGCAGCTAAACTTTGAAATTATTTGCTTAAGTTCCTCTTACGTCCAGTTTTACAATCGTGGATTACCTTCATCTTATCTTATCTTTGTAGATAAAAGAATTTGAATTCACACAGATTATAATAATTAAGTAGAATTTTATTAAATAGAAAGCAAACCAGCAGCTATCAGTAGCTAAACTTTGAAATTATTTGCTTAAGTTCGTCTTACGTGCAGATTTACAAACGTGGATTACCTTTATCTTATCTTATCTTTGTAGATAAAAGAATTTGAATTCACACAGATTGTAATAATTAAGTAGAATTTTATTAAATAGAAAGCAAACCAGCAGCTATCAGCAGCTAAACTTTGAAATTATTTGCTTAAGTTCGTCTTACGCCCAGTTTACAATCGTGGATTACCTTTATCTTATCTTATCTTTGTAGATAAAAGAATTTGAATTCACACAGATTGTAATAATTAAGTAGAATTTTATTAAATAGAAAGCAAACCAGCAGCTATCAGCAGCTAAACTTTGAAATTATTTGCTTAAGTTCGTCTTACGTCCAGTTTTACAACCGTGGATTACCTTTATCTTATCTTATATTTGAAGATAAAAGAATTTGAATTCACACAGATTGTAATAATTAAGTGGAATTTTATTAAATAGAAAGCAAACCAGCAGCTATCAGCAGCTAAACTTTGAAATTATTTGCTAAGTTCGTCTTACGTCCAGTTTTACAATCGTGGATTACCTTTATCTTATCTTATCTTTATAGATAAAAGAATTTGAATTCACACAGATGATAATAATTAAGTAGAATTTTATTAAATAGAAAGCTAACCAGCAGCTATCAGCAGCTAAACTTTGAAATTATTTGCTTAAGTTCGCCTTACGTCCAGTTTTACAATCGTGGATTACCTGTATCTTATCTTATGTTTGTAGATAAAAGAATTTGAATTCACACAGATTGTAATAATTAAGTAGAATTTTATTAAATAGAAAGCAAATCAGCAGCTATCAGCAGCTAAACTTTGAAATTATTTGCTTAAGTTCGTGTTACGTCCAGTTTTACAATCGTGGATTACCTTTATCTTATCTTATCTTTGTAGATGAAAGAACTTGAATTCACACAGATTGTAATAATTAAGTAGAATTTTATTAAATAGAAAGCAAACCAGCAGCTATCAGCAGCTAAACTTTGAAATTATTTGCTTAAGTTCGTCTTACGTCCAGTTTTACAACCGTGGATTACTATCTTATCTTATCTTTGTAGATAAAAGAATTTGAATTCACACAGATTGTAATAATTAAGTAGAATTGTATTAAATAGAAAGCAAACCAGCAGCTATCAGCAGCTAAACTTTGAAATTATTTGCTTAAGTTCGTCTTACGTCCAGTTTTACAATCGTGGATTGCCTTTATCTTATCTTATGTTTGTAGATAAAATAATTTGAATTCACACAGATTATAATAATTAAGTAGAATTTTATTATATAGGAAGCAAACCAGCAGCTATCAGCAGCTAAACTTTGAAATTATTTGGTTAAGTTCGTCTTGCGCTCAGTTTTACAATCGTGGATTACCTTTATCTTATCTTATCTTTGTAGATAAAAGAACTTGAATTCACACAGATTGTAATAATTAAGGGGACTGTTATTAAATATTAAGCAAACCAGCAGCTATTAGCAGCTAAACTTTGAAATTATTTGCTTAAGTTCGTCTTACGTCCAGTTTTACAATCGTGGATTACCTTTACCTTATCTTATCTTTGTAGATAAAAGAATTTGAATTCACACAGATTGTAATAATTAAGTAGAATTTTATTAAATAGAAAGCAAACCAGCAGCTATCAGCAGCTAAACTTTGAAATTATTTGCTTAAGTTCGTCTTACGTCCAGTTTTACAACCGTGGATTACTATCTTATCTTATGTTTGTAGATAAAAGAATTTGAATTCACACAGATTGTAATAATTAAGTAGAATTTTATTAAATAGAAAGCAAACCAGCAGCTATCAGCAGCTAAACTTTGAAATTACTTGCTTAAGTTCGTCTTACGTCCAGTTTTACAATCGTGGATTACCTTTATCTTATCTTATGTTTGTAGATAAAAGAATTAGAATTCACACAGATTGTAATAATTAAGTAGAATTTTATTAAATGGAAACCAACCCTCAGCTATCAGCAGCTAAACTTTGAAATTATTTGCTTAAGTTCGCCTTACGTCCAGTTTTACAATCGTGGATTACCTTTATCTTATCTTATGTTTGTAGATAAAAGAATTTGAATTCACACAGATTGTAATAATTAAGTAGAATTTTATTAAATAGAAAGCAAACCAGCAGCTATCAGCAGCTAAACTTTGAAATTATTTGCTTAAGTTCGTGTTACGTCCAGTTTTACAATCGTGGATTACCTTTATCTTATCTTATCTTTGTAGATAAAAGAACTTGAATTCACACAGATTGTAATAATTAAGTAGAATTGTATTAAATAGAAAGCAAACCAGCAGCTATCAGCAGCTAAACTTTGAAATTATTTGCTTAAGTTCGTCTTACGTCCAGTTTTACAACCGTGGATTACTATCTTATCTTATCTTTGTAGATAAAAGAATTTGAATTCACACAGATTGTAATAGTTAAGTAGAATTTTATTAAATAGAAAGCAAACCAGCAGCTCTCAGCAGCTAAATTTTGAAATTATTTGCTTAAGTTCGTCTTACGTCCAGTTTTACAATCGTGGATTACCTTTATCTTATCTTATGTTTGTAGATAAAAGAATTTGAATTCACACAGATTGTAATAATTAAGTAGAATTTTATTAAATAGAAAGCAAACCAGCAGCTATCAGTAACAAAACTTTGAAATTATTTGCTTAAGTTCGTCTTACGTCCAGTTTTACAATCGTGGATTACCTTTATCTTATCTTATCTTTGTAGATAACAGAATTTGAATTCACACAGATTGTAATAATTAAGTAGAATATTATTAAATAGAAAGCAAACCAGCAGCTATCAGTAGCTAAACTTTGAAATTATTTGCTTAAGTTCGTCTTACCTCTCCAGTTTTACAATCGTGGATTACCTTTATCTAATCTTATCTTTGTAGATAAAATAATTCGAATTCACACATATTGTAATAATCAAGTACAATTTTATTAAATAGGAAGCAAACCAGCAGCTATCAGTAGCTAAACTTTGAAATTATTTGCTTAAGTTCGTCTCACGTCCAGTTTTACAATCGTGGATTACCTTTTTCTTATCTTATCTTTGTAGATAAAATAATTTGAATTCACACAGATTGTAATAATTAAGTAGAATTTTATTAAATAGAAAGCAAACCAGCAGCTATCATCAGCTAAACTTTGAAATTGTTTGCTTAAGTTCGTCTTACATCCAGTTTTACAATCGTGGATTACCTTTATCTTACCTTATCTTTCTAGATAAAAGAACTTGAATTCACACAGCTTGTAATAATTAAGTAGAATTTTATTAAATAGAAAGCAAACCAGCAGCTATCAGTAGCTAAACTTTGAAATTATTTGCTTAAGTTCGTCTTACGTCCAGTTTTACAATCGTGGATTACCTTTATTTTATCTTATCTTTGTAGATAAAAGAATTTGAATTCAGACAGATTGTAATAATTAAGTAGAATTTTATTAAATAGAAAGCAAACCTGCAGCTATCATCAGCTAAACTTTGAAATTATTTGCTTAAGTTTGTCTTACGTCCAGTTTTACAATCGTGGATTACCTTTATCTTATCTTACCTTTGTAGATAAAAGAATTTGAATTCACACAGATTGTAATAATTCAGTCGAATTTTATTAAATAGGAAGCAAACCAGCAGCTATCAACAGCTAAACTTTGAAATTATTTGCTTAAGTCCGTCTTGCGCCCAGTTTTACAATCGTGGATTACCTTTATCTTATCTTATCTTTGTAGATAACAGAATTTGAATTCACACAGATTGTAATAATTAAGTAGAATTTTATTAAATAGAAAGCAAACCAGGAGCTGCCAGCAGCTAAACTTTGAAATTATTTGCTTAAGTTCGTCTTACGCCCTGTTTTACAATCGTGGATTACCTTTATCATATCGTATCTTTGGTCTTGGTACATTGCCTAGGATTCAATTGTTGACTCATTGTTGGCACAATGGTAGCCTAGGCAAATGTACCACGAACATATATAATCCACAATTGTAAAACTGGGCCTACAACATGAAATTTTAAAATTTTCACATAAAAAAAGTGATTGAACTACCACTTTCCTACTACTACTACTTTATCTGACTGTACACTAGAAATTTGTTGCGCCCTCTAGCGAGGACATATTATTATCTCTGCTCAATGGTGGCTCATTGTTGTTTGTGGTTTGTTGGATTTGAGGTGGACTGAAATGTCCATGGCGAAGCAATAAACTGTTTCAGTTCTACTCGCAAATTTGACCTTACTTTGGTACTCTGTGCTCAGATTGAATTGAACTTATTATTAGAAACTGGGTAAGCATCAAACAGATATCAAGGTGCACAACTTTATGTTGAAAATGGATTTGATTAAACCTGAAGATGGTTTCGATATAAATTATGTAGGAGTTCAAATTAAAAATGAAATATTTCTTTCCGAGGAGGAGATTACGGATCAATTGTATGCAGTCGATTCAAAGCAAGGTAATAATTATTCTTTTACGGAAATTGCTTCGTATTGATTTGTGCAGTATTGTTTACTAGTTTGTGATAAAATATATATCGTGGAAGGGTTTTGGGAGACAAAAATAAGACGGTTTTGGTGATTAACTGGTAAGCCGAAGTAGTGAGCAGTTACTCGCTTAAGTTGTTGGGCATTTTGGTGACTAAACATGTGTCGCATTTAACCAGGTTTTGACAATAGTAACGTGAACATGGTTAAGTCCAACTACGACGTCACGGCATCCTCAAAATTCCAATCACAACTTGCCCCACAAAGTAACTAAGTGTTACCATAGGGGTTGGGCGGCTAAATGAAAATATCGCCCTTAACAGCGCCACATACAATCTCAAAAAGTGCCGAAGGACTTGGCAAATTATACCTTCCAAAATTATATTAAGCTCTCACTAACAGAAGCTAATGAATCCCTTTGGAAAGCTACGAAGATATTTAATTGCTCACAAACATCCCACCTATGAAAAATAATAATAGATGGTGGGCGAGAAGTAACATGTAGAAAGCAAATTTGTTGAATGGTAATAATATAGATGCTGAAAACTTTAACAGCCCATTAATTCTCGCTTGCAAGACAACACCAATAATAATAAATTACGCTACAAAGAGTAAAAAGTTTCTTTTCGTGGCATTATTTAAATTTTTTGTGAACTACCGCTCAGGCTTCAATATGAAAATGATATTGCACTTACACCAACTTGAATTATCATTAGTAACTATTGATTGATAGGGATATTTATTACTTTGCTAATATAAATCTGCAGATCGTGGATCTTTGAAATGTGAACAGAGTATATTTTTAACAGAGTTATTATTAAACGAAAATGCTACCTTAATATAGCATACTCTGAGAAGACATAAATGGTATAATTAAAACTTTACTAAAACCTATATTTTTTAAATCAAATTTGAAACAAAATTCAAAAAACAATATAACTAAATATTGGAATGTGTGTGGATCCATCCTGAGTTTTTGGTTAATGGAAAAGTATTAGAGCATGAGAGTGCATAAATACTTTTCCGTTAAATATAACTAAAGGTAAATTAAGTCTTTTATGCCTGTTTTACACGGTCAAAGAAATTCATGAATTTTGTAACCTTGAAGTTATTGTTGCGTGTAATACACAAAATTGCCGTGAATATATTGACAACAATAAATTCATGAATAAATTGTCACAATAGAACCTGCTCTAAGTTTTCGGCAATTTTTTGGGGAATTCTAGTTGAATTTCGGTTTTTAAATTAATACCAACCTACTGGAAAGTGACATGTGCACATGGTGTATCTAATATGGTGTAATCATGGTGTAATACATATGCAGCCACTGCTAACGCATACAAGGCAGCACAATGTTTTTTTGTTACATTTCCTATTTTCATTTTTAACACACAAATAGAGACAAGATGAGAAGAAAGTAACACTGAAAGTTGGCAACACATTGTTAGAGCAGAAGTTCTAAGTTTTCAGTTGGCAAAAATTTGACCGTGTAATACGCCTTCACATTTTTAATTAATTAACGAATTTATCCATGAATAAATTCATCAATTTGTTTGACCGTGTAAAACCTCTATAATATACCTTTAGTTATCATGTTTTATGAAGTATTAACTCCACATACATTCAATATAATGAACAATAAAACTATTAAATAAATATTCAAGTACATTTACAGCCTGGCAGTAGACAACAGGCAAAAGTTCACCTTTGATTTTCCACTATTTATATAGTTTTCATAATTCGTATGCAATGATGGAACTCATTTGTAAGCAATTAGATATACAAATGTTTAAATGAAATTGCCAAAAGAACCAAAGCGAAGCCGAAGACATACAGCTTGTCCTGGAACATCATGTAGTCACTAAAGAATGCAAATTTGTCTATTTCTCAGCCTCCTGCCGGACAGCATATCAAGACACCGTTATAGATTAGGGTCTCGGGCCTTATTTCGCCAAGTTGAACTTGCGGATCAGCGGCGAGGCTGTTCTATAGGCCACACTTCGGGAATGCTCACTGGAGTACAGATGTGAGCAGGGAAACATAGATGGGATTTTTATGATCCGGTGTTGGCATATTATTATTCGACGTTCACTAGTTTTTGCTGTAGATATTAAGAAGTTGTTGGCAAAGTGTTTAGACACGTTCACAATGTATAAATGTGTATCAATATTATTCAAATCCATTCTATTGAGCAGAGATTTTATTGATGGAGTTATTCAAATTTACAACCATATTATTCGCATTGTAATGGTATCACATTTACTTGCGGATGAACGGAACAATGTGGGTTTTATATCTAAGTAATTTTTTAGTTGTGAATTGTGGACACAGCTTTCAAACACGTTCCAGCTGCCGTGAGAGAAAAATCGTTGCCAGTAAAGTAAGTACAAATTATTTTAAACAGAATAATTGGTGCTGTTTTGGCGTTCCACTTTTGGCACTCCATGCTAAAGTAGCACCGAATAACTATTCATACGAATTTTAGTACCTTCAATTAATTAAATAATTGTGCTAACTAGTAATCATCAATTGTAACTAACAGATAAAAATCATCAAAATTGGACAATGTAATTGATTTACCCTTCTTTATCAGATGAATCAATCAAGACTTGTGGCCTTTTCACAAAAAGAAAAAAACGCGTTAACTGAGATAATAAAACATTATCCAATTGTGGAATGTAAAAAAACGGACTCTGGGTCAGTTCACGAAAAGAATGAAGCTTGGAATAGCATTGCAAATCTATACAACCGCCAGCCCGGAATTCAAACGAAACGAAAAAGTGCTCAATTAAAAAAATTATGGAGCAATTTAAAGCAAAGGTAAGAATTTATTTTTCGAAGAAACAATGTAACAGTAATGTTTGGTTTCATCATACTACTGCGAAATAATTTTAAATTTTTGCCGAAACTAGTACTTGCAACGATGATTATTTCATTTTTAATTTTCAATTTCTCTGTTCGCGTTATGCCACTGGTAGTTTCTGTAAAAAAAATAAAATGATGGTAACAACATATAACCAAACACTACAAAACTTGTATTATTTTTTGTACGATTTAGAAAAAAGAGAGAAAACACATCTCTTCATTATTCGGCTCTTTTGAATGGTGTCGGACCGCCTGATGTTATTGAGGATCCACTAGCATTGGTGACGGAGGTATCACACACTGATATGTTCATTGATTGTCCATGGGACAGCCAATCAAATTTAGAAAATAAAGGTAAGATTGAAACATTGATGGACATTGCAAAACAAATATATCCTGATTTTTCTTTTATGTGAGTATTCATTAGAAATATTTTATAACTGCGATTGGTACTGAAGATTATTTTGCTTTGGAGCATTCTGGGAGAATGGTAATCAGTTTTAAATTAGATATATGAGTCGTATGGAATCAAAACTTACAATATCCAAAATCATCGAAATCGAGTTAGCAGTGGTTTTTTATTTGAGATTTTGCTCTGAAATCAAATATGGCGTCGGTTCAAGTCCAAACTCACTATATCCTGGGTAAAATACTATCAGAAGTAGATGTTTGGAGTCAAAACTAACATTATCCATTGGATGTTTTTACTTTTGACACCAACTGATTTTCAACCAATCACAAGCCATCTTATGGCTGTCAACCTCACCCGAAGGTTACTGTTTATAACCTATTTTTGTGTGCCTAGTTTTGATCGTTTTGTCTGTTTTGTTCTAATAAAATAAATTTTATTGCATATATGATTAGATATTTTATTTGTTTTATAACTATTATGAAATCAGAACTAAATATCAAATTCAGGTAAGAAACATTATAAACATATTGGTTTGAAAACTGACTATCCAAAAATGCTACATAAAAAAGCATTTTTTAATTTTACAATTCATTTTGTAGAGCTAACAGGATCTAAAAAAATCATTTGCAAATTTCGGAGAAATAGATTGTCGAGTAGAGCAGTTTTGGGTTAATTCCGAAAATTTCTGTATTTGGATATTGTGAGTTTTGATTCTATACGACTCATATACTGACAGATTTATTTTAAAAAATCATTTGATTTAAATATGATTTAAATCAATTGATTGAAATCACACCAACCCTGCATAAAAGCTATGCAGAACTTTAAGTAGAGCTAATTCAAGATGTATTAATACACTATTGATTTTTTTTTCTAGATGTTCAGGAACTGGTGGAAAAACCTATAAAGGTTAATGAAGAGCGAGGTAAATATCTTGCATGTATAAATCAACAACATACAGGGTGTCCTGAAACTACCACTAAAGCTTCAGATAGCAGGCTTCGGTAACGTATGTGAACTGAATACGGGACTCGTATTGTACATATTAGTATGTTATGTATGTATGCATAAGGACGCCTTTTGGAAGCTATGGAATTGTAGGAATAAATCTTCTTATGTCACAGCTGATCTTTTAACACCATTTCACACACGTAATACTATATATTTTAAATGCATTTTCTATCGATAAAATAAACGTTTTATTTTGCTACTGGAGATAACAACTTTAACCGTACCGTACCAGAAAAGTAAGCTGTGCAGGAATATTTTTTTGTTTTGCAATTTTGATTTCATCTTTCATGCTAGAAAAAGGTTACCTGAAGCTTTAGTGACAATTTCGGGACACTGTAATCAATATACGGAGTAGTAATTAAGTACGATCAGTGACGGATTATGCATTTAGTGGATCCCAAGTGCGGCCTGATTTTAAGGCCCTTTTTAAAATTTTAAATTGTGGTTGTTGAAAAGATATTAAAAATAAAATTCCCAAGTAACATATTTTTTTATTATTGGTACGTCATGGTCATGGTGCAGCATTTTTAACATCAATATTAAAAACGCCCATTTCCTAACAGATTTTGTAACTTTGAAATCTTAAATGGGAATCCCCATTTTTTATTGTAGATTTGGAATACATTGCAATAAGACGTTTAATTTTTTTTCATTTCATGAACTTTATTTAACATTATTTTTTCTATTTTGCAGAACATATCATGAACACACGTTCCAAGAAACATGTACTAGGAGGTAAAAAAGTTTGATATTTTAGCAAACCAAGTATGGTAGATCCAGAGCTTTATTCCAAGTGTTTGTGAACTTAAATAAAGCAAACATTCACAAACAAATAATAGTTTGCCATGAGTAATGAGTGCCAGTTGCATAAAAAGGCACTCAGCAGACTTGTGCATTCACATCTTATTGATTATAATGTCTTCAGTTCAACATTTTATTGACGACGGCTCTAATGTTTATTTGATTTAAGTTTTAATGTATGATTTTATAAACGTCAATAATTTAACATTGGGTTTTGTCACAGTATTGTATATTAAGGTTATATTTTGATTGCACAAGGTAGTGTACTTTGCATAAGTGGAGATAAGTCGTAATGAAACTATTAAAATTGTTACATTGGTTCTAAAGTATTGCGCGTTGAACAAAAATTGACGACGAAGTTGGTTTTGGCAATTTCAAGTCATGTCTAGTTTCCACATTGTAGTGCAGGTATAATAAAAAACAATGTATAACAAGTGTATCTTATACACTTTTCAATAAATTGTTTTTAAATATTGCGACAAGACCCAATACAATAATAATTATATAATCACTGAACTTAATGCTGTGGCAATGATAAAACGATTTTGATGTGACCAGTCACAAGTAAGTTTATTGCACTGTCGTAGATAATCTAAGAAACGTATTTCGCTCTTGAGTATATCATTTATGATTGAAATGTTTTGAATTGGCTATTAATTACAGAATCAGGTCTAGGAAAAAAATTGGGTATGGCACGTGAGAGGGAAGCCCGCTTGCACAAATTGCAAGCTTGTGAAGAAATGCAGACGGAGTTGCACTCTCTACGGTTACAACTACTTAAAGAGGAAATGGAACAAAAGAGACGGGAATTTTTAGCATCTGAACGACGAAAGGATGAATTACATGTTGTTCAATTAGAGACAGCTAAAATTTTATTACGGAAAGCCAAATATGATGCCGAAAAACATTGTATTTAACCATCATTTAATAAAAAATATATAATTATGTTTAAGGTTTTATCCATATTACCAGTATTTATTAAAGGTATTATTCTGTACTTACTGGATTTTTTTTTTAAATTTTCTGTTATTATTTTTTTTTTTTTATTTTGCCTAACTAGTTTCAGTTTGTTTAGCAAACCATCATCAGAGGCGTGAAATGTGTAAATTTGCTGTGTATATATGTTGATTTTATTTCATTATAAAAATTTGGAATTTTATTTGAATTTTGAAAGATGTCTGTTTTTTTCAAGCAAAATAAAAATAAATAATAAAATGAAATAAAAACTCTACCAGTAAGTACAGAATAATACCTTGTATAATTATGTCTTGCACGTTTCATCAATCAGGGAGCTCCTATAGTGAAATCATTTAAATATTAAACTATTTCAATTTTTTATTTGAAACCTGCTTCTGGTCATAAGCTGGACCAATTCACTAAACAAATGTTTGTTTTCTTTGACTAGCTTCTTAGTTAAAGTGGTCAAAACAAACTAAACAAATATTTGTTTTGACTGGTTTTCTTTTTCAGTTTTTATAAAAAGGAACAGAAATTGTGAAATTATGTCTATTTTCAAATCGTAGTCTAATATAATTAATTTGTTCCATATTTTTTCTTGGGCATTACAATTCATTATGGGTTTTAGCCTCTTGAATAATTTTATTCCTGAAGTTCCTTTCTCGGACAACCCTCTCGTACTTTTCAAATCTTCCTCTACTTTCTCTAACCATTGTTTTCTTTACCTGCCATTTAATCCTCTTTTTTTTATTAGTGTCTACACTTCATACTCACAAAATTAAATACATGATAAATATACAACTAATGTACTGTTGTAAATACCCAGATCAATTAAAATTTACTGATGAAAACGGGTAACCCAAACTCGTATGTGTATATTAGGTTACCTTGTAATGTATGGATGGCCACACCAGGTTAGAAACAGGTGAACTTTTAACCTGATTTGAACTGTGATATTTCGCCAAACTGATTATGGGGCATGTTATTAACTACTTATAGCACCATATTTAGTCAATGATACTGTGCAGATAATTAGTATGAAGCCTCTCATTGTAGATATTATTGCAATGAATGGGTTCCACCTGATTTCAACTACACAATATAGATTTTGTGAATTTGAAAGTTCCCAAAGTTGATCTGTACCTCGCGTAATATTTTGTATGTTTTTATCACTACTCGGTATCACAAAATCCTGACAGGATTTCATTGATTGAACAGAGCCAGCTGCAAAACATTGTATTCCAATGGTTCCAATGGTTTTTACAGGCCCAGACAAAGGAATCTGCAAGGTAAAATTATTTGTTACAGTATTGTTAATTCTTTGCTGCTATTTTCTATTTAAACTGAAAATAGGTAGTTATTGGAAATGCAAACCATTTATTCATTGCTCTTATGGTTTTCGAACCACAGCGGTTTTAAAATTAGGATTTTGCTCAAAATCTTATAACTTAAAATTTGATTTAAACCTAGTAAAATGGTGCTTGTTATACATCATTGCAAAGAGAATTTCATTCAGAATCAGATTTGGCAAAAATATATAGAGCATTCCAAAAAAGCGCAAGTTAGATATTTTTCTGGAAAATAGGTAGGCTATGGAAAAACATGTTTACCCCCTATTTTAGAGTCTTTGACAAATTTCTTCTTAAACTTTCTAGTGTATCTTTGATATTATAGCAGTAATAAGCTGGAAAATCAGCCACCCTGTATATTTTCTTGATGCTGACCAATGCACGTTGATTTTATAATAGTAAATTGTGCAGTTTTATGCATCAGGGTAAATATTTTTGCTATACTTTCACCTAGTAAAACGGCACTTGTGATACATCAATGTAAATAAAATTTAATTAAGAATTTCTTCCGTAAAAATATACAGATAGTTCCATATAAAAAAATACAAGTTAACAAAACAACTTGTGAGGGTTAAACTAAATCCCTATGTTCACCTCTTGTCTCAAACACACAGTATGTCTGCTATAGTTTTATCATCTTGTAATCATTCAGCAAGTTTATGACTTTATGTTAATAAAGTAATGATATTTGCTGGATTATTTGATAGGATGATTAAAGATTATCAGTTACTACTACTAACTATTTTTATTATCCAGTAAATTTATCGTTTCGTTTTAATAAAATGATTCCCTTTGCTGCTGGAGCAAATTAGAGGATGATTATAGTGTGCCCACCCACCTCCCCTTAAATCCAAATTTCATGCAAAATATATCTTGGAAAGTTCAATTTTCCGCAATCATTGAAACACAGGTTTTATTCATCTTAGAAGTACAATTGTAAGGGTGGGCACAAGTATAACCACTTCCTAAATTGTACCAGTCCACAATGATAATCATTGTTAGACAAATTTCATAAGCAATGAGAAACAATTAAAATTTTTGTTGTCTACTACCTCAATTAAATTAACGGGAGAAAACGGGACATGCATTATTCATAACTAGTAACAATCCGAGCGTCAATATTTTAATTGTCTGTTCTAAAATCTACCAGTATCTAAACCAAATTCAATATTTTTTGTTAAATTTTTCATATTATAGTAACAAAATAAGTGGCCCAATCTAATTTATTTTAATTCGTCTATATTATTTGCACCCATTTCCACTACTACAATATTAATATGTTTCAGAAAAACATCACCTTTGCTGTTTTGGTGGGCAGACTGCTGTTGCAACACTGAACTGGCATGAGTTTGTGTACCTGGCGGAGAACAGCAACGTCTCCGATGGCTTCACTGAACCAACCATCGCTTCACAGATTTGCAGTTCGTCGAGGGAATTATAAGGTAGGAATTTTTATATTTATCACTCTAGTTATGAATAATGTTATTATTTCACATGTTTTCTGTATTGCAAATAATTTTTTTCTATTGACAAACATTATTCAAAACTAATAATTGCTTGATATTTGCTTATGTTCTTAGTTATGAATAACGATATTAGTGCTGAGATCTTTCTTGATTAAAAATACTTTGTGTTATATCGACTGAAATTATTCAAAATTTGTAGTGATATTTTCAATCTTTGTTCTTAATATTTGTGTTAAGGGTGTAAAAGAGGCATATTTGTCAAGTGTAGTTACAGTTACAGCACTGAATGCAATATCACACTTGAAGCAAAACACGATATTTAACACCTGATGTATTATGTGCTACATATAAAAATGGGACAACTCTAAATAGAAATTTTAGCATTATTTTATTCGATTAAAAGAGGCTTTATACAATTTTTTTAACAGATAGATAAGACATCTGTCATATTAATTTGTAATGGTAATATCCTTTGTAATATTAGACACCTTCATGTTAGAACATATTAACTGTCCCAATTCTTTTTGTCTCGCATGGTACATACAAAATATTTTGAATTGTGGTTTACTTCGTGATACTTTTTATCAATTATAAATAAAACAAGTTACTTTGTGAGTATCACATAAATTTATTTGTGAACTTTAACTTTGTTTGATAATGTCTACCTAAGTAGTCCACACTATAGTCTCAAATAAATATTTTTTTTATACTCACAGAGTAATTTGTTTTATTTATAACATACAAAATATGTTGCACAAGGAAAGCCTCAAATTAGATAGCTGCAAATATTTTAAACTTTCATTTTGTCAGAATTAAACCTTAAACAGAATTAAAATAATTAAAATGAAACTTCAAAAGCTCCATTTTAAGGTTCCATTTCAACGGCGAGATATATACAAAATAAGAATTGAATACATTTTCAGAAATTTCAGTAATTCAGTAATTCATAATTATTCATACTGCTAAATCTGAAAGTTATAGATTCGGTTTTATCGCTCATTTAAACAGGAATATTCGTCTGATTTGCAGCAGGATTGTATGGATGTATACTGTATACAAATCTGGCATGAAATATACACTATATGAATTACATAAATTATCAGAAATTTCAGTAATTGATAATTCATCTGCACAAATCAGATATATATATATACATTCGATTTTCTCACTTATTTAAAGCGGAATCTTCCTCAAATTTACAGAAGACTTGTATGCAGGTACACTGTATACAAATCAGGCAAGAAATTTAGAAAATATAAATAATTTATAATTTTACAAATTTCAGTAATTGATAATTCATGCTGGTCAAATCAGAAAGTTATATATTCGATTTTCTTACTTTTTTAAAGCGGATTCTTTCTCATATTTGCAGATGAATTGTAATCAGGTATACTGTATACAAATCTGGCAAGAAATATACAAGACATAAATTAGATACATTTTTAGAAATTTCAGTAATTGATAATTCATGCTAATCAAATCAGAAAGTTATATATTCGACTTTCTCACTTATTTAAAGTAGAGTCTCCCTCAAGTTTGCAGAAGAATTGTATGCAGGTATACTGTATACAAATCTGGCATAAAATATACAAAATATGAATTAGATAAATTTTCAAAAATTTCACGAATTTATAATTCATGCTGGTCAGATCAGAAAGTTATATATTCGATTTTCTCACTTATTTAAAGCAGAATCTTTCTCAAATTTGCTGAAGAATTGTCTGTAAGTATACAGTATACAAATCTTGCATGAAATATACAAAATATGAATTACAGAAATTTTCAGAAATTTCCGTAATTGATAATTCATGCTGGTCAAATCAGAAAGTTATATATTCGATTTTCTCACTTATTTAAATCAGAATCTTTCTTAAATTTGCTGAAAAATTGTATGCATGTATACTGTATTCAAATCTGGCATGGAATATACAAAACATGAATTAATTAAATTAAAAAAATCAAGTTACGATATTGACAGCATGGCCATATTCACGTTACAATTGTAAAATATCAATAATAATACTGATGGGCACTAGTTTCAATATTTTGCTGTTTTCGCGCTACAAAATTTTAAATGTAGGTAAATTTTCCAAATGATTGGTTTCAAAATATATGCAAATATAACACAAAGTTGAGTCTATTCGAAGATTATTAATATATATTAGAATATATTTTAGTTTGTGTATTACATTTTTTTAACACGTACACATTTTCAGGTCGATGCAGGCTTATCTGCTTATCTGGAATGCATTGTGTTGGCTCGCTCGGCCAGCCAAAGTATTTTGCCAAAGAAATGACCGTGCCTGGGCTAAGTTGGCCCGGCGGAAGAGCGGGGTAATGCCTACTCACCGCAGTCTGCTGTGAATCTTCCATGCTTTAACAGCGCAGCACTAGTAGGTGAATTATTCACAACGAAATGAATTAACGAAGCTACTAATCATTAATTTTGTTGTTTCAGAACGATTGGTGCGATGCGTCTTCAACATTCCGACTTGCGAAATCCACTGGAAACTGGAAGGTGCCCCCCGAGAGCCCCTAAATTCACACAGAAGACACGAATTCGTCTGGAAGATGTTATTAAGGTAATAGCAATTGATTTTTGCGAAATTTGCATTATTTTCTGTACGTTTTACGTTTTTCTAGGGTGCATAAAATCACTCCGCATTTCAAATTATCATAATTTCACACATCCTTCCTGAAAACCTTTTCTAATCACCCCAACACTGGCTTAAATTCTAATTAAATAAACGCGGAATATTCTAGAAATCGCTATTTTTCCTGTCCAAAGCGAACTCATTGTACTGCGAAACACAATAAATTCGCTTTATCTGGACAAAAAAGTGATTCGTCACATTTCCATAGGCTTTGAAAACATTCCTGAAATCTTTGTGCGACTCGCTTAAAATAAATCTAATAAATGGCTCAACATTACAAATGCAATAAAATATATTTAATATTAATTAAATTGCATTTGTATTGTTTATAAAACTTTTCACACAAAATCACAATTATATTAATTTGAATAATACTTATCCAACATAATTTATTTTATTTCATACAGATTTTTAAAACTTTAATTTAAAATTAGTAGATGTTCTCATTACTTGCAAAATTTGTCCAAATTTAATTTCAATATGCTTCCTAAAAAACAACCAAACGTGTGTCACTGTTAAAATAATTTTTAACATTTCAGAACAGCGAATACCTTAGTTGAAAATTGGTAAATGTGAGTCCGTTTATACTGGCGAGGAACAGAAATCGTCTCCGATGGTAACTTCAACGACCCAAAATCGTCAAAGGAATTATAAGGTAGGAATTTTTATATTTATCATTAACTTTATCATCTAGTTATGAATAATGTTGTTGTATTACAAATAACGTGTTCTTCATTAATCACCATTATTCAAAACTATTAATTACTGTGTTGATATTGGCTGCACATGCACTGAATGCTTTTCCGAATGTTGAATGCTGTATAGTTCGATATTTAAATGCCCGCTATTTAAATATAACAATAATAATAATTTGCAACATTTTAATAACAAATTTTAACCATCAATTTTGCTATTGTCTTAAAACATTACATTAATTACGATCCGATATTAAAACGAAAGCATAGAAACATTTCCATTATTGGCCTTAAAATAATTCCAGTGGTGTGTGCGCTGACCGCAACAGTATATAAGTCATTAATTCAATTATATCGGATTCCTAAATTGAGCCGGGCTTGCACCAGTTAATTATGTGGGCAACGACTAAGATCGCATACAAACGGTAATTGTTGGAATCTTCCAATTATAGGTGGGACCCGAGTAACTTGGTAGGACCTATTGCAGTTATGTATCAAAATTGATGTGACCAAATATGTTTTCAGGCGTGGCGTTACAGACACACAGATTATGTTACATATAAATTTGAAAGTAACGATGGTACAAAATATTTTCAGCCATCGATACTAACAAATAACTGCAACGGTCGCATCCAAACGTGTCTGCTTGAAGTGTACGTGCACTTTTAAAATTTGCATAAATCCATTTAAAATTAGTCGATACAGGTAAATTCTCTCGCTGTTACCTGCAAATTTTTCCAACTTTAATTTCAATTTGCTTCCAAAAACCAACCTAATTAGTATTGATTTTACAATAATTTTTAATATTTCAGAACATATACCTTCGCTGAATGGGTAAATGGACCATCTGTTAATGCAACGCAGAACTTACGTAAATTTGTTTACCTACCTACAGTTTTGCAAATCATTGGAGGAATTATAAGGTAGGAATTTTCAACCAATGTTTCACAAGTTTTCTTTATTAAAAATAATTTGTTTTCGATTTACCAACATTATTCAAAACTATTAATTAGTGCGTCGATATTTTTCAATCTTCGGTCATAAACTTTATTTATATCCAACTGAAATTTAATCTGGGGCAATATTGGAACAGTTGTTAATTTTAATTGTGCATGCATATGTTGCAATCTAAACACTTCAATTATATTTGTATTCTATTAAGATTGATTCAAAGTCAAATGCACCCCTGTACCCATTTTGACTACTTACCACAATGTTGCATCGCTCGCCTTACATCTGCCTTTATACTAATTTTAATGGTTGGATCAGATTTTAGCAAAATAGCATTTATTAATCTTGTGTTCTAAACAAAGTAACATTAAAACTTTAGCATACACATTGAATCACATATTTCAGAAACAACTTAGTCACACATTACACATCTAGTTTTGAAATAATTAAATAAATATTAATTAGTCACGAACTAAGATTATTTCTGCTCTCAGTTGATATTTTCAGGCGGTCCAATACACCTTTTAAATATTAGAATAAGGTTCTTTTTGCGCTCAATCAAAAGAACTACATCTTTTATGTGCCATTCTATGTATAATTCAAATACGTATAACCAAAAGTGGACTTGGGTGGTTTCTGAAATCAGCGATTCTTGTAATATTTCACAATTTTAAGAGGTGTTTATGTTGTAGGAAAGAATAATTGCTTCGTTGAATTGGTAACTGGAACATCATTGAGAACTGGCACTGCAGAAATCGACATCGGAGCCAATTTCTCAGCAACGATCTTCAAGACTGTCAGTGGATTCTAAAGGTAGGAACTTTTATTTTTAATAACCGCAACTAGTTATGAATAATGCCGTGTAATATTTTGTCTCCGAGAAAACTGATTGTATCCAGGTTTAGTTTCAAACATTCATTCACCATCCAAGAAATTGTCCTCAAGTTACTAATTATTGGTAAATATTTATACCAATACAATAATTTTTGTTCTGCAATTTACAAGCATTATTCATAACAAGAAAATTTGGAGCGTCAATATTTTAATTGTTGGTTCAAAAATCTACCAGTGTCCATATCAAATTCAATCGACAATAATTGCTTTTATAGTCGTATTAGGAAGCGCGCTTTTAAATCAAACAAATATACACATGTCAGATTTCTGATCACTTTTGTTTAAAATTATTTGCGTAGGTACTTTCAGTAAATATTCCTCCGAGCTCTGAGCTTCATTTTTTCTGCACCAAAAACTACCCAATTGTTTTCTTAATTTATGTAATCTAATGGTACAGAGACGGACCATGATAAGATATAATTATTTAAATTTATTGGGTACCGGGCCACGCATCACATTATTATTTCTATAACAGTTCAATTTAGTTGCGCTGATGAAGTCATGATAGTTGCCACGCCTTGTGGAGCATTCGCAAAGACGTGCCGATGTCCATCTTGGCACGGCACGGTATTGACTAATTCATACTTGTCATTGCATAAAGTTATAGTGTTGATTTTCTCACTTACTTAATACTGAAACTTTGTCAAATTTTCATGAGAGTTAGCTTCAGGAATACTGAACATATTTCTGATAATTAATATGCAATAATTAAATTTTCAGAAATTTCAGTATTGAGTAATTAATACTTGACATTGCATAAAGTTATTAAAGTTATAGTGTTGATTTTCTCACTAATTTAATACTGAAACTTTATCAAATTTTCATGGGACTTAGCTTCAGGAAGACTGAACAGATATCTGATAATTAATATGCAATAAATAAATTTTCAGAAATTTCAGTATTGACTAATGCATACTGGTCATTGCATAAAGTTATTAAAGTTATGGTGTTGTTTTTCTCACTTATTTAATACTGAAACTTTATCAAATTTTCATGAGAATTAGCTTCAGGAAAACTGAACAGATATCTGATAATTAATATGCAATAAATATATTTTCAGAAATTTCAGTATTGACTAATTCATACTGCGTCATTACATAAAGTTATGTCAATTTTCTCACTTATTTAATACTGAAACTTTATCAAATTTTCATGAGAATTCGCGTCAGGAAAACTGAACAGATATCTGATAATTAATATGCACTAAATAAATTTTCAGAAATTTCAGTATTGATTAATTCATACTTGCCATTGCAAAAAGTTAAGTGTTGATTTTCTCACTTATTAAATACTGAACCTTTGGTAAATTTTCATGAGAATTAGCTTCAGGAAATTTTCAGAAATTTCAGTTTTTACTAAATCATACTTACCATTGCAAAAAGTTATAGTGCTGATTTTCTCACTTATTTAATACTGAAACTTTGTCAAATTTTCATAAGAATTAGCTGAACTAATAAAACTGAACAGATATCTGATAATTAATATGCAATAAATAAATTTTCAGAAATTTGAGTATTTACTCATTCATACTTGTCATTCCATATATTTATTAAAATAATAGTGGTGATTTTCTCACTTATTTAATACTGAAACTTTGTCAAATTTTTATGAGAATTAGCTTCAAGAAGACTGAAATGATATCTGATAATTAATATGCATTAAATAAGTTTTCAGAAATTTCAGTATTGACTAATTCATACTTGCCATTGCAAAAAGTTATTACAGTTATAGTGTTGATTTTCTCACTTATTTAATACTGAAACTTTGTCAAATTTTCATGAGAATTAGCTTCAGGAATACTGAACAGATATCTGTTAATTAATATGCAATAAATAATTTTTCAGAAATTTCAGTATTGACTAATTCATACTTGTCATTGCATAAAGTTATAGTGTTGATTTTCTCACTTATTTAATACTGAAACTTTGTCAAATTTTCTTGAGAATAAGCTTCAGGAATACTGAACAGATATCTGTTAATTAATATGCTATAAATAAATTTACAGAAATTTCAGTATTGACTAATTCATACTTGTAATTGCATAAAGTTATGTGTCAATTTTCTCACTTATTTAATAATGAAACTTTGTCAAATTTTCATGAGAATTAGCTTCAGGAATACTGAACAGATATCTGTTAATTAATATGCAATAAATAAACTTTCAGAAATTTCAGTATTGACTAATTTATACTTGTCATTGCATAAAGATATTAAAGTTATAATGTTTATTTTCTCACTTATTTAATACTGAAACTTTGTCAAATTTTCATTAGAATTAGCTTCAAGAAAACTGAACAGGTATCTGATAATTAATATGCAATAAATAAATTTTCAGAAATTTCAGGATTGACTAATTCATACTTGTCATTGCATAAAGTTAGGTGTCAATTTTCTCACTTATTTAATACTGAAACAATGTCAAATTTTTATGAGAATAAGCTTCAGGAATACTGAACAGATATCTGTTAATTAATATGCAATAAATAAATTTTCAGAAATGTCAGTATTGACTAATTCATACTTATCATTGCATAAAGTTATAGTGTTGATTTTGTCACTTATTTAATACTGAAACTTTGTCAAATTTTCATGAGAATTAGCTTCAGGAATACTGAACAGATATCTGTTAATTAATATGCAATAAATATTTTTTCAGAAATGTCCATATTGACTTGACTAATTCATACTTGCCATTGCAAAAATTTATAGAGATGATTTTCTCACTTATTTAATACTGAAACATTGTCAAATTTTCATGCGAATTAGTTTCAGCAATACTGAACGGATATCTGATAATTAATATGCAATAAATAAATTTTCAGAAATTTCAGTTTTGACTAATTCATACTTGTCATTGCATAAAGTTATAGTGTTGATTTTCTCACTTATTTAATACTGAAACTTTGTCAAATTTTCATGAGAATTAGCTTCAGGAATACTAAACAGATATCTGTTCATTAATATGCAATAAATAAATTTTCAAAAATTTCAGTATTGACTAATTTATACTTGTCATTGTATAAAGATATTAAAGTTATATTGTTGATTTTCTCACTTATTTAATACTGAAACTTTCTCAAATTTTCATGAGAATTAGCTTCAGGAATACTGAACAGATATCTGTTAATTAATATGCAATAAATAAATTTTCAGAAATTTCAGTATTGACTAATTCATACTTCTCATTGCATAAAAGTTATGTGTCAATTTTCTCACTTATTTAATACTGAAACTTTGTCAAATTTTCATGAGAATTAGCTTCAAAAAAACTGAACAGGTATCTGAAATTAATATCCAATAAATAAATTTTCAGAAATATCAGTATTGACTAATTCATACTTGTCATTGCATATAAGTTATGTGTCAATTTTCTCACTTATTTAATACTGAAACTATGTCAAATTTTCATGAGAATTAGTTTCAAGAAAGCTGAACAAGTATCTGATAATTAATATGCAATAAATAAATTTTCTGAAATTTCAGGATTGACTAATTCATACTTGTCATTGCATAAAGTTATGTGTCAATTTTCTCACTTATTTAATACTGAAACTTTGTCAAATTTTCATGAGAATTAGCTTCAGGAATACTGAACAGATATCTGTTAATTAATATGCAATTAATAAATTTTCAGAAATTTCAGTATTGAGTAATTCATACTTGTCATTGCATTAAGTTGTGTCAATTTTCTCGCTTATTTAGTACTGAAACTTTGTCAAATTTTCTTGAGAATAAGCTTCAGGAATACTGAACAGATATCTGTTAATTAATATGCAATAAATAAATTTACTTATTTAATACTGAAACAATGTCAAATTTTTATGAGAATAAGCTTCAGGAATACTGAACAGATATCTGTTAATTAATATGCAATAAATAAATTTTCAGAAATGTCAGTATTGACTAATTCATACTTATCATTGTATAAAGTTATAGTGTTGATTTTGTCACTTATTTAATACTGAAACTTTCTCAAATTTTCATGAGAATTAGCTTCAGGAATACTGAACTGGTATTTGATAATTAATATGCAATAAATAAATATTCAGATATTTCTGTATTGACTAATTCATTCTTGTCATTGCATAATGTTCACCGGCAGTCGCCGGTGAATCTTCAACGCGGCAATATCTCTGCATGTGCCAGGTGCATTATTCACAACAAAATCAATTAACGAACTTACTAATTAATAATTTATTGTTTCAGACCGATTGCTGTGATCCGTCTTCAACATTCTGGCTTGCGAAATCTACTGGAAACTGGTAGTCGCCCCCCGAAACGTCGCCCACACCCCCAAAGAGCCCCCAAATTTTCACAGAAGGCACGAATTCGTCTGGAAGATGTTAAGGTAATAGCAATTGATTTTTTTGCGAAATTTGCGTGGTTTTCTGCACTTTTTTGGTGCATAAAATCACTCCACATTTCCAATTATCATAATTTCACACATCCTACATGAAAACCTTTACTAATTACCCCAAAATTGGCTTAAAATCTAATTAAATGAACGCGGAATATTCGAGAAATCGCTATTTTTCCTATCCACAGCGAACCATTGTACCGCTACACAATTGCTTTGAAAACATTCCTCACATCATTGTTAAACTCCTTAAAATAAATCTAATAAATAAAGCCTACCGATGGCGCAACATTACAAATGCAATAAAATGTATTTAATAATAAATTACATTTGTATTGTTTATAAAAATTTGCACTCAAAATCACAAGAATATTAATATGATTAATACCTACTTATCCAACATAATTTCTTATTTTTCATTCAGATTTTTAAAACTTTCGTTGTTAAAAATTCATTTAAAATTAGTCTCATTACTTCCAAAATTTTTCCAAATTTAATTTTAAGATGCTTCCTAAAAAACAACCAAACGTATGTCACTGTTAAAATAATTTTTAACATTTCAGACCAGCGAATACCTCCAATGAAATTTGGTAAATGTGAGTCCGTTTATACCGTCGAGGAACAGAAATCGTCTCCGATGGTAACTTTACCGAACAGAAATCGTCGAAGGAATTATATAAGGTAGGAATTTTTATATTTATGACGTTTCGTTATGAATAATGTTTTTGTATTACAAATAACTTGTTCTTTATTAATCAACATTATTCAAAACTATTGATTACTGTGTTGATATTGGCTGCACATGCACTGAATGCGTTTCCGAATGTTGTATCGGTATCGAACAATACAGCATTCAACATTAGGAAACGCATGGAAATTTATTTAACTGCAAGTTATTTAAATATAATTATAATAATAATTTAATAACAAACTAATTTTTACCATAAATTTTGCTGTTGTCTTGAAATGTTACATTAATTACGATCTGATATTCAAACGAAAACATAGAAACCTGATTTGTCGAAGTGAATTTTGCATTATTGGTGTTAAAATAATTCTAGTGGTGTGTACGCTGACCGCAACGGTATATAATTTATTAATTCAATTAAAATCGAATTCCTAAATTGAGCCGGGCTTGCACCAGTTATCATATGTGCGATTACTAAGATCACATACAAACGGTAATTGTTGGAATCTTCCAATTATAGGTGAGACCTGATTAACTTTTTAGAACCCATCGCCGTTATGTATCATAATTGATGTAACTAAATATTTTTCAGCCTTAGCGTTACAGACGTATAAATTATGTTAACATATAAATTTGCAAGTAACGGTGGTACAAAATATTTTGAGCCATCGATCCTAACAAATAACTGCAACGGTTGCATCCTTACGTCTGCACAAAGTGTACTTGC
Source organism: Othius punctulatus (assembly GCA_951805005.1). Classification (NCBI taxonomy): domain Eukaryota; kingdom Metazoa; phylum Arthropoda; class Insecta; order Coleoptera; family Staphylinidae; genus Othius; species Othius punctulatus. The sequence goes on from OX638141.1 coordinate 17,376,937, forward strand.
AGACTTTTAAAATTTGCATTGCTAATAAATTTATTTAAAATTAGTAGGTACTTGCAAAATTTTTACAACTTTAATTTCAATTTGCTTCCAAAAAACGACCAAACATGTCTCACTGTTAATATAATTTTCAATTTTTCAGAACAAATACCTTCGTTGAATTGGTAAATGGACCATCTGTTAATGCAACACAGAACTGATGTGAATTTGTTTACCTGCTGAGGAACAGCGATTATCTCCTATGGTAACTTCACCCAACCAACCGTCGCTTCACAGTTTTGCAAATCATCGGACGAATTATAAGGTAAGAATTTTTTTATTTATCACCTAGTTATGAATAATGTTAGTATTTCACAAGTTTTCTGTATTAAAAATAACTTGTTTTCGATTGACCAACATTATTCAAAACTATTAATTAGTGTGTCGATATTTTTTTACTTGCCTTTATTGTTTATTTATATCCAAATTAAATTTAATCGGGGGCAATATTTCAATAGTTGTTAATTTTAATTGTGCATTCATAAATGTTGAAATCTAAACACTTCAATTATATTTGTATTCTATTAAGATTGATTCAAAGTCAAACGCACCCCTATACCCATTTTGACTGGTTACCACAATGTTGCATTGCTCGCCTTACATCTGCCTTTATACTAATTTTAATGCTTGATCAGATTTTAGCAAAATAACATTTATTAATTTTGTGTTCTAAACAAAGTAACATTAAAACTTTAGCATACACATTGAAACACATATTTCAGAAACAACTCAAGTCACACATCTAGTTTTGAAATAATTAAATAAATATTAATTAGTCACGAACTAAGATTGTCTGCTCTCAGTTGATATTTTCAGAGGGTCCAATACACCTTTTTAATATTAGAATAAGGTTCTTTTTGCGCTCAATCAAAAGAACTACATCTTTTATGCGCCATTCTATGTATAATTCAAATACGTATAACCAAAAGTGGATTTGAGCGGTTTCTGAAATCAGCGATTCTTGTAATATTTCACTATTTTAATAGGTGTTTATGTTTTAGGAAAGAATAATTGCTTCGTTGAATTGGTAACTGGAACATCATTGAGAAATGAAAGTATATGCAGCCTTCTAGTACTGCCGGCACCGCAGAAATCGTCATCGGAGCCAATTTCGCAGCAACGATCTTCAAGACTGCCAGGGGATTCTAAAGGTAGGAACTTTCATTTCTAATAACCGCAACTAGTTATGAATAATGCCGTGTAATATTTTGTCTCCAAGACAACTGATTGTATCCAAGTTTGCTTTGAAACATTCATCCAGCACCCAATAAAATGGCCTCAAATTACTAATTATTGGTAAATATTTATACCAATACAATAATTTTTGTTCTGCAATTTACAAGCATTATTCATAACTAGAAACATTTGGAGCGTCAATATTTTAATTGTTGGTTCAAAAATCTACCAGTGTCCAAATCAAATTCAATGGACAATAATTGCTTTTATAGTCATATTATTAAGCGCGCTTTTAAATCAAACAATATACACATATCAGATTTCTGATCACTTTTGTTTTAAATTATTTGCGTAGGTACTTTAAGTAAATATTCCTCTGAGCTCTGAGCTTCATTTTTTCTGCACCAATAATCACCCAATTTCTTAATTTATCTAATCTAACGGTACAGAGACGGACCACGATTAGAAATAATTATTAATTTAATTGGGTCGCATATCATGTATTTTACTTGGAACACTTACTGTTTTGCTTCACTCAGAGCCTTGGAGGATAGCCTATAGTGTTTAAGATAGTTTGCGTAGGTACTTTAAGTAAATGTTCCTCTCTGTGTGTCTGAGTAATATGCTTGTGCAGTTTGTACAAACTACCCAATTGTTATCTTCAGTTATCTAATCTAAAGGTACAGAGACGGACCAAGATAGAAATAATTGTTTAAAATGATCGGGTACCGCGCCGTGCTTCAGATCATTCATCTCTCCACTAGTTCATTTCAACCGCACTAACGTAACCAATACTTGGGCCCAGCTGGGGCTTGTCCAGCTATCTAACCGGACTGGTGTCTCAAGGGATATCGATTCGGCTGTTTTTACTGATGAAGAGATGATGATTTGCCACTCCTTCTGAAGCGATCGCAAAGAGGTGCCGTTGTTCACAGGGAAGGCAGATATTCTCGTTACGGATTCAACATTTAAAAAAGTGCAAAAGGCGCTAAAGTTGCAAAAGTTACTGCTTTGCTTTACTCGGACACTCACAGGACAGCCCCCTTTCACACAATTTTTGTAGGTCACTATAAAACAATTGATCAACTTTTGAACAAAGTCGTAACCTCGTAAAATTTTCATAATTTAAACTTTATTGATCAATTACGAGTATATATTGAAATTTTGAGAAGTCATTCGATTAATTTCTCGGCTATGAAGATGGTAGAATACTAGATTTGTTATCTAGAGATAGCTGGTGCGAATCCAGTTTGGGGAATTAATTTTCTGCGTACGTATTATTTCATTCAATTTTGCGCATTGCTTTCAATTAATATCAATACTCTTTGAGTAAACAGTAGAGTTGTGAGAGCTGTCGATGCAGAAATTTATTGTTTATTAAAGTTAATTCTGCAATCATGAAGATGGATAAAGCTGGATTAAATTCCAGGCGTTGCTGGTTGAAACCCAGCTTGTAGAAATAATGATCTACGATTTAATGAATTTAACTTTCATTTAAAGCGCAAATGATTGCGCTGACAACATGTAAAAATTTACTCCTTTTAATGCCAGAACTCGGCGCTCAGTTTCACTTTATTTTTTTTATTAATCTGTGCTTATTTGTTTGTTTATTTTGTACACTTCAATTAAATAATTTCACATAAAGATTATTATTGGCATTAACGACATAATTGCACATTTTGTATTCGCACTAATGTGTTTTAGTCAACAGTTCATTTTTATTTGCTTCAAACTTGCTTGGCTGTTGACATTCATACATTTTGTTCTGTTGTGAACCTTAATCACAAGTTATTAATCATTTAGTTGTTATAAAAATTCGTTTGTAAGTTTATTTCCTTTTAATTATTATAACAAAGAACCACATTATACAATCCTTGCATTTATTAATATTATTCACATTAAATATATGACGCCTCTGTCATGTATCTTATTATTTTACATATACATATGCTCCTCTCTGTTTCCGAGTAATATGCTTGTGCAGTTTGTGCATAATAATTTGCCAAAATTAATGTTTTATTGTCAATTTTTTGGGTTTAATGGTTATTAGTCGGTTCATATTAAAAACATTCATTTAAAGTAGTCGATTTTTGATTAGAAGTAGATTTAACTTGCCATGTTAAACTACCCCTCAAAAATTATCTAGTTTTTAAACATATTTTCAAATGCAACTTATACAATGCAATTGTTTTAAATAATCATATTCTTGCCACATTACTAGGTGTCATAAATACAATGAGAAATGTGATTATACATTCGTGATGCATGTCGAAAAGACTTTAGGTATTGTGTAAGTGTTGATGTTGAGACTGATTGTTAATTAGGAAAAAGGCGGCCGCCGACTTTAGCGTTGTTTAACACTATAGCAATTTACTTGCTTAATTTGTCTTTCAGAAGACTCCTTGGTGTGTATGATTGTTGTTATGTATATATGATAGAACCAGTTGCTGGTTTGTAGGTTCTGATATCTTAATGATATCATAGGTGTAGGTACAATTTCGTCTGAAATTGGTTGATGGGGTGGGATTTTCTTAGACGTATGTCTTTGATATTATATTTGATATTAGCTTACTCCTGCGCTTATTATATTCGACCCGTCTAGGAAACAAGTTCATCTTGTTTATGTAACATGTATGTAAACGCATTTCTCATTGATAAAATATTTTCCATAGTGGGAATAAAAGTTGTTGATCAATTTATATGAACCAAGTCATTGCCAATAATCTATTCAAATTTCAATTAATATGTGCAAGAATTTATAAATCACAGTAATTACGCTTTATATTTTTATAATTTTTTACTTTTTTAAATTGTTTACTTTATATAACAAAACTTGTCTTACTGCAATATTTCAAAGCAGTAATGTGTCACAGTTTTGATATTAGGAACTCGTAATTCGAAATGTTGTAATTGTATTAATAGTACAAATGAATTTTACGAATAATTAATAGACTAATAAATATTCAATAACCAACAATTCATTTAAATTGAATTGTCATTGACGCTTTTAATTATCTACCAAATCAATGTAAGTAACACATTATTGATTAGACCTAGCTTGCATGTGTTACTTTATCAATAAACATTATAAACAATTAACAAAGCACAGAAATATAATGCATTCATTATTATGCATTCAAAGTTTCAATTTTTCAATTAGTTTTCATGGAGTCTTAATTTTTCCATGTTTTTTGTTTTAATAATATATCTTTCACCCTAGCCAAGTGTTGGAATGTATTATTAAATTTTTTGTCAAAAAAAAAAACTGTTTGTTCAATTTAACACGGAATTAAATCGTGGAAAGCAATTTTTAAATTGCTGTGCCGATGGTTCTCAAAATTCTAAATTGCATTCATTTATTCAATTTAATGATTGAATGAGTTAATAATTATACAGAAAGAGAAGCTGGAGAACTAATTCAATATAAACTAGATGTTTTGTTATTATATGAGCCAGTATAATAATGAGATTGATTGTTCTTGTAAGTTTAAATTTAATTTGTCGCTTAATAGACTAGCCACCTGTTAAGCATAGATTCACGCGCTTATCAATTGTTAATACAGTGAACTTACAGTTTAGATGGGGGGTGCAGTATTCAGTATACTAGATTAGGTTATAGGTATGTATTCATTTTAGTCAACTTGGGGGTAAAGCGCACTTCAAATGTTTTTTTGTTTTATATGTATTTAGCTATAAGTTAGTTAACCACAAATTCTTGTATGTCTTAAGTTTTTTACTGCTTCTCAGTAGTTGTTTTTACCCAATTGTTATCTTCAGTTATCTAATCTAAAGGTACAGAGACGGACCAAGATAGAAATAATTGTTTAAAATGATCGGGTACCGCGCCGTGCTTCAGATCATTCATCTCTCCACTAGTTCATTTCAACCGCACTAACGTAACCAATACTTGGGCCCAGCTGGGGCTTGTCCAGCTATCTAACCGGACTGGTGTCTCAAGGGATATCGATTCGGCTGTTTTTACTGATGAAGAGATGATGATTTGCCACTCCTTCTGAAGCGATCGCAAAGAGGTGCCGTTGTTCACAGGGAAGGCAGATATTCTCGTTACGGATTCAATATTTGAAAAAGTGCAAAAGGCACAAAAGTGCAAAAGTTGCAAAAGTAACTTTGCTAACGTAATTAGTAAATTACAGACATACCAGTACTTGTGGTCACGCATAAATGAAATTGGACAGAAATCTGAAGTTGTGTATGTTGATTAGGTAGTTGTTTTGGTAGTTCTTAATAATCCTCGTACATACGGTTCACTTTTTGTACACCTCTTTTCTGTTTTCATGATTCATGCAATTGCGAGATGACGGTGAAGAACTTCTGATTGCCACCAACTTTCGAGGAAGAAGACACAGGACTGGCTGGTAGCTGCAATGCAGACAGGACTCCACCCTTTCGTGCCGAAGTTGAAGTACATCAATGAACCCGCATCTTGGCAGATGAAGAATTGCAGTCGGATCCTCGAAAGACCTGCAGATATAAACGGCAAGTTATTTTCCTCAAATGTGCAAGCACATAGGAGCTGTCAACCGACTTGGTTCAATTAATGTGTTTATGCATATTGGTCACAAGAAGTCTAATAATGACGATATTACAAATATATTTTTTTAATCATTTGTGATTTTGGACGGCAAGTTATATAGGAAAAATAATTTTATTTTACGTTATTATTTCATGATAGCTAAAATCTTCGTCAAGTATTCACAATACTACATAACTTGTTGTTAATATTAATGCAATATATACAGGGTCCGTCATTTCACCTCCCGTTTTCTATGGCTCAGTTACTAATTGAGTTAGGATTTTGATATTTTGCAAGCCTTACTTGCATTCTGGGGCGTATTTCAGGAAAATATTTTTGATTATACAGAGTGGCCCAAAAAAGTGATTAGTAACTGAGCTATAGAAGACGGGAGGTGAAATGACGGACCCTGTATATATACAGCATTTGGAATGAATTGTACTATATTTATTCACGTAAAATTTACAAAAAGTAAGATCATTTCGGCTGCTGAATATTTGGAAGGAAGTTTTTTGTTCCATCGTCGCACACCTTAAACCAATTTGAAAAAACAAGAATTTTAATAAGTTTGTATTACTTTTAGGACTCTTCATATGGAATTGCAACAAACTTACGAAGAACTAGACACCGAACCGGTAATTGCAGTGTAGACGGGACTCGACCCTTTCTTCCCAAAGTTGAAGTACATCAATATTAACCAACAGCTTACCAGATGGAAAGTTGCAGTTCTATCCAGAAAGAGCTTCGGATATAAAAGGTAAATTATTTGTATTTTCCTCAAATTTGCAATCACACAGGAGCTGTCAACGACTTGGTTGAAAAAATGTTTAAGCAGATCGGTCAAAAGAAGGCTAATAATGAGGATGTTACAAATATATTTTTTAATTATTTATAATTTTGGACGGCAAGTTACAGAGCATATTCAAGAAAGCGGTGTCAACTTTTCCAACAACGAAGTTATGACAAGAAATCACATTTTAAAAATTCTGGTTATATTATTTGCTTGTATCCTAGAAAACATTTCTGCAACGCTGCAAAACATATTTGATTTGCAGCTTGAACAGTATCATTTAATAGTATCCAGCATTAAAGTTGACATCACTTTCTTTAACAGTCTGTATGTACGAAAAATTATGATGTCATGACATCTTAAATTTACTTCAAGTTTCACAATATAAAATAACTTGAAGTTAGTATTAACCATTTATGCTATTTTTGCTAATTAAACCATTAATTAATCCATTAATGCAATATGTTTACGGCATTTAGAATTAATTGTAACATATTTATTCACATAAAATTTACTTAAAGTAACACGGCATTAATTTTGTTTAAGAATTCCGGTTTAAACTTGTCCATTGTGAATAACATTTTCATTCAGTGATATATTGCATTAAACGAAAGAAATTTATAAATCCTTTTACTATTTGAATGATATTTATTCATTTCGTAGCAGCATGAATGGTATTGTATTTACTCTAGACAAACCGTAACTCTGTATAAATAGTTTAGGCCAGTGGTTTCGAAACTTTTTCCGCTCACAGCGCCCTTTTTGAACTAAAGTTTTCTCAAACCTTCTCTAAGTTATATCATGACTAACTGTAATGGATCTTTTAAATATGTTATTTACTATTATTGAAAGCCATCTCATTGTAAATGATGTCAGTCTGCAAAATAGCCGGGTTAATTTTTCTATTAGTTTATTCAACTTAATTATAAACCTTTTGCAATATTCTGCGGCACCCCTGGAAAGACGGCTCTCCAGGGTGCCCCAACGCACACTTTGGGAACCACTGGTTTAGGCAATACCTTGTATGGTTTATTAATATTTGTTTGATACTAGCAGTGAAAGGATTTATATTCTTAACATTTTCGCAATCTAAAATTTATTGTATTTTTAGCTAATGGGCTTTGCTGGAACCAGAATATCTGCAGGTGGATCTTGAACAACGTGGGAACCTAGATGACTTTGGATGGAAGACATCGGATCAAGAACATCGCTGAGGAGACTTTAGAAAATAGTTTAGCTGTAACCAAGTGATAAACTATTTTAGTATTACATTCATACATTTCATTAAGTGTTCTTGAAATTTCCATGCAATAATAATTAATTAGTTATAGATAAATAGACAATTCTTTGTTTATTACTTGGTTGTAGCTCGAAACTTATCCACACAAACTAATTATATGTAGATATAATTCATAAAATAGAGATAATAAGAGATAATTCATAATACAGAGATACTTGATAACATGAATTAGATTTTGTGGATAAGTAATTTTTTAATAGATTTAAATAATTTTAAGTGTAGGTATCCCCAAACTTGCGTAACCAACAACTTTTGTAATTTGCAGTTACGTATTAAGGGTGGAAATTGCCAGAAAACTGCATTTCTCTTCATAACCATACACCTCAAACACACCCTTTGTTTTTATATTCGTTCATTTTTTTTTATAAAGTTGTACTTATGCAATTTACAAATTTGACTAACTTAAAATTCAAGTTATTTAAAAGTTTACAGAACTCGATAGTTACGTAACTTGGGGGCATGCCTGTATGTAGTAATGTTTTGATGACGCAATAATATTTAAAAAATTGATTCCTATCCCGTCCCAAATATAATTTTTATTTATTCAAATGTCAATAACCCTGATGTGATTTTAAGATTCCAAATTTGCTTATCCGATTTTGATTAATGGTTGTCCAACCATATCACTTTTCATGCTTCAGACAATTTCAAAATTGTCTAGTCTTGAATCTTATTAAATTCCACATTTAGTCAATCGTTTGATCTTACTTTTTAATACGAATTCAATTGTATTTTGCAAGGGTTATTGATGTTTGAATATTTGATTCGTAATGTGACTTGGTACGTATAAATATTTTTTAAGATTCTCCAAGCACTATTTGTTCCGATTTTAAAATTATTTGCGAAGGTACTTTAAGTAAATGTTCCTCTCTGTGTTTCCGAGTAATATGCTTGTGCAGTTTGTACAAACTACCCAATTGTTATCTTCAGTTATCTAATCTAAAGATGCAGAGACTGATCAGGATAGAAATAATTGTTTAAAATGATTGGGTACCGTGCCGTGCTTCAGATCATTAATCTCTCCACCAGTTCATTTCACCGCACTAACGTAACCAATACTTGGCCCCAGCTGGGGCTTGTCTAGCTATCAAACCGGACTGGTGTGTCAAGGGATATCGATTCGGCTGTTTTTACTGGTGAAGAGATGATGATTTGCCACTCCTGAAGCGATCGCAAAGAGGTGCCGTTGTTCACAAGGAAGGCAGATATTCTCGTTACGGATTCAACATTTCAAAAAGTGCAAAAGTTGCAAAAGTTACTGCTTTGCTTTACTCGGCCACTCACAGGACAGCCTCCTTTCACACAATTTGCTATCAAAATAACAGATATTCTCGTTACGTATCGCGGAATTTAGTTAAAACCATGCTTTGCTTCACTCTGAGCCTCCGAGGATAGATTTCAAGCGCTATAGGCTCCGATTTTGAATTTAGTCGAAATATTTTTCATTTCATTCCAGATTGTGATTATACATCTAGTATATATACATAGATATATAATTATTATTAATGAATTGGCAAAAATACCGCTTTGAGAATCGTGATTTAAGGATTTTGAGTTTTAGATTCGGTCCTAATGTTTAGAATTCCTCAGTGTTTTTTTTTTTAATCAATTTTTTTTTACCGTAGTCAATTTTTTGTCCGAATTTTTTTTAAGCCAAGTCAATTTTTTTATCAATTTTAATTTTAAATCAATTTTTTCTTAAACCCAAGCAAATTTTTTATCCATTTTTTTTTTAATCAATTTTTTAAATAAATTGTGTAATTTATGAATTATCCGTGGAGTAGTTATTGGTAAGTGCGATTCACTTGTGTTTAAGAGAACAGTGCAGAGAGCTTGAACAGCATTTTAAGATTTGTTTCAATATATTGCATTACTATTTAACTACTCCACTGGCTATAGCATTTAACCATTAGTATAGTATAGGTCTAAAGGTGGTAACAGTTTCAAAATGATTACATTCTTAATCTACTGATTGATTTTCATTCCAATTAAATGATCATTCAGGTCATTATAGCAATAGTAGAAAGTGCCAAAACGTTAACGTTGCATAATTTTGCCTAAATAGTCAGATAGGGATAAAAAGGCGGCCGCCGCTTTTACCTCTTTTTTAGTTTGGTGTGTGTGCATTGATTTCTATGATTTGTCTCTGTGTGCCGGTGTTTCGTACGCTTGTGATTCGTATGCTTGTGATATCGTCTGATTTCTGGTGGGAAGGGTTGGGCGTCGTATTTCAATTACGGCATCGGATGCAACGTTAAACTGAAAGCACTTTTTATTATAATTTTATAGAATTAATTGGCTTATCATTTAAAGTTTTATAACTTTTATTGCAATTAAATTGCGAAGATTCAGATTAAATTTTAAATTGCAAGATTAAGAATGAGAATGTTTTTTGAAATCGTAATACAGTATTCATATGATAGTATTTGTATCGGTATCTAAAGGATTATGTGGCAATCCAGCTTATGATGATATCCTGGCGATGCTGATTTGAGCTTGCGTTAATCCTGGCAATGATGACAACATTCGCCAGCCTTAACTGATGCTGCTTGCGCTAATCCTGGCGATGCCGATTAATCCTGCCATACTGAATACTGACGCTGCTTCCGCTTGCGTACGTACAAAAACAAGCTTTTTGGTTTATTGCAGTATCGTTATCAATTCGATCAACTACACAAACTACCCTGTGAAGTTTGTGCAGTAGACTATATTGATCACGAATGTGCAATAAAGCAAAAGCGAAGTTTTTGGGTGTACAGCCACGGACTCTCAGAATGACGCGTCCGTCCGTCCGAACAATATTCTATCCTTGTCTACCCCGTGCCCCTACTGTACGGGACCAGGCAAGTATAGCAAACTGCTCGGATGGACAAGCACGTCATTCTTATCGTCCATGGCTGTATAACCTACTGAGTTACCACGACGATTTGCATTTGTATTAAATAAAATGCGAAAGACTCTATGTGGGGTCCTAGGTCAATAAATATATCGTTGCTCTAAAATGATCGTAGCGCAATAAAGTTCGTACCCGAATATAGACGTAACGCTATAAATATCGTACCCGAATCAAAATTGTAGCCCAATTGAATCGTAGTCCAATAAACATCATACCCAAATAAAGATAGCAGCGCAATAAAGGTTGTAACCGAATAAATATAAAATCGTACCCCATAAATATTCTAGCCAAATAAAGATCGTTTAGGTTAGGTTTTCGCACCCGAATATAAATCGTATTTTGTTAAGGCAGATTCATAGATTCCTTACGTGACAATGCTATCGCTGTAGGCATTTTCAACGTGCATTAAACGCTGTTGAAAATCGAAAATGCCCGTAGCGATAGCATTGTTGCGTCGTGTATAAATCAATGATTCGGCCTTTAAGATTGTCCAATAGACATCGTATCTGAATAAAGGTGGTGCAATAAGGGTTGTCACTCAGTAAAGATCGTATACTTATAAACGATATTTATTTAGCAACAATATTTATGTGTATTTGAGTTTAGGTTGTACCGCACTGAATGAAATTCATTTTCACAAGTATATTTGAACGGCATGTAAGGCCTAGGGTACGATTCAAGCAGTAAGCGGCGCAGGTGACCGACAAAACAAGCGTTTTGTTCATAATTTGAATGCGCGTGCTGGAAAAACTGCTGCTACTACACCGCTGCTCCTAGCCTTTAATATTCGCGTCCTCTCACCGCTTGCATCGTACCCGAGGCCATCAATAGTTCGTCGTGCCATAAATACCTTGCCTAAATGAAGATTGTGTCCCAATTAAATCTTAATCCAATAGACATTATACCCTTTAATCGCACCCTTATAAACATTGTAGGTAAATAAAGATCGTTTATATGTATTTAAGGCTAGGTTGTACCGAACTGAACAAAATTCATTTCCCCAGGTATTTTAGGACGGTATGTAAGGCCTTGGGTACAATTCAAGCTTTACACTTGTCTCTCACTGCTGCTCCTAGCCCCCTTTAATATTCGCGGCCTCTTATTGCTTGCATCGTACCTGAGGCCATCGATAGATCGTTGCGCCATAAATATCTTGCATAAATAAAGATTGTAACACAATTAAATCTTAATCCAATAAACATTATACCCTTTAATCGCACCCTTATAAACATTGTAGGTAAATAAAGATCGTTTATATGTATTTAAGGCTAGGTTGTACCGAACTGAATAAAATTCATTTCCCCAGGTATTTTAGGACGGTATGTAAGGCCTTGGGTACAATTCAAGCTTTACACTTGTCGCTCACTGCTGCTCCTAGCCCCCTTTAATATTCGCGGCCTCTTATTGCTTGCATCGTACCTGAGGCCATCGATAGATCGTTGCGCCATAAATATCTTGCATAAATAAAGATTGTAACACAATTAAATCTTAATCCAATAAACATTATACCCTTTAATCGCACCCTTATAAACATTGTAGCTAAATAAAGATCGTTTATATGTATTTAAGGCTAGGTTGTACCGAACTGAATAAAATTCATTTCCCCATGTATTTTAGGACGGTATGTAAGGCCTTGGGTACAATTCAAGCTTTACACTTGTCGCTAACCTGCTCCTAGCCCCCATTAATATTCGCGGCCTCTCATCGCTTGCATCGTACCCGAGGCCATCGATAGATCGTTGCGCCATAAATATCTTGCATAAATAAAGATTGTAACACAATTAAATGTTAATCCAATAAACATTATACCCTTTAATCGCACCCTTATAAACATTGTAGGTAAATAAAGATCGTTTATATGTATTTAGGCTAGGTTGTACCGAACTGAATAAAATTCATTTCCCCAGGTATCTTAGGACGGTATCTAAGGCCTTGGGTACACTTCAAGCTTTACACTTGTCGCTCACTGCTGCTCCTAGCCCCCTTTAATATTCGCGGCCTCTTATTGCTTGCATCGTACCTGAGGCCATCGATAGATCGTCGCGCCATAAATATCTTGCCTAAATAAAGATTGTAACACGATAAACATTATACCCTTTAATCGCACCCTTATAAACATTGTAGCTAAATAAAGATCGTTTATATGTATTTAAGGCTAGGTTAAAGCATAATCTAATCGATGTTAACGTTCTTTGATATGCAATACACCTGAATAAATTGTATGTAATAAACAAAGTAAAACTTGTGTAATAAAGGAGTTTATAAAATATATAGTGTATAACTTAATATGTGTGCGTTTTCTTTCTACCCGGTGCCTCTACCTGGTGCCTTCACTAAAGTTAGATAGATAGATAGTTAGATAGGGATTCTAGAAAGGGAGATATGAACAGGGCATTAACATTTTCGGGCAGTTCTCAGTGGTAAATTTTTACAAGTCCCTTTACCCGGCGCCTCCACTATTTGATGTGAAAAAATTTTGATTATAAAAAAAATTGTAAAAGATTGCCTCTGTTTTTCGTATATCTTCTTCCCGCCCTCCCTCGCTGCCGAATCTCATCCCCACTAACTTTTCCAATTTTCCGCCCCCGCAACACTGCTACCCCCGCTTCCCCACCACCGGCGTTTCCGGCGCTCCCACCGGATCGCTGCCGTGCCCTCCGCTCCGGGCCGCTGCCCCATCCCGCCGGGTCCCGCCCGGCCCCCGGCTGCTCCCTTCCGCCGCTCCCCGGCGATGCCACCATCGCAGCCCCGGCAAATCCCTGCCGCACCCCCCGCTCCAGCATCGCTCCACCCGCCGCTGCCACCATCGCAGCCCCGGCGGCACCCCTGCCGGTGCGCAACTTCGTTGTATACTATAGTATACAATAGAATATCGGTGGGGGTATCTAGGGGTATAGATGTGGGGGGTGGGCAATATGCACCTGCTAGGTACCACGTACCTAGCAGGTGCCCACCCCCCGCCCAGGTGAGAAGCTTAAAAAACGCGCGTCAGGCGTCAGGCGGGCGGGCGTCGCGACGCCCGTGTGCGGGCGCCCACACACACACACGCACACGTCATGTGACGCGCGTTTAAGCTTCTTTCCTGGAGCTCGACCGGTAGAAATTTTTCTATAAATCCAGTAGGGGTCCGTAGGACCCCTACTGGATTTATAGCAATATAGATATACTATATGTTTATATTACATTATATATACGCGCGCGCGCGCGCGAGGCTAAATTTTGCGGGTATTCGAGCTGTGGGCACCCTGTATATATCGATTTTCGTGGGTTGCAAAATTCTTCACTTTTTGGAACATCCTGTATATCAATTTTTGCGAGGAGCAATTTGATATATACAGGGTGAGTCGAAAATATTTTAAAAGTTTTTGGATCACCCTGTATATCGAGTTTTGCGAGGAGTAAATTGATATATACAGGGTAACTCGAAAATATTTTTAAAGTTTTTGGATCACCCTGTATATTGATTTTTGCGAGGAGAAAATTGAGAATATGTAGGCGAATATTATTGATTTACATTGAGTGGGCACTATGAATAAAAGAGGTCTCTTTGACCTCCTGTGATCCTGGTACGAAATCCGAAAATTATAAATTATGTAGACGAAAATTTTCGATTTACATTGAGTGGGCACTATGAATAAAAGATCTCTTTGACCTCCTGTGATCCTGGTACGAAATCCGGAAATTATAAAATTGTAGAAGAATATTTTCTATTTGCATGGAGTGGGCAGTATATGAATAAAAGATCTCATGCACCTTCTGTGATCCTGGTACAAAATCCGAAAATTATAAATTATGTAGACGAAAATTTTCGATTTACATTGAGTGGGCACTATGAATAAAAGATCTCTTTGACCTCCTGTGATCCTGGTACGAAATCCGGAAATTATAAAATTGTAGAAGAATATTTTCTATTTGCATGGAGTGGGCAGTATATGAATAAAAGATCTCATGCACCTTCTGTGATCCTGGTACAAAATCCGAAAATTATAAATTATGTAGACGAAAATTTTCGATTTATATTGAGTGGGCACTATGAATAAAAGATCTCTTTGACCTCCTGTGATCCTGGTACGAAATCCGGAAATTATAAAATTGTAGAAGAATATTTTCTATTTGCATGGAGTGGGCAGTATATGAATAAAAGATCTCTTTGACCTTCTGTGATCCTGGTACGAAATCCGAAAATTATAAAATATGTAGACTTCTCTATCATACTGCCCACTCAGTTCGAATCGAAAATTTTCATTCGGCTAGTGCTCACCTGAATTGCAGTTGAAGCTCTTTAACTTGGGAAGAATCTGGAAGGACGTAAGCTGTTTCGTCCTTATAGGACTCATCAGCGCAGCTTTATCATAAGATATTCATATCGAATGTCAAATGATCATCTACGGACAGCTCTTACACTTACCTTAACCAAAGGAAAATTTGTGGAAATGAAAAATTATTCATCCCACAGTATTACCTAATTGAAGTATAAACCGTCCTAAAATATCTGCTGAAATGAAGAATTATTCATCCCGCAGTATAACCTAATCGACGTATAATCCTTCCTAAAATATCTGCAGAAATGAAGAATTATTCATCGCACAGTATAACATAATCGACGTACAAACCGTCCTAAAATATCTGCGGAAATGAACAATTATCCATCCCGCAGTATAACCAAATCTATGTGTAAACAGTCCTAAAATCTCTGCAGAAATGGAGAATTATTCATGGCACAGCTTAACATAATCGACGTACAAACTGTCCTAAAATATCTGCGGAAATGAACAATTATCCATCCCGCAGTATAACCAAATCGATGTGTAAACAGTCCTAAAATATCTGCAGAAATGAAGAATTATTCATCGCACAGTTTAACATAATCGACGTACAAACTGTCGTAAAATATCTGCGGAAATGAACAATTATCCATCCCGCAGTATAACCAAATCGATGTGTAAACAGTCCTAAAATATCTGCAGAAATGAAGAATTATTCATCGCACAGTATAACATAATCGACGTACAAACTGTCCTAAAATATCTGCAGAAATGAACAATTATTGATCCCGCAGTATAACCAAATCGATGTGTAAACAGTCCTAAAATATCTGCAGAAATGAAGAATTATTCATCGCACAGTATAACATAATCGACCGACAAACCGTCCTAAAATATCTGCGGAAATGAACAATTGTCCATCCCGCAGTATAACCAAATCGATGTGTAAACAGTCCTAAAATATCTGCAGAAATGAAGAATTATTCATCGCACAGTATAACATAATCGACGTACAAACTGTCCTAAAATATCTGCAGAAATGAACAATTATTGATCCCGCAGTATAACCAAATCGATGTGTAAACAGTCCTAAAATATCTGCAGAAATGAAGAATTATTCATCGCACAGTATAACATAATCGACATACAAACCGTCCTAAAATATCTGCGGAAATGAAGAATTGTCCATCCCGCAGTATAACCAAATCGATGTGTAAACAGTCCTAAAATATCTGCAGAAATGAAGAATTATGCATCCCACAGTATAACATAAACATTGCACAAACTGTCCTAAAATATCTGCGGAAATGAACAATTATTGATCCTGCAGTATAACCAAATCGATGTGTAAACAGTCCTAAAATATCTGCAGAAATGAAGAATTATTCATCGCACAGTATAACATAATCGACATACAAACCGTCCTAAAATATCTGCGGAAATGAACAATTGTCCATCCCGCAGTATAACCAAATCGATGTGTAAACAGTCCTAAAATATCTGCAGAAATGAAGAATTATTCATCGCACAGTATAACATAATCGACGTACAAACTGTCCTAAAATATCTGCAGAAATGAACAATTATTGATCCCGCAGTATAACCAAATCGATGTGTAAACAGTCCTAAAATATCTGCAGAAATGAAGAATTATGCATCCCACAGTATAACATAAACATTGCACAAACTGTCCTAAAATATCTGCGGAAATGAACAATGATTGATCCTGCAGTATAACCAAATCGATGTGTAAACAGTCCTAAAATATCTGCAGAAATGAAGAATTATTCATCGCACAGTATAACATAATCGACATACAAACCGTCCTAAAATATCTGCGGAAATGAACAATTGTCCATCCCGCAGTATAACCAAATCGATGTGTAAACAGTCCTAAAATGTCTGCAGAAATGAAGAATTATGCATCCCACAGTATAACATAAACATTGCACAAACTGTCCTAAAATATCTGCGGAAATGAACAATTATTGATCCTGCAGTATAACCAAATCGATGCGTAAACAGTCCTAAAATATCTGCAGAAATGAAGAATTATTCATCCCACAGTATAACATAAACATTGCACAAACTGTCCTAAAATATCTGCGGAAATGAACAATTATTGATCCCGCAGTATAACCAAATCGATGTGTAAACAGTCCTAAAATATCTGCAGAAATGAAGAATTATTCATCGCACAGTATAACATAATCGACATACAAACCGTCCTAAAATATCTGCGGAAATGAACAATTGTCCATCCCGCAGTATAACCAAATCGATGTGTAAACAGTCCTAAAATATCTGCAGAAATGAAGAATTATTCATCGCACAGTATAACATAATCGACATACAAACCGTCCTAAAATATCTGCGGAAATGAACAATTGTCCATCCCGCAGTATAACCAAATCGATGTGTAAACAGTCCTAAAATATCTGCAGAAATGAAGAATTATGCATCGCACAGTATCACATAATCGACGTACAAACTGTCCTAAAATATCTGCAGAAATGAACAATTATTGATCCCGCAGTATAACCAAATCGATGTGTAAACAGTCCTAAAATATCTGCAGAAATGAAGAATTATTCATCCCACAGTATAACATAAACATTGCACAAACTGTCCTAAAATATCTGCGGAAATGAACAATTATTGATCCCGCAGTATAACCAAATCGATGTGTAAACAGTCCTAAAATATCTGCAGAAATGAAGAATTATTCATCGCACAGTATAACATAATCGACATACAAACCGTCCTAAAATATCTGCGGAAATGAACAATTGTCCATCCCGCAGTATAACCAAATCGATGTGTAAACAGTCCTAAAATATCTGCAGAAATGAAGAATTATGCATCCCACAGTATAACATAAACATTGCACAAACTGTCCTAAAATATCTGCGGAAATGAACAATTATTGATCCTGCAGTATAACCAAATCGATGTGTAAACAGTCCTAAAATATCTGCAGAAATGAAGAATTATTCATCGCACAGTATAACATAATCGACATACAAACCGTCCTAAAATATCTGCGGAAATGAACAATTGTCCATCCCGCAGTATAACCAAATCGATGTGTAAACAGTCCTAAAATATCTGCAGAAATGAAGAATTATGCATCCCACAGTATAACATAAACATTGCACAAACTGTCCTAAAATATCTGCGGAAATGAACAATGATTGATCCTGCAGTATAACCAAATCGATGTGTAAACAGTCCTAAAATATCTGCAGAAATGAAGAATTATTCATCGCACAGTATAACATAATCGACATACAAACCATCCTAAAATATCTGCGGAAATGAACAATTGTCCATCCCGCAGTATAACCAAATCGATGTGTAAACAGTCCTAAAATGTCTGCAGAAATGAAGAATTATGCATCCCACAGTATAACATAAACATTGCACAAACTGTCCTAAAATATCTGCGGAAATGAACAATTATTGATCCTGCAGTATAACCAAATCGATGCGTAAACAGTCCTAAAATATCTGCAGAAATGAAGAATTATTCATCCCACAGTATAACATAAACATTGCACAAACTGTCCTAAAATATCTGCGGAAATGAACAATTATTGATCCCGCAGTATAACCAAATCGATGTGTAAACAGTCCTAAAATATCTGCAGAAATGAAGAATTATTCATCGCACAGTATAACATAATCGACGTACAAACTGTCCTAAAATATCTGCAGAAATGAACAATTATTGATCCTGCAGTATAACCAAATCGATGCGTAAACAGTCCTAAAATATCTGCAGAAATGAAGAATTATTCATCGCACAGTATAACATAATTGACATACAAACCGTCCTAAAATATCTGCGGAAATGAACAATTGTCCATCCCGCAGTATAACCAAATCGATGTGTAAACAGTCCTAAAATATCTGCAGAAATGAAGAATTATTCATCGCACAGTATAACATAATCGACATACAAACCGTCCTAAAATATCTGCGGAAATGAACAATTGTCCATCTCGCAGTATAACCAAATCGATGTGTAAACAGTCCTAAAATGTCTGCAGAAATGAAGAATTATGCATCCCACAGTATAACATAAACATTGCACAAACTGTCCTAAAATATCTGCGGAAATGAAGAATTATTAATCCCACAGTATAATTTAATCGACGTGTAAAGGGTCCTAAAATATCTGCGGAAATGAAGAATTATTCATCCCGCAGTATAATCTAATTGCTGTTTAAACCGTCCTAAAATCTTGCAGAAAAGAAGAATTATTCATCTCACAGTATAACCAAATCGTCGTGTAAACTGTTCTAACATATCTGCAGAAATGAAGAATTATTCATACCACAGTATAACATAATCGATATATAAACTGTCCTAAAATAGCTGCAGATATAAAGAATTATTCATCCCGCAGTATAAACAAATCAATGAATAAACATCCTAACATATCTGCAGAATTGAAGAATTTCTCATCTGACAGTATAACATAATCGACGTAAAAATCTTCCGAATATATATGCGGAAATGAAGAGTTATTCATCCCACAGTATAACCAAGTCGACTTGTAAACCGTCCTAAAATATCTGCAGAAATGAAGAATTATTCATCCCGCAGTATAACCAAATCGACGTGTAAACCATCCGAAAATATCTGAGGAAATGAAGAATTATTCATACCACAGTATAATCTAATAGACGTATAAACTGTCCTAAAATAAGTGGGGAACACTTACACCACCATTGATTCATTCTGATAAAAAAAAAGAGAGAAGAAATTAAGGGTAGTCGAGAAGGCCTGGATTATTGTTAGGCTCGCAGTCAGGTTAAATGACAAGGGAATGAGATCGTTATTCACCTGCGCTCGCTACGTTAATTACAAAGTTCGGGTCAATATCGTGGGGCACCGTAAATTACTCGATATGGTACTGCGCTATCAAAATATGGTGTAGTTTCTCCAAATTCGTGTGAAAATTAGAATTGAACAGTTAAATTAGAGATTAGGGTTAGAATTAAAGGATTAGCAAAAAAACGATAATTAGAGATTTATAGTTGCAATTAACTTACGTTGTGGAGATCTGGCGATGTGAGAAAGAGTAATTTCATCATTTCTTGTTGAATAACGACAATAAATTGTGAAATTATAAACTCACGAGCACAAGGAGTTTCCATCACAAATGACGTATTATTATTATATTAATTATGGAACAACTTAATCGCTTTTAAAATGAAATGATTTATTAACAGTCTTTATTTCTAAACAATGAACAATAACTAATGAACTTTAACACAGAAACAATGTAACTTGAATGTAACTTATACATCTAGACGATATCAAGGTCAGTATTGTGGATCTCGTGCACACTTCGTGGTTCAGCTGGGCTAATAGAACTAATCACTAACTAATCAGCGTACGTGTAAATTATCTATATTTTATAACATAAGTGCCCTAATAAGCCAAACAGTGATTATTTAGGGATATTAATTGCACCAGAATTAAGGTGCATGCCTGTTTCTAGCGAAACCAGACACTAAGTATCAAACTAGAAACTAAATCTTGACACTTGATCGCAGTGGTTAGTCTAGATAGGGACATTTTGTTAGGTTGCATGACTGCACATTGAAGTTACTGCTGATAGTCTCACCATTTCATTAAACTATAGAGGGTTAGTGGCGAGTATTCAAAAATACTCAAAATTACCACCGTTTGCCCTGTTCTTACATTCAGCTTATGCAGGAGCTAATTCCAGAATTTTAAATCGATTATTTGTGGTCAAATATGCCTTATGTGGCGGACAATCCGTGGACACGCTGTAAAAGACTTTTCATTCTACAACAGGATAGTTAAATTATTAAATCAATCACTTTCTATAAATTTTATTTGTGCCAATACTACAAATTTTACACAATAAATAAAACAACATTAAAGAAACTTAGGACAGTTAAATATAAAAACTATGCAAATGGAACAGATGAGTTGCGAAAAATGTGTAAAACAAAAAATAAAATTTTTAAATTCAAAACATTAGCAGTAAGAATTAATTAAATAAGTAAACATAAAATAATATTGCATAACTCTAAACTTACATATACAAAATTAACCAGTTACTGCTCAAGATATAAAAAAGCTTCTATTAAAAAATGGATAGTTACTAAATTCATAAGTATTTAAATAACTTCGTATCTCTTTAAAAATTTAAGTAACATATATCTAATAATTATTAATTTCCGAGAAGCATAGCAAATATTAGCTGTAGCACCCAATATGTTAAAAAATTTTGAACGATTTACGAATTATAATTATTAATTTCAATTATATATACAGAAAGTGCATTGCAATCACATATGTCAGCACACCTAAGCATCGGCCAAGCTTAACCTAAATAAATACAAAAGAAAAAAATTGTTATAAACATTTTAAAAAAGTCCATAATGTCTCATAATACAGATGGAAATTATTCTATATTTAATGTATGTATAATATCCACACCACTTGCTTTATGTAATCAGTCCTCTAATTATCCACAGCTCTACACACTGATTATTATAATGTTATATATGAAGAGATGCATAATAAAAATATTAAAATATTTAATTAGTAATATAAATATCTTCTTAATCTGTTTCAGTCTGCTACAGTCGTCTCGGAGACTTGTGAATTATCTATAATTAAGTTGTTTTCAACAGGCGATAGGTCCTTGATTAATTGCTCATCCACATCATTCGATGTAATATTAACAGTTGTTATTTCGGTGACAGTCGTCACACCATTCGGGATTCCATTTTCTTTAGGCTTCATAATTTTAGTGGTGGTGGTTTTCGTCGTTTTCGTTGAGCCATTCTTAACTGATTCAATCGTTTTTTTTGTTCCAATAGAAGTACGAGTCGAAGAAGTCGTTTTCATGATCGCTTTAGGTACACTAATGGGCTAAAATAATAAATTATCATTATTTACTCCTCAAATGTATTGTATTACTTACTTTGGTTTCCATTTTACGAGCAGTACTGGTTCTATTTGTTGTAGAACCAAGTGTTGTTGTCTTTGATGCAGCACTTGTACGTGATGCAGTTAATTTATTCACATTTTCTTTGTTCTGTTTCTCCGCATCAGGTGCCGCCTTAGCAGTGGTTTTCATAAGGGACACTCTAGGTTTGGGTGCTGCTGGAGCAGAAGCAGGCTTTGGTTTTGAAATAGGAACTGCAGCTGTTCTTGGTGAAGATGTACTCTTGAGAATTGGTGTGGTCTAAAAGTTACAAAATTGAAATAAGGGTTTGTAAAACCCAAAATATAAAATATTTATAAGCTGGAATGGTTAATGAGTGTTACAATTTCTGGCCAGGGGATTTGGGAGGGCAGCAATATTCCATTTGATATGTTTTACATAAGCGTATCCCCCGCAAATATACCATTAAAAGTTTACAGGGTAGTTTTCATTTTATAGGGCGATTGACAAGACAATTTGCTAAAAGAAAGCAACCCTATAAGCGATTTACATTAAGGTGGCTGTATTAAGGTTGGTCAGTGCAGTCAGCTGTTCTTCGACGTGTTTGTTGTGCAAACTAATATCAAGATGTTCGAGCTGTCAGCGTTGGAGCCGAATACGGTTCAAACCCTATTGTACTTTGCAATTGTTGATGTTAAACCATAATCACAAGATTGATAACTGTACGATAAAAGGCAGAAGTCGACGAATTTGATACGAATCGCCCAAAAAACACTCAAAAAACAGCTGAGCGCACTGGCCAACCATAGTTCGTAATGCACCATGTCTAAATGTAAATCGCCTATAGTTAGAGTCAGATTTTAAATTATTTCGAAATTTGTTTCCTCTCAGAATTTGTGAACGATTAAATTCCGCCGAACCACTGTTAAGTGCACCGTAGTAGGCTTTTGTAACTCATAACTATTTTAAGCAACATGCCACATGGACACTACGTCAATATATCTAGTCACAAGGATGGTTATAAGTAACTAATGAGATAAATAATAATAAAACTTGAAAATTACCTTAGTAGCTGTAGATGGTGACTTTGCAGCAGCAGTTTTTGTGGCTAATGTATTTGGCCTTGGTTTTGGTGCAGTCGTTGATTTTAAAGTACTGGTTGTAGATAACTTGCTAGTAGGTGTACTAGTTTTAGCAGAGGCCACTTTATCGACAGTCGGTTTAGTTGGGTTAGCCCTTACTGCACCAATTCTTGGCGTTGGTAGTGATTTAGCAAGGGTAGAAGGCACCGCAGGTTTCTTTGCAGCCAGGCCTGTCTTTGGAATAGTTGTGTCTCCGTTAGAGATAGGTTTTCTCTCTGCGGATGTCCTGGCAGCAATTGGTGCTTTAGGTTTAGGAACGGGAGCTTTGGCTGGTGCAGGTTTAGGAGACAGACTGGATTTTGCCAGTGGTGGCTTTGCTGAACTGGAAAGTTTTGCAGTAGCTAATGCTTTGGCTCCCATCTTTGAAATTGGAGGCGGTTTTGATGATGCTTTTGTTGGAGAACTGGTGGGTTTTGTAGGAAGCTTTTTGGTTGAAGTAGTACTAGTTTTTGGCTTTGATAGAGCTTTTTTATCTTCAGCTTTTTCGCTAGATACTACTGCTGTGGCTGCAGCAGAAGCAAGAAGCACTGCGGCTGCGGCTGCCTCAGCGGTTTCGATTAGAGTGCTGTCTTTGGGTTCTTCTGAGATTTCGGGATCTGTTTTAGGCTCTACCGGTGGATCCTGCGGACTCAATAGATCTGAGGAATTTTCTAGTGCCACCTAAAATATTAATTAGTAATAATGTAGAAAAGCTTAATACAATTATTTACAGACCTCTGGAAAACGTGGCAGTGGATAAACGCATTTCCATCGTTCAACGTCAATTTCTTGAACCCCACTACCATTCAGTACTTTATCTTCTTCTATGACAATATCTTGCGTAACAGGTTTCGCTTCATCATGCGACTGAATAGATTCTTGTTCAAGAGGGACAATGTCAATGTGCTGGTCCATTTGAATAGGAGCTTCTGTATCAATTGGTGATAATGGTTCATCATCCTTCACCGAAGAAGTAACATCTTCATGAGGAGATTCAGGGTGATCCTCTTCAACCGAAAGTGGAGATATTATACATGATTCAAGCGGAAGGCTGCACTCCAGTCTAACTTGTTGTTCGGGCATCTCTTCAGGATTTATAAATGGTGGTAAGCAAAATGGAGGTAAACTGCATTCTTCCAGTGGAACAAACGCATTCTCACTAATAGGATCTTCTGTTGAAGGTTCCGGTGAAGCGATACCTTCATGACTAATAGAACTTTCAACGGTAGGTTCTGGAGATTTCAGCACTACTTCAGCTTGTGGTTCCGGTGTTTTTGTGTTAACCTCCTCAAGTGGATTTAATGTACCACAAATAAACTGGGGAATAGGTGACTTGGTGCATATTTCTGGTTCTGGAGAAATCATTTCTGGTTCCGGTGTTTTGGCACATGTATTTACCAATTCGGGGGATTGCACTCTAATATCAAGTAGTGGAGACTTCGGACATACATCAGGTTTAGGAGACATAGTACGGATATCACACTCAGGTGATTTAGCCGATTGTGGTTCAGGTGACTCTGCAGGTTCTGGTGATTTCATGCATACCACAGGTTCTGGTGATTTCATGCATACCACGGGTTCTGGTGATTTCATACATACCACCGGTTCAGGAGATTTTGTTTCCAGTTCGATACTGACTGGAGATTTTGGACATATTTCAGGTTCAGGAGCGGTCTTCAAAGAGTCCGCTGGTTCTAGCACAGGAGAAATTACCCTTTCTAATGGCTGTGGAGATACAGCAATATCATCCATAGTGTTGGGTGATTTAGAGTATACTTCGGATTGTATATCTTTTTCAAGGGATAGTGGAGATATGCACAAATCGCCAGGCTGTGGTGATTTGGCACATTCTTCTGTTTCTTTGGTTTCGTGCATGGGCTCTGGGCTAAATGTCTGTGGTTCTGGGGTTTTCATTGCACACAAATTTTCAGTTAATGTAGGTTCCGGTGTAGCAGGTAATGGGGATTTTGGTAACTCACATACACCTAACATATCATCATTATCGTGCTTATCTAAATCAGTAGTTAGCATGTCTGCATTCTCCAACGGGACGTGTTCAGGTAAATCGGAAATTGTGTCGTCAAATGTATCTTCAACTTTTCCAATAAAATCTTCTATATTGTCTGGTAAGACTTGAACCTTGTCTAGATCAAATGGATCCATATCTTCTTTTTCTTGGTAAAATGACATGGACATGGGATCCTGTTCCTTTTTAAATGATTGAAAGTCAGGATTGTCGCCTTGATCACCAAAGGGATTGTTGTCTGAGATAGAAATTTCAGAAGTTTTCTCCATGTAGCTGGCAGTTGAGTCGTCTCCGAAATTTGCCTTGGTTGATAAAGCTTCCGATTGGTCAAGAAACTTGGAAGGTGTTGAAAATGGTGTAGCGTTGGGACCAAAATGAAACTCATCTGTTGCCCCCTTCACTGGGGTGCTATTTGGTTGAAACTCAATTTCTTCGATGTTCTTGCCGTTAAGCAAATTTTCCATAATTTCCTGAGAAGACAATTTGTGACCCTGTTATGAAATTGTACAGTGTTATTATTTTATTAATTATGTACAAGTGAAATGTAGAATGAAAGTGTTAAAAGTGTGGTTAAATTGGAAGTGGGATTTTTTTCTGAGCAATTTTTGATGTTAATACATACTATTACAGTAAGGTGGAATGAGGAGGATGGGGGAAAATTTCAAATCTGTTTGTGATGTTTCTTACATTGTCATGGCCATTACTGAAAACGCCGCTGGGTCTGTTTTTCACTTCTTTTTGGAATTCCGCAGGGTTCGGCAGATTAATGTCGAGTTCGCAGTTCGGAATGCCGCGGACGGGCGACTGCGCCAGGACAGTGTCGTCTTTCAGCGCCCTGCAGACAGGCGAGTCAACGACACGTGTCGGCGATATAGGCACGAATTCGGCGGCGTCAGGGTTCAACTGCGACATATTTTCCTCGTCTTCGGATTCACCGCCTATTATAGCAGCAACCTGTACGGATGTCATCAACTTTAAACTCAATTCATAGAAACTTATGAATATGACGTTTTCACGAAAAGCTTGTCATCTTCATAGGTGGTACAAACCTTATAGAGCTTTCGAAAAAAGAAGTTGCCACTTAAATACTTCAAACATTCCATTTTAAGACGGGATAGTGTAAATTGGTTCATGATGATGGATATTACGAGAATTTTGTAATGTCGAAATGGGTGAGTGATGGAATGTAACAAATGTGAATGTGCTTGAATGAGTTACTTGATTTTCATCTTACCTCGCGATCAGGTTGTGATGGGGAGATGTTCTCCTTGTCAGCTGTATCGCCTTTGTAGTAGTTCCACTCGTCTTCAGAGTCTTCGCCGCTCTCAGCTACATTATCAACGAGGCCAGCATCATGTACTGCAAGGAAAATATTTTTTTATTTGACATGGCAGTCTGAATTAAAAAAATCGAATGAGTTATTAAGCTATTAGTGTGAAGAACCCCTGGATGTGGCATTGTATCCACGCGGTTCATTGTTCATCACCAGAACATTCGGCCACACCCAGAACATACGCAGTTACAATCGAGATATTGCGTGAGACGTGACAGCTGTGTCGTCGCTAAGGGAGGGATCGATCGCAGGTCGCAACAGGTTGAGTCCCTACCCCCATAACCGAGATCCTCTTTTGTGGAGGCAAAGGGGGACTCTATTACATTGGCAATAATTACCATGAATGCTAATCCGGCACCCATTATCGAAAAAGCGATAATAACGCGCGCGCGCGAACATTGTATACGCGTAGATGTACGCAAAGATAAGCATGTCAAACATGACTACGGATGATGAAGATGACTAAACCAAAGTTCCATTGTTAACTTGGAAGGAATTCCAAGCCAGCAAGCCTCTTCCTAGGTCTATAGTAGTCACGCAGAGAGCTGGCAACGACTCATTGCCACATATTGCCGAAATGCGACATACTTGACACTCATTCGTCCGTTCGTCCCCACAACACGAAATGACCGTTTACACACTCGCCGAGTGTTCAACCGAGTTCACCCCGTTGCTACAAGCGTTTGACTCGTCCCCAGAAACCGCTCCTGGCGCGAGCACTACGATCGGCTAGGCGAGGTTCAAGGCGAATGACGAGTGAACCGATTACACTTTCGCCTCGCTATTCATATGCGCCATATGATTCTTTCATTTGCCAATCACTAGAAGTGGCTTGATGGCCGAACAAAGTGGTGGCTTGTCCCCAATCGTAGGGTACAAAAGGATCATGCGGCGTCTTCAAATGTGCTCTTAATGGTAAACTGGGTCCACACGATGCAGATATATCAGGAGTAACATTTGTTATAGGGAAGTTGTCATCAGTCATCACCTTGAGCAGTGTAATTGCTTCGCAGTTTTTCAGTCAGTCGTACATTTGGTTTACGTTAGGGAGATGAATGATTCATAAAGCAAATTTAACTTGATCTTTACCAAAGTCATGTTTACAATGAAAATAACCGTGTTGTCGTTTTAAATTCCTCGACAGTGTACAGTTCGCATTTTTAATTGTCGCCTTTATACATATTTCAAAGTCGTGGTTGGAAACAGTAAACCGCAAATGTACCCATGTGAATATCTGCACATATATCTATTTATGGTATAAGTGAATAAAATTTTGGTTATTCACGTGTATCATACAAGATTTTTTCCAATTTTGCAGATTTTTTTTTTATTTATTAGGTAATTTATTTACATAAATGTTAATTGTACTATTACTAATTTGATGAACTCCTAAACCAGGAAAGTTGACTCTATTTTCGTCAGGTATAGTGGAAGTTAATTCTACTTTCGTCAGGGTCAAGTGCAATGGAAGTTCCAGGCCTTTCATTTCAATTTACATTTGACAAACATTTTTTTCCAGTCACAAAATGTGTACTCTTTTTCGTAAACTAATTTAGATTTTTCTGGCAATAAATTCGATACTGCAATCGTAGCTGCGTCCAGAACATCTTCTGGTATGTTTTTTTTTTTTTTTTGTTATTGGTTATTACATTCTGACGAACAACATACAGACGACGTACTTACAAAACAGACATACCGCAGTACTATTCTTGGACATAAAAAAGGCTTTTGACAATGTATGGCACACAGGACTACTGTACAAAATGCATACCCTACAAATACCAAGATCCCCCATCCCATTCATCCACAGCTTCCTGACAGACAGACAACTACGGATAAGAACAAACCATTCATACTCAAGATCATGTTCGCCAGAACAAGGTTTGCCACAGGGTTCTCCTCTCTCGCCCCTCCTGTACAACAGATATTGCCATGACATATATCGAACAGACAACAGGCAGACAGACTTAGAACAGTATATCATACAATACGCCGACGACACAGCATTTCACATAAAAAACGACTGAATGACACAATAGACACACTTCAAATACTGGCTGACAAAACAATGGACTGGTTCAACAAATGGAGACTCGAACCCAACCCCACAAAATGCCAACTCCTTATGCCCAATCACAGAATCAACAACAACTCTCCGACAATACATGTTAACGGAACGAACGTATACCCCACAACGACGATAAAGTACTTAGGAATGACGATTGACAATAAGCACAAATTTGACAAACACTTACGGAACACAAAGACGGAAATACAAAAACGAGCGAAACATTTTAGATGTCTGACATAAGGAGGAAGGGGGATATCCATTAGTACCGCAACAAAAATTTACAAATCCATCTGCAGGCCCATGATTGACTACGGCCAGATCATACTAAAAAATGTAAGAATTACGGACGTAACTGAACGGAAGACATTAAGACTTCTCACCAAATTAAGACCCAAGGACAATCATCTTCATAACATATCAAACATAAATTTATACAAGATCACCAAAATCATACCCATCCAACAAAGACTGGACAAACTACGAAATAAATTTCAACAAAAACAGGACAATAGGACAATACTCGACGAATTATGTATTAAAAGACAAAACAAACGAACTACAAAATTACATCCGACACAAACGGTTCATGAATCATATTACACTTCATAACACTCTCTTCACACTATCAAAACAATCACTTATGAATCACATATAGGTAATGTTATATAATATAATATGTAATGTAATGTATAAAGTAATGTACGTAGAATGTAATGTATTATGTTAGGCAAAGCGGAAAGACCCCATGGGATCGATAGCCCAATAAAGATTGTTTCTATATATATGAAATTCAACATATGTAATGAGCATTTTAATAGGCAAAATTGGGAAAGAGCTATTTATGGTATTTATGGTAAGAGCTATTCGGCTGAGGGTGGAAATTCTGTTTAAATATAGATATTTATGCATTAAGGGAATAAACGAAAGTTATAACCACGAAGCCGTAAGTAATTGTGACGTACCTGAAGGGCAGTCGGCCCGTTAGGCCGTGGAGCGAGTGGAGGGTCCCTTCGAAGTAGTAACGAGGGCCAGGCTCTCGGTGTCAGAGAGTGGGGGGGTTAAAAAAGGCTCCACGTAATTTTACCTCGTTGCTACTTCGTCGCAAGGGGGGCTCCACCCTACCTGCGTGGGTGGACGGCAGACAGTCAGCGAAGTTCAGAAATCACGAACTGTCACAACGCTGACCGTTTGGCGCCAACACCACCAGGTTTAAATCTCGCAGTGAGAATAGAAAACTGTAAATGAGATAAATGAGAAAGAAAACTGTAACTGAAATAAATGAATGAGAAAACGTGGGGGAACAAAAAATAACAGGTGTGAGTTTGTAGTGTAATATCGGCGTTTATTCACACACACAAATGACAGACACCGTGTCCGCGCTCCTGAAAAAAATACCTCCGAACGCCACCCTTTCGCGCAGGGTTTACCCTATTCGGCCGAATAAAATAAGCTCCTAATCGCGCGATTGAAAGGGCCGAGGGAGCGACCTTTCTCGTACACTAGCGCAAAACACGTACGACACGAAACACGTAGACGCAATTTACACACAAGAATAAACAGAAGAGTGGCTCAATCGAGCACACAAAAAAAGAATTATATATATTGGGATCTGGCCTGAGTTCCGGATGGTCTCGCCGTTGGCTGGGTTCAGCCCCGGGATGTCGGCGGTTTCCGTCGACGGCGCCTGGGCTTGGTCCGCGGCCTCCAGCCAAGAATGGTTTTGGCCGAGCTGTTTAGCCCGTAGCCAAACGCTCAGGTGTTATGAGCGTGTTCTCTGCCCCGTAGTCGATGCCTCAATCCCCCTCAAGGGTGGTTAGCTGAGAACCGTTGATTATTCCCGTAAACCGGATGGTGATATACCTTATCTGCAACGGTTCGTCTGGCACGATCTATACTGGGCACGAGTCAATTCAGTTCTGCCTCGTGGCGGCGCTCCTGCCGGCGAATTTTAAAAATCGCTCACGGGGAAACGCGTCACCACAACAAAAAAATGCAAGCATGGTTGCCTACCGTGCAGGTCTATACGCCAGTTAATTCTTAAAAAAGCAGTTTCAACCAACGCTATTTTTGGACCGTTACATAATGCTTGAGCGACCGTAGGGAGCGAGGGAGTTTTCGGCTGAGGGATTATTGAAGTTTATTCCCGAATTGCATACACAATTTTTCTCCTATCAAAGTAAGTATAGCAAACCTTGCATCGTTATAAAGAGAAAAATGTGTTCATTTCTAAAATGTCAAAGCCAACTATGACTACCGTTCATAAAATAAAATTTTTATTATCACTCAAAAACTGTGTTCAATTTTTCAAAAAACAAAAGCATATCTTGCATAAGCTCTTAAAACGACAACTCTTTCCACGTTTAACCGACTCTCTATGTCTTCTTGTTTTAGAGATCCCAATGCTTACATGAAAAAAAAAACCTCGCCCTGTATAAGGTGTCTGTTTATTCCCGGTAGGAAGAAAAATAGTTATTTATCTAAGCATTATTATTCATAAAGTGATTACTTTTGACAATGAACATCGTGTAAAACTTTAAAAGATCTAGAGCAATATTTTTTTTATAGTTTATATAACTATTAAGATACAAGTGTAAAAACTCGATGTTTACTAATGAGTGGCTAGTAAAGACGAAGGAGGTACGAGCGAGTGCTTTAATAGACACGAGTTGAATGAGCAGACTTCTATGTATCGTGTAACTTTATATCTACATCATAATGATTTACTAAAATAATCATTTGGGAGTAACCAAATAAATAAATGTACAAAATTGAAGATGTCTTGTCATTAATGACAGCTATGACATTAGGATTCTCTAAAAATAGCTATTTATGGTATAAGTGAATAAAGTCGAATTTTATCCACGAAAAAACAGTTTAGCGCAAGAGACGAAGCCGAGTGCGATAATAATGACAGCTATGACATTGGGATTCTCTAAAAATAGCTATTTATGGTACAAGTGTATAAAGTCGAATTTTACCCACGAAAAATAAAACAGTTTAGCGCAAGAGACGAAGCCGAGTGCGATAATGTTTTCGAGTGGATAAAATTGCTTTATTCACGTGTATCATACAAGATTTTTTCCAATTCGTTATCAGAATTGAAGAATTTGCGTGAAGTGTCACATTGTCAGGTGACATCGAAAATTTCAAGGATAGTGCGAATTTACCTATTTTTTTTTAAATTTTATTCACGTTGTCAATGGCTATAGTGAATAAAGTGAAAAGGTAAACATTTTATTCACCAATTCGATTAAAGTGTAGTTTTAACGATGAGATTCAATATATATAATGAGCATTTTAATAAAGCGAATTGGAAAAATATCTTACCTAAAATAGACAAATCTTGTATGATACACGTGAATAAAGCAATGTTATCCACTCGAACAGATTATCGCACTCGGCTTCCCCTCTTGCGCTAAACTGTTTTTTCGTGGGTAAAATTCGACTTTATACACTTATACCATAAATAACTATTTTATTTTTTTATAACTGTTCTTAGTGTTTTCATTAATAAGTGTGAGAATAAATTGTTGATAATAGCTAATAAATGTTGATAAATGAGATTTGTTTTATTGAATAATAGAAACATCACCTACAATTGTTATCCACCTTCTGTTTTTTAAATGCGGGCTTTTTAATTTCCACCATTGGCAACTCTGGATTAATATATTTTCATGTTTTGTAAATTTATTCAAGTGCATAAAATTCTACTTTATACACTTATACCATAAATAACTATTTTATTTTTTTATAACTGTTCTTACTGTTTTCATTAATAAGGGTGAGAATAAATATCACCCTCAATGTCAATATCCTCAATATCCCAATATCCTCAATATCCTAATATCCCAACCCTCAATATTTCAATTATTTATCATTTTATGAAGATAAGAGTTTCATGTTTTTCAGTCACTTTTTACGGTGAATTGAATGAGTTTTATAGAATTTTGATATCTTCGTTAATAAACAAGATACAATATAAAGTTATATTTTTTAAAAATTGATTGTTGATAATAGCTAATAAATGTTGATAACTGAGATTTTTTTATTGAATAATAGAAACATCACCTACAATTGTTATCCAGCTTCTGCTTTTTAAATGCGGGCTTTTTAATTTCCACTATTGGCAACACTGGATTAATATATTGTCATGTTTTGTAAATTTATTCAAGTGCAGCAGAACTGAGCATTTTAATAATGCGAATTGGAAAAAATATATTTTACGTTTGAAGGTCTAATTAGTCCTAATGTTATTTACGTGGATGCCAAGGTATAATACTTCGTTGATTAAGCTGGGTTAGTAAATTAGCCGATTGTTAGTTATGAATTATTTTCGCTAATTGTGTAATTGAATGTGTTATGACTTATGAAGCATTTTCTGCGAAGTACATATGTGTTTTTAGTAGATAGTGGCGATTAATATTTTACTTTAGGTCAACGACATTAATGTCCGATAATTCTTTCATTGACGCGTTGACCGTCCAACCAACGGAACTCTTTTATAAGAACATGCAGATAATGTGAGATAACATGCAGTCTTAAGGCAAGGGCACTCTCAGGCATCAATGAAGAATTAGAAATAAATATTACAACAAAACGTGCTGTAATAATTTATAATATATGAACATGAATGAAAGAGCTGTATTGGTTTACAATCACGAATCCGCAAACTCGACGAATTTACTTTTGCGAGGGTGATTTGACGGGACGTGACACTCGACCACTGCGGGGGATAAAATGGGCATTATTTTCCAATTCCTCTATCTTTTTTATGCTGGTGAAGTTTAGCTGATTTGTGATTTATCAATGGCATGCAAGCAAATGTATACCAATACCAATATTCATTTTGTCAGTAGCAGTAAAATTTGTTTTTGCTGTTTACGAAAACATTGTCACTTAGCAAAATTGACGAGAACAAACTGACATTAATATAAGAGAAAACCTATAGGTTTGTTCAGTTTGTTTCAATCTATTTGCTTTAAAACAACATTTAAACATTTTGTGACGTGCCTGGGGGGCTGTCGACACATAGGCCGTGGAGCGCGTGGATATACCCTTCGAAGCAACGAGGGACTGGCTCTCGGTGTCGGAGAGTAGGGTGGGCGAAACAAAGGGCTCCACTGGGAGAACATATAAGGTTGCTTTGGCATATGTATCGCAATATATTGAATGATATTGGCAATCATATGAATCTTGTAATATAAATGTGGTTAGGGTTCGCAAACATGTGACATTGGCAAAGATTCAAAGTGATTTTCGATGTGTAATGAATTAGGATGTAACGTTTTTTTTTTTCGCGGTAAAAATAAATGATTGGTTACAGAAAAATTGACTCCATTGAGGATTCATCTGCATTAACAGACAATATAGTAAAATAACTTCAAGCACTAGTGGAATCTAAATATGATACCAAAAGGGGGGGAAAAGGGGCTGCGGATGGCGCCTCCACAGTGACACAATCTAGCAATCATTTACATCCAGAACGTGTTTTCTGCAATGCAATTGCGAGGTGGGTCGTGGGCCGAATATGCGAACCGACCGGATCTGAGGCGGCGCTCCTCGATCGACCGCCGCCGGAGCCGCCCCCGTAGCAGCCCCCGTGGCCCCCCGCGGGTTCAAGGAACGATAAGGCCCCAGTCTACACAATCTTCCAAGTCGCCGTTCCCGCGGCCGTGGGATGCAACAAATGAATGCGAACGCGCCCGATAAAATCTCCGCCACAATTAACGAAGGAGCGCGGCACGAAACGGCGGCGATCCGCTTCAATTTTAATCTCCCGGAATTAATTGCCCAGGGACGGGCTTTGGCCTCCACGGCGAGCGAGAGAGCGCGCTTTTTTTTTTAATGCAAGTCACAATTTTTAAGGCGAAAACGCACCGATCCGAAACGGTGATCTCGGCTTGATGTGCCAGATACTAGCCCAGGTAATTGAGGTGCTATACGCTACACCGAGAAGGCTACTTACGAGCTCCTCGATTTCGAACAGTCATATAAAGTACTATACATGGTGTAAGTAAAAAGAAATAAACCTCATCCCTAGACCCTCTACTATTAAAAAAAAAAAAAACACGAACAAATCTCGAACAAACAATAATTGGTGATAATAATCAAGCAAGCTTAACACAAGCTTATTCGTTTTGCGAGAACTGAAGAACTGAAACTAATAAACTAGAAGTCGTTTATCACTAGTACGTAACTACTACGTAGTAGTCACTCACGTAATACACTAGTTACACTTCTCTTGGCAAAGAGATAAGCAGAGTTAGTTACAATTAACGCAGGTCACTTTGATATAGTAGAGGTAGACACAAATACCATTAATCTCTTCCGTAATCCGATAAATTAATGTTGTACAGGGAAAGTCATAATTAAATACCAACCGGAATTGCTGAAGATATTAATAACATTTGATAGTGGCGAAGAATGCGGTATGGAATGACATCTGAGCAAATGCCGCAATAAGGAAGTTGCTCACTTAACTCGTCTCAATTTTATATAAAATTGTTATTGGAATGCTACGTAAAACAGACAAATTACTTAATCATAAAAATGTCTTGTAATGATTCAGTGTACTAATGCGATATATCCGAACCGTAATACAAAATATCGTTACAGAATGTGTGTACAATAAGTGTTTACTTAAAATGTAAAAACACATATTATGTACTTTCAATTTGAATTTTGCAATTTGCATTTGAAATAGGGGATCTCGGTAACTAGAAGAGAGAGAAAAAATCGGATGGCGTATCCTCGATCTCTTTTTTCAAGACCAACTCAATGGTGAAAATAAAAATTGGCCATCGTCTTTTGTTTTCCAGTTATAGCCATAAACTCAATATTTTCCATTTTCGATTTTTATCAATATTTCAATTATTTATCATTTTATGAAGATAAGAGTTGCATGTTTTTCAGTCACTTTTTGCGGTGAATTGAATGAGTTTTATAGAATTTTGATATCTTCGTTAATGAAGATACAATACAAAGATGTATTTTTTTTAATAAAAGTCATAGTTGGCTTTGGCCTGAATAAATAGGTTATATTGTTCTCTTTTCAATGATGTATAAGAATTTCAAAGAAAAACCTCTACTGTGTGTGCGGGAGCACGCTGGTGGAAAGGGAAATTTCATCGAGACCCTGCCGATGCCGACTGTCTCAGGTGTGGGTGTTATAATTGCATTTTTGTTGAAATCTATTAAAATTCTATCAATACGTCATATGCTCTCTTATTGGGCGTAATAGACTGGAAGTATTGGCTTGTATTGCTTAGTCAAATTATTTATTGACAAACTCATACATTTGCCACCTGTAAATTATAAAATTTAATATGAATACAATATTATACAGGGTGAGTTTTTTCGGATGTTTAGTATGGGGATCTCGGAAACTAGCGGAGATGAGGGACGATTAAATGGGAAAAGAATTGCAGTTTTACGAGTTCAATTTCACGAGCTTTTTGTTTTTTGGAAAATTGCATGGCTAACTAGATATCTCGAAAAAATATATTTTTTGTTATTTTGTTCGGAGCATATTGCTCTGTTATTATTGACTTTGGTAAAAATGTGTAAAGGAAAAAGTTATAGGAAATTATGTGCTTAATAATGCAGTCTAACCGATTATTTTATTTAAGCTATAATTTTTGAGTTATGGCACAAACTTGTGTTTTTTCTAATGGAAACCATAGTCGACCATGACTTTATAAAAAAGGCCTCTTTTCAACGATTCTAATGATATATCATATTACATAGGTATTTTTATAAATAATTAAATTAAGGGTTTTTTTTTCTTTTCAGTTTCAAACTATTCGAAGTAGTACGCTATAGAAACAATTGATAGATACAAACGACAATTATAGAGGTGGCCGATCTCCTGATCCCTCTGTTTAGATTTTTATTTATGGGGAAGGGTAAAAAATAGAGTGTATCAAACATCGTACGACACAGTAGATGACCTTAGAGAAGCTGTACTTACAAGTTACAAGTTTTTGCTAATATTGATGGACGCTCCGTTAGAAAAGCAACAAATTCTGTTTTAAAAAGGTGTGCATTAATCATAATGGTGAACCTTTTGAACATATTTAGTCTTAAATACTTTCCTAACTTTAATTATGTTGTTTTTGTACTACTTTAGTTACGTTCTAATATGCTTGTATAGGTTCTCAATTTATCG
Organism: Othius punctulatus; assembly: GCA_951805005.1. Taxonomy (NCBI): domain Eukaryota; kingdom Metazoa; phylum Arthropoda; class Insecta; order Coleoptera; family Staphylinidae; genus Othius; species Othius punctulatus. The sequence continues at coordinate 17,413,589 of OX638141.1, forward strand.
TCTCTCATTCCCTGTTTAGTAGTTTTGTACTTATGTAATTTTGTTTTATCAGAAATAATTTTTATATAAAATTGTAACTCCAACGAAATAAACATTTTACACCAAAATAATAATGTTTATAATTTCGAAATGAAAAGAAACATTTTAATAACCAACTTGAATTTTATTAATTAACGCGTTGCGCATCTATCAATTGTTTCCATAGCCTACTTCTTGAATAGTTCGATAATGAAAAGAAAAAATTACGATAATTTAATTATTTATAAAAATAACTATATGAAGTGATATATCATTAGAATAGTTGAAAAAGCGCCTGTTTTAGAAAGTCATGGCCAACTATGGTTTCCATTAGAAAAAACTCAACTTTGTCTCATAACTTAAAAAATATAGCTTTAATAAAATAATCGGTTACATTGTATTATTAAGCACATAATTACGTACAACTTTTTCTTTTACACTTTTTTCTAAAGTCAATAATAACAGATCCATAGGCACCGAACCAAATAACAAAAAATATATTTTTACGAGATATCTAGTTAGCCATGCAATTTTTCCAAAAAAAAACAAAAAGCTCATGAAATTGAACTCGTAAAACTGCAATTCTTTTCCCATTTAATCGTCCCTCTATCTCCACTAGTTTCTATTAAAAAATCCGCTATTAAAAAATCAATTCTTCATTATATTGAAGATTTTTCTCGTTTGTCTTACTTTGTCATGTATTTCCTGTCTATTCGTCCATTGCTATCTATATATGTCCCCAGGCATTTGAAATCTACTTGTTCTATTCTACTTGAAACAGCACAAGCGCGACATAAGTGGATGCATAATAATCAATGGTACATACATAAGCTAAGTTATAAAATAGAATTGGGTATAAATCGTCGAAGCAACCAAATATTACAAATCTTGGCGATGCTGTTATTCTAATCTGTTTACCTGATCGAATAATTCGGCAATGAATCATTAGTATTTACATACATTTACATACACATTAAATAATGGTTTGGATATGAAGACTAATGGTAAAATAGTTAAAATCATGAATCACTGTCCAACAGAATTCTGTAGCTGCACATAACATTTATACGGTACAAACTGGTTGTGCAATCATATACATTATTTTGTTATGCAAAAATGAAAGTTAACAACGCTCTGCATAAAAAATAATTAATGTAAACTTTATTAAATCCATTCGGGAAAAGGTCGCCGCTTGAATATAATTACAATGACAATAAAAATCGAATGCAGATTATCCACATTAAAGCACTTAATGAACGGTGGTCGTGTAAATTGCCACTTTAATGTGTGCAATGAATTCAGTATGAATGGAATGAAATTTGAAATGTTTTGTGTGTATTGGATCATGATCTATAAGTTAACTAATTTATAATCGTTGAAACCTCCAAGCTTTCGAAGAGGCATTAGAATATTCATGCATCTTATTCAGGTGGAAACTAGTTGTATGTTTACAGAGAGGCACTAAACTGTCTTGTTGATGCTTGATGGGGTTGGTGCTCGATTCGTATAAATGATAATTATTTTTTTTTCGAAAAGAATGATCGCAAATGGAATATTCCAACGCACAAGACTTAAATCGGGCAGCGATGATATAGGGTTATTCAAAAGAAAATCAAAATTATGAAATGGATGTAATATTTTTTTAAATTAATGTTGGTATACACGAAATAATAACGAATTTGTATTTATAAATCAATGGGATTTATTCATTGATCGTTTTTATTAACAAGTTTTGTTTACAATCTGTCATGTAAATTTATTTTTCCAATTCGCATTATTAAAATGCGAAAATCTCATCGTTTAAACAAAACTTTAATCGAAAGGGTGAATAAAATGTTTACATTTTCACTTAATTCACTATAACGATTGACAACGTGAATAAAGTTTAAAAAAAGGTAAATTCACACTATCCTTGAAATTTGCGTTGTCACCTGACAATGTGACACTTCACGCAAATTCTTCAATTCTGCTAACGAATTGGAAAAAATCTTGTATGATACACGTGAATAAAGCAATTTTATCCACGAAAAAAACATTATCGTACACGGCTTCGTCTCTTGCGCTAAACTGTTTTTTCGTGGATAAAATTCGACTTTATTCACTTATACCATAAATAGATATTCTAATTGAATCTTTCAATCGCTAAATGTGTTCTAAAATGGTTTTGACTTGACAAGTGACATAGTGTTGTTCAGTGTCAGAAAGTAAATCAGAAGTAAATATATTTCTAATTGAATCTTTCAATCGCTGAATGTGTTCTAAAATGGTTTTGACTTGACAAGATCGCAGTAGTATTGTTCAGTGTTATTATGAATGCGGAAGAACTGTAACAAGTGGCACACGAAAATTCAGAACAAAACATGCAAACACGAATTTTTGTCTGTGGAATTATTTAAAAGAACGTTTTTTTTTATCTAATCCTATGACTGGCGAACAAAAATATGCAATTTCGCAACAATTTGAAATTTATTTCACCAAATCTATTAGAAAATACTGTTCACAACAGAAGAAAGATTGTTACTTGTTGAAGAACAAAATGGCGATTATATGCAACATTTAAGATGCATTCAATAAATCCTATATGTTGAATATAGATGTGTTATTATATTGTGTATACGTTAATTTTAAAAAAATATTTCAACCATTTCAAAACATCTCACGTTTGAATAACCCTATACAGGGTGTTAATACTAAGTTGTAACACCCGAAAATAGCAGTTAGAACTCATTGAAACAAACAACTTTTCTTTGTTAAAATTTTTGAATTGGATCCCAAGTTCATAGTTATTGGCGTTCTTTTGTTTTTCGAAAAATCGTCATTACTCCCTTATTTTAAGAAATATTTAAAAAATACAAAAACGTTCAACATGCGCTTTCGGTTCTCTGAAACATTTGTCTTTACAATTATTTTCTATTTTATCAAATAACAAAATGGCGACCGATAAAAAATTTCCAAGCAAGATATTTTGAAAACCAATCGATCGATTTTTGAAAATAAAACATTTATAAAATCCTTGAACTATCTTATAACATTTGTCTGTTTTGATAATTATGCATTTTTATACACAAATTATGCAAAATACGCACACAAATGATAAACGTGACAGAAACTTTTCAAGATGAAGCAGAAATTTCTGAAGAACAAGATCAAAAAGTATTTAAATTCGAACGTACAAACTAGAAAACACGTGCCTCAACTTATTTAATGGCCTAACTTAAGGTTATCCTACTTTGTTTTAAATGATTGTTGCAGTTTGTTGAAATTTATCTTGTAATTCAATTTGAATAACTTTTTTGGACAGATCGAAAAAAATGTTTCAGACAAATGTTATAATATAGTTTAAGGATTTCATAAATGTTTTAATTTCAAAAATCAATCGAGTGATTTTCAAAATATCTTGTTTCGAAATTTTTCTTCGGTCGCCATTTTGTTATTTGATAAAATAGAAAATAATTGTAAATACAAATGTTTTAGAGAACCGATAGCGCATGCTGAACGTTTTTGTATTTTTTAAATATTTCTTAAAATAAGGGAGTAATGACGATTTTTCGAAACACAAAAGAACGCCAATAACTATGAATTTGGGCTCCAATTCAAAAATTTTAACAAAGAAAAGTTGTTTGTTTCAATGAGTTCTAACTGCCATTTTCGGATGTTACAACTTAGTATTAACACCCTGTATATCTGATACATGAAGTCATGGTAAACAACGCTTAATAACTAATGCGACAATTTGCAAAGTTGCCAACAGTTGTGTAATCTTTCAATGACTTGTCTCCTTCATTATCGGGTTTTTCCTGTGTGCTCTTGCACTGGTGCTCACAAAAACAACGATGATATCGCACGAATTTAGCTCAAGTTTCAGCGACGGAAGAGAAGAATAGATGATACAATGCCGACTCGCCTTTATCTCCAAACTCGTAAATTGGACGCTTATCTAATAATGACCGTAATCTTATCTTATCAAGAGAGACTGTAAAAAACAACTATATTTGTATTTTTATGAAAAGAAAGCAGACTGTGTAGTCATTGGAGGACATTGAATAAACAAAACAATTGGTAAATTATTAAATTTATGCAAAACCGTGTTGTTAGTTGAAATATGCATGCCCGCATAATTCTATTGAAATTATTACAATATTTTTTATGACGTATATTATAGCGTGCACAAAAAATGATGATTTAAACACAGGGCATTCACATAATATGGAAACATTAGGAATCGAAATATTCACGTAATTAGAAGATATTAGGAATCTAAATATCATCGAATCAATGAAATACTTATTTTATATGCACAACACATTAACAGATGTTGGATAATAATTTATGAATTTGTTTAGTATGCAATAATCTTAAGGCCCAGTTTTACAATCGTAGTTTATCTTTGTTCGTGGTACATTTACCTAGGGAAATGCAGCAAGAACAAAGATAATCCTGAATTGTAAAACTGGGTCTAATAAGCAGAGAATATCCTTTTAGTTAACATATCAAGTTAACTAACCTATAGCAGTCCGTCTAAAAAGTTGTTTATATTCGGGAAACTTTCTCAATTTCAATTCTTCTGACCATGAGTAATATGCAAACTAGATATCGTTATAGAGTTTTGTTGTAGGAGTATTGAGTGTTTGCCAGTGGCGGCTCGTTAGCATTAGAAGGTGCAGGCCGGCATAATTTTACCTTTTATCCCCCCACCCCCCCTAGTTACATAAAAAACTGGTTGCACGTGGAAACATAACACGTGGAAATCAACGTACGCCGACTATGTACTACATACCATCACATGTCGCACATTAAATTAAATGATCATTTTAGAAAATCGTTTTAATCGTAAATACAATGTTGTACGATACATGTGTAAAAAGTTTGTTCATTCAACTCGTGGCTATTAATAAACATCGATATTTTACACTTGTATCTTAAATACTAATATACCGATAAATAACCGGAATGGTTGTTAAAAGTAAATTTATAGTTTATCGAAATCAAAGTGCCTCACAGCAAAAACATGTTCTGCTGTAAAATTTATGTTTTACGAGTACTCTGTAAAAGCCGTATTTAGCACTTAACACTTCACTCATGAGTGTTTCTCTCCGTGCACTTGTGCGTTCATTAATCACGTCCTGGAAAATTAACAATTCCCGGCCGCACGCTAAGGAAAACATGCAAGTATCCGTTGCTTGTGCCAGCTTCGCAGGCCACTCTAGTTTTCGAATTTGACGCACGTAGTCGAAGCCGTTAACATTTTTGTTCGCGCAGTGGTTTTTCCAACATTCACTTGCAATTTCATTGTAAGAACAGTAATTATATAGACATTTAAACAATCGATTTTCTAGGTGGTAAATAAGCAATAACGCTTCCACACATAGCATGAAATATAGGATGTCATTAAATAAACAAACGAAAAATAATAAGCTACGTAACTGTTGTAAAAGTATGTACAAATGTACAAATGAACAGTATGTTATTCAACGACTATCAGTTCCAGCAACATAGTAGCCAGCAACAAGGCGAAGTTATAGTGTTTGTAACGTTATATTTTGAGCGCACGGCAACGAATACAAGGTTGCCCATAGAAGCTCCCTAACGCGCTAATTATATTGTAAGAACAATAATTATATAGACATTTCAACAATCGATTTTCTAGGTGGTAAATAAACAATAACGCTTCCACACATAACATGAAATATAGGATGACATTAAATAAACAAACGAAAAATAATAAGCTACGTAACTGTTGTTAAAGTATGTACAAATGTACAAATGAACAGTATGTTATTCAACGACTATCAGTTCCAGCAACATACTAGCAAACAAGGCGAAGTTATAGAGTTTGTAACGTTATATTCTGAGCGCATGGCAACAGTTACAAGGTTGCCCATAGAAGCTCCCTAACGCGCTAATTAATTCAATTTTGATTTATCAATCCATTGTATTTTTTTCTGTTTGTACGTGGAATTTTAAAGTTTGAGTTCGTCACTTGAAGTGACTGAATTTGAGCTTTTGTTAGCAATAGTTGGTTATAATTACAGGTACTGTAGGACAGCAACATTTAAAAGTGTTTAATAAGTAAGATATAATTGCCTATAAAAACCCAGGTAACGTAAAAAAAATAGACAAAATGTGATGTAGATTTGCAATATATTGAGGAACTAAAGAAAATATTATATGAATATTCGTTTTATGTTTGTGCTTTCTAGTTGCTGTTTGGTTTGCATTTTCACTGATTTTTGATTTTCTGTATAAATTTTGATATAACAATACATTGTAATTTTTTTCTGTACGAACGTGGAATTTTGAAGTTTGAGTTCGTCAGTTGATTAAGTATTTTGGCTTTTGTTTAGCTATAGTTAGTTATAATTACAGGTACTTTGGAACAACAACATTTAAATGTGTTTCATAAGTACGATATAACAGCCTATAAAAACCCTGGTAAAGTAAAAATATAGACAAAATGTGATGTAGATTTACAATATCTTGCGGAACTAAAGAAAATATTAAATGCATATTCATTTTATGTTTTTGCTTTCTAGTTGCTGTTTAGTTTGAATTTTCACTTATTTTTCATTTTATGTGTAAATTTTGATTCAAGAATACATTGTATTTTTGTTTGTTTGTACGTTGAATTTTTAACTGCGAGTTCGTCAGTTGATTAAGTATTTGAGCTTTTGTTAGCTATAGTTGGTTATAATGACAGGTACTTTGGGACAGCAGCATTTAAATGTGTTTAATAAGTAAGATATAACAGTCTATAAAAACTCAGGTAAAGTAAAAAATAGACAAAATGTGATGTAGAAACTATTATTTATCAATCCCCCTTAATAAAATTGTTGCCATTATCATATCTATCGTACCTTTCATGTTTGTTATCTCCCCCTTCAGCATGTGTAGATTGTAAAATGTATGTTTACTAATCGATGAAATTATTAAAGTACGTAAAAACGACGTTATTAGCAATATTTCAGTAAAGGTTGCAATATTTAGAATGACAGTATGAGGCACAATAGCTAATTTCAACTCGAAAATACATACAGACACATGCATAAACACATATGTCCAAAACTCAATATTAAAGGAAATGCATACACACGTATGTCCAAAACTCAATATTAAAGGAATTATAAGCGATTCATTTATCAAAAATAATTTTAATTTTCAAGTTTGCATTACATCTGTTATATAAAAACCCAGATAAAGTAAAAAAAATAGACAACATGTGATGTAGATTTACAATATCTTGAGGAACCAAAGAAAATATTAAATGAATATTCATTTTATGTTTGTGCTTTCTAGTTGCTGTTTAGTTTGAATGTTCACTGATTTTCGATTTTCTGTGTAAATTTTAAATTATCAATCGATTGTACTTTTTGTTTGTTTGTACGTTGAATTTTTAAGTGTGAGTTCGAATAATTACTAAATGTAGTAACCAGTGTTGCTCTTTTATTACAATTATACTAAATTTAGTACATTTTTGCCAGTTTAGAACATTTTAAGTGAAATTTGCCCAACTTTAGTACATTTGACATGTTGCACATTTTTACTGGAAATCACCACCTGATATGATAAAAATTAAAAAATATTGAAAAAACTGATGTATTAGGTTATATTTTCCTTCTTTTATACTGTTTTAAAATTAGTGTATAAAAATATATATTTTTTTATAACTTCTTAATGTTTTCAGTAATAAGTATGAGAATACATGGTTGATAATAGTTGATAACTGAGAATTTTTTATTGAATAATAGAAACATCACCTACAATTGTTATCCACCTTCTGTTTTTCAAATGCGGGCTTTTTAATTTCCACTGTTGGCAACACTGGATTAATATATTTTCATGTTTTGTAAATTTATTCAAGTGCAGCAGCACTGAGCAAAACTACTAAGAAGTAAAGTTAAACACCTTCGAAACTGTAATATTTAGAATCTAAAGAAATCGACCGAATTTTGCCGATGTGATCAACCGATTTTAATTTAATAGGCTTGGCAACACTGATGCAAAGACACAAAACAGACAACTCTGAATACTTTCAACCAATCTCGGTATTAGAGTCGGACCCCTGAATAGATATAGTATAATAATATTTTACCTTACGAGCAACGTAATAGTATATTATTTCACGTGGAGAAGTGAGACGTTTCATGGCGCGCCTGAGTTTGCGCGCCGAACGAAGTGAGGCGCGTAATAGAAGGCAAGCCATGAAAAGTAACTTCGCCTACAAGTGAAATGTACTATTTTTTTCTTTAAACGTACTGCAAAATACGGAAACTTGTAATTTTGATATATAATTTGTACAAATAAGTTTAATATCAAAGAATGCATCGTATGGTGTTTTTGTTTTCTTGACAGAAACTATTTCAGCATTTGTCAGTGACAGTGATAATTTTTGTTGAAGAAACAATTTATAGATTTATCTATTATTAGTGAAAGCAGCATATCTTCAGGAAAATAGGAAAATACATATAAAACATGGATATTTAAATGTTATTCGATGAATTTATAGTATTGCTTCGCGATATTTATTTAATGTTGCCATGACATTAACACTTTTCCTTCCGCCGGCAGGGAAAGGAAAAGTAAAACTTCCGCAGGTGGAAATGTGACGTTTTCCCACAGTCAACTGAGTTAAATAATTACATGATTTTCTAATGTTTGAAGAAAAAACAGTTTTTACTGGCGATAGGAAGATTTGTCTCCTTGAGCCTGCGTGTATTACCCGTGTATTAATTCGCGCGTTAGGGTGCCTTTACAGGCAACCTTGTAATCGTTGTCGTGCGCTCAAAATCTAACGTTACAAACTCTATAACTTGCCCTGCGTGTATTGTATAATATTTTATACTCATTTGTAATAGTGAATTGATGTTATACAGTAAAATTATAATCAATCTTGTCAGTTACGGTATAAAAAATTATCCTAAATTTCTCATAAGCCTTGAAAGTATGTATTTATCTTAAAAACGCGAATTGTTTATTTATTTATTTCACATTTTGCTGAAATTAAGAAGCAAAAAAATATATACCAGAAGCCTTTCTTAGAAAGCAAAATGAATATACCAGAAGCCATTAGAGAAGCCACGAGTGTGGCTGTAAAGCCAGAATAAATTGTAAATTTATTACCAAAAAAGTCAAGTCAAGTCCACTTTAAAGACTGGCAGAAAGAAAACGGCGTAATTGGCGTGAAGCAAGAAACACTGGTAGCGTACTTTAACCAACTCTGGACAAAATTTAGTCCAACATCGTTGTGGTGTAAATGGTCAATGTTGAAAATAAATCACTTATAATTATTAGTATTATTGTTAATGCTAACTTGTAAAATTGACAGCTGACCTGTAAAATTTTTACAGGTTAGTAGCTTGTAAAGATCTGTTTTGATAATTTATGTAGAGCGTCAAATGGTCAATGTTGAAAATAAATAACTTATAATTTTCAGTATTACTGTCAATGCTACTAATTTGTGAAATTGACAGCTTACCTGTACAATTTTTACAAGTTAGTAGCTTGTAACGATCTGTTTTGATAGTTTGTGTAGAGTGTCAATGGTTAATTTTGAAAATAAATAACTTATAATTATTAGTATTATCGTCAATTCTACTAACTTGTAAAATTGACCGCTGACCTGTAAAATTTTTACAAGTTAGTAGCTTGTAACGATCTGTTTTGATAGTTTGTGTGGAGTGTCAATAAATGACGTTTACAAATGAGTCACATATACATTTTTACCCACGTTGTTTGAATAACAGCTTGCGATTGGTTTGAGAAAGTACAACACAAAATATTGTATACTGGTAGCCATTAGTTGTTTAAATAACAGCTTGCGATTGGTTTGAGAAAGTACAAAACAAAATATTGTATACTGGTAGCCGTTACTTTGTAGAACATTGTAAATAAGTAAATTAAATAAAACAACTTTGTTGTGTGAGTGGAAATAACAAAGTTTTATTTAATTTACTTATACAAAACAAAATATATGTAACCGCAACAAGCCTATTTGGCTCGCCAGAAATTAGTGTAAAATTTGTGTTAAAGTGTAAATCAGGCTTTGACGTAGATTGTTCTACCCCACCTATTTCTCACGTGGTATTTATTTTGTGTAATTAGCAGAATCCTTCATCATTCACAAATGAAACAATAAAAATTATTCCTTGCTAGAATTTATAATGAAAATGGACTGACTACGCATACACGAAAACAAAAACAATGCAAATAGTTTGAATATATTTCCATTTTAAGCACGCCAGACCCGAGTTCAGCTGCAAGGGAATGAACTCGTCTATTCAAACGGAAATTAACACCCCAGCCACAAATAAACAAAAAAACATACTAGATTTATTTAAAATTACAGACTTTTTGTTTGATTTTAGGTATAGTGTTTTCACTTGAAATTGAAAATGTACCTGCAATGAGGGTTTATTACGATCAAGGGTTCTCCATTATATAGCGTGCCTCGAAGAGGCTCTGGAGTCTGTTCTCTTCCCATTACCCGTCATAAAATTCCGTTCGCACAATGGACCGCAATAAACACTCTTCGTAGGTAGATTTTCAATTTAAAGTAAAAACACTATAAGTAATTGCAATATTGTAATCAATGTCGTAGGAATTCCATTTGGGGAATAAATTTCGCTTAAATTGATATATATTTACTAATATTCATTGAAATGATAAATCAGTAGTTGTAGCCTATTTTCAAATGTTTCTTGCAATATTTATATGTATTATGGAAGATCCATTTGGGAGTAAATAGGACAATTTTAAAATTGCAAAGGGAATTCGAATCTGTAAATTACGTATTAGAGTCTTCTCACGAGTTGGAACTACATTTATAGACAACGTTATATAGGGTGGTCACTTTTACGACGCCCACCATAGTAGTTATACTATGGGGATTCCACTTCACCCCCCTAATGAAGTTCAGATTACTCACTGCCCGCGGTAATTGATTAATCCGCGAATCAGCCCGCGGATTAAATTAATCGAAATCTTCGCGGGGGGTGAAGTGGAATCCCCATAGTATAACTACTCACCATTAGGATCTATTAAACGGAATTACATACAGAGTTGGTCAAATGGGATAAAAGTTTCTGATTTGTGTGCCTTTCAATATACTGAAACGAAATCCGGGATATCTTGCACAGTTCCTGAAATATCGCTGAAAAACTGAAAAAGTGCACTTTCATTTTCCTCTTGTAACTTTTTTACTTTAGAAGGAAATTTAACAAAACTTGGCACGCTTACATTTTTCGACGTGAGCTTCCTGGTGACAGTACCAAACATTAATTGCGCCAACTAGATGCCCAAATTTTCATAGTCAACTTTTGATTTTCTTATGTCATGGTGGGCGTCGTAAAAGTGACCACCCTGTATAATTATTTAGGAGTAACGATTTAAATGTATATTCAGGGAAATTGATGAATTGTTCTCTTGAAATATTTATTTTATGTCCTAATTCTCCATAGATACTCCGCCCAGCTATCTTGATTTCCACGGTTAACTAACTATCACTACAAATTTACTAATTAAGATTAAAAGTAGAATTTAAACAAAATCTGCTGAAGGTGTTAATATTTACTTAAGTGTTTGTGCAGATTTCAGCTAATTAAAAATTATAACGTATTACTCTGAGACAACTAACAAAATATTTGCCTTTGAATGAATTCTTAAGCTCCAAACAGGTTAGACTGGATTTGTGTAAAATTGCAATAAGCGATGTTTATATTAATACCAGATTTTTTGTACAATTCTATAAATACGTTTCCATGTAAAAGCGTAGTTTCTGTTTCAGTTATATTAAATCAGATAATCTCAGCTGGGTAATAATCCAGCAGGTTCATTTTATGTATTGTATGTGCTGCCTTAAAGTATCCGCTATAGTTAATTATTTATGGATTTAGATGCAAATATTTGTCTCGAAATTTGGTAAATAAACAAGCCTAATAGAGTCACATACCAGAGGATTCAAAGAAGTATCTAAAATCTGAAACAAGTCATGGACATACGTTTGAATTTTCACAACCACCCCTGATTGCTTTTTTTATGAACATTTGAATGTAATATATTAAGTTAGAAACAAATTGCTTATTGGTGTGTAGACCAGATTGTAAACGTATATATGTATATTGTGTATATATACATATATATATATATATATATATATATATATATATATATATATATATATTATATATATATATATATATATATATATATATATATATATATATATATATATATATATATTGTGATGGTATTTGTAGTATTTATTTAAATTAATTAGAATAGATTTATTGTTATTATTATATAAGTTTTAGATAGAATTATAATCTTCAGGGCACAAGCCAACAAAAATTATTGTAAATATTGTAAATGTGAATATGACCAAGTATGCACAAATATACAAAGCAATCCGCGGATGAAGGTTGTTGATTGGTTACCAAGGGTAACAGGTGACTTCGTGCATAGACGCTTGGGGAATAAAATAATGGAAAGTCGAAAATAATCAACGAGTTTGACGAGAGGGAGAGACGCGGGTGGATCGCGGGTGGAGATGTTGCGATTCTAACACGAATACATTACAAAATATTAACGGGGTTTCAACGATTGGACATATTGCTGGGAGAAGACAGTCACCCAGGAGAGGAACTCAACGAGATAGGAGCCGTGACGGAGATATTCAAAGTCAGGACTTCAAGCCGCTCAACTTCGCACACAATAGTATCTGGTTACTTTTGTGGGAATCAACAACGGATCAGACGGGAAAGCAGGGACAAGAGGACGACGTAATCAAGGAACCACAAGAAGATAACTGCAAGTAGAAAGTTTGCGTAAAGTGCAAGAGTCATATTATCACATAAGTTGGCTTGTGTACATAGGATTTATTTTGTTAATGTTGGTCATAGTTTATTATGTATTTAATAATTTTGTTTTCTATTGTTTTTGATTTGTTTGTTTAGTTCAGTTTATATTAGACGTTTTAATATTTGGTTATTTTCAATTCATTAAAGTATTTGAACAAAACTCTATTTAGTTATGATTGAACATACTATTGAACCTGAGATAAGAGTAAATAAATAAAAACGTAACATTTTGGTAGTCCCGAAAGTAGGGCAATGCAAAAACGTTACAATATATAATGATAATAATGTTACCCCGACTCGGATATACTAGTTGGTCGCATGGAGGAAGCATTCAGTACAAAAATAATGCTCGTATACTGTTTTGTTTATGGTTACCAAACTTGGCTTACAATCAAGTTTATAAATAGACTGCGCATGAAGTAGAAAGGGGTTTAATTGACCGTACATATTTTCGAAATCTTTTCTATGTGGCATGAACGACACCTCAAATTTGCATTGTACGCATACTACAAAATATGAAAGTTGAAATCGTTAGAGTATTGCATGTTATCATTGTTATTACATGTTATTAAGTCACTATTTTTAGATCCAAGAGAAACTCAATGAGATATGTATGGAACAGCCCGATTTAAAATTAGTCACAATTTTGGCAACATGTATACACATCACCTGAATATAAATATAAAAGAAAGCAGGTCTACCTTGTATAGATTATGTCATCGTGTGGTTGCAACGAATAAAGATCACGTCGTGCATGCTGCAGCCGAGTGTATTTATTTATCCAAGAGTCCGCGCATTTTCGGGGCCGAATGGGAAACGTGATTTGCATATCTCCAAATTTCGACCGCCGAACGTCCTTGGCGTTTTCTGGCTTGAATCGCCAGCCGGAATCGCCGTGTGTCTTTGTTGGGTAAATGGGGGAGAGCCCCGATTCCTCATAAATATTTTATTATCATTTCCCGAGACGATCTGAAGGGGGATTGGGAAAATGACTGCCACGTTCGTGCCAAACGAGCACTTCAAATTTTCGCAGGGGCGGCCACGCGGAAACGAAACGGTGATTATTATAGACATTGAGAGAGGAGGGACAAAATCTTGTTTTTGTAAGTGTCTATTAACTCGAGGCCGTGTAAACATCGCATTAGGTCGGCTGCAGAATTTTGGATCGAATAGAAAACTTGATCGTACACTGTACAAGTTTATTTCGATCTCATAATCTGCCCACATATAAACCGATCAGGTTAAAGACGTGACAATTTGCTGAATCGTCTCTATTTGCATTATTCGCGAGCGACAAAGTGTTTACGGGAACTTTTCGCTTGTTGTCAATAGCAACGCGCGATAAAGTGACGGTCCTCGGAAAACGTCCACTTTTCGCTCGGGGGTTAAACAATTGAAGATCATTTAAGTGCCAACAGTTGACCCCCTTTGATTAAAAATTGTTTTATGTTTGATTTCGTGAAAAATAATATATTCGTAAATGTTTAAGGTGTTTCATTCCTCCAGGGTCACCCTGTGTATGGAAAATTGTTTAAATAATTAAAACAATTTTCCATACACAGGGTGACCCTGGAGGAATGAAACACCCTAAACATTTACGAATATATAATTTTTTTATTTTATTATTTAATTATTTAAACAATTTTCCATACACAGGGTGACCCTGGAGAAATGAAACACCCTAAACATTTACCACTATATTATTTTTCACGAAATCGAACAAAAAAAGGCCAATTTTTAATCAAAGGGGGTCAACTGTTGGCACTTCAATGCGTTGCTATTGACAACAAGCGAAAAGTTCCCGTAAACACTTTGTCGCTCGCGAATAATGCAAATAGAGACGTTTCAGCAAATTGTCACGTCTTTAACCTGATCGCTCGATCAATTACATGCCATTTAAAAAGTCAATTATAATTATTGCATCCTGCCATTCGCATAATTAACGATCCTATTATGAAACAACAAGTAGTAGAAAAAATCGTGTGTGCAATTCGGGCGCTACGCTAACACGAATATATTATTTTTCATGAAATCGAACAAAAAAAGGCCAATTTTTAATCAAAGGGGGTCAACTGTTGGCGCTTAAATGATCTTCAATTGTTTAACCCCCGAGCGAAAAGTGGACGTTTTCCGAGGACCGTCACTTCATCGCGCGTTGCTATTGACAACAAGCGAAAAGTTCCCGTAAACACTTTGTCGCTCGCGAATAATGCAAATAGAGACGTTTCAGAAAATTGTCACGTCTTTAACCTGATCGCTCGATCAATTACATGCCATTTAAAAAGTCAATTATAATTATTGCATCCTGCCATTCGCATAATTAACGACTCTATTATGAAACAACAAGTATTAGAAACAATCTTGTGTGCAATTCGGGCGCTACGCGAACAACAATTTGCCACTTTGTGCTCTTGTTGCACAAATAACTAATTTTAAGGCAAACAAAGTACAAAATCAACATTACATTCCAGCAACAAAAATATATCCAGCAACAAAAGTACAGAGTAAAAACCGTCAATTTGACAGTACTAAGATGGTTTACTCCATTGAAAATCCGTTTTCAAATTGTGACCCAGAGTAAGAAACCGTCAATTTGACAGTACTAAGATGGTTTATTCCATTGAAGATCGTTTTCAAATTGTGACCCAGAGTAAGAAACCGTCAATTTGACAGTACTAAGATGGTTTATTCCATTGAAGATCGTTTTGAAATTGTGACCCAGAGTAAGAAACCGTCAATTGACAGTACCAAGATGGTTTACTCCATTGAAAATCCCTTTTCAAATTGTGACCCAGAGTAAGAAACCGTCAATTTGACAGTACTAAGATGGTTTATTCCATTGAAGATAGTTTTCAAATTGCGACCCAGAATAATAAACCGTCAATTTGACAGTAGTAAGATGGTTTATTCCATTGAAAATCCGTTTTCAAAATGTGACCCAGACTAAGAAACCGTCAATTTGACAGTACTAAGATGGTTTATTCCATTGAAGATCGTTTTCAAATTGTGACCCAGAGTAAGAAACCGTCAATTTGACAGTACTAAGATGGTTTATTCCATTGAAGATCGTTTTCAAATTGTGACCCAGAATAAGAAACCGTCAATTTGACAGTACTAAGATGGTTTATTCCATTGAAGATCGTTTTGAAATTGTGACCCAGAGTAAGAAACCGTCAATTGACAGTACCAAGATGGTTTACTCCATTGAAAATCCGTTTTCAAATTGTGACCCAGAGTAAGAAACCGTCAATTTGACAGTACTAAGATGGTTTATTCCATTGAAGATCGTTTTGAAATTGTGACCCAGAGTAAGAAACCGTCAATTGACAGTACCAAGATGGTTTACTCCATTGAAAATCCGTTTTCAAATTGTGACCCAGAGTAAGAAACCGTCAATTTGACAGTACTAAGATGGTTTATTCCATTGAAGATCGTTTTGAAATTGTGACCCAGAGTAAGAAACCGTCAATGTGACAGTACTAAGATGGTTTACTCCATTGAAAATCCGTTTTCAAATTGTGACCCAGAGTAAGAAACCGTAATTTGACAGTACTAAGATGGTTTACTCCATTGAAAATCCGTTTTCAAATTGTGACCCAGAGTAAGAAACCGTCAATTTGACAGTACTAAGATGGTTTATTCCATTGAAGATCGTTTTCAAATTGTGACCCAGAGTAAGAAACCGCCAATTTGACAGTACTAAGATGGTTTATTCCATTGAAGATCGTTTTCAAATTGTGAGCCTGTATTTTAATAATAGTGATTGCTCCAGAGTTCCAGCTCTTTTTTAAATCAAAATAATCCCCATAAAAAAATCACATTTTTCATTTTTTTTGTGGTTTATTCCATTGAAGATCGTTTTAAATGGTGAGCCTGTATTTTAATAATAATGATTGCTCCAGAGTTGCAGCTCTTTTTTTAAATCAAAATAATCCCCATAAAAAAATCACATTTTTCATTTTTTTTTTTTTGAAGCATTTTCCTCTTCGAGCAGTCAGTTTTTTTATGCCGTTTTATAAGAAAAAGTTGGGACGGGTAGTCATCAAATTGCGTACGAACTCCTCAACCTGCAGACCATTCTCAAAGCGTTCTCCTCCAAACGCTTCCTCGAGGGACCCAAACATGTGCATATCGCAAGGTAAAAGGTCAAGACTATAGACCTGGTGTTCAAGGGCAGTCCAAGGTAGGACTAGGTAGGACTAGGTAGGACTAGGCAGTCCAGTCCAGGGTGTTCAAGGGCAGTCCAATGTATCTGAACTAATTTTGGGGCTGGTTTGGAGGACAGTATTACAAGAGCAGGACTGTGGTGGAATGCAATACAAATACAGGTCAAGGCATTGTTGTGCTGACGACAACAATAACAGAATACTGCAAGCACGCAAGGTTACCAGTATTGCATACGACCATATGCAAGGAACCTACACGGCCATCACAGTAGATATAAATACCTAGGATAAGATAGATAGGAGATAGATAGTGTAGAGAGGTGACACTTTCGTGTCACTCTAGCTGTACGGAGTCACGCTGACCATTTAGTAAATAAACATGTACTACTACCCGTAAGTGTCTAATTGATCCCACTGCACCGAGATCAGGAATCACCACCGTGATACATCGGAATCCCGTCTGATCTCACATGGGGATCCAAGCGACCCTAAGCCGGTCATCACAGGACGTTTCGGATGGCTGATGGCCAATTTTCACCAATTTTGGCGAATTTTCAAGCGATACGCAGATTGAACCTGATCATGAAAGTCACAGTAGTAGCGAGCATTTATTGTCCGAAGATCATGAAACAAGTGAAGCAGATAAACTCCTTGGGAGTCCAGAAAAACGACGCCCATAACCTTCCCAGCAGATAAACGAGTTTTTGCTTATCTCCTACTCCTACTCCTCCTTATGATTCTCCTATTCTCCTACCTCTTCCATCTGCCAGTTTTAGATTCGGGGGTTGAGTGTTGACTTTCCCCGAACTGTGCTCGCAATCCGTTCGGAATTTCGGCCGGTTTAACATCTTCATCGGTAATTTTTTTTGTTACGAAGCGTTGCGTAACCAAAGGGTGCACCTGCTTCTCACCTATCGCAAGGGCAACAAAAGAACCGATGTGGAGGGGCTGACTTGGCCTCGAATCCCTTCTAGGGGAGGATCCCACTACCGCGCCTAACGCTCCTACCTCCGTATGAGCCCTTTCCCTTCTTTGCTCTCAATTAAACAATGTAAACCAAAGGCTGGTTTACGTTTGAATCCCCCTCGTCATATAGTTTAAAGTCAAAAGAAAACAGAAATAATTATCAAAAACATAAACCAATTGGTATACAAAGAATAAAGATGGAAATAGATTTGGCGGATACTTGTTTAAACTCCATTATTATGACTGGGCAAATAACGCACGTTTTGAGTTAATTGAAAAAATATAGATAAATATAATAGAAAAATAAGAAAAATTATTGTCGCTGACAATACAATGTTTTTTAAGCTTAATGTTTGAAATTCATTAATTGCTCAAAACATGCGTTATTTACGGAGTCATAACGAATTAAGAATTCTTCAATCAACCAAGGGCTCGCCCAAATCTAGAGGACTCTACACAACTAAAAGATTGGGTGATGGTAAGAAGTTTTCATCTACAGCTGTGCGAAATATTATCGTTTGATTGATCGATGTGGCTTTTATTTGTTGAAAATTCATAATTGTAAATGTATGAAATAAAGTTACGCACTTTTTAAAATTTTTCTTCACCTGAAGAAGCCACAGTGTGGCGAAACAATTGTCGTGAACAATAAAAAACAATTTTGAAAATTTTAAAAAGTGCGTAACTTTATTTCATACATTACGAAGTATTATCATTGGACAAAGTTGATCATCCATGAGTGGAATTACATAATGGCACATAAAATGCTATCTACTTCGATGTCCAGAATGTTCCCGGCGGGGGAAAAAAATCAACTCTCCCTCGGGAATAAAGTGAATCACGTGTATTATATATTTTGTAATAGTAACATTAAACATAAGATGAATTCAGAATATTTACATACAGGGAATCATCAGATATTCAAGGAATGGGTGCGAGGAGTGGGATGTGTGTGGTCGTACGTTAATACTTGGCTTTTGAATACGGCAGATATAATAATAATTATTATTATTATTCCTACTACCTATGGCGTAATTGGTTACTGTCTTTATTTTACAGAGAATTATGCCCCAATTACATTTTATTTTACGATATGAATTTATTTGACATTAAAAATTGTCAAGAAGGCAGCTGTGGATATGCTGTAGCTATGAGAATTTTCAACGAGCTACTTTTCTACTATCAAATTAAAAATCGATATAAATAATGACGAAATTACATTTTATTTTACGATATGAATTTATTTGACATTAAAAATTGTCAAGGCGACAGCTGTGGATATACTGTCGCTATGAGAATTTTCAACGAGCTACTTTTCTACTATCAAATTAAAAATCGATATAAATAATGACGAAATTACATTTTATTTTACGATATGAATTTATTTGACATTAAAAATTGTCAAGGTGAGAGCTGTGGATATGCTGTCGCTATGAGTATTTTCAACGAGCTAGTTTTCTACTATCAAATTAAAAATCGATATAAATAATGACAAATTAAATTTTATTTTACGATATGAATTTATTTGACATTAAAAATTGTCAGGGTGACAGCTGTGGATATGCTGTCGCTATGAGAATTTTCAACGAGCTACTTTTCTACTATCAAATTAAAAATCGATATAAATAAATATGTTAACTTGACGGTCGGGAGAAAAATTGTGTGTGCAATTCGGGAATAAACTTCAATAATCCCTCAGCCGAAAATGCTTAATTACTTACGGCTTCGTGGTTATAACATTCGTTTATTCCCGTAATGAATAAATAACTATTTTTACACAGCATTTTCACCAATTACAAAATAAAATAATATAAATATTTACATGTTCCTACATCCTGCAGATTTCTCTGCATTTATTTATATTTTTCAGAATTGTTATTCTTTTAAATACCAAAATCAATTTTTTAACTAAGTATAATTTGAGTACTTTCTAGTTTAGCTGAAACTAATCGAACTCCATTTGATTTTGCTGAAGGTACATGAGTGGGATAATTTAATACTGCTAAAATAGAAAAATAAGATACTTGTTATGACTTTAATACAAGTGGTAATCCCACATTACCATTTTGTATGATTACAATGGGCAATAAATTATATGAGACGCAATTTGTTTGCACTAACATTATGTTCCTGCAGAAAATCAACAAGCGTAATGATAATGACTACACAAACCAGCAAAAGCTTGTAAATACTGATAACATATTACTTCAACATATTACATTTTAAGCACGCTTGTTAGTTTTGGTTCAAATCTAACACAAAGAATATCGAAAAATTAACAAACATATTTGAAGGTCAATTATAGTTAATTCGTCGGCTTGGTGTTACAAGATTGTATGTAACATTTTTGTAATTTTTAGTTCTATAGGTTTGCAGGGCTATATGTTTTCAAAGCGGGACCTTTCAACTTGTTGGAAGATTAAAATTGGATCATTAGGAACCTGTGATAAAAACATATCTATTGACAGTGCAAAATTTATAATTTTTTGATATAGCAAACATATTTAAAATCCTTATTCCCAAATTTACAAATTCGCACATACAACCTTGTAACATTAAGCCGACGAATTGTTAATACAGGGTTTTTACTTCTCTATAGTTATGTTATAAATGGGATTTAGAGTATTAGCCAAAACCAAGTCAAAATTTTAAGCTTATTTGTAAATAATTAACCATTTATTGAATAAGCATAACATTGGTTTACAAAAGTAAATAAAATTGAAGCAATATTGATATAACATTACATAATACTTATCCGGTTAGATTATTAATAGATATATTTCATATTTACACGGTTTGATCAGTTGGTATAAGTAACTCTTTGCAATGAACTTGTCTAATGAATTATTATGGTTTAAATGCGTTCATTACTCCGAATCTAATAATATACTACTTGGTACTCATTCTTCAGGAATAAATATTACTAACGCTGTGTATACACGGTGTTAATACTAAGTTGTAACACCCGAAAATGGCACTTAGAACTCATTGAAACAAACAACTTTTCTTAGTTCAAATTTTTGAATCGGAGCCTAAGTTCATAGTTATTGGCGTTCTTTTGTTATTCGAAAAATCGTCATTACTCCCTTAATTTAAGAAATATTTAAAAAATACAAAAACGTTCAGCATGCGCTATCGGTTCTCTAAAGCATTTGTATTTACAATTATTTTCTATTTTATCAAATAACAAAATGGCGACCGAAGAAAAATTTCGAAACAAGATATTTTGAAAATCACTCCATTGATTTTTGAAAATAAAGCATTTATAAAATCCTTAAACTATATTATAACATTTGTCTGAAACATTTTTTTCGATCTGTCCATAAAAGTTAGTATTCAAATTGAATTACAAGATAAATTTTAACAAACTGCAACAATCATTTAAACCAAAGTAGGCTAACCTTAAGTTAGGCCATTAAACAAGTTGAGGCACGTGTTTTCTAGTTTGTACGCTCAAATTTAAATACTTTTTGATCTTGTTCTTCAGAAATTTCTGCTTCATCTTGAAAAGTTTCTATCACGTTTATCATTTGTGTGCGTATTTTGCATAATTTGTGTATAAAAATGCATAATTATCAAAACAGACACATGTTATAAGATAGTTCAAGGATTTTATAAATGTTTTATTTTCAAAAATCGATCGATTGGTTTTCAAAATATCTTGCCTAGAAATTTATGATCGGTCGCTATTTTGTTATTTAATAAAATAGAAAATAATTGTAGATACAAATGTTTTAGAGAACCGAAAGCGCATGTTGAACGTTTTTGTATTTTTTTAAATATTCCTTAAAATAAGGGAGTAATGACGATTTTTCGAAAAACAAAAGAACGCCAATAACTATGAACTTGGGCTCCAATTCAAACATTTTAACTAAGAAAAGTTGTTTGTTCCAATGAGTTCTAACTGCCATTTTCTGGTGTTACAACTTAGTATTAACAGACTGTATATTAGTTTTTTTGTTTGTTATGGTTTCATCCACGTTGAAGAAGACACAATAAACTAATAAAACAAGAAAATATCTTTATATATAAACTACCAGTAAGTACTCCAATTAAGAAGAAAACAATAAAAAATATTAGTTTTTATAAGCATTATAGTTTTATAACCATTATTTTATCTAATTAATTTCGTGATTAGTAGGAAAACATGAGGTGCAATAATTTATTAAAAAAATACCTTCGTTTCTATCTAAATTATACCAAATTGTAGCATCAGCTTTGCACAATATCGTTAGCATGTACTATGCAGTACGAGCGCTACAGATAACAAGATTTAATAAGAGATTAAAATGCTATAAAGATACGTCAGCTTAACGTAAGCATTTTAAAATCGGGGAGCAGCACTGGTAAAATGTATAGTAAAGTGCGCATAAAATCATGTTAATATTAGAAACGTTAATACTTCAGTTAGCCCCCATAATAATTCACATTTGATAATTGGGTTAATTAGGCAATGCTATACGACATTAATTTTAAATAATTAGCAACGGTTGGTGTTGTACCTACAGAATTACAGAAAGTTAGGCGATAAGACTTTCTCTGTTAATGGGAGGCAAATAAACGTTTCGTCGTATTTATTATTAAATCACAATTTTGACAAATTTTATGAACTTTTGTATTTAACAAATAAAAATAATACTAGTAAAAAAGTATTAGTCGTATTTATTAAATCACAATTTTGACAAATTTTATGAACTTTTCTATTTAACCAATAAAAAAGTATTACAAACAATGAGGCAAAGTGCTCAAAGGTTTACCGGTGTGAAGTTAGCAATAGATTCCAGCAATAGATTTTAAATTTAATAATTTCTATAATATACTCATATAAATGCATTTAATGTCTTTCAAATCTAACGCCACAGTGTTATGGTCCTCGTACCGGCACCCTCACCACCCTGTTTCACGTCATTCACCCCTAAAATACGAGATTTCGCATTTTTCTGTTTTGCACTAAATGAGGCGGGACCACTCATTTAAAAATTATCCAGTAGCATTCCAGAAGGTTTTTCCAATCATAATTTATCATTATTAAAATGACATATTTTTGAAACTACCGAGTTAAAAAATTATTAAGGCGAGTTATTGCACGGGACCGCGACGCGCGCTCACTAATTTCAAAATTCTCAAAAATGAGGCAGAGCCATAACTTTTTTTAAATTACATAAGCATTCTACAGTATATTACCAATCATAATTGGCCAAAATCAAAATGACATGTATTTGAAACGGCCGAGATATAAAAATATTAAGGCGAGATATTGCATGCGACCGCGACGCGCGCTCACTAATTTCAAAATTCTCAAAAATGAGGCAGAGCCATAACTTTTTTTAAATTACATAAGCATTCTACAGTATATTACCAATCATAATTGGCCAAAATCAAAATGACATGTATTTGAAACGGCCGAGATATAAAAATATTAAGACGAGATATTGCTTGATACCGCGACGCGCGCTCACTAATTTCAAAATTCTCAAAAATGAGGCAGAGCCATAACTTTTTTTAAATTACATAAGCATTCTACAGTATATTACCAATCATAATAGGCCAAAATCAAAATGACATATATTTGAAACTGAGGAGATAAAAAAATATTAAGGCGAGATATTGCCAGATACCGCGACGCGCGCTCACTAATTTCAAAATTCTCAAAAATGAGGCAGAGCCATAACTTTTTTTAAATTACATAAGCATTCTACAGTATATTACCAATCATAATTGGCCAAAATCAAAATGACATGTATTTGAAACGGCCGAGATATAAAAATATTAAGGCGAGATATTGCATGCGACCGCGACGCGCGCTCACTAATTTCAAAATTCTCAAAAATGAGGCAGAGCCATAACTTTTTTTAAATTACATAAGCATTCTACAGTATATTACCAATCATAATTGGCCAAAATCAAAATGACATGTATTTGAAACGGCCGAGATATAAAAATATTAAGACGAGATATTGCTTGATACCGCGACGCGCGCTCACTAATTTCAAAATTCTCAAAAATGAGGCAGAGCCATAACTTTTTTTAAATTACATAAGCATTCTACAGTATATTACCAATCATAATAGGCCAAAATCAAAATGACATATATTTGAAACTGAGGAGATAAAAAAATATTAAGGCGAGATATTGCCAGATACCGCGACGCGCGCTCACTAATTTCAAAATTCTCAAAAATGAGGCAGAGCCATAACTTTTTTTAAATTACATAAGCATTCTACAGTATATTACCAATCATAATTGGCCAAAATCAAAATGACATGTATTTGAAACGGCCGAGATATAAAAATATTAAGGCGAGATATTGCTTGGGACCTCGACGCGCGCTCACTATTTTCAAAATTCTCAAAAATGAGGCAGAACCATAAATCTTATTAAATTACAGGAATATTCTAGAGTGTTTGTTTAATTATAATAAGACATTATTAAAGTTTCTTTCAGGTTCAATTTTAGTTATATGTGTTTTAGTAGTTATAGCCTTTTGAGCTCTGTTTAAAAATACATATATTTTAATAAAAAATAACAATACAAAAATGAAATCGCGTAAGGTAGGTTAGGATAGGACTCGTACAAAACATGCATAATTAAAAGGTGTAATAATTATACTAAGGGCTATGATATCCATCTCTTAATAAGGTTCCTTATAACTTTATTCAGCTATTACAGAGGTTTTCGATCTATTAGTTGTGTATCTCAAATGCTTTTCCCTCTGGTCAACACTTGCCAATATTGTTTCAAATTCAAATGTAAATGTATTCTTAATATTGAAATGACCCACGACACACCATGTTTTATTTGGATAAACAGCGGCTAGGTGAGACAGGTGTTATTTGCTGAGAAAATCGTTCGTATTAATAATTAAATAAGTATCGCATAACGGCGTAGAATTGCATAAACAGGACCGCAGCCCCTGAGCCAGGCCGGGAGAATTCTATCAACAATGGGGACAATAAAAGCCATTAACTTGAGGGTAACACGATTTTACTAGTCGGGCGGAAATATCAACAGTTCATGGAAGTATAAATTACTCGAAACCAGACAGGGGATGTGCCACTGGCCGACAGTGAACGATGCGGGGTAGTTCCAAAAATGCAATGTCTAATATTACCGTGCACTTATAACGTCCCAAAAGCTAGCTCCCGGAGTGAGGGTCGATAGATTCATTAACTTAAGCACCATAAAACCAGCGCGAGCTACATGCACGCGTACTGGAATTCTTGGAACAGGGGACAGTTGGGAGGCATAACTCACACCACGAGGGGACATGATTTGTATTGCGAGTAAACGCAAATCCACCAACAAAATATCGAATGTCTTACACATGTGGGAGAAATTATTGCGCAGACGTCGAGCGAGAATACACTTAGAGAGAGAGCAAGAGAAGGGCACGGGATAACCAGAGTGTGTGAACCCAGAGGGCGCGGGGAAAAGGGGGAAGTAAAACATATAAGAATATGCGAAAGCAGGGGAAGGACACTTAGTTCTCGACGGCCGAGGGCACGAGAGAAATCGCGAGAGTGTAAACGGGGGCGCAATTAGTATAAACAGTCAGGGAAATTGATAATTCACTTAGGGCAGTATTGAACCAGTTAGATATTTTCGGGGAGACCGCGGAGTAATTCAAATCAACACCAAGGGCACGAGCTACTACGACATCAGTACAACTATCCAATCGGCGAGAGATAGGAAGGGTTAATGAGTGAGTACTGACGCAACTGATAATCGAGTAGCGCGAATCAAAACGCCAATTTCGAAGGGCACTGCGAAATATTCAGCAGAAAAGTCATTACGCGTGTAAAGTAAATTAATTCGGCAACCCGCCGGAAGAATATCCGGTGACAAAATTACGAAAGAACAAAACAACCCCCAAACAAACCACCATCAATTACCTCACCTAATTATCACTCTAGCAGGTCTTAGCGCCGAAGGCGTAGAGAACTGTGACTACCTTGAAAGCGATATACAGGTTTCGTGACGCCCTTTGAGGAGGTAATCTCCAAAAGAAGGGCGCATTTAGAAGCTCCGTCAACTGTATGTTAAATTCAGTCCCGTAATCTAATACCACAGCATGCATGGTTCTCTTCGTAATATTGTCACGTATGATAAGTTTGACGACCCCAAACAAACCACCATCAATTACCTCACCTAATTATCACTCTAGCAGGTCTTAGCGCCGAAGGCGTAGAGAACTGTGACTACCTTGAAAGCGATATACAGGTTTCGTGACGCCCTTTGAGGAGGTAATCTCCAAAAGAAGGGCGCATTTAGAAGCTCCGTCAACTGTATGTTAATTTTGTCCTTGTAATCTAGTTACCATAACGGGACTATTTTACCAACCGCTTTCATTGCCACGAAACTTCAAACAAACGTGCGAAGTGATGAGATCCTTCCTCCGAATCAACATACTCGATTATCATGCGTTTTAATTATTATTTATATTTCATTAGCCAGGGATTCGGGAAAGAGATAGGTCAGGAAGGTATTTAAACAGGTATAAACTCAAGGGATTTCCCAGGTAGCGATCGCAACGGGAACTAAAAACCGGTATCCGTGAAGGTCAATAATTATTACAAAAATCAGCAAATATCATCATGTCATACCAAATCACTAAATCCTTGTAATTAACGTTGCGTAGTTAATATCACTAATACATCAGCCGAGTGAGTGATCGAACTAATAGGTCGTAATTGCATGACGGTAAAAATAGAACAGCCCTCAGCATCGATAATGCATGTGTTCAGTATTTGCATATTTGAATTCTTGAGCGATTGAGAAATGAATGAATGCGAGTCAGTATATTCCTGTAGCACGAGCATGTGAATATTATAGAAAAATCATTGAATGAATCAAACTCCTAAGTCATGATCGGGTAAGAAATAAATGAATGAATGCGAGTCAGTATATTCCTGTAGCACGAGCATGTGAATATTATAGAAAAATCATTGAATGAATCAAACTCCTAAGTCATGATCGGACGAGAAATAAGGTTAATAAATACGAAACATAACGGCAGCTAAGAATGAATGCGAATCAAGGGAATTCATGCATGAGCATGCGTAAGGAAGGTATATAAATCCGTGAATGAATCAAAATCAAAATTATGCAGAATCACATCCGCTAGGTGAATTCAATTATCACAAAAACCAAGTAAAAACAAACTAAAAATAAATGAAAATATTAAAAACAAAAGAAGACATAAAGAAAAAAAATATATTAATTAAATAAAAATAAAAAGAGTCAAAAACAAATGAGGGGCTTATGTCTCATACACGTCAGACTAGTAGGGTTAGGGTATGAGACTCGCTGTGAGATCAGATATATGTACTTTAGCCAGACACAACTGACCATCGTGCACAAATCACCGATCGTAATTTACCTCACAATTAGATGCATCTCAGACCAAATCAAAACAAAAACAAAAGAAAATAAAAATAAAAAGAGTCAAAAAGATGCACCTGAGACCAAACCAAAGCAAAAGAAAATATAAAAAAATAAATAAATAAAAAGAGTCACAAACAAACGAGGGGCTTATGTTTCATACACGTCAGACTAGTAGGGTTAGGGTATGAGACTCGCTATGAGATCAGATATATGTACTTTAGCCAGACACAACTGACCATCGTGCACAAATCACCGATCGTAATTTACCTCACAATTAGATGCATCTCAGACCAAATCAAAACAAAAACAAAAGAAAATAAAAATAAAAAGAGTCAAAAAGATGCATCTGAGACCAAATCAAAGCAAAAGAAAAGATAATGCAAACAATAAAAAGAGTTAATCACCAACAAAAGGGCTTATGTCTCATACACGTCAGACTAGTAGGGTTAGGGTATGAGACTCGCTATGAGATCAGATATATGTACTTTAGCCAGACACAACTGACCATCGTGCACAAATCACCGATCGAAATTTGCAATTTGGGTGTTATTGCTTGGTAAATGCATTGCGAAACTGTTATTAAGGGTAAATCGTCACCCTTGATACTGGCATGTTATTTGCTGGGAAATGCACTGCTAAACTTTATCTGAGGATAAATCAAATCAAATAAATAAAAGATAAAAATATGGATGAACGCACGCATGTGGAATGAATGACATAACTAAAACACGGTAATTAGCAGGGACAAATCGCATGTACTAGTAACCAGTAGAATTTGAATTATAACGTTAATTCACGCCAGAATACCGCGAAATATAATCAGAAACCACGTAAAAATAGATAAATTCATTTCAAAACTACAATTCAAAATAAATCGTCATTCTTCATTATTTGTGTGTTATTACTTATTAAATAAACCCTTAGTCACCACATAAATGTAAAGCGTATTATTTTACCATAACCAAATGAAATAATCAGAAACCACGTAAAAATCATTAATCATTTCAAAACTTTAATTGAGAATAAATCGCCATTCTTCATTATTTGTGTGTTATTACTTATTGAATAAACCCTTAGTCACCACATAAATGTAAAGCGTATTATTTACCATAACCAAATGAACCAAACCTTACTTGCTAAATTAAAATGTAAAACCATATGAATTACTGAATGAATAAATTACTGTATGATGATATTTGTGTATGCGTATAATTTGATATTTTCCCCGTAACAGACACAATACTTGAACAACGAACCATCGATCTTGTCACTATAACGATTCCATGAATCAAACACAGGTGAAGTACAGCCACTTAGATTACGAGCCACTCTACGTTTATAAATTAATTACAATTTATAATGATACCCCGGTATTGTACCGTTACATAAATTGGGGCCGTGACCAGGATCCTTTGAGTTTATATAAACATGTGTTCTGTTAATAACTTTATATCATCAAATACAGGAGAGGAAATGCGCCAGAGAGCGCATGCAATAGTTGGTCGAAATAAGTACAAACGCAGGTAAAGATTTGGTGTCCGTCGATGCGGGCCAGACCGGACGCAAACAGTCGGTGCGACGGGCGTAAATAAGGGAATTCCACAAGGGCGAAAGGGGAACGTCATAAAAATCATGCTGGGAGTACTGACCCAGTAAGGGATACAAAAGGTAAATCAGCTGGGGGTGCAAGACACGGGCAGCGAACGGAACAATGCCACAAATTCGAAAGAGTATCACGGAGGTAGCCTCATGTTTATGCCCTTTGAATATGCAAATGCAATGGGACTTGCATATTTGCACTAATCAACTCATCTACGACATTTGTCGAAATTAAGTAAATAGCCGTTATTGTAAAAGTATCAAAGCCAAATGCAGTATGACGGAACGCAAAGCTCAAGGTACATCAAATAATGGGTATCGGGAATTAAAGTCACTAGTAATCAGTACCATACGTGCATCCATGACACCCACTTAGTAAAATCCGTCAGAACGCGCAATGAAAGGGTTCTCGCGAATTTTCCGGGCTGCATATCATCAACGAGGTTCCGGGTGTGCCAAAAAATCGGGATAATATTCAAACTTGAATTAACAACAACAAACATTTTCACAAAATTTTCAAAGTATCAGATAATATTTAGACAAACACCGCCACTTCCGGGAAACGTCATTATCCGCGGTATCGCATCCCACGATGGTGAGGATATTTTTGAAAAGTTGGGCGAAAAACGGGCAAGTCTCCACCAAACATCGAAAAAGGCATACCAACAATAGATCGCGCGGTTTGTTGCAATTTTAATACGGTATGGCGGATCTGCGCACGGAAAGTTATTTTACCTGAGAGTATGTGCATGACTACGCTTTTAAAACAGTCATGATCCTAAACAGGTGAGCATTGCTGCACTCCTACGCTAATTAATCCCCCCAACTCATCGGGAATTATTTTCAATGCAATAAATTCATTTTCAAGATATTTCAACTCTGGTTCTCTGAATGAATTGACATACTTAATATTTAATCCTTAATTTAGTTTCCATATGTGGAAAAAGGTCTTTTTTTTTGCCGCATATAAAATAAAAATGTTGAAATATTATTTTACATCACATAAAATAAATTCGGGAAAAGTGCCTAAAATCTAAATATTTCAGTTCATACAAATTTAAATATTTCAATTTTTTTTTATTTTGACTTTGTTTTGTCAAACCCACAGTGTTAATTCTTAGATATGCTTCAGTTTGAAATTCTTTTAAAATCTCAACGAAAAGGGCAACTGTTAACATTCAAAAACATGAAGTATTACAATTCATTGAGAGTTACGTTAACATATTTGTCCTCTTCGTGGGGGGTGCAAAAGCAGTACTTTTGGTTTGGAGCACAGCAATGCCCCGAAAATTTGAAACCCTTTTTGCGGAAAGGATTATCTCAGGTACAGGAGCGCAGCTCTGACCTGCCCTTTTAATAATGGCCCCCTTTATTTCCGGACCCGGGTGTATTGGTAATTAATGCAATTCAAAAATTCTTCGACAAAGGTAGTTAGAAATTTCAAATAAAAACTTTATGCAACGGGCCGCATATCATCATGCGAAATACATGCGCAATTAAACACGCGACGCGAATACAACGTCTATCAAAGGTATGTACGATTCACACTCGGTGAAAACATTCATAGTCAGGGGGTGAACAGTCTGGGGGTGGGTGAATGGCAGAAAAGGGGTATTTACGTTCAAAATAGAAAGGTAGTTTGCAAATGGGGCACCGGTAAGAATTGGGTTAAACTAGCACCCGCGATAACAATCCTACGGGATATCAGCGTTAATCCGCCGGAAAAGCCACGGGAAATACAGGGAAATGGGGGTGTACCATTTTATCGGCGGATATCAAATCTATGCGTAGTCATAACCACGGCTACCGATCAACACCGCCAGCAGCCAGGGACTCCAGGTGCAGCACCTGGAGGGAGACAGAGATGGGAGCGGCACGAGCGACCAGCATCCCCGGAAACAGGGACCACGAGGCCTTCCTCCAAGGGCCGATCCAGCGGTCCGAGCACTGAGGTCCGAGGGGTCTGCAGAACCACCGCCAACAGCACCCACGATGGGGGCAGCAACAGCAGGCCGCCTAACGAAAGGCTAGCTTTACCAGATAAGGCAATCTCCAATGCGCAAAGAAAGGTAGTGTGAATCGTGCGGAAGTGAAGTGACCGGAAACCTTCGCAATGAAAATCACAAACTTTGCGCCACTTTATCAAATCTACAAGGACGTTTAAATTTTCATGCGTTTCATTTTTGGTTATATAAATCCCCATATAGGTGGTAGACTAAATAATTACGTTCAGAGTCACTTTGCATTTATAGCAGAAATGCATCATTAGCCCGCAAATAATAGTAATAAATTCTCTATAGATATAAGTATATGTTGCTAGGAAACCTACAGGTATTACCGACGAGAGGCAAGCGGCGCAGTCCCACAATTTTTTTTTTCCCAAATAAAACAGGTACAGCTGAGCACACTAACGAATGGGTGTTTCGTACCTGGAGACTAGCAATTTTCAATCTTCGTAGCACCCAGTTACGAAAGGGGGTGAATGAAATGACCCACGACACACCATGTTTTATTTGGATAAACAGCGGCTAGGTGAGACAGGTGTTATTTGCTGAGAAAATCGTTCGTATTAATAATTAAATAAGTATCGCATAACGGCGTAGAATTGCATAAACAGGACCGCAGCCCCTGAGCCAGGCCGGGAGAATTCTATCAACAATGGGGACAATAAAAGCCATTAACTTGAGGGTAACACGATTTTACTAGTCGGGCGGAAATATCAACAGTTCATGGAAGTATAAATTACTCGAAACCAGACAGGGGATGTGCCACTGGCCGACAGTGAACGATGCGGGGTAGTTCCAAAAATGCAATGTCTAATATTACCGTGCACTTATAACGTCCCAAAAGCTAGCTCCCGGAGTGAGGGTCGATAGATTCATTAACTTAAGCACCATAAAACCAGCGCGAGCTACATGCACGCGTACTGGAATTCTTGGAACAGGGGACAGTTGGGAGGCATAACTCACACCACGAGGGGACATGATTTGTATTGCGAGTAAACGCAAATCCACCAACAAAATATCGAATGTCTTACACATGTGGGAGAAATTATTGCGCAGACGTCGAGCGAGAATACACTTAGAGAGAGAGCAAGAGAAGGGCACGGGATAACCAGAGTGTGTGAACCCAGAGGGCGCGGGGAAAAGGGGGAAGTAAAACATATAAGAATATGCGAAAGCAGGGGAAGGACACTTAGTTCTCGACGGCCGAGGGCACGAGAGAAATCGCGAGAGTGTAAACGGGGGCGCAATTAGTATAAACAGTCAGGGAAATTGATAATTCACTTAGGGCAGTATTGAACCAGTTAGATATTTTCGGGGAGACCGCGGAGTAATTCAAATCAACACCAAGGGCACGAGCTACTACGACATCAGTACAACTATCCAATCGGCGAGAGATAGGAAGGGTTAATGAGTGAGTACTGACGCAACTGATAATCGAGTAGCGCGAATCAAAACGCCAATTTCGAAGGGCACTGCGAAATATTCAGCAGAAAAGTCATTACGCGTGTAAAGTAAATTAATTCGGCAACCCGCCGGAAGAATATCCGGTGACAAAATTACGAAAGAACAAAACAACCCCCAAACAAACCACCATCAATTACCTCACCTAATTATCACTCTAGCAGGTCTTAGCGCCGAAGGCGTAGAGAACTGTGACTACCTTGAAAGCGATATACAGGTTTCGTGACGCCCTTTGAGGAGGTAATCTCCAAAAGAAGGGCGCATTTAGAAGCTCCGTCAACTGTATGTTAAATTCAGTCCCGTAATCTAATACCACAGCATGCATGGTTCTCTTCGTAATATTGTCACGTATGATAAGTTTGACGACCCCAAACAAACCACCATCAATTACCTCACCTAATTATCACTCTAGCAGGTCTTAGCGCCGAAGGCGTAGAGAACTGTGACTACCTTGAAAGCGATATACAGGTTTCGTGACGCCCTTTGAGGAGGTAATCTCCAAAAGAAGGGCGCATTTAGAAGCTCCGTCAACTGTATGTTAATTTTGTCCTTGTAATCTAGTTACCATAACGGGACTATTTTACCAACCGCTTTCATTGCCACGAAACTTCAAACAAACGTGCGAAGTGATGAGATCCTTCCTCCGAATCAACATACTCGATTATCATGCGTTTTAATTATTATTTATATTTCATTAGCCAGGGATTCGGGAAAGAGATAGGTCAGGAAGGTATTTAAACAGGTATAAACTCAAGGGATTTCCCAGGTAGCGATCGCAACGGGAACTAAAAACCGGTATCCGTGAAGGTCAATAATTATTACAAAAATCAGCAAATATCATCATGTCATACCAAATCACTAAATCCTTGTAATTAACGTTGCGTAGTTAATATCACTAATACATCAGCCGAGTGAGTGATCGAACTAATAGGTCGTAATTGCATGACGGTAAAAATAGAACAGCCCTCAGCATCGATAATGCATGTGTTCAGTATTTGCATATTTGAATTCTTGAGCGATTGAGAAATGAATGAATGCGAGTCAGTATATTCCTGTAGCACGAGCATGTGAATATTATAGAAAAATCATTGAATGAATCAAACTCCTAAGTCATGATCGGGTAAGAAATAAATGAATGAATGCGAGTCAGTATATTCCTGTAGCACGAGCATGTGAATATTATAGAAAAATCATTGAATGAATCAAACTCCTAAGTCATGATCGGACGAGAAATAAGGTTAATAAATACGAAACATAACGGCAGCTAAGAATGAATGCGAATCAAGGGAATTCATGCATGAGCATGCGTAAGGAAGGTATATAAATCCGTGAATGAATCAAAATCAAAATTATGCAGAATCACATCCGCTAGGTGAATTCAATTATCACAAAAACCAAGTAAAAACAAACTAAAAATAAATGAAAATATTAAAAACAAAAGAAGACATAAAGAAAAAAAATATATTAATTAAATAAAAATAAAAAGAGTCAAAAACAAATGAGGGGCTTATGTCTCATACACGTCAGACTAGTAGGGTTAGGGTATGAGACTCGCTGTGAGATCAGATATATGTACTTTAGCCAGACACAACTGACCATCGTGCACAAATCACCGATCGTAATTTACCTCACAATTAGATGCATCTCAGACCAAATCAAAACAAAAACAAAAGAAAATAAAAATAAAAAGAGTCAAAAAGATGCACCTGAGACCAAACCAAAGCAAAAGAAAATATAAAAAAATAAATAAATAAAAAGAGTCACAAACAAACGAGGGGCTTATGTTTCATACACGTCAGACTAGTAGGGTTAGGGTATGAGACTCGCTATGAGATCAGATATATGTACTTTAGCCAGACACAACTGACCATCGTGCACAAATCACCGATCGTAATTTACCTCACAATTAGATGCATCTCAGACCAAATCAAAACAAAAACAAAAGAAAATAAAAATAAAAAGAGTCAAAAAGATGCATCTGAGACCAAATCAAAGCAAAAGAAAAGATAATGCAAACAATAAAAAGAGTTAATCACCAACAAAAGGGCTTATGTCTCATACACGTCAGACTAGTAGGGTTAGGGTATGAGACTCGCTATGAGATCAGATATATGTACTTTAGCCAGACACAACTGACCATCGTGCACAAATCACCGATCGAAATTTGCAATTTGGGTGTTATTGCTTGGTAAATGCATTGCGAAACTGTTATTAAGGGTAAATCGTCACCCTTGATACTGGCATGTTATTTGCTGGGAAATGCACTGCTAAACTTTATCTGAGGATAAATCAAATCAAATAAATAAAAGATAAAAATATGGATGAACGCACGCATGTGGAATGAATGACATAACTAAAACACGGTAATTAGCAGGGACAAATCGCATGTACTAGTAACCAGTAGAATTTGAATTATAACGTTAATTCACGCCAGAATACCGCGAAATATAATCAGAAACCACGTAAAAATAGATAAATTCATTTCAAAACTACAATTCAAAATAAATCGTCATTCTTCATTATTTGTGTGTTATTACTTATTAAATAAACCCTTAGTCACCACATAAATGTAAAGCGTATTATTTTACCATAACCAAATGAAATAATCAGAAACCACGTAAAAATCATTAATCATTTCAAAACTTTAATTGAGAATAAATCGCCATTCTTCATTATTTGTGTGTTATTACTTATTGAATAAACCCTTAGTCACCACATAAATGTAAAGCGTATTATTTACCATAACCAAATGAACCAAACCTTACTTGCTAAATTAAAATGTAAAACCATATGAATTACTGAATGAATAAATTACTGTATGATGATATTTGTGTATGCGTATAATTTGATATTTTCCCCGTAACAGACACAATACTTGAACAACGAACCATCGATCTTGTCACTATAACGATTCCATGAATCAAACACAGGTGAAGTACAGCCACTTAGATTACGAGCCACTCTACGTTTATAAATTAATTACAATTTATAATGATACCCCGGTATTGTACCGTTACAATATGTCAAATTGTTTTCATTATTTAGCAAATGCCTTTCCCTGATCTAATATTTAATCCATCTCGACCACAGGGAAAAGTATTTAATAAATTGCGAAAACCTTTTGACATATGAGAAATACATTTGGAACAATATTGACAAGTGTTGACAAGAGGGAATAGCATTTGAGATAACGTGAAACACAACTGATACATGGTGAAAAGCAATTGTAAAACTCTGTAAATACAGTTTATTGGTGCCTGTTTACCTTCTAATCAATATTATGTTCAATATACAGTAGAATGCTTATGTAATTTAAAAAAAGTTATGGCTCTGCCTCATTTTTGAGAATTTTGAAATTAGTGAGCGCGCGTCGCGGTATCTGGCAATATCTCGCCTTAATATTTTTTTATCTCCTCAGTTTCAAATATATGTCATTTTGATTTTGGCCAATTATGATTGGTAATATACTGTAGAATGCTTACGTAATTTAAAAAAAGTTATGGCTCTGCCTCATTTTTGAGAATTTTGAAATTAGTGAGCGCGCGTCGCGGTATCAAGCAATATCTCGTCTTAATATTTTTATATCTCGGCCGTTTCAAATACATGTCATTTTGATTTTGGCCTATTATGATTGGTAATATACTGTAGAATGCTTATGTAATTTAAAAAAAGTTATGGCTCTGCCTCATTTTTGAGAATTTTGAAATTAGTGAGCGCGCGTCGCGGTATCAAGCAATATCTCTTCTTAATATTTTTATATCTCGGCCGTTTCAAATACATGTCATTTTGATTTTGGCCAATTATGATCGGTAATATACTGTAGAATGCTTATGTAATTTAAAAAAAGTTATGGCTCTGCCTCATTTTTGAGAATTTTGAAATTAGTGAGCGCGCGTCGCGGTATCAAGCAATATCTCGCCTTAATATTTTTATATCTCGGCCGTTTCAAATACATGTCATTTTGATTTTGGCCTATTATGATTGGTAATATACTGTAGAATGCTTATGTAATTTAAAAAAAGTTATGGCTCTGCCTCATTTTTGAGAATTTTGAAATTAGTGAGCGCGCGTCGCGGTCGCATGCAATATCTCGCCTTAATATTTTTATATCTCGGCCGTTTCAAATACATGTCATTTTGATTTTGGCCAATTATGATTGGTAATATAATGTAGAATGCTTATGTAATTTAAAAAAAGTTATGGCTCTGCCTCATTTTTGAGAATTTTGAAATTAGTGAGCGCGCGTCGCGGTCGCATGCAATATCTCGCCTTAATATTTTTATATCTCGGCCGTTTCAAATACATGTCATTTTGATTTTGGTCAATTACGATTGGTAATACACTGTAGAATGCTTATGTAATTTTAAAAAAGTTATGGCTCTGCCTCATTTTTGAGAATTTTGAAATTAGTGAGCGCGCGTCGCGGTCGCATGCAATATCTCGCCTTAATATTTTTATATCTCGGCCGTTTCAAATACATGTCATTTTGATTTTGGCCAATTATGATTGGTAATATAATGTAGAATGCTTATGTAATTTAAAAAAAGTTATGGCTCTGCCTCATTTTTGAGAATTTTGAAATTAGTGAGCGCGCGTCGCGGTCGCATGCAATATCTCGCCTTAATATTTTTATATCTCGGCCGTTTCAAATACATGTCATTTTGATTTTGGTCAATTACGATTGGTAATACACTGTAGAATGCTTATGTAATTTAAAAAAAGTTATGGCTCTGCCTCATTTTTGAGAATTTTGAAATTAGTGAGCGCGCGTCGCGGTCGCATGCAATATCTCGCCTTAATATTTTTATATCTCGGCCGTTTCAAATACATGTCATTTTGATTTTGGTCAATTACGATTGGTAATACACTGTAGAATGCTTATGTAATTTAAAAAAAGTTATGGCTCTGCCTCATTTTTGAGAATTTTGAAATTAGTGAGCGCGCGTCGCGGTCGCATGCAATATCTCGCCTTAATATTTTTATATCTCGGCCGTTTCAAATACATGTCATTTTGATTTTGGTCAATTACGATTGGTAATACACTGTAGAATGCTTATGTAATTTAAAAAAAGTTATGGCTCTGCCTCATTTTTGAGAATTTTGAAATTAGTGAGCGCGCGTCGCGGTCGCATGCAATATCTCGCCTTAATATTTTTATATCTCGGCCGTTTCAAATACATGTCATTTTGATTTTGGTCAATTACGATTGGTAATACACTGTAGAATGCTTATGTAATTTAAAAAAATTATGGCTCTGCCTCATTTTTGAGAATTTTGAAATTAGTGAGCGCGCGTCGCGGTCGCATGCAATATCTCGCCTTAATATTTTTATATCTCGGCCGTTTCAAACACATGTCATTTTGATTTTGGTCAATTACGATTGGTAATACACTGTAGAATGCTTATGTAATTTAAAAAAAGTTATGGCTCTGCCTCATTTTTGAGAATTTTGAAATTAGTGAGCGCGCGTCGCGGTATCTGGCAATATCTCGCCTTAATATTTTTTTATCTCCTCAGTTTCAAATATATGTCATTTTGATTTTGGCCAATTATGATTGGTAATATACTGTAGAATGCTTATGTAATTTAAAAAAAGTTATGGCTCTGCCTCATTTTTGAGAATTTTGAAATTAGTGAGCGCGCGTCGCGGTATCAAGCAATATCTCGTCTTAATATTTTTATATCTCGGCCGTTTCAAATACATGTCATTTTGATTTTGGTCAATTATGATTGGTAATATACTGTAGAATGCTTATGTAATTTAAAAAAAGTTATGGCTCTGCCTCATTTTTGAGAATTTTGAAATTAGTGAGCGCGCGTCGCGGTCGCATGCAATATCTCGCCTTAATATTTTTATATCTCGGCCGTTTCAAATACATGTCATTTTGATTTTGGCCAATTATGATTGGTAATATACTGTAGAATGCTTATGTAATTTAAAAAAAGTTATGGCTCTGCCTCATTTTTGAGAATTTTGAAATTAGTGAGCGCGCGTCGCGGTCCCGTGCAATAACTCGCCTTAATATTTTTTTAACTCGGTAGTTTCAAAAATATGTCATTTTAATAATGATAAATTATGATTGGAAAAACCTTCTGGAATGCTACTGGATAATTTTTAAATGAGTGGTCCCGCCTCATTTAGTGCAAAACAGAAAAATGCGAAATCTCGTATTTTAGGGGTGAATGACGTGAAACAGGGTGGTGAGGGTGCCGGTACGAGGACCATAACACTGTGGCGTTAGATTTTAAAGACATTAAATGCATTTATATGAGTATATTATAGAAATTATTAAATTTAAAATCTATTGCTGGAATCTATTGCTAACTTCACACCGGTCAAAGGTTTTAATAATACAGGCAATAAGAAGGGTTGGAATAAATCATGATAATAATGAATCAAAAATGGCGATAAAAAAATCAAAAATCGATGATTTTTAAATAAATTGAAGGCAAAATGCAGGGTTGGAATAAATCATGGTAATAATGGTTAAAAAAACATGATATAAAAATAATCAAAAATCGGTGATTTTTAAATAAATTGATTTACATTACGTTTAAAATCATATAATTTTTTTAAATAAAGTATTGATTTTACTTTATCTATCAGACGTGGTCAAGTTTTGTAATCGTTGAAAATATCAAGCGGTTCACAGGTTTTTGCACCCCCTGGACAAGAATTGGCGATTAAATAAAAATTCTGTGTATCTGTACCATGTGATGGACCAAAAATGGAAGAAAAGAAAATTATTTTACTTACTTCCAATTATCTATTTAAAAGCAAGCTAACTCTATAGTTGCATTAATTTTTTAATTTTACACCTATTAGAATGCACAAACAGTGCAAAAACAATGATTAATTGGATTTTTTTTTTTTTTTTACTTTACACAGTACAGTAAGTTACAGTAAGTCTACTTTGTACACAGTTACCAAGGAAAGTAATGTTCTTATGTTATGCTGCATGTCCACGTGAGAGAAAATGCTCTTGAGAAGCTATTGAGACTTCTATCTGTATGGACACACACATTGCCTGTCTACTGTCAGACAGTATACAAGTTGAGACTTGCTCGCGTGTGGACACATTTGGTTTATTTCGATAGCCACTCTCCAAGTTCGAAAATGTTTTGATTTTCTTCAATTTTATTGTTCAAATTTTGAAATATGGCATTAGATAAACATAAAAAAAAGATCCAAAGAGGCACCTGAGGAATTGATAGAAATATCATCAAGATGGTTGAGACTTTTATTTTGTGTTAATCCATATTAAAATTCAGAATAAAATACTACATGTTTTAACCACACAATTTATTTAGTTTTTTTTTTGTATTTTTTTGTATTTATTTAGTGTTTTATTCTGAATTTTGATAAAAATATATGAGAAAACCCCAATTTTGTGGAAAGTAAAGAGTTTAGAAAATCGTGAAAAGAAGGACAATATTAAGTGTTACCTAGTGGGGGTATGTGCTTAATAATACAGTCTAACCGATTATTTTATTTAAGCTATAATATTTGAGTTATGACACAAACTTGTGTTTTTTCTAATGGAAAACCATAGTCGGCCATGACTTTATAAAAAAGGCCTCTTTTCAACGATTCTAATGATATATCATATTACATAGGTATTGTTATAAATAATTAAATTATGGGATTGTTTTTCTTTTCAGTTTCGAACTATTCGAAGTAGTATGCTATAGAAACAATTGATAGATACAAACGAAAATTATAGAGGTGGCCGATCTCCCGATCTCTCTGTTTTAGATTTTTATTTATGGGGAATGGTAAAAGATAGAGGGTATTAAACATCGTACGTCACAGTAGATGACCTTAGAGAAGATGTACTTACAAGTTACAAGTTTTTGCTAATATTGATGGACGCTCCGTTAGAAAAGCAACAAATTCTGCTGTAAAAAGGTGTGCATTAATCATAATGGTGAACGTTTTGAACATATTTAGTCTTAAATACTTTCCTAACTTTAATTACGTTGTTTTGGTACTACTTTAGTTACGTTCTAATATGCTTGTATTGTTTCTAATTTATCGTCTGTCATTCCCTGTTTAGTAGTTTTGTACTTGTGTAACTTTGTTTTATCAGAAATAATGTTTATATAAAATTGTAACTCCAACGAAATAAATATTTTACACCAAAATAATAATGTTTATAATTTCGAAATGAAAAGAAAAATTTTAATAACTAACTTGAATTTTATTATTTAACGCGTTGCGCATCTATCAATTGTTTCCACAGCCTACTTCTTGAATAGTTCGAAAATGAAAAGTAAAAAATAACGATAATTTAATTATTTATAAAAATAACTATATCAAGTGGTATATCATTAGAATAGTTGAAAAAGCGCCTGTTTTATAAAGTCATGGCCAACTAGGGTTTCCATTAGAAAAAACTCAACTTTGTCACATAACTGAAAAATTATAGCTTTAATAAAATAATCGGTTAGATTGTATTATTAAGCACATAATTACGAACAACTTTTTCCATTACACATTTTTTCTAAAGTCAATAATAACAGATCCATAGGCACCGAACCAAATAACAAAATATATATTTTTTCGAGATATCTGGTTAGCCATGCAATTTTTCCAAAAAACAAAAAGCTCATTAAATTGAACTCGTAAAACTGCAATTCATTCCCCATTTAATCGTCCCTCTATCTCCGCTAGTTTCCGAGATCCCCATACTAAACATCCGAAAAAACTCATCCTGCAGATACGTGTTCTAAATTGTGGCTTGGTTGCTAGATTTACTTTTTTACCCTAAATAAGCGCCATCTGGTAGATGGAAATGGTGAGTGGTTTAATTTGAAACACTCCGTATATCGAGAAACTCTGGTGCATTAATATATTCCAAACTTTTATATATTTGAGAATTCATAGAAGACTTAATTCACACAGAGAGTGTAATATTTTTGTAATCTAGGAAATGGGTGGTTTAATTTGAAACACTCTGTATATCGAGAAACTCTGGTGCATTGATATAATCCAAACGTTTCTATAGTTGAGAATTCATAGAAGACTCAATCCACACCGAGAGAGTTATGTTTTTGTATTCTAGGAAATGGGTGGTTTTATTTGAAACACCCTGTATATCTAGAAACTTTGGTGCATTAATATATTCGAAACTCTTCTATAGTTGAGAATTTATAGAAGACCCAATCTACACTGAGAGAGTAATATTTTTGTATTCTAGGAAATGTGTGAAAATGGGCAGATTTACTTATTGATTTGGTCAACAGCATTATTGTTCCAAACACATTAAGCTTGAATAATATTACGTATGATTAGTTTTTTTTTTTGCCTTAGCCTATGGGCCATTAGCCATCATCGGTTTCTGTTTCATTTTTTTAGATTCTACTTATGTTTCATTTATTCATTCAAGATTCAAGACACATTTCTTGGTGTCTAGGGGTTTGTCAAGACTCTGTGTTTCGTAAACGTACATGGAAAGAACCTCGGAACATGGGTATATTATACACAGGATGTAAGAGATTTGCAAGCAAACATTATATGGAACTTAATTTGAGTCGCCTACTATGAATCACCCTGTATATCAATTTATCTTAGACCTAGAGCCATACCACTTGAATTAATTTTATAACCGTTAATTACAATGTATTTTGTACCTTAGGATTTGTAACTGATTTTGTGACATGTATTTCATTTTATTATTATTAATCATCTGAAATAAACAGTATTATTATTATGCTATTAGAAAAGTAATAACATCAGTGCATCAAGTGCAGCTCAATGCTCTGTATCACTTTAGGGTTTAGGTGTAGAGCAGACATTTTCCCAATTAGGCGTAAATCTGGTGGTTACGTGGTAGGGTACCGTTCGAAAGTACATAATTGCAACGAGCGACTGAAGATTTTTAAATACAGTTTTAAGTTATTTTATTACTCAATATATTCCATGCAGAACATAATTAATTGAAAAATTGTAATTAGCCAATTAAAACCGTATTTGATGTAGTTCCTGCCCACATTAATTACTCCACGGGAGATAATTAAAAAGGTTTGTAGAACATGTGATTAGAACGGCGCTACTGCGGCACTAAAATTTTAAGTTTGAAGTTATAACCTCGTAAACGTAAGAAGACTGCGAAGCAATTTCGCCACAGGGAATTGCTATCTGCCATTCAAATGGATATAATCCAAGCCAGTATTAGGAGTGTCAGGTGGCATGTGAGCCAGCTGACGAATTGCGATGTTTACAGAGTAGGCTTCCACTGCAGGATATAAACTTGCATGCATGCGTACATGAAGCTGCGGACATTTTGGTGACACTTAACATCTACGGAGTGCTGCACACGCATGACCCGAGGTCCTCATTTGTTTTGCCCCGTCGTTAGTCGTTTGTTTTCTAGGCGTGCATTTGTTTTTGTTGTCGCCGGTTCGGACGCGGTGCAGCCGGCCAAAAATACACGCGCATACAACAAAACTAAGAATAGCCGCGGCTTCGAAAATGGGAAGCCAGAATCGAGGCCCCGTACACGAATTGTGTACGACGCAAAACCGAAAACGGGAAAGAACGATGGAACCGGCACACCAGCAGCACGGGCGTACGAAGGGGAAAAAATGAGGCGAACGTGTCCCCCGGTGAAAGTAAAAATCCATGGGACGTACCTTATATGGGCTTTACTAATATCACAGGCTATTAAAACGTTCGCTTCGGAAGTAAAAAAACAGTTAGA
This sequence comes from Othius punctulatus, assembly GCA_951805005.1. Classification (NCBI taxonomy): domain Eukaryota; kingdom Metazoa; phylum Arthropoda; class Insecta; order Coleoptera; family Staphylinidae; genus Othius; species Othius punctulatus. Next base: position 17,456,743 of record OX638141.1, read on the forward strand.
AAAACAGGCACTTTTAAAATTTAGTATGGTAACGAACACACAAAATGCACACAGCGAACACAAAGACCGTGCCGATTACAAACGGTGGAACTGACTGGCCGGGCAGGGGCAGGAGCGGCTCCGGCGCACGCGTTCTCCCACTTTGGCCCAACCTCGACAGAGACGGACTGAGGCATCGAGAAGGAGATCGGGCCGCAGAAAGAGATCGCGGCAACCTCGCCCGGTGCACTGACACTGCACCTACTGCATGCACCGGTTAAAATGGCACACCAAAACGCGAATCGATAGAGCCTCCCGCGAAATTTCGAAACTGCATCGATTGTTTGACCAGGACGCTTGATTGTAATTCCATCCATGTAGGCTGTAGTGGAGACGAGACCTGGGCAACCAGCGGCCCTAGAGCAAACTTTGTGCGGCCCATCATTGAATTTTCCTCATGAAACTTGCTTCATAGCATATTTTTCAAAATTAGCAACGAGAACTCGCCTTCCGATACGGAGATCTTGTAATAACGACCGACGAGAAGTTGCTATGGTAACATGTATACTTCGCGCAACGATAGTTTGTTGCGCCAGGCTTTGGCACGAAATACGAAATGCCACAAAACAAGTTAAAGACGGTAAAAGTCCAGAACCAGACCAACTACTAGACGACGAAGGAATTAAATGGTTAACCGACATCCTTAATAATATCTACAACACAGGTGTAATACCTCAACAATGGTTGGAATCAGAATTTATAACACTCCCAAAAAAGGCATCGGCAAAAATATGCGATGAATATAGAACAATAAGCCTAATGAGCCACCTATTGAAAGTGTTTCTAAAAAGTATACATAAAAGAATATACAATAAAGTGGAAGGAGAACTGGGACCCACACAATTTAGATTTAGAGAAGCAGTCGGGACAAGGGAAGCTGTCTTTAGTGTGCAAGTATTAGTACAGAGATGCAGATAAATGAATTGTGATGTTTACGCGTGTTTCGTTGATTACAAAACGGCCTTTGACAGAGTCCAACACCAAAAACTGATACAAATTCTGGAAAACACAAGAATAGACGACAAATACCTCAGAGTAATTACAAACCTATACTGGAACCAAACGGCAAGCGCAAGAATCGGAGACGATAGATAGCACAGAAAGAATACAAATTCTGTGTGTGAGCCAGGGATGTGTACAGTCTCCTCTGCTATTTAACATCTATTCTGAAGTCATATTTCGGGAAGCCCTAGTAAATACACAAGAAGCAATTTCTTTAAACGAAAAACGTACAAACAACATCAGATACGCAGATGATACCTCGATCATGGCCGACAATTAGAAGACTTACAACTAATAATGAATAGCTTAATAAGCACTAGTCACAGATCTGGACTAGATACCAACATGGACAAGACCAAATTCATGATCATAAATAAGAACAACCCACAACACCACCAACAGCAACTGGAGCTGGAGCAGGGGAACATCGAAAGAGTATATGTAATCTAGGCACCGTTATTAGTGAGCAATGGGACCAGACACAGGAAATAAAAATCAGGATTGAAAACAGCAGAAATATATTCATTAAAATGGCCACAGCCTTTAAAAGTCGTGATCTAACTAAAGACACCAAAATGAGACTCTTACGCTGCTACGTATTCTCTGTGTTATTTTATGGATGGAAGCTTGGACGCTGACGGTTGCTAACACAAAAAAACTAGAAGCATATGAAATGTGGCTCTACAGAAGTATATTAAGGACATCATGGAAAGACCGCATTACCAATGCCGAAACACTAAGAAGAATGGACAAAACGACAGAAGACATGATCACGATTAAAACCAGGAAACTACAATACCTGGAACACAACATGCGCAACTCTAGTAGATACGGACTCCTTCAGTGCACACTACAAGGCAAAGTTGAAGGAAAAAGAAACATTAGGAGAAGAAAAATCTCGTGGCTTAAAAACTTGAGAGGTTGGTTCTCCACGACAACCACAGGCCTCTTCCCGGCAGCTGTGAACAAAGTAAAGATAGCCAATATGATAGCCAACATCCGGAACGGATAGGCACTTGCAGAAGAAGAAGAAAGGCAAATCCTCAGGCAGAACTTCAGTATCAGGAGAGGTTGTTGCAGATGTTCGTGAACGGCTCGAAGTAAGCCCTCAAAAGTCAATTCGTCAATTGGCAATGCAAGCTGGAATTCCTTTGAGCACCTGCCATAGAATTGTGAGAAAGAGGTTAAAATGTACACCCTTATAGGGTCTCAGTGGTGCAAGAATTGTTGCCAGTAGATCCTCAATGCCGATTGAGTTGAGGACGACTCGACGTGAACGACTCGAAATAAGCCCTCAAAAGTGAATTCTTAAATTGGCTATGCAAGCTGGAATTCCCTCGAGCACCTGCCATAGAATTGTGAGAAAGAGGTTGAGTTTACACCCTTATAGCGTCTGAGTGGTGCAAGAATTGTTGCCTCAACATCGATTGAGTTATTGCCGATGGTTTATGGAAAATTTAAATGACGATCGATTGCTCGATTTAACATTTTTCAGTGATGAGGGTTGGTTCCTATCAGGATATGTTAATTCACAAAACTATATATGCTGAACTATGCTGGACACCATCTTTTTTTTGTGGAAGCACCACTACATCCTCAGAAGGTTGGAATTTGGTTTCTCGCCGTAGAATAATTGGGCCTATATTCTTTCATGACACAATCAATGGTGAGAGATATAGGCAACAAACTATCCAGCCTTTTATAGACCAATTAGATGATGAAGAATTGCAGAACGGATATATCCAACAAAATGGTGCAATAACTCATACAGCCAGAGCAAAGTTAGCCTATCTGCTAGTTTTTTTTATAATAGAGTAATTAGTCAAGGACTATGGCCGCCAAGCTCTCCAGATATAACTCCACTGGACTACTCAATTCTTGGATATTTAAAAGACAGACTTTTCCAAAGAAGACTGCATACGTTGGAAGAGTTAATGGCAGAAATCGTAAATGTTTGCCGAACCATAACTCCTCAAATGCTAATTAACATGTTCAAAGTAAAAGCACATTAGGGCCTGTATCTATAGTCAGCACTTGAGATTGAGTTCGACCCAAGTCGTGTATTTGGTTGCGTTCAGTCCATAAACGTTTATAGTAAATACGCAACCAAATATACGACTTGAGTCGAAGTCAAACTCAAGTACGGACTATAGTTACGGGCCTAGAAGAACCGCCCGCCAGGAAGTTCACAAAAGAGAAGGCTAGGCATACTTTTACTGCAAAAGTGACAACACATTTGACATGGACTATAGCTGCGAGTGCTAGTATTGGCTGCCGCTTTGAGTTAAGAAGAGTAGGGAAGTGCAGAAGTTGCGGGTTAGTAAAGTTCGGATTGTCTGGTTGTTTTGTAATCTAAAAAAAAAATCTGGTCATAAAATATGTCCGGACTTTCAGGTATTCAGAAAGGTTCATCAGAAATATCATGCCTTCTAGGAGAAGTGAACCCAAGAATATGTGTGTGTTATTCATAAGGACAAGCCAATTTGTCAAGCAAATGTGGTATAGGGGAGAGTTGGGTAAAACCTGGGGGTCTGATAAAACCGGGTACCATTGATATTGCTTTCGGAGATGGTGCCTTCTGGCAAATAATAGTGAAACTAATCTCAGCATAATGTAAATGGAGGATTTGAAGCAACAACCAATCAACTCCATTTTTAATGAAAATTGAGTTAGTAGGGTATGTGAAAAAAAATTTTTTTGGTGCAACATCAAACCACATTTGACAATTTGCTACCAGAATGCCCTAGTTTGTGGTTGCTCTAACAAAAAAAATAGCCGCCGTCTCTAATAAAATTGATGACAGTGACGTAGTCAAACATATTGAGTCTTTCCGTGCTAGCAAAGTCATTACACTCGCAAGAACAATCAAAACAAAAAGTACCTAAGCTCTGATCTAAATATACGGGAAATGTATGAAAATGAAGTATTACTATAGAATTTTTTCAAACAAGTTTAACTTGCACTTTAAACTACCTCCTAAAGACACGTACGAAATTTGTGACAAACTAGAACCACAAAAGAAGACAGAAAACGATGAAGACAACAAACAAGAATTAAAAACAAAACAAAAAGAGCCTAAGATCTGATCTATATATACGGAAAATGTATGACTTGTACTTTAAAAAGTGTTCTGAAGAAAACAAGCTGCCCGTAAAACTTAATTATTACTACAGAGTTTTTTCAAACAAGTTTAACTTGCATTTGAAACCACCTGCTAAAGTGCTAAAGACAAGTACAAAATTTATGACGAACTAGAACCACAAATCAAGGCAGAAAACGATGAAGACAAAAAACGAGAAGTAAAAACAAAACAAAAAACACCTAAGCTCTGATCTAAATATACGGAAAATATATGAGTTGTACGTTAAAAAGTGCTTAAAAACAACCTGCGCGTAAAAATGAAGTATTACTGCAGAGTTTTTTCAAACAAGTTCAACTTGCATTTGAAACCACCTGCTAAAGACACGTACAAAATTTGTGACGAACTAGAACCACAAATAAAGACGGAAAACGATGCAGGCAAGAAACAAGAATGAAAAACAAAACAAAAATCACATTTTACACTTGCTGATACAGCCAGAGACGTGTTAAAAGAACTTAGTGAAAAAGTAAAGGAACAAGTTAAAACAAGTAAAGAAAATTATGATCCACCACCTCTATATACATATCCATGCACTTTTGATTTACAAAAAGAACTTCCATTCCCAAAACTGACTATCTCGGCGTATTGTATAAGAAATGTGTACGTATACAATTTTGGTGTCCATTCCTTCGATGATTCTACTGCTCATATGTATGTGTATGATGAAACTGAAGAGGATAGAGGTACAGAAGACATCTCCAGCTGCTTGATGAAACATATTAAAGAAAACGCCAAACAGTATAAAAACATAACGATTTATTTCAGATAGCTGCGGTGGACAGAACCGTAATATTAAAATATGTCTCGCAATATTGAAACTCGTAAATGACTCCGAAATTACAGGAAAGAGTATCGAGCTAATGTACATGGTTCCTGCTCATTCATACCTACCCAACGATACAGATTTCGGGATGATAGAAAGGGCAAGTCAGAAAAACCAGTCTGTTTATACCACAGAACTGGTTTGATGTCATCAAACCTACAGAAATTAAGAGAAAAAAAAGAAGCCATGTTTTGAGGTTCATCGTATGAGGAGAGAAGTGTTCTTAAGTACAAAGGAGCTTGAAGACAACATTGATAACAGGAAAAACCCTGTCGATGGTGAAACGGTTCAATGACTTAAAAAACAGGTAGCTTCGGTTCGAAAAAAGGAAACCGTTTATGCCCGGTTGCATCATGCGAGTTAAATATTAACTCGGGGTTATAAATTTAACTCGGGGTTAACCTCAAAAATGACTTACACCAAATCAAGTGACCCGTTTTATTTAACCTGAGGGGTTTTATTGCTATACACTACTCCTCATCATCAAATTTTGATGCTACTAATTCTAAGCGACACTGACATAAATATAACTCAGGGTTACATAACCCGAGTTAAAACAATGTTGATGCAACGGCCATAAGTGTTTTATTTAAACATTCGTTTGACAAAGAAACCCCGTTTAAAGTTTTAGATCTAAAACAGCGGGTTGCAACAGTACAAAAAGGAAAAATGCTAAGGTCAGAAAAGGAATACATTTACCATCACTTCTTGAAGTGCAGCAAAGAACACTTTACTCGGAAAAACAAGACATGCAGTTTATTTTGCCCTTCATCCCAGAGTCAACCACTAGTACTTTAACAATCTACCTCTTGAGGTTGCTACAAGAATGAGGGGAGTACAATTTGAAGATAATGATGTTGATGAAGAAACGATGAATTTTTTTACTTGTAACAATGAACCTTTTTTTCAATGTAGCCATGGTTTTCAGTACTACCGTGTGTAAAGTGTGATTTTGTTTGTAATAATCCAATATTAAATTTGACCTCAATTAAAAAATTGTGTTTTTTTTTCATAACCACATGTTTTAAGAACATTAAACAGTTGTTTCAAAATAATAATAGTAGCTAAAAAAAAAACAAGCCCAGGTTGCTGAGAAAGTTCAGCGCAACAACCAACTACATTAAAAAAATTTGGTTAATAAATTTAAAAAACTAAATTTTATTTAGCAAATATTTTTGGCATATGCCAAAATTTAAGTAAGAATGTGTTGTGTAGTACCATTATTTATTGTTTGTTATTAAATTGTCATAAATAAAAAGTTATGATTTTTTGACTTATAACTCATTTTTCTCAGCTTTTACTTTTTTGGAGTTGGTTGGTTGTTGCTTTGAACCCTCCAAATGTATATTGGCAATTGCAAGAGCAAACACAATTAAGTTGAAAATGCGTCAGGCTTGTAGTGTGATGAACTATACGCAAAATTAAAGTCTGGTGAAGCCTGTGCTCACATATAGTATGATGATAACCTCTAAGTCTGCGATTATTGCATAAAATAAATGTCTGTGTTTTTTTATTAGTAGTTAAATATTATACCGATAATAATTTGTCAACATTTTGAGAAAAAAATTGATTTGTTCTTATTTGTTCCATTTAATTAGATATCTTTCTGGTTTTATAAAACCAGATGGGTAAACCGGGTACTTTGACATTTTGCAAATAATAATAACCACCAAGTCTGCGATTATTGCACAAAATAAATGTTTGTGTTTTTTTTTTATTAGTAGTTAAATATTATACCGATAATAATTTGTTAACATTTTGAAAAAAAAAAAATTATTTGTTCTTATTTGTTCCATTTAATTAGATACCTTTATGGTTTTACAAAACCCGATGGGTAAAACCGGTTACTTTGACATTTTGCAAATAATGGAAAATTATAACTTATGACGTTTGTTGAAATATAAGATATCATGAGCTATCGAAACTGTAATAGTGTCTCAACTAACTTGTCAACACATTTGAAGAACATTCCACACTCACAAACAAATTTTTATAACCAATTATGTATTAGATTCCCGGTTTTACCCAATTCTCCCCTACTAACAGATGTGTATCTTCTCTTTTTTATTTATTTATTTATATATTTATTTATTCCTTTGCCCATCTACCTTTCGGTGTAAGGCCTACATTATTAATTATTATAATATTCTCTCCACTTCCTCCTATCTTTTTTTTTAAATACTTATTATTATTATTTATTCAATAAAGATTGTTTATATACGTTTCTAAAAGCAACTTAACGAACACTTAAAAGAGCATGCTTTCTATACAGTACAGGAATTTTTTCTACATAAAATGTAGTGTTTTCCTAATTTATATTGTCTTGACCTCACATGTAATTCATGTCCAATAAAAGAAGTTTGAAGTTTGAAGTTATTAAATATTGAAGTTATTAAAGTTATTAAATATTATATATTTTTGTTTTGGCCCGCGGTCCATAGTAAATTTTTCTATTCGACCCTCTACGAAGAAGGGCTACCCATCCCTTGTATAGACCCTCCGTTTCACCAGACAGTGATATATTAGGAAAATTGCCTGAAAACACGATGCGAATATAAAACGAAAAGAGCATAAACATAAACTGATGGGTTTTTTTCACGGCCAAATGGTTAATCCCTTTTATAAACCGACGCCCTTCCATAGGTAGATGCAGCGATATAATTCTACTTGTAATGCTCATCAGTAAGGGCGGATAAAGATTTGGATCAAACGGAAATTCATTTCCCATTTAAATTGTCGATCGGACCTTTTATACGGCCGACTCTCCCTCTGACGATGATAAATGCTAAGTGGACACAGTGCGAAGTAATAACCCTAATTGATGACATAGTAACCCTTCATTCGCTTTAATCATCGTTTAATCCACGCGATAAAAGCGTACTAGATTAATGGTTGCAACAGAGGCGCCGCCGATACTTTTTAGCACAAGTGCGCAAAAAAAATCACATGTTCGTAAAAACTTCAACAGTGCATAATAGCTATTTATGGTATCAGTGAATAAAATTGCTTTATTCACGTCTATCATACAAGATTTTTTCCAATTCGTTATCAGAATTGAAGAATTTGCGTGAAGTGTCACATGGTCAGCTGACAACGAAAATTTTAAGATAGATATGTCGAATTTACCTATTTTTTTACTTTATTCACGTTATCAATGGTTACAGTGAATAAAGTGAAAATGTAAACATTTTATTCACCCATTATATTAAAGTGTAATTTTAACGATGAGATTCAATATACATAATGAGCATTTTAATTATGCGAATTGGGAAAAAATAAGTTTTACACATATTTCATTCACTAAACAGATATAAAGTATTATAATAAAATAGTATTTTGCATCAAATTTTACTTAGAAATCAACATTCAATAATACGAAATATGTTGAAAACTTTAAACATTCAAGTTAATGGTACAAGGTGAGGTATTATTTTTTTTTCATAATAGCTGTCGCAGAAAAAACTTTGTAAGATACACTGTCGTAAAGAGCATTTTTGCACTCGCGCTTTTTGTTAAAGTCGGCTGTGCCTCGTTAAACAAAATTCGCGCACGAACAAAAAAGGGCTACTTTACGAACTTGTATCTTAAAAAAAGATAAAGTAAGTCTTAAAAGTATGTCCTTATAGAAATAATAGAAAACAAAATAGTATTAAAATATAGAAATGCATATGCAAGTTACGCTTGCAGACTTGAGAAAATTGCCACAAAGTTTTATGGAAATTTTTAGAATCTGCGATTAAAATATTGAGTTAAAAAGTCCAAATTTTCAAAGCAAATTTCAAAAGTATCGGAATGTTCAGAAATTGCGAACATTGAAGAAAACTTTAGTAGAAATTGCAGAAAACTTAGGAATAATATCAAAAATATACCGAAGATCTGCAATTTTCCAGAAATCCAAAAAAGTCTGCAAGAAATCCAAAAAAGACAGAAAAAGAATATTTTATAGTAAATTTAAGAAAAGCATGTTCTCACAATTAAATTATGATTATTTTTATTGTTCAAGGGCCATAATGAGCTCTATAGCCATAAAACCTCGTTTATGTCCGCGTTGCGAAAAATAATAGTATGAAAACTCAAAGAATAAATTATATAAGTAATTTTTTGTACTGGTAATGAAATTTCTGCTCTATCTGCAGTAAACATTTTACAAATATTATTTGCAAAGTAATCGCCCAATTCTCGTAGACAATTAGTAAATTTACATTAGATAAACAAACAATCTAATAACGGAAAATTTTATGAAAATATCGCAGAGAAAATGTGGGCAAATTGAAAATGAAAATTTAATAATAAACATCAGAAGATGCAACTAAATTTGAAAACAAAATTATATCAAAATATACTAATACATATGCAAGTTACACTTGAAGATTTCAGAAATTGCCACAAAGCACAACGTTTTATGGAAATTTCTAGAATCTGCAATCAAAATATCAGAAGAGTTAAAGGTTAAAATTTTCAAAGCAAATTATTAGAAAGTTCAGAAATTGCGAACGTTGTAGAAAACTTTTGTAGAAATTGCAGAAAACTTAACAATAATACCGAAATATACCGAAGATCTGGATTTTTTTCAGAAATAAATTATGATTATTTTTATTGTTCAAGGGTTATAATGAGCTCTAGGGTCATAAAACCTCGTTTATGTCCGGGTTGCGAAAAATAATAGTGTGAAAACTAAAAGAATATATTATAGAAGTAATTTTTTTTACTGATAATGAAATTTCTGCTTTATCTGTACTCAAATTTTTATAAATATTAATTGCAAAGTAATCGCCAATTTCTGGTAGACAATTCGTAAATTTACGATAGATAACAAACTACCAAATTGCGGAAAATTTAATGAAAATATCGCAGAAAATATGGGTAAATTGAAAATGAAAATTTAATAATAAACATCAGATGATGCAACGAAAATTGAAAACAAAATTATATCAAAATATACAAATACGTATGCAAGTTACACTTGAAGATTTCAGAAATTGCCACAAAATTTTATGGAAATTTCTAGAATCTGGAATAAAAAATCAGAATTGGATTACAGTTTTTATCTGGGGTTTGTTCAAAGGATTTAATTTTAGAAATTGTATCTTTAAAAGTCCAAATTTTCAAAGCAAATTTCAAAAGTATCAGAAAGTTCAGAAATTGCAAACATTGTAGACAACTTTTGTAGAAATTGCAGAAAACTTAACAATAATATCAAAATATACCGAAGATCTGGAATTTTTCCAGAAATAAACTATGATTATTTTTATTGTTCAAGGGCCATAATGAGCTCTAGGGCCATAAAAACCTCGTTAATGTCCGCGTTGCTAAAAATAATAGCATAAAAACTAAAAGAATATATTATAGAAGTAAAAGTAATTTTTTTATAAATATTATATTATTATTAAAATTAGTATTTACATTAGTTAGCCCACAATTAGTAAATTTACATTAGTTAAGAAAATAACCTACTTGTGGAAAATTTAATGACAAAATCGCAGAAAATGTGGGCAAATTGAAAATGAAAATGTAATAGTAAACATCAGAAGATGCAACTAAAATTGAAAACAAAATTATATCAGTTACACTTGAAGATTTCAGAAATTTCCATAAAGTTTTATGGAAATTTCTAGACTCTGCAATCAAAAAGCAGAATTGGATTACCGTTTTTATCTGGGTTTTGTTCAAATGATTTAATTTTAGGAGTTGTATCTTTAAAGAGTCCAAATTTATAAAGCAAATTTAAAAGTATCAGAAAGTTTAGAAATTGCGAGAAAACTTTTGTAGAAATTGCAGAAAACTTAACAATGATATCAAAATATACCGAAGATCTGGATTTTTTCCAGAAATTCATAAAGTGCTTTGAAACCATTGAAGCAAAATTGCAAATAAAAATTAAGTATATCAAAATATACAAATAAAGATGGTTATAAGTTATACTTAAAGATTTTAGAAATTTCCACGTTTTATGGAAATTTGTAGAATTTGGAAAGAAAATATCAGAAGAGTTAAAAACGTCCAGAATTTCAATAAAAATATCAAAAGTATCGGAAGGTTCAGAAATTACGAATGTTGTAGTAATTTCTCATTGTAATTTGTACATAATTATGTACAATATAATTTAAAAAATATATATACAAATGAAAATACTAAACTTTCAGCAATTTTAATAAAACATTAATGAACTGAACTGATGAACTGATTAATGAATGTCACAAGTATCAGAAAGTTCAGAAATTGCAAGAAAATTTTTGTAGAAATTGCAGAAAACTTAACAATAATATCAAAATATACCGAAGATTTTTTCCAGAAAAACAAAAAAAGTGCTTTGAAACCATAGAAGCTAAATTGCAAATAAATATTAAGTGTATCAAAATATACAAATAAAGATTGTTATAAGTTATAGTTAAAGATTTTAGAAATTTTCACAAAGTTTTATGGAAATTTGTAGTCTGCAATGAAAATATTTGAACAGTTAAAAACTCCTGAATTTCAATAAAAATACCAAAAGAATCGAAAAGTTCAGAAATTACCAGTGTTGTAGTAATCTTTTATAGAAATTGCTTTAGATTTGCTAGAAAATTTTACAAACATAAAAAAAATATATACACTAATGAATATACTAAACTTTCAGCAATTTTAATGAAATATTAATGAAGTCACATAACATTTCAAAAATTGCCAACAAGTTATATGGAGATAAAAAGTACACATTTTCAAAGCAAATTTCAAAAGTATCAGAAAGTTCAGAAATTGTGAACGATGTAGGTAGAAAACTTTTGTAGAAATTGCAGAAAACTGAACAATAATATAATATATACCGAAGATCTGGAATTTTTCCAGAAATCCAAAAAGTGCTTTGAAACCATAGAAACAAAATTGCAAATAAAAATTAAGTATATCAAAATATACAAATAACGATGGTTATAAGTTATAGTTAAAGATTTTAGAAATTTCCACAAAGTTTTATGGAAATTTGTAAAATCTGGAATGAAAATATCAGAAGAGTTAAAAAGTCCAGAAAGTTTTATGAAGTAAAAAAGTCCAAATTTTCAAAGGAAATTTTAAAAGTATCAGAAAGTTCAGAAATTGCGAGAAAACTTTTGTAGAAATTGCAGAAAACTTAACAATAATATCAAAATATACCGAAGAGCTGGATTTTTTCCAGGAATCCACAAAAGTGCTTTGAAACCATAGAAGCAAAATTGCAAATAAAAATTAAGTATATCAAAATATACAAATGTAGATAGTTATAACTTATAGTTAAAGATTTTAGAAATTTCCACAAAGTTTTATGGAAATGACGGAGTTAAAAAGTCCAGAATTTCAATAAAAATATCAAAAGTATCGGAAGGTTCAGAAATTACGAATGTTGTAGTAATCTTTCATAGAAATTGCTTTAGATTTGCTAGAAAATTTTACAATAATATAAAAAAAATATATACACAAATGAATATACTAAACCATCAGCAATTTTAATGAAACATTAAAGAAGTCACATAACATTTCAAAAATTGCCAACAAGTTTCATGGAGAAAAAAAGTCCAAATTTTCAAAGCGAATTTCAAAGGTACCAGAAAGTTCACAAATTGCTAATATTGTAGAAAACTTTTGCGGAAGTTGCAGAAAACTTAATAGACAGTGCTTTAGATGTGATATACAACTTTACAATAATATACTAACAATATAGCAATAACTTAGCAATATCAACGAGAGGCTGGACACCGTTACCGTTGTGGACCGGGGGAATAAAATACCCAATGGATTGAATACGTTTACTAAACCATGTGCGTGGTTCGTAGGACCTTATGTTGGACGTTTTGAACTGCTTAAAATGAACGTGAATACATACGTTGCAGCCGCGTGTGTAGCTGGTCAAGTTCTCGTCTTTTTCGACGGAGGACGGGGAGTTTTTTTTTTTTTTTTGCAGATTTCTGGTGATACAGGTACAATTAGCCGGTACACGTGGTCTTAGCGGTTCATAAAACATGGACTTCAAGAAATACCTTTTGAAGTAACTTTGAAACCAAATGGTACTTATTTCTTTATTTCACATCTTTAACAAGTTAAGAACCAGGAGAACCTTTTCGTGGCTACGCAACATCAGAAACTGCACTGGTATGGGCGTGGGAGAATTATTTCACATGGCCGGAGATAGGAAGAGATATGGTGAAGTGGTCGCCAACCTTCAGTAATGAAGATGCACAACAAGAAGAGAAGAACAAGTTAAATCCGATTATATAGATTTATCTTGCCATGTTCCTTAATTTCATCTTCACCTGATGTACATACACGAAAATTGCATGCAGTGCAGTGCTGCAAATCAATTCCTACACGCTCTAGCGAATTAGGCCAAGCGCCTACCTACATATATAGTACCGCTTATTTTTTCAAATCGTAGTAAATCGTGCGCACCGCATATCGAATTAGGTGTACGTGTGGGAACGTGTGGCTCACAAACGGGCCTGCGGAAGTGAATGAGCCAAGAATGCCTCTGCATCCCACTAAAATCTAGCATGGAAGAGATTCACACGAGAAACGCAGATGAAATATTCAGACGTCAAGGTTCAGAGGACGCGAACTGCCGAAATACGAGGCCGTAATACCGTTGTGGATTTGGAAACGTGTTAATCAAAAACTTAAAGTATTTGGTAGCCCATAAGTAGATTATGATCTATAGACGATTTCTGATATTGTATCTAGAAATATGGTATTATTGAAACCAAAAGTGATGCTTTCTCAAATAAGGTGGGGTGAAGATACTTTTTTGAGAAAATAGTTTTGAGAAGAAAGAAGCACTAAGAATATATACAAGACAAGAGCAACAGGAAAACAACAGAGAGGAAGACCGAGAAAAGAGTGGAACAGCGCAATAAAAGAAGAGGCAACAAGAAAAGGGAAGAAATAAAGGAATTAACAAAAGATAGGAGGAAGTGGAGAGAATACTATAAAAATTAGTAATGTAGGCCTTACACCGAAAGGTAGATAGGCAAAGGAATATATTTGCATGGTTTTTAGAGGCAAAAAAAGTGCGAACATAGAATGTCTGCTAATGCAGTAATTACTGTCCATATGTTGTATTTATTAGCTTGTTTATATTTTGCGAAGGCGGAGTGTCAAATGTAGTTGAGATGGCTAATTACCATTACCTGCAGAGTTAGGACGATTAAAATTTCTACTCCAAAGATGTTCGCCTTTATTCTATTCACATTATAAAATATACGTTCTACAGGACCTTAGTGTGGTGCTCCGAACTGACTTTTGTAACAGCTGCCCAGAAATTTATTCACCACTATGTCAATGAATTCAGCATTGCGCAAGTTATTAATCCTTGTGGCGACGACCATTCGGGGTCGTGTTCTAATTAGTCCGGGGGCCCACGATTTCACCGACACCACCCCTTACGTAGGCAGTCAATGAAGGCAGACTTCCAAGGCCTCACGAAGGCCTGGTGCATACATTGGGGAGAAACTTTGCTCCAAATAATCAAATTAAATATAGGAATTAAAATGTGTATGTACTACATTAATACTAATATGCGACTAGTGTCACAGGGCCATGGGCCTCGGCTGCTATGTTAGGATTTTCCTCAAGGCAACCTTCTAGTCCTCCGTAGGCTCAAGACAGTGGGTCAGCGCCAAATACGGGATCACAAGCGCTGCAACTTTTACTTTTGAGAATACGTCGCATACTTGCCAACAGACGCATTCGAATTGACCACAGTGGACGCACCCAACTAGACCGTGTTACGTAACAAGGAAATATGAATGAAGTAAGAGTTGTTTGGAAAGCCTCCTCCTTATAAAGTGGTGGAAGTAATGAATAAGAAAATTTATTTGTATTGATCGACTAATTTGTTGTTAATTGAATTCTGAAGACGAATTGATACAGTTATTGCAATTAAAGAAAGCTACAACTAAAGAAAATTGAATTCCCATTCAACATAGGTACGAACACAGGAATAATAAACTGACTACTTTATACTCTTGAGAATGGCTGAGAGGCCGAAACAATTGTAGAGTTCATTTCTATACAGGGTGAGTTTTTTTCGGATGTTTAGCATGGGGATCTCGGAAACTAGCGGAGATAGAGGGACGATTACATGGGGAAAGAATTGCAGTTTTACGAGTTCAATTTCATGAGCTTTTTGTTTTTTGGAAAAATTGCATGGCTAACTAGATATCTCGAAAAAATATTTTTTTTGTTATTTTGTTCGGAGGATATTGCTCTGTTATTATTGACTTTAGAAAAAATTTGTAAAGGAAAAATTTATAGGAAATTATGTGCCTAATAATACAGTCTAACCGATTATTTTATTTAAGCTATAATTTTTGAGTTATGACACAAACTTGTGTTTTTTTCTAATGGAAACCATAGTCGGCCATGACTTTATAAAAAAGGCCTCTTTTCAACGATTCTAATGATATATCATATTACATAGGTATTTTTTGTAAATAATTAAATTATGGGATTTTTTCCTTTTCAGTTTCGAACTATTCGAAGTAGTACGCTATAGAAACAATTGATAGATACAAACGACAATTATAGAGGTGGCCGATCTCCCGATCTCTGTTTTAGATTTTTATTTATAGGGAATGGTAAAAGATAGAGTGTATCAAACATCGTACGTCACAGTAGATGACCTTAGAGAAGCTGTACTTACAAGTTACAAGTTTTTGCTAATATTAATGGACGCTCCGTTAGAAAAGCAACAAATTCTGTTTTAAAAAGGTGTGCATTAATCATAATGGTGAAACTTTTTAACATATTTAGTCTTAAATACTTTCCTAACTTGAATTACGTTGTTTTGGTACTACTTTAGTTACGTTCTAATATTCTTGTATTGTTTCTCAATTTATCTGTCATTTCCTGTTTAGTAGTTTTGTACTTATGTAATTTTGTTTTATCAGAAATAATTTTTATATAAAATTGTAACTCCAACGAAATAAACATTTTACACCAAAATAATAATGTTTATAATTTCGAAATGAAAAGAAAAATTTTAATAACTAACTTGAATTTTATTATTTAATGCGTTGCGCATCTATCAATTGTTTCCATAGCCTACTTCTTGAATAGTTCGAAAATGAAAAGTAAAAAATAACGATAATTCAATTATTTATAAAAATAACTATATCAAGTGATATATCATTAAAATAGTTGAAAAAGCGCCTGTTTTATAAAGTCATGGCCAACTATGGTTTCCATTAGAAAAACTCTATTTTGTCTCATAACTCAAAAACTATAGCTTTAATAAAATAATCGGTTAGATTGCATTATTATTGCATAATTATGTACAACTTTTTCCTTTACACATTTTTTCTAAAGTCAATAATAACAGATCTATAGGCACCGAACCAAATAACAAAAAATATATTTTTTCGAGATATCTAGTTAGCCATGCAATTTTTCCAAAAAACAAAAAGCTCATGAAATTGAAGTCATAAAACTGCAATTATTTCCCTATTTAATCGTTCCTCTATCTCTGCTAGTTTCCGAGATCCCCATACTAAACATAAGAAAAAACTCACCCTGTATAGAAAAGAACTCTACAATTGTTTCGGCCTCTCAGCCATGTATAATTTTATTTTTAACCTTACTCCAGTTCTTGAGAACCATCGCTGATGTATCCGTAAAATTATATTAAAATGGTAATCTTAAACAATTATTGAAATGTCTTAAGAACTCCTCATTGGATATTTAGTTAACTGCCCATATCATATCCTAGTATATCACTCAATATCAGTAAAAAAATGTATCAACATTGATACGCCAGTTCTTGAGATACCATCACTAATGTATGATAAATATGGGTGAAACACTTAAAATCGCCTTAAAATATTATAGGCTCTAACATAAAAATAAATCTCAATAAATATAAAATATTTATTTATTCAAAATAATGAAATATTTCAATAATTGCTCATTGGATATTAATTAAATTGCACTAATTACGTACTAGTATATCACCCAATATTAGTGTAAAATATCATTTAAATTCATACGCCAGTTCTTGAGATACCATAAAAAAAAATTGTATTAATATTTAAGGGCTAGTTTTTGAGATCATTCTAGTAAATGCTTGAATTTATGTATCATCTTTATTTGAAAGATTTAATTTTTTAACATTGAATCTTTAAATGATAAACATTTATCAAATTTTTAAGTGCAACAGTTCGCATACGTCAAATTCTCAATTAAAACCGTTGAAATTTGTCAAATTTTGAATTGCAACTGTCAAAATATGCGAAATTCTTAGCTTCAGCTGTGAAAACATGTCATTTTTTAATATATACTGACAACATTTGTCTATTTTTGATGCCCCAGTGCTTAAAGTCTTAATCTGCGTAAAGGTATAATAGGATTAATTTTTTAGACATTTTTGGTGCTAGAATATTATTATGATTAATATTTCATACTCCTTATTTTATTTGTCTTCGATTTATTATAAAAATTATTTAGGTTTAATTGTTATTTTTAACGGAATTTGAATTGGATTAGAGTTTTCTAAGTTTACTTTAAATTATTCATTAAAATCAATAGATTATTTAAATTTAAGTTTATTTTTTTCTTCAATATTAGGAATATTCCATATACCACTACTATTATTTAGTACTACTATTTATTTAAGAAGAGTAATTTATAAGAATTTAGATCAAGGATGATCTGAATATTTAGGTGGGCTAGGAATATACCTATTTTATCTACTTTTTGTATTAATTATTATCCTATTTATTTAAGAAGAGTAATTTATAAGAATTTAGATCAAGGATGATCTGAATATTTAGGTGGGCAAAACATATATTTAACTTTTTTTTATTTAGTGAATTTTTGTTTAATAATAATTTAAAATATATTTAATTATATTAGTAATATGAGTAATAATGTTAATATTATTATTTACTTATTTAAATAGCTTATACACAGCATAATATTGAAAATATTAAGGAAATAAAATTTATTTTTGAATATTTATTAATTTTTTTTAAATTTCCATAACTTAGATTCATAAAATAAAACAATGAAAAAAATATTATTAATAGCACAAGAATTGCTATAAGCAGTATATTAATGGAAATCTTTTTTTAACACATGTATGACAACAACTTTTTATGACAACAAAATATCAGCACAACTTAACAAATTCCACTGAAAAATTTTAATTTTTGTGCAGCGTCACTGTAATTTTCAACGTGCGATCTCATAGCTTTAGCTTTTTACATTTTTGCACTGGGACATCAAAAATAAACAAATTTTGACAGTATATTAAAAAATCACAGGTTTTCACAGCTGAAGCTAAGAATTTTACATATGCGACGTATGCGAACTGTTGCACTTAAAAATTTGATAGATGTTTACATTTTAAGACTAGGATATCTAAAATTGACAAAATTTGGCAGATTCAAGCAGTATCTATTGAAAAATTGGCAGATTTTCACAGCAGAAGCTTTGAATTTTTTTAGAATTTTATAGATTTTATACTGCTTATATATTAATGGTAATTTTCTTATCACTAAAAAAAACGGAAACAAATTCTACCGAAAAATGTAAATTTTTGTGTAGTGTCACTGTTTTCAACGTACAATTTGATAGCATTTTACATTTTTGCACTTCGATATCAAAAATAGACAAATTTTGGCAGTATCTATTTAAAAATTGACAGGTTTTCACAGCTGAAGCTAAGAATTTGACATATTTTGACAGTTGCAATTGAAAATTTGACAGATTTCGACGGTTTTAAACAGAGAATTTGACGTATGCGAACTGCTGCACTTAAAAATCGGATAGATGTTTACATTTTAAAACTGGGATATCAAAAATGGACAAAATTTAACAGATTTAAGCAGTATCTATTGAAAAATTGATAGATATTCACAGCAGAAGCTTTGAATTGTATAGATTTTGAATGTCTCAGTATCACTGTTGTTTTCAACGTGCGATCTTTTAGCTTTTTACATTTTTGCTCTGGGACATCTAAAATCTATATCTAAAATAGACAAATTTTGGCAGTATCTATTAAAAAATTGACCGGTTTTCACAGCTGAAGCTAAGAATTTGACATATTTTAACAAATGCAATTGAAAATTTGACAGATTTCGACGGTTTTTATTGCGAATTTGACGTATGTGAACTGTTGTACTTAAATGTTTACATTTTAAAACTGGGATATCAAAAATTGACAAAATTTAACAGCTTCAAGCAGTATCTATTGAAAAATTGACAGATTTTCACAGCAGAAGCTTTGAATGTTTTTAGATTTTTATAGATTTTATACTGCTTATAGCAGTATATTAATGGTAATCCTCTTATCACAAAAAAAAAAAACAACAAAACAACAAATTCTACAGAAAAATGTAAATTTTTGTGTGGTGTCACTGTTTTCAACGTGCGATTTGATAGCATTTTACATTTTTGCACTGGGACATCTAAAATAGACAAATTTTGGCAGTATCTATTAGTAGTTGTACAGCACCGATTCCAACGCACCCCCCGCGAAGTTTTCGATTAATTTAATCCGCGGTTTAATCGAACTTTTGATTCGCGTAAGTAGAGCAATTTGGGGGTAATTAGAGCATTAAAGCGGCGGATTAAATTAATCGAAAACTTCGCGGGGGGTGCGTTGGAATCGGTGCTGTACAACTACTTCTATTACAAAATTGACAGGTTTTCACAGCTGAAGCTAAGAAATTGACATATTTTGGCAGTTGAAAATGAAAATTTGACAGATTTCGACGGTTTTAATTGAGAATTTGACGTATGTGAACTATTGCACTTAAATGTTTACAATTTAAAACTGGGATATCAAAAATTGAAAAAATTTGGTAGATGCAAGCAGTATCTATTGAAAAATTGACAGATTTTCACAGCAGAAGCTTTGAATTTTATAGATTTTGAATGTCTCAGTGTCACTGTTGTTTTCAACGTGCGATCTTCTAGCTTTTTACATTTTTGCACTGGGACATCTAAAATCTAAATCTAAAATAGACAAATTTAGGCAGTATCTATTAAGAAATTGACAGGTTTTCACATCTGAAGCTAAGAATGACATATTCTGATAGTTGCAATGAAAATTTGAGAGATTTCAATGGTTTTAATTGAGAATTTGACGTATGCGAACTGTTGCACTTAAAAATTTGATAGATACATTTTAAAACTTAAAAATTTTAAAAGTGGGATATTATCTATAAAACAGATTCAGGCAGTATCTATTGAAAAATTGATAGTATTTCACAGCAGAATTTTATAGATTTTGAAAGTCTCAGTCGGGAATTGTACATTTAGAAAGTTGTTGAAAATTTAACAGAATTTGGCAACTATAATTGTAAACAGATTTCGACAGTTTTTAATTAAATTTGACATACAGGGTGATTCAAAAGGAGGCGTCCAAACATGTAGGTGTAATTGGTGATATTTAAATGCCGTCATAACAAATTAGCATTTGTTTTACTTATTTTGTATTATGACTTCCATTTAACAGAACTTGATAAATACTAAGAAATCTTCTGTAACTAGATAACGGTTGGAAATAAGGAAATAACGGTTAGCTGATAGATGGTTCAGCAGATGGACAAATTCTTTGAAAACAATGCAAAGAAGCACAACTAGCATTTCCAAAATGATTTCGATAAGTATGTTGTTTTTAGTGAGATCATTGAAAATATTGCGTCGAAATGAATAAAAAATATACTTTAAGATAATATTTGATACTACTATGGGGTTTCAAGCTACCCTTAGCACTAAATAAAAGGGGCCTGTCAGAAATCCCGGCCTGGGGGCCTGGGCTAGAATGTGGGGCCCATGGGTCAACAATTGTCTAGACAAAAGTCTGTGAAATACCGGAAGTGTGACCGCCATTAAAGAGTGATTTGTGATTTGAGTGGCCCTTTTGTAGTTGTGATTGGCCCTACCATACTATCAGTCGACGACTCGATTAAAAACGACCTATATTATGACACATAGCGGCCGCCCTAGATCTTAGGTAAGCCTTCTCTGTTCTGCGCGTGGTGCTAAAATACCGGAAGTGTGACCGCCATTAAATCGTGATTTGTGATTAGAGTGGCCCCTTTTGTAGTTGTGATTGGCCCTACCATACCATCAGTCGAGTACTGGATTAAAAACTACCTAGAGTACGGCACATATCGGCCGTCCTAGATCTTAGGTAAGCATTCTATGCTATACGCGTGGTGCTAAAATACCGGAAGTGTGACCGCCATTAAAGCGTGATTTGTGATTAGAGTGGCCCTTTTGTAGTTGTGATTGACCCTACCATACTATCAGTATGGAATAAATACTGGAATAAATACGACCTAGATAACGACACATATCGGCCGCCCTAGATTTTAGGTAAGCCTTCTCTGTTCTACGAGTGGTGTTAATACCACCAACTATATTTAAGCCGGTTGCTCGTGGGTTTATCTATGGTTTTATCTACGGTTTACAACTGCACATCATACCTCCGAGTACGACTGCTTTGCGTACATAAAGTACGCACTTTAGTACGTACATAACTACATACAACTAACTACATAACTAAAGTACGTACTTTAGTACGTACATAACTACATACAACTAACTACATAACTAAAGTACGTACTTTAGCCCCGTTGAAAACTAATGCACTTTTCCACTACGTCTATCAAAACATTACGAAATTATACGGACAAGACAACATGATATTGTTTATTATTCATAACCGCGGTAAATCATAGATAAACGTGAAAAACTCGGTCAAACCCATGTTGGTATACACGTTGGGCAAGCAACAGAAGGCTAACGACATTGCCGATTCGTAATTGCGCTGGTATCGTACGGAGATCGGAGGCTCGTAATTGCAGCTCGCATCCATTAATCAATTATTCCCGGGACGTCACGCTGCGCACAGGAGGACGCTTGAAACCGCAGTGTCTAGGACGGGATGAACTTAACGGAGACTTAATTAAATTACAGTCGATACCAACGCATCCACTTTCATGTCTTATTACTACAACTTATTATTACAACAAAATTAATTAACCGAGACTACTTCTTCTGCACCGAAAAACGCGCTAATAAGCTGCTTGGAATTCCCTGCAAGCAAGCTGAAGTACATCTACAGAATTGGAATTAGGGGATGAAAATAGCGTGTTTCTCTGAATACAGGCGAGCCTTTGTAATAAACATGACGTCAATCATAACTCGTGGAATAAGAAGAAGCAATTCTTTTAGATGTATTCTCTAGTTAGTGAGTTCGCTGAAACCGAATTATAAAGTAATAAGCTAGAATAGTCTGAGATCGATTAATCAACCGTATCGGTATACAATGTATAAGAAACAAATTTAACATTTATGAAAATTGAGCACTAATGAAAGCGAAAGTAACTTAGTATGAAGGTGAAACGAACAGAAAAAACAACGAAAAATCTAGTCAGATGAAACCAGAGCAGGAGAAGTAGAATTGATTGGCAGAGAAAATTTCAGATACAATCAAGAGTACTAAAATTCTTTAAAAGTTCAACGTCCAAGAAGCACCAAGATCAACCATCACAGAATCCACGATTCGCCAGGAACGGTAACAAATGACTGATAAAATATCACACAAGTCTATTTATGGGAGTATATTTTAATAACGTTGATTGATCACTGCCCAAATCGTTCAATCTCCTCCCTCAGTATTACCAAAGATGTAAGGGGAAAATATGGATGTATACGGATTATCCATCCGTGGTAGGTCATCCATTGGCGTCCGCTCGTTACGGCCGAGAGGAATTCAAATGGAACCGGCCATCCGATGACCGTCCAGGGATTAACTGCGCATGCAAATTTGTGCGCTGCTGCCACCTAGCAACGGCGATGCACGGCATGCTCCAGCAAGCGAAGAACAACGAGTTCTTGAATCTCGTCAGCCTAACGACCCATCAAGGCTCGGAATCAAAAAGAAATTTCAGCTTTATGGCAGCTAACTTCTGCGGCATAGACAGGACTGAGCCAGAGGTCCTTGCAAAAATGAAGACGCTCATAAAGCTTGGCGAGTGCCGCATGAATTGCAGATACTGTACAGCCATGTACTTTTTACACGTTTTAAAAGACCTTTTACACATCGTATCTTACAACATTTATCTTTGATCATAAAGATTTACCAATAAAATAATTTGATTTGATTACACAGGCCAACCACAAAAAAAACTTTTTGTGTATGATTACCTAATTCTTATCGTTTTAAGTATGCTTATTCCAAAAATAACATTTAAAATGCCGTATCACCCACCATTTGTTCACATTTTAACATTTTCTCTATATAGCTAGGCAAAGCAGCTCTGATTCTCTAGAAACTTAGAGATGATCCCCTTCCACTAGCGCGCATCGAAAGTCGTGGCGGTTTCACAGCCCACTTGTCGTCGGCTTCACAGTCCAAGTTGTATTTGAAAATCAAGCAGTACGTGTTTGCATTGTTGCTATCAAAATAAGATTCTAATTTAGCAGTTAGTGTTCAGTTATGGCTAGTCGTTGTTGTGTGAACAGCCCTGACAGATTTTGTTATACGAGGGTGGTCTGAAAAGTTTCCGACCTAACAAAGATACAAGACATTTTTTCAGATTTTTTTTTTTTGTTTTTCTACATAGTCTCCTTATTAAAAGTCTCCAATTAAAAGAACTCCATGACTATCCCAAAAAAAAAAACCAATCACTTTCCCAGCCGAAAAAACAATTTTTGGTTTTTTTAGAGCTGATTCTCCCTTTGCAGTCCACTGTTTGGACTGTATTTTTGATTCGGACGTATAATGGTGTATCCAAGTTTCATCTACAGTAACTAATCGTCGCCAAAACTCGGATTTATTGCGCCTAAACTGCGCCAACAGAGCGTTGGAAATGTTCATTCGAACACGTTTTTAGTCTAACGTGAGCAAACGCGGCACCCAACGCGCGGATAGCTTTCTCATGTCTAAATTTTGATGTAATATGTGACAAACACGTTCTTTTGACATGTTCATAACCTCTGCTATCTCTCTCACTTTAATTCGGCGGTCGTCTAGCACTATTTGGTGAACTTTGGCGGTGTTTTCGTCGGTAGTTGCACTTTTTGGACGTCCCGAACGTTCATCGTCTACCAAGCTCTTACGGCCATGTTTAAATTCAGCTGCCCAAAATTTCACCGTCGTAAATGATGGTGCAGAGTTCCCATATATAGAATCCATCTCAACTTTGATTTGCGTAGGCGTATTGCCTTTCAAAAACAAATATTTGATGACAGCTCGATACTCGATTTTGTCCATTTTCATAAAAACACTCACATCAACACACTCAAACGACTGTTACATAACAACTGCGCATCCAAAATGGCTGAAATTTTGTGTGGGACCTACTGAGGCATGCGTAAACATATTCCCGAACTTATGTAAATAAGTGCTGCCATCTTCTGGTTGAGGTCGGAAACTTTTCAGACAACCCTCGTATTTGTGGGGAATTTGTGATTAAGAAACGCCAACGGAACATTACAGAATTTGTTAGAAAAGTATATTTCTCATATTTTGGAATTAAACTTGGTGATCAGGACACATCTTGGGCGCCACATAAGGTATGTTATACTTGTGTAGAAGACCTTAGAAAATGGTCAAGAAAGAAGAAAGCATCATTTAGATTTGCCATTCCAACGGTATGGAGGGAGCCAAGGAATCATTCAGACGATTGCAACTTTTGTTGCATAGATGTTACTGGTTACAATTCAAAAAACACAAAAAGGGAATTCAGAGCCCTAACCTACCATCTGCAATTCAGCCAATAGGCCATAGTTCGAATCTGTCTGTTCCTCAACCACCAGTGGCTATTGGTAACTTTTAGTCTGGATAACATGTCAAATGATGAATCTTCCTGCGATGAAGATGAATCAGTTAATGATGAGTTTCAGTGTCCCGTAAACAGTGTGGAAGGTCAGTCGTTTACTCAAACTGAGGTAAATGATTTGGTCAGAGATTTGGCCTTAAAAAAGGAGAAAGCTGAACTGCTTAGCTCCAGACACAAGGAAAAGAACTTGTTAACAACTGAAACTTCAATTCGTGTGTACAGAAGAAGAGAGCAGCAATTTGCTCATTTTTCAAACAAGAACATGATTTAGTGTATTGGTCGAATATTGCCGGTCTGGTGAATAGACTACAAAAAGTACTAAAACTTTTTTCTTCAACTTTTTTTTTGTTTCTGTATTAATAACAGAAATATTTGCTATGTCACAATAAATCAAACAGACTGTATAGCCTAAATGCACAAAATTGAAGACGTCTTGACATTAATGACATAATGCTGTGACATTAGCGTTCTCTAAAAAGATATTGCACTAGATCTTCAAAAGAAATCACTTTTTAAATGATCGTAGATAAATAACTATTAATACTTTAAGTTTAAGTCTTCTTAGTTGTAATGGTCTTTTAACTGTTTCTTGTATTTTGTATTTGCATTATTTGTGCATAGTACCTAATACCTAATACCTTCCGAAAAATGCATTTAAATTGAAGGGACAACACAATCCTCGAAATTTGTCGACCAGTGTAATCAAAAGTTAGAAGCTGCATCTCTGCAGAGCTTTGCGTTATAAATATAATCCAAGGAAAATAGGAAAATAGCCGAAACTTCAATTCGTGTGTACAGAAGAAGAGAGCAGCAATTTGATCATTTTTTCAAACAAGCACATGATTTAGTGTATTGGTCGAATATTGCCGGTCTGGTGAATGAGTTTGGAATTGAATACAAAAAAGAAGAATGGAGGCTGTTCATCGATTCCTCTAAACGTAGTTCAAAAACCGTTCAATTAAACAATGGTAAGATTACCTGTTGCTCATTCTGTACTCATGAAGAAGAGAAACTAAACTACTCGAATAACATGCATGCTTCTTGGCCAGCAACGTGATTTTACTATATTCCCATGTTTCCTATGTGAATGTCATAGAAGGGCACGAGAACAGTATTGGCCTAGAAAGAATTGGCCTGTAAGAAAATCTTTAAAGCCAGGAGAAAAGAACATTCTACGGGAACATCTGGTAGATCAACACAAGATTATGCTGCCTCCATTGCACATACAATTAGGCCTCATAAAACAATTTGTGAAGGCCTTACCTAAAGATGGGCAGTGTTTCAAATACCTTTGTGAAAGGTTTCCGCAATTGTCTGAAGCAAAATTAAAATAGGGTATCTTTGTTGGAACCGATAATAGAAACATGATGTTTGATCCTCAATTTGAACTACATATGACAATAAATGAAAAAAAAAGCGTGAATTGCATTTAAACATGTTGTAAATAAGTTCCTAGGCAACAAAAAAGACCCAGACTATCAAGCAATTGTTGCCAATATGCTGCTTGCCTTAAAAAAATTGGGATGTTTAATAAGCCTCAAAGTTCACTTTTCAAACACTCATTTACAATTATTTCAGGACAATTTAGGTGATGTAAGTGAAGAACAAGGTAAGCATTTTCATGAAGATTTAAAAGTGATGGAAAAACGTTTTCAGGGATGCTGGAACACCATCATGATGGGAGAACAAAAGAGACAAAGAAAATATACAGAAATGGACATGTAAAGCCTTTCAAGAATGTAATGTTAAGAATATAAAGCCATCTTCTATGTTTAAATAAACTTCTGTTGGTATTTTAAAAGTAGTTTACTTTTCAAATTTATTGCATATTTAACATATTTGCCCATATCTCACTAGATCAAATTGTGACTAAACTATGGGTGATGGGAACGAACAGATTCAAATTTCAGAAGAACAATTGAAAATCAAATAAACACTTGAAAGCTATAAGCTTCATTTTCTTTAATGAAACACCCTGTATATTTTATTTATTTCTAATAGGCAATAACATTACCTTTATAATAATACCACATAATTACCCTTTCTTATACAAATAACGCGACAATTGCCAATAAATGAAATTTATGAGTTGCTATGAATTACAATTTAAAGTGTCTGTTCAAACTGACCTCTGTTGTTTGCAATACATTCTTCAGATCTCTTTATTAAATTTCGTCGTGCTTTTTGCAACATGCGTGGTGTTATTTGGCCACATGCCCTACGAATACGATTTTTCAGATCATCTAGATTTTCTGGACAAGTAACATAAACTTTTTGCTTTAAAAATCCCCAAATAAAATAATATAAAATAGACAGATCTGGCGATCTTGCTGGCCAGTTTCTGGGGCTACCATTTGCAATCAATTTCCCACCAAACTTTCTTTCCAAAATATCATTGTCAATTCTTGCGTTATGGGGAGGAGCTTCATCTTGCTGAAACCACATATCATGACGTATTTCTAGGGCGATATCATCCAAATAATCTTCAAATTCTGTCAAAACAAAGTTGGGATATCGCGCCGCATTGAATGTTCCTTGATACAAAAAGGACCTATTATAGTATCACCTAACACACCAAGCCACAGATTAACTGCAAATCTGTGTTGGAATCTGCATTCCCGAATTTGACGTGGATTCTCACGCAATGGTCGTTTTTTCGGTTCATTGTTGGTTAGATTCATCGCTCCAAAGAATTAGATTTAGTAAATGTTGATTATTGTTAAGCCAATTACAAAATATTACCCTCCTATCAGAATCACCATCTCTTAAACCTTGAACGAATTTAATTTTATGCGGTCTCATTTTATGTTTTCTTAGAATAGAAAATATTTTATACAGACTTATTCCTTAGGCAGCCACTGCTTCACGTATTGAATTTCGTGGATGTGCTCTAAAATAGGCCAATATCAAAACTTCATTATTTCCTTCACGTTCATTTCTTGCCCTTCGCAATTTATTATTAAAACAGCCATTTCTCCGTAAATTTTGTTCAAGCCTTGCAAAAGTGCGATAATGTGGTTGTCTTCTTTCTGGATACATGTTTCCATAAGTGATACTAGCTTCTCTAGAATTATCGTTGCATCTAACGAAGACCTTCAGCATATCAATTTTTTCATCGTTAGTGTAATAATTATCAATTATGTGAATCAACAATACGCAGGACGGGAAGTTACTAAGCCACTTTGACATTAAAGCGATAGCAAATTGTTTTACATGCAATTGTAATTCATGGTAACTGATAAATTTCATTTATTGGCAATTGTCGCGTTATTTGTATAATAAAGGGGTACTTATGTGGTATCATTATAAAGCTAATGTTATTGCCTATTATAAATAACCAAAATATACAGGGTGTTCCTTAAAAGAAAATGAAGCTTATAGCTTTCACGTGTTTATTTGATTTTCAATTGTTTTTCTGAAATTAGGATTAAATGTACGACAAAAAGTACTAAAACTTTTTTCTTCAACTTTTTTTTTGTGTCTGTACTAATAACAGAAATATTTGCTGTGTCACAATAAATCAAACAGACTGTATAGCCTAAATGCACAAAATTGAAGACGTCTTGACATTAATGACATAATGCTGTGACATTAACGTTCTCTAAAAATATATTGCAGTAGATCTTCAAAAGAAATCACTTTTTAAATGATCGTAGATAAATAACTATTAATACTTTAAGTTTAGGTCATCTTAGTTGTAATGCTATTTTAACTGTTTATTCTATTTTGTAATATTGCATTATTTGTACATAGTAAATACCTTCCGAAAAATGCATTTAAATTGAAGGGACAACACAATCCTCGAAATTTGTCGACCAGTGTAATCAGAAGTTAGAAGTTGCATCTCTGCAGAGCTTTGCGTTATAAATATAATCCAAGGAAAATAGTCAAAACCTATCTAAATATTATTGAATCTTGAACTTCTCTAGAAAACCTGATGCAAGCTCCAACAGAGTCAAGTTCAGGCCATGATTTATTTCGGAAGCGAACACGTGGCGGCCTTGATTATCTCGAAAACTTTCACCAAACGTACGGAATGCTCCAATAAAAAATAACGATTATCTAACTGGCCACATGTTCTCGCTCCTCTTCGGCAATCATTCGAACGCCATTCCTGTGGGATCGCCACGTAGCTGGCCGTCGAAGAGAAGGTTGTCGCGATGCCTCCTCGTGTTCTCAGACTGTCCAAAACCCTCCTCCGCCTCACCGACAGCGAGGAGTGGCTCTATTTTCGGAGGGTTCATTAACACGACGCTGAAAATAAATGTCCCCGAGACGACCCAGCCTTGGTCGATGGAAAAGTCGTGACGGTCCAACGCCTCTCTCGAATGCATGTATGTAGAGACGTATGAGTGTGCACGCGAAGGGCGGAATTGAATTGCTGATGAGATATTCAGACATGGGGGTGTGAATAATTTCATGCTAACGACGTGCTATGATCGTGTAAGATAGTTCTGCGATTCTATTATTTAAAAATGTTGTACAATACAGCAATGTTTGATACAACTTAATGTAATATAACCCCTGTTATATAATGTAGTCATAATACAACCCCTGTTGGGTTATATTAATATATTATACAACGAGCGTATAATGAGCCATTATACGCGAGTAGTTTACTATTCTTTGTCCACAACGATATTTTATAGCACTCGTAAATGTAAACGATATTGACGTTTCGACGTTTCAATTTAATTATGACACATTGCGGACTACTCGATAAAATAAACAAATAAATGAGCCACAGGCATGACAGATTAAGTTATATTGACGGTTAACAATTGGTGCCATAGAAGGGTTACGGTGGCGTAGGAGTCTAAACGCCGGAGGACTGTATGCGATATATTGCTCGAGTACCTGGTTAAATAACGTGAAGGTGAAATTTTAATTCTTTTAAAGCTACAAATTATAAAAGTCCAAATGACATTTCGATAGTGTATAATAATATTATACATCCTATGCAGAGAAAAGAGAGGGAAATCCTTAGCAGAAGCCGTAGCACACCTGAAGAAGATGTCAACTTAAGAATATAACACTATATCGCTCTTGTAAAAAACAATAATAATTTTAAATTAATCAAAGTACATAAGTTTTTCTGTAACTATTGTTGCGAATAAAGGGGTATATAATAATATTATACACGGTTGGCAGTGTATAATGGATCTGGCAGTGATAAATAGATATAATTATAATTGAGGAAACATAACTATAATAAGTATATTATGAGATAGTCGTGGATAAAGTACATTATGTTACCATACTTACGCACATAATGAAAGTATTATTTGTGGGTCATAGATAATAGTACATTACACAACGAGCGTATAATAATTGACGCACGCAATCCGTTGAAATTATCAATTTTCTATTTGTTTAACAATGTCCAGTCCTAAGCATTCTCGACATCGAATACGTGACAAAACTGTATCATAATCAACCTCGGATTCTAAAAATATTATCCTTTTGAACTAATAAAATGTTGGGTGTAAAAACGTACACATCAAAGGGGGTTTAACCGAGAATTTTATGAGTTCAATATAAAGCTAAATATAGACTGCTACGTCCTCATAGCAGGGTGGTGCTAAACCTGTTTTTGTAATTTAGTTCATATTACGATTGAAGTGGTAAGAGCAATAAGGGTTTAAGTGCGGAAACTTTTCATTTAGAGAAATTAAATTTTGTCGTAATTTTCGTAATTTCAATTTGTTATTGTAAGCTTAGAGGCGATATTTATAATATTTCACACTGTGAAAGTAGAAGGATCTACAAGAGTTTATAGAATGTTGTTGAATAGTTTATTGCAAGCGTTTATAGAACTCTAAAGACGTAAATAGTAAGTATCATTTCATAGCTTTGACTATTGTAGGAACACGCATTTTTTTTCTGGCGATATTTATAATATTTCACAATGTGAAAGTAGAAGGATCTACAAGAGTTATAGAATGTTGTTGAATAGTTTATTGCGAGCGTTTATAGAACTCTAAAGGCGTAAATAGTAAGTATCGAATCATAGCTTTGACTATTGTAGGAACACGCAAGCTACGATAGTATCATTGTATCATTAGAATTTTGACAGCAATAATGCAATTTTGACAACAATAATGCAATTTTGATTATTAAAACAAACAAAAAATTGCAGTAATATACTGACATTTTACCCAAAAAGTATCAGTATCAGGCACTGATCTTCGGAATGTTGACAGAAATAACTTCAATTTTAATAAAAAAAAAAAAAAAATCCTAGTGAACGTCAGTAGAATTAAAGCTTTGACAGTATATCATTGCAATTTTGACAGTAATAATTGCACATTGCACATACTGCAAAATTGTTGGTTTTTATTCTCAAAATTGTAATGATACAATGATATTATTGTAGCTTTAATGATAGTTTCATTGTATCATTGCAATTTTGACTATAAAAACTAAAAAAAATTGCAGCAATGTAGGGACATTTACCTAATAAGTATATGAGGCACTAATATTACGAATGTTAAACAAGCAAGTGGCAGTAATCTTAGAAATTATGTAGAACTGGGTAAAATGTAAGTACATTACTGCAAAATTGTTGGTTTTTATTGTCAAAATTGTATTGTTGCTGTCAAAATTGTAATGATACAATCATAGCTTTAATGATAGTATCATTGTATCATTGCAAATTTGACAAACATAATGAAATTTTGACTATAAAAACAAAACAAACAATGTAGTAATGTAGTGACATTTTACCCAAAAAGTATATTAGGCACTAATCTTACGAATGTTGACAGAAATAACTTAAATGTTAACAAAAATAAAAATAAATCTAGTGACCGTCGGTAGAATTAAAGCTTTGACAGTATGTCATTACAATTTTGACAGTAATAATTGAAATATGCACATTAAAAATTAACAACTTGGCAGTGATCTTAGGAATTATGTAGAATTGGGTAAAATGTAAGTATATTACTGCAAAATTGTTGGTTTTTATTGTCTATTGTTTAATTGCTAATTTTGACAACAATAATACAATTTTGACTATTTGACTATTGAACTTTCAAAGTTTTTTAATCTGAGACCATTGACCATAAATACGCAATAATATATTTTAGTTTTTGCGATTATTTGTTAATTTTCTGCATTTGTTCTAGAAAACTATAGATATACTATATCGTTTTCTCGGTTACACTACTAAATAAAGCAATATTACATTGTAATGGTGACAGAAATAATTGAAATTTGCACATTAAGAAGTAAAAACTTGGCAGTGATCTTAGAAATTAGGCAGAACTGGGTAAAATGTAAGTACATTACTGCAAAATTGTTGGTTTTTATGATTTTTTTAATGAATGATTGCTGTCAAAATTGTGTCAAAATTTGCACATTAAAAAGAAATAACTTCACAGTGATCTTAGAAATTATCCAGAACTCGATAAAATGTAAGTACATTACTTCAAAATTGTTGTTTTTTATAGTCAAAATTGCATTATTGCTATCCAAATTCTAATGATACAATGATACTATCGTAGCTTTAATGCGAGTATCATTGTAGCATTGCAATTTTGACAAATATATGAAATTTGGAATATAAAAACGAAAAAAAAAAATGTAGCAATGTAGTGACATTTTAGCCAAAAAATATATTAGGTACTAATCTTTAGAATGTTGACAGAAATAACTTAAATTATAATAAAAATAAAATATTACTAGTGAACGTCAGTAGAATTAAAGCTTAGGCAGTATATCTTTGCAATGTTTACAGTAATAATTGCAATTTTGATAGTAACAATTGACATTTGCACATTAAGAAGTAGAAACTTGGTAAAATGTAAGTTCATTGCTACAAAATTGTTGGTTTTTATAGTCAAAATTGCATTATTACTGTCAAAATTGTAATGATACAATGATAGCTATCATAGCTTTAATGATAATATCATTGTATCATTGCAATTTTGACAAACATAATGCAATTTTGACAAACATAATGCAATTTTGACTCTTAAACAAAAACATTGTAGTAATGTAGTGGACATTTTACACAAAAAGTATGTTAGGCACTAATCTTTAGAATGTTGATAGAATTGATTTAAATTTTAACAAAAAATAAAAAAAATCTAGTGAACGTCAGTAGAATTAAAGCTTTGGCAGTATGTTATTGCAATTTTGACAGAAATAATTGCAAATTTGACAGTAATTGAAATTTGCACATTAAAAAGTAACATCTTGGCAGTGACCTTAGAAATTATATAGAACTGGGTAAAATGTAAATACATTTCTGCAAAATTGTTGGTTTTTATAGTTAAAATTGCATTATTGCTGTCAAATTTGTAATGATACAATAATACTATCATAGCCTTAACGATGGTATCATTGTATCATTGCAATTTTGATAAACATAATGCAATTTTGACCATAAAAACAAAATAATTTACAGTAATGTGGTAATTTACAGTAATTTTACCCAAAAAGTATATTAGGTATTAATCTTTAAAATGTTGCCAAAATAACCTAAATTTTAACAAATAAAAAAAATCAAGTGAATATTAGTAGAATTAAAGCTTTGGCAGTATGTCATTGCAATTTTGACAGTAATAACTGCAATCTTAACAGTAATAATTGCAATTTTGACAGTAATACTTGCAATTTTTATAGTAATAATTCAAATTTGCACATTAAAAAGTAACAAGAGTTGGCAGGGATCTTAGAAATTATGCAGTATTGGGTAAAATGTAAGTACATTACTGCAAAATTGCTGTCAGAATTGTAATGATACAATCATAGCTTTAATGGTAGTATTGCAATTTTGACATCAATAATGCAATTATGACTATAAAAACATTTTTTTTTTAGTAATACACTGACATTTTACCATAAAAGTATATTAGGCATTAACCTTTGGAATGTTGACAGAAATAACTTCAATATTAACAAAAATAAAAAAGTCTAGTGTCAACGTCAGTAGAATTAAAGCTTTGACAGTATATACTTGCAATTTTGACAGTAATAATTTAAATTTGCACATTAAAAAGTAACAACTTGGCAGTGATCTTAGAAATTATGTAGTACTGGGTAAAATGTAAGTACATTCCTGCAAATTTTTTTGTTTTTATTGTCAAAATTGCATTATTGCTGTCAGAATTGTAATGATACAATGATACTATCATAGCTTTAATGGTAGTATCATTGCAATTTTTACAGCAATAAAGCAATTTTGACTATAAAAACCATAAAATTTGCAGTAATATACTGATATTTTAGCCGAAAAGTATATTAGGCACTAATCTTAGGAATGTTGGCATTAATAATTTAAATTTTAACCAAAATAAAAAAATTCATTACTGCAAAATTGTTGGTTTTTAGTGTCAAATTTGCATTGCATTTGCAATTGCTATGATTCTATCTTTAATGATAGAACAACATATCTTTAATGATAGTTTCATTGCAACTTTGACAGCAATAATGCCATTTTGACTATAAAAACAAAACAAAAATGTAGTAATATACTGACATTTTGCCTAAAAAGTATATTAGGGACCAATCTTTGAAATGTTAATAGAAATAACTTACATTTTAACAAAAATAAAAAATGTCTAGAGAACGTCAGTAGAATGAAAGCTTTGACAGTATATATCATTGCATTTTTGTCAGTAATAATTGCAATTTTGATAGTAATAATTCAAATTTGCACATTAAAAAATAACAACTTGGCAGTGATCTTAGAAATTAGGTAGAACTGGGTAAAATGTAAGTTCATTGCTACAAAATTGTTGGTTTATTATAGTCAAAATTGCATTTGGCTGTCATATTGTAATGATACAATGATACTATCATAGCTTTATTGATAGTATCATTGACAATTTTGACAATCATAATGTAATTTTGTCTATAAAAAGAAAAAAAAAATGCAGTAAAATACTGACATTTTACCCAAAAAGTATATTAGGCACTAATTTTTTGAATGTTGACAGAAATAACTTCAATTTTAACAAATAAAAAAATTCTAGTCAACGTCAGTAGAATTAAAGCTTTGGCAGTATATAATTGCAACATTGACAGTAATAATTGTAATTTTGACAATAATAATGACAACTTTGACAGTAATAATTAAAATTTGCTCATTTAAAAATAAAACCTAGGCATTCATCTTTGAAATGTCAACAGGTATAACTGAAACGGTACAAAACATGATAATTTGCCAGTAACCTTTGAAATTTTGGTAGAATTATACATTTGACAGTTCATAAATTGTCATTTTGATACTGAAAATTAAAATTTGTCAGTAGTGTACAGTTAGTACAGTTTGACAGTAACAGTCAGTACTGTTTTTATTGAATTTTATTGAAATTAAAGCTTTGACTAAATATTTTATATATAGTCATTTATCGTGACTGGGTAAATAACGCTCGTTTTGAGTATAAAAAAAAATAAATTCAAAACGTGCGTTATTTACCCATTCATAATAATGGAGTTTAAACAAGTATCCGCCAAATCTATTTTCATGTTAGTCATTTATCGTATATCCACATATGATTGCAGGTTTGATATCTATCAATCAATCAATCAATCAATTTATTCATGTTATTGGCTTTGCAGCCTAATAATTGTCATCAATAGTATATCATAATCGATAGTTATCAATTCAATTTTGGAAAGTATATTGAATGTAACAAAATAATAATACTGAGGGCAATAATTTCTTAATTGTTCTGGTTCCATTTTTTCAAGGTTAAATTTTGACAATAAAAACGAAAAACTTTGCAATAATGTACTGACATTTTACTCAAAAATTATGTTTGGTACTAATCTGAGAATTTTTGCAAAAATTACATAAATTTTACCAAAAATTAAAAGTTGCTAGTAATCTTTGAATGTCAGTACAATTAAATATTAGTAATAATTGCAATTTTGACAGTAATAATTGCAATTTTGACGGTAATAATTGCAATTTTGACAGTAATAATTGAAATTTGCTCATTAAAAAGTAAAAACTTGGCAGCAAACTTAGCAATGTTAACAAGAATTGATAGAAATTACTGGCAAATTATAATTTTATCATTTCAGTAAAGTATAATTTGTCAGTAATCTTTGAATTTTTTATAGAATTACATATTTGGCAGTTTATCATTGTACAGGTACACTTAGCCAGTACACGCGCTAGTTCACTTCAGATTCTGAAGGTCACAGGGAATGCAGGAACTGCCAGGAATTAAGCAAAGAAGTTATCAGATACCTTTTGTGCTATCTCTCGTATTTCAGGGTGTGTACAGCTCATTTCTTGTTCAGTACTCATTTATATTCGTTGGAAACATCAATGTCAAATTTTGATTGATGAGATGATAATATTTAATTTTAAATGATTGTAATTATTCTAGTAGTGAACTGTTGTGAATACTATTATAGCCTCGGGTCATGTAACACTCGGCGATATCAATAGAAGAAAACCACACACTATTATCATAGCTATTTAAAGTTTCTATTTGTTTGCCTCTCTAGGGAGGAAAAGTAGAACTTTCATCCCTCATATGAGGGAGGAAAGTGTGTACTTTCTATTAAGGGAGGAGCAAAATGTAATTTAGGACGCTATTAGTAGACCTACATGTTTGCTCTTTTAGTATTTTTTTTTTATTTGGTTGAGTAGTCAATAAATCAATAAAAGATCCAGGTCGAAACTAGTCCATGTAAATTAAAGACTGAATCTTCATTACCTGATAGTGCTTACTACTTCTTTAAACCTACTTAATCAGAATGGATCTAAACACATTTAAATAAATCAGTAAATTTTTTTTAGTTATTTAATTCCATACACTATAAAGGGTATTAGTGCCTACTTCCCAGGCCCAACCCCTACGTCATCATTAATGATATGAAATGTGGTCTTATTGTCAATTAATCGCTGCTGCAATGCGGTGGACAGAAAAAAAAATGTTTGGAGACAGTTGCTGGACTAATAAAAAAAAGTTTCTCCTGATTACGAAAAATTGTATCTATTTGTCTATCTTATGGAGGCGGCGCCGTAAATACCGTGAGCGCCTAGCCTTTTCTCCCCTTTTGGAATAAAGGACGTCAGCACAGTGTTCAGTCTGACATTTAATAATGAAACTGGGGGAGAGCGAAATTCGTGCGCGCAAAAGTTCAACACGCTAAAAAAAAAGCGTACCTCACGACCTCTAGACGTATGCATTCCGTAAAAATCCGTTTCGATCCAAGATATTGTATTATCAAAAGGAGAAAATTGCGCTTATTAGAAAATGTATCTCAAGATGTTTCAGTACAGCGGAAATCCGTTAGAAACGAATACGTTTAAGTGTTTCCGAAATGGCGTAATTGTCACTAGAAAATTTTAGATATTATTTTATCAAAAAGAGAAAATTGCGCTTATTAGAAAATGTATCTCAAGATGTTTCAGTACAGCGGAAATTCGTTAGAAACGCATACATATAAGTGTTTCCGAAATGGCGTAATTGTCACGAGAAAATTTTAAGTGGGTCCCTATTATTTATTTGTGAAACACCTACCTTCGTCAGCTGGTGGAGTTGGTGTCTCCTCTCTGGGAGTTTTCTCGCCTTCCAACAAATCCGCCTCGTGTTTCTGCAGGTTCATTTCCGTCTCCAGGGTAACTTTGGCCATCAAGTCAGCGTTCGGAATTGCGTCGAATGCGTTGTTGTTTACGGACTGCTCTGCGATTTTCGTGGGTGATAGCAGTACGTCGTCCACTGCGTCCACATCTGTTTCAGGACCCAAGTCCTCATCGTCATCAAAGTCCTCTGTCGTCCTTTTTCCGTTCGCAGATCTGTCCAAGAAGAACTCGCTGCTCGCGCCGTTAGGCTTGTAACCTTCGTTTAAGTAGTGCAGGAGACCGTCCTTCTGGGCTAAAATCTCCGATCCGTTTGAGTTGGTGAACGGGTTGTTCGTGGCATTGGCGTTGTCCAAACCCGCCTCCATAGTGGTTGCGTTGCGGGCTGCCCAATGGGCCTCCGCTGCTATCTTGGACGGTTCGCGTAGAAAGACCACTATCACTGAGATGTTATCGGCAGAACCCTGTTCTTTCGATAACTGGACCAAACGCTGGGATATTGAGTCTATATCGTCTGAAACAAACAAACATCGAAAATCATTACCAAAATTGACATTTTTAATTTAAAGTACAAATTCAAAAATTAAGAACAATATTTAAATCTAAGTTCAGAAGAAATATAGCGGGAATCGATATAAAGGCAAACCGATATCAGAAACATATTCTGATATTCCGAAATAGATTAGCTACTGCCAACGTATTAGTAAATTAAAATATTATATTAGATAGTAATAGCTGTTTATGCACCAAGGGCGAAGATGCACGAAGATTACGCCCGGAGAACGATGAAATCCAGCTCGAGGGCTTTAGCCCAAAAGATGGATATCGTTCGATGGCCTTAATCATTCGGTGACGCCGTGGTGCAATACAAGATTTTATTTTTCACTTTTTCTTAAAAAAAAAACAAAATTGGCATCTCCAGGGCGCAATGAATTCATTACGCCCCGGATGTTATGGACTTGTTAATATGAAAATACGCTCCAGGGCATAATGAATTCATTACGCCCTGAAGATGCCAATTCTTTATTAGTTTTTTTTTTTTTTAAGAAAAAGTGAAAAATTAAATCTTTTATGCACCATTACGCCATCTTATTACGCCCTAGTTGTTATGGACATGTTTACATATCTCGTATCCTAGGAGTTATCATTCAATTATAGTAAAAATACATGAAAACTACCTAAATACCGAAAACACTTAAAAGAGTGCAATACAAAAACCTAAAAATCGCAGAAAAGTTATTGTATGAAACATTTATAAAATATAACAGTTTCTTAAATGTTAGCCAATTGTGTGAAAATCGTAAATAATAATGTGTTAATACATCTAAACCACTTAATGAAAGTGTAACAAAAAAATTAAAAAAAAAAAACCACAGAAAAAGTATGTAAAGGGTAGAAGGTAGATTTTTCGTGAAAATATTATGAAGATGTGAAGTAACTCATCAGGAATCAATACAACACAATCATAACCATTAGATGAGACACGCAACAATTCAATTATCAATAACTTAATAATTAAAATTCAATAAAAATGTAATAAAATAAATAAGAAAATCGCAAAAAAAATATTCAAATTATAGAAAATTTATGTAAATTGTGGAAAATTTATTGAAAATATCACAGAAAATGTAAGCAAATTGCAGAAAATTTAATAAAAACATCAGAAGTTGCAACATTTCTCCCCTGAAATGAAATTACTCCAAACTTATGTTTCCAAAAATTTTTCTACGTGCTAGGAAATCTGGAAAACTAAAGCGTAGTGAAACTAAAGAAACAAAAAACCGAGAAAATTGCACAAAATGTTATTATAATATCAAAATGTACCGACATATAAATATACAACAAATTGCACAAATATTTTAGAAATTGTCACAAAGTTTTATAGAAATTCGTAGATGCGCAATCAAAAAATGCTAATATGTATTTTAACTTTGTTATACGGTGTGGACACTAAAACAGGCAGATACAAACAAACTGGTAGCATTCGAACGATTGTGTTATAGAAGGATTCTAAAGATATCTTGGGTAGACCGTGTCACAAATCTTGAGGTGCTTCAAAGAAGGTGCTCAACAAAGAAGAATAACTAATAAACACTGTTAAAGAGTCACAAATCTTGAGGTGCTTCAAAGGCTCAACAAAGAAGAACTAATAAATACTATTAAAAAACGGAACTTGCAATACCTGGGCTATATCATGAGAGGGGAACGCTAAAGGGTGCTGAGACTAATTATGGAAGGAAAGATAAGGGAAAAGAGAAGTATAGGAAGAAGAAGGATTTCCTGGCTTAGAAATAAATTTAAGGGAATGTTTCGGCCTAACATTCAATCAACTACACTACTCAAAATAATTATCGCATATTTTTAATTTTTTTTTCTACCTACAAATCAGGATTACATCGGCAACTTGAAAAAACAATAGTTTCATCCATACTGAATACCAGTTATAATTATATATTTTATTGTTTTATTTATTTTTTGTCAGGAGTAGTTACTGGTAGTAAGTATTATAAAGTTCTTTCTTGGTTTATATTGTTTTTATTATTTGAATTATTTCTTCTTCACCTGACTATGAAGAGAAAGACTATGAAACAACTGACTAGTTTCGGCTATTGTGAGCCATCTTCAGAGGTGTTATTCTACTTTTTTTTTAGTACAACATAAATGATATTAGATGAAATTTTTCATAAATGTTATAATGATAATAATGATGTATTAACCCATTATTAAATGCGATTTTCTGACAATTGGCTAACTTTTCAGAAACTTATATTTATAAAAGTTTCTTAGAATAAATTTTCTGCAATTTTTAGGTTTTTGTATGTGTATGTGTTTTTTGTATTTAGGTAGTTTTCATGTATTTTTATTTTTCACTTTACTATAATTGAATATATTGTGAGCCATCTTTAGAGGTGTTATTCTATATTTTTAAAGTACAACATATATGATATTAGATGAAATTTTTCATAAATGTTGTAAATAAAAAATGAAAATTATAAAATGTGTTATTCTAAAATTTGTTTTTTAGAATAACACCTCTGAAGAGGTGTTATAGCCGAAAATACTAGCCACTATAGCCACTATAGCCAAAAATAGTCAGGTGAAGAAGAAATAATAAAAATAATAAAAACAACATAAACCATGAAAGATCTTTATATTTAAATACTACCAGTAAGTACTCCTGACAAAGAAGAAATCAAACAATAAAAAATATTAAAAGAAATATATTATGGTGTTTTTTTTTAAATATACGATATTTTTTTTAAGTAGTGTATTATTAACACAAATAAATTACACTTACTCTTACGCTAACTATTTAAATCAGTTCAGTGACCATAAAGTAAAGATTGTCATGATGATATCCAATCTCCAATAGGAGATGGAACTTCAAGAAGAGTAAAATATCAAGAATAATAATAATAATAATAATCAAGAGTTGAAATATCTACAATTTCAATCAGAATATCAAAAGTTTTTGCGAACATTGTAGTAAACGGTTTTGTTAAGTTTTCTTAGAACTTAACAAGACCTTTATGAAACAGAAGATAATTAAAAACATTTTTTTTTTAATTGAAATTACAGAAAACGTAGTTGAATGTATTAATATCCAATTTAATAATAATTTAATAATTTGAAAGTAAAATATACAATTTTAATGAAATAATCCTTGAAGTTACAATAAATTTCCTAGATAGATAAATAGATATTTTATCCAACAGTGGAATTACTACAATAAATTTTCTAGATAGATAAATAGATATTTTATCCAATAGTGGAATTACTAAAAAAGTTTTATGGACCAAATATAAAATCATAAAATCAAGATCAAAAATCTACAATGTTAACAACAATATTAAAAATGTCAGAAATCTGATACTTTTAATATGTTTGTAACATTCTGGACGTTTTGCCTCTCTTCATCTATCGATTGCATATATGGCAAATTCAAATTTCCATTTCAATCCGTAACTCTATAACACTTATTCAGCAATAATATTTCCAATGTTGTATAACTTCATTGAAACTCGTCATATTCGTATTATCAACCATTAATATCAAAATATACAATTTTAATAAAATACTCGTTGTAGTTACAATAAATTTCCTAGATAAGTAAATATATATTTTATTCAACAGTGGAATTACTAAAAAAGTTTTATGGACAAAATAATCATAAAATCAAGATAAAAAATCTAGAATGTTAACAAAAAATATAAAAAAATGTCAGAAATCTGATACTTTTAATATGTTTGTAACATTCTGGACGTTTTGCCTCTCTTCATCTATCGATTGCATATATGGGAAATCCAAATTTCCATTTCAATCCATAACTCTATAACACTTATTCAGCAATAATATTTCCATGAATTGTTGTATAACATCATTGAAACTCGTCATATTCGTATTATCAAAAATGAATATCAAAACATACAATTTTAATAAAATCATCGTTGTAGTTACAATAAATATCCTAGATAGATAAATAGATATTTTATTCAACAGTCGAATTACTAAAAAGTTTTAAGGGCAAAATATACAATCATAAAATCAAGATCAAAAATCTAGAATGTG
This sequence comes from Othius punctulatus, assembly GCA_951805005.1. Taxonomy (NCBI): domain Eukaryota; kingdom Metazoa; phylum Arthropoda; class Insecta; order Coleoptera; family Staphylinidae; genus Othius; species Othius punctulatus. The sequence goes on from OX638141.1 coordinate 17,498,667, forward strand.
AACAACAATATAAAAGAAGTCAGAAATCTAATACTTTTAATATGTTTGTAACATTCTAATATCTTCATGAAATGTTGTATAACTTCATTGAAAATAGCCATTAGTATTAAAGCTGCGGAAAAATTTGGAATATTATATGCATATTTTGATATAATTAATAAGGTTTCTGTCATTTCAATAAAATGTTTTGGTTATTCACATTCTTCGATTCATAATTCTTATATTTTTGAGGTTTATTAAAATATTCGTCATTTCTGAATCTTGCGATACTTTTGAGACCTTGATTAAAATGATGGACTTTTCAAGTTCCTTGATATTTTGGTTTCACGTTGTGGAAATTTCTACAAAACTTTGTGGCAATTTTAGAAATCTTAAATTTGGTGTAATTTGTATCATACAATCAAGAAAACAAATCTAGAATGTTAACAAAAATATTAAAAATGTCAAAAATCTCACACTTTTAGTATGTTTGTAACATTCTGGAAGTTTTACCTATCTTCATATGTTGATGTCATATATGGAAAATCGAAATTTCCGTTTCAATCCATAATCTCATATAACACTTATTCGGAAATTTCTAATATCTTCATGAAATGTTGTTTAACTTCATTGAAACTCGTCATATTTCGTATTAAAGTTGCAGAAAAAATTGGAATATTATTTATTTTAGTGTAATATTGACAATTGACTCCACTGAGAGTGGACATACAAATAAATAATAATAATTATTATTATTATTATTATTATTTGCATATTTTGATATAATTAATAAGGTTTCTGTCATTTCAAATAAAATGTTTTGGTTTTTCACTTTCTTCGATTTCATAATACTTATATTTTTGAGGTTTACTAAAATAGTCGCAATTTCTGAACCTTGCGATACTTTTGAAACCTTGATTAAAATTATGGACTTTTCAAGTTCTTTGATATTTTGGTTCCACGTTGTAGAACTTTCTACAAAACTTTGTGGCAATTTTAGAAATCTTAAGTTTGGTGTAAATGTATCATACAATCAAGAAAACAAATGTAGAATGTTAACAAAAAATATTAAAAATGTCAAAAATCTGACACTTTTCGTATGTTTGTAACATTCTGGACGTTTCAATCCGTAACTCATATAACACTTATTCGGAAATTTCTAATATCTTCATGAAATGTTGTATAACTTCATTAAAACTCGTCATATTCGTATTAAAGTTGCAGGAAAATTTTGAATGTTATTTATTTTAGTGTAATATTGACAATTGGCTCCACTGAGAGTGGACATACAAATAAATAATAATATTTATTATTATTATTTGCATATTTTGCATATTTTGATATACTTAATAAGGTTTCTCTTTCATTTCAATAAAATGTTTTGGTTTCTTCACTTTCTTCGATTTGATAATGTTTATATTTTTGAGGTTTACTAAAATATTCGCAATTTCTGAACCTTGCGATAGTTTTAGACTGAAATTATGGACTTTTCAAGTTTTTTGCCATGTTGGTTCCACGTTGTAAAAGTCTTAAGTTTGGAGTACTTTGTATATTTTGATTTACTTATAATTAAATTTTCTGCAGTTTTCTCGTACGTTTGGTTTCTTTATTCAGTTTTTGTTCATTTGTTCAGTTTTTACAGATATACTGGCATGTTTCAGAAAATTTAGAAACATTTCTGAAGCTTCTGTAGGTATGTTTATTTAAAATAGAAAACATAAAGGTATATGTTTTAAAAATATTATGACTTTCACGTATACGCGTGTATATTTATAATATAGTACTTTTATCATTCAATTTTTTAATATATCTACGACTGCTTAGATATATGACGAATTTGACATTCATTTGAGTTACGTAATGAAACTCATGACCTAACTAGTTATGTAATGAAATCAAAAACAAGCTCATTTTTTAATACCAACTTACGATCAAATTTATTAAACAATTACTTATGAACATTAATAATAACATGTTTACATTTATTTAAGTGTATTCCAGAGGACATTTCTGTTTTAGAAATGTCCAAACTACTGCAGCTATTTCATTTCACCATTACACCATTTCCGTAAACGTTCATAAGCTTGTTCATATTTAATTTTTATTTAATTTAATAACATTGAAACTACTTGCGTGGCCGATTCTTCGATATCTGAAGGCAGAGTTTCGGAGTCGCTCATTGTAACACAGCAAAACAGAAATTAGAAGTTTAATTCTTGAAGTTTTGAAGATTAAATTGACATTCAAATTACATGTCGCTATGGTTCTACATACATACTATGACGTTCTGATTTTTCATCGGATTCAATTCAAAAGTATAATTTTCGTAATTCAGAGCAGTCGTAGATAAAAAATTGTATCTAATACGTGTGATAAGGTCATATTAACTGAAACTCATGCTCTTACGTCGCTCAGACAATTTCTTATGAGGTGAGGCTATCTTTAATTTTGTTATCATTTTTATTTTTAACATAAATTATGAATCATGCAACCAGCACATATAAATAAAGTTGCCTTAAATAAAGCATGAGTCAATAAGTGAAAAAAAGCCCTCTAAAGGCCAAAGCTGTGTGCAGATCCAAGCAGTTCCGTTCACTAATATGTGCACAAAGAGGCCAGAAATTCTCTTCACAATCTACAGATTCTACAATCTTCTAGATTGTATTTTATATACCTTTTCAAGTTCAAATTGATACCAATCAAGTTCAAACTGAGACCAATCAATTTTAAATTGAGGCCAATCAAGTTCAAATTGATACCAATCAGTTTCAAATTGAGACTAAACAAAATCAAGTTGACACTAAACAATATCAAGTTGATAGTAAACAAATAAAATTTGTTATGACAACTTGATATTGTTTAGTGTCAACTTGATTTTGTTTAGTCTTAATTTGAAATTGATTGGTCTCAATTTGAAATTGATTGGTATCAATTTGAACTTGATTGGCCTCAATTTGAAATTGATTGGTCTCAATTTGAACTTGAATGGTCTCAATTTGAACTTGAAAAGGTATATATTCTAGGAGATTCTACAATCTCCTCTATCAACAAACCAACATAATCCTTATAACACAACGTCTCAATCATCTTACAGCAAAATTCATGCCCAAGTCCCCATTTCAGAATCTCCTCCCACTAATCTATAGCCAGATCCCACTTAGATCAAAAAATAAAGTACCATCCCTTCCACTGTATAACCACCTAACTGGTATGACCTAACACTGGCACATAGATCTACAACCAGACAACGGACATCCAAGGTTGAAAAGCTACGACTAATGGTCTACTTTAGATCAAAGATATCATTAGGATCATTAGGATCTTTAGATATCAAACATTTAGATAAGGGGCGGCCAAAAAATTTTGGAGAAAACTTGGGTATGCATCTTTACAAAATATCACCTTATAATCAATTGGTTCCACCAGATTTTATCAGACGTCTTGTACTCTAGCAGACATACTTCTAACATCTCAAGGGCTTCATTTATCTAAATTATTGTTGATCGCACGGTATAATATAACGGAGTTTCAACGAAATTCGCTAGTCTGCCGTATGCTTTGGCTATCCCGTTGATCCAACGGTAGCTATCAGAAAATTTCGGGCCGCACTTTACAATTATCAAAGAAATAATAATTCCCACATTTGTTCGCCACGACGAAGTCTATCAGGCAGCCAATCAGTGCGAGAAATGTGAGTCGCGTTCTGAATCCCATAGAACCTGGCATGTGCTGTTGTTAATTAAACTGAAACTGAATGTGCGTTCCATTGTGCTTCACCTTCCTGAAGTACCGAAAGTAAACTAATGGCAGCTCTAAAAACCCAAATCCGATCGGTGAACGTCATGTTACCGGCTGGCCGTACCGACCGACCGGTCCGATTTCGCCGACGTCGTAAGTGGACCGAGGGATTCGCCACCTGCACGCCGTCTGCAGTGGATCGTTGAGCAAGCCTGGTTACCGGGTCGACGAACCGGTACACTTTGCAGGATGGTGAGCTTTCGCCGCGACGGCTCACACCTCGGTGATCTTCGAATTAGTGGATGGAGCATCGGAATGTGTGCAAATCTGTCTGAAGTACGTTCTGTGCTGCAGAACTGTAGGTTATTGCATCAGAGCGAGGGAACAGGAAAGCGACGTCGTTTTATTTATTGCTCCATTAATTCGCGTCTCCCAGCCGATCGAACAATGGAGCAGTCCGATGATAAAAGGAAGAATAATGCACACCCGAGATATGGCAGGAAGCCATTGTTTTTCGAGAGCAGACGTACTTCCTGCTCATCCCATTCTGAAGGCAGTAAATCTTATCGACCAGGCGGAGGGCGACACGGGGATCAACAGGTCTGAGCCGGCACCAGGTCGAGCAGACAAATTGAGACATTGATAATAAATTAATGGAGAGTCGGGGTTAAGGATAGCTTGAATTGAAAATTGACAATTCTAAATCCCAAGTCAATTGTAAACACAGATTGCAACTTTTTGGACATACTAACAAAACTAATTGGCTTCTACTAACACCGGTAGTTGCCATTATTTCAACCATTAAAATAAATATCTTTGGATGTAAATATGCTTTATAAAAATTACTTTGCCAAAAAGGCGGAGTGTACCTTCAGCATCTCATAAAACTGCATAAATATATCCATCATCCCACCCCTTAGCCCATTTCAGATCGAGATGATTTATAGTCCGCGCAGCTCTGCGTACAAAAATAACCATTCGCGTGCCCCTTGGAAATGCCAAGCATGCAGAAGAGATAACAAAAATAAACATTCTCCGCCGCTGATATCCATCAGCCCCTGGTATTGGATTTGTGAAAACTGTACGCACTTTTGGGTAGGGTCATTACGACCACAGGGCACTTTGATTTACGGGCGATGAACGCGTTGAAGTCGGCACAATCAAAATTATCCGTTCCGTTGAGCCGCGAAATATAGCCATCGGGCGATTAATTAATGAGCCGCGAAGAGCAACGTTAAATTGACTGCGAATGGATGGCTGCTGAGCAATAAGCATTGGCACCTGTGCAATTTGTGATCATTGGTGGAACGAATATTGAATTTTGACATATATTTAGACATCGCACTAAAACTTTTAAATGAGCCGGAAAAACTTTGCAACGTTTGAACTACTTATTCAGATAACACAGCAATCGTCGCATTGACAAAGTTGTGTTCTATTTATAGGCGCTTTTCACAGTCCGCCCTATTTTCATTACATTTTCAGACCCAAGTCCGTCCCGCAGGAATTCAGTCCGACAGACCATCTCATAAATAAACATTCCTGCGATTAGAGCTCCCAAGTGCCTTACACCCAAATAACTACTCATAGATTCATACAGTCGTCGTTTCCACAGATAAGTCGGGGAAAAGTGAGCGATAAACATACTTGGGAGCGCTAACATTGACAATTTTTCAAATCGAGAAAAACAATGATCATAAATGTGATTTATTCCAAATAAACATACTTGGTAGCGCTAAGATTGTCAATTTTTCAAATCGAGAAAAACAATTATCAAAAATGTGATTTATTCAAATGGTTCATTTTACATACTTCGATTTCTATATTATAATTAATAATAACATCGGTAAATTTCTTTTAGTGTTATGAAGTATGAGTGTTATCAACTGCGAAAAGTAAAGAATATGGAGCGCCTCAGTTGAAGGTATGTATACGAGCGAATGGTTTAAAGATCTTTTAGTGTTATGAAAGTATGAGTGTTATCAACTGCGAAAAGTAAAGAATATTGAGCGCCTCAGTTGAAGGTATGTATACGAGCGAATGGTTTAAAATGAAATCGTACCCTTTGGCACTCTATAAAAAAACTTTAAAACTTTAAAAATAATCTACTGATACAACATAATGGACAGTTTTAACAAGCTTTATCCGGGGTGAATTGGACTCATGCATAACTGCATCTTGTTTATAACGTGCAATCAACAATTATTTAGATAAAAGAAGGTAGAAGACGTTGTTAAAATCTGGTGACAACAGTTCATAAGAGGCTTGTATTTTTTAGGGATGCATATTCAAGTCCTTCTTCATAGTTTTTTGGCAGATTCCATAACAATCCTTATTATTTATAACTTATTTTTTCCAGGATTTGAACACTTTTCAGCCCTGTCAATCAACAACATTCGACAAAAATGTTTGTCTTGTACCTTCGTTTATCTAAATAATTGTTGATCGCACTTTATAGATTTATTTCTCAATTGGGCTATGTAATATTGGCAACATAACCTGTTTCTCCAAGGGAAATTTTCCGCTAATTTAACTCATCCGTAATAGTATATAACGCCATTAGGCCGATATGTAGCAAATAACAGGCGCGGGGTGAAGTTTGTAAACCGAGGCGAAGCGAAGCGGAGCGGAGCGCAGCCGAGGTTTATATTCAACCATGCCTGTTATTTGCAAATCGGCCGTATGTTGTTCGATACTCTTTGTAATACCTAAATTACAAAAACTGGTCAATTTATCAATATTAAATTTCAAAATTAATAAACTAGTTATCCAGGCGCAATTTGATACCATAGCAACATCAACGGTTAAAATACAAACAAACAAATCAAAGTGAAATTAGAAAAATAATGTCAGATGTGCAAAGTTCTTCGTTTTGTGGTATCGCCGAAGATGTACTAAATGAAGCAAATGCTGCCACAATCGATTTACTTCCCCAAAAAAGCAGCAGCAGGTATGAGAAAGAATATGAAGACTTTACTGCTCATAAATTTGCGTTGTCATTTAAATAACGTCCACGGCCGTTATTATAACGGCCAAGACCTTTACGCCTGTCATATCGATCAAGCAGACAGTACTGATAAATGTCAATAACACAGAGGTATTACAAAAAAATTATAATGTAACTATGGAGTTAACATGCTTTAAAGTTGATAATTGTAAGTAAGTAAGATATTTTTCTTTTCTTCCATTTTTTGGTCCATCACATGGTAGATACGCAGAAATTTGTTTTAATCATCAATCATTGTTCAAATTCACGAGTTATTGAAAACAAATCATATGATTTAAATCGTGATATAAATCACATCTAAACTGGCAAAAACTGATCAGAAATATAAAAAATAAGAATGTTTTTTTAAATAATTGATTTAAATTTTGTAACTCCATAACTCTACTAAAATTAAATCTTGTATGAACCATTACGCCATCTTATTACGCCCCAGTTGTTATGGACATGTTTACATATCTCGTATCCTAGGAGTTATCATTCAATTACAGTAAAGTAAAAAATAAAAATACACGAAAGCTACCTAAATACCGAAAACACTTAAAAAAGAGCAATACAAAAACCTAAAAACCGCAGAAAATTTATTGTATGAAACATTTATAAACATAAGTTTCTCAAATGCTAGCCAATTGTGTGAAGATCGTATTTAATAATGTGTTAATACATCTAAACCACTTAATGAAAGTGTAACAAAAAAATTTAAAGATAAAACACAAAAGTATGTAGAAGGTAGATTTCCGTGAAAATATTATTAATGAATGAAGTAACTCATTGAGAATCAACACTACACAATCATAACCATTATATGATCGGTATTCGAATGACCGAAAACACTTAAAAAAGAGCAATACAAAAATCTAAAAATCGCAGAAAATTTATTGTATGAAACATTTATAAATATAAGTTTCTCAAATGTTAGCCAATTGTGTGAAGATCGTATTTAATAATGTGTTAATACATCTAAACCACTTAATGAAAGTGTAACAAAAAAATTTAAAGATAAAACACAAAAGTATGTAGAAGGTAGATTTCCGTGAAAATATTATTAATGAATGAAGTAACTCATTGAGAATCAACACTACACAATCATAACCATTAGATGAGACACACAACAATTCAATTATTAATAACTTAATAATTAAATATTCAATAAAAGTGTAATAAAATAAAAGAGAAAATAGCAAAACATTTATTCAAATTATAGAAAATTTAAGTAAATTGTGGAAAATATATTGAAAATTTCACAGAAAATGTAAGCAAATTCCAGAAAATTTAATAAAAACATCAGAAGTTGCAACATATCTCCTTTTAAAATCAAGATAAAAAATCTAGAATGTTAAGAAAAATATTAAAAATGTCAGAAATGTATTTTATCTTTTGAAAGGAAATTAGAAGAATTAATAGAAGATTTCTATTATTTTGTTGAGCTCTTAATTCTCTTAACAGTCACGCATTTTATTTTGCAAAAATAATTGTCCTTTCCTCTAAAAAGTGAATTTTATAATAGTAATTTTGTATTAATTTCACTATTGACTTTTCAATTTTCTTATTCAATCTTTTAAAAATCGTTTAAATTATTGCCAGGAACTTATAGGACAGCAGTTCGAATATTTAATTTAACATTAAAATTTGATCGAATTGCTTCGATTATGTTATTTTTTCAAAAATATAAAAAAATTAATTTCCTTATTTTTTTTTTATTTTTAAAACAAAAATCAACACGTATTTTCTCCAGATAGTAAAATTAATAAAAAAATCCTATTAAAAACACCACTTTTTAAAGGAAATGATAAAGGAAAAAAAAATGTCACAGATGACGGCAGAAGAACCCACGTTGGTCGATAGCCAGTTGGGGATAATATCCCTAACAAATACAGTCACTACTACTGTCACAGATGTTATAAGTCAAAAATTACTGACGTCATAATTTTTCTAAGAGCTCTACATGAGTTGCGAAATGAAAACGATCGGATTCCATTTAAAATAAATGCGAGTGACGTCAGAAGTGAAAAATTAAAGGATGTCATATTTTTTCTGCGTCGTAAAATGCGGAATAAATGACTAATATCGACCTATACAGGATTTTTTTTTCGATCTATCTCGGCAGTAGCGCTTTGATTCTATATTTTAATAAGACCCTATATATGCTATATACAGGGTGTCCCACGCTCATGCACCATTAAAAGTTTATGGTGTTCTCGATAAGATACAAATTTGAAAAATTTCAAAAAATATTTCTGATTGCGTTCTCTTCACGTGAAATACCTTCAACTTTCTATCACTTCCGGTTCTATCGGAAGTAGCCATCGACTTTTGTTTTTTTAAATGGAATACCCTATATATTATTATGTTTCTGGCTTTCCTGTTTAATTTGAAACATCATTTGTAAAGATATATGTACACCTATATTTTTTACTTTTTGGGATAAAAAATAATAGATTTGTAAAGATTTGATTTGTATTATTTGAAATGTATGGATTAATATGTTTGCAACATTCTGGACGTTTTTCCATTTCAATCCGCAATCAATAATTTTTTCGATCTATCTCGGCAGTAGCGCTTTGATTCTATATTTTAATAAGACCCTATATATGCTATATACAGGGTGTCCCACGCTCATGTACCATTAATAGTTTATGGTGTTCTCGATAAGATACAAATTTGAAAAATTTCAAAAAATATTTCTGATTGCGTTCTCTTCACGTGAAATACCTTAAACTTTCTATCACTTCCGGTTCTATCGGAAGTAGCCATCAACTTTTGTTTTTTTAAATGGAATACCCTATATATTATTATGTTTCTGGCTTTCCTGTTTAATTTGAAACATCATTTGTAAAGATATATGTACACCTATATTTTTTACTTTTTGGGATAAAAATTAAAAGATTTGTAAGGATTTGATTTGTATTAATTGAAATGTATGGATTAGTATGTTTGCAACATTCTGGACGTTTTTCCATTTCAATCCGCAATCAATAATTTTTTCGATCTATCTCGGCAGTAGCGCTTTGATTCTATATTTTAATAATACCTTATATATGCTATATACAGGGTGTCCCACGCTCATGTACCATTAAAAGTTTATGGTGTTCTCGATAAGATACAAATTTGAAAAATTTCAAAAAATATTTCTGATTGCGTTCTCTTCACGTGAAATGCCTTAAACTTTCTATCACTTCCGGTTCTATCGGAAGTAGCCATCAACTTTTGTTTTTTTAAATGGAATACCCTATATATTATTATGATTCTGGCTTTCCTGTTTAATTTGAAACATCATTTGTAAAGATATATGTACACCTATATTTTGTACTGTTTGGGATAAAAATTAAAAGATTTGTAAGGATTTGATTTGTATTATTTGAAATGTATGGATTAATATGTTTGCATCATTCTGGACGTTTTCCCATTTAAATCCGTAACTCTATTCGGCAATTTCTAATATCTCCATGAAATGTTGTAAAACTTCATTGAAACTCGTCATATTCGTATTAAAGCTGCGGAAAAATTTGGAATATTATTTGCATATTTTGATATCATTAATAGGTTTCTTGTCATTTCAATAAAATCTTTTGGTTTTTCACTCTCTTCGATTTTATAATGTTTATATTTTTGAGGTTTACTAAAATAATCGCAATTTCTGAACCTTGCGATACTTTTGAGACTAAAATAATGGACGTTTCAAGTTTTTTTTTTATATTTTGGTTCCACGTTGTAGAAATTTCTACAAATATTTGTGGCAATTTTAGAAGTCTTAAGTTTTGTGTAATTTGTATATTTTGATTTACTTATAATTACATTTTCTGCAGTTTTCTCGTAAGTTTGGTTTACTGCACATTTGTTCAGTTTTTACAGATATACTCGGATGTTTCAGAAAATTTAGAAACGTTTCTGAAACTCACAAATTGACACAATTGATATAAATCACATCTAAACTGGCAAAAACTGATCAGAAATATAAAAAGATCAAATATTATATTTATGAATCAAATATCTATAATAGTATATTATAAAAAAAATTAGAAACGTTTCTAAAACTCACAAATTGACACAATTGATATAAATCACATCTAAACTGGCAAAAACTGATCAGAAATATAAAAAAATCAAATAAATCAAATATTTCATGTTTTTTTTTAATCATTTATTGTAATTTTAATTTTTAATTTTTAAATTTTTTAAATCGCGATTTATTTCAACCCTGGTTGAATGTCTGAATTCGAGTGCATGGTTTAAAGATGAAATCGTACCCTTTGGCACTCTATATTAGAAATTTGAAACTTTAAAAAGAATATCCTGATACAGCATAATGGACAGTTATTACAAGCTTTGTCCGAGGTGAATTGGCCTCACGCATAACTGCATCTTGTTTATACAGTGCGATCAAGAATTATTTAGATAAAAGAAGCCCTTGAGATGTTAGAAGTATGTCTGCTAAGGTACAAGACGACTGTTAAAATCTGATGGCAACAATTTATCTTAGACCTGTATTTTCTAGAGATGCATAACAGAGTCCTTCTTCAATTTCTTTTTTGCAGTATCCATAACACTGACATATAAATGGTGTAATAATTATATAATGATATAATAATTGATATAAATAATTGATGATCGCACTTTGTAGATTTATTTCTCAATTGGGCTATGTAATATTGGCAACAGAAGCTGTTTTTCCATGGCAAAGTTTTCGCTAATTTAACTTTCCGTAAATATTTTATTCGCTAGATGGAAGCGGCCATAGTAGTAGTACGACAGTGGTTCATTATACCGCTTTGTGTCATCATGTATTGTAAGTTGGTACCATTAAAAAAGCATTAAACAAATTTGTGTTCTTCATAATGTAGATTTACTATAATTATGTATGTGTGTTTAGTGTTCAAAACGTTGGAAAGTAACAAAGAAATTTATTACAATGGCCGTATTTTCTGCATTTTTACTTACTGATGGTTAAATTCTGGGAGAAGTACGTCAATGTACGATAGTAAACGTATCCATGCATTCATATACTCGTATGTATAATAGGATCGGTCGGAAAAAGCGAATTTTCATGTATGGAATTCTAATAGTGCATAAAAGTTGCGTATTTGCATGCTAATAAACGGAAAAATATCGAAAATATCATGATGTATAATTTTCAGTTTGCGCATAGGCCGTAGTTTGAAAAAAATCATAAATACTTCCTTAACATTTTACAGAATTAATTTTTGATTTCTACTAGAAGTCGCTGATTTCAGTTTAGTCGCCAGATAATAGAAAAAAATATGTTATTAAATCGCGCGTTACATTTTGAGGTTAAAACCTAAACTTTGGGAATTTTGGTGAAAATACATAACTTCACAGTTTTAGTAAGCATAATTTTAGTAATCAAAAAGTACCAAAACTAGTTACTTTTTGATTTTACCGACATATGGCGTTTGGTGCCTCTCTCTTTTATTAGTTTTAGTAATAATAATAATATCATTTATTGTTCTAGATTCTGAAAGAACATTACAGAGTCAACTAATAATAAAGCAAAATCAGCATCATACAAAAGCAAATCAGTGAAATTATAATATAAAATACAGGGCGAGTTTTTTTTTTAATTTTAAGCATTATAAATTATATAATACTTAAGAGATACATAAGAAACATAGAGATTCTGTTAAATGAGGAAAGAGCTGCCATTTTAAGAGCTTATCTTGCATAAGCTTGTTAATTTTTAATAGTACAAACTTATATTTTTCTAAATGTTAGTCAGTTGGCTTTGACATTTTTAAAAATGACATGTTCTCTTTATAATGATATAAGGTTTGCTATACTTATGTACTATAAACTTAATAAATCATAAAGAACATCATAAAGAAAATAAATCATACAGAAAAAAGAAAGAAAAATCATAATAAATGAGATGCAGGAATTTTCGTTGTATAATTTGAATAGAATTTAGTGTAATTAGAATAGAAAAAAATATAGAATTCTCGTAGTAGGAGGAAACATTTTTTTCCCGCAAACTCTGTTTTTGCTACTCTCTATAATACAAATAGTCCTGTATCCTGTTTATTTGTCAAAGTAAGTAATAATTGTCATAAAGTTAATTTTCGAAGATGGCCTTTATTTATCAAAGTAAGTATAGGAAACCTTGTATCACTATAAAGAGAAAAATTTGTCCTTTTTAAAAAGGTCAAAGCCAACTATGACTGCCATTTAAAAAAAAAAAGTTTGTATTATGTCTGTGGTCTTTTTTCGAAAAACAAAAGCATATCTCCATAAGCTCTTTCCTGATTTAACAGAATCTATATTTCTCTATGTTTTAATGTTTCCGAGATCCCAATGCTTACAATGAAAAAAAAACTCACCCTGTATATGCACAGATTGCTAATGTGATTATGTTCGAACAAGGTGGGTCAAATGAGCAAATAATCAATAATCCCACAGTTTCTGCGCAACGGAACTAATAAACTAAGGCTTAGTTGTACGGTTTATCATTGATTGTGGTTTATGGCTTCAAGTCAACAATCGTATCATAGGTAACTGAACCATGATCACAGATAATCCACAAATGTACAAATGGTCTTTAAAAGTAATTAAATGACAAATGAAAATTGTTGCACAAATAATACACTTTCGACGGTCTTATACATATTCCCCATAATAATATTGCATATTGCACTAGAAATACTATAAAATTTTGGCTAATTTTTGTACAATATTAGAATACATTTTAGATTTACTTGAAATGTCGAATTTTTCTAAATTATTGTAAAATTTTTGAGAAATTTTGGGACATGTTGTACATTTGCTTGAAATTTTGATGAATCCTGTAAGATTCAGCTTACAATTTTGGGATGTATATCTTTACAATTTTCAGTTATATTTTAGATTTGCTTGAAATTTTGTTGAAATCCTCTAAAATCTTGTCAAATTTTCGCATATGGTGTACATTTGCTTGAAATTTTGATAAATCCTGTAAGATTCAGCTTACAATTTTGGGATGTATATCTTTACAATTTTCAGTTATATTTTAGATTTGCTTGAAATTTTGTTGAAATCCTCTAAAATCTTGTCAAATTTTCGCATATGGTGTACATTTGCTTGAAATTTTGATAAATCCTGTAAGATTCAGCTTACAATTTTGGGATGTATTTATTTACAATTTTGAGTTATATTTTACATTTGCTTGACATTTTTATGAATACCTACTTTAAAATTTTGGCACATTTTTGTGCAAGTTGAAGATATATTTTAGATTTACTTCAAATTTTGTTGAAATCTTATCAAATTTTTGAGAAATTTTCGGATATGTTGTACATTCGCTTGAAATTTTGATGAATTCTGTAAGATTTGGCTTACAATTTTGGGATGTATTTCTTTACGATTTGGAGTTATATTTTTTATTTGCTTGAATTTTTTATGAATAACTACTTTAAAATGTTGGCATATTAAAGTGCAATTTTAAGATATATTTTAGATTCACTTGAATGTTTGTTGAAATCCTCTAAAATGTTGTCAAATTTATGAGAAATTTTCGGATATATTGTACATTTGCTTCAAATTTTTATGAATCGTGTAAGATTTTGGCAAATTATGACCATTTTTGGGAAATATCTTACATTTTAAATTGAATCGTTTGGTAAAACGCCAGTACAACGATAAACTAGTGTATGAAATTCGTTTATAATGCAGGAACACGTGGCTTTCGTGAAATTATCGTATTCGCTACGCTTATATATACGATAAAATTCACTCATGCCATAAATCCGTTACGTTATAAACTAATTTTATATTATACTATTAAAGATATTTGATTAATAAATATAATATATATATAATCGATCTTTATTGGGGTATCGACCCCACATGGGGTCTTTCCGCCTTAAATATAATATTTAAACAGAAAACAAAATATCTATCAATATTTTAAATTACTATCAATAATTTGTTAGACACTTTTTTTTATTACTATAATCATAATAATAGCTGCATCAATTTTATCTAAAAATATATATATATATATATATATATATATATATATATATATATATATATATATATATATATATATATATATATATATATATATATATATATATATATATATATATATATATATATATATATATATATATATATATATATATATATATATATATATATATATATATATATATAGATCGAGAGAAGAGATATTTCCAAATATCACATTTCAGTGAATTAAAGTTTACACATTTTTCAAAATATACATTTAGCAAGGGCAAAAACAAGTACGAAGAGACATGAAATTTAAACATTTTAATTGAGAAACTTGTTGTAGTTTTAATCACATTATAATGTGAAGTTAAATATTAAAACAGACCATCATAGCTATGAATTTAAAATGGGAAAACGTAAATTTTGTTAAATTTTCGAATCTGAAGGAATATTAAAGAAAAAAAAATGCTGAAGACTTAAGCTGTACATTAGTAAATTGTTTATATTATCGACAATAAACAAAATTTGCAATATTTATTTGAAATACAAATCCATTTCTATAAGGACACTGTAACATAGTGGCGATAAAGATTATGACGACGGTCATAATCATTGAGCGGTTATGAAACATGAGTTTAGTACCCTAAACCATACCTGTAGCATTTTATGATAAATTAGTGCCCAAAAGTCATTATCTAGTTTTTTAACCCCGAAACAGGGTATTTTTTGTTCATAAAAAAATATTTTCTCACGTAAAAATGTTCTTTTTTCAGGTCAAATGGTGATGTAATAACACAATAAAAACCCAATTTTAAGTATACATTTTGTGCAACTATTTATTACCACTTTGTATATATTAGGGAGACCGTTATAACATTTTTTGTCGAATTTTATTGATTACGGGCCTGGAAAGTTTTGGAATCCCGGAAAAAAAGCCTCTTTACATTTTGGCACCGATTGGTTCAGATTAACATGTGTCTCAAAGCGAAAAACTATTAAAAAAAAGCACTTAAATAAGGCCAACATCGCTAAAAATTACAGATGCCTTCGCCGAAACTGTAAAAAGTGTGCTCAGGATTTTTTTTTTTAATCTGATTGGTCAAAAAGCGATTTTAACGTGCATTTAACCAACACCCCTTTTAAAATAAATACAGAATGGGGCCAATTAAGTGGGTATTTGCGCAAATTAAATCTAGAATAATGTGTTATTTTCGTAACGAACAGTATACAGACAATGGTTTTCTCTAAGGATTGTGCAATGGAAATTCTTGTTACGCAGATCTTGTTTGGCACATTGTTATAATGATTAAATTTTCAATGTTTATATGATATTTTTTCCGTTCTCCTCAGATGAAATACTTTCAACCTTGTATCACTTGCGGTTCTAACGGAAGTAGTCATCAACTTTTGTTTTTTAAATGGAACACCCTATATATTACTATGTTCCTGGCTTCCCCGTTTAATTTCTTCAAACAACTTTTGTAGAGATGTATGCAAAACTACCTTTTTACTTTCTGAGATAAAAATTAAATTCCAAGATTTTGACCTCAAAAAGACGTTAAGAAATATGACTTCAATTTCTCTTATAAATTAGATAAAAATGAAAAAATTACCTCGAATTTTACCGGAAAGGTACCTCTATGACTTACATATTTTGCAGATGAAAATGTTATTTTTTAAAAATTGGAATGACATTTTTATCACATGGAGAAATTGGCATGATAATTTACTACTATACTAATTTACTATATCCTTGAAATAAGTAGTTTTTGAAATATTTAGAAAATTCGAATTTCTGCATTATGTAACTTCGCCTATGCTGTTTACACATGCATAATAGTCTATGAAACATTCTTATCTTTTGTAATTGTGATAACTAATGTTAACAAAGAAATTTCACTTCGGAAAAGTTTCAAAAGAATATAATTTATACCGCCAAACACTCTAATTGACTGGATTTACTGGATAATTTTACTTCCGGCTTCTATACCTTACGAACTATAGCTTTTGTGGCAAACCGTGTAATATAATTGTTGTTCCAAAGTTTGTTTCCATCAACTCTACACGATATAAACATTTTTAGACGGTGCACCGTTTACGAGATAATTGCGAAAAATAACACAAGTTCGCCGTTTGGGGGATGTTTTTTCAATGTTAATTTTTTCAAATTTTTATTTTATCGGGAACCCCAAAAATTTTTAATGGTCCATGAGCGTGGGACACCCTGCATTCTCGAGTCCGCATTTTTCAGGCACTATATCCCGAGCGAAAAAAGAATATTCGTGAAATTAGGAATATTGATCGATTGTTTTACTTCCCGATAACTTCCGAAAACAAAGGTTCAGTGAATCCTCTCGGAACGAGTTGTTTTTAGAGTACTTAATGCGATTGTAAAATTGACTCGTGTAACTTTGCCTGCCAGTATGTATATTCAGGAATACTAAATATTTAAATAAGTCGAGGGTAATGACATGCATAGTGCCACAGATCCTTCTCCAGCATGAGATTTCGCATTAAAATTCAAACCATCAGTCCGTTTAGACACATCCGTGAAATGGTTTTCCGTCGTCATTCGAGAAAACATTTCCGGAAGTCGGAAACTCGGAAAATCCAGGATAACGGAATTATGAAGTTTCGCACAGTACTCACAAAATGGAGATAACATATCTGGACACAATAAATATGCATTATTAATAAAAACAAACATATTTCTACTAAAATTGCAAATGATGAATACATGATGAAGACGCGCTGAGGACAACTTCATCATAGGATTTCGCAGAACGGAGGAGCGAATTTCTCCCAATTTGATAGATTGCAACCAGGAGGACCAACTGTCACTACAAGTTGCCATTGTTCCAAGTTACATGTGTAAAACGTGTGTTAATTCAATCCATTAATAAACATGGACTTTTAAAACTTGTATCTTAAATAACTATTAAACAAATGAATTAAAAAAAAAACACTTCCTCATAAAAGTGTATGACTTCGAGATAATCGGGCTTAATTCAACCGAAAAATTGCACTCTAATTCGAATCCTTCGTCGTGCGGAAACCTCATGCCGCCCCGTGAATTTGCAAATTCCACAATGCCCTCACGCCCCTTTGCTGCCGGAAAGTGCAAACCATGTCCACCTCAACAAGATGGCATGGCCCTGTCGGCCGGTTTGGCCACGCTCCAATTGGTCGTTCATGACCGTGATGATGATGGCAATGGTGCACCATCGCGCTGCTCGATAATTAAGTTGGTGTATAGACGTGACAGGTCCGGCGAGTTTTCGTTATTAAAATCGTGAACTTAATAACGTGGAATTAAACATTGTTAAGAGTCTTGCTCTGTTGTTAGCGCAAGTTCCTCAGCGAGGAATGTTAATTGGATTAAACACGAGCTGCGGTTATATTATATTTTTTAATTCTGGTTTCCTATGACTGCTCAAAAATTATATACACTAATAATACACATTAGATTAGGGGTGGGCAACCCATGGCAATTGTGCCAAAACTAATAGATAGCACGCGACAAACAATACTTCGAGTGTCACATCTGAACATTTTCTTAAACATATATTATAAGATATGGGTCTCCAAAACATTTTTGGACGGACATATGAATATATTTAAAGGACTCAGGGATCCGAAAACGGATATAATCCGAAAATTTTCACGAAAACAATACGAGTCAATAAAATCCAATTTGTACAATTTGCACGTTGTTAAGTTTTCTGTATTTTTACTTGAATTGAAATTTTTATAGAAAATTATCCCGTAGTTTTGACTTTAATGTAAATTTGGGCGTTATGTTTTCAATGATATATTACATGAAAGGTACTCGGAAAAGTGAAAAATGTGATATTTTAAAAGTCACAACGCAAAAGTTAAATCAGATCTCATAGAACCTCAAGACCCTTGAAGTAAATCAATATCATCTTAAGAATTACCTAGCAACTTCATTTTCTTTACATTCTTTGGTAGCAGCCACCAAAATAGCAAAACGCAAAAAAATTAATCTGGGTTAAAAATAAGTTAATGCGAAAAATTATAATAATATGTTTGCGCTGGGCCTCCAGGTAAGTACCTACGGCACTGAGGTTGCAATTGAGCATGCAAAAACGCGATATGTTATTGTAAATTAGTTTTGAGAAAACCGCGAAAATTAAGGCGGAAAGACCTCACATAGGGTCGATAGCCTAATTAGAAATATGATTTATAATCTTTTTAATTAAAAAAATGTTTAATTATGTAGAATTATATCAATGTAATTCTTAAAAAAATGAAAATAATTCGCGGAAAACTGATTGGGCACCCTTCTGGCCTAATTAAATTGCTAAAATTATTGATGAGTTTTTTTTCTAAAATTTGAAATTATTGCTAATTAATTTTGATAATTTATTTATGGTGGAGGCGCCGGGCAATTTTTTGTTGTTTGTAATTCATCAAATTAGTTTAGAGTTTACAAATATTAATATAATATATACTATAAACGTAGTATATTTGGAGGGGGAAGGGAGAAACACTGTATTAAACAAAGGCTTGTTTGTGTTGCGATGGCTAATTACCTTCGATAAGAAGTAGGGTTGGTGTCATTTAAATCAATTGATTTAAGTTATGGTTTAAATCATGATGGTCAAATGGTTATTTAAAATCATTGATTTAAATCAAGATTGTTTTTTTTTAATTAATAATTGTTTTTGCACTATTGGGGCATTCCAATAGGTGCACACTGTACAATTATAAATGTAATGTAACTATAGACTGAGCATGCTTTAAAATAGATATTTGGAAATATGTAAAATAATTTTCTTTTCTTCCATTTTTAGTCCATCACATAGTACAGATCAAGGCTGGAATAAATAATGATGTAATACTAATTTAAAAAAAACAATGATTTAAAAAAAATCTAAAATCGATGATTAAAAAAAATCAAATAGATCATGATTATTTAATTTACTTGATTTTTTTTTAATAATTCTGATGAGTTTTTGCCAGTTTAGATGTGATTTAAATCAATTGATTTATAACACGATTCAAATAATATGATTTAAAAAAAAACAGTGTACCTGTATTATGTGATAGACCAAAAATTTTAAAAAAATCAAATTATTTTGCTTACTACCAATTATCTATGTTAAAGCATGCCAACTCTATAGTTACACGTAGTATATTTGGAGGAGGGGGGGTGGAAACACTTTATTAAACAAAGGCCTGTTTATGTTGCGATGGCTAATTACCTTCTATAAGAAGTAGGGTTAGTGTGATTAAAATCAATTGATTTAAGTCATGGTTTAAATCATGATTTAAATCAAATGGTTTTTTTTTAAATCATTGATTTAAATCAAAATTGTTTTTTTTAAATTAATAATTGTTTTTGCACTATTGGGGCATTCCAATAGGTGCACACTGTAAAATTCTAAATGTAATGTAAGTATAGACTGAGCATGCTTTAAAATAGATATTTGGAAATAAATAAAATAATTTTCTTTTCTTCCATTTTTAGTCCATCACATATTACAGATCAGGGATCAGGGAAATAAATCATGATGTAATAATAATAATAATAATAATAATAAAAGAATGATTTAAAAAAATCAAAAATCGATGATTTAAAAAAAATCAAATAGATCATGATTTATTTAATTTATTTGATTTTTTTATAATTCTGATCAGTGTTTGCCAGTTTAGATGTGATTTAAATCAATTGATTAAAATAATTTTCTTCAAGGCATTATAATTACAACAACAAAAATCGGTGTATCTGTACTATGTGATGGACCAAAAATTTAAATTAAAAAAATATATTTTGTTTACTACAATTATCTATGTTAAAAGCATGCTAACTCTATAGTTACACTACATTTTGAATTGTAGGCCTATTGGAATGATACATTTACTTAATACATTTATTTATTTAGTATTATTACATTTCCTCCTTTACACGAATATGATGAACTCTCGATCACATTGTAATAACAGATTCATGAATATCCAGCTGATAATATCTAAATATAATAAAAAGCTTTTTCTATGTCACAAAAATAACAATAATAAATCCAAGCTTTTGATACTACAGTTTCAAATTAAATTGCCTATATAATTAAATTATCAATTAATTTCGGGTAATTAAATTTCTTCAAACTTCTATGGAGTCATTTTTGAGTTAATTTGTTTATTTAACACCAACCCATTTCACTGTTATGTCTAATAACGTTTGTCAAAAACCAGTCTAGCGCAGTTGGAAATTTTGGGTCGTGTTAAAAGAATTTATACATGGGATAATTAAATTTCCAAAAACTGTAATAGAATTTTTTATATGATTTTTTTATTAATTATTCGAGTTTTTCAATGGTCATTTTTCCAAATATGAACTACATTCTGTTTCCTAATAGTATTTCGAATGTTTAAAATGAATGAAAATTGTTTTATATCAATAAATATTAAAATATAAATATAAATAAATATCAATTAATTGTGAACAATATTATTCTTAGAGCTTTGTGAAAAATATTTCTGTAATAATCAATCAAATTACGTTTACCTTTTTTTATAAAATAAAGTTGTGAAAAAATGTAAACGTATTTATTTGTGTACAAATTTTCATTTTTAGTCAATATTTCAATGATCAGTGATTACGTCTGCAAATACATAAAATTAAGATTTTTTATTCTCACCGACACTCAATGCGAATGTCAATGCTACTGTCAATATTTCAATGGTATTTTATCAGTTTTACAATAATTTTTAACAAAATATTTTGTAACAATTTTATTAATACATTTCAATAACTGGTTAAAAAAATATCAATTAATTGTGTTAAAATTTGCATGTGTCATATAATGTGATCAATACTTTAAATTCAGTGAAATTTCTCTAAAAATGCTTTATGAATTCATGATATAAATCTAGAAATATACAGGGTGAGTTTTTTAACCTGAAACTTGCAAATATCTCGAGAAATAAGCACTCTATGAAAAAAAAATTCCATAATGAATACTTAATCACTCTTGGTGCTAAAATTAGTCCCCCATGCCCTTCATAGTAGATGGGGCGAGGGGTTACTTTAAAATCTTAAATGAGAACCCCCAGTTTTTATTGCAGATTCGGATTTTAGGACTAAAAATAAGATTTGTATGAAACATTTTTGTCGATTCATATGATTTATGATTCATCGACGAAATTTAATTATTTTCAATTATTTTAGAGGGTGGGGGACTAATTTTGGCTCTAATGTATTTCCCTCGCGGAGCGATTAAATATTGATTATGGATTTTTTTTCATAGAGTGCTTATTATTCGAGATATTTGCAAGTTTCAGGTTAAAAAACTCACCCTGTATGTAATTTTTTTTTTCTAGAAATATTACTTTCATTTTCGTTATTATTTATCATCAATTGTTATAAGGCATTTTCATTTTCATATCATAAACTTTAATGAACAACAAAAATTAGAAATTAAAAACAAAAATCTGTAAAATGCTAAAATCGAATTATAAACATTTAAAAAAAAACAAAAATCTCAAAAATACTACGAAAAATTATAATTTCTGACAAAATGTCGGAAAAGCGAGTTTTAATGAATATTGCTTTAATACTACAACAATTTCGCAACAATACCTACATAAAGAAATAGTTAATAATAATGCATGTGTATAGCCAATAGAGGTAACAAAAATCTTATTATAATACGGTAGGCTAAGAAATAAAAAATTGAAAAAAATCCAGATTGTTTTGTTAAATGATACGAGCCATTCTAGGGGCCGCCCCAATTTTTTTTAAGGACCACCCCAATGTACAGCCACGGACTCTGGAAATGACGTGCTCCATAAGACCGAGCAGTCTGCTATCCTTGTCTGGCACAGAAAAAATTGGGACGCCCCCTAGAATGGCTCGAATCAGTTAACAAAACGTAAAAAAATGTAATATTTATATTAAAATTTATTTTAGTTTTGCCTGATGATGGCTTAAACACCGAAACCGGTCGCAAATAATTTTTTTAACAAAATTAAGGAAGTATAGATTTTTTTAATTCAAATTGACAACCTTAATATGAGAAATCTAAGAAAGTAAACAAAACAATCTGGATTTTTTTCAAATTTTTATTTCTAATCCTTCCCATTCCTATTTTAATAAGATTTTTGTTACCTCAATTTTTGTTCTGATATTTTTTCTTTGACAAATGACAAAATTGAAAAATGTTTCAAACAAAGGTAGTAGGGAATATTTTCTCAAACACAATTCTTTTTTTATAAAATTCGACCAATAGGAGGCGAGATATCTATAGAGGGTAACGTTTTTTTTTTTTAATGGCCAGCCTTCGTTTTGTAAAAACCCTAAATATCTGATTTTTTTCCACGAAATCGTACTACACAAGAGTGTAGTACATTTTAAAATCTGTCGATTAGTTTGCAAGAAAATATTTTTTTACGGTGTGCAAAGTACAAAATAAACATCAAGAAAGAAATAGGTAATTACGTAGAAATTAGTCCGCTCGCCCTGTCAGGGTCGTGCCCTAAATTTTATTCTCGTGAGAAAACATCAACTTGACTGACTTGTTATACAGGGTGAAACATCCCCCTCAATTTTTAATTTGAGGGGGGCATCTTTTGACGTACTGTTGACATGTGTGTCAGTTTTCCCCCCACCCCTCCAATAAGCACCTCACGAAAATTTTAAGGGGGTGACCGACCTTGTGACACCTCATCTGAAAGGCCTTAATGTCAGTAATATAGCTGTATTATCACTGAGACACGGACTGAGTATTGTTCAAAAAAATAAATTCTAAATTCATTATTACTTTTCGATGTCCACAGATTGGATATATCGCAAGCTTTATAACGTGCTGACTGGTTGATTGCCCAGATAGTCGCTAATGCATCACCATTATACCAATAATGCATGCAATTTCTAAAGATGCGCAGGGAGGGAGTAAAAATAGAATACTTCCATTAGCACGAAACAAACTATCGACTAATGGTTTAACGTGAATAGAGAGAACGGATCCGTTTCGATTCTGTGGACTGTAAGAATTTCACACTCACGTTCCCATGAGCTCTTCTCAGGTTGTTGGCAATTCGTTTCGTTTACGTAACACCCGTTCGATGGGATTAATTGGATCGGTGGTGGTACCAGAGAGTCGGTGCGGCGGAAAGAAGAGCCTCGGCATTGTTCTCTCTTCGGATTAGAGCATTTTAATTATCCGATTCGGCCGTTGATCCCGGCACCTTAATCCATAGACGAGTTCGCGGTTGTTAGATGGAGGAGAGGAGGCTCATGATCACCGGCTCTTAAGAGCAAGAAGGGGAGACAATTGTTTTAGGGCCTTGTTAATTGCTGCACGGAATCGAGGAGATAATCTCTGATGAATATGCAAATAACGCTAAAAGTAGCGAAATAGCGATAATGGCTTAGTGCATGAGCATTTCAAGAGGGCGATTAAATGCGGAAGTACCTCAGAGTTTCATTCGTAGATTAACGTTATGAACCGCCTCGTCTAATGTATGAATGAAGTTTGTTTTACGTAAATTATTAAATGAATATTATTATTTAGTTAATCTACGATAACATTATACCTAACGTTGAATGTAATGTATTGTTAGGCAAGGCGGAAAGACCCCATGGGGTCGATAGCCCAATAAAGATTGTTTATATATATATATATATACATTATACCTATATTATTAAATGGGACAGTCTTAGCTACAAGTTGGTCAAACAAAAATCTAAACGTCTTCATTTATTTGTTGTGACCTCCGACAATTTTTTTAAATGGTTCTGTATATTTATTTAATGTTGTTGTAGAGCATTTTAGGGACTTTTCGCCGTATTAGATTTTTAATCGGGTTATAGGTGCAATGAAGTTTTTGCCAAAAAATGTAAAAAATTGATATGAGCTAGTTGGCTGTTAAATCCATAATTATCTGGATCAAACAACTGGTGATATTATTAAGGAAGCTTAAAATAAGTTAGTTTGTAAAAAGTTCTCATACGTCCACTGATTTAAATCGATGATGCATAGCACAGCAATCGTATTATGCTTCGTTCAATGGACTTCTAAGAATAAACTAATAAGTATCCAATTTTTTCATGATTCCTGATTCCTCTGGGACGTGAGAGTTCAAATAGGCCATCGCATCCATGCATTAATAAAATCGCTAAATGAACAGAGCCCTACAGGGAAATCTAAGTTCACAACTTCTCGTATCCAGTCCCTCTGGATACTATTGGAAAGCACACCCGGCGAAGCTTCAATTAGGGACCCATTAATTAACCTGCCTTCGTGCAACCGGACGCTCCCGTTTTAGGAAATTGCGCTTCGGGACGCGCCTTGCAGGCATAACTTCCGAGGAAATATGGGCACGTTAACATATGAAAATTGATAAATTGATAGTCATGTTCATCTAAGTAATTATTATGAACATTATTACTTTATGCAGTATTCAAGGCATGTCCAAAGAAATTTAGTATTTTATGAAAATTTATTGGTTTTGTTTTGTTTCTTTACATTAGATTAGATTAAAATGTCATTTCATAAATATGAATCTCTGATGTAATACAGGGTGTCCAAGATAAGGATCAACAGCATGGGATCTCGGAAACCGTAAAAGTTACAAAGGTGGGTAAATTACATAAAAGTTGCGCAATTTAGTGGTCGGTAATATTCTGTTGAGAAGACCAGAACTTTTCGCTTACTTCCGGAGATATTCGACAAAATCAGAAATTTTGCTATTTATTGTTTTTTTTTTCTGATGTTATTTGAAAATTTATAAGAAAACCTAGGGCAATTTCTCATTGCCATATTTTAGCTCTACAGGACAGCGTTTACAAATGTTCAGGACAACGTTTGGTTTTGGAGGAACTATCATCAACTTTTTTTTTTTTATATAGCCCGAACACCAAAAAATGTACACCCTGTATTAGATAGCATTTCCTATTATGAATTCAACGATTTATATTACAGTATGGTTTCTCATTTTTTTTAAATTCAGAAATAGGCTAGTTAATACATTTCTTGTAGTAGGCGTTGAAATAATGACGACAAAGAAAAAAAAATTATCTAGCAAGAAATCGCAAGATTTCGGATTTTATAAAGAATATTTATTAGCAAATAACGCTACATAATATACAAAATTTCAACAAAAAACAACAAAAGAAAACACACAAATAGCAACTACAATCTTCATATTAACATAACTTTAATTCTATTTACTACATCTACTATTTTCTATTTACAGTCAATCAATTCAAACACATAGTCCCTCACCTGAGACTTAAACCTATGAAAATGTATCTCATCTTTTATGTGACAGGGCATGTTGTTATACAGCTTTAGTCCTCTCGAGAAAAACGATTTTTCCGCTTTATCTGTCCTGTACCTATCGACATAAAAATTTTGTCGAAGTTCTCCGGAAGAAAGCGGAAAATTTTACTTATTTCACTAGTAAAATTTCAAAATTTTACTTATTTCACTAGTAAAATTTCAAAATTTTACTAGCGTGTGTACTATTTTACTAAATTTGGCTACAATTTTCAATTGTTAGTGAAATGTCAATCATTATATCCAAAATTTCAAAGATTACTGACAAAGTTTTTATTTGGTGTCAAAATGAAAATTATTACTGTCTACTTTTCAGTTCTTTCTGCCAATAAGTATTTAATTACTCTAATTTTATTTTAATAATTAGTATCAAAAATTCAATAATTACTTTCAATTTTTATAACTTTTTTGTTATTACTATTATATTTAATTCTTTCTGTCAATATTTCAAAGAATACTGTCAAGATGTCAATTATTTCTGCATTTGTTTTTACTATCAAAAGTTCAATTATAAAAAAAGCTACTGTAGACTACTGTACAGTCTATTTTATACTTAAATTTTATATCTTGCTGACATTTTTTTTATTTTCGTTGATTTTTTACAAGTTTTTATTTGGTGTCAAAATGAAAATTATTACTGTCTACTTTTCAGTTATTTCTGCCACTAAGTATTTAATTACTCTAATTTTATTTTAATAATTAGTATAAAAATTTCAATAATTACTTTCAATTTTTATAACTTTTTTGTTGTTACAATTATATTCAATTATTTCTATCAATATTTCAAAGAATACTGTCAAGATTTCAATTAATTCTGCATTTGTTTTTAATATCAAAAGTTCAATTATAAAAAAAGCTACTGTAGACTTACTGTAGTCTATTTTATACTTAAATTTTATATCTGACTCACATTTTTTTTTCGTTGATTTTTTACAAGTTTTTATTTGGTGTCAAAATGAAAATTATTACTGTCCACTTTTCAGTTCTTTCTGCCAATAAGTATTTAAGTACTCTAATTTTATTTTAATAATTAGTATCAAAATTTCAATAATTTCTTTCAATTTTTATAACTTTTCTGTTGCTACTATTATATTCAATTATTTCTGTCAATATTTCAAAGAATACTGCCAAAATTTCAATTAATTCTGCATTTGTTTTAATATCAAAAGTACAATTATAAAAAAGCTACTGTAGACTACTGTACAGTCTATTTTATACTTAAATTTTGTATCTTACTGACATTTTTTTTTAATTTTCATTATTTTTTTGTAATTACCGTCAATGTTTCAAGGGTTACGTCCAAATCTCAATTACTACTACTAAAACTACAATCATAATTTAAGTTTTAATTCTATCAAATACCCAAATATTCCATGAACATTTTAATTTTCAGAAAAATTTCGGTCGTAACCTTCAAAATTTCAAAAAAAAAATACATTTTTAGTTGGTGTTATAATGACAATTATTTTGGCATCCAATTTTCAGCTCTTTCTAGCTATATTTAATTACTTTAATCCAAATTTTAATTAAATTGAAACTATGTGTGGATACTACTTGGTGAAACATTATGATTAGGTTAAATCAAACACTTGTATTCTCTGTATCTCAGTATCTCAGTATCTCTGTACTCTTGAGAATGGTCGTGAGGCCGAAACAATTGTAGAGGTTTATTCTATGAATACAGTGAAACTTTAACCAAGTGTTTGATTTAACCAAATTTTAATGATTATTAAAATATCCATATCCAATTTTGACATTTATATAATTACTATTATTTCTGTCAATGTTTCAAAGAATGCTGAACATTTCAATTATTTCTGTTGTGGTTTTTAATATCGAAATTGACACAATTATTTCAAGATTCGAATGATACTGAAATTTTACAGCTTACTGCAGAATTTTCAATTTTTGTAAAAATTTTGAGTTATTTTCGTCATGTTTTAAGGATTGCACCAAAATTTCACTTAGTACCGCTAAAATTGCAATAATGAGATTTTTAATGTTAAAATTAAAGGAATCAAAAGTGTGATTTCTACATCAAAAAATAAAAAAATAACAGCATTTAAAAAAATGTAATTAGAAAATTAAACGGGCTGAACTTTTAGGGTCAAATCCACATTCAAATGGTCGTATTTTTTCTCGAGCGATAAAAGTTTTTTTAGATAAAATTGATGCAGCTATTATGATTATAGTAATTTAAAAAATAATAATTGAAATATAAAGTATTATTATAATTATTTATACTAATTTATTAGATCTTAAGATTGAAAAACTAAAATATTATTTATACTGTCTAAATATCTACCTCATCAATAAATAGAGATATACAGGGAGTCCAAGATAAGGATCAACAGCATGGGGATCTAGGAAACCGTAAATATTACAGACAGTTAATTTACAAAAAAAGTTGCCCAACTTAGTGGTCAATAATATTCTGTTGAGAAAACCAGAAATTTCCGCTTACTTTCGGAGATATTCGACAAAATCAGAAATCTTGCGATTTCGTTTTTATGTTTTTCTGAAGTTATTTGTAAAGGTATAAGAAAACCAAACGCACTTTCTTATTGCCACATTTTTAGCTCTACAAGACAGCGTTTATAAATTTTCAGTACAACGTTTCGTTTCGAAGAAACCATCATCAACTTTATTGTTTTATATGGCCTGTAAATGTACACCGTGTATCAGATAGCACTTCCTATTACGAATTAAACTATTTATATCACAGTGTGGTTTCAAATGCTTTTATGCTAGATGCAAGATGCTTTTGTTTTTTTGAAAAAATACCACAGTTTTTAGTTATAATACAAACTTTTTTTTAATGGTAGTTACAGTTGGCTTAGACATTTTTAAAAAGGACATTTTTTCTATTTATAACGATACAAGGTGTGCTATACGGAATTTGATAAATAAATTACATTCAGGAATTTTTTGTAATTATAGTTATAGTTCAAGTTATATGAAAAGATATAAGAAAACCAAAGGCACTTTCTCATTGCCACATTTTTAGGTGTATAAGACAGCGTCTACATATTTTCAGTACAACGTTTCGTTTCGAAGAAACCATCATCAACTTGATATACATGATATACATACTGTCATATTATTATTATTATTATTATCAAAAGGCTCTTGACCTTTCGGTGTGGGCTAGTGGGTAGTGGGCTATACTGTCATATACATAGCTGAATTCGTAATGAGAAATGCTATTTAATACAGGGTGTTTACGGGTCATATAAAAATATAAAGTTGATGATGGTTTCTTCGAAACGAAACGTTGAACTGAAAATTTATAAACGCTGTCTTATAGAGCAAAAAAAGTGGCAATAAGAAAGTGCGCTTTTTTTTTACTTCGGAAAAATATAAAAACGATATCGCAAAATTTCGGATTTTGTCGAATATCTCCGGAAGTAAGCGGAATTTTCTAGTTTTCTCAACAGAAAATTACTGACCACTAAATTGCGCAACTTTTCTTGTCATTTCGCCGCCTTTGTAACTTTTAGGGTTTCCGAGATCCCCATGCTGTTGATCCTTATCTTGGACACCCTGTATTAGAAAAGCCATACTACATCTACAAGTGTCAATATCAAGCTACAGCTTCAAATCCAAAATGATGGATACAGGAGAAATTAAGATTATTATTTTTAATTATTATTTATATATAATTATTAAATAATAATTATTTATTATTATTAAGATGTCGGATCAAACAGACTAATAAAAATGTTATTCCGATAATGACGTGCATTCCATGGAATCCAGTTGCTATATAGAACCTTGGTCCATAAATAGCATCAGAAATAGTACATTATGCTTCTACATACTCATATCTTTGCAAAAAAGAAAAATAAATTCCTAAAATTACAGTTAAAGTTAATCCTTGTGTAGTTTGATTAAAATTATTTTCTATCAAGTTATGATGATCTCAAGTAACTGAAAGTTAATAAAATTATTGTAATTAATAAAGGAATTTGAATTGGGTTGAATGTTTCAATTCCTTTAGGGGCACAAATTATTCCTAATTCAATTGTTGGAACTAATCTACTATTGAAAAATCCTCAAAATAGGAAGATGTTTCAATTCCTTTAGGGGCCAAATTATTCCTAATTCAATTGTTGGAACTAATCTACTATTGAAAAATCCTCAAAATAGGAAGATGTTTCAATTCCTTTACGGGCTAAATTATTCCTAATTCAATTGTTGGAACTAATCTACTACAGAAAATACCTCAAAAAAATGAAATGAAAAAAAACTTCTGAAGTAATAAATAAAATTATTCCTCAACGTAATCCTATTGTTACTGTATAAGCGCCTTGAAAAGTTCCATCTCGGGTAATTTGTTACTGTATCCTCAAAATAGGAAGATAATTCCTTTAGGGGCCAAATTATTCCTAATTCGATTGTTGGAACTAATCTACTACAGAAAATACCTCAAAAAATTAAATGAAAAAAAAAACTTCTGAAGTAATAAATAAAATTATTCCTCAGGGTAATTCAATTGTTACTGTATAAGCGCCTTGAAAAGTTCCTTCTCGGGTAATTTTTTTACTGTATAAGCGCCTTGAAAAGTTCCTTCTCTGGTAATATCTCGTCATCATTGATCTATAATTGAAAGTAATAAAAATCACAATAAAAATAAGTTATTATTATAAAAATTGAATCATTTAAATAATCCAAAAACTGAAAAAAATTAAAATTGAATGCTTCTTTTTTTTTAGAAAAAATGCTTATATAAGTTATTAAATTAAAGATATAATAATAATAATAATAATTTCATTTATTGTATTTTGATTTATGTATTTTGGAAGTGTACAATTTGTTATTACCTTAAACTTAATAATAATAATTATTATTAATTCTACGGGTTGTTTTATCCTTCGCTTATGTGATGCGCATTTCACAATATTTCATTTATATTTATACACTGTGTATCAGCCAAATGGAATAAATTCGATAATAAATAAATGGGGGCGTGTTCGAAAAAACGCTCGGACACGTCGATTGTTATTTTTAGTTGCGCATTTTTTTCAACATAAACTTTTTATACAGGGTGTGTCATGTGACCGTGGCCAATACCAACTTTCTTATTTTAAATGCAACACCTGGTATATTATTCAATTTTTGGATTCTTCAGAAAATTCTAGACATATTTCATGTACAATGTCCTATACCTATCTTCAACTGTTTCGGAAATATTAAGTGTTTTCAGATTTATTGCAAAAATTAACATTAAAAAAAGAAAATTATTTGATTACAGAAATTCGTTACAACACACTCAAAAACTAATAAGTAATACTGTTTATTTCTTGATAATGTAAAAAAACAAAAAAAAACAATAAATTTCAATGGAGGAGATGTTCAAAATGCTCGCCGTGAACGTCTTGGCAACATCCTAATCTTAAATAGAAATTTCTTCTAACGTTACTCAACATCTCAGGCGTGACCGATCTAATCGCAAGCATTATTCGTCTTCTTAAGTCAGTTAAGTCGAGGGGTTTAGTTTTGTATACAATACTTTTGACATATCCCCATAAGAAGAAGTCTAATGACGTCAGATCAGGGGATCGTGCTGGCCATTCCATCGATCCTCGCCTCCCTATCCACCGATTTGTTATATTGATTATATTGATATGATATTTTAATATTTCCGAAACAGTTAAAGATAGGTATAGGACATTGTACATGAAATATGTCTAGAATTTTCTGAAGAATGAAAAAATTGAATAATATACCAGGTGTTGCATTTAAAATAAGAAAGTTGGTATTGGCCACGGTCACATGACACACCCTGTATAAAAAGTTTTTGTTGAAAAAAATGCGCAACTAAAAATAACAATCGACGTCTCCGAGCGTTTTTTCGAACACGTCCCCATTTATTTATTATTGAATTTATTCCATTTGGCTGATACACCCTGTATATTTCATTTCAATGTATAAATCACATGATCTGGTTTGCTAGTTTAATTTTTCGTTATGTAATATTTTTGTCACTAAAGTGTCATTTGCACTGGTAAAATGCCGATAACTAACCCAGAAATGGTTGAAACTGTACTTATTGTGGGGAATAATTACAGAACATGCAGAGAAGCAGCTAATGAATGTAATGTAAATCATCCTGACAAAATCATCAGTCGCAAAACTATTGCGCAAGTAGATTTAAACAATGCTCGCTTATTTTAGATATATTAAAACACATTCAATTTTTCAGCACTTGAAAAAAATATTGTTGGGAATAATTACAGAACATACAGAGAGGCAGCTAATGAATCTAATGTAAATCACCCTGACAAAAACATCAGTCGCAAAACTATTACGCATTCAATTTTGAATTTTTTCAGTTTTCAAATAATGCTATTATTAATTTGAGATAATGCATGACTTTCTTATTAATAAAGAAAAAAATACCTTTTTCACAAAACACATTTATTTTATCTATGATTAGATAAAAATGCTTTATTAGATGCTTTATTTTATCTATGATTAGATGAAATAAATGTGTTTTGTGAGAAAGGTGTTTTTTTCTTTATTAATACGAACCTTTCATAAGCTCCAAGATACCACTCATGACTTTCTTGCCTAATAACTTTTTCCTATAAAATACATACTAAAAAAGTTGTCCATTTGCTATATATTATGATCACGCTGTATATATTTTCGTTTGGAAGTAAAATAAACTTTTGGTCATCGATGATTCATAGGAAAGTGTTTGGCAATGATGAGCATAATAAACCGTTGCCCAAATATAACTCCATTGTCATTGTTATTTTTCTTCAATTCTCCACACTTATGCAAACATATTCATAATTCGTATCGCTCCTTGTGTGGACTTGCAGTTCACAGTCAGGTGCGTGCTCAAAGAGATCAATAGATAGTCAGTGAGCGGCGAGCTTCTGATCAACATGCAATACGACACAGCAAAGTAAATACAGAGTTGTGATTTTGGTTTCCCGTGATGTCACCCTAGGAGACGTTGACACGTCTTTCTCATGAATATTCGCAAACACCGCCAGCCATTAAATCCATCCAAATGCTCGCAGCAAGTACCTATATAGTCTGATGGAATGCAAAGCAACGCGAAAATTTATAACCGAATAAGCACGAAACTCGGGATTGGTTTGCGGAGAAAAACGAGAATTTGCATTTATGAACCTCGTTAATTAACGAGTTGCGCCCATTGCCTTGTGAATAAGTTTCGCTGATTAAGCGAAATCGGGATTAAATTCCTGCCGATCCCTCTAGTTTGCCGTTCGGCGAACAAAATCGTGCAATTAACCCAACCACTCCCCCGGCAAATGGGAAATTATTAATTCGATAATTGTGCGTGGAAGGGGGTAGGTCGATTGGTAATGGGAAGGATATAGTCGGGGAAAATTGGAAATCGCAATTCCGGGAACGTACACAAATATTATTAATAGCACCTCTGGACAGCAGCCTGGGGCACTTGAAAATCGAGATTTAAAGGCTTACCAGAAGTGATTTACTGTTGAGTGTAATAGTCGCAAACTGGTCACTTCCGCCGTCATTTAGCAGCAAGAGCTGGAATGCAAATAGATTTGCGTCTGGACGAAATCCAAATAATCAGAGAAATGATGAGGAATGGGAGGTTCTTTAGTTAGACTGGAATGCACTGAAGTAATCTAATTGAGGCAAATTAATGGTAAAGAACATATGCGGGAGCAAGAAATTAATGACATCAATCCTAGCAACAGCCATGTAAATATGTTGTATGTATATTTTAATATACCACAGGTTCATAAAAAACGTGCATCAGGGGCGGCTGTGGAAACTTAGGCACACGTATGCCCTAACTTGATTCAAATGCATAAGACTCAAATCGAATGTCATTGAGCTGTATGCCAATTTCTTGATATACAGCCAATTCAGTCAATTTGCTGTATTCAAAAATATCGCATATTCGCCTATTCATGTTAGAGCAATCGCAAATACGAATTGAGTGATCCAGTCAACACTTTAATTAATGATTTTAGCATATCTTACATGGTAATAAAACAATCCAACATGATGATAATGAATGACATGTGTATGCAAATGAATTGCGCAAACAAGTGACATATTCTTAACGTGCTGCCAGACACTAAACAAATTAAATTAATCTGCTTGTGGATTCTAGAGTTGCGATAAATAATGGAAAGAATCCGACGGGAAAAGCTCGCCTAACATTATTTACACCTAGCCAATCCCATTCGCGCCTTATTCAGATGCGTGTATATCAAATCCAATCCAATTTTGGTAATGGAAAACATTAAAACCCATATTATCCGGTTTCTCAACACCCACCGGTATTAATCCGAACCAATGCGATTTCGGTAAATGCCCCCACTCACCAACAGATGGCGATGCTCCACCCGCACAATATCCCTAACACATTAAAACCGCAATCCCATTCTGGGAATAATCCGCACTTCAACACTGCTAGATATTCACCCGTGGGGAAGCAATATTGTGTCGAATACACTGGACGGATATTCAGTGGAACAGTTAATAATTTGGAACAGGACTTAATAGTAATAATATCCGCAATAATTTTGGTAAACTTTGAAGCGTCATAAGTTATTTTTATAAGTTTAAGGTTATATCCATAAATTATCAGTTATGATATTTAAGGTTGTTGTTATTATTATTTTTTAGTCGTATTAAGGGTTCCATTTTACATCTTCTTCGCCCCTTATATGATTTCTCAAAAGTTGATAGTTTGCGAGATAATTCGGATTTAATGAAAAATTAACACAGATCTCATCGATATAAACTTAGCGTACCATGCAAATCTATCAATTATTATTATTATTATTTTAGTCGTGTTATGGGTTCCATTTTACATATTTTTCGTCCCTTATATGTTTTCTCAAAAGTTGATAGTTTGCGAGATAATTCGGATTTTATGAAAATGAACACAGATCTCATCGATATAAACTTAGCGTGCCATGAAAATCTATCAATTAGTATTTTTATTTTTTTAGTCGTATTAAGGGTTCCATTTTACATCTTTTACGCCCCTTATATGCTTTCTCAAAAGTTGATAGTTTGCGAGATAATTCTGATTTTATGAAAAATTAACACATATCTCATCGATATAAACTTAACGTGCCATGAAAATCAATTAATGCTCATTATACAATGTCAAGTGGCATTTGTTGTACGTCACGTTTTAATTTTCTCATGAAATTTAAGTAGATAGAATAGGGCAGTACTGGGCCACTTTCCCATATTATTATTAAATTTAAACTTAAAGATAAATTAAAACTAATTGATAAATTAACACCAGCTGTTACTAATGTTGAAGAATGAACTACTGAAATATAAAGTATTGTAAAAAATGATCTGTAGATATTGTATATATTTGTATATAGGTATGTCGTCGGCTTGGTGTTACAAGGTTGCATGTAACATTTTTTTATTTTTGTTTTTAATTTGCAGGGCTATATGTTTTCAAAGCGGGACCTTTCAACTTGTTGGAAGATTAAAATTGGATCATTAGGAACCTGCGATAAAAACATATCTATTGACAGTGCAAAATTTATCATTTTTGATATAGCAAGCATATTTAAAATCCTTATTCTTAAATTTACAAATTTGCACATACAACATTGTAATATTAAGCCGACGATGTGTCTATTTAATTAATTTAAAAAAAAAAACCCTCGGGAAAAAAAATTAATGAAGAAACTGGTGTAGGTGTTGCCATCGCAGCAGGTAACCAAGAAGAAAAATGTATTTGAGCTCTTTTTGTTAAAGCTGCTAATACTACCAAATAAGAAATTAACTCAATCGAAAAAACGTTTTTCAAAAATCAATAAAAAATACATAATTTCATCGAACATAATTTAATATTCAATAAGAGATATCCACCACCAAAAAAGGCAAGAACACAAATTTCCTCCGGAAAACTGATGGCGACGGTGTTTTGTGATACAGAAGTAATCTCACTGATTGATTATTATTATACGAAAAAGTGCTCTACAATAACAGGGAAAGTCAATAAGAAAACAATTAGAAAGTTGAAAACTTTGCTTTGCCGTGAAAAAAGGATCCATAACTGTGACCAAAAGATT
Organism: Othius punctulatus; assembly: GCA_951805005.1. Classification (NCBI taxonomy): domain Eukaryota; kingdom Metazoa; phylum Arthropoda; class Insecta; order Coleoptera; family Staphylinidae; genus Othius; species Othius punctulatus. The sequence continues at coordinate 17,534,705 of OX638141.1, forward strand.
TTGCTGCTTCATGAGAATTTTCCATCGCAGCAGGTAACTAAGAAGAAAAATGAATTTGAGCTCTTTTTGTTGCAGCTGCTAATACTACCAAATAAGAAATTAACTATCGAAAAATCGTTTTTCAAAAATCAATATAAAATACATAATTTCATCGAACATAATTTAATATTCAACAAGAGATCTCCACCACCAAAAAAGGCAAGAACACAAATTTCCTCCGGAAAACTGATGGCGACGGTGTTTTGTGATACACAAGTAATCTCACTGATAGATTATCATTACACGAAAAAGTGCTCTACAATAACAGGAAAAGTCAATAAGGTAACAATTAGAAAGTTGAAAACTTTTGCTTTGTCGTGAAAAAAGGCTCCATAACTGTGACCTAAAGATTTTGCTGCTTCATGAGAATTTAAGAGTCCAAAAAGCTCACCAAGTCGAAGACATGTTCAACGAGTGTAATTTTACAGAGATGGAGCATCCATCTCTACACTGGACTTGCACAGAGTCACTATTCATCTTCTTGCAGTCCTTCTCCTACTAGAGGTTGGACACCATCATAACTATTCTTATCTTGTTCACCGCTGGTCTAAATAGCTCCGTCACTATTAGCTCTTTCCAAAATAAAATTAAAAAACAATTGCGCAGACAACGTTTGTCTTTAGATGAACACCAGAAACAAGAAGTGGAGGAGTTTTTGAAGACTTTGCGGATTTTTTTTAAGGTATAGCCTTGAAATGACCCACGACAAACCATGTTTTATTTAGCTAAACAACGAGTAGATAAGACAGGTGTTATTTGCTGAAAAATCGTTCGTATTAATAATTAAATAAGTATCGCATTCCGGCGTAAAACTACGTAAACAGACTCGTGGGGGACCGCAGTCCCCTGAACCAGGCCGGGAGAATTCTATCAACAATGGGGACAATAAAAGCCATTAACTTGAGGGTAACACGATTTTACTAGTCGGGCGGAAATATCAACAGTTCATGGAAGTATAAATTACTCGAAACCAGACAGGGGATGTGCCACTGGCCGACATTGACCAATGCCGGGGGATCCAAAACCGAAAGTATAATATTACGGCCCATAGATTCATTAACTTAAGTACCATAAAAACAGCGCGAGCTACATGCACGCGTACCGAAATTCTTAGAACAGAGCCCATTTGGGCTGGATAACTCACACCACGAGGGGACATGATTTGTATCGGTAGCGAACACAAGCCGCCAGCAAAATATCGAGTGGCTTAAACATATGGGAGAAATTATTGCGCAGGCATCGAAAAAGACTTGCCCAGGAGGGCTAGACCACCGTAGAAGGCCGGGGACGGCAGTATTTGGGCTCGGGGAAAAGGGGGAGGTAAAACATATAAGAATATGCGAAAGCAGGGGGGGAGGGCACTTAGTTCTCGACGGCCGAGGGCACGAGAGAAATCGCGAGAGTGTAAACGGGGCGCAATTAGTATAAACAGTCATGGAAATTGATAATTCACTTAGGGCAGTATTGAACCAGTTAGATATTTTCGGGGAGACCGCGAAGTAATTCAAACAACACAAAGCAGGGGCCACCAAGACATCGGTACGGCTATCCAATCGGCGAGAGATAGGAAGGGTTAATGAGTGAGTACTGACGCAATTGATAATCGAGTAACGCGAATCAAACTGCCAATTTCGAAGGGCACTGCGAAATATTCAGCAGAAAAGTCATTACGCGTGTAAAGTAAATTAATTCGGCAAACCGCCGGAAGAATATCCGGTGACAAAATTACGAAAGAACAAAACAACCCCAAACAAACCACCATCAATTACCTCACCTAATTATCACTCTAGCAAGTCTTAGCGCCGAAGGCGTAGAGAAATGTGACTAACTTGAAAGCGATATACAGGTTTCGTGACGCCCTTTGAGGAGTTAATCTCCAAAAGAAGGGCGCATTTAGAAGCTCCTTCAACTGTATGTTAATTTCAGTCCCGTAATCTAATACCACAGCATGCATGGTTCTCTTCGTAATATTGTCACTATGATAAGTCTGACAACCCCAAACAAACCACCATCAATTACCCCACCTAATTATCACTCTAGCAAGTCTTAGCGCCGAAGGCGTAGAGAAATGTGACTACCTTGAAAGCGATATACAGGTTTCGTGACGCCCTTTGAGGAGTTAATCTCCTAAAGAAGGGCGCATTTAGAAGCTCCTTCAACTGTATGTTAATTTCGTCCTTGTAATCTAGTTACCATAACGGGACTATTTTACCAACCGCTTTCATTGCCACGAAACTTCAAACAAACGTGCGAAGTGATGAGATCCTTCCTCCGAATCAACATACTCGATTATCATGCGTTTTAATTATTATTTATATTTCATTAGCAAGGGATTCGGGAAAGAGCTAGTTCAGGAAGGTATTTAAATAGATATAAACTCAAGGGATTTCCCAGGTAGCGATCGCAACGGGAACTAAAAACCGGTATCCGTGAAGGTCAATAAGTATTACAAAAATCAGCAAATATCATCATGTCATACCAAATCACTAAATCCTTGTAATTAACGTGGCGTAGTTAATATCACTAATCAATCAGCCGAGTGAGTGATCGAACTAATAGGTCGTAATTGCATGACGGTAAAAATAAAACAGCCCTCAGCATCGATAATGCATGTGTTCAGTATTTGCATATTGGAATTCTTGAGCGATTGAGAAATGAATGAATGCGAGTCGGTATATTCCTGAAGCAAGAACGCATGTGGATATTATGGATAAATCATTGAATGAATCCAAGTCATAAGTCATGATCGGATGAGAAATAAAGTTAATAAATACGAAACATAACGGCAGTTAAGAATGAATGCGAATCAAGGGAATTCATGCATGAGCATGCGTAAAGAAGGTATATAAATCCGTGAATGAATCAAAGTCAAAATCATGCAGAATCACATCCGCTAGGTGAATTCAATTATCACAAAAATAAAGTAAAAACAAACTAAAAATAAATGAAAATATTAAAAACAAAAGAAGACATAAAAAAAATATATTAATTAAATAAAAATAAAAAGAGTCAAAAACAAACGAGGGGCTTATGTTTCATACACGTCAGACTAGTATGGTTAGGGTATGAGACTCGCTATGAGATCAGATATATGTACTTTAGCCAGACACAACTGACCATCGTGCACAAATCACCGATCGTAATTTACCTCACAATTAGATGCATCTCCGACCAAATCAAAACAAAAACAAAAGAAAATAAAAATAAAAAGAGTCAAAAAGATGCATCTGTGACCAAATCAAAGCAAAAGAAAAGATAATATAAACAATAAAAAGAGTCAAAAACAAACGAGGGGCTTATGTTTCATACACGTCAGACTAGTAGGGTTAGGGTATGAGACTCGCTATGAGATCAGATATATGTACTTTAGCCAGACACAACTGACCATCGTGCACAAATCACCGATCGTAATTTACCTCACAATTAGATGCATCTCAGACCAAATCAAAACAAAAACAAAAGAAAATAAAAATAAAAAGAGTCAAAAAGATGCACCTGAGACCAAATCAAAGCAAAAGAAAAGATAATATAAAAAAATAAAAAGAGTCAAAAACAAACGAGGGGCTTATGTTTCATACACGTCAGACTAGTAGGGTTAGGGTATGAGACTCGCTATGAGATCAGATATATGTACTTTAGCCAGACACAACTGACCATCGTGCACAAATCACCGATCGTAATTTACCTCACAATTAGATGCATCTCAGACCAAATCAAAACAAAAACAAAAGAAAATAAAAATAAAAAGAGTCAAAAAGATGCATCTGAGACCAAATCAAAGCAAAAGAAAAGATAATATAAACAATAAAAAGAGTTAATCACCAACAAAAGGGCTTATGTCTCATACACGTCAGACTAGTAGGGTTAGGGTATGAGACTCGCTATGAGATCAGATATATGTACTTTAGCCAGACACAACTGACCATCGTGCACAAATCACCGATCGAAATTTGCAATATAATTATTTGGGTGTTATTGCTTGGTAAATGCATTGCGAAACTGTTATTAAGGGTAAATCGTCACCCTTGATACTGGCATGTTGTTTGCTGGGAAATGCACTGCTAAACGTTATCTGAGGATAAATTAAATCAAGTAAATAAACGACAAAAACATGGATGAACGAACGCATGGGGAATGAATGACATAACCAAAACACCGTAATTAGCAGAGACAAATCGCATGTACTAGTAACCAGTAGAATTTGAATTATAACGTTAATTCACGTCAGAATACCACGAAATATAGTCAGAAACCACGTAAAAATCATTACTCATTTCAAAACTTTAATTGAGAATAAATCGCCATTCTTCATTATTTGTGTGTTATTACTTATTAAATAAACCCTTAGTCACCACATAAATGTAAAGCGTATTATTTACCATAACCAAATGAACCAAACCTTACTTGCTAAATTAAAATGTAAAACCATATGAATTACTGAATGAATAAATTACTGTATGATGATATTTGTGTATGCGTATAATTTGATATTTTCCCCGTAACAGACACAATACTTGAACAACGAACCATCGATCTTGTCACTATAACGATTCCATGAATCAAACACAGGTGAAGTACAGCCACTTAGATTACGAGCCACTCTACGTTTATAAATTAATTACAATTTATAATGATACCCCGGTATTGTACCGTTACAGCCTTATTGGAAAAACTTTGGAATACATGTGACCAAAAGTGGATTTGTTGAAAAATAAAATATTACTTTTCTACCAACCATTTTCATTTTCTTTCATATTTTGTCATGGATATGTGACTATGTTGAAAAGTAAAATATTACTTTTCTTCTAAGAAATTTCTATTCCTTTGATATTTCATTCCTCTTTCGGCATAGCCAGGTATATAATATACAGATTTTCCCCTGTATAATATTACATAAAAAAAGTGATATTCTTACCGACTACTAAGTTGACTTGGTACTGTAATCATCGCTTACCTGAAACAAAAAAAAAAACAGACTTAGTTTATATTGTCGAAACATTTTAATAGTAGCACGTTTAAATAAATAAAAATAAACGTCATAGACCCCATAGAAAGGTAGTAGAAAGGAAATCTAAACATTTTCCCTTCTGTACACCACTGTGTAAGAGATAATAAGTTAAATACGACCAGTTGGATAGAAAAGCTAAAAGTTTCTTCTAAAATCTAAACATTTTCCCTTCTGTACGCCACTGTGTTAGAGATAATAAGTTAAACACGACCAGTTGGATAGAAAAGCTACAAGTTTTATTTAAATTTGGTATTATGACAGCTTTTTTGAGTAGCTGTTAAATTACAAAACGTTTCTACAGCGATTCATTTTTAAATGCACGCCTCAGGAATTGATTTTTCATCAGTTTTTCATGAAACTTAGGATGTAGGCAATATTTCATTTATTTAAAGACGTCAAAACGCCTTATCAAATTAGTATACTCATATTGAACCACTTTTCCAATTTAGAAAAAAATGGGCTAAACTAACTAACTATAATTGATGATAATTTGTTTACCAAAAGTTGTACCCCATTAATTAAAAATTGAGGTGTTTTAGCTTTGTGAAAAAAAAATACATTGTCCGCCAGAAAGTTGGACACATACGGAAAAATATTTTATTGATTTTAAGTTTAATAACGACCCGCTAAGGTGTCGAAACTATAGTCACTACTAAATAAATCTAAATGATACTAACAAAGTAACCTCTCTGTGTTTTTTACCTATTTCACAATGTATCACAAAGTAGAGCTGTCAAGTATTACTCATCCAAATATTTTATTATTAACTTCTCAAAAAAAATTTGTTTTTCAAAAAGTTTCTGCATTATCTAAAACATAATAAGCAATCATATAAGTAAAATTATCTGCTTGCGTATAACAGCGTGTTATATGCTTGCGTATAACAGTTATAACAAAAAATAATAAAACGGCCCAAGAGTAAACTACATTCGTTTTTTTTTAAGATAGAAAAGCTAAAAGTTTTATTTAAATTTGGTATTATGACTTTTTTTTTGAGCAGCTTTTAAATTATAAAATGTTTCTACAGCGATTCATTTTTAAATGAATATGTGAAAATTAATGTGTTAATTGGAAAAGTTACTTAGCTTTAACAGAAGGTTCTAAATACGAAATTAGAACCTCCTAAGACGAAAATGTTTTCTTTTTCGTTTTCTGGTATAAAGATGGGCTATGTCATTTGCAAAATCGGTTTAACCTAATATAATTGATAATCAAGTCACCTGAATATTTTGACAAAATAATTTGTCGAAATCGTTATAATTTTTTTATAAATAATTATTTTGACTCAAAGTTAATTTATGAATTGAAAATACTTTTGATCGAAAATTTAGGCATTAACACAAATATTCTGCCTTCTCTTATTAACTCTAACCTGGAGCCATATTCAATTGATAAGTTAACTTTAAGTCAACATAATTATATATAAAAGATTTATATCTTTAATTTATGAATTGAAAATACTTTTGATCGAAAATTTAGGCATAAACACAAATATTCTGCCTTCTCTTATTAACTCTGAACTGGAGCCATATTCAATTGATAAGTTAACTTTAAGTCAACATAATTATATATAAAAGATTTACATCTTTAATTTATGAATTGAAAATACTTATGATCGAAACTTTAGGCATTAACACAAATATTCTGCCTTTTCTTATTAACTCTGAACTGGAGCCATATTCAATTGATAAATTAACTTTAAGTCAACATAATTATACACTGTGTATCAGCCAAATGGAATAAATTCGATAATAAGTAAATGGGGGCGTGTTCGAAAAAACGCTCGGACACGTCGATTGTTATTTTTAGTTGCGCATTTTTTTCAACAAAAACTTTTTATACAGGGTGTGTCATGTGACCGTGGCCAATACCAACTTTCTTATTTTAAATGCAACACCTGGTATATTATTCAATTTTTGGATTCTTCAGAAAATTCTAGACATATTTCATGTACAATGTCTTATACCTATCTTCAACTGTTTCGGAAATATTAAGTGTTTTCAGATTTATTGCAAAAATTAACATTAAAAAAAGAAAATTATTTCATTACAGAAATTCGTTACAACACACTCAAAAACTAATAAGTAATACTGTTTATTTCTTGATAATGTAAAAAAACAAAAAAAAAACAATAAATTTCAATGGAGGAGATGTTCAAAATGCTCGCCGTGAACGTCTTGGCAACATCCTAATCTTAAATAGAAATTTCTTCTAACGTTACTCAACATCTCAGGCGTGACCGATCTAATCGCAAGCATTATTCGTCTTCTTAAGTCAGCTAAGTCGAGGGGTTTAGTTTTGTATACAATACTTTTGACATATCCCCATAAGAAGAAGTCTAATGTGGTCAGATCAGGGGATCGTGCTGGCCATTCCATCGATCCTCGCCTCCCTATCCACCGATTTGGAAATATTCGGTTGAGCTAGTTCCGGACATTGATTATAGGACATTGTACATGAAATATGTCTAGAATTTTCTGAAGAATCCAAAAATTGAATAATACACCAGGTGTTGCATTTAAAATAAGAAAGTTGGTATTGGCCACGGTCACATGACACACCCTGTATAAAAAGTTTTTGTTGGAAAAAATGCGCAACTAAAAATAACAATCGACGTGTCCGAGCGTTTTTTCGAACACGCCCCCATTTATTTATTATTGAATTTATTCCATTTGGCTGATACACCCTGTATATAAAACATTTATATCGATGTCCAAATATTCAGGGGATTTGATTATCGATTAATTTAGGTTAAACCGACTTTGCAAATGACAAAGCCCAAATGATAAAGCCCATCTTTATACCAGAATTTGTAAACAAAAATATTTTCGTCGTAGGTGGTTCTATTTTCGTATTTACAACCTTCACTCAACTAAGAAACTTTTTCAAATAACATTTTCTCAAATCTTAAAAAAACGAAAGTAGTTTACACTTCAGCCCCTTTACTAGGTTTGGTTATACCTCGAGCAAAACATTTTACTTCGATGATTGCTTATTCGGTTTGAAATCCTGCAAAAACTTGTTTAAACAATAATATTTTCGACGAGCAAAAAAATTTACTTCGATGATTGCTTATTCAGTTTGAAATCCTGCAGAAACTTTTTGAAAGAATCATATATATAATCGATCTTTATTGGGCTATCGACCCCATATGGGGTCTTCCCGCCTAAAGAATCATATTTTCTGAGAAGTTAATAAAATAATATTTTTTCATATGTGTTCAACATTCTGACTGACACTGTATGTTCGTAGATATTTAGGGTTTTCTTGCTCTCGTGACACCCTGTACAGTCACGGACTTTGGGAATGACGCGACCGTAAGAACGAGCAGTCTGCATTCCTTATCTAGGACAAGGGTAGGGACACAGTAGAGAACGATAGAAGACTACTCGGACTGATGGACGCGTCATTCCCAGAGTCCGTGGCTGTACACAAGTATACTACTAATAAAACAAATGGATAACGGATTTTAATTCCTTTGTGCTGCATTTTATAAATACACAGAATGAATGATACCATATTTCATCAGAATTTATAAATGGAAAACGATTTCCAAGTAATCATATTGAAGATTTCTTATGCAAATCACGACGAATTGAACTCCTAATACTTGATTTATGGATTAAGTTTAGAAATTGATTATTTGCCTGAATTAAACTCGTTAAAATGTGATAAGTTATTCCCAGAGTCCGTGGCTGCACATAAGTATACTACTAATAAAACAAATGGATGATAACGGATTTTAATTCCTTTGTGCTGCATTTTATAAATACACAGAATGAATGATACCATATTTCATCAGAATTTATAAATGGAAAACGATTTCCGAGTAATCAAGACTTCTTATGCAAATCACGACGAATTGAACTCCTAATACTTGCTTTATGGATTCAGTTTAGAAATTGATTATTTGCCTGAATTAAACTCATTAAAATGTGATAACGGCTCGGCCTTGCGTCAACTGCAAATATAATTCCGGCATAATGAATACTAAAATATTCGTATACATCAGCGAAATTAGATCATATTGGTGCAATAACGCATAACCGCCGGCTTAAATTATCTCACCACACGTTATAAATATGTACAGTTATGTGTATTTACGCAGAACTATTAATAACCCACATGGAAATGAAACAAAAACAACGTTTATCTTATCCGGTTCGAAATTGCGACCGTTAATATTGAGAAGTAAAAATGACACATAACGCTATAATTGAATATTATTGCCACAAAATTTGCAATTCGCAGGTTTGCGAAAAAAAATATAGCCCACATTAATCATAAGTTCGAAATTAATTTGTATACGGAATATATGGTTAGATATTTATTAATATCACGAATATAAAAATAATTATTCAAAAATTGCGATTATTTGCTGTGGAAATGGTTAAAATTTGAAACACCCAATACATAAGCGTAATTTTTATGTTTGAATTTTATAATATTGTGATGATATTTATTAGTAAATTTTATAGTCATTTAGGAATTTTTGTTAGATATTTATTAATATCTCGAATATAAAAGTCATTATTCCCAAATTGCGATTATTTGCTGTGGAAATGGTCAAAAATTGAAACACCCAATACATAATCGTAATTTTTAGGTTTGAATTTTATAATATTATAAATATACATTTATTAAACTATAAGTTTTATTTAAATTAATAGAGTAGGAATAGGTTTAGTTAGATAGTTATCGACTTAGGTAATTAATTAGATAGTGCTTTTTAGTTAATATTGTGAATCATTAGGGCACAATTAATAATTAATAATGTAATGAGGTAATTAATATTCGTAATTACAATGACACCCAATGGGTAAAAGAGGGATGGATAATGTATGTTTGTAATTACAATGAAAACCTCAAAAATGACTGGAACTGGAACGACATTTAATTGGAAGCGGAAAATTATCAGGATAATGAATATCGCATTAAATTTTGGATTGGACATTTGGATTTGCGAGAATTTGTAAAAGTAAATTAGAAATTATACATTATTGAATGATCACCATGGCAACGATTATGAATTGTCGGATGACGCTGTGAATTTTCAAGTTCTGAAGAACGACAAACGAAAAATCAGTAATAGAAAAGTGACTGTCTGGTTGGTGTTCATAAATATGACCGATGACAACAGACGTTCGAGTTTACATTCGTTCCAGGTAAAGCTCACGTCTCAATGCGGAAGAAACTGAAGATAGTTTAGAAACAATTTACATAAACAAACAATTTATAAACAGTCAAATAACTTCGTTCGTATAAGTTGGTCAAAAATTAATGCTCAAACTCTGTGACTTCGTCGAGCAGCGTAACGATCTGCGCTGGTAGTTGTTTCTAACTGCCTGAGTAAATGCAGAATACCTGGATTTATACTTTTTCTGACTCCGTATTCGACTACGCAGGTCCCTATTTTTGCTTGTTATTTTGAACTTGTTCTCTCTCTGCTCCTGTACATTTCACAAGGTTGCAATGCCGATGGCAATGACAAATTATTTTACATCGGCAGATTTACGGTCGTCTGAATATGGAGTTTAAAATTCGAGTTGACTAGTTTGTGCGTTCCCATTAATATATGTCCGCTTTCTCTCAATTGTGCGTGTCGCAAAATGCGTGGCAGCCTTCCCGTGCCCTATCGATCCTTTTTGTATGCATTTTTGTATTATACGTTTTAATTATAGAAATTAATATTAAATATGGATTTTATTGGAAAACTTTACGAAAATTAAGCTCCGTAAAGTTGTTGAAATCACATTAAATCAAAAAGTTCAATATATGATTAGAAAATTAATTGATTGTGACGTAAGGAACATGTGATACATAATGAACGTGTACCTAAATCGAATACGTAGAATTTTGCAATCGAAACAAATATAGTCGCGTCCCCTGTAATTATATTATTAGCTAGTGGTACGAAAACCAAACAAATACAGTTGGATACTCCAAACGTTATTATTAGGCTGCCATGCTGAAGAACCAGTTTCGCTCGTCCATCTAATTTCCCCACCGGAAATGGGCGCATATTCATTACTTCGCGAGGGGGCCACGGAGGCCCGCGGGTACATGAAAAAAAGCCATCAGAAACGCATTTACGCTGTACCAGTGAGTCACATAATCCACGTTAATTATTATTCCTGCGCCGCTGCGAGTCCAGGTAAAAGCGGAAGTGAACGGACAAGGACGACTACCGTTGCAAAAAACGAATAACTGACGAAATCTTACGGTACAGCGCGTACGCGCGAGGAATGCAGAGAGATAACATGTATGATAAAGCGATGATTGTACGAAGTGCGTAAAAGGAGAAGACAATTACACACGGCATGACGAGAGTTGGTTATTCGCGAGAAAAGGCGCCGGAGCAAATAAGGCGAGAGTTATAGTCCAATTTACAACTAGCGAACCATAGTTGGTGAAAATGCAATAAAGCTAATTGTGATTGCATTTACGGGTTTTAAATAATGACAGCAATTTCTAGAGCAATTTTTGCACGATTAACGCCCTCGTTCAAAACCCCCAACCTATCACCTTAATTGGCAAAACATTATTTATAGGTATTTTATGTGGGCGTCAACGGGGAATATACATTGTGTTAACCACCAACGGATACACTAAGCGGATACACTACTTCAACACTATTGAAGAGCGGGCAAGACGATATAAAGTGTATAAATATCACAGCATAATATTTTTTTTCACTTTGATTCTGCAGTGCAAAATAAAAAGGAAAATATAATAAGTGTGTCTGCAATACGAAGTCAAACAATACCTATTTGTATTACAAGGGAGAAAAGTTCCTCCCGCGTATAGTTTGATGTCCGATGCGAAGGTTTTTGTTGCACATGGTAAGGATTACGACTACCGTTGTGGACCGGGTGAATAAAATACGCAATGGATTGAATATGTTTATTAAACCAGATGCGTGGTTCGTTGGACCAGTGGCGGATTTATGGGAGGGCTATGAGGGCTATAGTCCTGAACAACAAAATCCAGGGGCGGCAAATTTTTTGAAAAATACCTAAGGCACAAGTCAAAAATAAATATACAAATAAATAAATGATGAACGAAAAGAGGCAAATACAAGAAGTGAAGCATCTAACTACCTCCTTCAACTTCAAAGATTAGAAACGACTTTTTTGGCAATTTTATGCTGAGACATATGCGGATTTATAGGAGGGCTATGAGGGCTATAGCCCAGAACAACAAAATCCCGGGGCTGCAATTTTTTTTTTAAATACCTAAGGCACAAGTCAAAAATAAATATACAAATAAATAAATGATGAACGAAAAGAGGCAAATACAAGAAGTGAAGCATCTAACTACCTCCTTCAACTTCAAAGATTAGAAACGACTTTTTTGGCAATTTTATGCTGAGACATATGCGGATTTATAGGAGGGCTATGAGGGCTATAGCCCAGAACAACAAAATCCCGGGCCTGCAATTTTTTTTTTAAATACCTAAGGCACAAGTCAAAAATAAATATACAAATAAATAAATGATGAACGAAAAGGGGCAAATACAACAAGTGAAGCATCTAATTACCTCCTTTACAGGATACAATGTATAAAAACAAAATTTAACATTTATGAAAATTGAGCATTAATAAAAGCGAAAGTAACTTAGTATGAAGAAGAAACGAACAAAACAAAAAAATCCAGTCAGATGATGTTTTTGGACATTTTCGATTTCTTGACGCTCTTTCATTCAACTGCAGTTCGAACTAGCAACAGGACTAACCCATATTTGAATAATTGTAGGGTTACGTCGTATTACAAATAACCCATTGATATACAGGATGTTCAACAACTTGAGTCTCTGCTTCGTGTACTTATGTAATCTTTGGACCAAATATAATTATAAATTCTAATAAAGTTATGCCTCAAAGTAAACGGTTTTCATAATTTATTTATTTTATCAAAGAATAATATCATTGTTGAATATTAATTCTACATTACAAAAATTCTGCAGAATTTATGGAGTATTAATTGAAAATTACAAATTATCTGCAGAATTTATAAAATGTTGAAAATTACAAAATATCTGCAGAATTTATAAAATGTTGAATTTAAATTTGAACATTGTAGTGAAAATTGCAATTTTTTTGTTATAAATACAAAGTTTCAATGAAATTTGAAAACAATCATTAAGTAATAAATAAGTTTTATTGGAATCATGTAATTTTTGTTCTGACTTACAAATATTTCAATGAATGTTGAAAAATTTGCCTATAAAATACATAATTGCAATAGCTTTATGAACAATGCTTTATGGCAATTTCAACATTTGTTTTATAAATTATAAAATTTCTGCAACCATTATCAATTTTTTTTTAAATTGCCAAAATTTCACAGTAAAATGCAAAATATGATCAATATCAGGCATTTATAATAATAATAATAATCTTTATACATATTGCAAATAGATTTACACAAGTCATGAAAAAAAGGTATACAGTGTAATGTATAAATAATTGACTATCACAACATATCGTCGGCTTAATGTTACAAGGTTCTATGTGAAAATTTATAAATTTGGGAATAAGGACTTTAAATATGTTTGTTGTTACAGAAAATGATGCAATGTCCACTGTAATTAGATTTTTTTTATATCACAGGTTCTTAATATTCCGATTCTAACCTTCCAACAAGCTCAAAGATCCTGCCTGGAAAACATATGGACCTGTAAAATTGTAGACCTAAATATTGAAAAAATCTTACATGCAACCTTATAACTAACACCAAGCCGACGATATGAGTATAAGTAGAAACAACAATAATTTGCAAAATTGTATTAAGTTGTCTCATCTTCATAAATATTTGTGGGAGGAAATTTAATAAAAATAAACCTTGTTGGAAATTAAAAACTATTCAATAGAGATTTCAATAATTTCATTAGAAATTATAAAATTCTTATTATAAATATCAAAATTTGAATTATAAATTAATTTGAAGCATGAAATTTTTAGTGGAAATTATAAAGATTTATGTACAAAACATATCAATCACTAAGTTTTAATATTTTAATAAATATTTGCACATCTTTTAAGCAAAAATGCACTTATTTTATTACACATTAAAAAGTTCAATAGAAATTATGAAATTTTCGTTGAGAGAAATAAAATGTATATGCAAATTTTCTACATTTTCCTTATAAAATTTGATTAAAAATCCAAAATGCTACATAATCAAACTACACAATTCTCATTGAAATGAGATTGTCGTCTATCCAAAGAATTCATATTCCTTGCAAAGTTATTAAAGATTTCAGAGAAATTTGCAAAATATGTAATGGAAGGTTTAAAATGTTGATTATAAATTTAAAAAAAAAGTCATCAATATGAAATACTCGCCAATTTAACTACAAATTATAAAATGTCTTCGAATACCCCTTAAATAGTAATAACATTATGATCTATGATTGATAAACTGTAAATATCTCTCCTGACTTGAATGACTTTTAAATTATGATGACTATTACGAAATTTTGATAATGGATTTCAATATTTAATTAGATATTATGGAATATTATTACAAAATTTTATTATAAATTACAAAAATCTAATCAAACTACACAATTCTCATTGAAATGATATCATTTCGATTGTAAATTACAATGATTGTTGCATTTCTGTTGGAAATTCACAAAATTTTCATTATAATTTTTTTGATATAATTATCAGTATATTTTAGTTGGAAATTTTAACCTATTTCCCCAGAAATCATATTCTTGCAAAGTTATTAAAGATTTCATAGAAATTTGCAAAAAATATCATAGGAGTAAAATGTTGATTATCAATTTAAAAAAAAATCGTCATGAATATGAAATTTTCGTCATTTTTACTACAAAGTATAAAATTTCTTCAAATACCCCTTAAATAGTAATAATATTATGATCTATGATTGATAAACTGTACGTATATCTCCTGAGTTAAATGACTTTTAAGAGTTTTAAAATTTCTAAGAGTTTCCACTTCATCCTAGACTCGTAAATTTGTTAAAATATTTTAAAAACATTCTTACATATGTTTACACATGGAATATTTTGAATTTATTTTAACACGGAATTCTGATTAATTTAATTTATAACTAATATAATAAATTAAACTAATTAGAACTGTGGGTTAAAATAAATTCAAAATATCTATTAATCAATTTACGAGAAATCTAGAATGAAGTCGAAACTTAGACATTTTGAAAAATCGAAAAACTATTTTGTTACTTTTATATAAATGGTATAACTGTTGCAGATTTTTTTTTTATTTCAAGTTTATTTTGTTATGATTTCTACTATTTCTTCTATATATTTTTATTTTTTATATATGTTTAAATAAATTCAAGATATGTTTTAATCAATTTACAAGAAATCTAGAATGAAGTGGAAACTTAGACATTTTGAAAAATCGAAATTGTTATTTTTATATAAATGGTATAACTATAGCAGATTTTTTTTTTAATTCAAGCTTATTTTGTTAGGATTTCTACTATTTTTTCTATATATATTTTTATTTTTTATATATTTCTTTTAGTTTTCTAAATGTGGGCACTGTTAGGTTTGTTAATATTGATTCATATAGCGGATTTTGTTGCCAATTAACCGGAAAGTGTTTCCTACGAGTTTTAGAGTTTTAAACGGCTTTTTAATGTTGCACTAGAGTTTCAAATCTCAAATCTATAACAATATCTATGAAACATGTAGGTTTATTTTCTAACAGAAAACTCAATAAATTCAACTTAAAGGTTTTAGAAAGTACCTACTTAAATAGAGATATGATGATATATGCGAGATTTTTCAGAAATTTATTAAGATATTCAATTTTTTTTAAGTTCTAGTGCTTAGAAGAGTTTCGATTATATTTAGAAAGCTAATTAAAAAACAAATCATCCAATTCATAACAAAAAAAGACAACTGAATAAAAAAAAAGTATACTACATTTGTACTAAAATGTACTACAGTTGTACCATTTATCTAAAAATAAACAGAAAATAATTGTCTGGAGATTCACAATCGACACTTAAAATCTTTAGAGGTCTAATGATTATTTTGTAATTTGTCCAAAATTCCATAATTTTTGGTCAATCCATTATGGTAGTTGTTTATTATTATTTTGTAATAGTTATATAATTTTCTACTTAATTATAAACTTAATTAAAGTTAATTAGTGTGCATTAAGTGTGCAAAATTCCATAATTTTTGGTCAATCCATTATGGTAGGTGTTTATTATTATTTTCTTATAGTTATATAATTTTCTACTTAATTATAAACTTAATTTTTATTTTGAAAAATGAAAATTGAAATTAAATAAAAATCAGCCAAAAGTATTATTTTAATTAATAAATTGTAATGTTAAAATGTGACAAGTCGTCGGCTTGGTGTTATAAGGTTGTATGTAACATTTTTTCAATTTTTAGGTATATAGCTTTACAGGGCTATATGTTTTCAAAGCGGGACTTTTCAACTTGTTGGAAGGTTATATTGGGATTATTAAGAATCTGTGATAAAAACAAATCTAACTATAGTGCAGAATACATGATTTTCTTTAATAACAAACATATTTATAGTCGTTATTCCCAAATTTACAAATTTGCACATAGAACCTTGTAACATTAAGCCGACGAAGTGTCTATTTAAGTGACAATAAAATTATTATTAATGATCGAATACCAGTATATACGCGTGATCAAAAATCAAGGGAGTGCAAAATTATATAACCTTTACAGGACATTATGTTTCCTTAATATGATAAATTCGCCTACTTAAAATTACAAATTACTACCTACTTACAATTACAAAATTGAAAATAGAAAATAGAAATACAAAAGAGAAAATTCATCATTTTTGTAAAAAAAAAAAAAAAAAATTACTTAGCTTCTAAAACTGTATAAAAACCTATCTAACATTTTTCAAAACTTCAAAAACTTCTTCTAAACAGTTTCCTCGATTTGTACTTTTGGCCTTTCATTATGGCCTGTAAATAAATTTTGGGATTGTTTTGTAATAAAACAACTTCTACAGTAATCATATGTGAGAAAGCTATTAAAAAGAGACCATTTTTGCATAGCGATTCTATGATACTCAATATCTCGATGTACTTGATATTTTCTCAAGCCTTCTTCCAATTTTTACGGCCGTTTAAAAACTGTTTCTCTTGATTTTTTTTTAAATGGCCTGTACAGGAAGCAAAATGCTGAATTTTACCGGACGTCGCATTCTAGCCAAAAATAGTCCCGAAAACATTTATGTACTTTAAAAGCTTATTTTGTTTTATATATCCTGCTGAATATGGACAATAATAGTAAATGTTTAGCTAATTAAAAATGTACCACCTCCTTGATGGTTCAATTGTCAGTAACAATAGGTGTTTGATGGCCAAGAAACCAAGAAAACGGAGGAGAAAAACACTTGCAAGGATGTAAGCTGACTCGACTCGAGACGGGAGGGACTTATGCTGGACGTTTTTTGAACTACTTGAAATAAACGTGAATACAGACGTTGTAGCCGCGTGTATAGCTGGTCAAGTTTTCGTCTTTCGTCGTGTTTGCAGTTCTCAGGTGATACAGGTACACTTAGTCGGTATACGTGCCCTTAGCGGTCGGCGTTTCTCACGAGAACTTGACCAGCTACACACGTGGCTAGAACGTCTTCATTCCTGTTCTCCAGCATTTTAGAAGGGAAATATTGAATTATTCTTTTAGGTCTGAAATTGAGGCGTAGTTAAAGATAGTAATAGTATATTACAAACATTCAATAAAAATCCAGTTACAGCTTGATAGTGAACGAGAAATTAATTCCTTTTTTTTAAAGTAGTCTCTATGAGACATGAAATTCAAGTTTATTTGTTCCAGCAAGTATTTTTTGTAATTAAAAATGTCTCAATTGCAAAGAAACAGCATGACCCGTTCAACCATAATAACATACGATCACTGCCATGTCACTTTGATTTTCATGTCTCATCTCGCCCACAGCGATTCAGTGCTATTCATGCTCAACCACCGTAATCACCAATGCCTCCATTTCCTCGGCAACATTTACCTCTCGGAAAAGCCGGGCGGCCGCTCCATAAATTTCCCTCGCAGACGAGAAAATATGGGAAAGCCAGTGCTTCGGCAGTAAAATAACACCGCTTTTTACGCAAGGCCGCACACCCCTAGGCAGGGTAAATACGGAACGCGCCTCTTGTTCGACGTCCACGGAATTGATTTTTACGGGCGTACGGAAAAATATAATGGCCGACTCTGGTGCCCCTTTGAAGTGGCTTTTTATGTACGCGTTGCGACGAAAATAAGCCCCTGGCGCATTCCTGAGGACAAATCGGCCCGAAATAAGTATGAGGAGACGCATCAAGTTGAACTTGCAAAGAGCCTGTGATGTTGTTTATGGATGTTCTGAAATCCACTGTGCCGTGTTTGCTGCAGCAAAAGGTTGTTTGAAGCAGGAGTGTTTTTATCTGTTTTAAATTTGCCATGCAAGAAAGGACAGAATTACAAAGTAAAACATTTCGAAGTACCTATATTGATACATATCTTAGTTGGTTATGGTTAGGTTAGTTAGATATCATGTGTAACACGTATTAACATCCATTTATGTTGACACAAAGCGCCTTCTACTTGTATTCTACATAGAAACTATCTTTATTGAGTACAGGAATAACTCAATAAAGTCTACGACAATCTTTAGTAAAAGGCAAAGAAATAGATTTATTCGCTCTGAAGAGGCACCTATATTCTAATGAACCTATATTCTAATGAAATTTGTGTAGACACACAGTTTCACTATGTAGATTCCACCAGGACAAATATGAATTGTATAATAGATTACACTGGTCAACACAATTTGTGACCCTTAGAGGTAAATAGCCGTTTCCTATAAAAAAATTTACGCTGATTTCAAAAACGACAAAAAAAAATTTCTAGCACATTAGTTTTTTTGTGATATTTCAATTTTTGCAAAATGTGTATATTATTTTATTTTTATTTTTTTTATGCAAGACCGATTCTGATGATTTTTTCTGGCAATACTGGATTCAAATTTTAGATTACAGTTCCCGGTATCACTTTCATAACCTATCTTCAACTCAGAACGTGGTTTTGTAAATAAATAGTGCAAAAACTATGTAACATATCTAAAAAAAAAAAAAAAAAAAGTGACCTACAACACAATTTGTTTCTGCATTTCGTACTTATGCATAGAATAGAATAGAATAGATCTATATCAATGTCATTACATTCTAGATGTCATTACATCCTAGATGTTTACATAGGTCAAATACAATACATTACATACAATTTTAAAAATATCGAATTATTGAATTGAATTGAATTACAAAAATAAGTACATAGTGAATACTTTCGAGAAAAAAAAAATTGAAGGGACAACAACACATTCGTTAAAATTTGTCGACCAGCGTTATTATTAAATACTTATTATTCCATTATATTTATTATTAATTCCATTATTATTCACAGATTTTAGGTCCTACTTGTAATTAACACATTAAATATGACGTTACAGTACATCTTTGCGTATAATTTCTATGAAATGAAACTAATTAGTCGCCGTCTGCTGCTCAATCACCATTTCTGCAAATAGAAATTAATTGCTGACATATTATATTAAATTAATTACTTTATTTATAAGTCGTGCAGTTTTTTTATTGCACAAGCTTTCTAGACATTAAATAAAATAATAGTGTATTATTTGAAACCATAAAAAGTATTTATATGCAGACTTATTATTCATTAAAATAAATTTTATTATTATTAAACGAACTGTTCAAGAACGACGAATTCGCTTAGTTATAAGACCGTTGGCCGTCGTTGACCTGAAAGTTAACTTCGATAAAGCTAATCCGTTAACGCGATTTTCGAAGCTCCGTAAACTGATAATTTTAAAACGAAGTAGCGGCAGTTAAAGATAATCCATTAAAGTTGACTATTCTTTAAAATTTATTTAACAAAACCCAGGAAAAGCTATTTGTGTAATAAGTTATGAAATGAAATTTGTATTCGTACTAGGCATGGGATTTTCAATTGGAAGTATCCAAATCTGAAAAAATATTTCAGTGAAACAATGGTAATCCGACATATTTCTAATAGTAGATGACCATCGAAAGGTGTCAAATTGTAAGCTGTGAAAATTTGTAAAATTTTCAATTAGCACTTCAATTTTCTGGTCAACTTATCAACACCAAACCTATCAAACATGCCGTGTACGGAAAAAAATAGATTTCCTACATGTTGTACACATGATTTTTTTTGGGTTTGGAAAATAAATTAAATTTGGATAATTTTAATATTTTAAAATTATTTCTAAACTCCGCTTGACTGATGATGACTTTGACTGATCAAGATTGTTCTGCGTTCAATTATGAAGAGGTTAACGTAAATAAAAACCTTATTTCTACTTCTACCAAGACCTGTTCTAGAATTTCATTCACGATGTGAACATGTTTCAGTTAAGATTTGTAATAATGATAAAAAATAACATGTACAATTTCAATAAATTGACTCTTAATGTTGAAATATTATTTGCACTTGTTTGGAAATATTCCAGTTTTTCTAACTCAAATTAGTATTTTAATATTGAAATATTATTTGCGCTCTTGTTAGGAAATATTCTAACACAAATTAGTATTCAAATGTTAAAGTTTTCCAAACTCTAGTAGAAAAAAGTGTTTCAAACACTTCTTTAAATGTTTAAATATAACTCTTCCAATCGGTAAAAGTTTCATTTGATTGTGTCGAAATATGCACGATTTTCGACTGAAGTCATCCAAACCCTACAAATTTTCAATAGAAACTGTCGAAATCTGGCAAATACTAAAAGGTTTTGTAGGAAAAATCTAATATTTTAATTGCATTTATAAAATTGTATACATTTTTTAACAACATATTTCCGAATCTGTCAAAATCTGGCAAGGGCGAAAATATGTTAAATTTTCAATTCCAGTTGTACAAATCTGACAAATTTTCAATTCCAATTGTACAAATCTAATAAGTTTTCAACTCCAACTGTTCAAATCAGACTAATTTTTCAATCGGAAGTATACAGATCTGTAAAAATATTTGAGTGAAACTATAAAAATCCGATAAATTTGCAACAGTAACTATCAAAAGATGTCAAATTGTAAGCTGTAAGGGTTGTAAAAATCTACCAAATCGTTTCAATTGAAACTGCCAGCTGTGAAAATTTTGTAAATTTTGCAACTAGCACTTCAATTTTCTGGTGCACCTATCAAAACCTGTCATATTTTCAATAGTAACTCTGGGATTAATCAATTTCAACGTCTGAAAGTCACTACCGATTAGATCTGTCAAATTCTAAACGGTTTGTAAGAATTTTTTTATAATTTTAATTGCAAACAAATCTGTTATATTTTCAGTGTCCAAATCTGTAAAATTTTCAATTGTTAGTTTCCTAATCTGTAACAATTTTCCACTATAATGATCTAAATCCGATAAATTTTCAATATCAACTGCCGAAATCTGTCAAATTCTAAAAGGTTTGGTAGGTAAAATCAAATATTTTAATTGCATCTATAAAATTGGAAAAATTATCCAAATCTGGAAAAATATTTCAATGAATCTATCCAAATACGACAAATTTCCAATAGTAATTATCGAAAGGTGTCAAATTGTAAGCTTGGGTTGTAAAAATTTGTCAAAATCGTTTCAATTGAAATTGCCAGCAGTGAACATTTTCAATTTACAATTATCTGGTACACCTATCAAAACCCTTCATATTTTCAATAGTACCTCTGGAATTTTTCAATTTCCACGCTTCAGCTGTAAAACTTTCAAAATTTTCACAGCAACTGCCGGAATATGCCAAAAATTTTTGTTTTTCAAAGTTTTAAAATGGGACATTGATCTCAAAATTTTAAATATAGCTCTTCAAACCCTCAAAAATTCATTTGATTGTGTCCCAATATGCACGATTTTCGACTGAAATTATCCAAACTCTACAAATTTTCAATAGCCACTGCCGAAATCTGTCAAATTCTAAAAGGTTTGCTAGGCAAAATCTAAAATTTTAATTGCATCTAGGAAAACGGTGTCAATTATTTAACATTTTTCCGAATTTTCAAAATTTGTCAAGGGCGAAAATATATCAAAACAAATCTGTTAAATGTTTAGTGTGTTGGTAGGAAAAATTTTATATTTCAATTGCAAACAAATCTGTCACATTTTCAGTGTCAAAATCTGTCAAATTTTTAATTGATAGTGTCCAAATCTGTAACAATTTTCCACTGAAATGATCTAAATCCGATAAATTTTCAATATTAACTGCAGAAATCTGTCAAATTCTAAAAGGTTTGGTAGGTTAAAATGTAATATTTTAATTGAATCTATAAAATTGTATCAATTTCTTAACAATATATTTCCGAATTTTCAAAATTTGTCACGGGCGAAAATATATCAATACAAATCTAGGTTTCAAACCTAATCAAATGTTTAGTGTTTTTGGTAGGAAACATTTTATATTTCAATTGCAAACAAATCTGTCACATTTTCAGTGTCCAAATCTGTCAAATTTTTAATTGTTAGTTTCCAAATCTGTAACAAATTTCGACCAAAATAATCTAAATCCGATAAATTTTCAATATTAACTGTCGAAATCAGTCAAATTCTAAAAGGTTTGGTAGGAAAAATCTAATATTTTAATTGCATCTATAAAATTGTATCAGTTTATTACCAACATATTTCCGATTCGGTCAAAATTTGTCTAGGGCGAAAATATATCAAATTTTCCATTCCAATTGTATAAATCTGACAAATGTTTCAATTGGAAGTATCCAGATCAGCAAACAAACAAAAAAACAGTGAAACTATACAAATATGACAAATTTCCAATAGTAACTATCGACAGGTGTCAAGTTGCAAGCTTGGGCTGTAAAGATCTGTCAAAATCGTTACAATTGAAACTGCCAGCTGTGAAAATTTTTAAAATTTGCAACTAGGACTTCAATTTTCTGGTGCACCTATCAAAACTCGTCATATTTTCAATTCAGGAACTCTGGGCTTTATCAATTTCCTGCTGTAAAACTGTCAAAATATCAACAGCAACTGCCGGAATATGACAAAAAAATAAATGTTTCAAAGTTTTAAAATGTGAGTCACAAAATTTTAAATATAGCTCTTCAAACCCTCAAATTTTCATTTGATTGTTTCCAAACGTGCACGATTTTCGACTGACATTATCTAAACCCTACAAATTTTCAATAGCCACTACTGAAAGTCTGGAAGTCACTACCGATTAGATCTGTCATATTCTAAAGGGTTTGTAGGAAAAAAAGTTTTAATTGCAAACAAATTGTCAAGTTTTCAGTGTTTTTAGTAGGAAATTTTTTATATTTTAATTGCAAACAAATCTGTCAAATTTTCAATTGTCAGTGCCCGAATCTGTAACAATTTCCCACTGAAATTATTCAAATCCGACAAATTTGCAAAAGATGTCAACTTTAAGCTTGCATTGTAGAAATCGTTTCAGTTGCAACAGCCAATTGTAAATTAGCTAAATTTGCAACTGGTACTTCAATTTTCTTGCGCACCTATCAAAATCCGTCATATATTTAATGGAAGCTGCGGGATTTATCAATATCTTCAAACTTCAGCTGTAAAACTGGGCTGAATTTGTCAATTTATTTTATTTTAATTCTAGAAGTCTGAAAATGAAAAAAATCTGTAAAATTCTTAAAAAATCGTCAATGCAATTGTTCAAATCTATTAAATTTTCAATTACTACTGCCAAATTTTCAATGGAAAGTATCCAAATCTGTAAGAATTTCGACGGAAATTCGATAAATTTTCAATTGCTACTGTCTAATCTGTCTAATTCTAAGATCATCAATTCGACAAAATAAAATTGTGAGATTGCTAATTTGACGGATGCTAGAACGCTTGCTTAGCATGCAGGAAGACTTGGGTTCGAGCCCCAGTACAGATAATAATAATAATAATAATAATAATAATAATAATAAAAATAATACTAATAATAATAATCATATTTTTAAGGATGTTACATTTAGTACTTACTGGTAAGTAATATTTATTTTTATTTTATTTTATGATTTAGTTCTTCCGCCTGACTAGTTTCGGTTATGAAAAATCATCATCAGAGGCATATGTATTTAATGTTTATATATTTTGAATTTCTTTGAAATGTAAATTTAAATTTTAAGGATGTCTAATTGTTTATTTTTCACTTCCTTTGCAGTATAATGTTAATTACATTATATTTCAGTATAAGAAAATAAATAAATTGATAGATACTGAAATAAATAGATAATAGGTAGAACATTTGTCCTGAGAATCTAATGCCATTCGCCGTTGGTCGTTGATTCGTTGTTTGGGTCCAGATATATATTTCAAATTTAAGTCTGCTTAATCCTAATAACTTAAGACAAATCAGGAAACATAAACCAGCCTCTATATCTAAATGGTAATACCTACCATTTAGATATAGAGGCTGCTAATATGGTAATAGGGCACGGCTGGTAATATGTACCATATTAAATTTTGCATTTTAGCTAATCCTTCTATGTCACATTGGATTTCATATTAAATGTATTTGACTGTATTAAGGCTATTGATAATAATGTTCTCTGATAGAGTCAAACAAACTTACGATTCATCTGAAATTGATAATAAAGTTCAATCAAGTTGACTCT
Source organism: Othius punctulatus (assembly GCA_951805005.1). Lineage (NCBI taxonomy): Eukaryota > Metazoa > Arthropoda > Insecta > Coleoptera > Staphylinidae > Othius > Othius punctulatus. The sequence goes on from OX638141.1 coordinate 17,559,417, forward strand.
CAATGATTCGAGAATGATTCACCTTATAGTGTATGAATATATGTAGGTTCTACAACAATCTATAGAGCGACTAGTATATAGAACATATTCTAATTCTAATTTTAATTCTGGCACAAATTTATCCCAAATGTGCATCGAGAAACTTCATTAAAGAATGTATTTATTCCACATTTTTGTTCCGCACTGTATTCCAGATTAGAGACATGATATAATTAATTATGACATGTTAACGACTTTATTGTCTGAATAAATATGATAAGCATACGAGGAACCTAATTCCGCATAATTTATGCATATATTCGTACGGTAATTATGTTTCTTGCTAATTGCTTATAGTATATACGAACGCTTCATTCATGGCCTTTCTACTGAAGCTTGTATCCTTTCATGGCGATGTTAGCCCCTTGGTAATGAAATTGTACGTTATAAATCAACGCCGCATCAATTTTTTCGCGTTCCAATCGAATGGTTTATGGTCGTCGGAAAATTTCGCTCGGCGCTCTTAATTAGACCATAAATAATAATGGACGCGCATCCATCGCCCGTGGCTTTTATGAATATTCATTAAAATTGCGAAAGGAGTGCGCTGCCCAGCATGTCCTCTTGTTAACGACATTTACACTGTATTAGTCATGAAATTCACTGGCTAAATATATAAATTGCCAGACTGGTGTGCATGCGAGTTTGCGTTCGAATCATTATTATTAGAGCATGGGGTGGGGGAAGCTCGCGAAGTGAGTAACCGCGAATTTTCGTTTGATGGAATCATCTTTTGCGCACTGAACGTACACACATTATTTTCGAGGAAATATATAATCTTAGTTTTGGTACACACTGACGCAATGCTGCGTAATGATTATTTACGCCGTAATTGTTTAACGGGTCAGGATGTAGTTTTAACACTTTTTACATTTGCCCTCATGTTGGAGGTTGATGATCGATGAACGGTAGCAGCCAAATTATATGTCCCCTTGCGATGAAAGATGGTCATAGTGTTTTTTGAAGAATTTACATTAGTTTCCTTAAATATACCTATTTCGTCTTCGAAGGGCCACCCTGTATATATTAATAATTGGATATGTATATGAATTTAGGCACTTTCAGGTGTAACGCAAAGAGTGCCTAAATCCATACACATACCAAATCATACAACGTCAGAGTGAACCTTACATGTACCATATAATTGGATAGTTGCGACAGTAGACTTTGTTATGTACCACTAGATTTATAACTATAATTACTAGTTATAAGATAACTAGATTTATTTTTATATCAATATTGTAAGTTAGATTAAGGAAAAGTACGCGTAAAAAATAAACTCCAAAAATAACAAACTACATTCTAATCACTTTCCTTAAAAAAACACATTAGAATAAGCACCTATATAATGTATCGTTTTTTTATAACAATTATCATTCATTGTTCAAAACCCAAAGAGTGAACACTGTTAAATAAACACAAAGTCATTAAAAGTTTTTAAGACTGTCTTTTGTACGCGCCAAGAAATTATCCTGACTTGAAAACTTTGTGTCGGAATACACATATAAAATACTTCCTCGTGTCACAACAACTTCTAACCCATACTTCCTCGTGTCACAACTTCCAACCCATACTTCCTCGTGTCACAACAACTTCCAACCCATACTTCCTCCTGTCACAACAACTTCCAACCCATACTTTCTTGTGTCACAACAACTTCCTACCCATACTTCCTCGTGTCACAACAACTTCCAACCCATACTTCCTCGTGTCACAACAACTTCCAACCCATCATAAACCTCCTGAATCCTGTTCCTCATCAAAATTGACTCATTAATCGAAAGTTTCCAAACTGATGAGGAAATTAAAAACTTTTTGCAATCATGTTAATATGCGCGATAATGCTCTTGTATCATCTTTATGTTTTCACCAAAACATTTTCTGTAGGTCGTAAGTTTAGAGTAGGAATTCGCAAAAATGTTAAAAACAATTTTAAATCCCGCTATAAACAGCTATTAAAATGACCGGCTGTTCTCGTTCTCGCCAGTTTGTTACAATCCGGAATTGTAAAAAGTTTTCCAAGAGATTCTGGAATGTATTGACCGGACAGCATTAGTACGTAGGATGACTGATTTATCAATAAAAACTTGCGTGTGGCATGTTGGTGTGTGTTAAATTAGAAAAGTTGTTGGTAATTGAAAACTGAAAGTAATATCCATTCACGATCAACTTTTAGTAAAGTAAGCGGTATTTGTTTATTATGTTTCTTTGTTAATTATGTTTGGAGTAGGAAATTTTGACAAACGTCAAAACAAAGTTTGAGAAATATTATTAAAACTTGAAACAGCCTACATTGTAGCAAAAGAAAAATGTAAATCAGTAGAAATAGTGATCAGATTGTAATAATATTACAATATAATTTATACAGTATTACTGTAATAATAATACTGCAATAATAATAATAATAATAATAATTATAATACAGTATAATTATTACAATCTGATCACTATCAAGATACTATGTTTTTCTTTTGCTGCAATGTAGGCTGTTACAAGTTTTAATCATATTTTTCAAAGTTTGATAGTGTTGTGCATAATAATAATAAAAAAAGTAGTAATAGTAATTAATATCAGTGGTCATTCCTGATTGACGTGCTCATGAGTTTGTCTACTATTTTTGGGATATCCTGTATACTTATATGAGTCTGTAGTTATTTAAGTAATAAACATTTTCTGGTACACCTATCAAAACCTGTCATATTTTCAATAGTAACTCTGGGAGTAATCAATTTCAAAGTCTGAAAGTCACTACCGATTAGATCTGTGAAATTCTAAAGGGTTTGTAGGATTTTTTGTACAAGTGTTAAAATTTCCACAGCAAATGCCGGAATATGCCAAAATTACTTTTTTCAAAGTTTTAAAATATGACAATATCAACATTTTAAATATACCTCTTCAAACTTTCAATAGCCACTACCGAAAGTCTGAAAGTCACTACCGATTAGATCTGTAAAATTCTAAAGGGTTTTTAGGGAAAAAAAAAATTAATTGCAAACAAATCTGTCAAATGTTCAGTGTTTTTAGTAGGAACAATTTTATATTTTAATTGCAAACAAGTCTGTCAAATTTTCAGTGCACAAATCTGTAAAATTTTCAATTGTTACTTTCCAAATCTGTAACAATTTTCCACTGAAATTATCTAAATCCGATAAATTTTCATTACCAACTGTCGAAATCAGTCAAATTCTAAAAGGTCTGGTAGGAAAAAATCTAATATTTTAATTGTATCTATAACATCAATTTTTTAACAACATATTTCCGAATCTGTCAAAATTTTACAAGGGCGAAAACATGACAAATTTTCATTTCAAATTGTATAAATCTGACAAATTTTCACCTCCAACTGTTCAAATCTGACAGATTTTTCAATTGGAAGTATCCAAATATGTAAAAAAATCAGTGAAACTATTCAAATACGAAACATTTTCAATAGTAGCTATCGAAAGGTGTCAAATTGTAAGCTTGGGTTGTCAAAATCTGTCAAAATCGTTTTGAATTTTTTTGAATCGTTTGAAATTGAAAATTTTCACAGCTGGTAGTTTCAAGCTGTGAAAATTTTCAATTTTCTGGTGCACCTATCAAAACCGTCACATTTTCAATTGAAACTGCCACCGGTAAAAATTTTGAATTTTGAATTTTCTGGTGCACCTATCAAAACCCGTCATATTTTCAATAGTAACTCTGGGATTTATCAATTTCTAGGCTCAGCTGGAAAACTGTCAAAATGGCCACAGCAACTGCCGGAATATACAAAAAAAAAAATATTTTTTTCAAAGTTTTAAAATGTGACAACCTCAAAATTTGAAATATAGCGCTTCAAACCCTCAAATTTTCATTTGATTCTGTCCAAATGTCCGAACGATTTTCGACTGAAATTATCCATACCCTAACAAATTTTCAATAGCCACTACCGAAAGTCTAAAAGTCACTACCGATTAGATCTGGCAAATTGTAAAAGGCTTGTGGGCATTTTTTAAATTTTTAATTGCAATAATATCTGTCAAATGTCAAAACAAAGTTTGACAAATATTTTTAAAACTTGAAACAGCCTACATTGTAGCAAAAGAAAAATGAAAATCAGTAGAAATAGTGATCAGATTGTAATAATATTACAATATAATTATACAGTATTACTGTAATAATAATAATAATAATAATAATAATAATACAGTATAATTATTACAATCTGATCACTCTCAAGATACTATCTTTTTCTTTTGCTGCAATGTAGGCTGTTACAAGTTTTAATAATATTTTTCAAAGTTTGATAAGTGTTGTGCATAATAATAATAAAAAAGTAGTAATAGTAATTAATATCAGTGGTCATTCCTGATTGACGTGCTCATGAGTTTGTCTACTATTTTTTGGACACCCTGTATACTTATACGAGTCTGTCGTTATTTAAGTATAAAAATGTGTTGCTCAAAAGAGATAAAAAGCGTAAATCACAGTGTTTACTTTGACAAAATTGTGTTCAAAAATAATTTCAACGCTTTAGCATTTTATACTAGCCAGTGGATATTCAACTAATAAAAATGAAAAATATAATGAGCGCCCATATCGTATAATTTGTAATTCTATTATGTACTTAAAATAATTATAGAATTTATATGATGATTTATATATGTATTGTGAAAGTAAGTAGAAAGTAAAGGAACAAATTGAGCACATTGAACAGTGAAATTTGCATTTAACTATTGCATTTCAATTCTTAGTTCTTAGTTTTCAGCTAATTAAGTACAAATGCCTGAAATTTTTTTATACCGCGCTTTTTTTTTAATCTCTGAACATAAGCTATGTTCAGTTTTAAAACGACAGTATCAATTGTATTGCTGACATTCAATAGTTATGCAACAAAAATTACAAGCGCGTGAAACTCGATAATTTCAAATATCAAAACTGTTGACAGAAAATGTGTATTAGTACGCGGTATTATACTTTGTTTTAACTAAACCTAGCGACAATGCCCATAGATGGCGATGCGTTCACCCTAACCCAACAAAAAAATATATAAAAATTTCTACGAATAATTGCGAATATTACTCCCATGTCGCTCGCTCTGATGTTGTCTGTATACGTCAGACTCTGGTTATCCAGTGTATGTGCAACAGCGGCCATCCAAAGGTGAAGGTTTTTTTATAGTTTGATTTTTACTTTTAATCATAGGCGTCCTAAAATGTCACATTTTGAATAGTAACTCACGAATGCTTCACGAACGTCAATGAATAAAGCCGAATTTAATCTAATGAAAAATACGGAAATTTTCACTAAGTATCGTTCACTTTTGGATGGCCGCGATTGTACAGCCACTGACTCTGGGAATGACGCGTCCGTCCGTCCGAGCAGTCTTCTATCCTTGTCTACATGCCTCTACCGTGCGGGATCAGACAAGGATAGCGACTGCACAGACAGACGAACGCATCATTTTTAGAGTCCGTGGCTCTATATATTTACATACAGAGTGTTAACCAACGATCCCAAAATAGTAAAACATAAGACTGGGTTTGATGAGATAACGTCCTGTTTTCGTTGAAAATGCTCGGTTCACGCCTCGCATTTAATATTTCGGCCTCGCCCTCGAAGGCTTATTTAGAGGACTTATTACATAAATAACTATTAATTGCTCAAACAATATCCGTGGTATTTGAAACAGCTGAAAGCAAGTGACGAATTAAAAAGAACATTTAGGGCTATTTTATATCAAAAAATAAAAATTGAACAGTGGGTTAAAAGTTGTTTTTTTCTAAACTTATAGCTGTATTCAAAATTATATTGCAAATTTTAAACCACCAATTGCTAGATTAATATCGTAAAAGGATCATTTTGGGCTATTTTATATATATATAAAAAAATAAAAATGGAACATTGCTTTAAAAACTGATTTTTTTAAATTTATAGCAGTGTTTAAAATGATATTAAAAATTTTAAACCACCAAATGGTGATTAATATCGTAGGTATCTAATTCTATAATTTAATAATTTTGGCATAACCGTAAATAGGTAAGACAAAAAACTTGAATCGCCCGGTATATTTACACTAACGCAATCTGGCAAATATTCCATAGTTCCCGAATTGCAACATTTTTAATTGTCAGATAATGTTAAGGAAAGTTGCTATGCTCAGTTGCAAAACAAACATTGTATTATCATGAGAGAAAATATACTCATTGCATAAATGAAAATAATAATACGTTGCATTCAATATCTTCATTAGATGACTAATTCTAAACACAAACGTATTTACGTTATATAATGACATTGTTTGTTTCACGGCTATTATCACACATAATTACTTTTTACTTCGTTTTTAATTGAATCAATTGCAATTCAGGTGCAATTTTACCTTAGCAGCTTGAAATAGTGATGACGAGCAGATTTTTGCTCACCAAGGGAGACAAATCGGCGACAAATTGGACGCCCATGGAAAAACCCAATGGCACAAAACTGAGTCACGGACATGAAGCATAGTCATGTCATTTTGCTCAGAGACCATCCCTTAATCGGGCAAGAAACAAGAGTATTGGTTGTGGATATTATTATGGAATGACGCCGAATGCTTTGGAGTAAAGTTATTGCTCTTGGAATGTTCAAATATTTAAACTTCGTGTGTAAACAGACTATAAATAGATATGTGCCATTTTCCCGAGTGAGCCCCCACAGCCAAAGGAGACAGGAAGGGAAAGTGGGACGCTGCGTCAACCGTTGGAAAAACAATCTGAGGATGGATCTGAAGATGGGGTAATGAAAATAATCGCGATTGGTTTACATTGGAAGAAAAGAAAACGTCGGATAGCAAATTCGCAAATGACGGAAAGAGGTCACGAAAGAGAATCAGCGCTGCGTAACGTTTTATGTGTGTGTGTAGATGTAATGTATTTTTTGTCCGTATACTCGTATATTCGGAAATATACGAAAACAACATTAATTTAGCATACATGAAATTATACAGGGTGTCCCGGGAGAAAGGAAACTACTTAAATATCTAAGAATATAATTTTTTATTCGCGAAATCACTGAAATACGTTTTTAATGAAAGGGTTTTTTAAAGAAAAAAATTACAAAAAAATTAATTCTTCAACTAAATACAAATTTCTAAATAAAATAAATAAAAAAAATATATATACACTTTTGGTTAGTAAATGAGCTTCATTATTTTTCCTCACTGCTTTGGGCTGGGGGGATTATGGATTTGTGGGACGTGATTGCCAAGCCTCTAAATCATCGATATAAAATGTGATTATCTTTATATGATACTGTATCATAATATTCATGTTTACGATAATGATTAGAGTCCGGTAAATGAAACTGTACGGTATTGTGTCCGCTAATAGTGATTTATTGTAGGAAAATGATCAATTACTTACGAGGAGCCACAGCGAAATACAAGGCACTCTAAGCCGAGTATTTTACAGGGCTCCAAGTATAGTAAGACGAATTATTGACGAGTCGTGTATAATTTTTTATTCCGAAACCCCCAATTTTGTGAGTGGGGCTCATTAAATGGTGCGAAAATTCGATTAAATTGATATCATTTTTATTTAGTTAAGTACAGTTAAGTATAAACCTACAGTTAAGAAATATTAATTTACATATACAGGACATCCTGTATAATAGTAATAAATAAATATATAGTAGTAGTAGTATAGGAGTCATGTACTTTCCACATATGTTTTTTTAATTAATTGAAGGGTTGGCCGGCACAACGATGTATGTAGAAAAAACATTAAACGGCATAAATCAACCTTCAATTAATGTATCACTAATGTAATTGCATTATAATTAATGCCATCTTGAATCTACACCTTTTTTTTTAATTCGTTGTGGATGTTGTGCCAACTTTATTGGGCACTCCATAGTTGAATAAAATTTATAAATTAAGATCGGGAGTAAATGTTACTTTATAGAATTAAAAAAAAAAAGATATTTTTAAAAGTGCAATTTCTCGTGAAAACCAAATTTTCATAGCACTTATGGCATTATGAAGAAGAAAAAAATCGTTGAAATTTAATTTTTGAAAATTGCATTATTTTTTTAAATTTTATCCTTCAAATGTGCTCATAACAGACACACAAGATATATTCTACAATCGCTAGTCATGATTACCACTAGATATTTATTTTGAGCAAAGCAATAATCATAATATAGATAATATGGACAAATTATAAATCAGAAGCTAATTATTTACAACATTAACATTAAATGTACCATTTTGACGGTTTTTAAAAAATAATCCGTGTTCTGGTAGCGATTCATGTTTATATCTGCCTTTTTTAATGCTAAAACAATACTATTTTTGCAAATGTTTCAATTATTCATTTTGAGTGAAAAATAGCTGTTTATGGTGTAAGTGAATAAAGTCGAATTTTATCCACGAAATAATAGTTTAGTGCAAGAGGCGAAGCGAGTGCCATAATATTTTCGAGGAGATAAAATTGCTTTATTCATTTGTATCGTACAAGATTTTTTCCAATTCGTTTTCGGAATTGAAGAATTTGCATGCAAGCGTCACATTGGCAAGTCAATTGTCAAAATTTAAGGATAATGCGTATTTACGTATTTTTTATTTTATTCACGTTGTCAATGGTTATAGTGAATAAAGTGAAATGTAAACATTTTATTCGCCCATTTACGTATTTTTTATTTTATTCACGTTGTCAATGGTTATAGTGAATAAAGTGAAATGTAAACATTTTATTCGCCCATTCGATTAAAGTGTTGTTTTAACGTTGTCAATGTGACAGCAGCCAAACTGCCAAAACGTCAGTGTTGACAACTGTAATTGGTAACTTTGGAGTGCTACCAACATAATTTGCGTACGGGTTTTTCCAGAACCCGGTATGTAATTGTGTTACAATTTGTGAAAAAAAAAACACGTACATTTCGCAACTTTAATAATTAAAGAAATTACTATTTTATCGTTAGAGCCGACAACTATTCATAAATGATAGTTTCATTAAAAATATGCGGAGAATAATTGTAGTTTTGATCAAAATTAACAATTTGACTTGAGTTAACATAACTTAAAAACCCGAATTGTTGATTTGTTTTAGTTGTTTATATATTATTATTATCTTGTAGTCATTTAATTATTATTATTAATGTAATTCCAGTGCTAATTAGTATGAGTCATGTGGTGGCCACATCCTACATCACACCAAGTTAAAACGTATATTTCTCTCAAAGAATACAAAATTAAAATGTTTTATCTAGTATCACTATATAATATCAAACTTTATGATGTTCACATTAACACTAAAACGTATATTTCTTTCAAAGAATACAAAATAAAAATGTTTAATTTACTATCAATGTGTAATATCAAACTTTATGATGTTCACATTAACATTAAAACGTATATTTCTTTCAAAGAATACAAAATAAAAATGTTTAATTTACTATCAATGTGTAATATCAAACTTTATGATGTTCACATTAACATTAAAACGTATATTTCTCTCAAAGAATACAAAATTAAAATGTTTAATTTACTATCAATCTGTAATATCAAACTTTATGATGTACACTTTAAGATTATAACGAAGTACTTTGCCGCACTAGTGCGGTAAAGTGACACTTTGCAGCCCTAATTTAATCTACACCGTTTGTCGACTTTATTGTACTTTTTCATGAACCTCTGCTTCGATTTGACAGAGACCAGTATCACAAGACAGCATTGCTGCTGCTTGTTTATCAGAATCACTGCTTTGTTCGTCACTGATTTCATATTTACCATTTCATATTTACCAGTACAAGTACTGGTATAACTCAAAACTGATAGAAGAAATTTCAAAACCTACTAATTTGGTTTTGGAAAGTAAATATTTATAAATATTTTATAAAAATAGCTAATGATTGATAGTAGACAAAACATTGTACGATATTGGTATCGAAACATCATATTACGATACAAAATTACGATTATAAAACTCAGACAAGGGCCTGGTTTGATGATTTTGCTATATCGTATCGTAATATAATACTTTGCGATACTAATATAATAATAGTATATTATGAAATTAGTGAAATACATGAAGAAAAGATAACACCACTTCGACATACGAAAGGGTAAAAGAAGATTATAATAATAATAGTAATAATAATAATAATAATATATGTAAGTATAATATGCATTTTCTAGATTAAAATCTACGAAACAAATATATGTATAAAAAAATGCGCATTTATGTCATATTTTTGTTAAACTTTTTGGTATCTAAATGAGTCGTGTAAAATGTTGCATTATATTGTTATTGTTGCATGTATAAATGTTATATTTGCAATAAGGTTGAAGAGAAGGTTAGACGTATAATATTCATTTTCCATATTAAAATCTACGAAACCTTTTTTTTTAATTGCGGATTAATGTCATATTGTTTATTAAACTTTTTGGTATCGTAATGAGTTGTGTAAAATGTTATTTTTGCAATAAGGTTGAAGAGAAGGTTAGATATATAATATTCATTTTTCAGATTAAAATCTACTAAACATTTTTTTTTTAATTGCGGATTAATGTCATATTGTTTATTAAACTTATTGGTATCTATTGCGGATTAATTTCATATTGTTTATAAAACTTTTTGGTATCTAAATGAGTCGTGTAAAATGTTATATTTGCAATAAGGTTGAAGCGAAGGTTAGAAGTATAATATTCAATTTCCAGAATAAAATCTACAAAACTTTTTTTTAAATTGCCGATTCATGTCAAATTGTTTATTGAACATTTTGGTATCTAAATGAGTTGTGTAAAATGTTATGTTTGCAATAAGGTTGAAGAGAAGGTTAAAATTATATAATATTAATTTTCCATTTAAAATGTACGAAACGTTTTTTTAAATTGCGGATTAATGTAATATTGTTTATTAAATTTTTTGGTATCTAAATGAGTCATGTTATGTTATGCATCAAAATTAATTAATTACATTTTATAAATTTAATATTGCACAAAATAGAGTATACAATGAGTGCGAAATGTGAGGATTAATTGCGGATTAATGTCATATTGTTTATTGAACTTTTTGGTATCTAAATGAGTCGTGTAAAATATTATTTTTGCAATAAGGTTTAAGAGAATGTTAGCAGTATAATATTCATTTTCCAGATTAAAATCTACGAAACATTTTTTTTTAAATTGCGGACTAATGTCACATTGTTTAATACACTTTTTGGTATCTAAATGAGTCGTGTAAAATGTTATTTTTGCAATAAGGTTGAACAGAAGGTTAGAAGTATACTATTCATTTTCGATATTAAAATCTACGAAACATTTTTTTTTAATTGCGGATTAATGTCATATTGTTTAAACTTTTTGGTATCTAAATGAGTCGTGTAAAGTGTTATTTTTGCAATAAGGTTGAAGAGAAGGTTAGAAGTATAATATTCATTTTCCAGATTAATATCTACGAAACATTTTTTTAATTAAATTGCGGATTAATGTCATATAGTTTATTAAACTTTTTGGCATCTATTGCGGATAAATGTCATATTGTTTATTAAACTTTTTGGTATCTAAATGAGTCGTACAAAACGTTATTTTTGCAATAAGATGGAAGAGAAGGTTAGAAGTACATTTTCCATATTAAAATATACGAAACACTTTTTTTTAAATTTCGGATTAATGTCATATTGCTTTTTAAACTTTTTGATATCTAAATGAGTCGTACTAAACGTTATTTTTGCAATAAGATTGAAGAGAAGGTTAGAAGTACATTTTCCATATTAAAATATACGAAACATTTTTTTTTTTAATTGTGGGTAAATGTCATAGTATTTATTGAACTTTTTGGTACTAAATGAGTCGTGTAAAATGTTATTTTTGAATTCAGATTGAAGAGAAGGTTACAAGTATAATATTCATTTTCCAGATTAAAATATACGAAACATTTTTTTTTAAATTGCGGATTAATGTCATATTGTTTATTAAACTTGTTTGTATCTAAATGAGACGTGTAAAACCGTAATTTTGCAATAAGGTTGAAGAGAAGGTTGGAAGTATAATATTAATTTTCCAGATCAAAATCTACGAAACATTTTTTTTAAATTGCGGATTAATGTCATATAGTTTATTAAACTTTTTGGCATCTATTGCGGATAAATGTCATATTGTTTATTAAACTTTTTGGTATCTAAATGAGTCGTACAAAACGTTATTTTTGCAATAAGATGGAAGAGAAGGTTAGAAGTACATTTTCCATATTAAAATATACGAAACACTTTTTTTTAAATTTCGGATTAATGTCATATTGCTTTTTAAACTTTTTGATATCTAAATGAGTCGTACTAAACGTTATTTTTGCAATAAGATTGAAGAGAAGGTTAGAAGTACATTTTCCATATTAAAATATACGAAACATTTTTTTTTTAATTGTGGGTAAATGTCATAGTATTTATTGAACTTTTTGGTACTAAATGAGTCGTGTAAAATGTTATTTTTGAATTCAGATTGAAGAGAAGGTTACAAGTATAATATTCATTTTCCAGATTAAAATATACGAAACATTTTTTTTTTAATTGCGGATTAATGTCATATTGTTTATTAAACTTGTTTGTATCTAAATGAGACGTGTAAAACCGTAATTTTGCAATAAGGTTGAAGAGAAGGTTGGAAGTATAATATTCATTTTCCAGATTAAAATCTACGAAACAAATATTTAAAAAAAGTGAATTTATGTCATATTGTTTGTTAAACTTTTTGGTATCTAAATAAGTGGTGTAAAATGTCATTTTTGCAATTAGGTTGGAGAGAAGGTTAGAAGTATAATATTCATTTTCCAGATTAAAATCTACGAAACATTTTTTTTAAATTGCGGATTAAAGCCATATTGTTTATTAAACTTTTTGGTATCTAAATAAGTGGTGTAAAGTGTTAATTTTGCAATAAGGTCGAAGAGAAGGTTAGAATATAATATTCATTTTCCAGATTAAAATCTACGTTTTTTTTTTTAAATTGCGGATTAATGTCATATTGTTTATTAAACTTTTTGGTATCTAAATGAGTCGTGTAAAATGTTACTTTTGCAATAAGGTTGAAGAGAAGGTTAGAAGTATAATGTTCACTTTCCAGAATAAAATCTACGATTTTTTTTAATTGCGGATTGTTGTCATATTGTTTATTAAACTTTTTGGTTTCTAAATGAGTCGTGCAAAACGTTACTTTTGCAATAAGGTTGAAGAGAAGGTTGAAGGAAGAAGAGAAGTTGAAGGTTGAAAAACACCCGGTACTCGAATGTAGAGAGTATTTATGTATTTGCGTATATTTCTTAATATCTTATTGGAATCTACTGTAAACTATCGAAACGATAATACAGCATCGGTTATTAACTAACGCGGCCGACTCGGAAAAAAAAGGAATGCAGAAGCATATACGATAAATGAACCGATGAAAATCTTTTTTTTTATTCAGTTAAGTCCAGAAATACACAAGGAATGATGTCCCATGTATATTTCTGGACATTTCTCAATTTAAAAAAAAAAGGACTTAAACCAGTTTGATTTTCAACGGCCCAAATGTCTTAATAAAGAAGCAACTTAAGTAATTATGAAATTACATTATGTTAGAAAAGTAGATTACAGTCCTGGCTTTCATGTAAAATTAATTTTGTTAACAAAAATGGCCTAGTTTTTTTTTTGTTAAATATGAAAACGGTACTTATTACAAAAAAAAAAACATTCCTCGTATATTACAGAATTCAGAAATTATAAACTGTTTGTACGTAAAAACAAGAGTAGCACTTCTGTGTAAATTCTTCCGTGCATCAGGCAGCCATTTTCATTCCTCTTAACAATTTCGAAAGTTATACGCAATTATGCAAGTTCTTTGTTTTGTATGGCTAAAAAGAAAACTTTTGTGAAAAACTTATGTGAAAAGAGTGACAATAGAAATGGCAATAAAAAAATAAATCTACCATTACTTTCTGTAGGTGGCACTAATGTGGTCGAAATTTTGAGTTTTTTTGGAAAAACAAAATTTCCTATTTACATACCTGCCACTTATAGTAACAATAATCCAGGGAGCTGCCGGTTCTTCGAGTAATCCGCAGGCAGCAGTAACCACTAGAGGCACCGGCAAGAGAGCAGGAAGAGACCGAAACGCGATGTGCACTGCGAGTACTGTGCGCTTTCGAAACCGGCCGTCTGGTTTGTGCGAGAGTGTGGCATGACTCACACCGCCGCCGTGGGCTCTCCCCCCGCGAAACGCGCCGGACAGAGACGCAAACAGGGTGGATTAACGCACTATTGCGTGGGCGGAACGAAGAGGACGCGATCTGGGATCGGCTCGCCCGCAGCAATAAAACGACAGTTCGCCGCGCCGGTTAATGTTGATGGGTGTTACACGGTCACAACCTCCACCCTGATCACCATCCGTACCCACTATCCAGCATATTCATCAAATCATCACCCATCACATCCTCGTTCATCAAGAGAAAGGAAGAAATTTTGCAAACACATGATAAATGATAAAATATAGTATATAACGGTATTAGGCCGATATGGGTTATCGGCTGTTATATCCATATCGGTCGTATGTTGTTTTATAGCTATCATGATACTAAAATTATTAAATTTTGCAAAATTATTTTTATAAATCATAATGACATATTTCAAGTATGCTGTGATGGTTCTATAGTAACGCTTGTGAACACCAAAATAAATAACAGCCGACGGCTGTTAAATTTTAACGGCCGTGGTTGATACCAGTTAAATAACACCCATGGAGACAGTACCGATAATATGTAATTACAATTAAGAATCACGAAAACAAATTTACATCGTACCTAATGCGAAATTCTGATTAGACTGTAGCCAGAGTAATAGATATTTACTTGTTCATCAATCAAATCATCACATATCACCTCCTCATTCATGAAGAGAAAGGCAGAAATTTTGCAAACAAACGATAAATGATAAAATACAAATTTACATCGTACCTAATAAGAATTTCTGATTAGATTGTCGCCTCAGTAATAGATATTTTACTTGTTCGTCCCAAATGGTGTAGGTGGGTGTCACAATTGCTTTATGATAACACTTATTTATGAAGTATACTTATGACGAGGAGAAAGCAGTACAACATCAATAAAAATATGCAATGCTTATAACGGTAATGAAGGATCGTATATTGGAGCCTATAATTTTCCCATCACTATTAATTCTGTTACATAATGTGAAATTCCAATTTGATTTTACAGCGTGCCTGTAATTAATAAGTAAGTACATCGAGCTAAGAAACCGCAAACGTATTTTTACACGATTGCATTTTGCATAATTATGATCCTCCTGTATACCGGGTGATTCAAGTTTTATTACCATGGGTTTTTTAGGCATTTGGAATTGCCCAAAACATATGAAAATTTCGATTTATATAGGTCTGATACTAATCTACGGACAGGTAGTTTGCCATTTTCGATATAATTATATAAACGGTTATAAAATTAAAAAAAACTCTTTTCGGGCAAAATTCTCTATCGTTATTTTTGCCCTAAACTGTTTTATTTTATTCATAGAACCCATTTATGAAATCAAAAATTAATGAAAATGATTAGATTTCAAATTAAAGCATTTTTACATTACTGACCAACTTTCCTCGGTATGATTTATGATTTTGTAAGTCCAGAGCCCTACAAAGCATTGACCGCGCCGGTGCGGTTGGAACGTTTTATGACTTTATTATTAAGCAAATATTGAGCTCAGCCCTGAAAAAATCCATGCGTCTGTATCCACCCAGCAGGCTGAGGGATTGGGTACGGTATCATAACCCCCATAAAATCCATTATAGGGACTATTACAGGAAGCAGCCGTCATATTTTACTATTTAGTAATAAATCTTACTGTTGCAATAACAAAATTCATTTAATTCAATAATTGGTGCAATTTTTTTGACTTGGATTACACTGGAATGTTTGGAATAGCATTAAAGTATGTTCTGACAAAAACTATATAAATAAAATTACGAATTATTTGTGAAATAACGTATAAACTACCGGATAATTAAAATGATTTTTTTTATCGTCAGATTAGGCTTCATCAATATCTAAACATGTGTACTTATTTTGGATTTTTTATTTCAATTAGAAGTCGCCATTTTTGGCCTGGTAATAAAACTTGAATCACCCGGTATACACGGTGTCCCAAAAAAAGCCACCCAGTTTTGCAGTGTAGAGTCACTTAGGCCCAGTTTTACAATCGTGGATTATCTTTGTTCGTGGTACATTTGCCTATGATACCATTGTGTCAACAATATAATCGAATCCACGATTTACATGCAATTTTTCTATTTAACCATACAAAACAAAGAACTTGCATAATTGCGTTTAACTCTCGAAATTGTTAAGAGGAATGAAAATGGCTGCCTGATGCACGGAAAAATGTATTTAAGGGTTACTCTTGTATTTACGCACAAACAGTTTAATTTCTGAATTCCGTAATATACGAGGCATGTTTTTTTTTAAATAAGTACCGGTTTGGTACTATGACTATGACTATGACTCAAAAACTATGTGTTTTTTTTTTCAAGAAACAAAAGCATATCTTGCATAAGCTCTTAAAATAGCTTTATGGTTTTCCAGATCGTAATGTTAAAATGAAAAAAAAAACTCACCCTGTATATTAATATTTTGAGTAAGAGATGTGTAATAGTTATTTGTACTCGACGAGTTTCATAATGCTATGTTTGTTATAGAGAAAATCATGCATACGCATTTACTTGATGGCAATGTGTCGCAAAACCCATGGTACTGGTCTATAATTTAAAAAAATCCCCAATATCTAAAGAATCACATTATCTAAGAAATCATTTTTTTAAATATTTTTAGATAAGTTAATCAACAACTGGTACATTTATTATGAACGATGCATTTAAGAATTCTCAAAATTTGTATATTTTGGACGGTTTTATCAAAAATTTCTCGATCAAGGATATTTTTTTTCCAATTTTAGACGATTTAAATAAAAAATCTCAAAATTTGTATATTTTGGACGGTTTTATCAAACATTTCACGATCAAGGATATTTTTTCCAATTTAAGACGATTTAAATAAAAATATTCAAAATTGGTGTTACCTGCACACCAATTTTGAATATTTTTATTTAAATCGTTACACAATATATTTAAAAAATCCTGAAATTGGAATAATTTAAAATATTTAATTTTAAAAAAATGGTACATTTTAGATGATTTAATAACAAATATCTTGCGCTCGAAGAAATTTTTCTTGTTTTCCTGTACAAGAAATTTCTGATGAAATCGTCCGAAACTTTAAAGGTATTTTAGAATAAGTATACAGGGTGTCCCAAAAATAGTGGTCAAGCTCAACAGCACACTTCTCAGGGATGGCCACTGAGTCTTTACAAAGTACTAATAATAAAAAATAAAAAATAAACTTTCAAAAAACATAAATCATATACGACTTTATTATCAGTATTTTAATTGCACAGCAGAGTATTGTCATGTTGATTTTTCAACAATTTTCATTTTGAAATATTTAAACACGTTATTAGAAATGGAAACATCCAATAAGATTCTTAAAAAAAAAAAAATTAAACAACTTGACACATAATTTTCATTAAATTGCTTTTAAACCCTTTTAAACTTGATGTAATGTTATACCACAGATGACTTAACTCATCTGTTTAAGATAAGTCATCTGTGGTTATACCTTTGACTAGCAATATTTCAAAAAGTACAGCCCCACGATTTTTTTTAGTAACTTTTAAGGACTGAGTTGGTATCCCCGACTGGTGTGCTGTTGAGCTTGTCCACAATTTTTGAGACACCCTGTATAATAAAAAAACCTAAATTGTTATAATTTGAGACAATTTGAAAAAAAAAAATCAAAATTGGAACGATTTTAGACGATTGAATAAAAAATGGGTCATTTGTTGAGAGAACCGCGCAAACGTTTAATTTTATGTCGAGTTTTCATAGCTTTTCAGTAGAGTTTTTATAAAATGTAGAATTTCTGGTTTTTTAAATTTTGGTGTTTTGGAGGACCAATTAAAGATTGCTGCGCTGTAACTAGGATACTATCTACAGCAATCACATAATTGAAACTGTTTTTTGTAGATTTTTTCATGTCTTACATTTCAACTCGATTCAAGTTTTCAAACTCGATTTCAAACTTTTGCATTGGCACTGATTCAAAAAAGCGACTCCATCGGGGAGAAAATCAGGAAAAACTGATTTTGGGGAACTTTGGCGGAACTACCGTTCGAAATATCAACTAAATATCATAAATATCATCAACAGTAACGCGCCACTTTCCAAACATTTTAGGAAGGAAATGTTGTACAGTCATGCTCACATAAATCTAGTACAAGAAGAAGTTGTAATAGTAGTAAGAAATTAGGTTGCAATAGCAATTTTTTTATGTCAATATGTTTGTACTGGATTTATGTGAGCGTGACTGTACAACAGTTCCTTCCTAAAATGTTTTAGTCTTCAACCAATATAAAACGAGAAAAATTAACTTTTACATTTTTCAAAATGGCGGCACCTTTTGACGGTAGTGGGGATATGCATTTTTTGTTTTAGACTTGGACTTTAGACTTGTCCCTCAACACTTCTTAAAAAAAATCTGGTCTTAGAATTTTTCCAAGGTAAAACTACAATTTCATTATTATGGATAATAATACTACTAATACTATTAGTACTAATATTGGAAAAATATGGCAAAAAATTAGCGCATCGAGTGGGTCCCAAATCAGGTCTTCGACTTCGGGGTCGATTCCGGGCGCGATTTTTACTTTAAAAATGGTTAAATTTTTAGATTTTAAGTTTAAAAATAAAATTTCGAAATTGCCACAAGAGGTGTATTTCTGAAAGATCCAAATTTTCGTATGTAATATGTCCTTTCGATGACAAGACAAAAATCGCCCTTTTGCACTCCGTTCGTACCTTTTTGGCGAACTTCTGAAAGATTCACATTTTCTCATCTAATCCGCCCCTTCGACTACAAGTCAAAAATCGCCATTTGGCATTTCGTTTGCACCTTCTTGGCGAAAGAGTTTTTACTTTATATTAAGTAATTGTGTTGATATGTTATTAGTGTTATGAATAATTTTTGTCAAATATTGTAGGTACATTTAAATATTAAGAAAATGAGCGAAGAAAAAACTTCAGGGTGAGCTAAAAATTTTCACCGGCCATTTTGACTTACACGTTACTAAAAAAAAAAGAGGCTACACAATTGCTAGCATTTGTGTTTGCACTGGGATTAAAAATAAATATTTAAACTAATCTATTTTTTTTTTGTTTGCAATGACAATACTTATACTGACAAAACTATACTTCAATATCTTCTAAAGAAAAACTCATATAACGCCACCAAAATCGCCGGATAGGAAAAACAAAAGGCGATCGAAATGGATATTAGTTGACACGAGATAGAAAATATCTGAGTACATTGGCCTCAATGGCTTTCTGCCTAATAAAAGTATAAATCATCTTTAGGGTTTTATTTTTCAAATTACTATTTTGATGAATCCTTTGTGTTCGCCAATTTCCAATTTTATGTTGACTCTGCCAAGTATTCAGTCAACCTGGAATACTAAGAAATTAATTTTGTTCACACGGATTCTGTTTCAAAAATAATCTCTTTCAAAATATTTCAATTAGTGCAAACATGAAGATTCTCGTATAAATTTTGTAGTAATGGGATTAGAACGAATTCTTCTGTTTAAATTATTACTCCATGTGGAAAATACATAACTTAAAACAAAACAATACTTTTGTGATGTTTAAAGGCATTTATATTTTGAAGCTAGAAAATAGATTCGTATGTAATAAATGACAATAATACATCTGTTATATTAAGATCCGGTTTTACAGTATCCTTTTAATCGATGAACAATCACCCCAATAATCATCGAATAAAGTTAATCGATTAAAGTCATCGTAATTTAAATTAGTTAAAACATAGTGTAAGACAGGGCCTTGCACAAATCACAGACAATTGCTCCAATTTGGTATATAACAACCTCCATAACAACTTCTTCTCGTACCTAATTGCATCCAAGTGACCGTAACTTAAATGCGACTGGTATGTGTTTATGACCAGATGATATTAGTAACGGATTTGCGCGTATTGCATTCTCATAATTGGCGATATATTTATATAAGTATCTCAGCGCTGTAGCCTTAAACAATAGCAATCTGAATCGTTGAATATCTATCATCTATCAAACTATCAAGGAATCACTAGAAGAGGAAATTATTGGGGTAGGACACATTGAATAAGCTGCCGTAAAAATGTTGTTGTCAACGTTTTAGCACGTCCTACTTCCAAGGACATATGTGCAGGAAGTCTCGTCAGCGATAATTATATTTCAGGAGCGATAGGAATGCGTATCGCAGTGGCGAGTCATTTTATTACTGCTTAAGATTTTATTGTAGCTGCTGAATACTACTTTTCCGAATGTATTTGTAAGGACTGTAAAGCTTGCACAGATTACGCATACTCACAAGTAAAGTCTTCTTATTTATTTACTGGATGGATGTACATTACTCCATAAAAATAGAAACTATTAATAACGTATCACCCCATGAGATACGCGGACTGGAAAACGTCGAGGCTCAATTCAATTCTGAATTACATTCAGCAATTTGTGTACGAAAATCGACTTTTCCCACAATTGATACACAGTAGGTCTTTCCAGCTGTTAGTTTCTAACCTCTTTGTGGATACGTTTATCCGGCAGATAACTTATCCATAACTCAATAAAATTCGGCCCTGAGTGTATATAAGTATTCAATGGAAATTCATCAGACAGTCATATGCAAAGTTGCATCATACAATTATTCAAAAATTTAATGGAATGGCATTTAAAAAAAACGAAGATTGAAAAACAGAAAATTATGTTATAAAAATGTAAATTCACTTGTTGGTATGGTCTGACCATTGAATCCTTGAGCTGACGTTATTGCCAAACTGTCAGAATATTTATGTTTACAGACATACGTTCTAGAGTGGTTTATCTTTCTAACGTATTGGATTTATTCTTATTTTCTCCCTTATTTAATACTGAAATTTTCAGGAGAATTAGTTTTGAAATTGGTTAAATGAAAATGACTTAAATGTTGTGCAAAATCTTTAATTATTGTTATTATGATGAAGAACAGTGGCCCAAGTACTGATCCTTCGGGCACATTTTCACTTGCATCATGGTATTCAGATATAACCCCATTGACGTGTAATTTAAATTTCCCATTGGTAAGGGAGGATCAGATTCCTGTGTACAACATAAGTATATTCCCCTTGCAATTTCACTCAATTTAGTAAAAAAATGAAAATTTTGATAATTGACTATGTATGGAAAAAATATCGATGCCACAGGGTACTAATTACTTCACTGTGATCATTTCATTTTTATCAGAATGATTTTATAATAGGTGACTACAAGAACGTATGGCATGTACAGCTCAATTTTGTGTTGTTTTGTTTTCAAGGTGCCATTTTCTAAAAAAAAATATAGAAAGCATGAAGCACTCTTCAAAACTCAACACTCAACCTTATAAGCACAACTCAACAGGTAACTTGAATGTGTATTCTTTCACTTGAATCATACATGTATTTCTCCATCTGGAGTACTCACATATGCAACTTTATATTCAGAATTGTAAATTTCAAATATTTATTATAAATATTGGAACGTGTGTGGATCCATCTTGAATCCATTATCCAAAATACAGGGTGGTCACTGTTACGACGCCCACCATTGGGTTCTATTAAACGGAAATATATACAGAGTTGGTCAAATGGAATAAAAGTTTCTTATTTTTGTGCCTTTCAATATACTAAAACGAAATCCGGGATATCTTGCACAGTTCCTGAAATATCGCTGAAAAATTGAAAAAGTGCACTGAAAAAGTGCAATTTCCTTTTCCTTTTATAACTTTTGTTTTTTAAGGAAATTTTACGAAACGTAAAACTCTTACATTTTTCGACGTGGGTTTTCTGATAACAGTGCCAACATTTTCTGCGCTAATAGATGCCCAAATTTTCATAGTCAACTTTTGTTTTCTTATGGCCGCAATATTGGATTTTAATAAAAACGCCGATTACGCATTACGCGGATTTTTTCTCTTTTTTTATGCTATTTTTAAAATTAATTATGAGTTCTCAGAGAACTATGCAAATATGAAAATAAATTCAAATTTGATTTTTTTCTTGTTGATCATGGCTTCTGAAACAGAAGGATGTTGAGAGACCATTTCCATTTAAAGATAATCGAAAATTTAAATATTTAATATAAAATTGATCAACGATATAATTAATGTAATCATGTAATCAATTATTTAAATGTGCTGATATAAACAAGGATGTTGACGGACATTTATGAAATATGAAAAAAAAACGAAATTTGATAGACTTTATTGACTATTGAGAGACTTTTATAGAAATTTGAAAAATAAATCGAACTTTTAAATTTTTTAATAGATTATGGCTTCTGAAATAAACAAAGATGCTAGCAGACTTTTATACAAATATTTAAAAAAAAATCGAAATTTAAATCTTGTTTTTGACTATGGCTTCGAAACAATTCAGAACGTTAAGACAATTTTGTATTATTAAAAAATTGATTATTTTAATCTATTGTGGTTTCTAAAACAACGAAGTATGATGAGAAATATTTTTCATTGAAAAAAATCGAAAATTGAAGGTTTATGGTTTCTGAAACTATGAAGAATGTTGAGAAATGCACTTAAAGAAAATAAAAAATAGAAATTTTTAATTGATTATGGCTTCTGAAATAAACAAGGATGCTGGCAGACTTTTATTCAAATATGAATTAAAAAATTGAAATTTTAATTTTGATTATTGATTATGGCTTCGAAACAAAGAAGGACGTTAAGACACTTTTTGTATTATTAAAAAATCGAACAAATTTAATCTATTGTGGTTTCTAAAACAATGAAGCATGTGGAGAAACTTTCTTGCATTTAAAAAAAGTCAAAAAATAAACTTTTATGTGATTATGGCTCTTGGAACCAACAAGGATGTTGAGAGACTTCGGAAAATATGAAAAATTTGTCGATATCTTAACTTTTTATTTCATTATACCTTCTGGAACCAGGAATAATGTTGCGAGACATTTAGTACTTAAACAATTGAAAATTGAAATTTTTAATTGATTATAGCTTCTGAGCGGAGAATAATGTTGAGAGAATTTATGCAGATACGGAAAAAAATCGAAATTTGAATATTTTTACAGAACATGGCTTTTGAAACTAATATGGATATTGAGACATCATTTGCATTAGAAAAACTCGAAAATTTTATTTCATTGTAGCTTCTGAAACTAGGAATAATGTTGCGACACATTTAGAGCTTAAACAATTGAAAATTGACATTTTAATTTTATTATGGCTTCTGAACGGAGAATAATGTTGACGGGACTTTATGCAAATATGAAAAAAGAAATCGAAATTTGAATATTTTTATAGAAGATGGTTTTTGAAAGTACAAGCGATGTTGAGACATAATTTGCATTAGAAAACATCGTTTTTTTTTTAAATTTAGGTTATTAAATAGGTTCTGGGAAAAACAAGGAGGATGAGAAATTTTATTGAAATTTGAAAAATATACCGAGAATTGAAATTTTTAATTGATTATAGCTTCTGAAACAAAAAAGTATGTTGAGACATGTTTTGCATTGTAAAATATCGTTTTTTTTATTGATTATGGCTTCTTCTGAACAAAATAGTTTAGAATATATAGTTTTTGAAAGAAAAAGGGTGTTGAAAATTTTTAGTATAAATTACACTTATTGTGTCAAATAACGATTACTCCAATTTCGAAATTCAATTATTCTGTCAAATGTCATTGATCAACTGTCACTTTTTCAATTATTTCTGTGTGCAATTTCTGAGATTTAATATTGCTTATAAATATTCTGCAAATATTGTCAACTAATGTTCAAAATATCATTTATTATGTCAAATGGCATTGACTTGTCATTAAAATATCAATTGTTCTGTCAAATGTCATTGATCAACTGTCAAGTTTTCAATAATTTCCGAGTGAAAATTTTATTAACTGTCAAAATTTCAATTGTTATGTCAAATAGCGTTGACACATTTACAAAATTTCAATTGTTCTATCAAATATCATCAATTAACAGACAATTTTCCAATTATTTCTGTGGGCAATTATATAAATATTATAATATATATATATATATATAATATAAATATTATATAAATTATATAAATATTCTGCAAATATTATTAACTAATTTTCAAAATATCAGTTATTATGTCAAATGGCGTTGGCTCGTCATCAAAATATCAATTGTTCTGTCAAATGTCATTGATCAACTGTCAAGTTTTCAATTATTTCCGAGTGTAAATTTCATTAACTGTCAAAATTTCACTTGTTATGTCAAATAGTGTTGACACATTTACAAAATTTCAATTGTTCTATCTAATATCATCAATTAACAGTCAATTTTCCAATTATTTCTGTGGGCAATTTCAATTATCATTTTAAATATTTTAAGTTTTAATTATTCTATCAAATTTCACTTATTATGTCAAATAGTGTAGACTCAGTATCAAAATTTGTTGGCTCAAAATCTTAATGATTACTGTCATATTTGCAATTATCGTTAAAATGTTGAGTTATCGTTGAATTTTTAACAGAATAATTGAGATTTTGATAGATATAACTCAACTAAGTATGAATGTGATTATAAAAATTTGGTACAAATAATAGATGTTTAAAATTTGGACATTAATTATTAATAATTTTACAGCAATCATCAAAAATTGGTCAGTATTTTTGTTTATCTATACAGAAACCATTGAAAATTTGACAGAATCAGTGATTTCTGTTTATCTGTGAATTTTATTTCAGCACAAAACAGCTAAAAAATACAAAACATAAAATTTTGGCAGAAATAATTAAAAATGTTACAATTATTGAAATTTTGGGTCATCGTTGAATTTTTGACAGTGTAATTGAAATTTTGATAGCTGTGACTAAACTTGATATTTGAATTAAATAAATAAATAATAATAAATAACTTTTGACAGAAATAATTGAAAATGGATTTTTTTATAGAAATAGTCAAAATGTTGATATTAATAATAAAAAAAATATTTAAAGATCGAAATTACTCATAGGTTAAGTTAGGCATAACCAAAATTTATATTGTTGTGTCAAATATCATCGATTAACTGTAAATTTTCTAATTATTTATTTATTTTTCTCATATGTATATTGAGTTAAAATATTGAGTTTTTTAAATGTTATAATAGGAAAAAGATATAATTGAAGATGGTTTTATAAACCGAAACTAGTCAGGCGATAAATATAAATAATAAAATAAATAAAAATAAATACCAGGAAGTACATTTTCATTTAGTATAGTTTCAATTCCTTGATCGTGCGAAAAAGGTTGGAAAAGGTGCGGAAAAGGTTGTTTGCAATTTTTCAAAAACAAATGCAAAAATATAGTAAGTATTTTTTTTTCGATGAGAGGGGCATATAAGTACATCGTAGCATCGTTGAATTTTTGACAATATAATTGAGATTTTGATAGCTGTGACTAAACTTGATATTTGAATTAAATAAATAAATAACAATAAATAACTTTTAACAGAAATAATTGAAAATGTTTTTTTTATTTATAGAAATCGTCAAAATTTTGATTACAATCATCGAGAATTTATTTAAAGGTCGAAATGATTCCTAGGTTACGTTAGACATAATCTAAATTTCTATTGTTGTGTAAAATATCATCGATTAACTGATAATTTTCTAATTATTTATTATTTTTTCTCATATGTATATTGAGTTAAAATGTTTAGTTTTTTAAATGTTATAATAGGAAAAATATATAATGGAAGATGGTTTTATAAACCGAAACTAGTTAGGCGATAAAAATAAATAATAAAATAAATAAAAATAAATACTAGGAAGTACATTTTCATTTAGTATAGTTTTAATTCCTTGATCGTGCGAAAAATGTTGGAAAAGGTGCGGAAAAGGAAAAAGGTTGTTTGCAATTTTTCAAAAACAAATGCAAAAATATAGTAAGTGTTTTTTTTTTTATGAGAGGGGCATATTGTAACATCGTTGAATTTTTGACAATATAATTGAGATTGTGATAGGTGTGACAAAACTTGTTATTTGAACCAAATAAATAATAATAAATAACTTTTGACAGAAATAATTGAAAATGGTTTTTTTTTATAGAAATCGTTAAAATGTTGATACTAACCATCGAAAATTTATTTAAAGATGGAAATTATTCCTAGGTCAGGTTAGGATAATCAAAATTTCTATTGTTGTGTCAAATATCATCGATTAACTGTAAATTTTCTAATTATTTATTTATTTTTCTCATATGTATATTGAGTTAAAATGTAGAGTTTGTTAAATGTTATAATAGGAAAAATATATAATAGAAGATGGCTTTAAAAACCGAAACTAGTCTGGCGATAATAATAATATAATAAAATAAATAAAAATAAGTACCAGTAAGTACTTTAAAAAAAACAACCTTAAATATTCATTTAAATTAACATTTTCATTTAGTATAGTTTCAATTCCTTGATTGTGCGAAAAAGGTTGAAAAAAGTGCGGAAAAGGAAAAAGGTGGTTTGCAATTTTTCAAAAACAAATGCAAAAATATAGTAAGTGTTTTTTTTTTTTTAATGAGAGGGGCATATAAGTACCATCTCGAGGTAAAATCTAATTACTATAGAGACAATCACTCTCACTTCGTCCCCTTACTGCGCCACGCCATAAATGCAGTAGATCTCACAACCACGAAAGCGTGGGGGATTTCGTTGCAGCGGAGTCTGCTGCCTTATTTAATAAAAATATGGTGTGCATTTTGGTCACTACCTCCTGGAGATAACTGTAGACCGCGAAACCGCAATGTAGATGCGAGCGAAAAGTTGACGTCTTCCGAGAACCGTCACTTTGTCGCGCGTTGCTATTGACAACAGATGCAAAGTTCGAGTAAACACTTTGTCGCGCGTTGCTATTGACAACAGACGCAAAGTTAGAGTAAACACTTTGTCGCGCGTTGCTATTGACAACAGAGGTAAAATTCAAGTAAACACTTTGTCGCTTGCGAATAATAAAAAAAAAACTGTGACAAATTCCGATATTCTACCAGGTTAATAGATGTCATAATACATACTATTATGTCTTATGTATTATATCTTGTGGGTGCGACAGAATAACCGGATAATATATCTACAACAGCAAAAAATATATTAATTACTTTTATATGAGAATATTTTGAACTGGTTAGTGGAAAATTTCCAATTAACAGCAACCTTAACATTTCAATTAAAAAGATGCAATTAGCGCCGTCCAGGGACCATTTGGCTAGCCCAAAATGTGCACGACACATTCTAATGTATATAATGGTCATACTAAAAACGGAGTTGAAGAATTACGCCGTGTTATGTGGCGCGGACGTTAATTCCATTACTGGCATGCCAATGGGCTTGGCCAACGGTGGTGTCGTGTCGACACGCTGTACATCCTAGTTACAGCCTAGGGTAGGTCCGGCCACCCCTAGATGTGCAAAAAAAAAAAACGCGTCGAACAAGGGGTTGGTCCGCAGTGGATGTGTTGCAAATAAATTACTTTACTCCAGCAAATTTGCGTATGGAAAATTTTACTCGAGGCACGGAAAAGGCGTCATTAGATAAATTGAATTCCAGTCGTTTACGAAACGTCCGTAAATGTGTGGTTTTCGAGGAGTTGTACCCTATGAGAAAACATAACCAAAAACATATATATTGTGATGTTATTTGTTAGCGTAGATTTTATAATTTACATAGGAATTAATTAGGAATTTATTAATCGTTAAATATTATTATTAGAATAGGATTAGATATAATTAGGCAGTCAGATAGTTTAATAATCAATTAGATAGGGTTTTTAGCTAATATTATAAGTTAGCTAGGGCACAGTTAATATTAATACATGTAAATGTATGTAGCGTTTTTGCTAATAAATATTCTTTATTATTATTATTATTATATTATAAATGAGTTTTATGAAAATGTGCAAATTGAATTAAAATTTCAAACTCAACGGAGAAGGACGTTCGACATTTCCACAGAAGCGGAAAATTACGAGGAGCGCGAATCTCGAATCAGAATTGTGATTGGATATTCAGTTTCGCCGGAAAATGGGAAAATAGATTACAATAATAAAGTGTTGTTTCGTAGATATAGTAACAGTGCGAAATCCGTGGGTAGTAACAGGTGCATTTCAAGTTTTAACGAACGATGCCTGCATAAATCAACAACAATAATTGACAATCAGGCCCGAAGTTATAAAAACGCAGAACGCCTGACGCCAGCCAGATTTCGATTTGATCCCGTCGAACACGTCGGTCGCAAGACAAAAGAAGAAAGTATTGTTGCCAAGCCGATATTTATTTCCGAAGTTAGGCGTCTAAAAACAAATTCAGTTCAAATCAATTTGGCACCTACAGCGTGGGGCAATAATAATCACTAATGAATATAAATTAAATATAAACAAAAAGGTAGTAATAACATCTCACTATACATAAAAGCGCAATCAAGTTCTGCAATTAACTGAGAGACGTACGGCCGAGACTGTTTGCACTTCACGACTGTAAATATTAATAATTCATTAGGATTTGCGCTGGTGGATGAGGCTGAATTTAAACCCAAACGCATTTACGGCCACAAACATTTACAACATTTACACTGACACATGCAACGAGGATGGAAGCGCTTCCTCCGCAGTGCATCTTGGTTGTTTTGTTTTGGCGGACGTTTACTAATCGCATATCCAAAAGTAAACGCTCTGGACGAAGCGGGATTCTAAGTTTAGTGCGTTGAGATCATTATTAATACGAGGTAGTGTTGATTAGCAGCACTTACGGAAATAAAAACGATGAATAACTTACAACTTTATAAATAATTGTACAAATTTTCATATTACATCAAACTTGAGTGTATGCTTGTTCTTAGAACCATTCAATCTTATAATTGGATCAAAAACCACACAATCACCTCCACCTCCTAGATGCTTCACCATTCATCCAAGTTAATAACCTCTTACCCAAGAGAACAGTAAAAGAGTCGATCACGTTTCATTTTGTGGGGAATTATTTTATACATCTATACATTTGTTTGTCCACTATTTCATAAAACGATCATTATAGCAGAACCAATGGAGCAGATAATAATTATTTGGGTCCACGAAAGGCTTTTTTGTCGGCACGATTCTCGCTCCGACAGGCGAAGTTGATCACACATAAATGAAGAAACCTTCCTCGTGCATGCTGGAATGTTTGCTGGACAAGTGCCGAGGGGAATAAACGATGAAATTGTGCGTGCATCTAGGCTCTGGAAGGTGTGCGTTTTGTGGTTTGTGGGAATTATTAGACGGAACGTGTTGGATTATAATTTCTGTAACTCGTCGTGCCTTTACTGTTAGCATTTCGGAGTAATTCAATAAAACTTCACAACGGAAACGTAAAAACCTCAGCATCGTTTCGTATACAGCGTGGCTAACTTTTCACTAGACAGCTTGCATAAGTTAAAAATCCAAGATGCAAAAAAAAAATTATTAAGAATTTAGTCACACGCAAGCTGGCCTACGAAATGCACCAAACATTTTATTCCTTTACTTGTTTTCCGAAAAAAAATATCTAACTTTGCTTTTTTAATGGAATACTCCTTACTCAAAACAAAATGTTCTACGTTTTTTTCTTAAGAGCAATTGAAACATATTTCAAGCAAACGACATATGGAATATGTTTCCCTACAAAAAAAAAAAAAAAAAAAACAACTAATAGGAGGCGAGATATCGAGGGTAACGACTTTTTCAAGATGGCTGTGTCAATAGCAACAGATAAATAAGCGTCGTTTTAGAAAAACTCAAATCAAATAGTTTGCACGGCATTTAAAATTCTGTAAGTGATTGTAGAGAAAAACGTGTGATGGG
This sequence comes from Othius punctulatus, assembly GCA_951805005.1. NCBI lineage: Eukaryota > Metazoa > Arthropoda > Insecta > Coleoptera > Staphylinidae > Othius > Othius punctulatus. Next base: position 17,589,401 of record OX638141.1, read on the forward strand.
TACTGAATAAACTACACTCAAATCGAACCAATTTGAGAAGTACAAAGATCCTTTTATCTTTCCCACCTTGGCGCTTTAAGCGTCCAAGGGTACATGTAAAATATTCATTTACATCGAGACGTATTATTTTGCAATCAGAAAACATATTTTATCTTTCCCATTACAACGCGAATAACCTGATGGGTACTGAATAAACTACACTCAAATCGAACTAATTTGAGAAGTACTAAGATCATATTATCTTTCCCACCATGGCGCTTTAAGCGTCCAAAGGTACATGTAAAATATTCATTTACATCGAGACGTATTATTTTGAAATCAGAAAATATCTTTTATATTTTCCACAACAGCGCAAATACGCTCATGGGTACTGAATAAACTACACTAGGGTTGCCTAATGATGGCAACCAAATTAACACCGAGAAGAAAACACTCATACAGTGTACGTCTAAAAGAAATAAACAAATCAACAGAAAACGTGAATATGGAAAACAGAAATAGAAGCGAACAAGAGAACTGGACAACAGTGAAAAATAGAAAAGACAGAATACAGGACACCGAAAACACGAAATCTACAAGGAACCACAAGAAACCAAAGATGATGACCGGAGAAGCAGATACAATAGTCGACAGCAACTTCAAAGGAAGAGACGAGAGCAACAAAAAGATCTGGTTATGCTTAACCAGAGTAGACAAAAATACAACGAACAAAGACATAACAAAATACATACTAAACAAAACTAAACTATAGGAAGAAACAATCACAGTAACAGAATTATCAACAAGTTACTATACCAAATACTTTCAAGTTGGAGTACCACTACCATACAAAGACGAACTCTATAGAAGCAATTTTTGGCCGAGAGGAACAAGATACGAAAGATATAACTTCAGAAACACTTTCCTAGACAGCAGAACATCAAATGCTCAACAAGCAATCCCAATGCTGTAGAAGACAACAAAACAGAAGAATTCAAAAGAAACAACAACAAGAACAAAAAACAACAAGTCTATAGAACCAATTTCTGTCCGAGGGGAACAAGATACGAAAGATATAACTTCTGAAACACTTTTCTAGACAGCAAAACATCAAATTCTCAACAAGCAATCCCAACATAGTAGAAGACAACAAAACAGAAGAATACAAAGAAAACAACAACCAGAACAAAAAACAAGAAGTTTGTAGAACCAATTTCTGGCCGAGACGAACAAGATACGAAGGATATAACTTCTGAAACACTTTTCTTGACAGCAAAACATCAAATTCTCAACAAGCAATCCCAACGTAGTAGAAGACAACAAAACAGAAGAATACAAAAAAAGACAACAACAAAAACACACAAAAACAGGAAATAAACTAAGGATTTTCTCACACAATGTATCTACAAGAACACAAGTATGTTTCCAACAAACATTTCAGACCATTACCCTTTCATCTATATTAATTATTAATTATATATTCATTTTTTTAAATCTTCATTTTGTTTTCTTATTCTTCTTCTTCTTCTTATTATTATTATTATTATTATTATCGATGATTGAATATTGATTACTGATAACTGCAAATATAACATTCATGCACAAACGTTATAGAAGACGCTACAGTGAATTACTTGCTTATTTGCAAACGTATTTACGTGCTTACTATACGTATTATTATATACACTTATTATACTTAATACTGTGATCTTTCAGTTGCAAATAAATATTATTATTATTTTTTGTTATACAGTGTGGAATTAAAGTAATGCATAAATTCGATAACTTCGTTCAAATTAAAAAAAAACAGTTTCTCATTTTTTTTTTCTAACGTACACATTGTCATTTTGTTACCGTAGAAAAAAAAAGTACTACCGAAATCAATAATAAGACATATAGGTTGTCACTTCATAAACCGTCGATGACGTCATAACTTTAAAAACAAATTACGTAACGTAAAAATGATGCAGTATAACGTAATGTAATTAAAATCGCTATACCCCTTTCAGATTTTTTTGGGAAAATTAATGTGAACGAAGTTGTCGAATTTATGCGTTACTTCATTTCTACGCTGTATATACAGGGTGAGTTTTTTATTTTCATTTTAAGCATTGGGATCTCAGAAACCATAAGACATAGAGATTCGGTTAAATGGGAAAAGATTTGTCGTTTTAAGAGATTATGCAAGATATGCTTTTGTTTTTTGAAGAAAGAGCACAGTTTTTCAGTTATAATACAAACTTTTTTTTTAAATGGCCATGGTCATAGTTGGCTTTGATATTTTTAAAAAGGACAAAACGATTTTTAATAGCGATACAAGTTTTGCTATACTATAACGTAATATAATTAAAATCGCTATACCACGTTCAGATTTTTTTTGGAAAATTAATTTGAACGGAGTTGTCGAATTTATGCGTTACTTCATTTCCACGCTGTATATACAGGGTGAGTTTTTTTTTTCATTTCAAGCAAATTTGCAAGTAATAAATTTTCAAAAATTTCAGTAATAGCTAACCCATACTTGTCACTGCATAAAGTTATCTGTTTGATTTTCTCCCTTATTTAACTGTGAAACTTTGCCAAATTTTCAGGAGAATTAGTTTCAGGTGTACTGTACACGAATCTAATATCAAATTTGCAAATAATAAATTTTCAGAAAATTCAGTAGTAGCTAACCCATACTTGTCACTGCATAAAGTTATGTGTTTGATTTTCTCCCTTATTTAATACTGAAAGTTTGTCAAATTTTCAGGAGAATTAGTTTCAGGTGCACTGTACACGAATCTATTATCTAATTTGCAATTTATACATTTTCAGAAATTTAAGTAGTAGCAAACCCATACTTGTCACTGCATAAAGTTATGTGTTTGATTTTCTCCCTTATTTAATACTGAAAGTTTGTCAAATTTTCAGGAGAATTAGTTTCAGGTGTACTGTGCACGAATCTAATATCTAATTTTCAATTTATACATTTTCAGAAATTTAAGTAGTAGCAAACCCATACTTGTCACTGCATAAAGTTATGTGTTTGATTTTCTCCCTTATTTAATACTGAAAGTTTGTCAAATTTTCAAGAGAATTAGTTTCAGATGTACTGGACACGAATCTAATATCAAATTTGCAAATTATAAATTTTCTGAAATTTCAGTAATAGCAAACCCTTACTTGTCACTGCATGACGTTATCTGTTTGATTTTCCCCCTTATTTAATACTTTAACTTTGTCAAATTTTGAGGAGAATTAGTTTCAGGTGTATTGTACACGAATCTAATATCAAATTTCCAAATTGTAAATTTTCAGAAATTTCAGTAATACCTGTCACTGCATAAAGTTATATGTTTGATTTTCTGCCTTATTTAATACTGAAACTTTGTCAAATTTTCAGGAGAATTAGTTTCAGGTGTACTGTACACGAATTTAATATCAAATTTGCAAATTATAAAATTTCAGAAATTTCAGTAGTAGCTAACCCTTACTTGTCACTGCATAAAGTTATCTGTTTGATTTTCTCCCTTATTTAATACTGAAAGTTTGTCAAATTTTCAGGAAAATTAGTTTCAGGTGTACTGTATACGAATTTAAAATCAAATTTGCAAATTATAAATTTTCAGAAATTTCAGTACTAGCAAACCCTTACTTGTCACTGCATAAAGTTATCTGTTTGATTTTCTCCCTTATTTAATACTGAAACTTTGTCAAATTTTCAGGAGAATTAGTTTCAGGTGTACTGTACACGAATCTTATATCAAATTTGCAAATAATAAATTTTCAGAAATTTCAGTAATAGCTAACCCATGCTTGTCACTGGATAAAGTTATCTATTTGATTTTCTCCCTTATTTAACTCTGAAACTTTGTCAAATTTTCAGCAGAATTAGCTTCAGGTGCACTGTACACGAATCTAATATCAAATTTGCAAATTATAAATTTTCAGAAATTTCAGTAGTAGCAACCCCATACTTGTCACTGCATAAAGTTATATGTTTGAATTTCTACCTTATGTAACACTGAAACTTTGTCAAATTTTCAGGAGAATTAGTTTTAGGTGTACTGTACACGAATCTAATATCAAATTTGCAGATAATAAATTTTCAGAAATTTCAGTAATAGCTAACCCATTCTTCTCAATGCATAAAGTTATCTGTTTGATTTTCTCCCTTATTTAACACTGAAAGTTTGTGAAATTTTCAGGAAAATTAGCTTCAGGTGTACTGTACACGAATCTAATATCAAATTTGCAAATTATAAATTTTCAGAAATTTCAGTAGTAGCAACCCCATACTTGTCACTGCATAAAGTTATATGTTTGAATTTCTACCTTATGTAACACTGAAACTTTGTCAAATTTTCAGGAGAATTAGTTTTAGGTGTACTGTACACGAATCTAATATCAAATTTGCAGATAATAAATTTTCAGAAATTTCAGTAATAGCTAACCCATTCTTCTCAATGCATAAAGTTATCCGTTTGATTTTCTCCCTTATTTAACACTGAAAGTTTGTGAAATTTTCAGGAAAATTAGCTTCAGGTGTACTGTACACGAATCTAATATCAAATTTGCAAATTATAAATTTTCAGAAATTTCAGTAATAGCTAACCCATTCTTCTCAATGCATAAAGTTATCTGTTTGATTTTCTCCCTTATTTAACACTGAAAGTTTGTGAAATTTTCAGGAAAATTAGCTTCAGGTGTACTGTACACGAATCTAATATCAAATTTGCAGATAATAAATTTTCAGAAATTTCAGTAATAGCTAACCCATTCTTCTCAATGCATAAAGTTATCTGTTTGATTTTCTCCCTTATTTAATACTGAAAGTTTGTCAAATTTTCAGGAGAATTAGTTTCAGGTGTACTGTACACAAATCTAATATCAAATTTGCAAATAATAAATTTTCATAAATTTCAGTAATAGCTAACCCATACTTGTCACTGCATTAATCTATCTGTTTGATTTTCTCCCTCAATTAATACTGAAACGTTATCAAATTTTCAGGAGAATTAGTTTCAGGTGTACTGTACGCGAATCTAATATCAAATTTGCAAATAATAAATTTTCAGAAATTTCAGTAATAGCTAAGCCATAGTTGTCACTGCATAAAGTTATCTGTCTGATTTTCTCCCCTATTTAATCCTGAAATTTTGTAAAATTTTCAGGAGAATTAGTTTCAGGTATACTGTACACGAATCTAATATCAAATTTACAAATTATAAATTTTCATAAATTTCAGTAATACCCTTACTTGTCACTGCATAAAGTTATCTGTTTGATTTTCTCCCTCATGTAATACTGAAAGTTTAATAAATTTTCAGGAGAATTAGTTTCAGGTGTATTGTACACAAATCTAATATCAAATTTGCAAATTAAAATTTTTCAGAAATTTCAGTAATAGCTAACCCATACTTGGCAATGCAGAAAGTTATGTGTCTGATTTCCTCCCTTATTTAATACTGATAGTTTGTCAAATTTTCAGGAAAATTAGTTTAAGGTGTATTGTACACGAATCTAATATCAAATTTGCAAATTATAAATTTTCAGAAATTTCAGTAGCAGCAAACCCTTACTTGTCACTGCATAAAGTTATCTGTTTGATTTTCGCCCTTATTTAATACTGAAACTATGTCAAATTTTCAGGAGAATTAGTTTCAGGTGTACTGTACACTAATCTAGCAACAACCATACATATATGTTTGCAAAAATGCGTCATTATTTGATATCTGTTATATGGGAATTTGCATGGAGTTACAAATGCACGTAAACTATTTCTTATCGTGTGTCGCGGGGATTTTCATCATGAGATTTAAATAATGAAAACCAAACACGAGTTGGACGTTTTACTCGAATTGTCCTCTTTTCCTCCCTGATAACATCTTCTGTATTCCCAGTTTCGCCTGCCGCAGGGTGAACTAACTCTAATCGGTCATATATTGTCTGCATATTCATTGCTGAATATATTGCATACAAATACACATAGTTTAAAATGTGATGTAAAACATTTTCTCTTGTTAAAATAAATATGTGTGTATAGTTTCATCCATTATTAATATCAGTTATTATTATATTTCATATTCATTATTTTCAGTCATCTTTATGAGAAGTACTTACTACTAGTATACTTTAAAAAAAAACCTGATTTTTTTTTCAGAATTTTTTCACATATTAAGGATGTTTTATTTCCAATCCTAGTGGATTGATTAAAATAAAAAAAATGGAATTCATCTTGAAAGTTGACTGCTTAACTAACTCTAATCGGTCATATATTGTTCTGCATATTCATTGCTGAATATATTGCATACAAATACACATAGTTCAAAATGTGATGTAAAACATTTTCTCCTTTTAAAATAATTATTTGTGTTATAGTTTCATCCATTATTTATATCAGTTATTATTATATTATATATTAATTTTTTTCTGTCATCCTTATGGGAAGTACTTACTAGTAGGTAGTATACTTAAAAAAACCCGAAATTGTTTCAGATTTGTTTCAAAAATTAAGGTTCAAAAATACACTTACTGACGTTATACTTTTTTCCCCGAAACATTTTCAGATTTTTTTCAAAAAATAAGAATGTTTTATTTCCAATCCTACTGGATTGATTGATTAAAATTTAAAAAAATGGAATTCATCTTGAAAGTTGACTGCTTACCTTTATTTTAAATTAAACTATATTTAAAATATTCTACCAGTAAGTACTCCCCATAAAGAAGACGAAAAAAAATAACAATAAATATTATTATTATTTTTTCATAGATTAATATAAAGAAAGTGTAAGCAGTTAACTTTCAAGATGAATATTTTTTTTAAATTTTAATCAATCCAGTAGGATTGGAAATAAAACATCCTTAATTTTTGAAAAAATTCTGAAAATATTCGGGGGAAAAAAATATAACGTCAGTAAGTGTATTTTTCGAAGAATTCCTCCAGCTTCTGAACAAAGTTGGCCATCGCTCTCTCTACATGTGACGGGGTACATCAAGAACGTCACTCTTAATGGCATTCTTTAGTTCACCACCAGTAGGTGGCTTTTCCACTTAAACTCTTGAGAAAAATAAAAATTGAAAAATCCGCAGAGTGATGATCATAAATTTGTTGTTTTGATCCAACTACCACCAACTTCCAATTTTGGTAGTTACTAACTAACTACCAACTTCTAACTACTTATGCATGCACATACATGCATATGCAGTGATCCACTACGCAGTATTCGGCGTTAGGAACCTGCATTTCTACCTTAGGTTCCATAGGATAGGTTACATTATTATGGATTGTAACGTTCTGCATCGCATGGGAAATTCGGCGTTAGGAACCTGCATTTCTACCTTAGGTTACATAGGATCGGTCACATTATTATGGATTATTATGGATTACGTTCTACATCGGATCGATTGGAAACTCTAACTCCATTTTATTTTATTTACGATTTACGATTTACAGATCAACGATATTATGTTTATATTGTAATGCATCGTATATCCTCCTCTTATATAACTTTGCTCTACAGCCCGAATAAATCCATTATACCGAGTGTCTGAGATAAGATATCTAAATATTCTGCAAAATATACGAGTAGACTCAAATAAACGACCATGTAAACAACAAATCACCAGACGAATAGAACAACCAAAACCTTGCTCACAGCTTTAAAATGCAAATGATAATAATTATTAGATACGATTGTGTTGGCGTGAATCATGGCATATGTAATTAACGCTATTTTCATCGGAGGATGAACACAAACACAGATGGATTGTGAAGAGCCGTTTCCAATCCGGCCACGGGGAATGTTAATTCGTTTATAATTACGCCGCGGTTGAGCGAGGGGGCACGTAAACGATGACGAAACAAATACAGAGGAAAAAGAGAGAAATCTAGCGAGCTTCCTCGCTTCGGCTAGCGGTTCTCTGCGCCATGCACGTAGGCCTAGCCGTTTCCACAGTGGCAGTCCACAGGCAGGGAGTTATTTTCGTAGAGAGGAGAGGTTTCAATTACCGGAACGCACGCTTCTGGAGATGAAAAGTACAAGTAGGCATCGAAAGAGGAAAAAAAGTTACGAATACGGGTTTTATTTTGGGAGCGAGATTCCAAAGGAGATGGAAGAAAAGATGAGTTTATAAATTATACTGTAAGTAAATGGCATATAACTTCCACCGTTCCAAGGCGGAAAATTCGCCCATTCACCATATCCATATCGCGGAAATTTCGAATCCTTCTGGCGCTTTCTCAACTTCCAAGATTCCAAAGGAGATGGAAGAAAGGATGAGTTTATAAATTGTACTGTAAGTAAATGGCATATAACTTCCACTGTTCCAAGGCGGAAAATTCGCCCATTCACCATATCCATATCGCGGAAATTTCGAATCCTTCTGGCGCTTTCTCAACTTCCAAGATTCCAAAGGAGATGGAAGAAAAGATGAGTTTATAAATTGTACAGTAAGTAAGTGGAATATAACTTCCACAGTGATAATATAATTGTACTTTAATATTTTATAAATTTTCGGCATTATATGGGTACTTATAGTACCCATATAACATAGAAGTATAACATACAGGGTACATTACAGGGTACAGGGTACATTATAGTATACAGGGTGCTACAAAGCACCCATCCCAGACCTTTTCTCGGTTCAATTCTACTTCTAACTTTCTAACTATTTATGCATGCACATACATACATATGAAGTGGATCAACCACTACGCAGTATTCGGCGTTAGGAACCTACATTTCTACGTTTATATTTTTTCTCCATTTACAAGCGGCACGGTGCCGTGATGTGACTAGATAGGGTACATTGTTATGAAGAAACTATTCTTTATTTAGAAGATTTAATTTTTTAATATTAAATTCGTTAAATGGATAAACTTGAAATATTAAAAAAAAAGTTTCGCATCGGAAATTCCAACTAAATTTTATTTAATTTCAGCACTAATTTATAATGTTTTCAATGTTCTCCCATTGCAATATTCTTGCAAGTTTCGTAAAAATATGGAAGATCTAAGAAAACAATATTTGCTAAGAAATCATTGCCGGCCTAGGCTGGGAATGTAATATTTCAGTACTGTTATGTCTCCGTTACATAGCAACGATCAGCACTAAAGGAATAACCCATTTTCTGGCTTGCGCGTACGCTAGGAAATGACTAGGAAATGTAAGACGAAGGGAGAAAATATCAATTATATAACTACAAACTCGACAGAAACTTCTCGAAAATCTATGAAAAAAGTTGATTAAACAACAGAAAATTAATATACTATTCTTAAAAGTCAATAAAATGTGATAAAATTGAAAAAATGTTCTAATAAAATTTATAAAATTGTAAGGTTTTTTTCGAGATTTTTAGATCTGCGTTTGATTTTATGACATTTGATTGATTTTATGACAATATTTCATTGTTTTTTTTTACATTTTATCGATATCACGAGGTTTAATCGATTTTAGACCATATTGTAATGAGACTCTACTAAAAAAACTTTCTATGGACAAATTAGATGAAATAATCATGACATGAGTTATGAGTTTATGACAATATTTTATTGAGTGTTTTTGACATTTTATCGATCTTTCGAGGTTTAATCAATTTTGGACAATAATGTAATGAGTTTATTAACAATATTTGACAGTATTAAATAATATTTTCATCATAAAAACGAAAATAACAGAAAATTAATACACTATTCTGAAAAGTCAATAAAATGTCATCAAATTGACTCAATGTTCTGATAACATTGATAGCATTTCAGAATATTTAAACAATTTTGCTTACAATGTAAATGAAATACTTATAAGCATAACCTTGATCATATCTTAAATTCGATAAAATATTGTCAAACATCTATACATTGTTATAGTCATAAATAAAATCGTTAAAGTCATAAAGTGAAGAAAATTAGTTAATTATTATAAACTGAACAAAATATCATTAAAAATTCATAAAATAAAATTGATAGTTTAGAATATTTAAACAAATCTGCTTTCAATGAAAATGAAATAGTTATAAGCATAACCTTGATCATATCATAAATTCGATAAAATATTATCAAAAATATATAATTTGTAATAGTCATAAAATCATTAAAGTCATAAAGTCAAGAAAATTAATAAATTATTATAAACTGAACAGAATATCATCCAAAATTCGTAAAATAATGCTAAACACTTAATCAAATGTCACAGAAACATTTAAAAAATCATAATAAACGATTAATACACTTATAAAATTGATCATTGCATGATTATTCTATCGAATATTGTCCAATAACAGTTTTTTTAGCAGAATTTAATTAAAATATTGTGCAAAATCGGTTAAATGTCATAAAATCGATAAAATGTCAAAGCACAATGATATATTGTCATAAACTCATTCAAGTTTATTAAACAACAGAAAATTAATATACTATTCTTAAAAGTCAATAAAATGTGATAAAACTGACAAAATGTTCTAATAAAATTTATAAAATTCAAGACTATTAAACAATATTTTTATCATAAAAACCTTGCATAGCCATAAGCATAAGCATAACCGTCAATAGCATAACCTTGCTCATATCTTAAATTCGGTAAAATATTGTCAAAAATCTATAAATTGTAATAGATTTGCGAGTCAACGAGTCATAAAATCATTAAAGTCATAAAGTCAAGAAAATTAGTCTATTATTATAAACTGAACAAAATACCATCCAAAATTCATAAAATAATGCCAAACACATTTTAATTAAATGTCACAGAAACAATTTAAAACATCATAAAAAACGATGAATATAGTTATAAAATTAATCACGTCATGATTATTCTAACGGATATTGTCCAATAAAAAGTGTTTTTAGCAGAATTTAACTAACATATTGTGCAAAATCGCTAAGCTGTATGCAAAGTATACAAAATATCATTAAATCATTAAAATGTTAGAAAACAAAATTGAATTAAAAAAAGTTTGTCATAGTTAGACTTCATACGAAGTCTTAAATTTTGGAACAACCTGCAGTGTGATATTTTAAAATTTGATATATAATGACACGGTTTAATGTCATAAAATCAATAAAATGTCAAAACACAATGATATATTATATCATATTGTCATAAACTCATTCAAATTTTGTCATATAAAGTCAACAGCATATCATATCTTGACAAAATCTTGTAAGCAAAATTTTAAAATGATACCATAATTGATAAAATGTTGTCCAAAGTTACAAATTGACATAGTTGCAATAAAATATTGTTCAAAATCCATCAAATGCCATAAAGTAAAAAGGAGGCTGTTATAAAATTGGTAAGTTAATATAAACTCAACAAGATTTCATCCAAATTCATGAAATAATGTCACAAATATAATCAAATGTTATAAAAAAATAACAATTATAAAAAACAATGATGCAGGTATAAAATTGTCCATCATTCAATCGAATTTGTCCATCGAAAGTTTTTTAGCAGAAACTCATTACATTATTGTCCAAAATTAATTAAACCTCATAAGATCCATAAAATGTCAAAAACACTCAATAAAATACTGTCATAAACCCATAACTCATGTCATGATTATTCGATCTAATTTGTCCTACGAAAGTTTTTTTTAGCAGAATCTCATTACAATATGGTCCAAAATCGATTACAGCTCGTGATATCAATAAACTGTCAAAAACACAATGATATATTGTCATAAACTCATTCAAATTTTGTCATCTAAAGTCAACAGCATATCATATCTTGACAAAATCTTGTAAGCAAAATTTTAAAATGATACCATAATTGATAAAATGTTGTCCAAAGTTACAGATTGGCAAAGTTGCAATAAAATATTGTTGAAAATCCATCAAATGTCATAAAGTAAAATGAAGGCTGTTATAAAATTGGTAAGTTTTTATAAACTCAACAAGATTTCATCCAAATTCATGAAATAATAACACAAACATGAATAAATGTCATAAAAATAATATGACTATTACAAAAAACAAATACTGCATGTATAAAATTGATTATGTCCATCATTCGATCGAATTTGTCCATCGAAAGTTTTTTTAGCAGAAACTCATTACATTATTGTCCAAAATTAATTAAACCTCATAAGATCGATAAAATGTCAAAAACCCACAATAAAATAATTTCATAAACTCATAAATTATGTTATGATTATTCGATCTAATTTGTCCATCACAAGTTTTTTTAGCAGAAACTCATTACATTATTGTCCAAAATGAATTAAACCTCATAAGATCGATAAAATGTCAAAAACACTCACTAAAATATTGTCATAAATTCATAACTCGTGTCATGATTATTAGATCTAATTTGTCCATCGAAAGTTTTTTTAGCAGAATCTCATTACAATATGGTCAAAAATTGATGAAACCTCGTTTTGCTTGCTTCTTGGTCGTGTTTTACTTCTTTCTATCTTCTCTGATTAGGCAGTTGTCAATTCTTCAAAGTATTCCTTCCATCTTTGCATTATTTTCGTTTCTTATCTGTTTATGTTTTTGTCCTTTAGGCTCATCATGTTATACTCTTTTTTTGTTTAAGTTGCTTTATTGTTCCAAAGAACAGCTTCTCTCGATAATTTTCATTCATTTTTTCCCCGATTTTTTTCCAGCATTTTTCCTTGGCTTTCTTGACCTCCGTTATTACTTCCTTTCGTTGTTGTTGGTATCTTTCGTAGTCTTTTTGTCCTTCGTGTTTAGGTATTTCTGCCTTTTTTTAATTTCCTTGCTGATGGCTTTGTTCCACCATTCTGTTCAGCTCTCCATCGTATTTGTTATTAACTTCGTTCCGCAACTTATTTTTGCTGTTTATGCTGTTTTTTTAAGTACTCCATTTGTTCTCTACTACATATTGTGTTTCTTATATATAATCGATCTTTATTGGGCTATCGACCCCATATGGGGTCTTTCCGCCTCTTTTATTTGTTTCTTATTTACTTTTCTTATTTTCGTTTTTTATTTACGTTTTTTCTTATTTACGTTATTTACGTGTTTCTTATTTACTCAACCTTCTCATTTAATCCTAATATTTATGTCTGCATATGCTTTCTTTCAGTGTGTAAGCTCTTATCTGCATCTACATGTCAATTATTGATTGTAATACATTATTTTATCCAAAAAATCTATTTTTATGCAAGTAGAATAATCCATTGTCCACAGACGTGTCATTAATCAATATTACATGCCCAGCCTAACGGGTATGATGGCTATGTTAACGGATGTACATACGTTAACGACTCAATTGAATAAATGAATTCAATCAATTATAATTTTTCTAAAAAAATTCACATCGAACAATTTACGAGAATGAGTGGTGGTTATTGTAAGTCAGTGTAGTTGAGAAACAAAACGTGGATTGGCGATAAAATTTTATCACAAGCACTCAAATTACACGCCGTGCTGAAGACGTGTAAGTAGAGTTTACAGAGAGCAGTGAATATTTTGCCCATACAAAAAGCATCATTACGATTTACGAATCCATTGTTGCAGTCCTGGCAACTGTCCGTGAAAAGATGAAGATATTCCCTACACAAAAGATACTTATCTAACGTAACGCTTTCGCCAGAAACTCCCCAGAGTCGCTCTGCGCACAGAAAATTCACCTATTCATCATATCCATATCGCGGAAATTTCTAATCCGTTTGAAAAAGGCGCTTTCTCAACTCAACATATAATGACGTCCTCGAGAGTTTTAAGAGGGACATGTGTCGCAGCGCTGCCAGACAGGGCGCCAGATTTTCCACTGCGTCTGACGACATTTCCTCGATTTTCACCTCTTTTCCGAGTAACCCGAACCGCCTTTCAATCCCGGAGCGAAGCGTATTGATTTCCACAAACTATCGGATGTCTCGAGTACTCTTCTACGAAGCAGTGCAACAATGTCGGTCTGGAATATTCGAAGCTGGATTTCGTTTTATGTGGAAAGTGTATAATATATTTTTTTTAATTATATTGCAAGATATAAAACATAAAGTAGCTTTTTATTAAGTTTGTCAGAACTAATACGGATAATACGGACGCATTCGAATTGGAATTTTTAAATGTTTCATTCAACATTATTCATGTTTATCTAAATAAATTTAAAAACCAGTAAATACATTAATCTCATTCGTGTCATAGAAGTTTATTATTTGTCTACCACAGTTCTACGCATTTGGATTAAGTGATTAATTTAAATTATATACAAAATCTTCCCAATGAAAAAGCGTTCGTAATTCTGAACATTGTGCAAAATTAGTTTAGCCCCCAATTTTAATTTTACGTTGTATTTACTATCAGAGTAAAAAATGTCACGGTATATAAAATACGTCATGGTGTCACAACAGCAATAATGGCATTTTTCATCCAGAATAATATTTCTTGAAATTTCCAGTCGGCTTTTTACACGTGAACTTGGTACATTTCAGTTGTGAAACAGCCATGTAATACTGATGCACATCACAAAGCTATTTAAAATTAAACTAAGAATAATAGCATATTAAGCCTGGAGGATAGAGCGATTCTCGTATGCACCATAAACTCTTGTGTTCTTAATTGTTGGCTGCGAAATAGTGCCGCTGCATTTACACCGGTTGTAATTTTAGTTACAAATGCACCCAGCTGCAAAATCTGCTGGTCGCACTCACAATTGCACTCCGGATGACCCCGATTTTGAGTTAATTCACAAATCGCGTGCCAGATCCATGAGTCAGCAAAGTGCGTGAATTTCTCCTTCAAATGCACCTCTGTGCCCACGCATTTACAAGAATACCTGATCTGCGGTGGCATTTAATTCGCATTTAGCTGATTGAAAGTTGAAAATTGAAGGTGTGATTTTAACCAGACATTACAGTATTCTCAGTAGAAGTACCAAACATCATTATGGAAGTAGGATTATAATTGCGTTAGATCAAGTTGATTGAGAGCTGGATATCGCAGAAACCCATTTTTAAAAACAAAACAAAATCGTTTTGCGAAACGATTGAAAAACGATATGAATGTGGACATTATCAACAGATTTTTGTTGGAAACAAAAACAAGAACGTGTGAAGTATTCACGTACATTTCCGGTCTTAATATGGATTGCGGATTTAAGTAGGGCTACGCAGAAACAGGTACAAGCCCTGCAATTAAGTATCTCATAACACCACATCCTGATATTAAATTATTCTCAGTAAAAGTACGAGTAAAAGATTTCTGTTTTAAGTCGGGCTACGCAGAAACAGGTACAAGCACTGCAATTAAGTATCTCGGAACACCACAACCAGACATTACATTATTCTCAGTAAATATACCAAAGATCATTATGGATGTAGAAATATAATTGCGCTTGTTGAAGTTATTGACAGCTGAGTATCTCAGAAAATCTTTTTATTTTTTAATTCTTAAAAACGAAAAACGAAAACGAAGTTTTGCGAAACGATTGAAAAACGAAACGAATGAACATTATTAACATATTTTTGTTGAAAACAAAAATAAAAACGTGTGAAGTATTCAGGTACATACTTCCATTTCCGGTTTTAATACGACTTGCGGTTTTAAGTCGGGCTACGCAGAAACAGGTACAAGCCCTGCAATTAAGTATCTCGTATAAGTTCGTCAAGTTTTAGACTTAATAATCATTATAGACTGAATCGAGTTGATTATGAAATTATGCATACTTTTCTTTTCAATGTGATGCAAATTATGCGTATGTTATACGCCATAGCTGGAGAAGTAGGGATTATTATTATTATTATTATTATCCCATTTTATTCCCGGCTCTAACAAGTTATTTTAGTAGTAGTATATATAATTTATTGAAGCATTTTTATACAAAAATATTGTTTTATTACAAGTGTATGATGGTAAGGCTTCGGGGGTGCTTCAATTGGCCATCAGCCGGAGCCTTTCAGCCCAAGTTATTTTATTTATACACAAATTTAACATTCGAATAGTTCGCAAGAGATTAAATAAAAATTACGGATTACTACGAGAATACGATTGTTTTGCTACCTCCATCGAGTCACAAAAACAAACTTTGCATCTTATATATCATGTAATTTTCCCCTTTATTGCAGCTTAGACTCCGTAGTTAATTGCAGTTTTCTACGGAGGCCGTGCGAAAGCCACGCAAATTGTATGCAAAAACAACCGACATTGTTCTTGTGTCCGTGGCACAATGCGGTGGTTTCCGGCATGGCAGCCTAAACCGAGGACACTGTTAAAAGTACGCGACAAGAATGGCAAAAATATAACGCATTAAAAATGTTAGCTGTAAAAATGTTAGCTGCTCAAATAAAGCTCTCGGCTTATGATGTTTTGTAAATAATTGTACCAATAATTAAGTAGCTTTCTAGTATCTATAGTCGTGTTTGGCACTAACACTAATACCAGAAACTTCTTAAAGTTAACCTTTTAAAGTTAGTGGAGTCAATCAGGGAAAAAGTAGGTAATTTTTGGTAAAAGCAACGAGGCATGGTGGAACTTGTTTGTTATAGCAAAAGTAAGAAAACTCATCGGTTTTTGGGAAAAAATAGTCCCTGCAAACCCTTTTTTTGGCTAAAAAAAAACTCCAAAAGGGTCAATTTGCCCCTTTTAGGCAAAACTAAAAGGGGTTGCAGGGAATATTTTTTTCCAAAAACTCAGGGTTTTCTTACTTTTGAGTTTCTCTTTATCTTTAGCTGAGTTTTGGGGGAAAATGTTCCATTCGGGTTCAGTAAAGGTAAAGGTAAAGAAAAATTCAAAAGTAAGAAAACACTGAGTTTAAAAATAAAGTCCCTGCAACCATCTTTTTTGGCTAAAAAATCTCTAAAAAAAAGGTAAATTTCTCAAAACTCTGGTAAAGGTAAAGAAAAACTGAAAAGTTTTCCCAAAAACTCAGGGTTTTCTTACTTTTGAGTTTTTCTTTACCTTTACCTGAGTTTTTGGGCATAATGTTCCATTGGGGTTCAGTAAAGGTAAAGGTAAAGAAAAATTCAAAAGTAAGAAAACCCTGAGTTTAAAAATTAAGTCCCTGCAACCCCCATTTTTGGCTACAATATCTCTAAAAAGGGTAAATTTCTCAAAACTCAGGTAAAGGTAAAGAAAAACTGAAAAGTTTTTCCAAAAACTCAGGGTTTTCTTACTTTTGAGTTTTTCTTTACCTTTACCTGAGTTTTTGGGGAAAATGTTCTATTCGGGTTCAGTAAAGGTAAAGGTAAAGAAAAATTCAAAAGTAAGAAAACCCTGAGTTTAAAAATTAAGTCCCTGCAACCCCCTTTTTTGGCTAAAAAATCTCAAAAAAGGGCAAATTTCTCAAAACTCAGGTAAAGGAAAAAAAAAAATGAAAAGTTTTTCAAAAACTCAGGGTTTTCTTACTTTTGAGTTTTTCTTTACCTTTACCTGAGTTTTTGGGGAAAATGTTCCATTCGGGTTCAGTAAAGGTAAAGGTAAAGAAAAATTCAAAAGTAAGAAAACGCTGAGTTTAAAAATTTAGTCCCTGCAAGTCCATTTCTCAAAACTCAGGTAAAGGTAAAGAAAAACTGAAAAGATTTTCCAAAAACTCAGGGTTTTCTTACTTTTAGGTTTTTCTTTACCTTAGCCTGAGTTTTTGGGAAAAAATATTCCCTTCAGGTTCGTTAAAGGTATAAGGGTTATAAAAAATAGTCGCTCCAAACCCTTTTTTTTGCTAAAAACCCTCCAAAAACTATAAAATTACCCCATTTAGACAAAAAAAAAGGGTTGCAGGGAATATTTTTCTCCAAATACTCAGGATTTTCTTACTTTTGCCAAAATTTCTCAACCTCGCCTAAAATTTTCCCAGATTGACGCCACTAAGTATGAGCATTTAAAAAAAAGAAATTAAATTATAACATCCAACACTTAAATTAAAGGCTTTGTTACTCAAACGGGTTACTCATATGTGCCATTGCTGCTCTCGGGGAATTGCTGGGAATTGCAAATTTTCACCCTAGAGCAACAATGTACCACTTTACGCTCTTATTACACAAATACCTATTTACATTAAACAGATTTACATCAAAATGAAGTTCGCTTACTTGACTGAAGTAACTTTAAGTTGAATTAGACTTAATAATCATTATTATTACTCACACCAATTACGTTATAGGTGAAGGATCAGTAGGGATAATAATAATTATTATTATTATTAATTATTATTATACTGCTTTTGCCAAAATTTCTCAACCTCGCCTAAAATTTTCCCAGATTGACGCCACTAAGAGCATTTAAAAAAAAAATTATAACATTCAACACTTATTTACATCAAATGTTAAAATTTGTTAGTAATGTTGTCTCAATTTACCCTTTTCAGGCAAAAAAAAAGGGTTTGCAGGTAATTTTATTCTCCTATAACTCTGGGTTTTCTTACTTTTCAGTTTTTCTTTACATTTACCTGAGGTTTTGGGAAAAAATATTCCCTACAACCCTCTTTATTTTACCTAAAAAGGGTAAATTGACTCTTTTTGGAGGGTTTTTTTTAGCCAAAAATGGGGTTGCAGGGACTTTTTTTTAAACTCAGGGTTCTCTTACATTCGCTATAACAAACAAATTTCACTCGGTCTCGTTGCTTTTACCAAAATTTTCCAGTCTTGCCTAAAATTTTCCCAGATTGGCTCCACTAAGTACGAGCATTGGTTGCAGGGAATATATTTTTTTTTTAAACTCAGGGTTTTATTACTTTTGAGTTTTTCTTTACCTTTACCCGAGTTTTTGGAAAAAAATATTCGCTGCAGCCCCTTTTTGGAGGTTTTTAGCCAAAAAAAAAAAGGTTGCAGAGGCTTTGGTTTTCCAAAAATACAGGAGTTTCTTAGTTATGCTATAGCAAACAAATTCCAATGAGTCTCGTTGCTACTACAAAAATTTCCCAACCTCGCCTAAAATTTTCCCAGATTGACTCCACTAAGTATGAACATTTGAAAAAAAAAATTGAAATGTTAAAATTTGGTAGTAATGTTGTTTCAATGTTCCAATGTTATTCAAGTTACGTATTTTAAGTTTTTTAAGTAATCGCCAGAAAATATAAATTTCGATTAAAAATAAATTCAATCAAATACCAAACTTTTCATTTTACGGGTTTTAACTTTTAAATTTCTACAAATATTGCTTGATGCGCTTTTTTTTTTCAACTGGCCGCTGAGTTTTGGTGAAAAAATATTCCCTGCAACCCCTTTTTTGGCCTAAAAGGGGCAAATTGGCCCTTTTTAGGAGAAAACTCAGGGTTTTCTTACTTTTGCTAAAACAAACAAATTTCACTGGGTCTCGTTGCTTTTACCAAAATTTCCAAACCTCGCCGAAAATTTGCCCAGATTGACTCCACTAAGTATGAGCATTTGAAGAAAAAAAATAATTCATAATCAAACACTTATTTACATCAAATTGTTCAAATGTTAAAATTTGGTAAAAATGTTGTTTCAATGTTCGTATGTTATTCAAGTTACGTAGTTTAAGTTTTGTAAGTAATCGCCAGAAAATATGAATTTCGATTAAAAATACATTCAATCAAATATCAAACTTTTCATTTTACGGGTTTTAACTTTTAAATTTCTACAAAAATTGCTTGATGCGCATTTTTTTTTTCAACTGGGTGCTTTCAGATTTCCTGGATAGTTTTCTTGGAGGTTTTTTAGCAAAAAAAAGGAGTTCCAAGGACAATTTTTTCAAGCAAAATCCACTGGGTCTCGTTGCTTTTACAAAAATTTCCCAACGTCGCCTAAATTTTTTCCAGATTGACTCCACTAAGTATGAGCATTTGAAAAAAAAAATTAATTCATAATCCAACAGACACTTATTTACATCAAATGTTAAAATTTGGTGGTAATGTTGTTTCAATGTTTCGATGTTATTCAAGTATATTAAGTTTTTTTAAGTAATCGCCAGAAAATATGAATTTCGATTAAAAATAAATACAATCATATATCAAACTTTCCATTTTACGGGTTTTAACTTTTAAATTTCTACAAATATTGCTTGATGCGCTTTTTTTTTCAACTTGCCGTTGAGTTTTTGGGAAAAAATATTCCCTGCAACCCCTTTTTTTGGCCTAAAAGGGACAAATTGACCCTTTTTGGAGTTTTTTTAGCAAAAAAAAAGGGGTTGCAAGGATTTTTTTCTCCAAAAACTTTCTTACTTTTGCTAAAACAAACAAATTTCACTGGGTCTCGTTGCTTTTACCAAAATTTCCCAACCTGGCATAGAATTTTCCCAGATTGACTCCACTAAGTATGAGCATTTGAAAAAAAAATTCAAACGTTAAAATTTGGTACTAATGTTGTTTCAATGTTCCGATGTTATTCAAGTTACGTATTTTAAGTTTTTCAAGTAATGGCCAGAAAATATGAATTTAGATAAAAAATAAATTCAATCAAATATCAAACTTTTCATTTTACAGGTTTTAACTTTTAAATTTCTACAAAAATTGTTTGATGCGCATTTTTTTTTCAACTGGGTGCTTTCAGATTTCCTGGATAGTTTTCTTGGAGGTTTTTTAGCAAAAAAAGGGGGTTCCAAGGACAATTTTTTCAAGCAAAATCCACTGGGTCTCGTTGCTTTTACAAAAATTTCCCAACCTCGCCTAAAATTTTTCCAGATTGACTCCACTAAGTATGAGCATTTGAAAAAAAATATTAATTCATAATCCAACAGACACTTATTTACATCAAATGTTAAAATTTGGTAGTAATGTTGTTCAATGTTCAGATGTTATTCAAGTAACGTATTTTAAGTTTTTTAAGTAATAGCCAGAAAATATGAATTTAGATAAAAAATAAATTCAATCAAATATCAAACTTTTCATTTTACGGGTTTTAACTTTTAAATTCCAACAAAAATTGCTTAAAGCGCATTTTTTTTTTCACCTGGCCGCAGAGTTTTTGGGGAAAAATATTCCCTGCAACCCCTTTTTTTGGCCTAAAAGGGGCAAATTGACCCTTTTTGGAGTTTTTTTTAGCAAAAAAAGGGGTTGCAAGGATTTTTTTCTCCAAAAACTTTCTTACTTTTGCTAAAACAAACAAATTTCACTGGGTCTCGTTGCTTTTTCCAAAATTTCCCAACCTGGCATAGAATTTTCCCAAGTTGTATAAACTTGGATTTGATTAAGCAGTCCCATACACTAAAAACTTAACACTAAAAAGGATTAAGGCATTGCTGCTCTAAAATTTGTAATTTTGTAGCTTTGTAGATTCTGGTCAACTCTAGATACCCATTGATCACAAGGCATAAATAATCGTAGACTAATCTATTCGTATTGTCGAAACAATGACAAAATATTTGAACTTAGGAACCACTGAATTAGGGCATTACTGCTCTTTTAAAGTTTGTAATTTTCTAGCTTTCTAGATTCTGGTCAACTCCAGATTTCCATTGATCACAAGACATAAATAATCGTAGACTAATCTGTTCATATTGTCGAATCAATAACCAAATATTTATATTGGATTAATTTTTCTATAATTTCAATTACAAACGCTAGCGTCTGCGGAGCAATATGTAGTAGTCCGTTCAGAGCTGACAATGACTCATCGGTCCATATTGCCGAAATTCGACATACGTTTCATATTTCATTTCACTCAATTACATTTACCTAAGGCATGCGAACGAGCATACAAAATGCGATTGTTTGTACGAAAAAGCATGCGTCATTGTCAGTTCTCGTTGGAAGACTATACACATTTTTTGTCTTTTGATTTAAGGAATCGCAAAATCGATTGATATTGTTGTCAATCGAGGTTAAAATTGGTTTAACATTGGTAAAACTAAGCAAATGTGCATTTGGTTAAAATGTTCTCGAGGAAACCGCACTTTAGCTAGGGCAGGGCCGGACTACAATGGCGCAATTGTCCGGTTCGATTGGCGCAACATGCACTCACCGTGGCGGCGACAGGCGCTGGATAGATAGACGTGTAACGAAATCCGGACTCACCTGCAACAAAAGAGAGAAGAAAATTAATATCGGATGAGATTGCGATATTCTTGTAATATCCGAGGACCGTTTCGTGTTTCTGGCGAACAGGAAGCGAACCATTTTTGTTCACTCCAATTGTCCCGGATGCCATTATCATTCGATCGCTCAGATACGTCACAGGAACGCACATCTGTTAGATATGGTAAACAGATCCAGATATACATGTGGACGCAATGTACTCAGCATACGCAATATGCATATGACACGATATGGTGCTCACAATTACTTCGACCCAATAACGTGTTTACAGTGTGAAGCGATATTAAAAAATGGTTAAATTTAATTTTATTCAATTTCAAGTTTAGAATTCAATTTTTATGTTGGTACGTTCCATTTTGAAAGTCGTTTTACACGCATTATATTGTGAAAGATTTAGCGCAATTTTTAATAGCAAATTATCTCCATTGTAATAGTACATTAAAGGGAAAGTCCACGACTTTATAAATCGTGAATAAAAAAGGTAATTATTAATACTACTATTGGAATTACAAAGTGATATTAGCGACTTCATGTACAAAAATCCTCAAATTGTGCAGAGAAGGTCGTTTAATACATGTCTTACCTGCATAGAAATTCACTAGCATTTGTGTCTACCAATGCACTTTAACTCCAGCTTGTGGATAGGAACGAATCACATAAATGAATTAACACAGTAAAATACTTCAAATGATACAGAGAAGGCCCTTTAATGTATGCCATCATCGTGTGATATTATTAGCATTTGTGGTATTTATTCAAAATTTTAAATAGATTTAATTTAATAATTATTTAATCTTCATTTATATTCCTAGACTTTGAATGATTTATTTTATTTGAAAACTGAGTTGATAGTTAATTATTAATACTACTGTTACAATTAGAAAGTGATATTAGCGACTTCATGTACAAAAATCTTCAAATTGTGCAGCTAAGGTCGTTTAACACATGTCATCACTGCATATAAATTCATTGCCATTTGTGTCTACCAATGCACTTCAACGCCACCTTGACGATAGAAACGAATCACATAAATGAATTCACACAGTAAAACCTTAAAATTGTACAGAAAAGGTACTTTATTGTATGTCATCATCGCGTGATATTATTAGCATTTGTGTCTACCAATAATTTCAGCCATGTGATCGTAAAAACTTTAAGAGGTAATGTTATTCAAAATTGATTGTAGTATAGTATGATACAGTGTAATTCTACTTCAAATGTTCTAACTACTTAAGCCCATACATACATTCAGTTGATTCATTCTTAATGTTGAGTTTACTTGAATGTCGGAATGCTAAACAATTTTATTTATGAAATTATGTGATCAAAAATATCATTAAATTATTTATCTTAATAAATGTATCCCCATGATGTGACCGAAAATACCTTCTACCCTGAATCGATATTAATGTACTTTGGATACGTTGTTAATTAATAATCACACAACTGATAATTTCAATCATGAAAGGTTTATTACTACAAATAAATTCTGAAAGAGTTTCATGTAGATTTCAAAAAATTTGAACTAAATTTCTGTAACTTTGGATGCGTTGTTAATTAATAATCACACAACTGATAATTTCAATCATGAAAAGTTATTATTGCAAATAAATTCTGAAAGAGTTTCATGTAGATTTCAGATAATTTGAATTAAATTTTTTATGTTGTTTCTTTGGATGGGTTGTTAATTAAAATCACACAACTGATACTTTCAATCATGAAAGGTTATTACTGCAAATAAATTCTGAAAGAGTTTCATTAGATTTCAGAAAATTTAAATTAAAATTTCTATGTCGTTTCATTGCATGCGCTGTTAATTAATAATCACACAACTGATAATTTCAATCATGAAAGGTTTATTACTGCAAATAAATTCTGAAAGAGTTTTCATGTAGATTTCAGAAAATTTCAATTAAAATTTCTCTGTCGTTTCTTTGCATGCGTTGTTAATTAATAATCACACAACTGATAATTTCAATCATGAAAGGTTTATTACTGCAAATCAATTCTGAAAAAGTTTCATATAGATTTCAGAAAATTTGAATTAAAATTTTTATGTTGTTTCTGTGGATGCGTTGTTAATTAATAATCACACAACTGATAATTTCAATCATGAAAGGTTATTACTACAAATAAATTCTGAAAGAGTTTCATGTAGATTAAAGAAAAGTATCATGTAGATTTCAGAAAATTTGAATTAAAATTTCCATATCGTTTCCCTGCTCATATTCAGAATATATATTTTTTTTATACAATTTTTACAGTGTATACATATTCTTACACGAGGAACTCATCTGACATTTTATACAGAAAATCAATTTCAGCTAATAATTCCCAAACTTTATAAAAGTTTCACGAACATTTCACCACAAAAGTATCCAAGAAGGTTCTATAGCGTAGAAAGAAATGACGAAAAGTCTACAGCATTGAAAAAATTCTTGAAAATTCGACAGTATTATAAAAAATGTAGAAAATTGAGCAGTATTAATTTTGTTATTAAATTACTGATAATGGCATACGAAATTACATCATGAAAATTCTGAGAGTTTACAAACTTAAATTATGAATATCTTTAGTTAATAAGTCTTAGTGTAGTTTGAAATTTTCCAGTACATATACATAATTTAATGAAAATTTTAATTGCATACATTGCAAACTATTTTGTTTTTATAATAATTTTAAAAGCATACAAGCTTTTCATGAAAATTCTGAAATCATTAAAAACAAGTCATGAAGAATACAAAAAGTATGCATTTTTTTCTGTGTCGATTTACTTTTCCTATTATTTACACTATTTTCTTTTTTACAGTTATCATGTTTCAAATTACAAATATGTACTTTCTGGTATCAGTACATGAAATGTGAATACTAAAATTAATTTTTAGTCAAAAATTCTCAAACTACATAAAAGTTACATACAAATTCCAGAAAAATCATGGAAATTTTCAGTATTGAACACATTTCCAGAAATTTAATCTGAAAAATGATGGAAATCCGAATGTACGAACATATCATGATTCTTATGTATAAAGAAGGCATGTAAAAAAATACAAAAAGTATCCATTAAAATTTCTATGTCGCTTTACTTTTCCTATTAATTACAATATTTTTTTTAGGTATGATTTTTCAAATTACAAATTATGTACTTGTTGGTAGCAGTACATGAAATGTGAATACATAAAATAATTTTTAGTCAAAAATTATTCAAACTATTTTGTTTTTATAATAATTATATGTAATTTTATTATTTTTATAATAATAATGTTGAAATTTTGTATATTATGTAGCGTTTTTTTGCCAATAAATATTCTTTATTATTATATTATTGTTATTTTAAAAGCATACAAACTTTTCATGAAAATTCTGAAATCATTAAAAACAAGACATGAAGAATACAAAAAATATGCATTAAAATTCCTATGTTGCTTTACTTTTCTTATTATTTACAATTTTTTTTAAAGTTATCATTTTTCAAATTACAAATTATGTACTTGTTGGTAGCAGTACATGAAATGTGAATTCAAAAATTAATTGTCAGTCAAAAATTCTCAAACTATATGAAAGTTACATACACATTTCAGAAAAATCATGGAAATTCGAATAGTATATAAAGAAATCACAATTCTACAGTATTGAACACATTTACAGAAATTTAATCTGAAAAATGATGGAAATCCGAACGTACGAAGATAGCATGATTCTAATATATAAAGAAAGCATGTAAAAGTTTTCTACTTTTCCTACTAATTACAATATTTTTTTTACAGTTATGATTTTTCAATAACAAATTATGTACTTGTTGGTAGCAGTACATGAAATGTGAATACAAAAATTAATATTCAGTCAAAAATTCTCAAACTATATAAAAGTTCCATACAAACTTTTCGAAATTCGAATAGTATATAAAGAAATCATTTAAATTCTTCAGTATTTAACACATTTCCAGAAATTTAATCTGAAAAATGATGGAAATCCGAATGTACGAAGAAGACAGCATGTTTCTTATGTATAAAGAAGGCATGTAGATTATGCGTTAAAAAATTTTTGAATGAATATTAAAAAATTATAAAATAGATCATCAAAAAATAAATCTGCGGTATTAAATAAATTTTAAAGGGTCTAAATCTGAAAAATCAGCGTATAATGAAATCATGTAAATTCTATGGTATTCAAAAGAATCTTGATGGTATATCACAAAAATCAAATAAATTGGAATAGCATACAAAAAAATCATGAAAATTCAAGAGCATTAAAAAAATCCTTAAGGTATAACAGAAAAATATGGAAATTTTAGAGTATTAAATACATTTTCAGAGAGCAAATGTGAAAGTGTAAATGTAAAAGTAACTGTACAATAATAAGAAAATTTAATTTAAAAAAATTGTTATTCTTATTTAAGGTCAATTTTTATAATTTAGTTTATTTATTTTATTAGTTTGAAATTGATATTAATTATTATTATTAAATTTTTAAAGGAATATTAAAAAATCATAAAATAGATCATCAAAAAATAAATCGTGGAAATTCTGCGGTATTAAATAAATTTTAAAGGGGGCAAATATGAAAAATCAGCGTATAAAGAAATTAGGTAAATGCTATAGTAATCAAAAGAATCTTGATGGTATATCACAAAAATTAAAGAAATCGGAATAGCATACAACAGAAAAATGTGGAAATTCTACAGTATTAAATACATTTTCAGCAAGCAAATCTGAAAGTGTTAATCATGGAAATTCGCATACCAATTGCCTTTACTTCTTCAGAAACGTCATTCTTCATAATGACATGGTTGTTATATCGGATAATGAAGACGATGCATTAAGAATGTAGGATCGTTAATTTTTGCTGATTTGGAAGTGATTCCTATATTGATTACTTTGTCTGGAATCTTTATTTATTTCAGCCCCAAATTTCCCGAGCCTAAATTTATTGGTAGTTATACCATTAATATAGAGATGCAAAACCAGACATTTAAGTTCACACAAATGTAATTTAAAAAAAAATGTCTTTTTAGTAATAAATAAGACATTTCTGAATAAAGCTACTACTTTATTAAAATAATAAACAGAACATGCAAATTATGAAATATTATTGACAAATCCCTAGAAATCTTGAGAATCGTCATAATATTTAGAGAAATATTGAGAAATCTTGAGAAATGTATTTGAAATCTCGATACATTTTAAACATGACTAAAAGCTGTATATTATGATGATAACTAACACAATATGTATATGAATTCTTGCCCCAAAATTATTGAGAAATCTTTATTAACATGGAAATAATTTCGAAATTCATAGAAATTATTAATAACTCTCTAGAAACATTTAGACGTATTGAGTAACCTTTAGAAATTTTGAAAGTTAGTGAGAAATCTCTAGAAATCTTGAGAATCATTGCAAAATCTCTACAAATTTAGAAGATTATTGAGAAATCTCTAGAAATGCTCAGAATTAATACATACATTTTGATAATTATTAAAAAAAGTATGAAAATTAGTGGCAAATCTCTAGAAATCTTGAGCATAATAATTTATAGAGAATTATTGAGAAATCTTGAGAAATGTATTTGAAATCTCGATAAATTTTAAGCACGACCAAAAAGTGTATATTATAATGATAACTAACAGAATGAGTATATGAATTCTTGGCTCTAAATTATTGAAAAATAGTTAAACATGGAAATTTATTTCGAAATCTCCAGAAATTATTGAAAACTATAGAAACATTGAGAAGTATTGAGGAACCTTTAGAAATTTTGAAAATTAGTGAGAAATCTTGAAAATCATTGCAAATTCTCTACAAATTTAGAGAATTATTCAGAAATCTCTAGAAATACTCAGAATTAATACATATATATTTTGATAATTATTAAAAAAAGCATGAAAATTAGTGACAAATCTCTAGAAATCTCGAGAATCATCATAATATATAGATAATTATGGAGAAATCTTGAGAAAGTATTTGAAATATTGATAAATTTTAAGCAAGACCAAAAACTGTATATTATAATGATAACTAACAGAATATGTATATGAATTCTTGCCCCAAAATTATTGAGAAATCTTTATAAACATAGAAATCTTTTCGAAAGTCATAGAAATTATTGATAACTCTCTAGAAACATTGAGAAGTATTGAGGCACCTTTAGAAATTTTGAAAATTAGTGATAAATCTCTAGAAATCTTGAAAATTATTGCAAAATCTCTACAAATTTAGAGAATTACTGAGAAATCTCTAGAAATGTTCAGAATTAATACACACACTTTGACAATTATTAAAAATATATGAAAATTAGTGACAAATCTCTAGAAATCTTGAGAATTGCCATAGTATATAGAGAATTATGGAGAAATCTTGAGAAATGTATTTGAAATTTCGATAAATTTTAAGCATGACTAAAAACTGTATATTATGATGATAACTAACAGAATAGGCATATGAATTCTTGGCTCAAAATTATTGACAAATCGTTAGAAACATGGATATTTATTTCGAAATCTCCAGAAACTATTGAAAACTCTCTAGAAACATTGAGAAGTATTGAGGAACCTTTAGAAATTTGAAAATTAGTAAGACATATCTAGAAATGTTCAGAAAAATTGCAACATCTACGAAAATTTAGAGATTTATTATAAAAATCTTGAGACTTAATGCAAAATCTCTATACATATTGAGAATTTATAGAGACATCTAGATAGTTTCAAGGATGAAGAAAAATGTAGACATATAATAATAATTTATTAACAGAATGCGGATATGAATTCTTGTCTCGGAATTATTTAGACATTATTTATAAATCACGAGAATTATTGTGACATTTGTAGAAATCTCAATAGTCGTTGAGGAAACTGAAAATTGAGGTGTTGAGATTGATTCGTCATATTTCATTTACCAATTTGTCAAAGATTCGTAAAATTTCAATTGTTTTACAACTATTGTGGATAACTGTCACAATTTTGACAAATTCTGTCAAATATCATTGACGAACTGTCAAAATTCGACTTATTCTGTCAAATATCATTGACAAACTGTTAAAACTTCTGTATCTTCATACATTGAAATCTTACATTCTGTTTTTCATAATGTTGCTGTGTTTATATTCACAAGCGATTTGAACGCTGTTGCAATCTCTGCGACTTATTTGGTAGTGTCTGCCAGACACTCGTTCCCTTCATTACAAGATAGTATCTTATAGCACTTGCTGGGGCACGCCAAGCCAAGATGCACGAACAGCCGGGAAGATCAATGAATCACGAGCCTAGACGACTGAGAAATTGCATCATTGTTACAAGGTGCAGTGCGTGGGCGTGTGCCGAGATGATTCAAAGTGCGGCCAGCGCCCTGCGACATGGCTAGCCAATCTCGGCGGCGCCTCATGTTTTCTTCATGATTTTAATTAATGACCGAGTCGATCAAGGATCAACGATCGTTTGCTGGTTGATATAATTTAACTCCCACATATCAGTACGAACCGAAAGTTGCTACTGCAAGTCTCCGTTGCAATTAATTAGCGACGAGTCAATTATAGCGAGCTGAGACATTCCTCAAGCACTAGCCCAGACGGCACAAAATGGAATTATTTACACTGTGCAACAGAAACTATAAATGGCAAGAATTACTCATGTATGACTCACGGGCGATTATATCACGCACCCGCAACACCTGACTATGCGAGTGCAGGTCTTGTGTGAGCAATTTGCATCGGAAAAATACGTTAGTCGACCTCTTTAGGTCAATACAAAATTACGACATGTCCAGGACATAAAAAAATAAATGACCACAATCTGATGGTCGTAAAAACACTCCTACTGTAATAGTAATGCTATAAAAATATCTGTTTTTATAAAGTTCAAAGTCATATAACTGCATGTTTAGCACGTAATAGTTTACTTTACTACCTTGCAAATTGAAAACAATTGCTTACTATTTTAGGAATAATTGTTACGAATTAATAATCCCACGAAATAAGGCAAACCCATTACGACCCATGAATGACAATCGTTTTGTATTCTTAGATTAGTACTAAACTATAAAAAAAAAAAAATAGCAATTTGGTTACGTAAGTATTCATGTACCGCATATTGTTCCCACTGCAACTTTTTATGCAGCAATTCATTACAATAACAATGACAAGCATGTTATGGTTCCGAAGTTTAAAACTTAAAACACAGTTATCTGTCCACAAATTTACATATTTTACAACTAAGACACGACATTTTTGAACTATGGGAAAAGGTAACACAGAGACGTGATATAATAATGTGTTAAATATAAAATTAGTTTTGTATTTAGTTGCTGTTATAAAGAGCAACTATTTTATTACATTTTTAATTTGAAATCAAAAGAGGGACTGAAAATCAAGACAGAAAAAAACAAAATAATGAAAATAGGGGGAGGAAAAGAAACAGAAGAAATAACAATAAGCAACACCAAAATAATAGACAGCACAGGGGGATCTCGAAGTGGAAATAATCAATAGACTGCAAGCAGCAACAAGAACTTTTAAGACAATCCAAAAGATAATACTAAACAACAAGAAGATATCGAGAAAAACAAAACTAACAATATACAAACTAATACTAATGCCAACACTAATATATGGATGCGAAACGTGAACGCTAAACAGGAGACAAAAAAGTAAGATACAGACACTAGAAATGAAGTATCCTAGGAAAGTATACGGAGTAACCAGAAAAGGCAGAATCAGAAACGTAGACATAAGAAGAGAACTAGAAATAACAGAAATAAACAAACTAATAGACGACAGACAGCTGCAATGGTGGGGACACCTACACAGAAGAAAATACACCAATCAAACAAAAATCATATGGCAAACAAAAATAACCGGAAAAAGAAAAGTGGGAAGACCGAAAAAGAAGTGGGATAAATATGTCGAAAATATTATGGCAAGAAGAGGAATATCTAACGTCCAAAAGAAGAAAAGCACAGGAAACAAGAAGATCTGGAACCTACTAGTAAAAGAAAATACAAGAAATTGAAAAACTACAATATTCTACACCCGAAAGGGTAGAAGAATGTACTGTAATAATAATAATAATAATTTGAAATCAAATTTTCATCGAAGAAATCATTTTACGTTAAATTACAAAACCTTTAATGCATAACCCAAAATTTTTGCACCAAAAGTGAATGTTCAATATAAATTACAAAATCAAATTGAAAATTACGAAATTTTCATTGGACTTTTTTTTTTCTTAAAATTTCTAAAATTTAATAGAAATAACAACATTTTTATTATAAACTACAAAATTACTGTGAATAGTGCAATACTTGATTTCAAATTTATCATTTCAATAGATATAAAACCTTCATTTAGTAATTTAAGTTGGCATAACATTACTCATTGATCCATCTTTGATCAGATTGTAATAATTATAGAACATATGATTAAGTGTTTTGCATAAATATTGCAAGTTACAATTTTTTTGTGGTATTCGTTAAATTTTCGTTATACTCATATAGGAATATTGCAGTGAAAACTATCAAATTTTCAACAATTATAAAGGCTTCATCGGCAAACCATAGTCAGCATTTAGTTATTATTTTTTTAAATTAAAAATCATGAAATTTTTAGTGAAAACAGCAATAATTAGACCAAATTACAAAACTTACATTACACATTCTAAAATTTAGTGCAAATAGCAGAATTTACAATAAAAGTTACAAATTTAATTGGAATTCACGAAATATTCATTGCACATACGAAATTTGGTGCAAAAACCAAAGTTTTTAATATCACTTTTAAAATTTAATTGGAAATAACGAAAATTTCATTGTACATACTAAAATTGAGTACAAATAACAGAATTTTTAATATTCTATTGAAAATGTAATTGGAAATTACTAAATTTTCATTGGAAATAAGGATTTTTTTTTTTTTAATTTCTAAAATTTAGTGGAGATAACAACATTTCTATTATAAACTACAAAATAACTGTGAATAGTGGAATAATAGATTTTAAATTTATCATTTCAATACAAATAAAACCTTCATCTAGTAATTTAAGTTGGTATAACATTACTCATTGATCCATCTTCGATCAAATTGTAATAATTATGGTAACATACGATTAAGTGTTTTGCATAAATATTGCAAGTTACTAAATTTCCGTGAGATGTGTTAAATTTTCGTTATACATATATTGGAATATTACAGTGAAAACTATAAAATTTTCAACAATTATAAAGGCTTCATCTGCAAAGCATAGTGTGCATTTATTTATTATTTTTGTTAATTAAAAATCATGAAATTTTTAGTCAAAACCGCAATAATTGGACTTAATTACAAAACTTTTGGGCAAATAGCAGAATTTACAATAAAAGTTACAAATTTAATTGGAATTCACAAAATATTCATTGCACATGCTAAATTTGGTGCAAAAAGCAAAGTTTTTAATATTACTTTTAAAATTTTATTGGAAATAACGAAAATTTCATTGTACAGTCGTGCTCACATAAATCTAGTACAAGAAATTACGTTACAATAGCAATTTTATATAGCAATGTCAAATTGTTTGTACTAGATTTATGTGAGCATGCCTGTACATACTAAAATTGAGTGCAAATAGCAGAATTTTTAATATTCTATTGAAAATGTAATTGGAAATTACGAAATTTTCATTATACGTATTAAAATTAAGTGCATATAGCAGTATTTTTAATATTCTATTGAAAATGTGATTGGAAATTACGAAATTTTCATTATACATACTAAAATTAAGTGCATATAGCAGAATTTTCAATATAAATAACAAAATTTAATTGAAAATTACAAAGTATTCATTGGTAATTACAATATTCTTCTTAAAATATCTAAACAACAACAGTTTCACTATTAACTACAAAATTGAACTGGACATTTTAATTGTAAAGTGTCTCTGTTTTATCCAAAGAGGTTATGCTTTACAATTTTGGAAATTTTCATAAGAATTTACGAAATTGCTAAAGAAACAAGCAAAAGTTTGTAATAAATTATCATGACAATTGCTCTATGAGATAAAAAGTATGTAGTTCCATTAAAAAAATTGAAATACGCTTAATTTAAGGGGGCACTTAACTAATGACATTTTAGAATGGCTAATTGTAAAAAAAATCAGCTGCAAAATATATCAGTCGTAAAAGTACCTTTCAGGTACAATAAAATTTCCGTTTTTACTTTATTTGTAAGAGAAATTGAAGCCATTTTTCATGGCTTCAACATCTTTTTGAGGCCAAAATCTTTTTAATTTAATGAATTTAATGTTTCTCTCAGAAAGTAAAAAAGATAGGTGTACACACATCTCGACAAAAGATGTTTCAAATTATAGGAAAAAGCCAGAAACATAATAATATATAGGGTGTTTCATTTAAAAAACAAAAGTTGATGGCTACTTCCAATAAAACCCGAAGTGATAGAATGTTGAAAGTATTTCACCTGAAGACAACGGAATCAGCAATTTCTGTATTACGTAATTCAAATTTTTATTTTATCGGGCACCCACAAACTTTTAATGGTCCACGAGCGTGAGACACCCTATATAGAGGGGATCCCAAATTAGACGCAGGATTTAAATTTCACGCAATTTTTTGTTGTGCGTTTGGTTATTCTGATACTTTGCAGAAATAATCTATGATTCTTCCGATTAAAAAATTTAAAAAATCGAATTTAGATTAATCGCTTTGTATTAATTTATTCTAATTTATATTTTATCGGGCTAACGAATTTCAATGTAATGATGACATGTACTGAAGGAACTTTTCAGTAAAATTTGAAGATAATTTGGTATATGAAGTCGTTAATCTCACTTTGTAGGTAAGTCCAATATTGATTATTAACGATAACAGATTTTACAAAATAAAGTCAAACATTTAAGGTCAGAAAATATAAATAAATATTCAATAATTATTAAATAAAATATTTGCAAAGTTTTGAATAAAGTAAATTAGTTGCTAGGCAATTTGTAAATTGTAGAATGTGATTTGATTATGAAATATTTCGTATAAATCAATAGTGAATATATTCAGAAAATTAAAATTGGCATTAAAGAGAAAAACTTCGGTGGAAATTGGATTTTGCAGACAATGTGGGGAAATTAACTATTCCATAAAACATAAATTGCATTTCAAACAAGCCCTGAATCTGTTAGGGTTCGAAATGAAATATTCCATTACAAGTCTGCAATGGACGGAAATAATAATGTATGCGTACACGTGATTATTTTACTGTACAAATTCGAAATGCTGGAAGGTGAATAAAAGCAAAAGTCCTAATTCATGCATTCCAGATGAAACAAGCCCATATTTTAGTATTTTAGATCGTTCGCTCGTACAGCAGTTCGTTGAACTCCTGACTCACTTGTTAATTACCAATGGTTCCACCAAATTCAGCCGGTTGATTGATTTTCAGAGAGGGTTAGGCTAAAGCTCATAATTGGCACTTTACATCGTTTTATTATTGACCCGCAAACTTCCCGGCCAATGTGTTCAGTCCATTTAATATATGTAGCTTAATTGCACTTTCCAGACTAAATAATATCATAATATGAATAATATTGTTAAATGTTATGTACAGTGAGTCCCTTACATATTGGTTAATTATATCTACCAAGGTAAATAGTAGTAGTGGACGCATTTGTTAGCTATTCAGCTGCATTTGCGTATCAAAAAACATCGTGAAATTTTCCGAAATTGTAAAATATTCTTAGGGTACCTACTGAAGCTTTGCACACAATGTCAAAGTGCTTCTTGGTCGTTGAACTTGTAAAGATTTTTAGTACTCTTGATTGATTCTGAAATTTTCTCTAGCAAGCAATTCTATATCTACCGCTCTGGTTTCATATGACTGGATTTTTCGGTTTTTTTTTTCTGTTCGTTTCATCTTCATACTAAGTTTCAAGTTCATACTAAGTTCTTCATACCTACTTAAGTTACTAAGTTTCGCTTTCATTAGTGCTCAATTTTCATAAATGTTAAATTTTGTTAAATCTTATCTATGTTAAATTATACATTGTATACGGATACGGTTGATAGATCGATCTCAGGCTATTGTAGCTTATTACTTTATACATTAAATCGAGATAACATATCTCAGCATAAAATTGACAAAAAAGTCGTTTCTAATCTTTGAAGTTGCAGGAGGTAATATGCTTCACTTCTTGTATTTGCCTTTTGTCGTTCGTCATTTATTTATTTATTTGTATATTTATATGTTATTGCCTCCCCCTCATAGCTTATAATTCTATAAATATGCGTAAAACTACACATAAAATAATAAATAATAATTTAAAGAGAGATAAAACCATAACGTAGCACAGTGAAGTACGAGCGGTGATAAATTCTAGACTATTCTTGGCTACTTTCCATGCATACTCAGCATTCGTTATTATAATTAATTGATTAACTGTGCTATTTCGGTAAAACGATCATGCAGACGTCTCAAAAATATTAATTACAATCGCATATTTTACGCAATTATATCATTCAATACACATTCTTCTAAATCCAGTTTAACATTTTAGATAAGTTTATTAGATTTCTCATACAAATGTTGTCAATTTTTTTTTTAAATCTGTACTTCAGATGTCAAATAAATTTAAAAACAAATCTGTACTTCCGAAGTTTTGTTAAAAAAAATAATTTACATTTTATTTATAAATTTTGTTAATAGTATATAACGCCATTAGGCCGATATGTAGCAAATAACAGGCGCGGGTTGAAGTTTGTAAACCGAGGCGAAGCGAAGCGGAGCGGAGCGCAGCCGAGGTTTATATTCAACCAAGCCTGTTATTTGCATATCGGCCGTATGTTGTTCGATACTTTTTGTAATACCTAAATTACAAAAACTGGTCAATTTATCAATATTAAATTTCAAAATTAATAAACTAGTTATCCAGCCGCAATTTGATACAATAGCAACATCAACGGTTCAAATACAAACAAACAAATCAAAGTGAAATTAGAAAAATAATGTCAGATGTGCAAAGTTCTTCGTTTTGCGGTATCCCCGAAGATGTACTAAATGAAGCAAATGCTGCCACAATCGATTTACTTTCCCAAAAAAGCAGCAGCAGGTATGAGAAAGAATATGAAGACTTTATTGCTCATAAATTTGCGTTGTCATTTAAATAACGTCCACGGTCGTTATTATAACGGCCAAGGCCTTTACGCCTGTCATATCGATCAAGCAGACAGTACTGATAAATGTCAATAACACAGAGGTATTACAAAAAAATATTAATTTAATAATTTAAAAAAATAAAAAAATAAAATAACAAAATTAAGGAAGAACAGAGTTTTTTTGAATTAAATATTCCAGATAATATTTTCAAAACAAATTTAATAATGTTGCGTTCGCTACCAAAAGTTATAAAGCAATGGAAACTCGCAGTCACATAACTCACAATGAACTCAAATTTGCTCGATAACAATTAACCCTCAAACGTTCAAAATGTACCCTGTAGTATCCGTATTTGTAATTAAATCTACAAACAATAACGATAGGAAACTGATATAAACGTGAGCGAAACGCTAATGGAAAGCCAACAATACATGAGTTTTTCCTTTGCTTGGAAGAGGAAACAATCCATCACTACGGGGAGCGAAACGAGTGGCGCCACCCAACAAAACGGCCAGCAAGTAGGCGTCATCAAGTCGCGGGAATAAAACTGAATCGGTTCAATTTCTTTCTGACAAAAAGAAGATGAACGGAAAAAGTGTGATGATACTGCTCGAAATGTGGTCGAGCAGAAAGCGAAAAATGTTGTTTCAAAGGTGTTGGAATGAAAATAGATCTACGAGCTGTGGATAAACATTTTCATTATGACTATGTTAAACATAACTTATTATGATGATATTAATTAGTTAATTTTATAGTTATTTAGGAATTTTGTTTAAAGTTTTATTGAAATTTATAGAGTAGGAATAGGAATAGTTAGATATTTATCGAGTTAGGTAAATAATTAGATAGTGCTAAGCTTAGGATAGTTATGCATTTGCATATGTTCATATGCAATTGCATATTTTTGCCAATATTAAGGATAAATGCATATTTTGAACATTTTTGGCTTACATGCATATTTTCAACATTTTTGGTCCAAACGCATATTTTGGTAGGTAGGGTATTTAATATTTTCTTAGAAATTTGCAAATTTGCAGCTCCTGAAAACTGAAACTGAACTATTTGAAGGGCTGAAGCCTTAATTACCTACGTACATAATTGTCAACTAATATATTACTGATACATACAAGAAAAT
This sequence comes from Othius punctulatus, assembly GCA_951805005.1. NCBI lineage: Eukaryota > Metazoa > Arthropoda > Insecta > Coleoptera > Staphylinidae > Othius > Othius punctulatus. The sequence goes on from OX638141.1 coordinate 17,626,505, forward strand.
TTGCATTTCTTGGAAGTCAATTATGGCCCCAAAATATTACGATCTAGATTTGCCTAATGGACTTTATACCTGCTTTATGGATGGTAGTGAAAGTGTTAAGGAATTCAAGGAAAGAGGACTGATGAATGGGGGCGTGGGGTTTTCAGCAGCATTTTGGTTTAAGTTGTTATTTATTCATTCAGTTGCTACTTGAACTTGGTTTTGTACACTTCATAAGTAAATTTATTGAAAATATCAACATGCCAAAGGATAAAAGGTCCAAAAGTGCAACATTAAGTGATTTTGTGAAGGAATTCGAAGACTTTCAAACCGATGGAAGCATTTTAATATGTAAATATTGTGAAATTCCGGTATAAGTGGACAAGAAGTTTAAAGTCGTGCAATATATAAAAACCGCCAAACATGTGAACTACAAAATAATGAAGGAAGGAACTCATCATAATGCTCTAATTAGTACAGCAATACAACGATCTGGACTCAACATGTCAACATCCAACAATCAGCTTTTGTCTCGGCAGATATTCTATTGGACAAACTAAAAAATGAACATCTAGTAGGATTTTTGGAGAAGTACACAGCACAGAAAATTCCTGATGAATCAACTTTAAGAAAAAACTACGTGCCCCATTTATTTCAATCTACATTGAAAACGTTGCAAGACAAAGCTAAAGGAAGGACTATTTGGATTTCCCTTGATGAAACCACTGATGTAGAGCAAAGGTGTGTAGCCAATTTTGTATTTGGAATTCTTGGAGATGAGGCAGAAAATTCCAAACCATATTTTGTTGATTTAAAAGTTTTGGATAAGGTAAACAACAGTTTGCAGGAGTTTTTTAACGATTTAATGAATATATGGTATCCTAGTGGAATCATATACGAAAACGTTTTCGTAACTTGTACAGATGCTGCCCCATATATGTGCAAAGCAATGAGACGGCTGAAAGTATTGTACCCAAAAATGATTCATGTAACATGTGTTTCATATGGACTACATCGTCTTCAGAATAAATAAGATCTACATTCCCTAATGTTAATTCAGTAATATCGGCGATGAAAAACATATTTTTGAAAGCTCCTAGCCGAATGCAACGTTTCCGAAAAAATGTTCACGATGTTGCACTACCTCCAGCACCAATTGTGACAAGATGGGGCACGTGGATTAATGCTGCAATATATATTACGCTGACCATTTTGGAAAATAAAAAAAATTGTCGAAAAGTTAGATCCGGAAGAAAGTCGGAGTATTCAAGACGTGCAGCAACTATTCTCATCCGACAAAAGCATTTGTGAGGATCCTATATACATTTGCTCTAACTTTTCACATGTTGCACAAGCCATTACCAAATTAGAAAAGAAAGGAATGGAATTAATTCAAAGTGCAAATATTATTGACAGTATTTAAGTAAGTTTGGAACAACTCACAAACAAAGAATTTTACAACAAAATAAATAAAGTGCTTTTAAAATATAGTGGATACCAAGAATTAAAAACATTAAGCGGCGTATTAAATAATTCTCAAAAATTTAGTGAAAAATCAAATTTTAGCATTATCGGCGTTTGATCCTTAAAATATGTCCCTATTGTTTCGTGTGATGTGGAGAGAATATTTTCATGTTATAAAACATGCTTGCCGACAACCGAAGAAAATTTTTATTTAATAATTTGTCAAATTATGTAATTGTCAAATGCAATTCAAATAATTTATAATTAGACAAAAAATTGTATTTTTGTATTAGAATAATTAGATTAATTTAATCGTGTATATATACAGTGCGAGTTTTTTCGGATGTTTAGTATGGGGATCTCGGAAACTAGCGGAGATAGAGGGACGATTAAATGGGGAAAGAATTGCAGTTTTACGAGGTCAATTTCATGAGCTTTTTGTTTTTTGGAAAAATTGCATGGCTAACTAGATATCTGGAAAAAAAATATTTTTTGTTATTTGGCTCGGAGCATATTGCTCTGTTATTATTGAGTTTAGAAAAAATGTGTAAAGGAAAAAGTCATAGTGGCCACCTAAGGTTTCCATTAGAAAAAAACTCAACTTTGTCTCGTAACTCAAAAATTATAGCTTTAATAAAATAATCGGTTAGATTGAATTATTAAGCACATAATTACGTACAACTTTTTTATTTGCACATTTTTTCTAAAGTCAATAATAACAGACCCATAGGCACCGAACCAAATAACAAAAAATATATTTTTTCGAGATATCTAGTTAGCCATGCAATTTTTCCAAAAAAACAAAAAGCTCATGAAATTGAACTCGTAAAACTGCAATTCTTTCCCCATTTAATCGTCCCTCTATCTCCGCTAGTTTCCGAGATCCCCATACTAAACATCCGAAAAAACTCACTCCTGTATATATATCGTGTATTGTAATATGTAAACATTTGTATGCGTGATTAAATTGAGTGCCAATACATAGATATAAAATGGCAATTTGAGTCTTTCTTGCATATTCAAGTGCATATTTTCAAAATTTTTAGTGCATATAAGTACATATTTTCAACATTTTTAGTGCATATAAGTGCATATTTTCAACATTTTTAGTGCATATTCAAGTACATATTTTCAACATATTTTAATTTTTAATATAATTACGTCAATACATCGAAAATTAAAAAATATCGCAGACAAATTTTCAAATGTCAGTAAAATATCAGCAATTATAGTCAAAATTTCAAAGATAACAGTAAAATTTTCAATTATTACTATTTAAATATTACTTAAAAGATCAAATTTCCAATTATTTTTGTTGCAATTTCAGTATTGGGTATTTTTGGTAAATTTTCGGTAACTACCGTCAATGATTTAAGAATCTCATCAAAATTTCAATTAGTACCTACTGGGAAAATTGAAAAATATTTATTCTACCAAAACTCCAAATATTACAAGATATTTTTCAATTTTCATTAAAATTTCGTTACATCCGTTACAGTCGTTACATCCAAAATTTTAAAAATAGTACCCAAATTTTCAAATTTCAGTAAAATATTAGTAGTTACAGTCAAAATTTCAAAGATAACTGTAAAATTTTCTATTATTACTATTCAAATATTACTTAAAGCATCAAATTTCTAATTATTTTTGTTACAATTTCAGTAATTGGGTAGTATAAGTATTTATTGTTATCATCAAAAGTAATGTGGCAACTTTTAATACAATTTCTGGAAAAACTAGAGATAAATTCTCTTATCTATAGTTTTTCCAGAAATTTGATTGGATCGGATTTTTGTATTATCTCCAAATTACTTCTGATTTTTTTAATGTTAAGATTACTAAATAAATATTAATAAAATTACTCTAACAATTTCAATTGTACTAATATTGTACAGCTTACTGTAAAATTTTCAACTTTGGTAAATTTTTAGTTATTACTTCAATGTTTTAAGAATCGCATCAAAATTTCAATTAGTACCTACTGGGAAAATTGAAAAATATTTATTCGCAAAGCTTTAAGTCTACCAAAACTCCAAATACTACAAGATATTTTTCAATTTTCATTAAAATTTTAGTCGTTACATCCAAAATTTTAAAAGTTGTAGCCAAATTTTTAAATTTTAGTAAAATATTAGTAGTTACAGTCAAAATTTCAAAGATAACTGTAAAATTTTCAATTATTACTATTCAAATATTACTTAAAGTGTCAAATTTCCAATTATTTATGTTACAATTTCTGTAATTGGGTAGTATAAGTATTTATTGTTATCATAAAAAGTAATGTGGCAACTTTTAATACAATTTACCAAAACTCCAAATATTACAAGAAGTTTTTCAATTTTCAGTAAAATTTCGATCGCTTCATTCAAAATTTCAAAAATTGTAGCCAAATTTTTAATTGTCAATAACATTTAAGTCAGTACAGTCAAAATTTCAAAAATTACTGAGCAAATATTATTTAATAGTAGCAAATTTTTAATTATTTCTCTTAAAATTTCGTTAATTGGGTAAAAGTATTTATTGTTATCATCAAAACTAATGTGGAAACTTTTAATCCAATTTCTGTAAAAAAATATTAGTGCATATAAGTGCATATTTTCAACATTTTTAGTGCACATTTAAGTCCATATTTTCAACATTTTCAGTCTACCTAAGCCTAGTTATGACAGTTCCATTACATGCTTTTTCTTTGGGGATGATGGAGAAAGAATTTGAAGTTAAGGATCTTGTTAATATGATTAACTGACTTTAGAATTTGTTAATGCTATAAGTTATTACCAAAAATACCTTTGCCCTTGAATCGACAATCGACAATGTACTTTACGTTTTTGATAAATGAAGCCACGGAAAGGAATCATTTTAACAATATTCTCCAATCAGAAAATATTGTCCGCACAAAGTATAAAATGCAATGTTTAAGGTAACTACGCAGTATTCGGCGTTAGGAACCCACATTTTATACCTTCATAAAAAGCGCTGCGCGGCCGAATTTTTTAGACTTGTACTGGAATATGATACCTTAAGTATCTCAAATTTGAATAGATATTTGAGCGATCGAAACCTATAGACATATATTCTCAAAGGTACCCACTAAAGGTCTTAGGGTACCCACCCTAATATCAATGAATGCTGTTCGTAGTCTGCATTTGCATTGCAAGCAGAACAATTTTATGTATTTCCATATTATGACCCCATCAAATATTAATCACCTATGAATTGTATCGTGAAATTGCACGATGAAACTGTCACCTTCAGGGATCAAAAAAGGTACACATTCCCGACACGCGTCGACTATTCATGTCATCACGTACCAATCATATTCATAATTGGATATGCTGCATGTCTATTGTCCTCAGCGAAGCGGCTCATTAACGCGACGCCCTTCAACAAAAGGGCCCGGTTCGATTCCTCAGGGCGTCGCCGTACGATTGAGCGTCGAGGCGCCTTTAATTGGCGCCGCGAGGACGCAAGGACCATTGGGCGAGATAAAGAAAGAGAGGGAGTGGCGAGACGGTAATTGAGCTGTCAGTGCGTATTCACACCCTTTTCGTGGACGCCAGACCGATGATAAGGGGATTCATTCGACAGGAAGGGGGTAAATCATCCCCCACGAGCAAGTGAGGGTGAACAAATTGATTCAGGTTTAGCAGAGATGCGTATACGAGTTATGTACTAAATAATAAAATAAACAATGAAGGGTTGTCAGTTGATAAATTTTACTCGATTGTACACATTAGGTATTTTCTGTAAAAATACTATGATATTTATTAGTTAATTTTATAGTTATTTAGGTATAATGGTTTTGATTTTGAAGGTTTTGATGATGGTTTTATTTAAATTAATAGAGTAGGAATCGGTTCAGTAAGATAGTTATCGGGTCAGGTAATTAATTAGACAGTGCTTTTTAGTTAATATTGTGAATCATTAGGGCACAATTAATATTTAATAATGTAATGAGTTAATTAAAATTCGTAATTACAATGAAAACCTCAAATATGACGAACAAGGACGTACGACATTTCATTGGAAGCGGAAAATTATCAGGGTAATGAACATCGCATTAAATTTTGGATTGGACATTTGGATTTGCGAGAATTTGAAAAAGTAGAAATTATACATTATTGAATGATCACCATGGCAACGATTATGAATTGTCGGACGACGCTGTAAAGTTTCAACTTCTGAAGAACGACAAACGAAAAATCATTAATAGAAAAGTGACTGTCTGGTCGTTGTTTATAAATATGACCGATGACACAGACGCCCCAGTTTACATTCGTTGCCGGTAAAGCTCACGTCTCAATGCGGAAGAAACGATTATGAATTGTCGGACGACGCTATAAATTTTCAAGTTCTGAAGAACGACAAACGAAAAATCATTAATAGAAAAGTGACTGTCTGGTCGGTGTTTACAAATATGACCGATGACACCAGACGCCCCAGTTTACATTCGTTCCGGTAAAGCTCACGTCTCAATGCGGAAGAAACGGAAGATAGTGTAGAAACAAACAGTATCGTTACGCCGATAATTGTTTCCGTTGTGGAAAGTAACAAACAAAAGTCCTACAAGTGTGTGTGTACGAACACATAAACAAACAATTTAAAAACAGTAATCATTTCGCATCCGATCAAATCTCCACATCAGAGCGATAATTAGGGAAACCAAATTAAAAACAATTAGTTTCAATACACCGATATTTGTTTCAATTAGTGAAATAGACCAAACAGTTAGTGCAACGAACAATTTTGTGTGTACGCGAAGGAATCAAATTCCGAAACAGCTGACATATTCGAAGAGAGGAATTTGCAAGAGCATCGTCGCAGAAGAGGACTTGCTGAGAACGTCGCAGAAGAATTACTGAGGACATCTTCGTGGAGAGGAATAGGCAGAGAGCATCGACGCACTGAAGACAGCATCATCATAGGATTTCTCAGAACGGAGGAGTGAATTTCTTCTAGTTTGATAGATTACAACCAGGAGGACCAACTGTCACTACAAGTTGCCATTACACATGAAGTTCCGTGAATAGAACTAAACTGCAAAGATTTTTTTACAGTTGGTGACAGGAAAATGAAAGACCGAAGAAATGAAGTTGATTGTCAGTGCTAGAATAATGAAGACAGAAATATACATTCAGTGACAGGAAAACGAAACACTGAAGAAGATGGCTTGAAAATGAAGAACTGAAGATTATTGCCAGTGACAGAATAATGAAGACAGAAGTATACAGTCAGTGACAGAATAATGAAGACAGAAGTATACAGTCAGTGACAGAATAATGAAAACAGAAGTATGCAGTCAGTGACAGGAAAATTAAAGATAAAAAAAAAATTGTTTGAAAATGAAGAAATGAAGTTGATTGTCAATGACAAAATAATGAAGACACAAGTATACAGTCGGTGACAGGAAAATGAAAGATTGAAGGAAATTGTTTGAAATGAAGAAATTAAGTTGATTGTCAGTGATAAAATAATGAAGAAAGCCACAGGAAAATGAAAGATTGAAGAAACTTGTTTGAAAATGAAGATATGAAGTGACAGAATAATGAAGACAGAAGTATACATTCAGTGACAGGAAAACGAAAGACTGAAGAAGATGGTTTGAAAATGAAGAACTGAAGATTATTGCCAGTGACAGAATAATGAAGACAGAAGTATACAGTCAGTGACAGAATAATGAAGACAGAAGTATACAGTCAGTGACAGAATAATGAAAACAGAAGTATGCAGTCAGTGACAGGAAAATTGAAGATTAAAAAAAAATTGTTTGAAAATGAAGAAATGAAGTTGCTTGTCAATGACAAAATAATGAAGACACAAGTGTACAGCCGGTGACAGAAAAATGAAAGATTGAAGAAAATTGTTTGAAATGAAGATATTAAGTTGATTGTCAGTGATAAAATAATGAAGAAAGCCACAGGAAAATGAAAGATTGAAGAAACTTGTTTGAAAATGAAGAAATGAAGTGACAGAATAATGAAGACAGAAGTATACAGTCAGTGACAGAATAATGAAGACAGAAGTATACAGTCAGTGACAGAATAATAAAAACAGAAGTATGCAGTCAGTGACAGGAACATTAAAGATTAAAAAAAAATGTTTGAAAATGAAGAATTGAAGTTGACTGTCAATGACAAAATAATGAAGACACAAGTATACAGTCGGTGACAGGAAAATGAAAGATTGAAGAAAATTGTTTGAAATGAAGAAATTGAGTTGATTGTCATTGATAGAATAATGAAGAAAGTCGCAGAAAAATGAAACATTGAAGAAACTTGTTTGAAAATGAAGAAATGAAGTGACAGAATAATGAAGGCAGAAGTATACAGTCAGTGACAGGAAAATGAAGATAAATTTATTGCCGCTGTTATAAAAACTAAGACAAATTTATTGCAAGCTGCAGAAAAATTAAAAACTTAGTTTTTTGTCAATGACTGCAAGATAAGAATTTATTGCCATTGACAAAAATGGACCAAGAGTATTCATTGCCAATGACACAACATGCACTGTGTATCAGCCAAATGGAATAAATTCGAAAATAAATAAATGGGGGCGTGTTCGAAAAAACGCTCGGACACGTCGATTGTTATTTTTAGTTGCGCATTTTTTTCAACAAAAACTTTTTATACAGGGTGTGTCATGTGACCGTGGCCAATACCAACTTTCTTATTTTAACCTGGTAAACACCTGGTATATTATTTAATTTTTGGATTCTTCAGAAAATTCTAGACATATTTCATGTACAATGTCCTATACCTATCTACAACTGTTTCGGAAATATTAAGTGTTTTCAGATTTATTGCAAAAATTAACATTAAAAAAAGAAAATTATTTGATTACAGAAATTCGTTACAACACACTCAAAAACTAATAAGTACTACTGTTTATTTCTTGATAATGTAAAAAAACAAAAAAAAAACAATAAATTTCAATGGAGGAGATGTTCAGAATGCTCGCCGTGAACGTCTTGGCAACATCCTAATCTTAAATAGAAATTTCTTCTAACGTTACTCAACATCTCAGGCGTGACCGATCTAATCGCAAGCATTATTCGTCTTCATAAGTCAGCTAAGTCGAGGGGTTTAGTTTTGTATACAATACTTTTGACATATCCCCATAAGAAGAAGTCTAATGACGTCAGATCAGGGGATCGTGCTGGCCATTCCATCGATCCTCGCCTCCCTATCCACCGATTTGGAAATATTCGGTTGAGGTAGTTCCGGACATTGATTTGGTAATGGGGTTGAAACAGTTGAAGATAGGTATAGGACATTGTACATGAAATATGTCTAGAATTTTCTGAAGAATCCAAAAATTGAATAATATACCAGGTGTTGCATTTAAAATAAGAAAGTTGGTATTGGCCACGGTCACATGACACACCCTGTATAAAAAGTTTTTTTTGAAAAAAATGCGCAACTAAAAATAACAATCGACGTGTCCGAGCGTTTTTTCGAACACGCCCCCATTTATTTATTATTGAATTTATTCCATTTGGCTGATACACCCTGTATAAGGAAAAAGTATATTTAATGATAATGATAAATTAATTCGTTGATTATCTCGGACAAAAATTTAAAAAAATATTGTCATAAAAATTAATAAATAGTTCAAAAAAACGGGTGAACAGCTATATTTCAAGACAAAACAGAAGAAACCTTCTTTGTCAATGACAAAAGATGGAAAAGGGAATTTAACATCAATCTAAGAAGTTTATTTAATGATATAAAAAATAATGTGTTGATTGTCACTGACATAAAAATGATTAAATTGTGTTAAGAAATGGGCGAAATGTGACAGATGAAGAATTGTGACAAATGAACAGAAGAGACATTTTTGTCAAAGACAGAAGATGGAACAATGGAAAAATGGAACATCAATGATAAACACTTTTGACAGTGTCAGAAGAAGCAAAATAAATAGTAAGAGAGGTGGAAGTAGTATAATGAATAAGTAGAACAAAAAATAAATGCAGAAAAATCTGATGATGTCAGGAACATGGAGAAAAATAACAGAGGAATAAGAAGAAGCAAACAATAGCTTCTTTCCTAACATACAGACATACAAAATCTTTCTGATCATCTTTCTTGAAAAGCCAAAGAAAAAAACCTTTTCCAGTGGCAGAAGATAACAAATTTTGTCAGGAACATGGACTAAAATAACAGAGGAAAAATAAGAAGCAAAACAATAGCTTCTTTCATAACAACCAGACATAAGAAGCAACAGAAATAGCCATCTTTCATAAAGAGCGAAAGAAAAAAATATATATACAATTTTATTTAACTCAGATCCATTAATTGTGCAATTTAGAGTCAATAGGGAAGTTTTGTTATTTAAATTAGAAGTTATAATTTGTTAGTTGTTGATTTCGTTTGTTTTATTTTGTTTACGTGTTTCATATTGATTTCAGTGTTTTTGTTTGTTTGTTTACATTTTATTTTAATTATAATAAATGTATTTAAATTTAATTTACCTGTCGTCTATCTAATTTATTGGAACCTACTCGAGATCCTGAGATAAAGAGCGAACCCAATATAACAGAGCATTTTGATAACCGAAAGTGGGGTTAAATAGTAAAAAACATTTTGGAACACATAACTTGGGCAAATGATAATAATGATTGATAATATATAACATAGCATTTTTGGAGCCTGAACATGAGGCTAAACCAATAGATTAACACAGCAATATAGGGCTTCAGCCCTTCAAATAGTTCAGTTTCAGTGTTCAGGAGCTGCAAATTTGCAAATTTCTAAGAAAGTATTAAATACCCTACCTACGAAAATATGCATTTTAGACCAAAAATGTTGAAAATATGCATTTAAGCCAAAAATGATCAAAATATGCAATCCCGCTCAGGGTAATAATAAAATAGTTATGGCTAGTTATGTTAGGATAGTTATGCATTTGTATATGTTCATATGCAATTGCATATTTTTGCCAATATTAAGGATACATGCATATTTTGAACATTTTTGGCTTAAATGCTTATTTTCAACATTTCTGCTCCAAAATGCATATTTTGGTAGGTAGGGTATTTAATACTTTTTTTAGAAATTTGCAAATTTGCAGCTCCTGAAAACTGAAACTGAACTATTTGAAGGGCTGAAGCTTTAATTACCTACGTACATAAATGTCAACTAATGTATTACTGATACATACAAGAAAATCTGCATTTCTTGGAAGTCAATTATGGATCCAAAATTTTACGATCTAGATTTGCCTAAAGGACTTTATACCTGCTTTATGGATGGTAGTGAAAGTGTTAAGGAATTCAAGGAAAGAGGACTGATGAATGGGGGCGTGGGGTTTTCAGGAGCATTTTGGTTTAAGTTGTTATTTATTCATTCAGTTGCTACTTGAACTTGGTTTTGTACTCGTCATAAGTAAATTTATTGAAAATATCAACATGCCAAAGGATGAAAGGTCCAAAAGTGCAACATTAAGTGATTTTGTGAAGGAATTCGAAGACTTTCAAACCGATGGAAGCATTTTACTATGTAAATATTGTGAAATTCCGGTATCAGTGGACAAGAAGTGTAAAGTCGTGCAACATATAAAAACCGCCAAACATGTGAACAACAAAATAATGAAGAAATGAACTCATCATAATGCTCTAATTAGTACAGCAATACAACGATCTGGCCTCAACATGTCAACTTCCAACAATGAGCTTTTGTCTCGGCAGATATTCTATTGGGCAAACTAAAAAATGAACATCTAGTAGGATTTTTGGAGAAGTACACAGCACAGAAAATTCCTGATGAGTCAACTTTAAGAAAAAAACTACGTGCCCCATTTATTTTAATCTACATTGAAAACGTTGCAAGATAAGGCTAAAGGAAGGACTATTTGGATTTCCCTTGATGAAACCACTGATGTAGAGCAAAGGTGTGTAGCCAATGTTGTATTTGGCCAAACATGTGAACAAAAAAAAATGTAGAAAGGAACTCATCATAATGCTCTAATTAGTACAGCAGTAGTACCTAGCAGTATATTAAGTGTAAAAATACATGGCCTATTATTATGCATCAACATTATGTGTGTCATGAAATGGACTTCATCCTTTATATGCCCACTGAAAGGATATAATCCAAGGGCAACTCTACACTTCCAAAATCCTTTATGATATACTTTGCAGACACATGCTCCTTGACCTGACATTGTACCTCATGTTAATTACAGAGGCGACCATGGGCATGTTTTTTGGTGTTAATCACTTAATATCGTGCTGCAGAGTGTAAATTCACCCCTATTCATACCACTGTGGTTCTTACGCGGCGATGAAAAAGGGGTTGCCCGCGCCTGTTATTTCAATTTTAATAATTTCATGAATATTTCATGTTAACGCTGCACACGATAACCACCACACCCCTCATGGCCGAAATTTAGACGCTGAAAAGGTAAAAACAGACCTGCAAAAGTATTCTACTAAAGCAGCTGCAAAGTATATCCAATGAGGGTTGAAGTAAAAATTTGTATTAGGTGCTATGTGTTAAAATTGTTCTGTAAGTATGTGAATAATTATTCATTCAACAATCAAACTTTAAACACAAAGTATATCCAATGAGGGTTGAAGTAAAAATTGTTATTAGGTGCTACGTATTAAAATTGTTCTGTAAGTATGTGAATAATTATTCACACAACAATCAAACTTTAAACAATTTGTATTATAACCTTTGCTAATTGGATATTTTATATGGTCCTAATAATTCTACTTAGCGAAGTAATCCGAACTTTTAATCCCATTTACTTCGCAATTTCTTGCTGCGAGCGCATTTTTATGTTTATTTTGTTCTATTTTATTGGGAATTAACGCGGAAGGGGAGCTGTTTATGCCGTTTATGCTGAAATATTTTCTAAAGCCCAGAAATACCGGCTCGATTAAAATAATTAGATATCAAGATATTTATGGCCAGGAATTTGCATTTTACTAATAAATGTGAAACAATGCTTAAGCATTATGTATTGCATTGTGTATGTACACTTAGAAAAACCGGTATATTGCGTATCAAAAAACGTTAATATACTCTAATTTTTCGCGTTCACGTCATCAAAATAATAATCATAATAATGATGACACAATTTTACAAGGTTGCCAGCTGTCCTGGGTATTTAAAAATGGCTGCAGTCAGCTGTTGCGCCCGTGCAATCGTGTGCGACAGTGCGGGGTTCGTATCAAATTCGTCGACTTCTCTGTCGTTTATCGTACATATATCAATCTTGTGGTTAAGGTTTAATATCAACAGTGGGCAAAATATGCATTGTAATAATCGATCAAATGTAACAAGTTAAACGTCAAAGACGTTTGGTTATACACACATGATGAGCATGTGTTAGTGAAAAAGATTTGGCATCGTCGCCGAAAAAATATCACGGCCGCCAACATAATATGATTAGCAGGCGAAAATTGGCGTTAATACACCGATTACCTATTTATAACCACCGGTGATAAGTGTTATATAACAAATGATCCTCAGATTAATTTCGATTCTTAAACTATTGTTATGCATATTCTCGAAAACAATCACGTTGGTACGAAAAAACCTCCTCACACAGCTCTTTGATGACGTGAACGCCAGTTTAGATGTAATTACACACATTTAGGTACACCTTGTATGAAGTAAGATTTTGCCATTGGTGTGCTTGTTCGTTTTAAACCCTCGTACATATTATAAGTGGTACGCTAAGAAATCACAAGTGCAATGTAATAAGTTATTATAAATGGTAATATAAAATCTGAATTAACAAGTTACGTAATTACTGCGTTAATGATTTATTATATCATCTTAATGAAGAAGTTAGTTGTTATGCATATAAACGCAGTGTGCATTTCGCATAATGATACAACACTGCGCAAGATAGTACTGTATTAGATATCAGCGCGCATAAAAGTTCACAATTAAAATCGCGTTTTATAATTTCCCTTTGGGCATAGAATTTCTTCTGCACTCATACGTCTCCAGTAATCAGAGCGTAAATTGGTGCCGCTTTCGGCCGTTTTTCAGACACTTGTGGCCAGTCACACGGCCATCACAGTCGCACAACGGACATTTGACTTGCATAATGGCAATTTCTCGACTGCCCCAAGTTCTCCACGGTTTCCCATTCCCTGGCTCTACGATTTTTTGCTTTTCCTCCGCATCCGTGCGTGTCTTTCACAGATCATAAAGCGCGCTTCAAGGTTATACCGGCACTTACGTGGACGTTTTCTTCGAGGAAGGTGGAAAAAGACAAAGCGTTTACGTTCATTCACTTGTAGGACGATAAACGTGGTATTGCATAAGTTCCTGTTGTGACGTCGTTTTTTCTGAATTCAGACGAATTATATATTTACGTTTCAGATATATTTTGTAATACCTATGTTGTCATATAACCATTTGTCATTTAACTGCATAGCAACGAGCATTCCAAATAGGTGTTTACGTGCAATGCTATAATTATAAGTTATGTGCGTACAAAAAACAAAAACAATTGGCCCAGTAGGCGCTGACAGTAGGATGATTTCATTCACCTCAGGTGAAATAATTTCAATCACTTCCGGTTCAACCGGAATTTGCTTTCAACTTGTGTTTTTTGTTTTTAAATGGAACACCCTATATATTATTATGTTTCCGGCTTCCTCGTTATATTTAAAACATATTTTGTAGAGATGTGTGTACACCTACCTTTTTTTTTATTTTCCGAGATAAAAATTAAATTCCAATATTTTGACCTCAAAAAGACGTTAAGAAAAATGACTTCCGTTTCTCTTACAAATAAGATAAAATGGAAATTGTACCAATCTCCAATTATACCTAAAATGTACCTCTATGACTGATATATTTTGCAGCTGAAAATTTTGACACTTAGTCATTCAAAAATGTCATTAATTAAGCGCCAACTTAAAGTAAGTTTTTTTTTTTTTTTTTTTTTTTTTTTTTTTTTTTTTTTAAATGGAATAATATAGTTTTATCTCATAAAGCAATTGGCATGATCATTTGCTATAAAACAAGTATTATACAACCATACCCCCAAATTAAGTAATTTTGGAAATATTTCTAAAATTCAAATTTCTGCATCGTTTTTGTTCCATACTTTTTTTGATTTATTTTATATTTATAATGCCACAAAATTCTGAATGTTCAATCTCTACTGAAATGTTCTTAATTTCCGACAAAATTTATTTTCAAAATATTTTCTACAAATACATTTTAACAACTTAATACAAATTTTGCTTCTGAAATTTCGTAATTTATAATACGAATGTTGAAATTGCCATTGATATTTTATAGTAAAATTTATCAATTTATAATACAAATTTTGCAAATGTCAATGATATTTCGCATATTACACTAAAGTTTTTACAACATTTTCACAATCGCTTCTGAAATTTTGTCATTTATAATACGAATGTTGAAATTGCCATTGATATTTTACATATTCTAGTGAAATTTATCAATTTATAATAAAAATTTCATAAAGCTATTGAAATTTTGTAATTTATAATACAAAATTTGCAATATTTATTACAAATGAAAATTACACAATTCCAATAAAACTTACCTAATAATTGTCTATTAATAATCTATTTTCATTGACATATTGTGTTTATAATGAAAATATTCACTGCAATGTTCAAATTTATACTCGACACTTTATAAATTCCACAGAAATTTTCTAATTTACGGTAAATATACTATAATTTCGATTGAATTATTCAAATCCATTATCAAAATTTCGCATCATTGAAATCCATCATCAAAAATATTCATCATAATGTTCTATTATTTATGGGTTTTTTGAAGAAATTTTGTAGGCTATTCATTCTACAATTCATTATTACAACTGAAAATTATATAATTTCAATAAAACTTACCTAATAATTGTTTTCTATTTTTATTGACATTGATATCGACATTGATTTCATTGATATTGTATTTATAATGAAAATTTTCAATACAATTTTCTAATTTATATCCAACATTTTATAAATCCCACAGATATTTTATAATTTACAGTAAATATTCCATAATTTCTATAGAATTATTCAAATCCATCATCAAAATTTCGCATCATTGAAATCCATTATTAAAAATATTCATCATAATGTTACTATTATTAATGGGCTTTTCAAAGAAATTTGTACTTTTAGATATCTAGAGAGACCGGCCCAGACAAGTAAACATTTAGACAAAGAGACATCTAATTTGTAAAAATAATGACGAAAATTTAACGGTTTCTATTGAATTATAATCAATATTTGACACCTTCCATTATATTATTTTGTAAACATCTATGAAGTCTTTAATAACTTTGTAAATATGATTTCTGCGGAAATTTGTTATAATTTCTAACAAAAAACTCTCTGTAATATATGAAACTTTGACGAACTTGATAACGTGTACTGACAATGTACTGACATTTGAAAAACAGATATTTGTTAATTTAGCAAAAAATAAATCTAATCTAATCTAACAAATACTTGAATTTTGTAATAAAATTTTGCAATTTGTAAGGAAAATGTAGAAAATTAGCATTCATACAAAATTTGTCATTTGCAACGAAAATTTCATGATTTCTGTTTAAATATTTTATTTTTATGACAGGGTAAATAACGCACGTTTTGAGTTTAAAAAAATATTTTATTATCTGCGATATGTTTCGAAAAAACTGTGTGTCGAAACATGTCGCAGACAATAAAATAATGTTTTAAACTCAAAACTTGCGTTATTTGCCCAGTCATGATAATGGAGTTTAAACAAGTATCCGCCAAATCTATTTCCATTTAATTTTTAATAAAAAAATTGTGTTTGGCATTAAAAGTTTTGCAAATTTCTATTAAAATATTAATAACTTAGTGAGAGAGATATGCTTTGTGGATAACTTCTTTATAATCTCTACTAAAACTTTCAGGGCCAATTAAACATTAAAATTTAATTTCTGTAAAAAAATAAATTCTGTAATTTACAATGACAACTTTATTATCTCTTGTTATTTTTTTTAAACTTATAATGCAAATTTGGTATTTTTAATTAAAAAAATCAATATTCATTATAATTTATTAACTTTTCTTAACAATTTGAAATTTGAGTAATTGTAAAAATTCCAATGATTTCCGTTCAAATATCTTTTTTTTTATTTAATGCCAATTGCTCTGGCATCTATCATTGACTATCATTGATTAACTGCCAGAATTTCAATTATTTCTGTTAAACCTCATAGTTTGTTGCCAATTAGAACAAAGACCAGAAATAACATTTTCTGTTAACCGTCATAGTTTCATATTTTTGTAAAAGTGTAAATTATTCTGTTAAATATCATTGATTAACTGTTTCATATTATTTATGTGTGGAAATTCAATGGTTCTGTTATCTACCAATGACTAGCTGTCAAAATATTCACTGTTTCATATTATTTCTGTGTAGAAATTCAATGGTTCTGTCATCTACCAATGACTAGCTGTCAAAATATCTATTGTTCTGTGAAGTGTCATTGACTAACTGTCAAAATTTCAATTGTTTCTGTTAAAATTTCATGTTAATGTTATTGATTTACTGTTTCAAATTATTGCTGTGTGAAATTTCAATAGCTCTGTCGTCTACCAATGGCCAACTAGCAGAATATCAATTGTTCTGTCATACATGTATATCATTGACTAACTGTCAAAATTTCAATTATTTCTGTTAAATTTCATTGATTAAATCAAATTTCATCGATCAACTGTGAAATTTTCCGATATTCGAGGTGTCGGATCCACTATTCGACACCTCGGATCCGATCCACTATCCGATATCTAGTATCCGGAGCCACTATCCGACATCTCGGATTCAGATCCTAGATATCAGATAGTGGTTCCGGATTCGAGGTGTTCAATAGTGGATCCGGATCCACCAGATCTGGATCAGCTCAAACCACCCAAGCATCCGGATATCCGGATAGTTTAAGATCCGAATCCTAAAATATCCAGATCAGAGTTGCACGCCCAGTATTTACAAACATAAGACATTTGTGGTGGAATCATGGATATATCGAAAAAAAACTAAGGATTTCACGGGCAGAGAAAAAACAAAAGTAGAAGTGATGAGATGTATGAGCAAAGAAAGAGAAGTCATTCTGACAACTAAGCGAAGAAAACAATTATATATGGGACATATGTGAGAGGACAAAAATATCAAATCCTACAACTTATTATGCAGGGATCAGAGGAAAGAGATCCATAGGAAGGAGACGAAACTCATGGCTAAAAAACCTTAGGGAGTGGTTTGGCGGAATAGTGTTTTTACTTGAAATTGAAAATCTACCTACGAAGGGTGTTTATTGCGGTCCATTGTGCGAACGGAATTTTATGACGGGTAATGCGAAGAGAACAGAGTCCAGAGCCTCTTCACGCCATACAATGGAGAACCCTTGACCGTAATAAACCCTCCTTGCAGGACATTTTCAATTTCAAGTTCAAAACACTATACTAGCAACCAACTATTTAGATCTGCGGTTTCAAAAATAAAAATCGCCTTAACGATTGCCAACCTTCGGAACGGAGATGGCACCTAAAGAAGAAGGTGGAATCATATCTTCGCAATGGTAGGATGGTTGAAGGAGTTTGGAGGAGTTCCGTGCTGAATTTCCTGGATAAGAATTTGAGTACGGGCATTTCCGCACACTCTTATCACCGTGTTACCAGCATGGGCTACATTTATTACCATCCACCTGCAGAGCGCATTTTGGAGAAACCAGAACACCTGGGCCATCATTTTTTCAGCTGTAAATCTGCTCTTTGTCATCTACAACTCTTTGCACCCGTTTCGCATGTTTGGGAAACCATTTCCTTCCATTTCTCAACACGCATGCGCGCAGTTAAATCACTGTCGTGCGGGGGGATGAACGTATCCTTCAGCAACTAGTCGAATTCGTAAATTAAAGTTGTCTCGGTCTCGTTACCGTTCATGTTCATTTGTTTGTTCACAATAAAACACCAAATCTCCCCGAGTACCCTGTAAACCTGCTCACCCTGTATATCAACTACTATATTATATGGATGCTGTGAGGCAATTACGCAAATTGAATGCAGTACACTTAACAATGCACGCGCCTTATATAAACATGCCCAATAGTGCTCCCCATGCATCTCTCCTTACGTCTCAATAAAGCATAAGTTTTGACATCCATTGTCAATGGATCTCTATCTACAATGAGCATTAACGCCCAAATATCGCGCTCATTTGAAGCGGAAAATCGCACGATAAGGCCACCCCTCGGAGACATTTCCTCGCATTTGCATTAATACTGTTCAATTGGGGGCAGGTCGCACGTGGCACCATGTTCTCGCTTCGCCACACGTCTGCCCATGTCTCGCCAGTAGAAAATTTTAGTTAATTATCGTAAAACTTTCCGAATTATTTTTTCGTGGCGCATTAAATGAGACTTGAAATTCACGTTTGGGGATTTATTGCAGCGGCGACAAGTGGGGCGTGAAGTGGTCGGAAACGGTTGAGAGAGGCACGTGCCACAAGGTAAACACGTAGCCATGAAGACCAGGGTCCGGCCGAGTAATAATTACCATGGAACGACAGACAGACCGGCTGGTGGGGCCCAGTTTGGGGTGGACTAATGTCCGGAGGGTGGTGATTCACAGCCACCTGACTCATACGCGGACTGACTATAATTCCCGTATAGGAATCGATTTCCATGAAAATACAAGTGTTTATGAACACGAAAGTTTTTTTTATTTTTTAATGATAGGGGTCCCATATTTTGAATGAGCAAATCGTATTTACCTTGTGCAGGCCCGCATAATTGATTCAAATTCATTTAATAATTTATTAGTTTTCATTAAATAATTGAGCAGTGAATTGATTTAATATGTTATCAGTGTTGACATTCTCAACACCCCATCAAGAAATGCAATCGTTGTATCTATTATTCGATAATTCAGTGTTTTGGAAACAATAATAGTTTAATTTAATAGTTTTAACATTTGCAGGGTGAGTCAATGATATGGGAAAGCTCGATTTGTACCTCCAAGAAGGCTTGGATTAGACAGTTGGATTTGCGAGAATTTGAAAAAGTAAATTAGAAATTATACTTTATTGAATGATCACCATGGCAACGATTATGAATTGTCGGATGACGCTGTAAATTTTCAACTTCTGAAGAACGACAAACGAAAAATCAATAATACAAAAGTGACTGTCTGGTCGGTGTTTATAAATATGACCAATGACACCAGACGCCCCGGTTAACATTCATTCCCGGTAAAGCTCACGTCTCAATGCGGAAGAAACGGAAGACAGTTTAGAAACAAACAGTATCGTTACGCCGATAATTGTTTCCGTTGTGCAAAGTAACAAACAAAAGTGGTACAAGTGTGTGTGTACGAACATATAAACAAATAATTTAAAAACAGTAATCATTTCGCATCCGATCAAATCTCCGCATCTGAGCGATAATTAGGGAAACCAAATTAAAAACAATTAGTTTCAATACACCGATATTTGTTTCCATTAGTGAAATAGACCAAACAGTTAGTGCAACGAACAATTGTGTGCGTACGCGAAGGAATAAAATTCCGAAACAGCTGACATATTCGAAGAGAGGAATTTGCAAGAGTATCGTCGCAGAAGAGGACTTGCTGAGAACGTCGCAGAAGAATTACTGAGGACATCTTCGTGGAGAGGAATAGGCAGGGAAGACGCGCTGATGACAACATCATCATAGGATTTCGCAGAACAGAGGAGTGAATTTCTTCTAGTTTGATAGATTGCACCCAGGAGGACCAACTGTCACTACAAGTTGCCATTACACATGAAGTTCCGTGAATAGAACTAAACTGCAAAGATTTTTATACAGTTGGTGACAGGAAAATGAAAGATCGAAGAAATGAAGTTGATTGTCAGTGCTAGAATAACGAAGACAGAAGTGTACATTCAGTGACAGGAAAACGAAAGACTGAAGAAGATGGTTTGAAAATGAAGAACTGAAGATTATTGCCAGTGACAGAATAATGAAGACAGAAGTATACAGTCACTGACAGAATAATGAAGACAGAAGTATACAGTCAGTGACAGAATAATGAAAACAGAAGTATGCAGTCAGAGACAGGAAAATTCAAGATTAAAAAAAATGTTTGAAAATGAAGAAATGAAGTTGATTGTCAATGACAAAATAATGAAGACACAAGTATACAGTCGGTGACAGGAAAATGAAAGATTGAAGAAAATTGTTTGAAATGAAGAAATTAAGTTGATTGCCAGTGATAGAATAATGAAGAAAGTCACAGGAAAATGAAAGATTGAAGAAACTTGTTTGAAAATGAAGAAATGAAGTGACAGAATAATGAAGACAGAAGTATACAGTCAGTGACAGGAAAATGAAGACGAGTTTATTGCCACTCTTATAAAAACTAAGACAAATTTATTGCAAGCTGCAGAAAAATTAAAAACTAAGTTTTTTATCAATGACTGCAAGATAAGAATTTATTGTCATTGACAAAAATGGACCAAGAGTATTCACTGCCAATGACACAACATATAAGGAAAAAGTATATTTAATGATTATGATAATTTATATCGCTGATTATCTCTGACAAAAATTTAAAAAAATATTGTCATAAAACTTAAGAAATTGTTCAAAAACATGGGTGGACAGCTATATTTCAAGACAAAACTGAAGAAACCTTCTTTGTCAATGACAAAAGATGGAAAAGGGAATTTAACATCTATCTAAGAAGTTTATTTAATGATATAAAAAATTATGTGTTGATTGTCACTGACATACAAATGAGTAAATTGTGTTAAAAAATGGGCGAAATGTGACAGATGAAGAATTGTGACAAATGAACAGAAGAGACATTTTTGTCAAATACCGAAGATGGAACAATGGAAAAATGGAACAACAATGATAATAATGTTTGAAATCCGAGCGATAGCGAGGATTTTACGACATCTAAGGCTGTTATGACATTCATTGCATCAGAGGTATGTCCAAGATTTCTAAGATGTCTAAGGTTTTATCGGTTTCAGAAAATAAAGATATATTTACTGATTATTCTAATTGCATAATTACTATCATCAAGATTTCACTTTCGAATTTACGGATTGATGTGGCACCAAGGTTACAACTCCCTTTTGTCGCCGTCAAATTAAACATTGGTAATGCAATCTTTCAAACCTGAAATCGCAATTCCTGGCAAATTCAAATTAGAAACTGATGAAGACTTCATGTGAAATTCGAATTAGAAACTGATGAAGACTTCATGTGTGAAGATGCATTTTGCTGCACTTCTTTGGTAATAAGTTCATTGTAATAATTTCAGCTGAAAATTGGTTTTCAATTTCTCGACAAGTGTTGACAATGGCATATCGACAATGGTATATCATACGTATCATATACATATACATATGATTTTACATACAGGATACAGTTATGGCTTACCTACCAGCCAACTATTATTTATGAATGTAAACAGATGTTTAATAGCCCGAAACCGGCAAGTTATTAATTAGTTAAATAACTTACCGATTTCGGTAAGTACTAATTAATTGCACCGTGGACTAAATCTAAATTATGTGAAAATTATGTCAAAATTACAACGCCAGCGATCAAACTAATAATACTGCAGAAGTAAAGTAACAGCAATATTTAGTTAATTAATGTAACAAAATAAAATTGAATATTCACATAAATCAACAAGATTATTGCAGGATGACGATTTCAACGGATCTAGCAAATCTATTCCAACATCACTATAATTAAATCCTTCTAATCAGATATTAGCTCGCACGTGACATGCCGCCAGCCAGAGGCGTGCCGTTCACACTAGGCGTGGGTCATTTACATTTTTAATCGATACAAACACTCGCTGCATCCAGATTATAGCATGAATATCGCTACCATAATGACAGAAAGTCGTATGTAACATTTTTTTGTATTTTATACTTCAGCAGTGTCATGGCAAAACATGTTAAATGAATTTTTGTTATTTTACAGGAAAAGCAAAAACATTCAGAAAAATAATCTCTACCAGAAAAAAAAAGAAAATACCGGGCGATTCAAGTTTTATTACCATGGGTTTTTTAGGCATTTGGAGTTGCCCAAAAAATATAAAAAAATTGATTTATATAGGTCTAATACTAATCTACGGAAAGGTAGTTTGACTTTTTCGATGTAATTATATAGACGGTTATAAAATTTAAAAAAAACTCTTTTCGGGCAAAATTCTCTATCGTTATTTTTGCCCTAAACTGTTTTATTTTATTCATATAATCCATTTATGAAATCAAAAATTAACGAAAATGATTAGATTTCAAATTAAAGCATACTTTACATTACTGACCAACTTTCCTCGATATGATTTATGATTTTGTAAGTCAAGAGCCCTACAAAGCATTGACCGACGGTGCGGTTGGAACGTTTTATGACTTTTATGATTCCGCCAGTCGCCCGTGGGTTGAACGGGCCTTGCAGGCCGGATTGTGTACGGCCCTATCAAAGCCCATAAAATCCATTATAGGGACTTTTACTGGAAGCAGCCGTCATATTTTACTATTTAGTAATAAATCTTACTGTTGCAATATCAAAATTCATTTAATTCAATAATTGGTGCAATTTTTTTGACTGGGATTACACTGGAATGTTTGGAATAGCATTAAAGTATGTTCTGACAAAAACTACATAAAAAAAATTACGAATTCTTTGTGAAATAACGTATAAACTACCGGATAGTTAAAATGATTTTTTTTATCGTCAGATTGGGCTTCATCAATATCTAAACATGTGTCCTTATTTTGGATTTTTTATTTCAATTAGAAGTCGCCATTTTTGGCCTGGTAATAAAACTTGAATCGCCCGGTATATGTAACCATTTGAAAAATGAAGTTGACTATCGTTGTAATGAAAGTTGATTTTGCAAAAAAAAAAAAATGGGGCCCCTTTGTAGAACATGTGGAGCCATTTAATCTTGTTTTTGTTATTTTGAAATCGGATAATAAATAAAGGAGTTGCCAGCGGCATTTTTTAGGAGACACCCTGTATAATTATATATAAGAGTCCAAAATATAATTCGTCTGGAATATCGAGATTGTTTATAAATTAAATTGTTTTCAATATGTTCTTCAGTTTAACAAATTTCGTAACCAAATAATTATTATTACAGTGGTCTGCTTAAAAAGATACATTTGTCCACATATGTATTTCATGAGCTCTGGAAAAAGTGTCACCGTATCTGAATATGAGTTAATATGAGTTAATATGAGTTAAATACGCATGGTTGTCGGCAAAACAGCAATTACTTGTATGACCTGTTTGTATTGTACTCTATGTGTCGTAATAATATTATTATTAAGAGAGTTGAAATTTCTTGTGCAATCTTAAATGTGGAAATAGTAACGCTTACCATTCAATGGTTCGAATGAAAAGTAGACATTTCTTACCTGTAACAAAAAAGCAAACATAAGTACAAGGATATCTATCAGTAATATAATAGATATTTATTTATAAAGGAGATGAAGGACAACTTTATCTACGATTTTAAACAGTATTATTAATGATATTATATAGAATGTTATTTATATGAGCTATTTATTGTTACTGGTATAAATTTAAAATAAACTATTATTAAAGTTTTATCCAATAAGTTTAGGATAACAGAAGGATAACTTTGTCTATATCTATCAGTAATATAATAGATATTCATTTATCAATGGGATGTAGGATAACTTTATCTACGTGTTTATCTGTGACTTTAGGATAATTGAAGGATAACTGTATCTATCTCAAAACTCATAACTGAAGGATAACTTTATCTATCTAGGCTGTCGCCTCGGAGTTAGTCTATATATCTTCGAGTTCTCCGTTGTTAATAGCAATAGTTAATGAAGAGAAATTATGATTATTTCATTCATGAGATTTTTTTTTTCATTTTTTGAGAAATGACGATTTAAAATCTGCTATTTGAAGCAAAAAATTCTGAAATGAGGTTTTCTCCGCAAAGACTACTATACCGGGTGATTCAAGTTTATTGTCCAGGGCGAAAATGACGACTTCCCAATGAGATTAATTAGTTGGACTTTATATCCGATTATATTAGTTTGTCCAATTATATTATATATCCGATTATATTATATTGTGCGATTATGTCCTGAAATGATGTTTTCTCCGCAAAGACTACTATACCGGGTGATTCAAGTTTATTGTACAGGGCGAAAATGACGACTTCCCAATGAGATTAATTAGTCGGACTTTATATCCGATTATATTATATTGTCCGATTATATATATATATATATATATAATATATATATATATATATATATATATATATATATATATATATATCCGATTATATTATATTGTCCGATTATATTATATATCCGATTATATTATATATCCGATTATATTATTATACAGTATGTCCCCAGATTGAGGTTACAAGATGTTTTTTTTTAATTTTAAATTTAAATTAAAAATGTTATAGGAATTAAAACTCCTGCTTGGTCTGAAACTACCATTTCAGTTATTAAAAAATTGATTAATTTATACAGGGTGTTGGCTAAATAAAAAAATAGATTTTTATTTTTTATTTCGCAATATTTTATTGCAATAAATTATGGGGCTGATTTTAAGATTTTTAGTTACCCAAATGGTGACAATTGATGTGGCAATTATACACAGGAACGCACAAAAACCAACATTTAAAAAAAAAATAGCTTTTAAACTGATATATTGCAATACAAAAATTTCGTTGAAATGGTTGAAGTTGGCAAAAAAAAAACTGCAAAAAGGTTTTGTTTGCAAAATGTTAAAAGAGAAAATTATAAACTATGATAATAAAGAATTATAAAAATATCATAAAAGTGTTAATTAAAAATACTAATTTCGTAAAAATGCTTATTCTAAAACGTTGACTTGAACAAATTTACAATGAAATATAGAAATATGCCTGTACTAAATGTTTCCCCAAAATCCTGTATTTTTTAGTACCTGAGGCTAATATTAGATAGATACTCGTAATTTTCAACCAAATTGCAAATCATTTAAAAAAAAGTGTATACATTCAGAGTTGATAAAATATGTGTTAGAAATACGTGTGATTTTGTCTACTTTCATGAATGAAAAACTGAAAATTTCATAAGAATGATTCAAAAAATCTACAAATTTCCAATAAAAATGTTTACCAAAACATGTCAAACAATTATGCCATAGCATTTGTATGTACTTATAGCAAAACATTCTAAAAAGTTTTCATTGAAAATCTTAAAATAATTTGTGAAATATTAAACAAAATTCTAAATAATCGAATATTAAAAACAATGCAGAAATACACAAAATTTTATACAAATGTTATGAGAATTTAAAAATGGAGTGCCGATTATTTTTTTTAATGAAAATGTTACATATGTAAATAAAAAAATATATACAGTACGTCCGCGAAGAGGGGATTTTTGTTTATTTTTACTTTTAAGTAAAAATGTATGGGGATTAAAATTCCTGCTTGGTTAATTAAAACATTGATTTATTTATACATGGTGTTGGCTAAATAAAGATAAATTGAATCTAATTTTGACACTTTAGAAAAATAACATCATTTAAACATTCCCCCACCATTTTCTTCACACAGTTCAAGCCTGGTGTGGAACTCCTGAAAACTGTTTCGTATTTCTTCAATAGCTATCGATGGAAATGCCTCTCGTGGGCAATTTTGATAATTTTCAGTATTATTTTCTGCATTTGGGGGATTGTTTGAATGATTATATTTTTCTATATTGTTGTTAGATGTAGTTTTAAATTCTTTTTGCAAATAGTAAATAAATAAGTGTCAAAATAAGACAAAATTATAATTTTGCCAACACCCTGTATAAATAAATCGAAGTTTCAATAACTGAACTGGTAGTTTCAGACCAAGCAGGAATTATAATTTCTATAACATTTTTACTTAAAAGTAAAAATTAAAAAAAAACATACAGTATTTATGATGTTATTTAATAGATTTAATTTGTTATTTTATAGTATACGTTAGATAGGATTTTGTTTATAGATAATCATACTGAATATATTAGATTTAGGATATTTAGATATTAATAGAATTACTTAGGATAGGATTTTGTTTATAGATAATCGTACTGAATATATTAGATTTAGGGTATTTAGATATTAATAGAATTACTTAGGTAGTCAAATAAGATTTGTATAGCTAGAATTATAATTAATTCAGGGCACAATTAACGTAAAATAATTGTAATGAGTCAGTAATATGTATAAAATTCAATAGAAATTTCAAACTCATAGTACAATGACGTTCGACATTCGCATAGAAGCAGAAAAATACAAGGATCTCGAATATCACAAAGATTCAAATCACAATTGAAATTATGGTTTCACCGGCATATGGATAATTATAATCATAATTATAATTTGTTGATATTTGTAACCACGGCAACGGATCAACAAATTATATTTATAAATAATAAATTTAATTTGTTGATTCGTTGCCGTGGTTACAAACTGGATTTGGGTAGCAACTCGACAATTTACACGCTTATTTGGATCAACGTAGGCGGATTTTAACAAGCGAAAATCACTTGTTTAACCGAAGTTTTAAAAAGGCTGAACGCCGATAAACATTCAGATTCGTTTTAGATCCCGGGGCATCCACGTCTGTCAGCAGAGAAAAAGAAAACAGTTGTACAGAAACAAATATCGTCGAACAATAGTTATTTAATATATATAAACAATCTTTATTGGGCTATCGACCCCATGGGGTCTTTCCGCCTTAGTTATTTAAATTCACGCGTTATTCGAAAACAGTATGATTTACGTTCGTTTTGTTTACGCGGATATAATCAATTTCGGGACAGTATTTTTTTGCGTTCGAGCATCTGTAAACACTCGACGTGAACTAGGGAATCATTATCAACGCGGAACACCTGAAAGGAGTCCAAGAGGATTTAACGAGAACTTGAACCCCAACGACGATTCAGCGAGAACGTCAACTATAGAAGAGGATCAACCAAGGACAGCAGGACTTTGAATCCAGGGAATTAGTGCCGATTTAATCGAATTTACTGATTCGACATCTGCAACCGGGATTGCCGATCACCACTGCGAGTTGCCGCTATTCACCGGGAATATGAATATGAATGCCAGGTAGAATTTGCTAAAATTACTAGTCAATTAGGGAGTTTATGTCATAAATTATACCTCTCTGCACCTGTAAAGACCATTGTTGCCATAAATATCTGAACTACTTGACTTTTCTACTTCATGGGACTTCATAATTCATAAAAAAAAAATCAAATGTGCGATTTGATTACAATCAAAAACTTTTAACAAACTACTTGCGTGGGACAACCTGTATATTCGCACGTAACATTTAATTTTTTTTCTTTCTGTACAAAATGAAGCAAATTTTAGTTTTGAATCATTTTGGATAGTCGAAAGATACAAATATTGCAAAATGCATAATATCTCTATTACTAAGCAAACAAGGATATCCAAATCATTACACGCAATTCTTTGCATGGTCCCCCTCTCGCGATTCTTGATTTAAAATTCAAACTCATAAAAGCTTAATGGCGTGTTTTTCAAGTCGGCCGACCGGCGGAAGGGAACGGCAAAATTGCCGACATCCTCGTCCCGACGAAACGCCCGCTGCTCAAACGGGCCTCCCGCCATGGGCTCACGTCAGCGGTGGGGTCAAGTCGCGGAAACGCGCGCGACTGTGCCAAGACGACGACCGGAAGTGGCAACCGCGATACGCGACAGCTCGCTTGTTCATTGACTTCCAAAGGACCCAAGGTTAGATATGATGTGAAGGCAGGTGCGCGAAACGAGGCGCTGTTGCAAGACAAGTATTTGGCAAACATTATCGTCAACATGCAAAATCTACCCTACAGTTGGGTCGCTGAAGAGATATAGTAATAAAATCGTAAAAAAAAAAACTCAAAGCGATGTCAGCATAACGGTAGTTTGTTATCACGTAGCACGTCGCAAAAATGTTAACCAAATTTTGTATCCCGGATTTATGATACACTCTGTATACCCTAAAATAATATTAAAAGGTAGCACATCAAGTGTCCAATAACTTCCTATCAGATGTTTTCCTAAATTTTCATTAGTCTAGTAGCAATGATCCGAAGGCACTGTGATCAGAAAACTGACATCGAAAAATGTAAGGGCGCCAAGTTTCGTAAAATTTCCTTCAAAAGTAAAAAAGTTATAGAAGGAAAAGGAAAGTGGACTTTTTCAGTTTTCAGCGATATTTCAGGAACTGTGCACGATATCCCGGATTTCGTTTCAGTATATTGAAAGGCACAAAAATAAGAAACTTTTATCCCATTTGACCAACTCTGTACGTATTTCCGTTTAATAAATCCTAATGGTGGGCGTCGTAAAAGTGACCACCCTGTATATTGGATGATGGATTCACAATGGATCCACAAACGTTCCAATATTTATAATAAATATTTGAAATTTACAATTCTGAATATAAAGTTGCATACGTGAGTACTCCAGATGGAGAAATACATTTATGATTCAAGTGAAAGATTCAAGTATGATTAAACTTTTATGTACATAAAAGTCTACATTAATGTTATTTAAAAAAAAGTTATTGGAGAACACAAATGTTATTAAAAATTTATTACTAACTGAAAATCATGTCGCATATACACCTAAACCAACAGTAATCAGTGGCGTTTAAGTTTCAATTATTCACGTAATATTTTGTAATCACGCCATCCCAGCATTAAACATAATTATATTATTATTTCCAGTGCGCGTAGTTACAAGTTAACTTGAAATGCAGAAAATGGAATAACGTCTATTATTACATCAAATATGTCCGTGAGATGATGCGATTAATTGTACACGAAACTATTAAATATAATTCCCAAAACCCACGTTCCGATTTTTTAAAATTAATAATTGGGATGATGGACGCCCAAAAATGGGTGCAGTAATACAAACTTCGAGGTAAGTTTTAATTTCAGAAACCTAAATCATGGCTATTGCGTGAAGTACCAACAATTACGAACTACATACTATATTCCAACTTCCAACTTCTATCAAACATATAGCAAATGTCTGTAAATTTAAAACTCTGCTAAAACGATTTCTTATTGATAAGGAGTATTATTATGTGAGTGAGTTCATCGCTGATGACTTGTGATTAATTTTAATGCACAATTTTAAATTGTGATACGGACGCGCCGCATGCGCTTGGCCCCGAACACACAGCGACATCGGGTGGCGCCGGAACCAGTCGGCGCCGACCGGCACCCTCGCCCCACTCCAGCGGCCTTACGCAGGGATGCGCGCCGTCCGCCCCACCACCGATTCGCGCACCCCTGGAGAAGGGGTGGCGCCTTTAAGAAGGCGCGGAGCGCCCCATCGATCATCAGTCGCTTGCCACTGATCAACCCTGAGTGCTCTGTAGCACCGGGTTCCTACACGCCACCGAGTGCTCCCCACAGCACCTTGGCGCTACACACCACCGAGTGCTCCCCACAGCACCTTGGCCCTACACGCCACCGAGTGCTCCCCACAGCACCTTGGCCCTACACGCCACCGAGTGCTCCCCACAGCACCTTGGCCCTACACGCCACCGAGTGCTTCCTAGCACCTTGGCTCACGCACCGCCGACCAGGGATCTGGATGCCGGTTCAAGGCCAGGACAACCCGCGCCGTCGATAGGAGACATCGTGTTTTTTTCTCTCGTTTTCTTATTTTTTTGAATGAAAAAAATAAACATTTCACGCCAACGCCGCCACTTTAACATTATTTCCACCCCGTCCCCAACGCTAGCCGAGGCTCGACCCCGGTCGTATCATAATTGGAGCCCAACGTGGGGCTGGTTCGCGAGTGAATCGCGAAAGGACATACGACCCCGCTCTACCACTGACAATAACATTTGTTTTTTCCCCATCGCGTGTGTATATAGTGAATCTCCCCGTGTGTATATAAAACAATTAGTCCACCCCCGCGTGTGTACATAGAACATTTGGACATTTAATTCCTGTATATATTTACTGGCCTGCATGGTCATAACGAGATCAAAGATGTCCACCACCGGCCAAACAGGGGCGCAACAAATGGCACCAGCACCGCCCACAGTGCCAACGGCCGCGACCAGCGTCGCTCCACTTCTGGGAGTGGATATCAACACCCAGTGGAGCCCAAACCAACAAACACCAGGTCTGCCACTAGCCCCGGCTCCGATCTTCCGAGGACTCAGTGAAGAAGACCCGGAAGTGTTCATCAACCGCATGAACACTCTACTTGCACCATATGACGCCGCCGATCACGTCACCTTAGCAACCCGCCAACTCCGTGAAGCCGCCGCCCAATGGTGGAAACCTTACGAATCGCTCCAGCTGACCTGGACAGATTTTACGAACCGCCTTCGCCGGAAATACGCCGGACCCGAGGCAACCGCATCCCTCCTGGCCCAGCTATTTGGCCAGAAGCAACCGCGACAGGAATCAGTCGAGGTATTTCTGCTACGGAAAGAGCTGCTCTTCCGGAGACTACTGCCTGCGACTCCCGTAGCTGAAAGGATTGCGATTCTATTAGAACAACTACCGCCCACCCTGAGACAGCATCTCCGCAACCCAGTGGCCCGATCTATCAACGAGTTGATAGAACAAGCGGGCCAATTGGAAACTGACATCCGCCAGATCGCACCACCGCCAACACCAAGGACGGACAGACGCGATGGCCCACCAAAATGCCGACACTGCCCCGAGTACCACTTACACAGACACTGCCCCGTATTAAACAACAACCTTCCGGAACAACCAGGGAAACTAGAGACGGGCCGAGCAGACAACATCTCGACCCTAGCCACCCTCTCCACAATAGGACCTGCTCGTGGCCTCCCTCGCATCGAAGCCCAGATCAACGGACACCACGTCAAGGCCCTGATCGACTCAGCAGCCACCCATAACTTTGTAAACGAGAAATGGATGCCCCCTGTCACAGCCGCCCCACAATCCGTCCATCTCGCCTCCATAGACGGAGTTCTGAAGGTCACTGGCGAGGCATCCGCGGTCCTTACTATCCAAGGACTAAGTGGCGACATCCGCACATTTGTCAGCCCAGACCTCCGGGAAGACCTAATCCTAGGACTACCCTGGCTTCACGCTCAACAGGCCACCATAGATTGCTACAGGGGGTGTATAAACTTCGGCGCCACCCACCGACGCACCGCCCACTGGAGAAAGGCACCGAATCCTCCGCCTACCACGCCCTGCCCATCAACGTCAGGAGACCATCCGCCACAATCAGGAGGCCTACCACCAGCAGCGGCAGCTTCCAGGACGCGCCGAGGCCGCATTCTCGGTCGACCAGTGGGTTTACGTCCGAACCCACCCGCTCTCCAACGCTGCAACTGGATACCACCAGATACTACACCAGTCCTCTGCCGCCATCTTCATCGTAGCCGTCCCCCAAGGACCCACGAAGTATCACAGCAGCCAACTCCGACCCGCCGTTCCCCGCTAGACAAGAGGAGCGTGTTCGAGACCTTGAGAGGGGGCGAATTGATACGGACGCGCCGCATGCGCTTGGCCCCGAACACACAGCGACATCGGGTGGCGCCGGAACCAGTCGGCGCCGACCGGCACCCTCGCCCCACTCCAGCGGCCTTACGCAGGGATGCGCGCCGTCCGCCCCACCACCGATTCGCGCCGTCCGCCCCACCACCGATTCGCGCACCCCTGGAGAAGGGGTGGCGCCTTTAAGAAGGCGCGGAGCGCCCCATCGATCATCAGTCGCTTGCCACTGATCAACCCTGAGTGCTCTGTAGCACCGGGTTCCTACACGCCACCGAGTGCTCCCCACAGCACCTTGGCGCTACACACCACCGAGTGCTCCCCACAGCACCTTGGCCCTACACGCCACCGAGTGCTCCCCACAGCACCTTGGCCCTACACGCCACCGAGTGCTCCCCACAGCACCTTGGCCCTACACGCCACCGAGTGCTTCCTAGCACCTTGGCTCACGCACCGCCGACCAGGGATCTGGATGCCGGTTCAAGGCCAGGACAACCCGCGCCGTCGATAGGAGACATCGTGTTTTTTTCTCTCGTTTTCTTATTTTTTTGAATGAAAAAAATAAACATTTCACGCCAACGCCGCCACTTTAACATTATTTCCACCCCGTCCCCAACGCTAGCCGAGGCTCGACCCCGGTCGTATCAATTGAATATGTTATGTATTGACATTTGCATGTTTTGTATTGTTTTATATTATACAGGGTGTATCAGCCAAATGGAATAAATTCGATAATAAATAAATGGGGGCGTGTTCGAAAAAACGCTCGGACACGTCGATTGTTATTTTTAGTTGCGCATTTTTTCCACAAAAACTTTTTATGCAGGGTGTGTCATGTGACCGTGGCCAATACCAACTTTCTTATTTTAAATGCAACACCTGGTATATTATTCAATTTTTTGATTCTTCAGAAAATTCTAGACATATTTCATGTACAATGTCCTATACCTATCTTCAACTGTTTCGGAAATATTAAGTATTAAATATTTCCAAATCGGTGGATCGATGGAATGGCCAGCACGATCCCCTGATCTGACCTCATTAGACTTCTTCTTATGGGGATATGTCAAAAGTATTGTATACAAAACTAAACCCCTCGACTTAGCTGACTTAAGAAGACGAATAATGCTTGCGATTCGATCGGTCACGCCTGAGATGTAGAGTAACGTTAGAAGAAATTTCTATTTAAGATTAGGATGTTGCCAAGACGTTCACGGCGAGCATTTTGAACATCTCCATTGAAATTTATTGTTTTTTTTTTGTTTTTTTACATTATCAAAAAATAAACAGTATTACTTATTAGTTTTTGAGTGTGTTGTAACGAATTTCTGTAATCAAATAATTTTCATTTTTTAATGTTATTTTTTGCAATAAATCTGAAAACACTTAATATTTCCGAAACAGTTGAAGATAGGTATAGGACATTGTACATGAAATATGTCTAGAATTTTCTGAAGAATCCAAAAATTGACTAATATACCAGGTGTTGCATTTAAAATAAGAAAGTTGGTATTGGCCACGGTCACATGACACACCCTGTATAAAAAGTTTTTGTTGAAAAAAATTCGCAACTAAAAATAACAATCGACGTGTCCGAGCGTTTTTTCGAACACGCCCCCATTTATTTATTATCGAATTTATTCCATTTGGCTGATACACAGTGTATATTATGTTTTAAGCACTTTTTTGCATTTACCTGTAACTAATTTATTTGACGATATGTTATTCTGCGTATTTTCTTCATTATAGCTCTACAGCTTAATTAATTATTCTGTTATTAATAACAAATATGTTGAGCTATATAAACGCGAAATTGTGGAAATATATTTTTTTTTCATTTGTAGTTATAATCAGGAATAAAGTAGCACTTACTATTTAGGAGCGGATTGCACTCAGGATAACGATTATTTATCAGAACAGCGATTTTCGTGGATTTTTAGCGGAGTTGAGTCGTGAAGGTAACATATGACCGTACTTTGCGATAATGTATGTCATTATATGCATATGACAACTGGAATTTATCATACTCAGAGCAACATCCTAAATGTTGGGCTCATTAAAGCAGCTTTATTTGACTAAGATGTCCACCTTCTAAAAAATGCAGACTTCTGCGTAATTAACTGAGCCTCGTAATTGTTGTTAATCGTTACGTTTGAAGAAAAAATAGTATATTTTATGTGGGGCTAAAGTGTTTTTTTATAATTCTTTATTAGTATTTCAGGTAAAAATGCAAAATGAATGCTTGAAAATATGTATTAAAAAAAATCAATTTCTATAAAATTTCTTCTGCATAAATTTATTTATTTACTTATTTAAAATAAATGGTATATTTTATTATTTGATTCATAATATGTACTATGAAATAGATTGAATTAATTTAGCAATGGTAACATTTTCTAACACAAAGAGTTAAATAAATGTTTCAATTTTCCTGCTAATATGTAAGTATGACTGTTATGACGACTTATATTTTCCTCACAATATTAAAAATTGCGTGAAATTGTGCTGAGTAATTATTTTATAATTTCCTAAAATTGCTTATGTAATTTTAAAAGTTTATTTTTCCCTTACTTACTTTTGCATTTTATTAGTATTTCAGGAGAAAGTGCAAATATTTTGGCAAGTTGTAGTATGAATGATTTTAAGTAAAAAATGTCATATGAGCATGTGTCCCATCGTAAATCAATGATTACAACTGTCAATTACGATAATTTGTCATTAAAGGCAAAATACTGCTAAATAACGCGATATCACATTTCAGATTTTAAGGTGTAATTATTAATTTAAAAAAATCATACCTAACCTAAGTTAACCTCGATAACCATTGAGTATTGAACCTCGGTGTATTCGATTTTTTTTCTTATTTATTATTTATATATATATATATATATATATATATATATATATATATATACCGGGTGTTAATACTAAGTTGTAACACCCGAAAATTGCAGTTAGAACTCATTGAAACAAACAACTTTCCTTAGTTAAAATTTTTGAATTGGAGCCCAAGTTCATAGTTAATGGCGTTCTTTTGTTTTTCGAAAAATCGTCATTACTCTCTTATTTTAAGAAATATTTAAAAAATACAAAAACGTTCAACATGCGCTTTCGGTTCTCTAAAACATTTGTATTTACAATTATTTTCTATTTTATCAAATAACAAAATGGCGACCGATCAAAAATTTCTATGCAAGATACTTTGAAAACCAATCGATCGATTTTTGAAAATAAAACATTTGTAAAATCCTTGAACTATCTTATAACATTTGTCTGTTTTGATAATTATGCATTTTTTATACAGAAATTATGCAAAATACGCACACAAATGATAAACGTGACAGAAACTTTTCAAGACGAAGCCGAAATTTCTGAAGAACAAGATCAAAAAGTATTTAAATTTTAACGTACAAACTAGAAAACACGTGCCTCAACTTGTTTAATGGCCTAACTTAAGGTTAGCCTACTTTGTTTTAAATGATTGTTGCAGTTTGTTAAAATTCATCTTGTAATTCAATTTGAATAATAACTTTTTTGGACAGATCGAAAAAAATGTTTCAGACAAATGTTATAATATAGTTTAAGGATTTCATAAATGTTTTATTTTCAAAAATCAATCGAATGATTTTCAAAATATCTTGTTTCGAAAATTTTCTTCGGTCGCCATTTTGTTATTGATAAAATAGAAAATAATTGTAAATACAAATGTTTTAGAGAACCGATAGGGCATGCTGAACGTTTTTGTATTTTTTAAATATTTCTTAAAATAAGGGAGTAATGACGATTTTTCGAAAAACAAAAGAACGCCATTAACTATGAACTGGGGCTCCAATTCAAAAAATTTAACAAAGAAAAGTTGTTTATTTCAATGAGTTCTAACTGTCATTTTCGGGTGTTACAACTTAGTATTAACACCCTGTATATATATATATATATATATATATATATCACTTCCCAAAATATTTGCACCTCATCCTGAAATACCCTGTATAATTTGGTTGGCTG
Organism: Othius punctulatus; assembly: GCA_951805005.1. Taxonomy (NCBI): domain Eukaryota; kingdom Metazoa; phylum Arthropoda; class Insecta; order Coleoptera; family Staphylinidae; genus Othius; species Othius punctulatus. Next base: position 17,662,480 of record OX638141.1, read on the forward strand.
TACAGGCTGATTTTTATGCTTCTGCTGTTTTACCTGCCTCACAACGTTCGGCAATCAAACTACAGCATCAGCACATAAAGTTTCATATTATGCCCTTATAAAATAGTATACTAAATATTTTATTGTTGATATCATCTATACAGCTGTAGCTTTCTTAATATGCATTTGTGGTCATATGTTTTTAGAAACATTTATTTTTTGAATTGATAGTGCGACCTGAATTTATGGAACCTAATTAGAAAACACCATGTATTTTCTATTAATAATAATAATAATAAAGAATATATATTATGTATTTTCTATTAATAATAATAATAATAAAGAATATTTATTAACAGAAAAGCTACATAATATTCAGGAGTTAAATTATTAACTGAATAACAATATTAAACTGCCATAAAGTCGCGAGTGGCATTGATATGCTATTCCAATTTAAAATAATAATTACTGTGTATTTAATCGGAACAAAACGTTTCACAAATTATCCTTAATGTGTCCTTAATTGTATAATCATTTATACGTAAAGTAAGCAATTTATAACAGTATTAATGGGAACTGTCGCTATACAATTTCACATTCTAAGAACATATAATGAAGTCAAATTATGGTACTCTCCCCTGTAACTTTGTAATTATCAAATTGCCGCCTCTAAAATTAAATATCTAGGAAAACAAATTTAAACCAATACGTTTTTTTTTAAGTAGTGTGTTTAGGAGTTAACGGATATTGAAATTTGTATTTCTGATGCCACCGCATAAAAGTCATATTTGATGCATTGCTAAATTTTGGGTAGTTTGATTGTCAATATTAGTTTACGAACTTTTAATCAATGCTTGTAATTGCTATAGTACATGCCAGATAAGATGTCACTTTTCACATAAAACCGAAATCTCTCCACTGGTGGAGGTCCACGACAGGACGAAGGAGGGACTTCGGTTTTATGTGAAAAGTGACATCTTATCTGGCATGGACAATAGACATACTTTTTTTACACCAGGAAATAACTATTTGTCAGATTTAAAAGTTACCGAAAGCAAAATGATTTTATCACGGAAACTAGGAAACCAGTATTTTTGAGGATTGGTGCTAAAAGGTACGATGTTAAAAATGAACAATATCTAATAAAAAGTAGGAGCATGGCTCAGTGCACTTCAATTCAAACAAGGATACAAAATTAGAGTGGTCACATAAATATAAAACCTTAGCTCATTGATAGGCCATATTAATTTTCAGGGCTTTGAACCGTTATTTTTTTTTTGTTTCGGTTTTCGTTCCGGTTCAATTAAAAACAAAAATATCGGCCCTCTTTCGATTTTCGTTAAGGCAAAAATAACGGTTTTTCGGTTTCAGGTTTTTGGTTCAGTTCCGATTCGAAGCCCTGAAAAATAGTTTCAGAATATTCCTGCAATTCTCAAAATAATGCTGTAAACTTGCTACAAATCTTCAAAACTTAACAGCAAATCTCTTAACAGTTTGGGAATTAGTAGTTATAATAGTAATAATAAAACATTATTTTTAGAAAAAACTAATGGTACTAATGGTACCTACATAAACCGATATTTTTTCGATTCGGCTGCGGTTTTCGTTCCCAAAAACAACGGTTTTTGTCCGGTTTCCGGTTTTCGGTTCAGTTCCGGTTCGAAGGTCTGCTATTTACCCTGTATATTTTTGTGCACCCAACGAGACATACATTAAAACGGAGTTATTTACGAAATAAGCTCCTACTTACATTTTACAATTTAATTAATTGTTTTATTTTTAGAATAATTTGGTTGCTTCCTGATTACTTCTTCTACTATAAATGACCAAATTACCCATGAGTCATAATAACGTGCAGAGTAGTGCCTCAATTTCATATATGCGTTGGTGTTTCAAACTGTAGGAGCTTCTTGTGCAACCACTTTATATGTAATTTACTGTACAAAAAATCATACACCATATGATACTAGAAACATTATACTGACTGAATTATAAAACCGATTATACGAGGATTGTTCAATAAAAACATGTCTGATGCTGTAAGCTGTAAGACATATTTTATTCAACAAATTTTAAAAAAATCCTCATTAACGCTAAGTCCCATTGTTTAATCAATCTATTGATGATGATACCCTGCTGATAATGCACTGAAGATTTATCAATGCCCAAATGTTCTTGACAACAACGGATAGATACTTTTGGATGCATTTGGAAGAAAGCCAATATCATCTCTTTGCACTTCCTCATTATCTGTGACAAGCTTTCATACATTTCAACCGGCTTTTGTACAAAAAATGTAATTTTAATTTATAATAATAAATTATCATAAAATTGTAAATGCGTTTTTCGTAAGTGCATTCAATTTTGGAAACTTTCATTTTAGAGGCTTAGTAGGCTTCTATATTGATAATTATAGTTAATTGTAGATAAGTTTTGATGCATTTGGAAGAAAGCCAAAATCATCTCTTTGCACTTCCTCATTATCTGTGACAAGCTTTCATACATTTCGACCAGCTTTCGTACAAAAATTTAGATTTATAATAATAAATTATCATAAAATGGTAAATGCGTTTTTAGTATTTCGTAAGTGCATTCAATTTTGGAAACTTTTATTTTAGAGGCTAAGTAGGCTAAATATTGATAATTATAGTTAATTATAGATAAGTTTGGATGCATATGGAAGAAAGCCAAAATCATCTCTTTGCACTTCCTCATTATCTGTACAAGCTTTCGTACATTTCGACCAGCTTTCGTACATAAATTTAGATTTATAATAATAAATTATCATAAAATGGTAAATGCGTTTTTAGTATTTCGTAAGTGCATTCAATTTTGGAAACTTTTATTTTAGAGGCTAAGTAGGCTAAATATTGATAATTATAGTTAATTATAGATAAGTTTGGATGCATATGGAAGAAAGCCAAAATCATCTCTTTGCACTTCCTCATTATCTGTACAAGCTTTCGTACATTTCGACCAGCTTTCGTACATAAATTTAGATTTATAATAATAAATTATCATAAAATTGTAATTGTGTTTTTAGTTTTTCGTAAGTGCATTCAATTTTGGAAACTTTCATTTTAGAGGCTAAGTAGGCTTCTATATTGATAATTATAGTAAATTATAGATAAGTTTGGATGCATTTGGAAGAAAGCCAAAATCATCTATTTGCACTCTAAATTTAGATTTATAATAATAAATTATCATACAATTGTAAATGCGTTTTTAGTTTTTCGTAAGTGCATTCAATTTTGGATACTTTTATTTTTGAGGCTAAGTAGGCCTCTATATGGATAATTTTGTCTAATTTAACCAACTCTCGTCTCTTACCGTTGACGATATTCCCACGTTGGGCACCATAACTGGGATACCCTGTATACAGAGATGTTCAAAAGTAACGGATAAGTTAAAAAAAAAATGATAAGTTGGGAAAAATATTTTACGTCTGTTCAAAATTATCAATAATTTCAATCAATCAATATCAAATAATGGCACATTCATTTGATTCATTTGGTTTATATCTCCATATTTATCAATCGATTTTGAAAAACTTTTTTTTAATGAATTCAACATATTAAAAAGCTACCAAATGAGGTAGGGGTGAGGTATTTTGCTATTTGATTTTTGAAAATTTAAGTTAATTTGTTAAAATTATAATTTTCTTGAAATAAAAAAAATGTTGAGATGACACATGTTTTTTATTTTTGTGAAAATATTGTATAATTATGTAGTTATGTAGTCAGAATAATGAAAATATTACTAAAAATAATTAATTCAGATCGGATATGGAACAGACTAACACTAAAATTCACTTTCGCGATTATCCACGGATTATGAAAAGAATAGAACATTGCCCTCTTAATTAATTTAATTAAGACCACCTTTAACTTTAATAGCAGGTGAGAAATCATCGCTAAATGGTGAATGTCTTCGCCTACTTTTCTTCCGCAAAATAGTGCCGGGTTTTCTCGCGCGCGCTTTACCATACAATTAGTGCTCATTCTTTTTATAAAATTACAATACAATATATTGTGATACATAATTATAACTACGTAAATGAAAGTAAAAATATTATCATATATAATACCACGAATGCGTCTAATATTACTGATCATTTTTTTTTTTTGTGCATTTTACGTCAATTTCCCATCAGGATTTACATAGGGGTCTAAATTATTTTTTTTCGATGTTTAAAGAGCCGTTTTAGCTGTTTGTAAAGCTGTTTGAGCTGTTCAAAAAAGCAGTTCAAGCTATTTGTAAAGTTGTTTCTTTACAAACAGCTTACACTGCTTTTTAAACAGCTTAAATAGCTTCACAAACAGCTCAAACGTCCAAATATAGATCCCTATGTTGTAAATCCTTATGGGAAATTGGTCCAGAAGCAGCATACCCTATCTACTTACCAAACACCCCATATTTTTTAAACTGTTTGCTTCAGAACATAAATTTATGTTTGACAGTACTGTAATTACTCGATTTATGATTTTAAATTGTGACCATAAATGTCAACTTTTCAGAACAGGAATGTAATGTATAAAGAAAAACCATGATCAGTTAGTGTCAAAAATTATATAAATAAAAAATGTCAAAACATAGAAAATAAACAGAACCTTTTCCTAATGTGATACAAGACCCGAGGCTATAACAGTATTCACATCCATGGTGCATATACTATTTTTTTCACAAGTAGATAAATTACATTCATTGAAAATCTTTCATCACATCAATCAAAATTTGACATCGATATGTTTAACGTGTGTAATAGTTATTTATGTACCAAGAGCGTTTGCCGATGATAATACTAGGAGGGCGACGTGATCCAGCACGAGGGCCTCTGGCTCGAGGGATACTGTCGCCAGCCGAATGTGACCGGCATTATTAGCTAATAACGCTCGTGGTGCATACAAGATTTTATTTTTCAGTAGTGCTATAAAATTAATTTTACATTAGTATTGCCCTATTTAGGTTTGCCATTTGACGGTAATAATTGAAATATTAGTACAAATAAATTAAATGTTAACAGTATTTATTAAAAATATGACAGCAATAATTCCAATTTGACGATAACCATTGAAAATTCGGCAGAAGTAATAGAAATGTTTATAAAATGTTTAGTAATTAAAATATTTAAAAAATTTAAGATTATAAAAAAAATTCAAATGTTGACACTAGATATTAAAAATATTAGATATTGATATTAAAATATTAAAAATAGAAAGATTAAAATTTGACGGCAATAATTAAAATTTTACTAGAAATAATTGGAAATTTCTGCCGAAGAAATTGAAATGTTAATGGCAAACTTTGCAATTATATCAGAATAATTAAAAAAATTAGGCTTATCAGAAAAAATGTTTAAAACTTTTACACTAAATATTAAAAATACGCCAGTAATTATTAAAATTCTGACAGATGCAATTGAATTGTAAGAGTATTTTTTGCAATTATGACAGAATAATATATGTTTTATAGTAATCATTGCAAGGTTAGCAAAGTGAGTGGTAATAATTGAAATTTTAGTAGTACCTAATAATATTTTGACAGTAGTTATTGAGAATATCACGAATATCATTGAAATTTGACTATAATTATTGAAATTTTACGAGCAATCTTTGCAATTGTGACAGATTTATTACAAATGTTGTAGAAATCAATGAAAGTTTATAAATTGGGCGAACTTTGATGGTAATAATTGAAGTTTTTGTAGAAATAATTGAAATTTTCACAGTAATTATAGAAAATTTGCCAGTAATAATAGAAATATAACAATCATCGAAATTTCCACAAAAATAATTCAAATTTAAGATCAATCCTTGCAATTATAACAGAATAATTTAAAAAACTTACAGCAATCTTTGAAATGAGTGAAATTTGATGGTAATTATTGAAACTTTAATAGAAATAATTTTAAAAAAGGCACAAATTATTGAAAGTATGACATTGAAATTGGACAATAATCAATGAAATTTTGATAGCAATCCTGATAATTATGATCGATTAATTACTAATTTTACAGTAATCAACGAAAACTTAATATAAAGACTAAAATTTGACGGTAATAATTAAAATTTTACTAGAAATAATTGAAAATTTCTGCAGAAGTAATTGAAATGTTAATGGCAAACTTTGCAATTACATCAGAATAATTGAAAATTTTAAGCTTATCAGAAAAAATAATTAAAATGTTGACACTAGATATTAAAAATACGCCAGTAATCATTAAAATTCAGACAGATGCAATTGGAATTGTAAGAGTAATTTTTGCAATTATGACAGAATTTTTTTTTTATTACAGTAATCATTGCAACATTGGCAAAGTGAGTGGTAATAATTGAAATTTTAGTAGTACCTAATAATATTGTGACAGTAGTTATTGAGAATGTCACGAATATCATTGAAATTTGACAATAATAATTGAAATTTTACGAGCAATCTTTGCAATTGTAACAGATTAATTACAAATTCTGTAGAAATCAATGAAAATTTATAAATTGGGTGAAATTTGATGGTGATAATTGAAGTTTTTGTAGAAATAATTAAAATTTTCACAGTAATTATAGAAAAATTGGCAGTAATAATAAGAGAAATATAACAATCATCGAAATTTCCACAAAATAATTTAAATTTAAGATCAATCCTTGCATAACCGAATAATTAAATAACTTACAGCAATCTTTGAAATGAGTGAAATTTCATAGTAATAATTGAAACTTTAATGGAAATAATTTAAAAAATGACACAAATTATTGAAAATATGACAGTAATCATTAAAATTGAACAAAACTCATTGAAATTTTGAGAGCAATCCTTATAATTATGATGAATGAATTAAATCCATCATTGGATTGTAATATTTGAAGTTTTTGTAGAAATATTTGAAATTTTCATAGTAATTATAGAAACTTTAGCAGTAATAATAGAAATATAACAATCATCGAAATTTCAACAACAACAAAAAAATTAAGATCAATCCTTGCAATTATAACAGAATAATTACAAAATTTACAGCAACTTTGAAATGAGTAGAATTTAATCGTTATAATTGAAACTTTAATGGAAATAATTTAAAAAATGACACAAATCATAGAAAGAATTACAGTAATCATTGAAATTGGACAATGATCATTGAAATTTTGAAAGCACTCCTTATAATTATGATGGATTAATTAAATCCATCATTGGATTGCAATAATTGAAGTTTTTGTAGAAATAATTGAAATTTTCACAGTAATTATAGAAAATTTGGCAGTAATAATTATAGAAATATAACAATCATGTAATTTCCACAAATATTATTGAAATTTAAGATTAATCCTTGCAATTATTAACAGAATAATTTAAAAAACTTACAACAATCTTTGAAATGAGTGGAATTTGAAGGTAATAATTGAAACTTTAAAAGAAATAATTTAAAAAATGACACAAATTATTGAAAGTATGACAGTAATCATTGAAATTGGACATTAATCATTGAAATTTTGATAACAATCCTTATAATTATGATGGATTAATTACTAATTTTACAGAAATAAATAAAAACTTAATAAAAAGAGTAAAATTTGACTGTAATAATTAAAATTTTAGTAGAAATAATTGAAATTTTTACACAAATTATTGGAATGATATATTGCCATTTGACTTTGAAATTGTAAATCACCATCTCTTTGGGTTGGAAATATTAAAGTGGCTTTAACTTGAAATTTAATCATTTTTTTTTTAATTTTTATTTTATAAATCTTTTTTATTAATTTCAAAAGATACATTTGGGCATACAAATTAAAAATAAAAATACTCGCGATAAGGGTTTTAAAAAAAATTATAGTCGTGTTTGAAAATTTTAGACCAGTTTCTGCAATATTGGCATTGTATTAATGTACTGACATATTTCAATATTTAAATAAAAATTTAAATACTTCTTGAATAGTTCGAAAATGAAAAGTAAAAAATAACGATAATTTATTTATTTATAAAAATAACTATATCAAGTGGTAGGTATATCATTAGAGTAGTTGAAAAAGCGCCTGTTTTATAAAGTCATGCCAACTATGGGTTCCATTAGAAAAACACAAGTTTGTGTCATAACTCAAAAATTATAGCTTAAATAAAATAATCGGTTAGACTGTATTATTAAGCACATAATTACGTACAACTTTTTCTTTTACACATTTTTTCTAAAGTCAATAATAACAGAGCAATGTGCTCCGAACAAAATAACAAAAAATATATTTTTTCGAGATATCTAGTTAGATATGCAATTTTTCCAAAAAAAAAACAAAAAGCTCATGAAATTGAACTCGTAAAACTGCAATTCTTTCCCCATTTAATCGTCCCTCTATCTCCGCTAGTTTCCGAGATCCGAAACATCCGAAAAACTCACCCTGTATACATTTTTTGTGTATTCATTATTTTTTTAAATATGAATTGTGAAGCTAAAAGCTGAAGACTATCTTAAACCATTTTTTTAAACAAAATGTAACACACGTAATTATTAAATTGAATAATATTAATAAAAATTAAATAATTACGTTCAAATAATACAATAATTCTGATTGAAATCAAACTATTCGATATTTAGATGATTAATATTAATAATACAGGGTGTCCTAAATAGAGTAGAATTGCATGGGCATCTTTGTTATTTTGAAAGCTAGAGATCTGGTTAAATGGGCAATGTTATGCAGTTTTGTATGCTGGCTCAGATCATGTTGAAAAATTTTCAAAAGTCCGAGCTGTTTAGATGTTATTCTGAAAAAATAAAAAATCGCGGTTTTCTAAAAACTCCGATATATTCATAATTATTAAAGGTGCGGGAAAAAGTTCAATATGAAAGTTACTTGGTTCGATCGCACAAATTTGAGAATCAAGTCAAAAGAAAAGTCAAGATGGCGCTTTCAGAGATATTAGTAGCAACCTTATTATTTTAAATGGTCACCATATTTGATTTTTATATGTCTAAATAGACTTTCTTTTCCTCTTTTCAACTATGTATAACAACTTATGTCAAAATGAAAATATATGGGAAATTTTAATATATAACGATCTTTATTAAGGCTATCGACCCCAGAAGGGGTCTTTCCGCCCATATTATTTTAAATATTCCAATTTTTAATTTTAATTTTAAATTTTAATTATTCCAAGTTTTATTTTTATCATTTTTAATACAACGTAAAAACTTTTAAAAAACGTAATACAACTAAGTAGTAAAATAACAATAAATTATAAAAAATGCTCAAAATGCTGACTGTTATTGGCTAATGGCCAAAAAGAAGCTAAACACAATTGACAGCGTTTTAGAATTATTACAGTTATTGGCCAAAAATAATTGACAACGTTAAATGTTGGCTAATCCGAACATTTCAACTAGGCAAATAGATAATCAAGTTAACGTATATAAATCTAGAGCATCAACAATTTAAAAAAAGCACAAGTTTCGCCCATATAAATTGCATATTTCTCACACTTTACAAGCAAATGATAACATCCGTAGATTAACATTTTGCAGAAGGTAAATCAACAAAATTACTGAAAATGGTGATTTTATAAATACAATTTATGCATAGATGCATCCTACTTTTTTAATTGTGTATTATTTAATCATCATAACGAACACTATTGAGCTCAGGACAATCCACAATTTCACCAAGTGGGGTTCGGCTTTAATGTTTTTTGTGGCATATTGGGTAATGAATTACATGGTGCTATAATATTTCTAACTGCACAACGTCATTTGGAAATTCTTCAAACAACCTTATAAGATTTATTGGATGATCTACATTTGGCACAAAATATACAGGGTGTTAATACTAAGTTGTAACACCCGAAAATGGCAGTTAGAACTGATTGAAACAAACAACTTTTCTTAGTTAAATTTTTTGAATCGGAGCCCCAGTTCATAGTTAATGGCGTTCTTTTGTTTTTCGAAAAATCGTCATTACTCCCCTATTTTAAGAAATATTTAAAAACTACAAAAACGTTCAGCATGCGCTATCGGTTCTCTAAAATATTTGTATTTACAATTATTTTCTATTTTATCAAATAACAAAATGGCGACCGAAGAAAATTTTCGAAACAAGATATTTTGAAAATCACTCGATTGATTGTTGAAAATAAAACACTTATGAAATCCTTAAACTATGTTATAACATTTGTCTAAAACATTTTTCTCGATCTGTCCAAAAAAGTTATTATTCAAATTGAATTACAAGATGAATTTTTACAAACTGCAACAATCATTTAAAACAAAGTAGGCTAACCTTAAGTTAGGCCATTAAACAAGTTGAGGCACGTGTTTTCTAGTTTTTACGTTCATGTTTTAATACTTACTATCTTGTTCTTCAGAAATTTCTGCTTCATCTTGAAAAGTTTCTGTCACGTTTATCATTTGTGTGCGTATTTTGCATGATTTCTGTATGAAAATGCATAATTATCAAAACAGACAAATGTTATAAGATAGTTCAAGGATTTTATAAATGTGTTATTTTCAAAAATCGATCGATTGGTTTTCAAAATATCTTGCGTAGAAATGTTTGATCGGTCGCCATTTTGTTATTTGATAAAATAGAAAATAATTGTAAATACAAATGTTTTAGAGAACCGAAAGTGTATGTTGAACGTTTTTGTTTTTTTTTAATATTCCTTAAAATAAGGGAGTAATGACGATTTTTCGAAAAATAAAAGAATGCCAATAACTATGAACTTGGGCTCCAATTCAAAAAAATTAACTAAGAAAAGTTGTTTGTTTCAACGAGTTCTAACTGCCATTTTCGGGTGTTACAACTTAGTATTAACACCCTGTATAGTACCAGTAAGATGGCGCCCATCACTCAATGCTAGAGATCTTATTACTTATTTAAATGGTCGGTTTAATAACAAAGTAATAGCGACTAATACATATGTTCAGTGGCCAGCCAGATCTGCATACTTGACGCCTCTTGACTTTTATTTGTAGGGTACTTTAAAAAACGAAATTTATGGAAGTAGCTTCAATTATAATAATGCAGATGAACTTCGTGAAGCAATGACAGAGGTAATAAAAGGCGTTTTTCGCAACACATTGAGATAAGTAACTGGCAATAGATGAACTTCGTAAATCAATGACAGAGGTTATAAAAGGCGTTATTCGCAACACATTGAGATGGGTAACTGGCAATAGATGAACTTCGTAAAGCAATGACAGAGGTAATAAAAGGCGTTATTCGCAACACATTGAGATAAGGCACTGACAATATTCTAAAACGCTGTCAATTGTGTTTAGCTTCTTTTTGGCCATTTACCCAATAGCTAATAATAGTCAGCGTTTTGAGAATCTTTTATAATTTAATGTTATTTTACACTTAGTTGTATTAAGTTTTTTTTATATTTGTTTTAAAAATATTTTATAGAATAAAAATAAAAATTGGTACAATTGATATTTCCCAGATTTTTTTATTTTCATAAAACATAAAACTATTAGTAATAAATCGACGTATAAAAATATTGTACATATCCAAAATATAAAATAAATGAATAAGGCATTTGCAATGTCAATCATTAGAACATATGAGTATTGTATAGCCAAATTTCGCAGATATGGGGGTGTATATGAGTATTTCATTTATTATATATTTATATATTATATTTCATTCATTTATTATTTATAACATAAATGAATAAGGCATTTGAAATGTTAATCATTAGAACATATGAGTATTGTATAGCCAAATTTCGCAGATATGGGGGTGTATTATAATGACTAATGAATACCCATTAAAAATGATAATTCGCTTACCTAGCTTATAAAACGAATGGCCAAAAATCCAAATCTGCTGTCGCAACAATTGCAATTTGTAAAATCACAGTGCAATACGATAGCAAAAATTTCCGATCACAGACACTACTTCGATTTTGTTTATTTTTCCGTGCCTCGCAATTCCTTCTGTCGCGACTGTGTACGGTGCACTTTAATAACGTGGGGTGAGCTTGATGCCCGACGTAGCAGTGCGTTCTTCGATGAAAGTGCGCGACTTGAATGAAACAATTGGGGGGGAGAGCGTCCCCGTAGCATTCGACGCCCGTCAGTCGCGGTAAGAGTAAAGAAAACCCACGACGAACGGCACTGGAGTGCAGGGAGCAGGCATTTTTATTGCCAATTACGGGCGCAATTAGTCCGCTTAATCTGCCGAGGGAATTAATTACGGATAAGGTAACGAACTGGTGATTTTTTAGCCGCCGATTTGAATAATTTAGAAATTCGGGATACCGTTTCGCTTTGAATGCGCCATCGATCGCACCATCTGGCCCCCTTTCTTTATCCTCATTGCGGACACACCCTGTATACGTTACGCCACGGAAGAGGAAGCGACGGCGTAGTAATAACATGAGCGGACAAACTAAGGTGTGTACATTACAGCCCCTTCTGTTTTACAATCATGGGCATATTTTTTTAATGAGAACGGAATCAATCACCCATGTTTGGATGATTTTTTTCTCAATTTTTTATTTTATAACCAAGTTTAGAATAGTTATGCATTTGCATATGTTGCATATTTTTGCCAAGGATAAATGCATATTTTGAACACGTTTGGCTTAAATGCATATTTTCAACATTTGCTGTCCAAAATGCATATTTTGGTAGGTAGGGTACTTAATACTTTCTTAGAAATTTTCAAATTTGCAGCTCCTGAAAACAGAAACTGAACTATTTGAAGGGCGGAAGCCTTAATTACCTACGTACATAATTGTCCCAAGACAATTCTATCAATCCCAAGAAGATAATCTGGCCCAAGATAAAGATGACCTTCAATATATGACCAGGAAAATTAAAGAAGAGTATGAAAAAGCAGGTCTATCTATGAACCTGAACAAAACTAAATACCTATGTATTGGAGGAGAATCCGAGGATTTGGAACTGGAGAATGGAGAAATAATATCAGCATGCAATAGTTACCAATACTTAGGGGTAAACATACAAAAAGATGGAAAGGATGAAAAGGAAATTAGGCAAAGAATCGGACAAGGTAGAAGAGGTATTAAGAGGCTAAATGGTATATGGTGGAGTAAAGAAATAACGAAAAAGAGAAAATATAACATATACAACACAGTTATAAAAAGTATTGTACTCTACGGAGCAGAAGGATGGAGGTGGACCGAAGCTGACAAAAGAAGACTAGAGGCTCTGGAGATGGATGCCCTAAGAAGATCATGTAGAATATCGAGGTTGGATAGGGTACGCAATACAAGGATAAAGGAATTAATCGGCTTGAGAGAAAATATCGTACAGGAAGCAGGAAAACGGCAACTAATCTGGTACGGACACGTGAAAAGGATGGCAGATCATCGCTTGCCAAAAATTACGCTCGACTGGGTCCCTCCGGAAAGACGGAAACGAGGCAGGCCCAGGAAATCCTGGAATGACGGCATCCAGAAAGCTATGAGCGAAAGGAACCTACAAGATGACCAATGGCAGGATAGGTTAGGATGGAGGAAGAGTCTGGGGATCGGACAGCGTCGACAGACGTTCTAAAACCGAAATTATATATATATATACATAATTGTCAACTAATGTATTACTGATACATACGAGAAAATCTGCATTTCTTGGAAGTCAATTATGGACCCAAAATTTTACGATCTAGATTTGCCTAATGGACTTTATACCTGCTTTATGGATGGTAGTGAAAGTGTTAAGGAATTCAAGGAAAGAGGGCCGATGAATGGGGGCGTGGGGTTTTCAGGAGCATTTTGGTTTAAGTTGTTATTTCTTCATTCAGTTGCTACTTGAACTTGGTTTTGTACACTTCATAAGTAAATTTATTGAAAATATCAACATGCCAAAGGATAAAAGGTCCAAAAGTGCAACATTAAGTGATTTTGTGAAGGAATTCGAAGACTTTAAAACCGATGGAAGCATTTTACTATGTAAATATTGTGAAATTCCGGTATCAGTGGACAAGAAGTTTAAAGTCGTGCAACATATAAAAACCGCCAAACATGTGAACAACAAAATAATGAAGAGAGGAACTCATCTTAATGCTCTAATTAGTACAGCAATACAACGATCTGGACCCAACATGTCAACATCCAACAATCAGCTTTTGTCTCGGCAGATATTCCATTGGGCAAACTAAAAAATGAACATCTAGTAGGATTTTTGGAGAAGTACACAGCACAGAAAATTCCTGATGAATCAACTTTAAGAAAAAACTACGTGTCCCATTTATTTCAATGTACATTGAAAACATTGCAAGACAAGGCTAAAGGAAGGAAAATTTGGATTTCCCTTGATGAAACCACTGATGTAGAGCAAAGGTGTGTAGCCAATTTTGTATTTGGAATTCATGGACATGAGGCCGAAAGTTCGAAACCATATTTAGTTAATTTAAAAGTTTTGGATAAGGTAAACCACAGTTCGCAGGATTCTTTAACGATTCAATGAATATATTGTATCCTAGTGGCATCATATACGAAAGCGTTCTCGTAACTTGTACAGATGCTGCCCCATATATGTGCAAAGCAATGACAGGGCTGAAAGTATTGTACCCAAAAATGATTCATGTAACATGTGTTGCATATGGATTACACCGTCTTCAGAATATATAAGATTTACATTCCCTAATGTTAATTCACTAATATCGGCGATGAAAAAAATATTTTTGAAAGCTCCTAGCCGAGTGCAACGTTTCCAAGAAAATGTTAACGATGTTGCACTACCTCCAGCACCAATTGTAACAAGATGGGGCACGTGGATTAATGCTGCAATATATTACGCTGACAATTTTGAGAAAATACAATTGTCGAAAAGTTAGATCCGGAAGAAAGTCAAAGTATTCGAGACGTGCAGCTTCGACAACACCATTTGTGGGGATCCTATATACATTTGCTCTAACTTTTCAAATGTTGCACAACCCATTACCAAATTAGGAAAGAAAGGAATAGAATTAATTGAAAGTGTAAATATTATTGAGAGTATTGAAGTAAGTTTGGAAAAACTCACAAACAAAGAGTTTTGCAACAAAATAAATAAAGTGCTTTTAAAAAGTAGTGGATACCAAGAATTAAAAATATTAAGCGGCGTATTAAATAATTCTCAAAAACTAAGTGAAGAATCAAATTTTAGTATTAGCGTGATCCTTAAAATATGTCCCTATTGTTTCGTGTGATGTGGAGAGAATATTTTCATGTTATAAAACCCTGCTTGCCGACAACCGAAGAAAATTTTTATTTAATAATTTGTCAAATTATGTAATTGTCAAATGCAATTCAAATAATTTATAATTAGACAAAAAACTGTATTTTTTGTATTAGAATAATTAGATTATTTTAATCGTGTATATAAATACAGGGTGAGTTTTTTCGGATGTTTAGTATGGGGATCTCGGAAACTAGCGGAGATAGAGGGACGATTAAATGGGGAAAGAATTGCAGTTTTTGGAGCTCAATTTCATGAGCTTTTTGTTTTTTGGAAAAATGGCATGGCTAACAAGATATATCGAAAAAATATATTTTTTGTTATTTATTGTTAGAAAAAAATTGTAAAAGAAAAAGTTATAGGTAATTATGTGCTTAATAATACAGTCTAACCGATTGTTTCATTCAAGCTATAAATTTTGAGTTATGACACAAACTTGTGTTTTTTCTAATGGAAGCCATAGTCGGCCATGACTTTATAAAAAAGGCCTCTTTTCAAGAATTCCAATGATATACCATATTACATAGTTATTTTTATAAATAATTGAATTATGGCTTTTTTTTTCTTTTATCCGCCACTGGAAGGACACATCTCTGATGCTGACTTTCATTTTAATTCGATTCAATGCCTGATAAATAAATCATCTTCAACTAGATGGTCCATCAAAATAATTCAAGAGGTCAAGCAATAAATAAACGTCCGTAAGTAACGTCAAGTGACTTGAGCCACAGCCGAATTAATTCGATTAACTTTTAAAAGTGACCGCGCACCTCCAGACAAAACAACAATATTTGTAGCATTGGTCACGATCGCTATGTGACGCACGCGATTCGAAACCCACTGGTGGTGAATCATCCCCGCAAGGGGAGGGCGCGTGTTATGGGCCATCCCAGCCAAATTGAACGATAATGAATGTCACAGAGAGATACATGGAAGTGCAGAGGAAACGCAAAGAAAAAATCAATAGCGTTCTGTCCCCATTTGTACACGACCCCCCACCCCCCAAACAATATTACGCGGAGCTCGTAGAATTGCGACGCTCTCACGTATGCTATGTAATAGGTCAGTTACCAGGATAAGGGTAAATTGATATAGAAACCTCAACGTTGCTGTTCCGGTAATGCAGAAACCAAGGCGGCTATGGTTACGCAAGGTTTGGAACAGGAGGAACATGTGCAGAGTTACGCGAATTTAATGTGTGTATGCACGTAGTATAGTGGAGCCAATTTAGACAAATGTAGGTAATTTTTAGTAAAGCAACGAGACTCGGTGGAACTTGTTTGTTACAACAATAGTAAGAAAACACTGAGTTTTTGGAAAAAAATATTCCATGCAACCTCTTTTTTTTTCACCAAAATTGGATAAACTGGCCCTTTTTGAGGTTTTTTTATGTTTCAAATTTTTTCGACCACTTAAATCTGTAGCTCAGGTACAAAATTGGTACCATTTTATTGCCAATGTTATTAACCAATGGTGCAAAACTGTTTTTTTTTTCAGTTTTTATTTTTTTGTGCTAATATCACTGAACCGATTCATAAACTGATCCATAAAGGGCACCCAAATAAGTAACTAAAAATATACCATGCAATCTAAAAATATACATCATGATGACGTCACCGTTTTTTGGGACACCCTGTATAATCAAAAATATTTTCCTGAAATGCGCCTCAGAATGCTAGTAAAGTTTGCAAAATATCAAAATCCTAACTCAATTAGTAACTGAGCTATAAAAGACGGGAGGTGAAATGACGGACCCTGTATACGTTCTTTCGCATTTGTGATGATAATTTGTGAGATGATGATCTGGAAAAATATTGATTTTACGAGAAAAAAATTATTGTCAAAGTTGTTAGTAACTTGATTCCCTACAAAAAAGCAAGATACAGATTTATTTTTTTATTTTCGACGTGTATTTTCCACAAAAGCGGAAAAAACTTCACGTGTATAATGATTTTGTTTATTTGATTTAATGTATTTTGACTTTGATAATGTATAATGACTTTTTAATAATAATCAAACCACCTATATAATCTAGTATGTACTACTTATAATGTATTATATATGTATTTTGATTTTCTCACTTTTTTAATACTGAAACTTTGTCAAATTTTCAGAAGAATTAGCTTCAGGTATACTGAACACAAATCTAATATTAAATAAACAATAAATAAATTTTCTAAAATTTCGGTAATAGAGACCTACCCTAACTTAACCTGACCCAACCTAACCTACCTTTGATTTTCTCACTTATTTAATACTGAAACTTTTTCAAATTTTCATGTTTTGGTACATTGCTTCGGTACTTGCATACCCAGATAGTTTTCTTTTTTTTTCTTCAAAACGTAGATTAGGTTAGGTTAGGTTAGGTCTCTGTTATCGAAATTTTTGAAAATTTATTTATTATATATTAATATTAGATTTGTTTCAGTATACCTGAAGCTAATTCTCCTTAAAATTTGACAAAGTTTCAGTATTAAATATGTGAGAAAATCAAAAGTAAGTTAGGTATCATTGAAATTTGGCGGTGCTAACGATAATTATAAAGTAAACGTTAAAATAGTGACAGGAAAATTGAAAATGTGTGATAAAAAATCACATTTATAAAGTAAATGATGAAATGATCACAGGAAAATTGGAACTTTGTGATAAATAATTAAAATGTGAGGGTTAGGTTAGGTATCATTGAAATTTGGCGGTGGTGAACGATGATTATAAAGTTAAAGTTAAAATAGTGACAGAAAAATTGAAAATGTGTGATAAATCATTAAAATTTTGGGATATTAACTGAAAATTTGTAAGAAATAATTAACAATTTACAGTAATTATAGAAACTTATAACAATTAAAATATTGACAGTAATAATGATAATCTGGATAATGATAATTTTCAAGTACTTGATTGAAATTTTGACAGAATTGAAAATTTATAAGCAATACTTGAAATTTTGGCATCCATCACTGAAACTTTGAAGTAATAATTGAAATTTTGACAGAATTGTAAATATGTGAGAAATATATAAAATTTTCACAGTAAAACTTCTAATTTTGGTTAATCATTGAAAATAACTGATATTTACACAGCACTAGATACAATTTTGGTGTAATTACATATTGAAATTTTGGCAGAATAATTAAATAAATGTGGGAAATAATTTTCATTTGGTACCTAATCGATAAAATTTGACAATGCTAAATTGAAATTTTAATGTAAACGTTGAAATTAGACTGAAACATGACAGAAACATTGAAAATTTGTAAATCATTAAAGTATTGGAATATTAACTGAAAATTTGTAAGAATTAATTAACAATTTACAGAAATTATAGAAACTTATAACATTTAAAATATTGACAGTAATAATGATAATCTGGATAATGATAATTTTCAAGTACTTGATTGAAATTTTGACAGAATTGAAAATTTATAAGCAATACTTGAAATTTTGGCAGCCGTCACTGAAACTTTGTAGTAATAATTTAAATTTTGACAGAATTGTAAATATATGAGAAATATATAAAATTTTCACAGTAAAACTTCAAATATTGGTTAATAATTGAATGTGTCGAAATTATTAAAAATTTGTTAGAAATAACTCATAAATTAGCCTAATAACTGATATTTACACAGCACTAGATACAATTTTGGTGTAATTACATATTGAAATGTTGACAGTATAATTAAAAAAATGTGGGAAATAATTTTAATTTTATACCTAATCATTAAAATTTGACAATGCTAAATTGTAATTTTAATGTAAACGTTGAAATTTTGACAGAATAATTGGACATTTTTGCGAAATACTTAAATTTTTGGCAGAATATTTGAAAATTTATAAGAAACATTTAAATAACTTACAGCTACAACTTAGGGTACCTACCCTAACCGAACTTGACCCAACCTAACCTACTTTTGATTTTCTCACTTATTTAATACTGAAACTTTGTCAAATTTTCATGTTTTGGCTTGGGTACTTGCATACCCAGATAGTTTTCTATTTTTTTTCTTCAAAACGTAGGTTAGATTAGGTTAGGTTAGGTCTCTATTACAGAAATTTTTGAAAATATATTTATTGTGTATTTAATATTAGATTTGTTTCAGTATACTTGAAGCTAATTCTCCTTAAAATTTGACAAAGTTTCAGTATTAAATATGTGAGAAAATCAAAAGTAGGTTAGGTTAGGTTAGGTATCATTGAAATTTGGCGGTGCTAACGATAATTATAAAGTAAACGTTAAAATAGTGACAGGAAAATTGAAAATTTGTGATAAAAAATCACATTTATAAAGTAAATGATGAAATGGTCACAGGAAAATTGGAACTTTGTGATAAATAATTAAAATGTGAGGGTTAGGTTAGGTATCATTGAAATTTGGCGGTGGTGAACGATAATTATAAAGTTAAAGTTAAAATAGTGACAGAAAAATTGAAAGTTGTGATATATCAATAAAATTTTGAGATATTAACTGAAAATTTGTAAGAAATAATTAACAATTTACAGTAATTATAGAAACTTATAACAATGAAAATATTGACAGTAATAATGATAATATGGATAATGATCATTTTCAAGTACTTGATTGAAATTTTGACAGGATTGAAAATTTATAAGCAATACTTGAAATTTTGGCAGCCATCATTGAAATTTTTGAGTAATAATTGAAATTTTGACAGAATTGTAAATATGTGAGAAATATATAAAAATTTCACAGTACAACTTCAAATATTGGTTAATAATTGAAATGTGTCGAAATTATTAAAAAATTGTTCGAAATAACTCATAAATTAGTGTAATAACTGATATTTACGCATCACTAGATACAATTTTGGTGTAATTACATATTGAAATTTTGACAGAATAATTTTAAAAATGTGGGAAATAATTTTAATTTTATACCTAATCATTAAAATTTGACAATGTTAAATTGTAATTTTAATGTAAACGTCGAAATTTTGACAGAATAATTGGACATTTTTGCGAAATACTTAAATTTTTGGCAGAATATTTGAAAATTTATAAGAAACATTTAAATAACTTACAGCTACAACTTAGGGTACCTACCCTATCCTAACTTGACCCAACCTAACCTACTTTTGATTTTCTCACTTATTTAATACTGAAACTTTGTCAAATTTTCATGTTTTGGCACATTGCTTGGGTTCTTGCATGCCCAGATAGTTTTCTATATATTTTTTCCAAAACGTAGGTTAGGTTAGGTTAGGTCTCTATTACTGAAATTTTTGAAAATTTATTTATTGTATATTTAATATTAGATTTGTTTCAGTATACCCGAAGCTAATTCTCCTTAAAATTTGACAAAGTTTCAGTATTAAATATGTGAGAAAATCAAAAGTAGGTTAGGTTAGGTTAGGTATCATTGAAATTTGGCGGTGCTAACGATAATAATAAAGTAAACGTTAAAATAGTGACAGAAAAATTGAAAATGTGTGATAAATCATTAAAATTTTGGGATATTAACTGAAAATTTGTAAGAAATAATTAACAATTTACAGTGATTATAGAAACTTATAACAATTAAAATATTGACAGTAATAATGATAATCTGGATAATGATAATTTTAAAGTACTTGATTGAAATTTTGACAGGATTGAAAATTTATAAGCATTACTTGAAATTTTGGAGTAATAATTGAAATTTTGACAGAATTGTAAATATGTGAGAAATATATAAAATTTTCACAGTAAAACTTCAAATATTGGTTAATAATTGAAATGTGTTGAAATTATTAAAAATTTGTTAGAAATAAGTCATAAATTAGCGTAATAACTGATATTTACGCATCACTAGATAAAATTTTGGTGTAATTACATATTGAAATTTTGAAAGAATAATTAAAAAAATGTGGGAAATAATTTTAATTTTAGACCTAATCATTAAAATTTGGCAATGTTAAATTGTAATTTTAATGTACGTTGAAATTTTAACATTTTATATAGAATAATTGGACATTTTTGCGAAATACTTAAATTTTTGGCTACAACTTAGGGTACCTACCCTAACCTAACTTGACCCCACCTAACCTACTTTTGATTTTCTCACTTATTTAATACTGAAACTTTGTCAAATTTTCATGTTTTGGCACATTGCTTGGGTACTTGCATACCCAGATAGTTTTCTATTGTTATTTTTCAAAACGTACGTTAGGTTAGGTTAGGTTAGGTCTCTATTACAGAAATTTTTGAAAAATTATTTATTGTATATTTAATATTAGATTTGTTTCAGTATACCTGAAGCTAATTCTACTGAAAATTTGACAAAAGTTTCAGAATTAAATAGGTGAGAAAATCAAAAGTAGGTTAGGTTAGGTTACGTTACGTTAGGTCTCTACTACAGAAATTTTTGAAAATGTATTAATTGTATATTTAATATTAGATTTGTGTATTGACAAGTGTTTTTTTTTTTGCTGATTTACTAACCAACTATAGGATATTACATTGCCGGAATATCAGACCAATGACTTACATTCTTGGGGAAATATATGCCCACAAATATGGTATTTAATACTTAAAAGGCGAATTTCGCCTATTTTCAAAATCAAATATCCAAAGAGTCCCCTCGCATTATATTTATTTTAGTGCCACTGAAAAGAGCATATATTTTTGCTACTGGAATCATCTTTTTATTTGTTGGCACCTTTTAGGTAAAAGCAAGAAAAATGTCTTTTCAATTTATTTTCTATTTTTAAAATCAAATATTCAAAATGAATCCCCTCGAATTATATTTATTTTAGTAACACTAGAAAACGCATATTATTTTCTACTGGAATCATATTTTTATTTGTTGCGACCTTTTAGGTAAAGGCAAGAAACATGTCTTTTCTGATTTTCTATTTCTTTGCTATTTTCAAAGTCTAATGTCTAAAAAGAGTACCCTCGAACTCGATTTATTTTAGTACCACAGGAAAGAGCTTTTTTTTTCTACTGGAATCATCTTTTTATTTTGGCACCTTTTAAGTAAAAGCAAGAAAAATGTATTTTTAATTTATTTTCTATTTTCAAAGTCAAATATCCAAAATGAATCCCCTCGAATTCTATTTATTTTAGTAACATTGGAAAAAGTATATTTTGTTCTACTGCAATTATATTTTTATTTGTTGCGACCTTTTAGGTGAAGGCAAGAAACATGTGTTTTCTGATTTTCTATTTATTTGCTATTTTCAGAGTCAACTATCCAAAAAGAGTCCCCTCGAATTCTATCTGTTTTAGTACCACTGGAACAAGCTTTTTTTTCCTACTGGAATCATGTTTTTATTTGTTGGGACCTTTTGGGTAAAGGCAAGAAAAATGTCTTTTCCGATTTTCATCGGAAAATCATCTATTTTCCAAATCAAATATCCAAATAGAGTCCTCTCGAATTCTTTATATTTTAGTACCACTCGAAAGAGCATATTTTTTTCTACTCTTATAATATTTTTATTTGTTGGAACCTTTTAGATAAAGCAAGAAAAATGTCGTTTCTGATTTTCTATTTCTTTACTATTTTCAAAGTCAAATATTCATAATGAGTCCCCTCGAACTCTATTTATTTTAGTACCACTGGAAAGGATATATTTTTTTCTACTGGAATCATCTTTTTAATTGTTGGCACCTTTTAGGTAAAGGCAAGAAAAATGTTTTTTATGATTTTCTATTTATTTTCTATTTTCAAAGTCAAATACCCAAAAAGAGTCCCCTCGAATTCTATTTATTTTAGTACCACAGGAAAGAGCATATGTTTTTCTACTGGAATAATCTTTTTATTTGTTGGGACCTTTTAGGATTTGTTTTGCCTTCACCAAAAAGGTTCCAACAAGTAAAAAGGTGATCATTTCAGTGGTGCCAGACTAAATAGAATTCGAGGGGACCGTTTTTAGATATTTAGCTGTAAAAATAGGCAAAATTCGCAAAAAAATAGGGTAAAAATTCTTGTTTTTTTTTGTCTATATAGCCGTGTTTAAAATTATATTGAAAATATTAAACCACCAATTGGTAGATTAATATCGCAGGTATCTAATTTTATAATTGTTGCATAACCGTAAATAGTTTATTTCGCCTGGACAAAAAACTCGAATCACTCAGTATATTGAGGGTAAAGTATAAAGAACAAACGGGTGGTTGATGACTCGACCCCCATTGTACAGTGGCCAACCCTTTCTAGAAACGAGGATATAACCTGCCAAAAATCTGTACAAACCTCCCCTTGTATTGACCACATGATAGTTAGTCAAATTACATGCTAATAGTAATAACCGAATTGGGCGCGACGTGTTCCATAAATCAAGGCAACAAAAGAAAGGTTACACCACCGCAGGGCAGTGGTCATCTGATTGATGGGATGGGCCCAATTTCGCTTTCCCTCCTGCTATCAGGGGGAAGCAATCTGCATTGATCATGTACATATCTCATTCTGCAGATATGATGGACGTAATTCATTCCTCAAGAGGGAGAGGCTTCGATATAACAAGTGTACTCTCGCTTTTCTCCTTTACGTAATGAGCCAAGGGAGCAAATCGCCTCCGGTGCCAAACCCGTCTTGAAACTTGATTTCTGTATAATTCCGCAGGAAATATTGCGAAATTCTCGTTGAACGTAATAAAAATTGTGGAGAAATGCTGTACATCATGCGCTGAAGTCATTTATTGTATCATTTTGTGAGGACCTGTATGAAATCGGCGCAATTATATCAGACAGATTATTAAACGAAAATGAATTACTTGTCTCTACTTTCTTGCTTGTGCCCGTTGATTATCGTATTAACATAAATATTCCAAATAATTACAGCCTTTTACGTGCCAATTTATAACACACGAACTATTTACGATCTTCTTCATCTTATTATTTCAACATTTCTTGTAAGTTTACGCTCATTTCATACTTCTAAATTATCGATGATAATGTCAAAATTTTCATCGATAATGTCAAAATTTCTATGATTACTCTAAGTTCTTTAATTATTTCTCACAAATTTTAAATGATTATAACGCTTTATTCACGCTTCGGATTCTGCACGATTCTGCTAAAATTTGAATTATTAATCACAAATTTTCAATTATGTTAACAAAACTTACATGATTACTTTACAATCTTCAATGATTATGCCAAAATTTTCATTGTCACTGTCAAAATTTATATGATTACTTACTGTGAGGTGTTCAAACATTCCTCACAATTTTCAATTAATCTGCCAGAATTTTAATTATTTCTCACAAATGTTTAGTCAAAATTTCAATGCCAACTGAAAAATTATTAGTTGACACCGCCAAATGTTAATTATTAGGTACTAACAAAATTTTCAAAATTTATCACTTGTTTTCAAGTATATCCAAACTTCAATTATTTCAGTCAACATTTGAGTTATATCTCACAAATTGTCAATTCTCTATAGTTTATTCTAAAATAATCCAAGATTAGCCAAAGTGTTTATTGTTGCTATTAACATTTCTATTATTACTCTGCCTGAATTTCTCCAAAATGTTCAATAATTCTGTCAAAATTTCAACGCCAACTTAAAAATTATTGGTTGGCACCGCGAAATTTTAATTATTACTATCACAATTTCCAAAATTTATCACATATTTTCAATTATATCCAAATTTCAATTGTTTCAATCAACATTTCAGCTATTTCTCACACATTGGCAATTCTGTATAGTTTATTCTAAAATAATCAATGATTAGCCAACATTTTTATTGTTGCTGTCAAAATTTCTATGATTACTGTAAGTTGTTTGAACATTTCTCACAAATTTTCAATTATTATGCCGGAATTTTAATTATTTCTCCCAAATATTCAATAATTCTGTCAAAATTTCAACGCCAACTTAAAAATGATTCGTGGGCACCGT
This sequence comes from Othius punctulatus, assembly GCA_951805005.1. Taxonomy (NCBI): domain Eukaryota; kingdom Metazoa; phylum Arthropoda; class Insecta; order Coleoptera; family Staphylinidae; genus Othius; species Othius punctulatus. The sequence goes on from OX638141.1 coordinate 17,687,466, forward strand.
CAAATTTTAATTATTACTAACAAAATTTTCAAAATTTGTCACTTATTTTCAATTATTTCAATCAACATTTCTGTTATTTCTCACAAATTGTCAATTCTGTATAGTTTATTCTAAAATAATCAATGATTAGCAAAATGTTTATTGTTGATGACAAAATTTCTGATATTGCCACAAGTTGTTTAATAATTTCTCCCAAATGTTCAATTATTTTGTCAAAATTTCAAAGCCAACTTGAAAATTATTGGTTTGCACCGCCAAATTTTAGTTATTACTATCAAAATTTCCAAAATTTATCACATATTTTCAATTATATCCAAATTTCAATTGTTTCAATCAACATTTCAGTTATATCTCACACATTGTCAATTCTGTATAGTTTATTCTAAAATAATCAATGATTAGCCAAAATGTTTATTGTTCAAAATTTCTATTATTGCTGTAAGTTGTTTAAACATTTCTCACAAATTTTCAATTATTCTGCCGGAATTTTAATTATTTCCCCCAAATGTTTAATTATTCTGTCAAAATTTCAACGCCAACTTAAAAATTATTCGTTGGCACAGATAAATTTTAATTATTACTATCAAATTTTTCAAAATTTATCACATATTTTCAATTATATCCAAATTTCAATTATTTCAATCAACATTTCAGTTATTTCTCACAAATTGACAGTTCTGTATTGGTCATTCTAAAATTATCAATGATTAGTCAAAATGTTTATTGTTACTGTCAAAATTTCGATGATTACCGTAAGTTGTTTAAACATTTCTCACAAATTTTCAATTATTCTGCTGGAATTTTAACTATTTCTCCTAAATGTTTAATTATTCTGTCAAAATTTCAACGCCAACTTAAAAAATATTGGTTGGTACCCGCAAATTTTAATTAATACTATCAAAATTTTCAAAAGTTATAACATATTTTCAATTATAATCAAATTTCATTTATTTTAATCAACATTTCAGTTATTTCTCCCAAATTGTCAGTTCTGTATAGTTTTTCTAAAATAATCAATGATTAGTCAAAATGTTTATTGTTGCTGTCAAAATTCCAATAATTACCGTAAGTTGTTTAATTATTTCTCACAAATTTTCAATTCTAGCAAAATTTTAATTATTTCTCACAAATTTTCAATTATTCTCAGCAAAATTTTAATTATTTCTCCCTAATGGTAAATTATTCTGTCAAAATTTCAACGCCAACTTAAAAATTTTTGGTTGGCACCGCAAAATTTTAATTATTACTATCACAATTTTCAAAATTTATCACATATTTTAAATTTTATCCAAATTTCAATAATTTCAATCAATATTTCAGTTATTTCTCACAAATTGACAATCCTGTATAGTTCATTCTAAAATTATCAATGATTAGCAAAAATGTATATTGTTGTGGTCAAAATTTCTATTATTGCCGTAAGTTGTTTTATTATTTCTCATAAATTTTGAATTATTCTAGCAAAATTTAAATTATTTCTCGCAAATTTTCATTTATCCTGTCAACGTTTACTTTAAATCTGCCGTTTTGCACCGAATTTAGCACCGAAAAACCTGTCGAATTTCAAACATTGCTGTAAAATTTTAATTCTGTCTAAGTTTTAATTATTAATCCTAAATTTCAATTATTATTGTAAACATTTCAATTATTTCACACAAATTATCAATTCTGTCAAAAATGCAATGATTGCTTTAAAATCATCAATGATAATGTCAAAATGTTCATAGTTAGTGTAAAAATTTCTATGATTACTATAAATTGTTTAAATATTTCTCACATATTTTTAATTATTCTGCCAGTTTAAATTATTTCGCACAAATTTACAATTATAGTGCAAAAATTTCAATGCATACTTTGAAATTATTGTTTAGCACTGCCAAATTTTAATTATAACTATCAAAATAATTTAATTATTTCTTACAACTTTTCAATTTCATCTAAAATTCAAACATTTCGGTCAACATTTCAATTATTTGTCACAAATTAGCATTTCTATCAAAACTTAAATGATTATTAAAAGTATTTAAATAATTATGCCAAAATTTTTATTGTTACTGTCAAAATTTCTAAGATTGCTGTAAGTTGTTAAAATGTTTCTTACAAATTTTCAAATATTCTGCCAAAAATTTAAGTACATACTTCGCATAAATGTAACACACGAACTATTTACGATTCGAATGAGCTCTTATTTCTTCATCTTATTATTTATAGCGTATAGCGTTATGAGCGTAGTTTTCGCTCATTTCATACACTTAAATTATCGATGTAGTGGAAGTTCTGGGAAAATTTTAGGCGAGGTTGGAAAATTTTGGTAAAAGCAACGAGACCCGGTAGAACTTATTTGTTATAGCAAAAGAAAGAAAGTAAGAGAAGAGTTTTTGGAAAAAAATATTCCCTGAAACCCCATTTATTTCGCCAAAAAGGGGTAAACTGACCCTTTTAGGAGGATGAACGAAAGTAAATAAAATTACCTACATTTTGCTGCAAAGAAAATATCGATACGACCATTTTGACAGTAGATATCGCAGTTTGAAAATTTCAGTAAATTTAATTGCAATTTTTTGCAAAAGTATTAGATATTTTTAGCTAAAATTTATATAGTTCTTTTTGAGCAATATGGGCTACCTACACCAAAAATTGTGTCCAATTCTATTGAGATTTGGCCGAAATGGCGTTTCATTCTTTTTTAACGTATATACAGTGTTTCCAAGATAAGGATTAACAGCATTAACATTAACTTTTACGGTTTCCGGATCCCATTATGTTGATTGTTATCTTGAACACACTGTATACGTATATTACGGGGGGGTGGGGTGAACATAACCCCGCAAAATATTAATAGTCTTTGAACATTGACAATAAAAGGGTCCCAAGATACAAACTTGTTGTTAATGATTTTAATCCCTATCTTGGACACCCCGTATATACGTTTAAAAAAAACGCCCTTTCGGCCAAATCCCAATAGAATTGGACACAATTTTAGGTGTAGGGCCCTATTGCTCAAAAAAGAACTATATAAATTTTAGCTAAAAATATCTAATAGTTTTGCAAAAACATGGACAATAAAAGGGTTCCAAGATACAAACTTGTTGTTAATGCTGTTAATCCTTATCTTGGACACCCTGTATATACGTTAAAAAAAAGAAACGCCATTTCGGCCAAATCTGAATAGGATTGGACACAATTTTGGGTGTAGGTAGCCCATATTGCTGAAAAAGAACTATATAAATTTTAGCTAAAAATATCTAATACATTTGCAAAAACATTGACAATAAAAGGGTTCCCAGTTTGTAGCTTACCTACTGATTTAAGTGGTCGAAAAAAATTAAAACATAAAAATAACCTCCAAAAGGGGTCAGTTAATCCCTCTTAAGGCAAAAAAGGGGTTGTAGGGAATATTTTTTCCAAAAACTCAGAGTTTTCTTACTTTTGCCATAACAAACAAGTTCCACCTTGCACCTTGCACCTTGCTTTTACCAAAAATTACCAACTTTTGTCCCGATTGACTCCATTATAAGACCGTTACGATTTTTTATAGTATACTTTTGAAATTCTTTTTGTTATACTTGAAATACTTTTTTTTTATATACTTTTGAAAATAACCTCTCGGTGTGTGGACGGCTATTGCCACAACACAAAACATTTCGCGGCCAATTTTAATAAATTGGGATATACGAGTAATAGCAGGTATCCAAGCGATCATCTCTAACCTTCCTAATTGGCAAATTTGAATATTGATTGAGTTCATTATCCTCATTTAATTTGACTTTATCCAATTTTTTGGTGTGCGCCACTTCATGATAATAATTAACATATCCAAGCAATTTAATTTATACTTCATACAACTGGGATACCCTTTACACAGTATGTTTATAATTGCCGAGGAATGCTGTAATGGCTTAACGGAGCGTGTATAAAAAGAAGCGCACAAATGTAAATAGCACGAATTGATGCATTTACGTCACAGATCTTCATTTTCTATTATCATGTATCACGGTTATGGATACATGTTAGGTGTTTAGCAACCCATGAACCATCAAGTGTGAAAAAATGTAAAAGCAAATCAAATTTAAGTGTTCAAGTGCCAACAAATGTAAGACATAGAATTTGATGAACATTTAAAAAAAATATGTAAAAATTTAAAAAAAACCTGACCTCTCAAGCTGTCCGTCCACTAGGTCGGAAACGCGCCGCGCCGCGGTTAAGATCAGTTTGCAAAGGTAAGCTCGTTTTTTTTAAATAGAGAATATTATCAAACTTTATTATGTCTTCAATAAGGAGGTTGGGGCAATGGGCAATACAGCCGTAAAGCGACATATGATTACATATAATTTGAACGACTTGGGGGAATCCCAAATGCTAACACTTCCTACTTTTCCAACATTTCCAACTTTTCCAAGGTACTAGCGAACTTTTCCAACTTTTCCATAAATTTTTCCTACTTTTAGACCGAACTTTTCTTGGCTTGCAACACTAAGCTCAACACATCAAATTTTTGCATTTCGTGCATTATGCATAGTAAATAGTTTTTAAGCCAAAATTTGTCGGCCGGTGTTATAATTTATTCTTTATAGGGTTGCCATAAAGGAAGAGCCATTTAGTCGGCTAAAACATGAACAATTTATTTTACAACTGTAATAAATCGCTTCATTTGCTATAAAATGCATCCCTTTCCATTTGCAAGAGCAGTTTTAAATAATCCGGTGCAGTGTGCTGGATGATATTTCTAATTTTCACTGCTCTCTGCCCTACTTGGCAAATAATAATAGTCTTTATACAAATCATTGTTCGTTTAATTTATTTTCAATTGTGAGAATGTCGAAAGTATTGAATTTCGTGGATCCAACAAAAAAATAATAGTCGGGGTTCCCTGGGGTACACGTATTCCGCTCTACTAATCATCTTGTTGCTGTTTCATTCAGAGAGGCATCGAATCCTTTTTGTTTCCCGAGCGCTCTGTGTTTGATCGATCCGAACAAGTGCAAAAGAAAGGCATTTCTCTTTGATTTAACATCGGAACTGTGACGGTTCTAGATGCAACGTGAACTTAATTGGCGCGGCATTGTGTTCCCACAGTGAGCGGCCGATTTGCCGCACGTTGGAAAAAGCCGACTTTCTATCGGCATTATTCTTCGTTGCTCTTCTCCTCGCGATTTCTTCGTGCCAAAGCGTGACTAATACCGGACACAAACAAACACACGCCCACCAGCGCTGGACGATGGTTGATTAAGGAGCTGGCCGACGGACGTATTGAATTAAAATGCTAATGGGCCGCACATTCATGGAGGAAGCGAGACGCTGTTCGTGGTTATGTTGGCATACGGTTAAATCGACCCTGTATATGGCGTTGATAATTGATCAATTGCACCGTAATTCCTTTAATTCGTGTTAATTGCGACGGCGCTATTCCTGGCCAAGATAGCAATGGAATAGGCTTATGAAGGCTTAGGAAGGCTTAGGAATTGAAGGTTGCCTTCAATTCCTTCACCAACAAGCAAATCTAGAATTCCTCTTTTTTACTTTATCAGAAATGATCATACATGATCGTTTAGTCATGTGCCGTTTATAAAATAGGAATTGGTACATAAAATAAAAATTTAAAATAATAAAACTGGTTATTTTTTTGTAGTAGAAGAAAACTGAGCTGGTGGGGTCATCTACAAAGAATGAGAAACACAAGGCCAGTTAAGAGTATATGACAAGCCACACCTGGAAAACGAAGAAGCAGAGGAAGACCAAGCCAAACATGGAACAACTCCAAAAACGCGATTTTGAAAAACAGAGGAAAAACATGGGCAGAGGCAAGAACAATGGCGAAAAACAAAAAGGAGTGGGCAAAATTTGTACATATGTAAAAAAAAACCTGTATTACACACCCTACACCATTATATGGTAGAAGGGATACTGATTATACAGGGTGAGTTTTTTCGGATGTTTAGTATGGGGATCTCGGAAACAAGCGGAGATAGAGGGACGATTAAATGGGGAAAGAATTGCAGTTTTACGAGCTCAATTTCATGAGCTTTTTGTTTTTTGGAAAAATTGCATGGCTAACTAGATATCTCGAAAAAATATATTTTTTGTTATTTCGTTCGGAGCATATTGCTCTGTTATTATTGACTTTAGAAAAAATGTGTAAAGGACAAAGTTATAGGAAATTATGTGCTTAATAATACAGTCTAACCGATTATTTTATTTAAGCTATAATTTTTGAGTAATGACACAAACTTGTGTTTTTTCTAATGGAAACCATAGTCGGGCATGACTTTATAAAAAGGCCTATTTTCAACGATCCTAGTGATATATCATATTACATAGGTATTTTTATAAATAATTAAATTATGGGATTTTTTTTTTCAGTTTCGTACTATTCCAAGTAGTACGCTATAGAAACAGTTGATAGATACAAACGACAATTATAGAGATGGACGATCTCCCGATCTCTCTGTTTTAGATTTTTATTTATGGGGAATGGTAAAAAATAAGGTGTATCAAACATCATACGTCACAGTAGATGACCTTAGAGAAGCTGTACTTACAAGCTACAAGTTTTTGCTAATATTGATGGACGCTCCGTTAGAAAAGCAACAAATTCTGTTTTAAAAAGGTGTGCATTAATCATAATGGTGAACCTTTTGAACATATTTAGTCTTAAATACTTTCATAACTTTAATTAGGTTGTTTTAGTACTACTTTAGTTACGTTCTAATATGCTTGTATGTATTGTTCCTCAATTTATCGTCTGTCATTCCCTGTTTAGTAGTTTTGTACTTAGGTAATTTTGTTTTATCAGAAATAATTTTTATATAAAATTGTAACTCCAACGAAATAAACATTTTACACCAAAATAATAATGTTTATAATTTCGAAATGAAAAGAAAAATTTTAATAACTAACTTGAATTTCATTATTTAACGCCTTGCGCATCTATCAATTGTTTCCATAGCCTACTTCTTGAATAGTTCGAAAATGAAAAGTAAAAAATAACGATAATTTAATTATTTATAAAAATAACTATATCAAGTGATATATCATTAGAATAGTTGAAAAAGCGCCTGTTTTATAAAGTCATGGCCAACTATGGTTTCCATTAGAAAAAACTCAACTTTGTCTCATAACTCAAAATTTATAGCTTTAATAAAATAATCGGTTAGATTGTGTTATTAAGCACATAATTACGTACAACTTTTTCCTTTACACATTTTTTCTAAAGTCAATATTAACAGATCCATAGGCACCGAACGAAATAACAAAACATATATTTTTTCGAGATATCTAGTTTGCCATGCAATTTTTTCAAAAAACAAAAAGCTCATGAAATTGAACTCTTAAAACTGAAATTCTTTCTCCATTTAATCGTTCCTCTATCTCCGCTAGTTTCCAAGATCCCCATACTAAACATCCGAAAAAACTCCCTCTGTATATTGTAGTACTCTTGAATTGTAGAGTTAAAGATTACGTGAATAAAGTCCGAAGGACGAGGTGCATTATCCAAAGATTGGGATTAAATTGAGTGGTATCCCTATTTGGAGAAACGGCTTTCTCGGCTCGAGTTTTTAACATATTCAAATTGCAGCCTCTGGATTATTTTGTGAAGACACGGGGCGAAAAATTTGCTTTATTTAAGACAACTTTATTTATATGTGCTGGTTGCATGATTCATAATTTATGTAATTGTCAAGATATTCGATTTATAGGAGGATTAATTAATCATATACCTTTAACTTGTTGTTTTTTTAATATTAATTTCAACGGGCGCAGTTCGCCCAATTTTTATGATGACAACTGAACCTTAACTGCGTCAAAGAATGCTTAAATTTTATGATCGGTCCATTCTCATATTAGCGACAGATACGTGGACCCTGAAGATCCAAAGAACGAAGGGTTTATACGCCTTTGAATTGTGGCTGCTCTGAAGGAAGCTTAGGATCTCGTGGGTAGAAAGAGAGCTTTCGGAGAAGAAATCGAAGCTTTGAAGAAGAGAAGCTCGTACAACTAGCAAATAAAGACTTTCTACGCCACGTCCTAAGAGAGGAGAAATATCTGCTACTGCACCTCATACCCAAAGGTATAATCGAGGACCGCCGCACAGTGGACGGAATTTCCAAGAAATTGGGATTTAATCTAAGGAACCTTCCAAAAATCTCAAAACCTTGTATGTAGGTGTATTTCGGACTTAGAAATAAGATTCTGAGGTAACGTTTGAGAAATTCTAAAAATTCAAAATGGCCGATCAAATATCTAAATGCATGTCCAATTTGAATTCTGTGTTGACAATAATTTCGAAAAAAAAATTGTTTACCTAGCTATTAACAATAGTTAACAAAATTTATAGATTTAATTCGAAGCAATAGATAAAAAATGAATTTTTACCAATGTTTTCCGAAAATGTCCATTGTTACTTTTTTTTTATTTGTTCTTACTTCACTGTCTTATGAAAATTAAGATATTTATTGTCGTTCAACACATTTTAGTGTCACTTTTACCAGTAATTGTCCAAGCATTTATCGATTATACAAAAAAATTCACGTTTTACCAAGAAAAATGCATTTTTTATATCTGTGATGGGTGGGAAAAACAGTCGAAAATTTGGGAAAATGAGTTTAAGTCAAATTATATTTCAGAAAGTGATGTTGTACATTGTGTTTGAAATAGTATATGTCACATTATTCAGTTAAGGCTTTTAAATAGGTTGGCAGTTTTAGTACAACTTTAAATGCTACGATTATTCGAGGGAAAAAGGTATAAGTCGACGCTTCCTTAAAATGCTAATTCTTAATGTTTTTCCCACCCATCACAGATATAGGCTGTAACTTTCACCGGGGTAGCTCGAGGCAGGTGTTTGCTTTGGAAAAAATGTCTGTTTACTTTATATTTTTTAGACCCTTAGGAATTTCTGGGGCAGGAGGGGGGCAATATTCTTTTTCGCTGCTAAACTTTATGTTAGAAATAAGGTAATATTAAATTAATTTCAAAAACTACTGGATTATACTCAATTGTTAATTAAAATACTTTTTAAATTAAATATACTTTATATTTTTTAGAGCCTTAGGAATTTCTGGGGCACAAGGGGGGCAATTTTGTTTTCGTTGCTAAACTTTATGAAATAATGTAATATTGGAAGCGGAAAATAAGGAAATAAGGTTCTTTAAGAAATAAGCTAATATTACATAAATTTCATAAACTACTGGATTTTACTAAACTGTTTGCAGAAAATTTGAGACACTATCACTTAGATGACTTTTACTGTTTTTTGTGTTTACTTTATATTCCATGGCACACTTGATAATCTTACAATAAAACAACTTTATGTTAAAAAACATTATTTTTCTGTACCGAATATACCATCATAGCCAACTTGTTATACATCTTTGGATTCAGAACAATAATCTCTACCAGAAAAAAAAAAGAAACAATATGTAACCGTTTGAACAAAAAAAGTTGGCGCTAAAATGAAAGTTGATATTGCAAAAAAAAAATTTGGACCACTTTATAGAATATGTGGAGCAATTTAATCTTGTTTTTTTTTTTAAATTAGCCAATAACTCGAGGAGTTATGGCTAGCGGCGTTTTTTAGTAGACACCCTGTATAAGACAATATATTTTTGCAATTGAGTAATTGTTAAATAATACTAAATACTCATGGAAATGCAAATAGTTGAGTAAAATACAGTAGTTTATGAAATTTATGTGATATTATTTCTAGCATAAAGTTTAGCAGCGAAAAAAAATATTGCCCCCCTCGTGTCCCAGAAATTCCTAAGGGTCTAAAATATATAAAGTACCCAGACTGCCCCGGTGAAAGTTACAGCCTATATAAAAAATGCATTTTTCTTGGTAAAACGTACATTTTTTGTATAATCGACAAATTCTTGGACAAGCTCCGTGAGGGGTGGGGGGCTATGAGGGCTATAGCTTAAGGCGGCAAAATCCAGGGGCGGCAATTTTTTTGAAAAATACCAAAGACCCAAGTCACATTAAAAAATAAATGTACAAATAAATAAATAAATGACGAACGAAAAAAAGGCAAATACAAGAAGTGAAGCATCTAACTACCTCCTTCAACTTCAAAGATTAGAAACGACTTTTTGGTCAATTTTATGCTGAGATATGTTGCTTGTGAATTTTATGCTGAACTAATAAGCTACAATAGTCTGAGATTGTATCAGTATATGTATAAGAACAAAATTTAACATTTATGAAAATTGAGCCCCAGTGAAAGCGAAAGTAACTTAGTATGAAGATGAAACGAACAGAAAAAAAAACGAAAAATCCCGTCAGATGAAACCAGAGCAGGAGATATAGAATTGATTGGTAGATAAAATTTCAGAATCAATCAATAGTACTAAAATTCTTTAAAAGTCCAACGTCCAAGAAGCACTTTGACATTGTGTGCAAAGCTTCAGTAGGTACCCTTAGAACATTTTACTTTTTCGGAAAATTTCACCTTAAAATCTATGAGCATTTTTTCTAGTATTAACTAGTAAATATTACTTCGAAAATTAACTGTGTCAATTGAACAAGTATCATCATACTACAAGAATGATTGTAATGTTCTTGGACGTTTTCGCTTTCTTGACGCTGTTTTATCTCTTTCATTTAACTGCAGTTCGAACTAAAATTTATTTCTGTGATATTTCTCATATTAAGGTTCATTAATTCTATAATTTAAGTAATAACATTAAGGACGTACTATTATTACTTAAACTATAAAATTTATTTATTTTTATATAATTTATCAAAGTATTGTTCATTTTCCCAAAGAGTTTCAAAGGTTACAATTAAAGTTTTAATACCGAGAGAAGTTTTAGATGAATCAATATTTTCACTCTGAAGCAATTGATGAACTCCTGAAGCGACTTCAAGAATTTGTTTAAATATAAGAACAAACACAAAATGGTACATTTTTAATTAGCAACGCGTCTAGCCATTTTGCTGTTGCATCAGATATTCTTTAAAATATTCTAAAATTGTCGGATATGTTAATTTAACTGCCTTAATGGCATAACTACGATTGCTTAATGGCAAGAGAAGCAAATATTCTGGGTCTTCAAATGGAAGATTATGCCACAATCGACCTCAAACATCATTGCTCGTACTGTGTATGCCACTTATTAACCTAATTGGAACTAGTACCATCCCACTCCAATCATGTTACTTATGGCGTATTATTTTTCTACTCCCTTAGTATTATTGTCTCGCAGCATTATGCAAATCGTTGCTCTGCACACTTCATCTGAAGGGAAACAAGCAATTCAACAACACAATGCAAAATAAATCCATAAACTTTCCGCCTCTCGCAACACGCCCGCACTCTCTTATTTATTGTTTCGATTTTAATAGCTGTTTGTCGGAGTTTTTGTATTTGCTCAGACTCGCATCCATCCACGCTTCCTGATCTCGCCGCATCTGCTGGGGCTCGAGGAAGTGGATGCTGCTGCTCTCTCCTCCCGCCTCGTGTAAAATGTACACGGATAGTCCGCGCAGAATGTGAAATGTGTTAATAACGTTTCATTGTGCAATTATGGAGACTATCTGCTCTAAATATAGTTCAACAGACTTTGCGCTGGATTGCCGTTGTCACGGTGAATAATTCGGTGCCGCAGAATGCCGCTAAGGAGATGCAATGTTGAAACGCTGCTTGAAATCGACCCGTCTAGACGAAACCGTAGAAAATTAATAAATATAGTGATTACGTTCCGAAACGGGCTAGTGGCCTGAGCATTTGTTTTAAATGAGAAACCCCAATTTTAAACACAAATACTAATTACCTACAATAATTAAACTATAATAGTTATTTATGCATTACGAGCATGGCCCCAACAAAAGGGGGCTGAGTTCCAAGGACGTTTGTCTATACTAATATCTAATACTAAAATCAATTATGTAAATATTAGTATTTTTTATTCTTTCTAAAGCCGCAAGTTTGTAACGTTAGATATGAAGCTAACAGTGGAGATTGCGTGGTTGCCTACAATAGCACCCTGGCGCGATATTTAATTCAATCGCCCCCTGTCTAATACTGTCAGTTTTCGTGTTAGAGAGCCTTAAATCGAATCAATCACTACTAGATTGTACACGAGCGGTCAAACCATGGCTCCCACAGAGGGGGGCTGACAGGGCAATAGCCTGGGGGCCCGGCTCGGCTTGTCATTCTGTAAAGTACTAGATATTATACAGAACGGAAAAACCGAATGTATGAACAGAAGACAAAACATGATTTGACAAAGTGACACTATACAAAAGTTATTGTTAAAAGACAGTTTTTTTAATATAATTTTATTTTTAACCTTATTAACAAATTAATTAAAACAATCAAAAAAATATTATTAGTAGCACAAGAATTGCTATAAGCAGTATATTAATGGTAATCTTTTTATGACAAAAAAAATCAGCAAACCTTAACAAATTCTACTGAAAAATGTTAATTTTTGTGTCAATGTTATCTTCAACGTAAATCGCATATTGGTAGCTTTTTTGCACTGGGACATGAAAAATAGACAAATTTTGGTAGTTGTTATTAAATAATTGTCAGGTTGTCACAGCTGAAGTTAAGAATATGACATATTTTGACAGTTGCAATTGAAAATTTGACAGATTTCAACGGTTGAGAATTTGAAGTATGTGAACTGTTGCACTTAAAAATCTGATGTTTACATTTTAAAACTGGGATATCAAAAATTGACAAAATTAACAGATTCGGGCAGTATCTATTGAAAAATTTGATAGATTTTCACAGCAGAAGCTTTGAATTTTATAGATTTTGAATGTCTCAATCAGGAATCGTTCCTATTTAGAAAGTTGTTAAAAATTTTACAGATTTTGACAACTATAATTGTAAATTTAGCAGATTTCGACAGTATTCAATTAAATTTGACATACAGGGTGATGTCCAAACATTTAGATGTAATTGGTGACATTAAAATGCCAATTTCGTCATAACAAATTAGAATTTGTTTGACTTATTTTTTATTATGACCTGATTTAAAAGAACATGATAAAAACAAAGAAATTCTCTGTAACTATACAGGGTGTCCAAGATAAGGGATTTCGACACTTTTCAATTAAAATTGACATACAGGTTGATGTCCAAACATTTAGATGTACTTGGTGTTATTAAAATGCCAATTCCGTCATAAAAAATTAGAATTTGCTTGACTTATTTTTTATTTTGACTTGATTTAAAAGAACATGATGAAAACTAAGAAATCCTCTGTAACTATACAAGGTGTCCAAGATAAGGGATTTCGACAGTTTTCAATTACATTTGACATACAGGGCGATGTCCAAACATTTAGATGTAATTGGTGATATTAAAATGCCAATTCCGCCATAACAAATTAGCATTTGTTTGACTTATTTTTTATTATGACTTGGTTTAAAAGAACATGATAAAAACAAAGAAATCCTGTGTAACTATACAGAGTGTCCAAGATAAGGATCAACAGCATGGGGATCTCGGAAACCGTAAAAGTTACAAAGGCGATTAAATTACAAAAAAAGTTGCGTAATTTAGTGGTCAGCAATATTCTTTTGAGAAAACCAGAAATTTCCGCTTACTTCCGGAGATATTCGACAAAATCCGAAATCTTGCGATTTTTTTTTTCTAACGTTATTTGAAATGGTATAAGAAAATTATAAAGTTGATGGTGATTTCTTCGAAACGAAACGTTGTACTAAAAATGTATAAAAGCTGTCTTGTAGAGCTAAAAAAGTGGCAATGAGTAAGTGCCTTTTGTTTTTTTTATACCTTTTCAAATAACTTCCATAAAACATAAAAACGATATCGCAAAATTTCTGATTTTGTCGAATATCTCCGGAAGTAAGCGGAATTTTCGGGTTTTCTCAACAGAATATTACTGATCACTAAATTGCGCTACTTTTTGTAACTTTTACGGTTTGCGAGATCCCCATAATGTTGATCCTTATCTTGGACACCCTGTATAGTGGTTGGAAATAAGACATAGGTTTATAAACATGTTTTGCTTCGTATAGCATCCCACATCACACCCTTAAGTTTTTAGCATGCATTTTGAAGCACCTTGCATATCCGTAAAAGGGGTTATGCAGCGATTATCACTTCGCAGTATTCATTACTTTGTATAAATACAAAAGAACAAATTGATATTTTAAATTTCACCTATTTAAACTGCTTGTTATTTAATGATTCTTTCATTGAAAGTAGCCCTAACTCATTTATTCACTTTGAAACTATTTCAAAATTTTTAACTATGCTTCTTATTATTATTATTTGTTGGATTGATCGATGTGGCTTTTATTTGTTGAAAATTCATAATTAGAAATGTATAAAATAAAGTTACGCACTTTTTAATTTTCAAAACTGTTTTAATTGTTCGCAACAGATTCGCCACACTGTGGCTTCTTCAATTCTTCAATTCTGTTGAATTAGCCATTTTACACCAATATTCAAATTCCTTCTCATTTAAATTATTAATTTCTGAATTCGTTAATTTTTAATCCATTGAGCAAGTACCACCAAATTTTTTAAATGTTTTTAGTTAGTTGTAGTTGCTTAGTACCTGCAAACTTGTTTGTCTTTGATGACATCAGTCGACAATAAAATCGGTCTCACAAATGATAAAATGGTGAAGCAACTATACTTGAAAGTATAACTTTCAAGAATATGAAGAGAGATTATTATTATTATATCTCTTTATTCGCAACAATAGTTACAGAAAAACTTAATGTACTTTGATTAATTTAAAATTATTATTGTTTTTACAAGAGCGATATAGTGTTAGATTAATAAATAGTTTATTATGATATAAAGAAAAAGATTTTGGTTTCGTTATAGCGCTAGCGTAAATAATTAGTATTTTTTTATTTCATTTCAAGTTATAAATTAAATCAGGTGCCATGTACAATTCAAATTTAAAACGTCCAACTCTCAGAAGACTTAAAAATGAGAAAGATTTAAACTTAAAGCTGAGTAAGAATCGAAAATATCGCGAGGTCATCAATCCAAAACTACTTTTTACGGATCTAAAAATGAAGATACCGTAATTGCCGCTACTGATCGCGGTAAGATAGTGATAATAATAATTATAACATTGAAGTCCAAACAGAAAATCAGTGTCAAATTGATTGAAGAGCTTAAATATCAATCGAAGAAGAAGGCAATGTTAGATGAGAACCTGTTGCATCTGATCAACAAATCTAACAACAAATCGAAAACTACTTTTTAGGGATCTAAAAATGAAGATACCATAATTGCCGCTACTGATCGCAGTAAGATAGTGATAATAATAATTATAACATTGAAGTCCAAACAGAAAATCAGTGTCAAATTGATTGACGAGCTCAAATATCAGTCGAAGAAGAAGGCAATGTTAGATGTGAACCTGTTGCATCAGATCAACAAATCGCAAGTGGTAATCCTAGTATTGTAAAGTATTTACAAGACAGTTGAAATAAGTTCGATTAGACTTCTGAATGCAATTTACGACAGAAAACTTCAAGGTATATTTGTCAGAATCTGTTTCAACTTTAAATTGTTTTGTACAGTAGGTACTGTTTCTTTAGCTGATAGATGGTTCAGCAGATGGGCAAATTCATTGAAAACAAGGCAAAGAAACACAACTAGCATTTCCAAAATGATTTGGATAAGTATGTTGATTTTAACCTCAGAAGAGTAAGAGGCGTTACAAGGAGGGACAAAATCAGAAACACCCAAATCAGAGAAGAGTTGAAAGTAGAATCGTTAGAGGAATTTATGGCAAGAAGAGAACTGAGCTGGTGGGGTCATCTACAAAGAATGAGAAACACAAGGCTAGTTAAGAGAATATGGGAAGCCAGACCAGGAAAACGAAGAAGCAGAGGAAGACCAAGACAAACATGGAACAACTCCATAAACGAGATTCTGAAAATCAGAGGAAAATCATGGGCAAAGGCAAGAACAATGGCGAAAAACAAAAAGGAGTTGGCAAAATTTGTACATATGTATATGGTAGAAGGGATACTGATTATATATATGTTGATTTTAGTGACATCATTGAAAATATTGCGTCGAGAAGGCTAGAAATTATACTTTAAGATAATATTTGATACTACTATGGGGTGTCAAGCTAGCTTTGGTACCAAATAAAGGGGGCCCATCAGAAATCCCGACCTAGGGGCCGGGAATTTAGAATGGGGGTCAAACATTTGTCTAAACAAAAGTCTGTGAAATACCAGAAGTGTGACCGCCATATAAGCGTGATTTTTAATTTGAGTGGCCCTTTTGTAGTTGT
The DNA here is from genome assembly GCA_951805005.1 of Othius punctulatus. Classification (NCBI taxonomy): domain Eukaryota; kingdom Metazoa; phylum Arthropoda; class Insecta; order Coleoptera; family Staphylinidae; genus Othius; species Othius punctulatus. The sequence continues at coordinate 17,703,716 of OX638141.1, forward strand.
GATTGGCCCTGACCATAGTATCAGTCGAGTACTGGATTAAAAACGGCCTACGTTACGACACATAACGGCCGCCCTAGATCTTAGGTAAGCCGTCTCTGAATGTTTCTCCCGACTGAAAAGTTTACATATTAATTTCTATTTTTAATTTGATACTTAAAACGCTCGTTGAAAATCCTCGTAGCGACAGCATAGGCACAGCTCGCAATTTTAAATGTCAAATAATTTCATATCTGTTGTATTCAAAAGCTGAGTATCGACCCACACGACTGCCCTCACGCGATAGAATTAGAATTAGGAGTATGTATGTACTCTTAACCAAGGACAAAATTTAAACAAGTTTTGATAAACTGTTTTCAAAATATTTAGCCGCACCCCTTTTTTGCGACCCTGTATATGCCAAGCCTTTCACAAGTGTCTTCTAAATCTAATGCAATCGTTTCTTTCGGTAACTTAAAAAATACAGATGATAAATTCACAACCCATACTCTGCTCTCGTACATTATAAGCTCTAGCTAGATGATAAATGTCCCAGGCAATTCGGGCCAAATTCCAGCAATCTATAGACGACATGCAGAACCATAAATAAAGCTTTTTCTTTGTTAACATCTGGGTCTCCTTAAGTATTCGATGTCGACGAACCCCTTCACGATTCCCATTGGTGAAATTATCGGTTGGTGCGCCGTCCATTAAATATTTTCGCGCGATGCTAATAAACTTTGCTTCGAGCAATTAAAATTACGTTCTAATTAGATGCAAATTAAGATGCAATTATGGCCGCTTTATGGTTTCATTAGCCTGTTGGCGGTGTCCGCACGCCTCGCGTCAAGACGCTCCAGTTTCCAAGAGTTCCAGTTATCAATCCATCAAGACTCTTCGGATTAGCGACCAGACCGGTCGATATTAGCGCTAATGACTTCTTTATTGCTGCGGCTCACTGCATAGACTAGGCATCTCTGTCGTTGATTTTTCTCTAGTCGAACGTTTCCCATAGCAACGCGTTCGCAATTTTTCACTTCCCCCCCTGACCTCCCGCGTCCCGGGGTTGCGTTGCAAAATCCCGTAAGCCTGTTACTTACATGTGTATAGAAGCCATAAATCCGCGGCATAATTAAGGCCTCCCATAATTACATATTGTGAGTAAGTCCGGCGGAATTTATGCGGGGGAGTTAGGGTGAGTCGACCACTCATCGCATGCACGTTAAATATCTTTCATAAAATAATTTTGGAATTTTCTCTAGATTTCATTACAATAGTATATTATGAAATTAGTTTACAATTCATAGGATTATGGCATGGTTGGCTCATGAGCGAAGCGAATGGAGCTATGTATCAGAGCTATTATCAGAATTGAAGAACTTGCGTGAAGTGTCACATTGTCAGGTGACAACGAAAATTTCAAGGATAGTGCGAATTTGCCTATTTTTTTACTTTGTTCACGTTGTCAATGGTTATAGTAAATAAACTGAAAATGTAAACATTTTATTCACCCATTCGATTAAAGTGTAGTTTTAACGATGAGATTCAATATACATAATGAGCATTTTAATAATGCGAATTGGAAAAATATAGATTATTTAAGCGGGACAATTTCCATGAATATTAAGTTTCATACAAGAATATTAATCACCTATTAAAGTTAACTAGAGTTGTTAAAAGTATTATCACTAACTCTGCATTGCTATACTAGAAATTTATAAAACGTATACGTTTGTAAAACGTATAACTTTTTAATCAATATTTGCAATTATTCCGAACGAATTGATTCATCTGTATGCCTCGCTCCAACTTCAACGTAATTTTTCATAGTAAAAGACGTCCAGATAAGAAATGGCTACAATTCGCTCGCTGATTTAAAATTTCATTTGTAGTGCCTTTCTCTAGCAGCTGATTTATTGGACGATTTTTCAATGATATATGAAAAACTTCGCTTTCATTCAACCTGAAAATGCCATTTCTTTTTTCGTGCAATTCATCTTGCCCCATATGAAAAGCGAGCAAATTTAAAAGCATATATATTATATACAGGGTGGCCCAAGTATCCTCGCTCGGACCACTTTAAACTCTTGATTTCCAACAATTTCCGAGGTTAGCATGGTGGCTAGGTTCACAAGAATACACTGTATAATAATTGTTTTGAGAAACTATAACCAATGTCGTTAAAATCTCGTTAGCTTTGCTCTAAATACACAGAACGAATTTCAACAGAAATGAACATAATCAATACCGACTGGCCAGTTAAACATAATCCTCCGCATATCAACATTAATTTTCTTTTGGCAACTTCACTTTGACATTTTTTTATTATCACGATTTAATTGTAAATTTTAAAATTAAATGAGAAATATTCTTTTTCTTCATCACAAATATTTGCATAAACTAATAAATAATATTCCTTAATACACATTAATTCCAACAACTATCTAAATGAAATTCTATTTGTGCCAAATGATTTATAAATGTACTCGAATAAATCTCCAAATACTTAAAAATTAATTAACGATTTAATTGTAAATTTTAAAATTAATTGAGTAATATTGTTTGTCTTCATCACAAATATTTGCATAAACTAATAAATAATATTCCTTAGTACACATTAATTCCAACAAATATCTCAGTGAAATTCCATGTGTGCCAAATGATTTATAAATGTACTCGAATAAATGTCAAAATACTTAAAAATTGCCGTTAATTGCAAAAAAAGTAGACAAGAAATTTTCGGCTCGTTGAACAACAGTGATGTTAGAAGTCAGGCAAGTGTATGTGTCATTAATCACAATTAAACAACTGACTTCAGCGAAAATTATTGTATTTGGTGAACTGGTGAGGCCAAAGTGTACCCCGAAACACTGTATCTGAATCATTTATAGCTTTGGTTTCATCATCTAGAAGAGGCATTTTAATACTTATAAGTATAAAAGTAGTATAAAAGTTTTGAACTGAATGCCAACTTTGAAAGATGTTCATATTTAAAAGAATATTGGGTTATGAAAAACCACATTTATACAATAACATTTTGAGAGAAAAACAAATACAGGAAACTGTTTTTGTCTACTTGTTTTGCAATCAACTGTATATGAATAAAAAGCCAACTTTACACAAAAAGGGGTAAACAAGTGTTTACCAAATGATTATCATGGAGATGAATTTGGATGTTTCTAGGGAAAGAGAAATAATGTTTTTTTTTTCTAGATTCAATTTTTTTATGGTAATAAAGAAATAATTTGGATGTTTTCTAGGGAAATAGATTAAATAATGGGTTTTTCTAGATTCATTTTTTTTATTTGGCAGATGGTCTAATTGATGACCATGGCACTGTTAAGATTTGGCAGATGGTCTAATTGATGACTATGGCATTGTTAAGATTGAATGTCCTTACAATAATGCAGGCAATTTAGCTCCATTAGAAGCAAATGAAGAGTTTGCAGCAACAACATAATTGTATATGGTAATGAAGAAAGAATTTGGATGTTTTCTAGGGAAAGAGATTAAATAATGGGTATTTTCTATACCTTTTCAAGTTCAAATTGAGACCAATCAAGTTCAAATTGAGACCAATCAATTTCAAATTGAGACCAATCAATTTCAAATTGAGACCAATCAATTTCAAATTGAGACCAATCAATTTCAAATTGAGACCAATCAATTTCAAATTGAGACTAAACAAAATAAAGTTGACAGTAAACAATATCAAGTTGAGAGTAAACAAATAAAATTTATCATGACAACTTGATATTGTTTAGTGTCAACTTGATTTTGTTTAGTCTTAATTTGAAATTGATTGGTCTCAATTTGAAATTGATTGGTTTCAATTTGAAATTGATTGGTATCAATTTGAACTTGATTGGTCTCAATTAGAAATTGATTGGTCTCAATTTGAACTTGATTGGTCTCAATTTGAACTTGAAAAGGTATAGTTTCATTTTTTTTATTTGAGAGATGCTCTAATTGATGACAAATGAAGAGTTTGCAGCAACAAGGATGTATCTGTATTTTCATGCTAAAATGTGTTATGTGCGTTATCATATAATCAATATTAAATAATTGTATATGGTAATGAAAAAATAATTTTGATGTTTTCTAGAGAAAGAGATTAAATAATGATTTTTTCTAGATTCCATTTTTTTCTTTGGGAGATGGTCAAATTGATGATCATGGCATTGTTAAGATTGAATGTCCTTACAATAATGCAGGCAATTTAACTCCGTTAGAAGCAAATGAAGAGTTTGCAGCAACAAGGATGTATCAGTATTTTCATGCTAAAATATGTTATGTGTGTTATCATCCCATGCAAAAAAAACTCTTTAGCGGTTGGTGCAATAAAAGAGTTTCTATCGGCCATATTTTTGACTGGGTTGAAGAATCTACACATACCTCTATCATACCTCTATCTTATTTGGCGCAAGAAGGCTGTTGTATATTGTATACTATTATACATTGATGTATATAGAGTTTTAGAAAATAGAGATACCACTTTGTTGCAGCATAGCTTTCAATTTCTACTAAAATTTCTATTAAAGTACTAAAATTTCCAATAAAGTACTAAAATTTCTACCAAAAAAAAAAAAAAAAAAGTTAATATACATTTCTGTAGCTTTGTGCCTATGTATTTTATATATCGAATTTTAGAAATTAGAGATACCACTTTGTTGCAACATAGCTTTTAATGTCTACTACAATTTCTATTAAAGTACTAAAATTTCCACTAAAGTACTAAAATTTCTGAAAAAAAAAAAAAAATAATATACACTTCAAATGAAAGCAAATGAAGAGTTTGCAGTAATAAGGATGTAGCTGTATTTTCATGCTAAAATGTGTGCAAATGTATACCACTTTGTTGCAACATAGCTTTCAATTTCTATTAAAATTTCTATTAAAGTACTAAAATTTCCACTAAAGTACTAAAATTTCTGCAAAAAGAAAGTTAATATACACTTCAAATGAAAGCAAATGAAGAGTTTGCAGTAATAAGGATTGTATTTTCATACTAAAATGTGTGCAAATGTGTGGTGCAATGAAAGAATTTATATCGGCCATATTTTTGAGTGGGTTAAAGAATCTACACATACCTCTAAACTTATTTGGCGCAATAACTTTTTGTATGTATACTAATATATCACATACATTGATTCATACAGAATTTTAGAAAATTGAGATGCCACTTTGTTGCAACATAGCCTTCAATTTCTACTAAAATTTCTATTAAAGTACTAAAATTTCCCCTAAAGTACTAAAATTTCTGCAAAAAAAGGTTAATATACACTTCAAATAAAAGCAAATAAAGAGTTTGCAGCAATAAGGATGTATCTGTATTTTCATGCTAAAATGTGTGCAATTGTGTGGTGCAATGAAAGAATTTCTATCGGCCATATTTTTGAGTGGGTTAAAGAATCTAAACTTATTTGGCGCAATAACTTTTTGTATGTATACCAATATACCATATACATTGATTCATATAGAATTTTAGAAAATAGAGATACCACTTTGTTGCAACATAGCTTTTAATTTCTACTACAATTTATATTAAAGTACTAAAATTTCTGCAAAAAAAAAGTTAATATACACTTCAAATGAAAGCAAATGAAGAGTTTGCAGCAATAAGAATGTATCTGTATTTTCATGCTAAAATGTGTGCAAATGTGTGGTGCAATGAAAGAATTTCTATCGACCATATTTTTGAGTGGGTTAAAGAATCTAAACTTATTTGGCGCAATAACTTTTTGTATGTATACCAATATACCATATACATTGATTCATATAGAATTTTAGAAAATAGAGATACCACTTTGTTGCAACATAGCCTTCAATTTCTACTAAAATTTATACTAACGTACTCAAATTAAGAGATTACCTCTAGTTTCAGTGAATAGAAACAAATAAAAAATTTCTACTCGAGTTTGGAAAACTTTAACATTTGAATACTAATTTGAGTTTGGAAAACTTTAACATTTGTATACTAATTTGAGTTAGGAAAAGTGGAATATTTCCTAACTAGTGGGAAATAATATTTTAACATTAAAATACTATAATAATCAATGAAATTATGTTTACCTTTTTTCCAGAACTTTATTTATATATTTATTTCTTAGTCTTTTCTGTAAATATCAAAATCTAATTTACTTTCAATTCTTATTATTCTAATATCTAAAATGGAAGACAATTGTCAATTTATTCTTCATATGTGAACTTTATTGACTCAAATTCGGAATATAAAATAGAAAGAAAACTCTCAATGCAAAAAGTAGAATCTACAATTATTTATTGAAATTTTGTACTGATAGTGGAAATTTAAACTTAAAATTTAAAAAACCCTGGAAAATCAAATCAATTTAAAAGCGAAGCTATGAATATATTAACGGAAACAATGAATAGGCATTATTTTGAAAGTAATATAAAAAGAAAATATCCAAAATTTCCCAAAGTTTGGCTTAGATATGTGGATGATGTTTTTGCTATTGTAGATTCTAATTCTTGTATTGAGTTTTCTTTCTATTCTAAATTCCGAATTTGAGTCAATAAAGTTCACATATGAAGAAGAAATTGACAATAGCCTTCCATTTTTAGATATTAGAATAACAAGAATTGAAAATAAATTAGATTTTTATATTTACAGAAGACTGTCATACAGACAACTATATAAATTCTATATTATTTATTACTATTATATTAAAATTATCCAAATTTAATATATTTTCCAAACTCAAGTAGAAAAAATCATGTGTGCAACACGTAGGAAATCCATTTTTTCCGTACACGGCATGTTTTTCATCTCAGCTATCGCCTCGATTAAAAATCCCATGTCTCGTACGAAAAAAAATGCATTTCCTAACTTATTGCATAAATAGCTGTTGTATAATCTACATAATTCAATTCTAATATTTCAAATTTACAATATCTACATATCCACTCCATTTAAATCCTCATGAGGGCTGTGAACCTCCGGCGTCAGTTCAACGCTTTCTCGACATGAAAATGTCATTACTTTACTAAAAATGCAAATTAAAACTCATCACGGCGAAATGCGATTGTGTCATCCGTCCGCCCAGATGACATCACGTCTGCCTCTGCTACATGAACTCCCAGGGCGATTCGTTTTCGGGGGATTTTCCATCGGAAAACGGGCGTTTCTTTGTGGGAAAATTGCGTTTCGGCCAGACGGAGCGTGAATTCCGCCGTCGAAAAATTGGGCCTAGGTGACCGGCGCTTTCGGAACGCGATGATCAATTAGGAGCGCAATTGAATCTAATGATCGGCGATAATTAACAGAGGAGAACGGCACGGTTTTTAGGAAGGTGAAGGTATCAAGGATCATTATAATAGCGGATTCGAGTGAAAAATCAGCACCGCTTCGCAATTGGAACGTTAAAACGCGGTCCGGTGTCTTCTCATTATTTATTATTTTTTTATTTATTTATTTATTTTAATTTATTTATTCTTTATTTATTTTTATTTATTTATTTAGTTCTAATATAACATACATTAATAGTGGATTGTTGTTTCTTAATCCAATATCTACTTATAATAATTCTATTACCTAAGTGTACATTATTTGTACGTTATAAGGTAAGTAGGCTAATTAATTTAGTAATTATTGTTTTTTTTTTTTCATATCAGCTACATATAATTATTTGTGATATCACAGTAGCTCATTATTGCCTTGACCGAAATGGCTTTTTAATTTTTTGTATAATTGTCTATACTTTTTAATCTGTTTGGCAGCGCATTATATTCTTTTATAGGTATATTTATTCTCTGACCATATTTATTATTACATTGAATTATGTGTATGTTATTATTTCTTCTTCTGTTGTGTTCATGTACATTTTTGTTAAAATTATATTTTCTGTTATGGTCTATAATTTATATATTTATTTGGTATTGTATTTTTACAGTTTCTATATTTATTGTTGCAGATATATTTATGAAATGTAATTTTTTGTATAGTTGCAAAGATGGAGTGAAATATGGTAATTCGAATAAGTTCTTAATACTTCTATTTTTTATTCTTTGTAATTTGAAGAGAATTGTCTTAGAGGCAGTGCCCCATATATTGGCACAGTATTTAATGAAAACAATGGTCAAGCAAACCTCATAGAACATCGATCCTGGGACACAGTGTCAAAAAAATATATCTGAGATAGCATTTAGTAAATGTTTCGTGATTTAGATATAAGAATCATATTTATTAGGAAGGTGTAGAAAAATTAGCCTCAGTTTTGAATTTTCATGTAAAAGCTTCTTCATCCCAAAAATATGCACTTTTTTGTTGCCTGCAACTATTACCTGGAGAGAAAAAGTATTTCGTTAACTGTCAAGTTCCTCTTGTTTAAAAACACTCGAGACTATTATTTTGTTTTAAACAAAGTAGGGCTTAATTCCAACACAAGAAATAAATATTAAATAAAACAATGGTCAAGCATATTTCATATACTATCTGTCCTGCGACACAATGTCTCTAAAAAAAAAAAAACTGACAAAGCATTTGCCAAATTTCTCGTGATATATATATATATAACCATCATATTTGTTGGAAAGGTATAGAAAAATAGGTTTCAGTTCACAATTTTTCAAAACCTTTCTAACAAATGTGATGGTTATATTTAAATCACGAGAAATTTGCCAAATGCTTTGCCTGATTTTTTTTTAGACACATTGTCCTTTAGGCCAAAATTAGTTCATTCAAATATTGGAAGAGATTTCTATTCTGTTTGAATTTTTGTGCAAGATAAGGTAGGCTTTACTACCAATGGGATAGTTACTTCATAAAATGTACAGTATTTGAGCACAAATAACCCACACTGATCGATAGAATGGTTTAGCCTGAAAAGGTCTGAATTTTTTAATTTCGCAGTAAGTCATGTTATTAATTAAGTAATGTTAGATTTAGTGATATATACAGGGTGAGTTTTTTCGGATGTTTAGTATGGGGATCTCGGAAGCTAGCGGAGATAGAGGGACGATTAAATGGAGAAATAATTGCAGTTTTACGAGTTCAATTTCATGAGCTTTTTGTTTTTTGGAAAAATTGCATGGCTAACTAGATATCTCGAAAAAATATATTTTTTGATATTTTGTTCGGAGCATATTGCTCTGTTATTATTGACTTTAGAAAAAATGTGTAAAGGAAAAAGTTATAGGAAATTATGTGCTTAATAATGCAGTCTAACAGATTATTTTATTTATGCTACAATTTTTGAGTTATGACACAAACTTGTGTTTTTTCTAATGAAAACCATAGTCGGCCATGACTTTATAAAAAAGGCATCTTTTCAACGATTCTAATGATATATCATATTACATAGATATTTTTATAAATAATTAAATTATGGGATTTTTTTCCTTTTCAGTTTCAAACTATTCGAAGTAGTACGCTATAGAAACAATTGATAGATACAAACGACAATTATAGAGGTGGCAGATCTCCCGATCTCTCTGTTTTAGATTTTTATTTATGGGGAATAGTAAAAGATAGAGTGTATCAAACATCGTACTTCACAGTAGATGACCTTAGAGAAGCTGTACTTACAAGTTACAAGTTTTCGCTAATATTGATGGACGCTCCGTTAGAAAAGCAACAAATTATGTTTTAAAAAGGTGTGCATTAATCATAATGGTGAACCTTTTGAACATATTTAGTCTTAAATACTTTCCTAACTTTAATTACGTTGTTTTGGTACTACTTTAGTTACGTTCTAATATGCTTGTATTGTTTCTAATTTATCGTCTGTCATTCCCTGTTTAGTAGTTTTGTACTTATGTAAGTTTGTTTTATCAGAAATAATTTTTATATAAAATTGTAACTCCAACGAAATAAACATTTTACACCAAAATAATAATGTTTATAATTTCAAAATTAAAAGAAAAATTTTAATAACTAACTTGAATTTTATTATATCTATCAATTGTTTCCATAGCCTACTTCTTGAATAGTTCGAAAATGAAAAGTAAAAAATAACGATAATTTAATTATTTATAAAAATAACTATATCAAGTGGTACATCATAAGAATTGTTGAAAAAGCGCCTGTTTTATAAAGTCATGGCCGACTATGGTTTCCATTAGAAAAAACTCAACTTTGTCTCATAACTCAAAAATTATAGCTTTAATAAAATAATCGGTTAGATTGTATTATGAAGCACATAATTACGTACAACTTTTTCCTTTGCACATTTTTTCTAAAGTCAATAATAACAGATCCATAGGCACCGAACCAAATAACAAAAAATATATTTTTTCGAGATATCTAGTCAGCCATGCAATTTTTCCAAAAAACAAAAAGCTCATGAAATTGAACTCGTAAAACTGCAATTCTTTCCCCATTTAATCGTTCCTCTATCTCCGCTAGTTTCCGAGATCCCCATACTAAACATCCGAAAAAACTCACCCTGTATATGGCTTTTATGGTCCTCTAGTTTTTTGCATAGCCATGGCTACATTTTTGAAATTCTTTATAGTAATACTTTTTGTTGTTGTAATTTTAATGTTTTTTTTTGTAAAAATGTAAAATTTAATATTGAGGAATCGGATCAACATAGCCTTGATCCTTGACAGACTTAGATGAATATAAGTAGCAAGAATTACACTCTCAATATCATCATTAAAATTAGGGAAATTAAGCCTCATTTATGCAGTGGCTACTTGTAACTTGCAATTTTTCTGATTCTGATGTTCTGATTGGTATAGTATAAGTATTCCGCGTAAAATGCTTTCAGAATCAGACCAATCAGAACAAAAATCGCAAATTGCAAATCGCTTGTGCATGAACTAGGCTTTAGGGGTTCTATTACCGGTAAACGTTTAACCGGTTTTACCAACAAATATAATTACCGAAATTACCGGTAATTGTGACAATACGTAAATACCAGTACTTATTTAAAATATACAAATCGATAAATCTTCAGTACGAAGAGATACCTACTATAACAGTTAAGGCGACGGCTGTATCATTAAAATTTACATACATATTGTATGTTCGTATGCAACTTGAGATCATCAAACATTTCCACCCACGAAAATGACAGCAAACGCGTAACTACAAAGGCACAATGCCCATACATATATTTTTCCATGTCTAAAATGGGCTTCGGCAATTTAAAATTTAAATCCCCTCAATGCACGCAATCAAAATGACTCCATATACAAATGTATTCTAATTTTGCGGAGTGGCCTTATGAAATAAAGCGATTAAGGGCGAGGGTGGAAAACTTATTTTATGCGAACTCTGGGGGTGATCTGGGGGTGAACACCCCTATCAAAAGAAAGGGCGAGAACACTAGGACGCGAAGTATTTTTCCATTCCGTCACAGTCGTTTCAAGGATAGTGCGAATTTACCTATTTTTTTACTTTATTCACGTTGTCAAAGGTTATAGTGAATAAAGTGAAAATGTAAACATTTTATTCACCCATTCGATTAAAGTGTTGTTTTAATGATGAGATTCAAATACATATGGAACATTTTAATAATGCGAATTGGAAAATAGCTATTTATGGCATAAGTGAATAAAATTGCTTTATTCACGTGTATCATATAAGATTTTTTTTCAATTCGTTATCAGAATTGAAGAATTTGCTTGTCACAGTGTCAGGTGACAACAAAAATTTCAAGGATAGTGCGAATTTACCTATTTTTTTACTTTATTCACGTTGTCAATGGTTATAGTGAATAAAGTGAAAATGTAAACATTTTATTCACTCATTCGATTAAAGTGTTGTTTTAATGATGAGATTCAGTATACATATTGAGCATTTTAATAATGCGAATTGGAAAAAATCTTGTATGATACACGTGAATAAACAAAGTTTTATCCACTTGTACCATAAATAGCTATTATTCTGGAACGTATTCTTCATGCTCCACGAAATATCGACAAGATAACCAGAATTAACGTTCCTGGAATGATATATTCCCTACTACCCATTATTAGATGGACTTGGGATGTGCACGAATTTGCACAATTTGCTTCCTTAGCGTAGGCAACCATATATTCGCGTGGAAATTCTCACATATGCAACCTAAGTAGGGCATGTTGTTATACAGTGGCTGTATAAGGGGCGGCTGTGACTATGTTAGTTTTATGGAACCATTTTATTAGACAAAGCAGTTTTAAGAAATAAATTAAAGGTGAACTATTTCTGATCACCTAATCGGATTTATGTCCAGACAAGAATACTCCATTATAATTCAAGATATAGGAACAAAAAAAAGAAGGTAGTTTGCAACAACATTAGCTTCAAATACCCCAAGCGAATTTCCATTACATGTACCCTGTCTTAATTAAATAAATACAGAAGAAAATATCACAAATCGGCTAAAAATGCCATTCTTTTAATCAACATAATAAATCACTATTTTATTATTTCCTAAAACTACTCGGCATAATTGTAGGTAAATGTCTTAACTTTCTAAATCAGGTCTCTGATTGTAATTATGTTAACCCGTTTATGAATTATCTTGGCTGTCGTTTATTAGCAATTCCCTATACCCCCTACGGGTAAAGAGGTTTCTTAACGGGTGGTCACCAGTTCGCAACTTATAGGAATGGTCGTTCAGAGGGCGCCCTGAAATATTTCTGTATTTTGTCCTTTTTGGACCTTTTCTAGATACAGCTACGGTTTATTACGGGGATGCGGTGCGCGAGCCGACCGGATTAAATTATTGCGGGTGTAAAATGATCACAGTAAAAATGTCACCTCCTTTGGCCAATCTTGGAAATTCCTAAATTTTGCAATTAGATTCATGCGAATACTAGTTATCCGATTCATTCCGAACAAAAGCCAATAAGTAAGTAATTAATAATTCTAAGACATATATAAAAATAAACCATCAGCATCAAATATGTTCTGTGTTTTCGTCGAAAAATGTAGCAAAACCGTAAAATGAACATAATTAAGACCTGTAGTTCCTTAATTAATCGACCAATTTTAATAATATTTGCATATGTCCTAGAGGAAACTACTAGTCCGCACTCTGCTTAAAATCTACGATTTTCATTCATAAATAACGTAGGGAATCGCATAAAACCTTATTTCTTAAATACATATAATTCATAAATATTTTTTGGATAATGTCATTTGTATTAAGATTATCAACAATGTGTAAAAAGGATTTTATTATATATTCAACAGAAACTGAGTAATTCACATTTAAACAGTACCAAAAATGAGCTGGTGACCTCCCCTTAAGGCCTTCTTTTATCTAAATAATTGTTGATCGTAGAGTACTTATTATTGGTTATAATATCCTTAGTATAAGTTAGTATAGGGTAGTGTAATCAATGATAATATGTAGTTATTTATGTATTAACAGAGTAAAGAGGCTTTTATGGTGTAAGACGTAATATCTAGTCTGAGGTAAAGAGGCTTTTATGGTGTAAGACGTAATTTTTAGCCTGAGGTGGTAGCGAATACGGAAGAAGATAACAGAACGTATTACCGTACTAAAATGGAACTGCATGGGACTCGTCGCCAGACATGAATTAAGGAGATAGACAACTCAAGTTAAGCACAGACTCTCAAGAAGAACAAAGAGAGGAACAAAAAGACCTAAGAAGAGATGGCTAGCCGACATAAAGGAAGTAGCAGGAAGTAGATGGTACCAGCACAAGATAGACCAGCATGGAAGTCACTAAGGGAGGACTACATACAGAAATTAACATCAAACGGCTGTAGAAGTAGCATTTTCTATTGACCGCATAAGCTGAAGACTTGATTGTCAATAACTATTAGATTCAATATCTTTATTATTTATAACTTTTGTTTTATGTATTTCTTCTATAGTAATTTGTTATAGAAAAGATCATATATTTGGTGACAAATAAATTATATTTAAATTTAAATTTAAATTATATTAAATACTGTATACTGGTAGCCGTTACTTTGTGGAACATGGTAAATGAATTAAATAAAACAATTTTACTTTGTTACTTCCACTAACACATTTATTTTACAAAAATAATTTAGTAACTGCAGTTTCGACTACTCAATAGTCATTGACTATGACAACTTAGTTTGACAATGACTATAGAGTAGTCGAATAAATGTGTTCGCGGAAGTAACAAAGTAAAATTGTTTTATTTAATAAATTATATTAACTAAATTTTATAATTTAAATTTAAATTATAAATTTAAATCGAATTATTACATTGGTTTTGATACGGTTTACTCTCTATAGATATAGTTTTACTCTCCATTCAAGATGTTTTTGCGTCAGGGGAGTCTATGAATATCTAGTAATTTTGTTGGTAGTGTTTCGGAAATAACTGAATTCCCCAATGGAACTTGTCAATTTTTTTTAGCTTAAGTTGTTTTCAATTTGAGGTTATATTTTATAAATATCATTATTGCCAGATGTAAAGTTAAATTATTATATTTGCAGTTGTATAATTTTTGGCATTTTGATTAATATTTTGACAGAAGTGAAAATTATTTCTAGGTTCGAATATGCAATAAAAAAATAAAAAAATTATATCTTTAGACGCTAGTAGTGAAAAAAATTATAAATCTGACAATGTGGTTCAGGTTTGAACCACAAATTCAAATCTGAACACAGACATTTTGATCAAATGTCTGATCAAATGTCTTTGATCAGACATTTGATGTCTGATCCAATCAGACATTGATTTTCTAATGTCTATTAGATGAGCAAATGTCTAATAGACATCGACACAAAAAAATAATTAACTTCCGTTGCATCACTGAATCAGTTTGTCCAACATGACAAAAAGAAAACCCTGGAACTCGGTTGCAAAAAGGTTGTGAATGTATATTATGTGTTTCTACTGATACCTTCTGCTATTATGATGCAGAATTTCTGCAATGCAAAATTTATGGGTTATACCCCTGATTATGGGTTATTACTTATTAATCATGACAAAATGTATATAATTCCCTACACATTCCGTAAATTAGAATGTTGGCGCAATTAACATTCATTATCGACTACAGAATCCGATCCCAAAACATTAGGTTTTTCGAATACTATTAATAAATTGGATGGAATATTGAATGTGTGCCGATAAAAATGATTTAAAAATTCCTACCTGGATTCTTGTAGACCAAATTGTAGACGAGCGTAGCAGCATCCTCTTCGCTCAGGAAATCCCAGAGGCCGTCACAGGCTATGATCAAGAAATCTTCAGTTCCTGTCAGCGGTATCTCGCGTACATCCGGTTCTGCCGTTACAAACGGCTTGTATTCAGAATCGCCTGAAACAAATATCAACATATGATGCATTCACAATAACTAATAATTGACATCGAAATTTTGATAACTGGATGGTTCAGATTTATTATATTAGAAAAAAGGAATTGCCTACTCAAAATCATAAACTTTCTTGGGTCTTACAGGTATATTTAATATAAGTACAGGTATACAGGGTTTTAATACTAAGTTGAAATACCCGAAACTGGCAATTAGAACTCATTGGAACAAACAACTTTTCTTAGTTCAATTTTTGAATTTAAGTTAAGTTTCAAATTTTGAATTGGAGTTTATAGTTATTGGCATTTTTTTGTTTTTCAATATATCGTCATTACTCCCTTATTTAAAGAAATATTTAAAATATACAAAAACTTTCAGCATTTGCTTTCGGTTCTCTAAAACATTTCTATTTACAATTATTTTCTATTTTATCAAATAACAAAATAGCGACCAATAAAAAATTTCAAAACAAGATATTTTGAAAACTACTTGATCGATGTTTGAAAATAATACTTTTATAAAACCCTTAAACTATCTTATAACATTTGTCTCAAACATTTGTTTCGATCTGAAAAAAGTTTTTATGCAAATTGAATTTCAATTGATAAACAAAAAAACGCCAATAACTATGAACTTCGGCTCCAATTAAAAAATTTGAACTAAGAAAAGTTGTTTGTTTCAATGAGTTCTAACTGCCATTTTCAGATATTACTACTTAGTTGAAAACTACTTGATCGATGTTTGAAAATAAAACATTTATAAAATCCTTAAACTGTCTTATAACATTTGTCTGAAACATTTGTTTCGATCTGAAAAAAGTTTTTATGCAAATTGAATTTCAATTGATAAACAAAAAACGCCAATATCTATGAACTTCGGCTCCAATTCAAAAATTTGAACTAAGAAAAGTTGTTTGTTTCAATGAGTTCTAACTGCCATTTTCAGATATTACAACTTAGTATTAACACCCTGTATTTTAACTGTCCGTATCAAATCGATCCTTATTTGATGCAACAATCGAAGAATAGAGAATAAAAAAAGAGAATAGAGAAAGTAAAAAATTGTGGGAGAGTGTAAACATAATCTGGACATACAAAATAAATTCTTGTACAGAGAATGCTATTTCTGTAAGCATCATTAGCAGTGATATAAATAAATAATTGTATTATTAAGAATAACCCATAAATTCCTTACCAATGGCTCGTGAAACTGCCAACTGTCCGTTGACTCGCCATGTACCCCAAAATATTATAACTCCACCTTGTTCTTCAATTCGGAGTTTTTCATCCTGCAAAAAGAAGCGTTACCAAGTAGTATGTTTTACAATAGTAATTAACATGTACACAAAAATGTTGTAAGCACAGAATATGCATCTGTGCAATAGTAATTAATATGTACATAAAAATGTTGTAAGCACAGAAGCCCATAGCCTGGTAAGCAGGTAAGTTCATGCATACATCACACTTGGAAAGAATAGTATCATTCAGGTAAAAATCCAATTAGATTGTATGTATCGGTGGTTAATACTTCGTGAAACATCTTTAAATTAGTATGAATAAAGCACTTGGTATATTGTTTTATATATTTGTCTTATTGTCAGTTTTATTTGTCTCTTGATAATGGTCGTGAGACAGAAACAATTGTAGAGTCTTTCTAATAAAAATTTGTGAAACTTAACCAAGAGCTTTATTTATAAGCTAATAAAAATCTAACATGAAATCCATTTAAAATAAGGAAGATCTACAACTACCTTGCAAAACATCACATTGTATTTTATTTTGACGTCATTTTTAAGTGTGCTTAACAACTCGAGTATCTTTTGACTGAAACACGACTGCATATTTATTAGTTTCCAAAATATTTCACTTGAAATATGACTTGACTTAAAATTTTATGGCAATAAAATTGCCATTTTCAGTTTATTTAGATTATCTGATCTGTTCGGATTTTAGAAACTTTCGCAACAGCATATATTCCAACGTTCAAAACTGCACAACATTGCCCATTTAACCGATCTATATCGTTAATAATAAGAAAGATACTCATGGTAGTCTACGTAGTTTAGGACACCCTGTATATACAGTTGCGCCATTGTTGTTCTGGAACGGCGATATGATCAAAGTTCGCAAATCAAATCTTGATCATTCGTTGAATCAATAATGTAAAATTCATTTACAGAACAGTGGTATTATATTTAAAGTTTTAGATGTAACTTACATCTCGGCAAGGTTTATGTGGATTAACGCACTGCAATATTCTTCCTTGATTGGCAAGAAGAGCTTGGGAATCTCCGACCCAAGCGATGTACAAACTTTTTTCTTTCGGTCGTAATAGGGCACACACTGCTGTTGTACCACTACTGAAATTCTGAAACAAAAACAAGGATTATGCTTCAAGTATAAAAACACAATATTTATTCAATAATATATACAAAACAAAATTATGGACTACTTCAGTAGATTATTATGGTTACAAATTGTAGGTATGAAAACTATAATTAATTTCACATAATTCCGATTGACAAATGTTATAACACTTCATATCGCCGTTCCGGTGGAATAATGACGCAACTTGAAACAAAATGAATTTTCCAGGAGAGACGAAATATGATTGTTACGTAATCGAAGGACCAGGAGAGTTGTATCGCCAATGTAAATGAAAAGGTAATTAAAATTCGTAGGTTTGGAAATAACGTGGACTATAATAAATATGTAACAATAATAAATACACAACGATGTATACCGGTGAAGGTAACGAATTGAAGTCTTGTCTACTCTGCACTCTTACAACTAATTTTTGAGTTACTGGGGTGGGACGCAATTTGAATTATGCACCGCGAGGGGTGGCTTGAAGATGGTCCCTGATTGGTGCGGCATTTCGTTTTGGTAAACCATGTTGCCACACTTGGTTCTTACAATCCTTGGGTAATTCCTCTATCTGGAATTTCTGAGGATTCCTAATGCGGTGCAATAAATATGTTTTGGATTTCCCGGTCGCTAATTATATTTGCCGAAGTGGCAATCCTTGCTCAATAAACAGCTTAAGGTGCCTATTGATCTTTATGCACACCGTAATTTACTCAAGCACTTCTCTGTGAATATAATGGGCAGGTAATAGCCACTCTAATAACTCGTCTTTTCAATCTTAATACAAATGTGTCTGCTGCAATAAAAGCCAAATACCGAGAATACACTTTAAAACAGATTTGGGGTTCGACGCTGTGGAATAGCGCCGAAACAATGATCGTTAATTACTGACTTTTAAGGAAGAGAAAGGTTTTTTGTTACTTGGAGGATATTATTGTTGTAAGTAAGACTTTTCAAGAACACATACAGTACCTGGAGATCGTCTTGAACAGACTACATCAACATGGTCTACAGGTGAACCCCGACATATTGGTAATAGCATGTATTCGTCATAACATTTCACATTAAAATAATTACCAATAAAATTTATACACTTCATTAAAACTCAATAATTAACAATTCGTCGGCTTGATATTATAAGGTTGCATGTAACATTTTTTCAAATTTTAGGTGTACAGCTTTACAGGCCTATATGTTTTCAAAGCAAGACCTTTGAGCTTGTTGGAAGGTTAAAATCGGAAAATTAAGAACCTGTGATAAAAAAAGCTCATTGTATCATCACAAGCATCATTTTCTGTAATAACAAACATATTTAAAGTCCTTATTCCCAAATTTACAAATTTTCACATACAACCTTGTAACATTAAGCCGACGAATTGTTTTTCGTCTCTCCTGAAATATTCATTTTGCAGTGCGTCATTATTCCACCGGAACGGCAATAATATATAGATGTATACTGAAATAAATACACAGATAAAAAAATTTAAACTAATAGCTCACCTCGACTTTACACTTCTCAATGAAAAGAGTATCGGTTTTACGGAAGGCATCTTTTAAGGCTTGCTCTGGATTGCAGGCAAAGTGCTTGCTTTCGGCAAGAAACTGGTGCAAATGTGCGGCACTGTAGGCTGCCGCGTCATGACCAGCATGACCATCGAATATTGCATAGTAACTGGACGGACTTGCTTCCTACACAGCAAAAAAAACAACAAATGTTAAAAAACCAATATCAGAAATAAAATATTAAAATTCTAATGAATTAACACCACAAAAGACTGAGATTAGTTAAGTAATGAATTTATTTAGGTCCTATATATGGCATATTGAAAAACTGCACAACATTGTCCACTTAACCGAATCTGTATCTTTAATAATAAGAAAGATACTCATGGTAGCCCACGTACTTTAGGACACCCTGTATATACAGGGTGATTTACAATCATGTGGGACAATTCAAATAGAATATTTAGAAAAATTGAACAAAAAGACTAATAAAGTATTTCGCCAGAAGCAATAGAAGCGACGTAAGTAGGAGTCAGTAATGAAGGTAGAGATAAGTAATGTGACACATTAAAACTTTAAAGAAGTCGGGGATGTCAAAATTACATTTGCGGTCGTGAATGAAACGAACTACTTACTTGATCGTTAAAAATAGTATTTAAATCATGTACGACCACATGACGATCCTCCATGCGCCTCCTGGAGTTTCTAATGGCGCAGCAACTGATCAGGCAGTGTGGGGGACCTGGGGATGGCAGGGAACACAGCATACTATTGTCTAAATAACGCAGGCAAACTTCATTTGTCTTCAAAATTACAGCTTGCATCAACTTCAAAGGCTCGTATGCTAAAACAAAAAGGAACACAATTACAATCACGACGATACAAATGATAATGGATTGTGACGAGTTCAAAGTTTTTCGAGTGGAGCAATTGTGGAGTTAAATGATTCTACAAACTTATCGGAAATCTTACTAAAGGGCTTTAACTAACTTTAGTGACGTTTATCTTGTGTACGATGTTTCCAGTAACGAAAACTTTCGCATTGTAAGAAAGGTTATTGAATGAGGTTATGGTGAAATAACCATAAACCATACAACCGTAATTTTTTTCTTTGATGTAAGCTATTACTTGTATGACAGTTTTGATTTGTTTTCGTTGTGTAATTTAATTTGACCTGTGTAAGGCATTCTAGTGTCAGAAGCATCAATAAATTATTATTATTAATTATTATCATAACCATAAACATGTCAACGTTACAAATAATAGTTGTTAATATTTAAAATACCTTGTGATTATGTTGTTTCAAATCTTGCTCAATAGTTTTGCCCCATGTTTGCTCAAAGATTGGCAGAGTTGAGTTAATTGAAAACAGAATCAATCAAATTTATATTTTGCTGGGAATAAATGTCTATTTTAAATCTGTATTACCAATTCACCGGTTAGGTCAAAACAAAACAAACTAGTCAGTACCAACTGCACATATGAAATATTCTTGATGTACAGTTAGCAGAAATTTGACGGTGTAATACGGCTTCACATTTTCAATTTATTCACGAATTTATCCATGAATAAATTTATCAACTTCTTCATCAATTTCTTTGACCGTGTAAAATCGCTATTAGATCATACAAAAAAAGCATGAACCTATAAGCTTCGTTCATCACTGCCATTTATATAATTGCAATATTGTTTACCATTTTCTGACGGATTGAACCCACAAGACACCGGATGTTTCTTGCAGGCTTTTCTCATTTCCTCGATGATGATCCTTATAAGGGGGGATATCAAACTTCTCGGGCATTGTCTGAAAATAAAAAACAAACCAATTTAGTAAAACAACTTGATTGCAGCCAAAAGTAACTTTTCGGGTAGAGCACATTTCTCGAGTTATTTGATGAACACGATTATGCATATTTGTACCGTCTTCAGCAAGAAATGAGATCAAAACACTGCATCTGACATTGGATTGTGATGCTGTCAAGTAACGTACACGTAACTATTAACGTTTTTTTATCGCAATACACCTGATTGTTTATTTCATAATTTATGTAGCCAAATTGTTGGTTCAACGGATTTCTGAAATAATGATTACTGATATAGTTGCCACGAAGTCAATCATCAGTAGTACTGTGATACTGATGTCATTGGTTTCCTCTTTGTAACCTTATTCTCACGGTAATTCGCAAGTGATTCACAATGCAATTCATTTGTTTTAAACTGTAATACATGGGGAAGGAAGAAACAAAAACACAAATTACAACAATATTTGTTTTAAATAGCTTTTATTTTGTAGGTAATTGAATTCACATATTAGCAATTACCATCTAATAAACATTCACATAATGCATGTATGTAGTAATCACAATTAAATTACATATGTTTAGTTTGTAAATACATTTACCCTGTCACTGTCGCTTTACAAAAGAAGTATATTACATGATAAATCTATCAGTTTTCCATTTTAAGTGAAATAGCAAAAATAAATAGATATTATTTTTATGTTTCACAATATGTGTGTATATTGATATGATTTATGCAATTCTAGGGAACACATAAACATGGAAGTCGTAAAGACCTCCTGCTACATAAGATAATACATAATAATACTGTTTATATAAAGACATTATTTTATTGGCAAAAAAGTAGTCTACAAATCACAAAAGATATTTGGCACTCAAAATGTCTCTTCATGCACTAAGCAACAATTAAATCTTAAATAATCAAGTCTATATTAATCAATCAACAATTTTCATGCAATTAAACATCTGCAAAATATAACTTGAAGTATTTAGCTCCAGGAAATTCGATGACAACACCAAGTATGGAAATATAAGCCTAAGAATGGTTGGCAATATTCATCATTGACTATAGACGTTGACACCACGATATAATGACAAAAAACGAAAACTGTAATTATAACTTGAACCCACCCTCACGGGAAATGAAGAACCATAAAAATTGGACAATATAAATGCCATAAAAAAACATGTATAGTCAGAAAAAGTTACTTTTTCAATCGCGTATTAAGGTTTTTGAATACAAATTGTAGTTGCACACACAAGCCGTCATTAAAACAAACAGTTAATAACTGGAAACCATTCAATTCTCAAATATAAACTCATGTTTTATATACAGTATTCAGACTGTTTGTTTTACATCTGTCGTGTAGTGCATTTAATCTTTGATAATCTCCCCCAATGGAATCTATTTAGGGTTTAAATGAAATCTCGGCCCACCCTCGCGAGAATCAAAAATCGCATTTATTATTTCATGGCGACCCCCGGTTGGCGCCGATGAATTTACTTTGAATGAATCGCGCAATCCTCCCTGATTATTATTCCCCAAAAATAGTAATCATCGTTTTCAGATCACACACTGTACAGAGCAGCCATTCTGTTCTTAAGGAGAACAGGGAAGTGGCTGTAGACCTTACTCCAATTGTCATCACCAACGTGCTGTTTAAATGCCATCAACATGCTGCGTATTTTCTCTTTCAAATCGAAATTGACCTCGTTCCAAGAAGCAACAGCATCGCAGAAAAATATAAAATCATTTGCAAACACTTCTGGATTTCTAACGACCAACTCGCAAAGGCCACGGAAGGCAAGTTCTTTCTCTTCACAATCGGCGATATTCCTGATCGTTGAGCACACCGGTCTCATGACAGTTTTTAAAAACGGAGCGACCTCATCAGGACACACCAACCCCAACGTGCATAAGGAAATAGCAACTGTTTTATACATTGTTTGCAATCCATCAGTAGACTGCAATATTTCAATTGAATGCTCGATAATTTGAGTGGCGTAAGGACTTATGCCCCCTTCCATGGCAACACACAATTTTCCTATTACCCAAGCCGCGTTATTACAAGCTCCGTTAAATCTCTTATCCAGATTTTCAATAACTGCCGGAATGTAAATATGAATTTGATTACAAATATAAGGGTAGCACATCCGCACAATCTCACCAAGCAAAGCTAGTCCCGGTTGACGTACTTGAATTAATTCATCCTGAATTATATAAAATAATTGATCCATCAAGTTACTATTAATCACATATTTCACAAAATAGTTCTTCAAGTTACAAGCCATAGCAACAAGTAGCTCTAAAGCTCCTGATATTAAATCTTTATCATAATCTTCATAATCATACTGATTTGATACTTGCACAGCATCTGTAGTCACTTGACAACATTTGTTATAAATTATCTCTGCATATGGAAGGAACTCGACATCTACAGCTGCTACTATAGCTGCAAGGCACTCGCAAATTGCAACAAATTCTTCAGATTGATTAATATCATCCAATCTATTAAATTTTGTTAGAAGAGGCATCATCAGAAGGCAGAATACACCCTTGAATTCAGATCCTATGGCCTGAGCTAAAACCCCGATCGCATCATAAAGCAGATACAAAGATCTCATTTTATAAATTTCAAAGCCTTTCAGAAACGCCTGAGAAATAAGGTCGGTATAAGGGATAAGTTTCAACTTAGCTTCCTCTTGAAAAAAACAGAAGGAAGATATTGCTGCACGTTGCACCCGTTTATTCTCATCTAACGAGTGTCTCAACAGAATCATCATTACAGGCAGAAAAAAACGTTCCTCATCTGGACTGTACACAACGAAACGCACATAACGACTTAACGTCCAACAAGTGATTGACCTAATTAACGAATGAGGATTGTCCATGCATTGAACCAATGGAGGAATCAAATCCGGAAGAACTTTTAATAACGAATTAAAACAGCCATCGGCAATCGCCCCAAGAGCCAGAATTCCAGACTCCTTCAGCAGCAAGTCATTACTTCCCAGATTCTTCATGATCAGTGGCATCACAATGGGAACCATATCCTCCCGGAATTGAAGAGCCAGAGCATCCAAAGAGGCGGCGCTGCACTTTCTTAGTGTCCATCCTATCTCCGGTTCTTCGTCATCTTCCATGCTCTTTGCAAACGGTTTGATATCTTCAGATTTATCCTGTACATCAATGTCCTTCCCCAAGGAATCTTTTAGAATACCCATTTCATAAGCGGAGTATCTAGAATTTATAAAAATGTACAATATGTGTATTTGTGTAATTTTTTTTGTTGTGCTACCAATTATGGTAATAAGAAAGAAAGTATTTTCTCTTTTAGGTAAATTGTGCATGAAACTCTCACAAGTTGTAAATATTTATGATGTGGCAAATAAATGTTATTTACAGTTTTGTTACTAATTGAAGTCAGTTGCATAAATATACTATCGACCTAATAGATATTTAATGAGAATAACAATTTGATATAGCAATTTTCTCAAACACTTTAAATATGAGACTAATAACTGTATTCACCAACGTGCGATGAAGCTATTGAATAATAGCTATTTATGGTATAAGTGAATAAAGTCGAATTTTATCCACAAAAAAACAGCGCAAGAGGTGAGTGCGATAATGTTTTCGAGTGGATAAAATTGCTTTATTCACGTGTATCATACAAGATTTTATCCAATTCGTTATTAGAATTGAAGAATTTGCTCGAAGTGTCACTTTGTCAGGTGACGACTAAAATTTCAAGGATAGTGTGAAGTTACGTATTTTATTTTTTCTGTCAGTTGTTATAATGAATATAGTGAAAAAAATGAGATAAATTTATATAAGTTTAAATCTCAGGTGAGGGAATATGTGTCCAAATTGATTGACTGTAAATAGAAAATAGTAGATGTAGTAAATAGAATAAAATATATGTTAATATGAAAATTGTAGTTGCTATTTGTGCGTTTTCTTTTGTTGTTTTGTTGAAATTTTGTATATTATGTAGCGTTTTTTTGCTAATAAATCTGTGATGGGTGGGAAAAACATTATAAGTCAAGAATTAGCATTTTAAGGAAGCATCGACTTATACCTTTTTTCGCTCCAATAATCGTAGCATTTAAAGTTGTACTAAAACTGCCAGCCTATTTAAAAGCCTTAACTGAATAATGTGACATATACTATTTGAAACACAATGTCAAAAACCAACACAAAGTGAAATACACTTTCTGAAATATAATTTGACTTAAACTCATTTTCCCAAATTTTCGACTTATACTGTTTTTCCCACCCATCACAGAAATATTCTTTATTGTTATTATAATAAAGAGAAAATGTAAACATTTTATTCACCCATTCGATGTGTTGTTTGAAGTGTTGTTTGAAACATTAGATTCAATATACATAATGATCATTTTATTAATGCGAATTGGAAAACGGTTATTTTTCCAATTCGCATTATTGACACTTCACGCAAATTCTTCAATTCTGATAACGAATTGGAAAACATCTTGTATGATACACGTGAATAAAGCAATTTTATCCACTCGAAAACATTATCGCACTCGCTTCGCCTCTTGCGCTGTTTTTCATGGATGAAATTCGATTTTATTCACTTATACCATAAATAGCTATTGTTGAATAGCTTTATCGCACGTTGGAGAATATTTCCATAAGTGTGATATACAATGTGTCGACCTAAGTACTCTCCATTCACGATGTTTTTGGGTCAGGGGAGTCTATGAATATCTAGTAATTTTGTTGGTAGTGTTTCGGAAATAACTGAATTCCCCAGTTATTTCCTAAACACTACCAACAATATTACTAGATATTCATAAACTCCCTAGACGCAAAAACATCGTGAATGGAGAGTAGTACTTACATTAACATGCACATCGTGAATGCAACATGTGAATGGTATGATGCACAATTTTCATAATAAAAAAAATCCAATAATAATTACCTCATATTTGCAATGAGTACGGGTACAAGATCCTTTAGGTGATTTTCCAAAATATCTTTACAAGTTGGCAATTTGGAGACCGAGTACCAGAACTCGCAAGATTGCAGGGCAATATCATCATTGCCATCTACAGTTTTGGTCAGCATGTATCTGATAACATCGTTAATGGAAGGTAATACGGCTTCATCCTTGTTATTTATATAGACAACGAAGCCCTGACAGACGAGCAAGATGATTTCATTGCAAGGATCACTCGCCGCTCCGATTAAGCATTGCAAATACGCCGTGGAGTTGAACTCCCCCTTGATTGTAGAATAAAATTTCTGCAGCGCCTCGTTCAGTATCTTGAAGCTGTGCTTGCGTATGCTCGCGTTGTCGCTCGAAGTGAGATCAATAAACTTAACGAGCAGCTTCTTAATCGATTCCTCCACGCTTACGGATATCTGGTAGCGCTGTGCGAGATAGTCCTCGCAGATGTTTATTAAAGTTTTGATTGTGGCATCACACACATCTGCATTCGTAGATTCGAGTAGGTTTATGAGAAACGGAAGCAGCTCGGGCCAATTCTCGATGCCTCCCTTCAAAGCAATCACGTTGATCAGTGCAGAGACACTGGAGCGCACTTCCTTGCTCGTGTCGGTGAGGAGTTTGAGGCTCTTCGATTTCATGGTTTGCAGGATGTTGAACGGAATCGTGTCGTACATGTATGTCAAGTTGTTTTTGAGAATGATGCCGGCCAATGCCCGTGTCTTCTCATCGAAGCGCTGGTGTTCCTCGAAGATTAGGAGGAAGTAGTTGAAGAGGTCGGCGTTGCTATGCAGCGTGGATAGTTTTGCTTGGACGTCTTTCTGCACCTCGCTGTTCGGCACGAAGGAGTCCTGTAGGACCTCCAGGACATTGTTGAGGATGTCCTCTTTGGGTGTCCAATCAGTTTGGCTCATCATGCTCCGATAAACTGCACTTTATTGAGGTTATGTGCGGGGGCAAACGCCGCCGTCACAGAAAGGCGCCCCAATTGACGCTACTGGGTTGGCTACTGCTTCGATGGCAGGAATCGTGGGGGCCTTTAGCGCTTTGGGACGTTAAAAATCGCTCTGGTCTTGTATGACAGGTGATAAGAATGCAAGCGTAAAAAACACAAATAACTCTGGGGCTCGAGAGGCGTTTTACGTCGCGTGCGCGCAACACACAGTTACACATACAGAGATGTTCCCAGGCTATTCCAGAACTTGCTGAACCCGCATTTAGGCGATGCCCGAGCTTACAGAACGTGACAGGCGAAACGAATAGCGAAACATCAATAAATTGCGACTGATAATCGCACCAGCTCTGAGATAACAATAACAAACATGAGGCGTGTCTGGTTTCGATAAGCGGCCAGAAAAATGGTACAAGTTCGTAAAGTAGTGCTTTACGCTGAAAGTGTATCATGAAAAGTTTTTTCTGCGACAGCCATTTTGAAAAAATTGAACATCTCGCATTGTAAATTTGCAATTTGCAAACCATCCCAATGATTTTAAGCCACGAAACTTTTAATCTCGCAAAAAAAAAAGTGGCGTTTTCATGTTCCTCGGTGAAAATGAGAAATGGCAAGATTTACGGGCTAGAAAGTTTTGTAGAAAGACGCACGCGCTCGCGTACGCGGCACGGATCCTAAATGCTAATTAGGCTAATTAGCAATTATCGCATGCACCTAGCATAACGCGTCTTGGTGTGGCGCGCACGCCATTCTGCTGAAAAGCAATCAGCCTGAGCCATAAAAGCAAAAGATCGGCACCAAATTATAGCAACATTGTCCGGTGGCCATTACTCGATAGCATTTATTTTATATGTGATATGTGGCAAGTCATTAAATAACAAATTGCCAAACGCCAAAACAAATTTTGTTTTGGCATATCATATTTGTAAGATTAGAATTGTACGCACATAGACCAGAAACAGTACTTCTAAGCCTTTGTTTTCAAAATAAAGCAGTCGTCTGTCGCCAGGAATTTAATTTAATATCGCTTTCATTCTCAGGTTCACACAAATAACTTTATGGCGTACGACTATATTTAGACTGTATTAAAACGGATTTTTCCTACGATAAGATAATTACAGATTATTCACATACCTACGTAAAGCCTATTTTTTTAAGATCCGCAAATTTCGCAATTTCTCTAGAAAATATTAGTGCACTAAACTAAACAACCAAATTAGTGTCATTAGCATAGGCGAATTTAGGGCCTTGTTTCAGTGCCAACTCAGTCATAACAAATTAGAATTTGTTTGACTTATTTTTTATTATGAGTTGATTTAAAAGAATATGATAAAAAGAAAGAAATCCTCTGTAACTATACAGGGTGTCCAAGATAAGAATCAACAGCAAGGGGATCACGGAAACCGTAAAAGTTACAAAGGCGTTTAAATTACAAAAAAGTTGAGCAATTTAGCGGTCAGTACCATCATCAACTTTATTGTTTCATATGGCCTGTAAATGTACACCCTGTATCAGATAGCACTTCCTATTACGAATTAAACTATTTACATCACAGTATGGTTTCAAATACTTTTATGCTAGATGCAAGATGCTTTTGTTTTTTGAAAAAAGACCATCGTTTTTTAGTTATAATATAAACTTAAAATGGCAGTCACAGTGCCGTAGACATTTTTAAAAAGAACATTTTTTCTATTTATAGCGATACATGGTGTGCTATACTGAATTTGATAAATAAATGAGATGCAGGAATTTTCGTTGTATAATTTGAATAGAATTTAAGTATAATTAAACATTTTTTATTAACATTACGAACCTCGTCGATCATCTGAGAGCTTCACGTCACCTCCGTGTCCGCGCCATGATGCTTCCACGCGAATCATTGCGAAAATCCCATGCGAATATCGAATTCAATTTTCACTGATAATTAAGTTGCTCGGCTCGGATCAGCCGTAGATTGTAGATGGGGGCGCTCAAAACCTGCCATAGAACACGTTTTTCACACACTGCCGCTTCGCTCGGCCGATTTTACCGCGAAATTTTGCACATTTTTGGGAACCAACTCAATATGCCGCCATTAGGTTAAGTTGAGCGCGCGGACTATGACGTTGCGCATGCGTGAATTAGGCCGGTGATGGCCAAGAGGTGAGCACACCTGCCTCTCGTGCCCAGGGTCGTAGGTTCGAACCCA
The DNA here is from genome assembly GCA_951805005.1 of Othius punctulatus. Taxonomy (NCBI): domain Eukaryota; kingdom Metazoa; phylum Arthropoda; class Insecta; order Coleoptera; family Staphylinidae; genus Othius; species Othius punctulatus. Next base: position 17,732,699 of record OX638141.1, read on the forward strand.
GTGTGCTTGAGATTTTTTTTTATCATTTTTTTTAAATCTATAATTACCATCGAAGTGCCGTTACTTTAAAGGGGAGATGAAGCAGGCGATCCCGTGTACTGTTACATTGTACGTGCACATTAAAGAGCATAAAGAATATTTTTGAATTTATGAATTTCGGTTCGTCCATATTTATGAACCGAAAAGGCAAAATTCATAAATTACCAAGTGTCCTGGATAGCTCCTTGGCGAAGGTAATTAGCCATAGCAGCAGAAGTAGACCATCGTTATACAAAACATAAATATATAAACGTCATTAGACTTCTTCTTATGGGGATATGTCAAAAGTATTGTATACAAAAGTAAACCCCTCGACTTAGCTGACTTAAGAAGAGGAATAATGCTTGCGATTAGATCGGTCACGCCTGAGATGTTGAGTAACGTTAGAAGAAATTTCTATTTAAGATTAGGATGTTGCCAAGACGTTCACGGCGAGCATTTTGAACATCTCCATTGAAATTTATTGTTTTTTTTTTGTTTTTTTACATTATCAAGAAATAAACAGTATTACTTATTAGTTTTTGAGTGTGTTGTAACGAATTTCTGTAATCAAATAATTTTCTTTTTTTTAATGTTAATTTTTGCAATAAATCTGAAAACACTTAATATTTCCGAAACAGTTGAAGATAGGTGTAGGACATTGTACATGAAATATGTCTAGAATTTTCTGAAGAATCCAAAAATTGAATAATATACCAGGTGTTGCATTTAAAATAAGAAAGTTGGTATTGGCCACGGTCACATGACACACCCTGTATAAAAAGTTTTTGTTGAAAAAAATGCGCAACTAAAAATAACAATCGACGTGTCCGAGCGTTTTTTCGAACACATTTATTTATTATTGAATTTATTCCATTTGGCTGATACACCCTGTATGTTATAAAAATTAAAATTAAATTAAAAATTATATATGTTACGTATATAAATCCAGGAAAATTATAAATGTGGTTCTAAATAGCTATAATGTTTCAATGTTTAAAAAACTATTCTTGCTAAATTATCTTTAGTTACTATTTTGATATACAGAGTGTCTCTAAATTACGTGGACATGGCTTAACCACAGATTACTGGGATAAAAAAAATACAATTTAAAAAACTTATCTATATACAAATACGTTTGGTTTAGCCAGTATTCAGCTTCAAAGTTAATTTTAAAAAAAACTAAATTTGCTTATAACAAGAGAACGTTTACATTGATTTGGATGTTGTTTGGTATGACACTCTATACGGGTATAACTAATATTTTGACATAATATTGTTATTATCAGTAAACTGGTTGTGTACTAAACAAGGGTGGCCTAACATTAATGCATTCATATTTTTTAATGACAAAGCAAATAATTTAAAAAAATATCAAATCGGACGCAGGCATTCATTATTAAGTTTTTTTTGTATCTTTATAGATTTTGATATCTGTTACAGTTTCGGCACAAAAATATAAAATATGAGTGACTGCCCTACACTCGTTTGGAAACAAATGTAATCTAGTTACTAGGTTGATGATGGTTTAGTCAGAATAATGAATATAAAGTACATTTACGCCGATAAAACAGATAACTGCTGGTTTTAGAATTTTAGTAGCCCTAATAACGAGGAAGAAATTTTGGAAATTATAGCAATTGTTTCATCCATACCAAATCCAAATAGTGCAAGAGCTTTTACCAGCTGATTATGACCCAAGCTTTGTGTTTTGCCCATTTATTCAGGAAAAAAGAGCTGAACTTATACTTTTTAACCAGAAAATTCTGTTCACTGATGATTTGTTTCCAAACGAGTGTAGCGCAGTCAGTCATATTTTATTTTTTTGTGTCGAAACTGTAACAGATATCAAAAGTTATAAAGTTACAAAAAAACTTAATAACGAATGCCTGCGTCCGAATTGTTTTTTTTTTTAATTTGCTTTTGTCATTAAAAAATATGAATGTATTAATGTTGGACCTCACTTGTTCTAGAAATTAAGTAATATCAGAAATCTTGATAATTATTGCAAAATCTGTAGAGATCTCAAACTATAATTGAGAAATCGGAGGAATGATTGAAAAATCTCTCGAAATTTGACAATATTTGATATATTTTTAAATTATCGACAAATTTGGAAATAGAAAAAAAATTGAGCAATTCAGTCATTTCTCATTTTTCTGATCTCGAAATTACTAAGTAATCTCTCGAAATCTTAAGAATCATTGAGATATCTATAAAAATCTCTAAAAATGATGGGAAATCTTGGGAATTGTTCAAATGTCTCTGCAATTATTGATATTGATAGGGAAATCTGTGGAAATCTACAATATTATTGAAAAATCTTAGGGATAATTGAAAAAATTGCAATTTTTTATCTCGAAATTAATTTAAAATCTCCAGAAATCATTATAATTATCAGGAAACCTGTAGAAATCTCGATAAATATTGAGAAATCGTGAACATTATTGGAAAATCTCTCGAAATCTTGATAAAATTTAGAAAAGTTTAGATATTTTGAGAATTTTGAGAATGAAATGTATGTAATAATTGTGTCAATCGTGTGAACCAATTTGGATGTTCTGATTTTAATGACCTCAAAATTATTGAAAAATACGTTGGCTTTGATGGAATGTTCATTGCAGAAAAAATTGAATAACATAAAGTTGTTAATTTATGAGATTATTCCAGATCCTGGCAGACTTAAAATATAAACTAATGAAATTTTGAAAAAAAATCTAGTTATCGAGGAGGAAAGACCAAATGAAAAATGTTAGTGTCACAGTGTGTATAAATGATTTAGTGTTTATGTAATTTGTTAGTGTAGGGAAGAATACACACATAACAAATACTATTATAATTTATATTTAAACATTTTTGTAAAAAACTTAACTCTAAATTTATATTTAACATAATTTATTGTATTCTTCGTAGATATGTGTCATACCAAACAACATCCAAATCAATGTAAACGTTCACTTTTTATAGGCAAATTTGTTTTTTTTTTAATTAACTTTCAAGCTGAATACAGGCTAAACCAAACGTATTTGTATATAGATAAGTTTTGTTAAATCGTCTTCTTTTGATCAAAGTAATCTGTGGTTAAGCCATGTACACATAATAAGAGACACCCTGTATATTCTGGGTTTAAATTAGACAATATTTTGTTTCTTTGTTCTACTACAAGAAAATGTTCGACATGTATTAACAAGTCCTTTCCTGAATAAAAACATGAGAAACCATACGGTGTTATAAATAGTTGAATTCGTAATAGGAAATGGTATCTAATACAGGGTGTACATTTTTTACTGCCAATATAAAAAAATTAAGTTGATGATGGTTTCTTTGAAACGAAACGTTGTACTGAAAATTTGTAAACGCTGTCTTGTAGAGGTATAAATGTGGCAATGAGAAAGTGCCTTTGGTTTTCTTATACCCTTTCAAATAACTTCAGAAAAAAATAAAAACGAAATCGCAATATTTCGGATTTTGTCGAATATCTCCGAAAGTAAGCGGAAATTTCTGGTTTTCTCAACAGAATATTACTGACCACCAAATTGCGCTTTTTTTGTAATTGCGATTTTGTAACTTTTACGGTTTCCGAGATGCTGTTGATCCTTATCTTGGACACCCTGTATAGATACTGGCCATAATGTCGAATTCGTAATAAAGAATATTTAATATTATAAATATTAATTACTCTCTATAATTATCTTCTCCATCAATTGTGTCAATTATTGTGAACGTGATATTTCCAAAGTTATGTTTTAGAAGAGCATAAGTCATGTTTGATCATTTTCTTTCTATACCTTTTCAAGTTCAAATTGAGACCAATCAAGTTCAAATTGAGATCAATCAATTTCAAATTGAGGTTAATCAAGTTCAAATTAATACCAATCAATTCAAAATTGAGACTAAACAAAAACAAGTTGACACTAAACAATATCAATTTTATTTGTTTACTCACAACCTGATATTGTTTAGTGTCAACTTGATTTTGTTTAGTCTCAATTTGAAATTGATTGGTATCAATTTGAACTTGATTGGCCTCAATTTGAAATTGATTGGTCTCAATTTGAACTTGATTGGTCTCAATTTGAACTTGAAAATTTATAGAAATAATTGTGTTAATACTTCCAAAATAATGTTTTATGTATGTACCTATAAATCAATATTTGGAGAAAGTCATGTGCTACCAAATAGATTTTTCATTGGGTCCAACCATCGAAAATACAAATTATTGATCGCTGGTCGGCAATAAATGGAGTCATGCCAGCATTGCTATTATTTTTATTTAATCAACGATTGTTCATGTATGGTTTTTACGCTAGTTTTGTAAGCAAACAGAGATTACGGTTTCCAGGAAATGCGGTCACGAATATAAAGGGAAACTGCTGCGGTGGTTGTGAAAACCATTATTAATAATATGCAAGCTCATGTTTATCGTATGAATACAGTTTGCTGCAACATATAAATATGGTAATAAACATACGAATAACTCATAATGTCGCATAATAATATTAATAACAATTGAAAATAATATTACTACTATATTTTTTTATTAAAAGTTAAAATTTGCAAATAATAAATTTTCAGAAATTTGAGTAATAGCTAACCCATACTTGTCAATGCTGAAAGTTATACGTTTGATTTTCTCACTTGTTCAATACTGAAACTTTGTCAAATTTTCAGGAGAATTAGTTTCAGGTGTACTGTACACGAATCTAATATCATATTTACAAATAATAAATTTTCAGAAATTTGAGTAATAGCTAACCGATACTGGTCAATGCAGAAAGTTATGTTTGATTTTCTCACTTGTTCAATACTGAAACTTTGTCAAATTTTCAGGAGAAATATTTTCAGGTATACTGTACACGAATAATGAATGAATATTTATTAAATGAATACTATTACTAGTACATGTGTGCACACCACACTGAAGTGATCATGAATCCTAATTATTAGGCTTCCTTACGTTAGGTTAGGTAATTTAGATTATTGCAGTGCACAGGGTAAATACACAAATTTACTAGTAAAAATGAAAATTTACATTATTTTGTGAAAATTGAAATTATCTTGACAATTTGTCCATCAACAATAATCTCTAACCATAACAATAAGTTAAAACTATGTTCTCATTTTGTTATTCATTACACTATATTTTTATACTTAGTTGATACTTTTATTAATCAAGGTTGGAATATATAATAATTTAAAAAAAATCAAAAATCAATGACTTTTTTATATTTCTGATCAGTTTTTGCCAGTTTTGATGTGATTTATATGAATTGATTTACATAACGATTGAAATCATATGATTTTTGTTTTGATAAATTTTTGAATTTCAACAAGAATCGATGATTTAAAAAAATAATCGGTGTATCTGTACTATGTGTGATGGACCAAAAATGGAAGAAAAGAAAATTATTTTACTTACTTCCAATTATCTATTTAAAATCAAACTGTATAGTTACATTATATGTTTAATTTTACACCTAATGGAATGCACAAACAGTGCAAAAACAATGATTAATTGAAGAAAAAAAAAACAATTTTGATTTAAATCAATGATTTTTTTTTTTTTTAATCATTAGATTTAAATCACACCAACCCTGCTTTTAATACTGCGTTGTAGCAATTGTAGTCACTATATACAGTAAAAGACTGGAGAAAGAAAGGAGGGAAATCTCTTATAGCACGTTTGCCTTAATTTTAGCTGAGTAACTAAACAAAATTGTAAAATGTCGCATTTAAATGACGTTCTGAGCTACAATTTGTACGAAAATTGAAGAAGAATGGTCTATGAGGTCCTTAGAAGACGAATTTCAGGTAGGGAAAAGTACAGTATCACAAAAGTGTCTATAGTTGCAATAAATTTTTAATTTTACACCTATTTGAATGTACAAACAGTGCAAAATCAATGATTATTTGAAGAAAAAAAACAATTTTGATTTAAATCAATGATTTTTTTTTTAAATCATTAGATTTAAATCACACCAACCCTGCTTTTAATACTGCGTTGTAGCAATTGTAGTCACTATATACAGTACTAGACAAAAAAAAGAGGGAAATCTCTTATAGCACTGTTGCCTTAATTTTAGCTGAGTAACTCAAAAAATTGTAAAATGCCTCATTTAAATGACGTTCAAAGCTAGAATTTGTACGAAAATTGAAGAAGAATAGTCTATGAGGCTCTTAGCAGACGAATTTCAGGTGGGGAAAAGTACAGTATCACAAAAGTGTCCCCTTTATTAGTCTAGTACTATATTTAGTTACCATAAACATTTTTATATTGAATTGACACTTTTACTAAAATTTTAAGTAAAATCATTACTTCAGTAGGTGTATACATTTACTATACTTTAAGATTTTTCTGTGACATTACTTAAATAGAACGATTATGAATATTTTGTTTAAAAATTTAAATGCCAAAATACCACAAGTAACACAAAAGGGTGCTACAACAATCGATACATATACATAGTACGTTTTGTCCTGCAGGATCAATACTTCAATGTGAATAGGATGGCAATTGTGAGCTTGACCTTGACACTGGCTATGGGACGTAGTAATTTAACCCGCGATGCGACACTTGTGCATTGTGGCAGACCAAGTGGATTAACGGAGCTATTCTACGCTGAAATTTACCTTATTAATGTCAAAATATCAGCACTATATGAATGTCTGTCACTATGCCAAATGCCACTAATGTCAAAACTAATGCCAAATACTTATGACAAATAAAAACAAAATCGAAGTCAAGCACTCATGTTTATTTGATATCATTTAACCAACACAGTTATTTTATTGTGCAAACGTTCATCCCCCATGACCCAAATGGAATTTTCCAATGGGGTTACATAAAGAATAGATGCAGTAGAGTAGAACATTGCGAGTAGAACGTCGAAAAAAAAAATCATTGATTTTGATCTTTTTTCAAATAATGATTTATTCCAACCCTGATTAGAACTAATACTGTCGGTATGATAATGATATATTTGATTTTATCCCTTATTTAATACTGAAACTTTGTCAAATCTTCAGGAGAAATAGTTTCAGGTGTACTGTACGCAAATCTAATATAAAATTTGCAAATAATAAATATTCAGAAATTTCAGTAATAGCCAACCCATACCTGTCAATGCAGAAAGTTATATGTTTGATTTTCTCACTTGTTCAGTACTGAAACTTTGTCAAATTTTCAGGAGAATTGGTTTCAGGTGTACTGTACACGAATCTAATATCAAATTTGCAAATAATAAATTTTCAGAAATTTCAGTAATAGCTAACCTATACTTGTCAATTGAGAAAGTTAAGTGTTTGATTTTCTCCCTTATTTAATCCTGAAACTTTGTCAAATTTTCAGCAGAATTAGTTTCAGGTGTACAGTACACGAATCTAATATCAAATTTGTTAATAAAAAAATTTGAGAAATTTCAGTAAAAGCTAACCCATACTTGTCAATGAAGAAATTATATGTTTGATTTTCTCCCTTATTTAATACTAAAACTTTATCAAATTTTCAGGACAATTACTTTCAGGTGTACTGTATACAAATCTAATACCAAATTTACAAATAATAAATTTTCAGAAATTTCAGAACTAGCTAACCCATACTTGTTAATGCAGAAAGTTATATGTTTGATTTTCTCACTTATTTCATACTGAAACTTTGTCAAATCTTCTGAAAAATTCGTTTCAGGTGTACTGTACCGGAATCTAATATCAAATTTGAAAATAATAAATTTTCAGAAATTTCAGTAATAGCTAACCCATACTTGTCAATGCAGAAAGTTATATGTTTGATTTTCTCACTTGTTCAGTACTGAAACTTTGTCAAATTTTCAGCAGAATTGGTTTCAGGTGTGCTGTACACGAATCTAATATCAAATTTGCAAATAATAAATTTTCAGAAATTTCAGTAATAGCTGAACCATACTTGTCAATGCAGAAAGTTATATGTTTGATTTTCTCCTTTATTTAATACTGAAACTTTGTCAAATTTTCAGTAGAATTAGTTTGAGGTGTACAGTACACGAATCTAATATCAAATTTGTAAATAATAAATTTTCAGAAATTTCAGTAAAAGCTTACCCATACTTGTAATGCAGAAAGTTATATGTTTGATTTTCTCCCTTGTTTAATACTGAAACTTTGTCAAATTTTCAGTAGAATTAGTTTCAGGTGCAGTGTATATGAATCTAATATCAAATTTGTAAATAATAAATTTTCAGAAATTTCATATAGCTAACCCATACCTGTCAATGCAGAAAGTTATATGTTTGATTTTCTCACTTGTTCAGTACTGAAACTTTGTCAAATCTTCAGGAGAAATAGTTTCAGGTGTACTGTACGCAAATCTAATATAAAATTTGCAAATAATAAATATTCAGAAATTTCAGTAATAGCCAACCCATACCTGTCAATGCAGAAAGTTATATGTTTGATTTTCTCACTTGTTCAGTACTGAAACTTTGTCAAATTTTCAGGAGAATTGGTTTCAGGTGTACTGTACACGAATCTAATATCAAATTTGCAAATAATAAATTTTCAGAAATTTCAGTAATAGCTAACCTATACTTGTCAATTGAGAAAGTTAAGTGTTTGATTTTCTCCCTTATTTAATCCTGAAACTTTGTCAAATTTTCAGCAGAATTAGTTTCAGGTGTACAGTACACGAATCTAATATCAAATTTGTTAATAAAAAAATTTGAGAAATTTCAGTAAAAGCTAACCCATACTTGTCAATGAAGAAATTATATGTTTGATTTTCTCCCTTATTTAATACTAAAACTTTATCAAATTTTCAGGACAATTACTTTCAGGTGTACTGTATACAAATCTAATACCAAATTTACAAATAATAAATTTTCAGAAATTTCAGAACTAGCTAACCCATACTTGTTAATGCAGAAAGTTATATGTTTGATTTTCTCACTTATTTCATACTGAAACTTTGTCAAATCTTCTGAAAAATTCGTTTCAGGTGTACTGTACCGGAATCTAATATCAAATTTGAAAATAATAAATTTTCAGAAATTTCAGTAATAGCTAACCCATACTTGTCAATGCAGAAAGTTATATGTTTGATTTTCTCACTTGTTCAGTACTGAAACTTTGTCAAATTTTCAGCAGAATTGGTTTCAGGTGTGCTGTACACGAATCTAATATCAAATTTGCAAATAATAAATTTTCAGAAATTTCAGTAATAGCTGAACCATACTTGTCAATGCAGAAAGTTATATGTTTGATTTTCTCCTTTATTTAATACTGAAACTTTGTCAAATTTTCAGTAGAATTAGTTTGAGGTGTACAGTACACGAATCTAATATCAAATTTGTAAATAATAAATTTTCAGAAATTTCAGTAAAAGCTTACCCATACTTGTAATGCAGAAAGTTATATGTTTGATTTTCTCCCTTGTTTAATACTGAAACTTTGTCAAATTTTCAGTAGAATTAGTTTCAGGTGCAGTGTATATGAATCTAATATCAAATTTGTAAATAATAAATTTTCAGAAATTTCATATAGCTAACCCATACTTGTCAATTCAGAAAGTTATGTTTGATTTTCTCCCTTAATTAATACTGAAACTTTGTCAAATATTCAGGAGAATTAGTTTTAAGTGCAGTGTACATGAATGTAATATCAAATTTGCAAATAATACATTTTCAGAAATTTCAGTAATAGCTAACCCATACTTGTCAATGCAGAAAGTTATATGTTTGACTTCCTCCCTTATTTAATACTGAAACTTTGCGAAATTTTCAGGAGAAGTAGTTTCAGGTGTACAGTACACGAATCTAATATCAAATTTGCACATAATAAATTTTCAGAAATTTAAGTATTAGCTAACCCATACTTGTCAATGAAGAAAGGTATATGTTTGATTTTCTCCCTTATTTAATACTGAAACTTTGTCAAATCTTCCGAAAAATTAGTCTAAGGTGTACTGTACATGAATCTAATATCAAATTTGCAAATAATAAATTTTCAGAAATTTCAGTAATAGCTAACCCATACTTGTCAATGCAGAACGTTATATGTTTGATTTTCTCCCATATTTAATACTAAAACTTTGTAAAATTTTCAGTAGAATTCGTTTCAGGTGTACTGTATACGAATCTAATACAAAATTTGCAAATAATAAATTTTCAGAAATTTCAGTAATAGCTAACCTGTCAATGCAGAAAGTTATATGTTTGATATTCTCAATTATGTAATACTGAAACATTGTCAAATTTTCAGTAGAATTAGTTTCAGGTGTACTGTACACGAATCTAATATCAAATTTGCAAATAATAAATTTTCAGAAATTTCAGTAATAGCTAACCTATACTTGTAAATGCAGAATGAATAATGTTTGATTTTCTCCCTTATCTAAAACTGAAACTTTGTCAAATATTCAGGAGATTTAGTTTCAGGTGCACTGTACAAGAATCTAATATCAAATTTGCAAATAATAAATTTTCAGAATTTTCAGTAATAGCTAACCCATACTAATCAATCCAGAAAGTTATATGTTTGATTTTCTCACTTGTTCAGTACTGAAACTTTGTCAAATTTTCAGGAGAATTAGTTTCAGGTGTACTGTACGCAAATCTAATATAACATTTGCAAATAATAAATTTTCAGAAATTTCAGAAATAGCTTACCTTGTCAATGAAGAAAGTTATATGCTGGATTTTCTCCCTTATTTAATACTGAAACTTTGTCAAATTTTCAGGAGAATTAGTTTCAGGTGTACTGTACACGAATCTAATATCAAATTTGCAAATAATAAATTTTCAGAAATTTCAGTAATAGCTAACCCATACTTGCCAATGCAGAAATTTATACGTTTGATTTTCTAACTTGTTCAGTACTGAAACTTTGTCAAATTTTCAGGAGAATTGGTTTCAGGTGTACTGCACACGAATCTAATATCAAATTTGTAAATAATAAATTTTCAGAAATTTCATATAGCTAACCCATACTTGTCAATGCAGAAAGTTATATGTTTGATTTTCTCACTTGTTCAGTACTGAAACTTTGTCAAATTTTCAGCAGAATTGGTTTCAGGTGTGCTGTACACGAATCTAATATCAAATTTGCAAATAATAAATTTTCAGAAATTTCAGTAATAGCTAACCCATACTTGTCAATGCAGAAAGTTATATGCTTGATTTTCGCTCTTATTTAATACTGAAACTTTGTCAAATTTTCAGGAAAATTAGTTTTAAGTGCAGTACATGAATGTAATATCAAATTTGCAAATAATAAATTTTCAGAAATTTGAGTAATAGCTGACCCATACTTGTCAATGCAGAAAGTTATATGTTTGATTTTCTCCCTTGTTTAATACTGAAATTTTGTCAAATTTTCAGGAGAATTAGTTTCAGGTGTACTGTACACGAATCTAATATCAAATTTACAAATAATAAATTTCAGAAATTTTGCAGTTCAATTATTTTCGCAGATATTTAGGGTGTTTTCTTTCTCACAAACTTTCAGTATTAAAACTTCAATGCTGTGCCAATCATCCACAATCAGTAACCATTATGTTAAATGCAACACAAACGACTCGTGTTGCAAAACATCGTCTAAAAATGTGTGCAACATGACGAGTTTGCATTTTATTCCACGCGCTCGCGTAATTGAAAATGTAATCTTCGAGGCTTTCAATTGTCTAACGGTGATTAGCATGCCGACAATCTATTAACAGGTGCGTATAAACCGTACTGTACAATCCGTGCGAAATTTGAATGGTGGTAAATGTGCAATAAGTACACATAAAGTTTCACAATTATGAATATAATTATTTCAAATATACAGGGTGTTAATACTAAGTTGTAACACCCGAAAATGGCAGTTAGAACTCATTGAAACAAACAACTTTTCTTAGTTAAAATTTTTGATTTGGAGCCCAAGTTCATAGTTATTGGCGTTCTTTTGTTTTTCGAAAAATCGTCATTACTCCCTTATTTTAAGGAATATTTAAAAAATACAAAAACGTTCAACATGCGCTTTCGGTTCTCTAAAACATATGTATTTACAATTATTTTCTATTTTATCAAATAACAAAATGGCGACCGATCAAAAATTTCTAGGCAAGATATTTTGAAAACCAATCGATCGATTTTTGAAAATAAAACATTTATAAAATCCTTGAACTATCTTATAACATTTGTCTGTTTTGATATTTATGCATTTTTATACACAAATTATGCAAAATATGCACACAAATGATAAACGCGACAGAAACTTTTCAAGATGAAGCGGAAATTTCTGAAGAACAAGATCAAAAAGTATTTAAATTTGAACGTACAAACTAGAAAACACGTGCTCAACTTGTTTAATGACCTAACTTAAGGTTAGCCTACTTTGTTTCAAATGATTGTTGCAGTTTATTAAAATTTATTTTGTAATTCATTTTGAATAATAACTTTTTCGGACAGATCGAAAAAAATGTTTCAGACAAATGTTATAATATAGTTTAAGGATTTTATAAATGTTTTATTTTCAAAAATCAATCGAGTGATTTTCAAAATATCTTGTTTCGAAATTTTTCTTCGGTCGCCATTTTGATATTTGATAAAATAGATAATAATTGTAAATACAAATGTTTTAGAGAACCAATAGCTCATCCTGAACGTTTTTGTATTTTTTAAATATTTCTTAAAATAAGGGAGTAATGACGATTTTTCGAAAAACAAAAGAACGCCAATAACTATGAACTTGGGCTCCAATTCAAAAAATTTAACTAAGAAAAGTTGTTTGTTTCAATGAGTTCTAACTGCCATTTTCGGGTGTTACAACTTAGTATTAACACCCTGTATATGTAAATATAGCCACTATCGGTTTTTTCCTGTTCAATGTTCTCCAAGTCTTTCAGTCAAGATCACTTTCAGAGCTATTTTCTTTAGATAGAGGACAGTTCCGTAGTATCTACTGGGTCTCAAAAATTTTCTCCTGGATTTGTGCCTTCCTGTAACCAGTTCTATGTTGTGAAGAACATGATGTTCGTTCAACATTTGTTTGAAAATCTGTGGATGCTGATTTGTGAAGCCCACATGAAGCATATTCCAAAAATGAAAGAATATACAAGGTGTTCCATTTAAAAATTAGATCAAATGTTGTGTCCCGGATTTATGGTACACTCTGTATATTCTTTAATTTTTGTAATCTGCTTCATGTGGGCTTCACAAATCATCTTTATTTTCAGGGATGCAACGTTGCAAAGTTATTCACATTTTAATAAAATTTTACGAAAAATCATGGACCTGGAAAAATACTTAACAAAACCTTATTGTAAGAGATCAATGAAAGAATCTGGGTATGCAAGTACCCAAGCAATGTGAGAAAACATACACAGTTTTTGGAGTCACGTCGAATACACAGGGTGTTCTGAAACAACGATCGAATTTTGCTATTTTCAATTGGCTAAAACTTATTGAGATTGATCGTTATTTACCTATTAAAAAGTATTATTAGATTATAGTCCATATGCTACCTGTTGCCGCACGTGGGCACGGATTACGTTTTCCGCTGATTGACCGGGTGAATAAAATAAGCAATGACGATTGATACATTTATTGAACCCGGTGCTTGGATTCGAAGGACCTTATTACGCAAAGATTAACAATTATAGTGATTACAAAGTGAGGTGATGTTGCTGCGCTGATGGCTGGTCAAGTTCTCCGTTTCTGGTTGGGGTTTCGTCGTTCCTGGGTCGTCCAGGTACCGGAACCTTTGTTGTTGGGAAGGAAGTTACATGCTGCTCGCCCCTGGAATGGCCTTGGCGCGGACACTACCATTGAATAGCTTATTAGATGAGCACTCATAATATGATGACATATTATAACTCATAATATGAATACAGGGTGATCCATTTGAAAAAAAAAAGAGTTTTAGTCATTTGAAAATAGCAAAATTGTATCGTTGTTTCAGAACACCCTGTGTATTCTGCATGACTCAAAATATTGTGAATGTTTTGGCACATTGCTTAGGTATTTGCTTACGCAAATCTTTTCATTCGTTTCTTATAATAAGGTTTTGTTGATTTATTTTAAATTTTTGTTAAATTTTATTAAAATGTGAGTAACTTGGCAACGTTTCATCTGATAAAAAAAAAAAAAAAAAAGATTTGTGAAGCCCATATAAAGCAGATAAGAAAAATGAAATAATATACAGGGTGGTCAATTTAAAAGAGACCAAATTTGGTGTCCCGGATTTATGGCACACTCTGTATACTAGACAATAATTTTAAAAGATAGCACATCAAGTGTCAAATAACTTCCAATCAGATGTTTTCCTAAATTTTCATTAGTCTAGCAGCAATGGTCCGAGCGAGGATAAGTGGGCCACCCTGTATACGATCATATTTTAGTACATATCGGAATTTTTCAATGATATGAATATGTTTTTATTAATATTATGTGTACAATAATGTACACTATGTTAAGTACAATATACAATTGTAATGAATAAATGTAATTTTAATTGTAATTGTAATGTACAATGATGTACAGCCATGCGCACAATAAATGTACACTATGTATTGTACAATATTCAATTGTAATGTGTATTCTGTACATGTATACAATACAAAATTATTTGTCGATTTTTTCAGTTTTAAGAAATAGTAGATACATTTTCTCGTGTATTAAATCGTTGAGTGAAGGAGTTTAAGTTTAAGAGTTTACAAACTACTTCACTCAACGATTAAATCAAAATTACAAGGTCTAAAACAGGAAAAAAGCATTTAACAGCCGATTTCTGGACTGCTCAATCCAATCATTAATTCACTACAATAACTCATGTAGTGACTAAAATTTGGCTTAACGTCGTGAAATAATTAAGTAATTAAGAATTAACCTCTCAACCGCATGACTCATCCTGCAGGATTTTATTAAAGATCGTAAGGAAAAAAGGCTTCAAAATGTTATGCTTAGATTTTGTTTTTGTAGAAAGTTTGAGGTTATACGAGTAAATTCCAATTCACAAGTGTAAACAAGTGTAAACAAAGCTCCGTTTCGTTTTTGTTTATTCTTTTGTTTTGCTTTGCCATTATTAGCATGTGCAGCAAAACGAGGGAAATTCCGACATCGGGTTTATAAAAATGTATTTTTATGAACAAAATTCGAGCAAGAGGGTCAAGTAACAGCAATATTAATACTCTAAAGCTTGTTTATTAACCTAAATAAACAAAGCGAGAGAATTTGTTATCGCCGCTGAACAATTGCGCAACGATACTACACGGGCTGTGCCGGAAGTAGTCGTATCTGTCGGTGCAACCACGCTGTATTTGGTTGCACATCTTCAGCACTTGTTCCCGCGAAGCACCAGTTAAGGCTGTGATTACGTAAGGGCGGTAACTCACCTTTCCGAGAGGTACTGAGTGGTCCAGTCAATGATTCCCCCAACAACTTCCAAATTGATGAACTTGTAACTGCCCAATTTAACAGGTAGTTGTTCATTGGGGTTCACCGTCTTCACGAAGTTCTCGAAGAACTTGCGATAGTCCGTGAGGTAGTCGTCCTTATTGGCCATAACTTAGCACACACAACACACCGGTACACAAAATAAACTTATCACAGGCACTAGAACTATGTTATTGTATGGTAAACATGAACACCTATGTTTGCACAATTCGTTGCCGGCTCTTAATCCGTAATTTTACCACTGATATGTAATTTTTGTACTATATTATCGGTATTAGGTCGGTTTTTAACTACTGTCGTTTCGTTCGATTGCGTTGACTCTTTTATTAGTATCTCGCATTCATCATCCATATAGGTATATGTATGTAACATAGAAAAACATACGAGTAACGTCAGTGAGTCACTCGTCCGAATTGAGCAACGCATACAAGTTTATGCGGCATGCCCCTCTCACCTATGCGCAGTCATGCTTGCCAACAATAGAAAAGTTAATTGAGACATCGCACATTTATTGCATAACTTATGGTACATACTTGGTTGCATATACACTATAGTACGAAAGTAGAGCAGCACAATATTAAAAAAAAATCTATGCCTTGTATCTTTTAAAAACTGCACGATAAGCTAATTTATTTAATTAATTTAAAATCACAATTATTTAAGACAATTACGTAATCAAATATTAAGACAATTAAGGCGTGATTCATTTATTAAAAATTTGAAGCCAAATAAAATTTGAAAAAATATACATTCACGACCTTTTTGCAACCGAATTGGCTGGGTTTTCTATTTGTTATGTTGGACAAACCGATTCAGTGATGCAACGGCAGATTGTCATTGTTCATTGTTAGATTTATAATTTCCTGCCGTTCCATTTTCATCTCTAATAATTTAAACATTACATTTGGCAACAATGTTATTTAAAACATATAACCTCAAATAGAAAGCAACTTAACCTTAAAAAAAAATGACAAGTTCCATTAGCGAATTCAGGTATTTCCTAAACACTACCAACAATATTACTAGATATTCATAGACTCTCCTGCCACAAAAACATCGTGAATGGAGAGTATGATGCACAATTTTCATAAAAAAAAAAAATCCAATAATAATTACCTCATTTGCAATGAGTATGGGTAGAAGATCCTTTAGGTGATTTTCCAAAATATCTTTACAAGTTGTCAATTTGGAGACCGAGTACCAAAATGTCGATGTTTATTAATGAGTTGCTAGTAAACACGAGCAAGTGCTATTTTTGCCAATTTGATTTGACTTCAAATTTTTAATAAATGGATCACGTCTGAACTGTCTAAATATTTAATTATGTAATTCTTAAATGATACTTACTTCACTTAATAGTCACATACATTGAGTACTAAATCATGCTTCTCTTGTGAACTTTCAATTACAGTAGTGTAGAGTAAGT
This sequence comes from Othius punctulatus, assembly GCA_951805005.1. Taxonomy (NCBI): domain Eukaryota; kingdom Metazoa; phylum Arthropoda; class Insecta; order Coleoptera; family Staphylinidae; genus Othius; species Othius punctulatus. Next base: position 17,749,547 of record OX638141.1, read on the forward strand.
ATAATATAGTTGAAGTAGTAGTAGTTGTGTGGATATACTACAGTGTGTTTGTAAATGAGTGTAGATTGTATTTTAGGCAACCAAACATACACGTTGGTAACACAACAAAAATATCACTAAGGATTCATTGGTGTAACATAATGTTAAAGTTGAGATTCAACAGCTTTGTTTTTTTGTCAGTTTTAAAAGATAAGTAGTTTTAAGATACAGGTAGAGTTCTTTACACGTTATTAGTTTAAAAAAAATCAATCAAAATGTACCACTTTATTTGTTTGTGCTTTTATTTTTAGTTTATAATTTTATAAAAATTGTTGGAAATGTTGGCCGTTGTTTTCAAGACATAAATTTACTCTCCTCTGCATACTCCTAAATACATTTTCAAGTTCTATCGGAGAAATGTTTCTAATTTCTGTTTCCACTTCTTCTTTTAATTGGTCTAGATTTTGTAGCCGATTTCTAAATACCTTATTTTTTAAACTTCCAAACAAATAAAAATCTAAGGGAGTGACATCTGGAGAACGCGATGGTCATAATCCCGTTCCCCTTCATAAATAACTAACTTGAAATAACTTACCTAGATTAACTTTACAATGATTGCACGCTACTGGCGAAAATGACATTAAACTTTGACAAATTGCGGTGAAATACACTAAGCACCGACATGGAAAAACTTAACGGCAATTAAAATCCTAAATTTCATTTAAATTTTGCCGCCTTTTCTACAATCATTTACAAACACCCGTTATAACTTTGCATTTTGTAAAATCTATTAATTAACATTTAAACTTTTTTTTTTTAAATAGTTTCTGTTTTTAAAAAACCATCATCAGAGGCATGATATCTATGAAGAATTAATTGTTTTTATTGTTTTATATGTTAAATGGATTATTTAAAAATTTATAAAGAGGTTTGTATATTTATATTTATAAAGCCTTAATGACCAAACTCAATTAACATTTAAACCTCTTTATAATTTTTTTAATAATCCATTAAACATATAAAACAACCAAAACAATTAATTCCTCGTAGATATCATGCTTCTGATGATTGTTTTTTTTTAATCGAAACTAGTCAGGCGAAATTTAATAAATAAATTAAAAAATAAAATAAAAATAATTTTACCAGTAAGTACCTAATAATAATACTTTAAATATATAACTGGTAATTCATGGATAAAACCTCAAACTTAATTTAATATTAACTTTGCAAATTATACCTTTAGCAAGAAACAGCAAGTAAATTTTTGCCAGAATATTTAAACTATTGATGATTTATTATGGGAAGAGGTACTGAAATACATTCTTATAATTTCTTTAATTTTCCAGTGACAATAAATATAAGAAATGTAATTATATTCTGTGGTTGTATTACCTTATGCTGTACTTTTAAAAGGTCACTCATGATTAAGGGGTAATCTACTTTGTTGCTTTTTTTTGCACCTAACCTATTAGGTCATGTGAATTGAGACAGTGGCTACATATAAACATGTATCAGTACAAATGATAATTACAATCGTTACAATTACCATATGTTCATAGAAAAAGTTCATCAGGTTTTTTTTCACTACTAGCTTTTAAAGATATCATTCTTTATTTATTTTTACTGCATATTCGAACCCAGAAATATTTTTTCTTCTGTCAAAATATTAATCAAAATGCCAAAAATTATACAAAAAGTATCAATTAAACGCTGCTACTTTACATCAGGCAACAATGTTATTTAAAAAATATAACCTCAAATTGAAAACAACTTAACCTAACAAAAAATGACAAGTTCCATTCCATTTTTGACATTGACAGACAATGACATTTGATTTGAATTTTATAAATGTGAATCAAGTCACGGAGATATGTTTAAGTATCCACAGCCACCCCTGATGTATTTTTTTTATAAACATATGGTACTTTGACGTTAATACATATTACATTAAAATGTCAAGTACGTTGTTTTCCTCACCTTGGCTAAAGAAGTTACAGCATCCCACTAAGGCATTTGGTCATTCACGATTAAAACAATATTTTTTTTTACATTTGATTCAAGAAATTATTAAAAAAATCATAATATACAAAAGAGTAAGTAGTTTACCTCTTACCCATGACTACATGCCTTCAAGAGAGCAAATAAATAAATGATTTACATAATCAAACACTTTGAATCTATGAGTGGTTCAATTTCGCCTTTCATCTCTTTATTCTTTATATTTAGATATGTGTTTTCATATTCCTTCTGGAGATACTCGGGCAATGGTTTATTCCAGTCATCTGGGGGTGTCCGTCGTTTCTCCCAAGTCTTGTTTTCGTAATGAGCTTTCAGTCTTTCCATTCTTCTAAGTTTTTCACTCTCAATTAATTCCTTCTGAAATATCCAATTATGTGTAAATTTTGGAACTCACAAAAATAAGTCAAAAATAGTTTATTGCTATGTTTAATGCAAGCATGATCAGATTTAATAGAATGCAATATCTACATAAATTATCTCTCAAAGATATTTTATTGTATTTAATATATTTTCATTGCACTTCACCGGTACCATATTTAATTAAATAATTCAATTCATTGTCTGCATACGACTCACATTATGATAAATTGTACTTTAACTTATACCGGGCTTTTTTTTTCTTATTACACATATGATGGACAATGTATAACTGGTTGCCTGCATCTACCCGCAAGGAATTTCCTGTGTAATTGTAAAAAAAAAATAATAAACTCATTAGCGGCGTCGGTGCAAGTAACCTGTCAATTTTGGCATATGTTACACATAGAGGTTATGTTTTTATTCAATGCAATACACGACAGGGTTTTTTAACACACGCAGAGTATTCGTAATGTATTGTGGATTTATGCCATTACATGCAGTACGTATACGGCCTTTCAATTCATCTACGTTATGTATTTGTACGTCATTAAAAATTTTACTTTTCAGGTACCTAACCCCAAAAAAAATAATCATTTGTTGACATATCAGCTGATCTTGATACATTACGAATACTCTCGTGTATTGTCATGAATAAAAACATAACCTCTCTGTGTAACATGCCAAAATTGACAGGTTGCTTGCACCGACCACTAATGAGTTGATTTTTTTTTTTTTAGAATTACACATAGGAAATTCCTTGCGGGTAGATGCAGGCAACCAGTTATACATTGTCAATCATATGTGTAAAAACGAAAAAAAAGCCCGGTATACACTACTGATAATATAATACTGTACATAAATTTACAGTATCAACTTTGTATCGTACAGTATATGTTCATCGTATATGTATATGTATGTTCATCAATTTCTTTGACTGGGTAAAACCACTATTATGAAAAACCACATTTATTCAACAACATTATGAGGAAAAACAAAAGCAGGGTACTGTTTTTGTTTACTTTTTTTTGCAATCAACTCTATCTGTTCTAGAATTAAAATGATTATGTGTACGATTCTCTAGTCTTATCCAAAAAATATGCGATATGAGTAACCTAACAACACTAAATGTGTATTTGTATTCATAATACTCGGACTGGAGTTTCATCAAGCTTTTAGGTATTAGCCCAATGGACCATTTCTTCGTTTGCTTTAAATTGCTGTTGACGACAATCTTCAAGCAATACGCTATTAACTTACAGCTGCTTTAATGTCTTTCTTATCGACCCACTTGTAACAGTTGTCTACATCGTGTTTCCATTGCGTACAATCATCAGATCTTCCGTGAACAAAATATTGGTGGAATCTCCCTCTAATCGATCTGCAGTCACTGTATTCCTCGTCGTAGACTTCACATGATCTAATCTAGAATAAGTTTGTTAATTTTTTGTTTGTTAATTTTTTGTTTGTTAATATATAAATAATAATATCAACGATTAATATCAACCTATTAACTTACCATCCATTCATCCTCTAAGGTTTCTGCCTCGTTTTTACTTTCCTCTGACATGATGCAAGTTTTCTTCGGTAAATTTTTAGGTTAGATTACATAAACGTAAACCAGCATATGCAACTATGCATACACATATGAAATTAAAGCTGATGACCTGAGGTCATTATTCGGCCTCCACAAATTAGGAATTTATTTTAAAACTATAACAAATAGCGAAATGATTGCAGAAAAAACCTGTACAAACATGTTTTTTCGATAAATCAGTTAAATTACAACAATCATCTATGAAAATAGCGTTGTAATCTCCGAATTTAATTCAATCAGAGAAAAGAAAACACGTTTCTTTATCTCAAACCACACATATGAAAGTCGGCAAGTCGTACTTCCCATTCCATCGTACGATCGTATTCGGTCAACACGCCATCGCACAATCCACGTTATATTCTACAAAGAAGAGTGTTTTAATATTTACGACATATACAATATACTTTTAATGAAAAACTAGCCAGAATATCAGGTAATATGAAATCATTTACATTAGTTAAACAAAGGTAAACAGTACAAAAAATGGTAGTTCCCAAGATTATTTACAAGGTTAATCGTCGACATCGTAATAACCGAAGAAATAATTTACGCCACAAATCGTGCGGATATTGCTAATAAACATGAAAGAATTACTGTAAAATGTTCATTGGGTTATAAATAACATAAGTTTTAAATTAAGTTGCCTTAAGTTAAGCAACTACTATTTTTACTTTACCCTGCGTAGTATAGATAAAGTATTGTAAACATACAAAGAAATGTTTTCCAGAATATAAAGGAATTACACAATTACATTACACTTGACTCTAAAGTGGTTATTCACCTCGGCCGGCTATAGCCTAGGTAAATAATATACACATTTATTATAAAAATGTATTTATAGAAAACATATTAAAAGTTACACATACCTATTATCTTTTCTGGCATTATTATTCATTTATACGAATTCCACTCACACTTGTTTTATTTTATTTTATTCATTTATAATGTTCCACAAAGTAACGGCTACAAGTATACAATATTCATTTGTACCTTACCGATGGTTTTATAAATCGCAGATTCATAACTGAATGCCAGTGATTTACGAGGCTGTGTAGGTTTTTTCTTACAACACGGATGAATTAGCCTATACAGATCTAGTTACCGATGGGGTAGATGCATGCAAATTATTCCATCAAAGTTTAAGATAATTAAAAACTGCTTACTTTTGTAGTAAATAATTTTTTGTCGAACTCTTGCGTCACAGATACCTATATTTAGCTTGACATTTCATGTTATGTTAGTCAAAAGTTTATCACTGCAAGGAAATCAAACATTCAAATTGAGTTTTGAAGTAAATTTTAGATCTAAAGACGTTTTAGAAAAAAAATAACAACCGGAAAATGCATTTCACTCATATTTTATTCAAACAGAAGTAATACTACAAGAAGTGGACAAAGAACCGACTATTGTTTTTAATTTATGGAGTGTGCGGCTTGTCAATTTGTCTAGACCAAATTTGCAATTATTAATCAGATATCTGATATCTTATCTCTGATTATTAAGTGCATGGTCGAGCCAAATGTTAAGCACACAATGAAAATTGAAAATAATAAATAGTAGCGAAATGCTCCAAGAATACATAAAAAATATATACCAATCAATTTAAAAAAAAAGGTCTGTGACGTCACAAGAAATAAATGAAGGTGTTTAGAAAAGATTTTTTTCGCCAACTTGTAGCTAAGACTATCCCATTTAATAATACATAAATATGTTTGTTGATGGTTAATTGACAATTGAAGTCTTGGGCCCTTTTTGTAGAACTGACTGTATATATCAGTAACCTTTAACATTCAAGTTATCCAGGGTACTATCAGTAAACGTTATGTTTTTGTCAACAAATTCTTATTTTGCTCGAATACGTACCAATTCCAAAACAGAATGAAGAATGTTACTTAGTAGTACACTCGTTTAAAGATTAGATTAGACGGGGTCGAAACGGTCGATAGCCTAGCTATTATTACTAATCCCCTCTGCTAACTTGCCAGGAAATCTACTTTGTCGACAAAAACGTTTAGCTTCCTCGGAATCGGTGCCTTAAATTGACATGGCATTGCGACGTAGAATCGACTTATTAACGAGCTTTTTATCCAATTTTTTTTTACAATTTGCGCCTTTTTTAAATAAAATAAATATGTATTTTCTATAAATCTCATTGTTGTTCTGGAACGGCGATATGGTAAAACTACAGAAAAACTCTTCCAGTTGGGATAGACAATTAACGATTTGTAATGTGATTTTGAACTTGAAACTGTGATTTATTATGACCTGGCAAACTTTGCCACCACTTACTTTGAGAAACATTAACTTATCTCATGCCATTTATTAGACGGACACACAATGTCTGCTAAAATTGACCACCGTGTATATTATTCCTTAAAAACAAACCTACAAGCCACCAAGTCTCCAAACATGACAAACTCACCTATAACCATTGATGGAAATCATGATTTAAAAAAAAGGGTTTTACAATATTAAGTTATTAATTGTCGTTATAATACACCATTGATTCTAATTTCTTCTTTCCAGCAAAATGGACTTTATCGGCAAATATCAACATGAGAAGAGCGAAAACTTAGATGGCTTCTTCAAATCTGTTGGTAAGCATTAACAATAGGAAGAAAAATAGTAATTTATACAATGAGTTGTGAAATATAAGTGTTTCTTTCACGAATTGTAACACTTTATAGTGTTTGTAAATAATGCACTTTGAAAAATATCTGGGGCAACACTCAAGCCACAGCTTATGTTGCAACTATTAATTAAGATTGATTTTAATTTTTATGCAAACCTAGGGGTCCCATACTTGATAAGGATCATGATCACAAGGTCTAATCCAGACATGGAAATCGAAAAAGTCGACGATGAAGTTTGGAAAATTTCCCTAAAGTCACTGTTTAGAACAGGAGTGAGGACATTTAAACTTGGCGAGGAGTACATGGAAGACATGTCAGGCGCTAATAAATTAAAGGTTAGTAAATATCATTTAATTTAATGGCAAGGTAAAATCTACATCATTTTCTTTATTTAATATTTATTTTACAATTGAATTGGTGATTACAGAACCCATGTTAGTGCATTCAAAATGCTCATAGCAACAGCATTGATTCATGGTTGTGTTGCGTCGCATATCAGCCTTTAGTAGATACAAAATTGAAATTCAATTTTCGACCTGATCATGCGAGGACATCAAAACCAACCTTTTTTTAAATAAGACGACATAAATATTTCAGCAAAAAACTCTTATTTCCAAAATTTACTTGATTTCAATACTTTCTCTGCTTCGCAAGTAGAATGTCATTACTCCAGCACCAATTTTAGGAAAAGTAGTGCTGGAATGAGCTTAATTCTAACTTTACTTTTGGCGTTTATTTTATTATGAAGATTGGTGACAGACATTAATATAAATCTTTCATTCTATAAATTAAATTGATAGACAAAAGAGTTATTTGATGTGAACTTACGATTACTAATTACATAATCACCATCATCAGCATTACAATTTTATCAAAATTTTGATAATCTATGAACATATAATACGAATATATGCCTAGGTAAATGAACGTGAAACCTTACACTTACATAAATTAGTTGTTTACTGCAATTTAAATTTCTTTTTAGTCCATCACGACTTTGGAGAATAAGAAGTTGATTACAAATTCCGAAAATGAAGATGGAACCCAAAAAACTAAATCAGTTTATGAACTCTCAGACACTCATGTTGTACAGGTAAAATTTAGTGTACAAGAAAATCAGGATCCAATTGAAATTTATATTTGCAGACTTTGACACACATTGGAACAGGACAGGAAGCAAAAAGATATTTCCGAAAAGTATCCGAGTAGTAACTCTGAAGATTTTATTTTTCCACATTTATTTGCTATTAAACAATAACTTTTTTTTAAATAAACCATTTATATATTACCTTTTTTTATTAAGTATGATATTTGGTATGTGTACTGTAAAATATTGAATATTAAAAATAAATAAGCTTGTCATAAATCTGAAATCAAGGATAAAAAAGTACCCACTATTTATTTACTACCTTATAATAGCTAGGCGTCTACTGTAATTTAAGGGGAAGCATGTTGTTAAACTTAAATAGTGCTAATTAAAATCAGGATCAATTGCCACAGTAAGCCATTGAAGTGGCAAACAATACTTTTTGTTTATTCTTCTTTTTCTTTTTACCAGACTTTCCATCACCTGTAACAAAGAATAGATTAGAAACTTTAGTTTGAAACTTTTTTTTGCACAATAAAAAAGTTACATTAACCCAACAGAATTGATGAAATACATAAAAGGTTTTTTGCCGTATTTGAAGACTATTGCCTCGATAATTTGCAAATAGAATTTGTTTGTAATTATTTGTTTTTCTTATGTACTTCATCTCTGGAAATAAATTCTACTATAAGTGTATAAACTATAAAACAGGGCAAGTGAAATCAATTTAAATTTCAAAATGATAATGTATATCCAGGTAACAATAACATATTTATTTGAAATGTGGCATATAAATGTTACTTAGATAAATTAATGTACCAAAGTGTATTCCACAAAAATTTAACCATTTAGTGGACTCATCACTTTGGAAATTATAGATCAGTGAAATTTATGGTTACCTTTATTACCTTCTTCGTTCGACTTTGAGGCTTTCTCCAGGGCTATAGCTATAGCATCACTGAAGCTCCTATTGAATTCCGGAGCAGGAACATAATCATCACATTCAGGTTCACTGTCACTCTGCTTCTTAATTCTCTGGCTGGTCACTTTTGGTCCAGTAGCGTTTATCAGACGTATAGAACTGCCATCACTTGGTTTTGTTAGGTCAGGCCATAGCGCCTTTTGTTTTTTAGCAGATGCCAACATCTGCAAATAAATTTCAAGTAATACAAAGACTTGGGTGTGGGGGTTACATAATCATATTTAGTTTGAATTATTATAACATAATATATTTTTAGATGTTAATGTAGACGAGGTGACTGATTTCAAGAAGCATGAAAAGCTTTTGAAATTAATTAACCCCCCAAATAATATAGCACAACAGCATTAAATTACAAATACATATTTGTAATTTTCAAAGCAACTGTGCAAATAATAATCATTTTGTGTCTATGGCAATCAATTTACTTAGTCGTTAAATGCCTAATACTTATGAAACAATTTTTCTTGTGGTATTTAAATTCTAATGCAGATTGGCATTACACAACCAGATAGACATTTAGAAGCACTGTTTGGTGCACTAAACTCCTACCGCGAGATACATATAGACAAGATTTGGTGTTGCTATCCATGCATTGTTAAAAAATTGTTAATCACCATGGCAGAAAGTTACTGTTATTCACCTGATAATACTTCCTAATTGCATCAGGTTTATTTTAAATATAATTACCGTTGCAAATGATGGTCCTGCACTCGTACTTTCCACACTATTACTAGGTTCAACAAATCTCTCGTGTACTGGAGAAGAACTTCTAGAAGTGGATGCAGAAAAAATATGTTCACGTGACATCTCTACTCCAAATTCCGGAAACTGGTGATGTGATTCCAATTCTATATTGGCAGCAGGAAACTTTCCCATTTGCCTATTCTCCTCCTCTGCAATGCGCTTCTCCCTTCTTTTTTCCTCGCGAGCCCTTTTTTGCCGTCTCTTCTTTCTAATTTCCACTTGTTCTATAATTTACCACGAATTATACATTGCCGTTTACAAAGAAGATGCAATAGGTACCTTCAAAAAATCTGCACGTGTCCTTAGACACAACTGGGGGATGGAGACGTAATTCAGCAACTTCAAATTGACAAGTCACTGGTAAATGCTGAAGATATCTGAGTCTCTTTCGTAACTCCTCAGTCATAGAGCCACCCTCTTTCTCGACAATACGTCCAGTCAAAACTTTTGGGCAAAATTCCAAAGTCCCATAAGTATGCTCCAACATACGTACATTTAGAGCATGCAAGTAGATATGTTGACCATCAGTAGCTGTAACAAAAATTAGTAAATACCACTTTGAATCAATTCATCAAAACGTGACGGGAAAAATTGAAAGTTTTACGACAGGTGCTTTGAGGGAGTGGACAAATGAATTTTCTATATCTCCATGACATGACAATTTTATGACAGTTGTATTATCAAGCTGCAGGTGTCGACAATTATAATCACAAACTGAAACCGACATGATATTTTATTAATCTCGCCCAGCCAATTTTTATGTTAGTTAATTGCTAGTGAATAGTGTTAATGTGCTTGATCAAATGATGATTTCAGATATTGTTATACCTTGATAAAAGTAGAAATACTTGGAAGGCTGCTGACTTAATATTACATTTGGTTGAGCAATGGGTTTTTCCTCTTCACGGTTAACAAATATTGAGTCGTCGCTCAATTGATCGCTGCAAGTACTCTCATATCTATCCCTTTTCTTTGAACAATCCAATTGCATTCTGTTAAAAGTGTCGGACATTTTATTTTCATTCATAGCAACACTTTCGGCAGGAAGAAAAGGTTTAGCAGCAACGTTCATTGTTGCTTTTACATCCTCTAGTTTGCCGAAAATTACGTGTTCTCTTTCTTTCAGTAAAGTTAAGGCTTGTTCAACAAAGCAATTTTCAGGACAGCTGACATCTTCCAGTAATTGATGTTCCAATTCACCCTTTTCTCTGTCTATGATAGAAAGCACCTCAGATTTATTAGCAAGAAGTAATTTACAATAGATGATTGAAGCTTGGTTGTCAGACATGTAGTAGATTTGATCTTCACTATCGACAGCCTCGTCTGCTGGATATGCTATTAACGAGCCTCTTGCACGTTTCATTAATTTAAATGTTATAGTCTCATTTATATTAAACGAAGAATGTGGAATGGGCACAACACTAAAAAATATATTTGGTCATTTACAAATTTCACAACTGAATCTGCTAAGAATGTGAAAATGTATGATTTTTAATATGCTTTAAAATAGTTTGATCAAAAACTAGTTTAAAATACATATAGTTAAGGTACTCAACTTAAAAAAACAAACCGTTTATTAAGCTTGCGAACCCCTCAGTTAATATGGCACAACCTCATGGAAAATTGCATAAGCCTTTAATGCAACTTCGACGATTATTGTGCAAATATGATAAGTTGTGCAAAAGTATTGAATATCGATAGATTAATATATTCTTAATTATTTACCTTTTCAAATCTTGCTTGTGAATAGACTCATAACATATAGGGCACTTTTGCCAAGTCTTATCGGAGAGTGCCAGGTAATGGAGCACGCAAGACCAGCAAAAAATGTGTCCACAACGAGTCATTTTTGCTGCAACTGGTGGGTACAGACATATGGGGCAAGACGGCAATTCGTGAACTTGGACATTCTGAAAACGCACCACGTTATTTATAAAATGCCAAGAGAGGGATTTTCTAAAGCTTGTACACGCACCACTTGTTCAATGAGGCTCCAGTCAACAAGGGCATCAGGATTGTTCATGTACTGACGGTAATCACCCAAAGAATTCACAATGAATTGACAACTGCAAAGAATTTTTGTGCGTTAATTTTATGTATAATGTTATATCCATTCTCGATAGTGTGTTCGCTGTGTCAGACCCACTATCATTATATACCCTCTCATAAATATCAAGCGGTAGATCCAAATATCATCATGGAAGTATTCTATGTAGATCAAGAATGATTTTGATATCAAGACAATTGGCCATTGCCACATTTAAAAATGTTTTGTTAATGTAAGTACTACTCTCTATTCACGATGTTTTTGCGTCAGGGAAGTCTATGAATATCTAGTAATTTTGTTGGTAGTTTAGGAAATAACTGAATTCTCCAATGGAACTTGTCAAATTTTTTGACGTTAAGTTGTTTTCAATCTGAGGTTATATTTTTTAAATAACATTCTTGCCAGATGTGAAGTTTAAATTATTAGAGATGAAAGCTAGCAGTGAAAAAAATTATAAATCTGATAATGTGGCAAGAAGCAAATGTCTAATCGACATTGACACAAAAAAATAATTAACTTCCATTGCATCACTGAATCAATTTGTCCAACATGGCAAAAAGAAAACCCAGCCAACTCGGTTGCATAAAGGTCATGAATGTATAATAGCAACAGCCACTTAAAATTTTAAAGTCTGTTCTACCTCTAATTCAGACATCGCACAAAAAAGGTTATTTAGAATGCTCGTAACTATGGAATTAATTGTCTGTTTATGTGTAGGTATTACAAAAAAGCAATTAAATTAGTAAATTTTCTAATTACAATTAAAAAAAATATGCTTACTTGGCTTGAATGAAGTGTTCCTTGTTATATTTGTGCTTGCCTGTGGTCAGCCATCTATGACCATGCCCACTCTTAACGGATACAGAAGCTTGCTGTTCACGAGGGGCATAATGGAAATTCAATAAGTGGTTTAGGCTCTGCTTTTTGCTGCCTTGCACGAAAACTGATCCCAATTCAGGTTCATCGCTCTCCCCTACCTCGGCACCCTCCTTTCCACTCGCAGGGCCCGGATAGTACACTCCCCGGGCTCTCGGCCGTTTGTCCAAAGTTTTGTTGCGCTGTGGCAATGGCTTCCGTGAAGTTTCCGACTTCGGTGGGAAGCTGCCACCGAATGGCTCCCTTCGGCGTCCATTTCGGGGCCAGGGCTTTCCACCCGTAACATCTACGAATAGTAAAAATCGCTGGTTAAAAAGGTAATTTTTGGGATTATCACCACGCAAGAAACTCACAAGAATATGTATATTAAAATGTATGACACAGTTAGCAACGAAACTATAAAATCCAACGTGAACTGTCACATATTGGCACAACTGACTTATTTTAAAATGTTAAATTTATATGAATTTTATGCACTCTATGTATAAATAAATTCACGATAGTATTGCAGAAATGTGTTAATGCAAAATCTCGGCTCTATCACTAAATCTCTGTAAGTATCATCTCAACCAACTCGGTAATCAAAGAATATCAGTGTAAGAGTATTTAGGCGTGAACTAGTGTAAGATCTGCGTTGAGTACCCACCTGTTCAAATTTTAGTGGTCATTGAGGGACAAGGCAATATGGAAAGCTGTACACACAGATTTTCTGGCATATTGTGCCTTCTTTATGTGATAAAGCATGGCGAGTGCAATAAATAAAGAACAAAAGTGATAAATGATAAACCTTGAGAATTTATCATGTACAATTGAAATCGTATTGTTATATTCTTGTGGTTAATAAAGACTAAAGTAGGTAGCCCTGTTAGACACAGGTTTTTTATTGTATAAATGTTTATTTTTCTTTGTAGCAGCTGCCAAAAATAATAATTACGTAATACAATGAAACAACGCCGAAACGTCGGCCATTTTGGCATTGTGCAAGTTACAGAGCGTACCTTGATTTTTCTTCGAATCAGTCCCAAGCCCCTTGGAAGAGCTCTGAACTGAACGACTTGCCTTCTTCTCCATCTCCTCCAGCCTTCACAACACACACCTCGTTGGTGAAATGCGCCAACTCTCCGCGCGGAGCGTTAACAACGGTCAATTTCAATGGAGACATTTTAAAAAGCCATGCTTATTTAATCTCAAAAATACGAAAAGGCCACGATCGCAATCTGCCAATTTACTGCCGATTTCGGTGCGGGGGGATGTTCAGATATCGAAAGTGAAAACTTTCGGGAGCAGCAACTCCCTGGACCGTTGGAAACGGCGATTTTTGTCGCGCACTTGACCTCACGTTCTCGCCGCTATAATGGCGACGGGGATATGGATTCGGTAAAGGAGCCCATCGAGTTTCCGGTTCAGCCAGTGCTGCCAATATCGGAGCCAAGGGCAGCCAACTCAACGCACCTTCATTACCCTAAAACGGGAAAATGTTCATCGCAGTGTTCCCACGCTGGTAAAATTAAAATCGGTAAACCACTGGCAAAATTCGTTTCGAAGGAGTTTACAATAAAATACCACTTTTAAGTAGTCTTACATTATGTAAAATGTAAAAAAGGTTGTATCTTTTACTTTGGCCCATCGTGGTGCATTGCTTGGAAAAAAAAAATTGCACAAATCTACTTTTAATAAAAAGAGTCAGTCGTTAAAAACACCCACACCATCAATCCTTAATTGCTCAGGTCCATTGTGATCAAAATCAAGATGTAATGATAAATGTTAATTATCAAGTAGCCACAGGATGGTTTACGAATAAATTTAGCTATATCCTAAAATAATAATAATAATACAGAAACTTTGTCCCTTTAGGCAGACTTTATAAATCTGTATTTATTATAAACAATATAAATGACAAGGCAAAAGATTTGCAACTCTACATATAAAATCCTCCTTGAGGCAACATTTGGATAATCATTTATTCAAAATTTTATTTTCCCACACTTGGGAGTGCTTCAGATTCATCTACGGTCCTTCCTCTATCCTTCTTACGCTTTTTAATTTTCGGAGCCGAAACAATTTCTGTCTCAATCTCAGCATGCAATCCCTTTCGTTTAATCTTCTTTGATTTGATCGACGAAATTTCTTGTTGTCCACTTGATTCCAAGTCCTGGCAGACATTTGTAAGTTCCAATCCCAGTGCATCTTCCAACTTAGCTTTGCTACGTTTTTTCTTCTTTTTCAACATTGAGCTACAGTTGTTCATATCCTCAACAGACTCTTTAACTAGTTCTTTATTTTTAGATTTCTTCTTAATTTTTAACGTATCAAAATTGGTTGGGTCCCTTGCTTCTGCATGGTAGGTACTATCATTTTCATGACTAATTTTTCCAACTTCCTTATTAATTTCACTATAATTGCTACTTTTCTTTTTCGATTTATGTTTAGAAACTGTGCTAGTGCCATCAACATTTAACAAAGTCTGCTCATTGTTATTACAAGACATAATATCATTAGATTCGTTATAATCTCTTTTTTTCTTTTTCGATTTATGTTTAGAAACTGTACTAGTGCCATCAACATTTAACGAGTTCTGCTCATTGTTAATAGAAGACATAACATCATTAGATTCGTTGGTTGCTTCAATCCCCCCTTTCTTCTCAACATTGCTAGAATGTTTCTTCTTTTTGGTTGATTTCACATCAACATCGTCAACATTTACTAATTTTTTTTTCTTGTGTTTAATTTTCTTCATATCCGCTGTACAATTTTCAGACATATTCTCACTTATGCCTTCTGATGAATGCACGGCTTTTTCTTTAAAATGTTGTCTAAGTCCCTCTTTCAAATCATGTGTATATATTCTAGGTTTGAAAAATGGATTTGTCTCTCCATCTTGTAATCTCTCAAATACAGCTACAAAGAAGCCATTAGTGAGGTCTTCTGCAGGTTTGGCGTATATACAATAGCTGCCAATATCCGAGGGATCCTGGGACGCAAAATTCTTCCAGCGACCGTCAAGACGCTCTTGAGCGGGCACAATTTTAAAAGCACTATTTCTGGAGATCACTTCACGGACCACCTCCTCGTTCTCCTGCGGGTAAATGGAACAGGTGGAGTAGACAACTCTCTTGGCGTCTGGAAAATTTGTTAGGGCATGTTTGAGAATCTTAATTTGGAAACCCGCCAGCTTTCTTAAGCGTTGCTCTAATTGTTCCGTGTCACATTCCATTTTTACTCGGTCGAGAATGCCTGGAAAAGAGGGATACATATTAGAGCCAACTTGCATTTAATATCCCTCTTAAATTAAGAACAAGAATACTAACAAGATGAATACGTATTTTAGTGAATACGGAAAATTGTACTTTAATTACAAAACTAGATTGATCACTAGACCACCAGAAATAACAGTCATAAATCTATGTACCTGATCCTGAGCAAGTGGGATCGACCAAAATGTATTCAATCCCGGCCAAATCTTTTGCCGTTACTGTCAGCACGTCTCTATTAAGTGTCTGAATGCAGGTAGAGCCAGACGATTCAACCATTTTATCCAAAGTGACCATACGCTTCATGTCCATCTCGACAGCGAGCACCGTTCCCTTGTCCTGCATCAAAGCAGCAATTTGCGTGGTTTTCATGCCTGGGGCCGCGCACATGTCCAAAACTTTGCTGCCCGGCTGTGGATTTAGGATGTACGGGGGCAGACAACTCGCCTGGAAAAAAGGGACAAAGGACAATATCACAAACTGCAACTAATTTGAGCATCATTTGATGAATATGTGTGTAACATTCATTTTCTTTTTATCATA
This sequence comes from Othius punctulatus, assembly GCA_951805005.1. NCBI lineage: Eukaryota > Metazoa > Arthropoda > Insecta > Coleoptera > Staphylinidae > Othius > Othius punctulatus. Next base: position 17,765,662 of record OX638141.1, read on the forward strand.
TAGTTTGTATAAATTGTATTTTTATTTTTATGGTATTTATGGTGGTATTTATAATATGTATTTACTGTCTATTTTTATGGTATTATGGTATTTATAATATGTATTTACTGTCTGTACTCGTGGGCCTTGACCCGTTAATTCAATAATAATTTTAAAAAATACTACTAATAAAGCTTATTACCAGTGCTTCAAGACTAGCCAATTGTTGGGTTTTCAGAGTCTGAATAATGGTAAACAATAGTTACGTTGCCAACCGTGGTTTTTGTACGACGGTCAAGTCTCTTTTATTTCGGCTGTTTCCTTGATAAATAAATATCTATTTTTTTACTTCATGGAAAAACAGTAGGGAAGAGGGAAAAGCAAAATAGTGCTTTTCTACATTTTTCACAAATTTAGATGGGTTTGGGCATTTTCATTAGTATTCAACATTTTATTAGAAATTGTTATAAAATAAATAAATGATATGCCTATATTAGATACAGAAAATTTTCTGTTTGAGAATATCTGATGAAATTTAAACATTAGGCTTAGAAAATAGAATATTTTCAAGTATTTCGGTATAATTATAGATTTTATAGGAGTAATATTGTACATCAGTTACTGCAAAATTTAGAATGTTTATAGTAAATATGACCGGATCGTGAACAAATTATGATTTTGTTTGTATTTTCATTACTATTTTGTAAAATTTCATCAGTATTTCGTAGCATTAAAACCGAAACGAAAAAGAATTCAATTTGAAGTCCTGATCCGGTATATCCGCCGGTTTCCAATAAAAGTGTTGGCGTAAACTATGTCATGGCTCACCCGTTTAAATATTAAAAAGTTGCTGGAGCAGAAACCTCATTAGTTACCTTATCTTGCAAAAAAATTAAACCATTCTTATAAGCGTGATGATTGAAAAACGCTGTCCCACTTGGAAAGATGAGCAGATTTTCAATGTGAATATCGGGCATAAATTCGTCATTGCTCATGCTCGACACCTTAGAAAGAAAACCCTCGTAATTGATCTTGTCCAGGTACTTGGAAAAAATCCATTCCTCATCTGTGAACATTTGGATGGCATCATTCAGGTCAAGTTTAATGGTGTTGATTCTTACAAACCGAGGTTTCTCGACTGGAAAGAGGAAAAATGCCTTGTTGTAAAATAATGGTTTATTAATGCAATACTAAGTATTTAATACAATACCGGATTATAAAGGTATTAAACGGAGGAATGTTTCAAGATAAATCAGTTTTGTTTCAAGTTGAGGTTCTTCTTTGTGGTGGTTTTTAAGGTGTCGATTCGGTTGCCGTCATCATCGTACTCCGGATCGTGGTATGCCTGGTAAGCGTACATGCAAATGACTAGATTGACGGTGACTACTGCCGCTACGACGGACCACACTGTATTGGTGTATCCGTCTGTGTGGAAGTAGTCGGTCAGCACATGTTTGGTGCCATAAAATGCGACAAAGGGCATGGTGAACATGAGGAAGCTGTAAAACAATAGCAGAAAGACTGCCTTCGTAGCCTGTTTGGTGTGCGCGGGGATCAAAGGGTCCCTCTCCATTGACGTGTCCATCTGAAAAATAAAAACATTTACCTTTATTTGATTGGTCTGTAATGTCGACATGGATATCGGTGAGGTGGGCGTTCAGGATCTGTTGATATGTGAGTACCGTTTTCACCGGCTTGCTCTCTCCGGGCAAGCATCTTTTGCGCCATAGCAGTTCGGTTAGGAGGACGCGGGCCAGCCAGGGGTCAAGCCTCGGTTCCTTAACCAGGAGCTGAGACTTTTTCAAGAGAAAGTTGATTTGCTCTGATCGTTGCAGTGTCTCCACTACCAGTGCGTAGAGAGCTTTGATGTTCTAGAAAAAGTATATATTGCAAACGCGTGATTAAACATAACCTAGAAAAAATAACGTACTGGATGTTTTCTCTCGTAGACAAGTCCTTTAACGCTGGCCCCATCCTCCTTTACGCTCTTGGCAATTTTAGCTGCCGATTTGTATAGACGAGGCACAATTATCGAATGTTCAAACATACCTGTATCAACAATAGAACGATATGCAAATAGGTACACTCCGTTTAGTTGACATCTGTACTGTCAAAATGACAGTGTTTTGGCACCACTGATATTTATCACTAAATGGTTTTAAGTTTTCCCTATTGGCAAAACTGACAGAGTCAAACAGTTTGAATTTGTCAAATATTTTAATAACGCAAAACATGAATATTTGCAAGAAAACGAACTAGAATACTCTAAAATGGTAGAGAAAAGATCAGTAGTTATGTACAACATCCATGCCATGCCCTACTTATTTTGCACATTTCACTGTCAAAATGACAGTGTGTTGGCACCACTGTTATTTATCACTAAATGGTTCTAAGTTTTCCCTATTGGCAAAACTGACAGACCACTGACAGTGTCAGTTTGAATTTGTCAAATATTTTAATAACGCAAAACATGAATATTTGCAAAAAACGAACTAGAATACTCTAAAATGGTAGAGAAAATATCAGTAGCTACTTACAACATCCATGACATGCCCAACTTATTTTGCACATTTCACTGTCGAAATGACAGTGTGTTAGCACCACTGTTATTTATCACTAAATGGTTCTAAAGTTGTACCTATTGGTAAAACTGACAGACACCGACAGTGACAAACAATTTGAATTTTTCAAATATTTTTATAACGCAAAACATGGACATTTGCAAGAAAAACGAACTGGAATCCTCTTAAATGGTAGAGAGATAAGATCAGTAGTTACTCACAACATCCATGCCATGCGCATACGATAACCCAACATATTTTGCACATATTGCAACGCTGTCGCAATGCTATACTTATAGGATTTTTCATTGTGTGTTAAAAATGCGTCTAGCTACAGCGTTACATGGCCCAACTTTATTGCAATTAAGCAATTTTACCAAATACAATGAAGTGGAAATTGTTTCAACAAAAATATTTTCAATGATTTTTTTCTTGCATGCTAAATTGTTTCAGGCAAACTGTATCCATTCTGTGGTCAAATTGTCAATGGATTTATATTCAGCCATTCGAAATACATATCTGGCATAAAATTTTCAAAATATTCATCCATGAATTACATATAAGTAGCATAGTAATGTTTCAGAAATTCTGTTTAAATGTTCTAGATAATAGTAAAATGGACGAGGCAATTTAAAGTTAACGAAACTTAATCGATTTAAGCCCCATGTATAAAGTTAAATATTTTGGAATATAAAAGTCTTGCTAGAAGCAATATTTGAATTTACCATTTTTCTAAAGGCCTTGTGAAAATTAGGCTTGATATTTTTAAGGACAGGTCGTTTATGTTCGCGAATTTCATCATTGATGGCATATTCTTGCTCAGTAAAATGTTAGCGCTTGCACTGGATATAATTTTGTGGCAATTTTTCTACCGAGTATATTTTACTTTCTCGTTTATTTATCTCTAAGGCTAAGGCTAAGACTAAGGTCTGATTTGATCTTAGGTGGTGATTTTGGTATGGTGATTTTGTCAGCTAATTCATGCAGCAGCGATTTTACTGGTAGAAAGTAGTGACTTTTTTAATCAAATAATAGGGTATTTTGCAGAAGTTGGTAGAGAAATAGCGTGTGATACGATCACCTAGGTATATTCGAGATTTAGCGTACAATTGTAATAAACAATCGTTTTTGTTACTATAACCATTGTTACTAACAATTATAACCATTTGTTACTATATACCATTTATTAAGTCGCAATTAAAAAAAAATCGTGGTAAATGATTATTTTGAGGTTATGTCTAACGGAAAACACATAATGTTAAAATCGTTTAAAGTTTTTCGAAAAACGCAAAATTTTGAAGCAGTAACAGTAAGGTGCGTTCAAATTTAACCAATTTGAACAAAAATCGCATCCGGGAAACGCTTGTGCACGAACATACTTCGCATTTAACGGAATTTGGCGATTTTGGGCGACTTTTTCCGATGTAATGGGCGCTTTCAGACAGAAAAAAACTGGCAACACTGGGTCCGTGGCCTGTCTTCTGTGTTGATATATTTGCTACATTTGTGTGCCGGCGGTGTGTATGTGTTCGCGGTTTGGTACTTTGATGGTGTGTGAGAGACTCTGCAGGTGACGGCAGCATTAAGGTCGTAGAGGACCTCAGATTCGGTGAGTGCAAGCACATTTTATGGTGTTTAGACAGTCAAGTTCAAGTTCCAGTCTGCCATAGATTTATTTCCTGGAACGCTTATTATTCAGTGTTTTTGACAATAACACAGTCTTTCTTCATTAGCTATTCAGTTGTTTTCCCTAGCTGCATTGTGCCCCTGTAATCAGCGTTTTTGTCTTATTAAGCTCCTGTAGTTTGGAAACATATCTGTGGCCTGTGGTCTACTGTTGTTTATGTTCTTCCGTTTCAGTGCCCGAACATCTTTAATTTTGCCCCAGGTCGCGATGTAGGCAATTCGTACGTACGTACGTTTCTTACATCGATAGCAAGCAAATAGATTTCAACATGCCTGTCCCCGACGAATTCAAATATGACTTCTGGGTTAAAGAGCCGGCCAACAAGATCACACTGACTTGCTTGATGCCCAATGGATTGATAAGCCTGCTCGATGCCAATCCCGACTCCACCTTCGCAGAGATCAAGGAGGTATTTGTAACTAAACTGTAGTTAACCATTTTTTTTACGCGCCGTATGGTTTCAGGATTTGTGGTATGAGGCCCAGAAGTTACCTCTCTATGGGATGTTGCACGACATGTCCGAATATGTATTTTCCTTTGTCAATATTATGTCTGAGCTGGAGGAAATTTTCGACGAAAGTCGGAGATTGGGCGAGGTCAGACCGATTGGAGGAGTCCTCAGAATAACAGAGTGCGGGGGTGACAAAACTGAGAGCACGCTCAATTCAAAAATCGGACATCTTATTGGAAAACGTAATTATCACTCGTAATTTTGTAAAGCTCTGATATACAGGGTCCGTCATTTCACCTCCCGTTTTCTATAGCTCAGTTACTAATTCAGTTAGGATTTTGATATTTTGCAGGCCTTACTTACATTCTGGGGCGTATTTCAGGAAAATATTTTTTATCTTACAGGGTGTCCCAAAAAAGTGTGACGTCATGATGATGTATATTTTTAAATTGCATGGTATATATTTTGTTGCTTATTTGGGTGCCCTTTATAGATGCCTACATACCCATAAAATTTTATTAAAATCGGTTTAGTGATTTTAGCACCAAAAAATAAAAACTGAATAAAACTAGTTTTGCACCATTGGTTAAGAAAATTAATAAAAGATAAAAATATGCCTTGTTAATAAAACCATACAAGGTACTTATTAAATAAGGTCTCACAGTTGCGTTAACCAAGTTTTATTGATATGCATTTTACAGTGTCCAAAATTTAGTGTCAAACTTTTCAAACTTTAAAACACTTTATTTTTCTTATTTTAAATTGGAGCCCCTGTATATTTTTATATCATTCTATGTGGAATTAAAAGACAAACATTTTTCCTAATTACAACTCTATCGTAATTCCTAACACATTAAAAGTTATGTGCAGAAAACTCGATTTATCAACAATTCCAATGGCCATTTTAATTAATCAAAATCGAAGGTGGGTTTGAAAAACAATTTATTGACATTAAAGTTTAACAAAGTGACAAGAGCCAATGTTGACTGTAGTAATATAAAACTTTAAAAGCTTTTTTAGCTTAGGTAGCTTTATACCCAAAATACCAAAATTATTTTTTATTTGATTGCATCATAAGATAGTATTTTTCGGTATGAAAATATGGACGAAAAGGCCATCATTTTGCTAAAGACCATAGTTGTTAGGTAACGGTCTTTTTCGTCCTAAGCCGAAAAATATTTTTCAGCAGCAAAAATAAAAAAGTCAATGGTTGATTAATGTATGGTATAACATGGCTCTTACCATAGAATAGTGAGACCATACAGTCGAAGATTTCATTTGTTGAAACAATATTTGAGAAATATTCCAGTAAAGCATTCTCAAACGAGTTTTCTGCAAACATCTTTTAATGTGTTAGGAATTGAGACAGGGTTGTAATTAGGAAAAATGATTGCCTTTTAATTCCACATGGAATTACATAAAAATATACTGGGGTTCCAATTTAAAATAAGAAAAATAAAGTGCTTTAAAGTTTGAAAAGTTTGACACTAATTTTTGGACACTCTGTATAATGCATATCAATAAAACTTGCTTAACGCTACTGTCAGACCGTATTTAATGAGTACCTTGTATGGTTTTAATAACGAGGCACTATTTTTATCCGTTATTAATTTTCTTAACCAATGGTCCAAAACAGATTTTTTTCAGTTTTTATTTTTTTGTGTTAATATCCCTGAACTGATTTCAATAAAATTTTATGGGTATGTAGGCACCCATAAAAGGCACCCAAATAAGCAACAAAAAATATACCATGCAATCTAAAAATATACATCATGATGACGCCACACTATTTGGGGCACCCTGTATAATTTAAAATATTTTCCTGAAATACACCCCAGAATGCAAGTAAAGTCTGCAAAATATCAAATTCCCAACTCAATTAGTAACTGAGCTATAGAAGACGGGAGGTGAAATGACGGACCCTGTATTGCTTTCCTAACACAAAAAGGCCAATTGTGTCGACACTTGAGTTTACAGTATCATTGCCAGCTTTCTGATAAAAAAAATGAACCAGATGTGCTTTAGGTTGTTGAGACCATACCGATTAGGTGATTGTTTCGTTGGAAATATATGTGCAAATTTGTCTTCAATACTACAAACTTAATTAAAAAATCATCTCCATAAGTAATAGTTTCCGTAAAAAAAGAATAAAAATACTGGCCTTATCATCAAGTTTTACTCATCTGCAGGATTAACAATGTTATTTTTTTTTAATATAAATTCTTAAACATTCAAGCAATATTTTATTACACATGTGAAGGCATACGAAAAGTCTGCATGTGGACATAAAATATATATTGTGCTACAACCACTGCAATTGCCCTACTGTTAATAAAGTGGTCCATAAATTAGACTTTAGTTACTACTGCATGCTTTCAGGAACATGTGCGTGCAATCACACAGGGGAAGACGTAGCCTAACATCGCTTATAAATTATTTGTGTAAAAATTAAACTGTTGTTATTCCATAGTTTGTCGTTGTAGGTCTGCCAGAATTTGACACTCTGAGTAGCAGTGAAATTAATGACTTTCGCTTTAAAATGCGCAAGTTGGGTGAAAAAATAGCAAAGCAGAGGAAGACGCAGACATGGAATGAGAGATTACTCTATCAATGTCCTCCAAGGATATCTCCGGATGATAATTGCCTTTCGAATGTTAACAACCAAGTCTATCAGAATGGCAGCATATTTTTCACTACTATGCTGGAAGGAAATTCAAACTCGATGGTAGGCAAATAGTGATAATCATTCTACACTCAGATGCAAAGAAACCGGGTCATTGGGTTATTGTTTGCAAAAGAACCATCTTTTTTTTAAATTTTGATGTTAGTATAGTCCTTAGAATAAAATTTTTAGTGTTTTACAATCAAAGAGACCGTCAGGATGTAAAAAGAAGCAACATATGGTACTTATTATTTATTTAATGAACATTTATAAGCGAAAACGATAATGTACGTATACACGAAAAAAATGCATTTCTGCAAAATAAACTTAACATAGAATAATAAATGAAAATGACAGTTAATCGAAAACAAACAAATCTAAACCCAGTAGCCACCTTGATCCACTATGCATAACGCCGAATGAGTAATAGGTAGTGAAAAACGCATAGCTTTAAATGTTATTTTCGCTTATTAAATAAACTGGTAAGTATAATATGTTGTTTTTTTCTACATCCTGATGGTCTCTTTGATTGTAAAACACTAAAACTTTCATTCTATGGACTATACCAACATCAAAATTTAAAAAAAATGTTTTTTTTGCAAACAACGACCCAATGACCCGATTTTTTTGCATCTGAGTGTATATCGGCAGGTGAATTCACATTTCAACGACAGATTAATAGTCTGTTGAAATTGTAAGCAAAAATGTCTGTAATGTGGTGCAACAGTCAATTTATTCAATTATAACGAACAAGTAATAATATTCAATGTGAATTTGTAGCTTCAAGTCTGCATATATCCGATATTAATATTTTTCAGTCATCGTACTTTAACGTGAAGGGTACTGCAAAACCAATTCAACTGCTTGAGATGATCTTGGGCAAGAAGGCAACCGTGTTTAACATCCATCATGAAAGCGCTGATGATTTTGTTTTGAAAGCGTGTGGCAGTGATGAATATCTTATAGGAAATCATCCCATCATCCATTTTGAGTACATTCGAGACTGCATCTTCAGAGATATGCGGCCAACCCTTATTCCGATTCCAAAACAAAATGTTCCACGTATGTATTAATCTGTGTGATACTTGTTTGAAGATTAACTAACTATTTTTATGCGGTATTGCGTCATACCGACGAATAAATATATAATTTTGCTGGTTTCTGAAAGTAAATAAGTGTTTTCAGTCCAAATCACTCCAAAACTGTGACGCAACCATGGAGCGTATTTTTTAATTTTATTTTTAATTTCTTACTACTGCTTTATATTAAAGCATAGATGTGCTATGGATCGGCACTAATTTATTGCACAATTTCAGTGCAATTGGAAGACAATTATGGATACTTATACTCTGCCACTATTAAAAAACCATTTTCAACATCGACATTGCGCAAAAAGGGACATTCGCAATCTTCATGGAATATCGCAGATAAATTAAAACTGGCTGTTTGTACAGTTAGCAAGCTGAACTATGATGTGCGGAGAGGTGATGTTGAGGTATGGTTCGGTATCTTGTGGTGTTTGCACCACAATTTTGAATGTTGAAATGTTTAGATTGGCGTTCAAGTTGGCCTCTTTCATGGAGGTAAGTCACTATGCGAGGCCCAAAAGACATCGGAGAAAATGGTCAATGATAACCTGGAGTGCATAATCACGGAAAAATTGACTTTTGGCATTCAAGTCTGTAACGTGCCAAAAAGCGCCAAGCTGTGCTTTGCCATTTATGAAGTGACAAAGAGTGGAAGGGGCGGACGGTCACGGAAGTTTAAGGAACCCTCAAATAAAGTAAATTTGATAAAACCACTATGATGATGTTATGACTATTGCAATTGGTTCTACCTTGTAGGAATTGTTTTTGAACCCCATTGCATGGGCCAACACGACAGTCTTTGACTTCAAAAACCAACTGAAGAACGGTGCAATGACACTGTATATGTGGACTTACGCAGAGGATGTACTTATGTTAAATGATGACCTTTTGCATCCTTTGGGCACTGTTGTTAGTAACCCAAACACAAAATATGCCACCGCACTAACTATTACTTTTGATAGGTAAGTTGTTGACAGATTTATTATAGTACAAATTTAAGACTGCATTTATGTGATAAGATTGTTGTTTACGCAATATTTAAAATAATCAAATATTGTTTAATCCCATCATTTCTTGATTTCTGTTTACTCTTCAAGGTAGTCATTTAATACCTGCTATTGGTATCTACAGACAAACATTAGGTACATATAAAGTGTAAAATGATTTACAAGTGGTTAACAAAACCATGATGTTTTAAGAAATGGCCATTATAGTATATTTACTATCTAATTGGACTTAATTTAATTCCATCATGATATATAATTTTGTGGCTTTGTGACTGAACTTTGTTTAAAAATAAATGCAAGGCGCAAATTAGGTTCCTGTGGTGGCAAAAGTTATTGAATAATTTTTTTCTCTCATCGCAGCTATGGGCCCAAGGAAGTTGTGATATTTCCGTCCGTTGAATATATTTTACATCATGCTCAGGAGATGAGCAGCAAAAGTCAAAACATCGAACTTGTAAAAAATCCCAAAGAGCTTGCTGAATATCAAAAGATCTTTCAGGAAAATGAAAACATTTATGAAGTTCATGACCAGGTAGGAGGCGCCAAACAGTATTCCTCATCAGTTTCATGTCTTGCTCTATTACAGGACAGGAAGGAATTGTGGAAATATAGACAGTACTGGCTGAAGACTGCGCCGGATGTACTGCCCAAGCTTCTACATTGCATTGATTGGGACAATCGGGACGAAGTGAGCGACATTGTGTACTTGCTGGAGGAGTGGCCCGTATTGCCAGTCGAAAAAGCCCTCGAACTATTGGATTATGCGTACGCTGACCAACAAGTGCGCCGTTTTGCTGTGAAATGCCTCATGAAGATAGGGTACCGTAGTCATTTACAATTAACACAGCTATTAATATTTTTGATAAATAAAAACACAGTGTACTCCAGTAAATACTGTTTACAACCTTTCATCCCCAGAGTTGGCTTTGATATTATTCTTTGAAATTATCCAAACAAGCAAATTTGATAGTTGGGTAACTGTTAAAAAAAAAATCAAACAATTTGATTTTAGCTTCTGCCATTGTAAGCCGATGCAGAGTAGGTTGTTATTGTTGTATTTGTAAAAAACTATCATATAATAATAAAATATAATAGCTTCAAACACATTTCAATACTTTCTCAATATAATAATAATTTTTATGAATTCTTAATTTCAAGGAATGATGATTTGCTCCTGTACCTGCTACAATTGGTGCAAGCTTTAAAGCACGAACTGTTCTTGGACTGTGATCTAGTGAAATACTTACTGGAAAGGGCACTTTACAATCAAAAGATAGGTCACTATCTGTTCTGGCATCTCAGGTAATTGATTATGATTCGATTCTTGCGTTTAATAATTGCCTGTGCCTTTTATCGTTCTTGCCGACTGATGTATCCGTCCAACAATCAATCCAGGTCAGAAATGCAAGTGGCATCGGTGTCGGTCCGTTTCGGTCTAATCCTCGAGGCGTATTGCAGAGGTAGCCAGGAGCACATGTCTGTCCTGGCAAAGCAATTGGAGTGCCTGGAGACTTTGAAGAAATGCAGCGAGCTGGTGAGATCAAGAAGGGACAAAGAGAAAGCTCGCAGCACTCTCACAGAGTACCTCAGCGAGTCGCATTGTGTTGATACGATGCAGAACCTCACCAGTCCCCTGGATCCCAGCTACAGATGCAACGGTATAAAGTAAGACAGTTAAATTTATATTTGGATTGAAATCAGTTCATCCGTCAATTTGAATACTCAACTCGAATGCAACGAGTACGGTAGATTGTGACCCATGTTTCTCCTCTTTCAGATTGGATAAAGTTAGGGTGATGGATAGTAAAATGCGGCCTCTGTGGGTTGTTTTCGAAAACTCCGACATGAATGGAGAACATATTTATGTGATATTTAAGAATGGTGACGATTTACGTCAGGACATGCTAACATTGCAGATGTTACGAATAATGGACAAATTGTGGAAGCAGGAAGGTTTAGATTTGCGGTCGGTTGAATGCATCATTATGTTGATTCATGTTTCATGCCAAGTTGTGTTGCAGGATGAATCCATACAAGTGCATATCTATGGAGTACAGGGTGGGGATGATTGAGGTTGTCCTCGATGCAGAAACAATAGCCAATATACAGAAAGAAAAGGGAATGTTTAGTGCAACGTCTGCATTTAGAAAAGGATCAATATTAGGTTTGTATTAATAAGCAACAGCCAATATATACTTCATAAAATAACAGAAACGGAACAGGACACCTTAATAATACGATTTGACTGGCAATGCTTTTGGTCCATTCAAATTTCCCACTGAAGAAAATTTGGAGATTACATTGATTACATATCGTATCCGCATGTGAGCACTTTCATATACTCATTGGAGCTTGTGCTAACAACAAAACAGTTGTACAACTGCTCGATTTGAGTGAATAGAATAGAAGTCCCACAGGATTACGACACAATGTCAACCAACAATGCCTAAATTTTTCTGCCGTAAATTTGAACCAACCCAAACATTGTTAATCGCACAGTACCATAATAATATAAGAAGAAAGTATTTAAAATGAAAATATATTGTAGTATGTCAGTACAGTCCGAGTTACGTAATTAATGTATTCTATAAACTTTTATGAAAGTCAAATTTTCATTAAAAAATTAACAGATTTGCCAAGTTTCCGTTGAACTAGGCAGTTTTCTGCAGATTTAATTCGAAATTTAATAGATTCGGGTAAGTGCAATAAAAATTGTACCAGAATTGAAAAATTTAATTGAAAAGTTGACTACGTAAAATTTATGACAATAACAACTACAGTTTCAGTCGAAACTTGGCAGTTTTTGGACAGATGTAATTGAATATTTGATACGATTTGGTTAGGTGCAATAAAAAGTACCAGATTTTAAAAATTAAATTGAAAAGTGGACTCTGCTAAATATTATGGAATTTATTGTTTTAATTTCATAAGTGAAGTTAAAAATTTGTCAGATTTCAATATTTCACTTATAAATTTAAATCAATTCAAAACTCGTAAGTTAACGAGTTGAAAAGGAAAATATTACAAATTTTGACAATTTAAGTTGAAAGTTTGACAGATTTAGGTAGTTGAGCTTGGAAATTTGACAAATTATCACAATTTCATTTGAAAATTTTACAAATTTGTACTGGACAAAAAATGTATGACAAGTTTCAGTCGAAAATTGGCAGTTTTGGACAGATATAATTGAAAATATGATATATTCGGGTAGATGCAATAAAAAGTACCAGATTTCAAAAATTAAATTGAAAAGTTGACTGTACTAAAAACTTACGAAATTTAATGTTTTAATTTTACAACTGGAGTTAAAAAAATGTTATATTTCAATAGTTCTCTTTGAAAACTTGATAAATTTGGTCAGCTGAAATTGAAAATGTGGCAGATGACTTAGCAGACTTGGTAAAACAAATATAATATAAATTTATAAAGTTAAATTAGAAAACATGTCAAATTATGACAGTTGAATTGAACATTTAACAGATTTTGGAATATGCAGTTGAACATTTAACAGATATTCACTTCTGAAGCCAAGTATTTGGTAGATCAACTTGATAAGTTGAGCTACAAAAATTGGCAAACTATGACAGTTTCAGTTGAAAGTTGGCTGATACTGGCAATTACAATTGAAAAATGTATAATTTTGTACAGTTTCAATTAAAAACTTGTCAAAGAGTTAAATATAAAAATATGGCAAATTTTGGTAATTTAAGTTGAATAGTTGCGTTTGGAGATTTGACAAATTTGGACAATTTCATTTGAAAATTTTACAAATTTGTACTATATTTACTACCAGATTTGAAAAATTAAATTGAATAGTTGACTGTGCCAATATTTATAAAATTTATTGTTTTAATTTCACAACTGGAGCCAAAAATGTATCAGATTTCAATAGTTCCTTTTAAAAACTTGATAAATTTGAGTCTGATGAGTTTTATTCATAGATTTTGTCAAATTGATAAATTGTCAATTTGACAAGTTTTGTCAATTGATTTTGAAATTGAGAATCTGTCATTCTGGCAGTTACAATTGAAACTTTGATCAATTTGGACAGTTATAATTCAAAACTCGTAAATTAAAGAGTTAAATAGGATAATACGGCAAATTTTGACAATTTCAATTGAAAGTTTGACAAATTTGAAGTTGCGTTTGCAGATTTGACAAATTTGGACATTTCATTTGAAAATTTTACAAATTTCGAAGTTCATTGGAGAATTTGCCAGTTTCCGACGGTTGTAGCTTAAAATTTTACAAGTAATACAAGCAAGTTTTTCTGAATAAGAAGACTTGAAAAGCAAGAAGAAACAAAAAACTAATTTAAAGAGTTATTATGAAAAATTTTGTAAAATATCGACAATTGTAGGTAAAATGTTCACTGATTTAGGTAGTTGCATTTATAGATTTGACAAATTCGGATCATGTCGTTCAAATTTTTTATAAATTTGCTATTCCAGAATTTGGCAGGATTTGACAGTTGGAGTAGAAAATTTTAATTACAGCTGTAATTTAAACTTTGCCAGATTTGAATAATTACAAGTGAAAGTGTAACTATACCAAAAAATTATAGAACGTTTTAATTTCGCAACTGGTGTTAAAATTTTTACGGATTTCGACAGTTTCATTTGCACTTTAACAAATTTGAACGATTCTAGTTGAAAATCTATACATGTAGTTCAAAATTGGAGAGATATTCTCTTCAGAAACTAAGTATTTGACAGATTTGCCTTTTTCTTTTCTCATAAAAATTGACAGATAATGACAGTTTCAGTCGAAACTTGGCAGTTTTGGAAAATTTGACTGATTTGGGTAGTCGCATTTGGCATCATTTGGTTAATTTTTTTAAAATAAATTTGCCAGTCAAGTTAGAGAATTTGGCAGGATTCGACAGTTGGAGTAGCAAATTTGAGATTTAGTAGAACCCAAGTTCAACCTTGTAAGAAACTGCAATATTTATAGTAGAATATAATAACAATCTGAACAATTCAGTTTTCAAATAAAAATGCTTGTGTCCATAGTGAGAGAGTCGGCGTGAGAAATGCTGTTTTTTGGCAATTTCTACACCTTACCCCTTATTATGTAACTGCAAATTTACGCAAGGCGGGGAATACCTGTATTCAAATAGATTGCAATGGTTTATCAAAATAGTAACTATTGTGACATGAATAATGACTCCATATCATTAAGATTACTGACTGTTGTTTGATAATAATGTCCAACCTTGTAAATTTTTTATAAAACATGAATTCATACAAATGGTTTTGAAGTAAATTTTTTACAAGTTATTTTGTACCGTAGCATGGTTAAAGCTTCACAATAAAACAGAAGTTGCCCTAAAAAATGCAATATCTGAGTTCACATTGTCATGTGCTGGATATTGTGTAGCAACATATGTTTTGGGAGTTGCTGATCGTCACTCGGACAACATCATGGTGAAAAAAAATGGACAGGTATGGTTTTAAAATACACTTATATCACTTATAACTTGGAATTTCCGAGTATTCTTGAGTAGGTTCTCTGGAAAACAATCACAACTCGGTAAATCAATTTCACAATTGTGCACTGCTAATTACATTAACACATTTACTGCCCCTTAAATACAACGTAGATTTACCAAAAAAAGAGTGCCAACTGTCTGGATTCTTGAGAATGCAAGATTTCAATGCACTAAACGTCTACAAAAAATAAAGCGTGTTATCACGCTGGGTAAAACCATTGGAGTTGTAATATTTTCCAGTATCTAATTCTCATCTTGCAGGATAATTTGAAATCGTACAACTCCACTTTGACTGGCTAAAATTATAAAGTACACTTATTATACAAACATTGAAATTTCCTTAATTTTAGCTATTCCATATTGACTTTGGACATATATTGGGCCATTTCAAGGAGAAGTTTGGCTTTAAACGTGAACGCGTCCCTTTCGTGTTGACTCATGATTTTGTGCATGTAATAAGTAAAGGTGAAAAGAAAAACTTGGAATTTAAAACATTCCAACATTACTGTGAACAGGTGACTAATTTTAATAGTTGCTTTAATTCTATATATGTATACATTACTGTACTTTATAGGCTTTCCTGATACTTCGAAAACATGGCGGTCTCATCCTATCACTGTTTGCCATGATGATTTCAACTGGGTTGCCAGAATTAAGTTCTGAAAAGGATCTAAATTACCTTAAAGAAACACTGGTATGTAAGGCGCACAAATATTCGGCATTCTCTAATTCAAATATTTTCATGTTAATGGAATATTTTGTTTTTATTTTAGGTGTTATCAAAGACTGAGGATGAGGCGATTCAACATTTCAGATCAAAATTTGATGAAGCTCTATGCAACTCATGGAAAACATCTATGAACTGGGCTACGCATAATATTGCAAAAAACAACAAGACATTGTAATCAATTGGATTTTGAGAATCCGTGTAAAGTGCCAATATTGTGTTAGTTGATGTAAATACGGAAGTGAGCGTTTGTTACTACCACCCGTTATTACTGCGAAATGCTACACTAAATCGAGTTACTACACTTTTTGCTACTCGATTTTATTCTTCTCTTCCTGCTATTCTTTTGGATCCCAAAGACTCAACATCCACTCTCATTTCACATCGAGCAATAATTGATAGATATTAAAATGAGACGGCTGCCTGCTCTCTACGATCCAATGGTGATACACAGATTCATGCATTAGTTAATACAGTATTTATTAATTTTTAACAATTGAAGAATTGTAATGATGTACAAAACGATTGTTATATTATATTCTGCTCCATGTATGTGTACAAATCAAAATGTAAACTTAATAGACTAATTTAAACTAATAAGTAAACCTGTACCCACTTTTACTACACCTGAGAATGTAATTGATATTGTACCACGTAATCAATAACTTCCCTTAGGTAATTGAATACGTCCACTGAAGTGGAACATGGGAAATCCTTTACAATACTGTACGCATACATGCTTAATCCAATTTAGATGTTGTGACAGCAAGGGCAGCAGATTTATTGTTCCCCGTTTTAAGCAAATATTGGTTTTATCAAACTTATTCTTATCTCTGGTTTCCAGTGGTAATAACCAGCAGTGCATTAGTTAACTTGTTCATTATTCGTACAGATTACGTTATGTCTGATGAAGGGAATTATCTTCTTACAGCAGAAAGCAAACGTGTAAGTTTTCATAAAATTACATGATACAAAAAACGACAACAAAACATTTCAAAATTTAATTTTCTCCATAACCGAAGGGTGCTATGAAATTTTATTTACTTAAAAATATTAGCAGTTATATATATATATATATATATATATATATATATATATATGTATATATATCTGTACGTTATATAGTATATGTTACGTAAAAGAAGATACATGCTCCCAAGATCTAAGAGGATGTATCTTTACAATATATACGTTATAAGTTGAAAGAAATATTTTTGTAAATATTCATAAAACCAAAAAATTGTAAGAGTAACCAACCACTTTGTTTAAAATATCTTTATTCAAAGTTCAATTTAATATTATTGGGCCTCGTCAGACTTACTGCGTCCACAAAAATTTATTACAGTAGTGCACATGCAGACAAATATTTTTCAAACATGGTTTGAATTGGAAAATAGTTAGGAAAAAATTATCTTCCTTTGCATTTCATGTACCTCGAATTCTCTAATTGGAAAGACTTCCATCATCCTACAATCAATCGGGTATGGAACCAATGAGGAGAACTCGTTCAAAACTGTACCGAGTGATGACCGGCTTACGTACACGTGGAACGATCTGAATGTGTTTGTGCCGAAATTTGGGAATCGCGGGTTGTTTACACGAGCTAAAATGGGACGAAAACATATTCTGAAAAATGGTATGATAGTGAATATAATTTGTTTGATTTTTATGTTTCATCTAATATTATTTTCAGTAAGCGGAGTTGCTTACCCAGGCCAAGTTCTAGCTATATTAGGACCAAGTGGTGCAGGGAAAACAACCTTGTTGAATGCACTTACATTTAGGTCGTGCTCGAATGGAATTGTAACTGGTTTAAGATGTGCCAATGGGATTCCTGTAAGTCATCCTGCACTAACTAGTCAGACTGCTTACGTGCAGCAGGATGACTTATTCTTTGCCAATATTACTGTCAAGGAGCATTTAATTTTTCATGTAAATATAATATTTGTTACAATATATACTTTATTTACATTAATTTGTTGCTTACCAAGTAAAATGAGTGCAGACATTTTACCACCTATATACAGAGGCAATTTCTGTTAATTAGGTATGACAAAGTAAATGGCTGCTAAATTGCTGCAATAAATTGAATCCTGTTATGTAAAATACCTAATGAAATAATTGCTAATGCAATTTTTTTTAAATCATTTGTTATAATTGAATTTGTCTAGCTTTTCAGAAATCTTGATGAAATTATGTTTTATTTGATAGTCGTTGGTTCGCATGGATGGACATATACCTTACAAGCAAAGAGCAAAACGAGTAGAGCATGTAATTTCAGAGGTAAGCAAGATAATCGTGGGAATTGCCACACAATACGTACTACAATTTTACTTACAGTTATCTTTGAAAAAGTGCGAAAATATGCGCATTGGCAGTCAGGGTGACGGGATTAGTGGAGGTGAAAGGAAACGGCTTTCTTTTGCATCCGAGGTACTCACTGATCCACCACTGATGATCTGCGATGAGCCCACTTCAGGTTTGGATTCGTTTATGGCTTTGAATGTTGTACAGGTTTTAAAAAATATTGCAAGGAGTGGGAAAACTGTTATATGTACTATTCACCAGCCATCTTCAGAGCTCTACAGTATGTTCGATAAAGTCCTTTTCTTGTCGGAGGGACGTACGTCATTCTTAGGAACTCCAGATGAAGCAGATATGTTCTTCGCAAGGTAAACTACAGTTACGAGGGGAATGTCGGGTTTTTTCCAACTCTTCTGACGAATGTATACGTTCAGAACAAATATTTTATTTTTAATTTATATGGGCAGGTATGATTTGTTACTGAAATAATGATCATTATCTATAACAAAATTCTTATTAGGATAGCTACGTATCATCATCAGTGCAGAGTTGGCATCAACACACTATTGCTATTATTTCACTTAATTTAACCAGGCTTAGAAACTAATTTATCAGTTCTCACCGTTTGTCACTAAAATTTATTTAATTATCATTTAAATTATGACAACAGCACAGACTATATTTTATACGTTGCAATTAAAAATCGAACAGCATGTATACCATTTATTAAAAAAAAACTATTTTTTTAACTCTACACTGTTAAACCACTCATTTTCAGTTTAAATGCACCATGTCCACCCAATTTCAACCCTGCTGATTATTACATTCAGCTGTTGGCAGTGGTCCCAGAAGAAGAGGAGTCCAGCCGACAAGCAATCGATATGATTTGTTCCAGGTTTGAGACCAGCAGTTTTGGACAGAACCTGAATTCTGTTGTTACAAATTTGGTAAAACATTCATGTCAAATTTAATTACAAAAGAATCAAACAGCAAGTTTCAATACAAAATTTACACATTTTGGTCAATAATTAAATCCTCTTTGATACAATAAAAATTATCAAAATTTTCAGCAAGATGTCGAGGCGAGTTATAATGAATTTTGGGCCGGCGCCGACTCAAATAGTTGTCCATATAAAGCATCTTATTTATCTCAATTTAGGGCTGTACTTTGGAGGAGTTGGATCAGTGCTCAAAATAATTCAGCTTTAACAAAAGTCAGGATTCTACAAACTATTGTATGGATGCACGTAAGATACCAAAGTTGGAAATTGTTTAATGTTTTACATGACTGCAGATGATTGCTTTCGTCATAGGCTTGATCTACATTGGCCAGGAGATGAATCAAGATGGAATCATGAACATTAATGGAGCATTGTTTATATTCTTGACTAGCATGACTTTTCAGAACATCTATTCTGTGATAAATGTGAGTAAATGTTTAATTGTTTCAAGCCACAAGAATATTTGTAGCTACAACAGTAAAGTACAGTCTAATGATTAAGGGAGCGAATATTAGGACACTTTGCTATTCTTATTAAAGTAGAGAAAAAAGTAAAAATTTATACTGTGTTCATTTGTATATATTCAGTGCAGTGGTCATGGTCATAAATTTGGAATAATTATTTACTAAATGTGGCCTGGGTTACTAGACCGGTTTCTTTATGCTAGAATTAGTAATTTTATCCAGCGGTAACTTAATAATCGGTGCTCAATTATGCAAGTTTTCCTTATGCCTATTTTACACGGTCAAAGAAATTGATGAATTTTGTATAACTCCAAGGTTGTTGCATGTAATACACAAAATTGTCGTGATAAAATTGACGGCAATAAATTCATGAATAAATTGTCACAATAGAACCTGGTCTAAGTTTGCGGCAATTTTTTGGGGAATTCAAGTTACATTTCGGTTTGTAAATTAATACCAACCTACTGGAAAGTGACATGTGCACACGATGTATCTAACGTGTAATCCATATGCAGCTACTGCTAATGCATACAAGGCAGCACACTGTTTGTTAGTTTTCCTACTTTTAATTTTAACTCGCAAATAGAGACAAGATGAGAAGAAAGTAACACTGAAAGTTGGCAACACATTGACAGTGCAGAAGTTTCAAGTTTACAGTTGGCAAAAATTTGACCGTGTAATACGCCTTCACATTTTCAATTTATTCACGAATTTTTCCATGAATAAATTCATCAATTTCTTTGACCGTGTAAAACCGCTATTAAATTGTACATTTAAAGAAATGTATTTTGGGTGAACATTCTGAATCACCTTTTGAAATGGCCTGGCAACAGATCATCACCATGGCCTGTTGCCATGTTTAGAAATAATCTGTACTACCATTCACAATATTATCTATTTCAGGTTTTTTCAGCAGACTTTCCAATTTTTCTGCGTGAACATGCAGACGGTATGTACCGAACTGATGTCTATTTCCTTGGGAAAACTCTCGCAGAACTGCCAATTTTCACATGCATGCCTATTTTGTATATATCCATATGCTACTACATGATTGGTTTGAATCCAGACATTCACAGATTTCTGACTGCAGGAGGTGTTTTGATTCTTGTTGCTAATGTTGCTACAAGTTTTGGTAATAGCTTCAAAATTTTATGATGTTCCTATATTATTACCTATTTACTTTAGGATATTTGATATCTTGCTCGACTACAAGCGAGTCAATGGCAACGACATTAGGACCACCTTTGATCATTCCATTTTTGTTATTTGGGGGATTCTTTTTGAATACTAGGTAAGAAGTAAAGAAATTAAATCTGTATTTTAAATAAATAAATAACAAGTTTTATTACCATTCTTAATTCTTAAATAGATAAATAAATTTGTGACTTTTTTGTAATGGTTCTTGATATATATTTTTTTAATGCCGATATTTAAAAATATGCCCGAATATTTTAATACGACTTGTGCATGTGCTAAATTTCAGTTCCATTCCAATTTATTTCAAATGGCTCTCTTTCTTTTCCTGGTTTCGCTATGGAAATGAGGCTCTTATGATAAACCAGTGGTCCAACATTGAAGTAATTTCTTGTGCAATAAACTCTACTGGTTGTGTGAGGAGTGGAGATGTGGTTTTAAAAATGTACAACTTCTCGAAGGTATGAATGCCTGTGTTTGCAGTTGCAATCTTAACATCTCTATTTTTATTGTTTCCTTCTTGTAGGACAACTTACAAGTGGACATCATAATGCTGTTCTTGCTTATAATAATTTTCCGAACTTGTGGCTTTCTTGCTCTGCTGTGTAGAACGTTTAGAACGAAGTAATCGGTTATGGGTAGAAGAAATATTAGTCACCAACACGTAAGAATATACAATTGCATAGTCCTAGAATACATTTTTGTAAACTTAATTCCAAATTATCTGATTATAATAATGAAATAATAAATTGCTAGTTTCATTTTGCCAACCAAATATTTAAGTATTGACCCCCTAAACCCCTTACTAAGACAGATAATTTTTCTTGAAAAAGATATGAAAATCCATATTTCCTCAATAACTGGCCCATCAGAATGAAAATTACCCAAAGAACTAAGAACGGGGACAGACAAAACTCGAGTTGAGGATAACTTGATTGAGTTCAAAACAGTGTAAAAAGGAACTCAATTGTAATCTACAATGCAGCCAGTGGCAGATTTATACTTGTGCTACCTATAATTTATAGATTACTGTGAAAATTTTAAATTAATATTGTATTTTTAATAAGTATTGCAATGTTTCCTACCAACGTTTTAATCCTCCGGAAATTTTGAAGATTACTGAAAAAGTTTCTCAATCTCAATTATTACAGTCGAAATATTAAAAAATTGGCCAAATTTTTAATGTGACCTAATATTTTAGTCATTACAGTCAAAATTGTAAATATTCCTGTCGAATTTTCAATTTTCAGTTATTATCGTCAATATTTTTCTAGGATTATTTTCCAAATTTCAATTATTACTAGAAACATTGCAACGTTTACTGCCAAAGTTTTAATCATGCTGAAATTTTGAAAACTACTTGCAAACTTTCTGAATCTCAA
This sequence comes from Othius punctulatus, assembly GCA_951805005.1. Taxonomy (NCBI): domain Eukaryota; kingdom Metazoa; phylum Arthropoda; class Insecta; order Coleoptera; family Staphylinidae; genus Othius; species Othius punctulatus. The sequence goes on from OX638141.1 coordinate 17,787,660, forward strand.
TTATCAGTAAAAAATTTCAAAAAATATCGCAAAATTTTTAATGTGTAGTAAAATTTCAGTCGTTACAGTCAAAATTGTAAATACGACTGTCGATTTTTCAATTTTTAGTACTGTCGATTTTTCAATTTTTAGTAGATATTCAGGTAATATCAATAATTTATGGATTACTGTCAAAATTTCAGTTAATATTATGTTTTTAATAAGTAAGTATTGCAATGTTTACTGCCAATGTTTGAATCCTGCTGAAATTTTAAAGATTACTGGGATTTTTTTTCAATTTCAATTATTACCATCACACTTTTAAAAAATTGGCCATTTTTTTCAATATTTAGTAGATATTTAGGTAATACCGTCAATAATTTATGGATTACTGTAAAAATTTCAATTAATATTGTATTTTTAATAAGTAAGTTTCCTGCCAACGTTTTAATCTTGCTGAAATTTTGAAGATTACTGGAAAACTTTCTTATATTCTGAGCAGGGGCGAGCAGTTCTTATATTTGAACAAATTCTTGAAGTCACTTCAGGAGGTCATCAATTGCTTCAGAGTGAAAAGTTTGATTTATCTAAAGCTTCTCTTGGTATTAAAACTTTAATTGTAACCTTTGAAACTCTGAGGGAAAATGAACAACACTTTGATAAATTATATAAAAATAATTATATTTTATAGTTTAAGTAATAACTGTACGTCCTTAATCTTATTACTTAAGTTATAGAATTAATGAACCTTAATATGAGAAATATCACAGAAATAAATTTTAGTTCAAACTGCAGTTAATGAAAGAGATAAAACAGCGCCAAGAAAGCGAAAACGTCCAAAAACATTACAATCATTCTTGTAGTATGGTGATACTTGTTCAATTGACAAAGTTAATTTTCGAAGTAATATTTACGACTAAATACGAAATAAAATGTTCATAGAATTTAAAGTGAAATTTTCTGAAAAAGTAAAATATTCTATCGGTACATACTGAAGCTTTGCACACAATGTCAAAGTGCTTCTTGGACATTGAAAGCCCTCATAGCCAATATTAATTCAATTGAATGTGATGTGAATATAAATCTGACCAAATATCTGACATAACATTTGACATTTACATGGACTGTTCTTCACCTATAAAATTCGATCCCCCTGTTAAAAATGTAAAATTATCGTTATTACGTTATTATTTCGACTATTGCATACACATAATTACAAATTATCGACAAAACATTCATATTTCGGTGTTTTAAGCATAATAATAGATTATGTCTAATAAGAAAAAAATAGGTCTAATGGAAATACGTGCACTATCACTTTTTAAATACAATTTGCATTTGTGTATTGGGCGCGAGAGCTCTTAAACTTACCTCAGCCAAAGGAATACTTGTGTAAATAAGGAATTATTCATCCGACAGTAACCCAATCGACATATAAAACGTCCTAAAATATGTAGCGGAAATATAGAATTATCCATCCCGCAGTCCCACAGTATAATATAATCGACATAGAAAACGTCCTAAAACATCAGCGGAAATGAAGAATTATTTATCCCTCAGAATAACATATTCGACGTGAAAACCGTCCTAAAATATCTGCAGAAATTAAAAATTATTCATCCCACAATATAACACATTCAACGTAGAAACCGTTCAAAAACATCTGTGAAAAAAAAAACATCCTACAGTGTAACATAATCGACCTACATACAAACCGTCCTAAAATATCTGCGGAAATAAAAAAATATTCATCCCACAGTATAACATAATCGATGTATAATAATGCGGAAATAAAGATATATTCTTAGATGATCTTTCGGTGGTTAATACTTGGTGAAACATCTTTAAATTGGTATAAATAAAGCACTTGGTTAGCACTAATTCAAAGAATTATTCATTCCGCAGTATAGATCTAATAGGCGTATAAACTGTCCCAAAATATCTGCGGAAATGAAGAATTATTTATCCTGCAGTATTACATAATCGACGTACATATAAACCGTCCTAAAATATCTGCGGAAATGTAGAATTATTCGTCCAGCAGCATAACCTAATCGACGTATAAATTGTCCTAAAATATCTGCGGAAATGAAGAATTGTTCATCTCAATACAGTATAAGACTATAACCAATTGACGTATAAACCGTCCTAAAATATCTGTGGAACTGAAGAATTATTCATTCCGCAGCATAATTTAATCGACGTATAAACCGTCCTACAATATCTGCGCAAATGAAGAACTATTCATCCCGCATTGTAACATAATTGACGTATAAACTGTCCTAAAATATCTGCTGAAATGTACATTTATTCATATTGCAGAATGATCTAATCGACGAAAAAATCAATCTAAAGCATCTGCGGAAATGAAGAATTATTCAATCTACAATAACAGATATTCTACAATATCTGCCGAAGTGAAGAATTATTCATCCCGCAGTACAACCTAATCGACCTATAATTTTCAGCTCAATGTATAAGCTAATCGCCGTAGAAACCATCCCAAAATGTAGAGGAAATGAAAAAAAAAATCATCTCGCTATACAAGGTAATCGACGTAGAAAGGCCCCCTGAAATATCTGAGAAATCAAAATTATTCATCTCATTGTATGGGTTAATTAATGTACTACCTCCCTAATACACTAAATTACTGTAAAAATATTGGCAGAAATGAAGAATTGTTTATTTCCCTGTATATCGAAGGCAACCTACAACTTTCCCGAATGTAGTAAATTACTCATGTAGCTAGATTTTCTAGAACAATGACATGACAAATTGTATGCTTGCCGTTGAATTTTCATTTATGTAAAATTATGGAAACTAAGATATATAATTCATTAACCCAGCAAAGGGACACTAATAGCAGTGATTCACATTACTACACAGTTACATTTACAATTACTAATGGTTTGGACTTGCAATAATTGATTTAGTAATGAGACGCATCTGACTTATTTGAAATAATTTTTGGCGAAACAAATTATTTAGGTTAACTCAAAGGGCTAACATGTTGAACTCACTCAATAGTTGTACAATAACGAATATTGAGACATCTGCTGGCAGTAAATATGAACTATAAAAACTCCCCAGAGACATCGGTGTGCCAAAGACTGAACCATGAAATAAATAATATGTGCAGGTTGCTACTTGATGGGAGATAAAAAAGTTTTCTGTAACTTACAGACATCTTATTGACCGACTCTTCATCAGCAGTTTGGGAAATGAGTAGTAATGTCGCCAAGAAATTGAAACGTGTCGTTATTTGCACTTTAGAATGCCTACAATGACAAATACACTGTCAGCGTGTATGTAAACTTAATGTAAACAGCGTTCTAGTCCGTACTTGAGCATGTGTTCCACTCAAGTCGTATATTTGGTTGCGTATTGTCTATAAACGTTTATGGACCAAACGCAACCAAATGTACGATTTGAGTCGTACATTTGAAGTACGAGTTGAAGTATGAGTTGAAGTTGCCACTTTGGAGACATGTTGAAGTTTCTAATAAAATTACATATTAGTATAAAAATTCTACATTAAATATTAATTAATTTACATATAGACATTACTAACATGTTGTTCAATATCAGTTAAAATATGTGTTGATATTCATATCCTAGATTTGGAGATATAATTTAATTATTCGATGTGGCATATAAAATTGCATACGGGCACACCAAAAAGTAAATATCATATTAAGGGTGCAATGGATATCAACTGGAATATACATATTATAATTGAAGGCCCTGCTGGAATACAGAGTTATCTGCCTTTTTTTTAAATTTTACGGGTGACAGCAAAATATAAAAATCGTTAAAGTTATCATTACTAATAAAAAAGTTATTTATGAGAGCATAAAAATAACGGAATGAATTCGTTTTAGGTACCAAAAACCTTTGCAAATTCACTTTTTTTTAAATTTAATTAGTATTGCCCCCATTAAAAAGTGTAGGACAATTTAAAAAAAAAAAAAATTTAAACCAAATAAAACTATACCAAACCAAACCAAACAAAACTTAACAAATACATATATACAAAGTCGACAAAATTAAAAATCATATTTTGTGTGAAACGAATCACAACAAACAATTCAGTGCTCTTATGTTAATAGTGTTTCATATACAGTGTGTCTCAGTGACTACCAGACATATCAAAATTAACATTGGGAAATTATATAAGGATCAACTATTGCCATGAGCTATATATTATTTTTGAGTGGCCAAACAAAATATTCAAAACAAACAGAAATTTATGCTGTCAAATTATTTTTATATTACATAGTTATTTAAAGGAATATTGATAATTAAATGGTGATAGTTGTATGGAGTCAGCAAATTCTCAAAATAACACCAATCTGACAGTAATGTAAATTTGATTAATTCAGATACAGAACAGACACAGCAATAGTAGATTCTTAAATAACTCACTCATGTTAATTTTGTTATTGATAATGTCTGTTTACTGAGACGCACTCTATAGTATCTAGTGTATGATCGGCCTCAGCTTGGCATCTTTGGTGAAGCAGAGAGTTGCTTTAGAGATGAAATTGTCGCAGTGATGAGAATTTTAATATACGAACTGTATTGCAGGATAAGCACAATTCAACGTTCGCTTAAAGCTAGACAACCAAATATACTCCTGCAAAACAAATGTACATTTGGTTGCCTGGATTTAAACGCAATTTTAAATTCCTTATAAAACAATGTCTGCACAATATAATAAATTAAAAATGCTACCAGAGGTACTATAAAACGTGCCCCATACTCCCAAGTACGTCGATTTGACGATATAATACGGTATAAATCATAGGTATAAAGTTCACTACTTTCTGCGCTGCAGTCGCCTTTCATCGACTACGCTGGCAACCAAGTATACACGTATGTCCCCGGTTTTAAATAATAACAGGAATTCTTTAGTGAAAAACAGCTTCGGAATCTCAAAATACCCCAAAATGCCAAGCTGAGGTCGATCATACAGCTAATACTATACTGTGTGTCTCAGTGAGCACTAGACATAGCAAAATTAAGATTGGTGAATTATTTAAGGATTGCTGTATTGCTGAATTAATAAAATTTACATTACTCTCAGATTCTGTTATTATTAGAATTTGCTGACTCAATACAACTATCACCATTTAATTATCAATATTCCTTTAATTAATTATATCATATGAAAATTATTTGCCAGAAGTAAATTTCTGTTTGTTTTAAATATTTAGTTTTGGCCACTCAGAAAGAATATATAGCTCATGGCAATAGTAAATCCTTATATTATTTCCCAATGTTAGTTTTGCTTTGTCTGATAGTCACTGAGACACACTGTGTACTAAAATAAATACACTGCAGCAAACGTTGTAGAGTTTCTTATAGCTCATTCCATATTTTAATTTCCGATAAGAATTTCACTACTGTTTTAGAAGATTGGATTCTTAGAAGATTGCACATATTATCTATTCATTGTTTCAATATCAGCACTCTTTTTCATTAGTCCTAACGACAACAGTCTGGAATTCGCACATGATTATGTATCAAACAGTAATTAGCTGTAAGAGGAAGGGATCATCAGCGTTACCGTATGTTTTTATGAGCACTAATTTCCGTCAGTAGCTGTGGGGATTAGTAAAATTCATTCTGCAATGTGGCAAAGGCTTGATCACCTTTCAGCCACTTTATACACTATACATTGATTAGATTTTCTAACTGTATACATAATATACAGTGATTAAATTCTCTTTTAACGGCTTATATGCAAGTCGCGCTCACTACATTTCATCGACGTCAGACGTAGCCCTTCGCAGCCCCCTGCTAAGTATCAATTTCACTAAGGTCCAGTCAACTTTTCCTGGTTTCACCTTACTGTAAAAATGCGGCTTCTTTGCGCTGCTGTGAGCACGTAACTAGAACGCAGTACATAACTAAATAACAAGTTGTGCAAACAAGCCAAGATACATACTGATATCGGATGCGCTTAGGTTAATCACGTGTAGCCGGGTGTCTTAATTTTTTGTTGTTGTGGTGAGGATGACGAGCTCTCGCTCGTCTTCGGGGACGTCTTCTTGCGATGCAGGTGATGCTGATTTAAATTTCATCAAACGCTGCAATAACGGGGTAAGTGTTGAAGACAAGAAGAGGAATTTTGCTCGAATACTGGCTTATAATGTGAAGCTATGTTTGATATTACTTTTTATACAGCGCGGCCATTCACATGAGAGTCCATCTCTCCATCCTCGAATCAATTATTTGATAAAAAATGATTTAACAAAAGTTATTTGGTGGCACAATTTTGTTTTAAGTCCTCTAAGTCCTAAGGTGACCCTTCGAATTATTTTTGAATTCCATTGGATTTAAATTTCTTTTCTGTATCTGATAATATATTTGTAAATAGGCGGTGCCATTTGAAAATAAATAAATTGGAGAGTTCTTTGGTGGCACTATTTTGTTTTAAGTCTTTTAAGTCCCAAGGTGACCCTTCAAATGATTTTTGGATTCCATTGGATTCAAATTTCTTTTCTGTATCTAATAACATATTTGTAAATAGGCGGATCCATTTGAAAAAAATAAATTGGAGAGTCTTGTTATATTGTTCCCCTAAAAGACTGTAAATTGGTTATAAAATGGATACTTATGTGTTTATGTAGGCTGAAATTGTTGGAGATGGTGCCTCGCCAAAGTTAAGCAGAAGTTATGAACGGTGGTCTCCAACTGAAGAAGGTGCCACGATAATTTGGAGGGATTTAAGCGTTTATGTAAAAAACAAAGCTAAAAAAGGTCCCGCCTTTAAGCCAATCATATCAGAAGGTACGTATTACAAAGATATAAATATAAACAAATTCTACGCAAGTGGATATCAATTTATAACTAAATACAATGAAATACAGATTAAGATAAATGCAAATTTAATCTTCAATTACCTACCACACATAGATGATCTATATTTGATTAATGCTACGAAAATAATCTGTTACCTTTTTTATATTGTACCAATTAAAACTTGTTCAATTAGATATCGTTATAACACATTTTTATATAGTTTTTGATAAATTTATCGTATGTTAGAATTATAAAAAAATAACTGCACACTGTTGTAAACTGCATAAACTGCATAAACTGCATAATAACCGTTTTTGATAATTGAGTAAATAAAAAAGACAAAACAACAGTTTTCAATGATAAATAACGAGGATTCAAATTGGTCTGATTTAACTGAAATGTATCTCAATTTATTAATTAGGTACACGTATTGTAAATAATCGGTTCACATTTAGTTTCAGGAGCTGTCAGGCCTGGAAGTTTAGTTGCGCTGATGGGATCAAGGTGAGAGGTATTTTAACAATGTCATACCATCTTTACCCATGCCTCCTCTAATTTCAGTGGGGCTGGAAAGAGTACGTTAAGGACATCATTGGCATTTCGGCACACAGGTGCGTTCAGATTTCTGTTAGATTTCAGATTAACTATCGTATAGTTCGTAGCAATCTTCAATAAGTAATCAGCTGCATTAAAAAGTCATCTGTGTTTGTCAATAACTTTAGGAAGTGGGAAATAGGTATTTATGGTATAAGTGAATAAAGTCGAATTTTATCCACGCAAAAACAGTTTAGCGCAAGAGGCGAAGTCGTGTGCGATAATGTTTTCGAGTGGACAAAATTGCTTTATTCACGTGTATCGTACAAGATTTTTTCCAAATTCTTATCAGAATTGAAGAATTTGTGTGAAGTGTCACATAGTCAGGTGACAAAGAAAATTTCAAGGATTGTGCGAATTTGCCGATTTTTTTTACTTTATTCAAGTTCTCAATGGATATAGTGAATAAAGTTAAAATGTAAACATTTTATTCACCCATTCGATTAAAGCGTAGGTTTAACGATGAGATTCAAAATACATAATGAGCATTTTAATAATGCGAATTGGAAAAAAATATATATTTTTCACTTTACTATAATTGAGGCGTATATTTTAAAAACAACACAAGTCCAAAAATGCACAAATCAAGTTATTAACAGTAAACAGCTCTAAAGATAATCTCAAGTCTATACACTAACAAACCCGTTTTCTCAAAAAAAGTCAAAAAATGCACAAATCAAGTTAATAACAGTAAACAGCTCTCAAGATCATCTCAAGTCTATACACTAACAAACCCGTTTTCTCAAAAAACAATACCAGTCGCGTGTAACAGGCAAATGATTTTTTTTTCATTTGCCGGTTACACCCCTGTTAGATTCCAACTTTTCTCCCGATTTTTCTCTTGTTTCACAGTTCTTATTTAAAATAATTTTTATCTTTAAATAAGTTGAAATAAATACAACAGAATAGCCTAATTTATTTTCCAATTTTCCCAGTATTTTGAGTATAACTTCCACTTTAACTTTCTTTAAATTTCTCCCACATAAATGATTTTTGGACATGGGCAATTTTTAGAATAAACGCCTCAATTGAATGATAACTTCTAGGATACGTGATATGTAAACATGTTCATAACCACCGGGGCGTAATAAATTCATTACGCCCTGAAGTGTATTTTCGTGTAAATATATCCATAACAGGGGCGTAATAGGAGTAGAGTAACGGGAGTATATTTTGCAGGCTTAGAAAAGATAAACTTTAACTTTCTTTAAATTTCTCTCTCACATAAGTGATTTTTGGCCATGGGCACTTTTTAGAATAAACGCCTCAATTGAATGATAACTTCTAGGATACGTGATATGTAAACATGTTCATAACCACCGGGGCGTAATAAATTCATTACGCCCTGAAGTGTATTTTCGTGTAAACATATCCATAACAGGGGCGTAATAAGAGTAGAGTAACTGGAGTATATTTTGTAGGCTAAGAAAAGATAGACGGAAATAAAAAATCTTGTATGCACCACGGGTCATCGTATGATTACGCCCATCGAACGATATCTATCTCTCGGGCCATAGCCCTCGAGCTGGATTGTTATCCGGGCGTAATCATCCTAGTAACGCCCTTGGTGCATAAAAAGCTAATATTAGTCTGAATTATTCATTCATAGCCGATACGTCAATAGACGGTGACATCTTGGTTAATGGACGACCAATAGGGCCGTACATGAAGCACCTGAGCGCCTTCATGCACCAAGAAGACCTGTTTGTTAGCTCGCTCACAGTCTGGGAGCACATGAATTTCATGGCCCGCATGAAGCTGGATCGCAGGACCACGAAACGTGAACGCGAAAGTAAGATTCATGACATCCTAAAGGAGCTGGGCCTCGGCCATCGTCTCCACACCCGAATAGGCTCAGTCGGAGAGGAAAAAGTTCTTTCTGGAGGTGAAAAGAAGCGACTGGCATTCGCAGCAGAGGTATTTTAGAATTTATAATTATGGTAGCAACAAATAGTGGCTGATGAAAAACGGTGGGCTTGTAGTTGCTGACAGATCCTCAAATTTTATTCTGCGATGAACCGACGACTGGTTTGGATGCTTACTCTGCCCAAAAAATTGTGGCCATTATGAATCGCATGGCGATGCAAGGAAAAACTATAGTGTGCACAATACACCAACCTTCCTCGCAAGTGTTTGCGATGTTCAGCCAAATAATTCTACTAGCAGAAGGCAGGATAGCCTTCATAGGATCAACAGCGAATGCAATAATATTTTTAGATAAGTACGACACTATTTGATAACATCTTATAATACTGTTAAACTGTATGAGTGGCGTCAGAAAACAAAAGTTGGTGGCTATTTTCAGTCAATTTTTCAATTGCAAATGTCTTCGTATTTCAGTTTAATAATGTACAATAGAGAATTAACAATTTTGTTTTGATTATCTTGAAACTAGAATCTACGTCAATTTTAAGTGACAATATTTTTTTTTGCTTACCTTTTATACCAATTTAAAAAAATAGTAATTAGATTATAACGGCACATTCAATCATTTAGAGATAGAAATTACCTAAATTATTATATTTATTTGAATACTGGAAGTAGTGCCAATAAAATTGACGAGGCTCCATGTCAGAAAATGGGCATAGTATAATGTCCATGTTAGAAAATGAACTTAGTATGGTGTCCATGTTAGCAAATGAACTTGGTATAGTGTCCATGTTAACAAATGAACTTAGTATTGTGTCCATGTTAACAAATGAACTTAGTATAGTGTCAATGTTAGAAAATGAACTTAGTATGATGTCAAGTGGTATAGCTGTTTTTTTAAAGATCCACTAACATCGCAAGTTCTGTCGGAAGTATTAGTGGCAAATCTGTTAGTGTTTTCAGAGTTTCTCGAAAACGAGATCATGGTCAATATGCAGTCATTTTTGCAATGATTTAGTTTTGACCAACAAAAAACAACAGGTAGTTGATCTTAAAAAAAAAACAGACCATAAGTCGAAAGATTCGCGATACTTCATATCATTGACATAGTTTTTGTTACAGTCCAGATAGGGTTAATTTTATTTTGTATAAAACGTAAGCATTTTCTTTTAATATGATTAAGATTAGAATTTATTACTTTATCTTTATATTTTAATATATTTATTTGTTTAAGATATTTTGATTGTGGACTGTTTTATACATACACTGTGTATCAGCCGAATGGAATAAATTCGATAATAAATAAATGGGGGCGTGTTCGAAAAAACGCTCGGACACGTCGATTGTTATTTTTAGTTGCGCATATATTTCAACAAAAACTTTTTATACAGGGTGTGTCATGTGACCGTGGCCAATACCAACTTTCTTATTTTAAATGCAACACCTGGTATATTATTCAATTTTTGGATTCTTCAGAAAATTCTAGACATATTTCATGTTATTACAATGTCTTATACCTATCTTCAACTGTTTCGGAAATATTAAGTGTTTTCAGATTTATTGCAAAAATTAACATTAAAAAAAGAAAATTATTTGATTACAGAAATTCGTTACAACACACTCAAAATCTAATAAGTAATACTGTTTATTTATTGATAATGTAAAAAAAAAAAAAACAATAAATTTCAATGGAGGAGATGTTCAAAATGCTCGCCGTGAACGTCTTGGCAACATCCTAATCTTAAATAGAAATTTCGTCTAACGTTACTCAACATCTCAGGCGTGACCGATCTAATCGCAAGCATTATTCGTCTTCTTAAGTCAGCTAAGTCGAGGGGTTTAGTTTTGTATACAATACTTTTGACATATCCCCATAAGAAGAAGTCTAATGACGTCAGATCAGGGGATCGTGCTGGCCATTCCATCGATCCTCGCCTCTTCTTTTTTTAATGTTAATTTTGGCAATAAATCTGAAAACACTTAATATTTCCGAAACAGTTGAAGATAGGTATAGGACATTGTACATTAAATATGTCTAGAATTTTCTGAAGAATCCAAAAATTGAATAATATACCAGGTGTTGCATTTAAAATAAGAAAGTTGGTATTGGCCACGGTCACATGACACACCCTGTATAAAAAGTTTTTGTTGAAAAAAATGCGCAACTAAAAATAACAATCGACGTGTCCGAGCGTTTTTTCGAACACGCCCCCATTTATTTATTGTTGAATTTATTCCATTTGGCTGATACACCCTGTATAAAATCGTTTGTATTCCTTCGTTAATTTTCATTTAGATAGTTCAAGAGAAATGTTGTTTTACTAGGAATTTAAATAATTGACCATCGCAAATGAATGGTAATCGCATTATGAATTGATGTTGGCGTTGAAGTTTTGTTTGTTATAGATTGGATTTTAAATGCCCAGTGAATTACAATCCAGCTGACTTTTTTGTGCGCACGTTAGCACCGATACCTGGGCAAGAGGAAGCGAGCAGGCTTACAGTGCGGAAAATTTGCAATTATTTCTCCGTAAGCGATTACGCGAAAGAAGCAGACGTCCTAATTCAGTACGAATTTCACATGGGTACGGCCATCGAGGTAATGCAGAAAGAAACGCAATCCTTTACATTCTCCTCAATTCTGTTCAATTTTTCAGCATTCTAACTACACCATTAGAACAGATTTGTAAGTGAAACAAAATAATTGCATTTAGTAAAAGTTACGTCCTTCATTACATCCAAATTTACAGTAGAAGCATTTACTGGTGGTGCAAATTTTACTGGCTGACTCAACGTTACTTTCTGAATATCTTGCGCAATCCGTCCATACAATTGCTGCGGATGTCCCAAAAAATTGTTAGTATCTTAACGTACAATCATGCCCACATAAATCTACTACAAACAATTTGACATTGCCATATAAAATTGCTGTTGTAACCTAATTTCTTGTACTAGATTTATGTGAGCATGATTGTACTTGTTTAATAAGTATATCAATTTTTTCGTCACATTGGTTCGCAGGCTATCGCTGTAATGGTGGGTCTTTGTTACATGGGCAGCAATCCCCTTACTCAGAATGGCGTACAATCACTTCAAGGAGCGTTGGTGACGATCGTTTGTGAGAACACTTTCCCCGCAATGTATTCGGTTTTAGCAGAGTTTCCCACTAACATTCCGCTTTTCACGAGGGAATACAGATCTGGAATGTACTCTCCTGGATTGTTCTATGTATCTAAGCTGACAGCTATGGTAGGTCCACAATAATAATTAATAATGTGATAATAATAAGTAAAATAACAATTATTTGCCTATTACGATTGTAATTTTATTTTTATTGTAAGCTAAATGGCTCTTCAGGAATAATGTTTTATTCTCTAACCACGTTAGCAAACCACCAACCTTTCGGTTAACAGCCGATTGCGCCTCAAAGGCAGTTAACAATTGTTGTGTCGAGTTAGGAATAACATTCTAAGTTATTAATTAGAAATTGAAAGTTATTATTTAATGAAAAATTGCTGTCAACACAATTTTTCAAGTTGCTATGGGAAATTAGCGATTTGTGATTTTTATGTGGTTATATCATCAACACGATAAGTGAAGATTAATTAAAAATCAGGAATTGCTGTCTAGAATTTTGAAAATTAGTTTCTTCGTCCTGGTAATTTTTTATGGAAAATTGCTATAAATTTAATATTCCACGCTACCACTGCACAATTCTGATTTGTTAATTATATGATATTGGGTACGTTCAATAATATTTAAGCTGATCAGTTCCATTTTAGCGCAAATTCTCTGCTGTGCCATATACAGGGTGGTCACTTTTACGACGCCCACCATTAGGATCGATTAAACGGAAATATATACAGAGTTGGTCAAATGGGAGAAAAGTTTCTTATTTTCATGCTTTCTAATATTCTGAAAAGAAATCTGAAAATGATGTCTTGCATAGTTCCTGAAATATCGCTGAAACACCGAAAAAGTGCACTTTTTTATTTGCAAATAATACAGAGTTGGTCAACTGGGATAAAAGTTTTTCATGTTTGCGCCTATACTGAAACGAAATCCGGGATATCGTGCACAGTTCCTAAAATATCGCTGAAAAACTGAAAAAGTGCACTTTCCCTTTCCTTTTATAACTTTTTACTTTTGAAAGAAATTTTACAAATGTATTATACATGGTCGAATTCGAAAATTTTCGCTGTTTTGAATGCTATTAAAATCCAATATTGCGGCCATAAGAAAATCAAAAGTTGACTATGAAAATTTTGGCATCTAGTTCGCCCAGAAAATATTTGGTACTGTCATCTGAAAGTTCATGTCGAAAAATGTAAGAGTACAAAGCTTCGTAAAATTTCCTTCAAAAGTAAAAAAGTTATAAAGGGAAAAGGAAAGTGCACTTTTTCAGTTTTTCAGCGATATTTTAGGAACTGTGCACGATATCCCGGATTTCGTTTCAGTATATTGAAAGGCGCAAAAATGATTTTTTTTTATCCCAGTTAACCATCTCTGTACATATTTCCGTTTAATAGATCCTAATGGTGGGCGTCGTAATGTAATGACTACGAAGCTCAGCATGATAAAGATCGATAATATTTCAACATACTTTTACTATATTTTAGTTTCCTGGTCTTGTATTGGAACCCTTCCTATTCGTGACTATAATCTTCTGGCTTACAGGATTACAATATTCACTGTATAAAATCGGCATGTCTGCTTTAACTGCTGTTATCATTATGAACGTTTCATCTTCTTGTGGTAAGTGGGTAGAATTACGGGGGCGATATTTAATATTTATTTTTTCAAGGTGTTTTCTTCTCCAATGCTTTCAATTCCGTTCCCGCCGCTATGCTTTGCCTGATCCCGTTCGACTACATGCTTATGATTACGTCGGGATTTTTTATCAACTTAAGGCAAGTATTCTAATTTGTTTGCTCTTTATGCAAACAAAAAATTGGGGTTTGGAAAAGGTGATTTTATTATAAAAATTAATTGATTTTTACTACTCCCACATCCCACAGTAAGTTGTTATGTGATGAAAGTTACTAGTGTTACGTAATACAGGGTGTCCAAGACAAGGATGAACAGCATGACGATCTCGGAAACAGTAAAAGTTACAAAGGTGGTTAAATTACAAAAAAGTTGCGCAATTTGGTTGTAAGTAATATTCTTTTTAGAAAACCTGAAATCCTCCTACTTCCGGAGATATTCGACAAAATCCGAAATGCGACTAATGACCAAAGTACCATAAGAAAGTTTTCTTATACCTTTTCAAATAACTTCAGAAAAAATAAAAACGACATAGCAAAATTTCGGATTTTGTCGAATATCTCCGGAAGTAAGCGGAATTTTCTGGTTTTCTCAACAGAATATAACTGACCACTGAATTATGCCTCTGTAACTTTTACGGTTTACGAGATCCCCATGCTGTCGATCCATATCTTGGACACCCTGTATATGTATAACAGTTAGGGGGGAATTATTTGTATGAGCATTGGCAACATTGTGACATTTAATTTTGTAACTGTCAAAATAGTCATATGATGATGAATATCAGATAAAGCCACGAGCATCTGATAGAACAAAAATGTATCAATTTGTGCAAAAATTTTCATAATTACGACTGGGAGTAGATTAAATAGCGTACATTACTCGAGTTGTAACGCTATTACGTACTCGAGAAATTACGCACCTCGTCGCTGCTCGACTCGGTGCATAAACTTTCTTTTCGTAGGTAATATGTTTCTTACAACTTTCGTTATGTAATATACTATCACAATTGATGTAATTTCAAATTTTATTGTCTCTTTGATTAAAAAAAAGCTACATTTTTTTTTCATTATGCATCACTATCATGAAAATTAGGTAGTGATAAAACCACGCATATAATGCCACGAGCATCTGACAGAACAAAAATGTATCAATTTGTGCAAAATTTTTCATAATTACGACTTGAGGTAGAAATAATAGCGTACATTACTTTAGTTGTAAGGCAACTACGTACTCGAGAAATTTTCATTTCGTACGTAATATACTTCTTACAACTTTCGTTTTGTAATATACTATCACAATTGATGTAATTTCAAATGTTATTGTCTCTTTGATTAAAAAAAGCTACATTTTTTTTCATTGTGCATCACTATTATGAAAAGTAGGTAGTGAAAAAACCACGAGTATAATGCCACGAGCATCTGACAGAACAAAAATGTATCAATTTGTCCAAAATTTTTCATAATTACGACTTGAGGTAGAAATAATAGCGTACATTACTTGAGTTGTAAGGCAATTACATACTCGGGAAATTTTCATTTCGTACGTAATATACTTCTTACAACTTTCGTTTTGTAATATACTATCACAATTAATGTAATTTCAAATTTTATTGTCTCTTTGATTAAAAAAAAAGGTACATTTTCTTTTTCATTATGCATCACTATCATGAAAAGTAGGTAGTGAAAAAACCACGCATATAATGCCACGAGCATCTGACAGAACAAAAATGTATCAATTTGTGCAAAAATTTTCATAATTACGACTTGAGGTAGAAATAATAGCGTACATTACTTGAGTTGTAAGGCAATTACGTACTCGAGAAATTTTCATTTCGTACGTAATATACTTCTTACAACTTTCGTTTTGTAATATACTATCACAATTGATGTAATTTCAAATTTTATTGTCTCTTTGATTAAAAAAAAGCTACTTTTTTTTTCATTATGCATCTCTATCATGAAAAGTAGGTAGTGAAAAAAACACGAATATAATGCCAGGAGCATCTGACAGAACAAAAATGTATCAATTTGTGCAAAATTTTTCATAATTACGACTTGAGGTAGAATTAATAGCGTACATTACTTGAGTTGTAAGGCAATTACGTACTCGTGAAATTTTCATTTCGTACGTAATATACTTCTTACAACTTTCGTTTTGTAATATACTATCATAATTGATGTAATTTCAAATTTGATTGTCTCTTTGATTAAAAAAAAGCTACATTTTTTTTTCATTATGCATCACTATCATGAAAAGTAGGTAGTGAGAAAACCACGCATATAATGCCACGAGCATCTGACGGAACAAAAATGTATCAACTTGTGCAAAATTTTTCATAATTACGACTTGAGGTAGAAATAATAGCGTTCATTACTTGAGTTGTAAGGCAATTACGTACTCGAGAAATTTTCGTTTCGTACGTAATATACTTCTTACAACTTTCGTTTTGTAATATACTATCACAATTGATGTAATTTCAAATGTTATTGTCTCTTTGATTAAAAAAAGGTACTTTTTTTTTCATTTTGCATCACTATCATGAAAAGTAGGTAGTGAAAAAAATACGCATAATGCCACGAGCATCTGACGGAACAAAAATGTATCAATTTGTGCAAATTTTTTTATAATTACGACTTGAGGTAGAAATAATAGCGTTCATTACTTGAGTTCTAAGGCAATTACGTACTCGAGAAATTTTCCTTTCGTACGTAATATACTTCTTACAACTTTCGTTTTGTAATATACTATCACAATTGATGTAATTTCAAATTTTATTGTCTCTTTGATTAAAAAAAGGTACATTTTTTTTCATTGTGCATCACTATTATGAAAAGTAGGTAGTGAAAAAACCACGAGTATAATGCCACGAGCATCTGACAACAAAAATGTATCAATTTGTGCAAAATTTTTCATAATTACGACTTGAGGTAGAAATAATAGCGTACATTACTTGAGTTGTAAGGCAATTACGTACTCGAGAAATTTTTATTTCGTACATAATATACTTCTTACAACTTTCGTTTTGTTATATACTATCACAATTGATGTAATTTCAAATTTTATTATCTCTTTCATTAAAAAAAAAGGTACATTTTTTTTCATTATGCATCACTATCATGAAAAGTAGGTAGTGAAAAACCACGCATATGACAGAACAAAAATGTATAAATTTGTGCAAAATTTTTCATAATTACGACTTGAGGTAGAAATAATAGCGTTCATTACTTGAGTTGTAAGGCAATTACGTACTCGAGAAATTTTCGTTTCGTACGTAATATACTTCTTACAACTTTCGTTTTGTAATATACTATCACAATTGATGTAATTTCAAATTTTATTGTCTCTTTGATTAAAAAAAGGTACATTTTTTTTTTCATTATGCATCACTATCATGAAAAGTAGGTAGTGAAAAGACCACGAATATAATGCCACGAGCAACTGACACAGCAAAAATGTATCAATTTGTGCAACATTTTTCATAATTACGACTTGAGGTAGAAATAATAGCGTACATTACTTGAGTTGTAAGGCAATTACGTACTCGAGAAATTTTCATTTCGTACGTAATATACTTCTTACAACTTTCGTTTTGTAATATACTATCACAATTGATGTAATTTCAAATTTTATTGTCTCTTTGATTAAAAAAAAAGCTACATTTTTTTTGCACTATGCATAACTATCATGAAAAGTAGGTAGTGGAAAAAACCACGCATATAATGCCACGAGCATCTGACAGAACAAAAATGTATCAATTTGTGCAAAATTTTTCATAATTACGACTTGAGGTAGAAATAATAGCGTACATTACTTGAGTTGTAAGGCAATTACGTACTCGAGAAATTTTCATTTCGTACGTAATATACTTCTTACAACTTTCGTTTTGTAATATACTATCACAATTGATGCAATTTCAAATTTTATTGTCTTTGATTAAAAAAAAAGCTACATTTTTTTTCATTATGCATCACTATCATAAAAAGTAGGTAGTGAAAAAAACACGCATATAATGCCACGAGCATCTGACAGAACAAAAATGTATCAATTTGTGCAAAATTTTTCATAATTACGACTGGGAGTAGAATAAATAGTGTACATTACTTGAGTTGTACGGCAATTACGTACTCGCGAAATTTTCATTTCGTACGTAATATACTTCTTACAACTTTCGTTATGTAATATATTATCACAATTAATGTAATTTCAAATTTTATTGTCTCTCTGATTAAAAAAAAGGTACATTTTCTTTTTCATTATACATCACTATCATGAAAAGTAGGTAGTGAAAAAACCACGCATATAATGCCACGAGCATTTGACAGAACAAAAATGTACCAATTTGTGCAAAATTTTTCATAACTACGACTTGAGGTAGAAATAATAGCGTACATTACTTGAGTTGTAAGGCAATTACGTACTCGAGACGTAATTGACATTTTCATTTCGTACGTAATATGCTTCTTACAACTTTCGTTATGTAATATACTATCACAATTGATGTAATTTCAGATATTATTGTGTCTTTGATTAAAAAAAAGGTTCATTTTATTTTCATTATGCATCACTATCATGAAAAAATAGGTAGTGAAAAAACCACGCATATAATGCCACGAGCATCTGACAGAACAAATATGTATCAATTTGTGCAAATTTTTTCATAATTACGACTTGAGGTAGAAATAATAGCGTACATTACTTGAGTTGTAAGGCAATTACGAACTCGAGAAATTTTCATTTCGTACGAAATATGCTTCTTACAACTTTCGTTTTGTAATATACTATCACAATTAATGTAATTTCAAATTTTATTGTTTCTTTGATTAAAAAACGGTACATTTTTTTTCATTATGCATCACTATCATGAAAATTAGGTTGTGAAAAAACCACGAACATAATGCAACGAGCATCTGACAGAATAAAAATGTACCAATTTGTGCAAAATTTTTCATAATTACGACTTGAGGTAGAAATAATAGCGTACGTTACTTGAGTTGTAAGGCAATTACGTACTCGAGAAATTTTCATTTCGTACGTAATATACTTCTTACAATTTTCGTTTTGTAATATACTATCACAATTGATGCAATTTCAAATTTTATTGTCTCTTTGATTAAAAAAAAGCTACATTTTTTTTCATTATGCATCACTATCATAAAAAGTAGGTAGTGAGAAAACTACGCATATAATGCCAGGAGCATCTGACAGAACAAAAATGTATCAATTTGTGCCAAATTTTTCATAATTACGACTTGAGGTAGAAATAATAGCGTACATTACTTGAGTTGTAAGGCAATTACGTACTCGAGAAATTTTCATTTCGTACGTAATATACTTCTTACAACTTTCGTTTTGTAATATCTATCACAATTGATGTAATTTCAAATTTTATTGTCTCTTTAATTAAAAAAAAACTACATTTTTTTTTCATTATGCATCACTATCATGAAAAGTAGGTAGTGAAAAAACCACGCATACAATGCTACGAGCATCAGACAGAACAAAAATGTATCAATGTGTGCAAAATTTTTCATAATTACGACTTGAGGTAGAAATAATAGCGTACATTACTTGAGTTGTAAGGCAATTACGTACTCGAGAAAATTTCATTTCGTACGTAATATACTTCTTACAACTTTCGTTTTGTAATATACTATCACAATTGATGTTATTTCAAATTTTATTGTCTCTTTGATTAAAAAAAAGGTACATTTTTTTTTTCATTATGCATCACTATCATGAAAAGTAGGTAGTGAAAAAACCACGCATATAATGCCACGAGCATCTGGCAGAACAAAAATGTATCAATTTGTGCAAAATTTTTGATAAGTACGACTTGAGGTAGAAATAATAGCGTACATTACTTGAGTTGTAAGGCAATTACGTACTCGGGAAATTTTCATTTCGTACGTAATATACTTCTTACAACTTTCGTTTTGTAATATACTATCACAATTGATGTAATTTCAAATTTTATTGCCTCTTTGATTAAAAAAAAAGCTACATTTTTTTTTTCATCATGCATCACTATCATGAAAAGTAGGTAATGAAAAAACCACGCATATAATGCCACGAGCATCTGACGGAACAAAAATGTATCAATTTGTGCAAAATTTTTCATAATTACGACTTGAGGTAGAAATAATAGCGTACATAACTTGAGTTGTAACGCTATTACGTACTCGAGAAATTACGCACCTCGTCGCTGATCGACTCGGTGCATAAACTTTCTTTTCGTGCGTAATATGCTTCTTACAACTTTCGTTACGTAATATACTATCACAATTGATGTAATTTCAAATTTTATTGTCTCTTTGAATAAAAAAAAGCTAATTTTTTTTTTCATTATGCATCACTATCATGAAAAGTAGGTAGTGAAAAAACCACGCATATAATGCCACGAGCATCTGACAGAACAAAAATGTATCAATTTGTGCAAAATTTTTCATAATTACGACTTGAGGTAGAAATAATAGCGTTCATTACTTGAGTTGTAAGGCAATTACGTACTCGAGAAATTTTCATTTCGTACGTAATATGCTTCTTACAACTTTCGTTTTGTAATATACTATCACAATTGATGTAATTTCAAATTTTATTGTCTCTTTGATTAAAAAAAAGCTACATTTTTTTAAATTATGCATCACTATCATCAAAAGTAGGTAGCGAAAAAACCACGCATATAATGCCACGAGCATCTGACAGAACAAAAATGTATCAATTTGTGCAAAATTTTTCATAATTACGACTTGAGGTAGAAATAATAGCGTTCATTACTTGAGTTGTAAGGCAATTACGTACTCGAGAAATTTTCATTTCGTACGTAATATACTTCTTACAACTTTCGTTTTGTAATATACTCTCACAATTGATGTAATTTCAAATTTTATTGTGTCTTTGATTAAAAAAAATGTTCTTTTTTTTTCATTATGCATCACTATCATGAAAAGTAGGTAGTGAAAAACCACGCATATAATGCCACGAGCATCTGACAGAACAAAAATGTATCAATTTGTGCAAAAATTTTCATAATTACGACTTGAGGTAGAAATAATAGCGTACATTACTTGAGTTGTAAGGCAATTACGTACTCGAGAAACTTTCGTTTCGTACGTAATATGCTTCTTACAACTTTCGTTTTGTAATATACTATCACAATTGATGTAATTTCAAATTTTATTGTCTCTTTGATTAAAAAAAAGCTACATTTTTTTTTTCATTATGCATCACTATCATGAAAAGTAGGTAGTGAAAATACCACGCATATAATGCCACGAGCATCTGACAGAACAAAAATGTATCAATTTGTGCAACATTTTTCATAATTACGACTTGAGGTAGAAATAATAGCGTACATTACTTGAGTTGTAAGGCAATTACGTACTCGAGAAATTTTCATTTCGTACGTAATATACTTCTTACAACTTTCGTTTTGTAATATACTATCACAATTGATGTAATTTCAAATTTTATTGTGTTTTTGATTAAAAAAAAACTACATTTTTTTTTCATTATGCATCACTATCATGAAAAGTAGGTAGTGAGAAAACCACGCATATAATGTCACGAGCATCTGACAGAACAAAAATGTATCAATGTGTGCAAAATTTATCATAATTACGACTTGAGGTACAAATAATAGCGTACATTACTTGAGTTGTAAGGCAATTACGTACTCGGGAAATTTTCATTTCGTACGTAATATATTTCTTACAACTTTCGTTTTGTAATATACTATCACAATTGATGTTATTTCAAATTTTATTGTCTCTTTGATTAAAATAAGGTACATTTTTTTTTTCATTATGCATCACTATCACGAAAAGTAGGTAGTGAGAAAACCACGCATATAATGCCACGAGCATCTGACAGAACAAAAATGTATCAATTTGTGCAAAATTTTTCATAATTACGACTTGAGGTAGAAATAATAGCGTACATTACTTGAGTTGTAAGGCAATTACGTACTCGGGAAATTTTGATTTCGTACGTAATATGCTTCTTACAACTTACGTTTTGTAATGTACTATCACAGTTGATGTAATTTCAAATTTTATTGTCTCCTTGAATAAAAAAAAAAGCTACATATTTTTCATTATGCACGAGCATAATGCAGCCTGAGCGTAGCGAGGGCTGCAACAGGCGTTTCCTTCCCTTGTAATGTAATATACTATTTTCCAGTTCTCTAGCTAATTACATCTCCTGGACAAAATACCTTTCTTGGATGATGTATGGCATGGAAACCCTCACAATTATCCAATGGGACAACATTCACAATATAAGTAAGTTATTGAGGGGCGTTATGTATTTCACGTGAAAGTGAAATTTATTTGGTAAATATTTTCAATTTCTTAAAAAAAATGTTTACGAGGCATTAAGTCTAATCATTATTATTGCTTGTGATATATTCTTATAGCTTGTGATAATCCGGCTTCTGATCTACCGTGCCTAACCGAGGGATCGCAAGTGCTTCAGCACTACAGTTTTTCATCTAATCACCTATATCGCGACCTCATTGCTATGCTCGTGCTTTGCTTTCTCTTCTATACCCTAGGATTTTTGTGCTTGTTAAGGAAGATACACAGGAAGTGAGGGTGAGCCTAGGGAAACAGAGTTGAGGACATATCTAATTATTACATTTTTGCAGGGATTCAGCGATTTTAGATTGGGTTTTAAATGGTGGCAGTAGACATAACTAGAAATTAAGAAACATGTAAGTGCAGTGATGCTTGCGTGATTTTGTTATTATTATTAATTAAACGTTTTATATTATATTGCAAGTCTAAAAATGTATATGCGATTTAAACCTTTGGTTAGTACAATTGTATAGGATTGACGAAAAAACTTGATAGCAGTAATACTCAATTTGGGCAAGTTTGTAAAAAAAACAACTGCAACTGCACCAATCGTTTTCCACCACTAGATGGCTTCTCCAAGTCACTAGGCAATTTGAGTTTTAACGTTACATGAATTGCGTTCATCCTCTGAAGTAATTGTTATTTACTATCTTCAATAAATATATTCATAAACGATATTTAATCTTATTGTTTTATTTTGAAAATATTTACTCGCGTGGTTATTTTATAGGAATCGCCCAAACCCACTCATCTGCTCGGAACTTTGCCGTTCTAAAGAGAACGGCTCTGGCCGATGAATAAACGACGATATATTTTTTATTGTTGTTGCGATTTTAGAGCGCCCCAACAATGTTCGCAATGAATATTTCAGGCCTGCTCATGCCGGAGTGAAACTCTGAATCCCCGGAGTTTAGTCCTACATTGATCCGGGGCGGTGCGAGGCAGGAGCATCCTAGTTTGGGGCGCATACATGTACCTACGTACACGTAGTTATTAACTTTGTATTTAGTTGATTTTCGCCAAACTTTTATAATTGCAGTTTAATTTTAATGCAGCGGAACGCAAACTCCGCTCTCCCGGATTTTCTACCGGAGGAAATTGCGCCCCGTGGCCCCGTAATAATGAAAAAGAATGACGTCGGATTTCTTAAATATTTAAGGGACCTTTCAAGTTGATAAAGTTAAATAGTTATGAACCGGGGCCGACATTTATTTTTTACTTTGCAGCTCGCAGGTGACGTTATAAATTTATTAATCATGTTTCAATTTTAACGACGAAGGTGTTATAAAATATAAGCGCACACTTGAGATAATGACCCGTAGATCTTCAAAATCCGAAAATTACGAATCAGTATCAATCAAACTGTATTACAAATATGTTGATGTTTTATATATATTGATCGCTTCTTGAGGCTGTAAATATTTTCTTTTGCCTGGAGTCTGCAACAGCATAAGTCTTTGCGAAAAATTTCCTGCGACCTGGGGCATGTAAGGGCGCTGAAAGTTCGACATCGGAGCCGCGGTCTCTTGAATTATTCAGGCCCCATGTTCGCCACCTCTAGGGGTACACCCCGGGGTATACAGGAAGCGCCGTAATGATGTGCCCCGGTGATTATTTCTTGTTAAAATTGCAAGCAATATTTGATCAATTTCAAGAATTTTGTGTCCCAGGATAACTCGGTTATTGGCAGCTATTGTTATACGGCGAAACTTCAGAAGACCTCAATACTGACTTCTTTCTATCTGATTTGAAGGGTTGCAAGATAAAGAGACAAATCCACATTTCAAACCTAACATGAGACATGACTTGAAACTGCGCCTTAGACACCATTTGAACGAAGAACGTTTGTATTCATCTGAAGGCATAAGTGAGAATATGCCTGTGAATTATATGACATCAAAAGAATTAAACACAAGAAAACAAATTTGTGGTCACATGCTTTACGTAGGCGACATATTTGTCTAAACGTCGTTCGGCGTCTAAACCGGGTATCATGTTACATTGCCGGGGGCCATTAGTAAATGATGCGTGCGCTTGCAAGGGAAGGCCTGAGCTCATGCATCATTCACCAAACCGAACTACGGAAAATATTTTGTTAATTGTGTTGGATAACTAAAATGTCACGAAATATTTAAGTAATGATATAAACAATCGATCACACGACTTTAACATTAGCGACGATTGATTTGACAGGATTTAATGGTCTATACTCTTGTGTCTCTGTTGTCAACACACCTACATCAAATTTTAAGTTTAATATAACAAAAATAGTTTACGAAATTTTCCTCCGACATACCACTCAACCTGAATAAATTAGTGGCTATTTATTGTTTCATTTTGCACTGGCAATTTCATTAGATTATTAGTTGTAAATTTGGCATGGTTAAACTACATTCACGACCACTCAATTTATAATTAACGTAAAATTTGGTTCTTCCAAAACAAAGTTCTTCACAACGGCCAAATTAGTACTTAATTTTTAATTTAATTACAATAAGTGCAAACCAATTATTGCTCTATACAATGCCAACAAATAATGGAGTAAAACAAATTTTAAAAATTTTACCCATGGCACAGCAAAAATGTGCGCCCTTGTCAAATTATATCAATAAATCAAACACGAAGGATTAGATCTTTTATTAATTTCAACATCAAATTTGCAATGTAAGGCTTACGGCAATATTAGGGACATTACAATAAGTACAAATAGTCAATATCTAGAAATGTACTTTACGTACGTTTATAGATGCTAATTGATCGATTATACCGTGCGACCAAAAATTATTTTCATCCAAGAGGGCTTGGGATTAAAAAAGGGGTCGGTTTAGATCACAATTATAAGGGGACGATATATCTAACCAAATCTTGGTTAAAATTGTGTCTAACACATGACGTGCCAAACTGATGAATTTTAAGCTAAGCTGTATGTATGGCTTTGAAACGCACGGTATGAGCAAAATTTATTTTTTTCTGTTTTTTCTCGTTCTTCACTCAAAATAGCAAGATCCGATAATCTTGATGGGCCAATGAAGCTCTTAAATAAGATATAATCAGTTTAAGTTTACTGATCTTTCACAACTTTTTGAAACCGATACGGTGAGCATACTTTGAATAGCAATTATTGGATTTCGAAAAACTCTTCATCTCCATATTTAACAATAAAAATAAGTAGTTCTTCAGGTTTTGAAAGAATTAGGTTTTTCCTACTACTAAGTAAAGTTCTGTTGTCTACTATTTCATTATACCGTTGCGGGCATGTTTCAAAATTCCCCTTCTGATGCAAAAACATTACAATCGGCCATTTTAAATGTTGATGTGACAATAAATGTCTGACTTTTCACCGACTTGATATTATAAAAATTAAATCTGTAACTACTCAACGTATTTCGATAAAATTGAATAAAATATTATATGAAACATGTAAGCTAACGATGTTTTTTCAAAAACATCCCCTTAGCTCACTTGTTATATAAATAAATATTAATTCACTGGCGGATTCAAGAACATTTTATTTCACTTGTAGATAAACAAATGTTTATGATGTTTGCTAAAAGCTGTTTGCTGAAGTATAAATCCAATCAAATTCGTGTATCTGTAGTCACGTGTGCGACAATATCCAATCAAAATAACATTAGACTGATTACTACGTAGTAGTTTTCACTTAAAAACCCTCCGCTTTCGGCGTCGGGTTGTTGCAAAGCAATGTGCTTTCGAAAACTCTAATTGAACTTAAATAAACTGTACCTTACTATTGGGATATTACTACAGATAATTAAATGGTGATAGTTGTATTGAGTCAGTAAAATCTAACAATAATAGCAATGTGAAAGTAATGTACTTAAATTTAATACATTTAACTACTTGCTGCTTCATTTGTGTTTCATTTCAACAGCAATAGTTGATCCTAAAATAATTCACCAATGTTATTTTTGCTGTTAAAAACTTCTTCACGACATTAATTTGTGCTTGTTTAAAAACCTTATTAACCTCCATCAGATATACCGAGTGATTATTATTTATCTAGTAAATCCTGTTTTATCAAATGATGAAAATGGAAATACTGCATTTTTTTTTAAATCACGCATGATATCAATGAGATTCTATTATTGCTTGTAAGTTTTAGATTACTGAATTAATTACAGTTCATAAGTATTTTTTGTCTTCTGCAACTTTTGCAACAATTAAAATTTTAATGGTTTTTTTCATATTACGAAAACTAAATTTTATTATTTTATTTTCGGGTTTGATAAAAACTTATAACATGTATCAGTAGCAAAAACAATTCGGAATACTAATTATTTCTTTAGAAATTTTATTCATCAAAATGCTATGCCACTGCATAGTTTCTATGTTTTTGATGCAAGGTGCTTTTTAGGAGAAATATTTCTCAATGATAATTAATATTTATTTAGATAGCTTCCAAAAATATTAATCTCGTCTTGTTAATGTTTAAGTTCCACAAAAACCCTATATGTGTTCATTTATACTGGCCTAAATGATGAGATGATAAATATGAAAAAACATTGAAAACCTAATTTTTGCAAAAGTTACATATAACAAAAAAGCATGTCCTTTAAATGTTTCAGTAATCTAAAACTAACTTGAAGTAAAAATATATCAATGATATCTCGGGCGATTTCCGAAAATTAGCATTATTTCAATTTTCATCATTTTGAAAAACGAGATTTTCTGGGTAAGTAAAAATTACTCGGTACATCTGATAGACGCTAATACGGTTTTTAGACAAGCACAAATTAATGCCGTACATTTTTTATTTTCTTTGTTAATCAATAATAATGAAAATGCCCAATACGATACCGACTTTTTGGAGGTCACTGTATATAATATATTTATGATCAAGCGGATTGTCACAAATTTAAATTATGAACGAATTCATTTTTATGAATAAATAGTTTCCCAGAAGAAGACAAAAATTAAGAAATTAGAAAAATCTAAAAGAAATCGAAGCATTTATTATATGTCTGTATATACCTATTGTGTTAAGAAAACAATTACTCTAAATATATTCATCAAATGTAGAATCAACTCGGTCTTCTCCAGATATGAAGAAATTGTTTAGTTCAATTGACTTTTAAGTATAGGCAACACAAGTACCAGATTTTTCGTATTTAGCGCGTGTGTGAATCACTCACACATCTAAGTTGCGCACGCACAATATTGCACTGGAGATAGCTGCCCCCACATAATTCACCCCTGACGTTTCACTCCGCCTACTGCGTTTGAGAGGGGGCGTTAAAATCTTCCCTTAGACAAGTCGGTATGTTTGCATGCTTTAAGGGTATAGTCGACTTATATCAAACTTTATTTTAATAGCAATTTAGGAACACAAATGTATAATTCATCACCTACAAGAGGCATATAAATCTACAATGATCAGAGTGGGAGGAAACAGGGTGGTCCCAAAAAAAATAACTATACTTATTCCTTCTAGTTTTCAAGATTTATTTAAAGAACGCCAAAGTTTCGCAGACTATACAAGAATATGTCGACTTGTTCTATTGTTGTCGGAATAAGGTTCCGCTATCTTATTCTTGCTATATAAGTATATATGCATTTATATCTTTACAGCAGGCATACAACTATAGTAAATTTTAAATTCTGACATACTACAAAGAGATATTCGTACGTAAATCCTTTTAGCAAAACAACAACCAGAGATAAGTACTTTTATATCGTTTTAGAAAAGCATATATTGATGTATATGAGTATTAGATGCATTTGCTTTAAAGTTATGTTCAGTAAATGATCGGTGAAGAGAATATAGATGGTGTAGTGCACAAATTTTGTAAGTGTATTTACGGATAAAATTGTATTAAATGCATAAAAATGTTTTAATTGATAAGCAAATAAAATAAATTCAATTATTTTCGTTAAAAGCATTATATATTTCCACTAATAACAACATTTTATTGTACCAAAATCTTCAATAGTGGCATTGAAGATTTTGGTACAATAAAATGTTGTTATTAGTGGAAATATATAATGTTTTTAAAGAACAAATGCACAAAAGTGTAAAATACGCTAAAAATGAAAGTTTAATTTTGGCACGTACAACATTTGTGCACCGCACCATCGTTATGGACCTTGATTTAAAAGACCTCTTGAATGCGAATTTTGACCAATCGATGGAAATTAAAACGCAAATTGGAATAGCTAGATCTACCTTCGCTAAAATGAGCCCATTGATGCAAAATCACGATCTAAACATAGGTACAAAACTAAGACTCGTAAAATGTTATGTTCTTCCTGACCTGCTATACGGAGTCGAGGCATGGACTCTCGCAGAGGCAACTAGTAAGAAGCTGGAAGCATTCAAGATGTGAATATATCGCCGCATACTAAGATATCTTGGAGAGATCACATCACAAATCACGAAGTTCTCGACAGAACAAAGCGAGCACCACAAATCCTGTCTATTGTTAAAAAGCGGAAACTCGAGTATTTCGGACACGTTATGCGCCATCCTGAGAAATATGATATATAATTAATATAATTATATGATATATAATTAATATAATAAATTATATAATATATAATTATATGATATATAATTATAACTAATATTGCAAGGCAAGGTAGAAGGTCAAAGGGGACCTGGAAGAAGACGAATATCCTGGCTGAAGAACTTAAGAACATGGTACAATACTACAACCACCGAACTGTTCAGAACAGCAGTGAACCAATTCAGGATTGGCGCGTGGATTGCCAACATTCGGTAACGGATAGGCACGCAAAGAAGAAGAGATATGTTACCGCGATTTAACGTATAAAGTAAAAAACTACAATAGTCTGAGATCGATCTATCAACCGTATCAGTATACAATGTATAAGAACAAAATTTAACATTTATGAAAATTGAGCACCAATGAAAGCGAACGTGACTTGCAATGTTATTGGACGTTTTAGCTTTCCCGAAGAACGCCTCAAGGATGTGGCAATTCTGACGATCGAATCGGAGCTTACCAAAAGATTAAACTTTGATGATATTATAGATTCATTTGCAATCTCTAGTTCATGAAAGAAGTTGTTTTAAACATTTCACCTTTTCCAAGTTTCCAGAGCCCCTAGGTGGCTTACACAATAGTACTATTCTTTCTAATACGTCGATGGTGTGCAAGTAGTTTATATTATATCGTCGGTTTACAAGTGAAATACACTAAGTAAATTTTTGGCTGTTTTTGCTTAAGTTTCATTCTGATGGTTTACTAAATTGTAACAACTTTCTAATACGTCGATGGTGTGCAAGTAGTTTATATTATATCGTCGGTTTACAAGTGAAATACACTAAGTAAATTTTTGGCTGTTTTTGCTTAAGTTTCATTCTGATGGTTTACTAAATTGTAACAACTCTCAGGCTCAGTAGGGGTATAGTATAGGGTCCTGTAGCCGAACTTCCAAATTCTTAACTCACCAAATGACTGAGAAAGCAAGGTTACAACAGAATATAAAACTTTAATTGCAATTTCTCACAATTTATAGTTTTTGACTTAAGTAATTTTACTTGTAAGCCGACGAAATAGACTCTGCTTGAGTTTATAAAAAAAAAATTGGCAATTTCATTGTGTATTTCAGTGTGCCATATATGGGCAGTGCTCTACAACTATAAGCAAAGATCCAGCATTGGGTCCAAAAATTTTGGAAGATGCCGAAACTAGTTTATTTTGTAAGGAAATATCCACCCAGTCATTGTATAATTTCAAATTTTCTTCCGAAGACACCAAATTTAGCGCAAATTATTATGGAGAACAACTTATAATGAATTTTCAAAAACTACGCACAGTGCTTTTGCTGCTACATTTTCGGCTATGTAATCAATTCCCTTTCGACGAGGGGGAAGCACCTCGTTATAATTTTAAAAGACTATGAAATTTCTAAATTTCTAAAAAGGCTAGAAATGGCTAGAAATTAGTCAAAGGTTAGTAAGTTGAGTATTAATGGTGAAACCAATCATTGATACGAGGGAATTGTAACAATCCTAGCAATTACAAACATGCATGGTTGTCTGACTTTCGAAGGTATTAGCGGCAAGCGGTTTGAGCATAATAACTGCAACTTTAAAAATAGTTCAGTTACTATCTAAATATTATCACATTATGAATCCCAATTTTACAATTGATTAAGCACTAGATATATTATATTTTAGATTTGAACAATTAAGTCACAAAGTAACTATGCAATTCTTATATTGCTTAATCCCTTTGAATCACGCGCGTCGAGTGCGTACTATCTTGGCAAAATTATACAGATGAAAAAATAGATCTGATGCACCAAAGTATGAAATGTCGTCTTAGTAGTAGTAGTAGTTGCTAGTGAAAGTGATATCACATTTCTGTGATCCATTAATACTTATTGGTATATCATTTGAATAATAAAATAAAGTTTTTTTCCTAAAAACACTATTAATAGAATGGTTTATCTCCTTAGTGCACTAAAAGTAAAATTTGCGTTAAGCATTCAGGTGATGCTTATACCGTTATTGCCGATACCAAAGAACAAAAATAGCGTATAATATTGCTATTGTAATATTCATGTTTTTAACAAAAACTTCTGAAATATCGTTATTATAACAATAAATACTAAAGTGTAATAAAAACATAAATTAAAAAAACTGTATATTAAAAATAATTAGACACCTAATTTAGGTACCACTAATTGATTAATTGGTAGAAGGTGTAATGAGTAATGATAAATATATATAGATATATATATATATATATATATATATATTACTAAGTAGGCAATACTTCAAAATTGTATAATTTGTAGTCGTACTTAGTCGGTCTAAATCTAGCATATTTGGGTAGGTAGATTCCGGTATAAATCTCTGGCATCTGGTTCAATTTTATCTAATAATTCTAGAAGATTTTCCTTTTTCTTCTATGATATTGGTAGCAATTGCTTGTAAGGTTGAGAAAGTTCCTGATCATCTTGGATATTTTGATGTTTTTGCCTGTGGCAACTCATTAATTTGAAATTGAAATTATTATCTAGTGTAGTATTATATTCAGAGACACATTTTTTTTTTAGTGAATCAAACCACTGTAGATGCCCAAAGTTAAATTGCTCTTGGTCATTGTCAAGTTTATTCGTTTGCAAAACTTTGCACATCAAATCTGTAAAGTAAAATATACCTAATCCTCTGCCAACATAACCTTCACGTCGATTTTTTTAAATTTTTTAGCTGATGTTCTAACTAACTGGCGCCAGTTTCGTGGCAGATGTGTGGGAAATGGAAATGGTCATTGTAAAGTTTATTCGTTACAGATTTGATGTGCCAAGTTTTGCACAAATAAAGAATTCGTCGTGAAGGTTATATTACAAGAGGATTCTTTTTTACTTTACAGATGTGATGTGCAAACTTTTGCAAAGTAAAATCGAATCCTCTTGTAACATAAACTTCACATCGATTTATTTTTATTTTTAGCTGAAGTTATAACTAACTGACACCAGTTTCGTGGCAGATGATTGGGAAATGGAAATGGTCGTTGTCAAGTTTATTCGTTTGCAAAACTTTGCACATGTAATCTGTGGAGTAAAAAATAATCCTCTTGTAACATAAACTCAAATCTATAAAGTAAATTATAACTAATCCTCTTCTAACATAACCTTCACGTCGATTTATTTTTATTTTTTGCAGATGTTCTAACTAATTGGCGCCAGTTTCGTGGCAGATGTGTGGGAAATGGAAATGGTCATTGTCAAGTTTATTCGTTTACAGATTTGATGTGCCAAGTTTTGCACAAATAAAGAATTTGACGTGATGGTTATATTACAAGAGGATTCTTTTTTACTTTACAGATGTGATGTGCAAACTTTTGCAAAGTAAAATCGAATCCTCTTGTAACATAAACTTCACATCGACTTTTTTTATTTTTAGCTAAAGTTATAACTGACTGACACCAGTTTCGTGGCAGATGATTGGGAAATGGAAATGGTCGTTGTCAAGTTTATTCGTTTGCAAAACTTTGCACATCTAATCTGTGGAGTAATAAATAATACTCTTGTAACATAAACTTCACGTCGATTGTTTTTTACCTGAAATTCTAATTAACTGACTTCAGTTTCGAGGCAGATAATTGGGCAATGGAGAAAGCTTACTCTTCTTTTCTATAATTGTATGATCTGAATCGCATTCCATGTGCATATGCGAAGCAAGAAGAAACTTATGTTTTATGGTAACTTTGTTTGGATGATGTTTTAGAAAGTAAAACCTCTGGGTACACCAAGTCAGGATTTTACTTTTTTTAAGTATAGCTAAATATACAAATTTATTGGTTTCATCTATATTTCTTAAAAAGCATTCATTGCACTCTATCTTGTTCTCTATTTTTATGTTTTTTGCCATCGGCTTTGCTCCTCGATTTTTTCTTTGCATTCCATGTGCATATGCCCAGCAAGATGAAATTTATGTTTTATGGTAACTTTATTTGGATGATGTTTTAGAAAGTAAAATCTCTGGGTACACCAAGTCAGGATTTTACTTTTTTAAGTATAGCTAAATATACAAATTTATTGGTTTCATCTACATTTCTTAAAAAGCATTCATTGCACTCTATCTTGTTCTCTATTTTTATGTTTTTTGTCATGGACTTTGCTCCTCGATATTTTTTTTGCATTCCATGTGCATATGCCCAGCAAGAAGAAATTTATGTTTAATGGTAACTTTATTTGGATGATGTTTTAGAAAGTAAAACCTCTGGGTACACCGAGTCGGGATTTTACTTTTTTTAAGTATAGCTAAATATACAAATTTATTGATTTCATCTACATTTCTTAAAAAGCATTCATTGCACTCTATCTTGTTTTGTATTTTTATGTTTTTTGCCATCGACTTTGCTCCTCGATTTTTTTTTTGCATTCCATGTTCATATGCCCAGCAAGAAGAAATTTTATTTTATGATAACTTTATTTGGATGGTATTTGAGAAAGTAAAACCTCTGGGTACACCAAGTGGGGATTTTACTTTTTTACGTACAGCTAAAGATACAAATTTATTGGTTTCATCAAAATTTCTTAAAAAGCATTCATTGCACTCTATTTTGTTCTGTATTTTTATGTTTCTTGTCATCGACTTTGCTCCTTGATATTTTTTTTCGCATTCCATGTGCATATGCCCAGCAAAAAGAAACTTATGTTTTACGGTAACTTTATTTGGATGATATTTTGGGATATATTGGATATATCCTGATATATCTTGATATTTGGATGGATATGGGCACCAAGTCCCAACATGAATCACAGATAGTTTTCCGTGTTTCATTTTTAATATGAGTATTCTTTTTACATACTCCTAGATTTTTCTATTTTATCTTTTCATTCGTCACCAGATACCCTCTTATATTCCTTTCCAGTATTTCTCTCTTATTTTGTTTATTTTTTTCTATTTTTATTAGCCAAGTTTCATTTTTAGGTAGTTCTGTATTTTCCTTGCCATCATCATCATTAGAATCTTAGTTGTAAGAGCTGTGATTTGCGTTGACTTTCTCGTTATTTTCATTACCATATACTTCGATATCTCCAGAGGTGGCTTCGGAATTATTAGGAATGCAGATAAAGTGATATCGTTTTTGGTAAGCGCGTTATTAGGAATGTAAATTTTTGGAATTTGAGTCTTGAAGTATATCTATATTGATAAACTCTTCTATATCAGAAGGAGTATTGATGCCGTTGTTTGAGCTAAATTTATTTAACTTCTAATAAGTTAAAACCCTCTTCTGTAAATATTTCAAGGGTGCCTAGATATTTGTCTATTGTATTTGTATTTGTATTTTGTCTATATATTTGTATTTGTCTACTTTTTCAACTGGCATGTTTTTCAACAGTAGGTTATTGTTATCTCGGTTGTTTTTCGATATCACCATGAATTTAGTTTTTCTTGGGTATAGATATAGGCCATATTCCTCGCTTACCGATGTGATTTTGTCGAGTAGCTGTTGCAATCCTTCTGAGGAATCTGTGAATATAACTGTGTCGTCAGCATATCTAAAGTTATTCAGCCTCTTGCCGTTTACCATAATCCCCTTATCTAGGCCTAGTAGAGCTTCGTCGAAAATTGCCTCTGAGTACATGTTAAAGAGCAAGGGTGACAACACGCATCAAAATCACAAAAGCTCAGTTTTGTGTTTTATTGTGTATTCAAGTAAACAAATTATAGTTTATCAGGGTATCTTTTGTTTTGTTAACAATCATAATACCACAACAAAATTAGGAAATTATCACTACAGTAGAAACATACATTTTTAGTGTTATTTTTTTAAGTATTAGTTAACACCCCTTCAAAATGAATTACACAAACTAAGTCACAGTTTTTGAAAAAAATATAAATGCTCAACATGTTCCTTGTTTACATATTACTCCACTGACTTCAGATTCATTTTTCGAAAAATTTAGAGATGGATTATGTTTAGTACATTGCCCAATGGTCCCAAGTCTACTTAATAATCGTAATCGAATAATTTTTCTACATTATATTTTGAAAGCGATTATTTTCTTTTTAAATGACAACTTCTGCATTTTCTATTTTTGAAAACGCGCAGACAAAAGTATACAAAAATCATAGGTGACAGATTTGCCAGATTTGATAACTGTAAGCTAAGATATACATTTTATATCTATCATTTTTTTCATGGCAACTTTTTGATGAAAGTTTTCTTTTAATCACTCGGTACTATATTGTCTGAAAATTTGAAATTATTGATGACACATTACAACTTGATGATATTGATTACAACTTGTGTTTTAGTTTAGACTACATTGAAAACTGCTCGATTTTTTAAATATTTTCTACAACATTTTTTGAGAGCAGTTTAAGAGTTAAGACAACTCTTACATTTTCAATATTTGAAAAAGTACAGACAAAAATATACAAAAATCATAGATGACAGATTTGATAACTATAAGCTTAGACATACATTTTATATCTATCATTTTTTGCATGGCAATTTGATGAAAGTGTTTTTGAATGACTCGATACTATATTCTGTGAAAATTTGAAATTATTGATGACATATTACAACTTGAAGATGTTGATTACAATTTTTGAGCAGTTTTCAATGTAGTCTAAATTAAAACACAAGTTGTAATGTTTTCTACACCATTTTTTGAGAGCGATTATGCACAGCTTCTGTTCGTGCCTTATACACTTTTCTACGATTTCTTACAAATTTTCTGTGGTTTTGCTACAAATTTGTTACATCTGTAATATAATAATGGTTCATGATTAATATTAATATTAATATTAATAATTACTCCTACATACTAAAGTTAGAAAACATGATCGACACGCCGGAATTTCCGCGGTATCCTCGTTTCTAGGATACCGGGAAATTTTTCCCGGTGATCCCAGATTATTCAACTCATTTCCCGTTCACTGAAGCATGATTTCCCAATTCCCCCCATTGTATTTAACCGCTTCTCTATGAATTAACATGACTCGTCGTGGATTAGCGCGTTTCAAATCTCAAGTACTTCAGAGGGTTCCAGAAGAATCAAAGAAACAACAAAATCCAATTTGACAGGTGGCTCCTTCCTTGACATTGCTAAATTGTACAAAACTAATTTTCCCTGAGGGACCTAGCATAAGGATGTTTTAGTTACGTGCATTAAAATTGAAGGTAAATCGCCAGAATGCAATGTTTAGATGTAAGTTTCATGAAATCTGTTTCCAAACTTTACTTACTTTTCACCCCAAAATGGGTCACCGGGAAGTTTTTTTGCGTTTTAGAATACCGGGAAAACTGCTCAAAATTTGTAATGTTTTCTTCAACATTTTTTGAGCGATTATTTTTTTTAAATCACAACTCCTACATTTTCTATTTTTGAAAAAGTGCAGACAACTATACAAAAATCATAGGTTTGCCATTGCCATTTGCCAGATTTGATAACTGTAAGCTAAGATATACATTTTATATCTATCCCTTTTTTCATGGCAACTTTGATGAAAGTTTTTTTGAATCACTCGTGTTAGGCTAGTTCTTTTTCCAATCGTAGCCTTAACTTGACGTCATATTTAATACATAAATTTTCGCCATTTTACCTATTAATAATAATAATCACTTACATAATATACTGTATTTTCATTGGTCAGGATGCGCAGGCTTTATATTGAACTCGATCCGAAGATGGCATTGGCTCCAAATGATTTCCCCACATATAAAGAGTATTCTTTTAGTATTGTATATTAACTATAATTGGAAGGACTTACCGGGGGAGCATCTCCCCTTCCCCCGCCAGATCTCCCGCCAACTGGATCGCTAGCACTCACGGCTTCAACCATTATTCTCTACGACTATTGTATTTCACCTTCATGTGCAAAGCAGTGACATACACCCCTTACCAGGATGAACCTCTCTTATTTCAATTACTAGGACGAACTTCTCTTATTGCAATTACTAGGACGAACCTCTCTATTGCAATTACTAGGACAAACCTCTCTTATTGCAATTACAAGGATAAACCTCTCTTAATGCAATTACTAGGACGAACCTCTATCTAATATACATATTGTAGTTTATGTACTGACCTTTAATCCATTCCAACACCTAATCCATAACCGTCCACATCGCAACACACACCAAAACACCAGATCACACATGCTTTCCCCACAATCAGCACCCAACTTGCATCCACACTCCATAAAAGCACGTAACGCAATGTGCCCTTCGTTCTCGTTCTTAAGCTGAGCGCGTCGCGCCCCGGCTTATATAAACAAACAAAGCCACGGATGCCCCTCTAATATTAATAATCAATTATTAGCCAATGATACAATTTGATACCTAACACTCGATTCTATATCCTCTAAAAATTTGATATTATTGATGACATATTACAACTTGATGAT
This sequence comes from Othius punctulatus, assembly GCA_951805005.1. Lineage (NCBI taxonomy): Eukaryota > Metazoa > Arthropoda > Insecta > Coleoptera > Staphylinidae > Othius > Othius punctulatus. Next base: position 17,824,893 of record OX638141.1, read on the forward strand.
ATTGATTACAACTTGTGTTTTAGTTTAGACTACCTAAAAAATGAAACCACAGCCTTCTTAGTTAAAAATAAAAATAGAACAGAGTATACGTCTGAATTACTTTTCGGCTGAATTTATCAAAGTGAACGATCACTTCTGAAAAAGTTTATTTCCAGAAACTGGAAAGAAACGTTCAAATTCAAAGAAATCTTCAAATGAATTACGTGTCGAATACCCGCTCAGCCCATCAATTTTTACACCGTTTCTAAAATACATTTAAAACATACAGCGTTTTTGGTGGTCGGTGAAAGCCATAACGTTTAATCAATAACATCTCTGACAATTTGAGAGCCATTGTGACAACTCCTACACTTTCTATTTTTGAAAAAGTGCAGTCAAAAATATACAAAAATCATAGGTGACAGATCTGTCAGATTAGATAACTGTAAGCCAAGACACACATTTTATATCTATCCTTTTTTTGATGACAACTTTTATGAAAGTTTTTATGAATCACTCCATACTATATCCTCTGAAAATTTGAAATTATTGATGAAATATTACAACTTGATGATATTGATTACAACTTGTATTTTAGTTTAGACTACACTGAAAACTGCTCAATTTTTTTAAAGTTTTTAAAGAAAAGAAACGTTTAAATTCGTACCAACGTGATTGATTTCGAGAATATGCATACCAATAGTTTAAGAATCGAAATTAATCTGAGGATCATTTGTTACATAACACTGATCACCGGTGGTTATAAATAGGTAATGGGTGTATTAACCGCGGACACAATTTTCGCCTGCCAGTCATCTAATAAGTCATGTTATGTTGGCGGCCGTGATATTTTTTCGGCGACGATGCCAAATCTTTTTCACTAACACATGCTCATACATGTGTGTATAACCAAACTTCTTTGACGTTTAACTTGTTACATTTGATCGATTATCGAGGTTATGGTTTAACATCAACAATGGTAAGTAAAAAAATGGCCTTAGTTCCTACAAAATCGAACTTCGGGACGAATCCTCCGCGAAGACGCACCTTGCCCATGCAACCCATCTCCCGCCATCTGCGTTATTGCTTACCATTGTTGTTGTTGGGCCATAAACAGAAGGTTGATGGTTTGTAACGTATTTGGCTTCAACGCTGACGGGTCATGTGTCATGGCAAGTCAAGTGGTGGCTGCAGCATTGTCTTTGAGACAATTTACGAAAGAAGTTTACTCTGTTTAGAACAGTTATTACGAATGTTGTAGATTGTGTAGAATGTTGCGCCTGGCCGAATTGAATTGTGCCGGGCCCGGGCACCGAGTGCGCAGATCGGATCGGCGCCTGCGTCCTCGGCACGGCCGAGATCGAACTGTCATGGAACCCGTTTGACAGTGCGGTGTATTTGTGTTGGTAAAAAATCGCGATTTCCGCACGATTTAACGGTGACGAACGCGCCAAATACGCGCTGCGGTATGTGCGAGTGCCGTGTCCGTTGTGCCGCGTACGATTTCTGTTAGGACACTGCCCTCAGTGCCCGTAATTAATTAAAAACTCGGCCAGCCCCCCAAATAGGCTCCATCACCTGTACCCTGCACACACACAGGCACAGACGCACACCAAGGTAGGATTTAATTTGATTAACCGGATTAGCGCGGGCGTACGTCTGCCCGCCGCTGCTGGTGATGGACCGGCGGTCACGAAGAGGTCGAGGAGCGTCACCTGGATTGGCGGACCTCTGCGAAGGAGAAGGAGCGCTGCGTGAGGAAAGGGCAGCGGCGCCGGCGGTGGTCTGGAGGCCGCTTTGCTTTTCAGATTCCCATGGTTCGTGTGAAAATCGGGATCGATCAGCGTGCGTGAACGAGCCGGCCGCGTTTATCCGCGAAATGTTTATTTATGCGACCCCCCCGCCCCTCAGCCCCTCCGCCCGCGCACCACCCACCTTATCGCCGCCAGCCCGCGCTATCCGTGTCTCTCTCTTTCCGCAGGCCACTCCGTCGTCCTTCTTCTCGGACTTCCGACTTTGCGCCGGGTAACGGGCAAAAAAAAATCGCCCTCAGTTCATGCAAAATCGAACTTCCGGACGAATCCTCCGCGAAGAAGCGCACCTCGCCCACCCAACCCATCTCCCGCCCTTTACGCTTCCTCAGCACCCCGTGGAAAGCGGGCGAAGGTGCGTTTCCGTGTCGATCGACAACTAGGCCACCGGAACGGTCCCGGTGAGGTATCACCATCCCAGTCGATCATTTCGGATTTCGAATTCCCTGCGAATTCGAAAATAATCTAACCCAATTAATGTTTTCCTTGTCTCTATACTTTCCAGGGAGCACGCACACGGAAGAAGCGTTAACTTTACGGTCCCAGGACTAACTCCGTTTGGGGACCTTCCCAATTATCCCAAAAATAACCCGTATCTGGATTCAGAGCCGTACTTACCAATAGGCACAATAGGTGCTAGCTGTGGGCCTCAAAAAATGGAGGCCCAAAATGAAGATTACTATGTTTTTTTTGTTATTTACTGATTTTCATCATGCAATATTATTTTAGTTGCACAAATATATTTGTTTAATAAATATGGTTAAAATCTTTAAACTTATGTTTTTATTATTTGGTATTTTGTATTATTTGTTGGAAGATGGTAACCATCTCTAACCAGCGGCACCTATCATTTTGTATATTTTTGTCTGCACAAAGCGTCTGCAAAAAGAAAATAATCGCTTTCAAAAAATGATGTAGAAAACATCAAAAATTTTGAGCAGTTTTCATCTACACTGAAACACAAGCTGTAATCAATATCATCAAGTTGTAATATGTCATCAATAATTTCAAATTTTCAGACAATATAGTCCCGAGCGTAGTTGTAATATGTCATCAATAATTTCAAATTTTCAGACAATATAGTCCCGAGCGATTCAAAAAAACTTTCATCAAAGTTGCCATAAAACAAAGGATAGATATACAAGATGGCTTACAGTTGCCAAATGTGGCAGATTTGTCAGAGATCTTATTGATTTAAACGGTATGACTTTCACAGGTCACCAAAAACGCTGCATGTTGGAAATGTATTTTGGAGACGGTGTAAAATTTGATGGGCAGTGGGTTTATTCGACACGTAATGCATTTGAAGATTTCTTTGAATTTAATGGTTTCTTTCCTTTAAAAATTTCAAACAATTTTGAGCAGTTTTCGGTGTAGTCTAAACTAAAACACAAGTTGTAATCAACATCATCAAGTTGTAATATGTCATCAATAAGTTCAAAGTTTCAGAGAATATTATACCGAGTGATTCAAAAAAAACTTTCATCAAAGTTGCCATGAAACAAAGGATACATAAAAAATATATGTCTTAGCTTACAGTTGCCAAATGTGGCAGATTTGTCAGAGATCTTATTGATTTAAACGTTATGACTTTCACCGATTACCAAAAACGCTGCATGTTGGAAATGTATTTTAGAAATGGTGTAAAAATTGATGGGCTGAGTGGGTTTATTCGACAGGTAATGCATTTAAAAATTTCTTTGACTCTGAAGGTTTGTTTCCAGTTTCTGGAAAGCAACTTTTCCAGAAGTGATCGTTCACTTTGATAAATTCAGCAGAAAAGTAATTCAAACGTATACTCTGTTCGATTTTTATTTTTAACTAAGAAGGCTGTGGTTTCATTTTTTAGGTAGTCTACACTAAAACACAAGTTGTAATCAATACCATCAAGTTGTAATATGTCATCAATAATTTCAAATTTTCAGTGAATATAGTATCAAGTGATTCATAAAAACTTTCAAGTTGCCATGAAAAAATGGGTAGATATAAAATGTATGTCTTAGCTTACAGTTGCCAAATGTGGCAGATTTGTCAGAGATCTTATTGATTTAAACGTTATGACTTTCACCGATCACCAAAAAATGCTGCATGTTGGAAATGTATTTTAGAGACGGTGTAAAACTTGATGGGCAGTGGGTTTATTCGACACGTAATGCATTTGAAGATTTCTTTGAATTTAAAGGTTTCATTCCTTTAAAAACTTAAAAAATTTGAGCAGTTTTCGATGTAGTCTAAACTAAAGCACAAGTTGTAATCAATATCAGCAAGTTGCAATATGTCATTAATAAGTTTTAAGTTTTAGAGAATATAGTATCTAGTGATTCATAAAAACTTTCATCAAAGTTGCCATGAAAAAATGGGTAGATATAAAATGTATGTCTTAGCTTACAGTTGCCAAATGTGGCAGATTTGTCGGAGATCTTGTTGATTTAAACGTTATGACTTTCACCGATCACCAAAAACGCTGCATGTTGGAAATGTATTTTAGAGACGGTGTAAAACTTGATGGGCGATGGGTTTATTCGACACGTAATGCATTTGAAGATTTCTTTGAATTTAAAGGTTTCTTTCCCTTAAAAACTTTAAAAAATTTGAGCAGTTTTCGGTGTAGTCTAAACTAAAACACAAGTTGTAATCAACATCATCAAGTTGTAATATGTCATCAATAATTTCAAATTTTCAGAGGATATAGTCCCGAGTGATTCAAAAAAACTTTCATCAAAGTTGCCATGAAAAAAAGGATACATATAAAATGTATGTTTTAGCTTACAGTTGCCAAATGTGGCAGATTTGTCAGAGTTCTTATTGATTTAAACGTTATAGCTTTCACCGACCACCAAATACGATGCATGTTGGAAATGTATTTTAGAAACTGTATAAACATTGATGGGCAGTAGGTTTATTCGACATGTACCTAATGTATTTGAAGATTTCCAAGAAACTTTTCCAGAAGTGATCGTTCTCTTTGATAAATTCAGCAGAAAAGTAATTCAGACATACGTAATTTTTTTCCTTTCACGCTTTGATGAAATTTTGTTTGAATCACATGTTATGTATACGGAAACAATAAACGATGATGTGGAGCTTGTGGAAGTATCGTGAAAAATAATATACGGAACACCTTTTGCCACCTTCTACCAAGTTAGAAGAGTTACTTCCCGGAATCCTAAAACGCAAAAAAAACTTCCCGGTGACTCATTTTGGGGTGAAAAATGAGTGAAGTTTGGGAACAGATTTAATGAAATTTACATCTAAACATTGCATTCTGGTGATTTACCGTCAATTTTAATGCACGTACTAAAACAACGTAAATGTATAAGGTACGAACAGAGGCTGTGCATAATCGCTCTCAATAAATAATGTAGAAAACATTAAAAATTTTGAGCAGTTTTCAATGTAGTCTAAACTAAAACACAAGTTGTAATCAATATCATCAAGTTGTAATATGTCATCAAAAATTTCAAAGTTTCAGAGAATATAGTATCGAGTGATTCAAAAAAGCTTTCATCAAAGTTGCCATGAAAAAAAGGATAGTTATAAAATGTATCTCTTAGCTTACAGTTATCAAATCTGATAGATTTGTTCTGACATCTTATTGATTTAAACGTTATGGCTTTCAAAGACCCCCAAATACGATGCATGTTGGAAATGTATTTTAAAACTGTATAAATATTGATGGGTAGTGGGTTTATTCGACACGTACCTAATGCATTTGAAGATTTCCAAGAAACTTTTCCAGAAGTGATCGTTCACTTTGATAAATTCAGCAGAAAAGTAATTCAGACACACGTAATTTTTTTCATGACACGCTTTGATGAAAGATTTTTTGAATAACATGTTATGTATACGGAAACAATAAACGATGATGTAGAGTTTTCCTCAGGGAAAATTAGTTCCCGTTAGGATTTGTAACAAATCCATCGAAAATTTATAAGAAATCGTAGGAACATGTATAAGGTACGAACAAAAACTGTGCAAGAAATATAAATGTTTTGTACATTTAGCAATGTCAAGGAAGGAACCACTTGTCAAAATGGTCACCGGGAAAAAAATCCCGGTGAAATTTCGCCGGGCAATTCCGGTGAATCGATAAATGTTTTTCAACTTTGGAATATAGGAGTAATTATTAATATTAATCATGAACCATTATCACATTACAGATGTTACAAATTTGTAACAAATCCTCCGAAAATTTGTAGAAATCGTAGGAAAATGTGCAAGGTACGAACAGAAACTGTGCAAGAAATATAATTGTTTTCCAACTTTAGAATATAGGAGTAATTATTAACACTAATCATGAATCATTATCATATTACAGATGTAAGAAATTTGTGACAAATCCACCGAAAATTTGTAAGAAATCATAGGACAATGTATAAGGTACGAACAGAAACTGTGCAAGAAATAAAACGAAAATACGTAAGATTTAACCAGTATTATTTGATAATTACATTAAACGGCATTACCTGTTATTGTTTCATAATTTTTAGTTCTATCTGGCCAAATATCTTACTGCATCAGTGATGAATATGATAGGCGTCGATGGTCCAGTTGTAATGCGTGTAATAGATGTGTGAGAAGAAAATTTGTAAGAATTTTACAGAAAATTTCACTATTTTAATCAGTATTTCATGATTACATTAAGCTACATTACTGGTTATTGTTTTATAATTTTTAGTTGTATCTAGCCAAATATCTTACTTCATCAGTGATGAATTTGATAGACATCAATGGTCCAGTTGTGATACGTGAGACTTTTAAAATTGATATTTTTACATTCTTTGGGTAATTAAGTGACATTCAAATTTTACACGATTATTAAGTATACTTGGGACTATTGGAAAATGTAATTAACGAAATATACCCCATCTCTAGATTTTCCGGAAAATGAATTTGAAATCAGAAGAGTAATACGTAGACGAAGCATATATTAAAGATTTTTTATATATTTTGTTAAAATAGTGGCATATGAAATAATATTTTCCTCCAGGTTATTAAGTGTACTTAAACTACTAGAAAATGCAAAAATCAGAATATAACCCATACCTAGTTTTTTCGGAATTTAAATCTGAAACTTTAGAAGCAATATTTGACTATGTATACATTTTACAACTTTTAAAATTGTTTTTTTTTACATTTTTTGGTAATTAAGTGGCACTGAAATTTTACACAACTATTAAGTAGACTTGGGACTATTGGAAAATGTAATAAACAGAATATACCCCATCTCTAGATTTTCCGGAAAATGAATTTGAAGTCGGAAGAGTAATATGTAGACGAAGCATATATTGAACATTTTTTATATATTTTGTTAAACTAGTGGCATATGAAATAATATTTTCCACCAGGTTATAAGTGCACTTAATATAACCAGAAAATGCAAAAATCAGAATATAGCCCATATCTAGTTTTTCCGGAATTTAAATCTGAAACTTTAGAATTAATATTGTTCCATGAATAATTTTCACAATTTTTAGAATTGATTTTTTACATACTTTTGGTAATTTAGTGACATTGAAATTTTACACGATTATTAGGTAGACTTGGGACTAATGGAAAATGTAATAAGCAGACTATCCCACATCTGTAGATTTTCCGGAAAATGAATTTGAAGTCAGAAGAGTAATATGTAGACGAAGACGAAGATATGTTTATATATTTTTCAAAAATAGTGGCATCTGAAATAATATTTTCCCGGAGGTTATTAAGTGCACTTAATACAACTGTATCTGAAATATTCTATTTATTACATTTTCCAATAGTCCCATCTCTAGATTTTCTGGAAAATGAATTTGAAGTCGGAAGACTAATATGTAGACGAAGCATATATTGAAGATTCTTTATATATTTTGTTAAAATAGTGGCATATGAAATAATATTTTCCACCAGGTTATTAAGTGCACTTATTACTACTACAAATTGCAAAAATCAGAATGTACCCCATCTTTTGTTTGTTCGGAATTTTTAACTGTAACTTCAGAAGTAATACTGATCCATGTATATACTTTACAAATTTTAGAATCGATTTTATTACATACTTTTTGTAATTTAGTGACATTCAATTATTACACGACTATTAAGTAGACTAATAGTCACAATTGGACAATGTAATAAATAGAATCCATCTTTAGATTTTCAGGAAAATGATTCTGAAGTCAGTGGAGTAATGTGTAAACAAGGAAAATAACTCAGAAGAGTTATTATGTAGACGAAGCATATATTGAAATAATATTTTCAATCAGGTAATCAAGTGCACCTAATACTACTAGAAAATGCAAAAATCGGAATATACCACATCTCTAGTTTTTTTGGGAATTTTAATCTGAAACTTTAGAAGTAATATTGTACCATGATATATTTCACAATTGTTAGACGTGCTGTTTTTACATACTTTTTATGGTTTAGTGACATTCAATTTTTACACGATTATTAAGAAGACCAATAGTTCCAATTGGACAATGTAATAAATAGAATCCATCTTTATATTTTCCGGAAAATAAATCTGAAGTCAGTGGAGTAATATGTAGACAAGGAAAATGTTGAATATTTACATAGAAGGTAGTATTTTTCAAAAAATGTGACTTAGTTTGTGTAATAAATTTAATTTTCCTACAAGGTTGGGATACGTAGGTTTTTGGTAATTTGTGCAATGAATTTAATTGAAGGTTATTATGTATCTACACCTAATACTACTAGAAAATGCAAAAATCAGAATATACCGCATCTCTAGTTTTTGGGAATTTTAATCTGAAACTTTAGAAGTAATACTGTTCCATGTACACATTTCACAACTTTTAGAATATTTTTTTTACATACTTTTGGTAGTTTAGTGACATTTAATTTTTACACGATTATTAAGTAGACTAGAAATAGTCTCAATTGGACAATGTAATAAATAGAATCCATGTTTAGATTTTTATAAAAATGAATCTGAAATCAGTGGAGTAATATGTAGACAAGGAAAATTTTGAATATTTACATAGTAGGTAGTATTTTTCAAAAAAATGTGGCTTAATTTGTGTAATGAATTTAATTTTGCTAGAAGATAATTAAGTAACTACACTTAATACTACTAGAAAATGAGAAAATCAGAATAAACCCCATCTGTAGATTTTCCGCAAAATGAATTTGAAGTCAGAAGAGTAAATATGTGGACAAAGCATATATTGAAATAATATTTTCCATCAGGTTATTAAGTGCACTTAATACAAGTAGAAAATAAAAAATTCGGAGTATATCCCATCTCTAGTTTTTCCGGATTTAAATCTGAAACTTTAGAAGCAATATTTGACCATGTATACATTTCACAACTTTTAGAATTGATTTTTTACATACGTTTGATAGCTTAGTGACATTCAATTTTTACACGTTTATTAAGTAGATTTGGGACTACTCGATAATGTAATAAATAGAAACCATCTATAGATTTTCCGGAAAATGAATCTGAAGTCAGTGGAGTAATATGTCGACAAGGAAAATGTTGAACATTTATGATATTTTTTTCAAAAATTGTGACTTAATTTGTGAAATGAATTTAGTTTTCCTACAAGGTTAGGATACGTAGGTTTTTGGTAATTTGTGCAATGAATTTAATTAAAGGTTATTAAGTACCTACACTTAATACTACTAGAAAATGAAAAAAAAATAAACCCATCTGTAAATTTTCCGGAAAATGAAGAGTAATTATCTTGATGAAGCATATACTGAAATAATATTTTCCATCAGGTAATTAAGTGCACCTAATATTACTAGAAAATGCAAAAATCAGAATATACCGCATCTCTAGTTTTTTGGGAATTTTAATCTGAAACTTCAGAAGTAATATTGTACCATGATATATTTCACAATTGTTAGACCTGATTTTTTTACATACTTTTTGTGGTTTAGTGACATTCAATTTTTACACGATTATTAAGTAGACAAATAGTCCTAATTGGACAATGTAATAAAAAGAATCAATCTTTAGATTTTCCGAAAAATAAATCTGAAGTCAGTGCAGTAATATGTAGACAAGGAATATGTTGAATATTTATATAGTAGAATTTTTCAAAAAATGTCACTTAATTTGTGTAATGAATTTAATTTTGCTATGAGATTATTAAGTACCTACACTCAATACTACTAGAAAATGAAAAAAATCAGAATAAACCCCATCTGTGGATTTTCCAGAAAATGAATGAAGAAAAGTCAGAAGAGTAATTATGTAGATAAAGCATATAATGTAATAATATTTTCCATCAGGTTATTAAGTACTTAATACTACTAGAAAATACAAAAATCGGAGTATATCCCTCTAGTTATCTCTAGTTATCTCTAGTTATCTCTAGTTTTTCCGGAATATAAATCTGAAACTTTAGAAGCAATATTTGACCATGCATACATTTCACAACTTTTAGAATTGATCTTTTTACATACTTCTGGTGGTTTAGTGACATTAACTCGACTCGACTATTAAGTAGATCAATAGTCCCAATTGAACAATGTAATAAATATAATCCATCTTTAGATTTTTCCGAAAATCTGAAGTCAGTGGAGAAAAATGTAGACAAGGAAAATAGTCAAAAACTGTTACTTAATTTGTGTAATGAATTTTGTTTTGCTACAAGGTTATTAAATACACTTAATACTACTAGAAAATGACAAAATCAGAATATACCCATCTGTAGATTTTCCGGAATTTTAATCTAAAACTTTAGAAACAACATTGTATCATATACATTTCACAACTTTTGGAATTGATGTTTTGAACATAATTTTGATACTGTATTACATATATTATTGAGATACTTTTGATAGTTTAATAACTTTAAAGTATTAAACAATTATTAAGTAGGCTTGGGACTATTGAAAAATACAAAAATCAGAATATACTCCATCTCTAGATTGTCCGGAAATTTAATCTGAAGTCAGAGGAGTAATGTGTAGATATTTTGCAATTTTTAATATTCACCTATATTTTGTTTTAAAAATCTTATAATGCATTACATTATTGACGTATTTTCGTAAAATAATTTTATCTTGTTAACTAATTTTTTATGGGCCTCAAAATATGTTTGCGCTTTGGACCCCCAAAGAGGTAAGTACGGCACTGATTTTAAATAAGGTTTAAGTCGACGAAGCGTAGAAAATGACCTCTTGTTGACACAAATTGAAAAATTGTACAGATACAAAAAATTGGAAAGTTGCAAATATTTTCAGTATGTGATGAATATTGAGATAATGTCGTATACATCTGTATCTGTATCCTGTATCTGTACATCTATACATCTGTATCTGTACATTTATGTATCTGTATCTGAATGTCTTAATCTGGAACAGGTACTACTTGCAGTTAAATCAATACAGTTTTTAATTAAGAAGCAATACATTCGCTAATAATAAGATAGTAATAATTATTAATAACGGCGACCATCACGTAACGTTTCCATTGAAATATATGATTGAAGGAATTTGAAGGTCTACAACTTTATTGTTTGAAATGATACTTTGGTAGGTAAGAAGACACATTTTGAACATAGGTTTACAAAAACCGTAAGAATTTGTTGTACATCTTCAAACTCCTTCAAATTCTTTCGATTTTTTTACACATATCCTGTATATCTGTATATCTGTATATCTTAATCCGGAACAGGTACCACTTGCAGTTAAATCAATACAATTTTTAATTAAGAAGCAATACATTCGCTAATAATAAGATAGTAATAATTATTAATAACGGCGACTATTAAGTAACGTTTCCATTGAAATATATGACTGAAGGAATTTGAAGGTGGACAACTTTATTGTTTGAAATATTGATACTTTGATGGATAAGAAGACAAATATTAAACGTAGGTTTAAAAAAACCGTAAGAATTTGTTGTACATCTTCAAAGTCCTTCAAATTATTACGATTTTTTACATCTATACATCTGTATCTGTATGTCTTAATCCGGAACAGGTATCATTTGCAGTTACATCAATACAATTTTTAATTGAGAAGAAGTACATTCGGTAATAATAAGACAGTAATAATTATTAATAACGGCGACTATCACGTAACGTTTCCATTGGAATATATGATTGAAGGAATTTGAAGGAAACAATAAAGTTGTCCACCTTCGTAAGAATTTGAAGGAGTTTGAAGATCTACAACAAATTCTTACGGTTTTTTAAACCAAAGTTTAAAATGTGTCTTCTTACCTATCAAAGTATCAATATTTCAAACCATAAACTTTGGTTTAAAAAAACCGTAAGAATTTGTTGTAGATCTTCAAACTCCTTCAAATTCTTACGTAGGTGGACAACTTTATTGTTTGAAATACTGCTGTGTGTTTGGTTTCGAACAAAGCAGGCATCTTTATTGTTTGAAATGTTGATACTTTGATTGGTAAGAAGACAACAAATTTTAAATGTAGGTTTAAAAAATTCGCAAGAATTTGACGGAATTTGAAGGTGGACAAAAAATTCTTACGATTTTTTTAAACCTACATTTAAAATTTGTCTTCTTATCTATCAAAGTATCAATATTTCTAATAATAAAGATGACTGTATTGTTCGAAACCAATCACACAGTAGCATCCCTAAAGCCTCGTTTACATTTGGAAAGTTTACTGGCGGAAAGTACTTACAGCCAGTAAACTTACGATGTGTAAACCAGAAAAACGTCTGTTAAGAAAGAAACTAAACAAGAAAGTAAGACTTTTTCTAGTTTACATATCGTAAGTTTACTGGCGGCAAGAACTTTCAGCCAGTAAACTTTCCAAACGTAAACGAGGCTTAAGCCTTAAAACTTTCCAAATGTAAACAGGGCTTTCAGGTCGGTCAACCGAGCACACGCCCGGGGCCCCGGGGGCTAATGGGGCCCACACCAAGCTACTTCTATTAAAAATTTAAATTTTTAATTCTTTATTCACTGTTTTATTAAAGGGGCTTTACCCCCTTTACTGGGGGCCTGACTTATTTACTTTTTATGGGGACTCCATAATTATGCCCAGGGCCTCAAAATCCAGAGGACGGCCCCGAAAACACACCTATTAATCATGCCAGTCGGCACGTCGGTTCTTATTTATAGATTATGGGAAGTCGAGCTCGTAACTTACCAGAAACATTAAATTACAGCGGAGGAATGGGCAAGGTTTTACTATTGTTTTATTATGTCAATAAAAGCGAATTTGGAATCATCGAAATGGCGCATGACCTTCGGTAAAATCATTTGGGGTCGAGGGTGACTGCAGAAAGCATGTTAATATGAAATTATTGATATTTGTTTCATTCGTCAGATCCTCCCAGTATTTATTAAATTGTATAAATATATTTATTGAAGCTTCTCTCAAAAGTTAAATATATGTAGGTACTTCGGAAAATGTGGGATGTAATTGCAATTTTTTGTTTGGATCAGGTTTTGGATCACTGCAATCAATTGTTATGTGTTAAGTCCGATTCATAGATTATTCAAGTACAGATAAAGACTTTTATTATAAATATTAGTAGTAGTAAATATTATAGTATTATAAATGTCGGGTTTAATTACTTACTCTGATGTTGTGAGCGTATGGAGTTGAGTAGTATAGTACCCTCCCTTGCCTTGTACTTGGTGCCTCAATCCCTTTAAGGGTGGTTAAATGAGTTCATGTTTTATATCCCGGAAACCGGATGGTGATATACCAAAGAAAACGGTGACCTCGTGGCATGTCCGCACAATAGAAAAGGCAACTAGTTTCCGTCATCATTGCGGCATCTCGCGACGATTTTTAAAACGTCGTCGAGACGTCACGTCCAAAAAAAAGTGTGAGTATGGTCGCCTACAGTGGAGGTCTGTGCGCACAAATAATAATTAAAAAGGCAGTTTCCGTTGGAGGCGATACCGGACCGTTACAAATATTTGTTTTGAAGATTTATTTAATCCAAAAGATATTTTATTAAATTATGCGGTCTTTAAGTGTAGTTCACATTTGGTTATAATAATTGTTTTTATATTTGTATTTTATAGTTATTTACGTTATAAAAAGCCGGGAAGTTGCGTGTTACATGGCCGAGAAGTACCGGACAAGGCGACGAAAGACCAAGCCAGGAAGTAACACCTACTTCCAGATTCGCCCCTTCGTCGCCTCGTAGAGTACAGCCACCTACCTACACCAGCTGGCTGTACTAGTAGAAAATGTTATTGTAATAACAAGTGAACACAACATTCATAGAAACATCAATATTTTCTTGGCCCATACGATAAACAAATGGCAATTGAATAGGAAAATAATCCACATTCTTTCCACATTCCACATTTTTCCACGTTTTGTGCTTTATAAAAATTACGAGTGGAATTCAATCAGCGGATTATTTGTTTACCACTAGCTTTCTCGTGACATTCCGCGACTCTCGAAGCCGCGATAAAATCCGGCGCACGATGAATTCTATTTCGGTGTGTTGTTCCTCCTCACGTGAAAAGTGAATTTGAAGCGGTGCCAGCGTCGCGACGCACCGATCAGCTGATCGTTTCCAACAGTTTTCCAGCTGTTTTCTTTGTCCCGTGCCGAGTTTTCCCCGGCCACTGTCCTTCTCATGTGTTTTCCGCACGAAATATGTGCATCTACGTCCGCATGCGGAGCCTCTTTGTCGCACTTTCGCATGATTAATGGTCTGTTAATTTCTCGTGCTAATTAAATTGGTATTTTAATGAGGTGGCGGCCGCACTTTGGCAAATTACGCGCACGCCGTTCCACTCGGCAGCTATTTTTGCCCGGGATTAATTAACAACAGGAAAATCGCCGCCGAGCTTCAAAAGCCGCCTAATTTTGCTTGCCACTGCACACAAATATTCGATATGCATATTAAGAGAAAATTATCTGTTCTAGAAAAGCCCAAAAATAGCTACAGTGCAATTTTAAAACTAACAATCAGGCTATAATTACTATAAACTAAAATATTGAAATATTAGTTCATTTACCTAAATGCGTTTAAGTCTCGTTTACATTTGGAAAGTTTACTGGCGGAAAGTACTTGCCGCCAGTAAACTTACGATGTGTAAACCACAAAAACGTCTTTCAAGAAAAAAACCAAACAAGAAAGTAGTTTTTCTAGTTTACACATCGTAAGTTTACTGGCGCAAGAACCTTCCGCCAGTAAATATTCCAAATGTAAACGAGGCTTTAGATTAGCTACATTCAAATTCAATTATGACATAGCATTTGATATTTGAATGTGTTAACGTTTTTTGATACGCAATACAGCTGATTATCTTATAACCCCAACAACTAAGCTATCGCAAAGACACTACATAAAATTTTTGAAAGATTACGCACATGTTATCGAAAATATATAATAATAATAGCAATCTTACTACTCATTCACTTGTGTACCTACGCTACGTGTAACATATTTAAATAAAACATATGTGACTCTCTTCCGCATTATTTTATCAATTTGTAATTCATTCAAATTGTTTCATTTATTAATACCCAACTGAGAAAGCTTTATTTAGCAAGACAGAACATAGTTTCTGTCCTTAATGGTTATCCGATATTCGGTCTTTCTATTTTCGTATGCTCGATAATGCAAGTTTCCTAAATGAAATGTTAATTATGACAGACCATTATACCATTAGTGATTCTAATATTTATTTTTAATAATGTAGAGTGCGTTGCTCGATAATTGTAAATCAGTATAAAATTGTATTAGACTAGACCAGGGGTCTCCAAACTTTCCAGCCTTAGGGCCATACTGATTACATCAGTAAGTTCCGAGGGCCAAAACCATATTATCATTGTTGCCGGTGGTAAAAAGTGAAATAGTCCACTGATGAAAACAAAAAGTCCGAAAAAGTACGCAACGTTTAAAATATTTTATATTCATGGCGCAACTACTGGTACAGATATTTTTAAAGGAGTTGAAATGGCCATTAATCAAAAGAACCTTCGATGGAAAAACTTGAAATGTATTACAACTGATGGAGGCAAAAACATAAGTGGGAAAGATAAAGGAGTGGTCGCTCTTGTGTCAAAGGCTGTAGAAAATGACGGTGGTTCAAAACCATTAGTCTTGCATTGTATCATTCATCAACAGTCTTTGTGCGGAAAATGTTTGGATATGTCTGAAGTTCTGAAACCAGTCATATCAACTGTTAATTTTATCAGATCTTTTGGGCTGAATCACCGACAATTCCGACAATTTATTGAAGAGATTGGAGAAAATGACTTACCTTATCATACTGCCGTACGTTGGCTTAGTTGTGGGAAAGTCCTTCAGCGCTTTTTTGAACTTCGAGCAGTGATCGAAATTTTTTTGAATGAAAAGCATCGCCCTCTTACTGAATTACAAAACAACGCATGGCTGTGGAAGTTAGCATTCTATGTTGATTTGACAAAACATGTGAACGAACTGAATTTGAGATTGCAAGGAGAAAACCAGCATCTTCCTGATTTATACACTAATATCAAATCATTCCGGAAGAAATTGATACTGTTTCAATCACAACTACGAAGTAAATGTTTTTGACATTTTAAAACATGTGAAAT
The DNA here is from genome assembly GCA_951805005.1 of Othius punctulatus. NCBI lineage: Eukaryota > Metazoa > Arthropoda > Insecta > Coleoptera > Staphylinidae > Othius > Othius punctulatus. The sequence continues at coordinate 17,841,171 of OX638141.1, forward strand.
ATTCAGCCACGCCACTGAGACTGAGTTTCATATCGATTTTGCAATCGAAACTTTGAGTGCTTTGAAAATAAATTTTGATACTCGTTTCTCGGACTTTGATGCCATTGCGAATCAAATTAAGATTTTTCAGAATCCTTTTGATACTGACATTGAAACCCTAGCCCCGGAACTTCAAATGGAAATGATTGATCTACAGTGCAGTGATATAATTAAGAACAAATATCAAAACTCATCTTTGTTGGAATTTTATAAGAGTCTTCCACTGACACAATTTGATAATTTGCATAAATTTGCTCTTGGACTGTTTTCTGTTTTTGGTACTACTTATTTGTGTGAGAAGACCTTCTCCAAAATGAAGTACACAAAAAATGTTTACAGATCTAAATTAACTGATGAGCATCTTAAATCTCTTTTAATAATTGGTACAAGTAAAATTAGTCCACAACTACAAACTATTGTCAGTGGAAAATCTCAATTACATAAATCTCATTAGTATTTCATATGTCATTATGCTTGTTATAAGTTATGTTTTTATTTAAAATGTATAAAATGTTAGTTGGATTCATTTACATAATTTGTTAGTTAATATATACTGAAGTTAAATTTTCTGCATATTATACATGTCTTTACTCATTACAATTCTGTGTTTCTTTATCCAACTTATCACAAAAACAATAACAATAAGCCTACAACAATGTTATGAGTAGTTAGCCCATAACCATATCAATGTAGATGTCATATTAATAATTATTCAACATAAAATTAGAATACGTCAGTAAACTAAATTTAATTTGCTATAAAAAATATGTTCTCTAAAAGGAGTTTTCAAGTATGGTAGGTCTCCGCGGGCCGGACAAAATCTGTACGCGGGCCGGATGTGGCCCTCGGGCCGTAGTTTGGAGACCCCTGTGCTAAACCATATATCAGCTTAAGAAACATACCTACTGTACAACACAATTTAAAGGTGAGACAGATTCTGACAAATCAGTAGTGTTATGGCAAAACATGCTATCTATTAAAATGTATAGCAATTGTATTGTATTTTTCTATATTAGTATCAAACCTTTATTGATGTATTGTGACTTTATGTTAACTGTGTCCACATTTTGTGTGTTCTAATTTGTATGACATGTGTAAACTTTATGTAATAGCACGTAAATAAATTATTCTATTCTTATCTGCCATTTTTTTTCAAAATGCACTTTTTGGCATTAAATGGCCACAAATAAAGTCTACTTTAAGTATGAATGAAGGAAGTATCTTTCTTGTACCTTTGTATTATAAATAACTCTGTCAATGATACTAGCTAACCTACATTCACAATTGAGGGGTCTAGAAGTAAAAGGGTTTAAGGCCATTTTTGGCGGTTCTGAGATAAATGACTTTAATGTTAACTTGAAGTTTTTCATTCGTTTCATCAGAACAAATCTCCGCCAAAGTGCACCGATTCTGCGGATGCAGCGCCTCGCAAATATGTATTTCAGTGATATCTGTCTGTTCAGTTGTGGCATTGCAAAGTTTAAAAGATTTTGTAGAGTAAAACTTAGTTAATTTAGCTGTAAACTGTTTCTGTTAACTGTTTTAAAATATCTTATGTGTACTGTGGGCTTGTTCCGTTAAATAAATAAATACAATAAAAACAATTTAAAAAAAACAAAATTCCTAGAATAAGTTTAGAAGACTGTTCATATTTTTAGACTAACATTATTTAGACCATTTTAGACTAAAATATGAACACAGTTTTCTAAACTTATTCCTGGAATTTTAAAATTCAAGTTACTTTAAAGCCATTTATCTCAGAACTACAAAAAACGCACTTAAACCCTTTTACTTCTAGACCCCTCAATTATAAATGTAAAACTGTTTTTGATTTGCTTGTAAAATAACATAAAATGGCAGATAACATGTTTTGCCATAACAAAAACAAAACTGAAATATACCTTTGAGTTTTTTGCTTATTTTGTCGTGAATTACATTCAGAAGTTTAATCGAAGTCATGTCCAACTGTGTTATAAATACTTTACAATACTAGGATTTTGCGATTTGTTCTTCAGATGCAACAGCTTCAATAATATTCATCTAATATTACCTTCTTCTTCGATTGGTTTTTGAGGTCGTCAATCCATTTGTCACTGATTTTCTATTAAGACTTCGTTAATGTTCATTTTGTTAAGTTTTGCTGATTTTGTTTTTGTCATAAAAAGATTACCGTTAATATACTGATTATTGCAATTCTTGTGCTATTAATAATATTTTTTATGATTGTTTTAATTTATTTGTTAACAATAATGTTAAAAATAAAATTATATAAAAAAAATATTCCCTTAATAATAACTTTTGTATAGTGTCACTATGTCAAATAATTTTTTTGGGCCATGCTAGTAGATGTTTATTTACAAATCACAGAAATTACAAAGTTTTCCGATTACTTTTCACCTTGTATCAGTTGTGTTTCACTTGATCTCAAATGCTATTCCTTCTTGTCAACACTTGTCAAAATTGTATCAAATGTATTCCCCATATGCCAAATTGTTTTTACTATTTATCAAATTATTTTCTTAATATTTTGATTAAGTCCAACAGTGTATACATGACTGCTCAATTGTAATCTAAAGTGTAACTCTAGTACTCAATAATCTTCGATGCAACAAAGAACTCTTAACTGGGCTCAAAAGGACCTCCCATTTGGCCTCAACGAGGAACTCCCAATAACGTTCTACAATGTTGCACCATTACTCAATGATTTATACAGTGTTACAGAGAAATCACAATCTGGCTCATCACAAGAACTTAATCAGGTTTAGTGCAACTACTCTGGAAACTTAGTTAAATAAAGAATTGTGAGCTGTTGAAAGGAAGATAAGGGGTATGAAATTTCCCTCAACAACTGGCTTATCAGAATGGATAGGGCCCAAAGAACTAAGAACAGGGACTGACAAGACTCCAAAGAGCTGAAGACGACTTAATTGAGTTCAACAGTGTTTATGAACGCTCAATTGTAATCTACAGTGTAACTCTAGTACTCAATAAGCTTAGATGCAACAAAGAACTCTTAATTGGGCACAAAAGGACCTCCCATTTGGCCTCAACGAGGAACTACCAATTATGTTCTACAATGTTGCACCATTACTCAATGATTTATACAGTGTTACAGAGAAATCACAATCTGGCTCATCACAAGAACTTAATCAGGTTTAGTGCAACTACTCTGGAAACTTAGTTAAATAAAGAATTGTGAGCTGTTGAAAGGAAGATAAGGGGTATGAAATTTCCCTCAACAACTGGCTTATCAGAATGGATAGGGCCCAAAGAACTAAGAACAGGGACTGACAAGACTCCAAAGAGCTGAAGAAGACTTGATTGAGTCCAACAGTGTATATGAACGCTCAATTGTAATCTACAGTGTAACTCTAGTACTCAATAAGCTTAGATGCAACAAAGAACTCTTAATTGGGCTCAAAAGGACCTCCCATTTGGCCTCAACGAGGAACTCCCAATTACGTTCTACAATGTTGCACCATTACTCAATGATTTATACAGTGTTACAGAGAAATCCCAATCTGGCTCATCACAAGAACTTAATCAGGTTTAGTGCAACTACTCTGGAAACCTTTGGTACTTTGGTACTTTGGTCATTAGTACTCCGTTCCAATAATGAACATAGTGGTCTCACTCTCAAATGTTTATTGAGGAAATGAGGAAATGAGGATAGGAATTAAATTTGAGGGTAGTGATTCTGGGTTAGGACATGACTCCCCCTCTGTATTGGGGTGGTGAAAGGGAGCCAAGGCTCGCGTGGACAGGGTCGCTTCCCTGAAGTAGACCTATTTCTGCTGGGGTCGCAAAAAGTATCTACCCGCTACCCTAGAACTACCAGAGTAGAACTTACAGAAGAAGCATCTCACAGGAAGAGATGGAATGAAATGGGAAAAACCAGCCTGCAGAGGATTGCAGACAACATAAGCAGATCGTGATCGTGACATTGCAATCATTTTTTTTCATATAACAATAAAAAAATCAAATAAATATTCCATGTTTGAATGAATACAAATCATGTATAAAACATAACAGAGTATAGCACATTAAGGAGACTGTGCTGAAGTATAGAAACTCAGAGATTGAACCATAGCTGTTCATAAATTCTTCGCGATAAAACAATGTAACAATATGGACACAATGTAAACATAACAGTAAAGAAGACTTTAACACTTTTGAAGCATTGTCTGTGGGCAGATGCAACAGTAGAAATTATGATGTTGAATTATAGCTCAACAAAACGTGCTGATGTCACTGTATGTAGCATGTTGCCAACTTCATTGACCAAAAAATCAAATACTACGTATTATAAATTTGAAAAATGCAGTCTTAATGAATTAGAAGGAAAATTCTTCAAATTTGAATCAAACAAAATATTCGTTTATAAATTTTGCACAGTTGTACCGAGAAACAATAAAGATAATTGAGAGCAAACAAAGCACTGGCTGTAAATTAAGTCAGATTCTTCTCTCCTGTTGACAAATGACTAGAAATCGTATCAGCGTCAATTGTCAATAAAAATCGTTATTTAACAGCGGAAGTCACGTCAGCTATAAACAGATATCGTGCCTTCGTACTGATATCACTCTATTACTTTGGAGACATTGATATTGATTGTGTAACTTTTTTTTTTAGCCTATTGAAGGTTTATTTTTGAAAATAGTTTTCATGCAGATCGAGCACGACAATATCCCGTTTCCGGATCGCGTGTCCACTCGACCGATAATCGCTCCGCGATAAGTGTAATTATCCGCCAATAACAATAACAACAATAACCGTAATGGCATCCTCCCGTTCCGCTTCCCCGACGGCTCTCACCCTCCGTTTGATACCATAGCCACCCCACCTGCTGCCCCCCAAACCACCCCCGTATATGAATATTTCACGGCGACGACGGCCGTAAATTACGTGGAAAAAGCGGCCCGTTCGTTACACATCGATTTTCAAAAGTTATTGACCTGGAAGCTTCGCGGAGGCGACTTATTGACCCGCGCCAAAATACACCTACACACTGTGGCACAAAACACACGCATGGATTTTTTTCGTGCACCAACTTGTTAGTGTATTTAATTTGACCCAATTTTCGTTGTAGATTATCGCGATTACCCCAACCCGGCGTTTATTCGCGGAGGTTAATGTGGTTTTTATGTTACCATTTCTTGACGGGGTTGGTTGATTACGTGGTTCAGGTGGAAATTGTCATTTAGAACGTTCACCTCCTAATGGTTTCTGCCGTGATTTTCATTTCCGACCGTAAATACTTGATTGCGGGTTACTATTAGCTTAAAAACGAATTACTTTCCATAACTATAAAGTTTTGTTTTTCAACTATAGAACAATGCACCTATTGTGATTCATTCATTTATTCAGTACAGGGGTCTCCAAACTTTTTAGCCCGAGGGCCACACTGACTCCTCCACTAAGTCCCAAGGGCCAAGCCTTAGGTAGCTCATCATATCAACGTACTGTAGTTTTGAATTACCAGCAAATTTTCGTTCAGGAAGCCTACGGTTAGCTTTCGTGTGGCTCTTGAAATTGCAAAACGTGGAAAACCATTCACCGATGGAGAAATGATCAAAGAATGCATAATTGCCGCAGCCGAAGAAATGTGCCCTGAAAAGGTAAATTTATTAAAAACTGTCAGTATGTCAGCAAACACAGTTGCTCGAAGGGTAGAAAACATCGCTGAAAATATATCCTCTCAACTGTTCGACAAAAATGGACATGTTGACTGGTTTTCTTTGGCCTTGGATGAGTCAACGGATGTGTCAGATACTGCTCAGGTGTTGATTTATATTCGAGGAGTAGATAAAAGCTATGAAGTGCACGAAGAACTTCTTAATATGTATAGTATTCATGGCACAACTACTGGTACAGATATTTTTAAAGGAGTTGTAATGGCCAGTAATCAAAAGAACCTTCGATGGAAAAACTTGAAATGTATTACAACTGATGGAGGCAAAAACATGAGTGGGAAAGATAAAGGAGTGGTCGCTCTTGTGTCAAAGGCTGTAGAAAATGACGGTGGTTCAAAACCATTAGTCTTACATTGTATCATTCATCAACAGTCTTTGTGCGGAAAATGTTTGGATATGTCTGAAGTTCTGAAACCAGTCATATCAACTGTTAATTTTATCAGATCTTTTGGGCTGAATCACCGACAATTCCGACAATTTATTGAAGAGATTGGAGAAAATGACTTACCTTATTATACTGCCGTACGTTGGCTTAGTTGTGGGAAAGTCCTTCAGCGCTTTTTTGAACTTCGAGCAGTGATCGAAATTTTTTTGAATGAAAAGCATCGCCCTCTTACTGAATTACAAAACAACGCATGGCTGTGGAAGTTAGCATTCTATGTTGATTTGACAAAACATGTGAACGAACTGATTTGAGATTGCAAGGAGAAAACCAGCATCTTCCTGATTTATACACTAATATCAAATCATTCCAGAAGAAATTGATACTGTTTAAATCACAACTACGAAGTAAATGTTTTTCACATTTTAAAACATGTGAAATATTCAGCCACACCACTGAGACTGAGTTTCCTATCGATTTTGCAATCGAAACTTTGAGTGGTTTGAAAATAAATTTTGATACTCGTTTCTCGGACTTTGATGCCATTGCGAATTAAATTAAGATTTTTCAGAATCCTTTTGATACTGACATTGAAACCCTAGCCCCGGAACTTCGAATGGAAATGATTGATCTATAGTGCAGTGATATAATTAAGAACAAATATCAAAACTCATCTTTGTTGGAATTTTATAAGAGTCTTCCACTGACACAATTTGATAATTTGCATAAATTTGCTCGTGGGCTGTTTTCTGTTTTTGGTCCTACTTATTTGTGTGAGAAGACCTTCTCCAAAATGAAGTACACAAAAAATGTTTACAAATCTAAATTAACTGATGAGCATCTTAAATCTCTTTTAATAATTGGTACAAGTAAAATTAGTCCACAACTACAAACTATTGTCAGTGGAAAATCTCAATTACATAAATCTCATTAGTATTTCATATGTCATTATGCTTGTTGTAAGTTATGTTTTTATTTAAAATGTATAAAATGTTAGTTGGATTCATTTACATAATTTGTTAGTTATTATATACTGAAGTTAAATTTTCTGCATATTATACATGTCTTTACTCATTACAATTCTGTGTTTCTTTATCCAACTTATCATAAAAACAATAACAATAAGCCTACAACAATGTTATGAGTAGTTAGCCCATAACCATATCAATGTAGATGTCATATTAATAATTATTCAACATAAAATTAGAATACTTCAGTAAACTAAATTTAATTTGCTATAAAAAATATGTTCTCTAAAAGGAGTTTTCAAGTATGCTAGGTCTCCGCGGGCCGGATTTGGCCCTCGGGCCGTAGTTTGGAGACCCCTGATTCAGTACATCGCGAATGCCTTATGTCATATCAGCTGCAGCTATAGCTGTAACTTCACCCCGTGCACAATATGCATCTTGTGCACGGGGTGAAGTAGCAGAGTAGCTGCGATCCTGACAGCAGAAAGTAACATTGGCTGACACACATAATATTAGAAGTATTCATTATACTATAATATATTTATGTCCTAAATGTTGTACAGCCACGGACTCTGGGAATGACGCACTTCTTAAGGCTGCGCAGTCTGCTATCCTTATCTGGTACCGCACGGTAGACAAGGATATCACACTGCTGGGTCTACGGAGCGAGTCATTCCCAAAGTTCGTTTCTGTACATAATTCGATAATTTTGGTTACAATTGTCATCACCTGTGCAGCTTAAGGTTGGGAAGTGTTTAATCTATATTTATATTATTTTCATTTCCCACTTATCTAATGAGTAGTAAAGTAAAGTACAGAAAAGTAAACTAAAGTTTATTACTACGAGATAAGTGGGAAATGAAAATGATATAAATATAGATTAAACACCTCCCAACCTTAAGCTGCACAGGTGATGACAATTGTAACCAGAATTATCGAAACACCATATAAATCATTCAAAGATTGGTAATTGGCACAAGAAACCAACTCAAATTCAGAAATGTTGTGTTGGCTTATTTTGGTAAGGTTTAAAAAAAATCAAATCTTCCATCTATGTACTTCGAGGATTGAGTACACAGTAGGTACTAATTGAAATTTCGATGCGATTCTTAAAATATTAAAATATTCTCAATATCCCAGCCCTAATTATAAACTTCGATTCGTCAACTTCTTAGTATGTGAATAACACTCTAATAATGTAGAAAATCATATCAGAACATTCAACAGCAGAAGCAGAAATCTGCTGAAACTGAAATCCAAGCAGATTGTATATACAGGGTGGCCTACCTATCGGGTCTCGGACCATTGCTGCTAGACCAATGAAAATTGAGGAAAAAGCCTGATTAAAAGTGACACTTAATGTGCTACTTTTTGAAATTATTTTTGAGTGTACAGAGTGTACCATAAATCCGGGACTTTACTACTCATTAGATAAGTGGGAAATAAAAATGATGTGAATATAGATTCAACACCTCCCAACCTTAAGCTGCACAGGTGATGACAATTGTAACCAAAATTATCGAAACACCATATAGATCATTCAAAGATTGGCAATTGGCACAAGAAAACAACTAAAATTCAGAAATGTTGTGTTGGCTTATTTTGATAAGGTTTCAAAGAAATTTAAATCTTCCATCTATGTACTTCGAGGATTGAGTACACAGTAGGTACTAATTGAAATTTTGATGCGATTCTTAAAGTATTAAAATATTCTCAATATCCCAGCCCTAATTATATACTTCGATTCATTAACTTCTCAGTATGTGAATAACACTCTAATAATGTAGAAAATCATATCAGAACATTCGACAGCAGAAGCATATATCTTGCACTGAAATCCAAGCAGAATTCAGTGCAAACCAATCAGTGCCCTAATTATAAACTTCGATTCATCAACTTCTCAGTATGTGGTTTCAGTAGAATAACACTCTAATAATGTAGAAAATCATATCAGAACATTCGACAGCAGAAGCAAAAATCTTGCACTGAAATCCAAGCAGATTTCAGTGCAAACCAATCAGTACAATTGTATATACAGGGCGGCCCACCTATCGTCTCTCGGACCATTGCTGCTAGACCAATGAAAATTGAGGAAAAAGTCTGATTGGAAGTTATTGGACACTTTATGTGCTACTTTTTGAAATTATTTTCGAGTGTACGGAGTGTACCATAAATCCGGGACTTTACTGCTCATTAGATAAGTGGGAAATGAAAATGATGTGAATATAGATTCAACACCTCCCAACCTTAAGCTGCACAGATGATGACAATTGTAACCGCAATTATCAAAACACCATATAAATCATTCAAAGATTGACAATTGCCACAAGAAACCAACTAAAATTCAGAAATGTTGTGTTGGCTTATTTTGGTACGGTTTCAAAGAAATTCAAATCTTCCATCTACTTCAAGGATTGAGTACACTGTAGGTACTAATTGAAATTTTGATACGATTCTTAAAATATTAAAATATTCTCAATATCCCAGCCCTAATTATAAACTTCCGATTCATTAACTTCTCAGTATGTGGTTTTAGTATAATAACACTCTAATAATGTAGAAAATCATATCAGAACATTCGACAGCAGAAGCAGAAATCTTGCACTGAAATCCAAGCAGATTTCAGTACAAACCAATCAGTACAATTGTATTAACAGGGGGGGCCACCTATCCTCGCTCGGACCATTGCTGCTAGACCAATGAAAATTGAGGAAAAAGTCTAATTAAAAGTTATTAGACACTTTATGTGCTACTTTTTGAAATTATTTTCGAGTGTACAGAGTGTACCATAAATCCGGGACTTGACTACTCATTAGATAAGTGGGAAATAAAAATGATGTGAATATAGATTCAACACCTCCCAACCTTAAGCTGCACAGGTGATGACAATTGTAACCAGAATTATCGAACCACCATATAAATCATTCCAAGATTGGCAATTGGCACAAGAAACCAACTCAAATTCAGAAATGTTGTGTTGGCTTATTTTGGCAAGATTTCGAAGAACTTCAAATCTTCCATCTATGTACTTCGAGGATTGAGTATACAGTAGGTACAAATGGAAATTTTGATGCGATTCTTAAAATACTAAAATATTCTCAATATCCCGGCCCTAATTATAAACTTCCGATTCATTAACTTCTCAGTATGTGGTTTCAGTAGAATAACACTCTAATAATGTAGAAAATCATATCAGAACATTCGACAGCAGAAGCAAAAATCTTGCACTGAAATCCAAGCAGATTTCAGTGCAAACCAATCAGTACAATTGTATATACAGGGCGGCCCACCTATCCTCGCTCGGACCATTGCTGCTAGACCTATGAAAATTGAGAAAAAAGTCTGATTGGAAGTTATTGGACACTTCAAAGTGTCACTTCAAACAGTGCTATCAAAGACCGACCCTAAAATTTCAGTCATAAATTTAGCATCCAGAGAAAGCATCCATAAGCAGCAAGAGAATTTAGGATCGAACAGCCTACTAGCTCAAATCAGTTTTTCTTATTTTGTTTGAAAAAAATCATATTATTGATTATATACAGGGTGCATTGATGGAAATATCTGATTGGAAGTTATTCGACCCTTGATGTGCTACTTTTTGAAATTATTTTCGAGTGTACCATAAATCCGGGACTTTACTGTCCATTAGATAAATGCGTTAAATTTGATTAAAATCTGAATAACTTGGAAACTTTACACCTGATCCCAAAAAATAATAATGATTTGTGAAGCAGATTCTAAAAATTAAAGAATCCATTTACAAAAGAGACCAAATTTTGTGCCCCGGATTTGTGGTAGACTCTGTACACTCGAAAATACTTTTAAAAAGTAGCACATCAAGTGTCCAATAATTTCTCATCAGATTTTTTCCTCAATTTTCATTAGTCTAGCAGCAATGGTCCGAGCGAGGATAGGTGGGCCACCCTGTCCATATATAAATTTAAAAAATTACTTACAAATATTCTTCTTCGTCTACTTCTTCTCCTTCTCCTTCTGCATCTTCTCCTTCTTCCGATTATTCTTCTTCTTCTTGTGCAGCTCCATTTCTAATCTTTGGCGACAACTTCACTAGATAAATGCCGATTTTCGGCCGCGTGAAAAATCATCAGTAAAAACAGATTTCAACATTTGTCTGGTTGATACACGGACCCAGTATGACCAATATAAAGCGAACCTCATTCCGAAATAATCGACAAACTTCGCCTTGTGTTATTAATATGGTGGCTATTAATGCAGTTTTATTAATGCGTCATCATGTATGCACTATGCATGGACCAATCAAAGCGTATTTTTGTTAATTTATGAACCAATTGCATTTGATTTTCGTGAATAAAAATCACGTTGCTAATGTGTCGTGCGAAACTATCGAACGTTCAACAAAAATCGACGAAGTTGTCGTTGGCAATCTCAAGTCATGTCTGCACTTAGATGACTTGAGATTGCCAACGCCAATTGGCAATTTTGTTGAACGCACGATAGTAAGTTTACGCTATGTTCTATTATTCTTTAGATTTATGGACAATGTGTTGACTGTTTTCCATCAACATCACCTATAAGATACAGTCTGCAAAATGAATGTTTGCTTTGCACCCTCAACCAAAACATTATTTACTGCCAAATTCTTTAGATGCATAGTTTTCCCTTATAAACAAATATTTGTTTTTCATATGGCAATCCTTAAAATAACTGTGAAACACCATGCATCATAGAACAAATATAGAATGGTTTTTATTTATAACCACGATTTTGTGATTGTGATTTGTAATCATTAAATAGTATTTGCTATTTATAACAAATTAATTTATTACGAAATTAAATTAATTAATGATGCAAGTCAAATCTTCAATTCACTGATGCCGCTACCTTTTTATTTTATACATGAGAGATATCGCCAGGAGCCCTATGATTTTGAAATGAAGACGTTGGATATGAAAATCCATATTTCTGGCCCATCAGAATGATAAGGACCCAAGGAATTAAGAACGGGGACTGACAAGACTCCAAAGAGCTGAAGAAGACTTAATTGAGTTCAACAGTGTTTATGAACGCTCAATTGTAATCTACAGTATAACTCTAGTACTCAATAAGCTTAGATGCAACAACGAACTCTTAATTGGGCTCAAAAGGACCTCCCATTTGGCCTCAACGAGGAACTCCCAATTACGTTCTAGAATGTTGCACCATTACTCAATGATTTATACAGTGTTACAGAGAAATCTTAATCTGGCTCATCACAAGAACTTAATCAGGTTTAGTGCAGCTACTCTGCAAACTTGGTCAAATAAAGAATTGTGAGCAGTTTAAAGGAAGATAAGGGGTATGAAAACCCATTTTCCTCAACAACTGGCTCATCAGATGAACAGGGCCTAAAGAACTAAGAACAGGGATTGACAAGACTCCAAAGAGCTGAAGAAGACTTAATTGAGTTCAACAGTGTATATGAACGCTCAATTGTAATCTACAGTATAACTCTAGTACTCAATAAGCTTAGATGCAACAAAGAATTCTTAATTGGGCTCAAAACGACCTCCCATTTGGCCTCAACGAGGAACTCCCAATTACGTTCTACAATGTTGCACCATTACTCAATGATTTATACTGTGTTACAGAGAAATCTTAATCTGGCTCATCACAAGAACTTAATCTGGTTTAGTGCAACTACTCTGGAAACTTGGTCAAATGAAGAATTGTGAGCTGTTGAAAGAAAGATAAGGGGTGTGAAAACCCATTTTCCTCAACAACAGGCTCATCAGAATTAAAAGGGCCTAAAGAACTTAGAACAAGAACTGACAAGACTCCAAAGAGCTGAAGAAGACTTAATTGAGTTCAACAGTGTTTATGAACGCTCAATTGTAATCTACAGTATAACTCTAGTACTCAATAAGCTTAGATGCAACAAAGAACTCTTAATTGGGCTCAAAAGGACCTCCCATTTGGCCTCAACGAGGAACTCCCAATTACGTTCTAGAATGTTGCACCATTACTCAATGATTTATACAGTGTTACAGAGAAATCTTAATCTGGCTCATCACAAGAACTCAATCAGGTTTAGTGCAACTACTCTGAAAACCTTTGTCAAATGAAAAAGGTGCGAAATTTTGAAAGAAAGTATATTGGATATGAAAATCCATACTAAACTGGCCTAGCAGAATCTTTGCAGAATTGGAAGATGTTGAAAGAAAACTAATGGATATGAAAATCCATATTCCATACACAAGCAGTGACATTTATATAAATAGTCGATTCGTGATAAAAGAGCTCCCAAAATTTGGGTATAGGAAAAAATCTATTTTTTTTAGCACGGTTATAATATAATTTTAGCATAGGAAAATCTGTGTTTGAAAATTAGGAACTCCAATAAAAATGCCTCTCCAATACTTGATCTCGTAGGCATCTTAAACCTCAAGATACATTTCGCAATTGTATAAATGAATGCAAATTAATTGCATAATATTCAAATTTATTTGCAGTAATATCTAAGTGGCAATAGTAATAATATAAAATACTGAAATTAGTAGAAGTCGTAACATTTTTAGACTGCCGTAAATATTCTTGACTTGTTGTCTATGTTGGGAGCTTGTATAAGCTATACTTTGAATTTGTATTTGTACTATGTGGCCAAATTCTTTGAATAACTTATTTAAATTATATTAATTCTATTATAGATTAATAACTTAATTGGTAAAGCATTGTATGCACGCAGTGTGCATGTATAAGAAACTCCAAGGAATTTCTGTTCTGCATATTTTAGTGGTGTTTTGCTCTCAAGTTGTAGTAACTTAAAAATAAAACATCATTAAAATATGTGCAAGAAATTTCTTCTAGTTTCTCATAAATGCTCATCAAGTGTCGATAGTGTTTTACCTATTAAGTTGATTAATCTATAATGTAGAATTAATACAATTCGATTATAGTTTTCTAAAGAATTTGATACACATAGTACATATACAAGTTTAAAGTATAGCTTATGGAAGTTCATAATATAAGGAGTAAGTCAAGAATATTTTAGCTGTACCAAGTGAAAGCATTTGTAAGTGGAAAATGCACGCGTAAATATTTGTCGTGGCAAAAAATTGCTCATAATTATGAAGACTAAGACTGTAACTAAGCATGAAGATCTGTCTCAAGGCGAGAGTACACATCTCAGTACAATAACTTCGACTCATCTCTGAGCTATCGACAACTTACACCACGGCCAATTTTTTCGTTTTGCGCCCCAATTTTACGCCCCCGCGATTTCGAATGTCGGCCGAAATTATTTTTACGTCTCACCGGATATGGACCCCGATTTCCGGAAGTACTATACTTCCCTTCATCCACCCCAAGCTTCAGTGCCTACCCGCTTTTGACATATTGCAGTGAATTTTACTTTGCTGGCACACGAGTTCCATGGGGAACTTGGACGTTTCCTATTTTCTGGGATAAAATTTTCTTTTGGATTATGCAATTTTTATAATTGCTATTATAACCATACAATGTTTTATCTTGGATTTATATTTAAAACTTCGGAAAAGCTGGTGCTCATTAATCATAGACATCAGGTTTTTCCACCTGAATGTCCTGATGTAGTGAGATACAGCAGAAGAAAAAGTGGCACTCGTGAATCGTAGACATCAGGTTTCTCCACCTGAATGTCCTGATCTGGTGAGATACCATAGAGGAAAAACTTGCACTCATGAATCATAGGCAGCAGGCTTTTCCACCTGAATGTCTTGATCTAGTGAGATACCATAGAGGAAAACTGGCGCTCAAGAGTCATAGACAGCAGGCTTTTCCACCTGAATGTCCTGATCTAGTGAGATACCAAAGAAGAAAAACTGGTACTCATGAATCATAGACAGTAGGCTTTTCCACCTACATGTCCTGATGTAGTGAGATACCTTAGAAGAAAAACTGGCGCTCATGAATCATAGACAGCAGGCTTTTCCACCTACATGTCCTGATCTAGTGAGATACCTTAGAAGAAAAACTGGCGCTCATGAATCATAGACAGCAGGCTTTTCCACCTACATGTCCTGATGTAGTGAGATACCAAAGAAGAAAAACTGGTACTAATGAATCATAGACAGTAGGCTTTTGCACCTACATGTCCTGATCTAGTGAGATACCATAGATGAAAAACTGGCACTCATGAATCATAGACAGTACGCTTTTCCACCTACATGTCCTGATGTAGTGAGATACCATAGAAGAAAAACTGGCGCTCATGAATCATAGACAGCAGGCTTTTCCACCTGAATGTCTTGATGTAGTGAGGTACCATAAGAGTGAAAAGACAACTGTGGGGCTCAAGAATCATAGACAGCAGGCTTTTCCACCTGAATGTCGTGATTTGGTGAGACACCATAGAAGTGCGAAGAAAAACTGCCATAAGTTCAAATACATACTTCGATATTCTTGTATGGTTAAAAAAATTAAAAAGACAAAACAAACATAAAAAGGAAACGTCCGTAAAGTATCCCCACCGCTTATACCTCATGCGCCATAACAAATTCACCGCAATGTGCCCATTCTGTGGGGGTCAAGCACGAAGTTGGGGGGATGAAAGGAAATATTTCGTTCGGAAAAGCGAAATCCATTTCCAGTCGGAGACAATAATTCCAGCCAACTATCAAAAACGTGGGGTCGCAGAATTGCGGCGCGAAAAGAGTAAAAAGGCAGTGCTGCAGAGATGTGGAAAACTGCAAAGTGCGTCTTAGTTGCGATACTTGGATATCATCGTCACATTGAAGCCAATTTCGCGCAAAAATTGGAAACATTTCGTTTCTTTGAAGACGAACAAAATTATGATTTAATTGGTTACCACGAAAAATATTTTAAAAGAAATAAATGTACAGGGTGTCCCGTGATAAAGGCAACACCTAAAATATCTACGAATATAATTTTGTTTCACGAAATCTGTGAAATGCGTCGGTTTTTAAATAATGGGTACAATGTTTGGCAGGCAAATTATCTCCAATATTTTAACCCCCTTTCTGCAGAGGAAGTAAGCCTATATTTGTAAATTGCAGTAGTGGTTGAGTGATTATTCATTTGAAAGCCTACATAATTTACAATACAACGCTGCATTACTTTATAAAATCGATTTCGAAAGTAATACACCGTCGCATTGCAAATTATGCAAGCTTTCAAATGAAGTATCACTCAACAACTACTTCAATTAAAAAAAAAGTGCTTACCTCCACTTTGGAAAGAGAGTTAAACATTTGAAGACAATTTGCTTGACAAAAATTTGTCTCCTTTAACTAAAAATTGAAGCATTTTGGCGATTTCGCGAAAAAAAATGTTCGTCGATATTTAGGGCGTTTCCTTTGCTCCGGGCCACTGTGAACATGTATATTAAGACTTCTACATGAAACATGCATATATTGGGGCCGAAAATCCCCAAACATAGATTTGATTAATTAATAATGCAACCGATAAAGCAACATACAAATCAAGAACATAATTCATTTATTTCATTGCTGTATTTTGTTGCTAAGCACTAGAAATGAAGTAATTTTTGATTGCATTTTATTGTAGCACAGGCGGTGAAAATAAAAATATTGTAAGTATGCCAAAAAAACACATTTAAAATTTTATGAATCGACCAATTATTTATGTTTGTACGTGTGTAAGCTTATAAATGCTAAGGATATTGTCCTAACGACAAATTTAAAAAGCGTGGTTTTGGGATGAGCACAATTCGGCGGATAGCACGAATGTAAAAAATCTAAGAAAAAAGCAACAACCATAACTTTACGAAGGCGTAGACGAGCCGGCGCTGAAATTAAAATAAGTCTAAGTACTTATCCGTCATAAAGTTTTGTATTACAGTTGCAGCAATTTTTTTTCAAGTAGGTACAGAGTTACAATTTTGATCGAATCAATTAAATTGTCATCATTATTGTTCAACGATAATAGATACTTGTTCTCACGAATCATGTTAATTGATCGATTGTAGTTGATCGAGAAAAGTTGAATGAAAACTATAGTATAAGGTTGATCGCTAAAAGTTAAATGAAAACTGTATAAAGTTGATTAACTCTATTGAAACGAAGGTACTCACTATGGTTTGCATTGAAGTTTTGTTGATTAACTCTATTGAAACGAAGCTACTCACTGTGGTTTTCATTGAAGTTTTGTTGATTAACTACAATTCACCAATTAAACTTTTCGAAAAATTGATTCATATTTTCGTGCAACAATTTGAATTTGGCTTGCATTTACAAACATGTCCACGCTTATTTTGCAGAGTGACGTAAGCTAGCACCTGCAGATACACTCATGTTATAGAAATAATTTTGAGGTAAAAATATACTTTAGGCGAATGTACAATTTTGACACTAAGCGTTACTACGGCGTTATTTACGTACGTTACTTTGCTAAACATATTAATAACACACTAAAATACCCAAAACTGCACTTACTTTGTACGGAGCGCTGAAGCGAAGTACGTAGCGCTCGAGAGAAAACGCCGGCTAGACTGAACCGATATGCGCGCGGAGTATCGGTGTTCAACAATCTACTTTTTTCACTATCTTTCAAGTACAATAGAGACGTCCGGCGATGGGATTTGAACTTGAAAATTTCACCTTTTAGATTAGACGGAGGAGAATTGCAGCGCGTGCGAAGGTTATTTTGTGCAGAGGAGGCGACTTTTGAAAATCGTCGTGAGTGCTAAAACCAAATAGACTTAATATTCTTAGCTTCTACACCAAAAATTAACTTTAATCCAACATCGAGTTCGCAAACTCGCACTTTCTATCTAATAATTATACCATTATACCAAAAGTAATACCACTCATAAACCTCTTCATATGACAAACCAATTGAAATCACACAATTCGAAATTCAGAAAAATCAGTGCGGTCCTTTTCGAAACGTTGCCATGTGCATATGAACGAAAGTACTTTCGATTTTGAAGTACTACTTAGCATATATGTACTAATGTACTAATCTATGTATCTATGTATAGTGGTAATCATAAATTCTCAAAGAATAACATGGCTAGGACACGTAACGAGAATGGAGGAAGCAAGAACACCAAAGCAGATTCTTACAAGAACGGCTGGAGAAAAAAAAACGAAGAGGGAGATCAAGAAGCCGCTGGAAAAGCGATGTAGAAAAGGATCTGGAAGAGATGAAAATCACGGATTGAAAGACGAAAGCGAAAGATAGGATGCTATGGAAAGACATAGTCAATCAAGCCATGGGCCATTTTTTCTCTTAGTGCTACTACTACTAATAATAATCGTGGTACAGTAACTTGCAAACTTTTCTGAAGAAAAAATAATACTTCTGGGAATACATCAAATCTAAAATGCTACTTGAAAAGTGTATACCTGGAAATTTTGAAGAAATAGTACAAGTAATACTAGTACTCCACTCTGCTTGTGGCGTAGTATTAATAAAGAATTATTAATAGTACAAGCAGTACTGCAACTATAAATATTAGTTGTGTTAGTGATGCTGAAGATGAAAATATAGACGGCATCTCCTCATATTTTAAACATTTCCAATCAAGTGCATAAGCGACAAAAAACAATTAGAAAAACACTTTCGAATATGAGATCATGGAAGGAAAGCCATCTTAAAACGACAACAAGTTTTCAGGCACAAGGTTTTTACAGTGGTGAATGGAATTTTCACAGAATAATAAAAAAATGATTGTAATAATTGAAATGTTGGTATAATTATTGAAATAATTATAAAGTTGACAGTAATCATTGAAAATACATCATAAATCATTAGCAAATTGTTAGTTACCATTGAAAAATATGAAAATTTGACAGTAAAAATTGAGATTTTATCAGTGATCAATAACATTTTGACAGGATAATAAAAACTTTTAAATTTACACTTTTGTAGTTTTGAGTTTTGCAACTGTCACATTGATGTGCTTCATCATGCCAGATCAATGTCGTTTGTAATGCTGAAGATGAAAATATAGGCAAGTCTAGGCAAGTATTTTAAACATTTCCAAACAAGTGCATAAGCAACAAAAAGCAATTAACGAAATACCTTCGAATATGATATCATGGAAGGAAAGCCATCTTAAAATGACCATAAGTTTTCAGGCACAAATTTACACTCTTGCAGGTTTGAGTTTTGCAGCTGCCACATTGATGTGCTTCATCTGCGAGTTTAATGTCCTTTAAGGCTATGTCAAACTCTTCTCTTAAAACGATGAAGAGTTTTCAATCAAAATTAACAGTCATCATGTGAGTTTATTGTCCTCTAAGGGTATATTAAATTCTTCTCTTAAAACGATGAAGAGTTTTCAATCAAAATTGACAGTCATCATGCGAGTTTAATGTCCTTTCAGGGTATGTCAAACTCTTCTCTTAAAACGATGAAGAGTTTTCAATCAAAATTGACAGTCATCTCCGAGTTTAATGTCCTTTAAGGCTATGTCAATCTCTTCTCTTAAAACGATGAAGAGTTTTCAATCAAAATTGGCAGTTATCATGCGAGTTTAATGTCCTTTAAGGGTAAGTCAAACTCTTCTCTTAAAACGATGAAGAGTTTTCAATCAAAATTAACAGCCATCGTGTGAGTTTAATGTCACTTAAGGGTATGTCAAACTTTTCTCTTAAAACGAAGAAGAGTTCTCAATCAACATTGACAGTCATCATGCGAGTTTTATGTCCTTTAAGAGTATGTCAAACTCTTCTCTTAGAACGATAAGCAGTTTTCAATCAAAATTGACAGTCATCATGCGAGTTTAATGTCCTTTAAGGGTATGTCAAACTCTTCTTTTAAAACGATGAACAGTTTTCAATCAAAAGTGACAGTTATCATGTGAGTTTAATGTCCTTTAAGGGTACATTAAACGCTTCTCTTAAAACGATGAACAGTTTCCAATCAAAATTGATAGTCATCATGCGAGTTTAATGTCCTTTAAGGCTATGTCAAACTCTTCTCTTAAAACGATGAAGAGTTTTCAATCAAAATTGACAGTCACCATGTGAGTTTAATGTTCTTTAAGGGTATGTCATACTCTTCGCTTAAAACGATGAAGAGTTTTCAATCAAACTGTTCAATCATAATTGACAGTTCTAAGCCATAATAGTATTAATATTTCTATTATTTTTATCAAAGTTTCAATTCTGTAAAAATTTATTTAATCATAATAATAAACTCTCTTTATTTCTTCAATTGCTATTATCTACATACAATGTAGAACAAGTTTGGAAATGGTGTAATAGAACATTGCACAGTACTTCATATTTATCATGTTAATATAACAAAATATAGGAAGGGCGTTACAACTGTGTTTAAAAAAGAAATCAAAATTTCAATTATCTGCGAACATTTAAAATGTTTTCAAGAAACTCACTATTCTTACAAAGCCTTCAATTGTGCTGCCAAAATTTCCTACTTCCTACTTCCTACATATTTTCAATTTTTTGTGCTAAAATTTCAATGATTTTATCAAAAATTTGATGAGTGATGTCATATTAAAATTATTACTATCACATTTTCTATGATATGTGTTCAAATTTCAAATATTCTATCAACATTTCATATCTGTAAATATGTTTTCAAAAAATCTCACAATTCTTACAAAATTTTCAACTGTGCTGCCAAAAAATCAATAATTACTATCAAACTTTAACTACTTCTGACATATTTTCAATTTGTTGTGCTAAAATTTCAGTGATTTTATAAAAAAAATAATGAGTGCTATCATATTAAAATGATTACTCTCACGTTTGCTATTATACATATGTGTTCAAATTTCAATTATTCTATCAAAATTTCAAATATGTAAATATGTTATCAAAAACAATATCATAATTCTTACAAAATTTTCAACTGTCCTGCCAAAATTTCAATTTTTAAAATTAAATTTTAACTAATTCTGACATATTTTCAATTTGGTGTGTTTAAATTTCAATGATTTTATCAAAGATTTAATGAGTTTAGGGCCGCCAAAGTTGAAATAATTACTATCAAACTTTAACTACTTCTGACATATTTTCAATATATTATGCTAAAATTTTAGTGATTTATCTAAAATTTAATGAGTGCTATCATATTAAAATTATTACTATCACGTTTGCTATTATATGTGTTCAAATTTCAATTATTCTATCAAAATTTCAAATATGTAAATATGTTTTAAAAAAATATCTCACAATTCTTATAAAATTTTCAACTGTCTTGCCAAAATTTCAATTATTAAAATCGAATTTTAACTAATTCTGACATATTTTCAATTTGGTGTGTTTAAATTTCAATGATTTTATCAAAGATTTAATGAGTTTAGGGCCGCCAAAGTTGAAATAATTACTATCAAACTTTAACTACTTCTGACATATTTTCAATATATTATGCTAAAATTTTAGTGATTTATCTAAAATTTAATGAGTGCTATCATATTAAAATTATTACTATCACGTTTGCTATTATATGTGTTCAAATTTCAATTATTCTATCAAAATTTCAAATATGTAAATATGTTTTAAAAAAATATCTCACAATTCTTATAAAATTTTCAACTGTCTTGCCAAAATTTCAATTATTAAAATCAAATTTTAACTAATTCTGACATATTTTCAATTTGTTGTGTTTAAATTTCAATGATTTTATCAAAGATTTAATGAGTTTAGTGTCGCCAAAGTTTAAATAATTACTATCAAACTTTAACTACTTCTGACATATTTTCAATTTGTATCAATTTTCAACTGTCTTGCCAAAATTTCAATTATTAAAATAAAATTTTAATTAATTCTGACATATTTTCAATTTGTTGTGTTTAAATTTTAATGATTTTATCAAAGATTTAATGAGTTTAGTGCCGCCAAAGTTTAAATAATTACTATGAAACTTCAACTACTTCTGACATATTTTCAATTTGTTATGCTAAAATTTTAGAGATTTATCAAAAATTTAATGAGTGCTATCATATTAAAATTATTATTATCACATTTGCTATTATATATGTTCAAATTTCAATGATTCTATCAAGATTTCAAATATGTAAATATATTTTCAAAAAAATCTCACAATTCTTACAAAATTTTCAAGTGTCTTGCCAAAATTTCAATTATTAAAATCAGATATTAACTAATTCTGACATATTTTCAATTTGTTGTGTTTAAATCTCAATGATTTTATCACGGATTTAAGGAGTTATTCTGTCAAAATTTCAACTAAATTAAAAAATATATATTTTTTCAAAAACTTTGATCTGTGCTGTCAAAATTGTACGTCTGACGTTTGAATGATTTTGTGTGATTGCTGCCATATTAATATAATTATTATAAAATTTTCAATGATATTTCTGAAAATTGTAATTATTCTTTCAAAATTGCAACTATTTAAAAAAAAAACATTCTTACCAAAACCTTGACTTGCCATTTCAATGATTACTTATTGCCATGCTTAAAATAATTCCAGTAAAATTTTCTTTTATTTCTTACAAACTGTGTATAAAAATATTACAAAATTAAGTAAATCATGTAACACCACATAAATAAAAAAAAAATCTGTCAAAATTTCAACAAATAAAAAAAAATCTTTCAAAGTGTAAAATGACATGTGTAAAATGTATTTACATTCTGGCACAATAAATAATTGTAATTCTAATTCTTCTAAATCTAGAATTTGACATGTTCTATTCAAATTTTATATGAACGATTCAATGATTTTGTATGATTGCTGTCATATTTAAATAATTATTATAAAATTTTCAATTATCTCTGTAATCTTTTTAATATTTTTTTCGAAAATTTCAACTATATTTTCTAATAATTAAATTTATTCTTTCAGACAAAACTTTTCAAAATTTCAATGACTTCTTATTACTATAATTATAATGATCAGTCACATTTTCCATTATTTCTTACATAATTGCAATAATTTTTGTGAAAATCTTGAAATATTTCTACCTAAACGTCAAATATTTTGACGTATTTTCAATTTGTTGTTGCAAAATTTAAATGAGTATGTTACATTTTTGATAATATGATCATATTGAAGTGATAAATAACAGTTTCAATTATTTCTGTCAAAATTTTGACTGTTTATAAAACCATAATAATTTTCACAGTTTGTGAAAGTTTTTAAATAAAACAAGGAGAATAACCCTTTTCACAATATATTTATATATATATATATATATATATATATATATATATATATATATATATATATATATAATTATTTTGAAAATAAAGAAGGATTATTATTATTATTATTATTATTAATACACATTTATTCATACTAAATGTACATTTCAACTGCAAGGCAGTCATCTTCAGTAGACTTACAAGTAATGAATTAATTATTTGTAAGTCTACTGAAGATGACTGCCTTGCAGTTGAAATGTAACTGCAAGGCAGTCATCTACAGTAGACTTACAAGTAATGAATTCATTACTTGTAAGTCTACTGAAGATGTCTGCCTTGCAGTTGAAATGTAACTGCAAGGCAGTCATCTACAGTAGACTTACAAGTAATGAATTCATTACTTGTAAATCTACTGAAGATGACTGCCTTGCAGTTGAAATGCACATTTATTCTCCTTGTTTTATTTTAATAATAATTCTTATGAAAACTTTCAATTATGTTGTCAAAATTTCAATGATTAATTACTGTCGAATTTTCTTTTGTATCTTACGAAAGTCTAACAAAATCTCAATCGTCCCGACACATTTTCAATTTGTTGTGCTAAAATTTCAATGATTTCGTCAAAAAATCCAATACTACTACATAATTAGTTAAAATTATTACTCTCAAGTGCAAACATTTTTGTCAAAATTACAACTATTAAAAAAAAATCACCTTTACAAAAACTTTGACTTTGTCTTCTGAAAATTTCAATGATTACTTACTGCCATAATTCAAATATTTTTGTCAAAATTTCAATCATCCTGTCAGAATTTCAACTACTTAAAAAAAAATCATCCTTACAAAAACTTTGACTTTGTATTGTGAAAATATCAACGATTACTTACTGCCATAATTCAAATATTTTTATCAAAATTTCAATCATTCTGTCAAAATTTCAACAGTGCCTGTATACTAATGTGTACGACTTGTCTAGTTTCCCTCCAAATAAATGGTCCGCTTCTAATGATAATCGTGTAAAATGCGATACTGTGAGGTCAGAAATGCCAAGGGGAAGATGACGATTATCTGGGGTGTTTCAGGAGGAAATGGTGCGGTTTGAGATGGTCCAGCGGAATCGAGTTAGACAGTCAATATATCGGTTGCACATGTTTATTGAATTAAACTAAAGGTTACAGTCGTACTGTCTACTTAACTTATTATTATTCTATGTTCTTACAGTGTTATCCATAAAAAATAAGCCGCGGTTTAACGGTGGTTTAATCTTAGTCATGTTTGGTAACCCTTTGTTAAACATCGCTAAATCACGGTTAATTTTTTTATGAATAACGCTGTTAATCTCTAATCCTTATATACCGTTGTGATATATTTGTATTAGGTCGTACGTGCTGGTTGACTGCCGAAAGTGCGGCCTTATTATAATGCCTTATTGCAGCCTTGCTAACGTAAGCATACAGAGCAACAATCTGTGTTATTCTATTACAATATGAAGTCCTGCAAAATTGATGGGGTAGCTTTTGTTTTCCACAAAACATATGAATTGAGTAGGTCCTGATGGGCATGGGTCCTTGATTGGTGGTGCAAATTTGGTTGCCTAACGAGGGGAGCATGGGGGGTGCGTTTCGGCGCGGACCGGTGGGGGTGCGGACGCCGATGCCAGGGCGTCGCGACGCCGGCCGGCCACGGGCGTCCGCGGTAATCGAACGTTAATATTCGGGACGGGCGGTCCGGCCGCTCGTGCGGATTTCCGAGAGCTCGCAGGGCCCCGGAAATCCAGTCCTCCTGGGGATTCTGCCGACATTGATTTTTTATTGGACGGGACAGGAAGCTTACCCTGCGCGGGGTCATGAACCCCTAATTTTTGTTTAACTCCGGCAGGAAGGGGGGCGCACACACAAAAACGCCATGCAAATCGCGCCGGCATTCCGCAGGATTATTAACGATATCGTGATTCAGTCCACAACACTGCACAATCAATTAATCCTGTCATCTCTAATGACGGTTGAATTTGTCACCCTTCCGGCGATAATTTACAAGTTAATTGATCTACAATGGCGCCGTCGGAGTGCTGTTTCGGTGAAAAATCGGGAAATGGGATGACAATTCATTCGTTAACGGTCGCCATTCGATATGCACCGGAGCCAATTAGCAGCGGAAACGTGCCCGATTTTTTCGCAATGATTTTGAAACCCGTTGGGGAACTTGCACCTCCATAATGTGCCAATTTATCAGTATATAGGCAGTGTTGTCTACCTTAGGGGCCCAAAATTGCATGTACAATCGCCGACATTCGAAGTGCAACACGGTTTTTTTACGACCGCCTTATGGACATTAAATAACTGCTACTTTTACTATTCTTTTACTCATTGAAATTTTGAATCATTAATGTATATATCGCCTAGGATGGCCTAGCTGGCCTATCGCCCCCGAAATACAAATACAATACAATACAAATACAATATATCGCAGTAATAATTGAAATTTAAATAGAAATATATGAAATTTTAATAGAAGTCATTGAATTTTAGCAAAAATAATTGATTTTTTTGCAAAAATAATCGAAGTTTTGACATAAATAACTTAACTGTTTGTTATAACAGTTAACATTTTGACATTCGGCAGTTCTCATTAAAATTTTAACAGAAATGATACAAATTTGATAGAATAATCGTTTTTTTTTACAGAGATAATTCAATTATTGACATATATGATACAATAATTGATTTTTTTACAGAAATAATTCAAACTTCAAACTGAAATGAATCACATTATAGTAGAAATAATTGAAGTTTCGATAGTATCAATTGAAACTTTGACACAAATAATTATATATTTGACAGAATACATATAAACAGCGACAAACAAATGACAATAGCAAACAAAATCAAAAAAATTGCTTATTATTTTTGTCTTTTGTTTTTCATTGACTGACTTATCGTATCTGATTACAACAGCTAAGTAAAGTGTTCAATTATTCGGTGAAATTTGTATTCAATTCTATCATAGTTTTAATGAGAATGAGAATGGCAAAAATTGTTGAAATTTTAATAGTAGCTGAAAATTTGTCAGAACTCATTACTATTTTTACAATAATCTTTGCAAATTTGTGTCATGAATGCACATTTGGTAGTATAATAGTTCAAATTTAGATAGACATGATGGAAATTTTGACAGTAGTAATAAAATCTTAGACAGAATAATTCAATATTCTCAGAAGATAATTGGGGTTCGACAGAAGTAACTAAAATTTCAACTATTTCTGAGAAAATTTTAAGTTATTATGAACACCTAAGTCAAACTTAGGCCAAACAAAAAATATGCAATTAATGAATTTTCAGGAATTTCAGTAGAAGCTAACCCATACTTGTCACTTCAGAAAGTTATATAGTTGATTTTCTCAATTATTCAATGCCGGAACTTTGTTAAATTTTCAGAAGAAATGTATTTAGGTGTACTTAACATAAATCCAATATTAAATATGCAATTAATGAATTTTCAAGAATTTCAGTAGAAGCTAACCCATACTTGTCACTTCAGAAAGTTATATCGTTGTTTTTTTCAGTTATTCAATGCAAAAACTGTGTCAAATTTTGAGGAGACATAACATTAGGTGTACTAAATACAAATTTAATATGAAATGTACAATTTATAAATTTTCAGAAATTTCAGTAAAAACTGACCAATACTTGTCAATGTAGAAAGTTATATCCTTGATTTTTTCACTTATTCAATACTGAAACTTCGTCAAATATTCATAAAAATGTCTTTAGGTGTACTAAATACAAATATAGTAATAAATATGAATTTAATAAATTTTCAGAAATTTCAGTAAAAGTTAATCCATACTTGTCAATTTAGAAAGTTATATCGTTGATTTTCTCACTTGTGCAATATTGAAATTTCGTCACATTTTTATGAGAACTGTATTAAGGTGTACTAAACACAAATCTAATATTAATATGTTATTCATAAAGTTTCAGAAATTTCAGTACAAACTAACCCATGCTTGTCAATTCAGAAAGTTGTATCGTTGATTTTCTCAATTATTCAATGCAGCAACTTTGTTAAATTTTCAGGAGAAATGTATTTAGATGTACTTAACATAAATCCAATATTAAATATGCAATTAATGAATTTTCAGGAATTTCAGTACAAACTAACCCATACTTGTTACTTCAGAAAGTTACATCGTTGTTTTTCTCAGTTATTCAATGCAAAAACTGAGTCAAATTTTGAGGAGACATAAAATTAGGTGTACTAAATACAAATTTAATACCAAATATTCGATTTATAAATTTTCAGATATTTCAGTAACAACTGACCAATACTTGTCAATGTAGAAAGTTATATCCTTGATTTTCTCACTTATTTAATACTGAAAATTTGTAAAATTTTCAGGAGAATTAACTTCAGGTATACAAATCTAATATTAAATATGCAATTTACAAATTTTCAGGAATTTCAGTAAAAACTAACCCATACTTGTAAATTTAGAAAGTTTATCCTTAATTTTCTCACTTATTGAATACAGAAACTTCGTCAAATTTTCAGAAGAAATGTTTTTAGGTGCACTCAATACAAATTTAATTTTAAATATGCAATTCATAGATTTTCCGAAATTTCAGTAACATCTGACTCATACTTGTCAATGCAGAAAGATATATCCTTGTTTTTCTTAGTTTTTCAATGCAAAACTTCGTCAAATTTTCAGGAGAGATGTATTTAGGTGTACTAAATCAAATTTAATATTAAATAAGTAATTATGAAATTATCAGAAATTTCAGTTAGAGCTAATCCTTACTTGTCAATTTAAAAAGTTATATCGTTGATTTTCTCAGTTATTCAATGCAGAAACTTTGTCAAACTTATAGGAGACATGTATTTAGGTGTACTAAATACAAATCGAATGACAGTTTTCGAAAATAGTTATTTTTGTATCTAGAACGCGAAATGCCACTTTTGCGTTCAAGAATGGAAGTTACTTTGCCGAGGGTTACCGAGGCAAAATATCCATTCAAGAACGCAAAAGCATTTTGTGTTCGAGATTCAAACAATTTTTTTTCGAAAACTTCAGAAATCTACAATACAATAAGACAATTTAGTGATGCACAATTTGCCGAGGGTTACCGAGGCAAAATATTCATTCGAGAACGCAAAAGCATTTCGCGTTCGAGATACAAACAAGATTTTTTCGAAAACTACAATACAATAAGACAATTTTGTTATGCACAACAATTCGTTTATATTTGAAATTGTTTGAACCGTAAATATTGAGTATGGCCGCGGAAACATTATAGAAGATTCTGTAGAAAATAAAATTTCAATTGCAAATAAATTGTTACCGCCTTCAGCAGACCCTACGGAGGTTGCCAATAATACAACGTGTGGAGTAATCTTGAACAATTACAGCATTGAACATCCAGAACTGAACGCTAGGATAATGGAAAGCATTGGATTTGGCAAAAATTTGACTCACTGCAATTTCGGCACTTTCAATTTACATGTACAGTCATGCTCACATAAATCTAGTACAAGAAATTAGGTTATAAGAGCAATTTTATATGGCAATGTCAAATTTTTGTACTAGATTTATGCGAGCATGACTGTACTTTACTTTACTTTAATCCTCTTTCCTCCGATCGGAGCATAGGGCTTCTACAGGCTTCTTCCATTCTTCTCCGACTTCCGAAGCTTGTTTAAGTTTCCGTAGCACGCTCACTTTTACGTTGCAGGGTTGCTAGCCCTGCGAACAACCCTCCTCCTTTCACAGCCGGGCTTGGGACCGGTCACAGCGGAGTTCAATTTACATGTAGTAGTTACAAAATAGTTTTCGTATGTAAGGTATTTAATTAATAAAATTAAAAATGTAAGTTGAATAATTGACAAATTATTTTGACATTTGTTTTATGTTCTAGAACGAAAAAGACGTTGGCGTTCTAGAACATAAAACTAGTACTAGTAGGTACAAAATAGTTTTCGTATGTTATGTATTTAATTAATAAAATTACAAATGTAAGTTGAATAATTGACAAATTATTTTGACATTTGTTTTATGTTCTAGAACGAAAAAGACTTTGGCGTTCTAGAACATAAAACTAGTACTAGTAGGTACAAAATAGTTGTCGTATGTTCGTATGTGACACATTATTTTGACATTTGTTTTATGTTCTAGAACGAAAAAGACTAGAACTAGTACTAGTACTAGTAGAACGTATGTTCTAGAACGAAAAAGACTTTGGCGTTCTAGAACATAAAACTAGTACTAGTAGGTACAAAATAGTTGTCGTATGTTCGTATGTGACACATTATTTTGACATTTGTTTTATGTTCTAGAACGAAAAAGACTTTGGCGTTCTAGAACATAGAACTAGTACTAGTAGGTACAAAATAGTTTTCGAATGTTTGTATGTTCTAGAACGAAAAAGACTTTGGCGTTCTAGAACATAAAACTACTTCGCAGCTATGTAACAAAAAAGACTGACTTTGTCAACTGAAAATTGAACGTAAATGTCAACTTTTGATGACAGTTTTCGAAAAACACATTTTGGAATGGTTCCTCAAGTTAGTGCGTTTAATAAAGGAATAATAATAGATAAATTTAAAATTTATGGTCTATCAGGCAAGTTGCACAATTGCACAATCTTGCTAAACCGAATTCACAGCAGGCAAAAAAACTGCCCCACTTTTTTATTTCTTTTGGGAGATCGCGATGAACCACGTTTGTGATAAGATTTTCAAGTTTTTATTTCATCAGGAACCCCATAAACCCTTAATAAACGACTTGTGTAGGACACCCTGTATTACCTTGGTATCATTTTCAAGTTTTTATTTCATCAGGAACCCCATAAACTTTTAATAAACGACTTGCGTGGGACACCCTGTATTACCTTGCTATCATAATAAGCGATGTAACTTATTCAACTTTATTCATCAATAATTTCATTTATCAAATGATCTATATTTCGTGGTCTTTTGAAATTGATCTTGGCAGTTCACATTTATTGCATTAGAGTAAATATGCCATAACTTGAATAAAATATGCCTCTTGCATGTCATGGAAAATTGTACAACTCAACAGGCTCGCCGGACTGGCTTCTATTCTACATACCTACGAATCGATCAATATGCTTTCATACAAGTGTATAATGGATGTACTCATATGTTGATTATGCAATTCCTATTTCCATTTCAGGCAATTTAAAAGTAAGTTTGTTTCCGCCGGATTAATTTTCGTAGCTGAAGTATAGATAGATGGATACATAGATAGGTTGATAGATTTTTTTTCTTCTGTGTTTTTCTTATTGTTATTGTTTTCTATTGTTATTTCTGTTTAGTATTAGGTTTAATATTGTACATAATTGTAAGATCTTTTCTGTGTTTAGTATTTAGTTTTCGCTTTTATTTCCTTTGTTGTAAATATTAAATTATTATCGGGTATTCCCTAATGGGATACTTAAATGTGCGTCTAATCTGGATCAGGCTCATCCGCTGGGAATTACCAGGCCACCTTCCAGGCCAGATTACCAGCATTTCGGGATTTCGGCCTCGATAACAACAATAGCGCGGCGAGCCCTCAAAGGAAATTATCTCTGGGAACATGGTCGTTTACGCTAATGAGGCTCCGAAGACATCAAGGGGGATCAGTGGCCAAATCTTCACCATAATGGGGCATTACTCATACCACGAAAGGGAAAACCTTCAACAACACCTCGTAGATGGGGCCATCTGTTCCGTTCCCTCCCCTCTGCTGCGCCCCACTCCATGGACCTGATCCAGGGAGGACCAGAAGGGCACCAAGGAGATAAGTAGCTACACGAAGCCAAAACGAGGCACAAGTATCATCACTAGAATCAAAACTATCTCCTTAAAGTGTCGCTCAGCACATTTGTCCAAAACTTGGTCTTTTATCTAAATTAGTTTAGAATTAAGTTGTAAATAACGCGTTTATCTCCCATCTAGTGGGTACGGAATAAAGGTTTAAAATTAACAACATTCAGACTCTAATTTTCTGTGCCTGCGCTAAATAACGGTCGTTGAATCGAAGCCGCGACCGTAACGCAAAACAATTTCTGTATTCTGTTTATCTTTTGTTATGTCATCTTGTTTCAACAAACCTTTAAAGTATTGTGTCCATCTTTCTCCCATCTCTTTTTTCTTTGTAAGTATGTTTCCCTTCTCATCCTTTTTTTTTCTCCTGGGTAGGTTCCCTAAAGCCCCTCAGCACTTTGGCATCTGTAGTCCTTTTGTGTTTTAGGTTGATAGATTTATTGTATCCAAAAAATCATGACTTACATCAAACTAACACTATTAGACTACCATCTAATGTAAATGCAGATAAAGAGATTGATAATTGAAAAAAAAATCATTCAGATGATAATATAAAAGGTCAGATAAATTGCCTGAGGGAAATTATATTAATATTGTTTTGAGCCATAAACAATAAATTTGATCCCTTAGAAATGAAGTGTTTTGCAAAATGTATTCATTTGGTCCCTTAGAAATGAAGTGCTTTGGAATTACTCAACCACATTACTCAGGGACTTTAAACTCACTATCGTACCTCAATAGACTAGGACGCTCCAAGAGAAGCAGTTGCATTTCTGTTGACCAGTCCGACACAACAGAGGATGGACTTCGGTTTTATGCGAATAGTGGCATCTTATCTTTGGGACTTTGTAATTGTTGCAATTTTAATTATTGCGCAGGAAGACTTTTTGATGAAGTTGGGCATGATCAAATAGAATACTATTCACACATTTACGTCAGCGGATGTATGGATATAGTGCATGCCAGATAAGATGCCACTATTCGCATAAACCGAAGTCCATCCTCTGTCGTGTCGGACTGGTCAACAGAAATGCAACTGCTTCTCTTGGAGCGTCCTAGTCTATTGAGGTACGATAGTGAGTTTAAAGTCCCTGAGTAATGTGGTTGGTTATTCCAAAGCACTTCATTTCTAAGGGATCAAAGGAATATATTTTGCAAAACACTTCATTTCTAAGGGCTCAAATTAATTGGTTATAGCTCAAAATAGCTGCCGCGGTTTTGAGATCTATTGAGGTCTATTGAGGTACGATAGTGGGCTTAAAGTCCCTGAGTAATGTGGTTGGTTATTCCAAAGCACTTCATTTCTAAGGGATCAAATGAATACATTTTCCAAGCACTTCATTTCTAAGGGATCAAATTTATGGTTTGTGGCCCAAAACAGCTGTCGCGGTTTTGAGATCTATTGAGGTCTATTGAGGTATGATAGTGGGCTTAAAGTCCCTGAGTAATGTGGTTGGTTATTCGAAATCACTTCATTTCAAAGGGATGAAAGGAATACATTTTGCAAAACACTTCATTTCTAAGGGATCAAATTTATTGTTTATGGCTCAAAACAGCTGCCGCGGTTTTGAGATCTATTGAGGTCTATTGGGGTACGATAGTGAGCTTAAAGTCCATGAGTAATGTGGTTGGTTATTCGAAAGCACTTCATTTCTAAGGGATCAAAGGAATACATTTTCCAAAGCACTTCATTTCTAAGGGATAAAATTTATGGTTTATGGCTCAAAACAGCTGCCGCGGTTTTGAGATCTATTGAGGTCTATTGAGGTACGATAGTGAGCTTAAAGTCCATGAGTAATGTGGTTGGTTATTCGAAAGCACTTCATTTCTAAGGGATCAAAGGAATACATTTTCCAAAGCACTTCATTTCTAAGGGATCAAATTTATAGTTTATGGCTCAAAACAGCTGGCGCGGTTTTGCGATGCATTTTCATTGGTCCACTTCCACCAGTGGGGGGATATCGGTTTTATGTGAAAAGTGACATCTTATCTGGCACGGAATGTAGATAGATTTTCGTGTAAACATGTGCCCCTGATTGAAACTTCTCTGGACTCTTGAGGCAATTTGCGCCAGCTGGTCATCCCTTGAAGGGAGGTCAGGAATGCGGACAATGTGCTGGCAGGGTCTCGGAATAGCCGCAATTGCTTCTGACCGAAATTATAGCCCAGAACGCAAACTTATGACCTAGCTTGGGTGCATAGTTGCATTGTGAGCTCTGTATCTCGTAGGGCCAGTGCAATTATGTGCACCCATCAATCCAGAATACATCCAGTGATGGGTGCATAAATAACTATTAATCCCCAGTGTCAAGCATGCCGAGTTAATACGCGAGATGCAAGTGCAGCTCAATGCAAATCCGTTTAGTCGGAGGCAGCAGAGTGCGGCAATCCAGCTTTGGGGAGTAATGGCTTGGGGCACTTTCTTTCTTGCCGAGATAACGAGCACACGACTGCGTCCTTCTGTGCAGGCTCGCCCTTTTTACAGAAGAGACGCGTAACTGGGGCGCTTTGTTTCGGTAATGGAAGGGTCGCTTTTTACGGCCCCTACAGAGGGCAATTACACGGCAGAGGCGGCGTGAATGGTTGACAGTCGTAGATTGTTTCGCACTCCGTTCGCGTTCGCAATTATTCCTGGAATGTGTCGATTGTTCGGAAGTGTAGGGTGGAAAATTAACACCCCGTATCGAGCTAGATGGCATCTCCATGAATCGCGAAATAAAAGTCAATGCATTAATAATGCAATTGTATATTACATGGAATTACGTGGAAAGTGTTTCATTACTATCTCGAGATTAGAAAGTTAAGTTAACTATATCTGGTGATAGTACTAAAACTTGGGATTATACAGAGGATTGTATACTATTCGTGTACCGGGTGTTTCAAGTTTAACCGCCGAGCCCAAAATGACCACTTCTGATAGAAATAAAATGTCCATATTTAACGTATAGAATTATGTATTAATGAAGAACATTATTTGCCAATCAAATTTTTTTAATGTCATAAAAACAAACTATCGTTGTGCGAAGTATACCTGTATACCTACTTTTGGGCCACCCTGTATACTGTCATTTTATTCAACAAAAACTTTTTATACAGGGTGTGTCATGTGACCGTGGCCAATACCAACTTTCTTATTTTAAATGCAACACCTGGTATATTATTCAATTTTTGGATTCTTCAGAAAATTCTAGACATATTTCATGTACAATGTCCTATACCTATCTTCAACTGTTTCGGAAATCAATGTCCGGAACTACCTCAACCGAATATTTCCAAATCGGTGGATAGGGAGGCGAGGATCGATGGAATGGCCAGCACGATCCCCTGATCTGACGTCATTATACTTCTTCTTATGGGGATATGTCAAAAGTATTGTATACAAAACTAAACCCCTCGACTTAGCTGACTTAAGAAGACGAATAATGCTTGCGATTAGATCGGTCACGCCTGAGATGTTGAGTAACGTTAGAAGAAATTTCTATTTAAGATTAGGATGTTGCCAAGACGTTCACGGCGAGCATTTTGAACATCTCCATTGAAATTTATTGTTTTTTTTTACATTATCAAGAAATAAACAGTATTACTTATTAGTTTTTGAGTGTGTTGTAAGGAATTTCTGTAATCAAATAATTTTCTTTTTTTAATGTTAATTTTTGCAATAAATCTGAAAACACTTAATATTTCCGAAACAGTTGAAGATAGGTATAGGACATTGTACATGGAATATGTCTAGAATTTTCTGAAGAATCCAAAAATTGAATAATATACCAGGTGTTGCATTTAAAATAAGAAAGTTGGTATTGGCCACGGTCACATGACACACCCTGTATAAAAAGTTTTTGTTGAAAAAATTGCGCAACTAAAAATAACAATCGACGTGTCCGAGCGTTTTTTCGAACACGCCCCCATTTATTTATTATCGAATTTATTCCATTTGGCTGATACACAGTGTATAGAGTTGTATAGTATAGTATAGTATAGTATTTATTGGTGTTCAGTAACTGTACAGTTTTACACAAGTCAAAAGAAGAATATTTACAATTAGAGTCAGACAGCACTTAATACTAACATAAATACATTAATAAAAATATTTCGAATATTTTATTTAGAAAATTGTTTAAATTATATCTGAATTTAGAATATGAGAATTCAAAAATTCTCTAAAATTTCCACGAAACTCAGTAAAATTTTTGAAAATACTATACACATGTCACAAAATCTTATGCAATTTTATCTGAATAGGTTCAAGGATTCAAAAAATCCCTAAATTTTCCACTAAAATTGGGAAGTCCTAGGCAATTCATCAAAATCTATTATCAAATGTATAATTTCTTTTTTTTTACAAAAATCACAATCGTTTCGGAAAACGCATTAAAATTTCCCAGAAAATTCAATAATAATTTCTGGGATTCTCTAATATAATCCTTGAAAATTCCAAAAAATTAACAATATTTCGCCACAGTTCTAGAAAATTCGATATGATTTCTACCAAATGAAAGAGAAGTGAATCATCAATCAACACTTTCAGAAAGAGCAATTAATTTTTTCAGTAAATTAAATAACATTTCAGAAAATACACTCAACATTCTGGAAAATCGATAAAAAAATCATAAAACTTTGAGGGAATGTCTCAAATCTTTGTGAAATTTTGTGTGACTTGTATAGAAAAATCTGTAGATGAGCATGTTTTGGTTTAATGCTTTTCAATCGTGGTTTCGTGGTTCGTGGTTCTTGGTTTTGGGTGGTTGATTCTTGTCTCTGAGCTTCGCCGTAGGACGAAGTACCTTCGCCGTAGTACCTCGCCGTAGGTATAGAATAAGAGTATAAAGTCTTGAGAATGGCTGAGAGGCCGAAACAATTGTAGAGTTCTTTTTATATAGAAAAGAACTCGACAATTGTTTCGGCCTCTCAGCCATTCTCAAGAGATATAGAATAAGAGTATAAAGTCTTGAGAATGGCTGAGAGGTCGAAACAATTGTAGAGTTTTTTTTTTATATAGAAAAGAACTCTACAATTGTTTCGGCCTCTCAGCCATTCTCAAGAGTTATAGAATAAGAGTATAAATTCTTGAGAATGGCTGAGAGGCCGAAACAATTGTAGAGTTTTTTTCAATATATACTGTGAAACGTCAACAAAGTGTTTTATTATTCCTATACTAATATGTTTCACCAAGTGGTAACCACTCACACATCTAATTTAATTAAACAAATTCATGTTGTCATTTTTTAATGTCAACATGGTTTTGATGAATGCCAAACTGATAATGATTAATGCCAACTTGACTGTGACCAGTGCCAAGTTAGAGTTGAAAAGGTATACATTTTCTTTTGCTAACTTATTTCGTTATTTCAAGAAATTTTCTATTCGAGCAATTTTCCATTTGAGCAAT
The DNA here is from genome assembly GCA_951805005.1 of Othius punctulatus. Lineage (NCBI taxonomy): Eukaryota > Metazoa > Arthropoda > Insecta > Coleoptera > Staphylinidae > Othius > Othius punctulatus. The sequence continues at coordinate 17,877,527 of OX638141.1, forward strand.
TGTTATATTTTGAGCAATTGTTTTCGAGCAATTCTCTGCAATCTAGTCATATTAGCCTCAAAAGCAAAACCGCTTTGGCGGAAGTAAACTATATACAGGGTGAGTATGCATTAATAATTTTATTAATAATTACAGTTTTAGTACGATTTTAATATTAAGTTTTTTTTTTAATAAATTTAATTATCGATATAGAAAATTAATTATAAGATTAAACTAATAAAAAATTCTAAGGAAAGTAAGTAAGTAAGGCTTCAGAGAGATGGTATACCATGTTATATAAGGTATATACATAGTATATAAGGTATATACATGCTATGTATATACTATATACAGTTCAAACAAAAGTTTCATGGCTAATTTGCCACAATTTGACACTTTATATATTTTTTGTGATGCATCACTTTTTGAAATTGACGTGATCGATTCTTTTTTTAAATGGTAACCTAATTTTTTTCGATTAACAAATTTAATAGAATTTATTTTTTATTTTAAAGTTCGAACAAAAGTTTCATGGCTAATTAGCCACAATTTGACAATTTATATTTTTTTTGTGTTGCATCACTTTTTGAAATTGACGTGATCGATTCTTTTTTTAAATGGTAACCTATTTTTTTTCTATTAACAAATTTAATAGAATTTATTTTTTATTTTAAAGTTCGAACAAAAGTTTCATGGCTAATTAGCCACAATTTGACAATTTATATTTTTTTTGTGTTGCATCACTTTTTGAAATTGACGTGATCGATTCTTTTTTTAAATGGTAACCTATTTTTTTTCTATTAACAAATTTAATAGAATTTATTTTTCTCCTCACGAATATGTAGAAATACCATGAGGTTGCATGATAAAAATTTCTAAATAAATCGAGTTTAATGCTCGATGAAAAAATTGTGAAAAATTAAAGACTGCCTCGGAAAATAAATGAAACAAGTTCAACAAACACGATTTACGGATGTTAGTTTGTCGTTGTCGAGGTAAAACCTGGAAACAAGCAAAGGACCTAACAAATGAGAGAAAACAGTGGACAGAGTTCTACAAACTGTAGAACTAAAACCCCGACACCCAAGAGGGTACAAGGGGTCAATGATTAAGAAAGAAAGAAAGTTTGTCGTTATCAAATAAGGTTGTAAATTAAACTGTATTAAAAAGTGTTTCTCAATAATTATTGTACATTTAATAGAAACAAAACGCATCTGTTTTTCAAACAGAAACTGACAATAGTAAATCGTATCTTTTTAACTTGTTTTATTTATTTTCCAAAGCAAGCAAGCAAAATGAAAATTATATAAACATAAGTCTTTACGATACAGAAAGCATTGCCATAATTTTCTTTCTTTCTTCTAACAAAAGAAATTTTTGTCATGTAACCTCATAGTGTGTTTAGATATTCATGAAGTAAAAAACAACATTAAATTTGTTAATACAAAACATTAGGTTACCATTTAACAAATGAATCAATGACGTTATTTTCAAAAAGTGACGCGTCTCAAAAAAAACAATTGAAATCGTCAAATTGTGGGAAATAATCAGTCATCAAACTTTTAATAATAATAATAATAATTTTATTAATGCTTCTGACACTAGTACAAAAGGTTCCTAACAAAACGCATCGGTTTTTCAAACAGAAACTGACAATAGTAAATCGTATCTTTTTAACTTGTTTTATTTATTTTCCAAAGCAGTCTTTAATTTAAGACATTTTTGTCATCAGGTATAAAACTCGATTTTCTTAGAAATTTTTGTCATGTAACCTCATAGTATGTTTAGATATTCGTGAAGAGAAAAACAATTGCTATTAAATTTGTTAATAGAAAACATTATGTTACCATTTAACAAATGTATCAATGACGTTATTTTCAAAAAGTGACGCGTCACAAAAAAACAATTGATATCGTCAAATTGTGGGAAATAATCAGTCATCAAACTTTTAATAATTATAATAATAATAATTTTATTAATGCTTCTGATACTAGTATGTCTTACACAGGTCAAATTAAATTACACATCAAAAACAAACCAAAACGGTCTTACAAGGAATAGCATACATTAAAGAAAAAAAAAAACAATAAAACCTATAATCTAGTTTGGCTGGTTCCATCCTTCCCTGCATATATTGCAAACTCGCTCCATGTATAAAATGCTTCGCGCAATAGAGTGACTTTCACTTGAGATTTAAAATCTTTTTTTTAAGTTTGGTTCAAAATTATTTGATCAATTATTATTTTCTAAATCTAATTCTTATAATTTTTCTAATTTTCTAATTCTAATTTTTCTAAAAATAATAACAAAGGCTGCAGACAGGTGGTTCCTTACTTTATACTCACCCTGAGTATGGATGAATATTCACTGATTTTGAAATTTGAAATTTTGTAAATCGTCTTCTTACTGTAATAATAACTGTCAAATGGGTGGAAACATCAGCGAGGCTCAAACTAGAAGAATTTCTAGTTTGAATTTCTACCTACAAGATTACTGACATACAACTACCTATATTTTGTACTTGAAGGATGAGTCCATTGTGAATTTCGTATTAACAACACCAGATATAATTTTTTTGCAAAAGCCTTAAAACTAGAGCCGGGAGCCACACAAAGGAGTATATGGCAAACATGATATCTACAGTATTTGATGAAATTAGCCTGGAAAAGATTTTATCATGTGTAATAGATAATGCAAGCAATATAAGTGCTTGGCTACTACTTGCAGACAAATATGTCCATATTTACAGCTGTATTACCCATTCACTTAACCTACTTATTGAAGACATAATAAAGTTGGATAATATTCTCTGTTTATAAAATCGAGCAGGAGGAATTGTCACACAAATCAAAGGCAGTCACATTCTAGCAGCTCACTTTGCAAACATTCAAAAAGAAAACAATATTAAGGTAGCTCTGAAGTTGCCAGTGAAAACCAGGTGGTTGAACCAGGTGGAAAACCAGGTGGAAATGCGGAAGAAAAGAAAATTATGGATATTCTTTCTGATCGTAAAGACTTTGGTTTATATAAATTTCATCTTGCGGCAAACATCCTGGATCCACGTTATCAAGGGCATAATTTGTCATGTTGATGGACTTGAGTTCATCAGTAACATTGCAGAGCACTTGAATGATATGGATGATGGAGAAGTAATGACCGACTTTGCAAAATACAAAGCAAAATATGGACTGTGGGCTAAAGAATTTGTTTGGAAATGTGCTCACAAAATGGATTCTATTGTTTGGTGGAATGGCATGTGGTTTACATCCGCTCTGTCTGCATTTGCTTCTGACTTTTTATTCTTTTCATTTCTTCATCTAACTTTTACAACTCTTAGCAGAAAATTTCAGCAATTTCAACTTTTCGTGAAAAGTTGCAAAAAGTTGCGTGATACTTTTGCCCGGAAATATGCGAAGATTGGCGATTGTTTTGCCATAAGACCATCGAAGCTCTGCCAATCTGTATAGCACACTACTTTGTTAGGCCAAGTTTCCTGTAGTGTTTGCAATATTCTCCGTTTCTATTAAGCTATCGCGAATGCTTCTCTAATCGCTTAGTTTTCGATTCGCTCTTTCGTTAAAGTTCGCTCTATCCGCTCCTGTAGGTGAGCGACTCCCGTCCAAGTAAAACATGATAGCAGGGAGAGTTTTCCGGTCGCGGAAAAGTTGCCACCGTTTTTCTTCCAGGGATGGCAGAGTGCCCCCTCACGGCCGGAATTAATTCTCCGGAAGTTTCGTTCTTTCATTAGCGGCGGGCGTGTGTAGGGGGGCGGCCACTGAGAGCGTGCGATGTTGGACCAGCGGGATTAACCAGCCGCTTATCGCCCGGACAATATGCCCGGGATAAATCACGCGAACAGGCCCAGATAACGGGAATAATGGGACGCGCCCCGTCGATGGGCCATTGTCGTTTGAATTGCTGCCCTGGGGGTGTCGAGCGGCGCGCGCCAGACCAGCCCGATTTTTGCCCCTCTTGATATGGGGAATTCGCGCGCTTTCCATCGATAATGCCCCGCGTAAATAATTTCGTTACAGCCGAACGGTGCTCATCGATTCTGCCCCGGGAACCGGCGTCGTCGCGCGGAATTAAATTTTTACGACTCTGCAGCTTTGTAAATTTTATTATTTATTATATCCGGGTAAAATATTTTACGACGCATCCTGAAAACTTTAACTGCCCCTTGACATGTAAGCGGCGGAAAAGACCCCGCCCTCCGCCATTCCTCTTACTCTGCCTATTTTTTCGCAAGAGTTTTTTCCGGCCCAAAAAGTTCCAGCGCAAAAATTAGTTAAAAATTTCCACCATCAATACGTTCTGGTAGTTAATTAGTTTCTGCTTCTTTAATTAGTTTAGTCCGATCATCGGCGCCTACATAACTATAAAATATTATGACAATTTTTTTTGTGTAATCAGAGGTTTGCCGTAGAGATATGTGACTTCGTTCACTGGACAACTATAAATTAAATCCCCCCTCCTGTCTTCACGCTCAAACGATTCGAAAGCGAATTATTCAAACACGCTTAATGGTCTTCGGCGGGGCATAAATTTTCAGGGCGGCGCACGGGTCGCGCCCCCGCCCCCACATTCGCATCAATTTCCCATCGTTCACTTGAAATTAATCGCGCCAATAATTCATCGATCCTCGGCCGCGCGTGAAATATGAAACAATAATTGCCGCCGCTTAATAGAATAGCGGCCGCGATGAAACGCGCGGGGGCTCTCCGGCTGCCGCCCCCACCTGCCCGTTAATTGAAATATTCAATATTAATTTAACAATTTATCGGCTGCGCCCGCGATGTATTATTTACAGTCGGTAATTGCGATAAACACGGAACTGTCGGCGGGCGGCCGGCGGTGGTCTGGAACCGCGCCTTTTCACCTGAATTTAATTAATAACGGTAATTGATCGGACGCAATACGATCGCATGTGCAATTATGAATATGATTTGAGGATTTGTATCAGTGGGTAATTAAGTGACGGCGCACAGTGTAGTATTATGCATATCTAGCGGGACAAAATTAAATATGACACTAAAATAGCAATCTATTATATGAATTTATTTACAACTGTGAAATAACTAACCTATATATAGAAAAAAATACATAATATCATAAATGCACACATTATCTCCACCACTACCACTACCACTACCAGAATCTTCAGAATCACTGGCTTCACTAGTAGAAGCATTACTGCAATTTCCTTGTGCCTCCTCTTTAGCTTGCTCATGGATATTTGGTGACTAAGGAGTTTTTGAACAGAAGGATGTATATCTGCTACATTATGCTGAAGAAATCAAAAGATTGTGCAGTATGTCCGTATTGGTGGTCGTCCTTGACACTTTTCTTGAATATTCAAGTCGATATTTCCGAATTTCTATATGGCGAGACTCCTGAGCCTCCTCGGACATTTGTTCGATAGGAAGTATGAAGTGCTGAATTACTTCTGGCCCATGCAACAAAATCTTGTGTAATGTAACGGGCATTGGATACCAATTATACAGTGATATGTATAAAGTGGCGGTCTCGTCGCAGTATTCTGTAAATGCAGGTATATATATATCTTATATCCACAGGTCAATGTGCGTAATATTACATTAAATCGGTCAATTAGAGACTGATCGACTCCTGTTATATTAGCAGCCAAAGCAGCATTTTTAAAAAATCTTCTAGCACTATTACCTTCATTCGTATTGCCTCCACATTGTTTCGTAGTGTCTAGCAATTGTCCTGTTTCCGACCTAAATTTTTCTATAATGAGTTTCTTTCTATTGGCTATCTTTAATTTGTCTTCAGGTGTACGGCATTGCCATTTTTGTATATCTAACCTATACGCAATATGTAACACACATTCCATAAGTCTTATTTGAGCATGTAATGTGGATAAGTCCCAAGAAAATGTCTGTGGATCGCTTATACATCGTCGAATTATTATTAAATTATTCATGTCTTTGGATGTTGCTTGACAAATATAGCACTTTTGAGTGGCTCTGTTGGACGCTAAAATGTTGCATATTTTCCCATCAACCATCGTCTCTTCAAATTTATGTTTGACTTCAAGAATAATTCCATTGCATTCTACCAAAGTTGGCAAAATTTCTAAAATTTGCCTCCTCACGTTTATACATTCCTCTAGAATTAATTGTTCAGCCTATTTGGCAAATCTAAATCTTGCAGGTCTACAGTAGGAAGTTGACGATGGCCGTGGATTTTGCCATAATATGTTTTTTTTGTTTGTTTCTCCAAGAACATATAACTGCAAAGGTACCAATGACGTTGCTAAAATATTTGAATCTTCGAATTCATTTGAGTTTGAGTTTGCATCCCCATTTGAATATCATTGTCAAATTCATTGGTAGTGTCATTTTTTCAACAAGAATACTATTCAAAACTTCGGCTTGCACAATACAAAGTCGTTTTAAAGTCAAATCAACTATTGATTGCAACTTAATTTCTGCCAATGAATCATTTAAGCAATCATCGTTAGGTGGATAGCACTTTATTTTGGCACTTTTTATTTGTTCATATGATGGGTATAATCTGGCCCTTTTGCCAGATTGCCTCAGCTTCATATTTGTAGCAAGAGTTAACTCGCTTAATGTATGATCTGTAAATAATCGTTTCACCTTTCTCGCTTTTGATTTCAAACCACTGGAGCTGAAATCTAATTTTCTCCGCCCACCTTTTCTTACACTATGTATACCACTTGTATGTACTGGTTGCATCGAGGTCATTTATGGTTACCGTGGTATTCAACCAATCATTATATTTTTTTAAGAACACATTCTTATTACAATGGCACGTCCTCCATCTTTTATTGAACCCAATCATAAATGAATGGGTAATCCGGTTCAATTCTTCAAACAGTCGTTGAGAACAGTGGTGTATGTTGAATTTCATTTTCAGATAATTCACAAGTGTATGTTCCGGCTTAACAGAAGATGTTCGGCTGTTATCATCCTCATTTCTTAACACTTCGAAAAATTCATTTTTTGATACGCTTTCTAGCATACCTATAAAAATACAGATATTTTGGAAAAACGCAAGTTGTTGCATTCAAATTTTATTGTATACAATTGGTATGACTTCTAAAATTATAAAAAAGAACAAATCATGATGTACAAATGTGTACAAAAAGTTTGGCTGTCTAAAGAATTCACTACTTCTAGTTAATTTTAGACTATTTTTCCAATCCATTTCAACGGTAGTTCTTTAATTATTCATGGTTAAAGAAGCTTTTTTATACACTAAATATAAACTAAATACCTTCACGTATATTATCCATGATGAAAATGTTAACTCAAATAAATACGATAGCAGTAAGATCTTAAGAACTTAATGCGTAGGAAACCACAGGAAACTGATTATGAAATGAGCAGAACAAAACCCTATTTTGTCCGCAGATTGACGCTAAGAGTGGGCGCCTACAGATATTATATTTTGTAAATGTCTTATTTAGTGTGTCACCTCTATGTTGAGTGAATAATAATTGCATATATTGCATACTGTTTTTATGTATTTTGACCCGCTAGATTCGCAAAATACTACACTGTGCGGCGGCGGGGGCGGCGGCTGCGAGCTTAACAATTGACGCATGATTATTTCAAATCATATAAATATGAGCCGCGTCTTGCGGCTACAATTCTTGCACCAAGCAAAGATTTGTAAATAAGAAATAAATCAATAATATTCTCGATTTTTGTATGTATTAATTATTTTAAAATTTTACTTTCAATAAACCAAATGTACATTTTTTTTAAGTTTCTCTGTCACCGGCGAAGTTCAATGTCTGGACACATACAGCTGCCCAGAGGCTAATCATGGATAGCCATAAACACTTACGAATGTATATTTTTATAATAGTAGATTATACCACGAGTCAATAATAGCCATTATTGCAAGTAGTATACTCTACTTTATCTACGACTAAATAGGCTAATAGGAAAATGAGTTTCCGTTCTTTGTAAGACGCCATTCGTTGAAGGTTGCGTACGTTTTATTGTAAATGAATTTCGACGTTTCTGGTATCAAGGAAGATGTTGTTGCTGTAGCTACAATTTCTGGAGGTGCACAAGTAAAACACTCTTCATTTTCATCCATCTAAATACAAATACACAAACACTACGTGTTTGACAGTGACACTTTTGAGTTTGTGTATTTTGTTTCCATGGTATTATTTAATTTGAGATTTTTTTTAATTGGACTGCAAGAGGGAATAAGTACTATTAATCCCAAGTCATTATTCCTTAAGGTAATAATATATAGCATTATACTGCAAAAACCTCAAGTTACCTCTTACATTATAAATTAGTCGTAGATAAAATAATAAAACTGACATCGGCAAATCATAGCGCATGTTATACGTATTAGTGACTGATACTGATTACCTGTAAAAAAACTGTTTACTAATAATTATTTTACTCTATGGTTTTTTTGTATGTATTTGTGTCACTTATTTAGTAGAATAAACCAATACTATTTCCCAACTGCACCAACAGAAAATTTAAGACTGATTACCAATAAAAAACTTTTTACTAATAATAATTTTACTCTATGGTTTTTTTGTATGTATTTGTATCACTTATTTAGTAGAATAAACAAATACTATTCCCCAACTGCACCAACAGAACATTTAAGAATACCAATCTCAAGAGAGAAATATGATGTATTTTTTAAACGAAAGAAGCACTCGATTAGTTTATTTGTTAATTTATGTTTTAAAGTTTAAATATTTCCATGAAATGAAAACGAGACGCCAAACGTAAGATTTTGATTTGTCAACTTACTTTCTTATTCTCATTTTTACTCATTACAATTTCATTAGGGATAATAACTAAACTATTCATGCATTGCTTTCGCTAGCTATTAATCTGATTCTGATAGTCGCAGTTATCAATCCTATTACCATATCTTCAACTCAACGTTATTTCGTCGAACCGCTTTTGAAATGCATGATCATAGTTAGAAATATTGATTAAAATACGTAGAATAATCAGTCTATTATTACTCCTCCGTCTTTTTCCTACAACATCTAACATTTCAATTTTCTGTCCGAACCCATTGTGTTTGCTTTGTTTTTCACGCCACACTTGAAAAACTAATTAGACATTTTTTTTTTCTGTAACGAATATTCCATCAAAGCCAACTTATTATACATCTTTGGATTCAGAAAAATAATCTCTACCAGAAAAAAAAAAAAAAGAAAATATATGTAACCATTTAAAAAAAAAAGTTGACTATCGCTGGAATCAAAGTTCTTTTGCAACTTTGTAGGGCCCCTTTGTAGAACATGAGGAGCCATTTAATCTTTTTTTATTATTTTGAAAGCGGCCAATAAATAAAGGAGTTATGGCCAGCGGTGTTTTTTAGGAGACACCCTGTATGTGAACCAAATCATGGGGGAGATAAATATGGAAACACGGCCAATAAGCACTGGATACAGGAACATGAAGAAGGTCAACGTACAACAGTACGAATTTGCCGATGATATTGCGATACTAACTAACAGCTAAGAAGAATTGCAAGAAAAACTATCAGTGTGGAACAGGATACTTACAAAGCATGGGATGAAGATAAATACAGAAAAAAACAAAAGTAATGGCAGTATCCGAGGAGGAGGTTAAGATGAGAATCAATGTGGACACCAAAGAAATAGATCAGATCAAACAGTACAATTATCTGGGGGTGATAATACAAGATAATGGGCTACAGGAAGCAGACATCAACAATAGACTAATGAATGCGAACTAACTATACTACACGCTGAGCAAGGACATAGGGGAGAAAAAGGAAATATAACAGAGCACAGAAATAAAAGTATACAAAATGGTATATAGACCGCTACTCACATATAGCAGTGAGACATGAACACTAAATAACAGGCAAAAGAAAACGACGAAAACGGCGGAGATGAAATACTTACGGAGAACATATGGAGTAACGATCAAGGACAGAATAAGGAGTGAACAAATCAGAGAAATCCTACAAGTAAAAAGTGTTATAGGTATAGGGTAAGTTTATAGGGTACGTAGAGGAAAGACAACTGGGATGGTGGGGTCACGTACAAAGAATGGATAAGACTACACAAACCAAAGAAGTATGGGAAGCGAAAGAGCAAGGTAAAAAGAAAAGAGTCATGGGAGGACGTAGTCGTACGTATTTTACGAAATACTGAAGAAGAGGGGAATACAAATCGGAGAAGCAGGAAGAGTAGCAATGGACCGAGGGAAATGGAGAGAAACGATCAGAAAATAGACAGCAGAAAGCGAACTAACCCTACACCCACAAGGGTAGAAAGGGATATTGACTATACAGGGTGGTCACTTTTACGACGCCCACCATTAGGATATTAAACGGAAATATATACAGAGTTGGTCAAATGGGATAAAAGTTTTCAATTTTGTGCCTGTCAATATACTGAAACGAAATCCGGGATATCTTGCATAGTTCCTGAAATATCGCTGAAAAACTGAAAAAGTGCGCTTTCCTTTTCCTTTTATAACTTTTTTATTTTTGAAGGAAATTTTACGAAACTTGACACTCTTACATTTTTCGACGTCAGTTTTCTGATCACAGTGCCAAACATTTTCTGCCCCAACTAGATGCCCAAATTTTCGTAGTCAACTTTGATTTTCTTATGGCCGCAATATTGGATTTTAATAGCATTCAAAAGAGCGAGAAATTCCGATTTCAACCATGTATAACACATGGGTAATCTGACAATATTTACTACCAAAAATCGATAATATATAAATTTGTTGCAAAAATCAAACTGCTGTGGACTGCTCTAAAGATCAAGTTGCCATGAAATAACAAATTTAACATTTCTTCATACAAAGAAAATAACTTGTAAGTAATTTTATTGCGTATAAAGTGCAAAAAAGGAGATAATATTTTTGATCCGATAGCCCAATAAAGATCGATTATATATATATATATATATTTGATTAGTAAAAATGGCAATACTTAAATACGCTAAATTTTAATTTAAGAATAGTATTTGATCAGATTATTTAATGAATACAATATGATTTGCAATCTTGGCCAGGGCTCTGTAAGATATTACATTATATAGATTGTACATGTATTTTTTTTTCATGTTGTGGATAGTATCTTGTCATTTTTACTAATCAAAGATATTATCTTATAATATAAGATATAAGAACACACTGAAACCACAGAAGGAAATATCAGTTGAACCTAACAGGAAATGCAATCAAAGCATACAACAAATTAAGCGAAAACATAAAATCAAGTAGTGTCAAAAAATTGAAGCAAAAAGTAACAAAAGTGAACTGCTGTCAAATGCTTCAGAATAATACCAGCTCCAATCCTTTAGCCCAGAAGCAGTCCAAATTGGTCAGCTGTTCGTGACGAAGAGTGGAGTTTTTTTTTACATTGTATTGACTTATATATAAATGTATACTTATATTAATAAACATTTCCGAAAACAAAAATCTCCCTTTTTGCACTTTATACGCAATCAAATTACTCAGAAGTTATTTGCTTTGTATGAAGAAATGTCAAAATGGTAATTTGTTATTCCATGGCAACTTGATTGTTAGAGCAGTTTGATTTTTGCAACAAATTCTTAAATTATCGATTTTTGGTGGTAAGTAATATCAGATTACTTGTGTAATATATAGTTGAAATTGGAATTTTTCGCTCTTTTGAATGTTATTAAAATCCAATATTGCGGCCATATGAAAATCAAAAGTTGATTATGAAAATTTGGGCATTTAGTTGGCGCAGAAAATGTTTGGTACTGTCATCAGAAACCTCACAGCAAAAAATGTAAGAGTGTCTAGTTTCGTAAAATTTCCTTCAATAGTTAAAAAATTATAAGAGGAAAAGGAAAGTGCACTTTTTCAGTTTTCAGCGATATTTCAGGTACCTACTGTACAAGAATCCCGGATTTGGTGTCAGTTTTTGAAAGGCACAAAAATACGAAACTTTTATCCCATTTGACCAACTCTGTAAGTATTTCCGCTTAATAGATCCTAATGGTGGGTTTCGTAAAAGTGACCACCCTGCATACATTAAAATTAAAAGTTACAATTTTTCTTAAAATGCTATAAAAAAGTTTATAACGTTCTAGAAAAACGCAATTGTGTATTTAATCCATTTCATATATATTTTATAAAAATAGTTTATACTTAAATATATAAAATAAAAATAATCAATGTAGATCGTTAATTTTGTCATAATTCCACAAATGTTGACGGGTAATGATACTTTACATACAAGTTGAATGGAGGGTGGGTGGGTGGGTACACTATAATCATCCCCTCAATTGATTCGAGGGCAATAGAAATAATGAATTTACTGATATCTAATCATAGTTTTATAGGCTGATTATTTTTCTGTGGACGATATAATAATAGGTGGCAAGAAATTATGGGTCAAAAAATTAAAACAATTCAATTTCAAAGTCATAGATGATCAAAATTGATGACACATTCAATTTAGTGACTCTATTGTTATTTCAAGTCAAATATGGTCAAAATTGATGGTTCAATTTACAGGCTCGATTGTTGTAACTGAATTACACGAATTTTTATCATGCGAAAATTTTGTTATTGACTTGCTTTCTGAAGAAATTTTAAGAAGTATGGTACGGTATTTATATAATTTATACACCGTATGTTCTCCGTCAATTTAGTGACTCGATTGTTATTTCAAGTCAAAGATAGTCAAAATTGATGGTTCAATTTACAGGCTTGATTGTTGTAATTGAAGTACACGAATGTTTCTCATACGAAAGTTTGGCTCTTCTTTTGCTTTTTGAAGACCTTTTTACAGGTTCCTATGGTACACTATTTATATCATTTATACACCGTATGTTCTCCGTTCAATTTAGTGACGCGATTGTTATTTCAGGTCGAAGGTGATCAAAATTGATGGTTCAATTTACAAGCTCGATTATTGTAACTGAATAACACGAATTTTTCTTATAAGAAAATTTGGTATTATTTTGTTTTTTGAAGAAATTTTAAGAAGTATAGTACACTATTTATATAATTTATACACCTATGTTCTGCGTTTAATTTAGTGACTCGATTGTTATTTCAAGTCAAAGATGGTCAAAATTGATGGTTCAATTTACAGGCTCGATTGTTGTAACTGAAGTACACGATTTTTTCTTATGCAAAAATTTGGTATTTTGTTTGCGCAATTTTAAGAAGTACAGTGTTTATATAATTTATATGCTGTATGTTCTCCGACTCCTAGTTGATGTCTCGTGTGGTGCGGATGTAAACGGGATCCCATTAGCAATCCGAGTGTTTCTCTTCAGTTAACGTGTTAGCTGGGGTGTTTGGGCTTGTAACTGTCGGGGGGCTCCTCTCGTCTTCTCGGTGACATTCATCATCCGGCAAATGTCTGTATCAGCGAATACGGTGGGGTAATCAGGATTAATAGGCGCTTCCCCGTGCGACGAGGGCGCACATAGATCATCGCACCCCCCGGCCATCCATCCGGGGTACTCGTCCTGCGCCCGAATTACCATTAACTTGGGGAACGATATTTTTCGCCGGCACGCACGAACGCCCTGCATTTCTCGCATAACAGAGCCGTTAACGATGCGAACGAATTTACGACCCCGCCGTGATAATTCTCGGCGATCACGATCCCAGGCGGCCGTGCCGTTTGCGGCCGGGGGGCCAGGCATTGGGGTGGCCCCGCATCTACCCGATGGGCCGGGGCGCGCGGCGCCGTTGATTTATCAAGAAAATATTCGAGCTTAATCTGATTAAGGGGCGGAAATCGTGCCGTTAGGACGGGAAAAAAGGACATCCGCCCGGATCGTAAATTAAGGGGACAAACATGAAATTTCAGAATTAGCCGATTGTTCCGGGAAATTTCCATAAAGCGGGGCCACGCCAAGAAACTTTTCCGACATAATTAAAAGAGTATCCGCCCGGCGGGGACGCAATTATGACGATATTTCAGTTTCAATTGGGAATTCGCCACGGTTCATCGGTTCGTGCGAGTCACCAGCGCGCTCCTATAATGAAAAATGCCCCACATAAATCACGGAGACTCGCTGACTCGCCGTCCTCCGCCAGGACTTGGATCGATCGTCTCAGCCAATTGGAGACGCCCGCATTTTTGAGTCCAGTCTATAATTATCCAATTAAGTCGGGCACACATCCTGCCACATTAAAAATTCAACAATAAACTCGTACGGAATCATTAGGGCGAACAAGTATCAACTTAACGGAATCATGTGTCTTATAAAATCGTTAAAACGAACCAATCAATCGATTATCATTATTCCAATTAAATAATCGTCTGTTTTATTAGATTGAATTGAACTTGATTCAATACGAACTACCCTGTATGAATTTCAATATTTTTACGAAATGCAACTCATTAATGTACATAACATTTGTATAATACAATTTTTGCCTATTATTATTATAATCTTTCTACTTTTACCTTTGGTGTCTAAGAGATGTTATCGTTTCTTCATCTATTTTCGTTTATCATTTGGTTCATTGGTTTCTTGTTTCTTGCTATTTCGTTCACTTGTGCATTGGTTATTCCCCTTTTATTAAATGTTTCCAAAATTTTTGTCCCATTTCTTTTTTGGTCTTCCGACTCTTCTCTTTCCTGTTATACTTGTTTCCCATATCTTCTTTGTTTGGTTGTTGTCTTCTCTCCTGATTAGGTGTCCTAGCCATTGTAATTGTCTATTTTCTAAGTGTTTATTCTTTCTCTTGCAGTGTATCTCCTATCGGAGGTTTGCTATCATCACATTCGAACCTTAGTGGCCGCTCGGAATAATTAGGTGTTGCTGCAGCCAAACCAGTCTCTTAGGTTTTTGAGCCAGGACATTCGGCGTCTGCCGATGTTCCTCTTTCTTATGATCTTTCTTTATGAATTGTAGCTGCGCGTATTTGGGTCCTCTCATTATGTGGCCTAGGTATTGTAACTTTCTCTTCTTGATGGTGTGAATTATTTCCAATTCTTTTTGCATTTTATTTAACACTTCAGTGTTAGTTACCTTGTCTGTCCATGGAATGGACATGGAAACACCACATTTCGAAGGCATTCAGTTTGTCCAAGTGATTCTTCTTGAGAGTCCATGTTTCAACCCCATACAGTAATATAGAAAAAACGCAGCATTCTTGTTCTAAGTTCTAGGCTTAAACCCGTACGAGCGTAGAGCTTTTTCATTTTCATAAATATTGATCTCGCTACTTCAATCCTTGTTTTAACTTCTTTTGTTTGGTTACCTGTTGATCTATCCAGGTTCCAAGGTATCTATAAGTCTGCACATTTTCTATGGCTGTGTTCCCTACTCCCACTTGGCTGTTGAAATTATTCTTAGTACGTTAAAAAAATATCCGAAGTTCAGAGTTGAAACGGAATCTTACTGGGAATTTTTCAATTGGATTATCTAGGGTTTACAGGAGAATCCTGCAATCTAAAAGAAATTTGAAAACATCCTCTTATCGTAATCCTTAAGGATTGAGGCAATCCAGAAACTTTTTGATAATATTGAATTCCATTCAGGGCTCAAGAGCACTCTGGAATCTATAAGGTATTCAGAAAACATCCTGAATTCAATTAGATTATCCTGTAATGATAATAATATAACAATGTGGCCACACATTCCCACAGACCTTGTATTAATATTCAAGAATATATGCATGGCACAGATTCCTGCACTTTCCACCAAATTTCTTGTCATCAACCCCGAATCTTGTTGATGGTTTTAGTTGTTTTTTCTTTCAGGAGTCTGAGGCACTTGGCTGTTGAAATTATTCTTAGTACGTTAAAAAAATATCTGAAGTTCAGAGTTGAAACGGAATCTTACTGGGAATTTTTCATTTGGATTATCTAGGGTTTACAGGATAATCCTGGAATCTAAAAGACATTTGAAAACATCACCTTATCGTACTCCTTAAGGATTGAGGCAATCCAGAAACTTTTTGATAATATTGAATTCCATTCAGGGCTCAAGAGCACTCTGGAATCTATAAGGTATTCAGAAAACATCCTGAATTCAATTAGATTATCCTGTAATGATAATAATATAACAATGTGGCTATATATTCCCACAGACCTTGTATTAATATTCAAGAATATATGCATGGCACAAATTTTTGCACTTTCCACCAAATTTCTTGTTATTTTCATTTGTTTATTTAGCCAAAATTTTGAGTATTTTTACATGCAAGAACAATTTTCAAATTGACTTTTAAAAATCAAATAAGAAAAATAAATATTTAAGGGTAGAAAGACCTAAGGATTATTATCCCTTTGAAATGTAAATATTATCTATTGTATAACTACTTGTGATTAAATTCAATTCCATTTAGCAAAAATTTGCTAAAAATCGGCAGGTTATTTTTGTTTTGTAATAATTTAGCATGCAAGAAAAAAAAATCATTGAAAATATTTTTCACTCATTGTATTTGGTAAAATTGCTTAATTGCAATAAAGTTGGGCAACGTAACGCTGTAGCTAGACGCATTTTTAACACACATTGAAAAAGCCTATTATAGTCTATTATACTATATAGCATTGTGACAGCGTTGCAATATGTGCAAAAAAAGTTGGGTTATCGTATGCTCATGGCATGGATGTTGTAAGTAACTACTGATCTTATCTCTCTACTATTTAAGAGGATTCCAGTTCGTTTTTCTTGCAAATGTCCATATTTTCCGTTATTAAAATATTTGAAAAATTCAAACTGTTTGTCACTGTCAGTGTCTGTCAGTTTGACCAATAGGTACAACTTAGAACCATTTAGTGATAGATAACAGTGGTGCCAATACACTGTCATTTTTACAGCGAAATGTGCAAAATAAGTTGGGTTATCGTATGCGTATGGCATGGATGTTGTAAGTAACTACTGATCTTTTCTCTCTACCATTTTAGAGGATTCTAGTTCGTTTTTCTTGCAAATATCCATGTTTTGCGTTATTAAAATATTTGGCAAATTCAAACTGACACTGACAGTGTCTGTCAGTTTTACCAATAGGTACAACTTAGAACCAATTAGTGATACATAACAGTGGTGCCAACACACTGTCATTTTGACAGTGAAATGTGCAAAATAAGTTAGGCATGGCATGAATGTTGTACGTAACTACTGATCTTTTCTCTACCATTTTAAAGGATTCTAGTTCGTTTTTTTGCAAATATTCATGTTTTGCGTTATTAAAATATTTGACAAATTCAAGCCGTTTGACTCTTCAGTTTTGCCAATAGGGAAAACTTAAAACCATTTAGTGATAAATATCAGTGGTGCCAAAACACTGTCATTTTGACAGTACACATGTCAACTAAACGGAGTGTACCTATTTGCATATCGTTCCATTGTTGATACAGGTATGTTTGAACATTCGATAATTGTGCCTCGTCTATACAAATCGGCAGCTAAAATTGCCAAGAGCGTAAAGGAGGATGGGGCCAGCGTTAAAGGACTTGTCTACGAGAGAAAACATCCAGTACGTTATTTTTTCTAGGTTATGTTTAATCACGCGTTTGCAATGTATACTTTTTCTAGAACATCAAAGCTCTCTCGCACTGGTAGTGGAGACACTGCAACGATCAGAGCAAATCAACATATCTTCCTCGAGTTTTCTATATATTCTCGTATGGATGATTTTCAAGAACATTTTTAGGGTATGACTCATGAGTGCAATGGTGGGATAATCTGAGCATTCTCTTGGGTTGGGTTTCTTGGGAATGAGCACAAAGGTTGACAGTAGCCATTGTTTAGGGAGTTCCCCTTTCTCGTAGACAATGTTCAATAAAGGTAAATCAAACACTTGGTTGAAGTTTCACTATATTAATAGAATTTACCTACAATCGTTTTGGTCACACGACCATTGTCAAGAGTAACAGAGATACTGATCTCTTTAAATCAATCTGTTTGATGATTCTGTTTGAACCAAGTGTTTCATTTACCTTAATTATCATGTTTCACCAAGTGGTATCTACACATACTTTCAACTTAATGTTTAATAAGTCTAGCACAATATCAATTACGTCGTCGTCAAACATTTTAATAAGCTCTATTAGGTATTTGGTCAGGTCCGACTCAATTGACGCATCATGACTCTGTCTGAGTATGGTGTAAAGCTAAGAACTGATCCTGTAATTTTCCTATCCAATATCACGCCAACTCCATATAGATGTTTCGGGTCGTTGTTACCTGAGTAATAAAATGTTCCATTACTGGTTTTGCAGCTGTCACTTCCTGGCCATCACTTACTCCTAATATATTTACGTTTAACCTTGTCATTTCCATTACTATGTTGTCTAATTTTCCTGTTGCGAAAAGACTTCCTGCATTCCATGTTCCTACCTTGAAATTTTTTGTTGTTGATTTCACAATTTTGTTCGCCACTGTTCGCCCAGGAGATCCGATTGGGGAACTTTTTACTCCGGAATAATTTGTTTTGAACATTGTCATGATTGTGATGATTATACTATGGGTACCATTCTAGGTCTTTAATGAAGTGGTTTCCCGTTGCCTTCTGCATCCATATGCCGTTGACCACTTCATGGCTCATCCGCCTTTTGGGACGATTTCTCATCCCAAGGGCAAAATAGTGCCCTTCTATTGCTAGTTCATCCACCTACGCTGTTGACTAACAAGAGGGATATGCTTATTCCGGCAGATGCTCGGTCGACAGAGCCTCGTTTGTTTTCCAGCAGGGTGCACCGCGTGCAGGAGAGGTTGTCATTTGGGTTTGGCATTTTCTCACCATCGCCATCACCCCTTACACCCCAATCTGTTTATCGAGTTCTACCATTTTCAGTTCATTTCTGATGTCCACATTTCTCACTCTATCTAGTTTTGTTACTACGTATACTTTCCTCAGGTTTTCATTTCAAGTGCTTGGATGTTGCTTTTTGTCTCTTGTTGAGTATCCACGTTTCACAGTCGTGGAGTAGGGTAGGTACAAATAGTACTTTGTACATTATAAGTTTTGTTTTCTGGGATATTTTGTTGTTGTTTAGTATATTTTATTAATTGTGTGAAAGGTCCTTGTCGTTGCTTATTCTTATTCTGCTGTTTATTCCTGTTTCCATATTCGCTTTCCTTTAAATAATTTGTCCTAAGTATTTTATGTGTTCTAAATTTGAGCAAGAATTGATGATTCAAAAACAATATGTGTATCTGTACCATGTGAAGGACCAAAAAAATTGAAGATAAGAAAAATATTTTACGTATTTACAATTATCTACTTTAAAGTATGCTAACTCTCTAACTCTATAGTTGCATTAAATTTTTCAATGTTCACTTATTGGAATGCACAAACAGTGCAAAAATACTGATTAATTTAAAAATAAACTCAATTTTGATTTAAATCAATGATTTATTTTTAAAAAATCAGTTCATTTAAATCATGATTAAAATCGCACCAAACCTAAAAAATACTCGTTGGATTAATTGATTTCAGTGTGTATCTCTGAGTGGTTGTAAGAAATCCTCATGAATGAACATGAATAATATTCGACAACTTGATGTGCAAAATTTAACTCGCAAAAAAATAATCTCGATTCCATTTTTCTTTCACACGTCCACAGTTTGCCAATGTTCCCAATCATCCCATTCGAAGGCAGTTAATGTTTCAATTGTGTCTGTTTAATCCCCGGCCGGAAGCTGTCGTTCCGACGGGGCGAAATTTATCAGGGCCCCGGGATCGAGCAGACACGTCCCGGTGATAAATGTTGGAAAAAGTTCCCCACGCCACCGCCAAACGGCTGTCGTTAAATTCGCCGATCATCGACGTCGTTGCGCATTCGAAATTCGCCCCCGCCGAAAGAGCGCCAATCGGGGTCGAGCCCCCTTCGGGCAACTTTCATATTGTGCACGCCAATTTCGGGGTGACAAATCGGCGGGGCGAGTTTTTCCCGGGGGCGACTTGCGTGAACCTGCGTCCGGAAATCGGGTCAGGGCCGCTTGTTTGGCCGTAAAGTAATGAGAACTCGCCGCCGGAACAACGGAAACGACCCAATTAATCCCACACACAATCAGGCAGTCCTGGAAATTAAGCCCCGAAACAGGGGAGGCTCCTGGTAAATATCGCGATTGTTTTACCTGCTGCTACAGTTAATGTACACAATTCGAGATGAAACAACAATAAAATGTGCTTTGTTTGTATTTAGGCTTTCGCAAATTCGAAAGCATACTGCATAGTAGAAATGTCTTTGATTAGTAGAGATGGGCTATGAGGGCTATAGCCGAGGGCGGCAAAATCCAGAGGCATCAAATTTTTACACATCAAATACATCAAATACAAGAAGTAAAGCATCTAACTACCTCCTTTAACTTCAAAGATTAGAAACGACTCTTTTGTCGGGGCCAGGGCGACAAAATCTACGGGCGGTAATTTTTGGAAAAATTCCAAAGGCACAAGTGACAATAAAAAATAAATATATAAATAAATTAATAAATTTATATAAATTACCTACGAAAAAAGACAAATACAAGAAGTACAGCATCTAGCTACCTCCTTCAACTTCAAAGATTAGAAACGACTTTTTTACCAATTTTATGCTGAGATATGTTATCTTGTTTTAACTTATAAAGTAATAAACTACAATAGTCTGAGATCAATCAATCAACCGTATCAGTATACAATGCACAAGAACAAAATTTAACATTTATGAAAATTGAGCACCAATCAAAGCGAAAGTAACATAGTATAAAGATGAGACGAACAGAAAAAAAAAACGAAAAATCCAGTCAGATGAAACCAGAGCATGAGATGTTGAATTGATTGGTAGAGAAAATTTCAGAATCAATCAAGAGTACTAAAATTCTTTAAAAGTTCAACATCCAAGAAGCACTTTGACATTGTGTGCAAAGCTTCAGTAGGTACCCTTAGAATATTTTATTTTTACAAAAAAATTCACTTTAAATTCTATGAACATTTTATTTAGTCGTAAATATTACTAACTTTGTCAATTGAACAAGTATCATCATACTACAAGAATTATTGGAATGTTTTTGGACGTTTTCGCTTTCTTTGTTTTATCTCTTTCATTTAACTGCAGTTTGTACTAAAATTTGTTTCTGTTGATATTAGAGTTTGAATGGCGGTCTTGTAGCTTCAACGAAACAATTAACCTTTAAGACTCGTACAAACGAGTCAATTTAAGGTCTGAATTTTAATCGAGTTTCTTGCACGCACCCTGTGGTGGCGAACTGCCACCGGTGGTGTTTTTTCACGCCGGCTGCCACGAATCGGGCGTATGTGGGGCAGCTCCGCTTCATATAATATGCACCACGGTATCAATCACACCAACAAACATAACCTATAAATCGGGGCAAATGACAGTGACATACATAGGGGCACGCAAAGCACAGGCGGTAAATGGCACCCACGAAGGCGTCACGCTGTGATTCAGTTAGCGCCGCGTATGTGGATCGATCGTTAATTAGTCGAGGCTCCTTTGTGGGTCGCCTATGTACTTGTATTTAAATCCTAGCAAATGGTAAAATTGATTTTTTTGTACCTTTTGCTTATTTTAATTATAATACACATAGACATAAGCCTATCAGCAATCCTATCAGATACATCTAGATTTTGAGTATCATAGAGTTGCTATGCAAAAATGGCCTCTTTATAATTGTTCTCTCAAATATGATCACTGTTGAAGTTGTTTTATTACAAACAAACAACCAAATTTGTTTTGTTTAGAGGCCATATGAAAGGCCGAAAGTACAAATCGTGGAAACTGTTTAGAAGAAGTTTTTTACCTCTTGAAAAACAAATTAACCATTTTTACAAAGTTATAATCCTCCCAAGAAGAAGGTAATAAAAACAGAAGATAAATTAGGAATGATGGTAAATCATATTTATGCCATTAAGGCAGTTAAATTAACATATCCGACAATTTTAGAATATTTTAAAGAATATCTGATGCAACAGCAAAATGGCTAGACGCGTTGCTCATTGAAAAATGTACCATTTTGTGTTGGTTCTTATATTTGAACAAATTCTTGAAGTCGCTTCAGGAGTTCATCAATTGCTTCAGAGTGAAAATTTTGATTCATTTAATGCTTCTCTTGTATTAAAACTTTAATTGTAATCTTTGAAACTCTGGGGGAATATGAACAACACTTTGATAAATTATATAAAAATAAATCAATTATATAGTTTAAGTAATAATTGTACGTCCTTAATCTTATTACCTAAATGTTGTAATTAATGAACCTTAATATGAGAAATATCACAGACATAAATTTTAGTTCGAACTGCAGTCCAAAACGTCCAAAAACATTACAATCATTCTTGTAGTATGATAATACTTGTTCAATTGGCAAATGTTTGAAGTAATATTTATGACTAAATACTAGATAAAATATTTATAAAATTTAAAGTGAAATTTTCCGAAAAAGTATAATATTCTATTGTACGTTGATGTTTCGGGTATGGATGATCTGTATTTGATTTTTTAGATTTTTTATATTTCTGATCAGTTTTTGCCAGTTTTGATGTGATATAAATCAATTGATTTACATCACGATTTAAAACATATGATTTTTGTTTCTAATAAATTATTAAATTTGAACAAGAATTGATGACTAAAACAAATTTCTGTGTATCTGTACCATGTGATGGACTAAAATATGAGAGAAAAGAAGAATATGTTAGTTATTTACAAATATCTACTTAAAAGCATGCTAACTCTATAGTTGCATTAAATTTTTCATTACTTACTTACTGACTGCACAAACAGTATGAAAATTTGAGTAATTGAAATGATTAATTAAAAAAAACTTAGATTTAAATCAAGGATTTATTTTAAAAATTCAGTTGATTTAAATCATGATTTAAATCAATGATTTATTTTAAAAATTCACTGGATTTAAGTCACAACAACCATGCGAAATTTGGAACATTTAATAAAATTTCTGGAAATATAAAAATATTATAGCTTACTGTAAAATTTGAATTTTTTCCCAAAGTTTTAGATATTACCGTAACTGTTTCAGAGATTACTGTCAAATTTTCATCTATTACCAAGTCTTAGACCAAAGTCTACTGCCAAACTTGGAATTTTTATTGCAAAAGTTGTAATTCTGCCAAAATTCCAAGACTACAGGCATCTTTACAATTTTTACTAAAATTTCAGTCATTACAGTCAAAATTCCAAAAGTTGTATCCAAATTTTCAATTGTTAATAAAATATCAATCATTGGACTCAACATATCAATGATTACTGACAAGATTTTATTTAGTGTCAAAATAAAAATTATTACTATCTAATTTTCAACTTTTCTACCAAAACTACAAATATTGCAAGATTTTTTTTTGTATTTATAATAAAATTTCAGTACAGTCGAACTTCCAAAAAATGTAGCCAAATTTTTAATTGTTAGTAAACTATCAGTCATTATAGTTAAAATTTCAAAGATTACTATCAAATTTTCAATTAATATGTAATTATTTCTGTTACAAGGTTTACAAGTATTTACAAGTTTACAAGGTTTACAAAATCATACGTTTGCATATTAAATATGTTTATGTTTATATCGAAGGTGCAGTTTTGCTTCTGGCAACTTGTTAATGTAATTAATTGTCTTTTTGACAATTTATTTATTTTGTCTTATGTAAAACTGTTAAGTTATAGCATAAATAAAGTATTATTAAGGTTAAAATGCCCATGTTACTATCAAAATTTTACTAATTTCTGCCCAAATATCAAACACTAATGTTAAAATGTCTATCACTCGGTCATGTTAAAAAAACTGTAAAAGTTTTAAAGCTATTATTTTAATTTATTTAATATATATTTTGTATAGTTCATGTCAGATTTGAATACAAGCCTATAGACAATGCTCGTGATCATTTGAGGAAGAGTCTGTTTTAAATAGTTAGAAAATCGAGTATCTAGCTTTATGAATTGACAGTATAGATTATTATTAATCACTGACATTTTTCAAAATTTATTTAATGCATATTTTATATATTTCATGCATGATTTGTATATAGTATATAAATAAAGACATTTGTTCTGAAAATTTTAGGAAGAGTCTGTTTTAATTAAGTGAGAAAATCGAGGATAATTTTTGCGCCATGCAAAAATTATAAAATGTATTTCAAAAACTGTAGCCAAGTTTTCAATTCTTAGTAAATTGTCAGTGATTATAGTTAAAATTTCAAAGATTACTACCAAAGTTTCAATTAGTACATACTATTTCATTTTTTCTGTTGAAATATTCATACTATCAAAATTTCATTAATTTCTGCCCAAATATCAAATATTAATGTTAAATTTTCTATCACTCTGTCATGTTAAAAAAAATGTAAAAGTTCCAAATCTATACAAATTTCAATTATTATTTTTATACACATTTTTATTTGCTGTCATAATGACAATTATTATGTACTGTCTAATTATCTGTACGTTCTGCTAATATTTAATTACTCCAATCACTCTCAATTTTAGTAGGAGTAACATTTTTGCGGTTACTATTGTATAGATTCATTTACTTATTCATGTATTTATTCATCCACCCTAAGGCGAATATGTCTGACATGTACAATAAAATTAACTCTATTCATATTGTACAATATTCAATTCTTTCTGTCAATATTTCAAAGAATGTTGTTACAATTTCACTTGTTTCCGTTTTTTCTTCAATATTAAGATTGCAATAATTACTCTAAAAATTTGAATTATGCTGAAACTTAAAAGCTGATTTCCGACAATTCGGCAATAAGCTGTAATTTCAATTTTTGGTAAATTTTACAGTTATTATCGCAATGTTTTAATAATCGAATAAAAATTTCAAGACCAATTCAAGATTTTACAGTAATCTTTGGCAGAAGGTTCTAACCTACTGCCAAAATTGCAATATTTAGTGCCAAAGCTTTAATTCTATCAAAACTCGAGATATTACAAGAAATTGTTCAATTTTTTGTAAAATTTCAGTCATTGTATTCAAAATTTCAGAAACCGTACCGAAATTTTCAATTGTCAGTAAAATGCCAAGTCATTAGAGTCCAAATTTCAAAGATTACTATTAAATTTTGAATTAGTCTTGAAATTTTTATTCGATTCTAAAATATTGACGACAATAACCAAAATAACCAATTACCATAATTATTACATATTATGGTAATACAAAAATTACCAAAAATTGACAATTCGGCAATTACAGCAGTAGGTACTAACGTACTGCCAAAATTGCAATATTTACTGCCAAAGCTGTAATTCTACCAAAACTCCAAATATTGCAATATTTTCAATTTTTAGTAAAATATTAGTCATTACATGAAAAATTTCAATTGTCAGTAAAATATCAAGTAAAAATTTCAAAGATTACTGTCAAATGTTCAATTATTACTATTTAAATATAATTTAACAGTGAAATTTTTAATTATTTCTCTCAAAATTTAATTAATAGGTAAAAGCATTCGTGCTTACTATCAAAACTAATTTTAGCAATTTTTAATCCAATTTCTGGACGAAACTATAGACGGGGTTAATTTATATCTTTCCATCTTCTCATACTAAAAGGTGCACCTAAACAAATACAGTTTATTTTTTTAATATTCTCAGTCGAAACCTCGAAAATTGCAATATCTCGATTATCACAGTTCAGTCATAAGTAATATTTTATATTTAAATTACTAAAACTTATGTTAATATATTTAATATGATTTTCAATTTTTGTGAGTAGTTCCTAGATTAGAAGAAATCAATTGAACTCCATTTGATTTTGCTGAAGGAGAATCAGAATTAGTTTCTAATTACTTTAAACGAAAATTCAGGAAAAACTAAAGATTACTTATTAAGATAGTTGAGACCTAGACTTTGTTGTAATCCATATTAAATTTAGAATTAAACACTACTATGTTTGTGTGGTTAAAACATAGTAGTGTTTTATTCTAAATTTAAAGATGAGTTGTTTTCATGTTTTTCCACTTTCTGCTAGAAAAGGGTGTAATGACTAAATGTGGAAAATTTAATAATAATTGAGGGGCTTAGATGCAAAGGGGAACAAGTGATAAAATCTAATTATTGAAAAAAGGACTCTGTAAAAGTATATGCCGCACTTTCAGTTGATCTACCTGGCAAATATCCGTGCTGTGATTCGGAAAAAATCTTGTTCTGCATTAATAGTATATAACGCCATTAGGCCGATATGTAGCAAATAACAATGGAGCGCAGCCGAGGTTTATATTGAACCAAGCCTGTTATTTGCATATCGGCCGTATGTTGTTCGATACTTTTTGTAATACCTAAATTACAAAAACTGGTCAATTTATCAATATTAAATTTCAAAATTAATAAACTAGTTATCCAGGCGCAATTTGATACTATAGCAACATCAACGGTTCAAATACAAACAAACAAATCAAAGTGAAATTAGAAAAATAATGTCAGATGTGCAAAGTTCTTCGTTTTGTGGTATCCCCGAAGATGTACTAAATGAAGCAAATGCTGCCACAATCGATTTACTTCCCCAAAAAAGCAGCAGCAGGTATGAGAAAGAATATGAAGACTTTATTGCTCATAAATTTGCGTTGTCATTTAAATAACGTCCACGGCCGTTATTATAACGGCCAAGGCCTTTACGCCTGTCATATCGATCAAGCAGACAGTACTGATAAATGTCAATAACAACGAGGTATTACAAAAAAGGTTTATCATTCTATTTGCTACTATTTTCTCGAAAATGTTTGAGATTACAGTTAATATGGAAATAGGTCTAAAATTTGCCAGAGTGTTATTACTATTCTCTTCAGGAATGGGGACAATAGACGATATATTTAGGTCATTTGGAAATACTCCATCTTCTACACACTTATTAAAAATAAAAGCAAGAGGTTCACTAATGACCTCAGTTATTGATTTGATTAACTTAGTAGATATATCATCTATTCCTCTACTTCCCGTGTTTTTTAATTCAGATACTGCCTTTACAGCTTCAGACTTTTCGACACAAGTAAAGAAGAAAGTGATTGGATTTAGTGGTGGCAAAGTGCAGTGAGTGGTGAGATCATCTTCAAAATGTTATCGCAGTTTATTTTCGTCATTCTCGTCATTGGGCTCTATTTTAGCCTTTTGATTTGCTCTACCAATTTTATTGTTAACCACTTGCCACAAAGTTCTGCATTTATTTGTGGAGTTGTTAATCATATTTCTATAAAATAATTTCTTAGAATGATCTACTAATCGTTTGTAGTACCTCCTTTTTTTTAATATAGAGAAGTTCAAGGTCTGCATTGTTTAAATTTTTTACTTGTCAAAACATGTTTTTAAGCTCTCTACCAGCATTTAAAATATAACTGCTGATCCAACTCACTTTCTTTGTTTTTATCTCTTTGTGTTGCTTTATGGGACTTAACATTGTCCACTGACCATTGCAAGATTTCTATGAAAATCGTAAATGCAGCGTTTGCTTCATTACAGCCAAATATATTGGAAAAACAGAGACTACTCATAAATAGTTTTAGATCTGACATATTTCTATACATCTTTGTTGCATCATTTGGCAGTTTCCCCTTGCTTTTTTTAGTTTCAAATTTAGTTGTGCCTACTAGCGCCTTAAATTGTATTGTCATTTGAAGAAGCTTATAGCTGGTATTACTATTGTAATAATTATTAGATAGTAAGTGCGAGGAAACGCGGTTATTTTCGCTTTTTTCGTCCTCGCTTCTGCCTGTGATCACCTAATTCGTTTTAGTTTTTGAGATGGCAAAGTTATATTTCGTGTGCCGGTCGTGATCTGTGGTTTACGATGTTCGTTGGACGTAAAAAATTGAATAAAATACCCGACAAGATATAAACTTTGGAAGTTATGCCATTTGATCGTGATCGAGGCGCATTCGCCATACTGTAGCCTGCACGATTATTGCCTGCAGCGCGTTTCCTGTGCGTCGATTAAATAGTGCCTCATAAAAATATATATATTTTTCCCGCCGCAAAATAAACTCGCGCTATATAATATAATGCCCTGCAGTGTACGTTGTTCCCATTTAAGCGGTGAAATGGCGTGACCCATTTCTCCAGCCGGAGGTTAACGGGGGACCTGTCGAACGAGCGTAGGTAAATCGGTGCGCCGCGTGACGTCCACTGAAACCGCCGTCGCGTCGGCCGTCGGTGACAAATGTTCAAGGGGGCCCGCCCCAACAGGATTCGTCGATAATTCCGGGGTGAATTGTCGGCCGTATTTAACCCCTTTAGTGCCACGGGAAGCGTCGTTACGGGGGCCACCCCAAATCCCGCGCCGACTTCTTCCGGCGAAAACCGCGCCGGATCACCGCCTGTCCGACCCGTCGCAGGAACCACGAAGAAGAAGAAAAAAAAAACGCCGGGGAGTAATGAAGGCGTGGGGGAGGAAGAGATGGCACGGCGCGCATAAATCCCCAACTTTGCCACTGGGGCGAGACTTTCCCAACAAACTTCCTCGTCGGTTGTCTGTGTGTATGTAGGTGAAAAGAACAGCGTGTCAGATATCGCGTGGGGGCACTCGCCCCCTTCGAGGGGTAGGGGTGCAATTCTGTGGGCATAACTAACGACGGCCCAGGCGCGGGTTACTTCAGCGAGGGGACGTGGAAATTATAAGCGATTTAAGAATTCCTCCCGCGGGACCTCGCAACCATTTTACTTTACGGTTTAATTATGCGAGCGGGATTCAGGAGCGGCATCCTCATAAACATCTCCAGATCGTCATTGAACCCAAAAAAATCACAAACCTGAAATTGGGCTTCGCATCATGAGACTCCTCACAAGTTGGAAGCAATTAGAACAGAGGTACGGACATGGAATATACACGAGTTTTAGGAAGAGTTTTGGAAAGAGTCACAATTGTGAACCAAGTTCCGTATTCAAAGTTTGAATTTAAAAAAACAACATTAAAATATAATGTGGTGCAATAATACACCTAATTTAATTATGTTGCAAATGAGCTCAGTAGGTAACTAGAGCAATCAATGTTATGATTTCTTAAGGTTACTTATGCGCTGATGTAAAGAGCTGACAATGTAATAATGGTTCAAGACGCCCTCCTTGATGAAGACGACCCCGTGGTTTCTTCGTAGGTTAGTCATTAGAATCAAGGGAGAGAGAATATAAATGTTAAAGTGTATATACTATGTGTAAATACAACTATGTGAGTAGCCTAGTATCAAAGACGGACATTCGCCATTTTTGTGAAAATAAGATTTTCGATGGATTTATTATCTTCACCACAAACTGCGTCATATTTGAAGATTAGTTGGTTCAAAAACCATGATTTGAAAACGATGTTTCTCATAGTAAATAAGCTTGAAAAGTTAAAGTCAGTATCAAAATCTGACGTTTGTAACATTCTTCACTATCAAATACTCGCCAGCCAAACACAATGCGCCTATCAGGTCACGTGCTCCATTACCTAGCGAACTAAACACTTCAAAACTCTGGAAAATGTAGAATGAAGAGACCAACGATAATTTGAAGGTGAAGTCATCTTACTTCCGGATGTTATTCAACACACAGTTTTATATCAGTTTTCGCATGACAGGCACCGACGAATGCAGTACAGGTCTCGAGATGGGTGAATGGCTAGAAGTGGAAAAAGATTAGAAAGTGCGCAAAGAACTCAACTTAAAAAAAATACACATAACTATAGCTAAATGTTTTTTTAAAATGATTAAAAATAGCAACAAAACTTGGTCCTACCAAAAGTAAGTGACCAATCTGCATATTTCTCTCTTCAGCTTTATTGCTATAATCCAGCTATTGTAACTGGTGAGTCAACTTCTAAACTTGGACTTGATAATGTTTCAATCTATACATGGACCGAAAATGAGGCTAAGAAGTCCTCCAATGAGGTTGCTTCCATCTTTTACAATGAGTTAAAAGCTAGAATTGGAAAGGACGAAATATAGTACTCTTGTTCGTCTCGTGGCAGATGAATTTCAGGGCCAAAATAAGAACATAAACATGCTGACAATGTATGCCAAGTGGCAGCTACAAGCTCCCAGTGAAGTTGAGAGAGTGGAATTAATCTTTCTAGTTCCAGGCCACTCTTACATGCATGCTGACCGAGTCTTCGGATTAATGAAAAGATAACTTCAATCTATTAAAACCATTATTGATGTAGAAACTTATCACAAAGTATTCGAAAAATATGGAACTCTCTAGACCAGGGGTCTCCAAACTTTTTAGCCCGAGGGCCACACTGACTCCTCCACTAAGTCCCAAGGGCTTAGGTAGCTCATCATATCAACGTACCGTAGTTTTGAATTACCAGCAAATTTTCGTTCAGGAAGCCTACGGTTAGCTTTCGTGTGGCTCTTGAAATTGCAAAACGTGGAAAACCATTCATCGATGGAGAAATGATCAAAGAATGCATAATTGCAGCAGCCGAAGAAATGTGTCCTGAAAAGGTAAATTTATTAAAAACTGTCAGTATGTCAGCAAACACTGTGGCTCGAAGGGTAGAAAACATCGCTGAAAATATATCCTCTCAACTGTTCGACAAAAATGGACATGTTGAGTGGTTTTCTTTGGCCTTGGATGAGTCAACGGATGTGTCAGATACTGCTCAGGTGTTGATTTATATTCGAGGAGTAGATAAAAGCTATGAAGTGCATGAAGAACTTCTTGATATGTATAGTATTCATGGCACAACTACTGGTACAAATATTTTTAAAGGAGTTGAAATGGCCATTAATCAAAATAACCTTCGATGGAACAACTTGAAATGTATTACAACTGATGGAGGCAAAAACATGAGTGGGAAAGATAAAGGAGTGGTCGCTCTTGTGTCAAAGGCCGTAGAAAATGACGGTGGTTCAAAACCATTAGTCTTACATTGTATCATTCATCAACAGTCTTTGTGCGGAAAATGTTTGGATATGTCTGAAGTTCTGAAACCATATGTTCTGAAAGTCATATCAACTGTTAATTTTATCAGATCTTTTGGGCTGAATCACCGACAATTCGTTTTTCACATTTTAAAACATGTGAAATATTCAGCCACACCACTGAGACTGAGTTTCCTATCGATTTTGCAATCGAAACTTTGAGTGCTTTGAAAATAAATTTTGATACTCGTTTCTCGGACTTTGATGCCATTGCGAATCAAATTAAGATTTTTCAGAATCCTTTTGATACTGACATTGAAACCCTAGCCCCGGAACTTCAAATGGAAATGATTGATCTACAGTGCAGTGATATAATTAAGAAGAAATATCAAAACTCATCTTTGTTGGAATTTTATCAGGAGTCTTCCACTGACACAATTTGATAATTTGCATAAATTTGCTCGTGGGCTGTTTTCTGTTTTTGGTACTACTTATTTGTGTGAGAAGACCTTCTTTAAAATGAAGTACACAAAAAATGTTTACAGATCTAAATTAACTGATGAGCATCTTAAATCTCTTTTAATAATTGGTACAAGTAAAATTAGTCCACAACTACAAACTATTGTCAGTGGAAAATCTCAATTACATAAATCTCATTAGTATTTCATATGTCATTATGCTTGTTATAAGTTATGTTTTTATTTAAAATGTATAAAATGTTAGTTGGATTCATTTACATAATTTGTTAGTTAATATATACTGAAGTTAAATTTTCTGCATATTATACATGTCTTTACTCATTACAATTCTGTGTTTCTTTATCCAACTTATCACAAAAACAATAACAATAAGCCTACAACAATGTTATGAGTAGTTAGCCCATAACCATATCAATGTAGATGTCATATTAATAATTATTCAACATAAAATTAGAATACTTCAGTAAACTAAATTTAATTTGCTATAAAAAATATGTTCTCTAAAAGGAGTTTTCAAGTATGCTTGGTCTCCGCGGGCCGGACAAAATCTGTACGCGGGCCGGATGTGGCCCTCGGGCCGTAGTTTGGAGACCCCTGCTCTAGACCATTGGCAAAGACTAGATGCTATATGACTGGAAGCAAGAGGCAAGCGATAATATGATGATAGCAGGTAAACTGCACTTTTAAATTTAAAAATGCAAGAGGTTTAAGCTAAGAATAACAGTAAGTTCTCAGTGAAATGAGAAATTGCCAATAACTGAGACACAGGGGTGAAGAAAATTATCTGCAAGAAAGCCAAAACTACGAGCATGATAAGAAATTGCCTATAACTTTGACACAGGGATGAAGAAAATTATCTGCAAGAAAACCAAAACTACGAGCATGATAACAACTTGCCTATAACTTTGACACAGGGATGAAGAAAATTATCTGCAAAAAAGTCAAAACTACGAGCATGATAAATCCACGTGAGATCTCGGTTAGTGTTTAAATAAAAGATGCCAAAAACAGTGATGTCAATAACCTCCTACAAAAACCATTTGGTGAAAATTGGACAAGTATTATAAACTTACAATGGTACCAGAACATCATCCAAAACAACAGTAACAATAGAATGTAACACCAAGCCCAAGACTCTGAATGTGTGCCGGAAGATGATAACTTCCGATAAATTTAACCTATCATATTTTCATATCTGCTATTAAATAATATTGAAAAAATGCATTTATGGCACAATTTGTCCCTTGCGCGGATTATCAATCGGCGATGTGTGGGTTGTGTGCTACCGGACGATAGTGGATTTCCCATTAAAATTTATGCGACACTTAAAATTCGGATTGAAACTTTTATAAGGCCGGGAAGCCTCCGAACGCTGGTTATATCTTTTAATGCGATCGAGTTATTATAAATCGCGCGTTGAATGGAGAAAGTGTCCATTTTCCCCCGGGTATATACACATATTGCACTATACTCGGTATTGAATTAGATACATAAGAATTTAAAATGTAAAATCACATTTGTTCATTTTCCTGCTTCCCCGATTATTTTAGAGAAAAATCATAATAGTAAACAAATGATTAGAAACTAAAAATGAAACGAATTACATGTATATCTATTACTCAGGCCAACTATTTTGAGCCAAGGTACTTAGCATTAAAAGCGCTTGAAATTCTTGTGGCCATTATTTTAAAAAAATTGGGAAACAACAAATCGAAAAATTACAAAGACTTGGTGTCCCAAAGCTCTGGGAACGATCATCTACGGGGTTATTAATCAAAATATCAAAAAATGTTTTATGCAAAAGTTGTGTACAACAATGGGTTGCACTTGATAAAAATATTTAAATTTATACAGGATGGGTCATACAAAAGTTAGAGACTGAATTTAGGTTTTTTTTTTTTAAATGGAACTAGACGTGCACAGCAACATCAAGCTTACCACAGCCAAACACAGCATGGTGAAGACAATGACAATTGTAACCATTAGATGGGACACTCAATAACTTAAACGATATAAGTTTATTCAGTAAGATGTTTGATTAAAATTAACTCAGGTACGGTGCAAAAATGCGAGCCGTATATTTGCGGATTTTTGTTGCAACACAACGAGCCATGTCATCATTTACGACTGATGGAATGGGGGGCGGCAGGTGACGGCGCATTAATGGGGCTTACGGCGCTCGGAATGGGGAGCACCGCCGGCTTAATCTACGCAGATAATATTATTTGGCGGAATTTATCATGGGCTTTGTGGCCCGTCAGTGCTAATGGGGGGCGGCCGTAATTTCGTCGCGAAAAACTGCCGCTGTCCGCCTCGGCCTAATTGAAAATGGCTGTAATTAGCTCCCCGGATGGCAAAATGGGCCGCGCAGATTATTAACGCGGTCGGGGGATTCCCCGCCACGCCGATCGTAATTAGGCGACAATGTGCTGCGGCACGGCACTCGTACAGGTAAATTGTTGTAATGCATTTTTCGACAAAACCAGCTCATTACACATAATTACATTAAAACACACATTTGCCATATTGGGAAAATTATAGCTGAATTTTCTTTAAATATTTATATCTATAGTAATAGTGCCTTTTATCAGATTATCGTACGACAAAATGCCGGTGTGAAGAAATCACTTATTTGTTTTGATAACAAATGACTTTTTGTCGTGAGAACGCACCTTTAATTAAAAATTGAGTCATTTCGACTTTTTCGTTCCAACAACGACCGCAATTTATTTTCAATCTGCGGCCGTTTTCGTGGGCACGATGTCGGGAAGTGATCGTGCGAATATCATATCTTTCCCCTACGTAAACCGTCGACAATGCGCGCACTTCCCTGTGCAGAATCACGGTCCCTGAACCCCCGACGGGATCCAGGGGATGAAAGGGATAAATAAACATCACGCGCGGGGCCCTTTCACGTCGAGTTATGATGGAAGCGTGCCGTCCCCGGATGAAAGACATCGATTCTCCCAGCATCCGATAAGCGAAACCGATCCCAGAAAAGCGCACCACACAGACACACACACGAACACAGGCGCGCGTGCATATTCGCCCCCCAACCCCCACACCCCAAAAACATCCTCCGCGGACGTTTTCCAGTATTAAATTTGTGATGTAGTGCCGACTATAAATCCCGGCCGACTCCCAGGCCAGCCGATACTTGGCCCCATTTCAAATGCCCCCGAACGAAGACGGAGGAGGTGTGGAACCGATGGGGGTGGCGAATCCTTGGTAGTTAATTTTTGATGTGCCTCCGTGCGAACGGGACGCGCTCATCGCTTCGGGGGAAGTTTGTGATTTTATCGTTTCTCAAGATGCATTTTCTACCATGTGTCTAAAGTAGTTACTAACATACTGAATTACAGAAGTTATAAAATCCTTCATTATAAGCACAAAAACTCTGCATTTTCTGAGGTGTTTGCTATTCTCTAACTGGAAATTTGGAAATGCGTTGTAATTTTTTGTCGAATTTGGTATAAAAGTCCTTCATTATGAACACAAACACTCTGCATATTCTCAGATGTTTGCTATTCTCTAACTGGAAATTTGGAAATGCGTTGTAAATTTTTGTCGAATTTGGTATAAAAGTCCTTCATTATGAACACAAACACTCTGCATCTTCTCAGATGTTTGCTATTCTCT
This sequence comes from Othius punctulatus, assembly GCA_951805005.1. Classification (NCBI taxonomy): domain Eukaryota; kingdom Metazoa; phylum Arthropoda; class Insecta; order Coleoptera; family Staphylinidae; genus Othius; species Othius punctulatus. The sequence continues at coordinate 17,912,406 of OX638141.1, forward strand.
AACTGGAAATTTGGAAATGCCTTGTAATTTTTTGTCGAATTTGGTACAAAAGTCCTTCATTATGAACACAAACACTCTGCATCTTCTCAGATGTTTGCTATTCTCTAACTGGAAATTTGGAAATGCCTTGTAATTTTTTGTCGAATTTGGTACAAAAGTCCTTCATTATGAACACAAACACTCTGCATCTTCTCAGATGTTTGCTACTCTCTAACTGGAAATTTGGAAATGGGTTTTAATTTTTTATCGAATTTCGAATAAAAGTTCCTATTCTTTTGCGTGCAGAAAACTAAAACTCTTTAGTTGAATAACTGAGAATATTGTTATAAAACCATCCTATGCTGAAATCTAGATCTATGCTAAAATCCAGATCTATGCTGAAATCCATGCTACAATAATCATTGTAGGGTTTGAGCAACAAGTGACAAATTAGCACTGTATAAATATGTTTCGATTTTTGTCAATTACCAAGTTGTTTTTTTAGATTGAACCCTATTTAGCAATAGATAAATTTTTACGTTGTTTACATTGTTTACTCTGTATCATTGTTTTAGTTTCTTCTGCGTTTATTTTCAAACGCCTTTTCTAAGTCTGCGAATTTCATATACATATCCGTTTCCCTGTTCATTTGTTTTTCTAGCATTTACTTTATACTAAAGATGTGGTCCTGAAAAGCACAGTGTTTTTGTTGAAGCCGCTTTGCTGTTCATTTATCTGATTTTCTACGATATTCCTTAAGCCTCGTTTACATTTGGAAAGTTTACAGGTGGAAAGTACATGCCGCCACTCTAAACTAACGATGTGTAAACCCGAAAAACGTCTTAGTTTCTTGTTTAGTTTCTTTCTGGACAGACGTTTTTCTGGTTTACACATCGTATGTTTACTGGCGGCAAGTACTTTCCACCAGTAAACTTTCCAAATGTAAACGAGGCTTAAGGAATATCGTAGAAAATCAGCTAAATGAACAGCAGAGCGGCTTTAGGAAAAAGCACAGTATCCATCACCACATCTTTAATGTGTAAACCAGAAAAACGTCTTACCATCTTGTTTAGTATCTTTCTGGACAGACGTTTTTCCGGTTTACACATCGTAAGTTTACTGGCGGTAAGTACTTTCCGCCAGTAAACTTTCCAAAAGTAAACGAGACTTTAGATGTTTATCGCGGTCATACACTTTAGATACCACGCTTAAGAGTGTGATTTCTCGGTAGCTTGTGCATTCTATACTATCTCCCTTCTTGAAAACTGAGAGTATAATGCCTATTCTTCAATCTTCAAGGACTTTTTTTTTTCAAGCCATGCTTTGTTAAAAATCCTTGTTATGGTATCTATGCCTTTTAATCCCAGGTTTTTGAGCATCTCCGCATTTATTCTATCATGACCTGCTGCTTTCCCCCGTTTCAGTAGTCTAATTGCTTCTGTCACGTCTTCTATTTGTATATCGTTTTCTGCGCCATTATGTCTGAGCATGAGCTCCTCCTGGGTCTCATCCTTTTTTGTTTCAGCGTTTTCTACTTGTTGTTCTTTTGTTAGTAGCTCTTGGAAATATTCCTTTCATCGTGCCATGTCCCCTTGTCTTCCCTAATATTGTTGCTATCTCTTCATTTTTTGTTTCAGCGTTTTCTACTTGTTGTTCTTTTGTTACTAGCTCTTGGAAATATTCCTTCCATCGTGCCATGTCCCCTGGTCTTCCCTAATATTCTTGCCAACTTTGGATTTTACTTGCTTTATTTAGTGGTGTTGGCCTGTGTTATAGATTACGTACTAATCAGCAGAAAGTTCCGAAAAGAGGTGCTAGACGTAAACGTGAGAAGAGGACCCAAAATATACAGTGACCACTAACTACTACTCGCAAAGGTGAAATTCGAAACGGAAAAGGCACACAACAACAAAATAAGAACCCGAGATCCATAGAATCAATGAAGACCTATAAATTGCACGACACGGGGATAATAAGCAAATTCAGAGAAGACACTGAAAAAAAGCTAGAGGCAAACCTGAGAGAAGAAGAAGATAGCAACCCCCAAGATACATGGCAAAAGTTCAAGGAAATCATTATAGATACACATACACATATAGGTACATTAAAGAGCAAGTGAAAATGAGGCTTGTAAAATAGGCAAAACAACAATCCTGGGAGAAATTCGGCAGAAAAATGGAGGAAGCCTCACACTTCCTCCATTTTTCTGCCGAATTTCTCCCAGGATTGTTGTTTTACAAGCTCCTTTACATTTGTTTTTTGTTGTTTGTATTCCGCGTACCTCACGTCTGTTTTCTTTTTCAAGTATACTTTCCATTTATCTTTTTTTTATTTTCACTTGCTCTTTAATATCCTGGTTCCACCAGCTTACTTGTTTCTTATTTTTGCTGCTCATTATTGTGCCACACTTTTCTATCGCTATATCTACAATGATTTCCTTCAACTTTTGCCACGTATCTTGGAGGTTGCAATCTTCTTCTTCTCTCAGGTTTGCCTCTATCTTCTTTTCAGTGTCTTCTCTGAATTTGCTTATTATCCCCGTGTCTTGCAATTTATAGGTCTTGATCGATTCTATAGGTCTCTTGTTCTTTAATGTCCTGGTTCCACCAGCTTGCTTGTATCTTATTTTTGCTGCTTATTATTGTGCCACACTTTTCTATCGCTATATCTACAATGATTTCATTCAACTTTTGCCACGTATATTGGAGGTATCTTGGAGATCTTGCTATCTTCTTCTTACATGCTATGCCCACAGGGATATACATAAATTCACCAGAGAAGTAAAGAGCACGAGAGAGAGATCGATTACACAGGCCAACAGTTGTTTTGGTGCCGGGGTATTTAGCGCTGATTTCATATGAAGTTGATGCCCTGGATACAAAAATGGCACTAATTTTTGCATAGCAGCTCAAATTTCTAAGATATAATATTTTATTGAAATATACGTTACACTATTTTAAGTTATTGCGAAGGTTGTTTCGATTGATTCCATTAATATTTACTAGGCAGAAATAACAGTCATCGAAGTAGTTTTTGGGTGATCTCCTAATCATTGGTACGCCGAATTTCAGACTTCTTATTTTCCCAATAGTCCTCTATCGTAAATCTTCTATCCAGTCTTGCCCTGATGCGATACCCAGGCTTTTTTCCCTGATCACCAAGCCTAACACCAAAGTATCCAAGATAAGCTCTCTTTATAAAGTCACTAATTGTTGTTCTGTTTTCTTTTAACGTATATTCTCCGCATATGTAACACATCATGATGATTTACACAATTTCTTCTAATTGAACTCATCTTATTGATTGCTATTTAACAAAACAAATACAACAATCTACAACACTGATTTGATATTTTAAGTAAACTTTATAACAACTCTTTCCTAAACACAAATATCGGGCCAGGCTCAACTTCAACACATTTCGTGTAGAACTGCACATTAAAAAAAAAAATCTAATTAAGTAGAGCTGATAGAGAAAAACTGATTTCATATTTAGTTTCAGTCACCCAAATATAGCTAAAATCATTTCCAAAATCCTCGGCACCAAAACATTTTTTTTGTAGGCCTGTGTTATAGATTACGTACTAATCAGCAGAAAGTTCCGAAAAGAGGTGCTAGACGTAAAAGTGAGGACCCAAAGTATACAGTGACCACTACCTACTATCCGCAAAGGTGAAATTCGACAACAAACATTCCACAACAATTTTCAATAAAGAAACAAACACAAACAAAGTAAGAACCCGAGACCCATAGAATCAATCAAGACCTATAAATTGCAACATACGGGCATAATAAGCAAATTCAGAGTAGACACTGAAAAGAAGATAGAGGCAAACCTTATTCCATCTCCGTTGTTGTTTCGGTGGCTCTTTCCCTCTGTTTCTATTTCTCCTTTTACCTACTCTGCCGTTTAGTTCGGCAATGACCACTAATCTATCTCTCACATTTTCTGTTATTTCGGTCAGTTTCTCCCAGAATTCGTCTTTCTCCTTGGCTGTGTCGTCTTCGTTTAGTCCATAAGCTATTACTATCGCGACTTTTGTTTTTCCCCAATCTCTAGGTCAACTTTTAGAACTCTCTTCGAGGCAATGTTCCACTTAATGATGTTATCGGCCAGCCCTTCATTTATTATGCAAGCAACCCCTTCTATTGCTGTTTCGATTAACATTGCTCCGCTGTATATCAATGTGGCTTTTGTTGATTTTAATCATCCCTTGTCCTGCTTTCTTCGTTTCGGAGATACCTAAAATGTCTATATTTAGTATCTCTACTTCTTCTATCAGTTCATGTTCTTTGCCATTTAGACGTATTATATTCCACGATCCAATTCTGTATATTTCATTTGTGTTTCGTTCTTTGTTCTTCCTTTTTGTGTTTGGTAGATATTTGTCCTTATTTTTTTTTGTAAATTTTTTTCTAACTTTTTCATTTTCTTGACATGTTACCTGGTATGCGTCCTTTTTATTTGTTTTTAGTTTTTTGGATTGTTGTCCCACAGTGCTCTTTCTCGTCATCCCATCTTAGAACCTTTTTGTTTTCTAATAATTTCGCAAACATACCGACTTGTCTAAGGAAAGACTTTAACGCCCCCTCTCAAACGCAGTAGGCGGAGTGAAACGTCAGGGGTGAATTATGTGGGGCAGCTATCTCCAGTGCAATATTGTGCGTGCGCCACTTAGATGTGTGAGTGATTCACACACGCGCTAATAACGTAAAATCTGGTACTTGTGTTGCCTATACTTAAGAGTCAATTGAACTAAACAATTTCTTCATATCTGGAGAAGACCGAGTTGATTCTACATTTGATGAACATATTTAGAGTAATTGTTTTCTTAACACAATACATACATATAATAAATCCTTCGATTTCTTTTAGATTTTTCTAATTTCTTAATTTTTGTCTTCTTCTGTGAAACTATTTATTCATAAAAATGAATTCGTTCATAATTTAAATTTGTGACAATCCGCTTGATCATAAATATATTATATACATTGACCTCCAAAAAGTCGGTATCGTATTGGGCATTTTCATTATTATTGATTTACAAAAAAAATAAAAAATGTACGCCATTAATTTGTGCTTGTCTAAAAACCGTATTAGCGTCTATCAGATGTACCGAGTAATTTTTACATACCCAGAAATACTCGTTTTTCAAAATGATGAAAATTGAAATAATGCTAATTTTCGGAAATCGCGCGAGATATCATTGATATATTTTTACTGCAAGTTAGTTTTAGATTACTGAAACATTTAAAGGACATGCTTTTTTGTTATATGTAACTTTTGCAAAAATTAGGTTTTCGATGTTTTTTCATATTTATCATCTCATCATTTAGGCCAGTATAAATGAACACATACAGGGTTTTTGTGGAACTAAAACATTAACAAGAGGAGATTAATATTTTTGGAAGCTATCTAAATAAATATTAATTATCATTGAGAAATATTTCTCCTAAAAAGAACCTTGCATCAAAAACGTAGAAACTATGCAGTGACATAGCATTTTGATGAATAAAATTTCTAAAGAAATAATTAGAATTCCGAATTGTTTTTGCTACTGATACATGTTATAAGTTTTTATCAAACCCGAAAATAAAATTTGAGATTTAGTTTTCGTAATATGAAAAAAACCATTAAAATTTTAATTGTTGCAAAAGTTGCAGAAGACAAAAAATACTCAGGAACTGTAAATAATTCAGAAATCTAAAACTTACAAGCAATAATAGAATCTCATCGATATCATGCGTGATTTAAAAAAAATGGCAGTATTTCCATTTTCATCATTTGATAAAACAAGATTTACTAGATAAATAATAATCACTCGGTATGTCTGATGGAGGTTAATAAGGTTTTTAAACAAGCACAAATTAATGTCGTGAAAAAGTTTTTAACAGCAAAAATAACATTGGTGAATTATTTTAGGATCAACTATTGCTGTTGAAATGAAACACAAATGAAGCAGCAAGTAGTTAAATGTATTAAATTTAAGTACATTACTTTCACATTGCTATTATTGTTAGATTTTACTGACTCAATACAACTATCACCATTTAATTATCTGTAGTAATAACCCAATAGTAAGGTACAGTTTATTTAAGTTCAATTAGAGTTTTCGAAAGCACATTGCTTTGCAACAACCCGACGCCGAAAGCGGAGGGTTTTTAAGTGAAAACTATCCATGGGTAGTAATCAGTCTAATGTTATTTTGATTGGATATTGTCGCACACGTGACTACAGATACACGAATTTGATTGCATTTATACTTCAGCAAACAGCTCTTAGCAAACATTATAAACATTTGTTTATCTACAAGTGAAATAAAATGTTCTTGAATCCACCAGTGAAAGGGGATGCTTTTGAAAAAACATCCTTAGCTTACGTGTTTCATACAATATTTTATTCAATTTTGTCGAAATACGTTGAGTAGTTACAGATTTAATTTTTATAATATCAAGTCGGTGAAAAGTCAGACATTTATTGTCACATCAACATTTAAAAAGGCCAATTGTAATGTTTTTGCATCAGAAGGGGAATTTTGAAACATGCCCGCAACGGTACAATGAAATAGTAGACAACAGAACTTTACTTAGTAGTAGGAAAAACCTAATTCTTTCAAAACCTGAAGAACTACTTATTTTTATTGTTAAATATGGAGATGAAGAGGTTTTCGAAATCCAATAATTGCTATTCAAAGTATGCTCACCGTATCGGTTTCAAAAAGTTGTGAATGATCAGTAAACTTAAACTGAACTGAAGAACGAGAAAAAACAGAAAAAAATAAATTTTGCTCATACCGTGCGTTTCAAAGCCTCTTCAAAGCTTAGCTTAAAATTCATCAGTTTGGCACGTCATGTGTTAGACACAATTTTAACCAAGATTTGGTTAGATATATCGTCCCCTTATAATTGTGATCTAAACCGAGCCCTTTTTTTCATCCCAAGCCCTCTTGGATGAAAATAATTTTTGGTCGCACGGTATAATCGAGCAATTAGCATCTATAAACGTACGTAAAGTACATAAGTACATACGTAAAGTTGTAGATATTTACTATTTGTACTTATTCTAATGTCCCTAATATTGCCGTAAGCCTTACATTGCAAATTTGATGTTGAAATTAATAAAAGATCTAATCCTTCGTGTTTGATTTATTGATGTAATTTGACAAGGGCGCACATTTTTGCTATGCCATGGGTAAAACTTTAAAATTTGTTTTACTCCATTATTTGTTGGCATTGTATAGAGCAATAATTGGTTTGCACTTATTGTAGTTGCAGCAAAAATTAAGTACTAATTTAGCCGTTGTGAAGAACTTTGTTTTGGAAGAACCAAATTTTACGTTAATTATAAATTGAGTGGTCGTGAATGTAGTTTAACCATGCCAAATTTACAACTAATAATTTAATGAAATTGCCAGTGCAAAATAAAACAATAAATAGCCACTAATTTATTCAGGTTGAGTGGTATGTCGGAGGGTAATTTCGTAAACTATTTTTGTTATACCTAAAATTAAACTTAAAATTTGATGTAGGTGTGTTGACAACAGAGACACGAGAGTATAGAGCATTAAATCCTGTCAAATCAATCGTCGCTAATGTTAAAGTCGTGTGATCGATTGTTTATATCATTACTTAAATATTTCGTGACATTTTAGTTATGCAACACAATTAACAAGATATTTTCCATAGTTCGGTTTGGTGAATGATGCATGAGCTCAGGCCTTCCCCTTGCAAGCGCACGCATCATTTACTAATGGCCCCCGGCAATGTAACATGATACCCGGTTTAGACGCCGAACGACGTTTAGACAAATATGTCGCCGACGATAATTTCTCTGTGTTATTCAGTTTCGTCTTTATTCCCAGTTTTTCGTTTATGAACTATTCTATTTGTTTCTTTGGTTTGCATCCTATGACCCTTACTCCAGACCCTCGCTACACTCGATTTTTTCACTTATTTAAAACACTCGTAACTCCTCGTAAGTACGGCTCTGCTGTGAATGTAATGGCCACAGACGTTGCTTTATCTGTCGCTGTTACATTTCAGTCCCGTGTTCTACTTTAAAGCTAAAGCCTACCATGGAATCCACCCAGGGATGCACGCCAGCTCTTACAAACAATCTTCTTATATTACAGGTGAGAAAACGCGACATGTAACATCCGTTTTCATTAGGCCCTAACGAACATACACGTGCTGGAGTCGGTCGGTGGCAGTCGGCTCGAAACTTTCCGATTACCAAGTTTCGCCGTACTGTATATACTGATTACCTGGGTAATGTGTAGACGTGTCATTAAAACAGCACCCCGGCGCAAAATTGTGTGCCGAAAATTCGCGGCGCTCATTTGAAGCGGCGTTGGGTTTATTTATTTATTTTGTATTTTTTCAGAGCGCACGGTAATTCGGTGCGCTTTTATTCGCGCCGAAACGCCTTTCAGTGGCCGCAGTTTCGCAAATTTCACGTTAATCATTTCGCAGGCGGGAAGCATTAAAGCTAATTACGCGGGGGGGCGCAATTAGGTACGCGCTCGCAAACTTCATAAGCGCCCTTTTTCTCACCCACATCAAAGTCGAAACGCCCATGCCCCTCGTTGAATGTGCAACGCGTGCAAATCTCGTCCGTAATTTATATTATCCTTTGGGCCGTGCCCTGTTGTGACAATCATTGCATTACTGAATGAATATAAGCGGTTATCATGAATATAACCGCCCCAGTGGGTTGTGTATGTTATTATACCGATTGTTACACTGCACAAAATAGCTATTTATGCACCAAGGGCGTTACTACGATCAATGGCGGATTTAGGGGGGTCAAGGGCGGCAAAATCTAGGGACGGCAATTTTTGGAAAAAATCCTAAGCCACAAGTCACAAAAAATATATATATATATATATATATATAAATAAATGACCAACAAAAAAAGGCAAATACAAGAAGTATTTGCTACTTCCTTCAACTTCAAAGTTTAGAAACGATTTTTTATCAATTTTATGCTGAGAAATGTTATCTCGATTTAACGTATAAAGTAATAAGCTACAATAGTCTGAGATCGATCTATCAACCGTATCAGTATACAATGTATAAGAAATAAATTTAACATTTCTGAAAATTGAGCACTAATAAAAGCGAAACTAACTTAGTATGAAGATGAAACGAACAGAAAAAAAACGAATAATCCAGTCAGATGAAACCAGAGCAGGAGATGTAGAATTGATTGGTAGAGAAAAATTCAGAATCAATCATGAGTGCAAAAATTCTTTAATAGTTCAACGTCCAAAAATCAATTTGGCATTGTGTACAAAACTTCAGTAGCTACCTTATTAATATACCTATTTCGTTTTCCATGTGTCCTTTTTGTCCAAGTCCATCGCAACTTGCACATTTTTCAAAAATATCTATGTCTATATTTCGTTTTCCATGTGTCTTTTCCATGTGCAACTTGCACATTTTACAAAAATATCTATGTATACCTATAGACATATATTTTGGAAAAATGTACAAGTTGCACATGGAAAAGACATGGAAAACGAAATATAGGCATAGATATTTTTGAAAAATGTGGAAGTTGCGATGAACTTGGACAAAAAGGACACATGGAAGACAAAATAAAGACGTAGACATTTTTGAAAAATGTGCAAGTTGCGATGGAGTTCCTATCCATCGGAACGGGCAGGGCAGAGCTGCCTTCCTGTACCTGACATAATCCCTTACGCAAAAAGGGATTAAAATTTTCGGGGCATTGCTGCGCTCCAAAATGAAAGTGACCTTTTGGCACCCCCAACGAAGAGGATAATTACGTTAACTTAACTCTCAATGAGTTGTAATACTTCATGTTTTTGAATGTTATCACAAGCCCGAATTCTTTAATTATTTCCTGATGATATTATAGCGTTGGAAATTTTGTAATAAGATGAAGAGGGTGGTTATTTAGATATACATAAGACAGTGCTATAGAAATAGTTTAAATCATATTCTGTTGTTGAACTTGAAACCTACGACAAATAGCATCATGGAGTCAATTCAGACAAACTTCAGTCAGAGAGGTAAACAATTAAAAGAGTTCGAGAACTATAAGTTTCGAAATTGTGGCAAAACGAAACTTGGCGTAAAGTGGAGGTGTTCGGAAGTTGTACTTCCAGGCTATATACCGATGAAGACAACAATAGTTTTGGGTGTACTCAAAATAATGGTTGTACTCACAACCATCATTTTGTAGTTACCTTTATTATAATATGTAAGTTACGGTTCTTTCTATAACTGAAAAATAAGTGCAACACAACCAAAAAGATAAACGAAAATATTCACCGTCAACTAGTTTCAAACGGAGCAAAGAGGAAAACCACCGAAGACTTAACCGAAAAGCCATCGAAAATTATACACCAAGAATTAAATCAATCCCTGGACTCAATAGACAAATTGAATTCAAAGACTTTGATAATATACGTAAGTGTATTTATACTGCAAGACGTTCAATCTTGCCTCCTCTGCCTAAAAATATTTCAGAGGTGCACAGCTCTTTGCATAATTTAAATATTATGACATTAAAACATGAGCAGTTCTTATTGACCAACGACATGACTAAGAATATTATATTTTTTTCTTGCACAGAAATTTTAAAATATTTGTGCAGTTGTGCAAAAATTTTTGTGGACGGAACACTAAATTACGCCTCTAAATTATTTTGCCAAATGTTTTCAATCCATGGTGTAAAAATTGGGCACTATATACCATTGGTATTTTGCTTATTACGAAATAAAACATATATACAGGGTGTTAATACTAAGTTGTAACACCCGAAAATGGCAGTTAGAACTCATTGAAATAAACAACTTTTCTTAGTTAATTTTTTTGAATTGGAGTCCAAGTTCATAGTTATTGGCGTTCTTTTGTTTTTCGAAAAATCGTCATTACTCCCTTATTTTGAAGAATATTTAAAAAATACAAAAACGTTCAACATGCGCTTTCGGTTTTCTAAAACATTTGTATTTACAATTATTTTCTATTTTATCTAATAACAAAATGGCGACCGATCAAAAATTTCTAAGCAAGATATTTTGAAAACCAATCGATCGATTTTTGAAAATATAACATTTATAAAATCCTTGAACTATCTTATAACATTTGTCAGTTTTGATAATTATGCATTTTTATACACAAATGATGCAAAATACGCACACAAATGATAAACGTGACAGAAACTTTTCAAGATGAAGCAGAAATTTGTGAAGAACAAAATCAAAAAGTATTTAAATTTGAACGTACAAACTAGAAAACACGTGCCTCAACTTGTTTAATGGCCTAACTTAATGTTAGCCTACTTTGTTTTAAATGATTGTTGCAGTTTGTTAAAATTTATCTTGTAATTCAATTTGAATAATAACATTTTTGGACAGATCGAAAAAAATGTTTCAGACAAATGTTATAATATAGTTTAAGGATTTCATACATGTTTTATTTACAAAAATCAATCGAGTGATTTTTAAAATATCTTGTTTCGAAAATTTTCTTCGGTCGCCATTTTGTTATTTGATAAAATAGAAAATAATTGTAAATACAAATGTTTTAGAGAACCGATAGCGCATGCTGAAGGTTTTTGTATTTTTTAAATATTTCTTAAAATAAGGGAGTAATGACAATTTTTCGAAAAACAAAAGAACGCCAATAACTATGAACTTGGGCTCCAATTCAAAAGTTTTAACTATGAAAAGTTGTTTGTTTCAATGAGTTCTAACTGCCATTTTCGGGTGTTACAACTTAGTATTAACACCCTGTATAACATGTTTAAAATTAATTAGTGCTGAATGCATAAAATTGAATATCCTAATTCAAACCAACTGATATAGTAGTTGACTTTGAAGAGTCTATTCATAAGGTCAGGTTCGTAAGGTCAATGTGGAAAAATGCGAATATCGTTGGCTGTAGGTTCCATTTGTCCCAAGCTTGGATGCACAATATATAAAAAAAGGCCCTATGAAGGAATATTTGGATACAAATTCTGAAATTGGGATTTTTTTAAAAATATTTCTTTGGGCTAACTTTTCTTGACCCGGAAAGTGTAGGAGATTGTATAGCTATTGACTTTGCTCCCATTCAAACAAACGATGAGAAACTCGTACTATGCATGGACAATTTAATTCAAAATTATATTGAAGAGGACTCAAAATTCCCTCCCAAAATATGGGCATGTATGTCTGCCACGTCTGAGAGGACTACAAATTGTTGGAAGTCATTTCGAAAATTCATTCAAATTTTCATTCGTCGCATTCTAATATTTTCAGATTTGTTGACGTTCTAAAAGAATTTCAAACTAAAACATATATAAAAATTAACAGCGTGGGTTTGACAAAAACTATTCAAAACAAAAAATACTGAACAAAAGTTTCTATATTGAATTCACTGGTTGACCAGTATCAAGTTGGAGGGATCGAAAGGTTTCAATTTGTACGAACTGCTTCCTATCACTTTTCACGAATTTACTTTTTCATGTGATGTTAATTTGTATTTTATATTTATGTATATATTTATGTTTATGTAATTATGGCTTACATCTGCGATATAAATTACATTGTATTTAATTTTTAATGTTTGTGTGTTATGTATGTATATTAATATTATGATTTTATGACTAACATTTGTGATATAAATAAATATTTACTATTATTAAACTGACTTTTCGTTTGTTTCATAAGAGTGGAAAATGGGCATTTTCCTATATAAAAACTAAATTAAAGATTAAATATTAAGTATGTCGATTCATTCAGAGAAACAGAATTCACTTATCTGCGTTTTGCAGATATTTCAATCTGATCAGTTTTGCAGATCTCCCGTGGAGTTGGGGGATTAGCGTAGAAGCGCAGTTATGTCCACCCATTTGGGACTATGGCTGGGTTAGAAGCGCACCTATGCCCATACTTTCAGGTAAAATAAATTTCCGAGCGCAGATCTGCCACACCGGAACATTCTCTGCCATCCTCTAAAGCAGATTCCCAAGATTCTGCGCCTTCTCATTGCTCTGGCCCATGTTCAATTATATCGATGAAATTAACAGAATTAAATATCTCGTTTACTTGTTCTGTTAAATTTTCTTGTATGTCAAATTGTAAGAATCGTTGAAATGCAATAACCCATTTTTCGCATTTTTGTAAATTTAAAAAAACCCATCAGTTTATGGAAAAATCATAAGACTCCAAAAGCGAATTGTTAATAAGCATAATAACAAAATTTAATAACAAATAATGATGTACAGAGTATAGAGTCAGATGTACTTTCTTGTAGTTCATGAACTAATAGTTACGAATGAATTTTTGTGGTGACTAGCAATTAGCTAATAGGTGCAATGTTGCACAGCCTCATAGTTAATGCTGCGATTCCTTTGCGGCGAGCACCGAACAGAAGCCAGATCAAACGTTCGGCCCGCAGCCTGATAATCCAGGGCCCGGTCCCGTTACGCAAATGTATTAATTGCCGGCCGTTGGGGACATCCAGAGGAAGGGGGCTGAATTATCGCCTGTATTGCCGCATTATCCTCGGGCCTAAGTGTGCAACATTAACGGTAAATGATTTAGTGGCGCTAATGGCGGAATTCATGATCACAGCGCGCGCCTCTGCCCCCACCCCCACCCACCCCCGCGGACATCCCTAATTAGTACACATTGCCGGGCAGATTAGGACGGTCACGATCCGGCGACCGCTCCGATGGTAATCGCTTGCTTAGGACGCCCGCGCCCCCTAATTTTAGCCGTGTCCGGCGATCAGAGGGCCCACCCCCGCAGAGGGTGCCCCCATTAGGCGGGGCCCAACGGGGTCGCTTCAGTTTAACGCGTGAGCAGGGCGCGCCCCCGCACGTCCGTCGGCCACTGGTCAATTAACTGATGAAGGATGAGAAAAATTAGGCCCACGACACAGTGGCCAGGAATTCTGATGAGGGGTGCATGTAGTGGCGTATTTAGGGGAGAGGGGCTATGAGGGCTTCTGTTCTACTACCATCGGCCACAACAGCAAAACAATATGCATCAATAGTTTATTTTACAAACATATTCAATAAGCAATTTGCGGCACTGTCTACAATTCTATTTAGATACACATCATCTAGACACAATTCTTGGGCGGATTATAACTTTGTAAAAATAGATAAATTTCTTTTCAAAACTTCAAAAACTTCTTCTAAACAGTTTCCACGATTCGTTCTTTCGGCCTTTCATTATGGCCTCTAAACAAAACAAATTTGGTGTTTGTTTTGTAATAAAGTAACTTCTATAGAGAACATATTTGAGAGAGCTATTAAGCACATTACTTCGCACTTGCTTATGTACATAAATCGCACTGTGATTTTTTCAATTTAATATACCCTGTGACGATGACCCCATTTATAATTTATTCGTGTCACTTGCTACCGTTTGTTCACCTAACTCCACAAAAGAACTTTTTATGTCGCAAGTTACACGGACGTTTTATAGTTGAATTACATTTTTAATTTCGAGGGCGTTTCTGATGTTGTTTTATTTGGTACATTTTAATTTTCCCATGCGGTTGTAACGTTTTATTACCGCACCCTTAGTTATGATTAAATTTTTCAAGGATTGCGCCGAGCGCTGCCAAGGGCGTAAAAAACTTCTTCGCGGAAAATGAAATTATGTGGCAAGCGTAATTGAAGGATGAGCGCACGTAAACGAGTCGGCTGGTGTCGCCTTCACCTGCTTGTTTATCAAACATAAACTTAAAACCTGCTACAACCCAAAAATGTTTTGTTAACGTTTAGCAAATCAACAAGTTCGGCCATGAATAATATACAGGGTGTAGGTGAATTGCTTGGGCAAACTTCACGAACGTGACGTATAGAACAAAATTTTGAAATCGTTTCTATAGATATGTGCCCAGAAATGCTTAATTACAAAGTTACGAACAAGTTCAGCCATGAATAATATACAGGGTGTTCATGATTGCTTGGCAAAACTTCGCAGAAATTGGGAGTGACCACTACCTGGTCATAGCAACAATAAACCACCCAGAACATGAAGAAATAGTAATTAAAACAAACCCATAAGATAACATACAGTATGAACAGATAAAAGCGTATAAACTAAGAAACAAACGAATAAGCAAGGCATACGAAGAAATGACCAAGAAACAAATAGACAAAAAGAACAAAAACTTTAAGACAGCAGCACGGAAGAAATGTGGGACATACTTAAACATATCATACTACAAACAACAAGAATAATATGTGGCGTGAGCAAAAAGAGGAATATGGAAAAGAAACAAACAGCATGGTGGACGAGAGAAATCGGAGAATCAACAAAAATGAAGAAAAAAGCCTGGGAACAATACCTAACGCAAAAAACAGAAAACAAATACAAACTATAGAAAGTAAATAGGAAGAGAGCAAAATAACTTGTAATATAAGCGAAACGAAAGGCATGGACAGAATTTGGAGAAAAAATGCAGTAAAGAAAACCAAAAACTCTTCTACAAAGTACTCAAAGCACACAGAAAAGAAAAGGTATACAGCTCAAACCAGATAAAAAACAAGAAAGGAGAACAGTTAAAGGATGGAAGAAAAATTATGGAGAGATGAAGGGAATATTTTGAAGAGCTCTTGGAAAGAACAGAAATAATGACAGAAATCACGCAACAAAACCCAACAAGACAGGAGGAAACTGAAGAACAAATATCAATAGAAGAACTAACTGAAGTACTAAGAAACCATAAAAATGGCAAAGCACCAGAGCCGGACAAAATCACCGCAGAAAAGATGAAAAATATGGGAACAAAGAGAACAGAACTACTGCCAGAAATATACAACAAAGCATGGAGTGACCAAACAATTCCAAAAGAATGACAAGAAGCACTCATAGTACGTACTTACAAAAAGGGAGACAGAAAAAACATGCATAAATTTGTAACAAATAATAGTAAGCACACCTATGAGACACGGCATGGATCTGATGTAAGAATAACTCCACATAGCAGCACAATGTATGAAAGAACATCTGTATACTCAAGCATTTTAGTATATAATAGTCTTCCTAATGAAATAAAGTCTTGTAACAATATTGTCATGTTCAAGGGAAGACTAAACAATTTCTCATACAGAAGTACTATTATGCTTTTTCAGAATATCCGTGATATAGAGGAGTATTTGTATCTGCATGTAAGTGTAATTAATGTTAATTGACTGTATTGTCTATTTTAGTATTCTGACGACCACATCCACAACAATTTGTGCGGTTCAATGTAATTGTATTTGTATATATTGTGTATGTATTGTATATTTTGTATATTGTGGCTAGGTGGAAATAAATGATTATGATTATGAAAGGAATGCACGAACTATCGTGGGATCACGCTAACGAAGTCGGTAATGAAAATATTTGAGTGCATTATAGACAACAAAAATCAGGAAAATCGTAGAACCAAGACTAGAGGAATTGCGGGTTCAGAAAAGGACGAAGCATACAAGACCATATATTCTCAATACAATAGATAATAGAGAAAACCAGAGTACAGAAACAAATATACGTTTGGGGTTCATCGATTTAGATAGAGCTTTCGACAGTGTTAAAAGGGAAAAATTATGGGAAATTCTAGGGGACAAAGGAATAAACGCAAGACAATAAATGTAATAAAACAAACATAAGAAACAAATACTAACACGGTGATATATATCAAGATTTCTCAATATTTTTCGAGATTTCTATAGTTTTCCTAATATTTATCATGATTTCTGGAGTTTTTCCGTAAATTTCGAGATAAAAATGCAAATTGATTGAAATTTTTCAATAATTCAATATTGTCGATTGAATATTGTCAAATTTCAAGATATTTTTCAATAATTTCCCTGATTTCTCAATTATATTTTGAGATCCCAATGGATTCAGCAATAATGATCAAGATTTCTGTAATTTTTTTAATTAAGCCAAAGATCTCCAAATAAAATACTAATGCTATTAAAAAGAAAATGCAAATTGATTGAATTTTTTTAATAATTCCTAAGATTTCTCAATAATTTTGGAGACTTCTACAGATTTCCCAATAATTGCAGATATTTTTTTATAATCCCAAGATTTCGCAACAAATTTGGAGATTGCTATAGATATCTCAGTAATTCTTAAGTTTTTGAGAGATTACTCAGTAATTTCGAGAACATAAAAATCAGAAATGATTTACATGGTTATTGCTCAGATTTTTTTAATCTCCAAATTTGTCGATAATTTAAAAAAAAATTACATTTCTAAATACTGTAAAATTCCGAGAGATTTCCAATGATATCAACCAGTTTTCAATATTTTTCAAGATTTCTACAGATTTTCTAATAATTATCATGATTTCTGGAGTTTTCCCATTAATTTCGAAATAAAAAATGCAAATTGATTGAAATTTTTCAATAATTCCTAAGTTTCTCAATAATTTTGGAGATTTCCTCAGATTTCCCACTTATTGCAGAGATTTTTTAATAATCCCAAGATTTCCCAATAAATTTAGAGATTTCTATAGATATCACAGTCATTCGTAAGATTTTGAGAGATTACTCAGTATTTACGCCAGCATAAAAATGAGAAATGATTTATATAGGTATTTTTTTATTATCCAAATTTGTCGATAATTTAAAAAATATCACTAATATTTCTAAATACTGTAAAATTCCTGAAGATTCCAATTATATCAACAAATTTTCAATATTTTCCAAGATTTCTACAGATTTTCTAATAATTATCATGATTTCGTGAGATTTTCCATCAATTCCGAGGTAAAAAATGCAAATGATTTCCTAATAATTATCATGATTTCTGGAGTTTTTCCATTAATTTCCAGATACAAAAAAACAAATTGATTGAAATGTTTCAATAATTCCCAAGAATTCTCATCTCTCATCTCTAATTTTGGAGATTTCTACAGATTTCCCAATAATTGCAGTGATTTTTTAATAATCCCAAGATTTCCCAATAAATTTGGAGATTTCTATAGATATCATAGTAATTCTTAAGCTTTTGAGAGATTACTCAGTAATTTTCTAATAATTATCATGATTTCGGGAGTTTTTCCATTAATTTCCAGATAAAAAAGTTGATTGAAATGTTTCAATAATTCTCCAGATTTCTCAATAATTTTGGAGATTTCTACAGATTTCCCAATAATTGCAGAGATTTTTTGAATAATCCCCTAGATTTCCCAATAATTTTCGAGATTTCTATAGATATCTCAATAATTATTAAGATTTTGAGAGATTACTCAGTAATTTCGAGAACATAAAAATCAGAAATGATTTCCATGGTTATTGCTTAGATTTATTTATTCTCCAAATTTGTCGATAATTTAAAAAATATCACGACATTTCTAAATACTGTAAAATTCCGAGAGATTTCCAATTATATCAACAATTTTCAATATTTTTCAAGATTTCTACAGATTTTCTAATAATTATCATGATTTCGAGAGATTTTCCATCAATTTCGAGATAAAAAATGAAAAATTAATTGAAATTTTTCCATAATTCCTGAGATTTCTCACTAATTTTGGAGATTTTGGAGATTTCCACAGATATCCGAATAATTGCCATTTTTCGAGATGTTTTCGATTGATGATTTCGAGATTTATATAGATATCTCAATAATTCTTAAGATTTTCAGGGATTAATCAGTAATTTCGAAATCATAAAAATCAGAAATAATTGACATGGGTATGCTTAAATTTTTTAATCCTCCAAATTTGTCGATAACTTAAAAAATATTTATAACATTTGTAATTATTATTTGTAATATATTATTACATATTATTTTTATTTGCATTTGTAAATATTGTCAAATTTCGGGAGATTTTTAACTCGTTTCCCTGATTTCTCAATTATGTTGTGAGATCCCTATGGATTCCTCAATAATTATCAAGATTTCTGTACATATTTCAATTAAGCCAAAGATTTCCCAATAAAATACTAATGCTATTAAAAACTTTTTAAGCAAAAGTTTAAAAAAAAAATGTGACAAACAATTCAGAGCTCTACAAAAGTTTTCCATTCGTTTTCATTTCATTTAAAGTGGGTGAGAAAATGCGGAATAAACAAACAAAAATCGACCTGTTATTTTTTTTATTTGTTCGAGCCAAATATTATCTCCCTTTATGCACTTTCAGAAATGTCAAAATGGTAATTTGTTTGATTTTTAGAGCAGTCCACATCAGTTTGATTTTTGCAACATATTTTCATATTTTTAAATTGTCGATTTTTGGTGGTAAATAATGTCAGATTACCCATGTGTTATACATGGTTGAAATCGGAATTTTTCACTCTTTTGAATAAATGCTATTAAAATCCAATATGGCGGCCATAAGAAATCCAAAGTTAACTATGAAAATTTGGGCATCTAGTTGGCGCAGAAAATGTTTGGCACTGTCATGAGAAAGCTCACATCGAAACATGTAAGAGTGTCAAGTTTCGTTAAATTTCCTTCAAAAGTAAAAAAGTTATAAAAGGAAAAGGAAAGTGCACCTTTTCAGTTTTTCAGCGATACTTCAGCAACTGTGCAATATATCTCGGATTTCATTTCAGTATATTGAAAGGCACAAAAATGAGAAACTTTCATCCCATTTCAGCAACTCTGTATATATCTCCGTTTAATAGATCATAATGGTGGGCGTCGTTAAAGTGACCACCCTGTATAGTATGTATATAGTACTACTATATTATAGAAATATTTTACCACTATACAGGGTGTCCTAAATAGAGTGGGATTGCATGGGTATCTTTCTTATTCTTAAGGCTAGAGATCTGGTTAAATGGGCAATATTGTGCAGTATATGCTGGTTCAGATTATGTTGAAATTTTTTCAAAAGTCCGAGCACTTTAGAAGGTATTTAAAAAAAACTAAAAATCTAGATTTTCGAAAAACTCCGATATTTCCATAATTATTAAAGATGCGGAAATAAGTTTAAAACAAAAGTTACTTGATTCGATTGCACTTAACTTAACCTACTTAACTTAAGAATCAAGTCAAAACAAAAGTCAAGATGGCGATTTCTGAGCTATTGAAACACGAACACTATTGAGCTCAGGACAATCCACACATAGTGATTTCATGGCAAATGTAAGGGCAATTCGGCTTTAGTCTATTTTGTGGCATATTGAGAAATGATTTACATGGTGCAATTTTCGCATCATTAATAATTATGGAAATATCTGAGTGTTTAGAAAATCGCGATTTTTAGTTTTTTCAGAATAACTTCTAAACTGCTCGGATTTTTGAAAAAAATTTAACATAATCTGAACCAGCATAACATAAAACTGCACAATATTGCCCATTTAACTAGGTTTCTAGCTTTAGGAAAAAAAAAACCAATACTATTTAGGACCCACTGTATATAGTTGTTAGTTGTTCACTTTATGGTGGCAAGGTTTTAACACAAGTTTACATATATATATGCACCCATGTTTCCACGTCATCCACTATCGTCAATGTATTCGATTCCCATTTTCGGAACTTTCTTTTTTCATTTCGTTCACAATGACATCTTCCGACTCATTTTCTTCTACAACAATTTGACTTTATTTCTCCTCTAAGTTCTCTGGATCTATATTTATTTTTCTTCATTGTCTCGATTGCTCTTTTCGTTATCTTTCTCTTCTAAGTTTGTCTCTTCGTCTCTGTCATGAGTGATGACTACTCATTTCTTCTTTATAGCAATTGCTTTATAGCTTTATAATATTACAAAGATTTCTCGATCTTCTAAATTTTTAATGTGCTGTTGATGGGATTTTAGAATGCAGTTAATGCGAAAGAATTTATTTTCAGATGTTGCAAGTTATGTTGCATTTTTGGCAAATTTGTTTTTGTATTTTCTGTTGCTTCGGGTTATTCGCGTTATTTTTTATTGTTTCTTGTTCTTTTTTTGCATATATTTTTAGCTTAGTCTGGCGAAAATGTTTCGAAAATTTCATGATATTTTTTTGAAGTTGATGCCGAATGGAAATCACTTTGTTTGTCGTTTTCCATTACGCTTTGGTGATTCCGGTCACGTTAGGAAATTACTCAGATTTTAATGATGATCTTTTCTAGTTGCAGGTTCTATAGATATCAGTTTGCTACAAGCTACATTAATATTATCAACAATAGTATTTTTCTACTTTGGAGTTTTGAGTTTGGAAAACTTTAACCTTTGAATACTAATTTGAGTTAGGAAAAGTGGAATATATCCTAACAAGTGCGTAAATAACATTTCAAAATTAAAATACTAATTTGAGTTAGGAAAAGTTAGGAAATATTCCACTTTTCCTAACTCAAATTAGTATTTTAATGTTGATACATTATTTCCGCATTTGTCAGGATATATTCCACTTTTTCTAACTCAAATTAGTATTTTAATGTTGAAATATTATTTTTCTACGAAAGTGTAGAAAACTAAAGATTAATGTAAATTTAATCATTAATTTAAAATAAATGTCATTGTCATTAATTTAAACGTCAGAAAATTTATAAATCGCTTGTCACCAAATCGAGACTCGAAATTTATACATTAATACTGGAAGTAGAAGAATATCAATAATGGATTCCGATAGTGACGATATAACAAACACTCCGCCGGAACTTGCGGCCATTGCATCCACAGTTTCGTCCGATTTATTGCCTCAAAAATCAAAAGAGAGGTATTGGAGTGCGGAAAGTGAGTGCGGAAAGTACTTTCCGCACTCATATAAGTGCGGAAAGTACTTTCGGCACTCCTTGTAACAAATACCAACTTTCAAGGTTAAATTTTATGACAGAAAACGTGTCTTTCAACACTTTCGTAGAAAAAATAGTATGTAACACTCGTGCGGAAATGGCCATTGCAAAACTCGTATGAAACTTTCAGACTCGTTTTGCAATGAAGCCCTTTCCGCACTCTTATTACAATATACTATTTCGCACTTGTAAGGATATATTCCACTTTTCCTAACTCGAATTAGTATTCAAATGTTAAAGTTACAAGTGCGGAAATAATATTTCAAAATTAAACGTTATAAGTCAATTTATTGAAATTGTACTTTTTATCATTATTATAAATCTTGACAGAAACATGTTTACTATTCGTGATTGAAATTTCTGTTACCAAATTTCAACAATGGTTGATAAACCGTTTTCGAAATATTAATAAAGTTAGGCTAGATCGAGCTTCCGTCTGAACGTGCGTCTTGTCCATGGGGTTCGCGGAAAGATTTGTTTTCCATTTCGTTTGCATTCGTCGGAGACGATAGGGGATGTGTTTTTCCTTCGCCATGAAATATGCGTGGCCAGATTAGATCCCCTTGCGCCATATCTTCGTGCGTCGATGACCCGACGGCGGGACATAAACGTCAGATACGATTTTCCTCGTTCGATTTTATCGCAGAGGATCTCCACGCTTTTTGGGCGTCAGGTCAAGGTTAATGACGATGTTTCAGGGGGCGGCGGCCCCAACCGCCTCCGTGGGTGCTGCGGGCTAAGCTCGGGCGGGGCTCGGTTTAATATTCTAAAAGCTCGGGGTGAAACGGGGGCGCGCGTGCGGAGGCGCCCGCTCGGACGTCGCTTTTCATATGTGCTGAAAATCCGAGGGCGGAAAATTGTTTTTCCATGCCCCCGTGGAAAGCCGGCCGCCTTAATTTCGACCGCTCAATTACTGCTCAAGCAAAGTGCGCCATTCGAGTTAATAAAACCGTTCGCGATTTGCCCCTTATCGCAGTACCATCATCTTAATACCACACGAGGGACTTCCCTCGCCGTGGGACTCGAAACGGCCGCCCCATTTTCCTAGTAGGTGGGCCGCCCTCAATCCCACCTGGGGTCCCTTATAATTTCGGAGGATCCGGGACCCTCGGACCCGTGCCGGCCCTGCGCCCAATTACGGTCGAATTAAGGTCCCTTTCTTTCGGCCCGAAAGGGGTTGGTACGGGCACGGCGGGGGGCATTACGTGAGCAAAGTGTCCCCCGGGTCGGCGGGAAACGGCGCCCATTTTAGGCCCCGCCGTGGGGCCCTTAATCTCCGCCGCCCCGCTTTACGGTCCCGCATTGTTGCAGAGGTCCGTGCGAGATGGGGAATTCGCAATTGACCCTCGGCTCCAACAACGTCCGGCGGCCCTTCTAATTGCTTGCGTTTCGTTTCAGGTCACCATGCATCCTTGACGCCTGGAATGGCGTCTCCGGGGGTGTACTACCTACAGCTAGGTAAGCAAAACTCGAACGCGAAATAATTCTACCCCTATGCGAATTGCTTCTTATGTATTTAACAGTATCAAATAGACTTCACCTTGCAGATCTAAGATCGATAGGGATAAAAATTCTGAATAATCTTCCAGTACAAAGGCAGCACCAACAAATGCACAGTTTCAAAGAGCAACTTAGCGAACACTTAAAAGAGCATGCTTTCTATTCAGTACAAGAATTTTGTCAACATAAAATGTAGTGTTTTCCTAATTTATATTGTCTTGACCTCACATGTAATTCATGTCCAATAAAAGAAGTTTGAAGTTTAAAGTAGTAATCTGTAAACAAGTGTAGTGCAGAGTGTCGCACTTTCACACAGCAAACATATTAACATTTTGGCAGTATCTATTAAAAATTCGACAGGTTTTCACAGCTGAAGCTAAGAATTTGACATATTTTTACAGTTGCAATTGAAACTTTGATTCGACGGTCTTAATTGAGAATTTGACGAACTGTTGCACTAGAAAATCTGATAGATGTATACATTTTGAAACTGGGATATCACAAATTGCCAAAAATTAACAGATTCATGCAGTATCTATTGAAAAATGTACAGATTTTCACAGCAGAAGCTTTGAATTTTATACATTTTTAATGTCTCAGTGGGGAATTGTACCCATTTAGAAAGTTGTTAAAAAATTAACAGATTTTGTCTCAGTCGGGAATTGTACCCATTTAGAAAGTTGTTAAAAACAGATTTTGACAACTATAATTGTAAATTTGGCAGATTTCGACAGTTTTTAATTAAATTCGACATACAGGGTGATTCAAAAGGTGGGGTCCAAACATTTAGGTGTAATTCGTGTTATTAAACTGCTAATTCCGTCATCACAAATCAGCATTTGTTTGACATATATTTTAATACCACTTCATTTAACAGAACATGATAAAAACAAAGAAATCCTCTGTAACTAGATAAAGGTTGGAAATAAGACATTTTTTGCTTCGTATAGCATCACACATCACACCCTTAAGTTTGGACCATACCTTTTGAATCACAATATGTATCCGTAAATGGAGTTATGCAGCCATTATCACTTCGCAGTACTCCTCACTTTGTATAAATCCAAAAGAACAAATCGATATTTTAAATTTCGCTTTTTTAAACTGCTTGTTCATTTCATGATTCTTTCATTGAAAATAGCATTAACTCATTTACTTATTTTCAACTGTCGTTCGCTTTCGCAAAAATTGTTAACTGATCTTCTTCTTATTATTTGTTTAATTAGCCATTTTGCACCAATTTTCAAATACATTTATATTTAAATTTGAATTTTCGAAAATTGATGAATTCGTTAATTTTTAATCCATTGAGCAAGTACCACCAAATTTTTTATTTGTTTTTAATTTAATATGAGCTATTTATTGTACTTTAAATTTTTTTAAAAATAAACTATTATTATTTGTAAAAATGTAGTGGTAGTTGCTTAGTACCTGCAAAATAGTTTATCTTTGATGACATCAGTCGACAATGAAATCGTTCTCACAAATGATAAAATGGTGAAGCAAACTACAATAACTTTCAAGAATATGAAAAGAGTTTATTATGGTACAAAGAAAAATATATTTTTTTCTTTATAGCAATAACGTAATAGCTATTTATGGTATAAGTTTGGACTGTACGCAAAAACTTAGTAACTTAGTGCATAAAAAAATGTAAATTTTGGCAGTCGCAGATGTAATTTTGACAGATTTGGATAGTTGCAATACAAAATACGACAGATTTTATATAATTTTACGGCTGGAACTAAAATTATTAAGATTTTTACGGCTGGAGCTAAAATTATTAAGATGTTTACAGTTGCATTTCAAAATTTTAACGAAATTGAGAAAAAAATTACCAAATTAGGAGAGTTCAGTTGGAAAATTCGGCAGATTTGTGCAGTCCGAATTAAACACGTTACAGATTATTACAGCTCGTCGTAAAAACTTCACAGTTATAATTAAAAAGTGACAAAATTTAGATTTAGATTTATTAGTGAAATATTAATAATTGTGATATTTTGCTCACTGTGGACAGTACGTAAAAAAATTAATAACTCAGTAACTTGGTGCGTAAAAAATGAAAATTTTGGCAGTCGCAGATGTAATTTTGACAGATTTCTATAGATGCAATAAACAATATGATAGATTTGATACAATTTTACTGCTGGAGCTTATTATAGATTTGCAAGTGTCCAAAATGACACTTGAAATGAAATTTGCAAGTGTCTGAAAATTTGGACGAAATTTAATAAAAATTTACCAAATTAGGACAGTTCAGCTGGAAAAATTAGCAGAAATCTGGGTTCTGAGTATGAATTTAAGTTTTGAGTCTGAATCTGAGTTCTGAGTCTGAGTTAACAACCCGAGTTAAACACGTTATAGATTTTCAGAGCTCGTCGTAAAAACTTCTCAGTTACAATTGGAAAGTAACAAATTTAGATGGGTTCAGTGAAATATTAATATTTGTGATATTTTGCTCACTGTAGAAAGTACGCAAAAACTTAATAACTCAGTAGCTTAGTGTGCAAAAAATAAAAAAAATTGGCAGTCACAGATGTAATTTTGACAGATTTCTAAATATGCAATAAACAATATGACAGATTTGATATAATTTTGCCGTTGGAGCTTATTATAGATTTGGACACTTGCATCTGAAAATTTTGACAAAACTGAATAAAAATGTACCTAATTAGGAGAGTTCAGCTGGAAAAAATAGCAGAAATCTGGGTTCTGAGTCTGAATCTGAGTTTTGAGTCTGAATCTGAGTTCTGATTCTCAGTTAACAGCCCGAGTTAAACACGTTATAGATTTTCACAGTTCGTCGTAAGAACTTCATAGTTACAATTGAAAAGTGACAAATTTAGATGGCTACAGTGAAATATTAATAATTGTGATATTTTGCTTACTGAGGACATTACGTAAAAACTGAATAACTCGGTAACTTAGTGCGTAAAAAATGATAGTTTTACCAGTCGCAGATGTAATTTTGACAGATTTCTATAGATGCAATAAACAATATAACAGATTTGATATAATTTTACCGCTGGAGCTTATTATAAATATGGACACTTGCATCTGAAAATTTTTACGAAATTGAATAAAAATTTACCAAATTAGGAGAGTTTAGTTGGAAAATTCGGCAGATTTCTACAGTCCGAATCAAACACGTTACAGATTATCACAGCTCGTCGTAAATACTTTACAGTTACAATTGAAAACTGACAAATTTAGATGGCTACAGTGAAATATTAATAATTGTGATATTTTGCTCACTGTGGACATTACGTAATAACTTAATAACTTAGTAACTTATTGCGTACAAAATGAAAATTTTGGCAGTGGCAGATGTAATTTTGACATATTTCTATAGATGCAATAAACAATATGACAGATTTGATATCATTTTACCGCTGGAGCTTATTATAGATTTGGACACTTGAATCTGAAAATTTTGACGAAATTGAATCAAAGTTTACCAAATTAGGACAGTTCAAACGGAAAAATAAGCAGAAATCTGGGTTCTGAGTCTGAGTTTTGAGTCTGAATCTGAGTTCTGAGTCTGAGTTAACAGCCCGAGTTAAACACGTTATAGATTTTCACAGCTCGTCGTAAAAACTTCACAGTTACAATAGAAAAGTGACAAATTTAGATGGCTACAGTGAAATATTAATAATTGTGATATTTTGCTCACTGTGGACATTACGTAATAACTTAATAACTTAGTAACTTATTGCGTACAAAATGAAAATTTTGGCAGTCGCAGATGTAATTTTGACAGATTTCTATAGATATAATAAACAATATGATAGATTTGATATAATTTTACCGCTTGAGCTTATTATAGATTTGGACACTTGCATCTGAAAATTTTGACGAAATTGTATAAAAAAATTTACCAAATTAGGACAGTTCAGTTGGAAAAAATAGCAGAAATCTGGATTCTGAGTCTGAATCTAAGTTCTGAGTCTAAGGTCATCAATCCAAAACTAACTTTTCGGATCTAAAACTGAAGATAACATAATTGCTGCTACTGATCGCAGTAGAGATAGTATTATAACAATGAAGTCCAAACAGAAAATTAGTGTCAAATGGATTGACGAGCTCAAAAATCAATCCAAGAAGAAGGCAATGTTAGATGTGAACCTGCTGCATCTGAAGAACAAATCGCAAGTGGTAATCCTAGTATTGTAAAGTATTTACAAGACAGTTGAAATAAGTTCGATTAGACTTCTGACTGCAATTTACGACAAAAAACTTCAAGGTATAGTTGTCGGAATCTGTCTCATCTTTAAATTGTTTTGTACAGTAGGTACTGTTTTTTTAGCTGATAGATGGTTCAGCAGATGGGCAAATTCACTGAAAACAAGGCAAACAAGCACAGCTGGCATTTCCAAAATGATTTAGATAAGTATGTTGAATTTAGAGAGATCATTGAAAATATTACGTCGAAAAGGCTAGAAAATATTCTTTAAGATTATATTTGATACTACTATGGGGTGTCAAGCTACCCTTAGCACTAAATAAAGAGGCCCCGTCAGAAATCCCGGCCCTGTGGGGGCCATGGCTTAGAAACAATCCATAATTGTTTAATAATATTAATTGACATTAAAAAAAACTGTTTAATTTTACTCGGTTAAGAAAAGAAGAATTTTGAGTGTTATTCTGTAAAAAGTTAAAATCTTTTTTTCAATAACTATGGAAAATTACACCAACAGTGAATATACGCATATGATTTTGATGCTGTGCAATTAGCAACGAAATTCGGCTGCCGCAAGAAAATTGTACACGGAAAGATTCAACAATTTTGAATTATTACTTTATATGTTTTGCCCAGTTTAACCTCGAATATCTCAGAAACGCTTCATTTTTTCGGAGTTCAAGAAGTATACATTTTTTATGATAATATAGCTAATTCACTTAAAAATGGTATAAGATTTAATAAAAATCCCCCAAAGTTTTTATGTAGCAATAACCATAGAAGAACCCCTCTTTCTACGGTACGGTGTTTACTCAGATGATTGTAATTATTTGTGAATATGTGTATTGTTAGTGGGTGACTCGTCGCAAAATATCAGACTTTTAAGACTACTCTAGTAGAAATGTTAATAAGAAAACTGATTTTCTAAGTAACACTTTAAGGTCTTATATATTGAAAACAAAAGCGATTATAAAAAAAATATTTACATTTTCATTTAATTTTGCCTCTCTGAACATGCTCCGAGATTCATGTCACGTTTTTTATCACTTTATTTTTCGTTAAACACGACTGCAGATTATCAGACTTTCAAGACTACTCTAGTAGAAATGTTAATAAGAAAACTGATTTGCTAAGTAAAACTTTAAGGTCCTATATTTTGGAAACAAAAGCGATTAGAAAAAGAAAAATATTTATATTTTCATTTAATTTTGCCTCTCTAAGCATGCTCCTAAATTTATGCCATGAAGTTGTGGGATACCTTATATAGGGTATAGCTATAGCTGATTTAAAAAAAAAACGGGAAATGTTAATACAAATTACACGTTATTTTTCCACTTTTGTTATAGTTTGAAAATGGTTTTTTGATATAGACTGGAATTATTTGACGTTATGTTAATTTATAAATAAATAGGTTAAATCTGAACAAATTACATTTCTTAATACTCTGCAACATAACGATGCAGAAACAGTAGGACGTACTGTCATGCTCACATAAATCTAATACAAAAAAATCGACATTGCCATATAAAATTGCGATTGTAACCTAATTTCTTGTACTAGATTTATGTGAGCATGAGTGTACATAATACAATAAAGAGTGATATTATCTAATTAAAACGGATTTTCATTTAATTTTTTTGTACGTACTGTCAAGTAGACATTTATTAATTGACAAATACTTAAAACCAAATTTACGTTGGGAAACTTTCATGTCCCGTATTTTATGAATTCAGCTGTATATATATGTTTTGTTTTAATGTGTTAATCATTTTATTATTATATTTTTCTATTTTACTTGATTTGTCCAATCAACCATGTACAGTCATGTTCTAAAATATGTTGTACACAGATAATTGGCTGTTGTAAGTCGTGTTTAAAAATGTGTTGGCTGTATATGTTGTCAATGGTAGATACATTTCAGAAGTGTCAAAGTGACAACTAACAGTGACAAAAAACATTATTGTTATATTCTTTATATGAAAACTAATTACTCTAAATCTTTAGTGTATTATTTATTCTGCCACTAAAAGTTTATGCGTGGCAGTGTTTTTACTCAACAAAGGCTTATATCTTAGATCTAACCTCTCAAAATATTTGTATGTAATACAAATAAACATTTTTTTGAACTTTGTGAAATTAAGTCATATTCACACAGCAGAAATGTTGTACAACACTTTAATGAACACGGCTGTAAGTTGCTCTAGCGATGAATAAACTAAATTGAATTGAATTAGATTGTATTTTTCGTTTAAATTTAATCGACGAATGCATTTCAAATGCCGATACAACATGAATGCGTTTTCAATGAAATAATATAAAATGTCACAATTTGTGCAGTCGACAGGTCATATTAGGTGCATGACTGCTGGGGGTATTTCGTGTTATGGTATCACCTACGATTCGCTACTGTCAACGCTCTCAGATATCTACATTATCGGTTGCACGATATGCAAACATTGAATTTTATGCACCACACGCCACTATTGCATCGGTTTTAAATCCATTCTTGAACCAAGTTATTTTTAGATTTCACGACCGTATCATTTGAACTGATATATGGGAGTTATTCTGTCCAATTCTCTATGTAAATTGCTAATAGTATGCAAGATCATATCTTGCTATTCTTAATATTTTGTGTTACTTAGCAAAATTTTCTATATATTATATATACGATATACGATAACGATATACGATATATAGAAAATATTGCTAGGTAACACAATATATTAAGAATAGCGAGATATGATATTGCTTACTATTAGCAATGTACATAGAGAATTGGACAGAATAACTCCCATATATTGGTTCAAATGATACGGTCGTGAAATCTAAAAATAATTATTACCATACATTATTTACAATATTTTCTATATACGATTTATAGAAAATATTGCTAAGTAACAAAAAATATTAAGAATAGCAAAATATGATCTTGCTTACTATTAGCAATGTGCATAGAGAATTGGACAGAATAACTCCCAAAATATGGCTCAAATGATACGGTCGTGAAATCTAAAAATAATTATTACAATACATTATTTACAATATTTTCTATATACACGATATACGGAAAATATTGCTAAGTAACACAAAATATTAAGAATAGCAAGATATGATTTTGCTTACTATTAGCAAAGTGCATAGAGAATTGGACAGAATATTACGTTTATTTAGAAATTGTGACTATTGTGATTAAGACCTGGTTATTTTTGAAATACAAGTCTCCACAATTTTTAGAAATTAATTGAAGGACTTAGATGCAACGAGGAACAAGTGATAACATCGAATTATTGAAAAAATGACAACTAAAGTTTGTATTCGATCTTAAACTCAATAGGATATTCATTGTTACGAATTAATTCAATAATATCTGTACATGAGAAGCAGAAGAATATATGTCCAAAAACTGAAATGTTCAGGAAAGGCAAAAAGGTGGCAGAGTTTTTCGGTGCTTATACAATGTACTGAATTGTAGATAGCTTAAACAATATTTCTTAATTACCTCCCAACTATTAGAAAGTAAATTTAATTATTTTTTATTAAATTTAGCAAATTTTTTTTGAAATGTAAAATAATAATAATAATAATACATTATAACATAATAAAATTTTATGTTATACCTATGAAATGTATAAAAAATAATATACCTTTACACCTTTACCTCATTTCTGAATATATAGGACATACATCCTTCTGCTTCTCAGGTACAGATATATGAATTCATATTCATTAATATCCCTCTGCCACAAAACTGAAATGAACTTCAAGTTTCTAATTCTGCACTTAACTGCGTTTTACAGAAAATGTATCCCTATACATACCGATCGCTTGTACCCCTTTGCATCCAAGCCCCTCAATTACTCAATTATAAAGTTAAGTCTGCCATCTTTGTCTGGTCCCGCACCATAGGGGCACTGTAGACACAGTTGCGGATTTTAAGGGGGGGGGCTACAAAGGCTACAGCCCAGGGTGGTAAAATCTAGGGGCGGCAATTTTTTGGAAAAATACCAAATTGAAAAGTCACAATAAAAAATAAATATACAAATAAATTAATAAATGACAAACGAAAAAATGCAAATACAAGAAGTGAAGCATCTAACTGCCTCCTTCAACTTCAAAGAATAGAAACGATTTTTTTGTCAATTTTATGCTGAGATATGTTATGTCGATTTAACGTATAAAGTAATAAGCTACAACAGTCTGAGATCGATCTATCAACCGAATCAGTATGCGATGTATAAGAACAAAATTTAACATTTATGAAAATTGAGCACTAATGAAAGTTAAGAAGTAAGTTAGTATGAACATGAAACGAATAGAAAAAAAAATAGAAAAATCCAGTCAGATGAAACTAGAGCAGGCGATGTAGAAATGATTGGTAGAGAAAATTTCAGAATCAATCAAGAGTACTAAATTTCTTTAAAAGTTCAACGTCCGAGAAGCACTTTGACATTGTGTGCAAAGCTTCAGTAGGTACCTTTAGAATATTTTACTTTTTCAGAAAATTTCACTTTAAATTCTATGAACATTTTATCTAGTATTCAGTCGTCAATATTACTTCGAAAATTAACTTTGTCAATTGAACAAGTACCATCATACTACAAGAATGATTGTATTGTTTTTGGACGTTTTCGATTTCTTGACGCTGTTTTATCTCCTTCATTTAACTGCAGTTCGGACTAAAATTTAGTTCTGTGATATTTCTCATATTACTTTACTTTACTTATAATCCTCTACTCCGATCGGAGCATAGGGCTTCTACAAGCTTCTTCCATCCTTCTCTATCCGACTTCCGAGGCTTGTATAAGTTTCTGTAGCACGCTCCTTTTTACATTGCAGGGTTGCTAGCCCTGCGAACAACCCTCCTCCTTTCACAGCCGGGCTTGGGACCGGTCAAAGCGGAGTTACTTCTCATATTAAGGTTCATTAATTCTATAATTTAAGTAATACGATTAACCAATGAAAGCGAAACTAACGTAGTATGAAGAAGTAACGAACAGAAAAAAAGCGAAAAATCCAGTCAGATGAAACCAGAGCAGGCGATGTAGAAATGATTGGTAGAGAAAATTTCAGAATCAATCAAGAGTACTAATATTCTTTAAAAGTTCAACGTCCAAGAAGCACTTTGACATTGTGTGCAAAGCTTCAGCAGGTACACTTAGAATATTTTAGTTTTTCGGAAAATTTCACTTTAAATTCTATGAATATTGTATCTAGTATTTAGCCATAAATATTACTTAGAAATTTTGTCAATTTAACAAGCATCATCATAATACAACAATGTTTTAGGACGTTTTCGCTTTCTTGACGCTGTTTTATCCCTTTCATTTAACATCAGTGCGAACTAAAATTTATGAACTTGTTCTCTTGTTTTTTTTTTTAGATATAGTCAATAAGCAATTAACGGTACTGTCTACAATTCCATTTAGATACACATCATCTAGTGGCTACAGCCTAGTTTCGCCCCTGGAGTGTATACATTTTTTTTGGATTTTTGAAAGGAATGAAACAAAACCTGTTCAAATACAATGGGTACTTTTTAAAAACTACTTACTACTTTAAACTACCGGTTTTTTTTGGATTTTTAATAGGAATGGAGCAAAACATGTCCAAAAACAATAGGTGGTTATTTACGAAGTGCTATATAATAATGAACTACCAAACTTGACACCGCATTGATATCGTTATAAAATTAGATCATACCTGTGTATTCCAGTATGATACAGAAATTGTTTTGTACGGCGCAATTTAGTGTTTGCATCCATATTCATTTCAATTTATCATCGGGGTGGGGGGGGGGGGGGGGTCTTCGAAGGGGGGCGCGACCTCGCGCTTTGTGACGCGAAGTGTTAATTACCCCCGAGATTGGCCCGGAACATAACTAGCTCAGTTTTTCCGGAGAGCGCACGGTTTACTTATCTGCTAGCGGCTGGGACCTTCTGCAGGAGGAGACGACAATGGGGCCTCCGGGAGCGGCACGACGTCGGCAACACTTGTAGCACTTGGATTGCGAGGGGGGTGGGGGGGGGGAATATAAAGTCGGGGTTGCACGTTCTTAGTTTAATTAAAATCGATAACAACAATAAGAAAGCTAAATTAATAAATGAGTAAATGACAATAACAAACAGAAGAGGAAATGAAGTAAAATAAGATCAGGAGTGAGGTGCGGAACGGATCGCGCATGTGTTGATGTGTGGGTGTGTGTGTGTGGGTGTCTCGGAAGACGTGGTGACGAACTCTTCGCGGTTGTCGCTGGAGCGGTGAGTGAACTGATGAACTGACTTCTACTGTGATTAAGAACCGACTTGTCCCGCGATCGGGAGTGGACTGTGTCTCGTGGTAGAGACCAGACTTGTCCCGCGATCGGGAATGGACTGACTGTCTGGAGGGATGATTTCTCCCTCGCGCGCCTCTGGCTTAAAAGACGCGCATGCGTGTTTTGTGTGTAGTGTGTGTTGGTGTACGATGAAAGGGGGGGAGGCGGATTAATATTTTGGATGAGGACGCCCGTCAATAGGAATTAAACTTATTTTGGATAAATAAATGAATAGACGCGAGTTTAAATGAGATTCGGATTATGTTAATTAAGTAATGGTTAACTATGTGATTAAATGCGGCGAGTGAATGAAACGATGGGTCTTATGAAGTCACAGGCATGAAATATGGTTTTCCCTGATCGTGCTAAATTGGGGGTGCCATTGTCAGCGGTACTTCGCCGACAAAGCGCATTAGGGGGCCGGGTATTCCCAACGTAACAACCGGGATTACGACGAGTGCCGACGATGGGTTTTGCCCAGAAATCGGCAGAAAAACCAGGGAAAGGTAATTAGGGTAGGCCATGCCGGTGACAAATTGTTTGCGTGGTTTTGGAGTACGTACTGGTAGGTTATTTTCTATAGTTTTTTTATATGTGTGTACGTTAGTTTTCGGTTTTTACGTTTCAAGAATTTCGCCAAATGCATTGCTTGTCCCTGTGAAGTGTAATAAATATCGTTTAACCGAAATAACTGAAAATTTTAGTGTTTCGTTTTGTTGACGAGAATTCCCCCGGTTAATCCTGGGCAAATCCGGCCGCGTCGGGGGGGCATTTTCAAAATCCCGCGGCGGCGGAAAAAAGCGGCGATGAAATTTAACTGCGGCCCCGTTTCGCATTCGTGGGGGCAGAGGGCCCCCGTATATCGCGTTATAAAATGGAAATAATGTTTATGTGTCCGGGGTCGTGTGTGCATGTGAGCAGGGGCGGCATCAGACAGAGGTCTGGGTGTTTGCCAAATACCACCCGCCGCACCATATATCACGGCCGAAACGTTCTCATCCCCCATCCCCCACACACACATGCGCGAGTTTACGTACACACATGCACATGTGGGGGTGGAGGGGAGTGGGGGGCAGAGCGGGAAGCAGGAACGGCGGCGCGCCATCTGCCGTCACTTCCGTCCTCTCGCCGCCCCGGCAATTTCGAAAGGTTCCGTTAACGGCGCGTTTACCTAACGCGCGAAACGCTCACAATAACCGTTTGCATGCATAATACAGTTATTGCCGGGATGCGGACTGATGGGCGGCGTCCACGGGGCGCGAGGATCCGGCTCAAAAGTCCCCCCAACCCCCTCGCTCAAAGCCGCCGCCGCCGGCTAAATAGAAAATAATTTAGATGGGGA
Source organism: Othius punctulatus (assembly GCA_951805005.1). Taxonomy (NCBI): domain Eukaryota; kingdom Metazoa; phylum Arthropoda; class Insecta; order Coleoptera; family Staphylinidae; genus Othius; species Othius punctulatus. The sequence continues at coordinate 17,947,423 of OX638141.1, forward strand.
CAATGGGGGGATAAGATTAACTCGCCGGAGTGTCGCGACAATGAAACCGAAAGGGATAACGCGCTTTGGGGGAGGACAATAACTGCGAAAACAAGTGAAAAACCGCTGCCGACCGGTGTAAGCCGTTCCGGAAAGTTTCGCTATGAAACTGGATGTTTAATAAAATTTAAGCAATCCATTATTTTCGGGCTCGACTTGTCCGCAGCTGCTTTTATCCCCAGTTGTCTCGAAACAAAAGCCGATGGTTGCGTTACATTCAATTCAGGGATGATAGCAATTCACAATCTTAACAACTCACACCGCGGAAAACCTATATCGCAGCGAAAAATACGTGTAGCACCCACCAGTGGTGTACCTACTGGGGGGTGGTGGGGGCGGTCCGGCCCGGGCGGCACATATTTAGGAGCGGTATTTCTAAGATTTCCCATTCACAAATTCGAACACTGACAAATCTGTCAGATTGGACAACTGACAACTGAAAGCTAAGACATATATTTTATATCTATCCTTTTTTCATAGCAACTTTGATGAAAGTTTTTTTGAATCACATGATATCAGTAGATGTATCAAAATTATACAAACTAATTAAGCAAAGAAAACAGAGTTTATAATATCCATTTCGAAAAATATTTAAGTTACTCCATTAATGACGTTACAAGGAGCAAGGAGCATTATTAAACTTTGAAAAACTTTGAAACTCGTTTGAAAATTACGAAAAAGACGTTTAATTTTTGCAATTTATTTTTTAATATCTCTCTAGGATGAAACGAATACAAGAGAGCGGAGATTCATTTAGAAAAAAAGGAAGGCAAGAGGGAAATCCAGACTAGGAATACTGGAGCTCTACTAAAATACATAATTATATCCCATGAAGAGACTACTTTTAATTTGGTTGAAGAGACTTCTTCTAATGTGGCTGAAGAAAATAGACCTGCCTCAAGTATTGGCGAAAAAGTAGATTTATTAAATGCTGATGAAAAGTATTCAGAACAAATTATTCGTATATCCTATATTTCCCTGAAAGATGTAGAACTACGGCCTACAAAGATTGATGACAATACTACACTCCTCCTAGTACGTCAAGGTCCGTTTGAAGTCCAAAATGTAGATTCTGATTTCAGTGAAGGAGTAATTTTTCCTGGTAAGACAATCAAGGGTGAAACCAGAAAACCTACTCGCGATTGTTTTTTTCAAAATACGTCAAATGGTGAAAAGATGTTAAGATCGTGGATGGTATATTCACCCTCATAGCAAAGTATTTACTGCTTTGGCTATTTGGCTGTACACTGGTCTTATCAAATTTTTTTTGTTACCAAAAGTTATAATTAATAAAATCTTGGGGCAATACATTGGCTATACAGTAAATCCTAGAAAAGAAATATCTGAACATTAAATATTCTACTAATGAATTTTTTTTAAATTTGTCGCTAAGAAAATTTAAAAAATAATATTATTAAAACATTGCAGTGAAGGACATTTTGAAAACTAACCAAATAACTGCAAAAATCTCTATTCAGCATTGAAAAATTGATAAATGACAATAGTTGTAAATCGCAATAAAGAAAAATCTGGACATGAAATGTTGTAGTGGAAATTATGAATACTTTTAGTCTTAAAATAAAATAAAAAAGATTTTATACACAGTAGTAAACGACATTTTTAAAACCAAACAAATAACTGCAAAAAAAAACTATTCAGTGACAAAAAGTTGATAAATTGACAATATTTTAAATCATAGTAAAGAAAAATCTAAACATTAAATATTGTAGTGATAGAAATTTTACAAATAACACTGGTCAAGACGATTAGTGTAACACGAATCTTTGATAGTGAGTTTGATATATTATTTCACGCTGAATTCAAATCTGCAACCAGAAATTGTCTATCACCCACTTTTTTCGAGAACTATTTTTTTCTATTACAAAATTTATAGGTATTTATTGATTTTTATTTACTTGTAAGTTTATTTTAATTTAATGTTAATATTTATTTATTTTATTTCGCCTGACTAATTGGGTACACCCTTAAACTTAACAACATTTATAGTTATTGCAGAAGTATCAGAGTAAAATAAAGCTCTTTACTCGGGCGAGGTGTAGTTTCCGTGCTCATCATTCCGCAAAACGAATAACATTTTTGAATTCTTCATGCCTAATATGATTAGAGTCGCATATTTAACCTTTTTTTTTGCACTTTTTTAAATTGTGTATGGTAGTGACTGAAATTCTTTAAAATGGGGATGTACGCTACCAGGACCAGAGGAGTTGGCATGTGGTTGCCCAATCATACTAAACACGGAGGATAGATGTTACCCAGGTCAAATCCACCCAAAAAGTTAGAAAAAAAATGTGTTAGAACATTTTTTATAGTAAGTTTAATGTCTAAAACGTTGCTTGTGTATTACTTACAAACCTTGGGTGGTACGCCAAAACTGACAACATATTTGGATTCTACATGAAAAGTATAATTACAATCTGCTATCAAACCTTCTGTTACACAAAAAAAGTTTCATTTTGTTGACCAGTGTTATTAGTTCATCGGAAATTTGTTCAGATTTTTATAACTAGTTGGGCATGTTGATAAATTAATAATATTGTAAATCATTGTAAAGAAAAATGTAAACATACTTAAACCAATAATTAAAATAAAAAATAAATTAAATTGAAATTAAATTGAAATTTAAACTTAAACTAGAACATTCACAATATTGACAATAATGTAAATCATTGTAAAGAAAAATCTAAACATACTTAAACCAATAATTAAAATAAAAAATAAATTAAATTGAAATGAAATTGAAATTTAAACTTAAAATAGAAAATAGTATTGGATAATTTGAAAATAATTTAAATTCAAACATTGTATATGTAGTAACATTTTCAAAACCAAGAAAATAACTATAAAAAGCTATTCAGTTGATGAGAACATAGTAAATCGCAGTAAACGAAAATCTGAAATGTAGTATATAATACATGAAGAAAAGGCGCGGAGTAACAACAATACAAAAGAAGACAGAAGAGGGGCTATTGAGCTAGTTAGGCCATATGATTAGAATGAGCAATGGCAGACAAGTGAAAAAAGCATGGGAAGCAAGACCTATTGGGAAAAATCAAAGGGAAGACAACGATAGACCTGCAATGCCTAGGTTGCCAAAAACAATCGAACATAAGGGCAAAAGCTGGAGCCAGGCCAAGAAATATGCCAAAGATAGGAAGCAATGGATTGAATTCTACAAGCAGTAGAACCTCAACATCCAACACGGGTAAATGAAAAATGAAAATGAAAATTATAAGTACCTTGGAAAATTTAAAAATAATTTAATTGTAGTATCAAGAAAGAAATACTTTCGAGGACAAAAAAATAACTGCAAGAAACTATTGAGTTTTGACAAGTTGATAAATTGCGAATCTAATAAATTCTAGTTTAAGTATTTATTTGACATATATGTCATAAATTGACAATATTGCAAATCTTTGTAAAGCAAAATCTGGACATTAGCATTGTAGTGCCATTATTGTAGTAATGAAAATTTTGAAAATTATAAGTACCTTGGAAAATTTAAAAATAATTTAATTGTAGTAAGTAGTATCAAGAAAGAAACACTTTCGAGGACAAAAAAATAACTGCAAAAAACTATTGAGTTTTGATAAGTTGCTAAATTGCGAATCTAATAAATTCTAGTTTTGGTATTTATTTGACACATATTTCAAAAATTGACAATATTGCAAATCTTTGTAAAGCAAAATCGGGACGTTAGCATTGTAGTACCATTATTGTAGTAATGAATATTTTGAGAATTATAAGTACCTAGGAAAATTTAAAAATAATTTAATTACAAAGACATTACATCACTGCAGTTCCCACCAAGGTTCAAACTTTTTGTAGGTTACAGCGTATCTATTTCTGGATTTTTCTGGTAGTAAACTACCCATGGCAACATTAACAGAGTCTTCAACATCATACGTTAGTTCCGAATCGCTATTTGAGGACATTTTTTGGCATTATTATTAAATTTGTGAATTATTTTAGTTTCTTGACAAATTTGTTTATGCCAGTGCAATCATGTTTCCGTAGAAACAATAGGTATACGGTGATCTGATTCTTTGATGTAGTATGGAACGTTCTTATTCAAATAGTAGATTAAATAATTCAGACGGAATTAAATAAAGTTTTGTACGTAACATGTTATGAAATATGCTATATTGTTATACGAGTGTAATCTTTGTCAAAACGAGCGAAGCGAGTTTTGCAAATTACACGAGTAATTATAGATTATAATCGAGATTATAAACGAGTAATTATACTCGTGTAATTTGCAAAACTCGCTTCGATAAATTGATGAAATATTGTAACAAAAAACTATTCAGTTGATGACAATGTAGTAAATCGTAGTAAAGGAAAATCTGAAAATGTAGTACTTAATTAAAAATTTTGAAAATTATTAGTCCCTTGAAAAATTATTAATTGATTATTAACTAGTTGGGCATTTAACCACTGTCAGGGGCTCCTGAATAGCTCTGATTGGTGAGTTTTGTATAACTGCTACAATTTTTTTTAACTGATTCAATCACAATTGAAGTCGTATTTTTAGGCAAATAGCCGTTTAATTCCAATCGCTGCTTGCCCTGAGCAAGCGCTCGAGGAAGTGATTCGAATACGCGACGATTTAAAAATATTTGACCTACTCGGTTGATTTGGACATTTCACGGTGCAGTTTCGGTAATGCCGGGATTTAATTAAACCAAACTTCGCGTTACAAATTGAAAGCAAATATTGGACTGGTGGGATGCAATTACGACGCGAAAATATTGCCAATGTTTCCACTGATTGCGTGCAAATTAAAATTTCAAATCGACACGGTGATTTTTATGAAGTGTCTGAACACTTCTTCTTATCGTTATCTACTTAATTCAGGACGATTAATATGAGTGTAAGGCCTCGGCTACGATACGAGTGGCTGTAGCGAGCGGCGCCTAGTTGACCATTCCCAGAGCGTTGGGACACCCTGTATAACCAGATTTCGTTGGTATACAGGAGAAAGTGGCCAAGTCCAAAATTTAAAGATTTCGATTTTTTAACATCAATGTATCTAAAACATACTTATATTTTCATGAGATATTTACTATATCCCTTTTCTAAGATTTTTTTTTCTGTAAATTAATAATTGACCAAGTTCATTTTTAAATTAAGTGTACAGGAGAAATGTACAGGAGAAAAAATGAACTTGAAAAGATGAATTATGGATTTGGAGGGAGTAGGGAGTCAGTGATATATATAGTTATACTACAGATGCAGCAGTGGTCGTATTTGTACACCAATTAATGAACGAATGTAAACCTGTTATGAGTTATTGGTGTCCCAGCCCAACCCTGTGCGACTAGACACCCCTCGCAAGAAGAAATTTCAGCTGAAGATTTTACTAATCCAACTCGAATATTTCACTCATGACAACTGATGAATACATTATTTGCCCGGTACTTTGCAACGCTTCCCTTCCGGACGGACGTGTACTTATGTGCATATTGTTGGGAAACGTCGGCAAAACAAAAGTGGTCCAAAACCGGTAAAACGTCTCCGAGCTCCCCCCGACGGCCGCCCTTTCTGCCCCCGCGGACCCGAACGTAGGGCAATTTCCGGCGAAACGTGTCCCCAATCCTAAAGCGGTGCCGTCCCCCGGCGGGGCTCCCCGGGGACCGTCCGAAATTGACTGAAAAGACGGTTATTTAGGTATTTCGCTACGTGACCGATTTACATAAGTGCGGACGTCTGCTCTTTCGCGTCTGGCCGAGGACCAATTCCTGCCGCGACGAAGACGCAGGCAGATCCCGTGAGGAGGAAATAAGGGGGCAGCATAAAAACCGAGGGCGTCGCGAACTGCGTGAGGCAGGAGTGAAAGATGGTAAAAGTTTTATGTTGTTCCTGAAGTGTTACTCCGTCCGAACTCTTTGTGTGTAAGCAATATCGGACAGTAAAGTTAACATGTTAAACCGCCATCATTCCCGGACAGAATTGCCTTGTTACGGGACGTCGCTCGAAAAAAAAATGCAAACCTCTTCATAATAAAAACATTTCATCGAGTCTAACATGTCCGACCAGTGGAAACGTTAACCTTGTAAGGGCATCTCATGTTTTTACATCAATATGATTGATGATGATTTTATTTTTTGTCAAAACTGTTATTAAATAATGAAGATGAACAATAAACACAAATATAAATTGTCATTAGGAAAGTTAGCCTCGTAATTTGCATTTTAATGTAATTCATTAACGTGCACTTTCTGAAAAACCTAGTGTTAGTTGGAAGATGGTGACCATCTCTAAATTTTGCAAAACGACCAGAGGTACCTGATGATTTTTGTACAGATTTATCTACAGTTTTCAATAATAGAAGAAAAAAGCTGGAGCTTGAAAAATAATGAAGATGTTTACAGTCCAGGCTTCTTTTGTTTTAGAATTAATTACGTGAGTTAAGTACGGAAAATGGCTTCCAATGGGTTATTAAGATTATTCTGGAACAATTTCGGAGGTTTTCTGTTTCGTGTTTCAATTTTCGAAACTCTGTCAGTGAGTATGATTATGTTGAAAACTTATCAAAAGTCCGAGCAGTTTAGAAGTTATTCTAAAATAACTAAAAATCGCGTTTTTCTAAAAAAGTTACGAACAATTGATATTTTGCATATTTTTTTAAAAGAAAATAGGCGATTTAGACGAACTAAGTAACTTTTATTTCAAACTTATTTCCGCATCTTTAATACTTATGGAAATATCGTAGTTTTTAGAAAATCACAATTTTCAGTTAGTTTAGAATAAGTTCTAAACTGCTCGGACCTTTGAAAAATTTTCAACATAATCTGAACCAGCATACAAAACTGCATGACATTGCCCATTTAACTATATCTCTAGCTTTCAATATAAGAAAGATACCCATGCAATCGTACTCTATTTAGACACTCTGTATAAAATGGTTTCCAACTGGGTTTAAAATGGGTTCCAACTAACGGGTCTAAAATAAGATATAACCTATTTTTGACCCAGTTATAACTTATTGCAGGCCGTTGTAAATTTTATAACTTAAATACAAGTTATAACCGAATCTTGGCCCAGTTGTTATAACTTATTGCAGCCCGGTTTAAATTTCATTACTTAAATAAAAGTTATAACCTATTTTTGACCCACTTATTATAACTTACTGCAGTGCGTTTTCAATTTTATAACTCTATGTAAAAAAATATATTTTATAATTATTGTTAAGTATAATTTTTATATTTACATTTATAGGTATTAAATTAGTAATTTTGATAGAATTATTGAAAGTTTAAATTGAAGATTAGATTAGATTTGCCCACACCGAAAGGTAAAGGGCCTTTCGATAATAATAATAATAATAATAAATTGAAGATAAGTAATTTTTTATTTACGTTAAAATATACAGGGTGAGTTTTTTTCATTTTAAGCATTCTGATCTCGGAAACTAGAAGATTCTAGTCCAGAAAAGAACATAGATTCGGTTAAATGAGGAAAGAGTTGTCGTTTTAAGAGCGTATGCAAGATATGCTTTTGTTTTTTTTTAATAAAAATAGTTCTGTATACTGTTTATTTGTCAAGGTAGGTAATCATTTTCATAATTAATGTTAACCAGTTAATGTGTTAATGTGTTAATGTAACAAGTTAATTTTCGAAGATGGCCTTTATTTATCAAAGTAAGTATAGCAAGCCTTGTATCGCTATTAAAAGAAAAAAATGTCCTTTTTAAAAGTACAAAACCATGACTGCCATTTAAACAAAATGGCAGTTAGCCATATTACAGTGTGGCAGTTATACAATTAGAGTTTGTATTATAACCCAAAAACTGTGGGTTTTTTTAAAGAACGAAAGCATATCTTGCATTAATCAATAATTATTTTCAAATTTTCTAAGAACAAAGAAATGAAAGTCGGGACTGCACGTTGTTTGTTTAATAACAAGATAAATGATAGTAACAAAATAACAAAAGAACCAATGCATGAATAAAAAAGTGAACGAGTGAATAATAACGAGGGTGTTATGAAAGGTATTTTAATCTGAAACTTTAGTAGCAATATTAAAACATGTACATTTGACAACTTTTAGAATTAATTTTTTTAACATACTTTTGGGAGTGTAATAAAATTCAAATTTGACAAGATTATTAGTAGACTTAAAACTATTAGCAAATGCAATAATCAGAATATACCCATCTCCACATTTTGCGGAAAATGAATCTGAAGTCAGAGGAGTAATATGCATGCAAGGGAAATATTGATAATTTACGATATGTTTTTCAAAAACTGTGGCCCATGAATTTAATTTGTCTACAAGGTTATTAAGTACCTAAATACTATTAGAAAATGCAAAAGTCAGAGTATGCCCTATCTCTAAATTTTTTGGAAATTTAATCTGAAGTCTTAAGAGGAGTAATGTGTATACTTTTGTTATTGTTTTTTATATATTTATTTTGTTTTAAAAATCATTATAATCTAATATTAACGTATTTTCTTTAAATAATATTATTTGGTCGTCAAAAACTTTTTGGCGGGCTTCAAAATATATTTTCCCCTTAGGCCTTCAAAGAGGCAAGTACGGCACTGGGTACAATGGAAAGGAATTAACGACGAGGCGAAAATAGCGTAACAATGAGTGGCCTTTGCTGCGTTGCAAAAATTCAATTTTAAAGGATACGAAAAAGAAACGGCATCGCAATCAGAACCTCCAAGCGGCGCCTTCCGCCCGAACTCACGGAGTCGCTACACAATTATCCCCCACAAAGGTTGCAACTACCCTTCTGCTTCGAAAGGGAAGTTGTTAGCAAGAGGGAATTAGTGGCGCCGTTTCTGGAATTAATGCTGCAGGTAGGGTCTTTACAGAAAAATCTTTGTGTCTCGCTTGAGGATGACGATAAAGAGTCGTTAACTGTCCAAAAGGAATTGATGTTTTTAATTGTCGATTATTTTCTGGCGAAATAATATGATCCACTTGCCTAAACTAGTATATGGTGCCAACTGGAGATGTTCGTTTTTTTTTTAAATTTTTGCTAATGATATCCCAATTTTTTTTTTGTCCCATGCTCCCATAAATAATCATTTTATAGCCTATATTTACTCCACAAAATATAAGATTCTGGTAGTGATGAAAACTATTAAAAAATCTCTAGCAAGAGCACATCTTATCTCTAGAATTTAGAAAATTATTTAGGAATCCAGATACATTTTGAGGACGAAGCAAAATATATGTTATAATGATAACTGACAGAACATGTATTCGAATTCTTGCCTCGAAGTTACTGAGTAATCTTTAGGAACCTGGACAAATATTTCAAAATCTCCTGAATTTATTGAAAACTCTCTAGAAACAATAAAACGTATTGAAGAACCTCAAGAAATTTTGGAAATTATTAAATAATCTCCAGCAATTTTAAGAATTGTAAAATCTCTACACATGTATAGAATTATTGAGAAATCTTGAAAATCGTTGCACAATCTCTAAAATTTGTAAGAATTATTAAGAAATCTCAATAAATTTCGAGGACGATGAAAAATGTATATCATAATGATGTCTGGCAGAAGGTGCAGGTATACGAATTTTTATCTCGATATAATTGAGGAATCTTTAAAAATCCGAAACCGTCAAAATCTCTCAAAAAAATTATAGAATAGAAATCGAAACTAGAAACCTTAAGAAGGAATTAGCAATCTCAAGAAATTTTCTAAATTAGTGCGATATTACTAGAAATCTTAAGAATTATAATAAAGTTTAAGGAAATATTGAGAAATCTCGGGAAATCCTGAGAATTGTTGCAAAGTCTCTAGAAATTTAGAAAATTATTCAGAAATCCAGATTGATTGAAAATTGAAAAATATATGGTATACGAATTATTGTCTCGAAATAATTGGGGAATCTTTAAAAACCTAGAAGTGTCAAAAACTCCCCAGAAACCTTGTGAAGGAGTTAGGAATCTCAAGATATTTTCTAAATTAGTGCGATATTCCTAGAAATATTTAGAATTGTAATAAAGTTTAGAGACATATTGAAAAATCTCGGGAAATCTTGAGAATTGTTGCAAAATATCAAGAAATTTAGAAAATTATTCAGATAGATTTCGAGAACGAAGAAAAATATATGTTATATTGATAACTGACAGACATGCATTCGAATTCTTGCCTCGAAGTTACTCAAGAATTCGAATTCTTGCCTGGAAATTACTGAGTAATCTTCAGCAAGTTGGAAAAATATTTCAAAATCTGCAAAATGTATTGAAAATTCTCTAGAAACATTAAAAAGTATTGAGGAATGTCAAGAAATTTTAAAAATTATTAGATAATCTCCAGCAATCTTGAGAATTATTGTAAAATCTTTACAAATTTAGAGAATTATTAAAATATCTTGAAAATCGTTGCACAATATCTAAAAATTCTGAGAATTATTAAGAAATCTCAAGAAAATTTCGAGGACGAACAAAAACGTATGTCATACATATTATGATATCATATTTTGAGAATTATTGAGAAATCATGAACATCGTTGCACAATTTCTAAAAATTGTGAGAATTATTAAGAAGTCTCAATAGATTTCGAGGACGAAGAAAAATGTATATCATAATGATAATTGACAGACTGTGCAGGTATACGAAGGTATATAACTCCCCAGAAACCTTGAGAAGGAGTTAGGAATCTCAAGAAATTTTCTACAGTAGTGAGAAAATTTCTAGAAATCTTTAGAATTATTATAATGTTTCGAGAATTATTGAGAAATTATGGGAAATCTTGAGAATTGTTGTAAAATCTCAAGAAATTAAAAATATTATTCAGAAAGATTTCGAGGACGAAGATAAATATATGTTACAATGATAACTGACTGAACATGTATACGAATTCTTGCCTCGAAATTACTGAGTAATCTTTAGGAACTTGGAAAAATATTTCAAAATCTCCAAATTTGATTGTAAACTCTCTAGAAACATAAAACAGTATTAAGGAACCTCAAGAAATTTTGAAAATCATTAAATAATCTCCAGCAATCTTGAAAAGTATTGTAAAAACTCTACAAATTTAGAGAATTATTGAGAAATCTTGAACATCGTTGCACAATCTTTAATTGTGAGACTCATTAAGAAATCTCAATAAATTTCGAAGACGACGATAAATGTATATCATAATGATAACTGACAGAACGTGCAGGTATACGATTTTTTGTCTCGAAATAATTTAGAAATCTTTAAAAATCAGGAACCGTCAGAAAGTCTCTAGCAACCTTAAGAAGGAGTTAATAATCTCAAGAAGTTTTCTAAATTAGTACGATATTAATAGAAATCTTTAGATTTATAATAAAGTTTGGAGAATTATTGAAAAATCTCGGAAAATTATGACAATTGATGCAAAATCTGTAGAGATTTAGAAAATTATTCAGAAATCCAGATAGATTTCGAGGACGAAGAAAAATATATGTTATATTGAACAGTTATATTGTTGTAACAGTTATGTCTGTCATAACTGACAGACATGTATTTGAATTCTTGCCTGGAAATTACAGAGTAAACTTTAGAAACCTGGAAAAATATTTAAAAATCTCCAGAATTTATAGAAAACTTTCTAGAAATATTAAAAAGTATTGAGGAACCTCAAGAAGTTTTGAAAATTATTAAATAATCTCCAGCAATCTTGAGAATTATTGTAGAACCTGTACAAATTTAGAGAATTATTAAGAAATCTTCAAATTCGTTGCACAATCTATAAAAATTGTGAGAATTATTAAGAAATCTCAATAAATTTCTATGACGAAGATAAATGTATATCATAATAATAACTGACAGAATGTGCAATTATACGAATTTTTATCTCGAAATAATTGAAGAATCTTTAAAAATCTTGAACCATCAAAATCTCTCCACAAACTTTGAGAAGTAGTTGGGAACTTCAAGAAATTTTCTAAATTAATGAGATATTACTAGAAATCTTTAGAATTATACTAAAATTAATATTGTTAAAGTTAAAAGATCGATGAATCTCGAAAAATCTTGAGAATTAAATTAAAAATCTGGAACCGTCAAAAACTCTCCATAAACCTTGCGAAGGAGTTAGAAATTTTAACGAAATTTCTATCTTTTAAATTATGCTAAAGTGTAGAGAAATATTGAGAAATTTCGCGAAATCTTGAAAATTGTTGCAAAATCTCTAGAAATTTAGAAAATTATTCATATATCCAGATAGATTTCGAGGACGAACAAAAATGTATTTTATAATGATAACTGGCAGAACATGTTACTAGTGTTATGGCAAAACATGCTTTCTGCTTTCGTTTTTCAAAATGCACTTTTTGGCATTAAATGGCCACAAATAAAGAATACTCTAAGTATGAATGAACGAAGTATCTTTATTATACCTTTGAATTATAAATGACTAAGGCAATGATACATGGTAACCTACATTCACAATTATAAATGCAAAACGTTTTTGCTTTTCCTGTAAAATAACAAAAATGGCAGATAACATGTTTTGCCATAATTTATGTATTCGAATTCTTGCCTCTAAATTACTGACTAACCTTGAAAAATATTTCAAAATCTCCAAAATTTATTGAAAACTCTCTTGAAATATTGAAAAGTATTGAGGAACCAGTAGAAATTTTGAAAATTATTATAGAAAATTGTAATATGTAATGTAAATAACAATTTGTCTAAAATTTATAATCAACATTTTCCGCTTTTCATTATATTTTTTGCAAATGCCTGAAACCTCTAATAACTTTATAAGGAATATGATTTCTGGGGAAAGCCAGAACATTCATAATTTTAAATGTAAAACTGTTTTTGCTTTTAATGTAAAATAACAAAGAATGGCATATAACATATTTTGCCATAACTTATGTATTCGAATTCTTGCCTCAATATTATTGAGTAATCTTTAGGAACCTTGAAAAATATTTCAAAATCTCCAGAATTTATTGAAAACTCTTTAGAAATATTGAAAAGTATTGAGGAACCATTAGAAATCTTGAAAATTATTATAGAAAATTGTAATATGTAATGTAAATAATAATTTGTCTAAAATTTATAATCAACATTTTACGCTTTTCATTATATTTTTTGCAAATGCCTGAAATCTCTAATAACTTTGTAAGGAATATGATTTCTGGGGAAAGACAGAACAGTTACAATTTTAAATGTAAAACTGTTTTTGCTTTTAATGTAAAATAACAAAGAATGGCATATAACATATTTTGCCATAACTTATGTATTCGAATTCTTGCCTCTAAATTACTGAGTCATCTTCAGGAACCTTGAAAAAGATTTCAAAATCTCCAGAATTTATTGAAAACTCTTCAGAAATATTGAAAAGTATTGAGGAACCATTAGAAATTTCGAAAATTATTACAGAAAAATGTAATATGTGATGTTAATAACAATTTGTCTAAAATTTATAATCAACATTTTACACCTTGCATTATATTTCTTGCAACTGATGCAATATTGGAAAGTATTGAGGAACCTTTAGAAATTTCGAAAATTATGAAAAAAAATGTATATTGTAATGTAAATGACAATTTGTCTAAAATTTATTATCAATATTTTACTTCTTGCATTATATCTCTTGCAACTGTCTATGAAATCTTTAATAACTTTGTAAGGAATATGATTTCTGGGGAAAGCCAGAACATTCACAATTTTATATGTAAAACTATTTTTGCCTCTCCTGTAAAATAACAAAAATAGCAGATAACATGTTTTGCCATAACTAATGTATTCGAATTATTGCCTCGAAATTATTAAGTAATCTTTAGGAACCTTGAAAAATATTTCAAAATCTCCAGAATTTATTGAAAACTCTTTAGCAATATTGAAAAGTATTGAGGAACCTTTAAGAAATTATGAAAATTATTAAAAAAATTGTAAGTGGTTACGAAAATGATAATTTGTCTGAAATTTATAATAATCATTTTGCATTATATTTCTTGCAACTGTCTATGAAATCTTTAATAACTTTGTAAGGAATATGATTTCTGGGGAAAGCCAGAACATTCATAATTTTATATGTAAAACTGTTTTTGCTTTTCCTGTAAAATAACAAAGAATGGCAGATAACATGTTTTTCCATAACTGATATATTCGAATTATTGCCTCTAAATTACTGAGTAATCTTTAGGAACCTGGAAAAATATCTAAAAATCTCAGGAATTTATTGAAAACTCTTTAGAAATATTGAAAAGTATTGAGGAACCTTTTAGAAATTTTGAAAATTATTTAAAAAAATGAATATTGTAATATAAATGACAATTTGTCTAAAATTTATAATCAACATTTAACACCTTGCAATATATTTTTTTGCAAATGTCAATGAAATCTTTAATAACTTCGTAAGGAATATAATTTATGGGCAAAGCCGGGTTGCTATGCAACGGAGAAATAACTGTACTGCAATATTTATGTTCCTGGCCTAGGCCAGGAATGCATTTTTCTAGAGTGTACACCAAATAATGTCTTCTTAGTTTTCCATGTTTTTACGAAAGTGGACGGAACACTTACAGATTATTTTTGACAATAATGTGTGTGGTTGCATTCAAAATACAAATGGCATCGATGACAACGCATTTCTATGTTTTGTAAATTTTCTTTACTTTTGCGAAGACTTCTGCAAAATAGGCTTGCAAAAATATTGCGAATGGAGAAAAAATTGTACGCACTGAAGTGCCTTCCCGGCCTCTTCGGCTTGCTGTCCTCGGTTAACGCCTCGGACATTAATTACCCGCCGATATATCACTTCCTTTGCAAATCACACAACATGTTATTTATTTACTCATAAGTACATAAGTACATTATCTACTATATAATTATATATATATATATATATATAGTCTATCTATAATCTTATGTGAATGCTAGCTTCTGCATAATGCAATACTTTCCACAACTCATGTACAATTTCCAAACAGACGTTCACACAGCCAAGTTCCCAAAAAGATCCGAAGACATGGGGCCCTTCATCTTGCGCGATTATTTAAGCGGGACAGACGATTTTTCTCGAAAAATCCCCGATACGACGATTGAAAAATGCGATCCAGACAGATATCCGAGCGCTCGCAAGGTTACGCTTGGGGAGGACGGGCCCGAAGACGAGTGACTTTTACCCTCGGCCTTTCCAGAGAGATATATTGGATGCACGGAGCGCCTGCACCCCCGATTGATCTTTCAAGCGGCGGACCTTTAAAAGTTTACATAGGGATATGGAATCGTGTGATTAAATTCTTTTACAGCATACAAGCACTTCGTCGCACACCCCCACACGTACGGCCCATTTTCCAATGTAAACATTATAACGTTAACATTATAATTAACCTTTACGCAGAACCCTTCATGTAAGCTAGCAAAGAAAAAAAAAACATCCAGCACAAAAAATTAGTAGCTTTCTTTTATTGTGATTAGATACGTTAGATACTACATTAGATACGTATCAACTTGGAAGGTTAAATTTTGGTTTTAATCCCTCCTGCTGCTGCAATGCATCCTAGCAATTCCTTCTTTCGCGGATCATTCAAATATATTTTGACCTTCCAGTAGCCACTCTGCAACGGAAATAGCCTGAACAGGCTTAGGTCCAGCGAGCAGTTTGATGCCCTATAGCGCCCCTGAAAGAAATGCAGGATTACCGAAGGCCACCTCGGTCCATCCGCAAAATACCTTTTTCAACGGACATCGCCATTCCGGCGAAATGCAATCCACGAAACCTGACCACACCTCGTTCTTCTTGGCCCACATGTCGCACACTTTTTTTGTAGTAAACTTATAAAACTGCATGCAACTGTTCGGATTTTCCTTGCTGGTGCACTTATCCAACACCCATGAGGACTTAAGAAACAAGTTAGATCAGCCATTTATAACAGGCGATTTCTGAACATACCTCTATAACGTTTGGCAGATTCTTTGAAACTACTACATCGTAGTTAACATTTAGCGACATATCCCTTAATTGAATTTCCGCTTTTTGATATGCCAGCGGATGATTTTCATGACCAGGACACGCTTCGAATTGGTCCATGTTAAGAGCCCACTGTATTTTAAGCCAATATATAAGAATACCGTTATAATTATTGTTACCACTTTTAATATTAATTAAAAATATTTTGATGTTAAAAATAATAACACTTTTAAACAAATAGTGAGACTAAATAAGTTACCTTTTGCGCTACCACCAACGTGTTGAAACGGTGAAGAATAAACACATAGTTTATCAACAATTTCATGCTGTTCATAATCATCATGTATTACTAACCAGTTTATAGCATATGCTCTACATATTTATATATTTATTGCTAATCGATTTTGGCAATGTTCAAAACAGGATACTTAGTGACATTTAACGTACTAATGTCCACGTTAATGGCAAAACGTAATAACGATCAGAATTTAGTAATGGTTGCAATAATCGATTTCAAATTTAGATTGTCTATAATAATGCAAAATTTTGGCATTGGAAAAATATAGTCTGTTTTAAGTTTTTATTAGTAATTTAAAATTCCTAAGCTGTAACAATAATACCTCCAAAATTTGTAATTAATCTTTAGCAATATTTTTTTTATTCGTACATGCTTATCTACTTTTAGGCGATTTTGTTCTTTATTTCCTATACAGGGTGTCCAAGATAAGGATCAACAGTAAAAGAAACTGTAAAAGTTACAAAGGCGGTTAAATTACAAAAAAGTTGAGAAAATTAGTGGTCAGTAAAATTCTTTTGTGAAAACCAGAAATTTCGCTTACTTCCGGAGATATTCCACAAAATCCGAAATGTTGCGATTTCGTTTTTATTTTTTTCTGAAGTTATGGGGATCTCGGAAACCGTAAAAGTTACAAAGGCGGTTAAATTACAAAAAAGTTGAGCAAATTAGTGGTCAGTAATATTCTTTTGAGAAAACCAGAAATTTCGCTTACTTCCGGAGATATTCGACAAAATCCGAAATGTTGCGATTTCGTTTTTATTGTTTTCTGAAATTACTTGAAAGATATAAGAAAACCAAAGGCACTTTCTCATGGTACTTTGGTCATTAGTACTCTGTTCCAATAACGAACAGAGTGGTCTCACTCTTAAATGTTTGTTTTCCATAAATGTAATCCCATGTATTTCCGCACGAGAGGAAAGGAATTGAATTTAAGGGTAGTGATTCTGAGTTAGGACATGACTCCCCTTCTGTATTGGGGTGGTGAGAGGGAGTCAAGGCTCGCGTGGGCAGGGTCGCTTCCCTGAAGTAGACCTATTTCTGCTGGGGTCGCAAAAATTATCTACCCGCTACCCTAGAACTACCAGAGTAGTACTAACAGAAGAAGCATCTTGCAGGAAATTTGAAAAACGCTGCGCAATTAAGTGGTCAGTAATATTCTATTGAAAAAACCAGAAAATTTCGCTACTTCCGAAATTTTGCGATATCGTTTTTATGTTTTGCTGAAGTGATTTGAAAAGGTATAAAAAAACAAAAGCACTTTCTCGTTGCCACTTTGGACTTTGCACTTAGGGAAAATGGAGAGTAATATACAGGGTGTTCAAAATAAGGATACAGCATGGGAATCTTTGAAACCATAAAAGTTACAAAGGTGGTTAAATTTCAAAATAGTTGCGCAATTTGATGGTCAATATTCTTTTGATAAAAACAGAAATTTCCGCTTACGCCCGGAGATATTCGACAAAATCCGAAATCTTGCGATGTCGTTGTTATTATGTTCTGAAATTATTTGAAAAGGTATAAGAAAACAGGTATTACAGGCCATATAAAAAAATAAAGTTGATGATGGTTTCCTAGAAACGAAACGTTGTACTGAAAATTTGTAAACGCTGTCTTGTAGACCTAAAAATGTGGCAATGAGAAAGTGCCTTTGGTTTTCTTATACTTTTTCAAATCATTTTAGAACAAAATAACAACGTAATTGCAAGATTTCGGATTTTGTCGAATATGTCCCGTAGTAAGCGGACATTTCTGGTTTTATCAAAAGAATACTGACCATCAAATTGCGCAACTTTTATGTAATTTAACCACCTTTGTAACTTTTATGGTTTTCGAGATTCCCATGCTGTTGACCCTTATTTTGGACACCCTGTATATTTCTCTCCATTTTCCCTATCTGTTGTCAGTTTCTTTGCTTCTTTTCGTGTCAGCTCCATCTTCTTCACCTCTTCTCGGATATTAAATTACTAATTAAAACTTTGAACACACTATATTATTCCATATTTGAGGAGTATCCATGCAAAACCACACAATATTGGGAATGAGTTAATTGTTTTTTATGGCAAGATTTACTGAATGTAATCCGAATTTGCTATCAGATTTGCGCAAAAATAAATCTTGTCGTGTAATAAATCTATTGTACAAGTGCCCAAACAATGCAAATCATGAAACTCTTCCCAAGCAAGGAAGACTTAAAGTGCAAATAACACAGATTTTTTTTAGTGGACATGTATGATCGTGGATTATATATAAATAAACCACAGTTGGTGTGAGTTTCACACCAGTATTGTGAAGTATCCATTAAAAAAATGTATAGGTTTCCACAGCTGAAGCTGAGAATTTGACATATTTTGACAATTGCGATTGAAAATTTAACAGATTTCGACGGTTTTAATTGAGAATTTGACGTATGTGAACTGTTGCACTTAAAACTTAGATGTTAAAATTTTAAAACTGGGATACCAAAAATTGACAAAATTTAACAGATTCAGGCACTATCTATTGAAAAGTTGACAGATTTTCATAGCAGGAGCTTTTAATTTTATAGATTTTGAATGTCTCAGTCGGGAATTGTACCCATTTAGAAAGTTGTTAAAAACTTGACAGATTTCGACAGCTATAATTGTAAATTAGGCAGATTCCGATAGTTAATTAAATTTGATATACAGCATCATACATGACCATTCATCATGACCATGAATATCTTTGATCATGGCCAATGATAATCCTTGATCGTACAACTGGGCCTTAGTAGGGTAGTTTAACAAAAGTAATACCGTGGTTACAATGTTCATCATTCATCATGATGACCATTGTCATGAATGGTCATCATTCATGACCATTCATCATGATGACCATTGTCATGAATGGTCATCATTCATGACCATTCATCATTACTATGATCATCATTGATAATGGCCAATGATGATCCATGATCGTTCAACTGGGCCTCAGTAGGGTAGTTTAACAAAAGTAATACCGTGGTTACAATGTTCATGATTCATTATGACCATTCATCATGACCATGATCATCATTGATCATGGCCAATGATGATCCATGATCGTGCAACAGGGCCTCAATAGGGTAGTTTAACAAAAGTAATACCGTGGTTACCATGTTCATCATTCATTATGACCATTCATCATGACCATGATCATCATTGATCATGGCCAATGATGATCCATGATCGTGCAACAGGGCCTCAATAGGGTAGTTTAACAAAAGTAATACCGTGGTTACAATGTTCATCATTCATCATGACCATTCATCATGACGATGACCATTCATCATTGATCATGGCCAATGATGATCCATGATCGTGCAACAGGGCCTCAATAGGGTAGTTTAACAAAAGCAATAACGTGGTTACGAATTTTATTCCATCAGCTCATAATAATCTGCATCATGTATAATACATTAAGTCTGCTTCATATACCCGTTCAGGTTCATACATAGCCGTACAGCATCATTTGGTTCGCGGATCATTATTTCGAATTTCCAATAAGCCCTTCCCAGTGGAAAATACTTGAAGGCATTGGCGTTTATAGAGCAATTTTTTCCGACGTAAACCAGCTGCAAAAATTTTTTGAACTTTTGCGAACCTTTTCGCACTTATAAGTTACCTTCTTTACGGGGCACATTAATGCGGGTGTCATGCAGTTAAGCAACGCCGTGAACGATTCGTCCTTAGCCTCCAAAAGTTGGCATAGTTTGTCAGTTTTCATTTTGTTGATGGACAAGCATGTGTCAGGTGTTTCCGGGCTGTGACATCGAATAATGTTCCAAATGAACTAAAATCATATTTTTTTGTAATCGTTTCTGAAAATATTTTCGAGAAAATTGTGATTTTGAAATTGTTTGTTAAAATTTAAATGCAAATAATTGAGTCGCCTAGATTCAAAACCAGCTATATCTATTTTTGATGCAATTTCAATGCAAATAATTGAGTCGCCTAGATTCAAAACCAGCTATATCCATTTTTTATGCAAAGTAAACTGACTGCGCCACCTCGTAGCGAATTTAATTATCTTGGGTTACTTGGTAAACCGAGTGAGAAGCCTCTAAAATGTTACCCAAATATAAGACTTAGATGCAAAACCGGGCCAATTAAAAAAAAAAACTTAGTAGCATAAATTATTCTTCTAAGACTATTAAGACTAAATCCTAAAATCTACTCCATTCTGAATGCATCTAGCGACGATAATGATGTAGATTGTAGATGATCCGAATGACTTATGCGAAACACAACACAAGGAAAATTAAAATCCACAACGTAATTACTGTAAGTGTTATATTTCTTACCGTTAATGGACCTGGAGATACCTTTTTACTCACAATCTCATAGTCTATTCTCATGGAGTTTGGAGGATATGTGATTTCTACGTTGCGTAAGTAGCTTAGAGAATTTTTTTGCCCGGGGCAATTGACCATTTTGTCAACGTAAAAGAAGTTCTAAAAATAAGCTTGTAGATGCTATCTTATTAGTAACTGCATAATTACCGTTCTCGCTGGTTCTATGCCAATGGTGTACATGGCAACAATAACAATTGCTGTTACATAGTTAAACATATTGAAACAAATATGCATTCCTTATTGTGGTGGTTTATATAGAGCAAATGTGGTTGAAGCTTACCATTAAAAGGCAATAAAGATAATTAGGTGGGCATTTTTTTAATCAAATTGCTACCTATGCAGCAATATCCCGCAACTAATATCATATCAACGTATGTAATCAGAATCATCCGAGTGATTTTACCAGTTTTCTATTAAATGATATTATATAATAGATTTGGCCTTTATTTTTTGAAAGTCCATGGTCATTACTTTAATAATATTTTCTTACTTTTACTTTCACTTACTATTACCATTGATTATAATACTCTTATAATCAATAGTAGTAGTAGTATTATAATCAATGCTAATACTTTCAAAACTTTATTAATTTTTTATTTTCCACGACAATGTTTCGCCATACTGTGGCTTCTTCATTGAAACATTGTAGTGGAAATTAAAAAAAAAAAAGTTTTGCAAGTAATAAGAAAATTGTATAATAATACAATTACAAAATAAAATAAAGAAATCATAAAATAAAATATTTTTTTTTTACCAATAAGTACTAAATAAATAACAACCTCAAATATACAAGGTGTTTCAGGAGGAAGTGAAAATACTTTATGAAGTTGTAGCATGAATGATTCTAAGTAAAAAACGTCATCTGAGCATGTGTCCCATCGTCAATAGATACTGAGATAGGATCATTATAAGATTTATTTAAGCAAGAGAAATAACATTATTGATTTTTAATATCAATTTAAAGTAAACAAATTTACTTTGTTGGCTCAAAAATTCCACCTCCAACGTCAATACATTTAGTAATTCTATTAGTAATGCTGCTAAAAAGTTGCTCTTTCTTAGCAGCATTACTAATAGAATTAGTAAATGTATTGAGGTTGGCGGTGGAATTTTTGAACCAACAAAGTATTTTTGTTGACTTTAAATTGATACTAAAAATCAACAATATTATTTCTCGAACTTTCATAAATCTTATAATGAACCTATCTCAGTATCTATTAACGTTGAGACACATGCTCATATGACATTTTTTACTTAGAATCATCTATACTACAACTTTCCAAAATATTTGCACTTCCTCCTGAAACACCCTGCATAACTGGTAATTTATTATAAAACCTTAAACTTAATAAGAAAATATTATTAAAGTAATAAATGATATTAAATAGAGTAGTAAATAGAAATAAATTGTTTTTCAAAGTCACCTTCGAGTTTTATTCATTAAAATTGCTATTGGACTAGTTTACAAATCGAGTTTTCTGCACATAACTTTTAATGTGTTAGAAATTGCGATAAAGTTGTACTTAGAAAAAATGTTTGTCTTTTAATTCCGCATGGAATTACATAAAAATATACTGGGGTTCCAATTTAAAATAAGAAAAATAAAGTGCTTTAAAGTTTGAAAAGTTTGACACTAAATTTTGGACACTCTGTATAATGCATATCAATAAAACTTGGATAACGCAACTGTCAGACCTTATTTAATGCGTATCTTGAATCATTAACGAGGTACTATTTTTATCCCTTATTAATTTTCTGATCAATCAATCGTCAATCTGGTCAATTTCTGGTCAATCAATGCTAAACAGATTTTTTTCAGTTTTTATTTTTTGTACTAATATCACTAAACCGATTTCAATAAAATTTTATGGGTATCTAGGCATCCAAAAAGGGCACCCAAATAGGCAACAACAAATATGCAATGCAATTTAAAAATATAAATCATCATGACGTCACACTTTTTTGGGACGAAACACTTTTTTGGACTGAAACACGCCCCAGAATGCAAGTAAAGTCTGCAAAATATCAAAATATTAACTCAATTAGTAACTTAGCTATAGAAGACGGGAGGTGAAATGACGGACCCTGTATAGTATATAATATAGTAGTATATAATAACTTATGAGATATGTGAAGTGCCTAAAGGGCATTCAGCGCAAAGGGCCGTGGAGGCAACCGGATTTCCCGTGTGGAATAATGAGGAGGGCCGCTAGCTTACGATGTCGGAGAGTGGGGTGGGGTCCACAAAAGAACCGTGGAGATAACCGGAGTTTCCCTTTGGAAAAACGAGGGCCGCTAGCTCACAGATGTCGGAGAGTGGGGTGGGTGAAAAGGGCTCCACGCAATTTTACCTGGCACGTTACTCCAGAAGGAAATAAGGGATTCCTCAAATAAAATATTTCGGCTGAGGATTACCAAATCTTCGAAAACTGAAGACTCCTACGCACGTCCCTAACCGTCTCTCGCACATCAACAATGTAAGTGAAGTTTTACCCTAGTACGATTTGCAAAATAAAAATGATGTTGGTAATTTGCCACACTTACTGCCTAGCTATTGTGGTATTTTTCATTTGATGTTTCCCTTTTAAACCAGTCATGATTCTCATTTTGTATTTCGATTATTTTACTCTTTTTACATTCTTTTTTGTTAGTACTGTGGTTTCCACGCTTAATGCTGATTTTGTTCGAACCCAATCGTATCTTAAGGACTATGCCGTTTAAATGCTAACGATAATGTTTTATTTCGGACTTTGACTCTAAAACGTGAAAACCACTGCTCTTCCATTTTGATTCTCCCTTACTCCTTTTACTGATTTTTACAGTAGATCCTTTTGCAGCAGTTTCTTTGCTTTCATCCTTGGCTCTTCTTCTTTGACGCTTTTCTCTCTGCTGAAGAAACTTACTCCATTATAGAGTGGCTTATATCCCATTCAAATGTCCACTTCATTGTGGTATCCTTTTGGTCACTGGTATCCCAAAAATTTCTATATTTTGAGTTTTTGCCACACTTTATATTTGAAATAAAAATGATGTAGGTGATTTTCCACACTTATTGCCTGGCTATTGTGGAATTTTTCATTTGATCGTTCCCTTTTAAAGCCGACATGATTCTCGCTTTGTATTTCGATTATTTTACTCTTTTTACTTTCTCGTATGTTAGTACTGTACCTACTCTTGCTCTTGCATTTGGATTCTCTCTTATTCATTTTACTGATTTTTGCAGTAGATCCTTTTGCAGCAGTTTCTTTGCTTCCATCCTTGGCTCTTCTTCTTCAACGCTTTTCACTGGTACCGCGAAAATTTCTATATTTTGCGTTTCCATTTCTTCCAGAAAGCAAAGGCGGGAGTAGGTATAGTATTAACGGAAAGGAAAGTCAAAGAAGTAAAGGGATGGAGGCGTAGAACGGAAAGAATAATAGAAATAAAGCTGCAAGCAAAAGGCGAAATAAAGAAGACTATAATAATAGTTTATGGGGGGAACGAAGACGATAGCAAATAGAACAAAGACGCATTTTGGGAAGAGCTGCAGATTGTAACAGAAAACATAGAGGGACAAGCTATAATACTAGGCGACTTCAACAGCAGAGTTGGTAACAAAACGAAAGGGTAAACCATAAACAATAACGGGCATAGGTGTTTGGAATTCTGTCAAATGAATAATATGGTGATCACTAACACGAAGTTTGAGCATAAGATGATACACAGATTTACAAGGGAAGTAAAAAGCAGAAATGAAAAATCGATAATTGACTATATCTTAGTGGAAAAGGACTATTTTAAAAAAAGTAATGGATGCAAGGGTAAGAAGAGGGGCAGAAATCGGTAGTGACCACTATCTTCTAACAGCTACAATTGTGGACAACCAAAAACTACATATAGAAGAAAGAATACACCCAGGGAAACTACAGTACAAGAAAGAACCAAAATCTATAGGCTGAAGGAAGAGGATGTAAGAAAGGCATACCAAAGACTAGTGGAAATAGGATGCTATAATATCACCGAACACAATTTGGAAAGGAACGTGAAACGAACATGGAACAGCTTCAAGAATGTTATAAAAGCAGCATCAAGAGCAGCGTGCGGTACTTCGAGCCTAAATGGCAAAAAAACAGACAAGATGGTGGGGTCAACAAGTGAAGGAAGAAGTAGCAAAAAAGAAAAACTATGGAACAATACCTAGACAAAGGGACGGAACAGTCGTATGAAGAATACAATCAGCAAAGAAAAATAACCAAAGAAGAAATACAAAAAGTAAAGGCGACACCCTTTGAAAGGAGTGGGTTATATCGTCTTCATATCATCGGCTTGATGTTACAAGGTTGTATGTAACATTAGGCAGGCACACACGTCGGGGATTTACGACCGATCTGTCCCGCCGTCTGCATCTGACATCTCTGTCACGCCGATCTGTCCCAAATCATGGTAACAGAGATGACAGATGCGGACTGCGGGACAGATCGGTTGAAAATCCCCTACGTGTGTGCCTGGCTATTTTGTAAGATTTTGAGTATTTCGTATTATAAGATTATATGTGTTGTAAGCTATCTTTTGCAAAGGTATAATAGATTGCAGCACTTGTCTGAACATTTTTATTTACTGTCAAACGAGGTTGTATGTCAAATGTGGCATTTACACTTTAGTGTAACATAGTTGTATGTAGACGCATACAATTCTAACTGACTTTGTTTTAAGTCTTGAGTCTTTGAGTCGATAGAGTGAAATATGGATCAAATTTGTGAAAACTATGACAGTGATGATTCTATAAAAGATCGTAATTATTGCCCAGATGATCAAACCTTACAAAATAATACAGATGCAGGCAATTGATTTTAAGAACTTCCAAGAATGCCCGACTTTTCTTAACTATACTATAGTGCCGTATACAAAGGTTCAACAAATTAAGTTTTGTGGATCTGTATTTAATATTTAATACAAAACTTCCCATGCTGACGAAAAATTTGTCGAACAAAGCATAAAACGTGCTATTGGTAAAAAAATGGGTGTCAACGGGTCAAACTAAGGTAGACTTCCCTGTACCCAAGCAAGCAAAGGGAACTCTTAACAAGATACCGCAAAATAAGATTGATGCCATCAAGTCAATGCCTACAATTGATAAAGACTATTTTAACGCAATTCTTCCGAAATCGAAAACTGGTGACAAAAAAGGGAAGAAAGGAAAAAAAAACCATGTAAATTTTACAAATTTAAAATATTGTGATTGAGTTATTGAATTATTGACCCCTTTAAATGTTTAGCAAATAAAATATTATCTAATTTTGTAAACATAACGTACTCGTTTTTTTTTTCGAAGTTGCATAGTTGTATGTTACTAACGAAAAAACAAAAATGATATAACAGAGTTGTATGTATTTTTTGTTGTTTTTTCATAACTCAAAAATTTGGAATGCTGGAAGCTTCAAATATCGGGATTATTAATACTAAAATTTTATGAAAATATCAAAAAAGAAATCAAACGAATAGGAATGGTACGGCATTTTTTGTAACACCCGAATATTTAGAATCGATTTTTCCAAATTTATGAAATTTGCACATACAACCTTGTAACAACAAACGATATGTCAATTTTATTGTGCTTTCCTTTTGGTCACTGGTACCGCAAAAAAATCTATATTTTGAGTTTTTGCCGCACTTTATATTTTAAATAAAAATTATGCTGGTGAGTTGCCACACATACTGCCTAGCTATTGTGGAATTTTTCATTTGATGTTTTCCTTTTAAACCAGTCATGATTTTCGTTTTGTACTTCGATTATTTTACTCTTTTTACTTTCTCGTTTGTTAGTACTGCACCTATCCCTGTATTGCATTTGGATTCTCTCTTGCTCATTTTACTGATTTTTATAGTAGATCCTTTTACAGTAGTTTCATTGCTTTCATCCTTGGCTCTTCTTCTTTAACGCTTTTTACAGGTACCGTAAAAAAATATTATATTTTGAGTTTCCATTTCTTCCTGTATCGCTTCTTATTTCCTTTTACTGATATGTACGAAATATGCTTTTGCAGTAGTTTCTTTGTTTCCATCTTTGGCTGTTCTTCTTTAAAGCTTTTCACTGGTACCTCAATTTTTTTTATATTTTGAGTTTCCATTTCTTCCTGTATCGCTTCTTATTTCCTTTTACTGATATGTACGAAATATGCTTTTGCAGTAGTTTCTTTGTTTCCATCTTTGGCTCTTCTTCTTTAAAGCTTTTCACTGGTACCGCAATTTTTTTTATATTTTGAGTTTCCATTTCTTCCTGTATCGCTTCTTATTTCCTTTTACTGATATGTACGAAATATGCTTTTGCAGTGGTTTCTTTGTTTCCATCTTTGGCTCTTCTTCTTTAAAGCTTTTCACTGGTACCGCAATTTTTTTTATATTTTGAGTTTCCATTTCTTCCTGTATCGCTTCTTATTTCCTTTTACTGTTTTACTGATATGTACGAAATATGCTTTGGCAGTAGTTTCTTTGTTTCCATCCTAGGCTCTTCTTCTTCTTCGAACATTTACTCTCTGCTGAAGAGAGCAGTACTTTACCTACCTATTCTCTTGCATTTGGATTCTATCTTATTCATATTACTGAATTTTACAGTAGATCCTTTTGAAGCAGTTTCTATGCTTCTATCCTCGGCTCTTCTTCTTTAACGTTTTTCACTGGTACCGCGAAAATTTCTATATTTTAAGTTTCCATTTCTTCCTGTATCGTTTCTTATTTCTTTTTACTGATATGTACGGAAGATAAATTTGCAGTAGTTTCTTTGCTTCCATCATTGGCTATTCTTCTTTAATGCTTTTCTCTCTGCTGAAGTAACATACTCCGTTATATAGTGACTTATATCGCTTTCATATTTCTATTTCATTGTGCTTTCCTCTTGATCATAGGTACCGCAAAAAAATCTATATTTTGAGTTTTTGCCACACTTTATATTTGAAATAAAAATGATGTAGGTGATTTGCCACACTTACTGCCTAGCTGTTGTGGAGTTTTTCATTTGATGTTTCTCTTTTAAACCAGTCATGATTCTCGTTTTGTATTTCGATTATTTTACTCTTTTTACTTTTGTTAGTACTGCAGCCTACCCCTGTTCTTGCATTTGGATCCTCTCTTGCTCTTTTTACTGATTTTTAGAGTAGATCCTTTTGCAGTAGTTTCTTTGCTTTCATCCTTGGCTCTCCTTCTTTAACGCTTTTCACTGGTACCGCAAAAATTTCTATATTTTGAGTTTTCATTTCTTTCTCTATCGCTTCTTATTTTGTTTGACTGATATTTACAGTAGATCCTTTTGCAGTAGTTTCTTTGCTTCCATCCTTGGCTCTTTTTCTTTAACGCCTTTCACTGGTAGTGGTACCGCAAACATTTCTATATTTTGAGTTTCCATTTGTTCCTCTATCGCTTTTTATTTCCTTTTACTGATATATACAGTAGATGCGTTTGCAGTAGTTTCTTTGTTTCCATCCTTGGCTCTTCTTCTTTAACGCATTTCTCTCTGCTGAAGTAACTTACTCCGTTGTAGAGTGACTTATATCGCTTTCATATGTCTATTTCATTGTGCTTTCCTTTTGATCACTGGTACCCAAAAAATTTCTATATTTTGAGTATTTGCCACACTTTATATTTGAAATAAAAATGATGTAGGTGATTTGCCACACTTACTGCCTAGCTATTGTTGAGTTTTTCATTTGATGTTTCTCTTTTAAACCAGTCATGATTCTCGTTTTGTATTTCGATTATTTTACTCTTTTTACTTTTGTTAGTACTGCAGCCTACCCCTGCTCTTGCATTTGGATTCTCTCTTGCTCCTTTTACTGATATTTACAGTAGATCCTTTTGCAGCAGTTTATTTGCTTCCATCCTTGGCTCTTCTTCTTTAACGCTTCTCACTGGTACTGCAAAAACCCTACCCCTGCTCTTTCATTTGGATTCCTCTTACTCCTTTTACTGATTTTTACACTAGATCCTTTTCCAGTAGTTTCATTGCTTGCATTCTTGGCTCTTATTTTTTAACGTCTTGTTTTTTAATATAGAAAAAAACTGTATTTTGGGTTTCCATTTCTTCCTCATCTTATTTCGTTTTACTGATATATATATATATAGAAGATGCATGTGCAATAGTTTCTTTGTTTCCATTTTTGGCTCTTCTTCTTCTTCTTCGAACATTTACTCTCTGCTGAAGAAACTTAGTGCAAAATCGCATTTTGAACTTTCACGTAAGTTATAATTACCAATTTTGAGACAATAATTAAGAGATTTATTTTCTTAATTAATTGTACCTCTTACTCCTTTTACTGATTTTTACACTAGATCCTTTTGCAGTAGTTTCATTGCTTGCATCTTTGGCTCTCTTTTTTAACTTCTTCTCTTTTTAATATATAAAAAATTCTATATTTTGAGTTTCCATTTCTTCCTCATCTTATTTCGTTTTACTGATATATATATAGAAGATGCATTTGCAATAGTTTCTTTGTTTCCATTTTTGGCTCTTCTTCTTCTTCGAACATTTACTCTCTGCTGAAGAAACTTGGTACAAAATCGCATTTTGAACTATCACGTGTGTTATAATTACCAATTTTGAGACAATAATTAAGAGATTTATTTTCTTAATTGATTGTACCTGATGTGCTAAGTATACATTGAGTGAATAAGTAAACCATTCATGAACTCAATATTAATGTCCTCGAGGTGTATTCTCATTAGTCATTCTTAATGGTTCTTTGTAATTCCGTCGTCTTTTCTCCCGGGTTGTTGTTAATTGATGTGGAGATAAAGAACGCCATGGCCCTCAGAATTCGCCATCAACTTATTTTTGTTCTCCTCGGATACCTTCCTTGATACTTAATTAAAACATCGAGGGGGGTGGGGGAGTTATGGTCGAAGTTCTGCGATGGGGCGTCGTGAAAAAGCGCCGATTAAATATTCACGCCCGCCCGGAATTAATTAATTAATGGCCCGGCGAACTTTTCGAACTTGTTTTGTTCGACGGTCTGAATTTTTGAGCTTGTACAAACAGACGGCCTGGGACCGTGTCGGCGGCCCTCCCGCGGGGGCCCCCGGCCGGGGGCCGCTGTTTTTCCGCCGCCGAGGGGGGCGTCCATAATTAATGCGAGTTTGCACCGGAAGTCGTCCGCCCCGGGCGCGATTAAGGGCCGGAGTGGAAAAGATAAGGACGAGACGGGCCCCGGGATGCGATGCCGGGCCGGATAAAACTGCTAGGGGGCCCGGGGGCCCTGGTTGTTCGGATCTGACAACATTGTCGGGAACAACGGGAGCCGGGCTTAATTACGCCGACGACTAGCTCATTAGGGCTGTTTGTTTCACGGGGGCATTATCGCCGAGCGGGTCCCAGCCACCCGTTCTCACTACAGGAGGTAATTAAAATTTACCTCCGTCCTAATCGAATCCAGCGAATGCCTACACGATTGCTAATTAGTGGAAGTTGCACCGCTTGAAAATTATCGTGCACTTGGATGATCACAGTTAACGCCACCAAACCAGCAACAAACTTCCGTTAGCTGCTCAGTTATCATATGTTTGATGCTTGAATTTCCTTTTTGATCGGCGCAACTTTATTTTGTTGTTAACAAATTTTTTGTGAGTCTCAAAATATGTTTGGGCCTCCAACGAGGCAAGTACGGCAGTGGTACGAATGAAAGAAATCAACGGCGAGTCGAAAATAGCGGCCACGATAACAATAAATGGCTTTAGAATGGAAATCACATGGGACATCTCGACTACGCGGAATAAGGCGTTGGGGGACCTCTTCTTTAACAAGCATATTTAATAATACTAGTAACTTGTACTCAATTATACGTACGGCACTATTGATAAGATCGATTCATAAATAGCAATTCAATTTTATGTAACCTGTTTTAATAACTAAAAAAATGACAACTCCCATAATTCTGGAGCACGCTCTTTGCAAATCCTGTATTCATGTATTAAATACATAACTATGTTTTTTCTCCGTCCCATTTTGTACTAACGACTAAATGTGCCGATACGAATCGCGGAACAAGCGGCGGAATAAAACGTTTAATAATGCCCTCGTTGATGGCGAGGTCCATCGGCGGTTTTACAGCTGCCGAACATGCCGCTGCTGATGATTTTAGACGCCGCGGCCACCTATAATTCGCACGACGATTAAAGGCAGCAGATACGGGCGACATCAACAGCGGGCCATAATGACGGCAATAAAATCCGCAATAAAAATTTAACGCGAGCGGAAAGAGCGACGCTTCCTGTCGTCGGACGAGGACGCAAATGGGGGCGCCCACCTCCGGGGGGGACACCGCAGGTGGGCCATTAGTGTCAAATAAATAATGCAGCTGCAAACAAAACAGCAAAACAGCGGAACCTGATCCGTCCTGTCGTGTGGGTCCAATTAAAAACAAACGCCAAGCACTGAAAAGTGCATCTCATTGTTTTGTTTTCCGATAAAATATAACGAAATAACTTAACGAGTAAAAGTGTTAAAAGTGTACGAATCCATGCTGATTTAATTGATTTATACGTAAATATTGATGCACTCTCAGCTATAACAATTTAAAGTTAAAATGTTAAAGTTAAAATTGTTGGGATGTACACTTGGGAATTACCGAGACCTGTTTCGACCTAATCGGGTCTCGTCAGTCCAGTGAGCCCGAAGTTATAAATTCCAGACGGAATAATTTACTATTTCGACAGCTATTATTGTAATTTGAAGGATTTTGATACCAGAGGTATCAATAATTTACTGAATAATTTACTATTTCGACAGTTATTATTGAAATTTTAAGGATTTTTATACCAGAGGTAGAACATTTGGTAGATTTATCTAGTTTTATTTCACTGGCTGTGCTAATACTTCACCGATTTTGACTGGTACAGTTAAAAAAATAACAATTTTAGTTTACAATTGAAAATTTAAGTGACAAATTTTACTTCACTTATAAATAATTTGCATATTTAGACGGTTATTATTAAAATTTGAAGGATTTTTTTCCGAAAAGCAGAAAATTTGGAAGATATCTGTAGTTTTATTTCACTGGCTGTGCTAAAACTTCACAGATTTTGACTGTTACAGTTACAAAAATAACAATTTTAGTTTACAATTGAAAATTTAAGTTACACATTTTACCTCACTGCCAACTTCATATATTTTGAGAGTTACAGTAAGAAATATGACAATATTGGATTGTAATTGATTGACTGTTTTCAAAATTGACAGATGCAGTTAAAAAAATTACTGATTTATACCTATAGTTGCAACTAAAATTTCGATAGATGTATACAATTGCAATCGAAATATTTACAGATTTTTACAGTTGTAATTAAAAATGTAGCAATTTTGGAGAGATCAGTTGTAAAAATTGACAGATTTTATCAGGTGCAGTTAAATAACAAATTTATGTGGTTACAGTTGAAAATTTGACCGATTTTAGCAGTGCAATTGCAAAAATTGACATATTGTGACTCTGCCAATACTTTGATAGATTTTAACTCTGCCAATACTTTAACAGATTTTGACTGAGTCAATACTTTGATAGATATTGACTGTTTCAGTCAGAAATTTGTTTGATTTAGATTTATACAATTGGAATTGAAATGAAAAATTGAAATTTACAGATTTTGACAGTTGTAAATGAAAATGTAACAAATTTGAAGAGATTTGTGGTTAAAATTGATAGATTTTATCAGGTGCAGTTAAATGACACATTTATGGGGTTACAATTGAAAATTTTACAGATTTTAGGAGTGCAATTGCATAAATTGACAGATTGTGACTCTGTCAATACTTTGATAGATTTTAACTCGGTCAGTACTTTAATAGATTTTGACTGAGTGAATACTTTGATACATTTTGACTGTTTCAGTCAGAAATTTGGTAGATTTAGAGTTATAAAATTACAGTTGCAATTTTTACAGATTTTGTCAGTTGTCATTGAAAGTGTAACAAACTATCAGATCAGTGGTTAAAATTGACAGATTTTATCAGGTGCAGTTAAATGATAATTTTATATGGTTGCAATTGAAAATTTGATAGATTTTAGCAGTGCAATTGCAAAAATTGACTGATTGTGACTCTGTGAATACTTTGATAAAGTTTGGCTCAATACTTTGACATATTTTGACTCGGTCAGTACTTTAATAGATTTTAACCTGGTCAATACTTTAATAGATTTTGACTGTTCAGTCAAAAATTTGGTAGATTTAAATTTATACAATTAGAATTGAAATTTTTACAGATTTTGACAGTGGTAATTGAAAATGTAAAATGTATCAAAGTATTGACTCAGTCAAATGCTATTAAAGTACTGACCGAGTCAAAATCTTTGAAAATATTGGGCCAGTCAAACTCTATCTACTTATTGACACATTCAAATTGACAGATTGTGACTCTGTCAATAGTTTGATAGAGTTTGGCTGGCTCAATACTTTGACATATTTTGACTCGGTCAGTACTTTAATAGATTTTGACCTGGTCAATACTTTAATAGATTTTGACAGTTTCAGAGAGAATGTTAGTAGATTTAGATTTATACAATTTCAGTTGAAGTTTTTACAGATTGTGTCAGTAGTCATTGAAAATATAACAAACTTGGAGAGATCAGTGGCTAAAATTGACAGATTCTATCAGGTGTTGTTAAATGACAATTTTATATGATTACAATTGAAAATTTGACAATTTTGGCAGTGCAATTGCAAAAATTGACAGATTGTGACTCTGTCAATACTTTGATAAAGTATGGCTGGCTCAATACTTTGACATATTTTGACTCGGTCAGTATTTTAATAGATTTTGACCTGGTCAATACTTTAATAGATTTTGACTGTTTAGTCAAAAATTTGGTAGATTTAAATTTTTACAATTGGAATTGAAATTTTTACAGATTTTGACGACTAATAATGTAGTAATGGTAATTTAAAATGTAAAATCTATCAAAGTATTGACTCAGTCAAAATCTATTAAAGTACTGGCCGAGTCAACTTCTGTGAAAGTATTGAGCCAGTCAAACTCTATCTACTTCTTGACACATTCTACAATGTTCTACCACCAATAAACTATTATTATTATTATTATTACATTCAAATTGACACATTGTAACTCTGTTAATACTCTGATAGAGTTTGGCTGGCTCAATACTTTGACATATTTTGACTCTGTCAGTACTTTAATAGATTTTGACTCAGTGAAAACTTTGATAGATTTTGACAGTTTCAGAGAGAATGTTGGTAGATTTAGATTTATACAATTACAGTTGACATTTTTACAGATTTTGTCAGTAGTCATTGAAAATGTAACAAACTAACAGATCAGTGGTTAAAATTGACAGATTTTATCAGGTGCAGTTAAATGACAAATTTATGTGGTTACAATTGAATTTGTCAGATTTTAGGAGTTTAAATTGCAAGAATTGAATGATTTTGAATGTATCAATACGTTGATAGAATTTGACTGACTCAATACTTCCACAGATATGGACTCGGTCAGTACTTTAATAGATTTTGACTGAGTCAATACTTTGATAGATTTTGACTGTTTCAGTCAGAAATTTGGTAGATTTAGATTTATACAATTACAGTTGAAATTTTTACAGATTTTGTCAGTTGTCATTGAAAATGTAACAAACTAACAGATCAGTGGTTAAAATTGACGGATTTTATCAGGTGCAGTTAAATAATTTTATATGGTTACAATTAAAAAAATGACAGATTTTGGCAGTGCAATTGCAAAAATTGACAGATTGTAACTCTGTCAATACTTTGATATAGTTTGGCTAGCTCAATACTTTGACATATTATGACTCGGTCAGTACTTTAATAGATTTTCACTGTTCAGTCAAAAATTTGGTGGATTTAAATTTATAAAATTGGAATTGAAATTTTTACAGATTTTGACAATGGTAATTGAAAATATGAAATCTATCAAAGTATTGACTCAGTCAAAATCTATTAAAGTACTGACCGAGTCAAAATCTGTGAAACTATTGAGCCAGTCAAACTCTATCTACTTATTGACACATTCAAG
The DNA here is from genome assembly GCA_951805005.1 of Othius punctulatus. Classification (NCBI taxonomy): domain Eukaryota; kingdom Metazoa; phylum Arthropoda; class Insecta; order Coleoptera; family Staphylinidae; genus Othius; species Othius punctulatus. The sequence goes on from OX638141.1 coordinate 17,982,001, forward strand.
TTGACAGATTGTGACTCTGTCAATACTTTGATAGAGTTTGGCTGGCTCAATACTTTGACATATTTTGGCTCGGTCAGTACTTTAATAGATTTTGACTAAGTCAATACTTAGATAGATATTGACTGTTTCAGTCAGAAATTTGGTAGATTTAGATTTATACAATTGGAATTGAAATTTTTACAGATTTTGACAGTTGTAATTGAAAATGTAACAAATTTGGAGATATCAGTGGTTAAAATTGACAAATTTTATCAGGTGCAGTTAAATGACAAATTTATGTGGTTACAATTGAATTTGACAGATTTTAGGACTTTAAATTGCAAGAATTGACTGATTTTGAATGTCTCAGTACGTTGATAGAGTTTGACTGGCTCAATACTTTCACATATTTTAACTCGGTCAGTACTTTAATAGATTTTGACTGAGTCAATACTTTGATAGATTTTGACTGTTTCAGTCAGAGATTTGGTAGATTTAGATTTATACAATTACAGTTGAAATTTTTACAGATTTTGTCAGTTGTCATTGAAAATGTAACAAACTAACAGATCAGTGGCTAAAATTGACAGATTCTATCTCTATAGGTATATCTTCTATAGGTGCAGTTAAATGACAATTTTATATGGTTACAATTGAAAATTTTGACTCGGTCAGTACTTTAATAGATTTTAACCAGGTCAATACTTTAATAGGTTTTGACTGTTCAGTCAAAAATTTGGTAGATTTAAATTTATACAATTAGAATTGAAATTTTTACAGATTTGGCAGTGGTAATTGAAAATGTAAAATCTATCAAAGTATTGATTCAGTCAAAATCTATTAAAGTACTGACCGAGTCAAAATCTGTGAAAATATTTAGCCAGTCAAACTCTATCTACTTATTGACACATTCAAATTGACAGATTGTGACTCTGTCAATACTTTGATTGGCTGGCTCAATACTTTGACATATTTTGACTCGGTCAGTACTTTAATAGATTTTTACCTGGTCAATACTTTAATAGATTTTGACTGTTTCAGTCAGACATTTGGTAGATTTAGATTTATACAATTGTAGACATGGGTGCAAGATTAGGGTAAGTCGAAAAAATGAGTTTCGAGAAAAACGCGTCGAAAGATTCAAAATTTAATAAAAGATGTAATATAGCAATAATTGCTATATTTTATTTTTATAATTTATTCATGTTTCTATGAACAGTAGCTATATCTATTTTAACAGACTTATAAGTAAGGGTACAAATATTTTAATTCAGCTCCTCAATTACAGTTGAAATTATTACAGATTTTATCAGTAGTCATTGAAAATGTAACCAACTTGGAGAGATCAGTGGTTAAAATTTACAGATTTTATCTGCTGCAGTTAAATGACAATTTTATATGGTTACAATTGAAAATTTGATAGATTTTGGCAGTGAAATTTCAAAACTTGACAGATTGTGACTCTGTCAATACTTTGATAGAGTTTGGCTGGCTCAATACTTTGACATATTTTGACTCGGTCAGTACCTTAATAGATTTTGATTGGGTCAATTACTTTGATAGATTTTGACTGTTTCAGTGAAAAATTTGGTAAATCTTGATTTATACAATTACAGTTGAAATTTTTACAGATTTTGTCAGTTGTCATTGAAAATGTAACAAACTTGGAGAAATCAGTGGTTACAATTGACAGATTTTAGCAGTTAAATGACAAATTTATGTGGTTACAATTTTGACTGATTTTAGGAGTTTAAATTGCAAGAATTGACTGATTTTGAAAGTGTCAATACGTTGATAGAGTTAGGCTGGCTCAATACTTTACCAGATTTTGAGTGGGTCAGTACTTTGACAGAATTTGACTGGGTCAAAAGGCCCAGATATTTAAAATATCTATAGAGTTTCTTCTACTATATAAGGAGTTCTATTATTTTGATGACCCAACAATTTATCAACAATTTTGTAACTAACACAAGTTTTCTGGAAAGTTTTCATAAATTCCTCATTTTTTTAATCTTTGGAGTTGGGCATATTTATTTTCTATAGCACTATGTTACATTTCTACTGGGCAAAAGCATACTTTATAAATATAATATTCTCACAGTTCATCCTGCAGAGTAATTGGCCTTATTCTGTACATTGCGTCCATCAAATTTTGCCTATCGAATTCGCAGGCAGTATGGGATTAATGTGGCCTCGTCAAGGTGGACATTAATTAAGATGTTTTGTCCAGTGATTAATAGATTAATTTAGAACGTAATTACGCCCTCGTATGATTAATATTTAATTTTACCATCCCAGCAGTAAACTAATTGTATAATTAGACCTCGCCGACAGAAAAATTAGACCCTGAAAACCACTAACAACAAATTATAATCACATTTACTCACAATTCACGTCAAACATAATATGGAAATACAGTGTATCCCAAAAGTAAGGAATACATTCAATACATACATACATACATACATACATACATTCATACATACATACATACATACATACATACGTACGTACGTACATACATAAAATAATATGGAAATACAGTGTGTCCCAAAAGTAAAGAATACATTCATAAATACATACATACATACATACATACATACATACATACATGCATACATACATACATACATACATACATACATACATAAATACATACGTACATACATATACATACACATACATGCATACATACATACATACATACATACATACATACATACATACATACATACATACATACATACATACTACATACATACATACATACATACATACATACATACATACATACAAACATACATACATACATATATAATCCATCCCTATTTTACTATATGAGTGTCGAGGTCAATATTCATTACATACGAAATTCAAAATATTGGAAACAGTTCTCGATTTTTAATTTTGAAAATACACATTTTAGCATGAATCTAAAAATTTTACGTCCGCACATTGTGACGTTATAAGTAATCGTATATCGTTTGTTTATTATTTATTTTATGGAGTTTAAGTGAAATGAATATAAACAAATATCAGCCGTATCTATTAATTTATAAATGTATTATATTATTTATAAACAATCAATTCCAGCCATTCGTTTTCAAATGCCGATGGTAATTGAGAGACTCCCAACTTCATTAACACTGATCGTTTATGGGCGTACTACAAAAGGGAGAAGTTAATAAAGAGGTTACGAGGAATGATTAGCAGTTTAATGAGGGTCGTAATTATACTCTCACATGATTCCAACGCACATTTAATTACTCTATTGTGGCTGCAGACTAATTGGTTAATTATACGGCGTTGAAATTAAAACGATGTTGATTTATACAGCGTGAGCTTACCTATTATATTAATGCAGTCACAAAGTTATATTATTATTATTAATATTGACTTTGATTATCAAAATTTATCTCAATATTAATAATTAATTCTCATAGGCAGTAGTATGGGACTATCCAGGGACAAAAAAGCATGTTCAAAATTATAACTAAATTTTGTTTTAAATTTTTGTTTTGTTGTTGTTTGTTTTGTTTATGTTTTTGATTTGGTTTGGGATGGTCGAGAGTTGACGAATTGTAGGAGTCTTCAAAATGTTAAAAATTACAACTAAATTTTGTTTTAAATTTGTGTTTTGTTCTTTGTTTTGTTTATATGTTTTTGATTTGGTTTGGGATGGTCGATAGTTGAAGAATTGTAGGGGAGTCTTCAAAATGTTAAAAATTAGAACTAAATTTTGTTTTAAATTTGTGTTTTGTTCTTTGTTTTGTTTATATGTTTTTGATTTGGTTTGGGATGGTCGATAGTTGAAGAATTGTAGGGGAGTCTTCAAAATGTTAAAAATTACAACTAAATTTTGTTTTAAATTTTGGCTTTGTTGTTTGTTTTGTTTATATGTTTTTGATTTGGTTTGGGATGGTCGAAAGTTGACGAATTGTAGGAGAGTCTTCAAAATGTTAAAAGTTACAACTAAAATTTGTTTTAAATTTTGGTTTTGTTGTTTGTTTTGTTTATATGTTTTTGATTTGGTTTGGGATGGTCGAATGTTGACGAATTGTAGGAGAGTCTACAAAATGTTAAAAATTACAACTAAATTTTGTTTTAAATTTTTGTTTTGTTGTTTGTTTTGTTTATATGTTTTTGATTTGGTTTGGGAAGGTCGAATGTTGACGAATTGTAGGAGAGTCTTCAAAATGTTAAAAATTACAACTAAAATTTGTTTTAAATTTTGGTTTTGTTGTTTGTTTGTTTATATGTTTTTGATTTGGTTTGGGATGGTCGAATGTTGACGAATTGTGGGAGAGTCTTCAAAATGTTAAGAACTGAGGATAAGATTCAGGGATATTTATATTGCATATTGCAGGATTAGGTACAACAAGCTTAATTTTATTTTTATTTATACGAAATTGCAACTATCCAAGGCGGAAAGGCCGAGGGCCAATAGTCTAATAGAGATCGTTATCTCTCTCTGTGTAACTAATAGATATGCGCATATCCAACTAGTCGAGATTTTTTTTTCTAATTAACATAGCCAACAAGCTGAAAAATCACATCGAAAACATTTTAGTATTCGGGATTTTCAGCATAATTTATGTACGAGAAGTATTTTTTTTTCGGAATTCGATCTCTGGTCGGACACTGCTAAAATAGAAGAAAAAACACCTTTTCACAAAGCTCTGAGAATAATATATACAGGGTGTTAATACTAAGTTGTAACACCTGAAAATGGCAGTTAGAACTCATTGAACAAACAACTTTTCTCAGTTAAAATTTTTGAATTGGAGCCTAAGTTCATATTTATAGGCGTTCTTTTGTTTTTTGAAAGATCGTCATTACTCCCTTATTTTAAGGAATATTTAAAAAATACAAAAACGTTCAAAATGCGCTTTCGGTTCTCTAAAACATTTGTATTTACAATTATTTTCTATTTTATCAAATAACAAAATGGCGACCGATCAAAAATTTCTAAGCAAGATATTTTGAAAACCAATCGATCGATTTTTGAAAATAAAACATTTATAAAATCCTTGAACTATCTTATAACATTTGTCTGTTTTGATAATTATGCTTTTTTATACACAAATTATACAAAATACGCACACAAATGATAAACGTGACAGAAACTTTTCAAGATAAAGCAGAAATTTCTGAAGAACAAGATCAAAAAGTATTTAAATTTGAACGTACAAACTAGAAAACACGTCCCTCAACTTGTTTAATGGCCTAACTTAAGGTTAGCCTACTTTGTTTAAAATGATTGTTGCAGTTTGTTAATATTTATCTTGTAATTCAATTTGAATAATAACTTTTTTGGACAGATCGAAAAAAATGTTTCAGACAAATGTTATAATATAGTTTAAGGATTTCATAAATGTTTTATTTTCAAAAATCAATCGAGTGATTTTCAAAATATCTTGTTTTGAAAATTTTTTTCGGTCGCCATTTTGTTATTTGATAAAATAGAAAATATTTGTAAATACAAATGTTTTGGAGAACCGATAGCGCATGCTGAACGTTTTTGTATTTTTTAAATATTTCTTAAAATAAGGGAGTAATGACGATTTTTCGAAAAACAAAAGAACGCCAATAACTATAAACTTGTGCCCCAATTCAAAAATTTTAACAAAGAAAAGTTGTTTGTTTCAATGAGTTCTAACTGCCATTTTCGGGTGTTACAACTTAGTATTAACACCCTGTATATATACTGCCAGAATATTAACCCTAATCATGGATTTTCTATATTTTTCCTTTGTAGATTGTTTATCGAAAGTCGCTAAAATTTGATAAAAAATGAGTTGGAGCGTTTCGGCTTAAGGACACGAATATGCCAATCGAAGGGTAAAATATAAAATAAATAATTTTTAAAATATAACTTTATCGGTATTTACAGATAATTCTTAAAACTTATAATCATTTCTGCCCTTTCAATTCCTTTAATTTTAGGCGTTTGTTGTACGATGTGGACATAAACCATGGAATAAAATTCATAAATTTTTAACTTATAAATAAATTAGTAAACTTTTTTTTTTAAGTTCTAGCACACATAATACAGCACATTTTATAACAGCCATTTTGATTTTGAGTTTGCACATTTTATAACAGCCATTTTGATTTTGAATTAGCACATTTTATAAGAGCCAATTTGATTTTGAATTAGCACATTTTATAACAGCCATTTTGATTTTGAATTTGCACATTTTACAACAGCCATTTTGATTTTGAATTAGCACATTTTATAACAGCCATTTTGATTTTGAATTAGCACATTTTATAACAGCCATTTTGATCAAAACATCAAAACATGATCGGCTGGTAATCAAAACATGATCAAAACATGATTAATCAATACAACATCGGTTGTTATGACACCATCGGTATTTATCTTGGAAAGTCTTACTTTTATTAAGAACATATTAGAGGAATAAAAATGAAATGCAATAAATCATCTAAGTAATTTCTTTGGGAATATAACTCATACCTAAAACAGTGACGGTATAACAATGCGGTTTCTATAGTTACGCATGTATTAATAACTGATAATGCAACTAGTTGCATTATAACTGAAAAAACAAATATCGGCCGCTGACACAATTTCGAGAAGACTTTTAATAAGAACATATTAGAGGAATAAAAATGAAATCCAATAAATCATCAAAGTAATTTTTTTTGGGAATATAACTCGTACCTAAAACAGTAATATTATAACAATGTGGTTTCTATAGTTATGCATGTATTAATAACTGATAATGCAACTAGTTGCATTATAACTGAAAAAACAAATGTCGGCCGGTGACACAATTTCGACTCCCATACAGCGATCGTAACGGCAACGAACGCCTACAAAAAAAAAGATTATATGTCTCGACACCCCAACCGTTGCGATCTTCTTATTTATAGGTTGGGACAAATTACAGACAGTGGGCTTGATACCGCCATCCACAAACAATTTCTAGTCAACCACTAATAAAAACCAAACCAACCTAGAATTTAGGACTTCAGTATCAATTTTAAAAAATCTTTAAGGATTAAAAGTATTCAGGAATAAATTTACTGATAACTTTAAATGCTAAATTTCCATAATTTTTCCTCATCATCATTTTTCTTTTCTCATTATTCCCTTAGTCATAACCATTATATAACTGATGTAACAGAGAACATGAAGAGAATTATGCTGTTGAGGAAAAGTTGTGGAAATTATTGATAACATGTGAAGTGTCAATGTGCCCAGTATAAGTACATAATTGCAGTGTGGTGTTTGAAACATGAAATGATCTTAATAAATATTTAATAAAACGAACACTTTTCTTTATTTATACCACACTGTTTATTAAATTTAGTAAACTAAATCCGTTATAGAAATGAATTGTCAAAGTGCCATTGGGTCGGCATTATTGATAAAGTTACTAGGAACGCGAATGGGTATTTTAACTATTTAATTTTGGCGGCAATGTTAAAATGAATATTTCAAATCAATGATATATTTGTTACTAGTTTTTTACAAGTACACTGTCAAAATTATTACACAATGTTACATTTTGGCCGACCTTGAATTTGACGATTCATATCTATAATGGATGATCTGTAATTAGTAGTTAGTAGTAAAATTAGTGCTGTTTCACTCTAAGTTTGATAATGATAATGATAAGAACGTGATCGAAACTATAGTCACTATGATAATGATGATAATGATAATGATCAGTACGTGATCGAAACTATAGTCACTAATTTTAATAAACAGTGTGATATAAACAAAGAATATATAATAAACTATAATATAAATAGATATAAGAAAATATAATAAACAGGGTGATATAAACAAAGAAAAGTGTTTGTTATATTAAATGTCATCATGTATCACGAAGTAGATGCCTCCAACATTGACCAATTAAATAAATATTGATATTTAGACTGTATATTTAGCTTTTTGTTTATTTTGCTTTACTATATAATTCAATCAATTTCTTATATTCCCTTCCCAATTATAATTCGCGATGTTCTCAAAAATCGATGATGATTTTAAAAATACTACTCATTTTAATCCTAATCTTTGGAAAATTATCGATAAAGAGAATACCACATATTATATTACCCTACGTAATTTATTGTTTCATTTTTTCTTCTGCAATATTTTCTTTTTAAATTTATTAGTACGAAAACATACATCATAAGGATATTGGTGTGAGTAGATGTCATTGCTTGACATACTAATTTTCGATATTGATGCCTAAAAGCGCAATCATTGTATGTCCAAAACACCTGTTTTTGAGTACGAGCTTTGTAAAGTTCGATAAAAAAAATGGACTCACAATTTTTATAACTGTTACAATTGTGATGTTCTCAAAAATCGATAATGATTTTAAAAATACTACTCATTTTAATCCCAATCTTTGGAAAATTATCGATAATGAGAATACCACTTATTATATTACCCTATGTAATTTATTGTTTCATTTTTTCTTCTGCAATATTTGCTTTTTAAATTTTTTAGTACGAAAACATACATCATAAGGGAATTGGTGTGAGTAGATGTCATTGCTTGACATACTAATTTTCGATATTAATGCCTAAAAGCACAAGGATTGGACGTGAAAAATACCTGTTTTTGAGTACGAGCTTTATACAGTTCGATAAAAAAAATGGACTTACAATTTTTATAACTGTTACAATTGTGATGTTCTCAAAAATCGATAATGATTTTAAAAATACTGCTCATTTTAATCCCAATCTTTGGAAAATGATCGATAATGAGAATACCACTTATTATATTACCCCTGGTAATTTATTGTTTCATTTTTTCTTCTACAATATTTTCTTTTTAAATTTTATCAGTACGAAAACATACATCATAAGGGAATTGGTGTGAGCAGATGTCATTGCTGGACATACTAATTTTCGATATTAATGTCTAAAGCACAATCATTGTATGTGCAAGACACCTGTTTTTGAGTACGAGCTTTATAAAGTTTGTTTAAAAAATGGACTTACAATTGTTACAACTGTTACAATTGTGATGTTCTCAAAAATTGATAATGATTTAAAAAATACTACTCATTTTAATCCCAATCTTTGGAAAATTATTATATAAATTGTGTTAAGAGTAATTAAGTTGCTTTATTGATCAAAATATCGATGATGTCATAACATGTACATCATCGATGTACATTAAAATAGCTGCTTTAAAATTTAGAAATTTGAGTGCGATAGAGTTTAGAGATAAAAGAAGAGTGTTTAGAGATAGATTTGTGTTTTCAATATTGTAAAGAAGTGTATTCCACGCTTGTGATCCACACTAGTTCTGTTATGCCTTTAATTTCTGGATTGGTTAATAATATTCCTTAAGATATCCAAAGACATCAATGCACATACGCATTATGGTCTTTCTTTCAAATACCTTCGCACGGAACCTCCAGTAAGCACCTTGCAAAGGGAAAAATTTGAATGCGGCTGCGTCGATAGTACAATTTTTTCCTCCATAGATACCCTAAATATAAAATATGGCATAGAAATTTGGCTTCAGTTAAAACGATTTGGTGCTCCATGAGTTCAATGTGCTTGAAATATTACGTGGAAAATTGTAATGTGCAGGATTTGTGAGTACACATTAATTAGAATCTTACGGTTTTCCATTCACTGTACCTTTTTTAATGGGCACGTCAGTTTGGGATGAACACAGCTCATAAACGGTGACCATGCCTGCCCTTCCGAGTCCAACATTGCACAATATTTATTCGTTCTCAATTTATGAAACATTATGCACGTATCTAACTTCTCTTTGCTGCTGCACCGCTGAATCTCCCAAACAAACTGTAATGTTTTTAACGTATGAGAGATACCATAGTATTTTTCAAATATCGAAATACCTCCAGTAGTCCTCTTGAATCCTTCAGAACATTCGTTTCGTAATTTACGTACATTGTGTCGCCTTCTATTCGTATATTGCAGTTTTGAAGTTTGCTGGTGTAGTTCTTGTATTCCGGACAGTTGGTGAATTTCTCGAAGTACATTGATGTCTGAAGTAGTGAGGAATTTGTATCTATTTTTATTATAGTATTGGCGTTTACCTTTCTAGAGCTGATGATGCCAAAGATGCCTGCTAAAAGCAGTATTGTTTTGAACCTCGCCATCGTTCGCTGCAGTATTCACAATGTTGGCACAAAAATGTGCGAGGGGTATTAATGAAGTCACACGGAATGATTAATAGATACCACTTAATTACGCTTTCGTATGATTAATATTTAATTGTGGTACTGCAGTCGCTGATTCGTACTGTGATAATATTGCGGTCCACATAAATTAAGTTCACGTGTGTAATTAATGTAATAATTAAGTTGTTTACCCTTAAAGTCCTTGGGAGTTTTAGATTTTAATTATTATTAGTTGAGTTTTGTTTATAGATTCAGAGCATATAGTTCACATATTTATTTCCTTATACAAGGTGTCCCACAGCTTTGTAGCATTCGTTGGGAGCATGCTAAGAGAACTAAAAGTTTACACATGGAATTCCCTGTTCACATTCCCGAATTGTCCGATATGCAGTGATCTTTTTAAATATTTTGCCCACAAAAAATTTGTTCACTACATCTCGTTTCGGCAGGTGTTCAACTAAGTTGTAGATTAATTTTCGAATATCTTGTTTATACGCCTTTTCGCAAATGTCAGACGAAAATGTGAAATGTCATACAAGTTGACAAGACCCATAGTTGACTAGATGTAATAGTTTTATCATGTAACGTAAAAAATTTAAAAAAATCCCCAAACACTTATAATAGGTGTTATTAGTAACTGGTACCCAATTATAACTATGGAACTATTGATAAGATTTAATTGATAAGTTTTCTATTCCACTGCTTGGTTTGCCGATTCGCTGAATGTTGATTCATCGCTCTCGTACTTTTGCACGCTCGATCGGAGGACGCTCCGTTTAGCACGCATTTTAGCGCCGCTTTAATCGAATTAAGCGCCCGTAATCCTGGGGCCCCTGTCTGATTTATAGACGGTCGGCGGAGGCCCCCGCACTCTGCCGGTCGCTTTACGAGCGGCGGGGGCGGGGGTGCGAAAAACTTAATGAATTAGCATGCAAATTTCGGGGGGCCGCCGCCGCCCCACCGCGGAGTACACGTACAAAGGCGGAGATAAGGGCGCTATCCGGGCGCCGCAGAATTAACAGTTCTGGAGATTCGGGGAGTTTTTCCGCCACCCCCCGGCAAAAAATCGTAATGGATCTAGAAGGGAGCGGCGAGAGTGGGCCCCGTTTTATCTTCGGAGATCCGTCCGGGCGTTTTTCTTTGCGGGGTGTAATGGTTGCGCCCAAATTCGGGCGGGGGATTAGGGCATTTTCACGTTCTTCTAACATATTTGATGGCGCTAATTAAGAATGCTTAATTGTAACGCAATTTAAACAATACAAATTGCCACTGACTATTTGTAATATGATTGAAACGGTTGTTGTAATGACTGCAGAAAAGTGATCGTTCCATAGATAAACTTTGCAAACATTTTGTATTGGAGGGTGGTTGGGTGGGCACACTATAACTATCCTCACAATTGATCCGGTGACAATAGTAATTATAAACATATAATTCGGTCACAAAATTTAGAGATGATTAAAATAGATAATGGTAAGATTTCAGGAATTTCCGTTATAACAGTAATGCAAATGCCCGAGTCATAAATATTCTCATCTCCAGTACGTCATTGACATTTATATCTATCAATAATTCCCGCTACCCCAATGGGAAATGTTTATGTAATGTTATAATTTTTTATAACATCAGAGGAGATAAGATAAAAGGTCAAGATCAAAAAGAAGAAATGGCAAATGTATCTGCAGAAGACGACTACAGGTCAAAAGGGCACACGAAATATACAGTGATCATCATCTGGTACTAGCAAAAATCACGAACAGAAAGAAAGAGACAGGGATGAAACCAAAGCTTAAAATAAAGGAATATATTGTGTTAATTTGAACACACAGACTAAAAATACAAGAAAGTGGCAAATAAATACGAAGAAACTGTGGAAAAGGAACTACAAAAAGTGGAAATAGAAATAATAGAACTAGAACTAAAAATATTGTGGGAAAAATTTAGCAAGACTATTTTTTACTATAACAGCAGCCAAAATTACATGCTGAACTAACAAACTAAACAAACACAAAAAACAACATGGTGGACAGAGGAGATAAGATAAAAGGTCAAGATCAAAAAGAAGAAATGGCAAATGTATCTGCAGAAGACGACTACAGATAGTTACGAAGACTACAAGAATCAACGGGAAAAGGTCAAACACAAGGTAATCGATTCGAAGCAAAACACATTGGCACAGTTTAGAGAAAGTATGGAGATAGCCGAAGCAACCAGAAATTGTTCTATATAGTAAAAAATACTATAGTATACTATAGTACTAAAAAATCAAAGATACAAAAAGAAAGAAAAATGCTTAGGCAATCAAAGATGAGAATGGAAATATACTAACGGATAAGAAAGAAATAATGAACTGCTGGAAGGAATATTTCAAAACACTGCTAGAAAGTAAGGACAACAGCTCACAAGAAAATGAAAAACAAACCACAACGGACAAAATCTTACAAGAGACTGAATTAAGTATTACGCTGGAAGATATTACAGAAGCTATAAGCTATAAGAAGAATAAAGAACGGAAAAGCTGCGGGGGACAACCGAATAATATCAGAGATGATCAAATACATGGGTAAAAATAAAAAAGAACTACTTCTACGAATATGCAACAAAGTCTCGACAGAGGAAATGATCCCAAAGCATTGGGAAACTTGGATTAATAGTACTGATTTTTAAAAATGGAAAAATTAATGGAATAAATATTAGAAAAACGTCTGAGAGAAAAAGTCGAGGAAAAACTAAAAGAAAAGCAGAGTGAGTTCAGGAAAGGAAGAAGTACCTAGAGCCTCGTTTACATTTGGAAAGTTTATTGGTGGAAAGTACTCGCCGCCAGTAAACTTACGATGTGTAAACCAGAAAAACGTCTTACTTTCTTGTTTAGTTTCTTTCTTGACAGACGTTTTTCTGGTTTACACATCGTAAGTTTACTGGCGGCAAGTACTTTCCACCAGTAAACTTTCCAAATGTAAACGAGGCTTATGATCATGTATTTGCCATGAAAGAAATTATCTGGAAGAAACAATCAAGATAAGAGTCAGTGTTTTTGGGATTCATAGATATGGAGAAGGCTTTTGATAAAGTATCTAGAAGTAAAATATGGGAAATACTACACAATTTGAAGGTGGACGAGAAATCAATAAACGTCATTAAATCCATCTACAGGGTGCGCAAATTTCGATGTTTTAATAGAGAACCTCGATAAATATAACAGGTATGATAAAATAGAACCCCCCCTCCCTCCCCAATCTCATTTCTCGAGGATAAATTAATGGTGAAATCAAAAATTTCCTATTGTCGAGCTATTCGCAAAAAATCGACGACATTTCGTTTTATGGCTGTAGGTCGCTTATTTATGAGAATAGAATATTTAATATTTATGTAATTTCTACATTCTTCAGGCACTTTTGTGATACTCAGAACAAGAATGTTTTACATATACATTACATTACATACATACCTTACATAAGTCATACATGTAAATTAGTACATACATATAAATTGATACAGATTTGCAAATTTGATAAATTTTGATAGATGAAGTTGAAGATTTTGACAGATTGTAAAATTTGGTGAATTGCAATTGTGAGTTTGTGAATTGTGAATTGTGAATTTACAGTTGTAAATTTTATAGAATTTTACAGATAATACTGGGAATTTTACAGGTTTTGAAAGTTTCTGTTAAAAATGTGACAGATTTTGACCCTTGAATCCGAAAATTTTTACTGCAAAAACCTGCATCATTTGATAGATTTTACCAGTTGTCGTTAAAAAGGTAATAGCTTGTGACAGTTTCGACAACAAATTTACAATAGCTGTTCAAAGTTTGACAGCAGCAATTGAAAATTTGACTAATTTTTAATAATTATGATAATAATAATAATGATTTATTAATACCCGGAACAAGAATGTTTTACATAAGTTATACATATAAAGTGGTACAGGCGTCTCTACTAGTCAGTCAGCTGCAATTTTCATTGCAGCAGCGTATTATTTAAATAATTGTTGCCAAAAAGAGACAACAGTTTGGTAATTGTGTTTAAAAACAAATTTAGGCAGTTGAATTTAACAAATTTGAAGTGTACAGGGTGGCCAAATTTCGATGTTTTAGTAGGAAATCTCGATAACTATAACAGGTATAATAAAATGGACCCCCTACCCCTATCTCGTTTTTCGAGAAAACCGTAATGGTTAAAGCCAAAATTGCCTATTGTCTTTTGTTTTCGAGTTATTCTCAAATATTCGATTTTTTACTTTTAGTTTTATGGCTGTGGGTCGCTTATTTATGAGAATATAAAACAAAATAATGTCTATGTTCTTCGGGCACTATTTTGATAAGAAAGCAGCGGCGTAGTCAATTTTTCAAAAAACACTTCGAGTTATGACATAAAGTTGTTGTTTTTTATATGGAACTCACAGTTGGCTGTGACTTAGCTAAGAAGAGAGAATTTTTCTTTTTTCAACAATATGCGATATGTGGTACCAATAATTAATTTTCAACCTGATTTTATCAAAACATCTTATTTTTAAATTTTTCGTGTAGTTCGCTTGTGTCATTTTAAGGAATGACAATCCACGAGAATTAATTAATAGAAAATGTCAATAGTAATGGGCCATTTAATAAAACAAGAAGAGAAAAACACAATATTAAAGCTCGTAAATGACAATCCACGAGAATTAATTAATAGAAAATATCAGTAATAATGGGCCATTACTTAATAGAAAATGTCAATAATAAAGGGCCATTTAATAAAACAAGAACAGAAAAACACAATATTAAAGCTCGTAAATGACAATCCACGAGAATTGATTAATAGAAAATATCAATAATAATGGGCCATTACTTAATAGAAAATGTCAATAATAATGGGCCATTTAATAAAACAAGAAGAAAGAAACACAATATTAAAGCTAGTGAATGACAATCCACGAGAAATAATTAATAGAAGATGTCAATAATAATGGGCCATTACTTAATAGAAAATGTCAATAATAATGGGCCATTACTTGATAGAAAATGTCAATAATAATGGGCCATTTAATAAAACAAGTAGAGAGAAACACAATATTAAAGCTAGTGAATGACAATCCACGAGAATTAATTAATAGAAAATGTCAATAATAATAATAATGGGACATTTAATAAAACAAGAAGAGAGAAACACAATATTTAACCTAATAAATATGTTGCCATCAATCATCATCGAAAATTATCAAAAATACAAATGAGCATCTAGCGTTAAATATGCAGTAACATTTTATGTATGATAGATAAGTACTTTGTTTAATAAGGTACATTCAGGTTAATATATTTTTATATTATATATTGTTAATGTATTGTTAATAAGGTTACTATTCAAAAAGCCTACTACGCAAAAAACCAGGGTAAAAAGCACCTAACTACCGTCAAAAATAAGAATTTTTGATAAAATCAGATTAAAAAATAAGAATTTGCCCCACATGTCGTATATTGTTGAAAAGAGAAAAAATCCCTCGTTTTAAATAAGTCACTTAGTCACAGCCAACTATGAGTTCCTTATAAAAAACCAAAACTTCATGTCATAATTCGGATGTGGAGCTGTTTTTTGAAAACATTGAAAACAAAAAGAGTGCGTAGAATTTTTTTTTTCTATTTTCATAAATAAACGACACAGCTATAAAACGAAAAGTCAAAAAGTCGATTTTTTGCGAATAACTCGAAAACAAACGACAATAGCCAATTTTAGTTTTCACCATTAAGTTTTTCTCGAAAGAAGAGATCGGGGAGGGGGGTCCTTTTCATCATACCTGTTATAGTTATCGAGATTCCCTATTAAAACATCGAAATTTGCTCACCTATGATCAAAAATTGTCCTTTTTAAAAATGTCAAAACCAACCATGGCTGCCATTTAAAAAAAAGTTTCTATTATAACTCAAAAACTATGTTTTTTTAAACCATAGCTTATTTTGCATAAGCTCTTAAAATGACAACTCTTTCCTCATTTAACCGAGTCTACATGTTTTATGGTTTCCGAGATCCCAACGCTTAAAATGAAACAAAATCACCCTGTATATAATATATATATATATATATATATATATATATATATATATATATATATATATATATATATATATATATATATATATGTATATATTTATATACAGAATGGCCCACCTATCCTCGCTCGGACCATTGCTGCTAGACTAATGATAATTGAAGAAAAAATCTAATTGGAAGTTATTGGACACTTGGTGTGCTAAATTTTAAAATTATTTTCGAGTGTACAGAGTGTACTATAAATCCAGACACAACATTTGGTCTCTTTTTTAAATGAATCACCCTGTATATTCTTTCATATTAGGATCTGCTTCATGTGGGCTTTGCAAATCATTTTTATTATCAAAACACAGTATGAGTATTAAATCACTTTTTTAAATGAATCATACTGTATATTCTTTGATATTTAGAATCTGCTTCATGTGGGCTTTGCAAATCATTTTTATTATCAAAATACAGTGTGAGTATTAAATATTTTTGCGTTTTTCTCGAATAATGTACCGAAAATGTAAAATGTACATAAATAAGACCTCTAGCTCCTTAATTAATCGACCAATTCCAGCAAGACGTTCTCATGTCCTGGTGGTATATACGCGTTCACGCTCTGTTGAATATGAACGATTTTCATTAATAAATAACGTATCGAAACACATTAAACCTAATTTGTTAACTATGTATATTTTTTGATAAAGTCATTTGTATTAAGATTATCAACAATATGTAAAAAGAATTTTGTTATATCTTCAATAGAAATTGGGAAATTCGCATTTACACATATAGTACCAAAAGGGACTAGTTAGTTCCCCTTAAAGCTAGAGGATTAGCATAGAGGATTAGAGAATAGTGTGCCCACCCAACCAATTCCCCCCCCTAATTTACAAACAAAGTAGTGAATTTTGTCGAAAATTTTCCAAAAATCACCACAATAACCTCTAATTCAAAACTCATAACTTATACCGTGCGAGCAAAAAATATTTTCATCCAAGAGGGCATTAAGCTCTACCGCTAAGCTGTATGACCTTAAATGCAAAGCAAACGTTGATAACAATAATTATTGCTCCAATGGTAGTTAAATATTGCACTCAGTTGTTCGAACTGATGCTTCCTGTATTGAAATTGAAATTTCTTGAAGGCTCGAGTGCTATCTGGCACTCTCTCGAAAGTGGTGGAGAGTTCCGGAAACACGAAGAACAAAGTAAAAAAAAGGGCGCTACTTGGGAACCACTGATCTAAAATATCTGATTTCTGCTTTTCACGATCTGCAGGATCGTCACGATTTCACAGCGGGGGCGCGATAAAAAATGATTGCACCGCAATTGAAATTCCTCGCCATATTTACCGGTCAATTCTCCGTGCTCAGTCTCTCTTAGGACGCGGCCTCCCCCGCCCCCGGGGCACGCCGCCCGGCCGATATCCCATTTAAACCACTCCGTCTCGATTTCTTCGCCTTTATCCCGAGTTATTGAAGATTTTCCGGTCGACCAGAATCCCCCCGGGGCCCTTTCGGCCGCGGAAGGTGCGGGCCTCGAGGGCGGGCCGCCCCCGCGTCTCTGCGGGAAATTGGAAATGCATATAAATGGACGTGGATGCGAGCCAGCTCCTTTATGCACCGTACATCCAATTTGGCGGCGCGGGGGAAGTGGAAATTGTAAATTGCAATTTACGCGACGCCGCCGTCCCACGGCCTCGCCGATGAAGAATTAAGGAGCTGCGGCCCCCTCACGAAAATTTCGGGATCATGAAGTATACAGGGCGTCACGTTACATATGAGACGCTGAATAAGTAACCCCCCCACGCCCCCGCACGCGTAAATAGTTAAGAGGGCGCCCGACGTGACGGGGGCAACATCTGCGCCCTTCCCCCCTTTGCAGAAATTGTCGCGGTTTTGCAGAGCGAGCAGACCCCCCACAATTATCACTGTAATTGTTCGGGCGCGAATTTACATCACGGAGGCGCGCGTGGGTCGCCGCCAACTCTCGCAAGTTTACGATTGCGGGCTGACGGGAAGGGCGAGAGCCTGTAAACAAGCACGGCGTTTGCGAAGGAGTGGGCGGCTGGTATGCTTAATTCCAAGGGATGCTTCCGGTGCGAAGAGGCGAATCGAATCCAAACCGGGAATAACAAGTTTGCTTCGTGCCTAATGACTTAGATGTTGGGTGATAACATTTCGAATTGGCAATTTTGTACGATACAAGCGACGGCCAGAACGGAAGCCGGCCAAAAGGAAGATCACCAAAGAGACGAAGAGAAAATATTGAAGAAGACTGAAGACTATTAGCGACAAAAACTGGAGGGAAGTAGCCGGAAATAGAAGAAAAAAACGGAAATGGGATTGAGGACGAAGCTAAAACTTGCAAAGGGTTGTAGAGCTGAAAGGATAAGAAGAAATATAGACCAAATAATGCAACAGCCCTGAAGACTTCCAATCCCACGTACGATAAATCATCGCCTCAACAAGGCTGTTACAAAGTTGTATGTGCAAATTTGGAAATTTGCAAATAACGACTTTATATATGTTTGTTATTATAGAAAATGATGTATTGTGCTGTGAAAACATAGCCCTGTAAAACTTGAAAAAAATGTTACATGCAACCTTGTTACACTAAGGTCCTAATCTATCCTCCGTACTTGAGCATGAGTTCGACTCGTGCAGGAAAAGGAAAATGCTCTTTTTCAGTTTTTCAGCGATCATTCAGGAACTGTGCAAGATATCCCGGATTTCGTTTCAGTATATTGAAAGGCACAAAAATAAGAAACTTTTATCCCATCTGATCAACTCTGTATGTATTTCCGTTTAATAGATCCTAATGGTGGGCGTCGTAAAAGTGACCACCCTGTATACCCTATTCGTAGTTTTTCACAATTTTCATCTAATCTTTAAATTCTAGTGAATTTTAAATTATTATCAAGAATTAAGTTCTTGATTTCAGATTTGCTGCTTCAATTGAGCTCAAATTTTCCAGAATTACTAAAATACTTCATTATATTATAAAATGTAAAAATCAGAAAATATCCTATTCTTTGTTTTTACAGAATTTTCATCTACAGTTGCATATCGATAAATGTTCGCTTATTTTATTATTTTTATTTTGGCGGAAAATCTTAATTTTTACGCAATTTCCACGCTCATATTGGGATGAAATTTCACGAAAATATTTAGAATACTTTAATATATCAGAAATGATAAAAAAACAGAATATACGCCATTCATTGTTTTTCCAGAATTTTCATCTAAAATCATAGGCAAAATTTGAATCTTTATGTATTTGGAATATTGTCTAAAATTCTAATTTTATTATAGTTATCGTAATTGTATTGACCTCAAATTTCATAAAATTACTAAGAATTACTTAATTTGATCAAAATATATAATAACCAAAATATTCCCTGTTTTTTTACAATTTTTATCTAAACTTTATATTACATTGAATTTTAACTTCTTATCAAGAATGCATTTATTTGTCAAATTTCCTACTTCAATTGAGCCCACATTTCGCAGAATTACTAAACATTCTACAATATGTTATGAAATGTAAAAATCAGAAAATATCCCAATCTTTGTTTTTCCTGAATTTTCATATACAGTTGCATATCGATAAATGTTCGCTTATTTAATTTTTTTTATTTTGGCGGAAAATCTTAATTTTTATGCAAATTTTCCGCGCTCATATTGGGATGAAATTTCACGAAAATGTTTAGAATACTTTAATATATCAGAAAATATGAAAAACAGTATATAACATTCGTTGCTTTTTCAGAATCTTCATCTCAAGTCATAGGCGAGATTTGAATCTTTCTGTATTTGGAATATTGTCTAAAATTATAATTTTATTCTAGTTATCGTGATCTTATTGAGCTCAAATTTCATAAAATTGCTAAGAATTAGGTACTTAATTTATCAATATATAGACAAACCTTTCAGAAAGTTCCCGAGGAGTATGAAACTAGGCTATATTTTTGTTTAGAAAACAATGGAAACCATTTTCAACATTTACTTTATCATGTAATTTGAATTTAATTAATTGAACACTTTATTTGCACTTAATTCTGAAACTAGTTCACCAAATCATATTGTATTAATAATGACTGGAAAGCATTTTTCAAGAACTTTCCAATGATGTATCACGAGTAGGGGGGTGCCATTTAATTTTTTTAGATGAAGGTGGCTTTGACTTAAAGGGTGGATAGGGGGTCGACACTATCTACGCCATTTTGGTTCCCCCTTCGAACCTCTCAAACGGTTTAGAGTAATTTAAAAAAATAATCATGTGTTCTATAGAAAAAGTCGATGGCAACTTTTCAAATTGACACCCTGTATACCAAAATATACCCCATCGCCTGTTTTTTCATAATTTTCATCTAAACTTTATATTACATTGAATTTTAACTTCTTATCAAGAATACAATTGTTTTTCAAATTTCGTACTTCAATTGAGCCCAAATTTCGCAGAATTACTAAACATTCTTCAATATGTTATAAAATGTAAAACTTAGAAAATACTCCGTAAGTAGTTTAAGTAGTTTTTCCAGAATTTCCATATTTAGGTACTTGCAAAGCGATTCATGTTCTCTTATATTTTGGATTTTTGCTGAAAATCTCAATTTTCACGCAACTTCATATAGGCGTTCATATTGCGATCAAATTATATGAAAATATTTAAAATACTTAAATATATCATAAATTATGAAAAAAATAATATGCCCCTTCGTTGTTTTTCAGAATTTTCATCTAAAGTTAAAGGCGAGGTTGGATTTTTTTGTATCTGGAATATTGTCTAAAATTATAATTTTATTATAATTGTGGTAATTGGATTCAGCTCAAATTTTATAAAATTACAGAGAATTACTTAATTTATCAAAATATATAATAACCAAAATATACCCCATCGCTTGATTTTTCACAATTTTCCTAAACTTTATATTACAATGAATTTTAACTTATTATCAAGAATTTTTTTTTCAAATTTCCTAGTTCAATTGAGTTCAAATTTAGGAGAATTTCTAAAATTTATTCAATATGTTATAAAATGTAAAAATCAGAAAATACCCTGTCCGTAGTTTTTCGAGAATTTTCGTATTTAGGTACTTGCAAGCTATATTCTCTTATATTTTTGCTGAAAATCTCAATTTTCTCGCAATTTTCGCGCTCATATTGTACTCAAAATTCATGAAAATATTTAAAATACCTTAATATATCAGAAATTATGAAAAACAGAATATATCCAATGCGCAGTCCTTCAGAATTTTATTCTAAAGGCGAAGTTCGAATCTTTTTGTATTTGGAATATTGTCCAAAATTCGAATTTTATTGTAGTTACTGCAATTCTATTGAGCTCAAATTTCATAAAATTATTGAGAATTATTTAATGTATGAAAATATATAATAACCAAAATACCCCCTTGCTTGTTTTTTCGAAATTTTTATCTAATCTTTATATTACATCTTGATAAAAAGTTAAAATTCAAACTTCTTATCAAGAATACACTTTTTTTTCAAATTTCAAATTGAGCCAAATATCGCAGAATTAATAAAAATTCTTCAATATGTCATAAAATGTAAAAATCAGAAAATATTCCGTCCGTAGGTTTTCCAGAATTGTTATATTTACTTGCAAAGCGATTCATGTTCTCTTATATTTTTGATTTTTGTTGAAAATCTCAATTTTCACGCAATTCTCGCGCTCATATTGAGCTAAAAATTCATGAAAATGTTTGAAATACTTTAATATGTCAGAAATTACGAAAAACAGAATATACCCCATGCGTAGTTTTTTCAGTCATTTTTATCTAAAGGTGAAGGCGAAGTTCGAATCTTCATGTATTTGGAACATAGTTTAATATTCTAATTTTTTGTTATGGTACTTATTGTAATTCTATTGAACTTAAATTTAATAGAATTATTAAGATTTACTAAATATATCAAATATATTAATATCCAAAATGTATGTCTTCGCTTGTTTTTTCACAATTTTCAAGTACACTTCAGATAGTAAAGAATCAATTTTTCATCAATATTATTCTAATTCGAATCATTTTAATTTCTCACTTACTATTATACAACCGTATAATTGTATTTTAAATATGAAAGTAGGTAGGTGCAGTCGTGTTAAAAATGTATTGTACAGGGTGGCCCAATTTGGATGTTTCTATTGGGGATCTCGGTAACTAGAAGAGATAGAGAAAATCGGATGGCGTATCCTCGATCTCTTTTTTCAAGACAAACTCAATGGTGAAAATAAAAATTGGCTATCGCCTATTGTTTTCGAGTTTTGGCCAAAAACTCATTTTTTCCATTTTTGATTTTTATCAATAATTCATTTATTTATAAATTTATTAAGATAATAGTTGCAGTTCTTCAGGCACTTTTTTACGGTGAATTGAATTAGTTGTATAGTATTTTGATATCTTTGTTAATTAACAAGATACAATACAAAGTTGTGTTATTTTAAATAGAAGTCATAGTTGGCTTTGGTCTTAATAAATAATTTTTTTTCTCTTTTCAATGATGTATGGCATGTTCATGTTATAATTGCATTTTTGTTGAAATTTATGAAAATTCTATCAATATTCATTGATCATCATTTGTTCTCTTATTGGGCGTAGTAGGCTTGTTTTGTTTAAATTGTTTGATTGTCAAACTAACATATTTGACGTGATCTTTTTACTTCGAAGTGTTTAACAATAGCGTACGAAAATTTTGAAAATTTTTATATGTTAAAATGCTTTATTCAAAGCAATAACAAATGAGGAGTTTATTTTAAAAAGGCACATGTCGAAAAATCAGTTTCATCTAAAATTTAAAAAAAGTTACAGTGGAAGTTATACCTATTCAAAGTTCAGGGAAATCAGGCTATTCTGTGTATTTATTTCAACTTATTTAAAAATATAAATGATTTTAAATAAGAACTGTGAAACAAGAGAAACACGGGGGAAAAGTTGGGATGTAGAAGATACATTTCGGAACTGTCAAAATGACAACGAACAGTGACAAAAATTATTATTATTGTATTCTTCATATGAAAATTAATTACTCTAGATCTTTAGTATATTATTTATTCTTACATTAAAAGTTTATCGGTGGTTGTGTTTTTACTAA
Source organism: Othius punctulatus (assembly GCA_951805005.1). NCBI lineage: Eukaryota > Metazoa > Arthropoda > Insecta > Coleoptera > Staphylinidae > Othius > Othius punctulatus. Next base: position 18,005,253 of record OX638141.1, read on the forward strand.
ACAAAAGCTAGCACTATATTATTAATTGAATAAACAATAATATTTACATATATACATGCTTAATTTATATTAAGAAGCATGAGAATGACTATATATCACAGGATTAATTCTGTGCACAGTTATGAAACTTGCAAGTCTATATACGGTCTATTAGAATGAGACTCAACAAGGCTCAAACTGGGGTTAAATTTTGGGGACCAAATTTTTTGAATGCACTCCCCGCTTTGATAAAATGTCTTCCTTTCAAAAAGTTCAAGATAAACATAAAACAATTATTAATTGACAAAGCGTATTTTTACTGGGAAGAATTTCTGTGACGTAACTAACCAACTATACAGCACACAATTTCATACCAATTATTTTGTACTTTTACTGTTTGATATTTCATATTATTGTGTTTTACCTATTTGTTTGTGGCTTTCGTTTATATATGATATTGAAGTTTCCTTATTCCCCTCCCCTCATCTATCTACCGCTAAATATTCACCCCCATCCCTTGGTTATCATGGCGATTACTAATCTTGAGTGTGCGTCTGATATTGATGCGTTTTCAGAGCAGAGTTTTACACTTAACTTATAAAGCTGGCAGATTTTCAGGTGCCTGGCGCTCGTTTGTTTTGAAGAGATTTAGATAATAAGTTAATTATTGGACAGGCAACATGGAACTTTCCGTACATGTGTGTCTCAGGTCTCGGCTCTTCAGATATTGGGCGACGCCGTGTCGTATGTTGCGGTATTCACTCCGCGTATTTTTCTGGCATTAATTGTAAATGAATCAGGTTTTTTGTACTCCTAATTTTTTTGAATATTGGAATTTTGGTATATTTTGGCCCATACAATACTAGTTTTTGTCGGCCTCGCTTAGGCGGCACCCAAACTGAGCGAAATTAAAAATTATTAGCGCGGCAGTAAAGTGGAGATCCGCTATCTATTTTTCAGCGTTCCCCGCATTTTTCCGGGGCGAATTTATGCGCCCGCATCGATCGCGACATTCCATCCACCCACCCGCCCTGGCGACGGCGGCTAGCCGTACACGCTTACAACAGCGTGCGCCCCGTATGTACGTACAAGGGGGTTGGGGGTAGCAATAAAACCGCGGTGGGAAAAAAAATCTCATTAAGTGCCACCGCTGGTGTTTATAACGCTTAAAACTGCGGCACATGTTAACACCGCCAATTATTACGACGATAACTTAAGAATAAGTTTAATGGTGGCTGTAAAATTCTGCCCCGCCGTGGATGCTACGGCATTCTAAACAATACGTTCTCGTTATTAACGGGGAGGCAATAATCCGCGGCATGCAATTAAAGTGCGCCTCGCCGAGCAGGCATTACGAGATTAAAAATCAGCGGAGGCATTAATTGGATCTGTATCCTCTTAGAGCCCCGCTACAAAAAAAAACCCCGTAATTTATCTCCTCCGCCTGTGAAATCATATCGATGCCACTTTTAGCTGGCAAGCTCAATGGCACAATTTTTAATCCCTTACGTGCCTCCAGTACTTGGATAGCAATAGAAGATAAAGTGCCATTATTTCTTTGACTTGTTTTAGGCTTAATTAAAACATTTTTTTTTCATTCCATGTAGTATTATTACTCTAAATAGATTATTACATTGTCATTGCAGGATAATATACATATTCACAATTAGGTATTATGGTACTTTTACAGTTACATTAGTCATTTTGTTGTTTTATGCCTCATTTAAAATTATGTTAGAAACTCTTGTTACATACACACATTGTCGAGTTACGATTATTGTGTGAGCAAATAATTTAAAATTGGATTTCGATCTGGGCCATCGGAGCTGAGCTCTAAAGATCACTGATGTACACATGTATTATGTAGGGTAGACATCGCGGGTGGAGGCGTGCGTCTGCGATAAATCACGCGTACAATGCGCGCCTGTGTCACGTCGCTTTTAAATAATGCATGATTAATGTGCCGGCGACATGCCGAATTCGATTTTTAAACATTCACTGCCGGAGCTGCCAGCATTATGCCGACTCACGCGTGCATATTGTCGTGTCACCGGAGTCTATTGGACGTGGATTTTTGGCGGACGCCCGGAATCGCCCGGAATCGCCGATACAGACGGCTTCCGTATTGAAACGTTGCCCTCGGCGATTTGCAAAGGGCCGATATGAATAATAGCGGCGAGTTAGAGTGAGTAATCACAGCAGTTTGCTGCTTTATTTATTGACGAAACGTTGCAATATTTGATGTAACCCTGCTTTGTGCAAACCACTTTAACGAACTTAAGAAATTGTCTTAAAATTTTGCGATGCTTCGGCAGTTACAAAAAAATGTAAAAACGGTGTAAACAAAAAAATTACCCAATGTACAGTCGTGTTCATTAAAATGTTGTACAACATTTCTGCTGTGTGAATGTGACTTAATTTCACAAAGTTCAAAAAAAGTATTGTACATACAATATTTTAAGCGGTCAGATCTAGGCATGTATATATGTAAAGGCAAGGTAGTGTCATTAGGCCAAGAGATCTGAATAAAGGCTTAATATCAGCCCTCTATTTAGCTCTTGCAATTATTCGAACTGCCCTGCGCTGAAGGCCAAATATATGTCTTCCTGCCAAGTGTCCCCACACAATTACTCACTTACACAATAAAGACTGATATGTGGAGAAGTAAGTGATCTTCAGTAGTTCAGCAGACACCGAGTTAGCCAAGTTTCTTAACAAAAAAATGTTGCTACAGAACCTGCTGGCAAGTTTGTCTGTGCGATAGTGTCTCGTTATCTATATGAACTCCCAAAAAGTTACACGTTTGAGAAAGAGGTCTATTGTGAATATGTTCTTTTAATGTAAAAACGATATTTACGGTCTTCTTGGTGTTCAAGTGAAGCTGGTTAGCATTGTGTCAATCGTTGGCGCTTTTCACCACTTCAAGATTGCCATATATAGCCTCTACGAGTACCTAGCTAGTATTTACTAAGGTCGTATCGTCTGCGTAAATAACGGTTTATAAATTCTTCAGGGCATTCTGTGAAGTCATTGATATAAATTGAAAATAACAATGGGCCAAGTACAGACCCCTGAGGGATACCACTTTCAATAGGCAGAGGCATTGATACCTTACCATTGATCCTCACTACCTGACTTCGATGGCTTAAGTAAGATTTCAGGGCAGTAGACGTTTATCCCCGAAATGACACTTAATTCTAATCCGGTGCAAGACATTTATAAGCCGCATAGACGATTCGTCCCAAACGATAATCGAAGAAACCCCCGGCGTGAACCCCCATTACGAAGTAATTACAAGGAACCAATAGAAAAGGTTGTTTTGTTAAAAGTATGCAAATAATCCAAAATGTGTTAAAAGTATTTCAGTTTCCCTTTCTACTCAGAGCAATGAAAATTGAAAATATTCAAGTGCTGAAAAGTGTGAGTCGCCGAGGGTGAAAAATCATGACGGTGTCGTACCCCAAAGTGTTTGGCAGCTATTACAACTGTCGGTGAAGAACACAATATAATCAAGTGTAATTTGGAACACAGTCATGCCGAAATGTTTGTTTCGACAATGCAAAAAGATGCAATTTCGGTTGCTGCCAAAACGAAGGCCTTGGAAGATATTAGTTCAAATCCAAGTAAAATTTTGCGACATGTCTTGTCTGATAACATATCAAGTGAGGCAATTCAGTGCAGTGATTTAACAAATGTAAAAAAAGTTATGTACAGTCATGCTCACATAAATCTAGTACAAGAAATTAGGATACAAAAGCAATTTTATATAGCAATGTCAATATATTTGTACTAGATTTATGTGAGCATGACTGTACAATGCTAAACTTCTCCCACAATTACCGAAATCACGTGAAGAAGTACATGCAGCTATAAGAAAAATGTGCCCTATTTTAACTAACAGAAAGGAAGACTATGTGCTACACAATGAGGAAAATTCACAAATTATTATATTTTTCTGCAAAAATAATGTAGTGTGGTTATCTAAATGTGATACCATTTATATTGTACCCATCCCAATATTTGCATGTTTGTTGATTTTTTAAAAACTCACCAAAGTGAAATTTATATTAAATTACAAAGTACCAATACGAGTTAATTGTTGTTAATAACATATTATTAACATATTAACAATAACAATTGTTAATCTAACTCGGAAACTCAAAAACGGGAATCCTATTTAAAGGCGAGAATAGCTATCTATGATAATAACAAAATATCACGACTGTACTCTGTAAAAAAATCATCACATTATTTTAATAATATTTTGTAATATTTTTATTTATGTATATTTGTATGTACTTATACCTATGTTTGTGTGATTTTTTATCAACTACTCATAATAAATATGTGAAATTGTATTTAGTGTTACTAGTTTTATTTATTATATCTAATTTGTTAATGTGTACATAAATTACGTTTGGGGACGAAACGTCTAGAAGGATTAAATTAAATATTTTGTCTCGGGGACGAAATGTCTATGCAGCCTAGCGCTAATTGGTTCTTCGGGACGAAACGTCAATCGCCCAGATTTCATGAGCTGGCAACTGAATGAGTCAAAACCGTAATAAATAAGTTTCTGAAGTAATATTTTGTGGGATATGGAATCAAAGGCTTTACTCAGATCTAGGAACGAGGTCACAGCAAAGGCTCCATTCTCAAAGGTATCCAAGATGATGTTAATTACATGTACATGTTAATTAAGTATGCAATCTTGCACTGTTACGGCTGTTAATTATAATATAATATAAATAAACATTATAATATTATATAAATATTATAATATAAACCTTTGCGGAACCCAAATTGTGCTAAATTAAATAACATCTCTTTGTTCATATATTCCGAAATATGGGTGTATAAGATTTTGTATAGAATTTTTGAAAATACTGGTAGGCTCGAAATTGGACGATAGTTATTCACATCATCTTTACCTCCTTTTTTGAGAATAGGAATGATAGCGACAATTTTCATGGCTTTCGTAATTGGAATGGTTGTAATGAACATATTAATGATGAATGTGAGTTGCTGAATTATAGACTATTTGCATTTTTTTTATGACATTCATGGAGATTCTATAAAAGTCATTGCAGTTACTGCTATTTATGTCAGTAATTGCTTGTCTGACAACATTAATTGACACTTTTGAACTTAAAACTTACTAGCACATTTAATTAATATACAGGGTGGTCACTTTTACGACGCCCACCATTAGGATTTATTAAACGGAAATATATACAGAGTTGGTAAAATGGGATACAAGTTTCTCATTTTTGTGCCTTTCAATATACTAAAACGAAATCCGGGAGATCTTGCACAGTTCCTGAAATATCGCTGAAAAACTGAAAAAGTGCACTTTCCTTTTCCTTTTATAACTTTTTTACTTTTGAAGGAAATTTTACGATACTTGGCATTTTTCGACGTCAGTTTTCTGATGACAGTGCCACACATTTTCTGCGCTAACTAGATGCCCAAATTTTCATAGTCCACTTTTGATTTTCTTATGGCCGCAATATTGGATTTTAATGGCAATCAAAAGAGCGAAAAATGGATAATCTGACATTATTTACTACCAAAAATCGATAATTTAATAATTTGTTGCAAAAATCAAACTGCTGTCGACTGCTCTAAAAATCAAGTTGCCATGGAATAACAAATTTCATATTTCTTCATACAAAGAAAATACATTTTCAGTAGTTTTATTGTGTATAAAGTGCAAAAAAGGAGATAATATCTTTGATTAGTAAAAATGGCAATAATTGAATATCCTAAATTTTAATTCAAGAATGGTATTTGATCAGATTATTTAACGAATACAACATGATTTATGATTTGCAATCTCGGCCAGGGAAATATAATGTAAGATATTACATAATACAGATTGTACATGCCATTTTTTTCATGTTGAGGATAATATCTTGCCATTTTTATTAATCAAAGATATTATCTCCTTTTTGCACTTTATATACAATAATATTACTTAGAAGTTATTTTCTTTGTATGAAGAAATGTCAAAATGGTAGTTTGTTATTCCATGGCAACTTGATTTTTAGAGCAGTCCACAGCAGTTTGATTTTTGCAACAAATTTTGAAATGATCGATTTTTGGTGGTAAATAATATCAGATTACCCATTGGATTACCAATTTGAAATTGGATTTTTTCGCTCTTTTGAATGCTATAAAAATCCAATATTGCGGCCATAAGAAAATCAAAAGTTGACTATGAAAATTTGGGCATCTAGTTGGCCCAAACAATGTTTGGTACTGTCATCAGAAAGCTCACATCGAAAAATGTAAGCGTGCCAAGTTTTGTGAATTTTTCTTACAAAGTAAAAAAGTTATAAGAGGAAAATGAATGTTCACTTTTTCAGTTTTTCAGCGATATTTCAGGAACTGATTTTGAAGATATCCCGGATTTCGTTTCAGTATATTGAAAGGCACAAAAATAAGAAACTTCTATCCCATTTGACCAACTCTGTATGTACTTCTGTTTAATAGGTCCTAATGGTGGGCGTCGTTAAAGTGACCACCCTGTATAATTGGAATAATTAATATTTCAGATATTTTTCATTTTGACATAGGTTGTTATATATTGTTGAAAAGAGAAAAAAGCCTATTTAAAGGTATAAAAATTAAATATGGCGGCCATTTAAAGTAAGAAAGTTGTTATTAATATATCGGAAACCGCCATCTTGACTTTTGTTTTGACTTTATTCTCAACGTGTAAGTACTAAAAACGATCATAAATCACGAGCCTAAAATAATCGAGAAATCATTGTTAAGTTGCTAAAAGTTAGAGAATAATTGTATGTTGTATATTATAGTATGTATGTATGGTGTATGCATGTTGTATTGTACACATGTATATATGTATGTATGTGTGTATGTATTTATGGATGCATGTATGTATGTTAGTATGTATGTATGTATGTATGTGTGTATGTATGTATGCATGTAGGTATGTTGTAGTATATTATTGCATGTTTTGTATCTTGTAAGTTATTTATGTTGTATCAATTGTACGACTGTACATTCAATAAAGAAGTTTAATAAACATGAATTTTCAAATAACATAGATCTTCTCAGTAAGGACTATCTGTAGGTTATCTATAGGTGCGCAGTTTTATGGTCGGTGTGGTGGATGGGAGGAAACGTTAGGCCTATGGCCAATTGCTTCATGACCTTAATTAGCTTTCATGCTACTTAAGAACATACTATCTTTTCTCGCTAGTATTTAGACATATACAGACGCTTTTCTTGCAATGCGAGAACGAGTAAGACCACTCTGTTCATTCGTGGAACATTTTAATTGACATTTTTCAATTTTCAGTATTGATCCAAAAAAAGCAGCAAAATAGCAAAATCATTCTCCCTATTTTTAAATTTTATCAAATAATTATCAGATACATTTTCGTTTTGCTTGTTATACTTGTAAGTTATAAGTGAATCAGTTATACAGAAAATTAAATTTATTGATTCATATTATTGAGGTTTCGTCAATTCATCACAGCAGCATTTTTTTTTAAATATGCAATAATTGAATTTTAATATGTCAGAGGAGAGCCATCGAACTCTAATTGTTGGGAAATTAATAAAAAAATCGCCTCTAGATCGCTAGGTCCCGGGTTCAATTCCCGGGTCTGCATTTCTGGGGCGGTTTTTCTGCCGGTTTCCTATTTCCTTGCAACAAATGTTGGAAATGTGTGTCTACCATCTATAAGTCGCATGCAGGCGTAGTTGGGCAATAATAATAATGCCCCTCTCCTTTTAACGCCCGCATTACTAGTAATAGTCCAGAGTTAAAGAAAAATAACAAATTATCCTTTTTCACAACGACATTTATTTCTCTAAATGTATATTTCAACCACTACATGGTCATCTTCAGTAGACATTTGTACAGTACAAATGTCTACTGAAGATGACCTCGTAGTGGTTGAAATGTACATTTAGAGAAATAAATGTCGTGAAAAAGGATAATTTTTTATTTTTCTTTAAGTATTAATATTTCAGAAGCTCCAACCAATTATTTTAATAGTTCAGAGGCCTATGGAAAAATAAAAATGTAATTTGGTCAGAATGTCAAATAATGACAGTAACCAATTGCGCCATAGGTGGAAGAGTAGTAGGAATTATTATTATTATTATTATTATTATTATTATTATTATTATACCCGTTTTTTTTAGTATCTACTAAGGTATAGAAGCTACTAAGTTCACTTTGCATATAGTTGTTGTTAGTATTTAAAGTTATACCATTCAAGCCCCCTTCGAACAATGCAATATATGCAATGTCTCTGATCAAAAAAATACTAGTCACGGAGGAAAAGTTATGACACGATACCAAATAGGAGTGAAACTTTAACTCCTTAAACCAGAAGTCTCAGCTGTGACTTTCTTAAAAGCAGTGATATGAATATTAATCTTGGCTGATGCGTTTCGCGATCGGCCGCTCGCAATAGTCATGGGGCGATGAATAAGTAAGAGTTCCGCATTTAAATGTGTAATGCGAAGACTTTGCTCTCCCCACGTCGACTTTCGAACGGCGCTGAAATATTGCGGGGGTGCGATGGTGATTTACTGGCGGGACGTCAGCGCCGGCGAAAACATCCCCTTGCCGGGTAATAAATGACGTGGCGCATTAGGCGGGCAGGTGAGAAGGTCCAGATTTCCTCCTGAGCCATCCCGAAGGACGAAAATATTATCCAGATAACGAAACCGTTTGCACTAAAATATGTATAAAATTATATTATGAATTAGGTATAAATAAAACCAGGCCACAAGAAAATTATATAAATAATCACAATATACGCGACAACAAATATGTATTATATTTGTTTAAAAATAATTTATAGTTCAAATCGTATTGATAAATTATAGTGGTCTGAACAGTTAAAAGTCAAAGAGAAAAATGTTATATAATAGACAAATGATTGATAGAATGATAAATATTATTAAACTTCTTGGAAGACGAGACGTAACGTGATACAGGCCAAGAGTTTGAATCGTGCTACTAGAAATCTACATAGCGAAAATTTGGGCAAATTTTAATGGGCCTTACATCAAATATTTTAATTAGATCTGGTGCATTTGTTTCGTTTCTGTCAGATACTACAGTTAATTAAATTATTACGAAATCTAATAATAAGATTTAAATTTAAAAAAATAAAAAAAGATCAAAATAGTAGCAGAAAAAAGACATACTGCTGAAATTTATTCAATAGCAGTAGACTAGACTAGTACCACTCAAAATGTGTACAACAGACCAACGCTCGTTAATTTTTGAATATTTCCTTCAAAACCAAACGAAGAAAAGGTTAATCTCCATTTGAGAAACAGGAGAGAATATAGTCGGTGGGCTGAAGAATGGCACTTTAAAAAATATTCGGCAAATACGGAATGTTGAGTCACCTTTGTATGTAGAAGTAAAATTGGTGATAGAAACAATAGAGAAACCCAAAAAGACGAACAGTAATGTGAGGGCAATTTCAAAAAGTTTCACAGACAATATTTAAAATACGAAGTAATTTTAACAGCAACTATATTTTTCAAAATATTCAGCATTACTGGACCACGATCAAAATATTTGAAGGGCTACGGGGAGGAATGATTTCCATTTCTTCATTTTTATTCCATTTTGATTCCATTTTTATTGAAATCGAGCTGATGGTGCCATGTTTTGGTATGGGAAAAGTTATTTCGACACGTGAAGTAAAACAGTAAAAAACCATCACCGTTCGCTTCAAAAACGAAGAAATAGAATATGATGTTAACTTAAAACGATCAGAGATCTTGATGAAGGAGAATAATTTATAGACGACCCCCCTAATGGACAATAATCGATAATCATAATAATATTTTATCAAAAATTTGAATTTCATTTGAAAATATATTGTTTGTATGTACATACATATGCTGTACTGTACCCTACATAAAAAATCTAAAAATACGGTTAAAAACGATCAGAGTTCAAGACTTGTTAATAAAAATATATTGTTTTAATAGTTTTACTTATGTGTATTTCATGTTTTTGCTCAATATACTAATTCACATCTTGTCAAATTATAATCGGTTAGTTTTTTCATTCATCCTTTCTGTCCTGTATTAGACTTGGAACTTTCAAATTAGTTTTCTGGAAAACGACCAAATTAGACTCTGAACGTTTTTCCCGTAGCCCTTCATTTATAAATACTATTGCTACAAATCTACACAGATGGCGCAAAGTGCAAAAGTACAAAAGTACAGAAGTTTCAAAGAATTGCGACTCAGTAAAATATCTTGCAGACTAACTCTGAAATGACATTTGAGATAATATTGAATGAGCTGCGAAGAAAAAAGTAATTCGTATGCCGAAAGAATGGAGAAAAATGTGGAGATGAAACATTAGACGATGAACATGACAAATGTAGGTTTGAAACATTCAATGTAATAATAGATACCGTAATCAAGTCTATGATACAACGATTCCGAAATCCCTTTGATGTTTGTAAAGATCTAACTGTATTAGATCCACTCTCTATATTGAAGAGTTTAACTAATAAATTACAATCAAAAATTGTAATGTTACATAAGAAAATTTAATAGAAGAACTTTTGATTTGAAATTTGCTATTTATTGGAACAAAATATTTGTGATTGTTAATAGTAGAGCAAAATCTTCAACTGCAGATAGACTTTATAGAAGAACTGTTAGGTATCAAATTGTATCATTGGCTAATAATTGATTATTAATATTAGAGGCGGCATCTGTGGCTTTGTTTGTTTATATAAGCCGGGGCGCGACGCGCTCAGCTGAAGGACGAGTAACGAAGGGGACATTGAGTTACGTGCTTTTATGGAGTGTGGATGCAAGTTGGGTGCTGATTATGGGGAAAGCATGTGTGTGCTAATGTATTGGTGTGTGTTGCGATGTGGACGGTTATGGATTAGGTGTTGGAATGGATTAAAGGTCAGTACATAAACTACAATATGTATATTAGATACAGGTGCGTCCTGGAGGTGCGTTCTGGTAATTGCAATGAGAGAGGTTAGTCCTAATTGCAACAAGAGAGGTTCGTCCTAGATCAACAAGAGAGGTTCGTCCTAATTGCAACAAGAGAGGTTAGTCCTAATTGCAATGAGAGAGGTTAGTCCTAATTGCAACAAGAGAGGTTCGTCCTAATTGCAACAAGAGAGGTTCGTCCTAATTGCAACAAGAGAGGTTCGTCCTAATTGCAATAAAAGAGGTTAGTCCTAATTGCAACAAAAGAGGTTAGTCCTAATTGCAACAAAAGAGGTTAGTCCTAATTGCAACAATAGAGGTTCGTCCTAATTGCAACAAGAGAGGTTAGTCCTAATTGCAACAAAAGAGGTTAGTCCTAATTGCAACAAAAGAGGTTAGTCCTAATTGCAACAAGAGAGGTTCGTCCTAATTGCAACAAGAGAGGTTCGTCCTAATTGCAACAAAAGAGGTTAGTCCTAATTGCAACAAAAGAGGTTAGTCCTAATTGCAACAAAAGAGGTTAGTCCTAATTGCAACAAGAGAGGTTCGTCCTAATTGCAACAAAAGAGGTTAGTCCTAATTGCAACAAAAGAGGTTAGTCCTAATTGCAACAAAAGAGGTTAGTCCTAATTGCAACAAAAGAGGTTAGTCCTAATTGCAACAAGAGAGGTTCGTCCTAATTGCAACAAGAGAGGTTCGTCCTAATTGCAACAAAAGAGGTTAGTCCTAATTGCAACAAAAGAGGTTCGTCCTAATTGCAACAAGAGAGGTTCGTCCTAGTAAGAGGTGTATGTCACTGCTTTGCACATGAAGGTGAAATACAATAGTCGTAGAGAATAATGGTAGAAGCCGTGAGTGCTAGCGATCCAGTTGGCGAGAGAACTGGCGGGGGAAGGGGAGTTGCTCCCCCGGTAAGTCCTTCCAATTATAGTTAATATACAATACTAAAAGAATACTCTTTATATGTGGGGAAATCATTTGGAGCCAATGCCATCTTCGGATCGAGTTCAATATAAAGCCTGCGCATCCTGACCAATGAAAATACAGTATATTATATAAGTGATTATTATTATTAATAGGTAAAATGGCGAAAATTTATGTATTAAATATGACGTCAAGTTAAGGCTACGATTGGAAAAAGAACTAGCCTAACAGAACATATAGAAGAATCAAGCAAACATGTGTGAGCATGTGGCAAAACAAATGAAGAAATACTAACATGTAGTTGCTAAACTGTGCTACTAGTTGTTACTACGTTATTTTTAAATACAATTTATTTCGAGAAGTGTACTCTACTTTATACTCAATACTTATACTCTAGTCTAGCGTATTTATAACTCTTCCGATATCTCAAGTTTCCTGCAAAAGATATTTCTTAACGCTAAAATATGTAGAAATAGATTATGATCGACTATATCTCACACTCGCCTTGAAGCTCTTATGTTTATGAGTTATAAGAAAGATAATTTAAATGAACTAAATAATAAAGAAATTGTAACCGCGTTAGGTAATTCCAGTTTTCTTTTATCAAAAAATTGTTTTAAAGTAAAAATATTATATATTTTTTTTATTTTTTGCTTATTTACTTCTGTGATATATTTGGTTTTTAATTGTAGGAAAAATTTGCAGACGCCTTTCCTTCTTTTCATTATAACCTCTTAAAACTGACATTTGAGCACTGATTCTTACTGATTCTTTCAACTTTTGTCCACATTTTATGTATTGTGCCGGTGACTGTATTTCCTGCGCCGGTTTTGCTAGTCCCATCCGCCCCTGCCTATATCTCTTGGGAATTGTGTGGCCCCCAAGAAATTCGGTGCTAGAAACCGTAATAAGTGAAAATGATTGTGGGGCATATTTTTCGTCAAATTGTATTATTAACAACCTACAAATTACTCACACCACATCGTGTTGCGAATAATTGCACTACACCTAGATCAGTTCCGTTTTTCGCAGTGTTACAATACTTCGAGATAATTTACGGGTCGTTGCGGTACCGCTATAAATTCGTATAATTCCCTCGTAGAACATAATTATCAAACTAGAACCGGCGGCCCTTAAATATCATCGCGTCGTATTAACATCGGACATAAAAGGAGGGAAACATGCCAAGTTGCCGAATTGATCACCTGGCCCTCATGAATTTTTCATCATCGGCATCGGCACTGTCGCCGGGATAAATTTCACAATATAAGTAGTCCCAAAGCAGCATAGAAATGACGTCCGACGATCGCTGCGATTAACCGCGGCCTCCAATTTTCTGTTAAAAAAAAATAGTTTCCGCCGGCGCAATGTAAAACGATCCAAATCTGCCTGCAATTTCGCCGTAATAACAATGCACTCCGGCGAATTGCCGGCGATATCGCTGCATTTTTCGAGTGGCCGAGGGGCACAAACGACCGCCATTAAAATCACTGATAAACTTAACCATTTAATTGGAAACGGCGAAAATTCGCATGCGCCCAGATCAAAGTAACGCAATCACGCCGGATCAGAAATAACAACAAACTGCACGTTCGTGCCCCAAAAAAAGAAACGGTTACTTTTAAATTACTACATTGCCGCCGTTTAGTTTCTAATAACGAACGAGTAATTGCGAACAATCACGAGCACACCAGCTATTTTTAGGCTTATTGGTCTTTATAACGAGAACTCACTTACGTGGACGCAATCCCATCTTATTTTTAAATGAAATAAGATAACGAGTATTACATTTTTGCAGCAAATTGCGATTGTGTAACTTTAAAATCAATTTACTGGGTCCCTCGATAGGCGCAAAAGAAAACCGTAACATTTATTTGATTCAATTCGTCGCGTTATTTGCCAATTAAACCGGAGGTGAACGTCAACTTCCTTGCTCGCGTCCCGATCGAACCGTGACAGGCGTGATGGATCACCTGTTTCATGGACTGAGTTATGACCCAAAAATTTCTCCCCCGGTGTCACAAGATTTATTCGACTGTATTATTAAAGCGATCCATCTAAGGAATATCACTTCACCTTTTCCAAATCCAGTATAAATAATGATATTTAAGAGGAAGTCGATTGGGGGATGAAGTGTTTCCTGGGCGGGTGCCCATCTTTTAAATTGGCGATATGAATTAAAAATTCCAGATGCACAACCATTTGTACATAGTTTGTTGTTAACACTGTAACACTCCGATATATTTAATAGTCCATACTGAGAAGATCTCTGTTCCTTGAATGAACAAAGTGGTCTTACTAATTCATTCTCGCATTGCAAGAAAAGCATATACATTCTATGTTAAAAAACTAGCGAGAAAAGATATTATGTTCTTGAGTAGCATGAAAGCTAGTTAAGATCATGAAGCAATTGGCTATAGGCTAAACTTTTCCTCCCAACCACCACACCGAGCATAAAACTGAGCACCTATAGTTAACCTACAGATAGTCCATACTGAGAAGATCTCTGTTCCTCAAATGAACAGAGTGGTCTTACTCATTCATTCTCGCATTGCAACAAAAGCATATGCATTATATGTCTAAAAACTAGCGAGAAAAGATATTATGTTCGTAAGTAGCATGAAAGCTAGTTAAGATCATGAAGCAATTGGCTATAGGCCTAGCTTTTTCTCCCAACCACCTCACCGAGCATAAAACTGCGCACCTATTGTTAACCTACAGATAGTCCATACTGAGAAGATCTCTGTTATTTGAAAATTCATGTTTATTAAACTTTATTATTGAATGTACAGTTGTACAATTGATACAACATAATAACTTACAAGATACAATACATGCAATAATATACTACAACATACCTATATACATACATGCATACACACGTACATACATACACACATGCATACATACATACATACACACATACATATATACATATGTACATGTATGCAGTACAACATGCATACACCATAACATACACACTGTAATATACAACATACAATTATTCTCTAACTCTTAGCAACTTTTTGTCTCCTAAGTACAAGGTGAAAATTGAAACAAATATTACTTAAAATGTCTTATTATATATGTTATATATATATGTATATGTATATTATATATTATATATGTCTTATATTCATAAATTATTATACATGTTTTAAAATATTGCTGCTATGCCAAATTGATTAATCTTCATAGCTGTCAAACAAAAAATAATAATATACAGTATATCTGATATAAAATCCGAAAGGTAAAGGGCCTTTTGATAATAATATCTGATATAATTTACAGTATAACCAACAAACAACAAACATTACAAATATCTGATGATCATTTGACAAAATTTGACAAACAAGGAGGACGAATTTGCTGTTTTGTTGTTTTCGTTTTTTGGGTCAATACTAAAATTTAAGAAAGTCAATTAATATTCCTAGATTAAGGTTCTTTGAAAATTCATGTTTATTGAATATTTTTATGAATTGTAACATTTGAATCGTTTATTTCCGAAACTGGCCAACAGACATTTTTATGGATTTTTCTTTTATTGCGGAATCAGTCAGGGCATCTCCTATTGACAGGGCATATTTTTCTGCAATAAAACTTCAACTGCCATTCAGTTTTATGGGATATAATTTACAATGAATATCGCGTTTCGTGCAGAAACCTGTCAAGCGACGTCACATAGCGTGTTTCTGCAGTAAATTTAAATACTAATACCATGGTAATGATTACCATTGGTTTACCACTACTTACCATTGCTTAGTAGTTTGGTATATTTAACAAATCAGAAAATTAGTTGAAATTTCTTTATTGTATATTAATGAAAACACGGAAAATTTTGTGTTTTATTTTGGGTTCAAATAAAAAAAAAAAAAGTGTTAAATTAATGCACATCAAGTTTCACTATAAAATGTAATTTGAAAATACACAAGAGAAAGGACAAAAACACAGGACAAAAACCTTACAAATGTGATGAATGCACATCAAGTTTCACTCGCATAAATGGTTTGAATATGCACAAGACGGCCCACACAGAAGAAAAGCCTTACAAATGTGAATCACCATTCACCATTAAAATCACCATTATCGCCATTAAAAAATCACCATTAAAAATATATGTTTTTACATTAAAATCATATTTTATTGCAGAAACGAGTCAACTGCAATATTTTCAATATGTTTTTATAATTAAAGGAGAAATATTATAATTTAAATACAGGCGGCATCAACTTCGGAAAGATGTTAACTAATACTACAATTTTTTTCAGGCGAAAATCTGTGTAAATATCATGGATATAATGTTTTTCTTTGTTTCCCAACAATTTGAAAAGGTGTACTTGACCAGTTTCTGAAATAAACAATTCATTTACTACTCATATTTGATAAAACATGTTGAGCATGATGTTGCTATTGTGTTGCTTTTGCTTTTTGGATTAATACTGAAAATTTAAAAATTTCTGTTTGAAAATTCATGTTTATTTCATATATTTATGAATTGTAGGTAATATTTAGTGCTGAAATTTATTGTACAACTGAAAAAACTTAAATAATATACAAGATTGTGCTCTAGATATTTTCAGATTTTTTTTCTCTCAAGCAAAAGCTGAAAATTACTTAAAATGCCTATTAAACATTTTCATGAAATGTTATACCTGCCTACATGTTTAAACAAATTCTGCTGCTGACGAATTAATGAAAAGTGTCAACCAAAAAATAAAATGTACAGGATATGAACTTTATGTTCAAAATTTTAATTCAGGAATTTTAAAGACTAAAGAATGTGGGGTTGATAGCAAAATTAAGATTGTTTAAATGTAAAACGTATAATTCATATTTTTAAATGTAGACTCTACACTTTTAAAAATATGAATTATACGTTTTACATTTAGACAATCTTAATTTTGCTATCAGCCCCACTTTCTTTAGAATTCCTGAATTAAGTTTTTTTTTGAAGATTCATGTTTATTGAATTGGAGTATTTTTAACAATTCGGAGCTCAGAATAAATTGAAAAAAGAAAACAGTAATGACTATGATAATATCTGAAATTTGCATACAACTGGTGTAAATCTTAAACATTCTAAATTTACTAAATTTCTCAATTTTTGATGACTAAAATAGAAGGAAATTTAAAACGCATCATTTAAAATACATGAAATTTATAAAATGATTATGTTTGAAAAAATATGCAAGATGATTTTCCCAAATGTTTAGTTCTTTTAAGTGAATGCTGCTAGTTGAAATACTTATATCAATAAAAATTTCTAACTTTTAATGTTTTAAAGAAAATTCTTATATTTCAAACGATTTATAATGTGTTTTTCAAGATTTTGCAATATTTTCTGCTTGGATTACTAAAATTATTTATTATGCTTCGATTAGGACAGTGATTTTTGAAAATAATGAAAATGATTTTATGGCCTTTATCTATATCACCTATAATACCTATATCAAATACTTATAAATACCTATATCAATAAAAAAATCTAACTTTTAATGTTTTAAAGAAAATTCTTATTTTTTAAACGATTTATAATGTGTTTTTCAAGATTTTGCAATATTTTCTGCTTGAATAACTAAAAATATTTATAATGCTGCGATTATGACAGTGATTTTTGAATTTAATGAAAATGATTTTAAGGCATTTTGCCTACCAGAGTAAATTTCCAGGAATTTGGTATAAATCAGCCGTACATTTATTTATAAAGTGTTTTTCAAGATTTTGCATTATTTTCTGCTAGAATAACTAAAAATATTTATAATGCTTCGATTATGACAGTGATTTTTGAAAATATTAAAAATAATTTTATGGCCTTTATCTATATCACCTGTAATACCTATATCAAATACCTATAAATACCTATATCAATAAAAATTTCTAACTTTTAATGTTTTAAAGAAAATTCTTATTTTTCAAACGATTTATAATGTGATTTTCAAGATTTTGCAATATTTTCTGCTTGAGTTACTAAAAATATTTATAATGCTTCGATTATGACAGTTGATTTTTGAAAATAATGAAAATGATGTTATGGCCTTTTGTCGACTGAAATATCAAAAATAGGAAGAAAGAAATTACATATTTTCCTCGAGTGTAGTAGTATTTCGCAGCTTTGTTAACGCAAATATAAAGAAAAATCGGGAAAATATATACAACGATGTAATTGTATAGAAATCTGTACGTATTTTTTTTCCGCCTTAATATTTTTCCGCCGGAGGATTTTTTTAATTATTAATTAGGTCAATGGCCTAATAAAAAATAGAAAATCTGTACGCATTAAGCCGGAAAGGCCGAGGGCCAATAGCCTAATAAAGATTGTTATCTCTCTCTATATACAACGTGTCCCAGAAAATGTTCAACAAATGTAAAACTTTGTTTATTATTTATTTCTTATAAAAAATATTCTTTACAGAAAGTCGTGCTTGTTTTGAAACCTGCAAAAATGACGTCATATATTGTATATGTGCAACAATTGACAGAAAAAATGACACTATGTAGATATAATCAAAGTTAATGAAAAATATTTTTTTTTAATTTATTCTTTATAATAGTTCATATATTTACCGAAAAACGTAAATAAGTTGAAACATATGATATATCACTTTACACCTAGTGATCACTTATAGGTAACGAAAAAGACGGTAGGCATATTGAGAATTTTTTAGTATCAATATCAATATTTTTGATGTTATTCAAAATTTACATAGTTCTCTTGTAATTCCGAGTGATCATTTAAATTTTCAGCTCTAGTAATTCAAGGAAATATTCGTAGCCAATAAGAAAGAGGAGATCAGCAATCTCGCCTTTCTGAATGGCTGCGAAAATGTCTGTGGATAACTAGAGCTGAAAATTTTAATGATCACTCGGTATCTAATACCTGCACTACTTTTTCTATACGACGTTTGGTATAGATTGTTTTTGTTTGAGAAATTAATAATAATAAAAAAGTTGGTCATTTGTTGCAAACTTTCTGGGACACGTTGTATAGTGTCAAAAAAAAAACACTGAATGCCATATGCATTGTAAATCACATGCTGGTAGTATTAGCTACTAAACTTTAGTAGAGCCACTACTACTAAGCTTTGGTAGCTACTAGGGTTGCTACTATGCATTACGTGAACTTTTCACCAAAAGTCGTTGCAAACTTGACGATAAATTTTTTCCAATGCATCGAGAAAATTTTCAATTTCCTGATTTGCAATTTTCGCAAAAATTATCTCGAATGTACGCTTCTCACAGTAAAAATTGTCTGAAGTGTGCACGCCACAAAGCTGACACTAATTCAATCTTAAATCGACTTTAAAGCCGCTTTAATCCCCGGCCTTATGCGGCCCGAAGTAAGTGCATGCGATTGTATGAACTTGCATTCGATTCGCCGGCATCGCCGCCAGTGCCTCCACCCCCAACAACCCCCCCAGCCAGCCCATGGAATTTATGGAAATTAATACTGTTTGTACTGCATTAAATTAGGAACGATCTTGCGGAGGATACGTGCGCCAGCGGCTTCCGGCCGGCTTTGGAAATTAACGGAACGCCGACTATACACAAATTAATAAGCGGGAAAATTAAAGTCGGCGCGTCCGCAGTCACGGATTCCCTTCGAGCACAATGGGGACGCTTTAATTGAATGAACGCATAATGGGGCAAGTTTACGAGTTGCGGCTTTCCTTGGCCCGAACCATTTTTCCTCCCTGATGCTATTACTTTATGGTTAACTCGGCGTGAATACCAGAAAACGTAACAATAAAATTAAAATTATAATGTAGATATTTGTTAATATGACCATAAAATTATACATTGAAATAAAATGACGATATATGACGATAAAATACAATTTTTGAGGGTGCAGAGGAACCACACACTGTTCTTTAAAGTATGAAAAAATCTTAGAACAGAGGAAAAAAAACAGCTAAAACAATTAAAGAGTAAAAAAGGAGTAGTACTGACAGACGAAGAGTAAGTCATGAACAGATGGAAAGAACACTTCAAGGAGCTACTTCAAGGAGAGGATGGAAAGACGGAAGAACCCAAATAAGGAAACGAAAAAGAAGAGGGATGTAAAAGCCAGTCAGGAGAAATAAAGGAGGAAACAATAACAGATGCAGAATTGGTAAAGGCAATAGGCAGTATAAAGCTGAGAATGGCAGCAAGACATGATGGTATTACACCCGAGGAAAAAAAATATATGGGAAAGAATGGACCACAGCGGCTAGTAGAGATCTGCAAACTGAACATAGTGAAACTTTCTTTTTGAAGTTTCTGATATTTATGATAGTTAAATTGAAATTAAGGACTCGAATTTCGCCCGTTACATTTTAATTGCAAATAAATTTGCACTTACTTACTTTATAAGTATAAGTAATTGTTTCAATTTATGCTGACAATTTTATAACTTTCACTGCATTGTTTAATTTACAAACGGAAATATCGCAATTTATAATGAAAATTTGAAATTTTCAGATGCAATTTCATAATTTTCGTACCAATAGAATCATTTCCAATAAATAATTTGCAACTGCAAGATAAATTTTAAATTAATTAAATTTAATAATTTTTACTGCAATGTTTAATTTACAATCAAAATGTCGCAATTTTCTATCAAAATTTGTAATTTTCAAGTGCAATTTCAAGTTTTTCTTCTTGAAAATTTCTTAGTTTCAAGCAAATATTTCGCAGTTTTCAGTAAAAATTTTGCAGTTTCCAACAACATATTTATGCTGAGAATTTTATAATATTCAGTGCTGTTTTAATTTCCAATCAAAATTTTGCCGTTTCCAACATATATTGCTAACTTTCAATTATAATAACATAATTTTCGATGAGCACTTTAAGAGTTTCCATGAAAATTTTACTATTTCCAGTAACACCTTTGTTATTGCTACTAAACTTTTAAATTCATGTTGAAATGTTAAAATTTTCACTGCAATGTTCAATTTATGATATAAATTTTCCAATCAAAATATTTAATTATGAAGTGCCATTTTTTTTTTCTGTTTTTTATGAAAACTTCATCATTTCCAATAAACATGTTGTAGTTTTCAGTAAAAGCTTGCAGTTTCCAGCAACATTCTAAATTTACATGCTAAGAATTTTATCATTTTCAGTACTATTTTTAATTTCCAATCAAAATTTTGCCGTTTCCTACGAATATTGTTAATTTTCAATTATAATAACATAATTTTCGATGGGCACTTAAGAGTTTCCATGAAAATTTCACTATTTCCAGTAAAACCTTTGTTTTTGCTACTAAACTTTTAAATTCGTTTTGAAATGTTAAAATTTTCACTGCAATGTTCAATTTATGATATAAATTTTGCAATTCTCTATCAAAATATTTAATTATGAAGTGCGATTTTATGTTTTTTTTCTGTTTTTTATGAAAATTGCATGATTTATTATAAACATTTTGTAGTTTTCAGTAAAAGCTTACAGTTTCCAGCAACATTCTAAATTTTCATGCTAAAATTTTTATAATTTACAGTACTATTTTTAATTTCCAATCAAAATTTTGCCGTTTCCAACGAATATTGTTAATTTTCAATTATAATAACATAATTTTCGATGGGCACTTAAGAGTTTCCATGAAAATTTCACTATTTCCAGTAAAACCTTTGTTATTGCTACTAAACTTTTAAATTCATGTTGAAATGCTAAAATTTTCACTGCAATGTTCAATTTATGATATAAATCTTGCAATATTCTATCAAAATATTTAATTATCAAGTGCAATTTTATGTTTTTTGCTTTGTTTTTATGAAAATTTCATCATTTTCAATAAACATTTTGTAGTTTTCAGTAAAAGCTTACAGTTCCCAGCAACATTCTAAATTTTCATGCTAAGAATTTTATAATTTTTAGTACTATTTTTAATTTCCTATCAAAATTTTGCCGTTTCCAACAAATATTGCTAATTTTCAATTATAATAACATAATTTTCGATGAGCACTTTAAGAGTTTCCATGAAACTTTCACTATTTTCATTAAAACCTTTGTTATTGCTACTAAAGTTTTAAATTAGTTTTGAAATGTTAAAATTTTCACTGCAATGTTCAATTTATGATATAAATCTTGCAATATTCTATCAAAATATTTAATTAATAAGTGCGATTTTATGCTTTTTTCGGTTTTTTATGAAAATTTCATCATTTCCAATAAACATTTTGTATTTTTCAGTAAAAGCTTACAGTTCCCAGCAACATTCTAAATTCATGCTAAGAGTTTTATAATTTTCAGTACTATTTTTAATTTCCAATCAAAATTTTGCCGTTTCCAACGAATATTGTTAATTTCCAATTATAACAACATAATTTTCGATGAGCACTTGAAAAGTTTCCATGAAAATTTCACTATTTGCAGTAAAATATTTGTTATTGCTACTAAACTTTTAAATTCATGTTGAAATGTTAAAATTTTCACTGCAATGTTCAATTTATGATATAAATTTTGCAATTTTGTGTCAACATATTTAATTATCAAGTGAGAGTTCATGTTTTTTTTCTTTGTTTTTATGAAAATTTCATCATTTTCAATAAACATTTTGTAGTTTTCAGTAAAAGCTTACAGTTGCCAGCAACATTCTAAATTTTCACGCTAAGAATTTTATAATTTTCTGTACTATTAAACTGCTAGTTTTAAATTACAGTTACTTAATTTTCGGTGAATATTTGATACGAATATTGAAAATTTCATAAATTTTCATAAAAATAATCAGTTCCGGTAAAAATATTATGCAATTGCCAGTAAAATTTAAGATTCGTGCTAAAAATTTTATAATTTTCACTGCAATGTTTAATTTTCAAACAAAATTTTGTACTTTCCAATGAATATTCTTAAATTTCAATTACAGTTTCTTAATTTTAGATGAATTTTTGGTAACTTCATTAAAAATTTCATCAATTCTGGTAATATATTTGCAAATTCCAGCAAAATTTTAAATACTTGCTGGGAATTTTATAATTTTTAGTGCTGTGTTAAATTTTCAATTAAAATTTTGCACTTTCCAATAAATATTGCTAGTTTTCGATAACTTTAATTGAAAATTTCATCAATTCCAATAAAAAAATTGCAATTGCCAACAAAATGATAATTTCTTGCTGAGAACTTTATCATTTTCAATGCAATGGTTAATTTATAACCAAAAATGTTACAATTTCTTAAATATCGATGAGTATTTGATAAGTTTTATTGCAAATTTCATCAATTTTTTCATTTTTTCATTTCATCATTTATTTGTATTATGACTCTAAATAGAGTATTACATTGTAATTGTAGGATAACATACAAAAAAAATCAAGTATTACAGTACTTATACAGATACATTCTGTATACAATTCCACTAAACATTTTGCAATTGCCAGTAAAATTTTCGATTCATACTAAACATTTTATAATTTTCACTGCAACGTTTAATTTTCAATGAAAATTTTGCACTTTCCAATGAATATTCGCAATTTTCAATTACAGTTTCTTAATATTAGATGAATTTTTGGTAACTTTCATTAAAAATTTCATCAATTCCGGTAAAATATTTGCAATTGCCAGCAAAATTTTAAATACTAGCTGAGAATTTTATAATTTTTAGTGCCATGTTAAATTTTCAATTAAAATTTTGCACATTCCAATGAGTATTGCTAATTTTCGATAACTTTAATTGAAAATTTCATCAATTCCAATAAATAAATGCAATTGCCAACAAAATTATAATTTCTTGCTGAGAATTTTATCCTCTTTTTTCCCTCCATTTATCCATTGGTATCCATTTTGGATACTAGTTATTATTATATTTTTATTACTTTCTTCTTTCTTTATTGGAGAACTTACTGGTTGCTTATGTTTATGATGTTTTGTTGTTTTTATTATTTTTATTATTACATCTTCACCTAGGAGAAGTATTAATAAAAATAATAAAAACAACAAAACATCTTTATATCTATACATATTAACTACCAGTAAGTACTCTAATAAAGAAGGAAGAAAACAATAAAAAATAAATATTCTCACAAAATCGAACAAAATTATAATTATTCTTGTCAAATTTTCAATTGTTTCTGCATTTTTTTTTTAATCAAAATTGACTCATTATGCTATGATTAATTTATAATCAAAATTTTACAATTTCTTAATTATCGATAAGTTTTATTGAAATTTTCATTAATTCCACTAGACATTTTGCAATTGCCAGTAAAATTTTAGATTCATACTAAATATTTTATAATTTTCACTGCAACGATTAATTTTCAATCAAAATTTTGCACTTTCCAATGAATATACTTCAATGTTCAATCACAGTTTATTAATTTTAGATGAATTTTTGGTAACTTTCATTAAAAATTTCATCAATTCCGCTAAAACAATTGCCAGCAAAATTTTAAATACTTGCTGAGAATTTTATAACTTTTAGTGCCGTGTTAAATTTTCAATTAAAATTTTACACTTTCCAATGAATATTGCTAATTTTCGAAAACTTTAATTGAAAATTTCGTCAATTCCAATAAAAAATTGCAATTGCCAACAAAATTATAATTTTTTGTTGAGAATTTTATCATTTTCAATGCAATGTTTAATTTATAACCAAAATTTTACAGTTTCTTAATTATCGATGAGTATTTGATAAGTTTTATTGAGTTTTCTTAAATTCCACTAGATAATTTGCAATTGCCAGTAAAAGTTTAGATTCATACTAAATATTTTATAAATTTCACTGCAACGTTTAATTTTCAATCAAAATTTTGCACTTTCCAATGAATATTCTTAATTTTCAATTACAGTTTATTAATTTAAGATGAATTTTTGGTAACTTCGTTAAAAATTTCAACAATTCCGCTAATATATTTGCAAATTCCAGCAAAATTTTAAATACTTGCTGAGAAATTTATAATTTTTAGTGCTGGTTAAATTTTCAATTAAAATTTTGCACTTTCCAATGAATATTGCTAATTCTCGATAACTTTTATTGAAAATGTTATCAATTCCAATAAATAAATTGCAATTGCCAACAAAATTGTAATTTCTTGCTGAGAATTTTATCATTTTCAATGCTATGTTTAATTTATAACAAAAATTTTATAATTTCTTAAATATCGATGAGTATTTGATAAGTATTATTGCAAATTTCATCAATTTTTTTCAATTTTTCATTTCATCATTTATTTGTATTATGACTCTAAATAGAGTATTACATGGTCATTGTAGGATAACATTAAAAAAAATCAGGTATTACAGTACTTATACAGATACATTCTGTATACAATTCCACTAAACATTTTGAATTTGCCAGTAACATTTTAGATTCATACTAGACATTTTATAATTTTCACTGCAACGTTTAATTTTCAATCAAAATTTTGCACTTTCCAATGAATATTCTTAATTTTCAATTACAGTTTCTTAATATTAGATGAATTTTTGGTAACTTCATTAAAAATTTCATCAATTCCGGTAAAATGTTTGCAATTGCCAGCAAAATTTTAAATACTTGCAGGGAATTTTATAATTTTTAGTGCTGTGTTAAATGTTCAATTCAAATTTTGCAGTTTCCAATGAATATTGCCAATTTTCGATAACTGTAATTGAAAATTTCATCAATTCCAATAAAAAAATTGCAATTGCCAACAAAATTGTAATTTCTTGCTGAGAATGTTATCATTATCAATGCTATGTTTAATTTATAATCAAAATTTTACACTTTCCAATGATTATTGCCAATTTTCAATTACAATTTCTTAATTATCGATGAGTATTTGATAAGTTTCATTAAAAATTTCCACCAACCAAATTGCAATTGCCAGTAAAATTTTGGATTCTTGCTGAACTTGTTAAATAAGTGTGGGAGGCAAGAGAAAACGGGAAGAGAGCAAGAGAAAGACCACAGGAAACATGGAACGGTGCAATAAGCAAAAGGCTGCAGAAAAAAGGGAAGAGTTGGAAGCAAGCAAAGGAACTAACAGGCAACAGAAAATAATGTACAAAATTTTATAAAAAAATAGAATTACACCTCAACACCTCTTTTACCCTACGCTTAACACCATTTAGCACCTACGTTTAACACTTATACAAAACAATTTTATAAAAAATAGAATTACACCTCAACACCTTTTGGGTGTTGAGTATAAGTGTTAAAAGTAGATGTTAAAGGGTGTTAAACGTAGGGTAAAAGAGGGAAAGATTAAGAAAGAAAGAAGACATTTTTTTTTTCAAATTACCTATGTAGATTAGCTTGATTAGCATTTATTTAAGAAATCAGGATTCAAATTCTAGTGCAAATGAAAATAATCAGAAAATAATTTTATAATTTTTTTCAAATTGCCTATGTAGATTAGCTTGATTAGCATTTATTTATGAAATCAGGATTCAAATTCAAGTGCAAATGACGTATCTTAATCTCTAGAAATTCTATCTTAATTACAAATATTAATAATCTCCTTATTATTATTTTTAAGGCGGAAAGACCCCATGGGGTTGATAGCCCAATAAAGATTGTTTATAAATATTATTTTTAATTCAGCTCTTTTAACTAAAAAAAGGGCAGTTCCTTTCCACTTCTGATTCCCCGAAGTTATAGAAGGACTATCTTGAATAAATTGCTTGTTAATTGGCCTATGATTATAAGACGATGCGAATATTATTATTACAAAGTAGACTGATGGCAATATGCAACGTGCATGTGAGGATTCGTATTGACTGGTTTCTGAATGTACCAAGCCTTAGTAAGGCCAAACAATTTCTGGTATCAGTTCCAAAACATCATGAATCTTTTTCAAATCATCTGCGACGCAAATACGTAACATTGTGTCTCTATCGAGATAACCTTGCACCATGTATCTCCATTATTGTGTTTTCAATTTACATGTGAATTCGGTGCCAAAAAAAAAAGTGGAGCAGCGATCCAGGAAGGAAACCCACTTCCTACGTTTCCTCTTCCATTTTTAAGGGTAGCGTCTGGAGAACCCCGCCGTGTGGCTAATTGGGTCGCGCACCCCGAAACATTCATTTCCCGCTCGTTCCGCTAATTTCGTCCATCCCTTTTTGCTCCCCCCCACGGCGGCGGGGGCCGCTTCCTGTGCAATTCCGGGGGCCCGGACGTGCCGCTCGCCTCCCCCGGCCACTCGTCGGCGCCCCACACCCCCACGGGCCGCCGCCGCCGGACTTTAGTCGTTCGCATTCAGGGCGCGCGCCCCCTGATTGCGGCGTCGCGACGCCGTGAGTTGGGGAGCGCCCCGAGCTGCACAACAGCCCAATTAAACGTAGATAACTAACCTGGCTTAAGATGTTTAATGTTCGTGCTTAGGCGTCCCGGAAAGAACTTTGAAGTCGATACTTTCCGGGCGCGCCGTTCATCTCCAGCCGCCCCCTTGCGTTGTTTGTGCGCCCGCCGCCGGGGGGTAGATATGCTAATGCCGCCGATTTACATTTAAGGCTGCCACACGGATAACGGCAGGGGCGGAAAGGGGGGCAGCAGTCTAATCTAAGAATTTCAATTACAAATTGTAACCTAACTTACTTAAGATGTTTCATTTGATTACGCGCGCCAGAGCCAGATGTAAATTTGGGCGTAACGGCGGCTGTAAGCACCGGCATCGCCCCTGGGGGCAACTCGGGAAAATTGGGTCGCGGATTTTCCACGTTACGAGCCGGGAACGGCGTGACGAATTGTTGTTATTAATTAGCAGGCGCGCACGGGGGCGATGAAAATTCCCGATTATCCGCGGGGAAAGTCTGGCGACGTTATCAAAACTCGGGGGGGCGGCGCCTGCTTCTGGGGGTGGCGGGGTGAGAAGGCCTCCGGGAAATTCTGGAGAGCGCGCCTTATCGCGCCCCTTCCACCCTTTGTGCTCTGAAAGATTTTAGAAAATTGAATTTCATCGGCGCGCAGGGCAAACCGCACAATATCCAGGAAACCAGCACACCTTCACCACGTGGTTTTATTCCCCTCTCCAATGTATTGCAAAAATAATTACCAGGTAAACGGATTTACGCAAAACTCTTGAGAATGGTTGAGAGACCGAAACAATTGTAGAATTTATCTATACATTAGTGAAACTTCAACCACCTGTTTTATTTACCTTTTGTTTTATCATTATTTTAGATTTAGTTAATTTAGAACTATTTTAGTTAAGATTAATTTCACTTTCTGCCTTGATAAGTATGGGTCAGCTATTACTGAAATTTCTGATAATTTATTATTTGCAAATTTGATTTTAGATTGGTATACAGAATACCTGAAACTAAATCTCCTGAAAATTTGATTAAGTTTCAGTATTAAATAAGAGAGAAAATCAAACATATAACTTTTTGCATTGACAAGTATGGGTTTGCTATTACTGAAATTTACGAAAATTTATTATTTGCAAATATAATATTAGATTCGTATACAGTACAACTAAAACTAATTCTCCTGAAAATTTGACAAAGTTTCAGTGTTAAATAAGGGATAAAATCAAACATATAACTTTCTGCCTTGATAAGTATGGGGTAGCTATTACTGAAATTTGCGAAAATTTATTATTTAAAAATTTGATATTAGATTCGTATACAGTACACCTCAAACTAATTCTCCTGAAAATTTGACAAAGTTTCAGTATTAAATAAGGGAGAAAATCTATTATATAACTTTCTGCTTTGAAAAGTATGGTTCAGCTATTACTGAAATTTATGAAAATTTATTATTTGAAAATTTGGTATTAGATTCGTGTACAATATACCTGTAACTAATTCTTCTGATAATTTGACAAGGTTTCAGTATTAAATAAGGGAGAAACTCAAACATATAACATTCTGCATTGACAAGTATGGGTTAACTATTACTGAAATTTGTTATTTTAAAATTTGATATTAGATTCGTATACAGTGCACATGAAACTAAATCTCCTGAAAATTTGACAAAGTTTCAGTATTAAATAAGGGAGAAAATCAAACATATAACTTTCTGCATTGACAAGTATGGGTATTAGTATTACTGAAATTTCTAAAAAAAATGTATTTGCAAATTTGATATCAGATTCGTATATAGTACACCGGTAACTAATTCTACTGAAAATTTAACAAAGTTTCAGTATTGAATAAGGAAGACAATCAATTATATCACTTTCTGCCTTGATAAGTATGGGTCAGTTATTACTGAAATTTCTGAAATTTTATTATTTGCAAATTCAATATTAGATTCGTGTATAGTACACCTAAAACTAATTCTCCTGAAAATTTGACAAAGTTTCAGTATTAAATAAGGGAGAAAATCAATTATATAACTTTCTGCCTTGATAAGTATGGGTCAGCTATTACTGAAAATTCTGAAAATTTATTATTTGCAAATTTGGTAATAGATTTGTGTACAGTACACCTGAAGCTAATTCTCCAGAAAATTTGACAAAGTTTCAGTATTAAATAAGGGATAAAATCAAACCTATAACTTTCTGCATTGACAAGTATGGGTTAGCTATTACTGAAATTTCTGAAAAATTATTATTTGCAAATTTAATATTAGATTGGTATACAGAATACCTGAAACTAATTCTCCTGAAAATTTGATTCAGTTTCAGTATTAAATAAGGGATAAAATCAAACATATAACTTTCTGCCTTGATAAGTATGCGGTAGCTATTACTGAAATTTATGAAAATTTATTATTTGCAAATTTGATATTAGATTGGTATTCAGTACACCTGTAACTAATTCTACTGAAAATTTGAGAAACTTTCAGTATTGAATAAGGGAGAAAATCAATTATATAACTTTCTGCCTTGATAAGTATGGGTCAGCTATTACTGAAATTTCTAAAAATTTGTTATTTGAAAATTTAATATTAGATTCGTATACAGTGCACCTAAAACTAATTCTTCTGAAATTTTACAAAGTTTCAGTCTTAAATAAGGGATAAAATCATACATATAACTTTCTGCATTGAGAAGTATGGGTTAGCTATTACTGAAATTTCCGAAAATTTATTATTTGCAAATTTGAGATTAGATTGGTTTACAGAATACCTCAAACTAATTCTCCTGAAAATTTGATTAAGTTTTAGTATTAAATAAGGGATAAAATCAATTATATAACTTTCTGCCTTTATAAGTATGGGTCAGCTATTACTGAAATTTCTGAAAATTTATTATTTGCAAATTTGATATCAGATTCGTGTACAATATACCTGTAACTAATTCTACTGAAAATTTGATTAAGTTTCGGTATTAAATAAGGGAGAAAATCAAACATATAACTTTCTTCATTGACAAGTATGGGTTTGCTATTACTGAAATTTCTGAAAATTTATTATTTGCAAATTTAATATTAGATTCGTATACAGGACAACTAAAACTAATTCTCCTGAGAATTTGACAAAGTTTCAGTATTAAATAAGGGAGAAAATCAATTATATAACTTTCTGCCTTGATAAGTATGGGGCAGCTATTACTGAACATACTGAAAATTTATTATTTGCAAATTTGGTATTAGATTTGTATACAGTACACCTGAAACTAATTCTACTGAAAATTTGAAAAAGTTTCAGTGTTAAATAAGGGAGAAAATCGACGATATAACTTTCTGCATTGACAGGTATGGCTTAGCTACTACTGAAATTTCAGAAAAAAAAAAATTTGCAAATTAGATATTAGATTCGTATACAGTAGACCTAAAACGAATTCTCCTGAAAATTTGACAAGGTTTCAGTGTTGAATAAGGGAGAAAATCAAACATATAACTTTCTGCATTGACAAGTATGGGTTTACTATTACTGAAATTTCTGAAAATTTATTATTTGAAAATTTAATATTAGATTCGTATACAGTACACCTAAAACTAATTCTCCTGAAAATTTGACAAAGTTTCAGTATTAAATAAGGGAGAAAATTAAACATATAACTTTCTGCATTGACAAGTATAGGTTAGCTATTACTGAAATTTCTGAAAATTTATTATTTGCAAATTTAATATTAGATTCGTATACAGTACAACTAAAACTAATTCTCCTGAAAATTTGACAAAGTTTCAGTATTAAATAAGAGAGAGAATCAAATATATAACTTTCTGCATTGACAAGTATGGGTTAGCTATTACTGAAATTTCTGAAAATATATTATTTGCAAATTTAATATTAGATTCGTGTACAGTACACCTGAAACTACTACTCCTGAAAATTTGACAAAGTTTTAGTATTTAATAAGGGAGAAAATCAAACATATAATGCTATTACTGAAATTTCAGAAAATTAACTATTTGCAAATTTAATATTAGATTCGTGTACAGTACACCTAAAACTAATTCTCCTGAAAATTTGACAAAGTTTCAGTATTAAATAAATGAGAAAATCGATGATATAACTTTCTGCATTGACTTGTATGGCTTAGCTATTACTGAAATTTCAGAAAATTTATAATTTGAAAATTAGATATTAGATTCGTATACAGTACACCTGTAACTAATTCTCCTGAAAATTTGACAAAGTTTCAGTATTAAATAAGGGAGAAAATCAAACATATAACTTTCTGCATTGACAAGTATGGGTTAGCTATTACTGAAATTTCTGAAAAATTATTATTTGCAAATTTGATATTAGATTCGTATACAATACAATACATCTGAAACTAATTCTACTGAAAATTTGACAAAGTTTCAGTATTAAATAAGGGAGAAAATCAAACATATAACTTTCTGCATTGACAAGTATGGGTAAACTATTTCTGAAATTTCTGAAAATTTGTTATTTGCAAATTTGATATTAGATTTGTGTACAGTACACCTGAAACTGATTCTCCTGAAAATTTGATTAAGTTTCAGTATTAAATAAGGGATAAAATCAAACATATAACTTTCTGCCTTGATAAGTATGGGGTAGCTATTACTGAAATTTGTGAAAATTTATTATTTGAAAATTTGGTTCTAAATTTGTGTACAGTACACCTGAAACCAATTCCCCTGAAAATTTGACAAAGTTTCAGTATTAAATAAGGGAGAAAATCAAACATATAACTTTCTGCATTGACAAGTATGGGTTAGCTGTTACTAAAATTTCTGAAAATTTATAATTTGTAAATTTGATATTAGATTGGTATACAGAATACCTGCAACTAATTTTCCTGAAAATTTGATTAAGGTTCAGTATTAAATAAGGTAGAAAATCAAACATATAACTTTCCGCATTGACAAGTATGGGTTAGCTATTACTGAAATTTCTGAAAATTTGTTATATGAAAATTTGATAATAGATTCGCGTACAGTACACCTAAAACTAATTCTCCTAAAAATTTGACAAAGTTTCAGTTTTAAATAAGGGAGAAAATCAAACATATAACTTTCTGCATTGACAAGTATGGGTTTGCTATTACTGAAATTTCTGAAAATTTATAATTTGGAAATTTGATATTAGATTGGTATACAGAATACCTGCAACTACTTCTCCTGCAAATTTGATTAAGGTTCAGTATTAAATAAGGTAGAAAATCAAACATATAACTTTCCGCATTGACAAGTATGGGTTAGGTATTACTGAAATTTCTGAAAATTGGTTATTTGAAAATTTGATATTAGATTAGTGTACAATATATCTGAAACTAATTCTCCTGAAAATTTGAGAAAGTTTCAGTATTAAATAAGGGAGAAAATCAAACATATAACTTTCTGCATTGATAAGTATGGGTTAGCTATTACTGAAATTTCTGAAAATTTACTATTTGCAAATTTGATATTAGATTAGTATACAGTACACCTAAAACTTAATTTCCTGAAAATTTGACAAAGTTTTAGTATTAAATAAGGGATAAAATCAAACATATAACTTTCTGCTTTGACAAGTTTAGCTATTACTGAAATTTCTGAAAATTTATTATTTGCAAATTTAATATTAGATTCGTATACAGTACACCTAAAACTAATTCTCCTGAAAATTTGACAAAGTTTTAGTATTAAATAAGGGATAAAATCAAACATATAACTTTCTGCCTTGATAAGTATGGGTTAGCTATTACTGAAATTTCTGAAAATTTATTATTTGAAAATTTGATATTAGATTGGTGTACAATACATCTGAAACTAATTCACCTGAAAATTTGACAAGGTTTCAGTATTAAATAAGGGAGAAAATCAAACATATAACTAAAATATTCGATTTGTATTTAGTACACCTGAAGATAACAATCATGAAAATTTGACGAAGTTTCAGGCGTTGGATGACAAAAGTAGAGCCGTGGTTAGAAATAGGCACAATCTCTCGTCCGTTATATTTATCTGGGTTACATCCAGACCTCTCCACGAGGAACCCCCAAATCTGCCCCCTCGCCCTATACCGTAAATCGTCGCCCCCCAGCGTCCGTAAAACCCGCGATCTCAAAGTTTTTACGTCCCGTCATTAAAGAATCAAGTCGGCCGTCCCGGGGGCCCTGCCGACGTGCCCGTGGCGGGAGTCATGCGAGGGGCGTCCATCATTCGACTGCGGACGGGCGCATTTTGGGGCCCCCGTCCCGGGACGCGACGCCGACGGTTTTACGACCCCGCGATCGCAAAACAGGAGCGATCGTGCTTCTGGTAATCGCACGCGAAATTACTTCTGTCTTCGGGGATTTCGTGGCGGGGGCCCCGAAGTAGCTATGAACGGGGCTCGGGAGGGATTGATGCGCTCACGCTTCGCCCGCGCACGTAGACGTGGACGTTTTAAAAAACCATTTCAATGCATTCGATGAATTTAATAGGACACAAACTGGCACAGAAATACCATGAAGAATGAAGAAGTAGTGAAGAATGCAAAGAAGAAGCCGGGACACAAGCCCATTGGCAAGGAAAGAAGACTATGAAGAATGCAAATAACGCTAATTGGCAAACAAAGAAGACTACGAAGAATGCAAAGAAACACGAACTGGTAAAGAGAAAAGGCTAATAAGAATGCAAAGAACGCTAATTGGCAAAAAAATAAGACTACGAAGAATGCAAAGAAACACGAACTGGCAAAGAGAAAAGGCTAATAAGAATGCAAAGAAATACAATACTATTGGTAAAGAAAGAAAATCATGAAGAATGCAAAGAAATACTATCTGGTGAAGAATGAAGACCAGGACAAATGCAAATAATCATAAGTCCACTGGTAAAGAAAGAAGATTTGGAAAAATGCAAAGAAACATTAAATGGTAAAAAAAGAAGATTATGAGGAATGCAAAGAACCATAAACTGGCAAAGAGAGAAGACGATGAAGAATGCAAAGAAATACAATCCTATAGGAAGAGAAAGAAAAATATGAAGAATGCAAGGAAACACTAACTGGTAAAGAATGAAAACCAGGAAGAATGCAAAAAATCATAAGTCCACTGGTAAAGAAAGAATACTAGGAAGAATGCAATGAAACACTAACTACCAAAAAATAAGACTATGAGGAATGCAAAGAACCACAAATTGGCAAAAAGAGAAAAGTATGAAAAATACAAAGAAAAACGAAATGAAATAAAGATAGAAGTGGGATAGACCATCATGCACATCTCAACACTGCAGTCAAATGTTTACTGGTTCCAAGTGTCAGGCCGATAATTTGAGTGGTGAAAAGGGACGTAATTAAGAGCAAGTTTAATACGTCATTAATACAAGACGAACTCTTAAATCACATTTATTATAATAATACATTAATCATTATTTCATTAATGCTAGGGCACCCAGGTTTGTTTGGACGTGTCAGGGCTTTGCGGGAGCGGCACGATTCTGTAACGAAGAGAATATATTCCTGAGCCAAAGCTCAGTAAGCACCCTTCCAAAGAAGTGATGAATATACACATGCACATATATATATATATATATATACATATACATATACACATATATAGACTGCATATTACGAATGCTCCCCAGGGACTACTCAAACTCACCCCTGGGGACGGAACCTATGCCCGGCCAGGGGTAAGAGATGAGGATCGACCCCAACCTCCCCCTGGACACATTCTGCAATCATATATATCTATTGAGACTGCCATATAACGAATGCTCTTCAGGGACTACTCAAACTCACCCCATGAGAACGGAACCGATGCCCGGCCAGGGGTAAGAGATGAGGATCGACCCCAACCTCCCCCTGGACACACCCCGCAAAATATATGCGATTCAAATATGTAGAGTTGTGGGATCCCAAATTGCACGGTGGGCAATATTGCCATAAACAATATTGCCATAAACGAATGCTCCTCAGGGACTACTCAAACTCACCCCATAAGGACGGAACCTATGCCCGGCCAGGAGTAAGAGATGAGGTCTAACTATCCGTAAATAATTGGCAATAACACCGACGTCCCCAACCTCCTCCTAGACACATCCCGCAAAATATATGCGATTCATAATTGTAGAGTGCAGGATCCCATATACGACGATGGCAAATAAGTCTCTCTACTGGTTAGTCTTTCCACCTTATTCTACCGTGCAATCTACGAAGGTGTACTTACATTATCTAATTCTGTGGGCGGCAGGCACTATATACTTTTATGATTACTACTTATCTTGCTAGATCAATGCGTACTAATGAATGACATAAGCGCCCGGTCTCCTAAAGAGGCCCCTTCGATCCATGCGAGTTCATGCGGCAATGTGCTGACTTAAGTAAATAAACGTTACTGGAGCAAAGCGGGAAGATACAGGAAAATCGAAATTATTGACGCGTAACACAAGTAAACTTTGAACTGAAAACACTGAACAAATTTAACTGATTAACAATCACAACCTAATAATTTTAAATCCCCTGACCAGAAAAATAATGACACATGCAAGAGTGCAAAAAAGAATCCGTTAATATACTTATCACGACATTATAGCCACTCAATTGTTTCTGTATTTGGGAATAATGCATTCGCTTTTAACGGTCCCAAAACATATATATTCGGCATTAAACCTTCCATCCTAACCCTCCTTTCTATATTGCTGTTATAAGTGGGATGCCGGCAACATTAAATTCGTCTACGAATTTATTACATCTAATTTGCATTTAACTCCAAGCGCGTGATCCCCGCCCGGATTTCGTTATTATCTTGGCAACGGTCCCTTTGGCCCGTTCTGGTGGCTAGAGGTGAGCCGGCGAGACCATGATCCGTATAGAATATCTCTATGTGTGTCTTTACCGTACTTGTGATAATAAACGTTATGGTTTCTAATGATGTACAGTCTAGCTCACATAAATCTAGTACAAGAAATTAGGTTACAATTTTTATATAGCAATGTCAATTTGTTTGTACCAAATTTTTGTGAGCATGACTGCACATTTAAAATCACAAATAATTGCTCAAACAAGTCAATATAAGGTAAAAGATCATTGGGAAAAGCTACAATATATTGGCTACAGTTAGAGAATAGAAAGTGGTACACATGAATATTTAATCTAGGAGAACATCTTAAAGTTATACACACAGACTAACAAAACGACTAGATAACATAACCCTCGACTATTTCATCTCTGATGTTTAGGATAAGGTAAGATTGCAGTCATATGAACATTATAAAAACCTACTGAGAATATTAAACATACTAAAACCACTAAGAAAAGAAAATATTCCAACGTCAGAGACATCACATAATTTCTATTCACGATTAAAGAATCTAATAAGTATTGATTTTAATAGGCAAGAGAAAGCAATTTTAAACAAAGGTTTAAATTATTCAGTAGACACCTAGAAATAAAATTCCCGATTTAGAAATACTTGCCCTAGAAACAGAATTATCGCTCAATCGAATAAAAGTTTATGCAAAAATTCCTACTGCAAATATTATCAAACAAGGTTTGGATAAATCAATGAGAACAGGGAATAAAGATAATGAAGATGGAAAAACTATAAATTTATATTAGAACAAAATGCAGAGACAGAAGTCTAATAATTTGTAAAGCTGATAAAGGTGATACTATAACTATCATGAAAAAAGAAGAATACATAAATAAAGTCAACAAATTCATTGAAGATAACTTGACATGAAAGATCCTATTAGTAAATTTCAAAAAAATATAATTGAAGTAATGAAATCAGAAAAATCCATCATTCTGGAAAAGGAAATATTCAAATTTAAAGTCATGAATCCAAAATCGCCAATATTTTATGGAATGCCCAAAATAAAAAAAAGATATTACAATAAGGCCAGTTGCCTCATACATTAATGCTCCAACATATAAAATATGCTGTATGATTAACAAAACGCTTCCAAAAATGATAAATTGTAGATCAAAATATTCAATTAAAAATTCATTAGAATTTATTGAAAAAATGGTAAACCTTAAAATAAATAAAAATGCAACAATGGTATCTTTCGACGTAAAGAGTTTTTTCATATCTATACCAGTACCTGAACTAAAAAAATATAATCAATAAAAATCTACAAACACAAAGCAGAAATTTAATAATTTGTAAAGCAGATAAAGGTGATACTATAACTATCATGAAAAAATAAGAATACATAAATAAAGACAACAAATCATTGAAGATAACAACTTCCACACCAACATGAAAGATCTTGCCAGTAAATTTCAAAAACATATAATAGAAGCAATGAAATCAGCAAGATCCATCATTCCGGAAAAGGAAATTTTCAAATTTAAAGTCATGAACCCAAAATCACCAATATTTTATGTAATGCCCAAAATAAAATAAAAATACATTACAATAAGGCCAGTTGTCTCATACATTAATGCTCCAACATATAAAATATGCTGTATGATCAACAAAACGCTTCCAAAAACGATAAATTGTAGATCAAAATATTCAATCAAAAATTCATTATTGCTCCAACATATAAAATTTGCTGTATGATTAACAAAACACTTCCAAAAATGATAAATTGTAAATCAAAATATTCAATCAAAAATTCATTAGAATTTATTGTAAACAGTAAACCTTAAAATAAATAAAAATGCAACAATTGTATCTTTCGACGTAAAGAGTCTTTTCATATCTATACCAGTACCTGAACTAAAAAAATATGATCAATAAAAATCTACAAACACAAAGCAGAAATTTAATAATTTGTAAAGCAGATAAAGGTGATACTATAACTATCATGAAAAAAGAAGAATACATAAATAAAGTCAACGAATTCATTGAAGATAATAACTTCCACACCAACATGAAAGATCCTACTAGTAAATTTAAAAAATATATAATAGAAGCAATAAAATCAGCAAAATCCATCATTCCGGAAAAGGAAATATTCAAATTTAAAGTCATGAACCCAAAATCACCAATATTTTATGTAATGTCCAAAATTAAAAAAATAAAAGATATTACAATAAGGCCAGTTGTCTCATACATTAATGCTCCAACATATAAAATATGCTGTATGATTAACAAAACGCTTCCAAAAATGATAAATTATAGATCAAAATATTCAATCAAAAATTCATTAGAATTTATTGTAAACAGTAAACCTTAAAATAAATAAAAATGCAACAATGGTATCTTTCGACGTAAAGAGTCTTTTCATATCTATACCAGTACCTGAACTAAAAAAATATAATCAATAAAAATCTACAAACACAAAGCAG
The DNA here is from genome assembly GCA_951805005.1 of Othius punctulatus. Lineage (NCBI taxonomy): Eukaryota > Metazoa > Arthropoda > Insecta > Coleoptera > Staphylinidae > Othius > Othius punctulatus. The sequence continues at coordinate 18,043,603 of OX638141.1, forward strand.
AAATTTAATAATTTGTAAAGCAGACAAAGGTGATACTATAACTATCATGAAAAAAGAAGAACACATAAATAAAGTCAACAAATGCATTGAATATAACAACTTCCACACCAACATGAAAGATCCTACTAGTAAATTTCAAAAACATATAATAGAAGCAATGAAATCAGCAAAATCCATCATTCCGGAAAAGGAAGTTTTCAATTTAAAGTCATGAACCCAAAATCACCAATATTTTATGTAACGCCCAAAAAAAAAAAAGATATTACAAAAAGGCCAGTTGTCTCATACATTAATGCTCCAATATATAAAATTTGCTATATGATTAACAAAACACTTCCAAAAATAATAAATTGTAAATCAAAATATTCAATCAAAAATTCATTAGAATTTATTGAAAAAACGGCAAACCTTAAAATAAATAAAAATGCAACAATGGTATCTTTCGACGTAAAGAGTATTTTCACATCTATATCAGTACCTGAACTAAAAAATATAATAAATAGAAATCTACAAACACAAAGCAGAAATTTAATAATTGGTAAAGCAGATAAAGGCGATACTATAACTATCATGAAAAAAGAAGAATACATAAATAAAGTCAAAAAATTCATTGAAGATAACAACTTCCACACCAACATGAAAGATCCTACCAGTAAATTTCAAAAACATATAATAGAAGCAATGAAATCAGCAAGATCCATCATTCCGGAAAAGGAAATATTCAAATTTAAAGTCATGAACCCAAAATCACCAATATTTTATGGAATGCCCAAAATAAAATAAAAAAGATATTACAATAAGGTCAGTTGTCTCATACATTAATGTTCCAACATATAAAATTTGCTGTATGATTAACAAAACACTTCCAAAAATGATAAATTGTAAATCAAAATATTCAACCAAAATTCGTTTGAATTTATTGTAAACAGTAAACATTAAAATAAATAAAAATGCAACAATGGTATCTTTCGACGTAAAGAGTCTTTTCATATCTATACCAGTACCTGAACTAAAAAAATATAATCAATAAAATTCTACAAACACAAAGCAGAAATTTAATAATTTGTAAAGCAGATAAAGGTGATACTATAACTATCATGAAAAAAGAAGAATAAAGGAATAAAGTCAACAAATTCATTGAAGATAACAACTTCCATACCAACATGAAAGATATTACAAGTAAATTTCAAAAAATATATAATAGAAGGAATGAAATCAGCAAAATCCATCATTCCGGAAAAGGAAATATTCAAATTTAAAGTCATGAACCCAAAATCACCAATATTTTATGGAATGCCCAAAATCCATAAAAAATATATTCTAATAAGGCCAGTTGTCTCATACATTAATGCTCCAACATATCAAAAATGCTGTATGATTAACAAAACACTTGAAAAAATGATAAATTGTAGATCAAAATATTCAATCAAAAATTCATTAGAATTTATTGAAAAAACGGCAAACCTTAAAATAAATCAAAATGCCACAATGGTATCTTTCGACGTAAAGAGTCTTTTCATATCTATACCAGTACCTGAATTAAAAAATATAATCAATAAAAATCTACAAACACAAAGCAGAAATTTAATAATTTGTAAAGCAGATAAAGGTGATACTATAACTATCATGAAAAAAGATGAATACATAAATAAAGTCAACAAATCCCTTCAAGATAACAACTTCAACACCAACATGAAAGATCCTACCAGTAAATTTCAAAAACATATAATAGAAGCAATGAAATCAGCAAAATCCATCATTCCGGAAAAGAAAATATTCAAATTTAAAGTCATGAACCCAAAATCACCAATATTTTATGGAATGCCCCAAATCCATAAAAAAAGATTTTCCAATAAGGCCAGTTGTCTCATACATTAATGCTCCAACATATAAAATTTGCTGTATGATTAACAAAACACTTCCAAAAATGACAAATTGTAGATCAAAATATTCAATCAAAAATTCATTAGAATTTATTGAAAAACGGTAAATCTTAAAATAAATAAAAATTCAACAATGGTATCTTTCGACGTAAAGAGTATTTTCATATCTATACCAGTACCTGAATTAAAAAATATAATCAATAAAAATCTACAAACACAAAGCAGAAATTTAATAATTTGTAAAGCAGGTAAAGGTGATACTATAACTATCATGAAAAAAGAAGAATACACAAATAATGTCAACAAATTCATTGAAGATAACAACTTCCACACCAACATGAATGATCCTAATAGTAAATTTCAAAAAAATATAATAGAAGCAATGAAATCAGCAAAATTCATCATTCCGGAAAAGGAAATATTCAAATTTAAACTCATGAACCCAAAATCACCAATATTTTATGGAATGCCCAAAATAAAAAAATAAAAAATATTACAATAAGGCCAGTTGTCTCATACATTAATGCTCCAACATATAAAATATACAGTATGATTAACAAAACGCTTCCAAAAATGATAAATTGTAAATCAAAATATTCAATCAAAAATTCATTAGAATTTATTGTAAACAGTAAACCTTAAAATAAATAAAAATGCAACAATGGTATCTTTCGACGTAAAGAATCTTTTCATATCTATACCGGTACCTGAACTAAAAAATATAATGAAAATCAATAAAAATCTACAAACACAAAGGTCAACATGTAATACAGCAGAAATGATAACTTTAGTACACACCTGTCTAGACCAAAACTAATTCAGATTTAATAACAAATTTTATATTCAAGAAGAAGGCCTAGCCATGGGATCACCAGTGTCACCGATGTTTGCAGAAATATATATATAAAGCATTTTGAAAAAAAAAACTTGGACAAAAATAAGGCAACAGGCAGTTGATCTAAGGTGTTGAATTTCAGGTTCATAGCGAACCTAGATCAGCAGTTGGAACGCGTGAAACTGTGCAAAATTCTCTTGGCAGACGCTGACGCAGAGCTGAGTTTGGAGTAACCTCCACAAGATATGCTGCAGTGACTCAGATTTTTGATATCTGGAGCTAAAAGTTGACAGAAGTTCCTTTCAAACATACATATATATTCATATTAGTTTTCATCAAAATTGAAGGGGGTCGAGTGGAGACCACTGACCATTTGTCCAGTTGGACCACTGGACCACTGGTCCAGTTTTCATCCACCTAGACTTGTTCTAGCTTGCAAAAACGTATAGAAGAGTTCAAAACTGTCAATTTTTGACAAATTTCACGAGCGAGTCAGGAATCAGAAGGGGGCGACATAGTAGGTGCACACTGCACATTCTGAACCACCTAGACATTCAACTTTGTAGCTGCACAGAGTCATAAGCTAACTGAAGTTTTTTTCTTTTCCAGGCCCATCACCAACTACATCTAATGCGGAAAGGGCGTCCGAGCAGCACGTCACCGTCGACCCGAAACCCGTCCTGAACATGCACAACACCAACGGCAAGATCACCCGCACCATCGCCAAGGTGGCGAACGGGGACGCGCGCGCCTCCAACGGCACCGGAGAGCTGAACGGCAACAACATAATCTTCCTGCGCGGCACCAAGTCCTCCGACAACGGGCACATCCTGCTGCGTGCCGACGCGTCCAAGAACCTCGTGCTGGACGACGGCGGCGACGGCAAGCTGGGCCAGATCTTCATCCAGCAGGGCGACCTCGGCGAGGGCGTCTTCCTGCAGTCGGTGAAGCGCTTCGGCAGCGGCACTCCGATCCTGCTGCTGAGCGGCAATGACAATGGGAACGGGCATATCTTCATCCAGACGTCGGCGGCGGCGACGACGTCCACCGCCTCCGACGAGGCCCCGGCCAGGGTCGAGTTCAGGGAGGAGAGGCGCGACAACATCCTCGTGCAGGCGCTGGAGGGCCTCCATGACAAGGACACCAAGACAGTCAGCACACCGTTGGGTTCAGGTAGGTCATTTTCAATTGCATTTAGCTTAAACCAGATATCATTCTGCCCTGATACAGATTGCCATACGTGACTAATATACGAACTAATACTCCAATAGGTGCTGCTAAGGAGATCGCCGAATTAAATTTTGGATAAATTAATTTGGATTCCTAAGCATAAACCTAATAATGACCCAAAAGCACGAAATGGTTTACGAAACATCGCACAATTTGTTTGCACAATTAATTTACCAATATGACGAGACTCATCTCGGGAATACCTTAGATCAGGAGAGAATGAGCAACATGCAAGCGGCCCGGGAATTAACTTTTGTTGACCCATCAGTAGTTAGCAGAGTTCCACTTCACCCCAAGCAGTGATTTCGCTATTTAAATTTGTTATATAGATTTCGATTAAATTACTGGCAATTTACGCAATCATCCAATTGTAACTGCTCGCTGTGATCGATTTAATCCGCGCTTTTAATCCGCGGATTTAATCGATCACCGCGAGCAGTTAGAATAGGATGATTGCGGAAATCGCGAGTAATTTAATCGAAATCTCTGCTGGGGGTGAAGTGCAACTCTCCTAGCTTAACTACTCCCATCTTTACATTCACATAAAATTGCAATACATAATACTATATAATTTTTTCATAGCACTTATTTATTTGTTAATACAGTGGTTCCCAAAGTGGCAGGGAATGACGCCGCGGAATAATACAAAAGTTTTTAGTCAAATAGAAAAAACTCGAATAGAAAAATATTAACCTGTCTATTTTGCGAATTTCAAGATGTAGATATAAGATATAGAATTTGGGATTCCAAAATAAATGATAATAACAAAGAAAGAAGAAAGAAAATTTTATCAACTATAAAAGCAATAACCTACACTTTATACAAATTAGCTTTGCTCGGTCACCACAATTATTTTAAAAAAAGGCCAAATTAGTTTATTTAATAATAATATTTTAATTAGTGACTTTAACGACTTTACTGATCAACGTACAAATTTAGAATGATACATTTTCACACTATCCTAATAATGAACAATAGAGAGATTATTAATATAATGAACAATGTATAATAACAGATAATAAATTGCTGGCGCATTACGCATATACACTAAGAAGCATTATAAATAAAATAGGAATATAATATAAGATATACGGGGTGATCATCATATAACTTACATATTTATTTACCTCTACTACTTGTCCTTAAATTTAATAAAATACACGATTACCCTATATGTTTCATGGGTTCATTAAGCTACATTTCGCTAAGTATAGATAATACATACAATAAAATCAAATGGTCCAAATGAAGGAAAATGGAAAGATTCGCACATCGAATAAAATAAATAAATAAACAATATACAACCTTCTGGTGCAAATGTTCATTTAAACGGAAACTTATTTTCCCTGAATTCGCTGAATGTACTAAGATAGTGCTCTAAAGAGTTTCAAAGAAAATTTCCGATTAATTTTCCGATTATTTTCCGATTTTCATATTTTCTGTAAACGCAAAGATTTTCATTGCAAACAACAAAATTTAAATGAAAACTTTTGACATCTTCCTCACAAATTACCCTATGTTATTGAAAAATATTTAAAGTTCTCAATAAGAATAACATAATTCATATTGTAAATCGCAATATTACAATGAATATTGCGTATTTTTATTGGTGATTACATTTGATCTTTATCGAAACTTTCAATATTTAATGGAAATAGCAAAGTGGCCGTAATAAATTACAAAATTTAGTTGAAAATCAGGTACGATATTAAAAAAAAAATCCCTAAATTTTCATTGTAAGTTTATATTATATATATACCATAATCTTCATTATAAATTAGAAAGTTGAATTCGATCCTGCCGATTCTTTATTGAAAATTAACCTGTCTATTTTATGCATTTCAAAATGTAATAATAAAATATAGAATTTGGGATTTCAAAATAAATAATAATAATAATAAATAAACTATATACAACCTTGTGGTGCAAATTTTCATTTAAATGGAAAATTATTTTCCCTGAATTCGCTGAATGTACTTAGATAGTGCTCTAATGGGTTTCAAAGAAAATTTCCGATTAATTTTCAGATTATACTTAATAGATTAAAATATAATTTTCGGCATTATTCCTTAGAAATTTATATATTAAATTGCAAAATGATAATCACAATACAAAATCCTCATTTAAATTATACAATTTATATTGAAAATAATAATTACAATGATTATTAGCGGGATACAAAATAAATAATTAGAAAAATTACTAAATTATTGTGTCATAGATTTCAAAAATCAAAAGAAATAATAAAGTTTGAGTGTAAATTACAGAATTTAGTTGGAAGTTATGAAAACCGTATTGCAAATGCCAAAATTTTAATTATAAATTTCAAAGTTTAATTGAACCTGAAATTTTCAGTAGAAATTATAAAGAAGTTATCCACAAAGCATATCACTTACTAAGTTATTAATATTTTAATAGAAATGTGCAAAACTTGTAATGCCAAATACAATATTTTTATTAAAAACAAAATATGTAAACAGAAATTATGAAATTTTCGTTGCAAATAGCAAATTTTGTATGAATGCAAATTTTCTACAGTTTCCTTACAAATTACAAAATTTTATTACAAATTTAATAATAATAATAATATTTATTGTGTTTACAACTGTACAGCATACACAAGTCAAAGTAGATTCATAGTTTGTAAAGTATATTAGTGAAGAAAAATATCACAGTTTTCACATCTGGAATCACTAATATAGTAACATACGAAAACTGTTTTAACATAAAACCAGTAGATGAACACACATACATTACATTACAGAAATTATATAAAATAAGTAAATTACAAGTTCGTGAAATTTTCATAAATTACAAAGAGTTTTTGGTTAGAAATTATAACATATTTCCCCAGAAATCATATTCTTTATAAAGTTATTAAATATGTTTAGTTAACTTTTGATATTTATGTAATGTACTGTATGTGTGTTTATCTACTATTTTTATGTTAAAACAGTTTCGTATGTTCGTAATACATTAATGTTTCTAGATGTCAAAAGAGTGATATTTTCCCTCACTAACATACGTTTCAAACTATGTACCTACTTTGACTTGTGTATGCTGTATTGCTCTAAACACAATAATTAAATATCATTATTGAAAAAATATTATTATTATGTCATAGATATTTACAAAAACATATAATGGATAGTGTCAAATGTTGATTATAATTTTTTTTTATATTCAATAGAAACCATTAAATTTTCGTCATTATTACTATAAATTTGATGCCTTCTTGTCAAAAAGTTTACTGGTTTGGACTCTAGATGTCTACTTGTTTAAAAGTCTACAAAATTTCTTCGAAAAGCTCATAAATAATACTAACATTATGATGAATATTTTTGATGATATAAAAAATATCATTATGGGTTTCGAAAAGCCCATAAATAATAGTAACATTGTGCTGAATATATTTGATGATGGATTTCAATGATGCGAAATTTTTATGATGGATTTCAATATTTCAATAGATATTATGGAATATTAATTGTAAATTACAAAATTTCTTAAGAATTTATAAAATGTATATAAATTGAAACATTGTACTGAAAATGTCCATTATTTCATTATTTTCATTTTATTAAATATAATATGTTAATGAAAATAGAAAATAATGATTAGGTAAATGTTATTGCATTTATGTAATTTTCATTTGTGACTCAAAATTTCGTTGAATATTGCAAATTTTGTGTTATAAATTACAAAATTTCAATAGCTTCATGAAAATTTTATTGTAAATTGGTGCATTTCACTATACAATGTAAAATATCAATGGCAATTTCAACATTCGTATTATAAATTACAAAATTTCTGAAGCGATTATAAAAAAAATATTGTAAATTTCCAAAACTTTACAGTAGGTAAAATGCGAAATATCGTTTACATTTGCAAAATTTGTATTAACTTGTTAAAATGTTAATTCACATTAATTAATTAAGTACTAATAAATTTTGTCGGAAATTAAGAACATTTCATTAGAGATTACAAAAGTTTGGGTTATTATAAATATAAAAAATATATATTTTTTACTATTTTCTTCATGCTTTATTGGATTACTTACTGGTAGTTTATATGTTTAGGTAGAAAGATGTTTTGTTGTTTTTATTATTTTTCTTATTTTTTTTTCACCTTACTAGACTAGTTTCGGCTATCTTTCAGCTATCTTCAGAGGTGTTAATTAAGGTGTAGTGACGAAAAAAATTAAAAAATAATAAAAACAATAAAACATCTTTACATGTAAACATATAAACTACCTACCAGTAAATACTCCAATAAAGAAGGAAGAAAACAATAAAACATATAATAATAACAGGTATCTAAAATGGATATATAAAAAACTATAACAAAAAAGAAAAAGTTTACTTGAAAATTTAAAGTTTAGTTGTAACCTGCAATTTTTAGTGTAAATTATAAAGTATTAATCCACTTATTCAAAACATGTCACTCACTACACTCACTAAGTTTTAATAATATTTTAAAAGAAATTTGCAAAAGTTTTAAGCGAAAGTACAACATTTAGATAATAAATAAAACACTTCAATAGAAATTATGATATTTAATTTGTAGATTTTCAGCATTTTCATTACAAATTTCAAAATTTTGTTAAAAATTGCAAAAGACTCATCAAACCACAAAATTCTCGTTGTAATTACATTCATCATGAAGATTGTAAATTACAATGAATGTTGCACTTTTACTAGAAATTATAAAGTTTTTGTTAAATTTTGAGTGGCATGGCGAATTTTATTTTCCCAACGTTAGGCGTTCATCTAGAAACGGCGTTGCCCGGAAAATTATCCGTGACTGTACAAGTGAAATACCTCTTAAAATAAATATAAGTTTGAATCTTCAAGTTAAGGAATGGGGCAGAAATTTCATAAATGAAGTAGCTCACTGGGTCATAAATCATGCGTCATTGGCAGGTCGGAGAAAAACTTGGTGAGCCTCCCACTTATAAATATGTGTATAAATCTGTTTTGTTTTTCCGGGGTACGTCGAGCAGGGTTCTTGTGGTGGAGAAGCGTGCAGGGAATTAGCTCGTGAAAAGATTTAATCCCTTAGGAGCGTCGCGGCGCGTGACGGAATCGACGTCTATGACGAATGATCCTCGGTTTTTCGCGGCGGCGACGCGACGGGGCGAAAATAGAAATATTTTCCCCAATCGGTCGCGACGCGGTGAGCCCCCATCAGTGATGGATGCGTCGGACGCCCCCCGAGTTTAAACCGCCATAATGCGATCACCATCATCCCTTAACTGAGGGACGACGATGATGAATCGGCAGGGATGGCGATCGATTACGGAATTAAGACGCCGGCGACATACGGAGGCGCGAGCGAGTTTTCTCCGGGCTCCCTTCTGGGTTTCCGATGATCGTTTTGTTGGAGGGTAAAAGTTTCCGGGGGCGAGGAAACTTTTCGTGTCGAGATTATTTCAGGAGCGTTGTAAATGGGGAGCGCAAACTGGGCGCCCTTCAATGAATTCCAGTTTTTCAACTGCGTTTTATCAGCTGCTTAGCGCATTCAAGTTTTAATGTTGGCTTAGATTAACGGCGCTTGTTGGAAGTGCCATTAATCTGGACGCGATTGAAAAATTGCCGGGCTTAGCTCATATCATTACCTCAAGGAGCGTTTAATAAAATCATTATTTCGCAAATGAACTTTCCGGCCCACAGTGCTTTTCAAACTTTTCAAAGCTTAAACTTACATATCATGAGAAAATATTTCAAGGAGTTGTAGTATGGGTAAAATATTTAAAAAAATCATATGAACATATGTATAATTCTCAATAGTTTGAACTTTGCAGAGTTTTATTATTATTCGGCAAATTCTAAAAAATAAAACCACGGACTTGACACTTATCAACTTATGAAATAATTATAGGTAATAACAATGATAATGACAAATACAAATTTGAAATTGTGTTCGAAACATTTATTAGCAGAAAGCTACATACATATTCCAAATAATAAATTCAATAAAAAAAATTTCATTGTAATAATAAAATTATTTTTTATAAATATTTAGAAATAAACTTAGTTTAACAAATATCTTTCTAGCGGGCAACTGTTATTACTAATTTAGTATCAATTTATCCATGAAAACATTTTTTTCTTCGAAAATATAAAAAATATTTTACTTGCCGTTCGAGGCTATATTGATCAGACAACATTCGGAATTATTTATTTATTGATCCATAGTGTAGATTAACACACTGATTTTTTTATTTTTTCTTATATGTTGGATACGATTTCAGTATAAAAGAAATGATTATTGGATAAGAAATGATTTATTTCATACTGAAATCCTCATAATTATTTTGTAACCAAAACGATGTAAAACATTTTTATATTTTATATTTTTATATCTGTTGCATTATTTAATATTGCTTGGCTGAGTTCAGATTAAATGTCTGCAGAATCTCGAAAAACTGTATATTCTAATTTTTGCATTTTGTTCTAGTTTTGGAAGATATGCCAAATTTTGCCTAAATGTTAATCAATGAAAGATTTTAATTTTTATTTAATCCTAAATGTGTTCAATTTAGATAATTTTAAATTAATAAAATAGCTTGAGTATAAAATTATGGATAAATGAAATATAAGTTATATGTATTCTGATTTTTGCATTTTCTTATAGTGCCATATCTATTTAGTAAAAACTAAGTATGTAAAATTTTTACATTTGTAAGGACACAAAAGTTAAACTTCAAAATTGTTTTCAACAAAAAATGCAATGTTATTTGATGTTGTCTGGCTCACTTCCTCTTAGTATTGTGGAACTAGAAATATGATATATTCTGATTTTAGTATTTTGTTATAATTCTCTACATTCAAGTTAGTTTGTATTTTCACATTTTCTAATGGTACTATAAGTACTTAAAAATATAAAATCGTCGTTGTCATTTTAATACCTCCTATGTGCGATGTTTTTTTTTATAATACGAGTATTTACAAAGAATATTATAAAAAAATATAATATTGGTTCTCACAAATTGTATAGCAAAAATTGCCACATGAAATAATGCATAAAATTAACAAGAATACTTTAAAAATTGAAATACTACCATATGTTTCTAATTTTCTAAGGTTTTTAAATATGAAATAATGCCTACAATAAACAAGAATAGTTTAAAAATTGAAATACTACTATATTTTTCTAATTTCTTAAGATTTTTACACATGAAATATTGCCTACAATAAACAAGAATAATTTAAAAATTGAAATATTATCAAATGTTTCTAATTTCCTAAATGTTTACCCATGAAATAATGCTTACAATAAACGTGAATAGTTTAAAAATTGAAATACTACCATATTTTTCTAATTTCCTAAGATTTTTACTTCACATTAAAATGACAACGACGAAATTTTATATATACTCGTATGTTGTTTAAATTTGCCCAAAAATACGTTTTATCATTAAAAAATAATAATATAACAATTTACAATGCAACAGAACTATAGTTACATTTTTCTAAACATAACATTTTATGTGATATTGCTAAATGCTAAACTGTTTTGGATGTTTTATATATTTTTTTACCTTCCGCTGATATGTTAAAAAATTCGTGCAATTTTCTGAAATTATGAAGAATATTCTAAAATAATTTTAATATGCAGAACTTTTTTTAAGGTATTTGTGCATTTCACGTAGAAAATTAGTAAAATTTTCATTTATGTAATATTTTTGGAATAAATTTATGGAATTTATTTTATTTATGGAATTTATGCACTTTTGGAGGAATGCATTTGTTATGCAATTTGAATAGAGGCAATTTACGTTTTCAACCCTCTGTGAAAGATTAGTTGTATTTATCATGAAAGTGTCCTAGAAAATTTTGCATTCTCTAGGATTTTGGATTCATTCTAAAGGTTTTTGTGCATTTGTCCTGAAAAATTTGCCAAACCTTCATTTATAAATTCATTTTGCTGTTTCAGCCGAGTGCAAATATGAAATTTGAATAGATGCAATTTACGTTTTCAGTCTTCTGTGAAAGTTTTGTTGTATTTATCATGAAAGTGTCATAGAAAAAGGAAATAATTTGAGAGATTATATTACAACCTCCTGAAAATTTTATAGTTTTTGACAATTTTGGATTAATGCTGAATGTTTTTGTGCATTTCTCGTAGAAAATTAGTTAAATTTTTATTTATAACCATCTGGAAATTTTACATATTTGGAAGAGTTTTCAACTTTCTGTGAAAGTTTGAATGCATTTATTATGAAAGTGTCGTAGAAAAAGGAAATAGTTTGAGACTTTATGTTACATTCTTCTGAAAATATTGCATATTTTGGGGATTTTTGATTAATGCTGAAAGGTTTTGTGCAACTCTCATGGAAAATTAGTTGAAATTTCATTTCTAACTATCTGCAAATGTTGCCTTTTTGGAAGAGTGCATTTATTATGAATTTTTAATAGTAGCTATTTACGTTTTCAACCTTCTGTGAAAGTTTTTCTGTATTCATTATGAAAGTGTCATATAAAATGAAATTGGATTCCAGAGTTTATGGTATAACTCCTGATAAGTTAGTATTTTTTGAGCATTTTTGATTATTGCTGAAAGTTTTTGTGAATTTCTTGTGGAAAATGAATTAAATTTTTGTTTCTAATTATCTAGAAATTTTGCACTTTTGGAAGAGTGTTTTTGGAACAGGTAATTTACATTTTCAACCTTCTCGGAAAGTTTTGTTACAGTTATTATGAAAGTGTCATGGAAAATGGAAATCATTTGAGAGTTTATGTTACAACCTTCTGAAAATGTTTTTTTAAGGATATCCCGTAAATTAAATTATTAAAAAATTCAGTATACTTTTAAACTTTGGTTCATAGTTTCTGAACATTCTGAATCTTTTAATATATTTAATAATAATAATAAGTTTATTCATGCTTATTCCAAGGCTTAAGGTTTAACAATATTTGTTAACATACCAAACGTATTAACTCTCTTGATATTTTGATTGCATATTCTCAATATCCATATGTCTTTGGTACTTTCTTAAATATTTATTAAATGTTATGTAACTTCTTTGATTATTGTACTTAAATTGTTGAAAGTTTTTGCGTTACATTCATGTTTATTTCAATTGAAAATTTGTTTGGTAACCACTTGGTGAAATCTATTAATCATGACTTCGATAATACATTTTTTTTTCATTATTACGTCAACAATTCAAAATTGCTGAAAAACATTATGAAACCGAAGAAATTCAAACAACTTAAACTGTTATTGAAATTGCAGAAAATTCAGTATTCACATAAAAAAATCAATGAAATGAACATAAACATATTAAAAGGAAAATAAGACAGTTGGTATACATTTCACAACATTTTTTTAAATATATTGATACTGAACAATTGTTTCGGTTATAACACCATTCTCAAGAGTTGACCGAAACAATTGTTGAGTATATCTATAACAATTTTTCTTTTGAAACTCATATCAAGTGTTATATTTTCGTTTATTTGTGTTGATGTTTATTTAATTGTTTTTTTTATGTAAATACTAAATGTTCTGCAATTTCAATAACAATTTAAGGTTTTTTAATTTCTTCGGTTTCATAATGTTTTTTATCAATTTTGAAATTTTGAGTTACTCGTGAAAAAAATTAACCTATTATCGAAGTTATGTAGTTTCAGTTCTTTTCGTGTGAGATTTATTTTCGATAAAATTTTCAGAAAGACTTGCCCTTTTCTTGTATTTGAAAGTGTTTGTAATGCAGTTGCATTAATCAGATTAATGCAACATCGCATTTATTTTTTACATCACATATTTAGTTAGTTATTGTTTTTTTTTTTTATATGAATATTGAATTTTCTGCAATTTCAATAACATTTTCTGGCATTTCCATTGCTCCGGTTTCATAATGCTCTTGAATATTGAATTTTCTGCAATTTCAGTAACATTTTCTAGCATTTCAATTACTTCGGTTTCATAATGCTCTTTAGAATATTGATGAAATTTTCAGGTTATCATGAAAAAATGTATTTTCGAAGTCAAAATTTGCTGTAGTTATTTTCGTACACGACTCATTTTCGTTAAAATATTCAGAAATACTGTATCCTTCCTTGTATGTATGTATGTATTTTAAAATTTGCTGCAATGTCAATATAATTTTCAGGTTTTTCAATTACTTTGTTTTCATAGTGCTCTGTGGCAACTTTGAAATTTTGAGTTAATCGTGAAAAAATGTATTTTTAAAGTCATGAATAGTTTTAGTTCTTTTCGAGATAGTTATTTTTGGTAAAATAAAGTAAATGGTATTGGGTCAATTGAAAATATTATTAGAAAATTTACATCACAAGGTAGTAAGTATAGTTAATTCCCACATAAACAAGTTTAAAGCCAAACATGACTTCGAAAATGTTTTTTTTTTTCATTTCCTCAAAATTTCAAAAATTTCAAAAAGCATTATGAAACCGAAGAAATTAAAAATCATAAAAACCATATTTTATAAGAAAAACTCCCTGTATATAGGTATATAGGTATATATAACCTTATATTCCCTTGGTGGGTTAAATTTGGAGTAATCCTGGGGGTGTAATTAATTTTTCTCAAACGAGGGGGCGGCACGCGGACTGACACGGGGGTTTCCGTGCGCAATAAAATTTACACAGTGGGTCGCTATTAATAAATAGGCAATAAATGGGGCGCGCCAAATAATCCCGGTGCTGTTGAACATCTCGGGGCGCGAATGGGGTGGCTTCTGGATGGGGCGGCCTGGAGGGGGGCTGTCTCTGCCGTGAGCCGGCACCGAGGGAATTACTCGCGTGTCTCGAATTAGCGGGAACGAGATGAAGATATATAACTAATATTGTGGCGAGAAAAAGGGCAGGATAATCGAGTGACAAGTCGTACCAGGCAATGAGCGGACTACCCCGAGCGGAACGGGAAAAATGCGGGGCGCGTGAAATATAGAGCATTGCCACGGTAGGAAGGCAGCCCCCGAACGGCAACTTACGATAACGAAACTGAACTTTAATTACTTGCCACAGTAATTATATTATTTACTTAACCTCAGGGTAGGGAAACTCACCATAATGTATTTAGACTAATCATGTATACACAGATAGGAGGCCGCATTAATTTCGAACAACTCCTGCCCCTAATAACAATTACCTCATCGCATAAAAGTTAATCTCCGCAATAAACATCGTTACGGCACACACACACACACACCCACACACACGTACAAAAGGGGCGCACGGAAAGCGACACAAATCGACCGTTTAAAACTTGGCGAAACTTCCCCAATTTTTTACTCGGTGCGCCTGTTCACTTTCAAAGCCATTTTTTATTACTTTATCAACGAACGTTAAAACTTTGATGCCCACGTATTAGTAATAAACGCGCATTAGACTTTTTACAGTTTGTTTTATTTTAAATATAACTAACCCTCACCCGGAATCACGTCTAAATGTAATAAAAATACATGATCCATGTTGGAGCATAGAGCATGTGTGACCCGTGGGTCACACACTGACCCACGTAACTATTTCAGGTGACCCACGTGTGGTAAAGTTGTATTAACCATGTTTAGAAATATCAACACGTTTGTGACAAAACTTGGTAATTTCAGTAATGATTTGAGAATGAAAATAGGTACTGCAATATTTTCCATGCATACAAAAACATTTCTAAGAAATGAAATATTTTCAAGATTCAGGAAGATATTTCAACAATTTATGATTTTGGAAAGTACTTTACCATTCATTTTGGATTGTCTTTGGAATTAACCATGTTCACTTGGTTAGGACTTGATCATTTAGAAATGGAATTGGTTAAATTCCAAAACAGTTTTATGTGGCAAAACAAATTTACCTACAGAATTTCAAAATCATATTGAGAATAAGGACGCAACTATAAGACAAATACCTGAGAAAATTATAATGATAGAATGGTAAACTCATTACCTGATCAGGTAATGAGTGTCAAAATTTTCTATTTCCTAAGCTCTATTTTTCCCTTATTTAGCCAACACCCTATATAAATAAATCAAAGATTCAATAACTGAACTGGTAGTTTCAGATCAAGCAGGAATTATAATTCCTATAACATTTTTACCTAAAAGTAAAAATTTAAAAAAATCCTTCTTGCAAACTGAATCCGGGACATACTGTATATTGAACTCAAAAAAATAACACCTCTGAAGATGGCTCACAATAGCCGAAACTAGCCTAGAAAGGTGAAGAAGAAATAATAAAAATTATTAAACCAATAAAATATCTTTATATTTAAATACTACCAGTAAGTACTTCAATAAAGAAGAAAGAAAACAATAAAAAAGTATAAAAATAACTGGTATCCAAAATGGATGAAAATAAAAATAAAACATTTAAATTGCCAAAATTGCAAAAAATGTAACTATTTTGTTTAACAGAAAAATGTAACATTGAATTATCAAATTGTAGATCACATTAGAAAAATGAAATGTTTGCAAGCTAAAGTTTAGATTTTCTAATGACCACCCAAATTACTGACAATTTTCAGTCATTTGAACAGTTATTGATGATATTTTACACTCCTAACGTTTACAGTACTCTTTACACTTTTATTTTTATTTTTGCAAAAATACTTATTCTTTCCTTTAAAAAGTGGAGACATTCTCAATAATTCTTATTGATTTCTGTAGATTTCTCATTTATTATCATAATTTTGATTATCATTCAAATCAGGAAATCCAAATTGGTTCACACGATTGACCCGATTTTTAGATTTTATATTTTCATTCTACAAGTTTGTTTACTCGACTGACCCGATTTTACATTTTCTTTTTCATTCTACACATTTTTCGATGATTTTTAAACTATTTAAACATTTCGAAATATTAACAAGATTCCGAGAGATTTTAATATAATTTCCACGACGTTTTAATATATTTGGAGATTCCTACAGATTTCCTAATAGTTATCATGATTTCTGGAGATAATTTCAAGATAAAGAAATGCAAATTGGTATTTTCATTAATTCTAAAGATTTCTCAATAATTTTCGAGATTTCCACAGATTTCCTAATAAATGTCAGAGATTGTTTAAAAAAACCCAAGATTTCCTAATCATTTTCGAGATTTCTACAGATATCTTAAGAATTGTTAAGATTTTGGAGATAATTTTGCGATCATTATAACCAAAAATGATTGACATGATATGATTGTCACTCATATTTTTTCATTCTTTAAATTTGTCACGATGATCTGAATCATGATGTCTCAATATATTTGGAGATTTATACAGATTTTCCAATACTTAGCATGATTTCTGGAGATAATTTCAAGATAAAGAAATGCAAATTGGTACTTTCAATAACTTTAAAGATTTCTCAATAATTTTCGAGATTTCCACAGATTTCCTAATAAATATCATAGATTATTTAATGAAACCCAAGATTTCCTAATCATTTTCGAGATTTCTACAGATATCTCATAAATTGTTAAGATTTTGAAAGGTAATTTCGCGATCATAATAATAAAAAATGATTGACGTGATTATCACTCATATTTTTTCATTCTTCAAATTGGTCACGATGATCTGATTCATGATGTCTCAATATATTTGGAGATTTCTACAGATTTCCCAATAGTTATCATGATTTCTGGAGATAATTTCAAGATAAAGAAATGCAAATTGGTATTTTAAGTAACACTAAAGATTTCTCAATAATCTTCGAGATTTCCTCAGATTTTCTAATAAATATCATAGATTGTTTAATAAAACCCAATATTTCCTAATCATTTTAGAGATTTCTACAGATATCTCAATAATTGTTAAGATTCTGAGAGGTAATTTCGCGATCATAAAATGATTGACATATTTTTCCATTCTCCAAATTTGTCGATATTTAAAAAAAATATCAAGACAATTTTAAATATTGTCAAATTTCATAGTTATTTACAAACCAAGTGCGGGAACACAATTTTCCCGCATGAACGCAATTTTGAAGCATGAGCGACCGAAGGGAGCGAATGCTTCATCTGCGTGAATGCGGGAAAATGATTCCCGCAAGTGGTTTGTACATTTTTTTTTGAAACGAACAGAACGATCAGCATAAACTCAAATAATTTTCATTCCGTTTCAAAATATGAAATAAAGCAAGCCATGGCTGTATAGCAAAACAATGATTGTTACTTTGACAGTTGATTTTTTAAAGCCTGTCGTTTAAAGTCTCAGTTTCTAATAAAATGTCTTCCGATTCGGATATAAGTAGTTGTACACCTCCGGAAATCCGCAATGCCGCTAATACGGCAATTAAAAATTTATTGCCGGATAAATCCAAACGAAGGTACGAGTTGGTATACTCGAAATTTATGGATTGGTGCAGGTTAAACAAAATACGGACTTATTCAGAAAATTGTTTGCTGGCATATTTTCAAACCTTTTCAAGCAAAAAGTCGCTATGGTCCACTTACTCTATGCTAAAGTCCTGTCTACTAATACACAATAACGTAGATATTTCCAAATTTACGAAATTTTACGCATTTCTCAAAAAAGAAACGTATAACCTGAAACCGAAAAAATCCAAGGTATTAGAAAGTCATGAAATTGACAAATTTATTCATGAAGCCCCTGATAACTCATTTCTGTTAATGAAGGTACGTACACAATATGTTTCATTAATCGATATTATTCTATTATTCTATAATATGTTTTACAGGCAGTAGTAATATTGGGCATTTCTGGCGCTTGTCGCCGCGATGAATTATGTAAAATGTTAATTGATCATATCGAGTTTAAACATGAAATGGTACTTGTTAATGTACCAGAGACCAAAACTAATATTTCTCGACGTTTTGTGGTGATCAATCCAGAATGGACAAATTTATTGTTAAAATACAAAAATTTAAGAGTAGCGACAAATAAACGTTTCTTTTTGACCTACAGAAACCGGAAATGTATTAATTCACCTATTGGTCTTAATACAATTGGCAAAATACCTTGCTCTGTGGCACAGTACCTTCAGCTAGAGGCTCCACAGGCCTACACTGGTCATTGCTTTCGAAGAAGTTCAGCTACTTTACTTGCAAACAACGGTGGCGATTTACTGACTCTTAAAAAATTTGGCGGTTGGAGATCTTCAAGCGTGGCCGAAGGTTACGTCGATGACTCTGTGCAGAGTAAAATTAACGTAGCTGAAAGATTGATGCAACCAGCTCCGGGACCTTCATCTCAAGTTGAAAACTATACAATCTCTGAAACTCTTAATGTGTCGCACACTATCACTATCACACTCAAAATATCTAAACCCGATGCGGTGGAAAGTTCGGGAATTTGCATTTCAAATTGTACTAATTGTACGATAAATGTGTACAATAATAACCCTGCTTAAGTCGATGTAGATCGTTCACAATAAATAATTATGTATTGATTTATTTATGACAGTGTTTTTTTGCCGTTTTCCCGGTCTACTAGACCGGGAAATACGGATTTCCGGTTGTCAATAGAGTGCGTCAAATGTCACTTTCGAGGCGGTGAGTTCAAAAAGAGATTTTTCAATCATCTCGCTGATTTCTCAATTATATTTGATGTCTCTACAGACTTCGCAAAAATTATCAAATTTCTGGAGATTTTTTAATATATCCAAAGATTTCCCAATAAAAAATTGCTATTAAAAACTCCACTTTTTAATGGAAATAATAAGCATTTTTACAAAAAATAAAAGTGACTAAAGAGAATTAAGAACTCTTCTATGTTCTCTATGTTTCATAATCTAAATATTTATAAATATTTAAATAAATGTCAAGACATATTTAAATATTGTCTAATTTCGAGAGATATTTTCAATCATTTCCCTGATGTCTCAATTATATTTGAGGTCTCTACAGACTTCGCAATAATTATCAACTTTCTAGAGATATTTTAATAAATCCAAAGATTTCCCAATAAAAATTGCTTTAAAAACTCCACTTTTTGAAGGAAATAATAAGCATTTTTACAAAAACTAAAAGTACCTAAAGAGAATTAAGAACTGTACTATGTTCTCCATATTTCATAATCTAAATATTTTTAAATATTTAAAAAAATGTCAAGACATATTAAATATTGTCATATTTCGAGAGATTTTTCAATCATTTCTGATTTCTCAATTATATTTGAGATCTCTACAGATTTCGCAATAATTATCAAATTTCTGGAGATTTTTATTAAATCTAAAGTATCTCAATAAAAAAATGCTATTAAAAACTCCACTTTTTAAAGGAAATAATAAGCATTTTTACAAAAAATAAACGTGACTAAAGAGAATTAAGAACTCTACGTTCTCTATGTTTCATAATATAAAATAAAATATATAATATTTCTGTGCTTTGTTTTACTTGTCCTATGACTCAAATATTAGGTGACCCACGAG
Source organism: Othius punctulatus (assembly GCA_951805005.1). Classification (NCBI taxonomy): domain Eukaryota; kingdom Metazoa; phylum Arthropoda; class Insecta; order Coleoptera; family Staphylinidae; genus Othius; species Othius punctulatus. The sequence goes on from OX638141.1 coordinate 18,063,892, forward strand.
TGAGTTTAAAAAAAAAATATATATATATATATATTTATTTTTGACCCACTAGAAAAAGAGTCTATTGGCAAGCTGTTTGGTATGGGGGTAAGGGGGCAGATGACCAGATCATATCGCGAAATTTCAGGCAATTATTAAATTTGTGTTACACAACAAAAATACAATGTTAATATACACTCAAAAAGTTCTAAGAAAACTAGTTTTACGTTTGTATTTACAAGTATATCTTTAACTCGAATAAAAAAGGAGCTGGACTTTATCTAAATGTCCCGTGGAGGTAATAAACTAGAGCTGGACAAGTTTTCATACTTGACAGTGCAGCAAAGTTTATTATTATCTCTTGCAGCTCGCATTGTTGGGAAATTCCGAAAGATTTTTTTCCCATTGCCCTATTTATGTAATGGATATCTTAGCGCTTACTCTACAAACTAAACATCCCCCAATTTACCGCTCGCCCCAAAAATTCGCCGCGAACGTCGCAGTAACTCGCTCAGCCTAGTCGTAAATTGCGCCCGGCCTTTTCCCACCATCCTCGGCCGCCGTGCCGCCCCCTCGCCGCATCCGCCACCCCCGAAAATATCGCATTAAGGCCGATATTTACGGCCCGGCGCAGACAATAAATAATTACGTTTAATGTGGAAATAACAAGGGCATAAATATCGCGGAATTTAGATTTACCGTCCGCCGCTTTTCAATTAGCCACACGATCCTTCCTGAAGGAGAAAGCCGAGCCGTCGGGGGAGGAGGCCCGAAGAAAAAACCACCGCCCGGCACTTGTAACGGAACCATTTCGCCAGGTGGATGTGCAATTACCAGGGGTTAGATGGGAGACACATCGCGTGTCCCCTGTGCATGAGGAACAGTGCACTGCTGCGCCACTGCCATTGGGGTAGAGGCATTATCCTCGTTAAATGTCATTAAAAGTACGTCCGTCTGGAAAATTGGCGAGTTTCGGGAGAGTTATTTCATGGAGTGCGGCGAGAATCAAGGGGGGGCAGTGCATGTGAAGTTGGAAATTTCAATAACACAAACGCAAACTGAAATAGCGGATAATTAAGTAGGGGAGGAAGGTCGTTACGATGAATATATTCCACTCGGCACATCCACCAAAATTACATTCAACTTATTTTGCTGTAAACTAACAGCCTCTAAACAATTTCTTCACTTCCTTTCTACTCCTAAAATATATATGCCGCAATACAATCACATTGAATAGGTTGCATATCTTTGAATATAAATTCACAATTTTCACATACAGGGTGTCCTAAAAATAGGGGACAAGCTCAACAGCACAGCACTGAGCAATGACCACTAAGTCCTTAAAAAGCACAAAAAAATTGAAATGTGAAAAAACATGAAAAAGCATAAATCATAGATGAGTGTCGTCACATAGTGTGTATTTCAACATTTTTTTAAAAGTAATTAATGTTTTGAAATAATTAAATACGCTAATAAAAATGGAAATATACAAAAGATTATTTAAAAAATATATAAATAAACAACTTAACACATGATATGCCTTTATTTACTTCTAGAAGCCCTTCTAAACTTGCTGTAATGTTACACCTTTGACAAGCAATATTTCGAAAAGTATAGCCCAAGGATTTTGTTGTTGTATTTTGTAAGGAATTAGTTACTATTTCCGAGTGACGTGTTGTTGGAGCTTGTCCACTATTTTCGGGACACCCTATATACACTTGTGAAGTTTGCAACTTGGGTGTTTAAATAATTATTAATTTTTGGCGGTTTTTTGATCTTATGTTAGATACAGATATATTTTAATAATGATTTCCATCAGATTTAGTGTTACGAGTAGGTATATAGTAAATATGAAGTAAGTAGACATTTTTTCGAATATGGTCTCACTCTTGAATGTTTGTTTTTTTATACATGTTTATTCCGCGGTATTTCCGCACCTACACTTAACCTCCAGACAGTATGCATATGTATAGATTTAATATAAAAGAAAACATTCGGTGTTTAAATGAACAGATATTTTTAATGTGAGGTATATTGATGTCATTTATTCAATAAACTGATTGTATTATTATTATTATACAGAGTTAAACTGAATTTCTTGGCCAAACTTGTGTACTTGTGGGGTACTCTATTTCAATAATGAACATAGTAGTCTCACTTTTAAATGTTTTCCATAAATGTTTAATCTCATGTATTTCCGAAAGAGAGGAAAGGAATTGAATTTGAGGGTAGTGATTCTGGGTTAGGACATGACTCCCCCTCTGTATTGGGGTGGTGAGAGGGAGTCAAGGCTCGCGTGGGCAGGGTTGCTTCCCTGAAGTAGACTTATTCCTGCTGGGGTTGCAAAAAGTATCTACCCGCTACCCTAGAACTACCAGAGTGAACTAACCGAAGAAGCATCTGGCAGGAAGATATGGAATGAAATGGGAAAAGTTAGCTTGCATTTCAAGTAGTTAATAAAGTCTCCTGTATTGCTTAGTAAAATATTAAGCACCAACAACTAAAGTATGCCCATATAATTATAAGATTTTGAATAATGATATTACTATTGAAAAAAGTGGCTATTCGCTCTGAGTATCTCTGTTTAGTGAATAACAGAGAAATTATTATTATATTAAATGTTCATGAAATTTTTATAAATCATATTTTATAAAGTTCATAGAACTTGTAAGAATTTACAGAACATTTACAAAAATTTAAAGAAATTTGGAAAAATGAGATGATATCTTTAGAAAATGTAAAAAGCGTTCAAAATGTTTATAAAAATGTATGTATCCAATTTACAAAACTGTATAAAACTGTGTGAAAGTTTTACAAAAAATGTTTAATCTGACTAATGGTAGGTACTTTATAGATTTTGTTTAAAAATGGGAGAATTACAGATGTGATCATTTTATAGAAACAAAATCATAAATTTCTTCAAATATTGTGGAAGTATACGGAAAATTAACAAATATTTCAAGAGGAGTATAAAATTTGGGCAAGATTTACAAACCGTCGAGGAAATTTTCCAAAAAAAATCATTAGGTGCGTTTAGTGTTTACAAAAATATAAGTACCCAAGTTACAAATTAAATATTATTTGTAAATTTACAAAACCTTGTCGAGAAATTGCAAAATATAGTATAATCTATGATACTTCATTGAAGAAAAAAATATAGAAAGGTTTACAAAAATTTCAAAGAATTTTCAAATTATTGTGGACATTTTACACTAAAATCATGAAATCTGTTAATAATAATTGTATGTGCCAATTTACAAATTAAATACTATTGCAAAATCTTCATTACATTCTGGAGGTTTTTCAAAATATACTTAGTTAAATATGTGTTCTATATGTGAAAATTAAAAAAAGGATACAAAAATTAAAAGGAATAATAATTAAAACTTTGTGGAAATTTTGCAAAAAAAAAACAGGAAAATGTTGAGAAAATTTACAAACCGCTGAGGAAATTTTCCAAAAAAATCATTAGGTATGTTCATTGTTATGATTGATTGTTATACAGGGTGGGTCGTGAGGTACGGACCAAACTCCAGGAGTATATTGTACACGTGAAAATAATTTTAAAAAAATCATATGTTGTTATCCGATTTTCATTTGTTTTCAAGTTATAGTTTCAAATCTTGAATATACAAATGTAGTGTTTGTTTACGGTTTTTGTAATGGGAGTGCTACAGCTGCTGTTGAAAGATATTGTGAACGGTTTCCACATCAGAAAACTCTGGATAAAAATGTATATAAAAATGTATTTATCCGACTTTTCAACAAACTGTTCGAAACTATCACTTGAAAACAAATGAAAATCGAATAACAACTTTTGAGTTTTTTTTTTAAATCATTTTTACGTGCACAATACACTCCTGGAGTTTGGTCCGTTCCTTCCGACTCACCCTGTATAGGTATGTTAAAGATTAGTGGCGAATTCACAAAACCTTGTGGAGGTTTTACAAATCTGTGATACTTTATGAAAAAAAAAAAAAAATAGAAAAGATAGACAAATAGAGACAAAAATTAAAAAGAATCTTCAAATTAATGAGGAAATTTGACAAGAGAGTCAATAAATCGGTTCAATGTTTATAAAAATCTATGTACCAATGAACAAATTAGGTATTAGCGCAAAAAATATATTTTACAATACACAATTTCACGTCACCAATGTTTATAAAGTGTTACATTTTTTACATGGAGGTTTTTCAAATTATAGTGTAATAAATTTACTTTATAGAAATGAAAACAAAATTAAGAGGATTGCAAAAATGAAAGGAATAATAATTAAACCGTGAAATTAAAAAAAAATGTTCTGAATGTAAAAGTTGCAGAAAATTAACAAATTGTTACAGAGCATTATAAAAATTTTGAGAAAACTTACAAACCCCCGAGGAATTTTTCCCAAAAAATCATTAATTATGTTCAATGTTCTTTATAATATATGTAAACAATTTACAACTAAAATACTAGTGCAAAATTTTCCCAAAAAATCATTAAATATGTTCAATGTTCTTAATTATATATGTAAGCAATTTACAACTAAAATACTAGTGCAAAATTTTCAAAACCTTGTAGACGTTTTAGAAAACATTGTTTAATCTATTCATAGCCCATAAAATTTTAACAAAAATTCATAAAATGGTGGAAGTTTATAGATCAATTACAAAAACTTCAAACAAAAAATTGATTTTTATTCATAATATCAAATATTTTTCTAATTTTCTAATACCGTCATTATCAATTTTCGTCACAACTTAATTACAATCACAACACTAATTGTAATTTATAGAAAATAGGAAAATATTAATATTAATAGAATCAAAAATTATGAGGATTTGTAAATTATATGGGACTTTTAAACCATCGTGGAAATTTTCCATTGCTTCCAATTTTCCGTTGTGGAGAAAATTATAAACAAGGGATGTTTGTACAATACAATACAATCCTTTATTTGACACGCAAGCGTGTGAAGTCATACATGGAAATACAAAATCAAGAGTGATTGACTGTCTAATCGTAGAATTAATAATAATAATAATAATTAAGTTTAAGGTTTTATCCATAAGTTATTAGTTATTTATTTTTCGTAATACTATACTATACGTTTTATCAGAACTAAAAAAGCGCTGTAATGTCATGTTAAACGGTGAGCGGCCGTTAAGAATTCTTAACGGACGCCGGCCGTTAAGGGGAACGCACGCCCACCATGGTTAAACAATTCAAATTTAAAGTTCCTCAGGCCATGATTGACAGATGCCTGTCAGCCATTGTAAATAGTTGCATAGTTAGTTGCCGGTCCGTCAAAATGGATAAAGAAAACTTTGAAATTAATGCCGAGATATTGGAGGCAGCATCAGCTGCAAGTATTGACTTGCTGCCTAAAAAAACGAAGAAACAATATCAGAAACAGTATGAAGATTTTTCACAGTGGCGCAAAAATAAACAGATTAAATTGGTGAGTGAAGATGTACTACTAGTCTATGTAAAGGGAAAATCAGAAATTTATTCTCCTACATCTATGTGGACTAAATATTGCTAAAATATTCGTATTACGAAACATCTTGAACGACACCCGGCCGATATGATATGCAAATAACAGACTTGGTTGAAGTATATAAACCTCGGCTGCTATTTGCTCCGCTTCGCCTCGGTTTAAAAACTTCCTCCTGCGGCCGTAATTTGTTGCATATCGGCCTAATGACGTTAATAACTATTTTGTAATACCTCTGTGTTATTGACATTTATCAGTACTGTCTGCTTGATCGATATGACAGGCGTAAAGGCCTTGGCCGTTATAATAACGGCCGTGGACGTTATTTAAATGACAACGCAAATTTATGAGCAATAAAGTCTTCATATTCTTTCTCATACCTGCTGCTGCTGTTTTGGGGAAGTAAATCGATTGTGGCAGCATTTGCTTCATTTAGTACATCTTCGGGGATACCACAAAACGAAGAACTTTGCACATCTGACATTATTTTTCTAATTTCCGGTATTTTTCGGTATTTGAACCGTTGATGTTGCTATGGTATCAAATTCCGCCTGGATAACTAGTTTATTAATTTTGAAATTTAATATTGATAAATTGACCAGTTTTTGTAATTTAGGTATTACAAAAAGTATCGAACAACATACGGCCGATATGCAAATAACAGGCTTGGTTGAATATAAACCTCGGCTGCCCTCCGCTCCGCTTCGCCTCGGTTTACAAACTTCAACCCGCGCCTGTTATTTGCTACATATCGGCCTAATGGCGTTATATACTATTAAGTGATAGCAAATTGTTTTACGTCAACGTGCAATTGTAATTCTTGGTAACTGATAAATTTCATTTATTGGCAATTGTAGCGTTATTTATATATTAAAGGGGTACTTATATGGTATCATTATAAAGCTAATGTTATTGCCTATTAGAAATAATTAAATTATACAGGGTGTTCCGGTAAAGAAAATGAAGCTTATAGCTTTCACGTGTTTATTTGATTTTCAATTGATCATCTGACATTAGGATTAAATAAGGACAAAAAGTACTAAAACTTTTTTGTAAACTTTTTTTTTCTATCTATATTAATAACCGAGATATTTGTTGTGTCACAATAAATCAAACAGACTGTATATTGTAAAGAACAAAATATAAACACTGGATGGCTAAATATTGTGGCTTTCAAGGGGTTCTATATTATTAATGTCTCGTGATATAAAATATCTCATTAAAATTAATATGGCTGCTTGAAAAGCCACACCGTATTTCATGCTTTTAACTGGACGGTTATTAATTTTAATGTTCCAGGTGAACCGTTAAGAGATCAAGCGCGATCCACGTGTTTTATGGCTGGCGATTATATTTTCTTGTTGGCGCGATTTTCTTAAATTACAGCATCGCGGAATCGCAATCGCCGCCTGTTTGCGGATTTAATCGCGCGCTTTTTAACCCACCGGGCCAATTGGGGGCGGCGTCGACGTCGTTTGGTTTCCAGGCGGCGGTTACTGGATGGGTTCCGTGTTCCCGTACAATAAACACGTCGCCATCTCACCTGTCAGGGAAGAGGGAGCGATTGCGCTAATAACGGATGTTCCCGGCCTCCAATTTTTCGCGTTCTTCCACCGCCCCCGCTGACGCGGCCGTGTCAGGCGTGACTGCCGGCAGTTTCACCCGCCGTCGCCAGTTTCGTTTTACATGAAAAGGAACACATAAAAATCCGATGGGAAACATCGGATATTAAAATCCGCGAGGGCCGCGAACACAATTTAGGCGGCTCGGGTTTCTTCCTGTTGCTGGATTTACTGGTCGTAAAAACCGTCCTCCGTGCACGCGCTCGCCCCCAACCGCCCCCTGCCACCCCCGCCGCCCTGATGTAAAGTATCAGCGGGCGACGGTGCCGCCCCCCGCGCGGCCCTATCCCCAGAAATTAGCGGGGATCGTATTTTTATATTTTCGCGGGGGCGGCGAAAGAGGAGCAATCGTAAAAAGCAGCAACTACCCCTACATCGTTGTTCGATTATGCGGTAAACGGGGAATGTTTTAATTAATAATCACGTGAGAACAAATAGTGCGTGTCTGCAGGAATCAAGTTTATTGTATTACGTTTTTGTAGCTGCATAAAGTTTTAATGGACAAATTAACCGGTTTAAAATCGTTAAAATAAATGCCGCATTTGCGCCCCGATCGTAATTTTTGCACGCGGAAAGTTGCCAGACTAATTAGGGAACAGGAACGTTCACAGTTACAGAACTAGCAATAAAAACGGTAACATTCATTAAACTTGTGGCGTATTTAGTATTTAAATCGGCGACCTATTAAAACTTAAAACGCTTCAAATCCACTCGCAAGAACTACAACCCTTTGTGCATTCAATTCATACAATAACTTGATCAATCCAATATTACATTCATCGACCCCAAAAATGCATCCTGCGCACGCGTTTTAGCTGTCTGCTAATCTACATCAACTCATATGAGAGGACCAGAGAGAGTGTTGGTAAGTATACCTTGTAAAAAATACTTAAATACCTTTTCTTCACAAATTTTGAGAAGATTTTTTGTGAAATTTAAAAACTGACTGCGCACCAATCTTAACGGTTTAATAAGCTCTCTTGTAATCCTTATGGAGTTTCTGGCCCAGTAATCTCATAGCTTCTCTACTGTCATCACTTAAATTTAGAAACACCGTTTCCTATGAGCTATTTTTATACACCATGGTACTGATAAAAAAGTGATTGTTTTTTACGGTCCGGATCTGTAAACCGCACCTTTCCCTGTGCGAACAGTTTCGGCGTTTCTTGCGGGGGCCCTAATGAAATAATGGCCGTGAGGGGGAGGGGGCGTTCCGGGCGGCTGAATAAATCGAATAATAAAGTTCTGCGGGGAAACTTTTTGATATATAACGTTCCCTGGGGACGCGCAGGTCGGGGGATCCAGGAACGCGAACTTAAATTTTAACAAATCGCCCGACTTTATAAACTCGAGTAAATAACGTCACCGGCTTGACGACGTCATCGGGAAATTACCCCGAGCTTTTAACTTTCGGATCCGATCCAATCAAGTGGCAGATTATTTTAAGGCCGGTAAGTGGTAACTTCGAATGCGGCACGTTGAGTCAAACAAATGCCTGTGCAAGGGCGCAAATATGGCGATAAGTTACTGGATGACATGTACACATATACTTTGTTTCATCAATTTTTATTTTTTTCGTAATACTATACTGTTATACCGTTTTATCAGAACTAAAAAAGCGCTGTAATGTCATGCTAAACGGTCAGCGGCCGTTAAGAATTCTTAACGGACGCCGGCCGTTAAGGGGAACGCACGCCCACCATGGTTAAACAATTCAAATCCCTCATTTGTTTTATATCCAATGTAAAAATAAGAAAATCTAAGGAGATTTGAAAAAAAAACACTTGGTATAAGTTTCACAATTATTTTCATAGAAATAACTCTACAATTGTTTTGTAGTTTTACTTACAACAACACATCAAGCTTGTCTCTTAATTTGTCTATTGTTAATATTAAGAGGGATTGTAATATATAGTGCACAATTTGAAATTTTAATTTGGTATACATTTGCTCTTGAAAATGGTTTAACTATTTAAACAATTGCAGAGTTTTTTCTATTAAAAAAATTTAGTCTTCGTTTGCTCTTGAAAATGGTTTTATTACCAAAACAATTGTAGAGTAATTTCTATTAAAAAAATGTGAAACTTATACTAACTGTTTTTTTCTAAATCTTCTTAATCAATATATTTCACCAAGTGATTACCACACACACATTGAATATAAATAAGAAAATCTGTTAATATTTTTGCCTGAAACAAATAGAATCTGTCGAATTTTTAACTTCAAACTGTCCAAATCTGGCAAACTTTCAACTGAAATAGTTCAAACCTGTCAAATTTTTAATTGCAACGATCCATCCTGTTAATCTGTCTAAATCCTTCAAATTTTCATTTGCAAACATCCAAATCTATAATTTTTTTAATTCCAGCTGTCATATTTTGTGAAATGTTCAATTGCAACTGTCAAAATCTGTCGAATATTTAACAGCAGAATATTATTTAGAACAGCCCAAATCTATCAGAGTTTCAATTGCAACTATCAAAATCTGTCGTATTTTTAATTTTAAATATTCAAATCTGTCAATTTTTTAATTGCAAGTATACAAATATCTCAAAATTTTAATTGCAACTATACAAATATCTCAAGTTTTTAACTGGCACCGTCAAAATCTGCCTAGTTTTCAATTGTTTATGTCAAAATTGTCATCTTTTTGACTGTAACTGCCAAATGTGTGATGTTTTTTTCACCAGCTATGAAACTCCGTACAATTTCTAACTGTAACTGCCAAAATCTGCCAAATTCTTTAAATTTACAATAGTGACTGTCATATTCTGTAAAATTCAAAGTTCCAAGTGTAAAAACTTGTAACATTTTCAACGGCTACTGTCAGAATCTGTATTCTTTTAGATCCAGGTTCGTGCGAATATGTGGAAATATGTCAAACTCCCTATAGATACGGTCAAAATATATGGAAACAAAGCAAAAAAAGAAACAAAAAAACTCAAACAAACATGGTTATGTTTCATATAAAATTTAATAGTGTTATACATAAAAAACAAGCCACGGTTTAATGGTGGTTTAATCTTAGTAACCTTGGCAACCCTTTGTAAAACACCACCAAACCAAAGCTTAAATTTTTATGAATAACGCTGTCAGAGATTTTCACGATGTTCACGACAAAATTTTACGTTTTGATGATATAATCTCCATTGATTTTGACAATTTCTGTTAAAAATAGAAGAGATATTGACAGCCACAGTTAAAAAATATGATAAGTTTTAACAGTCACAGTTGAAAATATAACAAATTTTAGCAACTAATGTTGAAAATATGTGAAATATTGACAGTTATAGTTGAGAAGATAAGAAAAAGTGGGCCACGTTGAAAATATGACCAATTTTGACAGTTACAGATGAAAATATAACTAATTTTGACGGTTGTAATTGAAAATACCACCCATTGTTTGTTCCAGAGTATTTCGAATTTAACAGCCTATTAGCTCAAATCACTTTTTCACATTTTTTGCAAACATTTCATAGTATAACCCTACTAAAAATCTAAACCAGTGAAAAGTACTTAAATTGCTCTACAAAATTATACAGAGCAATAGAAAAAGTTGTCTGTCACGTCATAAGAAATAAATGAAGGTTTAAAAACCTATTAGCTTAAATCACTTTTTCACATTGTTTGCAAACATTTCATAGTATAACCCTACTAAAAATCTAAACAGGCGAAAAGTACTTAAATTGCTCTGCAAAATTATACAGAACAATTAAAAAGTTGTCTGTGACGTCATAAGAAATAAATTAAGGTTTAAAAACCTATTAGCTTAAATCACTTTTTTACATTATTTGCAAACATTTCATAGTATAACCCTACTAAAAATCTAAACCAGTGAAAAGTACTTATAAATTGCTCTACAAAATTATACATAGCAATTAAAAAAGTTGTCTGTGACGTCATAAGAAATAAATTAAGGTTTAAAAACCTATTAGCTTAAATCACTTTTTTACATTATTTGCAAACATTTCATAGTATAACCCTACTAAAAATCTAAACCATTGAAAAGTACTTATAAATTGATCTACAAAATTATACATAGTAATTTAAAAAGTTGTGACGTCATAAGAAATAAAAGAAGGTTTAAAAAAAAGTGCATTAACTTCTAGCTAAGACTGTCCCAATATATATGTTTGTTGCTGGTTACATAATAACTGAAGTCGCTACAGTTTTGGGCGCTTTTTATAGAACACACTGTATATTATTATGTTTTTGGCTATCCCGTGTAATTTGAAACATTTTTTCTAGAGATGTATGTACAGTCATGCTCACATAAATCTAGTACAAACAATTTGACATGCTATATAAAATTGCTATTGTAACCTAATTTCTTGTACTAGATTTATGTGAGCATTACTGTACCTATACCTATATTTTTTACTTTCTGAGATCAGAATTAAATTCCAAGATTTTGACCTCAAAAATACGTTATGAAAAATGGCTCAATTTCTCTTACAAATAAGATAGAAACGGAAAATTTATCTCGATTTATACTTAAAAGGTACCTATATTTTGCAGCTGAAAATTTTGACAATTAGTTATTCAAAAATATCATAAGTGCCCACTAAAATTAAGCGTATTTCAGTAATTTTGAAATGAATGACATACTTTATATCTCATAGAGCAATTTGCGTGACAATTTACTACACAAAAAGTATGTTACAACCATATTCTCGAAATATGTAGTTGAAATATTTCGAAAATCGAATTTCTGCATTACGTAGTTTAAAAACGTTAAACACGCATACACACGTATGCGTTGTGTATGAAGTTTATCAAAACTACAGTTAAAATTGCAATTTCCAATCAATTTTGATAGCTGAAATTTGAGAATTATAGTCACATTTTGTCATCTGTCGTACAAATTTATGAACTACTGTTAAAATCTACAAGCAGCTATTGAATTTGATAATTGGTATTGGAATTTAATAGTTTCTGTAAAAATACAGTTGAAAGACCTGGGTTCGAGCCCCACTACAGGTAATACATTTATACTGAGAAACTAGTGCCATTCGCCGTTGGGAGCTCATTAACGGCGCTCTAGAGATCGGGGGGCGAATTTCTAGAGTAACAAGCCCTAACTCAATACACACACTTACACAAAATACACGGCAGAAGGACCCCCGTTGGTCGATAGCCAGTTAGGGATAATATCCCTAACAAATACAGTCACCACTACTACTACAGTTGAAAATTTGCAAATTTGGATGAATTTTGATAGTTACTATTGAAATTTGGAGTCAAAATTTTATATATTTCGTCCAGAGTTATTTGCGTTGAGTTTATGGTTTATTAGTATTGAGTTAACATGAAGTTTATGAAAAACTACAGTTAAAATTGCAATTTCCAATCAATGTTGATAGTTGAAATTTGATAATTATAGTCAAAATTTGTGAATTGCTCCTAAAATCTACAAACATCTATTGAATCTGATAATAAAGTGACAATTGTTATTGGAATTTAACAGTTTCCGTAAAAATACAGTTAAAATTTTGCAAATTTGGATTAATTTTGATAGTTACTATTGTAATTTGCAGTCAAAATTTTATATATGTCGTCCACAGGTATTTTCGTTGAGTTTATGGTTAATATTATCGTTGAGTTTATGGTGTATTGGTATTGAGTTAACATGGAGTTTATGAAAAAATACAGTTAAAGTTGTAATATCCAATCAATTTTGCCAGTTGAAATTTGATAATTATAGTGAAAATTGCAAATGTGTCGTCCGAATTTTCAAATTAATGCTAAAATAGCAAACAGCTATTGAATCTGATAATAAAGTGAGAATTGTTATTGGAATTTAACAGTTTCTGTAAAAATACAGTTAAAATTTTTAACGCATACACACGCATAATAGTTTGCGAAACATATTTATCTTCCGTAAATTTAATGTTATCTTTAAACTGATAATTGATCAAATGTACAGAATAATTGTACAATATAATATATTTACATAAAACTGATTACACGATGGTCTAGGAAAACAGTACTAGGAAAACAGTACTCAATACAATATCTACGAAAAACTGTTTTTGCACAAAAAATAAATATTGCATGATATACGTGTTTACAATGTTTTTTGTGTTTTGAGTTAAATTATTATAAAAATATGCAAAAAAATCTAAAAAAGTGCAAAAATATGGAAAATATGTAATTTTTTTTTATAAAATAAATGTCGAAATATGCTTTACATATGTAAAATCATAACTATCTCCGCTCTACTTATAACCTTTGTTGGGTTTTACATATTTTTCCAATCTGGATATACAGGGTGAGTTTTTTCTAATCCGAAAAAACTCACCCTGTATATTTCCTAAGTTATCCGCTTTTATGTTTGTAGGGTTCTTTTCCACGTACTCCATCCATATTTTCATGGGTCGTGCTTTTGGTTTTCCAATATTAAGGATGCCGTTCGAGAGTTTTCTTAACGTTTGCACATTCTTTATAAATAGTGGACCTAGTCGTTATTAAGTAAATTGTGGTAGAGCCTAATGGGTCCATTTAACGATAAGAGCAATTTGTACAATTTAAGTTAATGGCATTGATATTTTTTGTGGGCAGATGTAATCACGTATGAGAGGAAAACAATTACTTAAAATCGACTTGTTTCGTCTAGCCCCGGACCGCAGTTTTTCGCCGACTTCGTTGGCCGCCGTGACGAGAATATAAAGAGCCCCCGAATGGGGTTGGGGGGCATAAAATGCAGTCGGATGCAGCAGACACCCACCTAAAGCGCGCCGGATCCGCATTTACGGCCGCCCTGATCGATGCCCGGATTTAATAAAGGGGCCCGCCGACGGGGGCGGCGGTGGGCCGCCCCCCTCGCGTCCGTCTCAATCCCGCCGTAATGGAGCCAGTAAAGCGGATAAGGGGGCCCCATTTTAATAATCTACGGCAATCGCTTTATTCTCACCTGGCGCTGCGAATTTCCATGCCGCCGCGGCCCGCTGAAATCGAAGCCGCCCGCGCGGCTCTAGTCTTTTTGGGGCGATAAAATTTTTATGTGCCCGTAAATTCGGATGGCTGAGCCACCGGCGCCGGTTACGCTAATAACGCTCCCAGTAAACCACGGGGTATCCGGCCGAAATTGCCGGATGCACGGGTAAAGGCGCAATCAGGGCGCCATCCATCAAATGCCCTAATTTTATAATAGAACTTTAAAGTTGATATTTTCGTCTCTATTTTCATCGCTTCGACTGATATCACCACGATTTGGACAGCAAAGAGTCCCAAGGCAAGTAAAATGAGATGAAATGGAAAAAGCCCCAGTATGCTGTTATGATTTACATTATTTTGTTATTAGTTGATTAATTATGTCCGTAATTCTTTTTTTTTTAATAATTCGCGGAAAACTGATTGGGCGTTCTTTTTACCTAATTAATTTGCTAAAATTAATAGCGAGAATTTTTTCCTCTAAAATTTGAAATGGTTATCAATTAATTTTGGGGGGAAAATAATGGTGGAGGCGCCGGGTTAAGAACTTTTGATTGTAATTTTTGTACGGTAAAATTATTTTTGTGTAGTTTTTGTGGGTGAGGGTTGAAGGTAGGTAATATTTTGAAGTGGACCACCGGTGAAAAAAGGTTGAGAAATATTTTTGCGCAGCAACAATGACACAACTACAAAAAATGAAATTTTCAGGAGAGACGAAAAACGAATGTAATTATCGAGTATTATAAATTCGCAGAAACTCATTAGGCGTTCTTTTGACCTAAGTAATTTACTAAAATTATTGGCAACAATTTTTGTCCCTAAAATTTGAAATTATTATCAATTAATGTAGAAAACAAATATGGTGGATGCGCCGGGTTAAGTAAGTTTGATTGCAATTTGTATACGATAAAATTAGTTTTGTGTAGTTTTTGTGGGTGGGGGTAGGGGGCAAGTAATATTTAGAAGTGTGCTACCAGTAAAAAAAGGTGGAAAAACATTTTTGCGGAGCAATAATGATGCTAAATGAATTTTTCAGCAGAGTCGAAAAACGAGTGTTAATTATTCACTATTACGAAAAACGATTGTTAATTATTGAGAATTACTAACTCAATATTTAACAATTGTTTTTCGTGTTAAGTGTTAGTGTTAATTATTGAGTATTACAAACTCAATAATTAACAATCGTTTTTCGTGTTAAGTGTAAATGCTAATTATTGAGTATTATGATAAACGATTGTTAATTATTGAGTATTACAAAGTCAATCATTAACAATTGCTTTTCGTAATACTCAATAATGAACACTTATTTTTAATCAAATAAGACTATAAAATATTAGGGTTGCCAGTTAAAAAAAGTCGATAACGTCATAACATAAAAACAAATCGTGACACAAATTTTACATTTACATGAAACTATGCATTTATTCATCATATTTTTCATCTTAACAACTATCATATTTATCATTTTTGCAATTGATTACTCAAGTTTTTCATCTTGACAACTAACTTATTTGTCATTTTTGCAATTGATTACCCTTTTTTTTAATTTTGACAACTAACTTATTTGTCATTTTTATTACCCAATTGATAGTGATAACCCAATTGTTTCATATTCACAATTAATATATTTGAAATTTGGAAATCGATTGCGGACTCGGAGGGACTAATAATGTAGCCTTATAAAGGATGGACACCATTTTTGAGACACCTTTTATAATAAATATTCTGAAGTTGCTTTTTATGAATTTTGTAGACTCTTTTAAAAATCATTCGCTAGTATTTTGTGATCTTTTTCGTTACTTGTAAAGTTGGTTGATATAATGGTCACTGTTTATTATCCATGAGGTTATTTTGATGTTTTCAGTTTTGAAAAATTTGTTTTTTTCAAATCTATTTATATTTTAACTGAAAAATTTTGGAAATTTAACATTACACAATTTTTTAGGTAAAAAAAATTTTGTTAGAATTTGTTATATAGAAATATATCTTTAGAGAACTCCTGGAGTATATTTTGAAATAATTATTAATAATAATGTATTAACTGAAAGCTCAAAATTTTAAAACCTTCTAACGCTTTTTTGACGAACTACGAAATATTTATAAAAATTATTCAAATCTGAATATTATTACACTCCTTATTTCGAGAGATTGAAACATTCTCGACAATATTGGTGATTTGTGAAAACTATATGGTACTCTCATGAATAAAAGATTATTATTTTCAATTCCAATTTTCTTTTCCCATTCGCATTATTAAAATGCTCATTATATATATATATATATATATATATATATATATATATATATATATATATATATATATATATATATATATATATATATATATATATATATATATAAATATATTGAATCTCACCGTTAAAACTACACTTTAATCGAATGGGTGAATAAAATGTTTACATTTTCACTTTATTCTTTAACCATCTATATATTATTCTATAACCATTCACAACGTGAATAAAATAAAGAAAATTATTCACATTATGCTGCAAGGAAAATATCGATACGAATATTTCGATAGTAGAAAACGCAGTTTGAAAATTTCAGTGAAATAAATATTAATAGTGACAACTATTAGATATTTTTAGCTGAAATTAATTTAGTTATTTTTGACCAAATAAACGTATATTACAGAGGGGGGTGAATATAACCCTGCAAAATTTTAACTGGATATGCTATGAGCATTGACAATAAAAATATATTTTTGTACCTTAGCTACTGATTTAAGTGGTCAAAAAAAAATGAAAACATAAAAACAAACCTTTATTTAGTAATTTAAGTTACTATACTTTTTACTTTATTTTTAGCAGAACATTACTCATTGATCCATCTTTGATCAGATTGTAATAATTTAAGTAAAATACCATTAAGTATTTACCTATTAAAAAAAAATTAAAAAAATAAACACAATCTCCAGAGTGGATCAGTTTACCCCTTTTTGGTCAAAAAAAGAAGGCTGTGGGGAATATTTCCATTGCATTAATTTTAGAATTTGGTTATTTTTGGTACAAAATGAAATTATCATTGACATTGAAATTATTGATTAAAACCTTTATTTAGTAATTTAAGTTACTATACTTTACTTTACTTTAAGCAGAACATTAATCATTGATCCATCTTTGATTAGATTGTAATAATTTTAGTAAAATACCATTAAGTGTTTTGCATAATTAAAAAATAAATAAAATAAAATAAAAACAATCTCCAGAATGGACCAGTTTACCCCTTTTTGGTCAACAAAAGGAGGCTGTCAGGAATATTTCCATTGCATTTATTTTGGAATTTTGTTATTTTTGGTACAAAATGAAATTATCTCGGACATTTTGCACACTTTTCATTGCAATTCATATGGCATTTTATTAATTTTTGTATAATAATAAAACTTTCATGTAAGATCAGCCGAAAATGAAAGGTTTTTTGAGTTTCCTTTACATTTATTACGAAATTTTTATCATTATTTTGAACATCTAAAGTTTTCGTCGCTATTTCTTAATATTTTCAGTACAATATATATCAAATATTCATAAGATTCTAATTAATTACAGCACATTTGTTGTTATTGTATGTCTTGTGTAAGTTTAGGTATTTGATTCAACAGAGGATTTTTCATGGAAATGTTGTTATTGAATTCTGCTAATTTTTGTACAGTGAACTTTCCAGGAATTTCCACGATTTTCATCGTATGTCTTGTGCAAGTTTAGGTATTTGATTCAATATAGGAATTTTCAAGGAAATGTTCTTATTGAATTTTGCTAATTTTTGTACAGTGAACTTTCATGGAAGTTTCATTTCCGGAAAGGTTTTTAAATTTTTCTTTACATTTATTACGAAATTTTGATCACTATTTTGAACATCTGTAGTTTTAGTCGCTATTTCTTAATATTTTCAGTACATTATTTGTCAACTATTTATAAGATTCTAATTAATTATAGCAAACATTGATTTTCATTGTATGTCTTGCGTAAGTTTGGGTATTTGAATCAACAGAGGGATTTTCATGGAAATGTTCTTATTGATTCTGCAAATTTTTGTACAGTGAACTCTACAGGAATTTCAATGATTTTCATCATATGTCTTGTGTAAGTTTAGGGATTTGATTCAATATAGGAATTTTCATGGAAATGTTCTTATTGAATTTTGCTAATTTTTGTACAGTGAAATTTCATAGAAGTTTCGTGGAAAATTATTCATTCCTTGAGTTAGTTCACGCATTATTTAACAATAATATTATTATTGTTAGTATTTAACAATAATTATTTTTACGCATTATTTAACAATAATAAGTATACAAAAGACTTATTTTCATGGAACTAGGTGCTGGAACTGGTTGCTATTAAACTTTGTACAATATAATTTTCATGGAATTTACATGGAGTTTTCATGGAAACGTGTTCAATCTTCGGGCAAGTTTATGCATTTGATTGAGAAGAGGAATTTTCATAAAGATGTACTCATGGTATTGTTAATTTTTGAATTATTATTCAAATTTCAATCCATTTTCATGAAAAATTATTCAATTCGTGCCAAAATAGAAGTGTTTTCGATTTTTCATTGCTTTTATTTCAGAATCTTGTTATTTTTGTTACAAAAATGAAATTACAAAAATGAAAATAATTAATTTAAAAAAAACATCTCCAGAAAGGGTCATTTTGTCCCTTTCTGGCCAAGAAAAGGAGGTTGCGGGGAATATTTCAATTACATTTATTAGAATTTTGTTATTTTTGGTATAAAAATAAAATTATCATGGACATTTTGTATAATTTTCATTGCAATTCTTGCACTAGTGCATTCTAGTGAACGCAAAAATGAAAAGTTTTTAGATTTTTCTTTTTAGATATTATGGTTCATTATAGAATTTTCATAGAATTTTCCTGGAGTTTTCATGGAAACTTGTACAGTCCTTGAGGAAGTTTAGGCATTTGATTTAAAATGTTATTTTTTGAATAATAGAATTATCGTTCAATTTTCATAGAATTTTCATTAAATTCGTGCCAAAATAGAAGTATTATCGATTTTTCATTGTATTTATTTAAGAATCTTGTTATTTTTCTTACAAAAATGAAATAATCGTAGACACTTTGTATAATATGCATTGCAATCTTATGACACTTTGTTAATTTTTGTATAATAAGGAAACATGCATGTCAGTTGTTTAGTTCAAGCAAAAATGAAAAGCTGAAAAGTGTTTAGATTTTTCTTTTCACATATTATGGTTTATTATAGAATTTTCATAGAATTTTCCTGGAGTTTTCATGGAAACTTGTTCAGAAGTTGAGGAAGTTTGGGCATTTGATTTAAAATGTTATTTTTTGAATAATAGTATTATCGTTCAATTTTCATAGAATTTTCATTAAATTCGTGCCAAAATAGAAGTATTATCGATTTTTCATTGTATTCATTTAAGAATCTTGTTATTTATGTTACAAAAATAAAATAATAATGGTCACTTTGTATAATTTTCATTGCAATTTTGATGACACTTTGTTAATTTTTGTATAATAAGGAAACTTGCATGTAAGTTGTTTAGTTCAAGCAAAAATGAAAAGTTGAAAAGTTTTTAGATTTTTCTTTTCACATATTATGGTTCATTATAGAATTTCCCTTGAGTTTTCATGGAAACTTATTCAGTCCTTGAGGAAGTTTAGACATTTGATTCAAAATGTTAATTTTTGAATAATAGAATTATCATTCAATTTTCATAGAATTTCCATGAAAAATTGTTCAATTCGTGCTTACCTAGAAGTTGTTTAGACTTTTAATTGCAATAATTTTTGAGGTATTTTTGTACATGAATAAAAATATGATTTAAATGTTTTAAAATTCCGTTGAAATTCTTATGATAATACATAAGTTTTGTCGAACAATGGAAATTATATTAATTTTTTTCAAGGATTCATGACAAATGAAAAAAAAATGTTTTCCGTAAATTTTCCATCCTGTATTTTTGCCGTTGATTTTTTTTCATTGCATTTCTTATGACATTTTTCAAATTTGTATTCAGGGTGTCCCACGCTAATGGACCATTAAAAGTTTATGGGGTTTATTTTATAGGGAACACTATAACCTTTTAATGGTACATTAGCGTGGGACACCCTGTAAAATAATAGAAATTTCATAATATCTTTTCCCGGATTGCTGAGCTTAAAAAATGAGTTTATGTCCAACACTCCGTGAAAAAAAATCGTAGATGTTTTATCCTGTGTTTTTCTTGGGAAAATTTTTGATACATGATTGTATTTCTTATGATGTATATTTTTTTAATTTGTATGGATCAACAGATATTTCATAATTTTTTTTCACCGATAGTTGGTCATAATAAAATGTTAAACTCAGGGTTTTCTTACTTTTGTTATAACAAATAAGTTCCATCGGGGCTCGTTGCTTACAAAAATTTTACAATCTCGCCTAAAATTTTTCCCACATTGACTCCACTAATTGCGCACATAATATTATTTCTGCGAATATCAATTGGATCGTATTATGCAGAAAGCTGCCTACCCACAAAATATATAAAATGAATTTACACTGTTTTTGTGCATATAAATTTGAGCTTTGTATTATGTTTAAGTCTTAGAAAGATCAGGCTTATACTAAATTGTAAAATGTTGCCATTCTTTTTCACTACGTTTTTAATATTCATTATTTAATTTTGCAGAACGCGACCAACCCACTTAGCTTAGCTTTTATTTATAATTTGTTAAAGATATTTTTATTATTTTCAACAAATTTGTCCAGTTTTATCAACCATATTCCTGAAATTACTTTATTTCGTCTACGAGATTATTATAAATATGCTCTTATATAAATTATAAATAATTATAAATATTATTATATTATACTTATATTATAAATAACTCTATTTTTCTTGCACAGCCAAAAGGAGAGTTTGACAGGGTGCATTATTAATTTTAAAGTTATTGTCGCATCTGAGTAACAAAATTTGTTTAATAACATGGAAATAGCTCCATCAAAATCGTTTACATGTGATTTTCTTAATGAATTAGGTAAAGCACAAATTTTATTACTTAGATTTTTATAAATGCAAATATTTTAATTTATTTTCCAGAAGATAAAGAGAACTATATGCTAGAGCTTACGTATTATAGCAATAGTTCTGTTGAACATGAAACGCTACAAAAAGCAGAAGGTCGTCCACGCAAAGGTCGAAAAAGAAAATTTCCAACCCAAAATCCAGAAGAGAAAACAATTAAGAAAAATAAAAACGAATCGTATTATAACTACAAGGGCGTTGAGGTAAAGTCAAAAGAATTTGTCAATTTCAATTGCACCTGTATTGCAAAAAAATTGTGCCAAATATGTACCTGCTGAAACCCGGGAATCTGAAATTATGAAAACGTGTACGAAAAAACGACCTTGGATAGTCAGTCAAATGGCTGCAGAATATTTTGTGGGAGTTACAAATATTGAAAAAAAATTGTTAATAGGAAAATTACAGATAGCAAGAAAAAAATTAACTGGTTAAAAGTAAGAGAAATAAAAATTGAAAAAGGAGCACATTTTATATTAATGATGAAGGAGAATGAATTTCCAAATCCTTACAAAAAAATTTCGTCTCTAAAATCCGTTCGTGGGAGCCCTTATAAACAAGATATTTTCCAAGACTTGAAATGCAAAACCCATCGCCGAAGGAAAATTACAAAACTTATGCGAAATGCTGCACCTAATCCCGTCAGATGCAAGATTATTTTATGAAAATTGACAAAGTGCCAATATTATTGAAGATGTCGATGACCATAATGTTGAAGAATTGGATTTTGAAATAGATGCAGAATAAAAGCCATAAAGAGATAAAGGTTCGCTTGTTGGTGTATTGTTTAACTAATTAATAAAAAAAATAGTTTGGCATTTGTGTTCAAAAAATGTTTGATTTTATTGTTTTTACAAAGAGCAGAAAGCTACCAACCCTCAAAACACCGCCATATTTAGCACAATTTAAATCGTACAGGGAAATATTTTGGTCAAAATTTTAATTTATTAGTTTTAAAACATAATGAAAATATGAAAAATTAATTTAAGGTTGTCAATAATTTATTATAACAATAAATACTGTAAAGTCTGATATCTTGTTTTATCTCGTTCCAATGTGGGTTTGTAGCTTTCTGATAATGCGATCCAATTATTATAATTACATTCCAAAATACTATTATTATGATTTCTCATTTAACGTTGAAATTTTGGGTTTTACTTTAAAACCCCACCAACAAACTCACCTCCCTATTGCGACATGAAAAATTACACAATCTACTGGCAACAAAAGCGCTTCCGTATACCAGCCATAGATATAGGAAAACTGCGATTCGCTGCAGTCCATCCATCTGCGATCACCTCTCGGATAAGACGTTCTCATTCGCATCCCACGTCTGGATGCGCCTGCTTGCCAAAGTAGGTACCCCCAGACCGAGCCCATCATCCCAGTGAAAATAACCGTTCTCACTGCATAATCCATCTGGAGAGTTGTGCACTCGCGCGACATCGATATTCCGTCTCTCCCTGTCTATCGTTCGCGCAGCCCGGGTTTATGGGCTCGCATCGATTCCCTTTATTGCCACCTCTCGGCGCTTAATGTTCCCCCCGTCCGGATCAAATGCAAATCGGCCTTAATTCGCGCCGAGATAACGTACGGCCACTTTGCGCCGTACAGGATGGCATAACTGTACGGAAAATGAAAGGAGCAGCGCCAAGGACTTATCGACTACCTTCATCGAGATGCCAACAGAATACAACCACACAATAGAGTACACGAACTATATAAACTCACTAAGTTGATTGGAAGTAGATACTCAGCTTGTTAGTACATACTTATAGTTTCGAAGCAAATTTAAGTGCACCCCACTCGTAAATACTTCAATCGCAGAGCAGATAAGATTCTCGACTTGGACCCCTCCGCCTTCTGAAAAGGGGCGCGTCGAAATTCCCGGTCAATTAAAAATAATTAAGAGCGATCGGATCGGCGCGGGCGTCCGGAAAAACTTTATTAGGAGCGCGGAAAAGTTCAATTTAATTAGAGACTGTACGCAAAAAGCGGCCCCCTTTTTATAATGTTTATCTAATTAAAACAGCCGAGAGGAAATAAGAAAACGGCGCGCGCGCTTAATTAAAATTGCCAGTAAGCGTAACTGCAAAAAAGCTACGCGCGCATCCAAGGAGGAAGATCAAAAAGAGCTCCTCGGGCAGCGCGAAAGTCGTTACGTTTTTTTCTTGCACTTCGCCTACGGGAACAAATTGTTAATGAATCCTGGGAGGAAGTCCGCCAAAAAAAGGCAACCGCTAAACTCGGGATGTTCTCTTGAATATATATATATATTGTTTTTAAGCTGACAAATAGCTTGTAAATTCTAGTGTCACTCATAAGTTACATAAGTCACTCATAAGTCTTCAAAAACCGCCCAGTATAATTTTCAGAAAACTTGACGTGAGTATTGAAGACCTGCAAAGTTTTACTGCCAATGGTAGTTGCCTAAATAATAGTTTTCCCGTAATTTTAGGGCCGGTTTTACGATTGTGGAATATAATTCTTCCTGGTTCAATTATCTATTATCTGTCACTGAAATTTCTGAAAATTTATCTAATGGATATTTTGAAAATTTTACACCAGATCTGTATACAGTATGCCTGAAGACAAATCATCTGAAAATTTGATAACCGGTATGTCTCAATTAAGTGAGAAAATGCAGTTATTATCTTTCCGAGTTGACCAGTATTTGAAAATTTTGAAAATTTATCTAATGGATATTTTGAAAATTTCATGCCAGATCTGTATACAATTTATCTGAACATAAATCTTCTGATAATTTTGAAATTTTATGCCAGCTCTGTATACAGTATGCCTGAAGATAAATGCTCTGAACATTTGACCACTAGGATGTCTCAAATAAGTGAGAAAATCGAGTTATTAACTTTCCGAATTGGCCAGTGTAAGTTATCTGTCTCTGAAATTTCTGAAAATTTGTCTAATAGATATTTTTTAAAGTTTATGCCAGTTCTGTATACAGTATGCTTGAATATAAATTCTCTGAAAATTTGACTACTAGTATATCTCAAATAAGTGAGAAAATCGAGTAATTAAATTTCCGAGTTGGCCAGTATAAGTTATCTGTCATTGAAATTTCTGAAAATTTATGTAATGAAAATTTTGAAAATGTTATGCCAGATATGTATACAATATGCCTGAAGATAAATCCTCTCAAAATTTGACAACTAGTATGTCTCAAGTAAGTGAGAAAATCGAGTAATTAACTTTCCGAGTTCGCCAGTATAAGTTATCTGACACTGAAATTTCTGAAAATTCATCTAAAGGATATTTTGGAAATTTTATGCCAGCTCTGTATACAGTATGCCTGAAGATAAATGCTCTGAACATTTGACCAATAGGATGTCTCATATAAGTGAGAAAATCGAGTAATTAACTTTCCGAATTGGCCAGTATAAGTTATCTGACACTGAAATATCTGAAAATTTATCTAATGGATAATTTGAAAATTTTATGCTTGATCTGTATACAGTATACCTGAAATAAAATCTTCTGAAAATTTGACCACTTGTATGTCTCAAATAAGTGAGAAAATCGAGTTATTAACTTTTTGAGATGTCATTTATCAAATTATCATGGCTATTTAACTGAACTGGACTAACATACTGACTCTTAAGTATAGTACTTAAACTGCTAAGGGTACTAAAATACTCTAGACAACATTAACAGATGTAATAACTTATATTATTGACGTCAATTTGCAATTTTCCCAATATATTAAAATCATTCTTTAAATAAATATTAGACATTTATCTATTTTTTTTTTGTTTTTGCTGTTAATATTATAATTTTGATTCTTATGAAATTGCCATCAATTTAGGAATGTTTCGCCCATAATACTTAACAGAAATTGGTATGAGTCAACGAGAACAACGTAAAATAATACAGTGGCCAAAGAATTATAAAGAAATCATTAATAATCTACGGAAATTTAATCAAAATTCGAAAATTCAACAAAGACAATTAAATTTTGTTTTGGTTCTTATGAATTTTGCCAAATATTTTCCGATATTTTTGCCATTATCATTTAGAATTTTAATTTTTGTGAAAATTTCGTTTTATTTTCATTTTAACAAAATTCAAAGAAAACAATTTAATTTTCTTATGGTTCTTATAATTTGTGCGTAATATTTTTGCTATTATTGTTCAAAATTTTAGATATTGCGAAATGTTCATCGATTTACGTATATTTCCTGCAGATATGTTGTAAACATTATTTTAATTCCTCTGGGAACAATATAAAATATTACATTGGCCAAAGAATTTAAAAAAAAACATCAATTAGACATGGAAATTTTAATAAACTTTGAAAATTGAACGAAAACAATAAAAACATTTGTTGGTTCCTATGAATTTTACCAAATATCTTATATAATATATAAGATAATAGCAATAATAGATAAAGCATAATATATGTATGCAATTAATTTTCAGAATGTTTATTATTATGACATTTCTGTTAATTTAATTATATTTTCGTTAGAAACTATGAAAACTTTAAATTCATTTTAGAATGTTTATTATTATGTAGTAACTGTTAATTGAAGTATATTTTCTTTAGAAACTATGAAAACTTTAAATTCACGAGAACAATATAAAATAATACTTTTAAATATTACTCAAGAAATAAGTCAAAAAATCTGTGAATGTTGCCAAATATTTGTGGATATCTTTACAATTACTGTATTTGGGATTATTATTCGTTTGAAATTGCCATATACTACTTATATTTTCTCTAGAGATTTTATGAACACTCAGTTTAAATCCATAGGAATGAAATGGTCAAAGAATTTAAAAATGTCAGTTAGAATGTTGAATATTGAACAAAAAAATTATTTTAATTCCTCTGGGAACAATATATAAGAATACATTGGCCACAAAATTAAAAAAAAAACATCAATAAGGAATGGAAATTTAAAAAAAAACTTTGAAAATTGAACGAAAACAATAAAAAAAAATTGGTTCCTATGCATTTTATTAAATATCTTCATATGTATGCAATTATTTTTTAGAATGTTTATTATTATGACATTTCTGTTAATTTAAGTATATGTTCTTAAGAAACTATGAAAACTTTAAATTTACGAGAACAATATAAAATAATACTTTTAAGTATTACTCCAGAAATAAGTCAAAAAATCTGTGAATGTTGCCGAATATTTGTGGATATTTTTACAATTACTGTATTGGGAATTATTATTCGTTTGAAATTCCCATGTACAGTCATGCTCACATAAATCTAGTACAAAAAATTTGACATTGCTATATAAAATTGCTATTGTAACCTAATTTATTGTACTAGATTTATGTGAGCATGACTGTACTTACTAATATTTTCTCCAGAGATTTTATGAACACTCAAGTTTAAATCCATTGGAATGAAATGGTCAAAGAATTTAAAAAAGTTAGTTAGAATGTTGAATATTGAACAGAAACATTAAACGTTTTGATCGGTTCTTGAATTTTGTAAATGTGTTTTAGAAAAAATCTTAAGAAAACAAAATCATGTATAGTATGCAGCAAATTTCTAAAAATGTCTGGTCAATAAAACATTTTCTTGATATTTACTAATAGCTTTGGAATTTCTTTGAGAAGAATATAAAAATCTACGAAAACAGAATACATTAAATACTAATTTATGTTATCATATTTAATAATAAGTTTTTTATACGCATTTGTGAAAGGTGAATTTTTTTGCAAAATTTGTTGATTCAGAAATTTTTTAAAATAGTTTTTCTATAATATTTAAGTACTATATTTTTGAATGAATCAATAAAAATCAGGAAACTTGCAACTTTTAATTAAATTACAAATTGATTTGTTCTTTTGCAACTTTTAAACGAAATGTGTAACTTAGGTAATATTATTGGAGGTGCACATACTACTAATCTATTTGATTATAAATAATAATAAATTCAATAACTTCATTAAAACGTATTTTTGAAAGGTGCAAGTTTTTCAAAATTTGTTTATTCAGAAATGTTCGGATATTTTGAAAATTTTATGCTGGATCTGTATACAGTATGCCATAAGATAAATCCTCTCAAAATTTGACAACTAGTGTGTCTCAATTAAGTGAGAAAATCGAGTAATTAACATTCCGAGTCAGCCAGAATAAGTTATTTATCAGTCAGTTAAATTTATGAAAATTTATCTAATGGGTATTTTAATTTTTTTATGCCAGATCTGTATACAGTATGACTCAATATAAATCTTTTGAAAATATGACCACGAATATGTCTTAACTAAGTTAGAAAATCGAGTTATTAACTTTCCGAGTTAACCAGTATGAGTTATTAGTTACTGAACTTTCTGAAAATTTATCTACTGGATATTTTGAAAATTTAATGCCAGATATGTTTCAGTATACTTGAACATAAATCTTCTAAAAAGTTGACCATTAGGAAGTTTCAAATATGTGTGAAAATCGAGTTATTAACTTTCCGAGTTGGCCAGTGTAAGTTATATGTTACTGAAATTTCTGAAAATTTATCTAATGTATCTTTTCAAAATTTTACGCCAGATAGGAATACAGTACACCTGAAGATAAATCGTCTGAAAATTTGACCACTGATATGTCACAAATAAGTGAGAAAATCGAGTAATTAACATTCCGAATTAGCAAGTATAAGTTATCAGTCTCTGAAATTTCTGAAAATTTATCTCATGGATATTTTGGAAATATAATACTAGATCTATATACAGTATACCTGAACATCAATCTTCTGAATATTTGACTAGTAGAATGTCTCAAATAAGTGAGAAAATCGAGTAAATAATTTTCCGAGTTAACCAGTATAAGTTATTAGTTACTGAAATTTCTGAAAATTTATCTAATCGATGTTTTGGAAATTTTATGCCAGATCTGTATACAGAATTACTGAAGATAAATATTCTGAAAATTTGATCTCTAGTATGTCTGAAATAAGTGAGAAAATCCAGTTATTAATTTTCCGGGTTGGCAAGTATAAGTTATCAGTCACTGAAATTTCCAAAAATTTATCTAATGGATATTTTAATTTTTTTATGCCAGATCCGTATACAGTATGCCTGAACACAAATCTTCTGAAAATTTTACCACTAGGATATCTCAATTAAGTGAGAAAATCCAGTTGGCCAGTATAAGTTATCAGTCGCTGAAATTTCTGAAAATTTATCTAACGGATATTTTAAAAATGTTATGCCGGATGTGTATACCTACAGTATGCCATACATTTATTAATTATGAATATACTTGTAACTTGTACACATCCTATTACCTTATCAAGTGACCATTAAGAAGTTTACATAGTAAGTAGATAAGCTAGGACAGTTCTGGGCCATTTTCCCATAAGGTTTACATGGGGGGTCTAAATTCGCATTTCTCACCCCCTGTGGACTTAGTCGGACTTGGTGAGCCGATTTTGCACCCCATCTAAATTCACATTTCTCACCCCCTGTCAGAAGTGGGCTGAACTTGGTGAGCCGATTTTGCATCCCATCTAAATTCACATTTCTCACCCCCTGTGAGAAGTGGGCTGAACTTGGTGGGCCGATTGTGCACCCCATCTAAATTGACACTTCTCAGCCCCGTGAGAAGTGGGCTGAACTTGGTGGGCCGATTTTGCACCCCATAGTCGTCGTATTCATATCTAAGTCCCTTATCAGCGATGTGTATGTTGGGCCGCCTAACATCTGACATGAGGATGCTATTATTGTAAGAGACGTCTCTTAGCGTTCGATAATCACTTCTTTAATGCAATGTAATCTGTAATCCCTATGCCCCGTGGCATTTTGTATTATTAACCTTTTTTTTGTTGGTGGAATTTTCCGGTTGGCTACTTCTCCATGCCATGCATTGAAATTTTAATTTCGCCACCCGATAAAGACGTGGCAATCGTGAGGACGTGGCGTGGTCGTGTGTACAAGAGTGTTTTAATCCCGTCGGGGAAAAGGGGAGCGCGTGACTCGATTACGCCGCCATTATATCACCATCCGGCAGACATGTAATCTTACGGTGGCCGCCGCTCCCCATTACCCACCTGCGGATTGCGCCCCGATTTATAATCCTGCTCACCCCTCAGCCACCGAAAGAACACGTCGTTTCGCCGCCGACCGACCGACGGGGGGACGTAAGTTCCGTCGGGACGGCTGTATTGGCAATTTGCATCCCTGCCCTCGCCGAAGGACGGGGGGGGCTTGGACGGGGGGCAAAAACCGGGGGGCGGCCGAGTTTGCGGCGCGATTAAGCCGGATCGAATTAGTCGAATTCCGCAGGGATGAAAGGGCGAGATTAACGGGCGCCTCCGTGAATGGGGCGGCCGGGCGTGCGAAGGGCCCCCGCCGACGACGCCTCAATTTGAGAGCGGCATCAGCCGTTCCCTTCGAACACAATGGCACAATGTCCGCGTGCAAGTGAAATTGGCTGAAAAGGCCTTTCAGCCATTAGGTTTAATTAAGTGCCGGCAAACTTTATTGCATTACGCGACTGCGGCCCGCATACGTGCATGCGGGCATGCCACGTGAGGGGGGGCAGCCGCCCCCCAAATTTCAATTAGCCACCAACGGCCCCGCTCGGTTTTAACGGCAGTTTGGCCCGTCTGCGGCGTGCACGGCTTACGGTATTCATTGCCATTAAAATAAAAATGATGTACTTGATGTACTTGCTATTCTACTTCTCCGCATGCCTCTCTCGATAACTAC
Organism: Othius punctulatus; assembly: GCA_951805005.1. NCBI lineage: Eukaryota > Metazoa > Arthropoda > Insecta > Coleoptera > Staphylinidae > Othius > Othius punctulatus. The sequence goes on from OX638141.1 coordinate 18,093,659, forward strand.
CTAAATGTAATATAATAATAATAATAATGATAATAATAATAATAATAATGTATTAATACTAATAATAATAATAATAATAATAATAATAATAATAATAATAATAATAATAATAATAATGTATTAATACTAATAATAATAATAATGTATTAATACTAATACTCTCAAACAAGTAGATAGGCTGCACCGGTTCTGCGGCAATTTCCCATAAGTATTTACTTCTTGGATTGCCATACTCAATGTCGAGCGTCGGCTATTTCCCCGCATACGTCAGTTTATGAGTGTCTGTATCGTAGTTACAGTGACGTATGGCACCTACAGTTTAACGTCGGCTGCGAACGACTGGTTTATGGGGAAACATCCCTGGGCAGATTTAAGGATTTACATAGGTGTCTTAATTTACTTTTTTCCGGTCGTGAGATAGGTTTGAGACATCTGTGAGATGGGTGTGAGGCACATGTGAGATATCTGTGAGACAGTCGTGAGACAGATGTGAGACACCTGTGAGGCCCAGTTGTATAAACGGAGATCATCGTGGTTCAGTCACCTAGGATTCAATTGTGTCAATAATGGTATCCTGAGTAACTGAACCATAGTCAAACTGATCTACGTTCATACAACTGGGCCTGAGACAGTTTTGTATTGAATATATACAGGGGTGTGAGACACCATAAGACAAATGTGAGGCATCTGTGAGACACATGTTAGACAGTTGCGACAGCCCTGTCGCAGGACCAGAAAAAAGTAAATTTCGGCCCCTACGTAAACCCTTATGGTAAATTGCCGCAGAACCGGTGTACCCCCTCTACTTATTTGTGGGTATTAGCAGTAGTAAAATATTATTATTATTATTACTATTATTAATGCATATATACATATATACATTGCGGCAGTTACGGAGAGGCATGCGGAGAAGAAGAATGGCAAGTATATCAAGTCTTAATGTAAATCCTTATGAAAAATTGCCGCAGAACCGGTGTAGCCTACCTACTCAAATAGCTTACATGCGTCAATATAGAAAATAAGTATATAATATAGAGATATTGCTATACATAGAAAGGCAATATGGAATTATTCACAAATTGCCGAAAAGCCCCAAAAAGTAATCTTCAAAGAGACATATTCCGGTAATAGTTAAAAAGTTTCTAAAATAATAATCCATTCGACTTTTATTTACATTGCCAAGTTATTTCCTAGAAATTCAAACAAAAATTGCCGGTTTTCTTGCTTACAAATTACATCTTAATGCACCAAGTAAACAACACTAATTAGAATTGCACAAAACACAAAAGTAATCAACAATATCCACTGGGTAACATATGGTAGAGCAAACAACCATTAATTCCACCATTCATATTCATTATCACCTTTTTCTAAATTTAACTTCAGCCTCTATTATATAAATGTCAGACAGCAGTCACAAATTTTATTATTATATATATTTAAAGTCATAAGAAAAAAACGTAACACTATACAGAGGTCGACCAATTTCAGCAAACAGTTAAACTCATAACCATTACATTTCACACAATTCATCCTCACATGTATCCTGGCAAAAAACGATGTATCGAAAACACCAACAGATTTGAACATATAATTACTATTTGAATGCTGATGACGGCTCCCAAGCCGAAACCAGTTCATAAAAACAAAAGCTTTCATTACCCTACACCTGAGAGTGCATAAATATTATTTCATTACCTCAAAACTCAGGATGGATCCATACACATTCCTATATATTGCAAAAATGTTAGCACATATACTAGAGATTTATTTAAAAAACATACAAGTTCGAGTAATTTTTACGAATTTATCAAAAATTACCGTAGAGAATTACTGAAAAAACAATAGCAATAATTTCTAAATACAAATGCTGACAAATAGATTAAAAAACTACTGACAAATTGTCCATACATTTATTATGGATTTTTTTAAATGTACAAAAGGTGTACATGCCATGAAATGAGGGAGACTTTCTTTATATATTCCAACCGATTTGTATTTGTAGGATTAAAAAAAAACAAGAATAGTTGACACAACTTTTGCATTACTGATTTTTTTTTAACATATTTACAAAGGAAAATTCTTTAAAAATAGATAGTGCATATTAACAGTATTTACCTGGCAAAATTGTTGATATATTCTTAGAGATTTATTCGTAGTATTATATTCGACAGTTTTATAAAAAATGACGAACTCTTACTTGTAATAATATTGTAATATTGTAATAATCTACTAATTATTCAAAAATTCACACACCATTTACTTGGTAAGATGTATTTAAAAATATTTTAGTTTTTTGTTGGGTATTTTTGAATATTTCAAAAGACTTTATTTATGGATTGCCATCTTTACTTTGGGATTTTTCATAATTTGACAGTGAAAATATTTTCGACAGTTTTAAAAATATTATAGAACTCTTACTTGTAATAATATTGTAATATTGTAATAATCTTGCTTGTAAATTATTCAAAAATAACCAGTAAAATACCATTTACTTGGTACCGAATGTGTATTTAAATTATTTTTTTTAATTGCCGGATTTTTTTAATATTTAAAAAGATTTTATTTATGGGTTGCCATCTTTACTTTGGTTGATTTTTCAAAATTTGATAGTTCAAATATTCTCGACAGTTTTAAAAACAATTATCGAACTCTTACTTGTAATAATATTGTAATAATCGTGCTTGTAAATTATCCAAAAATTCACACACCATTTAATTGGAAATATGTATTTATTTTTAATTGTCGGTTTAATTTTGAATATTTTAAAAGATTTTATTTATGGATGATCATCTTTACTATGGGATTTTTCAAAATATAACATTGCAAGTATTTTCGACTGTTTTAAAAAAATATCGAACTCTCACTTGTAATAATGTTGTAATATTGTAATAATCTTGCTTGTAAATTATTCAAAAATTTACACACCACATACAGTCATGCTCACATAAATCTAGTACAATAAATTAGGTTACAATAGCAATATTACATAGCAATGTAAATTTGTTTGTACTAGATTTATGTGAGCATGACTGTACTTGGTAATATGTATTCAAAATATTTGTTTTAATTGTCGGGTAATTTTTGAATATTTGAAAAAAAATTATTAATGGATTGATATCTTTACTTTAGGATTTGGCATTGTTAAAAAAATTATCTGACTCTTACTTGTAATAATATTTTTAATTATTTAAAAATTCAGACACCTATTTACTTGGTAATATGTTTTTTTTTATGGTCGGGTTATATGATTTAAATCAATTGATCATACCAATTCTGATTAATATACTTAATATTTTTTGTGTTGTGTGTTGTAATAAACCAACAAACTACAAAATAGTATATTAGATTGATTTAAATCATACCAATCCTGATTAATATACTATTTTGTAGTTTGCCTTCTTTATTACAACACACAACACAAAAATACTTTTTTTAAATTTGGATTATTTCTTCAACATGCGAGCCTTCTATTTTCACACATATATAGGGGGACCAAGATAAGGATGGACAGCATGGGGATCTCGGAAACAGTAAAAGTTACAAAGGCGGTTAAATTACGAAAAAGTTGCGCAATTTGGTGGCCAGCTATATTCTGTTGCAAAAACCAGAAAATTCCGCTTACTTCCGGAGATATTAGATAAAATCCGAATCTTGGGATTTCGTTTTAATTATTTTCAGAAGTTATTTGACAAGGTTTTAAAAACAACACGCACTTTCTCATTGTCACTTTTGCAGCTGTACAAGACAGTGTTTTAAAATTTTCAGTACAACGTTTCGTTACGAAGAATTCATCATCAATTTTATTGTTTTATCTCCGTAAAAATATACACCCTGTATTAGATAGCATTTCGTATTACCAATTCAACGAATTATATCACAGTTTTAGCTCTTTTTTTAGCTCTATAAGACAGTATTTCCACATTTTTAGTACAACGTTTCGTTTCGAAGAAATCATCATGAACTTTATTGTTTTATGTCCGTAAAAATTTACACCCTGTATTAGATAGCATTTCGTATTACCAATTTAACTAATTATATCATAGTTTTAGCTATTTTTTAGCTCTATTAGACAGTATTTACACATTTTCAGTACAACGTTTTGTTTCGAAGAAATCATCATCAACTTCATTGTTTTATGTCCATAAAAATATACACCCTGTATTAGATAGCATTTCGTATTACCAATTCAACGAATTATATCACAGTTTCAGTTTTAATTTAGCTCTATAAGACAGTATTTACACATTTTCAGTACAACGTTTCGTTTCGAAGAAATCATCATCAACTTTATTGTTTTATGTCCGTAAAAATATACACCCTGTATTAGATAGCATTTCGTATTACCAATTCAACGAATTATATCACAGTTTGGTTTCTCATGTTTCTATTCAGAAAAAGGCTTATTAATACATGTGTTATTAATGACACATTGGCTTAATATTCCTACCCTGTATACACATACATAAATGTTCGTTATTTTATTATTATTATTAGTAGCACTACGAGCCAAATTGTCCCATGGCTTGGTTAACTATGTATACATATACATAAATGTTCATTATTTTATTATTATTATTAGTACTACTACGAGCCAAATTGGCCCATGGCTTGGTTAACTATGTCTTTCCATAGCTTCCTATATTTCGCTTTCGTCTTCCAATCCGTGATTTTAATCTCTTCCAAATCCTTTTCTACATCGCTTTTCCAGCGGCTTCTTGGCCTCCCTCTTTGTTTTTTCCTCCGGCCGTTCTTGTAAGAATCTGCTTTGGCGTTCTTGCTTCCTCCCTTCTCGTTACGTGGCTAGCCATATCATTCTTTGTGCTTTTATGATTCCCACTATGTTGTTTCCTTTATACATTTTTTTAACATAATTGTTTACCCTTTGTGTCCATATTTGTTCTATTCTATTTCCCCCGAAAATTTTCTTTAGGCTTTCCTTTCCCATACTTCTACGCTCACTTGCTCCGCCTTGTTAATTGTCTATGTTTCTGCTGCGTATGTGACTATCGGCCTGATGGTTATTTTATAATTTCTTAATTTTGCATTCTGGGAGATGTTCTTGTTCTTGTTTGCTATTTCCTGCCATTATCCTTGTTTAAATTTCTACGTCTGTACCAGGTTTTCTTGTGAATGTGGATCCCAAATATTTGAATGATTCTACTTCTCCAAATTTATATTCCTGCCCATTAGTCATTTTTACCTTCAGATTTCATCCTCTCCTGTATCATAGGAATAACAAAACACTTGGTTGACGTTTCACAGTATATATAGAAGAACTCTACAATTGTTTCGGCCTCTCAGTTATTCTCAAGAGTATAAACATCTCCTGTATTCCTGGTTTGTCCACTCCATGTATTTAGTTTTGGTTTTGTTGATAATTAGCCCCACTTCCTTTTTTTTTGTTTGCAAGTCTCTGGACAATCTCAACGAGTACTTTTTTTCTTTCTTGTAACTACCGCTATGTTGTCTGCGAATTGAAGACTGTTGAAAAATTCATAAATTTGAAAAATCTGGATAAATTTATTTAAGGTTCTTAAAGTTAAGTACTTAGGGTATTGCAAATTTACAAACGCAAGTATCAAAAACGGGTCCGAATGCAATACAGGAGCGTATTCGCGGTTTCTCATCTGGGCATAGTTCGCATCATATCCGCGAGCATGAGGAAGTTCGCCCATTGCTCGCCACCGACCGATCCTCCCACGCGTATCCCTGCGGGATACCCAAGTCGTAAAGATCTGGCAATAACGTCCCCAGAACGGAGGTAAACACGACAATAAAGGACAGACGAAAAAATCCGGGAGCGCGCCGATCGATCGGGACGCACTTTTATATGTCATTCGCACACAAAACACACGATTCCAGCAGTTTATCCACCGCCGTATATAATTGATACGTCCGGTGATATCGACACTAACACTAACACTCAATTTCCTTCAGTTATTATTTTGTACGCGACGAATTCATTCGCATTTAAAAAATTGAAAATGGAAGTTGATTAAAGTAGTAACTTCTATTGTACATATAAACATTTATATTTCATACGTAGGCGAGCTGGCTCTGTATAGTAATTATGTGTGATGGAATTGTATATGTTATTATACAGGAATGCAGACTCGGCAAAGTTGCCTGAATGCAACATACGCAAGTTCCGGCATACGCAACCTGCGTAAGGTTGCCAGAATGCAACATACGCAAGTTCCGGCATACGGAAACTGCGTAACGTTGCCAGAATGCAACATACGCAAGTTCCGGCATACGGAACCTGTGTATGCAACATACGCAAGTTCCGGCATACGGAACCTGTGTATGCAACATACGCAAGTTCCGGCATGCGGAACCTGCGTATGCAACATACGCAAGTTACTGCATACGGAACCTGCTTATCACCCCAGCTAAAGTACGAGCACTTACTCATAACATCACAGTTATAAATAGATATAAGTACTAGATATTAGGAGACTAGATAATGTACCCCTGCGACAGCCTCTCTAGCGCTACAGGCGATGGCACAACACCAGTGATGCCCATTTTATCTATCTAATAATGTCTTATTCTCGTTAAATTTCTTTGGGGGATGCTCCCAGTGGACTACGTTGACTAAACAGTTGAGAATAAAAATCGTCCTGACGCAATTGAGAACGTCGTGAAAATCTTCATAGCATCTCCTTAAAGCTGCGTAACATTTTTTCCGACATCGATTCTGGGTGCAGTTGATGGAAATTATTAACCCTCAGCGACCGCGATCCCTAAACCGATGTTTGCCTTTTCCCCACTCATCCGCAAGGGCTTTTTCCCTCTTCGGGGGTCGAGTCCCGTCCTTCTGGGGCGCCCGTGCGTGCGTCGAAATAAAAAAGGTCATTCCCAAAAGATGCTCTGCGATCGATCTTTCTGTGCACGCTCGCGGGGTTTTTTCCACCCGAGAATCGCGCGTCAGAAAATTTATTAATAAGGTTCCGGATAGCTTTCGGTGTGCACGAAAAAAGGGGGCCCAGATAAGGGCCGTCTTCGGGAGGCGATATGCTAATTACGAGCGGTGCCCTATTGTCCGTTATCAGGCGAAGGATGATTTAGCGCTGGTTGGGGGTGGCTGCCTTGTGCAGAGTAAACTCCTGGGGTGATCGCCGCTTGGGCGCAGGATGGGGAGGAAAAAGTTGTTGCGATATAAAACGCGGGCGATATATATCAATCGTAAATAAGTTTGCTGCTCCTCGCCTTCTTCGAACGCGCCTGAAGGGTTTTTATGTCATTTTTTATACCAGCGAATTACCGGATGGTACTTTTATTACTCCGACTATTGGAGTGACGAGAGTAGCACGTAAATTTAATGGCTCTGTTTGTCTTTGTCGATGATTATTAATGCAAGGCTGCCTCCAAGTTTCACGTTTCCGTCCTTAATGTAGTAGCAAGGATGAAGTAGGCTATGCACACCAAAGGAATAGCAAAACACAAGATTATTATGAAATAAAATGCTTGCAAAAGTATTTTTAAACATAAACACCAAAAAAACTAGCGCCACAATAACCTCCACTTCCGCCTCCACATTCATAACTCATACCCAACGAAATTAATCAATTCCGAACTTGACTGGAAATACGCTCGCGATACTAATAATCGCAGACTATTATACTTAAGGTTACACGGTAGCGTTGTACAGTTTTTAATAGCCCAGCGTCGATGATTGAACGCTCGCAGTTGTGTTTCGGCGGCGAATTAGGGGACGAGAGAGAAATTCCGCTTCCGAGGCGAACGCGAAATCGCAATAAATATCACGGCAAGAACTAATTTCCCCGCACGAACGCATCGAAATGCTTTCCGAAAATGTTTTCCATTGAGAAGTTTTCGGAGTTGGCGGGGGCGGCTGCGGTGAGTTCGTCGTGAATTCATAAGTTGCCCCTATCGATTGATAAAAGTAATGACGTTTATAACGCGACCATATTTCTTCAGCCTATTGATACAATCTTTAACAAATTCCGAAATTTATTTAATATCACACAGATTTATTTCTGCTAAGATTCAGGTGCATTGCGTATCAAAGAACTATAAGCAGTAACGCGTACGTTACTTGATAACATCACATTCGAATGTCAGATGTAATAATGACATAAATGCATTTGAGAGTAAACAAATAAAATTTATTATGACAACTTCATATTATTTAGTGTCAACTTGATTTTGTTTAGTCTCAATTTGAAATTGATTGGTCTCAATTTGAACTTGATTGGTCTCAATTTGAAATTGATTGGTCTCAATTTGAAATTGATTGGTCTCAATTTGAACTTGATTGGTCATGACTGATTTGTTGAACTCTGGTTGGTTTCCACTATAGATTGATACTGATTTTTTTTTCGTTTTTATGATTTTTGATATTTATTAATTTTTTAAATCATTACTGAATGTCGATTTTCGCCTATAATTCTGAAATTATTTGTGTATTTTTGTTTTCATTCATTTTTACAGTTTTTGAAAACAGGTATTAGAATATTTGGCGATTTCATCCTTTATGATGAATATAAATCATACATTGTAATTTGCAAATAATAAATTTTCAGAAATTTCAGTAATAGCTTGTCAATACTTGTCAATGCAGAAAGTTAATTGTTTAATTTTCTCCCTTATTTAATACTGAAACTTTGTCAAATTTTTAGAAGAATTGGTTTCAGGTGTACTGTACACTAATCTAATATCAAATTTTCAAATAATAAATTTTCAGAAATTTCAGTAACAGCTAACCCATACTTGTCAATGCAGAAAGTTAAGTGTTTGATTTTCTCCCTTATTAAATACTGAAACTTAGTCAAATTTTCAGGAGAATTGGTTTCAGGTGTACTGTACACGAATCTAATATCAAATTTGCAAATAATAAATTTTCAGAAATTTCAGTAATAGCTAACCCATACTTGTCAATGCAGAAAGTTAATTGTTTGTTTTTCTCCCTTATTTATTAGTAAAACTTTGTCAAATTTTTAGGGGAATTAGTTTCAGGTGTACTGTACACGAATCTAATATCAAATTTGCAAGTAATAAATTTTCAGAAATTTCAGTAATAGCTAACCCATACTTGTCAATGCAGAAAGTTATATGTTTGATTTTCTCCCTTATTTAACACTGAAACTTTGCCAAACTTTTAGGAGAATTAGTTTCAGGAGTACTGTACACGAATCTAATATAAAATTTGCAAATAATAAATTTTCAGAAATTTCAGTAATACTTGTAAATGCAGAAAGTTAAGTGTTTATGTTTCTCCCTTATTTATTAGTGAAACTTTGTCAAATTTTCAGGAGAATTAATTTTAGGTGTACTGTAAACCAATCTAATATGAAATTTGCAAATAATAAATTTTCAGAAATTTCAGTAGCAGCTAACCCATACTTGTCAATGCAGAGAGTTATATGTTTGATTTTCTCCCTTATTTAATACTGAAACTTTGTCAAATTTTTAGGAGAATTAGTTTCAGGTGTACTGTATACAAATCTAATATCAAATGTTAATCATCTAAAGAATATGCAGATAAATAACATAAATAAAGTTAATCAATTGATTTAGATCATATTTACATAAATAACATAAATAAAGTTAATCAATTGATTTAGATCATATTTACCCTGGCAAAAATTAATGTTTTTTTTTTAAACTCTTGATTTTTTTTTTTTTTTTATAAATTGATGATGTATTTCAACCCTGCTTATGGTCTCTTGCTTTTTTCTTGAGACTTATGATTGACTTTTGATTTGATTCTGAAAGGTCAATTTTTTCTCCTGACTGGGGCAAAATTTCAAAATTCCATCGCTTGTAAGCGATGCGACATGTATCTGGCTATAATGTGTAAAAAATTGGGCCCGATTAGTTCAAAACTGTGGCCGGCCATAGATTTATAGCTGAGGCACTTTTTCGCCAAAAATGCTGGAAAAAGTGCAAAACCGCAATTTTTGATTTCCCGCCAAAGGAGCTGCAGGGGGGCCTTGCCCCCTGGCTTGACGCGGTCAAAAATCTGTAAAATTCATTCAATTCCCCGTAAAAAAGTGCCTGAATAACATGCAACTCTTATCTTAATAAAGTGATAAATAAATGATATATTGACAAAAAACGAAAAATGGAAAATAATGAGTCTTTGGCCATAACTCGAAAACAAAAGACGATAGCTAATTTTTGTTTTCATCATTGAGTTTGTCTTGAAAAAAGATATCGAGAATACGCCATCCGAATTTCTCTATCTCTTCTAGTTACCGAGATCCCCTATAGAAACATCCAAATTGGGCCACCCTGTACAATGTCAAATTTGATCAATTATTGTGGAATTTTATATTTTTATTTACCAGCTAGTTTTGCAGTTTTTAAACATTTGTTTGAACGTTCGTAGATGTTTATGTATAAAAATGTATATATTCATGCAGATTACTGCAATAAACTATTATTTTTAATATCAATCGGCAAAAACCTATGCAGTTTCTGTCGATTTTATTTTTAATGGGGCAAAACTTGTTAAACAATAACAAAATTTGTTAAGACAACATGTCCTGAATTCACCAGAGCGTTGAACAATAAAGAGCGGCCAAACTACAACACGTGTTTGCTTTTACCCTGCAATTTAAGTGAGGATAATATCTACACATCAAACTATTTTCCAAAATTTGTTATCAAAATTGACACCAAAAAGGGTAAAGGGTAGATAGGGAACGACAAAATAACAACTGTTCGAGATGTATTTTACAAATTCATCTCTTTTGGCGCAAAAAGTAAATTCCTACTCAGATTTTATGGAGTGGACACCGAAAATTTGCATTTTTATAACCATCAAGTTATAAGCATTCTTTTTCAAAAATTTCTGCAAAATATTTTCATTTTTTCTTACACTAGCCTGCCTTTTTTACTGCAATCTTCTTCTATTGTGAATATTATTATATTCATTATTTGAAGACAAATAACAACATATATTATTATTACTATTGCTATTTCTTGCTTGTCAGACGTAGTGAATTTTCATAATGTTAGAGAGATTGGAGTTTCGTAGTCGTACAGTAATAATTGTAAGTTTTACCTTAGACCAGATTTATTTTCAGACATTTTTTTTCAGAAGAGTTGAGGTTCATAATACAAGTCTAAAACAAAAAAGGCGTATCCCTACAACCCTGCATTTTGAAAATTATAAAAGTCAATTTCTCTCGTTTCATATTGGTTTTCGACAAAAGCTTTTTAGAAAAGAACTGTTATTCATAAAATTTTACACATTTTTGTCATTAGCGCGATACTGTATAGTTGACATTTCGAACGGTAGAGGCCGCCGAAGTTACCCAAAATCAGTTTTTCCCGAGTTTCTCGTCTTGTCTAAAAATATTTTGTCTACAACCAATAGAAAGTGAGATAAATTACCACTTACAATTCTTCAAAATGACGAAAACTTCAGACGATAGTGGGGATACGTCTTTTTGGTCTTATGTACCTGAAAACTTCGATAAAAATAATCTAGTTGTAGAATTTTTCTGAGGTGATGGGGGTTTTTCCGACAATTTTACTGTACTACAGAGAACCTTGGAGGATAAAATTTATATTATTATTACTATTTCTACAATATTCCTTATATGTTAGAGGTGCATGGTTTTACGATCTTAGAGAAATTAGATTGTAACGAAAATCTTCAACAATCTACCACCCTTTAGGCGAGAAAAGTACGAAGTAGTAGTTTTTCTTAACCCAATAGGTGAAATCTCATTTTCTAAGTTCAAGTTCCAAACTATGTTGTTAATATAGTTGACAAAATTCAATTTTGGAGATGCGATTGTTAATAATGTTACCATTGATTTGAATATCTATGTCGAAGTTAAACAATTATGTTATCGAATCTTCTAACTACGAACTATTTCGATCGTGGTTTAGAGCTGATAGCAATAATACATATGAGTCAGAACAACTTTTTCACTTAAAATGTTTTTCCCCAAATGTTTTTGTGGATTTTTGCGAACGATGTTCTGACTCTCTGACTCTTAATTAGAGATTATTTCACAAGTTCCATACTATTTGTGTATCAATAATACAATTGTTAATTTTAACGAATTTCGGGCGATCACATTTGTTGGCATAATCATTGGAAATTGCCTCTTACACTAAGGGGAGTAAAGGCCCGCGATGTTTAACTCCGTAATTCGGATGGGGAACGATTTCCAAGCGCGCCCTTCGACCCCATCGGCAGACCCTTCGCCTACCCGAAACCTCCCTTTCACGGCGGCGGAGTACAAGTGGATATTGAGAAGTTTATCGTCCCCCCTTTATCCCGAGTTTACTTTTCGCATTAAAATTTCCCCCCGACCGATCCGGCACGGAAATGACGCCACAGTACAGCGGGGGCGCATCATCCCCCCGCCCCCGCACGGTGGGGTCAGCGGAGTGAAAACTTGCGATGACGAGGGCATAATAAAATCGTTGTTACCCGCCGACCAATAAAGCCAGTATTATGATTGGCTTTATTAAAGCCGGTCCGACAATTTTCCCGTGGCAGTCGGGGGCGGGCACTAAAACCGGAAATATGCGGGGGCGCTGTGGCGGCGCCCCCGTCGAGCGGCAGCACGTCCGTACGTAATTTAATAAAGTCGCAAGTTTATGATGGATGCGAAAGTTGGAAAAATTGACTTGTAAATGAGGGAACGACTGGCAAACACTGTCTACGCGGAGGGCGGCTGGGGGGAAGGCGGGCGTCGCCGTGCGCCCAATTGCCCCATGAAAAATGCATTTGAAGTTGATCATGTCGCGGATTTTATGGGGGGGAATTTAAACGTCGAATTTCGCTTCGGTACCATCCTAATTGGATCATACCGAAGATGGGTTACTATATATATATATATATATATATATATATAATCAATTCACAGCTCCTATACCCTTTCGGGTGTCGAGATTAATGCCACCACTAATTTATGTTGTCTACGAAGTTTTTCCATTCCTTAATATTTGTAGCCTTTTTCTTTGCTTCTTGTTGATCGAGGTCGTTTCTTCTTAGGATCTCTTCTATGTTGTTTTCCCATATTTTCCTTGGTCTTCCTCTTTCCTTCTTTTTCTTTTCGTCTTTTGATGTCCATACTATTTTTGTTTGTCTGTCTTCTGGCATTCTTCTCAGGTGCCCGAACCATCCTAGTTGTCGTTTCTGTATTAATTTTTGCACACTTTGTATTTGTAGGTTTTTCCTGATCTGTTCGTTTCCTACTCTGTCTAATCTTGTGACTCCTTCAATTTTTCTTAAGTATCTCATTTCGGTTGTTTGTATTTTGTTCATTGCCTTTTCATTTATTATCCAGCTTTCGCTTCCATATAAGAGTGTAGGTCTATAAATTGTCTTGAAGAATTGTCATTTTCGTGTTTTTGGAGATTCTTCTATTGTTTAGAATGTACTTGTTCATTGCATAGTACGTTTTATTTGCGGCCATGATTTTGTTATTTATTTCGTTTTCCATGGTTCATTTGTTATGTATTAGTACCTAAATATTTGAAGGTTGCAACTTGTTCTATCCCCAAATTTATTAGTATTTTTGCTTTTGTTTCCTCTTTTGCTACTACCATTACTTTTGTTTTGTTTATATTAATTACCATGTTGTGTTTTTTTCAGTTCCTCCTCCCATATTCTTATATTAGTTGCAGGTCTTCTTCGCTTTTGTCTAGCTAGACTAAGTCATCAGCAAAATCACATTCTGCTATCACTATTCTTTTCATTTTAAAGTATCCCATTTCTACCTTCTAGGTGTTATCCTTATTTTTTTTCATTATGTTGTCAAGAAATATAATAAAGAACAGAGGGCTTAAAGCGCCCCCTTGTCGAAGGCCTTGTGTGGTTGTGAAATTCACAGATGTTGAATTATTTGTCCTTACGTAGTTTTCTCTGGTATCATACACACTCTTGATTGCTTTCATTAAATGCACTTTTATCTTCCTTTTTTCAAGTATTTCCCACACTTTGGCTCTTGGGACTCTATCAAATGCATTTTCTAAGTCCACGATATATCATGTATGGTTTGTTGTTTTGTCTTATTATTTTTTCTGTCATCTTTTTAATTATGAAGATATGGTCTTGTGTTGTATGTCCTTTCATGAATCCACTTTATGACTTTTCCATTGTTTTTTCAATTTCCTTTCTTAGTTTGTTCTCTAGTATTGATTCATACAGTTTTGCCGCTGTGCACAGCAGGGATCTTCCCCTAAAGTTGTTGCAATTTCTACTATCTCCCTTTTTATGTATTGGAAAGATCACTGCTTTTTGACAGTCTGCTGGTATTTTTCCTGTTTCCTATATTCTATTTGTTAACTGTAGCAGTAGTTGTTTCCCATCCTTTCCTATGTATTTCAGCTGTTCAGATTTGATTTTGTCGTGACCTGGGGCTTTTCCGTTCTTTAACTTCTTTAGTGCGTTGTCTAACTCTTCTTCTGTTATAGATCCCCTTCTTCTTCTGTTTCGTTACTATTTTCTTGTTCCTCTTCGTATTCATTTCCTTCATTTGTTGTCTCTTTTCCAGATAGAAGCTCTTGCAAGTGCTCTTTCCATCTGTTCATGATTTCTGTATTCTCTTTCATTAGTACACCATGTTTATTTTTGAGTAGCTTTAGGTTTGTTTCTTTTTCTTTTCTGCAGGTTTTCAGTGTTCTATAGAATATTTTTTGATTTCCTTTAAAATGTTCCTCTAATTTGGTTCCGAAATCCTCCCATTTTCTGTCTTTTTCCTTCCTTATTATTGCTCATTATATTAATATAAACAGTTTCTGGTGCAATTCTTGCGCGAATTTGTGTTTGCTGCAGTGAAAGTGTTAACATTGGATCCTTGCGTAAATCAATTCAAAGTTACGAAACCACTAAACTAAAATATCAAAGCCTGAGAAATCGTGTCGCGCTCAAAGGTAATATACTTTGGCTTTGAGCCTCTATCGCGACCATTAATCATCAAACGTGATAACAGGCGGAGACATCTTCATTGGAATCATTTACGTGTCGGTGCCGGGAACGTTTCGCCTTGCCTTAGAAAGACATCGATACACATCCTTGCGTAAAGGGAAACTCATAAATACCGCCAATAAATGGGCCCGCAGAGGGGAGAGAGAATCGGTGAATCCTCGAGGAGACGTCGCCTGAAAAGTTGGCGGAATCGCCCCGGAGTTCATCATAATCACCGGCCGGGTTAATTTGCGATGTGCATCCGGGCGTGATTCATTAATTAATCCGCTCGGGCGCGTTAATTAACAAGCAAAATCGCTAAGCGTCTGCGTAGTCGGGGAGTTAATTTTTAATAGTTTCGTGCCCCGGGACGCCCTTTCTTTCCGCTCCGAAATGTGCTTTAGCGTTTTAACGGTTTGCAGCAATCTCGCCGAGGACATAATTGCCCGGAATGTTCGCCCAGGAATTCCAGTGCAGTTTTATTTACTCCGCAACTTTCTTAAAATCAACGGCGAACTAAGGATTCCTTCGGCATTCGGAAAATAACTCCCTGGCATGGCGCGTACAAACTAACGAGGAATGCAAATCTTTGCGTTTGCCAAGCTTCGAGTTTACGATAACGCTGAAGAGGTTCCACTAATATCGAATAAATACGAGTATTCCCCAAAGCGTTTTAACCGACTTAGTTGGAGTATGATATTTAATAGAAAGAATGTCATTTCGTTAGAATAAGTTAGTACTGTTACAACTCGCAAACTCATGACTCATATTATTATTTGATATTGATTTCTAGTTTTTTGGTACAAAAACTAAAAGCTTTTTTTTTTGTTATTTGACTACAATTGCTCGTATTGTAAATATATCAACTTTAATCTCGTTCTCAAGAATTTATAAAATATATACACATTTCTAAATATTTATCAAGCTAGTGAAGATTTTCCAATAGTAGTAGTGACTGTATTTGTTAGGGATATTATCCCTAACTGGCTATCGACTAACCTGCCGGATCCTTCTGCCGGATTTTCCAATATTTTCTAAGATTTGTCAATATATTTTGTAACATACAAGGTGTCCCATAACTTCGTGACATCAATATAGGAGCATGCCAAGAAAGGCAAAATTAAATGAAAATGTAAATTTTTTTCTAATCGATTTGGTTTCCAAAATATAGGACCGTAAGTGTTACTTAGCAAACCAGTTTTTTATTAACATTTCAACTAGAGTATACTTGGAAATATGATATTTTTATATTTTGCGACGAGTCGCCCACTTTCAGTACACATATTCACAAATAATTACAATCATCTGAGTAAACACAGTGCCCCAGAAACAGGGGTTCTTCAATGGTTATTGGCTACATAAAAACTTTGAGGTTAGGATTTTTTTAAATCATGTACTATTTCAGGATGAATTAGCTTTATTGTCATAAAAAATACTTCTTCAACTCTGAAAAATGAAGCGTTTCGAGATATATCGTCACTTTATTAATACACAATCATACATGTGCTGCTCGTTTAAAATTTGTATTGAGTAAGACGATACAATTATAGCAGACAACAGAAAATTATAGTAATCATTCATAAGCGCTTATGAAATTAATTTAATGTTAATTGACATTAAGATCCGTTAGAATAGATGCGATGAAAAAAGACGGAAAATTTGAAGAATGAGCATTTGGTTTAAAAGTGTGAAAAAGTCTTCGAAACTTCGGTAGCGAAAATATAAAGTTTTGTCGTAATTATTAAAAAATTGACAGCAATCTTTGAAGTTTTGAAGAATTCGAAGTAATAATTAAAATTTTGACAGAAATCTGAAGATATTGATCTGTAAATATTGTATATATTTGTATATGTGTGTCTATTAAATTTAAAAAAATCCTCTGAAAAAAAAATTTAAAAAAATACAGAATGAATTTCACCATACTACTTGAAATTTTGAAAGCAGAACTATAAAAACTCCGTACAATTAAAATTTTGATAGAAATAATTGAACATTTGACAATCATAATTAAAAGTGTGATTGATTTTGTGCAAAAAAAAATGTTATAGTACGATTTGGGTAGAAATATAAACAAAAAATGTAAGAAGTAATTGAAATTTGGCAGTTATAAATGAAGTTTTAGTAGTAATTTATGAAATGTTGCCAGAGAGAATGAATCTTTAATAACATTACTAACATTTACTAAATTTAATAGCAATTATTGAAATTTTGATAATAATCATTTGAATTTAAATTGAAATATTTAGAAATAGAAAGTGAAGTAGTAATTACCATTTTTACAGTAATTTTCTCACTTATTTAATACAGAGATACTATTTTGAACAACTGACAATGAACATTTGGTTTGAAAGTGTGACAGTGTCTTCGAAACGTTGGTAAAAAATTGAAAGTTTTGTCGTAATTATTAAAAATTTGGCAGAAATCTTTGAAGTGTTAGAGAATTCAAACGATGGCAGGAATAATTAAAGTTTTGAGAGAAATAATTAATAAAACTATAGAAATAATCGAAAAGTTCACCGAAATAATTCAAATTTTGAAAGCAAAAATGTAAAAATTCCGTACAATTATACGTGCAATTTCGCAAGATAAGAATGATCAAATTGCA
Source organism: Othius punctulatus (assembly GCA_951805005.1). Lineage (NCBI taxonomy): Eukaryota > Metazoa > Arthropoda > Insecta > Coleoptera > Staphylinidae > Othius > Othius punctulatus. The sequence goes on from OX638141.1 coordinate 18,111,172, forward strand.
GATGTGTTTATGGGCGCAATGTAACAAACAACAAAAAATGAAATGTTTTCTACCTAATTCGATTTATTTTTAAATTCTATTTAATTTACTGGTCATTTTCGACATATTTAGAATTATTTCTAAAAAATTTGAAACACTTGGTAAAATTACTTTTGATTTTAAAGACATTTTGGTACCATGAATTGCAATTTTAAAACATTTTCTTAAAATTTTTAGCTTAAAATTCTAGATATTATCATTTCAAAATATTTCAATATGAAACATTATGTAAATTGTAGATCATCTGGTTAGCCATTTTTGTGCAATGTAACAGTACATAAAATATAAATCTTTGCTAAATAAATTAGGTTTTTTCTATTTTCGTGATTACTTGACATTTTTGACAAATGAGGCCATGAAAGCAATAGTGGCCTAACCCAGCAGCATACCCAATGGAGATTAGATTAATGCGATTTTTTAACCTCGTACTCTTTTTGATAAGTCAAAATACTGCAAGCCATTGGTTATTTTTTAACAGACAGTTTTTGACAAATGTCAGTTGTTTTGAAAATTATTATTGGCAATTTATAACATTTCAACTGTTATTACTTATTATTTGCACAATCGGAAAAATACATTTTATGGCAAAATATAAAAAGTTAATGTTTAAAATCACCAAAATTGTAGAATTACTATTTTGTAACTATTTTTCTTTAACAAAACATGTAACATTAAAAAAATGTAACCAACAACAATTTTATTTAATAATTAATAATCAATTTTAATTTTATAACGAATATCAAATTTTTGCTAACCAATTTCTTTTAATTTACTGACATTTTGAAAATTATAACTGGCAGTTGTTGACATTTTAACAATTATTTCTGGCAGTTGACAGATATTTTAGCAATATTACTGCAGATTTTAAGGCATTTTTTCCAGTACCTTGGATTGAAATTTTAAAACAGTATCTTGAAATTGTTACCTTAAAATTATCAGAAATCACCATTTCAAAATATTTTTATTAATATTAGTAGCAGTCTTCAGGAATATTTGCAACATTTAAAATCCCTGATATTTTAGCAAAATTACTGACAATTTTCAGACATTTGACAATTATTACTAAACATTTTTAACGTATTGGCAATATACAGAGATTTCTACAGATTTTCCAATAGTTATCATGTTTTCGATGATTCTTAAAATATCTAAACATTTTTAAATATCTAAAATTTTAGTAATATTTCGAGAGATTTTCCTATAATTTCCATGATGTCTCAATATATTTGAAGATTTGTACACATTTCCCAATAGTTATCATGATTTCTGGAGATAATTTCAAGATAAAGGAATGCAAATTGGTATTTTCAATAACTCTAAACATTTTTCAATAATTTTCGAGATTTCCACAGATTTCCTAATAAATCAGTAGTGTGAAAAACATACAAATAAAGTATACCTAAGTTGGACAAAAAGTTTAGTGTTGTAGGGTACCTCTGTATTATAAATAATCATGATTTCGAGAGATATTTCAATAATTTCGAGATCATTCAAATCAGAAAATCCAAATTGACAGACACGACTGACCCGATTATTTTTTTTTTCATCCTACAAATTTTTCGATGATACATAAAATATTTTCCGAGAGATTTTCCTATCATTTCCACGGTGCCTCAATATTTTTGAAGATTTCTATAGATTTCCCAATAGTTATCATGTTTTCGATGATTCTTAAAATATCTACACATGTCTAAATTTTAGTAATATTCCGAGAGATTTTCCTATAATTTCCATGATGTCTCAATATATTTGAAGATTTCTACACATTTCCCAATAGTTATTATGATTTCTGAAAATAATTTCAAGATAAAGGAATGTAAACTGGTATTTTCAATAACTCTAAAGATATTTCAATAAATTTCGAGATTTCCACAGATTTCCTAATAGATCAGTAGTGTGCAAAACATACTAAGTTGATCAAAGGGTTTAGTGTTGTAGGGTACCTTTGTATTATAAATAATCATGATTTCGAGAGATTTTTCAATAATTTCGATATCATTCAAATCAGAAAATCCAAATTGACTGACACGACTGACCCGATTAATTTTTTTTTCATCCTACAAATTTTTCGATGATACGTAAAATATTTTCCGAGCGATTTTCCTATAATTTCCACGGTGCCTTAATATTTTTGAGATTTGAGAATTGAAGATTTCTACACATTTCCCAATAGTTATCATGATTTCTGAAGATAATTTCAAGATAAAGGAATGCAAATTGGTATTTTCAATAACTCTAAAGATTTTTCAATAATTTTCGAGATTTCTACAGATTTCGCAATATTTATCGTGATTTTTGGAGATAATTTCAACATAAAAAAATGCAAATTGGTATTTTTAATAACTCTAACGATTTCTCAATATTTTTCGATATTTAAACAGATTTCCTAATAAATTAGTAGTGTTATGGCAAAACATACAAATTCAGTATACTTTAAGTCGATCAAAGGGTTAAGTGTTGTATTGTAATCATCCTCACATAATACTAGTACAGACATATTGACATTGCTATATACAATTGCAATTGTTACCTAAATTTTTGTACTAGACTAGATACATTTGTGTTATAAATAGCCTATGGCAATGATACGTGCTAATCTACATTCAGAATTATAAATACAAACTGTTTTTGCTTCTCCTGTAAAATAACAAAAATGACAGATAACATGTTTTGGCATAACATTACTGAAACATCTATAATTCTAGAGATTTGTTAATAACACCCAAGATTTCCTAATCATTTCGAGATTTATACAGATATCTCAATAATTCTTACGATTTTGATAAGTAATTTCGCGATCATAATAATCATAAATGATTTACATGATTATTACTGATATATTTTGATTCTCCAAATGTGTCTCTAATTTAAAAAAAAAATTAAGACATTTTTAAATATGGTCAAATTTAGAGAGATTTTTCAATTTCTACATTTAATGCAAGTCTACTGTTTAATACTATCTATGTAATACTATTTATTTATAATAATAATAATAATAAAGAATATTTATTAGCAAAAAACGCTACATAATATTAAAAAAATGCAACAAAACAACAAAAGAAATACACGAATAGCAACTACAATTTTCATATTAACATATATTTTATTCTATTTACTACATCTTTTACCCATCTACTGGTTACCTTTTATATATATGTACTGTAATTTTTTAAGTTTTATCTATACAATTGAGGCGTTTATTTTAAAAAGTGCACATGTCCAAAAATCAGTTTTGTGGGAAATTAAAAAAAAAAAGTTACAGTGGAAGTTATACTCAAAGTACTAGGAAAATAAATCAGGCTATTCTGTTGTATTTAGAAATAAAACGTAGCACCTTTTTCACAAAAAACATTTATTTTTTCTAAATGTACATTTCAGTCGCCCCAAGCGACCATCTTCAGTATCTACGTACTGCATTTATTGATATATAAATACTGTTGTATTTATTTCAACAATAGTAATAAATGACGTTTACAAATGAGTAACATGTAAAATACTATACCAGTTTTTTAATTACATTTCGTATCATTCAGTCACTCAGTCATTCCAGGGTAGAGAAATGTTGCTCCAGAAATTGCTATTGTATAATCTGCGCCAGCTATTTTTTTTCTTTGGCCCCCTATAGGCGAGCTCTCGCAGCCCAAAACCGAAATCTATTAACCCAATTCGGCGATAATTTATTTCAGCTGGTTTCTTTTGCCGCCCCTCATCCGCGGGCGTCTGCGGCGCACGCAAAAAACGCATTCGCCCCGCCGCAACCGTTTAAGGGTGCGCGGGGTAGAAAAAAAACCACCCATAGATAACTAATCGTTTCTCTTTCATTCCAGGTAAGTGCGCTCCTCCAGGCTCCCCCTTTCCCGTCGCCCGGAAGGATCTGTCGTCGGGAGATAAAAGAAAAGGTAAGAGGCCTTCCTGCAGCGTCGTCCTCGAGATTAGAGAAATCCGAGCCGTCGTCTTAAGGCGCGCGACGTAAACATATCGACAAGTTGTCACCCGGCCGCCGCCCCCGCGGCGCGCATAAATCCGCCCCCGTGCCCCCCGGGGGCGGCGGAGATTTACTGCTGCCACCCTCCGTCACCGTCCGGTCGCAGATTCCTCCCCCTCGTCCGAGTAATTTCGACGTTTTTCTTCGCTTTCGCCCGATTTTATCGCAGCCACCGCGGAGGCGTAGGCGGAGGCGGGATTAGAACCCCCGGTGCTGGGAGCGGGACGTTGTTTGCGTCTTATCAGTTCCCGTTATCAGCTGAACGAATCCGTCGTTTTTTTTTCATGGGGCTCGATTGTTTTCCAGTTTTCCATTACCGGTTGATTTTTTTTTCTAATGGTGGAAACTGCTTTTCGAACCAACTGGGCCGTTTCATTATTTTTTATTGTCCATATTATGTTCGCAACATATAACTGCTTCGCGTGTATTTCGCTTCAACGCAGGCTATTTTAGGAGAAAATAGTTATTCGAATTCATGCTACGTAAAATTTCAAAAATTACATCCTATCAGATGTTATGGAGTGGTTCTAACCACCCAGAATTTATTTAAAGCCTATATCCAATCAATTATTGGTTTACGAAGTATTTACAAATTTAGTAATACAATATCCGAGTGTTAGCCAAATCTGACATGTCGATTTTATATCTTAAAAAAATCAATAGATCCCTCCTTGGAACTGAGAGTGACACAACTCAAAAATTGTAATATTCAGAAGATATGTAAGGGTGGCCAAGTGCAGGTCTCGTGTTGGTTACTTGTGTGAAATTCACAGTTTTTAACTTCGAGTTTAGGTTTTAAGTATTTATTGTCAAGTTATCTGACCTGATAAACGGATAGCTACTATGCCAAGCAGCGACTTATCGATGCCCTTTTATAATGTTTGTACGTATGTAAAACGAAATATTTTAAGAGGACGTTTATAGACGTGACCGTCTTCTTACTTCATTCTTCAAAACGTGTTTAATTCATGACACTAACAAAGAAGCATGTGGTTATCTAACTTTCCTCATCAGCGATGCTAGATTATGTGTGTCATTAACGGTGCCGTGATTCTCTCCAAACGCGCAAATCTCAAGAATTACCTAACATCCGCGGCCATTAAATTACCTCAAGCCGCACATTTCTTCGTCCTCCGGCCCCTTGGTTACTTCCCGACGGACAATTAAAATAATTTACACGGCATCGGGGCCGTGCATTGTTAATGTTTATGCCCTTATTGTGCGCCGCTCAAATTGCCCCCCGAAGGCCTCCGGTGCTGAATTAGCGCGCAAAAACTCCGCCACAGAGGGAAAGAGGTGCAACCGTGGAAATGACGAACGTGGGTAATAAAGGAATCATCTGCGGTTGCAAAGTAATGACTTGCGTGGGAGGAAGATAAAGATAACACGCGGGGACTTAACATTCCCAACAATGCCGTATTCCAGTCGTGGCTTGTATTTTTTTTGCAAGATTTTTAATTTCTGTGCCTTCGAATTTTTAATCGGGCGTGATCCTGTTAAAGGCGTTCGTGCCCTAAATTCGTGAATTTCAATTGAAAAAACTATGCAATTAGAGATTTCGCGTATTCAAAAGTTATCCTCGGGAAAATTTGAATGTTTAATTCGTTCACGGAAGGGAGCTAAGAAGAAGTCACCGGAAGCTTCACCTACAGAATTCGCAATTGTTTCGTACCGTTTATGTAGTTACGAGGACTGTAGCTTTAATGAAAACTATCCGCGAAAACGTTTTTTTTTTTTACTTGAAAAAGCGCCCAGCTTGTAATGTTTCGAATAGGTGATGGTTGTTCCCCGCCAATATAATCGTCCTTCCAAGCTTTCCTTATAAACATCAATTGGTAATCTATCTAAGATACAATTTGTTTATTTAACCAAATCTGCTATGGCGAATTACCGTCATCAAAGCTGATAATAATAAAAAAAACAGCAGTGTATTTAATCGTAATCTTTTTTGGTTTTTGCATCTGATGATAATAATTATCTGAAGATTTAAAATATCATTACTATTAAATCAAAATTATGTGAACATGTTGATCAGAATAAATGAATATTTCCACAATTTTTCCTCATCATCCTTCTTCTTTTCTCATTATTTCCTTAGTCATTACGCAACCATTACATAACTAAGAGAATTATGATGAGGAAAAATTATAGAAATTATTGATAACATAAATCTAGGAACTTGGGAACCTAGAATTTAGGACTTCAGTATCATTTTTTTTAAATCTTTAAGGATTAAAAGTATTCAGTAATAAATTTACTAATAACTTTAAATGCCAAATTTCCATAATTTTTCCTTATCATCATTTTTCTTTTCTCATTATTCCCTTAGTCATAACCATTATATAACTGATGGAACAGAGAACATACAGAGAATGATGATGATGAGGAAAAATTGTAGAAATTATTGATAACATAAATCTAGGAACATGGGAACCTAGAATCTAGGACTTCAGTGTCAATTTCTAAAAAATCTTTAAGGATTAAAAGTATTCTGTAATAAATTTACTGATAACTTTAAATGCCAAATTTCCATAATTTTTCCTTATCATTCCTTATCATCATTTTTCTTTTCTCATTATTCCCTTAGTCATAACCATTATATAACTGATGGAACAGAGAACATAAAGAGAATGATGATGATGAGGAAAAAGTGTAAATGATTGATAACATAAAGCTAGTAACTTGGGAACCTAGAATTTAGGACTTCAGTATCAATTTAAAAAAATCTTTAAGGATTAAAAGTATTCAGTAATAACTTTACTGATAACTTTAAATGCTAAATTTCCATAATTTTTCCTCATCATCATTTTTCTTTTCTCATTATTCGCTTAGTCATAACGATTATATAACTGATGAAACAGAGAACATAAAGAGAATAATGATGATGAGGAAAAATTGTAAAAATTATTGATAACATAAATCTAGGAACTTGGGAACCTAGAATTTAGGACTTCAGTATGAATTTAAAAAAAATCTTTATGAATTAAAAGTATTCAGTAATAAATTTACTGCTAACTTTAAATGCAAAATTTCCATAATTTTTCCTCATCATCATTTTTCTATTCTCATTATTCGCTTAGTCATAACCATTATAAAACTGATGGAACAGAGAACATAAAGAGAATGATGATGATGAGGAAACAGTGGAAATGATTGATAACATAAATCTAGGAACTTGGGAACCTTGAATTTAGGACTTCAGTATCAATTTTTTAAAAATCTATAAGGATTAAAAGTATTCAGTAATAAATTTACTGATAACTTTAAATGCTAAATTTCCATAATTTTTCCTCATCATTAATTTTCTTTTCTCATTATTCCCTTAGTCATAACCATTATATAACTAATGGAACAGAGAACATACAGAGAATTATGATGAGGAAAAATTGTGGAAATTATTGATAACACAAATCTAGGCAGACGATATTAATGATACTCAAACTATATATAGAATGGCAAGAAAGAAATAGAAATATTTATTACGTGATGTTGTTTCTCAGCTTTCACATGGCATACTAATTTTTAATATACCAGTAAAAAGTTTTAAATCCAAAAAATGTTTAAAGTATTAAAGGCATTCAGTGCATACATCCTATTGAAAAATGTGCTTTTAATATTGCAAATATTAAAAGCATTAAGAATGAAATTTTATACCTTTAGTTTTAAAAGCATTCCGGAGAAATTTTTCACAATACTACAAATATTGAAAGTATCCAGTACAAAGTTTAAAAGTTTAAAAGTGTTTTAAACATTATGTATGAATTTAAAAAACAATATCTTTAAGGATTAAAAGTATTCAGCAATAAATTTAAAAAATCTAAATGTACGCGAGTTGAATTAAAAAAAATTGGGAACCTAGAATTTAGGACTTCTGTATCAATTTTTAAATAGTCTTTTAGGATTAAAAGTATTCAGTAATAAATTTACTGATAACTTTAAATGCTAAATTTCCATAATTTTTCTTCATCATCATTTTTCTTTTCTCATTATACCCTTAGTCATAATCATTATAAAACTGATGGAACAGAGAACATAAAGAGAATGAAGATGGGGAAATATTGTGGAAATTATTGATAACATAAATCTAGGCAGAGGATATTAATGATGCTCAAACTATATATAGAATAGAAAGAAAGAAATATAAATATTTATTACGTGATGTTGTTTCTCAGCTTTCACATCCCACACACATTAAAAAAAAAACGGAAAATGTCGAGAAACATTTTACAATGACGAATTTATTACGCTTGATATACTATGATAATATTACATGAACATTTCACAAAAATTCATAAAACGTGGATAATTCTTCTCTCTCAAAACTTCTCAACTCTCAATACTCTCAAACCTTTCAAAACTTCCGACAATGTTAATGGTTTTCGAAGTATCTGATTAGTTAGATTGTATGAATATGCATGTGTGATCATGAAGATAGAATTAAATATATATATATATATTTCAGCATTTCAACATTTTCAAGGCGTGAGTATGATAATGAAGCTAAATGAAGATTACGATAATGCCAAAAAATGTGCATGAAAAGAGTTATGTACCTAAAATGAACATAATCACGATGATGATAATAACTGAGGTAATAATGATTGCTAATATTCAAAAATATTGAATAATGAATCATTTTAGCATATTCATAGCTAAATCGAAAATTATGCTGATGATTGATGATTTTATTATTATAAGCATTTGATACTTGTAGTAATTTTCAAAATGTATGCTCTTAATACTTTTATTAATTAATTATGCAAATAACAAATAGTTGCTAATATATATTTACATACAAACATTTTGATCTTCAATTATTCAGTACTAATTATGCACATACTTCTGCTATTAAAAACATTCAGTACTAATTTTGGGATACACTGCAAATATTAAATATTCAGTGTAAAACGATTAAAAGTATTACAGATATGAATAAGTATTATAAACATATAGTAGTAGTTTTGCAAAATATTTAAAGTATCCAAAACATACTGTACTAATATTGAAAAAAATATCGTGAAATAAAATCTACTGAAAATATACTGAAAGTATCTACCAAAACTGATTTTGAAAAATAACGGAAGTATAAAAAGCATACATTGTTAAATTTGAATAATACTTCAAGTAATATCGCATTTAGTAGTAATTATGTTATTACCTCAACACCCAAAAAGGTAAAAGAGGGAAAGATTAAGAAAGAAAGAAGAAAGTAATTATGTTAAAAAATGCAGCACCAGTATTTTTAAAGTTTTCAGTCTAAATGAATTCAGTGCTATATAATTGTAGTAAAACGAACATTCTGTATTAATTTTGAAAAATACTTCATCAAAAACAATCAGTGCTCATTTTGCAAAATAATTCCAGGAGTATTCTGATTAAATTTTGATAACAACTTTAAATATTTTAAGCAATCAGTACTCATATTGATAAATATTGTAACTACTAAATGCAATCGGCACGAAATTTGATAAATATTTGAATTACTAACATCAATCAGTACTAATTATGAATATGAAAGTAAAAGTGTTATATCTAAATAATGCGTAAAGTATTAAAAGCATACTCATTTTTGAAAAATATTGCAAATATTAGAAGCACTGAGAGCTAAATTTGCAGAAAAAAACTTAAAGTTTTATAAGCATTTGGTAGAAATTTTGCACAATACCACAAATATCGAAAGCGTGCAATACTGATTTTGAAAAAGAACTAAAATATTGCAAACATTCAATCTGTCCAATTCTCTACGCACATTGCTAATAGTAAGCAAGATCATATCTTGCTATTCTTAATATTTTGTGTTACTTAGCAATATTTTCTATATATGGTATAGAAAATATTGCTAAGTAACACAAAATATTAAGAATAGCAAGATATGATCTTGCTTACTATTAGCAATGTGCGTAGAGAATTGGACAGAATATCAGCTTGAAGAAAGTGTTAATTAATAAAAGTATTCAGTAATAAATTTGAAAAATACTTCTATAACTATAAATACTAAAAGGAATCTGTACTAATTTTGATAAACTAAAATACTAAATACTTGAATACTAAAAACAATAAGTACTGATTTTGAATGTACCAGTACAAAGTGTTAATCTAAAAAATGCCTAAAGTAGCATTCAGTACACACTAAGTTTTGATAAATATTGCAAATATTAAAAGCTCTGAAGATAAATTAAAAAAAAAATTAAAAGCATTTAGGACAAATTTTGCACAATACTACAAATATCGAATACATACAGTACTAATATTTAAAAAGTCTTCAAGTATTGCAAACATTCAGTATCAATTTAAAAAATATATATTTAGGGATTAAAAGTATTTAGTAGTAAATTTGAAAAATACTTCTATTTGAAAAATAATTCCAGGAGTATTCCGACAAAATTTTTACAACAACTTTATATACTAAAAGTATCAGTACTAATTTTGATAAACATATTAAATACTAAAAACAATTAGTACTGATTTTCACTAGTAAAAAGTGTTAAATCTAAAAAAATGCCAAAACTAGCATTCAGTATATACTACCTTTTGAAAAATATTGCAAATATCAAAAGCCCTGAGGGCTAAATTTGAAAAAAAAAATGGAAAGCATTCAAGACAATATTTGCACAATGCTATAAATATCGGAAACATGCAGTACAAATTTTGAAAAAGTCTTCAAGTATTGCAAACATTCAGTAATAATTTTTAAAAAATCCTTAATTATTTGAAAAAAATGCTAATTTTGCAAAATAACTCCAGGAGTATTCTGACTAAATTTTGATAACTTTAAATGCTAAAAGAAATCAGCACTAATTTTGATAAATACTTTAAATACTAAAAGCAGTCGGCACTTATTTTGAATATACATACATACTAGTAAAAAGTGTTAAATCTAACAAAATGCTCAAAGTATTAAAAACATTCACACAAATCACATACAATTCTACATACAAATCACACAATCTACATACTAATTTTTGAAAAATATTGCAAATATTAAGAGCACTGAGAGCTAAATTTGAAATTAAAAAAGTTTTCGAATCACTCAGGACAAATTTTGCACAATACTATAAATATAGAAAGCATGTAGTACTAATTTTGAAAAAGTCTTAAAGTATTGCAAACATTCAGTATCAATTTTATAAAAATCTTTAATTTTTAAAAGTATTAAGTAATAAATTTGTAAAATACTTCCATTTGTAAGAACATTCCGTATTAATTTTGAAAAGTACTTGAACTATTAGACGCAAACAGTACGTTATTAATTCTTAGTAGTACTGATACTAATACTAGTATTGATACATAGTATTAACAGAATTGACTACTAATTTTCTTACTTTAAGCAAACGTTTGGTACTACTTATGTACCGTCATTAATTCTTCAAGTATTAATAGATATCCTTACAAATTTTCTTACTTAGGCAAATATTCGGTACTACTTTTGGAAAATGCGCCTTAAAAATGTTATACTGAGGAAATGAAATGTTTGTAATGACGAAATATTTTTCTTTTTTTACATTGATTATTTTTACACATATCTGTACCATCATTCTAATATCACGTATTAGAATTTTTGACAATTTAATGTTTCTGAACCTTCTTTGTCCGCTCAATCTAATGGTTCTAATCCCACTTGAAGAACATTCAACAAATTTTGCACAATACTACAAATATTAAAAGCATACAGTACTAATTTTGAAAAAGCCTTAAAGCATTGCAAACATACAGTATCAATTTTATATAAAAATCTTTAAGGATTAAAAGTATTCAGTAATAAATTTGAAAAATAGTTCCATATGTAAGAACATTCTGTAATAATTTTGAAAAGTACAATTTTGAACAGTACGTTATTAAAACGTAATTATTATTAATACTTAGTAGTACTGATACTAATACTAGTACTTATACTTAGTATTAACAGAATTCAGTAGTAATTTTCTTCCTTCAAGCAAACGTTTGGTACTAACCTGTACCGTCATTAATACTTCAAGTATTAATAGAAATCCTTACAAATTTTCTTACTTAGGCAAACATTCTGTACTACTTTTGGAAAATAAGTCTTAAAAATGTTAAACTGAAGAAATGAAATGTTTGTAATGACGAAATATTTTTCTTATTTTACATTGATTATTTTTACACATATCTGTACCATCATTCTAATATCGCGTATTAGAATTTTTGAGAATTTAAGGTTTCTGAATCTTCTTTGTCCGCTCTATCTAATGGTTCTAATCCCACTTATCAAAAAACGTTATGTTACAATGTGATTTACTATTATAAAATAAATGTTATATAAAGTATATTATAAAACTATATTGAAATAATCAGTCAGTTTTCAGTATCCTGTAAAATTAAGATTTTTTCAATACGTGGTATTGGAATGAGGGTATCGATATATTCTGATAGTTGTCATTGGCATTTACCATGTTTTATACGTTTTTGTAATCTTCATACTCGTATGTCATCATCACTTACAGTAATTAGTAATAATTTGTACTAATAATAACTTATTACCACCCTCATTATCATCTTCATGTTTATTTTCATTTTAGCAAAGAAAATTCTTCAGACAATATTTTTGTATCAACATCATCATTAATCTTCTCTTTATGAAGTTTATCATCATCATCTTTGATATTGTATATTGCAGTAAATGCAAGGTGTTAATAGTGCCATTTGTATACCAAACAAATGTATCTTCACTTATCTCAGAAGTAATTCATATATTCATCATATTTTGTAAATGTGTGCAATGATTAAATCATTATTTCATCTAGTTTATCAATTTGTGTAAATATATCTGAGACGTTTTATGAAATTTATAATCTATCAAGTGTGTTCCACACTTTTTTCTGTTCACTTTTCATTCTTAATACAAATTTTTTACATTACATTACATTACACTACTTTACATTATTACTTTTAACATCAATCATCAACATAATTTTCCATAATGATTATGCTATAATAATTCATGATTGAATATGCTTGAATCATCCCTATCATTATTACCGTGGTTATTACCACCATCGTGATCATTTTTAATTCAAGACATATCGAGATATTATATGAACGATATGATAATAAAGCCAAATGAAGATAAAGATAATTCAAAAGATATCTATACAAGGAGTAATGTACCTTTTATAGATATCTTTTGAATTATCTTTATCTTCATTTAGCTTTATTATCATATCCATCATATCATATCCCGATATGTCTTGAAAATGTTGAGATGCCGAAATATGTTCTTTTAAATTTTATCTTTATAATCATACAAACACATTATGGTAATCGTTACTTCCCAAATTTCGAATTTTTATTCGGCATATAAAAATTTTCTAAGACCAGCAACCAACGTGAACAGGTTCAGGAAAAAACAAGCCCTACGAGTAAAAATTAAAAAAAAAAACGAAAAAATCGGGATTCAAACAAAGTTGAAGAGGATTTTGATGATTCATAATTGAAACTTACAGAAAAAAGTACGAATTTCTTAGGAAATGGATTTAGTAAACGTCTCATGAAAAGATTAGTATGTTTTAGATACATTGATGTTAAAACATCAAAATGTTTAAATTTTTGATTTGGCCACTTTTTAATGTATACCAACGATACGATGCATGATTGAACAACTTGGGCTCAGAGTTGTTATTTTTGGTAATGAAGCTATCCAAATTTAATTTATTAAAATAGTTTAGCTAGAAATAATCCGGGTAATAATTCGCTGGAATTATTCTTGGATATATAATAATAATAATTATCTTTAAATTTCAAATATTGTCATAAGGTCTGGGGTCACAAGTTGGGCGCCGTTTCGCGCCCGATTGTTGATTGTTCCCTTGTTAATCGGCGTCCAAACAATCAGCACCGTTCGGGGACCCTCCGGAGGAGCGTCGCGACGCTCCGCCGGAGAGACGCTCGTCAGTCTGCCGGTTCGAGAGGAATGCGCGCGCGCGCGTCGGCTCTGTCGGGCACACGGAGGCACGCGTCGGGTCCTCGGCGCCGCGCGTCCCGACGCCGTCTCTACACACACACATATATATCTATATATATACACACACACACATTTTCATACAAGTGTGTGTACGTGTGGCTTCGGTCGGTCGGTCGGTCAGTCGTCGTGCGGACGCGTCTCAAAACACACAGCGCGCCCACGCGGTGCCGAGTCAGTGTCGCCGCGGTTCCAGTCACTTCCGGATGCACGGCCAGAGGCACGTGTTCACTTCCGGTGTAGCAGTGCGTGCGTCACGACGCCGTCCAGGAGTTTTCCGCGTCGAGAATTTCCCCCGATAGGTACAGGAAGGTGTGATTTGGGCTATCTTGAGGCGGAAGCTGCACACTTTTCAGTAAATTTAGGGGGTGCAAATTAAATTTAACAGGCGATTAATAAACCTACGGTAAGACACAAATTGCTGTATGAATGTTGCGAATATTTGGCCGCGCTAAGATTTTAAAAAACAATATTGGCTGTCGGAAAAACAAGAAACAATATTGGCTGTCGGAAAAACTTGATTATCGTTTTCGTATTTTATTAATTAAGCTTTAATTATTACGTACGTACATGTTTTGAAACCTAAAAAAGTTATTTTAAGAAAAATATTGACTGTCTGAAAAACTTGGTTATTGTACAAGTGTCTTATTTCATATCTAATATTTTCTTAAAATAATATAAAAGTAATAATATTTTAATATAATACTATAATAGCAATATTTTATTGTGTGTTAGTACAGAAAACGTTTACACGAGTAAAAATCTTTCTTAATATAGTAATGTATTTATAATGTAAATCACATAATGTATCACGATGTAAAAGCCTCCAGTGTTAATAAAATAATGTATTTAGTATAATTTGTTGAATATATGAAAAATAAAAATCATATCGTTGGTGTTCTGGTCCACGTCCAATAAGGTCACTTTTCAGTAGATACATTTTAAAAGTTAAACAGGTACGAAAAATCGCTTATTTAAGATCATAGGAACGTTCTGTACACCATACGTACATGTATACGTATGTGTATGTGTATGAAAATACGTACACATACGTACACCATACACCATACGTACAGAATGTTCCTTTACATGTACGTATGGTGTACAGTTTAACTTATTACAGTTAACTTTTAACCTGTTTAACTTGTAAAATGTGTCTACTGAAAAGTGACCTTATTGGACTTGGTGACTTTTGCCATGATATATGAATATAATATGAAATAATTTACACAAGTAAGATCTTAACAGCACTAAAGAATCAAAGAAAAATTAGTATCACAATGGGCAGCATGGCCAGGCCAAGAGCCCATTGAGACAGCTGAAAATATTTTGTTACTCGCCCCTAGCACGTGTGAAAAAAGTATGTTATTACAGCACAGAAAAATAAAAGATTTACGTAAAATAATCTATAGTTGAAAATGTTTTAGAAACGAAATTATTATACGAGTCGTTGAGCCCTTTTAGTACTCCAAGTAATTTTAATAATAAAATTTACAAAAATGTTAATTTAATGTTTAAATTTTTAAATAGAATTACTGACAAATATATTTTTACTCGGCCCTAGCACGTGTGAAAATGGCTATTTATGGCGTAAGTGAATAAAATTGCTTTATTCACGTGTATCGTACAAGATTTTTTCCAATTCGTTATCAGAATTGAAGAATTTGCGCGAAGTGTCACATTGTCAGGTGACAACGAAAATTTTAAGGATAGTGCGAATTTACATATTTTTTACTTTATTCACATTGTCAATGGTTATAGTGAATAAAGTGAAAATGTAAACATTTTATTCACATTTCGATTAAAGTGTTCTTTTAATGATGAGATTCAATATCCATAATGAGCATTTTAATAATGCGAATTGGAAAAAGTAGTTTATTATAGTTCAGAAAAATAAAATGAAGATTTACGTAAAAAAATCTATAGTTATAAATGTGTTAGACAGGAAATGATTATATTTGCCCATCAAAACCAAGCATTTTAGTAGTCCAAGAAGTGTTAATAATAAAATAAAAAATTGTTAATTTAATGGTTAAATTTTTATAGGATTATTGACAAATATATTATTGTTAATGTAACTAACTCCAATAATTTAAAAAAAATATTGAGTAAAGTTTGGTAAAACGTTAGTTCAACGATAAAATAGTGTATGATTTTTATTTTTATAATCAAGCTTATAATTCACATAAAAAGTTTGTGTTTGATAAATTGGGCCATTTACCTAAATTAAAAAAAAGCATTCAGGAAAAATTTTGCACAATACTACAAATATCGAAAGCATGCAGTACTAATTTCGAAAAACTCTTGAAGTATTGCAAACATTCAGAATCAGTGGTAAACAAAATCTTTAAGGATTATAAGTATGTAGTAATAAATTTGAGAAATAGCTTCTTGGAAAAAAATATATACTAATATTTCAAAATACTTCAAGGAGTATTATGGCTAAATTTTTATAACAACTTTAAATACTAAAAGCAATCGGTACTAATTTTGATAAATATTTTTAATACTGAAAGCAATTAGTACTAATTTTGAATATACTATACGCCCCTAGCACGTGTGAAAAAACTATATTATTACAGGTCAGAAAAATAAAAGAAGATTTACGTAAAAAAATCTATAGTTAAAAATGTGTTAGAAAGGAAATGATTATATGAACCGTCGAGCCCTTTTAGTAGTCCAAGAAATGTTAATAACAAAATAAAAAATTGTTAATTTAATGTTTAAATTTTTAAATAGGATTACTGAAATATATATATTAATGGAACTAACTTCAATAATTTTATAAATTATTGAGTAAAGTTTGGTATAACTTTAGTTTAACGATAACATAATGTATGAAATGTTTTTATAAACAAGGTTATAATTAACATAAAAAGTTTGTATTTGATAAATTGGACCATTTTGAGATTTGGTCATTCTACAAAAATCATCACCAATATGTTTTTTTTTTTGCATTGTATCATGGTCATGGATAGTATCCTGAGAACGAATAAAATCGCCCAAATATGTATATACTTATTATTAATAGAGGTTATTATCATTATTATTAAAAATAGATTATTATTATAATAGGATTAATGACAAATAATTTTTTTTTTAATGGAACTATAGTTAAAAATGTGTTAGAAAGGAAATTATTATGAGACGTTGAACCCTTTTAGTAGTCCAAGAAATGTTAATAATAAAATTAAAATAATGTTAATTTAATATTTAAATTTTTAAATAGGATTACTGACACATATGTACATTTTTAATGTAACAACCTTCAATAATTTAAAAAAAAAGTGTAAAGTTTGGTAAAACGTTAGTTCAACGACAAAATAATGTATAAAATTTGTGTATAATCAAATTTATAATTCACATAAAAAGTTTGTGTTTGATAAAATGGGCCATTTTGAGATTTGACCAATCTGCAAAAATCATCGCCAATATGTTTCTTTTGCATTGTATCATGGCCATTAATAGTATCCTAAGGGCAAATAAAATCACCCAAATATGTATATACTTATTATTAAAAAAGACTATTATTATTATTAAAAATAGATTATTATTATTATAGGACTAATGACAAATATTTTTTTAATGGAACTAACTTCAATAATTTTAAAAATTATTGAGTAAAGTTTGGTATAACGTTAGTTCGACGATAAAATAATGTATAGCATTTTTTTATAATCAAGGTTGTAATTCACATAAAAAGTTTGTGTTTGATAAATTGAACCATTTTGAGGTTTTGCCATTCTGCAAAAATCATCGAAAATATGTTTATTTTGCATTGTATCATGGTCATGGACAGTATCCTGAGGACGAATAAAATCACTCAGATATGTATACAGGGTGAGTTTTTTTTCATTTTAAGCATTAGGATCTCGGACACCATAAAACATAGAGATTCGGTTAAATGAGGAAAGAGTTGTCATTTTAAGAGCTTAAGCAAGATGTGCTTTTGTTTTTTGAAAACAAAAAAACATAGTTCTTGAGTTATAATACAAACTTATTTTTTTCAATCAGTCATAATAGGCTTTGACATTTAAAAAAATTATATTATTTACTTTTTATAACTATATAAGGTTTGCTATACTTACTTTCATAAATAAATGAGATGCTAAATGGAATTTTCGTTGTATAATTTGAACAGAATGTAGTAAAATTAAAATAGAAAAATATTAGAATTCTCGTAGTAAGAGGAAAAAAAATTACATGGCAAACTCTGTTTTTGCTACTGATAATTTAAATAGTCCTGTATCGTGTTTATTTGTCAAAGTAAGTAATAATTGTCATAAAGTTAATTTTCGAAGATGGCTTTTATTTATCAAAGTAAGTATAGCAAACCTTGTATCGCTATAAAGAAAAAAAAGTCCGTTTTAAAAATGTCAAAGCCAACTATGACTGCCATTTAAAAAACAAAGTTTATATTATAACTGGAAAAACTGTTTTTCAAAAAAGAAACGCATATCTTGCACAAGCTCTTAAAGTGACAACTATTTCCTTATTTAAACCAATCTCTATGTCTTATGGTTTCCGCCATCCCAATGCTTAAAATGAAAAAAAAAACTGACCCTGTACACTTATTATTAACAGAGATTATTATATTATTAATGTGTTTTAACTTGGTCTCTATGTCTTATGGTTTCCGACATCCCAATACTTAAAATGAAAAAAAACTCACCCTGTATACTTATTATTAACAGAGATTATTATTATTATTAATGTGGTTTTAACTTTAGCTCTAAGTTGACGTTGAAAATCGGGATAGTAGTTTATTCTTTTTATATTGTATAAGTTTTGAATTATCGCTTGAAATATTTTTAGGTGTACTACTTTTGGTTCACGTGTTCACTCTCACTTGGTAATATTTCATGCCTCTTTGTGTAAATTAAATTAACTTTGCGTTCGGCAAATCCTATTAGCCTGCATTTCGACACATGGGGATAACATTACCCTTTGTGTAAACTCAACCAAGGGTGCGTTGAACACATATTGAATGTTTATTCCGCTACAATACGCCGGTAACTCGCGGTAATTGGAGTATCAAAGTTTGGTATTCTTTAGTTCTATTGGTTAGTTTTCATGAATAGCTCATTTGCTGCAAGGTCATAACTCAAAAATCGTTATTTTTCAGCATATGTATTTGAAGTTTCATATTTTTTGGCAATCTATATATATATATATATATATATATATATATATATATATATATATATTGTCATTTTATAGACTTTAAGGGATTTTTAGAGTCTCTAATGAGTCCCTAAAGTACCTATTTAAGGGACTCATTTGCTGCAACAACGTCATAACTCGAAAATCGTGATTTTTCAGGACACGTATTTGTAGTTTCATATGTTTTAAAAATCCTGAAATATATTTTTTTGTCATTTTATAGACTTTAAGGGATTTTTAGAGTCTCTAATGAGTCCCTAAAGTAGCTATTTAAGGGACTCATTTAAGTCCCTAAACTGAGTCTTTTCAGGATTCAGTCATGAGATATCCATTTAGAATGTAATTGAAGGGTCTAGAAGTAAAAGGGTTTAAGTGCATTTGTAGTAGTTCTGAGATAAATGGCTTTAAAGTTAACTTGAATTCCAAAATTCCAGGAATAAGTTCAGAAAACTGTGTTAATATTTTAATCTAAACCTATGTCTAAAATATTAACACAATTTTCCAAACTTATTCCTAGAATTTTGAAATTGAAGTCAACTTTAAAGTTGTTAAAATTTCAAAATTTTAATTTAATTTAAAATTTATTTCAGAACTACGAAAAATGCACTTAAACCCTTTTACTTCTAGACCCCTCAATTATTAATAATCATGAACTATCATCATATTACAGTCGTGATGAGAATTTTGTAGGAATCCCACCTACAATTTGTAAGAAATCGAAGGAAAATGTGGAAAAGAAAATTTGCAAGGAATAGAACCAAAGGTGTAAGCTATTAAAAGAAAATTTGTAAACATTTTACATTAAATTTCACCATTTTAATCATGTTTAAATTTCGCACAATTAATAAGTATAATTAGAATTACTAGAAAATGCAAATATCAGAATGTACCCCATTATTTTTAAATGATTTTTTATAGTATCTTTAAAACTATCTTTATGTATCTTTGACACCCAATAGGGTACAAGGGGTCAATGACTAAGAAAGAAAGAACGAAAGATTTTCCGGAAAACTTATCTAATTAATCAACTGTATCTCATTTTTCATTATCATGAAATCTTAATCATTTCTTTAAACAATTGCAGGTCAAGTATTGGTTATTAATAATGTAAGCTTTAGTGGATGGGCACAAGTATAATCTTCCCCTATTTTCATACAGCAGAAATATAAATCATCATTTTTATTTCTAAATAATCATTTACATAATGATGATCTGTGTTGTTAAAATGATGGCAGGTCAAGAATTAATCATTATTTTCGCAGATTTTGAAGGTGGGCGGGTAGGAAAAGTATAGGAGTGGGTGGAGGAGTAGTAGGAATTATTATTAAAATCATCCCCTAAATGCTACGTGTCAGCTGTAATATTTGTTTATTTTTTACAGCACTAATTTGAATCATCCAGTTTAGTCATGATTTTGTATCAGTAATGTGATCATCCTATTGTTGCGGGATCAAATCAGAAAATGATTACACTGTACACTAAATGTACTGTACACCTCCAATCCAAATTTCATGCAATGTAAAGCATAAGATCTACAATTTTTTGTAATGACAGCAGCTACAGATTTATGTTTCATTATTATTAATCATCTATATGTTAATAAGTTTTTTAAACAATTACAGGTCATATATTGGTTATTAATAATGTCAAATTGAAGATTGGGTGGATGGGCACAAGTATAATCTTCCCCTATTTTCATATGGCAGAAATATAAATCATCATTTTCATTTCTAAATAAATAATCATCTGCATATTTATGATCTGTGTTCTTTAAATAATGGTAGATAAAGAATGTATCTACCATTAGAGATTACCATTAGAGTGGGTGGGTGGGCGCAAGTATAATCATCCCCTGAATGGTACGTGTGAGCTGTAATAATTGTTTTCTCAATGTTATTAAATACACTTAATTTTATCTGAATATGCAAAAATCAGAATATATTCGCGTTTAGTTTTTCCGGAACTTTAATGTGGAACTTTAGAAGCATTATTGTAACATATACTCTTCATAACTTTCAGAATAAATTTGTTTAACACACTTGTTTACACTAGTTTCATGATATCCAAATTTTATAAGATTATTGAGTACACTTAGAACTATAAGAAAATGCAATAATTAGAATACACCCCATCTCAAGTTTTTCGGGATTTTTAATCGGTAACTTTAGAAACAATATTGCCTCATGCTTGTCTACATGTCACAACTTTTAGAATAGATATTTTTTACATACTTTTGGAAGTTTAGATAGATTTTTTCTAATACTTTTTATGGTTTACATTCAAATTTCACACGATTATTAAATATATACTTTAGAAACAATATTGTACCATGTTTATCTACATTTCACAACATTTAGAATATATATATTTTACATACTTTTGGTCGTTTAGTGACATTTTTTGTAAAAAATACTTCAGAAACAATATTGTACCATGTTTATCTACATTTCACAACTTTTAGAATAGATATTTTTTACATACTTTTGGTAGTTTAGTGACATTCAATTTTCACACGATTATTAAGTAGACATGAAACTATTGGAAAATGCAATAAACCGAATATATTGCACCATCTCTAGATTTTCCGGAAAATGAATCTCAAGTCAGTAGACTAATATGTAGACAGGGGAAATAATGAACTTTTTTGAAATATTTTGCATAAACATGCACATTTTACAACTTTTAGATTTTTTTTTTTTTAATGTACTTTTGGTAGTTTTATGTCATTCAAATTTCACAAGATTATTAAGTGGGCTTAGGGAAACCGTAAAAAGCAATAATACGAGTACACGCCATCTATAGATTTTCCGGAAAATGAATCTGGAAAGTCAAAAGAGTGGTATATAGATGAACTTTTTTGATATTTCTTTCTTACAAATTTGAACAAATAAAAAAATAAATCTCAAGGTTATTAAATACACTTAATTCTACTTGAAAATGCAAAAATGAGACTATACTCGTCCATAGTTTTTCCAGAACTTTAATCTGAAACTTTAGATGCATTATTGTAACATATACACAACATAATTTTCAGAATAATTTTTTTTAACAAACTTTCTGTAGTGTCATGGCATTCAAATTCTATAAGATTATTAAGTAGACTTAGAACTATAAGAAAATGCGATAATTTTAAATATACCCCATCTCTAGTTTTTCCGAAATTTTATTCGCTAACTTAAGAAATAATATTGTACCATGTTAATCTACATTTCACAACTTTTAGAATAGATATTTTTTACATACTTTTGGTAGTTTAGTTACATTCAAATTACACACGATTATTAAGTAGACTTGGTACTATTGGAAAATACAATAAACAGAATACACTCCATCTCTAGATTTTCCGGAAAATGAATCTCAAGTCAGTAGACTAATATGCGATGCTAATTTGGTAGTTTTATGACATTAAAATTTACAAGATTATTAAGTGGGCATATAAGGGAAAATTCCGCTTACTTCCGGAGATATTCGACAAAAATTCGAAATTTTGCGATATCTTTTAGTTTTGCTGAAGTTATTTTACTCTTCCACTCTTCTGGCTCTACAAGACATCGTTTATAAACTTTCAGTACAACGTTTCGTTTCGATGAAATCATCATCAACTTTATATTTTTATATGGCCCGTAATAAACTACACCCTGTGTTAAATAGCATTTCCTATTACGAATTCAACGATTTATATAACAATATGATTTATCATGTTTTTTTACAGAAAAAAAAGCTTGTTAATACATTTCGAACATTTTGGTGTAGTTGGCGTTGAAATGAGCGACGAAAACAAAATGTATCACCTAATTTTATGATTTTGAGATAATTAAATGAAGAGAACAATTCTCATAATATCACAGTAAAAAATAATATGTGTGGTTTTGAATAACTATAATGTTTCTATGTTTAAGGACTATTCCTGCTAAATTGTTTTTAGTTATTATTTTGGTACCTATTCAGGGTTAAAATTAGGTAATAATTGTTGTCTTCGTAGTCATTAAATAAACAGAACAATTATCATAGTACATTATCAGTTATCATATAACAGTAAAAAAAAAAAGAAAAAAATGTAGGTCTAAATAAGTATAATGTTTCCTTGTTTAACAACTATTCTTGCTAAAATTTGGTTTTTGTTACTATTTCGGTACATATTCTGGATTAAAAGGATGTAATAATTTTTGTCTTCGTCGCCATTAAATGATCAGAACAATTCTAATATCACAGTAAACAAATAATAAGTGTGGTCCTAAATAGCTATAATGTTTCAATGTTTAACAACTATTCTAGGTAAATTATTTATAATTCCTAGTCTGGTATCTATTTTGTGTTAAAATTAGATAATTTTCTTTTTCTTTGTCGTTTTCATTTCAACGCCTACTACAAGAAAATGTTCGAAATGTGTTAACAAGCCTCTATCTGAATAAAATCATTAGAAAGCATACTGTGGTATAAATAGTTGAATTCGTAATACGAAATAAATTTGGGTGTACATTTTTTACCGCGATATAAGCCATATAAGAAAATAAAGTTGAGGATGGTTTCTTCGAAACGAAACATTGTACTGAAAATGTGTAAACGGTGTCTTGTAGAGCTAAAAATGTAGCAATGAGAAAGTGCATTTGGTTTTCTTTTTCTTTTTCAAATGACTTAAAAAATAAAATAAAAACAAAATCGCCACATTTCGGATTTTGTCGAATATCTCTGGAAGTAAGCAGAAATTTCTGGTTTTCTCAAAAGAATATTGCTGACCACTAAATTCTGCAACTTTTTTGTAATTTACTGCCTTTGTAAGTTTTACGGTTTCAGAGATCCCCATGGTGTTGATCCGTATCTTGAAAACCCTGTACATTGAACTGTACAATATTTTTGATTTTTTGTTTCTTACAAATTTGAAAAATTAAGAAATAATCAATCTCAAGCTCAAGTCAGCAGGCTAATATGTAGGTAAGGGAAATATTGAACATTTATGATATTTTTTGCATAAAATGTGGCATGAATTTAATTTTCATACAAGGGCATTAAGTACACTTAAAACTACCAGAAAATGTAAAAGTCAGCATTTACATCATCTCTAGCAGTTTTTCCCGAATTTTAATCTGAAACTGTAGCAGCAATATTGTAACATTCAGGTTTATTTCACAATTTTCAGAATTGATTTGTTTAAACATATTTTTGGTAGTTTAATGATATTGAAATTTTACAAGATTATAGTAAAATTTTAACTTTAACTTATATTTCAACTTATTGAAGTAGGCATTGGAAAATTCAATAATTAAAAATTATACCATTTCTAAATATTCCGGACAATGAATCTGAGGTCATAATTTTTGGTGGGCTTCAAAAATGTGCTGAGTACTGCACAGGTTTAAAATATTACTTCGCTGCCTGGCTAAGAAGTGAGTTTGACGGCGCTGTTAAAATAGTTATTCGTGCGGTAAGAAAGAAGTTTTACTGGTATACTAACTCAAAAATCAATGTTTTACATTAGACGTAAATGTCCGAAAGTGACTCCTAATGTCTCGCGTGTGTGCCGGTGGCTTCACATTTGATATTTTTGTCACTTCCCTAATTACCAGCACCGCAGGCGGCACGACACCGGCGTTCAATTACAGAAACGTCCCCTTTGACGTCCCCACGAAAAAAAAAACCTCCCCCGGAATAGACGAAACTTTGGCTCTGCACTTTCCACGCGCTTTCCGCCTTTCCCGGGGAATTGTCTTATTTTTATTTGGGCCGAGAAAAAAGTTCGCAGTTTGCGGGGGGCGGTCGGGGGTGTGGGGCGCTGGCCCCAATTTCGAGGCCGGGCGGAGAGGAGCGCGACCGCCCCCCGGTTGTTTACTCTTGCCGGGGATATTTCGCCAAATTAAGTTACATCTGTTTTCCGGGCCGACTTAAAATTGGTTCCGCTTTATTAATATTTCACGGGGCGGCCGCCCCGGGGGCGGGGGCGAATTTTCGCGTTTCCGCGCGGTCGTTCGCGAAAATTGCCAAGGGCGCCGCGGAAAAATGACGACGGGGAGAATTATATTTTTCCAAGACAATGAGGAAAAGCGTAGCGCATAAAATATTTTGCACATGTGAACGCGCATAATATCGTACGTTCCGTGCCTCAGTGTACGCCACGAAAATTACTCTTTATATAAAACATAGGCGAGGAAGAGGCACATTCTGTTTCCGTGTCAATCAAGCGTTTTAAAATAAGTTTGCATTAAATAAGGCGAATGATGAACGGCACCTTCGCAAAGTTTTATTATTATAGGTATACAAGATGCCTTACGCAGAAAGTTTATGAGGTACCCAATGAAAAAGAAAATTGATTCATTTTTCAAAATATCAGGATTATTTATAGAGAATTCAACTTCCTTTTCGAAGGCTTTACATGATTCAATTTTAACAAAAGTAATACAATCTGAAACACAAAATCTCATAGAAATCTGTACCGTATTTCAGAAATGTAAAATGAAAACTATGTATTTTTTTTTAAATATTAGATGCATTTGTTTCGACAGTAAATGGTGTGAGCCAGGTTGATTTCTATCTTTAAATGAGAAACATATTATTCGCTAATGCAATACGTTCGTATGTAATAATAAGTACAATGATGATAAGTGTATGGATTAGATGTCTGTTCAAATTTATTACGCGCACCCTGTAAGTTTAACTTTACCTCACCTGCAAAATATCCCGATTAAATGATCTACATTCGCCCAATTCCCTACATAAGTACGGAGAGACGGAGAGCACGGAGAGAATAAAAAAACCGCCATTCAGGCGTAATTGTACGTGAAATATTGCGCCGGGGTATAATCATATCGGGGCCCATAAAACGGGTGTTCGCAGCCAAGGGCGCGAAATTTATGGCCGGTTAACTTAAAATAGTCTTATTGTCCGACCGAACGCCAAGAGGATAATTATGTGTCGCTCTCGTGCCGCAGCTACATTACGGCGCGGATGCGTCGGGGACGTCGGGACGCCGTTATTTGCCCCCGCAGCCTAAGAGGGCCGGGAAAGCGGAAATTACGGCACGATTTCGTCCGGGGCAGTCATCCCCGGGTTCATTCCGCCCGCACGCGGGCACGGAAAAGGAAAAATCCACGGCACAATAACCATAAAACATTTTCCGGGGCCCGCAATTTCGCAATCGAAAACGTGAACGAAATCGTCAACGGGCGGCTTAATTTAAAATTTCGCGTGCGAACGGCCGGCAATTACAAACTTGTTTTGCGGCACCCACTCGACCTACTAAATTGGCATTATGCAGAGGATCAAGATGAAAATGTTAAGCCCACTGTGGGAGGAACAATGTGCGACATGCTATTTTTGGATTCTTTACCACTTGCACCCAGAAATTCAAGGCCATTTTATCTGCACTGTCTTATTGTTATTAAAATAGTTTTTTTGCAACCCAAGAACTCTTACCACATGTATTAGTACGTGTTTGGCTTCCCCGTTCAATTTCGATGTAGGTATGCACAACACTTTTTTGGGTAAAAATTAATGTCGAAAATATTTACCTCCAAATGACATTCTCAAACATTTCTCTTATAAATATGATAAAACGTAAGACACACAAGAGAAATATTTTAAAACGTCATTTGGAGGTAAATATTTTGGACGTTAATTTTTATCCCAAAAAGTGTTGTAGGTACATACCTACATATCTACAAAAGATATTCGAAATTGAACGGGGATGAACGGGGAACGGGGAAGTACAAACACGTAATAATACATAGGGTGTTCGACTGAAAAACAAATATTGATGGTTAGAAAATCGGAAGTGATAGAAGGTTGAAAATATATCATTTAAAGAAACGGAATAGGAATAAGAAAAGTCTTATCCTCCAAAATCCAGATTTTACTGTAGATCTTGATAATTTCATCTGGATGCCTTGCATCATGTGAAGCCTTCGAAAATAAAGTTGAATTATCTATAAATCGATTCTGATATTTTGGGGAAAAAAGTTTTTAATGCACAAGATTAATCAATTTAGGTGTTCATTTGATTTATGCTGAGGAGATACCGTTTGAAGTTTATTCATATTCCCATGTTAGTATATGACGAAATGGAAATTAATGTTGCTAATATTATGAAAAAAAAAAAACAATTGATAAAATTTAATAATTTAATAATAATTATTTAATAAACAAATGTGGATATGTAATATGGTGTAATATGGATATGTTGTGTTTCTTAGAACCATATTTAATAATATAAATGTAGATATTTAGTATTTTTACAGTCAGCGCAAATGTATCATGCATTTTCGAAAAATAGTTTAATAATCTCGTCTCTTAATGAATATTATTCAATAATGAATAAACTCCCTAACAAGTGTGGTATTATCTATGTAGCATTTAAGTTATCCTCATTGTTAGAACAGCTGTCTTTAGTTGTATATATATATATATATATATATATATATATATATATATACATATTAATACATTTGAACATTTGAATCTATTTGGCGTGTATTTTGATACCATACAGTCAATTTTTAAATTTATTTGAAAGTGGAGGTACATATGGTGGAGGCGCCGGGTAATGTAATAGTTATTTATTATACAAGACGATAAAATTAAAATTTCAATGATTTTGAAGATAATCAACAATTTGTTGTCACACCGTTTTTACTGTTAAATGAATATTATTCTTTGGATAATTACAAACGTTAGAAACAAATACAACAATGGAATTGAATTTTATACCTCATGTTAAAATTCAATTCAATAGTAGATAAAAAGCAATTTTAACAGTGAAGATTGAATAAATTAATCTAGTTAGAATACATATTTTAGAAATGAAGCCCTTAAAAAGTTTAAATCTAAATTTCGGAAATAGATATAAATTATTATTTTTGTATGCGAGATTATATAAATTTTGAGCAGATGGAAAATATTAAGCCCTCATAATGTCAGAATATTGAAATCGTTGCCAACCGGTTTGGATATTTTTGCAAAATTTGTTTTTATGCTTATAACAAAAATTCTGACACAAATATGTATAATATGTGACTGTGTATGTTATTTTTGATAAAACTTTAAAATATGAATTTGACTTCAATTCTCTACAAATATTTTTGATGTTTTAAAACAACTGTATTATTTTGCTCATTTCAATACATAAAACTATTATAAATTTCCTTTTACATACTTAATTTTTATGCATTTTACATAGATTCTACTGCATTGAAAACTACATTGGTGTTCCAATGAAACAATTTTGTCATTTGGGATTCTGATACAAATATGTATAAGATGTGACTATGTATGTTATTTTTGAAAAAACTCAAACATGAAATTGACTTAAATTCTCTACAAATATTTTTGATGTTTTTAAAACAACTGCATTATTTTGCTCATTTCAATAGATAAAACAATTATAAATTACAATAATTTGAACGATTTCTAAAAGATTCTATAGAAAAGTTAGATTCAATAGAAAAATTAATAAAAAATTACAATTTAAAATTCCACTTCTTAGAGGAAAGGACAAGTCTTCAATAATGTCAAAAAATGGTTATTTGAAATATTGCAGAACCCATGTATCTTTGATAAAGTCGAAAAATGTTGGTCATCTGACTGAATTTTGTTTTGTATTTTCTGACCAAGATTATATTAGTGAATAAAATTTTAATGAACTAGAAAATTTCAAGACAGAAATGGCAGAAAGTACGAATATCCGAAACTTGCCTTAATATGTGAAAATGGTTATTTAAAATAATACATAACTCAAGTATCTTTGTTAAAATCGAAAAATGTAGGTCATTTGACTGAATTTTTGTTGTATTTGGTGCTCATGAGTTTATTAGTTTTAACGAAAATGGTCTTCTTTTTATTAGGTATTTATTTACGTATGGCAGATTTCTGGTGCTTTGACTAATTATACTCACCACAACTATGAACTCCAATAGTTTTGCCCCATTTTTGAGTTTCAATTTGCTGGTTTCAATAATATGAGGAAGCATTCATTGGAAATAATATATAACTCAAGTATCTTTGTTAAAAAAGAAAATGTTGGTCATCTCACTGAATTTTGTGTTGTAATTTGTTATCATGGCTTTAATAGTTTTAATGAAATGGATTTGTTTTTTATTATGTCTTTATTTTCTGACGACACATATCTGGTGCTTTGACTCATTATACTCACCAAACTATGAATTACAATATTTTTGCCTCATTTTTTAAGTTTCAATTTGCTGGTTTCAATAATATGAGAAAATATAAAATTATATATAACTTAAGTATATTTGTTAAAATTGAAAAATTTTGATCATCTGACTGAATTTTGTATTGTATTTTGTGATCATGACTTTTTAATTTTAATGAAATGGATAATTTCAAGATTTAGATTCAAGATTTTTCAAGATTTCTACGAATAGCAGAAAGTATAAATATTTGATATTTGCACAATTTTTTGAGTTTACCATTCACGGTTTTAATAACTGAAAAATAGTAATTTTAAATAAACTCATAAGTGTCTTTGCAAAAATCGAAAATAATTTATAAATAAAACAAACAGATCACGTATGTTTCACCTAAACGTATCAAGAAGTAGATGCCTCCAACATAAACCAATTTTTTGAAACAAAAAAAAAAATATGTATTTCTTACACTTTCATAATTTCATTTTTTTTAATCTTCCATGGTATTTGTTTTTTTCTAATGTACTTTTTAACTTGTTGCAGGAGTTTTTTATGTTACTTCATTTAACATATTTTCGCTTCTTAGATATTATCATATGTTTTGTTTATCTTTTATAGTTGCTTATAGGTATATCTACGTATTTATATACAATTTGAACAAATGTGTGAAAATTTAGAATTTCGAAAAAACAAACAAGGAGCATTTTCGTTATAAAATTTTACTTCTAGGATTTATGGAATTTATATATTATTACTAAGACACTGGGTATATTTTATTTGATAATTAAATGGATCCTATCCTGAGTCAATTTGAATTGATATTAAACGATAGATATATGCAGCTAACTCAAGTAAACAATTTAGATTCACTAATATGAAATCATACTTTGCAGTTTATGATTTCACATTAGTGAATCTAAATTGTTTACCTGAGATAGTTGCATATATCTATCGTTTTTCATAAATATTTTATTTGAGTTACTTGTGATAATAAATATTAAATTTTCATTTTAAATTAGAGAGATTTTTTTTTACTCATATAATGTGAAAGTAGCAATATTTTCACGGCTTACTATACATGAAAGTATACTTTTTCACTCTAGAAATAATAATATTTTTACATCTAGAGATGAAAATAAACATGTTAAATTAAATGGAAAGCATGCATACATATCTCATCGTTAAAACTACACTTTAATCGAATGGGTGAATAAAATGTTTACATTTTCACATTATTCACTATAAGCATTGACAACGTGAAGAAAGTAAAAAAATAGGTAAATTCGCACTATCCTTGAAATTTTCGTTGTTGCCTGACAATGTGACACTTCACGCAAATTCTTCAATTCTGATAACGAATTGGAAAAAATCTTGTGTGATACACGTGAATAAAGCAATTTTATCCACTCGAAAACATTATCGCACTGCTTCGCCTCTTGCGCTAAACTGTTTTTTCATGGATAAAATTCGACTTTATTTACTTATACCATAAATAGCTATTCTTACTCGAGATGAAATACGTTTTTTTTCATTTTATTGTTATTATCCTGTATCGGTATTTATTTATTATCGGTATTTTTTATCCTAATGCAAAATATACTATTAGCTCGAAAACTTTGTATTTTCTTGTTTTCACATTTGTTACTGGAAATTTATCGACTCTGCACAATTTATTTGAGCATTTGAAGTTTTCTTAGAGAATATGGGGGATGAAATCATATTTCAGCAGCTACAGATATGCCTCTTACAAAACTTAATTATTTTTTAGTTATGAAATAAATGTTGAAGCATTTACCCAATACATAAAGAAATTTAAACGAATTGGTTAGGTATACTAATTGGCGAATAAAGCATTATTACTACACTTAATAACAAATACTTATAATGTTGTTTGGAAGAAATAATTCAATTGCAATGCACATTTTAAAGTTCATTACAAAATTTTATTTTGTGAAGTGTAAGCAAATATAATAACAGATTCGCCTGAAATGCGAAAAAATTGTAGAAAACATTTTTTTTTCTGAAACCGTAGCGAAAATTAATTGCGTTTCCCTGACTAGTCAGGGAAAATCATTGTATGTCATTAAGGTGAAAATAAACTGTCACCTAAGAAACAGAGAAACGTTTTACGTATGCATAGGTATCTACATAGAAAATCCCCCATTCAATTTATTAAATTAATAAATATTAATTTCTAAACTTATATTATATTTTATTTGTGTACTTCGTTTGATAAACCTTAGTCAAAACTGCAGTCAGTAAATATTTTCAATAATAAAAGTGTGAGTGGAAATAACAAAGTTATTTTATTTTATTTATTCAGTTTTATTATAAACATAAAATAAACATAATGTATTAGTCACATAAGGCCAATAATTGGATATGACAAGTCAATAAAAAAAAGTTGCAATATTAATAGTTGCAAAACTGCAGTCACTAAATATTTTCAATAATAAAAGTGTGAGTGGAAATAACAAAGTTATTTTATTTTATTTATTCAGTTTTATTATAAACATAAACAGAAACATAATTTATTAGTCACATAAGGCCAATAGTTGGATATGACAAGTCAATAAAAAAAATGCAATATTAATAGTTGGATATGACAAGTCAATAAAAACAAAGTTGCAATATTTAATTTAACATAAGGACATATTTTAAGAATTAAAAAATAATTGGGGGCTTCAGAAAAAAATTAATACGCAACTCGTTAGTAAAATGTCTGACTTTACTCGGAGCCTGTGATGTATGGACCATTTTTCTAACTCTTCAGTAAATAACTATTTGATAAAATAGCAAATTGATGCCTGAACGAAACGGACGGGCGAAACTATTAACTGGTGATGGACGAGCCGCATTTTCACACTGAACCCCGGAATGGGCAGGAGGGCGGAATCACCCCTAATGCGTGGACGCGCGAAAAATTAATTAATCTCGCAAGTGAGGCCGCTCAATTAGCGCGGAATTATCTGCCCGCCGCGCACTTTACGGCCCGCTGCAGTTCGGCACAGCTGCAGCCCCATAAATTTGATTTAACGGGGCGCGTCCGGCCCCGATTTGTTTATTTTCAATTGCAGGCCGAATTTTAAAATGACGCCCGAAAATATTAAAATTAACAAAAAAAATATATACCGGACGCAGACTGCCGGTTTTAATTGAATCGTAACTTTTAATCATTGCGGAAATAAAAAGTTAATACTAAAGGTTTTATTTTGTTAATAAAAGTTTTGTTGATTGTTTTTTTTTGCGCACACCGTTTATGGTGCACGTGGATGTGTTAATTGCATGCACCAGTACATAAAATTATCAACTCTATGATGCTGCAATCATAAAATTCATAGGCACAAATTGCAGTGGTCCATTGATCAGATGTACAAAAGAATATTATTTTCTGAGAACTGGTACTTGTCATGACTATTTGTAATAATAATAATATGATTAATAAAATAATAGCAATACATGTTTTCGTGATTTTAGCAACAATATTATTTTTGTTAAAATTTTATGAATGTTACTTAAAATAACCAATAACAAATAATAGAATTACTTTTATTTGTTAACATAATATCGTGGGCTTACAAGAGTGACAAGTCAAAAAATTCAGTTTCAATTTGTTGACTCATTTGAAAATTCTATACTTTATGATACATCCAATTTTCAATATTTACTGTTTTTGCAATATTTTTATTAACACTCCAATGAGGCATGCTACAAAATAGATTTCTTTCTTGATAAATAAAACGAATTTTTATGGCACCTGCTTATTTTTGTAAAATTTTGATTTGTTCACTTTTATTTTGTATGTCCCACGATATATTTCACTATTATGTATGAAGCAATATGAATCCTCTAAAAATTGAAAATTATATACTTAACAGTTGTGCCAATATTATCAAACCAAACGTTATCCGCCAGAATTAATAATAAAAGAGCCCCCAAAAATTAAACAGTGCAATATTTTTCATTGCATATATAAACAAATCAAATATTTTGTAGAAATAATATTTATATTATTCTTTTGTAAGTTATATGGTAGCCAATATAATCTCACGACTTCCTAATCAAAACTAAGTGTAAAGTTTCCGCCGCAGCAATAAACCATTACTTCCTGATCCTTGCAGATGTGTGAATTTAACGGTATCATCTCAGTAAGCATTCGTAACAACTGCGTGCACTGAGTAGGAGTTTTTGAGTTTTTGAGTTTTTTGGGGAAATAAATCAAAATTACTCAAAGTGCAAACTATGGCATTCCTTTACGACCCGGCCGTGTGATCCCCATAAACAAAGTGGCGGGCTTCAGGCAGCAGCACGGTGCCTCCCATCACCAAGTGCTGTACCATGGCTCTGTTTTGGGCTACCAGGGGAGGCACATCGTTGGAAACCACCACCACACGAACACCATCGCCCAGCACTCCAACATTCCACTCAATGCCAGTAAGTGATCATTTCTATTGCCTTAAATTACCATTTTCTGTCGTCTTCGTTTGTAGGTGAGTATTAAGACTTGTGAAAGTTTTTCAATTCCAGATCTCGACAGAATAATACAAATACCTTTAATAGTACTCAAATGTGGTGGTTTTTTTCCATGATACATTTTGATTAGTTACAAAAAAAATATTACTTCGTTTTGAATACATAAAAATATTATTATTGAAATAAAAATACCTAACAGTTGTGAAATATGTAATCCAACATATAGATATTTGATGTGTTCACACGATATTTCATATTTTTATGTGATCTCTTGTACTATGTAGATGTCAAATCAAATATGCACAAAGATCATAATCCTCCCTGGATTATGTAAATAAACACACACAGTTATTTATTTACGTACCAAAAATACTTGCCTCATATTTAAACTAATTAGAAATATTTTTAATAATAGTTAAGACTACAGCATAAATGCAACTAAATACCTAAATAAGAAGAGTAAACTATTTTTAAATCCAACAAAATGGTCAAAGCAATGGAAAATATAGATTCATGCAAAATTACTACCGTTAAGAAATGCTTGATAGGCCATTCTGTTTAAATAAAGATCTCACATATAGGTATTTAGTACACGTTTTCCGATTTTATGGTGAAAACTCTTTCGTTTTATGATGAATACTCTTTCCATTTCCAGTGAAAACTCTTCCGATTGCGAATGAGAACCCTTTCTTTTTCGAGTTTTTAAAAACTTTACTGTTTTCGAGTTTTACAGTAAAATATTTACTGTTTTAGAGTTTTGTAGTAAAATAGTATTTGTTGGTTTTCAAGTTTTCCATTGAAAACTCTTTCGTTTTCGAGTTTTCTTGTATAAACCTAACTGTTTTCAAGTATTATGAGAAAAGTTTTTGGTTTTAGAGGTCCCTAGTAAAAATTTAACTGTTTTCAAGTCTTCTAGAGAAAAGATTTTGGTTTTTGAGTTTTCTAGTAAAGACTTAACTGTTTTCAAGTTTTATAGAGAAAAGTTTTTTGTTTTTGAGTTTTCTAGTAAAAACTTATTTGTTTTCAAGTTTACAAGAAAATAAACTTATTGACTAGCAACTACAGTACAAGGCACTGTCAGACTTTCAGTTTTCCAATACATCTCCATGCTAAATACGAACAAAGTGCTTACTATTCTGCCATCAAAATTTATAATGCTCTCCCTAAGTTAATAATAGAATGTATTAATTATAAAATCATGAAAAACAAGCTGTATGAATATTTATGTGATCGTGAACTGTATTCTATGAAGGATTACTATTAGTAGCAATATATTGCCTTAGTATATATATAATTATTTTGACGTTTTTTTATGTACAATATGTATATGTATTATGTACATCTGTACTGAAAATGAAAAATAAAGATTACTATTATTATAGAGAAAAGTTTCTGGTTTTTGAGTTTTATAGTGAAAACTCTTTTGTTTTCGAGTTTTCTAGAAAAAACTATACTGTTTTCGAGAATTTTAGTAAAACATTTTTCGTTATTGTTTTTTCAGGTAAGAAAGTTTTTAGTTTTAGGGTTTACGAGTGAAGAGTCTTTCGATTTTGGTTGAAAACTCTTTCGTTTTCGAGTTTTTTAGTAAAAACCTCTACTGTTTTCGGGTTTTCTAATAAAACGAATTTCGTTGTCGAGTTTTCTACTAAGGAAACGTATTGGTTTTCTAGTTTTTCAGTGAAAACTCTTTCGTTTTAGATTTTTCCAGTACTCTTGGCCTATTGATTCGAGCAGAATTATTAATTTCCTTCTAATAACTCTACAATTAATTTTTATCAACAATATCATCAATTCACTAATAATTTCGAGTTTTGTAGTAATATATTATTTGTTGCTTTTCGAGTTTTCCATTGAAAACTCTTTCGTTTTCGCGTTTTCTAGTAAATCTGTATAAAGCAAAGATAATAATAATAATAATACTAATAAAGAATATTTATTAGCAAAAAACGCTACATAGTATACAAAATTTCAACAAAACAACAAAAGAAAACACACAAATAGCAACTACAATTTTCCTATTAACATATATTTTATTCTATTTACTACATCTACTATTTTCTATTTACAGTCAATCAATTTGAACACATATTCCCTCACCTGAGATTTAAATTTATGAAAATTTATCTCATTTGTCATGTGACCGGGCATGTTGTTATGATGAGGGAGTATGTCTGTCAAATGGACCTGTAAATAACTCTAAAGATTGTAGGGTGAAAAATGTTTTTGCTATTTGTGTTTCATTTTTATTTTTTGTTGTTATTTATTTGATTTGTATTTATTTTTTGGAATGTGTATGTAGCTTCCTGCTAATAAATATTATTATTATTATTATTATTAAAAACTTAACAATTTTCAAGTTTTACACAGAAAAGTTTTTGGGTTTTTGAGTTTTCCAGTAAAAACTCTTTTGTTTTCGAGTTCTCCAGTAAAAACTAAACTGTTTTCGAGTTTTCTAGTAATTGTTGAAATTTTGTATATAATGTAGCGTTTTTTGCTAATAAATATTCTTTATAAAAAACTTAATTGTTTTCAAGTTTTATAGCGAAAAGTTTATGGTTTTGAGTTTTCTAGTGAGAACTCTTTCGTTTTCGAATTTTCTAGTAAAACCGATACTGTTTTCGAGAATTCTAGTAAAACTCTTTTCGTTATCGAGTTTTCAAGTATAAAAACTTTTAGTTTTAGGGTTTTCGTGTGAAGACTTTCGATTACGATTGAAAACTCTTTGGGTTTCTAGTTTTTTAGTAAAACCTTTGCGTTTTTGGGTTTTCTAATAATACAAATTTTCGTTATCGTGTTTTCTACTAAGAAAACGTATTGGTTTTCGAGTTTTTCCGTGAAAACTTCTTCGTTTTAGATTTTTCCAGTACTCTTGGCACAGTGATTCGAGCAGAATTATTAATCTCCCTTTAATAACCCTACAATTAATATTTTATGAACAATATCATCAATTCACTAATAATTTCGAGTTTTGTAGTAAATTATTATTTGTGTGTTTTTCGAGTTTTCCGTCGAAAACGCTTTCGTTTTCGAGTTTTCCAGTAAAAACTTAACTGTTTTCAAGCGTTATAGATAAAAGTTTTTGTTTTTTTGAGTTTTCTGGTGAAAATTGTTTCGTTTTCGAGTTTTCTTGTAAAAACTATACTGTTTTCGAGTTTTCTAGTAAAAACTTAATTGTTTTCAAGTTTTATAGCGAAAAGTTTATGGTTTTGAGTTTTCTAGTAAGAATTCGTTCGTTTTCGAGTTTTCTAGTAATACCGATACTGTTTTCGAGAATTCTTGTAAAAGTCTTTTCGTTATCTTTAATTCTATTAAAACATTATCAACATCGAGTTTTTAAGTAAGAAAACTTTCAGTTTTAGGGTTTTTGAGTGAAGACTCTTTCGATTTCGATTGAAAACTCTTTCGTTTTCGAGTTTTCTAGTAAAACCTTTACTGTTTTCGGGTTTTCTATTAAAACAAATTTCGTTATCCAGTTTTCTACTAAGAAAATGTATTCGTTTTCGAGTTTTTTAGGGAAAACTTTTTCGTTTTCGATTTTTCCTGTACTCTTGGGCTATTTATTCGAGCAGAATTATTAATCTCCCTTTAGTAACCCTCCAATAATTTTTGTATCAATAATATCATCAATTCCCAAATCATTTCATTGCACCCTCAGTGTGGTTTTAAACATAATTTTCTAAAGTAATTGCAATAGGCCCTCAGCAGTACCTCAGCAGTAGAAGACAAATATAATTATCGTCAACTTCGTAAATTCGCCGTTATAATTATGAAATTTTAAATAATCATTATGCCTGTAGTTAAATAGTATTCATGCTGTATAATTATGTTTTAAGATTGAAAACATCAACATTTATACGTGAGGTGTTGAAATAACGTTTAAAACAAGAAAACACGTTTTTTTAAATTACCGCCATCTGAAACTTATGTTTTCGAGTATTTACTTTATGTTATAGCCGGAGGTGCAAATTTCCTCCCCGTCAAATTGCTTCCTTTATTTTCCCGCTGATACGGGCGCATAACATTTCCGCACAATAAAAGCGTTCTTTCCTCCTTCGCGGCGGTATTTTATGTTTCATCTGCGGCGTCGCCGCAATAACTCAGCCCGGGGTGCATTAGACGGCCCCCGGTGAGGGGGTGGGCGACGTCGCGCTCTAAGATGTTAAATAATACATCTAATTAAGAGGAGAATATGAGCGGAGTAACTTCATACGGGGGCGAAAGCGAGCGCTGGATGTCTTCAAAAACACTCGCGGGACCCCATAAATTCGCGGCATAAAAGAGCGGGCTCGCAATAAGTCAACCGGAGCGGGGGCCCACCGGGGGCGAACTCGATAATGGGGCCCACGCGGGGGCCCAGAGCGCGCCGCCTCCACGTCATGGGGCTTTCGACGCCGTCGGCGGAATAATGCATACTAATAACTGATTATTAAATGTCTACAAATCGCGTTGGGAGATGCAATAATATTTATGAACGGTACAAGGCCCATTCAAAACGAACAACAGCTATGGTTGAAGTTATTAAGCCGAGGCGTTACCCGAGGCTTATAATCAACCAGGCTTATAAGGTTAAATTTTTATTATATATTTAAATCGCCAAATAAAGACAGAGCGTCGGTGAAACAAAAAAGTAGTGTACGTCCAGAACATAGCTCTTGGAGTTTTTTAACAATTGGTTCATGATTCCATGCCATTCACAAAATTTTGAAAACAAGCAAATACTTTTTCAAACAATATTTTTTCAAAAATCAATAAGCAATCATAAATCCCATCGTAAACTAACGAATCGAGGACACACTATATGTGTAGTAATAACATTTGATGTGGCTCATCAAATATTTATTTATTAATGGTAACAATTTTCAAACACAAACGTTCATTTTTATTATTGAAAAAGCGTTCCTCTAAATAACTTAAATGTTTTCATTCCGTCAATATGCTCGTTCTCATTGGTTACATTGTAACATTGCTAATAAGGTGAAAATTGCATTTCATTACATACAAAAATATTAAGCACCTTATTAACAGTAAATAATTGATACAATCAATATGATATTAGCTGTGAAATGAACATATGCTGAATATTTACCAGTACAAATGAAATAGGTTATTATCTTACCTTTTTATTGGCAAATAATTACCCTTTTAAGTTAAAAATAATTTATTTCTCATTTAATTATTTTAAATTTTAATTTAATTTTAAATTTTAAATTTAATATAATTGAAGGTTAAATGATTTGGGAATATATTTTCTGTAAGACATATCCCCAGAAATTGGCAGTAATTGAAACCTTTAATCAAATATTAAAAATTTATATACAACAAATTCTATCTCGCACATTACTACAATGTAATTGAATATCATTGTGGGTTTCATTTAAAAAAAAACGGCTTGATAGAAAATGATCAATAAACAACTAACACAAACAACATGAATTAAGTCAAAGTTCATGTAATCATATGCCCTAGATAATAATAATAATTAATCTTGATGAATAATATTTTTTTGAAACCGGAGCTAAACCGATTTCACTCCGAAAATGCGGTGCGAAAGTTGCATTTCCCTGACTAGTCACGAAAACATTTACACAGTGTATATTATGTGTTTATGAATATATTTAGTTAGAAACATACTGCTAGATAGGTACGGCCGCAGCCATAAAAAAATGTTTTTTTTTTTAAAACCCAAAAAAGTTTTACTAGAAAACTCGAAAATGAAAGAGATTTCAATCGATATCGAAAGTCTTCACTCGAAACCATAAGTTTCCTTACTTGAGAACTCTACAACGAAATGAGTTTTACT
The DNA here is from genome assembly GCA_951805005.1 of Othius punctulatus. NCBI lineage: Eukaryota > Metazoa > Arthropoda > Insecta > Coleoptera > Staphylinidae > Othius > Othius punctulatus. Next base: position 18,150,741 of record OX638141.1, read on the forward strand.
AGGATGCTCGAAAACAGTACAGTTTTTACGAGAAAACTCGAAAGCGAAGGAGTTCTCACTAGAAAACTCAAAACCATAAACTTTTCACTATAAAACTTGAAAACAAGTAAGTTTGTACTAGAAAACTCGAAAACAGCATAGTTTTTACTAGAACACTCGAAAACGAAAGAGTTTTAACTAGAAAACTCAAAAAAACAAAAACTTTTCTCTATAAAACTTGAAAATAGTTTTATAGAGATAAATAGTAAAAAAAGGAAATAGTTTTCAATGGAAAACTCGAAAAGCAACAAATAATATTTTACTACAAAACTCGAAATTATTAGTGAATTTACAAACCTATTATCATGCAATTGCGTTAGAAAATTATGTTTAAAACCACACTGAGGGTGGCAATGAAATGATTAGTGAATTGATGATATTATTGATATAAAAATAATTGTTGTCCCCTAAAGGGAGATTAATAATTCTGCCCGAATCAATAGGCCAAGAGTACTGGAAAAATCGAAAACGAAAAAGTTTTCACTAAAAAACTCGAAAACCAATACATTTTCTTAGTAGAAAACTCGATAACGAAATTGGTTTTATTAGAAAACCCGAAAACAGTTGAGGTTTTACTAGAAAACTCGAAAACGAAAGAGTTTTCAATCGAAATCGAAAGAGCCTTCACTCGAAAACCCTAAAACTAAAAGTGTTCTTACTTGAAAACTCGATAACGTGATAATGTTTTACTAGAATTCTCGAAAATAGTATATTTTTTCCAGAAAACTCGAAAACGAAAAGTTGTCACTAGAAAACTCAAAAATCATAAAGTTTTCTCTATAAAACTTGAAAAGAATTAAGTTTTTATTAGAAAAACCATCAACGAAAGAATTTTCAATCGAAATCGAAAGAGTCTTCTCTCGAAAGCTCTAAAACTAAAAGTTTTCTTATTTGAAAACTCGATAACGTGATAATGTTTTACTAGAATTCTCGAAAACAGTATAGTTTGTTTCCAGAAAACGCGAAAACGAAAGAGTTGTCACTAGAAAACTCAAAAACCATAAACTTTTCTGTATAAAACTTGCAAAGAATTAATTTTTTACCAGAAATTTTTTTACTAGAATTTTCGAAAACAGTATCGGTTTTACTAGAAAACTTGAGAACGAACGAGTTTTCACTAGAAAACTCAAAAACCAAAAACTTTTCTCTATAAAACTTGAAAACAAATAAGTTTTTACTAGAAAACCCAAAACACAAAAAACTTTTCTCTATAAAACTTGAAAACAGTTAAGCTTTTACTAGAAAACTCGAAAACGAAAGAGTTTTCAATGGAAAACTCGAAGACCAACAAATAATATTTTACTTCAAAACTTGAAATTATTAGTGAATTCATGATATTATTGATAAAAAATTAATTATGGGGTTATTAAAGGGAGATTAATAATTCTGCTGGAATCAATATCAATATCAAAATCAAAAACGAGAAGCTTTTCACTGAAAAACTCGAAAACCAATATGTTTTCTTCTATGTAGAAAACTCGACAAAACGATTTTTTTTTATTAGAAAACTCGAAAACAGTAAAGGTTTTACTTGAAAACTCGAAAACGAAAGAGTTTTCGAATATCTATGTAGCTTTCTGCTAATAAATACAAATATTATTATTATTATTATATTAAAAAAATAATTGTAGAGTTATTAAAGGGAGATTAATAATTCTGCTCGAATCAATAGGCCAAGAGTACTGAAAAAAACTAAAACGAAAAAGTTTTCATTAAAAACTCGAAAACCAATATGTTTTCTTAGTAGAAAACTCGACAACGATTTTTTTTTCATTAGAAAACCCGAAAACAGTTGAGGTTTTACTAAAAAACTCGAAAACGAAAGAGTTTTCAATCGAAATGGAAAGTGTCTTCTCTCGAAAGTTCTAAAACTAAAAGTTTTCTTACTTGAAAACTCGATAACGTGATAATGTTTTACTAGAATTTTACTAGAAAGAGTTTTTACGATAAAACTCAAAAACCAAAAACTTTTCTGAATAAAACTTGAAAACATGGATGGAAAACTCGAAAACAGCAGAGTTTTTAAAAACTCAAAAAAATGAGTTTTCATTCGAAATCGGAAGAGTTATGAATCGAAACGGAAAAGTTTTCAGCCGAAAACAAAAGAGTTTTCAGTCGAAAACGAAACAGTTTACACTCGAAAACGAAAGAGTTTTCACACGAAAACGAAAAAGTTTTCACCATAAAATAAAATAGTTTTCACCATAAAACAAAAGAGTTTTCACCATAAAATGAAAAAGTTTTCACCATAAAACTCGAAAACGTGTACAAAATACGATCTTTATTTAAACAGTATGGCCTGTCAACCATCTCTTATCGGTAGTAATTTTGAAATTTTGCACGAATCTATATTTGCTATTTTGATTACCATTTTGTTGGATTTGAAAATAGTTTACTCTTCTTATTTTGGTTTTTTTTATCGGCGCTATATTTATGCTGTAGTATTAACTATTATTTAAAATATTTCTGATTCGTTTAAATATCAGGCAAGTATTGTACGTAAATTAATAATAATATAATAATAATAATAATAACTGTATGTGTTTATTTACATAATTCAGGGTGAATTATTATCATTGTGTATATTTGATTTGCCATCTACGTGATACAAGAGAAACTATAAAAATATAAAATATCAGGGCAGAAAGGCTTCGGCCGATAGCCCTTTTTAATAATCAAAAACATATATATATATATATATATATATATATATATATATATATATATATATATATATATATATATATAATCTAGTATGTACTAATAATATGTATACTGTTGTATTATTAAAATAAACGTATTCTCTCTCTCTCTATCTCTCTCTCTCTCTCTCTCTCTATATATATATATATATATATATATATATACAGGGTGAGTTTTTTCGGATGTTTAGTATGGGGATCCCAGAAATTAGCGGAGAATTTTTTTTTTTTAATTTTTATAACTAATCAAAATATATCATGGAAAAAAACCAGCACATTTGATATTTATTAATTAGATTACCGATTTTAATCCTTTTTTTCGAATTTTCGTAAATTTCAAGTTTAAATATTGAATAGTAGGTACTATTACTCTTTGTTTTAGTTTCATCCATTTTGGATACCAGTTATTATTATTTATTTATTATTTTCTTCCTTCTTTATCGGAGTACTTATATAAACTACCAGTAAGTACTTCAATAAAGATGGAAGGAAACAACAAAAAATTACTAATACCATTGTAAAGAATTAGCAAATTAAAAAAAATGCAATTTTGAACATATTTCGAAGAAGACTGTTCAATGGGACTTGATGCTGATTTTCTGTTTAGTTCAAAGTGCCCATCCAAGTAGATGTTTAATTTAAATGTTTTTGTTTTCTTTGTACTTTTTTTAAACTAAAATATGACAGTTTTTGCATAAAAGTTAAAGCAAATGGAAAACTGTTTTGTAAAAACCAAGTTTTCATAAGATCCTTGTTGTACGAAGAATTTTGACTTGAAATGCATATGAGTCACAAAGTATAGCCTTGAAGTGTTGCTACATTAGATTACTATTATTATTATTATTATTATTATTATTACATTAATGTTTTGTGCAAATCAAAAACTAATCGAGATAAAGCAGTAAATATTTTAAATGAAGAGTATTAAAACAAAACCCACATTTTATATGTATTGTTTTCATCATATGCCATTTTCATTTCGATAATTTTTTTAATAAGTTCCTAATGAGTAGACAAACTTTTTTTATGAGACAATTTATGCCAAAAACTTTTATGATTTCTGTATACCTTTGTTGGTAATCACTTTTCATCTCAGCTTCATGTAAAGACTGTTATATCTCTATAATAATAATAGTAATTATTATACTAGAAAACTCGAAAACGATAGAGTTTTAGAGTTTTCAATGGAAAACTTGAGAACAAACAAATACTATTTTACTACAAAACTCGAAAACAGTAAAGATTTTACTGTAAAACTCCAAAACAGTAAAGTTTTTAAAAACTCGAAAAAGAAAGAGTTTTCATTAGAAATCGAAAGAGTTTTCAGACGAAAATGAAAGAGTTTTCAGCATAAAATGAAAGAGTTAATAAGTTCCTAATGAGTAGACATAAAAATATTTTTATGAGACAATTTGTGACAAAAACTTTTGTTTTCTGTATACCTTTGTTGGTAATCACTTTTCATCTCAGCTTCATGTAATGACTTTGTTACATCTCTATAATAATAATAATTATACTAGAAAACTCGAAAATAATAGAGATTTATAGTTTTCAAGAGAAAACTTGAAAACCAACAAATACTACTTTTCTGTAAAACTCCAAAACAGTAAAGTTTGTAAAAACTCGAAAAAGAAAGAGTTTTCATTAGAAATCGGAAGAGTTTTGAGACGAAAACGAAAGAGTTTTAAGCATAAAATGAAAGAGTTAATAAGTTCCTAATGAGTAGACATAAAAATATTTTTATGAGACAATAACTTTTATGTTTTCTGTACACCTTTGTTGGTAATTACTTTTCATCTCAGCTTCATGTAAAGACTTTGTTACAGCTCTATAACGAATTATGAGCGAATTGTTTACTTTGAACTATCGATTGGCATGCGTACTTTCACATTTCCTTCGGATCGAATGTTCCATTAGATATGTGGCTCATCCCTCGATCCGCCCACGCCTCATCCATCAGCTTATGGAAATATTCGAAGGGCACAGGGCAAGGGGTTGACTGCCCGCTGCTTCCCCATGTTTGTATCGTTATTTCGTGGGCGATTAAGTCGACAGATAAAAAATCGTTTAATCTACATACACGGGGTATGCTGATTGCCCCGGAACCAGCGGAGGTCTTATTAATTATGGTTTTAACGATTTTAGCCAGGAGGGGTTCGTTAATGCCTGAATCTAATGTTACCATCATTCGAGGTTGTTTATTCGGTTAATACACAAAACAATTTCTCATGTGCACCATTTTTTTTAAAAATTTGTTATTACCTACTGAAAAGATTTATCGCGTATTCCAAAAAACACCTTTATTATTTTTTTTTTAAATTGACGATGTGATTGGCGTTTGTAGCTAAAAACTAGCTAATTAAAGTTATAATAATTTTAATAATAGAAATAAAAATTTAAAAAAAAAAAATTAAATTTTGAATTGTTATTCATTTAGGTAAGAATCCAATAAAAGGATAAAAAATATGCATAAATAAATAATGCATTTTTTACTTTATAGGTATCACAGTTTATTGTGATATAAACTGTGATACCTACAAAGTAAAAATTGTATTATTTATTTATACTTAATGTATCACGAAGTAAAAGCCTCCAATGTTAATTAAAAAAAAAAAAAATGCAATAAATGTTTTGAGTGGTTTGGGTGATTTTTGTATTAGCCTTTCATATTCTAACTTATTCCTAATTTTTAATATACAATTATAATATTTCCCAATATTTTTGTGTAGAAAGATACTTGATGAGTTCAGGTAATAATAAGTTCAGGTACTTAAAAGCGGTAATTATAAGTAATTCCATTAGAAGTGCCCACCACACTGTAAACGTTGATCACCATGATGTTGGCTATTTAATCGAACAGGCACAGGCATATCAATGCCTCCAATCAAAGTGAACACGACGTAACGTGTCCTACAAATTGAAGCCATTTTCCGCCGCTCGAAATACAAGCAGTCAATTAGAATCATTGGCATTCGTGTAATTGTTACTGCTCATAATCCTCAATAGTAATGGCCAATAATTTTGTATTGGTCAGTAATAATACGGTTTAGTTCCACTCAATGTTAATTTAATACCTGGATAAATTGTCATAGCGTAAAACTTTTATTCAACGAAAATTGTTTGAACTAAAACATTGAAGATTATAGTACGAAAATAAAGGGGACGTTGAGATGTTCCCATAAGGATTAACATGCATTTCCGGTCAGTTGGGTTGTGGGTTTGGGGGAAAGGTTCTCAGCTCCATAAGAGGTAATTGGTAAGACAGAGATTCGCTACTTAAGAATGTGCGGCCACGGTCTCTGTGAATGACGCGACAGAGTAGTCGGCTATCTTTGTGCTTTCAAATTTAACTGGCGATATTTAACTGACTGCACTGGCGATTTGCAATTTGCGATTTTTGTTTAACCAATCAGAACAAAAATCGCAACTAGGCTTAACACCGAGCAGTCTGCTATCTTTGTGTGATCCCGCATGGTAGGGGCATGCCAGACAAAGATAGCAGACTGCTCGGTCTTAAGCCTAGTTGCGATTTTTGTTCTGATTGGTTAAATTTGAAAGCATTTTACACTGGAACTTATACAATACCAATCAGAACAAAAATCGCAAATTGCAAATCGCAAGTGCATGAACTAGGCTTTACTACTAGGCATCATTCCCATAGTCCGTGGATGTACATGAAGTAATAAAATCTCGAATATTTTATGGCTGATTAAATATCTCTTAATTTGCTTGTCAATGTCATCCGGTATTCCTGTTAAATACAATACACGAGTTATTTTTTTTTAATTTAACATGATCGTTCATTCACTGAGGCGTGCACAGGTAGCAGGATGAGCTCGATGTTTACACGTCTGGGCCCCGCATTTCGAAATGTTTCTATTTAAAATATCAAACTCTAACGAATGCGATTGAACTTTAATCCATCCACTCTAACATTTGCGCCCCTGCCGTACGTAAATATCGAAGTTCAAACGAACGTTGCGGTGCACGTATCCTGCAAAAAGCACACTCGCGTATGGCATCCAAACATCAACCCTTTCGCTTGTTGTGAATAAAAATGCACTTACATTGTCAACTGAACTTGCTAATTAATCCAGCCATCAATGCGTATATGTATTGGTGAAAAACGAGTCATTTTTTATTATCGCTAGAATAATAATAATAATAATGGCTTATACGTCTCCTTGGAGATATCGCCGCTAAGGGAAGCTTTCTAGATCTATTGTTTTGGGGTAGATTGGTCCCCGTATACTTGAGTTATTTTGATTATCGATACTGGTTGAAAATCAATAATTGATTCTACGTTCTTTGTAATATAAGTTGCTGGCGGCGTTTACTGTCTTAAAAATATCAAATATGAATAACTATAACTTTTCTACTGACTGTGTAGGCGAAAGTAATTGAATTGTTTATTTAAAAAACTCGCTAAGTGTACTTTTTCAGTACTTTTGCCGTGCTGTTGAGCTTGTCCACTAATTTTCGGACACCCTTATTATAATTCAATATCCAATAAAACGGAATCATTGTTTCTAAAAATGTGAAAAGGAAAAATTCTCTGATATTTATTATACAGGGTGTCGCAAAAATAGTGGACAAGCTCAACAGCATGCCACTCAGGGATGGCCACTGTGTATCAGTCAGGGATGGCTACTGAGCCTAAGTAGGTAGGTTCTAAAAAATATATATATATATATATATATATATATATATATATATATATATATATATATATATATATATATATATATATTTCAAAGAACCAATCATTGAAGACTTTAGCGGCGTGGCGAGCTGTTGAGCTTGTCCACTACTTTATCGGATACCCTGTATTGTAGTTCAATATCCCATAAAACCGATGACAGCTGAAGGGATAATGAGGAAAAATATGCGTTCACATCAGATACTGATTGCTTACAAAAAGAGAAAAATTGCTTGAACGAAGATTCCAAATAAAAACAAAGGAATAACGCCGTTCGTATTATGGGTATACTTAAGTTTTTAGTACTAGTAGTACTATACACTAATACAGTAGTACTAATACGCCAAAACACAAGTTTCTCAGAATGTTATTACGGGAATCTCAAATAAACCTGCAATTCAAATATGTCCGCCAATCACAATTTGAGATTGGTTGACTTGGTTATTGGCTGAGAATAACGCGTGTATTTAATAAAACCATAGCATTTGGCACCCAATAACGTGGGGCTCAGAAGAAAACATGGCATTTGGAGCCCAACGTGGGGATTTGAAAAATCACTACATTTCGACTCAATAATAGAGATAAAGTATTTATAACCTTTTCTATTTGACATAAATTCCTTTACGTGTAAATTTGACAGTTTATGAATGACAGTTCTGAAATTGAATTTGATTTGAAAAATCTCTACATTTCGACTCAACAACAGAGGGAAAGTATTTATAATTTTTTCTATTTGACATAAATTCGTTTACGTGTATATTTGACAGTTTATGAGCGACAGGTCTGAATGAGAATCTGATTTAAAAAAATCACTACATTTGGACTCAACAACAGAGTCAAAGTATTTTCAACCTTTTCTATTTGACATTATATCGTTTACGTGTAAATTTGACAGTTTATGAATGACAGTTCTGAATTTGAATTAGATTTGAAAAATCACTACATTTCGACTCAACAGCAGAGGGAAAGTATTTATAACTTATCTTTATAAAACTTCAAAACAGTTAAGTTTTTACTAGAAAACTCGAAAACGAAAGGGCTTTCAAAGGAAAACTCGAAAACCAACATATAATATTTTACTACAAAACTCGAAAACAGTAAAGTTTGTACTGTAAAATTCGAAAACAGTAACGTTTTTTAAAAACTGGGAAAATAATTCATTCGAAATCGGACGAGTTTTCAATCGAAAACGGAAGTGTTTTCAATCGAAAACGGAAGAGTTTTGAGTCGAAAATGGAAGAGTTTGCACTCGAAAACGAAGAGTTTTCACCATAAAACGAAAGAGTTTTCACCATAAAACTCGAAAACATATACTAAATACGTATACAGGGTGAGTAAAACGAAAGGATCCACCTTTCTGGAGCCTTTATTATTATTTTTAGAAAAAAAGTTTTGAACAAAGATGTGATGCTAATTATATGCCACAATATGACTGTGTCAACTTTTTTTGTGGCGCGTTACTTTCTGAAAATAACGTCATCGATACTTTTTATTTAAAGGTAACCGAATTTTTTCTATTAACTAACTTGATAGCATTTGTTTATCTCTTCACGAGTATGTAAAAACACCATGAGGTTGCATAACAAAAATTTCGAAGAAAATCAAGTTTAATGCCTGATGACAAAAATATGAAAAATTAAAGACTACTTTAGAAGACAAATGATGCAAGTTAAAATAATTCGATTTACTATATAAAAGGGAAATTTATCTATAAAATTTATTATATATTATTTATTAATTTTTATTTATAACCTTTCCTGTTTGACATAAATTCGTTTACGTGTAAATTAGACAGTTTATGAGCGACAGTTCTGAATTTGAATCTGATTTGAAAAATCACTACATTTCGACTCAACAACGGAGGCAAATTATTTATAACTGTTTCTATTTGACATAAATTTGTTTACGTGTATATTTGACAGTTTATGAGCGACAGTTGTGAATTTGAATCTGATTTGAAAAATCACTACATTTTGACTCAACAGCAGACAGAAAGTATTTATAACCTTTTCTTTTTGACATAAACTCGTTTACGTGTAAATTTGACAGTTTATGAGCGACAGTTCTAAATTTGAACCTGATTTGAAAAATCACTACATTTGGACTCAACAGCAGAGGAAAAGTATTTATAACCTTTTCTATTTGACATAAATTCGTTTACGTGTAAATTTGACAGTTTATGAGCGATAGTTCTGAATTTGAATCTGATTTGAAAAATCTCCATAATTCGACTCAACAACAAAGAGAAAGTATTTATAACCTTTTCAATTTGACATTAATTCGTTTACGTGTCAATTTGACAGTTTATGAGCGACAGTTCTGAATTTGAATTTGATTTGAAAAATCACTACATTTAGACAGCAGAGGGAATGTATTTATAACCTTTTCTATTTGACATACATTCGTGTACGTGTAAATTTGACAGTTTATGAGCGACAGTTCTGAATTTGAATCTGATTTGAAAAATCACTACATTTCGACTCAACAACAGAGAGAAAGTATTTACAACCTTTTCTATTTGACATACATTCGTTTACGTGTAAATTTGACAGTTTATGAGCGATAGTGCTGAATTTGAATCTGATTTAATCAATCACTACTTTTCGACTAAACAGCAGAGGGAACGTATTTATAACTTTTTCTATTTGACATAAATTCGTTTACGTGTAAATTTGCCAGTTTAAGAGCGACAGTTCTGAATATGAATCTGATTTGAAAAATCGCTACACTTCGACTCAACAACAGAGAGAAAGTATTTATAACCTTTTCTATTTGACATAACTTCGTTTACGTGTAAATTTTACAGTTTATGAGCGACAGTTCTGAATTTGAATCTGATTTCAAATATCACTACATTTGGACTCAACAACCGAGGGAAATTATTTACAACCTTTTCTATTTGACATAAATTCGTTTATGTGTAAATTTGACAGTTTATGAGCGACAGTTCTGAATTTGAATCTGATTTGAAAAATCACTACATTTCGACTCAACAGCAGAGGGAAAGTATTTATAACTTTTCTTTATAAAACTTCATAACAGTTAACTTAACTAAAAACTCGAAAAAGCATTCATTCAAAATCGAAAGAGTTTTCAATCGAAAGCGAAAGAGTTTTCACCACAAAACTAGAAAACATGTACTAAATACGTATACAGGGTGAGTACAAAGAAAGGAACCACCTTTCTGAAGCCTTTATTATTATTTTTAGAAAAAAAGTTAAGAACAAAGATGTGATGCTAATTATTTGCCACAATTTGACTGTTTCAACTGTTTTTGTGGCGCATCACTTTTTGAAAATAACGTCAACGATACTTTTTTTAAATGGTAACCAAATTTTTTCTATTAACTAATTTGATAGCATTTGTTTTTCTCTTCACGAATATGTAAAAATACCATGAGGTTGCATAACAAAAATATCTAAGAAAATCAAGTTTAATGTGACAAAAATGTGATACATTAAAGACTTCTTTGGAAAACAAATGATGCAAGTTAAAAAATTACGATTTACTATATAAAAGGGAAATTACTTATAACCTTTTCTGTTTGACATAAATTCGTTTACGTGTAAATTTGACAGTTTATGAGCGACAGTTCTGAATTTGAATCTGATTTGAAAAATCACTACATTTCGACTCAACAGCAGAGGGAAAATATTTATAACCTTTTCTATTTGACATAAATTTGTTTACGTGTAAATTTAACAGTTTATGAAGGACAGTTGTGAATTTGAATCTGATTTGAAAAATCTCTACATTTCGACTCAACAGCAGAGGGAAAGTATTTATAACCTTTTCTATTTGACATAAATTCGTTTACGTGTAATTTTGACAGTTTATGAGCGACAGTTCTGAGTTTCAATATGATTTGAAAAATCACTACATTTGGACTCAACAACAGAGGGAAAGTATTTATAACCTTTTCTATTTGACTTAATTTCGTTTACGTGTAAATTTGCCAGTATATGAGCGACAGTTCTGAATTTGAATCTGATTTGAAAAATCACTACACTTCGACTCAACAACAGAAAGAAAGTATTTATAACCTTTTCTATTTGACATAAATTCGTTTACGTGTAAATTTAACAGTTTATGAATGACAGTTGTGAATTTGAATCTGATTTGAAAAATCACTACATTTCGACTCAACAGCAGAGGGAAAGTATTTATAACCTTTTCTATATGACATAAATTTGTTTACTTGTAAATTTGACAGTTATGAGCGACAGTTCTGAATTTGAATCAGATTTGAAAAACCACTACATTTTAACTTAACAACAGAGGGAAAGTATTTATAACCTTTTTTATTTGACATAAATTCCTTTACGTGTAAATTTGAGGGTTTATGAATGACAGTACTGAATTTGAATCTGATTTAAAAAATCACCACATTTCGACTCAACAACAGAGGAAAGGTATTTATAAGCTTTTCTATTTGACATAAATTCGTTTACGTGTAAATTTGACAGTTTATGAATGACAGTTCTGGATAATGCAGCACCAATAACAAGTGGGACATAACAATTTACATGGAAATTTCTCAGATGTATTTCTTTTTAAGACACGTTGTATACATTTTCGTCCAAGTTTATTAAGTGGCAGCGCGAGATCTAATTCTGCCCACATGCATCCGAATAAAAACCTGACGTATCCGCGCAATTCGAAATACAGCCGTATCCTTTATTCAACGAAAAGCGACATGACATCGACACAAGCTCCCTTATAAAATATTTACGTCTAGAGTGTATCGCCTTACACGTCCCGACAAATTTTCCACGCAAATCCACCCCGAAATCTCCTCAAGAGGGGGAGCACCTAAAATACCCTGCGCCGCAGAAAACGCACCCTGAATTCCTCGCCCGCTTCTCCCCATTCGCACAATATTCGCAATTTTCCCCGCAACAATTTCGATTCCTGCCGGCATTATTCGACGCTAATATGCTAATTTTCGCATGATTTACGCACCTTTCACGCCTCATTTCGCAAATTCGCGACGCTCGCATATGTGTGGGGGGTGTCGTTTAACTCTGCCTCGCATGTAGGTGCGTCTCATCAAGGATATTTGGGTGCACTGGGGGTTGGGGGGTGAATTTCCCGCGACGCTTTTTAACCGTAATGAACGCTCAAAAGCGGAAAAGTCGATAATGAACACGTCCAGATGCTCTGAATAACGGTGTAATGAGGTGACGTTTAAGCCGGCCCTGATTTATCGCCGTGAATTTATTGCGGAGCGCGGAATGGCGGGGTGGAAGGGGGTGGGGGGAGAAAAACCGCCTAAGGGAGTCCGATAGCGTCCCAGGCGCATAATAATTATAATTTTAAATGGGGCTTGCAATTGAAAAATTAATCAACGTGAAAACGTTATTATTTTATATGCAGATTGTTTGCGGCGGGCTTCCCCGCTTTATTATGGAGCGTCACGTCATCTTTTTTTGCCGCTGTGCAAAAATTCGCCCAGACCTCCTGTGTATCGGGGATTTGTCGGAGGAATGTCAGATTGTATCGGTGCCGCGCCAGATTTATTGCCACATGTGCGAAATTCCACGCGCCCTGAATGTTTTATCGGCCGGTCTTTATATTACCTACTACGAATTTCCTATTCAAATTCATTCCTTGCCTAAAACCAATTGCAACAGAAAATTCCATTCAAACTAGATGTAACATTTGTCTAAAGCGAAACGTTTTATCTTAAAACAAGACATGCAAGGCATGTAGGTTTTATACATTTTCAAATCAATATCATATTAAGTATAAAAAAATACATGGCTGGTATATAATCACGTAGATAACTTTATTAAGAAATTATGAAGCGTGTAATTATTATTTATTATTTGGATTGTGGATGTGGATTTTGATTTGATTTTAGCGAACAACGGATTCTGCTATCATAACTTTAAAATCTTTGTCCAGGAGAAAAACATAATGTGATGGTAACAGGCATTTTATGCTCTAATCTTTTGCCTTTTGTCCCATTTTGTATTTTGTATCAGTTTTGCCATTTCACAATGTATTCATGATTAAACGAAAATTAAAAAAAAAATACGGAGAGGTCTTCTCAAGTATTTCCATTTTCTAATAGAAAATTGTGTATTGGTTAAAGTGTGGAAATTATTTATAATTTGCGTTGCCAAAATCATGTTCCATCTCAATATATTGTAAGCACCATGCTAAAAGCGAGAGATAAAAAGAGCGTAGATACAGTACATGCACGTCTTAGAGAGCTTTATTAATTTCTGGCATACGTTTTGAGCGATGTCGTGGAGGTTGATAAGGTAATCTTTCCGGTTTCATTCTTATTCAGACGGGAGAATGTTACTATCTACAATTATATTTACAGTAATAGATATGATTAACAATTCCTCTCACAAGCTACCAGAAGTCATACAAATATCAATTTTAAAATGAAATAAATAAAATCATTTGAATTTCCTATTTAATAAAATACTGTCATTATAAATTTATAGGTTAATTGTGATTTATTGAATGAAAGGAACAAACACTCCTATGACATAATGTTATTATTATTATACAGTCGTACAGTCTGGAAAAGAATTAATTCCACCCGCACTTAATTCGAAGCTAATAAAAACAGAACGGCCTCTCCCCAGGTGGAATTTCCCACCCCACCTGACCGCCCGCAGACCATCACGTAATTAATTAACACACGAACAGCGTGCACACTAAATTCGAACGAGGGTACACATGATTCCCGTTAGCTGAGCAAACGCCCGGCAAATCCCCGCCGATCGCCTGTTTGCCCAACATTCCTGGACCGCGGTACGGCCAGGGGGCGGGCAGTGGCGTACGGGCTTGCGCCCCCACCCCCCAATAACCCCGGCGCCGCCGCCCTGTACGAAAACTTTCCGCGCCGGCCGCAAATTAATTAATTAGCGCCGGGACAGGCCGGACCCCGCAGAACACGTCCCACAACTTGCACCACGGGATCGATGCAACAGTTTGCAAAACGACGGTGTTAATCCGGAAACTTTTGTCCGTCCGGATCAATCAGATGCTTATTATGTGAAAACGCTCAGCAGCAGCAGCGGAAACTATTGATTCAAATGTTCACATGAAGTGGCTAATCATTCGGCAGCAACTAATTCAAAACCGGAGAGGTACTCTTTTTTTTAATTCAGATAGGAATGTGTAATCAAAATATCAAAAAAATTAAAAGCCCATTCAATATTTAAAAAAATATATCAAAAGTTTAAGATCAGGTAATCCAAGAATGTGAACCACAAGAAGATTATATTGGCATGAATTTTTCATTAAATATCGATAAATATCTACTAGATTTTTCAAGGATTTGTCTGATTTGGACATACGACATACGAAGTAATTTTCTAGTTCTGTTTAAGATTCAATGATTTTTTTGCAAATGTTCTATGCATATCTTAAAAAAAAATTAAGTATTTTACATACGAAGTGTAATGTTCTAATTCTATTTGGGATTCAATGATTTTTTTGCAAATTTTTTATGCATATCCTAGAAAATATTTATGAATGCTAAAAATATTTACATGAATTTTGTATTAACCATAGATAAATATCTGCTGGATATTTAAGGAATTTGGGCATTCTGTTTAAGATTCAATGATTTTTTTGCAAATGTTCTATGCATATCTTAAAAAAAAATAAGTATTTTACATACGAAGTGTAATTTTCTAATTCTATTTAGGATTCAATGATTGTTTTGCAAATTTTCTATGCATATCCTAGAAAATATTTATGAATGCTAAAAATATTTACATGAAGTTTGCATTAACCATACATAAATATCTGCTGGATTTTTAAGAAATTCGGGCATAAGGAGTGCAATTTTCTAAATCTATTCAAGATTCAATAAAAAAATTGACATTACATGAGTTTTTCATTATACATCGAAAAATATCTATCTACTAGATTTTTCAAGGATTAGTCAGATTTATACATATGGAGTGTAAATTTCTAATTCTATTTAGGATTCAATGATTATTTTGCTCATTTTTATGCATAGCTTAAAAAAATTTTAGAATGCTAAAAGTTTTTACATGAATTTTGCAATAGATAAAATATCTGCTGGATTTTCAGGTAATTTGTGCATACGGAGTGTAATTTTCTAAATCTATTCAGGATTCAATAAAAAATTTGATATTACATGAATTTTTCATTAAACCTCGATAAATATCTACTTGATTTTTCAAGGATTTATCAGATTTGGACATACTGAGTGTAATTTTCTAATTTTATTTAGGATTCAATGATTTTTTTGCAAATTTCTATGTTTTGCTTAGAAAAATTTTTATAATGCTAAAAATGTTTACATTAATTTTGCAGTGGATAAATATCTGCTGGAATTTCAGGTCATTTTGGCATACTGAGTGTAATGTTCTAAATCTATTCAGGAATCACTAAAAATTTTGATATTACATGAATTTTTCATTAAATGTCGATAAATATCTACTTGATTTTTCAAGGATTTGTCAGATTTGGACATACGGAATGTACATTTCTAATTCTATTTAGGATTCAATGATTGTTTTGCTAATTTATATGCATATCTTAGAAAAAAATTTCTACGTATAGCTTAAAAAAAATTTAGAATGCTAAATAATTTTACATGAATTTTGCATTACCCATAGATAAATATCTGCTGGATTTTTCAAGGATTAGTCAGATTTGTATATACGGAATGTAAATTTCTAATTCTATTTAGGATTCAATGATTTTTTTGCTAATTTATATGCATAGCTTAGAAAAAAATTTAGATAGCTAAAAATATTTACATGAATTTTGCATTAACCATAGATAAATATCTGCTGGATTTTCAGGTAATTTAGGTATACGAATTGTAATTTTCTAAATCTATTTAGGATTCAATAAATATTTTGATAATACATGATTTTTTATTAAACATCGATAAATATCTACTTGATTTTTCAAGGATTTGCCAGATTTCGACATATGGAGTGCAATTTTCAAATTTTATTTAGGATTCAATGATTTTATTACAAATTTCAATGCATAACTTGTAAAATTTTAGAATGCTAAAAATGTTTACATGAATTTTGCATTAACCATAGATAAATATCTACTTGAATTTTGAAGAATTTGTCAGATTTGGACATACGGAGTGTAAATTTCTGTTTCTATTTAGGATTTAATGTATTTTTTGCAATTTCTCTATGCATAGCTTAGAAAAAAAATTAGAATGCTAAAAATGTTTACATGAATTTTGCAGTGGACAAATATTTGCAGGATTTTCAGGTAATTTGGGCGTACGGATTGTAAGGTTCTAAATCTATTCAGGATTCAATGAAAATTTTGATATTACATGATTTTTTCTTTAAACATCGATAAATATCTACTTGTTTTTTCATGGATTAGTCAGATTTGTATATACGGAATGTAAATTTCTAATTCTATTTAGGATTCAATGTTTTTTTGCTAATTTATATGCATAGCTTAGAAAAAATTTTAGAATGCTAAAAATGTTTACATGAATTTTGCATTAATCATAGATAAATATCTGCTGGATTTTTCAAGGATTAGTCAGAATTGTATATACGGAGTGTAAATTTCTAATTCTATTTAGGATTCAATTATTTTTATGCAAATTTTCTATGTATTGCTTAGAAATTTTTTTATAATGCTAAAAATGTTTACATGAATTTTGCAGTGGATAAATATCTGCTGGATTTTCAGGTCATTTGGGCGTACGGATTGTAATTTTCTAAATCTATTCAGGATTCAATGAAAATTTTGATATTACATGATTTTTTCATTAAACATCGATAAATATCTACTTGATTTTTCAAGGATTTGTCAGATTTGGACATACGGAGTGTAATTTTCTAATTTTATTTAGGAATCAATGATTTTGTTTGCAAATTTCTATGCATATCTTAGAAAAAAATTTAGAATGCTAAACATTTTTACATGAATTTTGCAGTAGATAAATATCTGCTGGATTTTCAAGTAATTTGGGCAAAGTGAAATTTTCTAAATCTATTCAGGATTGAATAAAAAAAATTATATTACATGATTTTTTTATTAAACATCGATAAATATCGGCTTGATTTTTCAAGGATTAGTCAGATTTGTACATACAGAGTGCAAATTTTTAATTCTATTTAGGAAAAAATTTAGAAAGCTAAACATTTTTACATGAATTTTGCAGTAGATAAATATCTGCTGAATTTTCAGGTAATTTGGGCATATTGAGTGTAATGTTCTAAATCTATTCAGGATTCAATACAAATTTTAATATTACATGCATTTTTCATTAAACATCGATAAATATCTACTTGATTTTTCAAGGATTTGTCAGATTTGTACATACGGAGTGTAATTTTCAAATTTTATTTAGGATTCATTGTATGTTTTGCAAATTTTCTATGCATAGCTTAGACAAAATTTTAGAATACTAAAAATTTTATTTAGGATTCATTGTATGTTTTGCAAATTTTCTATGCGTAGCTTAGAAAAAATTTTAGAATGCTAAAAAATTTTACATGAACTATGCATTAAACCATAAATAAATATCTGCAGGATTTTTCAAGGATTAGTCAGATTTGTATATACGGAATGTAAATTTCTAATTCTATGTAGGATTCAATGTATTTTTTGCAAATTTTCTATGCATAGCTTAGACAAAAATTTTAGAATGCGAAAAACTTTTACATGAATTTTGCAGTAACCACAGATAAATATCTGCTGGATTTTTAGGTAATTTGGGCATTCGTAGTATAATTTTCTAAATCTATTCAGGATTCAATAAAAAATTTGATATTACATGAATTTGTCATTAAACATCGATAAATATCTATGTGATTTTTCAAGGATTTGTCAGATTTCGACATAAGGAGTGTAATTTTCTAATTTTATTTAGGATTCAATGATTTTATTACAAATTTCAACGCAATGCTTAAAAAAAATTTAGAATGCTAACAAAAATTACATGAATTTTGTATTAACCATCGATAAATATCTACTGGATGTTAATATAATCAGAATATTTCAGAAGTGTTATGGCAAAACATGCTAACTGCCTTTTTTTAAATGCACTTTTGGGCATTAAATGGCCACAAATAAGGTACACTTTAAGTATGAATGAACGAAGTATCTTTATTGCACCTCTGTGTTATAACTATGGCAATGATATATGCTAACCAACATTCAGAATAATAAATGCAACACTGTTTTTGCTTTTCCTGTAAAATAACAAAAAGGCAGGTATGGCAAGTTTTGCCATAACACTACTGATTTATTAGCATAACAGCTGTATAAAATTTTCAAGGAATTTGGGCATAAGGAGTGTAATTTTCTAAATATCTTCAGGATTCAATAAAAAGTTCGCAAATTTTCTATATACTCGACTTTTCTATATCCCACCACTCAACATACATAGCTAAAGGGTACTACAACCAATCAAAAATCAATCCATCAAAATGTTGGCTTACCAAGATTTATTTTCTGAAAAATGAACCGCTTATAATTCACTTAATTGAGTTTTGGACATATGTGTATAAGGTATTTTCGACTTAAAATTGCCTAGAAATACACCCTCAAGTCACCCTATCGAGTTGCAGGACACCCCGTATACAGGGTAGGCCATTTTAATCAATCCACGAAAATCACTCCGAAGGTGTGCTCGATAGCGAAAATAGACTCAAACAAATCAAACTATTCTTCTTTCAATATAAAAATTCAAAAAGTTCAGTTACCGTGTAAAGTTATTGAGTTGACCTTAAAATGGCCTTGTAAGTGAACTTCTATGTCAAGTTAAGGGTTATCATCAGATGTCCCCTTTGTAGCCATAAATTTGTTAGGGTGTATTTTCGCTAGCGAACATATCTTCGGAGTAATTTGCGTAGATTGATTAAGTTGCTTGTGAAGTGTGTGTTAAGTACTAAAATTATTTATGAATTATAATCTACTACAATTTTCAAAAAAATTGTCGGATTTGGATATATTGAAGGTGATTTTTGAAAATGGGCAATGGATATCTTATAAAATTATCAAGTAAGTTTTTTAAGTTCCGTGAATTATTATTGTGAACTATGCATAACGACGAATTTAAAGTAATAAATCGTGTTTTAATTATTAATTATTGCAAATATCTATAAGTTCCGAAATGGTGGTTGCATCATCGCTTATTATACATAGGCGGTAATGGTAATAGTGAATGCGCCTGGTAACTACTATTAAATTCTTCAATTCTATTTTTATAAGGTATTTATAATAAATGGAACATTACGAAATTATAGTATCAAACCAAGTTAATTTTAATTGTTATTTTATTAATCTTGTAAAGAAATTTAAATCTGGCGGATGTGACGTAAGTTTGTATGCCTAAATTGATACCTATTAAATGGCTGTATTAATCAAGCAAGTCACATTAAAAATCCATGGCCTATGATTAATGGCCCGTATAATACCTCGAAAAGTTTATTTTCGCCGTGCTAATTAGGTAGAAAAATCGTCGGCGCGGAAACGCGCGGTCACGTGGGCTGGTAAATCGAAGGAAACAATAACGCAGACCCGCCATGTCACCGGGTGACATTTATCTGCGGCTTTTAATGCCAGGAGAAAAATTAACGCGCCCCACAATGGGGAAAATCGATGGGCCCCCTCGCCTTCAGCCCCCTCGTCGTTAGCCAAATTGTGGCGCGGCTAATTGTGTCTCCACTGGCCGCATCCGTACCGGCTCGAACGCGCGGAATTTAATGCAGCGACGTTCCATCAAACGCAGCTAATCCGGCACTTCCGGGCTTTCCGGAAGCGCATTTGGCTTTTCCATTTGTTTACGTGTGCCCGCGCGAATATTTATGGCCGCATAAAAATTTCCATCATTAATAACGGCGGAGGAAATGGATGCCAGACTGGCCGTCGTTGTTTCCTCGCCCTAAAGTGCGCGGATTCAATTTTCGCCCTCCTCGCAACCGCAACCCCCAACGAAGGGGGTGCACTGCACACACACATTCGATGTCGTTTAAATATCGCTTTATCTGGTTACGGCGATCTGTAAACACATAATCGTTTAATGTATGCGCCACGAGGGCGCACCGGAGGGCGGCACAATAGCAACAACACAACAACGGCGCCCCCGGCAGGAATAAATTGCCGTTCCCGCAATTACATCGCTAAATTTGCGCGATATTAAATTGCCTTAATAAAATGTATTAACCAGGCAACGTCGAAGCGCCCTGGGCTGTTTTATGGCGAGTGCTAAATAAAATTCGGATTACGGGTTTTTCGGTGCGCTTCACGATTTATCGGCTGGAAGTTATCTGAAAATGTTGAATGATGCTCTCGGACCTCACAATATACAGGGTGTCCCAACGCTCTGGGAACACTCAACTACGGTGTTATTAATCAAAATAACATAAATTGTTTTATACAATAATTGTGCGCAATGTGCGCAAACTGCACCATTTGTTCATTTTTTTAAATAGAACACCCTATATATTATTTCATAGTATCGTATATTAGTCCATTAAGAGCGCTAGGCCACCCTGTATTTGGCGCTATTCAGGTTCATTGCCTATCAAAAAAACCTTAATAGTAACGTGTACGTAATTTGACAACATTACATTCAAATATCAAATGCCATATGTCATTTGGTACTTGAATTGATCTCACATAACGAACGCATTACCTACTATTAAGCTTTTTTTAAACGCAATACACCTGAAGCAAGTCTATGCCAGATAGATGTCACTTTTCGCATAAAACAGAATTCCTCCCAGTGGTAATCCGAATTCTCCCCATTTTTTCAGATAAAGTAAGTTGGAGTTACACTGTTTTCTTTCCGTCGGTTTCGCCGATGTAGCGTCACTTTTGTGGAATAAACCGGAAATAATAGATTACTAAACCTAATCTTAATAAAGATCCAAAATTTCATCAATAATAAATATTATCAATCTACCTCCGAAAACTTAAAAACTTTTAAATTCCGCCCAATGAAGAAAATAATGCATGAAAAAATATTTAGATTTGGCAGAATTTTCAAGGTATAGGTGAAATTTAAAAGTTTTTCTAGCAATATTTCAGTAAATTTAATTAATCTGCCTGAGGGGAGTGGAGTAATTTAAATAGAATTTAGAAAATAACACCCAATATGTGCCAATTTAACAAATTCCTTGAAAAATTCAGTAGATATTCATCGATGTTTATTGGAGAATTCAATTAATGTAAAAATTTAGGAAATCTTAAAATGATTAATTAAGATATGAATAGCAAATTTACAAAAACGACCTGAAAACGACGAACCTGTAAATAGCACTAAATATTGTAGGGTGAAAAATGTTTTTGCTAGTTGTGTTTAATTTTTATTTTTTGTTGTTATTTATTTGATTTCTATTTATTTTTTGGAATATGTATGTAGCTTTCTGCTAATAAATATTATTATTGAAAGTTCATTCAAATTCTGAACACAATTAGAAAATTACACTCCATATGTCCAAATATGACTTTTTTTTTAAATGTGGTAGATATTCATCGGTGTTTATTGAAGAATTCAATTAAAAATTAGGTAATCTTAAATATTTTGGAAGAAATGAATAGCAAATTTACAAAAACGACCTGAAAACGACGGACCTGTAAATAGCGCTAAAGATTGTAGGGTGAAAAATGTTTTTGCTATTTGTGTTTTATTTTTATTTTTTGTTGTTATTTATTTGATTTGTATTTATTTTTTGGATTGTGTATGTAGCTTTCTGCTAATAAATATTATTATTAAAAGTTCATTCAAATTCTGAACACAATAAGAAAATTACACTCCATATGTCCAAATATGACATTTTTGGACTTAATGAAAAATTCATTTCATGTCAAAAATTTTAGTCATATATAGTTAGTCATAGTCATACATAAGTCATACATAGTTTTTACAATATGTATAGAAATTTTACAAAAAAATCATTGAATCCTGTATAGAATTAGAAAACTACACTCCATATGTTCAACTTTAACAAATTCCTTGAAAAATACAGTAGATATTCATCAATATTTAATGAAGAATTCGATTAATGTCAAAAATTAAAGAAATCTGAAATTTTACGAAGGTATGAATACAAAATTTGCATAAAGTTCATCCAAATTCTGAACAGAATTAGAAAATTACACTCCATATGTCCAAATATGACAATTTTTTTGAAAAATGCGGTAGTTATTCATCGATGTTTAATGAAAAATTCATGTCATGTCAAAAATTTTATAATTCATACATAGTTTTTGCAATATGTATAGAAAGTTTACAAAAATTTCATTGAATCCTGTATACATTTAGAAAATGATACTCGATATGTTCAACTTTAACAAATACCTTGAAAAATACAGTAGATATTCATCAATATTTTATGAAGAATTCGATTTATGTCAAAAATTAAGGAAATCTAAAATGTTACGTAGGTGTGAATACAAAATTTGCATAAAATTCAATCAAATTCTGAAGAGAATAAGAAAGTAACACTCCATATGTGCAAATATGACAAATTACTTGAAAATCCGGTAGATATTCAACGATATTTAATGAAAAATTAATTTGATGTCAAAAGTTTAAGCATTAAATATTTTAAATATAATAATAAGATATAATTATTATTACTATTACATACATTATTATTATTCATAGAATCAGCAGCAGCTATTATACATAGAAAATTTGCAAATAATTTATTCAATCCTGAATAACAAAAATAAAATAAAAAATAAAATAAAATAAGAATGTAATTTTCAAAGATTCTAATTTCAAAATATTGAACCGATTAGAAAATTGCACTTAATATTCCCAGATTTGAAGTTTTTTTAAATCTTCTAAATTTGTAGAAAATATCATTAAGTATTCGTTGATAACTAAAAAACATCAAATTTTGATTGGGGGCTGGGTGGGTGGGGCCACCATAATCATCCCCTGATTTAATCCGGTAGCAATAGGAATCATCACTTTATTGAACGAAACTATAAATGTACTGGATGATTAAAATAGTTATACCTGACACGTAGAATTTAAAGAATGTATTTACTTCATCATCACTCTAATGAAACGAAATAATGAATTTCCTGGAGGATTAAAATATTTATAGCTAACACGTAGTATTTAGAAGATGATCATACTTGTGATGACTACCTCCCCACCCTCCACTTGTCCGCGTAATAATGATTATAACTGAATTTACAGTGAGTTGTATTAAAATATTATTCCAAACATTCAATGAATTCGTGGTTTCGGATCAATAAAGTGATTATTTCCATGATTGTGTAATAGATGATTGTGCCCATCGACCCACCTTCCAATTGTTCTCGAATAATGATTAACACTGTAAGTAGAATAGCTTTTCATAGATAATTATAATTGAATCATCAAAGTTACTGGCACGAAGAATTTAGAGAATGATTATACTTGTGATGACTACCTGTCCACGTTTCACTCATCATCGTAATGATGATTAGATTTGAATAATCATATTTTTTCAATAACTTTCTCTTTAATCAACAGATAAATTTATTATTTCATTTCAATAAAGGGTTATGATTCCCATTGCTGCCGGATCCTCAAATTAAAGAATGATTATTCCTCAAATTAAAGGCTGATTATAGTGTACCCACCACCCACCCACCCCCCAATCCAAATCCATGGGAAGTAAAGCAGTGGACGTTCATTTTCTTGTAATGACTAGAACTTGATTGGTGATTCTGTTATAATCATCTTTAAAAGTAATTGTAGTTCGAGAGTTAATCAATATTGCTACAATTGCTGCCATCATTCCAATCAACCACTGAATTCGTGGTTTCGGATCAACAAAATGATGATCTCCATCAATGATGGTTTATATTAGTTGATGATTGAGCAGTGGACGTTCATTTTCTTGTAATGACTAGAACTTGGTTGGTGATTCTGTTATAATCATCTTTAAAAGTAATTGTAGTTCGAGAATTAATCAATATTGCTACAATTGCTGCCATCATTCCAATCTACCACTGAATTCGTGGTTTCGGATCAACATAGTGATGATCTCCATCAATGATGGTTTAATTAGTTGATGATTGAGCAGTGGACGTTCATTTTCTTGTAATGACTAGAACTTGATTGGTGATTCTGTTATAATCATCTTTAAAAGTAATTGTAGTTCGAGAGTTAATCAATATTGCTACCATTGCTGCCATCATTCCAACAAACCACTGAATTCGTGGTTTCGGATCAACAAAGTGATGATTTCCATCACTGATGGTTTATATTAGTTGATGATTGTACTTGTGCCTACCCGCCCACCCTCCACTTGTTCTCTAATAATGATTAACTCTTGAACTACAAATGTTTTTCAAATATGATTAAAAATTAAAAATCAAAGTTTCAGGCATTGCAAGAAAACGAACGTCCAATGCTTTACTTTGCATGGAATTTGGATTGAAGGGTGGGTGGATGGACACAAGTATAATCATCCCCTAATATAAACCGATAGTAATGGAAATAATCGCCTTATTGATCCGAAACCACGAATTCAATTGTTTATTGGAAATATGGCAATAATGGCATAAAGGTGGCAATATTGATTAACTCTTGCACTACAATTGCTTTTAAAGATGATTATAACAGAAACATTAAAGTTATAGTCATTGCAAGAAAATGGACGATTAGAAAATATCTAAAAAGATATAAAAAACATATCAAGATGTGATATATGATAAACATATGAAGATAAGAATGAAAGAAGATACGAAAGAAGAAAGAAGAAATATGAAATATGAAATGAAGAATTTAATAGAAGATAGAAATAAGAAACTTATTCCGAATTCTTGCAATATGGAGCGATGAGTCACTGTCAGCTCTCGACGGATTGACTATACTTACTTAAGGGGCGCTCTTACGACTCAAGTTTAATTGATCGATTAAAGATAAATGAAAACTATTGTTTAAAGTTGATCAACTCTATTGAAACAAAGGTTCTCACTTTAGTTTTCAGGCAGTTTTTTTGATCAACTACAATCGATCAATTAAACTTTAGTCACTTTAGCATGAAAACTAAAGTGAGAACGTTTGTTTCAATAGAGTTGATCAACTTTAAACAATAGTTTTCATTCAACTTTTGTTGATCATCTTTAATCGATCAAGTAAACTTGATTCGTGAGAACGTTCCTTTATACTATTTTGCCCTATTATGTCAAAAACAATAAAACATGTATTTGTGTCAGTATAAAAAAATCACCATAACTCTTCAATTAGGAAAAATTAGATTTTTAATTGAAACCCATTAAAAAACTTATATCTGAAAATAGAATTAATGCGTACCTTACAGGAATTATAAGAGCGCAAAAAATTCGCATTATTTCGCGAATTGCAATGAACTAGTCCAACAATTTATTGCGTTAAATCAGGAATGGGCAAATGTTGGGACACAATTTTAATGCAAAGTAAAGCATTGACGTCCAATTTATTTTAGGCCCGTATCTATAGTCCGTACTTGAGCATGAGTTTGACTCAAGTCGCTTATTTGCGTATATTTGGTTGCGTTTGGTGCATAAACTTTTATACAAAATTCGCAACTAAATATACGACTTGAGTCAAATTCTAGCTCAAGTACGGGCCTTAATGACTCGAACTTTTTGAATTAATTAGCTATGTTTTATGAAAATCAATTGTAAATCATTATTCGTATAGACTTATGGTTCTTTGAACTTTATATCTCATCTTGTGTCTTAGTTGTACAGGGGCAATGATAATTGGTGCCGCGTGTTGGAGAACGGCGTAAAGGAATGGGACGCAAATGAAAACGTCACGGACATGACGAGACGTTCCATCAAAAAAGTTGGGCTGCGGGACGATCGCTGAAAGTTCCATTAAAAGAATTAATGGGATTAATTATCGGGGAAAACTTTTCTAATTTCGCAGCGGCCGTGTATGAATAAATTTCGCACTGGCGGGACATAAGGACGAGGAAAAGCGTGTGCGTGCATCCCGTAATATCAGAGCCTGCAAAATGATAGGACTAAGTGATTTAATGTGAGCACGATACTTTTAAATACATCGGGGATTCCTGGCGGAATCATGTGGGACGTGCATAAATTTAAATGAACCGTGCCGGAGAAGTTTGCGAAAAGTTGGAAGCAGTAACGATCAAAATACACAGCGAATTAACTCAGACTTAATTGGGTGTATTTGTGCAGAATGCATTCTGTAAATCCAAGCGTGGGCGACTTCTCCAACTACACCCACGCGCTTGTATTCGCGCATTGCTTCACAAGAAAAAGTTTTCTATAAAAATATGCGTTTATCCATCGATTTCATGCATGAGTTTCGTTGCAAGAAGAATCCCATAATCCAACAAAGAGCTTCATAACATAAATATCAATATGCCACTTTAAAATTTACAGTTCAAATTAGTGAAGAGTTTCGTTGCAATAAGAATGCCACAATATATGGTTTTTTGTAGTCTACTAGCTTTATAATGCTATGTTTGTTATAGAGAACATCATGCATAAGCAGTATGAAATTCGTTTATCATTCCGGATTATAAACTAATTTCATAATATACTATTACTCTACGTTATGAGCAATTAATTATAATAATTATCGTGCCACTGGTACACAATTATATGTACTTTTAATTATTCTATTAAAAATAATAATCCCGCTGCTTCTTCGGGCTGCCTAATAAAGCCATTTTCAACTCCCTTTTTCCATTTGAGCACTCCCCAGTCTCTCCCGGTGTCGATTAATCCATTGAATTAAATCGAGGCAATTTGGACCCGTAAAACGGGGCTGGGGCCCTCGAAAACCTCACGTTTCACATCGCCGTTTCGGCGATCATTATTCGTGTCCCATAAAAAACTCCGGGCCGCTCGCGTGTCTTTGGCCAGTTTGGGACGTTGAAGAGGATCGAAGGCCCTCGACGATATCCGCCGGAGCCTGGCACCTCCCGGGAGCTAATTGCTTGTGGTTAATTAGGCACCCGAGAGATTCGAACCCCCAAGGGGGCCCGTGGAGGTCTCATTGTGTCGCCGAGACGTATGAATATTTGCAAGCGATAAATTTGCGAAACCAGTCAAGCAAAGATAAAGTTGGAAATTAATTTACAATGAGATGCTAAGAATTTCTAGGCTACAAAGTTTTAATATTCTCGTAATGTTCTATTTGCTAATAATATTTTATATACACTCTGACTTTTATGTACTTACAGGGATTTTAGTTTTTATAAATTATATATTTTAAACATCGATTTTTATGACCACCAGAGTACGAAATATTTCATTTTTTACCACCAAAAGTAATTCGTCATAGTGTGAAAAACAATTGACCAAAGAGAAAAAGCAAAAGAAAATAATAGTAATTTATACAAGAAATGTCCAAATCTATTGGATTTACACCTGAATTATCCACATTCGATAAATTTTCAAATTCAACTGTCGAAATGTAATAAATTGTGACACTTAATTGTAAAAATGTGTGAAATTTTAAGTTGGAGTTGTAAAAATGTATTTAATTTTTTCTCTAATTTATTAAAGTTTCATACGCAACTCTCCAAATCTATTAAAATAGAAAAATCTGCTAAATTTTTATATGTAATAGTTCAAATCTACGAAATTTTCAATTGCAACTAACGAAATTTGTCTAATTTTCAATTGAATCAATTCAAATCTGTTACATTTTCGACTGAAATTATTCAAATGCGAATTAATTTTCAAATCGAATATCCAAAGCTATTGGATTTATACCTAGAACTATCAAAATTTGATAAATTTTCAAATGCAACTGTCGAAATGTATTAAATTCTAACGTTTAATTGTAAAAATGTGTGAAATTTTAAGCTGTTAATTTTTAAGCTGTTAAGTTGAAATTTTATGTGTACAAATGTATTTAATTTTTTATGATATTGCACTAATATGTTAAAATTTCATATACAACTCTCCAAATCTCCAAGTCTATTAAAATGGTAAAATCTGTAAAATTTTTAAATGTAATAGTTCAAATCTGTTAAATTTTCAATTGCAACTATCGAAATTTGTCTAATTTTCAATTGGATCAATTTAAATCTGTTACATTGTCAACTGAATTATCCAAATGCGACTAATTTTCAAATCGATATGTCCAAATCTATTGGATTTACACCTAGAATTATTCAAATACGATAAAATTTCAAATGCAACTGTCGAAATATATTAAATTCTAACATTTAATTGTAAAACTGTGTGAAATTTTAAGTTGGAGTTGTAAAAATGTATTTAATTTTTTGATATGATATTGCTCTAATTTGTTCAAATTTCATATGCAACTCTCCAAATCTATTGAAATGCGAAAATCTGTTAAATTTTTAAAACTATTAAATGTAATAGTTCAAATCTATGAAATTTTCAAATGCAACTATCGAAATTTGTCTAATTTTCAATTGGAACAATTCAAATCTGTTACATTTTCGACTGATTTATTCAAATGCGACTCATTTTCAATTCGAAATGTCTAAATCTATTGGTTTTTCGACTGGAATTACCCAAATACGATAAATTTTCAAATGTAACTGTCGAAATGTATTAAATTCTAACGTTTAATTGTAAAAATGTGCGAAATTTCAAGCTGAATTGTAAAAATGTATTTAATTTGTAATAGTGTAATAGTTTAAATCGGTAAAATTTTCAATTGCAACTATCAAAATTTATCTAAATTTCAATTGCAACTAACGAATTTGTTAAAATTTGTCTAATTTTCAATAAGATCGATTCAAGTCTGTTACATTTTCAAAAGAAATGATCAAAATGCGACTAATTTTCAAATCGATATGTCCAAATCTATTGGATTCGACTGGAATTATCCAAATCCGATAAATTTTCAAATGTAACTGTTGAAATGTATCGAATTCTAATGTTTAATTGTAAAAATGAGTCAAATTTTAAGCTGGAGTTGTAAAAATGTATTTAATTTTTCTATGCTATTGCTTTTATTTTGTTAAAATTTCATATGCAACTCTCCAAATCTATTAAAATGGGAAAATCTGTTAGAATTTTAAATGTAATAGTTCAAATCTGTAAAATTTTCAATTGCAACTATCGAAATTTGTCTAATTTTCAATTGGATTAATTCAAATGTATTACATATTCGACTGAATTATTCAAATGCGGATAATTTTCAAATAGATATGTCCAAATCTATTGGATTTACACCTAGAATTATCCAAATTCGATAAATTTTCAAATGCAACTGTCGAAATGTATTAAATTCTAACGTTTAATTATAAAAATGTGTGAAATTTTAAGCTGAAATTGTAAAAATGTATTTAATTTTTTGATGATATTGCACTAATTTGTTAAAATTTCATATGCAACTCTCAAAATCTATTAAAATGGAAAAATCTATTAGATTTTTAAATATAATAGTTCAAATCTGTAAAATTTTCAATTGCAACTATCGAAATTTGTCTAAATTTCAATTGCAACTAACGAATTTGTCAAAATTTGTCTAATTTTCAATTGTACCAATTCAAATCTGTTACATTTTGGACTGAAATTATCCAAATGCGACTAATTTTCAAATCGATATGTCCAAATCTATTGGATTTACACCTAGAATTATCAAAATTCGATAAATTATCAAATGCAACTGTCGAAATGTATTAAGTTCTAACGTTTAATTGTAAAAATGTGTGACATTTTAAGTTGGAGTTGTTAAAATGTAGTTAATTTTTTTATGATATTGCTCTAATTTGTTAAAATTTCATATGCAACTCTTCAAATCTATTAAAATGGGAAAATCTGTTAAATTTTTAAATGTAATAGGTTAAATCTGTAAAATTTTCAATTGCAACTATCGAAATTTGTCTAATTTTCAATTGGATCA
Organism: Othius punctulatus; assembly: GCA_951805005.1. Classification (NCBI taxonomy): domain Eukaryota; kingdom Metazoa; phylum Arthropoda; class Insecta; order Coleoptera; family Staphylinidae; genus Othius; species Othius punctulatus. The sequence goes on from OX638141.1 coordinate 18,180,985, forward strand.
ATTCAAATCTGTTACATTTTCGACTAAAATTATCCATATACGACTAATTTTAAAATCGATATGTCAATTCTATTGGATTTACACCTAGAATGATCTAAATTCGATAATTTTTTAAGTCCAATTGTCGAAATGTATTAAATTTTAACGCTTAATTGTAAAAATGTGTGAAATTTCAAGTAGGAGTTGTAAAAATGTATTTAATTTTTTGATGATATTGCACTAATATGTTAAAATTTCATATGCAACTCTCAACATCTTTTAAAATGGGAAGATTTGTTAAATTTTTAAAAGTAATAGTTCAAATCTGTAAAATATTCAATAGCAACTATCAAAATTTGTCTAATTTTCAATTTGATCAATTTAAATCTGCTACATTTTTGACTAAAATTATCCAAATTCGATACATTTTTAAATACAACTTTCCAAATGTATGAAATTCCAAGATTTAATTGTAAAATTGTGTGAAATTTTAAGCTGTAATTGTAAAAATGTATTAAATTTCTAATGATATTGCTCTAATTTGTTAAACTTTAATATGCAACTCTCCAAATCTATTAAAATGGGAAAATCTGTTAAATTTTTAAGTGTAATAGTTTAAATCGGTAAAATTTTCAATTGCAACTATCAAAATGTATCTAAATTTCAATTGCAACTAACGAATTTGTTAAAATTTGTCTAATTTTCAATAAGATCGATTCAAGTCTGTTACATTTTCAACAGAAATTATCCAAATGCGACTAATTTTCAAATCGGTATGTCCAAATCTATTGGATTCGACTGGAATTATCCAAATCCGATAAATTTTCAAATGTAACTGTTGAAATGTATCGAATTCTAATGTTTAATTGTAAAAATTAGCCAAATTTTAAGCTGGAGTTGTAAAAATGTATTTAATTTTTCTATGCTATTGCTTTTATTTTGTTAAAATTTCATGTGCAACTCTCCAAATCTATTAAAATGGGAATATCTGTTAAAATTTTTAAATGTAATAGTTCTGTATAATAATAGTACTGTTCTGTACTGTAAGCGTGTATGTATGCATGCATGCACATGCATGTATTCATGTATGCTCATGTATCTTACGTATAATTCATGGATTAATGACTATGTATAATCTTATACTACATATTTTAAATATCGTATATAAATGTTGATATTTTATTTTAAGGTTAACATTAATGTGTTCAAGATGTAAACGATGTAATTTTCCATAATGGAATCATCTACAAAAATCTAAATAAATAAATCTCTCATTAATCTTCAAGATTTCGAGAGATTTATCTATAATTTCGATATATATTTTTTCATTCTACAATTTTTTCTGATTCTTTCTTAAAATATTAAAATATTTCTAAATTTTATTAAGTTCGATATATTTTTTTTATTCTACAATTTTTTCTATGATTCTTTCTTAAAATATTAAAATATTTTTAAATTTTATTAAGATTTCGAATGATTTTCCAATAATTTCCACGATTTCTGGAGGTTTTTTCAATCATTTCAAGTTAAAAAATGCAAATTGGTATTTTCAATAATTCCCAAGATTTTTCAATCATTTTAGAGATTTTCACAGATTTCCTAATAAATATCAATAATTCCTGGGATTTTTTAATAATTTCCAAGATTTCCCAATAATATTCGAGATTTCTACAAATATCTCAATAATTCTTACGATATTGAGAGATAATTTCGAGATTATAAAAATAGAAAATGATTGACATAATCATAACTAATATTTTTACATTCTCCAAAGTTGTCGATATTTCTATATTTTTCTATTTCTATTTTTCTATTTATTTTTCTATTTATTTCTAAATATTGTCAAATTTGGACATAATTTCCCTGATTTTTCCTACAGATTTTGCAAAATGATTAACCTTCTGGTAATTTTTCAATAAATAAAAAAAATTCCAAATACTAAATTGCTATTAATATGTCCACTGTTTAAAGGAAATCATAAACGTTTTTAAGAAAAGAGAAGAGAATTTTTAAGAGACATTTTTAAGAGAATTAAGAACTTTACTATGTTTTCTATGTTCGCTATGTTTTATAATCTAAAATAAAATATACAGAGTATCCCAGGAGAAAGGTAACACCCTTCAGGCTAAAACGCTCACTTTACGCCCTTGGTTCATAAATAACTATTTTGACCATTTTTGTCTCGTTTTTTTTGAACGAAACTCAATCACATAGCAAAAATCAATGCAATACGGAAAAAGAAACAAAATCAATGAATTATTAAGCATTCTTCAGTTATTAAAAAGGCACATTATTTATTAATGTACACATACTAACCGTTGAACCGCATATATGTCGAGCGAGGTGTTACACACGTGCTATATTTATTGTGTTCTATTTTTGAACCTTCCATTATCCACACGTACACATTTGTGTAACAGAAAATGGTTGTTGAATTTATTTGCGTTTGAGTGAATATTTTTGTACTTTTGGAAAATAATGAATACAAAATAAACATGTGCTATTATGAAAAACACTGCCTGTTTTTATTATACATATGTATTGGTAATGCAATTATAATTACAAGAATTAAATGAACATAAAATAAAACACAATTTGAGGAATTAACTGAAAAACGTAATCAAAATGAATGCTTGAGTTGAAAAAGGGAGGGAAGAAAACAGAAAATGGTTGTTGAATTTATTTGCGTTTGAGTGAATATTTTTGTACTGTTGGAAAATAATGAATACAAAATAAATATGTGCTATTATGAAAAACACTGCCTGTTTTTATTATACGTATGTATTGGTACCGCAATTATAATTACAAGAATAAAATGAATATAAAACAAAACAAAACATGAGGAATTAAATAAAAAACATAATCAAATTGAATGCTTGAGTTGAAAAGGGGAGGGAAGAAAACAGAAAATGGTTGTTGAATTTTTTTGCGATTGAGTGAATATTTTTGTACTGTTGGAAAATACTGAATACAAAATAAATATGTGCTATTATGAAAAACACTGCCTGTTTTTATTATACGTATGTATTGGTACTGCAATTATAATTACAAGAATAAAATGAATATAAAACAAAACAAAATATGAGGATTTAACTAAAAAACATAATCAAATTGAATGCTTGAGTTGAAAAAGGGAGGGAAGAAAACAGAAAATGGTTGTTGAATTTATTTGCGATTGAGTGAATATTTTTGTACTGTTGGAAAATACTGAATACAAAATAAATATGTGCTATTATGAAAAACACTGCCTGTTTTATTAAACGTATGGATTGGTACTGCAATTATAATTACAAGAATTAAATGAATATAAAATAAAACACAATTTGAGGAATCAACTGAAAAACGTAATCTAATTGCATGCTTAAGTTGAAAAAGGAAGAGATTGCTCCAGAGTAAGTTTTGGAAAACTAAAAGCAGTATATTTTGCAACAAGAAATGAAAACACCGTTTTTTTTCTCGTTGCAATTGCAATCACAGTAATTAAATAAAAGCAATCTATGAAGCAAAAAGTTAAAGCATATTACTTGATAAAGACAAACTATTTAATTTGTCTGAAAAACGAGTTCAAAATAATTTCCGAGTTCCTTTGAATTTCCTTGAAACAAAAAATGGTTTGAAAAAATCGCCTATAAAAACAATCCAAAGTACATGATTAAACTTCTTCTTTCTATTGGCTATTTTCACTTCTAAAACTAGTTAGCACTGAGTTATGTTAATAAATGGACCAAATGCCAAATGTTCGATCTAAATTTTCTGAGCACTCAATAAAAATGTTTATAAATTCTGTAAGATGTCGATATCCTATGTCCAAGAGAATTACAATATATGCCTCAAAATAAAATCTATATGTTTTCGCGTATAAAATATCAATATTATAAATTTTTAATAAAATACGACTTGCCAAAATACATTGTTAAACAACTTAAAAATATGCATGCATGACAATGCATGAAAATTAAATTCCTCTTAGAATGTTCATTACAATCGTTTTGGATTCATTTTTCATTTTCATAGTAGCTAATTTTGAAAGTTTTATGGAATTTACGAATTGAGAATTTCTCAATATTATAATTTTATTATTAAAATATTTTATAATAATGTTAATGTCAAAACTCGCTCAAAAGTCGATGAGAATGTAAGATATATTAAATTATTAAAATAATACATTTAATAAAATAAAAGAAAAAAAATGGCGGAAAGGCCGACTGGCAATAGTCTAATAAAGATTGTTATTGTTTAAAATCTCAAAATCAATAGTTGTCTCTTATTCGTAGCATGCATTTCAACTTTGAGAACATACACCATAACGAAGAAGAGTTGTAAAGTTTTGACATTAAAAGAAAGTACGATGAATTAATAGATAAATAATATAATCTAAATTCGAACAATTTACCTGATCTAAAAAGTACGCAAGCATAAACTTTTATGCAACTGTTTCTGCGTTTTTGATCCTCAGCCATTGCCAAAACTTGTCATACTGTTTCTTATAAACATCTTCCGACTTTTTAGGAATCAGACTCAGCTCAGCTTCTGGAGCTTTTTCAAAATTTCATCAGTTATCAAATCTTCGTCACAACTATTCATTTTGGCAGAATTTGAGAAAAAATAGTTACCATGAATAACAGCTAAGTAACCGTATCAATCAGATCATCATACAAAAACTATGTCAGCACAGGCTACCTTTTGTCAGTTTTTTATACGCGGATTAGTTTTGAACAATTATTTATCAGAAATTTATATAAATGTGCTAGTCGACTACAAAATAGTATATGAAATTCGTTTAGGAAGATTTTAAATATTCAACAGAAAATATTAAATAAAAGGAACAAAAGAACTGCAATAGTGAGCAAGTCGACAATTATTTGAGAAATGAACTAAAGTTAAACTAAATATTAGATAGTTTTTTTTATTATTAATATTTAAGATGAGTGATAAGTTATATCAAACAAAGAACACGAGTCAAATCTTACCATCTTTAAGAAAGCATTATTTAATGTTCGGAATGCATACTGTTTGAGTTTGAAATATATGCAGGGAAGGACAGGGACCAGTCAAACTAGATTATAAGTTTTATTGTATTTTTTCTTCGATGTAAGCTATCATTTGTATGACTTTTTTGATTTGTTTTGATTTGATTTTCCGGTGCAAACTTTGCATTGTGGGGTCACCCTAGCCCCAAAATATAATGTAAATAAGTAGGTTGTTTTTTTTTTTTAATAGGTAATAGAATTGCAAATTTTACATGTAACTACTTATGGTTTACTGAAATATCAGAGGTTCAGGATTCGTAACAAGTCAAACACATAATAACAGAGTGGTCTTTACAAACATGCTTTTTACAATTTCCAAAAAAAAAAACAAGGTGAGGGGTCAACCTGACCCCAACAATGCACTCCGAAGGTTAAAAATCCGATATTGAGTAATAAAATGAGTAATCTAAATTCTTAGTTAATGCACTTAGGCCCGTATCTATAGTCCGTACTTGAGCTTGAGTTCGGCTCAAGTCATATATTTGGTTGTGTTTGGTGCAAGCTATAAACGTATATAGAAAATAAGCGCAACCAAATATACGACTTGAGTAGAACTTATGCTTAAGTACGGATTATAGATACGAGCCTTAAAGATTTCTGACGCTAAACTTGGAAAATGTATGTTTTCTAGTAAATTTCCATTCAAGTAAATTTTGTAAAAATTTACCTACATGAAATTGTAAAATTGGAAATTTTAAATACTTATATATCTTCAAAATTTTATAGTAAATTTTCGGAAAATTCATAAATATGTACCTACAATTTTAAAAACTTATAAATATCCTGAATATATCGTGATAATTTCTGGAAAATTGTAAAATTGTAAATTTTGTAAAAATATACCTACATGAAAATGTAAAATTGTAAATTTTAAATACTTAAATATCTTCAAAATTTCGTAGTAAATTTTTGGAAAATTCATAATTATGTACCTACAATTTAAAAACTTATAAATATCCTGAAAATATCGTGATCATTTCGCGAAAATTTGAACTGGAGAAACTTTTTTTTATAAGCACGACTAAATGCAATGTGGTGGAGAATCGGTCACTTGTTCACGAGCCGCGTGAGTGGCGAGTGGGGCAAGTCCATGAATGAAAAACAAAACGTATTTCATCTCGAGTGGGCCATGCTATTTGTTCTGCGATGTAGCAGTTGATAAAATATTAGATATTAGAGAACTTTCAAGTTCAAAACTTTCAAGTTCAAAACTTTCAAGTTCAATTTAATTCAAAATGAAGTATCACTATCGTCACATTGAAAATTACTGAATGTTTGTAAAGTCGTTTCCATAGAAATGTATGCGTGCTTCCATTTAATTTTACATGTCTGTTTTCATCTCTGTAGTAATAGTTCTATAGTAATAATTTGATGCTTAGTAAGCAGCGGAAAAATTGCTACTTTCACATATATGAGTAGAATAAAACCATTTTTTTAGGCTGTTATTTAATAAATATATTATTATAATATATTTGGGAAATGACAGCCCAAAAAATTTTTTTTTTTCTACTCATATATGTAAAATTAGTAATTTTTCCACTGCTTACCTATACTTTATACATATTTTTATATAAGCTATTACTTGAATGACTCTTTTGAGTTGTTTTCGATGTGTAATTTAATTTGACCTGTGTAAGACATACTAGTGTCAGAAACACCAATAAATTATTATTATTATTATTATTATTATTGAATTAGATAAAACAACTTTACTTTGTTACTTAACACATTTATTTTACAAAAATAATTTAGTGACTGCAGTTTCGACTATTCTTGAATAGTCATTGTCAAACTGATTGAAACAATTGATGAGTTTGACAATTACTATAGAGTGAAATGAATGCATATTTTTCATATTTTTTGAGCAGAACTATTCCTGCCCTAGTCAAAAGCACAGCACACTTTGCCAGATTCGTCCTGCACATGCACCCCGAATCTGGCAATCTTTTTATTTGTGCTGCACATAAACCTAATGCAATTTGTACACGGGCATCATCACCCTCCTGAATCGTAATCAGTGCTGTCGGCAATTTCGGCCGAGAATTATCGCTGAATAGGCGGCGACGTCCGCAATTAAAATTCCACCGGCGGGCCTGGAATACGGAAAAAAAGGGCCACCGATCGATCGCAGGACAATTCATTATTTTAAAACCGAGGCATGTACGTCCGATGATTTAATTATCGCCAGCAATTTTTCAAATGCTGCCCCAGCAACGGCAGAATCGACACTACTAGACGTCGTATACACGAAATTAGGGCCAAGAGCGCTACGTTGGGGCTGCGAGAAGTGCTAATTATTGTATCGATAATTGATGAGAAGTGCTAATTATTACTCCAATTAGGTGATACATAGTTATGGATATCGATAGTACGCACATCCGCGTTCTTTCTTATACAGTGCTACTACTTATCAGATAGTATCTAGTCTAACAAATAGTGTTAGGATATAAAACTTGCCGTGAGATCTGATTCAGGTAATTTAATCGGGCACAGACGATCATCTTGCGCCCCTTGTACTTATATATATTGTGATGGTATTTGTAGTATTTATTTAGATTAATTAGAATAGATTTATTGTTATTATTATATAAGTTTTAGATAGAATTATAATCTTCAGGGCACAAGCTAACAAAATTTATTGTAAATATTGTAAATGTGAATATGAACAAGTATGCACAAATATACAAAGCAATCCGCGGATGAAGGTTGTTGATTGGTTACCACGGGTGACAGGTGACTTCGTGCATAGACGCTTGGGGAATTGAATAATGGAAAGTCGAAAATAATCAACAAGGAGATTGACGAGTGGGAGAGACGCGTGTGGATCGCGGGTGGAGATGTTGCGATACTAATACGAATACATTACAAAATATTAACGGGGTTTCAACGATTGGACATAGGACTGGAAGAAGACAGTCAACCAGGAGAGGAGTTCAACAAGATAGGAGCCGTGACGGCGATATTCAAAAATCAGGACTTCAAGCCGCTCAACTTCGCACACAAAAGTGGCTGTTTACTTTTGTGGGAATCAACAAAGGATCAAAAGGAGAACGCAGGGACAAGAGGACGAATTAATCAAGGAACCACAAGAAGAAAACTGCAAGTAGAAAGTTTGCGTAAAGTGCAAGAGTCATATTATCACATAAGTTGGCTTGTGTATATAGGATTTAGTTTGTTAATGTTGGCCATAGTTTATTATGTATTTAATAATTTTGTTTTCTATTGTTTTTGATTTGTTTGTTTAGTTCAGTTTATATTAGACGTTTTGATATTTTTGGTTATTTTCAATTCATTAAAGCATTTGAACAAAACTCTATTTAGTTATGATTGAACCTACTATTGAACCTGAGATAAGAGTAAATAAATAAAAACGTAACATTTTGTAGTCCCGAAAGTAGGGCAATGCAAGAACGTAACAATTGGCGACCCGAACGTGGGGCAATTTAAATAAATCAAACTAAATAGAGGTTATTAATGAAAACAAAAGGAAACAAATAGATTTAGTAGTGTTAGGAATTTATTTAAGTTAATTAAGATGGAAAAGGGTAGCAAAGTAGGTAGACCGAAGAAAGCTCCGGTGACAGAGTCTGAGCACGTAGAATTATTAGAGTCTGGTCAGGGTGAGGCAACTCAGGTTGAAAAGCATAAGATACCTGAACCATCACATAGTCAGGTTCAAACGGAGCAGGACAGTATGAAGGATCTCCTAGAAATGCTGTTAAATGGGCAGGCATGTGCCGCAGTGCAGGTGAAAACACTACAAGACAACATCAATGGACTACAAGACAACATCAATGGAGTACAAGACAACATCAAGGGAGTACAAGACGACATCAAGGGAGTACAAGACAACATCAAGGGAGTACAAGACGACATCAAGGGAGTACAAGACGACATTAAAAGGGTACAAGATACACAAGAACGGTTTGACAATAAATTAATTAATTTGCAAACTGAAATGGTGCATAGTTTTGAAAATATGCAAGATATTATTAAAATGGATTGTGACAACAAGATTAAAGATATGCATGGTGAAATCATGAAGAAAATGGAACACCGGGATAGATGTATATTCCAAAATAAGACAGAAATACAAGGGTTAGGACTACGGTTAGGAGAGTCAATAGACGGTATTCGACAAGAAATAGTTAGTAAAGAAAATTTACAGCAACAAGAGTTACATGAAATTCAACAAAATTTAAGCAAATACAGAACAGCACCCAGTTCAGAACATATTTTGGCAATTTCACGCAGGGAGTTATTAACAAAATTTTCAGGGGATAATCGGGCGAGCCCAATGACATATTTAAAAGCACTAAAAAATTTATTGAATAATGTGGAGGACAATACACAAGTTTTTCAAATCATACAAAGCACACTTAGGGACTCAGCACTAACCTGGTATACAACCATTGAGGATGAATGCAATAATTTTGAGCAATTTGAAGCTAAATTTAAAACACAATATTGGGGTGACTTCAGACAAGGAAAAATTAGGGAAAATTTGTATTCGGGTAAATTTAGACAGGGAAATAGGCTAACCAGAGAACAATATGCAATAGAAAAATACAGTATTGCTAAGCAGTTAGAACCAAAATTACAAGAAAAAGAAATTACTAAATTTTTAGCTAGACACTTTGAGGGAGAAATTTTGAAAACAACTGTAATTCAGAGGATCGAGACAATGACGGAGTTAATTGACCTACTAAAACGATACGAGGACGTTGATGAATTAGACAATAGAAATAACAATAGGTACAGACAGGATTATAACTGGGGGGAACAAGGTTATAGGAGACAGGGATTTTATAATCGACAGGAATGTAGATACGAACGAAACGGAAATAATAACAATAATTACAATGACAGACAAAATCATAATTACAGACGGGGGAACAATTACAATGGGGATAATAGACGTAACTTTTACCCTAATAATAATAATCAAAATAACAATAACAATAATTATGACAGGAGAGGACGTAACGAACATGAACATGAACAAAATAGGGGACAAAACAGACAACATGAATTAGGTAATGTTATGGTTGACAGGCAAAGTCAAGTTATAAATCAAAACAACAACCGTATACAGGAAAACCGAATTAGACGTGGACTTGATATAATTGTGGAAGAAAGGGAAGTACAAAATTTTCACTAAATGGTATCAATGGGGAGAAAACTATTCCAAATTACCAACATCCGGGGAATTTTATTAAAGTAAATGGAGGCGAAGATAACATTTCGAATGGATTACCATATATTAGCTGCAAAATTGGGGAAAATAATTTAAAAACACTTATTGATACCGGCGCTGAAGTGTCAATGATCAATAAAAGGATCATTGATGAAAATATTAAAATGTTTAAAAGGTTTATGATGCCTACAAAAAGAATAAAGGTAATTTCGGTCAGCAATAAACAAATTGCAACAATTAATAGTGCAATAATGTGCAATATAAACATAGGTGGGGAAAAATACTCACATATATTCTTAATAATAAATATGAGACGCGACATGATTTTGGGTATTGATTTTCTTGACAAGTGGGACGCGAAAGTTGATCTAAAAGAGTACTCGTTGGAAATTGCTGAGAAAAAGTTCAAACTGGAGGTTGGGAGGTGTGTAGAGAATGAATGTGTAAATGATACAGATAATGAAGATGAAGAAATATTAAATAATACTGAGATAGAAATTAGGGGACCAAATTGTCCTGAAAAATATAAGGAAATTGTAGATGATATTCTACAAAATAAAAGTGAACTGGTAGATGAAATACCGAACATAGCAATTGGACACGAGCACAAGTTAGAGATAATTACAAACGAAACATTTAAAAGCAAGACATACCCGATACCGCAGGCGTATAAGCATTTAGTTAATGAAGAATTAGAGAAAATGTTGAAATCAAGAATCATAGAGAGAGCTGAGACAAATTTTATAAATCCTATGGTAATTGTTATGCAAAAAGTACTAGGGAAACATGAAGGGTACTGTAATCATTATATTGATGATGTTATAATATTCAGTAAATCACATGACGATCACATACAACATTTGGAGATTATACTGGAGGAACTTAGAAAGAATGGTTTGAAGTTAAATATTGAAAAATGCAAGAGACTGAGTTTGCTTTACGAAGGACCGTTTATTGTAAATAAGGTCATAGGAGACTCAACCTATGTGTTAGAAACTTTAAGAGGGGAAATCTTACGAGGAAAGTATAATATACCGACGTTATATCCTTATTGTGAGTAAAAATGGACACTGAAATTGATAATAATAGATTAGTAACGACTCTAACAGGGATAAAAATCAAATCAGTAAAATGGACAATTGAATTGCCATGTTTTCTAATTTTATTTTGGGAATCTGTGATGGTATTTGTAGTCTTTATTTAGATTAATTAGAATAGATTTATTGTTATTATTATATAAGTTTTAGATAGAATTATAATCTTCAGGGCACAAGCTAACAAAATTTATTGTAAATATTGTAAATGTGAATATGAACAAGTATGCACAAATATACAAAGCAATCCACGGATGGAGGTTGTTGATCGGTTACCACGGGTGACAGGTGACTTCGTGCATAGACGCTTGGGGAATTGAATAATGGAAAGTCGAAAATAATCAACAAGGAGATTGACGAGTGGGAGAGACGCGTGTGGATCGCGGGTGGAGATGTTGCGATACTAATACGAATACATTACAAAATATTAACGGGGTTTCAACGATTGGACATAGGACTGGAAGAAGACAGTCAACCAGGAGAGGAGTTCAACAAGATAGGAGCCGTGACGGAGATATTCAAAAATCAGGACTTCAAGCCGCTCAACTTCGCACACAAAAGTAGATGTTTACTTTTGTGGGAATCAACAACGGATCAGACGGGAAAGCAGGGACAAGAGGACGAATTAATCAAGGAACCACAAGAAGAAAACTGCAAGTAGAAAGTTTGCGTAAAGTGCAAGAGTCATATTATCACATAAGTTGGCTTGTGTATATAGGATTTAGTTTGTTAATGTTGGCCATAGTTTATTATGTATTTAATAATTTTGTTTTCTATTGTTTTTGATTTGTTTGTTTAGTTCAGTTTATATTAGACGTTTTAATATTTTTGGTTATTTTCAATTCATTAAAGTATTTGAACAAAACTCTATTTAGTTATGATTGAACCTACTATTGAACCTGAGATAAGAGAAAGAACAAAAAGTTACAAAACAAGTAAATGCTTAAATATTCAACACTAATAAAATAGGCAGAGTAAACAAAAACGTAACATTTGTAGTCCCGAACGTAGGGCAATACAAACGTAACAATATATATTTATAGTTGTGATGTGCGTATTTGTTCGTACGTTGGCCGGTTGATGGTCGCGCGTGAGACCTTGATGTGTTGCAGATTTCCGGCCTTGCTGAGTCGTCACAACTGTATAATAACATGTGTTATTCCATCACAATGTTACTGTTTACTGCAAAAATTTCCCAATTAGTTTTCCAAATGTGAAAAGATTCAAATACGTTAATCATGAATTATTTTCGTGTGTTCCTTCGGCCGTAAATTGCTTCGGGTACAAGTTGCATCTAATTTTTGAATCACGCACGGCCTGGTGATGGATGTGTTCCTCACTTTGCCCCAATCAGTACCGACACTCGTCCTCATCACGGAGCCGATTCACGCCTGTCCCATTTAATCGCCGGCGTGAAATGCCTCGTGAATCCGGCACGTCCGGCCGGAGATGGATGACGGCGGGCGTCAGGTCCGGCTCTGGCGCGAGTTTTCCGCACGTGTCCGTGTGGGTGGAAATGTGCACGTGCACGTGTCTGTGTGGGTGGAAATCGATGGTCCATCGGCTACTTTTATGGCGAATTTGTCGGACCCGGTCCGTGTCAGGGATCACCCATTCTTCCCGCCAGGGGTGTGGGTCAGGGAAATGGGACGCGGATTTCCATTGTCGGGGTCTACGTGCAAGGTAAACACGAATTTGGAAACGATTTGTATGCAATAAGGGAAATGCGATACAATGGAATAAAAGGCCATTGGGGAAGATTTATGGCCGGTGATTATCACGGTTTGGTTTTGAATAAGGCAAGATGCACATCACTTAATCAAAGCGCCACCACACAATTCCAGACAAAATATGCCCGAGTGTTACACAAACTATTAAGCCCGGTAACATCAAATAAACTTATGCAAACGTATAAAATTGCTCGTCCATTTCATGCTCAAGTTATAGAATTTTACGCGAAATTGAAATTCTACCTACGAAGAGGGTTTATTACTGTCAATGGTAAATACTGCGTTGTTGCATAGAAGATGAAAGAGTTAAACGTACAATAAAGCTACACAAAAAATGCACAAATTTCATCAATAGTGAATTGGGTTGTTGGCGTTGAAGACGGAAAAGTAGTGAAGTTAAAAATTTGTCAGATTTCAATATTTCACTTATAAATTTGATAAATTTGGAAATTTGTGACAGTTTAAATTCAAAACTCGTAAGTTAACGAGCTGAATAGGAAAATATGACAAATTTTGACAACTTAAGTTGAAAGTTTGACAGATTTGGATAGTTGAGCTTGGAGATTTTACAAATTATGACAATTTCATTTGAAAATTTTACAAATTTGTACTGGACAAAAAATGTATGACAAGTTTCAGTCGAAAATTGGCAGTTTTGGATAGATATATTTGGGTAGATGCCATAAAAACCCTACCAGATTTCAAAAATTAAATTGAAAACTTGACTGTACCAAAAACTTACGAAATTTAATGTTTTAATTTCACAACTGGAGTTAAAAAATTGTTATATTTCAATAGTTCTCTTTGAAAACATGATAAATTTGGTCAGTTGAAATTGAAAATGTGATAGATGACTTAGCAGACTTGGTAAAACAAATATAATATAAATTTATAAAGTTAAATTAGAAAATATGTCAAATTATGACAGTTGAATTGAACACTTAACAGATTTTTGAATATGCAGTTGAACATTTAACAGATATTCACTTCTGAAGCCAAGTATTTGGTAGATCAACTTGATAAGTTGAGCTACAAAAATTAACAAACTATGACAGTTTCAGTTCAAAGTTGCGTGATACTGGCAGTTACAATTAAAAAAATTATAATTTTGTACAGTTCCAATTAAAAACTTGGAAGTCCAAGAGTTAAATAGGAAAATATGGCAAATTTTGGTAATTTAAGTTGAATAGTTGAGATTTGTGAAATTTGGACAATTTCATTTGAAAATTTTACAAATTTGTACTATATTTACTACCAGATTTAAAAAATTAAATTGAAAAGTTGATTGTGCCAATATTTATAAAATTTATTGTTTTAATTTCACAACTGGAGCTAAAAATTTGTCAGATTTCAATAGTTCCTTTTCAAAACTTGATAAATTTGAGTCTGATGAGTTTGATTCATATATTTTGTCAAATTTTCAATTTGACAAAAATGTTGTCAATTGATTTTGAAATTGAGAATCTGTCATTCTGGCACTTACAATTGAAACTATGATAAATTTGGACAGTTGTAATTCAAAACTCGTAAATTAAAGAGTTAAATAGGATAATACGGCAAATTTTGACAATTTAAATTGTAAGTTTGACACATGTGGATAGTTGCGTTTGCAGATTTGACAAATTTGGACATTTCATTTGAAAATTTTACAAATTTCGAAGTGGCGAATTTGCCAGTTTTCGACGGTTGTAGCTTAAAATTTTACAAGTTACAAGCAAGTTTTTCTGAATAAGAAGACTTGAAAAGCAAGAAGAAACAAAAATACCAATTTGAAGAGTTATTATGGAAAATATCGACAATTGAAGGTAAAATGTTCACTGATTTAGGTAGTTGCATTTATAGATTTGACAAATTCGGATCATGTCGTTCAAAATTTTTATAAATTTGCTAGTCCAAAATTGGCAGGATTTGACAGTTGGAGTAGAAAATTTTAATTACAGCTGTTCTTTAAACTTTGCCTGATTTGAATAATTACCAGTGAAAATGTAACTATACAAAAAAATTATAGAACGTTTTCATTTCGCAACTGGTGTTAAAAATTTCACGGATTTCGACAGTTTCATTTGCAACTTTAACAAATTTGAACAATTCCAGTTGAAAATCTTTACATGCAGTTCAAAATTAGAGAGATATTCACTTCAGGAACTAAGTATTTGACAGATTTGCCTTTTTCTTTTCTCACAGAAATTGACAGATAATGACAGTTTCAGTCGAAACTTGGCAGTTATGGAAAATTTGACTGATTTGGGTAGTCGCATTTGGCATTATTTCGTCCGCATCATTTCGTTATTTTTTTTTTTATAAATTTGCTAGTCAAGTTAGAGAATTTGGCAGGATTCGACAGTTGGAGTAGCAAATTAGAGATTTACTAGAACCCAAGTTCTAGAACCCCAATAGAAATTCATGCAAGACCCAATCTCTCAAATACCAACATAATGAAAATTATAATATATAATTATATATAATATTTAAAATTATATTATAAAAGTTGATAAAAATTAAGCAGGGAATTTTGAATATTCGACACAATTATAAAAAATCGTACAAATTCTAATAAAAAATTATATTTGAAATGCAAAATTGGCAGTCATAATAGAGAAATAGTTTTTTTTTTTATTTTATGAGCATGTCAATGCTTTCACATACAAATACATCAACGTGCAAAATTAGCGATGAAGACCGCAACTTTTACTGAATCTTTCGAAAATTTTATAAAATTGCAGAATATTTTTGCAAATTTCACATTTCATAAACAGGAACTAATTTTTATGCAATTAAATTATTTAATCCACTACCACAGAGTGTGCGGCAATAAGATGACATAAGATGTTTAAAATCTCAAGTAAAACCCACTCCATTGCGAGAAGCATTCTATACATGGAGCGAGTTTAAGTTTGAGTTTTAAGTATATGCAGGGAAGGACTGGGACCAGTCATACTGAAAAATTTCACAATTTTCATCAAAAATGCAAAGGCATAACGTGCAAAATTTGCAATAAAAATCACAACTTTACTGAATCTTTTAAAATTTTATAAAATTCCAGAATATTTCGCAAATTCTTACGAAAAAAATGTTCATTATTGCCGGCATACAGTAGAAGATGATTATACTTGTGCCCATCCACCCACCCTCCAATTGTTCTCAAATCATGATTAACTCTTGAACTACAATTTGTTTTCAAAGATGATTATAATTGAATCATCAAAATTCCTGTCATTGCAAAAAAAAGGACGTACAATCTTTTACTTTGCATTAAATTTTGATTGGAGCGAGGGTGGATGGGCACACTATAATCATCCTCTAATTTCATCGAGCAGTAATGGCTATCTTCATTTATTTTGAAACGAAACATTAAATTTACTCGATGATTAAGATAGTTATAGCTGCTACGTATCATTTAGAGGATGATTATACTTGTGATGACCCACCCTCTACTCGTCTTCATAATGATGATTAGAGCTGAATTTACAATTAGTTTTAATGAAATATTATTCGAAATATCGATTGTTCTTACTTGAACTGCAATAGGTTTTATATTTGAATCATCAAAGTTCCTGTCATTGCAAGAAAATTTACGTCTAATGTTTTACTTTGCATTGAATTTGGATTGTATCAATAAAGGGATGATTTATATTACTGCCGGTGTACAGTAGATGATGATTATACATGTGCCCTCCCGCCCACCCTCCAATTGTTCTCAAATCATGATTAACTCTTGAACTACAATTGTTTTTCAAAGATGATTATAATTGAATCATCAAAATTTGTGTCATTGCAAAAAAAGGACGTTCAATTTTTTACTTTGCATTAAATTTTAATTGGAGGGTGGGTGGGTAGGCACACTATAATCATCCTCTAATTTCATCGAGCAGCAATGGCTATCATCATTTTTTAAAACTAAACATTAAATTTACTCGATGATTAAAACAGTTATAGCTCATACGTAGCATTTAGAGGATGATTATACTTGTGATGACCAACCATCTACTCGTCTTCGTAATGATGATTAGAGCTGAATTTACAATTAGTTTTATTAAAATATTATTCCAATATCAATTGTTCTTACTTGTACTGCAATTGGTTTTATATTTGAATCATCAAAGTTCCCGTCATTGCAAGAAAATTTGTTGGATCAATGAAGGGATGATTTATATTACTGCCGGTGTACAGTAGATGATGATTATACAAGTGCCCTTCCGCCCACCCTCCAATTGTTCTCAAATATTGATTAACTCTTGAACTACAATTGTTTTTCAAATATGATTATAATTGAATCATCAAAGTTTGTGTCATTGCAAAAAAGGACATCCTGTGTTTTACTTTGCATTAAATTTTGATTGGAGAGTGGTTGGGTGGGCACACTATAATCATCCTCTAATTTTATTGAGCAGCAATGGCTATCATTACTTTTTTGAAACGAAACATTAAATTTTCTTGATGATTAAAATAGTTATAGCTGATTCGTAGCATTTAGAGAATGATTATACTTGTGATGACTATCTGCCCACCCTCTACTCGTCTTCGTAATGATGATTAGAGCTTAATTTACAATTAGTTTTATTAAAATATTATTCGAAATATCGATTGTTACTACTTGAACTGCAATTGGTTTTATATTTGAATCATCAAAGTTCCTGTTTTTGCAAGAAAATTTACGTCCAATGTTTTACTTTGCATTGAATTTGGATTGGATCAATAAAGGGATGATTTCTATTACTTCCGGTGTACAGTAGATGATGAGTATACACGTGCCCTCCCGCCCACCCTCCAATTGTTCTCGAATCATGATTAACTGTTGAACTACACTCGTTTTTCAAAGATGATTATAATTGAATCATCAAAATGTCTGTCATTGCAAAAACAAGGACGTTCAATCATTTACTTTGCATTAAATTTTGATTGGAGGGTGGGTGGGTGGGCACACTATAATCATCCTCTAATTTCATCGAGCAGCAATGGCTATCATCACTTTTTTTGAAACGAAATATTAAATTTACTCGAAGATTAAAATAGTTATAGCTGATACGTGGCATTTAGAGGATGATAATATTTATGATGACTACCTGCCCACCTTCTTCTCGTCTTCGTTATGATGATTAGAGCTGAATTTACAATTAGTTTTATTAAAATATGATTCCAATATCAATTGTTCTTACTTGTACTGCAATTGGTTTTATATTTGAATCATCAAAGTTCCCGTCATTGCAAGAAAATTTACGCCCAATGTTTTATTTTGCATTGAATTTGGATTGGATCAATAATGGGATGATTTCTATTACTGCCGGTGTACAGTAGATGATGATTATACATGTGCCCTCCCGCCCACCCTCCAATTGTTCTCAAATAATGATTAAGTCTTGAACTACAATTGCTTTTCAAAGATTATTTTAATTGAATCATCAAAATTTGTGTCATTGCAAAAAAGGACGTCCAATGTTTTACTTTGCATTACATTTTGATTGGTGGGTGGGTGGGTTGGCACACTATAATCATCCTCTAATTTCAACGAGCAGCAATGGCTAACATCACTTTTTTGAAACGAAACATTAAATTTACTCGATGATTAAAATAGTTATAGCTGATACGTAGCATTTAGAGGATGATTATACTTGTGATGACCCACCCTCTACTCGTCTTCGTAATGATGATTAGAGCTGAATTTACAATTAGTTTTATTAAAATATGATTTCAATATCAATTGTTCTTACTTGAACTGCAATTGATCTTATATTTGAATCATCAAAGTTCCTGTCATTGCAAGAAAATTTACGTCCAATGTTTTACTTTGCATTGAATTTGGATTGGATCAATAAAGGGATGATTTCTATTACTGCCGGTGTACAGTAGATGATGATTATACATGTGCCCTCCCGCCCACCCTCCAATTGTTCTCAAATCATGATTAACTCTTAAACTACAATTGTTTTTCAAAGATTATTATAATTGAATCATCAAAGTTTGTGTCAACAATTGTTTTTCAAAAATGATTATAATTGAATCATCAAAATTTCTGTCATTGCAAAAAAAAGGACGTCCAATGTTTTACTTTGCATTAAATTTTTATTGGAGGGTGGGTGGGTGGGCACACTATAATCATCCTCTAATTTCATCGAGCAGCAATGGCTATCATCACTTTTTTGAAACGAAATATTACATTTACTTAATGATTAAAATAGTTATAGCTGATACGTAGCATTTAGAGGATAAATATATTTGTGATGACTACCTGCCCGCCCTCTACTCGTCTTCGTAATGATGATTAGAGCTGAATTTAGAATTAGTTTTATTAAAATATTATTCCAAATATCGATTGTTTTTACTTGAACTGCAATTGGTTTTATATTTGAATCATCAAAGTTCCTGTCATTGCAAGAAAATTTACGTCCAATGTTTTACTTTGCTTTAAATTTCCATTGGACCAATAAAGAGATGATTTCTATTACTGCCGGTGTACAGTAGATGATGATTATACATGTGCCCTCCCACCCACCCTCCAATTGTTCTCAAACCATAATTAACTCTTGAACTACAATTGTTTTTCAAAGATGATTATAATTGAATCATCAAAAGTTCTGTCATTGCATAAAAAAGGACATTCAATCTTTTACTTTGCATTAAATTTTGATTGGAGAGTGGGTGGGTGGGCACACTATAATCATCCTCTAATTTAATCGAGCAGTAATGGCTATCATCACTTTTTTGAAACGAAACATTAAATTTACTCGATGATTAAAATAGTTATAGCTGATTCGTAGCATTTAGAAGATGATTATACTTGTGATGACCCACCTTCTACTCGTCTTCATAATGATGATTAGAGCTGAATTTACAATTAGTTTTATTATAATATTATTCCAAATATCGATTGTTCCTACTTGAACTGCAAATGGTTTTATATTTGAATCATCAAAGTTCCTGTCATTGCAAGAAAATGTATGTCCAATGTTTTATTTTGCATTGAATTTGGATTGGATCAATAAAGGGATGATTTCTATTACTGCCGGTGTACAGTAGATGATGGTTATACATGTGCCCTCCCGCCCTCCCTCCAATTGTTCTCAAATCATGATTAACTCTTGAACTACAATTGTTTTTCAAAGATGATTATAATTGAAGCATCAAAGTTTCGGTCATTGCAAGAAAATGGACGTCCAATGTTTTACTTTGCATTAAATTTGGCTTGGAGGGTGGGTGGGTGGGCACACTATAATCATCCTCTAATTTCATCGAGCAGCAATTGCTATCATCACTTTTTTGAAACGAAACATTAAATTTACTCCATGATTAAAATAGTTATAGCTGATACGTAGAATAAAAAGGCACAATTTACTTCATCACTTAGAGAGAAACGAAATAATAAATTTTCTGGATGATTAAAATAGTTATAGCGAACACGTAGCATTTAGAAGATGTTCATACTTGTGATGACTACCTCCCCACCCAAATTATGATGCAGGTATGATAAACAAGCTTTTGTTTTGTTTCAATACTCCTTTTCATGTTTAGTAATTACGTATTCAAAAGGGGAAAAAATGTATTCTCAAAACAAATGTCCCAGCATTTACATTGGAGCTCCCGAATCGGAAACGTCAAAATGAAATTTCCCCCCCGGCTTAAAGAAAATTAAATAAACAACCGCTCATTTCCTCGGGCCGAAAATAGAATTTATTACGCGAAAAACACAACGCGAATTCCGCCGCCCCCCGGCGCTGGAGCGCGCCAGATTTCAGGGGGATGGGGGTGACCCCGACCAACAACAAACAAAAAATCAATTCCGACCGACGTTATAAACTCAAATAACTTCCTCCCCCGGGCGATTCTTCCAGCAAATAAATCGCGGAATTAAATAAGCATTTTAGCCGTGAACGCTCAAGCGAGCGCGCGGAATCCCGCCAGCCAGCAGCCCCGCAAACCGCGTCCCATTTCCACGAGTGCACGGGGGTAAATTGGAATATCGCGCGTAATTGTGGAGAGCCGCTGAAAAATATGATAACAAGGCGAGGAAGTAATTTATTACTTTTTCCAGCTGAGATTCTAAATTTAGAGCTTATTATAATCATCCAGTATACACGAATAATCAAAATAAGGGTAAATCACATCCCCTTATAGTTATATCATTAAAATTATTCTGTGCTAATCGTTAGGGGTTTGTTTCCGTTTATCAATTCAAGATTGAATTCAGCACAATTATGATCATCCTCTAAATGCTACGTGTTAGCTATAACTATTTTAATCATCCAGCAAATTTATTATTTCGTTTCTAAGTGATGATGTAAATAATTCCTTTACATTCTGCGTGTCAGCTATAACTATTTTAATCATCGAGTAAATTTAATGTTTCGTTTCAAGAAAGTGATGATTGCCATTGCTGCTCGATCCAATTAGAGGGTGATTATAGTGTGCCCACCCACCCACCAACTATAATAATCCCCTCATATAAACCGACAGAAATGGAAATCATTCCTCTAGAAATCATTCTAGGCTCCTGATTAAAACTACAGATATAAGTAATAATAATGAAACTATTACTGGTAATTTTTGTCTATGAATGTTTAAATATAAATTCGATCTTTATTAAGGTTTGAAAGGACTGACTGTTCGGTCGAAGCTTCAGCCATTACAAGACAATAAAGTGCGATATCAACAATGTTAAAATTGCATTATTTATTCTTTATTAAAGATTTTGAAGGAAAATATCCAAACAAATTAACCCCCGATTAAAGAGATTTTGGGGACTGAAGGCCGTACGTTTTTCGCAATTTTATGTAATACGTAATCCACATCGCCGGGATGAGCATGTAGATAACTGCCCTCTTTGGGCCCCCACGTTCCGATCGTCCGCCGCAGAAGGCACTGACTACAAATCACCGGCAAAGATGCGGTCGTAACGTGCACTCTGTGCAGGACTTTATCGACACACTCGCACACGTTTCCGTGGAGAGCACATAAACAAGGTGGATAAATGGTGCACGCATGACGGACTCTTCGCCGGAGATAAGACCGACGCCGAAGACGCCCAAACGGCTTCATATTGTACGTCCGCAGCAGAAGATACGTGTCTGCGGGACATACGGTTATCGGGCACAAGGTTCCTTGCCTTATTGCAGGACATAAATTATGAATAGCAGCAGAAAATAAGGAGCATCTGTGACTGGAATCTATAAACATGTGCGGGGGAAAAAGAGATGGAAAAGATACCTACAAACAAAATAAATAGAAGATTATAAAAAAATACAAAGAAAAGAGAAACAAAACAAAGTCAATAATTAAAGAAGCAAACCAAAAATCATGGTCGAAATTTGTTGAAACAATGAAAGAGAATTTTGGGCAGAACCAAAAACTGTTCTACGAAACACTGAAGCAACTAAAACAAAAAAAGAACACAACATGATGAACATAATCTTTTATGTTCATCATGTTCTGTTCTTTTCTTGAAACGGAACAATAATCACGAATGAAGACAAGATACTGGAAAGATGGAGACATTATTTCAAAGAACTAACCGAACAGCATCAAGAAGATAACGTAACACAAAAAAGGGAGGAAAAGCTGCAAAATAGGCAGGAGAAAAAAAATGAGCAAATTAAACGGGAAGAAGTACAAGAAGCAATAAAAAAATTGGAAAAGCACCAGGAACAGACGATATAATCCCGGAGATGATGAAACACATGGGAGAAGAAGGAATAACACAAATAACGAAACTAATAAATGACATAATAAGGAGCAGGGAGACACAAAGAGAATGCAATAAAGGAATAAATCTACCAATACATAAGAAATGAGATAAAAGAATATGCAAAAATTACAAAGGAATCACACTAACAAGTATACCAACTAAGATAATCACCATGATACTAGAAAAAAGGATGCGAGACAAACTAGAAACAACAAGCCAGTGCGGATTCAGAAGAGGGAAAAGCACTGCTTTTTTGTCTGTTCTAACCACTTTTATAAATATAATTACACAACAACCTTAAATAATTATTATTGAAATTTGGCTGTATTCGTTATTAAGAAATTCTAATCAAAATAATTAACAGAAAAATAAAACCTAGAATTAGTAACACATTTACGAACGAATTTAAATTCAAATCACAAAATGATAGTTATACCAGGCTGGGCGTGTCATTTAGAATTTTTAATTGTCACAGTAAAATGTTTGATTATTTCTGTATTGTTTTCAATACTTGTTGATGTAATGATGACTGTAGACAATTAAATTATTTCTGTTAAAATTGCAATGATCGCCAAATATTTAATTGTAAGTTCAAAGATGGCAAATTTTAATTTTTAATAACATTTGAGTTATTACTCTTAAAATGTCAAAGACTATATTCAAGTTTTAAGGTCAAAACTTCAATTATTACTGTCAAAGCTGCACTTATTACTGTCAAAGTTGTAAATATCACTGCCAAAGTTGTAAATATCACTGCCAAAATTGCAATGATTACCGTTTAAATTACAATGATCAGTTTTTATATCTTTTCAGTTATTCCTGTTCAAATTAAAAAATATATCGTCAACATTTCGTTAGAATTATCAATATTATTAATTACTTGTAATATATGTAAAAATGGAGTATTTTTTCCGTTAAATAAATAAATAAATTAATTAATTAATTAAAGCATTTAAAGTAGGGTTGGAATAAATGTTTGTTTTTTAATCAAAAATCAATGATCAAATCAAATGAAAAAAACCAAATAAACAATGATTTATTTTATTTTTTTGATTTTTTTCAATATTTTTGATCAGTTATTGTCAGGGTAGATGCTTACTCGTCAAAGCATTAATTGCAAATTCAAAGATTATTGGTAAATTGTAATTTTTGATAAAATTCGAGTTAATACTTTTAAAATTAAGAAACAAAAGATAAAATTTCAGTTATAACCTCAAAGCTGCACGTATTATTATAACAATTGCTATTATTATAATAATTATGCCCGATTAATGCCAAAACTGTAATGATTACTGTTTAAATTACAATGATCATTTTTTGTATCTTTTATTCCTGTTCCAATTAAAAAATATGTCCTTAACATTTCGATAGAATTAAAGCATTAAAAGTGGGGTTGGAATAAATGTTTGTTTTTTATTCAAAAATCAATAATCAAATCAAATCAAACAATTTTTTTGTTTTTTTAAAATATATTTGATCAGTTTTTGTCAGGGTAGATGCTTACTAGTCAAAGCATTAATTGCAAATTCAAAGATTATTGGTAATTTGTAATTTTTGATAAAATTTGAGTTACTACTTTTAAATTTAAAAATAAAACAATTTAAAAAAATAAAATTTCAATTATAACCTCAAAGCTACACGTATTATTATCACAATAGCAATTGTTTCTGTCAAAATAGCAATTATTATCGTTATCCTTATTCAAGGATTATTGTAAACAATTAAATTATTTCTGTTAAAATTAAAATGCGTACTCTTCATTTAATTTGTTTTTTTTTATTTTTTTAATATTCTTGATCAGTTTTTGTCAGGGTAGATGCTTACTCGTCAAAAGCATGAATTGCAAATTCAAAGATTATTGGTAAATTGTAATTTTTAATAAAATTTGAGTTAATACTTTCAAATTAAAAAAAATTAAAAAATTAAAGATAAAATTTCATGTATAACCTCAAAGCTGCACGTATTATTATCACAATACCAATGGTTACTGTCAAAATAGCAATTATTAACGTTGTCCTTATTCAAGGATTATTGTAAACAATTAAATTATTTCTTTTAAATTTAAAATGCTTACTCTTCATTTTATTTGATTTATTTTATTTTTTTATTATTCTTGATCAGTTTTTGTCAGGGTAGATGCTTACTCGTCAAAGAATTAATTGCAAATTCAAAGATTATTGGTAAATTGTAATTTTTGATAAAATTTGAGTTAATACTTTTAAATTTAAAAAAAATCTATTTTTAAAGATAAAATTTCAATTATAACCTCAAAGCTTACACGTATTATTATCACAATAGCAATTGTTACTGTCAAAATAGCAATTATTATCGTTATCCTTATTCAAGGATTATTGTAAACAATTAAATTATTTCTGATAAAATTAAAATGCTTACTCTTCAATGTTTCAATTGCAAATTCAAAGATTACAGCAAAAGTTTAATTTTTGATGAAATTTGAGTTATTTCTTCTTCAATTTCAAAACCAATTTTCAATGTTTAATGATAAAATTTCAATTGTTACCGTCAAATGTACACTTATAACTGACAAAATAGCAATTATTGTCCTAATCCCTATTCAAGAATTACTGTAAACAATTATATTATTTCTTTCAAAATTGCATTAATTACTCGTCAACTATTCATTGCAAATTTAAAGATTACTGGCAAATTTTAATTTTTGATGAAATTTGAGTTATTTCTTCTTAAATTTCAAAACCAATTTTCAATGTTTAATGATAAAATTTCAATTATTACCATCAAATGTGGACTTTTAGCTGTCAAAATAGCAATTATTGTCCTAATCTCTATCCATGAATTACTGTAAACAATTATATTATTTCTTTCAAAATTGCATTAATTGCTCGTCATTCATTGCAAATTAAACTATTTAAATAACTAATTAAACTTCATTGCAAAAATAACTATTCATTGCAAATTTAAAGATTACTGGCAAAGTTTAATTTTTGGTAAAGTTTCAGTTATCACTTTCTCTTAAAATTTCGACTATTTTCAATTTTTAATGACATAATGTCCTCAAATTATAACCTCAAAGCTGCACGTATTACTGTCAAAATAGCAATTGTTACTGTAAAAATAACAATTATTGTTGTCAAAATTACAATTATTTCTATCAATATTACAATGACAAACTGCCAATACTTTAATTCTATTAAAATGTTAACATTTACATTTTTAATAAAATGTCTGTTCTTGATGCTGTTCTGTCATTATAACAAAATATTAATTATGACATCAAAGCTGCACGTATTACTGTTTTTTTTTAATTTTAATTTTTACTGTCAAAATAGCAATTGTTACTGTGTAAATAGCAATTATTGCTGTAAAAATTACAATTATTACTATCTAAATTAAATGGTAAACTGCCAATAATTTATTGGCATATCTATTGATTATTAATCATTCTATGATTATTCTATTGAAATGTCAACGATTAGATTTTTATAAAAAAAAAACAGTTACTGATACTGATGCAGTTCTGCCTTACTTTATTATTTTCATTTTTAATATTCTTGATCAGTTTTTGTCAGGGTAGCTGCTTACCCGTCAAAGAATTGATTGCAAATTCAAAGAGTATTGGTAAATTGTAATTTTTGATAATATTTGAGTTAATACTTTTAAAATTAAAAATAAAACAATTTTTAAAGATAAAATGAAATTATAACCTCAAAGCTGCACGTATTATTATCACAATAGCAATTGTTACTGTCAAAATAGCAATTATTATCGTTATCGTTAGTCAAGGATTGTTGTAAACAATTAAATTGTTTCTGTTAAAATATAAATGCTTACTCTTCAAAGTTTTAATTGCAAATTCAATTTTAATTTTTGGTAAAATTTCAGTTATTACTTTCTCTTAAAATTTCGACTATTTTCAATTTTTAATGACATAATGTCCATTATAACCTCAAAGCTGCACGTATTACTGTCAAAATAGCAATTGTTACTGTAAAAATAACAATTATTGCTGTCAAAATAACAATTATTGCTGTCAACATTACAATTATTACTATCAAAATTATAATGGTAAACTGCCAATAATTTAATTCTAGTGAATTGTTAAAATTTACATTTTTAATAAAATGTCTATTACTGTTACTGATGCTGTTCTGTCATTATAACAACAAAGCTCCACGTATTACTGCCAAAATAGCAATTGTTACTGTCAAAATAGCAAATGTTACTGTCTAAATAGCAATTATTTCTGTCAAAATTACAATTATTTCTGTCAAAATTACAATTATTACTATCAAATTTACAATGGTAAACTGCCAATAATTTAATTCTATTAAAATGTTAAAATTTACATTTTTAATAAAATGTATGTTACTGTTAGTGATGCTGTTCTGTCATTATAACATCAAAGCTGCACGTATTACTGTCAAAATAGCAACTGTTACTGTCAAAATAGCAATTATTACTGTCTAAATATCAATTGTTACTGTCAAAATAGCAATTATTACTGTCTAAATAGCAAAGATTGCTGTCAAAATTACAATTATTACTATCAAAATTACAATGGTAAACTGTCAATAATTTAATTCTATTAAAATGTTAAAATTTACATTTTTAATAAAATATCTGTTACTGTTACTGATGCTGTTCTGTCATTATAACATCAAAGCTGCACGTATTACTGTCAAAATAGCAGTTGCTACTGTCTAAATAGCAATTATTTCTGCCAAAATTACAATTATTACTATCAAAATTATAATGGTAAACTGTCAATAATTTAATTCTATTAAAACGTTAAAATTTACATATTTAATAAAATATCTGTTACTGTTACTGATGCGGTTCTGTCATTATAACATCAAAGCTGCACGTATTACTGTCAAAATAGCAATTCCTACTGTCTAAATAGCAATTATTTCTGTCAAAATTACAATTATTGCTATCCAAATTACAATGGTAAACTGCCAATAATTTAATTCTATTACAATGTTAAAATTTACATTTTTAATAAATTGCCTGTTACTGTTACTGATGCTGTTCTGTCATTATAACATCAAAGCTGCACGTATTACTGTCAAAATAGCAATTGCTACTGTCTAAATAGCAATTATTTCTGTCAAAATTACAATCATTACTGTCAAAATTACAATGGTAAACTGCCAATAATTTAATTCTATTAAAATGTTAATATTTACATTTTTAATAAAATGTCCATACTGTTACTGATGCTGTTCTGTCATTATAACATGAAAGCTGCACGTATTACTGCCAAAATAATAAATGTTACTGTCGAAATAGCAATTATTGCTGTCTAAATAGCAATGATTGCTGTCAAAATTACAATTATTACTATCAAAATTATAATGGTAAACTGCCAATAATTTTATACTATTAAAATGTTAAAATTTACATTTTTAATAAAATGTCTGTTACTGTTACTGATGCTGTTCTGTCATTATAACATCAAAGCTGCACATATTACTGTCAAAATAGCAATTGTTACTGTCTAAATAGCAATTATTGCTGTCAGAATTACAATTATTACTATCAAAATGACAATGGTAAACTGCCAATAGTTTAATTCTATTAAAATGTTAAAATTGACATTTTTAATAAAATGTCTGTTACTGTTACTGATGCTGTTCTGTCATTATTACTTCAAAGCTGCACGTATTACTGTCAAAATAGCAATTGTTACTGTCTAAATAACAATTATTTCTGTCAAAATTACAATTATTACTATCAAAATTACAATTATCTTATAAAAATAATAAATAATAAAATTCTTTATTACACAATTCTAAACAAAATAAACAATCGAACAAGTAGAACAATACAGATATTTAGGAACAATCATACAGAGCAATGGTAAATTAGATAATCAAATAGAAGATAAAATAGGAAAAACAGAAAAACTATATAACATGTTAAAAAACATCTTTATTAGCAAGAAGGAGATATCAAGAGACACAAAAACAGTAATAGTCAAAAAAGTAGTTAGACAATGGTAACTTACAGCAGCGAAACATGGACGTTGACAGGAAAACAAATATAAAGAATAAATGCCATGGAGATGAGATTCCTAAGAAAAATAGAAAACAAAACAAGAAGAGACAGGATAAGGAACGAGATGCACAGGAAAAACTTAAAAATAAAACCAATACAGGAAAAAATCACAGAAGGCCAAATGAGGTGGTATGGACACATGAGACGAATGAGAGAAGAAATTTAAAAAAAATGGAACAGAATTTACGTTTTTACGTTTTATTTACAGCAGTCTGGAAAATGTCTTGGGGCGCCCATGATCATTGAATCGATTAAATTACACAGTACTTTTAGTCGATACTCATTGAAAGTTTGAAGTCGTTATTAGTTCATTATAGCATCTCAAGTTGTGTGCAAACTTTTCACACGTAATTGCGTAATGACAGTTTTTATTGGGGCGGCAGAAGTTAGACGTGACCCAGTCGTAAAGAAATCCCTGCGGTGCCCCTCGTTTCGAAATTTCCGTATTAATCCCTCGTAACGCTGCCCAAATTAACAACGTTCACTTGCAACTGGAGAAATTACGTCCAATTACCGCCCGCTGTGGGGCTCGTGGGGATGCACAGGGCAGCGGTGCACAATGGGAAATTACTTTTCCGCGCGGCTCCCGGGAAAACCGCTCGCCTTTATGTGTCTCTTTCTCCGCGTGTCCGTGTGTGCCTGTGTGTGAGGGCGCCTCCGTCCGCCGAATAATAATGGCGAAAGGGGGAAAACGATTCCGGGGCTGCGTTCCCAATTGTTTCCGCTGAAATATCCAATATAAGCCCCGGCCATATTACCGACTACACAAAACGCTTACTGTTATTGTTTCGAACGACTTTTATAACTCCGTGCCCATACACACACATGCGCACACACAAGTCGCTCTCTACCGCACACTTTCGCACACGTATTCGGAATTGGAGATGGGAGAAAAGGAGCGACAAACACACACATGCAGCCGCCCAAATACCGGCGGCAGGATAATTTCCCAGCCGCACGTATTAACGCTAACGATAATTGTTTCCTTCTGAACAAATAAATTCCGGGTGGCTTTCATTTGGGGTGGAATTAGTTTCGGCCGATGGGATGAAGGCGTCACAAAAAGTTTGCAGGACCATGGTCATCGAGTCACCTTCACGCCTAATAATAACCATTCCTAAGTCCAGAATAATCATTCTTTTGTCTCATCATCATTAAAAGTCAATTATTTTCTGCTTCCGGTACTATTTTCTATTTTCAAAAAAAAAAACTAGAGAACCAGTTTTCATCTCATTTGGCTTTCAAAATTGGAAGAATGCTTGAGAAAACATCAAGTACATCGAGATTTTGAGTATCATAGAGTCGCTATGCAAAAATTGGCCTCTTTTTAATAGCTCTCTCAAATATGATCTCTCTAGAAGTTGTTTTATTACAAAACAAACACCAAATTTGATTTGTTTAGGAGCCATAATGGAAGGCCGAAAGTACAAATCGTGGAAACTGTTTAGAAGAAGTTTTTAAAGTTTTGAAAAAAAAAATTCGAAAAAAAGTTATAACGCTCCCAAGAATGGTCATGATAATAATAATAAAGAATATTTATTAGCAACAAACGCTACATAATTTTTCATCATGAAAAATCTAACAATTATTTTCGATGAATTCAACATTGGCTGGCTCCTATTCGATGTTCGATCAGTTTTACGAATATAAGTTTTTCCAGATTTTCGTAAAACTGATCGAAAAATATTTTGGTGGTACATATTTTAATCAGTAA
Source organism: Othius punctulatus (assembly GCA_951805005.1). Lineage (NCBI taxonomy): Eukaryota > Metazoa > Arthropoda > Insecta > Coleoptera > Staphylinidae > Othius > Othius punctulatus. The sequence continues at coordinate 18,211,444 of OX638141.1, forward strand.
GTGGTAACTTATTAGCGTTAGCCTGAAAATGAAGTACACATTAGATCTTAATAAAATATACATTTGACAGATTTTTCCAGCATCACCTAAAATTTCAGCACTTCCAGAATATTCTAAAAAGTGCTGCAAGTTAGGTACTGTCTGTGAACGGACAGCCTGACTTACAATACAACTGTACTGATGAACGTTAAAATACCACTTGGTTTATAATGATTCTTTTAATGTTGAACTGTTGGTGTAAATAAAGCTGCCCAATTCACTGATGCCATTATCTTTTTATTTTATACATGAGAGATCTCGCATGGAGCCCTATTTTACTCATGTAGCACTTAATTTCTGAGGAACTTTTATATTTGATGAATCTGCGGAATCTTCATACTTGAGGAATCTGACGAATCTTCATATTTGAGGAATCGGAGGAACCTTAATATTTGAGGAATCTGAGGATCCTTCATATTTTAGGAATCTGAGGAACTTTCATATTAGAGGAATCTGACGAACCTTCATATTAGAGGAATCTGACGAACCTTCATATTTGAGGAATCTGAGGAACTTTCATATTTGAGGAATCTGATGAACCTTCATATTTGAGGAATCTGAGGAACCTTCACAGAGCAGCCTGGGCGTGGATAAGGATAACGTCTAAAACAACCATACCTGCAAGAGAAAATTCTATTGTTCGTACATAAGAAGTACTATTCATTACAATTTAGGATAACCTGTTTAGAGAAATCTAATATAGGTACAGTTTTTCTTCAAGAGAAAATTCTATTGTTCGTACATAAGAAGTACTATACATTATAATTTAAGAGAACCTGTTTTGAGGAACCCTATATAGGCGCAGTTTTCTAGCCAGAGAAAATTCTATTAATTGTACATAAGTAGTACTATTCATTATAATTTAAGAAAACCTGTTTAGAGGAATCCAATATAGGCGCAGTTTTCTAGCTTGAGAAAATTCTATTGTTCGTACATAAGAAGTACTATACATTACAATTTAAGATAACCTATTTAGATTTATCTAATATAGGCGCAGTTTTTCTTCAAGAGAAAATTCTATTGTTCGTACATAAGAAGTACTACACATTATAATTTAAGAGAACCTATTTTGAGGAACCCAATATTGGCGCAGTTTTCTAGCAAAAGAAAATTCTATTGTTCGTACATAAGTAGTACTAACCATTACAATTTAAGAAAACCTGATTATATAAATCCAATAGAGGCGCAGTTTTTCTTCAAGAGAAAATTCTATTGTTCGTACATAAGAAGTACTATACATTATAATATAAGAGAACCTGTTTAGAGGAACCCAATATAGAGGCAGTTTATATAGTTCCAGAAAGAAACAATACTATTGCATGTACTTGCAACAACCAAGTACTGTATACATAGCACTCACAACGCACAAGTACTATATACATAGTACTTGCAACAAACAAGTACTATGTAGATAGTACTTGCTCAATTAAGTACTGTATACATAATAATTCAAAAACTCTAAGATAAAATGTTATTGTTTGTACTTGCAAGAAACAAGTACTGTATACCTAGCACTCACAACGCACAAGTACTGTATACATAGTACTTGCAACAAACAAGTACTGTATACATAGTACTTGCACAAACAAGTACTGTATACATAGTAATGCAAGAACTCATGCGCCACTTAAGTGGCGCATGAAGTGGCGCGTAAAATGTTATTGTTTGTACTAGCAACTAACAAGTACTGTATACATAGCACTCACAACGCACAAGTACTGTATACATAGTACTTGCAACTAACAAGTACTGTATACATAGTACTTGCACAAATAAGTACTGTATACATAGTAATACAAGAACTCAAGCGTTACTAACGTGGCGCAGCTCAAGATAGAATGGTATTGTTTATACTTGCAACAAACAAGTACTGTATACATAGTACTTGCAACAAACAAGTACTGTATACATGGTATTTGCACAAACAAGTACTGTATACATAGTAATACAAGAACTCAAGCGTCACTAACGTGGCGCAGTTCAAGATAGAATGGTATTGTTTATACTTGCAACAAACAAGTACTGTATACATAGTACTTGCAACAAACAAGTACTGTATACATAGTACTTGCAGCAAACAAGTCCTAAATAGATATAAGAAGTACAAGGGTACAAGAAAATCCCTGTCCGTTAAAAAGTATTAAAAAAAGTATAAAAAGTACTAACCATTACAATTTAAGGTAACCTGTTTATATAAATCCAATAGAGGCGCAGTTTTTCTTCAAGAGAAAATTTTATTGTTCGTACATAAGAAGTACTATACATTATAATTTAAGGAAACCTGTTTAGAGGAATCCAATATAGGCGCAGTGTTTCTTCAAGAGAAAATTTTATTGTTCGTACTTAAGAAGTACTATACATTATAATTTAAGAGAAATTGTTTAGAGGAACCCAATATAAAGGCAGTTTATATACTTCCAGAAAGAAACAATGTTGTCTTTGTACTTGCAACAACCAAGTACTGTATACATAGCACTCACAACGCACAAGTACTGAATACATAGTATTTGCAACAAACAATTACTGTATACATAGTACTTGCACAAACAAGTACTGTATACAAAGTAATGCAAGAACTCATGCGCCAGTTAAGTGGCGCAGATTTAAGATAAAATGTTATTGTTTGTACTTGCAACAAACAAGTACTGTATACATAGCACTCACAACGCACAAGTACTGTATACATAGTTCTTGCAAAAGACAAGTACTGTATACATAGTACTTGCACAAATAAGTACTGTATATATAGTAATACAAGAACTCAAGCGTCACTAACGTGGCGCAGCTCAAGATAGAATGGCATTGTTTAAACTTGCAACAAACAAGTACTGTATACATAGTACTTGCAACATACAAGTACTGTATACATAGTACTTGCAGCAAACAAGTACTGAATACATATAAGTACAACGGTACAAGAAAATTCCTGTCCGTTTGCAGTTTTGAAATATGTAAGTACGAAGATATGTAAGTACGTCGCCCGGAGCGAGAATATGCGCCGACAGTACACAAATATAAATGGTCCAACTGTAAGAAAAACCCTGCTCACTCAGGCGGCGTACTGTGTGACTCTAGTATACAAAATTATGATGAAAGGCGTTCTAATGCAAATGTGCAACACGCACATTCACAAAAAGTGCCTTTTTGGAAAAACCCTAACTGCGAAGAAGTGCATAAAAATTGTACTCACTGCGATACGTCTTGGAGCTCATCTTAAAAAACTACCTACCATAAAATTTACGTTTAAAGTTGCATTGGCGAAGATCCAGAAATCTGCTGTACCTCTTCGGAGCAGCCTGGTCGTGGATAAGAAGAACACATCCAAATCAACCATAAACGAACTTTCAACACTATTACGCACTTTTTGTTTATTAGCCGTGACAGAATGAACAATACGTGGCATAATCAAGATTAATTAAAATAGATAATTAACCTCGGTGTTTGGATACTGGTTCAAAATGCCATCGTTTAATCGGAACTGAATATGACAAATATTACAAAATAAATACATTAGAAGAGATGGAGTGTCAATGCATTTTGTAAAACCTATGACGAATAACATCCCCAGCTCTACTAATGGACATAATTGAGAGTAAACTTAAGTCTAGAACAAATCATTTCTCCCACGGCTTAGGCGCAAACGGAATATTTACGAGGTAATTGAAGGGGCAAGGTAAACGTTTATCGTCAGACGGTAATCTGAACGAGCACTCGCGATTAACTATTAATTGCAAGGACAAGGCAAACAGTAATCGTCAGAAGGTAATCTGAACGAGCATTCGCGACTAACTATTAATTGAAGCCAAGGAAGCGGTAAAAAGTATACGTTTGACTCGGGAAGGTAATCCCAAAGCCAAAGTATTGTCGCAAATTGAACACTTTCTGCAAGAAATTACAAGTTAGTTAAAGCAAAATATATACCAATCTTTGACCAAACCCAGGTTGACCCAGAAGCGGTGGCATATGCTAAATTAGGAAGAAACACAAATATGAGATGGTCCTGACACGATTCACCTTGGTAAAGTCTAGTTGCCCTGAAACATTGAGGACAAAAATTTAAATTGATTGCACGTAAAATAAAATCGTTGATTTATGTGGTTTAAAAAAATTTATTCAATAAAATCACTAATCATTGAGTAAATGTACACCCATTTCATTCAATTGATTGCAGAATACTGTTAATTAATGAGGGCATTAATAAGATTAAGGTGATTTGTAGTTAGTAATTTGTGCAATTATTTGATTTATTTTTAAAAATCATGTCCAAATGTGGTCGTACTATAACTTTAATACCAAACGCATATTTGCAGGACTTCAAACATGGTAGCAATTTACACAATATAAAGGATTAAGGATAAATGTTATTTTTTTATTATTACAGACAATGATTAGGTACTATCAAATTTTTCATTGATTAATGTCACATTTTCCATTGTTACTGTAATTTTTTTAATTATTTTGTCAAAATTTCAAGATTACTGTCAGGTATTATTAAGTTGTAACTTACCTTATTTTTCTCTGCATCCAGTAAATGATGTCTTCTCAACTCCTTTAGAGAGAGGATCGCAAACGCTCGCTTCCGATAATGAATGCAATAAAGAGTCATGATTAGTTAATGGCTGGAATTGAATATGTGCGATCCTCTTAGGATTGACGTAGTGGAGGTCTGTAGGAACAGCAGGAATCTCTGTTTCTAGAAACACACGAAATCATTAAATAATGCCTGCCTCGTGGATAATAGTTTAGTTTATGTAACAAGTGAGTTAAGTGGATGTTTTTCACGAGAGTAAAATTTAGCCCACGAGCCGGCTAGGGCGAGTCGGACGGACTATAAATGATATTAACTATTTAAAGTGAACTTTTCAAAATTAAAACTTCATTATTAAACCATATTTGTAAATGCAGAAAATTATATGTTTGATTTTCTACCTTATTTATAGCTGAAACTTTGTCAAGTTTTCAGTAGAATTAGTTTCAGGTATACTGTACACGAATCTAATATCAAATTTGCAAATAATAAATTTTCAGAAATTTCAGTAATAGCTAACCCATACTTGTCAATGCAGAAAGTTATATCTTTGATTTTCTCTCTTATTTAACACTGAAACTTTATCAAATTTTCAGGAGAATTAGTTGCACCTGTACTGTACACAAATCTAATATCAAATTTGCAAATAATAAATTTTCAGACATTTCAGCAATAGCTGACCCATATTTGTCAATACATAAAATTATATGTTTGATTTTCTCCCTTATTTAATACTGAAACTTTGTCAAATTTTCAGTAGAATTAGTTTAAGATGTACTGTACACGAATCTTATATCAAATTTGCAAATAATAATTTTTTAGAAATTTCAGTACTAGCTAACTCATACTTGTCAATTGAGAAAGTTAAGTGTTTGATTTTCTTCCTTTATTAATACTGAAACTTTGTCAAATTTTCAGTAGAATTAGTTTCAGGTCTACTGTACACCAATCTAATATCAAATTTGCAGTTAATAAATTTTTAGAAATTTCACTAGTAGCTAACTCATACTTGTCAATTGACAAAGTTAAGTGTTTTATTTTCTTCCTTTATTAATACTGAAACTTTGTCAAATTTTCAGTAGAATTAGTTTCAGGTGTACTGTACACAAATCTAATATCAAATTTGCAAATAATAAATTTTCAGACATTTCAGCAATAGCTGACCCATATTGATCAATACATAAAGTTATATGTTTGATTTTCTCCCTTATTTAATACTGAAACTTTGTCAAATTTTCAGTAGAATTAGTTTTAGTTGTACTGTACACGAATCTAAAATGAAATTTGCAAAAAGTAAATTTTCAGAAATTTCAGTAGTAGCTAACTCATACTTGTCAATTGAGAACGTTAAGTGTTTGATTTTCTTCCTTATTTTATACTGAAACTCTGTCAAATTTTCAGTAGAATTAGTATCAGATGTACTGTACACCAATCTAATATCAAATTAGAAAATAATAAATTTTCACAAACTTCAGTATTAGCAAACCCATACTTGTCAATGCAGAAAGTTATATGTTTGATTTTGTTCCTTGTTTAATACTGAAACTTTGTCAAATTTTCAGGAGAATTAGTTTCAGGTGTACTGTACACGAAACTAATGCCAAATATGCAAATAATAAATTTTTAGAAATTTCAGTAATAGCAAACCCATACTTGTCAATGCAGAAAGTTATATCTATGATTTTCTTCCTTACTTAATACTGAAACTTTGTCAAATTTTCAGGAGAATTAGTTTCAGGTGTACTGTACACGAAACTAATGCCAAATATGCAAATAATAAATTTTTAGAAATTTCCGTAATGGCAAACCCATACTTGTCAATGCAGAAAGTTATATCTATGATTTTCTTCCTTACTTAATCCTGAAACTTTGTCAAATTTTCAGGAGAATTAGTTTCAGGTGTACTGTACACGAATCTAATATCAAATTTGCAAATAATAAATTTTCAGCAATTTCAGTAATAGCTGACCCGTACTTATCAAGTCAGAAAGTTATGTGTTTAATTTTCTCCCTTATTTAATACTAAAACGTATTCAAATTTTCAGCAGAATTAGTTTCAGGTGTACTCTATACGAATCTAATACCAAATTTGCAAATAACAAATCTTCAGAAATTTCAGAAATAGCAAACCCATACTAGTCAATGCATAACGTTATATGTTTGATTTTCTCCGTTATTTAACACTGAAATTTTGTCAAATTTTCAGGAGAATTAGTTTCAGGTGTACTGTACACAAATGTAAAACAAAATTTGCAAATAATAAATTTTCAGAAATTTCAGTAATAGCTGCCCCATACTTATTAGGGCAGAAAGATATATAATTGATTTTCTCCTTTATTTAATACTGAAACTTTGCCAAATTTTCAGTAGAATTACTTTCATGTGTACTGTACACGAATCTAGTATCAAATTTACAAATAATGAATTTTCAGAAATTTCAGTGGTAGCTAACTTATACTTGTCAATTGAGAAAGTTAACTGTTTGATTTTCTTCCTTATTTAATACTGAAACTTTGTCAAATTTTCAGGAGAATTAGTTTTATGTGTACTGTATACGAATCTAATATCAAATTTGCAATTAATCAGTTTTCAGAAATTTCAGTAGTAGCTAACTTATACTTGTCAATTGAGAAAGTTAAGTGTTTGATTTTCTTCCTTATTTAATGCTGAAACTTTGTCAAATTTTCAGTAGAATTACTTCCATGTGTACTGTACACGAATCTTATATCAAATTTACAAATAATGAATTTTCACAAATTTCAGTAATAGCTAACCCATACTGGTCAATGCAAAAAGTTATATGTCAGATTTTGTCCTTTATTTAATACTGAAACTTTGTCAGATTTTCAGGAGAATTAGGTTCAGGTGTACTGTACACGAATCTAATATCAAATTTGCAAATAATAAATTTTCAGAAATTTCAGTAATAGCAAACCCATACTTATCAAGGCAGAAAGTTATATGTTTGATTTTCTCCCTTATTTAATACTGAAAGTTTGTCAAATTTTCAGGAGAATTAGTTTCAGGTGTACTGTACACGAAACTAATGCCTAATATGTAAATAATAAATTTTTAGAAATTTCAGTAATAGCAAACCCATACTTGTCAATGCAGAAAGTTATATCTATGATTTTCTTCCTTACTTAATCCTGAAACTTTGTCAAATTTTCAGGAGAATTAGTTTCAGGTGTACTGTACACGAATCTAATATCAAATTTGCAAATAATAAATTTTCAGCAATTTCAGTAATAGCTGACCCGTACTTATCAAGTCAGAAAGTTATGTGTTTAATTTTCTCCCTTATTTAATACTAAAACGTATTCAAATTTTCAGCAGAATTAGTTTCAGGTGTACTCTATACGAATCTAATACCAAATTTGCAAATAACAAATTTTCAGAAATTTCAGAAATAGCAAACCCATACTAGTCAATGCATAACGTTATATGTTTGATTTTCTCCGTTATTTAACACTGAAATTTTGTCAAATTTTCAGGAGAATTAGTTTCATGTGTACTGTACACAAATGTAAAACAAAATTTGCAAATAATAAGTTTTCAGAAATTTCAGTAGTAGCTAACTTATACTTGTCAATTGAGAAAGTTAAGTGTTTGATTTCCTTCCTTATTTAACGCTGAAACTTTGTCAAATTTTCAGTAAAATTACTTTTAGGTGTACTGTACATGAATCTAATATCAAATTTGCAAATATTAAATTTTCAGAATTTTCAGTAACAATAACCCATATTAGCAATGCTGAAAGTTATTTGTTTGATTTTCTCCCTTATTTAGGACTGAAATTTTGCCAAATTTTCAGGAGTATTAGTTTCAGGTGTACTGTACACGAATCTAATATTAAATTTGCAAATAATAAATTTTCTGAAATTTCAGTAATAGCTAACCCATACTAGTCAATGCAAAAAGTTATATGTTTGATTATATACTTTCTTTAATACTGAAACTTTGTTAAATTTTCAGAAGAATTAAGTTCAGCTGTACTGTACACGAATCTAATATTAAATTTGCAAAAAATCTATTTTCAGAATTTTCAGTAATAGCTAACCCTTACTTGTCTATGCTGAAAGTTATATGTTTGATTTTCTCCCTTATTTAATACTGAAACTTTGTCAAATTTTCAGGAGAATTAGTTTTAGGTGTACTGTACACGAATCTAATATCAAATTTGCAAATAATAAAGTTTCAGAAATTTCAGTAACAATAACTCATACTAGCAATGCTGAAAGTTATTTGTTTGTTTTTATCCCTTATTTAATACTGAAACTTTGTCAAATTTATAGAAGAATTAGTTTAAGGTGTACTGTATACGAATCTAATATCTAATTTGCAAATAATAAATTTTCTGAAAATTCAGTAATAGCTAAGTCATACATGTCAATGCAGAAAGTTAAATGTTTGAATTTCTCCCTTATTTAATACTGAAACTTTGTCACATTTTCAGGAGATTTAGTTTCAGGTATAATGTATAGGAATCTAATATCAAATTTGCAAATAATAAATTTTCCGAAATTTCAGTAATAGCTGACCCATACTCGTCAATACAGAAAGTTATATGTTTGATTTTCTCCCTTATTTAACACTGAAACTTTGTCAAATTTTCAGTAGAATTCGTTTCAGGTGTACTGTACGTAATGTACGTAAATGTACGTAAAACGTATTCAACTATATACGACAAATCTGTGCGAAAACTTACGTTTTAGGCTCGCTCACTGCTGATGTATTTCATTCTATCATACAGGAATTGGCGTAAATTGTTATCTGCACGGTTTCCAGCACTGGAGTTAGAATTTTGCGAGTTTGATTCATCGTCCATCGGCTCTCTAAAACCATACGCCAAAATTTACATCAGTACGAGCTGTATGTGTATTAGGACGCAATAAATTATAACAATGTGTGGCAGAATTGGTACATACAAGATGTTTATAGTTAGCAGAAAACCATGAAGTATTTAGATCAACGGTGGACAGAGTTATATGGGCAATTATAATCGCCAATGTCCATCGAAGATATGCCACGATAAGAATAAAACTCACAGCTGAAGATCTACTACTGAAGATGGTCGCTTGGCGACTGAAATGTACATTTAGAAAAAATAAATGTTTTTTGTGAAAAGGGTGCTACGTTTTATTTCTAATAAAACTCACGTTTAATTCCGCGAAGAGCAGTCTTCATTCTGTTACACCATAAGTGCATTCATTCTCGCGCAGATTAGCCCGCTTTGTTCTGCGCCGGCCTATGCAAGTCCATGCCTGTCTCTGCGCCTCGATGTGAAGATATTTTGCTGCAATTATTCGCCGACGCCAAGTTTCTGTGACTCCATCTTCGCCCATATGTAATTATCGGCAAATCTGTGCATAACGTGCATAGATTGTGATAACTTGCAGCCCTCAATCGCTGCAATTTCCACAATTTTGCAGGATTGCTTGAAAATGTGTACGAAGCCGCCTCCATGTTATGGGATACTGAGCAGGCGCAGACCCTCGATTGGCAAATTGATGATCACCCGATTAAGACTCTCCTCGTCTAAGACAGAAAGTAGGAAAGGGATGAAGCTAATTGTTGTACACTGCAGGTGCACGCATTCCCGGAGTTAATTTATTCCTAAATCTACTCAGCCACTAACACTCATAAAAAATGGCTATTGTTCGAGCACAAGTGAGGAATTCGGTGCACCGATTTTTAATTGGACAAAAAACGTTATCTAAATAATTGCTCGTTATGAACGTATTATGTGTGGAATAAATATTGGAATGTTTTGTGAGGACTTAAGAGTTAATGCGCATAATAATTAATGCATATTAAAGCTGAATGTTATACAAGGTGATTAAAAAGTAAGCAACCTCATATCTGGAGCCTTTATTATTCATTTTAGAAAAAATAAGTTTTTAACAATAGTTTGATAGCTAATTATGTGCCACAATTTGACGGTTTTAATTTTATTTTTGGAAAGCTATACGTTTTGATATTTACATATTGATACTTTTTTTAAATGGCAACCTAATTTTTTCTATTAACAAATTTGATAGCATTTGCTTTTTCTTCAGAAGTATCTGAAAATACCATGAGGATAACAAAAATTTCTAAGAAAATAGAGTTTAATGCTTGATGACAAAAATGTGAAAACCTTCTTACAATGTAGAAAATGTTATTGAAAAATATATAAAAGTTCTCAATAAAAATTATACAGGGTCAGTACGAATATCTGAAAATACCATGAATGTGAAATCTTTCTTACAATTTAGAAAATGTTATTGAAAAATATATAAAGTTCTCAATAAGTATTAGACAGGATCAGTACCAATATCTGAAAATACCATGAATGTGAAAACTTTCTTACAATTTAGAAAATGTAAAACTTTATTGTTAACCCATATTTGTAAATGCAGAAAGTTATATGTTTGATTTTCTCCCTTATTTAATACTGAAACTTTGTCAAATTTTCAGTAAAATTAGCTTCAGATGTACTTTACACGAATCTAATAACAAATTTGCAAATAATAAATTTTCTGAAATTTCAGTAATAGCTAACCCATACTTATGAATGCAGAAAGTTATATGTTTGATTTTCTCGCTTATTAAATTTGGAAACTTTGTCAAATTTTCAGTAGAATTAGTTTTAGGTGTACTGTATAAGAATCTAGTATCAAATTAGCAAATACTAAATTTCTAAACCTTTCAGTAATAGCTGACCCATACTTGTCAATGCAGAAAGTTATATGTTTGATTTTCTCCCTTATTTAATACTGAAACTATGTCAATTTTTTAGGAGCATTAGTTTCAAGTATACTGTATACGAATCTAGTATCAAATAAGCAAATACTAAATTTTCAAAAATTTCAGTAATTGCTAACCCATACTTGTCAATGCAGAAAGTTATACGATTGATTTTCTCCCTTATTTAATACTGAAACTTTGTCAAAATTTAATCTAATGTCTAATGTAAAATTTGCAAATAATAAATTTTCAGAAATTTCAGAAGAACGCTTAAGATTTAAATAGAAATTTTTATATCCTGTAGAAACTTTATTTCATAAACTGCTTTCATAAACTTTCATAAAAGCTATGAAATTTATATCAAATGTTTCGATAAAACGTCGCAGTTTTGAGACGAAAAATAAAAAAAATCGCATGAAAATTTATTTTGTGAATTGATTTTATTAGGAAAATATGATTTTGTGTAGGAAATTTGTACTATTTGACAAGGAAAGCTTTAAAATAAATTACTTTTTAAATAATATACAGAAAATTGTATAATTTTGTCCAGAAAAGTCTACTTCCTGTCGTAAAGAACTATGATGTTTCCATGAAATACTTTCAAAATTGCAGGATTTTTTTTAATTATTATTACATGGAATTATTACATGGAACGTGCCACGTTGAAATTTTGAACGTTTTGAAATTTTGAAATTTTACATGAAAAACTTTGAGATTTTATAGCGAAAACATTAAATTTTATTCAAACCTATGAATCTATGGAATTTTCTTTGAAAAAGTTTTAGGCTATTTTGTGAACTAACGAATTTGCATTGTAAACTTTACAAGTTTATAAGAAAATCTTTGAGATTTTGCATGAAATTTTGATTGCAAAGGGTAATAATTATGTCCAGAAAAAAGTAAAGAAAGTTACAGCCTAACTGAACTGAGAACATGAACTGAGGAATTTATAGGGATAACTTTAGTATTTTACATGGAAAGCTTCGAGATTTAAATCGAAATTTTTATTTCCTGTAGAAACTTTTGGGTTATTTCATGTACTGAAGTATTTAAACGGAAAACTTTACTATATTAAGTGGAAAGCTTTGAGATTTTGCTTGAAATTTTTATTGCGAAGCTTCATGATTTTGTCCAGAAGAAAATAAACTCTTTCAAAAAATGCTATGAAATGTAGATTAAATGTTTAGATAAAACGTCGCAGTTTTAAGACGAAAAATTAAAAAAATCGCATTAAAATAAATTTTATGAATTTATTTTATTACGAAAACATGATTTTGCATAGGAAATTTGGAAATTTGTACTATTTTACATGGAAAGCTTTAAGATTTTAATAGAAATTTTTGTTTAGTGTACATAATTTTGGGCTATTTCTTGAACTGAGGAATTTACATGAAAAGCTTTACTATTTTACGTGGAAAGCTTTCAGATTTTATTGGTAATTTTCTTTATAATTTTGTCCAGAAAAGTCTACTTCCTGTCGTAAAGAACTATGATATTTGCATGAAATACTTGCAATATTACAGGAAAAAATTATAATATTACATGGAACGTGCGACTTAGAAAACTTTCTAATTTTATTCAAACTTATATTATGCAAACCTATGGGATTTCTATAAAGGACGTTGAAATTTTACATGGAAAAGTTAGAGATTTTATAGGGAAAACATTTTACGTTCAATTTTATTTAAACCTCTGAATCTATTCAATTTTCTTTGAAAAAGTTTTAGGGTCTTTTGTGAACTAATGAATTCGCATTGTAAACTTTTCAATTTTATGAGAAAACTTTTGAGATTTGGCATGAAATTTTGATTGTAAAGGTTCATAATTATGTCCAGAAAAAAGTAAAGAAAGTTGGGCTCTTTCATGAACTGAGGAATTTACAGGGATAACTTTACTATTTTATATGGAAAGCTTTGAGATTTGAATAGAATTTTTTATTTGTTGTAGAAGCTTTTGGGTTATTTCATGAAATGAAGAATTTAAATGGAAAACTTTACTATTTTAAGTGGAAAGCTTTGAGATTTTGCATGATTTTTTTATTGCGAAGCTTCATGATTTTGTCGAGAACAAAATAGGATCTTTCGTAAAAACCTGTGGTATTTAGATCAGACGATCAGATGCAATTTTGCATAAAAGGTTTGAGTATAGGAAACCCTATATCAAATGAAAGATTATTTAATGAACTTTTATACTATAAAATAATATATAGGGTGTTGAATTTAAAAAAAAATGAACAAATGGCGCAGGTTGCAAATATCGATCATTCTGTATGATATTGGTATGCATCAGATGAAAATTTGTTATTGAAGGCCAACTATGAATAAAATTAAACAGCGATTGGAGCTTGTTAACTTCATCAATAAGAGCCGGAAAAATGAATGCATAATTTTTTTAATTGAAACTATGTGTGGATACTACTTGGTGAAACATTATGATTAGGTTAAATCAAACACTTGGTTAAAGTTTCACTGTATTGATAGAATAAACATCTACAATTGTTTCGGCCTCACGACCATTCTCAAGAGTACAGAGATACTAAAATTAAAATTAAGTGTGCAATATATACTAAGCTAGAAAAATTTTACAACATGGCAATAAATGAATTACAGTCTTGGTTTTTCCGAACGAATGCCGCATAACAAAGGCGTATTATCAAAGATTAATTGTTCATTCACAATATTATCCCCATTAGTGACCGCTTTTCGAATTTCTAGGATTTCGAGTAAATCCAGCCGTCTCCCTTTGTGTCCGGTGTGCATTACCTCCAGGCTGTCATTTCTGAAGAAATGATTATTCTCAATGCAATGCAATGACGGAAAAACCAAGACTGTAATTCATTTATTGCCATGTTGTAAAATTTTTCTAGCTTAGTATATATTGCACATTTGTTGAATTTTAATTTTAGTATCTCTGTACTCTTGAGAATGGTCGTGAGGCCGAAACAATTGTAGAGGTTTATTCTATCAATACAGTGAAACTTTAACCAAGTGTTTGATTTAACCTAAGCATAATGTTTTGTATAAATATACCATAAGGACCCCATACCAAACCCTAGGTCCCAGGTACCACAGGTACCCAGGTCTCAGGTACCACGCCATAAGGTCTCCGTAAAATAGAAAATAAAGTCGTTTCTAATGCTATAGGCTCCAACCCCCTAAATCCGCCACTATTTATACCTATTAGCCGCTTATCGCCCAGCTCAAAATACCCTGTATTGTATTTATTTCAACTGCTGCAATAAACCAACAATGTCTTAATCGGCCTGGGAAAATGATTCAGACCTTGACAGTTGGCGCTCCTCAAGGTCCCAATTTTCAGAGCAGCGAGTGTCCTCGATGCGGCATCGATTTCCTCGTGCCCCTCGCATTCCGTGTCTATTTTCGTCCTCGCTGACCGACCGTTCGCCGTTCACCGTATCTTCTCTCACTATTTATAACGTGCGCCACATTGTTTCACACCTAACACGGTTTTCTATTATTGCACACCGTACGGTGTGTGCACCCTCGTATAAATAGAAACGAAGGAGAAGCCGCCGAGATTCCGGCGCTTCTTAAGATTAGGGAACGGACCAAAGCGCGCGATCATTAATCAGGCCCCGTCTGCTTTATATTTAACATAATAAATCGTGGGCCACTAATTCGCATCTAATCTGTACCAAATAACCGGCTGTCAACACTATTAATACTTGAATAAATCATTTAGACGAGCCGACCCCAAACTACGGCCTGACTCAATAGAAATGTTTATATACATTCGTTACAAATAATGCACACATCATTCAATGCAAAGTATAAGGCCTAAGCAGCAAGGTGACAAACAAACGTTTTGTTCACGCTTTGAATGCAGCGTGCTGGGAAAACTTGCGCTTGCCGCAGATTATCGGTGTCACAGATTATCAAACTTTGATTGCGTCCCTAATTTTGATCAGGACGAATATCTTGTAATGGCATACAGAAGGAATTGGCCTTTTGAAAACTTTAAGCGAAAAATTTCAGCACGAAATCGTTAATGCCATCCGCGACCGCTATCCGGCAGGGCTGACATGCATCTTTCAAGGGACCCTCCGCGGCGGCATTCATAAATAGTAATACACCGGAGTGCCGCGGGGGAGGCCCCATCTAACCCCGCAGGAGACGGCGCCATCCCCTGCGAGACACGCCAGATGCTACGCGCGCCACATTCAATAATTCAGAGAGACGCTCTCCGCATCCATCTGGTCCGGATGGAACCGAAGAAGTATGCCTCTGTAGGACGGCCCGTCGGAAAATGAGATCACTAAATTGGACGGCGCGTAAATACCCGGCGGAGGGACGGGGATGAATAAAAATTCCGTCCGAAGGGCTGCGTCGGTAATGGGAATTATTTTTTGAAGTGAACTCCAGACGTGTGGAGGAAATGTATCTTCGAACGCTGATGAATGTTTAAGGCTAATTCGGCAACCCAAGGAGTTGTCCAAAAAATTCCATTATTTTTGTGCAGAGTTTCTACCCCCATAAGCATATTTTCCGCACTAGTCGTTTTTGATTTTTACAAAAAAAAGTTTTTTTCGCATACTATTGTACACTGGGGTGGTGTGATAAACAACTGATCTAAACATCACAGCTTTTCTTGAAGTTTCTCTACCTTTTTCTGGACATAATTATGAAGATTTGCAATCAAACTCTCATCCAAAATCTCAAAGATTTTCTCATAAAATTGTAAAGTTTCTGTGTAAATCTCAAAGCTTTCCGTGTAATATAGTAAAGTTATCCCTGTAAATTCCTCAGCTCATGAAAGAGCCCAAAATTGCGTACCCGAAATCATAAAGTTTTTTCATAAAACCAAAGATTTGCAGGTATTATAGTTTTCCGTGTAAATTTGAAACGTTCTTCCTAGAAATTCCATAGTTTTCCATGAAAATCCTCAAATTTCCTATACAAAATAATGTTTTCGTAATATAATTAATTCATAAAATAGATTTTCACGCGATTTTTTTTTATTTTTCGTGTCAAAACTGCGACGTTTCATCTAAATATCTGATCTAAATTTCATAGCTTTTTTTGAAAGAGCCTATTTTCTTCTGGACAAAATCATGAAGCTTCGCAATAAAAATTTCATGCAAAATCTCAAAGCTTTCCACTTAAAATAGTAAAGTATTCTATTTAAATTCTTCAGTTCATGAAATAACCCAAAAGCTTCTACAGGAAATAAAAATTTCTGTTTAAATCTCAGTGCTTTCCATGTAAATTAGTAAAGTTATCCATGTATATTCCTCAATTCATGAAAGTGCCCAACTTTCTTTACTTTTTTCTGGACATAATTATGAAGCTTTGCAATAAAAATGTCATGCCAAATCTCAAAGCTTTTCTCATAAAATTGTAAATGTCACAATACAAATTCGTTAGTTCACAAAAGAACCTAAAACTTTTTCAAAGAAAATTGCATATATTCATAGGTTTGATCAAAATTTAACGTAAAATGATTTCCCTATAAAATCTCAAAGTTTTCCATGTAAAATTTCAACGTCCTTTATAGAAATCCCATAGTTTTGCGTAATATAAGTTTGAATAAAATTACAAAGTTTTCTTAGTCGCACGTTCCATGTAAAATTATAATTTTTTTCCTGTAATATTGCAAGTATTTCATGGAAACATCATAGTTCTTTACGACAGGAAGTAGACTTTTCAGGATAAAATTATAAAGAAAATTACATATAAAATCTGAAAGCTTTCCACGTAAAATAGTAATGTTTTTCATGTAAATTCCGCAGTTCAGGAAATAGCCCAAAATTATGTACACGAAATAAAAGTTTCATTTAAAATATTAAAGCTTTCCATGTAAAATAGTAAAGTATTCCGCGTAAATTCCTCAGTTTATGATAGAGCCCAAAATAATTTATACGAAATCACAAAGTATTTCATATAAAAATATAAATCTCAAAGCTTTCCATGTAAAAGTTTTCCCTGTAAATACCTCAGTTCATGAAAGAGCCCAAAATTGTCTACCCGAACTCACAAAGTTTTTCATTAAACCAAAGATTTGCATGTAAATTTGAAACGTTCTTCCTGGGCATTCCATAGTTTTCCATGAAAATCCTCAAATTTCCTATTCAAAATCATGTGTTCGAAATAAAATTAATTCATAAAATAGATTTTCATGCGATTTTTTTTATTTTTCATATCAAAACCGCGACGTTTTATCTAAACATCTTATCTAATTTTCATAGCTTTTTTTGAAAGAGCCAAGTTTCTTCTGAACAAAATCATGAATCTTCGCAATAAAAATTTCATATAAATCTCAAAGTTTTCCACTTAAAATAGTAAAGTTTTCCATTCAAATTCTTCAGTTCATGAAATAACCCAAAAGTTTCTACAGGAAATAAAAATTTCGATTTAAATCTCAAAGCTTTCCATGTAAAATAGTAAAGTTATGCCTGTAAATTCCTCAGTTCATAAAAAAGCCCAACTTTCTTTACTTTTTTTCTGTACATAATTATAAAGCTTTGCAATCAAAATTTCATGCCAAATCTCAAAGCTTTTCTCATAAAATTGCAAAGTTTACAATGCAAATTCGTTAGTTCACAAAAGAGCCTAAAACTTTTTCGAAGAAAATTGCATAGATTCATAGGTTTGATCAAAATTTAACGTAAAATGTTTTCCCTATAAAATCTCAAAGTTTTCCATGTAAAATTTCAACGTCCTTTATAGAAATCCCATAGTTTTGCATAATATAAGTTTGAATAAAATTACAAAGTCGCACGTTCCATGTAAAATTATATTTTTTTTTCCTGTAATATTGCAAGTATTTCATGGAAACATCATAGTTCTTTACGACAGGAAGTAGACTTTTCTGGACAAAACTAGAGAGAAAATTACATATAAAATCTGAAAGCTTTCCACGTAAAATAGTAAAGTTTTTCATGTAAATTCCCCAGTTCAAGAAATAGCCCAAAATTATGTACACTAAATAAAAGTTTCATTTCAAATCTTAAAGCTTTCCAAGTAAAATAATAAAGTATTCCGTGTAAATTCCTCACTTTATGATAGATCCCAAAATAATCTATACGAAATCATAATGTATTTCATATAACCAGAAATTTGCAGGTATTATAGTTTTCCATATAAATTTGAAACGTTCTTCCTAGAAATTCTATAGTTTTCTATGAAAATCCTTAAATTTCCTACACAAAATCATGTTTTCGTAATAAAATGTATTCATAAAATAGATTTTCATATGAAATTTTTTGTTTTATTTCAAAATGGCGACGATTTATGTAAACATCTGATCTGAATTTTATAGCTTTTTTGAAAGAGCCTATATTCTACTGGACAAAATTATAAAGCTTCGCAATAAAAATTTCATTCAAAATCTCAAAGGTTTCCACTTAAAATAGTAAAGTTTTCCATTCAAATTCTTCAGTTCATGAAATAACCCAAAAGTTTCTACAGGAAATAAAAATTTCGATTTAAATCTCAAAGCTTTCCATGTAAAATAGTAAAGTTATCCCTGTAAATTCCTCAGTTCATGAAAGAGCCCAACTTTCTTTACTTTTTTCTGGACATAATTATGAAGCTTTGCAATCAAAATTTCATACCAAATCTCAAAGCTTTTCTCATAAAATTGTAAAGTTTACAATGCATATTCATTAGTTCACAAAAGAGCCTAAAACTGTTTCAAAGAATACTGCATAGATTCATAGGCTTGAATAAAATTTAACGTAAAATGTTTTCCCTATAAAATCTCAAAGTTTTCCATGTAATATTTCAACGTCCTTTATAGAAATCCCATAGTTTTGCATAACATAAGTTTGAATAAAATTACAAAGTTTTCTTAGTCGCACGTTCCATGTAAAGTTATAATTTTTTTCCTGTAATATTACAAGTATTTCATGGAAACATCATAGTTCTTTACGACAGGAAGTAGACTTTTCTCGACAAAATTATACAGAAAATTACATATAAAATCTGAAAGCTTTCCACGTAAAATAGAAAAGTTTTTCATGTAAATTCCTCATTCAAGAAATAGCTCAAAATAATGTACAGGAAATAAAAGTTTCATTTAAATTCTTAAAGCTTTCCATGTAAAATAGTAAAGTATTCCGTGTAAATTCCTCAGTTTATGATAGAGCCCAAAATAATTTATACGAAATCACAAAGTATTTCATATAAAAATATAAATCTCAAAGCTTTCCATGTAAAAGTTTTCCCTGTAAATACCTCAGTTCATGAAAGAGCCCAAAATTGTCTACCCGAACTCACAAAGTTTTTCATAAAACCAAAGATTTGCAGGTACTAAAGTTTTCCATGTAAATTTGCAACGTTCTTCCTAGGCATTCCATAGTTTTCCATGAAAATCCTCAAATCTCCTATTCAAAATAATGTGTTCGTAATAAAATTAATTCATAAAATAGATTTTCATGCAATTTTTTTTATTTTCGTCTCAAAACTGCGACGTTTTATCTAAACATGTGATCTAAGTTTCATAGCTTTTTTTGAACGAACCTATTTTCTTCTGGACAAACTCATGTAACTTCGCAATAAAAATTTCATGCAAAATCTCAAAGCTTTCCACTTAAAATAGTAAAGTATTCCATTTAAATTCTTCAGTTCATGAAATAACCTTAAAGTTTCTACAGGAAATAAACATTTCGATTAAAACCTCAAAGCTGTCCTTGTAAAATAGCAAAGTTATTCCTGCAAATTCCTCAGTTAGTTAGTTAGTAAAGAGCCCAAATTTGTCTACCTGAAATCAAAAAGTTGTTTATAAAATCAAAGATTTCCCGGTTATAAAGTTTTCCATGTAAATTTGAAACATTATTTCTAGAAATTCCATAGTTTTCCCTGAAAATCCTGAATTTTCCAACACAAAATCATGTTTTCGTAATAAAATTAATTCATAAAATAAATTTTCATGCGAATTTTTTTTATTTTCGTCTCAAAACTGCGATGTTTTATCTAAACATCTGATCTAAATTTCATAGTTAGTTAGTTAGTTCATAACATACAGCATATATATACATCATGAAATAACCCAAAAGTTTCTACAGGAATTAAAAATTTCGATTTAAATCTCAAAGCTTTCCATGTAACATAGTAAAGTTATCCCTGTCAATTCCTCAGTTCATGAAAGAGCCCAAAATTGTTCACCCGAAAACATAAAGTTTTTCATAAAACCAAAGATTTGCAGGTAATAAAGTTTTCCATGTAAAGTGGAAACGTTCTTCTTAGAAATTACAAAGTTTTTCATGAAAATCTTTACATTGCCTACACAAAATTATATTTTGGTAATAAAATTCATTCATAAAACAGATTTACATGCAAAATTTCAATGCATTTGTGACTTTTTTTTCATAAAAATCCCATAGCTTTTCAGGGAATTTGAAATTTTCACTGCGAAATCACACAGTTTTCTATATAAAACTGGATATATTTCTATTTAAAGTGATTCATACACAAATGCTAAAATTTCGTAGGTAAATCTCATAGATAGCTAATTTCACACATATTTATGGAACATTTAAGTAATTATTTCGAAAGTTCTAATTTTCTTTTGCAAAATTGCGACGGTTTTCATATATAACCCTACAGTTTTTAAGGAAATATTAAAAATCGCAAAATTTTCACTGCAAAATTACAATATTTTCGCTACAAAACTGCTCAGTTTTTATACAAATTTGGATATATTTCTATGTAAAGTGATTCATTCAAGCTCAAATGCTAAAATTTCCTGGGAAAATCTCATAGATTGTTATTTTCACAAGTATTTTTAGAACACTAAGTAATTATTTCGAAGTTCATTTTTTTTTAAATCTACTTGCTTCGTTAGCATTTTTATTTTCGCTCAGGATACAATAATAACTTTCGAAAAAAGTTTTTTTTAATTGTCTACACGAAATGGAAGTTTTATTTCAAATCTCCATTTAAAATTGTATAGTTTTCCATGTAATTTCCTCAGTTCATGAGAGAGCCCAAAATTGTCTACCCGAAATCACAAAGTTTTTATAAATCCAAAGATTTCCAGGCAATAAAGTTTTCCATGTAAAATTGAAATGTTCTTCCTAGAAATTCCATAGATTTCCATGAAAATCCCCAAATTTATAAATAAATTAATATATAAAATAGATTTACATGGATAACTTCAATGTTTACAGTTAGTTTAATATTTCGGAATTTATTCGTAATTTACATATTATTGTAAAGGAGCAGACTTTCATGCCAGACTTGATTTCTGCCACTGGGCACTCAATGCCATGGAAAACAATGACAATGAAGTTATTTCAAAGTTTGCCCTTAAGTTTTACGACACTTAATATAATCCAATGTAACTGAAATTTTCTACAGTTTATGATTTTTATTAATAGAACAATTTTATATAGTGCCTCGAAACAAAATCCCTATGAGTATTTTATAAAATATCTACTATGTATACCTTTATAAAGAAAACCTCTATGACCTTATATAATATTTGATAATTACGACAATTTTGTGATCATCAAATATATAAAATAATACATGTGTATGTGTACTGGAGTTTTGCAAATTTAAGCATACATGTGTGATGCGGTTTCGTAAATGGGGGATGTCTGCCCGGTGGTGATAAAAAGCACCCCGTGCAGTGGCTGTTTCTGTTTTAATCAGCGAAATGCTCCCAGCCAGTGCCGAATATGGCACTGACGGATTCTGTGGGGGCAATTAAATAAATAACTCCTCATTGGCACGATGCAGGATCTCCCCATAAATCCCGTGGGGGGATGGGATGTGTCTGCTCTTGGCGCCTGCACCATAACTGTGAGGAAGCCGTTCGACTTAATAACTGTTTATCCTAATTGATTTATGTTCATCCACATCATAAACATTCTTAGCTTAATTGCAACATTTAATTATATCGCTGCTTGCACGTACAACCTAATTCCGCTTCACATTAAATTATGCACTACCTAAGCACACGCCCAGCAGGAATTCTATTCAAATAAACTTGAATTAAGTGGGCACTTGAATTTGCTTTAACTGTTACAGAATACATATACGAACATTTCATAAATAAATGAGAAATATAATATTCAAGTATATTTTCGATTTTGTTTTCCCTGATGTCAATGTTGTTTTCTTTGATATCAGCTTTGTCATAATCAATTTCTTAGATGATGGTAGCGAAAACTCAAATTCGTGACGAACCTGAACAAAACTTGACGACAATTGATTTTATTGCCAGAAGAAGGCATCAACGCTTTGGATGATAATTAAACTCAGATCAATTAAGCCTTGGGAGAATTTCATAACTTGATGAACAAAAAAAATTGCCCTGTACGACAAATGATTTTGTTGCCAGAAGAATGCAAACATTTTATAGGAATGCTCTTCAATTTTGTTTTCTTTGATGTCAATTTTGTTTTCTTTGATGTCAGCTTTGTCATAATCAATTTCTTAGATGATAACAGGAAAAACACAAATTCGTGACAAACTTGAACAAAACTTGACGACAATTGATTTTGTTGCCAGAAGAACGCATCAACGCTTTGAATGATAATTAAACTCACATCAATTAAGCCTTGGGAGAATTTCTGTTATTAATTTTTTCTGCATGAAAAAATAATATTTCGAACATATTCAAGCCATTATCACTTACTTGAAAATTAAAAACAACGTCGTAATTGCTCCCTTGGCATTCCATAATTAAAACCGTACATTAAAGCTATTAATTAAAAATAGCAATTACTTTATAAACGCCGTGCGATAAAAATGTACACGTAGTAATTAAAACAATTATAATCATGGCCACTATTATGCTGGAAATTCGGCACACCTGCAGGTAGTGATTAAAATACATGCCATATTTTATACGCCGCCAGTGTAAAATAACTCTAAAAAAAATCGTTCTCATTAAATTGTAATGCAATCAGAATACAATTCCATAAGGCCCATAGCAGTGATTTTGTTTTTATTTTGTAGATTTATCAGTAAAAACACATACATTTAAATGAACTGGTTTACTCGTTAACTTTTATTAATTTGAGGTAATTATAATCAGCATACTAGCAGTAGTATACTAGTAGTACAGTAGTACCTATACTACTAGTATTACTACTAATATACTAGGAAAAATTCCGAGTTTGAAGACCGTTTGAAAAACGAAGTGAAATTGCAATACAATGAAGCCTCTTTTGTAAGATAACTGCTAACTTATAAGTAATTATAATGAGTATGCAAGTAGTAGTATAATAGTAGTACAGTAGTACCTATTCTGCTAGTATTACTACTAATATACTAGTACAAATTCCGAGTTTGAAGACCGTTTGAAAAACGAAGTGAAATTGCAATACAATGAAGCCTCTTTTGTAAGATAACTGCTAACTTATAAGTAATTATAATGAGTATGCAAGTAGTAGTATAATAGTAGTACAGTAGTACCTATTCTGCTAGTATTACTACTAATATACTAGTACAAATTCCGAGTTTGAAGACCGTTTGAAGAACGAAGTGAAATTGAAACACAATCGAGCCTCTTTTATAAGATAACTGCTTCATAAAATAACTGCTTACTTATAGGTAATTATAATCAGTTTGCTAGTAGTAGTATACTAGTAGTACACTAGTACATATACTACTAGTATTACTACTAATATATAAGTATAAATTCCGAGTTTGAAGACCGTTTGAAAAACGAAGTGAAATTGCAATACAATGGAGCCTCTTTTATAAGATAACTGCTAACTTATAGGTGATTAAAAACAGTATGTAAGTAGTAGTATACTAGTAGTACAGAAGTACCTATTCTGCTAGTATTACTACTAATATACTAGTACAAATTCCGAGTTTGAAGACCGTTTAAAGAACGAAGTGAAATTGCAATACAATCGAGCCTCTTTTTTAAGATAACTGCTTCATAAGATAACTGCTAACTTGAAGGTAATTATAATCAGTATGCTAGTAGTAGTATACTAGTAGTGCAGTAGTATATATACTACTAGTATTACTACTAATATACTAGTACAAATTTCGAGTTTGAAGGCCGTTTGAAGAACGAAGTGAAATTGCAATACAATCGAGCCTCTTTTTATAAGAAAACTGCTTTATAAGATAACTGCTAACTTATAGGTAATTATAATCAGTATGCAAGTAGTAGTATACTAGTAGTACAGTAGTACCTATACTGCTAGTATTACTACTAATATACTAGTACAAACTTTGAGTCTGAAGACCGTTTGAATATCAAGTGAAATTGCAATACAATCGAGCCTCTTTTATAAGATAACTGCTTCATAAAATAACGGCAATCTTATAGGTAATTATAATCAGTATAGTACTCGTAGTATAGTAGTACATATACTACTAGTATTACTACTAATATACTAGTACAAATTTCGAGTTTGAAGACCGTTTGAAAAACGAAGTGAAATTGCAATACAATGGAGCCTCTTTTATAAGATAACTGCTAACTTATAGGTAATTATAATCAGTATGCTAGTAGTAGTATACTAGTAGTGCAGTAGTATATATACTACTAGTATTATTACTAATATACTAGTACTAATTCCGATTTGAAGACCTTTTAAAGAACGAAGTGAAATTGCAATACAATCGAGCCTCTTTTATAACATAACTGCTTCATAAGGTAACTGCTAACTTATAGGTAATTATAATCAGTATGCTAGTAATAGTATACTAGTAGTGCAGTAGTATATATACTACTAGTATTACTACTACTATACTAGTACAAATTCCGTGTATGAAGACCGTTTGAAGAACGAAGTGAAATTGCAATACAATCGTGCCTATTTTTATAAGATAACTGCTTTATAAGATAACTGCTAACTTATAGGTAATTATAATCAGTATACTAGTAGTACAGTAGTACCTATACTGCTAGTATTACTACTAATATACTAGTACAAATTCTGAGTTTGATGACCGTTTGAAGAACGAAGTGAAATTGCAATACAATCGAGCCTCTTTTATAAGACAACTGCTTCTTAAGATAACTGCTATCTTATTGCTAATTATAATCAGTATTCTACTAGTAGTATACTAGTAGTATAGTAGTATATATACCACTAGTAGTACTACTAATATACTAGTACAAATTCCGAGTTTGAAAACCGTTTGAAGAACGAAGTGAAATTGCAATACAATCGAGCCTCTTTTTATAAGATAACTGCTTTATAAAATAAATGCTGACTTATAGGTAATTATAATCAGTATACTAGTAGTAGTATACTAGTAGTACAGTAGTATCTATACTAGTCCGAGTTTCAAGACCGTTTGAAGACCGAAGTGAAATTGCAATACAATCGAGCCGCTTTTTTTAAGATAAATTTCCACAGAAAATAGCATAAAAAAAATCGCACACAAAAGAATTTTATCAAAATCCATTCAAAATGAAAACAAAAATCAAATTCGGGAAAGGCCAATAGCCCAATAAAGATTGTTATCTCTCTCTCATCACACATTAATTGAAATGCTTGAAATGCCATTCAAGTTCAAGAAAATTTATTTGCAGAGACAACTATAGTTTTATAAAATTTGATGATATCATTCAAAAACTTGTAGTTTGAAAAATACATGTATCACCATAATATAAAATCCCGTATAAAAAAATCAGACACAATAGAATTTCATCAAAATCCATTCAAAATCAAATCAAAAATCAAAATCTGGAAAGGCCGAGGGCCAATAGCTTAATAAATATTGATATCTCTATTTCTCTCACTACACATTCATTGAAAAGCTTGAAATGTCATTCAAGTTCAAGAAAATTTATTTGCAAAGACAACTATAGTTTTATAAAATGTGATGAAAATATCATTCAAAAACTTGTTTTTTGAAAAAATACATTCATCACCATAATATAAAACCTCATAGAAAAAAAATCGCACACAAAAGAATTTCATCAACATCCATTCAAAATCAAATCAAAAATCAAATTCCGGAAAGGCCAATAGCCTAATAAAGATTGTTATCTCTCTCTCTCTCTCTCACTACACATTAATTGAAATGCTTGAAATGCCATTCAAGTTCAAGAAAATTTATTTGCAAAGACAACTATATTTTTATCAAATTTGATGATAATATCATTCAAAAACTTGTTGTTTGAAAAAATACATGAATCACCATAATATAAAAAATGCATATAAAAAATCGCACACAGTAGAATTTCCTGAAAATCCATTCAAAATCAAATCAAAAATGCCACTCAGCTTCACAACATTTATTTACAAAGATAAGTATTTTTTATAAAATTTGATAAAAATATCATTCGAAAACTTGTTGTTTGGAAAAATACATTCATCACAGTCATCACCATAATAAGCCTGAATATGTTTTCACTTTACTATTAAAGCGCTTAAGTAAGTTCATAGTTCTTCTGCCCACATAAATTTTCTTATAATTATAAATTTTAGTCTTCCAAGCAAATCAAAATTTCTTTAAAAAGCTATAAATTTTGAAAACATGATAAATTCGTTCAATTTGTTTACTGAAGTCTTGAATCTGATTACTGATAATTACTGAATCTGATTTTAAAATATCAAAAATTACCTGATGAAATTTGGGATGCATAAATAAATTTTCAAAAATCAAAATTCAGAAGAAATTGATACAAAAAATTTCGTTTAAAATTTATTCATTTAATTAATTGAAAAGTAACGATTGTTTTAAAATCTTATATCAGAATTGTTGTCGCTAAAATGTCGTAAAATATATGGCATTTTTAACAGGTGTTTTTAGAATTATTTTATAATCTCTTTAAAAGTTTTTAATTTAATTAAATTTTATAACGTCTTTAAAACAAAAAACTGCAAAAATCTCATACCCGTAGTTACGTTTATGAGAAAATTACAAATAAATGCTTATCAGAGGCGTGCGTTTTATATTTCTAAGGAGATTTAACAAACTTAGTATAAATTTCACATTTTTTTTAATAGTAATTGTTTCGGTAGTAAAACCATTTTCAGGAGCAAATGAATACTTTGCTCTTGAAAATGATTTCACTATATAAACAATTGCAGAGTTATTTCTAATAAAAAAATTGCGAAACTTGTGCCAACTGTTTTTTATATCTCCTTAATGAAATGAATAGTTATGTTTATTGTTATCTGCTCTCCAAAATAATCTTAATATGTTTCACCAAGTGATTACCACACACACATTCAATTTAATTTTATATTTCTACTGTTTTTGCAAAAATACTGCAAATTGCATTCAAACTGTTCTATTTTCAACCTGTTTTTTAATAATGTTACAAGTTTAAAACAAGTGAAAAACTTCTTGAGCTGATTAAACATTTTCAAATTAAGATTTTTGAAACAAAATCTAAATTTAGAAAAGTTTTGAAAACACAATGTGGAAAAGCTGATTTTTATGAATATTTCTTCATACTTAAATATGATATGAAGGGATTACCACACACACATTCAATTTAATTTTAAATTGCTACCGGTTTTGCAAAAATATTCCATATTGCATTCAAACTGTTCCATCTTCAACCTGTTTTTTTAATAATGTTACAACTTTAATTACCCCCAAAATGCTCTACTTACGCGAATCAAAAGTTCGATTAAACCGCGGATTAAATTAATCGAAAACTTCACGGGGGGTGGAGTGGAACTGTCTTAGTATAACTACTAGAAACCATCATGAACTTGATTTTTTAATTTGACCCGTAAAAAATCTTGCGATTTCGTTATTATTTTTTTCTGAACTTATTTGAAAAGCTATAAACAAACAAATGGTACTTTCTATGGTGCTTTTCTATGGTATGGTTTGTCATGTTTTTATTCAGAAAAAAGGCTCTTTAATCCATTTCGAACACGCATTTTCGAATATGCATCAACCCTCCATTTTATGATTTTATGAAGAACGCATTTCAACAAATAATAAATTTGCGCCGTTCGTTTAATCATAGCGAACATAAAATAAAATTTAATTCGTTATTAGTTATTCATATTTCATAAACTAATATTAATTTCGTGTTGATTGATTTTGAAATAGATTGAAAAAATCGCCTGTTGAAATAATTTTGCGGCAGCAGTAATTTTAAAATTAATAACTTTTATATTGAATCAAAGTTATGCTTTATGATTATGCAAATTTATGTTTATTCGGTTTAATTATTATTGTGACTAATTTATATTATTTGCACGATCGTGTTCGCACTTTCATGCGTTTATAGTTTTAGATTGGCGGTCGCAATGAAATCAAATTAAGCGTTCTAAATAATTATCGCGCGTAAAAATTATTTATTCCTCATTACTTTGTGTCGGCGGTAATTTAATATGGATATAATAACTTTTATTGCAGCCCACCAAAATGTATTTTATAATCACGAATGTGTTTCATTTATTAAATTTTACGATAACGAGAAAATGAATAATTGATTGTGGTATTGTGGACTAATTATTTTAATTAACTCGTATTATTTCTCCCCGTATATTTTTTAGTGTCGTAATTATATTGTGTGTACATGCCATATTGTTTTACTCACAGTTTTATTGATATTAGTAATTTAATTTGTAGTCGACTAGCTTCATAATGCTATGTTTTTTATAGAGAATATCATGCATAAGCACCAACTTTATGGCATTGTGCCGTACAGTGTGCCATAAAGTAGCCATAATAACAAAATACGCACGGTCAAAGATTACGTTGTCTTGTATTCGTAGCATATATTTCAACTTCGAAAACATACATCATAACGAAGAAAACTTGTAAAGATTTGGCTAATAAAATAATTACGATGAATTAATAGATAAGTAATATAATTGAAATTCGAACAATTTATTTGTTCTAGAAAGTAGAAGTTCGGTTACCTTTTCTATAACTGTCTCCGCATTTTTTATCCTTAGCCATTGCCAAAACTTGTCATAATATTTCTTATAAACATCTTCAGATTTTTTAGGAATTAGACTCAGCTCAGCTTTTTTCAAAATTTCATCATTTAAATCTTCGTCACTATTCTATTCTATTCATTAACTAATTCATTTTTATTATGATTAGGGGGTTTCAGAAATAAATTAATACACTACTCGTCATTAAAATGTTTTACTCCACTCAGAGCCTGTAAAATATTCGAGTGCCTTGTATTTCACTGCGACTCCTCCTAAGTAATGGATCATTTTCATGACTTGTCGGTAAATAACAGTTATTAAATTAAATTAGCTATGATTCGTGTAATAGTTGCACGTTAATAGTTAGACGGGAAACGCAACTAATCTTTAGATCTTGTAATATTACATTGATGTCTTGTGAGTTTGGCTTCCATATACATCGATAGGGCCTCTTCTGGTGAAAGTAGCGTTTTTTTTAAGTAGACCATTTTTTTAAAGCTATTTTGTAGCGAGCAGATCATTTCGGAGAAGATTCAGTTACTTCTTTCACTAGTTTTGATGCTTCAACTTTGTGTGAAGATCGCAGATTCATTTGAGCTGCACAACATAGCTCGTCAGTGGAATATTCAGTTTACAGTTTTTCTGTATTTTGTCGCTTTGAACTCTCTGCACCTTTGGCTAAGTTTTTTTTTTCGTCTTCCAATATTTGAACCGATATAGTTCGGAAATCTTATTCTAAGTTAAGAAATTTCAGCACCTATGTTTCTGATATTCCTGTCAAAATATTAATTGCTATGGAGAAATTGTAATGATTACCGAAGAATTTTTAATTATTCTGCCAAAACTTCAAATTTTTATGTTATATTTAAAAAAAATGGGTAGCAAAATGTAATTTTTTGTCAAAATTTCAATGAGTACTTAACAATTAACTAAAAATGTTAATTTTAGTACTTAAGCTTTATTAATGTCTATTAACTTATCCAAAATTTCAAAGATTTCTGCCAACATTTGAATGATTACCGTGAAATTTACACATGTCAAAATATCAATAAACACAGTCATTTTTTCGATTATTATAATCAAAATTCATCAAAATGATACAATAAAGAATTGTAAGTGAAGAAAATCTCAGCACTTTAGTTTGTGTTTCTGATATTCCTCTCAAAATATAATTTTTTTGTAACAATTTCAATAAGCACTTTAAAAACATTGGGGATTTCACCGAAAATGTTAATTACTGTTTCCAAAAAAAGATTATTCTCAGCACCGCCATAGTTCGGAAATCGTATAGATATATCTAAACTCTGTTCCATTTATTTTTAAGTAAGTTGGCTGTGTTAGGGTGACAGTATTGTTGTCCAATGTAAAAAATCTTGAAGAAATTGGTTATATTTAAAAAACAAGAGGTTATATTTTATGATAGTGGGCAATATTGCCATCAAATTGAGTATCTATTGAGTACATAATATATTTGCTATTTTTATTTTTCAGAAGCAAATCAGTCAAATTATAATATATAATATAGTTGATAATTGGTTTACTTAACAAAACCAGCACACTTGAGTGATTGAAGCAATAGTTTAATTATTTTTTTGTAATACCTCTGTGTTATTGACATTTATCAGTACTGTCTGCTTGATCGATATGACAGGCGTAAAGGCCTTGGCCGTTATAATAACGGCCGTGGACGTTATTTAAATGACAACGCAAATTTATGAGCAATAAAGTCTTCATATTCTTTCTCATACCTGCTGCTGCTTTTTGGGGGAAGTAAATCGATTGTGGCAGCATTTGATTCATTTAGTACATCTTCGGGGATACCACAAAACGAAGAAATTTGCACATCTGACATTATTTTTCTAATTTCACTTTGATTTGTTTGTTTGTATTTGAACCGTTGATGTTGCTATGGTATCAAATTGCGCCTGGATAACTAGTTTATTAATTTTGAAATTTAATATTGATAAATTGACCAGTTTTTGTAATTTAGGTATTACAAAAAGTATCGAACAACATACGGCCGATATGCAAATAACAGGCTTGGTTGAATATAAACCTCGGCTGCGCTCCGCTCCGCTTCGCTTCGCCTCGGTTTACAAACTTCAACCCGCGCCTGTTATTTGCTACATATCGGCCTAATGGCGTTATATACTAATATATGGATTAGAAGCGTTGTTAGAAATCTGACATTTAATAATGTTTTCACTGTCAGATCATTTTTATTGGTATTCATTTTCGTTTCAGTTAAAAATAAAAATGGAACAGAGAATAACCAAGCATCAATTTACGAATCGTTTTATTTTCCAATTGGCTTCATTCCACCTTTTTTTTTAAATCGCACACAAAATTATTAATTTGTTCGAATTATTGTAAAAATCGCGAATTTGATGCTCTGAACATCCTGTACGAGTTTCTATACAATTTTTCAAAACAGGGATCTGTTCTTCTAATTTATAATGGCCGCACTCTCTTAATATGTCGAATAGATACCTTCTTGACACAAATAAATCAGTACAGCCAGTTTCTGCGATAATAAAAAAAATGAATCTCAAAATTTTAAAACAATTCGCCCCTTACAAAAATACTACACTCAGATGCAAAAAAACGGGTCATTGGGTCATTGTTTGCAAAAGAACCATTTTTTTTTTAAATTTCGATGTTGGTATAGTCCTTATAATAAATTTTTTTGTGTTTTACAATCAAAGAGACCGTCAGGATGTAGAAAGAAGCAACATATGGTACTTATTATTTATTTTCACTTTCACTTTCAACACTTTCATTCTAAGGACTATACCAATATCAAAATTTAAAAAAATGGGTTTTTTGCAAACAACAACCCAATACCCGGTTTTTTTGCATCTGAGTGTATAATTTTTTAGTACTTGTTTTCTAAGAGATTAGGTTGATGAATTTGAATCCTATGTCTAAAATGTAGAATTTTAAAAGAGAGAATGAGAGAAATCTAAAATTTTGCTTTTGCAATCGAAGAATACAAGTCTGACTACTTTTTAAATAGTCCGTCCCCTATTAGCTCCACCATCTGAATTAAGCGACTCGAAAACTCCCCTGAAGAAGAATAAGAAAAATATAACGGTGTATTTTGAAAAATTGTTTTCCATATTGTTCCACTATGTTCGATTTGCAAAATTCCAAACCGTTTACCTCGGATTCGCATTCACAACCTTAAAAATCCGAAGAAACTTAGTTGACCAAAATTTCAAATTTTGCTTTTGCAATCGAACACCTGAAGCTAATTCTGCTAAAAATTTGACAAAGTTTCAGTGTTAAATAAGGGAGGAAATCAAACACTTAACTTTTTGCATTAACAAGTATGGGTTAGCTATTACTGAAATTTCTGAAAATGTATTATTTGCAAATTTGATATTAGATTCGTGTACAGTACACCTGAAACTAATTCTCTTGAAAATTTGACAAGGTTTCAGCATTAAATAAGGAAGAAAATCAAACACTTAACTTTCTGGATTGACAAGTATGGGTTAGCTATTACTGAACTTTCTGAAAATTTATTGTTTGCAAATTTGATATTAGATTCGTTTACAGTGCACCTGAAACTAATGCTCCTAAAAATTTGAGAAAGTTTCAGTAATAAATAAGTGAGAAAATCAAAACTATAACTTTCTGCATTTACAAGTAAGTGTTAGCTATTACTGATATTTCTGAAAATTTATTAATTGCATAAATGATATTGAATTTGTGTTTAGAACACCTGCACCTAATTCTCCTGAAAATTTGAGAGAGTTTCAGTATTAATTAAGTGAGTAAATCAAACGTATTACTTTCTGCAGTTACAAGTATGGGTTAGCTATTGCTGAAATTTCTGAAAATCTATTAATTTCATATTTAATATTAAATTTGTATTTAGTACACCTGAAGCTAATTCTGCTAAAAATTTGACAAAGTTTCAGTATTAAATAAGAGAGAAAGTCAAACACATTTTTTTGCATTAACATGTATGGGTTAGCTATTACTGATATTTCTGAAAATGTATTATTTGCAAATTTGATATTAGATTCGTGTACAGTACACCTTAAACTAATTCTCTTGAAAATTTGACAAAGTTTCAACATTAAATAAGGAAGAAAATCAAACAATTAACTTTCTGGATTGACAAGTATGGGTTAGCTATAACTGAACTTTCTGAAAATTTATTGTTTGCAAATTTGATATTAAATTCGTGTACAGTATACCTGAAGCTAATTCTCCTGAAAATTTGACAAAGTTTCAGTAATAAATAAGTGAGAAAATCAAAACTATAACTTTCTACATTTACAAGTATGTGTTAGCTATTACTGAAATTTCTGAAAACTTATTAATAGCATAATTGTTATTGAATTTGTGTTTAGAACACCTGCAGCTAATTCTCCTCAAAATTTGAGAGAGTTTCAGTATTAATTAAGTGAGTAAATCAAACGTATTACTTTCTGCAGTTACAAGTATGGGTTAGCTATTGCTGAAATTTCTGAAAATCTATTAATTTTATATTTAATATTAAATTTGTGTTTAGTACACCTGAAGCTAATTCTGCTAAAACTTTGACAAAGTTTCAGTATTAAATAAGGGAGAAAATTAACTTTTAGCATGTATAACTTTTTGCATTAACAAGCATGTGTTAGCTATTACTGAAATTTCTGAAAATGTATTATTTGCAAATTTGATATTAGATTCATATACAGTACACCTGAAGCTAAGTGTCAATACCTCAAAATTGTGGAAAATGCAATACGAATTCATGAAATATTTTTTTATTATAATGATTTTTTATAAAATATTCGAATGCTGACATTTTTGTTAGATTTGAATTCAAAAATTAATATTTTTTTGAATATTAAACAATTTGTTAATTACAACAACTTGTTTATGAAATTTTCGTATGCCTGAGATTTTAATGAATTTGTATGGCACTGTTCAGAATTTTGTGGGATTATTAGATCTTCTTGTAATTTCTATTCAATTTCTGTAATTCTCGAGTCCTTAAGAACTGAAGTGTAAAGTGTGCAATTTTCAATAATATTTTTGGAAACTGTTGATTTTAATCGATTCAGTGACTTGATTATTTTTTTTAATTTACATTGAAACTAATAATCGATTTTTTGTGTTGTATTGTTCAGAAATTTTACGTTTTCTGTGAT
This sequence comes from Othius punctulatus, assembly GCA_951805005.1. NCBI lineage: Eukaryota > Metazoa > Arthropoda > Insecta > Coleoptera > Staphylinidae > Othius > Othius punctulatus. Next base: position 18,245,690 of record OX638141.1, read on the forward strand.
TATCAATGGGATTTATGAATATGTCTGAGATTTTCGTGAATTTCTATTGCAATGTTCATAACTTTGTGGAAATATTAGATGTTTTGCAGTCTTTATTAATTTTCTGTAATTCTTGATTTGAATCATTACATTGACTTATGATAATTTTATGAATTTACATTGAAACTATTAATCGTTTGTTTTTTGTATTTTGTGCAGTAATTTATATTTTTCTGTGATTATCTACGAGGTTTATGAATATTCTTGCTCTTTTGTTTTATTATGATAAATTATCATCGTGATTATCAATGAGATTTATGAATATGTCTGAGATTTTCCTGAATTTCTATTACATTGTTCATAACTTTGTGGAAATATTAGATGTTTTGCAGTCTTTATTAATTTTCTGTAATACTTGATTTGAATCGATTACATTGACTTATGATAATTTTATGAATTTACATTGAAACTATTCATCGATTTTTTTTTTTGTATTTTGTGCAGTAATTTATATTTTTCTGTGATTATTAATGAGGTTTATAAATATTCTTGCTGTTTTATTTATTATGATGAATATTTAATAAAAATTCTGAAATAGCGTTTATAATTATACCAAATATTGGGATATTTATATGGATTTATAAATTTATAAGGATGAGGATAAAAGGATAAAGAGGGACTACGACTTACCAATTGCATTTTACCTCTCCCTGGCACTCTGCTCCAGAAACAATTTACTCCTCTTCGGCAACGGCAGTGGTTTATTATGCAGCGCAGGTGTGGACGTATTTTCCTGCTGCGAAAGGTTGAAATCTGCAGTACGTTTCAAAATTTTGAAATCCAAAATTCCACCTGCAATTACGAAAATGTACAGCTTTAGAATTCACTACTTTCAATAATCTCCAGAATAAGCAGTACTGAAGTTTAGGCAAGCATATGCACTATACTGAACATAGCGTAATGCGTATGCTTGGTTGCCTAAACGTCAGTACTGTTTATTCTGGCGAATGGTGTACACACTGTTCCATTAATTTTGAGACTGAAATGAGAATTAGAAGTTTTAAGAAATTGCGAATTTTGACCTTACGGGATTTACGTACCTAAGGTAATTGTCGATTCACTAAGAACGACTACAGATTGCATTAAGGGTCATTTTTAACTAGAGTCCTCTGAAAATTAATGGAGCAGTGGTACCAAAGAAGATACAAGAGGAATGTATCTTCTTTGAAGAATATACAAGAGGATTGAATCTTCTTTGAAAAAGATACAAGAGGATTGTATTTTCTTTGAAGAAGGTACAAGAGGATTGTATTTTTTTTTAAGAAGACACAAGAGGATTGTATCTTCTTTGGATTAGATACAAGAGGATTGTATTTTCTTTGACTATACTTACTGGTTGTCACGGTGATAGCACGTGCTCTTCTTGGCCCATCTGACCAAAAGCCAAATACAAGTCTGACTACTTTTTAAATAGTCCGTCCCCTATTAGCTCCACCATCTGAATTAAGCGACTTTAAAACTCCCCTGAAGAAGAATAAGAAAAGAATAAAGATGTATTTTGAAAGATTGTTTGCCATATTGATCCACTACGTTCGATTTGCAAAATTTCTAACCGTTTACCTCGAATTCGCATTCACAACCTTAAAAATCCGAAAAAAACACAGTTGACCAAAATTTCTGATCACTGGAATAATATATGCCTGAGTTAAAACGCGAGTAATATGTCCACAGCGAGGATATCATGGGGTATCTCAAAATGGCGCAAATTTTCGCAATCTTTTATTGTTTGCTATGAAAGTATAGATTCATTTCAAACAACTTTTATACAGGGTGATTTATTGGGAAATGCGCATACAGTAATTGTAGATTACTACCGAGGTGAGTTAAAAAAAAACTATATTTTATGGGTCTATCGTTCTTTATAACCAATATACAGGGGGATTCATTAATATTGCCCATTTTTTCGATGAATCATATCTTACGAACCACCAGGGTGGTTTATTTATTTTATGGACAATGAATTTTCACCAGGTGCATATTGCTATAGGAGGGGACATTCGCAAAAAACAGGGTGATGTAAACCGATTTTCAGATTCTCCACAAGTTGGTTATCGAATCATGAACACGATAAATGCCTGCAACAATTTTTGTTGTTCGAATTTCTACCAGTTTTTCTGCCACTGTGCGACGTGTGACCATTTTGAATTTAATGGTTTTTAATTTAATCATGTTAAAAGTCTCCATTTTGGCAATATTTGTTGTAATTACCGCTAGCATAGATTGTGGTATCAAAATTGCCACTTATACAAAAATATAGAAATATAATAATATAATAAAAATATAATATAAATAATATGAATATAGAAATTTTATACAGGGTGTCAATTTAAAAAGTTGCCACCGACTTTTTTCATAGAACTTAAGATTATTTCTAAAATTACTCAAAACCGTTTGGGTGGTTCGGAGGGGGAACCAAAATGGCGTAGGTAGTGTCAACCCCCTACTCACCCTTTAAGCACATCCACTTCCATATAAAAATTTAAATGGCAACCCCCCACTTGTGATACATCGTTGGAAAGCTTTCCAACTCTTGAAAATGCTTTCCAGTCATTATTAATACGATATAATTGGGTGAACTAGTTTTGGAATTAAGTGGAATTTTGAATAATTAAGTTATCCTTCAGACTAATTCGCAGTATGGGCGGAAAGGGGAGGAATGATTTCCATTTCTTCATTTTGATTCCATTTTTATTCAATTTTTATTGAAATCGAGCTGATGGTGCCATGTTGTAGTATGAGAAAAGTAGTTTCGATAAGTGAAGTAAAACAGTGAAAAACGATCACCGTTCGCTCCAAAAACGAATAAATAGAATATGATGTTGACTTAAAATGATCAGAGATCTAAATGAAGAAGAATAATTTATAGACGACCCCCCTAATGGACAATAATCGGTAATCATAATAATATTTTATCAAAAATTTGTATTTCATTTGAAAATATATTGTTTGTATGTACATACCTATACTGTACTGTACCCTACATAAAAAATCTAAAAATACGGTTAAAAACGATCAAAGTCCAAGACTTGTTAATAAAAATATATTGTTTTAATAGTTTTACTTATGATTATTTCATGTTTTTGCTCAATATTCTAATTCACATCTTGTCTAAGTAGATCAATTATAATCACTTAGTTTTTTCATTCATCCTTTCTGTCCTTCAATAGACTTGAAACTTTCAATTTAGTTTTCTGGAAAACGACCAAATTGGACTCTGATCGTATTTCCTGTAGCCCTTCATTTACAAATACCATTGCTACAAATCTACACAGATGGCGCAAAGTGCAAAAGTGCAAAAGTACACAAGTTTCAAAGAATTGCGACTCAGTAAAATATCTTTCAGACTAATTCGCAGTATGGGCGAAAGAAAAATTAGTACATAATGAAGTACATTATTCTGAAATGACATTTGAGAGAATATTGAATGAACTGCGAAGAAAATAGTAATTCGTATGCCGAAAGAATTGAGAAAATGTGGAGATGAAACTTTAGACGATGAACATGACAAATGTAGGTTTGAAACATTCAATGTAATAATAGATACCGCAATCAAGTCTATGATAAAACGATTCCAAAATACCTTTGATGTTTGTAAAGATCTAACTGTATTAGATATACAAAATTTGGATGAAGTAGATCCAAATATTCCAAAAAAAAACGACTTTTCTCTATATTGATGACTTTAACTAATAAATTACAAATAAAAATTGTAATGTTACATCAGAAAATTTAATAAAAGAAGTTTTGATTTGAAATTTGTGATTTATTGGAACAACATATTTGTGACATGTTAATAGTAGACTAAAATTTATAACTGCAGATAGACTTTATAGAAGAACATATAGAAGAATCAAGCAAGCATGTGTGAGCATGTGGCAAACCAAATGAAGAAATGCTAACATGTAGAAGTTGCAAAACTGTGCTACTAGTTGTAACTACGTTATTTTTAAATACAATTTATTTCGAGAAGTGTAGTCCACCTTATACCCAATACTTATACTCTAGTCTAGCGTATTTAGAACTCTTCCGATATCTCAAGTTTCCTGCAAAAGATATTTCTTAACGCTAAAATATGTAAAAATAGATTATGATCGACGATATCTCACACTCGCCTTGAAGCTCTTATGTTCATGAGTTATGAGAAAGAGAATTAAATGAACTAAATAATAAATAAATTGTAACCGCGTTAGGTAATTCCAGTTTTCTTCTATCAAAAAAGTTATTGTTTTAAAGTAAAAATATTATATATTTTTTATTCTTTGCTTATTTACTTTTGCGTTTTATTTACTTCTGTAATACATTTGGTTTTTTAATTGTAGAAAAAATTTGCACTTTATATTATAACCTCTTAAAACTAAGACTAAGACTAAGACATTTGAGCACTGATTCTTTCTGATTCTTTCAACTTTTGTCCACATTTTATGTATTGCGCCGGTGACTGTATTTCCTGCGCCGGTTTTGCTAGTCCCATCCGCCCCTGATTTACTTTAACATGTTGTTTGAATTTAATACATTGAACACTTTTGCACTTTATTTGCTCTTAATGCCAAAACTAGTTGACCAAATGATATCGTATTAATTATGACTGGAAAGCATTTTGCATTTTGCATGATGCAAATCATATCGTATTAATAATGACTGGAAAGCATTTTTAAGAGCTTTCCAACGATGTATCACAACCCCTACTTGTGTTGCCATTTATTTTTTTTAGATGGAGGTGGCTGTGGTTTAAAGGGTGGGTAGGGGAACGACACTACCTACGGCTTTTTGGTTCCCCCTTCGAACCACCCAAACGGTTTTGAGTAAATTTAAAAATAATCATGTATTCTATGAAAAAAGTCGATGGCAACTTTTCAAATTGGTACCCTGTATGAATATAGAAATTTTATATAAATAATAACATTGCAAATTGTTGTCCATACACAAATATCATAAGAAATATATCATCCACATAAAAAATATCATCAATATAGAAAATATATTGACAGAACCTCATCAATAACTAAACATTATGATGTGATTAAATTGTTAAAAGGTGATGTAGTGTAATGAAATGAATTGGTACAAATCGGGTGTTTGGCGTATCAAATAAATCCAAATCAGCGCACACGGCTATATTTCGCGATATTTTTGCACAACACAATGTCGCATTCGAGTCGGTTGCAGAGCGTGCACAAAAAAAGCAGACCATTGTCCGTAAATAAACAAACAGGGCGCCATGGTCTGAAAATCGAAATCGCGCGTTGGTCCGTGGGTGCATTAATTTTTACGCCGGGGGCGCAATAAATCCGTGAGCGCCATAATAACGCGCGATTTATCCCGAAATTTCCGCCCGTTTTTTAACAATCATCGGCGGCGGTCATTAATGGCGCATTAAAAATCGCGATCGCCCCTCGCATCCCGGCGGACCTGGGCAGCATTTCACGCGGAAAAATAAATACTCGCCCGGAGATAAAAGCGGGACGACAATAAAAATAAAAACAATGGGGGAGGAAATAAATGCGAATATTTACCCCCCGGTTGAGTGGATATCGTCCGAGCGAGGGCATTCCTTATCCGTGCACACAAACACAATCGAAATAACAGTAGGAAATTGGAACTGCACACGACAACCAGTACGGATCACTACCCTCGGTAAACACCACATACACGCCGTTTAATATATTTGAGGGCGATTGTCGACGGAACACAATAGCTGACCGCTGCTAATGAGCGCGAAAATTAATAATTAAGCGCGACGTGATGACAAGTTAATTAATAGCCGATCCCCACACGCCCACGACAAACTGATTATGCCACTCGTTCTCTTGGGGCGCAGAAAATTCCCCAGCGAATTGCTTTATTTGCCCACAAGATCACAGATAGGAAAATAATGGAGAAAGGAATGCGAGCAGGTAACTGGGTCAAGAGCAAGGTTACACTGCGAGTACAATTCAATACATTTCAATACATGCAGCGATTGTTTGTCTTCATTTGTTTCGTGTTTACAATACAACTGGAAATACAAATACGCAGAATACAATAATTCAATTGCACACAAATCATCAAACACGTTACAAATCAGCCGTTTTTAGATCATTTTATTTTCATCGTGATACTTGATTGTAATTACATATTATCGGTACTGTCTCCATGATTGTAATTTAACTGATATCAGCCACGGCCGTTAAAATTAAACAGCCGTGGACTGGTATTTATTTTGGTGTTGACAAGCGTTAGTACACCAACTCACAGCATACTTGAAATATGTCAATATGATTTATTAAAATAGTAATATTTTAGTATCAATATCTAACGCAAAAAAACAGAAAACAAATACAAAATATACAAAGAAAATAGGAAGAGAGTAAAAGAACTAGTAACAGAAGCAAAATGAAAGGCATGAACAGAATTAGGAGACAACATGGAGACTGACAGTAAAGAAAACCTAAATCTCTGCTGTAAAGTACTCAATGCACACAAAAAAGATAAGGTATACAGCTCAAACCAGATAAAAAACAAGAAAGGAGAACAGTAAACAGATGGAAGAAATATTATGGAGAGATGGAGGATGGAGAAATATTTTGAAGATCTCTTGGAAAGAACAGAAATAACGACAGAAATCACACAACAAAACCCAACAAGACAGGAGGAAACGGAAGAACAAATAACGATGGAAGAACTAACTGAAGTACTAAGAAACAAAACAAAAATCACACAACAAAACCCAACAAGACAGGAGGAAACGGAAGAACAAATAACGATAGAAGAACTAACTGAAGTACTAAGAAACAAATAAAAAATCACACAACATAACCCAACAAGACAGGAGGAAACGGAAGGACAAATAACGATAGAAGAACTAACTGAAGTACTAAGAAACAAAAAAAAATGGCAAAGCACCAGGACCGGACAAAATAACCGCAGAAATGATGAAAGCGATGGGAACAATGGGAACAGCACTACTGCTAAAAATATACAACAAAGCATGGAGTGCGAAACAATTCCAAAAGAATGGCAAAAAGCGCTTATAGTAGCGATTCACAAAAAGGGAGACAGGAAGGAATGCACGAACTATCGAGGGATAACGCTAACGAACACGGTGATAAAAACATTGGGGTGCATTATAGATTATAGAAAAATCAGGAAAATCGTAGAACCAAGACTAGATGATTCGCTAAGCGGGTTCAGAAAAGGAGGAAGCATACAAGACCGTATCGTCTCAATACAACAGATAATAGAGAAAACTAGAGTACAGAAAAAAAAGCCATGTTTGGGATTCATCGATTTAGAGAAGGCTTTCGACAGTGTTAAAAGAGAAAAATATGGGAAATTCTAGGGGACAAAAGAGTAAACGATAAGACCCACATTTCGCTCTATACCTGTTCAAGTTCAAATGGAGACTTGGATCAAAATCCATTTAATGTTGAATATAGAAGAGGGGGATTTTCATTAATTTTTTTGGCTGAAGTTCAAATTGAGACCAATCAAGTTCATAGTGAGACCAATCAAGTTCAAATTGAGACCTATCAACTTCAAATTGAGACCTATCAATTTCAAATTGAGACCTATCAATTTCAAATTGAGACTAAACAAAATCAAGTTGACACTAAACAATATCAAGTTGAGACCTATCAATTTCAAATTGAGGCCAATCAATTTCAAATTGAGACTAAACAAAATCAAGTTGACACTAAACAATATCAAGTTGAGAGTAAGCAAATAAAAATTATTATGACAACATGATTAATTCATATGTGTTGTATTAAAAATGCCACACTACATAAAAAAACAGAAGCAGTACATCTCAAGGGGACAATAAAGTAAACGATAAGACCCCCATTTCGCTCTATACCTGTTCAAGTTCAAATAGAGACTTGGATCAAAATCCAAGTTTCTGGATTTAATGTTGAATATAGAAGAGGGGGATTTGCATGATTTTTTTTGGCTGAAGTTCAAATTGAGACCAATGAAGTTCAAATTGAGACCAATCAATTTCAAATTGAGACCAATCAATTTCAAATTGAGACAAATCAATTTCAAATTGAGACCAATCAATTTCAAACTGAGGCCAATCAATTTCAAATTGAGACTAAACAAAATCAAGTTGACACTAAACAATATCAAGTTGAGAGTAAGCAAATAAAAATTATTATGACAACATAATTAATTCATATGTGTTGTATTAAAAATGGCACACTACATAAAAAAAGCAGAAGCAGTACATCTCAAGGTGCAGCTGTGTGCTGTTTATAATAATAATAATGGAGATGGGAAAACCCTTGCTAATACAATGGGCATGAACATTAATTCAGAAATAATCACTTGCTGTATAGTCCAATGTTGAACCCGATTGAGAATGCATTGCCAGTCATGAGATCTGGTGTGAAAGCAGATTTGGCGGTACAAATACCACAAAGTTTCAATGAAGAAGGCAGGAAGAATATGACACAGCGTTTAGTCATAAAAAGTCGGAAAACATAATTAATGAAAACGTAGAAAAAATAATGTTGTCAATAATTATGCCAGATTTATGGCAGGTATACAAAAATGTATTCCTGATGGGTTAAACATAGAAGACATGTACTTTTAGTTTACTATACCTTTTCAAGTTCAAATTGAGACCAATCAAGTTCAAATTGAGACCAATCAATTTCAAATTGAGACCAATTAATTTCAAATTGAGTCCAATCAATTTCAAATTGAGACCAATCAATTCCAAATTGAGACCAATCAAGTTCAAATTGAGACCAACCAAGTTCAAATTGAGACCAATCAAGTTCAAATTGATACCAATCAATTTCAAATTGAGACCAATCAAGTTCTCATTGAGACTAAGCACAATCAAGTTAACACTAAATAATATCACGTTGACAGTAAACAAATTACACTTATTATGAGAACATAATTATTTTATGTGTCGTATTAAAAATGCATCACTACAAAAATAAACCAGAAGCAGTACATCTCAAGAAGCAGCTGTGTGCTGTCTATAATAATAATATAATGGAGATTGGAAAACCCTTGAAAACACAATGGGTGTGAAGAAATCGACAGCTCATCATTGGGTAAAAAGGCAAGAAGAACCTGAAAAACAACGAGGTGGAAGACGTCTGGTTAAACTTGCTAACGAACATCGTGTGAGCAATGTATTGAAGATAATCCAAAAATACCCTGAAGATTTTAAAATAGAGTTTATTTCAAATATTTGCCATTACATTTACAACAGAATGTGTTCTACAACACGTGGATGGATTATTGTATACCCTAAAAAATGTAAGATATGTGCCGGAAAGAGCAAATTCGGATGAAAATAAAGGTAGACTGTGTTTCTATATACAACAGCTGTTAGAATTCTAGGCATAGAATTTACCAATAATATATATGGATGAGACAAACTAAAACCTATTTATTGCCCGAAAACAAGGCAGAGCAAAACAGGGGATCGCTGTAGCTATGTCAAGGTAGGCAGCAGAGGATCAAACATACATATTATTAGTTGCATTGGTAATTTTGGACTAATTTATCATGAAATGAGAAGAGGATCATTTAGGCAAGCAGAAGCTAACGAATTTGTAAGGAATTGTATTCGAAATGCAGTAAATATGTATCAGTCGCCAATAGTTTTGGTGATTGATAACGCACCTTGCAATTCGTCCATAGTGAAGTATTCCAGGAACATGAATTCAGAAATAATCACTTACTTCGATTAAATCCATATATACCAATGTTGAACCCGATTGAGAATGCATGACCAGTCATGAAATCTGGTGTGACAGCAGATTTGGCCGTACAAATGCCACACATTTTGAATGGAGAAGGCAGGAATAATATGACACAAACAGAGTTTCGGCTGCAAAGGTTGGAAAATATAATTAATGAAAACGTAAGAAAATATTAATGTTGTCAATCGTGCGAGATTTGTGGCAGGTATCTAAAAATTTATTCCTGCTGGGTTAAACATGGAAGACATGCACTTTTAGTTTAGTAGTTTATTCCTTAGGTTGTTTCATTCTTTGTTGTATAATGTTAATATTTAATATTACATGAATGAATAAATTACATTATAATAATATTTCGTTAATATATATATGGTATTATTTTCAAATTGAAATTGTCTATTGTCAACTTGATTTTGATTAATCTCAATTTGAAATTGAAAATCTCATTTAGAAATTGTTAGATCTCAAATTGAATTTGTTTCAATTCAATTTGAATTTGATTGTTTCCAATTTGAAATTGATTGGTCTCAATTTGAATTTGTTACTTCCCAAAATGAAATTGATTGGTATATATATATGGTATATATATGGTATATATATATATATATCCTAAGGCCTAAGGCCCAGTTGTACGATGGTGGATCATTCTTGATCGTGGTTAAGTTTCTAAGGATACCATTGTATTAACAATTGTATCCTTGGTAATTGAACCATGGTCAAGGTGATCTACGTTCATACAACTGGGCCTTAGTGTCAAATTTCATGCAAATCTGTCAATTTTTCGAATTTCTGCCAGCTTTTCAGTAAACGGCTCAACTGTGCGCCAGCACAATCTTCCCAGTTTAGGCTGTTGTCTCGCCCTCATCTTTATCCCGTCGCTCGACGTGGGCGGTCCTGTTTACTTTCGACCCTGCCAGCCGCCCCAGCCGCAGCTCCGCCAATATTTGAACGGGAATTATGCACTTCAGGTGGCGGGCCCCGATCCTTTCAGCTCGCGCCCGGATATTACCACGGGGGGCCCTCCCAGGCGCGGTTCCCGCATTAAATCCGTCGCCCGTGCAAGGCACAATGGGTGGCGCAGTCGGTAGGATGCTGGCTCAATGGGGAGGCTCTGGGGCGGAACGAACTGCAGACTGCAGAAATTTGGAAATGGTCTCAAAATATTTGTTTGAAAAAAACTAATTTTGACCTGTTGAAGCGTTTTTCGAAAACAGGGGAAAAAATAAAGCCAGGTTTTAACAGTTTATGCGCTCTCTGTATGTATGATAATATAATATGAATAAATGAAAGTTAAAGGATCGAAATGCAAAGTTCTGATAAAATTGTGCTGCGGATCAGTCTTATCGGAAAGTATAATCATCATCGGCCTTATCACAGGTTCGTCCGATTTGAGTGAGTGAGTGCAAAAAGCCGGTGTTAATGGAAATGAGAAGGTGCCGTTGAAGTATTTGGGTTCTTTGGGTCTCGCAATCGTCTGGGGCGCATATTTTATTAATAACCCAGGACCTGGGGATTCCGCGCCGACCGGGAATTTCCCCGTCACGGCTTCAAATCCCTGGTGGTCCTGCGGGGTCCGCCGTAATGTGCGGCACGGAATTGCGCCCCCCGTTTGAGGGGGGCCCACTGTCCAGGTGATTGGCGGGACGTGTGCCGTCCATCCAGGAGCTGATTTTACGGCCCCGGATGTGCTGATGCTGCTCCCAGTTGGGACAGGACCGGGATAAAAAGCACTCCTGCATGGACGGCACGGAGAGTCGGAGGCGGCGGTGGCCGGCGGCGGCGCGGCCGCCTCTTATTTATCGGCGCGAGACTGCCCCCCTTCACGCCGCCCCCTCCCGCCTGATTTATTGCCGACTTTGACTTTTTGCGCACTTTATTATAAGGATCACTGTAAATATCGCTCCAGTGTCCCGGACCGTACTTATCTGACCCGACGACCCTTCTTGCAATTTAATGACCCCTGTTCTTGCAGTCGCAAGGAAAAGGAAGAGACTCGTAAAACCGAACACACCGTCGACGGCAAAAACGGTGATGAATTTATTTCCCGAAGAAATTACGGACGGGGGCGGAATCGAAGCGCCTCGCCGCCGTCCGTCCGCGCGCGCTTTACGATTATTAAAGCAGCCGGGATCGCGGAAGGGCACTAAAAGAATAAGGGAATAAAGCGTACCGGATTGGACATTAAAAACTTCCTTTGAGCACCGGAAATATGCTGCGGGTCATAAATAATGCCGGGTTAAAAATGAGTGGCACAAATCTGATACCGGCTTTACGGGGCCGTAAAAGTCGAGGGCGCCCTCCACCGACACAACGGTCCTGACCCCCTCGACGCCCCATATGGGTCCTCACCTCCTGACGCCCCATATGGGTCCTGACCTCCCGCCGCTCCATATGGGTCCTCAGCCTTCAGCCCCACGTGGGTGTCCAATGAAACGCGAAAGTCGTGACCCCCTCGACGCCCCATATGGGTCCTCACCTCCTGACGCCCCATATGGGTACTGACCGCCCGCCGCCCCATATGAGTCCTCAGCCTTCAGCCCCACGTGGGTGTCCAATGAAACGCGAAAGTCCTGACCCCCTCGACGCCCCATATGGATCTTCACCTCCCGACGCCTCATTTGGGTCCTCACCTCCCGACGCCCCATATGGGTCCTTACCTCCCGGCGCCCCATATGAATCCTCAACCTTCAGCCCTACGTGGGTGTCCAATGAAACGCGAAAGTCGTTGGCGTTGTGAAAAAAGAAACAGGCGGCTTGCAATTTATATTACAAATTTTCCCCCCATTTACATAATGAATATTAAATTTGTATCCCGTAAATCTCGGTCCCGTAATTAAAGCGGGAGAAGAGGGATGAGACCGGCGCTGCGGCGAGATACGGGCGGCTCAAGCGTTTTTCGTTGGGTTTTATAGCGTTGAAAAACAATCCTTATCAAGGGTGTAAATGGTAGATAGCCGAATGGAGCACAATTTGGGGAGTTTTATGCGCGAATCCTCGAAATTGTATGTAAGCATCTATGGTATAACTGTGTGTTATTTGTGTAATTCCGACCTTTTAGATTGTAAATTCTCGAAGAAATGGGATAAATGGGATTAATAAGGCGGAAAGACCCCATGGGGTCGATAGCCCAATAAAGATTGTTTATATATATACAGGGTGTCTCAAAATTGACGCCCGTACTTTTGGGATTGCATTCAGGGGGCTAAAACAAATTGAAAATTAAGAGTGGAAAATTTTCGGTTTGTCCCTCGTTATAGAGTTATTGATAAAAAAGTGTAAACAATAACTTTTTCGACCACAATGCAAAGCACGATTTTGATTTTTTCATTTTGTCAAATCTAGAGACATAACTATCAGATTTGACAATTAGTTTGACAGTTGTGGACAATATCTTGTTTATATTAACATTAGAATAATAGAATAGAATAGAATAGAATAATTAATTTACGTGCTATTACATAAAGTTTACACATGTCATACAAATTAGAACCCACAAAATGTGGACACAATTAACATGTCTGTATTATTACTTAGTACCCAATTTTGATTTATTCATTTTGTCAAATCTAGAGACGTAACTGTCAAATTTGACAATTAGTTTGGCATATGTGTTTTATGCCAAACGTTTTTTTATCAATAACTCTATAACGAGGGACAAATATCTTGATTTATAATATTATTAGTTAATACATGATTTTGATTTATCCATTTTATTAAATCTAGAGACATAACTGTCAAATTTGACAATTAGTTTGGCAGATGTGTTTTACAGTTTTCTTATCAATAACTCTATAACGAGGCACAAATATCTTGTTTTATAATATTATTAGTTTCTACACGATTTTGATTTATTCATTTTGTCAAATCTAGAGAATAACTGTCAGATTTCACAATTAGTTTGGCATAAGTGTTTTACAGTTTTTTTTATCAATAACTGTATAACGAGGGACAAATATCTTGTTTTATAATATTATTAGTTAGTACATGATTTTGATTTATTAATTTTGTTAAATCTAGAGACATAAGTGTCAAATTTTAAAATTAGTTTGGCATATGTGTTTTACAGTATTTTTATCAAAACTGTTTAACGAGGAACATATCTTATTTTATAATACTATAATTCAGTACACAATTTTGATTTATTTATTTTGTTCAATCTAGAGACATAATTGTTAAATTTTACAATTAGTTTGGCAGATGTGTTTTACAGTGTTCTTATCAATAACTCTATAACGAGGGATAAATATCTTGTTATAATATATTATTAGTTAGTACACGATTTTGATGTATTCATTTTCACTGTCAACTGTCAAATCTGACAGTTATGTCTCTAGATTTGACAATTAGTTTGACAGATGTGTTTTACAGTTTTTTATTAATAACTCTATAACGGGGGACAAACGGAAAATGTTCCACTCTTAATTTTCAGTTTCTTTTGGCCCTCTGAACGGAATCCAAAAAGCACGGACGTCAATTTTGAGACACCCTGTATATATAGGATTAATGTTACAGATCGTTCAAGACAGTCGTGTCTTGAACGATTCATACTAATTGATTACAGTGTTCAAGGTGCAAACCAAATATGTTTTTCAAAATTGCTGAAATGTTTCCAAGGACCCAAGCTTCTGTCCTTGGAAAACTAACGAGATTCCAACTAGATTTTTTGAAATGTCGTTCAAATGTCAAATGGCTCAATAGCAATTGATATAACAAGGATGATTAGTGTTCTTAATTTATAAGGAATAACTCGATTTTCTCACTTCTTTATGGCATACTCGTGGTAAAATTTTCATAGGATTTTTATTCAGGCATACTGTATACAAATCAGGCATACAAATTTTCAAAATATCCATTAGATAAATTTTCAGAAATTTCAGTGATTGATAACTTACACTGTTCAACTCAGCAAGTTAATAAATCGATTTCCTCACTTATTTAAGACATACCCGTGGCCAAATTTCCAGAAGATTTGTATTCAAGTATACTGTATACAGATCTGGCATAAAATTTTCAAAATATCCTTTACATAAATTTTCTGAAATTTCAGTGACTTGTACTGGTCAACGCGGAAAGTTAACAACTCGATTTTCTCTTTTATTTAAGACATATTGGTGATCAAATTTTCAGAGGATTTGTATTCAGGCATACTGTGTACAGATCTGGCATTAAATTTTCAAAATATGTATTAGATAAATTTTCAGAAATATCAGTGACGAATAACTTATATTGGTCAAATCGGAAAGTTAACTACTCGATTTTCTCACTTATTTAAGATACACTCGTGATCAAATTTTCAGAGAATTTGTATTCAGGCATACTGTATACAGAACTGGCGTAAAATTTTCAAAATATCCTTTACATAAATTTTATGAAATTTCAATGACTTGTACTGGTCAACTCGGAAAGTTAACAACTCGATTTTCTCTTTTATTTAAGACATATTGGTGATCAAATTTTCAGAGGATTTGTATTCAGGCATACTGTGTACAGATCTGGCATTAAATTTTCAAAATATGCGTTAGATAAATTTTCAGAAATATCAGTGACTAATAACTTATATTGGTCAACTTGGAAAATTAATAACTCGATTTTCTCACTTATTTAAAACATATTCGCGGTACAATTTTCAGAGGATTTGTATTCAGGTATACTGTATACAAATCTGCCATAAAAAAATTCCAAAATACCCATTAGATAAATTTTCAGAAATTGCAGTGACTGATAACTTATACAACTCGGAAAGTTAACTACTCGATTTTCTCACTTATTTAAGATACACTCGTGGTCAAATTTTCAGAGGATTTGTATTTAGGTGTACTGTATACAAAACTGCCATAAAATTTTCAAAATACCCTTTACATAAATTTTCTGAAATTTCAGTGACTTGTACTGGTCAACTCGGAAAGTCAACAACTCGATTTTCTCTTTTATTTAAGACATATTGCTGATAAAATTTTCAGAGGATTTGTAATCAGGCATACTGTACACAGATCTGGCTTAAATTTTTAAAATATGCATTGGATAAATTTTCAAAAGTTTCCGTGACTGATAACTTACACTGGTCAACTCAGCAAGTTAATAACTCGATTTCCTCACTTATTTAAGACATACCTGTGGTCAAATTTCTGGAAGATTTGTATTTATACATACTGTATACAGATCTGGCATAAAATTTTCAAAATATCCTTTACATAAATTTTCTGAAATTTCAGTGACTTCTACAGGTCAACTCGGAAAGTTAACAACTCGATTTTCTCTTTTATTTAAGACATATTGGTGATCAAATTTTCAGAGGATTTGTAATCAGGCATGCTGTATACAGATCTGGCATAAAATCTTCAAAATATGCATTGGATAAATTTTCAGAACCTTCAGTGACTAATAATTTATATTGGTCAACTCGGAAAATTAATAACTCGAATTTCTTACTTATTTAAGACATACTCGTGGTCAAATTTTCAGAAGATTTGTATTCGGGCATACTGTATATAGATCTGTCATAAAAATTTCAAAATATCCATAGGATAAATTTTCAGAAATTTCAGTGACTGATAACTTAAACTTGTCAACTCAGAAAGTTATATATATATATAAACAATCTTTATTAGGATATCGACCCCATGGGGTCTTTCCGCCTTGCCTAACATAATACATTACATTATACGTACGTTACATTATACATTTCAGTTAAGTTTCAGTGACTGATAACTTACACTGGTCAACTTCGAAAGTTAATAACTCGATTTTCTCACTTATTTAAGACATTGTAGTGGTCAAATTTTCATAGGATTTATATTCAGGCATACTGTATACAGATCTGTTAATAATTTGATTTTATCACTTATTTAAGAGATACTCGTGGTCAAAATTTTAGAGGATTTGTATTTAGGCGTACTGTATACAGATCTGGGATAAAATTTTGTTCAGGTGATTTAATAATTTTTGTGTTTCTATCAATTTAACATTTCTGTCGTTTGATCGGCCCAAATAATTTTGCATATTATTATTGCTAATGGAATAAAAACCATGGCACGCATCATTTAAAACCCTCTCGTAAATTGCCCTCGTCTCCCTTGAGCGCCTGCCGAAAATTCCGCCATATTTATATATAATTTCCGGCGGTCGTTATAAGAATTCCCCGAGCGGGGGCGGGCGTCCGCCCCCGCCGCCGCCGACGGCGCCCCCCGCGGCGCTCCTCCGCCGCGTATTTGTATTCGGAGCGGGACGCGGCGCAAATAAAACAGGAGCATTATTCCGCCGAGAATCACATTTCAAGAATGAGATAAAAATATCTTAAGAGACTTATCGATGCAGAAGCGGAAAACTCGGCGAGCGGCGGCGCGCCCGGGACTTGGCGGCGGCACCCCCGAAAGGGGTGAGCGACGGGGGTGGAGATTTTATTTACATTCGACGCCATGAATGCTAAGTGGCACGTGCCTGCGCCGCCCCCGCCCGTCCGATAATCGCCGACTCGGGCCGCCAGGGTGAGAATTTTAATCGCCGTTTAATTACATTTGCTGCAATTTGTGTCAAAATGTATTATTGCCAGGGTGTTTTAGAAAATTATCAAGTTCATTTCATACATCGTCGTTTTCGATATATGATGTTCCAATATACAGAGAGCGCATAACGTATTAAGACCAGGCTTTATTTTTTCCCCTGTATAAATTTTTGAAAAATGCTTCTACAGGTCAAAATGATTTTTTTTCAAACAAATGTTTTAAGAACATTTTCATTTTTCCATTTCTCTCCGTTTTGAAGTTATGACGTCAGAGCCATTTTTTTATATGACAACCTATATTTCTTATTATTGATTTTTATAGTACTTTTCAACAACATGACATTTTCAATATGTAACATTTGAAAAAAAAAATGGGAAAAAGTGCGTTAAAGTAAAACTATTAAATTATTATTTCAATGTGCAGAATGCATCTAGTTACCATTCAAAACAACGTCAGTTAAAACAAAATTAGGAAAACAGGCTTGGATTTTAAATTTTTGTATAAAACAAAATTGATTAACCCGGAAAAGCAATCTAGTACAATTATGTGAAACAAATTATTACCTACTCACAGTCAGATTGACGTTTCGTTCGATTCATCGTGTCACAAGTTGATTTCAAAATGGTTCGACGTTTTTCGGACGCACAAAGAATTGAACTTCTTATGATTAGAGGTTGTGGTGATAGAATACGTACCTATGAAGAAGTGCGACCTTCGAAGTGCGACTGTACGACCTTCGAAATATGTCAAATTTTCAATTGCAACTGTCAAAATATGTCAAATTTTTAGCAGCTGTGAAAACCTGTCATTTTTTTTTATTGGATACTGGATGATTATAGTGTATTTTTTGATTTTAATTTCAAGAAGAATATCAGTGTAACTTGAGCCATTCGATCACGGCGCTGGTGCTTCAGCAGAGTACCGCCCCCGGGGCGGGGGCGCCGTAAATTAATCCCATCCATTAATCAATCATCGCAGGCCACCCCCGGGCCCCGTCCCTGCACGAAAATAAGCACACACGCGGGGGGGCGGCTCGGAGAAATTGGCGATTTGTCAAGAACAAACGGGCCGAGTTGTTTTCAGCCGGGAAGGGGGCGGCATAAAAACTGCCGCCGTCCCGACGCGACCGACCACGTCCGGGGCCGGCGCTTTATTACGTAAAAGACGTAATTATTGCCCCCACGTTCCTCGCCGCCCCTCGCTCTGGCCCAGCCCGATGCCCGTTATGGGAGAAATTGGGTAATTTGTCCGGACAGCGTGAAAGGCGGAAGGGACGCAGGTCGATCGCGAGTTTTCCCAGGCCGGATTTAGGTGGAAATGATCGTGGAAAATAGCAGCCGGGGCCTTTCCCTTACATCCGCCGCAACATATGACACCATAAACTTGGAACGAATGCAAAATATAAAGCCTACAAAAAACATACAAATTGATGTATTTCAGCTACATAAACAGGCAAACGTGCAAATGAGTCTCATGAATTATTTTATTAATTTTTGTCACCAATACTATGCATATTAACCCTTTACGGTGAATTTTTTTAAGTGATATTTTTCTGGTGGTCGCGCTTGATTTTGGCATAAATTTGTCTGATTAAAATGTTGTAGAATGCATTGAAAATGAGTCTCATGAATTATTTTATTAATTTTTTGTGACTAATACTACGCATATAAACCGTTTACTGTGAATTTTTTTAAGTGTAATTTTCCTGGTGGTCGCACTTGATTTTGGCATAAATTTGTCTCATTAAAATGTTGAAGAATTCATTTGTAATTAAAAAAATTACCTACATCGAAGTTCGAGACATAATCTCCAACATTAAAAGTAAAACGTGCAGAGATGCTTATGATCTCAGCACACAACTCGTAAAGTCAGTACAGGAACTCTTGGTATATCCCCTTACAAAGCAAATAAACCAATGCTACGAGGAAAACAATTTTCCAGATTACCTCAAATGTGCAGTTATAACACCCATTCCAAAAAAAAAAAAATTTAGTAACACTACTTCAAACTATCATCCTATATCTATCTTACCAGTCTTCTCAAAGATTATTGAAAAACACATCAAATAATCAAACATCTTGAAAGCAACAATATGTTGAATAAAGCTCAGTTCGGGTTCAGGAAATGATTAAACACATTGGCTATTGTTGATCTAGTGTCATATGTCGTCGATGCATTTGAGAAATCCGAATATGCAGCAATAGTATTCTGTAATCTCCCAAAGGCATTTGATTGTGTCAGTCATGACTTGCTGGTTGGAAAATTGTCTTACTACAACTTTAGCATCGAAAGTGGATCACTGATACGTTCATATTTATCAGGTAGAACCCACAGAGTAAAATTCAAAAATTAAACATCCACAAAAAGGAATATGTCAGTCGGGGTCCCCCAGGGGTCCATTCTTGGGCCATTGCTATTTGTAATATTCGTAAACGATTTTGCAAAAAAAAACAAAATCTACAAAATTTGGCAAATTTTCAATTGGCACCGTCAAAATCTGACTAGTTTTCAGATTTTGTCAAAATCGTCATATTGTTTACTGGGTCTATCAAAATCGTCACATATTTGACTATAACTGTAAAAATCGTCTTATATCTGACTGTGACTGTCAAAATCGTCATATTTTTTTACTGTAACTGTAAAAATTGTCATATTTTTTACTGAGACTGTGTGTAACTGTAACTTTTGTCAAAACCAACCAAATCTGCCAAAATTTGTACTATCCAAATTCTTTCCATTTACAATAGCGACTACCATATTTTGTTAAATTCCAAGCTCCAGCTTATAAAACCTGCCACATTTTCAACGGGTACTGACGGAATCAGTATTTTTTTATGCAGAACCAGGTGCGAAAATGTGAAAGTAAGTCAAACTTTCTACAGAAACGGTAAAAATTTGTAATTTTTTTAAAGGCAAATATATCGTAACAACGCGTAACTGTAACTGTTAAAAATTTGTATATTTCCATCTGCAACCATCAAAATTTGTTATATATTCATTTTTAACTGTCAAAATTTAACATATTTTCAACTATTATTGTTATTATTTCTCTATTTTCAACTGTAACTGTACAAATTTGTGACGTTTTTGAATGTAACTTTTTATTCTTTAACTGTTAAGGTCAAAACTTGGTATATTTCCCTCAAATCATGTCCTGTCAAAATACGTTATATTTTAATTTTTAACTGTAAAAATTTGTCATATTTTGAACTGTGACTGTCAATATTTCCCATATTCGTAACTGTATCTGTCAAAATTGAATATATTTTCAACTGTGACTGTTAATATTTCTCTGTTTTCAACTGTATGTTCTTATATTTTTATAAAAATGAGCTCAATGTTATTAAATGTTTATGAATAATGTGCCATTAATTTTTTTTTCATATTTTATAACCTTCGACTTTCATATTATTTCGGATTTATTCATATTTATTATGAATATTCATATTATTATATATTCATATTTCGGATTTAGGATTCGATACAATCTGATCGATTTTTTTCAAATCTAAAATTCGGCCCAATTTGTATATAATTTTGTGGAGATTTTATATATTTTTCGATTCTTTTATTAAAAATATTCAGTTTTTATAAAATTCACAGAACATTCTATCAACATTTATAGAAATTATAAATATACTTCTTATATAAATATACAATCTTGACGATTTTTTTCAAATCTAAAATTCGGCCCAATTTTTATATAATTTTGTGAGATTTTATATATTGTTTCGATTCTTTTATTAAAAATATTCAGTGTTTATAAAATTCACAGAACATTCTATCAACATTTATAGAAATTATAAATATACTTCTACGTTGGTAGCAAATTGTAAGAAAGACTTGGAAAATTCGATAGGATTAAATCAAATTGCATAAACTATCTACTAAATTCTATGAAAAATCCTAATATTATATTGATCATACAACTCCTGTTGTATAATGAAGTACATTATGTTACCATAATTATTTATGAGTCATCGATAAAATATTGAACTAAATGATTATTTTTATAAATATATTTGATATAAAATCAATTAAAACTCCAGAAAATAATGTTAACATTACATTGAATTCTACATATCGTCGGCTTAATGTTACAAGGTTGTATGTGCAAATTTGTATATTTGGGAATAAGGATTTTAAATATGTTTGCTATATCAAAAAAAATGATACATTTTGCACTGTCAATAGATATGTGTTATCACAGATTCCTAATGATCCAATTTTAATCTTCCAACAAGTTGAAAGGTCCTGCTTTGAAAACATATAGCCCTGCAAAGCTATAGAACTAAACATAAAAAAATGTTACATACAACCTTGTAACACCAAGCCGACGATATGAAGAAAATTCTAGAAAAATTCTAGGAAAATTTTTGAAAATTTAATCAAATTGAATCCAATTCTTGCAGGAACATGTGACACCAATTTTATAAAAACCGCAGAACATTACATTAAAAAAATGGGAAATTTTGCTTAATTAGAGCATAAATAGAAAATACTCCATATGGGGTCGATAGCCAATAAAGATTGTTTAAATATAGACTATAATTTTATGTTTGAAACAAAGTCTAAATACGTAGTGAACATTTCATAGCCCTAAATCCCATTCTATAAAATTTCCAAGAAATTCTATAAACATCGAAATTTATAAAATGTGAAGAAAATGTTATTATCTAAGCAAAATGCAGGATATATAATAAAATTTAAATAACCGAAAATAGTCTTAGTAGTAGTAACAATATTTTATTGGCTATCGACCTGTATGTCTTTTATTCTTATTTTTCTGTTCTTATTTTTACAGAAATGAAAAAATGTATGACAAATTTTGGCATTAGTGACAAATTTATGACATTTAAAAAAAATCACGAAATTTTAACTCTTCAAATAATTTACGAAAATCTCAACTGAATTACAATATTTGGGACAATATCTTTTAAACTATAAATACTTAACAATGTATTCAAATGTCAAATGCAATTATGACATGTTCGTTATTACACGTTATTATTAGCGTATTTTGATACCCAATACACCTAAATATTTTAATAGTTGTCGACTCAACAATGACATTTTGGGAGTAATCATCGACATTCAGTTCGCAAGTTAACACTACACAGAAAAGCATAACATTTAGAAATTAATACTACAAGAGAGCCATAACACAACCACGCTTACATAGTCACATCTGACATCAGAAATTGTTCCACTGAGTAGAAGGCTTTTGTAGCCAGATATTGGCTAACTCTCTGCTTGAAATGTTTTATTGGGAATACTGTAATTTTTGTTGGAATTTTATTAAATAATGTAACTGCTACGTAATCATGGCAGTTTTAAATCTTTTGAAGTCTATACTGTGGCAATATGAGGTTATTCTTGTATCTAGTACTATGCCCGTGCATATCAGAGTGAGTGATATATTCTGTCATATTATTTTTATGTACAGGAGGTTTTGTAAGATATAAATACTTTGGAACGTTAGTATTTCAAGTTTTATAAACTCAGGGCTGCAATCATCCCTAGACCTCAGTGTCGATATTTGCCTGATTGCTTTTCTTTGGAAAGTGAAGATTCTTTTCAGTTAGTGCTCTGTCCTCACACGGTAGCTGCATATAAAATAATGAGTGCATATGAAAGTATGAGTGCATAGTACGAGGTTTTTAGAACAAATCTTGATACCTGATTTCGTAAGTTTCGTAGGACAAGAATATTGCTTCTCAACTTTTTCGCAATGTACACTATGTGAAAATCCCACCTCAGTTTGTCATCTAAGTATACTCCTAAGAACTTTACCGAGTTGACTCCGATCTGATCTTCTTTATGTCTTAATGTACAAATCATTGTGTTGGTCTTATCTTTATTTAAGACCAGTGTATTACTTTTGAACCAGGCTTCCGCAGCCGTTTGTGCTTAGCCCATTGTTGTTAAAAGTGACTACAGTTTTTTCATTTACTGGCACGCTTTTATCATCCGCAGACATTATTCGGTAAATATGATCTTGTAAGCTTTTTGGAAAATCGTTTACGAATATTAGAAATTGCAATGGCCCAAGAATGGACCCCTGAGGGACCCCTGCTGACATATTCCTTTTTGTGGATGTTTCATTTTTTAATTTTAAGCTTTTTGGAAAATCGTTTACGAATATTAGAAATAGCAATGGCCCAAGAATGGACCCCTGGGGCACCCAGACTGACATATTCCCTTTTGTGGATGTTTCATTCTTGAATTTTAAGCTTTTTGGAAAATCGTTTACGAATATTAGAAATAGCAATGGCTCAAGAATGGACCCCTGGGGGACCCCGACTGACATATTCATTTGTGTGGATGTTTCATTTTTGGATTTTACTCTGTGGGTTCTACCTGACAGGTATGAACGTATCAGTGATCCACTTTCTATGCTGAAGTTGTAGTAAGACAATTTTCCAACCAGCAAGTCATGACTGGCACAATCAAATACCTTTGAGAGATCACAGAATACTATTGCTGCATATTCGGATCCCTCAAATGCATCGACGACATGTGACACTTGATTAACAATAGCTAATGTTGTGTTTAGTCGTTTTTTGAACCCGAACTGAGCTTTAACTAACAGATTGTTGCTTTCAAGATGTTTGCTTATTTGACCAGCCATGTGTTTTTCAATGATCTTTGAGAAGACTAGTAAGATAGATATAGGACGATAGTTTGAAGTAGTGTTACTATCTCCTTTTTTTAGAATGGGTGTTATAACTGCGCATTTGAGGCAATTATGCGTGCATCGCAAGTCTCGTTGCGTTTTGCAATCATACAACGGAATTGTCAGCCAGCAGGTGGCGCAATAAATAAATTTTCGTGCGGCACGTAGCAAACGCAATTAACAATTAAATGCTAATCCAGAATTCCGCCTGTGAACCGCAACACATGATCGCTTTTGAAACTCAAAAATTTCCGCCTCGTGTTTGTTCGACGCTTTAATTACGCGCTTTTTCCACGGAATTATTTTCCGGGCCGCACGCGCCACCGGGTTGGCACAAACAATTGCCGCCCCCCATGCAAACCCCATGAATATTCATGTCCGCCCCCGGCGTTTCCTACGCGGGCGCCGATACTACATTCGGCGTTTTAATGCCCCCAACCCCCGTATTACAATTTTACGTAATCGTCGGGACTTTCCTCCGGAAAAGCGAGGGAAATCGTACGGCACGTTAACACTACCACTAGAACACCCTGTATATAAATCGTTATAAAAAAACTGGGTGAACTTTCTTCACTTTTTTTTTAAAATAAATAAGTGAAGATCAAATGGTTAATAACACACCATTATGATGAGAGAATGGTCCAAGTGTGTTATTTACCTTTTGATTTAACATATTTCACCAAGTGCTAACCACACATCTAATTTAATTAATAAGCGTGGACGAGGTAAGCCATCTCAAATATATACTTAAGTTAAAGGACGAGATGATCGACGAGTTACGAGATAAAATAGTAATCTTAAAGAAAAGCTTAGTATTATTAGAGGCAACCTTCATCTATACGCCATCTACTACGAAATTCAATTAACACGACAATTCGCCCGCATTCAATAAGGCGAGCATATCGGAGAATGTACCATCCGTAGATAAGATGCAGAATAAAAAGATGATGCGAAAGAAAACGACGGCTTTGCCTCAAATTCCATTCACCGAAAATATGAATGCAAATGATTTCGATATAGATTCAGCTGTTAGTGCAGATATGAGTAGAAGAAAATCAGCATCCCACCCACGATATATACAGGGCAAAATCACTGATAGTAACACCGATATGGCGTATATTGAAACACCAAAAAAGTGGTATTATATCAGCAAGTTTAAAAATAACTACACAAGTGATGATTTAAAAGAATATGTGAAATTAAAAATTAAAGACATTGATATGGCTATTGTCTAATTAGATCATAAAAATCCTACGTCCCAGGAAACGTACAGATGCTTTAAGGTAGGGGTCACCGAGGAAGTCTCCGAAAAATTAACCGATGAAAACATTTTGGCCACTAGGGATCTGCATAAGTCCCTTCAAGTGTTTTCGGAAGATGAATGATTCGAGAAGATCAATTACGTCGCGATCTCACAACGCAAGATACGATACACGACATTAAAATGACAAATCATATCAAGTCGATCTATGGAATGCAAAGCGGAGAAACAATGAGTGCACAAAACATCCCAATTATCGAAAATAAAACAATATACAGGGTGTATCAGCCAAATGGAATAAATTCAATAATAAATAAATAGGGGCGTGTTCGAAAAAACGCTCGGACGCGTCGATTGTTATTTTTAGTTGCGCATTTTTTTCAACAAAAACTTTTTATACAGGGTGTGTCATGTGACCGTGGCCAATACCAACTTTCTTATTTTAAATGCAACACCTGGTATATTATTCAATTTTTGGATTCTTCAGAAAATTCTAGACATATTTCATGTACAATATCCTATACCTATCTTCAACTGTTTCGGAAATTTTATTTCTATGGAAATTTCCAAATCGGTGGATAGGGAGGCGAGGATCGATGGAATGGCCAGCACGATCCCCTGATCTGACGTCATTGGACTTCTTCTTATGGGGATATGTCAAAAGTATTGTATACAAAACTAAACCCCTCGACTTAGCTGACTTAAGAAGACGAATAATGCTTGCGATTAGATCGGTCACGCCTGAGATGTTGAGTAACGTTAGAAGAAATTTCTATTTAAGATTAGGATATTGCCAAGACGTTCACGGCGAGCATTTTGAACATCTCCTCCATTGAAATTTATTGTTTTTTTTTGTTTTTTTACATTATCAAGAAAACAGTATTACTTATTTAGTTTTTGAGTGTGTTGTAACGAATTTCTGTAATCAAATAATTTTCTTTTTTTAATGTTAATTTTTGCAATAAATCTGAAAACACTTAATATTTCCGAAACAGTTGAAGATAGGTATAGGACATTGTACATGAAAGTTGTCTAGAATTTTCTGAAGAATCCAAAAATTGAATAATATACTAGGTGTTGCATTTAAAATAAGAAAGTTGGTATTGGCCACGGTCACATGACACACCCTGTATAAAAAGTTTTTGTTGAAAAAAATGCGCAACTAAAAATAACAATCGATGTGTCCGAGCGTTTTTTCGAACACGCCCCCATTTATTTATTATCGAATTTATTCCATTTGGCTGATACACAGTGTATAATAAATAACTATTTTTTTACGTTTAAACAAAAAAACGTCTTTTATAATAAATAACTATTTTTTTACGTTTAAACCAACATACAAAATATTGCAAACATAATCTTACAGATTCCATGCTTTATTATTTTTATTATCCTGCAAAGTATTTCTTGAAAGCTTTAATCGGCAAACTCTAAATCGATAGTTCGTACTACATACATAATTCCACTACGACAAAATGATTGATGTCACGTAATATTGAAACTTACACTTTTTGCGCGCCCCAAATTATTAGCATAATGATAATTTCGCCTGCCATGGCAAACGAGCCGGGAACTGAGGGAATAGGGCACCGTATAGATGACAATGTGCGTACGAAATTGCTGGGGAAGCGCCGCTATTCCGCCGTTGCTCCCCGTTTGTGGGGACTTTTTTGTGGGGACTGTTTATTTCCGTCGGCGTCGATTCCGACCCCTCTTTGGCGAGGCGGGAACGTGAACCATACCCCCCTCACTCACTACCCAAACGATTTTGATAATAATGACTCGCCCTAGACCATTTATCAGCGCTTTGACTGCTCCGCTTCGGCAAATTACGCCATTGATTTTACGGTTTTCCAGATGTGGAGATTCATAAATTTCTGTACTCTTTTCTCACCTCAATACCATCAACTAACGTACATGAATTAAAAAAATTGACAATAATTTGATTTAAGTATTAAAACCTAGCACCATTTTTAACAATAAGTACCTACATGAAAAATATGTACTTAGTTAAAAAAAAATCAAACATCAGAGCGTTATACTAATAAAAAAATATTTCGAATTAAGTATTAAAAACCAGCACAATTTTTAACAATACATACATGAAAAATAAGTTTAGGGTTGTAATATTATTTCTGCACTCTTTTCTCACCTCAATACCATCAATTAACCTACATGAATTAAAAAAATGAAAATATTTAGATTTAAAAATTAAAACCTAGCACAATTTTTAACAATAAGTACCTACATGAAAAATAAGTACTTATTTTAAAAATCTAAATCAAACATCAGACCGTTATATTAATAAACATGAAAAATAAGTTTAAGGTTGTTATATTATTTCTGAACTCTTTTCTCACCTCAATACCATCAACTAACCGACATGAATTAAAAAATGAAAAATTTTTGATTTAAGTATTAAAACCTAGCACAATTTTTAACAATAAGTACCTACATGAAAAATAAGTACTTAGTTAAAAAATGTAAATCAAACATCAGAGCGTTATATTAATAAATAAAAAAAAATTGAGTTAAGTATTAAAAACTAGCACAATTTTTAACAATAAATATATCATAAATAAGTTTAGGGTTGTTATATTATTATTTAGTACTTACTGGTAAAAAAAAATTTTTATTTTATTTTATTATTTATTTTAGTTTTATTAATTATATTTTGAGAGAGAAATATTTAATATATTTTGAGAAAATGAGAGAGCGAAAGCAGGAGTGGGATATATAATAATAATAATAATAATAGTAATAATAATCCGTACTATTCCTCCAATAAGAAAGGAAATGGAAAAAACAATCACAGAATGGAAGTGTATAAATGAAAGGATACTGACGGTCAAAATAGAAGAGAAAGATAAGTTTGAAGCAAATATTATGGTAGTATATGGAGTAAATGAAGATGAAAGCAAAACCGACAAAGACCAGTTCCGGTAAGAGGTACAACAAGAATACGAAAAGCTTGCAAAGCCAACATACGTAATATGAGGCCTAAATGCCCGTGTAGGGAATAAAAACTAGGGAGTGGAGAGCATAATGGAAACACACGGAAAAACGAAGATTAACAACAATGGAAGAAGACTTATTGATTTCTGCATGTTGAATGATCTAACAATATTGAACACCAAATTTGCACACAAGGAAATACACAAATACACAAGAGAGGAAAGAAACAGAAACGATAAGTCCATAATAGACTACTTTTTAACAAACAAAGCACAAGTGAAGGAAGAAATGGATATTAATGTCAAAAGAGGTAGCAAAATTGACAGTGACCACTATCTTCTAACAGCACGAATAAAAACAACAAGAAGGATAAGGAAGTAAGGTAGTAAGTCGATAAGGAAGTAAGAATAGAGAAATTTAGAATATACAAGCTAAGTGACAAACAAGTAAGGGAAAACTACCAAGAATCAATACAAGAACTAATAAGAAGCACTCAAAAAAGCGGAAAAACAAAAGTAGAAGATTTATGGGTCAATTTCAAATATCAAGTAAGAGAGGCAACAAGACACGCCTGTGGAAAAACTAAAAGTACACCAAACAAAAAACAAACAAGCCGGTGGAACAAAGAAGTGAAGGAAGAAGTTAGGAAAAAATACAAAAATGGAAAAAATACCTAAGCCCAAAAAACGAAGAAGACTACGAAATATACAAGCAGCAAAGAAAGAGAGTTAAAGCAATAATAAGGAAGGAAAAAGACTGACAATGGGAGGATATCGGAACCAAATTAAAGGAACACTTTAAAGGTAATCAAAAACGATTCTACAGAACACTGAAAAGCTGCAGAAAGGAAATAGAAACAAACCTAAAGCTACTCAAAAATAAACATGGTGTACTAATGAAAAAGGATAAAGAAATCATGAACAAATGGAAAGAGCACTTCCAAGAGATTCTGTCTGGAAAAAAACAACCAATGAAGGAAATGAAAACGAAGAGGAACAAGAAAAAGTAACGAAACAGAAGAAGAAGAGGGATCTATAACAGAAGAAGAGTTAGAAAACGCACTAAAGAAGTTAAAGAACGGAAAAGCCCCAGGTCACGACAAAATCAAATCTGAACAGCTGAAATATATAGGAAAGGATGGGAAACAACTACTACTACAGTTAACAAATAGAATATGGAAAACAGGAAAAATACCAGCAGACTGGCAAAAAGCAGTGATCTTCCCAATACATAATAAAGGAGACAGTAGAAATTGCAACAACTTTAGGGAATATATCCCAGCTGTGCACAGCGGCAAAACTGTATGAATTAATACTAGAGAACAAACTAAGAAAGGAAATTGAAAAAACAATGGAAAAGTCACAAAGTGGATTCATGAAAGGACATTCAACATAAGACCATATCTTCACTATTAAAAAGATGGCAGAAAATATTAAGACAAAACAACAAACTATACATGATATTCGTGGACTTAGAAAATGCATTTGATACACTCCCAAGAGCCAAAGTGTGGGAAATACTTGAAAAAGTCACAAAGTGGATTCATGAAAGGACACAAGACAATGGAACACAAGACCATATCTACACAATTAAAACGATGACAGAAAAAATATTAAGACAAAACAACAAACTATACATGATATTCGTGGACTTAGAAAAGGCATTTTATACAGTCCCAAGAGCCAAAGTGTAAATAGGATACTATAAAATGAAAAGAACAGTGATAGCAGAATGTGCTTTTGCTCATGACTTAGTCATGCTAGCCAAAAGCGAAGAAGACCTGCAACACAATATAAGCTTATAGGAGCAGGAACTGAAAAAACACAACATGGTAATTAATATAAATAAAACAAAAGTAATGGTAGTAGCAAAAGAGGAAACAAAAGCAAAAAAACTAATAAATTTGAAAAGGATAGAACAAGTTGAAACCTTCAAATATTTAGGTACAATAATACATAATAAAAGAACCATGGAAAACGAAATAAATAACAGAATCATGGCCGCAAATAAAACCTATTATGCAATGAACAAGTACATTCTAAACAATAGAAGAATTTCCAAAAACACGACAATGACACTCTTCAAGACAATTTATAGACCAGC
This sequence comes from Othius punctulatus, assembly GCA_951805005.1. Taxonomy (NCBI): domain Eukaryota; kingdom Metazoa; phylum Arthropoda; class Insecta; order Coleoptera; family Staphylinidae; genus Othius; species Othius punctulatus. The sequence continues at coordinate 18,275,927 of OX638141.1, forward strand.
ACTCTTATATGGAAGCGAAACCTGGACAACAAATGAAAAGACAATGAACAAAATACAAGCAACCGAAATGAGATACTTAAGAAAGGTTAAAGGAGTCACGAGATTATACAAATTTAACATTAATGTACTCTAATTTTTCTAAACTGGCGTTCACGTCATCACACAGCTGTGTGATGAGGTTTTTTCGTACCAACGTGATTGTTTTCGAGAATATGCATAACAATAGTTTAATAATCGAAATTAATCTGAGGATCATTTATTACATAACACTGATCACTGGTGGTTATAAATAGGTAATCGGTGTATTAACCGCGGACACAATTTTCGCCTGCCAATTATGTAATAAATCATATTATGTTGGCGGCTGTGATATTTTTTCGGCGACGATGCCAAATCTTTTTCACTAACACATGTTCATACATGTGTGTATAACCAAACTTCTTTGACGTTTAACTTGTTACATTTGATCGATTATTACAATGCATATTTTGTCTTTGTAGATGTTAAACCATAACCACAAGATTGATATCTGTACGAAAAACGGCAGAGAAGTCGACGAATTTGATACGAACCGCGCACTGACGTACAAGATTGCACGAGCGCAACAGCTGATTGCAACCATTTTTAAATACCCAGGACAGCTGTCAACCTTGTAAAATTATGTCATCATTATTATGATTATTATTTTGATGACGTAAACGCCAGTTTAGAAAAATTAGAATATATTTAACAATTTTTTTCTAATTTCTAATAATTATTGCTACATATAATAATTTTGCTGGTGGAGCGCGATGTGTGGTTTTGTATGTGTGTGTGGGTGTGTGTGTGATAGGAAGTTATTAGGGTAATCGCTAATCGACCCCAAAATTCGCCCCGGGATTGCACAAATCACGAGGGCCACTTCGGGCTAAGCCAGTGGCGTTTGGCGAGATTAGAATTTAATGCCGAGCGGAAAACGGCGCGTTTTAAATTAAATTTTCGGTCGCAGAAGGCCTTGGAACATAAAGCCCCGTTAATCCGGACTTAAATATCCGGGAAAGTCATTACGGAAGACGCGCCTGATATTATTAATATAAATTTGACACTTGCATCAGCGCGGAGCATAAATGGTGGAGGCGCCAGATTCGCGTGGAGGCGCCGAGATTGGTGGAGGCGCCGGGATTATGGTCCATATACATATATATGACTGAGTGTTTGCATTAGTTCCTACGGTGTATTTCCTGCGCACAGATCATTTATGAGTCCTTAATTAGCGAACCTTGCAACTCGGGATGTATATATTTAATGGTGTTTTTAGAATATTAATAATACTTCAGCTGTTACAGCACAAAGATTAATTTGCCTCTTCACTAAATTTTATATGTACTATAACTTATAATGTGCAAAATGAATGTGTATCCTTCTTGAGTTGCCAAAGTCAGGATTGAAGTATCCAGAAACCGGCAGAGGCTCTGATTGTCTTAAGAAAATCACAAGTCTCCAATCTCTAAACGATTCATATTGAAACTAGATTAATTTTTTTAATTTTTTAAAAAAAAAATTATACAGGGTGTATCAGCCAAATGGAATAAATTCAATAATAAATAAATGGGGGCGTGTTCGAAAAAACGCTCGGACACGTCGATTGTTATTTTTAGTTGCGCATTTTTTTCAACAAAAACTTTTTATACAGGGTGTGTCATGTGACCGTGGCCAATACCAACTCTCTTATTTTAAATGCAACACCTGGTATATTATTCAATTTTTGGATTCTTCAGAAAATTCTAGACATATTTCATGTACAATGTTCTATACCTATCTTCAACTGTTTCGGAAATATTAAGTGTGTATATTAAGACGAATAATGCTTGCGATTAGATCGGTCACGCCTGAGATGTTGAGTAACGTTAGAAGAAATTTCTATTTAAGATTAGGATGTTGCCAAGACGTTCACGGCGAGCATTTTGAACATCTCCTCCATTGAAATTTATTGTTTTTTTTTTGTTTTTTTACATTATCAAGAAATAAACAGTAGTACTTATTAGTTTTTGAGTGTGTTGTAACGAATTTCTGTAATCAAATAATTTTCTTTTTTTAATGTTAATTTTTGCAATAAATCTGAAAACACTTAATATTTCCGAAACAGTTGAAGATAGGTATAGGACATTGTACATGAAATATGTCTAGAATTTTCTGAAGAATCCAAAAATTGAATAATATACCAGGTGTTGCATTTAAAATAAGAAAGTTGGTATTGGCCACGGTCACATGACACACCATGTATAAAAAGTTTTTGTTGAAGAAAATGCGCAACTGAAAATAACAATCGACGTGTCCGAGCGTTTTTTCGAACACGCCCCCATTTATTTATTATTGAATTTATTCCATTTGGCTGATACACCCTGTATAGTGGTTAGTAGTGTGAAATTGTTGTTATTTATGAAATTTTCTGTTTATTTTTTTTTTGTTTCATTTAAAATTACAAGGCCTGCATTTTTATGTGCAATCACAATTTTTAAGTTGTTGTTGTTAATTTTCATTTTTATATTATTAAGAATTGAGAGCGGAAAGACCCCTTCTGGGGTCGTTAGCCTTAATAAAGATCGTTATATATAAGAATTGATATTTCTTTTTCATTAGTTTTTATGTATGTATTAGTGTTTTTTTGTTCTGCAATTTTGATTATTTTTATGCATTCTGCTTTTATTTGTTGTTCTTGTGGGTGATGTTTTAGTCAGGCGATAAAAATAACTAATAATATAAATAAACAAACACCAGTAAGTACTTATTGAAACAACCTTAAATTATATATCTGGTACTTCCAGCAGGTAGATCTATGTTAATCTCCTTGTGTGTAGTTTGTCACCATAAGGGCTCGACCTGTGATGGAATAAAACCCTACGCACAACGTGGCGTCGGGCCGGCAGATAAGGGGCGGATTTAAAGCAGGGTGGTTTATTGTTATTAGGGCTGTAAGTGGGCGTAAAAATAATCTTTTTCATTTACATGTGAAAGCGGGGCCTGCGGGCGTCGCGGCGACACTTACGGTCCGCCGTTACGTGCGTGAAAGGGGGACGCCTTGCGGCGGCCGTTTACGGGGGTGGAAATTAATTCGTCCGGGGGAGGAAGTGGAACAGTCGATTTAGCTCGGGCAAGGAAGTGGCAAGGGGCAATGAATATTTTCTTGGGGCATTCAGCTCTGCGTGATAAAGCCATTAAATAAAAGGTTCGAAAAAAAATGAATGTACGAGGTTCATTTCAGGAGACCCAAATATGTCCCAAGTTAAATTATATTTTATCAAATGATTGATTAACTTATTGGCTCTTGTAGTTTTTAATCAAACAGAGAGAAAATCAAACATATAAAGTTCTGCATTGACAAGTACGGTTTAGGTATTACTGAAATTTCTGAAAATTTATTTTTTGAAAATTTGATATTAGATTCGTGTGAAGTACACCTGAAACTAAATCTCCTGAAAATGTGACAAAGTTTCAGTATTAAATAAGGCAGAAAATCAAACATATAACTTTCTGCATTGACAAGTATGGGTTAGCTATTACTGAAATTTCTGAAAATTTATTATTTACAAATTTGTTATTAGATTCGTGTACAGTATACCTGAAACTAATCCTCCTGAAAATTTGACAAAATATTTATTAAAAAACCCGCATAGTAAATTGTAGCTAAAATCGGTAGCATACAATTGGTTTATCGAAACACATCACTGTTTCCCTTCACAATTCATAAAATCGTGGCTAAATAAGCCCCTCACGTGACTTTTCAAAGTAGTAAATCTTTAATAGTTTGTTTGAATTTAAATTTCCATTGGATACGACGTATTATCTGGGTTTCTGGGTTAACGTTATTTACGGCTGCTTTGAGAGCGCATATTTATTGAATCCACGATCGAGGCGTTTTTCAAATAAACTTCAACCCTTTTCGCGTACGGCGCTCGCACAATTCGCCCTCGCAGCAGATCCCCGGGGTCCTTCCAGTCCACAAGCCCCACCACGTTTCGACCCGCAAGCCGCCGCCCGTTCGTCACGTTAAAGCGGCGTTAATCGGCCCGCGCGCATTTCCATCACGCGCCGAAGAGACACGTCGAGCCGTCGATGCACTAATTGATTGGTACTCATTACGGGTAATCCGATTGCAGCCGGGCCCCATGCTCCCCCAGGTCCCCCGGCAATCAGGCTCGACAAACATTGCCCGGACGCCGGGGGCCCGGGGGCCCCCACTTTCCCGGCGCGCCGCCCCCGCTGCAACTGCACGTCTTAACTAACCGACCGCACGACAACGGCCGCCCCCGGGATGTAGGGGGTTGGGGGGAAACCGCCGGCCTCCGGTCAACTTCCGGCAGTTACGTTAATTGGGCCGAACTGTTTATGCGGGAAGTTTCAAGCTCAGGTTTACTGACGTGCATTTAATTGAAGTTTTTCATTTCCTCCGACAGCGGAATGCTAATTGGAAAAATTTGCGTAACGACTGATTGCTTTATGAGGACGCCTGATTTAGTTTTAATTGCGTATTACAGTTCTGAATTTCAAATATGAATGCATTACGTTATTCTGTCTCTAAATATATACCAGTCCACCTTCTACCACAATGGTGTAGGTGTGTTGTATTCTTTTCTCCTTTTCTTCTTTCTGTTACTTTTCATTCATGAAGTTCTTCCATTTAGTCCTGTCTTTCGACAGTTCTTTCGCTTCTTTCCGTATTTTCCATCTTTCTTCTATTATTGTTTTTATTCTGTCATCCCATGTCTTTCTCGGTCTTCCTTTTCTTTTTGTTTGGCTTTGCTTCCAAACTTTTTTCACTATTCTTTGGTTGTCCATTCTTTGCATTTATCCCCACCATCCGAGCTGTCGTTTTTCCATGTATTGTTGTATTGGCTCTATGTCTAGATAATATAATACAGTTCAGGTATACAAATATACAGGGTGTCTCAAAATTGACGCCTGTCCTCTTGGGATTTGATCCAGGGGACGGAAAATTTTCCACTCTTAATTTTCAATTTGTTTTAGCTCAAATCAAATCCCAAGAGGACGGGCGTCAATTTTTAGACACCCTGTATATCTACAAATCAAATGGTACAGCACAATTAAAATTAAATACAATAAGAAAAAAACATTACATAGTAATAGAGGCTAAGTTAAAAGGCCAACATGGCTCACGATATCATGACTTATATTACTTATATTATTGACCACTCCCATGTCAAATATGCTGCATCAATCAGTGCAGTCTTCATTCAAGTTTAGACTCCCTAGTATTCAGATCTCGAACTGACTGGGGTAACCTATTGAAGAATTTAAGACCATAGTATCTAGAGGCGCTTTGGGCTCGAGTCAGCCTGTTATTCAGGGTATAGATGTTGGTTTGTTGCCTTGTATTATGTTCGTGTAAGTCTGAACAGATAGTATGGTTTGACTTGTTTTTATGTACACATAATAGACATTCTAAAAAACAGACATGGCAATGTCAGAAAGTTAGATGTTTCAAAAGCATATATGCACTCATCCCAATATCCTGAAAATACTCTTTAGGCTCGTCTTTGCAATGCAAATAATTGATGACGAAAGGCTGAATGGCCCCAAGCCAGCAAGCCGCATGTTATATGGGATTAAAACACTCCAAAATAGGCTTTTCTTGGTACTTGTCTAGAGACGTTATTAGCGAGGTTTCTTAAGAGAAAAAATGAGCGACTCAGTTTCAAAGATAGTTTCTCTCCATGAGTGTTTCACAGCATCTTCTCATCTACAAATACACCCAAATATTTAGATTGCATTATTCTTTGTCAAAGGATTTTTTTAATCTAAAGAGACTATTTACAGATTTACCTTCGTTTACCTTCAGCCTATTTATCAGAAACCACTCTTTGGCTCTTGCATGTAAGGTATTGTTTGAGTTTACTGCACTTTGTAAGTGTTTCTTATGTGTAAAAGTGGTAGAGTCATCAGCAAAACAACTTCCCTCACTCTCCTTGAATATGTTCATAAAGTCTTTAAAATAAATAAGAAACAATATTGGAACCAGAGTGGAACCTTGGGGAACTCCTGTGATTATTGACCGAAAGGAAAAATAAATACCATTACAGTAGACGATTTTCTTTCCATTACTTAGGTATGACAGCACTAGTTTGCAGCTGGAGGGTACTAAATTATACATAATAATAATAATCAGGGTCATGGGTCAGAGTTGTCTATCAATTATGACAGTATCCAGTTACGCCGTAGGTGGAGGAGTAGTAGGGTTTATTACTATTATTATATGCAGTAGGGTTTTGGAGTACTTACTGGCATTTGTATAAAATATCAATTATGTAAGGTAAATCAAACACTTGGTTGAAGTTTCACTATATTTGTAATACTGTAATATAGTATACTGTAATATAGGCTGTAATATATTGTAATCTAGTGAAACTTCAACCAAGTGTTTGATTTACCTTAATTATCATGTTTCACCAAGTGGTATCCACACATACTTTCAACTTAATTATCAATTATGTCTTTGTTTTTGTCCTTTATTCATTTAAATAAGTTGTTCTGCCTAACTAGCTTCGGCTTTCTTTAAAATTTAAGCCATCTTCAGAGGTTTTCATTTCTAAAAATATTACAAGTGAGATGCGTGTTATAAGAGAAGTTGAACTTAACTTGACATAATTGATATTTTATACAAATCCCAGTAAGTACTCCAAAACACTACTAGATATAATATATATTTATATTATTATATTTATATTTTATAACTGGTAATTATGAATATAACTCTTACGAAATTATTATTATTGTTATAATAAGTTTATTAGTGTTTATTTACATGGGTACTTACACAAGTCAGAAAAAAAGTCAATTTTCACAGCGAAAAATACATATTACTATTTGCAAACGCCTTACATCTATAGAAAGCATTATCTTGCAGAAATTGTTTTACTCGTCGTCTAAATTTTACTAAGAGCAGATCTCTTATTCTTAGAGGAAGCAAATTAAAAAATGTTATAATATATAACTTGCGTAATAGAATGTCATGTGGGACGAAATCGAAGGCCTTTCAAAGGTCTCGGAAGCTGGCTAGTAATCCCATTACTAGTAGTAGTAGATCACCATCATCAAATCATTGTAGACAGTGTTCAACTAAATTAAGTATTGCTTAGTTTGTGGATGTTCCTTTTCTGAACCCAAATTGAGTTTTACAAAGTAGGTTGTTTTCCTCGAAGAAAGAATACAATTGATTATAAATTATTTGTTCAAAGATTTTCGATGATATTGGTAGCAGAGCAATAGGTCTAAAATTGTTATAACTGTTACTATCACTACAATCGAAGACCTTAGAAAGGTTTAGGAAGCTGACTAGTAAATATTCACCATCATCAAAGAATTGTAGACAGTGTTCAACTAAGTTTAATATTGCTTCGTTTATGGATTTTCCTTTTCTGAACCCAAATTGAGTTTTACAGAGTAGGTGGTTTTCCTCGAAGAAAGAATACAATTGATTATAAGATATTCGTTCAAAGATTTTCGATAATATTAGTAGCAGAGCAGTAGGTCTAAAATTGTTATAACTGTTACTATCACCACTTTTATGTATAGGTATGATTTTAGCTATTTTTCAGCAATCGAGAAAATGGTTACCTTCAATACACATGTTTATAAGTTTGGTAATGGGTACAACTATATTATTTTTTATACACTTTACATTCATTCCATAGATATCACTACTTTCCGTAGGCTTTAGACTATCAATAACATTTCGGACTGTAACACAAGATATGGGTTGGAAAGAGGACAAAGTAGTACATTCATATAGGTATGATTCTAACCATTATTAAGTTACAGAGGATTTCTTTGTTTTTATCATGGTTTGTTAAATCAAGTCATAATAAAAAATATGCTTACATGTTATGTCGGAATTATCATATTAATTTCACTAATTACACCTAAATGTTTGGACCCCACCTTTTGAATCACCCTGTATGTCAAATTTAATTAAAAACTGTCGAAATCTGCCAAATTTACAATTATAGTTGTCAAAATCTGTTAAATTTTAAACAACTTTCTAAAAGGGTATATTTCCCGACCGAGACATTCAAAATCTATAAAATGCATGGCTTCTGCTGAGAAAATCTGTCAATTTTGCAATTCTGCAATTTTGCATATATTGCCTGAATCTGTTAAATTTTGTCAATTTTTGATATCCCAGTTTTAAAATGTAAACATCTATCAGATTTTTAGTGCAACAGTAACACAACAGTAACAGTTGTGCAAATTTTAGAGCTTCTGCTGTGAAACTCTCTAAATTTTTCAATAGATATTGCCTGAATCTGTTAAATTTTGACAATTTTTGATATCCCAGTTTTAAAATGTAAACATCTATCATATTTTTAAGTGCAACAGTAACACAAAAGTATCAGTAAGTGCAACAGTAACAATTTTTAAGTACAACATACATCAAATTCTCAAATAAAACCGTCGAAATTTGTAAAATTTTCAATTGAAACTGTCAAAATATGTCAAATTCTTAGCTTCAGCTGTGAAACCCGTCCTTTTTTTAATAGATACTGCCAAAATTTGTCTCTAGAAATAAAATTCGCGATTTAGAAATACTTGCATTAGAAACAGAATTATCGCTCAATCAAATATAAGTAAATTCAAACATAGAAAACAATCCTTTTGCAAATATTATCAAACAAGGTTTTGATAAATTTATTGGAACAGGAAATACGATAATAGAGATGGAAAAACTATAAATAATATTAGAACAAAATGCAGAGACAGAAATTTAATAATTTCTAAAGCAGATAAATGTGATAATATAACTATCAAGCAAAAAGAAGAATACATAAATAAAGTCAACAAGTTCATTGAAGATAACAACTTCCACACCAACATGAAAGATCCTCCTGGCACATTTCAAAAAAATCTAATAGAAGCAATGAAGTCAGCAAAATCCATCATTCCGGAAAAGGAAATATTCAAATTTAGTCATGAACCCAAAATCACCAATATTTTATGGAATGTCCAAAATCCATAAATAAGATATTCCAATAAGGCCAGTTGTCTCATATATTAATGCTCCAACATATAAAGTTTGCTGTATGATTAACAAAACTAGAATAGGTGGAGGAATAGTAGGAATTATTAAAACACTTCCAAAAATGATAAATTGTAGATCAAAATATTCAATCAAAAATTCATTAGAATTTATTGAAAACAAACGGCGAACCTTAAAATAAATAAAAATGCAACAATGGTATCTTTCGACGTTAAGAGTATTTTCGCATCTATATCAGTACCCGAACTAAAAAATATAATCAATAAAAATCTACAAATACAAAGCTCAACAAATAATACAGCAGAAATTATAACTTTAGTACACACTTTGTCGGCTTGGTGCTATAGGGTTGCATGTAACATTTTTTTCAATTTTTAGGTGTACAACTTTACAGGACCATATGTTTTCAAGGCAGGACCTTTGGGCTTGTTGAAAGATTAAAATCGGAATATTAAGAACCTGTGATATAAAAAACATCTAATTACAGTGCACAATACATCATTTTCTGTAATAACAAACATATTTAACGTCCTTATTCCCAAATTTATAAATTTTCACATAGAACCTTGTAACATTAAAACGACGACTTGTCTAGACCAAAACTACTTCAGATTTAATAACACATTTTATATTCAGGAAGAAGGCATAACCATGGGATATGCAGAAATATATATGAAGGATTTTGAAGAAAAAATATTCTTGGACAAAAATAAGGCAATAAGCAAAAATGTAATGTTTTGGTGCAGATACGTGGACGATATATTTTGCATAGGAATGGTACAGAGAGACAAGTAGATTCGTCCTTAATAATCTTAAACTCTATAAACACAAAAATTCAATTCACAATGGAAAAACAACAAAATGGCAAAATTAATTTTCTAGACGTAACAACAAAAATTGAACACTGCAAATTAAAATTCTCAATATATAGAAAACCAACGCCAACAGATATAATAATTCCATCTGACTCATACCAATCACAACATATAAAACAATTAGCTCTATATTTATATATACACCGTTTAATTAATATATGAACGGAGGACGAAGATTATAATAAAAAAAAAAAATAATAAAATACCAAGTAATAATAATAATATACTAAATAATATACCAAATTAGTATTAGCAATGGCTTTAATTAGAAATTTATTGATAAAATACTTAAAAGAAAATTACGAACGAATATAATTAAATTTATATATAATGAGGAAATTAGGGAAGAAAAGAATACATATGTTAAATTACCATATGTGACAAACACAAGTAAAAAAACATGTAAAGAATTTAAGAAATATAATATTAAAGCATTAGAAATTAACAAAAATAATATCGGAAAATTTATAATCAATAATGAAATGGAAAATATAGTCAAATTAGATAAATCAGGAGTATATCAAATTAATTGTAAACATTTTGATGGTATATACATGGTCAAACAGGGAGGAACTTTAAAACAAGTACCATGAACATAAAAATGCGATACAGAATTTAATTGGACTAATCCTGTTTGAACCATTGTACCATTGTTTTTGCAATTTTCAGAAAATATAGATAGATTAAACATGTTAGAAGGTATAGATCAAAAAAGCTATTATGGAAGGAAAAAACATAATGAATAATCAAAATGAGCTCTTCCAAGGCAATTATATGTTTATAGCAGGGATTCATTTGAAATGAATGTGTCAATGTGTCATCAATCAAGTCATCAATCAAATTGTAAACATAGTCCTTTGAAAATGGCTGAATAAGTCGAAACACGTGTTAGGAAACTGATCAAATATATGAAACAAAACAAGTGTAATTATACATAATATACATTTATAATAATTTTCATACAACTTCAAGAAGGTTTTCAGCATTGACATTTTACACCATAAACTATTTGGGGCATTATTTGGGGGAATATTTGAGGGCAATATTTGGGGCATATTTGTTGTAAAATGTCTTCGTTAGCACCTTCAACTTTCCTGCTCTTTCTCCATTCGGAAAATTCTTCGTAAGTTTTATCGTATCTATTTTTGGTTTTCGCAAGCAGTAATTCTCGACTCGCTGCAGCAGCTTCATCCAGAATTTTTTGAGAACATTCAGGAGAAACACGTTTATCACTTTTACCTGACATTTTGTTATTTTATTTATTTTGGTGTTCACAAGCGTTAGTACCCAACCATCACAGCATACTTGAAATATGTCATTATGATTTATGAAAATAATTCCGCAAAATTTAATCCTTTTTATTTTAGTATCACGAAAACTATAAAATAACATACGGCCGATATGGATATAATAGACTCGGTTGATTATAAAATCCCGGCTGCGCCTCGGTTTTACAATATCTCAACGTCGTATGTTATATAACCCATTTCGGCCTAATACCGTTATATCTTGAGCGACACACGGCCGATATGCAAATAACAGACTTGGTTGAAGTTTATAAACCTCAGCTACGCTACGCTACGCTCCGTTTCGCCTCGGTTTAAAAACTTCAGTCTGCGTCCGTTATTTGCTGCATATCGGCCTAATGACGTGAATAACTATTTTGTAATACCTCTGTATTATTGACATTTATCAGTACTGTCAGCTTGATCGATATGACAGGCGTAAAGGCCTTGGCCGTTATAATAACGGCCGTGGACGTTATTCAAATGACAACGCAAATTTATGAGCAATAAAGTCTTCATATTCTTTCTCATACCTGCTGCTGCTTTTTTGGGGAAGTAAATCGATTGTGGCAGCATTTGCTTCATTTAGTACATCTTCGGGGATACCACAAAACGAAGAACTTTGCACATCTGACATTATTTTTCTAATTTCACTTTGATTTGTTTGTTTGTATTTGAACCGTTGATGTTGCTATGGTATCAAATTGCGCTTGGATAACTAGTTTATTAATTTTGAAATTTAATATTGATAAATTGACCAGTTTTTGTAATTTAGGTATTACAAAAAGTATCGAACATCATACGGCCGATATGCAAATAACAGGCTTGGTTGAATATAAACCTCGGCTGCGCTCCGCTCCGCTTCGCTTCGCCTCGGTTTACAAACTTCAACCCGCGCCTGTTATTTGCTACATATCGGCCTAATGGCGTTATATACTAATTATATTGTACATTATCTCTGCAGTGTGCTGATCAATTTTTTTTTCTGTTTCCAGATGGGGAGCCTATCAAGCTTCCGGAGAACCTCGAGAGCCTGCCGAGGGCGGACCACTTCCCCACGCAGAGGCACAGGTGGAACACGAACGAGGTGAGTCCGGGCCCTGACCCTTTCAAGATTTTTTTTCGTCCCGGCCGTTATTGCCATTGTCACGGGCAAGCCCCCCGGTAATGGGACGTGCTTTCGCCGTGTTGTTCTCGGGGCGACGTCGTAAAGACGACCCACTGGGGGGCCACCCTTTACGGCCCTTTTAATGCGACACCCCCGCCCGTGATTGCGGAACTCACGGAGTTTCCCCTTTTTAAACCGCAATAAATAAATGTAATGGGACGCGCAGGAGATAAGCAGGTAACCGCACTTATTTTTCGATCCTTAATTGAGAGTGATTGTGTGTACTTAGTTTCTGCGTTTATCGCCACTGTTATAGTCCGTGCCAGATAAGATGTCACTTTTCACATAAAACCGAAGCTTCTTCTCTGTGCTTGCGGACTCGTCAACAGAAATGCAAATGCATATCTTGGAGCATCCAAGATATCACTTTTCACATAAAACCGAAGCCTCTCCTCTATCCTTGCAGACTGGTCAACAGAAATGCAAATGCATATCTTGGAGCATCCAAGATGTTAAAAACCAACCTTCTAATCCTAAAACCTCCTTCTAATTCTAGTCTGTAGGTGACAAGTTAAAAGTAAAACTAAAACTAATCTGTGTAAGTATTTCAAATCAGCGGATAACTATTGGTAACTTAACCAGCTCACATAAATGTCGGTCGTTAAGGTTTTTTTATGCAAAATACTTAATCAATGATTCGATTAATTCAATTGTACGTTTAAGTGGGACACCACAATCATCTTTAGAATACCAGCCTGTTATACTGGCAGTGAACGATAATCAGCACAACAGCTTGTAATTGGCAGTAACTAATTGAATCCCGTTCACATCACGTTTCCCAGGGTGTAGCATTACAACCTCGTTAATTTTTATAGTAAGCCAAACAATTTATTACGCGGGGCTTGTAATAGAGTTGCTGGCGCGGCTCGGATGCAAAAATTGAATCGCGGATGATTAAAACGTCATCGCCGCCGATGATTGATGACGCCCGCTGATAAATGGCGGCCGGGGGATTCCCTGAAAGGGCGCCTTTTATTCGGCGCATCCATTTTTGTGTTTCCAGATTAATGCGCGGCTTCGGCCATATCTGGAACATCGTCCTCCTGCTCTTCCTCCATTCAATAAGCGAAACTTTTTCGTCCTGCTGAAAGAAGTCCGCGCGAATTTATCGCGAAAAATAATTAAGGGGCGCGTGGAAGCGCTGACGCGATGGCTTCTTGTTATCGCCGAAGTTATGATGGAAGGTGGCGAAATTCTTGAATGAATTGTTAGTACGTGTAATTAGCGCGAAATTAATGACTGCCCCGATATCAAGATGTTTTTTGATAAAAAGAGCGCATGAGTAATGATTTTTTTTTGCTACATTTCAACCATTTTTAATAGTATGCTCACATTAAGAAATCGCAAAATGTTGCTCAAATTCAATGAAAAATTAATATGTAAGTACCTACAGTGACGCCGAAAAAAAAAGTAGGACCCACGTAAGTGCAGCATCACATTCAAATATCACATGCATTTATATCATAAGTTTAAGGTTTTATCCATAAATTATAATAATAATATGATATCACTACAGGCCTAGTAGGCCCATGGCTTCTATTATCCATATTATATTTATCCATAAATTACCAGATATATTTTTAAGGTTGTTCTATTATTATTTAGTACTTACTAGTAAACTTTTTTTTTAATTTTATGATTTATTTATTTTATTTCACCTGACTAGTTTTGGTTATATACAACTATCATCAGAGGTTTGTACTCAAACCAATATTTTCAAAAATCTCCAATATTGACTAGAATTCAATTGTAATGTTGACAAAGTGTACACTTTTTTTTGTAAACCTATACAAATGTTGGAAAACTGGACAAGGGGCGCAAATAGCTGATTAGCATTGATACTGACACCGATAATTTCAAATAAATGTTTATACATCTTGAATTCACTTGAAATGTAATTTTTTTAATTTGATATATGTCAAATAAAAAAAAAATACATTTCAAGTAAATTCCAGATGTATAAACGTTGAATACAAACCTCTGATGGTGGTTGTATATAACCGAAACTAGTCAAGCGAAATAAAATAAATAAACTTAAAATTAAATAAAAATTTAAAAAATTACCAGTAAGTAATAAATAATAATATAACAACCTTAAATTTATATCATAATTGCATTAGACATATCAATGTGATGCTGAATTTACATGTGTCCCATTTTTTAGGCGTCAACTGTACATTGAGTTCAAACTAGCTCCAAAATCTCCTAATTAATCCTAATATATTGACTAAATTTCCTCAACTGTGCAATTCAATTGTAATGTTGACAAAGTGTACACTTTATTTCGTAAATCTATACAAATGTTGGGAAACTGGACAAGGGGAACAAATAGTTGCTTGGCATTGATAGTGACACCGAAAAAATCTCAAATTAAAATGCTGCATTTGCGGATGTTTTTGGTAAATTCATACAAAACTCAATGATACATGCTTGAGCTTGAGTTATAAAATACCCTGAATTTTCCAGTTTTTTCAGGATCATATAATTATTGTTTCAGATATTATGTTAATGATGTTGTATTATAAAATTAAACATAAAATCCAAATTCATTACTTTAATAATATTTTCTTATCACTTTCAAAACTCTAAACTTGTATGATACACGTGAATAAAGCAATTTTATTCACTTATACCATAAATAGCTATATCACTTTCAAAACTTTATTTATTTTTTATTTTCCACTACAATGTTTCGCCACACTGTGGCTTCTTCTGGTGAAGAATCTTGATATTGATTAATTAAAGTTTACGGTTATATTTGATTTTGTTAATGTTTTCAATTTTTGATTGTGTCGCGAAACATTGTAGTGGAAAATAAAAAATAAATAAAGTTTTGAAAGTGATATAGCTATTTATGGTATAAGTGCATAAAATTGCTTTATTCACGTGTATCATACAAGATTTTTTCCAATTCGTTATCTGAATTGAAGAATTTGCGTGAAGTATCACTTTCTCAGGTGACAAAAATTTCAATGATAGTGGGAATTTACCTATTTTTTTACTTTATTCGCGTTGTCAATGGTTTAAGTGAATAAAGTGAAAATGTAAACATTTTATTTACCCATTCGATTAAAGTGGTTTTAACGATGAGATTCAATATAGGTACATAATGAGCATTTTAATAATGCGAATTGGAAAAGGAAATTATTATTAAAGTAATGAATATGGACTTTCAAAACATAACGGCCAAATCTATTGATTTATAAAATCCAAATTTCCAAACAAACAAAAATAAATGGCCAATATGTTGCTAAATGCAAATATACAGGGTGTTGTATAACAGATCTGCAAAATGAAATGACGTATGCAGGATTATATTCTAAGTTGAAATGAGAGAATAAACTTTTTACAAATTTCCTCTCGTTTTCGAGTTTACACAGTTTAAAAATTAGTTAAAAAACATAATAATTTATCAAAAATAATATAGGCGTTGGAATGAAAATTTCGAACAAAATCATAACAAATACTTATAAGAATTCAAAAATGTACGGATACATCCCGAGTTAAATGATTTGATGTAAAGATGTATGCACTTCCAGCTATAACAATTTAATATTGTAAAAATTGGAATATGGATTTGGGAATTATTTTTGCGGACAAGTGGAGACCGGTTTCGACCTAATCGGGTATCATCAGTTCAGCGAGTCAGAATTTACGATTCCCAAATGCACATTCCAGTTTTTACAACTTTAAATGGTTATACCTGAAAGTGCATAAATCTTTACATCAAATTATAAGAACTGTTCAAAGCGGTCGCCTTGGCAACGAAAACAAGTTTGGCAACGAAGAAGTCTCAACGAATGAGTTTTGCGAAAATCTATCAAATATTTGTTTCAATTACATCAATTCAGTTTTCATTTTAGTTGATTAGGTCAATTTGATTTATTTTAGTACTATCAGTGCACACTACATATCATAGTTATATGCCACATTCAAAATTTCTTAAATATTTATCATCTTTAAAAGTGTCATTAATAATTCTTATAATAACAAAAACACAGATATTTAGGTAATAGTATACAGGGTGCCCCACGCAAGTCATTGATAAAATGTTTATGGAATTCCTGATGAATATTTTTTAAATCGTCTATTTGAAGCAAACATTTGGGACATTATTTTTTATCTCAACAACTACTAAAGATAAGTCTTAACAAAATATGTTCAGAATTGAACGAGCAATCTGAATATATAAAAATATGCAGGTTATTATATATAAAAAACAAAAATTGGCCACTTCTAGTAGAACCGGAAGTGATATAAACATGTACGTATTTTACTTTTGAAGCTCACGATGAACCATGTTTGTGTGAATTTTGTCAATTTTTTATTTCATCAGGAACCCCATAAACTTTGAACCAACGACTTGCGTGGGACACCCTGTATGCTATAGAAAAATCAGTATAAACAAGCAAAAAATGATTACTGTCAATTTACTCAATAATTCTGTCAAAATGATATCAATAATTACTGCCATTTATTAACACTATAATATAAAGCCTTATACCGAAAGGTAGAAAGGAGGTTGATCAAATAAATAAAAATAAATAAATAAAATATAATCACTACTCAATTGATATGAATGTATCAATATTCCGTTAAAAATTCAATGATTACCTTCAATTAACTAATTATTTTTCAAAATTTAATCATTCCGTTTAAAATTCAAATGATTATTAGTTTTCCAATTTTATCAATCTAAATAATGAGTTTTAATGAGTTCTGTCAAAATATCCATTGTTCTGTCACAATTTCAATGTTCACTGTCAAATAGATAATTATTTTTATCAACATCATTATTTTGTAAAATATTCAATTATTCTGTTAACATTTCATCAGTTCAAAATTTAATCATTCCGTTTAAAATTCAAATGATTATTCGTTTTTCAATTTTATCAATCTAAATTTTAATGAGTTCGGTCAAAATATCCATTGTTCTGTCACAATTTCAATGTTTACTGTCAAATAGTTAATCATTTTTATCAACATCATTATTTTGTAAAATATTCATTTATTTCTGTAAACATTTTGATGATTTCAATCAAAATTTCAATAATTACTGTAAATTTTTTCAATTATTCTGTTAAAATGTCAATGATTACTCTTCTTTTAGCAATAATTTCATGGTAGTAATGGTTTCATGGTTACTATCAAATATCTACGTATTTGTTAAAATTTCATCATTCTAACAATAAATGATAAACATTAATTTTTCATTTAGTTCTATCAAAATTTTCGCGAAATTTGCCAAAATATCAATTATTCTGTCCAAATTTCACTGATTAGTGTCAAATAGATCATTACTTTGGTCATCGTCTAATTTATTCGGTTTAATAGGTATTCAATTGTTTCTGTCAAAATTTTGATTATTTCAAAATGATTACTGTCGATTGAGATGGGTCATCCGATATAAAATTTTCGATAAGTGCTTATTGGTGTGGAGGGGGGAACTGACACACATGTCAATAGTACCTCAAAAGATGTATTAAAAAAATCCCCTTAAATTAAAAATTGGCATGTTTCAGAAATTTTTCATTTTGCCTTTTTTTTTCTGAGAAATCCGAGGTGCGTACTTTTAATAATAATAATAATAATAATACTAACAATAATAATAATAATACTAACAATAATAATAATAATAATAATAATACTAACAATAATAATAATAATAATAGTGACACTAATAATAATAATAAGTTTATTCATGCTTATGCCAAGGTTTACACAGGTCAGTAGGGTTAAAAATATGTGTTTACATATAGAATTTTTTTTCTTTAAGCCTTCCTATGTCTGCTGCTATGGCTAATTAACGTCGTCGAAGATCGAACTACGATACTTATCAAAAATCCTATATTAACTGGAACACTATATCTCGTATCTATAGTCCGTACTTGAGTATAAGTTCGACTCAAATCGTATATTTGGTTGCTTATTTTCTATATACGTTTATGCAGCAAACGCAACCAAATATGCGACTTGAGTCGAACTCAAGCTCAAGTACGTACTATAGATACGGGCCCAGAACACTGAACACTGGTTGAGGTGTAAAATACAAGAAGGAATATTTCAACAAATATTTCTTAAACATTAAATCGTAATTTCTAAATTTTATATAAACTGAAAAAAATTGGATTTGGTAGAAACTACAAATAATTTTATAAAATATAGAAATATTCTATAAAGCATTATACATTTTGTATCTGAATTCTGACATGGTTAAAAGAAAGTTTGAAGTTAAGAGTCTTACAAGTGTTTTATAACAAGTACATTTTCTTACTCAAGTCTAACCAAACATAGCCTTGAGTTTTATTATAAAATTAATTTTTAATAATAACAATATAATAATATAACATGAGTTATGATTCCTTTAAAATTTAAAAATATTTAATAGAGATTTTAGTTAAATATATATTCTCTGTATTACGATTATTAAAATCATATCACCTATAAATAAATAACATCAGCAAAAACTAACATCATAAAAAATACTTAACCTTACCTAGCCTAACCTAAATTTCATCTTCATTCATAATAATTTAAATAATAAAGATAATTTAAAGTCTGTTATCAAACATTATGATTCCGAGGTGGCTACGGTGGTTATAGATTTTTAAAACTCACAGAAGTTGAATTAAATTACTAGAAACATAATTTCAACAATTCTACAAACATGAAAATATTCTATATAAAATTACCAAAGTGAAAATCTAATAAAAATCAATTATTAAGGAATTATTAGGAGTGGTTATTAAAGAATCTAAGCTCCTTCAAAACTGATTATATTATACAAATATCATAAAAGCTGGTAGTAGAGACCTTTCAAATTTTTAGACAGAAAAGCGAAAAATTCTATTAAACTTTATAACAAATAGAAGTGTTTTATATACAGAGCATTCAAGAAAGTGGTGTCCACTTTTACAATGAATACTAATAGATGGCACTGTTCAACATGCAAAATAAATACCTCTTACCACATTACTGAAATGTATCCTAGGATACAAGAAAAATCATATAACCAGATTTAACCTAATTTACAATTTACATTGACACTGTTTTGTTATGTTGCCATATGTCACAAATATTTTATTATTATTTCCATCTGTTGACACTAAATGGAAAAGTGGACACCACTTTCTTGAATGCTCTGTAAAATGAAAGAAAAATATTTGTTAACTATTTAACGCAATTCCATAAATTCTTAAAAACGTAAAGAATTGCAAAAATCTTTAAACTCATAAATTCATTAAAACTAAAAAAATAAATTTTAGCAACTAGATGTAAATATTCAATATAAATACATACAAAGAAAAATTCCATTCAAAATTTGTTAAATATACAGGGTGTTTTATAATAGGTGTGCAAAAATGATATAACGTATGCAGGATCACATTTTATGTCGAAATGAGAGAATAAACTTTTTAATTTACAATTTACAGTTTACATTGATACTGTGTTGTGATGTTGCAATATATGACAAATATTTTATGTCAAGAGTTCCATCTGTTGGCTCTAAATGGAAAAGTGCACACCATTTTCTTGAACGCTCTGTAATATCAAGAGAAAATATTTCTTAAATATTTATCGCAATTCCATTCATTCTTAAAAACATAAAGAACTGCATAAATCTTTTAACTCATAAATACAATAAAACTATAAATAAAATCAGCAACTAAATGTAAATATTTAAAATAAATACACACATAGAAAAATTCCATTCAAAATTTCTTAAATGTACAGGGTGTTTTATAATAGGTGTGCAAAAATGATATGACGTATGCAGGATCACATTTTATGTCGAAATGAGAGAATAAACTTCTTAATTTACAGTTTACAGTTTACATTGACACTGTTTTGTGATGTTGCAATATATCACAAATATTTTATGTCAAGAGTTCCATCTGGTGGCATTAAATGGAAAAGTGGACACCACTTTCTTGAATGCTCTGTAAAATCAAGGAAAAACATTTGTTAACTATTTATCGCAATTCCATAAATTCTTAAAAACATAAAGAACTGCATAAATCTTCTAACTTATAAATACAATAAAACTATAAATAAAATCAGCAACTAAATGTAAATATTTAATATAAATACACACAAAGAAATATTCCATTCAAAATTTGTTAAATGTACAGGGTGTTTTATAATAGGTGTGCAAAAATGATGACGTGTGCAGGATCACATTTTATGTCGAAATGAGAGAATAAACTTTTTAATTTACAATTTACAGTTTACATTGACACTGTTTTGTGATGTTGCAATATATCACAAATATGTTATGTCAAGAGTTACATCTGGTGGCATTAAATGGAAAAGTGGACACCACTTTCTTGAATGCTCTGTAAATTCAAGGGAAAGCATTTCTTAAATATTTATCGCAATTCCATAAATTCTTAAAAACATAAAGAACTGCATAATTTTTTTAACTCATAAATTCAATAAAACTAATAATAAAATCAGCAACTAAATCTAAATATTTAATATAAATACACAAGAAAAATTCCATTCAGAATTTCTTAAATGTACAGGGTGTTTTATAATAGGCGTGCAAAAATGATATGATGTATGCAGGATCTTATTTTATGTCGAAATGAGAGAATAAGCTTTTTAATTTACAGTTTACAGTTTACATTAACACTCTTTTGTGATGTTGCAATATATCACAAATATTTTATGTCAAGAGTTCCATCTGGTGGCATTAAATGGAAAAGTAGACACCACTTTCTTGAATGCTCTGTAAATTCAAGGGAAATCATTTCTTAAATATTTATCGCAATTCCATAAATTCTTAAAAACATAAATAACGGCAAAAATCTTTTAACTCATAAATTCAATAAAACAAAAAAAAATTAGCAACTAAATGTAAATATTCAATATAAATAGACGCAAAGATAAATACAATTCAAAATTTCTTAAATATATAGGGTGTTTTATAATAGGGGTGCAAAAATGATATGATGTATGCAGGATCACATATTATGTCGAAATGGGAGAATAAACTTTTTAATTTACAATTTACAGTTTACATTGACACTGTATTGTGATGTTGCAATATATCACAAATATTTTATGTCAAGAGTTCCATCTGGTGGCATTAAATGGAAAAGTGGACACCACTTTCTTGAATGCTCTGTAAATTCAAGGGAAAGCATTTCTTAAATACTTATCGCAATTCCATAAATTCTTAAAAACATAAAGAACTGCAAAAATCTTTTAACTTATAAATTCAAAAAAACTAAAAAATAATTTATAACTAAATGTAAATATTCAATATAAATACACACACACAGCAAAATTCCATTCAAAATTTCTTAAATGTACAGGGTGTTTTTTAATAGGTGTGCAAAAATGATATGACGTATGCAGGATCACATTCTAAATCGAATTGAGAGAATAAACTGTTTACAAGTTTTTTATCGTTTCTGGGTTAACTGAGTTTAAAAATAAAGTTGAAAGAATAATTAATTTATCAAGAATACATAGGCTAGACTGGCGATGGCCAGAAATATGGGATATTTTGTACATCTGTTCCGTTTTCGTGATATTGATTGATTATGTGGTGGCCATAATCAATTAATATACCAATTTATATTTGTTTATATGTATGATGTAACAGATTGTAACAAATCTGATGCCATTAGGGTCCGGACTCACGACTGTGTATAAAAACACTTTCAGCGCTCGCTGCCAAAAAAACAAAGATGAAAAATTCGAGGGTCCCGACCGGGAGCCGGGAAAAATCACCTCCACATTTAATTAACCCCGAGGAATTTCCGCCCTCCATTGCGCCGCATTTTCCCCGCTTATTTCCGTTATAAATCAATCGGCGCGAATGGGGCTGGTGGCCGGAATAAATGGCCCTAAAGGGGACCCCGCTCGCGGTCCCATTGTGTCCTCCTCCACCCACTTTCTTTATATATGTGTACGTGTGAGTGTGCCCGCTCGCAAGTGTGTGTGTTTATAAAGAAAGCTTAATAAAAAATATATATCCTCCCGCGGAAAGTGCGGCGATTCATCATCCCCGAAGGGGGGTGCCATCGGCGATTCGCCGCCGCCGCCGCCGCCTCCAGTCCCCGCCAGGAATAAATAACTTTTATTTTTCCGAACGCTCAGTTCGAACATTTATGGCCGTAATTTATGGGATTTTATAATTCGCCGGGGCGCCTTTTTAAAATATGCGCCCCGTCAGTGCGATCTCACTTTTATTGTCGGGGATCGGTTTCACTTTTCAATTGGGGCGCGAGGGGTGGAGGCCGCCGGGGACGTCGCCGCCGAGACTTTTATTGTTCGTGACGATCCATTGTCAACTTTCCACCGATAAAAGGTGAGCGCCACTGAATTGAGCGGGCGCGGATTTATTATTCAAATTCGCGCAGATTGAACGCAAGCCCCTTTTATAAAATTACATCTACATTCTTTGAAATCATGAGCGACAGATACCATGATTATTTACCCAATCAAACACTGGGAAAGTGGGAAGCGTGTAAATAATTTAAACCCATAAATCTGTGTTTTCTTGTACTAACCCATGATTTGCGTTCTCTAACCAACACATTACCAATAGCAAAGTAGCTTGGGAATGATCATGTGTAGTTGAATAAGTACTAAATACGATCGTAAGTCACGAGCCAAAAATAATCGGCAAATCATGTAATAATTTCACTATAAAAACGACGATTAATTAAATAATAACAATTTATAAATGTATCGGAGCGTTACAAAGGTGATGATAGCGAACCACCGATGGAAGATGTAGACAAAAATGTATCTGACAATGATTATTTTGGCCCGTTTGCTTTGGAGGCCGCCCATTATTTCCTCTTTGCGCCGACGACAGTTCATTTTTGCCTTCGCCACTCGAGAAATTCACTTTGAAACCGCTCCGGCGTTGTTTTTAATGTGTAATGCGCGCGTAATGGCTCACATCAAGCGACGCTTTCAGCTCCATAAACTTCGAGTAATCAGCGACACGCACTCGCCCGCAATTTCGCAAGAATTTCGCGTCGTCTAACTTGTGTAATTTAGAGGGCTCGGACGAATTGGACGTCTTCTTCGTCTGCGGAATGCGGCGAATAGTTATGGCGCCCTTTGAGCTGGGGGCAAACTTTGCGCCGCAAACTCGGGCCCTTTAATCGTCCAATTATTCAACCGTGCCGATTCACAAATGTGTACACAATTATTAAGCATACAAAACAAACATTTTTTTTTATAGTAAATCGAGTTCTAAGTAACTAATTCAAGCTCACAACAATTTAATATTTGCTGACACTTAAAATATGCTTTAAAATATGTAACAATATATAGGGTGTTACATTTAAAAACATGTTTTGTCTTTAAATAACTTTAAAACCTGATATTTGTTGTATTTTGAACCAGGGGTGGACTGCCAAATTTTGAACAACCGGCTCGCTAAGCAAAAAAATCTTCATTTATTTTTGTACAGTATAAAATATATAATATATACAGGGTGTTAATACTAAGTTGTAACACCCGAAAATGGCAGTTAGAACTCATTGAAACAAACAACTTTTCTTAGTTAAACTTTTTGAATTGGAGCCCAAGTTCATATATATTGGCGTTCTTTGTTTTTCAAAAAATCGTCATTACTCCCTTATTTTAAGAAATATTTAAAAAATACAAAATCGTTCAACATGCGCTATCGGTTCTCTAAAACATATGTATTTACAATTATTTTCTATTTTATCGAATAACAAAATGGCGACCGAAGAAAATTTTCGAAACAAGATTTTTTGGAAATCACTCGATTGATTTTTTAAAATAAAACATTTGTGAAATCCTTAAACTATATTGTAACATTTGTCTCTCTCTGGCATCAACTGTCACGAGCCTTATCCTTTTTTAGCTTTTATGCGAATGTATAAATCTTATATCTTATATCTATTATCTTATAACTTTCTTTCTTTCCTAATCTTTCCTTTTTTTTCTCTTTTGGGTGTTGAGGTGTAATTCTATTTTTTATAGAATTTTATCCATTCCTTTCTGTTGCATGTTAGTTCCTTTACTTGCTTCCAAGTATTCCCATTTTTCTGCAGCGTTTTGCTTATTGTACCATTCCATGTTTCCTGTGGTCTTCCTCTTGCTCTCTTCCCGTTTGCTCTTGCCTCTCATACTTGTTTAACTTGCCTCTCTTCTCAGTGTGTTTATGTGCCCTAAGCATCTGAATTGTTTCTCTTCTAATTTCTTAATCATCTTATAACTACCTTGGTTCATACATCCTATGTGAGCATTAATTTTTTTATGTTATGTCCTCTACTTTTCTTTAATTGAATTACTTTGAACATAGTGAATCCTCCCATTCAATTCTAGTACAAGGTAAATTAAATTTGTGTTCAAACATGCAATAAATAAGTGATTTATTAAATGTTATAGTTGGTTCTAGATATTCAGGCGGTGCAATTTGCCTGGCAGAAGTTTCTTTGGCGTTAAACTCATCGGCTCATGTGTCCCTTTGTTATCTAATTCTCTACCTGCTAGTGCACAGGCAGCCCCCAAATGTATCTCGATGCTTCACATTTTCGTAGGCGACATATTTGTCTAAACGTCGTTCGGCGTCTAAACCGGCTATCATGTTACATTGCCGGGTGCCATTAATAAATGATGCGTGCGCTTGCAAGGGGAAGGTCTGAGCATTTTGCATCATTCACCAAACCGAACTACGGAAAATATCTTGTTAATTGTGTTGCATAACTAAAATGTCACGAAATATTTAAGTAATGTTATAAACAATCGATCACGCGACTTTAACATGAGCGACGATTGATTTGACAGGATTTAATGCTCTATACTCTTGTGTCTCTGTTGTCAACACACCTACATCAAATTTTATGTTCAATTTTAGGTATAACAAAAATAGTTTACGAAATTATCCTCCGACATACCACGCAACCTGAATAAATTAGTGGCTATTTAATGTTTCATTTTGCACTGGCAATTTCATTAGATTATAAGTTGTAAATTTGGCATGGTTAAACTACATTCACAACCACTCAATCTATAATTAACGTAAAATTTGGTTCTTCCAAAACAAAGTTCTTCACAACGGCTAAATTAGTACTTAATTTTTGCTGCAACTACAATAAGTGCAAACCAATTATTGCTCTATACAATGCCAACAAATAATGGAGTAAAACAAATTTTAAAGTTTTACCCATGGCATAGCAAAAATGTGCGCCCTTGTCAAATTACATCAATAAATCAAACACGAAGGATTAGATCTTTTATTAATTTCAACATAAAATTTGCAATGTAAGGCTTACGGCAATATTGGGGACATTAGAACAAGTACAAATAGTAAATATCTAGAAATGTACTTTACGTGCGTTTATAGATGCTAATTGATCGATTATACCGTGCGACCAAAAATTATTTTCATCCAAGAGGGCTTGGGCTGAAAAACGTAGGGCTCGGTTTAGATCACAATTATAAGGGGACGATATATCTAACCAAATCTTGGTTAAAATTGTGTCTAACACATGACGTGCCAAACTGATGAATTTTAAGCTAAGCTGTATGGCTTTGAAACGCACAGTATGAGCAAAATTTATTTTTTTCTGTTTTTTCTCGTTCTTCACTCAAAATAGCAAGATCCGATAATCTTGATGGGCCAATGAAGCTCTTAAATAAGATATAATCTGTTTAAGTTTACTGATCTTTCACAACTTTTTGAAAAAGACACGGTGAGCATACTTTGAATAGCAATTATTGGATTTCGAAAAACTCTTCATCTCCATATTTAACAATAAAAATAAGTAGTTCTTCAGGTTTTGAAAGAATTAGGTTTTTCCTACTACTAAGTAAAGTTCTGTTGTCTACTATTTCATTGTACCGTTGCGGGCATGTTTCAAAATTCCCCTTCTGATGCAAAAACATTACAATAGGACTTTTTAAATGTTGATGTGACAATAAATGTCTGACTTTTCACCGACTTGATATTATAAAAATTAAATCTGTAACTACTCAACGTATTTCGACAAAATTGAATAAAATATTGTATGAAACACGTAAGCCAAGGATGTTTTTTCAAAAACATCCCCTTAGCTCACTTGTTATATAAATAAATATTAATTCACTGGCGGATTCAAGAACATTTTATTTCACTTGTAGATAAACAAATGTTTATGATGTTTGCTAAGAGCTGTTTGCTGAAGTATAAATCCAATCAAATTCGTGTATCTGTAGTCACGTGTGCGACAATATCCAATCAAAATAACATTAGACTGATTACTACCCATGGATAGTTTTCACTTAAAAACCCTCCGCTTTCGGCGTCGGGTTGTTGCAAAGCAATGTGCTTTCGAAAACTCTAATTGAACTTAAATAAACTGTACCTTACTATTGGGTTATTACTACAGATAATTAAATGGTGATAGTTGTATTGAGTCAGTAAAATCTAACAATAATAGCAATGTGAAAGTAATGTACTTAAATATAATACATTTAACTACTTGCTGCTTCATTTGTGTTTCATTTCAACAGCAATAGTTGATCCTAAAATAATTCACCAATGTTATTTTTGCTGTTAAAAACTTTTTCACGACATTAATTTGTGCTTGTTTAAAAACCTTATTAGCCTCCATCAGATATACCGAGTGATTATTATTTATCTAGTAAATCTTGTTTTATCAAATGATGAAAATGGAAATACTGCCATTTTTTTTAAATCACGCATGATATCGATGAGATTCTATTATTGCTTGTAAGTTTTAGATTACTGAATTATTTACAGTTCATAAGTATTTTTTTTCTTCTGCAACTTTTGCAACAATTAAAATTTTAATGGTTTTTTTCATATTGCGAAAACTAAATTTAAAATTTTATTTTCGGGTTTGATAAAAACTTATAACATGTATCAGTAGCAAAAACAATTCGGAATACTAATTATTTCTTTAGAAATTGTATTCATCAAAATGCTATGTCACTGCATAGTTTCTACGTTTTTGATGCAAGGTGCTTTTTAGGAGAAATATTTCTCAATGATAATTAAAATTTATTTAGATAGCTTCCAAAAATATTAATCTCGTCTTGTTAATGTTTTAGTTCCACAAAAACCCTGCATGTGTTCATGTATACTGGCCTAAATGATGAGATGATAAATATGAAAAAAACATTGAAAACCTAATTTTTGCAAAAGTTACAGATAACAAAAAAAAACATGTCCTTTAAGTGTTTCAGTAATCTAAAACTAACTTGCAGTAAAAATATATCAATGATATCTCACGCGATTTCCGAAAATTAGCATTATTTCAATTTTGATCATTTTGAAAAACTAGATTTTCTGGGTAAGTAAAAATTACTCGGTACATCTGATAGACGCTAATACGGTTTTTAGACAAGCACAAATTAATGCCGTACATTTTTTATTTTTTTTGTAAATCAGTAATAATGAAAATGCCCAATACGATACCGACTTTTTGGAGGTCACTGTATATAATATATTTATGATCAAGCGGATTGTCACAAATTTAAATTATTAACGAATTCATTTTTATCAATAAATAGTTTCCCAGAAGAAGACAAAAATTAAGAAATTAGAAAAATCTAAAAGAAATCAAAGGATTTATTATATGTATATATGTACCTATTGTGTTAAGAAAATAATTACTCTAAATATGTTCATCAAATCTGGAATCAACTACATTCTCCAGATATGAAGAAATTGTTTAGTTCAATTGACTCTTAAGTATAGGCAACACAAGTTACCAGATTTTACGTTTTTAGCGCGTGTGTGAATCACTCACACATCTAAGTTGCGCACGCACAATATTGCACTGGAGATAGCTGCCCCACATAATTCACCCTGACGTTTCACTCCGCCTACTGCGTTTGAGAGGGGGCGTTAAAATCTTCCCTTAGACAAGTCGGTATGTTTGCCACATTTTTAAGAAAATTATTGTACTCCGGTCTTATTACTATATATTTATAAACCTGATATATCAGATTATTTTACTCTTATTTGTATTCGCAGTAATCTTTCCAGTTTCCTGTTTATGAACATGCAAAACAAATTTAATACTTTCGCGAAACTTACATTTCCGCTCCCGCATGAGTTTCGGCGTTCTGCGTTTATTAGATGACGGCAAGAAAAAAATCCCATCGCACATCCATCCTCATTCGAAAATAAGACCGGAACGCCTACGTGTATCCGCGCCAGCTATCGCCCCCATCCACCTCGCAATCTTCGCCCCCGCGGGGTATGTAAGTTTGATGGATTACCATCTCATATTGCAGCTCCATCCGCCCAAGTCGGGGGGCCCCTTCAAGTGCCGGGCTGACACCCCGTGAGAAATGGAGGGCCCCATATTGTTTTGGGCCGCAGGTCGGGGATGAATGAAAAATCGGTCCCGCGTGCTCCTCCCCAATTGAATCACGGCAGAGGCGGAAAATCGAATAACCGTCGCGACACTGTTCTACATGAACACGAATGGGGGAGCGATTTAAAATGTATGGGGATGAAAATTGCAGGATATTGAAAGTTTACAATGGGGTGTTTTAGTGCGGCCGTGATCGCACGAGGAGTTTGCAAAGCGGCGCGATCCGGAAGTTCGACTCTTATATTGATGCTGCCATCGGAAGTATCTACTCACGAGTAGGCAGTGGAATTGTCGGGAAATGATCCAACTTCGTCCGTGAAAATTTTATACCAGGTGACGTCTGGCATCATAATTATCAAGCTTATTCACTCATGAATGGATGTTTCACAAAAACCTTGTAAAAGTCAATAGTACCACTTATGATATCAAGGAAATAAAGTATCTTTATGGCTCCAGGGCAATAAAGTAATTTAAATAAAGTACCACTTTATGATACCAATTGATTCGATGTGCAATTTAGTATTTGAGAAAATATGTTGGCCTTTTATACCTCTTGGGATTTGTACCTAATCTAGAATTGGAAAATTGCCATGAAAAGCATACTTTTCTCGTAAACTAACACAAAGAAACTAAAAACGATTTGTATGGAGAAGTGGTCAACAACTATTTTGATGGTTTCGAATAAAATTTTCGACAAAAAAAAATCCAACGGCGTCAAATCGCAGCACAAAGGCGGCCAATTGTGCACAAAGATGCACAAACAAATTGTGCACAAAGTGCACAAAGATCGAATGTTTGATGGGCTGTATGGCATGTCGCTGCATTCTGTTAAAATATGTAACAATAGAACCAAAGATGAACCAAAGATGATCCAAGTTCATGTCCTCAATTTCTGGCCACAGAAAGTCTGTTAACATGCCTTTTCGTTGACCGTAACGACGTTTCCATCATCATATGATTTAAAAAAAGCACTAATTGGCCCACCCTACACACTTAGAGATTGCCTTAATGTTTATATTAAAAAAAAATACGATATTAAAAATATGAAACGAATAGTTATGTTTATTGTTATTTGCTCTCCAAATAATCTTCAAATTTAAATTATTACATACATTAATCTTCACTCAAGTAAGTTCCAAATGAATTGTTACATCTTATGCTTTATATGATATAACCAATTTCAGGCGATGCATTTACTCGAGGTACATTAGAAAAATCGAAATTAAAGTTTTCCACTGTAATTCACTTTAAACTGTCGCTAATCGGCGAAAGTCAACTACTGGCGAGTGCTTTCATCTTTTGTGCCAACCCAATTTCCAAGTCGCCTCTTCACGAGCGGCGTCGGAACAGGAAAAACTGCCCGAATTTCCTGTCGACGTCCCACAGGGGACGGGCTGGGGCTACAGGAAAAACAAAAGCCTGCGGGACGCCGTCCCACGCGGCGTCCGGCGTCGTGCGGGGGCGTCGTATCGATTACATCCGGGACGCCCGTGACCCCCGCGCATCCAGCTCTTCAGGGTCGGCAGCGTACCGTACGATGGCCCGACGTACAGGACGACGTACAGGTACGCTTTTTGCAGTTTTCTGTGAAAATCATACAATTCTCTGTGAAAATCATACAATTCTCTGTGAAAATCTTACAGTTTTCCATGAAATCGTCACGATTTTCTGAGAATTATTAGATTTTCCACGAATTATGAGATCTTCCATTCTTCTATGAGAGAAAATCATACAATTTTATGTGAAAATCATACAATTTTCTGTGCGATTCATACAGTTTTCCATGAAATCGTCACGATTTTCTGCGAATTATTAGATTTTTTACGAATTATCAGATCTTCCACGAACTAAGAGATTTCTCCATGAATTATGAGATTTTCCACGAGATTATATAATTTTCTATCGAAATTGTGCCCATATAAGTAGGTAAAACAGTAACAGTAATTATGAGATTTTCCATCGTGTCTACGAGTGTTGTGTAGGAGAAAATCAGACACATAACTTTCTGCATTGACATGTATGGGTTAACTATAACTGATATTTTTGAAAATTTATTATTTGCAAATTTGATATTACATTCGTGTACAGTACACCTGAAACTATTACTCCTGAAAATTTGACAAAGTTTCAGTATTAATTAAGGGAGAAAATCAGACACATAACTTTCTGCATTGCCAAGTATGGGTTAGCTATTACTGAAATTTCTGAAAATTAATGATGTGCAAATTTGATATTACATTCGTGTACAGTACACCTGAAACTATTACTCCTGAAAATTTGACAAAGTTTTAGTATTAATTAAGGGAGAAAATCAGACACATAACTTTCTGCATTGACAAGTATGGGTAACCAATTACTGAAATTTCTGAAAATTTATGATGTGCAAATTTGATATTACATTCATGTACAGTACACCGGAAACTATTACTCCTGAAAATTTGACAAAGTTTCAGTATTAATTAAGGGAGAAAATCAGACACATAACTTTCTGCATTGACAAGTATGGGTTACCAATTACTGAAATTTCTGAAAATTTATGATGTGCAAATTTGATATTAGATTCGTGTACAGTACACCTGAAACTACTACTCCTGAAAATTTAACAAAGTTTCAGTATTAATTAAGGGAGAAAATCAGACACATAACTTTCTGCATTGCGAAGTATGGGTTAACTATTACTGAAATTTCTGAAAATTTATTATTTTTAAATTTGATAATAGATTCGTGTACAGTACACCTGAAACTACTACGCCTGAAAATTTAACAAAGTTTCAGTATTAATTAAGGGAGAAAATCTGACACATAACTTTTTGCATTGACGAGTATGGGTTAGCTATTACTGAAATATCTGAAAATTTATTATTTACAAATTTGATAATAGGTTCGTGTACAGTACACCTGAAACTACTACTCCTGAAAATTTGACAAAGTTTCAGTATTAATTAAGGGAGAAAATCAGACACATAACTTTCTGTATTGCCAAGTATGGGTTAGCTAATACTGAAGTTTCTGAAATTTTATGATGTGCAAATTTGATATTACATTCGTGTACAGTACACTTGAAACTATTACTCCTGAAAATTTGACAAAGTTTCAGTATTAATTAAGGGAGAAAATCAGACACATAACTTTCTGCATTGCCAAGTATGGGTTAGCTATTACTGAAATTTCTGAAAATTTATTATTTGCAAATTTGATATTAGATTCATATAAAGTACACCTGAAACTACTACTCCTGAAAATGTGACAAAGTTCCAGTATTAATTAAGGAAGAAAATCAGACACATAACTTTCTGCAATTGACAAGTATGGGTTACCTATAACTGAAATTTCTGAAAATTTATGATGTGCAAATTTGATATTAGATTCGTGTACAGTACACCTGAAACTACTACTCCTGAAAATTTAACAAAGTTTCAGTATTAATTAAGGGAGAAAATCAGACACATAACTTTCTGCATTGCGAAGTATGGGCTAACTATTACTGAAATTTCTGAAAATTTATTATTTTTAAATTTGATAATAGATTCGTGTACAGTACACCTGAAACTACTACGCCTGAAAATTTAACAAAGTTTCAGTATTAATTAAGGGAGAAAATCTGACACATAACTTTTTGCATTGACTAGTATGGGTTAGCTATTACTGAAATATCTGAAAATTTATTATTTACAAATTTGATAATAGGTTCGTGTACAGTACACCTGAAACTACTACTCCTGAAAATTTGACAAAGTTGCAGTATTAATTAAGGGATAAAATCAGACACATAACTTTCTGTATTGCCAAGTATGGGTTAGCTAATACTGAAATTTCTGAAAATTTATGATGTGCAAATTTGATATTACATTTGTGTACAGTACACTTGAAACTATTACTCCTGAAAATTTGACAAAGTTTCAGTATTAATTAAGGGAGAAAATCAGACACATAACTTTCTGCATTGCCAAGTATGGGTTAGCTATTACTGAAATTTCTGACAATTTATTATTTGCAAATTTGGTATTAGATTCGTGTACAGTACACCTGAAACTATTACTCCTGAAAATTTGACAAAGTTTCAGTATTAATCAAAGGAGAAAATCAGACACATAACTTTCTGCATTGCCAAAAATGGGTTAGCTGTTACTGAAATTTCTGAAAATTTATTATTTTCAAATTTGATATTAGATTCGTGTACAGTACACCTGAAACTATTACTCCTGAAAATTTGACAAAGTTTCAGTATTAATTAAGGGAGAAAATCAGACAAATAACTTTCTGCATTGACAAGTATGGGTTAGCTGAAATATCTGAAAATTTCTTATTTTCAAATTTAATATGAGATTCATGTACAGTATACCTGACATACAGTACACACAGATTAAATCCATAAATTCAAAAAGGTATAGTGCCAAATTGCTGCTTCATGGTTAGTATTGAAAAAAATACATCAATAAATGTTTAATCCTGAAGGTACATACAGATCAAAAAATGACAAATTATGACAATGACTACTCTAAAACTATCAATATTGATAGTTGATACTTCTTGGAAAGTGTTTCTGCTGCACCACAATGCCCGAGACTAATTCTGTAAAAATTGTGTCTTAAATTATGAAAAAAATATCTAATTTTATAAAATTAGGTTCAAATTATGTTTCAAATATTAAAAAAAACTGATAGTTACACCTTAAATTACAAAATACACCAAATTTATTTTAAATCGTTTCTCTAATTATGAAAATTTAAATAAATCTTTCGAATTAAATTTTTATTGGATGTAAAAAGATCTGTTAAATTTATATAAAAGAAATACCAAAAGAAATATCAGAAAAATCAGAATAATTCAGCAATGTTAATACAGTAAAGCCCTAAATTTTTAATAATTTCTGAAATACATGCGAAATATCCGAAAAAATAATTTCACAGATTTGTATAAAATGAGATTATTTTCTTCAAGATCAAGATATGTGAAATTTTCCATGTTTTGTTTAATTCTCTTAAATGCATGCGAAATATCCGAGTAATTCAAAATTTTACAGATTTGTTTAAGAAACCATTTTCATTCTTATTCTTTTACATATTTAGATTTGTGAAATTTTCTCGGTATTGTTTAGATATTTTGCATAAATTTAAGAGAATTTATAAATGTATGAACATTCCAAAACGAGAAGAAGTCAAGTCCAAAAACGCAGAAAAGACCCTTTAATTCAGTAAATGCTATGAACATTATGTTCAGAATCTTTAGTTACATTTCTCTTGCATGTAAAAATTGTGTTAGATTAATTAAATGTGTTTAGATCTAAATCAATCAAATTATTTCAGAAATTCCAACACAATTCCATTATTTATTCAAAATATTCTATTAAATTCATGCAAACTATCAAAAATATCTAACAAAACTCACAGATTTGTAAAAATCGAATCACAAAAAAAACAGTTAATTAAGAAAATGGTTGAATTTATATTGAATCGTGTCTGATGTTTCTCTGATGAAAAACTATGTAATTTTACAAAATTATTTTCAATTATGTTTAAAATTCTGTAACTTACAAATTAAAATAAAATATGTTTCAATTTTCGACCTAAATGAATCATGTAAAATCAGGGCTGATATTATGACAAACATATATAAATTTATAAAATCATGTTTCCAATAACGTCTCAAATTGTGTAAATCGTGTCTGAAATTAGAAACTAAAATAAAATAAACGTGTCTGACGTTATGAAAAACTATGTAATTTTACATAATCATTTTCAATTGTGTTTCAAATTCTGTAACTCGTGTTTAAAATTACAAATTAAAATAAAATCTGTTTCAATTTTCGAAAAAAAAAATGAATCATGTAAAATCAGGGCCGATATGATGACAAAAAAATTATAAATTTATAAAATCATGTTTCCAATAACATGTCAAATGTAAATCGTGTTTCAAATTAGAAACTTAAATAAAATCGTGTCTCAAAGTTCGAAAGTAAAAATTGTTTCTATAAAATAATGTGTATTATTATTAAGAATATACAAATTTATAAAATGATGTTCCCAATTATGTCTCAAATTCTGCAAATCTTTTTTCAAATTACAAAGTAAAATAAAATCGTGTCTCAAATTTCGAAATAAAAAATTAATTCCATAATATTAATATAATATTATGGAATTCCATATATTAATATATTTATATAATATTAATCTCATATTATGCCAAATATAAAATTTTATAAAATCATGTTTCTAATTACATCACAAATTCTGTAAATCTTGTCTCAAATTACAAAATTACAAATTCGTGTCTCAAATTTAGAAAAAAAAACTACTTATGTAAAATCGTTTCTCATATTATCAAGAAATGTATATTGTATATTGAAATGTATATGTATATAATCTTGTTTCCAATTATATCTGGAATTGTGAATCGTGTATCTATCCTGAAATAAATAAAATCTCGGATGATCGTGTCTACAAATTATAAAAAACTACTCTAAAATCATTTCTGATATTATGAAAAATATATTATTTTATATAATCATGTATATAAAATTATGAAAAATCTGATTTCGTAAAATCATACCTCAAAATATAAAACAAAAATCAAATTATAAAAATCATCCTATTTTATAAAATTGTGCAGATTATGGATATTATTTCAATTTTGTAAAATCACGTTTCAAGTTATAGCAAAATTGATTTGGTAAAATCATGCCTCATCTTGAAAACCATCTACACTTGTAAAATCATGTATCAAATTATGAAATAAAAACCATATTTTTTGTTTGGCCAGAATACAGTTTCGCAGAAAATAACTCAGGTTATGAATATTAATCTGGTTTTATAAAAAGACTTCTCAAAATATGAAAAAATATGTAAAATCACGTCTCAAATTGTGACACAAAATCAGTTTACTGTTATCTTCTTACAGTTCAAACAAAAACTTCTTCTTTCTAATTTCTAATTTCTTCAAAAATGGCAGAGAGAGACAAACATTCTCTTTAGGAATTTAGAACCTACTGAATATTATTATGCTTGCCATGTACCAAAAACTTAGTTTTCTATTTTTGAAGTTTTCTTAAATTATGAAACAAAAATTTTGCCTCATCTTGAAAACTATCTATATTTGTAAAATCATGCCTCATCTTGTGAACACTATCTACATTTGTAAAATCATGTTTCAAATTATGAAACAAAAATCTTATTTTTTGTTCTGTCCAGAACACGTTTCACAGAAAATAATGAAGGGATCTCAGGTTATGAATTTTATTCTAATTTTATGAAATAGGTTTTAAATTATGAATATTTAATAATATATAATAATATTTCGAACCTACTGATTATTATTATACTTGCCATGTATACTACTAAAGTCAAATACTTAGTTTTTTCCATGTTTTGTGTTTTTGAAATTTAATTATTGCTTTATTCCTGCCTTATGTATAATATGTTTGACTTACATCTTGAAACTTTTTACTCCAGTTTGAAAATTATCAAGTCCTTGGCAAAAGTGTCTAAATAATTTTTCATAAAAGAACTTTTTAATGTACAACATTGTAATATATCAGAAATTCACTTCACGCCGCTGTAAAAACAGGTCTCAAATTGTGACTAAAATCAATTTTGTGTCATCTTCTTACAGTTCAAATAAAAACTTTTTATTTAGTATCTTCCTTAGTTTTTGGGAATTTCGAACCTACTGATTATTATTATACTTG
This sequence comes from Othius punctulatus, assembly GCA_951805005.1. Taxonomy (NCBI): domain Eukaryota; kingdom Metazoa; phylum Arthropoda; class Insecta; order Coleoptera; family Staphylinidae; genus Othius; species Othius punctulatus. Next base: position 18,312,299 of record OX638141.1, read on the forward strand.
CCAAGTACAGTACTAAAGCCAAATACGTAGTTTTTTTCCATGTTTTGTGTTTTTGAAGTTTAATTATTGCTTTATATCTGCCTTATGTATAATAAGTTTGACTTACATCGTGAAACGTGTTACTCCGGTTTAAAAATTATCAAGTCTTGGCAGCAGTATCTAAATAATTCTTCATAAAAGAACCTTTTAATGTACAACATTGTATTATATCAAAAATTCACTTCACGCCGCTTCTGCTTCCTCTGCGTTTTCCTCTGGGAAGCTAACTTTACGGCGTGGCGCTCTTAATTTTTATGGTGTGACGCAACAAAGTGGAGAGATTAAAGCATTACTGCCGCCTTGAAATATGATCCCCAACTAAACAAAGTTATCGGAAACTTTCCGTCGCGAAAAGAATAACGCAATTTTCTCCTCCAGACCTGCCGCCTTAACAATAGCGGCGTGAGTGCAGAAACGTCGCTGTAACGTTACACTTGTTTCGCATGTACTCATCATCAGTCATGACATTGTCAAGTACATAATGATACGATGGAAACAGTTTATCTCTTAAGGCAAGAACGTATGGCTACTTTGTGGACGGCTTGAATTACCTTTGTAGTGAAACGCTGACTTTAACAAACACAGGAAAACCTTCACTTCTGCAAACTGTTTTTTTCTGATAAAATCTAATTACTGTGCTGTTACAAATGCAATAGTGGTTTGCTGGAACAACGAGTCGGGCCGGTAATTTATTAAATATTACAAATAATTTCTTCGCCAAGTGCAATAATTTATTAATCTGCTTCATCGCAATACCATACTTTATGCAAATCAGATTGCACTAATAAATAATAATTATGTTATGAAGCATGCATTAATAATTTTCCCCACATGCACGCTTGGTATGTTACTTTATCTGCGACTGCTTGGACAAGACCTTATAACCTCATTCATTTACGGTTGTTTGAATTGAGTAATTCATTATCGCACTGGTTTCATTACCTATTTTTATTTACATGAAAATAAATCAAATTTAGTGAAACAAATCAACAATTACCGTGGATACAAAATGGTATTTTATTTTCCTAGAGCTTCAATGGCACTTTATTGCCATAGGACATAGAGCCATACTGGATTCATTGCCTTAGAGTTTTAAATGTACTTTATTGCCCAATAACCATAGTGGTACTTTATTGCCATAAAGCCATAAAGATAATTTATTGCCATAAAGCCATAAAGATACTTTTATCCCTAGAGCCATAGTAGACTTGATTACCTTAGAATTTTAGAGGTACTTCATGCCCTAAACCCATAATGGTACTTTATTGCCATTAAGCCATAAAGGTACTTTATTGCTGTTGATGAAAATGAATCAATTTATTGAAAGAATCAACAATTACCATGACTTCATTGCCTTAGAGTTTCAAAGGTACTTTATTGTCCAAGAGCCACAATGGTACTTTATTACCATAAAACCATAAAGCCATAAAGATACGTTATTGCCATATAACCATAAAGATACTTTATTGCCATAAAACCATAAAGATACTTTATGGCCATAAAACCATAAATATACTTAATAACCTTAAAGCCACAAAGATAATTTATTGCTATAAAGCCATAATGTTTCTTTAATGCTATTGATGAAAATGAATCGAGAGAGATAACGATCTTTATTAGACTATTGGCCGTCGGCCTATCCGCCTGAAAATGAATCGATTTCTTGAAACAATCAACAATTACCATAGATATATAATGGTCGCATAAAGGTACTATATTGTCCTAAAGACACAATGGTACTTTATTGTCCTAAAGCCACAATGGCACTTTATTGCCATAGAGCCGTAATGGACTTCATTGCTTTAGAGTTTTAAATGTACTTTATTGCCCAATAACCATTGTGGTACTTTATTGCCATAAAGCCATAAAGATAATTTATTGCCATAAAGCCATAAAGATACTTTTATCCCTAGAGCCATAGTAGACTTGATTACCTTAGAATTTTAGAGGTACTTCATGCCCTAAACCCATAATGGTACTTTATTGCCATTAAGCCATAAAGGTACTTTATTGCTGTAGATGAATGAATCAATTTATTGAAAGAATCAACAATTACCATAGATACATAATGGCATAATGGTACTTTATTTGTCTTAGAGCCACAATGGCACAATATTGACGTAGAACATTAATGGACTTCATTGCCTTAGAGTTTTAAAGGTACTTTATTGTCCAAGAGCCACAATGGTACTTTATTACCATAAAACCATAAAGCCATAAAGATACGTTATTGCCATATAACCATAAAGATACTTTATTGCCATAAAACCATAAAGATACTTTATGGCCATAAAACCATAAATATACTTTATAACCTTAAAGCCACAAAGATAATTTATTGCTATAAAGCCATAATGTTTCTTTAATGCTATTGATGAAAATGAATCGAGAGAGATAACGATCTTTATTAGACTATTGGCCGTCGGCCTATCCGCCTGAAAATGAATCGATTTCTTGAAACAATCAACAATTACCGTAGATATATAATGGTCGCATAAAGGTACTATATTATCCTAAAGACACAATGGTACTTTATTGTCCTAAAGCCACAATGGCACTTTATTGCCATAGAGCCGTAATGGACTTCATTGCTTTAGAGTTTTAAATGTACTTTATTGCCCAATAACCATTGTGGTACTTTATTGCCATAAAGCCATAAAGATAATTTATTGCCATAAAGCCATAAAGATACTTTTATCCCTAGAGCCATAGTAGACTTGATTACCTTAGAATTTTAGAGGTACTTCATGCCCTAAACCCATAATGGTACTTTATTGCCATTAAGCCATAAAGGTACTTTATTGTTGTTGATGAAAACGAATCAATTTATTGAAAGAATCAACAATTACCATTGATACATAATGGCATAATGGTACTTTATTTGTCTTAGAGCCACAATGGCACAATATTGACGTAGAACATTAATGGACTTCATTGCCTTAGAGTTTCAAAGGTACTTTATTGTCCAATAGCCACAATGGTACTTTATTACCATTAAACCTTAAAGCCATAAAGATACGTTATTGCCATATAGCCATAAAGATACTTTATTGCCATAAAACCATAAAGATACTTTATGGCCATAAAACCATAAATATACTTTATAACCATAAATCCCCAAAGATAATTTATTGCTATAAAGCCATAAAGTTTCTTTAATGCCATTGATGAAAATGAATCGAGAGAGATAACGATCTTTATTAGGCTATTGGCCGTCGGCCTATCCGCCTGAAAATGAATCGATTTCTTGAAACAATCAACAATAACCGTAGATATATAATATAAAGGTACTTTATTATCCTAAAGACACAATGGTACTTTATTGTCCTAAAGCCACAATGGCACTTTATTGCCATAGAGCCGTAATGGACTTCATTGCTTTAGAGTTTTAAATGTACTTTATTGTCCAAGAGCCATAATGGTACTATATTGCCATATAGCCATACTGATAATTTATTGCCATAAAGCCTTAAAAATACTTTATTGCCCTAGAGCCATGAAGATACGTTATTGCTCTAGTATCGTAATGTAGTACTTTATGCATTCAAATAAAGCATTTTAAGTCATCTTTTTAAAACAATACTTTATTGCCATATAGCCATAAAGATACTTTATTGCCCTAAAGCAATAAAGGTACTTTATTGCTATAAATCCATAAAGGTACTTTTATACTATTGACGAAAATGGATAGATTTGTTGAAACTATCAACAATTATCGTAGATTCATAATGATACTTTATTGTCCTAAAGCCACAGTGACACTTTATTCCCATAGAACTTCAATGGACTTAATTGCTTTAGAGTTTTAAATATGCTTTATTGCCCAAGAGCCATAATGGTACATTATTGCCATAAAGCCATAAAGATAATTTATTGCCAAAAAGCCATAAAGATAATTTATTGCCATAAAGCCTTAAAGATAATTTATTGCCCTAGAGCCATAAAGATACGTTGTTGCTCTAGTATCGTAAAGTAGTACTTTACGCATTCAAACGAAACATTTTAAGTAACATTTTTAAAGCGATCCTGTATAAAAGTTAATTATATAATTAACCCGAATATTTTTACCTGTCGAAGATGTTCCCAAGATACTTTGAGCTTGAAACAATTGTTTTTGCGACACACTTCGAAATTTTCCTTAAAAAACTTGTAGTCGCTTCCAAGATACTTAAAATTTAATAGAAATGAAATTGTTTCTCACAAAATTTAAGTCGTCCATAAGATACTTTGTAATTTCGATTATGTGCTTCGTTCTATATAATATCAGTGTGCTCTTATCAGTTCATTGTCATAGATGGTTTCGTATACTCCCGTTAACTTTATCTTTTCGCCCTTTAATTCCGTAACGTTCCCTTTTTTTATTTAATCCGGTGTTTTTGCTGGCCAGTATATCGCTGTTATTTTAAGTGTCCGCCGTTTACTCTTGTTGCCGCCTCCGTTTAATGGGGCAATTAGCCGAGGAATTAATAGAGGGACGTTTGAAGGAACGCAATTACTATTTCAAACGGAAATATGTTCGTTTAATGAATGACTTATAAAAACGTCGCTCCGCGGCCATTAAAAGTTTCGCTGCCTCTCTCTCTCTCTCTCTCTGCGTGTCGTAATTTATTTTTTCTTTGTTTTTATTTCATTTTCGTTTTCATTTTCCCTGGAAAATTACATAGGCGCTCGAGTGTAATTTTTTAACGTCTCGGGTATTTCTTACATTCCTCCCACGATTAAATAATAAATTAAAGTAAATAATAAATAAATTACGTTATTCAGGTATAAATGTTTTTAAGGTATGTAACATAATAATAATAAATGTTATTAAAAAAAAGAAAGGTATAAATTGTAAAAAAATATAAATCGGAATACTCGTCAATCCTTCAGCAAATTTTTTATAATATATAATTTGAATTTGATTCTAAATTTGCAAAAAATAATTAATGAGAGATAACACTATAGACTTTGATAATTAATAATCAAAATTATCTCTGGTTTCTCTTCAAAGCCAATAAATCTTTCGCCATTTACTAAAGTTTTCCGTGGAGAGGAACAACTCAAATATTAATGATTGGTAGAATTTAGTGGATAGTTATAGTGTGCAAGATGACTAAAACTCTGTCTCTAAAAATGTTTTCTGATATTTGTATGATGTGATGTTTGTAAAGTGTTTGTAATGTGATGTTTGTATGTAAAGATGTTTCTCTGCCTCTAATTATGATTCAATGATGATTAATAAATTGTATACAATTGTTAATATATTATATGATTCATCAAGAATCATGTGATGTAAAGATGTTTCTCTGCCTCTAATTATAATTCAATGATGATTAATATGTTGTATGCAATTGTTAATAAATTATATGATTCATCAAGAATCGTTATTATGATGATGTTGGACGCACAATATTTAAGAATACATATAATTTAAATCGGGGATGGGTTGTAACCATCCTCTCAGTTGTTACGTCAGCAATAAAAGTCATCAAAATGTTTGTACATAATAAAAAAGTAATTGAATCATAAAAATCTGTAAAAATGAAAAACTGATAGTTAAGTCTAAATTAAAAACGGCAGAGAGAGACAAAAATATTTATTCGACATGGACTAAAAATGGTTTCGGTTTCAATTGTTGTTTTCAATTGTCATGGTTGTCAATTAATTGTAATTGGGTTATCAAACTAATTAGGGTATGGTGAAAATTATTGATTGGTAGCATTTAGAAGAGATTTATAGTGTGCCCACCCACCCACTCTTCTAATTGTGCCTGGAAGATGACTAATACTATGACTTTAAAGATGTTTCATAGATGATTAATATGTTGCATACAATTGTTAATAAATTATAATACATCATGATCATTATTACCATAATTGCAAGATGTTGGACGCCAAATATTTAACTATACATATAATTTGAATGGGTTTACATTATAACCATTCTCTGAGTTAATACGTCAGCAAAGGAAATCATCAAAATATTTGTACTCAATAAAAAAAGTAAATTGAATCATCAAAATTTGTATAGAATGAAACATAAATGACATTATAACCATCTTCAAAGGTGATACGTCAGCAACAGAAGTCAGCAAATTGTTTTTACACAGTAAAAAACGAATTGAGTAATCAAAATTTGTATAAAATGAAAAACTGCCAGTTAAGTGATAATTAAAATGGTAGTCAAAGAGAGAAAAACATTCTTTTTCTACTCTCCTATGTGAAAGTAGCAATTTTTCCACTGTTTACTATACATGAAAGTAGGTAATACTTTTTTACGCTAGGTGTGAAAATATTTTCACAGTATAACCATCCTCTCAATTGATACGTCAGCAGAGGAAATCATCAAAATATTTGTACACAATAAAAAAAGTAATTGTATCAACAAAATTTCTATAAAATGAAAAACTAGCAGTTAAGTGCATGTTAAAATGGTAGTCAGAGAGAAAAACGTTCTTTATTAAGCTCTATACCTTTTCAAGTTCAAATTGAGACCAATCAAGTTCAAATTGAGACCAATCAATTTCAAATTGAGGCCAATCAAATTCAAATTGATACCAACCAATCTCAAATTGAGACCAATCAATTTCAATTTGAGACTAAACAAAATCAAGGTGACACTAAACAAGAACAAGTTGTCATATTACATTTTATTTGTTTACTCTCAACTTGATATTGTTTAGTGTCAACTTGAATTTGTTTAGTCTCAATTTGAAATTGATTGGTATCAATTTGAACTTGATTGGCCTCAATTTGAAATTTATTGGTCTCAATTTGAAATTTATTGGTCTCAATTTGAACTTGATTGGTCTCAATTTGAACTTGAAAAGGAAGGTATAGACTAAAAATGGTAGAATCACACTTTCGTGCAAATAATAATTTAATTGTAATTGGTTTATCAAAATAATTAGGTGATGGCTAAAGTTGTTCATTCTGAGGATAGTTATAGTGTAAATAATTATCTATACTAAATAATAATTCATATTCCTCTGCAGAGCAACTTAACAGCTCGATTTTGTCACTTATTTATTATTTTATTTATTTATTGGTTTTATTAACACACAAACATTTCAACACTTAATTTCTAGGAAAAATATAAAACAAAGAAACATGCATATGTACTTTGCATACTTATTTAAAGCCAGATTTGTATACAGTATACCTGAAAATGATTCTCCAGAAAATTTGTTTCTCTTATATTTTTGAATCCAGTTATTCACGTTTTTTCTTTTTTTTTGTTACCGATTCTCTTTTTTCTCGATTTTTCTCTTTCCTGTAATAGCTAGCGAAAATCTGACTTCACGAACTTATTGAAATAGTTTTTCTACACCATACTGTATATTTTCAATTTTTCAACGGTCATACTGGCAGAGATATTTTCGTATTTTGGATTTTCCCAACTTTATTTTTAACCAAATTATATCGCCTATAAGGGAAAATGTATTATTGTGCAAATTATCTTTAAACAAGGGTTTAATTAATTTAATGCCTAGAATTTAAAAAAAATGAGTGTTTATTATGAGAGTCAACATGTTGTGAACAGTTTTTTTTAATAAAAGTATACATAGCCGATTAGTGTAGATCCAAAAAAACTCAGATATTTAGCCATTTTTAATGTTTTATTTGTTTATTTTTGTTTTTAAGTTTGAAGTTTGATTTGAAGTGTTGAAGTGTCGTAAAATTCCTTCGAATAGTTTATTTTTGAGCCTTAAATAGGCTCCTTTTCCTCGATCTATAAAAGATAGATAACATTTTAATTAAATAAAAAATTAAGAATACAAAATATTGGTAAAAAAGATTATTTCTGATATTTTTTTTAGCACCAAGAGTTTGTGAAGGTGGAAAAAAATATATATGGTAATTTAAGTTGTGGGTATTCATAAATAATGGTTATTTATTGTATAAGTGTTTTAGATAGCGTTTTATTCACGCAAGAAATTTTAAACCCGAGAGCGAAGCTCGAGGGTTCAATTTTCTCAAGTCTTTAATATTTTTGTTAGCACCAAGAGTTTGTGAAGGTGGCAAAAAATATATTGGGTAATTTATGTTGTGGATATTTATAAATAATAGTTATTTATTGTATAAGTATTTTATATAGCGTTTTATTCACGCAAGAAATTTTAAACCCGATAGCGAAGCTCGAGGGTTTAATTTTCTTAAGTGGATAAAACGCGACTTAAACACGAATGCAGTACAACGTTTTATCCACAATAAAGGTCATTTAGAATCATATTTCATTAAAAAATGATTTGACATTTCGCTGTGACAGCGGCTGTAACGTCAAAAATTATTGAAATTAATTAAAAAAATATTACAACTACAAGCTTGTTATTAATGGAAACGAAGTGAAATATCATATAGCAAAGGGCCAATTATATATTGATATAAATGTTAATGTTAATATTAATAATAAATAATTAAAATGTAATTGATTTAATATTGTATGTTTCATTATTCCATTAGTGGAATAAAGTAATTTTATTATTCCACTAATGGATAAAGGGGTACTTTATATGCTTCATAAGTGTGGATAAAACTTCAATTATAATGTGATTGTAGCTAATAGCTATTGTAGCTAATAGCTTGTACCATAAGTATAAGTGAATAAAGTCGAATTTAATGTTAATTAATGTTTTCGAGTGGATAAAATTGCTTTATTTACGTGTATCATACAAGATGTTTTCCAATTAGTTACCAGAATTGAAGAATTTGCGCGAAGTGTCACATTGTCAACTGACAACGAAAATTTCAAGGATAGTGCGAATTTACCTTTTTTTTAACGTTATTCTCGTTGTCAATAGTTATAGTAAATAAAGTGAAAATGTAAACATTTTATTCACCCATTCGATTAAAGTGTAGTTTTAACGATAAGATTCAATATACATAATGAGCATTTTAATAATGCGAATTGGAAAAAGTTAATTTATATTTATTCAAATGTTTTTACGGTTATAATTTTCGACAGCTAAGAGGCAGGTAAATACGAACTCCATCCTTACTTTTAGTGAACAATTGAATTAGGTATAATATTCTATATTAACGACTGCAAAGTAAATTATACGTGTTTTATGTTAATCTGCAGGCATTTAATGCTCGGTATATTTATTTTTAATCAATAATTGAATTAGGTATAATATTCTATATTAACGACAGTAAAGTAGATTATAAGTATTTTATGTTGATCTACGGGCATTTTATGCTCGGTATAATTTCATAAGCAGCCAAACGTCCTGTGCGTGCCCACAAAAAAACCTCGATAAATTGCCCCATTTGCCGCCGCAAATCTGCGCCATTTGTAATTTTTCCTCCCCCAGACCATTTATTATCTGCAATTCGCGCCGGAAAACAGAAGGAAAAACTAAAACGCGCAAGTAAGATACACTTGAAATCGACAAGCGTAACACTCGACACCCTCCCTCTGTAAAAACTGAAGGCGACAAATCGACCGTCATTTGTTTATTCCGGGGTTGATGGTGATGTGATATTTTTTTCTGGCGGCTTTCAGACAAATTGGCGGATTTGCGGTGAGTGCCGGAAGCGCTCCCTCTTTCAATTTCCGCGAAACTATTGTCGGAATCGGGCAGTTTTTTGAACGTATTGATCAGCTTTTAATTTTATTTTTAGATACGCTCATTCGTATTTCATATTAATTCGTCAGAAATTTGTACGCAGATGTAAAGAAATATGTGCGAAAAGGCCGAGGGCCAATAGCCTGATAATAGCTATTTATGGTACAAGTGAAACAAAAATGGTTTATTCACGTGTATCATACAAGATTTTTTTCCTATTTTGCAGAATTTTCTTTTTTTTATTGATTAGGTAATTTTTTTACATTAATGTTAATTGTACTATTATTACTTTGATGAACTCCTAAACCAGGAAAGTTGACTCAAGTAGTTGACTCAGAGTCAAGTATAGTGGAAGTTAATACTATTATTAATATGATGAACTCTTAAACCAGGAAAGTTGACTCTATTTTCGTCAGTCAAGTATAGTGGAAGTTAAGTTGATTCTACTTTTGTCAGGGTCAAGTGCAGTGGAAGTTCCAGCCCTTTCATTTGAATTTATATTTGTCAAAATTTTTCTGGGCATGGATATTTTTTCAGCAATTGATTCATCGATATACTGTTCAGCTACTGTAGTAGACTTCCAGAATCCGTGCCTTTTTAGAGGTAATAAGTCAGTTGCTGCATTGGCTGGTAAATTTGCGGAAGTTCTTCGGAAACAGTGCCCGGTATAAAGATCATGATTTGGTAACTTCAGATAATTTGACGTATTTTTGCAAAAATGTTGATACCGATAGGTTGTATTGTGCACTTTTGATTACGATAACAGAGACAAAAAAATCTGTGTGGTACGTTTTGTGGACGCAAATTTTTGAACTTCTTGTAAATTTCTATGAAATCAACTTGACAGTTTTCATTGATAATTGTAAATTTGCAGCTCTTATTTGTTTTAGTGTTCGGAAGCGAAATTATTAGAACAGACTCTTTCTCATCAATATCATCAACTTGAATTTTATGTAGTTAGTCAATTCGACATCCGCCAGCTATACCCATAATTAATACTAACTATAAAGAATGAAAATTAGGAAACGTATTTCAAGGATGATTATAAAAAATCTTACCTGCATACATAAGTACATTTCGTTAGGAGCATCGGATAAAAAATTGTAGAAATCAGTTTTTTCAGAAGTTCTAAACTTTTTTGGTTTGTTACCTGAAGATTGTCTTTCTATAAAAGCCATGAGCCTTGAAAACCTGCAAAACTCCAAAATACTTAAATTAAATTTAGAATAGTTAGGTTTACTTACTTGGACTTGAACTTGAACTTATCATTTTCATGTCGATAGGTACAGGACAGATAAAGCGGGAAAATCGTTTTTCTCGAGAGGACTTAAGCTATATAACAACATGCCCTGTCACATAAAAAAATGAGATAAATTTTCATAAGTATAAAGCTCAGGTGAGGGAATACGTGTTCAAATCGATTGACTGTAAATAGAAAATACTAGATGTTTTCTTTTGTTGTTTTGTTGAAATTTGGTAAATTATGTAGCGTTTTTTGCTAATAAATATTCTTTATTATATTATTAGAAATATCAATATTTTCATTTATAGATAGCGTTGCCATGAGCATCGAGTAATGAGACCATAAGGAACACCTTTACTTTCTGCGATTTTTCCAAGAAATATGCAAGCAGTATTTCCTCGTTAACACTTTTCACAGTTTTTTTTTGTCTTCCAGTCACAAAATGTTTTGTACTCTTTTTCGTAAACTAATTTAGATTTTTCTGGCAATAAATTCGATACTGTAATCGTAGCTGCGTCCAGAACATCTTCTGGTATGGTTTCTTTTTGGTTATTTTGCCATTTCAAACACAATTTCGGACTTGAAATCGGCAAATTGAAGTATTTGCGTGAAATGTCACATGACATGAAACAATCGATCTTAGCAAGGAAACTTTCAAAGGTAGTGCGACGTTTATTTATTTTTTACTTTATTTGTATTGTCTATAGCAGTGTGAATAAAGTGTTGCTAGAAACATTTTATTCACTGTTTTGATTAATTTTATTCACCTTTATGATTAAAATGTTGTTTTAATAATGACGTTCAATATATGTAATGAGCATTTTAATAGGCAAAATTGGGAAAAATTGCTTTATTCACGTGTATCATGCAAGATTTTTTCCAATTCGTTGTCAGAATTGAAGAATTTGCATGAAGTGTCACATTGTCCTATTCACGTTACTATTGTTTTACTTTATTCACGTTGTCAATGGTTATAGTGAATAAAGTGAAAATGTAAACATTTTATTCACCCATTCGATTAAAGTGTAGTTTTAACGATGAAATTCAATATACATAATGAGTATTTTAATAATGCGAATTGGATTATACCGAAATTCAATAAGTTACTACGTTTTTTATCACTTTATTTTTCGACACGACTGCAGTTTCGACCACAATTAGGTCATTCTCAAGTGATTCAAGATACAAGAATTCTTGTATCTTGAATTCACAAGAATTCATTCGAAGAAACTTTCGACCACAGGTAATTCTCAAGTGATTCAAGATAAGATAAGAGAAAAGTTAATTTATATTTGTTCAAATGTATTTACGGTTATAAATTTCAACAGCTAAGAGGCAGCTAAATACGAACTCCATTCTTACTTTTAATCAACAATTGAATTAGGTATAATATTCTATATTAACGACTGCAAAGTAGATTATACGTGTATTATTGGCAAAAGATTGTTATCTCTCTCTATTAGGCATCACACCGAAAGGTAGATAGGCAAAGGAATAAATAAATAAATAAATCTCTCTATGTGCCATAGGTTACAATAAATTTACAAGCCAGGGCTGCGACCAAAGTAATCTTGGAAGAAAACTAACAATTTGAATTATGAAGATGTACCTATGTATAAAAACGCCATATTTTTATTATTTTAAAAATATTGAGTACGCAATGCATATTATTATTATTATATGTAGTAGACCCTTGAGAAAATATGCCTGATATCAGATAGGTATGAGAAATTACCATGTGAAAATTTCTAATTTAGTGGGGGAAATCATCGTTTTTTTTTTAAATTTTAAAGTTTTATGTTCCAAACTTTTCCAAAATATTTTACAAATTAAATAACATAATTTTACCAGTGCTGAAACTCATTACCTCCCAGTTATCTGTTTTTTAAATATATTTATGTATATCACATAAATCCTCAATATATTTTTTAGAACTCATTTATTAGTCTCTACAATTTTTTGTTTTTTTTTTAATGAAAATGGTTTCATTTTCTTTTTACATTTTTTATTCACAAATGCCATAATCTTAAAGTTGCGTATCGCAAACTTTTCTAAAATGTTTTATAAATTAAATAACATAAGTTTGCTATTTGCATAAATAATTGTACGAGTTTTTGTGTTTGTTAAAAAATATAAGAATACATTTTCAAAGGGTACTTATGGGGGTGATTTTGAAGTACTATAGGATTGGAAAGGTCCCTGTGCTGAGAGAGATGTAGGAACGTAATCGAAAAAGTAAATAAATCGATGAGTCAAGTTAACCGGTAGTTGCAATAATTATAAGCCATTGTATCTTCCAAGTTATCCATTCGGGTGGAAATCGCTGGAAACTTCAAACGGGAAAATTATCTCCAGTGATTAAGTGATCGCAAATAACAGGGGATGCCCGTGATTACGCGTAATCCCCCAGCTAACCGGCGCGGAGCCCCGAAGATCCCCCCACATTCGGAAGCGCATTCCGGAAACTTTCGATTTCGCCACCGAAATCCCCAAACAATGTAATATTTCCCCCGCGAGCGGCGTATCCGGCCGGGTTCTTTTAGCCGCCCCCATCCCGCCCCCCGTGCGGGGGGCGCGCGTGCTTTCGACGAATCGACGAAATGGGGTGAATCGGGACGATTAATCAGCTTCATTGTGCGGAAACGGTGACGTTTATTTACAAACAGGGGAGGAAAAGATGCCCGCACAAAAGATATCCGCGCGCTCACTTAAGATAAACAAATGAAGGGCAATTTGTCCGTGCCATTTGTCGCGAACTCCGGGTCGGTGCTGGCGCTCCGGGGCTCCGGGCGGCCCCCAGAAGGGCGCGCGGCCGCCCCCAGGAACGAATGCACCGGGGCCCGGGCTTTGAATGCTGATAAGTGATTCCGGGCGGAATGCGCGCACGTAACCCCGGAGGCTGGCCCGGTTAAATTGGCCGGAAGCGAGCGACTCCGGATGCCGCGCCATTTGCGGCGCCGATTTTTAAACCCGGAATTTGTAGTTTTGATTGAGGCGGAAGCGGGCTCACAATTGGGATAATGGTATTTGATTAAATATTGTTTTATAATATATCTATATATGCAATGTTCCTCGTACTTTTGTCACTATACCCCATGAATAGTGATAAAAGTACGATAAACATTGCATATCTAGATGTACTATAATTCGAAGAAATTTTGTGATTTGTAATAAAAATTTCATAGTTTCTATTGAATTTAATAAAAATATAAAAAACGCCCAAGACTATAGCGACTTCATTTCTTATTTAATCCTCAACAAATCATATACATTATTAAATGGGACAGTTTAAGCTATGAGCTGGCAAATAAAAACCTCTTTTAGACACCGTCATTTATTTGTGGTGACAGCACCGATTTTTTTTTTTAAATAAATGGCTCGGTATAATTTTTGTTGTGTAATTTTGTAGATCATTTTAGGTACTGTTCACTGTACTAGGGTTATAGTATGAAATATTTGCAAACATGTGAAACACTGATTTAAGCTAGTAGGCTGTTCAATACTAACTTCTCTGGAATAAAAAAATGGTTTTGAAATTACATTTAAAACCATAAACTCGTACACAAAATTAACCCCTTACTGCATCTGTTTTGACAACTTTGATGTGACATTCCAATAATCATTTGGATACATTTATGACTGCTTTTGGGGGTCGGTCTTTGATACTACTGATAAAGTTGCAGATATTTATCTTACAGTTTGAAAGACCCCTAACAAAGACAAGAAAGGTACAAGTCAGGTAGTTTACAATAATGTAGGTATATCTAACCAGCAGATAACAAATTGTCACTCCTTGTAAAGTATTCAAAAAACTTTTAAATATCTATAAAATGCTCCAAATTTCAATAAGAATCATTATAAATGTACATGCTGTATAATTACTCTTGTTTTGTTTCAAATGTTATGTTATCAGTTTCTTGACACGAGTCAGAAATTCAGCCATTTTCAAAGGATTGTTCATAATACAATTTATTTGATTGATGGCACATTTGATTAGATTAATTCAAATGGATACCTGCTATAAAAATTATACATAACATACATTTATAATAATAATAAAATGTTTCATCAATATATTAGCAAGGAAAGTATTAGTTTCAATAATAATCGTCGAAATCTGTCAAATATAAAGCTATAAGTAAGCAAACCTGCCAAACTTTCAGCAGTTATTAAGCGAATCTTTCATTTGTTTTATATCAAATGTGAAAATGGGAAAAATCTGTCAAATTTCTGTCTGAGAAAACAAAAACAATCTAGATAACTACTTGGCATTCCTTGTAAAGTGTTCAAAAAACTTTTAAATCCTTACAAAATGCTCAAAATTTCAATAATAATCATTATAAATATACAAGATGTATAATTACTTTTGTTTGGTTTCATATGTATATTTTATCAGTTTCCTGACACGAGTAAGGAATTCAGCCATTTTCAAAGGATTGTTTATATAACAATTTATTTGATTGATAACACATTTGATTGGATTAATTCAAATGGATACCTGCTATAAAAATTATACATAACATACATTTATAATAAAAACAAAATGTTTCATCAAGATATCAGCAATGAAAGTATTAATTTCAATAATAACCGTCGAAATCTGTCAAATTCAAAGCTAGAACTAAGAAAACCTGTCAAATTTTCAGCAGTTATTACCCGAATCTCTCATTTGTTTTACATCAAATGTGAAAATTGGAATATCTGTCAAATTTGTCTGATAAAACAAATAGAATTTGTCAAATTTTTCACTTAACTAATTGGCACACCTTATATAGTGTTCAAAAAACTTTTAAATACCTACAAAATGCTCCAAATTTCAATTATAATCATTATATATGTACATCATGTATAATTACTTTTGTTTTGTTTCATATGTATATTTTATCAGTTTCCTGACACGTGTCAGGAATTCAGCCATTTTCAAAGGATTGTTTATAATACAATTTATTTGATTAATCGTACATTTGATTAATTTGATTAATTCAAATGAATCCCTGCTATGAAAATTATACATAATATACATTTATAATAATAATAAAATGTTTCATCAAGATATTAGCAAGGAAAGTATTAATTTCAATAATAATCGTCGAAATCTGTAAAATTTGAAGCTAGAACTAAGAAAACCTGTAAAATTTTCAGCAGTTATTACTCGAATCTTTCATTTGTTTTATATCAAATGTTTAAATGGGAAAAATCTGTCAAATTTCTGTGTGAGAAAACAAATACATAATATTCATTTATAATAATAACACAATGTTTTATCAAGATATTAGCAAGGAAAGTATTTATTTCATTAATAATCGTCGAAATCTGTCAAATTCAATGCTAAAACTAAGAAAACCAGTCAAATTTTCAGCTGCTACTACCCGAATCCCTCATTTGTTTTATATCAAATGTGAAAATGGGAAAAATCAGTCAAATTTCTGTTTGACAAAACAAATACAATCTAGATAACTAATTGGCACTCCTTGTAAATTGTTCTAAAAACATTTAAATCCTTACAAAATGCTCCAAATTTCAATAATAATCGTTATACATGTACATGATGTATAATTACTCTTGTTTTATTTCATATATGTATTTTATCAGTTTCCTGACACGTGTCAGGAATTCAGCCATTTTCGAAGGATTGTTCATAATACAATTTATTTTATTGATGGTACATTTGTTTAATTTGATTAATTCAAATGAATTCTTGCTATAAAAATTATACATAATATACATTTATAACAATAATAAAATGTTTCATCAAGATATCAGCAATGAAACTATTAATTTCAATAATAACCGTCGAAATCTGTCAAATTCAAAGCTAGAACTAAGAAAACCTGTCAAATTTTCAGCAGTTATTACCCGAATCTCTCATTTGTTTTATATCAAATGTGAAAATTGGAATATCTGTCAAATTTGTCTGATAAAACAAATAGAATTTGTCAAATTTTTCACTTCAACTGTCCAAATCTGTCAAACTTTTAACTGAAATAGTCCAAATCTGTTAAATTTTTTATTGCAACGAGCTGTTTTCGTTACATTTTCTAGTAAACCTGTCTAAATCTATCAAAATTTTATTTGCAAACATTAAAATCTATAATTTTTTTAATTACTGCTGCCATATATTGTGAAATGTTTAATTGCAACTGCCAAAATCTGTCAAATATTTAATTACAACTGCCCAAATCTATCAAAATTTCAATTGCCACTATATAAGTTTGTCATATTTTTAATTTTAAATATCCAAATCTGTCAAATGTTTAATTGCAACTATACAAATATCTTAAATTTTCAATTGTCACCGTCAAAATCTGACTATTTTTGAAGATTTATTCTTTATTGATGTGAATATCAGAAAAGCTTACATACGTCAAACATATTATAATTGTTTATAAATGTATGAAATAAAGTTTCAAAAATGTTTTAATTGTTCGCAGTAACTGTTTTCGACTTCTTCAGGCGAAGAAATGATCATTAAACATTTAAGAACAATAATAACATTTTTGAAAATTTTAAAAAGTGCGTAACTTTATTTCATAGTAGTACATTTCTGATTATGAATTTTCAACAAATAAAAGCCACATCGATCAAGCTATTGAATTGCTTATGTCAAAATTGTCATAATTTTGACTGTAACTGCCAAAAACAGTGACGTTTTTTCATCAGCTATGAAACTCCGTACAATATCTAACTTTAACTGCCAAAATCTGCCGAATAATTTACATTTACAATAGCGACTATAATATTCTGTCAAATTCAAAGCTGCGGGTGTGAAAACTTGTCACATTTTCCACGACTACCGTCAGAATCTGTATTCATTTAGATCCAGGTGCATTCGAATATGTGAAAAAATATTTGTGTTCTATGTTTTGCTGTGATTTTTTTATTTATGTCTTATGCTTTAAACCTGTATAACGACTCAAACACTTTTTTAAGTCAAAGGAGAAATAAATACAAAAAATAAATAGAATACAATGTCAAACTTCTTACAGAAACTGTGAAAATATGTCATTTTTAACCGCAACTAGTCAAATATGTCGAAACCCAGCAAAAAATAAACAAAAAATTCGATGACAACTCGAACAAACATGGTTATGTTTCATATAAAATTTAAGACATTTGACGAGTTCAAGTGGCATATTTGGTGGAATTCGACGATGAACGTTTAAAATTTTAGAGTTTTTCACGACTGATGATAAATCTCTATAGATTTTGACAATTACTGTTGAAAATAGGCGAAATATTGACAGCCACAATTAAAATTATGTGAAGTTTGAATAGTCACAGTTGAAAATATAACAAATTTTGACAATTACAGATCAAAATATATGATATAACGACAGTTACAGATGAAAAATGTAACACATTTTGATAGTTTCAGTTGAAAAGATAAGAAAATTTGAGTCACCTTAAAATATGACGAATTTTGACCGTTACAGATGAATATATAAGTAATGTTGACAGTTGTAATTGAAAATATCACCAATTGTTTGTTTCAGAAAATTTCTGATTTAACATCCTATTACCTGTTGTTAGGTTTTGACAATTACTGTTGAAAATAGGCAAAATATTGACAGCCACAATTAAAAATATGGCAAGTTTGAATAGTGACAGTTGAAAATATGACAAATTTTGAAAATTACAGTTCAAAATATATGATATAATGACAGTTACAGATGAAAAATGTAACACATTTTGATAGTTACAGTTGAAAAGATAAGAAAAATTAAGTCACGTAAAAATATGACAAATTTTGACCGTTACAGATGAATATATAAGTAATGTTGACAGTTGTAATTGAAAATATCACCAATTGTTTGTTTCAGAAAATTTCTGATTTAACATCCTATTACCTGTTGTTAGGTTTTGACAATTACTGTTGAAAATAGGCGAAATATTGACAGCAACAATTAAAAATATGACAAGTTTGAATAGTCACAGTTGAAAGTGTGACAAATTTCGACAATTACAGTTGAAAATATGTGAAATAACGACAGTTACAAATGAAAAATGTAACACATTTAGATAGTTACAGTTGAAAAGATGAGAAAAATCGAGTCACGTAAAAATATGACAAATTTTGACCGTTACAGATGAATATATAAGTAATATTGACTGTTGTAATTGAAAATATCACCAATTGTTTGTTCCAGAAAATTTCAGCTCAAATTTCAAATTAGCTCAAATCAGTTTTTCACATTTTTTGCAAAAATGCATAGTGTAACCTAACCAAAAATCTAAACCGGTGCAAAGTATTTAAAATGCTCTAGAAGAATACGCAACAAAAATTATACCAAGCAATTTAAAAAATAATAATAATAATAATATTTATTTATGTTACCAATAGGTTTTACACTCTAAAATTACTAGGGGAGCTAATAATTTCACATATTTAATTTTACATGTTAAATTCTTATGTTAGCCCCTTATCCCAGGCACTTTGAATACACTGCTCAACAAAATTAGGGGAACACCTATAAAAAAGGGTTAAAAATGGTTAATTTTTTATAGTAGATGGTCTTTTTTTGCTTATTTTGAGTACATGGTTTTAAAATGCCTCTTTCTGTTTAAATAAACATGAATTAAGATTAATTAGAAATAATTAATTTCGTATAGTTGTTAAAATTCTATTTTAACCCTTTTTTAAAGGTGTTCCCCTAATTTTGTTGAGCAGTGTATATTTGTTGATGGTTACATAACAATTTAAGTCGCTATAGTTTTTTATAGAACACACTGTATAATCAATTTTCACCTTTTATTATATATTTTTTGTATGTTTCTGTGAAATCTTTAATAATTCCCGAATAAAATTTTCCTTTAATAAATAAGTTTATGAGTTTTTACAGTGCATATAAGATCATAAAGGTGCATCAAATCTAATCTTAATTCAACGAATATTAACCTAAAAAATACTTGGCAATAGTTTTTATACAACACATTGTATAATAAATTTTCACCTTGTAGTATCTCGTACCCACAGCTCTATATTAGTTGTAGAAAGCTGAAACTGAATTTTATATGCTTACTTCACTGTTGTGTAACCCAGGCCACCTAGTGAATATATTTATTCCTGAAAACGAGAGATAGGTAAATAAAACATGTATTTAGAGTGAAATAGAGATTTTGTTTTTATTTATAAAAAGAAATGCAAATAAATCTGTATGACATGTTAAAATTTTAATACTAATCAACACAGAACAAACAACGATATAATTCAATAGTAATGTATTTTCAATAATGAATGATAATTTTTGACATTAAAGTATAATTGGAAATGTGTGTATCTTTTATGATTTATTTTATAACTTATTTAACATAAGGAAACCAATTCTACCGATAATCTCGACAGAAGGAAACCTATTGAATTAAGTATTCATTCATTTATCTTTATTCTCATTTCTTTATTAAAATAATTGTTTTTAATAATATATCTTTTAAAAATTATATGGTATCTTCCCCAGTTCAGCCGGAAGTCACGACCAGAAGTTTCCAATGCCATTTTTCAAATATGAATTTTCTCAGTTCTGCTGGAAGTCATGAGCAGAAGGTATTCAAATTGGTTTTAAACTTTATAATAGTTTTCTCAATTTAATTTCAATTTCATATCTTTTCATATATTTTTAATAACAATATGGTATCTTCGCCAGTTCAGCCGGAAGTCACGACCAGAAGGTTCCAATACCATATTTCAAATATGAATTTTCCCAGTTCAGCCGGAAGTCATGACCAGAAGGTCCCATTCAAATGGGTTTTAAACTTTATAATAGTTCTCTCAATTTAATTTCAATTTCATATCTTTTCATATATTTTTAATAACAATATGGTATCTTCCCCAGTTCAGCCGGAAGTCACGACTAGAAGGTTCCAATACCATTTTTCAAATATGAATTTTTCCATTTCAGCCGGAAGTCACCACCAGAAGGTTCCATTCAAATTTGTTTTAAAATGTGAGAAATATTAATTTTTATTCCCAATTTCTTTTGTTTTATTTTATTTTAATTTATTTTGATATATTTTCTGATTTAGTGGAAAATTTGAAATATATCGCAGACTTATGGTTTATATTAACTCATTATTTTATTTTATTTGATATGAAATGTTGAATTTTGTTAAACATTTAGTATTTTGCATTTCATCACTTACTCCTTATTTTATTTAACTCACACACATTCAACAGGACGCAATGCTAGTATTTCGACTCTGGAACTTACTAGCAACGTGACGATACTGATTTTTTTCTGGAATGAACTGTCACAAGCCTCGTCCTTCTCTCCCTTTTATACGATTTTTTCGTCTACCTTGTTCATACATCCAATGTGAGCATTAATTTATTTATGTTATGTCCTCTACTTTTCTTTAATTGAATTACTTTGAATATGCTGAATCATCCCATTCAATTCTAGTAGAAGCTAAGTTAAATTTGTGTTGAAATATGCAATAAATAAGTGATTTATTAAATGTTATAGTTGGTTCTAGATTTTCAGGCGGTGCAATTTGCCTGGCAGAAGTTCCCTTGGCGTTAAAGTCATCGGCTCATGTGTCCCTTTGTTATCTAATTCCCTACCTGCTTGCAGCCCCTAAATGTATCTAGAAACCTATACATTTTTAACAATATCATTGGACCCCAGTCCTATTACTACAACCTTTTGTTATATTTTCTTGTATACTTCTATAAAATCTTTAATAATCCCCGAATAAATTTTTTCTTTTAATTGCAAAGCTTATGCGTTTTTGCAGTACATATGAGATCATAGTTGTATCAAATCTCTTCTTAACACAATGAATATTAACCTAAAAAAAATATACTTGGCAATTTGCGATTGTCGTCCTATGTTATTTAATATAATGTAAATGAAAGTCTATCTTTACGAAAGACGTTCGAGCAGCTTTCGCGTGGGAGCAGTGGAGAAAATTTTTAGTAATTCCTGTGTAGCTGCACGGGAATGGCTGTTCTTGGGAGGCGCCCGGAGCCCGAGATCGATCTAATGCAATTTTACCGGGCGCCTCCAGAGAGGGGCTAATGAAGCGACGCGCTTTTTCGCCGATCCCGTCCGCAGCCGCCCCCGCCGCCTCCACCGCCGCGCCCCGAGGAGCCCCATTATCTCGGCGAGATGTTCCCGGTCGATGATTGCGTCCCCCCATATTTACTCGGGCGCCATGAAAAAGGCACGGGGGCGCGCGCAAATTGGCCCTAAGGATCCGTCCCTGGGACATTACAATTAGGGCCGCGCCGGCAGGTTAATTAGGTAATGTTTTTACGGGGCATTGGGGGAGGTATTACGTTGAAATTTAGGTTTACCATCTGCGCCATCCGGTAAGTACTGGCCCTGCAAAGTTTTGCGGCTTGTATTTCACAATTATCATTACTTACGGTTTACAAACTACGCACACTCGAATTTCACAGGGTAAGTCGTGGCAAACTCAGCAAAATGAGTCAGTGGCGGCGTAGCATGGGTTGGCAGTTTTGTATTAGCACCCCCAAAATAACACAACAAATACTAAACGTGCTTACGTGACTTTATTTTGCTAAAATAAGCAAAATCCTAATAAGCATAATAAGCAAACCAATGCCATTGGTAAGTCGCACTTGGCTCATTGTAGTAACTTTTTTACTAATAAAATGTAGACTTTACCAAGATTCCCTGGTCGCGGTTAGATGGCCAATGATGTTTAAGAAGTATAAGATCAACCGTTATAAATTAAAAATTCAGATATTTTAATAAAAAGAAAATATTTTTATTATAAGCAGAACGTATTTACAAAAACTGCAAACAAAAAATTTAAATCACACATTATTAAATAAAAAATACAGCTTTACATCAATAGAACAACAATGGTACAAATGATTTATTACATATTTTTATAATACGATTAGGTATACTGAAATTATAAGGTTATAATGGTTATAAATTTAAAAAAAATAACTTATTAACTATATTTTTTTCGCAGGCAAGATACAAACCATTAAAAATATCTAATCTCCAACGTTGAGAAGCAAAGCAACTTTATAACAAAACAAAAAAAAAATAGAACTGATAATCTAACAAACCCCAATGTAAACGAAGTAATAGGAAACATAAAATACAATTAAAAAAATTGCGACAAGTTTTAAGATTTAGCAACTAAACAACGTATTTAACATAACATAGCAATAATAATAACATAAGACCAAATTTACCTAATTTATGTCTCTCAGGGGCATATTTCTAAGACGCTGAGGATCTAAAATCTCCAGTAGTAGGCAGTTATTATAAAAGTGCATCAATTTTGATCCCATTTCGTTTGACCAAAATTCATAGTCTCTCAATTTTTTCATACTTAATCCCTTTAGGTGTCCAAACTGCAAAGTATAAATACTTTTTACGGCATATGTGTAGTTGACCTTGTATTTGATAATATCAGCGATGTTTTTTGATTACTCTGCCATTTTTATTCCAGAAAGTAATTTTTCGTAGATCGATTCCTTGCTGTGGTGTCAGGTCTTGGCAAGAAAAAATGCATTTCACTTCGACAAGATGGTCACTACCAATAATGCTATCTGGCGAAGACCCTAAAAATGGGTATTCCTGGTCTATGAAAATTCCGCAGTTATCAATGTTTTAATTTTTAATTTTCAGACAATCTGTTTATGGCATTTATCTCATGGGCTACGCTAAATGCGATAGCTAGCACATATCGTTTATTCCCGGAATATATTATGTGTTTCAGCATATTTCGGGTGCTTGTTATAATTCCTTTTCTGCAAACCACGCCAAAATTTGATGCAGTTAACATTTTTTTTCGAATATCATTCCATAGATAACACAGGCCAACAAAAACAAAGTCTCAAAGAACTTTTTATATCTTGCTAGCTGATTTTTATAGTTTTTTGGGTGCTAAATCCGTATCTGAACTCTGATCGTTTCCATCACCCACAGTTTGGTCACAATTTGACCTAGTATATGGTAAAATATATAAAATATGCAATAAATATAAAAAGTAAACGACTTTTAAAATACCAACAGAACTTAATTTAAACATAGAAGATGGCTTTATATTCTTAACATTGCATTCTTCAAAGGCTTTAGATGTCCATTGATGTATATGTTCTTTGTCTCTTTTCTTTAAAGCTCCTGATATAGCTTTTTCTTCTATGCGCCGATTGCTGACTCTCTCAGTGAAGTGACCAACAGTAATCTCCCATCATGCATTATGTTGGTGTTCCAGAGTGCCTGATAACGTTTTTCCATCACCGTACCTAGCTATCACCTAGCTATACACCTAGCTATTACTATCACCTAGCTATCACCTAGCTATACAGAGAAAATGTAAAATGTGAACAAATGGTGGGTGATTTTGGCATTTTTGGCATTTTGGCCATTTTGTGGCATTTTAATGTCATTTTTGGAATAAGCACATTTAAAACGACAATAATTAGGTAAACACACACAAAAAGTTTTTTTTTGTGGTTGGCCTGTGTAATTATTGCTTTGTTGCCTGGTGTTCTTTTCGATGATTTCCCAATTATTCTAATTTCGAACTTTTTTCGAAGCTTTTCGAACAAATTAACTTTGTAAAGTAAGTAAGTGTAAGTTTGTATACTCAGACTCATCGACATCAGGTCTCTGACAAGCATCACCATCTTTGTCGGCGGTATTATTAACACCCTTTTGTCTTACCTTCCTTCTATCGGATAACATTCTTGTTTGTGCATATCTAGATTCATATCTCTCAGTGTTTCTATATATAAAACCCGGGATTATATGTTTCTTGGTAGTTGATAATATATTATTTTTATTATGAGAGATGCACGCACCCAAACATCTCATCCTATATGAGTTTTTTAAACAAAAGTTGATTCTTTTACCCCCAGTCAACTTTTTTATTTTTGAATTGAATTGTTCGACCATGTTGTTGCCTACATTTTTTAGTAAACTTTTCGAATGACTTGCCAAATACGCAAGACTATCTTCAACTTTGGAAAACAGAAGTGTTTGTTTTAACTCGTTCATAAACTGAACATCCTCTTCTATTTTTCCGCATAAATAAGAATCGCAATCATCGTGCTTGCCAAAAATGTAATAAATTGATATATTTTTTTTATATCATGTTTTAATTTAGAAATTTTAATATCAGCAGAAAATGTTTCTTTACTTCTGTGTAATATAGCACACGTGATTCCTTTCCTTAATCGTAATATACATTGTTTTACTTTATTTCTTATAAACGGTGGTGCTAATTTAGAATCTCTACAAAAATCATAAATTTTGTTGGATAAATTTCTGAACAAATGGTTCCTACATTCAATTTTTTCTACTGAAATATGACCGCAAGGCGTTTGACATATTTTTTTATACACGCTACTGTCACCATCGGCGATCATGTTTTTATAAATCTTACCTTTTGCAAGTTATACAATATTTGTTCTTAATACCTATATATAATATTTTTCGAGTCTTATAGCTAATTATTACTGCAGCCCCTGAAAATGAATTATAATTTCTGTGAGGGGTGGGAAAAACAGTATAAGTCAAGAATTAGCATTTTAATGCAGCGCCGACTTATACCTTTTTTCCCTCCAATAATCGTAGCATTTAAAGTTGTGCTAAAACTGCCAGCCTATTTAAAAGCCTTAACTGAATAATGTGACATATACTGTTTCAAACACAGTGTACAGCATCACTTTCTGAAATATAAATTGACTTAAACTCATTTTCCCAAATTTTCGACTAATACTGTTTTTCCCACCCATCACAGATTTCTCATATAACTTCATTTGGCTCAGGTTTCATCACAAACAACTGTAACAAATGGAATTCCGTCTACTGTAACATCACCTCACTCTATCGCCAATTGTTTCTCCTCTTCAGCTGCTTCTTGCATGGAAGATAACGATATTTCTTCCCAATATTGTCCCAACTTTTGCATTTCATTTTGATAAGTTTTAAAATGCATGCAAGGAATATCCAAAGCTGCACTAACCTGTTGTAAATGAGATACTTCGAATCAAATCTACCACCCCCAAAGCAGCGTCAAAATTTGGATTTTTCATAGGATTACACGCATCTAATAAAAATATATCTGAGCACATAATGCACCCTAATTTAATTTGAGTGTTAATACCTTTTAAGGTTTCACCAATAATTACTACATTACTTAGTGTACAACCCAATGTTAAGCCATGATTGCTTATTTCTAATAACCTATGTTCTTACTTCCCACTTCTTTATTATTAGTCAAAAACCATTTGATGTTCATGGTCAATGATTTTTTGCAGCCTCAATCCATTTTCCAAGATTTTCCATTTTTCAAAACAGGAGAGATGGTTCTCAGAATTCTCGTGTTCATACACTTTACGATTTAGTTTCCACCGTGAATTAAACCCGTTGGTAAAACTCTGATGTTTTGTTTTATGGTGCATTAACAGTTTGCAGCAAAAACTGTTTTTTTTATTGGAGAGTATACCATCCATTTTCTGAGTACTTTTTCTCCATTTGGTAACGCTTTATAAAACCATTCGGAATTGAAATGTTAGCTCTTTCCTTCTATTTTATCTCCAGATCTTTGGTCAGTATCTAAAAATGGGTCATCTCTATTTTGATAGGGTTCGCTTCTCGTTTTAACAATTTCAGCTTGAAGAGCATCTAAAAATGGGCCATCTCTATTTTGATATAGCACTTCTCGTTTTAACAATTTCAACTCTCTAATTATGAGGCATTGGTGTTGGCCAAGTAGCAATATCAAAACGAGTTAAATAAGATTAATTTTGTCATTATCATGTAGCTCTTCTTCATCGTTTTCAATTTGCTCTGATTCTACTTGATTGTCGCTATTCCGGACTTTTTCTTGCTCATATCCTTCTTGATGTTGATCTCCTCCACCTTGCTTTCGTCTTGTATTTTAGGCTCTCTTCTCAGCGATCCTCCATCCAATACATTATGGCACTGTCTTCAGACAGTGTTAAGGCTGTCTTCAGACAGCAGATGATGTAGAACATCATCTGCTTACAACTCAGGGCGAAATAATTGTTACAGAACTCGATTTCTCCCGCGCCAGCGACAAAATAGCTGCGTGTTTTACGATGCGTCCGTTGGGGGGGACGCTTATGAAATTTTATCACATTTTACGGCGCCGAGCGCCGTAAAATTTGTGTAAACACGCCGGTTTATTAACCGATTAAGCAGCAATTTGACGCCGTAACTCCGGCACTATTAAACGTGCGAATCGGCGCGCAATTAACGGCATCCACTATGCATTCAGCACTATTTGCGCCCCCGTCGTCCCCATCAGGGGGGATCAAAGCGAAGCCCCCCGGCTCAGGGAGGACGCGGATCGAAGCCGGACACGCGCGCAATTGCACCCCCCCGCACACACGGGGCGTCCCGACGCCGCTTTATCGGCGTCAGGATCTCTGCAAACAATTAAAAAACGCGGCGCGCATGGAACTTTTTTTTAATCTTTTTTAATATGCAAAACAAATTCCTAGATGGCACGCCGCGATTAAAATGGAAAATTTTTTATGTCCGCCCGAGCCGAACCGATAAATCATGTTTTTATAGCCGGCGCAATAATAATAATAAAAAGTGTAGGCGCGGCGCAGGGAAAATGCACTCGCGTTTCGAGGACGCGCGTTTTTCAAGCCGCGACAAACCGGTCGATCAGCGAATTAATGAGATTTCCACCAGCACCAGTTCTGCGTGTGCACATACTCTTGTGACAGGTGGAAATTGTGGCATTCGGGAATTGAAGGTGATTTCGTTTAAGTTGATTAACAAGCGCAACTTTAAATGAATGCAACGAATAAATATATTGTGCGCTCAAATTACTGTTAGTTAGATGATGGTGAGCATCTATAACCATATCTGATCATCTCTGACCATATCTGACCATATCTGACCACATCTTACCATATCTGTCCACATCTAACCATATTTCGCCAAATCTGATCATGCCTGACCATATCAAACTATCTCTGACCAGTTTGTAGTAATAGGACTGGGGTCCAGTGATTTTGTTAAACATGTGAAGCATCAAGATACATTTGGAGACTGCATGTGCACTGGCAGGTAGATAATTAGATAACAAAGGGACACATGAGCCGATTAGTTTTACGCCAAGGTAACTTCTGCCAGGCAAATTGCACCGCCTGAATATCTAGAACCAACTATAACACTTAATAAATCGCTTATTTATTGCATATTTAAACACAAATTTTATTTAGCTTGTACCAGAATTGAATGGGAGGATGCACTATGTTCAAAGTAATTCAAGTAAAGAAATGTAGAGGACATAACATAAATAAATGAATGCTCCCATTGGATGTATGAACCAAGTTTAGGAAGAAAAATTCGTATAAATGCAACTAAATCTACAGTATGTCCCCGGATTGAGTTTACAAGAGGGATTTTTTTTTAAATTACTTTTAAATAAAAATGTTATAAAAATTAAAATTCCTGCTTTGTCTGAAAGTACCATTTCAGTTATTAAAACA
Organism: Othius punctulatus; assembly: GCA_951805005.1. Lineage (NCBI taxonomy): Eukaryota > Metazoa > Arthropoda > Insecta > Coleoptera > Staphylinidae > Othius > Othius punctulatus. Next base: position 18,340,595 of record OX638141.1, read on the forward strand.
TTAATTTATTTATACAGGGTGTTGGCTAAATAATAAAATAAATAAATCCAATTTTGACACTTTAGAAAAATAACATAATTTAAACAATCCCCCACCATTTTCTTCACACGGTTATGGTATGGATCTCCTGAACACTGTTTTAGATTTCTTCAATAGTTATTGATGCAAATGCCTCTCGAAGGAGACTATTTAAATTTTCAGTATCATGTTCTGCATTTGGGGAATTGTTTGAATGATATTATTTTTCGTTGATGTTGTTAAATGTAATTTAAAGTTCCTTTGGCAAATAGTAATTAAATAAGTGTCAAAATAAGATTCAAAAATTTTGATTTTATTAACACCCTGTATAAATAAATCAAAGTTTTGATAACTGAACTGGTAGTTTCAGACCAAGCAGGAATTATAATCCCCATAACATTTTTACTTAAAACTAAATATTAAAAAAATATCCCTCTTGTAAACTCAATCCGGGGACATACTGTAGATTTATTTGCATTTCTTTTGATGAATAAGAACAATATCTTATTCTAACTAAATGTTTTATTTACCTATTCTCTCTCAATTTCACGAAAAATATTTTCACCAGGTGACCTGGATTACACAACAGTGAAGTAAATATATAAAATTCAGTTTCAGCTTTCTACAACTAATTTAGAGCTCTGGGTTCGAGATACTTCAAGTTGTATCTGTTATCTGCTTTTCATTTTTCAATATTATTTTAGTTGCAGACTACACTTAATATGTTTCTTTAATAAATATGTTTATAATGTTTATACTTATGTTTTTAGTATGTAGTATTTTGTACTGTCAGAACGCTTAGAAAATGCAATAATCAGAATATTTTATATTTTATATGAATTTTTTTTATATGAAGTAATAGTGTAATAATAAAGAGTAATATGTAGACAAGGGAAATTTTGAACATTTTAGATCATTTGGGAAAAAATGATTAGGATTTCAAAATTAGTGGCATCTAATTTATTTTTACAAAGTTTCTAAGTACACTTAATACTAGAAAATGAAACTAGTTTTTCTTCAACAAGAGGAAAATATTTAATCTGAATCTTTAGAAGCAATACTGTGCTATGTATACATTTCGCAACTTTTAGAATTGAATGTTTTACATACTTGCTACTAGTACAACTACTACTGCTACCAGAAAATGCAAAAATCAGACAATACTCGGCCATACTCAGAAAAAGTATTTCCAGGAGAGTGCAATAATAAACTAAATTCTGTAAAACATATTCAATATTTCAAATAATAACAATTTTTGTTCTTAAAATAAGGAAAATTTGACTAAAAACTATTAATAAATATTTAATATTAGCTATGATAAACGTTTAATTAGGGAAATTGAAGCTCAAGGATTCAAGCTCTTTTTTAATTATTCATGTAAAAACCAAAACCTATTAATGAATAAAAATGACTTATATTGATATTGAATCAAACGAGGAAAAGAATATGAAAATTATTAAGAGTATCGAAACTTTTCCACACAAGTAACACATACTTACTTATTTTTGAAAACGTTTCCATGACAATAGATTGAAAAAACATTTGAATATCGAAAATTTCCACATAACTAATAAACATTTTTGAAATTATTTCCAGGAGAGCGCAATGATAAACAAAATTCTGTAAAAAATATTCTATATTTCTATTAATAACATTATTTGTTTTGAAATGAGGAAAATGTGATTAAATGCTGATAAAAATATTTAGTATTTGCAATGAAAAACATTGATTTGGGAACATTGAAACTCAAGGAAAAACATTTTCAACTAGAAAATATTATGCAAAAACAAAAACTTATAAATGACTAAAAATGACAGTGTTGAATCAAATGATAAGTAATTTATGAAAATTATAAGGTCCACATGTCCACACAAGTAATACATACTTACTTATTTGTTTATTTCTATTAAGAAATTTTTTTGTTTTTGAAATGAGGAAAATGTGATTGAAAACTATTACAAATATTTAGTATTTGCTATGAAAAACATTGAATTAGGAAAATCTGAACTCAAGGAAAATCATTTTCAAATAGAAATCATCATGAAAAAACCAAAACCTACAATTGAATATATATCATGTATATATATAATGAATATATATCCATATATCATGTATTACATGGTATATCATATATCTATCAATCTATCATCAATCTTATGTTATTATATGTATTAAGTATGGTGCAAATGTGTAACTATATATGGAATAAATGTTCATACTACAGTGTTGAATCAAATGAGGAGAAATTTATGATAGTTATTAAGTCTCGAATTTTTTTAAATATTTTCTATACGTTTCCACATAAGTAACACATACTTATATATATATATATATATATATATATATATATATATATATATATATATATAAGATATAATTTATTGAAGCATTTACATATTTGTTATTGTACGTACATTATTAAATTTTTATTAAAAGTAGGTCTTGCCGCTATGCACACATACCTATTTTTGCAAAAGTTGTGTACAATAATGAGTTGGACTTCATAAAAAATGTACAAATTTATACAGAGGGGTTCACGTAAAAGTTACATACTAAACTTACGTTTTTTTTAATGGAGCACCCTATACACTTTTACATATTTGGATGCTTTTAATCTTTTAATGCATAATTCGTCGAGTACTGTACTATTGTCATGTTTTTGTTGAAACTTATTTCGTAGTTGGTCCAGTGTTTGTTGGATGGAATGGTTTTGGTGATTTTGCATAAAGTTATGTTTTATATGTTATGAAGATGATTGTCCTTGTGTCTTAGTTTGGTGAGCAGTCTTAATGTCTTCCGTTGAGTTACGTTTGTAATACGTTTGCAGGTGTTTCTTCATTATTTTGTATGATCTTTTGTAGTCAATCATGGGCCTGCAGATTGATTTGTAAATTTGTTATATTTTTACGAGCATATGTTTTGTTTTAAAAATATTTAAAGTTTATTTTTGTTTTGGGCGCTTTTTTAATCAAAGGTGTGCCGGGCAGGTACGTTCACCGTCGACTGAGTGTAATCACGTCACGCGGTGATTAGTTTAGTCTCGAGTTTGTAATTAGACGAACAAAACCGCGAGCCGGAACCAAGCAGGTCGATGGTTATCTACGGGGCGATTTGGGGGTGGCAATCATTAGTAGCCTCTCGCGTTTTCTCGTCCTCTGTTTAGAATTTTTGTTTCGGGGGGCCGTTGTCGTCGTCGGTGGCACTTACAATGGGCCCCTTTATCGGATCGTAATAAATGATTGCATGCCGTACGGAAATCTTGTAAATAATATGTGAAGTTTATAATGATTGCCTGTCGTTTTGTGTTCGCGCTCCAACGGGTCCGGATTACGTTGCTGGGCGGCCGGGGGTGGCCGGGGGGCGGCGGGGGCGGCCCCGGCGAAATGCGAGCGGGTCGTTTGGAACTTTACAAGTTCCGGCGATTTGAGTAATGCCCTCCGATTTCGCTAATTCGTCCCGTCCGTCGTTTTTCCGTCGTTACCGCACGAAAAACGGCGCTTACACTTAAGTCTCGGGCGTTTAGCGGGCGAGCGTGATTCCGGCATTTACACCGGCGGCGGCGCGCGGTTTTGCCCCCTTTTTCGGCGTGCCGCCGCCTCCCGTGCTTCCCACGTTAAAATGCGACTCGGGAATGATTAAAATTTTTGCCCCCATCACGACGCCGAAATATCTCACCGAGTATCTCGTGCGTGTCAAACGTCGCCCTGAGGAAGATATTTATGGGGCGGCAGGAGATACCGCAATATTTGACGAGGGTTCGGAGCGCTCCCCCGGCTTCCGGTCAATATATGTCAAAGCGGAAACTCGATTCGCCCATCGCCTGCCCTCGTGCAATTTATCTGTATCTCCTTTACGTGCTCGCTGTGATCCTTTCACCGTCTTCATTCCAAACACTACCGTATAATTGGATAAATCATCATTTCGTATTTCTTATTAATACAATTAAATTTTGATACTACATCATATTTAGTTTACTAAATAAATACCATTTTACCATAATGGACAATATTTATATCGTCCTTAGCGAGATTAGAAGAGAACAGAAAAAATGTCCTTGTAAAAAATGTCAAAGCAAACTATGATTAAAAAATTAAAAAAAAGAAGTTTGTACTATAACTCAAAAATTATGTTTCTGTTTTCAAAAAACAAACGCATATCTTGCATAAGCTCTTAAAATAACAACTCTTTCCTAACCGAATCTCTACGCTTTATAGTTTCCAAGATCCCAATGATCCCAATAAAATGAAAAATAACGAATACTGTATATTAACAAATCTTAGAAAATATTGGAAACTCTTCACTAAGCTTGATAAATATTTAGAATTGTCTAGATATTTTATCAATTCTTGAGAACGAGGCTAATATGATATATTTACAATTATTTTTAATACGAGGAATTGTAGTGTTAATGCGTCGCATATAAACTCTATGAATATTTAAAGGTTTAGATGATGTACTAAGATACTTTTCGATTTTTGCGTGGAGATCGTCGTTAATATTAGGAACAGCCTAATTTCGGTGCGAATATAAAAAGCAATGCCCCCCGAGATTTAGAACGGAATAAATAAAGCAGAAAATAAAAGGCAGACAATTGATATTGTTCTTTGTATATATTCCGGCGGGGGCATAAAAAGATAATGCCGACGAGATTTCGGGTCGGAATAAGTAATGTACGAGGGACACTTTTACGGCCAGTTAGAGCGTTTTGCTCGCGGAGATTTCCGCAGGAATTTCATTCGCGGCGATTAATTTTTATGCGCGCCGCTCTTCCGGTCGGCGGCGTTTCAATTTGGGCGACGTTCGATGCGGTAATTGGACGGTAATAATGGTACGAGATTCACGAATACTTTTATAGTTATCGCCGTATTCTCGAGACATCTTCGAGATGAATGAAATGCATTTTCTCCATAGTTTTGTACTCGAGTGTACTCCACACTCAAAAATCGAAAACTAATTTAGAACCTTCAAGTATTCAAATAACTTAAAAATAAATTAAATTGATTCCTATGCGGAGATTCTCCAGAAATTTTCAGAACGCATAGAAAGGATTTTTTCCTAAAAAATGTTATTCGAGGCTCCGTAAATAATTGTGTAGTGAAAGTTGTTGTGTTACAAAACTTCAATCTCCAAATTGAAGAATATTTACAGGGTGATTTTTTTTCATTTAAGCTTTGAGATCTCGGAAACCATAAGACATAGAGATTCGGTTAAATCAGGAAAGAGTTGTCGTTTTAAGACGTTATGCAAGATATGCTTTGTTGTTTGAAAAAGACCACAGTTTTTCAGTTATAATGTAAACTTTTTTTTTTTTAAATGGCAGTCAAAGTAAGCTTTGACATTTTTAAAAAAGACATTTTTTTCTCTTTATAGCGTTACAAGGTTTGCTATACTTAGGATACTATATATCCAATAGTTTTGACAATATTTTTTTAAGAAAGAGTAGAACCAAATGAGGATAATATTATGAAAACTATTAAAAATATCAGTTATTTCTACAAAAAAAAAAAAAACATTGAATTACGAAATTTTCAACTCTGATAAGAATCATTTTCAATTAATAATGACTATGTAAATACTAAAACCCATAAAATCAATAATTTTTGAAAATAACTGCGGAAATTAATGTAATTGTATTACAAGTATCATCGTTTTCTATATAACTATAAAGAAAATCAATGACGTATTATTAATGACAGGGGCAGTACCTGCATTTTTAAGAAAGTGTTTTATCAAATGTGGAAAAAAATATGACAATTGAGAAGTAAAAGGGATTAAGTGCACTTTTGGTAGTACTGAGATAAATGGCTTTAAAGTTAACTTGAATTACAAAATTCCAGAAATAAGTTTAGAAAACTGTGTTAATATTTTAGTCTAAAATATAATATAAATATTAACACAGTTTTTTAAACTTATTCCTGAATTTTTTAAATTCAAGTCAATCTCAGAAGTACCAAAAATGCACTTAAACCCTTTTACTTCTAGACCCCTCAATTATTAAAAGTTTCGAAACTTTCATATATTTTCGTAACATTTTCACAGAAGTAACACACTGAATATTATATTTGAAAACATTTCCATGATAATGGATTCAATAAACATTGAATTGCGAAAATTTCCATATAACCAATAAACATTTTTGAAAATATTTCCAGGAGAGATGGTTAACAAAATTCTACAAAAAATACTCAATATTTGTTCTTGAAATGCGGATTTTTTTAATTAAAATGTTTCCAGAAGAGTGCAATAATAAACAAAATTTTATAAAAAAATATTCAATACTTTACGTATTTCTATTAATAACAATTTTTGTTCTTGAAATGAGGAAAATTTGATTAAAAACTATTAAAAATATTTAGTGTTTGCTATGAAGAAATGCTAGCTTTGAATTAGGAAAATCGAAACTCAAGGAAATACATTTTCAAATAGAAATTATCATGTAAAAACCAAAATCTACAAAAGAATATAAATGACAGTGTTCAATCAAATGAGGAGAAATTTATGAAAATTATTAAAAATCTCGAAATTTTCTAAATAGTTTTGAACATTTGCACACAAGTGACACATACTTACATACTTTTGAGAACATTTCCATGACACAAGATTGAAAAAGCATTCAATGTCGCAAAATGACAGTGTTGAATCAAATGAGGAAAATTGTTAAAACGTTCGAAACCGTCGAAATATTTTTGAACATTTGCACACAAGTAACACAAACTTACTTATTTTTGAAAACAATTCCATGACAATGGATTGAAAAAACATTGAATATCGCAAATTTCTTCATAACTAATAAACATTTTTGAAAATATTTCCAGGAGAGCGCAATGATCAACAAAATTCTGTAAAAAATATTCTATATATCTATTAATAACAATATTTGTTTTTGAAATGCGGAAAATGTGATTAAAAACTAATAAAAATATTTAGTATTTGCTATGAAATGCTAGCTTTGAATTAGAAAAATCGAAACTCAAGGAAAAACATTTTCAAACAGAAATTATCATGTAAAAACCAAAAGCTATAAATGAATAAAAATTACAGTGTTGAATCAAAATAGGAAAAATTGATAAACATTAATAAAAGTTTAGAAACCTTTTAAATATTTTCGAATATTTCCACACAAGTAAGACATACTGATTGAAAATATTTTCAAATAGAAATATTCATGTAAAAAACATGTAAATGAGGAAAAAATTATGAAAATTATTAAATGTTTCGAGACTTTCGAAATATTTTAGAACATTTCCACAAAAGTAACACATACTTACTTATTTTTGAAAACAATTCCATAACAATGGATTGAAAAACATTGAATATCACAAATTTGTTCAGAACTAAGAAACATTTTTGAAAATATTTCCAGGAGAGCGCAATGATAAACAAAATTCTGTAAATAATATTCTATATTTCTATTAAGAACAATTTTTGTTTTTAAAATGTGGAAAATGTGATTAAAAACTATTAAAAATATGAAGTATTTCTTATGAAACATATTGAATTAGTTAAATTGAAGCTCACGGAAAAACATTTACAAGTTTAAATTAGCATGTAAAAACCAACCCCTTCTCTAGATTTTCCGGAATTTTAAAGAAGAGGAGTCAAAGGAGTAATATGTAGATATATTATGTGTATTTTTTGAGTATTAGTACTTCACAACATTTCCATTTTTGGCGCCCCCTTGCAGTCGTTAATTTGGTTGTGACAAACCGCGCAATTGCGCCCCCTTTTGTTTTTCCATGAGGCCGGGGGTGGGGCCGAAAAAACGGGCGCGTTATTTTACGTCCGGTTAAGTGGAGCAAATGAGGTCTCTTATTATCTCCAGCCTGAGAGCGGCGACATTTGTTTTCTTGTTTGTCCTGCGGACGATATCAAGGAAAGCAGCCCCGAAAAGCGCCGTCCCTTTTCCATGATTGGATGTAATGCCGTTTCCTGCCACTCGACCCCACAAACAACCATCGCTTCCTCTTCTTCGCCATAAAAAAATATAATATACGGCCGCCGTCGGTTCATTTTTACGGCCGACACCCGCCGCCCCCCACGAAGGGGGCGAAACGGGGGGCGATCCGAACATGTGCCGCAGCCGATGTATCCCTTTAATTTAATTAAAGCCGTTTGATGCTTTATGCGGGCTTAATTGCGGGGCCGGCGCCGCCTCCTCTTCTTGTTCTTCCCGCCCGACCCTTGGCCCCGTTCCCTCGGCGGCGGGGCACGCGAAATTGTTATTACCACTCGAAGGGGCGGCCGGGCCCCCTCATTAAACTAAAAGGGAACGATAACGCTTAATAATGTTTGGCCCCACGGACGGGGAAAAATCCGGCCAAATGTCAGGGACGCTCAATCCGGCGGAAAATATGTCGAGATAGTATCTAGCGGGCTGGGCGCGCGTTTTTTCGTGGCCCCTTTTTGCGTCGCGGCGCACAGAACAGTTCGCCAGGGATTTATGGCACGTTCTGCAGGGGGGAGTGGAGGAAACGGGGCCGAGGAATGATCGAAGAGCGGTTTGTTGTTCGAGGCGGCGAAGGTCGCAGCATTAATCCCGCAAGAAAAGTGGCTGCCACTTTTATTGTCCCTACAACATAAAAAGTTAGCTAATGGACCCTAACAGCGCATTAATACGAACCTATTGAGTCAGAACAAATTTACCGACTTAGATAAGATTAGATAATACTAATAGTCAAAACATACCATCATGGTTTCATTCACAAATCATGTTTTTTATCAATATTTTAGTATTTTAGACAGACAGGCAGACAGACAGATACACCCCTTCTTAACCACTTTTTTTACTTGAAGGGGTCTTGTCTTGAAGGGGTTGTCAAATAGACAATTTTTCAAAAGAATCTCGGTTACTAACAATTTTATTATTTAAATACTATCTTTTTTACTCAAATGAAAATAAAATTCGACGGGGAACTGAAACTGGCAATATATGCCGCTTCTTAAACAACTTTTTTTTACCAGAAGACCACTAAATGGGCAATTTTTCAAAGGAATCTCGATTTCTAACATTTTTATTATTTAAATACTATCTTTTTTGCCCATATGAACATAAAAATCGATGGGGAACTGAAACTGGTAATATTGAGCATGAACATGTATTTGAGCCCTTTCGGGAATTGTTGATTTTGTGAATTGCAAACCAGCTCCAAGTTCTTATAATAAAATACACCAGCATTTTAAAGATAGATCTGACTAACAAAGAAAGTAAGAGAAAGTAAATCAGTAGATGATAAAATACTAAGTATTTATAAAATATTAATTTTGATATGTTATATTAACTTAGTGTGGAAGTAGAATACAGTAGAATAATAAAAATCATAATAATTCCATTTTATTATTTAAATATTTAAAAATTTAAATTATTTTTATGAAGCTATTAATTACAGAGTTTTCCAATTGCTTTACACCATGTATCAGTTGTGTTTAACTTTATCTCAAATGTTTTTCCCTCTTGTCAACACTTGTCAATATTGTATCAAATGTATTCTCCGCATGTCAAATTATTTTCAATATTTATCAAATGCTTTTCCCTGATCTAATATTCAATCCATCTCGACCAGAGGGAAAAGCATTTGATAAATAGTGAAAACTATTTGATATATGGGGAAAACATTTGCAACAATATTGACAAGTGTTGTCAAGAGGGAAAAGCATTTGAGATAAAGTGAAACAACAATGATACATAGTGAAACGCCATCTGAAAACTCTGTATAATTAGTCAATGATTTCTGTAAAATTTTCATTATTAAAATGATTACATAGTGAAAAGCAATCTGAAAACTCTGTATAATTAGTCAATGATTTCTGTAAAATTTTCATTATTTAAAATTTCAATTATTATATCGTTGAAAATTTGATGTAAATAGCAGAAAATGCGGCAATAATTATAGAAATAAGACAGAATCTTTCATATTTTGCAGAAAATAATAGAAAAGTTGAGTAATAATTCATATTTTGAAATTATAATTGGAAATTTGACGGTAATAATTGATCATGCCAATATTATTAATAGCTATATAAACAATCTTTATTAGGCTATCGACCCCATATGGTGTATTTCCGCCTTGCCTAACTTTGCAATTGTATTCTGTTACAATATATTATTTTTAAATGTGATTTATGAGTGTATGGATCAATGATTTGATGAGCGAGTCTTAATAGAATTTAACACTCAAAAATTTAGTTTTGAGTGTTAATTTAGGATTTTCTATAGTTGAGAAATTCAAAAAAATGGCATATGACACAAATGGATAACTAATGAAGTGGGGATAAAGTTGTTAAAACGAGTTGAAAATTTACTTGCAAATGGATTGATTTAAATTATATGTTTACATTTTACAAATCCAGGATTTTCACGTATTTTGCATAGTTCTTCATATTCAGAATGAATACCTAAAATTTTCACGTTTTTTAATAGGTTTTGTTAAATCGTCGGCTTAATGTTACAAGGTTGTATGTGCAAATTTGTAAACTTGGGAATAAGGATTTTAAATATGTTTGCTATATCAAAAAAGGATTAATTTGGCAATGTCAATAGATATGTTTTTATCACAGGTTCCTAATGATCCAATTTTAATCTTCCAACAAGTTGAAAGGTCCCGCTTTGAAAACTTATAGCCCTGCAAAGCTATAGGACTAAACATTTAAAAAATGTTACATTTAACCTTGTAACACCAAGCCGAGGAAATGTTAAAAGGAACATTGAAATTTTGACAAAAATAATTTAAATTTTGGCTGCAATAATAGAAATCTTCTTAAGAATAATTGAAAATTTGGTTGAAATTATAAAGAATTCCGTAGTAATTATTCTAATTTAGCAGAATATTTTAAATTTTGACAAAAAAATATTGAAAACATAACTGATATTTGAAACCTTGATAATGTAGAGTAAGTATCAATTTAAATCAATACATGACATGCATCACAAATGGATAACTAATAAAGAGGGCATGAAGTTGTTAAAATTTTCAAAATGTACATGCAAATAGATTTTTTTTTATTAGGCAAAACACTTAATCGTTTTCTACTATAATTATTACAATCTGATCAAAGATGGATCAATGAGTAATGTTATGCGAACTTAAAGCAAATGGATTGATTAAAATTATATGTTTACATTTTACAAATCCAGGATTTTCATGTATTTTGCAAAATTATTCATATTCAGAATGAATACCTAAAATTTTCACGTTTTTTAAGGTTTTGTTAAATGTTAATAGGAACATTGAAATTTTGACAAAAATAATTGAAATTTTGATGCAATAATAGAAATCTTCATAATAATTGAAAATTTAGTGGAAATAATAAAGAATTCGGTAGTAATTATTCTAATTTAGCAGAATATTTTAAATTTTGACAAAAAAATATTGAAAACATAACTGATATTTGAAACCTTGATAATGTAGAGTAAGTATCAATTGAAATCAATACATGACATGCATCACAAATATATAACTAATAAAATAGGCATGAAGTTGTTAAAATTTTCAAAATTTACGTGCAAATAGATTTTTTTTTAATTATGCAATTTATTGTATTTTACTATAATTTTACTATATTTTTATTTACGTATTTTACTATAATTATTACAATCTAATCAAATATGGATCAATGAGTGCCAACTTAAATTACTAAATGAATTTTTAATGTCAATGTAAATGTATTGATTTCAATTATTACTTACTTTATATTCTTAACATTTCAATAAATACAAATAAATTACATAAAATTTCAATGAAATAAGTATCAATTATTAATCAACTTTTCAGTCATTTTTGTGAAAATTTCAATTATTCTGTTGTATCTGAGTGATTGTTGTAATATTTTCCAAGAAAGTAAGAGAAAGTATATCACTAGATGATACTATACAAAGAATTTACAAAATATTAATTTTGATATCTTATGTTAACTTAGTGTGGAAGTAGAATACAGTAGAATAATAACAACCGTAATGCTATATATTTATCCTAAAAAAATTAAATTGTTGTTATGGAGCTAATTTAATTATTATTAGTCAATGATATCTGTTACAACAAATAAATTTCATAAAATTTCTATTAATTTTATCAAAGTATCAATTGTTAATTAACTTTTCAGTTATTTTTGTGAAAATTTCAATTATTCTATTTTATCTGAGTGATTGTTGTAATATTTTCAATGATTTCTGCCACAATTTTAATACATAGATACATACATAATCGATCCCTCTTTTACCCATTGGGTGTCGAGGTTTAGTCCTGTTATCCTTTTGTACTGTCATTCACCCACTTCCGCCATTCCCTTCTGTCCGCACTTTTAGTCTTTGCCTCCTTAAAATCTATACCATTGTATTTTAAAATTTCACATATTGTTTCATTCCATGTTTTTGCAGGTTTTAATTTTAATAATAGTATCAAATTTCTTTGATTATGTCATTTGTATGTTCATAACCCAATAAGGATGCGCGATTTCCTTAGTTACAACGTATTACAACGGTTATTTGAGTAACCTAGACGACCAGTGATTATATAAACCTTTGTATTATCGATTATACAAAGGTTCCTATAACCACATCATTAAAATCTTCCTCCTTTGAAAAAAACCAAGCAAAAGATTAATAATCGATTAAATGTATATAATTATTGGACATTCATTAACAATTATTATTAATCATTAAGAAGACGAACCTATGTATTATCGATTATACAAAGGTTCCTATAATCACATCATTAAAATCTTCCTCATCCTTGAAAAAAAAAACGAGCAAAAGACTAATAATGAATCAAATGTATATAATAATTGAGGGGTACAGAAGTAAAAGGGTTTAAGTGCTTTTTTCGTAGTTCTGAGATAAATGGCTTTAAAGTTAACTTGAATTTCAAAATTCCAGGAATAAGTTTAGAAAACTGTGTTAATAATTTAGACCTAGGTTTATACAAAAATAATAACACAGTTTTCTAATCTTATTCCTGGAATTTTGAAATTCAAGTTAACTTTAAAGCCATTTATCTCAGAACTACAAAATATGCACTTAAACCTTTTTACTTCTATACCTTTTCAAGTTCAAATTGAGACCAATCAAGTTCAAATTGAAACCAATCAAGTTCAAATTGAGTCCAATCAAGTTCAAATTGATACCAATCAATTTCAAATTGAGACTAAACAAAATCAAGTTGGCACTAAACAATATCAAATTGAGAGTAAACAAATACCATTTATTATGACAACTTGATATTGATTAATGTCAACTTGATTTTGTTTAGTCTCAATTTGAAATTGATTGGTCTCAATTTGAAATTGATTGGTATCAATTTGAACTTGGTTGGCCTCAATTTGAAATTGATTGGTCTTAATTTGAACTTGATTGGTCTCTATTTGAACTTGAAAAGGTATAGACCCCACAATTGTACATTCAATGATAATCATTATTAAATTTATTAATTTCCTGTGTACTTGGGACTACACACTTACACTTACACAGTACACTTACTGTGTACTGTGTACTAGAAATACAAATTAGAGCTTGGGAAAAGTATTTTATTTACATAAAAAAGTTATTGTAATTAATTTATTTTGTCCCTATACCTATATACAAATCGAAAATACTCAAATCTGGACGTATTGCCTTTTAAAACACCACACGTTGTAAAATTTATTATTTATGTAAATTTTATTTATTATTTTATTTGCCTGGTCGATTATTTTCGATCGTCTAGTTGTATAACTTACGATTTTTGTCAAATAGCAAATAGCATGACACAATTGGATAACTAATGAAGGGGCGATGAAGTTGTTAAAACGACTTTAAAATCTTCAAAATTTACTTGCAAATGGATTGATTTAAATTATTATTTAGTCTACATTATTAACATTTAATTTATGTTTATGTTTTTGTTTTAATTGTTAGTCAAGAAGTGTGCACTCAGTTGTGAAGAGGGGTGCTCTTTTGGACGTAGTCACCGGAACTTATTAGTGGGTAATGTCCCATGGTTTTGGTTGTTGATTGTTTATGTAAATAATATGTATGTATACATTTAATAAATAAATAAATTTTAAAAAAATAAAAGTTTTCAATAATTTTTGTTAAAATTTCAAATATTTTGTCATATCGTCGGCTTAATGTTACAAGGTTGTATGTGCAAATTTGTAAATTTGGGAATAATGATTTTAAATATGTTTGCTATATCAAAAAATGATAAATTTTGCACTGTCAATAGATATGTTTTTATCACAGGTTCCTAATGATCCAATTTTAATCTTCCAACAAGTTGAAAGGTCCCGCTTTAAAACATATAACCCTGCAAAGCTGTAGAACTAAAAATTAAAAAAAATGTTACAAGCAACCTTGTAACACCAAGCCGACGATATTTCAATAACTACTCTATTATTTCCACTGAAATTACAATTCTTTTTAATCAATATTTCAATTATTATCTACTGTCAAAATTTCAATTTTTTCTAATACATTTTTATTATTTGCAAAATTTTCAGTTATTTGTGTCAAAATTAAAATTGCTGTCGTAGTTTCAGTTACAATAATTTTCACATTTTGATGGTGTGATATGTGTTGTTGAATGTCCATCAACGTTTCCATGCATAGATGGATGACTTGTTAATTAGTTAATTAGTAGAGGATAACTAATGAAGAGGGGATGCAGTTATTAAAACGACTTTAAAAAACTGGATTGATTTCAATTATTACTTACTAGATATTATTATTAAGGTTTCAATAATTGTGAAGTGAAGTGAAGTGAAGATTTTCATTATTTCAAATATTCTTTATCACTTCTTCATCAAATTCTCTATCATTTCGGCTAATATTTCAATCATTTTTTGTCAAGATTTCAATTTCAACTGCCAAAATTTCCATTATTTTTGTCAGAATTTCAAATATTCTATCATAACTGTCAAATTCTCTGTTATTTCTGGTAACATTTCAATATTTTTTTGTCAAGATTTCATTTGCTACTGCTAAACTTTCAATTATTTGTAATAAATTAAATTATTTTTATCAATGTATCGATTATTATTAGTCAAATTTTGAAATGTTTGTACCACCATTGAAACTACTCTGTTATATCTTAATGATTGCTGTAATATTTCCTGAAAACTGATTCCTGCAGAAAATTCAAGTCTGTTATTTCGGGTAACATTTCAATAATTTTTTGTCAAGATTTCAAATGCTACTGCCAAACTTTCAATTATTTGTAATAAATTAAATTATTTTTATGAATGTATCGATTATTATTAGTCAAACTTTGAAATGCTTGTGCCACCATTGAAACCACTCTGTTATATCTTAATGATTGCTGTAATATTTCCTGAAAACTGATTCCTGCAGAAAATTCAATTTATTATATTCAATTTCAATGATTAATGTCAAATTTTCAATGACTTTGTAGAAATTATTATTAATATTAATAATAATAATGATAATAATAATAAGTTATTGATGTTTCTGACACTGGTATATCTTACACAGGTCAAATTGAATTACACATTGAAAACAAATCAAAATGGTCGTACAAGTAATAGTTTACATCAAAGAAAAAAATACAATAAAACGTATAATCTAGTTTGACTGGTTCCAAATTGTATACATTCAAAATGTTCCCGCGTAAATTATTTTCAAATTTAACCAATCAGAACAAAAATCGCAAATCGCTTAAGCATGAACTAGGCTTTAGTCTGATGGCCTACTTTCATTTTGCGTTGGAGCCATATGGGTTGGAAGCGATGTCCCGAAAAATGTTGCACAGTGTAATATTGAAAAATGAAGATTCAACAAAAATAATTACGAAATTGACAAAAAAAATTGAATAGCTTGCATCAAAGAAAAAAAAATACAATAAAACCTATAATCTAGTTTGACCGAATTAATCTCCTGTGTCATCGTTGTAAACAAGCAGTGCTTTATTTATACTAAAGAAATTATTATCATGGAATTCAAATTTCAATTTACACCTGTAATAACAGATAGCACGATGCTGAGCTGTGTTCCTGATGTAATGAAGTTCCTGCTTCCAGTAAACATTATTGCTGCTATAAATTTCTATCAATATTGCTGTACACAGATGGATGATTAATTAACAGACGATGAATTTTGATCAACTTTTTTATAATAAAATACTTAAAATAAAAAAAGACATTATTATTTAGATTGTATGAATCGGTGGTAAATACTTGCCGAAACACTTTAAATTGGTATAAATAAGGCACTTGGTTAAGTTTCACAATATGTTTAGTTGAAAAACCCTACAATTGTTTCTGTCTCACCACCATTATCAAGAGACAAATAAGACTGACAAATAAGATCAGTCTTATTTGTCTCTTGATAATGGTCGTGAGACCAAAACAGTTGTATAGTTTTTCTATTAAATATTTGTGAAACTTAACCAAGTGCTTTATTTATACCAAAGAAATTATTATCATGACATTCAAATTTCAATTTAAAAAAGTACACTTTTTACAAATAAGAACAGTCTTATTTGTCTCTTGATAATGGTCGTGAGACCAAAACAGTTGTAGAGATTTTCTATTAAATATTTGTGAAACTTAAGCAAGTGCTTTATTCATACAAAAGAAATTATTATCATGGCATTCAAATGAAAAAAATGTACTCTTGAGAATGGTCGAGAGACCGAAACAATTGTAGAGTGTTTCTATAAATTTCGTGAAACTTTAAACCAAGAGTGTTATTTACCTTTTTATTTAACATGTTTCACCAAGTGGTAGCCAACATACATCTAATACATGCACATACACAAGCGGATCCTCTTGTACCTTACGGTGTCGAGGAGTCAAGGCATAGGTTTCTCCATCCTTAACAGTTCTTTGCAAGCATTTCTGCACCTTGGCTATTTTTCCATTCCAGTTCCTCTTTGTTCTTCCTCTTTTCCTCTTCGTCTCTATTCCTACCTTCCAGATAGTTTTAGTCCAGGGGAGAGGTGGCATGAAAGGGACACTTTTGTTTTAAAGTGTCTAGTAAATACATAAGGAAATAATTTGAACATTTACGAATATAATTGAAAACTTCAATTATTTCACTACTGAAAAAAATATATAATAGTAAACCTTTTTTCCACTCCCTACATGGTAAGTACACGGTCGTGGCATTGATTTGATGGAAGTAAGTCCCACTTACCGATAAAAGTTTGGTTACTATGAACAACGGGATGTAATTAAACACTTACCTCCCTCAGGGAGGTAAGTAAAAAGTTTTCTGTGGCGTTCTCTCTCTGGCACCACTCATTAAAACACTTATACGTATTTTGATAACGCCCATTCGACTTCTCTGGCAGTAGGAAGGAACAGGCAACATCTGCAGCCTCTTCAATTTCCATTTCTTGTTTATTTTCATTGGAATTCATTTTACAACTGAACGAATGCAATTTCTGACACTCACACTTTGTTTGAAAATTAGTCTTGGCAACCAAAGGCGCACAGATATTTTGTTCAAGTTGCGAAAATAAATGAAT
Source organism: Othius punctulatus (assembly GCA_951805005.1). Taxonomy (NCBI): domain Eukaryota; kingdom Metazoa; phylum Arthropoda; class Insecta; order Coleoptera; family Staphylinidae; genus Othius; species Othius punctulatus. The sequence goes on from OX638141.1 coordinate 18,358,069, forward strand.
CAAACACAAACAATTAAACCAACTTCAGGAGTGGACAAACAGTTATAAGCAATTCGAGAGGTAAGTTTTGACCAGTCTCGGACTTTATTGCTGGCCCTCGCTATCGCTCGGGCGCAAACTCGACCTCGACTGGTAAACAATACTTACCTCCCTTAATGCTTAAATAACTATTAATCGTTGTTCACTCCGATTGCATCCTATAAATACATGCGCATTTAAATAATAGAGGGTGAAATCTTGCCTTCCGGATACGGATATGTATAGGATCGATTCATCCCCCTGTCCTAATTAGGTCAGTGTGCTACAATCCAGAAATCCAGACCGGGATGACGCGGGGAAAGTGGCGAATCCAGGCTTGGCCCGGTTATCTCTGCGAGGCGTGCAGGATTCATCAATAACAATAACCGGCACGATTTCACGGTTCGCCGGGACGCCTGTGCCCTAGGCCCTTTGCCTAGGCCGTGCACCGTAGGCTTCGCTATTGCCTCATTTAGTGAACCTTTGTTCGTGAGGACGATGGGGATGGTTTAATAACAGCCGAAACGGGGCGACGTCGTCTCCCGATTAAAATAATTCTGCGCGCGCGAAAATAACTCCGCCGCAATTAATCACCTCGCATAATTTTGTATTGATTTACGGAGGGACGAGAGAGCGCGCGCCCTAATTAATTGTGTTTATTATAAATGCGGCGGACCGTCCCCCGGGGGGTGGCTGTGGGGGGCCCTCATTTCGCCGAGTGCCGAACGGTGTTCCTAAGGGGGGTTAATTGTCAGCTCACGCGCGGGTGTAATTGAGTGGAAGCGGATTCACTAATTGATAAGGTTGTCGGTAATAAGCGTCGCTTAACTACCGAGCCAGGCGCATTCACAATTATGTAACATAAAAGTGTATTATTTCACACGGTCTTTTATGTAAAGTGTAATAATGTACCAGTAATTGGCCACCTACAATATTCACTTACAATGCATACGATTAAAAGGCAGATAATGTTCAATAAAATTTCAGCTCGATTCTTACTTTTTTTTTGTAAATAAATAACTATTATTTTTTATGATGTAAATAAATACTAATTATTTATTTGCGCTATCCCTATAACGAAACAAAAAAGTATTTTTATTTATATCACAATAAACTCTGTTGATATGTTTTAAAGTTATTGTGGTTTGCTTCACTATTTTATCATTTGTTAGACCGATTTCATTGTGGACTTATGTCATCAAAGACAAACAAGGTTGCAGGTGCTACAACTAAATTAAAAACAAACAAAACATTTAGTAGTACTTGCTCAATGGATTAAAAATTAACACTGTAAACGACCCTGTATACCTACCTAAATTATAAAATCTGTGACTAGGATTATTTATTTTCTGGAAACTTTCTAGAATTTCCAGCACACTTGTTAAATATTTGGGAATGCTTACGCAATTTTCTTCAGGATTCGTCGAACTTTCCAGGATATTTCAAAACCCATTGAAATCGGTACACATAATAAACTATTTTCTTCCAAATATTAAGCAAAAAAAAAATCGCGCAGCCAATCCTCGTGCCATACACCAATACTCATACGAATAAACATTCTTTTAAAAAGTACACGACATGTTTACTAAAAATTTACGTCTCGGAAATTCTCGATAAACCTGAATTTGCATGCGAGTGAAGTGGAATGCAGAATGTATCGGATAAACGCGATAGGGCGCAGTTTCGGCGGAACTACTCCGCATCGGCCGACTTAAAATTCATGCGGGGAAGTAAAAGACAGATCTGCTCATTTATTGCGCCACATAGAATGTAACTGGGGGTCGTACAGACTCGCATCGTTGCTCCAGTGGCCCTGGAATGCGATCGTTTTCTTTTCCCCCGCAAATATTAATACCGCCGGCGAAAATCCATGGCCGAGAGACTAAATCCGAACGGCGCCGCAGTAAATTTGCCCGACAGTTGCGCGGTTATCGCTTTTCGATGCTGCTTCTTGGTCTTCGGCGAGGAAGTCAGAGGAATAAATGTTTTTTTGCCGTTAACGTTCATTGTTTCGGCGTGAAAGTGGAACGGAGAGAAAGAAAAGTTTATGTTGAAAAGATTTATTTTCAAAACTTTGTCCAGACCCATTCTGTAGGTAAAGGTAAAAAAAATCGAAAATGTTCAGTATTCTCAGAGATTAACTTTACGTTCAAAATATATTTATTCAAAAAATATATTTATTCAGATAGTTTACCTCAATGGTACAATTCGAAAACTGACCATTTTCAGATAATTATCTCACCGGTCATAATTTCTTATAATCTTTCAGGGCAACAAAAGTGTAATTCATATTATTGTTGTGTATCTGTCCATCAGTTGATGGAATTAAAATGTCTTTAAGAAATTGTTTCAAAATAAATAAATTAGTTAGGGCTATTTTCAATGAAAGAATCATCAAATGAATAAGCAGTTTAAAAAAGCGAAATTTAAAATATCATTTTTTTCTTTTGTATTTATACAAATTGATGAGTTCTGCGAAGTGATAATCGATGCATAACCCATTTTATAATTTTTGACCATTGATTTAATAAAATAAGTTGCAGTTGATGGGATTAAAATGTCTTTAATAAATTGTTTCAAAATAAATAAATGAGGGCTATTTTCAATGAAAGAATCATTAAATGAACAAACAGTTTAAAAAAAACGAAATTTAAAATATCAATTATTCTTTTGTATTTATACAAAGTGATGAGTACTGAGAAGTGATAATCGCTGCATAACTCCTTTTATAGATATACAAGGTGTTTCAAACGGTATGCTCCAAACTTAAGGGTGTGATGTGGGATGCTATACGAAGCAAAAAATGTTAATAAACCTACATCTTATTTCCAACCGTTATCTAGTTACAGAGGATTTATTTGTTTTAATCATGTTCTGTTAAATCAAGTCATAATAAAGAATAAGTCAAACAAATTCTAATATGTTATGATGGAATTGGCATTTTAATATCACCAATTACACCTAAATGTTTGGACTCGACCTTTTGAATTACCCTGTATGTCAAATTTAATTTAAAACTGTCGAAATCTGCCAAATTTACAATTATTGCTGTCAAAATCTGTTGATTTTTAATAATTGTGGGTACAATTCCCGTCAAAGACATTCAAAATCTATAAAATTCAAAGCTTCTGCAATGCAAATCTGTCAATTTTTCACTAGATACTGCCTGAATCTGTTAAATTTTGCCAATTTTTGATATCCTAGTTTTAAAATGTAAACATCTATCAGATTTTTAACAGTTCACATACAACAAATTCTCAATTAAAACCGTCGAAGTTTGTCAAATTTTCAATTGCAACTGTCAAAATATGTCAAATTCTTAGCTTCAGCTGTGAAAACCTGTCAATTTTTCAATAGATACTGCCTGAATCTGTTAAATTTTGCCAATTTTTGATATCCCAGTTTTAAAATGTAAACATTATCAGATTTTTAAGTGCAACAGTTGACATACGTCAAATTCTTAATTGAAACTGTCGTTGAAAATTTTCAATTGCAACTATTAAAATATGTCAAATTTTTAGCTTCAGCTGTGAAAACCTGTAAATTTTTTAATAGATACTGCTGAAATTTGTCTGTTTTTGATGTCCCAGTGCAAAAATGAAAAATCTATCACATGAAAGCACGTTGAAAACAATAGTGACACTACACAAAAATTAATATTTTTCAGTTGAATTTGTTGGCAGGATAACTGAAATTTTTAGAGAAATAATTGTACATTTGATAGTAATAATTTTAATACGACAACCCTCATTAAATCATTGATAAAATCATTGAAATTTAAACACCACAAATTGAAAATATGCCAGAAGTAGTTAAAATTTGATAGTAATTATTGAAATTTTGGAAGGACAGTTAAAAGTTTTTGTAAGAAATGTGAGATTTTTTAATACATATTTGAAATTTTGATAGAATAAATAAAATTTAAGCACATGTAATAGCAAACGTGATAGTAATAAATTGTAATAATTTGAATATGATAGCACTTATTAAATTATTGATAAAATCATTGAAATTTTTGCACTACAAATTGGAAATCTGTCAGAAGTAGTTAAAGTTTTAATTGAAACTGTCGAGTTGAAAATTTTTAATTGCAACTGTTAAAATGTGCCAAATTCTTAGCTTCAGCTGTGAAAACCTTTCAATTTGTTAATAGCTACTGCCAAAATATGTCTATTTTTGATGTCCCAGTGCAAAAATTTACTAAATTTACCATTAATTATATTCATATTGCTACACATTTATGACACAAATATGTAAATCCGAAGATCCATATGTACAATCAATGCATTTGTTTTTCAACTCCGGAAAGCTAGTCCAAATATTGATGATGCTTATCCCTGCCTTCTGCAAATCTTTCATTACAGTCTGCCCGTGTTGTAAAACTAAATCGCATACTTCTTTCTCCAGTTCTTCTGCTTGAGCTTCAAATCGTCAACATTTTTAGCCCCATATAAGTCTTATGTTGTCAAGTTCAGCCACTGAATTTTAAAGTTAGCTTAGTTCATTTCAAACGAAAATAAATCGTATTGGCATTCAAAGTTTTGTAATACAAGTTTTATTTTGAGTTGAGACTTGATAACAGTTTATTAACTCTGGGACTAATTTTGTAATTATTTTATTTTTATGTATATTTTTTGATATGGAACAAATGCATAAAAAGTACTAAGAGTTTAAAATAAATAAAAACTTCATACTTTTTGCAAGAAAAAAATTGTCTGTGTGTGTTTTTTTTTGTCTGCGTGTGTAAGAGTTCATAAGCAATGCGGATTACTATTTTTTGTTAACACGATAATTCAAAAGCTGCTCAAGATAATTGAATTTTTAAGATTTGTATTGAAACATATTTAGATAAGTAACGATTGACAGCTAAATATTCGGAAAATATTTGATTAAGTTAACAAAAATTGCGTATTTTGATCGATTAAAAGCACAAAAGGACGATGGAGGTCGGAAGAATGGAGATGGAAGCCTCTCAGCACGAGAGGCTTAGAATACCCACCCAGAAGAAAAAAAATCATATCAATTTCTGCAATAACTGGCCTCTCTAGTATTTTAATTAAAATATAAATCACGTATTTTCACTTCTGTCAATCAATCACTTCAATCACTTCTCAAAAATGATTTCATTAATATGTAACTTTCATTCAATTTCTCTGTTATTTTTAATATTACATATTAATTATTAGTATGATTAAGTTCTATGATGACGACATAATTATTTTGATTCTGTGTATGCATACAAGGTGTATCTAAATGCTTGCAATTACGTCACCATGTAAAACATTTTTTGGTTCCCCTCCAGTAAAAATAGTTCTATTTTTAACACAGGCAACTTCATTTACACTCATTAGACACGAATATGGCAATATAAGTTATCTACATGCTATTCTAATTTCCATTGTGGAATTTCATATTTGACTTCTCAAATACGTAAATAAAATACAAATATGTAAACAAAAATTTACATTTTTCAGGAGAATTTGACAGAATAACTGAAATTTTTAGAGAAATAATTGTACATTTGATAGTAATAATTTTAATACGATAACCCTCATTAAATTATTGATAAAATCATTAAAATTTAAACACCATAAATTGAAAATATGTACTTAAAATTTGATAATAATTACTAAAAATTTTGCAGGATAGTTAAAAGCTTTTGTTAGAATTTTTAAGAGATTTTTTAATACACATTTGAAATTTAAGCTGATATAATAGCAAACGTGATAGTAATAATTTGAATATGATAGCACTCATTATATTATTGATAAAATCATTGAAATTTTAGCACAACAAATTGTAAATCTGTCAGACGTAGTTAAAGTTTTATAGTATTTTTTGAAATTTTGGCAGCACAGTTGAAAGCTTTTGTAAGAACGGTGAGATTTCTTGAAAACATTTGTAATTTTGACAGATAATTGAAATTTTTGACAGATTCATTGCAAATGTGATAGTCACAATAATTTCAATATGATAACACTCGTTACATATTTGATAAAATCATTGAAATGTTAACACAAAAAATTGAAAATATGTCAGAAGTAGTTCAAATTTGATAGTAACTATTGAAATTTTGGCAGGACAGTTGGAAATTTTTGTAAGAAATATGAGATTTTTTGTAAACATATTTACATATTTTAAATTTTGACAGAATAATTGAAATTTGAACACACACATACATGACATACATTATCACATGTGTATTATTGATACATATATTATCAAATGTGATAATAATAATTTTAATATGACAGCACTCTTACATCTTTGATAAAATCATTGAAATTTAAACACAAAAAGAACATATGTCTAAAGTAGTTAAAATTTGATAGTAATTTTTAAAATTTTGGCAGCAGAGTTGAAAGCTTTTATAAAAATAGTAAGATTCTTTGAAAATATTTGAAACTTTGATAGTTTATTGAAATTTTTGACAGATTGATAGTACTAATGATACACATTGATAGTACTAATGGATTGATTGTGTTGTACTAATGGAATTATTAATGAAATTTTTGACATATTGATAGTACTAATCTCACATGTGATACTAATCATTTCAATATGACCACACTCGTTACATATTTGATAAAATCATTGAAATTTAAACACAACAAATTGAAAATATGCCAGAAGTAGTTAAAATTTGAAAGTAATTATTGAAATTTTTGCATGACAGATGTAAGTTATTATAAGAATTGTGAGATTTTTTGAAAACATATTTACATATTTGAAATTTTGACAGAATAATTGAAATTTGAACACACACATACATGACATACATTAGCACATGTGTATTATTGATACATACATTGTCAAATGTGATAGTAATAATTTTAATGTGACAGCACTCATTACATCTTTGATAAAATCATTGAGACGTAAACACAAAAAACATGAACATATGCCAAAAGTAGTTAAAATTTGATAATAATTCTTAAAATTTTGGCAGCAGAGTTGAAAGCTTTTATAAGAATAGTAAGATTATTTGAAAACATTTGAAACTTTGATAGATTATTGAAATTTTTGACAGATTGATAGTACTAATGATACACATTGATAGTACTAATCTCCCATGTGATAGTAATAATTTTAATATGACAGCACTCTTTGATAAAATCATTGAAATTTAATCACAAAAAGTTGAACATATGTCAAAAGCAGTAAAAAATTGACAGTAAATATTAAAATTTTGGCAGCAGAGTTGAAAGCTTTTGTAAGAATAGTAAGATTTTTTGAAAACATTTGAAACTTTGATAGATAATTGAATTTTTTTACAGATTGATAGTACTAATGATACACATTGATAGTACTAATGGATTGATTGTGTTGTACTAATGGAATGATTGATGAAATTTTTGACATATTGATAGTACTAATGGCATATAAGTGTAATGTAATATAAGTGATAGTAATAATTTTAATATGACAGCACTAAATAAATAAAATAATATCATTGAAATGTAAACACAACAAATTGAAAATATGTCAGAAATAGTTCAAATTTGATAGTAAGTATTAAAATTTTGGCAGCTGAGTTGAAAGGTTTTGTAAGAATAGTAAGATTTTTTGAAAACAGTTGAAACTTTGATAGATAATTGAAATTTTTAACAGTTTGATAGTACTAATGATACACATTGATAGTACTAATGGATTGATTGTGTTGTACTAATGGAATGATTGATAAACTTTTTGACATATTGATAGTACTAACTCACATGTAATAGTAATAATTTTAATATGACAGCACTCAATAAATATTTGATAAAATGATTGCAATTTAAGCACAAAAAATTGAAGTTGTGTTAAAAGTATGTAGTTACGTTTTACAGTAATATTATTGGAATTTTGGCAGCACAGTTGAATGTTTTTGAAAGAGTAGAGAATAGAGTTGAGATTTTTTAAAAACATTATTGTATTGTATTGTATGTATTTCTACTTTAAAAAAAGTGTTTGAGTCGTCATACAGGTTAAAAACATAAATAAAAAAAGCACAGCACACAAATTGAACTGTCGACAGAATTATTGAAATATTAACAGATATAAATGCAAATGCAATAATAATAATTTTAATATCACAGCATTAAAAGTTAAAAAAAAAATATTATTGATAGCACAAGAATTGTTATAAGCAATATATCACTGGTAATCTTTTTATGACAAAACAAAATAATCAGTTCAACTTATGTATATATTATTACAGAGAGTATTTTTTTATCATGCAATATAGGGTTAATCATTTATATAGTTATACACTTCTGTCGTAATGACAGCAATATATCAAAGCGTCTTTTTTTAAAAGCAACATACAAGTAAAATTAATTCTCTGTGAGGCAAATATTACAGTTTACCAAGTGAATAATGTTAAGCTGAGATTTGCTCAGCTCAGGTTTGTTAATTAAAATATTGATAAAATCATTAACATTTTGGTACAACAAATTGAAAATATGTCAGGACTATTATAATATTGTTAGATTTTTGTAAAATACAAAAGAAAATGAAAAATTAAATGAAATGAGAAGAATTTTGTTAAATATAGTAGATGGTTTGATAGCAATTATTAAAATTTGGATTTCATTCTGATCATTGTTGAAAGAGATCACAGGTTTCATACGAATAGCGAGATTTTTTTGGAAAAATATTTTAAATTTTGACAGAATAATTGAAACTTTGATCAAAATAATAGATATACATAGAGTTTTTTTTATTGTGCAACATAGGGATATTCATTTCAATAGTTACACACTTCTGTTACAATGACAGCAATGTATCACAGAGTCTTTTTTAAAAATGCAACATAGAAATAATTCTAATAATGAGGAAAATATTACAGTTTGCGAAGTGAACAAGGAATTGCATTCGTATTGTAACTTGCAAACGTTTAGCGAAAAATGTAGAATTGTAGACTTACAACCATTATACTTTAAAGTGTATGTATTGTATTGTATTTTGATATTTGTAAACATCTAGAATATAATGTAATTTTTTCCATTTTTGTTTCTTTTTCCTAACTTCTTCCTTCACTTATTTGTTCCACCAGCTTATTTGTTTTTTGTTTGGTGTACTTTTAGTTTTTCCACAGGCGTGTTTTGTTGCCTCTGTTACTATATGTTTAAAATTGATCCATAAATCTTGTTTTTCCGCTTTTTTGAGTGCTTCTTATTGGTTCTTGTATTGATTCCTGGTAGTTTTCCCTTACTTGTTTGTCACTTAGCTTGTATATTCTAAATTTCTCTATTCTTACTTCCTTATCGATTATTTTTTGTGTTAGTTTCGGTTCCCTTCTTGTTGTTTTCATTCGTGCTGTTAGAAGACAGTGGTCACTGTCAATTTCGCTACCTCTTTTGACTTTAATATCCATTACTTCCTTCCTGTAGAAGGTTTGCTTTGTGCTTTGTTTGTTAAAAAGTAGTCTATTATGGACTTTCTCGTTTCTGTTTCTTTCCTCTCTTGTATATTTGTGTATTTCCTTGTGTGCAAATTTGGTGTTCAATATTGTTAGATCATTCAATATGCAGAAATCAATAAGTCTTCTTCCTCTGTCCCATTTCCATTAAAAATAATATTATATAAAAAAAACTGGGGGTTTTCTTTTTGGCATGTTGGACAAACTGATTCAGTGATGTAACGGAAGTTAATTATTTTTTGTGTTGACGTCTATTAGACATTTGCTTCCTGCCATATTATCAAATTTATAATCTCCTGCCGTTCCATTTTCATCTCTAATAATTTAAACTTTACATCTGGCAAAAATGTTATTTAAAAAATATAACATCAAATTGAAAACAACTTAACCTAAAAACAATTGTCAAGTTCCATTGGGGAATTCAGTAATTTCCGAAACACTACCAACATAATGAGATATTAATGGACTCCCCTGACGCAAAAACATCGTGAATGGAGTATATTAAAATAAAGTGAAGTACAGTGAAATGCAAAAACTGAATATTCAAACATATGAATTATCGTTAGAGATTTTCGTTTACTGTCTGAGGCAGTGCGAATCCCCCGCCTTAAATCGGCTCGAATTAAAAATTATCGACTCGAATTTCGTGCTTGCTCGTTCACGTGAATGTTTGCCTGGTTTAGGTGTGGGTGTATGCGACCAACCCGATTATTTTTTGTTATCCCGCCGATTTATTGAGCCCGGACATGGGAGGCGCTGGCGTCGTGATTAATGCGGAAAATGGCGATCTTTAATTGGCGATTTTTCATCCAGTTTTTCCAGCACGTGTGTGTGTGAGTGTGTGTGTGGGTGTGTGCCACGTCCAAACGTGCGCGTCGCTGATAATCGCGACCGAAATTACTAAACCGATTAAAAAAGCAAATGCGGGCACTTGTATCTGGGGGATTATTGGAAATTAACAATTTGCCTCCGGTATTGGATTTTTTTAATGAAACCTGATTTTGCGGTAAATCATTTTTGTGGACAGCGGCTTTTTCAACATTCGTTTTGTCGATGCGTCTGTAATGTTATCGGTTTTCGCGTATAAACGCAAACCTTAATGCGGAATATTAAACGAAACTGGCAACACAGATATGTTAATAGCGCACCTTCCACATGGCGACAGTTGTGCTCGGTACATTCGCGTTCACAGAATGCAGTAATTTGCAATAATATTTAATGGGAGCATCATGTTTCGCCCAGTTACACCGAGTATTTCATTAAAATATTGAATACCAATTGTGATAATCCATATTCAAACATGTAAATGCGATTGTTTTCATAATATGATATGTTATTGCTTCAGGACTACATGCAGCATTCATAAACAGTCTGCGAAAACTAGCTCAATTAATTAATTTACAGCTTACTAGTGACGAAGCTATACTTAGCATTTATTTTATTTTTAATTGATGGTACTTACATGTACCATCAGTACATGTACCACAGTACCATCAGTACCACATTGGTGGTACTTACAATGGGCCAGATTTACACTTGATAAGGCCCTAAACTAATTGAACTATGGGGCCTTTTATAAGTCCAGATATCATATGTCAGTGCCAAATATGATTTTTGGAAACCTAGAGGGTTAAACTGAAATTCAATTAAGAAGTATATAGATAGCGAAATTATAAATCTTTAACTTAAATCATTTTTATTCATAACCAACTTAAAAATACAAACTCTGGTAAAAATAAACAAAAGTCTTTTGAAAAGTCATAATTTGCAGAGGGTTATTATCCAGATCTCTATTATCTAATCTCTTGAAATATGTCATAAGGATTAAGGAATTATATTAAACTAAAATATATTCTTTCTTGCCTTTGCTAGAGCAAAGTCAATGAAGACATCATCAAATGATAAACTGCTTAGTTTGCTTTTATTTTATGCCCCTCCTCATAACGCCCGCATAACTAGTAATAGTTCATGGGCCTATAAAGGAATTGGGTCAAAATTCTCTGTCAAATGACAGCAACCAATTACGCCATAGGTGGAGGAGTAGTAGGGATTATTATTATTAGTTCATTAAGAAATGTGTGACCATTACAATTTAATTTTTTATAAGTAATTGTAAAGTTTTAGTAACGAGCAAATTTCCAACTTGGCATACACCTGACACAAATTCGCTAACACATATATATGTAGTCATAATATGTTAAGTGACACTGTGTAGCTGCGTATATTAATCATAATCCATCTTGTGCCATGTTTGTCATCGTTCCAGGGGCGGGGTACGGATGCAAATGTAAATTTATTTGAGCTGTACACACAGAGGGGCCCCCGTGTACACGTGTACACGTGTACTCGTGCACGCCGGCGGCAGACTGTAACAAGGAGGTCGCTTTTATAATGCGAGACGAATTAATAAAACCCAGCACGCGTGTTAATGCGTTTTATTTTTTTCACCGAGGACATGACGGACGGGGAATAGGAGGAGAATAGGTTTTTGCCCTGGTTTACGTTGCTTTTTCATCAGATATCGATGAAACGTAGAGTTTGTAGAGAAAATCGGATTAGTCAGTTTAGTTATCAATTATTCTCAAATTAGTTATAATGAAGCGTTTCTGAGATATTCGAGGTTAAACTAGGCACAATACATAAAATAATAATATATTAATTCTGCTTAGTTTAACCTCGAATATCTCAGAAACGCTTCATTTTCTCGAAGTGTAAGAAGTATATACTTTTTTGTTTATGACAATAACGCTGATACACCGAAAAATGGTATATGATTTAAAAAAATCCTGACCTCAAAGTTTTTATGTAACAGTAACCATAGAAGAACCCCTGTTTCTACGACACTGCGTTTACTCAGATAATTGTAATTATTTGTGAATATGTGTATTCATAGTGGGTGACTCGTTGCAAAATATCAGATTTCCAACTCTACTTTAGTAGAAATGTTAATAAGATAACTGATTTCCTAAGTAACACTTTAAGGTATTATATTTTGGAAACAAAAGCGATTATAAAAAAAAAAATACATTTTCATTTAATTTTGCCTTAGCATGCTCCCTGATTCATGCCACTGCGTTTTTTATCACTTTATTTTTCGTTAATCACGACTGCAGTCTACACAATTACAATTACCACAATTAGGTCATTCTCAAGAGATTCAAGATACATGAATTCTTGTATCTTGAATTCACAAGAATAGAACAATAGAACCTTGTATAGGTCAGCAAAGTCGATTATGGCCACATGTAATCCAATAAGTTGTTTAATATTTTTAATATAGTTTATCCGTTATTAAAGCAAGGAGAAAACAAAAGCAATATCTCAAAGTAGCCCGATGCAATGTAGCGCTCTACCTAAAGTGCCATAAATATAAGAAACGTCGATTTATTACGTCCCAACGGACGACTGCGAGAACAAATGGCGACAATAATTCAGTTTTTCCAACAAATTTCGACCGGCTCCAACTTTTTTCCGCCTATTTGCAATCCGTGCGTAAGTTCTATAATAAGGTGGACGAGAAATAAACCCAAGGAAAACAAATCCAGCGAACCACTTTTAAAATTAACAAAATCTTGATCTTCAAAATAAGACAATCACTACTGAAGTATCATATGTATGTAGTATCATATGTATATGTATGTATCGTAGGTGTGTATCATAATATTAACAAAATTATAATTTACTTATTCAGAATATTTTTAGGATTTTGCGAGGAATATGTGCATATTTACTTACGTAATTTATCCATTACGTACTTTAAATCGATGATTATTCACTAAAGAATTTAAAATTGCAGACTGAATCTTCATTACCTGATAGTCCTTACTACTTCTTCAAACTAATAATTATAATAATTAGTTAATAATCATCGATTTAAAGAACGTAATCATAAATATGCACCTATTCCTCTTAAAATCGAAACTAGTCCATGTAAATTAAAGACTGAATCTAACCTCGAGGTCATCATCAGCAGAATCCAAATCTTTTATGAAAGGAAAAATTGCATGTATAAAATTTGTTACATTGTAATATAAATTAACAGCATGACTGTAAGTTTGATTATTTCTGGTAATTTATATTACAATGTAACAAATATTATATTTACATGCAATTTTTCCTTTCATAAAAGATTTGGACTCTGCTGATGATGACCCCCAGGTCGAAACGAGTCCATGTAAATTAAAGACTGAATCTTCATTACCTGATAGTGCTTACTACTTTTTCAAACCCACTTAATCAGAATGGATCTCAACACATTTAAATAATTATTAGTATCATTACTAATGATTAACCAACACGAAATTCATTTATTCATAATGATTTAAAAAAAAATGATGATTTAGAAATTAAACACGCTACTAAGTTTTTTAATCACTTTATGTTTCGTTAAACACTACTGCAGTTTCAACCACAATTAGGCCATTCTCAAGTGATTATTATTACTAATGAATATCCAACATGAAATTCATTTATTCATAATGATTTAAAAAAAATGATGATACGGAAATTAAACACGCTACTACGTTTTTCTATCACTTTATGTTTCGTTAAACACTACTGCAGTTTCAACTACAATTAGGCTATTCTCAAGTGATTCAAGATACAAGAATTCTTGTGAATTCAAGATACAAGAATTCTTGTATCTTGAATCACTTGAGAATGACCTAATTGTGGTCGATTGTAATTATAAGGTATTAGTATTAGATAATTATTAGTTTAAAGAAGTAGTAAGCACTATCAGGTAATGAAGATTCAGTCTTTAATTTTCATGGACTAGTTTCGACTTGGGGGTCATCATCAGCAGAATCCAAATCTTTTATGAAAGGAAAAATTGCATTTATAAAATTTGTGTTACATTGTAATATAAATTCACAGTATGACCGTAAGTTTAATTATTTCTGTTACTTTATATTACAATATAACACAAATTTTATACATGCAATTTTTCCTTTAATAAACGATTTGGACTCTGCTGATGGACATGGACATGGGCACGGACTCGTTTCGATTTTAAGAGGAATAGGTGCATATTTTTGATTACGTACTTTAATCGATGATTATTAACTAATTATTATAATTATTAGTTTGAAGAAATAGTAAGCACTGTCAGGTAATGAAGATTCAGTCTTTAATTTACATGGACTAGTTTCGACTTGGGGGTCATCATCAGCAGAGTCCAAATCTTTTATGAAAGGAAATATTGCATGTATAAATTTTGTTAGATTCTAATATAAATGTAACAAATTTTATTCATGCAATTTTTCCTTTCATAAAAGATGTGGACTCTGCTGATGATGATCCCCAGGTCGAAACTAATCCATGTAAATTAAAGACTGAATCTTCATTACCTGATAGTGCTTACTACTTCTTCAAACCTACTTAATCAGAATGGATCTAAACACATTTAAATAAGTATTAGCATGATTACTAATGAATATCCAACATGAAATTCATTTATTCATACTGATTAAAAAAAAAATATGACAGAAATTAAACGCGCTACTACGTTTTTTTATTACTTTAAGTTTCGTTAAACATTACTGCAGTTTCAACCACAATTAGGCCATTCTTAAGTGATTCAAGATACAAGAATTCTTGTGAATTCAAAATACAAGAATTCTTATGAATTCAAGATACAAGAATTCTTGTAAATTCAAGATATAATAATTCTTGTATCTTGAATCACTTGAGAATGACCTAATTGTGGTCGATTGTAATTATTAGGTATTAGTATTAGGTAATTATTAGTTTGAAGCAAGTAAGCACTATCAGGTAATGAAGATTCAGTCTTTAATTTACATGAACTAGTTTCGACTTGGGAGTCATCATCAGCAGAGTCCAAATCTTTTATAAAAGAAAAAATTGCATTTATAAATTTTGTTAGATTGTAATATAAATGTAACAAATTTTATACATGCAATTTTTCATTTCATAAAAGATGTGGACTCTGCTGATGATGACCCCCAGGTCGAAACTAATCCATGTAAATTAAAGACTGAATCTTCATTACCTGATAGTGCTTACTACTTCTTCAAACTCACTTAATCAGTATGGATTTAAACACATTTAAATAATTATTAGTATTATTACTAATGAATATCCAACATGAAATTCATTTATACATAATGATTTAAAAAAATATATATGATGCAGAAATTAAACACGCTAGTGTCACAAGGATGGTTGAGTGGGGCTAATGATTTAAATTAATACCAAAAACTTAATTTATTTTTATCATTATAAAATATAAAATATAGTATCTCAAATGAAAATGGCCGCTGTCGGCGTCGCCCTGGATCAGTTCTCGTTACTTCTGTAACAAGAGAAAACGTATCTGAGCATTTAATAACAACACTCTGTGAGCCTTTCAATATGGTATTATCTTGTATATCAGGATACAGTAATTGTTGATCAACGTAAGCTTATCGATAAACGGAATATAGTTCAGGGTGCTTCCTGTCTAAGACAAAGGGGCCCAGTCGAACAATCCCTACTCAGTCCACAATGTTACACACATATGTACCTGGGAGTTACCTCCCCCACATGCCAAAGTGTTCCAGACAATACCTATCCATATCCGGTAATACCATAACAACAATGAGTAGCAACTCACCAATTAACAGCTCACAAGGTACACATTTCACCACCACCACAGCCAGAGGGCTTATGACGCGAGCAACGCGCGTCCCTTCGACTTGCACCCCATATGCAACCCTTGTGGCGGTGATGTAACAAATTAAATATATATTATATCTCTACTAAAGAATTAAAAAAATATATTTATGTGTCGAATCATTGAACCTTTGAATTTTATGTAACACTAGTACTGCAGTTTCAACCACAATTAGGTCATTATCAAATTATTCAAGATACAAGAATTCTTGTGAATTCAAGATACAAGAATTCTTGTGAATTCAAGATACAAGAATTCTTGTATCTTGAATCACTTGAGAATTACCTTATTGTGGTCGAAAGTTTCTTCGAAAGAATTGTTGTGAATTCAAGATACTAGAATTCTTGTATCTTGAATCACTTGAGAATGACCTAATTGTGGTCGAAACTGCAGTCGTGTTTAACGAAAAATAAAGTGATAAAAAACGTAGTAACTTATTGAATTTCTGTACCATCACAATTATTTATCACATCAACTTTATAAAAAAAAGTTATTTTTCCAATTCGCATTATTAAAATGCTCATTATGTATATTGAATCTCATCATTACAGCAACACTTTAATCTAAATGGTGAATAAAATGTTTACATTTTCATTTTATTTACTATAACCATTGATAACTTGAATAAAGTAAGAGAATTCGTAACTTCACACTATCCTTGAAATTTTCGTTGTCACCTGATAATGTGACACTTCTTGCAAATTCTTCAATTCTAATAACGAATTGTAAAAAATCTTGTATGATACACGTGAATAAAGCAATTTTATCCACTCGAAATCATTATCGCACTCGGCTTTGCCTCTTGCACCAAACTGTTTTTTCGTTGATAAAATTCGACTTTATTCACTTATACCATAAATAGCTATTTATCTTTTTTTTTCTTATGTATATAAAAAATGTATACCGTTAAATCCAGAAAACCAGCTCAAATAAAATTATAAAATAGAACAGAAGACTTTTGAAGTTCTTGTAGCTTAGTTTGTGGAGAAATCTAAACATATTATAAGGCTTCAACTCTTTGCTATCCCTGATTAACATATCTAATGTGGAAAACGCAACTATAAATATTAATATTCAATAAAACTGTTTTTTCGTAAATAAAATTCGACATTATTCACTTATACCATAAATATGTATTATTATGTTCTGAAATTGCAATTCTTTTAATTAGTTGGTATGCTGTAGATTTAGTCTCCATCTGGTATTACACACTTTGTAGTTAGATGGCAGTAAGCCAGTAATAGGGTTGCTATAGAAAAAATAAAAATACGTTTTGATACAAATATTTTAACGATATGTAAAGGTTATAACTAGAATACATGTAAGCCATTGTAGGTTTACAATAAATATAATTTAACTAACCTAACCTAACCTAACCTAACCTAAATACAACATCTTAATTAAATTTAAAGCCCAGTATACTTGTATATTATTTTATTAATAGTGTGGAGATATCTTTTTTTTCTCCCCATCAACAAAAAAAAAATATTTTTCATGCAAACACATACATAATTTATCTTCAAATTGAGAATAATCAAGTTGTTTTTATTTTTGTATTTAGTTTTTGTGAATCTGCTTTTATATTATATTTATTTGTATATTAACGAATGTAAAACACGCTGTTATAACCTGAATAAATTACTTACTTACTTAAATGAATGAATCAAGAATAATATAGCGCATCATTCTGAAACTTGAATATAAATGATAAATGTGAAACCTTTGATTGGTATTGTATGCCAATATAATTGCCGAGTTTCAAGAATGATGTGGATCGCTGAATAATTAATAGTGCCTTCATAAAAGCAGCTCATAACAACTTTTGCCGGCAGAAAAAACTGCTTCTTGCTCGAGTAAGAAAAACGCAAATTTGTACAATTAGGAGCAAAAAGTGTCGTCGCCTCTAAACTAAACTTTCCCCTAAAAAAAAAGATCCTCCACGGCCGCACTTCGGCTGCAGGGAAGACCCTGGCGAGTTTGCTAACCCACGATGACCGCAAAAACTAGTTGTGAAGCAGGGCCTTAATCGGTCATTAATCAAGCGAAATGTTATTTCATCCATCAATAGATGGGTTACACGCCAGATTTTTCGTCCATCTAAATAACGGGCGATTAATAACGTTTTATATTAATTAACAACAGAATTTAGAAATTTGAGAATTATCAAAAAAATCAGATGTAGTAGGTTCTAATAATAATAATGTTTAATGGTCTACTAATAGATAGATAGATATATTCGTTTCTGTTTCTGTTGAAGAATCTGTTTAAGAATGTTTCAGCAGTTACTTTGACGATTGATTTTAACAAAGCCGCAGCTATTTCTATCTCTATCCCGATTTGGGAATAATTACAGGAGCGAATCAGCTGAGGATTTATTAATATCAATCGGGTATTTAAATTCTACAACGTTCAAGTCTGTTTCTGTTTAAGAATCTGTTTAAGAGGGTTTCAGCAGTTAGTTTGACGATTGATTTTAACAAATCCGCAGCTATTTCTATCTTTATCTAGATTTGGGCATAATTACATGATTGAAACAGCCGGGGATCTATTAATATCAATTGGGTATTTAAATTCTGCAACCTTTAAGTCTGTTTCTGTTTAGGAATCTGTTTAAGAATGTTTCAGCAGTTAGTTTGATGGTTGATTTTAACAAATCCGCAGCTATTTCTATCTTTATCTCCATTTGGGCATTATCACATGATTGAAACAGCTGAGGATTTATTAATATCAATCATGTATTAAAAGTCTACAACCTTTAAGTCTGTTTCTGTTTAAGAATCTGTTTAAGAATATTTCAGCAGTTAGTTTGAGGATTGATTTTAACTAATCTGCAGCTATTTCTATCTTTATCTTGATTTGGGCATAATTAGATGATTGAAACAGCTGGGGATTTATTAATATCAATCGGGTATTTAAATTCTGCAACCTTTAAGTCTGTTTCTGTTTAAGAATCTGTTTAAGAATGTTTCAGCAGTTAGTTTGACGTTTGCTTTTAACAAATCCGCAGCTATTTCTATCTTTATCTCGATTTGGGCATTATCAAATGATTGAAACAGCTGAGGATTTATTAATATCAATCATGTATTAAAATTCTACAACCTTTGAGTCTGTTTCTGTTTAAGAATATGTTTAAAACTGTTTCAGCAGTTAGTTTGAGGATTGATTTTAACAAATCCGCAGCTATTTCTATCTTTATCTCGATTTGGTCATAATTACATGATTGAAACAGCTGGGGATCTATTAATATCAATCGGGTATTTAAATTCTGCAACCTTTAAGTCTGTTTCTGTTTAAGAATCTGTTTAAGAATGTTTCAGCAGTTAGTTTAACGATTGATTTTAACAAATCCGCCGCTATTTATATCTTTATCTCGATTTGGGCATAATTACATGATTGAAACAGCTGGGGATTTATTAATATCAATCATGTATTAAAATTCTACAACCTTTAAGTCTGTTTCTGTTTAAGAATATGTTTAAAACTGTTTTAGCAGTTAGTTTGAGGATTGATTATAACAAATCCGCAGCTATTTCTATCTTTATCTCGATTTGGGCATAATTACATGATTGAAACAGCTGGGGATCTATTAATATCAATCGGTATTTAAATTCTGCAACATTTAAGTCTGTTTCTGTTTAACAATCTGTTTAAGAGGGTTTTAGCAGTTAGTTTAACAATTGATTTTAACAAATCCGCAGCTATTTCTATCTTTATCTTGATTTGGGCATTATCACATGATTGAAACAGCTGAGGATTTATTAATATCAATCGGTATTTAAATTCTGCAACATTTAAGTCTGTTTCTGTTTAACAATCTGTTTAAGAGGATTTCAGCAGTTAGTTTAACGATTGATTTTAACAAATCCGCAGCTATTTCTATCTTTATCTCTATTTGGGCATTATCACATGATTGAAACAGCTAAGGATTTATTAATATCAATCATGTATTTAAATTCTACAACCTTTATGTCTGTTTCTGTTTAAGAATATATTTAAAACTGTTTCAGCAGTTAGTTTGAGGATTGATTTTAACAAATCCGCGGCTATTTCTATCTTTATCTCGATTTGGGCATAATTACATGATTGAAACAGCTGGGGATCTTTAAATATCAATCGGGTATTTAAATTCTGCACCCTTTAAGTCTGTTTCTGTTTAAGAATCTGTTTAAGAGGGTTTCAGCAGTTAGTTTGACGATTGATTTTAACAAATCCGCAGCTATTTCTATCTTTATCTCGATTTGGGCGTAATTACATGATTGAAACAGCAGGGGATCTATTAATATTAATCGGGTATTTAAATTCTGCAATATTTAAGTCTGTTTCTGTTTAAGAATCTGTTTTAGAATGTTTCAGAGGTTAGTTTGACGATTGATTTTAATTAATCAGCAGCTATTTCTATCTTTATCTCGATTTGGGCATTATCAAATGATTGAAACAGCTGGGAATTTATTAATATCAATCGGGTATTTAAATTCTGCAACCTTTAAGTCTGTTTCTGTTTAAGAATCTGTTTAAGAATGTTTCAGCAGTTAGTTTGACGATTGCTTTTAACAAATCCGCAGCTATTTCTATCTTTATCTCGATTTGGGCATTATCAAATGATTGAAACGGCTGGGAATTTATTAATATCAATCATGTATTTAAATTCAACAATCTTTAAGTCTGTTTCTGTTTAAGAATATGTTTAAAACTGTTTTAGCAGTTAGTTTGACGATTGATTTTAACAAATCCGCAGCTATTTCTATCTTTATCTCGATTTGGGCATAATTACATGATAGAAACAGCTGGGGATTTATTAATATCAATCGGGTATTTCAATTCTGCAACCTTTAAGTCTGTTTCTGTTTAAGAATATGTTTAAAACTGTTTCAGCAGTTGGTTTGAGCATTGATTTTAACAAATCCGCAGCTATTTCTATATTTATCTCGATTTGGGCATTATCACATGATTGAAACAGCTGAGGATTTATTAATATCAATCATGTATTTAAATTCCACAACCTTTAAGTCTGTTTCTGTTTAAGAATATGTTTAAAACTGTTTCAGCAGTTAGTTTGACGATAGATTTTAACAAATCCGCAGCTATTTCTATCTTTATCTCGATTTGGGCATTCCACATGATTGAAACAGCAAAAAAAAACCGGCAGATAAATTTTCAGGAATTTCAGTGACTAATAACTGGTCAACTCGGAAAGTTGAATATTCAGAATATTTAAAAATATCATATAAAGTGTGCATCAAATTGTCACTCAATGAAACTTATGTATGTTAAACCTAATGGGTCTGTGAATATACCCTGTAAGTGACACTTACCAATTTGCCGTTGGAGGATGGTAAATCAACCCTGAATAATTGTAATATTCCGATCAACTTGGTTAAGTTAAGATCTCGATTTTCTCACTTATTTGAGATGTACCCGTAGTCAAATTTTCAGAGGATTTATCTTTAGGCATACTGTATACAGATCTTCAGATCAGATCAAAACAAATTTTCGACAGATAAATTTTCAGGAACTTCAGTGACTGATAACTGATCAACTCGAAAAGTTAAACATTCAGAAATTCGGTCAATCGAAAAAACAGTGATCGAAAATTAAAATTAAAAGAAAACCTACACGTAGTGTAAGGACTGGACATTATAAATGTTTGCAGCAGCTAATTCATGTTCACTGAGGCTACTGATATTGCCAGTATCATGATGTATAACGTCTTTTACTTCTTGCAAACAATAAATACATTATTTCTAGATTTCTAAACAATCATGTTTTGCGGTCGTTCGTGGGATAAACGGGCAGACGCTCTACTTTTGGGTGGACGTCGGCGAGTTTAAAACGAGAAGACTAAAATTTCGCACAATGGGCGTCCGGGATCGGGCAAAAATCGAGGCGGACCGGAAGTCCAGCTGACCCACATCTCGCTCCGCGCCGTAAACAACGGGGGCCAAATGGCAATTGTCGGGATGGGGGTTGGGGGATGCCGCCCCCGCCGGAAACCGCGCGGCCGTGAAAGGAAATTTAATTAAAGCCCGGGACGCGAGCCGCCGCCCCCGCAGGAGTCGCAGGTGGCAAATCATCGCGATAAATGGGGCGTATTAACGGGCCCATAAAAGTTTAATCCGGCGGTGATGAAGACGCCTTCCGGATCGCACGCGCCCCCCATGAATGTTGCACGGGGGCCCGGAATTGGATTGAATAAATTAGCCCCCGGCAGCGCCTTCTGCTCCAGATTGCAGCCTCCAGGAGGGGCGGGCGAGGAGGAAAAAAACTTATTTATAAGATCGCCGCTGGAAATTGCGGAGGCCGAGGGAAAGTGGGGAAAGCGCCCGAAATTTGTAGAACAAGCCCCTTAATTCCGCCCCGCGTCCACAGATAACGGCGTTCACGCACGGATAAGCGGGGGCGGCGACTCCGGGAAAACCGGAGCCGAGCCGGGCCCCGGATTTTTCGCGATAATCGTATTTACATTTGATAAGGGGGCGGTGTGCGCGAGATGGGGCGAGCGCGGGCGCTGATTAAAATTAATAATGGTAATTTATGCGCGGGGGAGGATATAATCTCGCGTTTTTAAATGATAAAGGGCCGGATCGCGCCTCGCAGCCTCCCGTTTTAATGTTTTTTAATGAGTCTTAATGCGCCCCGATTGTAATGAAACGGAAACGCAACTACTTTATTTGATAATTGTTTTTTTTTAATGCGCAAACCAAGCGAAAAATATTTTCCACGCAATCCTATTTTATGACAATTCTGGTACCACCGCCGCCTCTGAGCAGAAGGGAGAAGAGCAAATTAAAGACCTGACAATGCAACAACAGCGAAGGCTTCCATTCCCGTAAAGAAAAATCTGTACCTCTGATCCAATACCATCTCCAAGGTAATCTCCAAGGTAATCTCCAGGTAATCCAATACCTCTCTGTACTTCTGAATAAGAAAGCATATGAACTCTGAAAAAGAAAAATCAAGCTTTTTCAAAACCAAGACCACTTAACGTAACATTGTTACAAAATTCCGCTAAAATTGATAGGAACGATGATATTGATAAATATTTTATAAGTTTCAATGCACATTTCACCATACAGAAAAAAAAGTCAGTGAAATTTTAATAACAATCTGAAAATTTATAACGTTCACGCCAGTGTTCAACTTCCAACCGTAATTTTTCAATTTCAAATGAAAATTTGTATTGGGTTGTACAATTTTTATAAAAGTTTATCATTAAACTTTCCATTCAATTTTTTTTAAATTCTGAATAAGAAAGTGTATGAAGGCTGGGAAATAAAAATGAAGCTTATCTAAAGCCAAGAAAAGTTTCAAAAACCACAGCATTGTAACAAAATTTCGATAAAATTGATAGAAAACGATGATATTGATAAATATTTTATAAGCTTCAATCTACATTTCACCATTTCCAGAAAAAAAATTGCCAATGTCAGTGAAATTTTAATAACATTCTGAAAATTTATAACTTTCACGCCAGTCTTAAACCTACAATCGCAAATTTTTAATTTCAAATGAAAATTTGTATTGGGTTGTACAATTTTTATAAAAGTTTATCATTAAACTTTCAATTCATTTTTTAAAATTCTGAATAAGAAAGTGTGTGAAGGTTGGGAAATAATAATGACGCTTATTTAAAGCCAAGAAAAGTTTCAACAACCACGGAATTTAGCATTGTTACAAAATTTCAATGAAAATGACAGAAAACGATGATATTAATAAATATTTTATAAGTTTCAATGTACCTACATTTCACCATTTCGAGAAATAAAATGCCAATATCACGAAAATTTTAATAACATTCAGAAAATCTATTTACAATCGGAATTTTTCAATTTCCAATGAAAATATGTTTGAGAAGTACAATTTTTATAAAAGTTTATCAGTAAACTTTCCATCCATTTTTTAAATTCTGAATGAGAAAGCGTATAAAGCTGAGAAAGAAAAATGAAGCTTTTCCAAAGTCAAGAAAAGTTTAAAACCCCACTGAATGTAGCATTGTTACAAAATTTCGATAAATTTGATAGAAAACATGAACATTGAATGAAATCCATCAAAAAATTGCATGAAATATTAAAATTCATTAAGAAAATATGACTTTTATAAAAGGCTTTCCATTCAGAACAATTAAATGCAGATACAAACATGTACGAAGGCTGAAAAAGAAAATAAAAATTGTAATGTAAAATTTGTAATTCATTCTGAAATGTGATAATTTTCAAGGAAATGTTTAATTTACAATAAAAATTTCGTAAATTCCAATGATAAGTTTAATTTACATTCAAAATTTCGCATATTCCAATGATAATTCGTAGTTTTCAATCACATTTTCATAATTTTCGATGAAATCGATATCTTGAATAACAACAAAAGTTTTTGACATTATTAGGACATTTCATGTCCTATAACTTTTGACCTATGTTGGTTTAGTAAACATTAGTATATCATGAATATCATTTCTGCATTCGGAAATTTGAATATCTATAAATCACATTCGGAGACATTTGCATAGTAAACTTAGTAGTTCTAAACCTTAGTAGGTACTAAAAACGTTTAAAAAGTCTGAATGTAATTTCTGCAAGATAAATCACATTCTGGTTAACATTAGTAGAACCTAAGATTTAACAGCTACTAGGGTCGACTATGCATACGGCCAATTCTGATTACCATCAGTAGCTACTAAGCCTTAGAAACTATTAAGGTCTACTATGCGTATAGATATTTATACAGAATCTCATTATTTTTCTAACTGAATCATATTTACGAAAAAATCGAATCGAAACAATCGTATTTTCTTGATTTGCAAGTAAGTTAAGGTTCTAACCATTTTTTACAGATTTTGTAATATTTTGTTGACAATTAATGAAATTTTCTAAAGCTATTGAGATGTTTTCTGGAGACTTTTTGGTATTTGCTATCAAATTAAAGAAAGTAAAGAAGATTTTTGGTTATTTAGGGACATTTAATCTAAACGATTTTATGGATCTAAATGAGATTATGAATTTGAACGCCTTTCTCAAAAATTACAGCATGTACAAAAGTTTATAGTATTTCTGCTCGAAATTTGTGCAATGGCCATTTTTTTTCTGAAACTTTCAAGTGTTATGCCAAATTTTTGCCGAAAAATTGAAGTGTTTTGCCAAATTTTCGCTGAAACTTTGAAGTGTAAGTGAATTTAAAGAATGTAGAGAATATTTTTGGTTATTTAAGAACATTTAATCTAAACGATTTTCTAGAGATTATGAATTTGAAGGCTTTTCTCTAATATTACAGCGTGTACAAAAGTTTATAGTATATCTGCTCAAAATTTTTGCTGAAATTTTCAAATGCAATGCCAAATTTTTGCTGAAACTTTGAAGTGTTATGCCAAATATTTGCTGAAACTTTGAAGTGTTATGGCCAAAATATCAGATCACCTCATCACCTCCTTCTGCGGGGTAAAAAAAGTATGTATTTAGAACGCCTTTTTTTCTGCTCAAAATATTTGCTGAAACTTTCAGGTGCAATGGCTAAATTTTTTTTAAAACTTTGAGTGTTATACCAAATTTTTGCTGAAACATTGAAGTGTTTTGCCAAATTTTCGCTGAAACTTTGAAGTGTTATGGCCAAAATATCAAAATAGATGTTGATATAAAATAGGAATAGGATCACCTGATCACCTCCTTCTGCGAGGTAAAAAATGATGTATTTAGAACACCTTTCTCAAAAATTGCAGCGTGTACAAAAGTTTATAGTATTCGCAACTTTTGCTGAAACGTTCAAATGCAATGGCCAAATTTTTGCTGAAACTTTTGTTGAAAGTGTTATGGCCCAAATATCAAAATATATGTTGATATAAAATAGGATCACCTGATCACCTTCTTCTGCGGGGTAAAAAAATTATGGATTTACATTTCACAGTGTTTGTCGTTAGAATTATTATAATAGCTCCAAACCAAAAACAAATCGTACCAATGTGTTCCTATGTATTCTTATGTTCATAAAACAGTATGATTTTAAGCATTTTAAAGCACTAATCTACCTTTCACAAGAACAAGACGTATCAGGTACTTATAGTTAACGCTATCTTAGTCAACATTTTGATCAAAGATATAAATATTATTAGATATAACTCTTGAAAAAGTTCTTGGTTTTTTTCTTTGGTCTTTCTTCTTCTTGAAGAAGTGTTTCTGGTTTAGAATGTCATTAATTACTTTCAACACCTTTTTTCAACAATATATTCTGTAGGTTCTAACTCTAAATCATTAAAAGAATAGTACTAAAATTCTTTAAAAGTTCAACGTCCAAGAATCACTTGACACACATACCCATAAAAATGTTTCATTTTTTCCAAAAAATCTCAATTTTAATTCTTTGAATATATTTGATCTAGTATTTAGTGGTAAATATTATTTCGAAAATTAACTTTGCCAATTGAGCAAGTGTCACTTAACTTAAAGTTAACTCTATCTTAATTAAGCATTTTAGTCAAAGGTAGAAATATTATTCGATATAATTCTTGAAAAAGTTCTTGTTTTTTTTCTTTCGTCTTTCTTCTTCTTGAAGAAATGTTTTTGGTTTAGAATGTCATTAATTACATGCACCTTTTGCAACAATATATTCTGTAGGTCTAACTCTAACTCTAAATCATAAAAGTACTAAAATTCTTTAAAAGTTTTGTAGTTCAATGTCCAAGAATCACTTGACACACATACCCATAAAAATGTTTCATTTTTTCCAAAAAATCTCAATTTTAATTCTGTGAATATATTTGATCTAGTATTTAGTCGTAAATATTATTTCGAAAATCAACTTTGCCAATTGAACAAGTGTCATCATACTACAAGAATTATTGTAATGTTTAGACGATTTCTCCTTCTTGACGCTATTCATCTATTTCATTTATCTGCAGTTTAAAGTAAAATTTATTTATTTTCATATAATTTATCAAAGTGTTGTTCACTTGCCCTCAAATTCTTTTCTTTTTTTTCTTTTCTTTTCTAAGTTTCTAATATAACTATTCTAAATTTCCCGGAATTCCCGGGAACAAATAAATCCGGGAAATGTTGCCCACAAGAGATGATCCTTTTATATTAACAACACGCAAAACATTATACACGTGCTTAACACTGATCTGCTACGGTTTCTGTTATCACCCAATTTGCTGATGCCCAGCAGATAATAGAATACAGCGTTTAATCCAATTGAACGGGGAGAAAAATCCCGATTATGCCCCCCTCCCCCACAACTTTTCCGCACTAATGCCGCCGAATGGACACATCCGGGGGAGCTGAATAGCCCGGGAAATCCCGCACAAACACCTCGGTCGGATCCTTAAGGCGATTAAACCTGGGTACGTTTACGTCCGAAACGGGGGACGGATTCTCTTCCGGCGAAATAATTCCGACACATTTACGGGCTCGGCGTAATATTGTTGTGCCCGCTGAAATCCGGACTAATAATATTTAAGAGTTATGGTCGCAGCAATTCGATCCGCCGGTTATACCTCGCATAACTACTTTTATTAGAGGCATAACTCCCCACGAATTTATTTTTAGTTTATAAACGTTTGCGAGACGTGCAAGCATCACGATAAAAATGGGGTAAACATACGTGAGAACGTGTTTTAACAAATGCAAGTTAGGATTTTCTCCAACGTGTATTAAATTTTTCTAGATTTTGGTTTAGAAATTTCAGAGAAATTACAACATTACGAGATTATAAGAATTGAGAAAAATCATTAGAAAAACATAATGTTAAAATATCGTAAGAATAATTATCTTATACAAGGTGTCCCACAACTGCCCAAAGGCAAAATTAAATGAAAATGTTTTTTTTTTCTAATCGATTTTATTTCCAAAATTTAGGACCTTAATGTGTTACTTAGCAAATCAGTTTTCTTATTAATATTTCTCCTAGAGTAGACTTGGAAATCTGATATTTTGGGACAAGTCACCCAATATCAAAACACATATTCACAAATAATTACAATCATCTGAGTAAACACAGTTCCGTAGAAACAGGAGTTCTTCTTGTTTATTGCTACATAAAAACTTTCAGGCAATCATCACAAACTGGCAAAAACTGAATAGAAATATAAAATAATCAAATAATTCATGGTTTATTTTTTTTTTATATAATTGATTTTTGGATTTTTTTGTTAAATTTATAATTTATTCCAACCCTGCTAAATATTAATTTCTAAAGTTGTGTATCCCAAAGTGTAAATGTAAATTGTGCATGTAAATAGGTGCAATTTTAATTCATTCTGCACATTAACATTGCGTTGAATGAATGTAACAGTTGCTAAATAATTACGGTTATAATTGAAACGTTCATGCAACAAAATAATTTACGACCATTTAATTACGTACAAAATTAGCATAACTACGTCAAGAAAAACTGCCAAGTTCTCAATTATCATTCTCCACAAAAGTTAAAATATCTTGACGAAGTGACACAAAACTCGGCGCGACTTTCGTCCCTTGCATAATTTTAAAATGATTTACAACTACAATATAATTACTTTTGCCGGGCTTAACTCGACTTCGCCGCTTATAAATTGGGCCATTAAAAAATTTCCAATCTATTTTAATTATCCGCCACCTCCTAAATTACGTATTATTACCGGTGATAGTAACTAATGAATGAGAGCTCTAAAAATAGGCCTCCCTAAATGGATTTCATCCACGAAAATCGATGTTTAATTATGAAGTTGCCAGCGCATTTTTTATACAACAATTCTGTTGTGAATTTATTCGCCAATTATCAAATCGGTTTGGTCTTAGACTTTTCGAATGATTAACATGCAACTTTTAGTAATATTTGATAGATCAAAATAGTAGTAGAAGCACTTCAAAATAACAAAATGTACATCTTTTTGGTGTAGTATACAGCATGATCAAAATAATAGTTAACAAATGGACAACTCTTTTAGTATGCATTTTACAGGAAAAAGTTGCTACCCAAAAACAATCCTGCATTATCTCATATTATTAATAGCATTGTTTAAAAATTGAAAAAATTAAAAATTAATAATTAAAAATTGTTTTTTTTGCCAACACCATGTATAAATAAATCAAAGTTTCAATAACTGAAATGGAGATGCACTTAAAATCGCACTAAAATATTGCAGTCTGCAACAAAAATTACAATATCTTAAAAATGACTCATAGCATATTAATTTAATTACACATGTTATGTACTAATATATCACTTAATATCAGTGAAAAAATGCATCCATATTGATATGCCAGTTCTTGAGATATCGTCAGTTATATATAATAAAAATTGGAGAAACACTAAAAATCGGTCCAAAATCGTAAAGCATCTGACACAAATCGAAATATTTTGAACATCGCTTATTGGATATTAATCTCATTCGAGATATTGTATACTAGTATATTACTTGATATTAGTGCAAAATTTCATTTAAATTGATACGCCAGGTCTTGAGATACCAGCACTGTAGTATCAGTAAAGCTGCAGTAAAATCGCAATCTCAAACAAATATTGAAGTAACTTAATAATTGCTCATTGGATATTTATTTAATTGCACTTGTCATGTCCCAGTATATCACTTAATGTCAGTGAAAAATTGCATTCGCATCGATACGCCAGTTCTTGAGATACCATCACTTATGTTCGATAAAAATCGGAGATGCACTTAAAATCGCACTAAAATATTGCAGTCTGCAACAAAAATTGTAATATATTAAAAATGACTCATTGGATATTGACTAAATTACACATGTTATGTACTAGTATATCACTTAATATCAGTGAAAAAATACATTCATATTAATACGCCAGTTCTTGAGATAGCATCAGTTATGTATGATAAAATTTGGAGAAACTCTCAAAATCGGTCCAAAATCGTATAGCATCTGACACAAATTGAAATATTTTGAACATCGCTTATTGGATATTAGTCTTATTCGACATACTGTGTACTAGTATATTACTTGGTATTAGTGCAAAATTTCATTTGAATTGATACGCCAGTTCTTGAGATACCAGCACTGAAGTATCAGTAAAGCTGCAGTAAAATCGCAGCCTCAAACAAATATTGAAGTTACTTAATAATTCCTCATTGGATATTTATTTAATTGCACTTGTCATGTCCCAGTATATCACTTAATGTCAGTGAAAAATTGCATTCGCATCGATACGCCAGTTCTTGAGATACCATCATTTATGTTAGATAAAAAATGGAGATGCACTTAAAATGACCCTAAAATATTGCAGTCTGCAACAAAAATTGTAATATATTAAAAATGACTCATTGGATATTGACTTAATTACATATGTTATGTACTTGTATATCACTTAATATCAGTGAAAAAATACATTCAGATTAATACGTTAGTTCTTGAGATAGTATCAGTTATGTATGATAAAATAAAATTTGGAGAAACACTAAAAATCGGTCCAAAATCGTATAGCGTCTGACACAAATCGAAATATTTTGAACATCGCTTATTGGATATTAATCTTATTCGAGATGTTGTGTACTAGTATATTACTTGATATTAGTGCAAAATTTCATTTATATTGATACGCCAGTTCTTGAGATACCAGCACTGTAGTATCAGTAAAGCTGCAGTAAAATCGCAGTCTCAAACAAATATTGAAGTAACTTAATAATTGCTCATTGGATATTTATTTAATTGCGCTTGTCATGTCCCAGTATATCACTTAATGTCAGTGGAAAATTGCATACGCATCGATAAGCCAGTTCTTGAGATACCTTCACTTATGTTAGATAAAAATTAGAGATGCACTTAAAATGGCCCTAAAATATTGCAGTCTGCAACAAAAATTGTAATATATTAAAAATGATTCATTGGATATTCATTTAATTACACATGTTATGTACTAGTATATCACTTAATATCAGTGAAAAAATGCATCCATATTGATACGCTAGTTCTTGAGATACCGTTAGTTATATATAATAAAAATTGGAGAAACACTAAAAATCGGTCCAAAATCGTATAGCATCTGACACAAATTAAAATATTTTGAACATCGCTTATTGGATTTTAGTCTTATTTGACATGCTTTGTACTAGTATATTACTTGGTATTAGTGCAAAATTTCGTTTAAATTGATACGCCAGTTTTCGAGATACCAGTACTGTAGTATCAGTAAAGCTGCAGTAAAATCGCAGTCTCAAACAAATATTGAAGTAACTTAATAATTACTCATTGGAAATTTATTTAATTGCACTTGTTATGTCCCAGTATATCACTTAATGTCAGTGAAAAATTGCATTCGCATCGATACGCCAGTTCTTGAGATACCATCACTTATGTTCGATAAAAATTGGAGATGCACTAAAAATGGCCCTAAAATATTGCAGTCTGCAACAAAAATTGTAATATATTAATTCGTTTAATTCTGCGCTCCTGACGTCTCTTCCGTTAGTGCTTTGAAATGGCACACGCTCAGTTTCAGTTCCCCACATGTAAATTTTGGAATTTGTGTATTTAAGAGGGCCCCGAGATTTCATTACACGGGAAAATTAAAATTCGCGCGCCCTGCAAGCGAGAAACGGCGCTTAATTGAAACGCTGGCTTGTAATAACATCCCGGGACGCCGAGGCAGCCGTCGGGGGCGGTTTTTTTTCGGGGCGCTCTGAAGGGCACCCGAAGGTAAATATTGTGCCAAGGCGCGGCGGCGGCTGTTTGCGGGTAACGTAATGATATATTTACGCCCGCCGCCCCCCCGTACGTGTACGTACGTGTTGTGTAATCCGGCGGGGGTGCGTGCGTGGCTCGTTATGGGGCGGCCGCCGCCCCCCAGGAACCCGTGTTTACATGGGGCGGAACGCGGGGGCTCGTGTGTGTGTGTGTCGAAACAGACACAACACGAGACATTCACTTTATCGAACAAGGCCATCGGTCACATTACTAATGCAAATCGGGGCAGGGAACACGATGGGGGCCCCCCGACCGCCGGACCCCGGGCCGCCGCGATTACGGCGTGCGCCGCTAATGTCCTTTCAGCGGCTACACGCTTCCGCAGTAATGGGCGCTGTCAAACAAATCCGCAACACGCAAATTAGCCAGCAAACACATTAAACCCGAAGCCGGACATGGAATAGATTCTTGTGTTGTATATCAACTTCGTATCTGCTTGATCTTGTTGTTGTTTGAGTACGTGCATTGAAACTCTGCGCCGTTACACGGATTACGTTACCTCAAAATTTTAGGCAAACCAAGTCATATTTGCAATTCTTGCCAACATGTATACAGAGAGCGCATTAAGTATTAAAACCTGGCTTTATTTTTCCCCTGTATAAATTTTTGAAAAATGCTTCAACAGGTCAAATAGATTTTTTTTCAAACAAATATTTTAATACCCTTTTCATCTTCCATCTCTATCCGTTTTGAAGTTATGAGGTCAGAGCCATTTTTTTTAATGACAACCTTTTTATTATGTTTTAAACAACATGACATTTTCAATATATAACATTTGAAAAAAATTGAGAAAAAGTGCGTTAAAGTAAAACTATTAAATTATTATTTTAGTGTGCAGAATGCATCTAGTTACCATTCGAAACAACTTCAGTTAAAACAAAATTAGGAAAATAGGCTTGGATTTTAAATATTGGAATGAAACAAAATTGATTAACCTTAAGCTTAATAAGTAGCTTAAATCTATTCTTACAATACCCAGATCAATTGCCCCCATCTTTAGTATGGGGGCAATTGATGATATTTTTAGGTCACTTGGAAAGACTCCATCTTCTGCACACTTATAAAAAATAAAAGCAAGATGTTCACTAATACCTAAGTTTGACCTAAGTAGTAATTTTGGGCCAAAACTTGGCAAGGGGTATATTTTGATTTTTGCATTTTTTAAGTTTTAAGTCTATTTAATAACTATGTGAAGTATGACATTTATGGTGCTACTAAAAGTGTGTTATAATTGTTTTATTTCAAAAATCTTTTAAAAACATTTATACAATGTTGGTCCTCTAACAATAACTATGTGAAGTATGAAATTTATGGTGCTCCTAAAAATTTGGTTTAATTGTTTTTATTTCAAAAATCATTCAAACATATTTATACAATATTGGCCCTCTAATTTCATGGTGCTATTAAAAGAGTGTCATAATTTTTTTATTACAAAAATCTTTTAAAAACATTTATACAATATTGGTCCTCTAACAATAACTATGTGAAGTATGAAATTTATGGTGCTCCTAAAAATTTGGTTTAATTGTTTTTATTTCAAAAATCATTCAAGCACATTTATACAATATTGGCCCTCTAATTTCAAATTGAAACAGCGGAAAAACTAGAGAAGCGGTATATTCCGATTTTTGAATCTTCTAATCACAAAACACTTGCATACGGTTAATACACTTCGTGCAAGCGAGGTACAATATAAAATACGAATTCGCGGAGCTCAAAAATCACTCTCGCCTTCCTGCGGGGATTTCATCCCTGGAAAGCCTTGTCCAGCTATAAACCAGTCGAAAGCAAGAAAAAAGGGTGCGCTCTGGATGCTTTATAATAGGGGGAGCCGACGCGAAAGTGTGTCGTTCCTTATATTTTAATTCTGCGCTGGAACAGAAGCAGTAAAGAACCGGCAAGCATCGGGAAAATGGGGCAGGATGTTATTTGACTTTATTTTATAAATCAGAGCCGCAACTTCTACGACCCAAGGATAAAGAGACTGTCGACTAAAAGATTCGCACAAAATTCTCAGCCCAATCTATACAATATTACACGCCAGTTTGGGGATTTGCTTTAAGATTAAGTTTTGTTGTAATGTGATTTCCCTTCACACACAATTTCAGCTCATTTTGAGATTTATCCCCTCAATTTTTTTATGTTTACGAGGTAATGTTTTAAGAGATATACTCAGAGTTATATGGCTAATGCGTGTGGTCCAACCCGAATATTTAAAAATTGATACAATGAAATCTCTGAATCTAAATTAGATTACCTAATTTAGATCATCTACGTCTAAATTAGGTAATGTAATGTAACGTTTCATATTATATGTAACATTAAGATCACTCAGGCAAATCTGGGATTACTTAGCGCTAGTAGGCACAACTAAAATTGAAATTAAAAAAATGAAGTGCAAACTGCCAAATGATGCAACAAAGATGTATAGAAATATGTCAGATAGATCACTCCAAGATCTGAAACTATTTATGTGTAGTCTCTGGTTTTCCAATATATTTAGCTGTAATGAAGCAAATGCTGCATTTACGACTTTCATTGAAATCTTGCAATAGTCATTAGACAATGCAAGTTCCATAAAGCAACACAAGGAGATAAAAACAAAGAAAGTGAGTTCGATCAGCAGTAACATTTTAAATGCCGGTAGAGAGCTTAAAACATGTTTTGGCTAGTAAAAAATTTAAACAACGCAGACCTTGAACTTCTCTATATTAAAAAAAGGGAGCTACAAACAATTAGTACATAATTCTGAGAAATTATTTTATAGAAATATGATTAACAACTTGACAAATAAATTCAAAACTTTGGGGCAAGTGGTTAACAATAAAATTGGTAGAGCAAAGCAAAAGGCTAAAATAGAGCTCAACGACGAGAATGGGTGTATTATGGGTGGGTAAAAATTAGGTGTTTGGATTTAATGATGGTAGAGTGCAGTGAGTGGAAAGACCATCTTCAAAATGTCGCAGTTTATTTTCTGCCAGTCCCGAAAAATAGTCGCCGAACTTATTCGCCAAATCATGAGATCTCTACCATTTCAAGTTCAAATTGAGACCAATCAAGTTCAAATTGAGACCGATCAATTTCAAATTGAGACCAATCAATTGCAAATTGACACCAATCAATTTCAAATTGAGACTAAACAAAATCAAGTTGACACTAAACAATATCGAGTTGTCATGATAAATGTTATTTGTTTACTCTCAACTTGATATTGTTTAGTGTCAACTTGATTTTGTTTAGTCTCAATTTGAAATTGATTGGTATCAATTTGAACTTGATTCGCCTCAATTTGCAATTGATTGTTCTCAATTTGAAATTGATTGGTCTCAATTTGAAATTGATTGGTCTCAATTTGAAATTGATTGGTCTCAATTTAAACTTGATTGGTTTCAATTTGAAATTGATTGGTCTCAATTTGAACTTGAAAAGGTATAGAACGTATTCATTTTTCGATATGATAAAAATACCTACTTATACGTATGTTGCAAGAATCGTCAGCATTAATTAATGAATAATTAATTAGTATTCATATGTATTGCTGCTATTTTGTTTTTTTGTCATGGAAATTGTCACCAATAATAAAGTGCAACAAGAAATTTCAGTCTAAATGGCAACAGAGCGAAATGAAAGTAGAATAGACTAATAACAAAATCCCCGAGGGGTTTGTCTATATTAGCTCGCATATCTTTTTATAACCTCCTGAACTTAGCATGGTTTTTGCCCAATTATGGCATTTTTTTATTATTTCCTCCAAATATACAATTCATTCTGTAAAATTTTCAATTTTGCTGTAAAATTTATAAACCATCTACTCTTATTAATACAGAACTAGAGTTTATCTGTACTCTGCTTTGCCAGCATACTCCTGATTTAACACATCACTTAGACTAGACTGACAACTTGATTTTGTTTAGTCTCAATTTGAAATTGATTGGTCTCAATTTGAAATTGATTGGTATCAATTTGAACTGGATTTGCTTCAATTTGCAATTTACTGGTTTCAATTTGAACTTGAAAAGGTATAGATCTCATGATTCGGCGAATAAGTTCGGTGACTATTTTTCGGGACTGGCAGAAAATAAACTGCGACAACATTTTGAAGATGGTCTCTCCACTCATTGCACTCTACCATCTTTAAATCCAAACACCTTATTTTTTTACTTGTGTCGAAGAGTCGGAAGTTGTAAAGGCAGTATCTGAATTAAAAAAAACACGGAAAGTAGAGGAATAGATGATATATCTACTAAGTTAATCAAACTTAGGTCATTACAACTTAGGTCAAACTTAAGTCATTAGTGAACATCTTGCTTTTATTTTTTACAAGTGTGTAGAAGATGGAGTCTTTCCAAGTGACCTAAAAATATCATCAATTCCCCCCATACTAAAGATGGGGGCAATTGATCTTTGTATTGTAAGAATAGATTTAAGCTACTTATTAGTCTTATAGGTTAATCAAATTTGTTTTATTCCAATATTTAAAATCCAAGTCTGCTTTCCTAATTTTGTTTTAACTGACGTTGTTTTGAATGGTAACTAGATGCATTCTGCACATTGAAATAATAATTTAATTGTTTTACTTTGACGCACTTTTTCTCAATTTCTTTTCAAATGTTACATATTGAAAATGTCATGTTATTGAAAACATAATAAAAAGTACTATCAAGATCAATAATAAAAAATATAGGTTGTCATTTTAAAAAAATGGCTCTGATGTCATAACTTATAAACGGAGAGAGATGGAAAAATGAAAATGGTCTCAAAATATTTGTTTGAAAAAAATTATTTTGACCTGTTGAAGCATTTATCAAAAATTTATACAGGGGAAAAAATAAACCCAGGTTTTAGTACTTTATGAGCTCTCTGTTTTTTATTGACATTTTCAAAATTTAGGAGAATATAGTTATCGAGCATAAATAATTGGTATTTTTTCTCTCATTTCAAGTTATAAATTAAATCAAGTGCCATGTACAATTCAAATTTAAAACGTCCAACTCTTAGAAAACTAAACTAAAATCTGAGAAAGAATCGAGAAGTCATCAATCCAAAACTATTTTTTTCGGATCTAAAAATGAAGATACCATAATTGCAGCTACTGATCCTAGTAGAGATAGTGATGATAATAATTATAATATTGAAGTTCAAATAGAAAATCCATGTCAAATTCATTGACGAGCTCAAAAATCAATCGAAGAAAGGGAGTAATGTTAGATGTGAACCTGTTACATCTGAAGACCAAATCTCAAGTGGTAATCCTAGTATTGTAAAGTATTTACAGGACAGTTGAAATAAGTTCGATTAGATATCTGAATGCAATTTACGACAAAAAACTTCAAGGTATGCTTGTCAGAATCTGTCTCACCTTTAAATGGTTTTGTGCAGTGGGTACTATTTCTTTAGCTGATAGATACTTAAGTAGAGGGGATAATTCATAGAAAACAAGGCAACGAAGTACAACTAGCGTTTCCAAAATGTTGATTTTGTGAGATCATTGAAAATATTGCCTCGGAACGGGTAGAAAGTATACCTTAAGATTAATATTTCAAAAAAATCATTTTGACCTGTTGAAGCATTTTTCAAAAATTCATACAGGGGAAAAAATAAAGCCAGGTCTTAATACTTTACGCGCTCGCTGTATATATTTACAAGTGCTTAGTGTTGGTAAAAGGTTAACTGGGAAGGATATGATAGAAACAGTGTAAATCATGATTATGCAACTAGAAACTGTGAACTATCTCGAGTTATAAGACATAACTTGAGTAGGTATGAGAGGACTCCATCCTACGCTGATGGAGTTGAATACAATAAATGATATTATTATTATTAATTGGCAACCGTTGTAAGGTGATTTTTAGGTACTTATAATAATACAAATTTAAAAAAAATAAGAAAATTCAGATTATACATTTTCTTTATGTTATTTTTTTTATTTGAATTTTACAGTTCTCACTCACTTCATACTGAGTTAAATTATGAAAGTGAAGCAACTGTGAAAAGTGTTCGACCGTGAGAATATAAATGGATTGCGATGGAGTATACCACCAAATTTGTTGCGATTATAAGCCGATATCATGGTACAGACGTATTAGCACCAACTCTCCCTATCGTACCATCAATTATTTGTAGTGATTAAAACGTTGTTTAACTAACGTAATGAAATTCTCGTGCGCTTGTGAAACGAATAGCGTTGCCTGGACGCTATGTAGTCCTCGCATTTCCGCAGAGTGTGCAAATATATATTGATAGGCGGTGGAAATCGTCGGAAATTGGACAATAAAATACAAGCCGTGGAAATTCGAGATTACTTTCCCCCCCAGAATTGCATCAATTCTCATCGACACCCGGCACGCAGGTTGCTTTCCACTTTGTGTTTGCCTTATTCTTTCCCAGTCTGTTTGAAGACTCCCGCCGCTGTTCCCGAGAACAGGGAATGGGGGAGAGCACATAAATCTCCCTATTTACCCCGGCGGACCGCCGACACCGGGGCCCAGGTTCTCCGGGACGATGTAAACAGGGCACCCAGGGCGAGCGCAAACTAATCTGCCAGGAGCCCTTAATAATGAATATTGTTTGCTCCCTATTTATTGCACACAAACACACACAACCCTACAGGGCCACGTATGAGGCTCAGCCGCCTTACAACCCTCTCTGCGCTCGTGAATATTAATCGCGTCCGCAGACCCGCGAACCGAACGGGTTTTAATAATTAATGGGGGAATTGCGTGGCGATCAAAACGCGAGCTGTTTACTTTTGAAAGGCTCTGTGCACAATTTTAGAGCCGTTGTATTAGAAAACTGCAAGGCCTTTCAAATTTTTAACACAATTTTCAGACGTACAATCGAGCAACTGAAATTTCAGGTATATTTTTATAGGGATTTTGAAGTCGGCAGTGTTTTATTATACAACAACTTTTTGTGTATCCCTAGCCATGTTCACTTCTCTATAGATCGTGAAAATGTCTCATTTAATTAAAATATTTAATAACAATAAAAAAAAATTGTATATTTTTATATACAGGGTGGAAACTTGACATACCTTTCCATTTAAAAAAAAAAGTCAGAGTTGGCTGCGCTCTTCCGGGAACAGATAAACAAGCAGCATATACATAGAAATGAGGGCAAGAAAAAACAATACTTAGCGTGTTTCGGGATTTTTTGCAAAAATCGCCTATATCGAAGTTATGAATTTTATTCCAGTTAAAGTTTCCACCCTGTATTTGTTGTTTTGTTGAAATTTTGTATATTATGTAGCGTTTTTTGCTAATAAATATTCTATATTATTATTATTATTATAGTTTCTAATTTTATTTGATTAATGTTAAAGGCTTTCCCTTCATAATTCTCTATCCGGCTATGAGCACCGCAATGTTTAATGTTGAAATGTTTAATGTTCGAAGAACTGTTGATTTAATAAAATAAGTTGCAGTTGATGGAACTAATATGTCCTTAATATATTGTTAAGTCATAAAAAATGGTGTGGTCATGGCCCCAACAATCTAGCCCCCCTCCCCCAGGCCGGGGTTTCTGACAGACCCCCTTTATGTAGTGCTTTATGTATTAGTGTAGTGTAGTGAATTTTCCAAGCTACCCTTAGGAAAATTCTTCAGAAGAATGAAATAAATAAAACTTCTAAAGAAATAAATAAAATTATCCCTCATCGCAATCTTTGTCCCCCATAGTAGTATCAAATATTACCTTAAAATATATTTTCTAGCCATTTCGACGCAATATTGTCAATGATCTCACTAAAATCAACATACTTATCTAAATCATTTTGGAAATGCTACTTGTGCTTCTTTTCTATGAATTTTCGCATCCACTTAATTATCTATCAGCTGAAGAAATAGTACCTACTGTACAAAACCATTTAAAGGTGAGACAAATTCTGACAAACATGCCTTAAAGTTTTTTGTCGCAAATTGCATTCAGATATCTAATCGAACTTATTTCAACTGTCTTGTAAATACTTTACAATACTAGGATTTCCCCTTGAGATTTGTTCTTCAGATGTAAAAGGTTCACATCTAACATTACTCTCTTTCTTCGATTGATTTTTGAGCTCGTCAATGAATTTGAAATGGATTTTCTATTTGGACTTCAATATTATAATTATTATCGTCACTATCTCTACTGGGATCAGTAGCTGCAATTATGGTATCTTCATTTTTAGATCCGAAAAAAAATAGTTTTGGATTGATGACTTCGCGATTCTTTCTCAGATTTAAGTTTAGTTTTCTAAGAGTTGGACGTTTTAAATTTGAATTGTACAGTCATGCTCACATAAATCTAGTACATACATATTTGTTTGGTGTAATTTGTACCTACCTCTTAGACAACGTGTTTAGATTCATACTGATTCAGTCAAATTGACATCTGTCAATTCGTTAGGTAAAATTGTCGAATTATTATGGTAAATAGTAATAATACAAATAATAAATTAGTAGTATGGTAAGAAAACGTAACAACATCGAAAAAATGCACATTCTAGCCAAGCTCAAAGAAGGGGACACTATCAGGCACGTGTCAGTAGAGATGCATATAATAAATCCACGGTGTTGAATGTAAAGAGAAGGTGGGACAATGAAGGAAGTTTAGATAGGAAACGCGAAAATGACTTTGTAAGAATTACCACGCAGGAGCAAGATAACAATTTAGTGAAATATTTGAGAGAGCATCCATTCGAATCTGCGAGAAAAGCTGTTCTGGAAACGCAGTTTCTGTGTTCCCGACAAACAGCAAGTCGAAGAATGAAAGAGAGCGAATTAAGATTGTAGCAGTAAAAAGAATATTGTTTTGTGAAGAAAGGAAGCAGGCGAGATTACTATATGCCCTAAATCATATTAATTATGGACCAGAATTTTGGCATTATTCTGATGAAAAAACGTTTCAATTCACAAATATTTTACAACAATTTTAGATAATTACGTAACTAGATCTAAATTGTTTGTACTAGATTTATGTGAGCATGACTGTACATGGCACCTGATTTAATTTATAACTTGAAATGAAAGAAAAAATACCAATTATTTATGCTCGATAACTATATTCTCCTAAATTTTGAAAACGTCAATAAAATACAGAGAGCTCATAAAGTATTAAGACCTCGCTTTATTTTTTCTCCTGTATAAATTTTTGAAAAATGCTTCAACAGGTCAACATAATTTTTTTTCATACAAATATTTCGAGAGCATTTTCAATTTTCCATCTCTCTCCGTTTTAAAGTTATCTCGTCAGAGCAATTTTTTTTTAAATGACAACCTATATTTTTTATTGATTTTGATTGTACTTTTTATTATGTTTTCAATAACATGACATTTTCAATATGTTACATTTGAAAAAAAAATGAGAAAAAATGCGTTAAAGTAAAACTTTTAAATTATCATTTCAATGTGCAGAATGCATTTAGTTACCATTCAAAACAACGTCAGTTAAAACAAAATTAGGAAAACAGGCTTGGATTTTAAATATTGGAATAAAACAAAATTGATCAACCTGAAAAACAATCTTATTACAATATCATCAATTGCAAAAATAAGAACAGAAATACTAAAAGAAATTTTTATCGAGAAA
The DNA here is from genome assembly GCA_951805005.1 of Othius punctulatus. Taxonomy (NCBI): domain Eukaryota; kingdom Metazoa; phylum Arthropoda; class Insecta; order Coleoptera; family Staphylinidae; genus Othius; species Othius punctulatus. Next base: position 18,399,404 of record OX638141.1, read on the forward strand.
AAAATACTAATGACTTGTTTTAAGATAAGTTTTAAAATAATATGAATATTGGTTAGGGAAAAAAATCAAATTAGATTGTTGAACATTTTGTTCTTGACAGTGTGCCAATCGTACTCACCGGTATTTGTTTATTTATTTAATTATTTATTTTGATCGCCTGATTAGTTGCGGTTATAAAAAAATATCTTCACAGGCATATGTATTTTTTATGTATGTATCCTCAATTTATTTGAATTGTAATTTAAAATTTGAAAGATATAGATGTCTCATTTGAAGTTTTTAACTCGTAGATAAAGTTATCCTTCATCTCCTTGATAAATAAATATCTATTATATTACTGATATATATCCTAGTATTTATATGTCCTTTTTTGTTACAGGTAAGATATGTCTACTCTTCATTCGAAAGATTGAATGGTAACAGTTACTATTTCCACATTTAAGATTGCACAAGGATTTTCAATCCTCTTAATAATAATATTATTAAGACACATATAATGTGATAGAATCATAGAATATAATACTAACAGGTCATGCAAGTAATTTATATTTTGTCGACATCCATGAGTATTTCAAGGCAATTGAACTAGCTCATGTTCTGATACGATGACCACTTTTTTCAAGAGCTAGATCAGGAAATAAATATGTACCGGATGATTCAAGTTCATTGTCCAGGGCAAAAATGACGACTTCCCAAAGTGATCAATTAGTCGTACTCCATATCTAAAATTGTATATTATTGAACTTATTTCCACTCAGATTAATTTTCCGAATTTTTATAACCACGCAGCGGTTTTTGAGCATTTTCTCAGTGATTGCGAAGTTTTGTGTATCGATTTTTGTTTGATTATATTGTTGTTTATTGATTCATTTTGTAACGCAATTAAAATGAATTAATATGTTTAAGGTTCTGAAATAAATGTATTTTAATATTTCGCAAGGAATCTATAATAGCTATTTGTATTACAAGGGAGCAAAGTGCATCATTTCCTTCCGCAGATATTTGATCGAAACTATTAACCTTCAACTTAATATCATTAATGCCCCACGTTCGATACGTCAAAATGCAATGGTATACTTTCAAATGGTCATATTTATACCCTCGGTATTAACTATTAACCTTAAACTTAATATCATTAATGCCCCATGTTGGATACGTCAAAATGCAATGGTATATTTTCAAGTGGTTATATTTATAACCTCGGATTGCGATTGCAAACTGTTCGCATTTTTATATCTTTTTTTTGTATAGTGATATCTGTAATACATCCAATTGTTATTCATCAACTTACAAATGACATGTTTCAAATATTAAAATTAATACCTTCTGATCACACCAACATCGCCTCAGCATCCGAAAATATAAGGAACCATTCGAACAAATAACGAAACCTCCATCGTTTCGCACTTTGCGTTATTCAAATGGCATACCTGACGTGAATGTGCCATTGCGATTTTCGCCCCACTAAGGTCGCCCCCCTGACACATTCCCGCGCTCGTAATGTACGTTCGGGACACGTCGATCCGTGAAAAGTCTGTGTATTCGCGATTCGCGGCATCGGAATGTCGTTTGGGTCGGAAAATGCGCGGGGGAGGAGGGGACGAGAAAAAATGGGGAGCGGAAAAGCGAGGAAATGCCGGGGCGGCGTCGGGGCGGAAAGCGGCGAGGGATGCCGGGGAATTTTCCCGCCTGCGTGTGAAAAATCGTCAGATGAATATTTCCGGTGCGGATAAAGAGATATGCCAACGCAAAACTTGAGTTTCAGTATTTATCAGTATGTAGCAACAGGGGCATGGCGAGACTTGTGTGGTAATAAAATGTGTTGGCGTTTTTTTGAAAATTATTTGAGAATTTTTGTAAATCTTTTTATGACTTTTATGGAACTGTCCTGGATATTTACGAAACTGAATTATGAAAAATGAAAAATATAACAATTTAAAACTTACAGTAGCAATAGCATAGAAAAACTACATAGAAGTCTTGGACAAAAAACAATTGAAACCTTGAGCTAATGTAACTGATGTAAAAATATTAAGGCCTACCTACTTATTGTAATGAAAAAATATGTATTAATAGAAAAACAACTAAATTTCATTGAAAATCCTTCAGGGATTTTCTGCAATATAGATAATACCATCAAATATAAATAAAGTAATAATTAACATAAATAATATTTTCATAACCGAACTGAGAAAACAAATCCCTAAAATAATACAAAGAAAATGCAATGGGAAAATCGCTGAAAAATAGCACAGAAAAAGCAGAATAAGCTGTGCAAAGTGGAACTAAAAAACTTAACTCTTTTTAAAACATTTTTTAAATTCAATGGAAAAACTTCAAATGGAGAAAATGAAATTAAAGAATTACTAGATTTGTAGAATTCTTGTATTTTAAACAGTATTTTTCTTTTCTTCGTTCAGGCAACAAACATATTTAATGTATGATTAATAATTGGTGTTGAAACTGCAATTTAAATAGTTGGAATATTTGCTACTATGTTTTTAATCCTTTCATGTTTCAAGTTCATTTTCTGATAAACAATGTGAATGTAAAAAAATATTAATAAATCTTGTAATACAATATGTAAAATAATCGGATGGAGAAAATGAAATTGAAGAATTACAAGAATTCTTGAAATTATGTCAACAGTATTTTTCTTTTCTTCGTTCAGGCAACAACAAAATTTAATGTATGATTAATAATTAGTGTTGAAACTGAAATTAAAATAGTTGGAATATTTGCTATGATGTTTTTGATTCTTTCACGTTTCAAGTTCAATTTGTGATAAAAAATGTGAATGTGAAAATTTATTAATAAATCTTGTAATACAATATCTAAAATAATCTGATATTTTTTTATTCAAGCAATTTCAAGAAAACAAATAAAAAGTACAAGTTTTGGAAGAGTTGGAAGATACATAATTAGGACTTTATTGCAATTTTCAAGTAGAAAACTTTGTATTTTTTTTAACAAACCACAAAGTTTTGAATCTTAAATTAAAACTCGCTTGACTTGATACCACGTTAATCGTAATATTGTAAAAAGATATATTAGTATGAAAAGTAATGCATTTTGCAAGTGTCAATGACAAAAAAAATCTGACAGGACGATTATTATTATTATTCCAAAAAATGAAAATCTGAAGACATTAAAAAGTTTTTCAAAATTTGATTAAACAAATCCTGGTGTTTCTTTTCCATAGATTCTAGAATATGTAAATTTTAGTATGAAAAGTAATGTATTTTGCAAGTGCCAATACAAAAAAATTCTGACGCCACGATTTTCAAAAATCATGAAACTCTGAAGACATCATTTTTTTTTTTCAAAATTTGATTAAACAATCCTGGTGTTTCTTTTCCATATATTCTGGAAAATGTAAATATTAGTATGAAAAATAATGTATTTTGCAAGTGCCAATAACATAAAAATCTGCCGCCATGATTTTCAAAAATCATGAAAGTCTGAAGACATAAAAAAGTTTTTCAAAATTTGATTAAACAAATCCTGGTGTTTCTTTTCCATATATTCTGGAATATGTACAGATTTTTTAATACTATTAAAAGAAAGAAGTTTCCTACAATTTACAGAATATGTTCTTAATTGTTGGGCATAGATGTATTTTCTTTTTTCCTACAGAATTTATAAAAATTTGCTCATAATTTTGTTATATTTTCTATGTACCTAAGAAGAACTAAAACATTCTCAAAACAATGCATTATAGAAACCTTCATAGTTTTTTCAAATTTTCATAAAATTTGTAAATTTTAAATGTACAAGAATGTACAGTCATTTTCACATAAATCTAGTGAAAACAATTTGATATTGCTATATAAAATTGTCATTGTAACCTAATTTCCAAAATTTTAGAAAATTAAAAAAAAAATGAACGTTTCTATACTTCATCGTTTTGAGAATATTTTAGTACTGCTTTGGTATAGTAATGCTTACATAAATCTAGTACAAGGAATTTGATTAGGTTAGGTTAGGTTAGGTACTAAGTTAGTTAGGGTTCTTCTACTAGATATATGTGAGTATGGCTGTACCGAAGAAGTACTAAAATATTCTCAAAACAATGCATTATAGAAACGTTCATAGTTTTTTCAAATTTTCATAAATTTTAGAAATTAGGTTACAATAACAATTTTATATAGCAATATCAAATTGTTTTCACTAGATTTATGTCAGAATGACTGTACATTCTTGTACTTTTGTATATTTAAAATTTCCAAAATTTATGAAAATTTGCAAAAACTATGAACGTTTCTATAGTGCATTGTTTTGAGAATATTTTAGTAATTCTTTGGTATAGTCATGCTCACATAAATCTAGTACAACAATTTAGATTAGGTTAGGTTAGGTACTAAGTTAGTTAGGCTTCTTGTACTACATTTATGTGAGTATGACTGTACCAAAGAAGTACTAAAATATTCTCAAAACAATGCATTATAGAAACGTTCATAGTTTTTTCAAATTTTCATAAATTTTAGAAATTAGGTTACAATAACAATTCTATATAGCAATGTCAAATTGTTTTCACTAGATTTATGAAAGACTGACTGTACATTCTTGTACATTTGTACATTTAGGCAATTTGTGTGGTTTTTCCAAATATTTGCAAATATTCAATTACCTACCACAGTTTGTGTTTTTGCATTTCCTATAATTTCCTACATATTTGGGAATGTTTATGAAATTTGAATCTGGGGAATCTGGGAATCTGGGGAATCTGGGGAATCTGGGGAATCTGGGAATCTGGGGAATCTGGGGAATTCTTTGAGATAAGATTTGTATGAACATGTCAAATACCATAAAATGTATACACTTCAATTGAATGATCTAGACCAGCGGTTCTCAAACTTATTTCGCCGCGGCACCCTTGTCAGGCTAAAATAAAATCGCGGCACACCTATCCTTAAAGCGGTTTGAATATTTTGGAAAGGAATAACAAAATAGTGCAGATTTAATGCTCACTTGACTTTAATGTGACGAATAAAACGGTTTTGAAGAATTTTTCATTATTTTGTTTATGTTTATCGGAAGTTTAGTTAATTTAACCCTCAAATCACTTTTGACCCAGAAAGTTTATTCCTGTGTCTGTTTGTTTATGTAAGCATATCGCACCCCGGCGAGAACAGTGTCACAACTCAAAAACTGCCCATTTTGAAATTATGTCAGTGTTAAATACGTACGGTGTGTCCCCACATGCTAAAAAAAGTCACATCTCTAACTCACATTTTAACCGCCAGAGGGTAGTTATGTCAGTTTTCTTTTAGGCTAGTTTATTATTCATCATTGCAAGAATAGTCAAAAGAAGACTCATATTGAATCCCCTCTTTCGGCGAAACATATTCCCACATTGTATAAGCCCATCTATGAATCAATGTTTATGTAAATTGTTTACTAATTATGTATGACCTATACGCAGTTTCTGAACTGAATCGGCTTGCGTACAGGCCGCACTATTATGCTAATAAAACAGATAATTCAAACTTTTTTTTTCATTTATTATTTTAAGTAGTGACCATATCTAGGGTAACAAAAAATATTATAATTTGGACTTGAGTAATACAAAAGTGTTACTTGAGGGATAACAACAAAATAAAACTGATTTTCGAGAAGCAAGAAAAGTGACACCACTCAGAGACCTCACCTGTTTTGACCAGGTAATACCATAACTTATTCAACAAAAGCTGATTTACAGATTTGTAATATTCTCCATTATTTTCTGAATATAGCTGTATCCAGAACGCTTCCTGATTTCCTTCACGGTATTACTTTTTTAAACCGCTGTCTTCGCTGATCTCAAGCAGGGTTTGAAAAATTTAATTCGTCATTCCAGCAGATTTATGTTTCGGGCCGCAAGAAAACGGGTTCATCATCCAGCTGTAGATGTCATCAGAGTCAATGTCGGGAAAATAATCAAATATGCTTCTTTCCAAACCTTGCAAGTGGGCATTAACAATTTCGAGGAAGTTAGTTTGAAGGTTGATCTGATTTGTTTGGCAAATTCTTGCAACCGAGGAAAGTTGGAGATGTCTCTGCTCTCAAAACACGCTTTAAAAAATGTAATTATGTTCCGCAAGGCTTTAATTTTCTCCAATTGTGCTCCTCTTTCCCTTCAAGAGAAGTAGTAATTTCATTTAATTTTTCAAATATGTCGGAAAAGTATCCCAATTTAAGCAGCCAATGGACATCAGTTAATTGTCGGATAAATAGCTCGTCTGTAAATATGACCACCAGTGCATATTTTAGATCAAACAATCTGGCTAAAATGTTTCCCCTCAATAGCTACTGCACTTCTGTGTGCTGCAAGAGGTGGAAGTGATCCATATCCAGATCTTCGACTTTAAGTTTTAAAATGCGTGTTTGAAGTGGGCGGCTCTTAAAATGATTGATTATCTTCACAGCACCATCCAATACTACTTTTCATTTTGCGGCATCCTTCTAGTTGCCAAAGAATGTCGATGGATGGCATAGTGGCTGCTAGTGGCATTTCCTGCCACTTGCTTCATCCTAGACACGGCTCCCTTCACTTTTCCAACCATTGAAGCTACGCCATCGCTGCAAATATCCACACACTTGATCCATTCCAAGTCATTTTTCGATACCTTTGAAAATGTCGTCGCCAGTAGTGTAACTTTCAAGCACTTCACTCATCAAAAGTTCTTCATCTATTGGCATTTCGTATGGATACCTCACAAACACAAGAAGAACAGTAAATCCCGCAACGTCGGTACTTTCATCAAGCTGTAAACCAAACAATTCAGAAGTTTTCAATCTTCTTATCAGCTCGTTTTCCACAGACTCTGAAATTGTGTAAATGTGCTTGCTTATAGTGCTATTTGACAGCTACACGGTATCAATTTTCTTGGCCATGTCTGGACTTAACATGCAACTTACAACATCGGCAATAGTATGGGGCTTCCCAACTTTTGCATTGTGTGAACTGACAATAAATGAAGCTTCAGTTGCGTAAATATTTTCATTTTTATAAATTCTCGCCATCATGGACGATCCTATCTGAAGAGATAAGGCGTGGCGTTTGAAGATTGCTTCACCTTTATGTACTAAATCAGAATGATTGCATTCCAGATGTCTCTTTAATTTGGATGGAACCAAGCAGCCATTAGCAACAATTTTATGACAGTTAACGCATTGCCCTTCCGGTGCCTGTTCATTCTCAAGCCGAACAAAGCCAAACAACTTGAGTTAGAATCATATTTTCCTTTTAGTCGTGAGTTGCCTTTCCGCGTACTGATGCAGAGCAACTTGGATGTCTTATGGCCGATTGAACCGTTTGTATTTTAAGGATCCTTAGTTAAGTAAGTTTAAATTTTAAGGATCCTTAAAATTAATTTTGTGTTGCACCGTACAAGACATCAGATTCCTTAGTAAAGGAACCTTAGCGTTCAGCATTCTAGGGAATTTTAATAACTGCTATATTCACTCGAATGAAATTTAACACAAAACAGTTGTCAACGGTATGTTTTACCTCGATTCCTCTCTGTCTATAAAAACTTAGGTCGTCCAAATTGTCAAAATTATCCGTTCTCAAATAAACTAAACAAGGAAATCTGATTATCCGATTTGGATTCCAGAATGTCACTATTATCTTGATTTTAAATGTTATTCAATTTTAACAAAATTAATTTTATGTCATATTTGTAGAGGAAATGCAGATGTATCAAGCACCAATGCCGAATAATATACGAATGTAGAAGTAATTTATTTATATTAAACTTTCAATTGAATTCAATCGAATCACACAATTTGTTGTATTGCGTATTAAAAAACCCGAGCAGTAACGTGTACGTTACTTGACAGAATCACATTCGAATATCAAATGCATGTATGACATAACTCTATCTGACTTTCGAATGTGATGCTCTCAAGTAACGTACACGTTATGCTAATGTTTATTGATACGCAATACGCCAGATTATCCTGTATCAAAATTCAACACAAACTAACCTATAAACACCAAATTGTTCACAATATTGCTTTAAGAACAATTGCAATCATAGTCAAAGTATTCAACATTTGAATTGTAACAATAAGTTCGTTAGTTATCTTAAAATCAGTATAAAGGCTAATGTAGTTAAAAATAAGTAATATTTTGTACACATCCACTGCTCATAATACGTTAAACTGACAGTTTGTAACCCTTAAATAAGTTATTCCGCCGGAGTCGGGAGCTTAAAATTAAAGAGTCCTTACGGTGTTTAGGTAACCTTAAGGTGGCGGTGCAATGGTTTTTCGTCCGATAAGGAACCTTAAAATCTTAAGTATCCTTAACGCATACGGTGCAATCGGGCATTAGGCTCGCAGGTGTCTGCAGGGACATTTCGTCTCCTCCGATAATGCTGGTTGTCATTGAATTGAGCGACTATCAGAAGCTTCAGTGAGTTCACCACCTTTCCGTTTCAAAGAGCCACTTTTTAACTTTTAAATTCTGCAATAAAAATTGGGACTCAAATAAATATTTTTTTGTTGTTGAATTGTGGCGTAAAGTTTCGTGAAATTGTGCAGGGTCATGCCTTTGATTCCAGCCGAGCGAATAAAAATTCGCAAACATATACGTACCTCGAGATAAATAAAAGGATATTTTTATGCACGTTACGGTTGGCATTTTATACAATATGAAACATGCCTTAGTGTGAAACAACAAATAAACTCTTTTCGACAGTGGCGAAAAAGAACTTTTTAACGTATACGTACTTATTACTTAAAATTTTTAACTTATAAGTATCATTATGCCTTCTTTATTTAATAGTTTCACCATTTTTAGCCAACTTCTCTTGATTATTTCCGCGGCACCCCTGGCAAACGCTCGCGGCACCCCAGGGTGCCGCGGCACCCACTTTGAGAACCGCTGATCTAGACTACAGTCTAGTTTTACAATTTCCCGTACATTGTCGCGAAATTTGTAATTTTTTTAATAATATTTGGTCGGAACAAACACGAGAATTTGAAAAATCATGAAAATCTGTAACTTTATAGTTTTTTTCTAAATTTTATTAAAGAAATTCTGGTGTATTTTCCATATACATATTATGAAACATGATTTTTAATATTATTAAAGAAATTTACTCAAATGTTTGCAGACGTTATAAAGATGTTATAAATTATCAAGAAGTTTTCTAGTAGAGGTTACTTTTAGAATATTTTCTTATAGTTTGTTATATATTTTTGTTTCTACAAAATTTTTAACAATTTTGTCACTGCTCAATATTTTATTGTATTTTCTCCAATATTCAGCATATCTATTAAAAGTTATAAATTAATTTTATGGAATTTTCTAAAATATTTGTGAAATTTCCGAATATTTATGAAAATTTCTAAACTATGAACGTTACTACACTTCATTGTTTTCGGGATATTTCAGCATTTATTTGGTGCATTTGGGCTTTCCACACTTGCAAAAGTGGAAATGCAAAAACACAAATTGTGGTAGGTAATTGAATTTTTGCAAATATTTATGAAAATTTCTAAACTATGAACGTTTCTACACTTCATTGTTTTCTGGATATTTCAGCACTTGTTTGGTCCATTTAGGCTTTCCACTTTGTGTGGAATTTCCAGATATTTACCAAAATCCAAATGCCACAATTTTCGTTTTTTTTTAATTTCCATAATATCCTACATATTTGCGAAATACGTGGGAATTTTTATGAAATTTCCAAAGAAACCTGGGGAATTCTCTGAGATAAGATATGTATAAACATTTCAAATACAATAAAATGTATGCACTTCAATTGAATTATCTAGAAATGTTCTACAATTTCCCGTATATTGTCATGAAATTTGTAAATTTTTATAATTTTTTGTCGGAACAAATACGAAAATTTGAAAGATCATGAAAATCTGTAACTACAATGTTTTTCAATATTTTATTAAAGCAATTCTAGTGTATTTTCCATATACATTTTCTGGAATATGTTTTTTTCAATATTATTAAAGAAATTTACTCAAATATTTGCAGAGATTATAAAGATGTTATAAATTATCAAGAAGTGTTCAAGTAGAAGTTATTTTCAGAACATTTTCTTATAGTTGGTCATATATTGTAATGTTGTACTGTGGAAATCTTTTTAATATGTACTTAATTTTTTAGTTTGACTTGTGACGACAGGCATGAAAATATATTCTACTCTATTCATTTTTTTTTTCTATAAATGTTATAAAAATGTTGACAGTGCTTAAGATTTTATATTATTTTCTCCAATATTCAGCTTATAAGTGTTAAATTAATTATATGGAATTTTCTGAAATATTTGTGAAATTTCCGAAGATTTATGAAAATTTTAAGAACTATGAACGTTTCTACACTTCATTATTTTCGGGATATGTCAGCACTTGCTTGGCTTATTTAGGCTTTCCACACTTTGTGTGGATTTGCAAAATATTCACGAAAATCCAAATGCCACAATTTTCGTTTTATTTTTAAATTTCCACAATATCCTACATGTTGCGCCATATGTGAGATTATGTGGGATATTTCGTATTTATTTCATATATATGAAATTTCCTAGCCTCTTCTTTGGAATATAGATATGTAGGTACGAACATTTTAAATACCGCGAAAATGTATATATTTCAGTTGAATTTTCTGGAAATGTTTGTGCTAAGTTTGGATGGAGTCTAGAAGTACCATATCTTTGGTCCATGTCGTCGCAATTAAAATCTGTTTCTGGGAACATCTAATGGGCTGTTAACAGTCGAGTCCTAAGACGATTTGGCCATTCCATAATTCGTAATGGCCCGGCTATTAACAGATTACCAAATGTATAAATTGGGCAAAATCTGTGGAATTTCAACTGATACACCCAAATTGCACCGTTATAACTTCTGGTATTTACAGAGCGTACAATAGGTCTTTACAAAACGGCATTACAAAGGGAGAGAAATTGTTCATTATCGGATTTTCGGTTTAATGCCGATATTCTCCTGTCCGCGAGGCATCTGTTACAGTGAGGTGTAACACATTGTTAATAGTTAAACAAGAAGCTTACAGGAATTACATCTTTTAGATGATTAGCCCCACGGAAGTGTTCTTTATTTAAATTTCTAGTTTTACATTATTTTTTAACACATTCCTTCCATATCTCTTCTCTGCACTCTTACACTCTCAAGATGCCGTTAAGCAACATTTAACACTTGCTCATGCCAACGCCAATCAACTACGCCTCGGCTCACTCTTCGTGTAGCTCGCAATGATTACGCGGTAATCCCGACGTCGTTTCATCCCCCGGCATCGCATCTTTCCACTTGGAAGCAGTTCGCCGCATGCCGCGGCCAGGGTAAGACACCCCCCAACCGCCCCATGAGCTCGCGATAGCGCCGAGGCCGCCCCCGCATCCTTGCATCCCGTCCCCCGCCCGATTACCATTCCGGGCGATTATCCCGGAAAGTTCTAATTAAAATCCGGGACCGTGGCGATACACTTATTACCAGCGACGCCTCCTGGGGGAGGCGGAGGCCCACGGGGGCAGACGTACAATCGCAAGAGGCAAACTTCGTTATTAGCGGAAAATTAACTGGGCAACAAGCAATTCCCTGTGTCTGCGTATCTGCGAAGTGGAGCCTACCTGAAAGCAACGTAATTTGCAGCGGCACAAGCCTCGGGGGCGCATCCTAATTGGGGCACTACTTCTGCAGTGATTTGTGCAGTACCTGTTGTTCCGCAATGTCCCGAGGATATCTTAAGAAAGAGATCCTCTTAGATTTGAAAATTTCAATTAAGAGCCAACTTAGCATATACGACAAGGAAATTCGCTAATGTTAGCAACTGCGATTACATTTTTTTACAGTATATTGGCAATTATGCCGTGCTTAGCAAACGTGGTCTATGTGACAAAATTTCGTTAATAGAGTTATTTATCCTATCTGATGTAGCTTTACATGGGGCATCCAGTTTACTTAGTTAGAAAAGATCAACTTTATCCCCTATACAATACAATATACCCTTATACAATAATATCTACTTGTGTAGGGTAGATAATAGTATATTATTCAATAAGCAACCCACTTCCACCACGAAGACTATGACAGTGACATTGACAGTTCTCAATAAAATATTCGGGCTCAATTTTCTATGCAATTTCTCAACACTTTTCCACAGATATCTAGATATCTTCAACTTCATTTTTTACCAGTTCTGTATACAGTATGCCTAAAGATAAATCCTCTGAAATTTTGACCACTGGTATATCTCAAATAAGTGAGAAAATAGAGATATCAACTTTCCGAGTTGACCAGTATAAGTTATGAGACTTTTCCACAGATATCTAGATATCTTCATGAGACTCCCTAGATTATTTTTCGTTTTATTCCTCGAGAATATTCCACGATATTTCGGAATTATTTTCTATAAACTTTGCCCACAATTTCTAGTAAAATTCGTCCATAATTTTCAATAAGATACCACGACACTTGTCTATGGGATTTACATTCAATTTTCAAAGAGATTTTGCGGAAGTTTTCTATGAGATGTTAAGATTTTCCATCAGTTTTGTTTCTAAAAGAAGTCTCAGTTCTCCGAACTCTGAACTGAGAGTTCGTAACAATTATCAATAAGATATTCGGACTCAATTTTCCGTACAATTTCTTTTCCACGGATATATCAAGTTTTTTATGAGACTTCCCCGACCATTTTTCGTTTCATTCCTCGAGAATTTTCCATGAGATTTCTGGATAATTTTCTATTAACTTTGCCCACAATTTCCAGTGAAATTGCTCGACAAATTTCCATGAAACTCTCTGACAACTTGTGCATGAAATTTACAGACAATGAAACTCTTCGATAATTTTTAATTAATAGTTTCCTTAAGATTTCTCAACATCTTTGTACTAAATTTTTCGAAAATTTGCCTAGAGATTAGGATAATTTTTAAAGGCAATTTTCATGAGATTTCTGGACATTTTTCGATAATTTTTTTCGAAAATTTGCATTGAGATTTGGTGAAAATTTTCAGGATTTCCAAGTAGCATTTCTCGACAATTTTCCAAGAGATTTCTGAACAATTTTCGATGAGATTTACATTTTCAAATTTTCAAGGAGATTTAGCGGAAGTTTTCTATGATATGTTTACATTTTCTATCAGTTTTGTTTCTGAGAGAAGCCTCAGTTCACCGAACTGAGTTCGTGACAGTTCTCAATTAAATATTCGGGCTCAATTGTCTAAGCAATTTCTCAACACTTTTCCACAGATATCTAGATATCTTCATGAAACTCCCTAGATTATTTTTCCGTTTATTCCTCGAGAATTTTCCATGAGATTTCTAAATAATTTTCTATTAACTTTGCACTCAATTTCTAGTAAAATTCCTTCATAATTTTCAATGAGATACCACGACAATTTCCTTGAGACTTCTAAACAGTTTTCTATGAGAATTACATCCAATTTTCACAGAGATTTGGGGGAAGTTTTCTATGATATGTTTAGATTTTCGATCAGTTTCGTTTCTGAGAAAAGTCTCAGTTCTCCGAACTCCGAACTGAGAGGTCATGACAATTGTTAATAATATATATGGGCTCAATATTCCAGGCGAATTCTCAACACTTTTCTACAGATAAATCTATTTTTTATGAGACTCTCCCGACCAGTTTTCGTTTTAGTTCTCGAGAATTTTCCATGAGATTTCTGGATAATTTTGTATTAACTTTGCCCACAATTTCCAGTGAAAATCGTCGACAGTTTTTTCACGAATTTCTTCTGAGATTTTGCAGACTATATCTCGTTTTATTCCTCGAGAATTTTCCATGAGATTTCGAAATAGTTTTCTATTAACTTTGCACCCAATTTCCAGTAAAATTCCTCCATAAATTTCAATGAGATACCACGACAAATTCCTTGAGATTTCTAAACAGTTTTCTATGAGCATTACATCCAATTTTCACAGAGATTTGTGGGAAGTTGTCTATGATATGTATACATTTTCCATCAGTTTTGTTTCTGAGAAAAGTCTCAGTTCTCCGAACTCGGAACTGAGGGGTCATGACAATTGTTAATAATATATTTGGGCTCAATATTCCATGCGAATTGTCAACACTTTTCTACAGATATATCTATTTTTTTTATGAGACTTCCTCGACCAGTTTTCGTTTTAGTCCTCGAGAATTTTCCATGAGATTTCTGGATAATTTTGTATTAACTTTGCCCACAATTTTCAGTGAAATCCGTCAACAGTTTTTTATGAAGCTCTCTGGGAACTTATACATGAGATTTACACACAATGAATTTCTTGGATAATTTTTAAATGACAATTTCCTTGAGATTTAATGACATTTTTCTACTAAATTTTTCGAAAATTTGCCTTGAGATTAGGATAATTTTTAATTGGCAATTTTCTTGAGATTTAGAGAAAATTGAGAACTTTGCATTGAGATTTAGAGAAAATTTTCAGTGATTTCCAATCAGCATTTCTGGACAATGTTCCAAGAGATTTCTGAACAATTTTCGATGAGATTTACATTTTCAAATTTTCAAGGAGATTAAGCGGAAGTTTTCTATGATATGTTTACATTTTCTATCGGTTTTGTTACTGAGAGAAGTCTCAGTTCACCGAACTGAGTTCGTGACAGTTCTCAATAAAATATTCGGGCTCAATTTTCTATGCAATTTCTCGAAATTTATCTAATGGATATTTTGAAATTTTTATGCTAGATATGTATACAGTATGCCTAGAGATAAATCCTCTGAAATTTTGACCACTAGTATGTCTCAAATAAGTGAGAAAATCGAGTTCCTAACTTTCCGAGGTGACCAGTATAAGTTATCAATCACTGAAATTTCTGAAAATTTATCTGATACTTTGAAAATTTTATACTAGATATGTATACAGTATACATACAGATAAATCAGATAAATCCTCTGAAATTTTGACCACTAGTATGTCTCAAATAAGTGAGAAAATCGAGTTCTTAACTTTCCGAGTTGGCCAGTATAAATTATCGGCCACTGAAATTTCAGAAAATTTGTCTAATGGATATTTTGAAAATTTTATGCTGGATATGTATACAGTATGCCTAGAGATAAATCCTCTGAAATTTTGACTACTTGTATGTCTCAAATAAGTGAGAAAATCGAGTTCTTAACTTTCCGAGTTGACCAGTATGTATAAATTATCAATCATTGAAATTTATGGAAAATTATCTAATGGATATTTTGAAAATTTTATGCTAGATATATATATATATATATATACAGAATGCCTAGAGATAAATCCTCTGAAATTTTGACCACTAGTGTGTCTCAAATAAGTGGAAAAATCGAGTTCTTAACTTTTCGAGTTGACCAGTATGTTATCAATCACTGAAATTTCTGGAAATTTATCTAATAGATATTTAAAAAAATTTATGCCAGATCTGTATACAGTATGCCTAAAGATAAATCCTCTGCAAATTTGACCACTAGTATGTCTCAAATAAGTGATAAAATCGAGTTCTTAACTTTCAGAGTTGACCAGTATAAATTATCAATCACTGAAATTTTTGAAAATTTATCTGTCGGATATTTTGTAATTTTTTTACCTGATCTGTATACAGTATGCCTAACGACACATCCTATGAAATTTTGACCACTAGTATGTATCAAATAAGTGAGAAAATCGAGTTCTTAACTTTCCGAGTTAGCCGGTATAAGTTATCAATCACTTAATTTTTTGAAAATTTATCTGTCGGATATTTTGTAATTTTTTTACCAGATCTGTATACAGTATGCCTAACGACACATCCGATGAAATTTTGACCACTAGTATGTCTCAAATATGTGAGAAAATCGAGTTCTTAACTTTCCGAGTTGACCAGTATGTATAAATTAACAATCATTGAAATTTATGGAAAATTATCTAATGGATATTTTGAAAATTTTATGCTAGATATATATATATATATATACAGAATGCCTAGAGATAAATCCTCTGAAATTTTGACCACTAGTGTGTCTCAAATAAGTGGAAAAATCGAGTTCTTAACTTTTCGAGTTGACCAGTATGTTATCAATCACTGAAATTTCTGGAAATTTATCTAATAGATATTTAGAAAATTTTATGCCAGATCTGTATACAGTATGCCTAAAGATAAATCCTCTGCAAATTTGACCATTAGTATGTCTCAAATAAGTGATAAAATCGAGTTCTTAACTTTCAGAGTTGACCAGTATAAATTATCAATCACTGAAATTTCTGGAAATTTATCTAATGGATATTTTGAAAATTTTATGCTAGATATGTATACAGAATGCCTGAGGTTAAATCCTCTGAAAATTTGACCACTAGTATGTCTCAAATAAGTGAGAAAATCGAGCTATTAACTTACCGAGTTGACTAGTATAAGTTATCAGCCATTGAAATTTTAGAAAATTTATCTTTCGGACATTTTGTATTTTTTACCAGTTCTGTATACAGTATGCCTAAAGATAAATCCTCTGAAATTTTGACCACTGGTATGTCTCAAATAGGTGAGAAAATCGAGATATCAACTTTCCGAGTTGACCAGTATAAGTTATCAGACTTTTTCATAGATATCTAGATATCTTCATGAGACTCCCTAGATTATTTTTCGTTTTATTCCTCGAGAATATTCCACGAGATTTCTGGATAATTTTCTATAAACTTTTCCAACAATTTCTAGTAAAATTCGTCCATAATTTTCAATGAGATACCACGACAATTTTCTATGAGATCTACATTCAATTTTCAAAGAGATTTTGCGGAAGTTTTCTATGATATGTTTACATTTTCTATCAGTTTTGTTTTTGAGAGAAGTCTCAGTTCACCGGATTGAGTTCGTGACAGTTCTCAATAAAATATTCGGGCTCAATTTTCTATGCAAATTCTCAACACTTTTCCACAGATATCTAGATATCTTTAGGAGACTCCCTTGATAATTTTTCGTTTTATTCCTCGAGAATATTCCACGAGATTTCTGGATAATTTTGTATAAACTTTGCCCACAATTTCTAGTAAAATTCGTCCATAATTTTTAATGGGATACCACAACAATTTTTTATGAGATTTACATTCAATTTTCAAAGAGATTTTGCGGAAGTTTTCTATGATATGTTAAGATTTTCCATCAGTTTTGTTTCTGAGAGAAGTCTGAGTTCACTGAACTAAGATGGTGACAGTTCTCAATCAAATATTTTGGCTCAATTTTGTATGCAATTTCTCAACACTTTTCCACAGAAATCTAGATATCTTCATGAGACTCCCTAGATTATTTTTCGTTTTATTCCTCGAGAATATTCCACGAGATTTCTGGATTATTTTCTATAAACTTTGCCCATAATTTCTAGTAAAATTCGTCCATAATTTTCAATGAGATACCACATTTTTTTTAGGAGATTTACTTTGCCCACAATTTCCAGTGAAAATCCTCGACAAATGTCCATGAAGCTCTCTGACAACTTGTACATGAAATTTACAGACAATGAAACTCTTCGATAATTTTTAATTGACAATTTCTTTGAGATTTCTTGACATTTTTGTACTATTTTTTTTTTAAATTTGCGTTGAGATTAGGATAATTTTTAATTAGAATAAAATTTTTTGAATCTATAATTCACGAGGATGCATTTTATACACGAGCCAAAGGCGAGTGTATAGTCATGCGAGTATCATCATACATCATCCTACATTTTGTGCTCATTAAATAATATACTATTAAGACCATAAATTCAAAAGGCGAGTATATAATCATCCCAGTAAACTTTACTGTTAATGTTTTTTGATACACAATACACCTAATTAAATGACTGATAATTCTGAGTTTTGAAATATTGGGCACAATGTACTCGTTATCGTTGGGTCACAATAATATTTACAAAATTGCAACAACTTTCAGGATTATTTCGGAATAAATGAAGTTGCTGGGAGTGGCCGTTACAGTTTTATCAAGATCCATAAATTATCCCTCCGGATCCGCCATCCATTCTCGTCGTACATCTTGAAAGCTTACACGCGGGATAACTGGTAACTTGCTATGAATTACGACTGATTTTTTTGTGCGTCTTCGCACAAGTTGGATCCGCGCGGGCGGCATCTTCCCGGCGATGTAAATTCGACCACTCTTGAACTGTCGCCCAGAGGACCCACCCCCGCCGAGAAAAAATTATCTCCTTGCTGAAACTTGGCGGACCCGGGCGTCGTAAATTTCCGGCGGCGGCGGCGGCGGCGGCCCCCGTCCGGGCCGACATCTGCCTCCACCCGGATCACTTCTTCGCCGGGTTATGGACGTGTTAAGCCGTGCACGCCAACGCAGATGTCGCCGGCGGCGGGACTAGGGTCTTGCGGTTTCCCCGGGCGAATTAATTGCAGCCGCCCCCAACCCAGCGCCTTGTTTCTTGCCTTATCTCTGCGCTCTGTGGAGGATTCTTTTTTAATTGGGTTCAGGTGCGCAGTGTCTTGTTGATTTTCCACGCCATTAATTAAAAAACGGAGGGCGGCCGTTGAATGCGTACGAGAATTATTCCCGGGGGTGTTTGCTTAAACGGGCCTAAATTAGCCGGAGGAATAGAGCGATCCCTCGTCAGGGAACGGGAGCACCTGTAAAAATAATTAAACCGGCCCTGTTTAGCATACATTTGCAAGCGGAGCCGGAGACCATTAAAAATATTATAATATGTAAATAAATAAAGCGTTTTAACATTTTATTCGCATTTCGGAGGTTTATAGTTTCGCGGTCGGACATTAATCGCGGCCCGGGGCGAAGACACAAAGGGCGGGCTGCTTTCTTGGGCCCCGCTCCCCCGAGGAAGTGCATGAATATGCATGCAGATGTGTTTCGCGCCACTTCCGCCCCCCCGATCCCGAAATTATCGCCGGCCAGTCCGGCCCTGCACATCCGGCATGTGCATGGAAAAGTTCGCTACCTTATTGTGTCCATTAGGCGCCTTGCGACGTCCTTTTTAAAATTTCATTGTCCTCCCAGCATCCACCAACTTTATTGCACTGTAAACAATGTTTATTCCTCTCCGCTGGACCGTGAAGTAGGAAGAGTAAAAACATTCAGCCGCGGAAATTGACATCGAAAATTCACATCCACAAGGTGAAATGTGTTAGCTTCCCTAATTTTAGCCCTATCAATTTCTCTGCCTACACAATTACCTCTTGGATTAAAATTTCTAAAATACACTGATATTAGCGAATTGGCGAATATTATGTGCTAAGTTAGCAGAAATCTTGAAATCTAACAGCGTTATTCATAAAAATTTAAACCGTGGTTTAGCGGTATTTTACAAAGGGTTGCCAAGGTTACTAAGAATAAACCACCGTTAAACCGCAGCTTAAATGTTTATGAATAACACTGTAAGGCCCAGTTGTACGATCGTGGATCATCCTTGACCATGCTTCAGTTACTTGGGATACTATTATTACTACAACGGTATCCTAGGCAACCGAACCATGGTCAAGGATGATCCACGATCCTACAACTGGGTTTAAGGCCCAGTTGTACGATCGTGGATCACCTTGACGGTGGTTCAATTACCTAGGATACAATTGTTAATACAATGGTATCCTAAGCAAGTGTACCACGGTCAAGGATGATCCCCGATCGTACAACTAGGCCTAAGAGGCAGACGCAACGACTTTTGAAAAAAAAACTACTTTTCTTCAAACTCTTTTCCTTCATAGCTAAGTAGATAATATAAAAATCCCTCCTTGTACCAGCATGTAAAAGTCATGAGTAATATCCAAAATTCATAACTTCCATTGTTTTTTTGTTCAACACCAGCTAAAATTGACCACATTTAACACATACAAAAATATTGAAAATCCTCTAACATATAAATTGCCAATACTGAGTAATAATGTTTATCACTAATTTAGATGATTTTCATTAGTTATTCTAACATTGTGTTAATAATACTCAAATGAAGCAAAACTTTGCTTCATGCATCTATATCTATATTAAAAGAGTCAAGACTATTTTCGAGTTAAAACTTCTCGTTGTTTTCTTCTTTTTATTTATTTATTTAATAATGTCCAGTTTAAAATTTAATTTCATTGTTTAATTTAAATTTTTAAAATATGATTAAATATTGTGGGTCAACATTTTATCAAAAAATGTATACCAATCAATCCTTGAACAAATTCCAAAACAGGTAATTTCTATTATTTTTTTTTAACTAGAAAACTAGATATTGCATAAGAATGTTTTGTAGCTGAGTAATTACAAACAGCAAATAATAAACAACATTTTTATTCAAAATTGCCAATGTACAAATTATCAATACTGTAAAAACATGTAAATCAAATTGAATCACTGAATTGCGAAACAACCCAAGTCACACATAACTAGTTTTGAAATTATTAATGACAAAATTAATTAGTCATACTAAAGTTCAGAGCGCCTATGCACATCTAAATTCTTACAATAATGTTGTTGCTCAATCACAGATTACACACAATCGAAAGAACTACATCTATTATTCGCCATCCCATGTATTAATATCTCAAATACATATAACCAAAAGTGGACTTACGGATTGTGGATTGTGGACTAATTTGTGATGTTTATTTTTCTAAATTAGTTAAAATTGACAAATATGAACCTGAATTCTATTCCAAACTGATTCGTGATCAGCCAGATTTTGATAATTTCCAAAAGAATAAATAATGTCCACTTTCACAGAAGTGCCATTATGCTTTTTCAGAATATCCGTGATATAGAGGAGTATTTATATTTTTATGTAAGTGTAATTAATGTTTATTGGCTGTATTGCCTATTTTAATATCCTGACAACCAACAACAACAACAACAAACAATTTTTTATTTTTTATTTCTCCTATTTATTTACTATCTGTTTTAAGTGAGACAATAAGTAAATGATATGATAATATATATTCGGGCATGTAGGAGATAATTCCAATGAATTATATCCTTTGTAATTCTTTGTAAATCCATTGCGGTGCAATGTAATTGTATTTGTATATATTATGCATGTATTGTATATTTTGTATATTGTGGCTAGGTGGAAGTAAATTAATATGAACATTAATATGAATATGAATATGAATATCGCATTAGTAATTGCTAAAACGGTGACTTTTTTTACTTTTGTCTAAAAGTAGTTATAAATAACAAAATATTACCAACATTTTACTTATAACTGACAGTGTACCATTGCCAATATACTGAAAAAAATATTGTAAATGTAATTATAAAAATGTTATTGTTTTCGGGTTCGAAATTTGTAAAAATAAACAATAATTAACCAAAATTCTTTTCAAAGCTGACAGATGATGAGCGTTATTTTTTTAGAAACTAATTTATTGCATGAGTTATTGCCAAAAAATAACCAACATTTTATTCATAATTGCCTGTAAATAACTGTAAATGTAAATTCTAATGTGCTTTTTACAATTAGTTGAAAATGACAAAAATTTACCAAAATTATTTCAAAAGGTAGGTTTATTGCCAATTGTACTCTGTCAAATTTTGTTTTTATTTGTCCCTTGTAACTACTTAAAATTACTACTCTAAATTAGTTAAAAATGACAAAAATTAACCAAAATTATACAACTGATGAGCAGTTTCTCATAAAATAATATCTAGTTTAAAATCTAGTTAATTTTATTCATAATTGCCAGAGTACAATTGCCAATATACTGTAAATAACTGTAAATGTAAATTCTAATGTGTTTTTTTTGCAATTAGTTAAAAAATACAAAAATTAGGCAAACATTATTTCAAAACTAACAACTGATTGATTTCCAAAATAGTTTTGATTTTAACATTTTGTAAATAATACTCAAACGCAATAAAAGATGACGAGAATATTTTTGATAACGGGTAATTTCTGTTGCCTTTTTTCGAAAGATTTACAAAAGTGGTTCAACATTTATAAAAAAAATGAATCATCACATAAATAAATTCCAAAACAGGTAAATTATATTGATATTTATCGAAACTAGATATTATTGCATGAGAAACTGCTCATCGGCTGTCAGTTTTGAAATAATTTAGATATTTTTTTGTCTTTTTTAACTAATTTCCAGTAGTAATTGTAAGTAGTTAGAAATGACAAAAAAAAGAACAACATTTTATTCATAATTTCCAGACGGCAATTAACAATATACTGTAAAATACCGTAAATGCAAATACTGTTGTTTTTTTGTTTTTCGAAATTATTTAAAAATGACAAAAATTAATCAAAATCATTTCCAAACTGACAGCTGATGATTAATTTCCAAAAGAATTTCGATTATAACATTTTGTAAGTAATACACAAAAGAAACAAAATATTACGAGAACCTTTTATATAAGAGATAATTTCTATTGTCTTTTTTTTAAGGTTTACAAAAGTTGTTCAACATTTATACATAAAAACAATGTATCATCACATATACCTACATTTTGTAAATAATACTCAAAAGAAACAAAATATTACGTGAATCTTTTCATCAGAGTTAATTTCTATTACCTTTTTCGAAAGACTTACAAAAGTGGTTCAACATTAAAATATATATATATATCAATCATCACATGAATAAATTCTAAAACAGGTAAATTCTAATGTTTTTTCTTTTAGAAACTAGAATTTATTGTATGAGCAATTGCTGAAATAATGATTTTTTTCCTGTTGTTTAAGAGTAATTATAAATGACAAAAAATAACCAAAATTTTATTCATAATTGCCAAAGTACAATTGCCAATATACTGTAAATAACTGTAAATGTAAAATCTAATTTTGCAATGAGTAAAAAATTTCAAAAATTAACCAATTTTTGTCTAATAGACAATTCATGACATTAGGTCTCATTCATGACACATTGGCGTTTAGGTGATAATGGCTACTTTAACGCTTACAACTCAAAAAGTAGGGTGTCAATATTAATACAATTTATTATCGAAATTGAGTAGTGTGTTTGTCTATAATGTATTGAATTAGATTAATATTCAAAACGTGATTCTTTCGATATTTGCATTTTGGTACATGGTCATTGAATGACTCTCGATAATGACTGCTCAGAGATGTAAATCTTTTTTTTTTTAATTGATGCCTTCCATTTTCTGGACCTACATCTGAATCTGAATTTAAAAATAATGGACTAACACCACGCTAATTTTCAACGGCTCAAATATTACCATTACTGTATTTGTGATTATTCGAAATATTACGTTAATACAATTCATTGCTAATTTTAAGTGATATGTTGATCTTTAATGTGTTTAATTGTATCAATATTCAATAAGCGATATGTGTGATATATTAATCACTGGTGACATCTACCAAAGAGTTTATTACTTGGGCCAATATTCTCATGCATGAGCTTGTTAATATTGATGATAATGATGATGAAAATTAGTACCTACACTTGGCTATTTCACTACAGAATTTTCCTACCTTAGAATTGTAAAAAAATAATGCCAGGTGACGTTCCTTTTAAGGATCCAAAGTTCAGATTCGAAGTGAGCGTTCACGTCATTTTCGATATGGCCATACAAAACTTAGAAAATAGATTTGTGAAACATGAAGGGTTATTTAAGGATCTTGCGTGGTTAGATCCCAGCTTCTTTAACAATATTAAAAATTTACCTGTATATGCATTTGAAAATATAGCTAAACAGATTTCCAATCGCTTTGGCGATGATAATGTTAACGAAAGTGTAAAAGTCACCAGAACCAAGAACCAAAAGCAAAAAACCAAAAGTCACCAAGAAGCTACACAAAAAGAGCTCAAAGACTTTGTCGAAAAATGGAATACAATGAAAACAAGTCTAGACGACGCTGACGATAATAGTAATAATGTATTTACCAATGAGGATGAGGGTACTGAAGCTGAAGATGTAAAAGAAGAGATAAAGTTATCTTGCAAAACCTGTAGAAAATGTATTGTTTTGGGGTTGTTTTAGGGTACCGCAATACAAATAGTATACAGTAGCCTATAAAAATTTGTTTCTTGCCTACAAATATGTACTGACTTTGTCTTGCACCCAAGTGTCTTGAAAAAAACTTTTCAAATTTAAAATTTGTGCAAAATAGACTTAGAAACTTCACAAGATCACTTGGATGCCTTAGTACATCAATTGACATACATCATAGTATGTCATTTGAAAAAGACATCCTGATAAATATATCCAGTGACCAAATCATTTATGATGTGGCAAGAAGGAATGATTTACTTTATCGAAACAAACTATTATTGGTAATTTAGTTCCACAAACAAAATCTATTTATCATGTGGGGGTGAAGCAGGTCCGGACTGGGAGCCCGGGCCGAAATATTTTCCCAATCCGGGCCTGTATTTGAGTTCAGATAACACCGCTGTTCACTGTCAGCGTACAAAAATTGCGCTTAGTAAATTTAACAGCAGCTGACAGTTAGCGTAAAGTAGCGGGCTAGTTTAGGGAAGCACTGTTAGTCAACTACTCAACAGTTGCGTTCGCTAAACGCGCCCATTAACGAAATTGAAAGATAATACAAGAAGAGGTAATGGAAAGATGGAATTTTGAGAAACTGATAGTTCGAAATCTGAATTAAGTATAAAAATATCAAAAATTGATCCTATCGACGTTGCAATTAAATCATCATTGCCACCCTAATAACACGTTCAGGCACATCGGAGCACGTAAAAGTGAACATAAACGAACTCAGCGCCGATCCTCGCCTCGTTCGCTCGCCTATTTTGCTCGCATAATGCGAGACCTCATTTTTGCAAACCGCAAAAAACTAATTACGGTAACGTTTGTGTGCATAAAGGGTTTTTTTACTCAGCGAAATGAACAGCCCCCCCAAAGCGGGGCCGTTTCAATGTACGAACGTGCATATCCAGTAAGCCCCCGCATTCACAGCGAATGCGCGTGTTAATGAATGATTCGTTATTTTAATCGCTGAAAAAGTAAAAGCGCGCGCTCGTAATCGAAGTGCTTCGAAGCTTTCATCACGTAATGCATTTTAAGTGCTCTCCGTTAATTATTAATTGGAAATTTTGTTGCATTTAAGCAATATTACTATTAAACTTGTAATTATAATTAAAGAAAGGCGAAAATATCCAATTTACTTGTTTCGTGCAGTGAATCGCAGTTCTCGAAATTTTAATTGTGCGTGGGAGGACGATTTTACGATCCCCGGGTGCCGTAATGTCGCCGACGAAGCTCGCAAAACATCCCGGACAATGCGATAAATAATAAATTCCGATTCCGCCTAATGCGGCCCTTTATAAGCGCAGTCCGACCCGCCGATGTTGTACGTGCACGCGGGGCCCCCTCATGCTTCGGGCCCCCTGATTTCCCCATTTTCCGAGGGGAACGCCCCACTTATTGCGCCGTCCCTGACCCACATGGTGCGCCTCTTCCCGGGTTGAATATTCGGCTTCGCCCTTCCATCCCGGACGCAAATAAGGATGTGAAAGGGAGAGCGGGAGGGCTCCCGAGCCAGGATCGTTTGATGTGACTTTGCGTCCTGTTTTTCTTTGAGATTCTCTTGAAATAATTCCGGCAGCCTTGACTGTTGTCCGAGCACTGCTGCTTTGGGGGGAACTTTAACAATTAACGATCCGCACCGAAATAAGCAGTTTCATTTTTTCTTAATTTATGCACGAGCTTGTTCGAGTTGAATGGAGATTGTGAAACTCTGAAAGTACACGAGGGCAAGTAGCATATTTTATTCCAAGTAGTTACATTTGTACGCTGTGATCTCTAATTCTGTAGTTTTTTTTATATTAGAGGAAGCTGCAATAATAATAAGTTTGTCCACATGGAACATTCAAGCATAAAATTTACAACTTCGCAAAAGTGCATTATGGAAATATTTTAACAATTTTATTTGTATAGAATTATTTGGAGAATGCATATGTACCTAATAATATATTAACTACTACAGAAACTATTTAATTAATTATATTAATTTTCACAAAGATCATAGAATAATATTATTTATTATAATATTATAATAGTCCTTAATCTACTTGTAAGGTTTTCCTGTTTACACATATAAATATTCACACATACAGTCTGCTTGATTTATTGTGACACAGCAAATATTTCCGTTATTAGTACAGATAGAGAAAAAAGTTGATGAAAAAAATTTTAGTACTTTTTTTAATCTATTTAATCCTAATTTCAGAAGAACAATTTAAAATCAAATAAACACGTGAAAGCTATAAGCTTCATTTTCTTTAATGGAACATCCTGTATATTTTGGTTATTTCTATTAGGTAATAACATTTGCTTTATAATGATACCACATAAGTACCCTTTTATTATACAAATAACGCGACAATTTACATTATTTACATTTATATTATCCTCCTGTCAGAATCAGTATCTCCTAAACCATGTACTAATTTAATTTTATATGGTCTAATTTTATGTCTTCTTAGAATAGAAAATATTTTATACAGACTTATTCCTTAGGCAGCCACTGCTTCACGTATGAATTTTGTGGATGTGCTCTAAAAATAGGCCAATATCAAAACTTCGTCATTTCCTTCACGTTCATTTCTTGCCATTCGCAATTTATTATTAAAACAGCCATTTCTCCGTAAATTTTGTTCAAGTTTTGCAAAAGTGCGATAATGTGGTTGTCTTCTTTCTGGATACATACAAGAAGTAGAAGAAAGAATAGGAAAAGCAGGAAGGATCTACAACACAATAAAAAACACGTTTCTAAAGAAAAAAGAAATTACTAAAGAAAAAAAAAACTGAGGTATACAAGAAAATAGTAAGGCCCTCTCTAATATATGGAAGAGAATTGTGGACAATTACGGAAAGAAACAAAAGCAAGATCAACGCAATGGAAATAAGATTCCTAAGGAAGATAGAGGGAATTACAAAAAAAATAGAGTGAGGAACACAGAAGTAAGGAAACGGCTCAACATAAAGCCAATAACAACAATAATAGAGGAAAGACAGCTACGTTGGCTAGGACATATACACAGGGTAGAAGAGAATAGAATAACAAAAAGAATACTTGAAGTAAAAATATAAGGCAAAAATAAAGTAGGAAGACCGATGAAGGGATGGAATGAACAAGCGCACCAAGCAGCGGAAAGATGAGGAATAGAATGGAATTAAATAAGAAAATTGGCACAAGACAGGGACTACTGGAAAAAAAGTATTATAAATGTAATTGAGCAGTAATACACCCAAAAGGGTAAAAGGAAGAAGGAGAATTCAAATTTACCACCAAAATTGCGCTATGTAATTGTCCAGTATGAAGAAAATTTGATTCCAATTTTCCAAATTTCGATTTGTGCATTGACGATATATGGGGATAAGTTTAATTAAATTTTCTGCAAAAAATTATTCTGTCATATTTGCCCTGTATATAGGGTGAGTAAAAAGTAAGGAAGGTACCTCTCTGGGACTTTTATTATTATTTTTAGAAAGAAAAAATTAAAGAAAAGTTTGATGGTTTCCAATAAAGGAAAGCTTTCCTATATCAAATTTCAATCAAAGAAAACGATAGGAAAGCTATCCAATATCAAATTTTCAAATACAAATTTCCAAAGCTCAATGCTCAATGCTCAATGCTCAAATGCTCAATTTTGGTCCTATTGTAAAAATGTATCAAATTTACAAGTGCAACAGATCAAATCTCATATCCATTGCTATCCATCCATATCGCCATCCATCCATGCTATCCATCCATATTGCTATCTATGCCATCCATCCTCATATCCATTTATCATATTTTCCATTGCAACTATCCAAATCTGACATATTTTCATCTGCGAGTGTCAAAATCTTTAATTTTTATAGTGGAATAATCGAATTCTGCCATTTGCATCTGAACTGTCAAAATCTGTTGAGTTTTTATCTTCAGCTGTAATTTACAGTGTCCAAATCTGCCAAATTTTCGCACTGAAGTTATCAAATGTGTTCAATTTTCATTTGCTATTGCCCAATTCTGTGAATGCATCTGCACAACTATTTAAATAGCTTAGTGTTAAAATAGTTGTGCAGATGCATTGATAGAATTGGACAATTGAAAATGATAATTACAGTGTGAGAATTCGGTCAAATTTTTATTGCTGTCGTCACAAGTTTCAATCGCAATTTTCAAAAAAACTGTGATATTTCCGATGGTATCTGTCCAAATCTGCCAAATCTTCGCACTGAAGTTATCATATGCGTTCAATTTTCATTTGCCATTGCCCAATTCTGTCAATGCATCTGCACAACTATTTAAATAGCTTAGTGTTAAAATAGTTGTGCAGATGCATTGATAGAATTGGACAATTGAAAATGATAATTACAGTGAGAGAATTCTGCAAATTTTTATTGCTGTCGTCACAAGTTTCAATCGCAATTTTCAAAAACTGTGATATTTACGATGGTATCTGTCCAAATCTGCCAAATCTTCGCACTGAAGTTATCATATGCGTTCAATTTTCATTTGCCATTGCCCAATTCTGTCAATACATCTGCACAACTATTTCAATTGCTTAGCATTTAAATAGTTGTTCAGATGCATTGACAAAATTGGGCAATTGCAAATGAAAATTACAGTGGGAGAATTCTGTCAAATTTTTATTGCTGTTGTCAAAAGTTTCAATCGCAATTTTCAAAAACTGTGATATTTTCTCTGACACTGTCGTAACCTTATGACCTTTTAGCAACGCAACTGGTCAAATTTTCCAAATACTTAGATTTATATATTAACTGCCACTGGCAAAATCTGACAAATTTTCCGAAGTGCACTCCAAATTTGTAACATTCAGAATTTGTCAAATGTATATCTCCAATATTGTGAATTCATAAACAGCGTCTTTTGACATTTTATCATTTTATTACATAATATATGCCACATTGCATATCAAGTAGTATAAATATCTGATATAAAGTAGTTACGATTTAACAGTCAAAATATGTGCTATTATCAACTGTGGCTGTCAAAATCGGTGAAATTTCTAGCATCAGGCATATGAAAATCTCCATAACTAATACTAGCTTCTCTAGAATTATCGTTGCATCTAACAAAGACCTTCAGCATACCCATTTTTTCATCGTTAGTATAACAATTATCACCCATCTCTAAAGATGTAAATCAACAATACGCCACTTGGACATCAAAGTGATAGCAAATTGTTTTACGTCAGCATACAATTGTAATTCATAGCAACTGATAAATTTCATTTATTAGCAATTGTCGCGTTATATGTATAATAAAGGGGTACTTATGTGCTATCATTATAAAGTCAATGTTATTGCCTATTAGAAATAACCAAAATATACAGGGTGTTTCATTAAATACAATGAAGCTTATAGGTTTCACGTGTTTATTTGATTTTCAATTGTTCTTCTGAAATTAGGATTAAATAGACGACAAAAACTACTAAAACTTTTATCTTCAACTTGTTTTCCTATCTGTACTAATAACCGAAATATTTGCTGTGTTACAATAAATCAAACAGATTGTATAAGTATTCAGCCCATTTTTTTATTACAGGGTGTTGGCTAAATAAAAAAAAATATAATTTTGACACTTGACACTTTGACACAGAAAAATAACATTTTTTAAACAGTTCCCCACCATTTTCTTCACACAGTTCAAGCCTGGTGTGGAACTCCTGAAAACTGTTTTGTATTTCTTCAATAGTTATCGAAGCAAATGCCTCTCGAAGGCGATTTTTTTAATTTTCAGGATTATTTTCTGCATTTGAAAAAGTGACATCATTTAAATAATTCCCCACCATTTTCTTCACACACTTCAAGCCTGGTGTGGAACTCCTGAAAACTGTTTGTATTTCTTCAATAGTTATCGATGCAAATGCCTTTCGAAGGCGATTTTTTTAAATGTTCAGTATTGTTTTCTGCATTTGGGGACATTTGTTTATATTTTTCTATATTGTTGTTAGATGTAATTGTAAATTCTGTTTGCAAATAGTAAATAAATCAGTGTCAAAAAAAGATTTGAAATTTTTTCCAACACCCTGCATAAATAAATCAAAGTTTTACTAACTGAACTGGTAGTTTCAGACCAAGCAGGAATTATTATTCCTATAACATTTTTACATATAAGTAAAAATAAAATAAAATTCCCTTTTGTAAACTCAATCCGGGGACATACTGTATCACATATCACATATCTATATGTTTTTGGTGTAGAAGCAGCTGTGGAACGGTTTCGGTTATTTCACTGCACGATCTTTCTCTTTGTTTTAATAACTGTCAAAAATGGCTATTTTCGCTCCTTCTATACATACGATTTTTTTTTGTATTTTCTTATTTGTTATTGCCTCAAGAACAAACCTCTAAAATTTCTTTAAAAACTCAAAACATAAAAAGTTATAGGTGTATAATGTATATATACAGGGTGTCTCTAAATTGTGTGGAAATGGCTTAACCACAGATTACTGGGATCAAAAAAGACGATTTAACAAAACATATCTAAATACAAATGCGTTTGGTTTAATCAGAATTCAGTTTCAAAGTTAATTTTAAAAAAACAAAATTCGCTTATACAAAGAGAACGTTTACGTTGATTTGGATTTGGAAACGAGTGTAGCGCAGTCAATCATATTTTATTTTTTTGTGTCGAAACTGTAACAGATATTAAAAACTATAAAGATACAAAAAAACTTAATAATGAATGCCTGCGTCCGATTTGATTTTTTTAAAATTGATTTGCTTTTGTCATTAAAAAATATGAATGTATTAATGTTGGAATCACTTGTTTTATACACAACCGGTCTACTGATAACAATATTATGTCAAAATATGACTTATACCCGTATAAAGTGTCACACCAAACAACATCCAAATCAACGTAAACGTTCTCTTTTTATAAGCAAATTTTGTTTTTTTTTAAATTAACTTTGAAGCTGAATTCTGGCTAAACCAAACGCATTTGTATAGATAGATAGATAGATATATATAGATATGTTTTGTTAAATCGTCTTTTTTTATCCCAGTAATCTGTGGTTAAACCATTTCCACACAATTTAGAGACACCCTGTATATATCTATATGTTTTTGGTATAGAAGATGCTGTGGAACGGGTTTTTTTCACTGCTCGTTTTGTGAATGAACTGTCAAAAAATAGCTATTTTTGCTCCTTTTTTGTCAAATTGCGCCATTGTTAAATTTTTTTTCTTCAAAAGGTTCATGCCTAATTTACGTTACAACTAACATAATACACTTTGTTTTTTAAGGGGTCGTGTAGTTTCCGAGATAAGTGGTGACCCATTTGGGTGTTCACCCTTTTTAGACCTTTTTTGAGCCCTCTGTAAAAAAAATAGAATGGTAAAAACCAATTTTTGAGTTGTTTACTTTGCTTACATTGTAGTTTACATTGCAAACCATCATATAAATAAAGATCGATGTAAATAAACTTTAAAAATAATGACAAAAAATATATAAAATAACCATTTTTTTGCCTAATAAGTACCTTCAACGAAAATGTGTACTTGTTCTCGAAATCTCAAGAATGCTGAAAATGCTTTTTTTTAAGGGTGGTGTAGTTTTCGAGAAAAGTGGTGACCCATTTGGGTGTTCATCCATTTTAGACCTTTTTTGTGCCCTCTGTAAAAAAATAGAATGTTAAAAACAATTTTTTTAGGTGTTGACCTTGCTTACATTGTAGTTTACATTGCAAACCATCATGTAAAAAAAGATCGATGTAAATGAACATAAAAACGATTGAAAAAAAAACATAATTTTTGCCTAATAATGACCTTCAACGAAAATATTTACTTGTTCTCGAAATCTCAAGAATGCTGAAAATGCTTTTTTTTAAAGGGTCGTGTAGTTTCCGAGAAAAGTGGTGACCCATTTGGGTGTTCACCCTTTTTAGACCTATTTTGAGCCCTCTGTAAAAAAATAGAATGGTAAAAACAAATTTTTGAGGTGTTTACCTTGCTTACATTGTAGTTTACATTGCAAACCATCATGTAAAAAAAGATCGATGTAAATAAACTTAAAAACGATTGACAAAAAAATATAAAATAACATTATTTTTGCCTAATAAATACCTTCAACGAAAATGTTTACTTGTTCTCGAAATCTCAAGAATGCTGAAAATGCTTTTTTTAAAGGGTCGTGTAGTTTTCGAGAAAAGTGGTGACCCATTTGGGTGTTCGCCCTTTTTAGACCTTTTTTGAGCCCTCTGTAAAAAAATAGAATGGTAAAAACATATTTTTCAGGTGTTTACCTTGCTTACATTGTAGTTTACATTGCAAACCATCATGCAAAAAAAGATCGATGTAAATAAACTTAAAAACGATTGACAAAAAAATAAAAAATAACATTATTGTTGCCTAATAAGTACCTTCAACGAAAATGTTTACTTGTTCTCGAAATCTCAAGAATGCTGATAAATATTGAAAATTTTAATCAACTATTGGAAGCATTTTAAAGTGATTAACAATTTTGTCTAGCATTTATTTGTACTTACTTCTGCTGTAAACAAAATAAAATATAGAATAAAATAAAAAATAATTTTATAAATAAAATGAAATACAGTATACTTTTAATCTACAATATGATACACAAAAATGAAATAAGGTACTGAACTCAAATGAATTTTACGAAAAAAATGGTTTTACGAAAATACTCTAGTATTTTTTTTTATTTTGTATAAATCTGAACAGTCCTTTTATACTATACTATTTAATAATTTAGACTAGGCATGCATCTAGTTCAACAAAATTCATTGAATGAAATTAAAATTCAATGAATTTTACGAAAAAAATGGTTTTACGAAAATACTCAATAATACATTTTTTTTTAATTTAGTTTAAATCTTAACAGTCTTTTAATACTATATTATTTAATAATTTAGACTAGGCATGCATCTAGTTCAACAAAATTTATTCTCGTACTTACAGGGTGTCAATTTGAAAAGTTTTTGAAAAGTTACCACCGACTTTTTTCATAGAACTAATGATTATTTTTAAAATTACTCAAAACCGTTTGGGTGGTTTGGAGGGGGAACCAAAATGGCGTAGATTGTGTCGATCCCCTGCCCACCCTTTAAGCCACAGCCACCTCCATCTGAAAAATTTAAATGGCTCCCCCCTACTTGTGCTACATCGTTGGAAAACTCTTGAAAAATGCTTTCCAGTCATTATTAAACTCCCTAGAATCCCTAGAATTGTGCAAACCTATCTACCCTAAGGTGTTAGGTGTTTAGGCTACTTCAGCTTAGTTCATGTACGAACTTCGCCCACTCTTTTCGGTTTTTCGCCATTTTCTTCCCCTCATTCCAGGTCAGTCCTCGGTCTTTTAAAATTTCCCTCACTACGTCATCCCACGATTTTCACGAAATAGTGATCAGTTTGAAAAGTGTGAAACACCAAAAGTAGCCAAGATAAATGTTGCCTGGATGAACATCAGCTTGCAGCATATGCAGAGGCTGTTGTTGCATTCAATTTCGAAAAAGAATATTGATAGTGCATACAAGTCAAGTTGTTGATTTAAATATATTGCATATTAATACTTTTTGGCTCTTGTGTACGAACGCAATACACTGTTTGCGTTTAATTTCTAAAAATATACCAGTATTAATAAAACATAAACAGAAATTTACATAGTTGCATTTATAAATAGGTGTACCTATTAACATTTTTATTCAATTTGTTCACGTGGGAGCGATATACACGATTTATAAAAATAGACTTGGAAACGTACAATGCAGATTGCATAGTATACACCCTCAATGGTGGCTAATTATGTATTTTTTAACTGTATTGAATGCAAGGGAATTCGCTGAAATTTATTACCCACCACATTTTTGCTGTTTGAAAACATGAAGTGTCCGTCGTATGACTTTTTTATTATGGTAAATTCGTGTGTTTAAAATCAATATTTAAAAAAAAGGAAATAGGAAAAATTTAGGCTTTTCAAACCCGTGTTTGGAAAGCCTAAATATTCACTAATACTTTAATATGCTATTTATTAGCAACAATTATGAATTGTATAATTATAATCCAGCGAACTCTGGACATTAAACGAAACAGACAAATCTAGAATCAATGCGATAAACATGCGCTTTCTAAGAAAAATTGAAAATAAAACAAAAAAACACAAA
The DNA here is from genome assembly GCA_951805005.1 of Othius punctulatus. Taxonomy (NCBI): domain Eukaryota; kingdom Metazoa; phylum Arthropoda; class Insecta; order Coleoptera; family Staphylinidae; genus Othius; species Othius punctulatus. The sequence continues at coordinate 18,433,384 of OX638141.1, forward strand.
ATACGAAATGACATAAATAGACAAAACTTACAAATAACAGACATAAATGATACAATCACAGAAGATCAAATGAGATGGGAATGAACGATAACAGACAGACAAAAAGAGTGTATGAGACAAGACCTACGGGGAAATCATATAAGGGAAGACCAAGAAAAGCCTCGAACGACAGAATCAGAGAGCAGGCAGAGAAAAGATGATTAACATGGGAAATAATCAAACAACTCACCCAAGATAGAAGAAAATGGAGAGAACTACATGAAGAAACAATATACTGTAAAATCCTACACCAACAATGGTAGAAAAGGAAATGATTAAATAAAAAATTATTATGATTATATACAATACAAAAGGTCCTATATTTAAGATACAAAAGCTATTAGAAAAAAACAATTACATTTTCATTTAATTTTGCAACAATTGTAATTATGAAGTATGTTAACAAATTATTTACAAATTCATTCAAAATGTTTCTCACATTTTAAGTTAAATAAGGAGTGCTGCGGCTATAGACATAAATGAGTGGCTCAAACTTTAAGTGTTCGATCCAAGAATGACGTTAATTTCATTATGTGCTTTTTACATATCTGGGGATATGTAAAAATCATACATCATACAAATCATACAAATCATATGTAAATCCCAATTTGCATATTTTCTTTACTAGTATACCATGATTTTTAATAAAAATCAGAAATTGGAAGGGGACTTAATGGACTCTGGAAGAGCACAGTATGCACTACTATGCCAAAGTTCTAGAAATGAAGTATATTATAACGTTAACTGTTTTTTATGAGAAATTAAGTATTTCTTTGCCTATTAATAAAACTGGCCCCATTATTTTAAAAATTGAAGAAAAAAATAACTGTATTAATTCTAGTCTACAACAACTTCCAGTATGCAGTTTCAACGAAACATCAAAATTATTAGCAACGTGTGCAGATAGATAGGACACATTTAAAATATCTGAAAATTTCTGCTGGTTCGTAAACATTAAACAAAATACAAATGAAGTTTCGAACAGTACTAAGAAAACCTTCAAAAATTCTGGAAATACCACAGTATAATTATATTTATATATTTTATTTAAGAATATACTTTTTGATAGATACGTGTACAGATAGATATGACAAAATTAATAAAAATATGTGAAAATTTCTGCTGGTTCATAAAAATCAAATAAAATACTAATTAAGTTTTGAACAGTACTAAGAAAACCTCCAAAAATTCTGAAAATACCACTTGAGTTTTTTTAAACGTTGTTATAAAAAAAATCCGGAAAACAGATATATACAGTGTGTTTCACTTGAAATGGTAACACCTCAGTAAGGTTTTTTTTTTAATTTTTCGGTGGATTTAAAAAAAACTCCTATTCAATATGTGAAGCTTGTGAACGCTTTTTTGATGGGCAAACTAAATTTTATCTTTATTAAATAACTAGCCTACTGTGATAAAATTAAACCATTCATAGCACAATATTAAAAATTAAAAAAATTGTAATTGCAGCAATTGCAAAAATTTGTAGAAACATGTAATACTGATCTTTAAAAGTTTACTTAATTAATTTTTTTTTAAAATAACATATTATGGATTTTTTTCTTCAAAAAATTTATTGAGAAAAGTTGTTCGGGGTCACCTTAACACCCCAAAAATTCCAACTTTGGTTGAAAAAAAAAATTACTTTGGATCACGGTAAGCGGGTTATTCACTCAAGGCAACAATGTAGTTTACCCATTCAAAAAAGCTTCACAACTTAATAGACTATTAGACTAATAGACTTTAATAGACTGCTCTAAAGCAGTATTCTGATGACTCAATATACAAATTTTGATTAGTTATTATTATTTTTGAATACAGCAAAACAGTTTTTCTTTAATTAATTGAAAAATAAAAAAGTTACCAAGGTATTAACATTTCTAGTGAACCACTAGGTAGGTAGTAAATTCAAAATTTTCTAAAAAAACTAGCCGATTTCTAAATATACCAGAAATTGCAAACTAATAATTTATTCTTAATATTTTTTGTTTAATTTTAGTGAGTTCATAGCACCATAAAAAAATCAAGAAATATAACAGTTCAATTTCATATATTCTAGTAATTAAAAAAAACAGACAAATAGATTTCTGAATTCCTCAGAAATCAGATTAGAAAAATTGAAATTGCAGTAATTGCAAAAACTTGTGGAAACATGTGAAACATGTAGTCACTTTTTGAGTATTCGTAGATAAAGATAATAAAAAGTTCACAATGTGCTAAAAAGCTAAAACTATTGCTGTGATGTCTTAAAAATAAACACTATTTTGTGTTTAGTATAAGTTAAATAGTGTCCACTATTTCTCATATCTGTGTGTAACTTTTATTCTTTAGGTTTTATCGTGTAATTTGTATAAATTGTATTATTTGTATGGTATTGAGGTATTTGAAATTTGTATTATTACTGTCTATACTCGTGGGCCTTAACCCGTTAATTCGATAAAAAAAACATCCTAAAAATAATAGTTCAATCCAAAAATCACAGTAAATTAAGCAATAAATAGCATAAATCCCCCAAATTAAAAAAAAGCTGCAAACTTCAAAAAGTATAATGACTAATTTCAAAAATACTCAAAAACACTTTTATGAATTTATATAAAAATGTTGGAAGGACCAATATTTTCTGTTAAAACTTCGATTACTGTGATTATTGGCTCCATCATACTCACTTTCAAATATTTCTTTGTAATCTTCAAAACATCCTAAAAATAACACTTGATAACAAAATAACAAAAAATCCTCTAAAACAGTAATATCTTTAGAAAATTATTAAACTTCTTTTTTTTACACTATTTTCAGTGTCAAAAGTAGTCACTTTTTGAATATTCGTAGATAAAGATAATAAAAAGTTCACAATGTGCTAAAAGCTAAAACTATTTCTGTGATGTCTTAAAAATAAACTTGATGTCCACTATTTCTCATATCTGTGTGTGACATTTATTCTTTAGGTTTTATCATGTAATTTGTGTAAATTGTATTATTTGTATGGTATTGAGGTATTTGAAATATGTATTATTACTGTCTATACTCGTGGGCCTTAACTCGTTAATTCAATAAAAAAAAACATCCGAAAAATAATAGTTCAATCCAAAAATCACACTAAATTAAGCAATAAATAGCATAAATCACCCAATATAAAAAAAAACCTGCAAACTTCAAAAGTATCATGACTAATTTCAAAAATATTCAAAAACACAAAACACTTTTATGAATTCATATAAAAATGTTGGAAGGACCAATATTTTCTGTTAAAACTTCGATTACTGTGATTATTGGCTCCATCATACTCACTTTCAAATATTTCTTTGTAATCTTCAAAACATCCTAAAAATAACACTTGATAACAAAATAACAAAAATCCTCTAAATCAGTAATATCTTTAGAAAATTATTAATCTTCTTTTTTTTACACTATTTTCAGTGTCAAAAGTAGTCACTTTTTGAATATTCGTAGATAAAGATAATAAAAAGTTCACAATGTGCTAAAAGCTAAAACTATTGCTGTGATGTCTTAAAAATAAACTTCATGTCCACTATTTCTCATATGTGTGCGACATTTATTCTTTAGGTTTTAGCGTGTAATTTGTGTAAATTGTATTATTTGTATGGTACTGAGGTATTTGGAATTTGTATTATTAATGTCTATACTCGTGGGCCTTAACCCGTTAATTCGATTTAAAAAACATACGAAAAATACTAGTTCAATCCAAAATCACAGTAAATTAAGCAATAAATAGCATAAATCCCCCGAATTAAAAATAACTGCAAACTTCATAAAATATCATGACTAATTTCAAAAATATTCAAAAATACAAAACACTTTCATGAATTCATATAAAAATGTTGGAAGGACCAATATTTTCTGTTAAAACTTCGATTACTGTGATTATTGGCTCCATCATACTCACTTTCAAATATTTCTTTGTAATCTTCAAAACATCCTAAAAATAACACTTGATAACAAAATAACAAAAAATCCTCTAAATAATAAGTAGTATAAGTAAAAGTAATGAAGTAATTTATTAAGAAAATTATGGATAATTTCAGTGAAATTCCCAACATTCGACAAAATATACTAATATTTAGAAATGTAGTTAAAAATTTATTAAACAGGATCAACATTTTCTGCCTTTTCGTTTTCGTCCAAAGTCTCGTTCGGACTTTGTTTTAATTTTCATGGAAATCCTTACATTTTCTTAAAAATTTGTGGGGAGCACAACGCCCTGGAAATCCCTGGGAACGAAGTGAGCCATGGGGTGGCTAGGAAAACTAAGTGAGGTGACATTATAAAATAATTATTCAAAGTCTTGTCAATATACAGGACGTTGTTATAATTTTAATGGAAATCCTTAATTTTTTTATAAATTCTTCAATTTTCTGGAAATTATTGAATTTCTTTGTACATACATCATTGTTTATGTAAATAGATGAATTACCTTGCAAATTGTATAATTTGCTTACAAGTATCCTTACGACATTTTATGTTTTTTTTTAGACACATCATTAAAATCTTTAAAATATCTAATAAACTTAAAATAATTGAATAGGACTTTATTCCATGTCCTTCGATTTAGTTTTAATTGTCTGGAAATGTGTTGTCCTGGAAATTCTTAAATTTTCTTGTAAATTCTTCAATTTTCTTGAAATTCCCAACATTCAACAAAATATACTAAAATCTATAAATTTAATGGTGTGCAGTAAGCTCCTAATGTCTTGGTATATCATATGGTAAATTTGTGTGTTTAAAATCAATATTAAAAAACGCGCGTGCTTGAACGACCTAAATATCCATTAATACTTTAATATTCTATTTATTAGCAACAATTATGAGTTCAATAATAAGCATGTGCGGTCGATGTAGCTAGTGTTGTAATTGTAAAGTATGTTAACAAATTATTTATTTATACAGGGTGATTTGGGAGGTAATGGAAATATTTTTAAAACATGTCCAGGAAGCAAAAAAAGCAAAATAAGCTCATATTATCCGATTTTCATTTGTTTCAGAGATATTTTGAACAATTGATAAAATTAAAGGAAAATGTAGTACTAAACTTACAAACAAAACAAAAAGCATTTAACCTTTATAAGACCTTTATAATGCTTAATGTATTAATAATTGTAATAATTAATTATAGAAACGTTAGTGAAATGATCCTTCCGTGGCATTTTTACTGTCAATTAACCCCGATGTGCTTAATTATAGAGGTATGAATGCTGAGCCAGGAATGCAAGTAAAGCCCAAGTTTCCTACACGAACATTCAAACAATCCGGAGCTTAATTCTATAAGACTGGCCGGCATTCGACACGGAGGGAAATGAAGATTCTAACAGAGCCCCGTTTCCAGTCCGATGATTTACTCGCGACACATTTCTCCCCGGGAATTAACCCCTAACAACACTCAGCAGACGCCCTCCAGGACGAAACCCGAACGTAACTTCACATTATATTATTTCGCCAAGACAAACGGGCCGAAATTCGATTAAATCCTTGAAGTTATTTTTAAGGTTTTTGGGCTCATGTCTTTTTATTTACACTACTTAAACAAATTATCGCATATTCCAAAAAAACACTATTCTTTTTTTTAGTGTCCGATGTGATTCGTGTTTGTTGGTAAAAACAAAACAAAATAAAAACATGCGAAAATTATTTTGAGTAGTGTATGTTTTAAGAATATTTTTTCACGTAACGAAATTTGGGTTTCGGTTTCCCGTTTCAATTTAAGGTTCCCAAATCTTGCGCCCCCTCGGATCTTTGCCAATGCAAACATCGCAATTTATTTGGGGGGCCCCAGGGCGGGCGGGCCCTTCGCTTGGAGGGATTAAATCCGCGACCTTTTCCGTCCCTCTTCCGTCCTTCGGCGGCAAAAAAAGGGCCCGGGACCCTTTTTAACTTCGTTCGGCGTCCAGACGCGGCCGTCTGCCGGAACGCGCGACCCTCCGACGCCCACCCCTCGTGCGTAATCTCATTTTCCGCGCCGATCCCCCAGGAGTAATTTACGAGGGCCGACAGGAAGACAATAACCAAATTGCTTCCGGATAGATTGCAGCGCGCGATTGGGGGCGCGGGGGCGGCGTGGGGGTGGGGTGCGCACCCCCGGGTCAATTAAAAAGCCGGCCCCCGGCCGGCGCTTCCGGCGGGCGGTAATTTACGGCCGCCCGGCGGCTAAATAACCGTGCAGCGTCGTGTGTTAAGCCGAGGATGGCAAGGGCGACCGAGGCCAAGATAAGAGGTTGATGAAAATTGTTCACTCCTGGCGATCAAAATAATTACACACATGGAAATTTTCAATGGCAGAGCAGCCTAGTTGTATAAACCTTAATAAATATTGCATGCGTTCATTATTGCTGATTGCATTATAACACGGACGGATTTTTTTTTAAATCTGCACTCCAGAATTTTGCCTTAAAATATTCTGGTATTGGACAAAATACCCTAATCCTTATCCGCTAGCTTGGCTGGCAGGTTAGAACGCTTGATTAGCATGCACGATGACCTGGGTTCGAGCCCCAGTACAGGTTATACATTTGTACTGAGAAACTAGTGCCATTCGCTGTTGGGAGCTCATTAACTTCTCTAGATCTAGGGCCTAGAGCTCTACGCTCTAGGGATGTGGGGGCCAATTTCTAGAATAACAAGCCCTAACTCAATACACACACTTACACAAATCATATGGCAGAAGGACCCACGTTGGTCGATAGCCAGTTTGGGATGATATCCCTAACAAAAACGTTCACTACTATCACTTGATCCTTGATCCTTGATCAGTGCATTTACACCATATGGCTATTGATCAACATTTTTGGGAAATTCTTCCTTGCCCTTGATTTTTTTTAAATTTCTTGGATTTTCTTAAATTTTCTTGTAAATCGTCGATTTTTTGTGTAATTGGCTGAATTACCTTGGAAATTATTTAATTTACCTAGAAATATCCGTAGACATCCTTAGTATAAATTGTTGTTTTTACGTAAATATCAATAACTGTCCTAACTTTCCTTGGAGTTTCTTTTAATTTTCATAAAAATCCTTAAATTTTCTTATAAATACTTCAATTTTCTGGAAATTATTGAATTTCTTTATACATACATCATTGTTTATGTAAATAGCTGAATTTCCGTGGATTGTTTAATTTCCTTAGAAATACCCTAATACGTCCTCAGTATAAATTGTTTTTTTTTGTAAATATCATTAATTATCTTCAAAAATCTAATGAACTTAAATTTATTAAACAGTATCCAAGTTTTCTGTCATTTAGTGAGATTTTCTTTTAATGTTTATATGGAAATACTTAAATTTTCTTATAAATCATTGAATTTTCTGAAAATTATCGAATTTTCATTGAAATTGTTTTTGTACCTTCTAGGTACAACCGCGGCTGTCTAAAAGTGAACGATACTTAGTGAAAATTTCTAAATTTTGTTGTTTTTTGTAAATATCATTAGATATCCTCAACATGTCTAATAAGCTTAAAATTTATTAAACAGGATCAACATTTTCTGCCATTTCCTATCGATAGCCAGTTAGGCATGATATTCCTAACAAATACGTTCATTTGTAACCTAATCCTTGATCAATGCATTTATTTGCCCGCAATCCACCATAAGCTATTGATCAACATTTTTGGGAGATTCTTCCCTGTCCTTGATTTTTTTTTTTCTTGATTATTCTTAAATTTTCTTGTAAATTGCCTTTTTTTGTAATTGGCTGAATTATCTTGGAAATTATTTAATTTACCTAGATATATCCTTAGATATCCTTAGTATAAATTATTGTTTTTTTTTGTTGTAAATATCATTATGTGTCTTGAAAAGTCTAATGAACTTAAAATTTATAAACAGTATCCAAGTTTTCTGCCATTTAGTGAGATTTTCTTTTAATGTTCATATGAAAATTCTTAAATTTTCTTATAAATCGTTGAATTTTCTGAAAGTTATTGAATTTTCTTTGAAATTGTTTTTGTACCTTCTATGTACAACCGCGGCCATCCAAAAGTGAACGATGCCTACTGAAAATTTAAAAAAATTGTTGTTTTTTGTAAATATCATTTGATATCCTCAACATCTCTAATGAGCTTGAAACTTATTAAACAGGATCAACATTTTCTGCAATCTCCTAGGAATTTGTTTTAATTTTCAATCCTTAAATGTTCCTTAAATTTTAAAATCCTTAAATTTTCTTTTAAATTCTTCAATTTTCTGAAAATTATTGAACTTCCTTGTACATTCATCATTGTTTATTTAAATGACTGAATTACTTTGAAAACTGTATAATTTGCTTAGAAATATCCTTTCGTTATTTTTTTAAATATTACAATCTTCAAATTTTAATAAACTTGAAATAATTGCAAATACATTTTCATGTTCTTCGATTTTGTTTTAATTTATATGGACATAATGCCACCTTTTTGAAATATTTTTAGATATAAGTAGTGAAAATACTTCATGACTTAAGTTTATCTAACAGTATCATCATTTTTGAAGAAATTCTTTCATTTAATTTCATGTTCTTTGATTTTGTTTTAATTTATATGGACATAATGCCACATTTTTGAAATATCTTTAGATATAAGTATTGAAAATATTTCATGACTGAAGTTTATCTAACAGTATCAACATTTTTGAAGAAATTCTTTCATTTAATTTCATGTTCTTCGATTTTTTTTAAATTTATATGGACGTAATGCCACCTTTTTGAAATATCTTTAGATATAAGTAGTAAAAATATTTCATGATTTGAGTTTATCTAACAGTAAAACATTTTTGAAGAAATTATTTCATGTCCTTGGATTTGTTTTTATTTTCATGGAAATCCTTACATTTTCTTGTAAATTCTCTAATTTTCTTGTAATTAGCTGAATTACCTTGGAAGTTATTTAATTTTCTGAGAAATATGCTTAGACATCCTCTTCTAAATATTGCTGTTTTTTTTTGTAAATATCATTAGATATTCTCAATATGTCTAATGAGCTTAACATTTATTAAACAGGATCAACATTTTCTGCCATTTCCTAGGACTTTGTTTTAATTTTCATGGAAATCCTTAAATTTTCTTATCTGCAATTTTTGGAAATTATTGAACTTCCTTGTACAATCATCATTGTTTATTTAAATAACTGAATTAGTTTGGAAACGGTATAGTTTGTTTAGAAATGTCCTTTCGTTATTTTTTTAAATATTACAATCTTCAAATTTTAATAAACTTAAAATAATTGCACAGGAACATTTTCATGTTCTTCGATTTTGTTTTAATTTATATGGACATAGTGCCACCTTTTTGAAATATCGTTAGATATAAGTAGTGAAATTATTTCATGACTTAAGTTTATCTAACAGTATCAACATTTTTGAAGAAATTATTTCATTTAAATTCATGTTCTTCGATTTTGTTTTAATTTATATGGACATAATGCCATCTTTTTGAAATATCTTTAGATAAAAGTAGTGAAAATATTTCATGACAAGTTTATCTAACAGTATGATCATATTTGAAGAAATTCTGTCATGTCCTTGGATTTGTTTTTATTTTCATGGAAATTCTTACATTTTCTTGTACATTCTCTAATTTTCTTATAATTAGCTGAATTACCTTGGAAATTATTTAGTTTTCTTAGAAATATGCTTAAACATCCTCTTCTAAATATTGCTGTTTTTTTTTGTAAATATCATTAGATATCCTCAATATGCTTAATGAGCTTAAAAAATATTGAATATGATCAACATTGTCTGCCATTTCCTAGGACTTTGTTTTAATTTTCATGGTAATCCTTAAATTTATTTATAAGTTCTTCAATTTTCTGGAAATGATTGAATTTCCTTGTACATTCATCATTGTTTATGTAAATGGTTGGCCTTGCAAATTGTACAATTTGCTTAAAAGTATCCTTACGAAATTTGATGGTTTTGTAGACACCTATCATTAAAATCTTTAAAATATCTAATAAACTTAAAATAATTGAACAGGATTTGACTCCTTGAGCTTCGATTTAGTTTGAATTGTCCTGGAAATTCCTAAATTTACTTGTAACTTCTTCAATTTTCTTGTACTATTCGCGACAAAAAAAGCCTGGGACAACTCTTACTGGAGATGATATCATTATTTGAATGGATTGAACTAAGCTCTCAAATAAAAAATATGGTAGCCATAGTAATATCAGACACAATCACGTTAGAACATGTTAAATGTCGTAGTTTTTTCTCATCATAATCAATGTTTTACCAATTTCCTTGGTCATTGTTTTAATTTTTATGGAAGTCCTTAAATTTTCTTTTATATTCTTCAGTTTTCTAGAAATTATTGAACAGGATCTACATTGTATTCCATGTCCTTCGAATTTGTTTCAATATTCCTGGAAATTCTTGAATTTTCTGTATATTCTTCAATTTTCTTGTACTCTGCGCGACAAGAAAAATACTGGGACAACTTTTACTGCAGATGATATTATTATTTGAATGAATTGTACTAGGCTTTAAGCATTTTTGACAGATATATAGTCTTTCAAATAAAAAATAATGTATCCATAGTAATATCAGATACAATCACGTTAGAACATGTTAAATGTCGTAGTTTTTTCTCATCATAATCAATGTTTTACCAATTTCCTTGGTCATTATTTTAATTTTCATGGAAGTCCTTAAATTTTCTTATACATTCTTCAGTTTTCTAGAAATTATTGAACAGAATCTACATTGTATTCCATGTCCTTCGAATTTGTTTCAATATTCCTGGAATTTCTTGAATTTTCTGTAACTTCTTCAATTTTCTTGTACTATGCGCGTCAAGAAAAAAACTGGGACAACTCTTACTGGAGATGTTATCATTATTTGAATAGATTGTACTAGGATTTAAGCATTTTTGACAGATATATAGTCTTTCAAATAAAAAATAATATATTCATAGTAATATCAGATACAATCACGTTAGAAGATGTTAAATTTCCTGTTTTTTTCTTATCATAATCATTTTTTTACCAATTTCCTTGGTCATTGTCTTAATTTTCATGGAAGTTCTTAAATTTTCTTATATATTCTTCAGTTTTCTAGAAATTATTGAACAGGATCTACATTGTATTCCATGTCCTTCGAATTTGTTTTAATTTTCCTGGAAATTCTTGAATTTTCTGTAAATTCCTCAATTTTCTTGTACTAGCGGGACAAAAAAAAAACTGGGACAACTGTTACTGAAGATGTTATCATTTTTTGAATGGTTTGAACTAGGTTTTAAGCATTTTTGACAGTCTATAGTCTTTCAAATTAAAAAATATATAGTATCCATAGCAATATAAGGCACAATCACGTTAGAACATGTTAAATTTTCTAGTTTTTTATCATTTTTTGTCGCGTATAGTACAAGTAAATTGAAGAATTTACAAAAAAAAATAATAATTTCTAGGACAATTAAAACAAAATCGAAGGACATGGAATAAAATGTAGATCCTGTTCAATTATTTAAAGTTTATTAGATATTTTGAAGATTTTAATAATATCTAAAAACAAATATCAAATTTCGTAAGGATACTTCTAAGCAAATTTTACAATTTGCAAGGTAATTCAGCCATTTACATAAACAATGATGAATGTTCCAGAAAATTCAATAATTTCTAGAAAACTGAAGAGTATATAAGAAAATTTAAGGACTTCCATGAAAGTTAAAACAAAGACCAAGGAATTTGGTAAAAAATTGATTATGATGAGAAAAACTAGGACATTTAACATGTTCTAATGTGACTGTGTCTAATATTACTATGGATACCATATTTTTTATTTGAAAGACTATATATCTGTCAAAAATGCTTAAAGCATAGTTCAATCCATTCAAATAATGATAACATCTCCAGTAAGAGTTGTCCCATTTTTTTTTTGTCGGGCATAGTACAAGAAAATTGAAGAAATTACAAGAAAATTTAAGAATTTCCTGGAAAATTAGAACAAAATCGAAGGACATGGAATACAATGTAGATCCTGTTCAATTATTTAAAGTTTATTAGATATTTTGAAGATTTTAATAATATCTAAAAACAAATATCAAATTTCGTAAGGATACTTCTAAGCCAATTATAAAATTTGCAAGGTCATTCAGCCATTTACATAAACAATGATGAATGTTCAAGAAAATTCAATAATTTCTAGAAAACTGAAGAATATATAAGAAAATTTAAGGACTTCCATGAAAATTAAAACAAAATCCAAGGAAATTGGCAAAAAAAAATATTATGATAATAAAAAACTAGAACATCTAACATGTTTTAACATGATTGTGTCTGATATACCCATGGATGCCATATTTATTAATTTAAAAGACTATATATCTGCCAAAAATGTATACATCCTGGTTCAATCCAATAAAATAATGACGAAATTAAGTAAGAGTTATTCTAGTTTTTTCTGTCGCGCATAGTACAAGAAAATTGAAGAAATTACAAGAAAATTTAAGAATTTCCTGGAAAATTAGAACGAAATCAAACGACATGGAATAAAATAAATTTCGTAAGGATTTTTCTAAGAAAATTATACAATTTGCAAGGTACTTCAGTTAATTACATAAACAATGATGAATGCACAACTAAATTCAATAATTTCTATAAAACTGAAGAATTTATAAGAACATTTAAGGATTTCCATAAAAATTGAAACCAAGGAAAGTCCAAGGAAATTACAGAAAATGTTGATACTATTTAATAAATTTTAAACTAATTAGACATTTAGAGGATATCTAAAGATATTTACAAAAAAAGATCATTAATTAGAAGAGGATGTCCAACGATATTTCTAGTCAAATTAAATAATTTCCAATGTAATCCAGCCAGTTATTAAAATTTTGATATATGTCTAATATATCAAAAGACATATCGTCGGCTTAATGTTACAAGGTTATACGTGCAAATTTGGGATTTAGGGGGTAAATGTGGGAATAAGGATTTTAAATATGTTTGCTATATCAAAAAATGATAAATTTTGCACTGTCAATAGATATGTTTTTATCACAGGTTCCTAATGATCAAATTTTAATCTTCCAACAAGTTGAAAGGTCCCGATTTGAAAACATATAGCCCTGCAACGCTATAGAACTAAAAATTAAAAAAAAATGTTACATACAACCTAAAAAATCACATTTCACGTGAATTCAAGATGTATAAAAATTGAATACATGCCTCTGATGATGGTTGAATATAACCGAAACTAGTCAGACGACTACTCCTTTCATTAAATGTTTACGACTTATTAGAAATTATTCACTGAAATTTCCATCAAATTGTTGGTACAGCCACGGATTTTCTATCATGACTCGCCATGACGCGCTCCGTAAGACCAGGCAGTCTGTTGTCCTTGTTTGGTCCCCCACGTTAATGGCACCGTAGACAAGGATAGCAGACTGCTCGGTCTTACGGAGCGTGTCATTCCCAGAGTCCGTGGCTGTGCTTGCTATGAACGAAAAATTATGTGGAGTTGAGAAATCGTGTGATCTCGCGAGCCCTTGTGTTTTCTGCATCCGGAACACAGACCATCCCAAAAGGCGCAATTTCTCTCCCTTATCGGAATACGTGGCCAAGGAGAGGCATTAACTTTTTTCACGGCGGAGCAGCTCGAAGTGCGCCTGCGGTCCCAATCAAACCGCAATTAGAGGCCGATAAGGCCGGACTTCTGGTCTCTCGAGATCCTAATCCCTAGCCGCAGGGCGGCGGGCATTAACGGGGGGCATTAACGGAGCCCTCTGTGCGATCCGAATTTTCACGCAGCGTGAAAAACACGCGATCCGATCGTCTGCGGCGCCCGATAAGGCCCAAAAACCGGAACGGCCGGCCCGTCTAATTGCCGCCCGCCGCATGCACCACGGTTTCGGCCGTTCAGCTCATCTTCGCGGCCATCGGCAATCGATAGTTTCGCGCTCGAAGCGGTCAGAAAAGATGGTTATCGAGACCGTGAGGGAGAGTCGTAATAAATCATTAAAATCGCGATCGGTGCGACTTGAAAAATTGCCGTGCCACGTTATTCGCCGGTCATTAGGTCTGCTAATAAATCAAATTAGGTTTATGTGGGCGAGAAGGCTTAATTCAAAATTATCACGTATATCAAGTGCTGCTCACTGTTTAGAAATGAGCACGCGTTATCAGTGCAGCAACAAGTGCTCCAGCGGATTTCAATCTAAATTAAAATCTGACAAACTTCGCCTTGTTCTCAAGCTTTGTTGTGAAGTTTGCTATACCTAATGGGGTAATATGTTAACATCCCATTAATTATTACGTTCTCGCACTTAACGCTTCATTACTGTATTCGCGTATAGCTGTTAAATTCATATCAATAATTACTGAAAATGTATGTTGGAAATAGCATCCAAGAGGTATTTGTTGGAAATGCAAACTTATACATCAATCAGATTTTTTGTTTTAAGAAATTACGTTTATAATATTGAATTTAATTTATAATATTCAGTTTAACAAAAATATATTGTAGTATAAGAAGCCTTAAAAGGACTTAGGTCACTTTCAAAATAAAAATTTGTTTTGTTACAAAAAGTGAAAGAGCTTAAGTCCGTTACATATAGCTTAAAAAATAGAAAAAAAAACATTTAAATTATATTTTTAGAAATAGAAATAAATTTAGTAACAAGTTATTCGTTAACATTCTCAGTATGCGGGAGTGATTTGAAGTAGTTATGGTGTTCCGGAGGTATATATCGCAATAAGTCCATCATGTGTCGGTATTTTAGTGATGTGATGCTTCTTATACTTATATATAACGATGGCAATACAATATTCCCAAATTTTTTAGGTTTACCCCGACGTGGCAATAAATCAAGAATTTTAAATTCTGCGTTCTCATCCATGGTTGTTTTGTATAAAATTTTATATGGTTCATTTCTTAAAAATCGCATCCAGCATATTTGAAGCCAGTTTATTTTTTCTCCGTTGGTTTTTTCGGATCTTTTGTAAACTGCTTCTTCCAAGAGTCTTGTTGATATAAAATCCTCTTGTTTCATTTCATTTAGTATGAAAGTATTACCTTTTCTACATTTTTTAATTATATTATAATAATCTTGTGGCACATACAATAACTGATTTCTTTTTAACGACATTTCTATAACGCCAAAATCTCTGTCATTAGGTAAAAATGAATGCCCTGATATTAAAAATTTGTGGACTATGATTTCCACATTATTTCCCATCGATAGAATTTTTAACCTCATTAAAGATATTGTGATGTTTCTGTTTTGTCCTCCACACATGTCACTATATGCAATGATGTGTTTTTCACCTTTCAGGGTTTTTAGGTGTCTCAAGAGGCGTGCAGCCACTTCTTGGGAACCTCTAGAAGCTTTTGTTTCATCCCAAACGTACATGTATACATTATCGTGTTGGAAATTGTGTATGCCTAAATTTAAAATATACATGTTACATTTATAATAAGCTACTGAAGTAGTTAACTTTGGGAATGGTAACGCTTTCTGCAAATCGAATGAAAAGCCAAAATAATGAGATGGATTACTTGATACTCGCTCTTGATCTTGTTTTAACGCATTTCTAGCCGATTCTGCTAGCTTCAAATGAATATTATGTTGTTCCATAAGTTTTTCTGTTCTTCATGGTTTTCTGATGCTTTGACTTTAATGTTTAATAGATCACATCTTTGACATGTGTCTTTGCGTGGTTGGTGGAAATGTAGATTAAAATCCTTTTTGAATATTTTTCTATAAGTCCATTCATTAACTGCTTTTAAATTATTTTCTTCACAGTGAAGCTCATAAAAATTAAACATTTTTTTTATAGTCAGTTCAGGATTAAGATATTTTCTGTCGGGATTATGGTCCCTAGTATAATGTGATTCAAATTTCGGGAAACTGTTAATATGGTTTTGAACAATCATATTTGCTTCATCACATATTTTTCTCGACGATAAAGGCAAACGCCCACGTAAATCGTTGCCAACGTTTTTAGATTTTAATCCACGTTTCAATCGTCCTTCGCTTATTTGTAAAGTATCTAAAAATATTTTTTTACAAACAGCAACTTTGCCTGTTTTAGAATTTAACCAATACGCAAAACTCTCATTTATACATGAACCTTTTCCGTTTCTCTGACGTCTTCTTTTTACAACACTGCGTCCGGTCGCTTCGTATAGCAATACATTTTGCTTATTAAAGTCTCCTAAGTTCCAAAACATTTCGAAAATACGTTTTCTTTCTGTTTCATTTAAATTTTTCAAGCAGTCTTTTCGGCATTGGCAATCTTCATTTTGAAAAACTTTGGCAGGAATAATTTTTCCCGATTGTGTATCGTATCTTTTCCCTGAATTCCGTTTAATTTTACGAATTTTCTGAATAGAAGTACCACTTCTGTGTTCTCTGAATCCTTCTTTGAAGGTGCTGTTTTGTAAATTCTCATTCTCAATTACTTCCTCTTCCTCTGTTGAAGAATGAACTTCTAAAATTCTCCTTCTTTTTTTAAATCTGTTGTATGAGTTTAATTCCTCTTCACTTTCAGAATCAAGAAATCTTGTTATTTTATCCTTTCCCATGGGATTAATAATTTCTTTAAATTAAATATAATTTTTTAAATTTCAATTTAATATCAAAACGTAATTTAAATCACTGCTTTCAACATTTTGGGCCGCACTTTTTGACATCGTCAATAAAAAGTGGACTTAGGTCACTTTAAAAATTAGGATTTTGAGTATTTATATTATTTTGAAAATGTACGTGATATAAAATTTTCAAATGTACTAAGTATATTTCAATACCGATTTATTTTTTTGACAGTTCAGCGTAAATTATAAATGTCACAAGTGCCAACTTGATAAAAGATGAAAATGGACTTAAGCCACTTTCAAAATAAACGGCTCAATTATGAATTTAATTTAATTTAGGTGTTAATAAAAATCAAGTTGTCATGAATCATAATATGTATACGCGAAAGTCAAATTGACAAAATATTTCTTGCATTTACATTTATTATTCGGTATATAGTCCTCCGAATATAACTCGAGCATCAAAAATATTCTGAATATAGCTATTACTGCTCAATGCATTCCTTAAAATACATTTCGCACACGTCAGCTATATTCGATTATTTTTGACGCTCTTGTTATATTACTTCTGATTATCAAACATGATAGATATTTGAAAATAATAAATAATCGGTGTTTAAATTACGAATATATGCATCAATTTAAGCACTTCTATCAGTCAGCGTTGATATAGGTACAGCGGTCTCGTACTACGAACTCGGCGTATTTCTCAAAACACATTTTGCATACGTCAGCTATATTCGATTATTTTTTGACGCTCTTGAAATATTACTTCTGATTATCAAACATGATAGATATTTGAAAATAATAAATAATCGGTGTTTAAATTATGAATATATGCATTAATTTAAGCAATTTTATCAGTCAGCTTTGATGTAGGTATACATAAAAAAAAAATCGATTGCAAACATTTGCTCAGGTATTCCGGGGTTAACATGGAATTGAGGTTTCCCTGATCGCGTTCAATCCTGCCGCTTGCACAGGATCGGAACAGGGTCATGCCTTTTTTATACGGCTGTGGTCGCCTCCGCGTTTCATTTTGATCGCTTGATTTATTCATGACGGCACCGATAAATCTAAATTCAGCGTAAATATTGACAAGTCCCGATCATGGCGGAATTTATAACCGGACAGGGCCGGACCGCGGACGCTAATGAATGAATAATGAATTGAGCGGATCGAGAGCGCATAACCGGCCCACCCTCTCGAAAAAAAAAACACTGTCCATCAAAAATTCATCCACGTCCACTCCGGAAAACCAACGGCCCAACACAATGCATTCGATTCACGTTAATGCAACGTACACGCACGGATTACGGATTACCGGGGTTTTGTCGCTGCATACAATTCGTGGGTTTGTGTATCAACATTTTGTTGAGGGCTTTGAGGGAGATACGGCGTATTGTTTGGCCAGAGGGGACGGAATCCGTGGTAATCATAAGGAATTATTAAACAGGATTCGCCAATAAAATCGCAAATTTAAGCGCCACTGTTCTTTCTTTACAATTTTATTAAAGGTTAATCAATTTCGACCCCCTAATCTTTTAATCTCGCTTATTCTGAGTATGCAATGTTAAAAGACGCATTTATTTAGACATGTTGTGTGATTCTGGAATCATTTGATTGACTAATAAGAGAAAAATTAACAAAAATCTACTTTTTCAAACATTTTATAGATTTCGACCCCCTAATTTTTCACTCTCGCTTATTCGGAGAAAAAAAAAAGACACATTTAGTTACACTTGCTGTATGATTCTGAGATATTTTTAACGTGTAATAAGAGAAATATCTACATAATTGAAATCTGTAAGCTGAAACTCAACAAAAATGTGGTTTTGTAAAAACATGCAAAAACAATGTTGCACCCCAATATTCTCCTTCGATGATAATACCTCTAAGAGGTTTTGTAGTAGATAATTAGAAAGTATTATATGTAATACTGAAAGTAATAAAGTGAAGGTATATTTTGTAATTTATATTGTTTTTTTTTTATTTGAAGAAGTTTCTTCTTTTTCAAGTGCCCTCTCCGCACGGATTTTGACATTCATCATTGCTTTTCGAATTTTTGAAACGGCCGGCTATTCAAAAGAACTGGATGGATGTGGATGGATGAAGAAGTTGCAACATCCTTTTTCACACTTTCTCTTCAATACTCCACCTGCGCTGTTTATGTTATGTCTCCTTCACCCCTGTGATTACCACCTTGGCATTGGCCAGCTGAGTGAAGACTAGTTGGGGGTACGGCTCCACGTAATTTAATTACATGGCAATAGGGTGAACTCGGGAATAGTTAATTCAAATAGAAACCCTTGACTGATAATACGAGGACAAGCTGATAAAAAAAGGTACGTAACTATGAAGGAGTTGAAATTAATATATATATATATATATATATATATATATATATATATATATATATATATATATATATATTTCATAATTTATCAATGTAATTACCTACTAATTCAACGCATTATTGAAATTACATCTTGAAATTAATAAAAATAAACCGTCAAAAAACATTTTTTTCTCTTGCTTTGCAAAAGAATCTTCAACTTCCTAAATTAACTCATTTAAATAGAAACCCTTGACTGATAATACGAGGGCAAGCTGATAAAAAAAGCTACGTAACTATGAAAGAATTGATATTAAAAAAAATATATTTAATCATTTTTCAATGTAATTTCCTACTATTTCAACACATTATTTACATCTTGAAATTAATGAAAATAAACCGTCAAAAAACATTTTTGTCTCTTGCTCTGCCAACAAATCTTCAACTTTCCAAATTAACTTTTCATGGTTGACAAATCTTTGTCCCCTTAACTTTTTTTTAAATTTCTGAACAGAAAATAGTCACAAGGCGCTAAGTCAGGGCTATAGGGAGGGTGATTTGATTCTTGAAACTTCCCAACAACAAAGAAATCTTCAACTTACCAAATGGACTCTTTGTCGTTGGCAAATCTTTGTCCCCTTAACTTTGTTTTAAATTTCTGAACAGAAAATAGTCACAAGGCGCTAAGTCAGGGTTATAGGGAGGATGATTTAATTCGTGAAACTTCCCAACAACAACAAAATCTTCGACTTCGCAAATTAACTCTTCGTCGTTGACAAATCTTTGTCCCCTTAACTTTTTTTAAATTTCTGAACACAAAATAGTCACAAGGCGCTAAGTCAGGGCTATAGGGAGGGTGATTTAATTCTTGAAATCTTCAACTTCCCAAATTAACTCTTCGTCGTTGACAAATCTTTGCCCCCATAACTTTTTTTTAAATTTCTGAACAGAAAATATTTACAAGACGCTAAGTCAGGGTTATAGGGAGGGTGATTTAATTCTTGAAACTTCCCAACAACAAAAAAATCTTCAACTTCCCAAATTTACTCTTCGTCCTTGACAAATCTTTGTCCTCTTAACTTTTTCTAAAATTTCTGAACACAAAATAGTCACAAGGTGCTAAGTCAGGGCTATAGGGAGAGTGATTTAATTCTTGAAACTTCCCAATAACAAAAAAATCTTCAACTTCCCAAATTAACTCTTCATCGTTGGCAAATCTTTGTCCCCTTAATTTTTTTTTTAAATTTTGAACTGAAAATTGTTACTAGGCGCTAAATCAGTGCTATAGGGATGGTGATTTAATTCTTGAAACTTCCCAACAACAAAAAAATCTTCAACTTCCCAAATTAACTCTTTGTCGTTGACAATTCTTTGTCCCCTTAACTTTTTTTCAAATTTCTGAACTGAAAATAGTCTCAAAGCGCTAAGTCAGGGCTATAGGGAGGGTGGTTTAATTCTTGAAACTTCCAAACAACAAAAAAATCTTCAACTTTCCAAATTAACTCTTCGTCGTTGACAAATCTTTGTTCCCTTAACTTTTTTTAAATTTCTGAACAGAAAATAGTCACAAGGCGCTAAGTCGGGGCTATAGGGATGGTGATTTAATTCTTCAACCTTCCCAACAACAACAAAAAAATCTTCAACTTACCAATTTAACTCTTCGTCGTTGACAAATCTTTGTCCCCTTAACTTTTTTTAAATTTTTGAACACTAAATAGTCACAAGGCGCTAAGTCAGGGCTATATGGATGGTGATTTAATTCTTGAAACTTCCCAACAACAACAAAATCTTCAACTTCCCAAATTAACTCTTCGTCGTTGACAAATCTTTGTCCCCTTAACTTTTTTAAATTTCTGAACAGAAAATAGTCACAAGGCGGCGAGTCAGGGCTATAGGGATGGTGATTTAATTCTTGAAACTTCCCAACAACAAAAAAATCTTCAACTTACCAAATTAACTCTTCATCGTTGGCAAATCTTTGTCCCCTTAACTTTTTTTTTAATTTCTGAACAGAAAATAGTCACAAGGCGCTAAGTCAGGGCTATAGGGAGGGTGATTTAATTCTTGAAACTTCCCAGCAACAAAAAAATCTTCAACTTCCCAAATTAACTCTTTATCGTTGACAAATCTTTGTCCCCTTAACTTTTTTTTAAATTTCTGAACAGAAAATAGTCACAAGGCGCTAAGTCAGGGCTATAGGGAAGGTGATTTGATTCTTGAAACTTCCCAACAACAAAAAAATCTTCAACTTACCAAATGAACTCTTTGTCGTTGGCAAATCTTTGTCCCCTTAACTTTGTTTTAAATTTCTGAACATAAAATAGTCACAAGGCGCTAAGTCAGGGTTATAGGGAGGGTGATTTAATTCGTGAAACTTCCCAACAACAACAAAATCTTCGACTTCGCAAATTAACTCTTCGTCGTTGACAAATCTTTGTCCCCTTAACTTTTTTTAAATTTCTGGACAGAAAATAGTCACAAGGCGCTAAGTCAGGGCTATAGGGCTGGTGATTTAATTCTTGAAACTTCCCAACAACAAAAAAATCATCAACTTCCCAAATTAACTCTTCGTCGTTGACAAATCTTTGTCCCCTTAACTTTTTTTAAATTTCAGAACAGAAAATAGTTACAAGGCGCTAAGTCAGGGCTATAGGGATGGTGATTTTATTCTTGAAACTTCCCAACAAACAAAAAAATATTCAACTTCCCGAATTAACTCTGCGTCGTTGACAAATCTTTGTCCCCTTATCTTTTTTTATATTTCTGAACAGAAAATAGTCACAAGGCGCTAAGTCAGGGCTATAGGAAGGGTGATTTAATTCTTGAAACTTCCCAACAACAACAAAATCTTCAACTTTCCAAATTAACTCTTCGTCGTTGACAATTCTTTGTCCCCTGAACTTTTTTTAATTTGTTGAACAGAAAATAGTCACGATCACAAACTTTAAATCCTTCAGGGCATCTTGGACAATGCCAGCTTTGTGAGCATTGTCATGTAATATTTTATTCATGTAAAATTCCATTTTTGAATCTTTCTTAACATTTTTCTTTCATTGCTTTTTTTCAATTTGCCTAAAATTTCGGTATAATAGATTCCTTTCATGGTGATTTTAAGTGGCAGGTAAAATATCAACAAAATTCCTTCTGAGTACCAAAGGACCGTGGCCATAACCTTGCCTGCTGAATATTGGACTTTATACTTCTTTGGAGGCGGAGATCTCTTATGTTTCCATTGCATGGATTCCTGTTTGCTTTCAGGATCATAGTGTTGAATCCATGTTTCATCACCAGTAACAGTTCTTTGTATAATCTATTCTTCTTGCCCTTCACAAAGCTCCAAAAGTTCCAATTATTGAATTATTCTTTGCATTTTTCGTTTATTGCTTTTTCCAATTTGCTTAAAATTTCTGCATAATAGATTCTTTTCATGGTGATTTTACGTGGCAGATAATCAATCAACAAAATTCTTTCTGAATCTAAAATGACCATGGCCATAACCTTGCCTGCAAAATGCTGGACTTTAAACTTCTTTTGGAGGCTTAGGCCCATATGTTTCCAATGCATGGATTCCTGTTTGCTTTCAGGATCATAGTGATGAATCCATGTTTCATCACCAGTAACAATTCTTTGTATAATCTCTTCTTCCTGCCCTTCACAAAGCTCCAAAAATTGTTGAGAAGTTTCAACTCGACGCTGCTTATCGGCATTTTTGGGACCAATCTTGCACTCACCTTTGACATGCCTAAACAGTCATGAATGAAGGTCCAAACACGTTCACTGCTAATCTGGAGACTTTCAGCTAGTATATCAATTTTTACTCGTCGATCTTCAAGAATAAATTCTTCCACTTTTCGAATAGTTTCTTGGGTGATGGCTGAATTTGGACAGCCACTGCGAGGATCATCTTCAATGGACTCCCGATCCTATTTAAATTATTTTGGCCAGACTTAATGATTTTATAGGATGGAGAAGAATCGCCATAAACAGTTGACAGACGATTATTAATTTCCATCGGACTATCTCCTTCTTCCTTCTCTTGTTAGGAACTTGATGACCAATTTTTTCCATTATAAAAAAACTTTGATACGTCAGTATTAGAAAATTTCTGTAGAAATGTACATCCAGAACTGAACAATGATGATTGCATGAGTTTTTTGACAGTTTAAGGAATATAATTTAAAAAAAAAAGTTTTTCATGGCTTCCTTCATAGTTAGGTACCTTTTTTTATCATTTTGTATAGTAAGGCTAACACAACTACAAAAGATCCACTAAAACCACAAATCGCGCTTCAATGACTGTCACAATTCCGGTATTTCACACACTTTGTCGTAGACAACTATCTAACCAAGTCGCGTGCGCGACCTGATTAATAATTAACCGATTAATTATTAATGTGATTTAATGCTTACCAACATGGAAAGTGATATTATTTGGAGGGCATTGATAATTTGATTTAAATTCTTTGTTAAGTCATCAAGCCTTAAAGAGGTTTTTACTTTATTAATTTGCAACAAAATGTAGACAAAAATTACAAACAAATTCGCTAATTATAAATATGATACTTTATTATCGTATAGCAAAAACTTAACAATTCAAAAGAAAAATATTTTTATTCACAAATAAAGTAAAGAACGTGGATTGGTGGACCCAATTACGTTTTTAGATATTATTCTTGGATGGGATTAAATATTATTAGTAAAACTGTACTACCACCTGCAGGAGTAATTTTGCATGATGATATACGAGATAGTGTATCTACTACAATAATCATAACCACCTTCAGGAATGGTTTTCCAAGATGATATACGAGATAGTCTATCTATTGCAATAATCATAACCACCTTTAGAAATAGTGTGCCAAAAGTGTGTTTGTATTTCTATTATTATTGCTTTAATAATGCTTCACATATAGTTGCCAATGGTTAGTACCCATGGACGTTTTTAGATATTATTCTTGGATGGGATTAAAGATTGTTGGTGAAACTCTACTACCACCTTCAGGAGTAATTTTGCAAGATATATACGAGATAGTGTATCTACAACAATAATCAAAACCACCTTCAGGAATGGTTTTCCAAGATGATAAAAAATCACTTCTTGTTAAACCATTTCTGAAACTCGTTGGGAAATTTTTGGATGACTATTCTTGAAAGGCGTTGATAATCATTGCTTCGCATAGTTGCCAATGAGATTGATACTCGATTACATTTTTGGAAGACTATTCTTGAAATTTGTTGGAGATTATTGCTTCACATATAGTTTCAAATGAGGTTGATAGCCAATTACGTTTTTAGACATTCTTGGATGAGATTAAATTAAAGATTATTGGTAAAACTCTACTACCACCTTCAGGAGTAATTTTGCAAGATATATACGAGATAGTGTATCTACAACAATAATCAAAACCACCTTCAGGAATGGTTTTCCAAGATGATAAAAAATCACTTCTTGTTAAACCATTTCTGAAACTCGTTGGGAAATTTTTGGATGACTATTCTTGAAAGGCGTTGGGAGATTTTTGAAAGATTATTCTTGAACGTTTTTGATGATCATTGCTTCACATAGTTGCCAATGAGATTGATACTCGATCACATTTTTGGAAGACTATTCTTGAAATTTGTTAGAGATTATTGCTTCACATATAGTTTCAAATGAGGTTGATAGCCAATTACGTTTTTAGACATTCTTGGATGAGATTAAATTAAAGATTATTGGTAAAACTCTAGTACCACCTTCAGGAGTAACTTTGCAAGATGATATTCGAGATAGTGTATCTACTACAATAGTCATAACGACCTTCAGGAATGGTTTTCCAAGATGATAAGGAGTCACTTCTTGTTAAACCATTTCTGAAACTCGTTGGGAAATTTTTGGATGACTATTCTTGAAAGGCGTTGGGAGATTTTTGAAAGATTATTCTTGAACGTTTTTGATGATCATTGCTTCACATAGTTGCCAATGAGATTGATACTCGATTACATTTTTGGAAGACTATTCTTGAAATTTGTTGGAGATTATTGCTTCACATATAGTTTCAAATGAGGTTGATAGCCAATTACGTTTTTAGACATTCTTGGATGAGATTAAATTAAAGAGTATTGGTAAAACCTTACTACCACCTTCAGGAGTAATTTTGTAAGATGATATTTGTGATAGTGTATCTACTACAATAGTCATAACGACCTTCAGGAATGGTTTTCCAAGATGATAAGGCGTCACTTCTTGTTAAACCATTTCTGAAAGTCGTTGGGAAATTTTTGGATGACTATTCTTGAAAGGCGTTAAGAGATTTTTGAAAGACTATTCTTGAACGTTTTTGAATATCATTGCTTCACATAGTTGCCAATGAGATTGATACCCAATTACATTTTTGGAAGACTATTCTTGAAATTTGTTGGAGATAATTGCTTCAAATATAATTGCCAATGAGGTTGATACCCAATTACGTTTTTAGATATTATTCTTGGATGTGATTAAATATTATAGGCAAAACTCTACTACCACCTTCAGGAGTAACTTTGCAAGATGATATACGAGATAGTGTAACTACTACAATAATCATAACCACCTTCAGGAATGGTTTTCCAACATGATGTATGAGATAGTCTATCTATTGTAATAATCATAACTACCTTTAGAAATTATGTGCCTAACGTGTGTTTGTGTTTGTATTCCCGATAACAACACCTGCAGTAGTAGTTGTAGACAACTCTTGATTGTCTAGAATCTAGATAATCTAGATTCTAGATAGCTGTATAGATCGTCTAGATCTCGACGAGATTAGTATCTTGTCTAATTATCTTGTCTTGTCTTGTCTAATTACTCCTATTAATCCTCCTACAGAAAATGGGGTGGGGAAAGTTGACCATTGCTACTCTGAAGGAAGTTAATTTCCTCTATTCATAGAAAGGCTCATCATCTTCATCATTGTTATCTCCTGTATTGTCAATGCGATTTTGTCTTGTTTTTGATGCGATAGGTAGGTTTTTGAAATGTATGGTATATTGGCGGAATATAAATCCATCATGTGCTGTTCTTTTGAGTCTGTCACAATTCGCCTTGTTGGATACAATTGCTCTTGTTCTATATTAAGTGAAGTTCTTGGTCGACCACACACAGTTTTACTAAGATTTACTTCATCAAAATCAACAGCTTCATTCAAAGTCTGTTTAAATTTGAATGAAGTCCGCGATGTCTTCTCAAATCTTAATCAACGGATATTCAGCCAACTGAATGCGTATCCATCAACAGTTTTTTTTATTCTGTATTACTGATTCCAAGTTTTTTGTAGAAAAAAATCTTCTCTTTCCATTTCAAAAACTATAAATTTTTGATCCTACTCTTTAGCAGTCCGTGCAATATCCATCCAGTGTTGAAGGGAGTAAATATGTGTATTCTTCCGACTTTCCTTTTCAATAACGCCAAAATCTGCGTCATTTGGCAAATACGAGTGTCCTGACACCAGGAATTTGTGATCTATAGTTTCGACAGCGATTCGAGGATCTTGCACTAATTTTGGTAAAGACAGTGATAATTTAATGTTTCTCGATAAACTCGATAAACAGCATACGAAATAAATTTGTGACTTGAATCATTTCTCTACTGAACGCAGAACGTACTAATGTGTACTGTGAGTGTGTTATCGACAAATTTTAGACAAAATGGACTTGATCCACTGCTCTTCCGAGCACCTCAATTATCGCGCCGGAGTGCTATCGTAGACAACCACGCGATCTCGGCCGTATGCTTAAAATCTAACGTTACAAAGTTTACGTGTATAGTATATTAATTATAGGATGGGAAGTGCGAGGGAAATCAACGTGGGGATTTTGAAAAGTCGGCGCTTCTGGCGGTGGGGCTTTTCAGTATCTTAACGGCGAAGGTTCGACTTGATTTATGTCGCCCCACCGGATGAATAAACAAACGAAAGGGGGCGTAGGAAGTTTCGTCGGGCATTTATCAATCCGAGTTTTATTGAAATTTTCCGAGTCGCGCGGCGAGCGGAAAAAAGTTACATCATCGGCGCAATAAAAGAAGTTTTTCTCGAAGGGGGGAAACTTTGTTTGCGATCGAATGAAATCTAATTTCCAGTCAGACAGTGACTGGCTCCCCCTCTGGCCGCCGCCCCCGGAAGGCCTCGTATGCAAACTTTGGGGGGAAATGAAACGCGCGCGCGCAAAGGGGGGACCGTCCCGTAATAAATCATCGAAAGAAACTGTCAGATTCCTATCCTATATATATATATATATATATATGTTTATATACATATATACGTGTGTATGTGGGTGTGAGGGTGTACATGGGGGGGTGTGTTGGAAGCGCGAACCGAGAAGTTGCTGATGCCCGTATTAAAAGGGGGGCGATAGACGGCGTCCAATATAAAACAAATATTGAAATTTCCTCCGGGGCGAGAAAAATCGCCCCCAAAAGTGCTGACTAAAATTTTTATTTCTCTCTCTTTCGCCCGCCCCCGCCGCGGCCCGGACGTAATTCGGCACACTTGCGGGGCGCGCGGGGTTTTATTAAAGGATCGGCCGCCCATCCCCCGGCGACGTCGCCGCCGCCCCCCAAGCCGTTAAGGCATAACCGCCGCGGGGGCAAGAAATGTATTATTCAATAACGGCGGCGCGATTAACTGCCGGCACGTTTTTCTGCGCGACCCTACGATGGGCCGTAATGACGCCCCCCAACCGCCCCCGGCCCCCGTGAATTGCGTGTGTGATGCGTCCCGAACTAACGAGGGGGCGAATGTGTGTGTGGGGGCGGCCGCATAAGTGTGTGTGTGTGTGCGCCGGGGTCAAACGGAACTCCTATAAATCAACGGTCCGAACCGAAACACAAAAGTGGTTTAATTAAAGCAGAAAGAAGGGCGAGAGAGAACTAACAATTTTCTTCACGCTTCGGCGCCCAGCCCGCCCCCGCCCCCCAGCCGGCCGTGCGGCCACTAATTGCGTACGGGGAGGGGAAACTTAATAATAACCTGGGGAGATCCCGCCGAATAAATCAAAGCTCGCTCGTCAGGAATTTCTGGGCCGCGATACGTTCCGGCCCGAAAAGTGCGACCCCCTAATGCGAGCGCAACTGCATGACCCTAATTTACCGCTACATAATTAACCTTAAACGCGCCCTTGTAATTTAATCCCATCCTGAATCCGAAAAATATGACCCAGCCCAACATTTAGCACAAATTACTCTGCAGGCGGAACCGGTTCTGGATAGGTTTTAACAACATATTTGAATTCGACTCAAAAAAGAGCCTTAATAATGTCAAAATACAATTTCAATATAACATCAATTAAACGAGTTATAGCGGAAAATTGAAGTTTTTATTAATTTGGGTCAAGTGAACTAATGGTTGCGACCACCTTCAATTTTGATGATAACTAATGTGTATATTAAATTTAAATTAAATTAAATTAAATTAAATTTGTTCAAACCAATATCCAGGAGAATTTACATATGTCAAATTAAAAGTCGCATGGTAAAGAGAGTAAATTCACATGTACATACAATAAATACACATATAATAAAACAAAAAAGCGAGAAAATTGCAGAAAATTTAATTATAATATCAAAATATCATTTTACACCAAATACCATAAAGATTTCATAAATTGCCACAAGTTTTATAGAAGTTTAGAAAATTTTCAACCATAATATCGAAAGAGTTATTAACTCCATTAGTTCAATCAAACTATCAAAAGTATCAGTGAAGTAAAAGATGTAAGTAAAGTACCAAATATTAAATATCTGAAGCAGATTTTGAACTGAGATAACCAAAATTATTTAAATACCATGTAAAATCAATGGACGAAAGAACAGTAGATGAACCACTGGATTTGTTTCAAAATCAAGAACTTTATTTTATACTCAATCACTTTGCTTATAAATATTTGTCTTGAAAGTAATAAAATCAGTAACAAATTTTTGTTTTCTTGTAAATGAAGTATAGTATATTTTGATGTTTAGTTTTATTGCATTTTAGTTTCGTGTATTATTTTTGCAAATATCTTATTTCCATATTTTTTTATAATTATAATTTTACTATTTATTTTAAAAAACGAAACGTTCGAAACCTACAACTTTTTTCAAAAAACCTACATTTTTTTAAAATTTAAATACTTGGTGTAATAGTTTATTTTGATTTTCTTAAAATGGCCAATTTGTAGATGTACCGTTCTTTCACTCACCGAGTTAATTATTTCTTACCGAGTGATCATGTAAATTCCATGAAATATCCATGAAAATATTCGCAGGCAACAAGAAATGCGACTTTGGTGATCTTGCCTTTCTTATTGAGTGAGAAAATTTCCATGTTAAACTAGAGCTGAAAGTTAAATGATCACTCGGTACAATTTTCAGATAATTTGGTACCTTTTTAGAAATATATGGTAAATTTATAAAATTTCATGCTCAATCACTTTGCTTATAAATATTTGTCATGAAAGTAATAAAATCAGTAACATTTTTTTGTTTTCTTGTAAATGAAGTATTGTATATTTTTATGTTTAGTATTATTGTATTTTAGTTCATGTATTATTTTTGCGAATATCTTATTTCCATATTTTTTTTATAAATATAATTTTACTACTTATTTTGAAAAAAGTTCGGAAACTACAACTTCACAATACATTAAAATATCGAAAAACAGTTTTATTTATTTAAATACTTGGTGAAGTAGTTTATTTTTATTTTCTTAAAATGGCCAATTTGTAGATGGTCCGTTTTTTCACTCACCGAGTTAATTATTTAATACCGAGTGATCATGTAAATTCCAACTCTAGTTATCCATGAAAAATTTCGTAGCCAATAAGAAAGGTGAGATCTCGCCTTACTTATTGGTTGCGTATATTTTCATGGATAACTAGAGCTGAAATTTAAATGATCACTCTGTACAATTTTGAGACAATTCTGCAACTTTTCAAAAACCTATGATACCTTATAAAACCTTTATAAAATTTAATTCAATAAATTTTCTGCGGTTTTCAGGTTTTTTGATAAACTTTATCCAAATGTTTTAGATAGATATTAATTAGTAAATTAACTAATACATTTTTAGGAAATTCTATTTGCAAAATTTGTATTTTCAATAAATTTTCTGCAATTTAAATATTTTTTTGCAAATTTTTGATATATTATTATTAAGTGTTGGATATATTACAAAATAAATTAATTTAAAAAAAATCGGAAAATTTTGCGACTCCTCAGAAAGTCAAATACAATTGTAGATTTCCTACAGACATAATTTGGTATTTTCAATAAATTTTTAACAATTTAAATAATTTTTTGCAAATTATTGATACATTATTGTTAAGTGTTGGATATATTACAAAATAAATTAATTAAAAAAAAAAACGTAAAAGTTTGCGACTCCTCGGAAAGTCAAATAAAATTGTAGATTTCCTACAGACAAAATTTGATATTTTCAATAAATTTTCAGCATTTTTAATAAAATTTTCAGAATATTAGGCAATCTCAGAAAGTCAAATGAAATTGTCGTAGATGTCCTTCTGCCAAAATTTGATATTTTCAATAAATTTTCAGCAATATAATCAAATTTTGAGAAAATCGGGCACCTCAGAAAGTTAAATAAAATTGTCGTAGACTTCCTACTGACAAAATTTTATATTTTCAATATATTTTCTATTATTCTGTTCTATTATATCTATTTCTATTCTATTATTCATTAAATGTTTAGGACAATAGGTGTAGATATATTAATATCGTCATATTCCTACACGAAGTCACTAATTATCATTTCAGTACTATTGAGATAATTAAACTATAATAATTAACTAACTATAATAACTATAATAACTAGATAATTAAAATCAGATAACATTATTTATAACATTATTATTTATTATTTATAACATGAGTACAAGTAGGTATATAAAAAATGTTCAAATTAAATGTCAACAGGCATTTGAAGTTGCAAAATTCCTTTTAGTTGGTTGAGTGTGTTCTTGATAAAGAACATTATCACATAAAGAACAAATCTATTATAAATTATTAATAATAATACTAATAACAAAACACAATAAAACTAAGAGAATACATTTCAATTGTAAAGAATTTGATACTCAGTATTGTCCAGATCATAATTGCAAACAAACTATGAAAATTCAATTTTTGAAGAACAAATCTTTTATAAATTATTCATAACTTTTAAAACAGGTCTTTTATTATCCTTCCAAACGACGGTTGAAATTTCTACTCCCTCAATGTCGGCTACAAATTCGTATGAAATCCCTCGATGTTCTTTTGCCATATCTTTATCATTGGGTATTTTGCAGTTGGGAATTATTGTTCTTCTCACAGTTCCAAGGCAAAGAATTCCACATTTGGCTACAAAAACAGCTAACGGAATTGAGGTATAGAAGTTATCAAAATATACTCTATAGTTGTGGTACATTTCTGCATAAACGTATGACTATATTTGCACTTGAACCTAAATCAGGCTCTTCTAGTTTTCTGTGCCTAGGATTATTTTCATCACCAGTAAAAAATTCAAATTTATACGAAAATATATCCGTCCCACAAAGCACATATAGTTTATACCCCCATTTGTGAGGCTTCATTGGTAGATACTGTTTTATACAGGGTGAGTCAATAGGACGGGCAAGCTCGATTACACCTAGACCGTTAATGATATCGCAATGAACCAAAATACATTGCAAATAGAAGGTCTAAGTGCAGTTTGTAAAATTATTTTGCCATATACAGGGTATTCCATTTTTGCAGGGCAGTCTTCGACCTAGTTTTTTTAAATGGCACCCTCTGTATTAATTTACATATTTGAATTTACCCTTCTTTGGGTTTTATAAATCTGTTTAGTTTTTGAAATTTGCTTTACCCGTTCAGAAGTTCTTTATGTTTTTCTAAAATTTAATGCATTTCTAGGCACTTATGAAATAAAATGCAGGGCACTTGTTTTCCATGATATCGGGTTGGGACTTTGCCAGATCCTAAACAACTGTCTGGGGTATCTTCTGATGGCAAGATCGTTGATTTGCATTGTGGCATTACATTGCAGTGGGACATTAATTTTGGTAAAATTTGAAGGGCCATTACTTGATTTTTTTAAATGGCACACCGTATATTTCATTACTTAGTCGTATTCAGCATCTGCCACAATGCCACAATGCAAATCAACGATCTTGCCACCAGAAGATACCCCAGACAGTTGTTTAGGATCTGGCAAAGTCCCAACCCGATATCTTGGAAAACAAGTGCCCTGCATTTATTTTAATAAGTGCCTGGAAATTCATTAAATTTTAGAAAAACATAAAGAACTTCTGAACGGGTAAAGCGAATTGCAAAAACTAAACGGATTTATAAAGCCCAAAAAAGGGAAAATTCAAATATGTAAATTTATACAGGGGGTGCCATTTAAAAAAACTAGGTCGAAGGCTGCCTTGCAAACATGGAACACCCTGTATATTTTACAAACTGCACTTTTGACTCTAGTTTGCAGTGCCGTTTGGTTAATTTCGATATTATCAACTGTGTAGGTGTAATCGGGCCTGCCCGTCCTATTGACTCACCCTGTATAATGTCTGCTCTTCGTTGCACATAATTGTTCATCTACACACAGATATTGTAGTTGTAATGGAATAGATTGGGATCTATCATTCAATTGATATGTTACAGGACGTAATTTATGCGATCTGTCATGATCAAGATCATCTTTTGGCTTCATCTTTGCATTATCATTAAAATGCAGGTAATGCCTAATTTTAACAAATTTGTTATAATTCATCGTTTCTCTGATCTTGTCAAATCAAGTGTGGGGGACCAGTTACATCAGGTATATGGACCAAAGACATATAAATACAAATACCAATATATTGGTTGATATCCTGCTCGGTTATATCAGCAGCTCTACTGGCATTTATGTGTACTGAAAATTAATTTGATTCATTTACAATTGTTGACATGAGTTCATTATCAAAGAAATACCTGAAGAAGGCTATGAGAGTACTTAAATTGTTAATATCAGGTGGAAAACTCGATCCTCTACTGAATGTCACCGCATCGTCACTAATGTTCAAATTTCTTTTCCTCCATAAAATATTTCGATACATACCTTTTAACTCTTTAGTTTCTTTTTTGGGGTCCCTTCTGATTTCTTCAACATTTTCTAATTCTTCAGTTTGATTTTCTTCCTCTTCTAGCACATCTTCATTTCTTTGAAGTTCTTCCTTAGTATCATGGATACTATCAAAGTTACCTTGATTTTGAAGTAGTAATCCGTCTTCCATTTTCTTCCTCTTCCTGCACATCTTCATTTCTTTGAAGTTCTTCCTCAGTATCACGGATACTATCAAAGTTACCTTGATTTTGAAGCAGTAATCCGTCTTCCATTTTCTTCCTCTTCTAGCCCATCTTCATTTCTTCGAAGTTCTTCCTCAGTATCACGGATACTATCAAAGTTACCTTGATTTTGAAGCAGTAATCCGTCTTCCAATTCAATTGGCATAGTCAATAAGGAGTTCACCATTTCTTAATTCATATCTATTTCCCCGTCATCGCTATCCTGGCCGATATCAAAATAATGTTCACTTTCTGATAAATGAGCAACCATATCCTCCAACTCATTTTGCGTTAGGTATCTCTTCGAATTATGAGCCATTGCGTCAATAATTTTATCTACAATATAAAAGTACCACTCAAACACAATGTATCAAATATGATACATCTCTTTTGCAATGACGATTTATCTACTACTAATATTAGTATTATTGAAACGTAATTATAAATCTATTATAGTAACCTCCAATTAACTATTTTGTCACTTATTGGTATTTTTTTTGTGATAATAAATGTTTTTTTGGGATACCCTGTAGCCCGTGGTACCAACACTCAACCGATTGTGACGAACCAACAAGTTGACAACCATAAATCCGACATAGGTACGTACTACCAAAATGGCCGAATAGTGAATTAAATGTTCACGTTAAATGTGGGTGTATGAGATTAGCTACATTGCTAGCTACAAGGATAAAATTTGCGCAATTTAAAGAAAAAAAATTAGAGATATTGGTGCGTTTTTCCACGCTGGTATAAATGGATTAAACATGCATGCATTTACTAATGCACCGCGTAAACTTGAAAACAAACTGTTTATCGCAGCAGCACATACTAAGCGGGTTTAGGGCGCCCACTTTTATGCAATATTTATCAAGTATAAATTACACCGCTGCTGGAGCCTCCGTCCTCGTAATCTTTTATCTTTGTAAATTACTGCCATACGGCCCGCGCTCCTCCACGCCATAATTTACGATTGCAAATTTCCCCATTTAATTAACTCCTGGATCTCCTCCTAAATAAGATTTGCACAGCATTTTCCGCCCGCGCCGTGTTTATTTTTGTTGTGTATCTGGAAGGCAGCGTCGCGCTGAAAAGGAGCCGGCGCTAAAGCCGGCAATAAATAAAGTCAATTAGTCCTGGGGGCCTGCCTGGAGCCGCCCCCGGAAAAAAGGACGCGCCGTGAAATTAAGCATACAAGGGTAATCCCGCGTAAATACGTGTGTAAGAGCCGCCCTCACGTGTATGTGTATTTTTCCGGTTTAATCGTGAATTATGCAGTGCAGAGGGCGAGCTTACACACGTTTCTGTACGGCGCCTCGCCGCCTCCGCTCGTAAATTAGCGGATTTATGTGCGCCGCGCCGAAAACCACTCCCGGGCCCTTATTAGGTCCCGCAATCAGATAGTCCGGCCCCCGACGCTGGCGAAGACCTGCAGGTGGCCTTCGCCACCTGCTTAAGCCCCTTGGCGGCTGCATTGAGCCCCGTGGATTTTTTCGCCGGCTTATAAATGTTTGCAGCTCCACTAATTAAATTTTCGAGCAAAGCGCGACACTAAGAAGCTTTTCGGTGCACGGTACAAGCGATAATTTAGAATCCCATCAAGTATATAATTGCTGTGCACTTTATTAACACTGCAATTTGCAGAATTTACGGATAATAACAAATTGTTGCTCGCAAGGCTGTCGCTCACATAAGCTACGCTTTACTTTACCCGGCATTCATGAGAGAACAAGAAAAGGGCGCAGCTTATGAAACGCAACTAACCACGAAATTAACTCGCATAAGGTAAAAAACCACTCCGCCGAGGGGAAAATTCAAATGAAAATGCCCCGGCGGACAAAGGAGCTCGCGCCTCCGCTTTTTGCCCGCGCGAATATTTTCATCCTCGTAATCGCTGGAAAAGAAAAATTAACAGTCCGCCCCTCGGCTGGCCCCAGGTAATTACGACGAAGAACGGCGATGAAAAGACAATTCAATTTCTGCCGGACCGGAATTAACCGG
This sequence comes from Othius punctulatus, assembly GCA_951805005.1. Classification (NCBI taxonomy): domain Eukaryota; kingdom Metazoa; phylum Arthropoda; class Insecta; order Coleoptera; family Staphylinidae; genus Othius; species Othius punctulatus. The sequence goes on from OX638141.1 coordinate 18,468,581, forward strand.
TCTGCATAATGTTGCCACCTCCGGGTTGTATTCTTTTTCTGATCTTTCGCATTCTCGGCGCACAAAGGCGGCGGCCGCCGCCCCCTTGCCCCCGTAATTGGAGGAGGAAACGGAAACTTATTGCGTTCGGAATGATTTAGGAGCCGCCCGGGACGCGGGTGTTCCACCGGAGTGGAGGGTTAATTGATAAATACGCGCACGTGACTGAAAATGTAATTGTCCATTTCCTCCTCTCCGCCGTTTCCGGCGACTTCGCCGGCATGATTTATCGCCGGAGATTACGATTTCCAGAAGAAATATTAATTTTGAATGCCGTTTTATTAATTTTGCAAACACCCAGCATGTTAAAAGTGTACTACATGTACTTCTGCATCCCCTTTTATGTCGATATTCAAGATTTTTATATTTAAGATTCAAAAATAAAAGTTCGTAAGATATGGCGAAAGCAAAAACAAACAAAAATCAAAGCGCCACAGATGAAGTGGGTAGCTATGGATTGGGTTTCCAAAAAGTTGAATAATAATACCAAATTTGCAAATAATAAATTTTCAGGAAATTTCAGTACTTAGTACCCCATACTTGTCAATGAAGAAAGTTATATGTTGAATTTCTTCCTTATTTAACACTGAAACTTTGTTAAATTTTCAGGCGAATTACTTTCAGATGTACTGTATACTAACCTAAAATCAAATTTGCAAATAATAAATTTTCAGGACAGTACTTAGTACCCCATACTTGTTAATGCAGAAAGTTATTTGTTTGATATTCTCCCTTATTTAATACTGAAACTTTGTCAAATTTTCGAGAGAATTAGTTTCAGATGTACTGTACACTAATCTAATATCAAATTTGCAAATAATAAATTTTCAGGAAATTTTAGTACTTAGTACCCCATACTTGTCAATGCAGAAAGTTATTTGTTTGATTTTCTCCCTTATTTAATACTGAAACTATGTCAAATTTTCTGGAGAATTAGTTTCAGATGTACTGTACACTAATCTAATATCAAATTTGCAAATAATAAATTTTCAGGAAATTTCAGTACTTGCTACTCCATAGTTGTCAATGCAGAAGGTTAAATGAGCCGTTCATTTTGAAAGTGACTTAAGTCCGTTTATCTTTAATTTGAAATACTTAAGGTTTTGCGTTTTTACAAAATTAAAAATATACGTAAGATATATGGTTGACTTGCAATGTTAAATCGCATTTAAGGGATTTAATTTTATACATCCTATTAAAAAGTCGATATTATTAAGTGAATAATATGACCTTGCTTACCTTAAAAGGGCTTAGGTCACTTTCAAAATAAAAATTTGTTTTGTTACAAAAAGTGAAAGAGCTTAAGTCCGTTACATATAGCTTAAAAAATAGAAGAAAAATAACATTTAAATTATATTTTTAGATAATAGAAATAAATTTAGTAACAAGTTATTCGTTAACATTCTCAGTATGCGGGAGTGATTTGAAGTAGTTATGGTGTTCCGGAGGTATTGGTATTTTTGGATCTTTTGTAAACTGCTTCTTCCAAGAGTCTTGTTGATATAAAATCCTCTTGTTTCATTTCATTTAGTATGAAAGTATTACCTTTTCTACATTTTTTAATTACATTATAATAATCTTGTGGCACATACAATAACTGATTTATTTTTAACGACATTTCTATAACGCCAAAATCTCTGTCATTAGGTAAAAATGAATGCCCTGATATTAAAAATTTGTGGTCTATGATTTCCACATCATTTCCCATCGATAGAATTTTTAACCACATTAAAGATATTTTGATGTTTCTGTTTTATCCTCCACACATGTCACTATACGCAATGATGTGTTTTTCACCTTTCAGGGTTTTTAGGTGTCTCAAGAGGCAAGAAGCATGAAGCATGAAGCTTTTGTTTCATCCCAAACGTATTATCGTTATACATTATCGTTGTGGAAATTGTGTATGCCTAAATTTAAAATATACATGTTACATTTATAATAAGCTACTGAAGTAGTTAACTTTGGGAATGGTAACGCTTTCTGCAAATCGAATGAAAAGCCAAAATAATGAGATGGATTACTTGATACTCGCTCTTGATCTTGTTTTAACGCATTTCTAGCCGATTCTGCTAGCTTTAAATGAATATCATGTTCTTCCATAAGTTTTTTCTATTCTTCGTGGTTTTCTGATGCTTTGACTTTAATGTTTAATAGATCACATATTTGACATGTGTCTTTGCGTGGTTGGTGGAAATGTAGATTAAAATCCTTTTTGAATATTTTTCAAAAAGTCCATTCTTTAACTGCTTTTAAATTATTTTCTTCACAGTGAAGCTCATAAAAATTAAACATTTTTTTATAGTCAGTTCAGGATGAAGATATTTTCTGTCGGGATTATGGTCCCTAGTATAATGGGATTCAAATTTCGGGAAACTGTTAATATAGTTTTGAACAATCATATTTGCTTCATCACATATTTTTCTCGACGATCCAGGCAAACGCCCACGTAAATCGTTGCCAACGTTTTTAGATTTTAATACACGTTTCAATCGTCCTTCGCTTATTTGAAATGTATCTAAAATGATTTTTTTGAACTCACCGCCTCGAAAGTGACATTTGACGCACTCTATTGACAACCGGAAATCCGTATTTCCCGGTCTAGTAGACCGGGAAAACGGCAAAAAAACACTGTCATAAATAAATCAATACATAATTATTTATTGTGAACGATCTACATCGACTTAAGCAGGGTTATTATTGTACACATTTATCGTACAATTAGTACAATTTGAAATGCAAATTCCCGAACTTTCCACCGCATCGGGTTTAGATATAGTGTGCGACACATTAAGAGTTTCAGAGATTGTATAGTTTTCAACTTGAGATGAAGGTCCCGGAGCTGGTTGCATCAATCTTTCAGCTACGTTAATTTTACTCTGCACAGAGTCATCGACGTAACCTTCGGCCACGCTTGAAGATCTCCAACCGCCAAATTTTTTAAGAGTCAGTAAATCGCCACCGTTGTTTGCAAGTAAAGTAGCTGAACTTCTTTGAAAGCAATGACCAGTGTAGGCCTGTGGAGCCTCTAGCTGAAGGTACTGTGCCACAGAGCAAGGTATTTTGCCAATTGTATTAAGACCAATAGGTGAATTAATACATTTCCCATTTCTGTAGGTCAAAAAGAAACGTTTATTTGTCCCTACTCTTAAATTTTTGTATTTTAACAATAAATTTATCCATTCTGGATTGATCACCACAAAACGTCGAGAAATATTAGTTTTGGTCTCTGGTACATTAACAAGTACCATTTCATGTTTAAACTCGATATGATCAATTAACATTTTACATAATTCATCGCGGCGACAAGCGCCAGAAATGCCCAATATTACTACTGCCTGTAAAACATATTATAGAATAATAGAATAATATCGATTAATGAAACATATTGTGTACGTACCTTCATTAACAGAAATGAGTTATCAGGGGCTTCATGAATAAATTTGTCAATTTCGTGACTTTCTAATACCTTGGATTTTTTCGGTTTCAGGTTATACGTTTCTTTTTTGAGAAATGCGTAAAATTTCGTAAATTTGGAAATATCTACGTTATTGTGTATTAGTAGACAGGACTTTAGCATAGAGTAAGTGGACCATAGCGACTTTTTGCTTGAAAAGGTTTGAAAATATGCCAGCAAACAATTTTCTGAATAAGTCCGTATTTTGTTTAACCTGCACCAATCCATAAATTTCGAGTATACCAACTCGTACCTTCGTTTGGATTTATCCGGCAATAAATTTTTAATTGCCGTATTAGCGGCATTGCGGATTTCCGGAGGTGTACAACTACTTATATCCGAATCGGAAGACATTTTATTAGAAACTGAGACTTTAAACGACAGGCTTTAAAAAATCAACTGTCAAAGTAACAATCATTGTTTTGCTATACAGCCATGGCTTGCTTTATTTCATATTTTGAAACGGAATGAAAATTATTTGAGTTTATGCTGATCGTTCTGTTCGTTTCAAAAAAAAATGTACAAACCACTTGCGGGAATCATTTTCCCGCATTCACGCAGATGAAGCATTCGCTCCCTTCGGTCGCTCATGCTTCAAAATTGCGTTCATGCGGGAAAATTGTGTTCCCGCACTTGGTTTGTAAATAACTATTTTACAAACAGCAACTTTGCCTGTTTTAGAATTTAACCAATACGTAACACTCTCATTTCTACATGAACCTTTTCCGTTTCTCTGACGTCTTCTTTTTACAACACTGCGTCCGGTCGCTTCGTATAGCAATATATTTTGCTTATTAAAGTCTCCTAAATTCCAAAACATTTCGAAAATACGTTTTCTTTCTGTTTCATTTAAATTTTTCAAGCAGTCTTTTCGGCATTGGCAATCTTCATTTTGAAAACCTTTGGCAGGAATATTTTTTCCCGATTGTGTATCGCATCTTTCCCTGAATTCCGTTTAACTTTACGAATTTTCTGAATATAAGTACCACTTCTGTGTTCTCTGAATCCTTCTTTGAAGGTGCTGTTTTGTAAATTCTCATTCTCAATTACTTCCTCTTCCTCTGTCGAAGAATGAACTTCTAAAATTCTCCTTCTTTTTTAAATCTGTTGTATGAGTTTAATTCCTCTTCACTTTCAGAATCAAGAAATCTTGTTATTTTATCCTTTCCCATGGGTTTAATAATTTCTTTAAATTAAATATTATTTTTTAAATTTCAATTTAATATCAAAACGTAATTTAAATTACCTTCATCACTGCTTTCGCCATTTTGGGCCGCACTTTTTGACATCGTCAATAAAAAGTGGACTTAGGTCACTTTAAAAATTAGGATTTTCAGTATTTATATTATTTTGACAATATACATGATATAAAATTTTCAAATGTACTAAGTATATTTCCATACCGATTTATTTTTTTGACAGTTCAGCATAAATTATAAATGTCACAAGTGCCAACTTGATAAAAGATGAAAATGGACTTATCCACTTTCAAAATAAACGGCTCAAATATTTGATTTTCTCCCTTATTAAATACTGAAACTTTGTCAAATTTTCAGGAGAATTAGTTTTAAATGTACTGTACACTTATCTAATATCAAGTTTGCAAATAATAAATTTTCAGAAAATTTCAGTACTTGCTACTCCACAGTTGTCAATGCAGAAAGTTATATGTTTGATTTTCTCCGATATAAAATACTGAAACTTTGTCAAATTTTCAGGAAAATTAGTTTCAGATGTACTGAACTAATCTAATATCAAATTTGCAAATAATACATTTTCATGAAATTTCAGTACTTGCTACTCCATAGTTGTCAACGCAGAAAGTTAATGTCTGATTTTCTCCTATATTAAATACTGAAATTTTGTCAAATTTTCAGGAGAATTAGTTTCAGATGTACTGTACACTAATCTAATATCAAATTTGGAAATAATAAATTTTCAGGAAATTTCAGTACTTGCTACTCCACAGTTGTCAATGCAGAAAGTTATTTGTTTGATTTTCTCCCTTAATAAATACTGAAACTTTATCAAATTTTCAGGAGAATTAGTTTCAGATGTATTGTACACTAATCTCTCATCAAATTTGCAAATAATAAATTTTCAAGAAATTTCAGTACTTGCTACTCCATAGTTGTCAATGCAGAAAGTTCAATGATTGATTTTTTCCCATATTAAATACTTAAAGTTTGTCAAATTTTCTGGATAATTAGTTTCAGATGTACTGTACACTAATCTAATATCAAATTTGCAAATAATAAATTTTCAGGAAATTTCACTACTTGCTACTCCATAGTTGTCAATGCAGAAAGTTAAATGTTGGATTTTCTCCTATATTAAACACTGAAACTTTGTCAAGTTTTCAGAGGAATTAGTTTCAGATGTACTGAACACTTATCTAATATCAAATTTGCAAATAATAAATTTGCAGGAAATTTCAGTACTTGCTACTCCATAGTTGTCAATGCAGAAAGTTATATGTTTGAATTTCTCCCATATTAAATACTGAAACTTTGTCAAATTTTCAGGAGAATTTGTTTCAGATGTACTATACACTAATCTAATATCAAATTTGCAAATAATAAATTTCAGGAAATTTCAGTACTTGCTACTCCATAGTTGTCAATGCAGAAAGTGAAATGTTTGCTTTTCTCCTATATTAAATAATGAAACTTTGTCAAATTTTCAGGAGAATTAGTTTCAGATGTACTGTACATCTGTACTGTAAATAATAAATAAAGTGTGCGTATAAGTAGACAACTGTTCTTATTAAGGAACTTTCACGAATACAACTAGACAACTCAAGATATCTAGTTGAAGCATGAAGCGTCGAACTACTTTATTTATATATTTAGCTGTTTTGAACAGTTGTGAAAGTTGTGAAAAAGGGTAAACGTACTTTGATTAATTATTGTAGAAATACTTTTCACAAAGCTGTGAGAATAATATATCCAAATAAATGACTGAACAAACTTGTATATTGCCTGGCTGAAGTGTCCCATGTAACGAATCCAGATTTCGCAGATCCACTATCAGCATGCCGGCCATAAAAATTAACTGGCGCTAAATATTTGAGCGGCGGTTTTCATTTTCACGGAATCCAATAACACCGTCCTCGAGAAAATCCTCGTTACGCTGTAAATCGCAATCAATTACGTTTTCTATTTTCCTGGGGAGAATCTGCCATTTTCCTCACGCGTCGCCTTCGGGCCCGCGATATAAATAAGGGAAGCGGCGCCCTCCCCGGGGCGACCATTTCCCGGGGCGGCCAGCGGCGCCGGTTCCGGTCCGCGCTAACGGCGCCCCCCTCCACCCGGAAAATCCGATACTTAATTGCCGGAGGGTCGTTATCGGGATTTGCCGTGCGCCTTTTCCAAACGTGCCCGGATTAGTGGGCAGAGTAAATCGGCGTTAAATGTGTTTCAGCACCTCTCCGTTCCGGGAGGATACGGGCTAACAGGACAGCCGACAGTGGAAATTTATGCGTTAAGGGTTGGGGGCGCTGATCTGGTGGTGCTTTCCGTGTGAATCTGAAGGGAATGGATTTTTTAGCTACTAAACATAAACAATCTCATGATTATGGTCATCGATCAAATCATCGATTTATTGTATATCGTCAGAGTACGTCATTTTTTTAGTGAAAAATGTTATAACAAAAATATGGAAATTCTGTATTTCAATTTTCATATACAAGGTCCTGCATTTCACCTCCCGTCTTCTATAGCTCAGTTACTAATTAAGTTAGGATTTTGATGTTTTGCAGACGACTTGCATCCTTGGCCGTATTTCAGGAAAATATTTGTGTTTCTATAGGGTGTCCCAAAATCGTGTGACATCATGATGATATAAACTTTTAGATTGCATGCTGTACATTTTATGGCTTACTTGGGTGCATTTTATGGTTACCTGCATACCCATAAAATTTTGTAGAAATCGGTTCGGTGATCATAAAAAAAAATGAATCTAACGAAAATGAGTTTTGCATCATCAGAAAATGTGGAATAAATAACAAAATAAATATCAAAAATGTTCGAGGATATTTTATTTTTTCGAACTCTCTCGGCAGAAACACTGTAATTCCATATTTGAAAAACGCTGCATGTATTTCAGACTTTCTAAATTTTTAAGGTAGTTATATTATTATTTGGTTAGATTAGGGTTTACAACTGTTTGTGAAAATAAAACATATAAAAAAATATATTATTTGGTACTTACTGGTAAAAAAATATTTTTATTTTATAATGATAATTCTAAATTTTTATTGTAATTTTCATCCAAGATTTATCATTTCTATTATTCGATAAAACTATAATTTGTCGAATTTGTGAAAGAAAAAATTCTTTGAAAATCTTGTCGAATTTTGACAAACGAATTCAAAGGAACTGATAAAATAAAGTCGCTTAACATAATTACATTCAATTGAATTGAGTATAATTGTCGTATAAAATAGAGATTATATGTTAATAAAGTACCATATCCAACGATGGAGGGGGGATCTGTGCCCACAGCCTAATTTAATATTCATTCCAATTTTATGTTATAGCCATTTTAATTATTCGCCGTTGCACGTTAATTATTCGTTAATATTTTAATTGTAATTTTATTTATAAACGAGCGTGCCAGGAGGGAATTTCCGCACTCCGGCCAGCATCCATAATTAACGAGCCGTCGCTTTTTTTTCCCGATCCCCAACGGTTTTAACTATTCATAAAATTGCATTATTTTATTCACGCAAAACTACAGTTTCAAATTTTGCGACGTACGCCATTCGCTCATTTGCATGTTGCCGATACAACAATCTTCCAGTTTCCAGTGCTGTTTGGAACGTTTCCAATAACGTTTCGTAAAATAAACATATGCATGCAATCAATGATTAATGCCGGAAGCTTTCTAAATCTATGCCTCTGTCTACGTAATTGTATAAGTTTGTGAACAAATCATTAATAGTTTGTTGGATTTTCATCGCAGGGGATTCAGGCACTGAAAGCGATTTTGCAACAAAAATATGCAGTTTGGGGGGCAAGTGTTCGTTGTGATATGGTCTGTTTCCAGTAGGGAATTTGTGATACAGAATGTCCAAGAAAGTGTTGTCTGTGTTAATATTTCAGTGTAAAATATAAATTTCTTTAAAGTTAACTTGAATGTCAAAATTCCAGGAATAAGTTTAGAAAACTGTGTTAATATTTTAGTTTAAAATATAAATGGCTTTAAAGTTACCTTGAATTTCAAAAGTTCATGAATAAGTTTAGAAAACTGTGTTAATATTTCAGTGTAAAATATAAATTTCTTTAAAGTTAACTTGAATGTCAAAATTCCAGGAATAAGTTTAGAAAACTGTGTTAATATTTTAGTTTAAAATATAAATGGCTTTAAAGTTACCTTGAATTTCAAAAGTTCATGAATAAGTTTAGAAAACTGTGTTAATTTTTAGTCTAAATAATAACACAGTTTTCTAAACTTATTCCTGGAATTTTGAAATTCCAGTTAACTTTAAAGCCATTTATCTCAGAATTGCCAAAAATGCAATTAAACCCTTTTACTTCTAGGCCCCTCAATTAACGCCTTACTGCATAGTCTGTTTTGACAACTTTTATGTGACGTTCTAGTAATTATTTGATACAATTATGACTGCTTTTGGGGATCGGTCTTTGGCTCCTTAACAAGGACAAGAAAGGTACTGTTAAAGTTACGGATAATTATCTTACACTTTGAACTTATACAGTTACATTTCTTTTACAGTGGTTTTAACGATGGTAGTTTCAAAGGCCTGTAACGAAAACAAGAAAAGCACAATTCAGGTAGTTTACAACAATGTAGGTACATCTAATTAGCAGATAACTATATAGCACTTCTTGAAAAGTTCTCAAAAAATATTCAAATTTCCACAAAATGCTTCAAATTTCAATAATAAACGTCCAAATCTGTCAATTTCAAAGCTACGACTAAGAAAATTTGTCAAATTTTTAGCAGTTACTACACGAATACCTGAATATCTCATTTGTTTTATATCAAATGTGAAAATGGGAAAATCTCTCAAATTTGTGTGTGAAACAAATAGAAATCTATAGAATTTTTAACTACAACTGTCCAATTCTATCAAACTTTGAACTGAAATAGTCCAAATCCGTTAAGTTTTTAATTGCTACAATCTGATTTTGTTATATTTTCTTGTAAATCTATTAAATTTTGATTTGCAAACATCCAAAACTGTCTAAATCTATCAAGTTTTCATTTGCCTACATCCAAATCTATCCTTTTTTAAATTGCAGCTGTCATATTTTGTGAAATGTTCAATTACAGCTGCCAAAATCTGTCAAATATTTGATTACAACTGTCCAAATCTGTCAAGCTTTCAACTGAAATAGTCCAAATCTGTCCAATTTTTAATTGCTGCGATTTGTATTTGGTAATTTTCTAGTAAATATAACTAGCAGATAACTAATTGGCACTCCTTGAAAAGTACTCAAAAAATCTTCAAATCCCCCAAAATGCTTCAAATTTCAATAATAAACGTCGAAATCTGTCAAATTCAAAGCTGCAACTAAGAAAACCTGTCAATTTTTTAGCATTTACCACCCGAATCCCTCATTTGTTTCATATCAAATTTGAAAATGGCACAATCTGTTAATTTTTTGTGTGAAACAAGTAGAATCTGTAGAATTTTTAACTTAAACTGTCCAAATCTATCAAACTTTCAACTGAAATACTCCAAATCCGTCAAATTTTTAATTGCTACGATCTGTTTTTGTTAAATTTTCTAGTAAATCTATCAAATTTTCATTTGCAAACATCCTAATCTGTCTAAATCTATCAAGTTTTCATTTGCAAACATCAAAATCTATCCTTTTTTTAAATTGCAGCTGTCATATTTTGTGAAATGTTCAATCGCAACTGTCAAAATCTGTCAAATATTTGATTACAACTGTCCAAATCTGTCAAAGGTTCAACTAAAATAGTCCAAATCTGTCCAATTTTTAATTGCTATGATCTGTATTTAGTAATTTTCTAGTAAATCTATTAAATTTTCATTTGCAAACATCCAAATCTGTTTAAATCAATTAAGTTTTCATTTGCAAATATCCAAATCTATCCTTTTTAAATTGCAGCTGTCATATTTTGTAAAATGTTCAATCGCAAGTGTCAAAATCTGTCAAATATTTGATTACCACTGTCCAAATCTGTCAAACTTTCAACTGAAATAGTCCAAATCTGTCAAATTTTTAATTGCTACGATCTGTTTTTGTTAAATTATCTAGTCAATCTATTAAATTTTTATTTGCAAACATCCAAATCTGTTTAAATCAATTAAGTTTTCATTTGCTAACATCCAAATCTATCCTTTTTTAAATTGCAGCTGTCATATTTTGTGAAATGTTCAATTGCAACTCTCAAAATCTGTCAAATATTTGATTAACACTGCCCAAATCTATCATACTTTCAATTGCAACTAACAAAATCTATCATATTTTCAATTTTATATATCCAAATCTGTCAAATGTTTTATTGTATTTATAGAAATATCTCAAATTTTCAATTGGTACCGTCAAAATCTAGCTAGTTGCCAATGTCTTATGTCAAAATTGTCATCTTTTTGACTGTAACTGCCAAAATCTGTGAAGTTTTTTTCACCAGCTCACCAGTTTTAAAACACCGTAAAATTTCTAATTGTAACCGCCAAATCTGCCAAATTATTTACATGTACAATAACAACTTCATATTATGTCAAATTGAAAGTTCCAGGTGTGAAAACTTGTTACATTTTTAACGGCTACTGTCAGAATCTGTATTCTTTTAGATCCAGGTGCGTGCGAATACTTGAAAATATGCTAATTTTAATAATTATTTCCTACAGAAACTATCAAAATATGATATTTCTAATCGTAACTGGTCAAATATATCGAAACAAAACAAAAAAGAAACACAAAAATCGAAGAAAACTCATACAAACATGGTTATGTTTCATATTAAGTTTCACATATTCATAAAAATTGAAGCCGTGGTTTAACTGTGGTTTAATCTTAGTAACCTTGGTAACCCTTTGCAAAACACCGCTAAACCACGGTTTAAATTTTTATGAATTAGATATTCGACGAGTTCCAATGTCATATTTGGTGGAATTCGACAATTCACGTTTAAAACTTTAGAGGTTTTCACGACTGATAAAATCTCCATAGATTATGACAATTACAGTTGAATATGAATAAAATATTGACAGCCGCAGTTAAAAATAAAATAAGTTTCAACAGTCACCGTTGAAAATATGACAAATTTTGACAATTACAGTTGTAAATATGTGAAATATTGACAGTTACAGATAAAAAATATAACAAATCTTGACAGTTACAGTTCAAAAGATGAGAAAAGATGATTCACATTGAAAATATGACAAATTTTGACAGTTACAGATGAAAAATATTACAAATATTGGTAGTTACAGCTCAAAAGATGTGAAAACATTGAAAATATGACAAATTTTGACAGTTACAGATGAAAAATATTACAAATATTGACAGTTACAGCTCAAAAGATGAGAAAAATTGAGTCACATTGAATATATGACAAATTTTGACAGTTACAGATGAAAAATAACAATTTTTGACAGTTACAGTTTAAAAGATGAAAAAATCGAGTCACATTATTAATAATCTTTATTTATGTTACCAATAGGTTTACACAAGTCATGAAAAAAGAGGTATACAGTGTAACGTATAAATAATTGACTATCATAACATGTGTATAGTAGATTCAACAATAAATAGTGGTATACATAAGTTAGATAAAATCTATATAAAACATATTAATTGTGAGTACAAATAAATATTGACAAATCAGAAAAGTTTTAATATAAAAATTTAATATAATATATACTTAATAATAATAATTATTATATATAATTAATATAATTAATAATAATATTAATATAATTATATAATTTAATATAATTTTAAATATTGACACATAGAAAATATGACAAATTTTGAAAATTGCAGATGAAAATATAACTAATTTTGACAGTTATAACTGAAAATATCATTAATTGTCTGTTCCAGAGAATTTCGGATTTATTAGTTTACTAGCTCAAATCAATTTTTCAAATTTTTTGCAAAAATTTCATAGTATAACGCTACTACAAATCTAAAAATCTAAACCGGTGAAAAGTACTTTTAATGCTCTACAAGAATACACAAAAAATATATACCGAGCAATATAAAAAGAAAATGCCAATGACGTTACAAGATATATATGAAGGTGTTTAAATAAGATTTTGTTTCACCAACTTGCTAAGTAACTAAGACTGTCCAATTTAATAATATATATGTTTGTTTATGGTTACATAACAATTGAAGTCGCTCTAGTCTTGGGCGCTTTTTATAGAACACATTGTATATATTACCGAGTTACAGGGTCACTTTTACGTCGCCCACCATTTGGATCTATTAAACGGAAAACGGAAATATATACTGAGTTGGTCAAATGTGGGAAAAGTTTCTTATTTTGAATAAAAAGTGCACTTTTTCAGTTTTTCAGCGATATTTCAGGTACTGTGCAAGACATCCCGGATTTTGTTTCAGTATATGGAAAGGCACAAAAATGAGGAACTTTTATCCCATTCTGTATATATTCTGTTTAATACATCCTAATGGTGGGCGCCGTAAAAGTGACCACCCTGTTATATATATATTTGTTAGTAACTTATACAAATATGTGAAACGTTGTTATAGAAAATGAAAAAAAATCCGAAGAGTTTTTTGGAACTGTCAAGTTTACACTACCCGATATGTTTTCTGGTTCGCATATTTCTATAATTTTCTTGAATTAATAATATAACTACATTTTTCAAATGTCATTAACTCAAGTCATTGTCAACATATTGACTCTTAACTTTTTTGAACGTTCTGTATTTGTGTCAATTTTACGCTAATAAAAATAGATTATTATTTTTATAACGTATGAGACCTTCATTTTAGGGGTTGTGGGAAAAAATGTTCTGAATTAGGTATATAAAGTCGCGTACAAAACCAATATTTGTGCTCCCTCTAATGTGCGGTAAGTCACGTAACGAAACTTCCCCGTGTCTTCTCGCTTGGCCCTGGGGCCCACACACTTTTGCCCCGTGTTACCTCCGAATCGATAGGAATGTGGGGGCGCGGGGGCCATGCATCTCCATAATTCTGCGATAGCAGCCCCGAAATTGCGAAAGTTGGCTCGCGGAAAACTTTGGCAAAAATCGCAGCCACAGGGAGGAACGTGCCGTTCGACACTGCGAACTTCCCCCCACAGACGGGCCGGTTCGTGTGTGGGGGGGGGGACGATTTGTCAACCGCCCCGTTTGATCCGCAGCTTAATCCCCTTGCCCCCCAGCAGCCGCCCACACGCTTTTTCCGCCCCCTAATCCAAAGTCGACGGGCGAGTAATTACAATCGCGTTTCCTCGGCAATTAATCTTCGGGGGGCGGGGATTTCTCCGGGCGCCGCGGCGCCTCCGCGCGGTGTTTATTATTATTTTTCCGGCCGCCCCGGACTTCGCACTTGTCCGTGTCGCCTTTAAAATTTAAGCATTTTTCCGGCTGCGCGATCCCCGGGGGCGGCTGCGGCGGCGGGGTAGCAGCCCGGGGGGCGCGCGGCCCCCTTATCTAAACAGGAAGCGGATAATTTACAGGGGAATTAATGGCCCCGGCCGCGGACGTTATTCAATGGCCCCGATTTGCATACACCCGTGGAGAAATCTATGTTTCCTTCGGGGGACAAGAGCGATCGGAGCCGTTACAAAGGAATCCGATCGAGGCGCATCAGTTATAAAGTGGATAATGGAATTTGCCAATCGCCTGGGGCACTATATTATCTAGTCAATAAAAGTAGATTACTTCGCGTAATTTACTTGCGTCCTACAAAATAAGGAAGATTAATTAAATCTGCCATCGCAAATATTAATGCTTTATCAATATGCACTTTAAAAATGTAAAGTGATAAATTTATTAGTCGCGCCCAGGCGAATATCACCATTACCACCCAATGCAACCCAATAGGAAATTTAGCAACAGAAATTTTCAGAACATCCACTACTGCACACACAAAACAGAAAATAATTTCAACCGAACTACTTAAGGATTAACTTATACTCTTGTTAAAAAAAGTTTAAACAATGTAAAATAACGTTTTTCAGTAAAAAAATGAAAAAAATTATTTCAAATAATATATAAATTCTGATTATTGAAAATATAGGCGTACAATTTAATACGACAAAACTCATACTAAACAAATAGGCTGGCTATTTGCAATAAATTGATGATTTGATCGATGGGTATAATTATAAGACATTGATAAATTGACAAAATACAAACAAAAAAATTTTCTTGCTCATCCGCTATACAGATAGCGACCCGGCTTTATTTTTTCCTCTGTATAAATTTTTGAAAAATGCTTCAACAAGTCAAAATGATTTTGTTTCAAACACATATTTTGAGACCATTTTCATTTTTGTGTCTCTCTCCGTTTTGAAGTTATGACGTCAGAGCCATTTTTTAAATGACAGCCTATATTTTTTATTATTGATTTTGATAGTACTTTTTATTATGTTTTCAACATGACATTTTCAATATGTAACATTTGTAAAAAAATGAGAAAAAGTGCGTTAAAGTAAAACTATTAAATTGTTATTTCAATGTGCAGAATGCATCTAGTTACCATTCAAAACAACGTCAGTTAAAACAAAATTAGGAAAACAGGCTTGGATTTTAAATATTGGAATAAAACAAAATTGATTAACTTGAAAAACGTTCTTATTACAATATCATCAATTACAAAAATAAGAACAGGAAAACCAAACGAAATTTGTATACTAATAACTTTTCAAATGATTTTTTTTTTTTAAATCATTGATTTTTTATTTTTTTTAAATCATGATTTATTCCAACCCTGCTGAATACAGAATACAATTTATTCTTAAAATATTGATTTTTTGTCATACATCCATGTGTTTGGTCCGTAAAATTAGCGATTTTTAAAATATAATAAATAATATATAACAATGACACACCATGTCACACATTGACAATATATAAATAATACACAAATTTGTAATGTTGCTGCCATAGTTTAATTATTTTTACCAAACTTTTAATATTTCTTTTAATATTATTTTAATACTTAATATTGCTTTTAATATTCAATAATTTTAATGATTCTGTTAAAATTATGATGATTAGTGCCAAATTGTCTCTATATCAATATGGATATAATTTATCACATGTAATATTCGATTATGCCTGTTAATGTTTGAATGAGTACTGCCAAAATTTTAATGAAAATAGTCAGACTTTCAATTATTTTGATTAAGTCAAGAATAAATAATTGACAAATTTTAGTTGCTGTAATAGCTGCCACAATTTAAATATTTTAACCAAACTTTTAATATTTCTTATTAAAAAGAATTCTTATTAATATTATTTTAATACTTAATATTGCTGCTTTTAATATTTAATATTTTCAATGATTCTGTCAAAATTTAAATTATTTCTGTTCAACTGTAAATGTTTTCAATCAAAATTTGAATTGTTGTAAAAAATGTTACCGATTTGTTGTCTACATATTGTAAACTACATTATTGTCAATGTGGATATAATAATTGACATTTTACCACATGTCAATATTCGATTATGCCTGTCAATATTTAAATGAGTACTGCCAAAATTTTATTGAAAATAGTCAGATTTTCAATTAATATGATTAAATAGCCAAAAATAAATAATTGAAAAATTTGTAATTGCTGCCATGATTTAATTATTTTTACCAAACTTTAAATTTTTCTTTTAATAGTATTTTAATACTTAATAGTGCTTTTAGTATTTAATAATTTCAATGATTCTGTCAAAAATTCAATAATTACTGTCAAATTGTCAATTATTTCTGTTCAACTGGAAATTATTTCAATCAAAATTTGAATTTTTCAAACAACATGTTACTGATTTGTTGTCTACAATATTATTGCCAATATGGATATAATTTACCACATGTAATACTCGAATATTCCTGTCAATATTTAAATGAGTACTGCTAAAATTTTAATGCAAATAGTCAGATATTCAATTAATTTGATTAAAAAGCCAAGAATAAATAATTGCCAAATTTGTAATTGCTGTAATTTCTGCCATAATTTAATTATATTTACCAAACTTGTAATATTTTTTTCAATATTATTTTAATACTTAATATTGCTTTTAATATTTATTAATTTTAATGATTCTCTCAAAATTTCAATTATTTCTGTTTAACTGGAAATGATTTCAATCAAAATTTGAATTGTTGTAAAAAAATGTTACTGATTTGTTGTCTACATTATTATTGCCAATGTGGATATAATAATTGACATTTTACCACATGTAAATATTCGAATACGCCTGTCAATATGTGAATGAGTACCGCCAAAATTTTAATGAAAATAGGCAGATTTTCAATAATTTTGATTAAAAAGCCAAGAATAAATAATTGGCAAATTTGTAATTGCTGGCATGATTTAATTATTTTTACGAAACTTTCAATTTTTCTTTTAATACTATTTTAATACTTAATAGTGCTTTTAGTATTTAATAATTTCAATGATTCTATCAAAATTTCAAAAATTACTGTCAAATTATCAATTATTTCTGTTCAACTGGAAATGATTTCAATAAAAATTTAACTTGTTCCAACAAAATGTTACTGATTTCTTGTAATTTCTTATAATTTTAATAAAAATATTCAGATTTACAACTATTGTGATTAAAAAGTGAAGAACAAATAATTGACAAATCTGCAATTGCTGTAATTGCTGCCATAATTTAATTATTTTCCCCAAACGTTTAATATTTCTTTTAATATTATTTTAATATTTAATATTGCTTTTAATATTTAATAATATCAATGATATTGTAAAAATTTCAATGATTATTGTCAAATTTTCAATTATTTCTGTTCAACTGGAAATGATTTCAATCAAAATTTTAATTGTTCCAACAAAATGTCACTGATTTGTTGTCTACATTATTAATGCCATTCTTGATATCATTTATTACGTGTGATATGCAATTATGCCTGTCAATATTTGAATGAGCACTGCTAAAATTTTAATGAAAATAGGCAGATTTTCAATAATTTTGATTAAGAAGCCAAAAATAAATAATTGACTTATTTGTAATTGCTGTTATTGCTGCCATAACTTAATTATTTTTACGAAACTTTTAATATTTGTGTTAATATTATTTTAATACTTACTATTGATGCTTTTAATATTTAATAATGTCAATGATTCTGTCAAAATTTCAATGATTACTGTCAAGTTGTCAATTATTTCTGTTCAACTGGAAATGATTTCAATCAAAATTTTAATTGTTAATTTTGACATTATGTTAGAACAAAAAATGTCACTGTTTTGTTGTCTACGTTATTATTGCCAATGTGGATATAATTTACCACATGTTATATTCGAGTATGCCTGTAAATATTTGAATGAGCACTGCAAAAATTTTAATGAAAATAGTCAGATTTTCAATTATTTTCATTAAAAAGTTTATTATTTTCACCAAAACTGCAGTATTTCTGTAAAAACAAAATCTATTGTTCTGTGAAAGTTTCAATGATTGCTACATTGGCAGCAATTTGATATTGATTTTTATTATTTTTCCACAATATTTATGACTGTTACCAAAATATCAATTTTACAAAATTTAAGTTAATGTTTTTAAAGGAACAGTCATTTCCTTAGGTTAAAATTAAAACGCAGAACGAAAATAAAAAACGAAACGTTTCCCATTTCTTATTGAGTTTTTTTTTTTGTGAACATGAAACAATATTTAGTTATGGTCATATGATTATTAGACTATTGCCCCAAATTTGACCTAATCAGTCAATTTTGGTCACCCAAGTGTGGTAAGTTTGTTTTTTCGTATAGATACACGATGTAGAAATGTTTGAGAGAGAAATTGTTAGAAATTTTTAGAAGTTTTGTACCTATTTTGTAAGATTTTTTTTTTTTTATAATGGAGGTAATGAAACTGAAATAATAATAATAGTATATTATTTAACGAGGATATAATGTAGGATGATAATACACTCGCCTTCTGCTCGTGTATAGTATTCACCCTCATGAATTATAGCCATTCTTCAATTCTTCTTAAATCAAAATAAATTCTTATTAACAATTTTTTGTCTATAAGAAACCTATTGTTAGCAACGACATGTACATAATATGTAAATGACTTACATGGGATGAATTTATTTATCGTATGGCATACACAAACATGATTATTATTATATTAATACAAGTAGCTCTTGTCATTATTATTATTAGAAGGCATTCGTATTCATTCGTATTCTTCATCATGACAATCGATATCATGTTCATGTATATGTGATCAGGAGATCGTACGGGTTGAACGTGAACATCCTCGCGAATTATAGCCATTCTTCAATTCTTCTTAAATCAAAATCAATTCTTATTAACAAATCTTTGCCAATAAGAAACATATTATTAGCAACCAAATATACATATTGGAATGACTTACATGGGCTGAATTTATTTATGGTATGGCATACACAAACATGTTTATTGTTATATTAATACGAGTAGCTCTTATCATAATTATAAGGCATTTGTAGGCATTTGTATTCTTCACCATGACCAACGATATCATGTTCATATCTATGTAGTCAGGAGATCGTACGGGTTGAACTATTGTTTGACCGCCACTTGCCTTAGACCCTTTAGCGTTAATCTTGTTCCACAATATGCCATATTTTTTTTTATTTTTATTAAAATAATTTATTTTTTAAAAAAGAAATATAAAAATAAATAAAATAATAAATAAAAAAATAAAAAATAAAAATCTTTATTGGGTTATTGACCCCATGGGGTCTTTCCGCCTCATTATGGGACCTCATTATTCGCCTCATCCGCCCTATAATGGGGCCTCATCATGGGGCATAATATCAATCTGTTTTCTTTGATTCGTTCAAATACTAGATCAATCTTTGTGTAGAAACAAATATGCATTTTGCCTAGACGTGATAATCCTGGTTTTCTAAAGCTTTCCTGATAATATGTACGTTAATTTTCCACTGGAGGGAGAATAGTAAATCGTCGCAAAATGATAGTACCATTATTTATTAATGTCAGCCTATATTTAGACATTACTTTTCGATTGCAGTTGCGTGTCGAGTTGGTAAATATGTGGTGTTACGGATTCTATGAAAATTTGATGAAATATGCATAAAAAATATTGTTACCTTTATATCCTCGACTTTGTGAGAATATAGCGGAAAACGTGGCGAAGCCCGCCTCTTTTATATTAAGGTGAGAAAAATTGTGTGAAAACATATTTCCACGTTTTAAACAACAAACATTCATCCCGCCCAGGAGTGACTCGAGGCAATAAACGTCGACCTAATTCCGCGGCGCACAAACAGGTAATCTCGTCGCATTCCCATCCGAGCGAAATCCCCTGTAATCTCCTCCGGGAGAGAAAAAAAACAATCTGGCATAAGAAAAGGGAAGGCCGGCGTTGGGGTGGGAAAGGGGGGACGCGCGCGCGTCCCCCCTTTCCCTTTGAAGGCATTAATTACACGACCGCGGCGCGCGGAAAAAAGCACACTTAACCCCCTGCCGCCCCCGCGGAAGGAAGGAAGCCCTTAACGCCGGCATTAACAAGCCCCCCACCCCCACCACCTCCACGCGCGCGCCCCCATAAATATTCATCGCGGCGAAAATTCGGCCGGTTTTAAAACACCCCTCCGCGGCTATCGATTACCGCTAAGTACCGGCTCTCGTTCGCGCCCCCCACACCCCCCGGGCGCCCCCGCCGCCCCCGCAGCGCGCGCCCCCTCGTATTTACTGTGTAAATGAATATGCATTGCGTTACAGATTTATTTCGCAATTAATTACGGCTTTGCAATGCAAATTCGCGTCATTCTATATTTAGGCCGGGGCGGGTCGGCAGGGGCCGCTTGTTATTCAGCGCCACCTGGATGAGGGACGAAGCGAGCGTTTTTGCGCGAGATAATATATTTACACGGATTAGAGGCCGCAATTTCTCGAACCTGCATCGGCGTTTTATTCTCGCAAATTGGACGTTTAACGTCGAACAAACAATACTATCTCTCGCCAGACACATTTTGTTTTATTCATTTGTTTTGCATACAAAGAGACCAAAAACACACACGAACACACGCACACAAAATTATAGAATTATACAATATAACGTGAGCCAATAAATGTCATATCAATCTTTATTAGGTTATTGGTGCTAGGCCTTTCCGCCTTTTTTTTAACACTGCAAAAAATTTGAAAACAAAACTTGAGCGATTTCGCAAGTTCAGACTGAGCAAGTTATTTTTTTTTGTGAAACATTTAAGTATAATCTTTGCAAGTGTATTATGCTTGAGAGAAAACCATGTTCAAGGAGACTGTTCATGCCTTAATATGAACCAAACTAAAAATTTGATAACTAAAATGAATATACACTGAACAGAATAAAGAGTACCATGTTCAAAGACATTTCTTCTTGCCTTTTCCTAAAAGATCCCAACAAATAAAAAATGATTCCAGAAGAAAATAATATGCTCTTTCCAGGGGTACTAAAATAAATAGAGTTTGATGGGACTCTTTTTGGATATTTGGCTTTAAAAATAGGCAAAGGTTGCCGTTTACGCATTTAACACCTTGTTTGTGGGAAAATATTTCCACAAGAATGTGAGCCATTAGTCTGATATTCCTGCAATGCAATGTCCTATAGTTGGTCAGTAAATTTGTAAACGAATCACTAAGTCCTACACAGGGGGTCCTAAATAGAGTAGGATTGCATGGATATCTTTCTTATTTTGAAAGCTAGAGATCTGGTTAATGGGCAATGTTATGCAGTTTTGTATGCTGGTTCAGATTATGTTGAAAAATTTTCAAAAGTCCGAGCAGTTTAGAAAGTATTCTAAATTAATTAAAAATCGATTTTCCATAAAATTCCGATATTTCCATAATTATTAAAGAAGCGGACATAAGTTTAATATAAAAGTTACTTGATTAGTAATCAAGGAGGAGTAGTACGGATTATTATTATTATTATTCGATCGCACAAACTTAAGAATCAAGTTAAAACAAAAGTCAAGATGGCGGTTTCCGAGAAATTAATAGCAACTGTCTTATTTTAAATGGTCGCCATATTTGATTTTTACACGTCTAAATCGCCTTTATTTCTCTTTTCAACGATTTATAACAACCTATGAAAAAAAAAAATATTGGAAATATCAATTGTGCCAATTTTTATTTTTAGCAAAGCTAGTGTTTGTCGGGGTTCTTTACTATTCGGAATCCTTTACTAGGATTTTAAAGGTGATATGTAATCTTAATTCTAACACAATAGACAGAACAAATGACAATCTTATTATGTTTCTGAAAGAAATACTTTTTCAAATAAAAACTTATTATGCACAAGCAGTTTTATTTTTCTAATTACAACAAAAAGGAACGAACAATCCAAAAATAAACTTATATGTAATCTTAATTCTAACTTAATCGACAGGGCAAATGACAATCTTATTATGTTTCTGAAAGAAATACTTTTTCAAATAAAAACTTATTATGCACAAGCAGTTTTTTTTTTCTAATTACAACATAGCGAAACGAAAAAACTACAAAAAACTTACATTTTACTTATTCTAACGCCAGTAAAAGTTAAAAACAGTATTTTTTGGTTTATATAAACAATAACCAGAAAAACAAGTAAAAAATTTAAACTTAAAATAAAATCACAATCAAATAGAAACAAAATTTAAAAAATCCATATTCAAATAATAAGAATATATGATACGTATGATTCGCATGATACGTGCATCATGCATAATGTGATAATTGAACTCCTTGCCAATTTTTACCTGAATAGTGTAACTATTTAAAATCCTGTTTTCTAGCTTTTATTGAAGCAAAGTGTTCAATACTTCCTGTTATTTCTAATTCATCCAGCAGGTTAATGGACAACATTGCCAAGGAGTTTAATTTTTCTAATAATAATAATAATAATAATTATAATAATAATAAAGAATATTTGTTAGCAGAAAAGCTAATACTGAAGCTTAATAATATAAACCTTAATATACAAAAGGTAAATATGTACAGCTTATATAAATATAAAGCTTAATAATATAAAACATAATATACGAAAGGTAAATATGTATATGACAACAAACAATCTTGGGAAATAGATTTTTTTTAAGTGGGTCTTTACCTTTTTAAGCATAATTATAATATAAAGCATAATATACTAAAGGTAAATATGTACATGACAACAAACAATCTTGGGACATAGATTTTTTTTAAGTGCGTCTTTACCTTTTCAAGCATAATTATAATATAAAGCATAATATACAAAAGATAAAAATGTACATGACAACAAACAATCTTGGGAAATAGATTTTTTTTAAGTGGGTCTTAACCTTTTTAAGATTAGAAATGGAACGTTCACCGCTTGACTTTGTGACCATTATAGAGAAAAAATGGGCAGACAAATATTTGTATTATGAAATGAAAATATAGTCCATGTCAGATACTACGATATTGCACTATTTTAATTTGTCTGTGACGCTATATTTATTATTATTTTGTGTTTTCATCTGAATCCTGCATCTATACCTTTTCAAGTACAAATTGAGACCAATCAAGTTCAAATGGAGACCAATCAATTTCAAATTGAGGCCAATCAAGTTTAAATGGAGACCAATCAATTTCAAATTGAGACTAAACAAAATCAAGTTGACACTAAACAATATCAAGTTGATAGTAAACAAATCAAATTTATTATGATAACTTGATATTGTTTACTGTCAAATTGATTTTGTTTAGTCTCAATTTGAAATTGATTGGTCTCAGTTTGAAATTGATTGGTATCAATTTGAACTTGATTGGCCTCAATTTGAAATTGATTGGTCTGAATTTGAACTTGATTGGTCTCAATTTGAACTTGAAAAGGTATAGTGTTATTTACAACGTATGTATACTTATTATGTATTGTTTTTATACGAATAAATCTATCTATCTATCTATCTATGTCACTTTTCACATAAAACCGAAGTCCCTCATCTGTCCAGTCGGACTCGATAACAGAAATGCAAATGCATTCTTGGAGCATTTCTAAGCATAGTTTAACTGAGGTACTACAGTGAACTTAAAGTCCCTAAGTAATGTGGTTGCTTATTCCAAAGCACTTTATTTCTAAGTAGGTTTTCTGTGAAAAGTAACATTTTATCTGGCATGGACTATACTGATAAAATTTCTGAAATGTTTTTGGAAATTTATGAAATCAAATACAGTTTGCAAAAAAAAGGTAGACAAGAACAATTCACTGTATTTGGTTTTGCTCAAAATGTCATTGTATAAATAAATGTGGTTTTTCATACCCCCATTTATTTTAAATGTGAGAATATTTCAATCACGTGAAAAGTGGCATCTTATCTGGCTTGGACTTATCCCTTAGAAATATCAAAGGAATAAATTGATAGTTTATGGCTTTATCCTCATAACCGCTCCCGTGGTTTTGGAATGCATTTTCATTGGTCCAATATTCCACCAGAGGGGGGATTTCGGTTTTCTGTGAAAAGTGATACCTTATCTGGCATGGACTATACTGATGAAAATTCTGAAATGTTTTTGGAATTTTCTGAAATGAAATACAGTTGATTGCAAACAAAAGGTAGACAAGAACAGTTCACTGTATTTGGTTTTGCTCAAAATGTTATTGTATAAATGTGGTTTTTCATAACCCCCATTTGTTTTAAATTTGACAATATTTCAATCATGTGAAAAGTGACATCTTATATGGCATGGACTTATCCCTAACTTATCCCTTAGAAATACCAAAGGAACAAATTTATGGTTTATGGCTATATTTCTCAAAACCGCTCCCTTGGTTTTGGGATTCATTTTCATTGACCATATTCCACCAGAGGAAGGGATTTCTGTTTTCTATAAAAAGTGACATCTTATCTGACATGGACTATACTAATAATATTTCTGAAATGTTTTTATAATTTTCTGAAATTAATTACAGTTGATTGCAAAAAAAGTGGACAAAAACAGTTTCCTGTATTTGTTTTTTCTCAATATGTTATTGTATAAATGTGGATTTTTATAACCCCCATTTCTTTTAAATTTGACAATATTTCAATCATGTGGAAAGTGACAAATTATCTGGCATGAACTATATTAACTTATTATCGCATAAAACTTGATCCACTTCCAACCTTGTTCCTATTATTTCCTATTCCATTCCTATTATTTGGTTAATAATAATGTTCCTATTTATTTCCGAAAAAAAATTCAACAGTTTCTTAAGAACACATGCTTGAGGAAAATATTCGTCTAAATCCTCCACATACCTTTCACGTAGTTGAGTTGCAGATATTATAATATTTTGATCTTCTATTGCTTTCAGATTGAATACAAATTCAAATGCTTCTGAGTAAGATGTGTAGCTCTTAGAGCGACGGATAATTTCTGTTTGAAGGTTGCCTATTATCAAAATGAAACATTGTGTCCGCATTTTTCTTTTTGATCTAAATTTGCCTGTGTATTATGTTCACCTAATTGAAGCTTCCTTTTGATAATCCGCATTTCAACATAATTTTCGTTCCCTGTTAAAAACTTTCGTAAGTCTCCTAATGATCAAAGCAATCACGTAAAAAGTTAAAATATTCAGCTAGAGATGATGAAAGGTGGACAGTTGTGCATAACAGTTGTGCATAAATCCGTATTTTCTCTTTGCACTACTTTATTAACTTCGTTCTGGTCAACACTACTTTTTTTTCCTAAAATTTAATGACTATCTCCAACTACATCTAAGATGCTAATTACAAAAATAATATTGATTTTCTTCTAGTAGCTCTACTTTTTGAAATAATACAATAACACTTTTTTTTATATAAATACAAGTTGTAACACAATTTCTTTAAACATATCATTCAAAATTATTACAAAACCTTCCTTTGTAGAATTTTCTCGAATGCATGGTTTGAGGTTGATCTCTTTGTATACTCTAGCAATAATCTACCATCATACGGATGTCCCACTTACTCTGATGACGTTCTTCCATTGTGCGTGTATCTTGGTGCATTATTTCATCTACATGTGAGTGCAAATAATGAAGTTTAATACTATATTTTTTAAATTAGTCATCATACTCTGAACTAACTGAAAAAAGTCGTCCGACTTAGGGTTTCGTAGAAAGTTTCGGATCACCAAAACAAAATTTTCAAAAAAAAAATGAATTTGTGATACTTTTTAAAATGTTCCTTCACAATTAAGATCACTCAACATTTAAAAAGATTGGTATTGGAATTCAGAGAATTCATAAATGTGGAAGACAAATTTAAAAAAAATCTGTAAAATTGGTAAAATTTATGCCAAATATCATGTTTGATTAAGCAGGAGTGTTATCAAAATATTTAAAAAACTGGAGCTGTTATGCAAAAACTGACGTGACATTGACAATTAGTACATTGAATTAAAAGAAAAACGTTAAATAAATCCAAAGAAAAAAACAAGAAGGAGAATTTTGTAGGGCAGTGTAATATACCGTTTTCCAGTAAGTCGAGTTTTTCCTATAGAGAAGCTTCAATTCTTACTACATTTTTCTCATTTTTATTTGTTGAAATTTCAGTCAAATAACTTTTCTAAGGTCTCATAATGATCAAAACATTTACGTAAAACGTTAAAATATGCTGCTAGAGATGACAAAAGTTGGGCGGTGGGCTTTGATTAAAACGTAACTGCTTTTTAATGGTTTTATGGCATCAAAACGAGAATACCAACTAGTTGTATGAATATTTTAGGTAGCAGTGTTTGCTGTGACTCTAATCCGGTAGATTAATTCAATGTACGACACAACAAATCCCATCTGTGCTTAGATGCAGAAAAAAATGTATAAAGGTTGAGGTAAAATGAGGTTGCTTCCTAACAGCAATCTGCTGCATTTTGGACAACTAAATTTATTGAGTAAGCAGAACAAGGTACATAGAAAGCTAAATCATCATGGAATCTAATACGTGCTTGCAATTCAGAATACTTGCTACTCATGTTGCTGGGATTGTCATAGGATTGGCCTCTGCAGTTTTTAATATCTAAATTTAAAGATTTTAACACATTGATCACAGTTCCTTCAAGTTCTTGTGGCCCAGTATTTTCATAAAAGCTCACGAATCTCGCCATAGGAAATCCTTTATTACTACAATATCTCAAAATTACTGTCAATTGATCATGATGTGTTATGTCAGGTGTTGAATCTACTCTTATCGAATAATATTTGATCGCCCTATTTTGCTTAAAGATTTCATCAATCGTATATGGTTTGACAAAATATTCATTAATTCGTCACATACAGGGTGAGTTTTTTTTTTTCATTTTAAGCATTGGGATCTCGGAAACCATAAGACATAGAGATTCGGTTAAATGAGAAAAGAATAGTCGTTTTAAGAGCTTAGGCAAGATATGTTTTTATTTTTTGAAAGAATACCACAGTTTTTCAGTTGTAATACTTCATTTTTTTTAAATGGCAGTCATAGTTGGCTTCGACATAATACAAGGTTTGCTATACTTACTTTAATAAAACAAGGTATTGAATGAAAATCGGTTTTGTCTGTAAACATCTGCCTTTCAGACCCATCATTCCACACCTTGCATTCCATTCCCATTGCATTCCAGTTCTAGTACACCTGAAGACATTTTTCCTAAAAAATTTACCAACTTTCTGTATTAAATGAGTGAGAAAATCCAAATGTCTAATGTTAATTCCTTGAGAACCTTGTTGAGAAATTCATGATATGCTCCAGAAAGTATTCATTTCGTAAAAATCTTGAATGAGTACTGATCTCAGCAAAATTAAGTCATGACGTTGAAAAGTCCGCAGACTTAAAATCTAATCAATCATACACATTATTTGATTGTGATACGGGTATTTCCATCGCTGAAGTTAATTAGTGATACAGCATGCGACGAAATAAAGGCGGCGTTTCTTTCCTTTGTCGCTGCTTTCACAACAATGCAGTCGTTAGTCTCGAGCTCGTTGGAGAGTCACGCTGACGTTTCCCTTTTGTTGCAGGAAATCGCGGCCATCCTCATAAGCTTCGATCGGCACGCGGAATGGCAGAGCAAGGAGGTCAAGATCAGGTGAGTCGTCATGAATATTCAGGTATTTAAAACGCGCGCCGCCCACCATAAATAACCCAATATTTATTGTTGCCGGTTTTCCTTTGTGCCCCCCTCCCCCCATTTTCCGCCGCCGGCGTGCTGCTACGTGTTTGTACGCGAGCGTGGAAAGCGCCGGCGCTTCCAACAATAGCGTTTTTCGCGGGCGCGTGTTTTCTATTTATACGTCGCCACTTATTAATATTTACTCTGGGAAATTGGGTCCGAGATGGAAGAAAAACAAGACCGCGACCGAGGGCTGTTTGCATTGCGCCGCCGGCAAATGTTGTTTCGGGACGCGAATTTGCAAACGGGCGCACCAAGGGAACGCACAATGTTTTCCCTTACCTTTGGTTCAAATTATTATTCACACGCATGTATTCACACTTATTTAATAATAATACGAACAAATGCTGAGATAAGAACCTATCATGGCATGCGTCGGATAAGTGACCAACTATCCGACCGGATAATCCGGATGATTAATTGATTTTACAACACTTAGTGTTGTAAAGAAATCAGCACGAAGAACTCATTTTTTTTATGACAAACTTTTATTACTGCACGCATATTATTTTATTAGAAGGATTCACGAGAAATCTTGATCTTTGTGTTGAGTATCACCACGAACAATCTCCTGCAGTATATCAATAATGAAGTGCATGTGATGCAAGTGTCGAACAGTTTAGAAACAAACATACGTAGATAAATAAGACGGGTGAGGTGAGGTTAGGCCTAATAGAGGCGAAATTAGCACATTCCTGGTGTGTTTAACCAGGAATGTGCTAATTTCGCCTCTATTAGGCCTAACCTCACCTCACCCGTCTTATTTATCTACGTATGTTTGTTTCTAAACTGTTCGACCTCGAATTAGACATGGGCCGCGACCAGGACTTGGATCTGTACAGCGACCAGGGCTAAGACCTGGACGGCGACCTGCCGGCTAAGTTTCCCCCCTTAAATAAATGAAAATTAACCGGATACTATTGAACAATTACGAGAAAGAATAAGACAAGAATGTTGAGCTATTACTAGACAAAGCTTCAAAAAGTTCGCGAAGAGTTTGAAATGAGGCTATATTTTTGTTTAGAAAACAATGGATGCCATTTCCAATATTTACTTTAACATGTTATTTGAATTTAATTAATTGAACACTTTTGCACTTTAATTGCACTTCATTCCAAAACTAGTTGACCAAATCATATTATATAAACAATGACTGGAAATCATTTTTCAAGAGCTTTCCAACGATGTATCACAAGTACGGGGTGCCATTTAATTTTTTTTTAGATGAAGGTGGCCGTGGCTTAAAGGGTTGGTAGGGGGTCGACACTACCTACGCTATTTTGGTTCCCCCTACGAACCACCCACATGGTTTTGAGTAAGTTTAAAAATAATCATTCGTTCTATGAAAAAAGTAGGTGGCAACTTTTCAAATTGACACCCTGTATATATTTGCATAACACTTTTTGGGAATTTTTGATGTTTCTTGAAGCTTTTGATTTCAGTTTCCTTCTGATACTTTGAATACTTTGATTACAATTCTAGACATTTTAACTTTCTTGATAACTCGATTGCATATTTTGGAAATTTTTAATCTCAATGAAACTTTTTAGCAACATCTAAAATCTTATGATAACTCGATTGCATATTTTGGAAATTTTCAATCTCAATTAAACTTTTCAGCAACATCTAAAATATGTGTACAACGGGGCATAACTGCATCATATCTTACCATAATTTTTATTATTATCTCATCATATTTTTTTTTAAATTCATAAATGTTCAATATATTTATTTGTATATTTTGATATTATGATTAAGTTTTATGCAACTTCATTAAAATTTTCTGGTTTTCCCCTTTTTCAGTTCCATAAAGCTTTCATTGGTGTTTTTGGAGGCTTCCAGTAATCTTTGCAATTTCTGAATCTTCTGATACTTTTCAAATTTTGACTGAAATGCCGGACTTTTCAAATCTTTTGATATTTTGATGGTATATTATAGAAAGTTACATTATATGAGTCTCCATAATTTTTTTGGAAATTTCTAATGTTTCTTGAAACTACTGATTTCAGTTTCCTTCTGTTACTTTCAATAGTTTGTTTACAATTCTGGACATTTAAACTTTCTTGATAACTCAATTGCATATTTTGGAAATTTTCCATCTCAATGAAACTTTTTAGCAATATCTAACATCTGTGTACAATGGGGCATAACTGCATCATATCTTATCATCATTATTATCATTATCTAATCATATTTTATTGAAATTAATAAATGTTCAATAACAGTTCAATGTCATTAAGTTTTCTGCAACTTCATTAAAATGTTCTGGTTTTACCATTTTTTCAGTTAAATAAAACTCATAAAGTTTTCGTTAGGTGTTTTTGAAGACTTGCAGTAATCAATTTGCAATTTCTGAACTTTCTGATACTTTTCAAATTTTGATTGAAATGCTGGACTTTTCAAATCTTTTTAAAATTTCATAGCATATTATGGAATGTTTCAATATATGTGTTTCCATATTTTTTTTGGAAATTTCTGATATTTCTTGAAACTACTGCTTGCAGTTTTCTTCAGATACTTTCAATACTTTGATTACAATTCTGGACATTTTAACTTTCTTGATAACTCGATTGCATATTTTAGAAATTTTCAATATCAATGAAACTTTTTAGCAGAACATCTAAAATTTTTATACAATGGGGCATAACTGCATCATATCTTACCATCAGTATTATCATTATTTTATCATATTTTTTTTTAAATTCATAAATGTTCAATATATTTATTTGTATATTTTGATATTACGATTAAGTTTTCTGCAACTTCATAACATATTTCTGGTTTTCCCCATTTTCAGTTCCATAAAGCTTTCATTGTTTTTTTTGGAGGCTTCCAGTAATCTTTGCAATTTCTGAACCTTCTAATACTTTTTAAATTTTTATTGAAATGCTGGACTTTTCAAATCTTTTGATATTTTGATGGTTTATTATTGAAAACTTCATTATATGTGTTTGCATAAATATGTTTGGAAATGTCTGACGTTTCTTGAGAGTTATACATTTATATTTGTAATTTGTAATATTGGTCAATATATTTATCGCAACCTCCTTCTGATACTTTGAATAGTTTGATTACAATTCTGGACATTTTAACTTTATGATAACTCTATTGCATATTTTGGTAATTCTTTTGATATTTTGATTAATATTATAGAAAGCTTCATTATATGTATTTACATAAAACTTTTTGGGAATTTCTGATGTTTCTTGAAACTTATTCATTTATTTTTGTAATTTGTAATATTGGTCAATTCCTTCTGATGTTTTGAATAGTTTGATTACAATTCTGGACATTTCAACTTTCTTGATAACTCGATTGCATATTTTGGAAATTTTCAATCTATTTATATGCCCGTGTTCTTCGGCGGGCAGAGCCTCTTCAAATATTTCTTTCCATTTATTTGTGTATTATGCTATCATTTTGATATGATATGATATATGATGATATGATACGAGTATAAGTTTTCTGCAACTTAAATATTTTCACTTTCTTTAGTTATCTTAGGCATTATGACCTTCTTTTGTTTTAGTTTAAAAAAAAATTGCTTAAGTTTTTTAAGTTTTAAGGTAAGAGTTTTAAAAGTATTTAATATCTATTGTGAAATTCAAAATTTATATACTATCTTATATTGTTGGTATTGAGAATTCTCTCGTTTTTTTTGCTTTATTTCATTTATCAAGTATTTCCTGATTCACTGGCATATATTAGAAAATTTACTTACATTTTCTGACAGTTTTCATTATTTTTTACAATAATACCAACAACAACCGTATGGAGTACCACCTACGTGTATGCAACGCTCGAAATACGGCCCAGGTATATGGACAAATGTGCATTCTTGACCTTGAGCAGAAAACGCACCTCGCATTAGTTCCCGCATCAGACAGAATGATGCATCATTAACCGAACACCACACACAATAATACCAACAACAACAGTATGGAGTACCACATTCGTGTATGCAACCCTCGAAAACAGCCCAGGTATATGGACAAATGTGCATTCTTGACCTTGAGCAGAAAACGCACCTCGCATTAGTTCCCGCATCAGACAGAATGATGCATCAATAACCGAACACCACATACAATAATACCAACAACAACCGTATGGAGTACCACCTACGTGTACGCAACTCTCGAAAAACGGCCCAAGTATACGGACACATGCGCATTCTTGACCTTTGCAGGTGCAAATGAAACCCGCGCATACTACTGACCAGTGTTAACCCATCGATCTTAATACTTTCCCAACGACAGCACTGTATATACCTGACTCTCTCGTAATAGCTGATTACCTCCGTTTCAGAGAGGATTTACGATCAACCAGAGTCGGTACTTAACCCCTCCGCAAGAAGCCCTGGCGCGCTGCCGCCCGGGAAAGTGTTAAAGACCAAAGGGCCTCTTTGAAAGCAGAAAACGCACATCTCATTTGTTTCCGCATCAGCCAGAATGATGCAACAATAACCGAACAACACACACAATAATACCAACAACAACAGTATGAAGTACCACCTACGTGTACGCAACCCTCGAAGGCCGACCCAAGTATACGGACACATACGCATTCTTGACCTTTGCAGGTGCAAATGAAACCCGCGCATACTACTGACCAGTGTTAACCCATCGATCTTAATACTTTCCCAACGACAGCACTGTATATACCTGACTCTCTCGTAATAGCTGATTACCTCCGTTTCAGAGAGGATTTACGATCAGCCAGAGTCGGTACTTAACCCCTCCGCAAGAAGCCCTGGCGCGCTGCCGCCCGGGAAAGTGTTAAAGACCAAAGGGCCTCTTTGAAAGCAGAAAACGCACATCGCATTTGTTTCCGCATCAGCCAGAATGATGCATCAATAACCGAACGACACACACAATAATACCAACAACAACAGTATGGAGTACCACCTACGTGTACGCAACCCTCGAAAAACTGCCCAAGTATATGGACACATGCGCATTCTTGACCTTTGCAGGTGCAAATGAAACCCGCGCATACTACTGACCAGGGTTAACTCTTCGATCTTAATACTTTCCCAACGACAGCACTGTATATACCTGACTCTCTCGTAATAGCTGATTACCTCCGTTTCAGAGAGGATTTACGATCAACCAGAGTCGGTACTTAACCCCTCCGCAAGAAGCCCTGGCGCGCTGCCGCCCGGGAAAGTGTTAAAGACCAAAGGGCCTCTTTGAAAGCAGAAAACGCACATCGCATTTGTTTCCGCATCAGCCAGAATGATGCAACAATAACCGAACAACACACACAATAATACCAACAACAACACTATGGAGTACCTCCTACGTGTACGCAACCCTCGAAGGACGACCCTAGTATATGGACACATGCGCATTCTTGACCTTTGCAGGTGCAAACGAAACCCGCGCATACTACTGACCATTGTTAACCCATCGATCTTAATACTTTCCCAACGACAGCACTGTATATACCTGACTCTCTCGTAATAGCTGATTACCTCCGTTTCAGAGAGGATTTACGATCAGCCAGAGTCGGTACTTAACCCCTCCGCAAGAAGCCCTGGCGCGCTGCCGCCCGGGAAAGTGTTTAAGACCAAAGGGCCTCTTTGAAAGCCGAAAACGCACATCGCATTTGTTTCCGCATCAGCCAGAATGATGCAACAATAACCGAACAACACACACAATAATACCAACAACAACACTATGGAGTACCTCCTACGTGTACGCAACCCTCGAAGGACGACCCTAGTATATGGACACATGCGCATTCTTGACCTTTGCAGGTGCAAACGAAACCCGCGCATACTACTGACCAGTGTTAACCCATCGATCTTAATACTTTCCCAACGACAGCACTGTATATACCTGACTCTCTCGTAATAGCTGACTACCTCCGTTTCAGAGAGGATTTACGATCAGCCAGAGTCGGTACTTAACCCCTCCGCAAGAAGCCCTGGCGCGCTGCCGCCCGGGAAAGTGTTAGAGACCAAAGGGCCTCTTTGAAAGCAGAAAACGCACATCGCATTTGCTTCCGCATCAGCCAGAATGATGCAACAATAACCGAACAACACACACAATAATACCAACAACAACACTATGGAGTACCTCCTACGTGTACGCAACCCTCGAAGGACGACCCTAGTATATGGACACATGCGCATTCTTGACCTTTGCAGGTGCAAACGAAACCCGCGCATACTACTGACCAGTGTTAACCCATCGATCTTAATACTTTCCCAACGACAGCACTGTATATACCTGACTCTCTCGTAATAGCTGACTACCTCCGTTTCAGAGAGGATTTACGATCAGCCAGAGTCGGTACTTAACCCCTCCGCAAGAAGCCCTGGCGCGCTGCCGCCCGGGAAAGTGTTAAAGACCAAAGGGCCTCTTTGAAAGCAGAAAACGCACATCGCATTTGTTTCCGCATCAGCCAGAATGATGCAGCAATAACCGAACACCACACACAATAATACCAACAACAACAGTATGGAGTACCATATACGTGTACGCAACCCTCGAAAAACGGCTCAGGTATATGGACACATGTGCATTCTTGACCTTGAGCAGAAAACGCACCTCGCATTAGTTCCCGCATCAGACAGAATGATGCATCAATAACCGAACACCACACACAATAATACCAACAACAACAGTATGGAGTACCACATACGTGTACGCAACCCTCGAAAAACGGCCCAGGTATATGGACACATGTGCATTCTTGACCTTGAGCAGAAAACGCACCTCGCATTAGTTCCCGCATCAAACAGAATGATGCATCAATAATCGAACACCACACACAATAATACCAACGACAACAGTATGGAGTACCACCTACGTGTACGCAACCCTCGAAAAACGGCCCAGGTATATGGACAAATGTGCATTCTTGACCTTGAGCCGAAAACGCACCTCGCATTAGTTCCCGCATCAAACAGAATGAGGCATCAATAATCGAACGACACACACAATAATACCAACAACAACAGTATGGAGTACCACCTACGTGTACGCAACCCTCGAAAAACTGCCCAAGTATATGGACACATGCGCATTCTTGACCTTTGCAGGTGCAAATGAAACCCGCGCATACTACTGACCAGTGTTAACCCATCGATCTTAATACTTTCCCAACGACAGCACTGTATATACCTGACTCTCTCGTAATAGCTAATTACCTCCGTTTCAGAGAGGATTTACGATCAACCAGAGTCGGTACTTAACCCCTCCGCAAGAAGCCCTGGCGCGCTGCCGCCCGGGAAAGTGTTAAAGACCAAAAGGCCTCTTTGAAAGCAGAAAACGCACATCGCATTTGTTTCCGCATCAGCCAGAATGATGCAGCAATAACCGAACACCACACACAATAATACCAACAACAACAGTATGGAGTACCATATACGTGTACGCAACCCTCGAAAAACGGCTCAGGTATATGGACACATGTGCATTCTTGACCTTGAGCAGAAAACGCACCTCGCATTAGTTCCCGCATCAAACAGAATGATGCATCAATAATCGAACACCACACACAATAATACCAACGACAACAGTATGGAGTACCACCTTCGTGTACGCAACCCTCGAAAAACGGCCCAGGTATATGGACAAATGTGCATTCTTGACCTTGAGCCGAAAACGCACCTCGCATTAGTTCCCGCATCAAACAGAATGAGGCATCAATAATCGAACGACACACACAATAATACCAACAACAACAGTATGGAGTACCACCTACGTGTACGCAACCCTCGAAAAACTGCCCAAGTATATGGACACATGCGCATTCTTGACCTTTGCAGGTGCAAATGAAACCCGCGCATACTACTGACCAGTGTTAACCCATCGATCTTAATACTTTCCCAACGACAGCACTGTATATACCTGACTCTCTCGTAATAGCTAATTACCTCCGTTTCAGAGAGGATTTACGATCAACCAGAGTCGGTACTTAACCCCTCCGCAAGAAGCCCTGGCGCGCTGCCGCCCGGGAAAGTGTTAAAGACCAAAAGGCCTCTTTGAAAGCAGAAAACGCACATCGCATTTGTTTCCGCATCAGCCAGAATGATGCAGCAATAACCGAACACCACACACAATAATACCAACAACAACAGTATGGAGTACCATATACGTGTACGCAACCCTCGAAAAACGGCTCAGGTATATGGACACATGTGCATTCTTGACCTTGAGCAGAAAACGCACCTCGCATTAGTTCCCGCATCAAACAGAATGATGCATCAATAATCGAACACCACACACAATAATACCAACGACAACAGTATGGAGTACCACCTACGTGTACGCAACCCTCGAAAAACGGCCCAGGTATATGGACAAATGTGCATTCTTGACCTTGAGCCGAAAACGCACCTCGCATTAGTTCCCGCATCAAACAGAATGAGGCATCAATAATCGAACGACACACACAATAATACCAACAACAACAGTATGGAGTACCACCTACGTGTACGCAACCCTCGAAAAACTGCCCAAGTATATGGACACATGCGCATTCTTGACCTTTGCAGGTGCAAATGAAACCCGCGCA
Source organism: Othius punctulatus (assembly GCA_951805005.1). Taxonomy (NCBI): domain Eukaryota; kingdom Metazoa; phylum Arthropoda; class Insecta; order Coleoptera; family Staphylinidae; genus Othius; species Othius punctulatus. The sequence continues at coordinate 18,504,858 of OX638141.1, forward strand.
TACTACTGACCAGTGTTAACCCATCGATCTTAATACTTTCCCAACGACAGCACTGTATATACCTGACTCTCTCGTAATAGCTGATTACCTCCGTTTCAGAGAGGATTTACGATCAACCAGAGTCGGTACTTAACCCCTCCGCAAGAAGCCCTGGCGCGCTGCCGCCCGGGAAAGTGTTAAAGACCAAAAGGCCTCTTTGAAAGCAGAAAACGCACATCGCATTTGTTTCCGCATCAGCCAGAATGATGCAACAATAACCGAACAACACACACAATAATACCAACAACAACAGTATGGAGTACCACCTACGTGTACGCAACCCTCGAAAAACGGCCCAGGTATATGGACAAATGTGCATTCTTGACCTTGAGCAGAAAACGCACCTTGCATTAGTTCCCGCATCAGACAGAATGATGCATCAATAACCGAACACCACATACAATAATACCAACAACAACCGTATGGAGTACCACCTACGTGTATGCAACGCTCGAAAAACGGCCCAGATATATGGACACATGTGAATTCTTGACCTTGAGCAGAACACGCACCTTGCATTAGATCCCGCATCAAACAGAATGATGCATCAATAATCGAGCACCATACACAATAATACCAACAACATCAGTATGGAGTACCTCCTATGTGTACGCAACCCTCGAAAAACGGCCCAGGTATATGGACAAATGTGCATTCTTGACCTTGAGCAGAAAACGCACCTTGCATTAGTTCCCGCATCAGACAGAATGATGCATCAATAACCGAACACCACACACAATAATACCAACAACAACAATATGGAGTACCCCATTCGTGTACGCAACCCTCGAAAACGGCCCAAGTATATGGACACATGTGAATTCTTGACCTTGAGTAGAACACGCACCACGCATTAGTTCCCGCATCAAACAGAATGATGCATCAATAATCGAACACCACACACAATAATACCAACAACAACCGTATGGAGTACCACCTACGTGTATGCAACCCTCGAAAAGCGGCCCTGGTATATGGACAAATGTGAATTCTTGACCTTGAGCAGAACACGCACCTTGCATTAGTTCCCGCATCAAACAGAATGATGCATCAATAATCGAACACCACACACAATAATACCAACAACAACAGTAAGGAGTACCACCTACGTGTATGCAACGCTCGAAAAACGGCCCAGGTATATGGACACATGTGAATTCTTGACCTTGAGCAGAACACGCACCTTGCATTAGTTCCCGCATCAGACAGAATGATGCATCAATAACCGAACACCACATTCAATAATACCAACAACAGCAATATGGAGTACCCCATTCGTGTATGCAACCCTCGAAAAACGGCCCAGGTATATGGACAAATGTGCATTCTTGACCTTGAACAGAAAACGCACCTTGCATTAGTTCCCGCATCAGACAGAATGATGCATCAATAACCGAACACCACATTCAATAATACCAACAACAGCAATATGGAGTACCCCATTCGTGTATGCAACCCTCGAAAAACGGCCCAGGTATATGGACAAATGTGCATTCTTGACCTTGAGCAGAAAACGCACCTTGCATTAGTTCCCGCATCAGACAGAATGATGCATCAATAACCGAACACCACATTCAATAATACCAACAACAGCAATATGGAGTACCCCATTCGTGTATGCAACCCTCGAAAAACGGCCCAGGTATATGGACACATGTGAATTCTTGACCTTGAGCAGAACACGCACCTTGCATTAGTTCCCGCATCAGACAGAATGATGCATCAATAACCGAACACCACATTCAATAATACCAACAACAGCAATATGGAGTACCCCATTCGTGTATGCAACCCTCGAAAAACGGCCCAGGTATATGGACAAATGTGCATTCTTGCCTTGAGCAGAAAACGCACCTTGCATTAGTTCCCGCATCAGACAGAATGATGCATCAATAACCGAACACCACATTCAATAATACCAACAACAGCAATATGGAGTACCCCATTCGTGTATGCAACCCTCGAAAAACGGCCCAGGTATATGGACAAATGTGCATTCTTGACCTTGAGCAGAAAACGCACCTTGCATTAGTTCCCGCATCAGACAGAATGATGCATCAATAACCGAACACCACATTCAATAATACCAACAACAGCAATATGGAGTACCCCATTCGTGTATGCAACCCTCGAAAAACGGCCCAGGTATATGGACACATGTGAATTCTTGACCTTGAGCAGAACACGCACCTTGCATTAGTTCCCGCATCAAACAGAATGATGCATCAATAATCGAGCACCACACACAATAATACCAACAACATCAGTAAGGAGTACCTCCTATGTGTACGCAACCCTCGAAAAACGGCCCAGGTATATGGACAAATGTGCATTCTTGACCTTGAGCAGAAAACGCACCTTGCATTAGTTCCCGCATCAGACAGATTGATGCATCAATAACCGAACACCACACACAATAATACCAACAACAACCGTATGCAGTACCACCTACGTGTATGCAACGCTCGAAAAACGGCCCAGGTATATGGACACATGTGAATTCTTGACCTTGAGCAGAACACGCACCTTGCATTAGTTCCGCATCAAACAGAATGATGCATCAATATTCGAGCACCACACACAATAATACCAACTACATCAGTATGGAGTACCTCCTATGTGTACGCAACCCTCGAAAAACGGCCCAGGTATATGGACAAATGTGCATTCTTGACCTTGAGCAGAAAACGCACCTTGCATTAGTTCCCGCATCAGACAGAATGATGCATCAATAACCGGACACCACATACAATAATACCAACAACAACCGTATGGAGTACCACCTACGTGTATGCAACGCTCGAAAAACGGCCCAGGTATATGGACACATGTTAATTCTTGACCTTTGCAGGTGCAAATGAAACCCGCGCATACTACTGACCAGTGTTAACCCATCGATCTTAATACTTTCCCAACGACAGCACTGTATATACCTGACTCTCTCGTAATAGCTGACTACCTCCGTTTCAGAGAGGATTTACGATCAGCCAGAGTCGGTACTTAATCCCTCCGCAAGAAGCCCTGGCGCGCTGCCGCCCGGGAAAGTATTAAAGACCAAAGGGCCTCTTTGAAAGCAGAAAACGCACATCGCATTTGTTTCCGCATCAGCCAGAATGATGCAACAATAACCGAACAACACCCACAATAATACCAACAACATCAGTATGGAGTACCTCCTATGTGTACGCAACCCTCGAAAAACGGCCCAGGTATATGGACAAATGTGCATTCTTGACCTTGAGCAGAAAACTCACCTTGCATTAGTTCCCGCATCAGACAGAATGATGCATCAATAACCGAACACCACATACAATAATACCAACAACAACCGTATGGAGTACCACCTACGTGTATGCAACGCTCGAAAAACGGCCCAGGTATATGGACACATGTTAATTCTTGACCTTGAGCAGAACACGCACCTTGCATTAGTTCCCGCATCAGACAGAATGATGCATCAATAACCGAACACCACATACAATAATACCAACAACAACCGTATGGAGTACCACCTACGTGTATGCAACGCTCGAAAAACGGCCCAGGTATATGGACACATGTTAATTCTTGACCTTGAGCAGAACACGCACCTTGCATTAGTTCCCGCATCAGACAGAATGATGCATCAATAACCGAACACCACACACAATAATACCAACAACAACAATATGGAGTACCACATTCGTGTATGCAACCCTCGAAAAACGGCCCAGGTATATGGACACATGCGCATTCTTGACCTTGAGCAGAAAACGCACCTCGCATTAGTTCCCGCATCAAATAGAATGATACATCAATAATCGAACACCACACACAATAATACCAACAACAACAGTATGGAGTACCACATACGTGTACGCAACCCTCGAAAAACGGCCCAGGTATATGGACATATGTGCATTCTTGACCTTGAGCAGAAAACGCACCTTGCATTAGTTCCCGCATCAGACAGAATGATGCATCAATAACCGAACACCACACACAATAATACCAACAACAACAGTATGGAGTACCATATACGTGTACGCAACCCTCGAAAAACGGCCCAGGTATATGGACACAGGTGCATTCTTGACCTTGAGCAGAAAACGCACCTCGCATTAGTTCCCGCATCAGACAGAATGATGCATCAATAATCGAACACCACACACAATAATACCAACGACAACAGTATGGAGTACTACTTACGTGTACGCAACCCTCGAAAAACGGCCCATGTACATGGACAAATGTGCATTCTTGACCTTGAGCAGAAAACGCACCTTGCATTAGTTCCCGCATCAAACAGAATGATGCATCAATAATCGAACACCACACACAATAATACCAACAACAACAGTATGGAGTACCACCTACGTGTACGCAACCCTCGAAAAACGGCCCAGGTATATGGACACAGGTGCATTCTTGACCTTGAGCAGAAAACGCACCTTGCATTAGTTCCCGCATCAAACAGAATGATGCATCAATAATCGAACACCACACACAATAATACCAACAACAACAGTATGGAGTACCACCTACGTGTACGCAACCCTCGAAAAACGGCCCAGGTATATGGACACAGGTGCATTCTTGACCTTGAGCAGAAAACGCACCTTGCATTAGTTCCCGCATCAAACAGAATGATGCATCAATAATCGAACACCACACACAATAATACCAACAACAACAGTATGGAGTACCACCTACGTGTACGCAACCCTCGAAAAACGGCCCAGGTATATGGACAAATGTGCATTCTTGACCTTGAGCAGAAAACGCACCTTGCATTAGTTCCCGCATCAAACAGAATGATGCATCAATAATCGAACACCACACACAATAATACCAACAACAACAGTATGGAGTACCACCTACGTGTACGCAACCCTCGAAAAACGGCCCAGGTATATGGACACAGGTGCATTCTTGACCTTGAGCAGAAAACGCACCTTGCATTAGTTCCCGCATCAAACAGAATGATGCATCAATAATCGAACACCACACACAATAATACCAACAACAACAGTATGGAGTACCACCTACGTGTACGCAACCCTCGAAAAACGGCCCAGGTATATGGACACAGGTGCATTCTTGACCTTGAGCAGAAAACGCACCTTGCATTAGTTCCCGCATCAAACAGAATGATGCATCAATAATCGAACACCACACACAATAATACCAACAACAACAGTATGGAGTACCACCTACGTGTACGCAACCCTCGAAAAACGGCCCAGGTATATGGACACAGGTGCATTCTTGACCTTGAGCAGAAAACGCACCTTGCATTAGTTCCCGCATCAAACAGAATGATGCATCAATAATCGAACACCACACACAATAATACCAACAACAACAGTATGGAGTACCACCTACGTGTACGCAACCCTCGAAAAACGGCCCAGGTATATGGACACAGGTGCATTCTTGACCTTGAGCAGAAAACGCACCTTGCATTAGTTCCCGCATCAAACAGAATGATGCATCAATAATCGAACACCACACACAATAATACCAACAACAACAGTATGGAGTACCACCTACGTGTACGCAACCCTCGAAAAACGGCCCAGGTATATGGACAAATGTGCATTCTTGACCTTGAGCAGAAAACGCACCTCGCATTAGTTCCCGCATCAAATAGAATGATGCATCAATAATCGAGCACCACACATATAATGAAACTTTTTATAATATACCATCAAAATATCAAAAGATTTTAAAAGTTCAGCATTTCAATCAATTAATTTTGCACATGGTAGTAAGATAGCTTCCTTTTGATACTTTGGATATTTTGATTATAATTTTAAATCTTTAAATCTTTTATATCTTTCTTTTTAAATGCTTACATTTTGATTATATGGTTAAGTCTTCTGTGACTTCAAAAATGTTCTTTTTTGTAATGTTATAAAAAAATAAGTTTTTAAAGTTTTTGGGTAAAAGTTTTAGTTTTCTTTTTACATCTAGTGTAAAGTTCGAAATTTCTAAATCTGCCAACGTTGTTGGTATTGTGGTTGAAATTCTGAACATTTTAACTCTTTTTATTGCACATTCTAAACATTTTCATTATACATTTCCATGTAACTTTTAATTTTTGTTTAAATTTTGTGACATTAGGTATAACTTACATACGATGTCTATGCATTTTTGTCTTACCCAAGTCGTTATGGAGTTCCTGATAAAACAAAAATTATAAAAAATTTACACAAACATGGTTCGTCGTGGTCTCCTAAAATAAAATACGTACATTTTCTATCACTTCCCCTTCTACCGGAAGTGGCCATCAACTTTGTTATTTTAACTGGAATACCCTGTATATTTTTGCATATTTAGATTGCTCGTTCAATTCTGAACATATTTTATTGCGCCTATAGAGCACTTAACTTTACTAGTTTTTGTGGAAAACAATAATTTCCAAAATTTTTGCTTCAAATAGAAAGATTCATAATTTCTCTTTTGAATGAGATAGAGACTTAAACTTTTTTGCATATTGTAATAGAAATATGGCTCTATCATTACAATAATGTTGTCCAATCAACAATGTAAGTTGCTTTTTAAGGATGAATAAACTAAACTAAACTAAACTATTCGTAATTCGTTACAATGTGTTGATATTTTACAAGTACTATTTAATATGTTCAATTAATTACAGGTAGGCTCATACAATAAATCCTAATAAACCAATAGCTATTATTGCATAAATTATTCCTAAAGATCCAAATGAGCACCCTTTTGATTTATGCTAGAGAGATACCGTTGGAAGTTTAATAGTCTAAATCAATCAACTTGGGTGCTCATTTGATTTATTTTCATTTCAAAATGTCATAGTTCATTTTTTTTAAGGAATGACATATATTAAAGGAATTTGTAAAATAACTGTCAAGTAACTCATTTTAGGGATAGGTTTGTCTTACATTTTTTTGTAGAAAATTGTTCTACCTATTGCTCCCTCATACAATAAAAATATGTCATTCCATTAAAAAAAAAAAAAATTAAATAAATAATTAATTAATGACATTATGAAGTGTACCTGTAAATAATTGAACTTACGATATAGTACTAGTAAAATATCAACACATACAAATTATTGCAATGATAGAGCCATGCTTCTGCTATAATATGCAAAAAAGTTTAAGTCTCTATCTTATTCACAAGAGAAATTATGAAAAAAATGTCTAATTGACGCAAACATTTTTTTTCCTCAAAAACTAGTAAATTTAATTTCTTTATAGGTTAAATGAAATATGTTCAGAATTAAAAGAGCAATCTGAATAAGAAAAATATACACGGTGTTCCATTTAAAATAACAAAGTTAATGGCCACTTCTGGTAGAAGCGGAACTGATAGATATATGTACGATAGAAATATTTTATTTTAACAGATCACGACGAACCATGTATGTGTGAATTTTTTCAAATTTTTATTTCATCAGAAACCCCTTAAACTTTTAACCAACGACTTGCTTAAGACATCCTGTATATTATACAATCGTTTCCTAGTAAGCTGTTCTTTAAAATAAATGCTGATTCTCCCTACTATTCTCCTCGAGTACTTGCTTTTGGGCTGTTTTCAGGCTAATAGTGTTGGGCGATTTTTGTCTGTTGTCTTTCTAGAACAGCACAACACTTATCTTCTTTTTGAAAGTTGCCAGGTTTGTTGATTTTATTCTTTTATATTTACTTTCTTTCAGGGGAAATATGGTTTCAATCGATTGTATTCGATAAATTATATTTTAGGGGTAATATATTACGTTAGAAGTGAGTAAGTAATATTACCAGAAGTACCAGGAATAAACGTATTTCAAATTGATTCAAATTAACTTGGTTAGATATGGATATCCCCAGAAAACGTGGGGAAAACATTGTAATGAAAAACGCGGTAAAATTACTTTCGGTAAACTGAAATCCTTGAGGGAATGTGATGCGAGTTAAACCAAGCGAATGAGATTTTTAACGATAATTGCGTCGCTCCGTAATTTTAAATTAATGCATTAAACAAGGTTAATTCGCTGTTGTAATATGCGCGGATCCGTGCTAGGAGTCAATTACGCAGCCCGACAAATGACCATGTTTAAACCTAATAATCTCGCCATCAAGCCAATGAACGCCAACATCGCGACATTAAGTACAAAAAGGCCCATTTGGAGCATTTCTCGAACAATTAACTCTTCAATCGGCCCCCCAGTAGGGTCGATTATCTCGGAACGGCGGCGGTGCGTGGGCGGTGGGGGCGGCCATAACGCCCCCCCGTAAAAGTGTTGAAGAGTGCAAGAAGGGCGCGCATAAAGGGCCGCGGACGCGGCGATAATCCCCGCAGTTACTGTAATTGTTATGGCCGCGATAAGTCCCAGGGCGAGGCCCTCAGGATTTCCGGGCCACGGTGGGCGGTGGGAATCGAACCGAGGGCCGTTAAAGATCCTCTCCGGGTGATTATACGGTTTTTATTTATCGTGGAGCAACGAGAAACGGCGCCCTCAAATTTTAATAACCCACAGGCAATGGTGGATCATGGGAGCTATTTACAAACGGTGTTTTATAACCATGGCCCCCACAAAGGGGGGACTGACAGGGCCCTAGCCTGGGTGCCCTGGTTTAGAGGGGCCCGTTGTTTGTCACTTTATATGCACATGAGACTGAGGGAGCATACTTTATCTTGAGTCATTGTTGTTCTAGATTTATTTTTTATCCTCTTCTGCTGAGAAAAGATCTTTCTTCGGACCAATTTGGAACCATCATACTAAGAATCAATCTCAGAAATGCTTATACATTAGGGAATGCTGATTGGACAAGATTGTTAAATATACAAATTCTGATGTGCCAGACTATCATGTTCCGCTGAACCACAGGCTTGACTATCTCTAACATATTGATGAAAATGCGCTTCACTTTTCCTACAAGATTCAAGTCCACATCTTCAGGATATGTTTGCCATAAAACACCAACTCCTTCACGAATCTCTTCTTCTGTAGCTTCTAATTTTGTTAAGAATGAAACTTTTTTGCAGCATCATTGTACACTTAGGCCCTCTGTGCCAGACTTGACTCTAATGCATCCATCACAGGTATAAACGTTTTGATTCTGAACTTGTCTCTTGGCTCAAGGTTCTCTAAATCATCATCTTCATCATCATTGATATGCCTTCTTGTATATCTGCTTTTCTTGTAATCAACATCGAGCAATCTTTCCTTTGTTTTTTTTTTCAAAATGATTGAACGTATCCCTAGAACGTTTAACAAAATCAAAAAGTGAAGCATTCAATTTCCTACATACATCTAGACTAATTTGGGGCTGATTGACTACTCTTGCGAAATTCATCCAGCAAGTAACTCCACAAATATAACATTATCATAAATTCAAACTCCTCCATTTTCTTCAAAAATTTTATTGCTTCATTTCTTGTTTCGCCTTTCTCTGTAGCATCAATATGCAGCTGATGCAATGTAGAACTTATTCCATCATACCAATCAAATATTGCACTTGTGGCCATTGAATGTGCTTCCCATCTAATCTTTTACAAAGACTTTGGAACTTTTGAATCTTGAAGAATGACAACAGAACTGCCTATCTATATGTAGATGAAGAAAATAAATTATATATTTCTTGTGCAATTCCAAAATAAGTTTACTGCATCTAAACAACAGTCAACTATTGCTCTACCAATAAGATTCAGGGAATGACCAGCACATGGAATATACCTAGCATACTTGTTAATCTTCAATACTATTTCTTGTATACTCTTGTATTTTCCAGACATATTGGCAGCATTATCATATGATTGGGCTCGACACTTATTTAAATCTATTTTGCACTCATTTGTTAGGTAGTTGTGCACCATCTTGGCCATACTTTCCTCTGTATTGCTACCCATCTCTAGGAAAGCTAGAAAACGATCAATAGGGAGCCCATCATCTGGCCAAACATACCTCACAATAGCAGTGAGCTGATCAATATGGGACCGGTCTGGAGTAGAATGTACACATAAACAAAATGTTGTAACATGTAACTTGGTTTGCAAAAAGCTTTTTTTGATTTTTCAAATGAGCCATTTGAGTGCTGACATTCTGACGGACCTTTTTCTACCCAGTATAAAATCTCATCTTTACTTAAATCACCCCAGAGCCCAACATTATTCTGTTTATTTTTTATGCTGAATCTTCTGTGCTTGTACTACTCTCTGGTTTATATATCTTAATATTTCTTGCTTCATTCGTTGAAGTAGATTCGATACAACTAGATGTACCAGGTTCTATATCAGGAATAGGATGAATATCCCGTGACTCACAGTGGTAGAGGTTTCTGGTTCAGGCTGATTATCATCTTTGTTAAGAAACTGTCTAATTATGTTAACTTACAAAGCTCCTCTTCAGCTCTCTGCTTCTTTTTCCTCTTTCAAGCTCCACTTTTATAACTTCTGGTTGACATCGTACAAACTGTGGGTAGAATATTTAATATACTATTAACATACATTTAAAAGTAATATAATGCATGACATATTTTTTTAATTGGAAATGATTGACAAACTCATAAATACTTATTTATGGACAGGTACAATGAATTAAACTATCTCGTTCAGAGTTCAAACTCAAACTGATTTATTTCCATTCAATCGACGAAACCTGGCATGGTTATAAAAACTAAGTCACCTTGCCGAATACAGTGTATGTGCTTGGATAATATATCTCACATTGTCACACTAAAGATCCTGCAATTCATCAAGATTGAGTCTCTTACTTTATGTGCCATAATTTGGATAAATTCATCACATATTGTTTTAGAAAGATAAGATATGATACCTGATCCTTTATTTCCAAAGTTTTTTATATGGTTTGCTAGAAATGGATCAAATTTTGCTATAAGTTCAAGTAATCCAAGGAAATTGCCATTGTTAGGAGAACCAAATGTTTCCTTATCTCCTCTGAAAGGTAAACTACGCCCTGCCATAGTAATTATGACTGCCACAACTCGTTCATGGAAGAGATTTTATAGCTATTTACATGTTTGCACTGGGACATCAAAAGTAGACAAAGTTTGGCAGTATCTATTATAAAAATGATAGGTTTTCACAGCTGAAGCTAAGAATTTTACTATTTTGACAGTTGCAATTGAAAATTTGACAGATTTCGACAGTTTTAATTGAGAATTTGACGTATGTAAACTGTTGCAATTAAAAATCTGATAGCTGTTTACATTTTAAAACTGTGATATCAAAAATTGACAAAATTTAACTGATTTAGGAAGTATCTATTGAAAAAATGACAGATTTTCACAGCAGAAGCTTTGAATTTTATAGATTTTGAATGTCTCAGTCGGGAATTGTACCCATTTATAAATTTGTTAAAAATTTAACAAATTTTAACAACTATAATTGTAAATTTGGCAGACTTCGACGGTTTTTAATTAAATTTGACATACAGGGTGGTTCACAAGGTGGGGTGCAAACATTTAGGTGTAATTGGTGATATTAAAATGCCAATTCCGTCATAACATATTAGCATTTGTTTAACTTATTTTGTGATATGACTTGATTTAATAGAACTATAATAGCATCCTACATCTCACCCTTAAGTTTGGACCTTACCTTTTGAATCCTTGTAGATCCGTAAACGGGTTTATGCAGCGATTGTCACTTTGCAGTACTCATCGCTTTGTATAAATATAATAGAACAAATTGATATTTTAAATTTCGCTTTTTTAAACTCCTTGTTTATTTAGTGATTCTTTCATTGAAAATAGCTGTAACTCATATATTTATTTTGAAACTGTCGTTCGCGTTCGCAAAAATTCCTAACTGTTCTTCGTCTTATTATTTGTTCAATTAGCCATTTTGCACCAATTTTCAAATTCGTTCTTATTTACATTTGAAATTTCCGAATTCGTTAATTTTTAATCCATTCAGCAAGTACTACCAAATTTTTTGTGATTTCACATGCAAATATAACCGCGATGACACTGATTTTCGTGTTAAAAATTACCTCAAAACGAAGATCAGAGTGATTTTTGTATGATGTGTTTGCGAGGTCGTAAGGGCGTGAGGTCGTCCAGCACTTCTTCGTGTATGTGCCAAACTGGCGTCGTTTGTTATGATTATTGAAGACTTTTCGTTTTGCACGGCGTCGCGAAGATGAAATATTAATAGAACGGCGGCGGCATTAAATTGGGGGAGAGGTGCCAGCCGGACGTATTTATCGTCCGAAGTGAAGGAACACTTTAAAATTATTAACGGCCGTTCCGTGTATTTCCGCGGATAAAAACGGGCGGCAGACGCCGTAATTGAAAACACTAAGTCGTTAAAGTGAGAAAGCGCCTCACGTGGCAATTAAATTCGCCACATAATCGCCCCCGTCAAGACCGGAAACGATCGGAGGCGAAGGCGCGGATTATTTGCCGGTAAAACGAACGTGGAATTGCCCCGAAAGTAAAACACCGACAGAAATGGGGGCCCATCAAAAATCGCACGTGTGGGTCCGCGGGCTGTGCCGAGAAGCGGGAAATTGGGGGGGCCCAAGCGTGGGAAACTTAAGCTGATGCCCGTGCTTAACTCAGGGCGGAAATTTAGGGCCCGCGATTTTAATTGCGATCAAGTTGTAATTGCAATTTGAATGCACTGCCGTTTCCCACTTCACGGTTAACGGGAATTAATTAAAACTAGTTTAACGACGCGGAATACTGCTACATTTTAATTTCGTTCGACCCGAGAGGGACGACAAATTGGGCCAAGTCGGGAATGGCCGTTCACTGGAAAAATTACGACGGCGGCTATGATTTAATCAAACCGGCGGAAAGTTTTACTACATTTTACTTCGTTACGATTTGCGAAATCCAGCAAAGTTAAGCATCGAACAAATAATGGATTTTACTCTATCGGAAACAATCCATTACAAATTTAACGCTTCTACAGGGTAATTCGTATTGTAAAATCGAATCATGCAGGCTGTACACATGTAAAAATTTTGAAGTGTTTACCTTATTTCATTCAATTTCATTATCAGTTTTCAACGATCAGTTAACCTAAGTACAGCCAGTAATAAACCAAACAACAAGCTAAAACAAGAACAATAAGAAAAAACTAGTACTACTACTACTACTAGTACAATTTGATTATCAATTTTCAATGATCAGGTAACCTAACCTAACTAAGTACAACTACTAAAAAACAAAACAACAAGTAAAAACAAGAACAACAAGTAAAACTAGTAGTAGTAGTAAAACATTTGTAAGATCTTGTAGCAATAAGTCTTTGCGTTTCCGTTTCCGAATTAGGATTAACGAATCTCGCATATCAATTTGCAACATCTTGTTAATGACATTTCTGTTTTCTAGGCCAAAGAGTGGTTCCATGCTCCTATACAGCCGGAAAAAGGTGCGCTACCGCAGAGATGGCTACTGCTGGAAGAAAAGAAAAGACGGAAAGACCACCAGGGAAGACCACATGAAACTGAAAGTGCAGGGAACGGAGGTAAGCAGTTTTGAATTTCTTTTATGAACGTAATCACCAAGAATTGGTGATTGAAAACATTTCTGTGTATCTGTGCCATGTTTTGGACCAAACATTTAAAAAAAAAAATGCAAATAGTATTTTACAATATAAGCCGGGTAAGAGGGTTTTTACTGGTGATACAAGGGAATAACTGACAAGCCGCATTCGAGTCTGACACTTAAGTAATCTGTTTAAGTAATTAAGCCTGTCATTTAAGTAATAAGCACATCCACAAGATAGCTCTTCCAGTTAACTTTTTTCTTTTGGAAACTTTTTCGAAATGTGATGTTGTTTTAAAACAACTGAATTCAAAATTTTATTAGTTGTCGTAATTAGATTTTGACTGACAGAATATTAAATTTCTTATGTCATTTAATAAAATTTAACTTTAAATAAGATTTTGTGTGTTGCATTGTATTAATTTATATAAAATGGAAACACAAGAAATCTTCAAAGAAGCATTGAATACTTTGTAGAAGGGTTGGAATAAATAATGATTTTTTAAAAATAAATCACAAATCAATGGTTTTTAACAATCATAAAAATTGTGATTTTTTGATTTTTTTATATTTAGATAGATATATATTTATTTACCATTTAAGCCACATTACAATAATACTAATAGCACAGTCAACAGTCATCTCGTGGATATGATCGTCAATGTTTTCTGATCAAGATTTGTGATCAGTTTTTGCTAGGGTAGATAAGATTTAAATCAATTGCTTTACATCACGATTTAAATCATACGATTTTTTGAAATACATCATTTATTTTACTTCATACAGTGATGCATGCTCAAGTTTTGTTTCAAGATAGCCGCTCTTCATCTTGAAAAAAAACCGTTATCTTCGATATGTCGCCTCCTATTGGTCGAATTTTATTATGATGTTATAAGATGTTGCATATATTTCTATTTATTGCTAGTTTGTCTGGCTTTCTTTATGTGTTTCCTGTAGAGCTGTACACAGCTTTATTTTATATAGTGTATTTTTAAATAAGTTAAATAAGTGACAAATATTTTAATAAAAACTTCTGTGATACACAATTGTTGAACACAAATGTAAGAACTGCTGGTACTTAAAATGTGTAATTTCACTTGTGTAAAACTTTAATGTTACTTAACACCAATAAAATACTTTACTTTACTTTACTTATAATTTTGGTTTTGTAGCGGGAAATATTACCTGCAACTTTTATTTCAAACATTTTTCATTAGTTATCAAGGAAACAAAAACAGAACAAAGGTTGAGTAAAAAACTTCTTATTAAAATAGAGTTAGGAAGGTTTTAAAATAAAAATTTGAAGAAAAAAACGAGGTATCGGGATATAATCGGGGTAATCTTGTATGAATTGGAACTGATTTGGGGGGCGTTAACTTCAATTTTCGCAAAAACACTAAGAACCACCAATAAGATATTAAGAACTATAGTAAGGTAGCATATAAGTTATCCTCAACTGTGAAACAACCTGCCTTCGATTTTATTACAATTTTCAAATATTTGATTCTATTTTCCGTATTATTTGATACCATTTTGATACCAGTCAGTTTTTAAATTTATGTGAAAGTGGAATTTTTAGAATTATTTTAACAGATGGTGGATGCGAGGGCAGTGCACATTAATGAAGTTTGTGTGTGTATTTTAAAAATCGAGCTCAAAAATCCAAACCTAAACTAATCTAACCTAATCTTAAAAAGTTCACAACAAAATGTCGGAAATGTGATTTTGTGTCAGAATCAATGTCAGAATATTGAAGTATCTACAAACTGTTTATTTTTCTACTCACATATGTGAAAATATCAATTTTTCCACGGCTTACTAGACATTAAAATGATATTTTTCTACTGTAGAGATGAAGATAAAAATGTAAAATTTAATAAACATTTAAATAGAAAGATGCATTTATTGCTATCGAAACGACTTTACAAACAATAATTTCAGTAATTTGCATTGTGACAGTTCATTTTGAAATAAATTGAACATGAAAGTTTTGAACTTGAAAGTTCTCTAATATATAAAAGTAGTATTTTAGAAACTGCAATATCGTGGAAAAAATAACATTTCCTGCTTGAGAAGAAATACGTTTTTTCGTTCGTGAACTTGCTCCACTTAAAAAAACGGTATTTTCGTCTCTTATTGCAAACTATACTATTTTCTACGCAAACAAAAATTCTGAAAAAATTGTGTCTATGATGTGACGTTATTTTTTATAAAACTTAACTTAGAGTATCTCTGTACTCTTGAGAATGGTCGTGAGGCCGAAACAATTGTAGAGGTTTATTCTATGAATACAGTGAAACTTTAACCAAGAGTTTGATTTAACCTAAGAATAGTTATTACTTGAATAATATTTTCTTATTACATTCAAAAAATTTTTTTTCATTATTTTCACTGTGGCTTCTTTAGGTGAAGAATCTTGATATTGATAAAATTACGTTGATTTCTAGACTGTTGGCAAATATCAAGATTCTTACTTGAAGAAGTGTGGCGAAACATTGTAGTGAAAATAAAAAATAAATACATTTTTTAACTAATAAGAAGATATTATTAAAGTAATGGCTTTTAAAAAATTAACGGCCAAATCTATTAATTTGGAGAAGAGTTTATAAAACAAATAATTTAGCAGATTAAAGGTTAAAAAAAATATATTTTCCTTCAAACGTCACAAACGTGACACGTTGTGTCCTTGGATACGTTCTCCTAGGAGAAAAAGTGTTTACTTTGTTTACCGGCGGAGAAAAAGTAAGAAATACTCACAACTATAGCATCCTTCTATAGCAGCTTGTGCTATTTGAGTAATTTTAGCTGGTTCGTGGGGTGTGCACTCCATAATAACACAGTTTTGAACAACTAAAAACTGTAAATAACAATTTATAATTGTTCTGTTTATTACAAATTCATCCATAGCAACCACAGCTGGCATTATGCTCGTTTTGTATTTTTCACCTTATTTCTTTAATATATTTTTGAAGAAAAATATTCTTGCGTTTATAGAAGAAGTAACATGTTTTATTTGGAGAAAACGCAACTTTGTGTGCTTCGTCTGTATTTGCCGGCCTCACAAGTTCGGCCGTCAAACTTACAGACTCACCACACAAAGTGTAACTTTTTCTCCTAATAAAACAATATACTATTATCTGAAGTTTTCAGGAATATAAGTTTTCCTGATAGAGTTTTATAAAGATATATTTTTCTGTGCATGATATAATTATTATACTAAAATATTCGAAGTTTGAAATTTCAAATGGGTACCCTATTTTTTTACACATTCGGATTCTACGGAAAAAAAATCATAGGTTTTGGTCGAAACATTTTTTTTAATTGGAGATAGATGGCGCAGTAATCTGTCGGATATTTTGTAATCTTTTTACCAGATCTGTATAGAGTATGCCTAAAGATAAATCCTCTAAAATTTTGACAACTAGTATATCTCAAATAAGTGAGAAAGTCGAGATATCAACTTTCCGAGTTAATGTAGAAATAAGAGTTCATTTTGAAGCATGCTTCAATCAGCTGTAATTTTGAGTGTAGTCGTTTTCTATGATGACGACTGTACCTATACAAGCCGCAAAAACAAGTTTTTTGCGTATATTTCAAAACTTCAGATCACTGTCTTCTACCGTTTTTGGAATCAGAGATTTAATTGCATTATATTATTATGTATTCGAATTCGCAATTCGAATGAAATACATTTGATATTCTGGATTTAGATATACTGAGAATGTAAAAATTACAGTTTCGCCCTCTCTTACTAAAAAATTGAACAGAGCAATGGCGCCAAATAGTCGTTTATTTTATTTCATTTTCCCATTCTCGCCGGAAATATTAGATTGATCGAAATCTGGAAGCGATTGCGAGGACTGCAGTAATGATCAAAATTAAACGCCATTTGCCGGCGTTTCTCGCCGCATCGGCCAAACATGGTGACCGATAAAATTGCTTCTGCACCGTCATTACAGACATTACTTTCCGCCACGGGCAGGGCTGCAACTGAATTGCAGATATCTTCGGGATCTCGACAGCCGAAAACGGCGCGATTACGCGATTCACGCGACTGCAATCATGGAATCGCACGAACCGTGTCGGTCGTCCTTTGGCAGGATTTTCGTGGAACGATTTCCGGTGCGATTATAACATCAGTGCGCGCGTATATGAACACGGTATTGCGGTTTATTGGGCCGAAATAATAATTGCCTTGTACGCTTTAATTAATTCGCAGTGTTAATTGTGAACATGCGACGTAACAACGGGCAATACGTTAATGTGATTTTGACGACCCTAATCGTTTTACTGTCGGCGACGTGAAAATTGAATGAAAAAACGAGGGGCGAAAACAAAAAAAGTGGGGCGCAAAAAGATTTCTGATTAATGTATCGCGACACATTCGTGTAATATATTCATGCAGTTTTAATAATCCGAGGCGTGGGGCGCGAAAATGATGAATTGCTTTCATTAAAAAACACTTATAACACCTATTAGGGGGGCGCTTTTTTCGCTGCGGGAATTAACGAGGCATAACAATTATACATTTTTCCCGTACGGATGTGTGTGTGCGCGCAATTTCGGCCCGCGCTCGCTAATTAAACCGTTTGGGCAGTGTAATTTTTCAACCGGCGCGTCCCAGGCACGCCCGGAAACGGCTAATTCGTTTTCAAATTTAATTAATCCGAAAATCGACCGGTCTTTTTGCGCCCCGCAAAAATAATCCCGTAATTTTAATTAAAGGCCCCCGAACGTTAATCCCTCGTAAAAAGTCTGGCCATGAATGCGGATTGGGGCGAAAAAAAACCGAAGAAAATCGCGTAATTAGCGACGATTCGTCAGCGCTGCAAAAAAATAACGCGAATTTGCCTGTCATCAGCAGAAAAAAGACCAGCAAACTCCTGCGCCGCAGTAAAAAAATGACCGCCGGACGAAAATAGCCCATGAAATTTTAATATTTGCAAATGAGCGCTGTGGGGACAAACGGGGCTCTCCAGTTGCACGTCAATTTGCCAGTAATTCGACGCCCTTTTTCTGTCGGACTGACGATTTAATGACGGCAAAGTGCCGCGCGCGAATTTAAATGCGCCGCAATTAAACACGTAATTGATGACCGGTGATAATTCCGCGAGTCGCCTTTTCACGTGTATGGGAGTTAAGGAAAAGAAATGAAAGCCCCCTTTGATTTATGTACGCTTTAATGGCAACCCAGTGTTTAGTCGATTCAAATCAACGCTGAAATTGCCTAGCACGTGTCGCCTAATAATAAAAAGTAAAATAAATTTCGCCAGTCTCCGAAAGCATACAAATTAAAATTGGACGATCAAAGAGAAGCGTTAACTTCGCATTAAGTTAAATACGCTATACATTTTACTTCGCATGTATTTTTACATACACCTCAAATAGTGCGCCGAAATTATCACTACTATGAAGTAAGCCACTGAATATCCGTAAAATAAATTTAATAAAATAAAGGTTATTCTTGGTGCTGTATTTCTTAATAATGCAGAAAGAAAAGTCTTTTCTTTTCTTTAATCTTCAAAATTAATTCTTAAAACTTGAATTTTCGTTTGCGCAGAAATAGTATATTTTGCTATTTATTACTCTTTTGCTATTGCTATTGCTATTGCTGATGCTATTTGAAGAGATGAAAATACCGTCTTTTTCGTGAGTGGACAGTTGTTCACAAACTGCGTTACTGGTGAGTGGGGCAAGTTCATGAACGAAAAAAGCAGTTTTACTGCAGTTTATAAAATATTAGATATTAGAGAACTTTCAAGTTCACTTTAATGCAAAACGACCCCCCGCATTGCAAATTACTAAAATTAATGTTTGTAAAATCGTTTTCAAAGCAATAAATGCATTATTTTCATTAAATTTTACATTTTTATTTTCATCTCTTGATGTGATAATATTTTCATCTCTTGAGTAAACAAATATTACTTTAATATAGTGATAGTAAGCCGTGAAAAAATTGCTATTTTTTCATATACATATGAGTAGAAAAATAACTTTTCATAAATATCAAAATTAGTTTCTATATATTTCTATATTCTGACATTTTGAGGGCTTTATACAGGGTGAGTTTTTTCGGATGTTTAGTATGGGGATCTCTTAAACTAGCGGAGATAGAGGGACGATTAAATGGGGAAAGAATTGCAGTTTTACAATCTCAATTTCATGAGGTTTTTGTTTTTTGGAAAAATTGCATAGCTAACTAGATATCTCGAAAAAATATATGTTTTGTTATTTTGTTCGGTGCCTATAGCTCTGTTATTATTGACTTGTGTAAAGGAAAAAGTTATAGGTAATTATGTGCTAAATAATATAGTCTAACCGATTATTTTATTTAAGCCTTAATTTTTGAGTTATGATTATGACACAAACTTGTGTTTTTTCTAATGGAAACCATAGTCGGCCATGACTTTATAAAAAAGGCCTCTTTTCAACTATTCTAATGATATACCACTTGATATAGTTATTTTTATAAATAATTAAATTATGGTTATTTTTTCCGTTTCATTTTCGACTATTCAACTATCCAAGAATTAATCTATGGAAACAATTGATAAATGCGTTAAATAATAAAATTCAAGTTAGTTATTAAAATTTTTCTTTTGATTTTGAAATTATAAACATCATTATTTTGGTATAAAATGTTTATTTCGTTGGAGTTACAATTTTATATAAAAATAATTTCTGATAAAACAAAACTACATAAGTACAAAACTACGAAACAGGGATTGACAGACGATAAATTTAGAAACAATACAAGCATAATAGAACGTAACGTAAACGTAAAAATTAGTTCCAAAACATTGAGTTCCAATTTTAAAATATTATTAAAAAAAAGTCTGTAATTGCAAGATTTTTAAAAAGGTACATTCAGTTTCATTTAAGTATTAAAAATTCAAAGATTCGAAGATTAAGAGTTAAGTGTTGAGATAAGTTAGATTCAAATAGTTAAGAGATAAGTTGGTAATCTCATAATTTTAAAAATACATCAGAAGTTATACCAAATTTCCGCAATTCATTTTTTGTTTTAAATATTATTCCTAAGTTTTTGACCCTGAAACTTCAAAATTACATTTAATTTAAATTTTTAAATATTAACAAAACTTATATTAAAGTATACTAAGTATACCAAGTACAAAGATTTTGTCAATTATTTTGCTAGTTCTAGTTCTAAAGTGACAACAGTTTAAAAAAGCACAAAGTATCTTCTTAAATCCATAATTTGAAAATGTTGTAAAAGATTTTCCACACATATTATGATTAATTAATAAATTTTATTATCTAATGATAATGATAATAATAAATATAATTCTCATCTTTGGGATTGTCATCTTACAATCCCAAAAACCTGAAAACAACTATTTTTGTTTCTATTTTGTATTCAATAAATTCATGACATGATTGGTTTTCGAATCAAAAATGAAACTAAAAATGTGTCCTGTTTCTTTTGTTTTGAAACTATCGTAGGTATATATTTACTAAATTTAAAAAAGATAATGTCTGAAAACTGTTCATCAAACTTTTTATGTACTTTTTGAGAGGGTATCTTATTACGTTGTATTTTAGTAACGTATAAAGAATATTAAAAGAAAGTTGCATTTGAAACTTTTTCTTTTGAAAGTCAAGAGTATTGTATTTCTGGTAGTAATCAAACAATACAATGTAACGTAAACCTTATCAAAATTCCAAAAATACAGTAGTAAAGTCGAGATTAGAAAAAAATGTAGACGGTCATTTTTCAAACCTCGATTTGGCTACTGGATTTTGGTTATAAGGTCGATAACGTTTTACATTGTATTATTGGATTACTACGAGAATTACAATAATTTTAAAAATTCATCTGAAAAGTTTATTACAGACTAAAATCCAAAACTTCTAGACTACGATTCAAAGGCTTTTTGTATACAATAATAATAATAATAATAATAATAATAATAATAATAATAATGGTATAAGAATAATTCATTAAATTTTAAAATGTATCAGTAATTGGTACAAAATTTCCACAATAACAAGAAATTTTAAATATAAAAAATTAAGATTGCATACATATTTCAATTTTTTTTAATAAGAAATAGAAACAACTTTTTCTTATGAAAGTCAAGAGTATTGTATTTCTGGTAGTAATCCAATAATACAATATAAAACATTATCGAAATAATCAAAATCCAGTAACCAAATTAAGACTAGAAAAAATGTAGACAGTCATTTTTTATGATTTGTTATAATGACTATCTACATTTTTTCTAACCTCGATTTGGCTAGTGGATTTTGGTTATAAGGTCGATAACGTTTTACATTGTATTATTGGATTACTACCAGAATTGCAATAATTTGAAAAATTTATCTGAAAGGTTTATTACAGACTAAAATCCAAAATTTTAAGACAACGATTCAAAGGCTTTTTGTATATAATAATAATAATAATAATAATAATTGTATAAATATCATTCATTAGTTTTTTAAATGTACCGGAAATTAGTACAAAATTTACAATAAAAAAAAAAAGATTGCATAAATATTTCAAAAATTTATACTAATATAATATAGATCCTATTATTGCAATAGTTTGTCAATTGTTTTGCTTAATTTCCGCAAATTATATAAATTTACAATAAACACTACATTTTGTAACTTAAATACAAATTTTGAAAGATAAATAGGTACCAGTTTTATACTGTTATACTTGTCTAAACTTTATACTAATATAATGTAGATCCAATGATTGCAATAGTTTGTCAATTATTTTGCTTAGTTTCCGTAAATTATATAAATTTACAAAAAAACACTACAAATCTTATAACTTAAATCCAAATTTTGATAGATAAAGAGGTACCAGTAATCCAATATTTTAAAGATACGTAGATACCAATACTTAATCCAATAATTTAAAAAATATATTTATTTAAAAATATAAATAAAATGCAGAAATTGTACGTGTTTGCGTTATTTGCGTATATTTTCAAATTTATAAATTATATTTATTTATTAATTTAATATTTTTGGACTTCCATTAACATTTTTAATTGTCAAAAGAGGAATTTGCTATTTTTTTCATGTTCCTGAATAATATGTATCTTTAAACCATTGCAAAATGTCAACTGCTCAACTGAATTAACCAATATTAGCAGTTTTGGAGAAGTCACTGTCAAAATTTGTCATTATATCATGTTTTCTTACTTCCCAATTATACTGACATTGTTGATTATTAAAATTGGAAATACTTTTCTAAATTTCATTTACCATTAAATCTTGCTCGACTGTCTAAACCGGTATTGGCAGTTTTGGAGTAGCCACTGTCACAATTTGTCATTGTATCATGTTTTCCTTTATATTTTGTTAGCCAGTTAAAAATAATAGGAAATAACTAACAGAATTTCTCATAAGAATGGCATGCAATAACAAAATTGAAGGTTTTTAATATTATAAGCGATAATTATTTTCAAAATGTAATGATTTTGAACTCCCACTGAAATTTGTAATTGTCAAAAGTGTAATTAGCTAATCTTTTCATGTTTCTATATTATATTCATCAATAAATCTTTTTAAACTGTCAACTGCTTTACTGTATTAATCAGTACTAGCAGTTTTTGAGTAGTCACTGTCAAAATTTGTCATTATAACATGTTTTTTAGCTTCCCAGTTGTACTGACATTGTTGATTGTTGAAATTAGAAATACGTTTCTCAATTACATTTGACATTAAATCTTGCTCAACTCAATAAACCAGTACTGGCAGTTTTGGAGTAGCCACTGTCAAAATTTGTCAATATATCATGTTTTCCTTTATATTTTGTTAGCCAATTAAAAATAATAAGAAATAACTAACAGATTTTATCTTAAGAATGACATGTAATAACAAAACTGACGATTTTAAATATTATAAGCGAGAATTATTTTCAAAATTTAATATTTTTGGACTCCCATTAACATTTTTAATTGTCATACGTGGAATTTGCTAATCTTTTCATGTTTCTATATTACATTCATCTTTTAGTCTTTGGAACCTGTTAACTGCGTTACTGTATTAACCAGTACTAGAAGTTTTGGAGTAGTCACTGTTAAAATTTGTCATTAAATCATGTCTTTAACTTCCCAATTGTACTCACATTATTGAGTGCTAGAATTGGAAACACGTTTCAAAATTTCATTATCCATTAAATCTTGCTTAACTGTATTAATCGAATATTGCATACCAGCAGTTTGTGAGTAGTCACTGTCAGAATTTGTAATTATATCATGTTTTTTAGCTTCCTAATTCTAATGATATTGTTGATTAATGGTTCATTGTTCAAAATGTGTGATTATATCATGTTATTTACCTTCTTAATTGTACTAATATTGTTCATTGTTAAAATTGGAAATACGTTTTTAAATTACATTTACCATTAAATTTTTCTCAACTATATAAACCAGTATTGGCAGTTTTGCAGTAGCCAATGTTAATATATCATGACAATCACGATTACAAAACTTTAAATCCTAAAAGCCTTCCAAATTTGTTTTAATTTTATCGCATGAATGGCTTGTAGGCAATTACACTTGCTATAATTGGTTCTTTACTGTAGGCAAAATTTAATTTTAATTCATAGGAGTAATATGCGTTGATAGCGTTGATATTTTGTTATATTTTCTTATTTGCTTATTATGTTGTTTCATAAATGTTATAATGCAATAGATTATTGTTGAACTTTTTCCCAACTATGTGATGTGGAGAAAAACATTTGCAATATTAAACGTATTAAAGGTGCAAAATATCATAAGTCAATTAATTAATCATGTTTTTTTAAATTCCATAATATTTCAGCTTCAGTTTATTTCAAGACCTGGGGCGGTGTAATAACACTGAATCCCAATAACGTGGGTGTGATTTATGTTTACAGTGTAGTTCGTTACGTGGCTGGTTAATATTGAGATATACGTGCAATCAAGTCGCCTTCAATAATGGTAGGCTGATCGGAATTAAGTGATCCAGGCCCTATTCCAAACAGCGTGGGAGACGGGATTTCCCGCAATCTTCCCAGAACGAATTTCCCCAATTATATCCGCACGGGTGGCAAATGTCCACGGGCCGTGCCATTTAAATGCGTACACACAGGGAGAACCCGGGATTAATACGAATGCAAATGGCCTGTCGGCCGCCTCCCCCGGAAGCGGCAATTTGCGGACTGGCCCATTCGTCGCCCCCGGTCCGTGAAGATTATTCCCGACGAAACTTTAATCAAAGTGGCCGCGCGGACGGCCGCCCCCGCACGGGATCCATTGTCGCAACAATTGAATCTCGGCGTGAATTTTCCGGCCACCGGAAGCCGAACGAAAGGGAAACGCGCGAGGGGGCGGCGGGACGGAAAGTTATTAATTGCCCTTTTTACAAGTGCCCACCTTTCTGCCCGAGGAGGATCTTAATTAAATGCGCCTCTCTCGGGGGGTGGGAAAAAACGCCGCACGCTCAAAAAAAAGTTAATGCCCGCATTAATGCCGGCGGGTGGCGCGGGGGCGGCTTGCGGTTTTTTTAACGCGCGCTTAATGAATCGCCGCCGCCCCCGCAATAAATCACCGCGCTGGAAATCCTCCTGCATTAAATATCGGGCCGGCGCGAGATTTCGCCGGGGGGCGCTTAAAAATGTACCGAACCGTTAATATTTCACGGGGGCGCTTTCATCCCCGCCGAAGGGCGAGATGCATTTTGCATTGCCCGCCTCGTTTACGTGATCTATTTACACCCTTACCCAATGGGAATAACAATTTGCGTTCGCCGCCCGAAGAGGGGACCTCCTCGCACAGAAAGAAGCTCCAGGTCCGGCTCTCGGGGAAATAATGCAATTCGATTAGCCCCGGCTGTCTCGGGGATCCGACCTTTAGGGTCTCCGGGCGTAACGAGGACGTGAGGGGGCGAAGTAGGTCGATCGGAAAGGAATTCAGCACACGGATCAGTTAAATTGCCGTGTGGGCCCCCATCGGCCTGTGTGCCGCCTGTTTAGTTTTCGGACAAAGACTTCATTAATGATTCAAATTATAATGACCTTATCCTAGGGCGGCAAAATCCAGGGGCGGCAATTATTTGGTAAATTACCAAAGTCACAGGCCAACAATAAAAGAAAAAAAAATGACGAAAGATAAATGGTAACTCCAAGAAATGAAGCACCCAATGTGCCAATGTGCCAATGTGCATGTGCCAATTTTATGGTTAGATTTGTTAACTAGATTTAACGTATCAAGTAATAAGCTGCAATCATCTGAAATCGATCTATCAACCGTATCAGTATTGTACGGATATTTATCAGAATACATACAAAGTATAAGGAGAAAATTTGCCAGTTATGAAAATGGACAGTGACTGATACAAATAGCAAATAGCGAAACAAATAGCAAAAAGTGACGAAACATCCAGTCAGATGAAACCAGAGCAGGAGAAGTAGAATTGAGTGGCAAAGAAAATTTCGGCATCAATACTTACAATGATTGACAGATTAAGTAACGAAACGGAAAGAAGATCTAGTTAGATGAAACCAGAGCAGGAGAAGTAGAATTGAGTGGCAAAGAAAATTTCAGAATCAATACTACAATAATTGACAGATTAAGTAACGAAACGGAAAGAAGAAAAACTGTATGTGATGAGCTCAATTCCTTGTTAGGTTTTTTTTATTGCCTAAAACCTTGATAAAAAGGCACACAGTGAACAGCAGTAGGATGTTTTATACCTAATAATAGGCTGATTGGTAATTTGTATGATATTACTAACAACGTTTTTGTGAACCAGTATATCTGGGCCAAAAAACAATGTTGACATATACAACTATTTTATAAAGTTGAATGTCAGAACAAAATAGAAATCATTTGATCATTTTATAAACCACAAACATTCAAGATAACAATTTGAGCGAATTTGTCAATAATTTGCTCCACAGACTTATTTACTTTATGCTCATCAGTGCCAGATTTGATAATCTTGAATAAGGCGTTTTAAAACACTATACCATCTATCACAAGAACAAGACGTATTAGGTATAGTTAACGCATTTTTGTCAAAACTAGAAACATAATTTGATTTCTTTGAATTCTTGAAGAAGTTCTTTAAGTGTTTTTGGTTTAGAAATGTCGTTCAATTGCACGTATTTTTTGCAACTATATATTCTGCTGGTTTTAACTCTAAATCATTAAAATATTACTAAATACTAAATCATAAAAGAGTACCTTGTTTGGTTTTTTTATTGGTGCTGCCAAAAACTTTGATAAAAAGACACACAGTGAACATCAGTAGGATGTTTTATACCTAATAATAGGCTGATTGGTACTTTATATGATATTACTAACAAAGTTTTTGTGAACTAGTATATCTGGGCCAAAGAACAATGTTGACATATACAACTATTTTATAAAGTTGAATGTCCGAACAAAATAGAAATCATTTGATTATTTTACAAACCACAAACATTCAAGATAACAATTTGAGCGAATTTGTCAAAAATTTGCTCCACAGACTTTATTTATTTTATGCTCAACAGTGCCAGATTTGATAATCTTGAATAAGGCGTTATAAAAGACTAAACTATCTATCACAAGAACAAAACGTATTAGGTATAGTTAACGCATTTTGGTCAAAAATAGAAACATAATTTGATTTCTTTGAATTCCTGAAGAAGTTCTTTAAGTGCTTTTGGTTTAGAAATGTCATTCAATTACACGTATTTTTTACAACTATATATTCTGCTGGTTTTAACCCTAAATCATTAAAATATTACTAAATACTCAATCATAAGAGAGTACTAAAATTATGTAAAAGTTCCAAGATCCAAGAAGCACTTTAACATTTTGTTTAAAGCTTCAATACCCATTTTTTTTTTCTGAAAAACTACTTTTCATATCTGTGAGATTAGTTGTAAATACACTTCCGGATAAAATTAAGGGACCACTAATTTAAAAACATAAGAAAAAAGTATCACATTGTATCTTATGAATGACATATAATAACAAAACCGACGGTTTTAAAAATTATAAGCGAGAATTATTTTCAAAATTTAATGTAGTTGAACTCCCATTAACATTTTTAATTATGAAAAGAAGAATTTGCTAATTTTTTCACGTTCCTGAATTATATTTATCATTAAATCTTTATAAAATATCAACTTGTCAATTGTATTAACCAGTTCTAGGAGTTTTGGGGTAGTCACTGTCAACATTTGTCATTATATTATGTTTTTTAATTTCCCAATTGTACTGACATTACTACTTGTTGAAATTGGAATTACGTTTCTCAATTACATTTGACATTAAATCTTGCTTAACTGTATAAACAAGAATTTTTTGCAGTTTTGGAGTAGCAACTGTCAAAATTTGTCATTATATCATGTTTTACTTTATATTTTTTTAGCCTATTAAAAATAATAGGAAATAACTAAAACTAAAGTTAAGGAAGTACACATTTTTTACTGAATAATTTGATTTCTTTGAATTCTTGAAGAAGTTCTGTAAGTGCTTTTGCTTTAGAAATGTCATTCAAATATTACACGTATTTTTTGCAACTACATATTCTGCTGGTTTTAACTCTAAATCATTAAAATATTACTAAATAGTAAATCACAAAAGAGTACTATAATTATGTACAACTTCCAAGATCCAAGAAGCACTTTAACATTGTGTTTAAAGCTTCAATATTCTTTTTTTTTCTGAAAATCTGAATTTCATATCTGTGAGCTAGTATTTAGTTGTAAATACACTTCCGGACAAAATTAAGGGACCACTAGTAAAATTCAAAATAAATTTAAAACCAGATAACGAAATTTAATGAAACGAATAAATATATAAATCCAAGTGTTTCCTTGCAGTTTAGTTGACTTAAGAGCTATTAAAACTAACAAACTTTACTTTTATGGACTCGAAGAAATAAAGTTAAAAAATAGACAAAAATACTAATGGTCTTCTTATGAACTGAAATCGTAATTTGTAACAAAAAGTAAAATTATTAATAGTGTGTATGCCCTCTTCTTGCAGCACTACAAGTTTCTAATGTTCTCGACATGTTTGAGATTACGGTTCGTATTCTTTCTTGGGGTATCTGTTCCCATTCTTGAACAAGCATGTTAGAGAGCCGACCGGAAGTAAAGTCAATTTAGACAGCGTACAGCTAGAGTGACTCGAAAGTGTCACCTCTCTACACTATCTATATCCTATCTATCTTATCCTAGGTATTTATATCTACTGTGATGGCCGTGTAGGTTCGTTGCGCAGTGGTTCGTATGCAATACTGGTAACCTTGCGTAGTTGCAGTATTCTGTTATTGTTGTCGTCAGCACAACAATGCCTTGACCTGTATTTGTATTGCATTCCACCACACCCTATGTAAATCCTTATGGGAATTTGGCCCAGAACTCTCTTTGCTATACTACTAGAGCTCATAAAGAGTTACTGGCGGTCTCGGTGCGTTTTTAATTGTTTTGCCCATTTGATCCCAGAGATGCTCAATAGGATTGAGGTCAGGGCTTTTGAAGGGTCACTCCAAACATTGCATATTTGCATCTCTCAACGCAATTGTGATGATGTTAGCTGAGGGTTGGCATTGTCTTGCATAAAAATGAATCCATTGCTGAAATGTTCGGCAAATTAAGGTCGACTATACATTCTCATTCCTTTGGCCGTACAAAAAAAAATGTTTGTCTTTGTGATAAACATCTATAGCAGATGAAAGTTTCGTAGCGAGGCGAAGGCACAGGAGGTGAAGCCCAAGAAAATTCCTGCGGAAAACTACGTTGCGAGTGACTTCCGCTATAAATAGAGCTGGAGGAAACCATCGCCGTCGACGGGTTAAAGGAAAAACGCATAGATATTCGGTATGGTTTGGCATTGTTGAACATGGGGTACAATAATCTCGTCTGTCAATATCTTATTACTGTTAGCGACCCATTTCGTATCGAAAACAATTCTGTACGACCATTCAATTGTATGCCACCCCAAACCATTACAGACCGCCCTCCAAATTTGCCAAATATACTCGAATGGTACATGGTGCCAATCGCTTCCATGGTTTTCGTAAGACAAGAACACGGCGATCATTCTTGTTTAGGAGGAATCTGGAGTCTTCCGAAAACAAAACGGAGTTCCACTGCCTCGTCCCAAGTTCCTTGTCCCAACCTTGATAATTTTGACAAAAGTTTAAATAATTTCTTTTGTGCGTAGTTGTGAGAATTGGACCGGTTGCTGGTTTTATAGCAGACAAATTGACTTCTTTCAAGTCTTCTTCATACTGTTTTGGTTGAAATTTCTGTTGCAGTGGCTAATCGAAGATCATTTTTTAATTCACTAGATGCTAGATGTTACAAACAGCTTTCTGAAACCCTGAAGTTCGAAAAAACTATATTCTCTGCGTGTTGTTTTATCTTTCAGCACCTTGTCCGCATCTTCTTTTGAAACTACCAGTCCCTTTGAACCGTGCTGCGGCCATCTGTAGCACAGATATGTTGGAATTTAGAATCCCAACAACTTTACTTCGTGAATATCCTTTACGAAGAAGAATAATCATTTGGGATACTTGTTTTCGTTTGCAATGGCGTCTAGGTATATTTAATTAACTTAACCCTTTGAGGACCAGTCGTCAGGATACCACCAATATAATAGTCAATTCTTTGCGGCCCAATGGCTATCATGCGCGACCACCATTATGAAATTTTTGGGAAAGAAATAATTCGGGCCTGAAAGGGTTAATGCAAATAAATTCACTAATTTTTGAAACACAAAGCACGCTTTATTAATTAAATGAGGTAGAGAGGTGGGTCAACTATTAGAGCTTTTTGTTAACTTTTCGTTTCCTAGCGGATAATGTCCTGATATTATTACTTGTTTCATGCCAAACTATTTGAATAGTGCTTAATAAATGCCAATTTATGCCATGTGAAAGTTTATTCACAACAACTTGTAAATTGGAAAAGTTATTTCAAGTTTATTTGGTGGTCCCTTAATTATGTCCGGAAGTGTACTTTATCTCTTTGTCCCACTCTGCTGATGTAGTCTCCCAATATATAGATTGCTCCTTTTGCCATTCCCTTTGCTAGTGTTAGTGCTTCCCAAAATATTTCTTTGTTGTTTCTTGCATCGTCTTCATTTATACCATACACGATTATTATGGTTCTTCTTACACCCTTAGTGGTCTTTAGTTCTACTGGTCTTCAGTTCTTCTAGGATCCTAAGGAAAAGGGTCCTAAGGATTAGGATCCTTTTCGACCATGCTTTTCAGTTTTCTATTTCGTGTTCTATTCATTTGTGTATAATACATCCCCCCAAACCCCTGCAGCTCTTTTGTCCCCTTCTACTCCACTATATATCATGACATGTCCTGTTCCCATCTCATGCTTCCGTTTTTTTTTCCTGTGATTGCTATCACATCTGCTCCGAGCTGTTCGAACTCATCCTCTAATTCTTTTTTTTTCCCTTTCAGGCTTCTTATATTGCATAAAGTTTCTTAGCTTAATAATTGAGATAGTCCATGTCCCCAGTTACCATGCCCATCCATTTTTTGTTTGTGTTTCTTTCTTTCCATGTCCCCTTTGTTATTTGTTATTATTTTGCCAGTTCCATTGGAAACTTTATTCATGTTCTTTATTTTAGCATTTCGTGTCCTTTTGTTTTCTTCCTTGTTTTTTTTTTGTTTTTTTTGTACCAGTTTCTTTGTTTTCCCAGAGCCATGTCTTGTCTTCAATTATGATTTTTTGGTACTTTACTATTACCTGGTGTCATTCGTCTTTCTCTTCTCTTACTACATTTCTCAGGTTTCTTTGTATTTCTTGTTCTGTGGGGGTTAGGTTAATTATCTATGAATATGTCGGACTTTCTTAGCTTATTTTTGTTTTTCATGACCTTTACTTTGCCTTCCCAATTTGCTATTTCTACTATATTAAAGCTTTCTCCGTTTTCCTGATTTTGTATGCTGTTTTGATTTGAGTTTGTATTCCCAAACGTCAAACGACATTCCCAAACATTCCCATTGTCTCTGAATAGCTCCTCTGTTTCTTTTTTGACATCCTGCGTATTTGTTCTCAATCCTTTAATTATTAGAACATATTAATTTATTAAAAAATTGTAATCCTATATTATTTTTTCATTTAGATTCCAGATTTAATCTTGTAATTTGGCCAGTTCAATGCCAGGGAAGTTGCTCAAATATGAAACACAACATTCGATAACGATACATTTGTACGATCTGATATTTGCTATTGTAAGTTCTGGTGGAATCCCTTGTTGTATATTGTATTAACATATCCAGTTTATCGCCGTCCTGGAAGGAACGTTCCCTCTTAATGGCTTCTTCGGAGAACTTAATTGTTCCCGCCGTGACCCTCTGGCCCGGTGCCATAAAAAGGAGGCGAACTTTAAAATAAATTTATAAACAAGGGGGGCCGCAGAGTTGGCCCCCGGCGCGGCCCTCGCGGCGGCGTCGTGGCACACGTCCCCTAATGGTTTATAAATGTCGCCCGCTCCGGGGAGCTCGTAAAAAGCGGAAACGTATCCGTCCGGAGGAAAAGTGGCGCTTTAATAATACACCGTCAAGGCGACTTATATTGATAAATATTAGTTTATTTTAAAAATTGGCTTTATAGAAATTATTGTTTCCACTTGGTTTAGCACCTTTATGAAAAAATTCTGAGTAGCTAAGATGAGATAATATGTTTTCTTATAGAGCATGTGTTATAAAATACCTACTCGTACTACATATTCTTTTTTGACATAAATATAATTTTATTCAAGTTTTCTCTTTTTAAAGTAAATGTGAATTTTGCACAAAAACGATAACAATTTTAATAAATTTATAGAGATCAATTAGAGTATATTATGATGAAGTGTATTAGTAGTATATTATTATGATGTGCCTATGAGAGTCTTTCAAAGACTCGACACGACACAAAGCGGAGAGCTCAGTCAGGACCATATCAGTGTGATAGATGCGGCAATTATCCATATCACATCCTGTTAGCCTCTTTGGGAATTGAACTTGATTAAACAATGTGAATTTTTATTTTATAAAATTATAGCGTTGATGGAGGAAGCCGTTACTATGTGATAATTAATCATGATGATACAGAAATTAAACACGTTACTACGTTTTTATCAAGAATGATAAATTAGTGATTCAAGATACAAGAATATCATTCTTGTATCTCGAGAATGACCTAATTGTGGTCGAAACTGCAGTCGTATTTAACGAAAAATAAAGTGAGAAAAAACGTAGTAACGTGTTTAATTTCCGTATCATCAAAACAAAAATTACCTGTCCATCTTTCAAAACAAAATTGTTGAAAATTTAGTGGCAAAATTGAAGATATACGAAGGTTATACGATATAGGTTATACGAAGTCTGTGTAAATCAATTTTATAGTTGGTCAATATTGGAGGCATCTACTTGGTGATACATGACAAAATTAAATTAAAAAAAAACACTTTTCTTGCACTGTTTCACTTGTTTCACTGTTTCACTTTATATCACACTGTTTATTCAAATTAGTGACTATAGTATCGATCACGTTCTGATCATTATTAAACTCTAAGTTTCGATCATATTCTAATCATCATCAAACCTAGAGTTTGATAATGATAAGAACGTGATCAAAACTATAGTCACTAATTTTAATAAACAGTGTGATATAAACCAAGAAAAGTGTTTGTTTTATTCAATTTTATAGAGCAAACACGTATTACCTAATTCACAATTAAATGTGAAAATAAATTTTCACTGTATACAAGGTGAATATAAAGTATGTAACCTCCTCGTTGGAGCTTTTTAGAAAAATAAGTTTATAACAAAAGTTTGATAGCTAATTATTTAATTATCTGCCACAATTTGACGGTTTAAATATTTTTTGTGACGCGTCACTTTTTGACAACGACGTCATCATTTTTAAAGCCATTTTAATGGCTTTTTTAAATAGCTTTCGTTAAATTTTTTTTTTAATAATTAGTAGTAAAAGCTCAAGTAAGGAGGCTCTTTACTTTTTACTCACCCTATATAGTGACAATTGTAGGTATATAACAATCCATAAGTTTCATGATAATTTGATTAATTCAATGAAATACTTGCCTACAAAACAGGGTTGATGTGATTTAAATCAATTGAATTAAATGAATTGATCTAAATCATGATTTAAATCAACTGATTTTTTTAAATAAATCATTGATCTAAATAAAAATAGTTTTTTTTTTCTAAATTAATACTTGCTTTTGCACTGCTTGTGTATTCCAATAGGTGCACAATTAAAAATACAATGTTACTATAGAGTTGGCATGCTTTAAAGTTGATAGTTGTAAGTAAGTAAAATATTTTTCTTTCATTTTTTGGTCCATCACATAACACAGATACACATAAATTTGTTTTAATCATCAATTCTTGTTCAAATTCAAGAATTTATTTAAAAAAATCATATGATTTAAATCTTGATGTAAATCAATTGATATAAATCACATACAAATTGGCAAAAACTGATCAGAAATATAAAAGAATGAAATAAATCATGATTTATTTGATTATTTTCTTAATGATGATTTATTCCAAACCTACTACATAATAAGTATTTTGGAAATAGTGAGAAAATTGTTAATAAAATGAAAAAGATCAAATTGTACTATAAAAAATAATTGATCATAAAATATTATGTCAAACACAATTTAAGCTAAGAACCAAATATTGAGAAATATAGTTTTTTATAACAATATTTAGGACTAACAATCGCCACACGAAATTATATCGTATTATTTCCTAAAAAAATCTATATAATATACCCACACATTTCCAAAAGTATGTCCAATGTATTTTAAACATTGACGATCATATCCACTAGATGACTGTACTATTAGTATTATTGTAATGTGGCCCAAATGATAAATACATATCTATATATCAAACTCTTCATAAGAATTTAGATGGAAGAAAAATGTTACGGATATTGATATAGTTCATGGCAGATCGGCAGAATATCGAATTTTTATAAAATTATGGTGATTGTGAAAAGTATGGTGGCTATAATTTTCATATTTCGTTCCTTAATTTTCCAATATTTTGAATATCTAACAGAATATTATACAGAGTGTACTATATATGCCGAGTTTTTAACAGAAGTTATGTCTTTTTCCTTTCCTGAGTTCCCTAAATTTCTTGTGAAGATTCTAACGTATTTTCGAAATTTTCTAGGATAAATGAATAATTAATATAAAATTATAAGTTACAGATTGAATTTTTAATTATGTTTCAAAATACATTGTAGATACTCAAAAATTTATAATAATTATCAAGATTTTTAAAAATCTTTGATTTGTTTGCGATTTTATATACAATTTTGGGAAAATTGTGATGACGTGATTATAATTATCATATTTTATCCCTTAATTATAATTGTTATTTATGTATTCAGTGTAAGTTTAAAATCTATATCTCTATGGTTGCAATGTACAGCACTGTTGGTATCAAGTACACAATAAATATTATTATAATAATTTAAAAAAGAGAGAAAAGAGAGAATAGGCAGAACCTTATTAATGCGATCGACTGTTGGTGCGAGCGAGGTAGATATATAAATGAAACGTCGGTTCTGAAAAAATGCTGTTATGGCTTTTCCGTCTAAGGCCCGTATCTATAGTCGGTACTTGAGCTTGACTTCGACTCAAGTCGTATATTTGGTTGCGTATTTTCTTAAACTTGTATGCACCAAACGCAATCAAATATACGACTTGAGTCGAACTCTAGCTCAAGTACTAACTATATATAGGGGCCTATTTTCCTGAGACAGACTATAGTAGCTAAGGGTAACAAAGATACTCAATGCAAAACCTCGTGACTAAATTTTAATTATATTAATGTCATTATACCTGTTATAGGTACTTTCAGTAATTATATTATGTTTGAACATTGGAACATAAATTGAGTCGTTCATACAATTTTGCGTGTATTAAGGCCATAAACGTGTTTTTGGCTCTTAAGATGTTTCTAGCCCTCGACCCTCGGGACCCAGGGCTAGGAACATGCCGTAGGCCAAATGCAGATATTTTTGATGATGCCCTTAATAGGTAACTATTATGCCTTTTGTTTTATGCGGATAATTATAAAAATTTAAATAGTAAATGTGGCTCAGGTGCTTTACACCTTTTGGTTTACAGTAAATATGTTTCTTGTTGCAGTGCATCTACGGCTGTTACGTCCATTCCGCGATTCTGCCGACCTTCCACAGAAGATGCTATTGGCTTCTCCAGGTAAGCCGACTAGGTCTTCAATTATCGCTGGCCACCGCGGGCAATCCAATTATCACGCCGCCCTGACCTTTACGTTTTTTTTGTAATGTCTGCAATTGCTCTCGTGCAGAACCCCGACATCGTGCTGGTCCACTACCTGAACGTACCATATCCGGACGACAACAAGCTGGCGGTGATCACCCCGAACCTGGCCCTATGGGCCGACAAGAAGGAGTGGACGAAGGAGGAGCTCGTCTCCCAGCTGAAGCCGATGTTCTTCAGCGAGGACGAGCCGGACCTCAACAACGAACTGGAGATATCGGTAATGATGGTGTGGTGGTGGCGGTTCTATAACTGGAGCAGAATTTTAAATTGCAGACGGCCGAGACGGTGGAGGCCATCGTCAGCCAGCTGATGGAGAAGCAGCGGGTGGCTAGGCAGGCCGCGTTGGTGAAGCAGCTGGAGTGCGGCTGCCCGGACTCCACCTGCGCCGACGGGAAGACCTGCTCGCATCCCATGAGGAGGATCACCGCGGCCAAGGGGGAGCTGGTGAGCTCGCCGCTGCCGTCCTCCAGTTCGAACTCCAGACCACCGAGCAGGGCCGATAACAACAACCAGGTCTCCTCGACGACGGGCACCGGGTCGATGCTCATCTCCAACAGCCACTCCCCCAGGGTGTACTCGCGCGACTCCAGGAGCCAGGCCATCAGCAGGTGCTCCTCCAGTTCCGGGGCCACGCCGCCGCTCGTCCTCAGCCTCTCGCAGATCCAAGGGGGCGGCGGCCTCATCATCCTCAACAGCAGCAACTCGACCACCTCCGCGAACGCGACCACGCACCAGTCGATAGTTACGCCCGTGTCCGTGGCGAGCTTCGTCTGCAACACCAACAACGCCCGCAAGCAGCACGATAATCAAATCAAGAACGGCTCTCTGGTGCTCAAGCAGGAGGCCATGGAGACGAACTCCGCCTGCTGCCACCAGCAGAACGGGAAGATGCAGCAGAGGAACGACGCCAAGATGGCGGCGCCCAACGAAAACTTACGACAATCACTGTTCGATGGCATGACTTACCGCCATCACGACAGCAGGATGAACCAGCACACCGAGATAGTCATGTCCAGCGCACCTTCCACACCTTCCAAGCAGATGGACACCAGCCACGACGACATCATCAACGAGTACAAGCATCAAACCTTCGGGGAGACCGTCGTCCTGCTCGGCACCGACGACAGGGCGTCCCTGGTCAAGGGCCACGGGTCTTCCATCATCAGCGGCGGCTTCTTCAACGAAACCCTCGACCTGTCCCAGGAGGACATACAGAGGACCCTCTCCGCCAACATGCCACTGTGTTCAAACGAACTAGAAGGCCACCAGCAGCACCCCTCGGAGCCGGCCAACATCGTCGCCGAGAAGCAGCAGCAGCACCACCACGAGGACACCCTCACCACGGAGATAAACCCCATGGACTTCATCGACAGCTGCGACGTGGTCGTCTCGCCCACGCACGTCGTCGACGACGACGTCTTCGTCAACCTGGACGCCTTCGACATGCTCGGCGAGTTTCCAGACCTGGAGGTGCTAGACTCCACCAACAACGTCCTGCTAGATGTTAATCCGTCCGATGGTGCCAGGAGCGACAAGGGCGTCGCCGACCACCAGCAGGTCCAGCAGAACGTCCAGCTGGAGGGCAGCGCCAAGATCACCGACTACTCCCCCGAGTGGGCCTACCCCGAGGGCGGCGTCAAGGTCCTCGTCACCGGGCCCTGGCACTCCAACGGGCCCTACACAGTACTGTTCGATACATTCCCCGTTCCCACGACCCTCGTGCAAAGCGGCGTCCTCCGTTGCTACTGTCCAGGTATTTTTTTCCCTTTAACCCTCTTTCGAGGACCAAGTTAGCAAAGGTTTCATTTGCAGCGCACGAAGCCGGATTGGCGACCCTGCAAGTGGCATGCGACGGTTTCGTTATATCAAACTCTGTGATATTTGAGTACAAGCTACCACCAAAAGAGGAGCAAGTTTACGCTCCGGAGCCTAAAGTAGAACGTTCTAACGATAATTTACTTAAGTTCACATTACTGCAAAGACTAGAGGCCATGGACGACAGACTACAAATCAAGCAGGAACCTCTCGATGGCTCGGATCTGGTACGTATTTTGTTTTCCTGCACGTAACATTCCTGAATCCTACCTTACGCCAGTGTTGGGGCTCGCAGCCAAGCCCAATGGCTTGAGGGCGGGAACCCAAGACCCCACAAAAAAAACACATTCCTGAAGCCACACATTCCTGCAACTCCGATTATTTCAGATATTGTGTTTTCACTTGAAATTGAAAATGTACCTGAAATGAGGGTTTATTACGGTCAAGGGTTCTCAATTGTATGGCGTGCTGCGAAGAGGCTCTGGACTCTGTTGTCTTCCCATTACCCATAATAAAATTCCGTTCGCACAATGCAACTCAATAAACACCCTTCTTAGGTAGATTTTCAATTTCAAGTAAAAATACTACCCTCCAATATAGGTAGAAGACACCGCCCTATTCACGACGCCCAACTTTGAGGACAGATTGGTGAACTACTGCCAGACGATGACATCGAGGATCTGGAGGCACGGCGAAGAGCTGAGTGTTGCCTGGTTCGCCAGCCACAAAGGCATGACACTGTTACACCTCGCTGCTTCATTGGGGTACTCACGGCTGGTCTGCGCCATGCTTCACTGGCGTGCCGAGAACTCTTCCCTCCTTCTGGAGACAGAAGTGGATGCTCTAAGCCAAGACGAAGATGGCTTCACACCACTGGTAAGCACGTTATTAACTAGTCTCTTACTTCTTCTTTTTCTCTCTTTTCAGTCTTCTGTCGCCCATCTTTGGACTTTGGCCTACGACCACAAATGTGATGTGCAGACAACATAAAAAAACATGCGGGAAAGATATGGACTGAAACAGCAAGTAGTAGAGAGGAATGGAAGCAACTTGGGGCTTCTATTCCTCTCTACTACTTGCTGTTTCAGTCCATTTCTTTCCCCCACGTTTCTTGATGTCGTCTGCCCATCGCATTTGTGGCCTGCCGAATCCTCTCGTATTTTCCCATGGTGTCCAGTGTACAAAATTTTATTCCATCTTTCATCTACTTGTCTGATGTGTCAAGTAAATTTCCATATTAGCTTTACAGCTTCCTCTCTTACATCTCTTACTTTTTTCTCGAAAGCAGACGTTTTATTTCCTATCAGATAGTCTTATGTGGAGCAATTGTCTTTCCATAGCTCTCTGAGCTGCAGCAGTTATATCCATGTTGGCCTTTGTGAATGTCCATACTTGTAATGTGGAATTTTGAAAATAAGAAATTTTAGTCAGTGCATACTTTCTGTCTTTCTATCTTTTTACTTTTTTACTTCTATGCGTGAAGACAGGAAGTATACAGTGATTAAAAATTCTTATTTTTAAGTACTGTGGGCAGTTCTTATTTTTCTCTTACTATTCTGCCAAAAATTTGACGAGGATTCTGTTTCTAATAAGTGAAAAAATCGAGTTCTAAACCGAAAATATAAATTATCAGCGAAGATGAGGTCGAAATATCAAAAATAACAGAAATTGCCATTAGTGTCGGCAAAGTTAAAATTTAAAATTAGTACAAATGGACGTTAATTATTTGAAGTTGAAATGTGAAAACAAAAATTGCCTAAATAATAAAAATACTTAAATAATAAACAAATACATAGAAATGTCAGAAATAATAGAAATGATAAATAATCAGCGGCAACAAACTTATAATATAAAAATTAATATAAATTGCCGCTAATGACAAAGAAGTCCAAAGTCAAAATAATAGAAATTATCATTAGTGACAACGAAATAGAGATATTTCCCTTTAGTATGTGTTATCAGTGATATTCTCAAATACCGTTGATAGTTTCTTAGCGATATCTCAAAAACTAGCGTATAAATTTTAGTAATATTTGGCACCGATATTGATTCATGTATTGGTATATCACACATTTTATTGTCGTAATATCCAATGTGTGATTGTTGAGTTATTTGCTTTATAGAATAATCAAGTGTGTAATCAAGTGTTTTCCAATGATAATCTCAAATATTGCTGGTACTGTTTTCATGATATCTGGGAAATTGGCGTATCAATAGTAATACAGTTTATTGGTGATACTAATTGATATATTGGGGCTACATTTGTTGATTTGTATTAATACCAAAACGTAATTATCGAGATATTCGCGTTTCGATTATATTCTCAAGTTTTGCTCTTACTTCACTAGTGATATTTCAAAAGCTGGTGTACAAATATTAATGCAATTTGATACTAATATTGCATGATATAGTGGTATATTAAACCTATATTTCTATGAATATCCAATGCGTGAATCTTGAGATATTTGCGTTTTAGTGTGATCATGTCTTTTCCAGTGATATTCTCAAATACTGTTGATACTTATTTAGCGATATCTCAAAAACTAGCGTATTAATTTATAACAAAAATGACACTGATATTGGCTGATATATTTTCTTATCATACATTTGTTTGTTTTAATATCCAACGCGTGATTGATGAGTTATTTGCTTTATAGTGTAATCAAGTGTATTCTTGTGATAATCTCAGATATTGCTGGTACTGATATAGCAATATCTCAAAAATTAGCGTATCAATAGAAATACAATTTATTGGTGACACTAAATGATATTCGAATTCTTGAGTTATTCGCTTTTTGATACTATTCTCAAGTTTCCTCTAACTTCACTGATGTGATTTCAAAACCTGCAATTTGTTGCAGATATTGCATGATATATTGATATAATACATTTATAATTCTGTGAATATCCAATACGTGAATCTTAAAATATTTGTGTTTTAGTGTGATGATGTGTTTTTTCAGTGATATTCTCGAATACTGTTGAAATTTTCTTTGCGATATCCAAAAAACTAGCATATCAAATTTAGTAAAATTTGACACCGATATTGACTGATGTATTGGCTTACCACACATTTCATTCCATTATATCTAACGCGTGATTGTTTAGGTATTTGCTTTATTAGTGTGAATCAAGTGTTTCTAGTGATACTCTCAAATATTGCTGGTAGTGATTTAGTGATATCTTAAAAAATGCCGAAAAATCAATAGAAATGCAGTTTATTGGTGATACTATATGATGTGATGGTGTTAATTGCGTTTATTTGGATTAATATCCAATGCATAATTCTCGGGATATTCGCCTTTCGATTCTATTCTCAAGTTTTGCTTATACTTTACTAATGATATTTCAAAAACTGGTGTACCAATATTGACACAATTTCTTACTGATATTGCAAGATATATTGGTATATTACATTTATAATTCTGTGAATATCTAGTGTGTTTTTATTGAGATATTTGCGTTTTAGTGTAATCATGTGTTTTCAGTAATGTTCTCATATACTATTGATATTTTTTTAACGATATCTCAAAAACTAGTGTATAAATTTTAGTCAAATTTGGCACCAAAATTGACTGATGTATTGGCATATCATACATGTCATTGTCTTAATATTAAATGTGTGATTGCTGAGTTATATGAATATAGTGTAATGAAGTGTTTTCCAGTGATAATCTCAAATATTGCTCGTAGAGATTTAGCGATATCTCTAAAAATAGCGTATCAGTAACATTACAGATTATTAGGGACACAAAATGATATATTTGTGACAAATTTGTCGATTTGCAATAATATCCAATCCGTCAATCTTGTGATATTCGCTTTTAGATTCTATTCTCAGGATTTGCTTTTACTTTACTAATGATATTTCAAAAACTAGTGTACAAATATTAACACAAGTTATTACTGATATTGCATGATATATTCGTATATTACTTTTATAATTCTGTGAATTTCCAATGCGTGAATCTTGAGATATTTTCATTTTAGTGTGTGTTGCTCTTACTTCACTAATGATATTTTAAAAACTAGTGTACAAATATCAACACAATTTATTACTGATATTGCATGATATATTCGTATATTACGTTTATAATTCTGTGAATATCCAATGCGTTAATCTTAAGATATTTTCGTTTTAGTGTGATCATGTGTTTTTCAGAGATATTCTCAGATACTGTTAATACTTTTTTAGCGATATCTCAAAAACTAACGTATCAATTTTAGTAAAATTTGGCACCGATATTCACTGATATATTGATTTATCATACGTTTGATTGTATTAATATCCAAAGCGTAATTGTTGAGTTATTTGCTCTATAATGTAATTAAGTGTTTTCCAGTGATAATCTCAAATGTTGCTGGTACTGATTTAGTGAAATCTCGAAAATTTGCGTATCAATAGCAATATTGTTTATTGCTGATACGAAATTGTATATTTTGTGTTAAATTTGTTGATTAGTATTAATATCCAATGGGTAATTCTTGAGATATTCGCTTTTTGATATTTTTCTCAAGTTTTGCTCTAACTTCACTAATGATATTTCAAAAACTAGTGTACATATGTCAACACAATTTATTACTGATATTGCATGATATATATTACATTTATAATTCTGTTAATATCCAATAATTCATTCTTGAGATATTTGCGTTTTAGTGTGATCATGTGTTTTTCAGTGATATTCTCAGATACTGTTAATACTTTTTTAGCGATATCTCAAAACCTAGCGTATGCATTTTAGTAAAATTTGGCACCGATATTGAATGATGTATTGGCATCTCATACATTTAATTGGCTTAATATCCAACGCGTGATTGTTGAGTTATTTGCTTTATTGTGTTATCAAGTGTTTTCCAGTGATAATCTCAAATATCGCTGGTACTGATTTAACGATATCTCAAAAATTGGTTCATCAATAGCAATACAGTTCGTTGGTAACACAAAATGATAGATTGTTGTTAAATGTGTTGAGTTGGATAAATATCCAATGCTTAATTTTTGAGATATTCCCTTTTCGATTCTATTCTCAAGTTTTGCCCTTATTTCACAAAAGATATTTCAAAAACTAGTATACAAATATAAACACAATTTATTTGTGATATTGCATGATATATTGGTATATTACGTTTTTAATTATAAGAATATCCAATGCGTGAATCTTGAGATATTTTTGTTTTAGTGTGAACCTGTATTTTTCAGTGATATACTCAAATACTGTTAATACTTTTTTTAGCGATATCTCAAAAACTAGCGTATCAATTTTAGTAAAATTTGGCACCAATATTCACTGATATATTGGATTTTTCATTGTCTTAATATCCAAAGCGTGATTGTTGAGTTATTTGCTCTATAATGTAATTAAGTGTTTTCCAGTGATAATCTCAAATGTTGCTGATACTCATTTAGTGATATCTCAAAAAATGGCGTATCAATAGCAATACAGTTTATTGATGACACTAAACAATATATTGGTATTAAATGTGTTAATTTGGGTTAATATCCATCCAATACGTAGTTTTTGAGATATTCGCTTTTCGATTCTATTCTCAAGTTTAGCTCTTACTTCACTAATGATATTTCAAAAACTGGTGTACAAATATCAACACAATTCATTACTGATATTGCGTGATGTACTGGTATTATACATTTACAATTCTGTGAATATCCAATGCGTTAATCTTGAGATATTTTCGTTTTAGTGTAATCCTGTATTTTTCAGTGATATACTCCAATACTGTTGATACTTTCTTAGTGATATCTCAAAAACTAGCGTATCAATTTTAATCAAATTTGGCACCGATATTCACTGATATATTGGTTTATTATACGTATCATTGTCTTAATATCCAAAGCGTGATTGTTCAGTTATTTGCTCTATAATGTAATTAAGTGTTTTCCAGTGATAATCTCAAATGTTGCTGGTACTAATTTAGCAATATCTCAAAAATTACCGTATAACTATCAATACTGTTTATTGGTGAAACTGAACGATATGATGGTGTTAAATGCGTTGATATGGATTAATATCCAATCTGTAATTCTTGAGATATTCGCTCTTAGATTATGTTCTCAGTTTTGCTCATACTTCACTAATGATATTTCAAAAACTGGTGTACAAATATTACTACAATTTGTTACTAATATTGCATGATATATTGGTATATTACATTTTTAATTCTTTGAATATCCAATGCGTGAATCTTGAGATATTTTCATTTTAGTGTGATCATGTGTTTTTCAGTAATATTCTCAAATACTGTTAATACTTTTTTAGCGATATCTCAAAAACTAGAGTATCAATTTTAATAAAATTTTACACCGATATTCACTGATATATTGGTTTATCATACGTTTTAGCGATATCTCAAAAATTGGTTCATCAATAGCAATGCAGTTCGTTGGTAACACAAAATGATAGATTGGTGTTAAATCTGTTGGGTTCGATAAATATCCAATGCTTAATTCTTGAGATATTCGCTTTTCGATTCTATTCTCAAGTTTAACTCTTACTTCACTAATGATATTTCAAAAAATAGTGTACAAATATCAACACAATTTATTACTGATATTACACGATATATTGGTATATTACGTTTATAATTCTGTGAATATCCAATGCGTGAATCATAAGATATTTTGGTTTTAGTGTGATCATGTGTTTTTCAGTGATATTCTCAGATACTGCTAATACTTTTTTAACGATATCTCAAAAACTAGCGTATCATTTTTAATAAAATTTGGCACCGATATTCACTGATATATTGGTTTATAATACTTTTCATTGTCTTAGTATCCAAAGCGTGATTGTTGAGTTATTTGCTCTATAAGGTAATTAAGTGTTTTCCAGTGATAATCTCAAATGTTGCTTGTACTGATTTAGCGATATCTCAAAAATTGGTTCATCAATAGTAATGCAGTTCGTTGGTATCACAAAATGATAGATTGGTGTTAAATGTGTTGAGTTGGATAAATATCCAATGCTTAATTCTTGAGATATTCACTTTTCGATTCTATTTTCAAGTTTTGCTCTTACTTCACTAATGATATTTCAAAAACTAGTGTACAAATATCAACA
Source organism: Othius punctulatus (assembly GCA_951805005.1). Classification (NCBI taxonomy): domain Eukaryota; kingdom Metazoa; phylum Arthropoda; class Insecta; order Coleoptera; family Staphylinidae; genus Othius; species Othius punctulatus. The sequence continues at coordinate 18,549,558 of OX638141.1, forward strand.
CAATTTATTACTGATATTGCCTGATATATTGGTATATTAAGTTTATAATTCTGTGAATATCCAATGCGTGAATCTTGAGATATTTTTGTTTTAGTGTGATCATGTGTTTTTCAATGATATTCTTAGATACTGTTGAAACATTTTTAACGTTATGTCAAAAACTAGTCTATCGATTTTAGTAAAATTTGGCACCGATATAGAGTGATGTATTGGTGACTGAATGGATGTAATTTATTTAGTATCATTTCCGTGATTCTCGAGATATTCTGTTGTTTGGTATGACCGTTTGTTTTTAAATGCCTAATTCCCAATTCTTGCGTTTCTCTTGCCTTTTAAAATTTGAATTAAGATAATTTAAATACTGTCTTAGAAAAAATATACTGTATTCTGTACGCTATAACGTCAAAATTTAAAAAATAATAGAATTGGCCATCAGTGATGACGGACTTAAAACATCAAAATCAATAGAAATTGCGATGATGTAGTACAGATGTCAAAAACAGCCCACCTGGGGTTGTATTCGTACAGGAAGAAGGAGAAACGTAATTTTTCTGTGCAGATGTGGGCCTGCTCGAGGGGGCACACCGAGACGGCCATCATGCTCTACAGGTGGAACCACACGGCCCTCTGCATGAAGAACAACGTCAACCAGACGGCGCTGGAGTGCGCCAAGAACAACAACCACGGGGACCTCGCCAAGGAGCTGGAGAAGCTGGAGGTGCGAAGGGACAAGGCGAACATGATGCTCCAGTCGGGGCTGTCGAACGAGAACGTGGCCGCCTCGCCAAGTCCCATATCTCCAGCCAGTTCAGTCACCTCTTTGGCATCGATAGCGTCCACGAGCAAATCTCACGACGGCGTGTTCCTAAGACCAGGAGTCGTCACCAGGTACTGTTAACACTTGAATTTGATTATGGTTGATCCCTGAATATGTTGTTACTAAGACCAGGAGTCGTTACCAGGTACTTTTAACACTTAAATTTGATTATGGTTGATCCCTGAATATGTTGTACCTCCTTAATGTCATTAAGGAAGTACAACAAATTGAACAAAGTTATAATAAGTTAGATTTGAATCAAATTTTGAAACACTTGAATTTGATTATGGTTGATCCCTGAATATGTTGTTCCTAAGACCAGGAGTCGTCACCAGGTATTGTTAACACTTGAATTTGATTCTGGTTGATTCCTGAATATGTTGTTCCTAAGACCAGGAGTCGTCCCCAGGTAGTTTTAACACTTGAATTTGATTATGGTTGATCCCTAAATATGTTGTTTCTAAGACCTGGAGTCGTCACCAGGTGCTGTTAACACTTAAATTTGATTATGGTTGATCCCTGAATATGTTGTTCCTAAGACCAGGAGCCGTCACCACGTACTGTTAACACTTAAATTTGATTATGGTTGATCCCTGAATATGTTGTACCTCCTTAATGTCATTAAGGAAGTACAACAAATTGAACAAAGTTATAGTAAGTTAGATTTGAATCAAATTTTGAAACACTTGAATTTGATTATGGTTGATCCCTGAATATGTTGTTCCTAAGACCAGGAGTCGTCACCAGGTAGTTTTAACACTTGAATTTGATTATGGTTGATCCCTAAATATGTTGTTTCTAAGACCTGGAGTCGTCACCAGGTGCTGTTAACACTTAAATTTGGTTATGGTTGATCCCTGAATATGTTGTACCTACTAAATGTCATTAAGGAAGTACAACAAATTGAACAAAGTTATAATAAGTTAGATTTGAATCAAATTTTGAAACACTTGATTTTGATTATGGTTGATCCCTGAATATGTTGTTCCTAAGACCAGGAGTCGTCACCAGGTAGTTTTAGCACTTGAATTTGATTATGGTTGATCCCTAAATATGTTGTTTCTAAGACCTGGAGTCGTCACCAGGTGCTGTTAACACTTAAATTTTATTATGGCTGATCCCAGAATATGTTGTTCCTAAGACCAGCAGTCGTCACCACGTACCGTTAACACTTAAATTTGATTATGGTTGATCCCTGAATATGTTGTACCTCCTTAATGTCGTTAAGGAAGTACAACAAATTGAACAAAATTATAATAAGTTAGATTTGGATAAAATTTTGTGATTTTAATTTTGGGTTTCGGTTTTGTGTTAGGAGCGAGTCTCAGAAGTATAAAATGCTGAATCTTGAGCTGGAGTCGTTCGCTTCGGAGGGCAACATAATCGGCTCCAACAAGATGCTGAGCTCGCCGAATCCGCTGCTCTCCGAGAGCAACATCCTCAACCACAGAAACAATCAGAACAATCGGTTCACCAAGCGTCCGTCTGTGGACAGCGGCATTCACCTGACCGGTGGTCAGTCCTCGGACAGCCTCAGCTCCCTGCGCTCGACGAAGACCTTCAAGACCAGAGACAAACTGTCCAGGTGAATCCTCGAAAGCGCCTTCAGCGAGCTTCTGCATTGTGAATTAAAAGTCCCAAATGGTATTGCAGATTCGATAGGAGCATGTCGCTGCCGCTGCACTCGCCGCAGTCCAACGCGGACATCTCCTGTGATAACGACATCATCGAAGGCAACTGCCCCAGGAAGATGGACTTCGCCCTATGTAAGCGCCCCCAGTTGATTACGTCGCTGTCTTTTTATAAGTTCTTTTACCTTTGCGTGTTTTCGTTGTTTTAATACTCTTCAACAATCCATTAGTAGACGAAATATCAGAAACATGCATTTTTGGAGAGTAACGTTTATTTGGCAGGTAGGTTTTTCTTTACCCGTATTCTTTTTGTACCTTGGTTTTACGCTTCACGATTACGACTCCCACTATAAGCGGAATATTTTCGCATGACCGACCTTGGTTACTCGACGGCCAGGTATTGTTTTTTTTTTGGGCTTCTCATTTCCCGCCTCTTTTTTACATTTACGTGCTTTCTTAATTCCGTAGCTGATAAATATGTGTGTTAAATAAGAACCTGCTGAAACCGAAAATTGCTAATGCGAAACACGCCGAAGCCGCAGAGCTTTACCGTAAACATGGCTGCGTACGATTAACTCTTACGATTTTTTGTGAAACAATCTGTGTTTTTTGCGTTCTCTCCTCTTCCTTTTTTGACTGATATTTTTTGGTTTGATATCGAACTGTAGGTGAAGTTAGTAGTGTCCCGAGAAGCAGTAGCCCCTTGATAGACGTGGAGGCAGTCTCAGATGATGAGTCAGACACCCGCAACAGTGTTGTAGGTCAGTGCGACAATCCAGAAACCATAAGCAATATTCAAACTATCTATTTTCTGTTCGTCTATCGATGTTGTCTATCACTGTTGTTGTTTTCTAAATGTACTTATATGTGTTACACATAATCTGTTAACGTTACATTAAAAAAAAACAATTTGCAAACATCAATCACTAGATTATAATCATTTGTTGATGCAATTAGAAATATTAATTGTGTATGTTAACAGATTATGAACAAAAGTTTACTAATTAACCAATCTTAGTGACCTCAAAAACTAAGTTTCATAGTTACTATAGAACGTTTAGAATAGGTAATGCACTAACGTTTCCCATAGATTAACAGTAAACGCAAGTACTTAAATTGAACATAAATACTTTAACGAAACTAAACTTCTCCATCCTTAACCCTACTAGTGCGATAATTATCATTTATTGGTTAATTTTTGCATTCTTTGTGTGCTTCGATTTTATTTAGTCGCTTCTGCATGCATTTTTTATCCATTCAACCATCTCACACATTAAAACAGTTTGTTTTCATTGACATATAGACCTAAATAGAGCATAGGATAATTCGATTTGGATCTAGCGAGAAGTTTTTTGATTTCCTTTAGCTGCAAAGTTGTAAATGTGTTGCTGACATGGTGGTTGTAATTAATAACACACAACTTACACACACGTTAATACTAACACACATACACACATACACATGCGAACATTCAAATTGGGCTCGTTAATTTCGTTGATTAACGGCTGTTTTCTAAATAGGGGAGCAGGATGTGCGCGTGCTTACGCTCGCAGAGCAAATCATTGCAGCCATACCGGATCGCATCAAGGTAAGGCTTCGGTTTGCCGAGTTATTCGGTGTAATCTCAACCTTCTTGTAGAACGAAAGCGAGGAGATGATGCTGGACAACAGCCCTGGACCACCGGACACACTGCAATCCAGCGATACGCTCTCAGACGTCTTCATGGAGCCACTGCTTGATCAGTCCTCTTCCAGTTTCGAATCCAACGAGTTTAACTTTGAGTTTTCCGATCACAACTACAGGTAATTACTGTCAACGATAGAAGCCAGCAAGAGGAAAGATCTCATTAAAAGATTCTTTCACCAAATCCAAAGTATTTGTGTAAGAGGAAAGAGGTATTCCTCTTAAGTTTGCGGTAGCAAAATATTGGTGGAGGCGCCGGGTATGGTGGAGGCGCCGGGTATGATCTAATGGTGATGGCGCCACAGTGCAATTGCTGCACGGAAAATATTTTTTTATGCTTCCAAATTCGGTAGCAAAACTACTATGAAGCAGGTTTAGGCAGAATTTACCACAAAAACGTACGAACAGTAATGAAATATTATAAGCCTTATTCGTTTTGTAAGTGAACAATTATTGAAAAACAATCATTCATTATTTAAATTATTTTTTAATCATTTTCTATTAGTAGTTGCAGTTACAATGACCTGTGCTCATTGCACACGTATCAAAGATAAACATAAAGTGCTATCCCACAATTCACAACTGATAAATTTTTGGTTCAGTAATATTTTTCCACAAGAATTTTTCTTTTCCTGCATTATGTATAAATAAATAATGCAATTCTTTACTTTGTTGTTCTCACACTTTATTGAATTAATGTGACTATAGTTTCGACTCATAATTTCTACTTATAATGTCTTAATCTAAACTAAATTACATTATTTATTCACAAATTATACATTTTATTCATCAGGATGGTTTCGACCTTTCGTGGTAGTCCATATTAAAAAACAGAGAAACAACTTGCTATGTCTTTACCACAAAATGCACATTTTGTGGTAAAAACATAGTAAATAGTTTCTCTGTTTTTTATACATTTTAACTAAATTAAAACTAAAATGCACATTTTGTGGTAAAAACATAGTAAATTGTTTCTCTGTTTTTTATACATTTTAACTAAATTAAAATAAATTTTTAGTTCAATAATATTTTTCCACAAGAGGTTTTCTTTTCCTGCATTATGTATAAATAAATAATGATTTTTTTTTACTTTGTTGTTATCACACTTTATTGAATTAATGTGACTATAGTTTCGACTTATAATTTCTACTTATAATGTCTTAAACTTAACTAAATTACATTATTTCTTCACAAATTATACATTTTATTCATCAGGATGGTTTTGACCTTTACTACGTGGTAGTCCATATTAAAAAATAGAGAAACAACTTGCTATGTCTTTACCACAAAATGCACATTTTGTGGTAAAAACATTGTAAATTGTTTAACTAAATTAAAACTGACATACATCTCTGAAATTTTATTCTAATTAAAAATATTAATAATCCCTTTATTATTATTTTTTGTCTTTTCAACTAAAATATTCACTGTTCCTTTTAATTTACAAAAATTATATTTAATTTATTTTGAAAAATTAATTTTTCTCTAACAAAATGCACATTTTGTGGTAAAAACATAGTAAATTGTTTCTCTGTTTTTTTATACATTTTAACTAAATTAAGACTGAATACATCTCTGAAATTTTATACTAATTAAAAATATTAATAATCCCTTTATTATTATTTGTTGTCTTTTCAACTAAAATATTCACTGTTCCTTTTAATATACAAAAATTATATTGAAATTATTTTGAAAAATTAGTTTCTATTAATTTTGAAAATTTTGTGAGATAGCACTTTATGCACTCTTATCTTAAACTAAGTTGACGGTTCTCTATTAATTGCTTACTTGCAGATATTACGATGTAAGCACGCCAGGCTCAAGCTTAAGTCCAGCATCATCCAGCTGCCTGCAATCTCCTTGCTCTTTCACTCTAGACTCGCCTTCTCCGCCTCCCACAACTGCGGATTTCTGTGAATTTTTCCAGGCCTCTGGCACCGTCTTCGAGAAGGATTTTTCCAACTTAACACTTTCAGGTATGAAGTACATACATTACAAAATTACCACAAGTAAATAATGAAAATAGCATATTTTGCAAGTGGAAAGTCTACAACAACTTTATAAGTATACTGGATTTATAAAGTTTTAAATTTTATGAAGTACATACATTACAAAATTACCACAAGTAAATAATGAAAATATCATATTTTGCAAGTGGAAAGTCTACATCAACTTTATAAGTCTACTGGACTTATACAGTTTTAATTTTTTTTAAGTACATACATTACAAAATTTCCACTAGTAAATAATGAAAATATCATATTTTGCAAGTAGAAAGTCTACAATAACTTTATAAGTTTACTGGACTTATAAAGTTTTAAATTTTATGAAGTACATACATTACAAAATTACCACAAGTAAATAATGAAAATATCATATTTTGCAAGTGGAAAGTCTACAACAACTTTATAAGTATACTGGACTTATAAAGTTTTAAATTTTATGAAGTACATACATTACAAAATTACCACAAGTAAATAATGAAAATATTATATTTTGCAAGTGGAAAGTCTACAACAACTTTATAAGTCTACTGGACTTTATTAAATTTATTAATTTTATTAAATAAAATTAAATTTTATGAAAAATTACAAAATTACCACAAGTAATAACGAAAATATCATATTTTGCAAATAGAAAGTCTACAACTTTATAAATCTATGGACTTATAAAGTTTAAAATGTTTTGAATATTAATATTAAACCTTATTGTATTTAATGGATGAAGCTATAAGAGCTGAAAAATTTATAATTTTTTTGAAAATTTTATGAATACATTTCGTAATAAATCTGAAACACTTAATGCAATAGTAATAGAATTGTTTTTTCAATTCCACAAAATATATGTAAATTACGGAAAATGTATATAAATTAGGAGAAATTTATGTAATTTACGAAAAAATGTATGTAAGTTACTGAAAATTTAAGTAAATTTCGGTAATTTAAGTAAACATTTAATAAAAATATCATATTTTGCAAGAAGAATTTTCTGGAAATTAATTTTGTAATACATCTCAAACATTTAATAAAAGCGGAATAAAAACAAATAATCGCAATTAAATTAGTCAAATTGCAGAAAATTTATGTGAACTGTAGTAAATTTATTAATAAAATATTAAATTTTTCAAGTAGGATTTTCAAAAATTTTGTAGGATAATTGTTAACCACTTAAATGCGAAAGTATTAGAAACAGAATATTAGAAACTTTACAACAACTTTATAAGTCTCCTGGACTTATAAAGTTTGAAACTTTTTGAATATTAATATTAAACTTTATTATATTTAATCGATGAAGCTATAAGAGCTGAAAAGTTTTTAATTTTTTTGAAAATTTTATGAATGCATTTCCTAATAAATCTGAAACACTTGCAATAGTAATAAAATTGTTTTTCAAATTCCTGCAAATATATTTAAATTACGGAAAATGTATATAAATTACGAAAAATTGATGTAAATTACAAAATAATGTATGTAAGTTACGGAAAATTTAAGTAAATTGGGTAATTTAAGTAAACATTTAATGAAAATATATTTTGCAAGAAGAATTTTCTGGAAATTATTTTGTAATATATCTCAAACACTTAATAAAGCATAATAAAAACAAATTATCGCAATTAAATTAGTCAAATTCCAGAGAATTTATGTGAACTGTGGTATATTTATTAAAATTTAAAAAAAAACAAGTAGGTTTTTCAAAACATTTGTAGGATAATTGATAACCACTTAAATGCGAAAATATTACAAACGGAACATTATAAACTTTACAACAACTTTATAAGTCTACTGGACTTATAAAGTTTGAAACTTTTTGAATATTAACATTAAACTTTATTATATTTAATGGATGAAGCTTTAAGACCTGAATTTTTATTTTTTTTTGAATATTTTATGGATACATTTCCTAATAAATCTGAAACACTCAATGCAATAGTTATAAAATTGTTTTTCCAATTCCTCAAAATATATGTAAATTACGGAAAATTTATATAAATTACGAGAAATTTATGTAATTTACGAAAAAATGTATGTAAGTTACGGAAAATTTAAGTAAATTTCGGTTATTTAAGTAAACATTAGTCGAAAATATATTTTAAAGAAGAATTTTCTGGAAATTAATTTTTTAATATATCTCAAATACTTAATAAAAGTGTAATAAAAACAAATTATCGCATTTAAATTAGTCAAATTGCAGAGAATTTATGTGAACTGTGGTAAATTTATTAAAAAAAATATTAAATTTTTCAAGTAGGATTTTCAAAAATGTAGGATAATTGTTAACCACTTAAATGCGAAAGTATTAGAAACAGAATATTAGAAGCTTTATAACAACTTTATAAGTCTCCTGGACTTATAAAGTTTGAAACTTTTTGAATATTAACATTAAACGTTATTATATTTAATGGATGAAGCTATAACAGCTGAAATGTTTTTAATTTTTTTGTAATTTTATGAATACATTTCCTAATAAATCTGAAACACTTAATGCAATAGTAATAACATTGTTTATCAAATTCCTGAAAATGTATGTAAATTATGGAAAATGTATATAAATTACGAGAAATTTATGTAAATTTACGAAAAATATATGTAAGTTACGGAAAATTTAAGTAAATTTCGGTAATTTAAATAAACATTTAATGAAAATATATTTTGCAAGAAGAATTTTCTGGAAATTAATTTTGTAATACATCTCAAACACGTAATAAAAGAGTAATAAAATCCAAAATGTAGCAATTAAATTAGTCAAATTGCTGAAAATGTATGTGAACTGTGGTAAATTTATTAAAAAAATATTAAAATTTTCAAGTAGGATTTTCAAAAAAATTGTAGGATAATTGTTAACCACTTAAAGCGAAAGTATTAGAAACAGAATATTATAAACTTTACAACAACTTTATAAGTCTCCTGGACTTATAAAGTTTGAAACTTTTTGAAATTAACATTAAACTTTATTATATTGAATGGATGAAGCTATAACAGCTGAAAAGTTTCTAATTTTTTGGAAAATTTAATGAATACATTTCCTAATAAATCTGAAACACTTAATAAAATCGTAATAAAATTGTTTTTCAAATTCCTGAAAGTATATGTATATTACGGAAAAATGTTTATAAATTGCGAGAAATTTATGTAATTTACGAAAAAATGTATGTAAGTTACGGAAAATTTAAGTAAATTTCGGTAATTTAAGTAAACATTAAATGAAAATATAATATTTTGCAAGAAGAATTTTCTGGAAATTAATTTTGTAATACATCTCAAACACTTAATAAAAGCGTAATAAATAACAAAATGTCGCAATTAAATTAGTCAAATTGCAGAGAATTTATGTGAGCTGTGGTAAATTTATTAAAAAATATCAAATTTTTCAGGTAGGATTTTCAAAAAAATTGTCAATAAATTTTTAACCACTTAAATGCTAAATTATTGCAGAAAATATAAGAAATTACGTGTCTGAAATTAAATGCATAAAAAGGACGTATGTGACATAATATATCATAACTCGATCAAATTAAAAAATAAATATTAGTTCAAAAATTAATTCAAAGTTTAATTTTTGTTATAGCTTCATCCATTAAATATAATAAAGTTTAGTATTAATATTCCTAAAATAACTTTCTAATATGTAAAAAGATAATTTTTAGCCATTCCACCCTCAATATTTTTTATTTTAATCGTTTTTTGCGTTTGGTGTATAACTTTGTAAAATTCGTTTACTTCTTTTTCTCAAAATATCTCCGATGTACTGTAAATTTTCTAATTGCAAGTTTTATTTATCTGCAGAAAACTGATTAATTTTATAATTTTTAATTTCGATTTGCTCCCATAAGTTAGATTTTTTTTTAGTTGAAGTGGTAAATGTCTTGAGGTAATCTGCCCATGTTGATATTCTAAATACAGGTCCCAATTAGCCCAATTATGTACAGATAAATTTTCATATATTTTTCAAATGTCGCAAATAAATTAATCAAATTGCAGGAAATTTATAAACTGTGGAAAATTATCAATTTTTTTAAGTAGGATTTTCAATAAATTTATATGATAATTTTTAACCATTTCAATGTGAAAATAACGTAGAAAATAAAAGAAATTACGTATCTGAAAATAAATAGATAAAAAGGACGTATGTGACATAATTTATCATACCTCTATCAAATTAAAAAATAAATATTAGTTTAACAATTATTAAAAATATTTTAATCAATAATAAAGTTTAATCTTTGTTATAGCTTCATCCATTAAATATAATAAAGTTTAATATTAATATTCATAAAATATATTTCAGTCTTCTTTTTTCAGTCTTTTTTAAATATTCTTTCAACATGTAAAAATATATTTTGTGGCCATTCCACCCTCAATATTTTTTATTTTAATCATTTTTTGCGTTTGGTGTATAACTTTGTAAAATTCATTTACTTCCTTCTCTCAAAATATCTCCGATGTACTGTAAACTTTCTAATTGCATATTTTATTTATCTCTTCTAATTTTAAATTTCGATTTGCTCCCATGAGTTAGGTTTTTTTTTTAGTTGAAGTGATAAATGTCTTGAGGTAATCTGCCCATTTTCATATTCTTAATACAGGACCCAAATATCTCAATTATGTACAGATAAATTTTCATTTATGTTTGAAATGTCGCAAATAAATTAATCATATTGCAGAAAATTTATAAACTGTGGAAAATTTATTAAAAATTATCAAATTTAGAGTAGAATTTCAATAAATTTATAGGATAATTTTTAACCATTTCAATGTAAAAATATCGCAGAAATTAAAAGAAATTACGTATCTGAGAATAAATGGATAAAATGAAAGTGTGTGGCATAATTTGTCATAATCTAATCAAATATAATAATTATAATATTTATTTATCAAATTATAAACTAATACTCCTATTAGTTTAAAAATTATTAATAATATTTAAATCAATAATAAAGTAAAAATTTTATACCTTCGTTATATCTATATTATTAGCTTCATCCATTATATATAATAAAGTTTAATATTAATATTCATAAAATATGTATCTAATATGTAAAAATATACTTTTTGGACATTACACCCACAATATTTTACATTTTAATCGTTTTTTCCGTCTACTAAAACAGCAAGAGACTATAATATCAAACTATTATTTACTAAATTTGCAGATTTTTTAATAAAATAATCAATAAACTTGCAAAACATTTCATGTAGATTTTACAGCAATCTAAACAATCTAAGAATATTTCTTTTTGTGCTACAAATTAATAGATATCTTCTTGAAACAGATGATCTGACAGTTATCTCTAGAAAATTTAATGTAAGAATGTAGATACAATAAACATATTTGTATGGCATAGCTCAATAAAATAACTACAGATTTATTAACATTAATAAGTATTTCTATAGAATTGACAATTATCTAATGAATTTCTCATTGGATCTGAAAAATATGAAAATTTATCTTTACCTAATTGGGACTTGCATTTAGAATATGAAAGTGGGCAGATTATATCTAGACATTTATTACTCTCTCAAAAAATATAATTCCCAATAAAATGACTGCTCATGGGGCAAATTGAATTTTGCAATTAGAAAATTAATAGTTTTTAACTATTATTATTAACTATTAATATTAACACAATTTGAAACTTGACAGCATATCTTTAGAAAATTTAAATTGGGTTTATTTCTAAAAAAATTAATGAATGCCTTCTTGAGAAATATGATATTGTCTTCTTGAAAAAATTGATAGTCTTCTTGAAAAAATAAAAATTTACAATAAGAAAATGACATTACATTTCTAGAAAATCAATATTTGATATTTGTTATTAGATTTTATTGATATTTGACAATTGTCTCTTTAAAATAGACAATTATATCAAGAAAATGTTGGACAATTGAAATTCACAACTTGAAAATTGACAATGTACCCAATTAGAAAATTGACAGTATATCTTTAGACAATTTGCCCAATTAGAAAATTGACAGTATATCTTTAGAAACTTGAAATTGAGTTATTTCTAAAAAAATGATACGCCCTTCTTGAAACATTATGGTTATTAAAATTTGTCAGTTATCTTTATAAAATTAAATGAAACTGCTACTGTAAGAAAACTTGTACACCAAATTTAGATGAAGTATTTGTAGTGCATCACAAATTTATCATCATGTTCATCATGTTATCATGTCTTTTTTTTCTATGGTACCAACGACACCTTTCTGTTTCTGTCTTGCAGACCGTGAGCAGCGCGAGCTGTACGAGGCTGCCAAGATAATCCAGAAGGCTTACCGCTCGTACAAGGGCAGGCAGCAGCAGGAGCAGGACAAGGAGAGGGCCGCCGCAGTCCTAATCCAGAACTATTACAGGCGCTACAAGCAGTACGCCTACTACAAGCAGATGACCCATGCGGCCATGGTCATCCAGAACGGCTTCAGGTCGTACTGCGAGCACAAACGCTTTAAGAAGAGCCAGGAGGCGGCCGTGTGCATCCAGAACTATTACCGCAACTACAAGGAGCAGGGGGGAAGGGGGAGTAGAGAGGGCACGCCCGCTGCAGGGCTCAAGTAAGTCACGAGTGGCACGGGTGAGATTGGTTTGCTGGGTTTGATGTAGGGGTCACCTTTGTTCTCTCTCTCTCTTTGTGTACCTATGTTTCTGTGTTGCTCATTGTTTCCCATTCAACAAACACACACATACACAAACATGCAAAGACGACACTATAAACTACAAACAATACGATTTTATTTATTATTTGTATCGACGCTTAATTCTCAGCTGATTGAGGATTAGCGTGTACAACACATTGTATATGCACACGCAGACACGATATAACAAAAGCATAACAAACATATTTCTGTGTGTGCGCTTTACTAATCTGTCTGTCTGTCCGTTTACTCTCTGTGTAGATGGTTCTTACATTGATAAAGTTGGCAAACCTCTCTCTAACTGTATCCGTGTATTGGTCGCACTGCCCTGCCTGCTTCTGTGTAGCTGCTGCCTTTATGTGGTAGTTCTTGGTGTACCCCAACCCGTACCTTACGACTTCTGTGTTCTGACGTAACGTTCATTCTTTCTTTATTTTTTTTTTATTGAATTCTTCACTAACGTATCTTATGTTGAATACATAAGTGTAGAATGACTGTCGCAGCGAAACTCCCAAACCGATTCCTGCGCACAACTGAAGCGCAATGAGGTTTCGGGCTTTCGCATCGCGACGCCGAATGCGTCTTCTGCTAACAATCCTTGTCTATAAAATGTTCCTTTTCTTTTACAGCTATAAAGAAAGAAAGTTCTACACTTATTGTTCAATGATGTGAGTGTGACATTTCATTATTCTCATCGGTTTATTGCCGATCTAGACGGTTACACGTTCCTTTACTGTTTATAGAAGGACTTACTCGCAAAGGCGTCAGCATCAAGCCGCCAGGAAGATACAGCAGTTCATGAGGCAGTCCAAAAACAAGTAAGCAGAATCATTTTCAGGTTCCATTAATCTTTGTAATTTTTGAATATATTGGTATTTATTATAAAAAAATTCCAATAACAATGCAACATTCATTGTAATTTATAATCGAATGGTATAATTTTAAAGAAAATGTTGTTGTTTGATGAGCTTTCTGTGAACTTTGTGAGAGATATGCTTTCTGAATAAAGATTCTATAATTATGAACAAAAAATTTGTAGGGTCAAATTAAATGTTGTAATTTATACTGAAGGTAATTTCGTAATGAATACCTAATTATTTATATTTTTGTTTTGACACATCCACTATAATGTATTTAGTTTCATGGGTGTAACTGCCTAGTTAACATAGAAAATTTTTGTTTGCCCGCTCACTCAGTTTATGGGATGATACGCTGGGCACAGTGGTAAGTGGACGGAAAAATGTGTGATTCTGTTGCCGTGCTTCTATTGCAATGTACGTATTTTAACCGGTTGTTATTGCAGATTACAGAGAGAACGAGCAGAAAAAGAGAAGCAGGAGGGCCCGTCAGTGGATGCCCACCAAAAGTCAGCGTCTCGAGGGGCCAGTTCCACCACCGGCCTAAATAGCAGGTGATTTCCGCTTTCGATGGGTTTGGTGTGGTTGATTTCCGTTCATTTCTTTTTGCAGATCTGAAACCTCTGACCGAGAGTATAGCGGCGGCCTCTCGGAAGCGTGAAAGTTAGAGCCGCCGTGGGAGTCAATCGTGTACTTAAGGAGTAATTTAAAGAACGTATGATGCATTTATATCACGCAGCAACTTAGGACGGACGGTTTTGAAACATTCACCTTTTTACAAACTTAGGACGTAAAGGAGGACAAATATATGCAAAGAATCTTGTCACTAAGTGGCTTTACTAATTAGAGCTCTGCATTCATCCGTAACATATATCCACTACATTACTTACATTTAAGATACAAGAGTTTTCTAATTTACGGATTTTATTCGCTAAAAGTAGTCTCTCAAGCTGTATACATATGATATATTCTTGTATTTTTAACGATGTCTATTTTGGCTGTATATTGGTAATTTTTACGCATTTATATAAGAATGCAAGGATCGACAACAAAAGTGAGACGTTTAGACATTGTACGACCTATTTCTGATATATTAACAAAAAAGTATATATATAAAAAAAAGGATTCAGTGCTGTGATTTCCTTTGATGCTATTACTATTCATAGTTTATTTAATATAGTCAACAGATCCGTCAAAGTAGAACCCGTTTAGAGGATGCGCCTGTCATAGCCGCTCGTATATTAAATAATAAAATGAATAATGTTACGCATCAAAACTTCTAGTAGTCGGAAACCTAGTCTTTTAGTGTAGTTAATGAACTTATGTACTTGTAAGAAATTAGCTTACTTATGACTTATACATATATATTTTTACTAATTTTGATGGAGAGTAGAGGCAATCTTTTGTTTTTTTTTATAAAGGTATATATTCCAAACTATACATACATATATAAATATATATATATACATAAATTTACATGTAAGCATCCAATTTTTGAATATTTTCACTGCCATTGTAGAATAGCTTTTTGGAACTAGGGGTTGCCGGGGAAGTTTTTCAAATCGAATGCCAGACTTAGCTATGGTTTTTTTCACGTTCGTTTATCGATTTTCAAACATCTCGCAACTTATGTACGGCTTTCGGCGAGGACAATTTGAATCCATCCACCATGCGTCGACTTGGTTCTCTCCGTAATATTGTTTCTCTTCAATCGAGATTGTCCCGCGGTCTCTTCTCTTCTCACATAAAAAAAATAAATAAAAACTTGGATAATAGTTCTGCTCATACATATCATATATAGTTAATATATTAAACGAAAAGAGAAAACTTAGAGACGAATATTATATAACGTACTTAAAACGATTAGTTATTAAGATAAAAAGAACCTGCTGTACAATGAGAGTGTCCGCAATACTGCAATAAATCTGAAGGAGTGTACATAAATATGGTTTTTTGGGTGAAGTATTGCATTTTGATCGATGAAAATATATTGGTGCTCAACATTTTTTCTTCTACTTGTATTACTGGGTTTCAGATATTTCACAGTTTGCACAAAGTTGATACGGTTTCGACTGTAATTGATACATTTTTCTAGGAAAATTGCATGCTTAATAATCACCAGAAATAATAATAACAAAATTTCGACAAGACTTCACACAGTTGACAATCGTGATTACATATTTGCAATTTTCCAATTGAAGTGTTTACGGTATTAACGAGGGACACGACCCATATTTTAATTTAAAAATTCGGAGAATTAGTTGGATAGTCAATTAGGATTAACTTACTTAATTTAATATATACCTATGGGCAACACTGTGTAAATAATTAATACCAATATAAAACTCATTCGCTTTTTTGAATACTAGTTTACTGTTATTAATTCTATCACACAGTGTCTACCTTGACTTTGTACCTGCAGGCAGGTTTCTACCGATTGCTTTTTTTAAATGTTAAGAAGCGAAGAAGGAGAAATCACTATTCCCAAGATGTAAATAACTGTTATTCGTTATGAAATTTTATTCTTTAATCTATTAATAATAACAATATATATATATATAAAGAAATATTATACATATGAACGAGTATTAATTGTAACATTTTTGAAATTAACTATTTAAAATAATAATTAGATTAGAAAAAGGTAGCAGTAATAGAGCTAGATTTTCAAAGATATTTTTCAATTAAAAATTGTCCAGAGTGAATGTTTGCGTGCTACACATTTATACTATAGATATTGCTTTTGCGACAACATATATATTATTGTAAGGGGCGAGAGGTTGTGCTTTTCACACTTTCTCTACTTGAAGTGAACACGATGGTCCGACCATCGAAATACAATCAAACATTTCAATCTGTAAAGTTAGGAGAAATTTCTGCGTTCAAAAGAAAATTACACATTTTGTATGGACATTTATTTGTAAATAGGAAATCCTTTTCGTAGAAATATTTTTATTACTCCAATTGCGTTCAAGGTAATCATGACAAAAAAATGAAGAAAAGAAAAAACCAACACCAAAAAATAAACATAGAAATATATATAGATATATATCGATTTGTATAAAATAATGTATTTTAAATCAATATCTATAGGCATAAAAATAAAGAAGAATATTAATTATACATACTAATAAATATATATATACATATATATTCAATTTAAATTTTATATCTACAAGACATGCATACCTAATGATGTATTTAAAAGAAAATAATAATATATATATATACTGTAGTTTAAAACATAATTAGACGTTAAGGTACTTTTCGTTTATTAAAATATTATTTCACATTCTGTTTCTTACGCTTCACAGAGTGTTCTTGAAAAAAAAATTGATTTCAACAGTAATTTGTTAATTAAATTAAATGTATCTGTAGATGAAACATAAATAAATATAAATAAAAAACTTTTAAGTGAACTTAAAGTAGAAAACAGTGAACTTAGTAGTGTCTAAACCTTAGTAGATACTAAAGATGTTTAGATAGTACATTAGTCAATGTAATTTCTGCAAGATAAATCACATTCTGATTAACATTAGTACCTACTAAGTTTTAGTAGCTACTAGGGTTGACTATGCATACGGACGGAAGTGTTTTTATTTATATTTAGTACATTGTTTTTCATGAAAAGAAATCACTTTTTCAAGACCGCTCCGTTATTTCTTGATTCAAGTTATGGAGTTAACGCCTAATGGAAATAAATCTTTCCTTTTCCGTAAGGGTTATTTCTGTTACTGCTATATTGTAGCTGCACCGTACCTACAATTGTCTACATTTAATCTAGTTCTTATCTATCGATTAGACTTTTCAAATCGTTAAACTATGCAGAATAATAACAGAATACAGAGTGTGTGAGTAATGAGAGAGTGCGAGAGTGTGTGCGTTTCACATTGAAAAAGGTAACTAAAACAAAAGAAGAGCATATTTTTTAAGCGCAATGGTTTAGCTGCACTCAGATGTATAGTTTTTTATACATATATAATATATATACATAATAAATATATGATTGTTGAAATTGGCCCTCTGTCATTCCATTGAATGTGAACGGATATTTGGAATTTTTGATACTTGTATTTTCTATATATGTGTATATAAAGTGTTCTCTGATTATTATGTTTGTGACACATCCTTATTTTAAAACTTTGTACATGTATGTTACTATATAGTTGTAATTGTTGATTATTTATTTGTTAATATATATTTTTTCCGTTTTGTTTGTGTAGAGTGCAGACAACTGTTGTTATATAATATTATGTCTATTGACTAATAAACACTTTCCGAATTTCATTCTAATGAAAGATTTTGATAGTTTTAATGACCTGAATTACTGTGCGATTTGATTTAAGCTTGAATCTCCTCCTGAGAATAAAATTAAATCCTGCTTTCGGTAAATGTATGTTCTTAAAGTGAAATAAAAATAAAACTCTTAGTTGAGTTTCGCTGTTTTTAATTGATTTATCTACAATTTTTGCAGCCCCGCGACCATTCTCAAGAGTAATGTTATATTAAATACAAATCCTTTAAATTGCAACGTATCTACCACCGTTTTAAGTACCTAATTTGTTCGGATTTTCTAAGCCGCTTTCAATAATTCCGTCAAATACTGGACAAAAAAGCATCAATGGGGCTCACAGACCATTGAGCGGTGTTATTATTTATATTATTACTGAAATTATTATATATATAAACGATTTTTATTGAAATTACTGCACTGAAATGCTCAAATTGTAGTTTAACTTTACTGATTTGAAAATATTTGAAAATATATTAATTGCATATTTAGCCGCCCGATGGCGCCACTTTCGCGCGTGTTTGCTTTAAGCCGCAATATTTCTTAAAACAGCAAGTAATTAATACAAATTAAGGCGCAATTACGCAAGAAATTGGTAAAAGACTAACTCTCAGCTATCTGCAGAGGTTGTTTGAAGTTATTTATTGAGATAAATTGGAGACCGGCTGGCAGTTCACACACTTACCGGCGCGATGAAGAATTACATATGGCGTCGATTTTTAAGTTTTGAATCGTGTGTTTGTACTTTTAAGGCAGAATTTTGGCGAAGGACGTGCGGAATGGGCGATTTGCCGTGCTTATCATGTGAATTGGGGCCCCAGGTACGTGCATGTGTATTATTTCATGCGTTGATTGTGTATTAAAAGTTGGAGGAACAATTTAGTTTCCCCCATGTTATTACATGGGAAATATTATACGTATTTGCCGCAAATAATTGCCTTTAGGATTTTGTGGGTTGTATATGCAGTGAAAAATAAGCGCAAAAGGACTGCAAGGGGGTTAAAGGGCTTAGTGAACCTACCAAGGGCCAAATGTGCGGAAACCTGTTTTGAAATTATTATCCTCGCGCTAATTATTGAGTTAGCAACTGCTAACAAGATGTCCGCCATTACTACTTATTACAAGAACATATTCGACCCCAAATCAAAGCCAGCACTAAATTCCCACGCTTCATGCTACAAAAATAAGCCCTCTGCAATTTTCTGTACGTAAGTTAAGGCAGGTTCATAGATTTCTTACGCCACGCTGTTACAGTGCTATCGCTATGGGCATTTTCAACGGCTTTAATGCGTGTTGAAAATGCCCATAGCGATAGCATTTTCACAACTTAAGGCTGATTAATACATTTCTGACGCAACGCAACGCTACGCAGTGAAATGCTGTCGCTATGAGCATTCACAACAGCGTTTAATAAGCGTTGAAAATGCCCATGGCGATAGCATTGCCATAGCGTAGCGTTGCGTCGCGAAATAAATCTATGATCAGTCTTTATAAGTTACTCATTTCATGAGTTTGAATTTTGAAGATGTCCGACCAGTATTAAAGTCACTGAAAGTCACTTTCAGTCACTGAAATTTCTCAAAATTTATCTGATGGATATTTAAAAAAATATATACCAGATCTGTATACAGCAGGCCTAACGATAAATCCTCTAAAAATTTGACAACTGCTATGTGTACATTTAGTAAGAAAATCGAGTTATTTATTTTCCGAGTTGACCAGTATAAGTTATCAATCACTGAAATTTCTGAAAATTTATCTAATGGATACATAAAAAATTCTATGCCAAATCTGTATACAGTAAGCCTGTAGATAAATCCTCTGAAAATTTGACCACTGGTATGTCTCAAATAAGTGAGAAAATCGAGCACTTAACTTTCCGAGTTGACCAGGATAAGTTATCAGACACTGAACTTTGTGAAAATTTATCTGTCGGATATTTTGTAATTTATTTACCAGATCTATATACAGTAAACCTGTAGATAAATCCTCTCAAAAATTTGACCACTGTCTCAAGTAAGTGAGAAAATCGAGCACTTAACTTTGCGAGTTGACCTTAATAAGTTATCAGACACTGAACTTTTTGAAAATTTATCTGTCGGATATTTTGTAATTTTTTTACGAGATCTATATACAGTAAGCCAGTAGATCATTCCTCTGAAAATTTGACCACTGATATGTCTCAAATAAGTGAGAAAATCTAGCACTTAACTTTCCGAGTTGACCAGGATAAGTTATCTGACACTAAACTTTTTGAAAATTAATCTGTCCGATATTTTGTAATATTTTTACCAGATCTGTATACAGTAAGCCTGTCGATAAATCCTCTAAAAATTTGACAACTGGTATGTCTCAAATAAGTGAGAAAATCGAGCACTTAACTTTCCGAGTTGACCTGGATAAGTTATCTGACACTGTACTTTTTGAAAATTTATCTGTCGGATATTTTGTATTTTTTTTACGAGATCTGTATACAGTAAGCCTGTAGATAATTCCTATGAAAATTTGACCACTGGTATGTCTCAAATAAGTGAGAAAATCGAGCACTTAACTTTCCGAGTTGACCAGGTTAAGTTATCAGACATTGAAATTTTTGAAAATTTATCTGTCGGATATTTTGTAATTTTTTTACCAGATGTGTATGCAGTATGCATAGAGATGAATCCTCTGAAAATTTGACCATTTGTATGTCTCAAATAAGTGAGAAAATCGAGCTCTTAACTTTCCGAGTTGACCAGGATAAGTTATCAGACACTGCACTTTTTTAAAATTTATCTGTTAGATATTTTGTAAGTTCTTTACCAAATCTGCATACAGTAAACCTGTAGATAAATACTCTGAAAAATTGACCATTGATATGTCTTAAATAAGTGAGAAAATCGAGCACTTAACTTTCCGAGTTGACCAGGATAAGTTATCAGACACCGAACTTTTTGAAAATTTATCTGTCGGATATTTAGTATTTTTTTTACCAGATCTGTATACAGTAAGCCTGTAGATAAATCTTCTGAAAATTTGACCACTGGTATGTCACAAATAAGTGAGAAAATCGAGCACTTAACTTTCCGAGTTGACCAGGATAAGTTATCAGACACTGAAAATTTTGAAAATTTATCTGTCTGATATTTTGTAAATTTTTTACCAGATCTGTATACAGTATGCCTAAAGATAAATCCTCTAAAATTTTGACCACTGGTATGTCTCAAATAAGTGAGAAAATCGAGCACTTAACTTTCAGAGTTGACCAGGAGAAGTTATCAGACACTGAACTTTTTGAAAATTTATCTGTCGGATATTTTGTATTTTTTTATACCAAATCTGTATACAGTAAGCGTGAAGATAAATCCTCTGAAAATTTGACCACTAGTATGTGTTAAATAAGTGAGAAAATCAAGTTTTTAACTTTCCGAGTTAGCCAGTATAAGTTATCGGCCCCTGAGTATTTGGAAAATTTATCTGTCGGATATATTGTAATTTTTTTACCAGATCTGTATACAGTTTGCCTTTAGATAAATCCTCTCAGAATGTGACCACTGGTATGTCTCAAATAAGTGAGAAAATCCAGCACTTAACTTTCCGAGTTGACCAGGATAAATTATCAGACACTGAAATTTTAGAAAATTTATGTTTTGGATATTTAGTAATTTTTTTACCAGATCTGTATACAGTAAGCCTTTAGATAAATCCTCTTAAAATTGCACCACTAATAAGGGTCAAATAAGTGAGAAAATCGAGTACTTAACTTTCCGAGTTGACCAGGATAAGTTATCAGACCCTGAAATTTTTGAAAATTTATCTGTCTGATATTTTGTAATGTTTTTATCAGATCTGTATACAGTACGCCTTTAGATAAATCCTCTGAAAATTTGACCACTGGTATGTCTCAAATAAGTGAGAAAATCGAGCATTTAACTTTCCAAGTTGACCAGGATAAGTTATCAGACACTGAACTTTTTGAAAATGTATCTGTCCGATAATTTGTAATTTTTTTACCAGATCTGTATTCAGTAAGCCTGTAGATAAATCCTTTAAAAATTTGACCTCTGGTATGTCTCAAATAAGTGAGAAAATCGAGCACTTTATTTTCCGAGTTGACCAGGATAAGTTATCAGACACTGAACTTTTTGAAAATTTATCTGTCGGATATTTAGTAATTTTGTTACCAGATCTGTACACAGTAAGCCTTTAGATAAATCCTCTGAAAATTTGACCACCGGTATGTCTCAAATAAGTGAGAAAATCTAGCACTTAACTTACCGAGTTGACAAGCATAAGTTGTCAGACAATTAACTTTTTGAAAATTTATCTGCCGGATATTTTGTAATTTTCTTACCAGATCAGTATACAGTAAGCCTGTAGATAAATCCTCTGAATATGTGACCACTGGTATGTCTCAAATAAGTGAGAAAATCGAGCACTTATCTTTCCGAGTTGACCAGGATAAGTTATCAGACATTGAACTTTTTGAAAATGTATCTGTCGGATATTTTGTAATTTTTTTACCTGATCTGTATACAGTAAGCCTGTAGATAAATCCTCTGAAAATTTGACCATAGGTATATCTCAAATAAGTGAGAAAATCGAGCACTTAACTTTCCGAGTTGACCAGGATAAGTTATCAGACACTGAACATTTTGAAAATTTATCTGTCGGATATTTTGTAATTCTTTTTACCAGATCTGTATACAGTAAGCCTGAAGATAAATCCTCTAAAAATTTGACGACTGGTATGTCACAAATAAGTGAGAAAATCGAGCACTTAACTTTCCGAGTTGACCAGGTTAAGTTATCAGACACTTAACTTTTTGAAAATTTATCTGTCGGATATTTTGTAATTTTTTTACCAGATCTATATACAGTAAACCTGTAGATATATCCTCTAAAAATTTGACCACCGGTATGTCTCAAATAAGTGAGAAAATCGAGCACTTAACTTTCCGAGTTGCCCAGGATAAGTTATAAGACACTGAATTTTTTGAAAATTTATCTTTCGGATATTTAGTATTTTTTTATCAGATCTGTATACAGTAAGCCTATAGATAAATCCTCTGAAAATTGAACCACTAATATGTCTCAAATAAGTGAGAAAATCGAGGACTTAACTTACCGAGTTGACCAGGATAAGTTATCAGACACTGAAATTTTTGAAAATTTATCTGTCTAATATTTTGTCATTTTTTAACCAGATCTGTATATAGTATGCCTTAAGATAAATTCTCTGAAATTTTGAACTTTAGTATGTCTCAAATAAGTGAGATAATCGAGTTCTTAACTTTCCGAGTTGACCAGTATAAGTTATTAATCACTGAAATTTCTGGAATTTTATGTAATGGATATTTAAAAAAATATATACTAGATCTGTATACAGTATGCCTGAAGATAAATCCTCTGAAAAGTTGACCACTAGTATGTCTTAAATAAGTGAGAAAATCGAGTTCTTAACTTTCCGAGTTAGCCAGTAAAAGTTATCGGCCACTGAGTATTTTGAAAATTTATCTGTCGGATATTTTGTAATTTTTTTACCAGATCTGTATACAGTAAGCCTGTAGATAAATCTTCTGAAAATTTGACCACTGGTATGTCTCAAATAAGTGAGAAAATCGAGCACTTAACTTTCCGAGTTGACCAGGATAAGTTATCAGACAATGAACTTTTTGAAAATTTATCTGTCGGATATTTTGTATTTTTTTTACCAGATATGTATTCAGTAAGCCTGTAGATAAATCCTCTTAAAATTTGACCACTGGTATGTCTCAAATAAGTGAGAAAATCGAGCACTTAACTTTCCGAGTTGACCAGGATAACTTATCAGACACTGCACTTTTTTAAAATTTATCTGTCGGATATTTTGTAATTTTCTTACCAGATCTGTATACAGTATGCCTAAAGATAAGTCCTCTGAAATTTTGACTACCAGTATATCTCAAATAAGTGAGAAAATCGAGATATCAGCTTTCCGAATTGACCAATAAGAATAATTCAGTGATTACTGAAGTTTCTGAAAACTTATCTAGTAGATATTTTGAGAATTTTATGCCAGATCTGTATACAGTATGCCTTTAGATAAATCCTCTGAAAATTTGACCACTGGCATGTCTCAAATAAGTGAGAAGATCGAGCACTTAACTTTCCGAGTTGACAAGTATAAGTTATCACCCACTGAAATTTTTGAAAATTTATCTGTCGGATATTTTGTAATTTTTTTACCAGATCTGTATACAGTAAGCCTTTAGATAAATCCTCTGAAAATTTGATAACTGGTATGTCTCAAATAAGTGAGAAAAACGAGTACTTAACTTTCCGAGTTGACCAGAATAAGTTATCAATCACTGAAATTTTAGAAAATTTATCTGTCGGATAATTTGATTTTTTTTACCAGATCTGTATACAGTATGCCTGTAGATAAATCCTCTGAAAATTTAACCACTGGTATGTCTCAAATAAGATAGAAAATCGAGCACATAACTTTCCGAGTTGACCAGTATAAGTTATCAACCACTGAAATTTTTGAAAATTTATCTGTCGGATATTTTGTAATTTTTTACCAGATCTGTATACAGTAAGCCTGTAGATAAATCCTCTCAATATTTCACCACTGGTATGTCTTAAATAAGTGAGAAAATCGAGCATTTAATTGTCCGAGTTGACCTGGATAAGTTATCAGACACTGAACTTTTTGAAAATTTATCTGTCGGATATTTTGTAATTTTTTTTACCAGATCTGTATTCAGTAAACCTGTAGATAAATCCTCTGAAAATATGACCACTGGTATGTCTCAAATAAGTGAGAAAATCGAGCACTTAACTTTTCGAGTTCACCTGGATAAGTTATCAGACACTGAACTTTTTGAAAATTTATCTGTCGGATATTTTGTAATTTTTTTACCAGATCTGTATACAGTAAGCCTGTAGATTAATCCTCAGAAAATTTGACCATTGGTATGTCTCAAATAAGTGAGAAAATCCAGCACTTAACTTTCCGAGTTGACAAGGATAAGTTATCAGACACTGAAAGTTTTGAAAATTTATCTGCCAAATATTTTGTAATTTGTTTACCAGATCTGTATACAGTAAGCCTGTAGAAAAATCCTCTAAATATTTCACCTCTGGTATGTCTCAAATAAGTGAGAAAATCGAGCACTTAACTTTCCGAGTTGACCGGGATAAGTTATCAGACACTGAACTTTTTGAAAATTTATCTGTCGGATATTTTGTAATTTATTTACCAGATCTATATACAGTAATCCTGTAGATAAATCCTCTAAAAATTTGACCACTGGTATGTCTCAAATAAGTGAGAAAATCGAGCACTTAACTTTCCGAGTTGACCAAGATAAGTTATCAGACACTGAACTTTTTGAAAATTTATCTGTCGGATATTTTGTAATTTAGTTACCTGATCTATATACAGTAATCCTGTAGATAAATCCTCTAAAAATTTGACCACCGGTATGTCTCAAATAAGTGAGAAAATCGAGCAATTAACTATCCGAGTTGACCAAGATAAGTTATCAGACACTGAACTTTTTGAAAATTTATCTGTCGGATATTTTGTAATTTTTTTACCAAATCTGTATACAGTAAGCCTGTAGATAAATCCTCTGAAAATTTGACCAATGGTATGTCTCAAATAAGTGAGAAAATCGAGCACTTAACTTTCCGAGTTGACCAGGATAAGTTATCAGACATTAAAATTTTTGAAAATTTATCTGTCCGATATTTTGTAATTTTTTTTACCAGATCTGTATTCAGTAAGCCTGTAGATAAATCCTCTGTAAATTTGACCACCGGTATGTCTCAAATAAATAAGAAAATCTAGCACTTAACTTTCCGAGATGACCAGGATAAGTTATCAGACACTGATCTTTTTGAAAATGTATCTGCCGGATATTTTGTAATTTTTTCACTAGATTTGTATACAGTAAGCCTGAAGATATATCCTCTGAACATTTCACCACCAGTATGTCCCAAATAAGTGAGAAAATCGAGCACTTAACTTTCCGAGTTGACCAGCATAAGTTATCAGACACTGAACTTTTTGAAAATTTATCTGCCGGATATTTTGTCATCTTTTCACCCGATATGTATACAGTAAACCTGTAGATAAATCCTCTCAAAAATTTGACCACTGTCTCAAGTAAGTGAGAAAATCGAGCACTTAACTTCTCGAGTTGACCAGGATAAGTTATCAGACACTGAACTTTTTGAAAATTTATCTATCGGATATTTTGTATTTTTTTTACCAGATCTGTATACAGTAAGCCTGTAGATATATCCTCTGAAAATTTCACCACCAGTATGTCTCAAATAAGTGAGAAAATCGAGCACTTAACTTTCCGAGTTGACCAGGATAAGTTATCAGACACTGAACTTTTTGAAAATTTATCTGCTGGATATTTTGTCATTTTTTCACCAGATATGTATGCAGTAAGCCTGTAGATAAATCCTCTCAAAAATTTGACCACTGGTCTGTCTCAAGTAAGTGAGAAAATCGAGCACTTAACTTTCCGAGTTGACCAGGATAAGTTATCAGACACTGAACTTTTTGAAATTTTATCTGTCAGATATTTTGTATTTTTTTTACCAGATCTGTTTACAGTAAACCTGTAGATAAATCCTCTCAAACATTTGACCACTGGTATGTCTCAAGTAAGTGAGAAAATCGAGCACTTAACTTTCCGAGTTGACCAGGATAAGTTATCATACACTGATCTTTTTGAAAATTTATCTGTCGGATATTTTGTAATTCTTTTACCTGATCTGTATGCAGTAAGTCTGTAGATAAATCCTCAGGAAATTTGACCACTGGTATGTCTCAAATAAGTGAGAAAATCGAGCACTCAACTTTCCGAGTTCACCAGGATAAGTTATCAGACACTGAACGTTTTGAACATTTATCTGTTGGATGTTTTGTACTTCTTTTACCAGATCTGTATACTGTATACAGTAAGCCTTAAGATAAATCCTCTAAAAATTTGACCCCGAGTATGTCTTAAATAAGTGAGAAAATCGAGTTCTTAGCTTTCCGAGTAAGCCAGTATAAGTTATCAATCTCTGAAATTTCTGAAAATTTATCTAATGAATATTTCGAAAATTGTATGCTAGATATATATAGAGTATGCCTAAAGATAAATCCTTTGAAATTTTGACCACTAGTTTGTCTCAAATAAGTAAGAAAATCGAGTTCTTAACTTTCCGAGTTAGCCAGTATAAGTTATCGGCCACCGAGTATTTGGAATATTTATCTGTCGGATATTTTGTAATTTTTTTACAAGATCTGTATACAGTAAGCCTGTAGATTAATCCTCTGAAAATTTGACCACTAGTATGTCTCAAATAAGTGAGAAAATCGAGCTATTAACTTACCGAGTTGACTGGTTTAAGTTATCAGCCACTGAAATTTTTAAAAATGTATCTGTCGGATATTTTGTAATTTTTTTACCAGATCTGTATACAGTAAGCCTGAAGATAAATCCTCTAAAAATTTGACGACTGGTATGTCACAAATAAGTGAGAAAATCGAGCACTTAACTTTCCGAGTTGACCAGGTTAAGTTATCAGACACTTGACTTTTTGAAAATTTATCTGTCGGATATTTTGTAATTCTTTTACCAGATCTGTATACAGTAAGCCTGAAGATAGATCCTCTGTAAATTTGACCACTGGTATGTCTCAAATAAGTGAGAAAATCGAGCACTCAACTTTCCGAGTTCACCAGGATAAGTTATCAGACACTGAACGTTTTGAACATTTATCTGTTGGATGTTTTGTACTTCTTTTACCAGATCTGTATACAGTAAGCCTTAAGATAAATCCTCTAAAAATTTGACCCCGAGTATGTCTTAAATAAGTAAGAAAATCGAGTTCTTAGCTTTCCGAGTAAGCCAGTATAAGTTATCAATCTCTGAAATTTCTGAAAATTTATCTAATGAATATTTCGAAAATTGTATGCTAGATATATATAGAGTATGCCTAAAGATAAATCCTTTGAAATTTTGACCACTAGTTTGTCTCAAATAAGTAAGAAAATCGAGTTCTTAACTTTCCGAGTTAGCCAGTATAAGTTATCGGCCACCGAGTATTTGGAATATTTATCTGTCGGATATTTTGTAATTTTTTTACAAGATCTGTATACAGTAAGCCTGTAGATTAATCCTCTGAAAATTTGACCACTAGTATGTCTCAAATAAGTGAGAAAATCGAGCTATTAACTTACCGAGTTGACTGGTTTAAGTTATCAGCCACTGAAATTTTTAAAAATTTATCTGTCGGATATTTTGTAATTTTTTTACCAGATCTGTATACAGTAAGCCTGTAGATAAATCCTCTGAAAATTTGATGAATGGTCTCAAATAAGTTAGAAAATCGAGCACATAACTTTCTGTGTTGACTAGGATAAGTTATCAGACACTGACATTTTTGAGTATTTATCTGTCGGATATTTTGTAATTTTTTTACCAGATCTGTATACAGTATGCCTTTAGATAAATCCTCTGAAAATTTGACTACTGGTATGTCTCAAATAAGTAAGAAAATCGAGCACTTAACTTTCTGAGTTGACCAGGATAAGTTATCAGACACTAAAATTTTTGAAAATTAATCTTTCGGATATATAGTAGTTTTTTTGCCAAATCTGTATACAGTATGCCTTTAGATAAAACCTCTAAAAATTTCACTACTGGTATGTCTCAAATAAGTGAGAATATCGACCACTTAACTTTCCGAGTTGACCAGGATAAATTATCAGACACTGAACTTTTTGAAAATTTATCTGTCGGATATTTTGTAATTTTTTTAAAAGATCTGTAAACAGTAAGCCTGTAGATAAATCCTCTGAATATGTGACCACCGGTATGTCTTAATTAAGTGAAAAAATCGAGCACTTAACTTTCCGCGGTGACCTGGATAAGTTATCAGATACTGAACTTTTTGAAAATTTATCTGTCGGATATATTGTACTTCTTTTACCAGAGCTGTATACAGTAAGCCAGTAGATAAATCCTCTGAAAATTTGACCACTGGTATGTCTCAAATAAGTGAGAAAATCCAGCACTTAACTTTCCGAGTTGACCAGGATAAGTTATCAGACACTGAAATATTTGAAAATTTATCTGTTGGATATTTTGTAAATTTTTCACAAGATCTGTATTAAGTAAGCCTGTAGATAAATCCTCTGTAAATATGACCACTGGTATGTCTCAAATAAGTGAGAAAATCTAGTACTTAACTTTCTGAGTTGAATAGTATAAGTTATCAATCACTGAAATTTGTGGAATTTTATCTAATAAATATTTTGAAAATTTTATGCGCGATATGTATACAGTATGCCTATAGATATATCCTCTGAAATTTTGACCACTAGTATGTCTCTAATAAGTGAGAAAATCGAGTTCTTAACTTTCCAAGTTAGCCAGTATAAGTTATCGGCCACTGAGTATTTGTAAAACTTATCTGTCGGATATTTTGTAATTTTTTTGCTAGATATGTATACAATATGCCTTTAGATAAATCCTCTGAAAATGTTACTACTGGTATGTCTCAAATAAGTGAGAAAATCGAGCACTTAACTTTCCGAGTTGAACAGGACAAGTTTTAGACACTGAACTGTTTGAAAATGTATCTGTCAGATATTTTGTAATTTTTTTACCAGATCCGTATACAGTAAGCCTGTAGATAAATCCTCTCAAAAATTTGACCTCTGGTATGTCTCAAATAAGTGAGAAAATCGAGCACTTAACTTTCCGAGTTGACCACGATAAGTTATCAGACACTGACATTTTTGAAAATTCATCTGTCGGATATTTTGTAAGTTTTTACCAGATTTGTATACAGTATATCTTTAGATAAATCCTCTGAAAATTTGACCACAGGTATGTCTCAAATAAGATAGAAAATCGAGCACTTAACTTTCCGAGTTGACCAGTATAAGTTATCAATCAGTGAAATTTTTGAAAATTTATCTGTCGGATATTTTGTAATTTTTTTTACAGATCTGTATACAGTATGCCTTTAGATAAATCCTCTGAAAATTTGACCACTGGTATGTCTCAAATAAGATAAAAAATCGAGCACTTAACTTTCCGAGTTGACCAGTATAAGTTATAAATAACTGAAATTTCTGGAATTTTTTCTAATGGATATTTTGAAAATTTTATGCTAGATATGTATACAGTATGCCTAGAGATAAATCTTCTTCAGTTCAGGTTATGGTCGATTTGGAGTTCTTCGGGGGTTGATCCACCAGGGGAGGTCCTCTCCATTCCACGCCCAGGCCGCTTCGAAGAGGCACATCAGATTTGTGGAGCTTCGCCAATACAACTTTAAAAGTAAATATTTAGGTAGGTCTTTTTTTTAGATGAGCTCCAAGACGTATCACAGTGAGTACCAATTTTGACGTTTTACTTTTTATGTTTGAGCCGTAATTTATTTTCTTTACAAACCTTCATGAAGGCATTTCTCCTGAAAATTTGACGATGTTTCTGTTTTAAATAAGTCAAAAGTTCTGTGAAAATAAGTGAAGGTGATATGGGAACAAATCGTGGATATAAGTTTCTGCATTGCCAAGTGAGGATTAGTTTTCACTGAATAAAGAATATTTATTACAATTAATATTTCTCAATATTAATTGTATATTCAATATTAGATTTGTATTTAGTACACCTGAAGACATTTCTCCTTAAAATTTTGAAGTGGTTTCTGTATTAAATAAGTGAGAAAATCGAGTATATAACTTTCTGATTGATAAGTATGGGTTATTATTTTGTATGGGTCATTGGCCAGCCTGATATTTGTGTTTATTGAGATGTGATGGATTAAGCAAAACTCTGACGCCTTTTTAAAGATATTTTTAATCCGCATCAGGTTTTCAATTGGGAAGCTTCGTGGAGCTTTTAATTTTTGTGATGGTTTTCTTAAACGGTTATGTTTAAAATGCGTCACGTTTTTGGGTAGACGAGGCGCCCATGGTGGGACGGTGGAATTTAAAGAAGGCGTCCATACTTAGGCCGGTGACAGGGACGCTCTGCGACGCCACTAAGCGAGGCGTCTTGGACGATGGCCAACCATAACACCGTTCAGACAAAATATTACGCTTTAAATGCGACGCTCCTACACCTCAACGTCCAAGGATCATTAACATGGGAAGTGCGCTCAATTTGCATCAATCACCATCGATTGATTGTGCGCAACATCAGTGATGCTGCCGTCGACACCCAATTTACAGGCCGCTTAAGACGTCGGACATTCAACAGACCGCAGCATAATCCGTCTGCCTCCAAGGATTAAGCGCAGCCACACTTAGTTTTAAATAAACATTCTCCCAGGGAAATTATTTTTATTTCTTGTATGTCTCAAGCTAGCTCAAGCAAAGCATCTCGCGATTTTCAAAATGGTCTCAAGCTAGCTCAAGCAGAGCATCGAGGTTTTCAAAATGTACGTTTCGCTTTGAATTTTGTGCCAGTTGGGCCTTTGCTCGGCCAGACATTTATGGCTTTGCAGCCAAAATGTAACCATTTTCATGCGATCCTAAGCGTGCCTCTGAATTTAGTTTTCTGTGTCGGTTTGCGCGAGGTAAGAGAAATAAAGCTCCAAGCCAGGATCGATCGGCGCCTGTCGGGGGTGGGCAGCATTTGCATATCGCACATGAGGGGGCCGCGGCCCCCCGCCGCCCCCACCGGCTCGGCAATAATGTGGGCCTGCATGCCATGCGGCCGGCGGTCAGCACGAGATCATCTGCGTTTGGAAAAAAAAACACGTAAAAACTCGCCCTTTTCTACGACAATTTATTGCCTCATTACTATGCAAATGTAATTAGACTTATAAATAACTCGCGCCGACGCCCCTCCCGTGCGCCTTTCTAATTACAAAGCGAGAGGTTTCCTCGTGAAAAAACAATGGGAAATCAGACGTTATTAACGTAAAAGTAACGCAATTACAAGCGAAGGAAACCCAAACGTAATAAACATACAGGGTGTCTTACGCAAGTCGTTCGTAAGTTTATGGGGTTCCTGATGAAATAAAAATTTGAAAAAATTCACATAAAATGGTTCGTCGTGATCTCCTAATATAAAATACGTGCATGTTTCTATCACCTCCGCTTCTAATGGAAGTGGCCATCAACTTTGTTATTTTAAATGGGACACCCTATATATTTATAAATATTCAGATTTTCGTTCAATTCTGAACATATTTTATTAAGCCTATATAGAGCACATAACTTTAGTAGTTTTTGAGGAAAAATATAATTTCCGAAATTTTTGCTTCAAATAGACGATTATTCGAATAGACTTATGAAGGAGAGAGAGATTTAAACTATTTATTTAAGAGATTTCGTTGGATATTGTAGCAGAAGCATGCGTCTATCACTGCAATTGTTCGTATGTGTTGATATTTTACGAGTACTATTTCATAGTTCAATTATTTACAGGTAAACTTCAAAATGTCATAATTCATTTTTTTAATAGAATAGTTTTTATAAAAATTTGGTTAAACTTTGAAAAACTGTTTTGAAGGTCTGTAGAAATGAAATGTCACGGTATATCGATATTTATTTTATATACTTACACATAAAATCCTGCACTCAATTTTTTATTTTGTATGTTGAAATTTTGGATAAACTTTGTCTCCAAATCTTCAGAAATTTCGTTTCATTTTTATAGTTTTCAATTGTATTTTTGTTGTTAAACAATCTTGTGGATTTTTTTTATTAAATGCCATTCAAATTTTTATTGTTCTTAGAATTTTAGTTATACATACATATTATGTTGAACTGTAGAATTATTATGAGCAATTTCGTTTGAATTTTTATATTTTTGGGACTTTTAGTGACTTTTTGGGTTAGTGTTGTAAAATTAACATTTATTTTTTACTCCGGCTATTTGACGAAATTTTCTTAAACATTACATGTATTTTCTAAATAGTTAAGTAAATGTGAAATAGTATATTATACACCAAGATTGTGAATTATACTATTATAGCCCATATACATGACCTGTGGCTATAATAGTATTCAGAACCATGGTGTATATACTATTTTTGCACTACCAGAACAATTACAATAATTTATAATTAAATATCAGATGTCGGCTGTGGGGATTTGGTTGTCGCAAACTGTGGAAATGCAAATTGGCGATGCGATGAGCGGACAGACGAAGCTTAGCCGAGTAGCCTTTTATATATACTTTGTTTACCTTGGTAAAAAAGAACAATATAACCTCTGACGAACATATACTTTTTTCCTTAGCAAAAAAATATTATCCACCAATTATAATATTGTATTATTAATAATATTATTAATATATTATTAATAATAATATTAATATTGTATTATCACTGTGATAAATAATCAATGTGATATTGGATATTGTATTTTACATGATACAATGATGTGTTTTTGACTAGTAGTACAAAAAAGAAATTACATTAATGTTTTTTACTATATCTCTTTTTTATGCAAAAACAAAAAAAATATATATAAACTTTAATTGAGCATTTTATTTTTTCATACGATATCGACTATTTTTGATTAGGAAATGATTAGAATTTCGTGTTGCTGAACATTGTTGTAAAAACATATAACTAGTTGCAGAAGAAAATTTGTAAAAAGACATTATCTTCTAAAAAGTTTAATTATTAACTGGAAAAACGAAATTTTGTTTTGAACCTGAGACATTTTAGACGAAAATTGTAAAATTTGGACTGTGAATGAAAATTTATTGTAACTATAAATTACGAAAGTTTCATTGTTAACAACAAAACTTTACTGCAACATTTAAACGATTTACAATAGTTTAATTATTCATTTGAAAGAACGGAGTTTTATTTGTTATTTGTAAAATTTTCGATGAGTTTTGGTACATGTTGACTGCACGTCAAAAATTTCAGTAAAAATTACGTCATTTTCATCGTAAAAAATAAAATTAGGGTTTTTTTACTGTATCTGTTGTTTAATGCAAAAACAAAAATATATAAAGTTTAATGAACATTAAAGATATTTTTTTTATACGATAGCGACTATTTTTGATTAGGAAATGATTAGAATTTCGTGTTGGACTGTGAATGAAAAATTATTGTAAATATAAATTACGAAAGGTTCATTGTAAACAACAAAACTTTATTGCAAATTTTAAACGATTTACAATAGTTTTATTATTCATTTGAAATAACGAAGTTTTATTTGTTATTTGTAAAATTTTTGATGATTTTTGGAAAATTATGGAGACTACAAGTAAAAATTTTTGGTAAAAATTACGCAATTTTTATCTTTAAAAACAAAATTTCAAAATATGGAAATTTTCTACGTTTATTATTTTTACGTTTTCTACAATAGTTTTATTATTAATTAGAAAGAATAAAATGTTCTTTGTTATTTTTGTAAATTTTCGATGAAAATTGAAACTTTGTAAGTAAATTAAAAAGTTTCATTGAAAATTAAGTAATTTCCATTGTAAACAACACAATTTCATTGGAAATTTTCGACGTGTTACGTGAGTGTTTTCATTAATAAGAAAGAACAACATTTTATTTGTTATTTGTAAAATTTTACGTGAAAATTGGAAAATTGAACATTTTAACTAAAAATAAAAACACTTCACTAAAAGTACATCATTTTCATTGTAAACCACAAAATTTCATAAACACTTTCGACCGTCTACAAATGTTTTATTATTAATTGGAAAGAACGAAATTTTATTGACCGAACCGAAACTTTTTTTTGAGATATTATACTATTTAGTATAAATTCCAAAATTTTGTCTTAAATTGCAATACATTTGTAAAATTACACTTTAATGGGAAATCATATTTTCGTTGTTAATTACAGTAGGTAGTAGATAATGAGAAATTTTTATTTTGAATTACAACATTTCACACAATTTTACCGCATCTTTTTCGAAATGTTCATTGGAAATAAGTTTCATTACATTTGCTACAAGATCGAAGAATAATTTCGTTCCACTTATATAAAGAATAAATTCATAGATTCATATCTCACAAATTCAATTCACAAATCAATATCTTGATTTGTGTATTAATTCATCATTAAAATATTTATTATTCATGAACCTCTATCTAAAAGAAATTTTCAAATGCAATGCTATTTATATTGGTGATTATTTTTTGACGTTTCTCAAAACCAATGATATATTTCGATTTTTGTCATATTGATACTTCTGGACCAATCCCGTCATTATTATACTGGGAATATTCTCTAGAGATTATTATAGTGGGAATAATCTCGGTAGCTAGGTTCACTCTTGTCAATCAAAATATTTGTCAAATTATTAATTTATCAATCATATTAAAGTGTCATACAAAATGAATAAAAGTCGCTTTAGCTGCGTTTCGCATACTGAAATTGATAAAGAAATCAAATATAACTCGAGAGTTCGATAAATTAGAAAATAATTTGACAGATTATGTCTCAAACTTGTTGCCATTTGGCAATAGTCACTCGAGCCCTTCGGGCTCTCGTGACTATTGCCTGGCAACAAGTTTTCGACAATCTGTCAAATTATTTTCAATTTATTCTCACTCTCTTGTTATATTATTACTGAAAAAAACATAACATACATGAAGCTATGACCCACGTGCAGAGATAAAATTAAATGCTGCAAAAATATTTAGAATTCAGGAATTTTCAAAATAACTGACTGACCACTCATTTTATGAATAGATTTGCTTTACACTTTTTTGTGGAAAATTATCCTGTCGATTGCCCCGTCATACAGAAAATATGTCATTCCTTGAAAAAATTCCTTCAAAAAAATATGACATTTTGAAGTGTGCCTGTAAATAATTGAACTTATGAAATAGTACACGTAAATTATCAACAGATACGAATTATTGTAATGATAGAACAATGCTTCTGCTACAATATGCAAAAAAATTTAAGTCCCTATCGCATTCATAAGACAAATTATGAATATTTTTAAATCGTCTATTTGAAGATAAAATTTCGGAAATATTTTTTTTCCTCAAAAACTATTAAAGTTAAGTGCTTTATAGGCTTAGTAAAATAAGTTTAGAATAGAAATAGAAATCTGAATATCTGAATAAGAGAAATTATGAATATTTTTTAAATCGTCTATTTGAAGCAAAAATGTAGGATTATTTTTTTCCTCAAAAACTACAAAAGTTATGTGTTCTATAGGCTTAATAAAATATGTTCAGAATTGACCGTGCAATGTAAATATGTAAAAATATAGAGGATGTTCCATTTAAAATAACAAAGTTGATGGCCACTTCCGGTAGAAAGGGAAGTGGTAGAATTATGAATGTATTTTATTTTATGAGATCACAACGAACCATGTTTATGTGAATTTTATCAAATTTGTATTTCATCAGGAACCCCATAAACTTTTAACCAACGATTTGCGTGAGACCCTGTATATGGTCTATATCATCTATATCTATATCATAGATGTCTATATCATCTATAAATGGTAGATATCGCCCTTTATATGAACATATATATTATTTTTTTTTTAAATTACATTTACAATTGAGCACGTTAAGGATTTAAACTCTTCTCTAACTTTTTCCCACAAATTTTATTTAATCCGAAATGCGCATCAGAAATAAATAAAATTCATGAAGAAAAGTTGCTCAAGTGCATTATTATCCACAAACGCTTAAGATCAAATAGTATGCAGGTAAATTGTTTTCTTGAGCACACCTTCGTGTGTTAATCTCTCCGAGAGTGCTAACTCGCTCCGGGTTATTTTTAGTTATAAAAGCTACATTTTTAAACCAACTCGGTTTCATTTGGCCAGCGACACAAAGACATTACAAAGGTGTTTATTTTACTCACATTTGTAGAGTTGTAATTAACCCATCCACAATTAGAACGCCGACAATATCTGACATTTTTTCAATCTTACTCAACTTAAAACAATAATAAAATAATAAAAATTAGAAAAGTACATAAAGCAAACTTTATGACACTAATGACAATAAATAGATAGAACAGATACGTATTCAATTTTTTCTTGCAATATTGCAAAAGGTTATAATCCAATCGAATAAGAAAATAAGAAAAATTACTAATTTACCTACAATGAATATTGCAAATTTGTTATTAAAAATAGATATTTTTAGTAGACAGTATAAAGGATTTATCCATCACATCACTCACTAAGTTATTAATATTTGAATAGAAATTTACAAAACTTTTAATGAAAAATTCAAATTTTTGATTATAAATTAAAAATTTGAATAGAAATTATAAAGTTTTCGTTGAAAATGACAAATTTTGTATCATTTTTCACAGTTTCCTTACAAATTACGAAATTTGATTGCACATTGCAAAAGTTTAACAAACCACAATTTTTTTATTGAAATTATATCATTTCGATGTCGTAAATTAGAATGAATATTGCATTTCTATTCGAACTTACCAAAATTAGAAATTTTTATTAAAACACCAAAATATTCATTAGAATTTTTTATTAAAATACCAAAATATTCATAAATTACAAATACTTATGGAACCTGAAAATTATAACAGCTATCATATTCCTCACAAAATTA
Source organism: Othius punctulatus (assembly GCA_951805005.1). Lineage (NCBI taxonomy): Eukaryota > Metazoa > Arthropoda > Insecta > Coleoptera > Staphylinidae > Othius > Othius punctulatus. The sequence goes on from OX638141.1 coordinate 18,586,995, forward strand.
TTAAATATTTTATAGAAATTTGCAAAAATATATAATGGAAATGAAATGGTACCATGGGAAAACTCTGGTTCAAAAATGGTGCCGAAATGGTGCTAGTCGAAAAAACTTGGGAACCACTGGCTTAACCCAAGCCATAGAAAAAAATCGGTAGCACTTTGAAACGGACTGATTACTTATCGGCGGCGTTTATTTTTAGAGCGAGCACATGAATTTAATCATGTTTACTAGTCTCTGATTATTGACACATAAAGCCGACCTTTGGCTCCTCGACCCGAACGAGATAATCCGGCCAGTCGAGTTGCATAAGTATCAAATGAAGATATGTGCCGTCTGCAGATTTCGTTTCACAAACGTGCCCGATTTCAAAAGAGCGACGAGACGTGGAATATTTCCATCCACAGTGTTGTATGTTTGCTGATAAACAGAGTACAGTGCATGTTGTGATGTATTACTGGAACTTGATAACTAGTAAGCACACAAATAGGAGCTGCTCTGATACGATTGAATTTTAATTGCTTGGAATGAAAAGCAATAGTGTGGTCAGTACAGGAAGTGATATATTCCCGGCCGATGCGGCAATTGATGTCCGAGGCATCAGGCGAGGACAGCAGGCCGAAGAGGCCTGCTGTACGAACCACACTCTGTTTGTTCTCCCATCGCAATATTTTTGCAAGTTTCGTAAACATATGGAAGATCTAAGAATATATAGTTTGGGGTAGACCTCCAGGAATAATTCATTGCCGCCCTAGGCCGGGAATATAATATTCCAGTACTGTTATTTTCCCGTTATATAGCAACCATCAGCACTGATTCCTTTAGTGCTGTTCCATTTTCTTGCGTGCATATAGGCTATAAAACGACTAATTGTAGGACGTTGCGAGAAAAACAATTGTATTGTCTAGAAAGGTGATGGAAGGATACTTTCGACGCTTTCGTTAAATATAAAAATATAGAATTTGTCAAATTTCTGACACATTTCCACATGTAGCAATCATTTTTTAAATATTTTAATTTATAACAGTCAAAATTTAACATATTTTCAACTGTGATTGTTAATATTTCTCTATTTTCAAAAGTGTTACTGTCAAAATTTGTCACGTTTTCAAATGTAACTTCAAATGTACTATCCAACATACAGAACTGTCGAATTTTTAACTGCAACTGACCAAATCTGTCAAACTTTTGACATAAATAGTCAAAATCTATTATTTCAAATTGATAAAAAAAATGTTCAACGGCTACTGAAACAAAATGTATTTTTTGTTCAGAACTAGGTGCGAAAATTTGAAAATATTTCACACTTTCGCCAGAAACTCAAAATTTGTCAATTTTTTAACCGCAGGTAATCAAATATGTCGAGACAAAGCCTAGAAAGTAAACATCTGATCTATTTTCAACTGAAAATGTCAAAATTTGTCTGGTTTTCTAATGTAACTGTCGAAATTTCCAACTGTAACGGTCAAAATCGGTCAATTTTTTAATTAACACTATCAAAATCTGACTAGCTTTAAATTACTTACATCCAAGTGCGAAAGGGGGAAAACCTGTAAATTGAAACAGGCAGAACTATAGAATTTTTTACTGTCCAAATCTGTCAAACTTTCGACTTAAATAGTCACACTCTACCAAATTTGGCAAATTTTCAAGGACGATGGGAGAAAAACAATTGTATTGTCTAGAAAGGTGATGGAAGGATATTTTCGACGCTTTCGTTAAATATTAAAATGTAGAATTTGTCAAATTTCTGACACATTTCCACCTGTAGCTATCAATTTTTTATCATATTTTCATTTATAACTGTCAAAATTTAATATATTTTCAAGTGTGATTGTTAATATTTCTCTATTTTCAACTGTAACTGTCAAAATTGGTCACGTTTTCAAATGTAAATTCAAATTTACTATCCACCAGACAGAACTCTTGAATTTTTAACTGCAACTGACCAAATCTGTTAAACTTTTGACTTAAATAGTCTAAATCATTATCATTTCAAAGTTATAAAAACCAAAATTCAACAGCTACTGCCGGAATCTGTAATTGTTTTTTCAGAGCCTGGTGCGAAAATGTGAAAATATGTCAAACTTTCTACAGAAACTGTCAAAATTTGCCAATGATTTAACGGCAACTAATCAAATATGTCGAGAAAAATGTCTATTTTCAAGTGTAACTGTCAAAATTTGTCACGTTTTCTAATGTAGCTGTCGAAATTTTCAAGCGTAACGGTCAAAATCTGTCAGATTTTCAATTGACACGGTCAAAATCTATCAAATTTTCAATTAACACTGTCAATATCAGACTAGATTTAAATGATTTACATCCAAATGTGAAAATGGGAAAACCTGTCAAATTTCTGACTGAGAGGCAGAACTCTATTAACTGCAACTATAAAAATCTGTCAAACTTTCGACTTAAATAGTCAACATCTACCAAATGTTTAATTGGTACCGTCAATATCTGACTAAATTTTAATCGCTCCTGCCAAAATCGTCATCTGTATGACTCCTGTCAAAATCCTCAACTGTGTATGTCAAATCGTTATATTTTTAACTGTGTATGTCAAAATCGTCATATTTTTGACTGTAGCTGTCAAAATTTGTCACGTTTTCAAATGTAACTTCCAAAATTTTCTTCTGTGAAGGTCAAAACTTGTTATATTTCCCTTTGTAACTGTCAAAATATGTTATATTTTAATTTTTAACTGTCAAAATTTGTCATGTTTTGAACTGTGACTGTCAATATTTCTCATATTTTTAACTGTATCTGTCAAAATTAAACATATTTTCAACTGTGACTGTTAATATTTTTCTGTTTTCAACTGGATGTTATTAAATTTTGATAAAAATTGGTTCAATGTACTTAAGTGTTTATGAATTATGTGCCATTCATTTTTTTCCCTTTCATATTTTATAACTGTAATCTTCGATTTTCATAAAAATTTCTAGAGATTTGCTAGGATTCGATACAATTTTATGGATTTTTTTCAAACATAAAATCATTTTTTTGAAAGTATTCAGATTTTTTTCAATTCATTTATAACTGGGTTTAATTTAGTGAAATGTTCTGTATTCTGTATCATTAATTTTCTTCGTATTTTACAAGTTTCGACTTTCATAGAAATTTCTGAAAATTTCTATAGGAATCGATACAGTTTTATCAAGTTTTCTACAATTATTCCACAACAAAACATAATGCCACTAATGCCACAACAAAGGGCCACAACATAATGCCACCAAACCCTTCTTAGGGTAGCTGGACTGAGAAGAAGACAATTATTCAGAATTTTTTCGAATCTTTCATGACTGGGTTAAATTTAGTGAAATGTCCTGTTTTCAGTGTCATTAATTTTCTTCATATTTTTATAGCTACGACTTTCATAGAAATTTCTGAACATTTTATAGCAATCGATACAGTTTTATCAAATTTTCTTCAATTATAAAATTTGGCTCAATTTTTACATAATTTTCTGAAGATTATAAAGATTTGTTTCGATTCTTTAAAAACTGGGTTTCATTTAATGAAAAGTTCTGGATTCTGTGATATTAATTTTCTTTATATTTTGTAAGCTTCGGCCTTCATAGAAATTTCTGGAATTTTTATAGGATTCAGTACAATTTTATCGAATTTTATTTCAAATACAAAATTTGGCTTAATATTTACATAATTGTTTGGAGATTTGATATTTTTTTTCGATTCTTTAAAAACTGGGTTTAATTTAAAGATATATTCTGTACTGTGTGTCATTAATTTTCTTCATGTTTTATAAGCTTCGACTTTCATAAACTTTCTTGGGATTATTTTATAGGATTCGATACGATTTTATCGAATTTTCTTCAAATATAAAATTCGGCTTAATTTTTACATAATTTTCTAGAGATTTTATAGATTTTTCGATTCTTTAAAAACTTTTCTAGGACTGCATAAGCTTCGACTGTCATAAAAATGTCTGGGATTTTTTATAGGATTCGGTACAATTTTATAGAATTTTCTTCAAATACAAAATTCGGCCCAATTTTTCGAGGTTAAATTTAGTGAAATGTTCTGTATTCTGTGTCATATTTTCTGTTTGTTTTATAAGCTTCATGTTATATTATAAGCTTCGACCGCCATAGAAATTTCTGGAAATTTTATATGATCAATTTTATGGCCTTTTCCCAAAAAATTGGCTTAATTTTTGCGTATTTCTTTGGAAAGTTGATAGATTGTTTCGATTCTTTTCAAACTGGGTTTAATTTAATGAAATGTTTTGTATTCTGTGTCATTAATTTTCGTCATGTTTTATAAGATTCGACTTTTTTTTAAATTCGGTACTTATTTATCAAAATTTCTTAAAAGATTAAAATTCGGCTTAGTTTTCATATCATTTTCTGTGGATTTGATAGATTTATAGTATGGTTTTATCAATTTTTCTTCAAATATAAAATTCGGCTGATTTTTTGTAAAATTTAGTGGAGATTATTTTTTTTTTTCTTCGATTCTTTTAATAAAATGGTTCAGTTTTTATAATTTACGGAACTTTCTCTCAAAATTTCAGGAAATTATGAATATAATTCTACGTTTGAAGCAAATTCTAAAAAGACTTGAAAATTCAATAGGATTAAATCTTATTGCATAAAAAATCAAGGAAATTCTATGAAAATCGAAGGTTATCTCCCCCCACCCCCCGACTCTCTAGCACTCTCTTTCTCTCTCAATGTTTAAAAAATAGGACGAAAATTAGTTAAGAAAAATGCGGAAAATCTAATAATATTGAACCAAATAATTAGTATCTAATTATACATATTAAACCAAATAATTATTTTTATAAATATATTTTATAAAAATCTATGGAAACTCACAGGAAATAATGTAAAAACTGCATTGAATTCTATATTTGAAGAAAATTCTAGACGAAAACTTAATAAAATTGAATCCAATCCTTACAGAAATTTGTATGAAAATCGATGTTAATAAAATATGGCGAAAATCAATTAAACAAAATTCCAAACATACCTAATAATATGAACCCAATATTATAAAAACCGCAGAACTTTCCATAAAAAAATCAGGAAATTTTCCAAACATTTACAAAGAATTCATGTAATTTTGGCACGTTTATCAATTCATCCGAAATGGGATTAAATTATATTATATTATTATTATATAAGAACACACTTTAAAGAAATGGTAAAATTGAGATAAGTCACCCAAATGTCAATGATTACTGTCGAAATGTCATTGTTGAATTGAGATAAGTCACCCAAATGTCAATTATTACTCTCGAAATGTGATTGTTGAATTGGGATAAGTCACCCAAATGTCAATTAATACTCTCGAAATGTCATTGTTGAATTGGGATAAGTCACCCAAATGTCAATGATTGCTCTGGAAATGTCATTGTTCAATTGAGATAAGTCACCCATATGTCAATGATTACTCTCGAAATGTCATTATTGAATTGAGATAAGTCACCCAAGTGTCAATGATTAAGATCGAAATGCCATTGTTGAATTGACATAAGTCACCCAAATATCAATGTTTAATCTCGAAATGTCATTGTTGAATTGAGATAAGTCACCCAAATGTCAATGATTACTCTCGAAATATTATTGTTATATTGAGATAAATCTCCAAAATGTCAATGATTACTCTCGAAATGTCATTGTTGAATTGAGATAAGTCACACAAATGTCAATGATTACTCTCGAAATGTCATTGTTGAATTGAGATAAGTCACCTTAATGTCAATAATTACTCTCGAAATGTCATTGTTAAGTCGACTATTGAACTATTGAAATATTCAGGTGTATTTCAGGTTAAAGTAACGTGTACATAATTGAACATCATCACGTTCAAATGTCAGCTAACGTACACGTTACGTTTAACGTATTTTGATATGAAATACACTTTATTAATAGGTATATAACGTTTTGACAATAATTATTGCAATTTTCAGAATAAATTATTAATGTATGTATTAATTTAGTCAAAATTCTATATATTCTGTAAAATACTTCTCAGAATATCTGTATTCTATCAAAGGTTATTGAAACATCGATGAAACATGTTGACAAACGATTAAAAAGTTTACGATAAGCATTGTAATTTTCACTGAAATGTTGAATTTTGAAAGTTCATCATTGAAATTTATATCCTTCATTTCCAAGTTTTGCAACTTGGATCACCTACAATATGCTGATAATTTCTACCACACACTCGAAATTTCTACGACCAATGGAAATGCGTTTGATATAGGAAAATCATTCGTCCTTAGGGCGCAGTTGCTCTCGCATTGCGGCGCAGCATCCCTAGTCCTGTTACGCCTCATCCCTGGTCCTGGACCGCTCCATTGGGGTAGTTTCCCTTTGCTGAACTGGCCAATGAAGCTGTAACGGCACCCCTAAATTCCGCAGGCGAATCAAAATAATTTCCTCTTAACCCTCGGGATTCTTGAAAATCTATGCTTATAATAAAATAGCCAATAAACAAATAGCCAAATAAAATAAATAGCTAATATAATAGCCAATAATGTAAATAAATAAAATAGTAATAATAAAATAGTCCATCTATGCTAATAATAAAATAGCCAATAAATAAATAGCTAAATAAAATAAATAGCCAATATAATAGCCAATAATGTAAATAAATAAAATCATAATAATAAAATAGCAAATCTATGCTAATAATAAAATAGCCAATAAATAAATAGCCAAATAAAATTAATAGCTAATATGATAGCCAATAACGTAAATAAATAAAATAATAACAATAAAATACCTCTATACAGGGTATTCCTTAATGACGTGATAATATTTAAGGGTGTAATTCCTCAGGTCATTTTTTGAAGAAAATTGCCGCAACGGCTTAAATTTTTTGCTACAGGGTGTTGAAATATTTTTTTAAGTCGGTATTTATCTAATATCTCTATTCATATTGATGACTACATTTTAAACACAAAATCCAGTTACTATAAAACAAATAATTTTTTTACAAATATCAATAATTTTAGAAAATAGAATAGCCTTTCTAACTAAAATTTGTGATTTTAAATCTTACTAATGCATACCAAAATTGAAAATAATATCTAAAGCGTTTTCGGATATATTAAAAAAATAACGATTTAAAAAATATTTCAACATAAAATAGCCAATCTATGCTAATAATAAAATGGCCAATAAATAAATAGGCAAAGAAAATAAATAGCCAATATAATAGCCAATAACGTAAACAAATAAAATAATAATAACAAAATAACCTGTATACAGGGTGTTCCTTAATGACGTGCTAATATTTAAGGGTGTAATTCCTCAGATCATTTTATGACGAAAATTCCATATGAACATATATCGGCAACGGCTCAAATTTTTTGCTACAGGGTGTTGAAATATTTTTTTAAATCGTTTTTAATATTTCTATTCATATTGATGAATAAATTTTGAACACTAAATCCAGTTACTATAAAACAAATAAACATTTTACAAATATAAATATTTTTACAAAATTGATAGCTTTTCTAACTAAAACTTGTTGTTTTATATCCTACTAACGCATACCAAAATTGAAAATTATATCTAAAGTGTTTTCGGAGATATTACAAAAATAACGATTTAAAAAAATCTTGTAGCAAAAACGTTAAGCCGTTGCAGATATATGTTCATATGATTTTTTTTTCATAAAATGACCTGAGGAATTGCAGCCTTAAATATTAGCACGTCATTAAGGAACATCCCGTATTGACGATTGTTGTGGTAAATATATTATCAAAACTAACAAATTTTCTTGTTCTGGTGGAAATTTCTACAGAATGTGCAAGAAGATCTAATCAAATTAGGGCAACGATTAAAAAAAATCACGTCATTAAAGAACACCCTGTATGGACGATTGTTGTCGTAAATATATAATCAAAACTAAGAAATTTTCTTGTTCTGGTGGAAATTTCTACAGAATGTGCAAGAAGATTTAATCAAATTACGGCAACGATTAACAAAAAATCACGCTATGTGTGACTGCAACACTTATTAAATTACTTCACAGTTGGAAGCAATTTACAAGAAAAAATCTACGCTCTATTTTTAGTATTTAAGAGCTGTGAAATTAGAATATGGGGTCTTAAATCTTCGCTAACAAGATTCCACCTGTAATCTTATTTGGAAGCCTACCTTGTAGCCAGCAATCGCGTAAATGAATGATATGATGGCCACTTCAAAGGTTCATCATTCGTTATTTTTTGCACACTAAGACAGTAGAAACGTATAATGTTTAAGTTACACTATTATGAAAAGGAATAACTATTAAATCTGATGATTTACTGGATTATTTAAATATATAATATTTAAATAATATTTATAAATACTATTATTGTTGTAAGTGGTATCTTGGAGCTTGTGAAAGGTTCGTATTAACAAAAAACAAAACACCGTTTTCACAAAACACTAATAATAATAATATTTCTAATAGTAATATTTCTACTGAAGATGGTCGTCTAGCGATCGAAATGTACATTTAGATAAAATAAATGTGTTTTGTGAAAAATGTGTTTTTTTATTTATTAATATTAATGTTCTATTATGCTTTGGGTGTATATTATGTAGCTTTATGCTATTATTATTTTTATTGTTATTAATAAATCTATTCAGATCTTGGAAGAAACGTATAATATTTAAATTACATTATTATTGCGAAAGCAGTAACAACTAAATTTGATGATTAACTATCGCATTATGAAAATAAAAAAATACCTTTTAAAAGTGGTCAACAATTATGTATCAAAACTAGTATAACAATATGCATACTTTTCAAAAATACGCACCATTTTCAAAAACACGAACGGTTAACAAAAACATATGTTTCAAAAATACGCACGATTATGAAAACCAAGACCGATTTTCAACTAGATGCATGGTTTTCAAAAACACGACTGATTTTCAAAATTGTGCATATTTTTCAAAAATACTAACGGTTTTCATTTTCAACAAAACGCATAGGTAATTTTAAAAAATATGCACGATTTTCAAAAACAAGATCCATTTTCAACAAAGTGCATAGATATAAAAATACGCACGATATTCAAAAACACGACTGATTTTCAAAATTGTGCATGTTTTTCAAAAATACTAACGATTTTCATAACACGACTGATTTTCAAAAATATGAATATTTTTCAAAAATGCGTACATTTACAAAAAGTGTGCAATTTTGAAAAATACACACACAATAAGTACAACACTTAATTGCGATCCTTGTCTTTGCAATCTCTCTTGTCCTTACTAACTCTATCATCACCACCACCATCGCTGCCTTTGCCACCATCGCCACCTTTGCCACCATCGCCACCTTTGCCATCATCGCCACCTTTGCCACCATCGCCACCTTTGCCATCATCGCCACTGTCTAAATTTTCCGGAAGATCAAAAATCACTTCGTATGGGTTTCCAGTCAGCCGTGAGTCGCGCAAGTACATCTTACTTTCAAAACTATCCCTCAGACTCCTCCTATACCTGTTCCCAACGAATAAATCGTTGATGGGATAAGCGATGAAATGTGGGATCCCCATGCAAACCACGATGATCGCAAACGAGGGCAAAATTTCGAACCACATGTCGCAACAGCTCCTGCAACAAAAAAAAAACAACAGGATTAAAAGAGTGTGTGTGTGTGGAAATTCGGCCACAGCTTTTGTTCGCTCCCTGAAATACCTCAGGCGCGGGCACGATCAATTCCCGAAAGTGACAGTTTAATTAGTAGTCAGAGGACTGCGCCAGAATCGGATGCCACCGGTGCTTGCAATCTAAATCTGTACCGGTGAGCAGCGCTTCTGAGATGCAGCTCCGTTGGGAACGCGCGATTTTTAACACCGCATGGAAGGTGGAAGGAAGACAATGAGTTACGAGAGTTTTCGAATAACGCACGGAAAGAGCAACGTGCCCATTTTCTATTTCGGAGACTGCTGGCTTCTGATTCACACTATCAGACCGAGAGAAATGCGAGTTAAATTGGGATATAAGCAATTATTAAGAACAAAATTATACCGTGACATTTTTTTAACTCTGGACATAGTCAATACAACGTCCCTATATTCAATTAAAAAAAAACACATGTTAACAGTTTCAGTTCAGTAGAATTTCCTGAATTACATCCGAATTTGATATCAGTTTTACGCAAAAATGATCTTGTAGCAAATCTATAGGAAAGTCCAAGTATCTATAAGAAAGTACAATGGCAGAGCTGGGAAGAGTTGAACTCAAAATATACAAGCTTTGTTTTAGGGGACATGCGAGGTTTTGCATGGCTCTCCTCAGATGGGCTCTCATGACTTCAGATCAGATAAGATCAAATCAGATCAGATCAGAGATGAGATCAGATGGGCTCTCAGATAGGCTCTCCTCAGATTAATGTAAAATGGTTTGCTCATGATTTTGTCATGATCCCCAGATATGCATGGAAATTTCATGAAAAGTACCAAATATTTCGAAAATTGTCGGAAATTATAGAAAATTAAAATAGTGATTCAAGTAAAAACATAATTCAAGTAAGTGTGTACACTTACATGATTTTTGAAATTTTTATAAATGTTCAAAAAAGTTCCCCAAATTTGTCAAAAAATTACATAAAAACTTGAAAATATGCTAGAAATTATAAAAAAAAGTCCATAAATATTTCAAAATGTATGGACAACGTCTTGAATATTCTAGAAAATGCAACAAAATCACGAGCAGTGTCCAGATTTTTATGATATTTTGTATCAACTTTATAATTTCTGTTTTTTTTTTTAATAGAAATCCCATAAATAATAGTCGGCAGAAGGACCTGTTGGTCAATAACCCTGTTAGGCATAATATCAATAACAAAAATACATTAATTACTAGTATTCAAATTTCCGTACATATTACAGAATCCATGGAATATATTTAAGAATTGCTAAAGAAAGAAACAGAAAAATATAATTGAAAATTTTCATAAATCTTCGGGAGAATTTCCCAGATATGCATGAAAATTTCATAAAAAGTACCAAATATTTCGAAAATATGCCGGAAATTATAGAACATTTCCAGAAAAGTTAATTGATGAGTTATTTTCATAAATATTCGAGAGAGCTTCTTAGATTTGGAAGAAAATTTCATAAAAAGTACCACATATTTCGAAAATATGCTGGAAATTATGGAACATTTTCAGAAAAGTTGATTGAAAAGTTATTTTCATCAATATTCGGGAGACCTTCTAAGACTTGCATGAAAATTTCATAAAAAGTACCAAATATTTCAAAAATATGCCGGAAATTATAAATGTATAAATAATATAAAAGTTATTTTCATTAATATTCGGGAGAGCTTCTCCAATTTGCATGAAATAAAGTATAAATAATATAAAACATATTTTCATAAATATTCGGGAGAGCTTCTTAGATTTGTTAAGGATAATGTCCCTAACAAAAATCCATTCATTATTAGTATTCTAACTTCCGTACATATTCCAGAATACATGGAAAATATTTAAGAATTGCTAAAGAAAGAAAAAGAAAAATGCAATTGAAAATTTTCATAAATATTCGAAATGTGCCGGAAATTATTGAACATTTCCAGAAAACTTGATTGAATAGTTATTTTCATAAATATTTGGGACAGCTTCTCAGATTTGCATGAAAATTTCATAAAATGCATTAAATATTTCGAAAATATGCCGGAAATTTTAGAACATTTCCAGCAGGTTAATCGAAAAGTTATTTTCATAAACATTCGGGAGACCTTCTTAGATTTGCAGGAAAATTTCATTAAAAGTACCAATTATTTCAAAAATATGCTGGAAATTATAGAACATTTTCAGAAAAGTTAATTGATAAGTTATTTTCATAAATATTCGGGAGAGGTTACCAGATTTGCATGAAAATTTCATAAATAATGCCAATTATTTCGAAAATATGCCGGAAGTTATAGAACATTTTCAAAAAAAGTTCATTGAATAAGTTATTTTCATAAATATTCGAGAGAGCCTTTCAGATTTGCATGAAAATTTCATGAAAAGTACCAAATATTTGGAAAACATGCCGGAAATTATTGTAAATTTCTAGAAACGTTAATTGAAGTGTGCAGATTTTTATGGTTTTTGGAAAATATTATAAATATTTCAGAAAAATATGTATCTGCATAAATTATAAAAAAAATTAAATGTCCTAGTAAGTAACTTAGAAATTTTCCGTCTTAACTTCTTGAATTGGTCCACGATATTTTCTCTAACCGAAGTGATTTAGCAATATTGAAATTAGCAGTGGTAACTCACCTTAATTTATATAGATAATAGATATAGATATATATATATTAATTATTTATAATGAACCAAAATTAGTTAAATATTAATTAAATTGAAAAAATTAAAATTAAAAAAATAATCTATTTTAAAATGATAATATCAACTATGGTTTCGAAAATTCTATTATTTAATTATTTTCATTGGTTTTACGTTAAAACATAAAGCATACAAGTATCCGAGACATCAATAAATTATTATTAGATATTATTTTTATTATTATTAAAAAGTAAGGGATAAATGTAGAGAAATATATAGGAAATAAAGAACAAAATCCCTTACAAGTAAATGTAGATAGGCTTGTACGAACAAATAAAATAAAAATAAAAAGTAAATTTTTGTAAGTAAAGTTGTAAGTAAGCAGAACTTCTACAAAGTTTTATAGAAGATTAGAAGATTGTATGAATATTACTGAAGTTTATAAACACTGAATGAATATTCAAAATATTTTTAGAAATTAGAATAGTTTTTGTCGTTTTGACAAAAAATTATAAATGCTTGAAATTTCTAGAAAATTTTGAATATTCATTCAGTTTCAATAAACTGCGGTAATATTCATACAATCTTCTATAAAATTTTACAAAACATCAAAAAATTCAACATTTTTTTAATGTTTTACAAAGTTTTATGGAAGATTGTATGAATATTGCAATATTCTATCAAACTTTGTAAAACATCAAAAAATTCAACCATTTTTTTATGTTTTACAAAGTTTTATAGAATATTGTATGAATATTACTAAACTTTATAGAATGAATGTATGAAAAAAACAACACTCAAGACATCCCTATTCCATAAAGTATATCAAATTTCACAATCTATTCAATCTTTTCATAAATTTTCAGAAAACTGCATAAAATGTATAAGATTTAATTTTTTTTTGTAAGATATATAAAAAAAATCTGTTCAATCTGCTATTAAACTTCAGAAAATATCTGAAGCTGAGAATATCAGCTGAAAATGCTAAATTTTGATTAATTAAACAAAAGCGCCATAAAATACCATCAAATTTCCACAAAATATATATTTTCAGCAATATTTTGATCTCCTACAAAAGTTTATGTAAAATATCCAAAAAATATTGAGATGTATAAATAACGTTTAAAAAACCATACTTCATAAAATATTTCCAATTTCACAAACTATTGAATCGTTATCCAATCTTCTAATAGATTTTCAGAAAATTGCATAAAATGTTTTAAATTTTATAATTTTTTGTAAAATATATGAAACATATTTCTGATACATTACGAATGGCAATAATAATAATAACATTCATAAGCAGGAGAAGCAACATAATATTAATACTCTTTAAAATATGAAAAAATGTTAGAAAATTGGCAAAAAATATAGAAAAATTATAAAATATTCATGAAACTTCATCTAATTTTTATAAAATGAAATAAATTTCGACACAATTCAGTATATCCACATAATATCCTATTACAAAATATTTAAAAAAATGCATGAATCTCATAAAATGTATGAAATTTCTATTAAATTATTGGAAATTTTAATTCATTGGTCTTCATCTGAAAAGCAGAAAAACTTAGCTTATGTAACAAAATATACTTAACTATATCCTATTGACTCTCGTATATAGTATAGAATTCTATATAGTATAGAATACACTATAGAATATAACTATATAAACTATTAGTTTATATAACTAAATATATAAGTTTATATAAACTTATACTTATAGAATATTGATCAAATATCTATAAAATCCCATTAAAGTTTATTAAAATAAAACAATTTTCAATTCAATGGTCTATAAGACATCTGAAAAGCAGAAAACTTAATACAATATTGATAAAATTTCCACAAAAATCCATTAAAGTTTAATAAAATAAAACAAATTTTAATAACTTCACATAATCTCCGATTGAATTTTACGAATAGTTGGAATCGTTTTTTGGTCGTTTTGACAAAAAATAGAAATGCTTCAAATTTCTACAAAATTTTGAGTATTCATTCATTTTGTTTCTATAAACTGAGGCAATATTCATACAATCATCTATAAAACTTTGTTAAACATAAAAAAATTCAACAATATTTTTATGATTAACGAAGTTTCATGTAACTTTTTGATATTTTGTAAAACATAGTACAGGAACTTGATTTGATGAACGATATAATTTCAATAAAAATATTTAGAATGTACAGGCGGAAATTCAGGTCGATGACCAATTAAATATTGTTTCTTATTATGTACTACTAAAAGTACCATTTTCAATATTAATTTTGTTATTTTTAACACTACCGAGAGGTTTTTGAACTCACCTTTAATTAAGTGCGATTTTATAAAGGAAAACGATTTCTGCACTAATCTCCTTTCATCAAGGAAGACTAACTACATTACGTAGAAGGTGTGGTGGTAATGGCTAGCTTGGGCGTATAGCGCTGTACATTTATGCGATGTTACCAATTTATTGTGCGCACAAATTGTTCTTGTTCCATAAAGCAAGAGGTGCTGGTCGAGAATAGCGATCGCAGGAGCGGCACGTATAAACAATATTTTCAAATCTATGACCATTTCAGTGATATAATGTATTAATAAAATAAATAAATCATAAAATAAAATATTTTTTCTACCAGTAAGTACTAAATAATAATATAACGACATTAAATATATAACTGGTAATTTATGGATGAAACTTTCAACTTAATTAATATAATTATTTTCCTACGATTGACACACAAAGTAGGTCGCGTGCTAATGCGAGCGCAAAGTTGATGGTTTCTAAGGACCGTCACTTTGTCGCGCGTTGCTATTGACAACAAGCGAAGAGTCTTTATCGCTTACGCATAATGCAAATAGAGACTTTTTTCGCAAATGACCGTGACTTTGTCGCGCGTTAGTAGTTAAGCTGTGAGGGTTCTGGACCACCCCCGCAGAGATTATGATTAATTTAATTCGCGCTCTTAATTCGCGGATTTAATTAATCATCGCGAGCAGTAACAGTAGGTTGATCGCCGATTAACCTGTAATTGCAATGAATGCACTAATTGCTGTAATTGAAGTCATTACTCCATTGTAATACTGCAATTGTAATAAAATTACGCGCAATTTCCGCAATGAACCTATTGTTACTGCTCGCGATGATTGATTAAATTCGCGAATTAAAAGCGCCAAGTAAATTAATCAAAATCTCTGCGGGAGTGGTCCAGAACTCTCACAGCTTAACTACTCGCGTTGCTATTGGCAACAAGCGAAAAGACTTTATGCGAATAATGCAAATAGAGACGTTTTCTCAAATGTCACCCGATCGCTCGATCAATTACATGTCATGTCACAAATTTATTAGTGCCGACTTCCAAATAATATTGACAACAGTACATGTTGCCAATATGAGCAAATTCTGCTGCAATATTAATAATTTTTATTACGTGAAGTTTACGATGGGCGTAGCTGGGGAAGGTGAGCAGTTATAGAGTCTTTATGGAGTCTATTTAATTTGGCGAGCTCATCTATAAAGTGCGTTCCTTGGCGAGGCCGTCCATGGCATTTCGCCTCTTGTTTACAGCGTTCGGGTGTGGCGCTGTGTCAACGGGGGGTGCGTCCCGTCCGTTGCCCCCCAACCCCCCATCAAACCCGCCTTTAATCTAATTAATTGCGCCGCCTTTAAATGGATTGCGGAGGTCCTTTATTTTAACAAGGCGCCCCCCGATCCACGTGTTGCCCCGCCGAAGAGACGGCGGCCGGAATTAATCGAGCAGATTAGCCCCAACGTTTGAGGACCGCCGGTCTAGGGGCACATATATGCGGGCCTCCACGAATTCCGGGATTGATTTAATTAGGGTGAGAGCCCAAATTAAATTGATTGCCGCCGCTCCGTTTCGTAACGTTTCACGAACGGAAAACGAAGCACACAAGGCGCAATGGGCAATTCTGCGCCCGCAAATGCGAGCCAGGAGGGCCTATTTATAAATTAACACTAAATGGAAATTCCACTGACACCTCTTTAGTCCGCTCACTCGGTGAAGATGTTTCGGAAAATATAGATATTCTAAAATTACTCGGCAACGTCTTAAATATCCGAACGCCTTTACACGGGATAAAATATCTCGTGCAGATGGGGGCATAAATTTCACAGTCGAGGGGGAAGCGGACGAAAATAAAGCCCAATTAAAAGCGGACACATTTACATGACATCCAATAAATACCGTTAATTAGTCAGAGTTATGCCCCCAATCATCGACAAGTAATTGATGTGCTAATTCCAAATATTAGCAGAAAATTATTACTTATTAGGGTGAACATATTGTTTTTACCCCCTTTTCCTTCTTTGCAATAAAAACATAGAAGATGACTATAAACGTGATGTATATTTTATAAACATTATCCAACTTTCAGAATTTCAAATTAAATATTGTAGAAATTTTCACAAAATTGCAGATACCGAATCTGTGGAAATATAATACATTTTAAATATTGTAAACTAGTAGTCGTTACTTTGTGGAACATTGCAAACGAATAAATTAAATAAAACAACTTTGTTATTCAACTTTCGCGGAACTCTCATTGATTCGGTACAAGAACTGCAAATGATCCATTAAGATCCTACACCTAGCCGACAAGGGATGATTCACAAGGCTGAATTTACTAGAAGCATTAGCGATTTTCAATGCTACATCATCAAAATACTGCAATTTGCTTAATGACCAGACTGAACTTATATTCTTCCCCCTCTTTAACTGTTGCATAATTAAATGTGTATTTACTGTGTGTATTCTTATTTACTGTACTTAGTTTGATAATGACTAGACCTCAGTCGAAACTGCAGTCACTAAATATTTTCAAAAATAAAAGTGTGATTGGAAATAACAAAGTTATTTAATTTAATGTATACATAATACAATGAAACTTTTAAAAAATATTTAAAAATTACATAAAACGCACATATGGTATGAAGATTCTGCATCTTAATATTTTTTTTTTTTTTTAATAATTTTTTATGAATATTCTATAAAGCTATATCAGAGCTATATTTTTCTGTCTTTTCGGATGTCTCGTAGACCATTGGAGTAAAATCCCCAGAAAAAGTAAAAACTAATCCCCAGTAAAATCCCCCCATAATTTCTACTAAATTCCCTTTAGTAGAAATTTTGTATATTTTATGGAAATGTTACGAAATTCGTGGAATTGTTTTGATATTCTAGAGATTATAAATTGTATTGGAATTGATTTCATTTTATGGAAATTAGATATGCTTCATGAATATCTTACAATTTTTCTATAAATTTTTGTCACTTTTCTGGTATTTTCTGATATTATAACGAATATTAAAGTTATGTAGCTTCTCCTGCTAATAAATATTATAATAATTATTATTATTAACATTCAAAATTTATCAGATATGTATTTCATATACAGGGTGTCCCACGCTCATGGACCATTAAAAGTTTATGTGGTTCCCTAAAAGATAAATTTGACATACCCAATCCATGCTAACTTTTGTGGCTAAATGGGCTAATAGAGAAATTTAAAAAAATTGAAAAATGAAATAAATATTTTTAAAAATTCATCTCAAAATGGCTGATTCCGTTCACCTTAATACTTTCAACCTTCTATCATTTGAGGTTCTACCGGAAGTATCCATCAACTTTTGTTTTTTAAATGGAACACATTATGTATTATTATGTTTCTGGCTTCCTCGTTTTGTTTTAAATAACTTTTGTAGAGCTGTATGTACACCTATCTTTTTTTAATTTCTGAGATAAAAATAAAATTCATTCATTAGTTTTAAGTGGGCACTTAA
This sequence comes from Othius punctulatus, assembly GCA_951805005.1. Taxonomy (NCBI): domain Eukaryota; kingdom Metazoa; phylum Arthropoda; class Insecta; order Coleoptera; family Staphylinidae; genus Othius; species Othius punctulatus. The sequence continues at coordinate 18,605,036 of OX638141.1, forward strand.
ATTAACGCATTTTTTTTTTTAAATGGAGGGACATACGTTTTGTCTCATACAGCAATTGGCATGATAATTTACTTCAAAAAAGTATTTTACAACCATATTCTTGAAATACGTAGTTTTTGAACCTCAAAAAATGAAAAATGGCTTCAATTTCTCTTAAATTTTTTGTCAAAAGCTTTAACCAATTTTCTGAAAATTTGGGCAGTTTCTTAACCTGTTTTCATCAAATGAAACAAAATATATGATTGTTCCAATATTTTTAGCACCTTTTCTTGAAACAGAAATTGAATTTAGAAAGTGCAATTATATTTATAGTAATATTTTTCCAAATATTAATTATGTGACATTGCTAAATTCAAAACTGTTTCTTTTAAATATGATTTGCAATTTTTTTATTAATTTTGCAGATTTGTTAAAAGATTCATCTAATTTTCTGCAAATTTATGTAGTAGGTAACAAACACAGTTTTTATAGAAACTTTGTAGATAAAAAAATTAATATAACACAGTATCTGCGAATTTTCGTAATTTGTAACATTGTCTGATATTACTCTGTATAGGATTTTCAGTTGCAACATGACTATTAATTATATGCCTTTAACTTATAATTAATATTATTAATATTTCAACTTAGAATCTATATTTATTTATTTATTTATTTAATTATTTAATCACAAAGTTATTTATACAGTGTATTTACATCTGCTAGTGGATGTGACAGTCAACATTAGAATTACTAATAATAATACTAAAATAATACTAAAACACTTATTGGTTTGCTGGAGAAACAATATTATAAACAATTGCCAATAAGCAATTGTCAACGAACAATTTTAAGGTAATACAGCCAATGAACAATTGATAATATCGAAAAAAAGTCAATGAAAAATTTCCAATGTTTAATGAATTATTCCTATAAAAAATCGACAACGATCAATTGTCCATCAAAAAAGTTAGCAAGAAATAATTTGCAATCAATATTTTCTAATCAACAATTTCCTATGTATAAGCGCCAATAAACGATTACCAGTTAACAATATTCAAATAACTTAATAAAGAATCAATTCTGAACTTGAACTACATCATATATTTCAAAATGTCTTAATAATCATATGAATATACAATAACTTTTTTAGTTAGAAATATTGTAATAAACTTCTCAACAATCAACAATTTCCAATGTATAAGCGCCAATAAGCGATTGCCAATTAACAATATCCAAATAACTTAATATTGAATAAATTCTGAACTTGAACTACATCATACATTTCAAAATGGCTTAGTAATCATATGAATATACAATAACTTTTTTAGTTAGAAATTTTCTAATAACCTTCTCTAAAAGTTCATTAAAAGTCGATCTAAATTTCATTAAAATTTAATATATTTAAGGAAAATTTCAGATTTCACTAATAATAATAATAAATTTACAGTTTTTAACCACTTATAAATTAATTCTATCTCGAATTGTACCTGAAAGGTACCTCTATGACTGATATATTTTGCAACTGAAAATTTTGACAATTATTCATTAACAAATGTCATAAGTTTTAAGTGGGCACATAATTAAGCGTATTTTTTTTTTAATTGGGGTAACATACTTTTTATCTCATAAAGCAATTGGCATGATAATTTACTTCAAAAAAGTATTTTACAACCATATTCTTGAAATACGTAGTTTGCGACCCTCAAAAAATGAAACATTGCTTCAATTTCTCTTAAAAATAAGATAAAAACGGAAATTTATCTCGAATTGTACCTGAAAGGTACCTCTATGACTGACATATTTTGCAGCTGAAAATTTTAACAATTATTCTTTTAAAAATGTCATTAGTTTTAAGTGGGCACCTAATGAAGCGTATTTAATTTTTTTTAAAGTGATACATAGTGCACATACTTTTGACATACTTTTTATTTCATAGAGCAATTGGCAAGATAATTTACTTTAAAAAAATATTTTACAACCATATTCTTGAAATACGTAGTTTTTGAAATATTTCGAAAATTAGAATTTCTGCATTATGCAGTTTCGCCTATGCTGTTTACTATTTCGTGTGCTTTCGTTTTACTGTGCTGTGTATAGGTGAATTTTTTCAAATTTTTATTTTATCGGGAACCCTATAAACTTTTAATGGTCCATGAGCACCATGTACTTGACACCCTGTATTTTATTAAAAAAATCTGAAAGTTTATACATATTATGCATTTTTTTAAAATCTATTAGAAAATTGAATCACGATTCAATTGTTTGTGAAATTTAATATTGTCATTTAATGGAGTATAGATTTTTTTAAGTTATTTATACATTTAATCAGTTTTTGGATATTTTACAAAGTTTTATTGAGAATATGAGCATGAACATTACGAAAAATGTATAAAATAATTGTTGAAGATTCAAAATGTTGCAGAAAATATATGAATATAAATTTGTTAAAAGGGACCAGTCATTGTAAATGTATAGAAGAATCGATGAAGACTCAAAATTTTGCTGAAAATATATGAATATGAATTGGTTAAAAAGGCACCAGTCATTGTAAACGTATAGAAGAATCGTGAAAATTTAAAAAAAAATGCAGAAAATATATGAATATGAATTTGTAAAAAAGGGCATCAGTCATTATTTCGTCCTTCTTGGTTTTTCGCTCTCGTTTTTATTGTTCTTGGTCTTTAAAGCTACAAATCAGTTAAATCAGTGCTAAATATATAGTGCTAAGAATAAATATGAAAATAAAATTAATTAATTGTTTCTTATCAATTTCCCAATTTTCCCTTTTAACAGATTCATAGAATTACATTTTGTGGAAATTTTATGATATTTTATGGCAATGTTGTTTACTTTCAACAAAACTTCAGCATTAAAGCTACAAATATCAGGCATCAGTTAAATGAGTGCTAAATATAGTGTTAAGAATAAGTATGAAAATAAAATAAATTATTTGTTTTCATCAATTTCCCAATTTTCACTTTTAACAATTCATATAACTACATTTTGTAGAAATTTCATGATATTTTATGGCAATGTTGTTTACGTTCAACAAAATTTCAGCATTAAAGCTACAAATATCAGGCATCAGTTAAATCAGTGCTAAATATAGTGTTAAGAATAAGTATGAAAATAAAATAAATTATTTGTTTTCATAAATTTTCCAATTTTTCCTTTTAACAAATTCATAGAATTACATTTTGTGGAAATTTCATGGTATTTTATGGCAATGTAGTTTACTTTCAACAAAATTTCACCATTAAAGCTACATATGTCAGGCATCAGTTAATTCAGTACTAAATATAGTGATAAAAATAAGAATGAAAATAAAATAAATTATTTGTTTCTATCAATTTCCCAATTTTCCCTTTTAACAAATTCATATAATTACATTTTGTGGAAATTTCATGGTATTTTATGGCAATGTTGTTTACTTTTAACAAAATTTCAGCAATAAAGCTACAAATACCAGGCATCAGTTAAATCAGTGCTAAATATAGTGCTAAGAATAACTATGAAAATAAAATAAATTATTTGTTTCTATAAATTTCTTAATTTTCCGTTGTAACAAATTCATATAATTACATTTTGTGGAAATTTTATGGTATTTAATGGCAATGTAGTTTACTTTCAACAAAATTTCAGCATTAAAGCTACAAATATCAGGAATTTCTTAATTTTCCCTTTTAACAAATTCATATAACATTTTATGCAAACATTTTATAATATTTACAGAAAATTAAATGCAGATTCATAATCTGAAAAGACATTTTGTGGATTTTTAATTGTATTTTATTGTAATTGTGTTTACTTTCAACAAAATTTCAGCATTTTTAGATATTTTCTAAAGTTTGATAGAAGATTCTTAAAATTTATAGAAAATTGATTGGATATTCAAAAATTTAGTAGAAATTTGATATATTAGGTATTTATTCTCTTTTATTTTAAAGCAAGTATGTGAAATAAATTTAAAAAAAATTCTATCACAATATGATGAGGAGTTCTGAATTGTACTGAAATTTATTTTATATTATTGAAATTGAATGGTGCCATACTTTATGAATATCATGATACTTATTTCAAGAAATATTTGACAATTTTCTAACATTTTATGATATGTTACAGAATATTATATGTAGATTCATAATTTAACAGAAATTTCATATAGAAGGTGTGCCACAACTTCGTGGCATAAATCTAGGAGCATGCTAAGAAAAGCAATATTAAATGAAAATGTACTTTTTTTTTCTATTCGCTTTTGTTTCCAAAATATAGGACACAATTTAAAGTGTTACTTAGCAAATCAGTTTTCTTATTAACATTTCTACTTGAGTAGACTTGGCAAGGTGATATTTTGCGACCCACTATCAATACACATATTCACAAATAATTACAACCTTCTATGGTTATTGCTACATAAAAACTTTGAGGTTAGGATTTTTTTAAATCATTTACAAATTTTCGGTGATTATATAAATGAAACACAATTAGTGTGAATTGTCGTAGTACAACATTAAATATTTTGTGAATCTCTGACCAATAGTGTTTTATTTATCTATTAACATGGAGTTTCATCATGTACCAGCCTCGTCAATCCGATATTTTTCGGTTAATTAGTTTTGTCATAAAGAAGGTATACCTACATTTATTTACTAAATTTACATATTCATTTAATTTTGGCTTTCTTGGCGTACTCCTAAATTTATGCCACGAAGTTGTGGAACACCTTACATTTTACAAAAAAAAGCATAAAATTTTATACATTTTATGCAATGTTCTGAAAATCTATGAGAAGATTGAATGAAGATTCAATAGTTTGTGAAATTTGATATATTTTATGGAATATGGTTTTTTTATTGTTTTTGTTTCATACATTCATTCAGTTTCTATAAAATTTAGTAATATTCATACAATCTTTTATAAAACTTTGTAAAACATAAATCAATTGTTGAATTAATAAATACCGGGAGTAAAACAAAGAAGGCTAAACCTTACCTAAGGTCTACGGCGGCCGATATGTGTTATGTAATAACTGCGGGCGATATGTAATCTAGGTTAGTTTTAAATCCAGTCCTTGAGTTGAAAGGGCCACTCAAACCACAAATCAAGTTTCAATGGCGGACACAATTCCAGTTTTTCACTGACTTAGTCGCAAACAAATATCTGACTACTCCGTGAGCGACCTAGTAACGATAAATTAGAAATCCGTTGGCCACCACGAAAATGGATATAAGAAGGGGAGATTGAATTAAATATCGCGACAGGGTGCTATGACAGGCAACCACGCGATCTTCGATGTACGCTCAAAATTTAACGTTACAATTTTACAAAAAAATATAATATCTTATACATTTTATGCAATTTTCTGAAAATCTATGAGAAGATTGAATGACGATTCAATAGCTTGTGAAATTTTATATATTTGATTTGAAGATGGTGTGAATATTACTAAAGTTTATAGAAACTGAATGAATGTACAAAATATTGTAGATGTTTTTTGGTAATTTTAAGGCAATTATATGTATTTCAACGAAATTTCAACAATGTTAGACGTTTTCTGATGTTTTGAAAAAATTGAAAAATTGAAAATATTTAATTACGAATATATCCCGAAATATTAGAGTAACTATTAGGTTTGGGTACAGGAAAGTCTACATAAAATGAAAGATTATTTAATGGACTTCCATATAATGTAATAACATATAGGGTGTTCCATTAAAAAAAAAAAAATGTTGAGTTTTCGAATATTGATCACAATGTATGATATAGTATATTATGTGCTAAATGAAAATTTGTGATTGAAGATCAACTATCATTAAAACTGCGAGCCGAATTAGAGCTTACTAGCTCCACCAATAAGAGTGGGAAAAATTAATAAAGTTGTATATATTTTTGTACAAACATCTGAATAACTTGCAAACGGTTAGGTGTCAACCACTATAACCCAATATCATTTTAATTCTGTAGTAACACAGAATCCAAAATCGTAAGATATATAGGGTGTACCATTTAAAAAACATAAGTTTAGTCTGAAACTTTCGTATGAACTACCTTGTATAAATTTCAATATTTTTAGGAAATGCGACTCATTATTGTACACACTATTGTATAAAACAATGTTTGATATTTTGATGAATAACTCCGTAGTGGGCCGTTCCCTGAGCGTTGGGACACGCTGTATATATGAACAATTTTCATAGCCTATCAATTCCGAATGAATATCCAATATATGATACATTTGTAAATTATTAGCAATTATTTATTATGATATTTCGTGATATTTTATGGAAATTTTCTGATATTTTATAAATATTGACTGAATATTTTGAATTTTGAAGTTATATTTCATTTTGTGAAATTTAATGTACGGTAAGATGATTGTCGACCCAAAAACCTTTTTACTTAATTCAACAAATATAGCCAACGGCTTGACTTCACAAGACTTCTAAAAATATTAGTAAAAATAAGTGGAGTCGTCCATCAGTGGCTCGTCGTTCCAGCAGTCCTCTGCTGATTTGAATTTTAAATCAGACCCGACGGTACATTGAATAATTGATGGGCTCACGTGGCCGCCCTTATGCATATGGGCGAGCGACTTGCTTTTTTTCCCATCGCTTGATCGCCGGCGATTATTTCTGGCTCATTTTTTTTCGCCACATTCGATGGTAATGAGGGCGACCGAAGCCACTTCCTTGTGAATAAATTCAACGCCGCTGACACCGTTGAACTTCCCTTATGAATAAAACGCGACATTATGGTAAAGCGCGTCCGTCGATTTCTGCGTCTTATTGACCCGGATCGTTATCTGCGTCCACTTCAATCCCGGGTCCTGGGATTTTTTTTTTATTAGATCGTATAATGCCCGTGTTGTTATTCTGCGGGGCTGTTAAACGTCGGGAACGAAATTTACGACTATTGTATTTTAGGATATTTGTAGCCTCAACTCTTTTTTACGGAAATAACCAAAAGTTTGTATATTCTATTAATGTAATGCGTTGAATTATATTCGGGACCAGATTAACTTGGGTATGCACTTATTTGTTAGTACCGATGACATCAAATATTTTCTTTTAACTTATTTATTTATTCCTTTGCGTATATACCTTTCGGTGAAAGGCCTAAATTATTAATTTTTTTAATGTTCTCTCCATTTCCTCCTATCTTTTACATATACTTTTTAACCAGAAAATTCTGTTCACTGATGATTTGTTTCCAAACGAGTGTAGCGCAGGAACTCTTCTCTATCTCTTCTTTTACTTTTTCTCTTGTATTGTTTAACCCATTTATTACGATATTTAACTTAAATTAACAAAAATAGATATAATCAATATTCATTAAGAAAAAAAAATCACAAATACATCTGCGGAAGAGACTAATGGAATTGGTTTGTAGGGCTACAGATATGATCATAGGTCGATGAAGTGATTTATTTATGCACATTATCTCCGCATTAGCATACGTTTAAAAAAAATTGAGACAAAAACATATATTGGCACACAAAATCGAACGCTTGTTTGCAAGAATCCGTCAAGAATAATGGCATCACAATTTTCACCCTTAAACAAGGGCTTTGTTGGGCTGCACACCTTCTTTTTACACACGGTTGCGTGCAATGCCAGAGGCGAATCGATAATGAAGGCATCGATTCATGCACACACACAAACGCAAACTTCCATGCGAAGGGAGAAAAATATTAAATAACAAAACGGCCACGAAACCGCTGTAAATTGATCACGAAAGGGAGCGAAGCCAGGTAATTCACCCCGAATTAATTAATTAATCCGCCACGGAAGGCGCGCAGAAAATATTGATTTTCCCGAGCTTCAATCCCGCTAATTAAAACGAGCCAAAACGGCCAGGAAGTGGAAATGGGTTTTCAAACTTCTTCCAAGTTTCTCCAGGGAACGTCGATGAGATCTGCGCGAGATACGCAAGGCACATTAATTCTAAATTGCATGCAGTTATTTCAGAATAATTACATGCCGCCAGCTAGAATTACTTTAAAGCAGCAGTTTTCAACAGAATACAAATACACTCAGAAAGACGGTTGACGAATATTTTGAAATGTAACATAAATGAATTGGTGATTGCAGAGAGAACAATACATTTAAAAACATTCTTAGTTTTCATTGCTGATTACTATATTCAAAAATGACGTATATGTACATACTGTATACTTATGTCATATAGTTAAATAATTATGTTAATTATATAATTGCAGTTCAAATTGGTGCAAGGTGCAAAACGCGATAAGATATTAAGTCTTTTTTTGTAACCTTTCTAGTAGAGCATTTTGGATGTTTCAAAAATTTCAAAAGTCTTGGGAAATTCAAAAACACCCTGTGTAACGATGACACGATTATAACGTGTGTGGCGTTTCAACGGATGTTTGAGTTGATATGCAAATCAATCACGATAGCATTAATGTACACATCCATTATTCGATTGTTGCGATGTAATTCGGGCACATCCGAAATTCCTAGGCTGCTAATGAACCATAATTACGAAAAATTAAAGTACTCTACATTTATTCTGTATGAGCTGTGGCGTGATCGTTAATGGGAAAAGTTTAGTACAACACCGCAGGCTAAGCGACAGACACCTAAGTAAATACTTACAAAAATCGTACAAGATTTTGTTAAGATACCCGAAAGTAATGATCTGTACGACAGACATGATTAATCGAGCGGAGTTCAAATAAGTTCGTAACAAATAGGGGTGATAAAAGTCTTGAAAATAATGGGTGGAAAATCTATAATTGGTATTAAGATTTGTATAAAAAATAGTTTCAGTAATAACATATCATAAAAACATAACATAACTTTGCATTTCTAAAATTAATTACCTAACGTATTAATTACTCAACGTAAATATAATGTCTTATATTTTCTTGGAGGCACAAACGAAGACGAGTATGAAATAATTTACCCGTTCGTATAAATCTCTCTAATAAGTTTTGCAGGCACGTAGAATACACAAGGTGTTCTGAAACAACGATACAATTTTGCTATTTTCAAATGGTTAAAACTCTTTTTTCAAGTGGAACACCCTGTATGTAGCATATTATTCTGAGTGCTCAAAAATTTCTCTGAAATATCTCTTCTCTGTAAATATTCTGTAATCCTTTGTAGACTTTTACCCTACAACAAAATGATGATTATTGTCTATTTCTAGTAATTTCTGTCAACATTTCAATTATGTTTACCTACATTTAAATTATTGGCCCCTTTTCAATTGTTTCAAAATTTCATTATCAATCATTTTGGTGAATCATCAGATATGTCTGTTTCGAGTTTTTGGTATTGAGTACAATTTTGCTACTTTCAAATGGTTAAAACTCTTTTTTTTTTAATAGAACACCCTGTATATAGCATCTTATTCTGAGTGCTCATCTAATGACCTATTCAATGATAGCATATGGACTGTAATCTAATAATACTTTCTAATTTATAAATAACGATCAATCTCAATAAGTTGCAGCCAATTGAAAATAGCAAAATTCGATCATTGTTTCAGAACACCCTGTGCGTGACTCCATATATTGTGTATATTTTGGCACATTGCTTGGGTACTTGCATACCCTGATTCTTTCATTGATCTCTTATAATAAGGTTTCGTTGATTTTTTTTCACGTCCATGATTTTTCGTTAAATTTGATTAAAATGTGAATAACTTGGCAACGTTGCATCTGAACCAAAAAATTAAAAACAATTTGTGAAGCCCACATGAAGCAGATTCCAAAAACAAAAGAATATACATGGTGTTCCATTTAAAAATGAGACTAAATATTGTGTCCCGAATTTATGGTACACTCTGTATACTCGAAAATAATTTCAAAAAGTAGCACATCAAGTGTCCAATAACTTCCAATCAGATTTTTTCCTCAAATTTCATTGGTCTAGCAGCAATTGTCCGAACGAGAAAAGGTGGGCCACCCTGTAGGTATAATATCAGAAAACGGTTTAAAAATCTTAATTTTTTTTGCAGTTCATAAGAATTTTACAACGATACATCATAACTCAATACACATTCGTTTTTTTTTCTGTAAAACCCCAATAAAAACATTACTACATGATAGAGAATACAAATAAAACGTTAAAATTAATAACTTTTCAATACAATTCTGCAAAAACCTGCAAAAAATTAAAAAAAACAAAACATGACCGAAAGTACAAATGAAGCCCTAAAAATAATGATTTTCCAATATAAATCTTATACGATTATAAAAGTTTGGGGCAAAATTGGGGCGAATCACTTTTTAATATAACTGCAAAAACCTAATAAAAAAAAAAACAAAACATGACCGAAAGTACAAATGAAGCCCTAAAAATAATGATTTTCCAATATAAATCTTATAGGATTATAAAAGTTTTTGGCAAAATTGAGTCGAATAACTTTTCAATATAACTCTGCAAAAGCCTAATAACAAAAATCAAAACATTACCGAAAATACAAATGAAGCCCTAAAATAACGATTTTCCAATATAAATCTTATAGGATTATAAAAGTTTTTGGCAAAATTGGGGCGAATAACTTTTCAATATAACTCTGCAAAAACCTAATATAAAAAATCAAAACATGACCGAAAATACAAATGAAGCCCTTCAAATAATGATTTTCCAATATAAATCTTATAGGATTATAAAAGTTTGGGGCAAAATTGGGGCGAATTATCCTTTCTTCTAATCTTAACTTCCTATGTAATTAAATTCCTATCAGATTTTTTTCTCAAATTTCATTAGTCTAGCAGCAATGGTCCGAACGAGGATAGATGGGACACCCTGTATATATTTATATATATAGGGTGTTACTGAGTTGCACGGACACACTTTTAGGCAAAACACATCAGAGTTGCAAAAACAATGTTCGTTTATAAATGTGCGGTCATATGTTTGCTTTAGAAAATAGAAAAAAAAATCTCATTGAGTCAAAGTTGACGTTATTTGAATGCATGTATGTCTAGATCGTTTTTTTTTTCAAAATACAGGTATTTAGATATACAGGATACCCTGTATATATTTGTATACAAGGTGTTATTGAATTGCACGGACAACCTTCTAGGACTTGCAAAACACATCAGAGTTGCAAAAACAACTTTTGTTTATAAATGTGCGGTCAAGTGTTTGCTTTAGAAAATAGAAAAAAAAATCGGATTGTGTCAAAGTCGACGTTATTTGAATGCATGTATGTCTAGATCGTTTTTTTCTTCAAAATTTCGTGTGGCCAACTGTAGCCTCTTTTTCAATTTTCATTTGCAAAACTAGCATTATAACAAATTGAAAATTTGTTGGTGTCCAACTTAAACTTGTTACAAAATCGAAAACAAAGTCTTTGATACTTAGATATTAGATATCTTTGAACATAAAGATGCAAATTTAGATCCATAAATATACGATCAATAAAATAAAAAATGTTAACAAAATAGTGTTAAAAATGCAACGAAAAATATAATCAGCTGATATTTTTATGTGGCATAAATGCAAAAAAATGTACGGGATATGTGGCAATTGATGTCCGAGCCATTAGGCGAGGACAGCAAGCCGAAGAGGCCGGGAAGGCACTTCATGTACGAACTGCTCATACTATTTTTTTCCCCATCGCAATATTTTTGCAATTTTCGTAAATGTATGGAAGATCTAAGAAAATAATATTGGCTGTAGACCTCCAGGAATAATTCATTGCCGGCCTAGGCCGGAAATGTAATATATACATGTGTACATACATGTATACCGGGTGATTCAAGTTTTATTACCATGGGTTTTTTAGGCATTTGGAGTTGATTTGAAATTCAGGTTTACTTTCGTGTTCCTTTAAGATTTGTATTGGCAATTCATAATTTGGAAACCTTTTTGCGCTACTCAAAAAACACTTGGCAAAACAAACAAAACAAAGGGCAAAACAAAGGTTTTGGCAGATCCCTTAATAAAATTTTAATATCAGGATTTGGGATAGTTCAAGTTTTAGATCAGATCTAAGAAAATAATATTTGCTGTAGACCTCCAGGAATAATTCATTGCCGGCCTAAGCCGGAAATGTAATGTATACATGTGTACATACATGTATATAGATCTGTTGACCGAGCGAGGATAGGTGGGCCACCCTGTATATTGAGAGATTTATAAGGAAAACTCATTATTTTTAGGGTTTTATTTGTATTTTCTGTCATGAGATTTTATGTTTTTAGATTTCTGTAGAATAATCCTCTATCATGTAGTAATACTTTTATTAGGTTTTTGCATTAAAAAATACTAATTTGTCTCCAGTCATGACGTATTATTATAAAATTCTTATTAACTTTGAGATTTTTATAACGTTTTCTGATATTATGATTTGAAATTCAGGTTTACTTTCGTATTCCTTTAAGATTTGTATTGGCAATTCATAATTTGGAAAGCTTTTTGCTCTGCTCAAAAAACACTTGGCAAAACAAATAAAACAAAGGGCAAAACAAAGGTTTCGGCAGATCCCTTAATAAAATTTTAATATCAGGATTTGTGATAGCTCAAGTTTTAGATCAGATCTAAGAAAATAATATTTGCTGTAAACCTCCAGGAATAATTCATTCCGGCCTAGGCCGGAAATGTAATATATACATGTGTACATATATGTATATAGATCTGTTGACCGAGCGAGGATAGGTGGGCCACCCTGTATATTGAAAGATTTATAAGGAAAACTCATTATTTTTAGGGTTTTATTTGTATATTGTCATGTGATTTTTTTTTTAGATTTCTGTAGAATAATCCTCTACCATGTAGTGTTACTTTTATTAGGTTTTTGCATTAAAATAATACTAATTTGTCTCGAGTAATGACGTATAATTCTTATTAACTTAAAAATTCTTTGAGATCTTTATAACGTTTTCTGATATTATGATTTGAATTTCAGGTTTACTTTCGTATTCCTCTAAGATTTGTATTGGCAATTCATAATTTGGAAAGCTTTTTGCGCTGCTCAAAAAAACACTTGGCAAAACAAACAAAACAAAGGGCAAAACAAAGGTTCTGGCAGATCCCTTATTAAAATTTTAATATCAGGATTTGTGATAGTTCAAGTTTTAGATTAGATCTAAGAAAATAATATTTGCTGTAGACCTCCAGGAATAATTCATTGCCGGCCTATGCCGGAAATGTAATATATACATGTGTACATACATGTATATAGATCTTTTGACCGAGCGAGGATAGGTGGGCCACCCTGTATATTGAGCGATTTATAAGGAAAACTCATTATTTTTAGGGTTTTATTTGTATATTGTCATGTGATTTTTTTTTTAGATATCTGTAGAATAATCCTCTTTAATGTAGTGATACTTTTATTAGGTTTTTGCATTAAAAAAATACTAATTTGTCTCGAGTCACGACGTATAATTCTAAAATTGTTGTTAACTTAAAAATTCTTTGAGATCTTTATAACGTTTTCTGATATTATGATTTGAAATTCAGGTTTACTTTCGTATTCCTTTAAGATTTGTATTGGCAATTCACAATTTGGAAAGCTTTTTGCGCTGCTCAAAAAACACTTGGCAAAACAAACAAAACAAAGGGCAAAACAATGGTTTTGGCAGATTCCTTAATAAAATTTTAATATCAGGATTTGTGATAGTTCAAGTTTTAGATCAGTCTTACAATCCACGCAATGTGTGTATTTTTGTTTTATTTCAAAAATATACAAGTGATATCTTGTATATTTTTTAACTTATCTGAATACAAAGCAAAAACGGACTGACGTGGTGTACTCTGGTTTTCAACTACTCATATACAACAGTAAAAACCAAGTTGTATGCAAACATTTTTTTGATATATTTTTTTCGGGAACCTTGATTGTTATTACATATTATCGGTACCGTCTCCATGATTGTTATTTAACTGATATCAGCCACGGCCGTCAAAATTTAAGAGCCGTGGACTGTTGTTTATTTTGACACACAAGCGTTACTACAAAACCATCACAGCATACTGGAAATATGTCATTATGTTTTTTGAAAATAATTTCGCAAAATTTCATCCTTTTTATTTTAGTATCACGAAAACAATAAAACAACAGAAGGCCGATATGGGTTATATAACAGACTCGGTTGATTATAAAATCTCGGCTGCGCCTCGGTTTTACAATATCTCAACGTCGTCTGTTATATAACCCATATCGGCCTAATGCCGTTATATACTATTATATTTTTCAAATTTGAAAAAAAATTACAGTAGTACCTTCTGATATTAGAAACTATTTCGGATATCTAGTTAGAAAAAAATAGTATTGGCAGCACATTCATTAAAATGAAACGGTTCTTCTGCAGTAAATACCTTAGTAACTCTCTAAAGATTAGAATGGTACGATGCTATATTTTCTCCGTACTTTTATATGGCATAGAGGCCTCTACGCTCAAACAACGCCTAAGCGACAAAATTGAAGCATTTGAGATGTGGATATACCGCAGAATCCTAAAAATATCATGGACCCAGAGAGTTACTAATGAGGAAGTACTGCGAAGAATGGGAAAGGAAAAAGAGATATTAACAACAATTAAAACCAGGAAACTCGAGTACCTTGGCCATGTTATGAGAGGTGCACGGTACAAGCTTTTGCACCTCATAATCCAGGGGAAAATAACTGGGAAGAGGAGCGTTGGGAGGAGGAGAATATCGTGGCTGCGTAACCTCCGTGATTGGTTCGGATGTACCTCGAACTAACTATTTAAAGCAGCAGTAAATAAGATCCAGATTGTCATGATGGTCGCCAACCTTCGTTGAAGACGGCACCCTAAGAAGAAGAAGTATTGGCGATCGGTTTTGGATGATTTCAAATCAAATCATTAGTTACAATGCATCTGATGATTAACATGATTTTGTACTTAACAGTATTTGTTTTTTGTATCCGAGCTGATTTTCATGGGTATGTGGCTAGATTAGTTTAATTATAACGTTATCATTGTAAATTTGATTCCCAGTTTAGATCCTACTGAAAAACTGATACATTTCATGTATTATGAATGGATCACAGCTTCCAGTTTTTTTAATGGACACATAAAGGCGTCTCCGCGTCCGGATGAGGGTTGATCACCCTAACGAGACCCACACACTACACAATAAATTAATTTTAAAACGGGGGGCCCGCCAGGCTCGGGAATTCTGATTTATATGCGACAGGTCTTTATGTCTGCTTCCCCCCAATGCGGAGCAAAAAGTGTCGTTCGTGAGACACATGTTCCAACAAGTGTCTGCAGGAGGGACTTCTTTTGGATGGAGTTAATTCTTCGTTTCCAGGAGAATAATTTCGCGATAGCCTCGCGCCAGCTATCGATTCCACATTTAAAATTAGCCCTCTCCTGGCGGCCTTCGCGTTCTTAGCGTGCGCCCCCTTGGGGCTGACCCACCAGCATCGCCCGGCCAATTTCCCAAATAACCGCATTGATTTAGTTCCTTATCGCTGGTGTAGGCGCCGAAATGACCAGGAACGAGGTCAATTGGTCCACTGCACCGTCGCCGCACGTACGCGGCTACTAATAAAACACTTCCGGTATTTAAACGCGTGATTTACCGCCGGCCATTACTTTTAATCAGATTCCTTTATCCGCTCTATGCCCGTCTCCCTCTTGCTCGCGCCCCCTCGCCCATCGTTTGTCTTTTGTCCGATCGCCGATTGTTCCACTGACCACTATGAATCCCGCCTGTTTGGCCACCAAATCACGACTGCTACTAATTTCAACATTCAACGCTATATCCTGCAAGATTCTAACAAAACTAGCCTAGGGCGGCAAAATCCAGGGGCGGCAATTTTTTGGGAAAATACCAAATCACAACTCACGATAAAAATATAAATATATAAATCCATAAATAAATGAGGAACGAAAAAAGGCACATACAAGAAGTGAAGCATCTAACTACCTCGTTCAACTTCAAAGATTAGAAACGACTTTTTTTGTCAATTTACTGCTAAGATATGTTATCTCGATTTAACGTACAAAGTAATAAGCTACAATAGTCTGAGATCGATCTATCAACCGTACCAGTATACAATGTATAAGAACAAAATTTAACATTTATGAAAATTGAGCACTAACGAAAGCTTAACTTAGTATGAAGCTGAAACGAACAGAACAAAAAACGAAAAATCCAGTCAGATGAAACCAGAGCAGGAGATGTAGAATTGATTGGTAGAGAAAATTTCAGAATCAATCAAGACTACTAAAATTCTTTAAAAGTTCAACCTCCAAGAAGCACTTTGACATTGTGTGAGAAGCTTCAGTAGGTACCCTTAGAATATTTTACTTTTTTCGGAAAATTTCAATTTATTCATAGAATTTAAAGTGAACAGTAAAAACTGGTTCTCAAGAATTTTTTTGTAAATAGCCTGTACAGGAAGCAGAATGCTGAATTTTGCTGGACGGTGTATTCTAGCCAAAAATAGTCCTGAAACCATTAATGTACTTTGGAAGCTTCTTTTGTTTTATACATCCTGCTAAATACGGATAATAATAATAAATGATTAAGTTGAATATGTTGCACAATGCACCTATAACTTGGACGACTTGTACTAGTCTAACGACTGTTTGTAACAGAAATTAAAAACTTGCGTTTTTTATATACAGGGTGTTAATACTAAGTTGTAACACCCGAAAATGGCAGTTAGAACTCATTGAAACAAACAACTTTTCTTAGTTAAAATTTTTGAATTGGAGCCCAAGTTCATAGTTATTAGCGTTCTTTTGTTTTTCGAAAAATCGTCATTACTCCCTTATTTTAAGGATCATTTAAATAATACAAAAACGTTCTACATGCGCTTTCGGTTCTCTAAAACATTTGTATTTACAATTATTTTCTATTTTATCAAATAACAAAATGGCGACCGATCAAAAATTTCTATGCAAGATATTTTGAAAACCAATCGATCGATTTTTGAAAATAAAACATTTATAACATTCTTGAACTATCTTATAACATGTGTCTGTTTTGATAATTAAGCATTTTTATACACAAATTATGCAAAATACGCACACAAATGATAAACGTGACAGAAAATTTTCAAGATGAAGCAGATATTTCTGAAGAACAAGATCAAAAAGTATTTAAATTTGAACGTACAAACTAGAAAACACGTGCCTCAACTTGTTTAATGGCCTAACTTTAGGTTAGCCTACTTTGTTTTAAATGATTGTTGCAGTTTGTTAAAATTTATCTTGTAATTCAATTTGAATAATAACTTTTTTGGACAGATCGAAAATAATGTTTCAGACAAATGTTATAATATAGTTTAAGGATTTCATAAATGTTTTATTTTCAAAAATCAATCGAGGATTTTCAAAATATCTTGTATCGCAATTTTTCTTCGGTCGCCATTTTGTTATTTGATAAAATAGAAAATAATTGTAAATACAAATGTTTTAGAGAACCGATAGCGCATGCTAAACGTTTTTGTATTTTTTAAATATCTCTTAAAATAAGGGAGTAATGACGATTTTTCGAAAAACAAAAGAACAAAAGTTGTTTGTTTCAATGAGTTCTAACTGCCATTTTCGGGTGTTACAACTTAGTATTAACACCCTGTATACATTTCTATTAACAAATCATTATTAGTAGAGAATTTGAGGAGCGAGATTTGAAAGCAGTGTTTACTTCCAGATTAATCAAAATCTAATACGCCCTTATACATATAAACCGTATAAACCTTATAGTGTTATAAATCAATATCAAATTCGTAATTGTACCACACACGTTACTCTGTTTTATTGGCTTCCACCTGTTGGTCGGTTTATTGATTTACTATTAATATTAGATTATCAATTATATACTCCCATATAATTATGCAATATTTCCATTAAACACTGCATTTTTTATTACGCCATATTCCACTATTACAAAAACTAGACAAGTATATTAATTTAACCATATAACATTTTTTATAGGTCATTACTGTGAAATAAATATAGTACGAAGCCACACGGTTAAAAATGGTTTGTCTCGTAAATTTACAGTACCAGTGTACAAAACTTCGCGAACGGTCAACAGATCTAAATACAGTTTTGTTATCAGTAGCTGAATTACATAACAGTATACAAAAAAAGTTGTCACTTTAATAAATAATTCCTAACTTGAACACGTTTAGGTCAGAAAGATAATTTCATTAACTACAAGTCAAAAAAATAAAAACTGGTTCTCAAGAATTTTTTTGTAAATAGCCTGTACAGGAAGTAGAATGCTGAATTTTGCCGGATGCAGTATTCTTGCCAAAAATAGTCCCGAAATCATTTATGTACTTTGGAAGCTTCTATTGTTTTATACATCCTGCTGAATATGAATAATAATAATAAATGTTTAAGTGGCAAAAAAACGCATCATTGTGCCATATATCAAATCACTGTAAAGTTGATTTAAGGAGCCTCTTTACCCCAGCTAGGCATATAATACGGCATTATTAATAAGCGATAGCCAAATATTCATGAACGGGTTAACATAATTACAATCTGAGAACCGATATAGAAAGTTTAGACATTTATCTACAATTAGACTAAGTAGTTTTAAAAAATAAATCAAAGGTGACTTATTTCTGATCACCTAATCGGATTTATGTGCAAACAAAAATACTCTATTATAATTCATGATATTGGAACAGAAAAACAAGAAGGTGGTTCGCAATAACATTAGCTCCAAATACCCAGAAAGATATTTTTATTAACTACAAGTCAAAAAACGCATCATTGTGTCATGTATCAAAGCACTGTAAAGTTGATTTCAGGAGCCTGTTTACCCCAGCTAGGCATATAATACGGCATTATTAATAAGCGATAGCCAAATATTCATGAACGGGTTAACATAATTACAATCGGAGAACTGATATAGAAAGTTCAGATATTTATCAACAATGAAACTAAGTAGTTTAAAGAAATAAATCAAAGGCGACTTATTTCTGATAACCTAATCGGATTTAAGTGCATACAAGAATACTCTATTATAATTCATGATATTGGAACAAAAAAAGGAGGTGGTTCGCAACAATATTAACTTCATATACCCTGATGGAATTTTCATTATATGTACCCTGTCTTAATTAAATAAATACAGAAGAAAATTTCACAAAACGGCTAAACATGCCAGTCTTTTAATCAACATAATAAATCACCATTTTATTATATCTTAAAAACTACTCAGCACAGTTGTAGATAAATGTCCAAACTTTCTAAATCAGGTCTCCGATTGTAATTATGTTGACCCGTTCATGAATTATCTTGGCTGTCGTTTACATGCAATTCCCTATACCGCGTTTGGGTAATGAGGCCTAAGAGAGAATAAAGTTTAAAGGAAAAAAGTATATGCTCGTACGATGCTACATTGTTCCTTTTTTATAAAGATAAAAAAGATTCTTTTTAACCAAAGTAAAACAAGTATCCTTTTTTACCAAGGTAAAAAAGTTTCGTTTTTTACCACTGTAACAAAAGTGATATGTACGTCTGATCCTATGCAGCTAAGCTAAGCTACAGGTAAAAAGGTTTCCTTTTTTACCAAGGTAAAAAGATTACGTTTTTTACCAAGGTAAAAAGGTTTCCTTTTTTACCACAGTAAAAAAAGTTATGTGTACATCCGGCCTTACGCAGCTAAGCTAAGCTCCAGCTCTACAAGACAGCCTTTATAAATTTTCAGTAAAACGAACATTTCGTTTCGAAGAAATCATCATCAACTTTATATTTTTATATGGCCCGTAAATTAAATACACCCTGTATTAAATTACATTTTGCTATTACGAATTCAACGATTTATATCACAGTATGATTTCTCATGTTTTTATTCAGAAAAAAGCTTGTTAATACATTTCAAACATTTTGGTGTAGTAGGCGTTGAAATGAGCGACGAAGACAAAATTTTTCACCTTATTTCATGACTTTACGATAATTAAATGAACAGAACAATTCGCATAATACTACAGAAAAAAAAAGTTTGTTGAAATGAGCGACAAAGACACAATATATCACCTAATTTTATGATTTTAAGATAATTAATTGAACAGAACAATTCTCATAATACTACAGTAAAAAAATAATCAGTTTGTTGAAATGAGCGACGAAGGCAAAATTTATCACCTAATTTTATGAATTTAAGATAATTAAATGAACAGAACAATTCTCATAATACTACAGTAAAAAAATAATAAGTGTGGTTCGGTAAAACTATAATGCTGCAAAATATCCTTTAATTTAATAACGTAGTAGTGTAGTGTATTTTAATCATTTTATTTTAACGATAGTTAAGTCTTTTAGTAAGTAGTTCTTTAATATATGTAACACATTACTGTTATAACGTACCTGACACACATATCCGCCTGTATGGGCGGCTGAAATGAATACATTTATTATTATTATTATTATTATTATTAGTATAATGTTTCTATATTTAATCACTATTCGTGCTAATTTGCTTCTAGTTACTATTTTGATACCTATTCCGGGTAATAATTGTTGTCTTCGTCATCATTAAATGAACAGAACATTTCTCATATCACAGAAAATATAAATAAAAAGTTTAGTTCTAAATAACTATAATGTTTCAATGTTTAACAACTATTCTTGCTAAATTATTTTTTGTAACTATTTCGGTACATATTCTGGGTGAAAATTATGTAATATTTTTTGTCTTTGTCGCCATTAAATGAACTGAACAATTATCATATCACAGTAAACAGATAATAAGTGTGGTCCTAAATAGCTATAATGTTTCAATGTTTAACAATGTTCAAGGTATATTATTTTTAGTTACTATTTTGGTACCTATTTTGGGTTAAAATTAGATAATATTTTTTTCTTCGTTGTCATCATTTCAATGCCTACTACAAGAAAATGTTCGAAATGTATTAACAAGCCGTTTTTCTGAATAAACATACTAGAAACCATATGTGATATAAATAGTTGAATTCGTAATAGGTAATGCTATCTAATACGGGGTGTAATTTTTTTACAGGCCATATAAAAAAATATAGTTGATGGTGGTTTCTTCGAAACGAAACGTTGAACTGAAATTTTGTAAACGCAGTCTTGTAAAGCTAAATATGTGGCAATGAGAAAGTGCCTTTGGTTTTCTTATACTCTTTCAAATAACTTCAGAAAAAAATGAAAACGAGATCGCAAGATTTCGGATTTTGTCGAATATCTCCGGAAGTACTCCGGATATTTCTGGTTTTCTCAACAGAATATTACTGACCAATAAATTGTGCAACTATTTGTAATTTAACCGCCTTTGTAACTTTTACGGTTTTCGAGATCCCTGTGCTGCTAATCCTTATCTTGGACACCCTGTATAGTAAGTACTATGTAAAACTGTATAAATTTCTACTGGGGATTACATACGAAATGCAACGAAAATTCGTTCTAATTTTTGTTTTATGAACATTTCAAGAAAATTCTATCAAAATGATGCAACGAATTGAAAGAAATACAACACTGAATATTTCGAGAATATTTTGTAAGTATTGCATTGAATCTTTTCATGAACTTTTAACCAGTGAAAATTTAAAAAAAAGTTATGATTTCATGCATACAAAAGAAATCGAAAGGAGCTTCATTTAAATAAAAATAGCAAAAAGTTATATGAAGATTCAGAGAATACATGAAAATTATATCAAATATGTCTTCAAAATTACTCCTAAATATTTAGGGAAATTTCATTGAAAATCATTAAAAAAAACGATTGAACAAAACATGAGCAAAACATTAATATGTCATTATAATTTTTTATTATTGGTTCAAATTTATTAATAAATGCCTTTGGTTTTTTTACACCTTTTCAAATAATTTCAGAAAAAAATGAAAACGAGATCGCAAGATTTCGGATTTTGTCGAATATCTCCGGAAGTACGCGGACATTTCTGGTTTTCTCAACAGAATATTACTGACCAATAAATTGCGCAACTATTTGTAATTTAACTGCCTTTGTTTAACTTTTACGGTTTCCGAGATTCCCATGCTGTTGATTCTTAGCTTGAACGCCCTGTACATCGTTGCTTAAGAGCAGAACTAGTCTATGTCCAATTTACCTCAAATTGACTTAAAATACTCCTTACGTATACCCTCAGGTGATGACATTATTATTGATTGTTAGTATTATTAGTGGAATTAGTAGCAGCAGTAGTAGTGGTAGTAGTAATAGTAGTAGTATTATTAGTAGTAATAGTAGTAGTAGTAGTACTAGTAGTAGTCGTAGTAGTACTCGTAGTAGTAGCAGTAGTAGTATCAGTATTATTGATTAGTAATATTAGTATTATTGTTGGATTAAATTAGACCTAAGATAATAATTACGTTTCGTTAAGTGTGTACTACCGAACTTTAAATGTTATTATTATTTATTACAATCGAAACTGTTATCCAATAAGTAAGCTATGTAAGTATCGTCGTGCAAACATAAATTGCAATAATGTGGTAAGTTGGATTTTGAGAGTGATTTGAAGAGAGCAAATATTTAATCTGCGCATGCGAATGCAAACAATCAAGCACAGTATCAATGTTTATTGCGTGAGCGCTAGGAGTTTCTGTGTCAACAGAGATAAATCTGGGTTGAAGTAGCAACAGCGTTATCGCTGCTAACGTATTTCCCTTATCTAAATGGCATTAATTTGGAGACGTCTTCGTATCGCAACGGATTTTTAAAATAAACATGTTACGATATTAGGACACATACGTTTCAAATGTTCAATAACATCAAAACTTAAAAAAATAATTCGGGTTTACGAGTGTATGTTCAAAATTTTCGCTGTAATATCTCTTCTCTGTAAATATTCTGTAATCCTTTGTAGACTTTCACCTTACAACAAAATGATCATTATTGTCTATTTGACAATAATCAATAATCAGATATTTGATGGAAATGTTCAATAACGTCAGAAATTTGGTTACAAAATAATTCGGATTTACGAGTGTATGTCCAAAATTTTGTCTGTAATATCTCTTCTCTGTAAATGTTCTGTATTCCTTTGTAGACTTTTACCTTACAACAAAATGATGATTATTGTCTATTTCTAGTAATTTCTGTCAACTATGTTTACCAACATTTAAATTATTGGCCCCTTTTCAATTATTTCAAAATTTCATTATCAAATATTTTGATGAATCATCAGATAATTCTGTTTCGAGTTTTCGGTTTCGAGTACAATTTTGCTATTTTCAAATGGTTAAAACTCTTTTTTGTTTAATGGAACGCCCTGTATATAGCATCATATCCTGAGTGCTCATCTAATGAGCTATTGAATGGTAGCATATGGACTGTAATCTAGTAATACTTTTTAATAGGTAAATAACGATCAATCTCACTAAGGTCGGTATCTATAGTCCGTACTTGAACTTGAGTACGACTCAAGTAGTATATTTGGTTGCGTTTGGTGCATAAACGTATATATATATATATATATATTTATATATATATATATATATATATATATATATATATATATATATATATATATATATATATATATATATATATTGTTACGTTTTTGTTTACTCTGCCTATTTTATTAGTGTTGAATATTTAAGCATTTACTTGTTTTGTAACTTTTTGTTCTTTCTCTTATCTCAGGTTCAATAGTAGGTTCAATCATAACTAAATAGAGTTTTGTTCAAATACTTTAATGAATTGAAAATAACCAAAAATATTAAAACGTCTAATATAAACTGAACTAAACAAACAAATCAAAAGCAATAGAAAACAAAACTATTAAATAAATAATAAACTATGGCCAACATTAACAAACTAAATCCTATATACACAAGCCAACTTATGTGATAATATGACTCTTGCACTTTACGCAAACTTTCTACTTGCAGTTTTCTTCTTGTGGTTCCTTGATTAATTCGTCCTCTTGTCCCTGCGTTCTCTTTTGATCCTTTGTTGATTCCCACAAAAGTAAACAGCTACTTTTGTGTGCGAAGTTGAGCGGCTTGAAGTCCTGATTTTTGAATATCTCCGTCACGGCTCCTATCTTGTTGAACTCCTCTCCTGGTTGACTGTCTTCTTCCAGTCCTATGTCCAATCGTTGAAACCCCGTTTATATTTTGTAATGTATTCGTATTAGTATCGCAACATCTCCACCCGCGATCCACACGCGTCTCTCCCACTCGTCAATCTCTTTGTTGATTATTTTCGACTTTCCATCATTCAATTCCCCAAGCGTCTATGCACGAAGTCACCTGTCACCCGTGGTAACCGATCAACAACCTCCATCCGTGGATTGCTTTGTATATTTGTGCATACTTGTTCATATTCACATTTACAATATTTACAATAATTTTTGTTAGCTTGTGCCCTAAAGATTATAATTCTATCTAATACCTATAAATCTATTCTAATTAATCTAAATAAATAATACAAATACCATCACAATATATATATATATATATATATATATATATATATATATATATATATATATATATATATATATATATATAAAATACGCAACCAAATATACGACTTGAGTCGTACTCATGCTCAAGTACGGACTACAGATACGGGCCTAAGTTTTGGCCATTTGAAAATAGCAACATTCGATCGTTGTTTCAGAACACCCTGTGTATTCAACATGACTCCAAATATGTATGTTTTGGCACATTGCTTGGGTACTTGCATACCCAGATTCTTTCATTGATCTCTTATAATATGATTTTGTTGAATTTTTCTCCACTGATATGATTTTTCATTAAATTTGATTAAAATGTGAAAAACTTGTCAACGTTGCATTTGATCCCAAAAATAAAAATGATTAGTGAAGCTCACATAAAGCAGATTCAAAAAATGAAAGAATATATAAGGTGTTCCATATAAAAATGATACCAATTATTGTGTCCCGAATTTACACTCTATATAAATAATTTCAAAAAGTAGCACATGAAGTGTCCAATAACTTCCAATCGGATGTTTTCCTCAATTTTCATTAGTCTAGCAGCAATGGTCTGAGCGAGGATAGGTGGGCCACTCTATGTATGAAGTGCTGGTTAAATATAATAAATCCTCTTCTTCGACAGTAACCGAATGTGGACGTATTGTTCGGAAAATTTTCAATACCGTTGACAACCCTATTTCCGAGATTTCCATTGTGTTGATCCTTATCTTGGACACCCTGTATTTTGAAAACAAAAGCGATTTGAAAAAAAAATACGTTTTCATTTAATTTTGCCTTTCTTAGCATGCCACGAAGTTGTGGGACACCTTGTATATTATGCTATTATGATATTATGCTATTATGCTATTATGTTATTATTTATTACATGTTTATCTGATAATGGCTCATTTATGCTGCTATGGCACATTACCGTTGCCACGAAGCGACCCATGACACTTGGAAATTTTGCTTTTATGAATTTCGCTGTGGCCATGTCGGGTTCTTGAACGTGCACGTACAATTTAACATTACACGGGATCCCCTGCTTCGGTTCACCTCCTCAACGGAACGGCATTTCCATGTGAGGCAATTTCGTACCCAGGGGACACGAGGTTTGAACCTATGCCCTTGTCGTGTCGCCAGGACGATAAATCATAAGGCATATGCATGACGGCGACCTATTTTTGCTGACATGGCTAATTACCGCCCTAATTACGAAGAAGCGAGTCAACATTCACTAGTAAATTGATCAGCACCCTTTTACCTTAAGATGATTATTTTTAATTTATTGTTATTATGTTTATCCCACGGTGGCCTATTTCTGTTGCTATGGCTAAGAGTCACGAAGCGATTCACCATTCACTAGTGAATTGATCATCACATTTTCTCGTATACCTGCGACTGGCGGGTATTTTCATCTTAATTATATAATATTCTTTCTTTAATTTGTATGAATTATTATGTGCATTGACTATTAATTCGTGACAAAACAGTCCGATGTTTATTATACAAATCATTAGTTTGCAACGAGCAATTATTTAGATAACATTTTTTGCCGTATTAAAACTCGGTGCACCAAATTCCTTATCTGTACCCGAACAATAGGCGTTTTTTGTTAGTGTTACTAGCTTCGCAGATTCTCGCATAAATTATACTTTTGCATCCCTGTCTTGCATCTGCTTCTGACGAGGAGAGTCTTAAGCGGATGCTCTTTGCGCAGGCTTCTTAGCACCTCCCCGCCTCCTCAGTACGTGACAATACGTGAGCATAATTGTATCGTTTTGCTAGCAAAGAACGATAATGGCCCAAATTGCAGGGATGTAGGGCTTACAATGAACCCAATAGGTGCAAGATGGGCACTCTACATGTGGGTGAACTATGGAGGCAGTACAACTTCGCGCTGAAGAATAATGAGTATACACATCTTCAATTCGCCCTTCGCCAAGACTCCCGGGCAAGTCTGGACATGAAATGCCGGCACAATGAGATGACGGGTGAAACTGGCGCGGAATTGAAAGCATTTTCAGTGTAATAGAATGAAGACGTCTTAGCGGAATTAAACGTGAGTTTTCTTGTTTTTATCGTGCCTCATCCTCGGTGGACGTAAGCTACTATAATTGCCCATCCAACTCCGTCCACCGTTGATCTAAATTGTTCATGATTTTCTTCTCACGTATAATCATTCTGTATATACCAATGGTCCCACACAATGTTATAATTTATTGCGTGCTAATACACATAAAGATTGTACAGATATTAACTTCAGGCATGTGTTTTTAGATCGCTGTAAAGACATAATTCAAACTTGCACACATGGAATGGTGGAACACGAGAAGATACCTGCATACAATTTAAGCCAATTCCCGTACGATAGAATGAATGCTTCAGCAGGGAGCGAGCTTCAAACGTAAGTTTTTGCACAGACTTATCGTATACCCATAGTTACAAACGTTTTGTGCATACATTTCGTACAATGATATTTTATGATAAAATATAATCTTACAAGGGCACTGATACTGATGTGCAGTCACATTACAGTAACAAGTTTATTATTAACATACCAGTAAAAGATACTATTCAAGAAAATTAAAAGTGCAAGTAATACAGGGTGTCTCACGCAAGTCGTTGTTTAAAACTTTATGGGGTTCCTGATGGAATAAAAAATTGAAAAACATCACACAAACATACTTCGTCGTGAGTTCCCAGAATAAAATACATACATGTACGTACTATACTACATGTACTACATGTACTACATGTTTCTATCACTACAGCTGCTACCGGAAGTGGCCACCAACTTTGCTATTTTAAATGGAACACCCTGTACATTTTTACATATACAGATTGCACGTTCAATTCTGAACATATATTACTAAGCCTATAGAGTACTTAGTCCTCTAGTACTTACTTCTTACCTCTTACCTCTTAGTACTACTTAGCCTGTAGAGTTCACTTAACTCCGCTGTGACCGGTCCCAAGCCCGGCTGAGAAAGGAGGAGGGTTGTTCGCAGGGCTAGCAACCCTGCAACGCAAAAGGAAGCGTGCTAAAGGGAGTAAAGAGTATTAAAGTAAAGTAAAGTATAGAGCACGTATCTTTAGTGGTTTTTGAGGAAAAATTTTGTTTGCCTCAAATAGACGATTTAAAATATATTCATAATTTCTCTTATGAGTGAAATAGAAAACTAAACTTTTTTGAATATTATAGCAAAAGCATTGCTCTAACAGTACAATAATTCGTATGTGTTAATATTTTACTAGTACCATTTCAAAAGTTCAATTATTTACAAGTACACTTCAAAACGTCATAATTAATTTTTTTAATGGAATCATGTTAATCATTTAAATATCAATTTAATCAAATGGCTATTCATATACGCAATGATTATGCACTTTATTGAATGTAATCTTTTAAACCAATTCACCAGAAATCAATACATTAATTTTACTTATTTAAATTTTCTTCTCTATGTTTCAGGGCACCCAGAACTCCCCAAAGTGAATCATGTGAGATGATCTTATATTTGTGTTTAGCCCACTTCTGGGCCAACCTGGGTTTGGTTGAAGTGTGGTGCAAATGAAAGGTGTGTATGAATAACTCATTGGCTTTTGGTGAAATATTATAGATCGTGATTGGAAGCTCCTTGTTCAGAGTTCTTGTCGAGCCCTCCTCATAGTTCTCTATTTCACCTTGAGTATATATTGAGGTAGGTATTGAGTGAGTGCCTGCGTGTGCGTGCATTGTATTTACTAATTTGTATTTCTTCCAGGACGTTTAAAATCGCGATTATACTTTGGGATTACCTTCCCAAGTCAAACGTATACTTTTTAGTGTTTTCTTTGTCTTGTCTTCAATAAATAATTGGTGAAAGTATCTTGAGCAGTTCAGATTACCTTCTGACGATAAATGTCCTTTTAGAGCCAGTGCGTAGTAGTGTCGAAAGTTCGGGTATGGTTGAGCCTGGGGATTGTTGCGTTTGTTTCGTGCTTTCCTCGCCCGCGCCACACCGTCAAATTTCGAACTCCGATTTGTTTTCGGAGTTCGGAGTTGCAGGGTACTGGATCTTCGCCAATACAACTTTAAAAGTCAATTTTAAGGTAGGTCTTTTTTTTTAGATGAGCTCCAAGACGTATCAAAGTGAGTACAATTTTTCTGCACTTCCCCGCTGTTACGCCCACAGTATACAAGTATGCAGTACTTGCTTGATGCTTGCTGTATACTTCGTATACAGTACTTGTATGTTGCAAGTACATTAGTAAGTATACAGTACTTGCTTGTTGCAATGTATATTACGAAGTATACTTATACCGCAATCTATCTTCTTTTGCATGCTGCATGTTTGTTTTAGAGCTCGTTTCATAAAGTAGATTCATTCCTCTTCACAATTGCGCCCCAACTTTACACTCACGTTTTATTTTCTTGCTTTGCCACTGAAAATGCATGTTAGTACTAAACAGGAAGTTCTTAACCCGGTGTCCGGATTGAGTTCTCGTGAAGCAAGTTGAGCAAAATTGAAGGTTCTCCGTAACACTTTAATACCCCTTGACTTCTGGTGCAGCATTGCAGATCGTGATTGAATGCTCCTTGTTCAGAGTTCTTGTCGAGCCCGATTCATAGTTCTGTGTTGCACCTGTGGTCATTGAGTACTGGTGTTGCGTTGAGGATAACAATCGAGAATTTCTTGTGACACTGTTGACCTCAATTAAGTTGCCCTCTACAGGTTTGCGGGTTCCGTAGGTTCAAAAGGGTTAAGAATAACTGCGTTACAGCGTTACTCAGTACGCCGCCTGGGCGAGCAGGGTTTTTCTTACAGGTCCCCCATTCATTTTTGTGTACTGTCGGCGCATATTCTCGCTCTGGGCGACGTACTTATATATTTTGCGCTGCGTATATGTACGTTCAGGGTTTTCAGGTGCGCACACATCATTGCGCCAGTACGTCGAAACAGTTTCTAGTAAGGTCCCGTTGACCTGCTAGAGTATATACAGTAATACATACTGTGTTACTATGCATATAGTACTTGTTTATTGCAAGTACTATTACTGTGCATACAGTACTTGTTTGTTGCAAGAACCATTACTATGTATACAGTACTTGTTTGTTGCAAGTGCTATTACTATGTATTTGTTTGTTGCAAGTACTATTAGTATGTATACAGTACTTGTTTGTTGCAAGTACTATTAGTATGTATAGAGTACTTGCTTGTTACATGTACAATTACAAAGTATTTGTTTGTTGCAAGTAAAATTATTAAGTATTTGTTTGTTGCAAGTAAAATTATTAAGTATTTGTTTGTTGCAAGTACTATTAGTATGTATGCAGTACTTGTTTGTTGCAAATACAATTACTATGTATTTGTTTGTTGCAAGTACTATTAGTATGTATACAGTACTTGTTTGTTGCAAGTACTATTAGTATGTATACAGTACTTTGCTTGTTACATGTACAATTACAAAGTATTTGTTTGTTGCAAGTACAATTACTATGTATTTGTTTGTTGCAAGTACTATTAGTATGTATGCAGTGCTTGCCTGTTGCAAGTACACTTACTATGTATTTGTTTGTTGCAAATACTATTAGTATATATATATATATATATATATATATATATATATATATATATATATATATATATATGCGCCACACATACTTCCATGCTGTCGGCGCATATTATCGTACTGTTAAGACGTACTCATTTGATGTGCATATAATTAGAACCGCGTTGTTGCGCCCATGCATTGAACAGGGTTCCTTTTCAGGAACCAATGTTTTAGCTACATTTAAAGCAGATGCATGTAAAATTACGCCTCCATTGGGTTCTTCTAAACAGGTTCTCTTAAATTACTATGTGTACAGTACTTATTTTTTAAGTACAAACAATATAATTTTCTCTTTCAAATACTACATAAACTGCGCCTCCATTGGGTTCCTCTAGACAGGTTCTCTTA
Source organism: Othius punctulatus (assembly GCA_951805005.1). Classification (NCBI taxonomy): domain Eukaryota; kingdom Metazoa; phylum Arthropoda; class Insecta; order Coleoptera; family Staphylinidae; genus Othius; species Othius punctulatus. The sequence goes on from OX638141.1 coordinate 18,635,315, forward strand.
AATTACTATTTACATAGTACTTGTTGTTGCAAGTACGACAATAGCATTTTCGCTTTCAGGTACTATATAAACTGCGCCTCCATTGGGTTCCTCTAAACAGGTTCTCTTAAAGTACTTGTACACAATACTTATTTGTAACAAGTACAAACAATAACATTTCCTCTTTCAAATACTATATACACTGCGCCTCCCTTGGGTTCCTCTAAACAGGTACTCTTAAATTACTATGTACACAGTACTTGTTGTTTCAAGTACGACAATAGCATTTTCTCTTTCAGATACTATATAAACTGCGCCTGTATTGGGTTCCTCTAAACAGGTTCTCTTAAATTATAACGTATAGTACTTGTGAGTTCCAAGTACGCGCAATAGATTTTTTTCTTTCAGGAACTTTACATGGAACAAGAACAGAAAGAAGAACAGAACCGGAAGAAGAACATGAGTAAAATATGGCTCCATGCAAGATCTCTCATGTATAAAATAAAAAGATAACGGCATCAGTGAATTGGCCAGCTTTATTTACACCAACTGTTCAATATTAGAGAAATCATTATAAACCTAGAGGTTTTTTACTGTTCATCAATTCAGTTGTATTGTAAATCAGGCCCCTGTTCACAGGCAGTACCTTTAATTAGTAGCACTTTTCAGAATATTCTGGAAGTGCTGCAAATTTTGGTGATGTTGGAAAATCTGTCAAATGCCTATTTTATTGAGTATGGTCTAATGTGTACTTCATTTTGATGATATGCAAATTAGTTACCATTTACCCATTAAAATATAAAACATAGGGCGGAAAGACCCCTTCTGGGGTCGATAGCCTTAATTAAGATCGTTATATATATATATATATATATATATATATATATATATATATATAATATATATTTTTTTGTATTTAGTACTTTAGTGGTATTTGTCTTCTCCTACGTTTGTGGTACACTCTGTATACTCGTAAATAATTTTACAAAGTACCACATCAAGTGTCGAATAACATCCAATCAGATTTTGTCCTCAATTTTCATTAGTCTAGCAGCAATTGTTCGAGCGAGGATAGGTGGGCCACCCTGTATATTGTGTCTGACTATCACGAATTTTAGAAGTGCAGTGAAATTTTCCTAATTTTCCTTCCTGTTTCCGAATTTCAGTGGTTTACGTAAACATGTCGTTAGTTTTTTGTTCATTTTAAATTTTATCAGAAATTTCGGTGGGTTCAGAAAAGTCCACATTTTCAAATTTTCTTAATTTTCCTACCTGCTTCCAAATTTCAGTGGTTTACGTAAAGATGTCTTTGGTATTTTGTACATTTTAAATTTTATCAGGAATTTCGGTGGGTTCACAAAGGTCCACATTTTCAATTTTTCAATATTTTTGTCAATTTCCTGCCAATTTTCATAATTTTTCCGTATTTTTAAAAGTCTTAGCGCTTTATTTATATGATTGACCTATTTTATACTGTAAGTTTGTTTTTCATGAAGTTATTCTCTGAATCTGTATCAATGAATACCTCAGACGTTTTCCGTTTGCTCATCCATACAAAATAGAATTTAATGAGCCCATTGCCTTTAGAGGACGGCTCAATTGCATATTCTATTATAATTAATTTACATTTTGCTAGCACGTACCATTAATGTGATAATTATAATGTAGCGGACAGTTCGGATTAAATTAGTGCTTAGCACAATTACAGCCTTCCTCCTGCAATTAAATCTCCACACAATGTGGAATTTTCAACGGCACTGTTTTCACACCCGGATTGCGTTTCGCACGTTCAGACATGATCAATTTCCAGGACAGCAAGCGACACCGCATTTTTTCGCACCAGTGCCGTCCCATTGCGAAGAATTCATAGTGCAATCAAAATTATCAAACATAGAAAACAATTATCTTCTAATTTGATAAATGTACACTATTAAGTATGGCCATCATTATTCACCATAATGGGGACCATCATCTTTCTATTATCTTGTCTTCATTCGTGATGTTCATTCTGACTATTGTTACATAATGTACTAATACTAAATGAATATAATTTAATTTGTATCCAATGAGTTATTCATGAGATATTTATATTTTAGTGAGCATGTTTAAGATATTTTAGATATTTTAAGCTTTTCTGCAATGTGTATCTTATTTAAATAGTTGTATATATATGTTGTATATCTGAAGTGCTAGCGTTATAATAAAAATGTAAATCGTAGCTGATATTAGGTGATATACTAGTATCTACAGCAAGAAATTTAAAGTATATCCAATAAGCAACTGTGGAGATATTACTTTTTGTAGACTCCGATTTTTTTGGGCTATTTTAAAGATTTTTTAAAATGAACTAATATTTAAATTACTCTGTCATAACTCAAAAACTTAACTGATATTAAGTGATATATCGTCATTCGTGTTATCTAAATAATTGAGTTAATATCCAATGCATAATTAATGGGAGAGTTGTGTTTTAAGGTGATAATATGATTTTTTGTGATATGTGAAGTGCTATCAAATTATATCTCAAAAATTAGCGTATCAATATCAATAAAATTTAATGCTGATATTTTCAGTATTATGTTCGTATTGAATGTTTATAACTCGATTACTATCCATACTTGTGATATTCTGGTTTTACTTTGACCGTTTGTTTTTTGAATGAAAATGCAATTGGTCTCGAAATTGACCACACTTAAACCATCATACTTCATAAACGAATGTATCAATACTAATGAAATTTATTACTAATATTAAGTGATATTTTGTCATTTCTCTGATGCAAATTGAAATCGAATGCATAATTCTTGAGATATTCATATTTTAGTGTGATAATTTGATTTTGGTGATATTTGAAGGGCTATCAAATTATATCTCAAAATCTAGCGTACTAATATCAATAGAATTTAGTGTTGATGATATTCAGTATTATATTGGCATTGAATGTATGTAATATGATTAATATCTATTAAGTGATACTTGTGATATTCTGTTTTTAATGTGACCATGTGTACCAATAACAATGAATTGAAATGATGATATTCAGTATTATTTTCGTATTGAATTTATATAATATGATTAATATCCATTGAGTGATATTTGTGATATTCTGTTTTTAATATGACCATGTATTTTTTTAATATTACTGGAATTGCTCTCCAAATACTTAATCCATCATACTTCAAAAACTAACGTATCAATAAAAGTTAAATTTATTACTGAAATTAAGTGATATTCTATCATTCGTTTAGTGCAGTTAAGTTAATATCTAATGCATAATTCTTGAGATATTAAATTCATGTAATGTGATTAATATCCATTGAGTGATATATCTGATATTCTGTTTTTAATATGACCATGTATTTTTTAAAGGCTCCTGGAAATATTCTCGAAAGTAGCTCATACTTAAACCATCATACTTCAAAAACCAACGTGTCAATACTAGTGAAATTTATTACTGAAATTAAGTGATATATTTTCATTCGTGAAATATAATTAAGTTAATATCCAATGCGTAATTCTTGGGATATTCGTATTTTAGTGTGATCTTTGGTGATATTTGAAATGTTATCAAATTATATCTCAAAAACTAGCGTACCAATATCAATAAAATTTAATGCTGATATTCAGTATTATGTTCGTATTGAATGTTTATAATACGATAAATATCCATACTTGTGATATTCTGGTTTAACTTTGACCGTTTGTTTTTTAAATGAAAATGGAATTGGTCTTAAACCATCATACTTCATAAACGAATGTATCAATACTAATGAAAATTAATACTAATATTAAGTGATATTTTGTCATTTCTCTGATGCAATTAAGTTAAAATCGAATGCATAATTCTTGAGATATTCATATTTTAGTGTGATAATTTGATTTTGGTGATATTTGAAGGGCTATCAAATTATATCTTAAAAACCAGCGTACTAATATCATTGGAATTTAGTGCTGCTATGCAGTATTACATTATCATTGAATGTATGTAATATGATTAATATCCATTTTGTGATACTTGTGATATTCTGTTTTTAATGTGACCATGTGTACCAATATCAATGAATTGAAATGATGATATTCAGTATTATTTTCGTATTGAATTTATGTAATATGATTATTATCCATTGAGTGATATTTGTGATATTCTGTTTTTAATATGACCATGTATTTTTTAAATATTACTGGAATTGCTCTCGAAAGTTGCTCATACTTAATCCATCATACTTTAAAAACTAACGTATCAATACTAATAACATTTATTACTGATCAATACTACTTACTTATTCTATCATTCGTTTAGTGTAATTAAGTTAATATCTAATGCATTATTCTTGAGTTATTAAATTCATGTAATGTGATTAATATCCATTGAGTGATATATCTGATATTCTGTTTTTAATATGACCATGTATTTTTTAAAGGCTCCTGGAAATATTCTCGAAAGTAGCTCATACTTAAACCATCATACTTCAAAAACCAACGTGTCAATACTAGTGAAATTTATTACTGAAATTAAGTGATATATTTTCATTCGTGAAATATAATTAAGTTAATATCCAATGCGTAATTCTTGGGACGTTCGTATTCGAGTTTGATAATATGTTTTTTTGTGATATTTGAAGTGCTATCAAATTACATCTCAAAAACTAGCGTACTAATATCAATAAAATTTAATGCTGATATTCAGTATTATGTTCGTATTGAATGTTTATAATAAGATTAATCAAATTATATCTCAAAAACTAGCGTATCAATATCAATAAAATTTAATGCTGATATTCAGTACTATGTTCGTATTGAATGTTAATAATACGATTAATATCCATACTTGTGATATTCAGGTTTTACTTTGACCGTTTGTTTTTTAAATGAAAATGGAATTGGTCTCGAAAGTGACCACACTTAAACCATCATACTTCATAAACGAATGTATCAATATTAATGAAATTGATTACTAAAATTAAGTGAAATTTTATCATTTCTCTGATGCAATTAAGTTAAAATCGAATGCATATTTCTTGAGATATTCATATTTTAATGTGATAATATGTTTTTTTGTGATATTTGAAGTCCTATCAAATTACATCTCTAAAACTAGCGTATCAATATCAATGAATTTAAATGATGATATTCAGTATTATATTCGTATTGAACATATGTAATATGATTAATATCCATTGAGTGATATTTGTGATATTCTCTTTTTAATATGACCATGTATTTTTTTTAATATTACTGGAATTGCTCTCGAAAGTTGCTCATACTTAATCCATCATACTTCAAAAACTAACGTATCAATACTAATAAAATTTATTACTGATATTAAGTGATATTCTATCATTCGTTTAGTGTAATTAAGTTAATATTTAATGCATACTTTTTGAGATATTAAATTCATGTAATGTGATTAATATCCATTCAGTGATATATCTGATATTCTGTTTTTAATATGACCATGTATTTTTTAAATACTACTGGCATTGTTCTCAAAATTTATAGAAAACGCTCAGTGGCTTCATCAGATAGATGCAAATTATAAGAGATCTCAAAATTAGGAGATATCAACAAATTTTGCTTGTAAACTGTGTAAACTTCATTATTTTATTTTGTATAAAAAATTTACAAAATTGTTTTTATTTACTGAAAGAGTATTTATGCACTATCAAGTGTAGGTCAATGAAAACCTTTGTTTTTATGAACAACATTTTTTTTTTTCATTTATTTGTGGAAATTTATAGAAAACTGAATTGTTTCAGTTTTATCTTTTATGGTCATCATGTTGTGTTCTTTTCTTTGTTTTAGTTGCGTTAGTGTTCCGTAAAATAGTTTTTGGTTCTGCCCAAAATTCTCATTCATTCTTTCACCGAATTTCTCCCATGACTTTTGTTTTGCTTCTTTTATTATTGAATTCGTTTTGTTTCTCTTTTCTTTGTATTTTTCATAATCTTCTTTTTTTGTTTGTTTGTAGGTATCTTTTTCATTTCTTTTTTTTTTGTCTTTTATCTCCTTTTTGAGTTCCTCTGTCCACAAGTTTGTCTTTTTCATTTGCCTGTTTCCAATTATTGTTGTTCCGCAGGTCTGCTTTGTCGCTTCTAGTATATTATTTTTGAATGTTTCCTATTTTCCTTCTATTTTTGAAATTAATTGTCAAAAGTAATGCTTTTTGAGGGAATAACAAATGATAGCTACTCATATAATTCATATCGTGTTGCTTACTTAAGTTGCCAACTGTATAATTATGCAAATTATCGGAAAAAAACTATAAAAAATAAATAAACAGATTTCCATGATTTTGGAAATATGTATCTATCATGAAAAGTTCCACAGATTTATTCAATTCGAAAATTGGAAATTTCCAAAATATCAATCAGTCAAAGCGTTCAGAATCTTAACAAATATGAAAGTTCAGAAAATTCAGAAATTGCGAACTCTTAAAACTGCATATTTCAGAATAGTTTATAATATTATTATAATATGACCAAACAATAAATAAACTAAACTTTCAGGAATTTTAAATTATGCAAATTTTGGAAGGTTTATTAAAACTATCAAACTGCAAGTAGAAATTGTACGACAACTCTACAATCGTCTATTTTTGTTTTTGTTTGTAGGTATCTTTTTCATTTCTCGTTTTTGTCTTTTATCTCCTTTTTGACTTCCTCTGTCCACCAGTTTGGCTTTTTAATTTCCCTGTTTCCAATTTTTGTTGTTTCACAGGTCTCCATTGCCGCTTCTAGTATATTTCTTTTGAATGTTTCCCATTTTCCTTCTATGTTTAGCTTCATTTCGCTCTCTGAATTTATTTTGTAGTATATCTTTGTATTTCTCTGGTGTTTGTGTTTCTCTTAATCTGTAGGTTTTATCTTTTCTTTAACTTTTATCCTCCTCTTGTCTGTTTTTGTTTTGTATTTTCATCCAACTCATATCCATTTTTAGTAGATGGTGGTCACTTGATATATCAGCTTGCCTCGTAACTCTTACATTCATAATTTTGTTCCAGCTGTTTTTATTAATTAGGTGGTAGTCTCTTATCGATCTTTAGTTTCTGCTAGGCTGTTCTCTTGTGTATGTTTTTGTGTATGAATTTTGTATTTGTCATCAAAAGATCGATTTCAATGCATAATTGTATTGTTCTTTCTCCATTGTTGTTTTCAATTTCTTCTCCTTCTTTTCCCTTGATCTGTATCTTTTCTATTCCGCTATTTCGGCATCCTATTCTTTCGATTAGATCTCCTATTATCATTATGTGTTATTTTCCTTCATCTACTTCCCTTTGTATATTTTCAAAGAATGTGCCTTTCTCTTCTTTCTTTGCGTATTCGTTCGGTCCGAATGCTACTATCAGTGTCCATGTTTCATCCTCGACTACTTTGATTTCTATGGTCGTTATTCTTTCGTTTATATGTTTTTCATTTATTACGTCTTTTATCCTTTCAGGTGTTATTATAATTATAATTTCTACTCCTCATTTTGCTCTTTCCTTTTCATCTATGCTTCATTCACGTCTGTTTGTACTTAATTCTAACACTCTAATTTTACTCTACTCTAATATCAAACTCTGATATCACTTAACTCTAATTTTCTTCTCTACTCTCGCTGTCTTAGCCGTCCCTATCCGGATATATTCTTACTTCTGGCCTCCGCCGCTATTTCACACTCTACTTACCAGTTCTCTCTTCTATTATCTCTATATCTTCACTAGTATATTCAACACTGTAACGGAGCCGATATTTAGGTTATCTCGTTGACAGTTCTATTTCTATATATGGAGAATTAATGTACTCAAAGATTTTTTTGTGTGTATATCATGGATTTCTCCTTCTAATTAAATTCCTGTGTTCATTCTGGTGTCACCTTAGAAGTCAAGTTACTGTTAACGGCAAAATCGCTCCAATAAAAAATGCAAGCCTTTGTAAAAACTTTTAACGCGCCTCTATTTTAACGAAGTCCGCAGCTGTCACGTCCAAGTGCGTATCAAATTATTCAAAAATTTGATACGTCCCTGAGTCACTACGCACTCTCACGCACCCCCTGAGCTCACCGATATTGGGGTCACACGAAATTGGAGTGGGCATAAGCTTATGTGTTATATAAAAAAAAATCATATGTATTCATAATAAGTGGTGAATTTCATGCTCCAAGAACTTTTCAGCGCGTTTTCTTGAAACAGAGCCCCACAAAATTCTGCATTTGAATGGATTTTGCATTGCAATTTAATTGGATGCTCGAAGAACTTTTCATCAGGTTTTGTTGAAATAAAGCCTAAAAATTCTGAATTTGAGCTTATTTAATAAAAACTACTTTTGAGGGCTTCGAGTTAAAATATGAAGTTAACCGGGGATACGCCACTGGTCAACTGCTTCGGAGACGGGATAAGAATGTTGCCGTCCATCATCGTTATCCGCAGTGATATCTCATCCAGGCCATGGGGAAAGAGACGAGGCTGACACAAACACACTCGCAAACGCTCGCACACATCCCCATAAAACGTGTATATGTACGCATGAACACACCACGAATTGCTGTTGCTGCTTATCGCGTCCCTTCAGCCAGGAGATTCTTGTTTTCACACATGTTGGTGAGACGAACACATGCGAAGCGAACGACGGGGAAATTGCATTTCTTCACGTCGAACCACAATACACCGAAAGCCGTAGAAAGGTGGAGAATGCGATTGTGAGTCGTGGCTTAAAAATGTTAGCCTCGAGGACATATGGATTTGTTTTTTCGATAAGCAGTCCAGTTAGTTCTCCTAAGTGTAGCAGTTGAGTATATCTGTACGCAGTTGACACGAGATATAATGTTGCGATAACTGAACGAAGAGCAAAACATTTATGAATTAATTACATTGGTGATTATTACTTCTCAAGCATAGCAAGTCCAGTTCGACTCAAGTGGAGTCGCAGTTGGAAATGTCATCAGTACGTGGCAGTTGACATGAGATACGGTTTAACAATAAACAAAGCAAAGAGCAAGTCATTAATAGATTCATTACTTACATTGGCGATTATAATTCATGAGGGCTTTTAGACTGCGTTTTCAATCTGCACCCATCAATTCTCGTCCAATGCAATAACCATACTTCCCTAAAAATATGTATTTGATATTCTTCGCTTATTCTGTAAAAATTACTTTCTTTTTATAATTCCAATTTTTTCTATATATTTCAGAATATTTAATATATTTAATAATAATAATAATAATGTGTGGAGGCCGATAGCCCAATAATTATTGTTTATATATAATAATAATGTATTAATGCCAATGCTCATACAACAGTTTACATACATCTCATACACTTTTAATAATGATTTTGTCTTTAACTTGGGTAATGTTAGGATGAGAAATTTGGTCCAAAAATACTAGATTAAGATGATTACAATCAAACTTACCTTAATTTGTCGTAATTTGTGTAGCAGCTGAAGAGTTAAATTGAAGTTCTCGGCAAATGATATTAATTGTCAAAAGTAATGACTTTTCGAGGGAGTAACAAATGGTAGCTCACATGGCCATAGCTACTTATATAATTCATATTGTGTTGCTTACTTAAGTTGCCAAATGTATAATGATGCAAATTAACAGAGTTTTAAGTCAAGATTTTCAGAAGGCAACAATAATATAATAATATGGCCACAATTATATATCTGTGCTTAGGTGCCAAATCTCAACATGACTTAAAGATTAACGTATTTATTTTTAAAGAGTTGAAAACAATTGTCTCATTTAACTTGGATGGCATGGGAGCTCGTAAAATATTGTAATAATAATAATAACGTACTAATCGAAATTTAACAATTACTTCTTATCATAGATACTAATATTTTCTGGTTTTGTAAAAAAAACTTGTACTTTAAACAATCATTAAAGTAATAACTTAAAGTCAAATTGTTACCTATCTAACAGCACATTTCACCAAAAAATACTTTTACTTTAAATAATCATTAAAGTAATACTTAAACTAAAGTCAAATTTTCGTGATTATGATTTTCGTGTGTCTAATAGCATATTTCGACCTCAACGCGATCGTCTTCAGTAGATTTATTATTTCTGTGAAAATTGATTTGTTTATAAACAAAAATAAAATTTTGCGTGTCAATGTTAATTTGTTTTCTCAAAATATCAGCGATAACTTATAATTTTTACACTTACTGTTAATCATAGATACTAATATTTTCTGATTCTGTAAAAAAAACTTGTACTTTAAACAATCATTAAAGTAATAACTTAAAGTCAAATTTTTACCTATCTAACAGCACATTTCACCAAAAAGACTTTTACTTTAAATAATCATTAAAGTAATACTTAAATTAGAGTCAAATTTTCGTGTGTCTAATAGCATATTTCGACCTCAAAGCGATCGTCTTCAGTAGATTAATTATTTCTGTGAAAATTGATATGTTTATAAACAAAAATAAAATTTTGCGTGTTAATGTTAATTTTTTCTCTCAAAATATCAGCGAAAACTTATAATTTCTACACTTACTGTTAATCATAAATACTAATATTTACTGATTTTAAAAAGAAAACTTGTACTTTAAACAATCATTAAAGTAATAACTTAAAGTCAAATTTTTACCTATCTAACAGCACATTTCACCAAAAAAGACTTTTACTTTAAATAATCATTAAAGTAATACTTAAACTAAAGTCAAATTTTCGTGATTATGATTTTCGTGTGTCTAATAGCATATTTCGACCTCAACGCGATCGTCTTCAGTAGATTTATTATTTCTGTGAAAATTGATTTGTTTATAAACAAAAATAAAATTTTGCGTGTCAATGTTAATTTTTTTTCTCAAAATATCAGCGATGACTTATAATTTCTACACTTACGTCGTTAACAATAGACTAATATTTTCCGATTCTGTAAAAAAAAAAATTAACTTTAAATAATCATTACAGTAATAAATTAAAGTCAAATTTTCGTGTGTCTAATAGCATATTTCAACGACAAAGCGATCATCAGTAGATTAATTAATTTTAAAGAAACAAAAAAGTGTGTCAAAGTTATTTTTTTTTAAATATCAGCGATACTTTAAAATTTCAACAATTACTGTTAATCATAGATACTAATATTTTCCGATTTTGCAAAAAAAAGTTTACTTTAAATAATCATTAAAGTAATAAATTGAAAGTCAAATTTTTACTTATCTAATGGCATATTTCCAATAAACAAACTTTTACTTTAAAGAAGCATTAAAGTAAAATTGTCGCTTATATATAATAGCATATTTCGAGCCTTCTCAAACATCAGAGTTGGTGTGGTTTAATTCGATTTAATTAATTGATTTTAAAATCATTGATTTTTGATTGACTTTTTAAATCATGATTTATTCCAAACCTAAAAAATATGATGAAAATATGCCGCAACTTCAAGAAATTCCTGGAAAGTAAATAAGTTCCTCAGTCAGTGTCAATATTTTTACAGATTTTGTAAAAAAGAATCAAAATTATTTTAAAAACTCACATAAATATTTCCAAACGTTTGGAAACAAATATGCTGAATATTATAGATAATGCAACAAAATCTTGAGCAGTGGACAGATTTTTTTAATATTTTGTATCAGCTATTATAATAATTGGCAATAATTTTTGTTTTTTTTATGGAAATTATGTAAACAGTATTGAAAATTCCGTACATATTGCAGAATCCATAGAAAATATTCCAGAACTTCTATAGAATAGAAAGAGAAAACAATTGAAGTACAGCTGTTCGTATATATTTTTTAAATTGTTATAAATATTCGGGAGAGTTCTTTAGATTTGCAAGAGAACTTCATAAAAAGTTCCAAATATTTTGAAAATATGTGGGAAATTATAGAATGGAATCTTCATGGTTTTTAAAATATTTATAAATATCCTGGATAATTCCTTAGATTAGCAAGAAAATTCATAAAAATTCTCAAATGTTTCGAAAATATGCGAGAAATTATAGAAAGTTTCCAGAAAAGTTAACTGAGTGCAAATTTTCATGGTTATTAAAATCTTTATAAATATTCTGGATAATTCCTTAGATATAGAAGAAAATTCATAAAAATTCCCAAATGTTTCGACAATATGCCGGAAATTATAGAAAATTCCCAGAAAAAGTTAATTGAAATGTGTAGATTTTTATGGTTTTGCGTTTGAGTTTCCAATTGTATAATGGTTTTTATAAATATCCTGAAGTTTCCCAAATTTGCTAGAAAATTCATAATAATATTCAAATGTTTCGAAAATATACCGGAAATTATAGAAAATATCGAGAAAAGTTAATCGAAGTGTGCAGATTTTTATGGTTTTTCAAATGGTTTTTTGTTTGTGTTTCCAATGGTATAATGGTTTTTATAAATATTCTGAAGATTCCCAAAATAGCTAAAATATTCAAAACGATTCTCAAATGTTGCGAAAATATGCCGGAAATTATAGAAAATTTCCAGAAAAGTTAATTGAAGTGCACAACTTTTTATGGTTTTTAAATGGTTTTGTGTTTGTGTTTCAAATGGTATAATGTTTTTTTATAAATTTTCTGTTTCCTAAATTTGCTATAATATTCATAAAAAATACTCAAATGTTTCGAAAGTATACCGGAAATACTGTAGATTTTTATAGCTTTTCAATTGGTTTTGTGTTTGTGTTTCCAATGGCGTAATGGTTTTTATAAATATTCTGAAGTTTCCCAAATTTGCTTGAAAACTCATAATAATACTCAAATGTTTCGAAAATATACCGGAAATTATAGAAAATATTCACAAACGTTAGTCGAAGATTGCAGATTTTTATGGTTTTTCAATTGGTTTTGTGTTTGTGTTTCCAATGGTATAATGGTTTTAATAAATATTCTGAGGTTCTCCAAATTTGCTAGAAAATTTATAAAAATTCACAAATGTTTCGAAAATATACCGGAAATTATAGAAAATTTCCAGAAAAGTTAATTGAAGTGCACAGATTTTTATGGGTTTTAAATGGTTTTGTGTTTGTGTTTCAAATGGTATAATGATTTTTATAAATATTCTGAAGTTTCCCTAATTTGCTAGAAAATTCATAAAAATACTCAAAGAAAATATCGAGAAACGTTAGTCTAAGACTGCAGATCTTTTTCGTTTTTACTTGGTGTTGTGTTTGTGTTTCCAATGCCGTAATGATTTTTATAAATGTTCTGAAGTTCCCAAATCTGCTAAAACATTCATAAAAATTCTCAAATGTTTCGAAAATAGGCCGGAAATTATAGAAAATTTCCAGAAGAGTTAATTGAAGTGCACAACTTTTTATGGTTTTTAAATGGTTTTGTGTTTGTGTTTCAAATGGTATAATGTTTTTTTATAAATTTTCTGTTTCCTAAATTTGCTATAATATTCATAAAAAATACTCAAATGTTTCGAAAGTACACCGGAAAGTACAATAGAAAATATCCAGAAACATTAGTCGAAGACTGCAGATTTTTATAGTTTTTCAATTGGTTTTGTGTTTGTGTTTCCAAATAGCGTAATGGTTTTTATAAATGTTCTGAAGTTTCCCAAATTTGCTAAAACATTCATAAAAATTCTCAAATGTTTCGAAAATATGCCGGAAATTATAGAACATTTCCAGAAAACTTAATTGAAGTGCACAGCTTTTTATGGTTTTTAAATGGTTTTGTGTTTGTGTTTCAAATGGTATATTGTTTTTTTATAAATTTTCTGTTTCCTAAATTTGCTATAATATTCATAAAAATTCTCAAATGTTACGAATATATGCCGGAAATTATAGAAAATTTCCTAAAGCGTTAATTGAAGTGAGCATATTTTTATGGTTTTTCAAATGATTTTGTGTATATGGTATAATGGTTCTTATAAATTTTCTGAAGTTCCAAAATTTGCTATAATATTCATAATTTCTCAAATCTTTCGAAAATATGCTGGAAATTATAGAAAATTTCCAGAAAAGTAAATTGAGTGTGCAGATTTTCATATTTTTCACAATTTTTAAAAATATTCAGGATTACTTCCAGTTAATACTGAAATTTAGAAATCTTAATATTTAAGATTGTTTTTAATGAATAGAAATAAGCTGTCGTTAAACAAACAAAACCATAAAATATTAACAATAAATGCGTAAATAATAACAAATTCTTCTAAAGATTTTACACCAACATGCAATACTCACTCAGAAATTCTCCCAGTTAATACGGAAACTTAGAAATCTTAATATTTTCAAGATTGTTTATAATCAATAGAAATAAGCTGTCGTTAAACAAACAAAACAATAAAATAATAACAATAAATGTGTAAATTATAACAAATTCTTCTAAAGATTTTACTCCAACTTGCAATACTCATTCAGAAATGCTCCCCGTTAATACTGAAATTTTGAAATCTTAATATTTTCAAGATTATTTTTAATCAATAGAAATAAGCTGTCGTTAACCTGTTGTTAAACAAACAAAATAATAACAATAAATGTGTTAGAATGAAAATGTGAAAATGTTCAGTATTTATGTTCAGGATTCATATAAGCTGAAATCTCTCAAGTTATTCATAGCAAATTTACTCCCAGATTTACAAACAAATTTGACACGATTTCTGTGAAAATTTCATGAGGATTCTGCCATTAAATAGGGAGAAAATTGAGCTATTAGGTTATTGCAGACTGTAGTTTAACTCCAATTCACACTACTTTGTGTTGAAAACTTATTTAGTTAATACACTACTCAGAAAAATGATCGCCTATTCATTAATTATAATTATGATTATATGTTAATGCAATTATAAAAATGTATATTATAATTATATAAATATATATTTTTTAATATGCGATATTTTTTTGAATAGTGCATTAGCTAACTAATTTTTCAACACAAAATAGAGTGCATAGAGTCAAACTTTAATTTGCAGTAACCTAATAGCTCAATTTTCTCCTTATTTAATGGAAGAATCCTCATGAAATTTTCACAGAAATTGTGTCCTACAAACAATAACAAAGTGTTTAATAACAAATAATGCTTTCTGAGATTAAAGATATGAACTCTAATTTTAGATAATTTTATTAATTTATATTCTTATTTTGTTTATTGAGAATAATTTGTTTTTTAAGAAGAAATAATTTAATAATCGTTCATAATAGTACAATGAAAAAATATTGAAATGTGGGATCAAAGATATGAAATTTTATTTTATGGTTTTGGTTATTTTTTATATTAAGAATTGTTTTATTTAGAAGGTTTTATAATCAAAGACTATAGTGTGATGTTTGAATTTGAGATAATAAATATTATTTCTTGCTCAGTTACGTCTGAAATTTTGCCTAACAAATGGCATCGATTTTTTTTTCACACGTAAGTGCAAAGTTAGCTTCGGAGATAACAGTGATTAAACTACGCCACGTAATTAATATACCTGCAATTTTCGTACCTACTCAAAATCCATCTTCGCCCACCCGACGTCAAATAAATAATAATTAACGCGTGACGCGTTAAATTTGAATGCAACCGTCGAGCTGTTTGCTGTTTTCATTGCGACACCGCTTGTATAAATAGATATGCACTCGCATTGTAGATTCGCAAACATGCATCGGCCATCAGTTCATAGTTTACCAGACGGGGCTGACCTTGGGAACCTGACCGACGACGTCTGGTCCGGAAAAGCGGCACCAAACCGAAATTCTGCAGAAAACCGTAGCGGAAACCACCGTTTCCGAAAAAAAAAACACGTTATCCGCTTATCGATTGTCCCGTTTCTTTTATTAAACGTGTCGTATCATTCATCATGTGACGATGGGACAGCAATCTTGAAGGTGCGAACACGCGATGTTGCCGAAACGCAAACGCTTGCGATAAACATAATTAATTGTCCTCTGGGCATGAAAAATTGCCGAGTCATTGTACGACAGTGGTGCAGTTAAAATGTACATGCACATGGTTAAGAAAGAAATTAACTGCGATTTGGTTTCATAGTACTTTTTAAGTTGTATTAATTTTATTTGCCAGAATCTACACAAAATATGTTTTGTTCCATTCCTTTAAAAATTCCAAAAAAATAATTTACCTACATATTTATTATTATTATCCGTATTCAGCAGGATAAAACAAAAGAAGCTTCCAAAGAACATAAATGGTTTCGGGACTATTTTTGGCTAGAATACAGCGTCCGGAAAAATTCAGCATTCTACTTCCTGTGCAGGCTATTTTAAAACAAATATCTAGAGATCCTGTTTTTATCTCATTCGGCTTTAAAAATTGGAAGAGAGCTTGAGAAAATATTAAGTACATCGAGATTTTGAGTATCATAGAGTCGCTATGCGCTATATGATTACCGTAGAAGTTATTTTATTACAAAACAAACAACAAATATGTTTTTTTAAGAGGCCATAATGGAAGGCAGAAAGTACAAATCGTGGAAACTGTTTAGAAGAAGTTTTTGAAGTTTTGAAAAAAAATCCATTTTTACAAAGTTATAATCCTCCCAAGAATTGTGTTACATGATGTGTATCTAAATGGAATTGTAGACAGTAGCGCAAATTGCTTATTGAATATGTTTGTGAAAGAAACTATTGATGCATATTATTTTTCTGTTATGGCCGATGATAGTAGAATAGTAGAACAGAAGATAAATTAAGAATGATGGTAAATCATATTTGTGCTATTAAGGCAGTCAAATTAACATATCCGACAATTTTAGAATATTTTATAAAATATGATGAGTTCCAATGAAGGTATATACCATTTCATAAAGATTTTGAGAAATGAATTTTCTGGAAAATGCAAAAATTACGACCTAACCTAGTTTTTCCAGTTTATTGATTTAAATTTAGAGAGATAACTTTTCGAAGTGAGCAATTTATTCAATCATGATTTATTCCAACCGTGCCAAATATTAAGAAAATATGCCAAAAATTCTAGAAATTCATAGAAAGTAAATAAAGTCCTCAGTCAGTGTCAATATTTTTACAGATTTTGTAAAAAGAAATATTTTATGAAATATTTAAAAAAATCCCATAAATATTTCCAAACGTTTTGAAAATATGCTGAATATTCTAGAAAATACAACAAAATCTTGAGCAATGTACAGACTTTTTGATATTTTGTATCAGCTATAACAATAATAAACTATAATTTCTGCTTTTTTCTGGAAATTCAGTAAATAGTATTGAAAATTCCGTACGTATTGCAGAATACATAGAAAATATTCCAGAATTTCTATAGAACCAAAAGAGAAAACAATTGAAGTATAGCTGTTCGTGTTTATGGTTTTAATTGTTATAAATATTCGGGAGAGTTCTTTGGATGTGCAAGAGATTTTTTGATATTTTGTATCAGCTATAATAAAAATAAACTATGATTTCTGTTTTTTTATCTGGAAATTCCGTAAATAGTATTGAAAATTTCGTACATATTGCAGAATACATAGAAAATATTCCAGAATTTCTATAGAATAGAAAGAAAAAACAATTGAAGTATAGCTGTTCGTGTTTATTTTTTTAATTGTTATAAATATTCGGGAGAGTTCTTTGGATGATCTAGAGGACTTCATAAAATGTACCAAATATTTTGAAAATATGACGGAAATTATAGAAAATTCCAAAAAAGTTAATTGAGTGTGCAGATCTTCATGGTTTTTAAAATAATTATAAATATTCTGGAGAATTATTGGGATTTGCAAATTAATTTATAAAATTTCTCAAATGTTACCAAACCTTTGGAAAATATGCTGAATATTCTTGAAAATACAACAAAATCTTGAGCAGAGGATAGATTTGTGGATATTTTGTATCATCTATGTATAATAAAAATAAACTATGTATTCTGTTTTTTTATCTGGAAATTCCGTAAATAGTATTGAAAATTTCGTACATATTGCAGAATATATAGAAAATATTCCAGAATTTCTATAGAATAGAAAGAGAAAACAATTGAAGTATAGCTGTCGTGTTTATTTTTTTAATTGTTATAAGTATTCGGGAGAGTTCTTTGGATGATCTAGAGGACTTCATAAAATGTACCAAATATTTTGAAAATATGACGGAAATTATAGAAAATTCCAAAAAAGTTAATTGAGTGTGCAGATCTTCATGGTTTCTAAAATAATTATAAATATTCTGGAGAATTATTTGGATTTGCAAATTAATTTATTAAAAAATTCAAATATTTCCAAACTTTTGGAAAATATGCTGAATATTCTTGCAAATACAACAAAATCTTGAGCAGAGGATAGATTTTTTGATATTTTGTATCATCTATAATAAAAATAAGCTATAATTTCTGTTTTTTTTATTACGGAAATTCCGTAAATAGTATTAAAAACTCCTTACATATTGCAGAATACATAGAAAATATTCCAGAATTTCTATAGAATAGAAAGAAAAAACAATTGAATTATAGCTGTTCGTGTTTATTTTTTTAATTGTTCTAAATATTCGGGAGAGTTCTTTGGATGTGCAAGAGGACTTCATCAAATGTACCAAATATTTTGAAAATATGACGGACATTATAGAAAAATTCCAAAAAAGGTAATTGAGTGTGCAGATCTTCATGGTTTTTAAAATAATTATAAATATTCTGGAGAATTATTTAGATTTGCAAATTAATTTATAATAATTCTCAAATGTTTGCAAACGTTTGGAAAATATGCTGCATATTCTTAAGAATACAACAAAAACTTGAGCAGAGGATAGATTTTTTGATATTTTGGAGCAGAGGATAGATTTTTTGATATTTTGTATCATCTATAATAAAAATAAACTGTAATTTCTGTTTTTTATCTGGAAATTCCGTAAATAGTATTAAAAATTTCTTACATATTGCAGAATACATAGAAAATATTCCAGAATTTCTATAGAATAGAAAGAGAAAACAATTGAAGTATAGCTGTTCAGTGTTCATGTTTACTTTTTTTAATTGTGATAAATATTCGGGAGAGTTATTTAAATTTGTAATAGGACTTCATAAAAAGTTCCAAATATTTCGAAAATTTGCCGGAAATCATTTAAAAAATCCAGAAAAACATAATTGAAGTATGCAGATTTTTATGGTTTTTGAAATGATTTTGTGTTTGTGCTTCCAATGGTATAATGTTTTTTTATAAATATTCTGAGGTTTTCCAAATTTGCTAGAAAATTCATAAAAATGCTCAAATGTTTCGAAAATGTGCCGAAAATTATGATGCAATAGCAAAATGGCTAGACGTTGCTCATTAAAAAATGTACCATTTTGTGTTTGTTATTATATTTGAACAAATTCTTGAAGTCGCTTCAGGAGATCATCAATTGCTTCAGAGTGAAAAGTTTGATTCATCTAAAGCTTCTCTTAGTATTAAAAGTTTAATTGTAAACTTTGAAACTCTGGGGGAAAATGAACAACACGTTGATAAATTATATAAAAATAAATAAATTTTATAGTTTAAGTAATAATTGTACGTCCTTAATCTTATTACTTAAATTATAGAATTAATAAACCTTAATATGAGAAATATCACAGAAATAAATTTTAGTTCGAATTGCATTTAAATGAAAGGGATGAAACAGCGTCAAGAAATCAAAAACGTCCATAAACATTACAATCATTCTTGTAGTATGATGATACTTGTACAATTGACAAAGTTAATTTTTGAAGTATATTTACGACTAAATACGAGATAAAATGTTCATAGAATTTAGGTGAAATTTTCCGAAAAAGTAGAATATTCTAAGGGTACCTACTGAAGCTTTGCACACAATGTCAAAGTGCTTCTTGGACATTGAAGTTTTAAAGAATTTTAGTACTCTTGATTGATTCTGAAATTTTCTCTACCAATCAATTCTACATCTCATCCTCTGGTTTCATCTGAGTGGATTTTTCGTTTTTTGTTCTGTTCGTTTCATCTTCATACTAAGTTAATCTTTCGTTAGTGGTCAATTTTCATAAATGTTAGATTTTGTTCATATACATTGTATACTGATACGGTTGATAGATCGATCTCAGACTATTGTAGCTTATTACTTTATACGTTAAATCGAGATAACATATCTCAGCATCAAATTGCCAAAAAGGTCGTTTCTAAACTTTGAAGTTGAAGGAAGTAGTTAGGTGCTTCACTTCTTGTATTTGCCTTTTTTCGTTCGTCATTTATTTATTTGTAAATCTATTTTTAATTGTGACTTGTGCCTTTGGTATTTTTCCAAAAATTTGCCGCCCCTGGATTTTTCTGTCTTGGGCTATAGCCCTCATAGCCCCCCTCCCCCTAAATCCGCCACTGACTCTAATAATACTAGTAGTAGCCTGTCTGTAGTCATACTTATACTACTACTACTACTACTACTTATAGTACTACTACTAGTAGTACTACTTATAGTACTACTAGTAGTAGTACTACTTATACTACTACTGCTAGAACTAGTAACTAGTAAATTCCTGAGGCCTATTGATGCAATCGTACGTTTTCATATGCTCCGAAGGCACCCGGCCATTGTAATTAAAGCAGCAGCAGCAGCAGCAGCAGCAGCAGTGTTCGTAATTCCTTTTTATCACCTGAACGTGATCGCAGCCAATGCAGCCGCAGGGCCTTTGCCCATTAACGCTTATTAATCCGGTGAATGCCGTTCGATAATTTACGACACGAACGACGCGGATTGAATTATTAATTTTCAATTCGGGCCTGCACTGAGTGCTCGCCCCGTTTTCGGGCCCCCAAAAATTACAGCGAAAGGAGATTTGCGCAGATGGCCAATCGGCGGGTGATCCAAAATTGAGATAACTTTGATGAAGCAGGTAATAATGGGCGCGGGGATCAATTTGGCTCGCTTATACAATATATCCTTAAAAGGGTCAAGGGACTGAAAGAGACGAGATGTAAAATACCGTCGAGCTTTTGGGCTGAGTTCTACATAGAAATGCAGAACTGAGTTCTACATTTCTAGTTCTACATAGAAATGTAGAACTGAGTTCTACATAGAAATCAGTAAAAAAAACGCGCATCTGCGTGAAAGCAAAGTGCCCTGCTAAGAAACCAGGGCAGGACTTGTACAATAGCACATCAACAAGCACACGGTCAAAAATTACTGCAATGACAACGATTTGATATACAATTTTATTAACAATTTTATTATCATCTAGCTCTTCTCAAAAAAAAAAACTTAACTTTAAATAATCTTGGAATGTGTGTGAATCCAGTTACGCCAACATCAAGACAAACAAACTTACCAGCCAGATCTATAGAACAAAAATCATAAACAACATAATAACTAGACGTTTGGGATATCACAGATACAAACTACACCTGCTAAAGACCATGGAAAGAACACTAACACAAATCATAGAATAAAGACACAATATAACATAACAAAAATCTCTACACACTACGACAAAGAAAAACTTTAAGACATAACGAAACAGCACTTCAACAACCAACAAGTACACACACCTACCACCCACGTGTAACGAACCTCACAGATATAGAACTCAGCCAAGAAGATTTAGAACTACTATGGTTAGGCCCAAAATATGTTATTACATCAGAAACACTACCAGACTTAACATTATTAGCAATAGAATTAGATATCACCTTAAGTAAAATAAAACAAGATAAAGATAAAATTAGAAACAAATGTATAGAAGGCATCACCAGAATTCAAACAAATTTAAATAACAAACACAAATTCACACATATAGAACAAAATCCCAAAGTCAAACAAATTCATAATCATATAAACAATCTAAATTCAAAATTAACAGAACACAATACAATCATTACAAAAACAGATAGAAACATAGGTTTCGTTGTTATCAATAAAAAAGACTACATTAATAAAACCATTAATTTTCTAGAGAAAACTAACACCAAACTCGGACAATACATCCAATATAACATACAGGGTGTCTCTAAATTATGCGGACATGGCTTAACAACAGATTACTGGAATCAATAGAAGACGATTTAACAAAACTTATCTATATACAAATGCGTATGGTTTAGCCAGTAATCAGCTGCAAAGTTAATTAAAAGAAAAAAAAATTGCTTATAAAAAGAGAACGTTTATATTGATTTGGATGTTGTTTGGTATGACACTCTATACGGGTATAACTCATATTTTGACATATTATTGTTATTATCAGTAGACCGGTTGTGTATAAAACAAGTGAGGCCCAACATTAATACATTCATATTTTTTAATGACAAAAGCAAATAAATTTAAAAAAAAAATCAAATCGGATGCAGGCATTCATTATTAAGTTTTTTTGTATCTTTATAGTTTTTGATAACCATTACAGTTTCGGCACAAAAAAAATAAAATATGAGTGACTGCCCTACCCGACCAGCCTATAACCCATCAAAACTATCAACAAATTAATTAACCGTAAAGGACAACAAATACTAAATAAATTCAAAAACGATAACGACAATATAAACACTACAGAAAATCCTTCAGATAAAATATACAGCATACTAACAAACCAAGGCACCTGCCTTAGGCCAATTATAAATATATTGCAATCACTATATTAATAACATTAATATTCAAATCGGACTAAAAATTTAGATCCTCTAGAAAGAATATACCATCACTTGCAACGATTACAACGCCATATATGTAGGAGAAACAGGCAGCAAACTACGCATACCAGCGAAAGAACATATAAAACACGAAATTTTGGAAAACCATTCACTGGAAAAATTGTAAAAAATCAACGATGACATTTTTAAAAAGAGATCAAAACTTGCTACAAATTTTGTAAACTTCTTCTAAAAATATAGAAACAAAATTATAGGCAATATATTTTTATTTGACTTTCTATATCATTTGCTCTATTATTTAATTCGGTGGTCTTTTTTGGAAATAAAATTTTAATTTTTCTACAAAACCTTGTAGATTAAGGTTCTGGGTTTTGCGGGATAACGACGTTTTACAAGATTTCCGTTGTAGAGGCACTAGAGATGCAGAATAGCTTATCAATTAGTAGACAGAAATGCGACTCGTACGTTAAATTTAAAAATGTCTGTACAAACTCCCTAATAGATATCACGAAATTCTTATTAACTAAACGTCCACATGTTCTACAGACAAAATTAATCAAAATATTCTAGGATAAGGAGAATAAGGAGAAACTATTGATTGATAAATTTCTGAATTGCAATTCTACTCTAATATATTGCAATTTTCAACGTAAAACATTAGTAAAGTTTCTATGCATTTTAACAGTTGTTGGCGTTTCCAACGCACATAGTATCACTTTATTTTTGTTAAGTTGCATGTTTTTAAATTTTAAATTCATGCTGTTGGACAGCCTTGTTATATTTTGACACAAACGTGTCAGTTTATTTTTGTTAAGTTGCATGTTTTTAAATTTTAAATTCTTGCTGTTGGACAGCCTGGTTATATTTTGACACAAACATGAGTTTTGACAGTAGGCGTAAGCTGATTGTAGCATCGTTGCCATTCATTAAATTTCCTAGCACCAATTTCACAATATTTTATTTCATAACATACAATCTGTGTGACAACAATCACACCTTCAACATAGAAACAAAAACTAAACTCATCAAACCATTAGAAAAGGGATTAAAACTCACACTATACGAAGCATTAGAAATAGAGATAACTTTAAAACAAACAAATGTAACAAACATTAATGTTTCAGATTTCAGATGTTTCAATGTTAATGATCAGATTCATTTAAATTTCGCGCCACTATACAATTTACTAAAGTTACCAACATAAATCAACAAAATGTAACTGCAGACCACACGAAACCCCAGAAATATTAATTTTCGCGTTACAAAATTTCGAACCACCATTAACACACATTGCTTTCATCTTAAAGCACCCAGTGAACAAGACTAATAAGAATTGCATAAAACACAAAAGCAATCAACAATATACACTGGTCAAGATGTGGTACGTAGAAAATGTTGAATACAAACACTAGTTAACATTCTAACACAGAATATTTTTTCACACAGGAAGAGGCCATTACTTCCATTATTCATATTCATTATCACCTTTTGTAAATTTAACTTCAACCTCTATTATTAAACGTCAGACACCAGTCACAAATTTTATTATTATTATAATTTAAAAACATAAGAAAAAAACGTAAAACTAGACAGACGTCGACCAATTTCAGCAAACACTCAAACTCATTACATATCACACAATTCATTCTCACATGTCTCCTGGTAAAAAACGATGTAATAAAAACACCAATAGATTTGAACATATAATGACTGTAAGTTTAGAAAACCAAAAATGTGTCCTGTAACTTTAATGTAATTTTATATGTTTTATTAAAACAGATTTGAATGCTGAAGACTCCCAAGCCGAAACTAATTCATAAAAACAAAGGTTTTCGTTACTCTACACCTGAGAGTATAAACAATCTTACTTTAAATAATCTATTGATTTTAATGAATAATTTAAAGAAAACTTAGAAAACTCACCAGATAATAATAATAGTGTACATCAAATCATATAACAATATGTAGATAATAAAACGTTCATAAATATTTCAAAAATATACCGGATATTCTAGATTTTTTTTATTTTGAAAATTAAACCAAATCATATACTACTTTTAAATTTTGGCAGTATTTAGAGTTTACGTAGAAATTCGTAAAAACCTTTTAAATATTCGAGAAGTTTTAGCAGGCACTGTATGACAGTACGAATTGAAACCTATATCTGAAAAAAATAATGAAAAATATAAAAATATGTAGATTATAAAACATTCATAAATATTTCAAAAATATACCGGATATTCTAGAATTTTTTATTTTTTTGGAAAGTTAAACCAAATCATATACTACCTTTAAATTTTGGCAGTATTTATAGTTTACGTAGATATTCGTAAAAACCTCTTAAATATTCGAGAAGTTTGAACAGACACTGTATGCCGGTATGAATTTAAACCTATAACTGAAAAAAAATTGCCTTTGAAAAATATCGTCGGGATTACAAATTTAACAAAATTTGGGAACAAAAATTGTCTTCGTATAAAATATTATATGAATATGTCACATGATGGTTTTGGCTTGAAAATTAAGAACTGTACATAGTTCAACTATGCTAGAGAAAAAAAAAGTCGAAATGTCGCGTTCTATTTGTTGCAAACAATGAGTATCAGTGCCAGTTAAGTTGTAATGCACTGTTTTCTCGGTAGCTGCTTGGGTCTCACGTTTCCATGCTTAAGTACACAGTACGCTGTTACGGACGCCTGACAATCGTCACTTTAACTTCTGCTGATAAGCGAGAAAAATGCCAGTCGACACAATGCAGAGGTGCGGCTCGGATAACGCTGATAGTATAGGTACATATTTACATATGCCAGCGTGCAAAGTAAAATAAACTTCTAACGATCAGTTTTAGAAGAACTTCTCAAGACGGTTAAAAAAATGACAGTTAAGCAGATCTATGCGAAGAATGCGAAAACGAATGCTGTCATAAGAAACGCCAAATAAGAGATATTTGACAGTATCTCCCAAATATTTATGACTATTGTCCTCAGAACATTTCAACCAATCAAATAATAGCATTACTTAAAATTTAGCTAATCAGGTAAGAGTATCATCGAGAATTCATGTACATGTGCAAATACCCAAAAATAAAACTTTAATAAATACTTCAATTTTTTTTTAAATGATTCCTGAACCAATAAACTGAACATTTTCACATTTTCATTTTAACATATTTTATTTGTGCAAAAACTATCTACCTATCAACCATTAATCTACTGGCGACTGTATAATCAGTGAATTATTGTTCTATACATAACCCTCGATGGTAGTTAAAACCCAATAAAAGAGATAGTGGTAATCCCCAGCCGAGCGCATCGGCCTTTATTAATATGGCTATCTCAAATGCACTTGGAATATTTTAATGAATCAAGTTGAGGAAAACACGCCAGCAGCTGAGTCACGACCAGGTCATGACTAGTTAAACGGCTTCAGAGTATGTAAAAATTATCACACAATCGTTAGCATGCTTGACAACTTGTATTCAATTAAACAAGTGTAAAATATTTGTATCGCAATAATTAGCAAGTATTTTCAAGTATTATACCTACTGTTCCTGGGTTATAATAAATGACACTAATTAATTTATTATGGTGAAATACTTCGCAACTATAGCAACAACAACTTTTAATATTACTTAAAATTTTGTAAATATAAAAACAAAATTTCAAGAAATTTCATAATTAACTTATAAAAACCAAAACGAAAAATTGCAATGATGTTATCGAGCAGAACTTTCGGCATATAAAGTGAACACAGATTTCCATGACTTTGGAAATATCGTGGAAAGTTCCACATATATACCAGAAAATTCCCAGTACCTAAAAAATGTTAGAATAATATTATGATAATAAAACGTTTCTAGGGAATAAATAAAATCCTAGCAGATTTTTACAGATTTTGTAAATATTTTCGCAAATATTTCAAACAAATGAACACATATTTCCACATATTCAGTTTCCAACAAAATCATGAGCAGTGTCCAGATTTTTTCATATTTTCTATTGCCTTTATAATTTATTTTGGTTTTGTTTTTTTTTATGGAAATCCCGAAAACGGTTTCGAAGATTCTGTACATATTCTAGAATACGTGGTTTACGTGAATAGTACAAAATTTCTATAGAAAAGAAAGAAAAAACAATTGAAGTGTATAGAATTTCATTTTTTTTTTAATTTTCATAAATATTCAGGAGAGTTTCCTAGATTTGAAAGAAAATTTGTTAAAAAAGTACCAAATATATCGAAAATAATCCGGAATTTATAGAGAATTTCCAGAAAAATTAATTCAGGTGTGCCGATTTTCTTGTTTTTTTTTAAATTTTTATAATTATTTTAATGAGTTCCCCAAATTTGGCAGAAAATTACATAATAATTCGAAAATGCTAGAAATTATAAAAAAAACTCCATAAATTTTTCAAAATGTTTGGGCAATAATCTGAATATTCTAGAAAATGCAATGTCCAGATTTTTTAATATTTTGTATCATCTTTATAATTTCTGTATTTTTTTATGGAAATGTCGTAAATAGTATTAAAAATTCAGTACATATTCCAGAATAGGTTGAAAAATACTTCAGAATTTCTATAGAAAAAAATAAATTAAAAATTAGCAAGTATTTTCAAGTGTTGTACCAACTGTTTCTGGGTTTTAATAAATTACACTGATTAATTTATTATGGTGAAATACTTCGTAATTATAATAACAACACCTTTTAATATTACTTAAAATTTCGTAAATATAAAAAAATATTCAAGAAATTTTATAATTAACTTATAAAACTTATAACTTATAAAAACCAAAACGAAAAATTGCAATGATACATGTTATCGAGCAGAACTTTTGGCATATGAAGTAAACACAGATTTCCATGATTTTGGAAATATCGTGGAAAGTTCCACATATATACCAGAAAATTCCCAGTACTCAAAAAATGTTAGAATAATATTATGATAATAAAACGTTTCAAGAGAATAAAAAAAATCCTATCAGATTTTTACAGATTTTGTACAGTTTCGCAAATATTTCAAAGAAATCCACACATATTTCCACATATCCAGTTTCCAACAAAATCATGAGCAGCGTTCAATTTTTTTCATATTTTGTATTGTCTTTATAATTTCTGTTTTATTTTTATGAAAACCCCGAAAACAGTTTTGAAGATTCTGTACATATTCTAGAAAACGTGGAAAATACTACAGAATTTCTATAGAATAGAAAGAAAAACAAATTGAAGTGTATAGATTTTCATACATGTTTTAATTTTCATAAATATTCAGGAGAGTTTCCTAGATTTTCAAGAAAATTTCATGAAAAAGTACCAAATATATCGAAGATATGCCGGAATTTATACATAATTTCCAGAAAAAATAATTCAGCAGTACTGATTTCTTGTTTTTTTTTTAATTTTTATAAATATTCTAAAGATAATTTTAATAATTTTGATAAAAAGTCCATAAATATTTCAAAATGTTTGGGCAATATGCTGAATATTCTAGAAAATGCAACGAAATCATGAGCAATGTCCAAATTTTTTGATATTTTGTATCACCTTTATGCTTTCTCTATTTTTTTTAATGAAAATCCCTTAAACAGTATTGAAAATTCCGTACATATTCCAGAATAGGTGGAAAATAGTACAGAATTTCTATAGAATAGAAAGAAAAAACAATTGAAGTGTATAGATTTTCATATATTTTTTTATTTTCATAAATATTCAGGAGAGTTTCCTTGATTTGCAAGAAAATTTCATCAAAAAGTACCAAATATTTCGGATATATGCCGGAATTTATAGAATATTTCCAGAAAAATTGATTCAGCTGTGCCGATTTTCTTGTTTTTTTTAAATTTTCATAAATGTTCTAAAGAGTTCCCCAAATTTGGCAGTAAATTACATAAAAATTCGAGAATATGCTGGAAATTATAATAAAGTCCATAAATATTTCAAAATGTTTGGGCAATAATCTGAATATTCTAGAACATGCAACGAAATCATGAGAAATATCCAGATTTTTTGATATTTGGTATAATCTTTATAATTACTGGATTTTTTTATGAAAGATCCGTAAATAGTATTTAAAATTCAGTATATATTCCAGAATAGGTGGAAAATACTACAGAATTTCTATAGAATAGAAAGAAAAAAACAATTGAAGTGTATAGATTTTCATATATTTTTTAATTTTCATAAATATTCAGGAGAGTTTCCTAGATTTGCAAGAAAATTTTATAAAAAAGTACTAAATATATCGAAAATAATCCGGAATTTATAGAGAATTTCCAGAAAAATTAATTCAGGTGTGCTGATTTTCTTGTTGTAATAAATATTCTAAAGAGTTCCCTAAATGTGGCAGAAGATTACATAAAAATCCGAAAATGCTAGAAGTTAGTAGAATAGAAGAAGAATAGAATAGAAGAATGATAAAATAGAAGAAGATTAAAAAAAGTCCATAAATATTTCAAAATGTTTGGGCAATATGCTGAATATTCTAGAAAATGCAACGAAATCGAGCTATGTCCAGATTTTTTGATATTTTGTATCATCTTTATAATTTCTGGATTTTTTTAATGGAAATTCCGTAAGTAGTTTTGAAAATTCCGTACTTATTCCAGAATAGATGGAAAATAGTACAAAATTTCTATAGAATAGAAAAAAACAATTGAAGTGTATAGCTATTCATGTTTTCTTTTTTAATATTTAAAATATTCGGGAGTTTCCCAGATTAGCAAGAAAACTTTATAAAAAGTACCAAATATTTCGTAAACATGCCGGCAATTATAGAAAATTTCCAGAGAACTTAATAGTAGTGTGCACATTTTTATGGTTTTTCAATTGGCTTCGTGTTTGTGTTTCCAATGTTATAACGGTTTTTATGAATATGATTAGTTTCCCAAATTTGCTAGAAACTCACAAAAATTCACAAATATTATGAAAATATGCCGGAAATTATAAAAAAATCCAGAAAAGTGATTTGAGTGTGCAGATTTTCATGGTTATTAAAATCGTCATAAACATTCTAAAGAATCCCCTAGATTTGCATAATACATACATATAAACATAAAAATTTGCAAATATTTCCAAGCTAAATATTTCGATTGGTTGAAATTTAAATACAAATCATTGAAAATTTTACGTTAATCATTAAAATATGACACAATAGTTGAAGTTTTGACAGAAATGATTTTAAATGATTCTGAAATTTTATGGTTATTACCGATACATAATTGAAATGTTGATCAAAATTTCTACATCTTTATTAAAATAATTCAAATTTTATTTCAAATAAGTGATAATGTGACATTAATTATCGGAATATGAAGTAATAATTGAAAATATTTTGAAGTGACCATCCAAACCTTTAGGGAATAATTACTACAAAAAAAAAAAAAATAAACAAATACCTTTCATAAACAAAAATTTGTAATTGTGCTAACCAGATTTCTATGGATAGCTTGTTATAAACGGGTTGTTTGTCATAGCCAAAAAAGTCATGAAATTTGCAAGTATTCAATCAAATATGAGATATCCGAACAGTTGGTATAACAATTATATGGTTATATTCCTTATACATGTTCATTAAATACACGTTATATTTTTAACTTTTTTATATACAAAAATTCAAGTAAATTTCAGGGATTAAAAAACAAAGATATTGTGTCTTGGGGTTAATTTATTTTGAATCGAATATTATTTTATACTTTTTAATGCACTTTTGAGATTCTCCGACTTATTTGACAACCAAATGTCCTAAATTGTTTCAAACTTACAAATATCTTGAGGTTAATTTATTTTGAATATTATTTTGTACTTTTTAATGCATTTTTGAGATTCTCCCAGTTATTTGACAACTAAATGCCCGACATTATTAAAAATCGAATATTACTTTTTATTGCATTTTTGAGATTCTCTGAGTTATTTAACAACTAAATGTCCTAAATTGTTAAAAAATTACAAATGTTTTGAGGTTAATTTATTTTGAATCGAATATTATTTTGTACTTTTTAATGCATTTTTGAGATTCTCCGAGTTATTTGACAACTAAATGTCCGGAATTGTTAAAAATCGAATAGTACTTTTTACTTTTTATTGCATTTTTGAGATTCTCTGAGTTATTTAACAACTAAATGTCCTAAATTGTTAAAAATTTACAGCTGTCTCGAGTTTAATTTATTTTTATTCGATTATTATTTTTTCACTTCTTAACGAATTTTTCGGATTCTCTGAGTTATTTGACAACTAAATGTCCGGAATTGTTAAAAATCGAATAGTACTTTTTAGTTTTTATCGCATTTTTGAGATTCTCTGAGTAATTTAACAACGAAATGTAATAAATTGTTAAAAATTTACAAATGTTTCGAGTTTAATTTATTTTGAATCGATTATTATTTTTTACTTCTTAATATTTGTATTTCTCTGAGTTATTTGACAACTAATTGTCCGAAATTGTTAAAAATTTACAAAGTATACAAATCTTCAATATAATATGGGAATATATCTCAATAGACCATATTATTCAGTAATGGTTTTTGCCTAAATTTGGTGAAAATTGTATCTTTATAGTCCTAATAAATAATAGATAATTATCTATTATCTATTACTTTTTTAAGGATTATTATCTACCTATTATAATAGGTAGATAATAATCCTTAAAAAAGTCCCAAGAAGACATATGAAAGGAGATAAATGGAGGACATGGAGGTTTAACAGTAATAATAATAATAATAAAGAATATTTATTAGCAGAAAAGCTATATAATATTAAAAAAAATCTTAAACTTCTCTTACACATCTTAAATATTGAAAATTCAACTGAAAAAAACATTTGTACTACAACAAAAATATTTGTGGTAGTACTTATAATTCATTTTTATTAAATACAGATACAGATAGATAAATAGACGCTGATTTGACACTTCAGACCATTTAATTTCCATCGTTTTTAGTCCGAATTTGTTTTGTAAATCTTAATATTTTTTTCAATTTTTGTTCTATAATAATAGTGTTGATATTATTAATACTTCCCTTGCTGCATTCTTGATTTAATTTATACATGTTTTTAAATTAAATTATTATTCTTGTTATTAATTTATTCAATTTTATTATTCATTTCTCACATGTGTTTCAAGAGCAATAATTTAATTTAAAACAAGAGTTAATATTACTACATTAAAATAATATTTGAATGTTATTTATATTATTATATTATTACTTGAAGCAGTAATCGAATTGTGTTGCATACATATATTGAACAATGAACATACGCAAAGAACTTAAAATCTACAGTTGCTTCCTTAGCGGTGATACGATTTAGATTATTGTTATTGTAAACAAGTATTATTTCTTCGTAAATATTTAGGTTTTCAAATAGCAGGCTAAACTGTGCACGCGACTGCATTTCTATAAATATTCGCATATATTTCAAAACTATGTGAGAGGGCAAACATTTTGCATATTCATCGTATATGATTAAGCGTCACTCATTTAAAATACAAAAGCAACTCTCACAATAAAGCTCATATCGTTGCTTTAATTGTTAAACTACGATCTAAGCTTTTATGAGCGCAAACAAACTTTTCCATTCTCCACAAAATAATAATATAAATATTTTAACATATGAATTTAAAAAAAATGCAATTATGATAATTAATAAATAAATAATTCTAACCTATTTCTAGAAACAATAATTTCAAATTATAAGAGAAGTGATACACTGTAACTAATTTTTTTGGGAATGTGTAATATATGTAAACAACACAATTCAATTAGTTTTTCAAAATAATAGTATAATAATATTAACACTTTCTTAAAATAAATTATTGCTCTAGAGTCTAGATAAATATTTTGCTCTAGATAAATGGTTCGAGTTTTCTACGGATTTCTCAATAATTGAATAATTCCCAAGATTTCGCATCAATTTCGAGTTTTCCACAGATTTCCCAATTAATATCAATTATTCCAAAGGTTTTTGAATATTTCTCAAGATTTTTAAATGATTTTCAAGATTTCTGGAGATATCTCAATAATTCTGAAATTTTTGAGAGATTACTGAATAATTTCTAGATCATACAAATGAGAAATGAAAAACATGATTTTTACTCACATTTTATCACTCTTCAAATTTGTCGGTAATTTAAAAAATATCAATGAATTTCTAAATATTGTCACATTTCAAGAGATTTTCCAATAATATCCATGATTTCTCAATATTTTTCTTTACTAAAATTTTTAGAGTCCCAATCATTTTCAAGATTTTTCAAAATTGTTCGAGATTTCTACAGATTTCTCAATAATTGAATAATTCGCATGATTTCGCAATCATTTTCGAGTTTTCCACAGATTTCCCAATAAATATCTATTATTCCAAAGATTTTTGAATATTTTTCAAGATTTTTAAATGACTTTCAAGATTTTTACAGATATCTCAATAATTCTTAAGATTCTGTGAGATTACTTAATAATTTCGAGATCATACAAATGGGATATGAATAACATGATTTTTACTTACATTTTTCACTCTTCAAATTTTTCGGTAATTTAAAACATATTAATGATATACTAAAAATTGTCAAATAACAAGAGATATTCCAATAATTTCCATGATTTCTCAATATTTTTCTTAACTAAGATTTTGAGAGTCCCAATCATTTCCAAGATTTTTCAATATTCTTCGAGATTTACTAATAATACTTGTTTAGCAAGTCCACTACAATAAATATATTATTATTATTATGATTTTTACAGAATTCTATTTTGTATTTGTTTGTGTTGATAATTTATATTACTGAAGTTCAGAAACAATACTAGAGTTACGTACAAAATATACTTACGTACGACTTTTAAATGATTAATTTGAAAAGACAAATCGATAAGAAAGCAAATATGACCTGTTTGTATACAATTGCATGATTCATGTTTGATTCAATAATGCGTTGTAGACAAAAAAATAAGTGCAAATATGGTGAATCAACATCGACTACTGTTCAAAATGTATCGCACGTACATAATTTACATGCCAGACACTGTATTAGCTATTTGTAATAATAATACTTTTCATTTGTTCTACTTGTAAAGCGAAATTCGTAAAAATTACAGCAGTCTTTTGACCAAATACTTTTCATTTCTTCCTACTTGTAAAGTGAAATTCACAAAAATTGCAGCAGTCTTTTGACCAATGAATTTGGAGTGAATTTTAATGTGTGGAGTCTGTTAATCATATACATAAAAAAAATGTTCAATGAAAATTTGGTGATTTATTATGAAGATTTCGAAATTTTCAACTAAATTTTCAAATCTGTTAATCATGTTCATCAAAAAATGTTCAATGAAAATTTGGTGATTTATTATGAAGATTTCGTAATTTTCAACTAAATTTTCAAATCTGTTAATCATGTACATAAAAAAAAAGTTCAATAAAATTTTGGTAATTTGTTAGAAAGATTTCGTAATTTTTAGATAAATTTTCAAATTTATTACGACCGCTTTGTTATTTCCATTGAATTTTAGATGTTTCGATATCACCTGATAAAAGTTTAATTATGAAGATTTCATAATTTTCAACTAAATTTTCAAATCTGTTAATCATGTTCATAAAAATACGTTCAATGCAAATTTGGTGATATATTATAAAGATTTCGTAATTTTCAACTAAATTTTCAAATCTGTTATACATATACATAAAAAAATGTTCAATGAAAATTTGGCGATTTATTAGAAATAATTGATAATTTTCAACTAAATTTTCAAATTTATTACTACCACTTTGCTATTTCTATTAAATTTTGGATGTTCGATATCACCAAATTAAAGTTTATTATGAATATTTCGCAATTTACAACTAAATTTTGAAATTTATTACTACCGCTTTGCTATTTCCATTACATTTTGGATGTTTCCATATCACCAGATAAAAGTTTATTATGAAGATTTCGTAATGTTCAACTAAATTTTCAAATCTGTTAATCATGTTCATAAAAGAATGTTCAATGAAAATTTGGTTTAATATGAAGATTTCGTAGTTTTCAACTAAATTTTCAAATCTGTTAATCATGTACATAAAAAAAATGTTCAATGAAAATTTGGTGATTTATTAAAAAGATTTCGTAAATTACAACTAAATTTTGAAATTTATTACGTCCGCTTTGCTATGTCCATTACATTTTGGATGTTTCCATATCACCAGATAAAAGTTTATTATGAATATTTCGTAATTTACAACAAAATTTTGAAATTTATTACTACCGATTTGCCATGTCCATTAAATTTTGGATGTTTTGATATCACCAATAAAAATTCATCGATGGCAAAACCCAATAGTATGTTTTGAAATTTCCATAACATTTTGGATGTTTCCATATCACCTGATAGAAGTTTATTATGAATATTTCGTAATTTACAACTAAATTTTGAAATGTATTACTACCGATTTGCCATGTCCATTAAATTTTGGATGTTTTGATATCACCAATAAAAATTCATTGATGGCAAAACCCAATAATATGTTTTGATATTTCCAAAACATTTTGGATGTTTCCATATCACCAGATAAAAGTTTATTATGAATATTTCGCAATTTACAACAAAATTTTGAAATTTATTACTACCGATTTGCCATGTCCATTAAATTTTGGATGTTTTGATATCACCAATAAAAATTCATTGATGGCAAAACCCAATAATATGTTTTGATAATTCCATAACAATTTGGATGTTTCCATATTACCAGATAAAAGTTTATTATGAATATTTCGCAATTAACATCTAATTTTTGAAATTTATTACTACCGATTTGCCATGTCCATTAAATTTTGGATGTTTCGATATCACCAATAAAAATTCATCGATGGCAAAACCCAATAATATGTTTTCATTTTGACTTTTGATTTTTGAGTTGTCGGGTTTTAGTACTACGAGTTTATTACTATGGAGAGTAGAACACTAAGAGACACTATAATTGCAGTGCCTTTAAATGTATCACAATTGGGATTACTAATCGATGCAGCACAATACGTGGTTTGTAATATGCTGAATATTTTATAGCAAATACTTCTAATGCAATCGTGCTATTGTCACGTCAAGGCGGCGTGAGCGTGTAAAGGATTTACGGCCTCGTGATTTGTTCCAAATGAAACTTATTGTCTGATGGCATTACAAAAGAAGGGACAAGAATAAAACCGCTGGTCTACTTGAGCTACTGCAAAAATTGATGCACGTTAATGCTACTACATTTATAAAAATTGTAACATCCAGTCCAGTTTTGTAAAATCTAAAAAACTATTGTAGACTTTCTAAAAAACATTTAAGCAATTAAATGATCGCACTTTTGTAACATTGGTTGATATAATATTTCTAGTTTCTGAACATTCCAATATAATTTGATTTGGTTTTAAAACGTCATTAATATAGTCATATTTTTAATGACAAAGCAAATAACTTAAAAAAACTATTAGCCTAATGTTATATTGATTGGATATTGTCGCATACATGACTACAGATAGACGAATTTGATTGTATTTCTGATTCAGCAAAAAAATTCAGACTAATATGTAAATGTGACAAAATCGTACATTTTGCGAGAACAGTAGTACTATTATAAGGAACTATTGCATTTTTGGCAGACAAATAGAACTATTTTAAGAAACTATAAAATTTCTAATCGAAACAAGTTCAAAGCCCCAAATATGTACAGTTACAGAATTACAAGATGAGAAACTGAAACAGTCGATTTGTAAAATGTTATTTTTGCTGTTTAGTTGTATAACACCAGGGTGTGATTTAAATTTAAATCAACTGTTTTTTTAAAATTAAATCGTTGATGTAAATCAAAATGTTTTTTTTTACTTTTTCAAAATCCATATTATTTATTTAATCATTGGCTTATTAATTACCAAATTATGACCTATATTTTCCCAAAAATTTCTCTCACGTTTCCCAAAAATATAATGCTACGAGTTAAACTTATCGATTTTCATTTTTTTTTTTTTAATTACTGTTGCAAACTGAATGTCAAAATAGTCAAAAATTCAAAAACATTGTAAATATCTAATAACATATTAGAGGTCCCCATACACTTGAAAATGTTACAACTAATTCATAAAGAATCAACAAATATTTTGCTGAAAGGTTAATTTTATTTGTAATTTATTTAATTTTCTTATTTTATTTTCAGAACTTTTTGAACTTTTTCTGCACTGAAAAAAAAATTGCCAAGTAAGGTATTTGTTTTTATGCATCGATTTTTAGGTTAGGGGACAGGCGGACTAACAGAGACAACTTAGAATAGAAAAATTTAAATGGAGCAGAGTTTAACTCTTCTTTTAAATTCGAAACGTTTCTTTGAAATTTTTAAACAGACCGTTTAATAATCGTAGTTTTCACAATGTATTTTTTTCGTAATTTCTATGAATTTTTAGAAAAATGTTTTGTAATCGGGCTAATGTCCCTAACAAATACAGTCACTACCACTACTATTTTGTAATCGATGTGTTTCGATGTAAATTTTGTAAAGTGTTGAACGTGTGAAATGATTAAATACACGCATTTCGAATTTTGGGATGTTACTAAAGTTTTACTTAAACAGATTTTACATTTAAATGAAGTAATTCATTTTATGTTATTAAAGAGTGTAGAGTATGTGTACGTGTGTGTTCTGGATTCGTGATTTTAATTAATTTTTTATCTTAAATTTACATTCTATAGTACTATGTAGTTATTATTTTGTTTCTTTGTTGTTTGTTTTTTATTTTAAATAATATGGTATCCATTAGGATTTCTAATTCAGCAAAAAAAAATTCAGACTAATATGTAAATGTGACAAAATCGTACATTTTGCGAGAACAGTAGTACTATTATAAGGAATCATTGAATTTTTGGCAGACAAATAGAACTATTTTAAGAAATTATACAATTCCTAATAGAAACAAGTACAAAACCCCAAATATGTACAGTTAGAAAATTACAAGATGAGAAACTGAAACAGCCGATTTGTAAAATGTTATTTTTGGAGTTTAGTTGTATAAAACCAGGGTGTGATTTAAATTTAAATCAACTGTTTTTTTTAAATAAGTCGTTGATGTAAAACAAAATGTTATTTTTACTTTTTTAAAGTCCATATTATTTATTTCATCATTGGCTTATTAATTACCAAATTATGACCTTTATTTTCCCAAAAATTTCTCTCACGTTTCCCAAAAATATAATGCTACAAGTTAAACTTATCCATTTTGTTTATTTTTTTTAAATTATTGTTGCAAACTGAATGGCAAAATAGTCAAAAATTCAAAATATTGTAAATATTTTTGATATTAGAGGTCCCCACACACTTGAAAATTTTACAACTAATTCATAAAGAATCAACAAATATTTTGCTGAAAGGTTAATTTTATTTGTAATTAATTTTATTTTCTTAATTTATGTTCAGAACTTTTTGAACTTTTTCTGCACTGAGAAAAAAAAGCCAAGTAAGGTATTTGTTTTTATGAATCGATTTTAATTTTGGCACACTAACAGAGCCAACTTAGATTAAAAAAATTAAAATGGAGAAGAGTGTAACTTTTCTTTTAAATTCGAAACGTTTCTTTGAAACTTTAAAACAGACCGTTTAATAATCGTAGTTTTCACAATGTATATTTTTCGTAATTTCTATGAATTTTTAGAAAAATATTTTGTAATTAGGCGAATGTCCCTAACAAATACAGTCACTACCACTACTTTTTTGTAATCGATGTGTTTCGATGTAAATTTTGTAAAGTGTTGAACAAATACACGCATTTCGAATTTTGGGATGTTACTAAAGTTTTACTTAAACAGATTTCTCATTTATAATGAAGTAATTAATTTAATGTTATTAAAGAGTGTAAAGTATGTGCACGTGTGTGTTCTGGATTCGTGATTTTAATTAATTTTTAATCTTAAATTTCCATTCTCTAGTACTATGTAGTTATTATTTTATTTCTTTATTGTTTGTTTTTTATTTTAAATAATATGGTATCTATTAGGATTTCTAATTTAGCAAAAAAAAAATTCAGACTAATATGTAAATGTGACAAAAACGTACAGTTTGCGAGAACAGTAGTACCATTATAAGGAACCATTGAATTTTTGGCGGACAAATAGAACTATTTTAAGAAACTATACAATTCCTAATCGAAACAAGTACAAAACCCCAAATATGTACAATTAGAAGATTACAAGATGAGAAACTGAAACAGCCGATTTGTAAAATGTTATTTTTGCAGTTTAGTTGTATAAAACCAGGGTGTGATTTAAATTTAAATCAGCTGTTTTTTTTTTTAAATAAATTGCTGATGTAAATCAAAATGTTTTTTTTTTACTGTTTTAAAGTCCATATTATTTATTTCATCAATGGATTATTAATTACCAAATTATGACCTTTATTTTCCCAAAAATTTCTCTCACGTTTCCCAAAAATATAATGCTACGAGTAAAACTTATCGATTTTGTTTATTTTTTAAAATTATTGTTGCAAACTGAATGGCAAAATAGTTAAAAAAACAAAAATATTGTAAATATCTAATTACATTACAAAACATTGTTTTGCACTTTTTATGCATTCGAATAGTGAAAAATTCAAAATATAATGTAAATATAGAATTAGCATGCTTTAAAGTCGATAGTTGTAAGTAAGTAATATAGTTTTCTTTTCTTCCAATTTTTGGTCCATCACATGGTACTTCACAGACGGGGGCTCTGTTAAATTGTCAGATAGTCATCAATGTATATTGTGGCTTCCATCTGTCTAAGTTTATTCGTATTCTTCATGATTTCTCTTTTCTTCTCCATTGTTTCTATTTTCATGTTTCTAGTATTTCGATTACTTATTGGCTACTTTTTTTTGCTTTATATCTTGTGTGCTTGTTTGATGATAGTTTCTAATTGTATGATATTCCTTAGAAATTTATCCGCAATTTCTTGAGCATTTCCGCTTTTCGTTGATCCTGTGATGACTATATTATTTCTTCTCTTCTCATTGCTCCTTTGCAGGGTTTCAATTCTTACTATTAGCTCTTCTCTCTCCTTACACAATTTCTCTTCCTTCTATTTCAACTTGTTCTTCAGATCTACCATTGAATCCTTTAGTTTCTTTTGTCTTTCCACCATGCATTGAAACATCTGTTTTATATCTTCCTAGTCTTCATTTACTGCTGCTGTTATTGGTATTTTCATCTTCTGTTTTAACTTTTCCTCACCACTTACGTTTAATTCCCCGCCTGAATCAAGATCTGCACGGATTCTCTTTAAGTCTTTGTTTTCCATTTACGTTCCTTTCTTTGACTGTTTTTTTTTCTTACTCTGTTCTTTTTCCGTGTGTTGCTACCTTACTCCGCGCTCGCATAGCGTTTGTCTTAGCATCTTCTTCGCCACGTGATGCTACACAACAACATTACAATGTGACATTACATGTACAACATTGTAATGTTGTAAATGTCGGTTCCATCATCATTCTTAGTAATTGTTTCATAATTTGTTAATTATGTACATACAATTCTTTAAACATGAAGTTGATGAATGAGGCCTTTACAGTGTGATTGAACAAGAGAATTCGTTATATTATTTTTGATTGCAACTCGACGCAAGTTTCTAGATTTTCGGCTGCGTGCGAGTTAAATTTGTCTTCAGGATTGGTGGCCGATGGTGAGCGGCCGTTGATTATTCAGTGTGCGCCGAGGGAGTGGGTACCACCGGTCTATGGTCCGGGCATGGACCGAATAATGTAACCGGTCCTTGGCTTGGCATCCACTCACGCCCGTCTGGTGCGGTGGGTGGTTATGGGACCCCTGCCCAGCGCCAGATGTGTGCTCTTCTGCCCGTTAATTGCCAACATATTTACCACCCGATCCTTATCGACCAGACCAACGCTTTGACTGGGGGTCGAAAATGTCACAACTCGCTGCGTCAATCCATCATTTATCTTATTTACCTAACTCGATCAGTCTGCCATTCATATACCAACTATTATTATTGATACCATTAGTAACACGCAAGCGCGTTTTATTATTATCATTGATACCATTAGTAACACCCAAAACAATTCCAACAGTATTACCAATAACGCAGAATTATTTAAGCAAACTCAATTTTCACGTTCGCTTATATTCCCGCAATTACATACCATTAAGTTATTCTATACACAAATTTGGCTCCAAATAACATAATATAAATTCTGACGTTTTATGGGGTACGGCAGTTATTGCACGAACAACCTCAATTACCAGCCCTTCCGAGTCTAGAACCGTGGGAGAGCCGCCACTTGCTCCCCGAATTTCGCTGAAAAATGCTCACAAGTTCCGTTTCCGGTAACAAATTTCATTCAGCGCCGCCGTATCGGATAGACACTCCGGATTTATTGCGGCGCATCATGAAACGTTCCGCGAAAACGCGATGTTTCGTTTCCGTTTTTACTTTTCGACCGTAATCGCATTACCCCGTTCCATTTGCCCCACAAAGATTCCAGATTGGCAAAGGTTACCGTTAACAACAGGTCATGGAATTGATAGCGCGGAAGGTGTTTTTTTTTTAATGTTCCCATATTGCCTTGAGTAAGTAATGGCATTTTGTGTGGTGCAGATTAATCGCCGCTGATATGTCGTGCCAAGTATTACTAGAAAATTGCTCAATATTGTAGTAGAAACTAATTAAAATAAATTTAAACCAATTAAATTGGTACAAGTCCAATTAACCATTGAAACTACTATCCCAGGTGATTGTTGAGTGCATATATTTTTTGCAGAGTATTTCCAAGTAAATGTTCTCAGCCATTAAGTAGGTAGATATTGTTATGTCAAGATAAAAAAAATATATATTTGGATATACAATATGTAACAAGAACAACTATACTTGCAAGAGATTATTCCAAAGCAACCCAAAATAATAAGAAAAATTCTTCTTATTTTGGGCCATAGAATATTTAATATAGATAGATAGATAGAGAAAATAGAATCTTGCAGGTATAACTTCGTGTTACATATTCTATATCCAAATATTTTATTTATTTATTTAACGGAAAAAAAATCCATTTTTACAAACATTACAAATAATAAGTAAAGTGTACATACCACTAGAACACTGAAATAACTATAATTAACCCTAAGGAGCCCAATAACCAACAACGATATATGAAAGTGGTAAACCATATCTAAAACAGAAATTCCCGCATAACATCCCGTTTAAAGTTATGAAAAGGCTTAGCCAAATCCTATTATCCTTAAATAATATAATATAATATCCTTAATTATTAAAAAGAGCTATCGGCCGAAGCCTTTCTGCCCGTGAACTTTTGATAATTAGGTGAATATGACAAATGGGTGATAAGTGATAGTGATAAGTGTATGAGATCTATGGGAGGTGTGTAGGCGATTCTATTCGCTGTCTGTGTTTGATGATT
Organism: Othius punctulatus; assembly: GCA_951805005.1. Lineage (NCBI taxonomy): Eukaryota > Metazoa > Arthropoda > Insecta > Coleoptera > Staphylinidae > Othius > Othius punctulatus. The sequence goes on from OX638141.1 coordinate 18,677,126, forward strand.
CTTCCAGTATTTTTTCGTACAGGGTTTTGGATGGGTGTTTGACCTGTATGTATTATTATCTTAAAAAAACAAAAACTGAAAAATTTTGTATAGAAACTTTTACAAACAAAATTTTACAAAAAAACTTCAAAATATAGAGAGAAATAATGATAAGCCTAATAAAGAACGTCATCTGTCTCTCTAAATATATTTCTGAAAATGCCAAAAAATAACGATGTGTCGTTACAAATATAATAAACAAACTATTTTTGTGATAGAACTTTTTTTTTATAATTGTATGGATCCTAACCTGAGTTAATTTGAATTTCTCATAGTTAGTTGAATATTTGCAAACTTTGTGAATTTTTGACAATTTCGGACTTTCGAAAGAATCCATAATGATTGAAACCTAAAAATGTTTATCTTCACATAAGAATCCTTAATGATTGAGAACATTTGTTCCAAAATACTCACCAAAAAAGTTTTGTACTTGCATGTATTAATAACTTAGAAAAACAAAACTGAAAAATTTTGTATAGAAACTTAAAAAAAAAAAATTACAAAAAAACGTCAAAATATAGAGAAAAATAACGATAAGCCTAATAAAGAACGTTATCTGTCTCTCTAAATATATTTCGGAAAATGCCAAAAAATAACGATGTGTCGTTTCAAATATAATAAACATATTCATATTCATATTCATTTATTTCCACCTAGCCACAATATACAATATAATATATATAATAATATATACAAAGACAATTACATTGCACCGCACAAATCGTTGTGGATGTGGTCGTCAGGATATTAAAATAAGCAATACAGGCAATACGAAATAGGCAATAGACATAGGCAAACAAACTATTTTTGTGATGAAACATTTTTTTTATAATTGTATGGATCCTAACCTGAGTTAATTTGATGTGATGTAATATACTTTATGCACTATCTGGTAAAACAATTTATATTCACAAATGTGAAACCATAAATAACTTTACAATGTATGGTTTCTCATTTGCGAATATAAATTGTTTTATCCGAGAGTGCATGAAGCATTTTACATCGTTTTTTTTTTTAATCTGAGGGGCTTGTAAATTTTCACTTTTAGCTTTAAAAAAAAAAACAGTTTCCATGCTACATTCATATTTCTGATCAGGATTATCTATTAGGTACGTGATTGAGAACATTTGTTCTCAATTATCATCAAAGGGTTATATATTAGAAATATAAAGATACAGTAAAAACCATTATTGAAAATAGTAGTCTCTTTAGATCTTCTCATAGTTAGTTGAATATTTGCAAACTTTATGAATTTTTGACAATTGCGGACTTTCGAAAGAATCCATAATGATTGAGAACATTTGTTCCAGAATACTCACCAAAAAAGTTTTGTACTTGTATGTATTATTAACTTAAAAAAACGAAAACCGAAAAATTTTATATAGAAACTTTTACAAACAAATTTTTTCAAAAAACTTCAAAATATAGAGACCCTTAATACTATATTAGTAAATAATATTGTAATATACAGGGTGTCCCAATGATGGTGGACAAGCTCAACAGCACACCACTCAGGGATGGCTACTGAGCCCTGAAAAAACAATAAAAATATTTAAAACTAAAATTATGTTTTTTGTTTAAATATTAAAAAAAGTAAATCATAGACGACTTAATCATCAGTATTTTAATTGAGCAGCAACATTGTTGTCTAAGCCTTAGACTCTAAGGGATACGAATGAGTAGGTCCTTAGCATTAAACATTCACTTAGTAATTTAAGTTGGCATAGCATTACTCATTCATTTAGTAATTTAAGTTGGCATAACATTACTCATTGATCCATCATTGATCAGATTGTAATAATTATAAGTGTTTATAAGTGTGATTAAGTGTTTTGCACATTGAAAAAATAATAATTGTTGTCACGTTGATTTTTCAACAATTTTCTATTTGAAATATTTAAATGTACCTGTACCACCTGTACCACCCCTATGTAACTTTTAATACGCTATTAGAAATGTATATATCCAATAAGATTTTTTAACAAAAATGTAATGAAACAATCTAACACATGATTAGCATTAAATTTCGTCTAGCAGCCCTTCTAAACTTGCTGTAACGTTACACCTTTGACTAGCAATATTTCGAAAAGTCTCAGTTGCCATCCCCAAGAGGTTTTCTATTGAGCTTGTCCACTATTTTTGGGACACCCTGTATAATACTATAATAATACCTATTATATGTTACTAAAGAGTTAATTTTATACATACAATGAGCTTGTCCACTATTTTTGGGACAACCTGTATAATACTATAATAATACCTACTATATGTTACTAAAGGTTTTTATTTATACATACATTGGGCTTGTCCACTATTGTTGGGACACCCTGTATAATACTATAATAATACCTACTATATGTTACTAAAGGGTTCATTTTATACATACATTGAGCTTATCCATTATTTTTGGGACAACCTGTATAATACTATAATAATAGCTACTATATGTTACTAAAGGTTTTTATTTATACATACATTGAGCTTGTCCACTATTGTTGGGACACCCTGTATAATACTATAATAATACCTATTATATGTTACTAAAGAGTAAATTTTATACATACATTGAGCTTGTCCACTATTTTTGGGACACCCTGTATAATGCTATAATAATACCTACTATATGTTACTAGTTGCCATCCCCAAGGGGTTTGCTATTGAGCTTGTCCACTATTTTTGGGACACCCTGTATAATACTAATACCTATTATATGTTACTAAAGGGTTAATTTTATACATACATTCAGCTTATCTACTATTTTTGGGACACCCTGTATAATACTATAATAATACCTACTATATGTTCTAAAGGTTTTTATTAATTCATACATTGGGCTTGTCCACTATTGTTGGGACACCCTGTATAATACTATAATAATACCTACTATATGTTACTAAAAGGTTAATTTTATTTACTTATAATTACTTTTTTCAATTTAGACTTTTTGAATTTTTCGTGGACTGAAAAAAAATCGTATTGTCTGATATAACTGAAGATATTTTTTATGAATTGATTTTTTTCTTAATTATAATGCAATTTTGACAAAATCTGAACTTTTTTTGAATTGCGAGCCTGAACTTTTCAAAATTTCATGTTATTTATTTCATCAGTGACACATTTTTTTAATTAAATTTATAATTAATAATTTGTAAATTAATTTTCATGACATTTTGATAAAAAAATTGTCAACTGAGATTATTTTTTATTAATCAATTTTATTCTTAAATGATAATGCAATTTTGACAAAATCTGAACTTTCTTTGAATTGAGAGCCTGAACTTGCCAAAAGTTCATGTAATTTTGTTCATCATTGACACTTTTTTTTAATTAATTAAATATTTAATATTTTGTTTATTAATTTTCATGACCTTTTGAACAATAAATTGTCAACTGACGTTATTTTTTATGAATCGATGATTCATTTTCGAATTATCTGAAATCTGAACTTTTTTTGAATTGAGAGCCTGAACTGTTCAAAATTTCATGTTATTTATTTCATCAGTGACACATTTTTATAAATTAATTAAATAATTAATATTTTGTTAATTAATTTTCATGACTTTTTGATGAAAACATTGTTAACCGAGGTTATTTTTTATGAATCTAAGATTTTATTTTTCAATTGTCTCAAATCTGAACTTTTTTTGAATTGAGAGCCTGAACTTTCCAAAATTCCATGTTATTTATTTCATCAGTGACACTTTATTTTAATTAATTAAATCATTAATATTTTGTTAATTAATGGTCATGACTTTTTGAACCATAAATTGTCAACTGAGGTTATTTTCATCAATGGTAATTAAGAATTTAATATTTTTTTAAATTTTTATATATATAATAAATAAATAATATTATATGGCCACCTACACAAAGATATTAAAAATTACATAAATGAATGTGTTCTGAATGTGAACTGAAAAAACTGACGAAACAAAACTGAGGTTGGCATTTTCACCATTAATCTCTCCCCACCACACAAAATGTCATTACTTACTCAAGGCAAATAAAAGAAAAATACTCACTGAAAATTTCTAATATATCCCAAAAATATTGTGCTACGAGTTTAACGATGAGTTAAACCTTAACAAAATTAAAACAAAATTAAACAAAATCGATAAAATTATGTTTAATTTTGGGAACTGAAAAACTGACTGAAAAAAATTGTCAACTGTGGTTATTTTTTATGAATCAATTTCATTTTTTAATTATATTATAATGCAAATTTGGCAAATTCTGAACATTTTTGTTTATTGAAATGCCTAAACTTTCCAAAAATCCATTATTGAGACCATTACTGAATGCCAAAAATTGTTATAAATTTATAAACATTGCAAATATTTAATAACATATTAGAAGGCCCTACACACTAAAAACTTTTACTAATTATTCATGAAAAGTATAAAAAAATGCTGTTTTTATTTATAAAATAATATAATTTTCTTAATTTATTTTCAGTACTTCTTAAACTTTGTGTGTACTGAAAAAAAAAGTTAACTGAGGTTATTTTTCATGAATCGATTTTGTTTTTAAATTATAATATTATTAAAAAAATCCAAAAATGAGTTATGCATATTTGTACAAAATTGCTCCTCTTACTTCTAGCTGAAACTGCAAACAAATAACTAGATATGGGATTCATTCTGATTTTTGCATTTTCTAATAGCTATAATATAAATTTGTATAATCTAAATGTAATCAAAAAAAGTTATTCATAAACCCTAATACACAAGATACAGAATTGTTTTTTTGTTGTTTTGTCCTAAAAATGGAAAAACTAATGATTATAAAAATTCCAATATTATTAATAGCAGCATAAAAAATCTGTTCGTGATCTAGTTGTACAAGTTATGCATTCGAGTAGATTGCTTTATGTAAATCGAGACCAAATGATAGCCAACATGTCAATATTTAAGCAATAATCAAGCTTTTAAATCGAAACGAACTTTTTAATTGCATTATAATAACATTTTGATCGCCAATTGCAACAGCATTTAAATATTTGATATATTGCCTAGGCAAGGTATGCACTGTGCACGTTTATTCAATGCAAGCCTTTCCTATAAAGTGATTATGTTGAAATTTATGATACACACTCGTGTCAATGCGAAAGTGGTTTATGATTTATGATTTATTGCCTGCATATCCAATTCCTTACTTCTGTTTATCTGTGTTTGTTGAAGTTGCAACGGTTAACTTAATCACAACTGAACAATCTGATATTTATATTGGATTTTATAAAAATGTTGCTGCAATGAAACAGCACTTAAAGTCAGGGTCGTTATAAAGCAATGTTCTAATGAGGAATGGTGTGGAACAAATATGTAAATATCAAGGGTAATGATAAAACACAAAAAATACGCACATCATTCTGGCATCGTTTGAAATTTCAAAAGATTTTGTGACTATTTGCTGGATTTTGCACACCACATAATTCTATCATTGACTTACACAGTAAAAATGATTTTATTTTTATATCATTTCTGGCATATTCTAGACATTTCAGATGTTTTTCAGGAATGGAACGAACCAAATAGTATCAAGTGCAATCATAAAATACAAAGACTAAAGACATAACGGAATTCTATTAACTTACTCAATAAAAATTATTTTATTTTTATTTCATTTATCGCAACGTTTAGATATTTCAGAAGTTTTTGTGACTATTTGCTGAATTTTTTTACATAATTCTACAATTGACTCAATAAAAAATATTTTATTTTTATATCATTTTTGGGATCTTCTGGATGTTTCAGATGCTTTTCTGGAATGGTACGAATAAACTAGCATCAAGTGTAATCATAAAATACAAAAACTAAAGACATAAGGGAATTCTATTATTAACTTACTCAATAATAATGATTTTATTTTTCTATCATTTATCGCAACGATTAGATATTTCAGAAGATTTTTTTGTGACTAATTGCTGAATTTTTCTCATCACATAATTCTGTAATTGACTCAATACAAATGATTTTATTTTTATAACATTCTTGGGATCTTCTGGATGTTTCAGATGCTTTTCAGAAATGGTACAAACCAAATATTATCAAGTGTAATCATAAAACACAAAGACTGAAGACATAATGGAATTATATTATTAACTTACTTAATAAAAGTTACTTTATTTTTTAATCATGTCCTGCATCGTTTAGATATTTCAGAAATTTATGTGACTATTTGCTGTTTTTTTTTTGAAATATGCCTCAGTCTTCAATTTTTTAGCATATGAGCCGTTGGAAACCGGAGTGGTGTAACTTAGTTTTTTTTATTAATTCAGTTAAGTCTAGAAATAAGTACATCCCTTATAAATATCCCATTGTATATTTCTAGACTTTCTGAATTCAGCAACAAAACGTTTTGATTTGAAAGATTGATTTTAACGCGAAAATACATACTAATATTAATATTAAATAGAATATAACAATTGAACACGAATAATAGGTGTTACCAATAATAAATAATAGTTGTATAACAAATGTTCAAATAGATTGGAATTCTCTCTAATGATAATGGGGCTGTTATTTACTTATATTACTTTTTTTTTAAATTTTTTCATTTTCATATAAAAAAGTTACTAAAACCACAAGTGTTGCACATTATTATAATAGTATTACTCGAGTAGAACACAATAATAAAATAAAAAATGCAGGTCAATATTTAAAAATTTAGACTTGTCATCAAGTCGAATGAAACGTCTGATCGAAAATCTAAAATTCCCTTATTGTAGAAGAGAAAAAGTGACAATGAAAATGTGTTATTTTTTTAATGTCTCTTTAAGTAACAACAGAAAAATATAAATAAGATTTTCGAAAATTTCAATATAAAAAAAATCTCAGTAAGCATTGAATTTTGTTTTATATATTTTAATTGATTATTTTTCTCTATATGGCAAAGCTGCGTGCCTCAGTTTAAAGTAATGATGCCTCTTCAAGTAACAACAGGAAAAATTATATAACATTTACGAAAATTTCAATTTGTTAAACAAATCTCAGTAACCATTGAAGTTTTTTAAATTATTTTTATTCATTATTGTCCTCTATATGGCAAAGTTACGTGCCCCAATTTGAAGTAATAATGCCTCTTCAAATAACAACAGGCAAAAATAAATAAGATTTTCGAAAACTTATTTTTTTTTAAATCTCAGTAACCATTGAAATTTTTTTAATAATTTTTATTGATTATTGTTCTCTATATGGCAAAATTGCATGTCCCAATTTAAAGTAGTGATGCATCTTCAAGTAACAACAGGAAAAAATAAATATTTTTTCGAAAATTTCAACTTTTTAAGAAAATCTCAGTAATTGAAATTTTTTAAATTATTTTTATTGATTGTTGTTCCCTGTATGGCTAAGTTGCTTGCCCCAATTAAGAGCAATAATGCCTCTTCAAGTAACAACAGGAAAAAATAAATAAGATTTTCGAAAATTTCAATTTTTGTTTAAAATCTCAGTAACAACTAATTTTTTTAAATTACTTTTATTGACTATTGTTCTCTATATGGCAAAGATCCGTGCCCCAATTTTAAGTTATAATGTATCTTCAAGTAACAACAGGAAAATATAAATAAGATTTTCGAAAATTTCAATTCTTTTAAAAAATCTCAGTAATTGAAATTTTTTAATTATTTTTATTGATTGTTGTTCCATATAAGGCAATAGGGAATAGGTATATTGATTTTGTTTTAAATTCAGTAACCATTGAATTATTTTTTAAAAATCTCAGTAACCATTGAATTTTTTTAAATAATTTTAATTGATTATTGTTCTCTATATGGCAAAGTTGCGTGCCCCAATTTAAAGTAATAACTTCAAGTAACAACAGGAAAAAATAAATAAGATTTTCGAAAATTTCAATATAAAAACAAAATGTCAGTAACCATTGATATTTTTTTAATTACTTTTATTGATGATTGTTCCTTATATGGCAAAGTTGTACCCCAATTTAAGCGACTTCGTATTTCTGACCGTTTCCGATATCCCTCCAGTGATAATCGAATGCCAAAATTCCATAACAAAGTAAGACACAAAATAAAAAAGGTTTTATATGATATCTACAAAAATCTTGATTTCACAACAGGAATAAATGAAATGTCAAGTCAAAATATCTAATATTTTATAAAACTACCCACATACAGGGTGGTCACTTTTACGACGCCTACCATTAGGATCTACTAAACGGAAATATATACAGAGTTGGTCAAGTGGGAGACAAGTTTCTTATTCTCATGCCTTTTGATATTCTGAAAGGAAATCTGAAAAGGATATATTGTACAGTGCCTGAAATATCACTGAAAAACCGAAAAGTGAACTTTCCTTTTCGTTTATAACTTTTTTACTTTTGAAGGAAATTTTATGAAACTTGGCACACTTACATTCATAGTTCCTGAAAAATCGTTGAAAAACCAAAAAAGTGCACTTTCCTTTTCCTTTTATAACTTTTTTACCTTTCAAGGAAATTTTACAAAACTTGGCACTCTTTCATTCATAGTTCCTGAAATATCGCTGAAAACCCGAAAAAGTGCAATTTCATTTTCCTTTATAACTTTTTTTACTTTTGAAAGAAATTTTACGAAACTTGGCACTCTTACATTTCATAGTTCCTGAAATATCGCTGAAAAACCGAAAAAGTGCACTTTCCTTTTATAACTTTTTTACTTTTGAAGGAAATTTTACGAAACTTAGCATTCTTACATTTTTCGACGTGAGCTTTCTGATGACAGTACCAAACATTTTCTGCGCTAACTAGATGCCCAAATTTTCATAGTCAATTTTTGATTTTCTTATGGCCACCATATTGGATTTGAATAGCGCTGAATTAGGAATTTTTCGCTCTTTTGAATGCTATTAAAATCCAGTTTAATATATGAAAATTTGGGCATCTAGTTGGCGCAGAAAATGTTGAATTTGAATTTGAACACGTTGAAAAATGTGCCACGTTTCGTAAAATTTCCTTCAAAAGTAAAAAAGTTACAAAAGGAAAATGAAAGTGGACTTTTTTAGTTTTTCAGCGATATTTCAGGAACTGTGCAATATATCCCGGATTTCGTTTCAGAATATTGAAAGGCACAAAAATGAGACACTTTTACCCCATTTGATCAACGCTCTATATATTTCCGTTTAATAGATCCTAATGGAGGGCGTCGTAAAAGTGACCACCCTGTATATTATTTTGAAAATTCTCTTCAAATTATAAACAGTTATTTGAGAGTTTTTACGTTTAGTAATGTTTTTTTTTCCGGAATTGCTTCTTACAATATTAAAATGATTTAATGTACGTTCAAACTTTTGTAACCATTTTGAAATCAAATACTAATAAATTAGTTCTGCAACTTCGTTTTTAAGATATTTAAAGAAGTTAAATAAACTTTTGTTGTCTTTGTATTTGAAGATGATTTAAAAGTCTAATGGAAGAGAAATAAACAAAACAAGTTTTAATAGTTATTGATGTTAGTACAATTCTTTCGATTGAGATTTATTCGTATTTACGTTTGCACGTGTAAATTATTTACACATGTAAAAATTAGTAGTTGATCGTAAAAACTGCATTTTCATTTGAAAAAAAGACCAGCGGAACAGGTTTTGCAAACTATTAGCCACCAACCTTGGAGCGGCAATCATTCAATTTCTAGTACACAAAATGTTTCGCACTTCAGTAAATTATATGTAAATTTGTTGCAATCGCTCTTTTTTCTGTATTGGCACGGAGGAAAGTTGGTTACAAACTAATCACCTCATGATCAATTTTATTATGATACATTTACGATATTACGTAATTAAGTATGTACTTGTAAATTTAATGTATTAATTGTGAGACGAAGTTCGAATATCGTGTAAATAAACGTTTAAAAGCGAAACGGCTTCATAAGTAAGGTAATTTTACGCCATGTGGTTAATATGCGCGAAAAATGTCTTACTCCTTTGCCAAACGTACGAAAACAATAAAAGTTATTGTACTACGAAGTTGGGACGAGAGATATGTACTCGATTTAGTGTGCACACTATAAATACAGCATAAACAACTTTATTATTTCGTTTGATACATTGGAATTGCCGCACATAAAAGCAAAGCATTAATTGACAAACAAAGCATCCTCTGGGGGATTTTGTAACGCAAAATATTTCAATATTTTTGCAGGGCGGTTTTAGTAGAATTTTAGCTCGCATTCTTGGCAAACGCTCCCTCCCAAACAATAAAATTAAACGAGCACTAATTTCGCCACCGACTTAACAGTGTTCTTGCAGATTTTACGACCAACGAGGAATAAACCGTATATCAATTAACGTCGGCTTCTCGTGCGTCCTTTACACACTGCGTACGTGTCTCTCGATGGCATCCAACCAGGTCGCTAACTGCAGACCATTAAATGTTTAATGGGACGCCACGCCGCGAATAAATAATAATTTCCCCGGATAATAAAACCGGAGTCCGTAAACAACGTCATTAGTTTTCGATCCGCGGGAATTTGATCCGCCGCCTGTTTCTGGTAATTAGAAAGCGCGACCCACGAAGACCCAACAATCGTTCGAAAATTGTCCTGCTGGTGCTGGTGATTAGGCCTAATCGGTTTTGAATATGTCTCTTCTTCGCCGACAGCGTGGAACTAGTATTTGTACCCGATTTGGAAGAAAACGGCAAATACATTACATTTTGACGAACCATTCTCAAACGTCAACTTCGAAAATTTATTCCTCGGAAACGAAACAAAACCTAAAAATTCTAACTTACACGCTTAATCAAGAATTGATTTGGCCATAGTGTGGCAAAAACTGAGTTCGATCAATTTGAAGATGTAACTTTCCATAGACAAATATGCGATGCACATTTTCCACTAAAATGTTATGCCAGATCTGTATACAGTATGCCTGAAGATAAATCCTCTGAATATTTAACACGTAGTATATGTAAATTAGGGTCAACTCTCAGGGTTGATTAGTATAAGTTCTCTGCCCCTGAAAATTCTGAAAATTTATCTAATAGATATGTGTAAATTAAGTGAGAAAATCGAGTTATTAACATTCTGAGTTGACCACTATAAGTTATCTGTCACTGAAAATTCTGAAAATTTATTTAATGGATATTTTGAAAATTTTATCCCTGATCTGTATACAGTATGCCTAAAGATAAATCCTCTGAAAATTTGACAATTGGTATGTGTAAATTAAGTGAGAAATTCGAGTTATTAACTTTGCTGTCCAGTATAAGTTATAAAAGACTTTTCACGAAATTTCTGAAAATGTTGTTTTTCTGTTTTTTATTCTAAATAAACTTCTGAAAATTTCACAAATGTCTCGATATAGTTTGGAGACATCCTATTATTCTAAATAAAAAACAAAGAACAAAGAAACAAAATAATAACTACCTATAGAGAACAAAACAAAACTTTCACAAAATTTCTGAAAATGTTCTTTTTCTGTTTTTTTTCTTCTAAATAATCTTCTGAAAATTTCACAAATGTCTCGTTATAGTTTGGAGGCATCCTATTATTCTAGATAAAAAAACAAAAAACAGAGAACAAAGAAACAAAATAATAACTACCTAAACAAAACAAAATAACAAATATTGAAAATACATACCACGAATCGACAAGTGCTTGCCACATACTTAAATAATATAAAATTTAATATAATTGTAAAAAAAAATAAGAAAAACTTTAGCAATGTATTTTATTTTTAAAGAATTGAAAATTTTATTAGAAATGAAGGAAATGTATGAAGACTTCGCGTAAATTCTAGCAATATTTATAAATAATTGCTGCTGTTCCTTAAGATTTTTTATAAATGCAATTTCATGCCCGATTTATAAAATTATAGTATTTTCATTGTCAATTAAACGCATGGAACATAAATTAAACTTTTGTACATTTATAAAATATTCAAGTAATTTCTGCAAATCCTTAGAAATGAAGGATATATTTACAGATGTTTTGTCAAATTCAACAATATTAATAAATAATTGCTGCAATTCCTCATGATGTTTTTGATGTATGCTCTTTTATACTTGATTTCTATCATTAGGTCATCTCATATTTTAATTGAACACTCGGAACATCTTGAAACTTTGAATTTTGTTTAGAAGTTTTTTATTAGAAATTAGGAATTTCGTACCTGATTTATAAAATTAGGATTTTTCATTGTTAATTGAACGCTTGGAACACCATCAAACTTTCTACAATTTCTACAATACAAGTTCTGCAAGTTTTTCCTTTCATTGAAGTTTTGATTGTTTTAGAAATGAAGGAAATATATGAAGATTTTTTTGTCAAATCCAGTAGTATTTATGAATAATTGGTGCAATTTCCTAAGATTTCTTTATGAATGCAATTGTAGACCTGATGTCTTAAATTAGAGTTTTTATATAATTAATTGAAAGCAAATCCTTGAAGTTTCTGTGAATTTTGTTATAGAATTATTGATTTTTTTTTTAATGAAGGAAATTAGTTTTTAATTCGAGATTAAACGCGTGGACACCATCATAATATCATGTATCATGAAATTTATCAAATCATAAAATGTATCATGAAATTTATCAAATCATAAAATGTATCACGAAATTTATCAAATCATGAAATGTATTATGAAATTTATCAAATCATGAAATGCATCATGAAATTTATCAAATCGTGAAATGTATCATGAAATTTATCAAATCATGAAATGTATCATGAAATTTATGAAATCATGAAATGTATCATTAAATTTCTGCAAATCTCTGACAAACTTTAAGTTTTTGTCAAATCCAGCAATATTTATAAATAATTGCTTCAACTCCCTAAGTTTTTTTTATGAAATCAAATGCCTAATTTTTCAAATTAGATTTATTTTAATTGAAGGCTTGGAACATCACGAAACTTTGAGTTTTGTATATTACAACAATATTCAGAAAATTTCTGCAAATCCATAATGTTTTTATGAATATTATAATCGAAGATTTGATAATTTTAGAAATGAAGGAAATGTATGAAGATTTGTTTGTGACATCCTGCAATATTTATGAATAATTGCTCAAATTAAAAAAAATCTTTATTAAAGCAATTGCTGACCAAATTTCTAATTAGAGTTTTTATATAATTAATTGAATGCTTGGAACATCATTAATTTTAAGTTTTGCACATTCCTATATTATTCATGAAATTTCTGCAAGTCGTAGAAGTATTTACGATTTTTATTATAGTTTTGTTAATTTTATTGGAATGAAAGAACTTCATGAATGAAAGAGTTTTTACATTCTTGATTAAAAGCGCGGACATCATAAAAAAATACCTGAAGTTAAGTACTTCTCTGAATATTCATGAAATTTGTGCAAATCTTTTAACTTTTAGTTTTTTAGTCAAATCTAGCAATATTTATAAATAAATGCTTCAATTCTTATGATTTTTGTATGAATTATGCCTGATTTCTCAAATTAAGGTTCATTCATTTTTAATTGAAAACTTGGAACATCACGAAACTTTGAGTTTTGTATATTACAACAATATTCAGAAAATTTCTGCAAATCCATAATGTTTTTATGAATATTATTATTGAAGATTTGATTATTTTAGAAATGAAGGAAATGTATGAAGATTTTTTTGCCAAATCCAACAATATTTATAAATGATTGCTGAAATTTTTCAAGATTTCTTTGTGAATGCAATTGCTGACCTAATTTCTTAAATTAGAGTTTTTACATAATTAATGGAAAGCAAATTAATGATTTTTATATGAATATACTTTCATGCCTGATTTCTCAAATTAAGGTTCATTCATTTTTAATTGAAAACTTGGAACATTATGAAACTTTGAATTTTGTATATTATTAATAATAATTTTATTAATGCTTCTGACACTAGTATGTCTTACACAGGTCAAATTAAATTACACATCAAAAACAAATCAAAACGGTCATACAAGTAATAGCATACATTAAAGAAATAAAAATACAATAAAACGTATAATCTAGTTTGGCTGGTTCCAGTCCTTCCCTGCATATACTTCTATATACTTATAAGTATATAACTATACTTCAATAATATATAACAATACTTAGGAAATTTCTGTAAATCCTTAAAATTTCGTCAATTTTATTATGGAAGTTTTGAAATTTTTATTAGAAATTAGAAATTTAGTACCGGATTTTTATAATTTGAGTTTTTGAGTTTTAATTGAACGCTTGGAACACCATCACACTTTGAGTTTCATACATTCCTACAATATTCACAAACTTTCTGCAAATGCTTAAAGTGTTTAGTGTTTATGAATATTATTATTGAAGATTTGATTATTTTAGAAATGAAGGAAATATGTGAAGATTTTTTCGCGAAATCCAGCAATTTTTATGAACAATTGCTCCAATTTCTTAAGATTTCTTTATGAATACCAATAATTGTAGACCTGACGACTTAAATTAGAGTTTTTACATAATTAATTGAAAGTTGGAACAGAAGGAATATCATGAATTTTGAGTTTTGCACATTCCTATATTATTCACGAATTTTTTGCATATCCTTGAGGTTTTTTATAGAAGTTTGGAAAATTTGATTGGAAATGAAGGAAATTCGAGTTTTTTTTATTCTTGATTAAAGGCGTGAACATCACGAAAATTTACATTAAGAAGATGTAAGAGACATTAAGAAGACATTAAGAATTTAAGAACTTGTTTGTTAAGAAGTTAAGAACTCTAGAATAAGCATGAAATTTCTGCAAATCCTTGAAGTTTAAAGTCAAATCCAGCAATATTTATAAATGGTTTAGTGAGTATTGCTAGAAAAAAGAAAACTGCTCGAAAACAATTGCTCTAAAACAATCGCTCGAAAACAATCGCTCGAAAAATAGTAAGCCGAGCAATATTTATGGATAATTATCGCTTCCTAAAGCTTTTTTTTAGGTATTCACTTAATGAGTTTTCAATTTTGTTACGTCTTGTAATTATCAGAACTTTGCAAGAATCAAAACGTTTGGAGTTTAATGAGATTGTTGTGAATTTACCTAATTTTCAAATAATGTCTATACAGGGTGTTCCAAAAATAGTGGACAAGCTCAACAGCATGTCACTCGGGGATACCAACTGAGTCCTTAAAATATACTATAAAAAATCCTCGGGCTGTACTTTTAGAAATATTGCTGGTCAAAGGTGTAACATTACATCAATTTTAGAGGGGCTGCTTGAAGGAATTGAATGCCAATCATATGTTAAGTTGTTTATTTATATATTTTTTAATTAATATTATAGGATATTTCCATTTCACATAGCATATTCAAATATTTCAAAAATGATTTGTTGAAAAATCAACGTCAAAAAAACTGATACTAACGTCGACTATGATTTGTTTTTTATTTTTTTATTTTTGTTTTTTATGTGTTTTAGTGCTTTTATAAGTGGCCATCCCTGATTGGCGTACTGTTGACCTTGTGCACTATTTTTGGGACACCCTGTATTCGTTTTTAGCAATTTTATTACTGAATTATAAAATTAGTATCAATATTTACGTAGAAACATGGATATTTCTGATACGCCTGGTGCTGTCAATTTTATTACTGAATTCATTCGTTTCTAGAAATTTTATTACTGAATTATAGAATACTTATTAATATGTACGCAATTTTTGATACGTTAAATGGAATTCGTGCAAATTTCAACAATTTTGATAAAATTTCTACTATTCTGTCCACACACTGTCTATACTATTCGCTCAAGTTTCCGGCAATTTTATTATCGAATTTAGCACTTCTTATTAAAATTTTGTGCGAACGTTTTTGTGAAACGTTGCGTTTATTTTCGATGAATTCTTACTGCGAATTTGCTTGTCCACTATTTTTGGGACATCCTGTAATCGTTTTTAGTAATTTTATTACTGAATTATAAAATTCTTATCAATATTTACGTAGAAACATGGACATTTCTGATACGCCTGGTGCTGTCAATTTGATTACTGAATTCATTCGTTTCTAGCAATTTTATTACAGAGCATTCTTAATAATATTTACGCAATTTTTGCAAACGTTGAATCGAATTCGTGCAAATTTCTACAATTTTGATATAATATCTACTATTCTGTCCATACTATTCGCTCAAGTTTCAGGCAATTTTCTTATCGAATTTAGCACTTATTAAAATTTTGTGCGAACTTGAAACGTTGCGTATATTTTCGATGAATTCTTACCGCGAATGTGTGCCTTCGGTAAATTAATCAGTTGTCCTGTTTCGCTCATTCGGTATCTCCAACCACATGTTAATATCGCATTTTCAATGTGTCCACGGCTGCATCCGGTTCGTGATAATCACGTGCGGACACTTCCCGTACCATACCAGCCACAACTTGCCAAACATATTTTAGAAATTGCACTGCTAATGCGTCTGCGATATAAATAGCTATGAAATGTTCTTTAAGAAATTACGAATTTTTGTACTTGAATCAAAATTGATAAAATAATTTCAAGGAACTCCTCGAATGTACATTGAGTGAAGTAGAATTTTCAAGTCAACTAGTTACTTAAATCAAAATTGATAAAATATGTTTAAGAAACTCCTCATTCTTAAGTGAAGTAGAATTTTTAAGTCATTTAGTTTTGAATTTGTGCACCAAATATTAGGTAATTTAGAAATTCGGATTTTTTTGTAGGTTTTTTTTTTAGTAGTAGTAACAATCTTTATTTGCTATCGACCAGAGGTCTTTCTGCTTTTACAGTGATAGTTTAATTTTATATGTAGTTTTATAATAATAAAATTAACAATTAAATGAAATTAAAAATATTAAATTACAAGTGATAGAAGTGTAAGTTTGTGTAAAGGTAAAAGTATATAATTTGTTTATATGGTTGTGGTCCCGTTCCAAGTTTGGTGGTGCGTTAGAAAGATGCCTTTTACGAAAGGGAAAGCGTTTGCGCAACCGAAAATCCCGCAGCTGCAGATCCGCCCGAAATTCGGTTGCACAAGGAAGCGGGGCTGACATAACGCTCGGGAAGGCCGTAAATCGTCGGCGGCTTAAATGCCAGCTCGGACGTTTGCGTTAATGCCGCGTTTCCAAATTGATTGCGACAGGGCGTTCCCCCGATATTCGTGGCCACAATTTTTTTCTTTTTGGTGCGCCGCTGGCAATGGATGCAGTGCCCGAAAGAGCCCACGCAAGGAGCTCAAAAAAAGCAACATGTGTCGGCTTCGGCGGGAGAAAAACGCCAAGACAATCCCGGATCGGATTACGGCACTCCCGTCTTCATCACGGAACATGTGGCCATAAGGCATCTGCTGCGGGGAAAAAACGCGAGTTAGAAACTTCAATTTCTGGCCGCCCTTATCGCTATCAAATGACGACTCCTTCCGCCCGAGTAATTTATTCGGCGCGTTGGTCCCCCCGCAAGAATGACTTATCAACGCCAAGCACAGCGATAACTGGAATGGAAGATTATTATGCAAATCGAGCTGCGATAACCAACGAAATAACGGGTTTTAGTTATTCGAAGAATACGCATGGTGAACTGCAATACTTTATATATGTAAAAAAATATTTAAAAATAACCATCACTTGCAGCCAATCAGAAAGGTGATTACAAATACTATACTAACATCAATTTTTAACATTTATTAAATCTGCTATTATTATTTCGTTGCCAATCCACAATTGGCAAGATAAATCTCATACTGTATGCACCCACTAGTGATAAACCAGATGATGAAATGGAGGAATTCTATCCACAAGAGGATACCGTTTTGAATGTCACTAATAAGCACGACGTCACAATTGTCATGGGAGATTTCAATTCAAAAATCGGAGAAGGACGGGCAGAAGACCTTGTCGGAGACTACAATTTAGGCGTGAGAAACGATAGAGGAGATAGGTTGAAAGTTAAGTGAAAATTTAGTAGTGACAAACACGCACTATAAACTACCATCAAGACGTCTATATACGTAGACGTCTGAAGCTCATACTAAGAAAAAAGTAGTTAGAAACCAAATAGATTATATCCTTATAGAAAACGGTATAGGAACAGCATCACTTAAGTCAAAACCTACCCAGGAGCCAATGCTTCATCAGACCATAATCCAGTCGTAGCCAATGTTAAAGTGAGGCTTAAAAAGCTAGAGTCAAAAAGAAAACATGTAAGAATTGCAACCGAAAAGCTTAAGGATGCTGAGATAAGAGAGCAAATCAAACAAAGAACGAAAGCAAGTATTCAGAAATTAGACACATCAAATACAAATAATGCCAATGAGAAATGGGGAAGCATCAAAAGAGCGCCACTGGAGGGAAGCAGATATATGCCGTGTCCGTCTTTCATTCATAAATTCAATAAAGGGAACCAAATAAAATATAAAGAGATCCACAAAACCATCAAAAGAAAAATTCGTCAAGCAAAAGAAAACTGGACGTCTGAGAAATACAAAGATATCGAAAAGCTGCAAAGTCTATACGACAGTTTCAATCTACATAAGAAAATTAGGAACTAACAGGAACTAATAAGAAACGAGTGACATCAATTATAAAAAACTCATACGCTGGAAAGAATACGTTGAAGAGCTATTCAACGACACGAGAAGCCCTGAAAGTAAAACGCAACAATATCTGCATAGCCCTAGCCCTGAAATAACAAAACACGAAGTAGAACATGCAATAAGGAGCATGAAAGGGGGAAAAGTTGTAGGTCCAGATGAGGTGCCCATAGAACTACTAAAACTAGTAGAAGATGAAGAAATCGCAAAATGGCGTAGGTTAGGTTAGGTTAGGCCTTCCAGGAGTTTGAAAGCAGGCCATATTGTGGTTTAGAAAACAAGGAAACCATTTCCAACATTTACTTTAACATGTTATTTGAATTTAATTAATTGAACACTTTTGCACATTATTTGCACGTAATTCCAAAACTTGTTGACCAAATCATATGGTATTAATAATGACTGGAAAGCATTATTCAAGAACTTTCCAAAAGCCTTCCAGGAGTTTGAAACCAGGCCATATTGTGGTTTAGAAAACAAGGAAACCATTTCCAACATTTACTTTAACATGTTATTTGAATTTAATTAATTGAACACTTTTTCACTTTATTTGCATGTAATTCCAAAACTAGTTGACCAAATCATATTGTATTAATAATGACTGGAAAGCATTTTTCAAAGATGTATCACAACTATGGGGGTGCCATTTTTTTTTTTTTAGATGAAGGTGGCTGTGGCTTAAAGGGTGAGTAGGGGGTCGACACTACCTACGTCATTTTGGTTCCCCCTCGGAACCACCCAAACGATTTTGAGTAATTTTAAATATAATCATTAGTTCTATGAAAAAAGTCGGTGGCAACTTTTCAAATTGGTATCCAAAATGGATGAAACTATAACAAAAATCACAAATTTAAGCTTTCAATGTATATATTATTATACAGGGTTAATAATATATACATTGAAAGCTTAAATTTGTGATTTTTGTTATAGTTTCATCCATTTTGGATACCAGTACATATATTTTTATTACATTTATATTTTATATATTTTTACAATATTTCGTAAAAAATGTGTATTAAAAATTAAAATTAAATTAAATTAAGGAAGTACACATTTTTTACAAAATAGTTAAAATAACCTTAATATGAGTAAAATGCAAGACTAATACAATATGTTTAAATGATCAAACAGAACTAAATTTTAAAATTAAACAAATTTTTAAAAATTAACTAAATTAATTAAAAAATTAGATGTAAAATTAATTATAGGATTATTAAGGGGAGATTAATAATGACAGTGATGTGTCCGCAACTCATCTTTATTGAAACAATAGCAATGTTGCCTAGCAACAAAGAGTGGGTAATTAAGAAATTAAATCTTGAACAAATAACTGTTAGCTGATCAGAATGGCAAGCGTGTATCAGCAACTTCTCTTTATTGAAACAAAAGAGGTGTTGCTTAGCAACTAATAATAAGTTTTGAAGAAATTAAATTATGGCTGGTCATCAGAATGGCAAGCATGTCTCCGCAACTTCTCTTTATTGAAACAAACGCGCTATTGCTTAGCAACTAATAACGAGTTATGAAGGAATTAGATTATGGCTTATAAATTGAACAAGTTGTTGCAAATTTAATTTAAAACACTTTTGCACTTTTATGAGTATTCCATATACATAAAAGGTTTTTGGAATATTTCCAAAAACGAGAAAATCCATCAAATAAACTACTACTTCCGGTTGGTGGATTTCAATCAACATTCACTGGAACCTCCCAATTGTTAAAAAAATTGCCATAAACATAAAAAGTTTTGGAATATTCCCAAAAAAGCGAAAATCTATCTTATGAGTTTTCTATAAACATAAAAAGTTTTTGGAATAATCCCAAAAAGGCGAAAATGCATCCAAAAAACTACCACTTCCCGTTGGTGGGTTTCAGTCAAAATTCACTGGAAACTCCCAATTACTTTAAAAGTTGCCATAAGCATGAAACGGTTTTGGAATATTCCCAAAAAAGCGAAAATCCATCCAATAAACTACGAGTTCCAGTTGGTGGGTTTCAGTCAAAATTCACTGGAACTGCCCACTTGTTTAAAAAGTTGCCATGAACATGAAAAGTTTTTGGAATATTCCCAAAAAAACGATACAAAGAACGATACAATAAACTACAAATTCCGGTTAGTGGGTTTCAGTCAAAATTCACTGGAACCACCCATTTGTTTAAAAACTTGCCCAAAACTAAAATTGTCCCACTAACTCTATCGAAAGCTTTTTCAAAATTAATGAAATTTATTTAAGGTTGTTTTAATAAGTACTTACTGGTATTTGTTTATTTATTTTATTATTTTTTTATCGCCTGACTAGTTTCGGTTATTAAAAAAACATCTTCAGAGGCACTACACTTTCAGGATCATACTTTCGACATACAACAAACTTTAATACAAACATAAAAAGTTTCTTGAATATTCCCAAAATAGCGAAAATCCATCCAATAAACTTCTACTTCCAGTTGGTGGGTTTCAGTAAAAATTCACTATAACCTCCCATTTATTAAAAAAGTTGCCATAAACAAAAAAGTTTTTGGCATATTCCAAAAAAAAGGCGAAAATCCATCCATCCAACTACCACTTCCGGTCGGTGAACTTCAGTGACAATGCACTGGAACCTCCCAATTGTTTAAAAAATTGGCATAAACATAAAACGTTTTTGTAATATTTCCAAAAAAGCTAAAATCCATCCAATAAACTATCACTTCCCATTGGTGGGTTTTAGTCAAAATTCACTGGAAACTCCCAATTGTTTAAAAAATTACCTTACACATAAAAAGTTTTTAAAATATTCCCAAAAAAGCGATAATTCATCCAATAAACTACGAGTTCCGGTTGGTGGATTTCAGTCACAATTCAGTGGAACCACCCAATTGTTTAAAAACTAGCCCAAAACTAAGATTTAACTCTACCGAATAACCAACTAACTAACTCTATCGAATGCTTTTTCAAAATTAATAAAATTTATTTAAGGTTGTTTTAATAAGTACTTACTGGTATTTGTTTATTTTTTTTAATTATTTTTTTTATCGTCTGACTAGTTTCAGTTATAAAAAAAACATCTTCAGAGGCACTACACTTTCACAATCATACTTTTGACATAAACAAACTTTAATGCAAACATAAAAAGTTTTTAGAATATTCCCAAAAAGCGAACATCCATCCAATAAACTACCACTTCCGGTTGGATGGATTTCAGTCAAAACTCACTGGAACATCTCAATTATTTAAAAAGTTTCCCAAAAATAAGATTTTCCTGCTAACTCTACCGAATGCTTTTTTTCAAAATCAATGAAGTTTATTAAGTTTAAGGTTTTATCCATTAATGACCAAACTCAATTAACATTTAAACCTCTTTATATATATTTTTTAAATAATCCATGTAACACATAAAACAACAAAAACAATTAACTAAAATTTCAAATTAGACATCTATATCTTTCAAATTTCAAATTACAATTATTCAAATAAATTCAGGATACATACACATTACATACATAAGTAAACAATTCTATATATATATATATACATATAAAATAACTAAAACACTTATTTCAGAATTGATTTTACTTTCTATCACCAAAATTAATACCCCAAAATTAATAATTATTAATAATAATTTTATTAATAAAAATAATAATTTTCAGACATTTCAATTCTTCCACAATAACAAATTACATAAATACTAAAACATTTATGCACACTACAGCATTAAACACAACAAAAATACTATTATAATTAATATTTAAACATTTTTCTAACAAACGTAACTAATTTGTAATTAACCTAATTTATTGAATTGTTCGTAGATATGCCTCTGAAGATAGTTTTTTACAAACCAAAACTAATTAGGCGATAAAAGTAAATAATAAAATAAATAAAAATAAATACCAGTACGTACATATTAAAACAACCTTAAATGACATTTATGTTAAAGGTTTTCTGTCATTCTACTGTGTTTTCTATTATTATTCGTAATGTACATATGTTGTCAATGCATGCGTTTCTTGGTTGGAATCCTGCTTTGTTGTTCTTTAGTTCTTCATTCTTTCTAGTAAATTTCTTGTGAGTACCTTACTTGATGTGCTTAGTAGTGTTATCCCTCTCCATTTTTCACATTTTGTTCAGTCACCTTTTTTGGGCAGTGTAATTACAATTCCTTCATTCCATTCATTTGGTAGTGGATCCTCTTTCCACATCTTGTTGAGTAGTTTGTGCATCTTGTTATTTGCTGTTTCTCGTCCCTCTTTCCACGCTTCTGCTGGTATCCCATCTACTCCTGCTGATTTCCTTGTTCGTTATTTGTCTCTCATTTATTAGGATGCATAATCTTGGTTTTGTTCCTTCTGTATCATTTGTTTTGTATATTTCTTCGAAAAAGTTTGCCCACCTTTCGCTTTATTCTTTTTTTGTTAGTTTTTCGTTAGTATTTTATTGCCTTTTTCATTTCTGATGTGCTTAGCTATTTTTGTTTTTACGAAATTGGGTAGTCTTTGTCGACTAGTAAGGTTGAAGTAGGGTTATGTAAAGGGGAAGCTGAAGTAAGGCACTAAAAGTAGAACTCCTTTAAAGGAGTTCTAAAACTTCTTTAAAATTGAATTTTTCTTTTTCTTTTTCGCAAAAAGGTGTTTGTTACCTCGTAAAGTATTTTCGTGATATTTTTACTTGCTGTATCCTCCGCTTGAGTTAGTATGTGCTCCGTTTGCTTCCTTCTATCCTCTCTTGCACTTCTCTTTACTTCCTTATGTTTTCCCTTGTATTTGTTTTCTAGTCTATATTTGTTTTCTAGATTTCCCTAGATAATATTCTCTGTAAAATTTTCCTTCTGTCTTCTATTTGATCCCATGTTTCCTGTCTCATCCAGCTTTTGTGGTTTCTGGTTTTTACGATCAACAGAAGTACTTGTTTTTATTATGCAAAACACTTAATGGTATTTTACTATTTGACTTTTTTTTAAATTTTACTATTAGAGGTAATGGCATATTTTAATTTCAACTTTTATCGCTTTTGCAAAATTTTCTGGCTTATGAGGGTCTAGTGTTAATCCTATTGTTTCTATGGATGTTTCTTTTATTGGTTTTATGTAGTTTCCCCATAATTGTTCTATGTTTACCTCTATGACGCGTTTGTCATTTATTTTTTTTATTAGCCTTTTTTCGAACTCTCTCCATCCTTTTCTTTTTCTGACCACTGGACATCGTATGTCTCTCTTCTTTTATTTGATAGTTTAAGTGCTGCTAATTTTATTCTTATCTTCCTTTCTTCGCACTATTAGAAGTAATGGCAACATGTTTTAAATTTAACTTTCTTATCGCTTTTGCTAAATTTTCGTTCTTATGTGGGTCTGTTATTTATGCAGTGGGCAATGTTGCCATCAAATTGACTATTTATTGATTACAGAATAGCAATAATTTAATTATTTTTATATATGAATGAGGCAATGTTGTTAGAAATCTGACATAATAATTTTTTCACTGTCAGATCATTTTTGTTGGTGTTCATGTGTAAAACTTTATAAAATGAAACCACAGCTTTCTTAATTAAAAATAAAAATGGTACAGAGTTTATGTAATTGATTATCTTTGACTTTATTTGCGTTATTAAATATCTAAGAATTACACATGAATATCGTCGACAAATGCAAATCCTTACATCATTAAATATCTTGGACATTTATAAATCCTTACGTGATCAAAAAGTTCAAGAAACTGTAATAGTCTACCGATTAATAACAAAACACAAAAATAGTTTTGCGAGTCGCAGTTCGCTCTTTTTTGTGCAGCGCCAACTTTTTATTTTTCCTCATTAGAGCTCGGTGGAAAATCGCTTCCAGGTGATTCCGGTGGCGCCGTACAAGTGAAAATTACTTTCACGTACGGCCGTAATGGAAGGGACTTGTATTACTTAATTGTACACGGTTACGTGTTGTTAGGAAACGTGAAAAATGTGTACACATTCTAATGCATTTCAATGATAGCAAAGTGCACACTGATGTTTACTGCTGTAAGTTTGCTTGTCTGCTTGTAAATATGAATACCGCATTATTCCTCGAGGTTGAAGATTTTTTGCTTCTTAAAAAAAAAAAATGAAGCAAAAATGTAATAGCCCGAGGTTGATCAATTTGTTCAACTGGTATGAAGCTAAAATATTGCGCATCAAGGTTGAAGAATTTATTTCATCAGAAGGTACAAGTAAAAAAGGTTGTGCCTTTTGAGGACTATTTTTTTCTTAAAAAAATGGTATATAGCAACAATTAAATGAAAGAGATTACCTTTCATTTAATTGCAGTTCGAACTAAAATTTATTTTTGTGATATTTCTTATATTAAGGTTAATTAATTCTATAATTTAAGTAAGATTAAGGACGCACAATTATTACTTAAACGATAAAATTGATTTATTTTTATATAATTTATCAAAGTGTTGTTCATTTTCCCCCAGATTTTCAAAGGTTACAATTAAAGTTTTAATACGAAGAGAAGCTTACTTAGATGAATCAAACTTTTCACTCTGAAGCAATTGATGAATTTGCAAGAGAAACGAAAACTTGATAACAATTTTCAATGGGATTTAAAGGGTATAGAGATTTACAATTATTTCAGTAGATGCTATTAGTAAATAGTTACAAAATTAAATATTTATGTTAAAATTGGACGGACTCTAATTAGTCCGCAGACGTATTAAAACTGTCTGCTCTTGAAGTCTTCACTAATTGCTCTGCAGACATGTTGAAACTGTGGGTTCTTGCAGTTTTCACTAATTACTCTGCAGACATATTGAAACTGCCAGTTCTTGCAGTCTTTAGTTATTGTTCTGCAGATATTGAAACTGCGGGTTCTTGCAGTTTTCACTAATTACTTTACAGACATATTGAAACTGCCTATACTTCCAGTCTTCGCTAATTGCCCTGCAGACATATTGAAACTGTCGGTCCTTAAAGCCATCAGGAACACTGCCGAGGACCAAATCGAGCCGAATTCCTTCCCATAATTAAGTGACGAACGCGGCTATGCCACATTAACGCCGAGACTCCCTCGGGATCGAACTCTTCCTTTTTTTCCTCCAGGAGGGCACCGAGGCCTGGGAAACGGGTCGCAGCCTCGCCAGATGTGTTCCCTCCTCTCCTGCCCGATAAATTAATCCCGAACTTTCCGGCTCCCGCGGGAACGCCGCTCCCGTCGTCAATCAGAGCCCCTGACATTTGCGCGTTCCCGAAAAGCTACCGGGAGGGCCCACGCGAATTCCCGCGAACCAGGGCGCCCCCCACCCTCCAGGAAGCGCCGCGACGCCCACGCACACTCGGACACAGGACTATTAATACCGCTCGGCCGGCGTCTGCTCCTCCTCCTGTTTTACGGGATGTGGTCGATTTCGGAGTTCGGACGACATCTTTACCTGACAGTATTAGAAATCGCAATATGTAATCTAATGCTGCCCGGTAAGATGTGAACAGTACTCCCGAAGGAAGAGGCAGTGCCGAGGTGTCGAGATGACCGGCAAGGCGTAGGAACACTGCAGTTTATGGCGTGTGCGGACGGTGAGCGAATTCTTAATGGCCCCAAAGGTGGGTGTACCCCCACACCAGTTCTTGCAGTGTCTGGAGGCGTTGGTATATTTATTTCCTCGGGATGTTGATATGTGGGGAACGCTGCCGATTATTCATAATTACGCTGAAGAATTTCTACAATCACTTATTGCCTACGTAGTACGTAGACATTTATAGTCCTCTTCTTCTTATCTTCTTCTCTTTCTTCGACGTCTTCGTTCTAGCATTCTTCTCTTGTTTCGTCGTCTTCTTTGTCTTTGTAGCATTCTTCTTTTTTTTTCTTCGTCATCTTCTTTGTAGCATTCTTCTCATTTGCTTCGTCGTCAAATTTGTAGCATTCTCCTTCCTTTCTTCGTCGTCGCCCTTGTAATATTCTTCTTCTTATTTTCTTCTTATAGCGTCGTTATAGCGTTCTTATTCGTCGTCTTTATAGCACACTTCTGTTTTTCTTCGTTGCCTTGTTTGTAATATAATTGCCTTGTAATATCCTTCTTCTTATTTTCTTCGTCGTCTCCTTCATGTAGTATGAGATTATGTATACAGAATTATTGTCATCAAAAAAGTTATACACTAAAATTTGTCTTCGTAAGATTTGTGTGAAATTTGTCTTGGTAAAGATTTGCCTTGATAAAAAAATCACAATAACTAACATTACAACCAATGCACTCAAAAATTACGTAGAATCATATCAACAGAATAGAAAGGCTGTGAATATTGTAAATTTTTCAGCGCAGCTCAAAATCATTTTTTTAAATGTTCTTTTTAATATTCATCGAAATATTGTCGAACAATTTAAGCCATATTTGAAAAACTGTGGAAATGGAATTACGGATATGTGAATTAAAAATAAATTAATTTCTCGCAATTTACGATCGCACGACGACTTTTTTAAAATCACATGTAGAAAATTTGAGCTTCGTTTATTTGGTAACCAAATGGCTTTTTGCTATACCGTAGATGAAATTTGCATACCTTACCGAAATAAGTTATGAAAAAAGTAATTTATTATATTTATTTGAAAACACTTGGTTTTCGTCCATTTACGTCGTTTACAATGATGTAAAGGTGGCATTTTCAGAACAGCGCACGGAAAACTTGTCCCAATCTCCGATTTTTTCCGAGCGCTGAATAAAAAAAAATTGGAGTGGTTATAAAAATATGTACAATAAAAAAGTATTTAAAAAAACAATTAAATAACACTTCAAATTAGACATATATCAAATTTTAAAATTACACATGTAGAACGCATGCCTCTGATGATGGTTATATATAACCAAAATTAGTCAGGCTAAATAAAATAAATAAATCTTTTTTTTTGCCAGTAAGTACTAAATAATAATATAACAACCTTAAATAAAAAGTATCGTTCATTACTCGTCCAGAAATTGATTTTTCCGTGCTTGCATGCTTACCGTGTATGGCTTTGCCTCATACGAGAATTTGTCAAATCAAATCAATCTTTATTATGCGTTTGCAGTACATAATAGCACAGATGCATTTGTCATACAATAATTTGTCACAGATGCATTTGTCACGCGCGCAATATCGAAAAAATCCGTATTTCCAGACTCCTAAAGATACTATTCATTAGTTTTCAAGACAGAATCAAAGAGTCGAGTCTCCGATTCAGGGGTTGGGGGGTTGTTATGGGATTTAGTTGTGGGATTGTTATGAGCTGGTTTTGGGGATTGTTATAGGGTTTGTAAATTTTGTTAATTAGTTTTAAGCTTAAATGAAACCGGAAGTTGTCGGGAGTTTTGGCAGCAAAGTTCTGTTGTTGTCCTTGTTAAATGAAATTGTTAATTGTTATAATGTTATATTGTTACATTGATTTTTATGTTGTAATACTAGGCTAGTTACGTTATCTTTTTATAAAAAAGATCTTTGTTTGTAGGTAAAATTTAAGATTGTGATTGAGAACAAAATTTGTACTTCAAAGATATTATTTAATAAACTTACTTTGACTTTTGAATCAAAGAGTCAGTTTGGAAATCATAATTGTATGTATCACTGTATCTGTATCACAATCTGTATACAGCAACGTGAACAAATATATATTATTATTATTAGATCTCCTATTTTGAATAGCAGCCAGCATATTGAAATACTTATTTTTTATTTTCTTGCATTTCCATTTTAATGTGGTGTTTAACAGCTTTAGAGATTTTTAGGACGTCAATATGATGTAAGAAATTTAGTTTAATGTATAGGTATATAAAATTTTATCAATAGACGTTCTGCAATTTGATGTATACGTACTTCAGTATAATGAAAAAAAAAGGTGTAATAGAGAAATTTTACTTCCTGCAGTTGTTTAGTTTAACGAAGAAATTTGGTTTAAAACATGTTCTTTAATTTTATGTACCTATACGTAGTTTGGATTCAGGAAAAAAAATTGTACAATTGAGAAATTTTATTCAATGCAGTAATTTGGTGCAGTGTAATAATTTTGGCAATTTTCAAAGGTCCAAGACAAGTATAATGAAAAGAAAATGGTGTAATAGAGAAATTTGACTTAATGCAGAGTTGTTTAGTTTAATGTATAAATTTTGTTTAAAAGATATTCTTTAATTTTATGTACCTATACGTAATTTGGGTTCAGGAAAATAATTGGTTCAATCGAGAAATTTTATTCAGTGCAGTAATTTGGTACAATGTAGAAATTTTTGGCAATTTACAAACGTCAAAGACATGAATAATAAAAAAAATATTGGTGTAATGGAAAAATTTGAAATGGAGTTATTTAGTTTAATGTAAAAATTTTGTTTAAAAGATGTTCTTTAATTTTATGTACTTATACGTAACTTGGATTCAGGAAAAAAATGGTTCGATTGAGAAATTTTATTCAATGCAGTAATTTGGTGCCATGAGAAATTTTGGCAATTTACAAAGGTCAAAGACATGTATAATGAAAAAATTTGGTGTAATGGAGAAATTTGCCGTAATGCAGTCATTTTGTTTAAAAGATATTCTTTAATGTACCTATAAGTAATTTGGATTCAGGAAATAATTTGGTACAATTGAGAAATTTTATTCAATGCAGTAATTTGGTACAATGTAGACATTTTGGCAATTTTCAAATTACGTAATTTGGATTCAGGAAAAAAAATGTTCGATTGAGAAATTACGATTGACAAATTAAAACATATGCAAATATATTTAATTGTTTTCACGTAAAATGCAACTTAATGACTTTGACCTCTAAACGGATGATGTAAATCATAAACAGATATCTATGAATAATATCGAAAATGATTTTTTTTCGAAAATTTTAGTATATTTGTTACACAAGTTTTTATATTTTATTTGCTGAATTTTCCTGACTTGTGTATACGTTTTATAATGTGAAACACCAATATAGATTTATTTATGGTTAAAATTAAATATTTCTAGGGATGACCTAGATTTATTTAATGCTGAAATTTGATGTATACAACTGTACATTTTTTTTTGTAAAATTGTGTACAAATGCATAAAATTTGGCATTTTACAGAGGAAAAATGACCGAAAAAATCAAAATAACAGCCAGTTTTTTTTAAATAGGCATACATCAATGAAAATATAAAAAAATATCAAGGTATCAAAATTTCGTCATTCGGCAAACCGAACGTCATGTGACGAAAACAGGTCTTCTAAATATAATCATAAACATGTATATAAAACATTTGAAATTATAACAAATTTATTTTTAAAATTTCGGAAGTTTGTTACACAAGTTTATTATTATTAATTATTATTATTATATTATGAAAATTAAATATTTCTTGATTTAAAAATGAAAAGTTGCATATATCGGCATATCTACTGAAATTATTATTAAGTTATAAAAAACTTATTGTTAATAAATAATTCATTGCCTATGCTAAATCAATATGCACGAATTATTATTTCATAACAAGTAAATTCATAAACATGCACGTGTGAAGGCCATGCCATAATACGGATGTAATTAATAAGGCAACTATTAGGTTGAAATCTTGTGCTTTAAATAAAATCCAACAATGCCCAGAGTGAAGGTATCTCTAATTGGCGATTACGATAGTAATAATAAAACTTACAAAATAAAACCATTTTACTCCCAACTGTTTACTAGTATTTAATAGTGGCTGCTATTTTAAATATTTTAATTTTTTTATATATCGTTATAAATTAAGGATCTTGAATCATTCAAAACCATATAGAACTATGGTTTAGATTGTTTCAAGATTCTTGGTTCTTTTTGGTTTCGGAAGAATGGTTAATTCCAGAACTGTCAAAATTGCAGCCACTATCTAATCAGTTTATAAATGTAGCATTTTGCATGCTCTAACAAAATTGTAACTTGACTAGTTCTGAAATTAATCATTTTTCCCAGACCAAGAAGAACCAAGAATCTTGAATCATTCAAAACCATACACAACTTTGGTTTTCAATGCTTCAAGATTCTTGGTTCTTCTTGGTCTCCGAAAAATGGTTAAATTTAGAACTAGTCAACATTGCAGCCACTATCTAATCAGTTTAAAAATGAAGAACTTTGCATGCTCTAATACAATTGTAACTCGACAAGTTCTGAAATTAATCATTTTTCCCAGACCAAGAAGAACCAAGAATCTTGAATCATTCAAAACTATACACAACTTTGGTTTTTAATGATTCAAGATTTTGGTTTTTCTTGGTCTCCGAAGAATGGTTAATTTTAGAACTAGTCAAAATTGCAGCCACTATCTAATCAGTTTATAAATGTAGCACTTTGCATGCTCTAACAAAATTGTAACTTGATTAGTTCTGAAATTAATCATTTTTCGGAGACCAAGAAGAACCAAGAATCTTCAATCATTCAAAACCATTCACAACTTTGGTTTTGAATGTATCAAGATTCTTGGTTCTTCGTGGTCTTGGAAAAATGATTAATTTCAGCATTAGTCAAAATTGTAGCCACTATCTAATCAGTTTAAAAATGCAGCACTTTGCATGCTGTAATAAAATTGTAACTTCACTAGTTCTGAAATTAATCACTTTTCCCAGACCAAGAATCTTGAATCATTCAAAACCATACACAACTTTGGTTTTGAATGTTTCAAGATTCTTGGTTCTTCTTGGTCTTGGAAAAATGATTAATTTCAGCACTAGCCAAAATTGCAGCCACTATTTAATTAGTTCAAAAATGCAGCACTTTGCATGCTGTAATAAAACTGTAACTTGACCAGTTCTGAAATTAATCATTTTTCCAAGATCAAGAAGAACCAAGAATCTTGAATCATACACAACTTTGGTTTTGAATGTTTCAAGATTCTTGGTTCTTCTTGGTCTTGGAAAAAAGTTTAAATAAAGAACTAGTCAAAATTGCAGCCACTATCTAATCAGTGTAAAATGCAGCATTTTGCATTCAGTAACAAAATTGTAGCTTTTTCTAATTTTTCGTTTATTGTATAACTCTTTATAATTATTTGTCTTGAATTTTTTTAATGAAATCGGCTGAATCTGTCGAAATGTAATTGAACAGACTTTCCACTACTTTGTTAATTAGCATTTACCACTTTTTGTATCTATTGAATTCGATTCTTTTTTTAAATCTGCATCTGCATAAATTGCTTAGCGCCACTCCAGATTTATACTGATTGGAAAATTGCATGGAGATCAATTAAAAATAATTGTCGCAAATAATTAGGTTTAATTAAACAAATTGCCGTGTGACGTAGATCTGCAACAAAAACAGGAGCTATTCATGTATTATCAATTAATAGTAATAACACTAATAAATAATTAATAAAAAATAATATCTTCCTCTTATAGCGGTATAATAAAAAAAATATTGCACACTAGTGAGCGTAGGCTATTTCCCGACATTTTTTTTGAAATATATTATAATTTGTTGTATTCATTGTACTTCCTTAATGTTTGAAAAAAAATATATTCTGTTTGGCGACTGGTTCAATCTTTATTAGATCATCTTCAGGCTAAACTACAATCAAGAAGTACTACATGCCAATACTACATTTTCCACGTAGTAGAGGTCGAAATTATCCTGGTGATTAAATACTAGTATTACATAAGAATATACAATTTTTCAAACATTAAGGAAGTACAACGAATACAACCAAATAATAATAACCTTCACCTTAATATAAGGATCAACCATAATATTAAAAATAGATATAACATATACAAAATAATTAATAAAAAATTAATAATATTCGTATAGCTTCTTCACTTTCATTTCACATCAAACTATTGGTAATAATAATCTTGCTCAACATTGATGCCATTCCAATTACTGTCGCTATTTAAATGTTGTACTTAACCTACTTTAAAATAATCGATAGATTAAAAAATTATAACCAATATTTTCACCTGATGACCTATTGATGATACATTTTTATCATTCTCATGCATACTTAACTAGATATTTTAGTATTTATTAGTCTAGAATCACCCACGAGCTGAGAGCATTAATGACAATGATAAATGAATTGAAATTACGAGTCAGAGATTTGATTGCTCAAATACGCAGTCAATTAATTACGCACTGTGCGCACACTAATTCATTTAGCGAACGAATCAGTAAGTGGTTTCATGTGATAATTAATGCAGGAATAATCAAATTATGTTGTTGAACGCGTTGCTTGATTAAATTGATTAATACGTAATTATACTAAATGAAAAATCCTATGTATGATAGCAATATAATCTATTATCATCTTGATAAATAATAGACAAAATCTCGTTTCCTCTTTCCATTAAAATAATAATAATAATAATTTATTTGATTGATTAATTTTTTGATAATATTAAAAAAATAACAAATCATAATAAGAAAGAATAAATAATCTCGAATAAGAAAATAATCTTTTTGAAAAAGTATCTATTCGAAAAAAACAAATCAATAGTAACATTTTAACAAATATTTCAACTCTTTCAGTTGTAAATAGAATAACAATGAACATATTTTTAATAATAAAGAATTTTAAAAAAAATATTATAATATGTAGTTTAAAAAAAATATGTGGCCAAGTCGACAAGGCTATATATTTTTTTAAACTTGGTCTGTCGTCTTTTTAACCAATTATCGATTCAAATAAACAAATCAACATTAACATTTAAAAAAAACATTAATTGGTTCACTTGTAATTTGAGAAGGATATAATTCTTCTTAAAATAAAGAAAGAATGAAAAATGTAAACTAACAGAAATTACAATATTTGTTGACTTGGCCAAACATTTTTTGAGTCATTTTCAACAAATGAATATTTACATATTTACAAATTTGAATTGTTTTATGTTTCACTTGTAATTATAACTAAAGAAATAAATAATTTCTATAAAACAGAAAGAATAAAACAATTTAAAATAATAGCAATTAAAAACACAAATCAATAATAATATTGTTATAAATTTGGATTGTTTCTCTTGTAATTAGAATAAAAAAGTATACAATTTTTATAATAGTGAGACGATATTTTTATTAGACTATTGGCACTTTGCCTTAATAATATTGATTGTTTTCTTTAATAATCAATAATCAATTCTTACTTTCTAATAAAACAAATGCCATAGAAAAAACAGGCTCGTAATTTTAACAAATTTGAATTACATATTTCACTTTGTACTAACAATTAATGTCCGGCAATTATACTTTTCGTACCAAAATTGTTTCAAAAGTGCTGTATTGCAATTTTAGTTTAATTATTAAACAAACGTTTTTGGTAGTAAAATGTAATTTTATTACATTTTAAATTAAATTATATAATTTTATATAAATTAAATTTTATAATAAGAGCAGAAATTATAATTTGAAATGATTTTATCAGGCAGAGATTTTATCATTTTATCAAACTTTTACCAAGTTTATAGCAGAGTTTTGTTGCTCGTGTAAAAATAACAATAACATTTAGTTTATACGCATTTAAATCCTGCACGTGGAAAAATCCTGGTAATAAACGTTTGTTTGATATCTAAAGAATGCAGATCCTTTTGCGTTATAATGAAAATAAGTACAAAATAAAAACTACTGCCAGATGTGTTCCCCACTATCGTCGACTTATTTACCCTAAATTGGCAATTTTTTACTGTAGAACTGTACTGTGGTAATAAATACTCTAAATTAAAGAGTAACACCAACAGTAACACCAAACAGTAACACCAAATATGTTTCACAGGTGTTGTAGTTCAACTTTGTCTTAATTGAATAAAAAAAAAACATTTTTGATAGTAAACTGTCCGGCAATTAAAGTTTCGATAGTAAAATGTCCAGTAATTCAAGTTTTGGTATTTTGTTTTAATGCCATTAAAAAAAATTGTAGTAAAATAACTATTTTTTTAATGCCATTAAAACAAAAGTGGTAGTAAAACCAATCCAAAGGGCTGTGGTATAATTTTGTTTTAATTAATCAAAAAAATCCATTTTTTATAGTAAAATGTCCGGTAATTAATTATTTCAAAAGTGCTGTACTTCAATTTTGTTTCAATTATTAAAAAGAAAACATCTTTGGTGCTCACATTATAATCATTTACTATACAGTTTTTCGTCTTAAAAAATACTACCCACATACTAGAAATAAATTGCTTTTCTACAATTCCTATTGTGGTTAAAATTTCGATGAAAATACTTCATGGAAAATCAAAATGTGCAAATTTAATTGGTAATAATTACCTACTGGAAAATTACAACATAAATTATTGGATACATTAATGTTAAAAATGTATGTAATTGTCAAGTTATTCGTTTTATAGGAGGATTAATTAATCATATACCTTTGACTTACTATTTTTTAAATATTTCAAAAATATTTAATATAATTAATGAAAAAATTAATTAATTTTATTTAAAAAAAATAATTAAATTCCTTTCTTAAAAAACTTGCAATGCTTGATAATAAATCCTGAACCTAATAGAATATCGGAATTTGTCACACATTTTTTTGGGTTATTTTTCGTAAGCGAGAAAGTGTTTACGCAAACTTTGCGCTTGTTGTCAATAGCAACGCGCGACAAAGTGACAGTCCTCGGAAAACCTTCAGTTTGGACTCTTCAGTTTCACACGCAATGAAATGCAGTTATGAAATACAGTTTTGAAATGATATGCTCTACATGACGATGAAGAATTGTACGGCAATAATTAACGAAGGACGAGGCATACAACTACCGCAGGGCTCAAAAATATAACTCGTTTCGTTGGCACTTTGGCGTGGATTATAACGTACACGAAAACTTGCGAAATATATTATGGCAGGCATAATTGGCAAAGGCAAAGGGCGTTGACTTTCTGGCGTACATCTGAATACGTGTACAACATCCATGTACAAGTACATGCATTCTTCAAGTTACGTCTATCATAAATTTCCTCGCAATCTTACATTCAGCAATGGCATAAAACATTCCAGGAATTGTAATTATAATAAAACGGTAATTATATTTATGCTCAGATTATGTCGGTTTCGGTGAATATGAATGTTTTGGCTTTTTATAAAAAATAAATTTATATTAAAGAAAATTGTAAAAAAACAGCAATTTTGTAATAAATTTATTAAATACAATAAATGCACAAATAAAAATTAATAGATGGGCACTCTGTAATTATCCACTGAATTGATCCATTAGCAATAGAAATAATTACTTTTTGCACACTGTAATTATCCACTGAATTTATCCATTAGCAATAGAAATAATTACCTTTT
Organism: Othius punctulatus; assembly: GCA_951805005.1. NCBI lineage: Eukaryota > Metazoa > Arthropoda > Insecta > Coleoptera > Staphylinidae > Othius > Othius punctulatus. The sequence goes on from OX638141.1 coordinate 18,712,808, forward strand.
AAGTCATTATGTTTCTTGAATGAATTTTCTGAAAACTTTTGAGCTCGTAACAAAAGTGACATACTCAATTTGTACATTTACTTATCCCACAGTATTTTACTTCTATCATTATATATCAATTTCTACATTTACTTATCCCACAGTATTCTATTTCTATCATTACATATTTATGCTCAGATTATGTCGGTTTCGGTGAATAAGAATGTTTTGGCTTTTTATAAAGAAGAAATTTATATTAAGGTAAATTGAAAAAAAAAATAGCAATTTTGTTATAAATTTATAAAATACAATAAATGCACAAATAAAAATTAATAGATGGGCACACTGTAATTATCCACTGAATTGATCCATTTGTAATAGAAATAATTACTTTTTGCACACAGTAATTATCCACTGAATTGATCCATTAGCAATAGACATAATTACTTTTTAAGTCATTATGTTTTTTGAATGAATTTTCTGAAATATTTTGAGCTCGTAGCAAAAGTGACATACTCAACTTTTACATTTACTAATACCACAGTATTTTACTTCTATTATTACATATCAATTTCTATATTTACTTATCCCACATAATTATGTTTTTTGAATGAATTTTCTGAAATCTTTTGAGCTCGTTGCAAAAGTGACATACTCAATTTCTACATTTACTTATCCCACAGTATTCTATTTCTATCATTTCATATCAATTTCTACATTTACTTATCCCATAGTATTCTATTTCTATCATTATTCTTTTTGTACGCCCATTAATCAACACAAATAAATTCGTGTTATTGTTTCGTGTTAATTTTCATGTTAATTCGTGTGTTGTTTGTTAATTTCCCCTTACTGATCACTGTTTTATTAGTTTTAGTTAAAATTTAACAATTTAACAAGTCCCTGCTCGCGCGCCAATTGCAACAATTTAACAAGTCCCTGCTCGGGCGCCAATCGTAACAATTTAACAAGTCCCTGCTCGGGCGCCAATCGTAACAATTTAACAAGTCCCTGCTCGGGCGCCAATTGTAACAATTTAACAAGTCCCTGCTCGGGCGCCAATTGTAACAATATAACAAGTCCCTTTTCGGGCGCCAATTGTAACGCCCCCCCCCCCTCCAAGCGACGGTTATGCAAAACGGCGAAAAGACCGATTAGATCGATAGCCGAATAAAGATCGATTGATCTACTACTACTATACTACTACTGTTTGGTAACTTTGATAAGTTAATTAATTACAATATGTAAGCAGCCAATAATAAAGTTATTCTGAAATAATGAAAATATTTGAATAATTTATGAGTGGACATTCTGAAATTACAGAATAAATAATGCTTTAATAATTTTCGACTTACAGGAATTCATTGGATACATTTTTGCTACACAAAAACTTGTAATTGTTATGTGGTTATTTTTTTGTTTGTTTGCCCTACTTGCTCTATTTGCATTTGTATGTAATGAATACCAATGTCGCATGATGGGAAGTAATTGCAGGGTAAAGTAAGCGTGCATCGCGTGCTCAAATTCTTTCGCCGCTCAAGTTTTCTCTTCATCAGATTTTAATGGGAGAGGATGGGCGAAATTTTAATGTGTGCATGTGCCCAGAGCACCGTTATCCACGCACATGTGACTTCATTCTCATCATCTCCGCGTATTTACTGTGCTTCATAAATTGCGTAGGTAAATACGTTCACATGTCAAGCATGTGCAAATATTACGTGATATCTTGTTTATTGTTATATCAGACAAACTTCTGCAAACACCATCTATATTTATCTGTAAGAATGAATGAAAAACTATACAGTTAAATTTTAAATAATTATAAATAAAAACTAGGAAACGAAAACTTAATTAAACAACTGGTAAATGGATAAAACCTTATAACTAAAACAATTTTGTTTGGAGTCGTATGTAAAAAAAAGAATAGATGTAAAACAATCGAAACAGGTCATGTTGAAGTGTTTTTACGACAATTTAATTTGATGATCATTTATTTAAATCGTATTTATTGAAATCTATAAGTTTAGTCTTTCACAAGTTTTAAGTTAATAAGTTCGTGTTAATTTTTCGTGTTAATTGTTTGTTAATTTCCCCTTACTGCTCACTATCTTAATTAGTTAAAATTAAAATTTAACCATTTAGCAAGTCCCTGCTCGGGCGCCAATCGTAACGTCCCCCTCATCGTCGGCATACATCGTCTTTATTACTTTCTTTGGAAATAACATCCACTTAATGGCAATATAATACACTCACTCTAATGGAGTTACAATACCTCCAATGTAACATAATATTACAATGTAGGGCACATGTTAATAAATTTATTATCTTCAACAGTTTTAAGTCAGTACAAATTTATATTTTTACATTTTTTGTTATTCTAAAATTTGCCACCAATTTTGTTCTAAACTTTGCCACCAATTTTGTTGTAAAATTTGCCACCGATTATGTGATAAAATTTGCCACTAATTTTATTATAAAATTTGCCACCAATTTTGATCCAAAATTTGCCACCGATTATGATCCAAAATTTGTAAATTTGTAATATTTCAATGTAGGGCACTTGTTAATAAATTTATTATCTTCAAGAGTTTTAAGTCAGTACAAATTTATATTTTTACATTTTTTGTTATTCTAAAATTTGCCACCGATTATGTGATAAAATTTGCCACTAATTTTGTTATAAAATTTGCCACCAATTTTGATCCAAAATTTGCCACCGATTATGATCCAAAATTTGTAAATTTGTAATATTACAATGTAAGGCACATGTTAATAGATTTATTATCTTCAAGAGTTTTAAAGTCAGTACAAATTTATATTTTTACATTGTTTGTTATTCTCAAATTTTCCATCAATTTTGATCCAAAATTTGCCACCGATTATGTGATAAAATTTGCCACTAATTTTGTTATAAAATTTGCCACCAATTTTGATCCAAAATTTGCCACCAATTTTGATCCAAAATTTGCCACCGATTATGATCCAAAAATTTTAAATTTGTAATATTACAATGTAAGGCCTTTTAATAAATTTATTATCTTCAAGACTTTTAAGTTAGTACAAATTTATATTTTTACATTTTTCGTTATTCTCAAATTTGCTACCAATTTTGATCCAAAATTTGCCACCGATTATGTGATAAAATTTGCCACCAATTTGGATCCAAAATTTGCCACCGATTATGATCCAAAATTTGTAAATTTGTAATATTACAATGTAGGGCATATGTTAATAAATGAATTATCTTCAAGAGTTTTAAGTCTCTACAAATTTATATTTTTACATTTTTCGTTATTCTAAAATTTGCCACCGATTATGTGATCAAATTTTCCACTAATTATGTGATAAGATTTGCCACCAATTTTGCTATAAAATTTGCCACCAATTTTGATCCAAAATTTGCCACAAATTTTGATCCAAAATTTGCCACCAATTTTGATCCAAAATTCACCACCGATAATGCCCTAAAATTTGCCACCAATTTTGATTCAAAATTTATCACCGATTATGTTCTAATATTTTCCACTAATTTTGTTCTGAAAGTAGGCACCAATTTAGATAAAAAAATTTGCACCGATTATGTTCTAAACTTTGTCACTAGTTTTATTCTAAAATTTGCCACCAATTTTGTTCTAAAATTTGCTACCAATTTTGTTCTAAAATTTTCCACGAGTTTTATTCTAAAATTTTTCACCAATTTTGTTCTAAAATTTGTCACCAATTTTATAACACAAAATGTCACCGACTGCAGACATTTTGTAATCGATATACATATTAAAAAAAAAAAGTATTTACGAGTAACACCTGTTATCGGAAATCGATATGGAGAAAGTAATGGTGCTGCCCCCACGTATTTCTCAATGGTTTTGTTAATTACTTACTTAATTAATATTTATGTTTAATTTATTCGGAAAGCCATACCTTCGATGTTACGTAAAATATGAGTCGTGTATGTCCAAGACACGGTTTGCTTCCAATGTTTGCCCATAAGCCATACACCCACATAAACACACATAATTCACGTTTTGTATGTTTTGTAGTCGCCTTTCTCTCATATTTCATTCAAATACTAAAATCGTGCAATATTCAAATTTGGTAGTAAATGTCACTTATAATATGTTATAAATTAACTATTTTTTTCATTATAAGTTATAATTAATTGAATTTTTCATTAGAAGTTAAAATTAACTATATTATTTTCATTGAATCTTTTAGTTCCCAATTTTGAAAAAAAAAAATAGTTGCCTATTTAAAAAGTGAAGAACCATAGAGAATGGATTTTAGGGACCTTATAATTCTCATTAGAAGTTAGAATGCTAATTTACTACGAAATAGAATAGCATAAAAATATTTATTGTGCCATTGAATGCTATTACATTTTACACGTGTCAATGAATTACAAAAAAATACATAAATATATAATAATAGAATATTATTAAAGTCAAGCACTTTAAAAACGAATCCAAATCAAATATACGGGTGAGTTTTTTACAAATTATCTAAAACTGCCTTGAAAGTTGTGTAACATTGCATAATTGCAAAAACAGAAAATTGTGTGAAATTAATCAAAAGCCTGAATCACAAATTATATAGCAAAAAGTTTAAAAAATACGTTGTAATATTGTATTTTCATTGGACATTTTGGTCCAATTTTGAAAAAAAAATGTTATTGTTCTTTCAAAAACTGAAAACCGTAGAAAATGGTTTTTGAGACCTATATGAATCCTCAATTATAAACCCAAAATGTTGAAAAATGTTTTTTAATATTTTTTCTTCATTGGCCCTTCTAGTCTCCCCAATTTTGAAAACAGTAATTTCCCATTCAAAAATTGAAGAACCATTGAGAATGGTTTTAGAGACCTATTTGAATCCCTAATTATAAATCAGAAACATTGAAAAATACTTTTTAATGTCTTATTTTCATAGACCCTTGTAGTCTCCCCAATTTTGAACAAAAAAGGGTAATTTCCTATTTATAAACTGAAGAACCATAGACCCTTCCATAGACCATAGACATTTTCATTGAACCGTCTGCTATTAAGAATTTTTGTCTCTCCAATTTTGACAAAAATGTAATTTTTCATTGAAAAACTGAATAACCATACAGAATGGTTTTTGAGACCTATTTGAATCCCGAATCCCGAAAAAACAAAAAGCATACTTTTTAAATATTTTATTTTCATTGGCCCTTTAAGTCTCCCAATTTTGACAAAACATATAATTTCCCATTTAAAAACTGAAGAACCACAGATAATGGTTTTTGAGACCTTTTTAAATGCCCAGATATACTCGTATACCAAAAAGCTTCATAAATGCTTGTTAATATTTTATTTTCATTGACCCTTTTAGTCTCATGTATTTTGAAAAAAAGAGTGTATTTTCCAATTTAAAAGCTGAAGAACTATAAAGAATGGTTTTATTTGAATTTGAAGACTTATTTGAATTCGAAATTATAAACCAAAAAGCTTGAAAATACTTTTTAATACATATTTTATTTTCATTGAATCTTTTAGTTCCCCAATTTTGAAAAAAAATAGCTGCCTATTTAAAAACTGAAGAACCATAGAGAATGGATTTTAGAGACCTTATAATTGGGGATTAAATATAAACAAAAGGCTTTTAAAATACTTTTTAATATTTTATTTTCATTGATCCAAACTGAAGAACAATAAAGAATGGTTTTAAAGACTTATTTGAATTCGCAATTATAAACCCAAAAGCTTGAAAATACTTTTTAATACATATTTTATTTTCATTGAACCTTTTAGTTCCCCAATTTAAAAAAAAAAATAGTTTCCTATTTAAAAACTGAAGAGCCATAGAGAATGGATTTTAGAGACCTTATAATTGGGAATTAAATATAAACAAAAAGCTTTTAAAATACTTTAAAATATTTTATTTTCATTGATCCTTTTAGTCTCCTCAATTTTGAATGTAATTTCCTACTTAAAAACTTTAACTAATTTGAATACATTTATTATTGGTATTACACAAAATTGGTACTCACAAGACGGAATCAATTCAGTATATTTATTTTTTAATCTCCCTGGGTTATGTCTATTGCGCATATTAATTAATTATTATTAATATTTATTAATTAATGTAAATTATTGATGTATTTTCGTACAAAGATTTGCCCTTAAAATCTCAACAATTGTCGCGTAAAAATTTCAACGTTTATTTAACAAGTTGTTTTCGGCATTGCAGTTATACATATTTAAGCATTTCTATTTATAGAACGTTGAACAATGTGTACTATTATAGATTAGATTGGCACAGAAATCCGTATTATTTCGTTGAAATGCACGTTGCAGCTTATGTTATTATTAGCTTATGTTATTGTGCATGTAAGCAGCTAGTACAACTATTTTATATATAATATTCAAGTAAATATTATTTATTAATAATTATAAACAAACATTATACAAGAAAATATCTCGAATATCGCCAAAAGTGAAAAGAATTGAAGCTTATGCCCCAAAAATTGTTTGTGATGATTTTATTCATCTTTCATTGAACGGTGAAGAAATAGAACAGAAGTGAGTCACAAAAATATATGTTGCTTTTAAAAAATATGGAAATAAATCTGAAAATAATACAAAAAGAAATTATAATTACATAAATTAAAGAAGAATAAAATTGATAGAGAGCAAACATATGATTGTGATGCTAAAAACTTTTCAAACGTATACCTTTCTAACTTCAATTTCAAAAAGAGTAAAAAACGTAGAATCTACTTCAGACAATTTAAAAACAATTTCAGAAAACGTAAAATATATTCCAAAGAATGTAAAAAACAATTTGAGAAAAAAATACCTAAAATCCATTTGAGATTAAGTAGAAACAATTTTAGGAACAGCAGAATCAACTTCAGAGAAAGTAAAATTTCAAAAATAGTAACATCAAATTCAGAATGTTTATACAGTAGATGGCAAATTTTTACACCATGTATATATTTCTGCATATTATACCATTTTTTTGTCTTTTGTTTCTCATTGACTGACTTATCACATCTGTAAAAAACAGCTAAGTGAATAAAATACTTATTATTATTATTATTTATTCAATATATTGTTCTTTACACAAAAACAATTCTGAAATGGAAATGATATACTTTTTGTATGATGTCACTTTCTCTGATTTTACAATCGCTGAAATAGATTCTCCTATTTTTTAAAATGAGTACTTTATCTGAAATTGACTTTACATCTTCTGGAAACGAAGAAATGTAACATCAAAGTTAGAATATTATACAGTAGATGGCAAATTTATTGAATATATTATTTTTTCAGCAAAAATAATTCTGACATAGAAATTACTTTTTACTGAAGTCGATGTAACTTTTTTTCTGAAATGGAATTTTAATTTCGAAATTAAATGTAAATAAAAAAACGAAAACCTTTTCAAATTTATAACTTCCCAAAATGTAGAATAAATTTCAGAAAGAGTAGAAACAATTTCAGAAAGAGTAGAAATAATTTCAGAAAAAGCAACTTGAGAGAAAGTAAGATCAATTTAAGAAATATTAACATCAAATTCAAAATGTTTATACAGTAGATGGCAAATTTATTCAATATATTATTTATTACACAATAACAGTTCTGAAATGGAATACTTTTTCTGAAATCTGATGGTACTATTTCTAATTGTACATTCGCTGAAATTGAATCTAGATTTTTCTAAAATTGATTCTACTCTTTCTGAAATTGGCTTCACTGCTTCTGAAAATGAAGAAATGTGACATCAAAGTCAGAAGTTTTATACAGTAGAAGGCTAATTTATTCAACATATTATTTTTTAAACAACAGCAGTTCTAAAATAGAAATTACTTTTCCTGATCTCGGGGTTACTTTTTCTGACTTTTCATTTGCAGAAATTGATTCTACTTTTTCTGAAATTGACTTTACTTCTTCTGAAAATGAAGAAATGTATCATAGTCAAAATGTTTATACCGTAGGTGGCTAATTTATTCAATATATTATGTTTTAAATAATAACAGTTCTGAAATAGAAATTCCTTTTTCTAAAGTCGATGTTACTTTTTCTGATATTACTTTAGCTAAAATTGATTCTACTTTTTTTCTGAAACTAATTCTATTTTTTCTTAAATTGAATCTACATCTTCTGAAAATGAAGAAATGTAACATCATAGTAAAAATGTTTATACGTAGATGGCAAATTTATTTAATATACTATTTTATTGAACATAAACTATTCTGAAATAGAAATTACTTTTTCTGAAGTCAACGTTACTTTTTCTGCTAATTGATTATTATTTTTTCTGAAATTGATTCTATTTTTTTCTGAATTGACTTTACTTCTTCTGAAAATGAAGAAATGTAACATCAAAGTCAAATTTTTTATACAGTTGATGTTAATACACTTGATCTAGTTGATTGCAAATTTATTCAATATTTAATTTTTTTGACCAAAAACAATTCTGAAATCGATGTTACTTTTTCTGCAGATTGATTCTACTTTTACTACAATCGATTTTACTTTTTCTGAAATGGAGTTTAATTTTTCTGAAATTGAAGTTGAAAAGATACTGTTTTACATTTTTTGTGTAATTAGGAAGAATTATAAATATTCATATACAAGTTGCCAACATATTTGAAAATTATGCTCTATGGACATGACAAAAGCATGAATATAAAATGTAGTAATAACTGTTTAATAAGTCCACTCAACAATCAATTATTACAAAACAATTACATAACAATAAATAATACCAATGAATAAATGCTTTCATATAATAATATTAAGACGTAATTATAAACATCGATTTGCTCGGTGTGCAAAAATAATTTCAGAGAAACTCTAAATGCGAGACTAATGTGCAATTATATTTAATGGTTTTCTCAAATATAGCAATTTAAGTAAAATTTAGTGTATTTAGTGTAGTGTACAATTTAGTTAACGTAAAATCAGATAAACTTTTGTTAATGGTACAAGGTTTTATTTCCAGTTGTGATGACAAATACGTGAAAACAACTTAAAAGACAAATGAAAATAAGACTTGGTAGAAGTTTCACTTTTTTTATATCGAGTGATTCAGAAAAACTTTTATCAAAGTTGTCATGAGTCGAATGTAGTATATTAAGCTGGAAACAAATTGCTTATTGGTCTGTAGACCAGATTGTAATCGTATATATGTATATTGTGTATATATATATATATATAATTAATTTAAAAAAATTAAAAAAAAGTTGTCATGAAACAAAAAGATAAAATGCCTGTCATAGCTTACAGTTGTCAAATCTGACAGATTTGCCAGAGTTCGAATTTATTAATGTAAAATCTTATTGATCTAAACGTTATGACTCTCGTTGCATGTTGGAAATGTATTTTGGAAACGGTGTAAAAATTGATAGGCAGTGGGTTATTCGACACGTAATACATTTGAAAATTTCCAAGAAACTTTTCCAAAAGTGATCGTACACTTTGATAAATTCAGAAGAAAAGTAATTCAGACATACGAAACTTATTTCATGGCACCTTTTGACGAGAGATTTTTCGAATCACATGTTATATTGTACTACAGAAATATGAAGAATCCAGATACTCAACAATTGTTTCGGTTGATACACCATTCTCAAGAGTTAAAAGAATATTGAAGAATACTGCTAAACAAATATGTATTCTACGCAATTTATTTCATGGCACGCTTTGATGACAGATTTTTTTAATCACATGTTATATTGAACCACAGAAATATCCAGAATCCATATAACACCTGTTTCGGTTGTTACAACATTCTCAAGAGATAAAAGAATACTGAAGAATACTGCAAAACGAATATGTAGTCTTTTAACTCTTTTAGTCTTATTCGTATTCGTTCTTATATTCGTATTCATTTACGAATGGACCACCGAAATTACTGCTAAGTATTGCTGAGTATCTGGATTCTGCATATTTCTGTGGTTGGAAGTGGTTACAAAACAAACTTTGAATTCAATTTAGCTTAAAAGATATTTTCAATGATGTTGATTATTGTCGTTTATTTAAGATGTGCTAGTTTAAAATAAATACCAAAATTTAATTACAAATATCTTGTTCTTAGTGGAAATTATATTTTCGTATTCTAGTAGAATTTGAGTGTGTGCAAATGTAATTTAATAAAAAAATCTTTGGATGTGCAATTGAAAGTATAATAAAAACATCAAAAGTTAATAATCAAGTATAATTATCTATTACAACTATCGTGTTTTTAAGCTGTGCAAAGGTAAGCAAAACTAATCCCAGACTATAGATCATAGAGAGTACAGAAAATAGAGTATAGAATCGCAAAGCGTTTAAAGTTTAGTAGTCTAAATCAATCAATTTAGGTGTTTATTTGTATATTTTGTATATGGATGTATATGGGCATATACAAGGTGACTAAAATTAGTTAAACCTAAAATAAAGTTAAATTTTTAACGATAGTTTTCTTCAGAAGTGAAGGTTTACTGTCCAAAAGCAATTGCTGTTAATAATTGTGCAACTAAAATTTAAGAAACTGTAGTTATCCCAAGAACTGTACTTGTTGTCATCAAGAACAACATACAATTTTAATAAAACTGACATTTTATCGTTTTGCGAAGAAGTCGAATTTAAGTGATAAAAATATCAGAATAAGGATAATCAAATATAAAGTGGATTTTTTATAGAGCAAAAATATACTCTTGCAGATTTGAGAATGTTGTATTTTTACATGGAAGCAAAAATTTAAACAAAGTTTTTAATGCTTTCAGTACTAATGTTTCTTGTAAATTATAATGTGAATTTCTTTAGAGAGCAAAAATAGTCTCTTGTAAATTTGAGTATTTTATTTCCACTTGAAAATACATAGAAAGTTTGATAAAACTTTTGTTTTCTGTATAAAGTTTCGTGTAAATTATTATTTAAACATAGTCTCTTGTAAATTTGTGTATTTTATTTCCACTTGAAAATACATGGAAAGTTGGATAAAACTTTTGTTTTCTGTATTAAAGTTTCTTGTAAATTATTTTTTGTTTGTTTTTAGAGAGCAAAAATATTCTTTTGTAAATTTAGAATGTTTTATTTCTACATGGAAACAGAAATTTCCACAAAATTTAGTTTTCAGTATTCTTGTAAATTATATAGTGATTTTTTAGAGAAAAATAATGCTTTCAGTATTAAAATTTATTGTAAATTACAAAGAGATTTGTATCAGAAGGCAAAAATATTCTCTTGTAATATTTTTTTCCACACGGATTTTTTTTTAAATAAAACTTAAAAAATAATGCTTTCAGTATTAAAGTTTCTTGTAAATAATAAAGTGATTTTTTCATAAAGCAAAAATATTCTCTTGTAAATTTGAGAATATTTTATTTCCACATGGAAGCAAACATTTACATAAAATTTCTAATGCTTTCAGTACTAATGTTTCTTGTAAATTATAACGTGAATTTCTCTATAGAGAAAAACTATTCTCTTGTAAATTTGAGTATTTTATTTCCTCCTGAAAATGGAAAGTTCAATAAAACTTTTGCTTTCTGAATTAAAGTTTCTAGTATTTTTGTTTTGTGTTTAGAGAGCAAAAGTATTCTTTTGTAAATTTGAGAACGCATTATTTCTACATGGAAACAGAAATTTCCACAAAAGTATTAAAGTTTCTTGTAAATTATAAAGTGATTTTTTTAGAGAAAACTAATGTTTTAAGTATTAACGTTTCTTATTACAAAGATAATAAGACAAGATTACAAAGATAAAGAGAAAATGTATAAATTACAAAGAGATTTTTTTCCGATCCACGTGGAAACAAAAATTTACATAAAACTTAAAAAATAATTCTTTCAGTATTAAAGTTGCTTGTATATTATAAAGTGATTTTTTTTTTCAGAAAGCTAAAATATTCTCTTGTAAAATTTGTTTCTGCACGGAAACAAAAATATTTAAATAAAACTTAAAGAATAATGCTACGAGTATTAAAGTTTTATTTCCACTTGAAAACAGAAATTTCAATTCAAAATTTCATGTTATTGGTCATATCAGAGTACCCCAAAATTTTGAAAATGTGTTATTCAGTTTTCATTATTAAAGTTTCTTGTATTTTAGTTTATAAAAACGATAATAAAGACTAAATTCTTGAATTTTTTTTCCGATAATTGACAAATCCATCCATTTTATTTCCACTTGAAAACAGAAATTTCCATACAAAATTTCAAGTTATCATTATTAAAGTTTCTTATATTTTAGTTAATAAAAACGATAATAAAGACTAAATTCTTGATAATTTTTTCCGATAATTGATAAATTAATACTTGGTGTCGGAAAGGTGCAGCGTGAAGTGCAAAGTGAGCTAGATGGCAGGTAATTAAGGCGAGCTGGATTTGCCGAAGACAAACGGTTGGGCAATTGAGTATTGCAGCACTGCCTTTAATACGTACATACGAACTGATCCAAATTCCTGAGGACAATTGATGAAGGTGTCCTGGACGCGCCCTCACAGCCAACGCGAACATTCCTCCGGCGAAACGGCGGCACAGCAAGGCGCGAAAACAGTCCGCACATGTCGACAAAACAAGCGAACCGAAACAACTGAAGACGAAACAACTGAAGCCGAAACAATTGATGCCGAAACAATTGATTTGGAAACAAGTGAAGCCGAAACAGTTGAAGCCGAGACAACTGTCGGCGTCCGTCGTCCCACGCGCGCTCGAAATTGGCGCAGAAAAAAAAAAAGAAACACCGGTAGCCGCTCGGAGCGCCAGCGTCCGACTGGCTGGAATACGACACTGGACAGTCGACATGGACACGCAAAGTCGGTTGACGTAACTATATTAAGGTTACCTAACAGGTTCTCCTCACTCGGGCCGATAAGGCGACGCGATCTCGGACAAATTTAAACGCGGATCGGGGCCGGCCGGTAATAAAGTGCGCTGCTTTACGACCGCGGCTCTGGGCGCGCGCGACATTGCCACACGTCGCCGACAAGTGGCCAATTTACGACGATCCCCGCCTCAGGACAGGCAGATAAATAAATAAATAAGTCTGGATGTGCTGACTGACTAATCTGATCCGTCTTACACAGCGAGGTTTCGAAACGACGACTTAAATATTCGGACACGTCGTTTACAAAACGGAAAGTTGCGACAAAATAAAAACACACGTTAGTAGTAAAAACAGGGGGTGTTCTAGATCAAAAAAGGGAGTTACGACATCCACTGCTTTTTAACGCTGAAAACTTAGGTCGCGAATGTAGAGCAATTGCACTGGCACTAATAAACTATTAATACCGTTTAATGTTGTTTGGAAGTTTGGAACGTCTGTTTGAAAATAAATATGAGAATATGTCCAACATTCAACCTGAGAGTGCACCAACTTCCAAACAACATTAAATATCATAATTTTCATATATAATTATCATATTTTGTATATGTAGGGTACATGTACCTGACCTGTGTAAACATTATTTGTACTTACACCACTATATATATTATAATTATTATTATTATCATCACACAGATATAATCCATGCCAAATAATATGTCACTTCTCACATAAAACCGAAGCCCCTCCTCTGTCCTGTCGGACTGGTCAAGAGAAATGCAAATGCATCTCTTGGAGGATAATAATAATAATATAATATTACAACTATTTATTACTGATAAAATATGAGCATAGTACACAAAAATATTGCACTGTCAAAATAAGAAAGCATAAAAATAATAATACAAATTAGAATGCAGGTTATTGAGAAACCTTGAGAAGGATTAAAACCTCAAACATTTTTCTAAATTAGTATGCTATCTCTAGAAATCTTGAGAATTGTTAGATAGAGTATCTACACGTTATATAAATACGTTATATTATCACTATTTAGTACAGAGTAAAATATGAGCATAGTACACAAAAATATTGCACTGTCAAAGTAAGAAATCAAAAAAATAATAATACACATTAAAATGCAGGTTATTGAGAAACCTTGAGGAGGGTTAAAACCTCAAATATTTTTTTCTAAATTTGTACGCTATCTCTAGAAATCTTGAGAATTGGAGAATTGTTAGATAGAGTATCTACACGTTATATAAAATTAAATCTCGCATCATTTGTTTCTGACAACAAATTTTGAAAAAATATTCAGGAATCTAGATACATTTTGAGGACGAGAAAAAATTATCCTTTTTCACTTGCCTTTGTGAAAAAATGACATTTGCTACTTTTCTTTAATTGTTAATATTTCGCAATCTCCAACTGATTAATTTACCAATATGTATTCCTGGACAAGTAAGCGTTATCTGTAGAAATCTTGAGAATTGTTAGAAAGAGAATTATTGAGACATCTCGAGAAATCTTGAGAATTTATTGATTTGACTTGTGTAAGTCGTATGACGACAGGCATGAAAATATATTCTATTCTATTTTATTCCAATTGTCCAAAATCCCTAGAAATTTTGAAGATTATTAAGAAATCTTGATAAATTTCGAGGAAGAAGAAAAATAACGTTATGTTATGTTAAAATAATGATAACTCACAGAATATGTATTGGACTTGCCTCGAAACTATTGAGAAAAATTTGACACAGCTTACGATTTTGTTGTATTTCCTACAATATTCAGCATATTAAAAGTTGGAAATACAATTAATGGAATTTTCTGAAATATTTGTGGGATTCTCGAATATTTATAAAAATTTCAAAACTATGCTTCCATAGTTTTAAAATTTCCATAAATTCTCGAAGTAAATCTAAATTAATGAATAATTTTCAAAATTTCTAGAGGTTCGTATTCTCTTAGCTATCATTAAATACAAATCAATTCTGAAATATTGTGGGGTTCCCGAATATTTATAAAAAAAATCTTTATAAAAACTATTTATAAAATTAAACTATTACTTAAAACTTACTATTTAAACTATAATTATTTATAAAAACTATTCTGACACAGTTCGGAAATTTTCAAAAATTCTCGAACTTTATCTAGATTCCTGAATAATACTCAATACTTTTTAATATTTCTAGAGAGTTCTGTAGAGATGAAATTTTCTGAAATATTTGTGGGATTCCCGAATATTTATAATATTTTCAAGATTTCTAAACATCACTTGATATCATAGTAATGATAGATATAATCATTAGACATCATTATAACATAAATTATTTATCGTCCTCAAAATGTGTCTAGATTCATGAATAAGTTTCAAACTTTCTAGAAATATTGCGAGATTTAATTTTTATAATGTGTAGACACCAGATACTATCTACACGTTATAAAAAATTAAATGTCGCAAAATTTCTATAAACTTTGAAAATTATTCATCTAGATACATTTTGAGAAAATATACGATATAATGATAGCTGAGAGAATACGAATCTCTTGAAACGTTGAAAATTTGTCAGGAATTTAGATACTACATGTATCTACACATTATAAAAATTAAATCTCGCAAAACTTCTAGAAATTTTGAAAATTATTCATGTAGATACATTTTGACAAAAAATATATGATATAATGATAGCTGCGAGATTACGAATCTTTCGAAATTTTGAAAATTATTCAGGAATTTAGATACATTTCGAGGCCAAAGAACAATACATGTTATAATGATAACTGACAGAATACGTATTCGAATCTTGCCTCAAAACTATTGAGAAATCTTTAGGAACTTCGACAAATGTTTCAAAATCTCCAGAAATTATTGAAAACTTTCTAGAAACATTGAAAAGTATTGAGGTATAATAATAATTTATTTACATGTCGACTCTCAGTGGAGTATTACATTGTCAATATTACACTAATATAAAATAATAGAATACAAAATATAATATATAAACATTTGCATATTCTTAAATTAAGATCCTCAAGAATAAGAACCTCAAGACGTTTTGAAAATTATCAAAAACATCTCTAGCAATCTAGGCAATTATTGTAATATCTCTACAAATTTAGAGAATCAATGAGATTTCTTGAAAACCCTTGAACAATCTCTAAGGCCCAGTTGTATGATCGTGGATCATCTTTGATCGTGGTTCAGTTTCTAAGGAGAGGATTGTATTAACAATTGTATCCGAGGTAACTGAACCATGGTCAAGGTTGATCCACGATCATACAACTGGGCCTAAAAGATGTGAGAATTATTACGAAATATCAATAAATTTCGTGGACGAAGAAAAATGTATATCACAATGATAACTGACAGAACATGCAGGTATACGAATTTTAATCTCGAAATAATTGCGGAATTTTTAAAAATCTGGAGGCGTCAAAAACTCCCCAGAAACCTTGAGGAGGAGGTAGGAATCTTAAGAAATTTTCTAAATTAGTTAGATATTTCTAGAAATCGTTAGAATTATAATCAAGTTTAGAGAATTATTGAGAAATCTCGGCAAATCTTGATAATTGTTCAATTGTTATTGAGTGTTCAATAAACTCTGGAGATTTTGAAATATGTTTCTAGGTTACTAAATATTAAAGATAAGAAACGTTTCTCCCATTTAACCAGCTCTGTATATATTTCCATTTAATAGATCCTAATGGTAGGCGTCGTAAAAGTGACCACCCTGTGTATCTCATATATCAATATAATATCTTCGTCTTCGAAATCTGTCTGGATTTCTGAATAATTTTCCAGATTTCTAGAGAGTTTGCTAGAGACCAATTCTCAAGATTTCCCGAGATTTATCAATAATTCTCAAATCTTTATTATAATTCTAAAGATTTCTAGAAATATCGCACTAATTCGAACTCCTTCTCAAGGTTTTTGGAGATTTTTAGACGGTTCCAGATTTTTAAAGGTTTCACGATTATTTCAAGACAAAAATTCGTATACCTGACCATTCTGTCAGTTATCATTATAATATACATTTTTCTTTGTCCTCGAGATTCATTGAGATTTCTTAATAATTCTCGCAATTTTTAGAGATTCTACAACGATTTGAACATTTCTCAGTAATTCTCTAAATTTGTAGAGATTTTACAATAATTCTCAAGATTGCTAGAGATTATTTAATAATTTTCAAAACTTCTTGAGGTTCCTTAATACTTTTTAATATTTCTAGAGTTTTCAAAGAATTCTGGGGATTTTTAAATATTTTTCCAGGTTCCTAAAGATTACTCAGTAATTTCAAGCCAAAAATCAAAATACACATAACATATAAATTTCTTCGTCCTCAAAATCTATCTGGATTTCTGATTTTGATTTAGCAACAATTCTAAGATTTCCCATGATTTCTCAATGATTCTCTAGGTTTTCGAAGAAATGTTGTAATTTGTAATGAAAATGACGAAAATTTCTATTCAATTTTCTAAAATTTAAAAGTGTTGAGGAAACCCACGAAATTATAAAAAATATTAAAAAATCTCTAGCATTCTTGAGAATTACTGTAAATCTCTGCAAATTTAGAGAATTATTGCGGAAAATTTATGGGGTTCACGAAGCAATTTTGCAATTGTAATGAAAATGACGAAAATTTCATAGTTTCTATTGAATTTCCTAAAACTTATAATCAACATTTTACATCTTGCATTATATATTTTGCAAATTTCTATGAAATCTTTAATAACTTTGTAAGAAATATGATTTCTGGGGAAAAACGTTATAATTTCCAATTAGTCATAAGTCGTAAGGAAGATGTCAAAAGTATCAATTGAAATTTTGTTGTTTGCAACGAAAATGTTCGCAGTTACAGAAAATATGAAAATTTGAAATACCAATTTTGGTATTGGTATTTTTGTATTTTACTATATAAATTATATAATTCTTATGGAGAACTTTGTGCATTTTTTAATAACATTTTGTAATTAGTAAGGAAGATATCAAAAATGTCCTTTTAAATTTTGTTGTTTGCAAGGCAAATGGTCGCATTTACAGAAAATATGAAAATTGCAAATACCAATTTTGGTATTAGTATTTTTGTAATTTACTTTATAAATTATATAATTCTTATTGAGAACTTTATGCATTTTCTAATTACATTTTGTAATTTGTAACGAAGATGTCAAAAGTATCCATTTAAATTTTGTTGTTTGCAAGAAAAATGTTCGCATTTACAGAAAATATAAAAATTGGAAATACCACATTGCCAGTTTTTCAACAATTTCCTTTGAAACTCAAGATGTTTAAAATATGAAACTGGTTTTAATAGACTTTTAAGTACTTGAGCATTATAAGAGAAAAAATAATATGTATTTATGTTTTAAATTCCTCGTTTATTATAGTTATTCTCAATTCTTATTACATTCCCAAAGAATTTTACAACTTGGCAAGACACACAAATACAAGTTTTTAAACTGCACAGAGACGCGTGCCTCGCAAGCCACGCCGCAAGTACACGAGCAAAACAGGGAAAGTGCCATGTCACTGCAGTTTCAATAACTTAAGTGTATGTTACAGCAGCATCAGCATAAATCGTCTGTGCCTAAGTACACACAAAGTAAGCAAACGAACGTCGCATTCAGCATGATGGACGCGACCTCAATGTGCATACACGCTGATTGTGACACCATGTATTTGAATGTCGATGTATATCATGTAATTTAGATCTTACCGTAACCGTGCATTAACATAATGAACGAATTGTAGTGATTTATACACGTTATTACGTGTGTATTGCTGCGGTAATAAGTAATAACTAAGATTATTTATATTGTAATATTCACTCGTGAAAAGCATATGACACAATGGCATACATCAAAAATTGTTGTACTAAATAGCTTTTAGCACCTTAAGTAAAAGTAAACGACTGCAATATGTAAATAAATATTATTTACCTAATATTAATTAAGTGATATATTTTGTCTTCGTCGCTCATTTCGACGCCTACTATACCAAAATGTTCGAAATGTATTAACAAGCTTTTTTTTTCTGAATAAAAACATGAGAAATCATGCTGTGATATAAATCGTTGATTTTGTAATAGGAAATGCTATTTAATACAGGGTGTACTTTACTTACGAGCCATATAAAAATATAAAGTTGGTGATGTGTTCTTCGAAACGAAACGTTGCACTGAAAATTTATAAACGCTGTCTTGTAGAGCGAAAACTGTGGCAATGAGAAAGTGCCTTTTGTTTTTTTATATCTTTTCAAATAACTTCAGCAAAACATAAAAACGATATCGCAAAATTTCGGATGTTCACAAATATCTCCGGAAGTAAGCGAAATTTTATGGATTTCTCAACAGAATATTACTGACCACTAAATTGCGCAACTTTTTTTTTATAATTTAACCGCCTTTGTAAGTTTTACGGTTTCCGAGATCCCCATGCTGTTAATCCTTATCTTGAACACCCTGTATAAAGTACTACTTTATCTCTTTGGGATTTTTGCCCTGTACAATAAACTTGAATCACCCGGTATATGCGTCCTATGCAATCGGAGAAACTTGGCCATGGCTTAAAAAGTCCGCCAATTAAAATGGAAAAAGTATAATCAACAGCATTACAAACACTTTCTCAACATCCACATACCGGGCTTGTAATAGTTAGCTAATTGGCACTCGGCGCTGAAGTTGCTCGAGCTTGAAAACTGCGCTCGAGTGCGATCAAAGGTAAGCTGCGAAGAGCGAATTCAAGTTGAAGAGTTATTGTCAACAGTAATTATAGAAGCAGGTGTCGATAATGTGCACACTAAATATGCTTGAACTACATCGTGAGAGATGCATTTTAAGAAGATATGATATGATGATAAATGAAGATGGTGATATGATGAAGAATTGGGCGGGAAATATGACACACTGATAGGCAATGCAAGAACTGCCATGCACCAAACTAGTGACGTCACTTTGCCGGGAGATGGTATGTGTTATGAAAGGCGAAACAAGAAATCATAAATATTTTGAATAAAATGGAGGAGTTTCAATTTATGGTAATGTTATATTTGTGGAGTTATTTACTGGATGAATTTCACAAGACTGGTCAATTACTGCAAGACCCCCAAATTAGTCTAGATGTATGTAGGAAATTGTTCGCTTCACGGATTTTGTTAAAGGTTCCAGGAATATGTTCGATCATTTTGAAGAAAAAGTAAAGGCAAAATTGCCTGATGTTGATTACAATAAAAGCAGATATAGAAGAAGCCATAAGTAGTTATACAATGGGGTTTCTAACCCACCCCCCGCGAAGATTTCGATTAATTTAATCCGTCGTTTCCCCGCGAATCAAAAGTTCGATTAAAACGCGGATTAAATTAATCGAAATCTTCGCGGGGGGTGGGTTAGAAACCCCATAGTATAACTACTAACAATGACTCAAGCTAAATTATGTTCCCTCAGTCTCATGTGCATAGAAAGTTACAAACTAAACAGTTTATCAGATGATGTCATCAGTGACTTTGCTCTGGCAAAGGCAAGAAAGAAAATATTTTAGTTTAATATAATTCCTCAATCCTTATAACATGTTTCAAGAGATTAGATAATAAGCCTTTGTAAATTGTGCCTTCTAAAAGAACTGTTGTTTCTTTTTTCCAAAGTTTGCATTTTTTTGGAAAATAAGTGACTATATCAGTCCGGTTAAACCTGGAAAGATTAAAACCTTCTTTGTTGGCGATGATTAATAAAATCAAGAGGCAAAAATCAGGTCGCCGTCTACCGCCTTAACGGTTGCTCACCTGCGTTTCAGGTGCGTCTTGTCTGCATCCTCCTCACGAATGTCCTCGGGCGACTGCAAAGGAAAATTACGTGAAAATTAGTGGAAGCAGACGGCAGAAACCGACCCGATAACGGGTCCGACACGTTCGCGCTGTGAGGCAACGAGGCGAGCACCAATAAAATACGTAACGGCCGCAAATAAGGCACGGAAAACCTGTAACATTGCCCAAGAGCGAATAATAATTAAACGGTTTTACCGGCGATTCCGACACGAGTCCTCTATTTAGACGAGACGTTTACACAGTTGCCGATGAATGCATGTGTAAAAGTGCACACAGCCAATTAACGCCGCCAATTAATGATACCCGCAATCGCTTCAGCGAAACGCATCAGAATCGTTTATAAAGAGACTAAAAGAAGAACAAAAAATAAATAAAGAAGAAATGAAAAAAGCTGAAACCAAAATGTCAAAACTAAATAAAATGTATGGATTTTTGTGTGTACTTACACTAAAGTATTGCAATAAGAGAGAAGAAAAAGACATGGATGAAGTACCTATCCAAACACAATCAGGAAGCCTACAAAGAGTATCAAAGTAAAAGGAAAGCAGCTAAAGAGCAAGTAATAGAAGCAAAGATGAAAACATGGGAAGAGTTTGGAGAAATGTTGGAGCCGAGAAAACCAAAAATTGTTCTATAAAATAGTAAAAGACACCAGAAAAGAACGAATATATAATAATAAACAAATAGTGGATAAAAAAGGAACACTGTAACAAGAAGACCTGACAATAATGGCAAGATATAATATAATATAATATAATAATAAGAAGAGGAAAGAATACTACTCGAAAAACTACTTAGTACAAGCAACAGTAGTAAAGGAAAAGCGGAATATGATCTAGAAAATCATATGGAAAAACAAGAAAATATAGAAGAAGAAGAAGAAGAAGAGCAGATAACATTAGAAGAGTTAACACATGCTGTGAAGAGTATCAAACGAGGAAAAGTGCCAGGAGATATTGGATTCGGGGCAGATATGTTGAAGGAAATAGATGAAGCAGCAGTGCAGACACTACACAACTTGATAAAGAAAATACGGAAAGAGGGAAGAATACCAACAGACTGGCAAACATCATTGATCATACCAATACATAAAAACGGAAATAAGAAGAAATGTACAAATTATAGAGGGATAACGCTCATAAGTACAGGAATGAAGATACTAGAGACGATAAAAGAATAAGAAACAAAATAGAAACAACCTTAGAATAAAGTCAAAGTGAATTTAGAACAGGAAGACCAACACAAGATCACATATTTACAATAGAGCAATTAAAAGAAAAAGTAGTACAAAGAACACAGAAAAAGATCTAGATTTTACAGACCTGAATAAAGCCTTTGAAATAGTACTGCGACAAAAATTATGAAGTATATTAAAGAAAAGAGGAATAGCTAGTAGAATAATAAAAATAGTGAAACAGATATATAATAATAACCAAAATTCTAGTATATCAAAATTGTAAATCCGAAACATTTAAAACAAACAACGGTTTAAGATAGGGAGAAAGCCTTAGCCCGACACTATTTATATTATTTATGGACAAAATAAGGAAATGCATCAAAAAGAAAAGCAAGACCATAACAGTAGGACATAAAAATATG
The DNA here is from genome assembly GCA_951805005.1 of Othius punctulatus. NCBI lineage: Eukaryota > Metazoa > Arthropoda > Insecta > Coleoptera > Staphylinidae > Othius > Othius punctulatus. The sequence goes on from OX638141.1 coordinate 18,734,978, forward strand.
AATGCGATACAAATATCCGAAGCTGATTTCGCTGATGATATTGTGGGTATAAACAAGAATACATAAAAGCAGATTTTAAGCGATGAAAATGAAATATCTGAGGAAAGTGGCAAAAAAGAAAAAGGAACTTTAAGAGAATATGACATGAAGATAAATATTAACAAAACTAAGGTTATGCTGATGGGAGGTGAAATAGTATATAACGCCATTAGGCCGATATGTAGCAAATAACAGGCGCGGGTTGAAGTTTGTAAACCGAGGCGAAGCGAAGCGGAGCGGAGCGCAGCCGAGGTTTATATTCAACCAAGCCTGTTAATTTGCATATCGGCCGTATGTTGTTCGATACTTTTTGTAATACCTAAATTACAAAAACTGGTCAATTTATCAATATTAAATTTCAAAATTAATAAACTAGTTATCCAGGCGCAATTTGATACCATAGCAACATCAACGGTTCAAATACAAACAAACAAATCAAAGTGAAATTAGAAAAATTATGTCAGATGTGCAAAGTTCTTCGTTTTGTGGCATCCCCGAAGATGTACTAAATGAAGCAAATGCTGCCACAATCGATTTACTTCCCCAAAAAAGCAGCAGCAGGTATGAGAAAGAATATGAAGACTTTATTGCTCATAAATTTGCGTTGTCATTTAAATAACGTCCACGGCCGTTATTATAACGGCCAAGGCCTTTACGCCTGTCATATCGATCAAGCAGACAGTACTGATAAATGTCAATAACACAGAGGTATTACAGAAAAATAATAATATAACTAGATAATGTTAAGATGGAGCAGGTAGATATCCTTAAATATTTAGGTGTCACTATAAACAAAGATGGAAAAATTACATTGAAATAAGCACAAGAATAAACAAAGCAGTAAATGTATATTATGAAATGAATAGAACTATATTAAACAACAAAGAAATGCCTAATATAACGACGATGAACTTGTATAAAGCTAGATCAATATTAACTTATTGGTGCGAAACAGGGGTATTAACAAGAAGAGATAAAAGCAGACTTGAAGCGATGGAAATGAAATATCTGAGGAAAGTGGCAAAAAAGAGAAGATTAGGTCGAATAAGAAATGAAGATATTAGGGAGAAGTTAGAGATATAAGAGCTGAACGAATATATTGAAGGAAGGTAACTAGGATGGTGGGGCCATCTAAATAAAATGGGAAAAGGCTCTCAAGTGAAAAGAGTAGGGGAAGCCAGACCAGTAGGAGTAAGAAATAGAGGAAGACCAAGGCATGAGAGGGATTCTAGAATAAAGAAAATAATACTGCAAAAAAAAGAAAAGACTGTAAGTGAAGCAAAAAGGATAGCGCTGCATAGATCCGAATGGAAGTTATTTGTGAATGGAGCAATGTAAACAATGAGTAATGTAGCACAGGGAGCAAATTGTAAATAAATAATTATAGTATTTTGAATGGTGGTGACGTCTACTTCGTGATACATTTTATTAATTTTAAATAAAACTCATTACTTTCTTAGTATCACATCAAATTATTTATTGATTTGTTACTACTATCGACTACTTTAGTAAACATGATCAGATAATGATTACTTAAGTAGTTAAAACTAGTAACAAATTTATAAATAATTGTATGTGATACTAACAAAGTAATGTGTTTTATTTATAAATAATTATAGTGTAAAATTGTAAAGAAGTAAATGAAATTTATTGTGAAGAGAAATATACAGAGAGCGCACAAAGTATTAAGACCTGGCTATATTTTTCCCCTCTATAAATTTTTGAAAAATGCTTTAACAGGTCAAGATGTTTTTTTTTCAAACTCATATTTTGAGACCATTTTCATTTTTCCATTCTCTCCGTTTTGAAGATATGACGTCAGAGCAATATTTTTTAAATGACAACTTATATTTTTTATTATTGATTTTGATACTACTTTTTAGTATGTTTTTAACAACATGACATTTTCAATATATAACATTTGAAAAAAATTGAAAAAGAGTGCGTTAAAGTAAAACTATTAAATTATTATTTCAATATGCAGAATGCATCTAGTTACCATTCAAAACAACGTCACTTAAAACAAAATAGGAAAACATGCTTGGATTTTAAATATTGTAATGGAGAACAAAATAGTCAACAATTTGAACATCTAATTTGATTTTTTTCCCTAACCAATATTTTTTCGTTATTTTAATTATTTTTGCGACTTCATTTTTTTTAAACTTATCTTAAAACAAGTCATTAGTATATTTTTCTCGATAAAAAATTCTTTTGGTTTTTCTGTCCTTATTTTTGTAATTGATGATATTGTAATAAGAATGTTTTTCAGGTTGATCAATTTTGTTTTATTCATTTTGACCTGTTGAAGCGTTTTTCGAAAATTTATACAGCGGAAAAATTAAAGCCAAGTCTTAATACTGTATGCGCTCTCTGTATGTAAAAAGCGGATACCGCGAGGTATAAGTCAGTCGATAAATAATAATAATAGTTCCAATCATTTGAATAAATAAAATTATTGAAAATTGGTATCTTAAAAAAAATGGACTTTTTCATGTACCTATTCGTTAAAAATTATATTTATTGTTCAAGAAACCATTCCCAGTACATTAATATATTGTTATTATTTTTATACAAAGCTTATCAAAAAGTTCCCATTGGATGTGAGACTTTTGATAGAATCTTTTTCTTTTGCTCAGCTCAACTTTTTTTATTACTGCATTTACTGATTAGAAACTGAACTGAAGAAACCATTACTAGTACATTAATATATTGTTATAATTTTTATACAGAGCTTATCAGAAATGTATGTGAGACTTTTGAAAGAATTCTTTTTGCTCAGCTCAACTTTTTTTATTACTGCATTTACTGATTTGAAACTGAACTGAAGAAACCATTACTAGTACAATAATATATTGTTATTATTTTTATACAAAGATTATCAAAAAGTTCCCATTGGATGTGAGACTTTTGAAAGAATATATTTCTTTTGCTCAGGTCAACTTTTTTTATTACTGCATTTACTTATTTGAAATTGAACTGAAGAAACTATTACCAGTACATTAATATATTGTTATTATTTTTATGCAAAGCTTATCAAAAAGTTCCCATTGGATGTGAGACTTTTGAAAGAATCTTTTTCTATTGCTCAGCTCAACTTTTTTCACTACTGCATGTAGTGATTTGAAACTTTACTGAAGAAACCATCACCAGTACATTCATATATTGTTATTATTTTTATAGAAAGCTTATCAAAAAGCTCCCATTAGATGTAAGACTTTGAAATAATCTTTTTCTATTGCTCAGCTCAACTTTTTTTATTACTGCATTTACTGATTTGAAACTAAACTTTTTCATGTACTCGCTAAAAATTACATTCAATTCTAAAATAAGTTTAAGGAACCATTACCAGCACATATTTATATATTGTTATTATTTTTTTACAAAGCTTATCAAAAGTCTGTCTTATTTTTGATAAAATACTAAAAAAATCCGAGTCGACCAAAACAAAAAAGAATCTTTCAAAAGTATTTTTTTACAAGTTCCTATTTGACGTGTGACTTCTGAAAGATTCTTGTTTCTTTTGGTCGATTTGGATTGTTTTTAATGCGGCTTTTAGACTAAGAATCTTTTTTTTTTTGTTGCTCAGCTCAACTTTTTTCGTACTGCATTTACTGATTTGAAACTGAACTTTTTCATGTACTCGCTAAAAATGACATTTAATTTTAAAATGAGTTTAAGAAACCATTACCAGCGCATATTGATATATTGTTATTACTTTTTTACAGAGCTTATAAAAAGTTTATTTTATTTTTGATAAAATACTAAAAAAAATCTGAGTCGACCAAAACAAAAAAGAATTCTTCAAGAAAGAAGAAGAGAAGAAAAGAAGTCTTTTTTACTAGTTCCTATTTGACGTGTAACTTCTGAAAGATTCTTGTTTCTTTTGGTCGACTCGGATTTTTTTTTAATGCGGTTTTTAGACTTTTAGACTAAGAATCTTTTTCTTTTGCTTAGCTAAACTTTTTTCATTACTGCATTTACTGATTTGAAACAGAACTTTTTCATGTACTCGCTAAAAATTACATTCAATTCTAAAATAAGTTTAAGGAATCATTACCAGCACATATTCATATATTTTTATTATTTTTTTACAAAGCTTATCAAAAGTCTATCTTATTTTTGATAAAATACTAAAAAAAATCTGAGTCGACCAAAACAAAAAAGAATCTTTCAAAAGTCTTTTTTTACTAGTTCCTATTTGACGTGTGACTTCTGAAAGATTCTTGTTTCTTTTGGTCACCTCCGATTTTTATTTAATACGGTATTTACTAAATTGTATCGATTCCTATACGATAATGCAATCTAATTAACACGAATAGTCTAATTAAGACGACTGTTTGCAAGAACATTCGTGTAAATTGGCAATACCTTCGTTTGCATGAGATCTTTAAGGTCAAGAAAATTTCATTCGTCGAATTAACTTGAGGCTGCTCTTTGCAATTAAAATTCTCACCAACGAAACCGCCGCTCATTAGAGTGTCTGTGCTAGCCGTACGTACGCCAAGTGAATTGTTTTAGAATCTAATGGCTAGCGCCATGAGGTAATTGCTTATTTTACAACTCATTTGTATAATCGGTGCTTTGGAGTTTGCGGAATTTCCGTACAGAGAACTTACAAATGAGGCGATTCATCAAATTTGAATCGAAAATATCAAAAGGGCACCAAAAAAACATTAATTCAGAAAGACTAATGACTAGCGCTGAGGTTTGCCATATTGTCATATATCGTTTGTGATATGGCCTTTTTTTTGTGAAATATGAAATTTTATCTTTCAAAATTTTAAATCTTGATATCTCCAAAACAAAGGCCGATCGGAGAAAGTAATTTCGCATTTTTTGCTTAAAATCCAATCTCCAACGCGAGTTTAATTTTTCGCCTCCTGGTATAGCTCACATTGTATAAAGAAAATACATAATACACTTTGTAACATATTTTGGCATAAGTTTCACAATTTTTCAACAGTTTCACAAGTCTTATTTTTTCTTCATTTCATATGTTTCACCAAGTGCTTACCAAACAAACATTCGATTTAAGTCGTTTATATAGGATGGTCCACCCTGCCTAGGGATTAATGAAAATTGATGAAAACATCTGATTGGAAGTTATTGGACACTTGATGTGCTACTTACTAAATGAGATCAAATATTGTGTCCCGGATTTATGGTACACTCTATACACTCGAAAATAATTTTAAAAAGTAGAACATCAAGTGTCCCATAACTTCTAATCAAATTTTTTCCTCAATTTGCATAGTCTAGCAGCAATGGTCCGAGCGAGGATAGGTTTGCCATCCTGTATAATCGTTGCTTTGGAACTTGCAGAAGTTCTGTAGAGAACATATTTCAGAGAGACAAAAAGAAAAAACTTAAATAAAATTGACTGGATCAAAATTGAATGCAGAATGGCGCAAGAGCCTGATGGAATTTCAATGCAGTTTCAAGCTCAACTTTCGAAATTTAGAGCACATAAAGTTGTTTGTCCGTTAATTTGGTCGAGTCATGGCACTGTCAAATGCATTATTTCTCTGCACGCGAGCCAAGTCTTGTTTGTTTTTGTTTGCACTGCAATTCTGTTCATCTATGTTTTTGTTTGTCGATTAAAATGGGAAGTGAAAGCATCCACTCCGATCCTTTCTCATCGTAATTGAGGAGTTATTTACCCATTAAGGAAGCAAACAAGCGCATTGGAGGTAATGCACATGTTTTTGCAACGTTAATTTAGCAATTTATATATACCGCAAATGCAAAATAAATACAATAAATAAATACAAAAAATAGTAATATACAAGGTGTCCCACAACTTCGTAGCATACATCTAGGAGGACGCTAAGAATGGCAAAATTCAACAAAAATGTAATTATGTCTAGTTTAACCTCGAATATCTCGGTAACGCTTCATTTTTCAAAGTTCAGGAATTTTACCTTTTTTATAACAATAAAGCTAATTCAGCGAAAAATGGTACAAGGTTTTAAAAAATCAAACATAGAATTTCTGGTACAAATTTCCAATATTTTTGGATTTATGTGTATCAATTATTGAATTTAAATTAAATATAATTTGGGCGTCTCGTTCTTGTGCTAACAAAATCTTGCGTTTCAAAACAAAGATCGTCCAAATATTTGCAAGAGCACTTCAAGAATGGTCCCGATACAATCGCCGCCGTCCTTTTTCGCGCTGCAGCCATGAGTGAAATTGTATAATTTTGCATCGCTGAATAAATTACCTGGTGATTGGAATCGGAGAAGCTGTAATACTGGTTTGTCACTGACGCCGAGCATTTGACGCGCATGATTGTAATTAGCGGAATTAATTGCAGGTGTACATTAATTTAATTTGAATATGTGCCACATATAAACGCCTGCATTTTTTTAGCGCCTTGAAACGCCATCAGACTAATATCAGCGGCACTAATTGCGACATTTTGCCGATTCTTACGTTGGACAAGAAGCCTTCGTCATTGGAAATTTAAAAAATAGATGCGTGTGGGTCGGCTGCAGTTTTGGTTTTGAGGTCGCCGATTTCACTTCAGGAATGGCTAGGAAAAAAAATCTACCGTTTTATGAATGGGAATCTCGTGGATCAATACATTCTTCCACTGCTTAGTTAATAAGGTAGAAATCCGGTTAAGTGGGTAATGTTATGTAACATATTGATTAGAATTTTCATACATTTCGTACATATGGCCTCACTTGACTCTTACAACTTTTTTCTAATTTAGAAGAAACCGACAAAATTCGAAAATTTTCCTTGATAAGTTTTATATAATAAATACTTTCAGTTGTCAGTTAGTCAGTAACAATTAAAGCTATACTTTTAAGCACACTTTGCTATTTAAAATTATTATTAATTTATGTAAATTAGTAAGATCGTTGCGATAATAATTGTACTGTAATCACTTAAGTTAATCTGTCTATCCCTTCATAATTTTATTAATTGCGCATTACTTTTCAATTACCGTCCCGATCCTAATAGATCTGGGAAGCCAAAACCGTACGCAATCGCTTTGCATTAATGAAGCTTAATAGTTATTAAATTGACTGTCATTAGGTTTGTAGTTGCAGACAGCTCAAATGAAAATGTGTGTACCTGCAAACCCAAAGCAAATACGGTAACGATAATGGAGTTTTGAAATGTCTCACTTGAATACGGTTACAATAATGTCTGGGCAAAACTTTTAAATGATTTACTTGCACTTGCAAATTGCGATACAAATTTCCATACAAATAACCACAAAAAACGCGATTGCACTTCGCCAGAAGGACGTAAATCGTCGATAACAAGCCAAAATTGCGAAAGTTTTGCAGTTTGCAGTAAATATTAAAACCACATGATTAAAATAACAAATCATAGGTTTACAGTTTTTACCGGTTAATAGAATAATCTAGAACTACATGACAAACCACGAATATTTATTTTCTAGTTTTTTATACAGATTTTATGGCATAACAGAACCATGTAGATCGACATACCAAAACCATGAATATGTATTTTTTCAGTTTTTTATACAGTTTTTATGTTATAATAGGACCATTTAGAACCACATGCCAAAACCACGAATATGCATTTTCTAGGTTTTTATACAGTTTTTATGGTGTAACAGAACCATGTAAATTCACATGCTTATACATGAAAATGTATTTTCTAGTTTTTTTTTATAAAGTATTTATGGTATAATAGAACCACCCAGAACCACATGCCAAAACCACGAATATGTATTTTCGAGTTTCTTAAACAGTTTTTGTGGTATAATAGGATCATGTAGATTCACATGCCAAAACATGAATATGTATTTTCTAGTCTTTTATAAACTTGTTATGATATAATAGAACCGTCTAGAACCACATGCCAGAACCACGAATATGTATTTTCTAGTTTTTCATACAGTTTTCATGGTATAATAGAACCATGTAGATCGACATGCCAAAACCATGAATGTGTATTTTTTTAGTTTTTTTATACAGTTTTTATGGTATAATAGAACAATCTAGAACCATATGCCAAAACCACGAATATGCATTGTCTAGGTTTTTATACAGTTTTTATGGTATAACAGAACCATGTAAATTCACATGCTAATACATGAATATGTATTTTCTAGGTTTTTTATATAAAGTTTTTATGGTATAATAGAACCATCCAGAACCACATGCCAAAACCACGAATATGTATTTTCGAATTTGTTACACAGTTTTTATGGTATAATAGAATCATGTAGATTCATATGCCAGAACATGAATATGTATTTTCTAGTCTTTTATAAACTTTTTATGTTATAATAAAACCATCTAGAACCACATGCCAAAACCACGAATATCTGTTTTGTAGTTTTTCATACAGTTTTTATGGTATAATAGAATTATGTAGATTCACATGACAAAACATGAATATGTATTTTCTAGTCTTTTATAAACTTTTTATGTTATAATAGAACCATCTAGAACCACATGCCAGAACCACGAATATGTATTTTCAAGTTTTTTTATAAAGTTTTTATTGTATAATAGAACCATCTAGAACCACATGCCAAAACCACGAATATGTATTTTCTAGTTTTTCATACAGTTTTTATGGTATAATAAAATCATGTAGATTCACATGCCAAAACATGAATATGTGTTTTCTAGTCTTTTATAAACTTTTTATGGTTTAATAGAACCATTTAAAAACACATGCCAAAACCACGAATATGTATTTTCTAGTTTTTCATTCAGTTTTTATGGTATAACAGAACCATGTAAATTCACATGCTAATACATGAATATGTATTTTCTAGTTTTTTTTTTATAAAGTTTTTATGGTATACTAGAACCATCCAGAACCACATGCCAAAACCACGAATATGTATTTTCTAGTTTTTCAGACAGTTTTTATGGTATAATAGAATCATATAGATTCACATGCCAAAACATGAATATGTATTTTCTAGTCTTTTATAAACTCTTTATGGTATAATAGAACCATCTAGAACCACGAATATGTATTTTCAAGTTTTTTTATGAAGTTATTATTGTATAATAGAACCATCTAGAACCACATGCCAAAACCACGAATATGTATTTTCTAATTTTTTCGTACAGTTTTTATGGTAAAATATAACAATCTAGAACCACATGCCAAAACCAAGAATATGTATTGTTTAGTTTTTGTATTCAGAAATATTTTTATTATTATATTATTATTATATATTTTTTATTATTATTGAGGAAGATAATTCGGTGAGGAATTTCAGATTTATGTGAAATGTGACATCTTATCTGTTATGGACTATAGAAATATTTCAGGTTGCCGAATCAAGTTAGAGGATTGTCAAAATTTTACAAAAATTGCCACAATATCTACCAATTTATGTGACATCTTATCTGTTATGGACTACAGAAATATTTCGGTTGCCGGATCGAGTTAGAGGATAGAGGACCACAATATCTTCCAATTAAAATTTCTTGTAGAGTAAACACAAAAATTCAATGTCTTTCAATGTTTCAATGATTGCAATACCAATCATCTGTACTGTCATCATTTTTGACCACTAACCGGAACCCAAATTGCAAATAAAGTAAAGAATTGACCTCCAAAATTTTACAAAATGACCACAATATTCTCGAATTAAAATTACTTGCAAAATGCAAGATGAGTAAGAGATGCAAGAGAAATGCAAATGCAAATTGCAATGATTGCAATAATAATTATCTGTACTGAATGTATCATCAATTCTGTCTGTCTGTAATTGAAACTTAGGCACCAATTATTTCATAAATTAAAATGAAACTACAAACATAATTGTTGATAAATTAAACTTCACCATTGACTGATCATTATTTTCGCAAAAAAAATTGTCATACCAATGATTACTATCAAAATTTTAAATTACGTGTCAAAATCCATTACATTGTCAAAACTTTAATTTTTGTCCCTCAAAATTAGGTTGATTTTGAAAATATTACAATACCTTTTTAACATTATTGGGACATTTTTAATTATCAAAAAAAATCGTGATTCATAGCGCACTACAAAAATGTGATATCTAAGTATATCTTTATTAATCTGCTGTTATTGAAGATATCAAGATAAGTTTTTCACACTCTTAGGATATTTTTCAACATGGTATCGAATCGGAACTGTACCGAAAACCGGAAGGAAAAAAAATATTATTATTTTTTATTATTTTATTTATTACGTAATTTTTCTCTGAACGAAAAGTGCAGCCGAATCGAAAATACAGTTTATTTCGGTACATATTATTATTACATTTTCTGACAATATGTTTAATTGTTATTATTGCAATATATAAAACTATTTATAATTTGAGAATTTTTTAAGTTAGATTATATCTGTTAAGTTTTGCAGAGTTTTTGCAAGTGTGCAGCATGTTTTTTTCTTAACTTTATAACATTCCAGGAATACTTTTCATGTTTCGAACCGGAACTAAACCGAAAGCAGAAAACTGAAAAAAACACGTTATTTTGATGGAACGAAAACCGGAACCGAACCAATATTTTAATTTTTAATTGAACCGGAACGAAACAAATTACGGTTCGAAGTCCTGTTTTTTTATAATTAAAAAAAAATTGGTTCCAACATACTAGTAAAACAAGTGATATTTACTATTTTTATTACCTATATCTTTATAACTCTGTTGATATTGAAGATATCAAAATAAATTTTTGATATATTAGGACATTTTTTATAATAAAAAAAAAAGTTGGTTACTATTACATCAATAGGTTCGATTATACCATAAAAACTTTATACATCACACTAATAAAAACTGATATTTACTATTTTTATTATATCCTTATAACTATGTTGTTATTGAAGATATTAAGATACGTTTTTGACTTCTGTAAATAATTGATGACTAAGTTTCAATTACAAACATAATTGTTGATCTTCAGTACTGACTGAACAATATTCGAAACAAAAAATTGATTTTATCATTATATTAATGATTACTATCAAAATTTTAATTTACCTATCAAAATTTCCATTACACTGTCAAAACTTCAATGTTTTTTTTTCATCCAATGCGGATAATATTGAAGATATCATTTTTTTTGTATTATGATATTTTTTATTATTAAAACAATTCTTCGTTCGCAGCACACTACAAAAAAGTGATATTTGCTATATTTATTATGTCCTTATAACTCTCTTATAAGGAACAGAAAAATGTATTGTATTTAGCTCATTTAGTTTTGTAAGATAATAACTTTGGATTACTTGTTCAATTCTTTAATCTCCCATTGGATTATTTATTATAAGATTTTCATTGATTCGGCATTATTCTGTACTGAATATCCAACTTCAGATGAATAAAACTGCAATACAACAAAGTAACAGATATTTGTAGCTAGTTTGAGAATATACGAACTAGTTAAGACAAGTATTGTGATTCAAAGAAGTCAAGTTAAACATGTTGGATCGAAATTAGGTACATACTAAATAGTTTAGCCTGTACTTTAGAACAGTGTGTTTCAAAATGTTTTTACAGGTGGTCCCCTTCAAAATATTTCTTCCCCCACCTCCCCCAATATAGTACCATTTATTATTATATTCAATGATTATTATAATGAGGCAATGGGATAATAATCAATGGGTATTATAACACTGGCCAACAAAATTGAACTTTATGACTGATGAATGACTTATGTCACTTGATGTTTACTAATTTGGCGTCGCTGATTCCAAATATAACCTCATTTCTTTTCTGACAGCTCTTGTTTACAAGTTACAGCTTTCACTTAAAATTAGCTTTCTTGCTGTGTTTATTTGCTATTAATTTACAAATTATTGAGTTATCTAACTATATTTTGATATGGCATCGTCAAGAAGACATTGTGTGAATGATCCAAACCATTTTTGTTTCATTTGCGGAGAGTATATGTCTAAAGTATGCCGTTTAAATGTGACAACGTTCGTAAATGAGGCTTACAAAAAATACTTTGGGCACACGTTGGATATGAAAGATAAGCCTTGGATTCCTCAAAAGGTATGCAAAACGTGCGTTGAGTTTCTACGCTTATGGACAAATAAGAAAAGAAATAGTTTCCGGTACGAAACCGCTATGCTCTGGAATGAACCACGGAACCACCATGACGACTGCTATTTTTGTTTGGTGAACATAACTGGCATTAACCGAACAAATAGAGCCAAATGGAAATATCCGTCCATACGATCGGCACATAGACGTGTCTTGAGTCCTAAGACACCTGAACCTGAAGCTTATGCTTCACAGGCGGAGCCATTTGATTTGGAGACGAAACTTGACAGTAGTGATAGTGACTTTGAATGTGACCTGGAAAAGCCAAAACCATTCAACCAAGATGATTTAAATGACCTAATCAGAGATCTGGGACTGTCGAAGTCTGCTTCAGAAATTTTGGCTTCTAGGCTAAAAGAAAGGAGCTTAATAACAAAAGGAACTAAAATTTCATATTACCGCACAAGAGAACAGAATCTCCTAAAATATTTTGATGAAGAAGATGATTTCGTATTTTGTAGAGATGTACCTGATTTAGTGACTGCAATGGGATTACGAAATTATGTTCCAAGTGAGTGGCGTTTATTCATAGATTCGTCAAAACGGAGTCTAAAATGTGTTCTCTTACACAATGGGAATAAATTAGGGTCATTACCTATTGCACATTCTACTAAAGTAAAAGAAGAATATACATCTATTGCTCTGGTTTTGGACAAAATTAAATATGTGGAAAACAACTGGCTCATATGTGTTGATTTAAAAATGGTCAACTTTCTATTAGGCCAACAAGGTGGTTACACAAAGTATCCCTGTTTTATTTGCTTATGGGATAGTAGAGCTAAAGATCAACACTGGGTTAAAAAGGATTGGCCTACTCGGGAAATGTTAGTTCCAGGACAACATAACGTGATAAACCCCCCTTTAGTATCAAGGGATCGTATAATTTTGCCTCCATTGCATATAAAATTAGGGCTTATAAAACAATTTATTAAAGGTCTTGACAAAAATGGAAATTGCTTCCTTTTTCTACCAAAAAAGTTCCCAAAACTGAGTGCAGAAAAGATAAAAGCGGGCATTTTTGATGGGCCACAGATAAGATCATTAATAAAAGACACAAATTTTACGGACACTATGACAGAGATTGAGAAAAAGGCATGGAATGAGTTTGTTTGGCTTGTTCAAAATTTTTTGGGAAATAAGAAAGGTGCTGACTATTCTCAACATGTTGAACAATTAATGAGTCACTTTCAAGCTCTTGGATGTAACATGAGCATCAAGTTACACTTTCTTCACAACCACCTAGACTATTTTCCTGCTAATCTTGGGGATGTAAGTGACGAACAGGGCGAGCGATTCCACCAGGACCTTCGTACGATGGAGGAACGCTATCAAGGCTACTGGAACGCACACATGATGGCTGACTATTGTTGGAGCATTCAGAACAGCTCTTCAACTTCAACTTCTGTAAGGAAGTCTTATAAAAGAAAGTTTTTTTAACTTAAGAAATCAATAAAATAGGATTAACTTTAAACGTGTTGTGTTTTATTGTAAAACGGCTCATGTGTCATATTTTTTAAACAAGAGCTGATACATAAATTTCGATCACAGATTTGAAAACGTCATTAAAAATTAGGCTAGTATCATGTAACATAACTCAATCATCAGAAATGCTGTTGTCCAGTGTAATCAATGATAGTACGCTACGTTTCTAAACTCAAAACTAACTTTACTATGCACCAAATAGAAACCAAAATTCTTGACCCGGCGCATCCACCATTGATAGATACTCAAAATTAATTAATAATAATATAAAATTTAAGAAGAAAAATTAATGGCCATTAATTTTAGCAAATTAATCAGATCAAATCTGGCCTATCCAATCAATTTTCCGCGATTTTTTTTTAAGAAAATGATAATTTCTGTACCTAAGTGCACCAAGTACAGACTAAGTACTGTACCTAAGTCAGCCAAGGACTAAAACAATGAAATCTTCTATCCGTGTCTACCCTGCCGTGCGGGACCAGACAAGGATAGCAGATTGCGCGGACGCGTCATTCTTAGAGTCCGTGGCTGTATATATTTACAAAATTTGTCAGTAGATGCAGAATGAAGGAAATCGTTTTTCCGGGTCAATCGACTCTGGGACGCGAAATTTTAATTGGGACCATTCGGAAATCGAGGCCCACGGATTATTTTTTTGGGTCACAAAGCTTATAAATAGCGGACGCTCAAGAGAGCGAGAGAGCTTCCGCCGAACGCGTGCACGCGAGTGAGATAGCCTCTCCGACGGTAACCAACAAAAATGAGAAAATAAATAACCGCGGGCCAATTAGTTATGGCTAATCAATGGTTGTGATTTAAATTATCGCCCATGGTAGCATACAACGGTGGGCTAAATAGTTAAGGCTCAGACTAAAACAACTAATCTAATCATAGTTATAATTATTTTATTATTTTAGTATTTTATCCATGTTACCAGATATTTTTTATTATTATTTGTTATTTTAAGTATTTTCTGGTATCTTCTAGTATTTATTTATTTATGTTTCCCTACAAGTTTTCGCTTAAAATTCAGATATCATCAGGGGTGTTTATATTAAAATATATTTTAAAAGATTATATTTGACTCTTTGTGTCGATTTCTTACTATTCATTTTTATTTCTTATTGTAGTTTTTTTATTTTTATTAATGCATCACTAACGGTGGGCTAAATAGTTAAGGCTCAGACTAATACAACGTGCGAAATACTAATCTAATCATAGTTATAAATCATGATTATGGCAAAATATTTGTCAGTTTCCTTATGTAAAATTGATAAAATTGCCAAATTTTGTAATGGTCCACTTCTAAAAAAACAAATTAAGGCACGATTTGTACGTTGCATAAATCAAATGTTTGCCAAACAGTTCGAAAAACAAATTAAGATATATCATGATTTTTTATTTTGCATCTCAGATCAAATATTTGCCAATTTTTCTAGCTAATGTACATATAGACTTAATTTTGAATTTTTAAATACAGGTTAGGTTCAAGGAGACTATTGAAGTGATCATGATTTTGTATTTTGAGATCCTCCACCTCAGATCAAATATTTGCCACACAGTTTTAGATTTAAAATTGCTGAAATTGGCCAATTTTGTAATCAACTAGTTTGAAAGCAAATTAAGATATATCATGATTATGTATTGGGACCTCAGGCAAAATATTTGTCAAACAGTTTTCGTATGTAAAATTGATAAAATTGCCAAATTTTGTAATCGTCCAGTTCTAAAAAAACAAATTAAGGCATGATTTGTACGTTGCATAAATCAAATGTTTGCCAAACAGTTTTAAAATCTATGATTGCTACAATTATCAAATTTTGTAATCGTCTACTTCGAAAAAACCAATTAAGACATATCATGATTTTGTATTTTTTGCACCTCGGATCAAACATTTGCCAATTTTTCTAGCTGGTATACATATAGACCTAATTTCGAAATTTTAAATACAGATTAGGTTTTAGGCGCCAATTGTAGTGATCACGATTTTGTATGTTGAGATCATCTACCACAGATTAAATATTTGCCAAACCGTTTTAAATGTAAAATTGCTGAAATTGGCCAATTTGGTAATCAACTAGTTTGAAAGTAAATTAAGATATATCATGAGTATGTATTGGGACCTCAGGCAAAATATTTGACAAACAGTTTTTATATGTAAAATTAATAAAACTGCCAAATTTTGTAATCGTTCAGTTCTAAAAAAACAAATCAAGGCACGATTTGTACGTTGCATAAATCAAATGTTTGCCAAACAGTTTTAAAATCTAAGATTGTTACAATTGTCAAATTTTGTAATTGTCCAGTTCGAAAAAACTAATTAATATATATAATGATTTTGTATTTTTGGCACCTTGGATCAAATATTTGCCAATTTTTCTAAGTAATATACATATAGGCTTAATATCGAATATTTAAATACAGATTAGGTGTAAGGCGCCAATTGAAGTGAGCATGATTTTGTATTTTGAGATCATCCACCTCAGATCAAATATTTGCGAGACAGTTTTAAATTTAAAATTGCTGAAACTGGCAAATTTTGTAATCAACTAGTTTGAAAGCAAATTAAGATATATCATGATTATGTATTGGGACCTCAGGCAAAATATTTGTCAAACAGTTTTCGTATGTAAAATTGATAAAATTGCCAAATTTTGTAATCGTCCAGTTCTAAAAAAACAAATTAAGGCATGATTTGTACGTTGCATAAATCAAATGTTTGCCAAACAGTTTTAAAATCTATGATTGCTACAATTATCAAATTTTGTAATCGTCTACTTCGAAAAAACCAATTAAGACATATCATGATTTTGTATTTTTTGCACCTCGGATCAAACATTTGCCAATTTTTCTAGCTAGTATACATATAGACCTAATTTCGAAATTTTAAATACAGATTAGGTTTTAGGCGCCAATTGTAGTGATCACGATTTTGTATGTTGAGATCATCTACCACAGATTAAATATTTGCCAAACCGTTTTAAATGTAAAATTGCTGAAATTGGCCAATTTGGTAATCAACTAGTTTGAAAGTAAATTAAGATATATCATGAGTATGTATTGGGACCTCAGGCAAAATATTTGACAAACAGTTTTTATATGTAAAATTAATAAAACTGCCAAATTTTGTAATCGTTCAGTTCTAAAAAAACAAATCAAGGCACGATTTGTACGTTGCATAAATCAAATGTTTGCCAAACAGTTTTAAAATCTAAGATTGTTACAATTGTCAAATTTTGTAATTGTCCAGTTCGAAAAAACTAATTAATATATATAATGATTTTGTATTTTTGGCACCTTGGATCAAATATTTGCCAATTTTTCTAAGTAATATACATATAGGCTTAATATCGAATATTTAAATACAGATTAGGTGTAAGGCGCCAATTGAAGTGAGCATGATTTTGTATTTTGAGATCATCCACCTCAGATCAAATATTTGCGAGACAGTTTTAAATTTAAAATTGCTGAAACTGGCAAATTTTGTAATCAACTAGTTTGAAAGCAAATTAAGATATATCATGGTTATGTATTGGGACCTAAGGCAAAATATTTGTCAAGCAGTTTTTATATGTAAAATTGGTAAAATTGCCAAATTTTGTAATCGTCCAGTTCTAAAAACACAAATTAAGGCATGATTTGTACGTTGCATAAAACAAATGTTTGCCGAACAGTTTTAAAATCTAAGATTGCTAAAATTGCCAAATTTTGTAATCGTCGAGTTCGAAAAAAAACAAATTACGATATATGTATGATATAAAAATATTTTTTTTATATTTAAAACGTTGTGGGTGTTCCAAGCACGGATAATAAATTCCGTTTGTTTTAATAATAACGGACACCCGAAAATTCCTGGCCATCGAATATTTTTGCTGCGTGATCGCGGCTGTAAGGTCAACCGGCTAGACGGAAGGACGAGCCGGCGGAGAGGACGTCCACACGTCCCAGACAAACAGTGGAGCCCTAAGGCGGGGGCGGCGGTCCGGGCGTCGGCGTCGCGGCGCGGGGGGCGCGCGCGCCGCCGCCCACGCGCCCCCCTCGGGGGGGAATTTACGCATTTGAAACGTGGAAACCGGGAGACAATCGCGTCCTATAAATAGCGAGGCGGGAGATTAATGCGCGCGTCTCCTTGGGGCGCGAACTCCTGGCACTTACGTAACTGCTCCGCGCCCGCGCTCCTGGGGAGTCCTGGCACATCCTGCGGGAGGCGGGAAAAACTATAATGTCCACACTCTCGAAACAGGGGGGAGGAAACGGCGAAAATCCCAAGAGAAAAACGGTGGAAAAATCGAGGCTTACGGAGTGCGCGACGCCACCAACCGACCGAACACTTCCAACTGATGGATTTCGGAGGTCTCCTTCTGGAAGTCTGTGCCAGGCGCTTGCGCACCGTCGGCCAGCCCTATGGTGGGGGTGTGGGGCAACGTCCAACGTGATAAGAAATTGTTTCGCTTTTGGTGTACAGAAATCAGATTGCGGTGACCCCTGCCCGCCCAAATTATCGCACAATCACGAAGGCAAACGCCGAAAAAAAAGCAGCCTGCCGAAGCCTTCGGAACCGAAGTAATCTTCATCAGCTGCTACAACTCCTACCAAAAAACAATCCGTCTTTTCATCCACTGATATCGTTGCAAACAACCATCTGATCAATAGGAACAGTGGCTAATTTGTTGTTTTTTTTTGTTTTTCTCCACCCTGTTTTTTTCCCCGTTTGCTACGTTTCTTGGCCATCAAACACCTATTGTTACTGACAATTAAACACGCAAGGAGGCGGTAAATTTTTAATTTGCCAATGATAGAAAGATAAAACAGCGCCAAAAAAGTGAAAACATCCAAAAACATTACAATTATTCTTGTAGTATGATGATACTTGTTCAATTGACAAAGTTAATTATCGAAGTAATATTTACGATTAAATACTAAATAAAATGTTCACAGAATACAAAATGAAATTTACCGAAAATATTCTAAGCGTACCTACTGAAGCTTTGCACACAATGTCAAAGTGCTTCTTGGAGGTTGAACTTTTAACGAATTTTAGTACTTGATGATTCTGAAATTTTCTCTACCAATCAATTCTACATCTCCTGCTCTGGTTTCATCAGAGTGGATGTTTCGTTTTTGTTTTCTGTTCGTTTCATCTTCATACTAAGTTACTTTCGCTTTCATTAGTGATCGATTTTCGTAAATGTTAAATTTTGTTCTTATGCATTGTATACTGATGCGGTTGATAGATCGATCTCAGACTATTGTAACTTATTACTGTATACGTTAAATCGTGATAACATATATCAGCATAAATTTGACGAAAAAGTCGTTTCTAATCTTTGAAGTTGAAGGAGGTAGTTAGATGCTTCACTTCTTGTATTTGCCTTTTGTTCGTCATTTATTTATTTGTACATATATTTTTTATTGCGACTTATGCCTTTGGTATTTTTCCAAAAATTTGCCACCCCTGGATTTTGACGCCCTGGGCTACAGCCCTCATAAGGCCGTTTTTTTAATTTCTTTTCTAATATAACCTATTCAAAATGCTGTATGGTTGAAAACAGATTAAAAACCTACCGAAATAAAGAATAAAAAATGTAGGTAGTCATTTAAAATAAAAATTAATGACGTCATAACTTTTAAAATGTTGTTTTTTTTAAATCTGAAAAAAATATTTTCATATGCGCAGTAATTTATATCGCCATCTCCCTTTTAGATTTTTCTCTCTCATACACATTAACGAAGTTACCGAATTTATCCGCTACTTAATTTCCACACTGTATAGTAGCGATATAATAAAACTATATAGTAATAACATAGTTATAACATATCGTGGCTATATAGTGGAACTATCTTTCTGCTAGGGTCACCACTAAATAGAAATTTTCAAGCCCTGCAACAGTTATGTGAAACATTTTTAACAAAAGCGTTTCGAGATTTACTGATATATCTATATATTTTCAACACCAGGTATATCCTAATATCCTTATATCCTAAAATTCTATTATAATAATAGAAAATGCTATCAATTGGTTTAATGATTGCTGATATAATTATACACGAATTATAATATTGAGTAGATGTAGTAATAAAATATAAAATTTATGATTGTATAATAAATAATAATACTATATAAACAATATACAACCTTGTGGTGCAAATTTCCATTTAAGTGCAAACATTGTTTTCGCTGAATTCGCTGAAAGTAACTGAAATAGTGCTCCAATGAGTTTCGAAGTAAATTGTTGAAAAACTGGCAAAGGAGTTTTTTTCCAATTTTCATATTTTCAGTAAACTCGAAAATTTTCATTGCAAACAACGAAATCTTAATGCAACCCTTTGACATTTTCCTTACATACTATAAAGTGTTATTGAAAAATGCCTAAAGTTCTCAATAAGATTTATATAATTTACTAGCGGACCCGGCGAACTCTGTTCCGCCTTAGAGGCAGTAAATAAACAAACTTTAGATTTTATTTAATTCTATTTTTTATTTGGAAAGATATATATAAATATATAAAAAAATCAAGTATTTTAATGATTCTTTATTGTTCATGTATTTTGGTGCATAGGTTGCACTTTTCAGTTAAGCACCTTGTGATACACGACATTTTTTGTCTTATTATCAGGTGCAAGTACAAACAACGCAGACGGTCTTCCGACCCGTGAACATGCCACATATAATTGACCATGTGAAAAACATTGATTTTCCAGATTCAGACCACAAACTTTCAAGGATTGTCCTTGTGATTTGTTAATGGTCATGGCGAATGCAAGACGGATCGGAAATTGAAGTCTTTTAAACTCAAACGGCATATCGTTTGGGATCATCGGTATCCTCGGAATGAGTACTTCCTCACCTTCGAATTTTCCTTTGAGTATCGTCGCGTAAATCACATTGTTTAGCAATTTACTTACTACCAAACGCGTACGCGTACCAAACGCGTCACAATACTCGCAAACAACGTCCATTGACCCAATGCAAACGCTAGGATGCAAGCAGTAATCAGTGCTGCAATCATATCGAAACGCTGCTCGATTCAAATCAGCACTTGATACATTTCTTCTTTTGCGTCGAAAATTATTTACTTCTTCATTTCTGTTATTCGCTCGACGATTTCGCATTGCCAACCGAGCCGTTTCACGTGCTGCCTCTCTTTGATCTTGTGATTGAGAAGCACGAAGTCGAGCCATACTAACGCGGAGCTCTTCACGGGCAATTCCTTGTGCTTCTTCAGTCATTTCATTTGCAATGTTTCGTATCCTTCTTGCATTACGGCTTTGTCGGGAAAGATTTGATCGTCTTGGTCGCGGCATTGTTTACGATTAGAGTCCGGGCAATGTAACGCGCGGATACAGATTTCCATAGCAAGCATGATTTGCTCGATAATATTTGCGTGGTGGCGTGTAAATGTTTGTTTGAAAATTAGGTTTGTGTACGAAAATTTTAAAACACGAATTCTGATTGGTTGAATTGGAATTTTCAACCAATCAGAATTCGAGTTTTTTAAAAAGTGAAAGAAATGTGTAACATTTTCCTTAACACGAACAGACCTAATAAACAAAAGTCGATCAGGCATCATGCACCGAAAAGAAACGTGAGAGAGAGAGAGAGATATTCCACTGTCGTTAGCGTTTTGTTATTTCATGTGAGATGCGTTTATGTTATACCACGATTTATAGTGACTTGACGGAAACGCGGTCGAACGGGATAAAAAGTATCCTATGTCCATCTCCTGATTATAAGCTACCTCTCCACTAATTTTCAGCCAAATCGGTTCATCCGTTCTTGAGTTATAAATAGTCTAACTAACACCACTTTCTTTTATATATTTAGATATTGTACCTAAATTACAAAATTGCGAATTTTTATTGCTGATTACAATTTTTTAATCGAAACTTCCAAAATTTAATGCGAATAGTAAAGCTATCGTAATAAATTACAAAATTTAGTTGTAAATTACAAAATCGTCATAAGTTACGAATTTTTTATTACATAGAATAAATAGATATTTTATTCATCATAATTAATTATTACATACAAAATAATAACAATTATGACATCAGCGATATTATAATTTTTATTCGTGTGTGTGTGTTTATCTACTGTTTTTACTTACTTGGTACTTACTTACTGGTAATTATTTTTATAATATTTTATTTATTTAATTTTCGCCTAAGTTTTTCCCATTCAGTTTCGAGTTTCGGCCTCATTAATGCCATCATCATATAAATCAAAAGTAAGATTAAAACATAGAATTACTACAAATATAAATATAAACATAGTAGAATATTATAAAAACTAAAAACACATATCATCGGCTTAATGCCAGACTGTAAGTGCAAATTTAATAAACTTGAGACTAAGAATTTTTAATAATTTGGCTTTTACAGAATGTGATGTATTATGCACTGCAATTAGATTTTTTTTTACAGGTTCATAATATTCTGATTTCAACAATCCAACAAGTTGCATGATCTAGCTTGGAAATTTTGGAGTTATGAAAATAATTAAATGTACAGTCATGCTCACATAAATCTAGTTCAAAAATTTTGACATTGCTATATAAAATTGCTATTGTAACCTAATTTCTTGTACTAGATTTATGTGAGCATGACGGCACATACAACTTTGATATCACAATATTAGTGTTGCTTAGTAACATATGTTTAGTACTTTCTTAGAAGTAGTTGAAGTAGCAAGTAGCAGTAGGTATGTTAGAAGAGTTATAAAGTTGTATATTCAACTTCGTAACTCTATGGAAGTACTGCAGGTCAATAAATAAGTAAAATTTTACACACCCCGTTTTCTCTTTCTCTCATAATTAAATAATTAAACTGAAAGCTAAAAATTTGCCTTTTCGATTCTCGGCATATTTCTTCTAAAGTTAAATTTAAATATTGTTCTGAATTTATGATAGTTAATTATTGAATAACCTAAATATTTTCAAATATTACTTTGTGTTTTGTCACCCCCTGAAAAAAATTCTGTAGGCGTCCATGGATGGGGGTGGTCTATGGTTGTAGATACGTACATACGGGTCGTGCGCCCGTACAAGCATGGCTAAAGATAGGGGTGGTGTAAGTGCAAGTATTTTTATAAATTTATTTATTAAATTTGCAATGCACCTAATCTTAAGATTAATAAACATATTTAGTCTGACTTAAATGCTACGACTATACCAGTAATGAAAATGTAAACGGCTAAATCTTCCCCAAAGGTCGATAACGGCCGCTAAGTATTAATGATTCGAGGTGCAAGTTAACTCTAACCACACACTCCTCAAAAATCTCACGTCTTCATGGCGGTCATTTTTCGCAGCAATTATTTGAATCTTTTGAATCCAATCCGAAATTTCGGACTGGAAAATTTCGAAATTTTCCAATCCGCCAATTGGAGGCGGATTCCTCCAATCCGCCTCCATTGGCGGATGGTTAGAAAGATCTTCGGAATCTTTCGGAAAAATAGAACGTTACCCAGTATACAATTTATATTGAAAATAATAGTAAAAATAATAATTTTTGTTAGTATTGTATCCATGTTACCAGATATTTTTGTTTATTATTGGTTATTTGTTATATTAAGTAGTTACTGGTATAGTATCATCTGGTATAGTATTTATTTATTTATCCCGACTAGTTTCGGCTTAAAATTCAGCCATCATCAGGTGTTTTTCTAAATTAAATTACATTTTTGAAGGTGATATTTGACTTTTTGTATTGTTGACACAACATATAAATAAATACGATAAAGATAAATAAATACTATATAATACCAATAAGTACTTAATATAACAAATAACAAATAATAATAAAAATAATAATGTTTATTAGTAGGAGAAACTACATAATATCCAAACAAAAAATTGGCATGAAAAATTACTGAATTACAATCAATATTGCAGTTTTTTTATTGAAAATACAAATTTGTATTATAAATTCCAAAACTCAAACCTAATAACAAAGTTGTCATTATAATTTACAGAATTTAGTTAGAAATTAAGGAATTTTCTTTAGAAATTACAACATTTTCGTTAGAAATTACGAAATTCTTATACATACCAAAATTTTAATTATAAATGTTTAATTGAAACCTGAAATTATTAGTATAAATTATGAACGGTTTATCCACAAAGCCAAAGTACATCAGTCACAAAGTTATTAATATTTGAATAGAAATTTGTCTGCAAGTTGTCTTCATTTTCCTTACAAATTACAAAACTCTATTACAAATTGCAAAAAGTTCACTCACTAAGTTATTAATATTTGAATATGAAATTGCAAAACTTTTATGGGAAATTACTAAATTTTGAGAAATTATGAAATTTTTGTTGTAAATGACATATTTTTTGTATGCAAATTTTGTACATTTTCTTCACAAATTACAAAATTTTGTTGCAAATTGTAAATAGTTCATCGTTCATACATTTTCTTTACAAATTACAAATTTTTTTTGCAAATTGTAAAAAGTTCATCGAACCTTAAATGTTCATTGAAATGATATTATTTCGATTGTAAATTACAATTAATGTGGCATTTCTGTTGGAATTTACAATATTTTCATTAGATTTTTTTTTACTATAAATAAGATTAATGGAATCTGTGAATTTTTAGTTTTAAATTATAAAGGCTTTCCCAAAAATCATATTACTCACAATTTTTTTAAATACTTCTTAAAAAATTGCAAAAACTATATATAAAAAATCTTTATTGTCTATATAATTGGCTATAATTGGCTAATTTTAAAATATAAAACATTAAAAATAAACTTTAGTTCAAGAAGGACATCGCGAGTCGAAAAAGTTTGGGAACCACTGGCGTACCAATAACGTAATTGTGGACAACATTTTTTACAAATAATTCACCATTCCCAGTCACCATAAATTTGTTAATTTATGAATGAAAACCATTTTCGGCTTTTTCTAATAATATAATGTTTAATATTTTTAATTCTGAAAGTATTAATTATTCATATTTTTACTTCCAAACTCAATTTTAAAATCCTTACTAAAATCGTCTTAAAAAAATGATTGATAATGTTCTACAGGGCGTTCAAGAAAGTGGTGTCAACTTTTATGCTGGATACGAATAGATGACACTGCTTAAGATGAAAATCCAATATGTTTTGCAACATATGAAGATATGACATATGCTGAAATGTTTCCTGGGATGCAAGCATATAATTTAACTAGAATTTTTCAAATGTCATTATTTGTCATTAGTAGATAGGCAACAAGAGTTCTTGGCTATTTTCCCATAAGGTTTACTTGGGGGGTCTAAATTCACATTTCTCACCCCCTGTGGACTTAGCCGAACTCGGTGAGCCGATTTTGCACACCATCTAAATTCACATTTCTCACCCCCTGTGGACTTTCGTTGGAACTAGTTGGAAAAGTTGACACCACTTTCTTGAACGCTCTGTATAACAATAATTAGGTTTTTTTAAGCGATTTTGGTAAGTTTTTTTCGTTATTGAAAATTTTGAAACAAACTAAATACTTATCTGTATGTATCTTAAACTGTAAAATTAAATTAAATTGTAATATATGTATCTTAAAGTAAACTAATATTTACGAAAAACTTTCGACCAAATCAAGAATATAATACAAGCATTTAAAAGACCAACTATTAAATGATTAAGTGCAAAATTATCCATGTGTAATAGGGGGGATTAACAGTATGATTAACGTAATGGCACATGCGCATCAATCGCAGGTTTCCTCACAACCAAGAGAGTTTCCATTTTCTGGCGGCCAGCGAGTCGTTGCAAAGTGATTAAGAAATCCCGCGAGCCGACCGTTGCGATTGCATTAATCGCAGCCGATTATCGCTTTAACTGCGGCCCGGTTATTTATAGGAAGGTGTAGTTTGTGAAAGTAATGCGACTTAATTGCGCTGAGCAGGCGCCAAGAAAAATTACTATAATTAGCTGTCGATTCTAATGCGGCTCCGTGATGGAGTGATAAGGGAACTAAATCATAACACTGGAATTATGTAAATGCCACGAAGGGGGATTTATTGGATTTTGCACGATTGTTATTATTTTAATTACTTTACCTAAGCAACGTTTTTGCGAAACGAAAATCTGCGAACGAATCTCGTGCATGTTGAGGACAGGTGGAATTTAGGGGATGATTATACTTGTGATGATGCTCATCATTTTTCAAAGATTCAGAATTTTTGCGCGCGCTCAAATTTGTACTAATCAGCACCCACCTTAAAATACATATCGACGATAACAATAATAAATTCCAAAACAGACCAAATATTCTATGATAATTTTTGGGGAAAATTCTATGAAAATTATTAAAGTATAAAGTGGGACACCCTGTATAATACCTCATAAATGCATTTCAGCAAACTTTACCAGAGAAGCATAAACCTGCTTTAACATTACAGATAAAATATATTGTAGAGATTTGAATTTATAGGTATATTGTTTTATATTAATAATTGAAGATATTTTTAAGTAATGTTAATGTGTCAAGCATTTTTTCTCCGAAGTTTGGAAAAAAAAATGCCAAAAATTGTATTTTTTGCATTTTAAAAATTGTCGATTTAGATAAAACATGAAAATTTTATCAGAAATGTCATGAAAATTGGTCCTAAATTTTATATTTATGTTCTATGATAATTTTCAGGGAAAGTTCTATGACAATTATTTTAAAAAAATGAGTGAACGAAACACTGAAAATTATATGAAAAATTAGTGAAAATTCCCAGTTTTACAAACGTGGATTATCTTTGTTTGTGGTATATTTGCTTAGGATTTGCACCATTGTGTCAACAATGTACGAACAAAGATAATCCATAATTGAAAAACTGGCCCTAAGATGTGATATTTCGTGCCTATTTTTTTTAGAAGATTAATTATGACCTCAAACTTCTTAGAAAAAATGCTGCTATTTGGTCTGTTTTGGAATTTATTATTGTTTGTTTTGGTTTTCTTAGAAATAATATTGATGGAAATTTGTCCAATTTTATAGCATTGATTGTTAAAAATTGCTGAATTTGTCTTTTTCGTCTTAATTTTAGTGGAAATATTATTATGTTCTGGAACTTTTCAAGAAGTATTTTTCATGGCACTACATTAACTGTTATGTAATTTTCACTAATTTTTCGTATAATTTTCAGTGTTTCGTTCACTCCATTTTTTTAAATAATTGCCATAGAACTTTCCCTGAAAATTATCATAGAACATAAAAATAAAATTTAGGAACAATTTTCATGACATACAATTTTTTGATTTTTTTTTAATGAAGGCTCTTTAATTTTCTTTTGAACACAATGTGTCCCACAATTCCATGGCACACAGTTAGGAGCATGCCAAGAAAAGCAAAATTAAATGAAAATGTTTTTTTTTTGTTACTAATCGCTTTTGTTTCCAGAATATATTACCTTAAAGTGTTACTTAGCAAATCAGTGTTCTTATTAACATTTTTTTTCGAATCGTAATCTATGGTTATTACTACATAAAAACTTTGAGGTTAGGAATTTTTGTAATCATACACTATTTTCCGGGGAATTAGATTTATTGTTATAAAGAATGTATACTTCTTGAACTTCGAAAAAATAAGGCGTTTCTGAGATATTCGAGATTAAAAGGCACAAGGCACAAAAATATTTACATTTTCATTTATTTTTGCGTTTCTTATCATACGCCTAAATTTATGCCATGAAGTTGTGGGACACCTTGTATAATTTACAGTATTTTGTTTACTCAATTTTTTGAATAATTTGAATGAAATGATTTTCAATTTATATTGTCCAATTTTATAGCATTGATTGTTAAAAATTGCTCAATTTGTCTTTTTCGTCTTAATTTTAGTGGAAATATAATTATGTTTTGGAACTTTTACTGAAGTATTTTTCATGGCACTGAATTAACTGTTATGTAATTTTCAATAATTTTCCATATAATTTTCAGTGATTCGTTCACTCAATTTTTTTAAATAATTGTCATAGAACTTTTTCTTGAAAATTATCACAGAACATAAGAATAAAATGTTGGAAGAATTTTCATTATATTTCTGACATAATTTTTATGTTTTCTCTACATGTCTACATTTTCATGTCTTTCTCATCATACAACTTTTAGTATTTTTGTTTTAATGAACCCTCTTTCATTTTATTTTGAATATATCATCGAATTTTCATGAAATCGCTATCATAGCGCACTTTTTTTAAATTTTGCATTGGTAAAACATTCATAAATTTTTTTATTGTAAGTACTAACTATGTAATATGTACTTGGAACACGAATACATATTTCAGTGTTTTATTTCTTCCAATTCCTTGCATAATTTTCAAAAAAATTGCCTGAAATTTTTATTTAGAAAAAGCTCACTGCATTTCATATGTAATTTTAGTAGATATTTTATTATGTTGTGGGCACTTTTCTGAAGTATTTTTCATTGCATTGCATAAAAAACGTAATTTTCACTAAACTATCATACAGTGTGTCTCGTTTTTTAGGAGACACCCTGTATGATGGTGTGAAAAACTGTGCAAAATAATACACATAAAAATTCGTCTTAAGAGATATTATTATGCTAGTTCAACATAAAATATGCATAAAAAATATATAATAGTTTATAATAGTTTAAGTTAATAGTTTAGTTATAATAGTTTTTTACTTGTCTCTAGCAATGCAATGAAAAATACTTTAGAAAAGTGCCCAACAAGATAATAAAATGTCTACTCAAATATGAAATACATATGAAATGGAGTGAGTTTTTTTTAATAAATATTTCAAGCCAAATTTTCACCATGAAATATGCATAAGAAATATACAGGGTGTCTCCTAAAAAAATTGCATCACATGTTCCACAAAGGGGCAATAATTTTCTTTTTTTGCAAAATCAACTTTCATTTCAGCGATAGTCAACTTCTTTTTTCAAATTTTTACATATATTTTTTAATTTTATTTTTCTGCTAGCGATTATTTTTCTAAATCCAAAGATGTATAACAAGTTGGCTTTGATGAAATATTTGTTACAGAAAAATAATGTTTTTTAGCATAAAGTTGTTTTTTGGTAAGTTTATCAAGTGTGCTATGGATATCAAAGTGAACATAAATAACAGTAAAAGTCATTTTATAGTTTGCATGTGTTCCTTAACAGTTCGTTTTGATGTGCCAATTTTATTTGAAAATTCCCGAATAGATGTTCTTGGATTTTCTTGCACATTAAGGCTCCTCCACCACCTCAAAATTCTATTTCGCAAATTTCTTCAATTAAGAATTAATATCAAAACACCAAATTTTGTACAGCGTTCTAAAATATGATTATCTACAATGTCAGGATGAGCTTTTTTAAATAAAACTTATTGTTAACAAAATATTTCTATCAATGTAACATATTGGAAGAACTAACAACTTTAATATGTCAGCAATTCAATTTTCAACCTTATTTCTCTATTGAGTTTTTTTATATTTGTACATCTAATTCCACATTTCCGTGAAATCTTCGTTCCTCTCTCTTCGGTTTCTTAAAAACACCATGCTTATTTTTTTTATGTGCTCCAAATTTTCTAGGCTCTGGGACTTCTCTGTTCGGAAAACGGTCCATTTACAGGAGCACTGCTTGATAGCAATTTTTATTGCATTCGAAATACATTTGTGGCATGTCAGTCTATCGATTGTAAATATTGTTAGCCATCACTTGAATTATTTCACAAAAACTGGACCGACAAAAAAGAGAATTTGACACACTATCATTTAGATTTCTTTTACTGTTTTTTGTGTTCACTTTGCTTTCCATGGCACACTTGATAAACTTACAAAAAAACAACTTTATGTTAACAAACATTATTTTTCTGTAACGAATATTCCATCAAAGCCAACTTGATATACATTTTTAGATTCATAAAAATATCCTCTACCTTAAAAAAAAAAAAAATATATACTACCATTTGAAAAAAAAAGACTATCGCTGAAATGGAAGTTGATTTTGCAAAAAAAAGAAAATTAGAGCCCCTTTGTAGAACATGTGGAGCCATTTTTTTTTTAAATTTTCTGTTTTATTGAAATCGGCCAATAAATAAAGGAGTAATGACTAGCAGCGTCTTTTAGGAGACACCCTGTATATTTCTTATGCATATTTCATGTTGAAAAATTTGCTTGAAATATTTATTAATCAAAACTCACTAAATTTCATATGTAATTTTAGTAGACATTTTATTATGTTTTTGGGCATTTTTCTGAAGTATTTTTCATTGCATTGCATAAAACAAGTAATTTTCGCTAAATTATCATATATTCCTTATGCATATTTCATGTTGAAAAATTTGCTTGAAATATTTATTAATAATATATTAATAAGAACTACATATTTCATATGTAATTTTAGTAGACATTTTATTATCTTGTTGGGCACTTTTCTGAAGTATTTTTCATTACATGGCATAAAACAAGTAATTTTCACTAAACTATTATATATTTTTTATGCATATTTTATGTTGAACTAGCATCATAATATCTCTTAAGGCGATTTTTTATGTGTATTATTTTGCACAGTTTGTGGCATTGTGTAGAACATATTCATATAGAATTTTGATTTGATTTTGTGCTTTGTTCTTTCTGTTATTTCTATTTCTTATGTAATTTTCACAGATTTTTTTTTGAAATTACCACAGCGTATAAAACAATAAATAAAAATTTGCACAAATTGATACATTTTAGTTCTGTAATTTCCTTACAACTCAAGTAATGTATGCTATTTTTTTTACTTCCAGTCGAAATTATGACAAATTTGCACAAATTGGTACATTTTAGTTCTGTAATTGCCTTACAACTCAAGTAATGTATGCTATTTTTTCTACTCTCAGTCGAAATTGTGAAAAATTTGCACAAATTGATACATTTTAGTACAGTAATTGCCTTACAACTCAAGTAATGTATGCTATTTTTTTCTACTCCCAGTCGAAATTATGAAAAAATTGCACAAATTGATACATTTTTGTTCCGTAATTGTCTTACAACTCCAGTAATGTATGCTATTTTTTCTACTCTCAGTCGAAATTATGAAAAATTTGCACAAATTGATACATTTTAGTTCTGTCAGATGCTCGTGGTAATATTTTATATTGACCATCATATGACTATTTTGACAATTTCATGATAAATGTCACAATGTTGCCAATGCTCATACACATATTATCCCAATAACTGTTTTACGTAACACTAGTGACTTTCATTACATAACACTGTTTCGTTATAACTGATTTACTAGCCATGAAGCCAGTGTGTGATTGACAACTTACTAATGTGGGGGTAGAAAAATAAATAAATAAAACTTAACACATTCTTGTATAAAATAATCGGTTGGAGCTTGTGAAATATTAATCTTAAAGAAAAATAACAAATTATCCTTTTTCACAACGACGTTGTGACACCACACAAAGATGACCACGTAGTGGTTTAAATGTACATTTAGAGAAATAAATGTCGTTGTGAAAAAGGATAATTTGTTATTTTTCTTTAATATTCTTGTATCTTAAATTTCCATGAAGTGTGGTGGATCGCTCCTTTGGATTCAATATTCTAAGATTACAGCGAAAATACATACTTCTGCGTAAGTGGGGCCATAAAATCACGTTGATGTTGAATTGTTCTCCTTATCAGCGTAATCTTCGCAGTAAACATCGTTATCGTAATGTAAGTGTAAATACCGTCGATACGGGGACATTGTCGCCGCGTTTGCGTGAGTTATCGCCAAAAGGGCACAATGGGGCGCCCATTGCCGTTGGGCACGTCCATGCGGCGAACAATGGGCGCGGGCCCTCAAACCCTCGTTACCTCTCAATTGCCCCGCAATCAACTCAATTAGTCGAATCATGATAATAGAAACGCAAATTACAGTAATCGCCGAACGTTTCTTAGCAAGTGGAATTCCTTGATCTCTTGAACTCTCTTAGCTCCTCGGAGCGATGCCAAGAATCCGCTCGCAGTTAGTACGCGGCGCAATTTATCGCCTCCTGGTAATCTCTTTAATAATTAATTAAATTATAAATTTGCACATGTTAACCCGGCGAAATTGATATATTTCAGCGAGCGTGCGTAATTTATCGCAGATATGTGTGCCTTAACACTGGATCAAAATAAGTCAAAATGAACCTCTAAGAAGGCATAATTCAATTTCAAGGCAAATATTGCTCAATTTTAAAGGCAGCTGGAGAAGTAAATACGAAGGGTAGAAATATATACTGTAGTAGGGAGAGACATATTAAGGCAATGGTTAATATAAATCTCTGGCATTGTCTTAAATCGGTGACAGCTGTCATTTATCGCAGTCAAAAACAAAAATAAACTGAAACAAAACTTCACAGCACCCTTGATTTTCTAAAAATTTCAGCACCAACTAAGTATACTTCTTTCAAATGTGACCGCTTTCGAATATTTTGATTTTTTTTGAGTACTATCTCTCATATCTCATTTTTAGACTTGCTCAAGCCTTCCACAGCCTGAACATTGAGCAAAATCATTAAAATCTACTTGGGTCGAGATTTTTTGAGCAACCATAGCTCCGAGGAATGCTGCTTGATATCACCGATATCATGCCTAGTTTCTGCCCCGACTGTAAACACCTATTTCACTGTCGCCAGTGCGTCCTCGCGCACATCTCATTTGTAAGTCGATTATTAGAAAGGGCATCCGGATCACACAAAGGTTCAACCCATTGTCGCCAACAATGACTCGGACGACATTGTATGGTAATCACTGACGCACGTGGAAGCGGACGCGCCGGCTTTTCCAGGGGCTACGTATCGACCCGTAGAAAATTCGCCCTGAAAAACCGAGGTGTGTAATTTGGGGTCGCGCCCCCGAGGGGGCCCGGGGGCCGGGCGAAGTATGCAAATGACGGACGCCCTTAAGGGCTGATTGCCGGCAGTTCACTGGATAAGGCCGGAATTAGGTCGCGGCACGCGCCCTTCGTGCGCGATTCTCTTCGTGCCTCGCAGCAGAAATAATTATCAGGATATTAATTGCTTCGAAATTATACTATTAAGCGCCTAAGGCCAGATTTTCACGTCACCCGAAATTACAGAGAAATTTACTGCGATAAAACATTAATTTGTTTAACATTCACGTATGTCCCAAATTAATAATGAGACTACTATAGTCAACGCCAGACTCATTTGCGTCGCAATTACTTGTTTTGGTAATCGCCAGTTAAATGAATAAAATTGCTTTTTTCTACTCCCTTAATAGAAAGTACTCACTTTCGTCCCTCATATGAGATATGAGGAAAGAAAGGGATGAAGGGATGAGGTATTTAGGGAGATATGAGGGAAGAAAGTTCTACTTTTCCTCCCATGGGAGGCAAACAACGTAGCAATAATACTTAGAATAGAAACATTAAGTAGCTGTGATAATAGTGTATCGTTTTCTTTTATTGATAGCGCTTAGGTTTACATGCCAACGAGGCCGTAATAGTATTCACATCCGTGGTGTATATACTATTTTGTCACTACTAGAACAATTACAATAATTTAAAATTAAATATGCGGGAAAATAGCCTACGCTCGACATCGAGTATCGCTCTCCAAAAAGAAGAAAATTATAAATTAAAATAAAACATACATCTGTCATTACATCAATCAAAATTTGACATTGAAGTATTTAACGAATATAGTGAAAATGCGGCCAGCTAAGGCCGGCTAATTGTGATTCCCCGAAAGACGAGAACTTGAACAGCTACATACCCCCTTGCAAAGTATGTATTCACATTTATTTTAGTCAGCTCAAAACGTTCAACATAATCTCCTATGAACCACGCACCCAGTTTAATAACCGTATTTAATCCATTACGTATTTTATTCAACCGGTCCACAACGGTAGTCGTAATCCTTCAACCTATTTTTATTTATGAAAATTCGTACGTTCCTTGTATACTTTGATTTTTAACAATATACTTATTCTAAATATTATATTAATCCTTTACGTATTTTATTCAACCGGTCCACAACGGTAGCCGTAATCCTTCAACGTGCGACATAAGCCTCGTACTATTTATATTTATAAAAATTCGTACGTACCTTGTATACTTTGATTTTTAACAATATACTTATTCTAAATATTATGTCAATCCATTACGTATTTTATTCAACCGGTCCACAACGATAATCGTAATCCTTCAACGTGCGACATAAGTTTTGTACTATTTTTATTTATGAAAATTCATACGTTCCTTGTTTACTTTGATTTTTAACAATATACTTATTCTAAATATTATATTTTGTTATTTGGTTTTTCATTTGTCATGCGCAAGAAAATATAATATTTATGCAAAACACTGTGAAAGGTCGTAGAAAAAATCATATGTATTACTCGGGTACAAAGTGCTATTTCCTCCCTTAGAAATATCCGCGCGAGGAAATGATGCACTTTGCTCCCTTGTAATACAAATATCATCATCATTATCAACATCATT
The DNA here is from genome assembly GCA_951805005.1 of Othius punctulatus. NCBI lineage: Eukaryota > Metazoa > Arthropoda > Insecta > Coleoptera > Staphylinidae > Othius > Othius punctulatus. The sequence continues at coordinate 18,768,959 of OX638141.1, forward strand.
ATGTCATGTATCACAGCACTGTGAACTTGATTTTTATTATTACTGAAGTAAAAAAAAACAATATATTAACAAAAACAGTTCCTCCGAGGCTATTAAGCTACATGTTCCTTACAAATTACGAAAATTTATTAGACATTGCAAAAAGTTCATCAAACCACAAAATTTTCATTGAAATTATGTCATTTCGATTGTTAATTACAATCAGGGTTGGTGTGATTTAAATCAAATGAGTTTTATTTTAATAATTAATAAATAAAAAGTTAATTATTGTTTTTTGGTCCATTACATGGTACAGATACACAAAAATTTGTTTCAATCATTAATTCTTGTTCAAATTCAAGAATTTATAAAAAAAATCATATGATTTAAATCGAGATGTAAATAAATTGATTTAATCACATCTAAATCGGCAAAAATTGATCAGAAATATTAAAAAAATCAAATAAATGAAATGATTTGATTTCTTTTAAATCATTGATTTTTTATTTTTGTTTTGTAAATCATGAATAATTCTAACCATGATTACAATAATTAATGTTGTATTGCTGTTCGGGACTACAAAATTTTCATTAATTTTTTTAATTATAAATACCAAAATGTTCATAAATTACAAAAATAAATGGAACCTGAAAACTTTTAGTTGAAAATTATAACGGCTTTCCCCACAAATGTATAGAATGGAAAGGGCGGAAGGGAATAAATTATGAATTATTCTAACCATGATTACAATAATTAATGTTGTTTTGCTGTTCGGGACTACACAATTTTCATTAATTTTGTTTATTATAAATACCAAAATTTTCATAAATTACAAAAATAAATGGAACTTGAAAACATTTAGTTGAAAATTATAACGGCTTTCCCCACAAATGTACAGAATGGAAAGGGCGGAAGGGAATAAATTATGAATTATTCTAACCATGATTACAATAATTAATGTTGTACTGTTCGGGACTACAAAATTTTCATTAATTTTGTTTATTATAAATACCAAAATTTTCATAAATTACAAAAATAAATGGAACCTGAAAAATTTTAGGTGAAAATTATAACGGCTTTCCCCACAAATGTATAGAATGGAAAGGGCTGCATGGGAAAACCCTAGTTGGAAAAGGACGCCGGGAGTCAAAAAGTTTGGGAACACTGTTCTACTTATAGTATGTGTAATAGAAAAGCAGAGCGAAACTGTTTTATGAATGTTTGCCACAGCTGAAACTATGGAGTAGGTAGTTATTTCTAAAAACAGGTAAATTTTGAAAGTTTTGAGTAATACTTTGTAAAAAAATTGGCCCACTGTGCATATGTTTGGCACTGATTTCAAGTTTTAAGTATTTGAAGTTCTGATATTTTGGATAACTCATTTCTGAAAATTTGTTATTTTGGGGATTTAAGGATACAGATTAAAGAGAATTTGATCAGATATGGAACTTAGGCCCAGTTGTATGATCGTGGATCACCTTGACCATGGTTCAATTACCTAGGATACAATTGTTAATACAATGGTATCCTAGGCAACTGTACCACGGTCAAGGATGATCTACGATCGTACAACTGGGGCTTAGGCCCAGTTGTATGAACGTAGATCAGTTTGACTATGGTTCAGTTACCTAGGATACCATTATTGACACAATTGTATCCTAGGTGACTGAACCACGATCAAGCTGATCTCCGTTCATACAACTGGGCCTCAGGCTCAGTTGTATGATCGTGGATCATCCTTGACCTTGGTTCAGTTATCTTGAATACAATTGTTAGTGCAATGGTATCCATAGAAACTGAACCTCGATCAAGGAGTCCACGATAGTCCACGATAGTACAACTAAGTCTTAATAGCTTGATTTTTAAAAATTAATCATTATTGCCTCTCTGGAGCACTAATTGTAGAATATTTGGTCTGTTTTGGAATTTATAACATTGGTTTTTCAATTTCAGACATATTATTCACGAAAATTTGTCTAACTTTAAAGCATTGATTGCTAAAATTTGCTCAATATGCGCTTATTTGTCTTATTCCTACGCCGTTGTTTAAAATGTATTTTTAAGGTCAAAATTTTGGAAATATATTGTGTATTTATAAATTAATATTTTTGTAGTCTAAGTATTTACTTGCGAAATGCAACATGTGTTAGTAAGGGTTGTTTAAAATTTTATCAAGTTCGCAATTTAAAAACAGGTAAATTACGATAGTTTTGAGTAATACTTTCTAAAAAATTGGGGCTCACTATGCATATATTTAGCACTGATAAAGTGCTAAGTTTTAAGTTTTGGAATTTTTGATAACTCATTTCTGAAAATTGACAATTTAGGGGATTTAAGAATACAGATCAAAGAGAATTTTATGCATTTTGGAACTCTATAACTTGAATTTTAAAAAGTTATCATTATTGGAATTCTGGCGCATTAATTGTAGAATATTTGGTATGTTTTGGAATTTTATAGCACTGGTTTTTCAATTTTATTGACACATCATTTACGAAAATTTGTCCAACTTGAAAGCATTGAAGCAAAGAAAATTTTATCAATTTTGGAACTGAAATGCTTGAATTTTAAAAATTTATATACTACTGCTTTTTCAATTTTACACCTCACTGACGAAAATTGAGAAAAAATTGTCTAACTTTAAAGGATTGATTGTTAAAAATTGCCCAATCTGCGTTTTTTTTCTTATTTCTAAGACATGTTTTCGTCTTCATGAAGTCAATATTTTGGAAATATAGTTTATACTCACCGAATAAAATTTTTGTATTCTAAGAGTATTTTCTTGTGTCATTATCGTCTCTTTAAGATAAAAATTTTTCTTAAATTTGTCAAATTAGCTATTTGTTTGCAAAATGCATTTTTTTGTAGCAATGATTGTTTAAAATCTTATCAATTTCGAGGCACAAATTTCTAAAAATCGAACAAAGTTTGGATTTTTTTATTACTGTGTTATGAATGTTTGCCAAAGCTGAAACTTTGGAGCACCGGTTTCTAAAAACAGGTACATTTTTAAAGTTTTGAGTAATACTTTCAAAAAATTAGCCCACTGTACATATGTTTAGCACTGATTTTAAGTTTTGGAATTTGGGAATAGAATTTGATCAATTTTGTAACTTTATAGCTTGACTTTAAAAAATTGATTATTATTGGAATTCTGGATCATTAATTGTAGAATATTTTATTTGTTTTGGAATTTTATAGCACTGTTTTTTTTTTTAATTTCAGACATATCATTGACGAAAATTTGTCCAACTTTAAAGCATTGATTGTTAAAAATTTCTCAATCTGCGCTTTTTCCGTATGCATCTATATTTTAAAAACTTTTGGAGTATATTTTATACGTATGAATTAAATTTATAGTAATTTAATAATATTTGCTAGCGAAAGCACTCTTTTCTACTGATCATTATTGCAATTCTGGAGCATAAATTGTAGAATATTTGGTCAGTTTTGGAATTTTATAGCACTGGTTTTTCAATTTTATCGACACATCATTGACGAAAATTTGTCCAACTTGAAAGCATTGAAGCAAAGAAATTTTTATCAATTTTGTAACTGAATAGCTTGAATTTTAAAAGTTTATCATTATTGGAATTCTGCAGCATTAGTTGTAGAATATTTGGTCTGTTTTGGAATTTCATAGCACTAGTTTTTCAATTTCAGACATATCATTGACGAAAACTTTAAAGCATTAATTGTGAAATTGCTCAATCTGCGTTTTTTTGTCTTATTCCCAAGCCATTTTTCAAAACGTCTTTTTAGGTCGAAATTTTTGAAGTATATTTTATACTCGTGAAATAAAATATTTGAAATCTAAGAGCACTTGCTTGCAAAATATACTCTTTTTAGCAAGGGTTGTTGAAAATTTTATAAAGTTCGTAATTTCAAGGCACAAATTTCTGAAAATTAAACAGAGTTTGCAATTTGTTATTACTGATTTATTAATGTTTGCCACAGCTGAAACTTTCGAGTACTGGTTTCTAAAAACAGGTAAATTTTGAAAGTTTTTAAGTAATACTAAAATTGCCCCACTCTTGATATGTGTTAAGTTTTGGAATTTTGGACTCATTTATGAAAATTGGTTATTTGGTGTACACATCCACTGCAACGTATCGAAATTATTGCTACTCTCATAATTAGCAGGCACCTACATATTTGCGTAAACATGCAAACAAGTACACACATTATTAATTGCCTGCGGAAGGCTTTGGTCCATGTTTAACCATGTAATATTATTATTAACGCGCTTTAATATAAAATTAGCGAATATGGAACTCGCAGTCTCACAAATTAGCGCGTTCAGGTGGACGACGCGACGTGAAAACGAGATCCTTTCGAAATACCACGCTTGTCCGGCTCTCGTTTTAGGGATATCATTAAGCTAATTAACGATCTGATTAATTAAAATTGTCGAACCTTTCGCTTGTGCAACCGTCGATTCGCCTGGAGACAAACCACGTGCAACGCCAGCAGACTCTCCAATCTACAATCGGACTCAGGTGTTCAGGACTTTGGCTGAATCGCTTAAATTAGAATCCGATTGCCCTTTGTGAATTTTATTGACCTTGGCCTATTGACCTTTATTTTTGTGGAACTTTGTACAATCTTCCAATATTTCTATAAAATAGAGGTCCAAAGTTTCATCGTCTCCTAAAGACGCGTTCTCACGAATCAAGTTTACGAATCAAATAAACTTGATTCACGAATCAAGTTTTATTGATCGACTTTAGTTGATCAACAAAAGTTGAATAAAAACTATTGTTTAAAACGCGTTCTCAGGAATCAAGTTTAATTGATCGATTTTAGTTGATCAACAAAAGTTGACGTAGCTCTTGATCAACTACAATCTTGATTCGTGAATCAAGTTTAATTGATCGATATTAATTGATTAAAAAAAGTTGACTGAAAATGATTGTGAGAACCTTTGTTTCAATAGAGTTGATCAACTTTAAAATGTAGCTTTCATTGAACTTCTGTTGATCAAGAATAATCGATAAATTAAACTTGATTCGCGAGAATGCGCCTTTAGACTTGCAGTAGTTGAATGAGTCAAACACCAACAAGTTGGTTTCATTTGGTACTCAAAATAGAACATTCGTCATTTAATAATTTCTTAATGAACTTATATTAATTAAATTATAGTCGGGATTTGTTGTTATATTCTCGCACTGCGCCGCGAAATTTGCAATATTTGCAATTTATAGAACAAATCGTCGTGGAATTTATGACGCAAATCCATTAAACGTCCGTTCCGGTGCGTGGCGGGCTGAAAAACTCGCATGCAAATTGAGCAGGTGATTAATAAAATGCCAGAAGTGCAACTCGGTGTCGCAATTTTGCCGCACAATTCGCTCTATTTACCTCCGTCGGTTGCACATAAACGGCGATTTATGCCCGCCAGTGGACAGCGAATCACGGGAGCGCCCAGTTTCCAGTGAATGTCCCTAGGACTTGAAAATAACAACTAGAACCGCCAGTACGATGCTTAATCATTGCACTGGCTTGCCGGAATTAATGATGCTGGTGCCATTTTTGCAGAACTTATCGCTTCGAAATGGAATAGAATGGAAATTGGGACAGTAATATTAATAATAATATTGAAGGTAAATCAAACACTTAGTTGAAGTTTCACTATATTAATAGAATTTACTCTACAATCGTTTCGGTCTCACGACCATTGTCAAGAGTAACAGAGATACTCAGTGTCTTAAGTATTTCTTAAGTTCTTCGTATTGATGCCGCTAAATATTCAGTTCATTAGGTAAAAACAATTTTCAGAAAATTGTGACGAATATTATAAATTACGATATTGATTTAAATAACCCTTGCTAAAGAAAGGTGCTCAAATACTCTTGGATTACAAAAATTTTAATTCATGAATTTAAAATATGTTTCCAAAATTTTGATTTAAAATAGACGTTTTGAAAAAATGGCTTAGGAATATCACCAAAAATGTGGAGCAATTGTTAACAATCAATTCTTAAAGGTTGGACAAAGGTTCGTCAATGATATATGTCTAAAATTGAAAAACCAGTGCTTTAAAATTCCAAAATATGCCAAATATTCTAATAGAATTCCATAAAAGAGCAATTTTTAAAATTTAAGCTATTTCTTAAGTTCCAAAATTGATTAAATTCTCTATAATCTGTATTCTCCCAAAATAGAAAGAAATAAAATAGGTACCCAAAATTACCAATTTTCAGAAATGAATTATCCAAAATTCCAAAACTTAAATCAACATAGTGCAGCAATGGGCCAAATATTTTACTAGAATTCTAAAAACTGCAAATTGCACAGGTGCAATTTTTAAAATTGAAGCTATAAAGTCCCAAAATTGATTAACATCTCTAGAATCTGTAGTCTCAGATTTCAAAAATACCAATTTTCAGAAATGAATTATCCAAAATTCCAAAAGTTAAAACTACTTACATAGTAATGCCAAGACTTATTCATTCAATAATGATTCTGATTCTAATTCAATAGTTAAAAAAATTAAATTGTTGCTATTAAATTTCAGTTTTATCTATCCATATTTTTAAGAATAAAGTTAAACTTTTAATTATTACTATAAAAATTTGAATAATTAGTGTGGTAATTTCAGTAAATTTTAGTTGTTCATTTTAAAGATTACTTCATTCTGTCAACATTTCGTCATTTTCATGAAAGTTTGTCCTAATTTTTGGTTTATGAACATTTCAAGAAAATTATATGATAATTATGCAAGGAATAATAATAATAATAATAATAATAATGCTTTATTGATGCTTAGAACAGAAATGTTTTACACAAGTCACGTCAGTTCGTTAGTACATACATACATCAAATAAAATAAAATAAAGTAAGATTAAATGGCTCTTGCCTCTAGCCATTAAAATTCTAGCCTCGAAATGTTTGAGAAGTCTTTAGAAACCTGGAAAATTATTTCCAACTCAATTTCTCAATACAAACTTTAGAAACCGTGAGAAGTATTGAGGAACGTCTAGAAATGTTGAACGTTAGTGAGAAATCAAAATCATTTTGAGAATGACCAAAAAAAACTATACAAATTTTAAGGATGGATGAGATGTGTCAAGAAATCTTAAAAATTATTAAAAATTCTCTAGAAATCTTGGAAACTATAGTAAAATCTCAAAGAATTTTGAGAATTATAAAGAAGTATAATAAAAACCTGTACAAATTTTTAAAATGGTTGAGAAGTCTCGAGAAATTTTAGAAATTATTAAAAATTCCCTAGAAATTTTGAAAACTATATTAATATCTCAACAAATTTTGAGACTTACAAAGAAGTATTATTACATTTCGAGGCCTAAGAAAAATGTATATAATAATAATAAAATTATAATGATAACAATGATGACTAACAAGTTGGCTAACATGATAGCCAACATTCGGTAACGGACATGATACAAGAAGAAGATGTAATAATTATAATTGCCAGAATATGTATATGAATTCAAGCCTCTAAATTATTGTGAAATCTTTTGAAAACTCTTGAATGATTGCGAAATCTATAGAAGTCTCTATACCTTTTCAAGTTCAAATTGAGACCAATCAACTTCAAATTGAGACAAATCAAGTTCAAATTGAGACTAATCAATTTCAAATTGAGACTAAACAAAATCAAGTTGACACCAAACAATATCAAGTTGAGAGTATACAATTAAATTTTATTATGACAACTTTATATTGTTTAGTATCACCTTGATTTTGTTTAGTCTGCATTTGAAATTGTTTGGTCTCAATTTAAACTTGATTTGTCTCAATTTGAACTTGAAAAGGTATTGATGTAACGAGAAAACTGATTGTGTTGCAGAAGATTGCAAAAGTGCAATTTTTAAAGTTGAAGCTATAAAGTCCCAAAATTGATAAAAAGAATATAGATTATAGAAATTTATATTCTCAGATTCCAAAAATACCGATTTTCAGAAATGAATTATCTCAAATTCCAAAACTTAAAACAACATAGTAATGCCAAATTTTTAATAATTAAGTACCATCAAATTTCAAATATATCTGTCAATATGTTGAAGAATGCCGTCAAACTTTTAATTATTACTATAACATTTTTAATAATTAGTGGTAATTTCAGTAAGTTTTAGGCGTAAATATTAAAGATTACTTCATTCTGTCAACATTTCATCATTTTCGTGAAAGTTTGTCTTAATTTTTGGGTTATGAACATTTCAAGAAAATTCTATGATAATTATGCAAGGAATAATAATAATGATAATGCTTTATTGATGTTTAGAACAGAAATGGTTTACATACGTCAGGTCAGTTCGTTAGTATATACATACATCAAATAAAATATAATAAAGTAAGATTAAATGGTTCAGTAGTATAATGCATTGCCAAAATCCCCCATGGATGATAATACAGTCATGAGCACTCTACTGGTGTTACAGATACGTTGCAATATGAACTTATAGCCATTTCAAGACTGATATGTGAATACCAGTTGAATTAAATTGAATAGCTGAATTGAAAGAAATAAAACACTAAAAATTACACTGAAACTTTTCATAAACATTTGACCAGTGAAAAATTAAAATAAAAACGAGAGTTGGCTATTTCAGGACTAATATGTGAATACTAGTTGAATTGAATTGAATATCTGAATTGAAAGAAATAAAACACTGAAAATTACACTGAAACTTTGCATGTACTTTTGACCAGTGAAAAACAAACAGGAGTTACGATTCCATGCATACAAAAAACGATCGACGGGTGATTCATTAAAAAAAATCGCTAAAAGTTATATGACGGTTTAGAGAAAACCTGAAAATTATATCAAATATGTCTTGAAAATTAGTCCAAAATTATTAGAGAAATTTCTCTAATAATCATTTAAAAAAATCGAATGAACAAAACATGAGCAAAACACTGTTGAATTTTATTAAGATTATGAAAAATTCATATGTTATTATAATTTATTATTATTGAATTAAATTTATTAATATATTATTGTTAATATATCAATATTGAAGAAGAAAAAAAAATGGTGTCTTGAATGTGTTACATTTAGTGTATTAAAAAAATCTTCAAATATTTATCTAAATTTTTACACATTTTTGCAATGTGTTTTATAAGATTTTATAACATTAAGGTGGTTCTTATAAAATCTTATAAAACACATTGCAAAAATATGTAAAAGTTTAGATAATTATTTGAAGATTGTTTTAATACACTAATGTAATAAGGGTTGATCAAAGATTTTTTTTTAAATGTGGAAAAAGTGACACATTGAATGTGTGTAACTTAATATTATAAAATCTTATGAAACACAAAAATGTGTAAAAATTCAGATAAATATTTGTTTTTTTTTAGTAAACTAACTGTAGTAAGGGTTGATCAATTCTAGAAATTACTTGTTGGAAACGTGCAAAAACTAGTTTATAATTTTAATATCTACTCTAAGTAATATATCTACATTTTACATAAGTAATCGCTGTCGATATATAACTCTGTAGAATCTGTCTGTGTAAATGTCTGCACAAATGTATGCTGTATGCTGTATACAGACTCAAGTCTGTATGTTCAGTTGTGAAGGGCCGATGTGGGATAGCCGCCACCCCCCAATTAAGGGCCTTGCTAGCCAAGGGCCGGATCGATGCCTCTCTCAACGGGTCTATGTTTAGATCCACCCCCGCGAATTCGCGACGCAGGCCGCACCTTCGCGGCACCTGGGGCACCGGCGCGGCGACCCCAAGTGTTGTTGCGGGATCGATCCCCGGCCGGGCCTCGCCAGGAGGGTGTGGTGCGCCCTTCCCTCAGAGCACACACAGGCGCACACACACGTGTGCACACGCGAGGAGAAAACACCCCCACAGAACGGTCCCACCTCGTGCATAATTATAATTTATGCCGGCCGCGATAATTAACGTGCGCCGTAAATTGCCATGGCTGGCAATTTTTCGTAATTATGCCGGGGGCGAGTCGGCAGCCTGGGGGTCGCGAAAAGCGCACTTTTTAAGTCGAGCGAACGGAAAACGGGATCGATTTTCGCCACAACATTAATTCAATTATGCTTTTATCGCGTTTTTCAATCTATTTCTGTATTTTTATTACCAAAATATCGCTCTCAATTCAATTAATCATTAGCACATTTTCATTTTTGTTCAGGAAACATGTAATGTTTTACCTACATGATATGAATCGTTAATGTTTCAGTAAAAGATTAAAAACTTTAAATTTTCATTCAAATTTCATTTTCCGGATCAACTCCTAGATATAAATATTTTACTTTGGCTTCCGCAAGAGTTACTCATGGCGTTTAGGCGTCCACTGCTATTTTTTCGATTTTTATAGTTTCCTTTTGTCCTGCGCTGTCCGTGGATGGCCCGTTAAATTTAGATAATTGGCATATCGTCCGGTGTCTCCGGCTAAAATAGCCGCGGCCTGTATAAATAAAAATTCGTGGTCCCAAAGCGAAACTGAATTAGCGGCGCCGGCGAGCGGTGGGACACGTGTGCGCTCAGGAATTTCCCATTATTCAGAGTGGACTAGGCGCCGATGACCGCGGTTTATGACCGTTTAAAATTTCAGAAATGTCCCTTACACTGACACCCGAGAACAGATGAATCTGATGTGGGCTGCACCATAGTGCATTGTGCGGTTAGTGCAGGAAGTGATTTATTGCCGGCCGATGCGGCAATTGATGTCCGAGGCATAAGGCGAGGACAGCAGGCCGAAGAGGTAGGGAAGTCACTGACAGCAAGCCGAAGAGGCCGAGAAGTTACTTCATGTACGAAGCGCACGTTCTAGTTTTTCTCCAATCGCAATATTTTTGCAAGTTTCGCAAAAATATGGAACATCTAAGAAGAAATTATATGCCTTAAGCCTCCAGGAATAATTCATTGCCGGCCTAGGCTGGCAATGTAAGATTCCAGTAGTGTTATTTATCCGTTACATAGCAACCGCCACTAATGGAATCATCTATCTTCTGGAGTGCGTGTAGGCTAGGAAACGACTGATTGTAGGACGATAAGAGAAAAAATTATGTACAAGCTGGACAGTCCAGCCTGTACTTTAGAGCAATGTTTCCGTAGTCCACTTTAAAATATAACTTCCCCCTACATCCCCCAATATACATAATGAAATATTTCTAAACTCAAAACTAATTTCAGCATGTACGAATTTAAAACAAATTTTCTTTACCCGGCACCGCCACCATAAAGAATTAATAAAAATAAATTAATAATAATTTCAAATAGTAGAAAAAATTTACTCATAATTATATTTACTTATAATTTTAAAGTTAATTAGACTAAAGAATAACAAAGCCATAATTCTACATAATTAAACTCTACCAACCAAATAATATAAATAATCAAACCTAAATAACGTATCAATACGAATAAAATTTATTGCTGATATTTCCTAATATACTTACACTACTTCTGCAGAATTTAATTCGAATCCAATGCGAGATTCTGGAGATATTCAAATCTGTGTGGATTTTTAATATTTTCCCATAAGGCTCGCACTTTAATAGTGATATCTCTAAAACCACCGTATCAATATGCATGTCATTTAATATATCTACACTCAACCAAACTTATATGGAATCACTCAGTATTTCTCATAAATCAACATTTTAGAAACAAAATTTTATATGCAAGTAAGTCATGATTGTTTTTGTTTATAACCTAAGAAACAGTTTATAAAATTTAGCTTGACAGATCTCAGTATTTGCGTGTTGTTCTTAAATTGAAGTAAGTGCGTAAGTAAACTTTTGTGCTTTAAAAAGGTATTATGCCTTACGTAGGATTGTCAGCCGTTCAGAGGGGAAGAATTATCGCCCTTGTTGAACAAGGAATGTCACAAAGGCAAATTTCAGCAACACTGGGCGTCTCACAGGGTGTAATATCAAAAACCTACTCAAGATTTTTGGAGTTGGAAACACTTAACAACAGGCCTCGACAAAGTCGTGGAAAGGTAACCACTGATCGACAGGACCGTTATATAGCTCAAATTGCACGAAGAAATCCAACCACCTCTCATCCAGAAATAAAAAGACAATTCTTAGAAGCCACAGGTGTTAACGTTTCAACAGAAACAGTTCGAAAGAGGCTTCGTGCTCAAAATCTATTTAGCAGGAGACAGTTAAGAGTTCCAGAATTATCGAGACAACATAAAATTAATAGACTAAATTGGTGCCGTGAACACCGAAACTGGACAATCGAAGACTGGCAAAAAGTGTTGTTTTCAGATGAGACCAGAATTGGTCTTAAATCAGATGACCGCCGAATTCGAGTTTTAAGACGTCCAGGAAGACAAGCTAGACTAGAAATGGCCAGATCCCTACCAAAATATAAGGGCGGAACTCTAATGTTCTGGGGAGGTATTATGTTAGGAGAAAAAACTCCTTTGATTCTGATCCGACAAAACTTAACTGGTCACAGATATGTTGATTTAGTATTAGAACCTGTAGTTCGACTGTGGAGAGGTGCAATGGGCAATGATTTCATTTTTATGCATGATAATGCACCTCCACACACCAGCAGAACTAGCAGTGACTTTTTGGAAACAGAAGATATTACAGTTTTGGAATGGCCTGCCTGTTCTCCAGATCTAAATCCTATTGAACACTTATGGGACACTATAAAATGGAGGATTAGAGCTCGAAGAAATAATCCCGGCAATGCAGAACAACTCATTCAAGCTGCCGTACAAGAATGGGCAAATCTAAACAATGATGACATAAACTGTTTAATTAGGAGCATTCCCAGTCGAATTGAAGCCTGTATTCGCGCTAGAGGTGGCAACACTGATTATTAATGTTGAAAAAATTTATTTTTTGTGTTATAATTTAAGCATTCATTGGATTGACTATTGACTCATTTTAATATTTTGTTCAGTTCTGTTAAATTTAGTTCTTATTTAAACATTTTCTTTATTAAACTGACTTGACATACAGTGTTTGGTACCTTCCATTATAATTATTTCAAAAATATTACTCACGATCGGAAATATTAAGTGATTCCATATAAGTTTGGTTGTGTGTATTAACTGATATATCAGTACTAAACTTGTATAATAAAATTTATTTACAATGAGTAATTCTGGCGATATTTTATTTTTAGTGAGAGTAACTGATTTTTATGACAATTTTGTCTCATATTTAATTAACGAAATCTTAAGAACTGATGTATCAATATGAATACAATTTATTTTCGATATTAAGTGATATATTAGTATACCATACGTGCCATACGTGCAAATAATATAAATAATCAAACCTAAAAAACAGAGAAAGAATTTGTTATGTTTTTACCCCAAAATGTACACAAAACATACGTTGTTTCTCTATTTTGTAATATGGACTTCCACGTAGTAAAGGTCGAAATCATTCTCATGATTAATCAAACCTACTTGGACGTTTTCTATTTCATCACATATTACTTGTCTGGGGTTGTTGTTGTTGCTGTTATTTATGGCCCTTGCGTCTCTCACACTTTTAATGCGTCTCTCAATTCGTCTCTCAACGCGTCTCTCACAATGTAAAAGCATCTCTTAACGCGTCGATTTCATTTTGCTCCTTGATTCATCACTAGAAATTTATCGACCGACTTCCCTAACACCCTGTATATTATCTTTAATATTTGACTTTTACTGATGGATATTGAAATTTATGTTATGATTTTTTGTTGATTTTGCAAGAAACTAATTTTCGAATTATTATGTTAAATTCTCTCACAGTTTGACATTTGATCAGGATTTCTGTGAATTAAACAATTGAATTAAGTTATGATTTAAATCAAATTAATTTTTAAGACAAAACATTGATTTAAATCAAAATTGATTCCTTTTTCCCATTAATTATTTTTTTTTGCACTGTTTGTCATTCCAATAGGTATACAATAAAAAATGTAATGTAACTATAGAGTTAGCATGCTTTAAAATAGATAATCGGAAGGAAGTATAATAAGTTTCTTTTCTTCCATTTTTGGTTCATCACATAGTATAGATAACCGATTTTCTTTTTAATCAAAAATCTCGTTCAAATTCACGAACTTATTAAAAATATATATTAGTTGATTTACATCGTGATGTAAATCAATTGATTGAAATCACATCTAAACTATCAAAAATTGATCAGAAATATAGAAAAATCAAGATCAAATAAATCATCATGATTTATTTGATTCTCTTTTAAATCATCATGATTTATTGATTCTCTTTTAAATCATCATGATTTATTTGATTCTCTTTTAAATTATCATGATTTATTTGATTCTCTTTTAAATCATAGATTTTTGATTTTTTTAAATAATTTATTCCAACCATGATTGTAAGTATGCCTCCAATTAAGCACATATTAAAATAACGATATCTCAAAAACCACCATATCAATATGCATGTCATTTAATATTTCTATTGAGTGACCTACGAGTACTAAACTTGTTTAATTAAATTCATTCACAATGAGTAATTCTGCAGATATTTTATTTTTAGTCTGAGTAATTGATTTTTATGGCAATTTCTACATTTTGTCACATATCAATCAATATCATCAATCACATATATACATCAATATGAATACAATTTATATTTGATATTAAGTGATACATAAGTATACCATACGTGCAATTTAGTTGACATTCAATGAGAGATTAAGAATTTCAATTTTTGTTCCAATATTCGATATTTTAGGCCTATTGTAAGCAGGGTGCGATTTTGAAATCAACTGATTTTTTAAAAATAATTAATTGATTTTAATCATTTTTTATTAATCATTGTTTTTGCAGTAGTTGTGCATTCCAATAGGTGAACAATAAAAATATAATATAACTCTATACCTTTCAAGTTCAAATTGAGACCAATCAAGTTCAAATTGAGACCAATCAATTTCAAATTGAGACCAATCAAGTTTAAATTGATGCCAATCAAGTTTAAATTGATTCCATTCAATTTCAAATTGAGACTAAACAAAATCAATTTGACATTAAAAAATATAAATTTTATATGTTTACTCTCAACTTGATATTGTTTACTCTCAACTTGATTTTGTTTAGTCTCAATTTGAAATTGATTGGTATCAATTTGAACTTGATTGGCCTCAATTTGAAATTGATTGGTCTCAATTTGAACTTGAAAAGGTATAGAGTTAGCATGCTTTAAAGTAGATAATTGTAAGTAAGTGAAACATGTTTCTTTTCTTCCATTTTTTTGGTCCATCACATGGTACAGATACACAGAAATTTGTTTGAATTATTAATTGTTGTTTAAGTTCAAGAGTAATCCTGGATTTTTTTTAATTATGATGATTCCAACCCTGAGTGTAAATAAGTAAAATATTTTTCTTTTCTTCCATTTTTTAGTCTATCACATGGTACAGATACACAGAAATTTGTTTTCATCATTAATTCTTGATCAAATTTAAGAATTTATTAAATAAAACTCATATGATTTAAATTGTGATATAAATATATTGATTTAATCACATCTAAACTGACTCAACATGATCAGAAATCAAATAAATCATGATTTATTTGATTTATTTGTCCGTCATATGGTACAGATACACAGAAATTTGTTTGAATCATTAATTGATGTTTAAGTTCAAGAGTAATCCTGGATTTTTTTTAATTTTGATTATTCCAATTCTGATTGTAAAATATTTTTCTTTTCTTCCATTTTTTTGGTCCATCACAAGGTACAGATACATAGAAATTTGTTTTAATCGTTAATTCTTGATCAAATTCAAGAATATATTGAATAAAAATTATTTGATTTAAATCGTGATGTAAATAAATTGATTTAATCACATCTAAACTGACTCAAAATGATAAGAAATTAAATAAATCATGATTTAAAAAAAAAAATCATTGAGTTTTTTTTAAATCATGATGTATTCCTGTAGTATTAAACATTATTTATTGATATAGTTTTCACCAAGATCAATTAAAATTTCATAAAATGTCAAAAACATTCATTATCAAAAATTTCATGAAAATTGAACAAAGTTCGATATCTTCGTATGTAATTCCACGCAAAAATTTAAGAATATTTCATAACAAACAATTTTTTTTAGTTGTCTTTAATAGGTTTCTTATGTATTGCATTATTATTATGTAATAAAAATTGAATGTTGAGTCTACAAATCAGTATAAATGACTATAAACTGACTCAAAATGATCAGAAATCAAATAAATGAAATAAATTTGATATTTTTTAATCATTGATTTTTGTTTTTTTTTTTAATCATGATTTATTCCTGTAGTATTAAACATTATTTATTGATATAGTTTTCACCAAGACCTATTAAAATTTCATAAAATGTCAAGAACATTCATTATCAAAAATTTCATGAAAATTGAACAGAATTCGAGTTTTCTTCGTTCGTTTCCTTTCCACGCGAACATTTAAGAATATTTCATAACAAACAATTTTTATTTTAGTTGTCTTTAATAGGTTTCTTATGTATTGCATTATTATTATGTAATAAAAATTGAATGTTGAGTCTACAAATCACTACAAATGACTATAAACTGACTCAAAATGATCAGAAATCAAATAAATGGAATAAATTTGATATTTTTGAATCATTGATTTTTGAATTTTTTTTGAATCATGATTTATTCCTGTAGTATTAAACATTATTTATTGATATAGTTTTCACCAAGATCAATTAAAATTTCATCAAATGTCAAGAATATTCATTATCAAAAATTTCATGAAAATTGATCAAAATTCGATTTTTCTTCGTATGTGCGTATGTGTATGTGTTCCAAGCGAAAATTTAAGAATATTTCATAACAAACAATTTTTATTTTAGTTGCCTTTAATAGGTTTTTTATGTATTGCATTATTATTATGATCATAAAAATTGAATGTTGAGTCTACAAATCACTATAAATGACTATAAACTGACTTAAAATAATCAGAAATAAAATAAATCAAATCATGATTTATTTGATTTTTTTTAATCATTGATTTTTGATTTTTTTTAAATCATGATTTATTCCTGTAGTATTAAACATTATTTATTGATATATTTTCACCAAGACCAATTAAAATTTCATAAAATGTCAAGAACATTCATTATCAAAAATTTCATGAAAATTGAACAAAATTCGAGTTTTCTTGGTATGTCATTCCACGCGAACATTTAAGAATATTTCATGACAAACAATTTTTGTTTTAGTTGCCTTTAATAGGTTTGTTATGTATTGCATTATTATTATGATCATAAAAATTGAATGTTGATTCTACAAATCACTATAAATGACTACAAACTGACTCAAAATGAACAGAAATCAAATAAATGGAATAAATGATGATTTATTTGATTTTTGTTAATCATTGATTTTTGATTATTCTTAAATCATGATTTATTCCTGTAGTATTAAACATTATTTATTGATATAGTTTTCACCAAGACCAATTAAAATTTCATAAAATGTCAAGAACATTCATTATCAAAAATTTCATGAAAATTGAACAAAATTCGAGTTTTCATCGTATGTCATTCCACGCGAAAATTTAAGAATATTTCATAACAAACATTTTTTTTTTTATTGCCTTTAACACGTAAAGTGCCACCATGGAAGGGTTAGTTAGCGTGACCTACTGGCCAACTATGGTTATTAGGCTTTCTTTACTGAAAATCAAATACTTTTTGAAAAATGCTCTTCTACATAGTCAAAAATGTTATTTTAGCCAAAAAAAAATGTTTTTTTTGCGGTGGGCTACATTGATCCACCGCGGCCTATATGATAAGAATCTGCAATTTTTGCGGTGGGGGGTGAACCACGCCCACCATAAGAACATGTATGATCTTGTATTGTTTTATCCTGGTTTAGAGACAATTTTGTTAGTGCATCGATGTATGTTGTTGTGTGTGCATCTGAGCAAGTCTGCTGAAGTTTTTCGTGATGGCATACGAACAGGAGCAGGCTGGGTTGCAGAAATTATGGGATGAACTGTTGTCTGACGAATCCGATTTCTCCCCTGATATATCAGACTATGAACCTTCCGCTGAAAGTTCTACCAGTGATTCAAGTGCACGTAGCTTGGGAACGTGTAAAAAGTCCAAAATCAGAAAAAAAAGTAGTGCGCGTGAAGGGAAACTAACAAAGCAAAACGGCATTTTGAGCGAAATGGACCAAAATATAGAACAAGTAGCAAGGTCGACAAAAGACCTACCTTCAACGAGTAAAGGTAATGCTACAGATATACACTGCATTCAAGATATTGACCAAATAATAGAAGATGTCATTGCTCAAAATGCTTATAACAATTCTACTGATTCGGAGGACGGCCATGTAAACGATCAACCATCAGAAGTAATTTCATGGACACCGGTCACAGGCTCCTTCAGAAGGCAATTCAATTGGTCAGAAGTGAATCCTGGAATATCTGCAGATTTATATGACAAATATGACAAAACTCCATATGATTTTTTTAAAATGATAGTAACTGATGATATTATTGAGATGTTTGTCACAGAAACAAATAGGTATGCGGCACAAGAAAAAGAGAAAAATAATTTCAGAAAATCCAGAATCCGGGATTGGAAAGATACTGGGAAAGAAGAAATGGAAAAATTTATAGGGATTATATTTTGGATGGGGGTTATTTCATTGCCATCTATTTCTTCCTACTGGTCGAAGTGTTTTTTGTACCAAAATAATATTCGTGATGTATTTTCTCGGAATCGATTTCAAATGCTACTAAAACATTGGCATTTTGCTAATAATGCGGAGCAACATGATGAAAATGATAGGTTGTATAAAATATCTCCTCTTCTGGACAAATTGAGGGAATCTTTCCAATCCAAAATTGTGCCAGGAGAATATATTTGCATAGATGAAACTTTAGTGCCTTTCAAAGGAAAACTAAAATTCAAACAATATATAAGTTACAAAAGACATAAATTTGGAATAAAATTGTTCAAACTATGTCTACAAGGTGGTTACCTATATGAATTGAAGGTGTATTGTGGCCAAGAAAAAGACAACCAAGAAAAATCTGAAACTGTTCCCACTAAAGTAGTTATCAACTTGGCAAACAAATTGCTTGGAAAGGGACGAACGCTATGCACCGATAATTATTATACGTCAGTTGAACTGGCTCATAAGTTAATTGGCAGAGAAACTTATTTATTGGGTACACTAAGGAGTAACAGAAAAAATAACCCAAAAAACGTGATCCTGAAAAAATTAAAAAAGAGAGAGTGTATAGCCGAAGAGAGCAATACAGGCATATTTGTTGAGAAATGGAAAGATAAACGAGATGTTATGATGTTGAATACCAAATTTGTTCCTGAAATGATTACCATTCACAAACGTCTAGGAGTTACTCAAAAACCAAAATCTGTTATAGAATATAATAAATATAAAAGTTACATTGATATATCAGGTAAGTTTGATTGTTTACTATTTTGTTAGTAATAATGCTAATGACTACTAATGGTATATATCATAATATATTTTTGGCAGATCAAATGAAAGCATATAATACATCACTGAGACGTGGAGTTAAGTGGTACAGAAAATTGGCCATAGAATTGGTGACTGGTGCTGCGTTGGTAAACGCGTATTGGCTTTACCAGAATATTACCAACAATAAAATAAGTATTACTACATTTAGAGAACAAGTTATAGCAGGTAAAATAAACTATCTAGTACAAAACAAGAGAATCAAATTTAACCAATTTTATTTCTCAGGATTGATTGGTAAAGAGTTGCCACTTCAAAATAATCCACTTGATCAAAACCATACTCTCAAAGAAATGGAAAAAAAGCAAATTTGCTCTGGATGCTACCATAAAAATGTTCTTATTCTTGGGCGAAAAGAAGCAAAGAATAAAACATCCAAGACAAAAACCCGGTGCTGCGGTTGCTCAAAATATTTATGTTTAAATTGTTTTTTTAATTTACATAAGTCTGATCTTAAATAATGATCTTAATTTATTTTTTAAATTAATCTTCTTAGAGTATATATAATAAACTTTCAAATTGATACTACTTTTCATTTTCTAGCCGCGGTGGGTCACATGAGTGCACCATCAACAGGCCAATCTGACTACTAGATTGCCAAAACAGTTCTGAACGCAGCAGCATGCATATAATGGAGAAACAGTGCATTACTGCAACCCACCATGGCCAAATCAAAATTAAAGTGTGGTGGATTGGGTCAACCCACCAAGGCCAGTTTTGCTTGTTTTTTTTTCTTTATCTGGTGGGCCGCGTAAACCCACGGTGGCACTTTACGTGTTAATAGGTTTGTTATGTATTGCATTATTATTATGATCATAAAAATTGAATGTTGAGTCTACAAATCACTATAAATGACTATAACCTGACTCAAAATGATCAGAAATCAAATAAATGGAATAAATTTGATATTTTTTAATCATTGATTTTTGTTTTTTTTTAATCATGATTTATTCCTGTAGTATTAAACATTTTTTATTGATATAGTTTTCATTACCAAAATTTCATGAAAATTGAACGAAATTCGAGTTGTCTTCGTATGTAATTCCACGCGAAAATTTAAGAATATTTCATAACAAACATTTTTTATTTTAATTGCCATCAATAGGTTTTTTATGAATTGCATTATTATTATGATCATAAAAATTGAATGTTGAGTCTACAACTCACTATAAATGACTATAAACTGACTCAAAATGATCAGAAATCAAATAAATGGAATAAATTTGATATTTTTTAATCATTGATTTTTGATTTTTTTTTTAATCATGATTTATTCCTGTAGTATTAAACATTATTTATTGATATTGTTTTCACCAAGATCAATTAAAATTTCATCAAATGTCAAGAACATTCATTATCAAAAATTTCATGAAAATTGAACAAAAAAAATTGTAGTTCCACGCGAAAATTTAAGAATATTTCATAACAATTTTTTTTATTTTAGTTGCCTTGAATGTTGAGTCTACAACTCACTATAAATTACAAGTACAGCCACTGACTTTGCGAATAACGCGTTCATTCCTAGAGTTCGTGGCTGTACATGAAAAATAAAAATACCCAGGAAAATTTGACAACATAATAAGATTTTTTTCATCCATTTCATGACAATCAATTAAAATTTAATATTTTCATGATATGTGCATATTACTTTAAATTTTTAACGTTTACTATGGTGAGATTTATGTTTAGCATTGATGAGAGCATTTTCATAATATTTTGTTCAATTTTTCGCGTTAATTCCTAGAGTTCGTGGCTGTACATGGAAAATAAAAATACCCAGGAAAATTCCACAACATAATAAGATTTTTTTCATTCATTTCATGACAATCAATTAAAATTTAATATTTTCATGATATGTGCATATTACTTTAAATTTTTATAGTTTACTGATGGTGAGATTTAAGTTTAGCATTGATGAGAGCAATTTTCATATTATTTTGTTCAATTTTCTGGCAGTTTGACTTGTGACGTAGTTTTTATCAAGAACAATTGAAATTTCGTTTAATATCGAGGACATTCATTATCAAATATTATGTGAAAATTGAACAGAACTCGATTTTTCTTTGTATGTAAATTCCACTAGTTAGCTAATTTATGAAAATTTAAGAAAATTTTATTTATAAATTGTTATTTTTTACCATCAGTAAAAAGTGAAATATAATGTATGAATAATCTAAATGCCCGAAAAAATATACAATGGGAATGAAAATTGCCAGAAATTTCATGAAAACTCAAACAAAATAGTATGAAAACTGCTCTCTTTTGAAAAATTTGAAACTATTATGAAAATTTGATAAAAAGTTAACACAACGTAAGTTTCACCATTAGTAAAAGTTAAAAATTAAATATGTTATATGGAAAATCAAAATATCCTAGAAATAATATGAGAATTGTTCGAAATTAGTTTGCCCATTAAAAGATTATTTTATGTATTGAATTATTATTATCATCATGAAATTCAGTGTTGAGTCTATAAATCATTACAAGTATCATAATTAGAACGAAATGTAACCTAATTATAATTCAATATGATAACCTTATGGAGATTGGCAACACCAGCAGATTAATGGATCCAAAAATAGTTTCGATAAGATTTGTGTTTTACATCTGCGGCTTGATTCGACACTTTTTGATGGCCATAAAACGCCACGTAATAAAATTATGTCTATCAAAGCTGCGTGCATTTAAAACCTTATAAAATAAACTAATCTCTGAGAGTT
The DNA here is from genome assembly GCA_951805005.1 of Othius punctulatus. Lineage (NCBI taxonomy): Eukaryota > Metazoa > Arthropoda > Insecta > Coleoptera > Staphylinidae > Othius > Othius punctulatus. The sequence continues at coordinate 18,791,103 of OX638141.1, forward strand.
ATGAATCGTAAAATAAGCCACGAAAAGCGCAAATAAATCAGTGCGGCACCATATAAAAAAACCGTTAGGAATTTTGGTGGTGGTAAAGTGTTTTGGGGCGGCCGATATAGCACACATATCACGTATGAGTTCCTCCAGTTTCTCGTCTTCGACGATGTCTCGGCTGGGCGAGGGCGCTGCTTTGTGTCGTCCTCGCGACTTAAATAAATCGGTCGCGGCTATTTATAGAAGCAGTCGGAATCTTTCTCTTCCACGTCGGACGTGCAACACTCGCACACATACACATGAGAGTCGTAAGAGGAGATAAGGAGTGCAACCTGTATTTTAATGCATAATTTATAACAGGACAATCAATGGCCATCGGAGCGTGGGCCGAGCACCAAGCACCGTTCTATTGCACACGAATTTCGAGTGGCCCCGAAACGAGAGCAGTGCACTCGACCAGTGGACGACCGAATGAAATACGGTCTACGTGGCGACGTGTAATTATAACCGGTGTAATGGCACGGTAGTCCCTAAGGCCCCCGGTGGTAGCCGTGTACACGTACACTTAAACCGGTAATGATTGTAATTTTCTAGGAGCGCTCCTCGGCTACGCCGCCGAAGAGCCAGCCGGGGCTGGGGCTTGTGCCTCTACCGGCTAACTGCCGGTTAATTGCCCCATTGATTCGCGAGCAGATCCCCGCAGATTTAATCTAATCTCAAAATCCGAGAGCGAGACTGTCAATCGCGACCTCGATTGGAATTTCAGGCCGCCGCATCGACGGCGGCTATTGTGCAATTTGAAATTCAGATTCGGATCACGTGCCAGAGAAATTTGCAACCGCATGCCATTCCTAACGCATTTATTAAATTCTACAAAAAAAAACACGTAACTCACTTGAAATCCTCATTTCTGGAGTGGAAATGTAAATATTAATACGAGGATGTCGTTAAGCAACATTTCAAAGTGACAGGGTATTATAAATGTTTCCAACGCTGTTATTATATGTGTTTGAAGTAATAAAATTATGCTCCACTCACTATTTAATTACAATCCAATCTATTTTGACGTATATTAACAAACAATTACCATCAATTGCATAGCCAAAAATAATAAAAAATGCTTGCCTAGACATAGCCAAGGCTACAAACCGGAACTGAACCGGAAACCGGAAAAAAGTAATATTATAAATGTTTCCAACGCTGTTATTATATGTGTTTGACGTAATAAAATTATGCTCTTACTCGCTATTTAATTACAATCTAAGTTTTTGATCGACTTCCCTAAACACCTTATACAGGCTGCTTCAGGAGGATGTGTAAATATTTTGGTAAGTGTTAAATAAAAAATAAATAAGAAAAAAAATCTAATATACCGAGGTGTAATACTCAATAGTTTTTGAGCTTATGTTAGGTATTGATTTTTTAAATTTTTAGTTACACCTTAAAATCTGTAATGTGTAGTACTTTTAACAAATGCTTTTAACTAAGAGAATTACTAAACGTATTGAGGTTGGCGGTGAAATTTTTGAACCAACAAAGTAAATTTGTTTAATTTAAATTGATATTATTAAAAATCAACAATGTTATTTCTCAATGTTACTATCTTAGTAATTATTAACGATGGGACACATGCTCATGTCATTTTTTATTTTACTTAGAATCATCCTTACTACAACTTTGATGCTGAGCTGACTGCTGACTGCTCGTTCTTAGGAACGCGTCATTCCCACAGTCCGGGGCTGTATAACTCGAGTAGATAGGTTGGGAAAGTTCAGGTATATCAGCATATGAGATTTTTCTACCAGTAATACATCAGATAAAGCATAGACAATAGAAACAGGAGACGAAATGTCGATAGAGTCATATTTTAGTGAAGAAAATTGGAAAATTCCCTTATAATTTTGTATTGAATACATTTACTTTTTTCTTCTGTTATGATTTATTGTTTTTTAATTTTGTTTTATAAAGTCTTCAATGAGAGTGCAATTGATTGTCATGATATTTTGAACAATTTTCATAATATACTGCGTTTCAAAAAAAATGTACCACCTAGAAGGAGTTGACGTAGAACTCTGAAATTATGTGAAAATAGTTAGTATGTGTTAAGAAACAATTGATTAAATTTTCATCGAAAAATAATAATATTTATTAAGAAAATAATTAATAATGTGTTGCATCTCCGCGCACTCTTATGCATTCAGCAACCCTTCTGGGCATGCTGGAAATCAAATGGTCCAATGCATCTTGAGGCGCATCCTCCCAACAATTTAAATGAATTAAGACACCATCTTCAGATTGCCTGGGATGAGCTGCCTCAAGATGCATTGGACCATTTGATTTCCAGCATGCCCAGAAGGGTTGCTGAATGCATAAGAGTGCGCGGAGATGCAACACATTATTAATTATTTTCTTAATAAATATTATTATTTTTCGATGAAAATTTAATCAATTGTTTCTCAACACATACTAACTATTTTCACATAATTTCAGAGTTCTACGTCAACTCCTTCTAGGTGGTACATTTTTTTTGAAACGCAGTGTATTTCATAGGATAAAATACGGAACACCTTTTCATAAAAACAAATTATTGGCTAAATGTATATTTCATCAATGCAGCAATCTTCAATAGCAAACAAGTACTGCGCAAGTACAAAAATTCGAAAAATTATGCAAAAAGCATGAAACTTGCTTGAAATTTAATTAAAGTCAATTCAAGTTGAATAATGCATTATGAAATTAGACCAAATAGTTTGAAAATTCAACAAAAATTCATAACATAAATATCACCATTGGTGAAAGTTGCAATTAAAAATGTTGAAAAAATGGAAAATCAAAATATCCTATGAAATAACGATGAAGTGGATCTTGTAAAAGTATGGTAGAGAATAAAATATCGAACAACTTCTTCAGAAAAAACATTTATTGGCTAAATGTACATTGCGCCACAATACAGCCATATTCAGTAGTAATACTTGTTTGTTAAATATGCTTTTAGATTCTACTGCTAGTGAAATTTATGTTATGCATTTTTTATTGAAAAGCATGAAACTTAAGGTACATAAGAAATAACAGCATTTATCATAATTTTTATCAATAGATGGTGGGTGGTGGTACTCCTTACTTCAATTGGCCATCAGCTGTAGCCTTTCAGCCTTGATTTTGCTTCTAATTTAATTAGATTTTCATTAAATATCTAGGATTTTTTAAGCTTATTGTATGGCTTATGTATTCTCTATTTAAATTTTACTGATGGTTGAATTTCTGCAATTAAATTTTCTTTAATTTTGAATGATACCTACATATCATGGAAATATCAAATTTTAATTAGTTTTCATGAAATTAAAAAAAAAAACTGATAATTTGCCAGGATATTTTGATATTCCATTCATCAACTCGAACATGTGAGACGAGTAAAGTTACTTTAATAAACTCAGTAAAATATATATATATATTATTCCTTAGGATATTTTGATTTCCATGATTTTCCATGATTTTCCACTACATTAAATTTGATCAAAATTTGAATGAGTGGATTTTGCTTCTAATTTTATAAGATTTTCATGAAATTTTGCAAAAATCAACCTCCACCAACTGATGGAGGAGTTTCTGCTCCGCACTTTTTTCGAATTTTTAATGAGAGGACTTTTATCATGCAAATATCTAATTTAAATCGTATATTGACGAAAACATTTCTTATTGTTTTGTACTATTTTCGTGGCTATTTTGATTCTCTAAACAGGATGTTTCAGGAGAAAATATTTCTGAAAAACTGCAAAGGTGCAATTTTTAAAATTGAAGCTATACAGTCCCAAAATTGATTAACATCTCTAGAATGTGGCGTCTCAGATTTCAAAAATACCAATTTCCAGAAATGAATTATCAAAACTTTCAGAACTTAAAACTACATAGTAATGGCAAGACTCATTCAAAATTTTTAATCATTACTATCAAATTTCAGTTTTTTCTCACAATATTTTGAAGAATACCGCAAAACTTTAAATTATTACTATGAAAATTTCTATGAACAGACTATGAGACTATAAGAGACTATGAAGAGTTCGTGACTGTACATGTTATCCCTAGATTTTAAAGTAGCATTTAAGTTTATGATAAATACGATGCAAATCCAGAAGCAGTACGAAGATACCTTAGAGAATAATACAAAAAACCGTTTAAATTGAGTATATGAAAGTTTCAATTCAATAAAGCAACTTTGCTTTTCTCAAATGCTCGAATTAATGATTATGTGGGTTGTGTAATATATAATTTTTCTTCTTTTTTTATGTCTGCGTGCTCTTAGGCATATATCATATTGAAGAAAAAATAAACTTAAATTTAAATAATTTATTGATTTTAATGAATAATTTAAAGAAAAGTCCTTTAATAGAGCAATTATTATTTTTCCATGATCATGCATTAATAATTTTTCACGTAATCTCCTTCTTTTCCCGAGTATTATTCTTCGTCGTTCGTCTATTATTTTTCTTCTTTTAGAGTATTCTCTTCTCTTTCGACGAATTCTTCTTCCCTTTGCGCGCATTCTTCTTCCTTTTCTGCTTATTCTTCTTCCCTTTCCACTTATACTTCTTCCTTCTCGCTTATTTTGCTTATTTTATCACGTATTCTTCTTCCTTTTCCGCTTAATCTCCTTTTTGTTTTCGCGTATCATTTTTCTTCTTTCGTGAAATTTTAATCACTTTTCTTGCATTCCTCCTCCTTTTCCGCACATGGTTCTTTATTTGCTGCATATTTTTCTTCCCATATCGCTTGTTTCCTTCCTTTTCCGCGAGTGCGTTATTTTCTTCCTCCTCCTCTTCTTGCCTTCCCTTTCTTGCTTCCTTCTATCGAGCTCAATTTACATCGGTCATTCTAAGAATATTTTCTCGTTTGGATTTTGGCAGCTCTTACTCCTCCTCCTCTTATTCCTCTTCCTCTTCTTCCTCCTCCTCTTCTTCTTTATCCTCTTATTCCTCTTCTTCATCTTCTTCCTCCTCCTCCTCTTCTTCCTCCTCATTTTGTTATTTTCCCAGCGACACTGCTTATCGGGCTCAATTTACATTGCCCATTCTAAAAATATTTTCTTGTTCGTATTTTGGCAGCTCTATTAACTGCGTTTTTTTCTCTTCTGAAAGCTGCTAGGGCTTAATTACGGTGAAAATAGAGGAGGAAGCGCGCACTGATTGACTCCGCCGTTAATTGGGGCCAATCTTGTCCCATCCGTCCCGTTATTCACGTGTCGGGGAAACGAGGGCGTTCTAAGTGGGCCCATAATTATGAGAGCCGACGTCTCCACGCTTTATTACAGTAATTATTGCCGTGTAAACTCGACAAGTTTTCAGCGACACCGTGGCCCGGCTTGTTTTGTCAATAATTCTGAGGCTACGGCAACTACAAACGAAATTGTGCGCGTAAAATGCTAACAAAAAGGGTGAAAAATGTTCACCATTAAAGGGTGAAACCTTTATAAGGTCTTCGAACGATATGGAATATAAAAAGTTGGAGGAATAATAATAACAATTATTATTCGTCCAATTTAATAATAATAGTAATTATTAGCTGATTGGCAGGTAATTATTGTTTTCACAGTTAGCGTTGCAGCGCTAATAAGTGTAAATCATGTTCGTGATTTCGAGTGTGCAGGCTATCGGCTCGCTGATCGAACGTGATCGTCCGTATGTGGGTCGGTGCCCGAAAATCCGTACGAGAGAACAAGTGTCCGAAGAAGAGGACGGCCAAAAGCGGAGCCGTGGAGCCGCCGGGTTCAGTGACATGTCCTCGGCGAGGTCGCACAAGGTGAATCCGCGAGCGGTTTTGGTCATGGGCCACACCCCTGAGCTCGCGTGTCCGACGATCGTTCTGCTGCTCGACGGGCATGCCGACGGTGAAGAAGAAAAAATGCGCGCGAGGCCAATTACCACCAGCAAAGGCCGGTGGCGAAAATCGGGAGCGGCGAAATTTCGGCGATCCTTACTGGGTCACTACATCTGAGACCAACCGCAGGCAGTTGCGTTCATACTTTTATTATTGAGTCGAAACAGTACTACAAAAATAGAGTTCTTGCAAAGATTTTGACATATCATCAATAACACACGATTAAAAATGATTTGTCGCGGTCTTCCCGAATCACATGATCTTATTTGTGTCCACGAGAATGTCATTATTGCAGTGTATTGACAGTACGTTATTGACATTTGTGTCTATCAACAATTCTTGCTACCTCAATCGGAAATGTTTATGTAATGTTATAATTCATTATAAATTATATAAGGAAAAAAGGACGATAGTCAAAGAGGCATATAAGAAAGCCAAAGCAAGAGAATGGGGAGTATTTGGTGAAAAGATGGAGGAAGACAGCAAAGGAAACCTGAAACTCTTTTATAGAGTATTATAAACCGACAGGAAAGGGAAAAACCAAGAAACAACATTTATAAACGATAAAGATGGAAGAGTGATAAGAAACAAAGAAGAGATATTGACACGCTAGAAAGAGTATTTTGAAGAACTACTAACAGCAGAGAGGCAGAGTAGTAAGGAGGAAAAGAATAACGACAACCAAGAAACGGAAAACATCAATAACGGTATAGAATAAGATGAATTAAGAGAAGCCATAAAGGACATGAAGACGGGAAAGGCACCAGGACGAGATCAAATAACAACAGAAAAGGTTATGTATATGGGAAAAATAGGCAATGAAACTCTAATGTATGCCACATGGGAATAGGAAACAGTACCCACAGACTGGCAAGTGACACTAATAGTGCCAATATTTAAAAAGGGAAACAGAATGGACTGTAGCAACTATAGAAGGATTACGTTAATTAGTACTGGGATAAAATTATTAGAGAAAATTATAAATCAACGTATAACAGCAATAGTAGAGAACAGCTTAGAAGAGGCACAAAGTGGTTTCCGAAAAGGCAGATCGACACAGAACCATACATTTACAATAAAGCAAATAGCAGAAAAGAGACAGAAATTCGACAAAAGTACATATTTGGGATTTATAGATCTATAAAAAGATGAAAATGAAAAAGATTTGATATGGTAACAAGAGACAAGGTATGGAAAATATTAAAGATAAGAGGTGTTAACAACAAAACGATTAGAATCGTACAGCAAATATACAACAGAAATACAAACGCAATTATATACAAAGGCCTAACTTCGGAAACATTCAAAGCAAGTAACGGACTAAGACAAGGCGGAGGGCTGACACTATTCACCATCTATATGGACTCTGATAATGAAAAGTACAAAGAAGGAAACAGTACAAGCAAACATAGAATTCCAAAACATGCAGAAAATCAAAATATCGGAGGGAGCGTCTGCAGACGACGTAGTAGTAATAGCTGACAATGCAAGAATTGTACAACATAATTTGAGAATTTGGAATTAGAATCTAAAGAAATACAAATTGAAAATGAATTGCAATAAGACGAAAGTTATGGTGATAGGAAGTAAGGAAAAGAAAGAAAAAGAAATTTTAAATGTTTATAAATTTTTGTAAAAACAAAGACAAAAATTTATATAAAGGGTGATTCTTTAATATTGCGAAAAACTTTATGAAACGATTCCTTGTCAAGAATTAAGAGGGGTCTTTTAGACAGGATGATTCTTTACTCCTTCAAAGAGGTAGGTTGGCGTACGTCAAATACAATTAATCAAAAAACCTAGAGGACACAATTGGTTTATTCAATTATTTCATTAAGTACATTTTATAAAAGCTGTTGAAAGTGAGCCTTCTCTACATTTCACGCACATTTCACTGCTTGTGGCGATTTTAAGGCGAAGCAGATTTATTAAGTGATACGTCAAATTTGACGTATGCCAACCTGCTTTATATAAAAGACCCATTTTATTTGTTGACAAGGAATCGTTTCTTAATGTTTTTCCCAATATTAAAGAATCACCCTGTATGTTTCAATTTTCTACAAAATTTTGAATCTTCAATCAGTTTCTGTAAACTTCAGTATTCATACAATCTTCTATAAACCTTTGTAAAATATCAAAAAATTCAACAATTTGTTTGCTGTTTTACTAAGTTTTATGAAAGATTATATAAATGTTACTGAAGTTTATAGAAACATAATGAATCCATGATAAAAAAAACATTAAAAAAATTCATATTCCATAAAATATAGTAGTATCAAATTTCACAAGCTATTGAATCTTCATTGTATTGTATTGAATTTATTTCTCCTTTGACTTAAAAAAGAGTCGTCTACAGGATTAAAACATAAAGTAAAGACATAAATAAATCTTCTCATTTATTATTCTCATAGATTTTCAGAAAATTGCATAAAATGTATAAGAATTCATTTTTTGTTTGTAAAAATGCATTTCAATATAATTCAGAAGTCTGCATAATATTCTGTCCATTTAAAAAAAAAATTATGAATTTATTTACAAATTATCTGTAAAATTTTAAATTATGTATCTTAATTGACGAAATTTTTACAAAAGTTTGAATATTCAATCAATAGTTTTATGCTAATAAATAATCTTATTATTATATTATTATTATTATTAAAATATATGAAATTTCCTATTAAATTGGGAATTTGAATTCAATGGTCTACACTCTACAGGACATCTGAAAAGATAATAAAACTGACAAACTTTATGGAATATTCATAAAATTTCCATAAAATCCAATGAAATTTCTATTAAATAAAAAAAATCAATAAGATGCAGAATCTTCACCATGTACCTAAATGTACGGTTTATGTAATTTTTAAATATATTTTTTTGTTTCATAGAATGTATGTTTTGTAGTATATATGTAATGTAGTTTCATACAAACTTGGTATCTGCAATTTTGTGAAAATTTCTTGAATATTTAATTGAAAATTCCGAAAGTTGGTTAATGTTTATAAAATATACGTCACGTTTATAATCATCTTCTATATGTTTATTGGAAAGAAGGAAAAAGGGGTAAAAAAAAAACAGTGTGCTCACGCTAATAAGTTATAATTTTCCGTAAATATTTGTAATTAGCACAGTATTTATTGGATGTCATATAAATGTGTCCGCTTTTAATTGGACTTTATTTTCGTCCGCTTCCCCTTCGACTGTGAAATTTATGCCCCCATCTGCACGAGATATTTTATCCGAAAATCGAACAGGTGCAAGAATTTAAGTATTTAGGAGTATAAATAACAGATTATGGAAGAGTGGAAAGAGAAATAAGCTCCAGAATAAATGGTGCCATCAAAACGTAGAATGCTATGAACAGAAGATACATAAACAAGAAGGAAATAAGTAAGAGAACTAAACTGAGAATTTACAAAACAATCTACAGACCGATAATGACGTATGGGTGTGAAACTTGGGTGCTGACAAATAGAGACAAAAGCAGGATACAGGCTACAGTGATGAAATATCTATGAAGAGTTCTGAGAGTAACGAGGAAGGATAGAATAAAAAATGCAGATATAAGAAACGAACTAGATATTGAAGAAATTGAAAGGTACATTGAAAGACGACAACTGAACTGGTGGGGATATCTGATAAGAATGGAAGAGAATAAACAGGTACAGAAAGTATGGGAAGTGGGGACCAAAGGAAAAAGGAGGAAGACCCAGACAAGAATGGGATTGAGGGTGTAAAACAAATATTAGAGAAAAGAAATAAAACGATTATAGAGGCAAAGAGATTGGCGAAGAACAGAAAAGAATGGAGAGACTTCATCTACGAAAATTAAAATTTATTTTATTTTATTTTATTATATTTTATTTATTTTGTAAAACGACACCATAATGGTAAAAGTTTGTTTATTTTGATAATATATATAAATTATATAATAAGAAGCCCTCGACACCGTAAGGTACAAGAGGAAGGATTATGTATGTTTGTATGTATGTATATATGTATGTATGTATGTATGTATGTATGTATGTATCTATGTATGTATGTATGTATGTATAATAAGGATGATTGTACCAAAACATAAGAAACGGGATAAAACAGTATGATGATCGCTACTTCTTACATTTCACCCTGGGATTATTTGTAAATGGATAAGTTTAATAATTTTGTTGTAGTCCCACAGTAAAATAGCAGTTACGTTATTGCTTAAACCGTTCCCTATTATTGTGGATATGTGTTGGCCCCTTACAGACAGCTTGGAGTAAAGATATACCCCAGATTTTTGGCGGGCAATTTGACTCGACCACAATCATCGTTGCTCACCCTGTACCAAAGACAAGGTTGAAAACTCGACATTTTGTAATTCAACAAACTTACTGCCCCGTTTACGACAAATTTGTAAATTTTCCCAATTTTCCCAACTCAACTCTACTCTATTCTTCTATTGATCACGTCCCTGGGGCTGTTCTGAAACGACCTGCGCCAGTTTATCGTCCTCGTTTATAGGGCCAGTCCGTCCCTGACCGTAGCTGTTCATCATCGAGCAGGGCCGTTTAAGCGTATGCAAAATAATTGCGATCGCGATCGACGGTTGCGTTCCCGACGATGTAAATCATTGACGAGTCGCGTCGAATGCCCGAGGCCGGCAAGAAATACGTGCAAAAATCGCGAGGCTAATGCAAATCGCCCTGACGGGAAATTGTGATCGGCAAAACGTAAACGGTAATTGAATCAATTACATCTCAAAGTGCAGCCAGCATTGTTCAGCGATTATCTAATTTTATTGAAAACGTTTATTTTTACGAAAAAAAAGAGGAATAAGCATGAAAGCCATTTAAAATCAATCTCAATTACCTACATCATAGCTTCCAGAAACATCTCTTCCAGAAGAGACCAATGCCCAATTTACTTCCATAAAATACTTCTAAGCAAGAAAGCCATTTAAAATCAATCTCAATTACCTACATCATAGCTTCCTGAAACATCTCTTCCAGAAGAGACCAATGCCCAATTTACTTCCATAAAATACTTCTGCTACTTCTGTACGAAGTATATTATTAAATATGTTAAATTAATTATAAATATTTGTACATTTGGATATCATCTCATCTCATCAGTCCGGTGCGTCCGGATTTTGATTCAAAAATTAATTTCAACAAGAGATGGCGTTTATATGCTTCTCTCACACTTCAAATGTTTCAAAACCGAGAAACTTAAACCGCTACATTTGAATTATTAAACCCTTAATAAGAAAATAAGAAGTACGAATGTCTGGGGCTCATCATTTAGCGCAATATTGAAGGAAGAAGAGGAATAGGGAGCAAACAGATGTCATGGCTGATGAATGGAGGCAATGGAAGGCAATGGAAGGCAATGGAAGGGACTAAATACCATCGAAAGCTTGGTTTATAGACCCAGGCATTGATATAAAACGAATCATATTATCGCAAACATCCATTAATGGACAACTGCATAAGCATAAAAAAATAAGATATGAGTAACAGTAACAACAATATGCTTCTAATCAGACAATAAAAGTTATTCAAACAGATCGTATATAAATTTTAAATAGATCTCTTTATATTTGTTTATTTGTTTATTTGTTTATCTGTTAATGGCAAAGCCTTGCCAATAAAATACATACAATTAAATTGGATGTGTGAGTGGTTACCACTTGGTGAAACATATTCGTATACATACAATACAATACATATAATAATACAGTTTATCTAAGTTTTTACTTTGACTTAAGTGCAGAGAGGGAAATGTTAAAAAAAATCTGTTTCTACACAATTAGCCAAGCTGATCATTCTCGATATTGACGAGTACAAATATGTACTAACAACTTTTCAAAAAACAATTTGCAGCAATTTTATAAAAATTGAACATAATGTTTTTAATACGTATACACAGTCTGTTTGATTTATTGTGACACAGCAAATATCTTTGTTATTAGTATAGATAGAAAAAAAAAGTTTAAGACAAAAGTTTAGTACCTTTTGTCGTGCAATTAAAAAAAGTACTAAAACTATTTTCTTTAACTTTTCTTCTATCTGTACTAATAACTGAGATATTTGCTGTGTCACAATAACATAAATAGACTGTATACTATAAATGAGAATATTATAACTTATTTGATGAAACAACTTTTCAAAACACAATTTGCAGCAATTTTACAAAATTAAACATAATGTTTTCAATACGTATATACAGTCTGTTTGATTTATTGTGACACAGCAAATATATCGGTTATTAGTATAGATAGAAAAATAAGTTTAAGAAAAAAGTTAAGTACTTTTTGTCTTGTAATTCAAAAAAATACTAAAACTATTTTCTTTTTTTTTCTATCTGTACTAGTAACTGAGATATTTGCTGTGTCACAATATCTCAAATAGACTGTATACTATAAATGAGAATATTATAACTTATTTGATAAAACAACTTTTCAAAAAACAATTTGCAGCAATTTTACAAAATTAAACATAATTTTTTCAATACGTATATACAGTCTGTTTGATTTATTTTGACACAGCAAATTTCTCGGTTATTAGTATAGATAAAAAAAAATAAGAAAAAAGTTTAGTACTTTTTATCGTCTAATTAAAAAAATTACTAAAACTATTTGCTTTAACTTTTTTTTCTATCTGTACTAATAACTTAGATATTTGCTGTGTCACAATAACTCAAATATACTGTATACTATAAATGAGAATATTATAAACTTATTTAATGAAAGTCACGAAAGCTTCAATTGAAGTCATATTAAATATTAGGAATTTTTGAATAATGAATTTTAGGAATGTAGTAGTTTTTTATGCAAAATTGCTACAAATTTGATTGCATATAATTATAATCTTTTATTCCCATAAACTGTACGTGTATTGGCCAACAGTAATATTGCGTAAAACTGAGAAAGTAGGAAAATCATTTCCTGCGATGTTTTGAATTTTAATTGCACATTATGGTATTTATTTGTCGGAATAATTATGCATAATATATCTATTTGCATACGTTTTCATGGGGCAATTTATAATATTGTGGAATGCCTCCGGTAATCAACGCGATCTCTCCTAAGCCGATCAGGCTTAAGCGTTTATTGGCTCCAGTACTCCTTGTGCACAAATCGGAACTTCCAGCGAGATGTGAATGAAAATAGTAATAATAGTAATAGTAATAATAGTTTTAATGCAAATACTCACAAACAGCTTACACACGTCAATATAGAAAATATAAAATATGGAATAAATATGATATAAAAATAGGTAATACACTATAATATGATAATATCAAAAAGTAACAGTATAAAGTAATTGTTACATAATATGGTATAAAATATGGTGTGCTGTATGGTTGGCTACATATGAGACAGAAATATTATACAAGGCGATTTTTTGAGAACACAACAAAAAAAAAATTGCACACCTGTATCATTGACATATATACATACATACATATATATATATATATATATATATATATATATATATATATATATATATAATAAGACCTTTCAAATGAGATATCACAAGGTGGGTCATCGCATTTAAAATTTTCGCGAGACACTTATTGCAGGGGACGGGGAACTGACACACATGTCAACAAAACGTCAAAATATGTCCCCCCAAATTAAAAATTGGCGTTTTTCGGGAATTTTTTATGTTGCCCTTATTTTCTGAGAAACCCAAGATGGATACTTTTAAAAAATCACCCTGTATATTATTTAATGAAAATCACGAAAGCTTCAAATGATCACAAATTAAAAATTAGGAATTTTGGTATAAATTTTATTCATTTCTTATTTTTTATTCATGAATTTTCTGGAATATAGTAGTTTCTTATCGAAAATTGCTACAAATTTAATTTTCCATGATTGTTCTACAAACCGGAGATTTGAGAGTTTCATGCTATTACATTCAAATTTATGGAAACTGAAAATAAAGACCAAGTCAAAAGTAATGATTGGAAAACGGATTTTGGACACAAAAATTTGTTTTATAACATTTTCTATATCTGTGCAGAATTTTCATTCATGATGTTATTTCCCGTAAATAAATAGATACATAAATAAATAAATAAATAAATTATTTAATAAATAAATAAATAAATAAAACTTAGGAGCATGAACATTAAATATACGTGGAACATTTTCTTTTATTGGTAAAAAACACACACAGGTTACTTTGTTAGTATCACTTAGACTTAAGTGAAACTAACAAAGTAACCTGTGTGTGTGTTTTTTACCTATTTCACATTGTATCACAAAGTAGAGCTGCCAAGACTTACTCATTTTCTTTTATAGTCATGGTAAAAAGCGTAAAAATGTCATGGAAAGATTTTCTTGGGTATGATTCAATTTTCATGTATGTTATTTTTTTATGATACGGAAAGTAGAAAAATTTTCCACATTGGGTACAATTTTCATGAGGGTCCATGTTTTCTTTGAATTCATTTTTTTTTTGCCAGATGTTGTCGAAATATCTAATAGAATATTCACTTGTGTTAAAAATTGCAGGTGCCTTTAAAATTTCAGACATTTTCTTGCATTCAATGCAATTATATACCAACATTTCAAAATTTACTGAGATTTGACAATTTCCTTTAAAATTTTAGATACAGCTTTACAGACATTTACGCGCTGATAATTTTTTGGGTTCCATGCAATTGCCAACATTTAAAAAAATGTCAGATTGTTGACTATTTCCATTGAATTTTTATAGCTTTAGAGAAATTTGTAGCAAGTTTTTATACACATTCTGCAGATCCTTGAAGCTTAAAACAATTTTCTTATCGAATAAATTACAGTTTTATTAGTTTGTTATACTTATTTATTTTTTGCGTTATGTACATTTGTTACATGTGTGTACATTTTTTTATGAGATTGCATAACTTTAGAGAACATTTGTATGAAGTTTTCATACAATGTATGCAGTTCCTTGAAGCTTGTAACAATTTTGTTATCGAATAATTCGTAGTTTTATTAATTTTTACGTTGAATACAGGAAGTTGTCTAAATGTGTTATAGAATATTCACGTATTTATATAAAACAAATGGCGAGTGCTTTTGAATATTTATTCACGTTGGACATTTCCTTGTTCCAATTTCCAATTTTAAAAAAATCAGTCGGATTTTTAACTACTTCCATTGACATTTTACAGCTTTACAGAAATTTGCAACAAGTTTTCATACAATTTCTGCATTTCCTTGAAACTACTAACAATTTTCATATCGAATAAATTTCAGTTTTCTTAATTATTTTATACAGTTTTGTTGCTTAAATAATGTACATAATTTTTTTCGTGAGATTGCACAACTTTAAGCAGATTTGTATGAAGTTTTTATACAATTTCTGCAGGTTCTTGAAGCTTTTAACAATTTTGTTATTGGATTATTCCCAGTTTTACTATTTTATTCTTGGAATACACGAAGTTGTCTGAAAAATGTAGAATGTTAAATGTGTTGTTAAAATGTGTGATAAAATATTCACGTATTTTTATTAAACAAATTGCAAGTGCTTTTGAAATTTTATGCACGTTGAACATTTTCTTGGATTCCATGAAATGTCCATCATTTTAAAAATGTCTTAGATGTTAGACAATTTTTATTCAACTTTTACAGCTTTAATGGAAATTTGTTGTAAGTTTTCAAATAATTTCTGCAGTTCCTTGAAGCTTATAACAATTTTCTTATCGAATAAATTTCAGTTTTATTAATTTTTTTATACAGTTTTGTTGCTTAAAAAAATGTACATAATTTTTTTCAAGACATTGCACAACTTTAAACAGATTTGTATGAAGTTTTCATACAATTTATGCAGGTTCATGAAGCTTTTAACAATTTTGTTATTAGATTATTCACAGTTTGATTATTTTATTCTTGGACTACATGAAGTTGTCTGAAAAATGTTATATGTTAAATGTGTTGTTAAAATGTGTGATAAAATATTCACGTATTTTTATTAAACAAATTGCTAGTGCTTTTGAAATTTCATGCACGTTGAACATTTTCTTGGATTCCTAACTTTTACAGCTTTAATGGAAATTTGTTGTAAGTTTTCAAATAATTTCTGCAGTTCCTTGAAGCTTATAACAATTTTCTTATCCAAAAATTCATAGCTTTATGAAATTTTGTATACACTTTTGTTGCTTTATGTAATTTTTTTTATGAGATTGCACAACTGTAATGGAAATTTTTACGAAGTTTTGATACAATTTCTGTTGTTCTTTGAAGCTTTTAACAATTTTGTTTTCGAATACCTTGCAGTTTTATTATTTTTGTCTTGGTATACAGGAAGGTGTCTAAAACATGTTAAATGTGCTATGTGTTGTTAATATGTGTTAAAGAATATTCACGTATTTATATTAAAAAAAATTTTCTTGGATTCCATGCAATTTCATTGCAAGATTTTAGACAATTTTCATTGAACTTTTACAGCATTAATGGAAATTTGTAGTAAGTTTTCATACAATTTCTGCAGTTCCTTGAAGCTTATAACAATTTTCTTATCGAATAATTCACAGCTTTATTAATTTTTTATACATTTTTGTTGCTTTATGTGCATTTTTTGTGAGACTGCACAACTTAAATAGAAATTTGTACGAAGTTTTCATATAATTTCTGCAGTTGCTTGAAACATTAAACAATGTTGTCATCGAATAACTTGCAGTTTTATTAATATTTTCTTGGAGTACAGGAAGTTGTCTAAATGTGTTACAGAACATTCATGTATGTTAAAAAAATATTTCGAGTACTTCTAAAATGTCATGCACATTTTCTCGGATTCCATGTAACTTGCATAATTTTAAAAATGTCTCAGATTTTAGATTCATTACAATTTTATTATCGAATAATTTGCAGTTTTTTTTCTTGGAAAACAAGAACTTGTCTAAAAAATGTTAAATGTGTTATAGAATACTCACGTATTTATATTTAAAAAAAATGCGAGTGCTTTTCTTGAACATTTTCTTGAATTACATGCAATTTCCATCATTTTAAAGATGTCTCAGATTTTAGGCAATTTTCATTGAACTTTTTCAGCTTTAATGGAAATATGTAGTAAGTTTCCATACAATTTCTGCAGTTCGTTGAAGCTTATAACAATTTTTTTATCGAATATTTCACAGTTTTATTAATTTTTTATACATTTTTGTTGCTTTATGTACATTTTTGTTTGTGAGATTGCACAACTTTATTGCCGATATTATAAGTTTTGAAACAATTTCTGCAGCTCCTTAAAGCTTTTAACAATTTTGTTATCGAATAATTCCCAGTTTTTTTTTTGTTGGATTATAGAAAGTTGTCAAATAATGTTAAATGTGTTATGTGTTATGAAAATGTGCTATAGAATACTCTCGTATTTATAATAAAAAAATTGCTAGTGCTCTTGAAATTTCATGTACGTTGAACATTTTCATGGATAAAATGTCCATTTAAAGCGAAATTTTCCGAAGCACTAAAATATTCTAAGGGTGCCTACTGAAGCTTTGCGCACAATGTGAAAGTACTTTTTGGACGTTGAACTTTTAAAGAATTTTAGTACTCTTTATTGATTCTGAAATTTTCTCTACCAATTAATTCTACATCTCCAGCTCTGGTTTCATCTGACTGGATTTTTCGGTTTTTTTTTCTGCTCGTTTTATCTTTTTATTAAGTTACTTTCGCTTTCATTAGTGCTCAACTTTTATAAACGTTAAATTTTGTTCATATACATTGTATACTGATAGGGTTGATAGATCGATATCAGACTATTGTAGCTTATTACTTTTTACGTTAAACATATCTCAGCATCAAATTGACAAAAAGTCGTTCCTAATCTTTGTAGTTGAAGGAGGTAGTTAGATGCTTCACTTCTTGTATTTGCCTTTTTTCGTTCGTCATTTATTTATTTGTATATTTATTTTAAATTGTGACTTGTGCCTTTGGTATTTTTCCAAAAAAATGCCGGTCCTAGATTTTTGGGCTATAGCCCTCATAGCCCCACCCAAAATCCGCCACTGTTCACAAGTAAGCCATTGAAAGCGTGGAGCCAGATTATCTCCGATACGATTATCTGGGCGCTGTGCATAGGGTTCAGATATATTATATAATATATCACACAAAGTCTCCAATCGCATTTGTAATAATATTTGACACGTTGTCTGTGCGGTAAAAGTCGGAATCGGAGTAATAAAAAGCGCGCTCCCAGAGAGCAGGATTTCGTTGCACAAACATGATAACGCTATCGGTGAGGTCAAACAAACTCGCCTCGGCGATAAAGTTTTAAATATAACTACCGAATTTGTGCTCATTCTCACTGTACTCCGGATTTAATACATCAAATAATCTTTCCGCGATAAATTATGTCAAGTATAAATATAAAAAACGCCAGCTCGCACGACACACAGATTACGTTATTTTGCCTTTAAATTTAACAATCATGCAATTTAAATTATGCTTTAGGGAAACGAAATGAAGAAAATCCTTTTAACTTCATTGGTGTAATTTAAACTATCTTTGAGGCATATTTGTGCAGTCTCTGATGTATTTCTTTATTGCAGATTTTTATTTCAGTTTATGCAAACAGAATGTTTACATAGTTGCCATGTTGTGGCTTTCGATTGAAGAAAACTAAAATTAGTTTTGCAATTTTTAATATTTTGTCCAAACTGCAATGTTTGTAAAGATTCTCCTTTCATTTTGCGCTTTAGATTGAACAAAATTAAATTGCAATTTTTGGTATTTTTTCGAACTGAAATGATTATAAAGATTCTACTTGTCATTTTGTGATTTTTTAATCAAATAAAAATTGTGTGCATTATTCTGGATAACAATTGTGCCACGTAATAGCTATTTGTGCAATAAGAACGAAAGTGGTACATTGTTGTTCTCGGGGGAAAGTTGGGGCAATTCGCCGAGAGCAACAATGGCACTTTCCGCTCGCATTGCACACAAGATTTTTCCTACAATTTATTGCGTCATAATACAATCGTTAATTATACGTATGTCAGGATACAATACTTATGATTGATTTTTTGAATGACATGTAATTGATCGAGCGATTAGGTTAAAGACGCAACATTTGCAAAAACGTCTCTATTTGCATTATTCGCAAGCGACAAAGTGTTTGCGCGAACTTTTCGCTTGTTGTCAATAGCAACGCGCGATAAAGTGACAGTCCTCGGAAAACGTCAAGTTTTCGCACGCATTAGCAAGCAGAAAGACCTACTTTGTGTGTCAATTGTAGGAAAATGTGATTATTGCCCAATGCTGATCACTTTATTGTGCAAGTGTGTGCACACGCGTGTCTCGTAAACTTGTAGTTACAGTAAACAGTAAGTAACTCGTAACGGAACATATATTTTCTAGACTGCTATACGTATTTCGCCTTCCATCGATTCGCCGTGCGAAAAGGAAAATTAAATTTTCTCCTTTAGCCGCCCCCGTGGCGCTCGGACGGCGGCGATCGCGTGACTGGCTAGCTAACTTATAAGGTATGCAGACCTAATCTCAGATTGCCTCTAAATATTTCTTAATATTTTATTACGTTTATGACTTCGCGTGACGAGCCGCAGCGCACACACACACAGCGACACACAGACGCGAAAAAATATAACGCTATAATGCTAATTCTCGGCCCCGCGCAATATTTCTTCGTGCTCTCCAATATTAAGCAAACAATGGCTCCCAGTGTTGCTACATAAATCACAATATTGTTGGATGAAGAAAAATAATCCTAGAGATATAGAAAAACACAATCTCTAAAAGATTCAAAAGTCATTCCAAAAATTACCTAATCATTCAGGCTGCAATAAAAAAAGCATCGAAGATTGTACAAATGTGCCTCAAAGATAGTTTAAATTAAATTGATGAAATTAAAAGCATCTTCTTGATTGCGTTTCATTAAAGCATAATTTAAATTGCATGATTGTTAAATTTTTAAGCAAAACAACGTAAATGACGACTTAAAGAATTAAAAATATATAATAAAACTTAGTGAACATCTTAGAATAAAATTTGTATCTTAGAAAGTAAAAAAAGATAGGTGGACACATTTCTCCACAAAAGATGATTCAAATTAAACTGGGAAGCCAGAAACATAATAATATATGGGGTGTTGCATTTAAAAAAACAAAAGTTGATGGCTACTTCCGGCAGAACCGGAAGTAGTGGAAGATTGAAAATATTTTGCCCGAGGAGAACGGAATCAGCCATGTTTGGATGATTGTTTTCATTTTTTATTTTATCGGAAACCCCATAAACTTGTAATGGTCCATTAGCGTGGGACACCCTGTATATTAATAAAACTGCGAATTATACAATAAGAAAATTGTTAAAAGCTTCAAGGAACTGCAGTATGAAAACTTCGGAGAAATTTTCATGAAAGATCTCACAAAAAAATGTACACAAAGCAAAAAAGAAATATAAAAAAAATAATAAAACTGCGAATTATTTGATAACAAAATTGCGAAATGCTTCAAGGAACAGTAGAATTTGTATGAAAACTTCGTACACATTTCCATTAAAGCTGCAAAAGTTCAATGAAAATTGTCTAGATTCTGAGACACCTTTAAAATGATGCAAATTGCATGGAATCCAAGAAAATGTTTAACGTGCATGAAATTTCAAAAGCACTCGCAATTTTTTTAATATATATACGTGAATATTCTATAACACATATTAACAACACATAACACACATAACATGTTTTAGACACCTTCCTGTATACCGAGAAAAAAAAACTGCAAGTTATTCAAAAACAAAATTGTTAAAAGCTTCAAAGAACATCAGAAATTGTATGAAAACTTTGTACAAATTTCCACTAAAGTTGTGCAATCTCATAAAAAAATGTACATAAAGCAACAAAAGCGTATACAAAATTTCATAAAGCTGTGAATTTTTCGATAAGAAAATTATTATAAGCTTCAAGGAACTGCAGAAATTATATGAAAACTTACAACAAATTTCCATTAAAGCTGTAAAAGTTGATCGAAAATTGTCTAACATCTGAGACATTTTTATAATGATGGATATTTCATGGAATGCAAAAAATGTTCAAAGTGCCTGAAATTTCAAAAGCACTAGCAATTTTTTAATATAAATACGTGAGTATTCTATAACCCATTTTAACAAAACATAACACATTTTAAACTTTTTAGACAACTTCCTGTAGTCCAAGAAAAAAAAACCTGTAAATTATTCGATAAGAAAATTGTTAAAAGCTTCAGGGAACTGCAGAAATTGTATGAAAATTTCCCACAAATCTGCAATAAAGTTGTGCAATCCCACAAAAGAAAAGTACATAAAGCAACAAAACGTATAAAGACATAATATAACTGTGAATTATTCGTAAAGCAAATTATTATAAGCTTCAAGGAAGTACAGAAATTATATGAAAACTTACTACAAATTTCCATTAAAGCTGTAAAAGTTGAATGAAAATTGTCTAAAATCTGAGACTTTTTAGAAATGATGGACATTGCATGGAATCCTAGAAAATGTTCAACGTGCATGAAATTTCAAAGGCACTCGCAATTTTTTGTAATATAAATACGAGAATATTCGTTAACACATTTAGATAACTTCCTGTATTCCAAGAAAAAACTAACAGCACTGCGAATAATTCGATAACAAAATTGTTTAAACCTCCAACTAAATTTGAATTGTATGAAAACTTGCTACAAATTTCGGAAAAGCTGTATCTGAAAGTTCAATGAAAATTATCCAAAATCTGAGTCGATTTCAAAATGTTGGTAATTTCACTGAATGCAAGGAAAAGTGTAAAATTTTAAAAACTACTCGCAATTTTTTTTACACTAGTAAATATTCTATAAGACATTTAGACATCTTATGTTGACTTTATATATAAGACAATTACACATTCAATGAAAAAAATGAACAAAAATTGAAAACTGTTTCCAATGTGGAAAATTTTCAACTTTCTGTATCCTAAACAAATTAACATACATGAAAATTGAATGAAATCGTTATAAGCTTCTAGAAAGTGCAGACTTTATATAAAAACTTACTACAAATTTCCAATTAAGCTATAAAAGTGCAATGAAAATTGTCTAAAATCTGAGACATTTTTAAAATGATGGAAATTGCATGGAATCCAAGAAAATGTTCAACATGCATGAAATTACAAAAGCACACGTGTTTTTTTTATTAATATAAATACGTGAATATTCTATAAAACATTTTAACACATTTAACATTTTTAAGACAACTTCCTGTATCCACGAAAAGATTAATAATACTGAGAATTATTCGATAACAAAATTGTTAAAAGCTTCAAGGAGCAGCAGAAATTGTATGAAAACTTCGTACAAATTTCCATTAAAGTTGTGCAATCTCATAAAAACAAAATGTACATAAAGCAACAAAAATGTATTAAAAATTAATACAGTTGTGAATTATTCGATAAGAAAATTGTTATAAGCTTCAAGAAACTGCAGAAGTTGTATGAAATCTTACGACAAATTTCCATTGAAGCTGTAAAAGTGCAATAAAAATTGTCTAAAGTCTGAGACATTTTTAAAATGATGGAAATTGCATGGAATCCAAGAAAATGTTCAACGTGCATGAAATTTCAAAAGTAGTTGCATTTTTTTTAATACAAATATGTGAATATTCTATAAATCATTTTAACACATTTAACATTTTTAAGACAACTTCTTGTATCCAAGAAAAAAATAATAAAACTGAGAATTATTCGATAACAAAATTGTTAAAAGCTTCGAGGAGCAACAGAAATTTTATGAAAACTTCGTACAAATTTCCATTAAAGTTGTGCAATCTCATAAAAACAAAATGTTCATAAAGCACCAAAAATACTCAAAAAATTAATAAGGCTATAAATTATTCCATAAGAAAATTGTTATAAGCTTCAAGGAACTGCAGAAATTGTATAAAACCTTACTACAAATTTCCATTGAAGCTGTAAAAGTGCAATGATAATTGTCTAAAATCTGAGACATTTTTAAAATGATGGAAATTGCATGGAATCCAAGAAAATATTCGACATGCATGAAATTACAAAAGCACTCGTGTTTTTTTTAATACAAATACGTGAGTATTCTATAACACATTTTCACAACACATAACACATTTAACATTTTTTAGACAAGTTCTTGTTTTCCAAGAAAAATAAATAAAACTGCAAATTAATCGATAATAAAATTGTTATGAATCTAAAATCTGAGACATTTTTAAAATTATGCAAATTGCATGGAATCCAAGAAAATGTGCATGAAATTTTAGAAGCACTCGCAATTTTTTTTTTAATATACATGAATGTTCTGTAACACATTTAGACAACTTCCTGTACTCCAAGAAAATATTAATAAAACTGCAAGTTATTCTATAACAAAATTGTTTAATGTTTCAAGCAACTGCAGAAATTATTTGAAAACTTTGTACAAATGTTTATTTAAGTTGTGCAGTCTCATAAAAATTGCACATAAAGCAACAAAAATGTATACAAAATTAATAAAGCTGTAAAATATTCGATAAGAAAATTGTTATAAGCTTCAAGGAACTGCAGAATTTGTATAAAAACTTAGTACTAATTTCCAGTGAAGCTGTAAAAGTGCACTGAAAATTGTCTAAAATCTGAGACATTTTTAAAATGATGGAAATTGCATGGAATCCAAGAACATGTTCCTCGTGCATAAAATTTCAAAAGTAGTTGCATTTTTTTAATACAAATAAGTGAGTATTCTATAACACATTTTCACAACACATAACACATTTAACAATTTTTAGACAACTTCCTGTATTCCAAGAAAAAAATAATAAAACTCGGAATTATTCGAAAATAAAATTGTTAAAAGCTTCAAGGAACATCAGAAAATGTATCAAAACTACGTACAAATGTGCAGCAAAGTTGTGGAATCTCACAAAAAAAAATGTACATAAAGCAAGAAAAATGTATTAAAAATTAATACAGTTGTGAATTATTCGATAAGAAAATTGTTATAAGAAACAAGCAGTTTTTAAGAAACTGCAGATGTTGTATGAAAACTTCATACAAATTTCCATTAGAGTTATGCAATCTCATAAAAAAATGTACATAAAGCAAAGAAGAAATATAAAATATTAATAAAGCTGTGAATTATTCGTTAAGCAAATTATTAGCAGCTACAAGGAATGGCAGAAATTGTATGAAAACTTCGATTCATTCTCAATCTCTCAATAAAAATGTACATAAAGCAAAAAAGAAATATAAAAGTTAATAAAACTGTGAATTATTAATTAAGCAAATTGTGTTAGCTTTAAGGAACTGCAGAAATTATATTAAAAAATAATTTCCATTAAAGCTGTAAAAGTTGAATGAAAATTGTCTAACATCTGAGACATTTTTAAAATGATGGAAATTTGATGGATTGCAGAAAATGTTCAAATTGCCTGAAATTTCAAAAGCACTAGCAATTTTTTTAATATAAATACGTAAGTATTCTATAGCACATTTTAACAAAACATAACACATTTAATATTTTTTAGACAACTTCCTGTATTCCAAGAAAATAATAATAAAACTGTAAATTATTCGTTCTGCAGTTCAGGGAACTGCAGAAATTGTATGAAAATTTCCCACAAATCTGCAATAAAGTTGTGCAATCCTACAAAAAAAATGTACATAAAGCAACAAAAACGTATAAAGAAATAATAAAGCTGTGAATTATTCGTAAAGCAAATTATTATAAGCTTCAAGGAACTTCAGAAATTATATGATAACTTACTACAAATTTCCATTAAAGCTGCAAAAGTTCAGTAAGAATTGTCTAATATCTGAGACATTTTTAAAAGGATGGGAATTGAATGGAATCCATACATACACTGTCTATTTGGTTGAAAACACAAGAAATACATGAAGAAGAAGAAGAAGAAGGAGGAGATCTACATACACTGTCTATTTGGTTAAAAACACAAGAAAATCGCGAAGAAGAACAAGAAGGGGATTGACATACACTGTCTATTTGGTTGTAAACACAAGAAGAACATGAAGAAGAAGAAAGGGATTGACATACACTGTATATTTGGTTGAAAACTCATGAGGGACGTGATGAAGAGGAAGAAGAACCAGAAGATTTCCATATATTGTCTATTTGGTTTAAAACACAAAAAAACGTGAAGAAGAACAAGGAGGAGGAAGCTCAAGAAAAACGCGAAGAAGAAAAGGAAGAAGAAGATTGACATACATTGTCTATTTGGTTGAAAACACAATAAGCACGTGAAGAAGAAGAATAGAAGAATAAGATGAATATTGCCATACAGTGTCTATTTGGTCAAAAACACAAGAAGAACGTAAAGAATAAGAAGAACATTTCAGGGACAACACCGCTAAAATTTTGTCTGCCACATGCTCGGGTTCTTGAAACAATTGAATTTCTTCGAAGTTATCCGGTCATTTCGTAGATATGTGATAACATTACATTACGTGGAGGATTCAGTGTTGATGAATCTCATACGTAAGCACCTAACGAATTCGCATGTGTTCGTTGGCAGTGACGGTTTAATTCGCTGGAACGATCACAAACGCGTGTTTGTAAACATTTTCGCCAATAATCCTGCACCGTCGAGCGGCGGATGTAAATATTTATCCGCCTGATGCACCTCCGCGATAACCAAGCCAAATTGGCGCGAAAACAAGTAATTTGGTGCAACAATTGTCGTCGTGATTCACCTGCGACGCGTTTGCAGGACTTGCTGCAGGAACTGCAAGGTAAAAAGCGAGATTAAAGTTAACTGTACGTTGACGGCCTTTGCGGACGTGAGGTATTGAACCCGGCGTGAAATTTATTAAGCAATTACCGCCGTTATTGTTGCTCACGGAGGTGGCAATACCTTCCAAACCAGCAAATTGAAGATCGCGCTGAGCTCGTATATATCATATGGAAATGTTCCCGCTGCAAGAATGCTGATTGCAAAAAAATGCCAAGTTTACCGCCTGATGTTAATCACCTCACTGATTGTTAGAGGAGTAGCTGCGGGTAATTTGAAATTGCAGCATCTTGTGTTTGAAGCAGGAATGCCATCAAATGCGCCCATTAGCTGCTCGAAAATCGTAAACAGGTGCATACAATTAACACACTGTTCTTAAGCTTATTAATTAAACTGGCGATGGCTACATATAGTTTTATACGCCATAAATATCGAATGACCCATTAATTTTTATGCGGTAATCATTACTGCAAGTAAACTTGGATGAATTGCATGAAATTACTGCGGGGTTACAAACTTAATGACAACTTTTGCAGTAATCGCAGCTCATTTTAAATTACCGCGTTATAACTTATTTGCAGTTAATGTAAATTTTCCACGGCCGTTTCTGATTACGCCAGCCCGTTATAAAATATCCAAATAACGTATGTAGGCAGTAAATAAGCGTTTATTAAGGATTATCTCGCACAATTTACGATCACTGCCGATTAATTAATTAGTTACGGTTTCCACACAATTAATGCTTATAAGTTACAATCGCTGTGCATATCGGACATATTCATAGTCGCTAATGATGTGAAAATTATTTTTGAAAACCTCGTAATGATGCAAATTGCCATCGTAGGCGATGGACAATAATTCCATATAAAAATGTCCATATACCGTATGTTCATTAAAAAAAGTCCATCAGGGGAGGCTGTGGAGACTGAAACGTAAGCCCTAACATGATTCACATGCATAAAATTCAAATCGAATGACATTGTTCATCGTAAGCGATGGACATTAATTCCTATTGAAAATGTCCATATACCATGTGTTCAAAACAAAAAGTCCATCAGGGGCGGCTGTGAAAACTTAAACGTATGCCCTAACATGATTCAGATGCATAAACTTCAAATCGTATATCATTCGATTTGAATTTTATGCATCTGAATCATGTCAGGGCTTACGTCTCAGTCTCCACAGCCTCTCCTAATGGACTTTTTTTAATGAACATACAGTATATGGACATTTTTATATGGAATTATTGTCCATCGCCTACGATTCAAATCAAATGATATGAACGATTTGAATTTTCGAATGACATTCGATTTGAATTTTCGAATGACATTCGATTTGAAGTGTATGCATCTGAATCAAGTTAGGGCATACGTTTAAGTTTCCACAGCCGCTTCCGATGGACTTTTTTTTATGAACACACGGTATTTCCAATGTTCTTCCAATAGTGTAAACAGTTCAAATTAACCTTTTGTAAGTTTTCAAAAGAATTTGATCTAAAGAAATATTAAGGGCACAAAAATGTTCACAATGTTTCAAATTTAGAACTGATGATTCTACAGACTCGAAAATGG
Organism: Othius punctulatus; assembly: GCA_951805005.1. NCBI lineage: Eukaryota > Metazoa > Arthropoda > Insecta > Coleoptera > Staphylinidae > Othius > Othius punctulatus. The sequence continues at coordinate 18,818,226 of OX638141.1, forward strand.
GGTTTTTGGGCATTTGGGCAGAAGTCTCTAGTGGCAACTTGAAACTTTGCAAAAATGCAATATTTCTGTTAGTCAATTTGATCAAAATATCTTTATTTGTACGTTTGCCGCAGTGGCTGTACTTAATTTTACTTCTCACATGTCTTCAAATTCTTTGAACATCTTGATGAAAATGATGATTTTTCACTGATAAAATACAATTGTATTTTTATTTATTTTTTCTAAAAATGAAGTTTTATTTAATATTGCTACCTCCAAAACTGTTTGGAATTATAGTTTTTTTAGGTTGATTAAAATTTTCAAATAATTTTCAAATATAATATTGTAAAAATATTGTTAGATTGATTAAAATTTTTATTAAGTTTTGGTGATTTGATGTTACTTTTGTACAATTTTCTGAGAATTTGAGGAATATTCTGAAATATTCCTGAAATTCTCATAAAATTGCAATTAAATTTGTCTAACAAAATTTTCATTTAATATTGCTAAATTATCTAATACTAATATTCTCAAATATTCCTGAATTTCTCATAAAGTTGCTATTTAATGTTTGCAACAGAAATTATGTTTCATTTAATATTGCTAAATCCAAAACTGTTTGGAGTTTTAGTGTTCTATTATAATTATTTTTTTTGATAACGTTTTGCAGATTTGCAGTTTTGTGTATTTTTCTTGAATTTTTAAAATTAATCTGAACTCATTTTGTGCACTTTTTGAAAATATTGGAATAATTGCAGTTTCAGGCACTTTTCATAATTCACATATTATTCGCCATTTCTGAAGTTTCAAATACTCTTGATATTTTGATTGAAATTCTGAACATTTTAACTTTCTTCAAAGTTTGAGGAATATTCTGAAATATTCCTCAAATTCTCAGAAAATTGCTACTTAATTTTTCTAAAAGAAATAATGGTTTATTTAATATAGCTATATATGTTTGCAGTTTTAATTTTCTAGTCTGATTATTTTTTTTATCAAGTATTGCAGATTTGTTGTAAGTTTCGTGCAATTTTCTGAAACAAAGAATAATCAGGACTGTTAATAATAATTTGCAGTTTCAGGCACTTTTCATATTTGACATATTATTCGTCAATTCGTGGTTTCTGAACTTTCTAATACTCTTGATATTTTGATTAACATTCTGGACATTTTAACTGTCTTGATACTTTGAGAAATATTCTGAAATATTCCTTAAATTCTCAGAAAATTGTTATTTAATGTTTCAAGAAAAAATAATGTTTCATTTATTATTGCTACATCTGTTTACAGTTTTTGTTTTCTAGTCTGATTATTTTTTTTTTATCAAGATTTGCAGATTTGTTGTATGTTTTGTGCAATTTTCTGAAATGTTGGGGAATAATCTGAACTGTTTTTGTGCACTTTTTGAAAACATTGGAATAATTGCAGTTTCAGCCACTTTTCATAATTGACATATTATTGGCGGATTCTGAACTTTCTAATACTCTTGATATTTCGATTCAAATTATGGACATTTTAAATTTCTTGATACTTTGAGGAGTATACCGAAATATTCCTCAAATTCTTAGAAAATTGCTACATAATTTTTCTAAAAGAAATAAAGTTTTATTTTATATTGCTAAATCTGTTGGCAGTTTTAGTTTTCTAGCCTGATTAAAATTTTACCAAGTTTCGTGCAATTTTGTGAAACGTTGAGGAATAATCTGAACTATTCTTGTGGAGTTTTTGAAACATTGGAATAATTGCAGCTTCAGTCAATTTTCATAATTGACGTATTATTGGCGGTTTCTGAACTTTCTAATACTCTTGATATTTTGATTCAAATTATGGACATTTTAACTTTCTTGATACTTTGGGAAATATACTGAAATATTCCTCAAATTCTGAGAAAATAGCTACAGAATTTTTCTAAAAGAAATAATGTTTTATTTAATATTGCTATATATGTTTGCAGTTTTAGTTTTCTAGTCTGATTATTTTTTTTATCAAGATTTGCAGATTTGTTGTAAGTTTCGTGCAATTTTCTGAAACGAGGAACAATCTGAACTATTTTTGTGCACTTTTTGAAAACATTGGAATAATTTCAGGTTACACTTTTCATAATTGACATATATTCGCGGTTCTGAACTTTCTAATACTCTTGATACTTTGATTGAAAATGGACATTTTAACTTTCTTGATACTTTGAGGAATATTCTGAAATATTCCTCAAAATCTCTGAAAATTGCTATTTTATTTTTCTAGAAGAAATAATATTTCATTTAATATTTCTAAATCTGGGTGCAGTTTTAGTTTTCTAGTCTGATTAATTTTTTTATCAAGATTTGCAGATTTGTTGTAAGTTTCGTGCAATTTTCTGAAACAAGGAATAATCTAAACTATTCTTGTGGAGTTTTTGAAACATTGGAATAATTGCAGTTTCAGGCACTTTTCATAATTGACATATTATTCGCGGTTTCTGAACTTTCTAATACTCTTGCTATCTTGATTAAAATTCTGGACATTTTAACTGTCTTGATACTTTGAGGAATATTCTAAAATACTCCTCAAATTCTCAGAAAATTGTTATTTAATGTTTCTAGAAAAAATAATGTTTCATTTATTATTGATACATCTGTTTGCAGTTTTAGTTTTCTAGTCTGATTATTTTTTTTATCAAGTTTTACAAATTTGTTGTAAGTTTCGTGCAATTTTCTGAAACAAGGAATAATCAGAACTGTTTTTGTGCACTTTTTGAAAACATAGGAATAATTGCAGTTTCAGGCACTTTACATATTTGACATATTTTTCGTGGTTTCTGAACGTATAACACTTTTTAATATTTTAATATGTTATATATTTCAGTCTCCATAACACTTCAATCAATCAATCAATTAGGCCTTTTAAAGTTAGGAGATAACTACTACTTGAAAAGATACGTTGAACATTTTGATTAAATTCTAAACCATTTACCTTTCTTGATATTTGGATTGCATATTTTGGAAATTCTCAATCTCCATGTTTTTTGCTAATTTCAAAATCTTTTATAAAACATTGTTTATTTGAAATTAATTACATTTCAATAATAATTCCGAAAGTTAGTATATTTAGTTGTATATTTTGATAATTATTTTGATATTATGGAAAATTTGGCAATTTTTTCGGTTTTTCACTTTCTTCGGTTTATATTAAATTCTCAATCTTCATTAAGTTTTTAAACCTTTATAAAACGTTGTTTATTTAAAATCATCACATTTTATTTAAAATACCTAAAGTTCTCTTCTTTTCTCTTCTTCTCTTCTTTTTCTTCGATTTCTGAACGCATGTATTAAATTTTTGAAACATTGATATTTGTATTGATATTTTGTCTAATGACTTACTCCTACTTATGGCATATTCTAGACATTTTCGTAAAGATTTTATATAACTTTTTTCAGTTTCTGAAATCTTTATGAATTTTTGTGTAGCTTATACATATATCTATTTGTGTATTTGTCACCTTTTGAAATAATAATGCCAAACTTCTGTTTTTTACTATGTTCTACAGAAAAATGAACTGTCATCTGGTGGATGAAAATGACGATTTGTGTGGTTTAATTAGAAACACCCTGTACACGTAAACATTCCTCTGATTTAATATAAACACAGAAATTTTGGTATCATAAACACCGACTTTTCTATAACATAAACACCGAATTTGTTTAATTGGCGTTATATTAGCAATGTAACTCATCTTAATACTGATCTAAAGTATTACAATGTAACGAATCTTAATACTGAATATACTTAGTTACCACGACAATCGAAGTCTTCACCAATAAAAAATAAAACAGTTTCATCTGTTTTTTTTATACTTATTTTACATTTTCTAATCAATAAGCCTATAAATTTCAGAAAAACTTGCTTATCGCGGCGGTTTTAATCTTCGAGTGTAAATAATAACCGCCAGACCTTATCGTATTATTGAAACTGTCCAAGGAAAACGAAGCCGGAATGATAAGGCAGCCCCCTTATATACACACAGGCGCACACAGATACATTTTCGTTGATACTTCGAGGGCTATCTGCTGGACCTTTACTCGCTTATGTAAATTCGGCCGACGATTAGACCGAGGTTATCACCGGCCGGATTTCGGGGTCGAAGATCGGTGATAATCGAAGCGAGTGAAGATTGCGAGCGCGCGTTATGTAACGGATTTTGGAGAGTCCCATTGGCCGGCAATGGGTCACCCCATCGACGTGGAGGTCCAGGAACGGTCTAGGTCCTAGGTCCTGGGTCAACACTTATCAGGGGTCGAAAATTTGTTGCACGCTTCCGTCAAAGTTTAAGGTTTTCGACAAGATTTTGATTAGACTTTGTAAGGATTATGTTGGAATTGCAGCTCGACTGTGGATCATATATGTTATTTGGATGTAGTACAAAAAGTGATGTAGCGAGTAAATGTGTGTAAAATCAGTTTCATGTGATCTTTGATTCAATAAATTACATTATTCAATACGTTCGATAATAGATAATAGTACATTATAAAACTAGTGCCATAAAGCATGATTTGTCCCAAGCTTAGTCATAGATATAGTATTAGGCGTAGAGGTATTGATTAGACTTTGTAAGAGTTAAAAGAATTGCAGCTCGTCTGTGCATCAGATATGTTCTTTGGATGCAGTACAGAAAGTGATGTAGCGAGTAAATGTGCACAAAATCAGTTTCACGTGATCATTGATTAAATAAATTACATTATTCAATACGTTCGATAATAGTACATTATAAAACAAGTGCTATTAAGCATGATTTGTCTCAAGTTTAGGAATTGATGTAATATATCACTAAACTTGCGATAAATAATGATTCATATTACGCATCTACAAAATGTCAATGCCAAGCAGCAGCTTCAAATCCGAAGCGATATTTTTTAATATTTTATATTTACTCATATTTCTACATTATTTTTCTACATTTTCCAAAAGATTCAGTAAAATTTTGTTTTGTGCAAAATTTGATTTATGTTTATCAATTAATGTTTATCAATTGTCTGATAGTAAGATAATCTACCTACAATAAATTTACTTCTTATTAGTCGTTAAATAAAATTTGCAGAAACACTAAAATTTGTTGGTTATTTTCTGAGTTTGCAATAAGCTTTTTATACATACAAAATTTTGAATGTATTGTATTATCACTTGGGAATGGTGCAACAACTGAAACAATTATTGAGTAACAAAACATACATATTTATTTTGAGAAACTTATACCTACCAAACAACTAATACAAATTTTCAGCAATACTAAAAATTGGTTATTTTCTGAGTTTGCAATAAGCTTTGTAAACATACATAATTCTGGATGTATTCTTTTAACTCTTGAGAATGGTGCAACAAGTGAAACAATTGTTCAGTAACAATACATACATTTTATTTTGTTTAATTTTTCTTTATACAAAATTTTATCAACGCGCTATGAGGATGAAATAAAATACATTATTTTTCTACATTTTCCTAAATTTTTCAATAAAATTTAGTTAACAAAGCTTTATTACTATTTACTTTTCATCCGAAATTTAACAATTGTTTCAAAGCAGGATAATCTAGAAAAAGTATTCTCATATATCTTCATATATGTCTTCTTAATTTTCAAATAAAAATTACAGAAAACTATAGATTATAAATTTTCTCAATTTGCAATAGACATTATGAACATTTAAAAGTTTATTAGTGCGTCTACATGTAATAAGAAACAATGAAAATATATCTACATTTTCCAAAATTTACTGCCTTCAAATAAAAATTACAGTAAAACTAAAGATTATAAATTTTCTCAATTTGCAATAGACATTATAAACATTTAAAAAGTTATCACTGCTTATACATGTAATAAGAAACAATGAAGATTTTTCTACATTTTCCTAAAATTTTCAATAAAATTTAATTAACAAAACTTTATTACTTTTCATCCGAAATTTAACAAATGTTTTAAAGCAGGATAATCTAGAATAAGTATTCTTATATATCTTCATACATGTCTTCTTAATTTTCAAATAAAAATTACAGAAAAACTAAAGATTATAAATTTTCTCAATTTGCATAGACTTTATAAATATTTAAACATTTATCACTGCGTCTACATGTAATGAGAAACAATGCAGATTTTTCTACATTTTCCAAAAATTTTCGATAAAATTTAGTTACCAACAAAATTATTACTACATTTTCATCAGAAATTGAACAAGTGTTTTAAAGCAGGATAATCTAGAACAAATTTTCTTACACATCTTTATACATGTCTTCTTACATCATACATATCTTCATACATGTCTTCTTACATCATACATATATTCATACATATCTTCTTACATCATACTTACATTCGTATGAATTCTTACATCATACATATCTTCATACATATCTTGATACATGTATTCTTACATCTTACATATCTTCATACATGCCTTCTTATATCGTACATATATTCATACATGTCTTCTTACATCATACATATCTTCATACATGTCTTCTTTCAATCAAACACAATTGTTTGAAAGCTGGATAATCTACAATAAAATTACTTAGTTCTTACTGCCTTCAAATAAAAAGTACAGAAAAACTTTAGATTAGAAATTTTCTCAATTTGCATAGACTTAGTTAACAACAAAATTGTATTACTACATTTTCATCAGAAATTGAACAAGTGTTTTAAAGCAGGATAATCTAGAATACATTTTCTTAAACATCTTCATACATGTCTTCTTACATCATACATAACTTCATACATGTCTTCTTATATCATACATATATTCATACATGTCTTCTTACATCATACATATCTTCACACATGAATTCTTTCAATCATACACAACTGTTTGAAAGCAGGATAATCTACAATAAAATTACTTACTTCTTACTGCCTTGAAATAAAAATCACAGAAACACTAAAAATTATAAGTTTTCTCAATTTGCATAGCCTTTATAAATATTTAAAAAATTATCACTGCGTCTACATGTAATAAGAAACAATGCAAATTTTTCTACATTTTCCTAAAATTTTCAATAAAATTTAGTTAACAACAAAATTGAATTACTACATTTTCGTCAGAAATTGAAAAAGTGTTTTAAAGCAGGATAATCTAGAATAAATTTTCTTACACATCTTAATACATGTCTTCTTACATCATACATATCTTCTTCTATCTTGCATTGACTTTATAAATATTTAAAAATTTATCACTGCGTCTACCTCTAATAGGAAAAAGGCAAATTTTTCTACATTTTCATACATATCTTCATACATGTCATCTTGCATTATACATATCTTCTTACATGTCTTCAAGTAAATTTTATAGAAAAACTAAACATGGGGTATTATCAGGTTTTAGTGAATTCAAAGGCTGCAAAGTATACTTTATACATACATGATCAAAATTATTGCATATCACCATATTTCCGATTGATACACGAACGAAGCCCTTAAAAATCTGCTTCGCTGGGATTTAAAATCGATATGCAATAATTTTTATCGTATGTGTATATTGACCAATATATGTTACCTTAAGCCAATTATAAATGGTAGTTTGTAAGCCAGAACCATTCAGTAAGGAACATTCCTTTATTCCTTAATAATCAATGCCAGGACCCAAATAATTATCCATCAATGATGTATGCTATGCAACACAATATTCACCAAATACTTTAATTTCTGGAAATGAAACTGGACATCTCCGACTATTTACATATGACGTGCTTTGTGGATAAATGCTTTATAATTTCCACTAAAACTTGGTTTCAATGAAACTTTGCAATTTGTAATTAAAATTTAATTTTTGGTATAGTTTCATTAATTAGTTATACAAGTTATATTTATTACATGTTTTATTGTTTCCTTTCTTCTTTATTAGGAGTACTTACTAGTTGTATATTTAGGATATAAAGATGTTTCTTAGTTTATGTTGTTTTGAATAGTTTTATTATTTGTTCTTCACCTGGCTAGTTCAGCTATTTGTAAGCCATCTTATTAAGCCAATAACACCTCTGAAGAAAATGCCTTATAGTAAAGCGCACAACATATATAACTAAATATGTCTTTTAAAATCTTATCCTCGGAATAAGCGAGAGTGAAAAAATAGGGGGTCGAAATTTATAACATGTGAATAATGTACATTTATGTGAACATTTTACTTATTAGTTATTCAAATTATCTCAGAATCACACAGCATGTATAACTAAATGTGTCTTTTAACATCTTATCCTCAGAACAAGCGGGAGTGAAAAATTAGGGGGTCGAAATTTATAACATGTAAATAATGTACATTTATGTGAAAATGTTTCTTATTAGAGATTTAAATAGTCTCAGAATCACACAGCATATATAACTAAATGTGTCTTTTACCATCTTATCCTCAGAATAAGCGAGAGTGAAAAATTAGGGGCTCCAAATTTATAACATGTAAATAATGTTCATTTATGAGAATATTTCTCTTATTAGGCATACTAATAATCTCTTAATCACACAGCATGTATAGCTAAATGCGTCTTTTAATATCTTATCCTCAGAATAAAGTGAAAATATTATCACGATAGTGAAAAATGAAGGTGCCGAGATTTAGTAATCTCAATAAAAATATAAATAAATCATACCTATGTGAATATTTCTCTTATTACATGTTCAAAAATCCTAGAATCACACAGCATGTATAACTAAATGTGTCTTTTAACATCTTATCCTCAGAATAAGCAAGAGTAAAACATTAGGGGGTTCAAATTTATACAATGTAAATAATGTGCATTTATGTGAATATTTATATTATGACATTAATACATTAGTAGTAGTATTAGTACAAGAAATACAAGAAGGATGAAATATAGTATAATAGATTAGAATTAGGATGATTTTGTACGCAAATTTGATGATTGTTTCGCACTACTGAATTTCTGTTGCATGAACCCTAAAGAAAATACAAATTCTAAATTTCCTATTCGGTCAATGTATTTCAACATTTCATACAAAATTCTGGTGAAATGACAAAATATTGCGTTAAAGTGTTGACTGAAGGAGTTTAATCTTCCTCCTTTACTCAGCGGTTAAATGCAATATATGAAATACATATACAGGGGTGAATATTTTTATAGAGACTAAATTTTTTTTTTTCAAATTCGGTAATCTGAAAAATAACAAATTCAATTAGTAGAATATTCAGAAAACACTAAATATTCTACTTATTTTCTGTTTTGTTTTCATATTGATATTAAATCAAAACAGTAAATAAGTAGAATATTTTCTGTTTTCTGAATTCTAAAGAAAATGCAAATAGTACAAGAAATACATTACTACCAAATTTCGAAAAAATAAAACAAAGAAAAAAGTTTTTGTATAAATACAATTTATTTGTAGGTTCGTACTTATATAGGATCCAGTGCATATACTTAGTTAGAAACTCTTACAGGAGAGCCATTTACCATCATATCAAAACCTCGTCGGAGATCATATGGGTGGTACCTTCCATGGCGAGGCCTTGGGCCTGGAAATCTCTCCAATAACCACCTTTTACTTCTATGTTTTTCACCATTAACCGTAATAACAAAACCGTCATTTAAATGAATCGGTCCTCTTCTTGCTGCACGCTTCTCTCGCTTCCTCGTAGTCGTCGGTTCATCAGTGCTGTCATCGGGAATGTCATCTTCATCTTCTGCAGGCTCAGTGGCGTATTCATCGTCACCTTCGTCCTCGGCGTCGTCTCGTGCCTCTTAATTAATCATTAAATTAATATTAATATTACTTAATCAACATTAGAGATGTTATAAAAGTAATGCGTGAGTAGAGTACCTATTGGAGTTCCGCAGCAAAAGCTCATAAGAATTAACCAAGGCCTCCAAATTGACACTTCCGCCATTTTGTTTTTCTAATAATTTCATGTAATTCAAATTGTATGGTAATCGCTTGGGTATAATTTCATTAATATATACAAATCGAAGGGAGTGAATTGTGGATTCCCACAACTGAATTACGTGCTGACCGACCAATCAGAACCCATGCGGGGTCGAGCAAAAACAAAATTGCGAAAATGTGAATTTGGTGGCCCGTGTTAGTTCTTATGGGATTTTGTCGCGGAACTGCTATAGCTACTCTACTTGCATGTGTTCAAAATTACCTTCATCGTCACTTCCCGAAGTTGTTGTTGATGTTGAGTCATCTGTTGTGGGTTTTCCATGTTTTGAAGTGACCACAGATTTCACAGTGAAGCCTAGAATTTAATTTCACATTTGAAGCAGGCACTACTTTAATAGCACTTATAAGCACTAACTTCCACCACATAACATACATAGCGTAACAAAAATCATGTTCGAAACTTTTTTTGGGGGCTCCTGAAAAATAATTAAACAAATTGGCAAATTTTAAATTTCGGAAATAAAATACTCTTATTGAAAATCGCGTTTTACTTAATATACGATTATTATTAACTACTTTCATTATTAACTATACTGTACACTACAACTTCACTTATATTGAACTGACCTGTGTTAAACATGATTGTTATTACACCAATAAACATTATTATTGTTATAATTATTATTATAAAATGTATACCTATGCCTCTGCATATGAACTGACCTGTGTTAAACATTATTGTTATTACACCAATAAACATTATTATGGTTATTATTATTATTAACTTAATGGTTTTATCCACAAATTACCAAAAACAAAACAAAAACTATTATAAAAAACACAAACACGACTTTAGAAAAATATACAAATAATTTAAAAGACATACTACCAATGATCATATTACACCTAAATTTTACGGTCAACCTAAATGACATAAAATAGACAATACAATTAGACCAATTATATCTACCAAGTATTATATCAACTCTCCAACATGTAATAAAATAAAATAAAAATATTTTTTACCAGTTAGTACCTAATAATAATACCTTAAATTATTATTATTACTAGAAAATTTATACATATGCCTCTGGTTCAGGATATATCCAGTTTGTAGTTGCAAAATGTGTCAACACTTATAAATTATCGTCGACGTATTTAAATTGTAATTGGAAAAGGTTTTGTATGAAATAAACAAGTTGACGATAATTTACGAATGTTGACACATTTTGTTACTACAAACTAAAGATGTCCTTAACCAGAGGCGTAGGTATAAATTTTATATTAAGTTAAACGAAATTTTCAATATTTTATTGCCGAAAATTGAAATTTGAAATTTTCCAGTTTGTTTAATTATTTTTCAGTAGCAACTAGAAATAATCGTACATGATTTTTGTTACACCATGTATTTAAGAGATATGGAAAAATGAATATTTTATAGACATGAAAATAAATGGATATTTTAGAGATATGAAAAAAAAAATATGACACTTTCTTAAATTAATAGTTCCATTAATAATCAAAAATTTAAATATGAACGTAACATTTTCGACAGTTGAAATTCAGTTTGAAATTAGATTAGAAATAGGATGAATTCGGAACGCAAATTTGATGTTTTTTATGATTCACAATGAAATACAGTATAACAGTATGAAATTAAATTAGAAATAGGACGATTTCGGAACGCAAATTTCATGTTTTTTTTTTATAATTCAGGATGAAATATAGTATAACAGATTAGAATTAGGATGATTTCAATTCGCAAATTTGATGATTGTTTCGCACTACTGAATTTCTGTTGCATGAACTCCAAAGAAAAGACAAATTCTAAATTTCCTTTTAGGTAATGAACTTCAACATTTCATGCAAAATCCTGGCGAAATGACAAAACTTTGCATTAAATGTAAAACGTATGTAATACATAAACAGGGTGAATATTTTAAATAAAGTCTACAATTTTTGTTTAAATTTAGATATTTACAGATTACATTACATTACATTACATTTATTACAGATTCCCATAGGATATTTGATCTTAGAACGTGATCACATATCACGTAGAATATTTTTAATAAAATTAATTATTCTTTTCATAATTAATATTAAAAAAACAGTAAACAAGTAGAATATTTTTAATAACATATTCTGTTTTATGAATTCTACAAAAATCGCAAATTTTACTTCAAAACTACTCCAATGAATCATAAAAAAATCGAATAAATTAATAGTTCCATTAATAATCAAAAATTTCAATATGAACGTAGAATTTTCGAAAATTCAGGATGAAATATAGTTCAACAGTTTGAAATTTTATTAGAAATAGGATGATTTCGAAACGCAAATTTGATGTTTTTTTATGATTCACGATGAAATATAGTATAACAGTATGAAATTAGATTAGAAATAGGATGAATTAGGAACGCAAATTTCATGTTTTTTTTTTATAATTTCACGATGAAATATAGTATAACATATTAGAATTATGATGATTATGATATGCAAATTTGATGATTGCATGAACTCCAAAGAAAATGCAAATTTTAAATTTCCTAATTAGGTTAATGAATTTCAACATTTGATACAAAATTCTGGTGAAATGACAAATTATTGCGTTAAATGCAATGTATGTTATCCATATACAGGGGTGAATATTTTAAATAAAGCTTACATTATTTTTTGTTCAAATTTTGATTTTTTTTCCCGAAAAATGAAATTAGAAATTTTCCAACTTGTTTAATTATTTCCCAGGAGCTCCCAGAAAAAAATCTTACATGATATTTGTTACACCCAGTATTTTAGAGATATGGAAATATGATTATTTTAGAGATATGAAAAAAAAAATGGATGACACTTTCTTAAATGAATAGCTCTATTAATAATCAAATATTCAAATATGAACGTAGAATTTTCGATAATTCACGATGAAATATAGTACAACAGTTCGAAATTAGATTAGAAATAGGTACATTTCGGAAAGCAAATTTCATGTTTTTTTTTATAATTCACGATGATATATAGTATAATAGATTAGAATTAGGATGATTTTGTACGCAAATTTGATGATTGTTTCGCACTACTGAATTTCTGTGGCATGAACTCGAAAGAAAATGCAAACTCTAAATTTCCTATTCGGTCAACTTCAACATTTCATGCAAAATTCTGGCGAAATGACAAAATTTTGCATTAAATGTAAACCGTATGTAATACATAAACAGGATGAATATTTTAAATAAAGTCTACAATTTTTGTTTAAATTTAGATATTTGAAAAAATTACGGATTCACAAAGTATATTTGATCTTAGAATGTGATCACATATCACGTAGAATATTTTTAATAAAATTCATTATTCCTTTCATAATTGATATTAAAAAAAAAACAGTAACTAAGTAGAATATTTTTAATAACATTTTCTGTTTTATGAATTCTACAGAAAACGCAAATTTTACTTCAAAACTACTTTAATATATCATACAAAATTCGGGTGGATGAACGAAAAAGTGGAAATTGTAGACATGATTTTTTTTTCCAACAAACTTGGGATTTGAGTTTTTGAGTTGACACAGAACAACTTTTCTTGATCAAATTAAAACAAAAATCCCTTATATGTTTAGTCTACTTTTTGCGTTAATTTTTAATCGCAGTAGGCGAATTATTTACTAAAGCTAAAATGTTGTTTGTCTATTCAAAAACTGCAAACCTCACAAACTGCACATACAGAGAAACGGTTTTTTTAAATCCACCGAAAAATAAAAAAGTTACTGAAGTGTTACCATTTCAAGTGAAACACCCTGTATGTGATACATATAAAACATTTCATACAAAATTATGATAAAATTACCAACAATTGCGTTTAATGCAATGTATGTAATACATATTAGGGGGGTTAATATTTTGAATAAAAATTCATGAAAATTTTATTAAAATTATTAACCCCTGTATATGTATTACATTATTTTTTTTTAAATTCACCGAAAAATAAAAAAGTTACTTAGATGTTACCATTCCAAGTGAAACACCCTGTATGTGACACATATAAAAATTTTCATACAAAATTATGATAAAATTACCAAAAATTAATGTATGTAATACATATAAAGGGATTGATATTTTAAATAAAAAATTTCATGAATTTTTGTTTCAAGTTTCGATATTTAAAAAATAACATGCAATGAGTAGAAAGATTTTACTAAAATTAGTATTTTTTCATAATTGATATTAAAGATCGATCAAACATTTACTGTTTAAAATAAGTGGAATATTTAAAAAAATATATATAATTGATGTCATAATTGATCATGATTGATTATGTTTTCTGAATTCTAAAGAAAAGGCAAATTCTAAATTTCCTATTCGCTCAAACAACTTCAACATTTCATACAAAATTATAATAAAACGACCAAAAATTGCGTTAAATGCAATGTATTTAATACATATAAATAAAGACGTTAATATTTTAAATAAAATTTTCATTAATTTTTTTCTCTAAATTTAGATATTTGAAAAATAACATGTAATGAGGGGAATATTTTTACTTAAATTCAATATTTTTTCATAATCGATAACAATTAACAGTAAATAGGTAGAATATTTTTAATAAAATTTTATATTTGATATCATAATTGATCATGATTGATTATGTTTTCTGAATTCTAAAGAAAAGGCAAATTCTAAATTTTGCTCTTCACTCAAACAACTTCAACGTTTCATACAAAATTATAATTTTTGTTGACTAAAAATTGCGTTAAATGCAATGTATTTAATACATATAAATAAAGACGTTAATATTTTAAATAAAAGTTTCATTAATTTTTGTCTCCTAATTTAGATAATTGAAAAATAATATGCAATGGGTAGAATGTTTTTACTAAACTTAGTATTTTTTTCATAATCGATATTACAATGAATAGTAAATAGGTAGAATATTTTTTATAAAATTTTATAATTGATGTCATAATTGATCATGATTGATTATGTTTTCTAAATTCTAAAGAAAAGGCAAATTCTAAATTTCTTATTCGCTCAAACAACTTCAATGTTGCACACAAAATTATAATGCAATGACCTAAAATTGCTTAAAATGCAATGTATGTAATATATACACAGGGGTATATACAGGGGTGAATATTTTAAATAAAATCTACCATATTTTTTTTCTTCAACTTTTGATATTTGAAAAATAACAGATTCAATGAGTAGAATATTTTCGATAAAATTTCATAATTGATGTTATAATTGATCCTGATTGATAAAAAGAAAAATAGTGAATAAGTTTATTTTAGAATGAGAATTTTTTTTAGAAGAATATTTTTAATAAAATATTCATTACCTTGCGCCCAACTTGTTAGTTGACAAAATGTAAATGAGTAAAACTTTAATGGCCAAAACATTAAAAACAATGAGCTTCGTCCAACACCCAATTGATTAGTATCAATGTTACCAATTTTTGCTGTTGTAGTTATCTTTTTACTTCCTTCGTTATCACTTTGCTCGCTAACAGCCACTTGACCCTTGTGTCCACCTGCTACATGTACACCTGTTTCTGCAACTACAGATCCTAAAATAAGTATGAATTAAATGTAAAAGTTTGAAACTGCAAACTGCTAAAAGTTACCCAAGATGGTATACGTAGTTGGGCTCTCTGAAGTTGGTTTTTCTTTACCAGTTGTTTCTGCAATTAAAAAAATAAAATGCAATTACGAGTTATCTCTGCAATTAAAAAAAGAAATTGCAATCTCTAGTTGTTTCTGCCATTGAAAAATAAAATGCAATTACTTGTTGTTTTTGCAATTAATAAACAAATGGCGATTACAAGTTGTTTCTGCAATTAAAAAAAAAATTGCTACTACCAGTTGTTTTTGCAATTAAAAAACAAATTGTAATTACCAGATGCTTCTACAATTTAAAAAACAAATTGCAATTACCAGTTGTTTCTGCAATTGAAAAACAAAACAATTTGCAATTACCAGTTGTTTCCACATTCAAAAATCAAAGTGCAATCACCAGTTGTTTCTGCAAATAAAAAACAAATTGCAATCACTAGTTGTTTCTGTAATTAAAAATACATATTGCTATTACCAGTTGTTTTTGCAATTAAAAAACAAAAATTGCAATTACCAGTTGTTTCTGCAATTGAAAAACAAATTGCAATTACGCGTAGTTTCTGCAATTAATAAACAAATGGCGATTACCAGTTGTTTCTGCAATTAAAAAAACAAATTGCTATTACCAGTTGTTTTTGCAATTAAAAAACAAATTGCAATTACCAGATGCTTCTACAATTTAAAAAACAAATTGCAATTACCAATTGTATTCACATTAAAAAAAAAGTTCAATTACCAGTTGTTTCTGCAATTTAAAAACAAATTGCATTTACTAGTAGTTTCTGCAATTAAGAAACAAATGGCAATTACCAGTTGTTTCGGAAATTAAAAAACAAATTTGCAATTACCAGTTGTTTTTCAGTTAATGAACGAATGGCGATTACCAGTTGTTTCTGCAATCAGAAACTAAATTGCAATCACCAGTTGCTTCTGTAATTAAAAATACATACTGCTTTTACCAGTTGTTTTTGCAATTAAAAAACAAAAATTGCAATTACCAGTTGTTTCTGCAATTGAAAAACAAATTGCAATTACGCGTACTTTCTGCAATTAATAAACAAACGGCGATTACCAGTTGTTTCTGCAATTAAAAAACAAATTGCAATTACCAGTTGTTTCTGCAATTAAAAAACAAATTGCAATTATCAATTGTTTCTGCAATTAATAAAATTAATTAACCGGGATTACCTAATTATGCTCGAATCAATAGGCTGAGAGGAGTTCCAACAAATCGCAATAAAATTATGTGCTGGCATACAGTCAGTATTGTTTAAATAATTTGCAGGTGTACAGAATTAACGTGCATTGCATAAATATTGTGAAACTTTTGATATGTTGCCATAATTGATGATTTTATGGTGATAAATAACAGTAATAATTATTTTTTAATCAAATCGTTACTCTTGTTTATTATTCCACTTTTATTAGGCATGTCACTGACACGTGTTTCGGTAATAATAAGTAATAATTTCATTAAAAACATATACCATTTCTATCAAGGAAGTAGTAGCGAAAGTATTAATTATACAGAGCGTTCAAGAAAGTTGCGTCAACTTTTACGTTGGATACTAATAGTTCAAGATGTAAATCAAATATTTTACTCTTGTTTATTATTCCATTTTTATTAATCATGCCACTGACACGTGTTTCGGTAATAATAAGTAATAATTTCATTAAAAACATGTACCATTTCTATCAAGTGTAGTAGCGAAAGTATTAATTATACAGAGCGTTCTTGAAAGTGGTGTCAACTTTTTTGCTGGATACTAATAGATAACACTGTTCAAGATGTAAATCAAATATGTTTTGCAACGTTGCTGAAATATTCCTTAGAATACAAGCAAATAATTTTACTTGATTGTTTCAAATGTATTTATTTAAGTTTAAAGTCTTATGCTACAAAAGGTATTAAAGAGTTTTAATAGCTATTTTGGTATAAGTGAATAAAATTGCTTGATTCAGTTGTAGCATACAAGATTTTTTCCAATTCGTTATCAGAATTGAAAAATTTGCGTGAAGTATAACTTCGACAGGTGACAACGAAAATTTAAACTACAGTGCCTATTTACGTATTTTTAACTTTATTCACGTTGTCAATAGTTATAGTGAATATAGTGAAAATGTAAACATTTTATTCACCCATTCGATTAAAGGGTTGTTTTAATGATGATATTCAATATACATAATGGGCATTTTAATAATGGAAGTTGGAAAAAAGTAATTATTTGTCATTATTTCGTTGAAATTAGTTGAAAAAGTTGGCATGACTTTTTTGAACGCTCTGTATATTTATTATGATTTCATATAGCTTATTGTATGACTAATTAAAAAAATATATATGGTAGTTGCTGCAATTGGAGCTTGTCTTTTCAAAATTGCGAAAATAATTATTATTTAAATAAGAGACACTTTGAACTTTCTTAATAACACGTTTATTCACTATTATCATTGAACATAATCAATTGATCATTGAATAATCATTGAATATTATCAATATAGAATAAATATATATGAAGTTTCATCATGTATCAGTCTCATCAATCCGATATATAGAATACATGTGATTACAAAGTTCAAAGTGTTTCTACGATGTATTATGAAGTGAATGCCAATAACATTCAACAAATAATAATAATTATTATTGTTATTTCCAGTTGCACTTTTTCGATGCATGCGATTCTACAGGGAAATTTTTCGTAAAGCATTCCAAAGTATTAATATAAATCATGTATTTATATGAGACTATCGACAAGTATATAAAAAAATGTTCAATCCAATCAGCAATTATTGCATATTTGATTAATAAGTGGTACTGATCAATCACTGATTTCTACCTTGTTTTTTAATTTGTGAGTAGTGAAAAAATTGCAAACTTTTTCCCATTTAAATTTTTGTTGATAATTTTTTAAGGTTAGCGGATATACCTTTAGTCGATAACCCACCGAAGATTTTTTTTTCGTTGCAAATTGTTTCACTTTAATTACAGTAATAATGATAGCAATCTTAATAAATGTCACTGATCAATCACTGATTTCTACTTTTTTTTTAAATTTGTGAGCAGTGAAAACATTGGAAACGTTCCCATTTAAATTTTTGTTGATAAGTTTTTAAGGTTAGCGGAAATACCTTTAGTCGATAACCTACTGAAGATTATTTATATTGTTTTTTTTTCGTTGCAAAACCGTGGATTCTATAGTCATAGGTTCGATTCTCGCCCAGAACAATATAAAAATGACAATTAATTTACTTCCTAACTTCTGGAACTTTATTTAATCACAAATTGCAGCTATAAAAACAAATCCAAATCCGTTCGACTATTTAATAAATTGTAACTCTTTATGTGCGTCAACAATTCTGTCAAGCTAGTGGTTTAGAGAGTTAAGGCTCTGACTAATTAATAACCATGGATTCGATAGTCATAGGTTCAATTCTCGCCCAGAACAATATAAAAATGACAATTAATTTACTCCTTACGTTCTGGAACTTTATTTAATTACAAATTGCAGCTATAAAAACGAACCCAAATTGGCTCAACTATTTAATAAATTTTAACTCTTTATGTGCGTCAACAATTCTGTCAAGCCAGTGGCTTAGCGAGTTAAGGCTCTGACTATTTAAAAACCGTGGATTCGATAGTCATAGGTTCGATTCTCGCCCAGAACAATATAAAAGTGACAATTAATTTACTCCCTAAGTTCTGGAACTTTATTTAATCATAAATTGCAGCTATAAAAACGAATCCAAATCCGTTCGACTATTTAATAAATTTTAACTCTTTATGTGCGACAACAATTCTGTCAAGAAAGTGACTTAGCGAGTTAAGGCTCTGACTAATTAAAAGCCGTGGATTCGATAGTCATAGGTTCGATTCTCGCCCAGAACAATATAAAAATGACAATTAATTTACTCCCTAAGTTCTGGAACTTTATTTAATTACAAATCGCAGCTATAAAAACGAATCCAAATCTGCTCGACATTTTGATAAATTTAAACTCTTTATGTGCGTCAACAATTCTGCCAAGCCAGTGGCTTAGCGAGTTAAGGCTCTGACTATTTAAAAACTGTGGATTTGATAGTCATAGGTTCGATTCTCGCCCAGAACAATATAAAAATGACAATTAATTTACTCCCTAAGTTATGGAACTTTATTTAATCACAATCACAAATTGCAGCTAAAAAAACAGAAAATTGCTGAAAATTCTCGGAAAGGCTCGATTAGTTTTCCTCGGGTTCAATTTTCGAGAGCATCACGAACATTTTTATACCGTTTTGCCATGACTTTGCTGTCGACTAAAAACTCCATGCAAACTAGTACTTACTTGTAACACTATTTTGAGACGCACTGCATTTGGTTTTGGCTTCTTCAAGAGTATAACACTTTTTCGCTACTTCGTCTAAGATGTAGCCAATTTTACAAGCACATCCTGGTTTCGGGGTTACGTTTTGGCTAACAGTCTTCTGGCATGTGGACACACAGTTGGCACATGCCACCCATTCCTGGTTCATGATGGCATTACATTTTGAGCTATCATGGTTCACTAAAAGTAATAACAAATTATATAAATGGTAAATTTTGGTATAAACTGTTTATAAAATTATTGGTCACAAAAAAGAGTAAGCATGAAGTAAAGTTAAGTAATTATATAAAACAAACAATTTCTATTGGTCAAAAAATAACAGTATTTTGAGTGCAAAAAAACAGTATAATGAGTGCAACAAAACAGTATTTTGAGTGCAAAAAAACAGTATTTTGAGTGCAACAAAACAGTATTTTGAGTGCAAAAACCCCAGAATTTTGGATGCAAAAAACTCGAGTATTTTGGGCGCAAAAAAATGAAACTTTTGTTTTGAAAATTAACTCCTAGAAAGTAATGTGCAAGAAATTTCACGAAATCAATATTTGTGGACAGAATGATAGTTTTTTGGTGTGGTGAAGGCAACTTATCAGACTTACATTAAAATTTGATATTCGTTATTGGAATCGCTGGTTATTTTAGTATAACAATGAGACATTAATAAATTATTATTACCTGGTCCTGATAGAACATATACAATTTGTAGCAGTAAGCAGGAGACAACAAGTGCACCCATTTTGCTGGACTCATGCACTGGTAATGGCTTCATTAGCATGCCAGTACCATTGTTATTAGTCACCGAATCGCATATTTCGCATGTTTCCGGCATTATTTTGCCACTCTTATCAATGCATATTACAAAGTTTTACCTGCTTGAAAATGACAAGGCAACTATTGCAAATATTCTACAAGCTAGATATACATTTATGAATGGTTTTTCTAAGGTACAGAGCGTTCAAGAAAGTAGTATCAACTTTTACGGTGGAAACTAATAAATGAGACAAGATGCAAATCTTCGAAAAATCGAAAATCGAAAAAATATGTTTTTCTCATATCATCCCACAATCATTTGTTTCCTAGCTTACACGCAGTCCATAAAATGGTCGATACCGATAGTGATGACGGTTGCTATGTAACGGAGCAATAACAGTGCTGGAATATTATATTCCCAGCCTAGGCCGGCAATAAATTATTCCTAGAGGGCTACAGCAATAATTTCTTCTTCGATATTTTTATATTTCTAGATCTTCCATAATTTTACAGAACTTTTTACAAAAATAATAAGGATAATAATAATAATAAGGAATAATAATAAGAGTAAGGACAAAAAGTTCTTCTTAAACCATAAGAATAATTAAAATAATAAGAAGATAAAGGGAGCAAAAATAGTTTGTGCGGTTCGTACAATTAATTATTTATTTAAATATATACATACATATTTACATAAGCAATCAATTATAATTAGTCAATAACCATGGAACACCACCCATGAACATGTTCAAGTGTCAATTGTAAACACCATAAAAAAGAAACAATCACCCTAATTGCTACTAAATTTTGAGAACAAGTCTGATCTAATACTCATTAACTCATTACAACACCAAAATATTTACATATTTACATAAGCAATCAACGATAATTAGTCAATAACTATGGGATACCACCCATGAACATGTTCAAGTGTCTAAAAAGAACAAAAAAAAAACAATCACCCCCATTGCTACTAAATTTTGAGAACAAGTTTAATCTAACACTCATTAACTCATTCCAACACCAAAATAATTTAGGTATAATAGTATTATAGTAATATGTAGGTAATGTGTAATAACAGGTATTATAGTAATATGTAGGTAATATGTAATAACAGGTATTATAGTAATAGAAGCACCTTGTTTAATAAAATGCGTTTTAGATTAAATACATTTTATTAATAGGTGCAATAACAGGATACAGATACAGACTTATTTAGAAACACGTGCAGAAACTCCGTTTACAGTCATATCAAAACCTTGTCGGAGATCCACTTGATGGTTCCTTCCATGGTCAGGCCTATGTAATTTCGGAACTGACGACCGTTTGCTTCTATGCTTTTCGCCAATAGAAATTCCACCCCCATAACCTCCAAAACCCTCACCTGAAAATATACTGTGTATGTAAAAATCCTATGACTTGTGTATTAAACATTACCTGCACCATTATGTCCTGAAACCTTTGCTGAAATTGGATTCTCTTTTATGTGATTAAAATATTCTAATGTTTCTTCATACGGACCAAAAGCGTCTAGAATACAATTTTAATAATCATAGAGATGTTATAAAAATTTCAGGGTTTGTGTAATAAAAATTACCTCTTTCCTCTGTTGAAGTCGCTGATGTGCCGCTGATAATCGGTATTAGGGGTTTGCCAGGTTTGAAAGGGAATCCAACGTGAACATTAATACCTACAATGCAATTTTTCAATTTGTAGAGTGTACTGTTTTAACAGTACTTATAAGCATTCATTTTTACCATGAAATATATTTACCATAATGAGAAAAAAATTGTGTCATTTAAAAAAGACTAGTTTTTAACTAATCGTGGTCAAAATCTGGTCATATATGTTAAAAATTACCTGCACTACCATGTTCTGAACCCTCTGCTGATGTTGGGTTTTCTGGTACGTGTTTTTCAGGTTTTGAAGGGAATTTAATGTTAATGCCTGGAATAAAATTACTCATTTGTAGCAGGTACTAGTTTAACAGCTCTTACAAGCTTAAATTTCTATCACGAAATACATTTTGCATATTGAGAAAAAAATATGTCAATTTCAAGAACAAATCAGCTTCAATTTTTAACTTATGAAGTTCTTATCTAGTAATATATGTTTACAAAACTAACTTCTATCAGTTGATCGACACAACGATGTTAAATTCTATGGTTTGTGTATTAAAATTTACCTGCATTGCCATGTTCTGAACTCTTTTCTGATATTGGGTCCTCTGTTATGTGTTTACCAGGTTTTATAAAAAATGGAGGATTAACAGCAAAGCCTAGAATAAAAGTTTTCATGAAGCAGCTGCTATTTTAGGTGTACTGATAAGCATTCATTTCTACCTCGAAATATATTTACCATAAAGAGAAAAAATAAAAGCCAATTAGAAAAAAATATCAGCATTAGTTTTTAACTCGTCGTGGTTAAAATCTAGTCATATTTCTTAAAAATTACCTGCATGCCCTAAAGTTTCTCCTGATGTTGGGCCCTCTGGTATGTGTTTTTCATGCTTTGAAGGAAATCCAAAGTTAATGCCTGTAAAAAATGCCTTATTTGTAGCACGTACCATTTTAACAGAATTTATGAAACATAATTACCATAATGAAATAAATGTTGTCAATTCACAAAAAGAAAAAAATATGAGCACTAGTTTTTAACTTATGGTAGTCATAATTTGGTCATATTTGTTAAAAATTACCTGCATTACCATGCCCTGAAGTTTCTCCTGATGTTGGGCCCTCTGGTATGTGTTTTTCATGTTTTGAAGGGAATCCAATGTTAATGCCTGTAAAAATTGTCTTATTGGTAGCACGTGCTATTTTAACAGAATTTATGAAACATAATTATCATAATGAGAAAAATGTTGTCAATTCACAAATAGAAAAAAATGATGAGCACTAGTTTTTAACTTGTGGTAGTCATAATTTGGTCATATTTGTTAAAAATTACCTGCATTACCATGCCCTGAAGTTTCTCCTGATGTTGGGCCCTCTGGTATGTGTTTTTCATGTTTTGAAGGGAATCCAATGTTAATGCCTGTAAAAATTGTCTTATTTGTAGCACGTGCTATTTTAACAGAATTTATGAAACATAATTACCATAATGAGAAAAATGTTGTCAATTCACAAATAGAAAAAAATGATGAGCCCTAGTTTTTAACTTATCGCAGTCATAATTTGGTCATATTTGTTAAAAATTACCTGCATTACCATGCCCTGAAGTTTCTCCTGATGTTGGGCCCTCTGGTATGTGTTTTTCATGTTTTGAAGGGAATCCAATGTTAATGCCTGTAAAAGTTGTCTTATTTGTAGCACGTGCCATTTTAACAGAATTTATGAAACATAATTACCATAATGAGAAAAATGTTGTCAATTCACAAATAGAAAAAAATGATGAGCACTAGTTTTTAACTTATCGCAGTCAAAATTTGGTCATATTTGTTAAAAATTACCTGCATTACCATGCTCTGAAGTTTCTCCTGATGTTGGGCCCTCTGGTATGTGTTTTTCATGTTTTGAAGGGAATCCAATGTTAATGCCTGTAAAAAATGTCTTATTTGTAGCACGTGCCATTTTAACAGAATTTATGAAACATAATTACCATAATGAGAAATATGTTGTCAATTTACAAAAAGAAAAAAATTATGAGCACTAGTTTTTAACTTATCGTGGTCATAATTTGGTCATATTTGTTAAAAATTACCTGCATTACCATGCCCTGAAGTTTCTCCTGATGTTGGGCCCTCTGGTATGTGTTTTTCATGTTTTGAAGGGAATCCAAAGTTAATGCCTGTAAAAAATGTCTTATTTGTAGCACGTGCCATTTTAACAGAATTTATGAAACATAATTACCATAATGAGAAAAATGTTGTCAATTCAGAAATAGAAAAAAATGATGAGCACTAGTTTTTAACTTATCGTAGTCATTATTTGATTATATTTGTTAAAAGTTACCTGCACTACCATGTCCTGAAGCCTCTGCTGATTTTGGGTCTTCTGTTACGTGATGTTCAGGTTTTGAGGTGAATTTAATGTTAATGCCTGGAATAAAATTTCACATTTGTAGCAAGTCCTACTTTAACAGTACTTACAAGCATAAATTTCTAACACGAAATACATTTGGCAGATTGAGAAAAAAATATAATTTCTCATTTATAGCAGGTACTATTTTAACAGCATTTACAGGCATTAATTTCTACCACTGAATATATTTACCATGATGAGAAAAGAAAGGTAGCAATTAAAAGAAAATTATCAGCATTCGTTTTTAACTTATCCTGGTCATAATCTGCTCATATTTGGTAAAAATTACCTGCACTACCATGTCCTGAAGCCTCTGCTGATGTTGGGTCTTTTGTTACGTGTTTTTCTGGTTTTGAAGTGAATTGAATGTTAATTCCTAGAATAAAATATCTTATTTGTAGTAGGTACTATTTTAACAGCACTTATAAGCATTCATTTGTACCATGAAATTTATTTACCACAAAGAGAAAAAAATAATGTCAGTTAAAAATAATTATCAGCATTTGTTTTTAACTCATCGTGGTTAAAATCTGGTCTTACTCGTAAAAATTACCTGCATTACCATGTTCAGTAGTTTTGTCTGATGTTGGGCCCTCTGGTATGTGTTTTTCATGTTTTGAAGTAAATCCAAAGTTAATGCCTGTAAAATGATGTCTTATTTGTAGCACGTACTATTTTATCAGCATTTATGAAATATATTTATCATAATGAGAAAAATGCTATCAATTTAGAAAAAGGAAAAAAATGACGAGCACTAGTTTTTAACTTATCGTAGTCATAATATGGTCATATTTGTTAAAAATTACCTGCACTACCATGTCCTGTAGCCGTTGCTGATGATGGATCTTCTGTTACGTGGTTTTCTGGTTTTGAAGTGAATTTAATGTTAATGCCTGGAATAAAATTTCTCATTTGTAGCAGGTCCTATTTTAACAGCACATAAAAGCATAAATTTCGATCACAAAATACATTTTGCCGATTGAAAAAAATATATAATTCCTCATTTGTAGCAGGTATTTTTTTAACAGCATTTACAAGTATTAATTTCTACCCCTGAATATATTTACCATGCTGAGAAAATAACGGTGGCAATTAAAAGAGAATTATCAGCATTAGTATTTAACTTATCCTGGTCATAATCTGTTCATATTTGGTATAAATTACCTGCACTACCATGTCCTGAAGCCTCTGCTGATGTTGGGTCTTTTGTTACGTGTTTTTCTGGTTTTGAAGTGAATTGAATATTAATGCCTAGAATAATATATCTCATTTGTAGTAGGTATTATTGCAACAGCATAAGCATTCATTTCTACCATGAAATATATTTGCCATAATGAGAAAAAAATTGTGTCATTTAAAAAAGACTAGTTTTTAACTAATCGGTGTCAAAATCTGGTCATATATGTTAAATATTACCTGCACTACCATGTTCTGAACCCTTAACTGAACTTGGATTTTCTGTTACGTCTTTTTCTGGTTTTGAAGTGAATTGAATGTTAATTCCTAGAATAAAATATCTTATTTGTAGTAGGTACAATTTTAACAGCACTTATAAGCATTCATTTCTACCATGAAATATATTTACCACAAAATAAATAAAATAATGTCAATTAGAAAAATTTATCAGCATTAGTTTTTGACTCATCGTGGTTAAAATCTGGTCATACTCGTTAAAAATTACCTGCATTGCCATGTTCTGAAGTTTTTTCTGATGTTGGGCCCTCTGGTATGTGTTTTTCAGGTTTTGAAGTAAATCCAAAGTTAATGCCTATAAAAAAATATCTTATTTGTAGCACGTACTATTTTAACAGCATTTATGAAATATATTTATCATAATGAGAAAAATGTTATCAATTTAGAAAAAGAAAAAAAATGACGAGCACTAGTTTTTAACTTATCGTAGTCATAATTTGGTCATATTTGTTAAAAATTACCTGCACTACCATGTCCTGTAGCCTGTGCTGATGATGGATTTTCTGTAACGTGTTCTTCTGGTTTTGAAGTAAATTTAATGTTAACGCCTGGAATAAAATTTTTCATTTAGAGCAGGTCCTACTTTAACAGCACTTACAAGCATAAATTTCGATCACGAAATACATTTTGCAGATTGAGAAAAATATATAATTTCTCATTTATAGCAGGTATTATTTTAACAGCATTTACAAGTATTAATTTCTACCACTGAATATATTTACCATGATGAGAAAATAACGGTGGCAATTAAAAGAAAATTGTCAGCATTAGTTTTTAACTTATCCTGGTCATAATTTGGTCATATTTGGTAAAAATTACCTGCACTACCATTTCCTGAAGCCTCTGCTGATGTTGGGTCTTTTGTTGCGTGTTTTTCTGGTTTTGAAGTGAATTGAATATTAATGCCTAGAATAAAATATCTCATTTGTAGTAGGTACAATTGTAACAGCATAAGCATTCATTTCTACCATGAAATATATTTACCATAATGAGAACAAAATTGTGTCATTTAAAAAAGACTAGTTTTTAACTAATCGTGGTCAAAATCTGGTCATATATGTTAAAAATTACCTGCACTACCATGTTCTGAACCCTCTGCTGATCCTGGATGTTCTGTCACGTGTTTTTCTGGTTTTGAAGTGAATTGAATGTTAATTCCTAGAATAAAATATCTGATTTGTAGTAGGTACTATTGTAACAGCATAAGCATTCATTTCTACCATGAAATATATTCACCACAAAGAGACAAAATTAATGTCAATTAGAAAAAAATTATCAGCCATAGTTTTTAACTCATCGTGGATAATATCTGGTCACACTCGTTAAAATTTACCTGCATTACCATGTTCTGAAGTTTTTTCTGATGTTGGGCCCTCTGGTATGTGTTTTTCAGGTTTTGAAGTGAATTCAAAGTTAATGCCTATAAAAAAAATGTCTTATTTGTAGCACGTACTACGTTAACAGCATTTATGAAATATATTTACCATAATGAGAAAAATGTTATCAATTTTGAAAAAGAAAAAAATGACGAGCACTAGTTTTTAACTTATCGTAGTCATAATTTGCCCATATTTGTTAAAAATTACCTGCACTACCATGTCCTGTAGCTTTTGCTGATGATGGGTCTTCTGTTACGTGATTTTCAGGTTTTGAAGTAAATTTTATGTTAATGCCTGGAACAAAATTTCTCATTTAGAGCAGGTCCTACTTTAATTTCTCATTTATAGCAGGTATTATATTAGCAGTATTTGCAATTATTAATTACTACCACTGAATATATTTACCATGATGAGAAAATAACGGTGGCAATTGAAAGAAAATTATCAGCATTAGTATTTAATTTATCATGGTCATATCTGCTCATATTTGGTAAAAATTACCTGCACTACCATGTCCTGAAGCCTCTGCTGATGTTGGCTCTTTTGTTACGTGTTGTTCTGGTTTTGAAGTGAATTGAATATTAATGCCTAGAATAAAATATCTCATTTGTAGTAGGTACTATTGTAACAGCATATGCATTTATTTCTACCATGAAATATATTTACCATAATGAGAAGAAAATTGTGTCATTTAAAAAAGACTAGTTTTTAACTAATCGTGGTCAAAATCTGGTCATATATGTTAAAATTTACCTGCACTACCATGTTCTGAACCCTTTGCTGATGCTGGATTTTCTGTTACGTGATTTTCTGGTTTTGAAGTGAATTGAATGTTAATTCCTAGAATAAAATATCTTATTTGTGGTAGGTACTATTTTAACAGCACTTACAAGCATTCATTTCTACCATGAAAATTATTTACCCCAAAGAGAAAAAGTTAATGTCAATTAGAAAAAAAAATCAACATTAGTTTTTTACTCATCGTGGTTAAAATCTGGTCATACTCGTTAAACATTACCTGCATTACCATGTTCTGAAGTTTTTTCTGATGTTGGGCCCTCTGGTATGTGTTTTTCAGGTTTTGAAGTGAATTCAAAGTTAATGCCTATAAAAAAATGTCTTATTTGTAGCACGTACTACTTTAACAGCATTTGTGAAATATATTTACCATAATGAGAAAAATGTTATCAATTTTGAAAAAGAAAAAAAATGACGAGCACTAGTTTTTAACTTATCGTAGTCATAATTTGGTCATATTTGTTAAAAAATTACCTGCACTACCATGTCCTGTAGCCTCTGCTGATGATTGATCTTCTGTTACGTGGTTTTCTGGTTTTGAAGTCAATTTAATGTTAATGCCTGGAATAAAATTTCTGATTTGTAGCAGGTCCTACTTTAACAGCCCTTAAAAGCATAATTTTCGATCACGAAATACATTTTGCCGATTGAAAAAAATATATGATTTCTCATTTGTAGCAAGTATTATTTTAAAAGCATTTACAAGCATTAATTTCTACCACTGAATATATTTACCATGCTGAGAAAATAACGGTGGCAATTAAAAGAAAATTATCAGCGTTAGTTTTTAACTTATCCTGGTCATAATCTGCTCATATTTGGTAAAAATTACCTGCACTACCATGTCCTGAAGCCTCTGCTGATGTTGGGTCTTTTGTTACGTGTTTTTCTGGTTTTGAAGTGAATTGAATATTAATGCCTAGAATAAAATATCTCATTTGTAGTAGGTACTATTGTAACAGCATAAGCATTCATTTCTACCATGAAATATATTTACCATAATGAGAAAAAAATTGTGTCATTTAAAAAAGACTGGTTTTTAACTAATCGTGGTCAAAATCAGGTCATATATGTTAATAATTACCTGAACTACCATTTTCAGAACCCTTTGCTGATGCTGGATTTTCTGTTACGTGATTTTCTGGTTTTGAAGTGAATTGAATGTTAATTCCTAGAATAAAATATCTTATTTGTAGTAGGTACTATTTTAGCAGCACTCATAAGCATTCATTTCTCCCATGAAATATATTTGCCACAAAGAGAAAAAAATAATGTCAATTAGAAAAATTATCAGCATTAGTTTTTAACTCATCGTGGTTAAAATCTGGTCATACTCGTTAAAAATTACCTGCATTGCCATGTTCTGAAGTTTTTTCTGATGTTGGGCCCTCTGGTATGTGTTTTTCAGGTTTTGAAGTGAATCCAAAATTAATGCCTGTAAAATAATGACTTATTTGTAGCACGTACTATTTTAACAGCACTTATGAAATATATTTACCATAATGAGAAAAATGTTATCAATTTATGAAAAAAAAAAAAATGACGAGCACTAGTTTTTAACTTATCGTAGTCATAATTTGGTCATATTTGTTAAAAAATTACCTGCACTACCATGTCCTGTAGCCTCTGCTGATGATTGATCTTCTGTTACGTGGTTTTCTGGTTTTGAAGTCAATTTAATGTTAATGCCTGGAATAAAATTTCTGATTTGTAGCAGGTCCTACTTTAACAGCCCTTAAAAGCATAATTTTCGATCACGAAATACATTTTGCCGATTGAAAAAAATATATGATTTCTCATTTGTAGCAAGTATTATTTTAAAAGCATTTACAAGCATTAATTTCTACCACTGAATATATTTACCATGCTGAGAAAATAACGGTGGCAATTAAAAGAAAATTATCAGCGTTAGTTTTTAACTTATCCTGGTCATAATCTGCTCATATTTGGTAAAAATTACCTGCACTACCATGTCCTGAAGCCTCTGCTGATGTTGGGTCTTTTGTTACGTGTTTTTCTGGTTTTGAAGTGAATTGAATATTAATGCCTAGAATAAAATATCTCATTTGTAGTAGGTACTATTGTAACAGCATAAGCATTTATTTCTACTATGAAATATATTTACCATAATGAGAAAAAAATTATGTCATTTAAAAAAGACTAGTTTTTAACTGATCGTGGTCAAAATCTGGTCATATTTGTTAAAAATTACCTGCACTACCATGTTCTGAACCCTCTGCTGATCCTGGATGTTCTGTCACGTGTTTTTCTGGTTTTGAAGTGTATTGAATGTTAATTCCTAGAATAAAATATCTTATATGAAGTAGGTACTATTTTAACAGCACTTATAAGCATTCATTTCTACCATGAATTATATTTACCACAAAGAGAAAAAATTAATGTCAATTAGAAAAAAATATCAGAATTAGTTTTTAACTCATCGTGGTTAAAATCTGGTCATACTCGTCAAAAATTACCTGCATTACCATGTTCTGAAGTTTTTTCTGATGTTGGGCCCTCTGGTATGTGGTTTTCAGGTTTTGAAGTGAATCCAAAGTTAATGCCTGTAAAATAATGTCGTATTTGTAGCACGTACTATTTTAACAGCATTTATGAAATATATTTTCCATGATGAGAAAAATGTTATCAATTTAGAAAAAGAAAAAAAAAACGAGCATTGGTTTTTAATTTTTCGTAGTCATAATTTGGTCATATTTGTTAAAAATTACCTGCACTACTATGTTCTGTAGCCTTTGCTAATGATGGATTTTCTGTTACGTGTTTTTCTGGTTTTGAAGTGAATTCAAAGTTAATGCTTGGAAAAAAATTTCTCATTTGTAGCAGGTCCTACATTAACAGCACTTACAAGCATAAATTTCGATCACGAAATACATTTTGCAGATTGAGAAAAATATATAATTTCTCATTTATAGCAGGTATTATTTTAACGGCATTTACAAGCATTAATGTCTACCACTGAATATATTTGCATTGATAAGAAAAAAAAAGGTAGCAATTAAAAGAAAATTATCAGCATTAGTTTTTAACTTATCCTGGTCATAATCTGCTCATATTTGGTAAAAATTACCTGCACTACCATGTCCTGAAGCCTCTGCTGATGTTGGGTCTTTTGTGACGTGTTTTTCTGGTTTTGAAGTGAATTGAATATTAATGCCTAGAATAAAATATCTCAATTGTAGTAGGTACTATTGTAACAGCATAAGCTTTCATTTCTACTATTAAATATATTTACCATAATGAGAAAAAAAAAGTGTCATTTAAAAAGGACTAGTTTTTAACTAATCGTGGTCAAAATCAGGTCATATATGTTAATAATTACCTGAACTACCATTTTCAGAACCCTTTGCTGATGCTGGATTTTCTGTTACGTGATTTTCTGGTTTTGAAGTGAATTGAATGTTAATTCCTAGAATAAAATATCTTATTTGTAGTAGGTACTATTTTAGCAGCACTCATAAGCATTCATTTCTCCCATGAAATATATTTGCCACAAAGAGAAAAAAATAATGTCAATTAGAAAAATTATCAGCATTAGTTTTTAACTCATCGTGGTTAAAATCTGGTCATACTCGTTAAAAATTACCTGCATTGCCATGTTCTGAAGTTTTTTCTGATGTTGGGCTCTCTGGTATGTGTTTTTCAGGTTTTGAAGTGAATCCAAAATTAATGCCTGTAAAATAATGTCTTATTTGTAGCACGTACTATTTTAACAGCACTTATGAAATATATTTACCATAATGAGAAAAATGTTATCAATTTAGGAAAAGAAAAAAAATGACGAGCACTAGTTTTTAACCTAGCGTAGTCATAATTTGGTCATATTTTTTAAAAATTACCTGCACTACCATTTCCTGAACCCTTTGCTGATGATGGGTCTTCTGTTACGTGTTCTTCTGGTTTGGACGTGAAATGAATGTTAATGCCTAGAATGAAATATCTAATTTATAGCAGGAACTACTTTAAAAGCGCTTATGAGTATTAATTTCTTTTACAAAATACATTTTACATTTTGAAAAAAAAAATTGTCACCTTCAAAAACAAGTTAATTATTAGCTATAGTATTTATATTACGGGGTCCTTACTTAATCATTTATGTATTCAAAGTCGACTTCTATTGCTTAATGAACATAAAATATGGTATAAAACTTCTATGGTTTGTGTGTTAAAAATTACCTGCATTGCCATGTCCTGAAGTCTTTTCTGATATTGGGTCCTCTGTGATGTGTTTTCCAGGTTTTGAAGTGAATGCAGAATTCACAGTAACACCTAGAATCAAATTTCTCATTTGTAGTTGATAGTATTTTAGTAGTCTAAGCATAAATTCCTACCATGATACCATGAAATATAGTTACCATAATGAGAAAAAAACTGTCAATTTTAAAACTATTGGCATTCGTTTTTAGCTCATCGTGGTCATAATTAGGTCATATGTGTTAAAATTACCTCCAATTTGGTTTTCTGAAGCCTTTGTTGGTAACGGGATCAGTTGGGTTGTATTATGATGGTTAAGTTTTGAAGGCAATGAAGAAATATCAGCAGGCACTTTAGAGATAGTAGGTAATGCAGCGATAGCACCAGAGACAACACTAATGCCTAGAGCTATATTTGGTACATGATGAAATAGTTTCTCTTTTATGTTTACTACTATTTGTTGCTCTCTTATCGATAGTCCAGGGAATGGAATACATTCAGAGTTAATGCCTGGAATAAAATGTCTCATTTGTAACAAGTATTACTTTAACAGCGCTTAATTTCTATCACGAAATACATCTTACATATTGAGAGAAAAATTATGTCAACTTCAAAATCAAGCTGTTATCAAGACTAGTTTTTAACTGAAATTGTGTATATATACAGGGTGTATCAGCCAAATGGAATAATATCAATAATAAATAAATGGGGGCGTGTTCGACAAAACGCTCGGACACGTCGATTGTTATTTTTAGTTGCGCATTTTTCTCAACAAAAACTTTTTATACAGGGTGTGTCATGTGACCGTGGCCAATACCAACTTTCTTATTTTAAATGCAACACCTGGTATATTATTCAATTTTTGGATTCTTCCGAAAATTCTAGACATATTTCATGTACAATGTCCTATACCTATCTTCAACTGTTTCGGAAATATTAAGTGATTTCAGATTTATTGCAAAAATTAACATTAAAAAAAGAAAATTATTTGATTACAGAAATTCGTTACAACACACTCAAGAACTAATAAGTAATACTGTTTATTTCTTGATAATGTAAAAAAACAAAAAAAAACAATAAATTTCAATGGAGGAGATGTTCAAAATGCTCGCCGTGAACGTCTTGGCAACATCCTAATCTTAAATAGAAGTTTCTTCTAACGTTACTCAACATCTCAGGCGTGACCGATCTAATCGCAAGCATTATTCGTCTTCTTAAGTCAGCTAAGTCGAGGGGTTTAGTTTTTTATACAATACTTTTGACACATCCCCATAAGAAGAAGTCTAATGACGTCAGATCAGGGGATCGTGCTGGCCATTCCATCAATCCTCGCCTCCCTATCCAACGATTTGGAAATATTCGGTTGAGGTTCGAAACAGTTGAGGTCCGAAACAGTAGTGAAGATAGGTATAGGACATTGTACATGAAATATGTCTAGAATTTTCTGAAGAATCCAAAAATTGAATAATATACCAGGTGTTGCATTTAAAATAAGAAAGTTGGTATTGGCCACGGTCACATGACACACCCTGTATAAAAAGTTTTTGTTGAAAAAAATGCGCAACTAAAAATAACAATCGACGTGTCCGAGCGTTTTTTCGAACACGCCCCCATTTATTTTTTATTGAATTTATTCCATTTGGCTGATACACCCTGTATATATATATATATATATATATATATATATATATATATATATATATATATATATATATATATATATATATATTGCTTAATCATCAAAAGTAATGTTATATATAATGAACCATAATGACCATTTAATAAAAATTATATGGTCTGTGTTTTTAAAATTACCTGCATTATTATGTCCTGAAGTCTTTCCTAATATTGGGTTCTCTGTTATGTGTTTTCCTGGTTTTGAATTGAATGCAGACTTAACAGTAACACCTAGAATCAAATTTCTCATTTGTAGCAGGTACTATTTTAACAGCTCTTATAAGCATTCATTGTTAGTATGAAATATATTTACCATAATGAGAAAAAAAGTGGCAATTAAAAAAAAATCAGCATTAGTTTAAAACTTATCGTGGTCAAAATCTGGTCATATTTGTTAAAAATTACCTGCACTACCATGTCCTGAACCCTTTGCTGAGGATGGGTCTTCTGTTACGTGTTTTTCTGGTTTTGAAGTGAATTCGATGTTAATTCCTAAAATTAAATATCTCATTTGTAGTAGGTACTATTTTAACTGCACTTACAAGCATTATTTTCTATCATGAAATATATTTGCCTTAATAAGAAAAAAAATGGTGTCAATTGAAAAAGACTTATCAGCATTGGTTTTTAACTTATTGAGGTCAAAATCTGGTCATATTTGTTAAAAATTACCTGCACTACCATGTCCTGAACCCTTTGCTGATGTTGGGTCTTCTGTTGCGTGTTTACCATGTTTTGAGGGGAATCCAAAGTGAATGCCTGGAATATAATTGTCGGCATTAGTTTTTAACTTATGTGGTCATAATCGGGTCATTGTTAAAAATTACCTGCACTACCATGTCCTGAACCCTTTGCTGATGTTGGGTCCTCTGTTGGGTGTTTACCATGTTTTGAGGGTAATCCAAAGTGAATGCCTAGAATAAAATTGACGGCATTAGATTTTAACTTATCGTGGTCATAATCTGGACATATTTGTTAAAAATTACCTCCACTACCATGTCCTGAAGCCTCTGCTGATGTTGGGTCCTCTGTTGCGTGTTTATTAGGTATTGAAAGGAATCCAAAGTGAATGCCCAAAATAAAAATTATCAGCATTAGTTTATAACTTATCGTGGTCATAATCGGGTCATAAAAATTACCTGCACTACCATGTCCTGAACCCTTTGCTGATGATGGGTCTTCTGTTACGTGTTTTTCTGGTTTTGAAGTAAATTCAATGTTAATGCCTTGATTAAAATATCTCATTTGTGGTAGGTATTATTTTAACAGCACTTATAAGCATTATTTGCTACCATGATATATTTACCATAATGAGAAAATAAAAAGTGTCAATAAAAAAAATTTATCAGCATTTGTTTTTAACTTATTACGGTTATATTCTGGTCATATTTCTTAAAAATTACCTGCACTACCATGTCCTGAAGCCTTTCCTGATGTTGGGTCCTCTGTTGCGTGTTTGCCATGTTTTGAGGGGAATCCAACGTGAATGCCTAGAATAAAAATTGTCGGCATTAGTTTTTAACTTATCCTGGTCATAATCTGGTCATATTTGTTAAAATTACCTCCACTGCCATGTCCTGAACCCTTTGCTGATGTTGGGTCCTCTTTTGCGTGTTTACCATGTTTTGAGGGGAATCCTAAGTGAATGCCTGGAATAAAAATTATCGGCATTAGTTTTTAACTTATCGTGGTCATAATCTGATCATATTTGTTCAAAATTACCTCCACTACCATGTCCTGAACCCTTTGCTGATGATGGATCTTCTGTTGCATGTTTATTAGGTTTTGAAAGGAATCCAAAGTGAATGCCCAAAATAAAAATTATCAGCATTAGTTTATAACTTATCGTGGTCATAATCCGGTCATTGTTAAAAATTACCTGCACTACCATGTCCTGAACCCTTTGCTGATGATGGATCTTCTGTAACGTGATTTTCTGGTTTTGAAGTGAATTCAATGTTAATGCCTAGAATAAAATATCTCATTTGTAGTAGGTATTATTTTAAGAGCACTTTGCTACCATGAAATATATTTACCATAATGAGAAAAAAAAAGTGTCAATAAAAAAAATATCAGCATTTGTTTTTAACTTATTGCGGTTATAATCTGGTCATATTTGTTAAAAATTACCTGCACTACCATGTCCTGAAGCCTTTGCTGATGTTGGGTCCTCTTTGGCGTGTTTATTAGGTTTTAAAGGAAATCCTAAGTGAATGCCTAGAATAAAATTTCAGTAATCAATAAATGATTACAAAATCAAGTAAAATTTTCATGCAGCAGGTAAAAGTTTAATCTTACTTTTAAGCATTAATATGTATCACGAAATAATTTACATAATGAGATAAAAGTAAATCAATTTCGAAAACAAATTTATTATCAGCAATAACTTGCAACTTATCGTCTTCATGGAACAGCAACTCCTATAGCTCAATCAATATTAAAGATAATATAAAAGTGTACAACATGTACAAATGATACTGAATTAATTGATTTAAAAAGTTTTATGCACTACCAGTTATTATTTTGGAACATGAATTTGCATATTCCCCTATGCATATTGCAACATGATAACTGACAGTGCGTAAAACGCATTTTTAATGCGTTTTGGAATGCAACAGAGTGCTTTTTTTGTATTTTATGTTTCGCATTTTTTGTGTATTATTTACTGACTTGTGCGAGGCTTCTTGTTTGTAATCTTGAGCATGAATAAAATGAATTATGAACGAAAACATTTATAAATATTAAACATGTTTTAAAAATATAATAGCTTTAGTTTCAAAAATTACCTGCTTTATGATTTCCTGAAGCCTTTGATGGTTTCGTATGTTTTCCGTGTTTTGAAGTGATTGAAGAACCAACAGCAACACCTAGAATTGGATTTTACATTGAAATAGGGCAATAAAAAAGCATCCCAAAATAATTGGTCGTTGGCCTATAAAAACATATCGTGGGCCAAGTCTACCAAGTGACCAAGTCAAAAAAGATAGTTTCAAGATAAATTGAAAATTTACTATAAATAAATAATGCAATTTTTTACTTTGTTAAATTGCATTATTTATTTATACATAATGTATCACGAAGTAAAAGCCTCCAGTGTTAATAAAGTAAAAGAAAATTTACTAACGTAAACACTTTAAATGATTGTACCTATCATAGTTTACTGGAATGCTACAAAAAATTTGTAAATACAATAAATATTCAAATCTAGGATTGTCAGATTTGAATATTTATTGTTTTTGCAAAATTTTTGTTAGCATTCCAGTAAACCATGATAGGTACAACTTTTTCTTGATAAATACAACAAACTTGCGTAATTTCTTTAAAGAGTTCTAATCGATAAAGAAGTTTTCTGGTACATGATCAAATCAACACATTTTTGAAAAATTTTGACTTGGTCACGTTTTCTTTAATGCCCACGATATTTGTAATCAATACAAACTATTACTTACTTGCACCACCGGAACCATGCACATTTCCAGAGTTTTTTGATGTCGCGTTGCATTTTCGTTTAGATTCTTTAATAGTATAACACTTTTTCGATTCTTCGTCTAAGATGAAGCCATGTTTACATGCACATCCCGCTATGGGGATTACATTTTCGTTTGCAATTTTTTGGCACGTGGCCAAACAGTTTTCGCATTTCACCCATTCTTCGTGGTTGAAAATGTTACATTTTAAGTTATTCGGTTTCACCAAACCTAAAAACAAATTACACAATGAAAAATCTTGATAATATATGCTGCTTAAAAAACGAATGAGCAACGAATATCACAAAGAACACATATTACAAATTATATGATAATTATCTGATTTAAATAATTATTTTGGCAACAAAAATGTGAAAATTAAACATTTTTGTTAAAAATTATTTGATAATTATCTGATTTAAATAATTATTTTGGCAATAAAAATGTGAAAAATTAAACATTTTTGTTAAAAATTACCACGAAGACTACAATTATCCAATTCTTTTGTGACAGATAACACTCATTTTGGGTAAAAAAAATGTAAAAAATTAAACATTGTTTTTAAAAATTACCACAAAGACAACAGTTAATACAATTATCCAAATCTTTTGTGACAAAAAACACTCATTTTGGGTCCAAAAAGGTAAAAAATTAAACATTGCTTTTTCAAAATTACCAAGAAGACACAATTGTCTAACTTTTAACATACCAACTCAATTAACTCAATTCACCAACTCCAACTTCAACTCAATTAACACAATTGTCCAAATTTTTTGTTGCAAAAAACCGTATTTTGCTAAAAAAAATTAAAGAAAAAACTTTGTTTTTAAAAATGACCAGGAAGATAACAGTTAATATAATTGTCCATTTTTTATTTGGACAAAATACTCATATTTTGACTGAATAAAAATGCAAAAATATTAAATTTTGGTTATAAAAATTACCACGAAAATGACAATGAACATAAATATTGTCTAATTATTTTTTTATTGATGTTTCATTGTGTTTCATTGTTTCTTTTCATGTACAATTTTTTGACAAAAAACCGTATTTTTGGTGCATAAAATTGCAAAAAAACTCGTTTTTAAAAATTACCAAGTAAACACGTTAACACAAATATTGTCCAATTTCATTGATGATTGATTGCGCTCAATCAATTGTATTTTGAAAACGTAGTTTATATTTAATCAATTAATGACTAATGACTAAATTAAATTCAAGCATTTTAAAAGGTATTTTATATAATTTTTGTATACTAAATATGAGCCTTGTAATTATTTATATGAAAAATTAGTTTTGAAATTATTTTGAGAGCATTATGTTAGGTTTTTTTATAGAAATAAAGTTAAATGTAATTGAGGTATCAGCTATCAGCAGAATATTCACGAATTTTATTTATAAAAATAACATGTCGAATTTAATTTTTAGGAAAAAAATTGAATTTAATTCCTTTCCTAAACAACTAGATACACCCAAAAACGAATAATATTTAAGTTAAGAATTTCATTTTTAGGAAAAAAATTGAATTTAATTCCTTCCTTAAAAAACTAGACACACCCAAAAACGAATAATATTTAAGTTAAGAATTTCATTTATATGAAAAAAATTGAATTTAATTCCTTTCCTGAAAAACTAGATACACCCAAAAACGAATAATATTTAAGTTCAGAATTTCATTTTTAGGAAAAAAAATTCAATTTTATTCCTTTCTTAAAAAACTAGACACACCCAAAAACGAATAACATTAAGTTCCACTTAAATTGATATAGTATTAGAATTATTATTTTGATATAACTGTGTAACATTAATTGATTATTATTATTACCTGGTCGTGCAAGAACATATACAATTTGTAATATTAAGCAGGAAGTAAAAAATACACCCATTTTGATGAACGTATCTAATGCGAATGGCATAATTAGCATGTCATTTATATAGTCATTAGGCACCAAATGTCTATGCCTATTATCATAACTATTATAATACCAATTTATATTATTTATCGTTACTTGCACGAAAATATGATAACTAATAAAAATATTATACAGGGAGTTTCAGAAGTAACGGATAATATCAAAAAAATAAGAGGAAAATAAGTAGTAATGCAAGGAAGTACTGATTTAGAGGGATTTATTATAAGGTTAGGTTAAAATGTATTATCACACGTTTAAAACGTTTAAAACACGCGTTAAAACACATTTTAACCTAACCTTATAATAAATCCCTCTAGTACTCTTCCAGTACCCTCCTGATACCCTCCCTACACCCTCCCACAACCTCCCTACACCCTCCCAAACCCACCCGTACCCATCAAATACCGTCCGTTGCCCTACCATTTCTATACCCTCCGGATACCCTCCCAGAGGGCGATTTTAGTGAGGTTAGGTTAAACTGTGTTTTATCACGTTTAAAACGTTTAAAATACGCGTTAAAACACATTTTAACCTAACCTTATAATAAATCCCTCTAGTACCCTCCCAGTAGCCTCCTGAAAACCTCCCTACACCCTCCCACAACCACCATACAACCCTCCCATACCCCCCGTACCTTCCCATGCCCATCAAATACCCTCCCTTACCCTACCGTTTCTATATCTTCTCGATACCCTCCCAGAGGGGGATTTTAGTTAGGTTAGGTTAAACTGTGTTTTATCAAGTTTAAAACGTTTAAAACACGCGTTAAAACACTTTTTAACCTAACCTTATAATAAACCTCTTTAGTACCCTCCCAGTAACCTCCTGATACCCTCCCTTCGCCCTCCCACAACCTCCCTACATCTTCCCATACCCTCCCGTACCCTTCTATACCCATCAAATACCCTCCCTTGCCCTACCGTTTCTATACCCTCCCGATACCCTCCCAGAGGGGGATGTTGGTTAGGTTAAACTGTGTTTTATCACGTTTAAAACGTTTAAAATACGTGTTAAAACACATATTAACCTAACCTAACCAAAATCCCGCTCTGGTGGGTATTTGGTGGGTGTGGGAGTATTTTTCGATACTATTCGCCATTTTGTTTTTGTACAACGGGCCCGTACCCTCCTGATACCCTCCCAATAACCTCCTGATACCCACCCTATACCCTCCCATATCCTCCCTACACCCTCTACTCTCTCGTGCCCTCCATACACCCTCCCACAACCTCCCTACACCCTCCCGTACCACCCCGAACCCTCCCATACACATAAAATACCCTCTCTTACCCTACCGTTTCTATACCCTCCCGATACCCTCCCAGAGGGGGATTTTGGTTAGGTTAGGTTAAACTGTGTTTTATCACGTTTGAAACGTTTAAAACACGTGTTAAAACACATTTTAACCGAACCTTACCAAAATCCTGCTCTGGTGGGTATTTGGTAGGTATGGCTGGGTACGGTAGGGTACGGGACGGTAGGGGAGAGTGTGGGAGGGCGTAGGGACGATATGGAAGGGTGTAGAGTGGGTATAAAGAGGGTATTGGGAGGGTATCGGGTACCCTCCTGATACCCTCCCTACACCCTCCTTAACCTCCCTACACCCTCCCAAACCCCCCCGAACCCTCCCATACACATCAAATACCCTCCCTTGCCCTACCGTTTCTCTACCCTCCCGATACCCTCCCAGAGGGGCATTTTGGTCAGGTTATGTTAAACAGTGTTTTATCACGTTTAAAACGTTTAAAACACGTGTTAAAACACATTTTAACCTAATCTAACCAAAATCCCGCTCTGGTGGGTATTTGGTGGGTATGGGAGGGTACGGCAGGGTAGGGGAGGGTGTAGGGAGTTTATAATGTTTAAAACACGCGTTAAAAAACATTTTCACCTAACCTTATAATAAATTCCTCTAGTACCCTCCCAGTACCCTCCTGCTATCCTCCCTACATTTTCCCACAATCTCCCTACATCCTCCCATACCCTCCCGTAGCCTCCCATACACATCAAATACCCTCCCTTGCCCTACCGTTTCCATACCCACCCGATACCCTCCCAGAGGGTGATTTTAGTTAGGTTATGTTAAACAGTGTTTTATCACGTTTAAAACGTTTAACACACGCACTAAAACACATTATAACCTAACCTTATAATATATTCCTCTAGTACCCTCCCAGTGCCCTCCTGATAGCCTCCCTACACCCTCCCACAACCTCCCGACACCCTTCCGAACCCTCTTATACACATCAAATACCCTCCCTTACCCTACCGTTTCTATACCCTCCCGATACCCTCCCAGAGGGGGATTTTGGTTAGGTTAGGTAAAACTGTGTTTTACCACGTTTAAAATGTTTAAAACACGTGTTAAAACACATTTTAACCTAACCTAGTAAAAATCCCGCTCTGGTGGGTATTTGGTGGGTATGAGAGGGTACGGGAGGGTACGGTAGGGTAGGGGAGGGTAGGAGAGGTTGTAGGGAGTTGAGAGAGGGTTGTTTTATTGTAGGGAGGGTGTAGGGAGGATATGGGAGGGTGTAGCTTGGGTATCAGGAGGGTATTGGGATGGTATCGGGAGGGTACGGGCCCGTTGTACAAAAACAAAATGGCGAGTAGTATCGAATAATCCTCCCATGTATTTCTTATGGGAGTTTTTGCGACAGTACTGTAAAAATCCTCTCATGTGTTTCTTATGGCAGTTTTTCGCTAGTACTATTAAAATATTTGAAAAAAATGCTCATCATTATTTTTAAATATATTTCTCAACGATTTTATCCGTTACATTTGAAACTCCCTGTATAATTAAGAAAACTTATCCTAATGTATAACAAAGTTTTTATAATTTTTAATTTCGCTTTCGCCAATTACAGTTGAGGCTCCGACTAGTCAATACGACGTTCGCGTAAGGCATTACTAAAATTTTACTCCGAACATAATTTGTCTACAGCATCTAAGAAACTTGCCATTGGCCAATAATCATAGCAGCTGACGCCTTAAATCCGACAAAAATTAAATGGCATATTTTTTGTGGACGATCGGACATTTTTTTTAGTCTTAAAACTCAAATTTCTGAAATTTGAGTTAAAAAAATGTTTTTCTCACAATATACTACTCAGGATTTAATAAATGTTTGAACGTAACCATTTTTTAAACTAATACCTCAAAAATTAAATTTCTGAAATTTCGTTTTTGCCAATTATAGTCAAGGCTCCGACTAGTCAATACGACTTTCGCGTAGGCATTACTAAAATTTTATATTTTACTTCGAACATAATTTTTCTACAGCATCTAAGAAATTTTCCATTGGCCAATGATCATAGCAGCTGACGCCTTAAATCCCACAAAAATTAAAATGGCATATTTTTTGTGGACGATAGCACATTTTTTTTTTAGTCTTAAAACTCAAATTTAAGTTAAAAAAATGATTTTCTCACAATATACTACTCGGGATTTAATAAATTTTTGAACGTAACCATTTTTTAAACTAAAACTTCAAAAATTAAATTTCTGTAACTGAAGTCTAAAAAAATGTTTTTCTCACAATCGATTAACAGTTACTTGAGTTCATCAAAAATTAAAATGCTATATTTTTTGTGGACGATCAGACATTTTGTTTTTAGTCTTAAAATCAAATTTCTGAAATTTAAGTTAAAAAAAATGTTTTTCTCACAATCGATTAACAGTTACTTGAGTTCATCAAAAATTAAAATGCCATATTTTTTGTGGACGATCAGACATTTTGTTTTTAGTCTTAAAATCAAATTTCTGAAATTTAAGTTAAAAAAAATGTGTTTCTCACATTATACTACTTAGGATTTAATAAATTTTTGAACGTAAGCATTTTTTAAACTAAAAC
The DNA here is from genome assembly GCA_951805005.1 of Othius punctulatus. Lineage (NCBI taxonomy): Eukaryota > Metazoa > Arthropoda > Insecta > Coleoptera > Staphylinidae > Othius > Othius punctulatus. Next base: position 18,861,559 of record OX638141.1, read on the forward strand.
TTCAAAAATTAAATCTCTGTAATTGAAGTCTAAAAAAATGTTTTTCTCACAATCGATTAACAGTAACTTCAGCTGATCGTAGATTAATAGAAAATAATTTTAATCAAACTACACAAGGATTAACTTTAACTGTAATTTTAGGAATTTATTTTTCTAAAAATGCTGTTGCTATAACTGCAAAAAGAATAATGACTCCAATTAATAATAGTAAAACTACTCTTAAATCCTGAGTTTTTACACTAAAATCACAATATTTAAATTTTCTAAAATTGATTTTTTTTATCACAATCTACTAACCTAAATCCATTATAGATATGAATTGTCAAAGTGCTATTGGGTTGGTATTATTGATAAAGTTACTAGGAACGCCAATAGGTATTTCAACTATTTAATTTTGGCGGCATTTTTTAATTTGAATCTGATTGTCCGATTTGTCCAATTTTGAATGAATTTAAAACGTTTTTGTTTCTTTCTCATTTTCACAATTTATTAACTAAAAATTGCAATGGTCCTACTTCTTGTTATTAAACCAACTCAAATTATTAAAAACTAATAGGTCTCATAACCTCAAAACACATGTTGACACCAATGACATATTTGTTACTAGTTTGTTAGAAGTACGCTGTCAAAATTATTATACAATGAGATATTTTGGCCGACCTTGAATTTGACAATTTATATCTATACTGGATGATCTGTACCTACTTAGGATATAATAAGTTTTTGAACGAAATATGTTTTTAAACTTAAATCATAAAAAATAATTTTCTGAAATGAAACATAAGTATTTTCTTTCCTTAAATTCTACTATTCAGGATGTAATAAGATTTTAAACTTAAATCGCAAAAATTAAATTTATAATATTGAAGTTTCAATTTTTTATATCAGTATCTACTCAGGATTTAAAAGGTATTTGTACTTTTTTAAACGTAAACAGCAAAAATTTTTTTTCTGAAATTTCAGTTTAAAAATATGTTTTTCTCACAATGTAGTACTCAGGATTTAATAAGATTTTGAACGAAATATGTTTTTAAACTTAAATTATAAAAGTTAACATTCTGTAATTGAATATAAGTATTTATTTTTATTTTTTAAACTTAACACACAAAGATTATTATTCTGAAATCGAAGTTTAAAAATATATTCTTCTCACAATGTAGTACTCAGGATTTAATAAGTTTTTGAACGAAATATGTTTTAAACTTAAATCATATAAAATAACTTTCTGAAATGATACATAAGTATTTTTTTCCCTTAAATTCTACTATTCAGGGTTTAATAAGATTTTAAACTTAAATCACAAAGATTAAATTTCTAATATTGAAGTTTCAATTTTTTATATCAGTATCTACTCAGGATTTTAAAAGTTTTTGTACTTTTTAAACTTAAACCGCATAAAATATTTTTGCTGCAATTTCAGTTTAAAAATATGTTTTTCTCACAATGTAGTACTCAGAATTTAATAAGTTTTTGATCGAAGTATGTTTTTAAACTTAAATCATCAAAATTAACTTTCTGAAATTGAATATAAGTAATTTTTTTTAAATTTCTTAAACTTAAAACACAGAGAATATTTTTCTGAAATCAAAGTTTAAAAATATGCTTTTCTCACAATGTAGTACTCAATATTTAATAAGTTTTTGAACGAAATATGCTTTTAAACTTAAATCACAAACATTAACTTTCTGAAATTGAATGTGTATAAGTATTTTTTTTTCTTAAATTCTACTATTTAGGATTTTATAAGATTTTTCATTTAAACCACAAAAATTAAATTTCTAAAAAACTGAACTGAACTTTTTTTTTATCACAATCTAACATACTACTCATGATTTGTTTTTGAACGCAATATTTTTGTAAACATAACTCACAAAAATATATTTTTATTAAATTGGAGTTTAAAAAATGTTTTTGTCACAATCTAGGGACGATTCAAGATTTAATAACTTTTTGAACGAAATATTTGTTTAAAGTTAAATCACAAAACTTAACTTTCTGAAAGTGAAAATCATTTTGTCTTCTTTCAAAATCTACTTCTCCGGATTTAATAAGCTTTTGAACGAAACTTCTAATACCTATTCAGTAAATCTAAGGATTTGGAAATGGAAAAATAAAAATATTGCATATAAAACCTGATGACCATTTATTTATTAGCTATGATAAGTACTATTCGACACTCACGTCATAGCCGTTTATGTTGAACTTTACTACAGTCAGAGGGGTTACTGTTGGTTCTGGTTCTGGGTTAGATGGCCAGAATAACCACCAGAAACGCCTTTTGCGACTTAATATTGCTGGGTCTGCATTTGTTGATAATATTTTAGAGCATTCTTCAATGGTGATGCATCGCTTAGTGACCTCGTCAAAGAGATATCCATTTATGCACATGCATCCTGGTATTTTCTCTGGGATCGATGCTGAGGCCACAGTTTGGCAGGTACTCACGCAATTAACACAAGGTGTGTGTGTTGTTAGTTCATCGCCACTACAATCTACAGATGCGATATCTGAAAATAATAATTTTAATCTAAAATTTCTGTAAAGAAATATCAAAATGCATAACATTAGAAGTAGAAATTTAAGTGACTTCTTGTAAAGAACAAATTGTATGTTAATGGTAATCAAAATACAATGAATAAATATTTTGGGAATTCCTAGAGAGTTGTACAAAATTTTATGAAAATTTCTGTGAAGGACAAAAGTTCAGAATTTCAATCAAAATTCACTTTGTACAAATTTTGATTGAAATTCTGTACTTTTGTACATCCCAGAAATTTTCATAAAATTTTGTACAACTCTTACAAAATTTTTACAAAGTGAAATTAAAAATATTTATACAGGCCTTTTAAAGCTGAAGCCCCTATAAAGTTGCTCAAAAATGCATATTGTAAAAATTATTATTAAAATATACAAATGAATACCAAACTAAAATCAAAAGTGACTTTCTCTCTAAATTTTCACTTTCATTTCGATAGATTCAATAAAGTCACCATCAAAATTTAACTTATTTTGAGGAAATTGATGTTGAATTGATCACAAAATTTAATTTGTTTTTGACGTTTCCCTCACGGTTTTATTATATTTGGATGTTTCAGCCCATGCATTTTTTATTTTAATTGGCATGAAAATGAAATCGTGAATATTTATTTAAAAATTAATTTTTGGTAGCAACTTAATGGAAATCTCATTGATTTTTTAAAATAAAATTACTTATGTTTAGTCATGTTAAATTAAGTCAAGAGTCATTGGTTTTTTAAAGTATAATTACGTAAGTTTAGTCATGTTAATTCAAGTCAAGTTTTAAAATAAAATAACTTAAGTTTTGTCATGTTAAATCAAATCAAGAGTCATTGGTTTTTTAAAGTATAACTACGTAAGTTTAGTCATGTTAAATCAAGTCAAGAGTCATAGTTTTTTAAAGTAAAATTTCGTAAGTTTAGTCATGTTAATCCAAGTCAAGTTTTAATGTAAAATTACTCAAGTTTTAGTAATGTTAATACAAGTCCCATTTCATTGATTTTTTAAAGTATAATGACTTAAATTTAGTCAATTCAAGTCATGTTTCCACATTTTACAACTATGCTGGACTCAATTTCATGATAATTGCGTTTTTATTTTAATATTTCAAAGTCTCGTGTAACAAATATTTCAAGTTCAAGCACGTATATAAAAAAAACAAACTGCACTCACCTGCATCGCAATGTATTTCAGTTAACTGCAGAATTAGAAAACATAGCGGAATTATCAACATTGTCGAAGACTGTGCATATGACCATGTGGGATTCAGTTTTGTAGATGCCATTGGTATTATCGTATGCATTATAAATGCAAATTGAATATAAGAATACATTAACTTAATAGATAAGAATTTGTAATAACAGCTTTGTTTAAATGTTAAAATATAAAAATTGTCAGCGACCTCGGAAAAAAATGATTATAATAATACTTTGTATATCAATTATTATCATTAATTATAATTAAAATTATTGATATTAGTATATAGTACTGACAAACTTAATTCGCTATCAATCAGAGGCTTTTCTGCCATTACACTAATGGTTATAATCGTAGGGGAGTAGTAGGGATTATTATTATTATAATAATGAGTTAATTTGGTGTATGACATATTAAAATTTATAAATTTATATATTATTAATATAATTTTAGTAGCGTTTTAGATTGTTCCCAAATATTTGTTTATTAATATTTCCATCCACTAATAAATTATTGATAGCAATGCCTGATTTTCAATTTATCTTTATTTATAGTTTTCACGAGTTCACATAAAAATCACATAAAAATCGCAAATGCAGTTTTTTAATAGTGATTTAGAATATTTGGTTCCAAGCAATTTTCTATTAAAGAGTACTGTAATCAAGCAATTGTGACCCAAAATGTCCGAAATTGTTATTTCCCAATTGATTTTCAGTTTCAGTTTTATAATAATAATAATAATAATAATAATAATAATAATAAGAATACATTTTGTATCATACTCCAGTGAGTATTAAATTGTCGTTTAAGACAAAAATTGAAATAAATTTAAATGCAATAGTCTATCATAGTAGTTTTGGAAAATTAAACATGTAGCAATTTTTCATTAAAACCTATCATAGTGGCAAAATGTATTAAAAAAAACTAAACAACATTTCCTAACTTTTACTTTTTCTTAATTTATTTTTTGAAATATTTATGTAGCTTTCTGCTGATAAATATTAAATATTAATAAATAATATTAAATATTAAATATTAATATTCATTTGCAATTTTCATGATTTTCATTATATAAAATTAAAATTTCTGCATATTAGTAGCGTCGTGGAAAATTTTATTTACTAAGATTTACTACTTTTGTTTTTTTTTTAGCGAGGATGTGAGGAAGTAGTGTTGGCAAAAAATCATAAATACAACTGCTATTTTGAAATTTATTTCATATATTTTGATGAATAGCATATTACAGTTCATAAATTTATAATTTGCAGTAGAGGTGTGTAAAAATGAAATTTGAAACAATTTTCCATTAAAACCTACCACATTGACTAAATGGAATTACAAAAATCTAAACATGAAATGTTAATTTTTCATTTTTCGTCATTTGCATTTTTCGTGATTTTTATTGTATAAAATTTACTAATTTGGGATTGGTAGGAGCGTCTTGGAAAATTTTATTTACTACGATTTTCCTCAACTGATATTTAAGTGAACAAAATTTTTGGATAAAAATCACAACTGCTAGTTGGAACTTTATAAAGTTCTTTATAAAGTCTGCTTATTAGTATCGTCGTGGAAAATTTTATTTACTACGATTTTCTACTGCTGTTTATATTAGTACAGAAGTTGTTAGCAAAAAACCAAAAAACCAACCGCTATTTTGAAATTTCTTTCATATATTTTGATGAATACCATATTATAGTTCATAAATTTATAATTTGCTGTAGAGGCGTGTAAACATGAAATTTGAAGCAATTTTCCATTAAAACTTACCACATTGACTTTATGGATTTACAAAAATCTAAACATGACATGCTAATTTATCATTTTTCTTCGTTTGCAGTTTTCGTGACCTTCATTGTATTAAATTTACAAATTTTTGATTAATAGGAGCGTCTTGGAAAATTTTATTTACTACGATTTTCCACTACTGATTATTTAATTGAAGAAAATGGTTGGATAATAATCACAACTGCTTTCTTGAACTTTACAAAGTTCTTTATAAAGCCTGATTATTAGTAGCATCGTGGAAAATTTTATTTACTACGATTTTCTACTGCTGTTTATATTAGTAAAGAAGTTGTTAGCAAAAAATCATTAATACAACTGCAATTTTGAAATTTATCTTCATATTTTTTTTTGTTTTACAATTTTCCATTAAAACCTACCACAATGATTAAATGGATTTGCAAAAAGCTAAACATGAAATGCTAATTTTTCATTTTTCTTCGTTTGTAGTTTTCGTGATTTTCATTATATAAAATTTACAAATTTCTGATTATTAGGAGCTTCTTGGAAAATTTCATTTATTACGATTTTCCTCTACTGATTATTTGAGTGAAGCAAATTGTTGGATAATAATCACAACTGTAATTTTGAACTTTATAAAGTTTTCATAAAGTCTGCTTATTAGTAGCATCGTGGAAAATTTTATTTACTACGTTTTTCTACTTCTGCTTTTATTAGTAAAAAAGTTTTTAGGAAAAAATCATTAATACAACAGCTATTTTGAAATTAATCTTCATATATTTTGATGAATAGCATATTACAGTTCATAAATTTGTAATTTTCAGTAGAAAAATGAAATTTTGAAGCAATTTTCCATTAAAACATACTACAGTCACTAAATGGATTTACAAAAATCTAAACATGAAATGCTAATTTTTCATTTTTCTTCAATTGCATTTTCGTGAATTTGATTACATAAAATTTACAAATTTCTGATTATTAGGAGCTTCTTGGAAAATTTTATTTATTACGATTTTCCACTGATGATTATTTTAGTGAAGAAATTGTTGGATAATAATCTTTATAAAGTTCTTTATAAAGTTTGCTTTTTTGTCGTGGAAAATTTTATTTGCTACGATTTTCTACTTCTGTTTATTTTAGTAAAAAAGGTGTTAGCAAAAAATCATTAATACAACTGCTATTTTGAAATTTATTTCATATATTTTGATGATGAATACCATATTACAGTTCATAAATTTATAATTTGCAATAGAGGCGTGTAAAAATGAAATTTGAAGCAATTTTCCATTAAAAACTACCACATTGACTAAATGGAATTACAAAAATCTAAACATGAAATGCAATTTTTTTATTTTTCTTCATTGTCAGTTTTCGTGATTTTTATTGTATAAAATTTGAAGCAATTTTCTGCTAAAACTTACCACATTGATTAACCCATATTTTACCAGTGGTGCGAAAACGCACCACTTCCTTAAAAAAAATATTTTTTTTAGCAATTATCTTAATTTTAAAAGTATAATTACTTGTCGTTGTTATCAAAGGCTTGTGCAATAATTATACCAAATTATTATAAAATCTATCGAATTTATAAGTGAAAAAAAAAATCTAATTATGGATCAAATTCATACATTTCAACAATGAAATTTATTTGAATTATTTTGTATGAAAATCAATTTTATTGCCTATTATTTTTACAAAATATACTTGGTAAACATAGTGAAGAAACTTGTTTACGCATTTGTTTTTTTGCTACGTCATCAATTCATTTAAAAAAACTGCAACAAAACAGGATGGTGCGAAAACGCACCATTGGCGAAATCTATGAAGTCTATCGCTAGGTTCACACTTTAGTTTGCTGTGTTTGTTTGTGGTCTGCAGTTGTATATTTGTTTACATAGTGTAAATTTAGTGAAAAATACTACAAATATGAGCGAATTTCTAAATCAAAAAGAATTAGAAGCTGCCTTAGAAGAGGCTGTTACTGAATTAGAAACTCAACGACGTAAGTTATATTTTCTAATTACTTTGGCTTTATCATTTGTATGCGATTTTTGGTCATATACAGGTAATATTGATGCCGTATACATTCCACCCGATGTTGACCCACTTACTGATGAAGAAAATATAGATGATGATTTGACAAATATGAATAATTTCAATAATTTTGAAAATGTCGATATTGCTGGAACTTTTGAACTTCACATTGACGATGATGACATTTATGATGAATCAGACAACGAAACTTTAGCAGTAAAAAAAAGAAAAGTTTCTAGTTCGAAAAAAACTCATGACCATATTCCAAAATGGAAAAAAGGAGATATTTTACAGCCATCTCAGCCTCTCTCACAGGAATTTAACAAAATTGAAGAGATTAGAAATCATCTGGAAGGAAAAACGCCTTTGGATATATTTTTCATGTATTTTGACAATGAACTCATAGATGCGATTGTTGGATATTCCATAAAATATGCACAGGATAACAATCGCCATGATTTTGAATTCAATCGTGTTGATTTGCTAAATTTTATGGGAATTTTAATTCTCTCAGGATATCATTGCTTACCTCAAACACAGTTATACTGGTCTACTGATGAAACAAAGGGCTTGGATATCGTAAAAAAATGTATGAGCAGAAATAAATTTTTCAACATAAAAAGAAATATACACTTGTCAGATAACAGTAACTTGGACAAAAACGACAAATTTGCTAAACTTCGTCCGTTCTTTGATTTACTAAACAAAAAATATCTTCAGTTTGATATATTTTCATTCAGTTTATCTATCGACGAACAGATGGTTCCTTATTATGGAAGGCATTCGTGTAAAATGTACATCAAAGGAAAGCCAGTAAGGTTCGGATTCAAGCTGTGGTGTTTATGTTCATCTGATGGATATCTTTTTAAATTTATGCCATATGCAGGAGCCAGTAAAGAAAAATATGAATTAGGACTCGGTGGACAAGTGGTGGTGGATTTATTATCAATTGTCAAAAATTCTAGCAACCATCAAATATTTTTCGATAATTTTTTTTCCTCGTATAAATTACTGACTGTACTGTCCGAAAAAGGATTTTATGCCACTGGTACTATACGAGAAAATAGAACAATTTCCTGTCCCCTAAAATCTACAAAATCTTTTTCGAAATCGGAACGTGGAACATATGAATCTGCATATGATGATACAAGTAGTATTTCCTTAGTTAGATGGAATGATAATTCTGTCGTGACTGCAATTAGCAATCAATTCAATGGCCAACCAATATCTACAACAAAGAGATACAATCGTAAAGAAAAGAAAGAGGTGAATATAGAGCAACCAAACGTAATAAAATTATATAATAGACATATGGGAGGTGTGGATTTGCACGACAATGGTGTCGCCAACTACAGAATAGCTGTAACAGGAAAAAAATGGTGGTGGCCTTTGTTTATGAATGCAATTGACAGCACAATAGTAAATGCTTGGAAGATATATAATATCGCAAATAACGAAAAAATGGCGCAATTAGATTTTAAGTCCAATATAGCTCTTCGTCTGCTCAAACTCCAAGCCAACAAACCAAAACCATCTTCATCGGCAGTTCCCAATGAATTACGCTATGATAACATTGGTCACGTGATAACCAAAAGTATAAACAAAAACAGACGTAGATGTAGAATTTGTCACAACCATACTATATTTTTGTGTAATACGTGTAATGTACATCTCCACACTGATTGCTTCGAGCAATATCACAAGAAATAAAAGTTTATATTTATTGGTGTTATTATTAACCTATTTTACCAATGGTGCGAAAACGCACCAGCATTTTTTTCAAAATGTGTCAAAAAATCATTTAGTTTTTTGATAAATTCGTGTTTCTACAACATCAATTAGTAGCAATATACAAATTAAAACATATTTTTTTAATTATTTATACCCTTGGTAAAATATGGGTTAATTGGATTTGCAAAAATCTAAACATGAAATGCTTATTTTTCTTTTTTCTTCATTTGCAGTTTTCGTGATTTTCATTATATAAAATTTACAAATTTCTAATTATTAGGAGTTTCTTGGAAAATTTTATTTATTGAGATGTTGAACTACTGATTATTTTACTGCAGAAAGTTGTTGGATAATAATCACAACAATTGAACTTTATAGAGTACTTTATAAAATCTGCTTATTAGTAGCGTCGTGGAAAACTTTATTTACTATGATTTTCTATTTCTGTTTATTTTAGTAAGGAAGTTGTTAGCAAAAAATCATAAATATAACTACTATTTTGAAATTTATCTTCATATATTTTGTTGAATAACATATTACAGTTTATAAATTTATAATTTGCTAGAGGCTGGTAAAAATGAAATTTTAAGCTATTTTCCATTAAAACTTACCACATTGACTAAGTGAAATTACAAAAATCATGAAATACATGAAATGCTAATTTTACATTTTTCTTCATTTGCAGTGTTCGTGATTTTGATTATATAAAAATTTACTAATTTCTGATTGTTAGAAACCTCTTGGAAAATTTGATTTGTTACGATTTTCCACTACTGATTATTTTAGTGAAGAAAATTGTTGGATAATAATCACAACTGCCATTTTGAACTTTATAAAATTCTCTATAAAGTCTACATATTAGTCGAGTCATGCAAAATTTTATTTACTACGATTTTCTACTTCTGTTTATTTTTGTAAAGAAGTTGTTAGCAAAAAATCCTTAATACAACAGGTATTTTGAAATTTATCTTCATATTTTTTTATGAAATAGCAAGTTACAGTTCATAAATTTATAATTTTCTAATTTTCAGTAGAGACGCGTAAAATAAAATTTGAAGTATTTTTCCACGAAAATCTTTCTTTGTGAAAAAATTGACTACCAAAACTCTATACATGAATACAAACTCTTTAAAATGCAAACACTACATTCATTACTATAGTTTTCCTTACTTTTCTAATCTACTGAGGGGTTTACATAATACTATCAATGTAATTATGATAATGCACACTAATTATAAGGACTTTTCATATCTATGCTTATACATATATGCTGGTGCGTATACGAATTCTTGCTTAAGTGGAAGATGGCGTAATATTTTCGCTTATCATATTTTCATGGTCAGCGTTATCACTTCGTCGGTTGAAACTGCTTTACCCGTGGTGCAATTTTGACACTAATCGCTACAATTTGCATTTTCTTAATATAATATAAAGTGGAAACTTTGTAATTTCATTTGCAACTTACCTTGAAAGCGTTTTATTAAGGGATATGAATGGGTTATGATAAACACATTCATAATTTAAAAAAATATATAATAGTTCGGTCTATAGATATACAGGGTGGTGATGAAGTTGAGAACAAAAATCAGAATTACGTTAACTTTAGATTTTAAAATGCCATCTTCTGACAAAACAAATATTACAACGTCATTCATGTTTGCGCAATTACTTTATCAATGACTCCGTCAATGGCTTCATCAATGACTTCATCAATGACTTCATCAATGACTTCATCAATGACTTCTTCAATGACTCCGTCAATGACTTTATCAATGACTTCATCATGACTTCGTCAATAACAACCTCGACTGTTATCTTTTATTTTTAATAGACCTACGTACTACTTCGACGAAATTCGACAAATAATAAAACGTCATTCGTGTTTGCGCTGACTTCATCAATGACTACATCATTAACTTCATCAATGACTTCATCATTAACTTCATCAATGACTTCATCAATGACTTCATAATTACTTCATCAATAACAAACCCGACTTTTTACTTCTATTTTTGATAGACCAACGTACTACTTCGACGGTATTCGACAAATATTAAAACGTCATTCGTGTTTGCGCAATGACTTCATCAATGACTTTATCAATGACTTCATCAATGACTTCATCATTACTTCATCAATAACCAACCCAACTTTTATCTTCTATTTTTGATAGATCAACGTACTAATTCGACGGCATTCGACAAATAATGAATCGGCATTCGTGTTTGCGCTATGACTTCATCAATGACTTCATCAATGACTTCATCATTACTTCATCAATAACCAACCCGACTTTTATCTTCTATTTTTGATAGACCGACGTAATACTTCGACGATATTCGACAAATATTAAAACGTCATTCGTGTTTGCGCAATGACTTCGTCATTACTTCATCAATAACAACCCTCACTTTAATCTTCTATTTTTGATAGACCAACGTACTACTTCGACAGTATCGACAAATATTAAATCGTCATTCGTTTTTACGCAATAACTTCATCAATGACTTCATCAATGACTTCATCATGACTTGATCAATAACAACCTCGACTTTTATCTTTTATTTTTGATAGACGTGCGTTCTACTTCGACGGTAAAAAATGGTATCTTAAATTTTTTTTGTCTCACTTTTTAGGACAACGATTTCAACAATCGTTAGAATAAAATTCGAATTCTAACATTTTTCATTCGTTCCTCATTCTAAGAATATAGCTTTTTATTAATATGGGCGGTAGAATCCAAGGTAGCTCTACAACCTTGGATTCTACCAAGGAAGCAAAAAAAATAAATATTATTTTATCCAATTATATTTCATAAAATGCTTCACTACAATTATGAGCATACAATACAACTGTTCAAAAGTTACTCCGCTTGTGAAGTAGGTAATTCGCCTGCAGTTGTCGACTCTGCATTTTCCTCGGCATCATTGGCCCCAAGAACATGGTCATGTTCATGACTATGGCTGCCGCTGTGGGAACCGCTATGGTCGCTATGGGAACCGCTGCGGTGGTGGCTTTGTCCGCCATGACCATGATTATTTTCATCTGCAGCTCCATTTTCTTCACTACTACTGCCACGGCTGTGATGGTTGTTATGGACATGGCCCTGATGCTGTGCAATATGGTACGCCCTGCACTCAGCAATTGTAATACATTTGTCTGTAATCTCGTCCAAAATGTAGCCACGAACGCAAACACAACCAGCAGCTCTTGGCTGTGAACGGTCTCTATGAGATTGGCATGTGCGAGCCCAATTGGCAGAGTCAGAACTCCTTAGATTGTCTTTAGAGAGACATTTCACCGAAGCTGCTGAAAGAAAATGATTTTTAAGTATGTACGAATATAAAGACAGTCTTACGTAGATCAGGAGCTTCTGAACTGTGCTGTGGTCCCAAATGTATCTCCCAGGAAACTTGCAGATTTCGTAAAGGGTCTACGAATTGAATACGACACATAATTAAAGGATGCACAAAAAGGGCGGTCTTTCAAAATTTTTGAATAAGTTATCTGCCAGATTGGTTCCGACAAGGAAGAGTAGGTATCTACTCAATACGTTTATAATATTCATATGGGCATCTCTAACCTTCAGATACTTAGACCCAAATTTATCGGTGGTTTCAAAGACTGGCTCAAAGCCGTAGTATTCGTGAAGCTTAATATCCCATACATTCCCAAAAATTTTCAATAAATATGAGCAACATTTTCTTATGCAAGTATACGTTGTTTACGTTTACAATAATTTGGAATAAGTTATCTGCCGAATTAATTTCGACAAAATGTAAATGCTGGTTTTTCAAAGTTATCTGCAACATTGATTTCAACAAGGAAGAGTATCTGCCCAATACGTTTACAATAATTTGGAATAAGTTATCTGCCGGATTAATGTCCACAAGAAGGTTAATGCCGGTCGTTCGAAATTTTGGGAAAAGTTATCTGCCAGATTAATTCTGACAAGGAAGAGTAGATATCTACTCAATACGATTACAATATTCATGTGGGCATCTCAAACCTTCAGATACTTAGACCCAACTTTATCGGTGGTCTTAAAGACCGGCTCTTAAAGCTGTGGTATTATAGAAGCTTAACATCCTATACATTACCATACATTTACAATAATTATGAGCAACATTTTCCTTATGCAAGTATATGTTGTGTACTTTTACAATATTTTGGAATAAGTTATCTGCCGAATAAATTTCCCCAAAAAAGCTACTGGTGGTCTTTTAAAGTTATCTACAAGAATGATTTCAACAAGGAAGAGTATCTACCCAATACGTTTACAACAATTTGGTATAAGTAATCTGCCGGATAAATTTCCACAAAAAAGTAAATGCCGGGCTTTCAAAATTTTAGAATATGTTACCTGCCTTGGTATAAGTTATCTGCCGGATTAATTTTCACAAAAAGGTTAATGCCGGTCTTTCAAAATTTTAGAATAAGTTACATGCCAGATTGATTCCGACAAATAAGAGTAGGTATTTACTCGATACGTTTACAATATTCATGTGGGCATTTTAAACCTTCAGATACTTGCACCCAACTTTATCGGTGGTTTTAAAGACCGGCTCTTAAAGCCGCAGAAGCTTAATAAGACAAATCCACTATAAAACTGAACTGATGCGATACAGCATAAGTACCAATGTTTTTATTTCTATAAGAAATTATTATTTTTGAAATTAATTTTTAAATAAAGACTTATTGGCTACTTTAATCTTAAGTTAAAAAAAATCAAATTTTAGTAATTACTGGCTATTTAACTAATCTATTTAATTTTAAGTAAGAAAATCCTAATTTAAACAATTATATATTTCTAAACAAAAATATATTCAAACGCACAATTATAATTTTTAAGAAAGATATTTTTCATATGTACGCTTCTAGAATTGATTTTGTCGCAGTTTTCCATTAACATTAAACTAGTGCCTGCAATTTTTTCAAAAAATAAAAAAACAGACCTTAAAGCATTACTTTAACTAATCTATTTAATTTTAAGTAAAAAAATCCTAATTTAAAGAATTATACATTTCTAAACAAAATTATATTCAAAGGCACAATTACAATTTATTAGAAAGATATTTTTCATATGTACGCTTCTGGAATTGATTTTTTCGCAGTTTTCCATAAACATAAAACTAGTGCCTGCAATTTTTTTAAAAAATAAAAAAAACCGACTTTAAGGCATCGTATTTTTTTTTCAATTTAAATTTATTCTTGTAAATGATTCCGTCATGTAAAAAAACATGATTAGATGTAATTAAATTTTTATTTTTATTAATGAATCTTGGCGATTAAATTAATGAAACATTTTGAGTATATAGTTATTGTTATTTAATATGTATATAGAATTTAATTTAAAAAAATAAAATAATTATTTTCATGAACAGCTTATTACAGTTGATAAATTTATAATTTGCAGTAGATGCGTGTAAATATTAAATTTTAAGCAATTTTCTATTAAAACCTACCACATCGACTAAATCGAATTACAAAAATCTAAACATGAAATGCAAATTTTTCGTGATTTTCATTGTATAAAATTTGAAGCAATTTTCTGTTAAAAAAATTACGTTTACTTGTATATAAAACTAAAAAAAATCTATATATTTCCATTTCCAATTTTTAATTTTTAAGTTTTTTTTTATCCCACTGACAGTAGTACGATATCCCTCCAAAATTCTGCAGCATTTTTAGAAAAATAAAGTTTATATTATAACTAAATGTTTTTCACTATCTTTCCTAAATTCTACAGAATTTTTAGAAAAATTAGGTGTATTCCTAATCAAATTCAAAATTGTTCAATTTTTCCATTCTACATAATGTTTCGATAAGTTTTATTTTTTATATAAAACTAAAAGTAGTTCGATTTGTCTCCAAAACTATTCCATATGTTTCCAAAATTCTACAGAATTTTCAGAATTTGAAGCAATTTTCCATTAAAACCTACCACATCGACTAAATGGATTTACAAAAATCTAAACATGAAATGCTAATTTTTCATTTTTCTTCATTTTCAGTTTTCGTGATTTTCATTGTATAAAATTTGAAGCAATTTTCTGTTAAAACTTACCACATTCACTAAACGGATTTACAAAAATCTAAACATGAAATGCTAATTTTTCATTTTTCTTCATTTGCAGTTTTCGCGATTTTCATTATATAAAATTTACAAATTTTTGATTATTAGGAGCGTTTTGGAATATTATATTTACTATGTTGTTCCACTACTGATTATTTAAGTGAAGAAAATTGTTGGATAAAAATCGCAACTGCTATTTTGAACTTTATAAAGTTCTTTATAAAGTCTGCTATTAGTAGCATCGTGGAAAATTTTATTTACTACGATTTTCTACTTCTGTTTATTTTAGTAAAGAAGTTAGCCAAAAATCAATAATCCAACTGCTATTTTGAAATTTATCTTCATATATTTTTATGATTAGCATATTTCAGTTCATTTTCATAATTTAATTTTTATTTTTATTAATGAATCTTGGCGATTAAATTAATGAAACATTTGAAGTTTGAGTATATAGTTATTGTTATTTAATATATATCTAGAATTAAATTAAATAAATTAAAAAAAAAATTAAGTTGTATATTACTTCTAATCTATAGTAATTTGCGGTAGAATAAATATCGTTAGACAACATATAATAATAATAACAATAACAATTTAACAATATTTTCTAATTCGAATGAACTATTCATTTTGCTAGCAACTACAATTATTTTTTTGTATGATACTCTATTAACCATTATTTACTAAAAATCATACAAAAGAATCGTATAAAATTAAATTTAACACAATTATCTGCGGAACTATTCATTTTGTTAGCAACTACAATTATTTTTTTGTATGATACTCAATTAACTATTATTTACTAAAACTCGTACAAAAAAATCATTTAAAATTAAATTTAACATAATTATCTGCGAAAACCAGAAGTTTTCAAATTTCCAGTTGAATTAAATTAGTTTTCAGTAGTAATTGATTTCACCACTAGATGGCATATATGTGCTTCTCTCATGGTTCAATAAATCAATTAAATTTCCAATTAAATATAATAGTAATATAATAATTATTGTAAGTAGTTTTTACTTACCTCCATTTGCTTGAATTACCATCACATGAAGAGCAATAAGCACAAAAGCTGCAGTAAATATTTTCATCATTTTTACTGTTGAGGAACTGTTGTAGAACTCAAGTGGTAATAATAATATTCACATGCCAGTGCTCGGTATTTATAATTCGCGAGAACAATTAATCGCAGCCTTATTAATAAATTATTCATTAATTTTAAATATTACCTGATAATAAAAATGAGGTGATTATAATTTCTACTTGAAATTGTGTCACCGGAAATGAATTATAATTAATATTTATAAAAAAATATTACTTTTATGATTATATTTATAAAGGTTCTTATATAGATATGATTTCAAAGCAGCATTACTAAAAAAAATTCTAATTCCTTTTGTAGTTCTACAATTTTTGCGACGGTTCTCGTGGCCCCATGCCCCATGCCCCCCATGCCCCCCATGGGGTCTGGTTTAGTGTAAACGAAGGGCCGATAGTTGGTTTACTTGGCTGTTGAATTTGATCGATTTCTGTTGAACGGTTTGGAAGTTATGGATTTTTTGTGCGGCTTATAAAAGTGCCCGAAAAATCAAGTTTTTCGCGTAATTTTTCGACGCAATTTTTAAACTTCGTTTTTGATATTTTTTTCTCGATTTAGGGGGAAATATAAAAAATCTGAACACAGCAAGTCTGCGAAATGTATCGATGACTCGATTCGTTCAAAATTGTGGCCTTCTATGCTCTGCTAAATTTGGTACTTTTTGCCGAAAAACGGAAAAAATGGCAATTTTTGATCGGCCGTTACAGGGGTCATGGGGGGCCCAATGCTCCCAACGCAGCGGCATTTAGGCAAGAAAATGTGCTTTTTTCGAACCCCGAAAGTGGCGTTTTGTGCATTTTTTTTAAGTCGAAAAATTTGATTCTAACGATTCGATTTGATTCTCGATTTTCAAATCTATTTTCTACGTAGCACTGATAGATTTTTTTTAAATCTTAAGATATCTTGTGTATCTCCTGACTTGTGTAAACATTATTATTTGTATTAACACCAAATATATATATTATTATTATTATTATTATTATCTTAGAATTTGCTAAATTTACACATAATACTGACTACTTAAGACAGTCTAACTAAAAATTTATCAATTTCCCAATTCTTCACGATTTTTATTAAGTTTTGGTTTGTGTGCAACTAGAAGTAGTTTAGAAAAATTAGGTTTATTTATATATGCAAATAATAATTGTTCAAATGAATTATTTTTTGTATTATTTAGAAAAATTATGTATATTTTTAGATGCAACCAACAAATATTCAATTGAAAAGCCCAATAACATGATCTACGGAATTGTTAGGAAAACAAAGTTTATTTTATAACTAACTAAAAGTTGTTCAATATCTATCCAAAATTCTACAGATTTACAGAATTTTACAGATTGTTTCAAAACTCAGGTGAATTTTTATATTCATCTAAAAATTATTCAATTCTACAAAACTAAGAGTAGTACGACTTCCCTCCAAAATTTTGCAGACTTTTTATTAAGTTTTTTTGTGTCCAACTAAAAGTAGTTCGATTTCCCTCCAAAATTCTACAGAATTTTTAGAATTATGTACACTTTTTAGAAAAATGAGGTGTATTTTTTATCCAACAAAAAATTGTTCAATTTAACCATTCTACATAATGTTCAATATGTTTCCAAATTTCTACAGAATTTTTAGAAAAATTAGGTATATTTTGAATCCAATCAATAATTGTTCAATTTCCCCATTCTACATCATTTTCCAATAAGTTTTTATTTTTGTATCCAACAAAAAATTGTTTGAATACCCTCCAAAATTCTACACAATAATTTATAGAAAAATTATGTAGGTATATTTTTATATGCAACTAAAAGTTATTCAATTCAAGTGCACTAAACAAATATTGTTCACAATTTTGAGGAAAATTACGTTTATTTGTATATCTACCTAATTTTTTTTATTAATTTTCAAAATTTTACTGATTTTTTCAAAAATCAGGTCAATATTTATATTCATCTACAAATTATTCAATTCTACAAATTTTTTACAGAGTTTTTTGTATCCAACTAAGCGTAGTACGGCTTCCCTCCAAAATTTTGCAGACTTTTTATTAAGTTTTTTTGTGTCCAACTAAAAGTAGTTCGATTTCCCTCCAAAATTTTACAGAATTTTTAGAATTATGTACACTTTTTAGAAAAATGAGGTGTATTTTTAATCCAACTAAAAAATTGTTCAATTTCCCCATTCTACATAATGTTTCAATAAGTTTTTTTTATATAAAACTGAAAGCAGTTCGATTTTCCTCCAAAATGTCCAATATGTTTCCAAATTTCTACAGAATTTTTAGAAAAATGAGGTATATTTTGAATCCAATCAATAATTGTTCAATTTACCCATTCTACATCATTTTCCAATAGGTTTTTATTTTTGTATTCAACAAAAAATAGTTTGATTACCCTTAAAAATTCTATACAATAATTTATAGAAAAATTATGTAGGTATATTTTTATATGCAACTAAAAGTTTTTCAATTCAAGTGCACAAAAAAATATTGTTTACAATTTTGAGGAAAATTACGTTTATTTGTATTTATAGCTAAAAAAAATCTATATATGTCCAATATTCTACAGAATTTGTAATAAGTTTTTTTTTATCCAACTGAGAGTAGTACGATATCCCTCCAAAATTTTGCAGCATTTTTAGAAAAATAAAGTTTATTTTATAACTAAATGTTTTTCAATATCTTTCCAAAACTCTACAGAATTTTTAGAAAAATGAGGTGTATTCTTAATGAAATTTAAAATTGTTCAATTTTTCCATTCTACATAATGTTTCGATATGTTTTATTTTTTATATAAAACTAAAAGTAGTTCGATTTGTCTCCAAAACTGTTCCATATGTTTCCAAAATTCTACAGAATTTTTAGGATTATGTACATTTTTATAAACAACTAAAAATTATTATAACTAAAAGTAGTTCGATTTGTCTCCAAAACTGTTCCATATGTTTCCAAAATTCTACAGAATTTTTAGGATTATGTACATTTTTATAAACAACTAAAAATTATTATAACTAAAAGTAGTTCGATTTGTCTCCAAAACTGTTCCATATGTTTCCAAAATTCTACAGAATTTTTAGAATTATGTACATTTTTATAAACAACTAAAAATTATTCAAATGCCGCATTTTCTCTATTATTTACAAAAATTTCGTATACTTTTATATTCATCAGAAATTATTCATATTTTAAACGACAAAAATAAAAAACTTTAGAATTTTTAGGAAAATGACGATTCATTGCTTCATTGATTCAAATGACTCATTACTGTATCGAATTAAAAAATGTTCAATTTTCAATTCAATTCCAAATTCAATTCCAACAATTCAATTCTTTCCACAAGTCTATAGATTGGTTAAAAAAATGAGGTATATTTTTATGTCGAACTAAAAATTGGTCGGTTTCTCAATGCTAAGGAATTTTTATTTCGTTTTTTTGAATCCAACTATGGGTAGTTCGATTTCTCTCTAAACTTCTAAACATTTTTAGAAAAATGAGTTTTTTTTTATATCCGACTAAATATTGTTCCATTTCCAAGTTTGGGTTCCAAAGTGTTTTTGGAATAATATTTTTCAGAATTTTTACGATATTTACGTATATTTTTATACACAACTAAAAACTATTCAATGGTCGTATTTTAATGATCGAATTCGAATTACATAGACAGCATTTTTTATCTAATAAACGCAGTTATTAATTTGCTACTAATTAATCAGCTGAGTTACAATCTGTAATTGTTGAGTAATGAAACAACGCATCAGTGAACTCATAAATTTGGTATTTTAAAAATAATTTTGTATAAACAGTAAATACTAACAACATGCAATTAAACTAATGAAGCAGTTTTGTTATCTCCACAATTATGTGAATACTGCAAATAATAATGGCATATGACCAATAAGTGTATAGTTACGGGATAATCACCACATGGCAGCTGAATCATTAGGATTTTATAGAATAAATATTCCCCATAATCATTATGGGCATACTGAAAATCATCATTATGCTCATTCATGGACGCATGATTTCATTATAGCGATTAATGTTCCATATAAACAACAAATGTCAGGACGTAGCTAATTTTATTAGTTTTACAATAATAATAATGTTAGTTTAAGATTATTTGATTAATTTAAATGAAATACATGTCAATATTCAATATTATTCAAAATACAAACTGTGCCAATAATAATATACCTACAAAGTTAATATTCATCATAAACACATTTTTGGAGGTAGGCTTTTCTCAAAATTCTACAACGTTTCAATTAATATTTTCGATGAATCATTTCTATGATTCATTATAGCATTTGACAAATTTATTTAATATATTTATTCAACTATGCCAATAATAATATACCTACAAAGTTAATATTCATCATATGCACATTTTTGGAGGTAGGCTTTTCTCAAATTTCTACAACGTTTCAATTAATATTTTCGATGAATCATTTCTATGATTTATTACAGCATTTGACAAAATTGAGAAGAAATTTAAGAATTTTCGAATGATTTATAAAATTAATAGCAATTTCTTATTCTGAATCTATTCCATATATATATATATCTACAGTATACTTATGAATATTAAACTAAATTAAATAATAATAATAATAATAATACTTGCAATAGAAACAGTTTTCATAAGATTTTGAACACCATACATAAAAATTATCGCAATTTAAAAATACATTCCAGAAGAATTGGTGTAAATGTTAGCAGAATGGAAGCAACTCATTTTCAGAATATTGAGAACACCATATATAAAAATTATCGCAATTAAAAAATACATTCCAGAAGAATTGGTGTAAATGTTAGCAGAATGGAAGCATCTCCAGAATAATTATAGCAACTTCAAATATAATTATCAAATTCTCGAAGAGCAAATTTCCGATGCAATATGAATCATTTTTAAAACTTATAGCTATTTCCTGAAAAGAATCACTGCTTTTCATAAATTAAGGATGATGTAAAAACGTCGTAAGCTATTTATTTCAATAAAATATCATTCGTAAGAATATTTCCCGACAAATTTATAAAACTTTTTCTGCAAATTCTGTAGTTTCATCAACTTCTGAAGATTTGAAACAAATTCTGGAAGAATTGAATTAAATTATAATATGATGATAGCAACTCCTCAAACATTGTAGCAGTTTTAATTATTATTTTAACAATGTTACTAATTTCTTTGCCAAGAATAATAATTTTAGAACTTTATGGCAATTAATATTCCAGCATCATATGGCAAGTTTACCATTGTAATAATATTGCAATTTGATACATGTTAAAACTTTAACATGTAAATTATAGAATGTTTTATACAATTTTGCAATATTATAAGGCATAATTCGATAGTAACCTTATTATTATTGCGTATAAACGATTTTAAAATATACATTTTTGAATATTTAAATTGGTGATAAGTTAAGTGCCCTCTGTTGGCTTCACATGAATGTTCAAGCCATAGTTACGTACTTCACGTCAATATACATTCATTTGAAATAGTTATTAATACATTTTCAACATGCAAATAAGTTTCGTTAATCATTTTTACTGCCATTGAGTGAAATATAATGTAATTTCCATGCATAAAATTGTGTCTACATAGATATTTATTTTTATGTGTTGCTCACTTCAGCTGTGTCATTTTTGTTATGATTTCATGGATTAAAGGGTTATAATAATTTGGTAAATATGCTTTTGGGTGCAGTTTTCTCCTTTATATGAATACATTTACACACCAACGAGAAAATGTGCAAGTTAATGAAAGCTATCGCTCTGTTTAAATATGCCAAGAGAATTAAGGTAAATATAACCTCAAAATTAATTATGTAGATAACAGTTTGATAGCACCAATGCTCAGCAATTTATTCGTTAATTATCATTCTGTATGTTAATTGTTAATGGGGTCTTGGCCCCCATTTGATGTGATTAATGTGATTAACTGTTGCATTGTCCGCCACACAAAGGGGGCCTTCGTCTGTGATATGATTGCGTTATCACATTGGTGTTTACGGAGTAAATTTTCATGCAGTCGTTTATAACATTCCGCCTTAGTCAATCATTAATAACCTTAGCTTGCGAAAATATAAATGAAATCATTTAATAATCCAGCAAGTGCCGTCAATGGGAAAAAGACCGTAGGAACAGGCTAGCCGAGTGCTTCGGCAAGCTTGGCAAACTCCTGCCATGCTACGACCCCTCGCAGACCCTAAGCAAGACGGACATACTGACGAAAGCCGTCAGCCACATTGAGGAACTGCAGACGAAAGTTAAAAACTTCCTCACCGACGACTCGGACAACAAACGAGAACGTAAGGACCGTGGTTCGCACACACAAGCCCCCAAATTTCATGCCCCATCCTTGTGTAAGCAGATGCCGAAATCAAGCAGCTGTACCTAAAGGTCAAGCAGCTACTGGCACGGAACCAACAACTGACGTCCCTGCTCAAAGATGCCGCGATCACCGTGCCCACGGAGTGCGGCCCGGTCAAGATATGCAGGCCCAAGAAGTGGTCGGAGAAAATCACACCGGAGAAGGCCGAGCTGATAGCGAAGCTTGAATCGCAAAGTGAGTGCTGCTTCGATTATTTCATTAGAAAAGCGTAAACGCAAACTTCCAGTTGGTACAGTCTTCAGAGGAATATTTTTAGAATTATGTATGTAAAGTACATATTTCTGCCCTTTGTATTTACTTGTGCAGCTGCCTTCAAAGTTGCGAAATACTTGCATTAATATAGTTCCATAATGGGTCTCTCCTTACTCTCATCTATTTTTCGAACACCGTAAAGTTTCAGTTAGTATAGTTTGAAGAGGGACCTTCCAGTAAACGTAAAGTACATATTTCTGCCCTTGCATTTACTACTCCATCTGTCTTCAAAGTTGAGCAATATTTGACTTGCATTTAAATATAGCCATAATGGGTCTCTCCCTACTCTCATGAATTTTTCGAACACCTCCACAAAGTTTCTGTTAGCACAGTCTGAAGAGGAATATTTTGGCTAACAGTAACCGTAAAGTACATATTTCTGCCCTTCATATTTACTTTTTCAGGTGCCT
Organism: Othius punctulatus; assembly: GCA_951805005.1. Taxonomy (NCBI): domain Eukaryota; kingdom Metazoa; phylum Arthropoda; class Insecta; order Coleoptera; family Staphylinidae; genus Othius; species Othius punctulatus. Next base: position 18,884,998 of record OX638141.1, read on the forward strand.
TCAAAGTTGAACAATAGTTGACTTGTAAATAAACAATGCCTTTACGGGTCTCTCCCTACTCTCATCAATTTTTCGAACACCTCCATAAAGTTTTGGTTAGTATAGTCTAAAGAGGAATATTTTGGCTTACAGTAACCGTAAAGTACATATTTCTGCCCTTCATATTTACTTTTTCAGGTGCCTTCAAAGTTGAACAATAGTTGACTTGTAATTAAACAATGCCTTTATGGGTCTCTTCCTACTCTCATAAATTTTTCGAAAACCTCTTCAAAGTTTGTGTTAGTACAGTTTGAAGAGGAACATTTTAGCTTCCAGTTGCTGTAAAGTACATATTTCTACCATTCCTATTTACTTCTCCAGCTGCCTTTAAAGTCGAGCAATACTTGACTTGAAATACTTTCGTAAAATATTTGTCATATGTGTTTGAAGATGTGAAACAAATTTTGGAAGAATTGAATTAAATTACGTATAATATAAAGATCGCAACTCCTCAAAAATGCCTTAATGGGTCCCTTCCTACTCTCATCAATTTATCAATTTTTCGAAAACCTCTTCCAAGTTTCTGTTAGTTCAGTTTGAAGAGGACCATTTTAGCTTCCAGTTCCTGTAAAGTACATATTTCTACCATTCGTATTTACTTCTCCAGCTGACTTCAAAGTCAAGAAAGTACTTGACTTGAAATACTATCGTAGAATATTTGACATTTATTTTTGAAGATTTGAAACAAATTCTGGAAGATTAGAATTAGATTACATATAATACAATGATAGCAACTCCTCAAAAATGCCTTATTGGGTCCCTCCCTACTCTCATCCATTTTTCGAAAACCTCTTCAAAATTTCGGTTAGTACAGTTTGAAGAGGAACATTTTAACTTCCAGTTGCTGTAAAGTACATAATTCTACCATTCGTATTTACTTCTCCAGCTGCCTTGAAAGTCGAGTAATACTTGACTAGAAATTATATAATGTCTTAATGAGTCTCCCTATTCTCATCAATTTTTCGAACACCTCGACAAAGTTTTTGTTAGCCCAGTTTAAAGAGGAACATTTTAGCTTCCAGTAACCGCAAAGTACATATTTCTACCCTTCGTATTTGCTTCTCCAGCTGCATTAAAAGTTGAGCAATACTTGACTTGGAATTAAATGAACTTTAAGTTATGCCATATGCCATATCCTTCAATTATGCCTTAATTATGGTACAATTAAAAGTTCATCACATATTTGTTACACAGGAAGTTGCATTAATGCTTTATGTTGCGTTTCGGTGCGTTTATTGGGCGAAATAAAAGGTTGAGTATTTTTAGAAGAAAATGAGCCTAAGATTGTTAAACCAAAAAACACACCGAAGAAGCGTCTGGCGACGAAAGGCAAGGCGCTGCTCAAGCAGAAGTTGAAGAAACCGAAGACGAACGGTGCGCTGCTCAAAAGTAATCGAAGAATAATCATCACCGGCTCAAACATTCCACAGCCGAATTTGGTGGCGATCAAAAACATGCAGCCGTGCTATTACATAACGAACAACCATTCAAACAGCTTGACCACGAACGTGACGAACTCAACTGCAACAGGTAATGGTGAGAAAACTGCGGCCCAAAGTCGCACTGGAACGGAAAAGTCGCCAAAACCATATGAAAATCCTAAATCTAAAACGTACGTTTTGCATAAAAGTAAACATTGTACAATAGTACAATAGTGTTTCATATATCTTGACCAGGGCTTCGAACCGTTATTTTTTTCGTTTCGATTTTCGTTCGCGTTCAATAAAATATATTTTTGTAATATATAATTGTTAAAGGTTGTTTCGAGGATTGTTTGTTACTATGTAAAGACAGTCTTTACGGCTATGTAATCACGTCTTTACGGCCCCAAGTCGTAAAGAGCGGCCGTTAAATCACTATAGCAACGTAAATATTTTGGTTGATGACTTTTGTTTATATAAACAAGGGTTGACAATGACAACGTCTCGTCTACTCGTAATCGTTTTTTTTAAATGAAATATTTTTATTTAAAAAATAATAACAATGAACGAATCATAGAGATATTACAAAAAATATTATACAATACACGTCCGTTAGGGCCTTTAAATAAATAAAAACGTAATGATGGAATTGAAATATACGCAAATTGCAAAAATCAAAATAACAAATTTTGCAAGTTGAAAGTACATTATGATTCCACAAGTTTTTTGTTTTTGTAAATTTTATCTAGTTGTAGTAGTAGTAACAATATTTTACTGGATATCGACTTACGGTCTTTCCGCCTTGGGAAATTTTATTAAGTCATTTTCTAATGAATCTTCGCCGGATAATGAAAACGTAATAAGAAAACTATCAAAGGGCAGAAAACGTATGGAAATCGCAGAAAATGTAATAATATTAAATATAATTACAAAGTAGATGAAAATATTATAAGTACATCAGAAGTATAACAGAAATTTTCTGAAAATTTAATGAAGTGATTTCCTAATAAATCTTTTTATAATTAATAAAAACTTAATAACAAAAGCTTTCATTAACTATTAGAAAATTACTTAATGAAATTATCAGATAATTTTAAAACTTCCGCTATAACAAAAGATTTCATAGACTTTCTATTTACAAAATGTAATGTTTTTATAAAATTTGCAATTTGTGCACATTTTTTGATTTTCTTGTTATCTTGTTAAGCCTTTCTATTAGCAAATTGTGATGTTTTTATAAAAAATTGTAATTTGCACACATTTTTTTATTTTCTCGTTACATATTTAATAAGTACTGAAGATTTATCAAGAAATTACTTTAAAAAAATATGAAAAATAATTCAGGGTTAGTTGAATATATGGATTGAACAAATAATATTTTGTTGACGAATTTTGTTTATATAAACAAGGGTTGACAATGACAACGTCTCGCCTACTCATAATCATTTTTTTTATGAAAAAAAATTACAAAAAATATTGTACAATACACGCCCGTTAGGGCCTTTAAATAAATAAAAACGTAATGATGGAATTGAAATATACGCAAATTGCAAAAATCAAAATAACAAATTTTGCAAGTTGAAAGTACATCCAAAAATTTTATGATTCCACAAGTTTTTTATTTTTTTGTAAATTTTATCTAGTTGTAGTAGTAGTAACAATATTTTACTGGCTATCGACTTACGGTCTTTCCGCCTTGGGAAATTTTATTAAGTCATTTTCTAATGAATCTTCACCGGATAATGAAAACGTAATAAGAAAACTAACGAAGGGCAAAAAACGTATTAAAATCGCAGAAAATTTAATAATATTAAATATAATTACAAAGTAGATGAAAATATTATAAGTATACCAGAAGTACAACAGAAATTTTCTGAAAATTTAATGAAGTGATTTTCTAATAAATCGTAATAATTAATAAAACCTTAATAACAAAAGCTTTCATTAAGTATTAGAAAATTACTTAATGAAATTCTCAGATAATTTTAAAACTTCCGCTATAACAAAAGGTTTCATAGACTTTCTATTTGCAAAATGTGATGTTTTTATAAAATTTTGCAATTTGTACACTTTTTTATTTTCTTGTTACGCCTTTCTATTAGCAAAATGTGATGTTTTTATAAAAAAAATGCAATTTGCACACATTTTTTGATTTTTTTGTTACGCATTTAATACGTACTGATTTATCAAGAAATTACTTTAAAAAAATTGGAAAACAATATTTTCAGGGTCAGCTGAATATATGAACTGAACAAATAATATTTTGGTTGATGACTTTTGTTTATATAAACAAGGGTTGACAATGACAAGTCAAGTCAAGTACAAGTTGAGTAGGGTCTCGCCTACTCGTAATCGTTTTTTTTTATGAAAAAAATTAATTTAAAAAAGAATAATAATGAAAGACTCATAGAGGTATTACAAAAAATATTGTACAATACACGTCCGTTAGGGCCTTTAAATATATAAAAACGTAATGATGGAATAAAAATGTACGCAAATTGCAAAAATCAAAATAACAAATTTTGCAATTTGAAACTACATACAAAAATTTTATCATTCCACAAGTTTTTTTAATTTTTTGTAAATTTTATTACTAGTACTAACAATATTTTACTGGCTATCGACCTACGGTCTTTCCGTCTAGAGAAATTTTATTATGTCATTTTCTGATGAAACTTCGCCGGATAATCAAAACGTAATAAGAAAACTAACGAAGGACAGAAAACGTATGGAAATTGCAGAAAATTTAATAATATTAAATATAATTACAAAGTAGATGAAAATATTATAAGTATACCAGAAGTATAACAGAAATGTTCTGAAAATTAAAGAAGTGATTTTCCAATAAATCTTTAGTAATTAATAAAAACGTAATAACAAAAGCTCTCATTAACTATTAGAAAATTACTTCTATTATCAGATATCTATTTTTTAAAATTTATTTTATCTATTGAAATTATCAGATAATTTGAAAACTTCTGCTATAACAAAAGGTTTCATAGACTTTCTATTTGCAAAATGGGATGTTTTTACAAAATTTTGCAAATTATACACATTTTTTGATTTTATTGTTACGCATTTAATAAGTACTGAAGATTTATCAAAAAAAAACTTTAGATTTTTTTTTTTTTTGAGTTAGTTGAATATATGAATTGAACAAATAATATTTTGGTTGATGACTTTTGTTTATATAAATAAGGGTGAACAATGACAACGTCTCGACTACTCGTAATCGTTTTTTTATTAAAATAGGTTAATATATAAAATTTTAATAAATATATTTAAAAAATAATAATAATGAAAGAATCATAGAGGCATTACAAAAAATATTGTACAATACACGTCCGTTAGAGCCTTTAAACAAATAAAAACGTAATGATGGAATAAAAATGTACGCAAATTGCAAGAATCAAACAACAAATTTTGCAATTTGAAAGGACAAAAATTTCCATTCGCTCCACGAGCTCGTCTCACAAACATCTGGCTTGGCCGTAAAGACTAACCTAACGGACTTCTACTGTAAACTACTATTACTACTATAGTTACTATTACTGCTATAGTTTGAAACGATTTTAAACGAATGGAATCAATATGCAAATTCAAGCAAATGACCGCTCTTCAGGAATATACAGGGTGCTCACTAAATTGCGCAACTTTTTTTCTAATTTTACCGCCTTTGTAACTTTTACGGTTTCCGAGATCTCCATGTTGTTGACCCCTATATTGGACACCCTGTATTTACGTTGCTATAGTGATTTGACGGCCGCTCTTTACGGCTTGGCGGCTCTTTAAGGACTATCGTTACGTAGTAACAAACAATCTTCAAAACAACCTTTTACAACTAGATATCACTACACCTACATTTATTTTACTAATAGTTTTGTTCATATCTTTGCCGTCTTTCAACAATTTCTCCAGCGTCTGGATTACGAATATCACCCAAAAACATCACTGTTTTCTGTCCCACCATTTCACTGCCAATATTGCATCTTTGCTCAGTCTCCACTATTGATTCTCCTCTATTCATATTTTTTATCAAAATCTGAATTACATGCAGGAGGAATTCCGTTTCTTCCTTATCTTGCTGTTCTATAAGTTAGTATTTTGTTTTGTTCCATATCTTTGCCGTCTTTCAACAATTTCTCCAGCTTCTGGATTACGAAAATTACCCAAAAATATCACTGTTTTCTGACCCACCATTTCACTGCCAATATTCCATCTTTGCTCAATTTCCACTATTGATTCTCCTCTACTCATATTTTTTATCAAAATCCGAAGCACATGAAGGGGGAATTCTTTTTTTCCCTTATCTTGCTGTTCTATAAGTTAGTATATAATCCTTTGCCAAATCAAAGTTTATCTAGTTCAAGATCAAGTTCATATAGGTCTAGTTCAGTAAGTTTATGGTACTAAACATAGTTATCGAGATAAGGTTGGTAATTTTTTCCTACTAGATCTGTAGGTAAGTCCTTAACCATTCCAGCCTCTACATTTTTGTCAGAAATATTATTCACCTTCTCAGTATTTATTTGATACTGTAAAACTAAACCTTGAAACTAAACGCATCTTATATACTCTTTCTTTCACCAGATTTATAGGCATATATTGCCATATGCCACTCCTCTCTTTGAATCGTATCATCGATTCGTCAACCGAGTAATATTGAGCTGGCTTATTAAATTTTTGATAAGTTTTTGACAATTCTTCTAGCAGTGGTCTTATGTTGTATAATTTATCATAGTTGGACTTGCCCCTTAGCTCTAACGAATGTTCATTGAGTAAGCAGAAGATGAGTAAGCATCCAACTAGATTTATCTCTAGACGTTATAGAAGAAATAAAGCTATCTCTCAGTTCTGGTTTGGTTAACCCGAAATCTTTGTAACTTGGAAATTTTTCCTACCCATCAAAATATTTATGGCTAAAAAACAAAAAGAGAACATACTATTATAATGTTTACTATTATTTGTCATGATTTTTGTTTTTGTTAGTTATTTTTGTTCCAAGGCCTACGCTATTCTTAATAAATTAATTATTTTTGTTACCTAATTTTTAAACTCAGTTAACTTAGAAACGGGGAGAAGAAATTTCGTTTCGACAAAAATAACGGTTTTCTTGGTAACATAACTTTACATTTTGGAGGTTTTGGCCACTTTTTCGACCAGGACGACTACAAGTGGTATAAATTGAAGACTCTGCTACAGCAAGGGGAGAAGTCCGTTTTCAACCAATTGGGTTATGGCCGGTTTTATTGCTTCGCCGTTTGTTGCAACAACGGGACACAACTTTTGTATTTCGTATTATCATATATAATATAACGAGTGGAATCATGACTATCGGTAATCGCGTGAGTTGGGACACGAAACATTTTGTCAAATATTAATTCCACGAGTCTGAAAGACGAGTGGAATTATTTGACAATATGTTGAGTGCATCAACCAATGCGATTATCAATAGTCACGATTTCAAGAGTTTTAATAATCAGATTATATCACGAATTTTGTCTAATTGTGACATTTTAGTTGAGAGCATAGCACACCAGATGTGCAGAGTACAAACATTGCTGTTTTCTGTCCCATCATTTCACTGCCAATATTCCATCTTTGCTCATTCTCCACTATTGATTCTGCTCTATTCATATTTTTTTATCAAAATCTGAATCACATGAAGGAGAAGTTCCTTTTCTTCCTTATCTCACGTCTCAAGTGTGATTATCACTTATTAGTCAATTCGAGTTCTGATTATCAGCTATTTGGCGGTCGTTAGGATAGGGAAGAAACGCATTATGAGTGATATAATCGAATAAATCAACGGTATAAAAAAATTATTATCTTTAATAATACAGAACTGAAACGTTTTTGTGTTCATTGCCTTAAGTTAACATTTTGGACTTGTCCTCTTGTTGCAGCGGAATTTTAAACTGTGAAATATTAACGTGCACGTTTTTGCAGTAACGAACTCTACTTTGTTGAGCGCACCGATTTTGTCGACGGTCGTAAAAGCTCCGGTCGTCATTTCAAAGGCGAACACGTTTCCCACTGGCACGATAATTTTCGCCAACAACATCCCCGTGATGCAGCCCCAAGCCCTAATGAACCCCCCAATAATCCTAAACGCACAGCCCAGCAACACCCTCATCGTGGTGAACGGGCAAAAACTAAAACCTACCACGAAGAACGCAAAAACCGCAGCGTCAACACCGACAAAACCTGCGAATGCTCCCACGAAAACCCTACAACCTGTGCGGCCTAAACGCAGCATTACTTGCACCACGCACATCAATAAAGTCCCTATTCCTGCGTCTCGCTATGCTAATAATTATATACTTGTATCGGCCGCACCGCAAACCAAGGAAGTTAAAATGAAACGTCGCAAGGTTAAAAAGGCTGGGGTTAGTGTGGAGAAGGTGAGCAAGGTGAAGCGTAAAATTGAAGACGATGGTGTTGCTGCTGATGCCAAAAAAGCGAAAATTGCTGTGGACGCGAAGAAAGGCGAAAACGAAGGCGGGGATGAAGTTAAGAAAGCTTCCGATTATTCCATCGACGCAATATGCAAGGAGAAAGCAGTGGAGGATGACGGTAGTGCGAAGCTTGATAAACCTGTTGAGAGCGAACCGATGACTGCGAAGACTGCGGAGAAGGAGGATGTCGTGGTTGATAAAATTATAGCGCCAGTTGCGAAAGCCATAGAAATATCAGCTATAACCGAGACGTTGGGCCACTCGGAGTTATCCAACGATATATTCGCCTCGCTTCAGGTACCCACTGGTGGTCAAAATCCGGAGTCGACGTCTCCGACGGCCGCGTTTTTGAACGCCTTCCCGCTGGTCTCTTCGTTTACCGGGGTTAAAGTTGCCGAGGTCATCGAGGATGAGACGTCGGACAGCAGGCATGGTACCCCCACGCTGCTGCAGATTGGTACGATGGACGCCACGAAGACCACGCAGACGCCCTCGGAAAACCTAATGCCCAGCCTGTTGAACCTGGACAGCTTCTCGTTCTTCTCCACCAAGGAGATCTGCAACAACCTTTACAACGCCTTCGAGTCCGTCGTCACAAGCGCGGCGACGCCTATAACCACGACGGTCAAGATGGTTAAGGACATCAACGTGATCACCAAGACGGCTAAGATTTTGTACGATAATGCTGTGTCGGAAACTGAATGCATGAAACCTTGCCAGGAGGTGGCCAAAATCACCACCACGGCTTCGTTGCTAGCAACAAGCGTTCCTCCCGTGCAACAGAAAACCGATAAGATCGTATATTCAGCCAACAACGCGGTTGCGAACACGTACGCGCCGACGTTTTATAGTAACAGCCAGATCATCAACACGTCGGTCACGCAGGTTTCCGTGGACATATCCAATTACACTGTTGATAACAAGAAGCCCAGCGAGAAGGCGGCATGCAGCCGGTATACCTCGTACAACATGCCTGAGTACAACACGTTCAACCCGTTTACAGACACGCCGAAATCGGCGGTTACCTGTACGTACAACGCGACGAAGACGTACACGCAGACGTACACGAACAACGCGAGCTGTAACTATAATTACCAGCCGGAGTTCAACAGCAACTACGCGATGAAGCCCATCGGGAAGGGCGAGAAGTACTACAACACGAACTATGAGAACTACGACAACGTGAACCAGTACAACTATTACAACCCGCCGGGGCTTAAGTCCAATAAGGTTAAGACGAACGCCGAGGGTACGCCGAGGCCGCCTGTGAACTGGATGACGGCGCCGGACCTGAAGCAGCAGAACTCCGATTTCGTGGTGCCCACGTTCGTGAAGGACGCGGAGTTCGCGCCTATCTACACGCAGAACAACTTCACCACCAACTCGCAGACGACGTACTTCAACACCCCCACGTACTCTACGACGGACTTCCATAACACGTTCGATGGGAAGAAGCTGGACGCGCAGTTCAACAACGCGTTCCAGCGCAACGACGTGGAGGAGAACCAGTTCACCTGGTCGCCGACGAAGCTGCCCCAGCTGCTGGACGCGTCCCACGGTTTCGTCGCCACCACGCTGCCGACCCTCGTCGGGGATTTGGCTCTGGGTAACACCCAGTACGTGGACAAGAACAAGATGAAGAAGGAGCGCAGGAACAACCAGAACTTCGACGCTGGCACGAACTTCCTCTCCGTCAGCCAGCTCGTTGACCACAGCAAACCGGAAAGCGCCGCCGCAAGAATCACAGCCCGGAGGAACAGCGGTGGACGCTCGAAACCCGTCGCCTCCAAAACCAACAAAAGGGTGGTCAAGCCGGACAAGGAAACAATTATGAGCCCCAATTACAGCAAGACCAACGAGAAGATTAAAAACATCCCCGCGAACGTCTTCAACGAATCAGCTGAATGGATGGAAGCACCTAAGCGCATCAAGAACCCTCCCAGCAGTTACTCGGCCGAAGCTTTAATCGGCCATCCACCGCAGAGCAACTTAATCAACAAGCAGCGCACTCAGCAGCAGACCTACTCAAAATCCCTATCCGTCTCATCATTCCTGCCGGATAACTTAATAACGTACTTCCCGCCCGTGGACATACAGCAGGACAACAACTTCGCCCAGCAGAACCAGAACTACCAGAACAACGCGTTCACGCACAGCTTCCCCGCGTCCATGCAGAACAACACGTACTCGGGCACGTTCATCCCCAACCCAACAACAACCTATTTACCCGCGTCCAACTTCATCCCCGACATCACCGACTACGCCCCGATGATCCCGGACAACATCTTCTCGCACGCCAACCCCAAGGTGGCCGACAAGCAGTTCGCCAAGGCCCAGCCCAAGCCGCCGCCCATGAAGCAGATCTTCAACGCGACGACGCCGAAGAAGTCCAAGAAGAAGCCTGCCAATGAGGCCGCGCCCGGTTTCGTCGACTTCGGCTTCCTCTCGATGCCGGGGGCGGTCAACTCGCCGATCCTGCCGGACGACTTCCACGCGCACTCCAACTTCCTGCCGCCGCCCCCGAACCCGAACCAGCTGTACCCCTGCAAGAACCCGCTGTACGCGAAGCAGGGCGGCGAGCTGGGGCCCTCGCTGCTGCCGCTGCCGCCGCCGGTCTCGAGGTCCAACATGCAGCACGCCGAGGTCTCCCCGTTGAACGCCGTCGGCGCCGGCACTTCCCTCACCAACTTCAACCTCAGCACCATATTTCCAGAAATTAACAAGGTTAGTCAGGTCAGCAAAATTGTGCCCCAAACTTTTTGGGGTTTATGTTTCTCATCTGTCATTACAATATTTACAAATTTTGTGATGACGGTTGTCCTGCGTGGGGGAGCATCCTGCTACAGCCGAGGGAGTGATCACCAAGGTCCTGGATCGGCCCATTTCTTTCACGGATATTTGAACTCAAAATCTGGGATTTCCTTAATTTGCAGTTGAAGCGCCCATTCTATCGATTTCGGGATCATAAGAATGCCTATGTCCGGCTTGAACTTCTTCTTCTTTTGGTGCATTTATCCATTAATGGATGTTTACGACAATTTGGTGCATTTCTCGACGGTTTCTGGGGATAAAAACCAAACTACCGATAGTATTTAGTCCAGTACATTGCCTTATGTTTCTTAGCCACGACATCTTCTTCCTTCCTATTCTTCGTTTTCCTTCAATCAAGCCTTCTATGATGAGTTGAAGGATATCATACTTCTGCTTTCCCTTGATATGTCCTAGGTATGCAACTTTTCTTCTTTTTATTGTGGTCAAAAGTTCGCGATTTTTACCTACTCGCCGCAGCACCTCTTCATTGGTAATTCGTGCTGTCCAAGGGATCTTCAGTATTCTTCGGTAAAGCCACATTTCGAAGAGGCCTTGAACAGATTTGTCAAAATGTAGTAATCTGCGGAAAATACAATTTCCAAATCATTCCTATAATTCAGGCAATTCCCAGACTTGCACAATTGACACTAAACAAACGATCCAACATATATATATATATATATATATATATATATATATATATATATATATATATATATATATGTTTCATGTACATGTTTCTATAGGGGATATCGGTAACTAGAAGAGGTAGAGAAAATCGGATGGCGTATCCTCGATCTCTTATTTCAAGACAAACTCAATGGTGAAAATAAAAATGGGCTATCGTCTTTTGTTTTCTAGTTATGGCCAAAAACTCGTTATTTTACATTTTCGATTTTCATCAATACTTTATTTAATTATCATTTTATTAAGATAAGACTTGCATGGCACTTTTTTACGGGGAATTAATGAGTTTTACAGAATTTTTATATCTTCGTTAGTAAACAAGATACACTACAAAGTTGTATTTTTTAAAATAGAAGTAATAGTTGGATGTGACCTTAATAAATAGGTTATTTTTTTCTCTTTTCAATGATGTATTACATGTGGATGTTATATACATGTTGCATTTTTGTTGAAATGTATTAAATGAGATGGTACGATTTATGGATTTAGGGCCGTAAACCCTGTATAAATCCATTGTGTTAATTGAAGTAGCGACACTAGTCGATTTAATTGGTAGAGGGCTTATCTACATTGCTGAAATTGCAAATTTTTCATTTAGAAAGTCTGAAAATTTTGAAAAACACAAGAAGTTTTCCAATTTTCGGGAGATTTTATGAAGTTATTTTCATTAAATTGTAAGTCTCGGTGGTTACCCCTTGGTGAAACATATTTGAATTGGATTGGATTGAATTGGAAACATGGTTCAGTTTCACTGATTTTTATAAATTTCTCTACAATTGTAGTTATAGAGTTAGAGTTATACAAAAACAAAACCACTTTTTGTATCTCAACCAAGTGTATTATTTTTCGTTTAATTGAAGTCATTTTCTATTGAATTTTTAACTGTTAATGAAAGGGTAATAACAAAATTAAAACAAAAATATGCACATTGCGAAAATTTTATGAACATATAAAATTTTGCGATTTGGAAGTCTATAATTTTTTTATTATTCCTGAAGTTTTCCGATTTTCTATATATTTCACTAGGTAATTTTTTAATAAATCTTCAACGTTAATGAAAACTTAATAACATAACTAAAGAATGGCAGAAAATGTCGGCAAATCACAGAAAATTTAATGATATGTAATACCGAGTGGCCCAAAAGTAGGTACAGTTTGGTATACAGTTATTTATATATTTATGTATTTATATATTTATACAACAATAATTTTATTACAGGTTTAATTACATATTTAATCCCGAAGGTGCTCAAAATGTCCACCTTCCCATGTGTATACCTACTGTATACCTGTATACACCTGTACACTGTATACCTGTATACCTACTTTTGGGCCACCCGGTATTAAATATTACAATTATTATTATTTTATGAATTACATTATGAAAATATTGTAAGCATACCGCGATTTCAACTTTCTGAAAATTTAATGAATTAATTTTTTAATGTATCTTCAACAGTTATTAAAAACGTAATATTAAAATTTTAAAATGCCAAAAATTTTACACAAATTGTAAAAATGTTAATCAAGTCATCAAATTTTGTAATATACAAGTCTGAAAATTTTATTTTTCCAGAAGTTTTGCCAATTTTCTGGAATATTGTATAAGTAACTTTCCAATAAATCTTTAATTATTAAATAAAGCTTTTGTTATTACGTTTTTATTCACTATTGAAGGTCTATTATAATATAACTTGATGAAACCTTAAAAGAAATTTTGCAATTTCGAAGTCTGAAAATTTTATTATTCCATCAGGTTTCCGATTTTCTGGATATTTCATTAAGTAATTTTCTAATAAATCTTCAACTTTAATGAAATCGTAATAACATAACTAAAGAATGACCGAAAATATATTCAAATTGCAGAACATTGAATGATGCGTGATATTAAATTTTACAATTATTATTCTTATGAATCACACTTCGAAAATATTGTAAGTATACCGAGATTTCAACTTTCTGAAAATTTAATATATTAATTTTTTAATGTATCTTCAACAGTTATTAAACACGAAATATCAAAATTTAAAAAAGGCAAAAATTTTACACAAGAGTCAAAAAAATAAGTCATCAAATTATGTAATCTGAATGTCTATGAAAATTTTATTATTTCAGAAGTTTTAATAATAAAGAATATTTTTTTTTATAGATTAATTATAATTTTATATTAGAATAAGAAAGAAGAAAAAGTTTTGGAAATTTTCTGGAGAATTGATTAAGTAATTTTGTAATAAATCTTCAACAGGTAATGAAAAGTAATAACAAAACTAAAAAATGGCTGAAAATGTATGCAAATCGCAGAAAATTTAATAATGATATTAGATGTTGCAATTACAAAGTCTATGGTAATGTGAGTATACGAGAAATTTCTCATTTTTCTGAAATTTTAATGAAGTAATTTTTTAATAAATCTTTAATTATTAAATAAAGCTTTCGTTATTACGTTTTTATTCACTATTGAAGGTTTATTACAATATAACTTGATAAAATCTTCAAGCAATTGGAAATTGGAAAAACTTGTCTATAACAAAAAAAAACGACTTTCTATTTACAAAATTTGATATTTTTATATAATTTGAGAGTTGGTTAATTTTTTTGCAAAATTCCCAATTAAATTCTCAAGTTGGCAACTTATAACAAAAATCATGGATATAATTTTTGGAAAGTAATTAATTCGACACAATTAAAAATTACTAGGAATATCTTTTTTGCATAATTTTGCACATATTTTGTTTATTATTGCGAAAACACGTATCTATTTTTGAAAATTTCCTTTGTGAATATGTCGGTTGAAATTTTTCAGTAATTTACGACAGCCAGTTTAAAAAAAATCAATTTTATTGGCCATTTTGTTTAAATTTCTGAAAGATTTTAGTGTATTTATTTCAATATTTTGATATTATTTTTCAATGAACTATGATGAGCTTTAATGAAGTTACACAAGATTTCATAAAGATTTTAGAAATCGGTGATGATAGAATCGGTTGTGGACATCATGGACGAAACTTATACAACTCTTATTGCTTATTTTTTTATAGAGTACGAAATCTATAAAAACAAAGTTTCAGACTATCTTTACAGCATATCTGCAAAAGTCAATAAAACACTATATCTTGATATTTTTTAACATTATTAAGTAAAATATTGTGTTGAGACCTATAAGACTGGTTGATTTTTTGAAAAATTCCCAATTAAAGGCGTTCACTACTAATAAAAAAATATATAGACAATTTTTGAATGTTTTTAAAGAAAATAACTCTACAATTAAAGAAAAACAACCTTATCGCCAATTTTTGAAAAATTCATAAAAATGTTACATATTACGAAAATTCCACAAAATTGTATTACTTCATTTTATAAAAGAGCACGAAATCTATAAAAGTTTCAGGCTATTCATTACAACAAATCTGCACTTAATAGAAAACTAAAACTTCATTTCTTGATATTTTTGAATAACATTATTATTATTTTATTAACACTGGAGGCTTTTACTTCTTGATACATTATGTATAAATAAATAATGCAATTTTTTACTTTGTAGGTATCACCGTTTATTTTAATAAAGTTACAAAGTACAATGAAGTACTTTATTATTATTATGTAAAATATTGTCTTAGAATCTTAAACTCATCGTAAAGACTAGTTCATATTTTGAAAAATTTCCAGTTAAAGATATTGACAATTTGTAAAAAGAAAATTAGAACTTAAAAAGACAATGTTTGAAAAGTTCTCAAACAATAACTGGACAATTAAAACAAGGATCCCTCGGTATTTTTTTTTTTAATATTACGAAGTATTAGTTCGAGAATTTTTGGAAAATTCCCAAGAAATAATTCAACACATAAATCACTGGGAATATCTCAACGATTTTTTAAAATTCTCACGGAAATAATTCGGCCCTAAAATCACTGAGAATATCTCAAGAATTTTTGAAAAACAATCAAGAAAATAATTCGATACAAAAATCACTGGGAATAACTCAAGAATGTTTGAAAAATGTGCACATCTTGCTAATTACTGCAATTACACTATTTTTGAACAAAATGCATTGGTAACGTCTTTTTACTTTCGATTTTTAAGTAATTTACATCACTCATCAGTTTTTAAAATTTCATATTATGTAACTTCATTGATTATTTATTTAAAATTGGTGAACGTTTTTAGTATATTATTTGAATATTTTGATATTATTATTAAGTTTTCTGCAATTTCAATATCATTTTCTGGTCTTTCACGGTTTGACAATGCTTTCATAAACCTGTATTGAAATTGTAGGCTTTCTAACTTTTTTGATATTTTGATTGTATATTTTAGAAGCTTTCATAAAACTTTATGGCAATTGATCAAATCTTTTTGTACAACGTATAGACTGATCATATATTTTATTATTGTAGATCATTTACTGCAATATTCATATATTTATTTTGGTATTTTATATACGTATTTACGTATTTACGTATACGTATTTTGTTTAATTTAGTTTCATTGTACCTTTGTTACGTTTTGCCAGACTCAATGGCATATTTCAGAATTTCAATAAACATTTCTGAAACTTTTAATATGTTTTAAGTTGTAACTTGTGATGTTTTTAATAACTATTCCGTAATTTGAATGCATGTTCTGCAATTTTTTGATATTTTCTACGATATTTTCAATAAATTTTCCGCTATTCATATAAATTTTCTGCAATTTGAATATTTGAATTTTGAATTTTCCCGACATAACATTTTATAATATGTTTTGCATACATTTTTTTAAGTGTGTTAAGTTTGGGGGGGCTCAATTAGAGTAGTGTTTCTCAATATTTTTTTTTTACTCGTTGTCCTCTTCGAAATAATACTTGTCACCGTTTACTTACATTGCGTACATTTCTAAACTCTAAAAAAGTTATTTTATTGTGTACGAATTACAAACAAAATGTATTGACCCGGCGCCTCCACCATTTATAGATAACCAAAATTAATTAATAATATTTTCTCTGGAGAATTTTGCGGCCTATTCAGAAATTGTCTTGGGCCCCCAAAGTTGCATTTTTATTGGGGGCCCTAAGAAATACGTTATGGAATAATATAAATTATATTTTAAAGAAAATTAATTATAACTGAATTAGGGTATGAGAGATACTAGACTATCGAATTCCTGAAAGATCTTGATAATCATCTAAACTAGTTACATTATTTTTCCATTAACATCTCAATTTGTTTATTGGGTGCACTTATTGTTAAAATAATGATACAACATTAATATTGCAGTCAACCTCTGAAATGTATCTTGAGACGTCCAAAAACAAAGATTACAGTCTCCAAAGGAGTTACCTTCCGGGGTCCAGCCAGGTACTGATTATTGAAGCAATCGATTGGGTTTTTAACCGTTTCAGTTTCAGATCCCCACCTTCTCGAAGGCTCCCATTTACAGCTCAATCACCACACAATCATTTACCAACAGTTGAGTTGTGCATATCCTGTGTAGGATAATATTTTGTACCTGAATTGTAAGTAATATTTATTAGTAAATCCATATGTTTATAAATAAATACAAATACGTTTATAATTATTGTCTGCGACGATGTTTAACAATATTTTCTTTGTGTGGTTCACTTGGTATTTGTGAATTATAAGGTACTGCAATGCGATTATTAACATCTAGTAGATGGAAATTGAAAGAATTTAAACAAGTGAGTTTATGTGCCTCTAATTATTACTGTGTTTACAAGTAGTACTCGTTAATAATTTCTTACTTTGCCGACAGGATTCTATCTGTAGTTTTATTTTTAGCTGAATCCGCATTAGTTATCCCTCTTTTCTGCATAGTACTCGTTAATAATTTCTTCTTTTGCCGACAGGATTCTGTCTGTAGTTTTATTTTTGCTGAATCCGCATTAGTTATCCCTCTTTTCTGCATGCACCTTACCCATTATTCAGCTTTTTTTACCCATGTTAAATAAATTATATCAGTTACAAATAATTTATTTAATTAGTACATTATTGTTCATTTTATAACTGTGCCAAGTTCTATTTGGCACATAATGAAATACACTTAAACAATTAAAAACAAATAAGAGTAGGGGCAGTACTCTTCGACATCGCTTAACAATAATCAATCTTATTTCTCGATTCACAAACTTAAAAAACCGCTCATTTCATGCATCGCTCCGAGAAGGTCCTCGGCTCGTACTTGGTGTACTCCCGCGTGTCCGACAGGATGCACTCGTTGTCCCTCACGCAGTACTCAATCAGGTACGCGTTGATCCCGATGGAGAGGCCCAGCGCGAAGCCGTACAGGAACAGGATCTGCGTGATCGCCTTCTCCGGGCCCTTCACGAACGACAGGATCCCTCCGATGCCGAAGAACATGACGAAGAGTGCCGGATAAAACATGCGCAGCGTGTAGTAAAGCACGTACTCGTGCACTACGGCTGACACGAGGAACACGGTCAGCTTGGGCACGAACTTGTTGCCCGGCGTCAGCAGGTCGTGGGTGTCCTTGTAGATGTAGACGTACAACCACTCGTGCACTATCATGTTCCATTTTCTGTAGTAGACTTCGAAGGTCGTCGAGTTCCACCAGTCCTGAAAATTTAAACGGCAATTAATTTTTGTATTAATTGTAATTATAATTATAAGAGGCGGAAAGACCCCATGGGGTCGATAGCCCAATAAAGATTGTTTTTATATATGATAATAATTGATGAAGAATTGAAGTGATTTTTGTATTTATTACAATGATAATGATGATAATGATAATGATGATAATGATAATGATAATTCCTACTACTCCTCCTACAATATCAGTATATAAAAATGTAATTATCAGTAATTACATATATGTAGCAATTATAATTACTAGAAAAAAGAAACATAATATAATTATTATTAAGGCACAATTGGTGTCAGTTTCACAAAATATTTAATGTTGTACTGCAACAATTGTTAGAAGTTTCATTATGTATCAGCCTCATCAATCCAATAATTATAATTACTATAATAATTAACCTAACCTAACCTAACAAGGTATAAGGGGTTAATGATTATATAATAATACACCTGCACCTGCATGTAATAAAATAATATTTTATAGTCGGTAATTTCGATTTAAAAACGAATTAATTGATTGCCACTAACACGTGGCAAGTCTGCATATTTTATTAGTAATTGTTTATGGTATATACTCTATAACTCTATAACTATACTCTATTCTCTGGACTATACTCTATAACTCTACTGAAAAATCGATCTGTATTAATTCAATATAAAAACAATTTCATCCACTACAATTTAATACCCAAGCAATAATAATGGCATGTTTCTGCTGTTATGGCTAATTATCATCGCCAAGCCAAGGAATTATTTAATCATATTCAATACAAAAACAATTTCATCCACCACAATTTAGTAACATATCAAATCAGAACTGAAAGTTCATGACATGAAACCATTTTTTCAACTACTAAGGGAATTATAATGAAAACAATTGAAGAAAATGAGTACTCTGAACTAGTCTAACTGCAAGCAAGAACAATGGTTTATTTCTGCTGCTATGACTAATTATCGTCGCCAAGCCAAGAAACAATTTACCTCATCTGGGAGTTTTGCTGCATCCAAGAATTAGCCAATAAATACAAATATGTGGCTTAGCAATTACCAGTACTATTTCTATGTTTAATGCATTGAAATGCAAAACATTTCAATCATTAACAAGATATCAACATTTATGTTGCTTTCCAATAAAATCTCAATTATATATTATCTATTAGTTCAACTAATCCAATCTTTTATTCACGATCCGTATTATGGTGAATGTCCAGGAAAAACTACATGTTTATGGGAGTACAAATGCACTCCCAATTAAATTTCAATTTTATACTATCTATTAGTGCAACTAATCCAATATCTTTTATTCACGATCCATGTGATGGTGAATTTCATCATTCATTTTATTCATTTCAATCATTAACGACATATCAACATTTATGTTGCTTTCCAATTAAATCTCAATTTTATACTATCTATTAGTTCAACTAATCTAATATCTTTTATTCACGATCCATGTGATGGTGAATGTCCGGGAAAACTACATGTTTATGTGAGTACAAGTGCACTTGCAAGGACAGTGCATCAGTGCTTTGGCTTATTCATTATCCAAGAATGTACATATAAATACAGACTGATAAGTTATGCCGGCTTCTTTGTAATTGCTTTGCTTTGTCCATTCATTAGGTTGATATTTGTTGGAAATTGTTAACGCGACCTTATTTTGATTGCAATCCCCTTTTCATTTTATTGTTCTTGGAAATTTCCACGAGAATAATCGTGCAATAAAAATCAATACTGCAATCGACTTTTTAAGTTTAATTGGAATCTCCTTAAAATGATTTAAAACATATTTCTGAGAGCATGAAAATGTTACACATAAAACGACCTAATCTATAGCAATTAAGATAAAGAGAAACAAAAAATCTCTATTATAACGAAAAGAAAGTATTTGATTTTTTTATTATGTTATATAAAAACGATCTAATTGATAGTAAATTTAAAAATACGATTAAAGTTATCTTTAATTTTGATCAGTACATTTTTTTATTTTTCCAGAAAATGTAGGCATTAAAATGGAAAAACTTCTAAAAATGCCAATTTAATAAAAATAAAAATGTTGAAGAATTGAAAATTGGAAAATTAAAAATTGAAAAAAGACGGAAAAGCCGATTGCCAGTAAAAGATTGTTACTACCACTGAAAATTATACAAGCTTCAATGAAAGTATTAAAAAAAATCCACGAATTATAAAATTGTACAATTTTCCATAAAATTTGTGCCAATTTACATTGAAATTCGTACAAGTTTACATGTAATTTTCACAAATTTTACAGTTTCAACGAACATTTTACAACTCGCTATCCCTCGTGTGGAAATTTAGAAGTATATTTTCCTACGAAAAACCTAAATTTAAGTCACGATTCCCAGATAATAAAATAAAAAGACCAAATTTATAGCAATTAAGATAAAGGGAAACGAAAACATTTTTTTTAAATTATATTGTATAAAAACGATCTAATTGATAGTAAATTTAAAAATACGATTAAAGTTATCTTTAATTTTGATTAGTATATTTTTCATTTTTCCAGAAAATGTAGGCATTAAAATCCAATTACTTATAAAAATGCCAATTCATTAAAAAGAAAAATGTTGAAGAATTGAAAATTAAAAAGCTAAAAATTGAAAAAAGGCGGAAAGGTTGATCGCCAGTTAAAGATTATTACTACTACTGAAAATTATACAAGTTTCAATGAACATATTAAAAAAATCCACGAATCCTGAATTTGGCAAAAAATCCACGAAATATAAAATTGTATAATTTCCCATCAAATTTGTGCCAAATTACATTGAAATTCGAACTAGTTTTCATGTAATTTTCACAGACTTTCCAGTTTCAATGAACATTTTACAACTCGCTATTGGCTCGTGTGGAAATTTAGAAGTATACTTTCCTACGTAAAACCTAAATTTAAATTAAAAATTGAAAAAAGACGGAAAAGCCGATAGCCACTAAAATATTGTTACTACTACTGAAAATTGTACAATTTTCAATGAAATTGTTAAAAAAAATCCATGAATTATGAAATTTGTTAAAAAATTCACGAATTATGAAATTGTACAATTTCCCATATTTGTGTGGCAATTTACATTGAAATTCGTACAAGTTTACATGTAATTTTCACAAATTTTACAGTTTCAACGAACATTTTACAACTCGCTATCCCTCGTGTGGAAATTTAGAAGTATATTTTCCTACGAAAAACCTAAATTTAAATCACGATTCCCAGATAATAAAATAAAACGACCAAATTTATAGCAATTAAGATAAAGGGAAACAAAAGATTACAACGAAAACATTTTTTTTTTAAATTATATTGTATAAAAACGATCTAATTGATAGTAAATTTAAAAATACTATTAAAGTTATCTTTAATTTTGATCAGTACATTTTTCATTTTTCCAGAAAATGTAGGCATTAAAATGTAAAAACTTCTAAAAATGCCAGTTCAATAAAAAGAAAAATGTTAAAAATTAAAAAGTTAAAAATTGAACAAAGGCGGAAAGGTCGATCGGCAGTAAAATAATGTTATTACTACTGAAAATTATACAAGCTTCAATGAACGTATTAAAAAAAATCCACGAATTATGAAATATGTAAAAAAAATCCACGAATTATAAAATTGTACAATTTTCCATAAAATTTGTGACAATTTCCATTGAAATTCGAACTAGTTTTCATGTAATTTTCACAGACTTTCCAGTTTCAATGAATATTTTACAACTCGCTATTGGCTCGTGTGGAAATTTAGAAGTATACTTTCCTACGTAAAACCTGAATTTAAATCACGATTCCCAGATAATAAAATAAAACGACCTAATTTATAGCAGTTAAGTAAAGTGAAACAAAAGATTACAACAATTTATTTTTTTGTTAATTATATTGTATAAAAACGATCTAATTGATAGTAAATTTAAAAATGCTAATAAAGTTATCTTTAATTTTGATTCGTATATTTTTCATTTTTCCAGAAAATGTAAGCATTAAAATCTAAAAACTTCCAAAAATGCCAATTCATTAAGAATCAAAATGTTGAAGAATTGAAAATTGAAAAATTAATAATAGAAAAAAGGCGGAAAGGTCGATAGCCAGTAAAAGATTATTACTACTACTGAAAATTATACAAGTTTCAATGAAATTGTTAAAAAAAATCCACGAATTATGAAATTTGTCAAAAAATTCACGAATTATGAAATTGTACAATTTTCCATAAAATTTGTGCCAATTTACATTGAAATTCGAACAAGTTTGCATGTAATTTTCACAAATTTTCCACTTTCAATGAACATTTTACAACTCGCTATTGGCTCGTGTGGAAATTTAGAAATATATTTTCCTACGTAAAACCTAAATTTAAATCATGATTCCCCCAGATGAGCCCCAAGTTTCCACGAAATGTATTAAATTTTTCATAAAATAATGCTATTTTTCACAAAATGTCTGAAATTTTCCATCAAATGTATACTCATTTATACTCCTCAGAGTCTTTTCCGTAAAATGATTACAATTTTCCACGAATTATAAAAGTTTCCATGAAAGCAGTAACAGCAGTAATTTAAAAATGCGATTAAAGTTATCTTTAATTTTTATTAGTATATTTTTCATTTTTCCAGAAAATGTAGGGTAGGCATTAAAATCCAAATTCATTGAAAAGAAAAATGTTGAAAAATTACAATTGAAAAATTAAAAATTGAAAAAAGGCGGAAAGGTCAATGCCAGTAAAAGATTGTCACTATTACTGAAAATTATACAAGTTTCAATGAGTTTATTAAAATAAAAAAATCCACGAATTATGAAATTTGTAAAAATAGCACTAATTATGAAATTGTACAATTTTCCATAAAATTTGTGCTAATTTACATTGAAATTCGAACAAGTTCATGTCATTTTCACAAATTTTCCAGTTTCAATGAACATTTTACAAGTCGCTATTGACTCGTGTGGAAATTTCGAAATATATTTTCCTACTTAAAACCTAAATTTAATTCACGATTCCCCCAGATGAGCCGCAAGTTTCCACGAAATGTATTCAATTTTTCATAAAATTGTGCAATTTTTCACAAAATGTGCGTAATTTTCCATCAAATTTATACTCATTTATACTCCTTAGAGTCTTTTCCGTAAAGTGATTACAATTTTCTACGAATTATAAAAGTTTCCATGAAATTGTACAATTTTCAAGAAATTGTATGAAATTATGTGAAGCACTTTTAAACAATTAATTTCATATAATTTGATTATGAATTTTCAACAAATAATTGAGATTTTTTTGAAAATTAATTAACAATAATAAGAAGTATGTATTTCGGTTAATACAATAATACTACAATAATAACAATAATAAAGATAATAATAAGAAGTGATAACAGAGAGACATTTCTAGAAAATTCAAAATTTACATGATATATTTCGTCAAGAAATGGTAATTTGTTTAGAAAGTTACAAATTTAGTACATATTTCGTAGTAAATTAATAACTAACATTCTTTTTCCACTTGTAATTTTCTGAAATTTTCAAAATTTTGGATCATATTTTATCAAGAAATGGTATTTTGTTAGAAAATAAAAAATTTAGTACTTATTTCGCAGTAAATTAATAACCAACATTTTTTCCATTTAATTTATATTTTTCTGAAATTTTCAAAAATTGTATCATATTTTATTAAGAACTGGTATTTTTTAGAAAATTAAAAATTTAGTACTAATTTCGTAGTAAATTAATAATCAACATTTTTTTATCCAATAAATTTGTAATTTCCTTGCAATTTCGGTACAAATTTATTGTGCTATTTAAATTATGTACAAAATTCTAAAGATCCATCCCATCTTGATGATGATTACATGAACAAACCAAGATATTTTATTTGTATTAATATGCTCTCAAATTTCAAATTTCAAACGACAATAATTGCAATAAAATGCAGCTTTCAACAAATAACAGCCACATCAATTAACTTCTGTTATTGCATCGACGCTGATGATACTATTGATTTAAATATTGGGATCATTCATCATCATCATCATCTAATTTTATTTTATCATTTACCTGGTAGAACTGTCGATCAGCAAATCTTGTGATCTCCGAGAAAGCATTCATCCACGCGTGTAGGAACAAGTAGAACGTTAAAATCATCAAGCAAAAGCTGGGCAGTGTGTTCTTCATCATGAACCACACAATGTCGTATTTGGTGTACTCTGAGGTGCGGAAATTTTCGCATGTTGGCATGAAGTAGTGTTCAAATGTGAACGCGATCAATAGAATCACGCTAAATACTTCTAGGAAGTAATAAATCACCAATGTCCAGTTGGTTTTCTCAGTCCTAAAAGCATTAAAAATCAATCGATATTACCATAATTTATTTGTACAACTTCTGATAAGACCGAAATCTTCTGATAAGACTAAAAGTTTTATATTTATAAACTATATTTATTAGGCTATCGACCCCATATGGGGTCTTTCCACCTGAAAGTTTTATAATGCCAGTAAAGCACAATTTTTATCTTTTCACAAATAACAATATTTTTTGTTAAATGTATGTTTGTGTGTAAAAGGAAAATTGTGCTTTACTTTAATTCTAAAAAGATCGTTTCGACTTAATTGTTTTAGCTGCTAATATCAGTTTTTATACTACTAACGTAGTATCTAGGTCAGACTAAAAATGTTTATTAATCTTAAGATTAGATGCATTCTTACTTAATATTAGAAAAAAAATATCAGTTTTAATCTTTTCAAGTCTTTAATTTTACGGTTTTAAAAGTTTAAAAATATTCAAAGAGTTTATGAAGTAAATAAAACCAAGAACCTTAATTTTGATTTCCTTATTTTCATTTGTTTAACTTTTTAAAAGTTTTTTTAGTTTGTTTAATTCTAATATCAAGTTTAATTATTTAGAGATGATTAAAACTGGTTACTTAATTATCACAAATATAAGATGTTTGAGTACTGAAAACAATGAATTTTTTATGGAATAAATACCTTGGATAGTTTTCCCTGTATACCAACGTTGGGTAGAACAGGAACAACACGTACTGTTTGAATGTTGGCAGCTCCGGACTTGATCCGACTTTCCCCTTGAAGTTGACGACTTTTGCAGCATTGTACCTTACAAATGCATGCGCTTTCATGAGTAATCTAATCTGTGGATGAAATCAGTTTTATTTTGGATTTGTAGTTTAGGTTCTACAGTTTAGGTTCAAAATATACGAAAGGTTGAATTTGGTCAGGTTAGTTTTATATACCCACGATGTACTTAGCATTATGCAGCACATATTTGAAAAAAAATGATGACAAAAATTTGAATGCAGAAACGTGTAAAAAAATATTATTTAAACACAATATATGCATTACATGAAAATTTCTGGTATTTCATATTTGAAGCAACATTTTTTATAGAAACTCGTGCACATTTTTACTTGGACCAAAATTTTCAATTTTTTGATTTTATACATATACTGTGAGTCTGTGAGTTAAAAATATGTATAACATAGAATTTAGAGAAAACACTGAAAATTACTGGTATTTATATTTGAAGCAAATTTTTCATATAAACTCGTGCACATTTTTATTTTATTTTGTTGGTGAATTAATTTGATTTTATGAATATTTTATGCATATGTTCTTACCTGGGATAATTAATAACATATGAACATCATTTTTACTTTACAATTTTTCAACTTACCGTTTCAAGTAAAATGATAAAGCTTCCTGCGAAAGACGCATTATTTTTCCACACAAAATCACCAGCGAATTTCAAGGACTTCCAGTAGTAAAAACACAAACACAGAATCCCAAAACTACTCCATGCCTTTCTCAAATAATCTAGAAAATAATGGTGCTATTATGTAATGCGATGACATGAAATAATAATAGATAATTATAATTATAAATATAGAGGAGACAATAATGATATTCATGATAACAACAGTAATAAAGATAACAATCAGACGTAATAACAGAGATACATTTGTAAGTTATTAAAATTTCTATGATATTTCGTCAGGAAATGGAGATTTTTTTGAAAATTAATTAACAAATGAAGTATGTCTGTTAATACAAGAATACTAGAATAGTAGCAATAATAAAGATAATAATAAGAAGTAATAACACAGATATTTATAGAAAATTCAAAATTTGCATGGTATATTTTGTCAAGAAATTGTATTTTTTTTTAGAAAGTTACATATTTACTCTTATTTCGTAGTAAATTAATAACCAACATTTTTTTCATTTAATTTGTAATATTCTGAAATTTTCAAAATATGAATCTCATTTTGTAAATAATTGGTATTTTTTAGAAAATTTAGATCAAATCAAATTATAATTTGAATATTAATAATATTCCGAAACTTTCAAAATTTGTATCATATTTTGTCAAGAAATGGTATTTGTTTAGAATATTAAAAATTTAGTACTTATTCCGTAGTAAATTAATAATCAACATTTTTAATCCGTAAATTTGTAATTTTCTTGCAATTTCTATACAAAATATTATTGTGCTATTTATTATTATGTACAGAATTCTAAAGATCCATCCCATCTTGATGATGATTACATGAACAAGCCAAGATATTATATTTGTTTTAACATGCTCTCAAATTACAAATTTCAAACGAAATCATTGCAATAAAATGTTATAATTTATAATTTAATGTTTCAAATGAGTAAAATTTTACATTAAAATTTGTAAAGTATACACAACTAAAATACTGTACATATGGAGGATACAAAAGTTTCATATTTGTTTGAAAATTTTTGTGAAAATTCTCTGGAATTTTCTAATTTACATTTTTCAATTATTCTTAATTACAAATAATTACAATTTTTTTACAACATTTTTTTCTTCAATTAATTGTAATTTTCTGCAATTTTCAAAATTTGTATCATATTTTGTCAACAAAATAGTACTTATTTCGAAATTTACGAAAATGAAACCAATAAAATAAAAATTATAATTCCATGTATCAAAGAGTAAAATTTTAAATTAAAATTAGGGCAGGTATAACTTAAAATATGGGGGATACAAAAGTTTCATTGTTGTATGAATTTTTTTTGGAAAAAATCTCTAGAATTTTCTACAATTATTCCCAAGAAATGGTGATTTAAAAAAAGTTAAATTTAGTACATTTTTCGTGCTAAATTTAAAATAACCAACATTATTTTTTAATAGATTTGTAATATTCTTACAATTTCTATACAAAATTAATACGCTATTTATTATGTACAAAATTCTAATAATCCATCCCATCTTGATGACCATTACATGAACAACCCAAGATATTATATTTTTTTAACATACTTTCAATTAAATATTTCAAACAACAATCAATGTAATAAAATGGTAAAATTTATAATCTCGTGTATCAAATGAATACAAATTTAAATTTATGCCACTATTCAGAAATAAAATACTATACACATGGGGGATACAAATAAATATTGTATTTGTATGACACACATATTTGTATGAAAATTTTCCTGAAAAATCTTCGGAATTTTCTACAAAACCATTTCAATTGATGCTAGAAAGCAAATGTGATTTACTTCTCGATGCAATTGTGTAAATTGTATTTGTTTATCGATTTTCTTTTTCTATGAGGAAGATGGGAAAATGACAAAATTTCCAACTGTAATAGATGATTATGTCATGTTATTTATTTTCCATGTAACAGGCAATTTTACAAGTAGTTTGTTCAAGTTCAAAGAGAAATGCATTCAATTTTTCATAAAATGTATGCAATTTTTAACAACATTTGTACAATATGTATAGTTTTCCTTGAAATTCGTGCAATTTGCTATGAAATGTATACAAGTTTTCATGAAATTTCTCCATTTTGAATTTTTTTTACTACATAAACAAAACTGCGTTTCCAAAATTGCATGTTTTTCATTTCAACAAGCTTCCATGAAATGTATTCAATTTTTCATAACTGCATGCAATTTTTAACAAAATTTGCTCAATTTGTATAGTTTTCATTGAAATTCGTGCAATTTTTCGCAATTTGTATAGTTTTCCTTGAAATTCGTGCATTTTTTTATGAAATTTTCCAATTTTCCAAGTAGTTTGTTCAAGTTCAAAGAGAAATGCATTCAATTTTTCATAAAATGTATGCAATTTTTAACAACATTTGTACAATATGTATAGTTTTCCTGGAAATTCGTGCAATTTTCTATGAAATTTCATGATATTTTCAAATTTTTCCATGAAGTTTATATCAGTTTCTATGATATTTTTTTACAATTTGCTGTATTAAATGTCTGCAATGATATATTTTTAATGTGATAAGCAATTTTTTAAGAATTTGTGTAGTCTTCCTTGAAATTGGTGCAATTTTCTATGAAATGTATATAAGTTTTCATGAAATTTTCATATTTTCCATGAACATTGTAGCAGTTTCAATGAAATTTTCACATTTTCCATGAAAATTATAGCAGTTTCAACGAAATTTTTACAATTTGCAATAAATTCTACATTCATCCATAAAATATGTGCAATGATATATTTTTAATGTGATAAGCAATTTTCTTAGAATGTGTATAGTTTTGCTTAAAATTCATGCAATTTTCTACGAAATGTATACAAGTTTTCATGAAGTTTTTCCATTTACAAATTTCTTTTACTACATAAGCCCCAAATTTCAAAACAAAATCACGTTTCCGAAATTCAAAATTAACATTTTTTTTTTCATTCTTTCATGAAATTTTTACATTTTTCAATGAATCTGCATTCATCCATTAAATGTGTGCATCGATATATTTTTAATGTGATAAACATTTTTTAAGAATTTGTACAGTTTTCCTTGAAATTCGTTCAATTTTCATTATAGTAAATGTATATTATAGTAAATTCAGTATAGAAATGTATACAAGTTTTCGTGAAATTATCAGTTTTTACATGAAATTTGTAGCAGTTACAATGAAATTTTTACAATTTATAATAAATTCTGCATACATCCATGAAATGTGGATGATATATTTTTAATGTGATAAGCAACTTTCGTTCTTTCAAGTTTCCTTGAAATGTATTTCAATATTTTTCATAAAATTTATGCTGTTTTTAACATAATTTGGTCAATTTTTCATGAACTTTGTGCAATTTTCCCCAAGATTTGTGTTTTTTTAACAATGTGTGTTTGTTACAATGTGTACAAATGTTTATCTTGAAATTTGTATTCGTTTCCGTAGAGTTTTTTTTTCAATTTTCCGTGAAAATTTCAATGAAATTGTTAGAATTTCCCACGAATTACGAAATGTTCTATTAAATTGTGCAATTTTTCATAAAATTTGTATTGGTTTTCATTGAAATTCACTAGTTTTATCAAATTGTGCAATTTTTCATAAAATTAGTGTCAATTTTCATTTAAATTCATACTAGTTTACAAGGAATATTTGTGTGATAATTTTATTGAAAATTCTCTGGAATTTTCTACAAAACAGTTTCAAATGAAAAGCTGCAAAATAGCAAATTTGTTTTACACGTCAATGTAATTGTGTAAGTTGTATTTGTTTGCTGATTTTATTTTTCTAAGAGGAAGATGGGAAAAAAAATCCAACTGTAATAGATGATTATGTGATATGATATATTTTCCATATGATATTAAATTTTTCAAGTAGTTTATCCAAGTTTCCATGACATGTATTCACTTTTTCATGAACTGAATGCAATTTTTAACAAACTTTGCGCAATTTGTATAGTTTTCCTTGAAATTCGTGCAATTTTTAATAAATTTTTCGCAATTTGTCATTTCTTGGCGACGATAATTAGCCATAGCAGCAGCAGCAATAAACAAATATTTATATTAAATAAACAAGTTAATAATATCCCTTTATATATATTTATGTAGTACTCACTGGTAGTGTTTTAATTTAAATATTATATTATTTGATAATATATTATTTATTTTTCTTCTTTTTCTTCCCTGACTAGTTTCGATTCATAATATAATAATATAATCTTTTAATTAAAACACTACCAGTGAGTACTACAAAAATAAATATATAAAAATAAATAAATATATATAAATAAATATATAAAGTAAAGGATATAAACATTAACTGGCATAAAAATGAATAATACAAAAATTAGAAAACTATACAAAAAGAAAAGAAAAGATTGTAAATAATACAAAAATTAATAATAATACGTATGATTTACAACTTTTGGTACTCACAGTTTTGCCGAATTTCATCGTACACATAGGCCCAAAGACAATGAGCGTTGACCACAAACAAGTTTACAAAAGATATGCACATCCATCCGTAAATTACTGTGTGTAATGAAGAAAAATTCTTTATCACAAGCCCTACGCCGAAAGATAGGCTGAAATATTAATGAAAATACATAACAGTAATAATATATGTGCAAAAGAATAGTAAACATTGTAAATTTCGACGATATTTTCTACTACTGGCTTGAAAACAAGTTTCATAATTAACAAGTTATTAATTTAGAGTTGACTCTAAACTAAAGTTAATTTTAACCATTTTAGGTGTGGTTACAAAGTCAGTTTCATCATTAATTTTATGCTGACTTTAAATATTTATAAGAAATGCAATAATAATAATATATGTGCAAAAACAAAATAGAAAATATTGTAAATATGGAAGATATTTTCTAATACAGGCTTAAAAGCAAGATTCATAGTTAACTATTTAGTTGGAGCTGAGTTTGAGAATGAATAACTCATAAATTGAGTTATTCATTAAGAGTTGACTCTAAAATAAAGTTTGTTTTGGTCATTTTAGCTGTGGTTACAAAGTCAGTTTTATTATTAATTTTATGCCCACTTAAAATTAAACTTCACTTTAACGTGGGCCTATACTTACGTTCCTCTGTAGATATACATATAAGCAATACAGTTTATTACTAAGGTCATGAACACGGCCAGGCCGATGTGATATATGTTCTTCAGGTGAGGCAACTTGAACATGTCTGTGAGTAAAGACTCACGCGCCACAAATGTCTTCTCTTTTAATGGGGATAATTGGGCATTTGGTCTGAAATGTAAATAAAACATCAAAAAGATTCATCATCATCATCATGTGGCACTATTACAACCCTCTGTGGGTCTTGGCCTCCTGAAGAGGGCCTCCAAATCTCCACCGAAGAGATTATGGATGAAAAAAAAATCAATTAATAATAACAATATTAAATTGTAATTATTAAAGTTGTCGATTAAAAAAAACACCTAACGTAAAGTTAAATTAAACCACTCACTTCTTATTATTGTTTGTTTCGTTCGCACGCTTCCCATTCTGCTTGGCGTTCTTCGTACGCCCAGCAGCGGCGCCATTCGTTTCGGCACGGTTCATCTTCAGTACTTTCCGTCGCACCACACACTGGCGCACATGAGGCAAAGATTCTAGCCGCCTTTCTGAGATGTGAGCGCCGTTTAAAGATTCCACTCGATGGATTACGACCCTGACGGACTCGTACAGCTGTACGACAGTATTGATACGAATTGTACGAGATAGCCTCCGAATCGAAGCATTTATCGCCCGATTTCGATTTGGGTCTGGTTTTTATCTGATCTTTTGTACCGCCGGACGCTCAAGCAGGTTCCAGATAAGAGATTATTTGTTGTGAAGTTTGTTGATCGTGAATTTATTTGGTTTTAAACGGTTCGTCGTTATCTGGGAATTATATTCCTGATTGCATTGTTTCATAACTTATCACAAAAGTTATGATTGTAATTACACTTACAATTAGAAAGTTACACACAAAAATATTTGTTGTTATAGTCTGCTTTTAACGAAAAAAAAAAAAAAAAAAAAATATAATTCTCAGTAATTGTGCGTTTAAAAATAGTAAGTGCAATAAGTAAGCTCGGAAGAAGTACTTCGGTCGATAGCCTTTGATCAGGCAGGAAAAATATACTATATTTAGATGTAAATCATAAAATGTATACCTGATAAGAAAGTGATATATAATGTATACCACTTATAAGTATATAATTAAGTATAATCTCTCTCGGTCATGTGTTACAAATCTAAAGGTTACTGCAAGATGCACAATAAAATATGAACCAATATATAAAAAAAAATCTTGAGAATTGATATAAGCATATTAGTAAATCGTCTGCACATTTCCAATTTTCATAGAATTTCGTAATTATTTTATTGTATTTCTCATGTGTGATAATAAATCATGAATCTATGAACAAAAAAATCTCTAAAAAATTTTTTAATGAATTTCGTTATTAACAAGTATTAATAATTGTTGCACATTTCAAAATATGAATGAAAATATATTAATATGAATGTATTTATCAAATATCTCAGACGTATACAAATTTTCAGCGAATTTCGCAAATCTATTTTCTGTTACTGCAAGTATTAATAATTTTTGATCGTATTGAAAAAGTTCATGCATCTGTTAATCAAAAATCACAGACCTTTACAGGCCATTAACAAAGTTTCAGTTCATTTCGAGATTTTTTTTTTCTTTTAATTGATACTTGAAAGTTTGTGAATCAATTAGTCAAAAGTCTCAATAGTGTTTGGAAAATTTTGAGAATTAATATAATATAATTATTTAGAAATTATTTGATGGATAAAAATCATTTACATTGATATACATAGTGTCCAGAAACTCTTCTGCCTAACGCAAATCCGCCTAACTTGTTTTCGCCATTTTGGCCACCTTTTGACGAGTAAGTCAAAAGAAAGCCTGTGATTCTTTTGACTTACTTGTAAAAATTCAATGAAATAAATTTAAACAATTATAATTAAGAGCCAAATTAAAGAGTTTTCGCGTTTTTAAGTTCCATTTTCCAGTTATAAAATAAAATTCACAATATTTTCAACTCATTTTTCATTTAAATAACATTCATGCTATTTTGAACATGAAATGTTCATATTTTTAATTTTCTACAAACATTCAAACCAACAATGTATTCAATATTTTTTTTACAAAATTACATAAAAAAATGTGGAAATTTCATGAAAACTTTGTATAACTTTCAATATTAATTGGGACAAATTCTATTCAAAATTGTGTAATTTCGTGAAAATTTCATAATTCGTGGAGAATTGTAAACATTTTATGAAAACTTGAACACATTTCATGGAAACTTCCTTGATAGTATTTAAAAAGTTCATGAATCAAAAATCACAGACCTTTACATATTTATAAAGTTTCAGTTCATTTCGAGAATTGATTTTTCTTTGCCTCTGAAGAAGAATTCCTCTGATTCTTTTGACTTACTTGTCAAAATTCAATCAAATAAATTAAAACATTTATTATTAAGAGCCAAATCTATTTCCAGTTATGAAAAAAAAATCACAATATTTTCAACTCATTTTTCATCTAAATAACACTCATGCTATTCGAAATGTTCATATTTTTAATTTTCTACAAACATTCAAACCCACAATATATTAAAGATTTTTTTACAAAATTACATCAAAAAATATGAAGATTTCATGGAAACTTGTATAACTTTCAATATTAATTGGCACGAATTCTATTCAAAATTGTGTAATTTCGTGAAAATTTCTTAGTTCGTGGAAAATTGTAAACATTTAATAAAAATTTGAACACATTTCATGGAAACTTCTAGAAAAATTGCCTGTCACATGGAATATACATATAATTGTACATATTTAATGAAAAATTGCAGAATTAATTGGAAATTGTAAAAAAAAAACATTGAAACTTGCATAAAATTCATAAAAAAATGTAACAAAATAATGGTATGTTGGAATTTAGGTGTTTTTGTTTTGAAATACAGAAATCATCGAATTTCGTAATTATTTTATTGGATATCCCATTTATGACGATAAATCATGAACCTATTAACAAAAAAATCTAAGACCTTTACTTATTTACCAATTTTCTCTGAATTTCGTTATTAACAAGTATTAATAATTGTTGCATATTTACAAATATTAAGAGAATTTTGTATTTAAATGAATATATTTATCAAATATCTCAGACGTTTACAAATTTGCAAATTTTCGGCGAATTTCGCGAATATATTTTTCTGTTACTGCAAATATAAATAATTTTTGATAGTATTTAAAAAGTTCATGAATGAAAAATCACAGACCTTTCAAAGGGTTGGGTTCCATTGTGACTTTTTTTATCTCTCATACGAATATTCCAAATTCGAACTTTGGGAAGTTCTGTAGCATTAATGGTGTATTCTACCTGAGATCCACAAATACGAAATATGTAAATTTTTGATTTTTTTTCAGAAATGAAAAGGTTCAAAGGGGGGACCATTGTGTCTTTTTTTTATCTCTCATACGAATATTCCAAATTCGAACTTTGGGAAGTTCTGTAGCATTAATAGTGTATTCTATCTGAGATCCATGTAGCCACGAATAATTAGCATACAAATACTAAATATGTAAAATTTGAATTTTTTTCAGAAATGAAAAAGTTCAAAGGGGGGACCATTGTGTCTTTTTTTATCTCTCATACGAATATTCCAAATTCGAACTTTGGGAAGTTCTGTAGCATTAATAGTGTATTCTACCTGAGATCCATGTAGCCACGAATAATTATTGCCTCCGAAGAAGAAAGCCTCCGATTCTTTTGACTTACTTGTCAAAATTCGAAAATGTAAAAAAAACATTGAAACTGGCATAAAATTCATAGTAAAATGTAACAAAATAATGGAATTTTGGAATTTAGGTGTTTTTGTTTTGAAATATAGAAATCATCGAATTTCGTGATTATTTTATTGGATATTGGATAATATATTTGATATATTATCTATGATGATAGATCATGAATCTATTAACAACAAAATCTCAGACCTTTACTTATTTACAAATTTTCATTGTTTTCATTTTCAAATTGTTGCATATTTACAAATATTAAGAGAATTTCATGATTAAATGAATATATTTATCAAATATCTCAGACCTTTACAAATTTGCAAATTTTCAGTGAATTTCGCGATTATATGTTTCTGTTACTGCAAATATTAATCATTTTTGATAGTATTTAAAAAGTTCATGAATCTGTTAATCAAAAATCACAGATCTTTACATATTTATAAAGTTTCAGTTCATTTCGAGAATTTAGTTGTCATGTTCTGTACAAATTAATACTTTTTCAAAACTGTTATTCAAATATCACAGACCTTTACAGGCCATTTATAAAGTTTCAGTTCATTTCGAGAATTTATTTTTCTTTTTCTGTACAAGTTGATACTTTTTCATAGGATTGAAAAAGTTTCTGAATCTATTAGTCAAAAGTCTCAATAGTGTTTGCAAAGTTTTGAGAAATAATATTTACTATAAATTATGTTATGGATAAAAATACTGTACATTGATATACAGGGTGTCCACTCTGCTGCCAAACGCAAATCCCATATACTAGACGTCATTTTATGTCGATTTAACCTAAATTACCTTAATCCAATAATGCTTCCCAAGGGATCTAGAGCTCTTTGATAAATACAATGATTAAGCCGCTAATGGAATTTACTGACAATTACAAATGTCAAATTATTTTGATTTCAAAAAATGATTGTTATTTGTGTTATCTTAGAAAGGTAAAATAAGTCTAATTCTTATTCAAAATGGTTAACTTTTCTATTGAATGTTTCCCTTATGAAGCATTTTTTATTAAGGTAATTTTGGTTAAATTGACATAAAATTACGTCTAGTATGTGGCATTTGTGTTTAGCAGGAGAGTTTCTGGACACCCTGTATATTTTCAATGAATTTCATGAATTTAATTTTATTATTGTATTATTATTTATGTACCTACTATCTACGTATGAACTATTTATCAATCATTTCAACATTTTACATATTTACAAATATTACAAATTATGTATTTTATAAAAATACATAACAAATACATATTTACTAATTTTCATATTTTTTTTACGTTTCTATTTTGAATAGTTTACTGTAACAGCTAATTCTGGGTTTAAAACGTAATAAGTGTGTTATTCATGTTTCATTATATTTCATATTATATGTGGTAAAGCAGTTGAAATTGTTCTTGCAAAATACTTTTTATGGAGTAAAATTATAGAGCATTTGCGGTGGATCTTTATGTAATGTAGGAAATGTATTATTAACCCACCAGATTTTTTGTAATAAATAATTCAAACTGACATTGTTGCTGAACAAATTGGTGCGGTTTGTTTTTATTGCTCTTTATTGCTCGACATGCACATTATGAAATTACATTTTTTAAATTTAATGTTTTGAAATTGAATTGCATTTAAATGCATTTGCATTAAATGAATTTAATGTTTTCAAAGCAAATTCAGATTTTGTTAATAATGTCATTAAATTTATAAGAATTTTATGAAATAGTTTTAAAATTTTCATCACATTGACAAAAAAACAACTGGCACTTTTCTACATTATTTTAAATAATTGTGATATTGTTATTATAGTTATTATTGTTATTATTATTATTATGACCATTATTATTATGATTATAAAGACCGCATGTTGATAGCCTATAAAACATTGTTACTACTACTGTTATTGATAATACGTTGATTGATTTTTTTAAACATTTTTATTGTTTTATTTTTAGTATTTTTAATAAACATATATTGAAAACACACATTTTTACCAGAAGATTTTATAGATTTTTTTTAACATTTTTATTATTTTGTGTTTCATGTTTTTTATAACATATATTGAAAACACACATTTTTACCAGAAGATTGTTGTTTTCTGCTATCATTTCATATCATTTCACGGTTTTTCACCTTATCATTTTTGTGTTTACCTTCAATTTTGTACTAAAGAAATCAAAGGCACAAATAAATTGAATTATTTCAATAATTTTATTTATTTTTAGTACTGTCTGGTAAATAATAAGATCTTTATATACCTTAGTGGTTTTTACTTTTGCATAACAAGTTTCGGCCATTTCGGCCATCTTCAAGCTTTCTTTTGACATGTCAAAATTCAATCAAATAAATTAAAACAATTTTTACAAAACTACTTAAAAAATGTGAAAATTTAATGAAAACTTGTATAACTTTTAATATAAATTGGCACGACTTCTATTAAAAAATGTATAATTTCGTGAAAATTTCATAATTCGTGAAAAGTTGTAACAAGTAAATGAAAATTTGAATACATTTCATGAAAACTTGTACGAGCTTCTTGGAAAATCGCCGATCACATGGAAAGTATATAATTGTGAATATTTAATGGAAAATTGCAGAATTAATTGCAAATTGTATAACATTAATTGTAACTGGCACAAACGTCATAGAAAAATGGAAAAAAATGGAAATTTGGGACTTAAGAAATGTTATTTTTGTTTTGAAATACAGGGTTTATATAGCAAAAGAAATATTATAACTTCCACGTGAAACAAAACGATGCAACAAATTTTATGAAATATTGTATAAATTTTATGAAAAATTTTAAATATAAATTTTATGGAAACTTGCACATATTTCTTGGGAAATTGCCAATCACATAGAAAATAAGTCATTGCACATTTAATATAATGAATTCATTGCAAATTGTAAAAAATTCAATAAAATGGGTATAAACTTCATGGAAAAATGGCCTTTTTTTGCAATTTTGGAATTTAGGAAACGTGATTCTGTTTTGAATGTTAGGGTATTATATAGTAATAGAAATTTCAAATTTTCCACGTGAGACAGAATCTTGCAATTCTTTTCCACTAAAAATTCAGACCCACAATGTTTTCAGCAAAATATTTACAAAATTTCACATTTTTTTAGTGAAATTTTGTAATTGCAATCTAAATTTTCACGGATTTTATTGAAAATTGTATTATTTCGTGGAAAGTTTCATAATTCGTGGAAAATTGTATACTTTTCACCCATAATTGTAAAATCTTCCCAGAAATGAGTATAAATTTCATAGAAAGTTGCACAAATTTCTACGAAAATTACGCAAATTTTATGAAATATTATATAAATTTTATGAAAAATTGAATATATTTCATAAAACTTGCACAAATTTCTCAAATTGCCAATCACATGGAAAATGGGTCATTTCACTTTTGCAATTTTGGAATTTAGGTAACGTGATTTTGTTTTGAAAATTTGGGTTTATATAGTAAAAAAAAATCGAAATTTCCACTGAGACAATAACTTGTAATTCTTTTCCATTAAAAATTGAGACGCACAATGTTTTCAACAAAATATTTATAAAATTTCACAATTTAAAACAAATTAAAATGTTGTAAATATTTTGTAATTGCAATGTAAATTGGCACGGATTGTATTCAAAATTGTATAATTTCTTGGAAAATTGTATAGGTTTCACCCATAATTGTAAAAACTTCACGCAAAAGAGTATAAATTTCATAGAAAATTGCACAAATTTCTACGAAAATTACGCAAATTTTATGAAATATTGTATATATTTTATGAAATATTGAATATATTTCATGGGAACTTGCACAAATTTCTTTGAAAATTGTCAATCACATGGCAAATAGGTCGTTGCACATATTTAATGAAAAATTTCAGAATTCATCTTTGCCGGTTAAATTTTTTATTGTAACTGGTATTAATTTAAACGAAAAATGTAAGAATTTAGAAATTTATAATGTTGGAAACTTAATTTTGTTTTTAATTTAAATCCTAAAATGTATTAAATTTTTTTTTTTAATTTCCGACTAGACTAGAGTCTAAATCTTGTCTTTTTCACTAAAAAATTATAACCAAAAATGTTTTCAACAAAATACTTACAAAATTATTCTGTCAATGAGTTTTTGTGTTGATATTTTGAACTATATATTTGTGCATTTGTCACTAATTTATTTTTGTATTGTATTTTATATTTTTTGTTCTCTGTATGTTTTGTATTTTGTTTTGACTCATCACATCTGTAAAATTACAGCAATGCGAATGAATAAATAATAATAGGACAATAGTCAGGAACATAGAAATATAATAAACTTAATACTTTTATATTTTATATATCTAAATTTATAATTGTGGATAAACTATGGGAAACATTTATGGAACACACATGAAGACATGGCACATGTTAACATCGATTAAAATTTGAAATTAAAGCTTCCTGCATAAAATACGACAACGTATTTTTTTTAGATTGACGATTATGTATTACGAGTGTTTCTTTTCGAAGTAACGTTTTGATAAATATTTAATACAAAAGTTCGT
Organism: Othius punctulatus; assembly: GCA_951805005.1. Taxonomy (NCBI): domain Eukaryota; kingdom Metazoa; phylum Arthropoda; class Insecta; order Coleoptera; family Staphylinidae; genus Othius; species Othius punctulatus. The sequence continues at coordinate 18,924,105 of OX638141.1, forward strand.
TAAGTGAATCAATTTGGAATTTTGGAATACAGAATAATGACACTTTGCCTTTTTAAATAATACATTTACAATTACATTCTGTAAGGATTTGTTTGGTATTTGAGTACGTCTCAAGTTGGTAACTCAGTACAGGATTTCTGTATAAGATCCTGTACTGGATTTCCAACGTGAGACAGATGCACTACATGATCTCTGTATAAGATCCTGTACTGCACTTCCAATGTGAGATAGATGCACTACAGGATCTCTGTATAAGGTCCTGTTCTGCATTTCCAACGTGAGACAGATGCACTACAGGATCTCTGTATAAGAACCTGTACTGCACTTCCAATGTGAGATAGATGCACTACAGGATCTCTGTATAAGGTCCTGTTCTGCATTTCCAACGTGAGACAGATGCACTACAGATAAGATCCTGTACTGCACTTACAATATGAGACAGATGTACTACAGATAATATCCTGTACTGCACTTACAATGTGAGACAGATGCACTACAGGATTTCTGTATATAATCCAGTACTGCACTTCCAATGTGAGACAGATGCACTACAGGATCTCTGTATAAGAACCTGTACTGCATTTCCATCGTGAGACAGATGCACTACAGGATTTCTGTATAAAATCCTGTACTGCACTTCCAATGTGAGACAGGTGCACTACAGGATCTCTGTATAAGAACCTGTACTGCATTTCCATCGTGAGACAGATGCACTACAGATAAGATCCTGTACTGCACTTACAATATGAAACAGATGCACTACAGATAGTATCCTGTACTGCACTTACAATGTGAGACAGATGCACTACAGGATTTCTGTATAAAATCCAGTACTGCACTTCCAATGTGAAATAGATGCACTACAGGATATCTGTATAAGGTCCTGTTCTGCATTTCCAACGTGAGACAGATGCACTACAGGATCTCTGTATAAGAACCTGTACTGCATTTCCATCGTAAGATAGATGCTCTACAGATAAGATCCTGTACTGCACTTACAATATGAGACAGATGCACTACAGATAATATCCTGTACTGCACTTACAATGTGAGACAGATGCACTACAGGATTTCTGTATAAAATCCTGTTCTGCATTTCCAACGTGAGACAGATGCACTGCAGATAAGATCCTGTATTGCACTTACAATGTGAGACAGATGCACTACAGGATTTCTGTATAAAATCCTGTACTGCACTTCCAATGTGACACAGGTGCACTACAGGATCTCTGTTTATGGAACCTGTACTGCATTTCCAACGTGAGACAGATGCACTACAGATAAGATCCTGTACTGCACTTACAATGTGAGACAGATGCACTACAGGATTTCTGTATAAAATCCTGTACTGCACTTCCAATGTGAGACAGATGCACTACAGGATTTCTGTATAAAATCCTGTACTGCACTTCCAATGTGAGACAGATGCACTACAGGATTTCTGTATAAGGACCTGTACTGCATTTCCAACATGAGACAGATGCTCTACAAGATCTCTGTATAAGATCCTGTACTGCACTTCAATGTGAAACAGATGCACTACAGGATCTCTGTATAAGATCCTGTACTGCATTTTCAACGTGAGACAAATGCACTTCAGGATCTTATACAGAGGCAGTTCCAGTTACAGTTTGTAGGTAGTTCGAGCTAAGCCATTTTTTTTTTAAATTAAATATTTCTTTTTTTTTAATCTAGTATAAAAATGAAATATTTCTACTTTTGTTCGCCTTGGGCAGTATTAGGCAGACCTCCACAAAAACCTTACTTTCAATGTTCGAATGAAACAGAAAATAGTTTTGAAAACCGGAGTATTTTCTCAATTTTTTTAGCATGCCCAGTATTAGCCAGACCCCTACAAACACCAGTCGTGCATTCATCTATCAAACGAAAGTCTTTTAGGTAGATGAAGGCATGACTAATAGAGTTAGTACAAAACGCATGAATATGTTCTAATCCTCAAAATTCAATCAAGATTTTTTTACAAATATTTTCTCTTCTCTGCACATAAAATATCTTCACAATTACACAACTAAATCCTAACAAATAGATTTTGTGTAATTTAGACATACAATTTTTTATTTTTGGAAAAAAAAACAATCTATTAGTTGGAAATTAAGTTCAAAACCTTATATTATGCAAATTTTGTGTTACTGAAATTCCAAACTGATTTAATAACTCGTTGCTGTCTATTCTGCTATTCGTGCTGCCATATGAAATTACACATTGCACAAAATTCAATGCTGGCATTTAGTATTCATTCATTATTGTGGCTTATACGTTTTATACAATTAAGTGGGACACATCTGGTGTATATGCAGGCAAATAACGAGGTACTGGCTGGACACCTCCGGATTCTTCGGCCCTTCTTTGCCGGATGTCCGAGTCCCCTGGCCAGGCCCTTTCAGGACCAGTTATTCGCTGGTACTTATCAACAACCAAAGAAATTGTTGTTGGGTCGTTTACGCCATTGGATTTGATCCTTCTCTGGGTAGCCACTGACTGCCTCATATTTTTTCGTTTCTGCAAAATCAAATTTTTGCAACCAATTGATATTATTTCATCTAATAGTTAATATTAACAACAATAATAAGACTTGTTCATGAGAATATGAAAGTTGCACATTTTTGCCACCAATTGATATTATTTCATCTAATAGTTATTATTAACAACAATAATAAAACATATTCATGACAATATGAAAGTTGCACATTTTTGCTACCAATTGATATTATTTCATCTAATAGTTATTATTCACAATAATAATAAGACTTGTTCGTGAACATATGAAAGTTGCACATTTTTGCCAACAATTCATATTATTTCATCTAATAGTTATTATTAACAACAATAATAAGACTTATTGATGACAATACGAAAGTTGCACATTTTTGCCACTAATTGATATTATTTCATCTAATAGTTATTATTAACAACAATAATAAGACTTATTCATGACAATATGAAAGTTGCTCATTTTTGCCACCAATTGATATTATTTTAACTAAAAGTTATTTTTAACAGCAATAATAAGACTTATTCATTTCAGTGTGTAAGTTACTCATTTTTGCCACCAATTGATATTATTTCAGCTAATAGTTATTATTAACAGCAATAATAAGACTTATTCGTATCAATATGAAAGTTACACAATTTTGCCACCAATTGATATATCTAATACTTATTAGTAATAGCAAAAATGTGACTTATTCATTTGAATTAAAAAAACGTGACACTTTTAGAAAGTAGAAACACATTTTTTGACACCAATTGATATTGTTTTACCTAATATTGATCATTATGAACATTTTTTTGGATATTGAATATGTTGGCACTTTTAGAAGGTAGAACCACATTTTTTGACACCAATTGACATTGTTTTACCTAATATTGATAATTATGAACATTTTTTTGGATATTGAATATGTTGGCACCTTTAGAAGGTAGAAACACATTTTTGCCACCAATTGATATTGTTTTATCTAATTTTGGACAATTTTTGAATGGAAAATTTTGTCACATTGCTTGCATACCTCGACTGCTCCCCTCCATTTATCTGCGGCGTGCCTTGCCAGTTCCATGCGTTTCTGCTTCTTGATTTGGTGCTTCTTGTAGGCCATTTCTATGACGATCAATCCGATTCCACCGACGATTCCTGCTGCCACCAGTATGAAAACTCCTGCCATGTTCTTCAGGCCGAGAGTGTTCGGTGTTTTCTCAAACTGCTCGCACTGCTGAATGTTCCCCTGCAATATCCACTTGTTATCCAGACTCTCCATAAATCCACCTAGAAGCAATACCCATAAATCCTACAAAGCGCACATTTGGAAACTAAATCCGGACGCACTGGACTGATGAGACCCATCAGGTCGATACTGTTCTCAAGTTGTCAAATATTAAAAATAATAAGCAATACAAATAATCAATCTAATGTATAATTGATAAGTGCATAGTTATTGGCGTTGTGCTAAAACTGCTCCTTCTATTTCGATATTAGAAGTCGTAGCATTTACGAAACTAGAGAAATCTTAAAAGTCCAGAAGAAAGTCTCAGAAAAAATGTATCCTATGGAACCCACAGGGAAGAAGGAAAAGAGACAGAGCCAGGAGAAACTGGAGAGAAAGAGTAGATTCCGAGATAAAGGAAAGAGACCTTCAGGAAGGAAACTGGGAACATCGAGAAGTTGTAGCATTTACGAAACTAGAGAAATCTTAAGAGTCCAGAAGAAAGGCCCCCAAAAAATTTATTACTATGGAACCCACAGGGAAGAAGGAGAAGAGGTAAACCCAGAAGAAGCCCGAAAGAAGGAATAGATTCCGAGATGAAGAATAGAGACCTTCAAGAAGGAAACTGGGAATATCGAGAAGTAGAGAAGTAGTAGCATAACGAAACTACAGAAATCTTAAAAGTCCAGAAGAAAGGCTCCCAAAAAATGCATTCCTGTGGAACCCACAGGGAAGAAGGAGAAGAGTCAAACCCAGAAGAAGCTGGAAAGAAGGATAGATTCCGAGATGAAGGATAGAGACCTTCAGGAAGGAAACTGGGAACATCGAGAAGTAGAGAAGTAGTAGCTTAACGAAACTACAGAAATCTTAAAAGTCCAGAAGAATGGCCCCAAAAATGTATTACTATGGAACCCACAGGGAAGAAGGAAAACAGACAGACCCAGGAGAAGCTGGAGAGATGGAATAGATTCCTAGATGAAGGATAGAGACCTTCAGGAAGAAAACTGGGAACATATATTTCATGCCAGATTTGTATTGCAGTATACCTGCAGATAATTCTTCTGCAAATTTGAGGAAGCTTCCGCATTAAATAAGTGAGAAAATCGAGACCAGTGGAGATTGAGAATCGCAAGATGGCGGAGAATGTTATAAACAGATTATATAATCTAATAAGAAATTTTAAACGAAACTACAGGAATCTTAAAAGTCCAGAAGAAAGGCTCCCAAAAAATGTATTCCTGTTGAACCCACAGGGAAGAAGGAGAATAGGCAAACCGAGAAGAAGCTAGAGAGAAGGAATAGATTCCGAGATGATCATGAGATGAGACCTTCAGGAAGGAAACTGGGAACATCTAGAAGTAGAGAAATAGTAGCATAACTAAACTACAAAAGTCTTAAAAGTCCAGAAGAAAGGCCCCCAAAAAATGTATTACCATGGAACCCACAGGGAAGAAGGAAAACAGATAGACCCAGGAGAAACTGGAGAGATGGAATAGATTCCGAGATGAAGGATAAAGATCTTCCCTGGGAACATATATTTCATGCCAGATTTGTATTACAGTATACCTGCAGATAATTCTTCTGCAAATTTGAGGAAGATTCCGCATTAAATAAGTGAGAAAATCGAGACCAGTGGAGATTGAGAATCGCAAGATGGCGAAGAATGTTATAAACCGATTATATAATCTAATAAGAAATCTTAAAAAAAATGGTCTAGAGATTTTCTAATTCTTATTTTAAGATGAGGATTTTTTTTTAAATTTAGTTAATTAGATTTCTTTGATAATATAATTAACTAGCACTTACTCTCATGAAAATCGAGTATGGCAAGAGTCACATCGTCTGACCACGGCGAGCCTTTTTGCAGTCCAATTCCGTATCCGGATCTTCCAAAGAGTTCCCCAGCAGTTACTAACTCGCAGTCCTGAGCAGCCTCAAACTCCAATCGAGAACTGTCCCAAATGAATGCCATTAACTTCCTGCAACAAAATCTGATTAATGTAGCAGGAATACAACAAACGTAATAATTTTTGAAATTCTAGAACAACAGAGAAATGAGTTTTTGATTATTCGTGGTTGGTTTTTACATGACTATAATAGCTGTAATGGCAGGAATATAGTAAGGACTATAATGGCAGGAATATAATATGTGTACGAATTTTCGAATTTCTAGAACAATAGAGAAATAGGAGTTTTTGAATATTCGTGGTAAATTTTTAGCAAGGCTCTAAAAATCTATTACGAATAATCAAAAAGTAATCATTTGCCTGATGGTGTAGAATTTCAAAAAAATCGTACATATATTGTATTCCTGCTATTTTTATCTTGATAATTTCAATATTGATTGTTTTAGGTTTTTATCGTATTTTTGGATGTATTCAATTAACTGGGTTTTTGCACATCTTTTTATATTGGCCAAAATATTTACAAAAATTTCTAAAAAAAAATGTATTGTTTTTACTAGAAAGTAGTTTTCTGCACTGTTCAAGCCATATTTCATTTTTTTCATATTTCAGAATTTATCGATCAACATTTTTTAATTTGTTAATGTAACAAAGGTTTGTTTCCGCTGCAATGGCCAAATACCATTTTTTTACAATTTTACCTTTATTTTTTACAAAATATTGTGAAATTTAAATTTTTATATTTAACAATTAATACGTTATGGATTTAGAAAATTGTACTTCCTTAATTATTCATTCACTAGCAGGAATATAATAAGTGCACGAATTTTCGAAGTTCTAAAACAATCGAGAAATCGGAGTTTTTGAATATTCGTGATAACTTTTAGCAAGGCTCTAAAAAGCTACTACGAATAATCAAAAAGTCATCATTTGCCTGATGGTGTGGAATTTCAAAAAAATCGTACATATATTGTATTCCTGCTATTTTTATCTTGATAATTTCAATATTGATTATTTTAGGTTTTTATTGTATATTTGGATGTATTCAATTAACTAGGTTTTTGCACATCTTTTTATATTTGCCAAAATATTTACCAAAATTTCTAAAAAAAAAAATGTATTGGTTTTACTAGAAAGTAGTTTTCTACACTGTTTTGCATGAAATGTTCAAGCCATATTTCATTTTTTTCATATTTCGAAATTTATCGATCAAGATTTTTTAATTTGTTAGTATAACGTTAACAAAGGCTTATTACCGCTGAAATGGCCAATTACCATTTTTTTAAATGAAATTTACAATTTTACCTTTATTTTTTACAACATTTTGTGAAACTTAAATTTTGAAATTTATCAATTAATAAGTTATGGATTTAGGAAATTGTACTTCCTTAATTATTCATTCACTAGCAGGAATATAATAAGTGCACGAATTTTAGAAGTTCTAAAACAATCGAGAAATAGGAATTTTTGAATATTCGTAGTAAATTTTTAGCAAGGCTCTAAAAATTTGCTTCGGATAATCAACAACTCCTCATTTGCCTGATGGTGTAGAATTTAAAAAAATCGAACATTTGTTGTATTCCTGCTATTTATATCCTGATAATTTCAGTATTGATTTTTTTTATGTTTTTGTTGTATTTTTGGAGGTATTCATTACCTGGGCATTCATTGCCTAGGTATTCACTAATTAGGTTTTTGCACACCTTTTTAAATGTGCCAAAATATTTATCAAAATTTCTAAAATAATATATTTAAACTGTTTTTACTAGAAGATAGTTTTCTACACGGTTTTCAATAAATAGAAATATGAATATTCAAGCAATATTTCATTTTTTTAATATTTTGGAATTTATCAATCAAGATCTTTTAATCTGTTAATTTAACAAAGACGCATTTCCACTGGAATGGCCAAATACCATTTTTTTAAAGAAAATTTACAATATTACCTTTATTTGTTACTAAATTTTCTGAAACCTAAATTTTGAAACTTAACAATTAATAAGTTTTGGATTTAGAAAATTGTACTTCCTTAATTATTCATTCACTAGCAGGAATATAATAAGTGTACGAATTTTCGAAGTTCTAGAACAATCGACAAATAGGAGTTTTTGAATATTCGTGGTAAATTTTTAGCAAGGCTTAAAAAATTGTCTACGAATAATCAAAAACGCAAGAATTTTGGAAATTCTAGAACAACAGAGAAATGAGTTTTTGATTATTCGTGGTTGGTTTTTACAAGACTATAATAGCTATAATGCTAGGAATATATTAAGGACTATAATGGCAGGAATATAATAAGTGTACGAATTTTCGAAGTTCTAGAACAATCGACAAATAGGAGTTTTTGAATATTCGTGGTAAATTTTTAGCAAGGCTTAAAAAATTTGCTACGAATAATCAAAAACGTAAGAATTTTTGAAATTCTAGAACAAGAGAGAAATGAGTTTTTGATTATTCGTGGTTGGTTTTTACAAGACTGTAATAGCTATAATGGCAGGAATATAGTAAGGACTAGAATGGCAGGAATATAATAAGTGTACGAATTTTCGAAGTTTTAGAACAATAGAGAAAAAGGAGTTTTTGAATATTTGGGGTAGGTTTTACAAGGCGCTAAAAATCTACAAATTATCTAAAACTCCTCATTTGCGTGATCGTGTAGAATTTAAAAAAATCGTACATTTATTGTATTCCTGCTATTTTTATCTTGATAATTTCAATATTATTTTTTTACGTTTTTGTTTTATTTTTAGATGTGTTCAATAAACTGGGTTTTTGCACATCTTTTTATATTTGCAAAATAATGATCACGATTTCTAAAAATAAATATTTAAATAGTTTTTACCAGAAGGTAGTTTTCTACACTAGTTTGAATGAATAGAAATATGAATATTCAAGCCAATTTTTTCATTGTTTTCTTTTTAATATTTCAGAATTTATCATCAAGATTTTTTTATTTTTATTTTTGTTGATGTAACAAAGGCCTATTTTCGTTGCAATGGTCAATTAGCATTTTACAATTACCTTTATTTTTTACAACATTTTGTGAATCTTAAAGTTTGAAATGTATCAGTTTATAAGTTATGGATTTAAAAAATTGTACTTCCTTAATTCTTCACTGTTTTTTTTTTAAATTTATTTATTTATATTTGCGAAGTTTTTCGATTCCCATTGGGATCATTTTCAGGCGTAAAAACTAGAATAATAATTGAATCATTACAGGTTTTATACTCCTAAATGAGGATCGAAATGTAAATAAATAAAAAATAAAACACCCAATGAAGAATTAAGGAAGTACAATTTTCTAAATCCAAACGACATAAATAAAACCTTAATATCAGAAACATAAGTGCAATTAATAAGTTAGTGTGTGTTTGGAACTATATCTTAGTGATGATATTAAATGTTGTTTGGAAGTTGACTGTTTAATGTTGCTCACGTTTAATATTTCCAACATTAAACCTGAGCAACAACAAACATTCAAGTTTGAAAAGATGTATTTATTTCCAAGTACAAAAGTGACTAAATAAATATACTGGGAATTATTTTGCTCAAGTTTAATGTTGGAAATAAGTTTGAAAAGATTTATTTATTTCCAAGTACAAAAGTGAATAAATAAATATAATGGCAATAATGTTGCTCAAGTTTAATGTTGGAAATAAGTTTGACAAGATTTATTTATTTCCAAGTACAAAAGTGAATAAATATATCCTTTCAAATTAATATCCAACATCAAACCTGAGAGTGTATCAACTTCCAAACAACATTTACAATTAAAAACATTAATAAATAGACATAAAAACTTAATTTTTAACCAAAACTAACCCTTTCTTAACATCTACAATGGCATCCTCTGCGGTTTCGTAGTTATTGGACTCCATAGTTCTGTACATGTTTGAGAGTTCGACTTGGCGTCTGAAGTACATATCCACAGCAGAACCTTTCACAGTTGCACAAGTCAGATTTTCCATTGTGTTTCTCAACTAAAATATAAATGTATCAAGAATTGCATTGGTAAATGAGTCGAAATGTATTACCCTGGCATCATTGATGCCGGTCAGTTTTGTTTTGGGTCTCTCCAAAACGAGGAAGGCAGCCAAATTGGCAGTGTACGAAGCCACAATTATCATGGCAAAACCAGCCCAGACCATCCCCAGTACTCTAGCAGAAAAACTTCTAGGTGTGCCTAAATATAATGATAGAAGTCAGTTTAAAAAAAATAAAAATAGGCAAGATAATTTCTGTACCTGAGAAGCAGAAGGATGTATATCCAATATGTGCAGAAATAAGGTAAAGGTGTGAAGGTGTTATTTTTTATACATTTTATATTAACATAAAATTTAATGCTAAAAGTAATAAAAAATAATTAAATTTACTTTATAATAGTTGGGAGGTGATTAAGAACTATCTACAATTCAGTAGATTGTATAAGCACCGAAAAACTCTGCTACCTTTTTGCCTTTCCTGAACATTATAGTTTTTGGACATACATCCTTCTGCTTCTCAGGTACAGATTTAGTACTGCAAATTTCTTATAAACGTGAGCTCTAATGCCCAAAACTGCCCAAAATTCACTACTGCAAATGTCTTATGACGGTGAGCTCTAATGCTCAAAACTGCCCAGAATTTACTGCTGCAAACTTCTTATAAAGGTGAGCTCTAATGCCCAAAACTGTCCAATATGTATTACTGCAAATTTCATATAAATATGAGCTCTAATGCCCAAAACTGCCCAAATTTTGCTACTGTAAATTTCTTATAAAGGTGAGCTCTAATGCCCAAAACTGCCCAAAATTTCCTACTGCAAATTTCTTATGTAAGTTTAATCGAGAACTGCCCAAATAAATTACGTTCCTGTAACACAATATAAGTAATGAAACTATTGCTAGCAGATATGCAATAACCCAGTATCAGTGATAATACCTCCTAACGAGATGATAGTAAAATGGTACTACATGTTTTAGATTCAATTTACGTTAGCTTTAATTAATTGATTTTACTTTATCATGGACGAGATGAAGGAGTTTACTTCTAAATAAGCCAAACATATGTTCATAATATTAAAATTTTAGGAAATAAAAATTTCATTTGATTTACCTATAACTGCCAAAATATAAAAAATCACTTGTAAATTCGGAAAAATTGATAATATTTATGTTTGCTAATCACTTGATGAAACATTGTTTATTATTATCACCTTATAATTCGAAAATCGAATATTTCTAAATTTCGCAGCTCTAAACTTAAAAATATTTCCAAATTTTCCAGAAATATTTTTAAATTTGTCACAAATTTTCTCAATTTTATTTCTCTTCTTAAATAAGAAGAGATATAAGATTACGATTTAAAAGATTCTTAAGAAATCTTAATATTCGGATTGTGATAATTCAGTCAAAATTTATGAAGATTCGTCCATGTCACAAATGCCACAAAATATTCATGATTTAAGGCAAATTTGAAAATATTTCTCCAACATTAGAAAGTGGAAGAAACATTTGGAAATATTCTTAAATTTGAAACTGTCAAATTTGGAAATGTACTGAAGTTTTTAATGTCAATTTTCTATAATTGGATTATAATTCTCAAAAATCAAAATGATTTCTGCCAAATTTGGAAATATTTTTAAATTTGAAACTCTCAAATTTAGAAATAAGTTAAATGTCAATTTTCAATAATTAGATTATTTCTCTCAAATTTTATGCCATAGTTGGGAATATGTGATAAATTTTAAAAAGCTCCCCCAAAATGAATCAAGTTTGCTCATAATTTAATAGGAATTTAAAATTTATATTGGAATTCGGAGAATGCTTGGCAAATTTAAAAATATTTCTGTAAAATTGGGAAAATATCTGCTAAATATCAAGTTTTGAAACGCTCTCTACATTAATCCGCTCAAATTTTAGGCAATTCGTGCATAATTTATGAAGATACGTTACCAAATAATAAGATGATAAAATTTGAATTGATTTGAATGTATTTCTAAATTTGAAACTGCTACATTTGGAAATGCGCAGAAGTTTCTAATGTTAATTTTCAATAATTAGACTATACTCGTCCACAATTATAACTGTCAAAATATAAAAATTCACTTGTAAATATGGAAAAAAATGTATATAATTTATGTTTGCTAATCACTTGGTGAAACCTTGTTTATTATTATTGTAAATGTATTATAAACCTATGTTTAACTTTTGTTTTGTTGCATACATATTTTTTTCTGAAGATTGAAAAAATATGTATGAAACAAAACAAGAGTTCAACGTAGATTTATGATACGATTATAATATTGTTTTTTTTTTAAATATTTTTTCTGTATAATTTCTGTATAATTTTTGGAAAATTAACATAACGTAATATAACATAATCGGTCCTCTTCTGCCTTACGGTGTAGAGATAAAATGGAAGCGGGAAAGCAAGAGTAAAAGATGAGAAAAATTATATATAAAAATTTCATGAAAATAATTTCCAAATTCTATTGTGAGAACCACGAACCATCAGCGCATTTGACTCGGAAGGCTCCAAGAAGTTTTTTTGGCTAAATTTTTGCCTAAATTTGGCTAAACGCATGGCCATCTATAGGAGGGTCCAAAGGGTCCAAATTTATATCTTTGGCTAATTTATTTGTTAATTATTTATTTTTCGCTGATATGACTTCTGCTATCAATAGCTCTTATGCTCTTATGTAATCAGTTATGAGTAGATTATTTCTTTCTGTCGCAATTTTTACAATCAAAAGTCATTGACCTAATGTCTGCTGTTAATTATATAATTAATAACATATAATACTTAAAATCGCAATGTGTTCAATCTAAGTAGTCTAAATAGTTGTAAACTTCACTTGGCATTTCAATAATGTATTCAGTGAATATATTTTATAAATATTATGAATATTAATATTTTGAATTTGTGAAATATTATGAATTGAAAAAGAAATAATATTATGAAACTAAGCATGACATGGCTAAAATTTACATTATATTAAAATGAAATGTAATTATTAGACACTGAACTTGAAAAGCAATTATAATTTAAATATCTCAAAAATTGCTTTTTTTTATATAAATTATTGCGTAATAAATTAAATTAATAACTTGAAAAGTATGGATTAAAGCAATTATAATTTAAATATATCTCATATTGAAGTAACTTCCAGGTCATGAAAATAAATATTATGAAGATAAAGAAGATTTAAAGATGAAAAATTGCGTTGTTATATAAATTTATGCATAATACATCATCCTTATCTTCATAATTATGTGTTTCATGACGTTAAGTTATTTCATTATGAATCAAATTTAAATTTTAATTGCTTTAATCCATACTTTTCAAGTTATTAATTTAATTTATGCAACAATTTATATAATAAAGAAATTGTTAGTCACTATCTCGAGAATTTATTAAAAAAAAAAATCTTTTAAATTTTATAGTGTTATTCATAAAAATTTAAGCGGCGGTTTAACGGTGGTTTAATCTTTATAATCTTGGTAATCCTTCGTAAAACACCGCTAAACCACGGTTCAAATTTTTATGAATAACACTGTTAGTGTTTATCATTATTTTCAATTTAAATTTCTTTAAAATGCCACGTAAAACTGCAATATAAATGCAATACAATATACAATAGATAAAACATAGCAATATAATAGTAGACAAATATACTGTGGTCTAGCAGAAAAATTGTTTAGGTCACAAAATTTCAAAAGCAACCAAACCTCACCCTCTTCTTATTTTCAATTTGAATTTCTTTAAAATACCACATAAAACCGCAATGTAAATACAATACAATATATAAAAGATAGAATATGGCAATATAATAGTAGAAAAACATACTCTGGTCTAACAGAAAAAATGTTTTGGTATAATTTTCACAAAATTTCACAAATTTCACAAAAAAACAAAAGCAACCAAACCTCACTCTCTCCTTATTTTCAATTTCAATTTCTTTAAAATCCCAAATAAAACTGCAATATAAATGCAATACAATATACAATAGATAGAATATAGCAATATAACAGTAGAAAAACATACTGTGGTTTAGCAAAAAATTATGTTGGTATAATTTTCACAAAATTTCAAAAGCAACCAAACCTCACCCTCTCCAATTCCACTGTTCAAAAGGACTCCCCATGCAAACCAGATGGCGCTTGATAAGTTCAATGCGTCCTCTTCTGTTCCGTCTGTGTTCGCCAGCTTGAAGCGCCCAAATGGTGAGAACCTGTCCAGAAGATACAGAACCAAAGCCACGACGTGCACAGAAACCATCACCAAAATCCACAAGGTGTTGCTGAACGGTTGCAAGAAAGACACCAAGGTGGAAGACCTTGACGGCTGAAATCCAATAGTGATTATTATAAAACAAAACAGTGAAGTATAAAAACGAGAAGAATGCTCATCAAAGTTTTTGTTGAGGAATCTTCTTATAAAAAAAACTGGGAGCAACATTTTTATAACAATCAGTAGATAAGCAGGACAAGTTCTGGATCAAACGAGATGAGTGCTCAACAAAGTTTTTGTTGAGGAATCTTCTTATTAAATAAAAACTGGGAGCAACATTTTTTAACAATCAGTAGATAAGCAGGACAGGTTCTGGTTCAAACGACAAAAAACTTCGCCAAATAGCCAGGTTCGGTACTGGACCATTTCAAACTTTTCTACGTTGAAAGACACTTTTAAAGTGCGATTGTCCCGTTAAGACATACTTTAAAAGCGTCTCTCAACGCGTCTCTCACGTGCTCATTAAAGTTTTTGTTGAGGACTCTTCTTATAAAAAAGACTGGGAGCAAACTTTTTCATAACAATCAGTAGATAAGCAAGACAGGTTCTGGCTCAAACGACGAAAAACTTCCCCGAGACAGCCAGTGTCGGTACTGGACCATTTCAAACTTTTCTACGTTGAAAGACACTTGTAAAGTGCAAGAGACCCGTTAAGAGATACTTTAAAAGGTCTCTCAACGCGTCTCTCACGTGCTCATCAAAGTTTTTGTTGAGGACTCTTCTTATTAAAAAAACTGGTAGCAACATTTTTCATAACAATCAGTAGATAAGCAGGACAGGTTCTGGCTCAAACGACGAAAGACTTCCCCGAGATAGCCAGTGTCGGTACTGGACCACTTCACACTTTTCTACGTTGAAAGACACTTGTAAAGTGCGATTCACCCGTTAAGAGACCCTTTAAAAGAGTCTATCAACGCGTCTCTCACACTTCAAAAGTGTCTATCACACTTTCAAAGTATCTCTCACACCTTAAAAGTGTCTCTCACACCTTAAAAGTGTCTCTCACACTTTAAAAGCGTCTCTCAGCGCGTCTCTCGCACTTTAAGAGTGTCTCTCAACGTAGAAAAGTTTGACGTGGTCCAGTATCTACACTGGCTATCTCGGGGCTTGGAAAAGTTTTTCGTCGTTTGAGCCAGAACCTGTCCTACTTATCTACTATAATCTATCAGTTCTATTGAAGATGGTACGAAATTAAGAGATGATACATTAAAATGGAATTTTGCTGGTCATGTGGTGAGGATAATGGATGGAAGATGGACGAAGAAGGTGTTGGAGTGTATACTAAGACGTGAGGCATTTAGAAACTGAGGTCATCCTCCAATAAGATGGAGCGTTTATCGAAGCGGATCCAGAGGAATTGGATGAAAACTGCGCAAAACCTTCTTCAGTTCTATCAGTTCTATAGAAGATGATATCAGATTAAGAGATGATACCTTAAAATGGAATTGGGCTGGTCATGTAGTGAGGATAATAGATGGAAGATGGACGAAGAAAGTGTTGGAGTGTATACCAAGACGTGAGGCATTTAGAGACTGAGGTCATCCTCCAATAAGATGGAGCGTTTATCAAAGCGGATCCAGAGGAATTGGATGAAAACTGCGCAAAACCTTCCCCAGTTCTATCAGTTCTATTGAAGATGATATGAGATTAAGAGATTATACTTTAAAATGGAATTGGGCTGGTCATGTGTTGAGGATACTGGATGGAAGTTGGACGAAGATGGTTTTGGAGTGGAGACAAAGACGAGAGGCATTTAGAAACTGAGGTCATCCTCCAATAAGATAGAGCGTTTATCTAAAGCGGATCCAGAGGAATTAGATGCAAACTGCGCAAAATCTTCTCCAGTTCTATCAGATCTATTGAAGATGATATGAGATTAAGAGATGATACCCTAAAATGGAATTGGGCTGGTCATGTGGCGAGGATAATGGATGGAAGTTGGACGAAGAAGGTATTAGATTGTATACCAAGACGTGAGGCATTTAGAAACTGAGGTTATCCTCCAATAAGATGGACCATTTATCTAAAGCGGGTCCAGAGGAATTGGATGAAAACTACGCAAAACCTCCAGTTCTATCAGTTCTATTGAAGATGATATGGGATTAAGAGATGATACCTTAAAATGGAATTCGGCTGGTCATGTGGTAAGGATAATGAGTGGAAGATGGACGAAGGAGGTATTGGAGTGTATTCCAAGACGTGAGGCATTTAGAAACTGGGGTCATCCTCCAATAAGATGGAGCGTTTATCTAAAGCGAATTCAGAGGAATTGGATGACAGCCAAAATCTTCTCCAGTTGTATCAGTTCTATTGAAGATGATATGAGCTTTAGAGATGATACCTTAAAATGGAATTGGGCTGACCATGTGTTGAGGATACTGGATGGAATATGGACGAAGAAGGTGTTGGGATGTAGACCAAGACGTGAGGCTTTTCAGAAACTGAGGTCATCCTCCAATAAGATGGAGCGTTTATCTAAAGCGGATCCAGTGAAATTGGATGAAGTAGTAAAATATGCGAGAGGCCTAGTCTATCCGTTGATGGGAGGGGCTGTATGATGGTGATGATAATGATGATTGAAGATATTTGATTTTGTTCAAATTCGTTTCAACTTAAATTTTCGTTTTCAGAAAATAAAATACGGAACACCTTTTTCACAAAGACATTTATTTTAACTAAATGTGCATTTCTTCAGTAGACCGTAGACACACATCTTCAGTAGCAAAACAGTACTGAAGATGGTCGCATTGCCGAAATGTAAGTTAAAATAAATGTCTTTGTGAAAAAGGTGTTCCGTATTTTATTTTCTACGATACTTTCACAAGCTCCACATAATCGGTTTTCGCCTTCAGTTTATCGTTATCTTTGGAAAGACCAGTCTATATACATTCAAATATAACGTGATTATTTTTTTTCTAAAGAATTTAAAATTTCACAACATTTTTAGCAAGGAAATTCTACGGCTATTTAATATGACCAAGTCTTTTACCTTCTTTTCCAAGATAGTTATTCCTTGGTATTTGAAAGGCTTGCTGAATTCGATGAATTCTGCTCGTTCTGGATTGATTGTTAATGGGGCTACGATCATGTCCGCTCGTTCTCCAACCAATTCGCCAATTAAGCCAGTCCATTCTTTCTTGCCTAATAAGATACATCTGGTAATGAGATAATTACTAAACTATTTTGGTACAAGGTTTCATATGAAACCCGTTATCGATGTTAGCAGTTAGCAATTTTGTATTTAAATTACTTGAATTGTTTTTATAATTTTGTATTTTACCAACTTCCTGGTTTTAAATATTTTATAATATTTATAGTATAATAATTTATAGTTGCCGATAATATTTTGGCACATAATTATAAAGTTTTCATATGAAGCCATTTATAGATTATTCCATTTTTGTTTTTGACTTACTTGAATTGTTCTTTATAATATAATTGCCGAATTGTCCGTCCGGAGATAAAGCCAAGCTGTACGTAAAGTTGATTTTCTTCGAGAGCTCCTTCAAAAGGTCCATGCAGAAACCTTTGCAGCAGTACTTTCCCATTTCTGTAATGGATAATATTACGTTGATAGGCGTGCGGAGAACGAAGATATTATTGTTATTACCATCCTGAGTGGAGTTGAAATGTGGGCAAGGTATTTCGTCCGGCTGGCAATCTTCTTGATCAGCTGGAAGTCTTCTTGTATAGACGAACGGTTTCTCCTCTATGGTCAGCACTTTCAGGTGCGTTGGTATCATGAAGCCTTCGGGCTTGACTTGCAACCTTCCCGGCCACAGGATGCTCTTCTCATCGATTGTTAAAGACATCTTTCCGGGCTCCTATAAAAATACAGTTAACGTTCATGAACGCTGAAAATTTGGAAAAAAAAATGATAGTTTGGCAATTAAAATGGTTATTTTTGGAAATTTTGGTGTTTAACTATCATCAATCAAGTCTGATAGAGAATGTCGCCTACGGTCGAATTCGAGCATGCCACCACAAGAATAAGTCTGATTGTTAATGTTGTGTTATGTTAAAATATTGATATTTTAACAATTTTGGCAATCAAAATAGTAATTTTTGAAAATTTTGGTGTTAAACTGTCATAAGTATGATAGGGGAAGTCACCTACAGTCGAATTGAAGCTTGGAGACATCTTACCCGGCTCCTATAAAATAACAATTAACGTCCATGAACGCTGAAAATTTGGGGAAAGTATGATATTTTGGCAATTAAAATGATATTTTTTGGAAATTTTTGTATTTAACTATCATCAATCAAGTCTGATAGAGGAAGTCGCCTACGGTCGAATTCGAGCATGCCACCACAAGAATAAGTCTGATTATTAATGTTGTGTTATGTTAAAATATTGATATTTTAACAATTTTGGCAATCAAAATAGTAATTTTTGAAAATTTTGGTGTTAAACTGTCATAAGTATGATAGGGGAAGTCACCTACAGTCGAATTGAAGCTTGGAGACATCTTACCCGGCTCCTATAAAATAACAATTAACGTCCATGAACGCTGAAAATTTGGGGAAAGTATGATATTTTGGCAATTAAAATGATATTTTTTGGAAATTTTTGTATTTAACTATCATCAATCAAGTCTGATAGAGGAAGTCGCCTACGGTCGAATTCGAGCATGCCACCACAAGAATAAGTCTGATTGTTAATGTTGTCAGTTATGTTGTGTTATGTTAAAATATTGATATTTTTACAATTTTGGCAATCAAAATAGTAATTTTTGAAAATTTTGGTGTTAAACTGTCATAAGTATGTTAGGGGAAGTCGCCTACGGTCGAATTAAAGCTTGAAGACATCTTACCTGGCTTCTATAAAATAACAATTAATGTCCATGAACGCTGAAAATTTGGGGAAAATATGATATTTTGGCAATAAAAATGGTAATTTTTGAAAATTTTGGTGTTTAACTATCATGAATCAAGTCTGATAGAGGAAGTCGCCTACGGTCGGATTCGAGCATGCCACCAGAAGAAGAAGAAGTCTGATTGTTAATGTTGTCAGTTATGTTATGTTATGTTAAAATATTGATATTTTAACAATTTTGGCAATCAAACTAGAAATTTTTGAAAAAATTTGTGTTAAACTGTCATTAGTATGATAGGGGAAGTCGCCTACGGTCGAATTAAAGCTTGAATACATCTTACCCGGCTCCTATAAAATAACAATTAACGTCCATGAACGCTGAAAATTTGGGGAAAGTATGATATTTTGGCAATAAAAATGGTATTTTTTGGAAATTTTTGTATTTAACTATCATCAATCAAGTCTGATAGAGGAAGTCGCCTACGGTCGAATTCGAGCATGCCACCACAAGAATAAGTCTGATTGTTAATGTTGTCAGTTATGTTGTGTTATGTTAAAATATTGATATTTTTACAATTTTGGCAATCAAAATAGTAATTTTTGAAAATGTTGGTGTTAAACTGTCATAAGTATGATAGGGGAAGTAGCCTACGGTCGAATTAAAGCTTGAAGACATCTTACCCGGCTCCTATAAAATAACAATTAATGTCCATGAACGCTGAAAATTTGGGGAAAATAAGATATTTTGGCAATAAAAATGGAAATTTTTGGAAATTTTGGTGTTTATCTATCATCAATCAAGTCTGATATAGGACGTCGCCTACGGTCTGATTCGAGCATGCCTCCACAAGAACAAGTCTGATTGTTAATGTTGTCAGTTATGTTATGTTATGTTAAAATATTGATATTTTAACAATTTTGGCAATCAAACTAGTAATTTTTGAAAAAAATTGTGTTAAACTGTCATTAGTATGATAGGGGAAGTCGCCTACGGTCGAATTAAAGCTTGAAGACATCTTACCCGGCTCCTATAAAATAACAATTAACGTCCATGAACGCTGAAAATTTGGGGAAAATATGATATTTTGCAATTAAAATGGTATTTTTTGGAAATTTTTGTATTTAACTATCATCAATCAAGTCTGATAGAGGAAGTCGCCTACGGTCGGATTCGAGCATGCCACCACAAGTAGAAGAAGTCTGATTGTTAATGTTGTCAGTTATGTTATGTTATGTTAAAATATTGATATTTTAACAATTTTGGCAATCAAAATAGTAATTTTTAAAAAATTTGGTGTTAAACTGTCATAAGTCTGATAGGGGAAGTCTCCTACTGTCGAATTCAAGCTTAAATACATATTACTCGGCTCCTGCAAAATAACAATTACCTTTCATGAACCCTGAAAATTTGGAAAATTATGATATTTTGGCCATTGAAATGGTAATTTTTGGAAATTTTGGTGTTTAACTGTCATCAATCAAGTGTGATAGAGGAAACCGCCTAAGGTCGAATTCAAGCATGCCACCACAAGAAGAAGAAGTCTGATTGTTAATGTTGTCAGTTATGTTATGTTATGTTAAAATATTGATATTCTAAAAATTTTGGCATTCAAAATAGTAGTTTAAAAAAAAAATTGTGTTAAACTGTCATAAGTCCGATAGGGGAAGTTGCCTACGGTCTAATTCAAGCTTAAATACATCTTACTCGGCTCCTGTAAAATAACAATTACCGTTTATGAACCCTGAAAATTTGGAAAAATATGATATTTTGGCCATTAAAATGGTAATTTTTGGAAATTTTGGTGTTTTACTATCATCAATCGAGTCTGATATAGGAAGTCGCCTAAGTTCGAATTCCAGCATGCCACCACAAGAAGAAGTCTGATTGTTAATGTTGTCAGTTATGTTATGTAAAAAAAATGATATTTTGCCAATTAAAGTGGTAATTTTTGGAAATTATGTTGTTTAACTATCATACGTCTGATACGGAAAGTCATCTAAGGTCGAATTCGAGCATGCCATCACAAGAAGAAGAAGTCTGATTGTTAAGTGTTGTCAGTTGTAATTTTTGGCAGATGATTCTTATTATTTGTAGTAGCATTAGTAGTACTAAGCAATAATGATGAATAATGCAATATGAATTATGAATATGATGAATGCAATAATGAATAATTGATTATTCCATAGTGTATTAGTGTTTCCACCTCCATATGAATTTAGTGTAAAATCTATGGGTTTGAGTACTTATATATGCCCTAGAGTATCTCTATAAGGTTAGATAACCTATGATTAGATATGAGGTTATCTAACCTTATAGAGGTACTCTAATATGAGCCAAAACCAGAGTGGTGGTGATTTAAATATTTAAATTTGAATAACTTAAATTTAAATAGCTTTTAGTTTATATCTCTTAAAAGTATGTAAAGTATGTTTATGTAAAAGTGTTAATTAGAATCAGAAGATCTTTCTTTTTAGAGGAACTTATTCTAAAATTGTTAATCCACGATTTATATTACTTATTTTATTAGTTAAACTTCTAACTCTTCTCTTAGTGTAACTTATTTTTCTTAATTCAGATTTTCATTAACTTCAGATAACTCCAGATTCAGGTTAATTCAGAAGTCCTTTGTTATTTCTGGACTTATCTGAATGAATTTAAAAAAATTGAGTTACACCACTCTGGTTTTCAACTGCTCATGTAAAACAGTCTTATTATAAATATATTTCATAAGTGTGCAAAATTACCTCAGCCTTACTGACTCTATTGAAGAAATATTTTCCCACGTTTATCTGATTTTTCCTCCTTTGAATGTTGACAATGTTGTACTCGGCGTTGATCCTGTCTCCTTGATCATCGAAGGCGACCTTTCCAGTTTCCCCATTCAGCAGAACCTGTTTCCTTATGAAATTGAACAGTTCCTTTCCAGTTTCCCAAATAGATCCGGAATTGTCGCAGTCCTTCGGAGCCTCGGTGATTTCCTTGGTTTGGTTCATATCTCTCAGGGCAGAAGCCAAAACGTAACTAGCAAGAGATTATTATTAGTCATAATAATGACAAACATTGGAGGAAAAGTCGCAAGAAAGGCAGGAGAGAAAAATTGAGCAAACTAAAAAAGAAGAAGTACAAGCTGACCCTTCAATAGTTCCAACATTTACAATTAACTATTCTTACATGCTATCCCTGATGTGTGCCTTCTCGTTGGTGGCGTTGACCAGTTTCAAACCCAATATCCCTTCTGGAACGTTGTCTGCATCAAGGGCTTGCTCAGTCACGATCCAAGCATATCCGGCATCGGTCATGTTCATCCAAGCAGCGTCGCGGAAGATCACTGTGGCATCAGTTTTGCTGAAGGAAGAGCAAGTGAGCGGTTCATGTGGAAGATTTATTTCGTAGAAGTTACCTGGCATACATGAGGTAAACTCGCGCCTGAGCATTTTTGATGTCGTTCAGTTGCTCCGAAAAACTTTCCAAACCTGGCTCGAACTCTATTATTGATTCTACCTGCAATTATGACAAAGATTTAATAAGTGATAAAATTTTGAAAAAAGCTGCATAAGCTGAGCTGAGTCTGATTCCAAAAAAGTCAGAAGATGTTTATAGAAAGATTATATATGACAAGTTTCGGCAATGGCTAAGGATCAAAAACTCGAAAACAGTTACAGAAAAGGTTATGTTTGCCTACTTTTTAGGTCAGGTAATTTGTTCGAATTTAGTATTAATTCATCGTACTTCATTCAAACTTTTACAAGTCTTCTTCGTTATGGTGTATGTTCTCGAAGTTGAAATGCATGCCACGAATAAAAGACACAACTTTTTTAGAGTTGTGTTAATGAAATGTGGTATTCCTATCGACGATTTCTTCGCACATATTTTGACATTTTGACGTATTTTGACATCAACAAAAACAGACCTCAGCTTTTACATTTTGCACGTGCTTATGTCTTGTTTTCTGGGACACTTTGTAGGCGAAAAACTGACCTGAACTTTAATTTCGATATCGTCCTCCATGCTTTGCGATGTGGTTTGGAACCTTCCCAAAATGGCTCTTCCGTCTGTATCGGAGCTGTGTATGAATATCACTTTCTTGTAGTTTAGATTCTTCAGCATCTCCACCCATACGTCGGCTTGATGGGAATACGGCGGCACTGTGCGCAGGAACGACACGTGAATGTTCTGAAAGTTATGAAGAAAGTTGATCAAAAATAAGTAAGGATTTCATCTCTAACAAAATAACAAATAAGTATGATTGATTCTAGTCATCGTGTCAAATCAAATTGGAAAATTGGAATCAGTAGTAACGACACGTAAAAGTTCTGAAAGTTATGAAGAAAGTTGATGAAAAATATGTAAGGAATTGATCTCTCAGAATAAAAAATAAGTATGATTGATTCTAGTCATCGTGTCAAATTAAATTGGAAAATTAGAATCAATTGGAACGACACGTGAATGTTCTGAAAGTTATGAAGAAAGTTGATCAAAAATAAGTAAGGACTTTATCTCTAAGAGAATAAGAAATAAGTATGAATAATTCTAGTCATCGTGTCAAATCAAATCGGAAAATTTGAATCAATTGGAACGACACGTGAATGTTCTGAAAGTTATGAAGAAACTTGATCAAAAATAAGTAAGGATTTAATCTCTTACTGAATAAGAAATAAGTATGATTGATTACTAGTCATAGTGTCAAATCAAATTCGCATCAAATTTTGGCAACAAATTCGCTTCAAATTTTGGCATCTAATTCGTATCAAATTTTGGCCTCATATTCGTATCAAATTTTGGCCTCAATTTCGAATCAAATTTTGGCATCCAATTCGCATCAAATTTTGACATCAAATTCGCACTCGATTTTTTCACGTTCTTTGAAAGAGGAGAATTACTTTATCGGAAAATGCTGAATCCCTCGAAGATATTCCGATGACTGGTATATGGTAGAATCCGCTGGTATACGAAACAGCAGCAGGTGACAGGTCGCCCGTTAACGGATGAGAAACCACCACTGCGTATACCTGAAACACGATAACATTGTAAATATTATTACTAAAGAGCGAATTTTAGGCACTGCTAAGTCTTAATATTGGTAGGCAAATATGCAGCAATTATTATTAAAATACCCAGTAATAAAATTTGATAGGCATTTAAAGTCCAAAATAAAATGCATGCACTGCAGTACTCACAAGAATTGCCGCATATTTTTAATTTTTGTTGTTTCTACCAACAAACACCAATCATATTGGCAATTTAAAATATCTAAAAAAATCTAAAAATCCGAAAAATCGTGATTTTTCGACATGCTCCACATGACCCTAAAGGCACACGCCTAGACTAATTGGACCCTCCCGATTCCAATGAGCACACATTCAGCCTCCTAGCCTCAGCGGTTCTCGAGATATGCGCCCTCAAAGTTGGGAAATTAAAAAAAATAGCATAAAAGAGCTGTTAAAATTAAACTTCTAAACGAACGGTCCAATCTCGATGCCGATAGTCTCATTCGATTCAGGGGAGTCGTACGGTTCATACCAGACCACACTTGATATACTTAGGATGACGTTTTAATTTTCGAAATTTTCGAAAATGACGCGTTTTTTGCCATCTCGATGAAATTCCATTTCGAGAACGCTTCAACCGATTCGGACGAAATTTGGATATGTCATAGAGGGCCCAAATACAAGCACAATGAGCCATAGTGGGCCCCCATGGGCGATCACGTTTGTACAGGGGGGCCTTAAGAAGAAGGAAATATTTTTCAAAAAAACGTACTTTTTTCACGAAAAGCGAAATAACTCGGGGAGTTGTGGGAATACGAGAATGGACGAGTTATCAAAATATGCGCCATATACGGGGCTAAGTCCCCCTAGAATGATTTGAAAATGGGCCGCTTGGTAGAGCACCCAGTTGGGAAAACGTAAATCGATGATTTTCCGATCAAATCGACTAAAATAAAAATCCGAAAAATCGTCATTTTTCGACTTGCTCCAAATGACCTTAGAGGCAAATGCCTAGACTAATTGGACCCTCCCGATTCCAATGAGGACACATTCAGCCTCCTAGCCCCAGCGGTTCTCGAGATATGCGCCCTAAAAGTTGGGAAATTAAAAAAAATAGCATAAAAGGGCTGTTAAAATTAAACTTTTAAACGAACGTTCCAATCTCGATGCCGATAGTCTCATTCGATTCAGGGGCGTCATACGGTTTATACCAGACTACACTTGATATACTTAGGAAGACGTTTTAATTTTCGAAATTTTTGAAAATGACGCGTTTTTTGCCATCTCGGTGAAATTCAATTTCGAGAACGCCTCCACCGATTCGGACGAAATTTGGAGATGTCATAGAGGGCCCAAATACAAGCACAATGAGCCATAGTGGGCCCCCGTGGGCGATCGCGTTTGTACAGGGGGGCCTTAAGAAGAGGAAAATATTTTTCAAAAACACCTACTTTTTTCACGAAAAGCAAAATAACTCGGGGAGTTGTGGGAATACGAGAATGGACGAGTTCTCAAAATGTGCGCCATATACGGGGCTAAGTCCCCCTAGAATGATTTGAAAATGTGCTGCATGGTAGAGCACCCAGTTGGGAAAATCGATGATTTTTCGATCAAGTCGACTAAAATAAAAATCTGAAAAATCGTGATTTTTCGACTTGCTCCAAATGACCTTAGAGGCACACACCTAGACTAATTTAACCCTCCCGATTCCAATGAGCACACAGTCAGCCTCCTAGCCCCAGCGGTTCTTGAGATATGCGCCCTCAAAGTTGGGAAATTAAAAAAAATAGCATAAAAGGGCTGTTAAAATTAAACTTCTAAACGAACGGTCCAATCTCGATGCCGATAGTCTCATTCGATTCAGGGGAGTCATACGGTTCATACCAGACCACACTTGATATACTTAGGAAGACGTTTTAATTTTCGAAATTTTCGAAAATGTCGCGTTTTTTGCCATCTCGATGAAATTCCATTTCGAGAACGCCTCAACAGATTCGGACCAAATTTGGAAGGGTCATAGAGGGCCCAAATGCAAGCACAATGAGCCATAGTGGGCCCATATAGACGATCGCGTTTGTACCGGGGTGTCTTAAGAAGAGAGCATAACATTACTCATTGAACCATCTTTGATCAGATGATAATAATTGTATCAAAATACGATTAAGTGTTTTGCATAATAAAGTAAAAAAGGGGATTCTATCGCACAGAACTGAAATATGAGATACAGTTTTTAAAATGATTGAAATTTTATTTAACTTCATATTATTTGAGATATCTTTTCTGTTCCACACCGTTGGTTTGCAGAAAATTATTTTCTGTCAAATGGCGATTTTCATATTGGAAATGTTGTATGTCTAACGATGACGTCTGGTCATTAGTCTGCTCCTCGTAGTATTCTTGCAATGTAAACACTCACCCTCTTCGAGATGAGATGTTTGCAAACATTCAGAGCCGTGCGTATGGGGTTCGGATCCATCAGGATGGCGGTTTCGTAGTAGGTGACCCCCTTGGGCACGTACTGCGTGTTGTAGTTGAGGTGCTGCAAAACGAACATTCAGATGAGTACGTCCACCAGGTGAACCGTCGCAGATCCTCACGGCAATCGTCTCCTTGAAGTAGGACTCGCTGGCATTGTTGCTGAGGACCCCGCCGATGCGGAAGACGTTGGGGTTTGGGGGCGACCACTGTCCACCAATCGCTCCCCATAGCAGCGGAAGGACGCAGAAGAGGAAGAGCTTCATCCTGCAGATGACGGCCACATGTCGCGGATGCCCGTCGTGCACTGAGACGAACGGTCCAGCCGCGCCCGTCGCCGTGGAGACGCGGATCGATTTTCCTCCTCGTTCATGTGTTTGCTCGTTTTCCACGGTATTTGATGGAAAAATCGATGTTCAATACAAATAAGGTTTCCCCCCAAAAAGTTGGGACATTTTTCATGGAAAAATAAATTTCTCAAATCATGAATAAGATCATTTTCATCTCAATGAATTCAGTATTCCAGTAATTTCATTTCAGTATTGTTGAATATTATAATCTTTCTTCTTTTATCCTTTCGGGTGTCGTAGTGGTGTTGCCTTTCTTTCATGTATTTTCTTTTATCATTTGGTTCCATCGTTTCTTGTTCCTTGCTATTTCCTTCACTTGTGCATTGGTCATCCCTCTCTTATTTAATATGTTTCCAAAATTTTTGTTGTATTTCTTTTTTGGTCATCCGACTCTTCTCTTTCCTGTTATCTTTGTTTCCCATCTTCTTTGTTTGCTTGTTGTCTTCTCTCCTGATTAAGTGTCCCAGCCATTGTAATTGTCTATTTCCTATCTGTTTATCGAGTTCTACCATTTCTAGTTAATTTCTGACGTCCGCATTTCTCACTCTGTCTAGTTTTGTTACTACGTATACTTTCCTCAGGTTTTCATTTCAAGGGTTTGGATGTTGCTTTTTTGTCTCTTGTTGAGTATCCACGTTTCACAGCCATACAGTAGGGTAGGTACAAATAGTACTTTGTACATTATAAGTTTTGTTTTTTGGGAAATTGTACATGTCTTTTTGGTGTTCTATGTCTCATTTATTAGGTTTCTTGTTGTAAATAGGTGGTCTATTGTACAATGTGCTTTCCTGAACCCGCTTTGTGATGGTTCTATTTCATTTTCAAGTTTTTCTCTAATTCGTCTTTCTGCGAGTAGTATGCTCTCATATACTTTTTCAGCGGCGCACCGTAGAGATAGTTGAATATGTCTTAAGTTATTTGTTTATTAATGTTTTGCTATATAAATCTGTTCGTATTTTTGGGATTGCACGAAAATTGCTAAACTAAACAATGATGCAAGTCCAATTCATAAACTAACATACACACAAGTAACATTTCTAACAAATTTATTTGTCTTTTTTTATAACGTTTTCTTAATGCTCTTAGAATATAATTTATACATGATCTAACTCTATAATAGCGCAACAATTACATTGGTCACTTCTGCCATCCACCAATTGCTATGCCTTGCGGAAACCAGTGGCCACCTCCAGGTGATGGATAGTGCGATGCAGATGCTGCCACCGCAGCAGAAGCAGCAGATAGTGTTGCTTCTTTGGCAGCAGATGCGTGCTTGTAGACTGTGGCATCTGAGCGCTGAAGAGCTGCTAACTTAGCAGCTGTATGCTCTGAAATACAAAGAAAAATTAAATTATTGTTACTGACAATTAAACCAGCAAGGAGGTGGTAAATTTTTAATTAACCTAAACATTTATTATTATTATCGGTATTCAACAGGACGTATAAATCAAAATAAGCTTCCAAAGTACATAAATGGTTTCGGGACTACTTTTGGCCAGAATACAACGTCCGCCAAAATTCAGCATTCTTCTTCCTGTACTGGCTATTTTCAAAAAATGTCTAGAGAAACAGTTTTTATCTTATTCGGCTTTAAAAATTGGAAGAAAACTTGAGAAAGCTTCAAGTACATCGAGATTTTGAATATCATAGAGTCGCTATGCAAAAATGGTCTCTTTTTAATAGCTCTCTCAAATATGATCACTGTAGAAGTTATTTTATTCCAAAAAAAAAAAAAACACTTTGTTTTATTTAGAGGCCATAATGAAAGGCCGAAAGTACAATTCCTGGAAACTGTTTAGAAGAAGTTTTTGAAGTGTTTAAAATCAATTTAAACATTTTTCCAAACTTTTTTGGAAATCCACTAGGTAGAGAAAAATTAGTTCTTGAATTTTGATGCAAAATCACACAACACAAATATTTTTGGTTTTTAAGAAAATATAAGAGAAATCAATATGCAGTATATCAGTACTTGAGATTTTTCGGCAGACTTGTCTATTGCGTCTATTGCGGTTTTTAAGAAAATATAAGAGAAATCAATATGCAGTACATCAGTACTTGAGATTTTTCGGCAGACTTGTCTATTGCGTTTCAAACGTTGTAATTTAATTGTTTGATTAACTTGTAAAAGTTAAATCGATCAATTTTTAATTTTGAATCTTCACTTCCAATTTTTTTCTACTGCACAAATGTAACGTTCAAACATAAAAACTTGCTTTATCACAACCTATCTTCAAATCAAACTTCAATCAAAACGGTGGATTTTGATTGAATTTTCATTTGAAGATAGTTAGTGATGAAGCTTTTTTTATGTTTGAACGTTACTGTTGTACAATAGATAAAAATTGGAAGTGAAGATTCAAAATTAGACAATTTTACTTTTACAAGGTAATTTAAAAATTAAATTACAACTTTTGAAACGCAATTGCACAAGCCTGCTGAAAAATCTCAAGTACTGATAAAATACTATTGTATCGATCTGGCAAAATACTTGAGATATTTCCGATCTATTCACTTCAAGTGCTCACCTGATTTCTGGATTTCATCTGCAGCAGCACTCGCGCTCTTCTGGATGATGGCAGCTGCGTGGCTTTCTTTGGCTGCTGCTATCCTCTGGTACTCTGCCACCTCAGCTTTGGCCTGTGCCAGTCTCTGCTGGGCCTGGACAACGGCCGAAGCCGCAGCATTGGCCTCCTGCCTCTGCACTGCGGCCGCAGCCTCTGCCTTTTGGGCAGCTATTCCTGCTTGAGATTCCTTCCTGCTGGCCATGCGTTGCTGCTCCAAGACGGACTCTTTGGCCGTCTGGACGCGCTGCTGCGCCTGCATGACCTGCGCGGACGCCTCTTTGGCGGCCGATATGGCCGCTGCTATTTCTGCAGGAGACACCGGAGGATAATTCGGTTTTGATACCTACAAACGAAGGACCAATTGAAGATTTAACTACAAGTAAAGAGTTTAATTGGTTTAGAATGTTAGGCACATGTATTACGGGACGATGCAAGGATGTATAAAACTGGTACACTAATTGAAAATGCAGATTTTGATACCTGAAAAGATGGTATTAAATAAAAATTGGGTTAGAAATGTTAGCCACAAGTGATATTGGAGGATACATTGTTATCTAGAACAAGTATGCAAATCGAAAATGCAGATTTTGATACCTAAAAAGATGGTACCAAATGAAAATTGGATTTGAAATGTTAGTCATAAGTTATGTTAGAGAATACATTGATATCGAAAACATGTATACCAATTGAACATGTAAATTTTGATACCTGAAAAAATAGTGCCAAATGAAAATTGGGCTTGGAATGTTTTACAAGTAATACTGGAGGGTAAATTTGTATCTAAAACAAGTACACCAATTGAAACTGCAGCTGAGTTTTGATGTTTTCGAATTTTAATCACATCTTTCAAAAAATTTAAAATATGTTTTTCAAACTATAATCCATTATTTATTTAGTATTAATTCTTTGGAATCAATATATTTTGCTGCACAATTATTTGCTATTATAAAAATATGTTACACATTACCAATAGTGGTTTTCCATATACCACTGGACTCGCTTGATTAACAAAGACAGCACCAGGAGGAAGTCCTCCGAAGCTCAATCCATTATCGTGAAAGCCACCCCCAAAATGCCCGTCGAACACACCCCGCTTGACAGTGACGTTGCTTCCAAAAGAAGTGGAAATCAGCGCCAGTATGCAGAAGTTCGAAAATATCTGAAACACAGAGACCCATCTCAACCTCAACTGAACTAATTACCCAAGGGACTACCCAAAATCCCAATTTAAAGTATGAGTACCCAATTTTGAGTATGAGTACCCAAGGGATTAACTCAAGGGAGTTACCCAAGGATTACCCAATCTCAACTCGGACTCGAACCCAGTACCTCCCGCAATCGAAACTCCATTACCAATATTTTTACCAGCAGGATTAACTTCTTTACTATACTTATGAAAAGCGAGCACAATAAATATCTTGTGTCGAAGACATTTGGAGTTACACTAAATATCTGGATTTATATATCTACTTACTTGTGCCGAAGACATTTCTGGTTTGTTGGAGTGCCGATTGGTGACTGCCTCTTCGGACGACCCCATCTTCTCTTTTATACGAATCTCGTTTACTTACTTATTCGAGGATTACAGTGATTAGCTCGAGCGGTCGCTGCAATTACCGCGGACACAATTTCCTTAGTACCATCCAATAAGGTGAGGTCACGATTAAAAAATAATTATTATTCGATCCGTTTCTTCCAGAAAGGCAAGTAATTATGTGGAAGTAGATTCCCGGATTTGCGTGAAAGGTTTATAATGCCAGTTATTTATTCGCAGATACAAATTAATGATATTTACGGCAGTTTTTGATATATCACTTAATCAGTAACAAAAATATTTGAGAATATCACATGAAAACAGATTGTCTTAATATCATATTTATATTTATCACAATAGAAAGAAAATATGTCAAGAATTACTCATTAGGTACTAATGGTGGTAAATTTGGTACTTTTCATGTACCAATGCACGATGTAGTATCAGTAATAAATTGTGTTAAGATACATACATTATCATGATCATGATCATCATCATCATGATCATCGTGATTACATTACATTATGATGTTTTTGAAATATCATTAATTGAGTATGAGCAAAACTGGGGATTATAATGTGTTAGCAAAGTATCTGATTATCTCAAGAATTATTCATTGGATATGCTTTTAAAATATCATTAATTGAGTATGAGCAAAACTGGGGATTATCATGTGTTAGCAAAGTATCTGATTATCTCAAGAATAATTCATTGGATATGCTTTTCAAATATCATTAATTGAGTATGAGCAAAACTGGGGATTATCATGTGTTAGCAAAGTATCTGACTATCTCAAGAATTATTCATTAGATATGCTTTTGAAAGATAATTAATTGAGTAAGAGCAAAACTAGGGATTATCATGTGTTAGCAAAGTATCTGATTATCTCAAGAATTATTCATTGGATATTAATCTAACTGAATACGCTCAATTCCATTATACCATTAAATGTCACAGATAATTTGCACTGATATTGATAGGCCTATTTTTGAGATATCGCTGAAAAAGTACCAGTAATATTTGACAATATCACCTAAAAACACATGACTACACTGAGAAACAAATATCTTAAGAATCACACATTGCATGTTAATCCAAATGAATGTGCTTTATGTCAGTACACTATTTAATGCGAAATATAAATTTTATTATTATTGATACGCCAGTTTTTGAGATATCACTGATAAAAAGCAAGTCATATTTGAGAATATCACCTAAAACACATGAATACACTAAACAATATCACCCAATAGGATGTGATTACACAAATAGCAAATATCTCAAATATCACACATGGGATATTAATTCAAATTTACTTACTCAATTTAAATTAAATAATTTACTTTCATACTTTCATGATATTGAAACTTTAGTTTTTGAGATATCACTGAATCAATAACATTAACATTAAATAATATCTCATAACATACATGATTACAATAAAAAGCGAATGTCTCAAGAATCACGCATTAAAATTGCGTTTTTAAGTTTCATTTGTGGTGCATATATTATGGATAAAAATCCAAAGGTGCTCCAAAAATCATATTTGTTTGCATTATTATTTTTTTGTTGTAGTAGCTGCTTCATGTTTCAACGCTTTCATTTCTTAACATTTTACAAAATTTTATCGAATTTATGCTGAATATTCTTGAATTTTCTAACTCTAACTCTAACTCTAACTTCTAACTGAAACAATAAGAATTTCTTTAATTTTCTTGAAGTTTTTTAAAAATAATTTATAAGCATTTTAATGAAAAAATGTAAAATTTCATTAAATTCATAAAGTTTTCATAACATCTTCTCAACATTTTACACAATTTTCAGGCATTTATGCTTGAATATTCTTGTATTTTCTTTTGTTTCTTTTTTAAATAACTAAAATAATAAAAATGTCTTTGATTTTCGTGAAGTGATAAAAAAAATAACTGTAATAATATGATTTTCTACGAAAAATATAAGTTTGCACAACATTTATAGCATTTCTTAACGTCCAGGTATTTCACAAATTTATTTTCATTATTTAGTAATTGTTAGCAATCTTTCGAATTGCCTACAACTTGATGAAATTATTTGATGTTTTCAAAATTTCCACTTAATTTTCCGAAACAAAATAATTAAAAAAATTACAGGTACAGTCATGCTCACATAAATCTAGTACAACAAATTTGACATTGCTATATAAAATTGCTATTGTAACCTAATTTCTTGTACTAGATTTATGTGAGCATGACTGTACATGTTGGAAATTATAATTAAAAAAGTCATTACAATTGATGATATGTTGACAGTAATAATTGCAGTGATTGAAAATTTGACGTCTACTCCGTAAGGTAGACTCTTCACCAGACAGATGAAATTAAAAACCTTATCCCATTAGTCAAATTAATAAAAAAATTCAAAATTATTAAAATTGGTATTTGTATTTTTCACCATGCTTTAAATGAATATTCTGCTGGTACTTCATCTGTCATCTGTTCACCTGTCAAGTTGCTCCTAGGATATGTCTAGACTAATTGAACCCTTCTGATTCCAAAAAGAAGCTTATCAGCCCCATAGCTCCAGCGGTTCTCGAGATGTCCGCCCTCAAAGTTTGGAATTAAAAAAAAGCATAATAGGGCTGTTAAAATAGATTTTTTGATCGCTTCAATCTTGATGCCGTTGGTTCCATTCGACTCAGGGGTCTCCCTTATTCGTTCAAACGAGACCACATCAAACGAGATCACATTCGATATATCTGCGATGACTTTTTTTCCATTTTTTTTTTTTGCGTTTTTTGGTATTTCTATGAAATTCCATTTCGAGAACGCCTCGACCGATACGGACGAAATTTGGAGGGGTCATAGATGGCCCAAGTACTAGCAAAATGAGCCATCATGGTGGGCCCCCTTGGTGGTTGCGTTTGGCAGAAGGGCCTCGAGGAGAATGAAATATTTTTCAACTAAACGTAATTTTTTTCCTGTTAAACGCTATAGCTAGAACAGTTGAGGGAGTACGAGAATGGCCGAGCGCTTAAAATGTGCGCCCAATTTGGGGCTATATGCCCATATAATGGTATGCCATTGTGCCACTTGCTTAAGGGGTATAACGTAAACTCGATAATTTTCCGATATAATCGACTACGAAAAATCTCAATTTTTCCATTTTTTCACGTTGCTCCTAGGGGAGCATTTAATTTTTAAAACTGGCGGATGGGTGAAAAGCCCAAAATGACAATTATTTTTTTTTTAATTAACGAAAAATGTTTGAAATTAAACAAAAAAAACATAAAAATATCATCGATTTTTTTTTTTGAGAATCGACTTGTACGAGTTGAAATGTTTAGTACTTTCGTGTTTAGTCCTGATGAAATTCTAGATCGAGAATAACTTGATCCACTAAACAGTTATTTATTAATATAAATATACTTAATAATTTAGCTGTAATACATGTATGATTGCATTAAGTTCTTTGAATCAAAATTTCATTAATGATTGCATTAACTTTTTTTAAATCAAAATTTCATTAATCGCCAGAACGAGCCCGTAAATCAAAAGCCACCAAATCACTTTTACTCTGAAATTCTAGATTCTAGATGAAATTCTAGATCGAGAATAACTTGACTGATCCACTAAACAATTCTTTATTAATATAAATATACTTAATAATTTAGCTGTAATACATGTATGATTGCATTAACTTCTTTGAATCAAAATTTCGTTAATGATTGCATTAACTTTTTTGAATGTAAATTTCAATAATCGCCAGAACAAGCCCGTAAATCAAAAGCCACCATTTACTCTGAAATTCTAGATTCTACATGAAATTCTAGATCGAGAATAACTGGACTGATCCACTAGACAGGTCTTTATTAATATAAAGATACTTAATAATTTAGCTGTAATATATGTATGATTGTATTAACTTCTTTGAATCAAAATTTCGTTAATGATTGCATTAACTTTTTTGAATCAAAATTTCAATAATCGCCAGAACGAGTCTGTAAATCGAAAGCCACCAAATCACTTTTACTCTGAAATTCTAGATTCTAGATGAAATTGTAGATCGAGAATAACTTGACTGATCCACTAAACAGTTCTTTATTAATATAAATATACTTAATAATTTAGCTGTAATACTTGTATGATTGCATTTACATCTTTGAATCATAATTTCATTAATGATTGCATTAACTTTTTTTTTAATCAAAATTTCATTAATCGCCGGAACGAGCCCGTAAATCGAAAGCCATCAAATGACTTTTACTCTGAAATTCTAGATTATAGATTCTAGATGAAATTCTAGATTGTAGATTCTAGATGAAATTCTAGATCGAGAATAACTTGACTGATCCACTAAACAGTTCTTTATTAATATAAGTATACTTAATAATTTAGCTGTAATACATTTATGACTGCATTAACTTTTTTTGAATCAAAATTTCATTAATCGCCGGAACGAGCCCGTAAATCAAAAGCCACCAAATCACTTTTACTCTCCGCGAAAGTGGAAATGTAGAAACTCGCAGCCGCACTTTTTCGTTTAGTTCTCAGTGGCTTTGCGCACGAACAACCTCAGAGCAAACTCATCGTAGAAAACAATCATTTATTCACAGTACAAAAATATACAATAACAATAACAAATAGTGACTTAATACATAATAATATGTTTTTAACAAGTAATTAATTGGCGAGTTTTAGGCATTACAAACGTATAATATAATCAGGCTGATGAAGAAGACATTGTGTGTCAAATCAAATCTTACCCATTATTTTCGATAGTGGAGTTTAAAAAAAACATATCTACTCTGAGTGTAAAATTTATCTTTAAAAAACAGAGAAACAACTTGCTATGTTTTTACCACAAAATGTTTATTGATACATAGGCATATACAATAAAATAACGACTCTAGTTTCGACTTCTTACTGTCATTTTCAAGTGACTCGAATATGTCTATATATCAACATATTCGAGTCATTTGAAAATGACCGTATGAAGTCGAAACTCGAGTCGTTATTTTATATATATCATGCTATATATATATATATATATGTTTATATATCTATAAACATTTTGTGGTAAAAACATAGCAAGTTTTTTAATATGAACTCCCTCGTAGTAAATGTCGAAACCATCCTGATGATGTATCTTTAAACTCAAATTATTTTAGATTTTTGGAAATATCGGCCTAATCAATTAAATTGTTTACATTTTAATTATTTTCAGGATTACTGTTTCTTGTTATAAACCATTTCTCCCTGTAGACTTTCTGCACTGTAACCGGTACATTCTGGGAGGGTTTGCCCTGGATGACTTCGATTTTCGGCTTTCCGTTTGGGCCTTTGCTGTACTTGTAAGCTTGGTACTCGGATTTATTCGGCTTCGAAGATTTTTTCGCGCTCTTGTACGGTTTATGGCTTTTCGATTTGGTTTTGTAGCCTTCTTTGTACTTGTAGCTGGAGCTGTAGCGCTTGGGTTCCTTCTTTTGGTAGTATTTCGTGCCGCCTCTGTGGTTGTCGTCGTCGTCCTCTTCTTCCTCTTCCTTGTACCTTTCCTGCTCCTCGTCTTCGTGCTCGAAGGAGTAACGGCCGTACTCGGGATCGTCGTCTTTTTCCTTGTAAGTCCGCTCGTCGTCTTCCTCTTCCTCTCTGTATTTGGGGTTGTCCTCCTCTTCCTCGTCCTCCTCGACGTTCTCGCTTTCC
Source organism: Othius punctulatus (assembly GCA_951805005.1). Classification (NCBI taxonomy): domain Eukaryota; kingdom Metazoa; phylum Arthropoda; class Insecta; order Coleoptera; family Staphylinidae; genus Othius; species Othius punctulatus. The sequence continues at coordinate 18,960,408 of OX638141.1, forward strand.
TCGTCGTCGTCTTCCACGACCTTCTTAACTTCTTGTTTGACTACGGGCTTGGGCGTCGTTTTCTCGATTTGTTGGTAGTTCTGGTAGCTTACGGGAGCCGCAAGAGGTGGAGGGCTCAATTTTTGGTACGGCAGTTTTTGAGGAACGGGACGCTGCAATGGGTGGTGCAGCTGCTGTTGCACCTGAGCGGGATTTGTGTTGTACACGACTTTGCCGTTGAGGTACAAATACTTGCCCAACAAATACGGATTGCTTTGCGGAGTACTGACGTACGGCGCGTGCTGGATGATGCTGCTGTGTTGTACAGGATTCACCACGGTTTCTGCTTGCGAGTAGTGATTAGCATGATGTGGCTGCTGCAGCTGCTGCAGCTGATGCTGCTGATGCTGTACGGGTTGGTGAATCTGATGGACGTTCCCATGCTGAGGCAAGTACTGGCTGTACGCCACCTGCTGCGTACCTTCCGCCTGAGGCTGAGGAATTGTGTGGTACTGCTGGTTAAAGTGGACATTAGAAACCGTATTCGTGGGCGTCTGCTGGTACTCGTAAAGTACTTGTTGGGCAGTTACTTTTGGCTCTGGCTCGTAGATTTGCTTCACCGGAGGGCCTACTTTGGCTGTGTAGTAGTTCCCCAGACCTTGCGGCTGTGTCGACGAAACTGCAGCGTCTGGGTACACGCCTATGGGCCTGAAGGATGTGAGGTAGTGGGTTTGATCTATTAGACCGCGTTTCGTCTTGTTTTGGGCCCCTTCTGAAGATATCTCAGCCCACGCAAGAGACAACGTCAGTAAAAGTATCTTAAATTAAAACAAAAAAATAAGCAGTAGTTCATACATCTTGAGAGACCTTTTGAAGCGCACAGAATCTCAAAAGAAAAATGATAGGGAACATTAATTTCCATAGAAAACAAAATCATACTCATAAAGTACTCATCCTTTAGAAATTATATTTTAATGTTGTTTTATTGTTTTATACTTTAGATATCGGCTTACAAGTAAAAAACACTAAGTCAATTTTTAGGTGCTTTTAGTTTTTTTGAAGTTTTATTTTGATGGTTTACTAAATTGTAACAAATCTCAGGCTCAGTAGGGGTATATTAAAGAGTCCTGGAGCCGAACTTCCAAATTCTTAACTCATTAAATGACTGAGTAGGAAAGGTAACAGCAGAATATAAAACTTCAATTGCAGTTTCTCACATTTTATAGTATTTGACTTACGTGATTTCACTTAATTTCACGTAAGCCGACTTATGATTTAATGATGTTTTCTGTTGTTGATTTTGGTTTATTTTTGTATGGAAATTAATTTTCCCTATAATTTTTCTTCTGAGCTTCTGAACACTTCAATTGGATAAATGTATTAATATTTTGAGCAACTTTGAGAACGTTTCTTCATGTAAATGTATTTATGTAATTTCTCACCTTAATGCCACCCATCTTGCAATCGTGATTGTGACAAACACTCGACTGTCGCAAATTCAAGATCTGTGCAATATTTATACCGGCAGTAAGGCGTCTCGGTCAGAGAACTCTGCGGTCGTGGGGAAATCTTCATCTGGGAGGTGCTTTTCCCGTGGCGCGTGGTGCAAGTGCAAGGTTCTCTCCATTTAATTACAAACTGCAATTGCAAGCACAGGGTGCACGGGGCTAACTTTTCTCTTTTGCGCCGGGCACGTCCATAGCGGAAACCGCGACGTGCAATTGAGTGCGACGAAAATTTAATAAGGAATAATCTCCAAAGGAATTTTCAAACGCGAACTACGAGTGAAACTGTGAGCGAGCAACTCCATCAATGAAAGTGTTAACCTGGTAAATGGATGAACATGTGTTTTTTTTTTTTGTAGATGTGGAAACTTTTGTACGATCTCGTACTGTGCTCAATGGGAATTTCTGTAAATAAATTTGCCAAGTAGAATCTTATAATGGATCGAAAATATTTTGTAGATGTTTAGACGTTTGTATGATCTAATAGATGTGAATTGCTTCATCTCATAAAAACGTACAAAAATATCTTAAGGATGATTGAACCACTTTAAATGAGAGTACATCGTTGAATCTCATCAATAAATTTTTACTTGATTAATATGGTTTCTTTTGAGATATCATCAATAGAATACAACGTTTGAGACTCTCACCAAAAATCATATAATCACATCAAATTGAAAATATCTCAATAATTGCTCACTAGCTATGAATTAAATGAAACTTACTATATACCAAAGTAATTTTCAATTTCAGAAATTAATTTTGATATTATTGATATGCTAGTTTTTGAGATATTATAACCAATGCACGAAAAAAAAAACATCAGTTTCGAATCTCAAATCATACCATATATGGCATATATATTTAAAGTTTCTATATATTTGCTCAATGGGAATTTCTGTAAATAAGTTTGCCATGTAGAATCTTATAATGGGACGAACATCTTTTGTAGATATTTAAACGTTGTACGATCTAATAGATGTGAATTGCTTCATCTTATAAGAACGTAGAAAAATATGTTAAGAATGATTGAACCCCTTTAAATGCCAGTACATCGTTGAATCACATCAATAAATTTTGACTTTATTGATAAGGTTTATATTGAGATATCATTAATAAAATACAACGTTTGAGAATCTTACCAAAAATCATATAATCACATCAAATTGAAAATATCTCAATAATTGCGCATTGGATATGAATTGAATTAAACTTACTATATTCCAAAGTAATTTTCATTTTAAGAAATTAATTTTGATATTATTGATAGGCTAGTTTTTGAGATATTATAACCAAAGCACGAGAAAAAATTGAGTTTAGAATATCAAATCGCACCATATATGCCATATATTCAAAGTTTCTAGCTATTTATTATGTCAGATCAAATAATGCTTCTTATTACATATTCAATTTTATTTCATTATCTTAGGTAAACCAATAAACTATTAAATTATCAACGTTTAAACATTTAAGAACCTAAAAACGTGTGAAAAACTTCTACTTACTGTATTAACTGCATAAATATATAAATTACTACTCTGAAGCCGTTACTAATTGCGTCCGTGCCGGAAGTTAATACGCAAAAACCGCTGGTTCTATTAATTCACTAGCGCCATAAGAACACCAATTTTCTGCTCGCATTTTTGGCGCTTGCTGGCGCTGGTGCATGACCGAATCGGACGTGCTGTCCACCAGGAAACAGATGCGATTATCCCGCGTGATTGTACAAAATCGGATTTACATAATGCAGTTATGTGTGGTGATTTGAAAGCTCAGTCAAATTCCGTGATGTCCAAATATTAGCCAAATTGTTGCGGTCCATGCAAGGATCACAATGCAATAAGTTGGTGTTGAATTTTTATTTTCCTACGCATTTATTCGAACTGTTAACGCAAATTAATTAATGGCGTTTTGTCGGTTGCCATTCGAATTTTACAATGTCATTATTTAACATAAATTCTATAATTCTTTCCTTTGAACTTTAAATGTCGGATTTTGTTTATTCAAACTGAGTGCACAGCAAGATAGAGTAGTGAATGCTGAATCCAAGTACGCAAACCGCAATGCTGAGAGTTGTTTAGCTATTGAAAAAAAAGTTGTAAAAGAAACGAAAAATGCCATATTAATTTCACTACCGCACAAAAACTACAAGGAATACAATCGAACTACAATTGTCTTCTCTTCCGGTGTAATTGTCTTACGTTGCACATGCACTATCGCCAACATTCGAAGTGCAACGGTATTTTTACGACCGCCTTATAGACATTTAAGGGCGAAGCTGTTTTGTATATAGAGAGTTTTTTTTAACATGCTACATAGTGTTAATCATTTCAATAGTTAAACACTTCTGTCACAATGACAGCAATGTATCATTTTTTTTTAAATGCGACATTGAAGTAATTCTCTGTGAGGCAAATATTACAGTTTACTAAGTGAACAATGTATACAACTGAAGAGAAAACTCAGTTATTCAAATGGGCAATGCTGCAAACCTCAGCTTGACATTGTTCACTTCGTAAACTGAAATAATTAATTTTACTTGTATCGCACGTTGCATTTTAATAAATACGCTATGATACATTGATGTCATTATGACAGAAGTGTATAACAATAGAAATTGTTAACCGTATGTTGCACGATAAAAAGAACCCTCTGTATGTATTTGTATTTGTAGGTGCCTAAACTCCGATTACCAATAAGATCGAAATTTCCTCTGGTTTACAAGGCTTTTCTTTGCACTCTAAATGTTGGCATTGTACTTTCTATACCTTACTACAAAGTTAAATCATTTTTATTCAATGAGTACCAATGTATAGACGAATATAATTTATTCATCATTTAAATTTCACATTAGATAGAATTTAATTAGTGGTTTATAAGCCGCAACCATTACTCTTCCGATTTGTAATCACAAATTTCGGATAACCTCAAGTATTGGCCAAGTAGCTTTCAATACGCACAGTTGTACACCAAAATCCCACTAGTACTCAATTGGTACGTATTATATGAGTTGTCTAGTATTATGTTCCGCAACCAGACTGTAAAAATCTTGATTTTTCGGCAAGTTATTAAGCAAAATAGGATTGCTTTGTGAACGCCCCTCGTATGTGCCGACGCTGGCGCCCCCTTACCCGAGGCTGCGGATTTTTGCCGCAACACTAGTTCAGAAATGCTCGCCAGGGCGGCGTTCCCGTCGATTCCGTGACGTACGAGGACGGTTCAACATTTCAAATATTTAACCAAATTTGAGCAATACCAGTGCGTTTTACGTAAATTTAACTGCTACCACGGTGTTGAGCACATTTAACTTGCCGCTTAACATGGTTTAATAGGTTAAATATAAGTGTTACAATGATATTAAAAATCTTATATATTTGTGGAGCGTCCCTCGTAATGTAATTATTTACTAGGGTTATGGGTTATTCACAACGAGCACAATTTGCAAAATTGAGGTTCAGTTGGCGTGAAAATTGATGCTTAGGGCGGTTTTAGGACCTGATTATTCATGGTGAGTTACATTGTTAACTAAATCGTTATGTGCAATCAATTGGCACACCAAATTTGCTTGATGTTGCTCTCGATAACCTCAAAGGTTTTCCACACCTCATAGGTCAACTTAAAACCTGCCTGGGCCACTAAACTCGGGCAGAAATCAATACTGAACGGAATAAATGAATCCCCAACATTGAAACTTGTGATTTGTCTGCATATTAATTGTGTTTTGTTAAAGTGCCTGAGGACCGAGGGACAAAATCAAGTATGGAAGCCGCTGTGCCGCTAGAGGGCCCCAACCGCCTTTGAAGTGAACGCCTCGAAGACCACTCTGACGGCCAGCAAAGGCGGAGCATGCAGTGCAAGAAGTGCCAGGCCTGCCAGTGTAACGACAGGCGAGTACAGCCTTTACTTAGCTAATCGCCCCCATCGGATCGAACCTGCAGTGCACAAGAACTCAATTTAAGTGGATTAAGGTACATTATTTGTTTCGTATTTAGTTTGCTTTTTGTAAGTAGTAACGATATTTATTTTGTTAAATTATAACCTCCGTTATTAGTTTCGTATTTAGCGCGTAAGTCTTTATTTGTACCTATTATTTTGAAAATTTCAAAATAATTATTGCTTTCAGCATTTTGTTTTAGTTGCTGCTCTAAAATAGAATGTCGAAAGTACACAGTGTTCAAGAAAGTGGTGTCAGCTTTTAAGGTGAATATTTATAGATGACACTGTTCAAGATGCAAAACAAATATGTTATGGAACGTTGCTGAAATGTTTCCTAGGATACTTGTAAATAATTTAACTAGATTTTTTCTAATATCATTATTTGTAAATATTTCGTTGGAAGTAGTTCTAAGAGTTATCACCACTTTCTTAAACGTTCTGTATAGACTGAATCATACCCACTTTATTGTAGACATGCTGACTGTAGACTTGTTTGCTGTCCGTTACGGCTGCTTGCGCACAATGCGGACTGGATTGCTGGTACCAGACACCCATAGTGCCTGTGCAAATTGATCTGTAGTGCTGCGAGAGTGGCAGCCTCATGAGTGCTCGGTAAGCTGTTTACTGTTTTCACGTCTGTTTTTTATCGATATCGTTGTATTCTCTTGTCGGAGATTTTAAATCATCAGCATTGCACGGATTTTATCAATTGCCTAATGAATTCTGCAGATGTACAACCAAACCACTCCTTTAGTTGCACAGCCAGAAAATGTTTTGATATTAACTTTCTCTTGTGTTTAATTTTACCTTGCTTAATCAGCTTAAGGATATTTTATCTCTATCCTCTCATGACATGACACAGTTAATCTAATTTTTGCATTTTTAGAGTCTACTGTCTACACATTCAGCGTGATTGTTTTTGGAGCAAGTCAGAGGGACCGAAGCCATCGATGTGCAGTGGCCCCAAGCAGCCAATTTTGCTGCACCTGGCTCAGCAGATCACTAGTTGGACGATGCGCATTCTCAAGAACCCAATCCTCTCGCATGGCGTTTGTGCAAATAATGAAATTTATACGTTGATTTGTTGCATAACCATTAACATTACCGTTGCTTACTTTGTATACATATAGAGCTGGTGATGGCTAGTTACTGGAAATGAAAACCATTTGTTGATTAGTCTAATTGTTTTAGAGCGAGAGTTGTTTTAAAATTTGACGTTTGTGTTAATTCATGAAATTTAAAAGGTGATTTGTTCTTTAACCACCAATATCACAGCAAAGCTTTCTTTGTATACATATAGAGCACATGGTGGCTAGTTATTGGAAATGTAAATCATTTGTTCATTGGTTCAATAGTTTTAGAGCGAGAGTTGTTTTAAAATTTGCCGTTTGTGCTGATTCATGAAATTTAAACGTTCATTTGTTTTTTAACCATCAATATCATAGCACCTTTCTTTGTGTACATATAGAGTACATGGTGGCTAATTATTGGAAATGTAAATGATGTGTTGATTAGTCTAATAGTTTTAGAGCGCGGGTTGTTTTAAAATTTGACGTTTGTTCTAATTCATGAAATTTAAAAGTTGATTTGTTCCTCAGCCACCAATATCACAGCCGCTTTCTATGTATACATATAGAGCACATGGTGGCTAATTATTGGAAATGTAAATCATTTGTTGATTAGTCTAATACTTTTAGAGCGAGAGTTGTTTTAAAATTTGACGTTTGTGTTAATTCATGAAATTTACAAGTTGATTTGTTCTTTAACCGCCAATATCACAGCAGCTTTGTTTTTATACATATACAGCACATGGTGGGTAGTTATTGGAAATGTAAATCATTTGTTGATTGGTCTAATAGTTTTAGAGCAAGATTTCTTTTAAAATTTTCCGTTTGTGCTGATTCATGAAATTTAAACGTTCATTTGTTCCTTAACCACCAATATCACAGCAGGTTTCTTTGTATACATATAGAGCACCTGGTATCTAGTTATTGAAAATGTTTATCATTTGTTGATTAGTCCAATAGTTTTAGAGTGAGACTTGTTTTAAAATTTGCTGTTTGTTCTGATTCATGAAATTTAAACGTTCATTTTTTCCTTAACCACATATATCACAGCAGCTTTCTTGGTATACATATAGAGCCCAAGGTGGCTAGTTATTGGAAATGTAAATCATTTGTTGATTAGTCTAATAGCTTTAGAGCAAGATTTGTTTTAAAATTTGCCGTTTGTGCTGATTCATGAAATTTGAACGTTCATTTGTTCCTTAACCACCAATATCACGGCAGCTTTCTTTGTATACATATAGAGCACATGGTGCCTAGTTATTGGAAATGTATATCATTTGTTGATTAGTCCAATAGTTTTAGAGCGCGACTTGTTTTAAAATTTGCCGTTTGTTCTGATTCATGAAATTTAAACGTTCATTTGTTCCTTAACCACCTATATCACAGCAGCTTTCTCGGTATACATATAGAGCACATGGTGGCTAGTTATTGGAAATGTAAATCATTTGTTGATTAGTCTAATAGTTTTAGAGCGAGGGTTGTTTTAAAATTTGACGTTTGTTCTTATTCATGAAATTTAAAAGTTGATTTGTTCGTCAACCACCAATATCACAGCAGCTTTCTTTGTATACATATAGAGCACATGGTGGCTAGTTATTGGAAATGTCAATCATTTGTTGATTAGTCCAATAGTTTTAGAGTGAGACTTGTTTTAAAATTTGCCGTTTGTTCTGATTCATGAAATTTAAACGTTCATTTTTTCCTTAACCACGTATATCACAGCAGCTTTCTTTGTATACATATAGAGCACATGGTGGCTAGTTATTGGAAATGTAAATCATTTGTTCATTGGTTCAATAGTTTTAGAGCGAGAGTTGTTTTAAAATTTGCCGTTTGTGCTGATTCATGAAATTTAAACGTTCATTTGTTCCTTAACCACCAATATCACAGCAGCTTTCTTTGTATACATATAGAGCACATGGTGGCTAGTTATTGGAAATGTATATCATTTGTTGATTAGTCTAATAGCTTTAGAGCAAGATTTGTTTAAAAATTTGCCGTTTGTGCTGATTCATGAAATTTGAACGTTCATTTGTTCCTTAACCACCAATATCACGGCAGCTTTCTTTGTATACATATAGAGCACATGGTGCCTAGTTATTGGAAATGTAAATCATTTGTTGATTAGTCCAATAGTTTTAGAGCGCGACTTGTTTTAAAATTTGCCGTTTGTTCTGATTCATGAAATTTAAACGTTCATTTGTTCCTTAACCACCTATATCACAGCCGCTTTCTTGGTATACATATAGAGAACATGGTGGCTAGTTATTGGAAATGTAAATCATTTGTTGTTTAGTCTAATAGTTTTAGAGCGAGGGTTGTTTTAAAATTTGACGTTTGTTCTTATTCATGAAATTTAAAAGTTGATTTGTTTGTCAACCACCAATATCACAGCAGCTTTCTATGGATACATATAGAGCACATGGTTACTAGTTATTGGAAATGTAAATCATTTGTTGATTATTCTAATAGTTTTAGAGCGAGGGTTGTTTTAAAATTTTTACGTTTGTTCCAATTTATGAAATTTAAAAGCTGATTTGTTCGTCAATCACCAATATCACAGCAGCTTTCTATGTTTACATACAGAGCACATGGTTACTAGTTATTGGAAATGTAAATCATTTGTTGATTAGTCTAATAGTTTTAGAGCGAGAGTTGTTTTAAATTTTGACGTTTGAGCAAAATCGTGAAATTTAAAAGTTGAATTAGTTTGCGTTTAATGAGACACCTGCTTTCTTTGTATACATATAGAGCTGATGATGGCTTGTTAGTGGAAATGTAAATCATTTATTAACTGCTTGTATAGTTTTTGAGTAAGACTTGACTCATATTATGGAGTTTGTGCATAATTTCAAAGGTGTTTTTTGGTTAACTATCAATATTCGTGATAGTGTTTCATTTTCATAGAGGAAATGAAATATAAGAGCTGTCCGTAGATGATCATCTGATTTTCTATACGAAATTCTCATGATAAAGCTGCGCTGACGAGTCCTATAAGGACGAAACAGCATTTGCTTATCCAGTTTCATGGTACCCGTCCTGCCGAGTTCCAGAAACTACATGCATGGCACCATTCAAGTTCTTCGAGTTATATTCTCTGCACTCAAGGTGAGTAAATGTGACATATTAATTACTATACACAATTTAATAATCACGCAGGTTTCACATTAAACAGCAAATAGAGATCGAGTAAAACAAGTTTTTTTATTCTCAGTTTAGACAGTTTGGTAAGTTGAGTGTGCTTCTCACTCTGGAAGTAGTTAAATTCTCGTAAATCGGTGAAAATCGATCAGATATAGTTTTGTATTTGAATTTTTGAACTGCCCTCGTACGTCACGGATTCGATACGAACGCCGCCCTGCCGGGCGTTATCGAGCTACCGTTGCGACAAAAATCCGCAGCCTCGTGCATGAGGGCGCTAGCGTCGACAAATACGAGGGGGGTTCTTAAAGCATTAATTTATTGCTTAATAACTTGCAGAAATATTCACTATTTTATCGTTTCCATTATAAATATTGGCTGCTTTTTTGTTAGTTTGTGTGTAAATTTTAACACGGTTTTTATTTTTTATCTCGATAACTAAGAACCTCACAGATATGCGGTTTGCATTTTTGGATTCAGCAGTCACTAGTCTATCGTTTCCAAAAGAAAAATTTACTGTTTTTCTGTTAGTTTGTGTGTAAATTTTAACACGGTTTTTATTTTTTATCTCGATAACTAAGGACCTCACAACAATGCGGTTTGCATTTTAGGATTCACCATTGACGTGTCTATCATACTGCTCTCTCACTGAGCCCGCTGAGTGTAAATAAAAAAAATCAAACTTTAACTTGTAATTTTCGGGCTTCGTACCAGGATCACAGAAGTCGCAGGAGATCGTTTAATGGTTTTTAATTTTTATCTCGGTAACTAAGCATCGCACAGCAATGCGGTTTGCATATTTGGATTCAGCATTCACTGTTCTATCGTTTCCAATAAAAAAATTGACTGATTTTTTGTTAGTTTGTGTGTAAGTTTTCGCACGGTTTTTATTTTTTTCCTCGATAACTAAGGACCTCACAGCAATGCGGTTTGCATTTTTGGATTCTGCAGTCACTAGTCCATCGTCTCCAAAAGATAAATTTACTGTTTTTCTGTTAGTTTGTCTGTAAATTTTAACACGGTTTTTATTTTATTTCTCGATAACTAAGGACCTCACAGCAATGAGGTTTGCATTTTAGGATTCAGCATTTGCCACTCTATCGCGCTGTGCACTCAGTTCGAATAAAAAAAATTCAGCGATTTCGTGAAAAGTTCCAAGGGGTTAACTTATGGAATTTTCGTGAAAAAAATGGATTTCAAAATTTCCTATGGCAGTCGATAGAGGGTCATTATGTAAGACTTTTGCCAAAACAGTTCCATGCATATCCTTCTGGTTTTTGCGTGGGAGGGAATTTAATATGCCATATTGCTTTTGTTTTATAATTTTTATCTCAATAACTAGAGATCGCACAGCAATGCGATTAGTATATTTGGATTCAGCATTCACTGTTCTATCGTTTCCAATAAAAAAATTGACTGATTTTTTGTTAGTTTGTGTGTAAGTTTTCGCACGCTTTTTATTTTTTTCCTCGATAACTAAGGACCTCACAGCAATGCGGTTTGCATATTTGGATTCAGCATTCACTGTTCTATCGTTTCCAATAAAAAAATTGACTGATTTTTTGTTAGTTTGTTTGTAAGTTTTCGCACGGTTTTTATTTTTTTCCTCGATAACTAAGGACCTCACAGCAATGCGGTTTGCATTTTTGGATTCAGCAGTCACAAGTCCATCGTCTCCAAAAGATAAATTTACTGTTTTTCTGTTAGTTTGTGTGTAAATTTTAACACAGTTTTTATTTTTTATCTCGATAACTAAGGACCTCACAGCAAAGAGGTTTGCATTTTAGGATTCACCATTCACGTCTCTATCTTACTGCCCTCGCACTGAGTCCGCTCAGTGTAAATAAAAAATTTCAAACCATAACTTGTAATTTTCGGGCTTCGTACCAGGATCACAGAAGTCGCAGGAGATCGTTTATTGGTTTTTAATTTTTATCACGGTAACTAAGCATCGCACAGTTAGTTTGTGTGTAAGTTTTCGCACGGTTTTTATTTTTTTTCTCGATAACTAAGGACCTCACAGCAATGCGGTTTGCATTTTTGGATTCAGCATTCACTGTTCTATCGTTTCCAATAAAAAATTGACTGATTTTTTGTTAGTTTGTGTGTAAGTTTTCGTACGGTTTTTATTTTTTTTCTCGATAACTAAGGACCTCACAGCAATGCGGTTTGCATATTTGGATTCAGCATTCACTGTTCTATCGTTTCCAATATAAAAATTGACTGCTTTTCGGCCTTACACTGCTGTACCAATTCGGAGAAGTTCATTGGGTTGCAGGCATATTCGGCAACCCAATATACACGACGATTTGGCAAAAATGCTCAGCGAACTTTTAATGCCCACGAAGCATATACATCAATACAGTATTTAGTGGTAATTGTTAATACATTACAATTAATACTCACATGTGCTATACCTAGAAGCATACTGCTCACCTGAATCGCTGCTGAAGCTCTTTAACTTGGAAAGATTGAGTCTGCAATGACGTAAGCTGTTTCGTCCTTATAGGACTCGTCAGCGCAGCTTTATCATAAGATATTCATATCGAATGTCAAATGATCATCTACGGACAGCTCATAAACTTACCTCGTCCAAAGGAAAAGCAATAAATCAATTTTTACATTACAAGACAGTACCCAAAATCCTAATTTTAAAACATCTGTGGTTCCAAAACCATAAGAGAAATCAAAACTGCTTTGCATTTTCAATAACTACCCTTCATCAGCTCTATATGTATACAAAGAAAGTGGCGATAACGTTTATGGTTAAGCTATAAATCAATTTTTAAATTACAAGAAATCACACAAAATCAGAATTTTAAAACAGCTGTGGTTCGAAAACCATGGGAGATATCAATAAATGGTTTGCATTTCCAATAACTACCCTGCATCAGCTCTATATGTATACCAAAAATGCAGCGATGGCATTTATGGTTAAGCAAAACATTAATTTTTAAATTACAAGATTTTGTTCAAATTTCCAATTTTAAAACAGCTGTGGTTCGAAAACCATGGGAGCAATCAATAAATGGTTTGCATTTCCAATAACTACCCTGCATCAGCTCTATATGTATACAAAAAAGCAGCGATGGCATTTATGGTTAAGCAAAAAATTAATTTTTAAATTACAAGATATTGTTCAAATTTCCAATTTTAAAACAGCTGTGGTTCGAAATCCATGGGAGCAATCAATAAATGGTTTGCATTTCCAATAACTACCCTGCATCAGCTCTATATGTATACAAAAAAGCAGCGATGGCATTTATGGTTAAGCAAAAAATTAATTTTTAAATTACAAGATATTGTTCAAATTTCCAATTTTAAAACAGCTGTGGTTCGAAAACCATGGGAGCAATCAATAGATGGTTTGCATTTCCAATAACTACCCTGCATCAGCTCTATATGTATACAAAAAAGCAGCGATGGCATTTATGGTTAAGCAAAAAATTAATTTTTAAATTACAAGATATTGTTCAAATTTCCAATTTTAAACAGCTGTGGTTCGAAAACCATGGGAGCAATCAATAAATGGTTTGCATTTCCAATAACTACCCTTCATCAGCTCTATATGTCTACAAAGAAAGTACCGACAACATTTATGGTTAAGCAATAAATCAAAACAATAAGAGCATTCAAAAATTGGTTTGCATTTCTAACAACTCCATATCGTTGTCCTGCCTATATCCAATAGTGCAGTTTCCGTGATGCAACACAGCATTTGTAATCCATAATCATATCAGAACATAGAACATCCACTTTGTTTATGACCAAACATTAACGTCCTAAAAGTAAAAGCGAGATTAGCTGTAGTAACGAATTACAACATTAAGATTAAAAGCGTCATTTATGTTTAATAAATTTCACCCGTAATAATAATAAATTATCTCTACTCTTAAAAAATAACCCTTTGATTGATTCACATATAGGCAGATTTATACAGCTTGCTCGTTATATCATGAGAGTATTGAAGGGCGGTAGCACTTACCCCAGACTCTGATTTGTGGTAAATTATCACTGATCGTAATAATTGAGGAGCATCCATGCAAAACCATACAAGTCTATAACATGTTCCTAATGAGTTAATGGTTGTTTCAGGGCTAGTGAAAACGCTGACAATGTTGGGAAAGCGCTCTTCAACCCTTAGGAATAGTGTCTTGAAGCCGTCTCTGGCTGACCAATGCAATCCTTACGTCAGGTATTTGTGCTAGGGAGTGATGCTAAAAACATACACAAAATTAAGCAAGATACGGAGCAACTTCCAAATTCACAAAATATATGTAGTTTTGTTGTATACGATGATTATAAACACATTCATCGTAACACAATAATTATGTACCTACATTGAAAGATGCTAAGGGATATAATATAAACTGTATCGTTATCAATACCCATAGTTATATTAGACCCGAGTTATTTGCACACCTCCTTCATCGGACAACAGCGTTTCATTCTGGAGGGTAATGCCAGTTAAGTGCCATCCAGAGAAGGCGCTCAAATCAAAAATCAACACGGCTTTATACATTAACCTGTAATGAATGCATTTATTCGTTTTAAGTGATGTACATCTTTCGCTCAAGGAGTGGACGGCCAATAACTACTGATACAAGAAATTGGTGGTACAAATCATCATTTAACTAACAATAACTGGGTACTCACCTGTTTGCCTTAGAACCGGAATGTGCTCGGAATGTGCTCGGATTTCATGACCTTCATAGAACGCTTACGGAAATTATTTGAGCCCCCTGCTGTTGCAGGAAACCGAATAGGTGGCTGCAGTTTGCCCCCTCGGCAATTATATTACCACGAAGAGTCTGGTTAGGCCGTAATTTACGTTTTAAGGTTTAGTTTTCGACGTGCCCTGTACATACAGTTTACAGCGCCAAGGGTCCCGTGGGCGTTTTGGCTACTAGAGCTTCCGCCAAAATTCCGCCGCTACGGTCAAGAGGGCGCCATTGTCGCAACGTACAGGGCGATCGGTTATGACATTTCAAAATATCCATAAAAACCTGAATAACTTGGCAGAAACTTAATATTTTTACAATCTGATTGTGCATTAATAAAGTAGATGGTCGTATTTTGTTAGACGACTGAAAAAGATGCACGTATATACATCTACGTGCATCGTATGCCCAATTTCATTACATTTATAATTGTATCTCAATAACTAAGGACCTCACAGCAATGCGGTTTGCATTTTTGAATTCAGCAGTCACCAGTCTATTGTTTCCAAAAGAAAAATTGACTGCTTTTCTGTTAGTTTGTGTGTAAGTTCTTATACGGTTTTTATTTTTTATCTCGATAACTATGGACCTCACAGCAATACGGTTTGCATTTTTGGATTCAGCAGTCACTAGTCCTTCGTCTCCAAAAGATAAATTTACTGTTTTTCTGTTAGTTTGTGTGTAAATCTTAACACAGTTTGTATTTTTTATCTCGATAACTAAGGACCTCACAGCAATGAGGTTTGCATTTTAGGATTCACCATTCACGTCTCTATCTTACTGCCCTCGCACTGAGTCCGCTCAGTGTAAATAAAAAATTTCAAACCATAACTTGTAATTTTCGGGCTTCGTACCAGGATCACAGAAGTCGCAGGAGATCGTTTATTGGTTTTTAATTTTTATCTCGGTAACTAAGCATCGCACAGCAATGCGGTTTGCATATTTGGATTCAGCATTCACTGTTCTATCGTTTCCAATAAAAAAATTGACTGATTTTTTGTTAGTTTGTGTGTAAGTTTTCGCACTGTTTTTATTTTTTTCCTCGATAACTAAGGACCTCACAGCAATGCGGTTTGTATTTTTGGATTCTGCAGTCACTAGTCCATCGTCTCCAAAAGATAAATTTACCGTTTTTCTGTTAGTTTGTGTGTAAATTTTAACACGGTTTTTATTTTATTTCTCGATAACTAAGGACCTCACAGCAATGAGGTTTGCATTTTAGGATTCAGCATTTGCCACTCTATCGCGCTGTGCACTCAGTTCGAATAAAAAAATTTCAGCGATTTCGTGAAAAGTTCCAAGGGGTTAACCTTATGGAATTTTCGTGAAAAAAATGGATTTCAAAATTTCGTATGGCAGTCGATAGAGGGTCATTATGTAAGACTTTTCCCAAAACAGTTCCATGCATATCCTTCTAGTTTTTGCGTGGGAGGGAATTTAATATGCCATATTTCTTTTGTTTTATAATTTTTATCTCAATAACTAGAGATCGCACAGCAATGCGATTTGCATATTTGGATTCAGCATTCACTGTTCTATCGTTTCCAATAAAAGAAATTGACTGTTCTTTCGTTAGTTAGTGTGTAAGTTTTCGCACGGGATTTTATTTTTTTTCTCGATAACTAAGGACCTCACAGCAATGCGGTTTGCATTTTTGGATTCAGCAGTCACTAGTCCATCGTCTCCAAAAGATAAATTTACTGTTTTTCTGTTAGTTTGTGTGTAAATTTTAACACAGTTTTTACTTTTTTTCTCGATAACTAAGGACCTCACAGCAATGCGGTTTGCATTTTTGGATTCAGCATTCACTGTTCTATCGTTTCCAATAAAAAACTTGACTGATTTTTTGTTAGTTTGTGTGTAAGTTTTAACACGGTTTTTATTTTTTATCTCGATAACTAAGGACCTCACAGCAATGAGGTTTGCATTTTAGGATTCACCATTCACGTCTCTATCATACTGCCCTCCCACTGAGTCCGCTCAGTGTAAATAAAAAAATTCAAACTTTAACTTGTAATTTTCGGGCTTCGTACCAGGATCACAGAAGTCGCAGGAGATCGTTTAATGGTTTTTAATTTTTATCTCGGTAACTAAGCATCGCACAGCAATGCGGTTTGCATATTTGGATTCAGCATTCACTGTTCTATCGTTTCCAATAAAAAAATTGACTGATTTTTTGTTAGTTTGTGTGTAAGTTTTCGCACGCTTTTTATTTTTTTCCTCGATAACTAAGGACCTCACAGCAATGCGGTTTGTATTTTTGGATTCTGCAGTCACTAGTCCATCGTCTCCAAAAGATAAATTTACCGTTTTTCTGTTAGTTTGTGTGTAAATTTTAACACGGTTTTTATTTTTTTTCTCGATAACTAAGGACCTCACAGCAATGAGGTTTGCATTTTAGGATTCAGCATTTGCCACTCTATCGCGCTGTGCACTCAGTTCGAATAAAAAAATTTCAGCGATTTCGTGAAAAGTTCCAAGGGGTTAACCTTATGGAATTTTCGTGAAAAAAATGGATTTCAAAATTTCGTATGGCAGTCGATAGAGGGTCATTATGTAAGACTTTTCCCAAAACAGTTCCATGCATATCCTTCTAGTTTTTGCGTGGGAGGGAATTTAATATGCCATATTTCTTTTGTTTTATAATTTTTATCTCAATAACTAGAGATCGCACAGCAATGCGATTTGCATATTTGGATTCAGCATTCACTGTTCTATCGTTTCCAATAAAAGAAATTGACTGTTCTTTTGTTAGTTAGTGTGTAAGTTGTCGCACGGGATTTTATTTTTTTTCTCGATAACTAAGGACCTCACAGCAATGAGGTTTGCATTTTAGGATTCACCATTCACGTCTCTATCATACTGCCCTCCCACTGAGTCCGCTCAGTGTAAATAAAAAATTTCAAACTTTAACTTGTAATTTTCGGGCTTCGTACCAGGATCACAGAAGTCGCAGGAGATCGTTTAATGGTTTTTAATTTTTATCTCGGTAACTAAGCATCGCACAGCAATGCGGTTTGCATATTTGGATTCAGCATTCACTGTTCTATCGTTTCCAATAAAAAAATTGACTGATTTTTTGTTAGTTTGTGTGTAAGTTTTCGCACGCTTTTTATTTTTTTCCTCGATAACTAAGGACCTCACAGCAATGCGGTTTGTATTTTTGGATTCTGCAGTCACTAGTCCTTCGTCTCCAAAAGATAAATTTACTTTTTTTCTGTTAGTTTGTGTGTAAATTTTAACACAGTTTGTATTTTTTATCTCGATAACTAAGGACCTCACAGCAATGAGGTTTGCATTTTAGGATTCACCATTCACGTCTCTATCTTACTGCCCTCGCACTGAGTCCGCTCAGTGTAAATAAAAAATTTCAAACCATAACTTGTAATTTTCGGGCTTCGTACCAGGATCACAGAAGTCGCAGGAGATCGTTTATTGGTTTTTAATTTTTATCTCGGTAACTAAGCATCGCACAGCAATGCGGTTTGCATATTTGGATTCAGCATTCACTGATCTATCGTTTCCAATAAAAAAATTGACTGATTTTTTGTTAGTTTGTGTGTAAGTTTTCGCACTGTTTTTATTTTTTTCCTCGATAACTAAGGACCTCACAGCAATGCGGTTTGTATTTTTGGATTCTGCAGTCACTAGTCCATCGTCTCCAAAAGATAAATTTACCGTTTTTCTGTTAGTTTGTGTGTAAATTTTAACACGGTTTTTATTTTATTTCTCGATAACTAAGGACCTCACAGCAATGAGGTTTGCATTTTAGGATTCAGCATTTGCCACTCTATCGCGCTGTGCACTCAGTTCGAATAAAAAAATTTCAGCGATTTCGTGAAAAGTTCCAAGGGGTTAACCTTATGGAATTTTCGTGAAAAAAATGGATTTCAAAATATCGTATGGCAGTCGATAGAGGGTCATTATGTAAGACTTTTCCCAAAACAGTTCCATGCATATCCTTCTAGTTTTTGCGTGGGAGGGAATTTAATATGCCATATTTCTTTTGTTTTATAATTTTTATCTCAATAACTAGAGATCGCACAGCAATGCGATTTGCATATTTGGATTCAGCATTCACTGTTCTATCGTTTCCAATAAAAGAAATTGACTGTTCTTTCGTTAGTTAGTGTGTAAGTTTTCGCACGGGATTTTATTTTTTTTCTCGATAACTAAGGACCTCACAGCAATGCGGTTTGCATTTTTGGATTCAGCAGTCACTAGTCCATCGTCTCCAAAAGATAAATTTACTGTTTTTCTGTTAGTTTGTGTGTAAATTTTAACACAGTTTTTACTTTTTTTCTCGATAACTAAGGACCTCACAGCAATGCGGTTTGCATTTTTGGATTCAGCATTCACTGTTCTATCGTTTCCAATAAAAAACTTGACTGATTTTTTGTTAGTTTGTGTGTAAGTTTTAACACGGTTTTTATTTTTTATCTCGATAACTAAGGACCTCACAGCAATGAGGTTTGCATTTTAGGATTCAGCAGTCACTAGTCCATCGTCTCCAAAAGATAAATTTACTGTTTTTCTGTTAGTTTGTGTGTAAATTTTAACACAGTTTTTATTTTTTATCTCGATAACTAAGGACCTCAGAGCAATGAGGTTTGCATTTTAGGATTCACCATTCACGTCTCTATATCTTACTGCCCTCGCACTGAATCCGCTCAGTGTAAATAAAAAATTTCAAACCATAACTTGTAATTTTCGGGTTTCGTACCAGGATCACAGAAGTCGCAGGAGATCGTTTATTGGTTTTTAATTTTTATCTCGGTAACTAAGCATCGCACAGCAATGCGGTTTGCATATTTGGATTCAGCATTCACTGTTCTATCGTTTCCAATAAAAAAATTGACTGATTTTTTGTTAGTTTGTGTGTAAGTTTTCGCACGCTTTTTATTTTTTTCCTCGATAACTAAGGACCTCACAGCAATGCGGTTTGTATTTTTGGATTCTGCAGTCACTGTTCTATCGTTTCCAATAAAAAACTTGACTGATTTTTTGTTAGTTTGTGTGTAAGTTTTAACACGGTTTTTATTTTTTATCTCGATAACTAAGGACCTCACAGCAATGAGGTTTGCATTTTAGGATTCAGCAGTCACTAGTCCATCGTCTCCAAAAGATAAATTTACTGTTTTTCTGTTAGTTTGTGTGTAAATTTTAACACAGTTTTTATTTTTTATCTCGATAACTAAGGACCTCACAGCAATGCGGTTTGCATTTTTGGATTCAGCAGTCACTAGTCCATCGTCTCCAAAAGATAAATTTACCGTTTTTCTGTTAGTTTGTGTGTAAATTTTAACACGGTTTTTATTTTTTTTCTCGATAACTAAGGACCTCACAGCAATGAGGTTTGCATTTTAGGATTCAGCATTTGCCACTCTATCGCGCTGTGCACTCAGTTCGAATAAAAAAAATTCAGCGATTTCGTGAAAAGTTATGGAATTTGGAACCTTATGGAATTTTCGTGAAAAAAATGGATTTCAAAATTTCGTATGGCAGTCGATAGAGGGTCATTATGTAAGACTTTTCCCAAAACAGTTCCATGCATATCCTTCTAGTTTTTGCGTGGGAGGGAATTTAATATGCCATATTTCTTTTGTTTTATAATTTTTATCTCAATAACTAGAGATCGCACAGCAATGCGATTTGCATATTTGGATTCAGCATTCACTGTTCTATCGTTTCCAATAAAAGAAATTGACTGTTCTTTTGTTAGTTAGTGTGTAAGTTGTCGCACGGGATTTTATTTTTTTTCTCGATAACTAAGGACCTCACAGCAATGAGGTTTGCATTTTAGGATTCACCATTCACGTCTCTATCTTACTGCCCTCGCACTGAGTCCGCTCAGTGTAAATAAAAAATTTCAAACCATAACTTGTAATTTTCGGGCTTCGTACCAGGATCACAGAAGTCGCAGGAGATCGTTTATTGGTTTTTAATTTTTATCTCGGTAACTATGCATCGCACAGCAATGCGGTTTGCATATTTGGATTCAGCATTCACAGTTCTATCGTTTCCAATAAAAAAATTGACTGATTTTTTGTTAGTTTGTGTGTAAGTTTTCGCACGGTTTTTATTTTTTTTCTCGATAACTAAGGACCTCACAGCAATGCGGTTTGCATTTTTGGATTCAGCATTCACTGTTCTATCGTTTCCAATAAAAAACTTGACTGATTTTTTGTTAGTTTGTGTGTAAGTTTTAACACGGTTTTTATTTTTTATCTCGATAACTAAGGACCTCAGAGCAATGAGGTTTGCATTTTAGGATTCACCATTCACGTCTCTATATCTTACTGCCCTCGCACTGAATCCGCTCAGTGTAAATAAAAAATTTCAAACCATAACTTGTAATTTTCGGGTTTCGTACCAGGATCACAGAAGTCGCAGGAGATCGTTTATTGGTTTTTAATTTTTATCTCGGTAACTAAGCATCGCACAGCAATGCGGTTTGCATATTTGGATTCAGCAGTCACTAGTCCATCGTCTCCAAAAGATAAATTTACTGTTTTTCTGTTAGTTTGTGTGTAAATTTTAACACAGTTTTTATTTTTTATCTCGATAACTAAGGACCTCAGAGCAATGAGGTTTGCATTTTAGGATTCACCATTCACGTCTCTATATCTTACTGCCCTCGCACTGAATCCGCTCAGTGTAAATAAAAAATTTCAAACCATAACTTGTAATTTTCGGGTTTCGTACCAGGATCACAGAAGTCGCAGGAGATCGTTTATTGGTTTTTAATTTTTATCTCGGTAACTAAGCATCGCACAGCAATGCGGTTTGCATATTTGGATTCAGCATTCACTGTTCTATCGTTTCCAATAAAAAAATTGACTGATTTTTTGTTAGTTTGTGTGTAAGTTTTCGCACGCTTTTTATTTTTTTCCTCGATAACTAAGGACCTCACAGCAATGCGGTTTGTATTTTTGGATTCTGCAGTCACTGTTCTATCGTTTCCAATAAAAAACTTGACTGATTTTTTGTTAGTTTGTGTGTAAGTTTTAACACGGTTTTTATTTTTTATCTCGATAACTAAGGACCTCACAGCAATGAGGTTTGCATTTTAGGATTCAGCAGTCACTAGTCCATCGTCTCCAAAAGATAAATTTACTGTTTTTCTGTTAGTTTGTGTGTAAATTTTAACACAGTTTTTATTTTTTATCTCGATAACTAAGGACCTCACAGCAATGCGGTTTGCATTTTTGGATTCAGCAGTCACTAGTCCATCGTCTCCAAAAGATAAATTTACCGTTTTTCTGTTAGTTTGTGTGTAAATTTTAACACGGTTTTTATTTTTTTTCTCGATAACTAAGGACCTCACAGCAATGAGGTTTGCATTTTAGGATTCAGCATTTGCCACTCTATCGCGCTGTGCACTCAGTTCGAATAAAAAAAATTCAGCGATTTCGTGAAAAGTTATGGAATTTGGAACCTTATGGAATTTTCGTGAAAAAAATGGATTTCAAAATTTCGTATGGCAGTCGATAGAGGGTCATTATGTAAGACTTTTCCCAAAACAGTTCCATGCATATCCTTCTAGTTTTTGCGTGGGAGGGAATTTAATATGCCATATTTCTTTTGTTTTATAATTTTTATCTCAATAACTAGAGATCGCACAGCAATGCGATTTGCATATTTGGATTCAGCATTCACTGTTCTATCGTTTCCAATAAAAGAAATTGACTGTTCTTTTGTTAGTTAGTGTGTAAGTTGTCGCACGGGATTTTATTTTTTTTCTCGATAACTAAGGACCTCACAGCAATGAGGTTTGCATTTTAGGATTCACCATTCACGTCTCTATCTTACTGCCCTCGCACTGAGTCCGCTCAGTGTAAATAAAAAATTTCAAACCATAACTTGTAATTTTCGGGCTTCGTACCAGGATCACAGAAGTCGCAGGAGATCGTTTATTGGTTTTTAATTTTTATCTCGGTAACTATGCATCGCACAGCAATGCGGTTTGCATATTTGGATTCAGCATTCACAGTTCTATCGTTTCCAATAAAAAAATTGACTGATTTTTTGTTAGTTTGTGTGTAAGTTTTCGCACGGTTTTTATTTTTTTTCTCGATAACTAAGGACCTCACAGCAATGCGGTTTGCATTTTTGGATTCAGCATTCACTGTTCTATCGTTTCCAATAAAAAACTTGACTGATTTTTTGTTAGTTTGTGTGTAAGTTTTAACACGGTTTTTATTTTTTATCTCGATAACTAAGGACCTCAGAGCAATGAGGTTTGCATTTTAGGATTCACCATTCACGTCTCTATATCTTACTGCCCTCGCACTGAATCCGCTCAGTGTAAATAAAAAATTTCAAACCATAACTTGTAATTTTCGGGTTTCGTACCAGGATCACAGAAGTCGCAGGAGATCGTTTATTGGTTTTTAATTTTTATCTCGGTAACTAAGCATCGCACAGCAATGCGGTTTGCATATTTGGATTCAGCAGTCACTAGTCCATCGTCTCCAAAAGATAAATTTACTGTTTTTCTGTTAGTTTGTGTGTAAATTTTAACACAGTTTTTATTTTTTATCTCGATAACTAAGGACCTCAGAGCAATGAGGTTTGCATTTTAGGATTCACCATTCACGTCTCTATATCTTACTGCCCTCGCACTGAATCCGCTCAGTGTAAATAAAAAATTTCAAACCATAACTTGTAATTTTCGGGTTTCGTACCAGGATCACAGAAGTCGCAGGAGATCGTTTATTGGTTTTTAATTTTTATCTCGGTAACTAAGCATCGCACAGCAATGCGGTTTGCATATTTGGATTCAGCATTCACAGTTCTATCGTTTCCGATAAAAAAATTGACTGATTTTTTGTTAGTTTGTGTGTAAGTTTTCGCACGGTTTTTATTTTTTTTCTCGATAACTAAGGACCTCACAGCAATGCGGTTTGCATATTTGGATTCAGCATTCACTGTTCTATCGTTTCCAATATAAAAATTGACTGCTTTTCGGCCTTACACTAGTGTACCAATTCGGAGAAGTTCATTGGGTTGCAGGCATATTCGGCAACCCAATATACACGACGATTTGGCAAAAATGCTCAGCGAACTTTTAATGCCCACGAAGCATATACATCAACACAGTATTTAGTGGTAATTGTTAATACATTACAATTAATACTCACATGTGCTATACCTAGAAGCATACTGCTCACCTGAATCGCTGCTGAAGCTCTTTAACTTGGAAAGATTGAGTCTGCAATGACGTAAGCTGTTTCGTCCTTATAGGACTCGTCAGCGCAGCTTTATCATAAGATATTCATATCGAATGTCAAATGATCATCTACGGACAGCTCATGAACTTACCTCGTCCAAAGGAAAAGCAATAAATCAATTTTTACATTACAAGACAGTACCCAAAATCCTAATTTTAAAACATCTGTGGTTCCAAAACCATAAGAGAAATCAAAACTGCTTTGCATTTCCAATAACTACCCTTCATCAGCTCTATATGTATACAAAGAAAGTGGCGATAACGTTTATGGTTAAGCTATAAATCAATTTTTAAATTACAAGAAATCACTCAAAATCAGAATTTTAAAACAGCTGTGGTTCGAAAACCATGGGAGATATCAATAAATGGTTTGCATTTCCAATAACTACCCTGCATCAGCTCTATATGTATACCAAAAATGCAGCGATGGCATTTATGGTTAAGCAAAAAATTAATTTTTAAATTACAAGATTTTGTTCAAATTTCCAATTTTAAAACAGCTGTGGTTCGAAAACCATGGGAGCAATCAATAAATGGTTTGCATTTCCAATAACTACCCTGCATCAGCTCTATATGTATACAAAAAAGCAGCGATGGCATTTATGGTTAAGCAAAAAATTAATTTTTAAATTACAAGATATTGTTCAAATTTCCAATTTTAAAACAGCTGTGGTTCGAAAACCATGGGAGCAATCAATAAATGGTTTGCATTTCCAATAACTACCCTGCATCAGCTCTATATGTATACAAAAAAGCAGCGATGGCATTTATGGTTAAGCAAAAAATTAATTTTTAAATTACAAGATATTGTTCAAATTTCCAATTTTAAAACAGCTGTGGTTCGAAAACCATGGGAGCAATAAATAGATGGTTTGCATTTCCAATAACTACCCTGCATCAGCTCTATATGTATACAAAAAAGCAGCGATGGCATTTATGGTTAAGCAAATAATTAATTTTTAAATTACAAGATATTGTTCAAATTTCCAATTTTGAACAGCTGTGGTTCGAAAACCATGGGAGCAATCAATAAATTTTTTGCATTTCCAATAACTACCCTTCATCAGCTCTATATGTCTACAAAGAAAGTACCGACAACATTTATGGTTAAGCAATAAATCAAAACAATAAGAGCATTCAAAAATTGGTTTGCATTTCTAACAACTCCATATCGTTGTCCTGCCTATATCCAATAGTGCAGTTTCCGTGATGCAACACAGCATTTGTAATCCATAATCATATCAGAACATAGAACATCCACTTTGTTTATGACCAAACATTAACGTCCTAAAAGTAAAAGCAAGATTAGCTGTAGAAACGAATTACAACATTAAGATTAAAAGCGTCATTTATGTTTAATAAATTTCACCCGTAATAGTAATAAATTATCTCTACTCTTAAAAAATAACCTTTTGATTGATTCACATATAGGCACATTTATAGAGCTTGCTCGTTATATCATGAGAGAATTGAAGGGCGGTAGCACTTACCCCAGACTCTGATTTGTGGTAAATTATCACTGATCGTAATAATTGAGGAGCATCCATGCAAAACCATACAAGTCTATAACATGTTCCTAATGAGTTAATGGTTGTTTCAGGGCTAGTGAAAACGCTGACAATGTTAGGAAAGCGCTCTTCAACCCTTAGGAATAGTGTCTTGAAGCCGTCTCTGGCTGACCAATGTAATCCTTACGTCAGGTATTTGTACTAGGGACTGCTGCTAAAAACATACACACAATTAAGCAAGGTACGGAGCAACTTCCAAATTCACAAAATCTATGTTGTTTTGTTGAAATCGGATTCAACAGGTTCATTGCTAGAATATCTACAATGTAAGGCTTCATACGATGATTATAAACACATTCATCGTAACACAATAATTATGTACCTACATTGAAAGATGCTAATGGATGTAATATAAACTGTATCGTTATCAATACCTACCCATACTTATATTAGACCCGAGTTATTTGCATTCCTCCTTCATCGGACAACAGCGTTTCATTCTGGAGGGTAATGCCAGTTAAGTGCCATCCAGAGAAGGTGCTCAAATCAAAAATCAACACGGCTTTATACATTAACCTGTAATGAATGCATTTATTCGTTCTAACTGATGTACATCTTTTGCTCAAAGAGTGGCCGGCCAATAACTACTAATACAAGAATTGGTGGTAAAAGTCATCATTTAACTAACAATAACTGGGTACTCACCTGTTTGCCTTAGAACCATGAACCGAATGTGCTCGGATTTCATGACCTTCATAGAACGCTTACGGAAATTATTTGAGGCCCCTGCTGTTGCAGGACACAGAATGGGTGGCTGCAGTTTGCCCCCTGGGCAATTATATTCCCAAGAAGAGTCTGGTTATGCCGTAATTTACGTTTTAAGGTTAAGTTTTCGACGTGCCCTGTACATACAGTTTACAGCGCCAAGCGTCCCGTGGGCGTTTTGGCTACTAGAGCTTCCGCCAAAATTCCACCGCTACGGTCAAGAGGGCGCCATTGTCGCTACATACAGGGCGATCGGTTATGACAGTTGTAATATACTTAAAAACCTGAATAACTTGGCAGAAACTTAATATTTTTACAATCTGATTGCGCATTAATACAGTAGATGGTCGTATTTTGCTTGACGACTAAAAAATATGTACGTATATACATCTACGTGCATCGTATGCCCCATTTCATTACATTTATAATTGTATCTCAATAACTAAGGACCTCACAACAATGCCGTTTGCATTTTTGAATTCAGCAGTCACCAGTCTAATGTTTCCAAAAGAAAAATTGACTGCTTTTCTGTTGGTTTGTGTGTAAGTTCTTAAACGGTTTTTATTTTTTATCTCGATAACTAAGGACCTCACAGCAATGCGGTTTGCATTTTTGGATTCAGCAGTCACTAGTCTATCGTCTCCAAAAGATAAATGTACTGTTTTACTGTTAGTTTGTGTGTAAATTTTAACACGGTTTTTATTTTATTTCTCGATAACTAAGGACCTCACAGCAATGCGGTTTGCATTTTAGGATTCACCAGTCACGCCTCTATCATACTGCCCTCACACTGAGCCCGCTCAGTGTAAATAAAAAAATTCAAACTTTAACTTGTAAATTTCGGGCTTCGTACCAGGAACACAGAAGTCGCAGGAGATCGTTTATTGGTTTTTATTTTTTATCTCGGTAACTAAGCATCGCACAGCAATGCGGTTTGCATATTTGGATTCAGCATTCACTGTTCTATCGTTTCCGATATAAAAATTGACTTATTGTTTGTTAGTTTGTGTGTAAGTTTTCGCATGGTTTTTATTTTTTATCTCGATAACTAAGGACCTCACAGCAATGCGGTTTGCATTTTTGGATTCAGCAGTCACTAGTCTATCGTCTCCAAAAGATAAATTTACTGTTTTACTGTTAGTTTGTGTGTAAATTTTAACACGGTTTTTATGTTTTCTCTCGATAACTAAGGACCTCACAGCAATGCGGTTTGCATTTTTGGATTCAGCATTTGCCACTCTATCGCGCTGTGCACTCAGTTTTTGCATATTTGGATTCAGCATTCACTGTTCTATCGGTTCCAATATAAAAATTGACTGATTTTTTGTTAGTTTGTGTGTAAGTTTTCGAATGGTTTTTATTTTTTATCTCGATAACTAAGGACCTCACAGCAATGGGGTTTGCATTTTTGGATTCAGCAGTCACAAGTCTATCGTCTCCAATAGATAAATTTACTGTTTTTCTGTTAGTTTGTGTGTAAATTTTAACACGGTTTTTATTTTTAATCTCGATAACTAAGGACCTCACAGCAATGTGATTTGCATGCTTGGATTCAGTATTCACGTCTCTATCATACTGCCCACACACTGAGCCCGCTCAGTGTAAATAGAAAGTCTCCAGCTCTATCTTGCAATTTTCGGGCTTCGTACCAGGAACACAGAAGTTGCAGGAGATCGTTTATTAGATTTTAATTTTTATCTCGGTAACTAAGCATCGCACAGCAATTTTTTGCCTATTTGGTTTGCCTATTTGGATTAAGCATTCACTATTCTATCGTTTCCAACATAAAAGTTGACTGATTTTCAATTAGTTTGTGTGTAAATTTTAACACGGTTTTTATGTTTTATCTCGATAACTAAGGACCTCACAGCAATGTGATTTGCATGTTTGGATTCAGCATTTACTAGTCTATCATACTGCGCACTCAGTATAAAAAGAAAATTTTAAAATTACATATTTAGTAATTTTCGGATCTCGTACCAGGAACACAGAAGTTGCGGGAGATCGTTTAATGGTTTTTAATTTTTATCTTGGTAACTAAGCATCGCACACCAATGCTAATTGCAGTTTCGGATTCAGCATTTGCCACTCTATCGCGCTGTGCGATATTCAACGATTTTTCAACGATTTCGTGAACAGTTCCAAATGGTTAACCTTTTTAAATTTTCGTGAAAAAAATGGAATATGACACAATTTTAGATTCATTTTGAATGTGTATTTTGAAAATTATAAATTAGTCCAAGGATAGTTCCAAAATATTTATAGTTTATGAAATAATGAACGTATTCCATGGTTTATGTACACCTGTATACTGAATTCGTGTATATTTGAAGTTCTGCAGCCCTCACCACTATTTCGTCCGTTCATATTTATTCTGTATCCGTCAGACGTTGGCTTGCAGGCTGTAGAAATATGTTGAAAACATACGGTAATACGTGATTACCTTTTTGCGTAATCCACCAGTCAATATCGTAATCAGTTTACATTTTCAAAAATTTAAAAAAAAACCTTATTCAACCCCCACACAGCCGGCTCGCTCGGTACGCCGGCGAAAATCGCGCAATAAGTTTTATGATGGGTCGTATTTAAACGTGCAAACAAAATCCGGTTACAACAATCCGTGTTTAATGTAGATATCTTGTTATCAACGGGGATTAGATTATACATCTGCCAGCTTACCGTGTGTGCGGTATCTGTGCACCGCGCAAATATGTATCAATCAGCGTTTCGCCTGTTGGGGCGCAAATAGTCGGTGTTCAGAAAACTGAAATAATACCCGCGAATTCGGGCAGAATGGCCGCGTTTGCCTGCAGATGCGATAACAGTGCGATGTGCGAAACTGCCTGGCTGTGAAAACTTGCACAAGGTAATTTTCAACATCCGTATCTTTAGACTGGCATTTCATTTTATTTTCAGTTACACACCATTTAATTATTTACTGATTTTTTGAATTTGGTAATTTGGTAGTCTTGGGTACAACATGCGAATGTTGAATTAATACTATTTCTATTTCAACGATTTTGTGCGATTCTTAAAAGCTTATAATTACCACATCAGAGTTATTAAATATTTATTTGTATGCATTTATACTTTTATAGTAAAATTTTATATTTTCCAACTTGATGCTATGTCTTAACATTTGAATGAAACACGAAATCCGGGGCTATTCTTTACTGAACTAATTAGAATCCGCGCGAATCGAAGCGCGCCGCCCCCTTTTCTATATTTACGGTGAGGCGTTTAATTGTTTTTAAAATAGACCCCGTAAAATAAACAATGCGTCTAGTACTTAAAATATGCACTGAAAACATGGGGGGACTGCTTGTTGTGACGTTTCGTGTAAATGTTTGGCTGGAGGTATTGAGAACAGGAACGGATTCATTATGTAGACAAGTGTTCTCAAGACGAACACCTCCAGCGTTTGAGGTGCGAAACTTGCGATCGGTGTGCAATGGTGCGTCCGGAAAAATGCAAGTTTATCAATATTGGAGGTGGGAGACGAAAAACAAATGATAATTTGTCGTAAGTTTGTAGCACATTAAGCATTATTTCAAACTTATTTAGGCAAGCAGTTAAGTATACTGGAATTTCAAATTTTCGTGCTTCCAATTTACCATGTTATAATGTAATATTATGAAATTATCTTTAATGCATTTAATGCAAGCTAAAATCCAGTAAACACAAAGTTTGGCAGACAAGTAATCAAGTATGTTGGAAATTCAAATTTTAGTGCTTACATTTTTACCATGTTATAATGTAATATTATGAAATATTCTTTAATACATTTAATGCAAGCTGAAATCCAGTAAACACAAAGTTTGGCAGCAGAAGTGCCACTAGTTCAAAGGGTATGGATATACAGGGTGGTTCACCTATCCTTGCTCGGACCATTGCTGCTAGACTCACTGCTGCAACGAAAACTCATGGACCTGGAAAAAAATTCCAGGTCCTTTGGCACAAGCAATGTGCCAAAACATACACAATATATGTATATTGGTGTTCTGAAACAACGATCGTTGGAATTTTGCGATTTTCAAATCGTTTCAGTGATTCAATATTTCAACCGAAATATACATTTTGAATTACTGAAACTTTATTATTCCATACACACTTGGAAAACGATTGCCAAGTTCATTACGGTAAAATAGCGATTTCGCAAGCTTCCTGTGGAATCTGATATAAGTCGTAACGTAATTTTGGTTAGATAAATTAATCGTAAAAAAAATGTTGCATCCTGAAAATATAAAACTGCCGATATCGTGCGCCGGTAGCAGCCTGAATCATGTATTTTCACGAAATAATGACCCAGTTTATTTACCCT
This sequence comes from Othius punctulatus, assembly GCA_951805005.1. Taxonomy (NCBI): domain Eukaryota; kingdom Metazoa; phylum Arthropoda; class Insecta; order Coleoptera; family Staphylinidae; genus Othius; species Othius punctulatus. Next base: position 18,990,583 of record OX638141.1, read on the forward strand.
GTTAAATAAACACGAAAAATAACTGATATAAAATACACAGATAAAACAAACATTGTAAACTAAATAGGTGTACATATATATTTCAGTTTAATGTAAACCTCCGATCGGGAATCTCGGCGCGGACGCCAACAATAAAATAACTGCTGTTTACACAACACAGAACCGAAAAATCATAACCCACGGTTGAATAATAAAATACGATGACCGCTGCATTGCTCTGCGTCTGGCTTCTGGTGATGAACGCGTCCTGTCAGGTGCACTACAGAGGTGAGTAGCATTGATAATTTACTGACGAATCTCGTGTACAAGATAAGGAGAATTCATAAGTGGTATCCGGACATTAAACTGTGAATCAACAAATAGCATTTCAAGCTATTTTGTAATAAGGAGTTCCAGAAACTTAGAATTCCCTCGAAATCTGAAACCATTTTCTTAACACCATGCTCATAAGCTACTTACTTAGATGTTTTTCTTAATCAAACAGGAATATATTTCTGCCAATGTTCGAAAATTTGAGATAAAGTGTAACAATGGCACATCAACAATAAGAACAACCAATAAGAAATAAATTTTGAAATTACATTTTCGCATTATTTTTAATCATACTTTTTTTCGACCAATCGTTTTTATTTTAACAATAAGAACAAGCAAATAAAAAATTATTTTTGAAATTTCATTTTTGCATTTGTTTCAATGGTACATACTTTCTAAGGGGTTTTTAAGATGGCAGCTTTGCACCCAAAGAGATTTTGGACTTTTTTAAAAGAACAAGACTCATGGATGGAAGCTGAGTCCACAAGGGAAAGCACAAAAGAACTACAGAGGCCAAAGTGCTGAGGGGATTGGTTCCCTAAAGCCAATGTTCGAAATTTTTAGATAAATTGTAACAAAGGCACATCAACAATAAGAACAACCCATGAGTTATAAGAAATAAATTTTGAAATTATATTTTAGCATTATCTTCAACAATGGTACATCAACATAGTTTTTCTTAATCAAACAGGAATATATTTCTGCCAATGTACGAAAATTTGAGATAAAGTGTAACAATGGCACATCAACAATGAGAACAACCAATAAGAAATAAATTTTGAAATTACATTTTCGCATTATTTTTAATGGTACTAAAATATTTTTTTCGACCATTCGTTTTTATTTTAACAATAAGAGCAAGCAAATAAAAAAATATTTTTGAAATTTCATTTTTGCATTTGCTTCAATGGTACAGTCATGCTCACATAAATCTAGTACAAAAAAATTTACATTGCTATATAAAATTGCTATTGTAACCTAATTTCTTGTACTAGATTTATGTGAGCATGACTGTGCATACTTTCTAAGAAGTTTTTAAGATGGTCAGCAGCTTTGCACCCAAAGAAATTCTGGGCATTTTCAAAGGAACAGGACTCATGGATGAAAGATGTGAGTCCACAGGAGAAAGCAGAGTGCTGAGGGGCTTTAGGGAACCTACCCAAGAGGAAAAAATGAGGGGGTTTTTGACTCCCAGGTCAACCAATCTTGATGAATTTATATCCCCATCAACATCGCTTTCAATAGCAATGAAATATGTTTGCCAATAATAATTTTAATCTTTTTAAATATAATAAAATGAGTTTAATTAATAATTTTCAAATACAATCAGATTAATAATTATTAATAATTTTTTATATCGAATTCTGTTGCAGAAGATAACGATTTCTATTTAGTGGTAGATGATAGTAGCCAGGAGTTGATAAATCAAGATCCTATCATTCGTACTGCGGAAGTGATTCGCGCGAAGAGCGGAAGCAACGTCACCTTGGCGTGCAAATCACACAGCTGCCACAAAAAGAACACGTGGACTTCAAATGAATGGCGGTTTACAGTAAGTAGCTTTAATTATTGCCTTCAATGTTTATCAAAAGGTGATGCCTCGTTTGAACCTATCGAGCATCTTCAAACGCAAATTAAGAAACCACCACATCCCACCTGATTGACACATAAAATTAATTGCAATTGCATTTCTGGTCTTCAGTCAGTGGAATCAATTTCGTAATATTATGATTTTTGAAATTGTACAGTACCAGTCTTCAATCAGTAGAAGCAATTTGAAAAAAATATGTTTTTCGAAAATATACAATTCTAGTCTTCAAATAGTAGAAGCAATTTAGAAAATTTACGGTTTTTGAAAATGTACCTACAATTCTAGACTTCAATCATTCAATCAGTAGAAGCAATTTAAAAAAAATGTTTTCCAAAATGTACAATTCTAGTCTTCAATCAGTAGAAGCAATTTAGAAGATTTACGGTTTTCCAAAATGTACATTTCTAGTCTTCAATCAGTAGAAGCAATTTAGAAGATTTACGGTTTTTGAAAATGTACCTACAATTCTAGTCTTTAATCAATAGAATTTGGAAAATTTATGATTTTTGAAATTGTACAATTCCAGTCTTCAATCTGTAGGAGCAATTTAAATTTGTATGGTTTTTCAATTTATAACAGCAGCTTTTACCAACAAATTAAAAAATAAAATTAAGATATAGTAGAAATGTTGCAATAACATTTCTGGTCTTCAGTCAGTAGAAGCAATTTGAAAATTTTATGTTTTTTTAAATTCTACAATTCCAGTCTTCAATCTGTAGGAGCAATTTGAAAATTTAATGGTTTTTCAATTTATAACGGCAGTTTTTACCAACAAATTAAAAAATAAAATTAAGATATAGTATAAATGCTGCAATAACATTTCTGGTCTTCAGTCAGTAGAAGAAGTTTGAAATTTTATGTATGGTTTTTAAAATTATACAATTCTAGTCTTCAATTAGTAGAAGCAATTAAAAAAAATGTTATCCAAAATGTATAATTCTAGCCTTCAATCAGTAGAAGCAATTTAGAAAATTTACGGTTTTTGAAAATGTACCTACAATTCTAGTCTTCAATCAATAGAAGTAATTTGGAAAATTTATGATTTTTGAATTGTACAATTCTACTCTTCAATCCTTAGGAGGCATTTGGAAATTTATGGTTTTTCAATTTATAACGGCAGCTTTTAGCAACAAATTAAAAAATAAAATTAAGATATAGTAGAAAGTTTGCAATAACATTTCTGGTCTTCAGTGAGTAGAAGCAATTTGGAAATTTTATGGTTTTTAAAATTGTACAATTCTAGTCTTCCATTAGTAGAAGCAATTAAAAAAAATGTTTTCCTAAATGTACAATTCTAGTCTTCAATCAGTAGAAGCAATTTAGAAAATTTACGGGTTTTGAAAATGTACCTATAATTCAAGTTTTCAATCAATAGAAGTTATTTGGAAAATTTATGATTTTTGAAATTGTATAATTCTACTCTTCAATCTGTAGGAGGAATTTGGAAATTTATGGTTTTTCAATTTAAAACGGCAGCTTTTACCAACAAATTAAAAAATAAAATTTAGATATAGTAGAAATGCTGCAATAACATTTCTGGTCTACAGTCAGTAGAAGAAATTTGGAAATTTTATGTATGGTTTTTAAAATTATACAATTCTAGTCTTCAATCAGTAGAAGCAATTAAAAAAAAATGTTATCCAAAATGTATAATTCTAGTCTTCAATCAGTAGAAGCAATTTAGAAAATTTACGGTTTTTGAAAATGTACCTACAATTCTAGTCTTCAATCAATAGAAGTAATTTGGAAAATTTATGATTTTTGAAATAGTACAATTCCACTCTTCAATCTGTAGGAGGCATTTGGAAACTTTATGGTATTTCAATTTATAACAGCAGCTCTTAACAACGAATTAAAAAATAAAATTAAGATATAGTAGAAATGTTGCAATAACATTTCTGGTCTTCAGTCAGTAAAAGCAATTTGAAAATTTTATGGTTTTTAAAATTTCACAATTCTAGTCTTCAATCAGTAGAAGCAATTTAAAAAAAATGTTATCCAAAATGTATAATTCTAGTCTTCAATCAGTAGAAGCAATTTAGAAAATTTACGGTTTTTGAAAATGTACCTACAATTCTAGTCTTCAATCAATAGAAGTAATTTGGAAAATTTATGATTTTTGAAATAGTACAATTCTACTCTTCAATCTGTAGGAGGAATTTGGAAACTTTATGGTATTTCAATTTATAACAGCAGCTCTTAACAACGACTTAAAAAATAAAATTAAGATATAGTAGAAATGTTGCAATAACATTTCTGGTCTTCAGTCAGTAAAAGCAATTTGAAAATTTTATGGTTTTTAAAATTTCACAATTCTAGTCTTCAATCAGTAGAAGCAATTAAAAAAAAATGTTATCCAAAATGTATAATTCTAGTCTTCAATCAGTAGAAGCAATTTAGAAAATTTACGGTTTTTGAAAATGTACCTACAATTCTAGTGTTCAATCAATGGAAGTAATTTGCAAAATTTATGATTTTTGAAATTGTACAATTCCACTTTTCAATATGTAGGAGGAATTTGGAAATTTATGGTTTTTCAATTTATAACAGCAGCTTTTACCAACAAATTAAAAAATAAAGTTAAGATATAGTCGAAATGTTACAATAACATTTCTGGTCTTCAGTCAGTAGAAGCAATTTGAAACTTTTATGGTTTTTAAAATTGAACAATTATCATCAGTAGAAGCAATTAAAAAAAATGTTTTCCAAAATGTACAATTCTAGTCTTCAATCAGTAGAAGAAATTTAGAAAATATACGGTTTTTGAAAATGTACCTACAATTCTAGTCTTCAATCAATGGAAGTAATTTGCAAAATTTATGATTTTTGAAATTGTACAATTCCACTTTTCAATCTGTAGGAGTTATTTGGAAATTTTATGGTATTTCACTTTATAACAGCAGCTTTTACCAACAAATTAAAAAATAAAATTAAGATATAGTATACATGTTGCAATAACATTTCTGGTCTTCAGTCAGTAGAAGCAATTTGGAAAATTTATGGTTTTTAAAATTGAACAATTCTAGTCTACCATCAGTAGAAGCAATTTAGGAAATTTACGGTTTTAGAAAATGTATCTTACAATTCAAGTCTTCAATCAATAGAAGTAATTTGGAAAATTTATGATTTTTGAAATTGTACAATTCTAGTCTTCAATCAGTAGAAGCAATTTGGAAATTTTATGGTTTTTAAAAATTGAACAATTCTAGTCTTCCATCAGTAGAACCAATTAAAAAAAAAAAGTTTTCCAAAATGTACAATTCTAGTCTTCAATCAGTAGAAGCAATTTAGAAAATATACGGTTTTTGAAAATGTACCTACAATTCTAGTGTTCAATCAATAGAAGTAATTTGGAAAATTTATGATTTTTGAAATTGTACAATTTCACTTTTCAATCTGTAGGAGCAACTTGGAAATATTATGGTTTTTCAATTTACAACAGCAGTTTTTAGAAACAAATAAAAAAATAAAATTAGGAGAGGCGGAAAGACCCCACGGGGTCGATAGCCCCGATATAGAAAGATATAGTAGAAGCAAATTTGAAATTTTAAGCTTCTTGAAAAGATAACAGCAGCTTTTAGCAACAAATTAAAAAACAGTAAGTTATTTTCATAAATGTCACAAAAATTGAAAAATTTATGATAATGTTTTTGACACTTACACAAAATTAATGTGATATCAAAAACGTATAACAGCAATCATTTTCAAAAAGTATAAGACCATGCATGTCATTATTGTAAACTTCGGAAAAGCTTCAAAATTTGTAGTGAATTTGAAATTATTTTTACAACCATCACAAATATTAAAAAAATATATCATTAACTTTAACAAACCCCCCTAAAAACAATGCTATTTCTAAATTTGACAAAAACATTAATAAATATTATAAAATATTAAAAAAATGTACAAAAATTTGTTATAAATTTCATTGTATCCATCATTATTTGATTTTTTTAATTTTCTTGTCACGCAGTGCTAATAAAAATCGCATTGCAATTCGGCAGTTCAGAGTAATGACCGTATGGAATCAATATGCGTTGTCTGTAGGACAAACAAGACACTTTTAGTGCTGTCTGCATTTTAATAATAATGCTCCACCAAAAGCCACGCCATCGGTTAATTAATGAACACGATGCTTTTTGCAAAGAAACGACGATAAATCAGTCAATGAAATTTCTGAAAATTTATCTAAAGGATATTTTGAAAATGTTATGGCCACTAGACTGACTTAAATAAGTGAGAAAATCGAGTTATTAACTTTCCGAATTTGCCAGTATAAGTTATCAGCCACTGAAATTTCTGAAAATTTATCTAATTTATATTTTGAAAAGTGTATACTGGATCTGTATACAGTATGCCTGAAGATAAATCCTCTGAAAATTTGACCACTAGTATGACTTAAATAAGTGAGAAAATCGAGTTATTAACTTTCCGAGTTGGCCAGTATAAGTTATCAGCCACTAAAATTTCTGAAAATTTATAATGGATATTTTGAAAATTGTATGCTGGATCTGTATACAATATGCCTGAAGATAAATCCTCTGAAAATTTGACCACTATTATGACTTAAATAAGTGAGAAAATCGAGTTATTAACTTTCCGTGTTGGCCAGTATAAGTTATCAGTCACTGAAATTTCTGAAAATTTATCTAATGGATATTTTGAAAATTGTATGCTGGATCTGTATACAGTATGCCTGAAAATTTGACGATGAGTACGTCTTAAATAAGTGAGAACATCAAATTATAAACTTTCTGAGTTGCCCAGTATTGGTTATCACTTATCACTAATAAGAGCTTGTGAAAGCAAAATGATTATCTTCAGTAGTTCACAGATTGTCTAAAATAAATATAGAAATGTATATGTAAACACGAGCAAAAGAAATTTAATTAATAATTGTAATAATTTTTTTAATTTGTAAAAGATTTCTCTATTGCATTCTTTAAAAAAATTCTTCGCAATCAAGACTTTTAATATCGGTTTTGTGATCCTCCGAGTCCTTCTACATCTCCTTTGATCTAAAAATCTGCATCAATTGAGCAATGACATCAACTGGGAAATCCGGTTATGGTATTATTTTCTCCAAAATTCCGATGTCTATCGTAAATATCAAGAAATTTTTGTAAACTCGATGGTATTTTCATAAATTTCACAAAAATTCGAAAATCTATGATAATTTTTTTAACATTTTCACAAGAACAATGTGATGTCAAAACCCACAAAAGTAATTGCTTCGCTGTAATAGTTCGTTTGATCTGTAGTAGTATTCAAAGTTTGGAGAATCTTCTCATTCTTCCTGCGGCGTCTTCTACCGAAGTTTGGCGATTATCATTAGATAAATATCTCCATTTTACGCCAAGTAAAGATTTTTTTTTATTTAAAACATTATGGATTACTGTAAAACGATAGATATCAATTCATATTGACTCAGGATAGGATCCATTTAATTATTATAGATTACCTCGATTAGGATAAAGTAAAGAAGTTCTACGCCCCATGACTGGTCTACGCACCTTGCGAACAATTGGTCCTAAGAAGCGAGGATAATCCGTCCCACTACAACCGAGTTAATGAAATTTTGGGCCAATGTAAGGCCAATGAAATTTTGAATCTGAGAGTTAAAGGTCCCACTCGCATTATCTAAAACCACGCGCGATTAGGAGGAGTAACAGTAGTTAAAAAAATATTGACAATAAGAATTTTCTTTATCAAAACATTTAACCGAGTTAATGCAATTTTGGGCCAATGTAAGGCCAATGTAATTTTGAATCTGAGAGTTAGAGATCAAAATTATTGTTGCCCAAAAATGAGGTCCCACTTGCATTATCTAAAACCACACGCGATTAGGTGGACAACAGTAGTAAAAAAATATTGACAATAAGAATGTTCTTTATCAAAACATTTAACCGAGTTAATGCAATTTTGGGCCAATGTAAGGCCAATGTAATTTTGAATCTGAGAGTTAGAGATCAAAATTATTGTTGCCCAAAAATGAGGTCCCACTTGCATTATCTAAAACCACACGCGATTAGGAGGACAACAGTAGTAAAAAAATATTGACAATAAGAATTTTCTTTATCAAAACATTTAACCGAGTTAATGCAATTTTGGGCCAATGTAAGGCCAATGTAACTTTGAATCTGAGAGTTAAAGATCAAAATTATTGCTGCCCAAAAAATAAGGTCCCACTCGCATTATCTGAAACCACACGCGATTAGGAGGACAACAGTAGTTAAAAAAATATTGACAATAAGAATGTTCTTTATCAAAACAGCGAAACCACTCGAGGTAGATAATGTACTTGATAAGTGTAACAAGATAAATTCTCTCATCGAATTGTGGCTTTAATAAAAAAATTCCAGATGAAAGTTTGCAAACAAACGTCGTAACTATTCTTGTGTACTTTTCAGCCATGCAAGCTCTGCACCAACGCGGAAACTCTGAATTGGACCAAGGTTGACACGAAGAAGAATTGCACGCCGAATTTAGAGTTGAACGGCGTCACCGTGAAGCACAATGGTCTTTACAGATGTTTCGTTAAAAATAGGAATACTGTCACGTTTCTAGTGGACGTTCCAGTTGGTGAGTAGGTTGGTTTAAAAAGTGTAACAATAACGACATGAGAGCCTAAAAGTTAAGATACAGTTATTGGTTTTTTCTTAATGCAAAATTTAGTTAGTACATTTTTGTACATTTATAAATGAACTTGAATGTTAACAATGATATATTCATTAAGTTATTCATTCAAGTACTTATCATGAATTGCCTTGCATCCTGTTAAGAGATTAAAAGTTCCTACTATCTAATCTAAATAATTAAATGTGTACGTGCGATATCTTTGTTGCTGATATGATAAATCAAAAACTGCTCGAGATAATTTTACAAAATTTTGAAATTAGGAATTTTAGATTTTAATTCGAAAATGTTGTGGAAAAAAAATCGACAGCTAGAGATGGGAATTTTCTTTAATAGTATACGGCTTGTCATTATTTCTCTTGACTATTTTCTTGAAAATGCTTTAAGCCAATGCATTATTTCAGAACCAAATATTGTAAAATACGACAGCGAACCTCCGAAGCTCTTCGACATAATCATCTCGCCCAACTTAACAGTAAGGCAATTCCAAGACGTGGTGATAAAGTACAAAGTCTTAAGCGTGTACCAGCCGACGATAACTTGGTTTAAGCAAACCGAGCGAGAAATCAGGTATGATGTCGAGTACGAGAACAAGCACTACATCAGGATAAACCAGACGCACCACGTTTACCGATTGCCGCACAAGAACGGCGTCTACATCAGCAAGTTTAGGCTGCAGAACGCAACAATTCTTAACAGCGGAGTTTACGTGTGCGTGGCCTTCACGGAAACAGGAAAGGACGTGAGGAGCTTCGCCATCAAAGTGATTCTAAACGGGAGTCACTACCAGCAGGGTAATAAATTTTCCGTGCATTATTCAGTGCATTTCATTATTCCTCTGCTGTTCGTGCTCGCGCCGATTTGCGTATGGCTGTGCTATTTTAGAAATAAGAAGGTGAAGAAGACGCGATCGGCAACTGCTGCAAGAAGTTCTGCTATCATCAAATGAGATAACTAGTGAGCAACAGTGATTGTGGTTTGATACGTAGGCAACCAAATACGCACGTTGGTACGTCTGAAATTAGTAACGAAAATCCCCTAGGTTGCTTTGGTGTATCAAGCATATGACGCACGTCGCTGCTACTATCAAATCTAGTTACATTCTTAATGCGATAAACTTGGAGTGAAGAAATTCCCCTGATTTATCAGCGGGAAATTTAACTTGATCACAATAAATCATAAAGAAAATATTGTGTCGAGATATATAAAATTCGGAAAACCTGTCTAACAAAAAAGGTTTTTCATATTTTATTTGCTACCATACTTTCATAAGCTCCACTTTATGGTTAATCATTTTTAGATCTCAATCTTTGTTGCTCACGACTTTGCAGTATTAAAGTCGTTAAAATGTGATATTAAGTTAAGTATTTTTGTTATTTTTTATGGATTAAATCGTTTCTAATGTTACGCCTTTTTTATTTACCGCTTAAATTTCAAATTCAAATTCTGCGCAGGTTCCTACATATTCTTTGGTTCCTACTTTACCATTCGTTTCCTCTCACTATGATATGCATAACCTCAAAAAGTGACGTACTTATTATTAAACATCTCTATTTAACTTATTCTCTCTATTAACCTGTGATACAGTAAGTCGTAAGTATTTTAAGAATCTCCAAAATGGCAGGGTTAATCTCGAACATTCTGAGGCAGGTTAGTAATGTGCCTCTTCAATCGGTGCAAGTGTTAAGCCGGATGATTTCAGGGGCCCCGGATAGCAAAATGCGCACTGAGAGTCGTCAAGCCCCAGGCACCACTGAGCCAGCTCCTCGTGCGGAACTTCAGGACCGGTCAGTATATCGTAATCAAATGGTTCATGCACAGTTTAAAACAAACGAGCCCCTGTCAAGTGCTTAAATTGACATTAACTTTCGCAGCGATGGCTTTGCAAGTGCCCAAAGTCCAGCAGCCGGCCCCCAATTTCAAGGCGATCGCTGTTATCGGGGATGACTTCAAGGAGATCCAGCTCTCCGATTTTAAAGGCAAATTCGTTGTATTAGTCTTCTACCCATTGGATTTGTAAGTCGGTTTGAAGGTTATCGATGAGTTGCAAATGTTTAAATTGTTATTGAACATTTGCATAGCAAACTGTTTTAATAACATAAGAAATATATAACATATCTCCTCGTTTACACCGATGTTAGTAACATGTATGATGTTATTCATATGTACCTGTACATTTTAATAAACACACTACTACTACTATGTATTGCTACTAAAAAATTGACATTTCGCAGGCAATAAGAAGGGCAAGATTGACATTAACTTTTGCAGCGATGGCTTTGCAAGCGCTTAAAGTCTAGCAGCTGGCCCCCGACTTCAAGGCTTCTCACCTTTCGTGTTGGCTGCAAAATGTTGATTTTTTAACAACAAATGTTACTAACATTGATGTAAACGTGCTGTTAGACACTTACACTGTTATTCATAAAAATTTAAACCATGGTTTAGTGGTGGTATTAGCGTTATTTTACAAAGGGTTACTAAGGTTACTTCACTCCAAGATTAATCCACTGTTAAACCTCAGCTTAAATTTTTATGAATACATACATAATCGGGTCCTCTTGCACCCTTGGGGTGTCGAGGGTTTTATGAATAACACTCTTAAAGTATTTATACTTATATCTATAGTATATTTATATTTATAGTATATTATATTTAATAGTATATATTATATACTTTATCTTAGTCTTAAGTAGTCCTAGTCTTAGTCTTTATCTTAAGTATTATAAGAGTAATTTATAAGTAATTTTAAAGTATTTGAAAGTCATGAATTTCACACTTTATTGCTTCATACTTTAAATTTTAAAGTATTTGAAAGTCATGAATTTCACACTTTATGCTTCATTAGTTTTATTTTAGACTAATTTCGTATACTTTTTGTTGCATTCTGCAATCTCTCCTGACCAATACTTCTCTGTTGCAGTACGTTTGTATGCCCAACAGAGCTGATTGCTTTCGACGAACGCATCGCCGATTTCGAGAAGCTCAACGCTCAAGTGATTGGAATCTCTATCGACTCTCATTACACACATTTAGGATGGAAGAATACCAAACGTGAGGTGATTAGTAAAAATATATCTTACATGCAAAATTCAGAGAATTGCTTAGTATTCTAAAAAAAATACATAATCATTGTGGCGGAATTTATTATTAATTATTGGGGTTTGATGATATATTACCTGTTATTGTTCATATATTACACCTAAATTAATAATAATTAGGATGGAAAATATCAAATGTCAGGTGATTAGTAAAAATGTATCTGACATGCAAAAATTCAGAGAATTTTTTAGTATTCTAAAAAAATCACATAATCATTGTGGAGGAATTGATAGGGGTTGGTTGATATATTACCTATTATTATTTATAATATACCTATATTAGGTATAGGTATACCTATAGGTATAATATTATACCTATATTAATAATAATTATCATCTAGTGAACTTATATAAATATGTGAAGTGACAATCTAAGCAAGTATTGATTGGTTGTAATTTGTACTTGCATTTCAGGACGGCGGCGTGGGCAAACTCAGATACCCGCTGCTCTCCGATTTGAACAAGGATGTGGCGAGGGATTACAATGTCCTCATCGAAAAAGAAGGAATAGCGCTTAGAGGTCTGTTCGTAATTGACCCCAATGGTATCTTACGCCAGATGGCTGTCAATGATTTACCCATTGGCAGATCTGTTGATGAAACTCTTAGGATAATTGAAGCGATCAAGTTTGTGGATGAACACGGAGAAGGTAATTTATGGTAGTTTTTCAATGCGATTAAAACATTTCCAGTTATTAAGGAGAATACGGATAGTAATTTGATTATAATTTAAACCTTCCCAGTTGTGCTATATTTTATATTATTTTTATAGTATATATATAATCGATCTTTATTGGGCTATCGATATTTTATTCTATCGATTTTATAGTATTTTTATATTATTTTGTATTTATGTTTTAGTGTGTCCGGCAAATTGGCATAAGGGAGAGAAAACGATCAAGCCAGACCCGAAGGGCAGCAAGGAGTACTTCCAGTCGGTTAAAAAGTAAATTGCTGGCCGTTTTTTTAATTGAAGCAGTACAGATTTATGTTTGAAATATGTTATCATTTGTTCAAATAAAATGTGCTTACAGCTGTATCGGAACAAATTGCTACCAATACTGGTAATTAGTGGGTATTTGTAACAATTAATGTCTCCACAATGTGTATTGATGGGGGCTGTCGTAGTTTAAACTTGTTTCAGTAGGCGAGCACTTTCAGGTGGATTTAAGCGATATGTTACCATTTTCATTTCAGTTGCAGATGTATTTTTGATTGTAGCATTTAGTTTCGTGCATTGGGTTTGTTTAATGTAATGAAAAATTAAAAAAAATGTTACTTTCTGGTGTGGTTTCTTATTGTTATTTTATGAAACTAATTCCACCCTTCGAAATTATTTCTAATTGTGAAATCAATTCGTTAAATTAAATTACTTGTGATAGCGACTTACTTTTGATAATACACTTATTACCTTGTTCACAAAAAAATAATTATTATCTAGCAACCGTTAATAATAAAGAAGTTAAGAATGAAGAAGAAGATAATCAAGATCAAATAGAGAAAGAACAATATTTATTAAGCTATTAGTTATTATTATTGAGTGAGTAAACTGAAAAATCTAATATTACAGTTATAACTATATTCATTGAAATTATTCTTTTAAGTAGCAATTTGGTGGATGCGCCGGGCTCATAAGTGAATTGTTCAAGGTTAGGCCATTTTTATCCAATCCCAGAATATTTTAACCCCAAATTCTGCATTTCTCACATACATTTACATACATAGTTAATAAAACGTAACAAAACTGAAAAATACTAATCACATACATAGTTAACAATACGTGAAAAACTGCAAAATACTAATATTACAATTATAACTATATTAATTGAAATTATTCTTTTAAGTTGCGTTTTGGTGGATGCGCCGGGCACTTAAGTGAGTTGTTCAAGCATTAGGTCATTTTTATCCTATCCCAGAATATTTTAACCCCAAATTAGCTCAATAATGTATACAGCAATATCATAAATTAATAGTCTCCGGATTTTTTTTAATGTTTTTGGCAAATGTCTTACTACTTTATGTTGTTTCCACACTGTGAAATTGTAAAGGCTGTAACTCGTATTAAACTATTTATCATAATTCATCAAATTATGAAATATTTTTAATATAATTTTATGTAATAACTACTTGACGTTCATATCCACTAGTGTTGGACATACCTCTGCACATTATATGGTGGCTAAATCCATAAATATTCCATCTATCTAATTGAAAAACTGAAAATCCCATTTTCCCATTTTCAATATTATTATAACTGCAGACCGGATTTGAAACATTTATGTCTTTTTTGAACAAATAAGGCAAACATTATAACTTTGCATGTCTATTTACATAAGTCAATTTTTTTAAACTTTTTATAATATACTTTCAAAACAGGTCAGAAATTTTAAGTTTTTGTGGCATATCTTACAAACGGCGACAAAAACCTTAAATTTTTAACTTCAATTACAGTTTTACCGCAAATTTCGAATAAATAATTTGATGTCAGAATTCATTTGAATACAATTTTGGACATGACGTATTCGAATTTAAAAAAACTTACTTTTAATACAATTTTATTTAATAACTACTTGACGTTCATATCCACTAGTGTTGGATATACTCTGTACATTATATGGTGGCTAAATCAATAAATATTCCATCTATCTAATAGAAAAACTGAAAATCCCATTTTCCCATTTTCAATATTATTATTACTGCAGACTGGATTTGAAACATTTATGCCTTTTTTGAACAACTAAGGCAAACATTATAACTTTGCCTGTCTATTTGCATAGATGTTTTTGGCAATTGTCTTACTACTTTATGTTTGCACACTATGGAATTGTAAAGGCTGTAATTCGTATTAAACTATTTATCATAATTCATCAATTTATGAAATATGTTTAATATAATTTTATTTAATAACTACTTGACGTTCATATCCACTAGTGTTGGATATACCTCTGCACATTATATGGTGGCTAAATCAATAAATATTCCATATATCTAACTGAAAAAACTGAAAATCCCATTTTCCTATTTTCAATATTATAATTACTGCAGACCGGAATTGAAACATTTATGCCTTTTTTGAACAAATAAGGCAAACATTATAACTTTGCCTGTCTATTTGCATAGGTCAAATTATTTAAACTTTTTATAATATAGTTTCAAAACAGGTCAGAAATGTCTAAAATTTTAAGTTTTTGTGGCATATCTTACAAACGGCGACAAAACCTCAAATTTTTAACGTCAATTACAGTTTTACCGCAAATTTCAAATAAATGCTTTGATATCAGAATTCATTTGAATTCAATATTGGACATCGACGTATTCAAATTAAAAAAAAAACTAAAATCCTCTTCTGCCCCTGTTGTTTTTGAGGAAACAATCCAACCTAGATTTAAATTTCAAAATTGTATTTCGTCGGCGTTGTGCTTTTTTGTAAACGCAAAATATGAAATTTCTTCATACTCCAAAAGTAAGTATTATAAAAAAATATTTCGTACATAAAATGTGCAGCTCTCAACTCTATTCTTTTACTAAAATACAGGTATTTATTCACGCGTCTTTGCTGTATTAAAAAATGTACACAAAAATTTCAAAGTACATAGTAAATTCATGTTGTACCAAAAATGTTGTTAACATGGATAGTGACAGAAATTGAATGTGAATGAATTTGCATCGACAAAAACATTCTAAAATCTCATTAATCAAAACTATAGTTTCCTCATTTTTCAAAACTATACTCTTAAAAAATGAGATATTATCTCATCGCTTACCATGTGCTTGCAGAACGTTGGTAACCACTGCAATGATTTTAATTTTGTTAGCAGCATTTCAATTTATTTTGGTAGCATTTCTATTTATTTTAGCAGCATTTCTATTTATTTTAGCAGCATTTCTATTTATTTTAACAGCATTTCTATTTATTTTAGCAGCATTTAAAGGCAGCATTTCTGTTGCTGCTGCTAATTACCAGTAGTCACTAAAAAATATATCATGTAAATAAAATTGCTGTAGTTGTTTGAAGCATACAAAAATCTGACGGAATTAAATATGGTTTTGTAGGTAACACGTTATGAAAAGTGCGATGTTGTTTGACTCGTGTAATTTGCAAAACTCGCTTCGCTCGTTTTGGCAAATATTATACACGTCAAACAATATCGCACTTTTCATAACTATTACGATATTTCGAAAATATTTGGTTTGATTCAAGGCGTTTTGGCTTTAGTAGCTGATTTCGTAGAATGAGTTATAGATGAAGAAAAAAATCAGAGGGATGAATTAAAAATAATAATTAGTAATAAATATTCAATTCTATTGTACAGGGTAGCCCAATATTGATCAAAATCGAAAATGGTAAATAATGATTTTTTTGCCATAACTTGAAAACAAAAGACGATAGCCAATTTTTGATTTCATCATTGAGTTTGTCTTGAAAAAAGAGATCGAGGATACGCCATCCGATTTTCTCTATTTCTTCTAGTTACCGAGATCCCCTATAGAAACATCCAAATTGGGCCACCCTGTACAGTGTGCACCTAAAGTATGGAATAAATTCATTAAAACCGAAATAAAAAAATGAAAAAAAATCCTCGAACACATCGATTTTCTTTGGTAAAATACAAATTTGTGCATGACAGTCGATCTTCAACCATCATTTGTTTTTGAGTAATGACGTCATCCATTGTGTTTTTTGATGATAACCCCCTATTTTTGTTCTTGATTTTGAGAGATTTTTTCATTGTCGAAGTGACAGTATAAAAATGTTGCCATGTTACATAAGAAATGTTTCAAGCAAATGACAATTGAAAATTAAAAACGGCCAATCATGAGAAATGAAGCAAAAACGTCATCAGATTAAGGCCCATATTCATAGTCCGTACTTGAGTTTGAGTTCCAGTTAAGTCGTACAGTTGGTTACGTTTGGTCCATAAACGTTTATAGAAAATATAATATGTACTTTTCTTTCTACTGAGTCAGAATAATGAAGTTTTAATTAGAGATTTGCTGGTTTCAGGACAAGCAAAAAATCTTATTACTTTGAAGTTTTAGCTTAAAATAAAAGAAAAAAAAGTGTTTCCTCTTGTAAACTCAATCCGGGGCATACTGTATATATAATTAATTTACATCTCCTATACCCTTTCGGGTGTCAAGATTCATGGCACCACTAAATTATGTTATCTACGAAGTTTCTCTATTCCTTTCTATTTGTAGCCTTTTTCCTTGCTTCTTGTTGATCAAGGTCGTTTCTTCTTAGGATCTCTTCTAAGTTGTTTTCCCATCTTTGCCTTGGTCTTTCTCTTTCCTTCCTTTTCTTTTCGTCTTTTGATGTCCACACTACTTTTGTTTGTCTGTCTTCTGGCATTCTTATCAGGTGCCCGAACCATCCTAGTTCTCGTTTCTGTATTATTTTTTGTATACTTTGTATTTGTAGGTTTTCCCTGATCTGTTCGTTTCTTATTCTGTCTTTTGATGTCCATACTATTTTTGTTTGTGTGTATTCTGGCATTCTTATCAGGTGCCCGAACCATAATAGTTCTCGTTTCTGTATTAATTTTTTCACACTTTGTATTTGTAGGTTTTCCCTGATCTGTTCGTTTCTTACTCTGTCTAATCTCGTGACTCCTTCAACTATTCTTAAGTATCTCGTTTCGGTTGCTTGTATTTTGTTCATTGTCTTTTCATTTGTTGTCCAGGTTTCGCTTCCATATAAGAGTGTTGGTCTATAAATTGTCTTGAAGAGTGGCATTTTCGTGTTTTTGGAGATTCTTCTATTGTTTAGAATGTACTTGTTCATTGCATAGTGGGTTTTATTTGCGGCCATGATTCTGTTATTTATTTCGTTTTCCATGGTTCCTTTATTATGTATTATTGTACCTAAATATTTGAAGGTATCTATTACAAGTTGAAACCTTCAATCCTATCAAATATCCTATCCTTTTCAAATTTATTAGAATTTTTGCTTTTGTTTCTTCTTTTGCTACTACCATTACTTTTGTTTTGTTTATATTAATTACCATGTTGTTTTTATTCAGTTCCTCCTCCTATATGCTTATATTGTGTTGCAGGTTTTCTTCGCTTTTGGCTAGCATGACTAAGTCATTAGCAAAAGCACACTCTGCTATCTCTATTCTTTTCATTTTATAGTATCCTATTTCTACCTTCTTGGTGATATCCTTAATTTTTTTCATTATGTTGTCTAGGAATATAATAAAGAGCAGAGGGCTTCAAGCGCCCCCTTGTCGAAGGCCTTGTGTGGTTGGGAAATTCTCAGATGTTGAATTATTTGTCCTTACGCAGTTTTCTGTGGTATCATACATACTCTTGATTGCTTTTATTAAATGCACTTTTATCTTCCTTTCTTCAAGTGTTTCCTACATTTCGGCTCTTGGGATTCTAATATTATTCATCATCAAATGCTTTTTCTAAGTCCACGAAAATTATGTATAGTTTGTTGTTTTGTCTTAATATTTTTTCTGCCATCTTTTGAATTGTGAAGATGTGGTCTTGTGTTGAATGTCCTTTCATGAATCCACATTGTGACTTTTTATGTATATTATCATGTATAGTTTGTTGTTTTGTATTAATTTTTTTTCTGTCATCTTTTTAATTGTGAAGATGTGGTCTTGTGTTGAATGTCCTTTCATGAATCCACTTTGTGACTTTTCCATTATTTTTTCAATTTCCTTTCTTAGTTTGTTCTCTAGTATTGATTCATACAGTTTTGCCGCTGTGCACAGCAGGGATATTCCCCTAAAGTTGTTGCAATTTGTACTGTCTTATTTTTTATGTATTGGGAAGATCACTGCTTTTTCCCAGTCTGCTGGTATTTTTCCTGTTTCCCATATTCTATTTGTGAACTGTAGTAGTAGTTGTTTCCCATCCTTTCCTATGTATTTCAGCTGTTCAGATTTGATTTTGTCGTGACCTGGGGCTTTTCCGTTCTTTAACTTCTTTAGTGCGTTTTCTAACTCTTCTTCTGTTATAGATCCCTCTTCTTCTTCTGTTTCGTTACTATTTTCTTGTTCCTCTTCGTTTTCATTTCTTTCATTGGTTGTCTCTTAGAAGTGCTCTTTCCATTTGTTTTTATTATTTCTAATTTAATTATTAAGATCAGTAAATTTTTTGAGTTGATGTTGGAGCAGTCGGATGATTATTATTATTATTAATATTATGCATATTATGAGTGTGAATCTCGTCTCCCCTCGCCGGGGAAAATAAAGTGTATCACGCCAATGGCTTCAGCATAGTGGGAAAACCGACAGAGGAAAGTTATTAAAGGTAAAACGCCGGTGCAAACTGAACCGCGAAATAATATGGCGGAGTTTATCCGGGGGGTCCCTCGGGAGCCATTCCGGCCGCGGAATCGTAATGCATTTTCCTTATATAGTGTTTTTTATTATCGTCTATCGCGCCGGTTCACATCGGTAAGGGAATGGCGACAATCTCGGATATTGTACGTAAGGGAGGCCTTTCTCATAATATTGCTTTCGTATAAACGGCCGTCCCGTGCACCCTCCCCGCGGCCACCCCAACCCCCGGCAACCCTCGCCGCCGCGTCCCACCAACCCTCGCACATTTCGCACCGACCACGGCATCGAAATGTCGATACGCAGGCCTGAAGCCTGGATAAGGGTGGAATTGGAAATTTTAAGGGTGGCGATTTCCACGGCCGCCGATGGAGGCGGCAGATCGTTTCCAACAAACTCGCCAAACTCCAAACACTCACAAAATCTACACCACAATTTCTTAAGTACAAAATTAACTCTAACTACCAAAATTTAAAACTGCCCAACTAATTAAAATTAGTTAATACGAATGTTGCGATTTACAAATACACGTAAAATTAACAAACTTTGAAAATAAAATTATATTAAATTTAAGGTTTTATCCTTAAAATATCAGTTATGTATTTTAGGTTGTTATATTATTGTTTGGTAGGTACTTACTGGTAAAAAATTAAAGAAAACTGAAAACTTTATTTGACCTAGCTATTTAAAGCTAAGTAATTATTTTACATATTTGAGATAGTTGTGTTGTTCAGTCGATTCCTAGATCCACTCCTAGATATATAACATGGCGCAGCTTAACGGACATTAAAAGGAGAAATAAAAAGAAGACGTGAAAATGGAAAGCAGAGGAATCCAACCAATTAAATTAAACGGCAATCTCAGTGAGAATTGGAGACAATGGAAGCAGAGGTATGATATATACTCCGCCGCTGTAGAATTAGACTCAAAACCAGAAAAAACGCAATGTGCACATTTACTGCATTTAATGGGCGAAGAAGCCATTGCAATCTACAATAGCTTCACATTTAGTAACGATGATAAGGACAAAATTACTGTAAAGAAGAAATTTAATGACTATTTCATTCCAAAAAAGAACCTAATCTACGAAAGATATAAATTTTTCACGTCCCGCCAAAATGAGGAAAGCACAGAACAGTATGTCACGTCATTAAAAAACCAAGCAAAACAGTGCGAATTCCCTGAAAATTTTAAAACGGAATTAATAAAAACGATGCTAATCATTGGGATAAAGATTAGAAGGTTCGAGAGCAACTTCT
This sequence comes from Othius punctulatus, assembly GCA_951805005.1. Classification (NCBI taxonomy): domain Eukaryota; kingdom Metazoa; phylum Arthropoda; class Insecta; order Coleoptera; family Staphylinidae; genus Othius; species Othius punctulatus. The sequence continues at coordinate 19,010,776 of OX638141.1, forward strand.
ACAACATCAAGAGTACACCCTGGAAAAAGCAATCGAGACATGTGTGTTAACCGAAACATCCAGACAGCAGCTTCAGGATATGAAACAATCAACGAGTGGAGACAAGACAAGAAATTACAAAGAAGTGGATCAAGTAAGAAATCAGAAGAAAACAACACAAAAATTCCGAGAAGATTCTTCAAGATCGAACGAAAATATAAATTACAATCAGGTACAAAGAGAAATTAAAGACTGTTCAAGATGTGGTAAATCACATCCGATAAATAAATGTCCAGCATACGGTAAAAAATGTTTAAAATGTAAAACGGACAATCACTTTGCAAATAAATGTAGGAATAAATCTGTAAACCAAGGGAATCAAACGGCTAATTGTAATGATCACTTGAGTATAGACACAATTAATAATGGAAACAAAAACCTCAATAATTTTAATCATTGCATTATAGAGTTGAGTATAGGTGAAGATGCAGATGTAAAGGCTAAATTTAAAATAGATACAGGAGCAAGTGTCAATATAATGTCCTACTTTGAAGTAAAAGCGTGTAAATTTAATTTAAAAAATATTGAGAACATTAAGGAAAACTTAGTCACATTTACCGGCGATAAAATTCCTATATTGGGAAAATGTTATCTAGATTTAAACTATAATGGAAATTGTTTCAAGAAAACTGAATTCTTTGTAGACAAAAGTAAGAATGGGTCAATCTTAGGTTTAAAAACATGTATTCATTTAGGAATAGTAAACATAAAAAATGATGAAGATATTAAATTCATTAATACAATAAATAAAAACCAAATTAAAAATTATGAAGAATTAACCAATAGATATAAAGATGTATTTGAAGGTATAGGTAAAACAAGTAAGCCATATCACATTGAAATACAAAAACATGCAAAACCAGTAGTAAATCCAATAAGAAAAGTACCTTTTGCTATACAAGATCAATTTAAAAAATGTTTAGAAAATTTAGAAAAATTAAAAATAATAGAAAAAGTTCAAGGCAGCTCAGAATGGATAAATTCATATGTACTAGTTAGAAAAGAAGATGGTTCTCTACGAATCTGCTTAGATCCAAGAGATTTAAATGAAGTTATAATAGATAGAAAATACAAAATACCAAACATGGACAAAATAACAAGAAATTTGAATGGTTCAAAAATATTCACAATATTAGATGCAGCTAGTGGATTTTGGAACATTCTATTAGATGAAAAATCTTGTAAGTTATGCACTTTTGCAACGCCTCATGGTAGATACAAATTCAATAGACTACCATTTGGTATTAAAACGGCTAGTGAAGTATTCCAAGAAACTTTTCAAGAAATTTTTCATATAAAAGGTGTAGTAATCTATGTCGATGATATTTTAATTCATGCCGAGACTAAAGAAGAACATGACAAAATATCGGAAGAAGTATTTAAGATAGCTAGAGAATTTTTTTTAAAATTTAATAGAAACAAATGTAAATTTGGTCTAGATGAAGTTAAGTACTTAGGACATAAGTAAAGGTATATCAATGGATGAAGATAAAATTGAAGCCATCGTAGGAATGCCAAGACCAATTAATAAAAAAGATTTCCAAAGATTCCTAGGTTTCATAACTTATGTAGAAAAATTTATTCCAAACTTATCAGAAATTACTCAACCATTAAGGGATTAAATTAAAGATAACAAAATATTTTCATGGGAACACCCTCAAGAAAAAGCATTTAACGAATTAAAAAAGATAATTTCACAAGAACCAATTTTAAAGTATGTTGATTCAAGAGAGCAAATAACAATATCAGTTGATGCATCTAGCTCAGGCTTAGGAGCAGCACTTTTGCAAAATTGCATATGTGCATATGCTTCTAGAGCTATGACAGAACCTCAGCAAAGATATGCTCAAATAGAGAAGGAACTATTAGCAATATGTTTTGGCGTACAAAAGTTCTATCAATATGTTAATGGAAGAGAGTTTACAGTTGAAACCGATCATAAACCATTAATTTCCATATTCAAAAAATCATTAAACTCATGCCCAGCTAGATTACAAAGGATGCTTTTGACATTACAAAAATATAAAATAAATTTAGTTTACAAACCAGGCAAATATCTAATAATAGCTGATACATTATCACGAGCAACAGTAACTAAAGTATTCGAAGATAATCTAGAATTAAACGCTCAAGTATGCCTAATCGAAAAAAAATTAACAATTAAAGAGGACAGGTTAAAACAATTGATAAAAGCAACTGAAGATGATGAAGAATTAAAAATGATAAAAACCTTTATTAAGGATGGATGGCCAAAGAGCATAAATAAAATGACAGTAAATTTGAAACCATTTTACAAATTAAAGTCAGAAAAAACAATGGGAAGCAATAACTTAATATATATGAATCAAAGAGTCATTATACCAAAATCATGGAGAAACAAAGTCTTTGAAGACATACACACAGGTCATTTAGGTATAAATAAATGCATATCGAGAGCAAAATTTGCAGTATATTGGCCTAATATGATAACACATATAGAAAATGTAATTAATAGATGTTACGTATGTAATAAATATTCAAACTCGAATAGAAGAGAGCTTATGATAAATCATCAAATAATTAAAAAACCATGGCAAGAAATAGGAATTGACTTATTTGAAATACAAGGTGAAACATTCCTTATTGCAGTGGATTACTTCTCAAAATATCCCGAAATCATGACGTTGAACAAAAATCTAACTTCCAAAAATGTAATCAACAAATTAAAATCCATATTTGCTAGACATGGAATACCCAAAATTGTTGTATCAGATAGTGGAAGACAATTCATCAGTGAAGAATATGAAACATTTGCCAAAGAATGGAATTTTCAAATAACTAAATCATCCCCATATCACCAACAATCCAACGGTTTTACCGAAAGATCAATTCAAACCATTAAGAAATTAATTAAAAAGACATTAGAAAATAAAGAAGACATATACTTAGCTTTATTAAGTTACCGTAACACCCCTGTCTATGATACCTACACACCATCTCAGATATTAATGTCACGATACTTAAGAGACAACTTACCCATTAATGAAAACAAACTATATTCTCAAATTATAAATAAGACAAAACTAAAGAACAAAATTGACACAAGACAAATCAAATCAAAAATTTATTATGACAAATCAGGTGTACGTTCAAACGTTGAACTTAGAAATGAAATGCAAGTTTGGTTCCAAGAAAAGCCTAAAAACACTTGGAAACTAGGAAAAATTAAGAATAAAATAAGAGAAAGAACTTACGAAATAGAAAAAGAGGATGGAAGATGTATAATAAGAAATAGTGTTTACATTAAAAACTTCAAAGGTTCAAACGAAGTGATACAACGTTCAAATTTTGTATATAATAATAATATTGTAAATGATAACATTGCAGATGATAATATTGTAAATGACAACATTGCAGATGATAATATTGTAAATGACAACATTACAGATGATTGTATTGTAAATGATAACTTTGTAGATGATAACATTGTAAAAAGAGTGAACTGTAAAAGAGTAACCAGAAAACCAAAAAGACTGTATGACTATGTAACGTAATAAGGGAGATGTAATAGATGTTTGTAATATAGATGTAATGATGTAATGTATGTAATGTATGTGCCTTAGAGGTAAAGAAGGTTGTCTCACCTACCGCAACGACCACGCAGAGAAGTTTAATAAACAGAAGACACATGGCAGTTGTGTTGTTCAGTCGATTCCTAGATCCACTCCTAGATATATAATAGAGATATTCTTAGTAACCACAATTTGCCAATTAGAAATTGTAATATTGTACGTGGATATTGCTTTCGTATAAACGGCCGTCCCGTGCTAAAACAAAACAAAAATATAACAACACGAGAAAGATATGTAAAAATATATAAATACCATATTATAGTTGGGCTCCCAAACAGATACAGTAATCAACCCCCCCCCCCCCCCCACTTTAACCCGCGTTGATTGAATAGCAGATTGCGATTGGTTTGAAAAAGTCGGATAAACAAAGTACAAAATATACTATACTGAAATACACTAAAATTTACTATTCTAAATATATTGAACAAGCCTAGTAGGCTCGGCAGAATTTCGAGAAAAAGTGTAAATCAGGCTTCGGCGTCGATCGGTCTACGCAACCTAACCCGCCTTCTTTCTTTTATTACTATATCTATTCGGCGAGCCGTGAACTGGGCTATTATTATTATTTATTAATTAATATCTTTGTGATCGTTGATGGTAAATATCGGTGTATTTTTGTGTAACGATCTGCTGCCGCGCCGGCGGTTGGCGGCGGCGACAAGAGCGGTTTATACGAACCCACGGCCTTGGGGGCGGCGGAAAATATGGATTGCCGGAGGCGGATATATACGCGAACCGAACCACAATAGAATCCTGGAGTACATGAAGGCGGAAGAAGATTTAAATTGAGAGTTATGGGAATCGGAGGGCGCCCCGGCTATAAAACACCGGCGGATTCGGCGCTCCCGGGGAGAATGGGAGTCCCGTTTTTTCCCTCTATTCCCGCAAACGTCCTGAATTGCACGACGTTTGGATGCGCAGTTTAAACAATGCGAGGGCGGAGACGGATGCGATCCGCTGAATTTCCGGTGCACGCAAGAATTATTTTGCGATTTTAAGACCGAAATCACCGGCATAACCTGCTAATAGAAACTGGCGGAATTTTTCGCGTGCGCAGTTTGCGTGAGATATCGAGTAATTTTGCAAATTGGATGAGTTCGGGAGCGGGCCGGGGCCTTAATTAAAAACGCAATCTTTGCCAAAAACCGGAGAGGCGCCGAGCTTATGGTTGAAACTAAGTTTTCTTATTCCGCCATAAAAAAAATATATTAAGGAGGCAAACGGTGGGTGAATGCGAGGAAACTCTCCGGATAAATTGCTCTTTGCGGGAGATACATTTGCTGCGATGTGCAGTGGCGTGCGAGAAAAAAGTTTCTAAAAAGCAATTCATACGATTATAACAATTTACATTAGAATTGTACACTTTAGTAAATTACGACTGTGATGTATTTGTGAGATATACCTAATAATATTTATACGATAATGAAATATTATAATATTATACAATACAATAATAAATTAACAAAATTTAAATTAAAATTAAATAACAAATTTAGTAAAAGCTAACCCATACTTGTCAATCCAGAAAGTTATACGTTTGATTTTCTACCTTATTTAATACTGAAACTTTATAAAATATTCAGGAGAATTAGTTTCAGGTGTACTTGTACACTAGTCTAATATCAAATTTGCAAATAATTTTTTTTTTTAAATTTCAGTAATAACTAACCCATACTTGTCAATGCAGAAAGTTATATGTATGATTTTCTCCCTTATTTAATACTGAAACTTTGTCAAATTTTCAGGCGAATTAGTTTCAGGTGTACTGTACACGAATGTATTGTCAAATTTGGAAATAATAAGTTTTCAGAAATTTCAGTAATAACTAACCCACACTTGTCAATGCAGAAAGTTATATGTTTGATATTCTCCCTTATTTACTACTGAAACTTTGTCAAATTTTCAGGAGAATTAGTTTCAGGTGTACTGTACACGAATCTAATATAAAATTTTCAAATAATAAATTTTCAGAAACGGTTGAAATGGGCCAAGTTTTCAAACGCAAATAAAAACATCTATCATATTTTCTTCTAAAACTATCAAAATCTGCATATTTGACTGTCAAAATTTCAACTGTAGATTGACAACTTTCCTACTATTAAAATCTGTAAAGAAGTTGTAAGAGTCTATAAACATTTTAGCACCACCTCTCGAAAACAAAAAAATGTCCTACTTGAATGTTCAAATGTATTTATTTTCAATTGTTCATGTTGAAATCTTGGAAATTTTCAATTGATGCTCTTGAAATCTTTTCAATTTTCAATTCAAATGTACAAATCTATATTTATTTTACTAATGTAGTAAAAATCTGCCAAATTGTCAACTGCACTACTCCAATCTAAGAAATATTATTGCATATAATATTGCTATAGCATTGAAATTCTAATGCAAATGATCAAAATGTTCAACTTTTTAATTTCTGATATCCATATTTCCCTTATTTTTCACATTGTTATATAAAACTTTCCCAATATGTAAAATAATTTTCAGTTGCAATTATTCAAATCTATCAAATATTAAGCATGGGCAGTTTTCAACTAGAACAATTTGTTATATTTCGAAATGTTAAAATCAGTAAACTTTTTAGCATATGGTGGAAACTGTATTGAACTTTCAACTCCAGATATCGAAATATGCCCAAATTTCCAACACGATTCTTCAAATTTATTGATTTTTCAATTGAACCTGTCTAAATTTATTAATAATTTTAACTGGACTCGCGAATGTGTTAATTTCTGTAAATTTTATGGATCGAAGTGGGGAAATGTAAAGAACTGTAAAATTTTCATATGCAACTGTACAAATATTATAAATTTTCAATGTGAAGTGTCGAAATAAGCAAATTTTGTACTTTCAACCGTCAACATTTGCCTTTGTGTGAAATTTTAAAATGAAACTTTCCAAATATCTAACGTTTTCAATTTCAATTACCAAAATTTGCACAATTTTTCAAATAACTCTTTAAATTTGTATATATTTTTTCTTATTGCAACAGTTGAAGTGTGCATAATTGAAATCTATCAAATACTAAGCTTCAGCAGTGGAATTCTAGGGACTTTTAAAATCTAAACTTATCTTATCTTATCTTAATGCAATTTTTATTGAAACTATCCAAGTAAAGTAAAATGTGGTCGGTTTCAATTTTTACGCAAATCACTCGCTGGGACGAGCTGTAACGCGACACCAATTCGACCGATTAAACTGAAATTTTAATATGTGATATGTAAGACAGTAAACTTCGACATGGCGGAGTGAATAACGATTGGAGCGCCCTCTCGACAATACACTAATGTCTGCACCCCAACACCTCAACATTTCATGGAATTTGAAGAGTGTGTCGGTGGAAACGAGGTTTTTTATGTAATTTGGTGCCAAGAAGAGTTTCATCGACAATACACTAATATCTGCACCTCAACACCTCAACACCTCAACATTTCATGGAATTTGAAGAGTGTGTGGAAACGATGTTTTTTGTGTAATCTGTTGCCAAAAAGGGTTTCATCGACAATGCGCTAATGTCTGCACCTCAATACTTCTATATTTGATGAAATTTGAAGAGTGTGTCGGTGTGTTTGTGTAATCTGGTGCCGAGAAGGGTTTCATCGTTTAAAAATGTACGTTGGGAAATTTAAAAAAATAACAAAAGAGGGCTGTTAAAATTAAACTTCTAAACGAACGGTCCAATCACGATGCCGATAGTCTCATTCGATTCAGGGGAGTCATACGGTTCATATCAGACCGCACTTCATATACTTACGAAGACGTTTCAATTTTCGAAATTTTCGAAAATGTCGCGTTTTTGCCATCTCGATGAAATTCCATTTCGAAAACGCCTCAATTGATTCGGATGAAATTTGGAGGGGTCATAGAGGGAACAAATACAAGTACAATGGGCCATAGTAGGCCCCCGCAGGCAATCGCGTTTGTACAGGGCCTCCTTAGGAAGGGAGACATATTTTTGAAAAAAACGTACTTAATTCACGAAAAGTTAGATAGCTCGGGGAGTTGTGGGAATACGAGAATGGACGAGCGCTGAAAATATGCGCCATATACCAGGCTAAGTCCCCATAGAATTATTAGAAAATTTAATTTTTGTGAACTGTCCAATTAATATGTATAAAATATGAATACCTTATGAAGTATAAATAATGTACGCTTAGGTAATAGAATTATTAGAGGTAGATATTAGATTAAGAATCAACAATCCACTATTAATATATTTGATATTAGAATTAAATAAATAAATAAAAATTAAAACAAATAAAAATAAATTGCAGACAACATAATGCATAATTTCGAAATACTATACAATAATTTAGCTCACACTTTCAGGAATTTTGATAAATTAATCAATGAAGGAATAACTTTTACTGAAAATGTTGGTACTTGCTGTTTCAGCAGTTATACAGTGCGACCAACAATTATTTAGGTAGGGTACAGAATGTCTACATTTTTTCGTAAACTTCTTGTGCAGTTTATCAAAAACTATACTGGAAACTAATATATTCATATATTTATGTTCTAATTGCGTAATTTAATCCTCAAAAAAAAATTTCGTGAATTCTTTTTATGCACTCTACTGGAAATTTTGATTTTTTCATGTTGTAATTTCGTTGTTTTACTGTCTTTTACTTATATTCTTGCACCTTATTATACTTTCTAGGAATATCTGTAATATTTTTGTATATTTTATATGCAAATATTGAAAAGTTCCATTAAAAAAATTACCTTATATGTTTACTTTAAATTTTGTTTATATTTTTTAATGCAATTTTAGGATTTTAAAATAGTTTAAAATTTTGTGGCAGCAATTCATGATAGGCCATCATGAAATAATATGTCATCTAATAAATTTTTAATTAACTCAAATGCCTCAAATATTTTCACTATCGATGGCTTGAATCCTGTCAACGTTACAACAATTTTAGACATACAATATACCTAGTATGATTAAATTATATAGTTTTACTACAAATTAGCTTTAAACGGGTCTTTCTATCTTTAGTTATTTATATAATTTGACCATACTAAATAGTAGTTATACTATGTTATCTAATTAATTTTATTGTTTATTATTTATCTAATTAATTTTATGTAATTAAAACCAAATTTTTGCGAAAAATATTTGCAAAATCTGCGGCTTAAATCCTGTTAGTAACTATTTCCACATAAACTATTTGTCTCGAGTGTTATCAGTGCATTCTGACGCCTCCAATTTTATTGTTTCTGTTTTCGATTTTTTTGGCAGTTACCTAACTAGTTGCACAATTAAAAATGAAATTTGTAGCCAGTTCATTATTGAATAATATATCGTTCAATGTACGATAAGCTGTGAGCTCGTGTTTATGTGCTTGTGAATAGTATAAAAGAGTACAGTTGCATTGAATACAGTACTGTACACAAAATAACGTCAACATGTTCAAGTACCTGGTGAGTTCCTGCAAGAATAATAATAAATAATAACAATATTAAAAGTTTAAATTATTAAAATTAAAAGATTTCAATTCTAGTGCCTTCAAAATAATGATTACATACTATAAATGCAACTAAGTAGATTTATTGCTTCAGATGTTGAAATAATTTAATGGCAATGAAAATACTTTTTACTCTCTCGTTAAAAGTATATGGCGAAAGTATTGTTTTCGTGAATACCTTCGAATTCCAGATTTCGAAAACGAATATTTCCTTTGAAATCAGGAATTCTCGAGACCATTAAGGCAATTTTTGAAAATTAACTGGGTACATGTGTTGATGATAACGGCAGTACAAAATATTCCATAGCGTGTATAAATTTTTGTTGCTACCAATATAAAAATTATATTTTTGTCTGTTCTTTTAATAGGTACGCAAATATGTGTCGGGCTAATTATTAGCGTTTATCCGAAGATTTTGTGGGTCCTTCTTGCATCCGCCTTTTATTATACTTAATAATTAATTATTATGAATAATAATTATTCGAAATAAACGATAATAGTCATAACCATTTTCGTTGTCGATCTTCTTTGCCCTTGTTGCACTCGCATATTGCGACGATGCTGATAAACTGATCTACTCCCAAAACACCGCCGGTGCAATTCATCCAGGACATGGATATGGCGGTATCCATGGAGGATATGGTGCTTATCCCTATGGAGCAGGTTATGGCGGAGTCGGTCTTGGTCTTGGTCACGGTTATGGTGTTGGTCTTGGTCTTGGTCATGGTTACGGCTACGGCTATTAAATCTAGAATAAGTAAAATCTACAAACATGTATTTTTAATCTGACAATAAAAATAATTTAAAAACAAATTTCTATCTTTCATTAAAGTGCAAAAAATTCAATTCAAATTCAAACTCAAAATGAACGAAATCAAAAGTATATAACCTTAAGTTCCTATGGAGCGCCGTTTTGCTATTTATTCAGCAAAATATTTATGTGTAAAATTAAAGAAGTGTCATGAATTACACCCGCGATAATTTAAAACCCAATATTACAATTATCTAAAATGTAATTTATATAACTTTCAATTTAAATTGCATTGTTTTTAATTATATATATTCTTCTTATGTTGTAAACCAGACGTAAATGTTGTAAATAATGTTCATATTAATTTTTCGTTTGTTTCATTGGAACACGCAGTTTTGTATACACATGTTAAAAGGTGTGTTTTATATGAAGCTCAATTAAAATGCAAGATATTTTTGTGGAACTTGTGAAAAATCTGCACTGATTTTTGCTAGCCCTCATTATATTATACTTTCAATAAAATTGTACTTAGTTTTAATGTGAGATGAATAAATTTCGAACTTTTCGAAGAAGTTTTTCGAGTTGCTCCAAATGACCTTAGAGGCACATGCCTAGACTAATTTGACCCTCCCCATTCCAATGAGGACACATTCAGCCTCATAACATCTTATAAATAATCTAGTTTATGAATGTTTTGTATGTGTATTAAAGTAAACAATTATTCAATAAATAACAATGTTTATGTTATAGTTATGAATACTATTATCGTCCTCATTGATTTTTTCTGTCTGTTTTATTCGATACCATAAAATATTATGGTATTGTAATTTATTTGGTTGTGCTGCGTTTGAATAATCTTGAATACAATATTTGGTAAGAGTAGTGAGTGCTGCTTCTATGCTTCTCAATAAAATCTATTTTCCTCGGTGTGGAGGGGCAATTTTATGGAATAGACATGCCACGAGTGTATATTGAGGCGATAAATTGCGACGTACTAAAACGTGGCGGGAAACTAGTTAATTTAACGGTTTCCATTTTAAAAGGGAAAAGTTCAAAGAAAAGACCCATTCCCATTCATTCTGGTTTTCTATTACCGGCGCGGAGATTCGTATTATAGAAAGCCTCGATAGTCTTTTATTTGACATTTAGTGGCGATTTGAGCGCCACGGCACGTTGCGGCGGCCGAAAGAAGTAACGGTATCGCTTCTTAGACGTTTACCTCTCCCTCCGGCCGCCTCGCCGTCCTCCCCCGAAAGCCTTGGGGCGGACTTTTTTTTTATTTATATTTATTTTCCCGTCCGCCCCTGCTGCGGGTTTCCAATTAACCGGCTCGCGTGTTTATCGCCCCTTTTTCCAATCGAGTTTCGGGGCAAATATTTTCGCGTGTTTCGAAACAAACAGGAAAAAATTTGGAACGCAGCCGATTTTTCATAATTACTCTGCGGTTTTCGCGCACCGGGGAAATGGACGCCGTAAAAAACCATTTCATTGAGTTTATAACGCAATAATGAGGCTGTAAAAAATATCATCTCCCCGTTTTATCCCGGACCAAATGCGAAATCGTGTGTGTGTGAGGGTGTGTGTGTGCTGTACGTGGCGAGTATATGATGTCTGATATATGGCGCGGAGGCCGGTTTAACGGTCATGTCAATGTTTTAGCCGAGAGAGTGTAGCCCATGTCTGTGACAGCGGGATAATCCATCACGATTTACGGCACATTGCCGCACGATTTACAGCGTGCTATTGACATGTCCTAACTCCGCTGTCCGTGTACGAAATCATAAATATACACTAACCCCGGCTCTTTTATTGTCATCTAGTTGTAAAATTATACGGCGCCGCATCAGTTTTATTCCATATATTTATGTTTTAATGCCGATTTGCCGTCGATGCCGGCGGTAAGTCGTGCGGATGCGAGTTTTACTATTTTCCACGCGATTTCATTAAACAAACTAAATATCGAATTCCGGTTCCGAGTGATTACCGGCATGAAAATAACATGCCCATATACAGGGTGTCCAAAATAATAAACAAAAAAAAAACAACACTTCGCAATGCACTAAAAATATTATGGTATAATGTATACCTAATTTTGATGCAACTGTTTGCATATTAAAGTTTGCGTATTAGTTTTGCGAGTTACTTAATATTTCAGCAAAATCATTTTAGCATATTCGCAATTTGCAGTAATTTAACATTTAACACCTTATTTCGAGACATGCAGGACCATGGTCCAGTTACCTAGGATACAATTGTGAATACAATGGTACCCTTAGAAACTGAACCAATACAAAAGATAATCCACAATCGTACAACTGGGCCCAAGTCAAGCAACTGAAAACGGATATTGTTTTTCAGATATCTGAAATTTGAATGTTCTAACATTTAATAATTGTATAGAAGCTAGCCTGACTATATTACTAGCCTGTACTAGCCTGTATAGAAGCTAGCCTTTGATTTGATGTAAAACGAATTATGCATCTATCTCAGGTAAACAATTTATATTCACTAATGTGAAATCATAAACTGCAAAGTTATTTGAAATGTACATCTGGGATTACCCGAGGAAATAATTCCCAGATGTACATTTCAAATAACTTTGCAGATTATAATTTCACAATAGTGAATATAAATTGTTTACCTGAGATAGATGCATAAATCGTTTTACATCAAGTTCTAACATTTTAATTCCCTATACAGAGAACGTAATTAGTTAATACAGCAACCATCAACTCTATAGGAACACAAACCCAGGTTCTATGAGGCATGTAGTACCCACTTAATGGTCGTGCAACTTTTCTTGAAAAACCTGCAATCCAATGTTGAAGTATCACTATAAACGTGCAATAGGCGTTTGGGTTCGTCGCTTGACGCAGCATAGAGTCTCCAGCATCAGCTTACATAACGCCGAGCCATTTTTGTCTAAACCAATTTTTTTCAAAACCGATTACGGAATTTGGAAGCCAGATTGTTTGTTATTATGTTATCAAAAATTTGTAAATAATAATTTTGGAATTATTTAACTGTGAATTTATCAAATCCAAATATTATTTTCAAGTTTTCAAATACTGTCGACTATTTCGATTTATTTATTCCTCCTCTCCTCATATGTTTGTTATGAATATTTTCTAAAATATTGTACACACATCAAAAATCTAATAGCTAATTAAATACTAATTAATGAAGATTCCATAGGATCATCAGATCCTATGGAAAATTTGCCATTACTAATTATGGAATTATATAATTGTTAAATAAAACGATTTTACTTTGTAACTTCCACTAACACATTTATTTTACGAAAATAATTTAGTGATTGCAGTTTCGATTACTCTATAGTCATTGTCAAACTAAGTACAAAAATTGAGAATGAAATACAAACGATTTTGCTTTGTTGCTGCCACTAAGACATTTATTTTACAAAAATAATTTAGTGACTGCAGTTTCGACTACTCTACAGTCATTGTCAAACCAAGTACACAAATTGAGAATGAAACACAATTTTTGTACTTAGTTTGATAATGACTATAGAGTAGTCGAAACTGCAGTCACTTAATTATTTTTGTAAAATGAAGGTGTTAGTGGAAGTAACAAAGTAAAATCGTTATATTTAATTCATTTACCATGTTCCACAAAGTAACGGCTACCAGTATACAGTAGTTATATAATTGTTATTTGATAAATTGCACATATTGTGATATCATTCACTACCTAATATTTATATATTGTTTTTCTGCTCTTCTCATATTTTTTTATGAATATTTTTTAAAATATAATACATACATCAACATTCTTAAATTTAATTAAAAACAGATTATCCTTAATAAAATTTGCCATTACTAATTATGGAATCATTTAATTGTTATTGGATCAATTCCACGTATTGCAATATCATGCACTATCTATTATTTCTATTAACTTATTCTGCTCTCCTCTCCTTTTCCTCCTTTTTTGTGAATATTTTCTAAAATATTATTCATACATCAAAAATCTTTAAATACACGTTATGTTATTTGAATACTGGTATAATTTTTCTGCGAAACAAATTTTCTTAGGTTTTTTGTATTAGAGATTACTTGCATCTTTAGAGATGCTTTTAGAGAAAATTAACTTGAAATTTTTTGTGTTATTGAAAAAAATAAATTTGGTTATGAAATAAAATTCTGAATTTGAACAAATTTTTCGTAGAAAAGATAGTCTGTGTTTTTTTTTAAATTTATTGTTTTCACAATATTTTCGAAAACATGATACGATATTTCAATGGCTGTCAAAACTTTTTTGAATTTGGACCCAATTTTAGTAACAATTTTGTCGGTGAACAAAAATTAGTTTCTTGCATTATTGGGAAAATTAACTTGAAATTTAATATTTTGTTTCAAGAAAAACTATACTTGGTTATGCAATAATATTTTGGATTTGAACAAGTTTTTCATAGAAACGATAGCCTGTGTTTTTTTCATTAAATTTTTTCACAATCTTTTCGAAAATATGATATGTTATTTCATCACAAACCTCTTTTTATTCTGGACCCAGTCTTAGTAAGAATGTTGTTGCTGAACACAAATTGGTTTCTTGCTTTATTGAGAAAATTCACTTGAAATTTAATATATTGTGTTAATGAAAAACTAAACTTGGTTATAAAATAAAATTTTGGAATTGAACAAGTTTTTCATAGAAACCAAAGCCTGTGGTTTTTTCATTCAATTTTTTCACAATATTTTTGAAAATATTATAGTTTATTTTATTTCCAAAACTTTTTTTTTAAATCTGGAACCAGTATAATTAACAATTTTTGTCTTACATTATTGAGAAAACTAACTTGAAATTTAATATTTTGTGTTAATGAAACACTAAACTTGGTTATGAAATAAAATTTTGGATTTGAACAAGTTTTTCATAGAAACAATAGCCAGTGGCTTGTTTAATATAATTTTTGCATAATATTTTCGAAAATATGATACAATATTATTATATGTAAATATGGACCACGTTTTAGTAAAAATTTTGTTGGTGAACAAAAATTGATATCTTGCTTTATTGAGAAAATTCACTTGAAATTTAATATTTTTGCATAAGAGAAGCACGAAACCGCCATCTGAATTTTGACAAAACGTACACTTGGGAATAAAATTTTCAAAGGCACTGCACTGAAGATACCCAGTGGTCGAAACCTGTCTGCAGCTGTCCGTCGAATTGATACCGAAGTGTACGAATAAATAATTTGAATATTACATTTAAATTATATATTATTATTTCTTTTATTGGGTACATAAACAATGGATCGTACTATAACAAAAATTAATATTCTTGTTAATAAAAAAACTAAACACAGTAATGAAATGACATTTTTGTTTCAAGTGTTTCAAACCAAAGTATAGATTTGTACAACCTTTTCTAAGAAAAGATAACCTGCGTTTGCTCTTACAATATTTATTTTTATCACAATGTATATTTTCGAAATTTGAAACGATATTTTAATGCTTCCCAAACTTTTCTTGAGTTAGGACCCCTTTTAGCCAGAATTTTGCGCTTCTTCTTGGTTCGGCTCTTGTGGAGGTTGCTGATCAATTAAATCAAGTTCTGATCATGAGGAGCAAGAATATTTATTTTTATCACAATGTATATTTTCGAAATTGGAAAGGATATTTTAATGCCTCCCAAATTTTTTTTTATTAGGACCCGTTTTAGCCAGAATTTTGCTCTTCTTCTTGGTTCGGCTTCTCTGGAGGTTGCTGATCATTTCAATCAGGCTCTTATCACCAGGAGCAAGAATTTTGACCGTGAAGAAATATTTCTCAAATCTCTATAATCTGAGAAATTATTCATGAAAACCAAAAAGTGGTAATGTGAAACTAAAGTAATATTTTTTAGTTTCTCAATTAATTTATTTCTGATCTCATAATTTTTATGAATTTGATGCGATTTTTATGAAATTCACGAAAACTGTTAATGAAAACAAATTCAAAATTTAAAAATGGTGTATGTATACAGGGTGCCCCACGCAAGTCGTTGGTTAAAAGTTTATGGGGTCCCAAAAATAAAAAAAATCCAGGCGATTTTTAAGAAATTCACGAATACTGTCAATGAAAACAAATTCCAAATTTTAAAATGGTATGTATACAGGGTGTCCCATGCAAGTCGTTGGTTAAAAGTTTATGGGGTCCCTGAAGAAATAAAAATTTGAAAAAAATTACACAAATACGGTTTTCGTGATCTTCCAAATGAAAATACTTAGTAAATAAAAGTAATAATATTTAAGTTTAAGGTTTTATCCGTATTACCAGTTATTTATATAACAATATTTATATCATAAATAGATATTTCTATCACTTCCGGTTCTATCGTACCATCAACTTTGTCATTTTAAATGGAACACCCTGTAATTTTTGCATATTCCGATTGTTCGCTCAATTCTGAACATATTTTGTTAAGCATATTGAGCACTTATCTAAAGTAGTTTTTGAAATAATTTCCGAAATTTTTGCTTCAATTAGACGATTTAATAAATATTAATTATTTCTCTTATGAATGTAATAGAAACTTAAAAACTTTATTGCATATAGTAGCTTTATCTATTCTTGCTTAAGAAAATTAGATTGAAATTTAACATTTTTTGTAAATAAAAAGCTAATCACAGTGAATGAAATTTTGGATTCAAGTGTTTTAAATCAAAATCTGGATTTGTACAAGCCTTTCAAATAAATTATAAGTTTCGTTTGCTCTTACAATATTTATTCTTTTTACAATTATTTCAAAAATATGATACGATGTTTCAATCGTTCCCAAATTTTCTATAAATTAGGATACCGCCTTCGTAAGAATTTTGTTGGAAAAGAAATATTTTGCAAATATCTATAACCTGAGATAATATTCATAAAAACCAAAAAGTGGTAGCGTGAAAATTAACTAATTTGTAACACTGTCTAGTATCTCTATTCATTTTTTCCTGATCTCATAATTTTTGTGAATTTTGTGTAATTTTTATGAAATTCACGAAAACTATCTATGGAAATAAATGAAAAATTATGAAATGCTGTATACATTCTTGGTAATTTATGGTAACAAAAAATTCTAGATTTACATACTATTGCGTATTGCGTAGTAAAATTAATTTTCCCATTAATGTAAATGTAATGAAAAAGAATTTCCAAGTCGCTATTAAAAATTTTGAGTTTGCGATTTTTATGTGATTTTAAGTATTCATAGAAACTGAAGATAAATTGATGACGTGGTTAGGGGCGACATTTTTCAATAAAAATAAATTAAAAAATATGAAATGCTAAGAATTGTGTTGATGAAGAAATATTTTGCAAATATCTATAACCTGAGAAGATATTCATGAAAACCAAAAAGTGATTACGTGAAAATTAACCAATTTGAAAAACTGTATGAAGCTACTCTATTATTTTTCCTGATCTCATTATTTTTCAGAATTTTCCCCAATTTTTTATGAAATTCACGAAAACTATCAATGAAAATAAATGAAAAATTTTGAAATGCTGTATACATTTTTGGTAATTTATGGACATTTGTGATTTACATACTATTGCATTCAAATTTATGAAAACTGAAAATGAAGATCAATTGAAAACTAATGCAGAACATATTTTTGGCCCACAAATGGACTCTTTAACGGGGAAATTATTTTTTCCTTAATGTAATTGTAATGAATAAGAATTTCCAAGTTGCTATTAAAAATTTTCAGATTGCGATTTTTATGTGATTATAAGAATTCATGGAAACTGGAGATAAATTGATGACGCGGATTAGTGTCGAAATTTGTCAATGAAAATAAATATAAAAAAATTAATTTGCTGTACGGGGTGTTTCAAATAATGGTGTCCATCCTTTAGAGGGGTACATTATTTGTCCCTACAGAATACGAAATCGATTGCAGAAATAACAAATGAGATGGTTATTAAGGTCAAGATGAAAAAATTCAGTATAACTTTCACGGTCTGGATTATAAAAACATGAAAGTAAGTACGTACGTAAGTAATCTTAGTAAGTACGTAAGTAATCTTGACTTGTGTACTTATTGTACTATCACCAATAAATTATGAAATTATGAAATTATGAAATTACATAAGTACTTCCATAGTTGCCAGATGTGTTTCCGTCCTATTCAAATTTTGAAAATACCCATTATTTTCTCAAAATTTGTGTTGAAAAAATTGATTTCAACAAATATTTTATATAACTTTGGACCGTTTTAATGGATTGCCACAGCAATTTTTGGAAAAGTATATAAAGAGAGGATCTGCATCGACAACTTCATGCTTATAACTTCAAAAATAGCCGTCACAGGAAATTTTTGTTTGTGGACTTAGAGTCATATTGGTTATTAGTATACGACGTAAGAATGGACACCATTTTAGAGACACCCTGTATACATTTTTGGTATTATTATCATTTTGTATGCCCTTCAAAATCTAGATCTAGTATTATGGATTATTCACAACGAATTCCATTTTGTTAATACCTACAACATTATGTATAAAGATGAATAAGGGAAACCACTTGATATAGTATCACAGGTTTATCAGATTGCTAGAATTGGAGCAATCTAATAAACCTGTGAAACTACATCAAGTGTTTTCCCTTATTCATCTTATCAAATGTTTCACCAAGAATGAACCACTACCTCATACAATGTATGTACCTATAACGTTATGAATCAGTAAAAATTAAATTATTCCTAAAATCGTCACCAAGAAAAATAAAATAGTAAGCAATTGGTAAATAGCAACTTTAAAAGTGTGTACTTCTCAAGTCCACTGAATAAATATTAAAGGGCTCCGATTTGGCACACAGCCAGGTAGCACGTAGAGCAGAAGTATACGAACGAGCCGTCCTCCCTAACAGAGCCGCCAACTGGCATGCTGATTAATTTATTGGCCACCGGGGGATGATGCGGTCGCTCACATAACCTCACTTCACGCCATAATGGCGGAAACGGAAACACACCGCCATACCTGGGCAATCAACGTGGGCTTAATTACCACCGACACGTATTGATTCCAACATTTAATACTCCGCATGCAACACATTTTTTTAATACAATATAAATTATTAAAAGCATATATATTGCATGGAAATTTATTAAATGTTTGGCCCAATATAGATTATACAGAATCCTTAGTGTATTCAAATTTCCGATAATTAATAATTGGACGAATTAATTAATCTACTAAATTTCTCAGTACTCTAAAATTTCAACATTTCCTACAGGTATTGAAATGTTTTGTAGTAACTAAACGTAAGTAGTAAATTTTTGCAGTAGATGTAAATGTAAAGTAACTAGTAAATGTTTAGTAGTAACGATATCAAAACCAATTCATGAATAATTTGCGAAATAATTTATCGTCGCTTGAGAGCAGAAATATTCTGAAGTGAATAGGAAGTAACAGGCATTGAAATGTTTTGTAGTAACTAAACGTAGCTAGTAAATGTTTGCAGTAAATGTAAAGTAACTAGTAAATGTTTAGTAGCAACGATATCAAAAGTAATTCATGAATCATTTGCGAAATAATGTATCGTCACCTGAGAGCAGAAATATTCTGAAGTGAATAGGAAGTAAATTGGACCTAAATATGAAAAATAAAAATAGACCTACATCTAGAGGAAATTGGATCGACTAGTTTTGCTCTCAAGCGACGATTTGTGTTCTTAGATTGTGGTGTATCAGAATATATTTATAAACGTGCGCATTTACTTTCCATTAATAACTTACGAGCATTAAGACGTGTATTCATGGGTTTCAATGCTGTAGGAAATAATTGCGGCGAAAAGTTATTTATAATGCGCGCATTCATTTCAATTAGGCGTTAAATTGTTGAAAGCGTTGTTTTAAGTTCTTTTTTACTTACCGCCAAAGCTAATCAATTGCTATTTATCTGCACTCTATTTCAAAAGCGCTGAAATTTATTTCCCAAGAACAGTTTAAAACATTTCCGAACTCTACTTCACACCACATTATAAACTAAATGCGATTGATGGAAACTCGTACCGCCCAAAACTGAAAATATACAATGATAAAACCGAGCCCCGAAAAAGCTGTTACTAATTGCACCTACACAGAAAGAAGAAGAAACGAGGTAGTATTTTTATAAATGGACAGAAATATAACAGGAAAATTAGAATAGTGGAATCAAAAGAATGGGCATTTTTTTGCAAATAAAGTGGTAAGTGTTATTCTTATGGTAGCAAATTTGATTCTACTAAAAATAAAAACAATATTGAAGCAATTTATATCTTATGTAAACTTGAAAGACGAATTCAGAAGAAGAAAAACAATTTTTTGCAAATAATGTGTAACTGTTGTTCTTATGGTAAGAAATTTGAACCAACTAAAAATCAAAACAATATTGAAGCAATTTATATCTTATGTAAACTTGAGAGACGAATTCAGAAGAAGAAGAACAAAACCACAAATATGTGATACTTTTATAAATGGACAGGAACAGAAGACCAAAATTAGAATAATGGATAGAATCAAAATATTGGGCAAATTTTTGATAAATAAACTTAGGCAGTTTATTATCTCATTATTATTGTGGTTATTATGGCAAGAAATTTGATTTTACTACAAATCAAAACCACATTGAAGTAATTTGTAATGTAAATTTGAAAGACTATTAAGAAAAAGAAACGACGAATACGTGATATTTTTTGAAGCAAGAAGAATATTGAAGCAATTGATACCTAATGTAAACTTGAGAGAGGAATTAACAAGAAGAACAAAACCACAAATATGTAATAGTTTTCTGAATGGATGAGAACAGAAGACCAAAATTAGAACATTAGAATCAAAAGAATGGGCAAATTTTTGATAAATAAACTGTTATTATGGCAAGAAATTTGATTTTACTAACAATCAAAACCACATTGAAGCAATTTGCAATGTAAATTTTAGAGACGAATTAAGAAGAAGAAACCACGAATACGTGATATTTTTATAAATGGACAGTAAGTGAAGACCAAAATTTAAATAATAGAATTAAAATAATGGGCATATTTTGATAAATAAATTGCAAAATGCAAAATGCTATTTTTATGGCTGTCAATTTTAAATTACTAAAAATTAAAACAATATTGAAGCAGTTGGTATAGGTGTTAAGATTCATACTAATTTGTGTTGCAACCATGGAAAAGATCGGTCAAAAAGTTGGAAAAAATTATGGAAAAGTTGGAAAAGTACGCTAGGACTTTGGAAAAGTTGGAAATGTTGGAAAAGTAGGAAATGTTGGCATTTGTGATTCCCCTAAGTCGTTTAATGATATGTAATCATATGTCGTTTTACGGCTGTATTGTCCATTCTCTCAATCTCCTTATTGAAGACTTAATACAGTTGGATACAATTCTCTCTCTAATAAATCAAGCAGAAAGAATTGTTACATAAAGACAGTCACATTCTAGCAGCTCACTTTGCAAACATTCAAAAAGAAAAAATATTAACGTAGCTTTGAAGATGCGAGTTAAAACCAGGTGGGCATCAGTGGTAAGCTGCTTCAACAGTTTAATCAGCAACAGGTATTGTCTGCAAACTTTGGAGGTGAATGAACCAGTTAACAGGTGAATGAACTTATTGTAAAACATTTCTGTTCTAAAAATCAATAAAGCATTATTATTATTATTATTATTATAGCTGTCAAGTATCTT
Organism: Othius punctulatus; assembly: GCA_951805005.1. Lineage (NCBI taxonomy): Eukaryota > Metazoa > Arthropoda > Insecta > Coleoptera > Staphylinidae > Othius > Othius punctulatus. Next base: position 19,032,312 of record OX638141.1, read on the forward strand.
CAAAAAGATACGAAAACAATTCTATTGGATGATGAAATTTTTTGGGTAAGACTTGAAAACACCAGAGATCTCCTAGAACGTATTGGAAAATGTATAACCAAAATCGAGAAGACAAGCCAAATGATTCATTAGTTCCCGAAAATTTTGCAAACCTGAAGCCAATTTATGAGGAAAAGGTACGTAAATGCCCTACAAGCAATGCGAAAGAAAAGAAAATTATTGATATGCTTTCTGATCGTAAAGACTTCTGTTCACATAAATTTCATCTTGCAGCAAAAATCCTGGAGTCACGTTATCAAGGGCGCAGTTGTTCCGCTGAGGGACATGTTGATATAATAAAACTAAACTTTTCCTGAAAAGTTGGCCGAAAATTTCAACGATTTCAACTTTTCATGAAAAGTTGCAACGCTAATCCTGATCCATCAGATCCATCCTGTTTGTGTATATGTGTACGCCTATGTACATGATTTGTATCTCAACATATACAACTGATACAATGAAACTCAACTTTTCCAACTTTTCCATCTTTTCCGAACTCTTCCAACTTTTCAAGAAAATTTGGCCGAAAATTTCAACGATTTCAATTTTTCGTGAAAAGTTGCAACGCTAATCCTGATCCATCAGATCCATCCTGTTTGACTGATTAATAATCATTGGCACTAATGGTGCCAAATCCCCTTACTAGAAAAATATTGAAGCCATTTGTAATAACGAAACACTTTAGACAGGATCAAGTGTGCAAACTTGTGTTATTGTAATGCCATGGATATCGGCCATCAAAAAGCCATCAAAAATCTATTTTTGCAAACATGTCATTTGCCCTGCTGAAGAAATGTTCGACTACGTCTTAGTCGCCAGCATCTACATCTTCGCTTACCTCTACACAGACTACATAATCCGCTTCCCATATCTGCACAAGTGAGCCACCATGGTATACCCACACGCTTACCGGACGGAGCACAGTGAGACTCTTACCACCAGCGGAGACTACGGAGACTACTTCAGGGAGGCCGCCGCCAAGAAGATCAAGATCCAGCCGCCCCTCCTCAAGCTGCTGCGGTACGTCGACAGCAACAGGGCAGAGTTCACGGAGAACCTCCGGGAGGTCATCGCCATCAAGACCATCTCCAGCGAGCTCAGGTACAGGGACCAGATCATGAAGATGGCGAAGGTCGTCGAGCGGTGGATGGTGCGGCTGGGAATGGTGTACGAGTGCTTCTCCATCGGATTCTATGAGACGGAGGGGAGGAAGGTCCGGCTGCCGCCGGTCATCCTCGCCACTGCCAAGGCCGGATCCAATAAGAAGACGGTAACGAAAATGTTATGGGGTTGTTTCAGCAAATCCTCCAGTTCTTCCGTCTATTCTTCCTCTTCCAAGAAGATGTAACGAAAATGTGGCTTGGTACATGTGGCTTGTGGTTTGAGCAAATCCTTTTGTTCTTCCTTCTTTTCTTCCTCTTCCAGGATGACGGTAAAAAATGTTGCTTGGTTGTTTGACCTAATTCTCTAGTTATTCCTTCTATTCTTCCTCTTCCAAGAAGACGGTACCGAAAATGTGGTGGGGTTGTTTGATGAAATCCTCAAGTTCTCTCTTCTTTTATTGCTCTTCCAAGAAGACGGTATCAAAATATGGCTTGGTAGTTTGAGCAAGTCCTCTTGTTCTTCCATCTTTTCATCCTCTTTCAAGAAGATGGTAACGAAAATGTGGCTTGCTTGTTTGAACAATTTCTCTAGTTATTGATTCTACTCTTCCTCTTCCAAGAAGATGGTAACGAAAATGTGGCTTGGTAGTTTGAGCAAATCCTCTTGTTTTTCCTGCTTTTCTTCCTCTTCCAAGATGACGGTAGAAAATGTGGCTTGGTTGTAACAAGAAGGCAGTAACGAAAATGTGGTGGGGTTGTTTGATGAAATCCTCTAGTTCTATCTTCTTTTATTGCTCTTCCTAGAAGACGGTAACGAAAGTGTGGCTTGGTAGTTTGAGCAAGTCCTCTTGTTCTTCCTTCTTTTCATTCTCTTCCAAGAAGATGGTAACGAAAATGTGGCTTGCAAATTCTCTGTTATTCCTGCTAATCTTCCTCTTCCAAGAAGACGGCAACGAAAATGTCGCTTGGTAGTTTGAGCAAATACTCTTGTTTTTCCTTCTTTTCTTCCTCTTCCAAGATGACGGTAAAATATGAGGCTTGATTGTAACAAAAAGGCGGCAACGAAAATGTGGTGGGGTTGTTTGATGAAATCCTCAAGTTCTCTCTTCTGTTATTGCTCTTCCAAGAAGACGGTAACGAAAATGTGGCTTGGTAGTTTGAGCAAGTCCTCTTGTTCTTCCTTCTTTTCATCCTCTTACAAGAAGATGGTAACGAAAATGTGGCTTGCAAATACTCTAGTTATTCCTGCTATTATTTCTCTTCCAAGAAGACGGTACCGAAAATATGGTTTGGTTGTGTTACATACGGCCTTAGTCTTTTGGGGAGCTGTTAAATAAGACACGATTGCTTTTGGGTGTTCAACTGCTATCCTCCATTTTTATTAACTGTCTTCCACTACTGCCATCATCACTTCTCCTCACCATTACTACTAACGTTTTTATATGGCGGGCCTTTCAAATGCATCAATAATATTATTGCAGCTGTTTCACCAAAACCTCTAGTTCTTCAATATTTTCTTCCTCTTGCAAGAAAACGGTAAGGAAGATGTAGCTTGGTAGTTTGAGCAAATCCTTTTGTTCATCTTTCTTTTCTTCCTCCTCCAAGAGAGGTGGTAACGAAAATGTGGGGTGGCTGTTTTAGTATTCGCATAGGGCTGAAAGTTTTAGTAAAGTTGTACTAAATTCTGCAATGATTCCTCTTCCATAAGCTCTTTATTGGGAAGAGCGAAGATTCTTTTCATTTCTAATAAAGAGCTTCTAGTGTGGCTTCAAATTCTCTTTCAAATGCATCAATAATATTACAGTTGTTTCACCAAAACCCCTAGTTCTTCCATATTTTCTTCCTCTTCCAAGAAAACGGCAAGGAAGATGTAGCTTGGTAGTTTGAGCAAATCCAATTGTACATCTTTCTTTTCTTCCTCTTCCAAGAGAAGGTGGTAACGAAAATGTGGGGTGGCTGTTTGAGTATACGCATAGGGCTGAAGTTTTATTGAAGTTGTACTAAATTCTGCAATTGTTCTCCTTCCATAAGCTCTTTATTGGGAAGAGCGAAGATTCTTCTTATTTCTAATAAAGAGCTTCTGGTGTGCGTTCAAAATCTCTTTCAAATGCATCAATAATATTATTACAGTTGTTTAACCAAAGCCCCTAGTTCTTCCATATCTTCTTCCTCTTCCAAGAAAACTAGTTTGAGCAAATCGTGTTGTTCATCTTTCTTTTCTTCCTCTTCTAAGAGAAGGTGGTAACGAAAATGTGTAGTGGCTGTTTGAGTAAACGCATAGGGCTGAAAGTTTTAGCCAAGTTGTACTCTAAATTCTGCAATTGTTCCTCTTCCATAAGCTCTTTATTGGGAAGAGCGAAGATTCTTCTTATTTCTAATAAAGAGCTTCTGGTGTGGGTTCAAATTCTCTTTCAAATGCATCAATAATATTATTACAGTTGTTTCACCAAAACCTCTAGTTCTTCCATATTTTCTTCCTCTACCAAGAAAACGGTAAGGAAGATGTGGCTTTGTAGTTTGGGCAAATCCTTTTATTCATCTTTCTTTTCTTCCTCTTCCAAGAGAAGGTGGTAACGAAAATGTGGGGTGGCTGTTTGAGTATACGCATAGGGCTGAAAGTTTTAGTCAAGTTGTACTCTAAATTCTGCAGTGGTTCCTCTTCCATAAGCTCTTTATTGGGAAGAGCAAAGATCCTTCTTATTTCTAATAAAGAGCTTCTGGTGTGGGTTCAAATTCTCTTTCAAATGCATCAATAATATAATTACAGTTGTTTTACCAAAACCTCTAGTTCTTCCATATTTTCTTCCTCTTCCAAGAAAACGGTAAGGAAGATGTGAGTTGGTAGTTTGAGCAAATCCTATTGTTCATCTTTCTTTTCTTCCTCTTTCAAGAGAAGGTGGTAACGAAAATGTGGGATGGCTGTTTGAGTATACGCATAGGGCTGAAAGTTTTAGTCAAGTTGTACTCTAAATTCTGCAATTGTTTCTCTTCCATAAGCTCTTTATTGGGAAGAGCGAAGATTATTCTTATTTCTAAGAAAGAGCTTCTGGTATAGGTTCAAATTATTTAACGATACTTAACTAAAATTTCCTAAAGTCGTAAGAATTTCTTACATTTGAAGACGTCAAAAATGGTGTCTTAAGATTCTGATTCTGACCAAAATTTAATGCAATTTGTAGTGTCCGTGAATAATTGCAACTAATGCGAAATATGGCTAATGCTTTGCTAGTAATCATGGCTACAAATGTATTTGATGTAGATGCTGCAGATATTGCGGATGATTTTCATATGCCAGCAATACCTCGTCATATTTATCAATGAGATAATTATTTTCTTCTTCTTCTTCTTCATGTGCATATCCGATTTCGGATGTTTGCAATGAGCATGAAGATCACTATATTGGTTGCTATTCTTCTAATTATTTTGAAAAATATAATTGTAAACAGTTTTTTCTTGTAGATTTAGGTTAACTAAAGTTGAATATCCTTGAACAAATTGAAGGCAGTTAAGAATACTTTTACAATCGGTGAGTATGTATAACTATGTATGTATGTATGTATTAATGCAAAATATACTGCAATAATAATATGTTTGAAGAACAATTTTTGCTTACCAAATCTTCTTCTTCTTCTTTTCAGCCTTCTGTCGTCCATCTTTGGACATAGGCCTCCCCAAGTTGCTTCCATTCCTCTCTATTACTTGCTATTTCAGAGCATTTGTTTCCTGCATGTTTCTTAATATCGTCTGCCCAACGCATTTATGGCACTGAATGTTTCATATTAATCCACATATTCTTTAGTGATTCTTTCTCCCTCCACGTATTTAATGCTTGGGCATTAAATTTGGACGCAATGGAGTCCCAAGCTTCTTTCTTCTGCTTGTTTGTAGCGGCGTTTGTCACTTTATTTTCCACAATTTTGTGCACATGCACCAGCGAGAACCACCAAGTCCTTTCTTCCTTAGTAAAATTTACTCTCTTTGATTAAATTTTTGCCATTGTCAGTTTATCAAATTTCTCTTTTTTACACTGTCATCAAGTATTATGGCCAGTTTGATAGACGGTTTGTCAAAATTAAATTGAAATCGCAACGTTGCCAAGCGTAATTAAATCTTACCTAAGATGTCATCTATTTGTTTGGTTCAACGGAACATAAGATTAAGACCTACTTATAAATAAGGCGTACTTCAATAAGATGCATCTTAAGATTCGTTGGAGAAACCGGGCGTAATTCTTCCTCTCCCATAATCGGGAAGAGATCCTCTCCAAAGATTCTTCTCATTCGGAATGAAGAGCTTCTGGTGTAGGTCAAAATACTTCAATTCTTCCTCTCCCATAATCGGGAAGAGGTCATCTCCAAAGATTCTTCTTATTCGGAATGAATAGCTTCTGGTGTCGGTCAAAATACTTTAATTCTTCCTCTCCCATAATCGGGAAGAAGTCCTCTTCGAAATTTCATCTAATTCCGAACGAAGAGTTCTGTTGTAGGACAAAATTCACTAATTCTTCTTTTCCCATAATCGGGGAGATTCTCTTATTTCACCTCTGTCGGGAATCGGGAAGAGATCCTCTCAGAAGATTTTTCTTATTCGGAATAAGGAGCTCCTGGTGTAGGTCAAAATACTTTAATTCTTCCTCTACCATAATCGGGAAGAGGTCCTCTCCAAAAACTCTTATTCCGAACGAAGAGTTCTGTTGTAGGACAAAATCTTCAAATTCTTCCTCTCCCATAATCGGGAAGATTCTCTTATTTCACCTCTCTCGGGAATCGGCAAGAGATCCTCTTAAAAGATTCTTCGTATTCGGAATGAAGAGCTTCTGGTGTCGGTCAAAATACTTCAATTTTTCCTCTCCCATAATTAGGAAGAACTCCTCTCCGAAGATTCTTATAATTCCGAACGAAGAGTTTTGTTGTAAGACAAAATCCTCTAATTCTTCTTCTCCCACAATCGGGAAGATTCTCTTATTTCATCTCTCTCGGGAATAGGGAAGATTCTCCTCTCTGAAGATTGTTATTATTCCGATCGAAGAGGTTTTGGTGTATGAGGAAGATGATGAATACTAGGTTATAAGGAAGACACCACTAGTTTTTAATTCCACCAAAAGCGAAAGATGGCAATCAAATATGTAAATCTTCGCATAGATTCTATGTAAAAGGAAATAGTTTGAAATTTTCTACAACATTTGATTCCAGGTATGCCTCTATGCGCACCTCGACGTGAAGAAGCCCGTGATGGAGCATTGGGATTCAGATCCGTGGGATTTACTGGAGCTCAACAAAGTCTTCTACGGCAATGGAGTGGTGGTCGGCAAGGGGGCGCTGATGTGCTGGCTGCACGCCCTCCTGGCCTTCAAAGAGGCTGGCGTTGAGCTTCCGGTGAATGTTAAGCTGATCATCGAGTGCATGCACTACAAGCGCAGCCATGGGCTGAAGGAGTTCCTCATCGCCCAGAGGCAAATCTTCCTCGTCCACGTCGATTACATCGTGGTCTGTGATAGCGAGTGGTTGACCGAAAAGTATCCCTGTGTTACATACGGATGTGTGGGTAAACGATTTTTCTAATTCACTAACCATTCTTGTGCAATCTTGTGCAATTCTTGTGCAACATTCTTGTGCAATCGAACTTGAGCAGTCTCTGTTATGACCTAGCTAGTGCAATCTTGTGCAACATTCTTGTGCAACATTCTTGTGCAATCGAACTTGAGCAGTCTTTGTTATGACCTAGCTAGTGCTATCTTGTGAAATTCTTGTGCAACATTCTTGTGTAATCGAACCTATGAAGTCTTCGTTATGACCTAGCTAAAATCGCTAGATAAAATTCAGCAATAATTTGTAGGTATGCTGCACTTTACTATGACTATAACAAAAACCAGCAAATCAAAAACTGAACCCAAGGAGGACATGGTTAAGATATTCGAAAAAATCGCAGATGGGGACAACATAATTATACCTGATTTTAATAAGTCTGTGTCACAAGTTACACCTGATGAAGAAGCGCTGTTTGAAAGTATAGTTTTCGACATGGAAGGACTCAGGTAACTGTTTTTAAACTATTTAAATTATCTCTCAGACACTTCTAATTTGAGAAAATTGAAACAACTTTTTCATAAATCAACATCCAAAATTTCAACCACAAGAAAGATATCTGTAGTAAAAGATCATAATTTAAATTATCTCTAAGACACTTCTAATTTGAGAAAATTGAAACAACTTTTTCATAAATCAACATCAAAAATTTCAACCACTATAAAGATATCTATAGTAAAAAATCATAAATTTAATTATCTCTCAGACACTTCTAATTTGAGAAAATTGATACAACTTTTTTTATAAATCAACATCCAAAATTTCAACCACTATAATGATATTTTTAGTAAGAAATCAATGCTAGTATCCAATTAAGGAGGTAGTATCAAATCCGATTAAGTTATTAAGGTACTAATTTCAGAAAATTAAAACACCTTAGTACACCATTTCTGGACCAATTTCCCATACCTATATAGGTATAGGTCGAAATACTCTAATTTTTCCTCTCCCATAATCGGGAAGAGATTCTCTCCAAAGATTCTTCTTATTCCGAACAAAGAGCTTCTGGTGTACGTTCAATTTCTCTAATTCTTTCTCTCCCAAAATCGGGAAGACGTCATCTCTGAAGATCCTTATTCGGAACTAAGAGCTTATGGTTCAAATTCTCAAATTCTTCCTCTCCCAAAATCGCGAAGACGTTATCTCTGAAGATCCTTCTTATTCCGTACGAAGTGCGTTTGGTGTATGAGGAAGCGGAAGAATAGGAGGATATGGAGAAGACACCACTATTCTCTTGAACAGTTGAATCAATTGAAACACCTTAGTAGAGAGGCTACACCGGTTCTGGACTAATTTCCCATACCTATATAGGTATAGGTCGAAATACTCTAATCCTCTCCCATAATCGGGAAAAGATCCTCCCCAAAGATTTCTTATTCCGATCAAAAAGCTTCTGGTGTACGTCCAAATTCTCTAGTTCTTCCTTTCCCAAAATCGGGAAGACTTTATCCCTGAAGATCGTTCTTATTCCGAACGAAGAGCGTCTGGTGTATGAGGAAGAGGAAGAATACGAGGTTATGGGGAAGACACCACTGTTCTTTTGAACAGTTGAGACAATTGAAAAACCATAGTAGATAAGTTACACCGGTTCTGGACCAATTGCTCATACCTATATTGGTACAGGTCAATACTACATTATTCCTCTCCCATAATCGGGAAGAGATGCTCTCCAAAGATTCTTCGTATTGCGAACAAAGAGCATCTGGTGTACGTCCAAATTCTCCAATTCTTCCTCTCCCAAAATCACCTGAAGATCCTTCTTATTTCGAACAAACAGCGTTTGGTGTATGAGGAAGATGAAGAATTCGAGGATATGGGGAAGATACCAGTGTTGTTTTGTACAGTTGAGTCAATTGAAACACCTTAGTAGATAGGCTACACCGGTTCTGGACAAATTTCCTATATCTAAGGATTTACATAGGGGTTTAAATTAGCTTTTTTCAGGTGCCTCACAACAATCTCACAGATTTCTCACATGTGTCTTATAGGTGTCTCACACATGTCTCACTCCCCTGTATATATTCAATGCAAAACTGTCTCACAGGTATCTCATATCAGTCTCACAGAGGTTCACATGTGCCGTACACCCGTCACACATATGTCTCACCTGTCGCACGTCCAGAAAAAGGAAATATAGACCCTATGTAAATTCTTATGGGAAATTGGTCTTGAACCGGTGTAGCCTATCTACTAAGATGTTTCAATTGGCTCAACTGTTTAAAAGACCAGTGGTGTCTTCCCCATATCTTCGTATTCTTCCTCTTCCTCATACACATAACACTATGTAAATTCTAATGGGAAATTGGTCTAGAACTGGTGTAGTCTATCTACTCACCTTGCCCATAAATCTACTTCCAAAATTTCAACTGCTATGAACACATCTTTAGTAAAAAATCAATTGGTTGAATATCAAAGCCTATAGAATTGTTAAGGTATTTACACATTTATAATTTGAGAAAATTGAAACACCATTTCCATAAATAGTGATGTTTCCGTAATGTTTCTGCCGAAGATGATCGCCTAGTGATTGAAATGTACATTTAGACTGAATAAATGTGTTTTGTGAAAAAGGCGTTTTGTTTTTTTTATTCACACCTTTTCCATAAATCAATATCAAAATTTGAACCACTATAAAGATATATTTAGTAAAAAATCAATTGGTAGTGTCCAATTAAGGCGGGAGTACCAAATCCGATTAAGTTATTAAGGTACTAATTTGAGAAAATTGAAACACCATAGTAGCTAGGCTACTCCGGATCTGGACCAATTTTGCATACCTATATAGGTATTGGTCAAAATACTCTAATTTTTCCTCTTACATAATCGAGACATATTTAAGTAACAAATCAATTGGTAGTATATCAATTAAATGTCAGTGAATATTTATTTGTGGAAAACGTTTCACTATTACATTAGAGAAACTTTCTAAGTTATTCTTTGTAGAAAGTCTCTTCCTCCAGATAGGAAAAAGTGGAGCAAGTCAAGGTTTTTGATGCAATTCTGGAGGAAGTGCACAATCTATGTGGACGATATCCAGGTGTGCATTTGCGATAAGAAAGATACGACAAAGGTTAAGAGGCATTTCATAACCAAACTAGTGCCCCATCAGAATGCGGAGAATTGCATCAAGCTGACGGAGAAGTTTGTAGAACTTCAGAGCAAGGGCATGGAGAATACTGTTGAGCTTGAGTCCCATTTTGAGACTAGGCCTTGGCTGGAGAACTGTGCGTCTCCAAACTACGAAGCTGCCAGAAGGGCTACAATTCAGGTAGGCATAATAATAATAATAATAATAATTAAGTTTAAGGTTTTATCCATAAAATAGAACTTCAAATAAGTCATATATAAAAATTTAAAATTACATTTTAAATGAATTCAAGATGTATGTAACATTGAATACATGCCTCAGATGATGGTTATATATAACCGAAACTAGTCAGGCGAAATACAATAAATAAATCATGAAATAAAATATAATAAAATTTTCTATCAGAAAGTACTAAATGTAACAACCTTAAACAATAAAAATAAGTATTTTATTCACTTAGCTGTTACATAACAGCTGTTTACGGTGTGTCCATACTCAACGTTTTGTTGACATTTCCGTCATACTTCACTGTACAGCTTTGTATGTACAGTCATGCTCACATAAATCTAGTACAAAAAAAATGATATTGCTATATAAAATTGCGATTGTAACCTAATTTCTTGAACTAGATTTATGTGAGCATGAGTGTACCTTCTCTAATATCTCTTTGAAACTTTTCCCGAAAAAAACTTGATGTTTTATCCGTGTTTCTCCAAAATTATTCTGCAATCTGCAATATCTGAAAATATTGCAGATATCATACTGTACCATACAGTCATATGAATCATACTGTACATGTCTTGTATTGCATACAATATTTGCAATTGCAATATTTGCAATACAAGACATATATAGTATGATTCTAGGTAAATTGCTTAAAAAAGAATTGCTAGAAGCGAATTATCTGGCTTCAACACTCGATTATATGTGTAACAAATATATCTAAATTCCCTTTAGTTAGTCTACAGTTCTCGATTTCGAATTTTTCAAAAGTTTTGTTCAGACTAATGAGTTTTCCGATTTTTGCCCAATTTAGAAAATTTGAATTCATTTTAATACAAGCAGTCCTCTCCTATTAGATATACAAAGAGGACCCAATTTACGTTTAGCTTTTGGACCTGATAAAGGAAATAATAATTTTGATGCAAATTGAATTGCAATTTTGAAAAGCACTCATCTCTGTGATGGTTCAATGTGGACCTTTTCGCTCTTTTTTTCATGTACCTGTACACATTAGACCGATATTTTATGAGTGTGAAAGGCTTATATTTCTCATTCATAGTGGTGAAAGAGTAATTTTAGAAAAAAACAAAAACTGGTGAAATAATTTAAATGGTTCAACAGAAATTCAGTATTTTATGTCTCATGAAAAATTATAAATTTTGGAGATGAGCCCAAAATTTCGAAATTTGCAATTCAATTATTGTCTCCATTTAGATGCACAAAGATGGGATGTACAAGTTACCGTTTGATTTTTGACTTGACATAGAACCTTTCCTCCCTTTTTTATCAGTTTTTCTCCAACATTATTCAGCAATCTGCAGTATCTGCAGTATTAGCAATACAAGACATGTACAGTATGATTCTAGGCAAATTGCTCAAAAACAAATGGCTAGAAGCGATTTATCCGGCTTCAACAGTCGATTATATATGTAACTATGATAACTCAATTCCCTTTAGTTAGTCTACACTTCTCGATTTCGAATTTCTCAAAAGATTTGTTAAGACCAATTCCGATTATTGTCCGATTTAGAAAATATGAATTTATTGTAATACAAACAGTCCTCTCCATTTAGATATACAAAGAGGACCAAATTTACCACTAGCTTTTCGACTTGTTCAAAGAAATAGTAACCTTGATGCAAATTGAATTGCGAATTTCGAAAAGCACTCATCTCGGTGATGGTATGAGCGCGAAAGGCTTGTATTTCTCTTTCATAATGGCGAAAGAGTAATTTTAGAAGAAAACAGAAACTGCTGGATTAATTCAAATGGCTCAACAGAAATTCAGTATTTTATGTCTCATGAAAAAATATAATTTTTGGAAATGAGCCCAAAATTTTGAAATTTGCAATTCAATTATTGTCTCCATTTAGATGCACAAATATGGCATGTACATTTTACCGTTTGTTTTTTGACCTGATATAGAAAATAATAATTTTGAAGAGCTAATGTACATAGATGGCGATGTACTTACAAACAAAAACTGCTGGAATAATTCAAATGGTTCAACAGTTTTTTATGTCTAATGAAAAATTATAATGTTCGGAGATGAGCCCGAAGGTTCGAAATTTATCTCTTTCTTTCTTTTTCTTAAGAAAGTTACAGTTTGTTTTTTGACCTGAAATAGAAAATAATAATTTTAAAGCGCCAATGCCCGTAGATGGCGATGTGTTACAAACAAAATAAACATAATTTTGATGTAAATTATTATTTAGTCTTAGATATACAAAGTCTTTAGTTTTTTGACCTGATGAAGGAAATAACAATCTTGATGCAAAGTGTTGTCTCTATTTAGATATACAAAGAAGACCCAAGCATGATACAGTTGGATAGAGATATGAAGTGCGTGAACATATTGCAAGTCATCGAGAAGAGTATTCTGCTGCTTCCGTTGGGAGCCAAAGGAGGCAATGGCGGTAAAGACAACGAAAACATACCGCTGAGGAACTTTTTTGAGGGGACCAAACTGGTAGCAGCTTACTTGTTCCAAATTGCGATGCAGCCTTGATGTAACATTTATTTGTTTGTGTATTTTTATTATTTAATAATATATTACGATTTTAATTATAAATGCAATCGTATCCTGTAATAATGGATGTGATAATTAACTATATTTATTTCTTGTTTTCATCCTTCTTTGTTGGAGAATTTACTGGTATTGTTTAGATATAAAGATGTTTTGTTGTTTTTATTATTTTTATTACCACCTTACTAGACTAGTTTCGGCTAGTATAATTTATAATTTTATAATATTTATAATTTTTTATCTAATATCATATATAAGGCATTCAGAGCTAAAGTGGATCAAGGCCAAAAGTATAAAAACATGTTTGTTGCGGATTAATACTTATTAGGTCCAGTTGTATAATCGTACATCATCCTTGATAGTGGTTCAGTTTCTAAGGATACCATTGTAGTAACAATTGTATCCTGGGTAATTGAACCATGGTCAAGGGTGATCCACGATTGTACAACTGGGCCTTAGGCTCAGTTGTACGGTGGTTCAGTTGTCTAGGATACCATTGTATTAACAATTGTATCCATCATACAGGCCCATGGCCCATACCCCATACAGGCCCAGTTGTACAATCGTGGATCATCCTTGACTATGGTTCACTTGCCTAGGATACCATTGTATTAATAATTGTATCCTAGGTAATTGAACGATGGTCAAGGGTGATCCACGATCGTACAACTGGGCCTTGAAGGTATATATTTTTGAAGTCACAGTGAACCAAGTCCCTACTTTAGCTATATTCTATCAGATGTCAGCAGTTGTCTTTAGCCTGAAAAAAGTTTCATAAAATTTCCGCGCTAAAGTGGATCAAGTCCAAAATCGTAGCACATGGTTTTAGTTTGAGTACTTGTGCAGGTGTAGGTTGGCAAAACTTCAAATTAATGGATTCAGGTGAATGTGTGGACTTTTGTGATTCATCCTCAGACTATGTGCCTTCGCAAAATGCCTTCGCAAACCATCAATTTTTCTTTTTTCTTTTAAGATAACTCCGATTCAAGTCAGATGGAACTAATCGCAGCTTCTTTTCCAGGGCTAATTAGGCCTATGCAAGAAGACGACTAACACACCCAAAAATAACGAATCTTTCAAATACATCCTTTGACAAAGAAGAATTGAAACTATTAAACAAATGACACAAATAAGCATTAACCCCGAAAAATATCAATTTTCCTCTTTTTTCAATAGAATTATATATTGCACTAAAACAACACCCACAAGAACAACAAATAAAAGGAGAATGCATAAAAACAATGAAAATAGCAGAATAATAAAACAATAATACATACACAAAAACTAATGAAAAAAACAATTCGTAATAATATAAAAAAGAAAATTAATAGCAACAACTTAACAATTGAATTGTATATTTCTGAAACTGATCAAGTGCACCTTTTCAAATTGTTGGGAAACAAAGAAAAACGTTCTTATAAAAATGACTTTGTTTTTGGTAAACTTCCAGTTCGTAAAACTAATTAAAACCCTTGCATGAGCACATTTTTCACGAGGGTTGTCCAACAGATGTCCCCACCGGCCAAGGGAGTCGAGGGCCAATTCGGAAATAGAGGTGCGACTCCGGAGCGACAGAGACGGGGCAATTTCCGGGGGACACGTGGCCGCGTTTAACACTCATTTATATTATCTGATGGCTCTGTTATCCTGCCTGATCTACACGCACACGTATTTACGATACCGGCCGTCTCGTTCTGGTGCATCAGTTCTGATGGCTTCGCGCAGAGAGCGGCCAGATCAGGTGTAACAGTAAATGAGTTTTTGATTTCGAGCGCGAGCGCGCCACTCCTTGCAGCGCTTAATTAACTGATTAAAACATTAATAAAAGGACGTCGAGTGAGGCGCTGGCCGATCCGTAATTGAATTGAAACGCCGATTGGGGTGGCTGCGGGCGGGTTTTTTTATGTCGGTAACGCGAGCTTTGATTACTGTTTAATTTCGCGCAGGGAGTTTGCAGGTTTAAGTCGCGACATTCTCCCTCGGGCCGCCTCAGGAATTAAAATGTTTTCTTGCGGAATCGAATCGAATTTAAATCCCAATCCGGCTGACAAAGGAGCCTCAAATTGATTTCTCTGTAATCCCCGCGACGATTCACGCCGAGCCACCCATTGCCACAGACGGCAAATTTAAAAGCGAATATATCCTGAGAATGGGACATTTTCCGAAACGATTCTATACACATTCTACATATTTTCAAAAGATTTCATATCTTCGCGAAAACGTGCTTGCACTTAATTTCCATTTTCAGGTACCAAATCTGCGATTTGTAGTAGAAGCAATTTTCAACAAAAAAAAAAACAGCTGAGTGAAAATATTATTTGCCAAAATTCTAGACACCAATTCACAGCCAGGAGCCAGGAATATATTTTGTTGCACATTATTGTAATGACAATTCAGTATTAATATTACTCCGTTACGTCTAGAGTGCTTAGTTATCACAAAATCATCAACAAAGCGAGCGTGCGTACGTGATATTTGGCAAACAAAGCTTGATTATTTCAGGCATTACCCTATTTTTACGTGCACAGAACGCATCTGCGGCAAGTGTGCTATCAATTCAGTCCAATTTATCTCAATCTTCAGTGCGTTGTGCTTGTGCCTTGTGTGTATTACGTGTTTATAAGTTTTCTTGTATAAAATGCCGAAAGTAAAACCTTCCGTCGATGAATGGATACGTGGACATTCTGAATTAAAATATGAGAACAGCAAATTAATTTGCAGGGCTTGTATCAAACCGGTAAGTTTTGTTTTGTGTTGCTATTGGCCTAGGTACAAGCATGTATTATGTTGTAGATTAACTGCGAGAAAAAATTTAACATAACACAATGTTAACACCTGGAAAATTAAAAAAAAAAACAAATCTGCAAGCAGTACCCTGAGCACCCAGCAAATTATTTCCGAGTCTTTTGCGAGTTCTTCTACACAGAATAAAAATAAATTTTACTTTGACTTATGCAATACGATGGTATCTTCTAACATTCCGTTAAAAAAACTAGATAATAGTATGTTTTAATCTTTTTTACAAAAATACACCGGTAGACATATTCATGCCGAATCAACCATTCGCAAAAACTGTGTCGCGCAAGTATATAAACACACTATTGAGGAAATATAAAAGATAATTGGCAACAATTACATATGGTTCTGTGTAGATGAAACTACTGATTCATGTGGTCGATACATCGCACATTTAATGATTGGAATATTAAACGAAGACTCCACCAATGAATTTTTAATTAGTTAGAAGCAGTTAGAAAAAACAAATGGCAATACCGTTGCCAAATTCGTTCACGATGGATTAACACTTTTTTTTTTGCCAAACCCCGTACCAAATGATAAATTATTATTGATGCTTTCTGATGCCGCTGTATATATGTTGAAGGCATATTCTAATTTAAAAGTATGTTATGGGCAAATGCATTGCACCTGTTTGGCACATGGTTTTAATCGAGTTGCTGAAACGATTATAGTGCAGTTTCCCCTGGTCAATGATTTGATAAAAACCGGGAAGAAAATTTTCCTAAAAGCTCCACTGAGAATTGAAATGTTAAGGGAAAGAATGCCAAAAGTACCTCTTCCTCAGGCACCGGTTATAACTTGATGGGGTACATGGCTAGATGCTGCCTGCTGTTATGCAGACCATTTCGATTAATTTAAGGAGCTTGTATTAGAGTTTCCCGAAAATGTGTCAGAGGCAATTAAAGAATGCCACAAAGTTCTTAAAGATAGGAGGGTTGTACAAAATTTAGCATTCCTAAAAACCAACTACAGTTTCGTAAGCAAAGCGATTGATAAACTCCAAGCGAAGGACACAACTTTGGTAGATGCGTTCAAATAGTTGAAGATTTTGGGAACGACGTCTCAAAAATACGGGGTTCTATAGGAGAGATTATTAAAAAAAAATGTGATGTAGTTTTGTCTAAAAATGAAGGGTTTGGCGAGTTACAAAAAATATCAACAGTTTTAAAAGGAGATTTCGTGGAAGATTTGCTGATGAATATTACAATTGTTCCCAAGTTTAAATATGCACCGATTACAAGTGTGGATGTGGAGAGAAGCTTTTCACACTTAAAAAATGTGCTCAGTGATAGGAGAATGGGATTTTCCGTTGAAAATTTAGAAAAACGTTTAATTATTAGTTCATTTAAAAATGAGCAGTAAACATTATTTGTTATTAATTATTATTGTTATTAATATTAATCACCAAAACCTATGTTATTAAAATATTACTTTTTTCTACCTATAGTGCGTTCTTGTTAATAAAATTATGTTTTGTTTTTCTGTATGTTTATGAAAAATAAAATATCATGATTTTTCTGCGTTTTTGTGCTTATTCTAATCTTTATGCTATTTTATATGCTTATTTTCTAAGATTTTTATGCATTTTTAAGCGCTTATTTTGTAATTTTTTATGCTTATAAATCCGCGCTTTGGTGAGGACAATCGGAGAATGGTCAGAGTTCATATCCCAAGCCTTTTCCACGTACATCTAGTTTACACAGTTAAAACCATTGATTAGTAAATAATTTGTTTCGAAATTAATCATTACGAAGAAATTATGTTATTAAAAAAGATAATATTTAAGGTGAAAATTGAGCAGAATCTGTAACATTTGAGGGCTTTATGGGACATTTGGATCCAGGCATTCGCCCGTTTTAGCAGCGGCGATGAAAACGCGGGCCGTAATTAAAACAAAGGTTAAAAGCCTGCTCCGCTGATTATGGGAGCACTTCTCGTCTCCTTCTGCTGCGTGTTCGCATCAATTTTAATAATAATTCCCGGTGATACGTCTGCGTATTCCTTACAGTCATTTAAACGAGAATGGGCCAACATGATGAACAGGACATCACAGGGAGAGGTCCCGAACAAAGGTCCGTGTCGCCCGCGTGCACAGACAGACAGAAGGGGGGCTCTCTAATCTGCGCTTGTACAAAGTACGAAACCCCACATTGAAAAAATACGCTAAAATTTCCCTGGAAATTAAACCGTCTTTGACACATTTAATCTGCATGTGGCCGCACGACACTCGTCCCTAAGGGCCCTGTGTTTAAGTACGTCCCCGGGTCAGTGGTACTCTCCGCTTTTTAATATGCGAAGCCCTGCCTTTCTAAATGAATATTGCTTGTGTGATTATGATGAGCCACGGAAAATATTGCAACCCTTATGCACTCGCCAAATGTGTCTGCGCAGAGAGCATTTGGGAAAACTTAAAATCAATTAAGCGTTAAACGCACGCAAACATTGCACATCTAATTACAAACGCTAATGCAGCTGCGATAATTTTATATTTTATAAACCCCGTATTTATATTACACCATAAACCATGGTTGCGTGGAAGCGCGAGGGCCGTAACAAATGCGATACTCGTATATATGTAACATAAGTTAAGTAAATATTATTATAGTCATTTATTTTAGCAGCGCATTTATTTGAGCCATTAGCGTTAAAAATGGACTAAAAATTAATAAAAATATAGCTGCTCGCTCGCATATTTTTCCCATTTTATTATGATGGAGGATGATCTGGCTTTAATATGACCAGAGTAAAAATGTATGTAGGCCATTATATATGTGTATGTATTTTCTGTCGGGATTTTTTCCCAGCGGACCTCGCAGATTTACCGCCGGGGAAATAACTGATAATGATTCATTGGCCAAATCAGATCGCCCCTGAAATTTACCAGGAAATGTTTGCGCCGATTCGTCCTCCAGCGAAAATCGACAACTTCAACGTCGAGCATAAATTTAAAATAAGCATTACAGTAACGTATTATTATCAGTCACTGAAATTTCTGAAAAAATATCTAAAGGATATTTTGAAAATTTCATGCCAGATCTGTATACAGTATGCCTGAAGATAAATCCTCTGAAAATGTAACCTCTAGTATGTCTCAAATAAGTGAGAAAATCGAGTTTTTAACTTCCTGAGTTGGCTAGTGTAAGTTATCGGTCACTAAAATTTCAAAAAAATTATCTAATGGATATTGTAAAATTTTTATACTAGATCTGAATATAGTATGCCTGAACATAAATCCTCTAAAAATTTGACCACTAGTATGTCTCAAATAAGTGAGAAGAGAAGTACATACAATTATTGAAAGGATTCAAAATTGGGATGGTACTGGTACTATTGTAATTTGAATTTATTTATTAAAGGGCGCAAACGGTGGAGGCGCCGGGATAAAGGGGTACAGGAAAATTAATATTAATGAAATTAATGAATTAAAAAAAATAATTGCATCTAGAATAAAAAAGTCAATGTTTATTAAGTAACCTATAGGCTGTTGGTTCGAATTCCGTTGTGGTGGCACATACATTATAGCCAATTTGTAAAAAAAATTCTATGCTTCTTCTATATGGGAAAACATCGATTTTTGGCGAAAACTCGAAAATCGCCAAATAACTTCACCTTATACCAAAATGTTCCCAATAAATGGAAGAATAAGCTGTGTAAATTTGAGCGCTATAAAAAGAACAGTTTTTGCACAATCCGCTCGCAAAGTGAACATTTAATTTCAAGCCTTCGAAACTTGCCCGAATTTGGAGCGATGCAGCTGGTTTATCTCTTAATGAATTTTCTTCCAATTAGGATGAAAAAATCCACCATTATTCCAGAGTAGATAGGTGCAAGCAAAAATATTCTGGCACCTCTGGTAGTCGTTTAGTCGGCGATAAAGTGAGCGCTCCTTCGAAACCAGTGGCCGGGACAGCCGGCACTATTTCGTTCCCATAAGAGTCTATATGTGAAGGCATCGACGCCATTCTGGGTGACTAAAATGGGTGAAATATATGTTTTTTCTTAAAACTAACTATCCCACGCTATTTGATTGGTCATAAAGAGGCTGTGTAAATTATTTTCAGATTTTTCTGAAGCAAAAAATTCTCACGAAATTTCCAGGCGTATGGAAACACATCGACTTTTGGCGAAAACTCGAAAATCTTAAAGTATAACTTTTTCTAAAATTTATATCACTTTTTTTTAAATAGAAGTTGGAATAGAGGTGAAATATTGCAACATATAAGAACTATTCAGAAAATATTCGGTAAATTCAAGAAAACTTCTTAGTAAGTTATTTAACTCGTTCTAAAATTTATATAACTGTTCTTGAAATTTAACTTTTTCTAAAATTTATATCACTTTTTTTGAAATAGAAGTTGAAATAGAGGTGAAATATTGCAACATATAAGAACTATTCAGAAAATATTCGGTAAATTCTAGAAAATTTCTTGGTAAGTTATTTCTATCATCTTTGTAATCTCTGTAAAATTTATAGGAAATTTGGTCAATACTATTAAACATTCCGTGTTTTTGAAAATTTTGAAAAAGTCATTGAAGTCTTCAGACTTTCATGATTTTGAATTTTTGTAAAGAAAATACACCAGAATTTTATCTCTCTCTCTGTCTCGGAAATTCCGAGAAAAAGATTTCTGTGAAAATTTCTCGGAAATGAAATATACAATATACACCAGATTTCTCTCTCTCTCTCTCTCTCTCTCTCTCTCAACAAATTCAAAAAATACAAATTCCTCAAAATTTGTTATAGATTTACTAAGAAATCTAAAAATTTTAGATGTTATAAAAAAACACAATGTAACATAACATAATAATTGGAATAATTGGATATAATGGAAGCAGAGCTGTACAAAATCTATAATTTTCGGAAGATATCTTCACCTCTAATCTTGAGTTAAATTTGGATGTTTCCCATAACATTGTTTTTGTATTGTGATTTAATATGTACTATTATTATGTCATATTATTATGTACATTTGTTTCAAAGTCTTCAGACTTTCATGATTTTGAATTTTTGTAAAGAAAATACACCAGAATTTTCTCTCTCTCTCTCTCTCTCTCTCTCTCTCTCTCTCTCTCTCTCTCTCTCTGGGAAATTCCGAGAAAAAGATTTCTGTGAACATTTCTTGGAAATGAAATATACAAATTCCTCAAAATTTGTTATAGATTTGCTATGAAATCTAAAAGTTTTAGATGTATAAAAAAACATATTGTAACATAATATAGTAATTGGAATAATTGGAAATAATGGTAGCAGAGCTGTACGAAATCGATGAATTTTCGCAAGATATCTTCACCTCATAATGTTTCATCTACGACACTATTAGGAGTAGCTGATTGAATAATGTATTTTATACTTTTGAATAGTATTTTAACTTTGACTTTAATCTTGAGTTAAATTTTGATGTTTCCCATAACATTGTTTTTGTATTGTGATTTAATATGTACTATTATTATGTTATATTATTATGTTAATTTGTGTGAACATAACGTAATAATTGGAATAATTGGATATAATGGAAGCAGAGCTGTACGAAATCGATGAATTTTCGCAAGATATCTTCACCTCATAATATTTCGACTACGACACTATTAGGAGTAGCTGATTGAATAATGTATTTTATTCCTTTGAATAGTATTTCAACTTTGACTGTAATCTTGAGTTAAATTTTAATGTTTCCCATAATATTGTTTTTGTATTGCGATTTTATATGTACTATTGTTATGTTATATTATTATGTTCATTTGTGTGAACATAACATAATAATTGGAATAATTGGATATAATGGAAGCAGAGCTGTACGAAATCGATGAATTTTCGCAAGATATCTTCACCTCATAATGTTTCGACTAGGACACTATTAGGAGTAGCTGATTTAATAATGTATTTTATACTTTTGAATAGTAGTTTATCTTTGACTTGAGTCAAGTTTTGATGTTTCCCATAACATTGTTTTTATTGTTTTTGTATAGTGATATAATATGTACTATTATTATGTTATATTATTATGTTCATTTGTGTGACCTGAGTAAACTATTCTTCTAGTCCAAACACTAATAAAGATATTATTATTATTATTATAACTGTTTTTTTCTACATGTATTATTATAAAAAATATCTTTTTGTTTCTAGTTCAAACACCAATCAAGATAATATTATTATTATTATTATTGTAACTGTTTTTTCCTACGTGTATTATTACAAAAAAATATATATTTGTTTCTAGTCCAAACACCAATAAAGATATTATTATTATTATTATAACTGTTTTTTCCTACATGTATTATTATAAAAAAAATGAATTTTTGTTTGAGAATATTTCAAGGAATATTTTCGGCTTCTTCTAGATTTACAGAATGTTATCTGAATAGTTCTTATATGTTGTAATATTTCACCTCTATTTCAACTTCAATTTCAGAAAAAGTAAAATCAATTTTATAAATTTCAGAGAAAGTCAAATGAATTATCTCAGCTTATACTCGTCTTCAGAGGACATGTCTTCAGGCATACTGTGTACAGATCTGGTATACAATTTTCAAAATATCCATTAGAACAATTTTCAGAAATTTCAGTGACTGATAACTTATACTGGTCAACTCGGAAAGTTAATTACTCGATTTACTCACTTAATTTATACATACTTGTTATCAAATTTTTAGAGGATTTATAAATGGATTATACATATAAACAATCTTTATTGGGCTATCGACCCCATGGGGTGGATTATAAAATGGATGATTATAAAAAAATGTTTTTTTGTTTGAGAATATTTTAAGAAATATTTTCAGCTTTTCCTAGAATTTACAGAATATTTTCTGAATATTCCTCAAAATTTGCTATAATAATAATAATAATAATAATAATAATAATAGTTTATTAATGCTAATACTCACAAACAGCTTACACACGTCAATATAGAATATATAAAATATAGAATAAATAAGATATAAAAATAGGACATAAAAATAGGTAATGCACAATAATATGAAAATATAAAGAAAAATAATAAAGATTGTTTATATATATATATATATATATATATATATATATATATATATATATATATATATATGAAAATATAAAAAGTAATAGTATAAAGTAAATGGTACATAATATGGTATAAAATATGGTGTGTTGTATTTGCTATGAAATCTAAAAATTTAAGATGTTATATAAAAAAAACATAATGTAACATAACATAATAATTGGAATAATTGGATATAATGGAGGCAGAGCTCTATGAAATCGATATATTTTTGCAAGACATCTTCACCTTATAATGTTTCAACTGTTGTAATATTTCACCTTTATATCAACTTCAATTTCAGAAAAAGTAAAATCAATGTTAGAAATTTCAGAGAAAGTCAAATCAATTATCTCAGTTTATACTCGTCTTCAGACGATATATCTTCAGGCATACTGTATACAGATTTGGCATAAAATTTTCAAACTATTCATTAGAACAATTTTCAGAAATTTCAGTGACTGATAACTTATACTGGTCATCTCGGAAAGTTAATAACTCGATTTTCTCACTTAATTTATACATACTTGTTGTCAAAATTTTAGAGGCTTTATCTTCAGTCATACTGTATACAGATCTGGCATAAAAAAAATAAAATATCCATCACATACATTTTCGAGAAGTTTTACACATAGCTTTCCGGCCCATTTACGAAATATTTGAGAATTTTTA
Source organism: Othius punctulatus (assembly GCA_951805005.1). Classification (NCBI taxonomy): domain Eukaryota; kingdom Metazoa; phylum Arthropoda; class Insecta; order Coleoptera; family Staphylinidae; genus Othius; species Othius punctulatus. The sequence goes on from OX638141.1 coordinate 19,055,366, forward strand.
TAAATCTTTCCATGACTTCCACGGAACTGTCCTGGATATTTATGAAACTTTCAAAATCATCAAGCACTTTCAGGCATACTGTATACAGCTCTGGCATAAAATTTTCAAAATATCCATTAGAACAATTTTCAGAAATTTCAGTGACTGATAACTTAAACTGGTCAACTCGGAAAGTTAATAACTCGATTTTCTCACTTAATTTATACATACTTGTTGTCAAATTTTTAGAGGATTTATCTTCAGGCATACTGTATACAGATCTGGCATCAAATTTTCAAAATATCCACTACATAAATTTTCGAGAAGTTTTACACATAGTTTTCCGGCCCATTTACGAAATATTTGAGAATTTTTATAAATCTTTCCATGACTTACACGGAACTGTCCTGAATATTTATGAAACTTTCAAAATCATCAAGCACTTTCAGGCATACTGTATACAGCTCTGGCATAAAATTTTCAAAATATCCATTAGAACAATTTTGCGAAATTTCAGTTACTGAAAACTTATACCGGTCAACTCGGAAAGTTAATAACTCGATTTTCTCACTTTCTTTAAACATAATTGTTGGCAAATTTTTAGAGTATTTATCTTCATGCATACTGTATACAGATCTGGCAAATTTTCAAAATATCCATTACATATATTTTCGAGAAGTTTTACACATACTTCTCCGGCACATTTACGAAATATTTGAGAATTTTCATAAATCTTTCCATGACTTCTACGGAACTGTCCTCGATATTTATGAAACTTTCAAAAATCATGAAAGTCTAAAGACCAACTTTGTTATGTTAAATGGCCGCCATATTTAATTTCTATACGGCTATATAGACTTTCTTTTCCTCTTTCCCTCTATTTCCTCCTCTATTTATGACACCCTTTATTGTATATTTTGTGTATATTTATGGTATTATTATAAATTAATAGTAACAGGTAACAACATTTTTTTTTCAGATTAATGTCCGCAAACCGATATTGTTTTTTTTTAAATACGTAGTTATTTTAATATGAAGCTCATTTTTGTTCTGTATGAGGAATTAAATGTTAAGCAGGATTTGCTAGCAACGTTGGATGCCTATTAAGCGGTCGCTCCACGGCACATAGAGCCAAGGTTTGAGCCCCCTAGATAATATAGAATATAGACGTGGGTATTTTAGAGTGTGCTGAAATCTGAAAATACCTGATGCAGTTTTACTCGTCGGTCTGTCGGCTTAAAAATGTTCACCAAATAGTATGGCATTTTTCAATTCACTGCCCAAGCATTTTACGTCACGCATTAATTAATTGATGTATTTTTTGTATCGAATTCGTTTGAAAGCCAAACGAAAATGCCGCAATCGAAACGTCGGTGATTGTAGGTTGATGCTGCGTTGCTGTAATAGTTTGAAATGATTAATTAGAGGTTGAAAAATAATCGCAAAAGCGTTTTTGCGTTTAACGTTGGAGCTTACGTAATGTTTTGTTGCGATTAATTTTGATTGGAGTGAGTCTGAGTGCGCACGGTTACGTGACTGCTGCAGTGATCGAGATCGGGTTCCGTTATCGATTGCTTTTTTGCGCTAATGGGGAGGAACATAAACATATATCGTGCATTAGAGGCCCGATCGCAGTTTTTTCGGCTTGTTTATTGTAATAAATGGATGGTGGTCTTTCATTCCCCAAAGGTCAAATTCATTGTCTGAGCCGAGTGCGTACGAGTGGGGCCCCTTGATCACTTGCAGCGCTCCGGAGTGCGCGGCTCTTTGTAGTATTTAGAAAATGCTTTGATTATTTTTGGGGTGCGCTGCGGTATTGTTAAGGATTACTGAGTGCATATGGGACGTGATGGTTTATTATACCCTTCGGGACTTCCCCGCATAAATACTCTATTACTATGTTATAGAAGCTTTTATCGGGGCATTAGAATTCCCCGATCGATGATCCGGCCATTGGATCGATTAAAGTTAATCCGGCGGGTGATTAAGTTTCGTCCTTAATTAGCCGGTGCCGGTGTCGTGGATTTCGTTAATCAAGACCACCCCGACGTGGAAAATTCTCTTGAAATTAATGAGCGTCTAGTACGGAAAGGTGTCGGCGTACGATGAATAACAAAACACACTGGCACACGTCCGCATTTTTCGAGCCACCCGAACGGAACGCCAGTAATCAATCAGAAGTGCACCGGCATAATTCAGCCCAATTTTTCACCCCGATGCTATCAAGCCGACCATTAAAACACATAAATTACGAACCTGGGACCACACGTGCGCTAATTAACAGTCCACATGCATTTTTTCCGCTCTCTTCCGTCCAAAGAAGCCGTGCAGATCTCCCTCACGTATCATAATCTGCACTGTTCGCGTAATGAAAGTGACGCGACCACCCGTGGGTACATGCCGCGGGGGCTCGGGGGGAGTTAATCGGAAAGAGGGTGCCCATTCAAGGCCCTAATAGAAGAGCGCAGATTAATCTGCGGACCTTTGCTGATCTTTCTTTTTAAGCTCGACTATTAAAGGACGATGCATTAAATAGTAGGGAGGCAAACTATTCACACATGGTTTTATTGTAGACGAGGACAAATCATCAATGGCATTCACTACGTTGTAACTAATCACAGCAAATTGTAGTGCCACAGTTAAGGGGGAATCTTAAACATCAGTAATGAAATGATAATAATAATTAATACATAAAATTTGTGTTAAAACTCTGATTTATCAATAAGAGTTTGTACAACTTCAAGTTGATCATTTTGATTTTTTAAATTTTTTTAAGGGGAAAACGACCGAGGAAATAAAAACGAAAAATGGACACATGGAATTGGACACGGAACATAAGAAGTATAAAGAAAAATAACAAGAACTAGAGGAAAAATTTGAAGAAACAGAACTAGACATACTGACAATAACGGAAACAAAGAAGAAAGGAAACGGGATAATAAAACCTGGAAATGGACAAATACTAATATACAGTGGAGTGGAAGAAGAATAGAGAGCGACGAAATGAGTGGCATGCCTTATACACAGAAAGGAGTTAGAAAAATTGTAACAGATAAACGAGAAATTACTATTAGTGAAACTAACCAATAAAAACAACGAAGAAAACGAATACAGTATATGGGCCAGACGATAATGACACCACCACCAAGAAAGAATAATTCTAAACACAACTAGAAGAAGCAGTAGAGGCAGCAGAAGGAAACATACATAGGAGGCGACCTAAACAGCAGATTGGGAAAACATGGTCCAACATACAAAACCGCCATAGGGAAATGGACAAATACTAATATACAGTGGAGTGGAAGAAGAATAGAGAGCGACGAAATGAGTGGCATGCCTTATACACAGAAAGGAGATAGAAAAATTGTAACAGATAAACGAGAAATTACTATTAGTGAAACTAACCAATAAAAACAACGAAGAAAACGAACAAGGTGTGTGCGGGCCAAAAGATAATGACACCACCACCAAGAAAGAAGATTTCTAAACACAACTAGAAGAAGCAGTAGAGGCAGCAGAAGGAAACATACATATAGGAGGCGACCTAAACAACAGATTGGGAAAACAATGTCCAACATACAAAGCAGCAAAAGGGAAATATGAAGAAACCACCAGAAACGGCAACGGAAGAAGACTACTAAACTTCTGCATAGTACACAACCTAATAATCACGAACACATTCTTCAGACACAATAACATACACACATTCACCAGAACAGAACAAGCAAGAGATAGAAAAATGATAATAGACCGTACAATAACGGAAGAGACACACACAAAACAATGGACGCAAGAGTAAGAAGGGGCCGGAAGTAGGGAGCGACAACTGCCTAGTGATATCACACATAAGAGAAAACAATAGTTTTCCGGCCCATTTACGAAATATTTGAGAATTTTTATAAATCTTTCCATGACTTTCAAAATCATCAAGCACTTTCAGGCATACTGTATACAGCTCTGGCATAAAATTTTCAAAATATCCATTAGAACATTTTTCATAAATTTTAGTGACTGATAACTTATACTGGTCAACTCGGAAAGTTAATAACTCGATTTTCTCACTTAATTTATACATACTTGTTGTCAAATTTTTAGAGGATTTATCTTTAAGCATACTGTATACAGATCTGGCATAAAATTTTCAAAATATCCATTACATACATTTACGAGAAGTTTTACACAAAGTTTTCCGGCACGTTTACGAAATATTTGAGAATTTTCATAAATCTTTCCATGACTTCCACGAAACTGTCCTGGATATTTATGAAACTTTCAAAATTATCAAGCACTTTCAGGCATACTGTATACAGATCTGGCATAAAATTTTCAAAATATCCATTAGAACAATTTTCAGAAATTTCAGTGACTGATAACTTATACTGGTCAACTCGGAAAGTTAATAACTCGATTTTCTCACTTAATTTATACATACTTGTTGTCAAATTTTTAGAAAATTTATCTTTAAGCATACTATATACAGTTCAGGCATAAAATTTTCAAAATATCTATTAGAACAATTTTTCACACATTCAAAAACATTCACACATTCACCAGAACAGAACAAGCAAGAGATAGAAAAATGATAATAGACCGTACAATAACGGAAGAGACACACAAAAAACAATGGACGCAAGAGTAAGAAGGGGCCGGAAGTAGGGAGCGACAACTACCTAGTGATATCACACATAAGAGAAAACAACAACATGCTGAACTTCTGCATAGTACACAACCAAATAATCATGAACACATTCTTCAGACACAAAAACATTCACATTCACCAGAACAGAACAGGCAAGAGATAGAAAATCGACAATAGACTGTACAATAACGAGACACACAAAAAACAAGTAATGAACAGAAGAGTAAGAAGGGGGCCGAAAATAAGGAGCAACCACTACCTAGTGATAACACAAATAAGAGAAAACAGCAACAACGTAACAATAACAGAACAGCAAACAAAGAGAACGAGAGTATGCACCAAAATTAAAGACTATAGCTGAACGACGAAGACACGCATACAGAATATAAAGAAGAAATGGAGAGAGACACACATTCACCAGAACAGAACAGGCAAGAGATAAAAAATCGACAATACACTGTACAACAACGGAAGAGACATACACAAAACAAGTAACTGACAGAAGAGTAAGATGGGGGCCGGAAATAAGAAGCAACCACTACCTAGTGATAACACAAATCAGAGAAAACAGTAACAACGTAACAAAAACAGAACAACAAACAAAGAGAACGAGAGTATGCACGAAAATAAGAGACTATAGCTGATCGACGAAGACACGCAAACAGAATACAAAGAAGAAATGGAGAGAGACACACATTCACCAGAACAGAACAGGCAACAGATAAAAAATCGATAATAGACTGTACAATAACGGAAGAGATACACAAAAAACAAGTAATGGACAGAAGAGTAAGAAGGGGGCGGGAAATAAGGAGCAACCCCTACCTAGTAATAATACAAATAAGAGAAAACAGCAACATCGTAACAAAAACAGAACAGCGAACAAAGAGAATGAGAGTATGCAACAAAATAAGGGACTATAGCTGAAAGACGAAGACACGCAAACAGAATACAAAGAAGAAATGGAGAGAGAACTACAAAAAATATAACAGAACAAGCAACGAAAAAAGAAAATCTAGAACAAATGTGGAAAAATCTCAAAGAAAGCATAATAAAAGTGCCAAGTAGAATATGCGAAACCAGCAAGAAAGGAACAAACAAAAAACGAACAGCCTGGTGGACAACTGAAGTAAGAGGCCAGGCAAGAACAAAGAAACAGGCATGGAACAAAAAACAAGTAATGGACCGAAAAGTAAGAAGGGGGCCGGAAATAAGGAGCAACTACTACCTAATGATAACACAAATAAGAGAAAACAGCAACAACGTAACAAAAACAGAACAGCAAACAAAGAGAACAAGAGTATGCACCAAAATTAGAGACTATAGCTGAACGACGAAGACGCGCAAACAGAATACAAAGAAGAAATGGAGAGAGAACTACAAAAAATATAACAGAACAAGCAACGAAAAAAGAAAATCTAGAACAAATGTGGAAAAATCTCAAAGAAAGCATAATAAAAGTGCCAAGTAGAATATGCGAAACCAGCAAGAAAGGAACAAACCAAAAACAAACAGCCTGGTAGACAACTGAAGTAAGAGGCCAGGCAAGAACAAAGAAACAGGCATGGAACAAAAAACAAGTAATAGACAGAAAAGTAAGAAGGGGGCCGGAAATAAGGAGCAACCACTACCTAGTGATAACACAAATAAGGAAAACAGCAACAACGTAACTAAAACAGAACAGCAAACAAAGAGAACAAGAGTATGCACCAAAATTAGAGACTATAGCTGAACGACGAAGACGCGCAAACAGAATACAAAGAAGAAATGGAGAGAGAACTACAAACAAATTCAACACAAAAAGCAACGAAAAAATAAAATCTAGAACAAATGTGGAAAAATCTCAAAGACCGCATAATGAAAGTGGCAAGTTGAATATGCGGAACCAGCAAGAAAGGAACAAACAAAAAACGAACAGCCTGGTGGACAACTGAAGTAAGAGGCCAGGCAAGAATGAAAAAACAGGCATGGAACGAAAAACAAGTAATGGACAGAAAAGTAAGAAGGGGGCCGGAAATAAGGAGCAACCGCTACCTAGTGATAACACAAATAAGAGAAAACAGCAACAACGTAACAAAAACAGAACAGCAAACAAAGAGAACGAGAGTATGCACCAAAATAAGATACTATAGCTGAACGACGAAGACAAGCAAACAGAATACAATCAAGAAATGGAGAGGAACTACTAAAAATACAACAGAAGAAGCAACGAAAAAATAAAATCTAGAACAAATGTGGAAAAATCTCAAAGAAAGCATAATAAAAGTGCCAAGTAGAATATACGGAACCAGCAAGAAAGGAACAAACAAAAAACGAACAACCTGGTGGACAACTGAAGTAAGAGGCCAGGCAAGAACAAAGAAACAGGCATGGAACAAAAAACAAGTAATAGACAGAAAAGTAAGAAGGGGGCCGGATATAAGGAGCAACCACTACCTAGTGATAACACAAATAAGAGAAAATGGCAACAACGTAACAAAAATAGAACAGCAAACAAAGAGAACGAGAGTATGCACCAAAATAAGAGACTATAGCTGAACGGCGAAGACACGCAAATAGAATACAAAGAAGAAATGGAGAGAGAACTACAAACAAATTGAACACAAGAAGCAACGAAAAAATAAAATCTAGAACAAATGCGGAAAAATCTCAAAGAACGCATAATAATAGTGGCAAGTAGAATATGCGGAACCAGCAAGAAAGGAACAAACAAAAAACGAACAGCCTGGTGGACAACTGAAGTAAGAGACCAGGTAAGAAAAAAATAACAGGCATGGAAAAAATACCTCAACAACAATACAAGGGAGAATTACAAACAATATAAAAACGCAAGAAACAAGGTAAAGCAGTTAACACCTAAGAATAAACAAAAGCAATGGGAAGAATTTGGAGGCAAACTCGAAAGAAATAGGACGAAAACCAAAAAAACGATTGTTTTTTGTACTATATAATCGAAACGAACAGACAACACAAAGAAACAACTGAGAGGGTCATATAAGCAAAAACAGAGAAGTAGTAAGGGAAGAAAAATAAATAGCAGAAATATTTTTAACAATTTCAATGGTAACTATCAAACTTTGTCAAATTTGTAAATATGATTTTTTTTCTTTCACTCAACAATTCAATTAAATGTCAACTCAAGTTTCTTCGTTTATGCTACGATTTTTTGTTTCCTACAAAACAGTAGGTACGAATTATTGTTTTTTGTACTATATAATCAAAAAGAACAGAGAAGACAAAGAAACAACTGAGAGGGTCATATAAGCAAAAACAGAGAAGTAGCAAGGGAAGAAAAATAAATAGCAGAAAGTTTTTTAATAATTTCAATGGTAACTATCAAACTTTGTCAAATTTGTAAATATGATTTTTTTCTTTCACTCGACGTTTCAATTAAATGTCAACTCAAGTTTCTTTGTTTATGCTACGAATTTTTGTTTCCTACAAAACAGTAAGTACGAAATATTGTTGTTAGTACTATATAATCAAAAGGAACAGACAAGATAAAGAAACAACTCAGAGGGTTATATAAGCAAAAACAGAGAAGTAGAAAGGGAAGAAAAATAAATAGCAGAAAGATTTTTAACAATTTCAATGGTAACTATCAAACTTTGTCAAATTTGTAAATATGATTTTTTTCTTTCACTCGACGATTCAATTAAATGTCAACTCAAGTTTCTTCGCTTATACTATGAATTTTTCTTTCCTACAAAACAGTACGAATTATCCTTAAACCATTAAAATTATTACAAATTTTGTCATTTACAGTTGAAAATTTGACTAAAATTTGTCAAATGTTCAACTGTAAATGACAAAATATGTAATAATTTCAATGGTAACTATCAAACTTTGTCAAATTTGTAAATATGATTTTTTTTCTTTCACCCAACGATTCAATTAAATGTCAACTTAAGTTTCTTCGTTTATGCTACGAATTTTTGTTTCCTACAAAACAGTACGAATTATTCTTAAACCATTGTAATTATTACAAATTTTGTCATCAACAGTTGAAAATTTGGCTAAAATTTGTCAAATGTTCAACTGTAGCTGACAAAATATGTAATAATTTCAATGGTAACTATCAAACTCTGTCAAATTTGTGAATATGATTTTTTTTTCTTTCACTCAACGATTCAATGAAATGTCAACTCAAGTTTCTTCGTTTATGCTACGAATTTTTGTTTCCTACAAAACAGTAGGTACGAATTATCCTTTAATTTATGTTCCATTAAAATATGGTTTCAATATCTATCATATTTTCGAAATTATTCATAATAAACTAAATATTATGAAAGGAATACTTTAAAGAACTATTGGGAACCACAGAAGATGAAAAGGAGGAGAACAAAGAGACAAATAGAACAGAAGCAGATAAAGAAGAGGGAGAAGATATAACAGAACAGGAAGTGAAAACAGCAATAAAAGAACTGAAAAACGGAAAAGCGGCCGGAAATGACAGAATCACCAGTGAAATGACCAAACACATGGGAATAAAAGGACAAGATGACAAGGCTACAGGAAGTAAAAAGGAATGCGTGGAAAACGGAGAAAACACCGAGCGACTGGCAGACAGCACTCATACTACCGATATTTTAAAAAGGGGACAAAAATGAATGTAAAAATTACAGAGGAATATCCCTATTAAACACAGCGATGAAAATATACCTACTATCAAAATCCGTCCAAATTTCAGTAAAAACTGTAAAAATATATTAAGTACTCGGCTAGAGTTGTAAACATCTGTAAAATAGAACAGTTCGTAATCATAATATTTTGATTTCATAACTTCTAAATTTGCATTTTCGTTTTTTTTTCTTCATAATATATGTAACATTATATGTACAATATTTAAATAAATGATTATTTATTATTATTTCATTGCAACTGCCAATATGTGTAATATTTTCAAATGCAACTGTCAAAATGTTTTATATTTTCAACTGTGACTATCAAAATTTGTCAAATTTTCAACTGTAGCTGACATAATTTTCAATTGAATTTCAATTCATGTTTCTTCGTTTATGCTACGAATTTTTGTTTCCTACAAAACAGTACGAATTATCCTTAAACCAATTAAATTATTACAAATTTTGTCATCTACAGTTGAAAATTTGACTAAAATTTGTCAAATGTTCAACTGTAGCTGACAAAATATGTAATAATTTCAATGGTAACCATCAAACTTTGTGAAATTTGTAAATATGATTTTTGTTCTTTCACTCAACGATTCAATTAAATGTCAACTCAAGTTTCTTCGTTTATGCTACAAATTTTTGTTTCCTACAAATCAGTTGGTACGAATTATCCTTGAATTTATGTTCCATTATAATATGTTTTCAATATCAACCATATTTTCGAAATTATTCATAATAAACTAAATTGTTATATGGGTAGATATGCATTTCTTGTTATCGTTTAAAACATATTTTTTTATTTTGACTTTCGACTTTCTTCCTATTTACATACAAAGAATCGTCTAAAATAAAAATAAATAAAATTTTTAGACACAAAATTTAGAATATTTAATTTTTACGAATATGTTATTACATCAAAAATTGGTTTTAAATTGGTTTTCAAGCTAAATTTGAAGCCCAGTTTTTAAGAAATCTCTCTCCTTGATCCTTATACCCTTCGTGAAAGTTTGGGTGCACTATGACTGTACCATTTCTTCTGCTGCTCTGCATGCCATGCTTTACCATGAGAAATCTAAAGTTCCATGATTTACGTTTTTTTTATTGTGGCAATAATGAAGTAATGGAGAAAAATATGTACCTTCATACGATTTATTTTAAAAGTCACGATTTGGCAATTTCTGTAAAAGACAAAGACATTAAATAATAATAATTATTATTTATTGTTATAAGCTGTTGAGCTATAGAGCATAGTCACAAGTCAAAGTAGGTACATAGTTTGTAAATTATGTTAGTGAAGAAAAATATCACAGTTTTGACATCTGGAAACACTAATATGTAATGTGAAAATAATGTAATGTATAGATCGATCAGTCTATCGGACAACACTCAGTACATTTATCACAATTAGTATAGGTATCACAGTTAACTAGTGGCATATTTTCTTCATAAATAACTTTTTTATTGCACAAATTATTATTTTAATTCGTTATGTTTGCCCTCATTCAATGACGTACTTGTAATTATTTACACTAAAGATGTCGTTCATTTAAACAGCATTTGATAGATATATAAATTATTTAAAAATAATTTTCAGCCACTGATGTACTTTATACTTCCTATTTGTTGTTTATTTACAGGATATGTTAATACTAAAACCTAGCTAATGCTAAATATATGTAGATATATAGATGTATTAATTATTCAAGGTTTGATATACAGTATATCCATAAACAGTAACAAATATGTGCGTAACATTTACATTTACAAACATTTGTAAATAATTATATTTTTCATCGTAGTAAATCATATTTCTGTGTTGAATGTTATTATTATTACACACAAAATCATTTTGCTGGTTTCCTATTGTGAACTCAATTGTCCAAAGCGGCCTTATTTATAAAAAAATGAAAATCGTCGTTGTTAAGAAATAATACGATATACATTTAAGTATCTTAATGGATTTTGAAAGGTTTGTTAGTTTTTTTAACTAAATTATTATTTTGTGACAAATAAAAAAAAAAGTTTTTCCTATTGTGAACTAAATTGCCTAAAATACCTTTATTTATCAAACGATGAAAATCACCGTTGTGAAAAAATATTTTGATTTACATTTAACAATCTGTATGGATATTCGGTTAATTTTTTGTTACAAAATTATTATTTTGTGACAAAAAACTTTTTCCTATTTTGAACTTAATTGCGCAAAGCTACCTTATTTATTTAGCTTTCAAAGGATGAAAATCATCGTTGAGAAGAAATATTTCGATATACATTTAAATATCTTAATGAATTTTGAAACGTTTGTTATTTTATTTTACAAAATTATTATTTTGTGACAAAGTGTTTAAATAAGTACTTTTAATTGTGAACTCAATTGCCCAAAAAGATGGCCTTGGTTTTCAAAGGATGAAAAATCGTTATGGAATATTATTTAGATTTACATTTAACAATTTGGATTTTGAAGTATAGTCTGTTGTTACAAAATTATTATTTTGTGGCAAATTTTTAAAAAACGTAAATTCAATTGTGAACTCAAGTGCCCAAAAAGATGCCCTTGTTCTTCAAAAAATGAAAAATCATAATGGAACGATATTTCGATTCACATTTAACAATCTGGATGGATTTTGAGAGTTTTGTTACAAAATCATTATTTTGTGATTAATTTTTCAAGAAAGGATTTTCCCATTGTGGACTCAATTGCCCAACTGCCCAAAACGCCCATATTTATCAAAGGATAAAAATCACCTTTGTGATTTTTTTTAAATTTACATTTAACAATTTGAATGGATTTTGGGTTAATTTTTTGTTACATAATCATCATTTTGTAAAAAAAAAACTTTTCAATAAACTTGTTCCCATTATGAACTCAATTGCTCAAAGCGCCCTTATTTATCAAAGGATGAAAATTATCGTTATGAAGAAATATTTCAATTTACATTTAAATATCTTTATGGATTTTGAAACGTATATTTTTTTTTACAAAATTATTATTTTGTGATTTTCATTCAAAGGATGAAAAATCGTTATGGAAAATTATTTCAATTTACATTTAACAATCTGGATGGATTTTAAAGTTAATTTTTTTGTTACAAAATCATTATTTTTTGATAATTTTCTCAAAAGAGCTTTTCCCAGTGTGAACTCAATTGTTCCAATTGCTCAAAGCGCCCTTTTTATCAAATGATGAAAATCTCGCACTTATTTGTGCGTCGTCATCAAGGGATGAAAATCACCGTTGTGAAAAAATATTTACATTTAACAATCTGAATGGATTTTGGGTTAATTTTTTATTGTAAACTCATTATTTTATGACAAATAACTTTTCACAAGAGTTTTTCCTATTATGAACTCCATTGCCCAAAACGCCCTATTTAGCAAATGATGAAAATCATCGTTGTGAACAAATTTTTCGATTTACATTTAAATATCTTGATGGATTTTGAAAAGTTTGTTAATTTTTATTATTTTGTGACAAATTAATAAAAAAGTTTTTCCTTTTGTGAACTCAATTGCCCAAAATGCCCTTATTTATCACAGTATGAAAACTCGCCGTTATAGAATATCGAATATCTTCGAACATAATAATTAAAGTCGCAAAAATGTAGTGCACTATTTATAGAACAAAAGTTTCAACTAGTCGTTGGTGACATATGAAGACCACAATGATAACAAGAAGATTATAAAGAATTTAAAAAGTCATGCATGATTTTAGTTTTAAATCTAAAGCCATTAAACGAATGGATATTACGAGATTGTATCGGGCGTATTTTTTTATGGTTTAATTTAATTGAGATAGCGAATCATTTATTAAAATCGTTAATTTCAAATCGATGGGGATTTCGTAATTAAAAGCCTCATTTCACTAATCCACAACTGCCATTTAATTACAGCCCTCATTTAATTATTCGTTTCAATTAAATTGATTAATCTAATTAGCGATTTTCAAGATAGATGAGTCACATGTATCGGAACCGAGTTAATTGTCGCCTTCCATGCCACGAAAAAGCGCGCGTCGCTAATGAAATGGGCCCGGGCCCCTGTGAAATAATTAGCGGCGGACATTAATCTACGATCGGGGCATTAAAAGTAATAAAAAGTCACCCCCCGAATTATAGAAATAGACTAATAGCTATATAAAAGTGTTCGGTTAAGGGTGCGCGTGTGCGGAGCGGAGATACCATCTACTGGCGATCGTATCTCCGCATGGGAGGGTAAGTAGGCATGTTAGCTAATACAGGGGGTATATTAAATGATTATCTAAGCAAACAGAAATCATCTATTTAATTAGAAACGTGTCCGGGGCCGGAAGTGGCGTTGTTTTTTCGGCCGGTGGGGTCGCGTGCCCCGACCCGTTTCCGAAATTTGGGCGGAATATTTGCCCTTCTACGCAGCACATGGTGATTATTATCCCCGGACCCAATTTGCAAATTGTTACAGCTACATGGGCATTTCATCATCGACACGTGCAATTATTTCGGTCACGAAGTTTTTTCAGGCAGCAATTAAAACCAATCGTTTTTTTCTGCGGTAGGTCCGAAGGGCCAGGGAATGTTTACTCCCCATTCAAAATTAATAACAGCATGCCTGTGTCAATATAGGGACATCTGTCAATTTAAAATTTGTCACAAAATGATGATTTTGTAAAAAAAATTAACAAACCTTTAAAAATCTATTATTCTTCATCTTCTTCCACTAGCTCTACAACCACTGTCTCGTCTCGTCTCGTCTCGTCTCGTCTCATCTCGTCTCGTCTCGTCTCGTCTCGTCTCGTCTCGTCTCGTCTCGTCGCAAAAAAAATTGCATGTTTGCATTACATAAAAAAACGCAAAGAATAAAATTAAATGCAAAACTGCAAAAATTGAGTTCACTTCGTTCTTTTTAAGTTAAAATGAACCATCAATATTAATAACAGTATTGACAATGACAACCGTTCTGTATTGCTACTGAAGATGTCTGCTTTGCGGCCGAAATGTGCATTTAGTAGATAAATGTTTTTTGTGAAAAAGGTGTTCCGTATTTTATTGTTATCAATATTTGAAATAAGCGAGTGTAAGTTAAATAAATGGTGTAGATAAGAAGATAATTTTGAAATAAAAAAAAAAGCATATATACATTACAAAAATTATTGGTGCATTTTTATTTTGCAAATAAAGTATGTATACACCGATTGAGAACACACTTGAAAAACTACAACGCAAAATTTAGAAATACATTGGAATAGATTCGTATTCATAGATTTAGTTTTAACCAGAGTTATAACCTGATCCTTCACATCTGTTATGTACGCAGCTACGTCAATAAATATGTTATTATTATTATTATTATTATTGGTCAAAACAATATTTTTAACATAATCTTAGAATAAAAATATTTTCAGACAAGTCTTCTTTTCGACATAAAGTTTTTGGAAAAAATCTGGAGAACAATTTTATTCATCACATTTTTTATTGACGAGCCTACATTTTCGACGAAAAAGGACTAATATGCAAAATTCACAATTAATACAAGAAATTACATGAAACATTACATTACAATGTTTCAACAAATTACATTACATGAAATTAACAAGAAATAAATGTAATAACAAAGTAAAATGTTTGGTACGAGATTGTAGTAGACCAGATTACACTGGTCCACAAATTTTGACGAATGTGTTATCCCTTTAATCCCCAATTTAAATGCATTTTTTGGAAAGTACAAAATGCAAAAAAATGCGTTGGAGGCTATTTTTTTCAATTTTTACATAGTTTTTCCACTATTTACTTGCAAAAACACGTTCAATATATTTTCTTACGTTGATAGTGGAGTTAAGCTGGGAACATTTTAGACGAGGTTGGGAAATTTTGGCAAAAGCAACGAGACCCAGTGGAATTTACTTGTTGTCTAGTTATATGAACTTATTGACTTATGAATTGTGATGTGCTTGCGGTGTCTTCGATGTTATTTTAAGCATTGTATTGTAGAAATCTTTTTAATATGTAATTAATTTATTAATAAAATTAAAAAAATAAAAATATATTTATTTTATTTTATTGTATTGCATATATATATATATATATATATATATATATATATATATATATATATATATATATATATATTGTACATTATTTGTTTCTGTCCGAAGCGAAATAAAGATTTAATAATAATTTATTAATATGACTTGTATAAGTCGTATGACGACAGACATGAAAATATATTCTATTCTATTCTATAGCAAAAGTAAGAAAATCCTTTTCCCATTTTTTTTTAAATTTTCAAGCACATATTATATATAATCAATTTACATCTCCTATACCCTTTCGGGTGTCGAGATTCATGCCACTACTAATTTATGTTGTCTACGAAGTTTTTCCATTCCTTTCCATTTGTAGCCTCTTTCCTTGCTTCTTATCTCAAGAATGTCTCCTTGCTTCTTGTCTCAAGAATTATGTTCTCAAGAACATAACTAATACTAATTTAATACAAAATTTCCATTTTTAATAACAGAGTATCAAGACTACAAGTTTCATTTAACTTAAATCCTGAGATAGTTGAGATAGAACTATTAAGAAGTGTTGACTAGGTGAAATGTGGCCGAAATATAGCAGAAAGATGTGTTATTTGGGTCGGGAATTTTGTCTCGTAGCTCGTCTCTCTTTTGTCTCTTAGTAGTGGTAGTATTTATCCACATTTATATTTAAATAATGTATGAGTAACCTGTATGATTGATGACCAATTGTGAAATTTGCAACATAAGCACAACTTTTGTAAATTTTTGTCCATCGGGACAATTTGTAACTTATATTTTCAAATTTCAAATATGTGGCGATGATTTTGCATAATTTGACTATTCAAAACACATGTGACACATTTCAAAGATATTTTAATTTTGGATATTTTTGAAATTATTTGGGGTTTGATAACTTTTGTAAGAGACCAAAGTTTCAGCATTCAAAACATTTATATTTAAATCATATAATACTAATTACATGATTTAAAATGTATACCATACTTTAAAGAGACCAAAATTTCAGCATTAAAAACATTTATATTTAAATCATATAATGCTAATACCATTTTGTGATTTGTATCTTTAAATTTCATATATGTGGAGATGATTTTGAATAATTTCACTACGCAAAACACATGCGACATATTTCTAAGATATTTTTATTTTTGATTTTTTTTTTATTATTGGGGTTTGGTGACTGACATTTAGAGACCAAACTTTCAGCATTCAAAACATTTATATTTAAATAATGTTTAATAAAATGTTTTTAAATCTTTACTTTTCCATGCAGTAAACAATTAAATTTTCAATATGATTATTAGTTTTCAGCTTTATGTGAATAATTAAAAAAACGTGCCTGTCATTTTATTTAAACTATTATATCGATCGCAATTCTGCAAATGGTGAATATTATGTTGATATAATGACAACTCATTCCGCTATTTAAAATATTTGAAATGATTTCAGTAGGATTACGCCACACAGTTAGCACTAATTGGACAATTACATTGCTAAATTTAATTGTTGAATAATTGATTCGAATAAATGCAAATTGCGGTTGCAGATTCGTATTGTAGCACAGTAGTGATTATGTCGGTTAAATATATTTGATTTGTCAACGTTAGTGTTTCAGTGGCACTTAAATATGTTAAAGAGACAGAATAAAAAAAGAAAAATATGCCAGTGAAAAAAAATCTGAAGATAATTAAATAAAATTTGGATTTTTTTAATTCTATCTTTACCTTTATTTTATATATCTTTATCTATATTGTATCCGTGTTATTATTTGTATATAATATGTATACAAGGTGAGTCATGAGCAAAGGTAAATATTTGAAAGAGAGGTAAAAATTTAAAAAAATCATATGAACGACCCTGATTATAATGATTATTTTTTTATTATGAGTTGAGAATTGTATTGAATTGCGCAGTTCTATTTTTGAGAATTTGCGTAATAATAAGTAATAGTCAATAAAACTCTGGAATGTTCCAACAGATGTTTCTGCGAAACTATTGAGAACTATACCTATACATTCCTGAAAATATTTAATTTTTACTATACATATTATATGATACCTACAATAAAAACGAAAAAATTCAAAATTTTTATTTAATTATCTTGAGATTTTTTTGATCCTGTGTCATTAAAGATATCGATATTTGCCTCGTAATCTCGTATCTGATCACATTCACAGGTTTCCTCATGACTCGCTCTGTATATAAAAAAATCGATAATTGTCTCCTAAGATCACAATTAATGGTTTCCTCATCATTCGCCCTGTATATATAAAAACATCGATATTTGCCTCGTAAGATCACATATACTGGTTTAGTGACTCGCCCTGTATCTAGAAACAACGATATTTGACTCGTAAGATCACATTTATTGTGAACAAAGCGAAATATCTAATTCTCTTGAATGGCCGAGTATCACATTGCGCTCGCAATGACTGCTGAAGAGGTGTTAAGATATTTAAATCAAATTTCTATAATGCGCATGTAAATATCAAAGCGCGACCCTCTGTAAATCGAATGAGCGCCAATCTGAACCCATCAAATAATAATAACATAAACAGAATAAATTGATTGTTAACAGTAGGGCGGGCTGACATACGATGCCAGGCCGTAGATTTTTTTATCGGGCCCAAACTATTAAGGGACCCGATGGAAACACGATTCTTTTTTGGGGTGTCTCACAAAGGCGAGCTCATTTTGAGGGCTTTTTACGGAGCGCGACCCCGTGTAACATTACACGGCGACGACTCATTGCTAAATTACAGCGCGCCAGGCCACTTATTCCGTATTCCTGCGGGCCGTAAAGCGCACTTTCGCGTCCTCTCCGGCTGTGACCTCCAGAAAGCTCCGTCTGCGGAGGCAAGTGACAATTGGAGCCCTTTTCGTGCGCCCAAATCGAATTCAATTCAGGCCCGTTTAGACGCTTGTTTGCGACAAACAGAGGTGTTGGATTGTCCGAAGTGGTTGTCAACGTTTCCATTTGAAGAATCGAATTTGACACTGCGCATTGTCCGGCTATTTGTAGAGATGCATTTGGGGCATTGTGTGTGCGCAGAGTTGGTGTTTGCCGGGGCGGATCCTCGTTTTGTCGACAATATTCTTTAACAATCACATATTTTACGAGGAAGTGGATGGAACAACGACAATACAAGTAATTTGGTTACCAAAACGCGTTGTACCTATATAATATAAATCATTGTAATGTCAACACATTTTTGAGTTGTTATAGGATATACAGTGTGTCCACGGATTGAATTCACAATAGGAAAAACTTTTGTATATCTTCGAAAATCGAAAATTTACGGTTTTGATAAATTAATACATTTGGACGATATGTTTTAAAAATCCATATTCATTACTTTAATTATATTTTCTTATATTTTTCAAAACTTTATTCATTTTTTATTTTCCACTATAATGTTTCGCCACATTGTGGCTGCCAGTTGAAGAATCTTGATATTGATCAAATTACGTTTATGTTTACGGTTTTTTTTAATTTTGACTGCTTCCAAAAAATTTTTTGGCTACGGTTATTTTTAATTTTTTTACCGATTTTCACAGTAAAAAAAATCAAAAATAACCGTAAACATAAACGTAATTTAATCAATATCAAAATTCTTTACCTGAAGAAGCTAGAGTGTGGCGAAACATTGTAGTGGAAAATAAAAAATTAATAAAGTTTTAAATGTAATAAGAAAATATTATTAAAGTAATGTTTACAGTTTTGCTCAAAATCTCGCGGATAACATGAAATGTTTAAACACTAGAAACTGCTAATCGATTTCGAAGTTATGTCACTATCAATTTACTACAAAAAATCAGATGGTTTAAAATTTAAACTTTAAATAGTAATATAAATTCATTAATTTAAATCACATCTACCCTGGCAAATGCTGATCAGGAGTATAAAAAAAAATCAAAATTCAAAAAATCATGATTTATTATGAAAAGAAAAGGTAAAATTAATAAAATTCTGTCAAAAAAAATCACAAAAGTATCCCAGGAAGTATAATTAATAAAATTCCTTCAAAATTCTACTATTCTAGATTAATTGTCACGACCTCAAATTATTCACATTTTAAAGAAATTGTATCAGAAATACAATACATACAAGCTCGTAATGATGATAAAATATACTATTACAATTTGACATGAGTTTTGAAATATTCCATAATGCGTACTGTTGTAGACTTTTCCGAAGTTTTAACGAAATTTAGTGTGCACGTTTTCATATAATTTATTAATTTTATTATGAAATTTGTGTAATTTTCTATATAATTTGTGTAGTTTTGTTTGTCATCAAACCTGAATGAAAATTTAATCATTTCACTGGAGTGTTCACAATTTTACTGGAATATTATACAGGTTTCCAAGACCAAAACTGTGAGGATTTTCCATTAATTATAAAAAAATTCATGAATTTATACAATTTTACACAAAATTTGTACCAATTTACATTAAAAGCTATAAAGGATTCCACGGAAATTTTAATGAAAATTTTAAAACTGTGAGGATTTTCTATTATTTATAAAAGTATTCATGAATTTATACAATTTTACACACAATTTGTACTAATTTATATTAAAAGTTATAAAGGATTCCTTGGAAATTTTAATGAAAATTTTACAACTAGTCATAATTTCGTGTTGATATTTTGAAATTTATGTCCCTACATAAATCCTAAATTTAGTTTGATTCTTGGACGAGCCAAATGATAAAATTGAAAGCACGATGCATGTTTCCGTGCAATATTAATTTTTCTGTAGTTTTCATCAAAAATTTTCTTTCATTGCAATGTATGTAGTTGTGTTTTTCTCAAATTTTGTGAAAATTCCTATGAGATTTATACTTGTTTCGGAGAAGTTTTTGTAATTTTCCGGAAAAATTATACATGTTTATACGAAATTGTGAAAATTTTCCGAGAGTATGAAACTATACGAATTTCCATAAACTTTGTACCAATTTTCATTGAAATTTATAGAAGTTTACATTGGCTTTTCAATGAAAGATTTACATATATTTTTTACATATAAGATTTTTCTTTGTAATAGTTGTGTGGAATCTTATTGTATTGAACTATATTTGACATGTATTTCATTTTATTTCTTGGTGTATGTATATATTTAAGATAATTTGAAAATAAAAAATAAATATATTATAACAATAGCTTCGTGCGGAAATTTTGAAATTTTTTTCCTGCATGAAATGTGATTTTGTTTTTTTAAATTTAGGCTTTAAATTAAAAACAATATCACATTTCTTTGACGACCTAAAAGTTAAAATTTAATTTTGTACGAGTTTCCTTGAAACATATTCAATTTTTAATAAATTTTCTGCAATTTCTACACAATATGTGTAATTTTCTATGCACTACATAATTTTTTTTCTGAAATTTGCATGAAATTTGTATGCGTTTCACTAAAGTGTTTACAATTTTCCAGGAAACTAATATCTACTTACAGGTATAGCTATAACTAATACAGGTTTTAATGAAATTTTGACATTTTATCACGAATTATGAAATTTTTCATAAATTTCTACAATTTTCCATAAAAGCTGGGACAATTTGCATTGAAATTAATTCATTTAAAAATTTACACAATATTTATATCTATACCTACGTAAGTTTTCATAAAATGTGTAAAATTTTCCATGAATATTGCAAATTTACACAATTCGTATAATTGTAGACTTTCCCATACATGTTTTTTTTTCTGAAATTTGCACGATATTTTTATGCGTTTCACTAAAGTATATACAATTTTCCAGGAAACTAATATTTACTTATAGGTACAGGTACAACTAATACAGGTTTCGATGAATTTTTGACATTTTATCACGAATTATGAAATGTTTCATAAATTTGTACAATTTTATATAAAATATGGGACAATTTGCATTAAAATTCATTCATTTAGAAATTTACATAAAATTTATATCTATACCTACTTAAGTTTTCATAAAATGTAGAAAATTTTCCATGAATTTTGCAAATTTGCATAATTCGTACAATTGTAGACTTTCCCACCGATGAAATGTTTTCCAGTTTTCTAAGAAGTTTGTGCACGTTTTTGTGAAATATACTTAATTATTTATAAAACTTGTGCAATTTTCTACACAATTGGTTTGACATTCTATTACGAATTATGAAATGTTTAATAAATATGTACAATTTTCCATAAAAGATGGGCCAATTTGTGTCGAAATTTATTCATTTCAAAATTTCCATAAAATTTATATCTATACCTACTCAAGTTTTCATAAAATGTATACAATTTTCCATGAATTTTGCATAATTTGTACAAATGTAGACTTTCCCACATATGAAGTGTTTTCCAGTTTTCCAAGAAGTTTGTGCACGTTTTCATGAAATATATTCAACTTTTTATAAAATTTCTGCAATTTTCTACACAATTTGTGCAATTTTTTATGCAATTTACGTAGTTTTGCGTTTCCTGAAATATAAATGAAATTTTTACTTGTTTCACTAAAGTGTTTACAATTTTCCAGGAAATATATACAGGGTGGTCACTTTTACGACGCCCACCATTAGGATCTATGAAACGGAAATACATACAGAGTTGGGCAAATGGGATAAAAGTTTCTTATTTTTGTGCCTTTCAATATACTGAAACGAAATCCAGGATATCTTGCACAGTTGCACAGAAAAACTGAAAAATGGCACTTTCATTTTCCTCTTATAACTTTTTTACTTTTGAAGGAAAATTTACGAAACTTGGCACGCTTACATTTTTCGACGTTTGCTTTCTGATGACAGTACTAAACATTTTTTGCGCCAACTAGATGCCCAAATTTTCATAGTCAACTTTTGATTTTCTTATGGGAGCAATATTAGATTTTAATAGCATTGAAAAGAGCGAAAAATTCCAATTTCAACCATGTATTGTATTACATATGGGTAATCTAATATTTACCACCAAAAATCGATAATTTAAAAATTTGTTGCAAAAATCAAAGTGCTGGGTACTGCTCCAAAAATCAAGTTGCCATGGAATAACAAATTACCATTTTCACATTTCTTCATACAAATAAAATAACTTCTGAGTATTTTTATTGTGTATAAAGTGCAAACAGGAGATAGTATCTTTGATTAGTAAAAATGATTCAGTCAATCAATTCAATAAGTCAATCAGCCTATCTAGGTTGTTATTTTTATTTTTTCTCCATTGTGTTTCTCCATGTTTCCCCATTCACTTATATTACATTAATTCAATATAATAAACTCTAGAGAGAGGGAAGGAAATATCTTTATTAGGCTTGTGGCCATCGGAATTTCTGCCTTCTTTTGAGATAAGTGATACGTTGTAGTTTCTAGTTGTGGTAAATTTTCCACTAAATTTGGCATATGAATTGTATGATAATAAATAATTAACCCCGTACAATTAAAAAATACGATTTTTGTGTGCGTACCTGCATATCTATATGTGACTATTTTTAATTAAATAAATTAAAAGCGCAACATTGTGCATGGGAGCGCTTTTATTTGATTGTAGTCCTGCGTGTTGGAGTTAATGGTTTGTAAACCATACAAAAATTCTGTTAACAGAGCGGACGCGCAAAATCCGCCCGAATTTATCGGAAAATTTTGACGCGACGATGTATTAATTTGCGGTTTAATTGATTTAGAACCTCGCGAGGTAAAAATAACTAGACAATTAGTTTGCGCATGTTGCCGTATTCATTATAATCTATTTCGCGCCGCATTGTCAGATTAATGCATAGATCAAATTAATTACTATTTATTCGGCTTGTATTTCAGCATTACGTTTCATGCTGGCGACATCGTAATAGCCGAATCGGTGGATTGTTTAATTCCGATGCGTGCAATTAGCCGGGAGCGACAAATGGCTCTCATTTACGTTGGCCTAAGTGCCCTGTGGAGATGCTATCTCGGAATCACTTAATCCATTTCAACGTCGCCCAGATAAAACCGAAATCAATTATGACCGATGCAATTTTAAGGAGGCAGGTGCCCGGCAACGTGACCGTTCACTCTTGAGTGGCGAATTTACTGCGTCACGCCTGAATAATTCACCACCATTATCTGCAAGGATAACAACGGTGTCCGTACCTTTCGTCCAGCGCTGGTGGCACAGTCGATAGGTAAATAAGTAGATAAGCGAATTCGTTTGCGCCTAATTTAAAGAATTAATGATGAATACTGCGGACGAGAATGCACCGAGGGATGTAATGTCCGAGTTAATGGGACGTCCTGGAACAGCAACGAACGCCGATTATCATAGATGTGCAGTTTAGATTATTTTCGGACGCGACAATGGGCACCGTTGCGGGGTCATCAACTTCTAATTTACTGCAACAAAAACCATAACAAAGCATGATTAATGCCCAAATGCATTCACAGTTGCTGCATTTGAAAATATCGTTGATTATCGTTGCGTAGTTACGTACGTTTCTTTTTTAATTCGTATTAATGTATCTGCAGTCTGGTTCTATGAAATGGGTGCAGCATACATTTTTTTCCCCAAAATTTGTCATTACTTTGCAATACATTTCATTATATCATTCTGGTATAATAGCAAACAGGAAACGAAGTTCCTGTTTTCATCTCATTTCTATGAGACAATTTATAGATTTTCAGACAGTTTTGAGGTAAAGGTGGAGAGGTCCGTGAAGTCACCCCCCCCCCCCACTTTTAATCAATTTTTTTTAAGCCAATATTTAGTGCTTAATTAGTGCTAATATATGACGTTAATTTTAGAATTTGTGCGTAATTAATAAAAGAGTTATTCATGTCAAACCAAACCGCTCCAGCCCCCACCCCCTTCCCATATGAATTTTCCTTTTTTTAATGCCAATATTTAGCACACAATAACATTATAGCAAAATGAAATTTTCCTTAAAATCAATGCAATTATCAAAATTTTCCTTGAAAACAATTAAAGTTTTAAAAAAGTGTCATCTATAGTTTTGAAAATTTGTTAAAAAGGTGATCAACATGACTAAGAGTGATGCAAATTGTAAAAATGTCTACACAAATGTTACACATTCTTGACGATTTCTGATCTGACATTTTAAGGCCCAGTTATACAATCTTGGATCATCCTTAACCAAGGTTAAGTTACCTAGAATACAATTGTTAATATAATGGTATCCTTAGAAACTGAACCATGACCAAAGATAATCCACCATCGTACAACTGAGCCTAAGGCATAGTTGTACGAATGCTGATCAGTTTGATCATGGTTCAGTCACCTAGGATACAATTGTGTCAATAATGGTATCCTAGGTAATTCGTACAACCTACAACGTTCGTACAACTGGGCCTTAGGCAACTGGGCCTTAGGCCCTGTTGTACGATCGTGGATCATCCTTCACCATGGTTAAGTTAGGAACCTAGGATACCTAGAATACCATTGTATTAACAATTGTATCCTAGGTAATTGAACCATGGTCAAGGTGATCCACGATCATGTAACTCGTCCTTAGGCCCAGTTGTATGAACGTAGATCAGTTTGACTATGGTTCAGTTACCTAGGATACCATTATTGACACAATTGTATCCTAGGTGACTGAACCACGATCAAGCTGATCTCCGATCGTACAACTGGGCCTTAGTGGCACTGATAATTATTATTAACCTCAAAAATATTTGAGTTTTCATTTAAAATAGTGCATTTCTTAAATTTTCGTTAAAATGCGAATCACTTATTTTGAAACAATTGAAATTTTATGGTATGTTATTTTAAGTATGTTTTAAACATACTATTGTAAAATTCAGAAATTTTACATGAATCAGTTCGAACTACGAAAAACAATTTCAGCAAATGTAGAACACCTCTTATGAAGATACTGAAGAACAATAAATATATTCCAAATTCATTAAATAATGAAGGAAATATTCAATTTTGAGTTAATTCCGTTAGATTTGTACAATAAAAAAACTATAAAACAATGAAAATAATTGTAAATTAATAGTATATTTTGCAAAATTTGCATAAATTTTGCATGAGATGTGGCAACATGGACAGTTGTTCACGAGCCGTATCAGCGGCGAGTGGGGCAAGTACATGAACGAAAAAAAGTATTTCATCTCGAGCAGGAAATGCTATTCTTTACGATATTTCAGTTTGTAAAATAGTAGATAGAGAACTTTCAAGTTCAATTTAATTTAAAACGAACTGTCACTGTCACAATGCAGATTTAGTTAGTTTTTAGTAATTGTTTTATTATTTTTTAATTATTTTTTAAATTTTATTATTAACCTAACCTAACCTACTTCGTTTAGTTTTTCTTTGTATTCCCGTAGTCTTTTTATTTTTTGTTTGGGGTATTTTTTCCATGTATTTTTGTCTTTAATTTTTGATTACTACTTCGTTTAGTTTTTCTTTGTATTCCCATAGTCTTTTTATTTTTTGTTTGGGGTATCTTTTCCATGTATTTTTGTTTTTAATTTTTTATTACTACTTCGTTTAATTTTTTCTTTGTATTCTCCCAGTTTTTATATTTTTATAATTGTCTTTATAAATTTTGATTTTATGTGTACCCACCTGCATATTTCTTCTGCATATATTTGGTTACTATTTTTGTTGTTCCGCAGTTTCGTTTGGCTGCTGTATTTAGATGTATCTCATTTCTCAACTTCTACCAATCTTGCCTTTTCTCTGTATTTCCATTTTAATATCTCTAATATCCAAAAGTCACTGAAAGAAATACAGTGTTTTGTCTGCTTAAGTTTGTAAGTCCGTAAGTCCTTATTTTATCTATTATTGTCTATGTCGTTCTTACTATTTCCTGCTTTTCTCTAGACGTCCATCTGAACTAGGTAGTGCTCGATTTCTATCTCTGCCTGATTCAGCATTTTAATATTTTTTTACGTTTTGATATTTAGTTTTGCTTATTAGCTAGTAACACCTCTTATATAAGTTTTGGGACCCCTGGGGGACCCCAACTGACATATTCCTTTTTGTGGATGCTTCATTTTTTAATTTTACTCTATGGGTTCTATCTGACAGGAATGAACGTATCAGTGATCCACTTTCGATGCTGAAATTTTAGTAAGACAATTTTCCAACCAGCAAGTCATAGCTGACACAATCAAATGCCTTTGAGAGATCACAGAATACTATTGCAGCATATTCGGATCTCTCAAATGCATCGACGACATATGACACTAGATCAACAATAGCCAATGTTGTGTTTAATCGTTTCCTGAACCCGAACTGAGCTGTATCTAACAGATTGTTGCTTTCAAGATGTTTGCTTATTTGACCAGACATGTGTTTTTCAATGATCTTTGAGAAGACTGGTAAGATAGATATAGGACGATAGTTTGAAGTAGTGTTACTATATCCTCTTTTTAGAATGGGTAGAGGACTTGTAAGATAGATATAGGATGATAGTTTGAAGTAGTGTTACTATATCCTTTTTTTAGAATGGGTGTTATAACTGCGCATTTTTGGCAATCTGGAAAATTGTTTTCCTCGTAGCATTGGTTTATTAGCTTTGTAAGGGGATATAATAGGAGTTTCTTTACTGACTTTACGAGTTATGTGCTGAGATCATAAGCATCCCTGCACGTTTAACTTTTGAACCATAGTCAAACTGATCTACTTTCATATAACTGAGCCTTAGTGGCACTGATAATTAATATTAAACTCAAAAATATTTGAGTTTTCATTTAAAATAGTGCATTTCTTAAATTTTCGTTAAAATGGGAATCGCTTATTTTGAAACAATTAAAATTTTATGGTATTTAAAACATACTATTGTAAAATTTGGAAATTTCACATGATTCAGTTCGCACTACGAAAAACAATTGCAGCAAAAGTAGAACACTACTTATGAAGATACTGAAGAACATTAAATATATTCCAAATTCATTAAATAATGAAGGCAATATTCAATTTTGAGTTCATTCCATTAGATTTGTATAATAAAAAAACTATAAAACAATGAAAATAACTGTACATTAATAGTATATTTTGCAACATGACATGAATATACCGTTTTATTTCGTATGTGGACAGTTGTTCACGAGCCGTGTCAGCGGCGAGTGGGGCAAGTCCACGAACGAAAAAAAAAATTCATCTCGAGTAGGAAATGCTATTTTTTACGATACTTCAGTTTGTAAAATTGTAGATATTTTACTTATTTACTATTATCTACTAGTATTATTAAATAGTAGACTTTACGAGTTATGTGCTGAGATCATTAGCATCCCTGCACGTTTTACTTTTAATGTTGGAGATTATGTCTCGAACTTCGATGTAGCTAATTTTTGTAAATACAAATATGTCTTCTGTGCAGTGTATTGCTATTATGTCTTCCCCTTCGAGACCTCTCTGTTCAACATTTTTTAGTGCATCCTGAACAGCACTGTTACAGTACTCGTCAAAATCCTGTGATGTCAATGTACAACCATGATCATTGCATTGTTTCGTTTTTCACTGTTGGTTTATTATTCTCCACATTTCTTTAGTTGGATTTGTGGATTAATATGCGTTTATTATTAAAATTTCTTTTTACCGAGTTGATGGACGTTTTATATCGTTTTCGAAATTCTCGCCTTTCCTGTAATAACTCTACAGTTAAGATACAGATGGATAATGACTCTACAGATGGATAATGGTTGTACATTTCAGTCAGGAAATTAAGATGATCTCTCATTTTTTGTAAGTCTGGATGGAACCAAGTAATGGTATTCTGTGTTTTTGAATTATTTGTGTACTTTTTTGTGGGAATGCGCGAAAGAACAAATCCTGTAGCTTCTTTGTGAAGGTATGGAATTTTGTGTTAAGGTCTAATTCATTGCTATCAATGAAATCCCATGATTTTGATTTTAGATTTTCAGACAGTTTTGAGTTAATAGTCGAGAAACTGAAAAATTGTAGAGTTTATCTATAAATTCTAGAAACTTTAACCATGTGTTTTATTTACCTATTATGCTATGTTGAAGATTTTAACCAAGTGTTTTATTTACCTATTATGATATGTTGAAGATTTTGCCGAGGTGTTTTATAGTTTAAATGTCAGGTAAAGCATTCAAAAAAATTCCCAAAACTTATGTAACACGTGTTATATAGTTTATTGTAAACATAATTATAATTGCGTTTATTTAAACCTTAAAGAATTATAAATAATATTAGACAGATATTTTTGTAACTAGTTGGGAGATCAATTAATGAATTATTATAACTGGTGAGATTATTATCAAATACAATAGAGTGTAAGTATTTTTTTAAATGTGTAGGTAAAACGAAAGAACTGTTCTTTACTGTTGCAAAAAGTTTCTCAAAATAATTTTTCCTAAATTCGAAATTTTGTAAATTCGGCGATAGTTGTTTTGAATATTTCTCAATTATTGATTAACATTAGGTACAAACATGTCATTGGGGCTTTGAGGATAAGCAAAAATGTTCATGGACATTTAATGATTTTTTTCTATTGCAATTTCAATCTGCCCACACATATTATTTGCTTGTGCATTAATTATTGATTAACATTTATTGATTATTGATTATTTAATGATTGACATTTCCAACATTTCATTTTGATTTTTAGAACTAGTAAAAATCTTCATAGACATTACATGATTTTTTTCTATTGTGATCTCAATCTGTCCACACACATTAGCTTCCGAATTAATTGTACAAACTTGAAACTTCAAACTTGAAACTTCTTTTATTGGACATGAATTACATGTGAGGTCAAGACAATATAAATTAGGAATACACTACATTTTATGTAGAACATCATTAACATTTATTGATTCACATTTCCAAAATTTGATTGGGATTTTGAGAACTAGCAAAAATGTTCATGGACATTTCATTTTTGTTTTCCTATTGTAATCCCAAGCTGTTATCCCACACATTATTAGCTACTGAATATAGTCCTCATCTAGCTCTGGGTCAATCGTGTAAATGCAATACTCCCGAATAAAAACAACCAAATAAAATGATTGTGCCAGCTAATTATAATAATTTCCATTCAGGCCCTTTGAGGTCCCATCGAGTCCGAAGTGTGCTTTATCGCGCACCCCCGGGCGGCAATCCCTTAATTGCATTATATTATTTATACATTACACCCTTTCGCAGTGAAGTGTTTTTTTCGTGGCCCTCGATCGAGGGCCGCCCGCGGTTTCTCGAAACGGGAACGCCGTTATTAACACACGCCCGTCCTTGCGATTCAAGGTGTGAAATTGTTCGAATGGGAAGCGGAAGAATGACCCCATTGTGCCGACGGTTTTTTCAGGGGCGTCAGCGTTACGTTACACAAATACTGCTTAATCCCGTAAGTATATGTTTGCGAGGGAGCGCCTCGATGGGTGGCTGTGGGATTGCTTTTTCTTCGCGAAAAATTCGTTTATGTCCGCCCATTGTTGTAAGCACGGTTGTCGTGGTAAAAGGGATTTTGGGCGGGTGGAATTCAACGCGGATGCAAATCTTGCACCTCGGCAAAATCTTCAACATATCATAATAGGTACATAGAACACTTGGTTAAAATCTTCAACATACCATAATTGGTAAATAAAACACTTGGTAAAAGTTTCTCGAATTTATAGATCAACACTACAATTGTTTCAGTCTCTCGACCTTTATCTCAAAACTGTCTGAAAATCTGAAAACTGTCTCTTAGAAATGCGATAAAACAGGAATTTCGTTTCTTATTATACCTGAATGGTATAATAAAATGTATTGCTAGCTAATGACAAATTTCGGAAAAAAAAATATTGTTATTATAATTTTTCGTCTTTTACCCTTTCGGGTATCGAAGTGGGGTTATCTTTTCTTCATGTATTTTCTTTTATCATTTGGTTCCACCGTTTTTTGTTTCTTGCTATTTCCTTCACTTGTGCATTGGTTATTTCCCTCTTATTTAACATGTTTCCAATATTTTTGTCCGATTACTTTTTTGGTATTCTCTTTCCTGTTATCTTTGTTTCCCATATCTTCTTTGTTTGGTTGTTGTATTCTCTCCTGATTAGGTGTCCCAGCCATTATAATTGTCTATTTTATATCTGTTTATTGAGTTCTACCATTTCTAGGTCATTTCTGATGTCCACATTTCTCACTCTGTCTAATTTTGTTACTCCGTAAACTTTCCTTAGATATTTCGTTTCAAAGGCTTGGATTTTGCTTTTTTGTTTCTTGTTGAGTATCTACGTTTAACAGCCGTATGGTTGGGTAGGTACAAATAGTACTTTGTACATTATAAGTTTTGTTATTAGGGATATTTATTTGTTGTTTAGTATAATTTTGTTAATCGTGGGAAAGGTTCTTATCGTTGCTTGTATTCTGTTGTTTTTTTCTGTTCCCATATTCCTTTTCCTTTCAATACTTTGTCTTAAGTATTTTATCTGTTCTGCTTGTTCTACTTTCTCGTTATTGATTGTAATGTTTATTGCTTCTTTAGTTTCTTCTATTTTCATTACCTTTGTTTTTGATATATTTATTTTTAATCCAGCTTTTTCCAGTTCAGTTTTCCACATGTTAATATTTGTTGGTAGATCTCTTTTATTTTATGCGATGATTGCCACATCGTCTGCGAAAATACATTCAGTTATTGTTATGGGTTTTAATTTGTTGTATCCTATCACTGCTTTCTTTGTCTTGGTTTTAATCTTCTTCATGGTTTCATCCATTGCTACTATGAACAAAATGGGGCTTAGTCCACCCCCTTGTCTCAATCTATTTTTGGTTTTAAATTTCGTTGTGATTATGTCTCCGGTTCTGATACAAATTTGTGTGTTGTTATATATGCTTTTGATTGTCCTCCTCAGTTTAGGTCCTATTTGTCTATCATTTAGTGGCTGCCACACAAATTCTCTATCTATTTTATTATACGCTTTTTCTAAGTCTACAAAGCAGATATACTTGTACATGTCTACTAATGTATGAAATAAAGTTACGCACTTTTTTTTTAATTTTCAAAATTGTTTTTATTGTTCACGACAATTGTTTCGCCACACTGTGGCTTCTTCAGGTGAAGAAATGATACATAAACTGGGTACGTAGGGCAAATAGGTCGTGCCTTCTCAGAAAGGATCGAGGAACATAAAAAATGTTTCACTATTCATAAAAAAAATTCCACTTACGTGAACCACCTACGAGAGGAAGGACATTCGTTCGAGCCCAAATTCCAAATACTCCATCAAGAAGAAAAAGGAAGGAAACTTAACCACCTGGAAAGCCTGGAAATCAACAAAAAGGAAATTAAGCGGCCTCCTACTTAACGACCAAACGGACGTCAATCATTCACCGCTCCTCAATATTTTCAAAACTTGTTAATAGCTACCCCCCACCCCCATCTATACACTACTTAAGCAAATTGTACCCAGTTTATGTATCATTTCTTCACCTGAAGAAGCCACAGTGTGGCGAAACAATTGTCGTGAACAATAAAAACAATTTTGAAAATTTAAAAAAAAGTGCGTAACTTTATTTCATACATTAGTAATTATGAATTTTCAACAAATAAAAGCCACATCGATCAATCTATTGTACATGTCTGTTAGGTGTTCTCTGGTCTCATTTATTAGGTTAGGTTGGGTTAGGTTATTTATGTATATAAATATATATTTTTTAATTATTATTATTTTCCAAAAAACATACAATTAAGTATGTACTATTGACAATGTAATACTCTACTGAGAGTCGATTCTTAAATTATCTGACTGCCAGTATATTTTAGTTCATTTAGCGTTATCCAGGGTGCACCACGAGGAGGCGAACTAATTTACACCCCAAATTATCTCATCTTATCTACAGGGTGATTTATTTGAAAAGTACCTACTCCGGATTTTTCAGAAAATAAAGGCAAAATAAAACAAAATCCCAAAACAGGTTAATTTTTATTTTGAGGGGGACATCATTTGATGTATTATTGGCATGTATCTGATTAGTAAAATTGGTAAGATGTTATCCTCAACATAAAAAAATTGACATGAACAATCTCTATAATGTAATATCTTACAGAGCTCCTGCCGAGATTGCAAATTATTTGATTTGTATTCATTAAATAACCTGATCAGATACCATTCTTGAATTAAAACTTAGAATATTTAAGTATTGCCATTTTTACTAAACAAAGATATTATCTCCTATTTTGCAGTTTATACACAATAAAATTACCCAGAAGTTATTTTGTTTGTATACAGAAATGTGAAATTTGTTATTCCATGGCAATTTTATTTTTAGAGCAGTCCACAGCAGTTTGATTTTTGCAACATATTTTTAAATTATCGATTTTTGGTAGTAAATAATGTCAGACTACCCATGTGTTATACATGGTTGAAATCTTTTGAATGCTATTAAAGTCCAATATTAAATTAAAGGCCATAAGAAAATTAAAAGTTGCTACGAAAATTTGGGCATCTAGTTGGTTCAGAAAATGTTTGGCACTGTGATCAGAAAACTGACGTCGAAAAATGTAAGAGTGCCAAGTTTCGTAAAATTTCCTTCAAAAGTAAAACAGTTATAAAAGGAAAAGGAAAGTGCACTTTTTCAGTTTTTCAACGATATTTCAGGAACTGTGCAAGATATCCCGGATTTCGTTTCAGTATATTGCAAGGCACAAAAATGAGAAACTTTTATCCCATTCGACCAACTCTGTATGTATTTCCATTTAATAGATCCTAATGGTAGGCATTGTGAAAGTGATCACGCTGTATACAGGGTAATTTTTTGAAAAGTTCATGTGAAGTTGATATTCTCTTTTGTAGCAATTAGTTATCCATTTCCGAACTCCATTTGGACAGCTCTTGATGTCAGTATTTTGCAATAATTTTCTGAGAAATTTGTTTAAAGTCAAGATGGTTTTGATTAATGCCAAATTGATAATGATTAATGCCAATTTGAATGTGATTAGTGCCAAGTTGACGTTGAAAAGGTAGTATCATTCTTTTTTGTTTTTCAATTTTCCAATTTTCAATCTTTTCATTTTTTTTTCATTGATACCATTTTGCGCGTTGTGTGAAATCAACTACAAACAGGGTATATACAAGGTGATTTTTTGAGAAGTTGATGTAACGTTGATTTTCTACTTTGTAGCAATTAGTTATCCATTTCCACACTCATCCAGTTAGTTATCCATATCCACATCTTATATGCCATATTCTAAGGGATCCTAAGATTATCTGACTGCCAGTATATTTTAGTTCATCTAGCGTTATCCAGGGTGCACTACGACGAGGAGGCGAATTTACCATACACCCCAAATTATCTCATCTTATCTACAGGGTGATTTATTTGAAAAGTATCTACCGGATTTCTCAAAAAATAAGGGCAAAATAAAAAAATCCCGAAACAGGTCAATTTTGATTTAGAGGCGTACAATTTTTGACGTATTATTGGCATATGTGCCAGTGTTGCCCTTCCCCTCCAATAAGCACCTTTTCGAAAATTTCAAATGGGAT
Source organism: Othius punctulatus (assembly GCA_951805005.1). Classification (NCBI taxonomy): domain Eukaryota; kingdom Metazoa; phylum Arthropoda; class Insecta; order Coleoptera; family Staphylinidae; genus Othius; species Othius punctulatus. Next base: position 19,089,019 of record OX638141.1, read on the forward strand.
GACCCACCTTGTGACAGCTCATTTGGACAGCTCTTGATATCAGTATTGTGCAATAATTTTCTGAGAAATTTGTTTAATGTCAAGATGGTTTTGATTACTGCCAAATTGATAATGATTAATGCCAACTTGAATGTGATTAGTGCTAAGTTGAAGTTGAACAGGTATACTCATTTTTTTATTCTTCAACTTTGCCAATTTTGTTTATTTTTTATCATTGATGCCATTTTGCGCGGTGTGCGAAATCAGCTTCAAATAGGGTATATACAGGGTGATTTTTTGAAAAGTTGATGTGACGTTGATATTCTCTTTTGTAGCAATTAGTTATCTATTTCCATACTCATCCAGTTATCCATATCCACATCTTATATGCCTTATTCTAAGGAATTCTAAGATTATCTAACTGCCAGTATGTGTTAGTTCATTTAGCGTTATCCAAGGTGCACAACGACGAGGCGAATTTATCTTACACCCCAAATTATATCATCTTATCTACAGGGTAATTTATTTGAAAAGTATCTACTCCAGATTTCTCAGAAAATAAGGGCAAAATAAAAAAATCCCGAAACAGGTGAATTTTTATTTTGAGGGTGATCTTTTGACGTATTATTGGCATGAGTGCCAGTTTTCCCCTTCCCCTTCAACAATCACCTTTCATCATCAAACTTCAAATAGGGTATATACAGGTTGATTTTTTGAAAAGTATTCACCCCGGAATTCTTATTATAACATAATTATAACATAAAGGCAAAATAATCCCGAAACAGGTAAATTTTATTTTGAGCTGGACATCTATTGACGTATTATTGGGATGTATGCTAGTGTTCCACTCCCCCTCCAACAAGTACCTTTCGAAAATTTCAAATGGGATGACCCACCTTGTGACATTTAAAAGCTCTTGATGTCAGTATTTTGCCCTAATTTTCTGAGAAATCCAGAGTAGATACTTAAAAAAATCATCCTGTAGATAAGATGATATAATTTAGGGTTACTTAGCCTCCTCGTGGTGCACTCTCGGTAACGCTAAATGAACTCAAATATACCGGCAGTCAGATAATCTTAGAATCTCTTAGAATAATAAATGTGGATATGGATAACTGGATGAGTGTGGAAATTGATAACTACTTGCTACAAAGGAGAATATAAACGTCTTGATTATGACTGTGGATATGAATACGATGCAGCACTGAATGTCCACTGGTCACATTACATTGTAACTCAATGCACTGCTCGCATGGAATAATGAATTTATTTATAGGTGGTTGTTAAACGATTTCAGATCGGATTATAATTTCACGATTGCATGGCAGCTCCTTAAAAATGAATTATTCAAATTAATTTAAACCAACACGGCTATATTATGTTATAATTTGGACGCGTGTATGTAAAAATTTTGTGGTCTCATGCCTTCGTACGATTCGAAGCGCGGCTTATCTAAAGGGCCACCTTAATAACGATATCAATGACAATTAATTAAAATAACAGCATTCTTGGGGTCCACCGGCACGGAATTAATTACAGGTTTATACGACCCCCTCATAAATTATCTCGGTGGCAACGCGAGCGACGGGCGCTCGTAAAATTTAGGACACAGGAACTAAATAAATTAAATTTACCGAAATGAAAGAGATAGCGGGCGCAGAATACATTTTAATACATTTTGTGCCCAACGGCCGCATAAAACGGCCGAGAAAAAGGGACTCGTTTGCGGGCGCTTATGAAGCATTAATCGGAGCCTCTTTAGCGCTCATAAATACGCAATGTGCACCGATAACTTAATCGCGCTAATTGATTGCCGGAATAATCGACTTTAAAATGCATGATTTATTGCCTATGAATATTAATGCGCGTTTAACAATCACGTTCTGCATTTTAATGGGTGCCACGGGGACACTATCAGCCGTCGACCGAAACGTATCGACTTAATTTTATTTAATAATCCAATTAAACAGAACGTCGGAGTTTATACCCCGTAAAAGTTGCACCTAAAAGGCCGCACAGCAAAGTTGTTTTTTTGGGGGGGCATATGGCGGATTAGTGCAACATTTGGCCCTATCTGATATAATTAGGACATTAATATAATCGCCGCACATCTGAAATAAATACGTTACAAAAAATAAACGCGACGTGGCGAAAATCGTGATAATTTCGTGGGTAAATTAGAATGTGCGAGAATTACGTTTATACACGTACAGAGGCAGATGGACCGACGGCATACAGGTCATGGATAGCTGCAGGAGCTGCGGCTCAAAGTAGCCGTTGCTACGTGACCATTGATTGATGTGATTTTAACACACTCATTAGTTCAGTCACAGCACTGCGAGAGGATAACATGCACCGGAGGGTATCCAAAGCCCGTTCCCTGCCACCTAAATGGTCTGCACGTCGGTCGTCCGGTGTCACATAACGTGCCAGGATCGCACTTTCCGCGTGTCACAGACGAAGGAAATTGACGAGGAATATTAATGGGGCCCGTTAATTGGAGATGTACATCTCCGGTTTATCTCACTTAGTGCTGTTAGCACGGTGACGTCTGCGCGCGAAAAAATCAGACGTGAACGTTATCGTATATCACTCGAGCATTCCCCGGTGCTCTGTTTGTTAATGTGTGCCAGGAGGAGGCTTCCCGTTTTTGCCCCACCGTTGATGAGGAAATATATCCCCTGGTTTCAACTCATCTGTCGCTCAGCAGTCGCCCACGTGGATGTTACGTAAAAAGAAACGCGAAATTAGGCAACAATAGCAAAATGTGCGCAATTGTTGCCCCATCAGTTTGTACGACATTCATGAGGTAGTTTTAACAATATTACCTCAAATATGGTTTATTATTTAAAGAAAAATAACAAATTATCCTTCTTCACTACGACATTTATTTCGCTAAATGTACATTTCAACCACCACGTGGTCATCTTCAGTGGTCGTAGTAATCACTACGTGGTCATCTTATTTGTTATTTTTTGTTGTGTAGTGTTGTTGTTTTGTTGTTGTTGTTGTTTATTTGTTAAGTGTTAATATTTCACAAGCTCCAATCGACTATTTTACCAATATGTCTTCCTGGACAAGTCAGCAAAACAAGTTTGAAAAATTGAGAACGAGAATGGGATGCATTATGTTAGACATAGCCTTCCTCAAACAGTGCAAAAATAGTGAAGTGTTTCCAAAATTCATCCAAATTAGAATACCACATTCAAGAAAAGATATAGATAGAATCTTACATCGGGCAAAAACTAATTGGTTACGAATTAAATGTTCCACATTCCACATGTTCCACATGTTCCTCAAAGAATTTAATTGGTTACAATACAAAATAGGAAAATCACATCAAAAATTGGAACAACTTAATTTGGATAATTATAAATTGCACAGTGAACTAACTAAGGCGATTCAACCTATTTCGTATGATGAATTTCTTCAAAAACACATGTAGTAGTGATAACAAAAGTGAAAAATAAAAGGGAAATTTTAAACAAAAAATATCAAAAATTAGGGGTCACTAATAAAAATAAGTGCAACAGAGGAGCATTTCGTGTACAATAAATCCTCCATCAAATTCACACCGGAACAACTACAGCTGTTGAATAAGGGGCTAAAACACGGATGTCAGCACGAGAAGTTTCCAGCAGAAGACATAATCAACGACTTGGAAAGATCCCTCAACTACGAAGAATCCATCCAATCCAAAATCGAAGCAAAGAGGATTTTGTCGAGAGTATTGAAAAAACCTGTTTTTCGAACCCTAGTGAAGTGAAATTAGTTAAACAACTCTCCAAAAAAGACTGCGTTTATGTAAAAGCAGACACGGGTAACGCATTAGTAATTTTGGATAAGAATGTGTATATCGAGTCAATGAAAGATTTATCAAAAACAGATCCGTATCAAACTTTGCTAAAAACCCAATCAACTCGTACACGAGGAAAGTAATACAAACATTGAATGAGTGTCCTCTTTTAATTGATTCAAAATCGCTAAAGTTTAAACTTAGGAATCCGAACCCACAAATCCTAAAATTATACGGCCTCACTCACTCATTCGTATAAAACTTTTCTAAAAACCCCATCAACTCGTACACGAGGAAGGTAATACAAACATTGAATGAGTGTCCCCTTTCAATTGATTCAAAATCACTAAAGTTAAAACTTAGGAATCCGAACCCACAAATTTCAAAATTATACGGCATCACTCACTTATTCGTATAAAATTATGCTAAAAACCTCATCAACTCGTACACTAGGAAAGTAATACAAACATTGAATGAGTGTCCTCTTTTAATTGATTCAAAATTACTAAAGTTTAAACTTAGGAATCCGAATCGACAAATTCCAAAATTATACGGCCTCACTCACTCATTCGTATAAATCTTTGCTAAAAAATCCATCAACTCGTACACGAGGAAAGTAATACAAATATTGAATGAGTGTCCTCTTTTAATTGATTCAAAATCACTAAAGTTTAAACTTCGGAATCCGAGCCCACAAATTCCAAAATTATGCGGCCTCCCAAAAATCTACAAACCGGCCAATACTTTTAGGCCGATAGTATTAAATATTAATTCAGCCACTTATAACCTTGCGAAATGGTTATCTTGTCAATTCTACAAACGTAAATTTGAAAATGTTCTATCAATTAAGATCTCCCTCTCACTAACTTCAAAAATATAGAATGTTACATTGTCACCCGGTGATAAATTGGTCTCTTTTGATGTTACGGCTTTATTCCCAAATGTACTGATGGATGAAACCATAAAAATATTAGCGAGATTCTTAGAATATTTAAACCATATTTTAAAACAAGGGTAATAGATTTCAGATTAGAAACTAATTACTTTCGGAGGTATTCGACAATATCCGAAATTTTGTGATATCGTTTTTATGTTTTACTGACGTAATTTGAAAAGGTTTAAAAAAACAAAAGGCACTTTCTCAATGCTACTTTTTTAGCTCTACGAGACAGCATTTATAAATTTTCAGTACAACCTTTCGTTTCGAAGAAATCATCATCAACTTTATATTTTTATATGGTTCGTAAATAAAGTATCTATGCATGGACCAAAGTGCATTTTGATTTGATCATGTAATATATAAACAAACTTTTGGTACTGCAATGGGCAACCCATTATTCCCGTTCTTAGCCAACTGGTTTTTGAACGACTAGGAAAACAAGTTAAAAATGGAATTTACGAATTTTCCAAAGGCTAAGATATGTGGACGACATTTTTGCGGATTTCGCGGATTTCAATTTAGAAAAATTTCTAAACATTCTTAACTCGAGACATGTTTCAATAAAATTCACAATTGAAGAAGCAATAAACAACAATCTCCATTTCCTTGACCTAAGAATTATAAACTACAACAATAAATTTGAATTCGATATACAAGGTGTCTCTAAATTACGTGGACATGGTTTAACCACAGATTACTGGGATCAAAAAAAGACGATTTAACAAAACTTATCTATTTACAAATGCGTTTGGTTTAGCCAGTATTCAGCTTCAAAGTTAATTAAATTAAATACTATTTCCTATCACGAATTCAACGATTTATATTACAGTATAATTTCTCACATTTTTATTGAGAAAAAAAGCTTGTTAATACATTTCTAACATTTTGAATTGTGTCGAAATTTATTTCATTTTATGGAAATTAGATGAAGGTTTATGAATATCTTTAAATGTTATTGCAATTTTTTGTCATTTTACTAACATTTTGTCACATTTTAAAGAATATTAATTTTATGTAGCTGCTCCTGCTAATAAATACTATTATTAATATTACCATTTATTATTTATCAGAAATAATTACATGTACATGTAATTATTACATGAAACGTGCCAACAGATAATGTGAAGATACTGAATTTTATTAATCCTTTGTATTTCATAGAAATTCAATAAGATATATATTCTAGAAATTTTCGACAAAAATTGACAAAATTGCTGATACCAAATTTATCGAAATGTAATATATTCTATGAAACTTTCAGAAAATTGCTCAATGTTGGAGGCATCTACATCGTGATAAATGATGACATTAAATTAAACAAACACTTTTCTTTATGTATATCACACTGTTATATATTAGTAGTGTTATTAAAATTAGTGCTATTGTTTCGACCACGTTCTGATCATTATCAAATTTAAAGTAAAATAAAAATACAAATAAAACACCAATTTATACATATCTATAATACTGCTTTGAAACATGAGAATAAACGAGGTCTGTATAGTCGTTAATGACCATTCGGGAATCCTAGTTCTGATTCAGATTCTGCAGCTCATTGATTTTTTAAAATTTTATTTAAATTTCATTGGATTTTATGGAAATTTTATGAATATTGTATAAAGTTTTGTCAGTTTTTCTGTCTTTTCACATGAATTGTAGACAATTATTTTAGAATTCCAAATTTAATAGAAATGTCATGCATTTTATGGAAATTTTATGAAATTTTAATATTTTAACAGGATATTATGTGGAGATTGTGAATTGTATCGACATTTATTTCATTTTATGGAAATTAGATGAAGTTTTATGAATATCTTAAAATGTTTTTGTATTTTTTTTTCAATTTACTAACATTTTTTTCACATTTTAAAGAATATTAATTTTATGTAGCTTCTCATGTTAATAAATATTATTATTATTATTACCATTCATAATTTATCAGATATATGTTGACTTGTGTAAATCTGTATTGTTTCTTAACACCAATAAATACTATACTATACTATACAATATTTTACAAAAAAATTATGAAATTTTATAGATTTTATGCAATTTTCTGAAAATCTATTAGAAAATTGGACAAAGATTCAATAGTTGGTGAAATTTGATATATTTTATGGAGTATACATTTTTTAAACGAAATTTATACATGGCAACAATTTTCGGATGTTTTACATCCAATTTTCTAGGAGGTTGTATGTTTATCAATCAAACATTTGCAGAAAATAAATATTTTGTGGAAATTTGATATTATTTTATGACAACTTTGTTTACTTGAACAAAATTTCAGCAATTTTAGATATTTTGTAAGGTTTGATAGATAATTGTAGAAGTTTCTGAAAACTTACAGAAAACTAAATAACTATACAAATTTTTGTAAAAATTTAAAATATTTATAATTTTAAACCAATGCAATTTTCTCTATTTCTTCCGCTACCGAAAATCTGTTTTAATTTCAAGCTACCAGCTTTAGTTTTCAAGCTAGTCAATCTGTGAAAGTCTGTTACGAAATCACTTACGAAAGCACTTACAACATTTAAATTTGGCCACCCTGTGCACCTTTTTAATTTCTGAGATAATAATTGAATTCCAAAATTTCCAAAGTTTGATGGTTGATTGTTGAAGATTCTGAAAATTTATAGAAAACTGAATTAATCTCAGAAGTTTGTAGAAATTTGAAATACCTATAAATTCTTTGCAGAAAATTAATATATATATTTTGTGGAAATTTTATGGTATTGTATGGCAATTTTCTTTACTATTATCAAAATTTCAGCACTGTTAGATTTTTTAAAGTTTGATACAAGAATATAGAATATTCTCAAAATTTATTAAAAACTGAATAAATATTGAACATTTTGTAGAAATTTGATGATGACAAATTATGTATTTTATAAAGTATCAGCAATTGTCATCTGTTTTACAATTATTTTGTGAAATTCGTAAAGTTTTTTAATTTGGCCACCCTGTGCACCTTTTTAATTTTTGAGATAATAATTGAATTCCAAAATTTCTAAAGTTTGATGGTTGATTGTTGAAGATTCTGAAAATTTATAGAAAACTGAATTAATCTCAGAAGTTTGTAGAAATTTGAAATACTTATAAATTCTTTGCAGAAAATGAATATATTTTGGGGAAAATTTTATGGTATTGTATGGCAATTTTGTTTACTATTATCAAAATTTCAGCACTGTTAGAGATTTTTTAAAGTTTGATACAAGATTGTACAATATTCTCAAATTTAAAAAAAAAATGAATAAATATTCAAAATTTTTGTATAAATTTGATGATGATAAAGTATGTATTTTATAAAGTATCAGCAAATGTCTTCTGTTTTACAATTTTTTTGTGAAATTCATAAAGTTTTTAAATGTTTTCCAATTGAGTTTTAAATTGTATTGAAATTTATTTTATTTTATTTTTAGATAGTAGGTATTTTATGAATGTCATAATTTTTCAATAAATTTTTGCCAATTTTCTAACAATTTCTGATATGCTGCAAAATATTTTATGAACATCCATAATTTAACAATAATTCATATAACATTGCAATATTTCATCCTTTACTTTGCAACCCCATTTTTCTGCCTTTCTCTACAATTCTCCATCTTTGTTGTTGATGTTCTCGTTCGTTCACCCCTGTGAACACCACCTTGGCTATGGCCAACTGAGTAAGGATAACGTGTGCAGTCCTTCGGCCTTAACTAGTTGGGGGTGCGGCTCCACGTAAAGAGGAACTAATAATTAATAATATATTTAGAATAATAATGTAATAGAATTAATAATTGCAAGGCGATAGGGTGAACTCAAGAAAAGTTAATTTTTATTACGAAAAATATCCCGTAACAATGTAAATTTATTTAACCAAGAATAAACAAAGAAAATGTAAGTAAACAAAACACACGTTTTTTTTGTATCACACTGTTTATTATAAACTGACTAGTTTCCATCACGTTCTGATCATTATCAAACTCAAAGTTACTTTTTAATAAACAGAGTGGTAGAAACAATGAAATCGTGTGTTTTATTTAATGTCATTGTGTATCACGTAGCGAAGTAGATGCCTCCAACATTAACCAAAGAGAGAAATACGAACTTTTACAAATTTGGAGAAGCAATACTGTTTAACATAATTTTTTTTAATTGAAATCCTAATACCTTTTTATGCCTTTAGCATTATTTCTTCTAAATCACACAAGTCCTTGATTTTTTTAAGCACTTTTTTTTAGCTAAATGGACCAATTATTTCATTATACCAAAATCCATTTTATGTAAGCAATGCGGTAAGTTTGATGAATTTTCACATATTTAGATATTTATATAATTGAAGGTATCTACAACATTTTAAACTTATATGATAATAAATTTCTTGCATGTTATGTTAGATATAAAGTTAAAACAAACGATTATAGAGAATCATTATTATTTTTTTTTAAATTTTGGTATAACAACTTTCTGCTTCAAAATTATTAAATAATTTAACTTTTAACAATGTTAGCCACCCTCAATATAAACACATGATCACTTGGTGTCCATAGTAAAAACTTCCATTATAAATTATCGTTCCCTAACGGGTGGTCGTTGTTCTCCTCGAGGGGCCCCATTGTCTTTTAGAAATTTTTAATTGCTCCTTTCGCGTTCATTTTTGCCCGCCCATTATCCCTGCTTCGCCCTTTCACGAGCCTGCCGGTCATATTTATTGTTCGGGCCGACAATTGTTTCTAAATTGCGCAACGAAAAAGATCAATAAGCGCTTCATTGGACGGATTGCGGCCGCGATAAAAACGGATATACAGACGTTTGAGGATAACACAAAGGCCGTAATTGACCTCATTATATTCCTGCAATGCAAAGTGGCGCGCCTTTCACAGGGCCATAATTATAATTGCGACGCAATGTTTCCTTTTAATAAATAAAGAGGCGAGCAATAAATAAATAATCGTTAATTAAATCGATTGATCCTCTTAAATTCGCAATCACATTGAAATTAAACAAAATGCTGGTAGAAAATGTGATTAACAGTTTAAATTTCTGATTTCCAAAACAAAATAATGTCATTCATTATGAAAATACTTGCCGTTATAAAATGTATGGGCAGAGATTTTTTTATTTTATTTTCCACATTCCGTTGAATTGAAACACTCCAGTGTAAAACCATAAAGACAACTATTGATGCGAACTATTTGTGCACAGTAATTGATGATATAAGCATTGCATTGAAAGATAATTTGATCGATGTTATTTGATCCTGCCTTGTTTGTGCCGGTTTAGCAGTCACGCCGAGCAATTGAACTTATCTGTCACCATCGCGACTCTTCTAGCCGATTGCAGATCACTTTTAATGCAAGTTTAACTTTAATCATCCTCGCAGCCCTTTAGAACATCTGGTACTGCCAAAGTACAATGGCAAGATGGGCGTTTTTGATCCCGGGCTGCATTATTCTAATGGGGGCTGTGCACACAACGTGCACCGTTCACTCAAATTACATATAACCCAGTCGTTGCGCCCCCGTTTGTGCCCCCCTCGTGACGCTCCGGAAAATCACACAAGTCCTTGCCTTTTTAAAGCTACCAGCTAAATGGACCAATTAATTCATTGCATGTGGATTCAAACATTCAACACCTATAAATTAAGTTTCTACATTGTAACAACATATTTTCGCATTTTTAACACGTAAAGAATAGATGAAACTTTACAAACAACAGGAATAGGACTGAACGAGTTTAAAGAAAATTAAGCTAAAAGAAAGCTAAAACAAAATATCCTCGCAACCCTAGCCTAAAAGAGGAAAGGAAAACAAAGATTTTTCAGCACATTAATACCAAATTTTATTAATGACGATTCCAAATTTTGTGAAATTTGTGAAAAGAATGGAGCAAATTTAACAAACAATTCAAAGAGTACAAAAATAACCTCGACACTCCTAGAGCAAAACGAAAAAGAAAATGAAATATTTCTCAGCACATTAATAGTAAACTTTATGAATTACGACTCCAAATTTCGCGAATAGAATGAAACAAAATTTACAAACTATAAAAAATATATTAAATATTAAATTAAAACTCCAATACATTTTGAGATTATTATTAAATATCAAGGCCATTTAAGTGATATACCATAAAACAATAAAATTGGCAGTGTAAAGTAAAAACGTTTTTTTAAATATTCTATGATCAGAAATGGTCGAAAAATGTGTAAAATTTTGTAAGACATTTTAACAATTTAGTATTTGCATTACATAATCCTAACCATGTTTTTAAAATTTTCAATGATATTTTTGTAAAACATTCCACTTTGAATTGATTGTAATGAAAATTTTGATAGCTAGATAATTTAAAATTTTAAATAAATTTAAAATATTTAAAAAAATCATAAAATTTTCATAAAATGTTTGAAATTTCTATTGAATTTGTAATTTTAATTCAATTGTCTACAAGACATCTGAAAAGACAGAAAACCTGACAAAACTTTATACAATATTCATAACATTTTCATGAAATCCCAAGAAATTTATATAAAATTTAAAAAAAAAACAATGAGATGCAGAATCTTCACACGATCTGTACGTATAATGTAACTTATAAATTTTATCTAAAAGTTTCATTTCCACAAATTTGGTACCTGCAATTTTGTGAAAATTTCTAGAATATATAATTGAAAATTCCGAAAGTTGGATATCAGGTGTATTGCTCATCAAAAAAACCCTAATTTAATACTAAAATTTTAGATAAATTTAAAATATTAAAAATATTTCATAAAATTTTCATAAAATGTATGAAAATTCTATTGAATTTGTAATTTTAATTCAATTGTCTACAAGACATCTGAAAAGACACAAAAACTGACAAAACTTTATGCAATATTCATAACATTTTTCCTAAAATCCCAAGAAATTTATATAAAATTTAAAAAAAAAAATCAATAAGATGCAGAATCTTCACACGATCTGTACGTGCAATGTAATTTATAAATATTTTCTAAAAGTTTCATTTCCACAAATTTGGTATCTACAATTTTGTGAAAATTTCTAGAATATATAATTGAAAATTCTGAAAGTTGGATAATCAGGTGTATTGCGCATCAAAAAAACCTTAATACTAATAATAATAATAATATATTTAGTAGTGTTGGATAATCTTACACAGGTCATTACAATATTATAATACATCATAATACATAATGCAAAAAAATTGAATGAGTACATTAAGAAATCACCCCAACTTATCCCAATTTAATTAGTAGTTGCTTTAAATTCAGTTTTAGGTAGTACATCATCAGGTAGTAAAAGCTGAGCAAAGAGAAAAGCAGAAAAACTTATAGAATATTGATAAAATTTCCATAAAATCCCATTGAATTTCTATGAAACAAAAACAAAATTGCCATGAAATTCCATCAAATTTCCACAAAATAGAATCACAATTCATCAATACCAAATGCCATCAAATACCAAATACTAGCAACTTTCCACAAAATATATATTTTCTGCAAAACTCTGATCGATTGACATACAACCGCCTACATAATTGGACGTAAAACATCCAAAAATGTATAAATTACGTTTACAAAATTGATACTGAAAAAAATATATCAAGTTTCACAAACTATTGAATCGTTATCCAGACTTCTAATAGATTTCCAAAAAATTGCATAACATCTATATTTCCTTTTTTTTAAATATTGTATAGTATAGTATTTATTGGTGTTAAGTAACAATACAGTTTTACACAAGTAAACATATTTCTGATAAATTATGAATGAATGGTCTTTCAATTCACACAAAAATACAGAAACATGTTAAAATTTCATCTAATTTGCATAAAATGAAATAAATTTCCACACAATTGAGAATCTCCACATAATATCCTACTAGAAAATATTTAAAAAATTGTACGAATTTCACAAAATTTTCTTAATATGTATGAAATTTGTATTAAATTTGGAATTTTAATTCAACCGTTTACAATACATCTGAAAAGACAGAATAACTGACAAAACTTTATGCAATATTAATATAATTTCAATAGAATCCCATGAGATTTATATCAAATAAAATAAAAACAATGAGATGCAGAATCATCACACGATCTGTACGTGTAATGTAATTTTTAAATATTTTCTAAAAGTTTTATTGAAAGTATTACATTTCCGCAAATTTGGTAACTGCAATTTTGTGAAAATTTCTCGACTATTTAATTGAAAATTCCGAAAGTTGGATAATCAGGTGTATTTCGTATCAAAAAACCTTTTAGATAAATGGTGCTTTTAGTGCTTTTATAAAAAAAGAACTGAAAAGCAGATAAACTTATAGAATATTGATAAAATTTGAATAAAATTTCTATGAAATACAGATAATCTATAAAATTCAGAATCTTCACAAGATCTATAGACACGTTTCATGTAATTTGTAGATATTATCTATAAGTTTAATAAAGTGTATAAAATTTAATAATTCATTTAGAAATTACAGACTTACGATTTTTACGATCAGAGCTTTGTCTATATCTGGACATTTCACCATTAAGACAAATTTTGACTTAGGAGTCATTTATAAAATTTCGTATAAATGTGCTAAAAATATTTTGTTTTTTTTCTTTACCCTTTTTCCCTAGGAATGTCGAGGTAATTTTCGTTCTCTCTTAGTCACATTTCTATAGTTTGCAAATTTTATGCCACTCTTTTCACAAACTTCAGAAAAGTTGGAATTGTTGTTCATAAAATTTGCTATTAATGTACTGAAAAATATTTTTTTTGGGTATTCTGGGTGTTTTAATCACATTATTATTGTTTTTGTAAAATTTGTTTCATTCCTTTCACAAATTTCACAAAATTTGGAGTCGTCATTCATAAAATTTGCTATTCATCTGCTGAGAAATCTTTCATTTTCTTTCTTCTTTTACTTTAGGAGCGTCGAGCTTATATTCGTACTCTTTTAATCATATTTCTATTGTTTTCGTACATTTGTTCCATTCTTTTTACAAATTTCACAAATTTTGGAAACGTTATTTATAAAATTTCATATAAATGTGCTAAGAATCTTTTGTTTTTGTTTTTACTCGTATACCCTAGGAGTGTCGATATTATTTTCGTACTCTTTCAGTGACATTTCTATGGTTTGTAAACTTTGTTCCATTCTTTTCACAAATTTCACAAAATTTAGAATCGTTATTTATAAAATCTATAAGTTATCAATATTATCTATAAGTTTAATAAAATGTATAAAATTTAATAATTCGTTTAGAAATTGCAGACTTACGATTTTTACGATCAGAGCTTTGGCTATATCTGGACATTTCACCATAAAGACAAATTTTGACTTAAGCAGCCCACGAAGGCTGCAATTAATATTTCAAATATTCCTTGATACTAATAGAGAATTTAACTCGCTTTCACAATAATCTAGTTTCAATATGATTCGTTCAGAGATTGTGGACTTATGATTTTTTTAAGACAGTACTGAAAGCTGAAAATTCAACAAAAAATGTTGACAAAATTTTATAATATTCAAAAACATTGTTAAAATTTTCTATTAAATGTATTATTATTAAATAATGTATTAAATAAAAATACATAAAAAATAATAAGTTCATTGTATGTATGTTGAATTACGGAGCTATTTGGGCTAATCATGGCCTGTACGTACCTTCTCCAAATAAATAAACAAAACTAAATTTAATAAAATAATGCATTATTATTATAAACACACTCGAGAAAATACCTTAAATATCAAATATTTCTAAAATATTGGCATAAAAAGGTATTAGGATTTCGATAAAAAAATTTCATGTTAAATGTAAAATAGTATTGCTTCTCTAAATTTGTAAAAGTTGTATATCGGGTGGTTTCTTCTGAACAAATAGTTGATAAGATTCCGACACTAAGATTAGGACCCAACGGAACAATTTGAAAGGGCGCCCTTCGAGGATCCAATTTAAAACATACAAATTGAATAATTAACATTTTTCGAGCGCCATTAGCATAATTAACGTCCAGCTGCCCCCCGTTTTAGGGGTGGTTTGTGCGTTCAGCGGACGGTCAAGGTGTAAAACAACGTAAATCATGGAATAATATTTAAGTCGTCATTATGTACGCCTCGAGCACCGCTTAAATTACCGGTTGCGTTGCGTTTTGTTTGTTTATCGGCGCCGGTTTTAATTAATTTGTTAATATTTACGTGGGGTAGGGCGCAAATGGTCCTACAACCGTTGAGTGGTACCGAATTGAATATTTAATTAGTGGTTAAATAGGTATTTGAATATTTATTTTACGATTTCATGTCATGCGCTTGAAAAATGAATTAATTTAATGGGTATTATGGTAATTTTTTCGATTTATGGACGTGGTCATGGTGGTAGTAAATTGTAATTTTTTGTTTATATCGACACCGAGAAGTACAGATAGCCATTTATGTAACATAAAATGTATGCTGCTACACATTAAGTATACTACAAGATATTAATCGATACAGCTTTTTCTAACATATATAATTTCTCTTATTTTAGGTTTGATTTAAATTTTAGATGTTCACTATTTATGTGATATAATCTCTAAAAAGTGCGAAAATTCGCCAAAATAAATTATTTGACCAAAATCAGGAAATGTCCCCAAAAAATATGTCGCAATTAATTTAAAGATTGTGCATAAAGTTATCCAAAATTGTCAAAAAAATTAAAACCATGCAAAAATTCATCCAATCCAACAAAAATTCATGACCAAAAAAATTGTTTAAACAAATATTATTTATATATTTATTGCGCAATCCGTTATTACCTTATCAGTTATTTATTACCTTAGTTCTACTTGTGTTTTATGTTACAGAGCTTCATACACATTTACACTTTTAGATCAACACGGAATAAATGAGCCGTTGATTTTGAATGTGTGGCACTCCATTATATTTTTTTAATTCAGGTAAGTCCAAAAATACACAATGAATGTTGCCACTTGTATATTTCTGGACTTCTCAAAATCAGCGGCTCAAATATTGCATTCGATTCGAAATCAATTGCAGATTACATCTTAGATAGACAACAATTCCATTCTCATATTTTCACCCGTGTATTATTCATGATTATTCATGACCCCCGATGACGGGGGTTCTTGCCGGTTGCATTTCATCCCCAATCCTTTCAGATTTTAATATATTATTTAGTATAATATGCGGCGTTTCCATCAGTTATCGGATGATAGGGAAGGGCTCCCTTCGTTTGCTCGCATCATCATTCAGATCAAAACGTATTTGATCGAAATGCTCCTTCAATCGGCCACCTTTCATTGCTTCGCTTTCAATTCCCCCCGCACCCCATCCACGGCCGCCCACCCATCCAATATTATCGAATATTCGACGAAATTGCACAATCGCCCGATTGAAACTGTTATTATCGATTCACAATGGACTTGCGAGGACTTGAGGGGAAAGTAGCTGCAATTGGAAACTTGGTATTCGTAAATATGTAAATATTATTATGCTATACTATTTTAAAGATATTTATATCTATACCATAATAATAATAACAATTATACTAATAATAATAATGTAACGTCATATTTTTGGCAAGCATCGTAAGTGACATTATTTTAGACATTAAATTTTATTTCGTTACCGTAAGCAGATCTTAACGTATAGTCCATGCCAGATAAGATGCCACTATTCACATAAAACCAAAATCCCCCTACTGGTGGAATTGGACCAATGAGAATTCATCCAAAAAAAGGAGGTGCTGTTTTGAGCCATAAAGCCATAAAACATAAATTTATTCCTTTGACCCCTTAGAAATGAAGTGCTTTGGAATAAGTAACATTACTCAGGGATTACTCATTACTCAGGGACTTTAAGCTCACTATAGTTCCTTAATAAACTAGGGTACTCCAAGTGATGCATTCGCATTTCAGTTGATAAGTACGACAGGACAGAGGAGGGACTTCGGTTTATGTGAAATGTGACATCTTATCTGGCATGGACTGCCGAAGTATTGTACATTCAAAATATATTTTTACCCCTAAACTTCATTATTTCTAAGGCACAAGTATAGCAGTTTAACATTATACCGCTAAAAACTAATTGAAATGCCATTATGTGGAATTTGTTACTTACGATGTGCTGCCAAAAAGTGTCAATATAAAGATTTGATAAAATTGTGTGAAATGTATGTACAGTGAAATGTTGCAATTTAAAATAAAAATTTCTCTTTATCTACCTACTGTAATTAACAATAAAATATGATTGTTTCTATGAAATTGTAATTTCATGAACGTATTGTGATTTGAAATAAAACGTTGTAAGTTATAGTATAAATTTCGCGACTTCCAACGAACTTGTTTCAATTAATAATGAAACATTTGCAAATGGACACAAGTGCCAATATAATTTTGTTGTGCAAAATGAAAATTTCGTAATTTTTACCGTTTTTATTTTAATTTACATGTAGTGTTTCAATTTTCATCGAAATTTTCCCAAATAATATAAAAAATTTGTTCTTGCCAATTAATATTCTAAACATCGAAAATTTCCAATGAAATTTTGTTGTTTACGATGCAAATAAAGCAATTTTTACTGAAATGTTTAGACTTACTTATTTAAATGTTCCAATTTTCACGGATAATTTTGCAACTTAGTAAGAAAATGTTGTTCTTTCGAATAAACTATAAAACTATTGTGAAACGTCGAAAATTTTCAATAAAATGTTGTTGTGTACAATGAAAGTTCGTAATTTATACCGTTTTTTTTTAAATTTACATGTAGTGTTTCAATTTTCATCGAAATTTTCCCATTGCAATTTGAAATAAAATGTAAGTTATAGTATAAATATTGCGATTTCCAGAGAATTTGTTTCAATTAATATTGAAACATTTGTAAATGGACACAAGTGCCAATATAATTATAATGTGCAAAATGAAAATTTCATAATTTTTACCGTTTTTGTTTTAAATTTACATGTAGTTTTTCAATTTTCATCGAAATATTCCCAAATAATAAAGAAAATTTTGTTCTTAGCAATTAATGTTGTAATATGTAGAAAATTTCCAATGAAATTTTGTTGTTTACGATGCAAATCAAGCAATTTATACTGAAATGTTTAGACTTACTTATTTAAAATGTTAAAATTTTCACAGATAATTTTGCAACTTGGTAAGAAAATTTCGTTATTTCGAATTAACTATAAAACTAGTGTGAAATGTCGAAAATTTTCAATAAAATGTTGTTGTGTCCAATGAAAGTTTCGTAATTTATATTTTGATTATTAATTTTTATTCACAGTCCAAATTTTACAATTTTCATCTAAAATTTCCCAGGTTCAAAAGAAAATTTCGTTTTTCCAGTTAGTAATATTTTTAGAAGATAATGTTTTATTTCTTTATAAATTTTTTTGTGCAATTCTTTATATGTTTTACCGCAATATGCACCAAAACAAAATTCTGATAATTTCCAAATATTTAATAAATTTGTTTAAAAATATATCAATAATATCCATTACATTTTTTTTGTTTATGCATATAAAACCAGATATAGTAATAAAATATTAATGTAATTTCTCATTAAATATAAACACATTTACTTAACTATTTATAAAATAATAATGTTCCAGAAAATTTCGTCATACAGCCGCAGTAAATAATAAATAATAGTTTTGCAACAGTATTCCAAAAAGTCACAAAATGTCCCTGTAGTATAAAAATTCAAACGAAATTCTTCATAATAATTCGACAGGTCAACATAATATGTATGTATAAGGAAAATTCTAAGAACAATAAAAATTTGAAAGGCATTTTACAAAAAATCCACAAGCATGTTAAACAAAAAAAAATTGAGTACTATTAAAATGAAACGAAATTTCAGAATGATCCACAAGATTCTTTTACAAAAAAAAAACAATTGAAAACTACCAAAACGAAACAATATTTCAGAACGTTTCGAGACAGTTCAACAAAATTTAACTAAAATTCCAAGAAATATAAAAATTGAAACAAAATTTCATAAAAACTCCACAAGGTTTTACCAAGAACTAACAAAAAATCCTCGAGCTATAAAAATTTAACAAATTTCATAAACCTAGATTTCAAGATTTCATGTGTAAAAACCTATAAAACCTATAAAAGAAATAACGAAATATTTAAATAATATTTTATTTCTACAGGTCTGCAAAACAGTTTTTCAAAATTCAAAATTTTACTAAAATTCCAACTAGTATAAGAATACATACACAATTCGTTGAAATTTCAAAACACTTTAGCAAAATTAATCAAAATTCTAAGAAGTTGTATACTTCCTGGAATTACTATTATTAATTTATTATCATTAAATAGTCAACTTGAACGAAATTTCACAAGATTTATAAAACAGTTCAACAGAATTTCATTAAAATTCCGAAAAATTGTACACGAAACGAAATTTCTGAAGATTTCGAGACAATTTCGAAACCAAATTTTACATTTCTACAGGTCTGCAAAACATTTCTTCAAAATTCAAAATTTAACCACAATTCCAAAAAGTATAAAAATAAATGAAATTTCATAAAATTTCCACAAGATTTTAATACTGTTTAATGAAACATAACATTTGAAAACAATAAAAATAAACTGAAATTTCTGACGATTTCGAGACGATTTAACCAAAACTCCAACAAGAATAATTTAAACAAAATTTCATAAAAAATCTGCAGTATTTCATGTATTAACTTTAAGTTAAACCTTGCAGATTTTCAGACTGAAATCAAAATTATGGAACATAAGTAACACTTATATGTTTGAAAGTTTTTACGAAGTTTTATCTGTGAAGTTTATGTGAAAAAAAACCATAACAATCGTTTCATTCCAAAGTTATTGAATTTTAAGTTCCAACTTTATATAGTTTCTATGTGAAAACTGAAATCAAAATTATGAAACATAAGTAACAACTTATATATTTGAAAGTTTTTACGAAGTTTTATCTGTGAAGTTTATGTGAAAAAAAAAACATAACAATCGTTTTATTCCAAAGTTATTGAATTTTAAGTTCCAACTTTATATAGTTTCTATGTGAAAACTGAAATCTAAATTATGAAACATAAGTAACAACTTATATATTTGAAAGTTTTTATGAAGTTTTATCTGTGAAGTTTATGTGAAAAAAAACATAACAATCGTTTTATTCCAAAGTTCTTGAATTTTAAGTTCCAACTTTATATAGTTTCTATGTGAAAACTGAAATCAAAATTATGAAACATAAGTAACAACTTATATATTTGAAAGTTTTTACGAAGTTTTATCTGTGAAGTTTATGTGAAAAAAAAACATAACAATCGTTTTATTCCAAAGTCATTGAATTTTAAGTTCCAACTTTATACAGTTTATACGTGAAAACTCAAATAAACATTATGGAACATAACAAGTAACAGATCATATTAATATTAAGGTTTTATTCATAAATTACCAGTTATGTACTTAAGGTTGTTAAATTATTATTTGGTACTTACCGGGAAAACATTATTTTTATTTTATTTTATTATTTATTTATTTTATTTCGAGTGACTAGTTTCGATATAAAAAAAAAACATCATCAAAGGCATGATATGTATTTTATTATGTATTATTCTAATCTTATTTTTATGATAAATAATTGTTATTAATTTGAATTTTTAATTCGAAAGTTATAATATATTTTGTAGAATTTTTATGAAAAGTTGTTTTAAAAAATATTTTAGTCCATAAAATATTTCTTAATTTTTAAGTCTCTTGAAATGTTATAGAATATTAATGAAATTTTGTTTGCATATTTTGTTTAAAATCTTTTATTGGTACGATCTTCCAACTTAAGTCAGATTAATTTGATTAGAATTAATATGAGAAAATGTTTAAATTGCTCCATCACATCAGTTTTATTTGAGAAGTTTAAGTTAAAAAAACAATCATAAGAAGCGTTTAATTTCAAAGCCATTACATTTTATATTTCATCTTTCAACAGTTTCTATGTGAAAACTGAAAAAAAAAGGAACGGTATATAACAAGTAACAAACTATATATTTAAAAGTTTTTACGAAGTTTTATTTATGAAGTTTAAGCGAAAAATAAAACATAACAAGCGTTTAATTCCAAAGCCATTGAATTTTAAATTTTAAGTTCCCTCATTCCACAGTTTCTATGCGGAAACTGAAATAAAAATTATGGAACATAACAAGTAACAATTTATATATATGAAAGTTTTTGCGGAGTTTCATTTATGAACTTTAAGCGAAAAAAAATAAGCCATTAAGTTTTAAGTTCCATCTTTCTACAGTTTCTATGTGGAAACTGCAGTAAAAATAATGGAACATAACAAGTAACAATTTATATATTTAAAAGTTTTTATAAAGTTTTATTTGTGAAGTTTAATCGAAAAAAAAACATAACAAATGCGTTTAATTTGACAACCATTGAATTTTGAGTTTCATAAAAAATGTAACAGTGGGAATATTGATTTTATTGTGAATGATATTTAATCAAGCCACAAATGCACGAAATTTGAGGCAGTGAAAAGTCAGATTTTTGCAATATTTTAGGCAATGCTAAGGTTAAATAAGGGTCAAATAATTTGAAAACAGAATGTATTTGCCCTTAAAAATATTGTTGCAAGACCTGCCTAGATGATCTCCTGTATACTTTTGTGTTGGAGCTTCCAACACAGTAGTATGCCTAATTAGCCTTCTAACTTAGAAGACTAATTAGTTGAGAGACCTGTAAAGTCAGAGTTCCGCATTATTCATTATAATTTGCCAGGATAATATGGATATTATAGGTATAAAAACTAAAAGATATAAAAAAATTACAAAACGATTTATAAAAATGTTTTGCATCAGACGATGAGTATGTTCGCAAATAATTATGGAACATAATAAGTTTACAAGTAACAATTTATATATATGTAAGATTTTACGAAGTTTCATTTGTGAAATTTAAGTAAAAAAAAATAACATAACAAGCGTATATTTCTAAGGCCATTGAATTTTGAGTTCCATAAAAATTGTAGCAGTGGAATATCGATTTTATTGTGAAAGGTATTTAATCGAGCCACATCATCTACGAAATTTGAAGCAATGTAAAGTTAGATTTTCGCATGATTTTAGTCAATAGTAAGTTAAGGGTAAAATAATTTGCCAGAAAAAATATGTATATTAAAGGTATAGTATCCATAGTACCAATGTATATATTTGGAAGTTTTATTTGTGAAGTTTAGTCGAAAAAAACGAATACATAACAAGCGTTTAATTTGACAGCCATTGAATTTTGAGTTCCATAAAAAATGTAACAGTGGGAATAACGATTATATTGTGAATGGTATTTAATCAAGCGACAAATTTAGGAAATTTAAGGCAATAAAACGTCAGATTTTCGCATTCTTTTAGGCAATGTAAAGGTCAAACAAAGATAACAAAATTTACAAGGCAAATGTGTTTGACCATAAAAATATTGTTGCAAAACCTGCCTAGATGATCTCCTGCATACTTCAGTGTTGAAATTTTCAACACAGAAGTATGTCTTTATCAGTATGCCTAATTAGAAATGATAAAAATGTAACAATATATCTATGGGAATATCAATTTTATTGTCAACAGTAATCAAGCCACAAATGTACGAAATTTGAGGTAATAAAAAGATTTTTGCATTATTTTAGGCAATGCTAAGGTTAAATAACGGTCAAATAATTTGAAAACAGAGTATGTTTGCCCATAAAAATATTGTTGCAAGACCTGCCTAAATGATGTACTGCATACTTCTGTGTTGGAACTTCTAACACAGAAGTATGCCTTTGTTAGTTAGCCTAATTAGCCTTCCAACTCGGAAGTTTAATTAGTTGAGAGACCTGTAAGTCTCTGCATTATTTTATGCAATGGTAAGGTGAAATAAGAGAAAAAAAATTCAAGGAAAATGTGTCAGACCATAGAAATATTGTTGCAAAACCTGCCTAGATCATCTACTGCATACTTCTGTTTTGGAACTTCGAACACGGAAGTATGCCTTTATCAGTATGCCTAATTAACCTTCCAACTTGAAGACTAATTAGTTGAGAGACCTGTAAAGTCAGATTTCAGCATTATTTTAGGCAGTGGTGAGGTAAAATAAGGTTATAATAATTTGCAAGTAAAATGTGTCTGACCATATAAATATTGTTGCAAGACCTGCCTAGATCATCTACTGCATACTTCTGTGTTGGAACTTCGAACACGGAAGTATGCCTTTATCAGTATGCCTAATTAACCTTCCAACTTTGAAGACTAATTAGTTGAGAGACCTGTAAAGTCAGCATTATTTTAGGCAGTGGTAAGGTAAAATAAGGTTATAATAATTTGCAAGTAAAATGTGTCTGACCATAAAAATATTGTTGCAAAACCTGCCAGAATGATCTACTGCATACGTCTCTGTCAAAACTTCCAACACAGAAATACGCCTCTATTAGTATGCCTAATTAGCCTTCTAACTTAGAAGACAAATTAGTTGAGAGATCTGTGTCAGATTTCCGCATTATTTTAGGCAATGGTATGTAAAAGAAGAATAAAATAATTTGCAAGGAAAATGTGTCTGACCATAAAAATATTGCTGCAAAACTGCCTCAATGATCTCCTGCGTACTTTTGTGTTGAAGTACGCCTTTATCAGTATGCCTAATTAGCCTTCCAACTTAGAAGACTAATTAGTTGAGAGACCTGTAAAGTCAGATTTCAGCATTATTTTAGGCAATGGTAAGGTAAAATAAAAGTTAAATAATTTGCAACGAAAATGTGTCTGACGATAAAAATATTGTTGCAAAACCTGCCAAAATGATCTCCTGCATACTTTTATGTTGGAACTTCCAACACAGAAGAATGCCTTCATCAGTATGCCTAATTAGCTTTCCAACTTAGAAGACTAATTAGTTGAGAGACCTGTAAAGTCAGATTTCTGCATTAATTTAGGCAATGGTATGTAAAAGAAGAGTAAAATAATTTGCAAGGAAAATGTGTCTGACCATAAAAATATTGTTGCAAGACTGCCTAAATGATCTCCTGCGCATTTATGTGTTGAAACTTCTAACACAGAAGTACTCCTTTATCAGTATGCCTAATAAGCCTTCCACCTTAGAAGACAAATTAGGTGAAAGACCTGTCAGATTTCAGCATTATTTTAGGCAGTGGTAAGATAAAATAAGAGTAAAATAATTTGCAAGGAAAATATGTCTGACCATAAAAATATTGTTGCCATACCTGCCTAAATCATCTACTGCATACTTTTGTGTTAGAACTTCCAACATAGAAGAATGCCTTAGCTACTATGCCTAATTAGCCTTCCAACTTTGGAGGCTAATCAGTTAAGAGACCTGTAAACTCATATTTCCGCATTATTTCAAGCAATGGAAAATATGTCTGACCATAAAAATATTGATGCCAGACCTGCCTAGATGATCTACTGCATACTTCTGTGTTGGAACTTCCAACACAGAAGTATGCCTTTGTTACTATGCCTAATTAGCCTTCCAACTTAGAAGGCTAATTAGTTGAGAGATCTGTAAAGTCAAATTTCCGCATTATTTTAGGCAATGGTAGGAAAAAATATGGGAAAAACAGTTTGCCAGGAAAATATGGATATCATAGGTATAATATCGAGGTATAATATCCATAGGTATAATAAATTTACAAACCGATTTATAAAAATGTTTTGCATCAGACGATGAGTATGTTCCTAAAAAATTATGGAACATAATAAGTTAACAAGTAATAGTTTATATATTTGTAAGTTTTTAAATTATTATTCTTATTATTCTTAGATATTAAGAAATTTTATTGGTGAAGTTTAACTAAAAAAAAAAATACCATAACTAGCATTTATTTCTAAAGCCATGGAATTTTGAGATCCATAAAAATTGTAGCAGTGAGAATATCGATTTTATTGTAAATGGTATTTAATCAGGCCAGTAATGTACCAAATTTGAGGCAATGAAAAGTTAGATTTTCGTACTATTTTAGGCAATAACAGGTTAAATAAGAGTAAAATAATTTGCAAGGAAGATGTGTCAGATCAAACAAATATTGTTCTAATTGATCATCTCCTGCATACTTCTGTAATGGAGCTTCCAACACAGACATATTATAGGTATAATATCCAGGTATAATATCCATAAAGGGTATAATAAATTCACAAAACGATTTATAAAAATGTTTTGTATCAGACGATGAGTATGTTCCCCAATAATTATGGAACATAATTATTGAACATAATTATGGAACATAATAAGTTAACAAGTGACAATTTATATATTTGTAAGTTTTTACGAAGTTTTATTTGTGCGGTTTAAATAAAAAAATAACATAACAAGCGTTTATTTCTAAAGCCATTGAATTTTGAGTTCCATAAAAATTGTAGCAGTGGGAATATCGATTTTATTCTGAATGGTATTTAATCGAGCCACATCATCTACGAAATTTGAGGCAATGAAGTCAGATTTTCGCATTATTTTAGGCAATAACAGGTTAAATAAGAGTCAAATAATTTGCAAGGAAGATGTGTCTGAGCATAAAAATATTGTTGCAATAGATCATCCCCTGCATACTTCTGTAATGGATCTTCCAACACAGACATATTATAGGTATAATATCAATAAACGGTATAATAAATTCACGAAACGATTTATAAAAATGTGTTGCATCAGACGATAAGTGTTCCCAAAACTATATTGTTGAGTCAGATTTTACGTTATTTTAGGTAAAGGTAAGGTGTACGCAAATATATTTTGCAAGAAAAAAAGGATACTATATGACCAAATTCACACGATTATTTATAAAGAAGTTTTGCATCACTCGTCGAGGATGTGTCTTAAAAAAATATTGTCTGCTTGGGCGAGCTGTATTGGAAGACTAATCAGTTGAGATATCTCAGTTACAATTATTAATGTAATTTAATCATCCCTCTTCAATGTATATAGTTATAACGGTAGCTACAACAACAAATGTGGTAGAATGTACTTAGTTTTTGAATATGAATATTTAAACTTACCTTGTTATACAGATAACTATGGAGCTGGGAGCCCCGCCTGTAAGTTATTTGAAAAGGATGCCCGCTGGGAATGGTGGCAATTAGCCTTGTCCTTAATTAAGCGGAATACCAAAAACGATAGAGCTCACGATAAAGACTGATTATGCGCGCCAATCTAATCCATTACCTCTAAAATAGATTACACGAAATTGCGGATTTATTATTGCAGCTTTTTTTTTCTAATCCATTTATTCACTGTAACAACGATGGCTACACAATTAATATGTATAATATCATAATTTTGGTATAATAGGTAACTGTGGTAGCTGCTTACAAATTCTCAATATATACAATTAGCTACATAGTCAAATAAATAAATACAATGATGTATGTACAAAGCTAGCTATATATCTAAATATTTTTGCACATCCTTTTGCTTAAACGTCTAAACGAACAGCGGACAAAGCGTGTTGGTTTTCAGAAGAGGCGGTTTGAAATGAAGCTCTTAGGCGTTCGGCAATTTAAAATTAATTTGTACTTAGTACGTTTAGTGCCGCTTTTGAAAACCAATGTATGCGTCGCGATGTCCTGTGACTTAGATTTAGCTTACAGAAAATGTCGGGCAATTTTAACGTGTGAGTCAATGATGGTCATTGAGGGGTTGAAATTGCTTCGGTTTTCTGCAGTGCACGTCTAGTTTCAGACCAGCCCCGACATAGGTGGTCTACTGACGGGGCTCGAGGGTAAACTGTGCACGGCTGCGGCGACGCTGGCCTGGTGGTGGTAGTACAGTGAACTGGGGTATCCCCCGGGGGAGGTGACCACTGAGCCGCCGGCTGAGGTGACGTTGTCCCTCGACTCCAGGGGATGGTGCAGGCTGAGGCCGTGGTTCTGGTCGAAGGGGTGCCTGTTGGCGGACTCGTGGTACAGTATGGGCACCCTCACCAGCCTCTGCGCCGCGTGCGCCATGTTCGCCGCCTCCAGCTCGGCGGCCAGCTGCCTCTTCCACTTGTTCCTCCTGTTCTGGAACCAGATCTTCACCTGCGTCTCCGTCAGGTGCAGGCTGGCCGCCAGGCCGGCCCTCTCCGAGCTCGAGAGGTAGCGCTTCATGTCGAACGTCGACTCCAGCTGGAACACCTGGGAGCGCGAGAAGACCGTGCGCGTCTTCTTCTTGCGCTTGTTGGCCAGCGAGCTGCCTGGACTGAGGCTCGAACCCTGGGCCTTCTTGTCCTTATCCGTGTCGTAGTCGCTTTCGTCCTCGTCGATCTCCTCGTCTATCACCATGTTGTCCGACTCGCGGTACGGACTTTTCGACCGCGCTATCGACAGGTAGTTCTGGTCCAGGAAGGCCGGATGTGAGGAAGAGATGCCGGGGTGGTGAGGGCTGCTGGTCGGCGAGCGGTGGGGCTCCGACGGCGAAGAGGCGCGCGGGCTTCTGGGACCTTCGGAGGACTGGAGGTTCGACTGGTACTCTCTGGGGGATATCGGCGGCGATTGGTCATCGTTCGTAGAACCACCTGAAACAAATTGAAAATCAAAATTAAATCTGCTCCTAAGTTTCATCTAACTTCGTTCAGCTAATGCACACTCAAGTATTATACACAAAAGAATAGAATACGAAATAGAAAACTGAAAAGCCTGGTTGGAAGAATCCTCACAGTAGAACTAAAGACCACTAAGGCTATAAGAATAACTTTACATGGTCCAAATGAAGATGTACAAGAATCAACAAAGAAAGATTTTGGGAAGAACTAACACTAGAAAAGAAATGGCTAAAGGAGTAATCTATATAGTGGAAGACTACAATAGCAGAGGGGGACAAAGATATATAATAGAGTAATAGATAGTCAAGAAGAGGTAAACAGAAACGGCAATGGAGAAAGGCTACTCGATTTATGTGTAACATAAAAAAACATGATTACAACGAACACCTTCTTTAAACATAAGGAGATACATAAATACACAAGGGAGGTAAAGAGCAGAAATGAAAGATCAATCATTGATTAAAAATAGAAAATCAATAACAGATACCAAAGTGAGAAGAGGGCCTGAAATTGGGAGTGACCACTACCTGGTCATAGCAACAATTAAGCACGTGCAGAAGATGAAGGAAAAGTAACTAAAACAAACCTAGAAGACAACATACAGTATGAACAGATAAAACCATATAAACTAAAAAACGAAGGAATAAGCAAGGAATGCGAAGAAATAATCAAGGAATAAATAGAAGAAAAAAAGAACGAAAACTCCAAAACAGCAGCATGGAAGAAATGTGGGAAATACTTAAACATATCATACTACGAACAACAAGAACAATATGTCTCGTGAGCAAAAAGAGGAATGTGGAAAAGAAACAAAACTAAACCACTAAAATAAATCTAGAAGACAACATACAGTATGAACACAGATAAAAACAAGTAAACTAAGAAACGAAGGAATAAGCAAGGAATGCGAAGAAATGATCAAGGAACAAATAGATAAAAGATAACGAAAACGCCAAAGCAGCAGCACGGAAGAAATGTGGACATACTTACTACGAACAACAAAAACAATATGTGCCGTGAGCCAAAAGAGGAATTTGGAAAAGAAACAAAACTAAATAACGAGAACAAATCCAAAAGACAACATACAGTATGAACAAATAAAAGCATATAAACTAAGAAACCAAGGAATAAGCAAGGAATATGAAGAAATTATCAAGGCTCAAATAGAAAGAAAAAAAAACGAAAACTCCAAAACAGCAGTACGGAAGAAATGTGGGACATTCTCAAATGTATCATACTACGAACAACAAGAACAATATGTGGCATGAGCAAAAGGAGGAATGTGGAAAAGAAACAAAACTAAACAACTAAAACAAATCCAGAAGACAACATACAGTATGTACACATAAAAGCATATAAACTAAGAAACGAAGGAATAAGCAAGGAATGCGAAGAAATTATCAAGGAACAAACAGAAAAAAAAGAACGAAAACTTCAAAACAGCAGCACGGAAGAAAAGTGCAACATACTTAAACATATCATACTACGAACAACAAGAACAATATGTGTCGTGAGCAAAGAAACAAACAGCATGGTGGACGAGAGAAATGGGAGACGCAACAAAAATGCAGAAAAAAGCCTGGCCCCGTCACACACACCCAAAAAAGCAAATGTATATAAGGTGGCTGGTGGAATACAATACAATACAATATTTGTTGTGAAACTTATCCATTTCCATTTTAAATTAAAATTTTCAGTATTTTCCATACTAGTACAATAAGAAATGTACAATTTTGTCTTCAGGAAGTTTTTCCTACCTAAATAAGTAAAGTATTAAAACCTTAATATTAAAATGCAATTTGTATGTTGTAGAAGAAAATAGCGATTTGGAACATATCCATTTCCACTAATTTAATTTTTATTAGTATTTTCTATACTAGTACTTACAATATAAAATAAAAAATGTATAATTTTGTCTTCGGGAAGTTTTTTATACTTAAATAAGAATAGTGCTAAAACTTTAAAATTGAAATACTAATTATGTGCTTTAGAAAATAATGCAAGTTTTCTATTTTATGATTATTTATTATCCGTGATCATTTCCTTATGGAAAAATTATGTTTAAATTTTGAGAAACAAAAAATGCAAATTTACGAATTACAAATGTTTTATAGAAAAATATAATACTTATATTGAAAATTTAATAATTGATGACAAATTATCTGAATTTTGTGGACAACTGTAAAAACTTCCAAGAAAATAGTAAAAACTCTACGGAAACGAGAATTTATACAATTATGCGTGTACATGATACAATCTCGATGAAATTATTACCATTTTTCCCGAATTCTGTAATTTTCTATGAACTTGTACAACTTTCTATAAAAACACATTACAATTTGTATCAATTTACTTTAAAATTCATATAAGTTTAGTGACATATAAGATGCGATATTTTCACAATTGTCCATGAAATTTATCGTTTCGATAAAATGTTTACAAGTTGCCACAAAATTTGCAATTTTCCATAATGTGTACAATGATACATTTTCCCATATATTAGGCAATTAGAGATTTCTTAGGCAATCCTAGAAATTTGTGCAAGTTTCTATAAAAACACATTACAATTTGTATCAATTTACTTTAAAATTCATATAAGTTTATGTGGAATTTTCACAATTGTCCATGAAATTTATCTAAGTTTCGATCAAATGTTTACAAGTTGCCATAAAATTTGCAATTTTCCATAATGTGTACAATGATACATTTTCCCATATATAAGGCAATTAGAGATTTCTTAGGCAATCCTAGAACTTTGTGCAAGTTTCCATATTTTTTTTAATAAAATTTCGGCAATTTTCCAAAAATTTCCGTATTTTGTATTTTTAAAGTAAGTACAGTTGACTCAGAAAATAAGTAGGACAATTCTTAGAGCGACTTTTTACTAAAATCTAGTGGGAAAATCAGGCTTATTTCCTACTTTTTTTATGCGTCAACTGTACATAAAAATGGAGATTTTCGGAAATTAAATAAATACATAAATTTTGTTGCAATTTGTGTAGTATTGTTTTCCACAAAATTTAGACAAATTTTATATATTCCATGAAATTTATATTCGTTTCACTGAAGATTTATTCCAATTTTCTGATTTTTTTTTCATATTTCCATGTAATTGTGACAATTTTCCACCAATTAGGAAATTTTTCATGAAATTATACAATTTTACATAAAATTTGAAAGAAGTTCAAATAAAATGAAGTTATTATATTGAAATATTGAAATTTATTTTCTTACATAAAATATATATTTGAAACCAAAATCATGTTCCATTGGCGAGCCAAAGTTAAAATTAAAGTTTTTTGCGAGTTACCATGAAATATATTAACTTGGTTTATAAAATTTCTGCATTTTTTCACATAAGTTTTGTTTTCAAATTCCAATTTTTCAAAAATGGTTGTATTTTGTATTTATAAAGTTTTTTGCCAATTATGAAAATTACCATGATAAAATTTTACATAAAATTTGATCAAATTTCCAATAAAATTTATAGAAGTTTCCATATCATTTTCAATAAATAAATTTAAACTTGTCAGCTTACCATAGTCTCGCCAGGAAATTTTGAAATTTATTGTTTTGAATTAAACCAATATTAAAATCAAAATTATATTCCTTTGGGGAGCCAAAAGTTAAAATTAAAGTTTGTGCAAGTTACAGTGAAATGGATTAATTTTTTTGTAAAATTTCTGCAATTTTCCATTAAAAAATTGTATTTTCATCTATGTAGTTTTGTTTGCCTCAAAATTGGTGTAACTTTCCATGAGATTTGTACTCGTTTCAATGGAGTTTTAGTAATCTTTCAAGAAAATGATACGGGTATCCACAAAATTGTGACAATTTTCAACGAATTTCTCATGAATTATACAATTTTCCATAAAATTTGTACCAATTTACATTGAAAGTTTTACAAGTTTACATGGCATGTTTTAAAAGTTTCTCAACTTGCCATAGTCTCGTGTAGAAATTGTGAAATTTCGTGCATAAAACCAAAATTAAAAACCAACATCACGTTCATTTGACGTGCCAAAAGTTTAAATTAAAATGTGTGTAACTTTCCATGAAATGGCAAATGGCAAATTTGGGAAAATTTGGACAAAAGACAAATATAGAAGTTTACATGGAATTTTCAATTTAAAAAAATACAACTTGCCATAGTCTCGTGTGGAAGTTGTGAAATTCATGTTCCTACATAAAACCAAAATTTAAAACCAAAATTACATTTCCTCGACGAACCAAAAGTTAAAATTAAAAGTTGTGTAAGTTTGCAAGAAATATAATCAATTTTCTTGTAAAATTTCTGCAACTTTTCACAAAATTTCTACAGTTTCATTGCAATATATGTAGTTTTGTTTTCCTTGGAATTTACGGAATTTTTCCATGTAATTTGTACTCGTTTTACAAGTATTGTACAAGTATTGTACTCGTTTTTTTATTTGACAATTTTACAAAAAAAATATACAGGTTTTCCAAATTTTGTTTAAAGTTCAAACGAAATTTTTACCAACATTACATGGCATTTTTAATGAAGATTTTCATAGGTCCCGTGTGGAAATTTTGAAATTTATTTCCCTTGACGAGCCAAAAGTTAAAATTGCATTTTTTTAGTCTTTATAAAAAATAAATAGTAAAAGAGTGAAGATACAATTTTTATGTTGGGTTCTTTTAAGGAACATGAGATTTTTCATCATCCTGCATCAAGAATTTTCTGAAATTCGAAACGTAAAATTTCAGGAAATCCTTGATGCTGGATGATCAAGACAACAAAAAACTTCATCTGAGATTAAAATCATGCAATACGTTTGTTGTATTATTATAAAATTATGCAGGTTTTTCCAGAACTGTTTTATATTTTTAGTTTGAATGCAATTTTTACCTATTTACATTGAAATTTATAGAACTTTATATGGCATTTTCAATGAAGATTTTCTTAGGTTTCGTGCGGAAATTTTGAAATATAATTTCATACATATAACTTAAATTGAAAAACAAAAGTACGTGTCTTTGACGAGCCAAAACTAAAAAATGTTTATTTAGTCTCACATGAAGATTTTTTTCCAAATTGAAAGAAATAAAATAGTAAAAGTTTCGATCTCTATTTTGGATTCTTCAAAAAGCATGAGATTTCTCATTATCCGGCATCAAGAATTTTCTGAAATTGCAAACGTAAACTTTCAGGAAATTCTTGATGCCGAATGATCTTCATGTGAGACTAAAAACATGCAATTTTAACTTTTTTTTGTTTTTATTTATCATTACATACCTAACTAAAGGTAATCTACAACAAAAGTATTGTAGATTACCTTTAGTTAGATATCTAATGAACAACCAGAAAAAAATAATTTAAATAGCTTAAAAAAAAGTTGAAAATTATATGAAAATTTGTGTTATATGAATACAAATATCAAAATTATGATTCAATTTTAACTTTGGATGGACTCTTCTAGGAAGTAAGATATTCCTTTTCATTTCTTAATTTTGATGTTTGTTGAAGATTATGTAAGGCTATAAATTTATTTTGAGTCGATAGCTACGCATTTTTTTCACTTTGTTAAGAATTCTAACTTCATTGTCAGTTCTAAAAAAATATAATTTCTGCATTAGAATTGCATCTCTCATCAAGATTTTAGTTATGTGCAAATTAATATTAAAATTCTTTTTCAATTAAAAGTTGCAATTTTGAAATTTGTTTTCCTACACAAAGTCATGTTTTTAGAATTGCATGGTTTCAATCTCTCATCAAATTTTTAGTTATATGAATATAAATATCAAACATATCAAAACCTGCAATTTTGATGTTGGACTCTTTTATTAAACTAGAGATTCCGGATTACCTGGTATCAAGAATTTTCTAAATTTTGATGTTTGTAGATTATGTAAGATTTTAGTTGGTAAATAAATATTAAAATCCCATTCCAATTAAAAGTTTCAATTTTAACTTTGGACTCTTATAGGAAGCAAGAGATTCCAAATCATCTAGCATCAAGAATTTTCTTAATTTTAATGTATGTAGTTTGTAGATTATGTGAGATTTTTGTTAAAGTTACTTCAAGAGTTGCCAAATCCGAGGTTGGACTGAAATGTGTATATGATTAGTTACAATGTAAAAAAAAATAAAAATTAAAAAAATAAAGTGGTTTGGTTAATAAATTAAAAAAATATATATAATTCGTCAAAAATATGAGTCAGTAAGTAGGTACATTTTATATAACACAATCTTTACTTTCATTGTTAGATTTTCATTAAATTGAAATAATAATAATAATAATAATAATAATAATAAATATCGGTAGTGGAAAAAATACTGATAGAATCCTTTTTGCATGCCCTGTTAACTTAATTTCAAATGCTATAAAGTTTTTATAAGGCATCTTAATGCCTGCTGTATAAATTACCTTAATTGTCTTACGTGTTAATTGCATTATTTATCGTGGCAGTATAAATACCGCTTGTATTATATATAAGGGACGATTATACGGAAACACCGCGCGCGGCATTTAAACAGCATCGGAGCGGTTTCGGAAGCCCCTCATCAGGTTTTCGTCTAATCGACGGCAACCATAGAACCGGGCGCCCGCCGCCCCCGCCACCCCCGCGCACCTTCGGCGTTCAGGCTAAGCTGTCGCTGCAATCGCCGGAAACAATAAAAATTCTTCTACTGCGATCTGCTTAACTTAATTATTCCGTATGAATACCCTGGAGTCAGTTCCTTGCTCTTCGGAAACTCTAAACGCCGTGACCACGACCTCCTGGCCTGTGCGTTGGATGCGAGGGCGCAGATGCGGGGCTTCTAATGCATAGCCGCGTTTTTTTATGTGTATAGCCGTTCGAATTTTACAGGTATTGATTACGGAATCGACACGACCTTCGGACGCACTTCGGCGACGGAATGGGTTTTTGGTACCTGCTGTTTAATGAAGGAACAGATCTTTATAGAGGTGAGCTATAAAAGTCCTCATTTACTGCGATCAATGTGATATTCTTAATTACAGAACTTAAATAGAAAAAACCTGGCAAAAATTACAGAACAGAACTAATCACCAAAATACGATCAAATCGAATATTGATATCTCTCCAATGAGTATCAAATCCAAAAGCATCTGGATGATATTCTTCAGAATCACCCAAATTGATCAAATCCAAAAATATCTAGATGATAATCTTCAGAATCACTCAAATTGATCAAATCGAAAAATATCTAGAAAACAATCTTCAGATTCACTCAAATTGATCAGGCTAGGCTGATATCCAAAAATATCTAGAAGACAATCTTCAGAATCACTCAAATTGATTAGGCTAGGCTGATATCCAAAAATATCTAGAAGACAATCTTCAGAATCACTAAAATTTATCAGACTAGGCTGATATCCAAAAATATCTAGATGATAATCTTTAGAATCACTAAATCAAAGTTATACAGTTATAAAATTGACATCCTTATTTTATCAGAACATTGCATATAATAATTAGATCCAGTATTAATGTTGAAAAGTAGCTGAAGAAATCCAAGGAGAGCTCATTGAATTGCCAAATGGTAAAAACTGCAAGGCCACATTTCATTCTGTTTTCCTTGAGGAGTTTTCGGGTAAAAGGGCAATGTCATATACTAAAACATATATTCTAATAAATTATTAAAAACCAAATAAATAATTATAAATAAAAATTGATAATAATAAGACATAAGTAATAACTATACAATTAAATTAAAAATATTGCATAGTCTTCTGTTGAAGGTTTTTCTATAGTAACTTTAAGTACATACCATTTGGGCTTGCTTTCTCTTGTGATATTTGAGGCTGCAGTCTTCCCCAGTACCATGGTATGCTTCTGGGATCTGCTGGTCCGCAGAGGGCCGCGTATCGACTGCTGGCTGCGGCAAGGGCGCCGAAATGTGACATCAGGCCCAGCCTGAAAGCAAAATTGAACCATGTTAGAAAAACCAGTCCGCAATGGAATTCGCAAGGTGTTCTCCTATAACGTCGTTTTACAGTATCCCAGGAAAGGTATCACCTTTATTCTTACCTGTTCTGAGGATATAGACTCCCTTTGTTCACTGGAAATCATGTCACATATCTGGATATCACTATACATACGCGATATACATACAAACAGAAACGTATCTATTTATATAACAACTTCCTTATTTTGTCAATCATAACAACTAATATGTACAAATTTACAAATAAAGACAAATTTTGAGAAAGTCGGAGTGTGATTGAATTAATTTGTGATTATCTATAATTATTTCTGTGTCATTTTAAATTGCTATGTCATAATGTATCATGCATTCATTTTTATATGTTATACTATTTTTGTTTCTTTTCTTGCAATCATAACAAATAATATGTACAAATTTATAAATAAAGACAAATTTTGATAGACACAGAATCTGAGTGTGATTAAATTCATCTGTGATTACCTATAATTATTTCAATGTGTCATTTTAAATTGCTATGTCATAATGTATCATGTATCCATTTTTACATATGATACTTTTTTTTTGTTTCTTTTCATGCTTCTAATTGAATTGACTTATTACATCTGTATATAACAGCGATGTGAATTAAATATTTATTATTATTATTATTATTATTATTATTATATATTAACATTATGTATGTACACGGAAATTGTAAAGATTTTAAAAAATTTCAGATCCTGTTCACTATTGTCTATTACTAGGTACTTGTATACTTTTTAGTTTGTGCCTACGCCTAAATACTGTGTTATGTATTCTTTATCTATTATCTATTCTATCTTATCGTTATCTATTCTGTTATGCTGTATATCTTCACCCGCCTGCAGTGCAGGCAACTCACCTAACATGACCCAAGTGAAGAAGCATTAGAGTAGGCCCTGGGAGCGTGTAGTTATCTCTTTGCTGGGATCGAACCCACAACAGTTCTTAGTACACTTTTAATTTAAAAAAAAGTATTTAACAAGTTAAATACTTTTAAATACGTTTACTTCACGCAAGTAAAAACAAGTTAATAAAAATAAATTAAACAAAAAAACCATGGGTTTTTTTTATTACAAGGGAGAAAAGTGCACCATTTCCTCCCGCTGAACGTTTGATGACCGACACGAAGAGGAGGGCAACAACATCTATTAGAGACCATTAGGCAACATTTTTCTGAGGAATGGATATGATTTTTTCTACATGCTTTCACAGTGTTTTGCATAAATATTCTATTTTCTTGTGCTTGAAAATTAAAAAGCCAAATGTCAAAATCTGACAATAAAAGAAAACCATACACTACTATAAGAGTTATTTAAAGTTTCTATTTGTTTGCCTCCCTATGGAGGTAAAGTAGGACTTTCCTCGAACATATGAGGGAGGAAAGTATATACAGAACGTACAAAAGTTCAAATTTTGAAAATTTGCAAGTAGATAGCCTACATTTGTTTTTTCTCCTACTTTAATAGAAAATTAAAGTAGGAGATAAAACAAATGTAGGCTATCGACTTGCAAATTTTCAAATTTTGAACTTCTTCTGTGAAGTTGTATCAAATTTACAACTGCCCAAGATGAAATTTGCCATATTTTCAATTTGAACTAACCAAATATGTCAAACTATCAAGTGCAATTTTTAAAAAACTGCAAATTTTCTGTCACATTTTCATCTAAAACTTTTACAGCCTTAATGAGTGTAGATTTTCCAAACTTTGCGTGCGACTATCAAAATTTGCCAAATGATTGCCTTCATTTGTGTAAGTTTGTCAAATTTACAGGTATGACCATTTTAGTTTGTCAAATTTTCACGCTGCTAATTAATATTGTCATTCATAAACACATATGCATTTTTTTAAATTAATTTCAAATGCAATGTATTGCCACCAATAAAAAGAAATCGTTTCCAAAAATTAACATAAAAGAAATAAAAAAAAGGTTTGAAAATTTGATTAGCCCCACAAATTTCAGAACATTGACAAAAAAATATTCCTGTGTATGATGATAAATTATTATTTATTCTTATTTAACTGCAACTGTCAAAATATTTTCTATTGGAACTAAGCAGTTTTTATCACCATGTATGATAAAAACGTTTCTATAATTTTTTAACTTAAATCTGCCAAATTTTTAAACAATATGATGAAATGGAAACAGTCCAAGCATGTTATGATTATTTCTATTATTTTGTAATTAGTTCAATCAATCAATCAGTCGTAATTGATATCAATCAGTCGATTTATTTAAGTGCAACTGTCAAAATATTTTCTACTGGAACTAAGCAGTTTTTATCACCATGTATGATAAAAACGTTTCTATAAATTTTTTAACTTAAATCTGCCAAATTTTCAAACAATATTATGAAATGGAAAAAGTCCAACTATGTTATGATTATTTCTATTATTTTGTTATTAGTTCAATCAATCAATCAGTCGTAATTGATATCAATCAGTCGATTTATTTAAGTGCAACTGTCAAAATATTTTCTATTGGAACTAAACAGTTTTTATCACCATGTATGATAAAAGGGTTTCTATAATTTTTTAAACTTAAATCTGACAAATTTTCAAACAATATGATGAAATGGAAAAAGTCCAAGTATGTTATGATTATTTCTATTATTTTGTTATTAGTTAAATCAATCAATCAGTCGTAATCTGATATGCCTTGCGACTAATAAGTTTCTTGTAAATACAAAATTCTATTAGATTTATTTACGTTGAAAATGTCTAACATATTATTTTATTATTTTAATAGAAACTCGTTTCATGGCTCACTGACATTCAACAACATACAATATGTAACACCACCACACTAAATTACAAATCAATCAATCAAAGTTGTTTAATAATGTCGACATAAGATTTATGAATAATAAGAATAATAAGAATTTTGTTGATATAGTTCTTAAAAAAATAAAAAGAATTCGCGAAAAACTGATTGGGTGTCCTTTTAATTTAATTGGTTTGCTAAAATTATTGGTGAGTATTATTTTGTGATTTTTTTTATAAGATTTCAAATTAATGTTATTCTAGACATTACGTTTTAAATTCTATTCGGTAAAATTAGCTTTGAGTTTAGAAAAAATTTAGCTCTAATTATGCAATTACGGTCGTATTTATTTTCGTGAAGTAATTGAAATTCATCACTTGGCTAAAATTATCATCACTCCAAATTTGCTGTTAAAAACTAAAAATTTTCATTAAACTTAAAACTTTTTCTTAAAACTTTCACATTTAACAGACAACATTTTAAGCTCTATGTGTGCCAAATTATGCCAAATTATAACAGATCATGTCTGCCAAAATTTCCTAACTAAACTCTACAAATTTGTTAAATTTTTAATCAAAATAGTCAAAGTCTTAATAGGTGGAGCAAAAAAATAATAGATCTATATGAAAATTTGTTAAATATTAATAAATTTAATTATTAAGTCCAAATTATGAAAAATTATAACAGATCATATCTGCTAAAATTTCCAAACTAAGCTCTACAAATTTGTTAAATTTTTAATCAAAATAGTCACAGTCTTAATAAGTGGAGCAAAAAAATAACAGATTCATATGAAAATTTGTTAAATATTAATAAACTTAATAGATATGTTAACATATTTTGCTAAATTAGACAGTTGGAGTTGAAAATTTTACAGATTTGTAATCAAAATCATCGAAATCTGTCAATTACAGATTTCGATGTCATCATTGTAATCAGATTGTCATAATCTAAATCTGTCATTAACAGATTTCATTGACTAAAATTTTTCATTAAACTTAAAACTTTTTCTTAAAACTTTCACATTTAACAGACAACATTTAAAGCTCCATGTGTGCCAAATTATGCCAAATTATAACAGATCATGTCTGCCAAAATTTCCAAACTAAACTCTACAAATTTGTTAAATTTTTAATCAAAATCTTAGTAGTTTATCTAGTAAAAGTCTTAATAGGTGGAGCATAAGAATAACAGGTTCATATGAAAATTTGTTAAATATTAATAAATTTAATAGATATGTTAACATATTTTCCTTATTCAGACAGTTGGAGTTTAAAATTTCACATATTTGTAACCAAAATCATCAACATCTGTCAATTACAGATTTAGATATCATCATTGTCATCAGAATTATCATTATCTAAATCTGTCATTGACAGATTTCATAGACTAAAATTTTTCATTAAACTTAAAACTTTTTCTTAAAACTTTCACATTTAACAGACAACATTTTAAGCTCCATGTGTGCCAAATTATGCCAAATTATAACAGATCATGTCTGCCAGTATTTCCAAACTAAACTCTACAAATTTGTTAAATTTTTAATCAAAATAGTCAAAGTCTTAATAGGTGGAGCAAAAATATAACAGATTCATATGAAAATTTGTTAAATATTAATAAATTAAGTAGATATGTTAACATATTTTGCTTATTTAGACAGTTGGAGTTTAAAATTTCACAGATTTGTAATCAAAATTCATCGAAATCTGTCAATTGCAGATTTCGATGTCATCATTGTCATCAGAATTGTCATCATCTAAATCTGTCATTGACAGATTTCATTGTCTAAAATTTTTCATTAGACTTAAAACTTTTTCTTAAAACTTTCACATTTAACAGACAACATTTTAAGCTCTATGTGTGCCAAATTATGCCAAATTTTGACAGATCATGTCTGCCAAAACTTCCAAACTAAATCCTACAAATTTGTTAAATGTTTAATCAAAATAGTCAAAGTCTTAGAAGGTGGAGCAAAAAAATTACAGATTCATATGAAAATGTGTTAAATATTAATACATTTAATAGATATGTTAACATATTTGGTTTATTTAGACAGTTGGAGTTTAAAATTTCACAGATTTGTAATCAAAATCATCGAAATCTGTCAATTACAGATTTTGATGTCATCATTGTCATCAGAATTGTCATCATCTAAATCTGTCATTGACAGATTTCATTGTCTAAAATTTTTCATTAAACTTAAAACTTTTTCTTAAAACTTTCACATTTAACAGACAACATTTAAAGCTCCATGTGTGCCAAATTATGCCAAATTATAACAGATCATGTCTGCCAAAATTTCGAAACGAAACTCTACAAATTTGTTGAATTTCTAGTCAAAATAGTCAAAGTCTTAATAGGTGGAGCAAAAGAATAACAAATTCATATGAAAATTTGTTAAATATTAATAAATTTAATAGATATGTTAACATATTTTGTTTATTTGGACAGTTGGAGTTTAAAATTTCACAGATTTAGAAATCCCTTTTCAATTGTCAATTACAGATTTTGATGTCATCATTGTTATCAGAATTGTCATCATCTTAATCTGTCATTGACAGATTTCAATGACTAAAATTTTTCATTAAACTTAAAACTTTCACATTTAACAGACAACATTTTAAGCTCTATGTGTGCCAAATTATGCCAAATTTTGACAGATCATGTCTGCCAAAACTTCCAAACTAAATCCTACAAATTTGTTAAATTTTTATTCAATTAAAATATTGTCATCAGAATTGTCATCATCTAAATCTGTCATTGACAGATTTCGATGATGACAATTCTATGACGTTTTCTATTAAAACTATTTAAATCTGTAAACTTTTATCTGACACCTTCCAAATCTACAATTGAAATTCGTCTCTTGCAATTGAAACTATTGCAATTTTCCAAATTGAACTGTCAAAGTGTTTAACTCTAACTGTGAAATTATAATAGATGGTATCTGCAAATTAAAAAATATATATTTTACTTCGGTAGGTATAACGAATTAAAAAAATATCGTATCAATTTTCTCATAGTATTCAAGTATGTACAAAAAATTCCGAAAATGAATTTCTAAAAGTCCCTTCTGATTCCTACTTCGTCTTATATAAGAAATTTACATAGAATTATGTTGATAATGTGATAATTGTTATCATGATTCTTTATGTTTTAAACAAGAAGTTCACATGGAATTACGTCTATTATCGAGATTCTCTTATATAATTTTTATAGTCTATCCCAGGGGTTCCAAAATTTTTAAACATGCCACCCTCGTTTTAGAAACCCAATCTATTGGTCGCTCATTGTATTTTTTATTGTGTTTACTTTCGCTATATCTAATACATTTTTATTTTACTTTATGCTCATTATACATATTTTTTATTGTGTTAACTTTCGCTATATCCAATAAATTTTTATTTTTCCATCTTAAAAATTTTAAAATATACATTCAAGAAATTATCGCGACCCACCGAAAATCTACTCGTGACCCACAGTTTGGGAAGCGCTGGTCTATCCTATTTTATAGGATATAGCTACATCGGGTCCGTTTAACGTGCACATAAATTTCACGTGCTCTTCAAATGAACTGTTAAATGCAACGAACGAGGCACAATTCCCAATTAACAGCACATAAGACCGCCAGGTTTAACTCCCCTTTAAAGCAGTGACCTCATTCAAGAGAATTTTAAACACAATCTCAAACCTGTGATCCACTATGCTATCACCCTCCATTGGCGTGATAATATTTTTTAACGACGTAATATACAAAATGTTAAAACTTTAATGAACTATAGAGCCGTACTGCTATCAATTAATTAATTAATTCAGTAATGCATTTTATTATCATCAGGTTTTAATTACGTGTATGTTGCGGAATCGATTTTTTTGTTGTTTTTTGTTTAATCTAGATAAATGGCTTCTGCCCTATTTATTGCAATAATTGAATATAGGGAAACAGTCATGTGATGACGACACAATATATTGTGTACTCATATACAGGGGGTCCAGAATAAAGTGGAATTGCATGGGTATCTTTCTAATTCTTAAAGCTAGAGATCTGGTTAAATGGGCAACATTGTGCAGTTTTATATGCTTCTAACATTGCCCATTTAACAAGATCTCTAGCTTTCAAAATAACAAAGGTACCGATGCAATTCTACTCTATTTAGGACACCCTGTATATGCTGATAATGATTCATGATCGTGATTATGAATATGAATATATTTTTTAAGTGGTATTACGTAAAGGATATATTATGGTTATTTCTTTTCTGCTAATTGCAGTAGAAAGTATAATACAGAATAAAATAAAAACTACGTTAGAAAAATACGTTTTCATACATGCTCCCTAAAATAACAATTTTGGGGACTCATTTAAGTCCCTAAAATGAGCCTTTTCGGGATTCAGTACCAGAAAGTTGCCATGATTATACAATGTGGTTACTATTGGGACTATTACTATTTAGGGACTTGAATGAGTTCATAAAATAACTATTTTAGGGAGCATGTAAAAAAAATAAGTATTCACAATACACAATAAAATTCAAAAATCGTAATTATATTATTGTAAGGCGGAAAGACCCCATGGGGTCGATAGCCCAATAAAGATTGTTTATATATATATATAATTGTATTTAATATTGTATAGTTCGACACCATCTCTATAGAATATCTTGAGACCTGTTTCTACCTGGTGGGTCTCGTCAGTCTAGGAGCATGTGTATGTTTCCGTCGCTCTTTGTTCTGCCATATATTATTGGTTTATAAGGTTTAAGGTTGAAAGTTAGACATAAGGATATTTGATTATCCAACAACACAGCATTTTGATTATGCAACAAAATCCTTGTTTTTAATATTCAACCTTAAATTGTAGGAGTATTTCATAGAGAGACAGAACAATCTTTATTAGGCCGCATAGTAGTCGTATTTCATGATAAACGATTAATTTGATGCAATCGTTGGTTTTTGGTGGCCTTTTTGGTGCACTACTTTGTTGGCGATCGTTTACATATAGTGCTGTAATTCTGCGAGTGCGGTATTGATTTCGGTGGCGGTTATACGTCGGGGGTAATATTTGGAGAGCAGTTGAATCGATAAAACGCGCGGAAATGGTCCCGGCGGACGATCCTTAGCGAGTAAGTCTATTTCGCATTAAATTTGCATCAAGTTAAGTGTTCTTCGAGAGCGGGTATTCCTCAAAGATTTCGGGACCGTCGAGAAGTTGGCAGGGCGGAAGGCGACTTCCTCCCAGCTCAGCCTTCCCGACTTGCTCTCTGTCTCTACGGTGAATTCCCTAAGAGGCTTTGCCCGATCTTTAAGTGCTCCGATATCGCGACATGATCGATAAACAACCTCTTCCTAAAGCTTATTTCATGTCGGAATTTTGCTAAATAAACATCCGAGCGGTTCCTTCGAGGAGGAGGAAGCCCATCGCCAGAAGTTTCCGCGCGCAAAGGAGGACGGATCGGTTTTTCATTAGACCTGAAGCGCCGAATTGAGAGGTGATTTATTATTTATTCCGCCGTTTGCGATGAGCGGAAACGTCGATATCCGAATGCCAATTGCGGGCCAATTCGCATTCCGTTTTTTTTTCTTAACGACCAGATTCCTCCCTCACCCCCTGCTTTGCGTTCGGGTGAGTCTTACTGGGAAGAGGTTTATTGTTTGTAAAATATAATCACCGGAATAATGGAATTTGTGCACGGGGCCGGG
Organism: Othius punctulatus; assembly: GCA_951805005.1. Classification (NCBI taxonomy): domain Eukaryota; kingdom Metazoa; phylum Arthropoda; class Insecta; order Coleoptera; family Staphylinidae; genus Othius; species Othius punctulatus. Next base: position 19,132,650 of record OX638141.1, read on the forward strand.
ATAAGAAAGCAGGGGATTTAAGAGGATCATCCGCGCAAGGTTTCAAGGTAATCGCCTCATCTCCCGCAAATCCCCTTGTCTACCTTTCTTCCGCCATCGTCATGTTGTCCAACACGCAGAGAAAAATATGAAATGTCTTCCAGCATTCGGTTTGCTCCGACCAATCCTTTTCCTAATAACACAAAAACTTAGCCACTGAAAATTCGTCAATTTAGAAATTGAGCAGCGAACACCGATATCATAAGGTTAATTACAGTTTTTGTACTTGTAGCGAAACTTATTAAATATAATTCGCAAGTAATTACGGTACAAAACCAAAAATTGACAACTGAGCCTTAAATTTTAGCCACTGGTAATGTCGTCAGTTTTGAGAAAAAAAGCAGATTATAGAAATTGGATAGTGAAAACAAATGAAGGGCTACGGGGAAGAATAATCAGAGTCCATTTTTATCAAAATCGGGCTGATTGATGGTACTATGTTGTAGCATGGCAGAATCAGTTTCGACATGTGTAGTAAAATGATGAAAAACGATCACCTTTCGCTTCAAAAACTGAGAAATAGTATAGGATTTTCGACTAACAACGATCAGAGATTAAGATAAACAAGAAGAACCTATAGACGACCCTCCAATTGACGAAGAACAATAATCATAACTGTAGTAGGTGTTTGGATCCCTCCTGAAATAAATTTGTATGTATAAAATTTGATGGTTTAGCACTATTAGATTGTTTTTTGATCTTACATGTTTAAAAACACAACCTTATAGTGCTTAACCATCAAATATTATGCATACAGACAGCGCATAAAGTTTCGCTCTCCGATTTGAAGTTATGCCATAATTTTAGCCATTTTTTTTATTTTACCACCTATATTTGTTATTATTGATTTTGATTGTGCTTTTTATTATGTTTTCAATAACGTGACAATTTCAATATGTCATCCCAATAACAATATCTCCCTTTTACACATTAACAGAGTTACCGATTTTATCCGCTACTTAATTTCCACACTGTATGTAACTATATCTGGTAAACAATTTAGATTCACTAACGTGAAATTATTAGTAAATAAGCAATAATAAATAATAAATAAACTTTGCAGTTTATGATTTCACATTAGTGAATCTAAATTGTTTACCTGACACAGTTACATACATATATCGTTTTACATCAATAAACAAAATATGTTGAAAATGATCAAAACTTTTAGGAAAAATATATATTTTTAATAGTTTTCCTTATGTGTATTTCATGTTTTGCTCAATATTTCAATACACCTGTTGTCAATTCATCAAGTTGTACCATCAGTTAATTTTATAAATCATCCTTTCTGTCCTTCATTACACTTGAAACTTTCAATTTAGTTTTCTGAAAAACGACCAAAATTGGCTCGTTTTTCCCCATTTCAAATATTATAAGGTTTATTAAATCTTTTGTACTTGTAACGAACATTTGGGCTCTAAAATATGAAGCCCCTGCGATAACGAGAAGACCAGAAGTCAAAAAAAAAATCATCCTACCGAAAATTTATTAAATATAATTTGTAACTAGGTAGGTAATTAAAAAATGTTGACAACTAAAACTTAAATCTTAGATACTGATAATTTCGACACTTTAGAGAAAATTAGATTACAGAAATTGAATATGTCTTTCTGGTCAAGTAAGCAAAACACGTTTGTTCGAAATAAATGTCGAAATAAATGAAAAAAGGACCATTGTTAGTTTTCTTATACTTTCATAGTTTTGAAATTTTCATAAATTCTCGAAATTTAACTAATAATTTTCAAAATATCTCGAGATTCGTATTCTCGCAGCTATTATTATAACATATATTGTTTATCGTCCTCAAAATGTATCTGGATTCCTAAATATTTCCCTAACTTTCTAGAATTTTTTTTAGATTTAATTCTTATAACGTGTAGACACTAGATACTTATATCTACACATTGTAAAAAATTAAATCTCGCATAATTTCTAGAAATTTTGAAAAAAAATTAGGATACATTTTGAGGACGAGAAAATATTATCCTTTTTTCACTTGAATTTGTGAAAAAGGATACTTATTACTTTTCTATAATTGTTAATATTTCACAAGCTCCAACCGATTAATTTGCCAATAGGTCTTCCAGGACAAGTAAGCAAAACAAGTTTGTTAGAAATAAATGTCTTTGTGAAAAAATGACAATTGCTAGTTTTCTTATACTTTCATAGTTTTGAAATTTTCATAAATTCTCGAAATTTAACTAATAATTTTCAAAATATGTCGAGATTCGTATTCTCGCAGCTATCATTATAATATATATTGTTTATCGTCTTCAAAATGTATCTAGATTCCTGAATAATTTCCAAACTTTCTAGAATTTTTTTGAGATTTAATTCTTACAACGTGTAGACACTAGATACGTATATCTACACGTTATAAAAAAATTAATCTCGCATAATTTCTAGAAATTTTGAAAAATATTCAGGATACAGTTTGAGGACGAGAAAATATTATCCTTTTCTCACTTGTCTTTGTGAAAAGGAATAATTATTACTTTTCATTAATTGTTAATATTTCACAAGCTCCAACTGATTAATTTGCCAACATGTCTTCCTGGATAAGTGAGCAAAACAAGTTTGTTAGAAATAAATGTCTTTGTGAAAAAAAAAATAATTGCTACTTTGCGTATGCTTACATAATTTTGAAATTCTCATAAATTCTCAAAATGTATCTAGATTCCTCAATACTTTTAAAAATAGCTCGAGAATCGTATTCTCGCAGCCATCATTATAACATTTTTATCGTCCTTAAAATGTATCTAGATTCCTGAATAATTTTCAAACATTCTAGAAATTTTGTGAATATTTTTAAAAATAGCTCGAGATTCGTATTCTCGCAGCTATCATTATAAAAATTTTATCGTCCTCAATATGTATCTAGATTCCTGAATACTTTTCATACATTCTAGAAATGTTGTGAAATTTAATTTTTATAACGTGTAGGCACTAGATACTTATATCTACATGTTATAAAAAATTAAATTTCACATCGTTTCCAGAAATTTTGAAAAATATTCAGGAATCCAGTATATTTTGAGGGCGAGAACAAATATATGTTATATGATAGCTGCGAGAATACGATTCTCGAGATATTTTCAAAATAATTCAAGATTCTAGACACATTTCGAGGACAAAGAAAAATATATGTTTAACTAACAGAATGCGTATTCGAATTCTTGCCCCGAAACTATTGAGAAATTTTTATGATCCTGGACAAATGTTTCAAAATCTCCAGATATGATTGAAAGCTCTCTAGAAACATTGAAAAGTATCGAGGATCCTTGATAATTATTGCAAAATCTCTATAAATTTAGAGAATTATTGAGATATCTTAAAAACCATTGAACAATCTCTAAAAATTGCGAGAATTATTAAGAAATCTCAACAAATTTCGTGGACGAATTTTTTTTTAATGAAAATGATAACTAACAGAACGTGCAGGTATACGAATTTTTGTCCGAAATAATTGAGGATAATTTAATAATTATTTGACCCATAAAAATCTAGAACCGTCAAAAACTCTCCAGAAACCTTCAGAAAGAGTTAGGAAACTCAAGAAATTTTCTAAATTAGTGCGATATTGCTGGTATTTTTTTAATTTTTTTGATTTACTATATCCACCAACGAATATGACTATATGGTACTGGCTGAAGATGGCTCACAAGCCGAAACATGTCCCATGTAACAACTAAAACTTCTAAAGATTATTTATTTTTACCTGAGAGTGTAAAATATTCCATCTTATAAAAACATTACTCATAAATGATCTCTACCCCTTCCAATACAATAATGTTTGGCATGTTTATCTTCAAACATGTAAAACTTAGATGAAACTTTATTAATATTAAAACTTTATTAAAATTTAAAGAAAACTAAAAATGGTACTGCTTAATATTTTCCCTATAAACAATTTTATGAAATTTAAGAATTGAATAGACATTTGAGAATTGCAAAATTTAATATGGAAATTTCAGCATCATCATCAGTGGAACAATAATAAATTAAAATGTAAACTTAAAAATACTCAAATGTCAGACATGAAATTTCCTACATACGGTACAATTTTATAGCAAAATTTGATATAGTAAATAATTTTTTTTTTTAAATTAACTATATGCAAAAGTTTTCAAAATATATTGGCAGGAATTTCAGAATTACAAACTTTAAGTTCAGCAAAACTGTAATTGAAAAATTTACCGACAACTTTACGACAGATCGATAGCTTAATATCGCAATATTTGCTTCCCTTTTTGCAAAATTTGATATAGACATATATAAAAATTTAAAAGAAAATTTTGTAATTTAAAAATTGCTAGATTTGTATGCGAAATTGGAATTTATTGAATCTGCTGCCTAAACTGATGACGGCAAATGTTCATAAAATGTGCATATCTTGTATAATCTAAAACTGTATAATCTGTATAAATGTGTATTCCATAAATTCAATAACACAAAATTGTTGTTGCATAAGTTTTGAAAAATATCTTGCAAATAAATTATTTCTGACACGCAATACACCTGATTGTGTTAAAGTTTGTTAGACATTTAATTCTTATTCTGCTGTAGTTATTTGTGATAACTTGTGTTTGTATGTTAATAATTTTTTGAGAAGTGTTTTTGACAAAATGTGGATGTAGAATATTGTTTAATTTTGTTGTGTGTTAAGTGTGGTTGGTTTTGTAATGTTAACACAATTTGTTGTTAACTATTTATACCGTTTGTAGAAACTACGCCTTTGAAGATGGCCATAATATACGAAACTAGATAGGCAACTGAAATTTCCTACAGACTACAGCACATATTTGATATCAAAATTTGAAATATTTTTTCTTTATTAATTTAGTTATTTAATTTTAGTGTAAAGTTGTTAGTGGTATATTATAGTCATATCATTCCTTGTGATGTATATATTTCTTTTCTGATTTCTGGTGTTGTTTATTGTGTTTGTTTGTATGTTTGGTGTGTTCTTGTAGTAAATGTTTGGTTGTCATCGGGATTTCTTCTCTCTAGTGACTGAGTTAGAAGACTAACGCGTTTTCATCGAATTACATAAAAACTTTTGAATTTTTTCCTAAGCTTTTCTTACTTTTTAATTATATGTTTTTCAATTACTTTTATTTTTAAAATTGCATGTTAAAATTGAAATTTCAGCTATGCACTAAGAATTTTTTTTCTATTTGCCATTATATTTGTTTTCATTTCATAGAATTACATTTTATTATAATCAAAGATGTTTCTTTATTCGACGAATACGAGCCTCTATCTACTTCAGTTGGCCCTGTATATATTTTTTTTCAGAAATTAGGAAGCAAAAACAAAAATACTACCTGAATTCAAATTTTTTTTGTTCCCAAATGAAATTTTGAAAAATTGCAGACTCCTCCAACTGAAGTAGGAACGGGAGTCTTTGGAGCAATTTCAGAATTTTTCTTTTCTCATATTTTCATTGAAGTTTCTAGAAATTTCTAGATTGGGTTATGATTTTGTGTAATGAGCAAAAGTTTCCTTGCTACTTTAAGCCTTAAATGACTATCAACCATAGTTAATTTTTCTTCTGAAGGTTTTACAACAAATCATGTCATTTCTGTAGTGCAAAGATAATCCTCATATTAAATCAATATATTCGATAATTCAAGCGGTAACAAACAAAGTGGTCTAAGTGAAATTTTGAGATGTCGAGAAAATTGAGAATTCAAAGTTAGTCGATTGCCGTAAAATCTGTAATAACGATTTAAAAACCATTTTTTCATGTACTATTTTATAGTTGTATCATACTAAAATATCATATTTGATCAACCAATACATGATTTCAGTTGTGATGTATTTATATTTGACGGTTGCGACCTTATTATATTGATTAATGCGGCCTTGCTAACATTAGAAAATTAAATCTTCCAAATAAAGAATAATATAGTAAACGAAAAGTGTAACAGAGCAACAACCTGTGTTGTTTTTCCATTAAAAATTCCATTAATGTTTATTTTTCGACAAAAAAATTACTTACACCTGTTTGCTTCTTACCGCTTCAATATTTTGTTTCGAGTAATTGTTTGGAGGATGATAAAAATAAATTGCATGGGATAGAAATAATTGTACGCAAAGTTTGCTCGAGTTCAAGGTCTAATGCAGAAAACCAGTGGAAGCAGATGAAAATTAATATCATAATTATAATGAAACGTACTGCTACTAAAATGTGTTCAAAATACACGCAGATGCAATAACAAAATATGCGTTTGATAGGACAAACATAATAAAATATATTCGGTAGTGCATTTACTCATAATTAATTAATGCACGTTATCATCAAACGATTAAATACAATCAAACCAAAATTCAATACTAGGCACACGAATTAATTTAATAATATATTCAGCATTGAATCACTGATTAAAGTAAATGAAATATTTATTATTACACACCGGCAATATTTGAATATCGTAAACGCTTGCGCCAATAAAAACTAAAAACCAACTATTACATATAATTACAATTAGCGGAACAATACAAATTTCAGCCATGGGATTAAACAAATTTAAAGGCACGCAATAAAAATTGTAGGTTCGAATAGTTGGAAATTACACAAATTGCAATAAACGCAGAACGAAACACTTATTATGTTTAACCACACAATTTATTGTTATAAACATTTATGCACAATTCATTGTGTGGTTAAAACGTGGCAAGTGTCTTTAAATATTAATTACCACGTCGCATAATTCCTGATGAAATAAAATTAATTAAAATTGATGCAAAGGTTGGTTTTATCAAAGTTATAGGTAAGTTATCTGCATGATAGACATGCCCATAAAGGTGGTAACAACTGTGTGCACAAACAAATATAATTTCATTCATTCCACAAGTTCTGTTAAGAAATAATTCCGAAAGCAATAAAATAATAAAAATGTATGCTTATATATGGTAAGGCTGGTTTTATCAAAGTTATGGGTAAGTTATCTGCTGTATAAACATACTCATAAAGATATTACTAATAATTAATAATATTAATAACGTGATATAACGATGCAAATAAGTACTGGAACCTCAATATTCTATCATCTTCTCCATTAACTCTTCTGCATATCTAAGCATTAATTTTAATTAATTGCATCAGGAATAGTTATTACGTAATAATTAATATTTGAAGACACTTACTATGTTTTAACCATCAATGAATTGTGCATAATTGTTTATAACAATAAATTGTGTTATTCCTCCACCATTTAAAAAGTCTCAGAATATAGTCCTACAATTCTATAGTCTTATAGTCACACTCACATATGTTTCTAAACTTATAATATTATTAATTTTATAATAATTTTTAATAATTAATATTATAATATATTACGTTTTCATCACATATTATATGTGAAGAAAACGTTTTCGTGTTATGCAAAATGGAAGCAATTCAATTGGAAAAACGTTAATTTTTCCATTATTAAAACCCTCTATGGCCCTAACAATGGATTCAAATAATTAAAAAATATATATTTTTTTATTACACGCCTACATATATTTCTAAACTTATAATATTATTAATTTTATAATAATTAATATTATAATATATTATGTTTTCTTCACATATTATATAATAATTATGTGAAGAAAAAGGTTTTCGTGTTATACAAAATGAAACCAATTCAATTGGAAAAACGCTATTAACGTTAATTTTTGCATTATTAAAACCCTCTATGGCCCAAACAATGGCTCCAAATAATTTAAAATATATATTTTTTATTTTTAACTGCGGCGGTTCGTAAAAACCCATACGAATTTCATTCCGCGTTATTTCATAAATATCGCAAAATTTTATTATGCGCAAACCGCTGCAACAATTGCTAATTCGAAGCCGATGTTTAGCAAATACGCGAATAAATTCGCTAGCAAAAATGCGGACGATTTAAATGTGCGCGCACACTTCCATAAGTTTGAAATTAATTCGCGTTTTGTTGGCTTCATAATGAAAAATAAATATATTTATTTTGTGCGCTCCGTTTGAAAAATAATTATTTGTATTACCGTTCGTTTGGTTATTTAGAGTTCGCGTTATTACGTTATTAAAAAAATAGCATGTAAATTGTATAAACATGAAATGTGCGTACCTATAATTTTTTATGCGAAAATTTTATAAATCAATGCATTTGTAATTGAATGTATTTATACATGCTACGTACTATGTTTGATGGGCGTAAATTAATTAAGTTAATTTACCCGTAATTATGTTGCAAGACCAAAGCATTATCAGCCTGTTACGGCTGTGAGGAAGAATAGTAAATATCTAAAATTTATTGGGTTCTCAAATCTCTCTTAAGCTCTATCTTACAGTCTCCGGTTAACTTTTACAGGAGGTCAGTGTTTCCAGTATATCCGCTGATTAATGCTTTAAGAAGATGGATTACGTTAAGATATGTTGACTACGAAAATGGTTATACATGTAATTGGGTACATTTTGAAGTTAACGAAATACAAGGTAAATGAAGGCTCAAAACTTCAGAAAAAAATTGCTCATTACGCAAAATTATAGCACAATCTGGAAATTTTTAGAAACATCCGTGAGAATTGGAAAAATATTGAAATTGCCTGTATTGCCTTCCCATTTCAGTTGGTCTAGTTTACAATTTTTCAAAAATTCATTAGGATGAAAAAATTTGAAAGCAAAAATTACAAGTACATAATTAGAAAGAGAAGTTATATTTTAGTCCAGCCTTAGAATGACTGTATAATGTATAAAATCTAAAAAAAAACAACAACTTTTACTATGGATAGTTCTTGAAGTAGAAGAAATTTCAGCTAAATTAAGGCTAAAAACTTTAGAAAAGAAATTGCTCATTAACAAACAAAATCATAACACAATCTGGAAATTTTTAGAAACTTCAATGAGAATAGAAAATATGTTGAAAAAGCATGTATTGCCTTCCCATTTCAGTTGGCATAGTTTACAATTTTTCAAAAACTCATTAGGTAGCAAAAAAAACCAAAAAATTAAAAGAACATAAATAGAATTAGAAAGTTAAGTTATATGTATATTAGCATAGCCTTATGATAACTGTGTAATGTATAAAATCTAAAAAAGATCAACAACTTGTACTAAGGATAGTTCTTGAAGTAGAAGAAATTTCAGCTAAATGAAGTCTAAAAACTTCAGAAAAGAAATTGCTCATTACGCAAAATTATAACACAATCTGTAAATTTTTAGAAACTTCAATGGGAATAGAAAATATGTTGAAATTGCTTGTATTGCCTTCCCATTTCAGTTGGTCTAGTTTTTAATTTCTCAAAAATTCATTAGGTTTTTACAGGAAAACTTCTAAAATCACATGAAAATTGACCAACTTCTAATGAAAACTTTCAAACCCACATGAAAATTTGTCAAATTGTAATGAAAACTTTTCACTCTATATAATTATTTATCAATTCCAAATTAAAACGTTCTAATTTTCCAATTTCAGTTGCAAGTTTTCAAATCCTCGTGAAAACTTAACAATTCCAGTTGTAATTTTCAAATTTACCAGACAATTGTGCCATTTCATATTAAAACTTTCAAATCTGAATGAAAATTGATCAATTTCTAATCGAAACTTTGAAACCCACATGAAAATTCGCCAATTTCTAAGGACAACTCTTCAATCGACGTAATTATTTATCGAATCCAAATGAAAACGTTCAAATTTTCCAATTTCAGTGGCAGGTTTTCAAATCCCCGTGAAAACTTAGCAACTTCAGTTGATAATTTTCAAATTTAAAAGACAATTTTGCCATTTCATACGAAAACTTTTAATTTCATCTGAAAATTGTCCAATTTTTAATTAAGACTTTCAAGCCCACATAAAAATGGACGAATTTCTAATGAAAATTTTCTATAAAAACGTTGATAATGTTCAGATTTACATTACATATGTACAATTTTAAAAGGAATCTTCTAAAACCACATGAAAATTGACCAATTTCTAGTCAAAACTTTCAAACCCTCATGAAAATTCGCCAATTTCTAATGAAATCTCTTCAATTGACATAATTATTTATCAATTCCAAATAAAAACGTTCAAATTTTCCAATCTCAGTTGCAAATTTTCAAATCCTTGTGAAAACTTAGCAATATCAGTTGATTATTTTCAAATTTACATGACAATTTTGCCATTTCATATGAAAACTTTCAGAATGTAGCTTTCTGCTAATAAATATTATTAGTATTATTAATTTAGATGACAATTTTGCCATTTCATATGAAAACTTTCAAATCCATCTGAAAATTATCCAATTTCTAATCAAAACTTTCAAGCCTACATAAAACTTGAAGAATTTTTATTAAAAAGTTCCAATTTACATGAAATTGACTAATTTCATATAAAAGCGTTGATAATTTTCAGATTTACATTACGAATGTATAATTTTAAAAGGAAACTTCTAAAACCACATGAAAATTGACCAATTTCTAATCAAAACTTTCAAACCCACATGAAAATTCGCCAATTTCTAATGAAAACTTTTCAATCGATATAATTATTTATGAATTTCAAATGAAAACGTTTAAATTTTCCAATTTCAGTTGCAAGTTTTCAAATCCTCGTGAAAACTTAGCAATTCCAGTTGATAATTTTCAAATTTACATAACAATTTTGTCATTTCATATGAAAACTTTCAAATACACATGAAAATTGTCCAATTTCTAATCAGAACTTTCAAGCCTACATAAAACTTGACGAATTTTTAATTAAAACTTCCAATTTACGTAGAATTGAACCAATTTTATATAAAAGCGTTGATAATTTTCAGATTTGCATTACGAATGTACAATTTTAAAAGGAAACTTCCAAAACCACATGAAAATTAACCAGTTTCTAATCAATACTTTGAAACCCACATGAAAATTTGCCAATTTCTAAGGAAAACTCTTCAATCGACTTAATTATTTATCAATTCCAAATGAAAACGTTAAAATTTTACAATTTCAGTTGCAAGTTTCCAAATCCTCGTGAAAACTTAGAAATTTCAGTTGATAATTTTCAAATTTACACGACAATTTTGCCATTTCATATGAAAACTTCCAAATCCACATGAAAATTGTCCAATTTATAATCAGAACATTCAAGCCTACATAAAACTTGACGAAATTTTAATAAAAAGTTCCAATTTACGTGAAATTGAACCAATTTCATATAAAAACGTTGATTATTTTCAGATTTACATTACGAATGTACAATTTTTAAAGGAAACTTCTAAAATCACATGAAAATTGACCAATTTTTAATCAAAACTTTCAAACCCACATGAAAATTCGCTAATTTCTAAGAAAAACTCTTCAATCGACATAATTATTTATCAATTCCAAATGAAAACGTTCAAATTTTCCAATTTCTGTTGCAAGTTTTCAAATCGTCGTGCAAACTGAACAATTTCAATGGATAATTTTCAATTTTACATGACAATAATAATAAAATATTCTTATATACAATTTTGCCATTTCATATGAAAACTTTCAAATCCACGTGAAAATTAAAAGATCAACAACTTGTGCTATGGATAGCTTAAAATGAAAGGCACTGAATACATATCTGTAACTTCTTCGACAGATATTTTTTCCTAGCCTTATTATGGCTGTATAATGTATAAAATCTAGAAACAATCAACAACTTGTACCTGCTATGGATAGCTTAAAATGAAAGGTACTGTGTACATATCTGTAACTTCTTCGACATACATATTTTCCTAGCCTTATATGTGGTTGAATAATGTAAAAATCAATAACATGTGCTATGGATAGCTTGAAATGAAAGGCACTATACACATATTCGGTACCAAAACAACTTCTTCGACAGAAATTTTACAGAATGCAAGAAAAGTTTAACCAAGCAGCAAAGCCTGGTATATGTTAAAAAAAGGGAACAGACCCTACTGAAGCAACCGATTGTATTGTCCAGTGAATTGCAGTTTTTACATCATCATCGTAGTGGAATAAATATGGGCAGGGCTTAACAGTCCCCTTATACTATCCCCGACCAAACACAGTCCGTGTCCATCCTAGTGGACGTCTTGTTAGAGGAAGGGCGATTAATCGTCGCGACGGCTAATTAATACCGAGAAAATGTGGCCGTAATTTGGTGATAAATTCCGGCTTCCCCCTCGAGTTATTTATGGGTAACGTTTTCATTTAAATAAGGCCCATAATGCGCGATTACCATCTCCGTTTAATTATCTGGGCGCACAAAACGCGAGCTAAACGGTTACACGTCACTCGTGGCCGAAATTTCGGTGCGACACGCTGCGATATGGTCAATGTGCAGCGGTAAAAATGAAATGTGGAGATTTCGCGATAAGGTTTTTGTAATTAAAACACGTGCGACGGACGGCGTTGATCATTTGCCGTCGGTTTTAATTGACACGTGCACTAAGTTTGTAATATTATGGGCACGTTCGTTAATTAGGAAATTAGGACCGAGTAATAATTACGTTTGCAGGACATTTAGATTCAATTAAAAACCTATAATACTTTTTAATATTATTTGTACTTAATTATCTATAGCGGATGTGATGTGTAAATTAAATTTTGGAGTACAATTTAAAATTAAAATAAAACAGATTATCATGCAGACATCAAAACTACGATATTGGAAAATAGAAATAACAGAAACAACAGAAATTAGTCATATAGCCATTGTAGCATATATATAAGAAGATCTACAATTCATCATCAATACATATCATTTTGAAGTATATTTTAAAATACAAAAGAAATCAGATCATCATTAAGACATAAAAACTACGATATTGGAAAATGGAAATAACACAGTTAACAGAAATGATTCAGATGATATAGCCATACGAGTAAAGATATATGAAGATATACAATACATCATAAAACATACAATATATCATAAATGAAATGATTTCTATAATTTTAAAGTATCTTTAAAATACAAAACAAAAATAAGATCGTCATTAAAGCCTCAAAACTACGATATTGGAAAATGGAAATAACACATATTGCATAAATGATACAGATCATACAGCCAAAGTAGCTGTAAGTAGAATTAACACAGATATCAGAAATTATTCAGATGATATGGCCAGAGAAGCAGAGGCATAAGAAGACATACAAAATATCATAAAAGATACAATAGCCATAAGAAGACATACAAAATATGATAAAAGATACAATGATATACATCATAAATGATATGATTTCTATAATTTTAAAGTATCTTTAAAATACAAAAAAATAGATAATCGTTAATGCCTCAAAACTACGATATTGGAAAATGGAAATAACACAAATTACATAAATGATTCAGATGATATACCTTTAGTAGCAGATATATAAGAAGACATCATAACACACAAACCATCATAAAAATATATAAAAAAAAACAAAATATCAATTTGAAGTATCATCTTTGAAGTATCATTTAAAATTTAAACAATAAAAAATCAAACCATCATAAGACATCAATCAAAACTACGATATTAGAAAAGGTAAATAAAACAGATAAAAAGAACTAGTTAAAGACTAACAAAAATGAGTATAGAGAAAAATACAGACAAAACTAAAGTATAGCAATGTCAACCAAGCAAAAAATTTAAAATATTCAAGATCGATAATTTATCAAAGAACGTGGAAAGGTTGATAAAGAGTATGAAAAACAGGAAATAGCTATTTATAGTATATGTGAATAGAGTCGAATTTTATCCACAAAAAAACAGTTTAGCGCAAGAGGTGAATCCGAGTGCGATAATGTTTTCGAGTGGATAAAATTGCTTTATTCACGTGTACCAAACAAGATTTTTTCCAATTCGTTATCAGAATTGAAGAATTTGCGTAAAGCATTACATTGAAAATTTCAAGGATAGTGGGAATTTACCATTTTTTTTACTTTATTCACTTTGTCAATGGTTATAGTGAATAAAGCGAAAATGTAAACATCGTATTCACCCATTCGATTAAAGTGTAGTTTTAACGATGAGATTCAATATACATAATGAGCATTTTAATAATGCGAATTGGAAAAAGTATTTATCGTTATGAAAACAACATTAAAAAAAAGGTGAACCAAATTTAATACTTAAAAAGTGTATTCTCTAAAACTCGTTTCAATTTTATATAAAAAAAATGCAAACATGGCAGAATCATATTATGATAAATATAATCAAAATAAGTGGAGACTCAGATAAAGATATAAATGATAGAGTATGAAGAACAAAAAATATATTTAGCATGATGAAAACAACTTCATTAATTAATATTCCTAAATTAATATGAGAATAATCCAAAAATTAATATATTATTATTAGTCAACAATTATTTGTTTTATATGCAGAATCAATTGGAAGATATACTTATACAGGGTGAGTAAAATGTAAGGAACCACATCTCCTGAGCCTTTATTATTATTTTCAGAAAAAAAGTTTTGAACCCAAGTTTGACGGCTCAAAATTTTCCACAATTTGATGGTTTCAATTTTTTTCTGTGACGCGTCACTTTTTTTAAAATTACATCGATTGTCATCGATTCTTTTTTTTTAATAGTAACCTATTTTTTTAATAACAAATTAGATAGTATTTGTTTTTCAGTTCACGATTATCGAAAAATACCATGAGGTGGCATAGCAAACATTTTTAGAGTTTAATTTCTGACGACATGACTGAAAAATTAAAGAGTACCTTAGAAATCAAATAATACAAGTTAAACAAATACGAATTACTAATGTTAATTTGTCTTTATCAAATAAGGTTGCAAATTAAACTGTATTAGAAACTGTTTCACAATAATTATCGTACGTTTAACGGAAACAAAACGCATCGAAATTTTGATGATGAACTAAAATTGATAGAAATTAACCTATTTTATTTATTAACAAATTTGATAGCATTTGTAAAAACAATTTTTAGATATTCCTGAAGAGAAAACTTCACGAATATCTAAAAATATCATGAGGTTGCATAACAAAATTTCTGAGAGTTTAATTCCTGACGACAAAAATGTGAGAAATTAAAGAGTACCTTGAAAAACAAATAATACAAATTAAACAAATACGAATTACTAATGTTAGTTTGTCTTTTTCATAAGGTTGCAAATTAAACTGTATTAGAAACTGTTTCTCAATAATTATGGTGCGTTTAACACAAACAAAACGCATCGAAATTTTGATGATGAACCAAGATTGATCAAAATTAGAACAAAAATATATATGAAAATAATCGTATTTTTAACACAAAAAATAAAACTAACTACGTCATTAAAATCATTACAAACAATTTTTTAACAATACTAGTCCATCACAAAAGATTTTCATATTGTTGTACATTAACTATGAACAACATAAGCGTTCCGTTTTTGTTTAACATACCATGATTATTGAGAAGTACTTTATAATACAGTTTAATTTACAACCTTATTTTGGAAGAAGAAACTGGCATTAGTAAATCGTTTTTTTTTAACTTGTATCATTTGTCTTTCATGTTCACATTTTTATCATCAGGCATTAAACTAGATTATCTAAGATATTTTTCTTATGCAACCTCATGGTACTTTTAGATATTCCAGAAGAGAAGAACATATGCTATCAAATTTGTTTATAGAAGATATTAGGTTACCATTTAAAAAAGTATCAATGACGCCATTTTCAAAACGTGACGCGTCAGATTTTCAAAAAAATGAAACTGTCAAATTGTGGCAAATATCTATACATCAAACTTTGTTCAAAACTATTTTTTCTAAAAATTATAATAAAGAGGTACCACCTCCCGAGAGGTGGTACCTCTTACTTTTTACTCACGCTGTATAATGACTTATAATATGATTCTGCAAAATTATAAACAATTAATAGTGATATGATTCAATCCACATCCTTTTATGTATTTTGGATAACCATGGCCAATATTTTATTCAGTTCTAATTAAATTATATTGCTATTAAATAATTTAATTGCGTTAATATATACATTTTTTGATTACGCATTAATGAATATGAATTTGTATAAGGTTTATATTTTATTCGAATAATTTGTTGTAATTGTTATTATTATTGCATTATAAATAATGGGCAAATAAATTCAGAATAAGAGCAGGAATTTATGTACTACATATTGCACTGCTTCGAACTGCTTCGTATCAATTGTATTATTTTATTTAATTCATTTTTTTAATAATAATAATAACTAATAATAAAGATTATTATTATTAGTATAATTGTGCTTATAAAACTGCATTATTATTATTAAAAAATTGAATAAAATAAAATAATTCAATTTTTTAATAATAATAATGCAGTTTTATAAGCACAATTATACAGGGGGTTTATAAAAACCCGTACGCGAAAATTAGGTTGGTAGCACTCCAATGTTTCCAAATACAGTTGTCAACACTGACATTTGGGCAGTTTGGCTGTCAATGTGACAGCTTTCAGCGGCGTGCTGATAGCATTATTAAAAACTGTCTTCAACAGAAGAAGATGCTTACATCCTAATGGCTTATGTTAGGAGTAGAATTAAAAAAAACAAACGAATTCTTATTCTCTTCAATCCTATTTTTATTTGATTCAGAATATTTATTGGTTATGTCATTAGACCCCGTTGAAATTACCCCGCACGCCACTGAACAGTACATTTTACTTCCATCAAACCTGATATTTTTTTTCTATTTCTTTTTGTTTAATATGTTTAATTTTAATTATTTATTAATTTTTATTATTACATTCTCATTATTGTACTTACTGGTATGTTTTAAAAAACAAGTATTATTTGTTTTTTATATAATTTTATTTATTTACCTCAATCAGGTAAATAAAATATATAATGGATACAATACTTAGAGAAATTAATTTTATATATAAACAATCTTTATTGGGCTATCGACGATTTAATTTTTTAATTTTTAATTTTAATTTTAATTTTTCAATTATCTATCAAAATAGATAACTATTAATTCAAAATTATAATATCATTACCGTAAAGGTAGAAAGACCTCTGGTCGATAGGAAATAAAGATGTTACTACTACTATTAAGGGGAAGTTAATAATAATTAATTACTTGGAACTATTAAGGGGAGGTTGATAGTAATTTATTATTGGGAATTAATAAAGGTATGTTGATAGTAATTAATTATTGTGAATTGTTAAGGGGAAGTTAATAATTATAATTAATTATAGCGAACTATTAAGGGGAAGTTAATAATAGTAATTAATTAGTCGTCATTATATATATATTGACCTGTGTTAAACATGATTGTTACTACACCAATAAAACTATACTCTACTATACTATACTATACTATACTATACTATACTATACTATACTATACTTTACTATACTATACTATACAATACTATACTATACTTTACTATACTATACTATACTATACTATACTATACTATACCATACTATACTATACTTTACTATACTATACTATACTATACAATTCTGTACTATACTATACTATGTGGTTGCTATGGCCATTGCTATCGTTTGTTGACTGTTTAATTTGATGCCAACGCCTTACTAAAATTGACAATTTTGAATTTCCGTAGATTAATAATTGTCAACAGAGTTTTATGTTTTATTCAAAAAGTCTTAGATAAAACTTCGTATTTGACTCGCAGATAATGGCTACAATCATAATAATCATAACAATATTCGTAATCGTTATAACTTCATATTGGTGACATATTGGTATTATGTACTCGATAAATAATTTATTAATATTTCGCAAAATATGCAATATTAAAATAAAGGGCAACAATGTTCTAAATGAAGTTTAATCTACCATATTTAAAAATATATATCAGAAAATATTATTGTGCCATAAAAGATTCGCGTTCAGTTGTTTTTTTTAAACCATTCTGAAAATCTACATAGGTATATATTTATTATGTTATGAAAATGCCATAGTAAATCAAATTGTTTTTTTTGTTTATATCAAAAATCTCAATACACTCACTAAATGGACATTTTTGAAATTTTAAATACGAAAGTATATCTACTTTTGTACTTATCTTTCTATCTACTTATCTCTCTTTCTAATCTTACTTTTGTGTCAATCAATTTATAATTTTTTTTTGTAGACCTATTTTGTACAATGTACATTATATTGTGGAAATTCTTCAATTTTGTACAATGTACATTATATTGTGGAAATTCTTCAATATACATTATTCAATGTCTATTGAATAATTCAAGTACAACAGTGACAAGTTCAAAAGACAAGTAACATTTTTAATGTTTTTTCCAACTATAGCAAAATTTCCATCCAAAGAAAAACATGTTATAAATAAATTTTGGTGAATTATCAAAAATAAAATGGAAAAAACATACCATAATAAGAGACTCATTTTCGGTTGTCAATTTTTTTGCGTTTTTTTAAAATCTACATGTTTTGCGAAAACCTTCAGCAGACATAAAAACATATTGTCTTCCCCAAACATTGCAAAATATCAATATAAAAGGAAACATGTTATTGATTAATTATGGTGAATTACCAGAAAATATTGTAAAACCAACATATAATAAGAAACTCACTTTCGGTTATTAATTTAGGTGCATTTTTTTTTTTATCTAGATTTTGTTATAGAAATCCTTCAGTGGACATCAAATACCTATGTTTTTATGGCTTTCCCAAACATTTTTACATCATAAGATAAACATGAAATCTATGAATTTTGATGAATTTTCAGAAAATATAGGAAGCCCACGCATATCATAAAAATCTTACTTTGGTTTATCAATTTTTTTGGAAAACTTTTTTTTAAATCTGCATTATTTTACGAAAATCCTTCAGTATACAACAAATAATATTTTCTTCCCGAAACATTTCAAAATTTTAAACATAAGCCAAACATGTTATGGATAAATTATGAGGAATTTTCAGAAAATACTAAAAAAACAGACTTATAATAAGAAACTCACTTTCGGTGAGTAATCATTTTATTTTCATATATATATATATATAAATCCTATGTAGCACGATAAAAAAACTGTCAGTATGTCCTATGTTGATTAGTTTCTGAATTAGAAGACTTCAAAGCTTTTCATTTTGTCAATGGTTAAGCAACATTAACATTAACAATATTAACAACATTAACAATCTCTCCAAGTTTGTTGGTGTGCAAAAAAATCAACCTGCATAAAATATGATTTTAATGAATTAGTTGTAGTTGTATATAAGATTTGAATTATTTAATACAATGCGGAATGCAAACATTTTAGTTGTATGGTAGGAAATAGATAATAATATACATTATATCCAAAATGGTTAATTATGAAAAGTTTAATGGTGAAGCAATCCGACGGTTAGTGTTATAATATCTGCAACCGAATACTAGTTTAACTTTAAGATTGGTAGATAATATGTTGTAAAAGTATTAAAAATACATAATTTATTAACATAATTATTCAAGATTAGATTAGATTACATAAATTTGTAGATGTTTATGTAGACAGGTACACACAAATTATACAATGCCCTATAAAAATGAACGTGGGAAAGACATTTTACAATTTATAAACACTTAATTACTCTAGATTGTATATATATTTTTTGAAATTGTTTAAATTATATTGGAATTTATAAACACTTGATTACTCCAGAATTTATGTTACTTTACAAATTGTTTAAATTATATTGCAATTTATAAACACTTGATTACTCCAGAATGTATGTTCCTTACGAAATTGTTAAAATTATATTGCAACTTATAAACACTTTATTACTTCAAAATGTATTTTCTTCAGAAATTGTTTAAATTATATTGCAATTTATACACACATGAGTTTCCTTCGGATATTGTTTAAATTTTATGTACGACAGTTCTCTAACGTTTAACGGAGGAACGAATATTTTAAAATGTTCTGAATGAATTTTGGTATGTTTTGCAATTGCATTTTCTTCAGAAATTATTTAAATTATATTGCAATTTATACACACACGATTTTCCTTTGAATATTGTTTAAATTTTATGTACGGTAGTTCTCTAACGTTTAAAGTGAGAAGAAATATTTTTGAATGTTCTGAATGAAATTTGGTATATTTTGCAATGTACATGATTAATCATCATAGTCATAATAATCATAAGCATTATAATCACAACACACTTCATCTTCGTGAGTTATAGAATACATTATTTGCTAGTTGAATAATATAGGTATTATTTTCAGCAAAATCTGTAAAAGGTCGATAGTCAGTAAAATCGTGTTACAATTACTAAAATTGAGAGCAAAAATGTTCTGTATGAATTTTGATAACATTAAAAGAGAAAATATTAATATACCATACAAGACTTTTGTTCAGTTTTCAGATTTTTTTTTTTTGCAAAACCATCCCGAAAATTTATATACCTACCAATATATTATGTTACGAAAATTATTTAGTAAATCAAATTTTATCATAAAAATCTCAATGCACTCGGTAAATCTACATTTTTGAAATTTTTTTTTTTTGCAAAACCATACTAAAAATTTATATACCTACCAATATATTATGTTACGAAAATTATTTAGTAAATCAAATTTTATCATAAAACTCTCAATGCACTCGGTAAATGGACATTTTTGAAATTTGAAATACGAAAAGTATAATATATACTTTTCTCGTGTCAATCAATTTATTTGCAAAACTATTTTGTACAATCTACATACATTATGTTGTGGATATTCTTCAATAGACATGAAGTAATATTTTTTTTTTTCAATTATAATAAAATTCCTATCAAAAGGTATTAACATTTTATGAATGAATTTTGATGAATTTTCAAAATTTTTTGGAAAACAAAAACATGTTCATGTTGTATTGTTTATATTATATTGTATAATAAGAGACTCACTTTCGGATATCATTTTTTTTTGTTTTCACAGTTCTTTTACTTTTAAGGGGAATTTATTGAAATTTTAATAATCACAAATGTATATCTAGTACACCGTTGCCGATTATTAAAATAAATATATTCTATACAGGGTGTTCCTTAATGACGTGCTAATATTCAAGGGTGCAATTCCTCAGGTCATTTTTTAAAGAAAATTTCATATGAACATATATCCGCAACGGCTTAAATTTTTTGCTACAGTGTTGAAATATTTTTTTAGATCGTTATTTTTTTTTTAATATCTTCATTCATATTGATGAATACATTTTGAACACTAAATCTAGTTACTATGAAACTAATAAAGTTTTTACACATATCATTCAAAACATAAGTTATTGTTCTTGTAAAAACATATTGTTGACATAAAGTAAGTTGTAGGTGTTGTTCGATTTTGAGTGTTTTATTGAATTTACTTTATTGATTCGCTGTTTGAAAAAATAACGATTTAAAAATATATTTCAACACCCTGTAGCCAAAAATTTAAGCCGTTGCGGATATATGTTCATATGAAACTTTCTTCATAAAATGACCTGGGGAATTACACCCTTAAATATTAGCACGTCATTAAGGAAAACCCTGTATATATATATTTATTGAAAAATATTAAAATTGTTACTATTTCGTACTGCATTAATGTAATTGTTGACTTTTTAATAGGAATATGTATCTGATAATATTAATTTCCAAATATAATTTTCAAGTTTGGTGGATTATTAAATTATAATTATCAACTGGTGAATTTTTAAAATAGACATAAACGATCTCTATTAGGCTATCCATGTAAATATTAAAATATAAAAAAACAACTATAAGTACAATTATTATTTGCTCCAAACTTAAAAATATTAAAATCGTTACTCCTTCGTACTGCATTAATGTAATTGTTGAATTTTTAATAGAAATATGAATCTGATAATATTAATTTCTAAATATAATTTTCAAGTTTGGTTAATTATTGAATTATAATTATCAACTGGTGAATTTTTAAAAAAGACATATACGATCTCTTTTAGGCTATCCATGTAAATATTAAAATACAAAAAAACAACTATAAGTACAATTATTATTTGCTCCAAATTTAAAAATAAAGTAAACATAAATAATTAGTTGTTGTAGTAGTAACAATCTTTATTACGCTATTAACCAGAGGTCTTCTGCTTTTACATTAATAATACTTAATATAAGTTATTTTCATGAAGCGTTGAAATATTAAAATCAATAAACATTTAAAAATAATAACATTAAACAGAAAGAGAGAGAGAGAAAAAAAAGAAAATAATTACAAAATATAATCATTTAATGCTTGTTTTTTTTACACATCTACTTGTTATAAAATAATATAAACTTTTTTAATATTTTTATTATATCGGGAACCCCAAATATTTTAACGGCCAATCTGCGTGAGATAATATGTATTTTGTAAAATAAGAGAAATTTTGCAATATGAATTGAGAATATCTGCAAATTTTTGAATTATGTTTCTTTGTAATTCTTTAAAGCAATCACAACTGTATGAGCAATCATTGTATTTTTTTAAATGTTATTATGATTTAAGTATTGTTTTATAATAAGGCAGAAAATTAGCAAATTTTGTAAATTTGGTTCATATATTTTATCGTTTTTCTTTAGTAGTATAGTTTAATTAGTGAGTATATTGAAGAGTATATGTGTGTTCTATGGTGGAATGGGCCTGCTGGGATAATTATGTTGTTGTCTGTAGGTTTTCTGTGTATTTTGAAAATTAGTTTGTTATTTGTTTTATATATGTTAATGTCTAGGAAGTTTATGTTATTATTTTGTTCTATTTCAAGTGTGAATTTTATGTTTTTGATATGTTGACGATATTTTGATTGTATGGAAAAACAAAGACACACATAACATTACAGATTTACACAATTACATTAATACTTTACACAAAATATAAGTACCCACATATATTTTATTTTATTCAATGTATGTTCATTAGTTAAACATTAGTAATCGTATTTATGACATCTAACAAATTAATTTTACTAAGTGAATAGTTTTTTGTAAATTCCGGAATATTGAAATTGATTTTCTGCAACGTTTTGTATTTTCAAAGCATTGCAGCAAAATTTAGAAATGGCTGAGTGTGAAATGATCCTATGATTGTTATGATATAAGAAAAATTTTGCAATATGACCGAATATTTGCAAATTTTTGAATTATGTATCTTTGCAATTCTTTAAACTAATCACAATTGTATGAACTACTGTTGTATTTCTTTAAATGTTATAATGATTTTAGCATTGTTTTATAATATGGCAGAATATTAGCAAGTTTTGTAAATTTCTTTCATATATTTTATCATTTTTGTTTAGTAATGTAGTGAGAATTTTGTTAGTTAGTGAGTATATTGAAGAGTTTATGTGTGTTCTATGGTGGAATGAGTCTGCTGGGATAATCATGTTGTTCTTTGTAGGTTTTCTGTATATTTCGAAGATTAGTTTGTTAAATGTTTTTATTATTTTGTTCTATTTCAAGTGAGAATTTTATGTTTTTGATATGTTGACGATATTTTAATTATATGGAAAAACAAAGACATACATAACATCACAGATTTACACAATTACTTTAATACTTTACAGAAAATATAAGTACCCAGATATATCTTATTTTATTCAATTTATGTTTATTATTTAAACATTAGTAATCGCATTTATTGCATCTAACCAATTTATTTTACAAAAATATTATATTAATAATTATCTAAAACTTAATTTTAGATTTATTATTAGAAGAGCAAGAATGTGTTGTGAGGCAGCGGGAGGTCATTTTGAACAAACATTTTGATTAAATTTGTGTTGTTAATAAAAAAAAATAATAAAAAAATGATAAATAATAAAACGTTACTATATTCTCCAGGTTTTTTTGATTTCTTAAGTATTGCAGATAACTCTTTAACTATTATGTTTTGGACAACATTGTATAAGGCATTTTATACTAAGAATTGCCCAACAAACACACTCTTAAGCTATGTTAATGTTAATGTTAATGTTAATGTCTAGGAAGTTTATGTTATTATCTTGTTCTATTTAACAGGTATACAAAATGGATGAAACTATAACAAAAGTAATAATATAACAGAATGAGAGATGGAAGAAAATGGAAATAATTATGAAACATATAATTATTTAATGCTTGTATTTTTTTACATATCTAGTTATTATAAAATAATGTAAACTTTATTCATATTTTTATTAGGTATATCGGGAACCCCAAATATTTTAACGGCCAATCTGCATGAGATAACAAGTATATATTAGAAAATCGTGCTATAATTTTTTTCATTTTATTATTGTTTTATAGTGTTTGCACATTACAAATTTATAATATAGTAATACCGTGCGAGCAAATATTATTTTCATCCAAGATTAAGCTCTACTGCTAAGCTGTATAGCCTTAGATGGAAAGCCAACGTTGATGATAATAATTTTTGCTCGCACGGTATAATGTGGCAGTAGTACGTATTATTATTATTAAATGTTTTAATTTTGTAGAATTGTGTTACACACCTGTAGATATAAAAAAAAAATAGTTACTCATACATGAAATAAGAGAAAAATCTATTTGTATATATATTTGTTATAATGTAGTAATATTGTCATGATTTGTGGTTTATTTTTTTGGTATGTTTTAGTTTATTTTTAATTTGATTTAGTTGGGTTTTCGTTAGTTTTTTTTTTATGGAATGTAGCAATTGTGTTATTTTTTAATTATAAGCTGCGCGAATCTTGTTTAACACTAATAACTAAAGCACGGATTATAAGCCAAATGCATGCCTGAATTAATGATATGATTAAGGAAATTTCAATAGATCTACACGAATAATAAAGAAACAGAGCGAATTAACCAATTTTTTTTTGCAGATAATGCATATTATATGTATTCAATGCATATTTGATCAATAATTACATATTTATTTATTTATTTATATATTTAACGGAAAAAAAGACTCAATTTTTACATATATGACATTGGTCATATAATTGGACATTTGTGACCGATTTTTTTAATAAAGTACGTTAAATTTAGTATGCAATGAAAACATAATTCAAATTCATTCAAAGAGTATGAAAAGTTAATTATTAATAATCGAATACAATATTGTTATTTCGGATATTACCTATATATCTTCGGGGATTACAAATATTATTTGGTCATATAATTTGGTATTTGTGACAGAGTTTTATTTTACTAAAAAAAATATAAGTTTTTAATAAAGTACAAAAAATTTAGTATGCAATGAAAACATTATTCAAATTAATTCAAACGGTATGAAAAGTTAATTATTAATAATCGAATACTATATTATTATTTCGGGGATTACGCTATTTATCTTGTTCACTATTCTTTTTGTGTTGTCAGCAAACAGTAGATCGCTCCATAGTTCAGTGCATACGTAGCAAAAACCGACTGCGATTGTGTGTGGTAATATTAAAATTGTATGTGTATAATGCCGAAATTAAAGGACAACGGAATAGTATCTCAATGGATTAAAGATTATAAAGATCTAATTTTGGAGAATGGTGTTGTATTTTGTAGGCCATGCAGTAAAACCGTAAGTTTTATTTTTCTACTGTGCCGTTGTATAGTTTGTAGACATTTGCTTTTTTTATTTCCATGTTACATCAGATTCCATGTGGAAAAAAAAAATCAAATAATACAACACATTAAAACAAGTTTACACGAAAATTATGTCAAAAACCAAACATCAAAAAAACAACAAACGCTACATGAAAGCTTAAGTTCAAGCTCGAAAATGTAAGAGAAGGGCGCTTTTAATTTTGAATTATGTAATGCTCTAATATCTGCCAATATTCCGTTTAGCAAACTGAATAACTCAAAATTGGAGACGTTCTTGCAAAAATATTGAATTGTGTGTGTATAATGCCGAAAGTAAAGGACAAGGGAATCGTGTCTCAATGGATTAGAGATTATAAAGATCTAAATTTGGAGAATGGTGTTGTATTTTGTAGGCGATGCAGTAAAACTGAAAGTTTTATTTTTCGACTGTGCCGTTGTATAGTTTGTAGACATTTGCTCTTTTTTATTTCCAGGTTACATCAGATTCCAAAATTTCAAATAATACAACAAATTAAAATAAGTTTACACGAAAATAATGTCAAAAACCAAACATCAAAAAAAAACAACAAACGCTACATGGAAGCTTAAGTTCAAGCTCGAAAATGAAAGAGAAGGGCGCTTTTAATTTTGAATTATGTAATGCTTTAATATCTGACAATATTCCGTTCAGCAAACTGACTCAAAATTGAGGGCGTTCTTGCAAAAATATTGTAAAATTTAAATACCTGATGAGAGCTATTTAAGGAAAAAACATGTAGATGAATTGTACAGAGAAACAATGCTTACTATAAGAACAATTATTGGAAATAGCTACACAGGGTGAGTATTTTCGGATGTTTAGTATGGGGATCTCGGAAACTAGCGAAAATAGAGGGACGATTAAATGGGGAGAGAATTGCAGTTTTACGACTTTAATTTCATGAGCTTTTTGTTTTTTGGAAAAATTGCATGGCTAACTAAATATCTCGAAAAATATATTTTTTAAGGCGGAAAGACCCCATATGGGGTCGATAGCCCAATAAAGATCGATTATATATATATATATATATATATATATATATATATATATATATATATATATATAGATATATATTGTTATTTTGTTCGGAGCATATTGCTCTGTTATTATTGACTTTAGAAAAAATGTGTAAAGGAAAAAGTTATAGGAAATTATGTGCTTAATAATACAGTCTAACCGATTATTTTATTTAAGCTATAATTTTTGAGTTATGACACAAACTTGTGTTTTTTCTAATGGAAACCATAGTCGGCTATGACTTAATAAAAAAGGCCTCTTTTCAACGATTCTAATGATATATCATATTACATAAGTATTTTTATAAATAATTAAATTATGGGATTTTTTTTCTTTTCAGTTTCGAACTATTCGAAGTAGTACGCTATAGAAATAATTGATAGATACAAACGACAATTATAGAAGTGGCCAATCTCCCGATCTCTCTGTTTTAGATTTTTATTTATGGGGAATGGTAAAAGATAGAGTGTATCAAACATCGTACGTCACAGTAGATGACCTTAGAGAAGCTGTACTTACAAGTTACAAGTTTTTGCTAATATTGATGGATGCTCCGTTAGAGAAGCAACAAATTCTGTTTTAAAAAGGTGTGCATTAATCATAATGGTGAACCTTTTGAATATATTTAGTCTTAAAATCTTTACTAACTTTAATTACGTTGTTTTGGTACTACTTTAGTTACGTTCTAATATGCTTGTATTGTTTCTAAATTTATCGTCTGTCATTCCCAGTTTAGTAGTTTTGTACTTATGTAATTTTGTTTTACCAGAAATAATTTTTATATAAAATTGTAACTCCAACGAAATAAACATCTTACACCAAAATATGAATGTATATAATTTCGAAATGAAAAGAAAAATTTTAATAACTAACTTAAATTTTATTATTTAACGCGTTGCGCATGTATCAATTGTTTCCATAGCCTACTTCTTGATAGTTCGAAAATGAAAAGTAAAAAATAACGATAAGTTAATTATTTATAAAAATAACTATATCAAGTGGTATAACATTAGAATAGTTGAAAAGGCGCCTGTTTTATAAAGTCATGGCCAACTATGGTTTCCATTAGAAAAAACTCAACTTTGTCTCATAACTCCAAAATTATAGCCTTAATAAAATAATCGGTTAGTTTGTATTATTAAGCATATAATTACGTACAACTTTTTCCTTTACACATTTTTTCTAAAGTCAATAATAACAGATCCATAGGCCCCGAACCAAGTAACAAAAATATATTTTTGCGAGATATCTAGTTAGCCATGCAATTTTTACAAAAAACAAAAAGCTCATGAAATTGAACTCGTAAAACTGCAATTCTTTCCTCATTTAATCGTTCTTCTGTCTCCGCTAGTTTCCGAGATCCCCATGCTAAACATCCGAAAAAACTCACCCTGTATACTTCATTGTCGACGAAACGTCGGATAGCGGCCGACGTTACATCGCAAATTTATTAATTGGGAGTTTAAACGAGAATAAACCAGGCAACTCGTATTTAATTAGTACAAAAGAACTTGACAAAACAAACAATGCCACATATCTAGATTCGTACATGAAGGATTGGCTGATTTTTATTTGCCTGAGATAGTGCCAGAAGAAAAAGTGTTGCTAATATTTTCAGACGCAGCAGTATTTAATTAGTACAAAAGTACTTGACAAAACAAACAATGCCACCATATCTAGATTCGTACATGAAGGATTGGCTAATTTTTATTTGTCTGAGATAGTGCCAGAAGAAAAAGTGTTGCTAATACTTTCAGACGCAGCAGTATTTAATTAGTACAAAAGAATTTGACAAAACAAACAATGCCACCATATCTAGATTCGTACATGAAGGATTGGCTAATTTTTATTTGCCTGAGATAGTGCCAGAAGAAAAAGTGTTGCTAATGCTTTCAGACGCAGCATCATACATGGTGAAAGCTGGACAATATTTGAAAATGTTTAATAAAAACTTTATGCACACTACCTGCTTAGCCCATGGAGTCTATAGAATCGCGGAAGAAGTTAGAATAATTTTTTCAATGGTGAACAATATTGTTAACAACGTTAAAAAGATATTTATCAAAGCTCGGTTAAGAGTACAAATGTATTACCAAATGTGCCATTGCCAGTCAATTATCACAAGAAACTTGGATTGATGCTGCTGTCTTCTACGCTAAACATTTTTTGGCCATTAAGGATTTGGTTCTCAGTTTTTCCAAAGATTCGATATCTATTAAGGATTGCAAAACATGTTTTAATGATCTTAAGATTTCACAAGAATTGGCTTTGATAAAAACGAATTTTAATATAATTAGCGATACTTTAAAAAATATAGAAGAAGGCATGTTTCTAAATAAATCAATAGATTTTGTGAAAGATTGCAAATTGAATGAGGTGGGCCTGGCAATCGTATTAAAGAAAAGCTTAAGCAATTACTAACAATAATGTCAAATGTTATGAAAGGAGAATTTGATGAAAATCTACCTATTGAAATGGATCCTTCAGTAGTTGCATGTTTTAAATTTGCTCCAATAACTTCCGTTGGTGTGGAATGAAGTTTTTTTTCGTACAAAAACATCTTAAGCGATGGGAGGCGCTCTTTCAGTATGGAAAATTTGGTAAAATATTTAATAATTCATATTTTTAATTTAAAAGTTGAATGATAGACAAATTATTTTCATGTGATTTTAATTAAATATATTTGCATATATTGGCATATATTTGAAATGTTGGTGCATATTTCTTTAATTTTGCGTGAATATTTTCGTTTTTTTCGTGCATATTTGTCCGTTCTTTGCTAATAACGGTGTTGAAATGAAAATTCTCGAATTCTCTCTCAAGGGTTTTATAATATTTGGTCATGTTTTAAGCATTGAAATTACCTCGAGAGCATGGCGTTATCCGAGTTGTTGCTGATGGCAGCCTCCAGGGCCTGCTGCTGCGCCTGCACCCCCAGGAAGCCGTTCTTCTTGGACGCGGGCTCGGCGCGGCTGAGGATGCTCGAGATGGAAAAGTTGGTGGATGCGCCGGTGCTCTTCGGCGTGGACTTGGTGCTGTCCTTGGAGTCGGTCTTGTCGTCGTCGACGGTCTGCTTGATCACCGGGTAGCACGTGATGCTCTGGCCGGCGACGTGGTTGATCAGCCGGAAGTCCGGCTCCGGGGAGTTGTTCCGGCTGCCGGACTCCGGGCTGGACACGACGTTCACTTCAATCTCCTTGATTGGCGACGCCATTTCGACGGCGGGCGAAAAAATGTGCGCCTAATAATCTCGGCCGTCTCCTCGGGGGGCGCGCACGTAATACGGCTCGTTTCCGGCGGAAGTCGTGGGCGCACTGAAACGCGGCTGCACTGTCCTGATAAAATCCCTGGATCGCGTCACTTTTTACGTTATTTTTGTGTATGTGTGTGCCCTTTAAGGGTTGGCGGGCATTAATAAATATAAAGACAACCACCGTTTGTCCGAAAAGCGACTGATGCTTGTGGTAAATGTTTACACCGTAGTTGACGTTAGGGGCGGCTGTATTAAGGACACACCCCTAGAGTTGAACAGAAACACCCCCTGTTTCAGCTTCAGTGGAAACTTTTCACTTGCACAAATGACATTACACATATATCCGTCTCTATTATTCCCTTACAGTGTGTTAAACCGTTAAGGGGCATAAGGGGGTGAGTGGATTTTATGTAAGGGATGTTCCCGTCCTTGTCACCCTCCCCGGCCGCGGGCGCGCCTCTTCCTCGTCTCCTCCGGTGTTAATGCTACTTAGTTACCGGATTCTATGTACGTGTGTTTAGACGTTGGAATTTTGTTAAATGTCTCCTCCGACCCGAAGATCGGCGGGATAATGCCGTCCAATTATAAATTTCATCCGCCGCGGCCGAAACCATCCGCGGCGTTTTGTTTAATTATATCATTAACATATTTTACGCTGCACCACCGGAAGCGCATGCAGCAACACGCGTTACTGTTACTCGGACACTAATCCAATTAAACACCCGTTACTTTTACAACCGAGATAAACTAATATGGTCGTAACGCAATCTTAATGTAGTCGTAACAATTCACAGCGTAATTGATTTGCTCAAACCAATGCTCATCCGATACAACACGCCCATACAATCATACCATTCACAAAGAAACAATTCAAAAGTTCAAATACCAAATATCATCTAAAAATTAATACAACTGTGGTAATTATTATCAGGCTATAGAAATTAAGTTACCAGTAAAATACAGATTAAAATAGCAATGTGACTTTTCAATAGAAAGTACAAAATTAACACACATTATGAAGAAGTATCTACAACAATTGGTTACACCAACCTTTAACCAGAGTAACAAAAATTGGTGACCCAACGTGATTTGAACACCATAACCATCATAACCACCATATCCAGCGTAACCACATACAACAGAAAACTCGGTTCAAATTGGTAAAAAAAATGGTGCAAATACCATAAATTTTGCCGTGTTTCCAAAGATCCGACTTCTAGTAAATTGATAAGATTATTTTCTAGAAAATTTAAGTACTGTTCTGCGTTGAGACGCGGTGGCATAAAGTAGGGTCCAATTAGTTGCTTGTTTAAAATTCCTGCCCAAACATTCCAAGAAAACTGTTGTTGAAAATGATGTTCTCTAATAACATGTGGGTTTTCATCAGCCCATACATGAGTAGTATGAGCATTAAACACACCTTCTCTAGTAAATCCTGCTTCATCAGTTGTTAGTAAATGATTTAAGAAATTTGGTTCTCTATTAACTTTTTCAGTTACCCATTAGCAAAATGTGAGCCTGCGTACATAATCACCGGGCTGCAGAAATTGAACCTGTTGTACAGTCATGCTCACATAAATCTAGTACAGAAATTTGACATTGCTATATAAAATTGCTATTGTAACCTAATTTCTTGTACTAGATTTATGTGAGCATGAATGTACATGGTATGGATGGAGTTGTTGTAGCTTTAACATTCTCCATACGCTCATATGCGATCTATCATGTTGAAGTGCAAGCCATCGAGTACTCGTACCTGGATTTGATTCGATGACATTCAAAACGTTTTCTTCTATATTGACAACTCGTCGAAGTCGAGCTCTACCACAATCCCGAGCCTAAGATTTTTAAGTGCCATGATCTCGCAGATGTTGCACAGATAACTGAAAAGTATGCCTGTTAATCAAATCAAGTTTAGGATATTGTGCACTATACAATCTTCGGGCTTCTGCGGCATTTCCAAAAGCTTGGCCAAATATCAACACAATATCTGTTAATTCTTGATTAGAAAAATTTGGTATTTTGAAATAAACTTCACTTGACAGTTATAGTGATAGTACCTGAGAACGACTCGTTTGGTCAAAATTCACAAATTTTCGCTTACAAATTCGGATTCAAAAGAGAAAATTTTATTGCACTGTTCTATCTCAGTTAACAAAATCACAAATTTTCGCTTACAGATTCGGATTCAAAAGAGAAAATTTTATTGCACTGCTCTATCTCAGTTAACAAAAGTGGAAAATTTCTATTTTTGTTAGAGAATTGATAGAGAAAACTCTATAGAACTGTTATCTAAATTAAATCAAAAAGTGGAAAAAACCCGAAAAATTGAAGGGGTTCTTGATTTTTGAAAGTCTTCAAGTCTTTTGAAATATAACAAAAATTACATTTTATTGAAATACTAACAGACAATTTTTTATAATAATTAATTTGGGCAGGATTCATGTATTACAGATTCTAATTCAAAAGAGAAAATTCTAGCGCACTTTCAGTTAAAGACCATAGTTAATCTCTGTTAAAAAACATGGGAAATTTCTGGGTTCTTGCCTCCAGAAATAAAATAAAAATGACAAGTTTTTATTAAAAAAACTATGAGACATTTTTTCATACCAATCTGCGGAGTTTTCGATTACAGATTTGGATTCAGAAAAATAAACTATCAAACTGTTTTCTCTGCAAAAAAATGGAAATTTTTCCGAACAATCTGAAGGGTCTCTTGAAATTTAAAACAAAATTAACAAAAATGACAAATTTTAATAAAAAAGTAAGAGACAATTGTTTTAGAATAAATCATTGGTAATGCATTGGCATGGGTAACGGAACACAAAGACGGAAATACAAAAACGAGCAAAATATTTTAGATGTCTGACATATGGAGGTACATATCATTAGTACCGCAACAAAAATTTACAAATCCATCTGCAGGCCCATGATTGACTACGGCCAGATCATACTAAAAAATATAAGAAACACCTGCAAACGAATTACGGACATAACTGAACGGAAGACATTAAGACTTCTCACTAAATTAAGACATAAGGACAATCATCTTCATAACATACCAAACATAAATTTATACAAGATCACCAAAATCATACCCATCCAACAAAGACGGGACAAACTACGAAATAAATTTCAACAAACACAGGACAATAGGACAATACTCGACGAATTATGTATTAAAAGACAAAACAAACGAACTACAAAATTACATCCGACAAAAATGCTTCATGAATCATATTACACTTCATAACACTCTCTTCACACTATGAAAACAATAACTCATGAATCACATATAGGTAATGTTATATAATATAATATGTAATGTAATGTATAATGTAATGTACGTAGAATGTAATGTATTATGTAATGTACGTAGAATGTAATGTATTATGTTAGGCAAGGCGGAAAGACCCCATGGGGTCGATAGCCCAATAAAGATTGTTTATATATTATATATATATTATATATCATTTGGGTAGTTATCGTTTACATATTCGAATTCAAAAGAGAAAATTCTAACGTAGGTACTTTCAGTTAAATATCTCAGTTAATCTCAGTCTACCGAAGTTAAAAAATATGGAAAATTTCCTGAAAAATGTGAAAGGGTTATTAACCTCCAGAAAATTAAAACATTTGTAAATAATAAAAATGACAAATATAAATATAAATCTGACAGAGTTTTTAATATTCAGAAATTGAAAACGAAATGTAAGGAAATTGCCAAATTTCTCGAAAAAAACTAGGGGTTCTTAATCATCTGAAATTTTGTGCGAAAAAGTGAGTATTGAAAAAATGTCGACGACCGACGTGATAATTATCTAAATAATAGATATTATATATTAAAAACATCAATCGAAATTCTCAAACAGTGTAAAGGCATTATTAATATTAATAATATTATTAATATCAATATTAATACCTATCTATATTAATACAAATTGAAAAAAATTGTAAAATGATATCCAAATTTCTCAAAAATAAACTGAAGGGGTTGTTGTTAGCTATCGGGAATTATATCAAAATTAAAAAACTGACAAATTTCTCAAAAAATCTTGTGGTATTGGAAATATTCAAGAATTGAAACAAAATGTAAAAAAATTGTCAAATTTCTCAAAAGAAAAACATCAATTAATGTTAACCATAAAGAATACAATGCAATACAATATTACGGATAAGTCAACTTCGAGAACATGTTGGCATGATAATTATATAAATAATATTATACAGTGTGTTTCACTTGAAATGGTAAAACCTCAGTAACTGTTTTATTTTTCAGCGGATTTTAAATTATTTTAATTCAATATATGAAGCTTGTGAAGTTTTGTTGAATGGGTAAACTATATTTTATCCTTAGTAAATAACTAAGGCTAGCCTACTGTGATAAAAAAATAACGCAAAAAATTGAAAAACATATTAGAGATTTGTTTTGTTTTCAAAAAAATCAAGAAACGTTGTTCGGATTCGTGTCAAAACCTCAAATCCCAAGTTTGGTTAAAAACTCTATAGTACAGTAAACTGCATTTTCTATTTTTTTTCTTTATAAATATTTTGTATATTGTTTAGATATTTTAACAAAATAGAGTGCATATATATGCACATATTTTGATAATAATGGACTTCATATAGTTCTCCATTTGCGTTGATCCAGATACAATTGACTTTTGTCGTTTTACGCATAAAAAATGAAAAATTTCATCTATACAACTCTTTATATAGTTTTCATTTTATTTTTACTTTGCAAAAGAAAATTATGATAAGAATTGAGAAAGAGCAAAATGTATACATTTAAAAAAATATTTAGTTTTTTATATACTTTTAAACTTTTTGCGCATTTTTCCTAAACAATAAAATGTTATGTCAGGCTATATATTTTTTATAATCATCATTGGTACCACCATTAGTGTGATGGTGTGTCTCCGGCGCTAATGGATTTCATAAATTGGATAAATGAGTACATCAATGGAGATGTTATGAGTTGCAATCTATCATATTATAAATAAACTGTTATGCTTCCGGTAATATTTTTTTTAAGGGTGTAATCTTTAAATATGTGTCAGAGCACGTTTTCACAATAAAAATGGACTTTTTGAAAAAATCTTTAACTAAGAGTCAGAACACCTAAAAATTCGGAAAAAGGTGTTCTGATTCTCAGTAGTGTTATGGCAAAACATGGCAAAACATGCTATGTTTGACATTTTACAGGAGAAGCAAAAACAGTTTTGTAATTATAATTGTGAATGTAAGTAGTTATACTATGACAGTTTCAACTCACCCCCCGCAGAGATTTCAATTAATTTAATTCGCGCTTTTAATTCGCGGATTTAATTAATCGACATATCGACATATCGACATATCAACAATAATCTGCGGGGGTGAGTTGGAACTGTCACAGTATAACTACTAATGTAGATTAGCATGTATATATGTATGTATGTAAATACCAGACTACGTATTTATTTATTTAGCGTATGGCATAATTACATCAAACTACAATATTAGTTATTGTTATATAATTTTTAGTTCTATCTGTTCATATCTTACTGCGAAAAATCTTATCAGTGGCGAATTTCATAAAGTGATAAAGTCACCATCTTGATGGTTGCGTTTATCATTTGTAGCATTATAGAATGTGTCTTAGTCAGGAGATCCTAAGATAATCTGACTGCCAGTTTGTGTTAGTTCATTTAGCGTTATCCAGGGTGCACCACGAGGAGGCGAACTAACTTTACACCCCAGAGACTACGTAAAAATACGTATACGTAAATACTTTTCTTCTTAAAAATAAAAATTTTATATTGTTTTCTTCCTTATTATCTACCAGTAAGTACTCCTTATTAAGAAGGAAAAAAAATATTACAAAATACAATAATTGTATTTTGTAATCTTTTTTTTCTTAGTATTATAATAACTATAACTTGTATAAGGTATAAATAATGGATGAAAGTATAACAAAAATCATAATGTTTCAAGATTTAAGAAAAAAATGAAATAATAGTGACAGACAAACAATCTGTAATAGGCTATCGACAGCTATCATATATTTAGGTTTATTAACGATTTTTTTTTTGTGAAAACGATTATCAGTGTTACAATTAATTTTCACAAGCTGTAATCGACATATCTCAAATCTAATTTTCGTTAATTGAGATTACATTGGGAATATAACTCATACGTAAAACAGTGACGTCATAACAATGCGGTTTCTATAGTTACGCATGTATTAATAACTGACAATGCTGATAATACAACGTTGTATTATAAGGATAATACCACGAACAAATGCCGATCGCTGTCACAAATTCGAGTCCCATAGATCGCAGCGACGACCGTTGGGAAGGTGTTAATTATCGGTGACAAACAATCTTTGGAAAATGCACCTCCCCCTTCGGGCTCGGTGCATTTTCGTCGTTGAAATTCGTTGTATTTATAAAATCATTCTTATGAAAATCGTATTTTCTATAAACATGAATGCACTATCGCAGCCAAATACCTACACAATTTGAGTCGATCTCATGCTCAAGTACTGAGTATAGATACATCATCAATATAG
This sequence comes from Othius punctulatus, assembly GCA_951805005.1. Classification (NCBI taxonomy): domain Eukaryota; kingdom Metazoa; phylum Arthropoda; class Insecta; order Coleoptera; family Staphylinidae; genus Othius; species Othius punctulatus. The sequence continues at coordinate 19,168,985 of OX638141.1, forward strand.
CGAAATTTGTGATTTCATCATGATCTGAAAATCAAGGTTTTTCTCAGGATGATTTGTATAATGATAACTGTAACCAATTACGCCACTGTAGTAGAGCAGTAACAATTATTATTATTATTATTATTATGATCGCCTGATCTTAATCTCTTGATCTTAATATCTCAAACTGTATTCCTTGAATCATTATCGATAATGAGAACACCACTTGTTATATTACGCTTGGCAGTTTTATGGAAACTTCAAATTATCTGATTTATATTTTCATCTATTTTTTTGGTTGTCTTTTGACTGAAAGATTACGAAAATGTAATTCGTATTTTTGTGGGGGTTTTGAAGTTTAAGAAACTTAGATTAAGTTTTCAGAATGCTTTACACTAAATACAGCGGGATCCATTTAGCGTGAGCCTAGAATTTAGGTTGGTAAAATGCAGCAATTGGCAGCTTTGCGTGTCAAAAATGATGTAGAGAGGTTAATGTATATTATAAACAGTGTTGTAGATAATGGGTTTCTTTTTAAATGAAAGATATGTTAGTAAGACATTGACTTATACATAACTGAAACATTAGAAATTATAACAAAGAGTGTCACAAATACAAAGTGTTAACTAAACTGTATTAGCAATATAAAAAAGTCTCACCATAAATGGATCACCCGGTACATTCAGTATGTATGAAATTTCATCATTTTACTAACATTTGAACAGATGTTATAAATGTTATACATTTCTTGATTTTTTGTAAATATTTGGTTTTTAACTTTCCGATATTTGGCAACTGCTTATCGTTTATGAAATTTTCAATGCAGCAAATTTACTTTAAATTTATTTTGTTGGTTTTTGTAAATATAAAGTACTAATTTGCTGACGACTGGCAGACTATGTACCGAAGTGGTACAAAGGTACTTACAACGAAGTTGTACCTTCATAAATGGGCTGTAAAAGTACTGGTTATGAAATCGGTGAGAGAAATGGATAATAATATGAGCCACAATCGGCAGTGAAGTATTTCATGGTTTACAACTTTGCACAAACTGGGATGCGTAATAACTAAATCTAACTACATTATTAAATATCGTAAATGCATTTGCAATTAAAAAGTTTTAGAAAATAAAATGTTGCAATTAGAAGATTAAGCTTTCATTCTCTCGGCTGTGAATGAAATTAAATATCGTAAATGCATTTGCAATTAGAGAGTTTTAGAAAAAATGTTGCAATTAGAAGATTAAGCTTTCATTCTCTCGGCTGTGAATGAAATTAAATATCGTAAATGCATTTGTAATTAGAGAGTTTTAGAAAAAATGTTGCAATTAGAAGATTAGGCTTTAATTCTCTCGGCTGTGAATGCACCAACTGCGTCAGTAAATCTGCTACTTTATTGCCTAGTTAAACAAATAATTATTTGAGTGATTTGTGTTCGCATTATTACTTATGCGTTTGTACGTTGCGTAATATAATTGCGGATGCATAATAACTAAATATAACTACATTATTATATATTGTAAGTGCATTTGCAATTAGGAGGTTATAGAAAAACTTTAATTTTGCAATTAGAAGATTAAGCTTTCATTCGGCTGTGAATGCACCAACCGCGTTAGTAAATCTGCTACTTTATTGCCTAGTTAAATAATTATTTTAATGTTTTGTGTTCGCATTATTACTTATGCGTTTGTGCATTGCAAAATTGCTCTGTTTCACATACAGTATTGCGTTTTATTCGTAATAAAGGGTGCCTGGCTAACCATAGAAAGTCCAGCCGCAAACCGTAAATGCCCAGAATGTTCAGACGCAAACTTCACATTTTATAAACTCGGCAAAACGCAAGCCATCGTACTGAACAGAATGGATATATACAAACTGCGTATTTCATAGAAACGTAAAATATCGAACGCGGCTATGTCCAGGATGGGTCTAGAGCAGAATGTTCAGCGCCGGACAAACTCAAGGCGCTACTCAAGGCCGCTTAAGCAAAATTTGTAACAGGATGACAGGAACCAGAGGATATCGTCACGTTAATAGAAATTTATGGTGTCGCCAGGACCGTGTTACCAATACACCGCTGATATAAACAGCATTTACAGTGACTCAACGGCAGAACGCAATATTTTATTAAGTATGTACTGTTGAATAGTATGATTGTACGTTTTCAATCTCCAATATAATTTTGATGATAGTTAAGAATCAATATATTTGTAATAAAATTGATTTGTATAAAATATCATATATATATATATATATATATATATATATATATATATATATATATATATATATATATATATATATGAGTTGTAAAGATAGTAACTCAAAAATAAGAAAGAATAATATTAATAATAATTTGTGGAAACAATGATATTCAATATTTTGAATTGTGGTGGCGTTTGAATTAAGGTGCGTTAGTTTAAGACACTTTGTTTAATAATGATTAACTAAGTAGCCGAAACTATAGTCACAAATAAATTAATTTATGTGATACTCACAGAGTAACTCGTTTTATTTATAAATGATATTTAAATTTTATCAAGTTGATTAATTTTAGACAATTGATGAAAAAAATCATATTTTGTATGAAATAGTTAGTTTATTGGATTTTGAGCTCTAAGTTGTAAGTTCACTGTATTGAAAAACGTTGCTTAAGAAATTACAAATATTTTTTGATCGTATGAGTTAGAAGGTCTGTAGTACCTAATATTTGAGGATTCATAATTATTTTGATTATTTTCTATAATATAAAAATATCAATACGGTTCCATTTAGTTCCACAAAATTGCAAAATAACACTAGAATATTTTAAAGAGTCGAATCACTTGAAAATTGAGAAAATGGCTGAATTTGAGAATGTAAAAACTGTGAAAACGTAACTTAGCAAAGTGGTTAGAGGTTGTGGTCGAACAGTAAAGTCGAAAGGTACTTAGTTCACGACCATGGCGAGTAACTTTTTGATGTATGTTTTTAACTTTCTTTAATAATAGACTATAATATACTGGGCGGTGTGTGTGCCACAAGGTGGCGTTGAAATGCATTGGTAGGCACCGTGGTAGTGAATTTCTATGCAGTGATGACATGGATCAAATAACCTTCTCGGCACAATTTGAAGATTTTGGTACGTGAAGTCGCTAATATCACTTTGTAATTCCAACAGCAGTATTAATTATTTACTCTTCACTCAGTTTTCGAAATAAAATAAATCATACAAAGTCAAAGAATATAATAAATATTCAATAATTATTAAATAAATCTATTCCAAATTTTGGAAACATATATTTAATTGGTTTTATGGTTGTGGTATTTTGTGTGCTTCCTCAAATGTTGAGGAGATGCATAATGTGCCGCAGCTGTACAACCAATATTTAAAAATGAGAAACATTAAATAAATATAATTAAATAAATAATATCCAATTTGAGTAACAAAACTGTCTTTTATTTGTCTGTCGCTTGCTTAACCTTTTAAAATGAATAAATCATATAAAATCCATATATCTGTGTTTTACTTCCTAACAAAAATTACTAACAGACACATTACCCATAAGACGAACCAAATTGAGTTGTCACGATTTTGGTTTAAAAATCAAACATAACGTAAAGTACTACCACTAAATTACGAGCCAAATAAATATTACAAATTATGAAAATTTTGTAAATCGCGAGCCAAATAAATATTACAAATTATGAGAATTTGTAAATCACGAGCCAAATAAATAATACAAATTATGAGAATTTGTAAATCACGAGATAAGCAAATATTACAAATTATGAGAATTTGAACAACACCTGGGTTCGCACCGTTACAACTGGTAGTCAAATGGAAACTAAACACTTACAAATTCTGGTCCATTTTTATATTATTTAATAAATTTTATGAGACCTAGGAGAGGTCCCAAAATCTGTAACAGATGTTTGGTGAAATTTCCGTACCTACCTCCTCTATTAATGTAATTTTACTGCAGTACTTTAGATTTATTTGCTGTAAAATACCCTTGAAGTGTAATATTATTCTAGGACTAAAGTACACCATAACAAATAAAGAAATATATTACTATGTGGGAGTAGATGGCACTAATCTGCCGTGATTAATGTGTGACAAAATCAAGTAGTGTATGAATATTCATACTATATTGCATTGTTGTACAAATATAACATAATACAACATTAAACCATCTTGTAGAATTATTTATAGTATTGTAAATTATTTGTTTATTTAACGACGGCCCAATTCTGTCGCTATAGTTAATTAATGTGGCCAACAGTACAAGGAATCGAGAGTTTATTTCCTCTGCAAGGTCACGTAACTTTGGTACAGGATTTTACTCACTCATAAATTCTCGGGCACAAGAGGTTCGAACCTATGACCCTTGGCGTGACAAGCTAGTGGACTAACTCTTTCAGCCACAGCCTCTCATAGAAATACATTTAAAACCATTATATTGCCAACATTTATTTGTTTTTACTATTTTTTCAAACTCTATTTTCACCGAAACGTGTATTTGTTTTAACTCTAAATATAATACTACTGTCATAAAGAATTGATTCAAAATTTTGACATATATTTCACGTTTGTGACAAATAATAATTGTTTATAATTTGAATTTTTGATACACTCTTCATGTTATTTATTGATGTAGAGCAAAGAGAATCAAGAACATTTTTAAGTTCTTGACTAAGGACTCTAAGGACCCCAAATTAATTTCAGCTCTAACTCAACTCTCAATATGAATATGAATATAACGATTATTGAATACTATTTTGCATATTAAAACTAACTTGACTTTACAAACTAGTTTTGATAACTATGGAGTATGGACTAATAGTAATAGTAGTACATTATTTATTAGACTATCGACCATAGCGGTCTTTCCGCGCTGGATTTATATACAGGGTATTAGGTAATGCTTTCGCCAAACTTTGGGAATACCTTTATAATGGTATTCCCCATTTATAATGGTTATAATGGAATACAAATGGAGAATAAAAGTATTATACATTTTTTTCTAATATGCACAGTTTCTGAGAAAATGCATGACTAAATTTATATCACGATTTAAATAATACTACTATGATTTTTTTAGTAAATCATTGATTTTATTTTATCGCACAACTGCGTAGTCTATAAGATTTCGAGCGATTTATGTTTTGGCATCCCACAAACAAGAATTGATAATTAAAAAAATGTCTGTGTATCTGTACCATGTGATGGACCAAATATAGAAGAAAAGAAAAATATTTTACTTACACCTTTACAAAACAATTTAAAAATATTTTCTTTAAAGCAAGATAATTTAGGTAAATAATGATTTAAATAAAACATTTTTTTTAAATCATTAATTCTGGAAAAATCATGATTTTTATCAACCCTGATACTAACACTATATTTAACTATATTGACAAGTTCAAAATTTCAAATTGCAAATTAATTGCCAAACGACTGGGACATGGAAAATTAATCAAGGAGTATCGTATCCCTTAAGATGCAGATATTATTATATAAATAAGTATTTCAGTTTATTAATATTTTAAGTGACTTATTTATAAAATAACGATGAATTTTAAAAATCCTGTAAAACTGAAAACTAAACAGGTTCCTAGAAATGATTAGACAGCTGTTTTAGTAGGGAAGACGTTAATATTACAATATAAGCTATGATTGGTTATCTAATTAATTAACCAAATTAACCATATGGTATAAAAATAATTAAATCAAAATAAAATAACTTAGATTAAGCAAATTTATGTGATGTAACATCTTAATATAATCAAATTTACTACAGGGTCTCCTTCTTAATGATAACATTAAGAGGGAAAACTAGCAGGTTACTTTGATTTTATATCACTCTAGGCTGTTTTGCCCCCTAAACTAGCCAGACGAAATTACTATTATTGTATAATATATTTCGTCTCTTTAATTGCAAATTATTCATTGTAATACTTTAATATTTAAAGCTCCGATATCTAATAAAAGTAATGAGTTGTTCGTTTATATCTTACAAGAATTATATTAATGTTAAAAATCCATATTACAATTAATAGTTTCCTTAACTGGAAATATTAAAATTGATGACTTGTATTACTAAATTGTCACGCTATCACTTTTAATTATTATTTTATATCCAACATCATTCAAACAGTAACTAATGGAATGTTATTTTTTCCTTCAATATTCAGTTAATGGTCCGATTCAGTATCCATAAATGGTTGAAAAGCAACAATGGACCTGGCTGTATGAGAGGGCCGTACATTCGTCCCTAATCCCCCTTATATTACGATGCGTTTGGAGATGCGTTACGATGATTTTGGAAATCCACACCGCCTCGCAATCCGGTGTGGATTTATACCTCCGCTGACATCTGCACTCCTGGTACCTAAATTCTGTTTTTGACCAGTTTGGGATTTCACTCGTTTGGGTTCTAGCGCGTTTGCCCAGATGTGTTTCTTGCGAGTTACCCGGTTTAGGTGTGACCGGTTTGCTTTTCCCCTGGTTTGGGAATTGCCATTCCGTGGCCGAACTTTCTGGCGCGTTTATTTCCTGTGTTACACGCGGTCCCGTAATAAATACCTGAATATATAATGAGAGCATTTATCAATGACGTGATACTGGTGGTACAAATGTGCGTTTAACTGACCCAAATAAATTACTTTGTTTCGGTGTTCCGTAAGTTCCACATTTCGAATGAAATGTAATACCGGAATTAGCGCGATACAAATTTGAGTGGCGAAATTTCAAGAGTTTAAACGCGGCATCATTCCCCGGGGATATCGTACTTAACGTTTCCGCAACACAATACGTTTACCTACACAAATACCCTTTTATCGTTATTTATAACAATCCGCAGCCGAATAACAACTTCGCCCGAAACGGTAATTAAATTTGATTAGCATCCGCATTTAGACGCTGTCCGTTTATAATTGGAGGAACCGGAGGATTCCGCGTGGGCGGCAGGGGGTGGTTTGTGTGTATACGTGTGTGTGTGTTCGGGGATGAACAGGTGCAAGCAGACGGAGAGAGGGTAAATTACCGCACGAGTTGTAAATGATTCAGGCCGGTGTGTAGAGATGAGCCCCCGTACACAAGTACGGCGCAAAGAGGGCGAAATGAAATGATGATATTTACCCCTGTATTTTCATTTTCTCTCCTTCTCTCTGCCCGTTTCCCGCGCGGCGGCCAATCGGAACGTCAGTAAACTACCCCTGACAAATTCCAATTGCCGCTCTCCAATCGCGTCTGAGGTTTTCTAGTCGATATTTGTTACTCTACGTGCGTAAAGTTGACGTCTTCCTAAAGTGTACCTCTTCACCACCACCACCACCACCACTACACACACACAAACAAGCACACAGACATACATATACATTATAATGTACATATATATATACATGGTGTAAGACGTTGTAAATTCTTCATTGCACCTGCTCATCCGGCAAATAAACAGGGTGTTGTCCTGATTATGATACCTTCCTTTATGTTTATTGATCGTCTTAGCTGTACGGCGGCCGCCTGTTTATCATTAAAACACTTTTATCGCGTTAGATATTTCATAAGTACATTACCATAATTGGATGGCGTCGGGGCACTTTAATTAATTTCTGAAATAATTTAATCAATCGCGGATTAATTCAGCCAGGCCGCTTGGGAGCGCACGAGCGCCGTAAACCTCGGGCTTCCGAGGTTTTGGATTTTTTTTCTAATAAGCGGTCGCTTAACGCACTGTTTCTTATTAAATTGACCCACTGGAAAATTTTGATAAATTTTTGTTGTCATTCTTCTTCTAGTATTATTATTATTATTACTAGAGACGGGACGAACACGAGACAAGGGCCGACTCAGAACCGGAAAAATGTGTGCACGTTCAAATGCTCACGCGGACAAATGCCTACGCGGACGAACAGAAAAATGCGCACAGAAGGATTCGTCGTTCATAATAATTAATTATCGCACTGGTGAGAGCACTTGCAAAAAACTTCTGGGCCTCAGAATGGAGGACAAGAAAACAACTACCTGCCATGGTCTTAAGATTGTATCTATAGTTCGTGCTTGAGCATGAGTTCGACTCAAGTCGTATGTTTGGATGTGTATTTTCTATCAACGTTTATGCACGATCGCAGCCAACAAAATTTTACGACTTGAGTCGATATCATGCTCAAGTACTGATTATAGATACAATCGCCGACATTTTAAATGCAACGAAAAGCCATAATCCAGAGCGAATTTCGACCTTATTGGTAATCGGGGTTTAGATACGTACAAGTACAAAAACAGAAGCAAAACAGCTTCCAAATGTCCATAAGTCGGTCGTAAGAAATCCGCATTGCACTTTGATTGTCGGTGATTGTACATCATCAATATAGCAAAATTTGTTATTTCATCTTGATCTGAAAATTTGGTTGGAATAATCTGTATAATGATACCAGAACCAATTACACCACTGTAAAGTACCAGCGGTAATAATAATTATTATTTTATAATTCAGTAAAAAGTGTGTACTTCCTTAATTTTATTTTATTTATTTTTTGTAGCAAACCCAAATAAATAAAATAAAATTAAGGAAGTACAATTTTTTTACTGAATAGTTTAAATAACCTTAATATGAATAAAATACAAGATATTTTATAATTGTTTCCTTCTTAATTAGTGTTTTAAATTGTTAAAGTTGTCAATTTGACAAATTTTGATAGGTGAAGCAAAAACATTATTAGATTTTAACAGATGATTAGAAAATTTTATAGATTTTAACAACTTCAATGAAATATGTCAAATATTTGCAGAAGTCGGCGGGATAATATGTCGTATTTCGACTTTTGGGGTTGGTCACAATATTATAGCTACACATTTGACAAATTCTGACTCAAAATTTGGCAAATTTTGACAGTGGCAACATCTTTAATCGAAACAACTTAGGGAATATTTTGTGATATTCCCATGTGATACTGCCCATAACTGTAAAAATTAAAACTGTAAAATTCAATATATCTTTTTTTTTTCTATTTATGTGTGATATGTGATCTTCTTTTATCGCGGTTTCCAATATCTTATACATTTTTTTAATTTGTTTATATTTATTTGTACTCACAATTTATATTTATTACACCTTTAATTTATGTAATTTATGTCCACCACTATTTAGTGTTGAATCTACTTATACACATATGTTGTGCTAGTCATTTTTTTATACTTTACACTGTATACATTTTTTTCATGACTTGTGTAAACCTAATGGTAACATACATAAATAAAGATTATTATTATGATATACAGTATGGCCCCGGATTGAGTTTACAAGAGGATTTGTTTTTAAATCTTTACTTTTTTTCGATGCAAATGACTCTCGTAGGTGTTTTTTTAAATTTTCAGTATTATTTTCTGCATTTGGGGAATTGTTTGAATGGTTTTATGTTTCTATAATGTTGTTAGATGTAATTTTAAATTCTTTTTGCAAATAATACATAAACAGGTGTCAAAATAAAATGTCAACATTTTGATTTTACCAACACCCCGTATAAATAAATCAAAGTTGCGATAACTGAACTGGTAGTTTCAGACCAAGCAGGAATTATAATTCTTATAACATTTTTACTTAAAGGTAAAAATTAAAAAAAAGTCCTCTTGTAAACTCAATCCGGGGACATATTGTATATCATAATAATAATCTTTATTTATGTATGTTACCAATAGGTTTACACAAGTCATGAAAAAAGAGGTATACAGTGTAAAGTATAAATAATTGACTATCACAACATATGTGTATAAGTAGATTCAACACTAAATAGTGGTATACATAAATTACATAAAATATATATAATAAATATAAAAACCATAAACTATTTTTATTGGAATGGATTTTTATCCATTGGAAACAAATTTTAATGAAAAAAATAATTATTTTTAAGCATTTTTAAATAACATAAGTAATATTACAATACTGGAATATTATTATTATTTGGAAACCCTTTTATATGAAAAATTATGAAAATATCTTTAAAAAAATCTAATTGTGTCTTGTTGTTTGAACTTTATGAATATTTGAAAACTCAAATCTTGCCATACTCTACAAAAAAGTACAAAAAAAAATCAATATATCTTTGCAAGTTCTATAATAATATCTGAAACTTTCAATATAGTTCGCTATGGGCCATTTTTATCAAAATCTGATAATCAAATTCTATACAAATTATTTGACAAAAGTAAGCAAATTGATTGGAAACTATTTTAAAGAGAATCAAGAAATATCTAATAACTGGAAACTTCGTAATTGAAAAACAGGTTGAATGCAATATTGAAAATAAAATTCTTGATAGTTTTATGAGGAATTTTTGAAAACTCTTATCCAATGAAAACCCATAGGTAAACATGAAATTGTAAAGGTAATATTTGAAAACTCGATTGTCGCCCATTGGGATATTAACATCAATAAAGATATTATTATTATTATTATTATTATTATTAGAAACCTTTTGAAATTAAAAATTTACAATTTTTTTAAAAAATTTATATAAAATAATAATAATAATAGATTTTTTTTCCAACAGAGCCATAGGCATGAGAGCCAGAGGCCAACAGGCCAGAGGCCAACAGGGCAACAGAGCCAGAGGCATGAGGCCTTCCACAGAAAAAAAAAGGCACAATTGTATAAAATTCGAATAGTTCTCGAGTACTCGTTTGTTAGAAAACTTGTATATGAAAAATTACAAAAAACCTAAAAGAAATATTTGAAATCGCGAATCTTATTATTATTATTAAATTTAAGGTTTTATCCATAAATTACCAGTTATGTATTTAAGGTATTTAACGTAAAAACTAATCTGCGACAAATTGAATGAAACATTAAACAATTATAATATTAAAATTTCATTTAGAATCAAAAACACAATAAAAACAGAATTATTTAATGCAAGAGACACATTTGCGACAAAATCGATCAAACATTAAAAAACTATAATATTAAAATTTCATTTAGAATCAAAAACACGATAAAAACAGAATTCTTTAATGCAAAAGACCACGCTAAAAATTTAGACAAAAATGGAGTTTATGCATTAAGCTGGAAAGATTGTAGTCAAAATACATTGGAGAAACAGGAAGAGGTCATCAAAACAAGAATAAAAGAACATATCAGAGACAAAACGATATCAAATTTTGGTAGACATTTACATTTCAACAACGGCATCTTCGACATAAACACCAACACAAAATTATTACACAACACTAACAAAGGACTCAAACAAATTTTATTAGAGGCACATGAAATAGATAAATTAATAATTACAGAACCTAATACAATATGTTTAAATGACCAAACAGAACAAAATTTCAAACCACTACATAAATTTTTAAATAATCCTTACAGAATCTAAATTATAACATCAAGTAACTCAATACACACACTTACACAAAACACACGGCAGAAGGACCCCCGTTGGTCGATAGCCAGTTAGGGATAATATCCCTAACAAATACAGTCACTACTACTACTAACATCAAGTAATAACATATACTTCAAAATTTGACAAATAATGAAATTATTAAAAAGTCAAAACATTTATATAAAATCTAATCTAATATCAAATGTATTAAACTCATATAAACTCAAAAAAGTAAGTAAAATTAAATTAAAATACACATGCACACAATACACATACACCACATAAAATACAAACTTATGTTTTAATATAATTTCTATATTTAAATATATATTGTAGAACCAACCTCCGAAGATGACTAAATATTGCCTAGACTAGCTAGTTGGGTCAAGAAGACACAAAAAAGTAATAAAAACAAAAGATTTTTATATATAATATTTATCAATAAGTACTTCAATTAAGAATGAAACCATTATAAAATATAATATAATACTGGTATCCAAAAATGGATTAAACCATAATTTTTTTAAAATTATTATTATAATCTCCCGATCTTAATATCCAGGGAAACTTCTGGAAACTACGAGATTAACAAATTTTAAAATTTGAAAATGGGTAGAAGAGTATTTTGACATAATTTCAGAGATTTCAGAATTTTATTAAAAAAAGTTTAAAACCGATATGAAAATAAAAGCATCGATATATGGATTAGGGATTATTATTATTATTATTAGTTAGTACATTGGTAATTATTCAGATATTTTTGATACTTTGTGCTGCTTTCCTTTTACTTATAAAAATTAAGTTTTGATTAATTATAGAAAGTTTATGAATTACATGTTGTTTGAAAGTTGGTGCAATCTCAAATTTTATGTTCGAAATAAATTTGATAAGATGTATTATATATTGTATTATATTTTTATACACATTATACATCGTGTACTTGGACATGTTTCACAATGAAAAAATAAATCTTTTCTTAATTATAGAAATTTTATGAATTACATGTTGTTTGGAAGTTGGTGCAATCTCAGGTTTTATGTTGGAAATAAATTTAAAGAAATGTATTATATATTGCATTATATTTTTATATACATTATACATTGTGTACTTGGACATGTTTCACAATGAAAAAATAAATCTTTTCAAATATACAGGGTTAGTTTTCTTTTCATTGAAAGCATTGGAATATCAAAAACCATACAACATAGACATTCATGGTTAAATGAAGAATTAGTTGTCATTTTAAGACCTTATATAAGATATGCTTTTGTTTTTTGAAGAAAAAAACATAGTTTTTGAGTTTGACCATTTTTTAAATGGTCATAGTTGGCTTTGATATTGTTAAAAAATTACATTATTTTCTCTTTATAACGATACAAGGTTTGCTATACATACTTTAATAATTTAATTGAGATGCAGGAATTTTTGTTGTGTAATTTGAATAGTTTGTTTTTTCATTGTAAGCATTGGGATCTGGAAAACCATAACACATAGAGATTCATTCAAAATTCAGTATAATTAGAATAGAAAAATTAGTAGAATTCTCGTAGTAGAGGAAATAAAATAAAAAACGAAATGGCAAACTTTGTTTTTGCTGCTCTCAATAATACAAATGATCCTGTATCGTGTATATTTATCAAAGTAAGTAATAATTTTTATAAAGTTAATTTTTGCAGATGGCCTTTATTTATCAAAGAGCAAACCTTGTATCGCTATGAAGAGAAAAATGTGTCCTTTTTAAAAATGTTCCTTGTAAACTAACTATGACTGCCTTTTAAAAAATTAAAGTTTGTATTATAACTGAAGATCTGTGATCTTTTTTGAAAATATAACAGTCTCTTAAAACGACAACTCTTTCCTCATTTAACTGAATCTCTATGTCTTACGGTCTATGTGTTATGGTATGGTGTATGGTTATCTAGGTGATATTGTCGACATTTTAAAAAATGTCTAGGCCAACTATGGCCGCCATTTACATAAGTTAAGTTTGTATTATAACTGAATATCTATGATCTTTTTTTCAAAAAATAACAGCATATCTTGCATAAGCTCTTAAAACGACAACTCTTTCCTCACTTAACCGAATCTCTATGTCTTATGGTCTATGTTTTATGGTATATTGTCGAAATTTTTAAAAATGTTTAAGCCAACTATGGCGGCCATTTAAAACAATTATATTATATTATTTATAACTGAAAATCTGTGATCGTTTTTTCAAGAAATTAAAGCATATCTTGCATAAGCTCTTAAAACGATAACTCTTTCTTCTTTAACCGAATCTCTATGTCTTATAGTCTATGTGTTATGGTATATTGTCGATATTTTTAAAAATGTCTAGGCCAACTATGACTGCCATTTAAAAAAAATAAAGATTGTATTATAACTGAAAATTTGTGATATTTTTTTCAAAAGATAACATATCTTGCATAAGCTCTTAAAATGACAACTCTTTCCTCATTTAACCGAATCTCTATGTTTTATGGTCTACGTGTTATGGTATAGTGTCGATATTTTTAAAAATGTCTAGGCCAACTATGGCTGCCATTTAAAAAAATTATATTATATTATTTATAACTGAAAATCTGTGATCGTTTTTTCAAGAAATTACAGCATATCTTGCATAAGCTCTTAAAACGACAACTCTTTCCTCTTTAACCGAATCTCTATGTCTTATAGTCTATGTGTTATGGTATATTGTCGATATTTTTAAAAATGTCTAGGCCAACTATGGCTGCCATTTAAATAAAATAAAAGTTTGTATTATTACTGAAAATCTGTGATATTTTTTTCAAAAAATAACAGCAAATCTTTCATAAGCTCTTTAAACGACAACTCTTTCCTGATTTAACCGAAGCTCTGTGTCTTATGGTCTATGTGTTATGGTATATTGTCGACATTTTTAAAAATGTCTAGGCCAACTAATGACTGCCTTTTAAAAAGATTAAAGTTTGAATTTAAACTGAAAATCTGTGTTCTTTTTTTCAAAAAATAACAGCATACCTTGCATAAGCTCTTAAAACGACATCTCTTTCGTCATTTAACCAAGTTTCTATGTCTTATGGTCTATGTGTTATAGTATGTTGTCGACATTTTTAAAATGGTCTAGGCCAACTATGACTGTTATTTAAAAAAAATTAAAGATTGTATTATAACTGAAAATCTGTGATATTTTTTTCAAAAAATAACAGCATATCTTGCATAATCTCTTAAAACGACAACTCTTTCCTCATTTATCCAAATCTCTATGTTTTATGGTCTACGTGTTATGGTATATTGTCGACATTTTAAAAAATGTCTAGGCCAAGTATGACTGCCATTTAAAAAGATTAAAGTTTGAATTATGACTGAAAAACTGTGATATTTTTTTTTTTTTAAATAACAGCAATTCTTTCCTCGAATCTCTATGTCTTATGGTCTATGTGTTATGGTATATTGTCGACATTTTTTAAAATGACTAGGCTAACTATGACTGCCATTTAAAAAATAAAGTCTGTATTATAACTGAAAATCTGCGTTCTTTTTTTAAAAAAATAACCGCTATCTTGCATAAGCTCTTAAAACGACAACTCTTTCCTCATTTAACCGAATGTCTTATGGTTTCCAAGATTCCAATGCTTCAAATGAAAAAGAAAACTTACCTTGAATTTCTAACATTATATCTGAGAGGGAATCAACTTCCAAACAACATTTAATATCATCACTCAGAGGTGGATCTAACCAACATACCAACATTTTTATAAATATTGATACTTTTTATAAGATTTTAAGTAATATTTCGCGTTAAATTATCAGTACATATTACTTTCTCTCCCCTAACGTATTTCTCGGCGAGAATTGCTCCTGTGTGCTGTAGCCCTAATGCCCTGTACGACAAAATTTGCAGATGTGGTCTAATCCCAGGCGGCGACGCATACTCGTAGTGTAGTAGGTAATAGACCAGACCCCCACTGAATTAACAAACAAATAACACCCCACAGCCCTCAACTTCGTCGCTTCCACACATTATTATATTGCCAGCGAACAATTACGTTGTTAGTAATTGGAAATCAAACAGTAAATTCAAGACAACCAATTACATTTATATTGAGATGATTTACAGTTTTACAATCGTGCATATTCTTTGTTTGTGGCACATTTAATAACAATAATAATATTTATTTGCATGTTAGAAAAAAACTTTACATTTTTTTTACATATGTCAGGTTTATTTACATTTACATTTACCTAGGTTACCATTGGGTCAATAATGGTATCATAGGCAAATGTACCACACACAAAGATAATGTACGATTGTAAAACTGGGCCTAAGACGCAGTTTTACAATCGTGAGTCATCTTGTTCGTGGTACATTTGCCTAGGACACCTATATGTCAACAACGGTATCCAAGGCAAATATACCACGAACAGTCAATAGCGGTATCCTAGGCAAATGGACCACGAACAAAGATAAACCACGATAGCAAAACGAGGTTTTAGAAAAACACTAATGATAGCCTAAGCAAATGTACCACGAAAAATGATAATCCACGATTGTAAAACTGGGCCTAAGACGCAGATTTGCAATCGTGAGTTATCTTGTTCGTGATACATTTGCCTAGGACACCAATATGTCAACAACAGTATCCTAGGCAAATGTACCACGAACAGTCAACAATGGTATCCTAGGCAAGTGTACTACGAACAGTCAACAATGGTATCCTAGACAAATGGACCACGAACAAAGATAATCCACGATAGCAAAACTAGGTTTTAGAAAAACAAATATTTGTGGTCAGATGCAATTAGTTGTATATTAAGACGTTAGGCTTATAACAATATTTGTGTTCGGAAGCAGTTGCATTAGAATATTTCCATCAGCCATCAGCCGCTATATACAGGGTGTTCCAGTTATCGTGCTCAACATGGGAATCTCGTAAAGGGCAAGATAAATATAGTTGATTAAATAGACACAATTATCTGACAGGGGCGACACCCTGTATATTACATTATGTTATATTATTGTTTAACTCTTTATTCCATTACGAATATATCGTGTTTGATGTGGCGTATTATTGATCTGATACCCAGAAAAGGAATTACATATTCGGGATTCAGTGTACATTAATATTGCTCATAATGGTGCATTATTAGCTCACACGTGATTGTTTATTTGTAAAATTACACCGTAAACATTTTCTGCAATTGCAGTTACCATAATAAAACAACATTTAAATACATTACGCTGGCGCGCCGATTGCATAATATTAATTACGAAATTAAAAACATCCACGTTTATCAGTGTTGGGGGCGGGCAAATTTTAAACGCAGCGCCGTGTAATTCATGCAAATGGTATTATTTATTAACCTTAATTAGACTTACATTAAACAATGCCCTGTTATGTTAATACAACAATTCGGGCGAATATATATCAGGGCATTAATCGAGCGCAAATTGTATTAAGTACAGACTATCGATCGCGCTCTGGCGTTATTAGTTTTAATTGGCGCTGCAAATGCGCCCAGCTTGGGCCAATGTTACACCTTGTCGAAGATGGAATTCGTGGTAAGGAGCTTTGAGCAGCCTAATTCCATAAGTAGTCCGCATTCACATTTATCGTTCGGTTTTATCGCGTCCCGAGTGTCGGTAATGCGGAGTCTAGAGGTGTACTTAAGACCCCACTGTCGACACAAAAGGTGACAATGGCTCTGTTTTGCTAACTAATGATCTCTTAGCCACGCATGGCTTAATAACAACTGTCCATTGTGCGGGGCTTACGAGATTACCGAAGGACGATGCCGCAAGGACTCTCGAGTGCGAGCTTGAGTGCCGGTATCTGTGAAAATATTCACACCCATTGTGTCGCGCCTGTAAGGTAAACGCGCGCTTTGGTCCTTCCGCCCCACTGGATGTCCTCATCTTGCAAAGTGCGATTGATGGATGGCTCCAGTTACGAGTATTGTTTCCGGGATCCGCAGGGACCAGCAGAGTACCGGAGAATTTGATATTTTATTGGGCGCGATGAGTAACGATTGTGGAAGTTCAATATTCTATCATTTCAGAATCATTCAGAATTAACGACTCGTTGAATTAAGTATTTATTGCAATGACTGAAAAAACATTTTTCGCCCAAAGTCTACAAGTTTTACAGATTACATTCAACAGACTTCTTAGCTTGCTTATGCAACAAAGCATATCTTGCATAAGCTCTTAAAATAACAACTCTTTCCTCTTTTAACAGAATCTCTATGTGTTATGGTTTCCGAGATCCCAATGCATAAAATGAAAAAAAAATCACCCTGTATATGTTTTTTTATAGATGTTTTAACTTCATTTGCAACTGCAAAGGTCAAGAATGCGCATGTGTCCATATACCGGGGCCGTTTTTCAAGGGTTGCGTACACATAGGTGGTACTCCATGCTATTGATGTTGGTATTATTGTGTGTGGTGTTTGATTAATGATGCATCATTCTGGCGGCTGCAGGAAGTAATGCAAGGTGGGTTTTCTGCTCAAGGTCAAGAAGGCACATGTGTCCATATACCTGGGCCGCTTTTCGAGGGTTGCGTACACGTAGGTGAAACTTCATACTGTTGTTGTTGGTATTATTGTGTATGATGTTAGATTATTGATGCATCATTCTGTTTGATGCGGGAACTAATGCGAGGTGCGTTTTCTGCTCAAGGTCAAGAATGCACAAGTGTCCATATACCTGGGCCGATTTTCGAGGGTTGCGTACACGTAGGTGGTACTCCATACTGTTGTTGTAGGTATTATTGTGTATGATGTTTGATTATTGATGCATCATTCTGTTTGATGCGGGAACTAATGCGAGGTGCGATTTCTGCTCAAGGTCACGAATGCACATGTGTCCATATACCTGGGCCGTTTTCGAGAGTTGCGTACACGTAGGTGGTACTCCATACTGTTGTTGTTGGTATTATTGTGTGTTTTCTTTGATTATTGATGCATCATTCTGTTTGATGCGGGAACTAATGCGAGGTGCGTATTCTGCTCAAGGTCAAGAAGGCACATGTGTCCATATACCTGGGCCGATTTTCGAGGGTTGCGTACACGTAGGTGGTACTCCATACTGTTGTTGTTGGTATTATTATGTGTGGTGTTTGATTATTGATGCATCATTCTGTCTGATGCGGGAACTAATGCGAGGTGCGTTTTCTGCTCAAGGTCAAGAATGCACAAGTGTCCATATACCTGGGCCGTTTTTAGAGGATTGCGTACACGTAGGTGGTACTCCATACTGTTGTTGTTAGTATTATTGTGTGTGGTGTTTGATTATTGATGCATTATTCTGTTTGATGCTGGAACTAATGCGAGGTGCGTTTTCTGCTCAAGGTCAAGAATGCACAAGTGTCCATATACCTGGGCCGTTTTTCGAGGGTTGCGTACACGTAGGTGGTACTCCATGCTGTTGTTGTTGGTATTATTGTGTGTGGTGTTCGATTATTGATGCATCATTCTGTCTGATGCGGGAACTAATGCGAGGTGCGTTTTCTGCTCAAGGTCAAGAATGCACAAGTGTCCATATACCTGGGCCGTTTTTCGAGGGTTGTGTACACGTAGGTGGTACTCCATACTGTTGTTGATGGTATTATTGTGTGTGGTGTTCGATTATTGATGCATCATTCTGTTTGATGCGGGAACTAATGCGAGGTGCGTTTTCTGCTCAAGGTCAAGAATGCACAAGTGTCCATATACCTAGGCCGTTTTTCGAGGGTTGTGTACACATAGGTGGTATTCCATACTGTTGTTGATGGTATTATTGTGTGTGGTGCTCGGTAATTGATGCATCATTCTGTCTGATGCGGGAATTATTGCAAGGTGCGTTTTCTGCTCAAGGTCAAGAATGCACAAGTGTCCATATACCTGGGCCGTTTTTCGAGGTTTGTATACACGTAGGTGGTACTCCATACAGTTGTTGTTGGTATTATTGTGTGTGGTATTTGATTATTGATGCATCATTCTGTTTGATGCGGGAACTAATGCGAGGTGCGTTTTCTGCTCAAGGTCAAGAATGCACATGTGTCCATATACCTGGGCCGATTTTCGAGGGTTGCGTACACGTAGGTGGTACTCCATACTGTTGTTGTTGGTATTATTGTGTGTGATGTTCGATTATTGATGCTTCATTCTGTTTGATGCAGGAACTAATACAAGGTGCGTTTTCTGCTCAAGGTCAAGAATGCACAAGTGTCCATATACCTGGGCCGTTTTTCGAGGGTTGTGTACACGTAGGTGGTACTCCATACTTTTGTTGTTGGTATTATTGTGTGTGGTGTTTGATTAATAATGCATCATTCTGTTTGATGCGGGAACTAATGCAACTTGCAATTTCTGCTCAAGGTCAAGAATGCACAAGTGTCCATATACCTGGGCCGTTTTTCGAGGGTTGCGTACACATAGGTGGTATTCCATACTGTTGTTGATGGTAATATTGTGTGTGGTGCTCGGTAATTGATGCATCATTCTGTCTGATGCGGGAATTATTGCAAGGTGCGTTTTCTGCTCAAGGTCAAGAATGCACAAGTGTCCATATACCTGGGCCGTTTTTCGAGGGTTGTATACACGTAGGTGGTACTCCATACAGTTGTTGTTGGTATTATTGTGTGTGGTATTTGATTATTGATGCATCATTCTGTTTGATGCGGGAACTAATGCGAGGTGCGTTTTCTGCTCAAGGTCAAGAATGCACATGTGTCCATATACCTGGGCCGATTTTCGAGGGTTGCGTACACGTAGGTGGTACTCCATACTGTTGTTGTTGGTATTATTGTGTGTGATGTTCGATTATTGATGCTTCATTCTGTTTGATGCAGGAACTAATACAAGGTGCGTTTTCTGCTCAAGGTCAAGAATGCACAAGTGTCCATATACCTGGGCCGTTTTTCGAGGGTTGTGTACACGTAGGTGGTACTCCATACTTTTGTTGTTGGTATTATTGTGTGTGGTGTTTGATTAATAATGCATCATTCTGTTTGATGCGGGAACTAATGCAACTTGCAATTTCTGCTCAAGGTCAAGAATGCACAAGTGTCCATATACCTGGGCCGTTTTTCGAGGGTTGCGTACACATAGGTGGTATTCCATACTGTTGTTGATGGTAATATTGTGTGTGGTGCTCGGTAATTGATGCATCATTCTGTCTGATGCGGGAATTATTGCAAGGTGCGTTTTCTGCTCAAGGTCAAGAATGCACAAGTGTCCATATACCTGGGCCGTTTTTCGAGGGTTGTATACACGTAGGTGGTACTCCATACAGTTGTTGTTGGTATTATTGTGTGTGGTATTTGATTATTGATGCATCATTCTGTTTGATGCGGGAACTAATGCGAGGTGCGTTTTCTGCTCAAGGTCAAGAATGCACATGTGTCCATATACCTGGGCCGATTTTCGAGGGTTGCGTACACGTAGGTGGTACTCCATACTGTTGTTGTTGGTATTATTGTGTGTGATGTTCGATTATTGATGCTTCATTCTGTTTGATGCAGGAACTAATACAAGGTGCGTTTTCTGCTCAAGGTCAAGAATGCACAAGTGTCCATATACCTGGGCCGTTTTTCGAGGGTTGTATACACGTAGGTGGTACTCCATACAGTTGTTGTTGGTATTATTGTGTGTGGTATTTGATTATTGATGCATCATTCTGTTTGATGCGGGAACTAATGCGAGGTGCGTTTTCTGCTCAAGGTCAAGAATGCACATGTGTCCATATACCTGGGCCGATTTTCGAGGGTTGCGTACACGTAGGTGGTACTCCATACTGTTGTTGTTGGTATTATTGTGTGTGATGTTCGATTATTGATGCTTCATTCTGTTTGATGCAGGAACTAATACAAGGTGCGTTTTCTGCTCAAGGTCAAGAATGCACAAGTGTCCATATACCTGGGCCGTTTTTCGAGGGTTGTATACACGTAGGTGGTACTCCATACAGTTGTTGTTGGTATTATTGTGTGTGGTATTTGATTATTGATGCATCATTCTGTTTGATGCGGGAACTAATGCGAGGTGCGTTTTCTGCTCAAGGTCAAGAATGCACATGTGTCCATATACCTGGGCCGATTTTCGAGGGTTGCGTACACGTAGGTGGTACTCCATACTGTTGTTGTTGGTATTATTGTGTGTGATGTTCGATTATTGATGCTTCATTCTGTTTGATGCAGGAACTAATACAAGGTGCGTTTTCTGCTCAAGGTCAAGAATGCACAAGTGTCCATATACCTGGGCCGTTTTTCGAGGGTTGTGTACACGTAGGTGGTACTCCATACTTTTGTTGTTGGTATTATTGTGTGTGGTGTTTGATTAATAATGCATCATTCTGTTTGATGCGGGAACTAATGCAACTTGCAATTTCTGCTCAAGGTCAAGAATGCACAAGTGTCCATATACCTGGGCCGTTTTTCGAGGGTTGCGTACACATAGGTGGTATTCCATACTGTTGTTGATGGTAATATTGTGTGTGGTGCTCGGTAATTGATGCATCATTCTGTCTGATGCGGGAATTATTGCAAGGTGCGTTTTCTGCTCAAGGTCAAGAATGCACAAGTGTCCATATACCTGGGCCGTTTTTCGAGGGTTGTATACACGTAGGTGGTACTCCATACAGTTGTTGTTGGTATTATTGTGTGTGGTATTTGATTATAGATGCATCATTCTGTTTGATGCGGGAACTAATGCGAGGTGCGTTTTCTGCTCAAGGTCAAGAATGCACATGTGTCCATATACCTGGGCCGATTTTCGAGGGTTGCGTACACGTAGGTGGTATTCCATACTGTTGTTGATGGTAATATTGTGTGTGGTGCTCGGTAATTGATGCATCATTCTGTCTGATGCGGGAATTATTGCAAGGTGCGTTTTCTGCTCAAGGTCAAGAATGCACAAGTGTCCATATACCTGGGCCGTTTTTCGAAGGTTGCGTACACGTAGGTGGTACTCCATACTGTTGTTGTTGGTATTATTGTGTGTGGTGTTTGATTATTGATACATCATTCTGTTTGATGCGGGAACTTATGCGAGGTGCATTTTCTGCTCAAGGTCAAGAATGCACATGTGTCCATATACTTGGGCCGTATTTTGAGGGTTGCGTACACATAGGTGGTATTCCATACTGTTGTTGATGGTATTATTGTGTGTGGTGTTTGATTATTGATGCATCATTCTGTTTGATGCGGGAACTAATGCGAGGTGCGTTTTCTGTTCAAGGTCAAGAATGCATAAGTGTCCATATACAAGGGCCGTCTTTCAAGGGTTGCGTACACATAGGTGGTACTCCATACTGTTGTTGTTGGTATTATTGTGTGTGGTGTTTGATTATTGATGCATCATTCTGCCTGATGCGGGAACTAATGCAACTTGCAATTTCTGCTCAAGGTCAAGAATGTGCATGTGTCCACATACCTGGGCCGTTTTTCGAGGGTTGCGTACACGTAGGTGGAACTCCATACTGTTGTTGTTGGTGTTATTGTGTGTGGTGTTTTAATATTGATGCATCATTCTGTTTGATGCGGGAACTAATGCGAGGTGCGTTTTCTGCTCAAGGTCAAGAATGCACAAGTGTCCATATACCTGGGCCGTTTGTCGAGGGTTGCGTACACGTAGGTGGTACTCCATACTGTTATTGTTGGTATTATTGTGTGTGGTGTTCGATTATTGATGCATCATTCTGTTTGATGCGGGAACTAATGCGAGGTGCGTTTTCTGCTCAAGGTCAAGAATGCACAAGTGTCTATATACCTGGGCCGTTTTTCGAGGGTTGCGTACACGTTGGTGGTACTCCATACTGTTGTTGTTGGTATTATTGTGTGTGGTGTTTTAATATTGATGCATCATTCTGTTTGATGCGGGAACTAATGCGAGTCGCGTTTTCTACTCAAGGTCAAGAATGCACATGTGTCCATATACCTGGGCCGTTTTTCCAGGGTTGCGTACACGTAGGTGGAACTCCATACTGTTGTTGTTGGTATTATTGTGTGTGGTGTTTGATTATTGATGCATCATTCTGTTTGATGCGGGAACTAATGCGAGGTGCATTTTCTGCTCAAGGTCAAGAATGCACAAGTGTCCATATACCTGGGCCGTTTTTCGAGGGTTGCGTACACGTTGGTGGTACTCCATACTGTTGTTGTTGGTATTATTGTGTGTGGTGTTTTAATATTGATGCATCATTCTGTTTGATGCGGGAACTAATGCGAGTCGCGTTTTCTACTCAAGGTCAAGAATGCACATGTGTCCATATACCTGGGCCGTTTTTCGAGGGTTGCGTACACGTAGGTGGAACTCCATACTGTTGTTGTTGGTATTATTGTGTGTGGTGTTTGATTATTGATGCATCATTCTGTTTGATGCGGGAACTAATGCGAGGTGCATTTTCTGCTCAAGGTCAAGAATGCACAAGTGTCCATATACCTGGGCCGTTTTTTAAGGGTTGCGTACACATAGGTGGTATTCCATACTGTTGTTGTTGGAATTATTGTGTGTGGTGTTCGATTATTGATGCATTATTCTGTTTGATGCAATGCGGGGTGCGTTTTCTGCTCAAGGTCAAGAATGCACATGTGTCCATATACCGGGGCCGTTTTTTGAGGGTTGTGTACACGTAGGTGGTACTCCATACTGTTGTTGTTGGTATTATTGTGTGTGGTGTTTGATTATTGATGCATCTTTCTGTTTGATGCGGGAACTAATGCGCGGTGCATTTTCTGCTCAAGGTCAAGAATGCACATGTGTCCATATACCTGGGCCGTTTTTCGAGGGTTGCGTACACTTAGGTGGTACTATATACTGTTGTTGGTATTATTGTGTGTGTTGTTCTGTTATTGTTGCATCAATCTGGCTGATGCGGAAACAAATGTGAGGTGCGTTTTCTGCTTTCAAAGAGGCCCTTTGGTCTATAACACTTTCCCGGGCGGCTGCGCGCCAGGGCTTCTTGCGGAGGGGTTAAGTACCGACTCTGGCTGATCGTAAATCCTCTCTGAAACGGAGGTAGTCACCTATTACGAGAGAGTCAGGTATATACAGTGCTGTCGTTGGGAAAGTATTAAGATCGATGGGTCAACACTGGTGAGTAGTATGCGCGGGTTTCATTTGCACCTGCACAGGTCAAGAATGCGCATGTGTCCATATACTTGGGCCGTTTTTCGAGGGTTTCATATACGTACGTGGTACTCCATACTGTCCTTGTTGGTATTATTGTGTGCGGTGTTCGGTTATTGATGCATCATTCTGTTTGATGCGGGAATTAATGCGAGTCGCGTTTTATACTCAAGGTCAAGAATGCACATGTGTCCATATACCTGGGCCGTTTTTCGAGGGTTGCGTACACGTAGGTGGAACTCCATACTGTTGTTGTTGGTATTATTGTGTGTGGTGTTTGATTATTGATGCATCTTTCTGTTTGATGCGGGAACTAATGCGCGGTGCATTTTCTGCTCAAGGTCAAGAATGCACATGTGTCCATATACCTGGGCCGTTTTTCGAGGGTTGCGTACACTTAGGTGGTACTATATACTGTTGTTGGTATTATTGTGTGTGTTGTTCTGTTATTGTTGCATCAATCTGGCTGATGCGGAAACAAATGTGAAGTGCGTTTTCTGCTTTCAAAGAGGCCCTTTGGTCTATAACACTTTCCCGGGCGGCTGCGCGCCAGGGCTTCTTGCGGAGGGGTTAAGTACCGACTCTGGCTGATCGTAAATCCTCTCTGAAACGGAGGTAGTCAGCTATTACGAGAGAGTCAGGTATAAACAGTGCTGTCGTTGGGAAAGTATTAAGATCGATGGGTCAACACTGGTCAGTAGTATGCGCGGGTTTCATTTGCACCTGCATAGGTCAAGAATGCGCATGTGTCCACATACCTGGGCCGTCCTTCGAGGGTTGCGTACACGTAGGTGGTACTCTATACTGTTGTTGGTATTATTGTGTGTGTTGTTCGGTTTGTTGACATTTGTGAAATTACAAATGCTACGGAAAATGAATATTTAAAAAGTTTAGAAAATTATGAGAAACTTTTAAAATTTCAAATTAAACATATTAACACGAAATATAATAATTTATTGGGAAATATTCAAAGTGACTCAACTAGACACAAACGAGGTCTAATTGATGGTCTGGGAACGATAGTTATATCAATTACAGGAAATTTAGGTGCAAATGTGGCAACAACTTATGAAAAGATAATTAAATAAATTCAAGACAATCAAAAACAAATAATAATAACTTCCAATCAACAGATATCTTTAACAAATGAAATCATAAATAATTTTAATAATACGATATTTGTCATTAAACAAAATCAAGATTTCATCAGTGAAAAGATCGTAGAAGTAATAAAACTCAATAGAAATATTCACAACCTTGGTCATTTCTTTGATACAAAATATGGTTTAGATCTGATCAATGCTACATTAAATATAATAAATCAAATATTATAAGATTTGGAAAATGCATTAACATTTGCAAAAATAAACATTGCACATTATTCCATAATAAAGAAATCAGAATTATTTAAAATATTGAATGAGTTATTGAGAAATACACCTAAAAATCAATTGTTATTCCCAGTCAATGAAAAAAACTGTTCAGAATTATTATGACATGTTAAACATTAGAGTATATATTCCCAATTCCAGAATTGTGATTATTCTGTCAATACCAATTGTATTTAGTGAGTCGTACAGTTATTATCATTTATATTCGATACCAATCTTAAATTCAAATAATGTGTACATTACATTAATTCCCAAACAAAAATATCTTCTATCCGATAAAACTACTATATGTATACAGATGAAAAATGTGAGGACTCAAACAATGTATTTTATTGTAAAGTGAACAAACTCCAAAGTGATCAAACGAAAGGTGATTGTATATTTCAAATTATGCAATTATCAAAAAACTATACAACATGTTCACCACAAAAAGTGTTAATTGATAACAATGTAATAGAAGAAATTGACAATGCCAATTATACTGGAGTGTTCATAAAATAAACCAAAGTAAAAACAAATTGTTTTAGTGAACGGTTATACAATTTAAAAGGAACTGTCTTAGTGCAACTACCTAAAATATGTAACTTTTCCACAGACGTAACTCTTAATAATAAGATCGAATTAGAAAATTCAGAAAATGTACCCGAACTATATATGTATAAACTTCACAAATCAATATCTTAAAACCAATATTGTAAACTCAACTTTAAAGTTTAATGAAATAAAGTTGGATGAATTACGGGACTTACAAAAACACGCCGAAAATATAAATATTATTAATCCACAAAATAATAGTAGATTTTAGAGTATTAATGTATGGAACATATTATTATATTGTTTAATTATAAGTTTTTGTATTATATATATATACTTTATTATTTTAAAATAATTAATAATTATAAAAATCAATATATTGTAAAAAAGGAAGATGAACAAATAGTCATAATAAATAGTCAAATAGAATAATTAATATTAAACTTTAAATTTCAAAAACAAAATTATAAAGTTTATTCTAAGAATGGGGGAGTTATTTATTGTTATTTGTTAATTTATTATTAGCTTCATTAAATAATATTGCACAACATCTCATAACAAATGACTAATTTGTTATTGTTCATTTTGCGAACTTAGCATTAATTTATTATAAATAGTAGAACCTTAATATTAATATTTCAATTCCACGTTACACTCTGTGCAGCACGCTAATTTCAACGTATTGTTTGTTGTATATTAAAGTCGCATAATTACTACATTATAATTAATAATACGTAATAGTTAAAGTTAAGTGTCTTATATTAATAAAGTTTATTTACCTTAGCTAAAAATTTGAAACTTTTATATTACTACAGTCAACATTAGCTCTTGTCACTTTGTTAAACTTTAATGTCAATAAATTGTTTTTCAAACTCACCTTCGATTTAGATTAATTAAAATGGCCATTGGAATTGTTGATAAATCGAGTTTTCTGCAAACATCTTTTAATGGGTTAGGATTTGGGATAGGGTTGTAATTAGGAAAATTGTTTATCTTTTACTTCCACATGGAATTACATAAAAATTACTGGGGTTCCAATTTAAAATAAGAAAAAGAAAGTGCTTTAAAGTTTGAAAAGTTTGACACTAAATTTTGGATACTCTGTATAATGCATATCAATAACACTTGGTTAACGCAACTGTCAGACCTTATTTAATGAGTACCTTGTATGGTTTAATTAGCAAGGCACTATTTTTAACCCTTATTAATTTTCTTAACCAATGGTACAAAACTGATTTTTTTTAGTTTTTATTTTTTTGTGGTAATATCATTGAAATAGGTTCAATAAAATATTATGGATATGTAGGCATCCATAAAGGGCACCCAAATAAGCAATAAAAAATATACCATGCAATCTTAAAATATACATCATGATAACGTCACACTTTTTTTGGGACACCCTGTATAATCAAAAATATTTTCCTGAAATACACCCCAGAATGCAAGTAAAGTCTGCAAAATATCAAAATCGTAACTCAATTAGTAACTGAGCTATAGAAGACGGGAGATGAAATGACGGACCTTGTATACTATAAATTTTTGTAAAGTACAAAATATATCAGCAAATTTTGAAAAAATCTGTAATACCAACTACTGATTTTTTTATTTCTGCAATTCTAAAAATTCTATATTTCGTATTAAATAGTAAACACACAAATTTGGTTTTTAAGTTTTTATAATGTTATCATTATATTTTAGAATTATGATAATTAGCTTTTGATTTGCCATGTTTTACCAAGTGAAGATATTCGATTTATAGGAGGATTAATAATCACATACCTTTAACTTGTTGTTTTTTTAATATTTCATATCTTTTAAATTAAAAAAATAATATGTCAAACAATATATTATTTTTTTTAATAAAGTTAATAACTACACATGCATCTTAGCTTTTAGTAATATTCTGAGTATTTGTAAAATACAGAATATTACAGCAAACGGCAAAATTTTGTAATATTACTAATTTTCTGCAATTCACTGAAATTATAAGGGAAAATATAAGGGAAGTACATACAGAGTTGGTCAAATGGGATAAAAGTTTCTTATTTTTGTACCTTTCAATATACTGAAACGAAAACCGGGTTATCTTGCACAGTTCTTGAAATACCGCTGAAAAACTGAAAAAGTGAACTTTCATTTTCCTCTTATAACTTTTTTACTTTTGAATTTTTTTTTACAAAACTTGGCAGGCTTACATTTTTTCACGTGAGCTTTCTGATGACAGTACCAAACATTTTTTGCGCCAACTAGATGCCCAAATTTTCATAGTCAACTTTTGATTTTCTTATTGCTGCAAACGCATTCAAGCATCCAAAAGAGCGAAAAAATCCAATTTCAACCATGTATTACACATGGGTAATCTGATATTATTTACCACCAAAAATCGATAATTTACAAATTTGTTGCAAAAATCAAACTGCTGTGGACTGCTCTAAAAATCAAGTTGCCATGGAATAACAAATTACCATTTTGATATTTCTTCATACAAAGAAAATAACTTCTGAGTAATTTTATTGTGTACAAAGTGCAAAATTTTGTAATATTACTAATTTTCCGCAAATCACTGAAATTATAACGTATTGAGGTGGATTTTATAGCACTGCAGTTCTGTGAAATATTTTAAACCTGGTTATGAATTCCTGTAAATTATTTTCATTCCATATCAACCAAAATGAGAGCTATACAGATATAGTTTTCACACATAAAACTTTTATTTGAGCTAAATGCATATTTCAATATACATACCAGCAATGGATCTGCTAAGGCTGATTGACGAAATTCTTTTATGTCGGCTTATATTTTCTCATGAATATCGCTTCTAACGTGTTCAAGTTATTGTTTTTCGCGGATTTGCGAAATTCGTCATCATTCAATTCATGATTGATGATTGAGTGATGAATCAATTGATGATTCACTATTACTGCAAAAATAGCAATATCATTTATTACAATTTAAGATTACAGAAAAAATATTACTCGTTCAATTCATTATTACTTTAAAAAAAATAGTAATAACATATAAAAGGAAAAGCATTTAAAATGACAGTAAAAACATTACGTTGACTGAAACAATTTGAATATTAATTTTTACACGACAATTCTTTAATACCGAAATAAACTGAATTGCCTCATGAATTATTAATGCTGAAATTTACATTGATGTAATGATTTCACGCAGCCATTGTGCATTAAATAATTGTATTAAATTACCAATTGAGAGTAGCGTGTGGCCGCATAAAGCTCTACCTTAATTGCCGGAAAACATGGGCTTGCTGTAGATATAAAATTCCGGTGAGGATTGCACCGACAATAACCGAAATTGCCGTTTGAGCATAATTAAAAGGCAATTGCATATTAATTACCCAGCTGGAATGACGTGCAGAATTCGAGTACAGGTGACCCATGGGCTTGGCTGACACGCACACCCATTGAAGCCCGTCGATCGCCGCTTTTTTTTAAGAAAAGCGTCCCATTCATGGAAAAAAAGCGTCCCGCACATGCATATTTAACTTGAGCGAGTGGTGGGACAGTGCAGAAGGAGGACGAGCTTTGCAGCTATTTATGATGTAAATCGTTTAGAAATCGGCTCAGGCACTCCACTTTACGAGCGGCAACACTTTTCAATTCGTGCTTGTACTTGAACAGCGCTTAACTCTTAATACCTCTAATCCCAGGCATGTAAGCTCTCTTATGGCACCTTAAGTGCCTCTCAATTATTACCGAGGCTCCCTCCCTGTGTGGACCTTACGTGCACACCGGTTAGGACTCAAAGGCGAACCACTATTTGTCAACATTTACCTGGGATTAGCACTCAACTGTGAAACATCGCGCACGGCAATGGGGCGAAGCACGAATCACTTAAAAGACGCGTCCTGCGTGAATTATTAACGCCTCGCATCCCTGAAGAATCACCTGCGATTTGTTTTGTAATTTGTAATTCCGCGCGGTGTCTCAGGTCCAATTTATTATTTAATATCGCGTCCGGGATGGATAGGGATAAGGATAAGGAAAGGGGGGCTGTATTCCATTTTCGCAACGGATGATATCGTGGATGTGAAGTGGATCCATAAGTCAGATCCAATATGGATCCAAACCACGCTCGTGAGTGGGTCTTTGTCCGAGCGGCCAGTAATATCGTTGTCTTTTGTTATTGGATCATGAATTGGGTTTCAACGCGCCGGTAAAAGCTCCGGAAAGCTCTATTAGCAGTCTTTCTTCCCTAACCCCAGAGCTTAGAGGAGCTTTGCGCTGTCATGGCCGTTCCCACTAAAGGTTTTTACATTGAAATGTGCTTATTCTCTTTGTATGCAGTGATTCTTTCGCCCCGATCTGATCCTTTACACGGAAAACCTAGCCGATACGTTGCTTGAAAGGAGCACACATCATGTGCAAACGAACACATACAACTGCAAATTTCCCAATCAATATTAATAATAATTATCTAAATAATCTGTACATCATAAATCAATTATAATATTAAATTGAAATATGACAAAATATTAATAGCCAACTTAATATATGAAATGGTTGGAATATTTTCGAACCAGTTGTCCAGTTGTATTAATTACAAGACAGTCGTCATTTTTTTAAGCAGCTGTCAATTATTATAAGATAGTTGTATTTTTTTGAAGCATCTGATAAGTTTTATGTATGTAGTAACATTTTTGTTATACAGAGTGGTTACGACACCCATAAGAAAACCAAAACTTGACTAAGAAAATTTGGGCATCTAGTTTGCACAAAAAATGTTTGGTACTGTCATCAGAAAGCTCACGTCGAAAAATGTAAGCGTGCCAAGTTTTGAAAAATTTCTTTCAAAAGTAAAAAAGTTATAAGAGGAAAATGAAAGTTCACTTTTTCAGTTTTTCGGCGAATTTTCCCACATGATGATAGAGATGACGTTTTCAAGTTTTATCCAAAAATTTTGTCTTCAAATTTTTGCTGTAGGTTTTAGTAAATCAATAAATCTGGGACTTTACAGATCCCACATAATGATAGAGAGGATGTTTTCAAGTTTTATCCTGAGATTTTGTCATCAAATGTTCTCAAAAAGGTTTTAGTAAATTAAAAAAAACTGGGATTCTACAGATACCATATGATGATAGACATGATGTTTTCAGGTTTTTATCCAGAGATGTTGTCATCAAATTTTCGCTTTAAGGTTAAGTAAATAAAAAAAAGTGGGACTTTACAGATCCCACATGATGATAGAGATGTGTTATTTATATAAAACAATAAATGGTATAAACCTGTTAAATTTTACAAGACAGTTGTCATTATTTTGAAGAGAGTGAAAATTATTAAAAGACTGTCATTCTTATTAAAAAACTATCAAGTTTATGCCACCCTATCAAAAATCACTGTTAGTTGCCAAACTATGACTGGGTGACTGAGAACTATCAATAATATGATTATTTTTAGATTCACTTTTTACTTTTTTGAAGCATCTGAAAAATGTTATGTATATTGTAACATTTTTGTTATATATTAACATCCCCACTTCGAAGTAGGGCCTCGTAAAAAAACACTGTTTTAAAGCAGTCGTATCCAAACTGCTTCGAAATGTTTTTTTCGTGATACTTGATTGTAATGTCCATATTATCGGTATTGTCTCCATAGAGAGAGAAGACGTTTTTATACAGAGATTTTGTCATCAAATTTTCACAATAAGGTTTTAGTAAATAAAAAAAACTAGGATTTTAAAGATCCCACATAATGGTAGAGATGACGTTTTCAAGTTTTATGCAGAGATTTTTCCATCAAATTTTCAGTATTAGGTTTTAGTAAATTAAAAAAAAAAAACTGGACTTTACAGATCCCACATAATAATAGAAGAGATGTTTTCAAGTCTTATCCAGAGATTATCTCATCAAATTTTCACTATAAGGTTTTAGTAAATTAAAACAAAACTGTGATTTTACAGATCCCACATGATGATAGAGATTACGTTTTCAAGTTTTATCCAGAGATTTTGTCATCAAATTTTCACTATAAGTTTTTAGTAAATCAAAAAAACTGGGACTTTACAGATCCCATATGATGATAGAGATGCTGTTTTCAAGTTTTTATCCAGAGATTTTGTCATTAAATGTTCGCAATAAGGTTTTAGTAAATAAAAAAAGGGATTTTACAGATCCCACATGATGACAGAGATGACGTTCTCAAGTTTTACCCAGAGATTTTGTCATACAATTTTCGCTATAAGGTTTTAGTAAATCAAAAAACTGTGGTTTTACAGATCCCACATGATGATAGAGATGACGTTTTCAAGTTTTATGCAGAGATTTTGTCATCAAATGTTCGCAATAAGATTTTAGTAAATCAAAAAAATTGGGACTTTACAGATCCCACATAATGATAGAGATGATGTTTTCAAGTTTTTATCCAAGAGATTTTGTCATCAAATTTTCGCTTTAAGGTTATAGTAAACCTAAAATCTGGGATTTTACAGATTCCACATGATAGAGATGTTTTATTTATATAAAACAATAAATGGTATAAACCTGTTAATTTTTACAAGACAGCTGTCATTATTTTGAAGAGAGTGAAAATTATTAAAAAACTGTCATTATTTTTAACAAACGATCAATTTTATGTCACCCTGTCAAATATCAGTGTTAGTTGCCAAACTGTGACTAGGTGACTGAGAACTATCAATAATAAGATTATTTGTAGATTTACTTCTGCTATTTTATTACTACTACATAATGATAGAGATGCTGTTTTCAAGTTTTTATCCAGAGATTTTGTCCTCAAATTTTCACTATAAGGTTTTAGTAAATTAAAAAAAACTGCGACTTTACAGATCCCACATAATGATAGAGAGGATGTTTTCAAGTCTTATCCAGAGATTTTGTCATCAAATGTTCTCAATAAGGTTTTAGTAAATCAAAAAAATTGGGATTTTACAGATACCATATGATGATAGAGATGATGTTTTCAAGGTTAATCTTGAAATTTTGTCATCATATTTTCACTATGAGGTTTTAGTAAACTAAAAAAATGGGATTTTACAGATCCCACATAATGATAGAGATGATGTTTTCAAGTTTTATCCAGAAATTTTGTCATCAAATTTTTGCTGTAAGGTTTTAGTAAATCAAAAAAACTAGGACTTTACAGGTCCCACATAATGATAGAGAGGATGTTTTTAAGTCTTATCCAGAGATTTTGTCATCAAATGTTCTTAATAAGTTTTTAGTAAATAAAAAAAGTGGGATTTTACAGATATGATATAATGATAGAGATGATATTTTCAAGTTTTCATCCAAAAGATCTGTCATCAAATCTTCGCAATAAGGTTTTAGTAAATAAAAAACGGGGATACAGATACCAAATGATGATAGAAATGATGTTTTCAAGTTTTTATCGAGAGATTTTGTCATCAAATGTTTCTCAATAAGCTTTTAGTAAATAAAAAAACTGGGATTTTACAGATACCATATGATGATAGACATGATGTTTTCAAGTTTTTATCCAGAGATTTTTTCATCAAATTTTCGCCTCAAGGTTTTAGTAAATAAAAAATCTGACATGATAGAGATGTTTTTTTTATATAAAACAATAAATGGTTAACCTGTTAAATTTTACAAGACAGTTGTCATTATTTTGAAGAGAGTGAAAATTATTAAAACTGTCATTCTTTTTAAAAAACTATCAATTTTATGTCACCCAGTCAAATATCACTGTTGGTTGCCAAACTGTATCTAGGTGACTATGACCTATCAATAATATGATTATTTTTAAATTTACTTCAGCTATTTTATTTATTTAAAATCATAAATGACATAAAACTATTGAATTTTACAAGACAGTTTTCATTATTTTTAAGAAACTGTGAATTTTACGTCATCCTGTCAATTATGACTGTCAGTTGCTAAAATGTGACCAGTGTTATGGATAATATAATTATTTTTAGATTTACTGGTGCTATTTTAATTATTCAAAACAATAAATGACAAAACTGTTAAATTTTACAAGAAAGAATTTTTTTTGAAGAAACTGAAAATTTTTTTGAAGAAACTGAAAATTTTTAGAAGACTTGTCATACTTTTAATAAGTGTAATACTGTGTAATATGTGTAATAGTGTGTAATAAATGTAATACTGTTGATGAAAATATATCATATGACTGATGGGAAAAATTGTACAATTTTCTCATACAAGCTTATATATTTCGTTCTAAAATAAACAATATAGAAAATTTTCATTTAATTTGGATTGCATTCCTTAGAAAGATAAATAAAATCTGTTGCATTTCCCGAAAACTACAAATCGTTCAGGATCCTACAGGACTAATATTGATATCTGGAATTCGAAAGTTTTACGAAAATTATACTTTCCTCATTGATAGAATAAAGTGAAAATAATTTTATTTTTAACTCGAAATTTGTCTTCTGCAATAACGATACAATTCTAAATTTAATGTTTTTAACTTTTATAGCGGATTCTTGCAGACGTTTATGTGTATCAATAACTCATAAATTGATACTTTTTGACTTGTGTCGTTATTGCAAAGAATCATAGAAATATCGTTCGCTGCAATTTAATTTTGTAATAAAATTTATAAATATTAACAATTGAAAATTGTAGTTGCATTATTTCTTAAAAAGTATATATTTTTGTTTTAATTAAACAAAACTTCATTGATTCATGAAATTAAATTGCATAAAAATTAAATTAAACATAATTAATTAATTCTTATTATAAGTTAATTAACTGCAAATTTGATTCATGAACTAAAATTATAAAATTGATGAAAAGATTTAAAACAAATATTTCTGTTGTTATCTGGAATCCTAAAGTTTTAAAAAAATGACACTTTCCCCATGTTGATTAAAGAAAGTAAACATAATTTTATCTAACTCAAAATTTGTATACAGGGTGAGTCAATATTCCTCCCTAATTTAAATCATCAATTTGCGTCTTAAATTAATCAACTTGGCTAGATTTACTTGACCTTGAGGTTATTATGTTAATTTGACATTTGATATTAAAAACATTTAATGCTTCAGAATTTTTTTCAAATAAAGAAAAAAGTCGATATGATACAAGTAAGTTTGACAAGGGGTTTGTAATGCTAATGCCCGTGCTGCCGAACGTTTGTACAGGGAACACTTTCCGAACCTGCGTCATCCAGATCACAAAACAATCCAAAATGTAAATTTAAATATAAATTTTCAATTCAATTTTACCTGAAACAAATTTTACCCTTTCGAAATTTTAGTATTTTTGTTTTTTTCACATCTCCGAGGGCTGGGGAGTAAATAATGACTCACTCTGTATATGTCTACGTTTTAAGTTTTCATAATCGTGTAACGAAGAACTGTTTAGTTCTGATATTTCAAAATAAATAAATGTTTCGTCAGTACAGATCAAAGTTTGGCAGTATCGGTTTTCACAATGAAAGGTTTTTTTAAGTAATAATTTCTAACTTTGAATTTGAATAATACTTTTCTAATAATACTTTACTTTTAGAAAGTAAAAATAATTTGATCTTCAACTCAAAATTCACCTGTAAGTATATCAGTATAGTTCAAAGTTATTCAGTCTTGATTTTCACAATGAAAGGTTTTTTTTTAAATAATTTCGTACTTAGATAATAGACTGAAATATGAGGAAATTTTAATAGCACACTTAGATTATGAGACAGTTGGCATTATATTTTTAAGCATCTATCAATTATTACAAGACAGTCGTAATTTTTTTGAAGTATATAAAACAATAAGTGGCATTGTATAAACAATATTTTCTAGTTTTATCCAGAGATTTTGTCATCAAATTTTCGCTTTAAGGTTTTAGTAAATCAAAAAAACTGGGATTTTACAGATCTCACATGATGATGTTTTATTTATATAAAACAATAGGCATAAACCTATTAAATTTTATAAAACAGTTGTCATTATTTTGACGAGAGTGAAAATTATTAAAAGACATTTTACAAAACAACTGTTGTTATTTTTTAGAAACTATTAATTTTCCTGTCAATTATCACTATCAGTTGCTAAAATGTGACCGATGCAACGAACTGAAACTTTGTCAGATTTTCAGGAGAATTTGCTTCAGGTATACTGAACACAAATCTAATATTAAATATACCTACAATAAATATTTTTTTCAAAAATTTCAGTAATATAGACCTAACCTAATCTAGCCTAACCTAACCTGACCTACTTTTGATTTTCTCATTTATTTACCACTGAAACTTTGCCAATTTTCAGGAAAATTAGCTTCAGGTATACTGAACACATATCTAATATCAAATTTGCAAATAAGAAATTTTCACAAATTTCAGTAATAGCTAACCCATACTTGTCAATGCAGAAAGTTAAGTGTTTGATTTTCTCCATTATTTAATACTGAAACATTGTCAAATTTTCAGGAGAATTAGTTTTAGGTGTACTGTACACGAATCTAATATCAAATTTGTAAATAAGAAATATTCACAAATTTCAGTAATAGCTAACCCATACTTGTCAATGCAGAAAGTGAAGTGTTTGATTTTCTCCCTTATTTAATACTGAAACTTTGTCAAATTTTCAGGAGAATTAGTTTCAGGTATACTGTACACGAATCTAATATCAAATTTGCAAATAAGAAATTTTCACAAATTTCAGTAATAGCTAACCCATACTTGTCAATGCAGAAATTGAAGTGTTTGATTTTCTCCCTTATTTAATACTAAAACTTTGTCAAATTTTCAGAAGAATTAGTTTCAGGTGTACTGTATACGAATCTAATATCAAATTGGCAAATAATATATTTTCAAAAATTTCAGTAATAGCTAACACATACTTGTCAATGCAGAAAGTTAAGGGTTTGATTTTCTCCCTTATTTAATACTGAAACTTTGTCAAATTTTTAGGAGAATTAGTTTCAGGTGTACTGTACACGAATCTAATATCAAATTTGCAAATAATATATTTTCAGAAATTTCGGTAATAGCTAACACATACTTGTCACTGCAGAAAGTGAAGTGTTTGAATTTTTCCCTTTTTTAAAAATGAAACTTTGTCAAATTTTCCGAAGAATTAGCTTCAGGTGTACTGTACACGAATCTAATGTCAAATTTGCAAATAATATATTTTCAGAAATTTCAGTAATAGCTAACCCATACGTGTCACTGCAGAAAGTTAAGTGTTTGAATTTCTCGCTCATTAAAAACTGAAACTTTGTCAAATTTCAGGAGAATTAGTTTCAGGTGTACTGTACACGAATCTAGCATCAAATTTGCAAATAAGAAATTTTCACAAATTTCAGTAATAGCTAACCCATACTTGTCAATGCAGAAAGTGACATGTTTGATTTTCTCCCTTATTTAATACTGAAACTTTAGTAAATTTTCAGAAGAATTAGTTTCAGGTGTACTGTACACGAATCTAATATTAAATTGGCAAATAATATATTTTCAGAAATTTCAGTAATAGCTGACTTATACTTGTCAATGCAGAAAGTTATATGTTTGATTTTCTCCCTCAGTTAATACTGAAACTTTGTCAAGTTTTCAGATGAATTAGTTTCAGGTGTACTGTACACGAATCTTATATCAAATTTGCAAATAATATATTTTCAGAAATTTCAGTAATAGCTAACACATACTTGTCAATGCAGAAAGTTATATGTTTGATTTTCTCCCTGATTTAATACTGAAACTTTGTCAAATTTTCAGGAGAATTAGTTTCGGGTGTACTGTACACGAATCTTATATCAAATTTGCAAATAATATATTTTAAAAAATTTCAGTAATAGCTAACCCATACTTGTCAATGCAGAAAGTGAAGTGTTTGATTTCCTCCCTTATTTAATACTGAAACTTTGTCAAATTTTCAGGAGAATTAGTTTCAGGTATACTGTATACGAATCTAATTTCAAATTTGCAAATAATAAATTTTCAGAAATTTCAGTAATAGCTAACCCATACTTGTCAATGCAGAAACTTAAGTGTTTGATTTTCTCCCTTATTTAATACTGAAACAGTGTCAAATTTTTAGGAGAATTAGTTTCAGGTATACTGTACACGAATCTAATGTCAAATTTGCAAATAATATATTTTCAGAAATTTCAGTAATAGCTAACCCATAGTTGTCAATGGAGAAAGTTATATGTTTGATTTTCTCCCTTATTTAATACTGAAACTTTGTCAAATTTTCAGGAGAATTAGTTTCAGGTGTACTGTACACGAATGTTATATCAAATTTGTATTTCAGTAAATAAATAAACATTTATGAATATTTTGTGCACCAGAAAATAATTTTCACTATCAACAGAGAGACGCCACATTTGCAAGGGAGCATTATTTTTGTGCCGCCAGAAAAACGACAAACGCAAGTCTAATTATTCTAGATTTTTTTAATGCAAACCGGTGTACATTTGAGCACGTGAATAATTAAAATCCGCTCCTACTTTAAAATTCAACAGGGGCACAACAAAAATGAGGCCGCCTCTGTCCCCTGATTGCATCAAAATTTCATACACGCCATGGCAGATATATAAAATCTCCTTTGATTAGGACGAACACGACGATGCTTTCAAAACAAGCGCGATTGTTCGCCCGCCGGTTTTTGCACATCCGAACGTAAAAATTACAAAAATATATTATTCACATGGAAGAACGCCGTGAGTACGAAATTATAAACATTTTAAAATATCAAATAAAAATACAAACGCATGAATATTATAAACACACGGCGCGGCACGATTTTTATATATCTTTTATTTACACGGATATAAATATCGTTTGATATTTTTGCAGCGAGCGCTCGTTTTTAATTCGCCCCTTTTTAATTAATTAATTTGCTCTACATGGTATTTTTCCTTTCGCCTTTCGGGCTGCTGATTTTTCGTCCACCACCACACATGCTCACGAGCAGGTGAGTCTGCTCGTTTTTTTTTAAATTTATATATAAATACATATATGTATATATAATATGTGCCATCCCTACAGTTTGCGGTGTTTAATATTTCAGTTAGATATAAATGCGCACGGGAACATTAATTATGAAAGTTTAATATTAAAACGGCTCTGAATGAGTCTGGCTTGCATGCACACATCACACTGGCCCCCCGGGGGAAGTAAGTGGAACTAAATTCGAGTCCTTTAGGCGGACGGCGGATAAGTATATAACTAAATACTTGAATAGCTGCAGCTAAGGGCTTGATTTTGGAGATATCTTTTCAGCATCACGTCAACTTCCTTACTATGGCGACATCAAAAGTAGAATTAAACAGAATCGCTCCGCCATTCAGCATCTTTGAGCGCGGCTCAATGGACCTACTCATCTTGCAAGCGCAGGGCCGTATTTAATGGCGATTCCAATTTCCGCAACCCATCGCGTACACAACTTGTAATTTTTTTTTTAAATAAACAAACTGTTGCGTGCTTCCCCACTAAAACTGGCTTAATACTAACTTATAGGCGCCACTAATTAATGTTTGCGTTTTTCGGTGCCGCCATAAATTCCGTTCAATCAGGCCCTGCGCACTTTTGCTTCCTTCGAATTACTTAGGACTAAGATGGCCAAATTAAAATTATAGCACGGCTACTTTGTGAATCGATTTGCTCGTGCAAATAGCCCAGGCTACTCGAATTTACCATACGTTTTACGGATATAAGATAAATTATTTAAGCTTTTGAAATAGCAGAGCTTTTTTACATAATTAAGCTCTTCCGTGCTCTTAAGGAGTTTTTAATCTTGCGCTTTGCCAAGATGAGTCCGTAAACATTGGACGCGTGTATTTTTCCCGTTTTACAGTTATTCGAGGCAGCGTTTTTAAATTTTAATCATTTCCTGAATGCCGCCCATTAGCATCGAACGCTTTGATTCGATTCTTTTAACGCGCTCTCGCGATAAATATTCTGCGCATTCCTTTTTCGCAATCCCCCGGCGGATTAATTATTCACGGACGCAAGAATATTTTTCTTTCGGTCGCTAACTTCCAATACGTATAAATGTGCGGCACGCAGAAATTTCATATCAATAATCCCGGATGGAGTGCAATATAAAGGACGGATTATCCGGTCAAAAGTCAAAGGAGCGCCCCCGATGATAAATATCTAAGACTGATTAAAAAAAGCGACTTCAAAGCGTCACCATCCACCACTGAAGGGGGCGAACGACAATCACGACCAACAATCGTCCCCCAATTTATACCTATTGTTGTCTTTTTTCAATCGATATCCATTCTTATTTTTCCAGTTCCATTTGTTAGTGTTTCGATTTGATGTTGGCCCGCGCTATTGATCAGTTCGGCACTTTAGGTCCTCCCTGTGGGACAGCGGCGATTACTTGTCTGGATGACATCTTGGTTAAAGGCTGCCCATTGTTTCGCTTCCTACTTATATTTCTGCCCCCCAGTCACAGATTGGTTACTAATACGGGCCACATTAATTAACAGAAACCATTGTATGAAACCAATACAAAAATATAGCACAATTTCAATAATAATAATAATAATAATCTTTATTGGTGCTAATGACAAATACGTCTTACACAGGTCATAAAGTATGACCTATACTACGTGGTATCATAAAAAGCCACAAAACAATGCGAATTCACCTTAAACTAAATAATGTTCACCTTATCTATTCAACCATTACTAAAGTTAAAACATAAATGCATGTACCCATAACTTGTGGGTAATATTCATTTTGCTCCACAAAATGTACAAAAAGTACCTCCACAAACTTGTTTCAACAAACAACAAAAACAGAAAAAATAGGACAAATGTGGAAAACCTCAAAGAGGTTAGGAAAGCATAATAAAAGTGGCAAGTAGAAAATGCGGAACCAGCAAGAAAGCAACAAACAAAAAACGAATAACCTGGCGGAGTAATGGAGTAAGAGACCAGGTAAGAACAAAGAAATAGGCATGGAAAAAATCCCCCAACAACAAAACAAGGGAGAAATACGAGGAATATAAAAACGCAATAAACAAGGTAAAGCAGTAAACACTCAAGAACAAACAGAAGCAATGGGAAGAATTTGGAGACAAACTCTTGAGAAAACGGACTGAAAACCAAAAACTATTCTACAGCGTAATCAAAAGGTACAGAAAAGACAATGAAACAACATACGGATCATAAAAAGCAAAAACGGAGAAGTACCAAGAGAAGAAAAATAAATAGCAGAAAGATGGAAGGAATACTTTGAAGAACTATTGGGAACCACATAAGATGAAGAGGAGGAGAACAAAGAGACAAATAGAACAGAAGCAGATAAAGAAGAGGGAGAAGATATAACAGAAGCGGAAGTGAAAACAGCAATAAACGAACTGAAGAACGGAAAAGCGGCAGGAAAAGCAAAAACGTTCGGAAAACGTTCTACTAGCCTATTTAGTCATAGATAAAGTAGAGTATACTACTCGCAATAATAAATATATTAATATTTATAAATAAATGGAAAATATCCCAGATAATTTCATAATAGATTTTTGAAAGGTGCATAAATTTCCATGGATTTTGAAATATTCATCAAAATCCCACAACTATTCCAGAAAATTATTATACGTATTCCAAATATTTGGAAATTCTTATAACAGCTTATATACTTATAATAAGTAAGTCGTAAGTCAGAAATTCTAGATAGTTTCTAGAAAATAAATGAAACCCAAATCAGTGCCCAGGTTTTGTAGAGATTTTGGTAAATATTTAAAAAAACGGTGTTTATTAATTTTAATCCAGAATTTCTTGAATCTTCATAAACTCTAGTGTGGTCCCATTAAGATCTTTTTTGAAAATATTTTTGTATATTTATAAAAGTTACTGCAGAAATTTTCATTCCATATTGGTGATTATTCCATATTTTTCTATATTCCATATTATTACTCGAATCTTAGATGTGCAGAACATTTTCTTGTAATTTTGCATGCAATTTTGTAATTTGATCTTAGAATCAGTGCCATTTAATAATTTTTATCCAGATTTTCAACATAATTTAACGGAAAAAAATGTTGCTCCCCATTATAATTTTGACATTATTAATTACCTATTTGTCAAAATCATTGAAACTTTTGTAGAAACACCTGAAACTCATCGAAATGATTACAAATTTGACATAATTATGGAAAATTGAAGTTTTGATAGAAACAACTTAACGACAATTGACATTTTGGTGTAAATAACTGATATTTTAACAGTCCTCATCAAAATGACAGAAATAATTACAAATTTGACAGACTCATTGAAATGTTTGTAAAAATAATCGACATTTTTATAGAAATAATTACAAATTTGATGGAATAATGGAAACTTATAAATAATTGCAGTTTTGATAGAAGCAACTCAATGACAATTGACATGTTGGTGTAAATTACTGATTGTTTAACAGTCCTCATCAAAATGACCGAAATAATTACAAATTTGACAAAATCATAGAATTATTTGTAATAATAATCGAAACTTTTATAGAAATAATTACAAATTTGACAGAATAAGGTAAACTTATAAATAATTGAAGTTTTATAGAAACAACTCAACGACAATTGAAATTTTGGGGAAAATAACTGATTGTTTAACAGTCCTCATCAAAACGACAGAAATAATTACAAATTTGACAAAATCATAGAAATTTTTGTAATAATAATAGAAACTTTTGTAGAAATAATTAGAAATTTGACAGAATAAAGGAAACTTATAAATAATTGAAGTTTTGATAGAAACAACTCAATGATAATTGACATTTTGGTGTAAATAACTGATAATTTAACAGTCCTCGACAAAATGACAGAAATAATTACAAATTTGACAGAATCATTCAAATGTTTGTAAAATCATTCAAAACGTTTATAGAAATAATTACAATTTGACAGAATAAGTGATAAAGTTTGTGATTGACAACAAAATCTGATAGATTTGTCAAATTTTAAGAATCTCAATAAAATGTGTTGTAAATTTACGTATTACATCTAAATACTAAATATTGCCCTGAAATCTGACAAGTTTTCATATAATTTCAGTTATAAATCGACAACTTTCGATAAAATACTTTCATTTTATATAAAATTTTATTGTGGACTGTCAAAATATCAATATTAACACCTACATGTGAAGTGTTATTATAAAATTTTGAGTTATTTCTATCAAAACTGAGAAAATTTCAATAATTCTGCATACAATTTAATGAGTGAGTACCTGAGTACAATTTAAACTGATTAAATTCCTAGGTAATTTTTGAAAATTCCTGAGAGATTCCTCTAGATGTTTTCCATGTCAAGATAGAATATTTACGAAAAAAACGCTTTTTATGAAGACTGATTAGTTCCCCACTTTGTGAAAGTGGGAAAAGTGGGCAATTCACTAGAAAGTAATAATGTCACTTTTTGCTCAGAATACATAAATACCTATTATATTCAACTTCATAACATCATTATACAACTATAACTATAATTGTTAATATTGTTATTCAAAATATCATAAACTTTTCCTACAAAAATTTTTAAATACAGTGTCAACTTTTCGATTGAGTTTTCTAAAACGACGCTTATTTACTGGTTGTTATTGACGACGCTCTTTTCTTAGTTTTTATGGCGCGGAGAGCGTTAAAACGGGTCGAATAAAAGTCATCGAAACACGTCAACTTTTACTTACTCAGAAAAAATATTGTATATCAAAATCTGTAACACCAAGAACACTAAAATCAAAATGTGAATAAACAATAACTGTACAGATAAATTTTTTTGGGAAAACTGTTACAATTTTGTTGTGGCTTGACATATCATAATTAATAAAGCACAAGTAGAACTAAAAAAGACCCATTTTCTGTCAGTTATATTCAAAATATATTGTCCAAATCTCTATGCACATTGCTAATAGTAAGCAAGATCATATCTTGCTATTCCTAATATTTTGTGTTACATTTTCTATATAAGGTATATAGAAAATATTGCTAAGTAACACAAAATATTAAAAATAGCAAGATATGATCTTGCTTACTATTAGCAATGTGCATAAAGAATTGGACAGATTGTCCATCTGAAGCTGAATGAAAAATAACTGTATCAAAAACTTTTTTTTGGAAAACAAGTACAATTTTTGTGTG
This sequence comes from Othius punctulatus, assembly GCA_951805005.1. NCBI lineage: Eukaryota > Metazoa > Arthropoda > Insecta > Coleoptera > Staphylinidae > Othius > Othius punctulatus. The sequence goes on from OX638141.1 coordinate 19,213,376, forward strand.
GCTTGATATATCATAATTAATAAAGCACAAGTAGATCTTAAAATGACCTATGTTCAGTTCGTTATATTCAAAATTTTGTCCACCTGAAACTGAATGAAAAATGTATGAATCAATAACTCTTTTCTGTGAGAAAACAGTTACAATTTTGGTGTGGATCGACTTATTATAATTAATGAAGCACAAGTAAAACTGAAATTGCCTTCTTTTCAGTCTCTTATATTAAAAATTTTGTCTAACTGAAACTGAATAAACAATAACTGTACTAAGATATTTTGCTTTTGGGAAATAAAGTCAATTTTGGTGTGACTCGACTTATCATATTTAATAAAGCACAAGTAAACCTGGAAATTATCTGTTTTATATAAAACAGTTATATTTAAAATTTTGACCTAACCTGAAACTGTATAAACAAGAACTGCACCTAAAGCTTTTGTTTCGTTTTCGCAAAAAAAAGTTTCATACATTTTTTTACATTTACCTTTTACATTTTTAATTGACTTGATTGGATTGATAATTATTTATTATTGATTGATACAATTTTTGACAATAATTTTATTTAAAAACCCTGATTTTCTAAAAATAAATGATTAAAATTTATTAAAATTATTTATTTTTTATTATTTTTTATTAAAATTTACAAGTTAAATTGTATCAAAAAAGTTATTAAAGATTGCAAAAATAACATATATCTTATTATGATTTTCGCAAATAACTCAACGATCATAAAAATTTAAACTAAAATCATTTTTTTATAAAACCTAAAATTGCCAATATTATAATTATTGGAATAATTTCAAAAAGAGTTAGGATTGTTAGAATGTGGGTTTTTATATCCTGTAAGTATGTTTTTTTCCAGTTTCAAAAGTCAAAAGATTTTTTAAATACATACAATTCAATTTGAATTTTGAATTTTCATTAATAAAATTAAAAATATAACAAAATTTTCCTCAGGAATATACATCATGCCTGGTGTTTCATTGTCTCGCTTATATCTGCTATGATATCAAAGATACAAAAACATTTCAAGTATATTATAAATCTGACATTGTTTTCCACTTTAAAACTAGTTAACTAGTTATATATAGGTATATATATATATATATATATATATATATATATATATATATATATATATCGATTATATATATATATATATATATATATATATATATATATATATCGATTATATATATATATATATATATATATATATATATATATATCGATTATATATATATATATATATATATATATATATATATATAATCCCAATCTTTATTGGGCTATCGACCAGATATGGGGTCTTTCAGCCTTAATAATACAGTTAATAATACAAATTTATATATTTTATGTACATTGAAGTTTTCATGCTATAAAAAAGAAATAGATTTGCTTTATGGGAGCAAGTATTTCACAAGTTTTTATATCAAAACTCTAATTTCCTTTTTCACAAAAAACATTTATTATTTATTATTGAAACAATAATAAAAGTCTTTTGTGAAAGAGGAAATCTGAGTTTCAAAGAAAAATATTACAAATTAAAAATTGAGATACAAATTTTTATGTTTGAAAAGAAAATACTGCAGGTTTTCTATTCTACGAATACGAAAAATACTCAAACTTTAAACCTATAGTGCAAATTTGTACATTTCAAATGAAAATATATACCTCCTGTTTTCTGTAGAGTTTTACAATTTTTTGAGAAAATTGTGCAGAGTGATCAATAAAATTTCAGCTTTTTTAAGCAAAAAAGCAAATAACAAAGACGATATAATTGATCTCTTTCTTATTAGCTGCGAAAATTTCCATTGAGAACTAGAACTAAAATTAAATGAAGACTTGGTACAAACTTTAATGAAACCTTACGATTTGCCACGAATTATGAAATTTTCCATGAACTTGTACAATTTTCCAATAAATTTTAACAATTTGTTATTATATTATATAAATATTGATTTTAAAAACACAAAATAAGTAATACATATCACGATTTTCTCTATTGTAACAGGAAAAATATAACATTTTTAAAAAGGAAATTTAATAATTTCTTTGTTGTTTCTTTTTTATTTCAAGGCTTTTTATAAATCTTTAAATAAAAATCATTAAAATCATATTAATCAATACAACATTTGTTTGGATTTTGGATCATGAAATTAAAAGTAGGTAATATAATAAATTTATGCAGTATTTTTAGCTATTACAGTGTTTCTCTATTTATAAATGCAACTTTATTTCATTGAGTTGTTTACATTATCGATGATGAAATAAAAAAGTAATATTATAAATTGGATGATATTTGAAATAAAATAATTTTTTACATTGTCGATGATGAAATAAAAAAATAATTTCATGAATTGGAGCAGTATTTGTTACTATTACAGTTTTTCTCAATATAAATGCAACTGAGAGTTTTTATCTAAAATTATTAGGCAAGAAAAAATTTATAGATTTGAATTTTTACAAGTTAATCAATTCATATTTTTTTTAGATTATTTATAATGAAATAAAAAAGTAATATCACAAATTGATGCAGTATTTCTTGCAATTACAGTTTTCCTCTTTACATTATCTATGATGAAATAAAAAAAGTAATATTATAAATTGGATGATATTTGAAATAAAATTATTTTTTACATTGTGGATGATGAAATAAAAAAATAATATCATGAATTGGAGCAGAATATATTGCTATTACAGTTTTTCTTTATATAAATGCAACTGATAGTTGTTCTCTAAAATTATTAAGCAAGAAAATATTTAAAGATTTGAATTTTTACAAGTAAATCAATTCATCATTTTTTTTAGATTATTGATAATGAAATAAAAAACTAATATCACTAATTGATGCAGTATTTCTTGCTATTACAGTTTTCCTCTATTTATAAATGCAACATTTAATTCATTAAATATTTAACATTGCCGATAATGAAATAAAAAAGTAATATAATAAATTGATGCAGTATTTTTTGCTATTACAGTGTTTCTCTATTTATAAATGCGACTTTTATTACATTATTTTTTTTTACATTGTCAATGATGAAAAAAAAGTAATATCATAAATTGAAGCAGTATTTGTTGCTATTACAGTTTTTCTCTATATAAATGCAACTGATAGTTTTAATCTAAAATTATTAAGCAAGAAAATATTTAAAGATTTGAATTTTTACAAGTTTATAAATTCATATTTTTTTTAGATTATTGATAATGAAATAAAAAAGTAATATCATAAATTGATGAAGTATTTTTTGCTATTACAGTGTTTCTCCAATTATAAATGCAACTTTTATTACATTATTTTGTTTACATTGTCAATGATGAAATAAAAAAGTAATATCATAAATTGATGCAGTACTTTTTGCTACTACAGTTTTTCTCTATTTATAAATACAACTGTTATCATTATTTATTTTACTTCATCGATGATGAAATAACAAAGTAATATCATAAATTGAAGCAGTATTTGTTACTATTACAGTTTTTCTCTTTATAAATGCAACTGATAGTTTTTCTCTAAAATTATTAGGCAACAAAATATTTTAAGATTTGAATTTTACATGTAAATCAATTCATCATTTTGTTTGGATTATTTATAATGAAATCAAAAAGTAATATCATAATTTGATGAAGTATTGTTTGCTATTACAGTTTTTCTCTATATAAATGCAACTGATAGTTTTTGTCTAAAATTATTATTCAAGAAAATATTTAAAGATTTAAATTTTTACAAGTTAATCAATTCATATTTTTTTTAGGTTATTGATAATGATATAATAATGTAATATCATAAATTGATACATAATTTTTTGTTATTACAGTTTTTCTCTACTTATGAATGCATTTAATTTTTCATTGAATTTTTTAAATGGTCAATGATGAAATAAAAAAAGTAATATTATAAATTGATGCAGTATTTGTAGCTACTACAGTTTTTCTCTATTTATAAATGCAACTTGTAGTTTTTCTCTAAAATGATTATGTAAGAAAATATTTAAAGATTTAAATTTGTACATGTAAATCTCTATGCTGCGTCATCCAAGTATATTAACAATAATAATAATAATAATAATAATAATAACGTTAATTTAGCTCCTACAGCTATACACTTAGATATCAAATGGGTTGTTACATTTAATAGATATACAATCATTTATTAGTTATTCTTATTTGTCATTTACCTACTAAGTATATTTTCTTAATTCTAAGCTTAATATTGATATGCATTTTTGCAGTATTTGCAAACTGCCTCAGTATCTTCTTTACATTTATAATCCTCGTTTATTTCTACTTTACAAAAAACAAATCATGCAATAACAACAACAATAAGAGCAAAATGTGGTGGTTCACTCCTTGGTGGTAATTAGCCATAACAGCAGAAATAGGACGTTGTTAAATGAACAAATAACAATAATTAATGAACTAAAAAAAAAAGATTTACAGGTAGAGTATTTGGCTTATAACCTTGTCCATGGATTTGGACTTTATTGGTTTCTTAGTTTTGCGGGGCAAAGTTAAAAAATATTGGGTAATTGGGTTATAGCTGATTGATATTCGGATTAGCAAGGATTGTCTTATTGAAAAATGACTATTATGTATGAATATTTTTTAACAATCCTGCAAAAAATTGGTGGAAAATTTAAATTTTTACCTAAAATATGAATGAATGTTATAGGTTAATTTGTAATAAATAATTTATTAGAAAAACCAGTATAATAATAACATATATTCGCTGGACTTAAATATCGCAATATAAAAGCTCGATTTCGTCACTTATTGAATGCGTAGTTTGCATATTTAATGGCAGATTTGTACACACTTAATCATATTCAAAAAAATTATTCAAAATAAAACTTTTTTTTTTAAAACGTTGTTATCGATATGTTTTGTTGTGCTTAAATGATCTTCTGGTCTTTGATGTATATTTTCATTTTTCGATCTTAGTCTTGTAATACTGGCTTGTTCCTATTTTCATCCTTCTCTCTCTGTCTTTTTCGTCTTTATCCGTTATATTCCGTTCTCTTTTCTTTCCAATTTTTTTGCATTTTTCTTTCTCCTATTCTCATTTTTTTAAATTTTCTGATGCTCATTTCTCCTATTCACATATGATTCATATGTAGGTAAATAATGCCACTTTGTTTTCCCTTCAAAATAAAACTTTTTTTTTCAAAAAGCTTTGTTATCGAGATATTTTGTCGTACTTAAATGATCTTCTGGTCTTTGCTGTATATTTTCATCCTTTGATCTTAGTCTTGTATTACTGGCTTATTTCCATATTCTCCCTTTTCTCTCCCTCTTCTCAATATTGGGCAATTCGGTTATAGCTGATTGATATTCGGATTGGCAAGGATTGTCTTATTGGAAAATGACAATTATGTATGAATATTTTATAACTATCCTGCAAAAAATTGGTGGAAATTTGTAATTTTTAGCAAAAATATGAATGAATGAAATTGATTAATTTGCAATAAATATTTTATGAGAAAAACCAGTGTAATAATAACCCATATGCGCTTGAGGTGCAAAATAAAAGCCCGATTTCGTCACTTATTGAATGCGTAGTTTGCATATTTAATGCCAGATCTGTACACACTGAAACATATGTAGGTAATTAATGCCACTTTGATTTCCCCTCAAAATAAAACTATTTTCAAAAACGCGTAGTTATCGAGATATTTTGTCGTGCTTAACTTATCTACTGGTCTTTGCTGTATATTTTCATCTTTCGATCTTGGTCTTGTATTAATGGCTTCCCATGTTCTTCATTTTTTCTCTATTTTTTGGGTTTTTCCGTTACATTGCGTTTTCTTTTCTTTCCAATTTTTCTTGCATTTTTGCTTTCTCCTATTCTCATTTTCTTCTTTCTGTCGCATTTTCCTTCTTGTTTCTATTGTCAATTCATAATTTTTTAATAAAGTAGATATAAAAAAAATTTAATTCAACACTTGTGTAATTTTTGTATTTCATATTTTCCAGTGGAAAGTTTTTCACAAACGAAATTTTTCTAAACATCTTTAGTCTCAATCGAACCCAAAAAGGAACCTTTACAAGATTTTCATCCGAACTGCAAAGGTTCGTAATCTATTTTGTCCGTAAGCTACCGACATTCAATGCGGAGAACAAACGTGGGGGTTGAATTGTACGTGTATGTTCGAGCACATTATGGCCAGGGGAAAAGAACTCCAAATCATTTGATGTGCCCTTTTTAAATCCGCATCCGCTGTACCGCAAACGCGAGGCTTTTGTATCACACTCATTTATGCGGAATATTTTTATTCATAATAAAAATGAGCGGCAGCGCAAAGAAAACGGCGAATAAACGTGCGCAAAGAGTGACCGAATGCGGGAAAATTAATTTCACTTTGCAGGCGCTTAAATCGAACGCTGGGGCGAAGGAAGTAATTGGAAGATTACGTTATAAATAATTAAAACAACAGACGTTGATTTTAGGGGGCGCAAACGACCAATTAATATCATCGGATAATCAGACACTCCCCTCTGTGTCTGGTAAGGGCTGTTGAAAAATGAAGCACCACGGTGGGCGAAAATAAAAGTGCAGCTTTCAGTTTGGTGCTTTCAGGAGGCAAAACGTTGATGATTTTGAGTCGGATTTAGTAATACTCTTCGGCCACTGAAATATTTAATGGTGTGTGCTGCATTTTTAATTGCATAATAGCCAGACATTGCGAATTCAGTTGGCGCCTCGTTTCAAGTTAAAACTAGCGAGTAATGACCATTTACCATAATCCCCGTAATCCGCCAGTTTTACCTACTCGAACGTTCCCATGGCTTTACCGATATCGCCGTCCCGTATTGGGTTTCGCCATAATTTTGGCCCGTTTAACCGGAATAAACGTTGCAGATCTCAATTATGCCGACAGAAAAGAAACAGAAGGACCGGCATGCTTGGTTTAACTGTTTTTGTTGAGCGATTAGGCTTTGTTTTCGGCGTTCCTTTGTTGCCAATTCGCCCGTCGCAGTGCAGTTTATTTCGGTCTACAGGATTTCTGACAGAAATATGCATTTTATTATTTACCATTTTTCAAAGCATCTGCTCCCATCGCACGGAACATGGGACAAGTTTAATAATTTTCATCTTTGTGCACATCTCCGTCCATTTACAGGATTATGATAAGGCAGATGCACCGGATATGTCCCATTTTGTCGCATACAATAAATTTCGAGTGCTCGCATGGGTGTTTTGCAAGGGCTGCTAAACTGATGAAATCGGTGTTCTCGGGGAAAAATAATAACCCGAGAGCGGCTTAATTAGCGCCGCTGGGGCGTAAAATAAGTCTGTCTAAATATCGAATTGGCGGAGTGTTAAAATCTGTATTCCCCCGATATGTTTTAGTATTCAAATTGAGTCCGAGATATAATCCGAAGTTGTAATTTCCCCAAAGAATCGAAGCCGCATCTGCATAAAGCCCAGACTGCCGTCCGGACAAGCTGCTTTGAATTCGCAATCAACGAACGTACTTTTGTCCTCACCTCGCACATAAAAAAAAGCCAATGCGTCTATACAATAATCCAAGTAATATCCAAAATTTATAAAAAAACTTTCCACCTATTTTAGTGGACATCGATAATAATTTGAATGAACTGCACGTTATGGTAAGTCAAATTCCCAACGCTCAGAATAAAGTTATTATTGATAAACACATTAAAATTAATGTGCATGATGAGATAGAGTTAAAAAAACTCACAGCAACATTAAACGAAAGGGCATATCTTTGGCATTCTTATGAGAATAAGCAAAACAGGCCAATTAAAGTTATAGCCAACAAACTCTACAATTCCATAAACCCTGAACATATTGTCCAGGAAATAAAAAAACGTGGCTACAAACTCATTGCAGCCACCCCTAAACTAAAATACGGTACAAGAAAACCTCTAAATATATTCATGCTCTCATTCACGATGAGAGTTATGATAAAATATATGGAATAAAATATATATTAGGAGTAGGAGTTGAAATCCTAAACTTAAAAAAATCCAGGCTTGTGCCACAATGCAAGAAATGCTATAGAGGACCAAACCGTTCGAGTTAGTTTATTATTGTGTTAGTGCAAAAGCAGAGCATAGTGCAAGTGTACACGCTAATATTAGTGTAATTAAGTGATTAGGATCTATACTAATGAGTAGGCCCTTAGCATTAAACCTTCATTTAGTAATTTAAGTTGGCACAACATTACTCATTGATCCATCTTTGATCAGATAGTAATAATTATAGTAAAATACGATTAGGTGTTTTGCAAAAATAAAATTAAAAAAAAAGACAATACTGTATGTTTAGTCAGGAAGCAATAAGGAGAAATATTAAAAGCTATTTACTCTCCACTTTTCTTGGGATCCAAGGAAATTCTAAATAAGTAATCGAAAAATTTGCCCAGGATCAGAAAATAACCGAAATTCGAATTTTGGCACAACATTTTTTGATAATGGTTTAAAAGTCGCAGCCCAAACTCATTACGGATCCCCGCTGAAATTGTTTGGCCGCAGCTGCAACTTTGCTGTTAAGCGAGAGAGCGCAGTTGGCAAATTAGTAGCTGGTCAGGCCATTCAGAACGAAGTAATCGTATCTGATGATCAGAGGAGGTGATGTTCGACCGTAAGCTGACCTACGGTAAGTGGGTTCAATCATCGGTAATTGATAAAGACCGCATTTTCTCCAAACCAGCTCGTCAATTAATTAATCAATGAAACCGTCGGCCAGCGGAGTGCAATTCGCAACCGAGCACAAAGCTGCTCCTCGGACGAAGAGCGAAAAAGCCACACATTCGGCATTCAGCCAGGCCGAACGTAATTTACTCTGTTGATTAGGCGATGCAGTTAATTACGCCGAGCAATTGCCTGTGATTGCCTCCGACTAATTACATGTAATGTCAACTCGGCGCTCTCTAATAGCGACGGGCTCGTATTAAGACTCCGATTGGTAATTAGTTGGAAACTGAACTCGAGCCTTCCATGCTTTGCTAAGTTAATTATTAATTTCTTGTTAATTCCATCTTGGAGCGATTTAGAGTCTAGACTGTGTAAATACATAACGCAATAATCAAATTTACGTCATTGACACTGAAATTATTATAAAACAGAAAATCAATAATGTAAAAAAAACATTGTTTTCAATTCTGTGAATATTTTAACTTAAAATATTTCAAAATTAAAATATAAATGTATGCTTATGTTTCACAAGGAAAAATATGCGTAAGTTTTCCATTCTAAGAATAAGAAAAATATTCATAATTCATAATTTTGATTTCCATCTTGATATAAATTTTCGGAATTTTTATTATTCCATATAAATAGAATGGAAAACATCCAATATTTTCCTCTTGATTACAAGGAAAACTTTTTATTTTTATCTTAATTACAAGGAAAACTTTTAATTTTTCTCTTGATTACAAGGAAAACTTTTTAAGTTTATTATATTGTCAGTGAAATCAGATATATACTTATACAGTCTGTGCGATAAAAAGCGCACAAGACTACAACGACTTCATTTGTTATTTAATCCTTAACAAATCATATAAATATATATATATATATATATATATATATATATAATTAAATGGGACAGTTTATGCTAAAAGTTGGCCAAGAAAATATTTTTTAAAAACCATTTATTGTTGTGACATCACCGATTTTTTTATATTATTAATGACTAATGGTATATGTTTTTTGGTAATCTTGGAGAGCATTTTAGGTACTTTTCACCGTCTAAGTTTTTACTAGGGTTATAATATGAAAGTTTTGCAAAAAATGTTAAAAACTGATTTGATCTAGTAGGTTTTTCAATCCTAAATTCTCTGGAATAAACAATTAGTCTTAAAATTATATTAGAAACCATAAACTCGAACTCAAAATTGACCCCTTACTGCATGGTCTGTTTTGACAACTTTTATGTGTAAGTGTTCTCTTCAAAATAACTTACAAAATATCAGTTTTTCAGAAAGAAAGTGTGCAAACCGTAACTTTTGTAACCAAATTTTATTGTGATGTACACGGTAAACCGGTTTTATTTGCAAAATGTCATTTGATCGTTCGAATGACTCGAACATATCAATTTTGTTTGTTTTGACATTGTAATAATTATTTGGATACATTTATGACTGCTTTTGGGGGTCGGTCTATGATAGTACTGATCAAGTTGCGGATAATTATCTGACAGTTTCAACGACCCGTGACGAGGGCAAGAAAGGTACTGATAAAGGCCCCTAACGAGAACAGGAAAGATACAATTCAGGTAGTTTAGAACAATGTAGATTTATCTAACAAGCATATAACTAATTGGCACTCCTTGTAAAGTTTTCAAAAAACGTTCAAATCCCCACAAAATGCTTCAAATTTCAATAATATTCGTCGAAATCTGTGAAAATTCAAAGCTACAACTAAGAAAACCTGTCAAATTTTCTCGAATCCCTCATTTGTTTTATATCAAATATGAAAATAGGAAAATCTGTCAAATTTCTGTCTGAAACAAATAGAATTTGTATATTTAACTTCAACTGTCAAAATCTGCCAAACTTCTAACTAAAATAGTCCAAATATGACAAAGTTTTAATTGCAACGATTTGTTTTTTGTTATATTTTCTAGTTAATCTGTCTAAATCTATCGACTTTTCATTTGCAAACATTCAAATCTGTACTGTTTTGATTTGCAGCTATCATTTTTTAGATTGCAACAATCATTTTTTGAATTGCAGCTATCATATTTTGTGAAATATTGTCAACCTGTCAAAATCTGTCAAATATTTAATTACAACTTCCCAAATCTATCAAACTTTTAATTGCAACTATCAAAATCTGTCATATTTTCAATGAATTTTTAAATCTGTTAAATGTCTAATTGCAACTGTACAAATATCTCAAATTTTCAATTGGCACCATAAAAATCTGACTAGTTTTCAACTGCTTATAATATTGTCATCTTTTTGACTGTCTTAAATCTGTCAAATATTTAATTAGAACTGCACAAATCTTTCAAAGTTTTAATTGCAACTATCAAAATCTGTCATATTTTCAATGAATATTTAAATCTGTAAAATGTGTAATTGCAACTGTACAAATATCTCAAATTTTCAATTGGCACCATCAAAATCTGACTAGTTTTCAACTGCTTAAAATATTGTCAGCTTTTTGACTGTAACTGTCAAAATCTGTAAAATATTTAACTAGAACTGCACAAATCTTTCAAAGCTTTAATTGCAACTATCAAAATCTGTCATATTTTCAATGAATTTTTAAATCTGTAAAATGTCTAATTGCAACTGTACAAATATCTCAAATTTTCAATTGGCACCATCAAAATCTGACTAGTTTTCAATTGCTTATAATATTGTCATCTTTTTGACTGTAACTGGCAAAATCTGTGAAGTTTTTTTCACGAGCTATGAAACTCCGTACAATTTCTCACTGTAACTGCCAAAATCTGCCAAATTCTTTACATTTACAATGGCGGCTGTCATATTCTGAAAAATTCAAAGTTTCAGGTGTGAAAACTTGTCACATTTTCAACGGCTACTATCAGAATCTGTATTGTTTCAGATCCAGGTGCGTGCGAATTTGTGAAAATATGTCAAACTTCCCACAGAAACTGTCAAAATATGTCATCATGTAAAAATATGTCATATACAAATATATCATATTTTCAATAAATCTTCAAACCTGTCAAATGTTTAATTGCAACTGTACAAATATCTCAAATTTTCACTTGGCACCGTCAAAATCTGACTAGTTTTCAATTGCTTATGTTAAAATTGTCATCTTTCTGACTGTAACTGCCAAAATCTGTGGAAAATTGTAAACACTTCAGTGTTTAAAACGAGTAAAATTTCATTCAAATTTCAGGAAAAATAAAACTATATAAATTGCAAAGAAAATGGCACAAATTGCGCAGAAAATTGCAAAAATTTCATAAAAAATTTAATATATTTCATGGAAACGCGCACAAACTTCTTGGAAAATTGTTTTATATGTGGGAACGTCTACAATTATACACATTACGTTAAAATCAACTTAAGTCAATTGAAGTTAGGTCGATTGATCAACATTTTTCATTAGTAGTTTAATAAGCAATTTTTAACTGTTAAGTAGCACTGTTCAAGGTAGGCGTACTCAATCATTTGTTATATAATGATTAAATAATGTTGCCAATTGAATGTATAAATGATGATTTGTTTATATTTTGTGATAATATATTTAGTCAGAGTTGTGAAAAGCGTTGAGTGCTGAAACTAAGGTCCTTAGGCTAAAAGCAGCATTTGCCGCCGCATTACTGTAAACAAAACGGAACGAGTGTCGCCCTTTACTTAGGTAATTAAGTAATTATTTAATTTCATTAGCATCGTCATTTAAATGATAATTTCCTGGCCGGCGCAGCCTCGGCTCTTTGTTAACTGAAAAGATAATCTAGTTTTACAACTCTTTCAACCGTCAGTAATGTGAATTAACACGTTTAAAGGACCTTTTAACTTTGGTAATCTAGAAATGTACACTAATTTGCATTTAAACTGGTCCGGCATAATGGGCACACGGGGCTCCTATTGTGGGATGAGAATGTCTTCTCGCTTAAGAGCACTTTCGGCGTGGGACATCATCATAAGCAGGGCAATTGCCGTGCGGATTCCAGGGGAATAGCGAAAATATGCGCGCCAGGATGGGAGCACTTTAGGCGTGTTTAGCCGTCCGCATTTTTCAGGCCGCGTACGTTTTTACAGACCGCAAAAAATTGCGCGAAAAAGTCGTCCCTCACGTTTACGCGGACGCGCAATTTTTCCAAGGGCGCAATTAGATGATTGGTGCGAATTAGCGTTTATTTTTGTTTTTTCGCGGATGAGTTATGCCTGGTGCCCACAGTAAAAGGCTCGTTACGAACATCGAGCGTAAAATCTAGCGAAGTGGTCACATGACGAAATGATGCGACATGATTCCGCAATTAAGCCTCGTCCCTCTTTGTTTGCTACTAATTAGACCGAGTTACAGTTATCACCTTCTCTCTCGGCGCATATCCCGCAACCCTTTCCGGGTACACTCCGCCGCAGAAGCTGCTTTATAATGATATATATGGGTGGCTGTAAATCTGGGAGGATGAGGTGACTCACAGCGGCACGTTTAAGTATTGGGTTAATGAAAAAATTTATTGCCGCAGAAATATAATTACTTCACTCACTAGTTAAATACAGACATAAAGCCGAATGCAATAATTATTTGAAACTTTTTTTTTTTTAGTATTTTAATTAAATTCGTAACAGTATGCCCGAAGATACTTCCTCTGAATATTAGATAGAGAGCACATCTTAAATAAGTGAGAAAATCGAGCTATTAACTTTTCAAATTGACAAGTATCAGTTATGCACTGAAATTTCTGAAAATTCATCTAGCTGATATTTTAGAAATTTTATGCCATATTTACATACAATATACCTGAAGATACTTCCTCTAAATATTTGAAAGAGCGCACATGCTAAATAAGTAAAAAATCTAGCTATTAACATTCCAAATTGGCACGTATCGGTTATCTGGCACTGAAATTTCTGAAAATTTATCTAGCGGATATTTTGAAAATTTTATGCCTGATTTGCATACAGTAAGCCTCAAGATACTTGCTCTGAAAATTTTATAGAGAGCACATATTAAATAAGTGAGAAAATCGAGCTATTAACTTTTCAAATTGACAAGTATCAGTTATGCACTGAAATTTCTGAAAATTCATCTAGCGGATATTTTAGAAATTTTATGCCATATTTACATACAATATACCTGAAGATACTTCCTCTAAATATTTGAAAGAGCGCACATGCTAAATAAGTAAAAAATCTAGCTATTAACATTCCAAATTGGCACGTATCGGTTATCTGGCACTGAAATTTCAGAAAATTTATCTAGCGGAAATTTAGAAAATTTTATGCCAGATTTGCATACAGTAATCCTGAAGATACTTCCTCTAAAAATTTCATAGAGAGCACGTGTGAAATAAGTAAGAAAATCGAGCTATTAACTTTCCAAATTTGCAAGTATCGGCTATCTGCCACTGAAATTTCTGAAAATTTATCTAGCGGATATTTTGAAAATTTTATACCAGTATTGCATACAGTATGCCTGAATATACTTCCTCAGAAAATTTAATAGAGAGCATATCTTAAATAAGTGAGAAAATCGAGCTATTAACGTTTCAAATTGGCAAGTATCGGTTATGTGTCACTGAAATTTCTAAAAATTGATCTAGTAGATATTTTGAAAATTTTATGCATGATTTGCATAGAGTATGCCTGAAGATACCTTCTCTGAATATTTGATAGAGAGCACATCTTAAATAAGTTAGAAAATCGAGCAATTAATTTTCCAAATTGGCAAGTATCTGTTAATGAAATTTGTGAAAATTTATCCAGTAGATATTTTAAAAATTTGATGCCAGATTTGCATACAGTATGCCTGAAGATACTTCCTCCAAAAATTTGATAAAGAGCACGTCTTAAATAAGTGAGAAAATCGAGCTATTAACTTTCCAAATTGGCAAGTACCGGTTATCTGTCACTGAAATTTCTGAAAATTTATCTAGCTGATATTTTGAAAATTTCATGCCTGATTTGCTCACAGTATGCCTGAAGATACTTCCTCTGAAAATTTGATAGAGAGCACATCTTTAATAAGTGAGAAAATCGAGCTATTAACTTTCCAAATTGTGTTTGCCGAATATCTGTTACTGAAATTTCTGAAAATGTATCTAGCCGATATTTTGAAAATTATATGCCAGATTTGAATTCAATATGCCTGCAGATACTGCCTCTGAACATTTGATAGGGAGCACATCTTAAATAAGTGAGAAAATCGAGCTATTAAATTTTCCAAATTGGCAACTATCGGTTATCTGTCACTGAAATTTCTGAAAATTTATCTAGCGGATATGTTAAAAATTTTATACCTGATTTACATACGGTATGCCTGAATATACTTCCTCTAAAAAATTAATAGAAAGCACAGTTAAAATAAGTGAGAAAATCGAGCTCTTAATTTTCCAAATTGGCAAGTATCGGTTATCTGTCACTGAAATTTCTGAAAATTTATCTCGCGGATATTTTATGACAGATTTGTATACAGTATGCCTGAAGATACTTTTTCTGAAAATTTGACAGATAGCACATCTTAAATAAGTAAGAAAATCGAGCTATTAACTTTACAAATTGGCAAGTATCGGTTATCTGTTACTGAAATTTCTAAAAATTTATCCAGCGGATATTTTGGAAATTTTATGCGAGATTTGCATACAGTATACCTAAACATACTTCTTCTAAAAAATTGATAAAGAGCACGTCTTAAATAAGTGAGAAAATTGAGCTATAAATTTTCCAAATTGGCAAGTATCGATTATCTGTCACTGAAATTTCTGAAAATTTATCTAGCGGATATTTTGGAAATTTTATGCCAAATTTGCCAACAGTATACCTGGAAATACTTCCTCTAAAGATTTAATAGAGAGCACGTCTAAAATAAGTGTAAAAATCGAGCTATTAACTTTCCAAATTGGCAAGTATCGGTTATCTGTCACTGAAATTTCTAAAAATGTATCTAGCGGATATTTTGAAAATTTGTGCCAGATTTGCATACAGTATGCCTGTTTACAGTATGCATTTACAGTATGTTTACAGTATGCCAGTTTACTTCCACTAAAAATTTTATAGGATGCACAGCTGAAATAAGTGAGAAAATTGAGCTATAAACTTTCCAAATTGGCAAATATCGGTTATATGTCACTGAAATTTCTGAAAATTTATCTTGCGGATATTTTAAAAATTTTATACAAGATTTGCTTACAGTATGCCTGAAGATACTTCGTATGAAAATTTTAAAGAAAGCACATCTAAAATAAGTAAGAAAATCGAGTTATTAACTTTCCAAGTTTGCAAGTATCGGTTATCTGTCACTAAAATTTCTGAAAATTTATCTGGTAGATATTTTGAAAAATTTATGCCCGATCTGCATACAGTATGCCTGAAAATACGTCCTTTAAAAATTTGATAGTGAGCACGTCTGAAATATGTGAGAAAATCGAGCTATTAACTTTCCAAATTGGCAAGTATCGGTTATCTGCCATTTAAATTTCTGAAAATTTATCTAGCGGATATTTTGAAAATTTTATGCCAGATTTGCATACAGTATGCTTGAAGATACTTCCTCGGAAAATTTGATACAAAGCACATCTTAAATAAGTAAGAAAGACGAGCAATTATTTTTCCAAATTGGCAAGTATCTGTTTCTGAAATTTCTGAAAATTTATCTAGCAGATGTTTTGAAAATTTTATACCAGATTTGCATACCGTATGCCTGAAGATACATCCTATAAATTTTTTATAGAGAACACATCTTAAATTAGTTATAAAATCGAGCTATTAACTTTCCAAACTGGCAAGTATCGGTTATGTGTCACTGAAATTTCTGAAAATTTATCTATTGGATATTTTGATTTTTTTTGCCATACTTGCATAGAGTATGACTGAAGATACTTTCTCTAAAAATTTAATACAGAGCGCATCTTAAATAACTAAGAAAATGGAGCTATTAACTTTCCAAATTGGCAACTATCGGTTATCTGTCACTGAAATTTCTGAAAATTTATCTAGCGGATATTTTGAAATTTTTATTCATAATTTGCATACAGTATACCTGAAGATACTTCCTCTAAAAATTTAATAGAGGGCACGTCTGAAATACGTGAGAAAATCGAACTATTAACGTTCCAAATTGGCAAGTATCGCTTATCTGTCTGTCACTGAAATTTCTGAAAATTTATCTAGCGGATATTTTGACAATTTTATACCGGATTTGCATACAGTATGCCTGGAGATACTTCCTGTGAAAATTTGATAGACAGCACGTCTGAAATAAGTGAGAAAAACGAGCTATTAACTTTCCAAATTGGCAAGTATCGATTATCTGTCACTGAAATTTCTGAAAATTTATCTAGCGGATATTTTGAAAATTGTATGCCAGATTTGCATAAAGTATGCTTGGAGATACATCCTCTAAATATTTTATTAGAGAGCACGTCTGAAATATGTGAGAAAATTGAGCTGTTAACTTTCCATATTGGCAAGTATCATGTCACTGAAAATTCTGAAAATGTATCTAGGGGATATTTTGGAAATTTTATTCTAGATTTGCATCCAGTATGCCTGCAGATACTTCCTCGGAGAATTTGATACAAAGCACCTCTTAAATAAGTAAGAAAATCGAGCAATTAAATTTTCAAATAGGCAAGTATCTTACTGAATTTCGGAAAATTTATCTAGTTAATATTTTGAAAATTTTATACCGGATTTTCATACACTATGCCTGAAAATACTTCCTCTGAAAATTTTAAAGATAGCACATCTAAAATAAGTAAGAAAATCGACCATTAACTTTCCAAATTGGCAAGGATCGGTTATCTGACACTGAAATTTTTGAAAATTTATCTAGCGGATATTTTGAAAATTTGATGCCAGATTTGGATACAGTATACCTGAAGATACTTCCTCTAAAAATTTGATAGAGAGCACATCTGAAATAAGTAAGAAAATCGAGCAATTAAATTTCCAAATTGGCAAGTATCTGTTACTGAAATTTCTGAAAATTTATCTAGTCGAAATTTTGAAAATTTTATGCCCGATTTGCATACACTATGCCTGAAGATACTTCCACTAAAAAATTAATAGAGAGCACATCTTAAATAAGTGAGAAAGTCGAGCTATTAACTTTCCCAATTTGCAAGTATCGGTTATCTGTCACTGAAATTTCTGAAATTTTATCTAGCGGATATTTTGAAAATTTTATGCCAGATTTGCATACAGTATGCTTGAAGATACTTCCTCGGAAAATTTGATACAAAGCACATCTTAAATAAGTAAGAAAGTCGAGCAATTAAATTTCCAAATTGGCAAGTATCTGTTACTGAAATTTCTGAAAATTTATCTCGTGGATATTTTGAAAATATTATACCAGATTTGCGTACAGTATGCCTGTAGATACTTCCTCTAAAAATTTAATAGACAGCACGTGTAAAATAAGTGAGAAAATCGAGCTTTTAACGTTCCAAATTGGCAAGTATCGGTTATCTGTCACTGAAATTTATCCAGCGGATATTTTGAAAATTTTATGCCAGATTTGCATACAGTAAGCCTGACGATACTTTCTCTGAAAATTTGATCTGATACGTACTTTTTTATTCACGAAAATTCTAATCTAATCTAATTTTATTTCTCGTATGGTCAAATTCACTTCAGCCCATTCAAAGGCCTAATATCTGAAGGAACAAACAGTTAAAAAAAAACTGTTAGTTTCTTTAGATATTAGCCCATGTGGTATTATTGATTTATGATGAATGGGAAATTCACTGATGTGTTTTTTCTGTTTGTTTCTTCAGATATTAGCTGATATAGCATGATTGGTTTGTAATTACGTGCAGTGCATAATTGAAACGGTGAATGTTCGCAAGTAATTATGGCATTGATTTTACGAATTTAATCCGGTGGTAACGTGGACATGGCACATCCCATGCAAAACGTGTACTTGTCAAAGTTCTGTGTAAAATTAATTGATCACATCAATTCGTCGCATTATTAAGTGCGTTCCTGCGGTGATTTCCGCGCGCGCGCGCTCTGTTGCTCAAAATCATTTTCCAAAGGGTGATCAGAGGGGTAGTTACAGTTAATAGGGCCCCACTGTATTTACTACCTTGAGCCTAATAGCTGCGGCGCAGTGGAATTCTGCAGGGGGCCGGAGGATTCACAGCGCCGCCGCAGGAATTAGCAGCCCTGCTGCACATAAAAACCCTAATAGACTTTTGATGTGCGCGTTCGCCAAACTAAATCACGGCGAGTGTACAAGTTGACGAAATAAATTAAGGGCGACTTCCCGTTTACGACGCGGTTTTACGAATTACCATCCTCATCCTCTTTTGCCGCCACTCTCCCGCTCTTTGTGGTGCATTCGCCGGGATTAGGAGTAAGAGCCGCGAGCTAACCATATTTACGATCTTAATTTTAAGGGAAGCCATCGAGGAAACTCTGATATCACTGTAAATAATAAAACGCGACTTTTATATCAGATGCTGACGCAAAATTGCATTCGTTACTTTCTGTTAAATATTCATAACTTTGCGGATATCGCGAGTAAGTAACAAATACGTACACTGAGAGGCGTCCCATAAGCTACTCAGGACGTACAGCACCCCCAAACAATGTGGATGTCAGAGCCTTTTTGTTCTAAATTTGTGTAATAGTATATTATACAACGAGCGTATAATGGTGGCTATTAATCACGAGAACGACGTTTACGGAGCGAGCCGCTAGGCGAGTGGAGTAAATCGTTCGATAATAGTGTACTATACTTTATCTACGACGATATTGTATAGCACTTCAAAATACACTTAACGTAAATGTAAACGATGTTGATGTTTCGACGTATCAATTTATTTGATCACACATTGCAGCTTACTCAATAAAATAAAAAAAAAATTAGCCAAACCCTTGACAGATTAACTTATATAGACGATTAGCCATTGCTGCCAGGCGCGTAGCCGTCTAAACCGACCCACTGTATGCGATATATTGCTCAAGTACTTGGTTTAAATAACATAATGCGAAATTTAAATTCATTTAAAAGTCCAAATGACATTTCAGTAGTGAATAATGAATATTAATAACTGCTGATTATGACTAAAGTATATAGTTATAATTGATGTTTAGTAGTAGTAGTAGTATGTTTATTAATATGTACAGATTCATATGAATAACGTCAATCAAATATAAAAATAAACGCAGTACATTAACATATCAGATGGGAATGGGCTACATAAATTGCATATTGTAGATATTAGATATTTCTTGGAAACGAATGCGCTAATTTTTGTGCACAGAGTTAAACTATGACAAATGACTGAGTTTCTTAATCATAAAAGTACATGCATACAAGCATTAAACCAAAATACGGAACTAGACATAACGATAACTAAATATTAGATCTAGGAAAACTGCACATTGCCAGAATTCACATTTTTCAGGACACTACTAGTGTACAATAAGTTAAGTCTAGAATTAAGAGAGTGCAATGTTTTATAATTTAAGCATCCTGATTTATTCTAACCCTGCTACCTGCTCAATTAATAATTGCTAATTGAACAACTGACAAGCTTCCTTGAAATAATTAAAAAATATGGAAATTGATGATTAAATCAGTATTATTATGGCAAAACATGTTATCTGCCATTTTTGTTATTTTACAAGAAAAGCAAAAAAAAGTTTTGCATTTATAATTGTGAATGTAAGTTAGCATGTATCATTGCCATAATTATTTATAATGCAAAGGTACAATAAAGATACTTCGTGCATTCATAATTAAACTATACGTTATTTGTGGCCCTTTAATGCCAAAAAATACATTTTGAAAAAGAGAACATTTGAAAAAAATATTCGGTTAGCTATCACATCATTAGACATCAGTTGTTTGGCATCAGTACATCTGTCGGTAAAAGTGCTGACAGCCTGATGATGTGATTGTGGACCGAAAAATGTAACAACACATATCAAACAACTGACAACCTGATGATGTATTAGCTAACAATCATTATTATTAAAATAAAAGCTTACAATTTCAAAACGCTCTTTTAATGTAAAAAAGCATCTTAGTATTGTCAAATTGAAAGTTTTCACAATTTATTGTTTTTTCCAAGTTTTTATTAACATGCCAGTGAACATACAACATAGAAACTTTTTCCTGATTAAAAAAACTTTTATGGTCAATTCATGTCATCTTTGCCAAATTTTAATCACGTTTTCTTGTATGTCCATTACATCAATTTTGGTCTCGTTGAGCATTGTGCATGTTGAGCTGCAAACATTGAACTCGTTGAAAGAGTCTCATGAGTTGTTTGAGACTAACAGCCATAAAATTGGACTGACGTTATATAAATTAAAAAAACATTCGATTTTCACTGTTTTAAAAGAAATTGTATCAATTTTAATGAACTGTAACCTCTCACTGTACACCGTTGTTAAAGGGTCAAGCCTTGTACTTCCTTTATAAGATAATTGTGTTGCCTTTCTCATCATATTACGGTAGCCAAATCCAACCACCCATAAGACGATTATTAACATCATGATTTAACCCCGGGGCGCGAGCTTCTAACGAAGTGTGCTAATGATGGGAAGCATTCCCATCGCATAATGGGATAAATCTAACAATTATGTGCTCAGCTACGACTCCTTTATTACCTTTCACGGCGTATTAGTTAAGCAACAATATAACAATGGACGGACGCCGTGTATCTGTAACGTATCATAATGCCACTTATAAACGGAATAAAATGCACCCTCGTGTGGAGTGAAGGGCAGCGCACGCCCCGTCCACCACCCATGGTCTGGCCGGCGTTCGGGGGGTTCATAGATCACCATAAAGGTACAAAGTAGCAGCGAACGTCTAATAAATCCACACAAAAGATTGTATCTGTATGTAATGCAGTGCATAAATTTTCATATTTCAAAGAAAAAAATCTTGCACGTTTTATTGAGTGGCGCAGAAATTTTACTCACATATATTTTTTTAGTGAATATGTGGACAGCCGAAAATATTATATCCAAATACATGGTTTACTAAAAGTAAGGAATACATTAATCACATTTGAAATTGAGTGGCAACGTGATAACCGATAACATCGGCTCCGTTACACAGCAAATTTACTAAGAGTAGTAACATCTAATTAAGAGTAAATAAGCAGAAGATATAGAGAATAGGACGCTGAAGATACCAAGGTACGTCTCAAGTCAACTGAACTTTGTTATTATTAAAGCACAACAAGAAACAACACAAGAAAAGGAGCTTAGGACGAGATAAGCAGGGAGGACCCGTCTCCGTGGGGTAGACCTGGGCAGGGAAGTGCACACGGTCAGATAGGCAACACACCATCCCGAGAAACAAGAGCCAATACGAAGAGCTAGGCTACACAGAGCGCCCGTAAAGGCGAACAGAAACTAAACGAATGCAACATAACGGAGAAACAGAAGAGGTACATAAAAGTAAAAAAAGTGAAAACAGCCCAACAGAGAATAGAAACACAAAATATAACAATAAAGAAAAGGAAGAAGGAACTAAAGCAACAGAACGAGCAAATTAATGGAGGAATATGTACAGAAATTATTGAACATTTGATAGCTATCTTCGACACTTGAACAGCCACTGCAATATTAAGAATTTTAAATTTTACAATAATTATTAATTGAAAATGAAAAAGTGGTATTATCAATTCCAAAACTCAAACGAAATAACGTTGTATATAATGAATTACAGAATTTAGTTGGACATTTTCTTTAGAAATTACAAAATTTTCGTTATATATTATGAAATTCATATTATAAATACCAAAATTTCAATGGGTAATTAAATCCTAAAATATTAAGTATGTGGTAATTATAAAGGATTTAACCACAAAGTAGGTATATTACTTATACCAAGTTATTAATATTTTAATAGGAATTTGCAAAACTTTCTAGGGAACATACAAAATTTTGATTATAAATTAAAAATTTCAATAAAACTTATCAAATGTTCATTGCAAATGACAAATTTTGTTTGTACATTTTCTACATATTCATTACAATTACAAAAGAAACAGTAACCATTGAAATATTAACATAGAAATTAAAAGTTTTTACAGCAGTCATTGAAATATTGACAACAATAATTGTAGCTTTGGCATTATAATAGGAATATGTACATAAATTATTGAAAATTTGATAGCAATCTTCGACACTTGAACAGCCACTGCAATGTTAAGAATTTTAAATTTTACAATAATTATTAATTGAAAATTAAAAAGTTGTATTATAAATTCCAAAACTCAAACGAAATAACGAAGTATGTAATGAATTACAGAATTTAGTTGGAAATTTTCTTTAGAAATTACAAAATTTTCGTTATATATTATGAAATTCATATTATAAATACCAAAATGTCAATGTTTAATTGAATCCAGAAATTTTAAGTATGTAGTAATTATAAAGGATTTATCCGCAAAGTGGGTATATCACTTATACCAAGTTATCAATATTTTAATAGGAATTTGCAAAACTTTTTAGGGAAAATACAAAATTTTGATTATAAATTAAAAAATTTAATAGAACTTATCAAATGTTCGTTGCAAATGACAAATTTTGTTTGTAAATTTTCTACAAATTCATTACAATTACAAAAGAAACAGTAACTATTGAAATATTAACATAGAAATTAAAAGTTTTGACAGCAGTCATTGAAATATTGACAACAATAATTGAAGCTTTGGCATTATAATAGGCATATGTACAGAAATTAATGAACAGTTGATAGCAATCTTGGACACTTGAACAGCCACTGCAATGTTAAGAATTTAAAATTTTACAATAATTATTAATTGAAAATGAAAAAGTTGTATTATCAATTCCAAAACTCAAACGAAATAACGAAGTATATAATGAATTACAGAATTTAGTTGGAAATTTTCTTTAGAAATTACAAAATTTTCGTTATATATTATGAAATTCATATTATAAATACCAAAATTTCAATGTTTAATTGAATCCTGAAATTTAAAGTATGTAGTAATTATAAAGGATTTATCCACAAAGCAGGTATATCACTTATACCAAGTTATTAATATTTTTAATAGGAATTTGCAAAACTTTTTATGGAATATACAAAATTTTGATTATAAACTAAAACTTTCAATAGAACTTATCAAATGTTCATTGCAAATGACAAATTTTGTTTGTACATTTTCTACATATTCATTACATTTACAAAAGAAACAGTAACCATTGAAATATTAACCTAGATATTAAAAGTTTTGACAGCAGTCATTGAAATAATTACAACAATAATTGTAGCTTTGGCATTATAATAGGAATATGTACAGAAATTATTGAACATTTGATAGCAATCTTCGACACTTTAACAGCCACTGTAATGTTAAGAATTTAAAATTTTACAATAATTATTAACTGAAAATGAAAAAGTTGTATTATAAATTCCAAAACTCAAACGAAATAACGAAGTATATAATGAATTACAGAATTTAGTTGGAAATTTTCTTTAGAAATTACAAAATTTTCGTTATATATTATGAAATTCATATTCTAATTACCAAAATTTCAATGTTTAATTGAATCCTGAAATTTTAAGTATGTAGTAATTTTAAAGGATTTATCCACAAAGCAGGTATATCACTTATACCAAGTTATTAATATTTAAATAGGAATTTGCAAAACTTTTTATCGAAAATACAAAATTTTGATTATAAATTAAAAATTTCAATAGAACTTATCAAATGTTCGTTGCAAATGACAAATTTTTGTTGTACATTTTCTACATATTCATTACATTTACAAAAGAAACAGTAACCGTTGAAATATTAACATAGAAATTAAAAGTTTTGACAGCAGTCATTGAAAAATTGACAACAATAATTGTAGCTTTGGCATTATAATAGGAATATGTACAGAAATTATTGAACATTTGATAGCAATCTTCGACACTTGAACAGCCACTGCAATGTTAAGAATTTAAAATTTTACAATAATTATTAATTGAAAATGAAAAAGTTGTATTATAAATTCCAAAACTCAAACGGAATAACGCAGTATATAATGAATTACAGAATTTAGTTGGAAATTTTCTTTAGAAATTACAAAATTTTCGTTATATATTATGATATTCATATCATAAATACCAAAATTTCAATGGGTAATTAAATCCTGCAATTTTAAGTATGCAGTAATTATAAAGGATAAATCCACAAAGATGGTATATCACTTATATCAAGTTATTAATATTTTAATAGGAATTTGCAAAACTTTTTATCGAAAATACAAAATTTTGATTATAAATTAAAAATTTCAATAGAACTTATCAAATGTTCGTTGTAAATGACAAATTTTGTTTGTACATTTTCTACATATTCATTACAATTACAAAAGAAGCAGTAACCATTGAAATATTAACATAGAAATTAAAAGTTTTGACAGCAGTCATTGAAATATTGACAACAATAATTGTAGCTTTGGCATTATAATAGGAATATGTACATAAATTATTGAAAATTTAATGGCAATCTTTTTTTAAATTTTTTAAATCAATGTTTTTTTAAATAAATTTGAAAGCTTCAATCTCAATTTTTCTGTCTTTTTTCGTAATTTTTAATGGTTTTTGCGCTCGAATGTAATTATCTATTGTGCTTGGGCATGTATCTTAATGCTGGCGAACTATTAGGAGCCGGGGAGCAAAATATGCGCTATTATAATGGACGTATCATCATAACAAAAGGTAAGCCTGTTACGTGCTGAGAGCGAAACGTGTAACACCATTATTGCCGTTTCTCGGATACAAACGGACACGGCGAATTTAGTTAAATCAGACACGTGTTTGTTGTGAATGGCCGCCCCAATTAGGATCGGCATTACCCGCTTATTGAGGTACATAAAAGTATAGATGGATTGGATTATGCTTGACGGGATACCGCATTAAATCAGTTTTGGTTGCTCTGCTTGGTTATTGCGTAATCAAGCACGTGATGTTTAGATTACAATGCAGAACGCCGCTAATAGGACTCGATTTAATAATAATTCCCACTTCTGTGTAACTGGTAATAATAAGAAAATAATAGTACTAAATGTAATCACACTTTATGATGTATCATAAAGTGTTGAATTTTGAATTTTTGAAAGTTTTTGACTTAATACATTAATATCCATTTCTCCTTATACTAACATAGGAATATGAAGAGGATAAGAAATTAATCTAATTAAAATTAATGTTGGAATTTATTTTATTTCAAAATATAAATAAAACATCACTTTTTCTTGTAATCTCACGATATATTTACGATGATTCAAAATTTGCGAAATTTTCTGTTCTTCATCAAACTATATCCATTCCAATTATATCTATATAATAATATATCTATATCCAATTCTTGCAAGTACCATGTTCCTTCTCTAATTTATAAAGAGTAGGAACATAAAGAATTTATCGAAAATATATTATTATGGTAATATAAACATGCACATAATGAGAAATTGTCAAATAAACGGAAATCGCAGGAGCGATCGCCGGGCAACTTGAAGCGGGCATAAACGCGCACATTATCATTCCCCCGAACATAACGAGGGCATTCGGAGGGCCGTAACATTGTATTTAAAAAGAGAGGCGAAAAAGCTCGGCATGCACGGGAACGATTTCAAAGATGGCCGCTCGGCACTAAACACGGCGGCAATAAAGGGCAAAGCTCGGTGTGTTTATGTCCCGCATAACTGTATTATGACATTAGATTCGCGCTGCCACTGCCCAAGTTAATAAAGCGGATAATAGGCCATCCCCCTCGTTTAATGCCCTCGCTGTTCCCTGCAGAAGTGACCACGGGGACGACGACTGGAAGGGAGGGAATTATATTTTACCATCCAGATGACCATCATCTAGTTATTAGTGTTTTAAAACAAACAAACAATTTATGATTTCAACAACTTTCAACAATTTCAATTCTCAATTCTAATTGTCCTTTCAACATATTTCGTAGAACTTTGTATGCTAATTATTTGTGGCTACATGGTTCTCAGGTAGAATACACCATTAATGCTACAGAACTGCCCAAAGTTCGAATTTGGAAAAATCGTATGAGAGAAAAAAAAGTCACAATACTCCTCCCTTTGAACTTTTTTATTTCTGAAAAAAAATCTAAAATTTACATATTAGATCTTTGTATGCTAATTATTCGTGACTACATGGATCTCAGGTAGAATACACCATTAGATTATTACACCATGCTATAGAACTTCCTAAAGTATGAATTTATAAAAATCGTGAGAGAACAAAAAGCATCACAATGTAACGGTTCGAACCCAGGTGTTGTACAAATTCTCATAATTTGTAATATTTATTATTCATTGCATTTATTTAACTGCAATTCATCCTTAAATGCAATTGGATGCATTTAATTTCTTTAACTGCATATTACATGAATTCTTATAATTCGAACTGTAACGTGAAGTTTCAACGTTAGCGCGCGCCTCTGCATTATCCTCCTTTGAGCGCCGCCTATGGTCATTGCTGACCGAGGCGCTGCTCGCGGCGGAATTTTTGGGCAGCGTTTTCGCGAGCGGACGAGACGGACCGGCCATTTTTGGTGTGAATTTAACTGCAGCAAGACACGCGCACG
This sequence comes from Othius punctulatus, assembly GCA_951805005.1. Classification (NCBI taxonomy): domain Eukaryota; kingdom Metazoa; phylum Arthropoda; class Insecta; order Coleoptera; family Staphylinidae; genus Othius; species Othius punctulatus. The sequence goes on from OX638141.1 coordinate 19,240,584, forward strand.
CGAAGAGATATATCGACAAAGGTCGATCTGCAATTAGAGCGGGAGTATTCTGTTTGCGTTAGGAGGATCCGTCGAGGACGATTCTCTCCCAAGGGGGAATATAGTGGTGTCGCAGTTTTAGTGGTCGGAAACCCCTTGCACAAGGGTAAGTTAAGCCCCGCGCGCACGCTTCACGTACTACGTTTCTTACTGGGTAAATTGTTTTATAGGGTTCTAGTGGGAGGCGGTATACGCAACCTACGGCTAACCTACGGCTAAATTACGGCCAGTGGTCCCGGTTTTTTATTACGGACGGCGAGTTGACGGCGCTGTCGTGTCCACAAGAGGAGGTTTTGCCGCTGCGTGACGTAGCCAACAGTAGTGGCCAATATCGCAAAACCGTGCGTCAACCGTCGCGCGGAACGTATAAGCCAGTGGCGGCGCCCGGAGTGGATCGCCGTGGGAACGCCGAGCCTCCAAATCATTCTACGTAATCACTCATATGTCACATCATTCCATTTGTCAATTGTATTTAGGGCGTTGACGGTCTCTGCGGTAAAGGTAAGGCGTGAGCGGAAATACGGAGACTGCGTAAATAGCGGGGAATAGGGAAGCGTTGGTACCATCGTCCTTTTTCTTCGGGAAAACCCTCCATTTCGCGAACCGCCCCCGCAGGGCATCGGGACGTCTGAGACCACAAGGGGTCATCGCACATTTCCATTCCCATTAATCATTTTGATAGCCAGATTTAAGAACAAGTTTACAACAATATTGTTAAATGACCATTTAGTTTTAAATAAATCTTCTGTTGTTAATTGTCAAACCATAGTTTTTCTCTATTTCATTGTTTACCAGCGTCTGAGGTAAAGCCTCCTTATCCTTCACAGTTGGGACCAGGAGGCGTGATCACCCTCTACTGGTGCGGTAATTGTGTGGCGCCCATTTTATACTTTACCATCCGAACCCCGCCGTCTCCACTGATTAAACGGCTAGCGGCCCGCGCCAGTAGAGTTATTTGGGGGGTTGACAGTTTTGACAGGAAGTAAGCGTCGCATTTTTGGCGCCCAACGTGGGGCCCGATTGTATTTTGGTCTTGGTGCAAGTTTGTTCTTGATCTACGGCACTCGTTTAGTAAAAAAAAAAAAAAAAAAAAAAAAAAAAAAAAAAAAAAACTCTGTAATTTTCTTTTTTCAATTGTGATTTTTTAACTCGCTGAAACTCGGGTACGGCGTAGCAGCGGCTTTAGTAACCACGGTGCGCTACTTAGTTTCCGCGATTTTTTTTGGATGAATTTTTAGGGAACTTTACTTTGCAATCGGAGTACTTATCATTGTTGGTAGCGTAGTTGACGCTGTTTGGTGACCTGGGAGGTCAATGTCTTTTTTGTATAGAGTACGAGAAGCGTTTGCAAGTAAAGCCAACCCGTGTCGAATTTTTAGTTAGGTTAGGTTTAGTTGGGTATAAGTATTTTGGCTATTTTCTATTTATTTGTCTTTTCTTTCCACTCACCCCATAGTAATCATGGCTAATATTGGCGGGACCATGAAGGTCAAGTCCCTTTCTAAGGCTGAGCTCGCATATGAGCTTAAATATCGTGGATATCCCGAAGGCTTAGTAGATGAGATGCGAAAAACCCTTAGCAACGTCCTTAGAGTAGAGCGCGGGGGTGCGAGTTTGCATTACCCCAAGTATCCTTTCCCATATAAAGAAGACCTTGATGCAGTGACACTGGGATGTGACTCATTGACGAATACCATTAGCACCTTCACCGGTGTGGCAAATAGCAGCGGCTATTCGAACATTCTGAGCACATTGGCTCATCTCGCCGCTAGAATAGATAGGTCTACACCTACGACGGAGGAGGAGAAGACAAGTCGATCGCAGATGTTGGTGACCCTACAATCGTTACAATCGGACCTGGAGGACAGAGTTAAAAGGGTGAGTCAGCCTTCTATTCCACCATTAAATTTGTCGCTGATTGCCTCGAGCCCACTAGCGCCTAGCGGGTGCGCTAGTGATTCGTCCAGTGACGATGACCCTCTACCCGTGGTCTCGAGTACACCGTCGCGTACACCGATCAAATCAGTCCCCGTCTCGCAGTGGAACCTAAAGTATTCTGGGGAAGCGTCGGACATGTCCGTCTGCACTTTTGTAGCTAAAGTAGAGGAGCTGCAGGTGGCCCGTAACGTGAAGAAACCTCAGCTATTCGCGTCCGCGTTGGATCTGTTCAAGGGTAAAGCGCTGTTGTGGTATTCGGCCGTCCGTAGGAGCCTAGTGTCTTGGGAAGATTTGGTGGCGAGACTCCGCGAGGAATTTCAACCGGTGGATTTCGCAGATCGACTATTTGACGAGGCGAGGGGTCGGACCCAGGGGCCGAAGGAAACAGTTGGTACGTTCCTTACGGTGATGAGTGTCTATTTCGCGAGGTTAGAGGACCTCGGGGTCAAGTTGACTGAGGAGGTTCGTTTGAAGATGGTTACGAAGAACCTAGCTCCATTTTACCTCCAGCGATTGTGCTTGGTAGACGTGAAGTCGATCGACGAATTACGGAAAATTGGTCGCTCTATCGAACATACGCGAGCCATGACCGAAGCGTACAAGAGGCCTCCACAGAAACACGAGACTTTAGAACCCGATCTGGCTTACGTTGACGTGAACAGTCGGGGTGGTTTTTCAACCCCTGCGAAGACACCAGCTCGGCTGGGTGTAATGTGCTTCAACTGTCAACGAGAAGGGCATATTGCGCGGGATTGTACCGAGCGGTCGAGCAGACGTTGTTTTGGTTGTGGTCAGCGCGGCGTAACCAGAGCGTCATGTTCGCAGTGTTCGGGAAATGCCAGACGGTAGGGCGTGTAGGTCTAACGCCCCACCCAAGATTGGAGACCACAGAGGGTACGTTTAGCAGAGAGAGGGCTCGCCTTGATTTTATTTTGGATAGCGCGATAGGTGATGAACGACCTTATTTGAAAGTGGATGTGTATGGTGTAAATATGTTAGGTTTATTGGACACGGGTGCAACACGCACGGTTCTAGGATCCCTTGGATGGAAGCAGCTGGCCCAGTTAGGTTTAGAATTGTTGCCTTCCACCGTGGATTGTACGGTGGCGAACGGCGAGAGATGCGAGAGTTTGGGCAGTTGCAGGATTCCTTTTAGCGTGTTGGGTCGCGTAATAGTACTCGAAGTGCTCGTTATTCCCGGCGTTTCGCATAGGTTAATTTTAGGCATAGATTTTTTTAAGGAGATGGGAGTAGTCCCGAATTTGCGTAGTGGTGTTTGGACCTTTGCAGAGCAGGCAGTTCTGGACGTGATCGATGAGGATTTAGGATTGAGCTCGGGGGAGCAGTCCATTTTGTCAGGCGTAATTTCAGCTCATTTTAGCGGAGAGCAGAGGCAGTTGGGTCGGGCGACGTTGGCGGAGCACACGATTTCCACCACATCATCCCCAATTAAGTCTAGAAACTATCCAGTGTCTCCGGTGATGCAGGAGCAGATTGACAAGGAGCTTCAAGAAATGTTGTCTTTGGGAGTGGTAGAGCGTTCTAACTCACCGTGGTCATCTCCGATCTTGCTGGTGAAGAAGAAGGATGGCACCTTTAGGTTCTGTGTCGACTTCCGCAAGCTGAATCAGGTGACTGTCAAGGATAGCTACCCCCTACCCTACGTCACCAGCACCTTAGACAAACTGCGCAGCGTAAAGTATCTGACGTCGTTGGATATTAAAAGCGCGTATTGGCAGATACCCATGGCTCAATCATCAAAGCAGTACACTGCTTTTGCAGTTCCAGGGAGAGGACTGTACCAGTTCACTAGGATGCCGTTTGGGCTGCATAACGCCCCAGCAACCTGGCAGAGACTTATTGACAGCGTGATAGGCTACGATCTCGAGCCGAATGTTTTCGTCTACCTGGACGACATCGTCGTGGTAGCGGATTCCTTCGCAAAGCACATGTCAGTTCTTAAAGAGGTACTGCGTAGAATCCGTGCAGCTGGCCTGACACTGAGTGAGGACAAGTGCCATTTTTGTCGTTCGGAATTAAAATACCTGGGGTACATAGTAAATCGAAGAGGTCTTCATGTGGATCCGGGCAAGGTGGAAGCCATTGTCAACATCCCCCCACCAAGGACGAGCACGGAGGTAAGGAGATTGGTAGGAATGGCTTCGTGGTATAGACGATTTGTACCTAACTTTTCTACGATTATCGCTCCGATCACTGCGCTGTTGAAGAAGGGCTGCAAGGTAATTTGGTCTGAGGAGTGCGAGGAGTCGTTTCGTACTATCAAGGAGCATCTTATCAAGGCCCCAATCCTCACCTGTCCTGATTTCACTCTGCCATTTACAGTGCAGACCGACGCGAGTGGCCACGGGCTGGGTGCGGTTTTGACGCAGACACACCCCGATGGCGAGAGAGTCGTCAGCTACATCAGTAGGTCTCTTATTAGGGCAGAGCGAAACTATTCGGCGACGGAGCGGGAGTGTTTGGCCGTTATTTGGGCAGTGGAAAAGTTTCGCCCCTATCTCGAGGGATTGTCCTTCAAGGTCATTACTGATCACCATAGTTTGGTGTGGTTACAGAATATGAAAGATCCCACAGGTCGTTTGGCGAGATGGTCAGTCCGAATGCAGCAGTACGATTTTCAGATTGTTCATCGGAAGGGTAAGGACCATATCGTTCCGGATCTTTTATCACGAGCTGTACCCGAAATTAATGGTTTGACCGAAGTGTCTGCATTACAGGCTAGGCCAGTAGTAGATAAGTGGTATGCCAGAAGGAGAGAAGATGTCCTGAGACATCCTCTTAAGTTTACGCAGTATAGGGTCAGCGAAGGAAGACTTTTTAGGTACGTCAAAGAGCGTTTTGGGTTAGGAACCGGAGTGGACGAGTGGAGAGAGGTTGTGCCGAAGGAGGATCGCGGACGAGTACTGCGTGAATGTCACGATGTGCCCACGGCCGGTCACATGGGTGTCTATAAGACGTTTGGGAGAGTGGCTGATAGATACTATTGGCCCAAGATGCGTGCAGACGTGGCCAAATATGTTCGCCGATGTCCAGTTTGTGTTCGATATAAGCCGCCTCAACAGAAACCGGCTGGGTATTTGGTACCGAACCGAAAGGCAGCTCGCCCATGGCAGATCATTAGCAGCGATCTCATGGGGCCGTTCCCGAGGTCTACTAGTGGATATTCGTACTTATTGGTGGTAGTAGACACATTTTCAAAGATGCCTTTGATCTTTCCGCTTCGCAAGGCCACGGCCCCAGGCATAGTGAAAATCATCGAGGAGAGAGTGATTCTGTTTTTCGGAGCCCCTGAGGTCATTCTGGTGGATAATGGACCGCAATATAGGAGCCGAGAGTTTCGACAGCTTTTCGAGAAATATGATGTGAGGGTGAGATACAATCCCCATTACCACCCCCAAGCAAATCCGACAGAGAGGACCAACAGGGTAATCAAGACTCTGGTGGCGATGTTCGCAAAGGAGGACCATCGTCATTGGGCGGATAAGCTGTCACATTTAGCGTGTTCGATTCGCAGTGCTAAACACGAGGTGACCGGGTTCAGTCCATATTTCATGAATTTTGGTAGAGAAATGATATTGTCTGGGTCGGTGTTTGATAAGCAATCGATTATTGGTGACCAGCTGATTGGTGCCGATGAGGTCGTAGAGGATCCTCTAATCCGGCATGAGAAGTTGAAAGCGGTTTACAGCCAGGTTCGGCAGCGCATGCGCACAGCAGACGTGCGAAACCAGAAATATTATAACTTACGTCGGAGACCAGACGAGTTCTTCACGGGACAGCAGGTTCTGAAGAAAAACTATGTACTGTCGGATGCCTCAAAAGGGTTTGCGGCAAAGTTGGCCCCGAAGTTTGTAGGACCGTACAAGGTGCGGAAGAAAACAGGCCAGTGGACCTATGAGCTGGAAAACGAGGCAGGGCAGCCTGCAGGGCTTTGGCATGCGAGGGACCTACGTCTGTTGGTACGGGACTAATAAGCCCGACCTCTACTCATCCTCATTTCTTCTTTCTTTCTTCCTTCTATTTCTTATTTGTTTCGGGTAGTTAGTAGGCAGGAACTCGTAAGGTAGTTCCTTCTTTCCGGGAAAGGGGGGGAACTGTAACGTGAAGTTTCAACGTTAGCGCGCGCCTCTGCATTATCCTCCTTTGAGCGCCGCCTATGGTCATTGCTGACCGAGGCGCTGCTCGCGGCGGAATTTTTGGGCAGCGTTTTCGCGAGCGGACGAGACGGACCGGCCATTTTTGGTGTGAATTTAACTGCAGCAAGACACGCGCACGCGAAGAGATATATCGACAAAGGTCGATCTGCAATTAGAGCGGGAGTATTCTGTTTGCGTTAGGAGGATCCGTCGAGGACGATTCTCTCCCAAGGGGGAATATAGTGGTGTCGCAGTTTTAGTGGTCGGAAACCCCTTGCACAAGGGTAAGTTAAGCCCCGCGCGCACGCTTCACGTACTACGTTTCTTACTGGGTAAATTGTTTTATAGGGTTCTAGTGGGAGGCGGTATACGCAACCTACGGCTAACCTACGGCTAAATTACGGCCAGTGGTCCCGGTTTTTTATTACGGACGGCGAGTTGACGGCGCTGTCGTGTCCACAAGAGGAGGTTTTGCCGCTGCGTGACGTAGCCAACAGTAGTGGCCAATATCGCAAAACCGTGCGTCAACCGTCGCGCGGAACGTATAAGCCAGTGGCGGCGCCCGGAGTGGATCGCCGTGGGAACGCCGAGCCTCCAAATCATTCTACGTAATCACTCATATGTCACATCATTCCATTTGTCAATTGTATTTAGGGCGTTGACGGTCTCTGCGGTAAAGGTAAGGCGTGAGCGGAAATACGGAGACTGCGTAAATAGCGGGGAATAGGGAAGCGTTGGTACCATCGTCCTTTTTCTTCGGGAAAACCCTCCATTTCGCGAACCGCCCCCGCAGGGCATCGGGACGTCTGAGACCACAAGGGGTCATCGCACATTTCCATTCCCATTAATCATTTTGATAGCCAGATTTAAGAACAAGTTTACAACAATATTGTTAAATGACCATTTAGTTTTAAATAAATCTTCTGTTGTTAATTGTCAAACCATAGTTTTTCTCTATTTCATTGTTTACCAGCGTCTGAGGTAAAGCCTCCTTATCCTTCACAGTTGGGACCAGGAGGCGTGATCACCCTCTACTGGTGCGGTAATTGTGTGGCGCCCATTTTATACTTTACCATCCGAACCCCGCCGTCTCCACTGATTAAACGGCTAGCGGCCCGCGCCAGTAGAGTTATTTGGGGGGTTGACAGTTTTGACAGGAAGTAAGCGTCGCAAAGTAATTGATTTGGCTCGTGATTTACAAATTCTCGTAATTTGTAATATTGATTTGGCTCGTGATTTAGTGGTAGTACTCTACGATATGTTTGATTTTTAAATAAAAATCGTGATAACTCAGTTTGGTTCGTTTTATGGGTAATGTGTCTGTTAGTAATTTTTGTTAGCAAGTAAAACACAGATACATGGATTTTATATGATTTATTCATTTTAAAAGGTAATGCAAGCGACAGGTAAATAAAAGACAGCTTTGTTACTCTTATTGGACGTTATTTATTCAATTATATTTATTTAAATTTCGGAATAGATTTGTTTAATAATTATTGAAAATTTATTATATTCTTTGAATTTGAATGATTAATTTTATTTTGAAAACTGAGTAACTAATTAACACTGCGGTTGGAATTACAAAGTGTTACTTAGCGACTTCATGCACCACAATCTTCAAATTGTGCCGAGAAGGATATCTGATACATGTCATCACTGCATAGAAATTCATTAGCACGGTGCCTACCAATGTATTTCAACGCCACCTTGTGGATAGGAACGAATCACATAACTTCAGATTAAAGTACTTCAAGTGATTCCAGTACTTCAAGCACCCAATGTGTCCTCATTCGGAGATATTGCTGGTATTCGCGTCTACCAACATTATCAGCCATGTGATCGTAAAAACTTTAATAGGTGTTGTTATTCAAAATTGATTATAGATTAGTATGATAAAGCTCTATTCTACTTCTACTTTTCTAACTACTTAAGCACATACAAACATTCGTTCCATTCATTCATAATTCTGAGATTTCTTGAATATCGGAGCGCTGCGCAAGTTTAATTATACGATTTAATTACAAATATCATTGAATTATTTATATCGAAATTATTAAGCTATGTTCCCCTGACGCAACTTTTTATTTAACTACCGATTGATCAATGAGGCCACACTGTTTATCAAATGTTTGCGAAGAGGAAAGGAAGGCATGTTACAATATTCTCCTGTCAGTACGAAAATATTGTCAGGACAAGGTATAAAATGCAGTTAGGTTCAACTCCGCATTTAGTGGCGTGAGGCTCCCTACATTTCATACCTTTATTAAACTTCGTTCATTACCAGCGGCAAGGCGCGGTAATATCACTAGATAGGTTACATTATTATGGATAAATTACTTTAGAATTGTTAGTGTGAAAATATGTTTGATCAAATGTTTTGCGACGACGGAAAGGAAGGCATGTTACAATATTCTCCTGTCAGTACGAAAATATTGTCAGGACAAGGTATAAAATGCAGTTAGGTTCAACTCCGCATTTAGTGGCGTGAGGCTCCCTACATTTCATCCCTTTATTAAACTTCGTTCATTACCAGCGGCAAGGCGCGGTAATATCACTAGATAGGTTACATTACTAGTATGGAATTGACTTTGGAATTGTTAGTGTGAATTACATTTGATAAACTTGTGTTATATATTCACCTGAGGAGTTAATGTTCAAAGTATATGAGTCGTCGTCGGACAGCGTGACGTTCCGTCTCGATCGGTACATCTAACTCCCTCGTTTAAGTTCCGCACTTCTATTTATACTGGTCCCCACTCTTTACTCTTCTTCCCCCATCCTATGCTAAATCTGCGTACCGCTGCAAAGTGACGCAATCCCATACGTATCCCCGAATTACGCAATCGCCGTTTCGCGTTCCCGTCGTATTCCCACGACCTATTTCTGTGTCATCATTTTGATCGTGTGCTTATTTACATTTGCCTAAAATTAAGAAGTCAGCAAAATGACTGACCTCGCTTGGGCCAGCGCGTCGTCGGCCGCGGCCTGATATGATATTTACGCAGTTTTGTTCAGACTCGTAAAATTATGGACATTAATATTATTAGGTTCTTACAACAATACTCTCAACTTTGAACTTTTTTATTGCTGAAAAAAATTCTAAAATTTACATATTAGATCTTTGTATGCTAATTATTCGTGGCTACATGGATCTCAGGTAGAATACACCATTAATGCTACAGAACTTCCCAAAGTTCGAATTTGGAAAAATCGTATTAGAGAAAAAAAAGTTACAATACTCCCCCCTTTGAACTTTTCAATTTCTGAATTTTTTTCTAAAATTTACATATTAAAGCTTTGTATGCTAATTATTCGTAGCTGCATGGATCTCAGGTAGAATACACCATTAATGCTACAGAACATCCTAAAGTTCAAATTTGGAAAAATCGTATGAGAGAAAAAAAACTCACAATTCTCCCCCATTTTTACTTTTTTATTTCTGAAAAAATTTCTAAAATTTACATATTAGTTCTTTGTATGCTAATTATTCGTGGCTACATGGATCTCAGGTAGAATACACCATTAATGCTACAGAACTTCCCAAAGTTCGAATTTGGAAAAATCGTATGAGAGAAAAAAAAATCACAATACTCCCGAGCGGATTTCTAGCTATTATGCCATACATCAGTATGGAACAGTTTTAATTGCAGTTAAAAATAACTTTATTCTTGGCGTGCCATACTCGATTTCTAACGTAGGCAATTTTACCGCATACGTCAATGTATGGGTGTCTGTATCGTAGTTACAGTGAAATCTTTAAGATAGTCGACGTATTTATTATCAATAGTTTTCAAAATGTTCCTGCACAGTTATCAATAACACTAAAATAAAATCATAATCGTTTGTAAGAAAGTAGAATTTACAAAAATAGTGTAACAAAATCAACAAAAAATCTTTTCGTGGAAAGTTTAGAGTTGAAAAAGAAAAAAAAACTGGATTATTCCAAGTAAAGGCCGATTAATTTTTACGATACCATCTGAAGTAATCAAGAATATTTATAAAATTCTATGTTTTTGAAATAAACTTGCGAATTTATAAAATGTACAAGAAACTTGGGGGTACAAGAAACTGCAAGGCATTACACTTAATTATAGGCTGCACATTGTGAAGATGTTGTTGAGATGCTATAATGCAGAGCGTTCAAGAAAGTAATGTATACTCTTCCAATTAGTGCCAACAGATGGAACTCTTGACATAAAATATTTGTAATAAATGGCAACATCACAAAACATTGAAACGTCAATGTAAATTGAATCATATACTTCAGAAACCCGTCAAGTGTACTTTTTCAAATTTTCGGAAAACAAAAAAAAACACTGTCTTTTCATTTTTAGACATTGTAATTAAATTTCCCATAAATAGGAATATCAGTTTAAGGGATAATGCAGAAAAATATGCGTTTTGATTACTGATATACCATATTACGCAAAAAACGAAAAAATCACAAAAATGCATGTTGACGGGATTCTGAAATAAACGATTCAATTGTAAATTATGTTAAATCATTCAAATTAACTGTCAGCCTATATCCATTTATAAACACCGGCAAACGAAATGATGACAACTGATGACATTTGAAAAAAAAATGGTTATATAATTTTCTTGTATCCTAGGAAACATTTGAGCAATCTTGCAAGACGTATTATTTGCATATTGAACAACTATCTATTAGTATCCATCGTTAAAGTTGATACCACTTTCTTGAACGCTCTGTATATGAGAACGTGGAATTTCTAGGAAAGTCAATTAAAATGTAATAAATATATTCGTAGAAAGTTCAGAGAATTTAAAATATCTAACACACAACTGCTAAGTCTAAGAATTTTTAACATATTTTTTCAAACAATATGAGAATTTATAAACGTATACCAGGCATATGTTAGAAAGAAATCTGCATTTCAAATTAAAGAATCAAATCAGGGAATTTCTAAGAAAACTTGTGGAATTATAAGGAACATTCTAATAATTTTTAGACAAGTCCTTAGAAAAGAAACAGTTTTCCAATTCGCATTACTAAAATGCTAATTATGTATATTGAATGTATAGTGAATAGAGTGAAAATGGTTACATTTTCACTTTATTCACTATAACCATTGACAACGTGAATCAGGTAAAAAAAATAGACAATGACAATGACACATGACAATGTGACACAAAAATTCTTCAATTCTGGTACCGAATTGGAAAAAATCTTGTATGATACACGTGAATAAAACAATTTTATTCACTTATACCATAAATAGCTATTAAATAACTGAGTGAATATTTACATAAGTCAATAATTATTAAATCATTATATTAATCTACATAATATGATAGTCTGCAGTTTTCAAGAGAATCCCGGAATTTTCATGTAACATGTATATGACAGTGAAACTTTCAAGAAAATCTTATATGACGTATAATTCCACAGAAATTAGATAGATTTGAAAACAAAATGAAAACTGATTTTTCAAGCAAATACCGCGGATGTGGATGACATTCAAGCAAATTGTGATGGATGATTACCAAGAAAATTTATAAATGTGCCTATAGAATTACCAAAAAATATAGCATAATGTATAATAATTTACATGTACTTAAAAATACTTAAAAATAAAAAATACAGAAGCTCCTTTCAAACGAAAATATAAGTAAAACCTCAAAAATGTACAAGAATGATGAAATCAAAGAAAGAAAATAAAACGCTTTCATTTTTCAAAAACATACTACCAAAAATTACAAGTTTTTTGTTAAGTAAGTCCATATCATTAAATTATTTAGTTTTCAGTGAAGTTCCTGAAAAGTTGTAAATGCACCCAATTTTCATGTAATATCCTGAAAATCTATATTTAGGAAGATGCAATATCCAAGAAAATCCATATAAACTATTTTATTGGAAATTTTATTATATTTTTTGTAAGACTCATACGTTGTATGATGATTTGAGATTTTCTTCATTAATGCAGCTCAATTTTTGCTTAATTCGCCTGTAACCATATGAACAGATAATTTTTGAAAACATTGTGATAACGTCTATAAAAATACAGAAGTTCCTTGAAAACGAAAATAAAAGTAGAATCTCAAAAATTTATAAAATTGTCTATATCAAAATGAAAAAGAAACATTTTTGTAGAAGTTCCAATGATAAAAACAAAAAAAAGAAAATAAAATACTTTAATTTTTCAAAAACAAAGTACCATAAGTTACAAGTTTTTTGTTAAGTTAGTCCGTATAATTAAATTTTGTAGTTTTCAGTAAAGTTCCTGAAAAGTTGTAAATACACCCAATTTTCATGTAAAATTCTGAAAATCTATATCTAGATTGATGCAATATCCAAGACAGTACATATAAACTAATTTATTGGAAATTTTACTATAATGTTTGTAGGACTCATAATTTGTATGATGATTTGAGATTTTCTTCATTAATACAGCTCAATTTCCGCGTAAATCGCCTGTAACCATATGAACAGTAATTTTTTTAAACATTGTAATAACTTTTATAAAAAATACAGAAGTTCCTTGGAAACAAAAATAAATGTAGAATCTCAAAAATTAATAAGAATGTCTATATCAAAATGAAAAAGAAACATTTTTGTAGAAGTTCCAAAGATAAAAACAAAGAAAGAAAATAAAATGCTTCAATTTTTCAAGAACAAAATACCAAAAGTTAAAAGTTTTTTGATAAGTTAGTCCATATAATTAAATTTTGTAGTTTTCAGTGAAGTTCCTGAAAAGTTGTAAATACACCAAATTTTCATATAACATTCTGAAAATCAATATCCAGGAAGATGCAATATCGAAGACAGTACATATAAACTATTTTATTGGAAATTTTATTATAATTTTTGTAGGACTCATAAGTTGTATGATGATTTGAGATTTTCTTCATTAATGCAGCTCAATTTTTGCGCAAATCGCCAGTAACAACATAAACAGTATTTTTTTTAAACATTGTAATAACTTTTATAAAAAAATACAGAAGTTCCATGGAATCAAAAATAAATGTAGAATCTCAAAAATTAATAAGAACGGCTATATCAAAATAAAAAAGAAACATTTTTGTAGAAGTTCAAAAGATAAAAACAAAGAAAGAAAGTAAAATGCTTTACTTTTTCAAGAACAAAATACCAAAAGTTACAAGTTTTGTGGTAAGTTAGTCCATATAATTAAATTTTATAGTTTTCAGTGAAGTTCCTGAAAAGTTGTAAATACACCCAATTTTCATGTAAAATTCTGAAAATCTATATCTAGGAAGATGCAATATCCAAGACAGTCCATATAAACTAATTTTTTGAAAATTTTATTATAATTTTTGTAGGACTCATAATTTGTATGATTATTTGAGATTTTCTTCATTAATGCAGCTCAATTTTCGCATAAATCGCCTCTAACCATATGAACAGATAATTTTTGAAAACATTGTAACAACTTTTATGAAATAATACAGAAGATCTTTGGAAACGAAAATAAAAGTAGAATCTCAAAAATTTATACGAATGTCTATCTCAAAATGAAAAAGAAACATTTTTGTAGAAGTTCCAAAGATAAAAACAAAGAAAGAAAATAAAATGCTTTACTTTTTCAAGAACAAAATACCAAAAGTTACAAGTTTTGTGGTAATTTAGTCCATATAATTAAATTTTATAGTTTTCAGTGAAGTTCCTGAAAAGTTGTAACTACACCCAGTTTTCATGTAAAATTCTGAAAATCTATATCTAGGAAGATGCAATATCCAAGACAGTCCATATAAACTAATTTTTTGAAAATTTTATTATAATTTTTGTAGGACTCATAATTTGTATGATTATTTCAGATTTTCTTCATTAATGTAGCTCAATTTTCGCATAAATCGCCTCTAACCATATGAACAGATAATTTTTGAAAACATTGTAATAACTTTTATAAAAAAATACAGAAGTTCCTTGGAAACAAAAATAAATGTAGAATCTCAAAAATTAATAAGAATGTCTATATCAAAATGAAAAAGAAACATTTTTGTAGAAGTTCCAAAGATAAAAACAAAGAAATAAAATAAATTGCTTTAATTTTTCAAGAACAAAATACCAAAAGTTACAAGTTTTTTGGTAAGTTAGTCCATATAATTAAATTTTGTAGTTTTCGGTGAAGTTCCTGAAAAGTTGTAAATACACCCAATTTTCATATAACATTCTGAAAATCAATATCCAGGAAGATGCAATATCTAAGACAGTACATATAAACTATTTTATTGGAAATTTTATTATAATTTTTGTAGGACTCATAAGTTGTATGATGATTTGAGATTTTCTTCATTAATGCAGCTCAATTTTTGCGTAAATCGCCAGTAACAATATAAACAGTATTTTTTTTAAACATTGTAATAACTTTTATAAAAAAATACAGAAGTTCCATGGAAACAAAAATAAATGTAGAATCTCAAAAATTAATAAGAACGGCTATATCAAAATAAAAAAGAAACATTTTTGTAGAAGTTCAAAAGATAAAAACAAAGAAAGAAAATAAAATTCTTTAATTTTTAAAAAACCAACTACCAAAACTTACATTTTTTTTGGGAAGTTAGTCCATATAATTAAATTTTGTAGTTTTCAGTAAAGTTCCTGAAAAGTTGTAAATGCACCCAATTTTTATATAAAATTCTGAAAATCTATATCTAGGAAGATGCAATATCCAAGACAGTCCATATAAACTAATTTTTTGAAAATTTTATTATAATTTTTGTAGGACTCATAATTTGTATGATTATTTGAGATTTTCTTCATTAATGCAGCTCAATTTTCGCATAAATCGCCTCCAACCATATGAACAGGTAATTTTTGAAAACATTGTAATAACTTTTATAAAAAAATACAGAAGATCTTTGGAAACGAAAATAAAAGTAGAATCTCAAAAATTTGTAAGATTGTCTATTTCAAAATGAAAAAGAAACATTTTTGTAGAAGTTCCAAAGATAAAAACAAAGAGAGAAAATAAAATTCTTTAATTTTTAAAAAACAAACTACCAAAACTTACAAGTTTTTTGGTAAGTTAGTCCATATAATTAAATTTTGTAATTTTCAGTAAAGTTCCTGAAAAGTTGTAAATGCACCCAATTTTTATATAAAATTCTGAAAATCTATATCTAGGAAGATGCAATATCCAAGACAGTCCATATAAACTAATTTTTTGAAAATTTTATTATAATTTTTGTAGGACTCATAATTTGTATGATTATTTGAGATTTTCTTCATTAATGCAGCTCAATTTTCGCATAAATCGCCTCTAACCATATGAACAGATAATTTTTGAAAACATTGTAATAACTTTTATAAAAAAATACAGAAGATCTTTGGAAACGAAAATAAAAGTAGAATCTCAAAAATTTATAAGATTGTCTATTTCAAAATGAAAAAGAAACATTTTTGTAGAAGTTCCAAAGATAAAAACAAAGAAAGAAAATAAAATGCTTTAATTTTTCAAGAACAAAATACCAAAAGTTACAAGTTTTTTGGTAAGTTAGTCCATATAATTAAATTTTGTAGTTTTCGGTGAAGTTCCTGAAAAGCTGTAAATACACCCAATTTTCATGTAAAATTCTGAAAATCTATATCTAGGAAGATGCAATATCCAAGACAGTCCATATAAACTAATTTTTTGAAAATTTTATTATAATTTTTGTAGGACTCATAATTTGTATGATTATTTGAGATTTTCTTCATTAATGCAGCTCAATTTTCGCATAAATCGCCTCTAACCATATGAACAGATAATTTTTGAAAACATTGTAATAACTTTTATAAAAAAATACAGCAGATCTTTGGAAACGAAAATAAAAGTAGAATCTCAAAAATTTATACGAATGTCTATCTCAAAATGAAAAAGAAACATTTTTGTAGAAGTTCCAAAGATAAAAACAAAGAAAGAAAATAAAATTCTTTAATTTTTAAATAACAAACTACCAAAACTTACAAGTTTTTTGGTAAGTTAGTCCATATAATTAAATTTTGTAGTTTTCAGTAAAGTTCCTGAAAAGTTGTAAATGCACCCAATTTTTATATAAAATTCTGAAAATCAATATCTAGGAAGATGCATTATACAATACAGTACATATAAACTAATTTATGGGAAATTTTATTATAATTTTTGTAGGACTCATAATTTGTATGATGATTTTAGATATTCTTCATTAATGCAGGTCAATTTTCGCGTAAATCGACTGTAACCATATGAACAGATAATTTTTGAAAACATTGTAATAACTTTCATAAAGAAATATAGAAGTTCCTTGGAAATGAAAATAAAAGTAGAATCTCAAAAAAAATTCTAAGAATGTCTATATCAAATTAAAAAAGAAACATGTTTGTAGAAGTTCCAAAGATAAAAACAAAGAAAGAAAATAAATGCTTTGATTTTTCAAAAGCAAACTGCCAAAAGTTACAAGATTTTTGTAAAGTTGTTATATAAGTTATATAATTTGTAGACTAAATTTTGTAGTTTTTAGTGAAGTTCCTGAAAAGTTGTAAATGCGCCCAATTTTCATGTAAGATTCTGAAAATCAATATCTAGGAAGATGCAATATCCAAGACAGTACATATAAACTATTTTTTTGCAAAATTTTATTATAGTTTTTGTAGGACCCATAATATGTATAATGATTTGAGATTTTATTCATATAATGCAGCTCTATTTCAGTAACATTTTCCAGTTTACAGTCGTTGTCAAGCTGTTCATTTTAATGTTTTTAAGTGGTCTGTGCTGCTTGAGGCAGGTTATTTATTATATTATAAATTGTAATTTGTATTCGGAGATATATTTACGGTTGTAATAAAACGAAAATCTGTAAACATAGAGCGAGCAATTTTGTATAATTGAACCTAAGGGACATACACTTATGTCACAATTAATATGTAAAATTTACATATTAGATCTTTGTATACTAATTATTCGTGGCTACATGGATCTCAGGTAGAATACACCATTAATTCTACAGAACTTCCCAAAGTTCGAATTTGGAAAAATCGTATGAGAGAAAAAAAAAATCACCTCCCCCCATTGAACTTTTTTATTTCTGAAATTTTTTCTAAAATTTACATATTAGTTCTTTGTATGCTAATTATTCGTGGCTACGTGGATCTCAGGTAGAATCATTAATCGAAGTCTCTTCGACGTTTAAAATATTAAATGTTTTGTTCAATCGTCTATTCACAAGTGTAGAGACAATCTTTCAGTATTCAGCAATCGTTCGCTTTTGGGTCGATTCCATCAAGTATCCTGCTAATCGTAATCTGTAGACTTAATTTGAGTGTTCGTGGGCAATGTTCGTCAATAGCCATTCATCGGCTGCCGAAAAATCTAAAGTAAAAATCGTCAAAGCTGATTACACGGCGAGCAGGGGGCTAGCGAAGGTACTTAGCGGAGATTATTTCACTCCGGGGTGTCGTTGTTTATGCTGCCAACGGAGATAACAAAGGGAGCCCCTACAATAAGATGATCCGCTACTGTTTAGCGGCGCACAAAAGCCATCGATACACCAACAGTTGCTGTCATCAGGTAAATTATTTGCCACGGCCTTTTCGGCTCGCCCAGGCGTGTCTATTATAACAACACGGAGAGGATTTGTAACGTAATTTTTCTGTTGTTGGGCCCCACGGCCCTTCGAGCGTTCAAATCCGAAATTACCGGCACGCATGTGCGATTATCCCCCCCGCATCGAGGGGCATTCCGGGATCATGAAGCCGCGGCCACAGGAAAACCCTGTATTTTATTAAGTTTACTTTGTTTCGGCCACAAAGTAGCCAGTTTGTAGGAGGAGTAATGCGATGTCGTAACGAGATCACTGAAGTTTTACCAGCCCTGAGGAACCTCTTAGCGTTCTCTGCACGCTCTCGCTGTCCTCCTCCCACACGCGATGGCTCCCGTCCTACGGCGCATCCACACGGACCTGAAGCATTCGGAGGGAATTTTCCGGCGAGGATAACCCCCGAATCCCGGCCGACTATTCCGCGCGAAATTGGATAGGAATTAGGGGGGAAAAGTTTTTTCCGTCCCCCCCCCCCTCTCCCGTCTCTCTCGCCCGCCCCGCTTTGCCAAAACTTAATTGAAGATTAGGTAAAAGCATCTGCACTGAGACACCGGACGGAACCGGCGAGAATAATGCGAGGGGATGCGAATCGAATAACGACTTGTCACTTAACTCACCGCCCTATTTATCTTTTATAATTAAACGAGTTATTTGTTTGCATTAGTCCTAATCCAAATGCTAATCAACTTATTTGATCATTAATTATACACATTTTTTTACTGCCTAGTGTTGAATGTTCAACTAGTGTATAGTATCAAGTTATAATTCTAAGTTTTTATTCTTGTTTTGATGATTATATATTTCAGTCATTTAGGCAGTGATATTGCTTTGCAAACGAAATGTTGCAAATTTAATATAAAACACCTTTGTACTGTAACGCTCCGCTATTATTTTATTATATTAATTTTTTTATTCGTCGTTTTTATCGTGAATTTATTATATAATTTCTTGATTATTTTGGTTCGTGATTTATTATATAATGTTTTAATTATTTTTGGCTCGTGATTTGTGATCGTATTTAGTACTTACACGTCGTGACGTTTAATTTAACTACCGTGATTACTCTCAAGGTACTTTGCTATTGGTAATGTGTTAATTAACGTACACTAATAATGGATTAATACAAGAAAGCACAAATTCAAGGATTTGTTTTGTTTATTTAATAATAGACACGCTGAAATTGTAAGACACAGGGAAATAAAACACAGGTTGACGATGATGTAAATTAATATATATATATATAATTATAACGTACAGGGAAATAAAACACAGGTTGGCGATTATGACATGAATTAATTTATTTTATATATTTCGTTAACCTTATAATGAATGTGTAAATTCTTTTATTTATTCAATTGATAGTTTGAAAATGGTTATTACTACGAAGTTTGTTTACGAGAGTTTGTATACATGCACGTGCTTCTCTTAGACCATTTATTACCATGCTCTTTCACTCCATTTAACTATGGGAAAGTGATATGATCAAAAATAGAACTATTTAAAGATGTTGAAATATCCCCAAAAATTCATGAATGATTACTAAAGGTATTTCGCGATCTTCCCGAATTTCATGGTTGTGTCGGTGTCCACACAATAATGTAATTATTGGAGCACCATTGTTTACGTTGATTGAGGTAAATTAGTAATTCTACCCAAGACCACGGCATGCACCAATGTCACAAGTAGTCATCACCGTCAGACATGTTACAAGTTGTGTCAAATAAAAGTTCTGCTACCTCAATCGGAAATGTTTATGTAATGTTATAATATATTATTATTAGGAACATTGGAGGTTATTAATAACTTCTCTTGTGATTATACCAAGCCTCATTCTCTCGTTTATCATTCGCTCTGTTTATACGGGGTTTTAATAATTCCACTTATTTCTTGTTTACGATATTTAACCATAAATTGTCATTATGTCTTCAAATTATTAAAATTTAATCCAGCCTATTTTATCTGTACGATTCTAAATTACTCTGCCCAATAATAGGTACGTTATGTGCTTGTTTTATGATTTGAAATAAAGAAACCAGTATTTTTATACATTATGTTTTTAAATTATTATGATTTAATCCAACTTATTTATTTATACAATTATAAATCACTCTGCCCAATAATATGCCCGTTATGTGCTCATTTATGATTTAAAATGAAGAAGCCTTCATTTTTAAGAATTATTTTGTATTGAATATGATGATGTATGTCGGAGAGTAACACTGAATGCCTTGATTAGTTGTTATAGTTATGGTGAATACAGCCACGTTAGTTTGCGATCGCGGGCGCGATGTATGATGGGTTTATATGTTTAAATGTTATGATGCTGACGACGATTTGATTCTAGTGGAGGAGGTGATTCCACAATAACATGTGTGTGAACGAAGTGCGCGGGTGGGCGTCAATTACACCTGTTATTGCTTACTCTAGTGATTCGTAAACACGAATAGCGTTCGAGCCGCCTTTGTTTACTGATAGGAATAGGTAATCGGTGTTTGGCTTTTCTAGGTAACTTGTGGTTGGTTAAATACACTATTTTCCGTCAATTTGAATCTAGTGCGGGAGTTTGATTTCACAATAACAGGTGTGTGAACGAAGTGCGCGGGTGGGCGTCAATTACACCTGTTATTGCTTCCTCTAGTGATTCGTAAACACAAATAGCGTACGAGCCGCCTTTGTTTACTGACAGGAATAGGTAATCGGTGTTTGGTATTTATAGGTAACTTAGGGTTGATTGAAAGGAATAAGCACTCCCGTGAATTTATAATATTATAATGAGACTGGTTT
This sequence comes from Othius punctulatus, assembly GCA_951805005.1. Lineage (NCBI taxonomy): Eukaryota > Metazoa > Arthropoda > Insecta > Coleoptera > Staphylinidae > Othius > Othius punctulatus. The sequence continues at coordinate 19,261,043 of OX638141.1, forward strand.
AACAACTTTATATTATCGTTAATAATAAAAACATTAAATTACTCTGTACCTAGAATTGTACGTTTTTCGATTTATTCAAATTTTTACTCTACTTTGCGTTTTTTACAACGTTATATGCAATCGTTAATTTAATTATAACCCGACGTGAATTTATATACTCAAAACCGCGAATGTCGTGTGCGTTGCCCGTGGCCGACGCAACTTTCTTACTGATCTCGCTCGTGTGTGGCTTATGCTTAAATAGGTTTTTTCAGCTTCAAATCTCCACTCCCCTCACATATCTACCGCTAAATATTCGCCCCCATCCCTTAGTTATCATGGTGATTATTAATCTTGAGTGTGCGTGTGGTATTAATGCGTTTTTAGCGCAGAGTTTTACACTTCACTTAAAGAGTTGGCATTCGAGGTGATTTTTACGTGCCTGGCGCTTGCTCGTTTCTAAGGGGCGCTGATACCCAAATTGTTTATGTGACACCACGACATGGAATCTTCCAGAACCGTGCATATGCAGGCCTCGGTTCTTGAGATATTTGGCGACGCTCTGGCGCTACTTGCGATGGCTATTTATCACATTTCACCCAGGGATTATTTGTAAATGAATTAATTTAATAATTTGGTTGTATTCATGATTTTTAAAATATGAGTCCCTTTATTGCGTAAATGCGTATTATACTGGGCGTATATTTGGGCCTATTACAGTACTAACCGTCATAACCACAACTTTTTTTCCATAAATCTGAAAATTTTTGGAATATTTGAAAAAAAAAAGAAGAGTCTATTCATTAAGGTATGCACAAACAGGCATTCACTGCCAGACAGACAGACCACTTCGAAATCATTACTTTCTGAAAACTCGAAAATGGATATTTCTGCAAAAATCTCCATTTTAAAATTTCTCACCATTTACATAGTACAGGATTTATATTTTTGTGTGCAAATGAAAGTAAAAAATAAACAACGTTTGCATGGACAATTTTACCTGTTATAGACAAATGTTATAAGATAGTTCAAGGATTTTATAATGTTCTATTTTCAAAAATCGATCGATTGGTTTTCAAAATGTCTAGCATAGAAATTTTTGATCGGTCGCCATTTTGTTATTTGTTAATATAGAAAATAATTGTAAATACAAATGTTTTAGAGAACCGAAAGCGCATGTTGAAAGTTTTTGTATTTTTTAAATATTCTTTAAATTAAGGGAGTAGTGACGATTTTTCGAAAAACAAAAGAACGCCAATAACTATGAACTAGGGCTCCATTTCAAAAATTTTAAACAAGAAAAGTTGTTTGTTTCACTGAGTTCTAACTGCCATTTTCGGGTGTTACAACTTAGTATTAACACCCTGTATATTCATATCGGTTTACAACGTTCTCCGACGTCTTCCGATTTCCAATTTCCATCTGTAACGGTCGTTCCACAGTCCATCCTCTATATAGAGGACTTATGTTATTAACGTAATTAACAATATTAGATAAATGGAAGTAGTCAAATTATTCTCTTTTCGTCCATTTTTGGACCATCACATACCTACAGACACCCCGATTATTTTTTAATCGTCAATTCTTGTTCAAATTCAAGAAATAAAACATGATTTATTTCATTTATTTCATTTTTGCATATTTCTGATCAGTTTTTGGAAACTTCATGTGATGTAAATCAATTGATTTAAATCACATCAAATCAATTGAATTCCATCACGATTCAAGTCATATGATTTTTATTAATAAATTTTTGAATTTGAACAAAATTTGATGATTAGAAATATAATCGGCCATCTGTAAATACTATGTGACGGACCAAAAATTGAAAGTATTTTTCTTACTTTCATTTATTGTTAATAACGTTAATAACATTAGTTCTTCGTCAACATGTTGAAACCTTGAATATCAATACAAGTATAAGTTTTCGTTCAAAATTTTGCTTTATCCAGTTTAAACTTATTAATCTTTTTTGATGATTTTCTCGAAACCAATATTTGCATGTCATTATTTATGTTAAATTATGAATTTTCTTTTAAATCACGATTTATTCTAACCCTGGTAGGTATTTATACTACATAGTATTAATTTTTTTTATTTCGGATAAATATTTTATATTATGCAATTATATAACATGAATAATATTGAATTAATATTAAATTGTGGAGACCCTAATTAATGTTTTTGTTTTTTTTAAATTATTGATATTTAATTTATTTTTAAATCATGATTTATTCCAACCGAGGTAGTATTAAATTTTTTTATTCCGGATTAATCCCTTATGTGCATTTCTGTATAATTTCTGTCACAGCAAAACTAACTCAAAATAATAAAATTTTGCAAGAAAATGTAAGATATTGACAAAAAAAAAAACATTGGAGCCCCTAATTTAATATTAATTCAATATTATGCATCTTATAAAATTGCATACAAAAGATTTATCAGAAATATATGTTTTTTAATACTATGTAGTATTGATACCAGGGATGGAATTAATCAAGATTTAAAAAAAAACAAAAATAAATGATTTAAAAATATCAAATAAATCATTCATTTTTTTAAAAATATTTCTGATAAGTTTTTCTTGTTTAAATGTGATATAAAAAATCATATATATATATATATATATATATATATATATATATATATATATATATATATATATATATATATTTTAATAAATGTTTGAATTGGAACAAGAATTGATTATTAAAAATATAATCGGTGTTTCTGTAGGTACTATGTGATGGATCAAAAATGGAAGAAAAGAAGATTATTTTACTTACTTACATTTATCGTTAATAACGTTAATAACATAAGTTATTCGTTAACTAGTTATTAGTTATTCAATATCAATACAAGCATAAGTTTTCGTTCAAAATTCTCTTTATCCAGTTTAAACTTATTATTCTTTTTTAATGATTTTCTCAAAACCAATATTTGCATGTCATTATTTATTTTAAATTATGGATTTTCTTTTAAATCATGATTTATTCAAGCCGTGGTATTTATATTACAAAGTATTAAATTTTTTTATTCCGGATTAATCCTTTATATGCATTTCTGTTAAATTTCAGTCACAGTAAAGCTAATCCAAAAAAATAAAATTTTGCTTGACAAAAAAAAAACAAAAATATTGGAACCCCTAATTTAATAATAATTCAATAATATGCATATTATATAATTGCATATTAAAGATCATATTCAACATGTTGAATCATTGAAAAATTCTCTGTATCCAGTTTAAACTTATTAATCTTTTTTCATAAATTTCTCGGAACCAATATTTGCATGTCATTATTTATGTTAAATTATGGATTTTCTTTTAAATCATGATTTATTCCTACCCTGGCAGATATTTATACTACATAGTATTGCATTTTTTTATTCCGGATTAATCCTTTATATGCATTTCTGTAAAATTTCTGTCACAGTAAACCTGACTCAAAATAATAAAATTTTGCAAGAAAATGTAAGATATTGACAAAACAAAAACAAAAACATTGGAGCCCCTAATTTTATAATAATTCAATATTATGCATATTATATAATTGCATATGAAAGATTTAATACTATGTAGTATAAATACCAGGGTTGGAATAAATCACGATTTAAAATCAAAAATTTAACATAAATTATTATATGGAAAAATTGGTTTCGAGAAAATCATTATATACGATTAATAAGTTTAAACTCGATAAAGCAGAATTTTAAACGAAAACTTATGCTTGTATTGATATTCTAGGTTTCAAAATGTTGACGAAGAACTTATGTTATTAACGTTATTAACAATATTAAATAAATGTAAGTAAGTAAAATAATTTTCTTTTCTTACATTTTTGGTCCATCATATAGTACCTACAGATACACCTTTTTTTTTTAGTTATCAATTTTTGTTCAAATTAAAATATTTATTTAAAAAATTATATGATTTGAATCGTGATGTAAATCGATTGATTTAAATCACATCTAAACTGACAAAAACTAATTTATTTGATATTTTTTAAATCATTGATTTTTGATTTTTTATTTAAATCATGATTTATTCCAACCCTGGTATTTATATTACATAGTATTACATTTTTTAATGTCGGATAAATCTTTTATATGCATTTCTGTAAAATTTCTGTCACAGAAAAACTGACACGAAATAATAAAATGTTGTAAGAAAATGTAAGATATAAACAAAAAACAACAACATTGGACCCCTAATTTAATATTTATTCAATATTATGCTTGTTTCAATTCAAGAATTTATTTTTAAAAAAACATAATTTGAATCGTGATGTAAATCAATTGATTTAAATCACATCTAAACTGGCAAAAACTGATCAGAAATATAAAAAATTGAATAAATCAAATAAACCATGATTTACTTGATTTTTTCTTAAATCATTGATTATTTATTTTTCTAAATCATGATTTATTCCAACCCTGGTATTTATACTACATAGTATTCAAACATTTTATTTAGGATAAATCTTTTATATGCATTTCTATAAATTTTCTGTCATAGAAAACCTCACTCAAAATAATAAAATTTTGCAACAAAATGATATTTAAAAAAACAAAACCATTGGAGCCCCTAATTTAATATTAATTCAATATTATGCTTGTTTCAATTCAAGAACTTATTTAAAAAAAAACATGATTTGACTCGTGATATAAATCAATTGATTTAAATCACATCTAAACTGGCAAAAATTGATCAGAAATATAAAAAATTGAATAAATCAAGTAAACCATGATTTATTTGATTTTTTCTTAAATCATTGATTATTTATTTTTCTAAATCATGATTTATTCCAACCCTGGTATTTATACTACATAGTATTCAAACATTTTATTTAGAATAAATCTGTTATATGCATTTCTACAAAATTTCTATCGTAGAAAAACTGGCTCAAAATAATAAAATTTTGCAACAAAATGATATTTAAAAAAACAAAACCATTGGAGCCCCTAATTTAATATTAATTCAATATTAAGCATGTTATAAAATTGCATATAAAAGATTTATCCGAAATAAAAAAACTTAATACCATGTAGTATAAATACAAGGGTTAGAATAAATCATGATTTAAACAAAAATACAAAAATTTTACATAAATAATGACATAGAAATATCTGTTTTGAGAAAATCATTAATAACGATTAATAAGTTTAAACTCGATAAAGCTGAACTTTGAACGAAAACGTATGCTTGTATTGATATTCTAGGTTTCAAAATATTGACGAAGAACTTATGTTATTAACGTTATTAACAATATTAAATAAATATAAGTAAGTAAAATAATTTTCTTTTCTTCCATTTTTGGTCCATCACATAGTACCTACAGATACACCGTTTTTTTTTTTAAATTTTTGTTCATATTCAAGAATTTATTTAAAAATTCATATGATTTCAATCGTGATGTAAATCAATACATATAAATCACATCTAAACTGGCAAAAACTGATCAGATATATAAAAAATCAATTAATGAAATAAATCATGATTTATTATAAATCATTGATTATTTATTTTTCTAAATCATGATTTATTTCAACCCTGGTATTTATACTACATAGTATTCAAATATTTTATTTAGAATAAATTTGTTATATGCATTTCTATAAAATTTCTCTCGTAGAAAAACTAACTCAAAATAATAAAAATTTACAAAAAAATGATATTAAAAAAAACAAAAACATTGGAGCCCCTAATTTAATATTAATTCAATATTATGCATGTTATAAAATTGCATATAAAAGATTTATCCGAAATAAAAAAACTTAATACTATGTAGTATTATTTATATTTTATTTATTTTATATTTATTAGTATATTTACCAGGGTTGGAATAAATGATGGTTTAAAAATAATTAAAAATTTAACATAAATATTAACATGGAAATATTGGTTTCAAGAAAATCATTAAAAACGATTAATAAGTTTAAACTCGACAAAGCAGAACTTTGAACGAAAACTTATGCTTGTATTGATAGGTTTCAAAATGTTGACGAATAATTATGTTATTAACATTATTAACAATATTAGATAAATGAAAGTAAGTAAAATAATTTTTTATTCTTCCATTTTTGGTCCATCACGTAGTACCCAGAGATACACCTATATATTTTTTTAATCAATCCATAGCATTAAAAGCTATCTTCGTGCAATTCAAATTTATATTGTATCAGTTGATATTTGACTACTCAAATACTAAATTATTATTAGTTTCATCAATATATGTAGCTTCCAAGTACATGAAACGACTACAATGAAGAATTATTTAAGAGCCCACGAGTGGAAATAAAAACATGGAAATATTGGTTTCGAGCAAATCAATAAAAACGATTAATAAGTTTAAACTCAATAAAGCTGAACTTTGAACGAAAACTTATGCTTGCATTGGTAGGTTTCAAAATGTTGACGAATAATTATGTTATTAACGTTATTAACAATATTAAATAAATGTAAAGTAAGTAAAATAATTTTCTTTTCTTCAATTTTTGGTCCACCACATAGTACCTGGTGATACACCTATATATTTTTTTAATAAATTCATAGCATTAAAAGCTATCTTCATGCAATTCAAATTTCTATTGTATCAGTTGATATTTGACTACTCAAACACTAAATTATTATTAGTTTTAGCAATATTTGTGGCTTCCAGGCACATGCAAAGACTACAATGAAGAATTATTTAAGGGCCCACGAGTTTGCCCACGAGTTTAAATGTACATTATTTACATATAACTTTACTTATAAAATCGAGGGCATTCTTAAATTGTGTGTACAGGTAACATCCCCAAGTGGGGCAGATTCCTCCACGACACAAAGCTGTAAACTGGAAAGCATGCCGGAATTAATGAAATAAACGAACTGCGACAAATCTAATAATTGCTGCGATTTAAATCTGATAATGTTACAAAATCTTTTACTATTGCAAATTGAGGACTAGTAGACAATAAAACAATCACATAAAGTTATTAAAGTAAGTAAAATAATCGGTTAGAGCTTGTGAAATATTAATTCTTAAAGAAAAATAACAAATTATCCTTTTTCACAACGACATTTATTTCTCTAAATGTACATTTCAACCACTAGGTGGTCATCTTCAGTAGAAATTTCTAAGGTATACTTTGCATGAAACTTACTTCACATAATAAATTATAGTTTATACGTGTATTGAGAGAAAGAACTCACGTAAATTTGAGCCAGTGCGGCTTCGAATGGCAGAACGGAGATTGCATTTACAACAAATAACCGAACGATTTGTAATAAATGCATGAAACTCAAGCGTCCCATTAGCGTCGTGCCCCATCCATCGGAACGATGATGCGCAACCAATAAACCGTACACCGAAATGATTGAAACTCGACCCCGACAATAATGCAATCGCGTATCTGCAGGCAACCGGAAACCGGGAAAGAATTCATCGTTAATCGGGCAGATCGCGGCCGTAATTGTCCGGTCGAGTGCCCTTTGCTTTAACACCCATTATCGTGGTTATTTATGGGAAGGGTGGCAGGGGCGCTACCCCTCGACGTCGCGGAATCCTCGACGGGCCTGGCCGTTCAATCAAAACTCTTATGGAATCAGAATTGATGCCGGATTAACTTCCAGCGGTGATTTACCAGGGAGTACGGGCCTGAGGTGGAATCATCCGAAGCTTGTATGTATGTACAGCCACGGACTCTGGGAATGACGCGCTCCGTAAGACCGAGCCACCGAGGACCAGACAAGGATAGCAGACGGCTCGATCTTACGGAGCGCGTCATTCCCAGAGTCAGTGGCTGTACATCCCTCTGAAGCTCTGGCAAATACGTAATAATTACATGACAACTAAATGACCTGAGATGACAACGAATTTGCCTCTGACGTCAGAGGATTCAGGTAAGAAACACAAAGTATTTGAGACGATTTTTTTCATTTCTTCAAAAAACAAAAATTAATTGTGCAAACATGTTTAACTTCTAATCTATGTTGTAGTAGTACTGAAATTATGCGAAGAAATGATCTGTATTGTTTAATAATAAGAGTGTAAGATTTGTTTTTCAATTGATACGACCTTAAATTCGGGGGGAGCGCCCCTTTTTGGAAAGTCGTAATGAAGTGGTCAGCGGAGCATCAAACCCATGTTAGGCCGGGTCCCGCGAGACTGGGGCTATTACGGGCATTAACACCGTCTGTTGGGCGCATCTGTTAATTTTTGCACCCTCCGATTCAAGCGACCACTCTGCCATAATCACTAGTAAATGCATCCGCATTTATCACCCCCGATGGAGGCGCACGGATCCGCGGTAAACATAATGCGGTACGAATAATTAAAACGTATACCCTGTTTTGACAGGGGCCCCCTCCCCCTCCCCCGCAGCCGTACGTGCAGAAGATAAAAACATTATTAACTCCTCCACAGTTTGATAGCCCAGGGCGCAGTAATTCGAGCATTGGAGAGCGAATGGGGTGGATGCAATTAGTTTGATATGCGTGGGTGTAATTATCACCGGATGATGTACACCTGAGTCACGCAGGTACCTAATACGTCGGAGACCATTGGGATAATTCTAGATATTTTTAATTAAACGAAATTTGATCAGAATTTCCACAATAACTTAGCATAAAATTATTAAAAAATACGTATTTCGTTACAACATAACAGACACAACAGAACGGAACGCACAAATCACCAAATATAGACAAAACAAATTATTATATTTATGATATCTCAAACATAAACTTACAATATCACGAACATCATACCTATCCATTTACAACCCATATCACCCACTGGTTATTGTAATAGATGTATGTAATATAGATGTAATGATGTAATGTATGTAATGTATGTGCCTTAGAGGTAAAGAAGGTTGTCTCACCTACCGCAACGACCACGCAGAGAAGTTTAATAAAGAGTATACACACAGCAGTTGTGTTGTTCAGTCGATTCCTAGATCCACTCCTAGATATATAACATGGCGCAGCTTAACGGACATTAAAAGGAGAAATAAAAAGAAGACGTGAAAATGGAAAGCAGAGGAATCCAACCAATTAAATTAAACGGCAATCTCAGTGAGAATTGGAGACAATGGAAGCAGAGGTATGAAATATACTCCGCCGCTGTAGAATTAGCTCAAAACCAGAAAAAACGCAATGTGCACATTTACTGCATTGGGCGAAGAAGCCATTGCAATCTACAATAGCTTCACATTTAGTGACGATGATAAGGACAAAATTACTGTACTAAAGAAGACATTTAATGACTATTTCATTCCAAAAAAGAACCTAACCTACGAGAGATATAATTTTTTCACGTCCCGCCAAAATGAGGAAAGCACAGAACAGTATGTCACGTCATTAAAAAACCAAGCAAAACATTGCGAATTCCCTGAAAATTTTAAAACGGAATTAATAAAAACGATGCTAATCATTGGGATAAAAGATGAGAAGGTTCGAGAGCAACTTCTACAACATCAAGAGTACACCCTGCAAAAAGCAAAAGATATGTGTGTTAACCGAAACATCCAGACAGCAGCTTCAGGATATGAAACAATCAACGAGTGGAGACAAGACAAGAAATTACAAAGAAGTGGATCAAGTAAGAAATCAGAAGAAAACAACACAAAAATTCCGAGAAGATTCTTCAAGATCGAACGAAAATAGAAATTACAATCAGGTACAAAGAGAAATTAAAGACTGTTCAAGATGTGGTAAATCACATCCGATAAATAAATGTCCAGCATACGGTAAAAAATATTTAAAATGTAAAAAGGACAATCACTTTGCAAATAAATGTTGGAATAAATCTGTAAACCAAGTGAATCAAGCGGATAATTGTAATGATCACTTGAGTATAGGCACAATTAATAATGGAAACAAAAACCTTAATAATTTTAATCATTGCATTATAGAGTTGAGTATAGGTGAAGATGCAGATGTAAAGGCTAAATTTAAAATAGATACGGGAGCAATCAAGTCAATCACAGTGTCAATATAATTTCCTACTTTGAATTAAAAGCGTGTAAATTTAATTTAAAAAATATTGAGAACATTAAGGAAAACATAGTCACATTTACTGGAGATAAAATTCCTATATTGGGAAAATGTTATCTAGATTTATACTATAATGGAAATTGTTTCAAGAAAACTGAATTCTTTGTAGACAAAAGTAATAATGGGTCAATCTTAGGTTTAAAAACATGTATTCATTTAGGAAGAGTAAACATAAAAAATGATGAGGATATTAAATTCATTAATACAGTAAATAAAAACCAAATTAAAAATTATGAAGAATTAACCAATAGATATAAAGATGTATTTGAAGGTATAGGTAAAACAAGTAAGCCATATCACATTGAAATACAAAAACATGCAAAACCAGTTGTAAATCCAATAAGAAATGTACCTTTTGCTATACAAGATCAATTTAAAAAATGTTTAGAAAATTAAGAAAAATTAAAAATAATAGAAAAAGTTCAAGGCAATAGCATATCTTTGAGAAATAGAGAAATAGAGAAGGAACTATTAGCAATATGTTTTGGCGTACAAAAGTTCTATCAATATGTTTATGGAAGAGAGTTTACAGTTGAAACCGATCACAAACCATTAATTTCCATATTCAAAAAATCATTAAACTCATGCCCAGCTAGATTACAAAGGATGCTTTTGACATTACAAAAATATAAAATAAATTTAGTTTACAAACCAGGCAAATATCTAATAATAGCTGATACATTATCACGAGTAACAGTAAATAAAGTATTCGAAGATAATTTAGAATTAAACGCTCAAGTATGCCTGATCGAAAAAAATTTAGCAATTAAAGAGGACAGGTTAAAACAATTGATAAAAGCAACTGAAGGTGATGAAGAATTAAAAATGATAAAAACCTTTATTAAGGATGGATGGCCAAAGAGCATAAATAAAATGACAGTAAATTTGAAACCATTTTACAAATTAAAATCAGAAATAACAATGGGAAGCAATAACTTAATATATATGAATCAAAGAGTCATTATACCAAAATCATGGAGAAACAAAGTCCTTGAAGACATACACACAGGTCATTTAGGTATAAATAAATGCATATCGAGAGCAAAATTTGCAGTATATTGGCCTAATATGATAACACATATAGAAAATGTAATTAATAGATGTTACGTATGTAATAAATATTCAAACTCGAATAGAAGAGAGCCTATGATAAATCATCAAATAATTAAAAAAACCAAGGCAAAAAATAGGAATTGACTTATTTGAAATACAAGGTGAAACATTCCATATTGCAGTGGATTACTACTCAAAATATCCCGAAATCATGACGTTGAACAAAAATCTAACTTCCAAAAATGTAATTAAAATCAACAAATTAAAATCCATATTTGCTAGACATGGAATACCCAAAATTGTTGTATCAGATAGTGGAAGACAATTCATCAGTGAAGAATATGAAACATTTTCCAAAGAATGGAATTTTCAAATAACTAAATCATCCCCATATCACCAACAATCCAACGGTTTTACAGAAAGATCAATTCAAACCATTAAGAAATTAATTAAAAAGACATTAAACAGGGAAGCCAAAAACATAATATATATATATATATATATATATATATATATATATATATATATATATATATATATATATAAACAATCTTTATTAGGCTATCGACCCCATAGGGTCTTTCCGCCTTAAAAAAAACATAATAATATATCGAGTATTTCATTTAATAAAACAAAAGTTAATGGCTTCCTTCGGTAGAACCGGAAGTGATAGAAGGTTGAAAGAATTTCACCTAAGGATAACGGAATCAGCCATGTTTGGATGGATTTTTTCAATTTTTTCAATTTTGAAGCCAACAACATAATACTATATTTCTTTCTTTCTTAATCTTTCCCTCTTTTGTACTTTTGGGTGTTCAAGTGTAATTCTATTTTGTATAGAATGTTATCCATTCTTTTCTGTTGCTTGTTAGTTCCTTTGCTTGCTTCCAACTCTTCCCTTTTTTCTGCACCGTTTTACTTATTGTACCATTCCATGTTTCCTGTGGTCTTCCTCTTGCTCTCTTCCCGATTGCTCTTGCCTCCCATACTTGTTTAACTTGCCTCTCTTCAGTCAGTCTGTTTATGTTCCCGAACCATCTTAATTGGCCCTCTTCTATTTTCTTCATTATCAATGTGGTTCCCAAGCTCTCCCTTATTTCTACATTGCTTTAGACATTGCTAAGATTGCTAAGATTAAACATTTTTACATTGCTAAGATTCCTTTTATTTAGAGCCTCCTTCCATATTTCCACATTCTCTTTCAATTTTTTTTTGCGAATATCACTATATCATCTGCAAATGCACACTTGTTTATTTCTATATTCCTCATATTCCTGTATCCTACGTATATTCCTTTGGTTCTTAGTCTTGTTTCTTTAATTATATCGTCCATTATTGATATGAATAATAGTGGGTTTAGTATAGTGGCAAATATCACTATGTAATCTGCAAATGCACACTTTTTTTATTTCTATATTCCTCTTATTCCTGTATTCTTGCAGTCTGTCATTCCTTGTCACTGCTTCCACTCTCCTTAAGTACTTCATTTCTGTCGCTTGTATTTTCAATTTTGGTCTTGTGTCAATCACCCAATCTCTCACTTCTGGTGTTTTTCTCTGTTCTGTGATTTTTTAAATACTTTAAAGAAAAGTTTCTGGTTCCCTCTGCTATCTCCTTCCATCTTCTCTCCAAACTCCTCCCAGGCTTTTGCTTTGGCACTTTGTATTTCTTCTTTAGCTCTCCTTCTCTGTTTCTTGTATTTATCGTAGTCCTTTTCTGTTCCTGTCTGCAGGAACTGTTTCCATATTATTTTCTTCCTTGATAATTCCTCCTTTACCTTCTTGTTCCACCACTTTGCTTGCTTCCTCCCTACTTTCGCTGCTGTTCTTATCGTTTTTTGGAACTTTTCCCATATTAATTCAACCTCTGTTTCTTGCTTGTTAGTCTCTTCTTTGAATCCCCTTTCGCATAGTCTTTCGTATTATTTTCGTACCTCCTGCTTTTTTAGTTCGTGAGTATTTACAGTGATTTTTCCTTTGTTTCTCACCTCTTTACTTTGTATTGCCCTATCCTTTCGTGTTTTCGTTAATGTCATGGGCAGTAGATAGTGGTCGCTTCCTATTTCCGCTCCTCTTCTTACTCTTGTGTCTATAACCTTTTTGCTGCTCTCCTTTTCTACCAGTATGTAATCTACCAGTATATATAATAATATATACATAGAGTATTTTATTTAAAAAACAAAAGTTGATGGCTACTTTCGGGAGGACCGGAAGTGATGGAAGGTTGAAAGTATTTCACCTGAGGATAGCGGAATCAGGAATGTTTGGATGGATTTTTTTCATTTTTTTTTTATTATATCGGGAACCTCATAAACTTCTAATGGTGCATGAGCATGGGACACCTTGTATAAATTGCTTCCACATAAATTTGTACTGTTACAGTCAGCAGGAAATACTTGTACCAATTAAAAAAAATGCATACATTTAATTTTGTTCAATACAATTTTCAATGCTGTAATTCATTGATATTATTTTTTTTAACTCGATTATTGTGACTCCTAATATTCATATGCAATAAAAAAAATGAAATCGTTGGTGTTTAGCATATGTGCGTCAAAAACATTTCGTTTTATAGTTTTGGTACATCTTATATCCTGGATGTATATATGGAAGCAGCCGTATCTCATAATCTAAGGAAAATATACTGTTTATTGTTCTCTGGAGCATTTAAAAAGGTGATATTTTTAAATGACTATAATAAGGTAGTGCGAAATAATGGGAACAGATATACGTGAGGCATTTCCCTGAGCATTATATATTAGCACAGTAGAGTTGTCCTTTTGTGAGAAGAGGGAAGAAGGAAGCGAGAGAGCGCGCACACACACTCGCACACACGTACACACATCTGTAACGCTTTTTTTCTTGGCGAAAGCCGCTCGAAGTGAAGAAAGGGCAGCAGCCCCAGGAGGGGCAATCACAGGGGCTGCGGCGGCGTCCCGAACAAGTGAACGAGCGAGGACTCTGGTAATTAGCAGGATAACCGGAATCGCTCGGCGGCGATGTTAAAATTTCTCCTCTGGATGTATATGTATTACTTTGTTTCATTTTGTGTAGTCGGGTTTCAGAGACTTAGCTCACAGCATTTTAATTAATGAATTAATGTAGCTCTCGTCTCTTAAACACTGTTTATGTCGCGGTAATTAAGGGAGTTGCCGCCACTAGATTACCTCCCTAACGGCGCCCCCAACCTCCCTCTCTCTCGCCGCCTCCACTCTCTTACGAAGTGGAACCTCCTGGCGAAACTGGCGCGCTATTATATTATGTATATATCCACATTCCCGTCTCTCAGATGATGTTATCACGGGGGCGGAAGGGGCCGGCCCTAATTCGAGCCTAAGGAGAAGTTAAAGTGAAGGGAGGTTTTACACTGGCATCATTTAATTTATTAGGCTCTTATATAACAGCAGGGATTTATTCGGACCAACTACACTCGGAAGGGTGGCTCCTTAATGAGGATAATTACATAAATGAATACATTAGGGGCGGCCTTTCAAAGGCAATCGGCGCACCATCAAACGGGAAGTATGAAAACAAATTAGAAAGCATATTTCGAATTGTAAACTTGCGTTTATCGCCGCCTTCAATCACTTTTAATTCTCCTGTTTGCACCTAGCACCATCTTAATAAGGTGACACCAACATATTTGATCGATACTTTTACTTAACAGATACATATTTTTTTCTGAATTATTTGTAGGTAGGTACCTAGTTTTATTTATTTCGCGCGAATTTGAGCTGTTGCGGCCAAACAATAATCTATACCCTTAAAAATTGAGTGTAAATATACCACTCCAGAAACGCAAAATTGTATGCTATAATTTCAAAGATCATACTTAAATATGATATGCCATATTAAACTTGTATGTAAAAGGCAAAATTACTGGTAAAAATTTTAGAGAAATTTTAGATATAAGGATAAGATTTAAGAATTTTAGAACAAGAACCGGAAACAGACAGACAGAAGAATTCAGGACAAACCACGGACTGAGGCAGGGAGCAATACTAAACCCACTATTATTCATATCAATAATGGACGATATAATTAAAGAAACAAGACTGAGAACCAAAGGAATATACGTAGGATACAGGAATATAAGGAATATAGAAATAAAATAGTGTGCATTTGCAGATGATACAGTGATATTCGCAGAAACAGAAAAAAAACAGAAAGAGAATATGGAAATATGGAAGAAGGCTCTAAATAAAAGGAATCTGAAGATAAATAGAGAAAAGCAAAAGTGATGGTGATCACAAAGGAGAACAAAATAACCAACATACGAATAAGCGGAGGACAGATAGAACAGGTGCAAGAATTCAAGTATCTAGGAACAATAATACACAGGGAAGGAAAATATGAAAACGGCATCAACAACAGAGTAAAAACAACAGGGAGACTGTATAGTGCACTAAGAGGAGCGTCATAAACAAGAAAGAAATATCAATAAATACGAAGATGACAGTTTTCAGAACAATCTTTGCACCACTTCTGACATACAGGAGTGACACGTGGGTAATTGACACAAGACAAAAATCTAAAATACAAGCGACTGAAATGAAGTGCTTAAGGATAGTGGAAGGAGTGACAAGGAATGACAGACTGCAAGAATACAGGAATAAGAGGAATATAGAAATAAAAAAAAGTGTGCATTTGCAGATTACATAGTGATATTCGCAGAAACAGAAAAAAAAATTGAAAGAGAATGTGGAAATATGGAAGGAGGCTCTAAAGAAAAGGAATATTAGCAATGTAAAAATGTCTAATCTTAGCAATCTAAGCAATGTCTAAAGCAATGTAGAAATAAGGGAGAGGTTGGGAACAACATCGATAATGAAGAAAATAGAATGTCCCTTTTCTATTTTCTCCCTTAATCCCTTAATAGAAGAGGGACAATTAAGATGGTTCGGCACATAAACAGACTGAGTGAAGAAAGGCAAGATAAACAAGTGTGGGAGGCAAGAGGAAGACCACAGGAAATATGGAACGGCACCATAACCAAAAGAGTTGGAAGCAAGCAAAGGAACTAACAGGCAACAGAATAATCGATAAAATTCTATAAGGAATAGAATTACACCTCAACACCCAAAAGGGTAAAAGAGGGAAAGGTTAAGAAAGAAGAAGAATATTATTTATCTATTAATTCATCGTAGTTTATTTTATCAGTCAAAACTTTACAAGTCATAAACAGACTGAGTGAAGAGAGGCAAGTTAAACATGTGTTGGAGGCAAGAGTAAACGGGAAGAGAGCAATAGGAAGACCACAGGAAACATGGAACGGTACAATAAGCAAAACGGTGCAGAAAAATGAGAAGAGTTGGAAGCAAGCAAAGGAACTAACAGTCAACAGAAAAGAATGGATAAAATTCTATAAAAATAGAATTACACCTCAACACCCAAAATGGTAAAAGAGGGAAAGATTAAGAAAGAAGAAAGAAAAAAATTTAGATATGCAAAAGTTAGTAGGTATGAATATTTCAGCAAACTTTGAGTGGAGCAATAATAACATTAGAATGTATGAGATTAAATTCGATTCACTAACTATTTCATAGTATTTTAAGTATTTCCCTTTAAGGATGCAAAATTATTGGTTTCATATTTCAAATTATATGGGATATTGAATATAATCAAAATTACTTATAAGTAAAAATTTCAAAATATATTGGTAAGAATTTTAGAATTACAAAATTTGATGTGGCAATATTAGTAAAAATGTCATATAAAAATATTGTTAAAAATATAAACATAAAAATTGTACAACTTAATAAAGACACTTAAAAACATTGCAATACACGAAATTCGAAAATAATGGAATTTGCTGCCTAAATTGATAATGGCACATTTTGATTAAATGTGCAATGTAACTTTTATATATTTTTGTTATAGTTTCATCCATTTTTGATACCAGTTGTTATTACATTTTTTATTGTTTTCCTCCTTTTTTATTGAAGTACTTACTGGTAGTTTATGTTTAGATATAAATATGTTTTTTTTATTATTATTTTTATTGTTTCTTCTTCACCTTACTAGACTTGTTTCGGCTATCTTTCAGTCATCTTCAGTTAAGAAACTTTTATACTATAAAAGTTGCATATTTTATTGTTTTGTTCCTTCTTTATACTGGTTTAAACTGGTATTACTTACTGGTGGTTTATACGTTTAAATATAAATATATATATATAAATATTTTTATTATTGTTATTATGTATTCTTCACCTGACTAGTTTCGGCTATCTTTCAGCCATCTTCACAGGTGTTATTTTTTTGAGTTCAATATACAGGGTGTCTACGCTAAACCGTTCGTTAAAAGTTTACGGGGTTGCCGTTGTACTAAAAATGTTAAAAAAATCCTCGTCACACGGCTGAATCAGTTATCCTGATGTAAAATATTTTCAACTTCCTATCACTTCCGGTTCCACCGGAACTAGCACCAACTTTCTTATTTTAAATAGAACACCCCATATATTATTATATTTTTGAATTTCTCGCTTAAATTGGAACATATTTTGTAAGAACGTATGTGCACTTATCTCTTCTGGTTTTCAAGAAAAAAATGTTTTTCTAAAATTTTCACCTTTAAAAGGTACCCTGAAATATGTCAATAACTTCTCTTAGGAATAAGATTCAATTATGAGTTATATTTCTAATTGTACCTAGAGAAAGCCTCTAAGAGTAAAATATTTGGAAACAATAAATATTCTAAAATATTCTAAAATTGTCGGTCATGTTAATTTAACTGCCTTAATGGCATAAATATATTATACCATCATTCTTAATTTATCTTCTGTCCTACTATCATCGACCATAACAGCAAAATAATATGCATCAATAGTTTCTTTTACAAACATGTTCAATAAGCAATTAGCGTCTACAATTCATTTAGATACACATCATCTAGACACAATTCTTGGGAGATTCTCTAAATTCTCTAAATTGTCAAAATGGTTAAATTATTTTTCAAAACTTCAAAAACTTCTTCTAAACAGTTTCCACGGTTGGTACTTTCGGCCTTTTATTATGGCCTCTAAACAAAGCAAATTTGGTGTTTGTTTTGTATTGAAACAACTTCTACAGTGTTCATTTTTGAGAGAGCTATTAAAAAGAGACCATTTTTGCGTAGCGACTCTATGACACTCAAAATCTGGATGTACTTGATATTTTCTTAAGCTTCCTTCCAATTTTTAAGGCCGAATGAGAAAAAAAATGGTTCTCTAGATTTTTTTTTAAATTAGTCTGTACAGGAAGCAGAATACTAAATTTTGCCGGACGCTGTATTCTACCCAAAAATAGTCGAAACAGTTTCGCAAATAATTCGTAATTAAGTTATAAATTGTTCGCTCCAACTAATATTTTTCTGAATATCAGAATTTGCATTTTGTTTCAATTTCTGTTTTTTTTAATGTTCTATGCATTTATTTATTTATTCCTTTGCCTATCTAGCTGTTGGTGTAAGGCCTACATTACTAATTTTTATAGTATTTTCTTCACTTCCTCCTATCTTTGGTTAATTCCTTTATTTCTTCCCATGTGTTTCCTTTTCTTGCTGCCTCTTCTTTTATTGCGCTGTTCCACTCTTTTCTCGATCTTATTGTCTAGATTTTCTCTGCCTCTTGTCTCGTATATTTTCTTAATGTTTCTATCTTCTCTCATTCGTCTCATGTGCAGTGTGAGGGCTATATTTAATCAATTTACTCAATATTTATAAGTATTTCTCATTTATTCGTCTCAATTTACAGATTTATACATATTCTTAAGCAAGCTCAATGTAAAATGAAAAAGAAAATTAATGATGCATATTTTAATGAGTAACTAGAATCAGCAACAAAATGAAGCACACATTAAATTTTACTCAGTAAAATATGCATTAGACAGATTTTCCAGCACCACCCCAAATTGCAGCATTTCCAGAATATTCAGAAAAGTGCTGCACGTTTGAGGTACTGTCTGTGAATGGAAAGCCTGATTTACAATACAACTGAATTGATGAACATTTAAATACCATACAAACTGAACATATAAATTTAATTGGTATTCGTTTACAGTTGGACTGTTGGTGTAAATAAAGCTGCCCAATTCACTGGTGCCGTTATCTTTTTATTTTATACATGAGAGATCTCGCTTTCAGCCCTATTTTACTCATGTAACCTGAAAGAAAACATTCTTTTGATTAAATTAAGAGTTTAATAACCTCTTGGTCAAACATATTAAATTAAGCAACATAAGACACTTCGTGTAAGTGTCACAGTTTTTTTTTTTTTAGTTTGATTCACAACAATTGTTTTGGTCGTTACAACATGTTCAAGAGTTAAAATAATACTCAGAGTATTCTTTTAACTCTTGACAATGGTGTAACAACCGAAACAATTGTGGAGTATCAATAATAAACAAAAAACTGTGAAACTTATACCAGGTGTCTTATTTTCCTTTATTTAATAGTATTGTTGTTATTATTGTTGTATAGTTGTATGTTATTGTTGTATGATAATTTAAGAGAACCTGTTTACAGGAACCCAATATAGGCGCAGTTTGTATTGTACCTGAAAGAGAAAATGCTATTGTCGTACTTGAAACAAACAAGTACTATGTACATACATAGTACACAAGTACTTGCAACAAGCAAGTACTGTGTACCTAATAATTTAAGAGAACCTGCTTAGAGGAACCCAAGTAAGGCGCAGTTTTACATGCATTTACTTCAAATGTAGCTAATAGATTGTACCTGAAAAGGAAAACCCTGTTCAATGCATGGGCGCAACATCGCGGTACTAATTATATGCACATCGAATAAGTACGTCTTACAGAACGAGATGCGCCGACAACAAGGAAATACAAGTAGCTAAGATAAAATGCGATTGTTGGTACTTGAAATAAACAAGTACTGTATACATGCACTTGCAACACACAAGCACTGTATACAAAGTACTTGCAACAAACATGTAATGTATACATATGTACTTGAACCACACAAGTACTGTATACGTATGTACTTGCAACAAACAAGTACTGTATACGTAATACTTGCAACAAACAAGCACTGTATACATACAACAAGTACAAGAGTGGGCGGAAATATGAGTGGCGCAGCGCTAAGATAAAATGCGATTGTTGGTACTTGAAATAAACAAGTACTGTATACATGCACTTGCAACACACAAGCACTGTATACAAAGTACTTGCAACAAACATGTAATGTATACATATGTACTTGAACCACACAAGTACTGTATACGTATGTACTTGCAACAAACAAGTACTGCATACGTAATACTTGCAACAAACAAGCACTGTATACATACAACAAGTACAAGAGTGGGCGGTAATATGAGTGGCGCAGCGCTAAGATAAAATGCGATTGTTGGTACTTGAAGTAAACAAGTACTGTATACATGCACTTGCAACACACAAGCACTGTATACAAAGTACTTGCAACAAACATGTAATGTATACATATGTACTTGAACCACACAAGTACTGTATACGTATGTACTTGCAACAAACAAGTACTGTATACGTAATACTTGCAACAAACAAGCACTGTATACATACAACAAGTACAAGAGTGGGCGGTAATATGAGTGGCGCAGCGCTAAGATAAAATGCGATTGTTGGTACTTGAAATAAACAAGTACTGTATACATGCACTTGCAACACACAAGCACTGTATACAAAGTACTTGCAACAAACATGTAATGTATACATATGTACTTGAACCACACAAGTACTGTATACGTATGTACTTGCAACAAACAAGTACTGTATACGTAATACTTGCAACAAACAAGCACTGTATACATACAACAAGTACAAGAGTGGGCGGTAATATGCGTGGCGCAGCGCTAAGATAAAATGCGATTGTTGGTACTTGAAATAAACAAGTACTGTATACATGCACTTGCAACACACAAGCACTGTATACAAAGTACTTGCAACAAACATGTAATGTATACATATGTACTTGAACCACACAAGTACTGTATACGTATGTACTTGCAACAAACAAGTACTGTATACGTAATACTTGCAACAAACAAGCACTGTATACATACAACAAGTACAAGAGTGGGCGGAAATATGAGTGGCGCAGCGCTAAGATAAAATTGCGTTTACTTGCAAAATACAAGCACTGCATACATAGTACTGGCAACAAACAAGCACTGCATACATAGTACTTGCAACAAACAAATATTGTATACAGATACTTGAAACAAACAAGCACTGTATACAAAGCCCTACTCGTTACTGTCTCGACGTACGGGCGCAAAGATGTGAGCGCACCTGTAAGGAGAAAAACCCTAAACGTAGATATGCGCAGCGCAAGAAATATAAGTACGTCGCCCAGAGCGAGAATATACGCCGACAATACACAAATACAAATGGCGCACCTGTAAGAAAAACCCTGCTCACTCAGGCGGCGTACTGTGTGACGCAATAATGCAGTTAT
This sequence comes from Othius punctulatus, assembly GCA_951805005.1. NCBI lineage: Eukaryota > Metazoa > Arthropoda > Insecta > Coleoptera > Staphylinidae > Othius > Othius punctulatus. The sequence goes on from OX638141.1 coordinate 19,282,548, forward strand.
TCTTGACCCTTTTGAACCAACGGAATCCACATATTTGAAGTGAACCACTTGATTGAGGTCAACAGTGTAGCAAGGAACCTACCATCACGATTTACAATGCCGCACCATAACAACAAGGGATATTACAGTGTTACAGAGAAATCTCAATGTGGCTTAACTTGCTTTACGAGAACTCAATCAGGACACTAGGTTAAGAACTTCCTGCTTAAAACTAATACGCATTATCGCTAGCAAAGCAAGAAAATAAAAGCTGGGGCGCATCTGTGAACAAAATCCTAATTCGAGACTCTACTTGATGAAATGTAAGAAAAACTCTACTCACTTTGATACGTCTTGGAGCTCATCTCAAAAAAAGACCTACCTTGAAATTGACTTTTAAAGTTGTTTGGCGAAGATCCAGTACCCTGCAACTCCGAACTCCGAAAACAAATCGGAGTTCGAAATTTGACGGTGTGGCGCGGGTGAGGAAAGCACGAAACAAACGCAACATTCCTCAGGCTCAACCATACCCGAACTTTCGACACAACTACGCACTGGCTCTAAACGGGCAAACATTTAACGTCAGAAGGTAATCTGAACTGCTCAAGATACTTTCACTATTTTTTTGTCGAAGACAAGAACACGGGCAAACACTAAAAAGTATACGTTTAACTTGGGAAGGTAATCCCATTATGTTAATCGCGAATTTAACACTTGCTGGAAGAAATTGCACGTTAGTAAATACAATGCACGCACGCATATTTATGTATACAGAGTATACATAGTATGTATACAAAGTTTACATAGATACATACACAGTCAGCAAAAGAATTGTACAAGCTCTGATGCAAATTTCCGATATTTCAAAATATGCAGCCATTTATTCCGGGTTGATATGATTTAAATATCATAAATCAAAGAATTTTTTTTTTTTTTTAAATAATTTAAATCAATTGATTTAAATCATGATTAAACTGATTTTCTTAAAATTATTCGTTGATTTAACTCATGATTAAACTGATTTTTTTTAAATTATTCGTTCATTTAAATCAACGGACTTTTTTTATAAATCATTGATTTAAATGAAAATAGATTTTTTTTTAATTAATGATTATTTTTGCACTGTTTGTGCATTCCAATAAGTGAACAATTAAAATAATAATGTAACTACAGAGTTAGCATGCTTTAAAATAGATAATTGTTAAAACAGATACATTGTATACACTTTTTAATAAATTCGTACATATGTTAATAAAAACTTCCGAAAATTACAAAAATAATTGTAAGTAAAATATTATTTTAAAGTATATTTGGGTACTTACTGGTCGAGTTACTTTTATTTTATTCTATTATTTATTTATTTTATTTTGCTTGACTAGTTTAATCTTTTCAAAATTCAAATTTATTACCAACATTTATGGTAAAGATAATATTCAGATACATACATAGCAAAATACACATATCATGCCTCTGATGATGGTTTGTTAGAAACTAAAACTAGTCAGGCAAAATAAAACAAATAAACAATAAAATAAAACAAAAATAACTCTACAAGTAAGTACCCATTAATATTACCTTAAATAAATAACTGGTAACTTATGGATAATACTTTAAACTTAATAAAATATATTTCTTTTCTTCAATTTTTTTCACATGGTACAGATACACAGAAATTTATTTTAATTATCATTTGTTGTTCAAAATCAAAATTTATTTAAAAATAAATCATATGATTAGGTCGTGATGTAAATCAATTGATATAAATTTGTTTTAATTATTATTTCTTGTTCAGAATCAAAAGTTATAAAAAACAAATCATATGATTAAGTCGTGATGTAAATCAATTGATATAAATCACATCTGTCCTGGCCAAAAGTGATCAGAAACATTAAAAAAATGAAATAAACCATGATTTTTATGATTAAAAAAAATCATTGATTTATGATTTTGTTTTAAAAACCATGTTTTTTTCTAAGCCTGCTGTTACGTAATGAGGGCATTAATACGATTAATACGCGGCAAGTCGACGGAAAAGTATTTTATTTCTAACAACATAATAATCGTGCGTACAAACATACATACACATGTATAAACATGCAAATATGGATACAGACATACACACATACAAATATACTCACACGCAAACATAGAAACATACAAACATGCATACACACATACAAACACACAAATATACAAACATTCATACAAACAAATATACAAACATACAAACAATCATACAAACAAATATACAAACATACAAACTATCATACAAACAAATATACAAACATACAAACAATCATACAAACAAATATACAAACATACAAACAATCATACAAACAAATATACAAACATACAAACAATCATACAAACAAATATACAAACATACAAAAAATCATACAAACAAATATACAAACATACAAAAAAATATAAAAACATACAAAAATGCATACAAATATACAAACATACCAACAAATACACATGCTCACAGTCACTCAACATGCGTACATACACATACACACACACACACACACACACACATGTTTTTGATTGTTCAGTGCATCGATCGTTTATTAATGAGTCCATAAGGTTTACTATAATGAACGATTTTGTGCAGCAAGTCTACGGAAAGGTATTTTATTTCTAACAACATAATGATCGTGCATACAAACATACATACAAACGCACAATCAAATGTATTAACATGCAAATATGCATACATACAAACACACATTAAAATATATAAACATACAAATATGTATACAAACATACACACATGCAAACATAGAAACATTCAAACATGCATACAAACATACATATAAACGTAGAAACATGCATAGAAACATTCAAGCATACATACGAACAAATATACAAACATACAAACATACAGACATATATTGAAACATGCAAACAAATTTATATTAATTTATATGCAATAAGTCGATGTAAAAAGATATGTCTTTGTGTGAATGCATGTGAGCAGATATGATTGAAATTTGCGCAAGACCAGATAGAACGAGGCATGCGCCTTAACCACTAACCTGGAATTCCACAATGTCGGCCAAAACTCAGCCAATCTCGTGAAAATCCAAATGTATTCTCCCTTGGCTTCTGCGGCGTCCCGTGAACTGGATTCACCACCAATCTGGAGAAATCTTGAACTGGATTCACTCCCGATGGCCAAACACCGGCACCTAGAAATATATTATCTATTAATACCCAGAAAGTCCGAGTTGACCTCTACGTTGTGTCGCCATTTGATGGAACCGAAGAATTCAAAATTTCCCGCAAAATACGGCTGCGATCGCCGCGATACTCACCCTAAACGCGGTCGTCCGGCCCAGGAACACTATCCCGGAGTCCCGTCCAGATCCTCGAAGAACTTCCTGGAAGAGGGCCAAAAATTTCGGGAGCAGCACGGATTGCGTGTGTTCCCGGTGGCGGTCACTCCGACCTTTGGTACTTGCGGAGGTTGAGGGGTAAGGTGAGGCTGCGCGCGCTCACAGACCTGTCGACTCCTGCATAGAATTGCAACAATGAAAAATCAATACATTCCTTAAAATCATTTTTACATTGGAAATTAGAAAATCGAAATTTTAATAACTAAAACTCTGATTGCGAGATTATTAATTGCCAGAATGGAACCATAATTAATATTTATGTGCAGAATTTTGTGGAGAATAATAATATGGAGTCCGTTTTTGAGCAGCTACCCCCTGATTTCCGTAACAACCCTTAACGCGTTTTATTTAATATTGGGGTTGTTTTTGGATTTATTGGCTCCAATTTGCGTACACCTACAATACAGTACGGGGAAAATATTATAGTTATTTTAAAATTTTCGTACCATCCCTTAAAACGTCCTGATCCCATTTCGAACGACTGCACACATAATATTTAATATAGGGGTTGTTTTTGAACTTGCAGTCTTCAAATTGCGTACACCTATGAAGCAATACCAAGCAAATATTACAGTTATTTTACAATTTCGGTAAACATCCCTTAAAAAGTCCTGTACCGTTGCTAGCGTCCACAAACATAATACGAGTGTCAGACGCAAGCCATTGGTTAAAAGTTTCTGGATTTCCTGATGAAATAAAAATTTGAAAAAAATCACACAAACACGATTCATGGCGATCTCCCAAAATAAAATATGCGCATGTTTCTATCGGTTCCGGTTCTACCGGAAGTGGCCATCAACTTTCTTATTTTAAATGGAACACCCTATATATTTTAACATATTCAGATTTCACGTTCAATTCTGAACATATTTTATCAAACCTATAAAGCACTTATCTTAGTAGTTTTTGAGGAAAAAAATAATGTTTGCTTCAAATAAACGATTTAAAAAATATTCATAATTTTTCTTACAAATGAAATAGAAACTTAAACTTTTTTGCATATTATAGCTGAAACATAGCTCTATCATTAATATAACTCATGCGTGTTGATACTTCACTATACTATTTCAAAATTTCAATTATTTACTGGTACACTTCAAAATGCCATAATTCATTTTTTTGTAATGAAATGACATATTTTTTATATGACGTGGCAACAGACAGAAAAATTTTCTACAAAAAATGTTAAACAAACATATCCCTAAAATGAGTGGTTTTAAGTAGAGTGGCGAATCAGTTTAATCAGATTTGTTGGTATTAATTGGAGCAGATTTATTAATATTAATTGGTTACATTTTTACTAATCTAATAGCACTATAAGTTATAGTTTCCAAAATAACAACTGAAAGTTACAGTTTTAAAAGTAATGACAGGAAAAGTTATGGTATTTTTATCATGATTTTATCATAGCATGAAAGTTATAGTTTTCAAAATAATTACATGAACAGCGCGAAAGTTGCTATAAATAGAATCTACATATATAGATTTTAAACTAAAACTACCATTTTTTTGGAAAATTTAATTGTAGTGCCGAAACAAAACGATAGTTTTATCGGTTCGGCTCCGAGTTTTATTCCGACAATTTTTTTTACTGTATCATTTGATACAGTATCAATTATCTACTGAAGATGACCAATGTATAATAATTAGTACTACTTGAAATTTAAATTACAAAATTTAATATAGAAAATTTGAAAATTACAAAACATGTCTACCAAAATATCTTTTTTCAGACATTTATTTAACTAAATGTACATTTCAATCACCACGTGGTCATTTTCAGTAGACATTTGATACAGTATACATTTTATAATGTATCATTTGATACTGTCGCAGACAATACAATATTTTTTTTTGCGTTATTTACCTAATCTTAAAAATGGACGTATTTCGGGAAATCACCCTGTATACAAGTTTGTTCTAAATCAGATAATAATAGCGATACAAATATATGATTCATTTTCAAGAAAAAAATTATTTTGTTAATGAAATGTTAAACAAATCTGCATTAATTATTGGAAAATAAACTTCTGCATATTGCCTAATGACTTATTTACTTTTTAATTTTCTATTTTTTAAATTTATTTTCTAATTACTTTTCTGAATTACCTTATAGTATAAAAGTAAAAGTTTAAATTTAATAAAGTATATATTATCCTGAAATGGCGTCTTATCAATCATTTGCTCCATGAATAATTGAAATTGAATATAAATTTAGTCCGCGAATAATTAATAATTATGATGTAACTAACAGATTCGAGCACAACATACATTTCTCACAATTGTATTCTGCAAATATGTAAATCGCAAACAAATAATACTAACATGTGTAGCAAAATCGTAGCAAATTTAACCGAAACTAAAACCAGAAGGGAATTTATATGCAATAGTACTGGATGAGGCTATTTGCGAAGCGCCATGGGGTGTTAGGCTTTACGTGGGTTGCCTGATTAAACTCGGCTCCTTGTTTATGCAAGAGCGAAGGCTCAAATTTAATATTTCCATTCGTTGATTCGCATTTTAATGATATATAATAATAATAATTTATACTACTCTAATAAATAATTAATTAAAATTATTGATGGAATTGTTTATTATTTGATAGTGTCATGTTCGTTTTTGTTAGTTTGTTTTTAATTTTATATATTAATAGTAGATTACTCAGTTCTATCATCAATCTTACATTGAGCTCCTTAGTTTTCTTATATAATTCTGCTGTAATTCTTTGGTCTAGTTTGTAGAGTATTTTTAATATTTTGCTTTGTTGTGTCTGTAGTTTATTCAGGTTTTTTTCAGTTGTATTTACCAATATGTTGCAGAGATAGTTGATTTTTGATGTAATGATTATAATTCATATGTTGTCCTGTATTGACCTCACAGGTATTCCATGTCCAATACATTGGAATTTGAAGTTCATTAGATCTAATTTTAATAAGTTATATATGTGATATTAAATACAGAAAATTTTGAATAGGATGGTATTTTTCTATAATATTGTTACACTTATTGTTTGAATTTTTGTTATAGGTACTTCCTATAAATTTTTATTTATGCAATGATCGTATTTTTAGTGAATATTGTTTGTGTTCTGAAGATGTTTTACACTTTTTTTTCTGTTATTTAAAATATTTCGGATTTTTTTATTATTATTTGTAGTGAATACATATGTGTGCACAAGTAAATAAAGTATGAGAGTTCTAGCGCAATTTCTCATCCGATAGAGGTCTAAATTTTTCTTTTTTCCTGTCATGCTTCAGGTGTGAGACATCTGTGGGACTGGTCTGAGGCACATGTGAGACATGTGTGAGACAGTCGTGAGACAGGTGTGAGACAGTCATGAGACAGTTGTGAGACAGTCGTAAGACAGGTGTGAGCAGGTGTGAGACACCTGTGAGACAGTTTTACATTGAAGATGTACAGGAGTGTGAGACATGTGTGAGACACCTGTGAGCACATGTGAGGAACCTGTGAGACTCATGTGAGATATCTGTGAGATGGTTGTGAGATACATGTAAAACAAAATATGGAGCCATATGTAAATCCTTATGGGAAATTGAGCCAGAACTCTCATATCTTATCTACTATAATGTTATTTAAATTTTGGTAATTGTTGTTGTCAATTTGTATAATTTATTTAACTGTGTGTAACAATTCGCACCAAAATGTAATAATAAAGAAAAATATATAGTATGTGTTTTATTTCAGTCGATATATAGCAATTTCATTGCAATCGAAATTGAATTCTAGTTAGATTCTAGGCTATTGCCTGCAATTAAGTTTATCACCAGATATCTGGCATCAGGATAAGAAGTACTCAAGGGAATTACAAAAGCAGAACAAACAATATGATTATTGATAAAGCATTGGGGTTAATAAACTCCGGTTCGATATAATCACTCGACTGCCCCTGCATTAACACAAATGGAGAACAAAACGCTCCGAAACTGGCTGCGTGCCCGTAGAAAGAAAGGAGAGGAGACGTACCATTTGGTTTATTATATACGGGAGAATGCGCTATACCTCGGGGGCACGCTCTAACTGGAGTATCAATTTCCCAAACCGAATAATCCGCGAAATTGTGAAGAGTACTTTAACTTTTAATGCGCCGAGTATGCCACGTGCCTTTTACATATTCATAATCAAAATAATTAATCCCCCGTCGTATCAAATTATGTGATCATTATTCAGCGGGCGCGCGTATATACACACGGTTATTAGGAAATGGGATTGGTTCGATTGCTATCATTTTATACGCTGAAAGGATAACATCAATATTCAATCATTATTACACGCCGACATAATATTTCAATTACCGGGGCTCAATTTAATTAACAACAGTTGTCGCATGACGAATTTCGCCCGTGTGTCGATTTTTAAAACGAAAACAACAAAAAGGTTTCCATTTGATGGATTACCGCCTGCTGGCTAATTAATTAAAAAAGTTTATTCTTACATTGAGAATTCGCTATTTTATCTTCTATATTTTAATCAATACATTTCATTTTAATAACTACCATTTGTGTGTTTCATTACTAAAGTATAGTTTTTTTTTTTATATTTAAGAAATTTCAAATAAAACAAAGCATGACGTACCACCAAACTTAACAGGAGACGAATCTACGATGTGCTAAATTAAAAACGTACATACACGTAAGGCATATAAGTTCATAAGTTTGTACTCGCAACAACCTTACAAGATACAGCACTTACAACATACAAGTACTGTATACATAGTACTTGCAACAAACAAGTACTGTATACATAGTTCTAGCACAAACAAGTTCTGTATACAAAGTTATACAGGCCACATAAGTGGCGCTGCTCTAAGATAACATGCTATTGCTTGCACTTGCAACAAACAAGTACTGAATACATACATAAGAAGTACAACGATACAAGAAAGTCTCTGTTCGTTACAGTTTTGACGTACGAGCACAAAGATGTGTGCACACATGTGACGAAAAGACCCTGAACGTACATGTACGCGGTGAAAGATATGTAAGTACATCGCCCAGAGCAAGAATATACGCCGACAGTCCACAAATATCAATGGCGCAGCAGTAAGAAAAACCCTGCTCACTCAGGCGGCGTACTGTTTGACGCAATAATTGTTACGAAACGCGTTCTAGAAGAAACAAAAACACAAAAAGTAAAATACCCTTAACAACATCAACCCTTACTACATCTAGGTTTAAAAGAAAATCTCCAAATAATTATCTAACTTTGTACACATTTTTAAAAAGGTATTTCTAAAATAAATTGAAAGTCGTGCGGTGTTCGAATGTAATTTCAAAACTTATTATATCTAATGATATGTAACGAACTTATCATATGTAATATTAAATATTACAATAAATATTATTTTATGCATTACATTAGAACAATATTGTAAGCATACCGAGACTTCAACTTTCTGAAAATTTTATGAAGTATTATTTAATGTATCTTCAACAGTTAATAAAAACGAAATATCAAAATTTAAATTTCGTTTGCAAAAATGCAAAATTTTTAATCAAGTCATCAAATTTTGTAATATGGGAAGTCGGTGAAAATTTTATTATTCCAGAAGTTTTAATAATAAAGAATAATAAATAATTTTATAGATTAATTATAATTTTATATTAGAGTTAATTAAGAAGGAAAAATTTTGCCAATTTTCTGGAGAATTGATTTTCAGCAATTTGCATACATTATTATGCATGCAAATACTTTTTATAAGGACAAAGAAGATTGCCAACTTCCTGAATATATTATGAATAAATTCTAATAAATCTTCAACAGGTAATGAAAAAGTATTAACAAAACTAAAAGATGGATGAAAATGTATGCAAATCGCAGAAAATTTAATAATGATATTAAATGTTGCAATTACAAAGTCTATAGGAACGTGAATATATGAGAAGTTTTTCAATTTTCTGAAATTTTAATAAAATTATTTATTAATAAATCTTGAATTATTGATTAAAGATTTCGTTATTACTATTTTATTCACTATTGAAGGTTTATTACAATATAACTTGATGCAATCGTCAAACAATTGGAAAACTTGTCTTTGCATACATTATTATGTATGCAAATACTTCTTATAAGTATACAGAAGATTGCCAACTTCCTGAATATATTGTTATTTTCTAACAATTTTTAATTTCTAAATAAAAAAGGATATTTATTAGCACAAAAGCTACTATCTTAAACACAACCAACTCAAAAAAAATATGCAAATTTATAAAAATATAAAATTTTATAAATAGAAAGTGTTTGAAAATTTTTGTTATAAGCCTCGTTTGCAGTTGGAAAGTTTTCTGGCGAAAAGTACTGGCCGCCATTAAACTTACGATATGTAAACTAGAAATACGTCTTACTTTCTTGTTTAGTTTCTTTCTTGAAAGACGTGTTCCTTGTTTACACCAATTTGATATTTTTATAAATTTGCATTCATTTTTTGAGTTGGTTGTCTTCAAGATAGCAGCTTTTCTACTAATAAATATTCTTTATTTAAAAAAAAATAACAACAAGAGGATTCGCTTGTGTGTGTATGTATTAAAAAAATATTTATTAGAAAATAACATAATATATTCAAGAAGTTGGCAATCTTCTGTATACTTATAAAAAGTATTTGCATACATAATATTGTATGCAAATTGTTAAAAATGTAATGAAAGTATGGCGGAAAGTTCTTGCCGCCAGTAAACTTACGATGTGTAAACTAGAAAAACGTCTTACTTTCTTGTTTAGTTTCTTTCTCGAAAAACGTTTTCCTTGTTTACACAAATTTGATATTTCCATAAATTTGCATTCAATTTTTGAGTTGGTTGTCTTCAAGATAGCAGCTTTTCTACTAATAAATATTCTTTATTATTAAAAAAAATCAACAACAAGAGGATCCGTTTGTGTATGTATGTATTAAAAAAAAATTAGTAGAAAATAATATAATATATTCAGGAAGTTGGCAATCTTCTGTATACTTATAAAAAGTATTTGCATACATAATAATATATGCAAATTGCTGAAAATGTAATGAAAGTTTCTGATTAAACTACAAACCTTACAAATTAAAAATTAATTAAAATATTAAGAAAATAAATTTTCTGAAACCGAAGCAAAGTACCCGAAGAAATTTAGAAAATTAGAAATTTAATCCTAATGAAATTTACAAGTACATATTATAAATTGATTAATCTAAGTTATTTTATTTGTTCAATTTTTATTATATTTAATATAATAAATTATTACTTCTTTATATACCAATTATAAATATTCCAATACTAAAATATTTTTTTTAATAAAAAAAATAATAATGATAATAATAACTTATTTAGTTTTTTTGATCCGTATTGAACCTGTTAATCCTTGAACTAAATGTTTTCATAAATGTTATATAAATAGCCAACGAAATTATGAAAAATTTCATGAGCATGGAATCTATACAGGGTGGTCACTTTTACGATGCTCACAATTAAATATAATAAATTATTACTTCTTTATATACCAATTATAAATATTCCAATACTAAAATATTTCTTTTAATAAAAAAAATAATAATGATAATAATAACTTATTTAGTTTTTTTGATCCGTATTGAACCTGTTGATCCTTGAACTAAATGTTTTCATAAATGTTATATAAATAGCCAACGAAATTATGAAAAATTTCATGAGCATGGAATCTATACAGGGTGGTCACTTTTACGATGCTCACCATTAAGATCTATTAAACGGAAATATATACAGAGTTGGTCAAATGGGAAAGTTTCTCATTTTTGTGCCATTCAATATTCTGAAACAAAATCCGGGATATCTTGCACAGTTCCTCAAATATCGCTGAAAAACTGAGAAAGTGCACTTTCCTTTTCATTTTATAACTTCTTTACTTTTGAAGGAAATTTTACGAAACTTGGCACTCTTACATTTTTCCTAAAAGGGGCGTCGTAAAAGTGACCACTCCGTATATAACAATAAATTAGTCCAGAATATTTAAACTGTCTATAAAAACTGTGTAGAGATTCCATAGTCTTCTACGCTGAGTATATAAAAACGATCGAGAGAGAAAAAAATCATTTTAAAATGAATTTCAAAAATTATTTGGTACAAGTAAGAATACAAATTATCAAACATTTATATCTCATTTGCAATGAGTATAATATTTTAAAATTAATAACACTCATTTTTGTACATTTCAAAGAGTGTTTTGTAAAATTGTGTAACTTAATAAGTTTTTTTTAATTACTGAAGTATAAGCAATCAAAGATTTAATATCAGTTTGATGTAAACAAATTAAAGAAAGATTTTATAGAAAAGAAATTATTTTTAGACAGTAATACGCAATTTCTAGAATTTATCAACCATTACAATACTTTTTCAACTTGAACTTGGTACTAATAACAGTCATCTTGGCATTAATCATTATCAATTTGGCATTAATCAAAATTATGTAGACATTGTTTAATGTGCATGAGTATGTTTAATGCCAACATGGTTTTGATTATTGCAAAATTAATAATTATTAATGCCAACTTGACTGTGATTAGTGCCAAGTTGAAGTATATGAAAATGTATAGATTTTCTTTAAAAATTAAAAAAAATATATTAAAAAAAATAATTTCCAAGTCTATTAGTAGAAATGTTAATAAGAAAACTGATTTGCTAAGTAACACTTTAAGGTCCTTTATTTTGGAAACAAAAGCGATTAGAAAAAATAATTTACATTTTCATTTAACTTTGCGTTTCTTAGCATACTCCTAAATTAATGCTGCGAAGTTGTGGGATACGTTATATATTCAGAAAAAAACATTTTTATGATTAATGTAGCAATTTTGGTTGATTAAAGGCCCTCAATAATGGCCGGCCATTGACGGAGCAATTAGCGAAAGAAATCCGAATCGGCCATATTTAATGGAGAGTATTAAGGGATAGATACACGGCGGAGATTAGGGTAGTTCCCCAATCTTGCACAGTAATTCACCCTATTAGAGGTAAGAGTACACCCTTGAGTATCTCTCCCCCTTGCCGGCGCTATTTATACACGGCTCCTTCTGATCCCGGCTCTCCATCAGACACATTAATATGTTAACTCTTATTTATATTTAAAGATACACTTACGCGAAGGACGAGGGGAAGGGGAGCTAAACTCGTGCACAAGCAGGGAACGGAGAGGAATATTAAAATGGAGAATCGGAAACGTTATATGTAGAGATTTAAGACGTCATCCTTTATCAGCGATAAATCTTTAAGCACTCAAATGACTGTAATAAGAATTTTAGCTAATCACTTCGACATAACTGAATGTATATAACAATTCGACTTAAATCTACAAAAAATATATAATGGTGTAACATCATAAAAAGTTCAATAGAAACTATGAAATTTTCATCACTTTCATTACAAATTACAATATTTCTCGAAAACTCCATAAATAGTGATAACATTACAATGAATATTGCGATTTTTTTGTGGTGGATTTCTATATTTCGTTAGAAATAATCTTTCTTTTTATACCTTTTCGGGTGTCGAAGTGGTGTTATCTGTTCTTCGTGCATTTTATTTTATCATTTGCTCCCACTGTTTCTTCTTTCTTGCCTTCACTTGTGCATTGGTTATCCAGCTCTTAATTAATATACAGCAAGAACAATAGAAAACAACAACAATAACAATAAGAGAGACAAGCAAGATAACGAGGAAGAACAAGAAATAGGTATAGAAGAAGGTTTTGGTCATCCGACACTTCTCTTTCCTGTTATCTTTGTTTCCCATATCTTCTTTGTTTGGTTGTTGTCTTCTCTCCTGATTAGGTGAACCAGCCAATCAGATGAAATCATGAAGAAGATTAAAACGAAGACAAAGAAAACAGTGATAGGATACAACAAATTAAAATCCACAACAGTAACTGAATATATTTTCGCAGATGATGTGGCAATCATCGCACAAAATAAGAGAGACTTACTAACAAAAATTAACATATGATAAACTGAACTGGAAAAAACTGGATTAAAAATAAATATATCAAAAACAAAGGTAATGAAAATAGGAGAAACTAAAGACGCAATAAACATTACAATCAATAACGAGAAAGTAAAACAAGTAGAATACATAAAATACTTAGGACAAATTATTGAAAGGAAAGGGAATATGGAAACAGAAATAAACAACAGAATACAAGCAACGACAAGAACCTTTCACACGAATAACAAAATTATATTAAACAACAACAAAATATCCCAAAAAACTAAACTTATAATGTACAAAGTACTATTTGTACCTACCATACTATACAGCTGTGAAACGTGGATAATCAACAAGAAACAAAGAACAAAATCCAAGCCCTTGGAATGAAATACCTAAGGAAAGTATACGGAGTAACAAAACTAGATAGAGTGAGAAATGTGGACATCAGAAATGAAGTAGAAATGGTAGAACTCAATAAACAGATAGGAAATAGACAATTACAATGGCTGGTATACTTAATCAGGAGGGAAGACAACAACCAAACCAAGAAGATATGGGAAACAAAGATAACAGGACAGAGAAGTGTCGGATGACCAAAAAAACAATGGGACAAATATATTGGAAACATATTAAATAACCAATGGATAACCAATGCACAAGTGAAAGCAAGAAAGAAGAACCAAAATGTTCGGATGACCAAAAACTTCTTCTATACCTATTTCTTGTTCTTTCTCGTTGTCTTGTTTGTCTCTCTTATTGCTATTGTTTTCTATTGTTCTTGCTGTATTTTGTGTATCTTTTGTTTTGTCATATTTTTCCAGTAAACCCTCAAAGTATTGTTTCCATCTTTCTCCTATTTCTTCTTTCTTTGTAAGTATGTTTCCCTTCTCGTCCTTTATTTGATGTAGTTATATCACTTTGTCTTTCTAGTTTCTTCTGATAATGTTGTAGAATAGCTTCTGGTTATCATGTCTATTTTTTTCCATTTTTTCTCCGAATTTTTCCGATGATGTTTCTTTTGATTGCTTTATTATCTTTTTGACTGTTTGACTTATGTGTTTGTTCTTTGTATCTGCCATACTCTTGTGCTGTTCTCTTTTCTAGATATTTTTTCCATAGTTGCTTCTTGGTTCGAACTTCGTTTTGTACCTCTACTGTCCACCAGCTTGTCCGCTTCGAGTTCCTATTGGTTTTGTGTGATTCCACAGGTTTCTATTGTTGCCTATTCTATTGCCTGTTTGAAACTTTCCAGATATTTTCGGTTTCTTTTAATTGTGTTCTGTTAAGTCTTTTAACTTTTTGTTCCAACTTATTTGATTGTTGTTGCTTTGCTGTTGTTGCTTTACCTTCCAGTAAACCTTCAAAGTATTGTGCCATCTTTTTCCTATTTCTTCTTTCTTTGTAAATATGTTTCCCTTTTCATCCTTTATTTGGTGTAGTTTTATCGTTTTGTCTTTCTTGTTTCTTCTGATAATGTTGTAGAATAGCTTCTGGTTCTCATGTCTATTTTTTGTCCAAATTTTTCCCACGATGTTTCTTTTGATTGTTGTATTATATATTTGACTATAATTCTTTGTTCTTTGTATCTGCCATACTCTTGCGCTGTTCTCTTTTCTAGATATTTTTTCCATAGTTGCTTCTTGGTTCGAACTTATTTTTGTATTTCTTCTGTCCATCAGCTTGTCCCCTTCGAGTCCCTATTGGTTTTTGTTATTCCGCAGGTTTCTATTGTTGCCTCTTCTATTACCTGTTTAAAAGCTTTCCAGATATATTCGGTTTCTTTTAATTGTGTTCTGTTAAGTCTTTTAATTTTTTGTTCCAACTTATTTGATTGTTGTTGCTTTGCTGTTGTTGCTTTACCTTCAAGTAAACCTTCAAAGAATTGTTTCCATCTTTTTCCTATTTCTTCTTTCTTTGTAAGTATGTTTCCCTTCTCATCCTTTATTTGGTGTAGTTTTACCGTTTTGTCTTTCTAGTTTCTTCTGATAATGTTGTAGAATAACTTCTGGTTCTCATGCCTATTTTTTCCATTTTTTCTCCGAATTTTTCCCACGATATTTCTTTTGATTGTTGTTTATATTTTTGACTATAATTATTTGTTCTTTGTATCTGCCATACTCTTGTGCTCTTCTCTTTTCTTGATATTTTTTCCATAGTTGCTTCTTCGTTCGAACTTCTATTTGTATCTCTTCTGTCCATCAGCTTGTCCGCTTCGAGTTCCTATTGGTATTTGTTATTCCGCAGGTTTCTATTGTTGCCTCTTCTATTACCTGTTTGAAACTTTCCAGATATCTTCAGTTTCTGTTAATTGTGTTCTGTTAAGTCTTTTAATTTTTTGTACCAACTTATTTGATTGTTGTTGCTTTGCTATTGTTGCTTTACCTTCAAGTAAACCTTCAAAGAATTGTTTCCATCTTTTTCCTATTTCTTCTTTCTTTGTAAGTATGTTTCCCTTCTCATCCTTTATTTGGTGTAGTTTTATCGTTTTGTCTTTCTAGTTTCTTCTGATAATGTTGTAGAATAACTTCTGGTTCTCATGCCTATTTTTTCCATTTTTTCTCCGAATTTTTCCCACGATATTTCTTTTGATTGTTGTTTATATTTTTGACTATAATTATTTGTTCTTTGTATCTGCCATACTCTTGTGCTCTTCTCTTTTCTAGATATTTTTTCCATAGTTGCTTCTTCGTTCGAACTTCTATTTGTATCTCTTCTGTCCATCAGCTTGTCCGCTTCGAGTTCCTATTGGTATTTGTTATTCCGCAGGTTTCTATTGTTGCCTCTTCTATTACCTGTTTGAAACTTTCCAGATATCTTCAGTTTCTGTTAATTGTGTTCTGTTAAGTCTTTTAATTTTTTGTTCCAACTTATTTGATTGTTGTTACTTTGCTGTTGTTGCTTTACCTTCGAGTAAACCTTCCACGTATTGTTTCCATCTTTTTCCTATTTCTTCTTTCTTTGTAAGTATGTTTCCCTTCTCATCCTTTATTTGGTGTAGTTTTACCGTTTTGTCTTTCTAGTTGCTTCTGATAATGTTGTAGAATAACTTCTGGTTCTCATGTCTATTTTTTTCCATTTTTTCTCCGAATTTTTCCCACGATGTTTCTTTTGATTGTTGTTTATATTTTTGACTATAATTCTTTGTTCTTTGTATCTGCCTTACTCTTGTGCTCTTTTCTTTTCTAGATATTATTTCCATAGTTGCTTCTTGGTTCGAACTTCTATTTGTATCTCTTCTGTCCATCAGCTTGTCCGCTTCGAGTTCCTATTGGTTTTTGTTATTCCGCAGGTTTATATTGTTGCCTCTTCTATTACCTGTTTGAAACTTTCCAGATATATTCGCTTTCTTTTAATTGTGTTCTGTTAGGTCTTTTAATTTTTTTTTCCATACTTATTTGTATATTCTGTTGTTACTTTACTGGGACTTTTAATTTATATGTATTTATGTTTGTACTTGTTTTGGACATTTCTTCTATATTTGTTTCCGTGTCTTCTGTTTTGTCTCTTTTTATTGTTGCTTCTACTAAGTAGTGGTCGCTCCCTATTTCACAGCTTCTATATACTCGTACATCTTTAGTATCATTTTTTATCATTTCTTGTAATTATATAATCTATTATTGATTTTTCGTTTCTACAGTTTTCGATACTGTTTCGATAGAAATAATGGAATATTAATTGTAAATTATAATATTTCTCAGAAATTTGTGACATAAATTGGGCGTAATTTTATGTATAACTAAATTATTTCATATTACAACTATAAATTGCACATTTGCGAGGTTTCCAATTCACGTAAAATAATTTTCGCAGTTGCAATTGCAGTTACCATGTGGCATTGCATAGAATCGGATCCTTTATTTTGCAGTAATACGGGCTCATTAATCATGCACGCCGTGTAATATTTGATGTGTAAGTATTGCACACGTAATTACCGATGAGTCTAAAATTTATTGATTTACACCTGCAGCCGGAACGGGGCGAAGTTATTAATTGGCGCTTAATTAAGAATTATGCGCCGCCCGGAATTGTAATTACTCCTTCCATTAATATCAGTTATGCGTTACAGATTACTGGCTAATAATTTTCTTCAAATTGAACCGTAATTCGTACTTGAATGCGTCAATATATTAAAAGTAAATACGTATTTTGTATATTTCATGCCAACTTTGTGTACAGTAGGTATATATGAAAAAAAAAATCCTGACAATTTGAGGGTCTGTTTTAAATAAGTTAGTGAGAAAATCGAGTATATAACTTTCTGTATTGACCTGTATGGATTATCAATTTCTGAAATTTGTCAATATTTTTTAATGCATATTTTGTTTATTTCATGCCCAATTTGTATGCAGTATATCTGAAGACAATTCCTCTGAAAATTTGTCGAAGAGTCTGTTTTAAATAAGTCAGAAAATCGAGGAAATAACTTTCTATACAAGGTGTCCTGATTTATGCCACGAAGTTGTGGGACACACGCTTTCACATCACCAATAATAGAAAATAACGAGCAAAAATAAGTTTTGTAAACATAAGCTCATATACACTCATGCTCACATAAATCTAGTACAAACAATTTGACATTGCCATATAAAATTGCAATTGTAAACAAATTTCTTGTAATAGATTTATGTGAGCATGACTATACATGAGCTTATGTTTACAAAAAATATTTTTTCTCGTTTGATTATTTTCTGTTATTGGTGATGTGAAAGCGTTAAATATTTCGTTGAAACTTCAATCGCTTCCAATTTTCATCGTTTCAGTGTTTTTTTTTTTTCTGCTTCGGACTTTTCCTGGCCGCGGCATATAAAAGTCGTGTAGCGGAAAGGGGGGCGAAGCTGGAAGGCCCTAGTAATCCGTTAATAAATGGAACAAAAGACGCGGTCCAATCAGACCGAGCCGAGTTTGAACAAAGTATCGTCTGGCGTTGTCTTTTGTTGCGGCACAATAGAGCGTTCGGGTAAACGATGCTTCGTTGTTTAGTGTTTCTATATTGAAGTTATTATTATCGTGGCTCCTAGCCGGCGGCATGAAATGGCCAATTATATATTTTATTCCGACGTTTTGTGCTCGGTCGAAAAGGAATCCTCTTCCCCCCAACACAACAGGGCCCCCATCTCCCGCCAGACGATTTCTATCGCTTGCTTTAAAATATCCTCAATACTCTATATGCACTTTTATTGTGAATATATATATATATATATATATATATATATATATGAGAGTGCACTGTGGTTATTAGCTGCAATCGCATATTCATCATGAGCGAAAATTACATCGAATGCAGCGAGAAAAGGAAGTGGCATTGTAGGAATAAAATGATTTCATGGCGCTTTATTCACGTAAAAATCACAAAACTCATCTCAATTGCACACACAAACAATAAATATTGCAGAAATGCCACGTTAGAAGAAGTACCAGGAACGTGAAATTATTACCACCAATAGGTATAAATTTAATATTAAAACCGGCCTGTGGTGGAGGAGCCGGGCACAATTTCTTGAAATATCACATAAAAGGGTAGCTTCAAAGAGAAATTGAACACAAAAATTTCTATTTTATTTTTCACAAAATTTCCATTTCCATAAACCTGAAGATATATCAGTTTTATGCAAGTATAAATATTTGAAATATTCGGAGAAAAACGAGGACTTATTAGGACATTAAATTTTGCAAAAATAAAAACTTTAAGAATAATATTAGAAGCAAATTTAATTTATCAGCAGAAAACTGACAAAGTGTTATTAAGGAATTAAATTTTGAAAAGAACTATAAGAACAATAAGTATAGGCAAATTTAATTCGTCACTTTTTTATACTCTTATATATTTCTTCCTTGATCCTTCTAGTTTTAAAATATTGGGAGAAAAACGAAATACATTACATTCTCAAGAAATTTAATTTTGAAAAAGTTATAAAGCAAAATTTGTTGCAAATTTTATTCTTCGTAATGTTACGTTCCTCTTATAAACCTGACAGTTTTTGAAATATTTGCAGCAAAAACTTTTACATACCTCTTCCATTAGGTGGGTTGCTGAGATTTTGGCAAACACTACTGAGTTCTTTTTTATCTCAGTTTTTTTTTTCATAAAAGCATAAATACAAATTGCACTTCCACTTATGGACTTAACTTCCAATTATGTGGATAAAAAATATGATATTTCATTCAAATTTGGTGATACTTCTTGTTATTCCCTAGATAAATCGAAAAAATCATTGGAAATTGCAACGATAACTTTTCCATTTGCGATTAATCTTTAAAAATAGGGATTCCACACGTCTTCGTTGTTTTTGTTTATTTCCAAGAATCGACACACAAAAAGGCCAAATTTACAACGATTTCTACATACCTATGTATTATTTTATTTCTTAGAAAAATTCTAGATTGATTAGAAAGTGAGGTTAGATTTATTATTTGTGAGACAAGAGACATTTTCACAAATATGCATAATAAAACTCGAAAAGAGATTAAAAAAATTAATACTAATAAAAATTGTTAAAAATACAAAAAAAAAATCATTAAGTTATTTATGAATCGAATAATTTACAGTCAACATTTGAAGTCTACAATCTGCAGTCTATATTTGTAAAATTTTATTTACAGTTTTCGTGATATTAAAGATATAAAATATTAAGAGACATTTTCATAAATTTGAACAATAAAACTCGAAAAACAATTGAAAATTATTAATAGGTACCTACTAATAAAAATTCTCAAAAATACAAAAAATAAAGAAATAATAAAATTGTTTATGAATCGAATAGTCGAGTAGTTTGCATTTTGGAGTATAAATTTGTAAATCATTTTTATTAACTTTTCGCGATATTAACAATCTGCAATATCGAGAAAAGTGTAAAAGGGTTTTCATAATAGAAAATCCACAAAAAAATCAGAAAATGTCGTAGGAAAATTATCTGCGATATTCCAAAACGTACACAAAAATTCTGCAATGTTTCATGAATGCTTTCAGGAAGATTTAATGTATTCCTGAATTTTTACAAAATTTATAGAAATAAATCAAAAACCTCCCTAAAAACGGACTTTGTGAAATCGAGTTAGAATGATTCCCAAATTTCATAACAATATTTATAACTAAATTTGTAAAACATTTCATTTACACATTTCGTGATATTGATGATATAATATATTGGATGCAAATTTTGTTCATCACGCTTTGTAGTCTGCTATATAGTTTTAAAATATTGGCATAAAAACAAAATATAAGGGATTCTCAAGAAATTCAATTTTGGATAAACTATTGAACATAATTTGTTGCAAATTTTCTTCTCTTCTCATTACTTTCGTAATGTTACGGTATTTTTTGCATAAATCGAAAATCGAAATCAGAAAAACAAAATTCAATGCATTCGCAAGAATTAAATTTTGAACAGAATATAATGCAGAATTTGTTGCAAATTTATTCATAGCACTTTCGTAATGTTACGTTTCATTTATAAACCTGACAGTTTCTGAAATATTTGCAGAACATATTTTTTTACAAAAATACCTCTCCCATTTAGTTTTAGATAGAAAACACTGGAATCTTTCAGTTTTCTTTCGTAAAAGCATAAATACAAATTTTCAAGTCGATCACAAGGTTTAGCCTCTGTGCTGAAGGGATAGTATTTATTAAGATAGAATTCTCTTTTTTTCATGAAACTACCTATTTTTCATGGAATTGTTACCATGGAAAGCTATGACATATAGTAGACTACGTAAATAATTCCAAAGTACGTAAATTTCTGTTTATAAAATTACAAAAAAAAAACCATTTGCAATTATATTTTAGAAAATACAAAATTCGGCCATCAACAATTAATTATTTAATTATTTAAGAACCCAGAATTTTTCACAATTCATCATGAAGGTTTTATTTATTATAAATATATTTACTCAAAATTTCTACATTGTTCTAGAACTTCCTAGTTCCGATACAAAAATGAGATATTTCACTAAAATTTGTTGATACTTTAATTTATTAATTGTAAAAATCAAAAAATCTTTGCAAAATTGCACGGTAACTTAAACGATATCTTAAAAATTGGGATTCTTAACCTCTTCGATATTCTAGAACTTTCCCGAATCGACACAAAAAATGGCCAAATTCACTAAAATTTCTGCATGTGTACTATTTTATTTCGTAGAATTTTTTTTCTCATTTACATGGGAAGGTTTGCCATCAGGCAAACGTAAAAATGATGATTTTCCGATAAAATTGACTAAAACAAAAATTCCAATTTTTTCGATATTTCAAGTTGCTCCTAAGGGTTTTAAAGAGTGAGGTAAGGTGTAATGTTTCAATAGTCGTCTACAGGGTGTCCAAGATAAAAATCAACGGCATGGGGATCTCAGAAACCGTAATAGTTACAAAGGCGATTAAATTACAAAAATGTTGCACAATTTAGTGGTCACTAATATTCTTTTGAGAAAACCAGAAGTTTCCGCTTACTTCTGGAGATATTCGACAAAATCCGAAATCTTGCGATTTCGTTTTTGTTTTTTTCTAGTTATTTAAAAAGGCTAAGTTATTTGAAAAGATATAAGAAAACCAAAGGCACTTTCTCATTGCCACATTTTTAGCTCTACAAGACAGGGTTTACAAATTTTTAGTACAACGTTTCGTTTCGAAGAAACCATCATCAAACTTTATTTGTTTCTTATTCCGTTGATCCTTATCTTGTACACGCTGTATAGCTATGTCCAAATATTCAATTATTAAATTTTGCACTCTAAGTACTTTAAAACTTACTGAACTAGACTACCACTTCGAATCCACTTTTTTAGAGGACCCGAAAACAGATGTTTCCACAAATATTTCGATTTGGAAAATTTTCATGATTTTCGTGTACCTACTGTGGAAATGAATAATTTTAAAATTGAAATTACATGACAAAATTCATAAATTTCCAATGTCTGTACCAATTTATCATTGAAGATCATATCCACGAGATGACTTTACTATTAGTATTATTGTAATGTGGCCCAAATGATGAATACATATCTAATCTAATGATTTATTTTTTACAGAGGTACTGATATACATTTTGTTTATTTTAGACTTAATATTCTTCCTGCTCCTCTATCTATGGCTTAATCATCTGATTTACTTTTCAGTTACTAAATTTACATTTCATTATTTTAACTGATAGTGACTGATAAAAACTGATAGTTTCAGACTGATCTGAATATAAAAATTGCTGCTTGTTAATACTGTGAGACACGTATTTGTCTTACATATGAGGTTAACTACCTCATACTTGTTTCACGAGTACATATCATGTACTCGTGAGTACATGAGTAAAGTATTGGGTATTGGTTTAAATAGACATTTAAAATACAAAAACAAATAGGCCTTGAAACAAATTTCTAACAAATTAAGAAAAAAATGATTTGTTAGGAAAGGAGCAAAATCAATATTAAGCGATGTAACAGTGATTGGGTGCAAAAAGTGTGACAGCGGTGGGATTCGAACCCACGCCCTTTCGGACTGGTGCCTAAAACCAGCGCCTTAGACCGCTCGGCCACGCTGCCGATGAAACATCGATTGAAATAGTGTAGTATATATACTGTAAGAATCTCGGTTACTTTCTTGATGCAACCCAATGTACATGAATATGGCAGAAATTTACTTCTACATAATCATCTCAATAATTATCATCAATTATCAATTATCATCAATAATCATCTCTTCAGTTCCGTTTCTTATAATCCATACAATATTTGTATTGTATGGATATGTATGGATATATATATATGATCGATAGCTTATAAGTTATAAGCCATAGCGTAATTTTGTAATTGTGCAAGAAAAAAAAATCAGATTTAATCAGGTGAAAGTGAAGATTACATACAATATTAAGAAACATTTTCATAAATTTGATGAATAAAACTCGAAAAGCAATCAAAACTTATTAAATGATACTAAGAAAAATTGTTAAAAATACAGATAACAAATACAAATACAAATACAAAAGCAAATCATAAAATTATTTATGAATCGAACAATCAGAGTTTGCATTTTGGAGTCTAAAGTTGTAAAACATTTTGTACACTCTGCCCGAGTTTCAAAATATTAAGAGAATTTGCATAAATTTGAATAATAAAACTCGAAAAACAAATAAAATTGGCACTGATAAAAATTGTTAAAATTCTTAAAAATTCAAAGAAAACAAATCATAACATTATTTATGAATCTGATTATTTGATTTGCATTTTGTAGTCTAAATTTGTAAAACATATTTTTTCTCTTTCCGCGAAATTGAAAAACTTCACTATCGAGGAAAGTTTAAAAGGTATTTTCATAGTAGAAAAACCACAAAAAATTAGAGAAAGTCTTAGAAAAAAT
Organism: Othius punctulatus; assembly: GCA_951805005.1. NCBI lineage: Eukaryota > Metazoa > Arthropoda > Insecta > Coleoptera > Staphylinidae > Othius > Othius punctulatus. The sequence goes on from OX638141.1 coordinate 19,306,208, forward strand.
ATCGCCAATATAGGTAGAAATACACAAAAATTCTTAAATGCTTTCAGTACGATCATTCCAAAATTTCATCATTCAATTTGTAATACATTTTGTACACTCTGCCCGATATTGATGATTTTCAAAGTATTAAGAGACATTTGCATAAATTTGAATAATAAAAGTCGAAAAACAATTAAAAATTATTAATAGGTACTGATAAAAAATGTTAAAATTGTTAAAAATTCAAAGAAAACAAATCATAAAATTATTTATGAATCTGATTATTTGATTTGCATTTTGTAGTCTAAATTTGTAAAACCTATTTTTACTCTTTTCGCGAAATTGAAAATTTTCATCGTCGAGAAAAGTTTAAAAAGGTGTTTTCATAATTGAAAAAGCACAAAAAAATAGAAAAAGTCTTGGAAAAATTATCGCCTTTTCGCGAAATTGAAAATCTTCACTGTTAAGAAAAGTTTAAAAGGTATTTTCATGGTAGAAAAAACACAAAAAAATAGTACAAGTCTTAGAAAAATTATCGCCTATATAGGTACAAATACACAAAAATTCTTGAATGCTTTCAGTACGATCATTCCTAAATTTCATCATTCCTAAATTTTCACAAAGCCATGAACAAGATATGATGATATATGTAGCATGTGATCGACCAAAATTGGAAGGGCAGAAAAATATTTTACTTACAGCTACTCAAAAAAATCAAAAATTATCTGCTTAAAATCAGGTTAACTTGTGGTCATCTTCAGTAGATGTCTACTGAAGATCTTCAAGCACAAGTCGTCAGAACAAATGTTTACTGAAGATGACCACGTAGTGGTTGAAATGTACATTTAGAGAAATAAATGTCGTTGGATGGATAATTTGTTATTTTTCTTTAAGTAACTCTATAGTTGCATTACATTTTTAATGGTTCACCTAATGGAATGCACAAAGAGTACAAAAGCAATGAATAATTTCAAAAAGTCAATATAGATTTAAATCGATTATTAAAAAAAATCATTTGATATAAATCACACCAACCCTGTGACAAATTGAAAGGTTGCCATGTAAGGATGTTTCAATTTCTCCACGAAATATAGAACATTATCTACAAATTTTTATGAAATTTCCCATTTTTGTATCGATTTTTCGAACTTCTACATCTTTACGGGCAGAAAGGCTTCGGCCGATAGCCCTTTTTAATAATCAACAACACAATTATAATCTGGTATGTATTAATAATATGTATACCCTTGTATTATTAAAATAAAGATGTTCTATATATGTACATCTTTTGACTCGAGATATATGTAATAAATAAGAACTCCATAATGAACTATCAAACATTCTAGGTTCTTAAATTATTAATGGTTCATTATGCAATTATGTCAGTTTCTAAAAGAAAAAATTACAAATGCAATTTTGCGGATTTCATAAAAAAGACAGCGGAATTATTTAATCGTATAGGAAATTTAGAATATAAGAGTATAATTTTCGGACTCCTCATAAATGCTTATTTATGTTGTAGTTTCTAAAATAAACTGGAATTTAAGTACATGTACTGTCTATATATCAACAAATATTTTGTGGTAAAAACGTAGCAAGTTGTTTCTCTGTTTTTTAATATGGACTACCACGTAGTAAAGGTCTAAACCATTCTGATGATTAATACGTTCAAATTTATCATATTGCACAGAACTTTTAAAAAGACTTGCATTAAAAATGTTATGAATGATTGCCAAAACAACTTCACTTGTATTAAGAATTTCACGAATGTTTTTCAAATTTTATGAAAATTAGGTGGATTAAAAATACCGAAATGGTTAAAATGATGTAAGATTCTATGTGAATTATTATGATCATATTTTTTTATGAATTAGTCTCAGAAGTGTTAAAACTGCAAAAAAGTGATTTGATTCAACATTTATGAAATTCGTTAAAATTCGGGTTCGAATTAGGATTCGTACGACCTTTAGGATCCGAATTAGGATCAATTCTAATTAGGAGAATTAGAATTCGAACGACCTATGTTATGTCTGCTAAGTCTATGTCTACCCTCTGAGGGTTTGCATCTGTGCTAATGCTAATATTCAAAGGTCTTCAAATATCATACTGCAAAATTTGTATTGATTATTTTATCGTAATATTTTGGCAATTTGTCAACCTCTAATTTACATGACATCAATTTATATTAAGTTTTTTTTTATCAATATGAAATTTACACGACATCAATTTAAATTAAGCTTTTTTTATCAATATGAATTAATAGATCCACGCGTCGTTAAAAAAATTTCAGCTCCACAATTTCGGGGCATTATCACGTAATTGCTTCCGTTGTCCAACATAATTGTACGTCGATGGAAGCAGGGCGTCATATTATTTTTTTTTTTTCTCCGCATCGTTATAAAATAAAGTCACGAAATCTGGCTGGTGTAAAAATACAGGGACGCGATGGGCTGTCAGAAGACAGCGGGGCTGGAAGCCCCCGGGGAAATATAAGCGTGGAGGTGAGAGAAGACTTCACGCTGAAATATTAGCTAACTTTTCGTATGGACGAGTTCAGTCATTTATTTTATGTAAATACATATCAAAAGTTTGTCATTCGTTATTCCGTGCCGCGCAGTGGCTGTCTATTATGTTACGTGGCGTACGTGCGACGTAGGGCCTGAGATTCATGGCCGTTTTTCGAGGAGGTGAGAAGGAAATTTAACACGTCGCGGGCATTAAAATATATGGACCCCTGTGCAGGGCTTCGCTTAAAAAAATATGTGTACAAATTTTGCCATTGAGAGCGTAAATAGTGTTACGTTACCTTCGTGTCTTATTTCAGATCACGGCCCCGTTTGGACTAGCACGGGCACAAACTCGAAAAGTCAACGATGATTTAGTAACTTTCGCAATATTAATGGACGATCTTCCATAATCTTCAATATTTATTCAATTTGTTCAATATGCTCAATATTTCCCATATCTACATATTACTCCACTGCCTTCTGTAATTATTCCGGACTTATTTTGTTTATTAAATTTTTCTATGATCCTAACTCTATTTAATAATCGTGTTTTGGTGTAAAGTTTTAATGTCACTAAACAGCCAAAACTATGTAAAAAAATCAATTCTTAAAGTTGTGAAATGTACCTATACATGGTACAATATTCGGAAAAACTATAGATGGTGTCTATTCTGATTTTTGCATTTTCTAGTAGAATTAAGTGTACCTACTTTTCGAATATATTTTCGTATGCCACTAATTTTTCAAATTACAAATTCAATTCATACAAATGAATTTACAAATTCATGAAATTTTAGGTAGTAGTTCAAAACCTGTTGAAAATCCATTTTGCTATGTTATTTTATTTTTTTGATTCATGAAGTTTTCGTTAGTAGTACATATTTATTTTTAACTATATTTCTGTCACGTTTTGGAAAACTATATTTATTTGTGTTGTTTTTAAGAACCTAGAAATTTTGATAATCCGTTATGGAGTCCGATTATTTAATAAATCTATCTTGAGTCAAAATGTGTACACATTGTTCTAGAAGTACGAAAACTCGATAGAAAAATAGGGAATTTCATTAACTCTATTAATATTCTATTAATATGACTATTTCTATTAATATAACTGGGATTTCATTAAAATTTGTAGACTATTTCTATTAATATGGCAGTGTCATATTCGATTATAATCGATTATAGGCGCAGATTCAAAATCTATTCAGATTTCACTTAAAAATATAAAATTTACCGAAAATAAGCTTCGCATCTGACAATTTTCTAATTTTGGATTTTTTTACACCGCACCTCTGAAACGATCAGACGTATGAATGAGAGCAATTTGAAGAGCAGTACCAGTATGTTACCTAAAGCGTTATAAATGGCACATGATCAGTTGGCCCGTTAAAAGTTCGACAATGAATAGACATATTTCTTTCTTTCTTAATCTATCCCTCTTTTACACTTTTGGGTGTTGAGGTGTAATTCTATTTTTTTATAGAATTTTGTCTATTCTTTTCTGTTGCAAGTTACTTCCTTTTCTTGCTTCTAACTCTTCCATATATCTGGGTCTATGTCTATGTCTATGACTATGTATATTTCCTGTAGAAATTGAAAAATCCTTACACGTCAACCTTTCAATTTGTCACAGGGTTGGTGTGATTTGTGAAACCAATTTTTTTTAAATCTTATGATTTTTTTAAATCGATGATTTTTTCCAATCCTGATTTATCAAATATTTTAAAAATTGGAAATCTAAACTTCTACCTTTTGGAGCATACTAATACGAACTGACACGAAAAGATATGACATAGATCACTTCGGATCGTATTGCAGAATTTCCATAAATCGATACAAAAATGGCATATTTACTAAAACACCTACATTTGTATTATTTTATTTCTTACAGAAACTCAATACTCATGAGAAAACAACAATTGTTAAACGATAAAAAATAATTTATATAAAAACTAATAGGATTTTAACCGTTTTGGAATTTTTCATCTATTTATGTACAATATAAAATGTAATTTACGATTTATGATTCATAAAAAATATGAAAGAATGTTTAAACAATAAAAAATAATTCATATAAAAACTAATAGGATTTTAACAGTGTTGGAATTTTTCATCGATTTATGTACTGTATAAAATGTAATTTTCATAGAATAAAGAAAATAATTGCAACATTCTTCATAGAATATAAGTTCTTTTGGCAATCTTTTGTAACATTCAACGATTTTTTGCAATCCTGATGTATCATATATTTTTAAAATTAGAACTCTAAACTTCTACCATTTAGTGCATACAAATAGTAACTTAACGCGAAAAACGATTTAGATACATCAGTTTGGATCGTAATTGCAGAATTTCCATAAACCGATACAAAAAATGGCATATTTTCTAAAATATCTACATTTGTATTATTTTATTTCTTACAGAAACTTAATACTCTTGAGAAAACAGCCCGTTGACCGGTGAGGATGACTCATAAAAAATATGAAAGAATTTTTAACAATAAAAAATAGTTCATATGAAAACTAATAGGATTTTAACCATTTTGGAATTTTTCATCGATTTATGTACTCTATAAAAAGTAATTTTCCTAGAGTAAAGAAAATATTTGTGATATTCTTGATAGAATATAAGTTCCTTTGGAAATATTTCGTAACGTTTTTTTTTGGCGGTTTTTTATATCATTTTGAATATTTTTTTAAATTTAGGGAGTTTTAATGAAAATTATTTATATTTCCACATTTCCATTTTGGTGAATTAACTAAATTTCTTTCCTTTTACTCTTATGCAAGGTTTGTGGCTTTATCTTTATAACTAAGAGGATAAGATTTAAACAAAAAAATCATAATTTAACTATGTAACAATGACATAACTATGCAACAATGTATGTAACATTGACATAAATCAATATAACAATATAAATAGCAATGACATAACTATGTAACAATAACATAAATCAATGTAACAACGTATATAACAATGACATAAATCAATATAAAAATCATTTTCATTCAACTATGTCAATTATTACTATAAAATCAAATTTCATCTGTCAAATTTCAAAGATTATAGTAATGATTTCCAAATTTCAACTGACGTCATATTTTCAATGCTTACTATTAAGTTTGCCTCTTATATCTGTTAACATTTCAATTACTCTTGAAAATGATTACCTAAATTGTCGAAACTATAGTCACAAATAAATAAATTTATGTGATACTCACAAATGAACTTGGTATATTTATAAATTTATAGATTACTTTACTTTTTGTATATAATTAATCCTTTGACATTATTTCTACGGTTTTTAAATTTCTGAGAATAATTCATAAATAATATGAAAACATTTCAATACAATTTAATATGATTTTGACCATTTTTGAACAACGTTTTGAAATTTTTCATCGATATAAGTACCTAATAAAGTGTAATTTTCATTGAATTTTAAAAAAATTGTGAAATTATCAATAGAATTTCATATTAAGTACATATTATGATTTTGAAACAATTACAGACCATACATTACATACATTCCATATACATACTTTACAGTACATCTTGTTACATTACATACATTACTATTACAACTATTATAATTATTTGGATTAAAAAACTAAAAGCAAAAATACTTTTTAAAATTTAAAAACACACATAATCCCAACTCATTTTAAAATTATTCCAATAATTATAATAATGGCAAATTTAGCTTTTATAAAGAAAATATTGTAGTTTGAATTTTTATGATCGTTGAGAAGTATTTGTGAAAATCATAATAGGATTTCTTGCAATATCTAACAACTTTTTTAATACAATTTTTACTAGTTTCTGACATTAATTTTTAATACATCATTATTTTAAAGAAAATTATTGTCAAAATTAGTATCAATCAATAATAAATAATTATCATAAATCAAGCCAATTAAAAATATAAAAGGTAAATGTAAAAAAAGTATGACTCTTTTTTTTTGGGAAAATGAAACAAAAATGCTCTTCGTCCAGTTTGATTGTTTTTTTTAGTTTCAGGTGAGGTCAAAACTTTGAACATAACTGACTGAAAACTGATAATTTTTTGGTTTACTTGTGCTTTATTAATTATGATAACTGGAGCCACACCAAAATTGTATTTGTTTTCCCACAAAAAATAGTTCTTGGTACAGTTATTTTTTGTAAAGTTTCAGGTGGGCAAAATATTGAATACAACTAACTAATTTTTATAATCGTTGAGAATTATTTGTGAAAATCATAATAGGATTTAAGCGTTTTTATGCAATATCTAATACAATTTTTTGTATTAATTTTTTTAATACAATTTTTACTAGTTTCTGACATCACTTTTTAATACATAATTATTTTATAGGAAATTATTGCCAAAGTAGTGTCAACCTATAGTAAATAATTATCATAAATCAAGCCAATTAAAAATGTTAAGGAAAATGTAAAAAAAGTGTGATACTCTTTTTTTGGGAAAACGAAACAAAAATGCTTTTAGTCCGGTTTTATTGTTTTGTCAGTTTCAGGTGAGGTCAAAACTTTGAACATAACTGACTGAAAACTGATAATTTTCTGGTTTACTTGTGCTTTATTAATTATGATAACTGGAGCCACACCAAAATTGTATTTGTTTTCCCATAAAAACAGGTTTTGGTACAGTTATTGTTTGTAAAGTAAAGTTGTAAGTAAAGTTTTGTAAGTTTTAGGTGGACAAAATTTTTAATACAACTAACTTATTTTTATGATCGTTGAGAATTATTTGTGTAAATCATAGCAGGAGGCGGAAAGACCCCATATGGGGTTGATAGCCCAATAAAGATCGATTATATATATATATATCATAACAGGATTTAAGTTTTTTTGGCAATATTTAGTACAATTTTTTGAATTAATTTTTTTAATACAATTTTTACTAGTATTTGACATCAATTTTAAATACATAATTATTTTAAAGAAAATTATTGTCAAAAGTAGTGTCAATCAATCAAAAAGTAGTAAATAATTATCCTAAATCAAGCCAAAATCAAGCCAATTAAAAATGTAAAAGGTAAATGTAAAAATAGTATGTAACTCTTGTTTTGAGAAAACGAAACAAAAATGCTCTTGGTCCAGTTTTATTGTTTTTTCAGTTTCAGGTGAGTTCAAAACTTTGAACATAACTGACTGAAAACTGATAATTTTCAGGTTTACTTGTGCTTTATTAATTATGATAAGTAGAGCCACACCAAAATTGTACTTGTTTTCCCAGAAAAAAGTTCTTGGTACAGATATTTTTTATCAAGTTTCAGGTGGACAAAATTTTGAATATAACTTACTGAAAATGGGGCATTTTCAGTTTTACCTGTGCTTTATTAATTATAATATTTTCAGCACCACCAAAAGTGTACTTGCTTTCCCAATTAATTATGATAAGTCGAGCAACACCAAAATTATACTTGTTTTCCCCCAAAAAGAAAGGTTCTTGATACAGTTATTTTTATAAAGTTTCAGGTTGACAAAATTTTGAATATAACTGACTGAAAATAGGTCATTTTCAGTTTTACTTGTGCTTTCTTAATTATAATATTTTAGGCACCACTAAAAGTGTACTTGTTTTCCCAATTAATTATGATAAGTTGAGCAACACCAAAATTAGACTTGTTTTCCTACAAAAAAAAGATACTTGGTAGAGATTTTTTTTTATATAGATTCAGGTGGAGAAAATTTTGAATATAACTGACTGAAATTGGATATATTTCAGTTTTACTTGTGCTTTATTAATTATGATATTTAAAGCCACACGAAAATTGTACTTGTTTTTCCACAAATGAAAAATGACTAAGTATAGTTATTTTTTATTCAGTTTCAGGTGGACAAAATTCTGAATATAACTGTATTCAGTATTCAGTATTCACTTTATTATTATTTTTACTCTTTACAGAGTATTACATTGTCAATATATAAAAGTTATGACACCTATTAAAATTATGAGTACTAATCTTAGGGTTATATACATTAAATTAGATACAATAAACTACACGCTAACGTTTAAGTAGATAAATAATAATAAACAAAATATATCCCACCACTTTGGCCTCACATTTTGGCATGGCTTGATATCTCTTAATAAATAAAGCACAAGTCGAACTGAAAACCATCCATTTTCAGTCAGACAGTCGACTGAAAATGGATGGTTTTCAGTTCGATTTGTGCTGTATTAATTAAGATATGTCAAGAAACACCAAAATTGTACTTGTTTTCCCAAAGAAGATATTCCTGGTACATTATTTTTTTATTCAGTTTCAGGTGAACACATTCTGAATAGCCTCCCTCAACGTCAGTTGAGTGCGGGATTAATTGCGATCTCGAATCACTATGCTTAGTGGCCGTTATCGATCTTTAGGTAAGATTGAGCCCTTTTCATTTTCGTTAGTGGTACTAACACCACTCCCTATCTGTAAGCCAAGTCGATACGGGCACACGACTCGTACCTACAACCCTCGACCGCTCATGGTCAAGGGATTTTGAGTTTCCTAAGATTAGTAATAATTGTGAATAGTGTTTCATGGTTTAGTTAAATAGTCATAGGTAGGTACAACGTCGTATTTGACTCGTACATAATGGTTATTGGGTTATTATACACTCGCCTTCGATTCGTGTAGAAACTTCATCCTCGTGAATTATAGCTTACATTATATGCTCGTTAAATAATAAACTATTATACTCAAATCTGTTGTGTTTTAATAGATAGTTAGTAATTTTATTTTGTTATTTTCTGATTGAGCATTCGATTGATTGTGGATTTTAAAATTGTTCCAGGCTGGCCTCATCAGTTCGACATTCTTGAACAAATCGGATGCGTGAAGTGGCGGAAAGCCCGCGAGTTTCCATTTTGTTTCCATCTGGTTGACAGAGTGCAGACGCGACTGGCTGATATCCAATATCCATGTTTTACACGAGTGTAATGCGATTTGAATACAAATACATAGTGTACATCCGCGCGCATCGATCGCTCGCACAGTGAAAGCCCTCTCCTGATGCTGATGGGGCACACAGGCAGACAGAGGGAGGCAGACAGAGAGGACACAGAAAAAAAGCAGATGGATCGGCTTTGACCACCAGTTGGTGATCAGTTACATCACACTAACGGGCAATTGTACGTTTAATGCTTACGCATTTAAAATATAAAACGGGCATTGGAACGCGCACAATGGAACAATGGCGGAATTTGTTCGTCGCTCTGCCATCGATTGGGACCAGAAAAGCGCTCGAAATTTAGGTGTTCCCCTGAAATCCATTTCTTTTTTCCTCGCCAGTGGCTTTTAAGCACCCATATCCCCCGGAGATTTCCGTGACGCGCGCACTAAGCTTTTTAATTACAGCGCTATAATAAAGCTCCTTTCTGTTAATTATTTAAAAGTGTTTTCAGCATGAAATGCGTTTTTTTTTCGCCGACGCGAAACGGAATATTTATTAAATATGTATTTATTTCGCTTTTTTTAATTGGGCCCTTGTCGACTTTTTATTTCCAGCTCTCCGGGCGAATGCACGGACTGGCATGAAACTTAAAACGTTATTGTATTAACAATAAAAGCTTATATTGTTGATTTCGCTTCATATTTTTTCGCTCGTGTGCCGCTTTTTTGCGCGCTCATGAAAGGGGGAGATATCATTTCGGCCGCGATTTATTCGAAATCATTCCTGATGTTTTCAATGAATCTAATAGAAAAATTCACTCCAATCAAACACTCATAGACCATTTCTGTTGAAACTCTGACAAAAGGATTTAAGCGACAAAAAATAGAAATCGAGATCATCGCTAGTACTAATAAAGTTACGAATACTTATCTCGAGTATGTTGCAATTAAAATTATCTCGAGAATGTTACAATTTAAAGTTACTAATAGTTATCTCCAGGTGGCAAATTCTACCTAAACATTAAACACGGTTGCAAGCTGAATGTTGATCGAACTTTAAGCATTTTTACGGTAGCTTTATCCATCTATACTAATCCAAAATATAAATCCAAAATATAAAATCTATACTAATAAAGTTGTGAATAGTAATCTCGAGTATCTATGTTTCAATTATAAGTTACAAATAGTTATCTCCAGGTTTACTGTTAATGTTTCAATGTACAGCACGACCTATGCCATGCCGTGCCATGCCGTGGTATGTACAGCCACGGACTCTAAGAATGATGAGTCGGTCGGTCCGAGCAGCATGCTATCCTTGTCCTAGTCCCGCACGGTAGAGGCACGTTAGACAACGATAGAATACTGCTCGGACGGCCGAACGCGTCATTCCTAGAGACCGTGGCTGTACATGCTATGCCTGCCAAGCCGTGGCCTCGCTCGACGACGATGGTGTTAGCGCTAGGAGTCATTGCTCATGGTGGCCCTATTGGCATTGTCTCAGAACATCATCCGTAGCACATAACACATAACCATCACTAATATTTTCATTGCAAATTACACTTTAAACGTTTTCATTTAAGAACAAAACACTTGTCAAATCATGTGTCATATGACGCGAACTTGGTCACTCGTAGTGTGTACCATCTTAGTTCGTACTAATTTTAGTTGATTAAAAAAGTCAAATTTTTAAGACCAATTACCAAAATCTGGAATTTATTGAATTGAATTGTTCAAATTTGCGAAATTTTCAATTTTAACTGCAGAAAACTTTATATTAAACAAGTGAAACTGAAAAATCTGTACTTATTCCTGTTGCCAAAATACAGGAGTATTCAATATTCAACTCTTAATGAAGACAAGTTTCATAATTTCAGCTGCAATTCACAGAATCTGTTAGTTATTTATACTAGTTGTTAAAATTTTGCAAATTTGCAACTGTTTCTGATTGTCGTGTAAAAAATCCTTCGGTGCACTAAACACATAACCATCAATCAGCCACTGAAATTTCTGAAAATTTATCTAAAAGATATATTAATTTTTTTATGCCAAATCTGTATACAGTATGCCTGAAGGTAAATCCAATACAAATTTGACCCCTAGTATGTCTCAAATAAGTGAGAAAATCGTATTATAAACTTTCCGTGTTAACCAAGATAAGTTATCAGACACTGAATTTTCTGAAAATTTATGTAATTGACATATTGAAAATTAAATGCCAGATCTGTTTACAGTATGCCTGAAGATATATTCCCTAAAAAGTTAACCACTAGTATGTATCAAATAGGTGTGAAAATCGACTTTCTTTCTTTTTTTTAAAAACTTTCAGATTTGGCCAGTATAAGTTATCAGTCGCGGAAATTTCTGAAAATTTCCTAGTGGATATTTTGAAATTTTCATGCAAGATCTGTATACAGTATGGCTGAAGATAAATTCTCTGTAAATTTGACTACGAGAATATCTCAAATAAGTGATAAAATCGAGCTATTAACTTTCCGAGTTGAGCAGTATAAGTTATCTGTCACTAAAAATTCAGAAAATTTATCCAATGTATATTTTGAAAATTTTATGCCAGATCTATATACAGAATACCTGAATATAAATCCTCTGAAAATTTGACCACTGGTATGTCTCAAATAAGTGAGAAATTCGAGCACTTAACTTTCCGAGTTGACCAGTATAAGTTATCTGTCACTGAAATTTCTGAAAATTTATCTGATAGATATTTTGAAACTTTTATACCAGATCTATATATAGTATGCCTGAAGACTAATCCTATGAGAATTTAACCGCGAGAATGTCTCCAATAAGTGAGAAAATCGAGATATTAACTATTCGAGTTGACCTGTATATGTTATCTCTGTCACTGAATTTTCAAAAAGTGTATCTAATGGATATTTTAAACACTTAATGCCAGATCTCTATACAGTATGTCTGAAGATAAATGCTCTGAAAATTTGACCACGAGAATGTCTCAAATAAGTTTTTTTTTCCAACTTTCCAAAATAATTGGATTTTTATAAATATTCAGGGTTGATTTACTACCCTCCAACGGCAATTTATTCTGTGTCACTTACAGGGTATATTCACAGACCGTTTATGTCTAACATACATAAGTTTCGATAAACGACAACTTGATGCACACTTTTTATGATATTTTTAAATATTCTGAATGTTCAACTTTCCGAGTAATAGGTTATCGGTCACTGATATTTCTGAAAATTTATCTGATAGATATTTTGAAAATTTTAGGACAGATCTGTATACAGTATGCATAAAGATAAATCCTCTGAAAATTTGACCAACAGAATGTCTGAAATAAGTGAGAAAAGCGAGCTATTAACTTTCCGAGTTGACCAGTATAAGTTATCTGTCACTGAATTTTCACAAAATTTATCCAATGGATATTTTGAAAATTTTATGCCTGATCTGTATACAGTATGCCTGAATATATATGCTCTGAAAATTTGACCCCGATAATGTCTTAAATAAGTGTGAAAATCGAGCTATTAACATTCCGAGTTGACCAGTATAAGTTATGTCACTGAATTTTCAGAAAAGTTATCTCAAGGATATTTTGAAAATTTTGTGCCAAATCTGTATACAGTGTACCTGAAGTTAACTCCTCTGAAAATTTGACCACTAGAATGTCTCATATAAGTGAGAAAATCGGGCTATTAACTTTGCGAGTTCACCAGTATAAGTTATCAGTCACTGAAATTTCAGAAAAATTTATCTAATGGATATTTTAAAAAATTTATGCCCGATCTGTATAGAGTATACTTGAAGGTAAATCTTCTGAAAATTTGACCACGAAAATGTCTCAAATAAGTGAGAAATTCGAGTTATTAACTTTCCGAGTTGACCAGTATAAGTTATCTGTCACTGAATTTTCAGAAAATTTATCTAATGGATATTTTGAAAATTTTATGCCAGATCTGTATACTCACTTTTACTGAACTTTATGTTCAGTATACCTGAACATAAATCCTTTAAATATTTGACCATTAGTAGGTCTCATATAAGTGAGAAAATCGAGTTATTAACTTTCCGAGTTGAACAGTACAGTTCAACTGAAATTTCTGAAAATTTATCTAATAGATATTTTGAAAATTTGATGCTAGATCTATATACAGTATGCCTGAAGATAAATCTTATGAAAATTTGACTACTAGTATGTCTCAAATAAGTGAGAAAATCAAATTATTAACTTTCCGAGTTGCCCAGTATTAGTTATCACACTATCACTAATATTGTTATTGGAATATTTCCATTTATCAGCAATTCACTTGTCCATACATAACCCCTTTGCACTTGTCAAATCATATGACATACGACGCGAAGTTCGTCAGTGGTTACCAACTTTAAAAAACAAAATTTTGCGTGCGTTCGGCTTTTATAATAGTACGGAAACGCGTATACCCCCAAGTGGAACTTCTTTGAAAACTTAAAAGTCTTCAGTTATGTGAATTATATTTCAGATTTCATGATCCCTTTGTATACGAGTAATTTTTATTTCGAAAAAAAAATGAAACAACAGAAAGAGAAATAAGTAAAAAACTGTAAAGCCAGATGTAGTGAATCCAAATTGAATAAGAAAGCCAAAAATGAAAAAAAATATATATACTGGGTTAAAATAGTAAATAGTAGTACTTGTGTGTTTTCTTTTGTTGTTTTTTTTGAAATTTTGTATATTATGTAGTGTTTTTTGCTAATAAATATTCTTTATTATTATTATTATTAAAAGTAATAGAACACTGAAGTATGTTCTCTGAGGATTATAATGTATTTGAAATGCTTAATGCAAGTACAATTTAAAAAAAAAACAAACAAAAAATAGAAGATTGTTGCAAAATGCCGAAAATTTAAAGTAAATATCAAAATAAATGTTCTATAAATAAAAATACTTACTTTATGTTTCGAAATTTTCTGAATCATTCCAGTATATCTGGATATTCTTATCAAAAGTGATAAAAGCTATAAATAAAAGATGAGAACCAAATTGCCGAAAATGTAATTTACACTATTAAAACTTACAAATGACTCCAAGTTTCATAAAGATTTCAGATATTTCCAGAAAATTTTATGGACATTTCTAGAATATGAAATCAAAGTGTCAAAACAGTTAAAAAAGCTCCATAATTTCATTTAAAATATCAAAGTATCAAGAGGTAAATTGCGGATATCTCAAAAATCAAATAATAATAATAATAATAATAATAATAATAATACTTTATTCATGCTATTACAAAACATGTGTGCAGACGTCAATACAAAATACAAAAAAATGTCGGGTACATAGAATAAAATATCGCAGAACACCAAGACAAAAAGACTCAGAAATGCATAAACACAAAATAGATACAAATACAGATATAATCATTACTATAGCCTAGCTTAAAAGTACCAGATCAGTATACAACTGACCCAGAAAGTACAGAAAAACACAGATCGAATCATTACAAGACCATAGAAAGTGATTAACCAGAAAATTTTATTAAAGTTGCATAAAACTTATCAAAAGTGCGATAAACTACGGTAATAAAAAAACGAAATTGCAGACAATTTTATTAGGTATTTAATATGTTTCCAATATTTTTGTTCCATATCTTTTTGGTCTTCCGACTCTTGTCTTTCATGTTATCTTTGTTCCCCATATCTTATTTGTTTGGCTGTTGTCTTCTCTCCTGATTAGGTGTCCCAGCCATTGTAATTTTCTATTTTCTATCTGTTTATTGAGTTCTTACATTTCTAGTTTATTTCTGATGTCCACATTTCTCACTCTGTCTATACCATTTCAAGTTCAAATTGAGACCAATCAAGTTCAAATTGAGACCAATCAAGTTCAAATTGAGACCAATCAATTTCAAATTGAGGCCAATCAAGTTCAAATTGATACCAATCAATTCCAAATTGAGACCAATTAATTTCAAATTGATACTAAACAAAATCAAGTTGAAACTAAACAATATCAATTTTATTTGTTTACTCTCAACTTGATATTGTTTGGTGTCAACTTGATTTTGTTTAGTCTCAATTTGAAATTGATTGGTAACAATTCGAACTTGATTGGCCCAATTTGAAATTGATTGGTCTTAATTTGAACTTGATTGGTCTCAATTTGAACTTGAAAAGGTATAGTTTTGTTACTCCGTATACTTTCCTCAGGTATTTCATTTAAAGGGCTTGGATTTTTCTCCTAATTAGGTGTCCCAGCCAATGTAATTGTCTATTTTCTAAACCGTTCTAAACAGCCAGCAAATTACAAAAATATAATTTTTGACATTTGCGCGATTTCAAGTGAGGAATGAATATTTGACGTTTGCAAACCACTTACTAGAAAAAGACCATTACTTTGGCCCTGATGTACTGAAAGTTTTACATTTTGCCGAGAATGGATCTATTGGAATCGCCGGAGGTTCACAAAGCATAACGTAATCCGATAATCCCCATCATTAACGACCAGCTAGACCTAATATTCTCCCCGCTATTTAATGCTTTATAAATTTACGTGTTAGTTGTAATTTAATTTACTTCTAGTTTGAAAATTACCAAGTCATGGTCGAAACTATAGCCACTATAAATAAGATAAAAATAAGTATAATAAAATAAGTGTGATATTAACAAAGTCGTTACTGTTTCTTATTTAAACAACCTCATTTTCTTATTCTTATATCTTATTTGTTTAATTAGAAATTATTGAATTTAATCATTAACAGTGATTTACCAGTCTGATTTTAATCGTTATATTCGGTAAAAATTAGTAAATGTCGTTTACGTGCTTTTGTCAGAAGATCAGCGAAATATTTCGGGCGACCAAATGAATTTTTAGTGTAAATACAATGGATTTAGTAATTTCGGACATTGCACAGAGGTGCGGTAATTTCGGCTTAATTAAATCGAATCTGTGCGTTTCGCGCATTAAAATGAATAATTAACCGGATTAGCTGTAATTTTTATGAAAGCATAAGTGCGTTGCATGGATAAAGGTAATTTCCGTCAGGCACTTTCGGATATCACATAGAATTTCCGCTAACTAAACCATTATCGCGGCCGAACACGCCATCTGTTAATTCTTCCGTTGTCCGACAAAACGTTAATTTGCCTTAAATGCACGCGATTGGACGCGCAAGCTTTCTATCTAATGGAATCATCATACGGTAACACGGCCCAATCATGGAATGCTTTAGATATTAACCGTGCACCTAGCGGATAATTGCGGATAAGTAGCGGATAAGTCGCCCTTACGTGTGGGCGCACGTGATAAAATATGGAAAGGAGTATTATTAACCTCCCCTCTTCTGAAATGCAAAGTTTTTTAAAAGGCTTTTTCGTTAATGGGAAATGGGCCGGATTAGCCGAGTGGCTAATGTAATTTGTTCATCTGAACATGTTTAGTAGATTTTCGCGTGACTGGCGTATTCCGTACGCTTTTTTTTCGTACGTGTTTTCGAGAGCAAAGCCGGCGCTGCTCCGGTTGCTTTATTATTCCTGCCTTTTATCTTCCGTTAATTATTTTTATGAATCCGCGCGCAACTCTTTTTTGCTCACCCTTAATACGTTTCATGTAGGTTATTAATTTTACCAAATGTTTAATTAAGCGACCCAACTTTACTCGCATGTAGTACATCCGTCCTTCTCTCGTCTGGCTGCATTTTCCGCGATAATAATGCTCCCTTCGCTGTAAACGGATTTTTTTCCCCAAGCGAACTCCGGGCATATTATTTTAATAACTGGAAACATCCCATAACTAAAATAATGCATGTCTTGTTCAACCTGAATATATATTATTACTAATGCACTAACAATTCGCCGGAAAAGAATCTATAGATTATTAATTTCACGTCAATATTTAACAAACCTTTTTTTTATCAGGAAAAATTCTATCAATAAGTTTTCCTGATATTACCGCCTTTCAGATTTAAAGCAGCTGCAGTGCGCGTGGCTCCATCTACGCACATAAGGGTGAACAGTCAGCTGGGGTATTATGTGCCCTATTCGGCTACCCTTAAAGGTTCAGCAACGTATATATAGATGTCCATACTTTTACACACACAAGAATATTTGGCGAAATTTAATATTCCTTACAGTTTTCACATCATTGATTACAGCCTCAGCTTAACTCCAATACTCAATGATACAATATTCAATCAACGCTACAACTTAGCACTTTAGAAAAATTTATATGCTTTATTACTTAACTTTTTACTTTATATATTTAAATTTATTTATAAGTTTTGCTGCGAATAAAAACAATAACATAAATTATAATGAAAAACGAGGTAGACCAAAAAAAACCTGGGAAGACACGATTAAAGAGATATTAACAAAACGAGGACTAACAACGATGCAGGCAAAGAATATGACAAACGACCGAAAGAAATGGAACAAATTTATAGAAAACTAATGGAAAGAAGAAAATGAGAAATGTAAAGAAAAACATTTACACTAATTAGTAGAAGGTGTAATGATAATATATATATATATATATATATATATATATATATATATATATATATATATATATATATATATATATATATATATCTATATTGTGATGGTATTTGTAGTATTTATTTAGATTTATTAGAACAGATTTATTGTTATTATCATATAGGTTTTAGATAGAATTATAATCTTTAGGGCACAAGCTAACAAAAATTATTGTAAATATTGTAAATGTGAATATGAACAAGTATGCACAAATATACAAAGCAATCCACGGATGGAGGTTGTTGATCGGTTACCACGGGTGACAGGTGACTTCGTGCATAGACGCTTGGGGAATTAAATAATGGAAAGTCGAAAATAATCAACAACGAGTTTAACGAGTGGGAGAGACGCGTGTGGATCGCGGGTGGAGATGTTGCGATTCTAATACGAATACATTACAAAATATTAACGGGGTTTCAACGATTGGACATATTGCTGGGAGAAGACTGTCAACCAGGAGAGGAGTGCAACAAGATAGGAGCCGTGACGGAGATATTCAAAAATCAGGACTTCAAGCCGCTCAACTTCGCACACAAAAGTAGCTGTTTACTTTTGTGGGAATCAACAAAGGATCAAAAGGAGAACGCAGGGACAAGAGGACGAATTAATCAAGGAACCACAAGAAGAAAACTGCAAGTAGAAAGTTTGCGTAAAGTGCAAGAGTCATATTATCACATAAGTTGGCTTGTGTATATAGGATTTAGTTTGTTAATGTTGGCCATAGTTTATTATTTATTTAATAGTTTTGTTTTCCATTGTTTTTGATTTGTTTGTTTAGTTCAGTTTAAATTAGACGTTTTAATATTTTTGGTTATTTTCAATTCATTAAAGTATTTGAACAAAACTCTATTTAGTTATGATTGAACCTACTATTGAACCTGAGATAAGAGAAAGAACAAAAAGTTACAAAACAAGTAAATGCTTAAATATTCAACACTAATAAAATAGGCAGAGTAAACAAAAACGTAACATTTGGCGCCCAACGTGGGGCAATACAAAACATAACATTTGGCGCCGAACGTGAGGCAATATAAAAACGTAACAATATATATATATACAGGGTGTATCAGCCAAATGGAATAAATTCAATAATAAATAAATGGGGGCGTGTTCGAAAAAACGCTCGGACACGTCGATTGTTATTTTTAGTTGCGCATTTTTTTCAACAAAAACTTTTTATACAGGGTGTGTCATGTGACCGTGGCTAATACCAACTTTCTTATTTTAAATGCAACACCTGGTATATTATTCAATTTTTGGATTCTTCAGAAAATTCTAGACATATTTCATGTACAATGTCCTATACCTATCTTCAACTGTTTCGGAAATATTACAACTTAGTATTAACACCCTGTATATTAACCTCGTCATTACTCCCTTATTTTAAGAAATATTTAAAAATTACAAAAACGTTCAGCATGCGCTATCGGTTCTCTAAAACATTTGTATTTACAATTATTTTCTATTTTATCAAATAACAAAATGGCGACCGAAGAAAAAAAATTCGAAACAAGATATTTTGAAAATCACTCGATTGATTTTTGAAAATAAAAGATTTATGAAATCCTTAAACTATATTATAACATTTGTCTGAAACATTTTTTTCGATCTGTCCAAAAGAGTTATTATTCAAATTGAATTACAGGATAAATTTTAACAAACTGCAACAATAATTTAAAACAAAGTAGGCTAACCTTAAGTTAGGCCATTAAACAAGTTGAGGCACGTGTTTTCTAGTTTGTACGTTCAAATTTAAATACTTTTTGATCTTGTTCTTCAGAAATTTCTGCTTCATCTTGAAAAGTTTCTGTCACGTTTATCATTTGTGTGCGTATTTTGCATAATTTGTGCATAAAAATGCTTAATTATCAAAACAGACAAATGTTATAAGATAGTTCAAGGATTTTATCAATGTTTTATTTTCAAAAATCGATCGATTTGTTTTCAAAATAGTTGCTTAGAAATTTTTGATCGGTCGCCATTTTGTTATTTGATAAAATAGAAAATAATTGTAAATACAAATGTTTTAGAGAACCGAAATCGCATGTTGAACGTTTTTGTATTTTTTAAATATTTCTTAAAATAAGGGAGTAATGACGATTTTTCGAAAAACAAAAGAACGCCTATAACTATGAACTTGGGCTCCTATTCAAAAATTTTAACTAAGAAAAGTTGTTGGTTTTAATGAGTTCTAACTGCCATTTTCGGGTGTTACAACTTAGTATTAACACCCTGTATAATACAGCAACCACCCACTACATGGGGTCTCAAACCTATGAGCTCTATATGCTATGGAGTGGCCACTTAACGGTCATCTTACATTTCTTGCAAATGCTTCAATGCAATGTTTAAAAATCACTATAAAAAGATGATAGGGGTTTGGGTTCGTCGCTTGATGTGGCATAGGATCTCCAGCAGCATGTTACATAACATCGTGTTATTTTTGTGGGATTCAATTTTTTGCAAAACTGATTCCGAAATTTGAATTCTAGATTTTTCGTTATTATCCTATAAAATATTTGTCATTAATAATTAAGGAATTATTCAACTGTGATTTAATCAAATCAACATTTCTTGCAAATGCTTCAATGCAATGTTTAAATATCTCTAAAAAAAGGTGATAGGTGTTTGGGTTCGTCGCTCGATGTAGCATAGGATCTCCAGCAGCATGTTACATAATATCGTGTTATTTTTGTGGGATTCATTTTTTTGCAAAACCGATTCCGAAATTTGAAAGCTACATTCTTATTTATTATCCTATCAAATATGTGTCTTAAATAATTGAGCAATTATTTAACTGTGACATTATCAAATCCAAATATTCTTTTCCGACATTGCCAAGTATATTTATTAATTTATTCACGTCCTCCTCATATTTTTTTAATGATTTTTTTCTAAAATATTATTGGTACGTCGTCATACATATCTTAATTTAATTAAAAGCTAATTAACTACATATTATTCTAAGGAAAATTTGCAATTCCTAATTATGAAATAATTTTAGTGTTATTGTATCAATTGCTATACTCTGTTCTATTTTTATTTTTAACTAAGAAGTCTGTGATTTTGTTTTATAAAGTTTTACACTTGAACACCAACAAAAATGAGCTGACACTGAACAAATTATTAAATGTCAGATTTCTTACAACGTTGCCCAATTTATGTCATTTTTAGCTTATTTTTTACTGTTTTTTGTAAAGTTTTTTTTCATATATTAAAATAGTTAAATTATTGCTTCAATCTTAAATTAGATTTATGCTTTAAGTAAACTCGAACTAAAAATCAACTATATTTTATATTATAATTGGTTTTGTAAAATAAAAATAGCAAAAAAATTATATACTCAATGGATACTCTACTTGACAGTGACATAAAATATAACCTCTCTTTTTGAAATATAACCTCTTTTGTTAAGTCTAGTGACTTTTTACATTGGTCAACAATACCTTGACAACCTTGACAAAGCCAACTTAGTTAAAGATAAAAATCAAACAGAGTTTACCAATTCCTAATTATGGAATTATATAATTGTAATTGTATCAATTGCTATCATTCCCTAATTATGGAATTATTTAAATGTTATTGTATCAATTGCTATCAATACCTAATTATGAAATTGTTTGGGGATTTTATGGATAATGCCTTAAACTAAATGATTTTTTTTAATATACTGCTGTTATATTATTTTAATTGTATCAATTCCAAATATTATATAATCAAACACCTAATATTTCTATTAATTTATTCCTGATCACCTAATTTTTTTTATGATTATTTTCTAAAATATTATACATACGTCAAAAATCTTAACGTTATAAAATAAACGTTAAAGTTAATTGAAAACTGTATAATTTTTGTGCCAAATCAATTTTCTTAGGTTTCTTGCTTCATTCTGAAGTGTACTAGAAAACTAAACGTGACAATGAAATATTGGATATAAATATTTTAATCCTACATCTGGTTCAAACATTCATGAGTTTTGTCACCTTGAAAAAGCCAACTTAGTTAAAAATAAAAATGGAACAGAGTTTACCAATTCTTAATTATGGAATTATATAATTGTTATTGCATCAATTGCTATCAATCACTAATAATGAGATTATTTAAATTTTATTGTATCAATTGCTATCAATACCTAATTGCCATAATGCCTTAAACTTAATGAATTTTTTTTAATTGTTATTTTATCAATTCCTAATATTATATAATCAAACACCTAATATTTTTATTAATTTATTCCTGATCACCTAATTTTTTTAATGATTATTTTCTAAAATATTATACATACGTCAAAAATCTTAATGTTATAAAATAAACGTTAAAGTTAATTGAAAACTGTATAATTTTTGTGCCAAATACATTTTCTTAGGTTTCTTGCTTCATACAGAACTGTCCTAAAAATCTAAACGTGACAATGAAATATTGGATATAAATATTTTGATCCAACATCTGGCTCAAACATTCATGAGTTTTGAAAGAAATGATAACCTGCGTTTGCCCACGATTTTTAGATGATATTTTCGAAAATGTTATACGATATTTCAATGGTTTCCAAAGTTTTTTGTATCAGTACCTCGTTTAGGTAAAAATTTTGTTGTTGATGAAATATTTTTAGATGTCTTTATTCATGAAAACAAAAAAGTGGTATACTGAAAATTATGTAATTTAAAAATCTATCTATATAGTATCTCCATTAACTTATTGCTGATCTCGTAATTTTTATGAATTTTGTGCGATTTATATGAAATTCACGAAAACTTTAGGAAAGGGGAAAGTAAATTGAAAATTATAAAGTGCTAGATACATTTTTGCTAATTTATTTGGTAGTAGTTTTTCGTAGAAAATTGCAATAAATTAAAATTTCCTGTAAAAACTGTAAATGAAGATCAATTGTAAAATAATTGAACATATTTTTTAACGAAAATGATCACCAAATATTGGTTGTGCTCTGATAATATATTTTTGTAATACCTCTGTGTTATTGAAATTTATCGGTACTGTCTGCTTGATCGATATGACAGGCGTAAAGGCCTTGGCCGTTATAATAACGGCCGTGGACGTTATTTAAATGACAACGCAAATTTATGAGCAATAAAGTCTTCATATTCTTTCTCATACCTGCTGCTGCTTTTTTGGGGAAGTAAATCGATTGTGGCAGCATTTGCTTCATTTAGTACATCTTCTTGGATACCACAAAACGAAGAACTTTGCACATCTGACATTATTTTTCTAATTTCACTTTGATTTGTTTGTTTGTATTTGAAGCGTTGATGTTGCTATGGTATCAAATTGCGCCTGGATAACTAGTTTATTAATTTTGAAATTTAATATTGATAAATTGACCAGTTTTTGTAATTTAGGTATTACAAAAAGTATCGAACAGCATACGGCCGATATGCAAATAACAGGCTTGGTTGAATATAAACCTCGGCTGCGCTCCGCTCCGCTTTGCTTCGCCTCGGTTTACAAACTTCAACCCGCGCCTGCTATTTGCTACATATCGGCCTAATGGCGTTATATACTATAATTTTACCCAATATTTTCGAAAATATGAAAGCCATTGCAATGGTTCCAAAAAGTTTTCTAAATCTGGACCTTGTTTTGGCAAGACTGACGTTGGTGAAGAAATATTTATCAGATTCTATAATATTCTGAGAAATTATTCATGAAAACCAAAAAGTGGTAAAATTGTTATAATTTTGCACCTTTTGAAATCTAGTTGAAGGGAATTTTCACTTTTGAATAAAACTTGTTTGCTGAAACATATACGAGTACTATCTGAAATTATGAAGTGAGGTGATTATTAAAAAAAAAAACAATTCGTAATTCCAAAATGTTTTATGAAATTAGAATAAAATTGTTCTCAGAGTTTATTTTAGCAGACTTTTTGCAATCTTTTAAAACATTTGATTTATAATTACCTAAACTCAATGTTCAAGAAATGTTTTCATGAATTTTAAAATATTTTTATTTGTTATTTGGTGCAATACATAGGTACAAATAAAAATGCATGTAAAGCCTCCGCATTCACGCCTCTGCCTCTTGCAATCTTTTAAAACATTTGATTTATAAATACCAAATACCTAAACTCAATGTTCAAGAATAGTTTACATGAATTTTAAAATATTTTTATTCGTTATTTGGTGCAATACATAGGTACAATTAAAAATGCATCTTCAGCCTCTGCATTCACGCCTCTGCCTCTTGAAATCTTTTAAAACATTTGATTTATAAATACCTATACTCAAGTTTTAAGAATAGTTTACATGAATTTTAAAACATTTTTATTTGTTATTTGGTGCAATACATAGGTACAATTAAAAATGCATCTTCAGCCTCTGCATTCACGCATCTGCCTCTTGCAATCTTTTAAAACATTTGATTTATAAATACCTATACTCAAGTTTTAAAAATAGTTAACATGAATTTTAAAACATTTTTATTTGTTATTTGGTGCAATACAGGAACAATTAAAAATGCATCTTCAACCTCTGCATTTACGAGGAAATTTAATATGTTACTGTTTTTATCAGTCAATATTATTTAACCTTCTTCCATCCTTCTTCCTTCTTCCTCCTACTTCCATATTTTTGTGATATTGTGTAATAATTTGTTTTAAAATTTTAATCTTTTTTGTAGGCTGAATTTAATTCTCAAGTGACTGAAGATAATATAAAGATAAGGCGAGAAATAGTTTTGCTCTCTCAATTGAAAGACCATATGGTCGAATGACCGAAGTTTCTTTAGCAGGATCTAGAGTAAAGAATACGCAATATTAAATGCAACAGCCTACAAATCACAAATCTCTATACCTTTTCAAGTTCAAATTGAGACCAATCAAGTTCAAATTGAGACCAATCAATTTCAAATTGAGACTAAACAAAATCAAGTTGATACTAAACAATATCAATTTTATTTGTTTACTCTCAACTTGATATTGTTTAGTGTCAACTTGATTTTGTTTAGTCTCTATTTGAAATTGATTGGTATCAATTTGAACATGATTGGTCTCAATTTGAACTTGAAAAAACTACTACCAAATAAATTACTAAAAATGTATATAGAATTTCATAATTTTCAATTTGTTAAGTCAATTTTCGTGAATTTCATAAAAATCGCATGAAATTCGAAATTCGAAAATATTGGGAATAAATGCAATATTAAATTATTATTAATTGTTAATTATTAAATGTTAAGAACAAACGCAGGTTATCATTTCCATATTCAATGGCTATATATTTTTTGATGGAAATTAAATATATTTTCCACGAAAAACTGCTACCAGATAAATTATTAAAAATGTATATAGAATTTCATAATTTTCAATTTATTAAGTCAGTTTTCGCGAATTTCATAAAAAATGCATGATATTCGAATTTCGAAATATTGTAAATAAATGAAATATAAAATTATAATTAATTATTAATTATTAAATGTTAAGAACAAACGCAGGTTATCATTTTCTTACTCAATGGCTATATATTATTTGATGGACATTAAATATATTTTCCACGAAAAACTACTACCAAATAAATTACTAAAAATGTATATAGAATTTCATAATTTTCAATTAATTAAGTGAGTTTTCATGAATTTCATAAAAATCGCATGAAATTCGAAATTCGAAAATATTGTGAATAAATGATATATTAAATTATTATTAATTGTTAATTATTAAATGTTAAGAACAAACGCAGGTTATCATTTCCTTTCTCAATGGCTATATATTATTTGATGGATATTAAATATATTATCCACGAAAAACTACTACCAAATAAATTACTAAAAATGTATATAGAATTTCATAATTTTCAATTTATTAAGCCAATTTTCGCGAATTTCATAAAAATCGCATGAAATTCTAAATTCGAAAATATTGTGAATAAATGATATATTAAATTATTATTAATTGTTAATTATTAAATGTTAAGAACAAACCCAGGTTGTCATTTGCTTACTCAATGACTATATATAATTTGATGGAAATTAAAAATATTATTTTGTCGCGATATGCATTGCAGCTCCATCTGTATGGTGTAAGCATGGGACATGGTACATTGCAATGTATGGGGAACTCCCATACGGGGAATCGTGCAGCGACCTGTTTGAGCTGGCTAGAACAGGAACCTGCAAGTTTGATGCAAGAATTGCAGTGTTCATCACATTGGGTCGATGGCGCCACGATTCTGCGTGGTTGAATTTCTATTACAAATATGCAACAGCAACATCAACTTCTAGTCATAAATATATTTCAATAATGATTATTTTTCAATTATATATTGTTGGTATACAGGAGAAAATGGCCACGACCATTATTCATCATCTTATCAATTTAATTTTTTCTCCAGTACATTTCTCCTGTACATTTAATTTAAAAATGTACTTGGTCAATTATGAATTTATAGAAAAAAGTACGAATTTCGTTGAAAATTAATGTAGTAAATATCTCAAGAAGACATATTATTATAAAATTATTTCCTAATTTAATATTAGATTCGTGTATAGTACACCTGAAACTAATTCTCCTGAAAATTTCACAAAGTTTCAGTATTAAATGAGGGCAAAAATCAAACACTTAACTTTCTAAATTGACAATTATTGGTTAACTGTTACTGAAAGTTCTGAAAATTTATTATTTGCAAATTTGATATTAGATTCGTGTATAGTACTCCTGAAACTAATTATCCTGAATATTTGGCAAAGTGTTAGTATTAAATAAGGGCGAAAATCACACACTTAACTTTCTGAATTGACAAGTACGGGTTAGCTATTACTGAAATTTCTGAAAATTTATTTTTTGCAAATTTGATACTAGATTTGTGTATAGTATACCTGAAACTAAATCTCCTGAAAATTTGATAAAGTTTCAGAACTTTCAGTAATCGTTAACCCATACTTGTCAATTCAGAAAGTTAAGTGTTTGATTTTCGCCCTTATTTAATAATTTAAATAAGGGCGAAAATCAAACACTTAACTTTCTGAATTGACAAGTATGGGTTAACGATTACTGAAAGTTCTGAAAATTTATTATTTGCAAATTTGATTATAGATTCGTGTACAGTACACCTGAATCTAATGCTTCTGAAAATTTTACAAAGTTTCAGTATTAAATAAGGGCGAAAATCAAACACTTAACTTTCTGAAATGACAAGTATGGGTTAGTTATTGCTGAAATTTCTGAATATTTATTATATGCAAATTTGATATTAGATTCGTGTATAGTACACCTGAAACTAATTCTCCTGAAAATTTTACAAAGTTTCAGTATTAAATAAGGGCGAAAATCAAACACTTAACTTTCTGAATTGACAAGTATGGGTTAGCTATTACTGAAATTTCTGAAAATATATTAATTACAAATTTGATATTAGATTCGTGTATAGTACACCTGAAACTAATTATCCTGAAAATTTGACCAAAATTCAGTATTAAATATGATCGAAAATTAAACTCTAAACTTTCTGAATTGACATGTATGGGTTAGCTATTACTGAAATTTATGAAAATTTATTATTTGCAAATTTGATATTAGATTCGTATATAGTACACCTGAAACTAATTCTCCTGAATATGTGACAAAGTTTCAGTAATAAATAAGGGCGAAAATCAAATACTTAACTCTCTGAATTGACAAGTATGGGTTAGCTATTACTGAGATTTCTGAAAAGTTATTAATTGCAAATTTAATATTAAATTAGGGTATAGTACACCTGAAACTAATTCTCCTGAAAATTTGACAAAGTTTCAGTATAAAATAAGGGCGAAAATCAAACACTTCACTTTCTGAATTGACAAGTATGAGTTAGATATTACTGAAATTTCTGCATATTTATTATAAGCAAATTTGATATTAGATACGTGTATAGTACACCTGAAACTAATTCTCCTAAAAATTTGACAAAGTTTCAGTATTAAATAAGGGCGAAAATCAAACACTTAACTATCTGAATTGACAAGTATGGGTTAGCTATTACTGAAATTTCTGAAAATTTATTAATTGCAAATTTGATATTATATTCGTGTATAGTACATCCGAAACTAATTCTCCTGAAAATTTGACAAAGTTTCAGTATTAAATAAGGGCAAAAATCAAACACTTAACTTTCTGAATTGACAAGTATGGGTTAGCTATTACTGAAATTTCTGAAAATTTATTATATTCAAATTTGATATTAGATTCGTGAATAGTACACCTGAAACTAATTCTCCTCAAAAATTGACAAAGTTTCAGTATTAAATAAGGGCGAAAATCAAACACTTAACTTTCTGAATTGACAAGTATGGGTTAGCTATTACTGAAAGTTCTGAAAAGTAATTATTACCAAATTTGATATTAGATTCGTATATAGTACACCTGAAACTAATTCTCCTGAAAATTTGACAAAGTTTCAGTATTAAATAAGGGCGAAAATCAAACACTTAACTTTCTGAATTGACAAGTATGGGTTAGCTATAACGGAAAGTTCTGAAAATTTATTATTTCCAAATTTGATAATAGATTCGTGTATAGTACCCCTGACACTAATTGTCCAGAAAATTTGATAAAGTTTCAGTGTTAAATAAGGGCAAACATAAAACACTTAACTTTCTGAATTTACAAGTATGGGTTAGCTATTACTGAAAGTTTTGAAAATTTATTATTTGTAAATTTGATATTAGATTCGTGTTTAGTACACCTGAAACTAATTCTCCTGCAAATTTGACAAAGTTTCAGTATTAAATAAGGGCGAAAATCAAACACTTAACTTTCTGAACTGACAAGTATGGGTTAGCTATTACTGAAATTTCTGAAAATTTATTATTTGCAAATTTGATATTAGGTTGATTCTCAACCTGGTTGCGGTTTTCAAGTACCTTGTCAAACTTTTGTTGTATCTTTAATATCTTTGCAGCTCTAAGGTGGGACACTGAAAAACCAGCCCTGTATACTTCATCGTGCGTAGAAATAATCTGATAATTTCTGGCACTTATTGCAGATTGATTACCAAAAATAGCGCCAATTACGCAAAACCAACGGGCGCTAATCACCGCCAGGACGCAATTATTTAAAAATATTAATAGGCCGTCCCCGGGGCGCGCGATTAGGAGAACAAATCACTCCGTGGACAGTTCTCATTAAAAATCGACAACCAATCAATCATGCCGGAGAGCGGCGGCGGGTCGTGAAAAAGGGGGGGGGGCGGCTCGCGGGGCCCCTGCGCCCCCAGGGCCCCGGGGGCGGACGCGTAGGCGCGAGATGGGACGTTTAGCTAATTAGTGGAGCGCCGAATTTCACGGCTGCGAGCAGTCCGTGACTTCCATCCTCTGGCGGTGGCTTTCACATTTCACATGCGCACCCCATTTTCACACCGCCGACGCGGCATTAATAAGATGCATGTGATCGGTGTTTTTGTAAACGAAGGAAGCGATTATAACTTTTACCGGAACCCGACACTGGAAAAAAGGGCCGTCAGAGGATCACCGCTTTAAGCACGCCTCATTTGGGCGAGATACCTCCAGATCTTAATGGTTTACGTAAAATAACAATTAACCGATCTATAATAACACCAACCTACAATAAGATTTATACACAAATCAATTTTTTTGAAATAATAGATAACCTTGTTGCGCCCATAGCACGCGCCTCTTTCATCACGTCCTTGTTGCGGCACTGAGATTGAAGCTTACAAATGAAGTCATATCTCCATTTATAAGCTTCATCAATCTTGACAATAACAATATCAATCTTCCAAACAAAAATGTCAATCTTCCAAATAAAAATGTCAATCTTTCATAAAAATTCCAATCGTCCAAATAACAGTGCCAATCTTTGATGAAAATGTATTTCAATTGACATTGTCGGATGTCCATAGGAATTGTCATTCTACAATTCCAATTAACAAATATTGTATATTATATATTATATTATATGAGCCGTTTATTTTGAAAGTGGCTTAAGTCCATTTTCATCTTTTATCAAGTTGGCACTTGTGACATTTATAATTTATGCTGAACTGTAAAAAAAAAAATCGGTATTGAAATATACTTAGTACATTTGAAAATTTTATATCACGTACATTTTCAAAATAATATAAATACTGAAAATCCTAATTTTTAAAGTGACCTAAGTCCACTTTTTATTGACGATGTCAAAAAGTGCGGCCCAAAATGTTGAAAGCAGTGATGAAGGTAATTTGAATTACGTTTTGATATTAAATTGAAATTTAAAAAATAGTATTTAATTTAAAGAAATTATTAAACCCATGGGAAACGATAAAATAACAAAATTTCTTGATTCTGAAAGTGAAGAGGAATTAAACTCATACAACCGATTTAAAAAGTGAAGGAGAATTTTAGAAGTTCATTCTTCCACAGAAGAAGAGGAAGTAATTGAGAATGAGAATTTACAAAACAGCACCTTCAAAGTGGGATTCAGAGAACACAGAAGTGGTACTTATATTCAGAAAATTCGTAAAATTCAACGGAATTCAGGGAAAAGATACGATACACAATCGGGAAAAATTATTCCTGCCAAAGTTTTTCAAAATGAAGATTGCCAATGCCGAAAAGACTGCTTGAAAATTTTAAATGAAACAGAAAGAAAACGTATTTTCGAAATGTTTTGGAACTTAGGAGACTTTAATAAGCAAAATATACGAAGCGACCGGACGCAGTGTTGTAAAAAGAAGACGTCGGAGAAACGGAAAAGGTTCATGTAGAAATGAGAGTTTTACGAATTGATTAAATTCTAAAACAGGCAAAGTTGCTGTTTGTAAAAAAAAATCTTTTTAGATACCTTTCAAATAAGCGAAGGACGATTGAAACGTGTATTAAAATCTAAAAACGTTGGCAACGATTTACGTGGGCGTTTGCCTGGATCGTCGAGAAAAATATGTGATGAAGCAAATATGATTGTTCAAAACCATATTAACAGTTTCCCGAAATTTGAATCCCATTATACTAGGGACCATAATCCCGACAGAAAATATCATCATCCTGAACTGACTATAAAAAAAAAGTTTAATTTTTATGAGCTTCACTGTGAAGAAAATAATTTAAAAGCAGTTAATGAATGGACTTATAGAAAAATATTCAAAAAGGATTTTAATCTACATTTCCACCAACCACGCAAAGACACATGTCAAAGATGTGATCTATTAAACATTAAAGTCAAAGCATCAGAAAACCATGAAGAACAGAAAAAACTTATGGAAGAACATGATATTCATTTGAAGCTAGCAGAATCGGCTAGAAATGCATTAAAACAAGATGAAGAGCGAGTATCAACTAATCCATCTCATTATTTTGGCTTTTCATTCGATTTGCAGAAAGCATTACCATTCCCAAAGTTAACTACTTCAGTAACTTATTATAAATGCAACATGTATATTTTAAATTTAGGCATACACAATTTCCACAACGATAATGTATACATGTACGTTTGGGATGAAACAAAAGCTTCTAGAGGTTCCCAAGAAATGGCTTCATGCCTCTTGAGACACCTAAAAACCCTGAAAGGTGAAAAACACATCATTGCATATAATGACATGTGTGGAGGACAAAACAGAAACATCAAAATATCTTTAATGTGGTTAAAATTCTATCGATGGGAAATAATGTGGAAATCGTAGGCCACACATTTTTAATATCAGGGCATTCATTTTTACCTAATGACAGAGATTTTGGCGTTATAGAAATGTCGTTATAAAGAAATCAGTTATTGTACGTGCCACAAGATTATTATAATATAATTAAAAAATGTAGAAAAGGTAATACTTTCATACTAAATGAAATGAAACAAGAGGATTTTATATCAACAAGACTCTTGGAAGATGCAGTTTACAAAAGATCCAAAAATACCAACGGAGAAAAAATAAACTGGCTTCAAATATGCTGGATGCGATTTTTAAGAAATGAACCATATAAAATTTTATACAAAACAACCATGGATGAGAACGCAGAATTTAAAATTCTTGATTTATTGCCACGTCGGGGTAAACCTAAAAAAATTGGGAATATTGTATTGCCATCGCTATATAAAAGTATAAGAAGCATCACATCACTAAAATACCGACACATGATGGACTTATTGCGGTATATACCTCCGGAACACCATAACTACTTCAAATCACTCCCGCATACTGAAAATGTTAACGAATAACTTGTTACTAAATTTATTTGTATTATCTAATAATATAATTTAAATGTTTTTTTTTCTATTTTTTAAGCTATATGTAACGGACTTAAGCTCTTTCACTTTTTGTAACAAAACAAATTTTTATTTTGAAAGTGACCTAAGTCCTTTTAAGGTAAGCAAGGTCATATTATACACTTAATAATAGCGACTTTTTAATAGGATGTATAAAATTAAATCCCTTAAACGCGATTTAACATTGCAAGTCAACCATATATCTTACGTATATTTTTAATTTGGTAAAAACGCAAAACCTTAAGTATTTCAAATTAAAGATAAATGGACATAAGTCACTTTCAAAATGAACGGCTCATATATGAGTAAATATTTGTTTGTCTTTCCTTAAGTGAAATAAATCAAAAACTCTTAAGAGCTTTTGATTTATTTTTGTTTATAATAAAATGTAGGTTTTCTTATTTTTTGCTGCCTTCCTCTCAATCATTTTCTAATTCTACTTAAAATGTTTATATTGCCAGTTTTGCAATTAAGAGAATTATCAAACTCAGGAAAAAAATATGGCTGGGATATCAAAATACGTCAATAATTGATGATCAAAAATTAAATAGAGAATTGTGTATTTTAATAAAATAAAATCAACGTGTCAATGATAATTTTCAAAAAATACATCCATCTACTTAAAATGTTTCTATTGTCACACTCGCAATTATTAAGAGAATTATAAAAATTAATAACAATCAAGAAATCATGAAATGCCTAAGAAAAAGAACGTAGCAAAACAAATGCAATCAAGTTTGTTAAAAGAAAAATTTAGGTTGCCATTTGAAAAAAAGTACTGATGATGTCATTGCCATGAAGTTAGGTGTGAACAAAAAAATGAAAACCGTCTAATTGCGGAAAATAATCGGATTATCAAAAATTGTTACAGATTGGATCCAACTATTAAGAGATATTGACAAAATTGGTGATATTGATAAGTTCAGTCAAATATTTTAAGGATTTAGATATTCGCAATTACAATTTTGATAAATTTGGACAGTTACAATTGACAATTAAAATAATGTCATTTTTCGTTAAAAAGATCTAAAAAAATATCCAATATTAGCAAGCTATGGCAGTTAATGTTGCAAATTTTAACAGTTGTAAATTTCATAGATTTTGACGATTACGGTTTTAAATGTGACGCTTTAAACAATTGAGGTTGCAACTATTATATTTTCTTGCTTATGATTAAATTTGACATATTTGATAGGTTTGTGTTGCAAATTTTGAATGTTCAGTCGAAGAAGTGGAGGATTTCAACATTTTTAATTGAAAATTTGAAATACTTGGACAGTAGCAATTTAAAATTTAGCAGATTTCCTTAATTCTTTGATGCACAGAAAATAGCAGAAATTGACAAAGTTACATTGAAAATTAGGCAGCTGCAGTTGAAATATTTAGAGATTTTCACAACTTGTCTCTCTGACCCAAAGAAATTGACAAAATCGGGTAATTGTTGCTGAACATTTTAACAGTTGGGCTGCTCAAAATTGTTACAGATTGGATCCAACTATTAAGAGATATTGACAAAATTGGTGATATTTATAAGTTCAGTCAAACATTTTAAGGATTTAGATATTCGCAATTACAATTTTGATAAATTTGGACAGTTACAATTGACAATTAAAATAATGTCATACTTTCATTAAAAAAAATAGATATTATCAAAATAAGGCTGTCGCTATTGCAAATGTCACTACAGGAGTTAAAATTTTGACAGATTTACATAATTTCACTCTTAGATCTAAAATATTATCCAGTATTGGCAAACTATGGCAGTTACTGTTGAAAATTTTAACAGATGTAGTTAAAAAAATTCCATCGCATCACAGCCTGTGCCAAAAATTTCATAGATTTTGACGATTACTGTTTTAATTGTGACGATTTAAACAATTCAGGTTGCAACTATTACATTTTATTGCTTTTGATTAACATTTGACATATTTGATTAGTTGCTGTTAAAATTTTGACAGTTGTTACATGTTTAGTCAAGGACGTGGAGGATTTCAAAAATTTTAATTGAAAATTTGAAATATTTGGGCAGAAGCAATTTGAAATTTAGCAGATTTCCTTCATTTGATGCAAAGAAAATAGCAGAAATTGACAAAGTTGCATTGAAAATTTGGGAGCTATCTGTATAAATTTAAACTTGATACTTTAAAATGTTTGTGTCTGTTGAAAGCTAATTATTATAATAAAATCATACTTTTAAATTTATAAAAAATTATGTGTTTTAAAACAAACAAATTGTTTTACTGTTGTATGTTTATTGTTACTATCTCAATACCACATAGTAAAGGTCGAAACCATCCTAATGATTAAAAGAATTACTCTTATAGTCAATTAGTTTTAAAATCATGCTACGTCAATACTTAATACAATTATTTTCTTAATATGTTCATATATCCAGTAATAAATGTAAATATTATTACCTATAGAAGAAAAAAAGATATAATTTTAAGCAATCTATAGAATAGACATTACTGAATAATTTAAAGCAAATTTTATTACTATTAGAGAGAGATAACAATCTTTATTAGTCTATCGGCCTGCGGCCTTTTTGCCTTATTGTAACTATAAATAAAATATTTGAAATTAATTTTTGGGGAACTTATCTCCATATAATTAACAACCTTCCTATGCGTGTAAGTAATTAAAACATATATGAACCATAAGAATTAACGAATATTTTACGTCTTCATATACCCAATAATCACTGATTACTATTATTAATTAAATCTCATGAATTAATTAGTTTACTTGAGTAACTTATCTCCATATAATTACTAACCTTCCATGCAGTGAATAATTAATATTATGTGTAATAAATATATATATATATATATATATATATATATATATATATATATATATATATATATGTATATATGTATATAAATATTGTAGACTGGCATAATTCGTTGATAAACGTGCCTACATTAAACGATGCACTGTGTCATTCTGTGACATTAGAAATTAATAAGCAACGCTGACGTGAAATAATTTGTACAAATGTTGCGTAATGTGATTTGCGTGTTTGTAATAATTTGGGTTTTGAATGGTCGCGAGCAAATAATTTATCCGCTGTTTATGTGTAAACATCAACATAATTATGAAATGTTGTGTCGCAAAAACGCCCTGTGTGCTGGAATTATTACGGTTTCATTCAAATGTGCGCTAATAACATTAAATTATCAGCAACAAAAGAGTATTTGCGCTTTTGTTTAAATGTACGTTAAAATTTGTGAACAAATTTCATTGTACGTGTTTTTATAACATTACAATTATAAAAGATTTCGTGATAAGAAACTACTTTTGTTTTACACAAAATAAAATTGAGGGCTAATGTCAATAGATGCGTTCACCCTAACAGGAAAACACAAAACAAAATGAGAGTGATATTATTATTTATTAAGTTTAAGGTTTTATCCATAAAATACCTGTTATGTATTTAAGGTTGTTATATTTTTATTTGGTAGGTATGTTTATGTAGATATTATTATTTATGTTCTTGTTTCAGTCTAGTTTAGAAGTTTAGAATATGAATTGCATTTAATAATTTATTTATAAATTTATTATTATATTGGGTCTATTTCATCCCAAAGAGACGAGTCAGAAAGTTTTGTTCGTTGAATATATGTTGATTCCTTATAAATGTCCCGTATATATTGTGTATTTTGTATTGTATGTTTTTTTATCGTTTATAATTTATATTAATTTATTTACTCATGTTGATAAAATATAAAATACGTTTACGTTTTATTTTAAAAACATAAATTACGTTTTAAAATTAATAGGTTTTGAATGGCTACGAATTGACACAAAATTAGAGAAAATTACAAAAGAATTTAGAGTTGAACGTTTTATTCTGGATAATAATTAAAGAATTTCATCCCATAGAACCAAATTTGATAATTTTACAAAAGTACTGCAGGTCGAGGAGCATAGAAATACTCTTATTGTTATTATTATTTGGGAAATATATTCTAGAGATCAGTGTGAACAATTTTCATTCTATGAAATAAAAATTGAAGATTACGAAACAAAATATTTTTGTCTTCAAGAATAGCGTAAAATTTATTTTGTTTCATAAATCAATATTTTATATTTTTTTTAAATCTCCAGTTATATATCATTATCATATCTGAATACTTTCAATACCGGCATACTTGAATGTGAGCTGTTTTGTTTTTTATTAATTTTTAGTATTGTTACTACTTCTTTTTCACTAAGTTTGAAATTTGAAGATAATGCAAAAAAAATGTAAAATTATTTTATTGGAAACAATATGTTAAATAAATCAATTTTTCATTTCTAAAATTCATAAAATATGTTGGGAATGTTGAAATCTCATAGGGTAAAAGAGGAAGGAAAGTGAAAGAAAAGAAGAAGTTAAATTAAATTTCGTAAGTTGAGAGAAAATTAATTTTCATGAAATATTTCGAGATTACTATTTTTTTCTTCCAAAATTCGCGTGGATTGATTGAAATGGTCTATCCTGTATATCAGGCCAGGAAAATTGAAAAAAAATTCAATTCGTGATATTAGAATGAATGTATCGAAATGTTCATATTCTTGTATTATATTCAAAGTATGAAAAGTAACGACTCTTTGGGAAATGTAAAGTCATAAAGTCATAAAGTCATAATGTCGTAAAGTCATAAATTCTGATTTTTAAGCAAAAAATTGTAACGTCCTCAATTCTAATTTCGACATACCTGCAGAGTAATTTGCATGGATTGATTAAACTGGCCTACCCTGTATTATATACCTAACCTAACCTAACCTAACCTAGGTATATATTTTATAATAGTGAATTGCAGTGTAAAATAATGTTTTCTGATATGTGGGGTTAGAACCATTAGATAGAGCGGAAAAAAGCAGGTTCGGGAACACACTGAACCTCAAATTCTCAAAAATTCTGATACAGGAAGTACGCATCAACTTTTGTTTTTTTTTAATAGAACACCCGATATATTATTATATTTTTGGCTCCCCCGTTTAATTTGAAATATATTTTGCATAGATGTGTGTATACCTATTTTTTTTTACTTTCTGACATAAAAAATAAATTCCAAGATTTTTACCTCGAATACACATTATGAAAAATGGATTTAATTTCTCTGAGAAATAAGATAAAGACTGAAAATTTATAATTTATTTTATAATAAGTGTATCGATATAGAAGCACCATTTAGTATTTTTAACGCTATTTATGGGCCAAGATTATATTTTTCCGTGTTGAATATAAGGGTGTAAATATAGAAAAAATAGAGAGCTCTAAAAATTCAAATATGATATATTTTTGGCTAGTATTTATTAAAGTTAATAATAATTTAATTGAGACTTTAAATTTGCTCTTTGATAGCATGTGTTAGAGTATTTAATAAAAAAACTTTCTGCATTAATTATATTTTATACTAGAGAGCCGTGAAAAGTTTGGATCATCAAAACCAAATCTGAAGAAACTGAAAATAGTTGCAATCATTTCGTTTTGCACTGAAGAGCAATGAACAAGTTTGTTTCATCAAAACAAAATTTGCAGGTACTGTAGGTACAGAAAGAAATAAATAACTTACTTGTCGTGCAATTTCATGAAAGTTTTCAGGATTAAGATAATTAAATTTTACAAAAATTTACAAAATTTAATCCATCAGATTAAACACTATCTCAGAATGTTTTTACGATTGATTAACGACCAAATTTGAGAATATTAGAAACAGTTTGTACTTTTTAGTTTTCGCATGTAGAGCGAGGAGAGCATAGAGGGCAGTAAGTTCTTCTAAAGCAAAATTAGAAATTTGGTTTTCAGATTTTTTTACGATTAATTTACGACCAAATTTGGAAATATTAGAAACAGTTTGTACTGTTTAATTTTTACGTGGAGAGCAATGGTAGTAAGTTTTATCTTCTAAAACAAAATTTGAAATTTGGTGCTCGACTTTTTTGTACGATTAATTTAAGACGAAATTTAGGAATGTTACAAACAGTTTGTACTTTTTGATTTTAACATGGAGGGCAAGGGCAGTAAGTTCTTCTAAAACAAAATTGAAATTTGGTTTTCAGAATTTTTTGTCGATAAATTTACCTACTACCAAATTTGGGAATATCAGAAACAGTTTGTACTCATTGATTTTCACATGGAGGGCAATGGGAGTAAGTTCTTCTAAAAAAAAATTGAAATTAGGTTTTAAGAATTTTGTACGATTAATTAACTACCAAATTTGGGAATACTAGAGACAGTTTGTACTGTTTAATTTTTACGTGGAGAGCAATGACAGTAAGTTTTATCTTCTAAAACAAAATTTGAAATTTGGTGCTCGGTTTTTATGTACGATTAATTTACGACGAAATTTGGGAATATTAGAAACAGTTTGTACTCATTGATTTTCACATGGAGAGCAATGGCAGTAAGTTCTTCTAAAACAAAATTTGAAATTTGGTTTTCAGAATGTTTTTACAATTAATTTACGACCAAATTTGGGAATATTAGAAACAGTTTGTAGTGTTTCATTTTTACGTGGAGAGCAATGGCAGTAAGTTTTATCTTCTAAAACAAAATTTGAAATTTGGTGCTCGATTTTTTTGTACGATTAATTTAAGACGAAATTTAGGAATATTAGAAACAGTTTGTACTTTTTGATTTTAACATGGAGGGCAAGGGCAGTAAGTTCTTCTAAAACAAAATTGAAATTTGGTTTTCAGAATTTTTTGTCGATAAATTTACCTACTACCAAATTTGGGAATATCAGAAACAGTTTGTACTCATTGATTTTCACATGGAGGGCAATGGGAGTAAGTTCTACTAAAAAAAAATTTGAAATTAGGTTTTAAGAATTTTGTACGATTAATTAACTACCAAATTTGGGAATACTAGAGACAGTTTGTACTGTTTAATTTTTACGTGGAGAGCAATGGCAGTAAGTTTTATCTTCTAAAACAAAATTTGAAA
Organism: Othius punctulatus; assembly: GCA_951805005.1. Classification (NCBI taxonomy): domain Eukaryota; kingdom Metazoa; phylum Arthropoda; class Insecta; order Coleoptera; family Staphylinidae; genus Othius; species Othius punctulatus. Next base: position 19,345,193 of record OX638141.1, read on the forward strand.
TTTTGTGCTCGGTTTTTTTGTACGATTAATTCACGACGAAATTTGGGAGTATTAGAAACAGTTTGTACTCTTTAATTTTCACATGGAGGGCAAAGACAGTAAGTTCTTCTAAAACAAAATTTGAAATTTGGTTTTCAGATTTTTTTACGATTAATTTACGACAAAATTTGGGAATATTAGAAACATTTTGTACTGTTTCATTTTAACGTAGAGAGCAATGGCAGTAATGGCAGTAAGTATTATCTTCTAAAACAAAATCTGAAATTTGGTTTTAGGTTTTTTTTAAGATTAATTTACCACGGAATTTGGGAATATTAGAAACAGTTTGTACTCTTTGATTTTCACATAGAGGGCAATGGCAGTAAGTTCTTCTAAAACAAAATTTGAAATTTGGTTTTCAGAATTTTTTTACAATTAATTTACGGCAAAATTTGGGAATATCAGAAACAGTTTGTATTCTTTGATTTTCACATGGAGGGCAAGGGCAGTAAGTTCTTCTAAAATAAAATTTGAAATTTGGTTTTCAGAATTATCTCACGATTAATTTACGACCAAATTTGGGAATATTAGAATCAGCGTGTGCTCTTTGTTTTTTCATGGAGAGCAAGGGCACTAAGTTCTTCTAAAACAAAATTTGAAATTTTATTTTCAAATTTTTTTTACGATTAATTTACGACCAAATTTGGTAATATTAAAAACAGTTTGTAGTGTTTAATTTTTACGTGGAGAGCAATGGCAGTAAGTTTTATCTTCTAAAACAAAATTTGAAATTTGGTTTTCGGATTTTTTAAAAGATTAATTGACTACCTAATGTGAGAATATTAGAAACAGTTTGAACTGTTTCGTTTTTACGTGGAGAGCAATGGCAGTAAGTTTTACCTTCTAAAACAAAATTTTAAATTTGGTTTTCGATTTTTTTTAAAGATTAATTTACGACCAAATTTGGGAATATTAGATTGTACAGTAAGTTGTTCTAAAACAAAATTTGAAGTTTGGTTTTCAGAATTTTTTACAATTAATTTACGACCAAATTTAGGAATATCAGAAACAGTTTGTACTCTTTGATTTTCACATGGAGGGCAATGGCAGTAAGTTCTTTTAAAACAATATTTGAAATTTGGTTTTCAGATCTTTTTACGATTAATTGTACTTTATAATAAATATTAATTTTTATAATTAATTATTAATTTTCGACCAAATTTGGGAATATTATTAGAAACAGTTTGTATTCTTACTACTGCATTAAGAAGTATCTTATACAAAATGCGTTTTACAGTTTTGATAAGTATTTTAAGAGTAACGTCTGTGATATGATTACTAAGTAAACTTGTCAGAGCATTTTCTTATATACATGCACCTACTTTTGTTTTATTTTATACTATTTTATTATGTTTACTGTTGTGATATTTCTGTGTCGATATTATATCCTACTGTGTTTTATACATACCTACATTGTACATTTCAATTTTTACTTATTTTTTACTATTGTACTTTTCAACTGTAATTGTATTTTTTTTTCTTGACTTGTGTAAAATTAGTTTGTTTCTTAACACCAATAAATGCTATCATTATCACTTACTATCACTTTGATTTTCGCACAGAGAGCAAGAGCAGTAAGATCTTCTAAAACAAAATTTAAAATTTTGTTTTCAGAATTTTTTTACAATTAATTTATGACCAAATTTGGGAATATTTGAGACAGTTTGTACCGTTTCATTTTTACGTGGAGAGTCAGTTTTATTTTCTAAAACAAAATTTAAAATTTGGATATCGGATTTTATTACCATTAATTTTCGCCCAAATTTGGGAATATTAGAAACAGTTTCTACTCTTTGATTTTCGCACAGAGAGCAAGGGCATTAAGCTCTTATAAAACAAAATTTTAAATTTAGTTTTCAGAATTTTTTTACGATTAATTTATGACCAAATTTGGGAATATTTGAGACAGTTTGTACCGTTTCATTTTTACGTGGAGAGTCAGTTTTATTTTCTAAGACAAAATTTAAAATTTGGATATCGGATTTTATTACCATTAATTTTCGCCCAAATTTGGGAATATTAGAAACAGTTTCTACTCTTTGATTTTCGCACAGAGAGCAAGGGCATTAAGCTCTTATAAAACAAAATTTAAAATTTTGTTTTCAGATTTTTTTTACGATTAATATTCAACCAAATTTGGGAATATTTGAGACCGTTTGTATTGTTTAATTTTTACGTGGAGACAATGGCAGTAAGTTTTATCTTCTAAAATAACATTTGAAATTTGATGCTCAGTTTTCTTGTACGATAAATTTTCGACAAAATTTAGGGATATTAGAAACAGTATGCAGTATTTGTTTTACACATGGAGAGCAAAGGCAGTCAGCTTTATCTTCTAAAACTAAATTTGAAATTTAAAAATATTACCAAAAAACCGAAATGTTATCCTAATACATGATTATAAGTTATAACTATGTACAATGTAGATATGATATGACTATGAGTAGGTACATTTTTTTAAATTCAAAAGAACGTTTTTTTTTAAATTATACAACTTTTACGAGATGCTAAAAGAAAAAAAACTTCGGGGTTGCATAAAATAAAATTGATTGATGTTAACTTTTAATTTCTAAAAGTATATTCCGGTTGAACCGGAAGTGATAGAATCATGTACAGTCTTGCTCACATAAATCTAGTACAAGAAATTAGGTTACAATAGCAATTTCATATAGCAATGTCAATTTGTTTGTACTAGATTTATGTGAGCATGACTGTACGTATTGTCCTTTTTACGAGATCATGTTGAACCATTTTAATGTGAATTTAGAACAAATTCATTCCATCAGGAACTCTTTCAACCAACAACTTTTGTGGGACACCCTGTCAGGTATTCAATTTACATTTACAACTTTTTTTCTTCACTTCTTCATATCATTCTCAGTGACAGTTTCAATTCCTCGTGGTTCGGATATAGTTTGGGCCTTATCGTGCACCAGGCTATGTTAAAAATGTTAATTAGTTGTACAGATATAGATCCGCATCATTTATTATTGCTGGTTAAAAGGGCAGTCCCGTAAAAGAATCGCTTACAAATAGGTTCGTCGAGATGAAAATGTTTAGAATGCTCGGGAATATAATTAGCTTCCGTCCTGTGTGGCTTAAATCGTTGTCAACGTCGGAAATTAATGGCATCGTACCCGCACACAAATTATCCACCATGGATAATTAAAATTGGAACGGGAAACGGTAATCTATTGCCGCGAAAAATTCGCATCTGCACGGTTTAATTAGCTATAGAGGGCATTTTGTTGAAATGTCGCAGAAAGCCAAGACGAAGCCAATTAAACAGTATATTTATTTTAATTAATGTGAATCTGGGTTAACGTCTAAATGTATTTTTATATATTATAAACGTGGTTTATTTTGTGCGTAAATATTATATTTCAAAGGAGTTAATGGCCATAAATTACCATCGAATTTTATATCCTTTTAATTTTCGTGTAGGTGCAGCAATAAAGGCGGCGTTTCGCACGGAACAGTAAATTAAGCGCGCATTAATTAATGGGCCTTTATAGTTTTGGAATAGATTAAAGCCGCATGGACGTGCACGCGTTATTCAGAGTGGAGTTGCCCTATGATTTATGGCGAGTAAAGTTATCTTTCGGTATATATCCACGTCCAATTACCATCACTTGTTAGAGTCGCACCGGAGTAATTTGGCAATTTGTTAGTCGTTAAAATTCCCAGCTGTCTAAATCTGTCATTTGCCGGTCGGCTGGTTCACAAGTCGGCCGCAAACACATGTCTCTAAATATAAATAAGATATCTTTCCTCGAAAGAAGCGGGCAATTACTCGAAATAGATTAACTCCGCTCAACCTCTTCTCCGTGCGCCTCACCGTTGTCTACTGGGAGCTACTCCTATCACGAGCGATAAGTATAATGCCCGCGACGCAAATAAATTATCTAATATGTTTGGAGTTATGCGATGAGGCGCGTAGTTTATTTCGGCTTTGAGTAATAAAGAATACGGAGGATCGTTTTTCTTCTATGGAAATAAATGTCAAGCGGAAAAGGAGGCGGTGATTAATGGGGGCTAGCCGCGAGTAAATTTATCTCAAATTCGTATATAATTACTCTTATATCTTCGAATTAATATGAACACGTACAAATAAAAAATTTACACATTTATTTAATAAATGTGTAAATATTATTATGTGGAGAATACAAAAAGGCTCGATAAGCAAACAATTTATTTTTAATATTATTACATAATACAGTATCTGGGATAAGGGGTGAAAATAGGAATTAAAAAGTAAAATTAAATATGTGTATTAAATTAAATATAACGCCAAAGTTGCTGGTTCAGCATTTATCAAACCCAAAACTCTTTCTTCCAATTCATCGTTGCTTCTTCTGTTCCATTTGCCTGTAAAGTTTTTGATATAATATTTGTTGAAATTGGTGTATCAAATTACCTTTTGAATCATCAGTCGCTACCCTTGCTGTATTTTCAAACAATTTCACAAACTTGCAAAAATTGTAGATACAGACGGAATTGGTCGATTGTTAAATTTAACCGAAAATAAGTCACGAACTCTGCGTAAACTAACGCCACTGTAAAATGTTTTGATAATGAATACCCTCTCTTCATCGAAATAACCCAGATTATTGTTCATAGTAATTGAATGGCTATGTGCAGAAAAGAAAGTACTGACATTTTAATCACAATTGAAATATACATGATTTTTTATAGTTTTGACCAGTAGTTATACTAGGTCAGTCCTGGATCGCCCCCCGCGAAGATTTCGATTAATTTAATCCGCGTTTTAATCGAACTTTTGATTCGCGGGGAAACGACGGAATCGCGTCTAATCGGCGAAATTTGCAGGTAATGGGATAATCGCAACAATTATCCGCGGTACTTACACCGCAATTACTCTAATTACGTCGGCTATTTGCGCGAATCCGTCGTTTCCCCGCCAATCAAAAATTCGATTAAAACGCGGATTAAATCAATCGAAATCTTCGCGGGGGGCGATCCAGAACTGTCCTAGTATAACTACTTTGACATAGGCGGAACGTTTGGTGCAGAAAGGAAACAGATGAGGTATGAATAAGTTTCTTGCAATCACAAAATTCTTAAGTCTAAGTCTAAGTCTACAAAGTGTAGCTTTACCTAATAGTGATGCCCTTTACATACGATTTTTTTTTAACATAAGAAATTTCAGTATTAAAGAAATAAATGAATATATCTGTTTAAACATCTCAATTAACGATCGATTTTTTTTTTTCGTGTTTTCAGTCAAATCCAATCCAAATATATAATTAGGTTTTTATCAGCGTCAGACGGCGCTTTTTTTGCGTTTCATTTGCAGTTTTTAATTAACATTTGTTTCGCGGAGGCGCAAGGGGACTGTCCGGGCGCGAATCGTTCAGGACAAATTACCGGGGACCGATAAATGAGCTCATTAAAAACTTGAGCATTATGCAAAAGCTTTTTCAACGTCGCGAGTGCCCGTCGGGCATTGTTTTTTTTTGCTGTCGCCATTCGGCGGGAGGCGCAGAGAACATTACTATCCGATTCCAATTAAAAACGCTCTCTCATTAGCGCGCTTCCTGATGATGTGCACACACTTCGCAGTCGATCTCAGCGATATCTGATTCCCGCGCTGATATCAAAAGGTATCTGGCAATAATAAGTAAATATGTTTTTTTGAAACAGCAGGGCTCGTATTGATTACATTTTTTGTTAAGTAAAATTAAATCGTAATACGTTGAAATACTTATACAGGGTGTCCCACGCTCATGGACCATTATATATTAATGGGGCAACCCATCCCTTCATAGGCAACCCGTTGTACAAATATAGCTCCCCAATTCGGCGACTCAAATAAAAGTGAATTTGGAGCTCCTTGTTAAACCTTGTGGTGATTCGCAATTGAACTGTCATAGCCTATCTACTTATAGTTTCGACCAAGACCTGGTCATTTTCAAACTCCAAGTAGTTTTGTAAAGCAGTTTGACTTATAGATTGAATATAACCAGGTCTTGGTGGAAACTATAGTCACTATAGTTTATCGACGTTATAGTTAGTCGACGAAGATGGGAGTGCTCAGAGCTTTTTTTTGAGTTTTTTTATATTTATGAATAAATGTGATATTAACAAAGTTGAAAATGTTTCCACTTCTTTTTTATCGAAACAATAGACGCTCTGAAAGAAACATTCGTATATTTGACAGATGTATTATTGTTTCTTTCAAAGCTTCTATTGTTTCGATAAAACTTCCATTGTTTCAGTTGTTGTTTTTCATGTTAAACCTTATGGGGATTTGTAGTTGAACTGTTCTAGCCTAGCTACTTGTAGTTTCGACCAAGGCCTGGTTATTTTCAAACTACAAGTAGTTTTGTAAAGTAGTTTGACTTGTAGTTTGAATATAACCAGGTCTTGGTCGAAACTATAGTCACTATAGTTTGTCAACGTCATTGTTAGTCGACGAAGATGAGAGTGCTCAAAGTTTTTTTTTTAGTTTTTTTTAAGTTTATGTGTAAATGTGATATTAACAAAGTTGAAAGTGTTTTCACTTGTTCTTTATCGAAACAATAGACGCTCTGAAAGAAACATTCGTATATTAGACAGATGTATTATTCTTTCAAAGCTTCTATTGTTTCGATAAAATTTCCATTGTTTCGGTTATTGTTTCTCTATGTTAAACCATATGGGGATTTGTAGTAGAACTGTACTAGCCTATCTACTTGTAGTTTCGACCAAGGCCTGGTTATTTTCAAACTTGAAGTAGTTTTGTAAAGCAGTTTGACTTACAGTTTGAATATAACCAGGTCTTGGTCGAAACTATAGTTACTATAGTTTGTTTCGATGATATTGTTAGTCGATGAAGATAGGAGTGCTCAGAGTTAATTTTTTAGTTTTTTTTAAGTTTATGAATAAATGTGATATTAACAAAGTTGAAAGTGTTTTCACTTGTTTTTTATCGAAACAATAGACGCTCTAAGGGAAACATTCGTATATTTGACAGATGTATTATTGTATCTTTCAAAGCTTCTATTGTTTCGATAAAACTTCGATTGTTTCGGTTGTTGTTTCTCCATGTTAAACCTTATGGGGATTTGTAGTTGAAGTCTTATAGCCTATCTACTTGTAGTTTCGACCAAGATCTGGTCTTTTTCACACTCCAAGTAGTTTTGTAAAGAAGTTTGACTTGTAGTTTGAATATAACCAGGTCTTGGTCGAAACTATAGTCACTATTGTTTGTCGACGTTATAGTTAGTCGACGAAGATGGGAGTGCTCAGAGTTTTTTTATTTAGTTGTTTTAAATATATGAATAAATGTGATGTCAACAAATTTGAAAATGTTGCCACTCGTTTATCGAAACAATAAACGCTCTAAAAGAAACATTCGTATATTTGACAGATGTATTATTGTTTCTTTCAAACGTTCTATGTTTCGATAAAACATCGATTGTTATTTCTCACAGATATGCTGAAATATCTGTCAAAACTTCTACTTTTTCTGTCAAACTTCCTATTATTTTTTGTAAAAGTCTGTCAAAAACATACTATTTTACTAAACTCACATAACTGTAATTATCGTTTATACACTTCTACTTTGTTCATATACAGGGTTGTTCAAATTCGATTATCACTATGGGGATTGCGGAAACGGCAAGAGATACGAAGTTGATTTGGGGCAATGTTGGGCAATCATATGGGAAACAATAATCAATAACGAAAATTCAAAAAAATTTAATGACAACCGAGAAAATTGAAAAAAGATATGAGAATTTTTAGTTGTTTTTTCGTGTCGTAATTTGAAAAGATATTAAAAAATAAACACACTTTCATTGCCACTATTTCTCATCTACAACAAGAAAATTTTAGATTTTCGATTCGACAAGTTCAATTTTTTAAATATAGACCTACATTTTTTTGAGTCTTTTTTTTGAATCTATTGTTTCTGTCAATCTTCCTATTTTTTTTTATAAAAGTCTGTCAAAAACATATTATTTTACTAAACTCGCATAATTGTAATTATCATTTATACACTGTTCATATACGGGGTTATTAAAATTCGATTATCATTATGGGGATATCGGAAACGGTAAAAGATACAAAGTCAAATTGAGGCAAAGTTTGGTAATCATAAGGGGAACAATAATGAATCATGAAAATTCAAAAAAAATTAACATTGAAACTATTTCTCATCTACAACAAGGAAATTTTAAATTTTCGATCAGATGTTTCGTATTAGTACAACCATCAACAAGTTCAAATTTTTAAATATGAACCTGCATTTTTTATTTTATTTTTGAGTTGAACTCGTTAATAATTTTATAATGATGAACACTTAAGGTTATAAAAGGTTAACAGGTTATTAAATATTTGCTACATTTTTTATACCAACGCTCACATTTTTCGTTTAAAAAAAATCTGGAAATGCAAATACTCAAATATTTGACCATAGTTTTCGATGCATAATCAAGCTCGAGCTCTGAATACTATCGAATGGATAGTTTTATCCACAAAGTAAATATAATTTTAAAAAATTGATGGTTTACATTATTATGGAAAATTATGCACATTTTCAGATCATTTTTCGAATGTCCCCCCCGAATCTTTAGAATTTTCGAAAATTTAATCTGATGTCAGAGGAGTAATATGTAGACATTTTGTTATTTTTTATACACATGGTGTCCAATTTTTGCAATTCAATTATTTATATTTTAAATTTTTTGATCAGACGTTTCGTGTGAAAGCAACCATCAACAAGTTTCATTTTTTAAATATGGACATGTTTTGTTTTATTTTTGACTTGTAGTCGTTAATACTTTTATAATGATGAGCGAAATTTGAGGTTATAATATTTTTTTTTAATATTCTTTATACCAACGTTCTAATTTTTGGTTTAAAAAAAAGTCTTGCAAAGCATATTCTCAAATATTTGACCATAGTTTTCGACGCATAATCAAGCTCGAGCTCTGAGTACTATCGAATGGATGATTTTATACACAATGTAAAAATAATTTTAAAAAAATGATGGTTTATATTATTAAAGAAAAGTAACTTGCACATTGTTCAGATACTTTTTCGAGTGTCCCACATCTTTAGATATTTCGAAAATTTAATCTGAAGTCAGAGTTGTAATATGTAGACGTTTTGTTATTTTTTATACACAAGGTGTCCAATTTTTGCAATTAAATTGCTTATATTTTAAATTTTCATTCAAACGTTTCGTGTGAGTGCAACCATCAACAAGTTCAAATTATTAAATACGGACTTGAATTTTTTATTTTATTTTTGAGTTCTACTCGTTAATACTTTTATAATGATGAGCAAAACTTGAGGTTTTAATAACTTTTTTATATTTTTTATACCAACGCTCTAATTTTTCGATTATAAAAAGTCTGGCAAAGCAAATACTAATATATTTGACCATAATTTTCGATGCATATTCAAGCTCGAGCTCTGAGTACTGTCGAATGGAAGCTTTTAGGCACAATGTAAAAAAAATTAAAAAAATTGAAGGTTTATATCATTTAAAAAAAAGTCATTTGCACGTTGTTCATATACTTTTTTGACTGTCCCCCATCTTTAGATTTTCCGAAAATTTAATCTGAAGTCAGAGGAGTAATATGTAGATGTTTTGTTACTTTTTATACACAAGGTGTCCAATTTTTGCAATTCAATTATTTATAATGGGAAAATTTGCAAATTTAAGGAATCATAAATCGTTGGAAAATGTGTCCAATATGTAGATGTTCTGTTATTTTTTCATACACAAGGTGTCCAATTTTTACAATTCAATTATTTAAAATGGGAAAATTTGCAATTTTAAGGAATCATAAATCGTTGGAAGATGTGTCCAATATTTGCAGTTCAATTGTTTATAGTGGGAAATTTTGCAGTTTGAAGGAAATTTTTGTTTTCATATTGTTAGTATCGTCGTTATTTTTTACTGAATTTCGAGTGATTATTTATTAGTTCTAGTAGATTTTTTGTTTGTTTTTCAAACGTTTGTTATTTTAAATGCCCTTTTCTCCCTCTTTTTCTGCTGTTTAGCGTCCACGTTTCGCATCCATATATTAGTGTTTGTATTAGTATTACTTTGTATATTGTTAGTTTTGTTTTTTTCGATATCTTCTTGTTATTTAGTATTATCCTTTGGATCGTCTAGAAAGTTCTTGTTGCTGCTTGCAGTCTATTGTTTATTTCCACTTCGAGATCTGTGCTGTCTATTATTTGCCCTAGGTATTTAATTTGTTCGGTCTGTTCTATTTTGGTGTTGCTTATTGTTATTTCTTCTGTTTCTTTTCCTCCCCCTATTTTCATTATTTTGTTTTTTCTGTGTTGATTTTCAGTCCCGCGTTTGCAAGTTCTTCGCTCCATATCTTAATGTTTGCTTCTAGGTCCTTAATGTTTTTCGCTATTAGTGCTACATGGTCTACAAATTTCCAGTGATTTCCATTGCTTTAAGGTTTCTGTATCCTATGTGTGTATGTGTTTTTTTTTTCTCTTTGCGCCTCCTTATCCTTATCCTCCTTATCTTAGACCGTTGATCGTTGTCAAATTCTTGGACTTCATGTTACCTGTTCTCATACAGTTCTCTTTTTTGGTATACAGGGTGAGTCGGGAAGAACGGACCAAACTCCAGGTGGATATTGCACACGTGAAAATAATTTCAAAAAATCAAATGTTATCCGATTTTCATTTGTTTTCAAGTTGTAGTTTCAAATCTTGAATATGTAAATATGGTGTTTGTCGATGGTTTTTGCAATGGGAGTGCTACAGCTGCTATTGAAGGATATCGTCAAAGGTTTCCATATCAGAAAACTCTGGATAATACATATTTATCCGACTTTTCAACAAACTGTTCGAAACTATAATTCGAAAACAAATGAAAATCTGATAACAACATTTGAGTTTTTTAAATTAATTTCACATGTACAGTATACCCGTGGAGTTTTGTCCGTTCCTCCCGACTCACCCTGTATATACTTTTTATTGCCCTAATCAGTTTTTGTCCTCCTGGTTGTTCTTGTAGTGCCTGCCATACGTATTCTCTGTTTATTTTGTCAGGGCTTTTTCTAGATCTACGTATGCTGTGTATATTTGTTTCTGGTGCTTTCTTAGTTCGTTTTTTAAGTTCCTGATTGTGAATAGGTGATCTATTGTGCAATGTTCTTTTCTGAATCCGCTTTGTGATGGTTCCAGTTTATCTTCTAGTTTTTGTCTTATTCTTTTTCCAGTATGTCCTCGTATATCTTTTCTGTTGCACATAACAGGGAAATTCCTCTGTAGTCCTCTGAAGATACATTCCCATGTATCTCCTTTCTTCCATATCGGTATTATCGCTGCTGTTTGCCAGTCTTTGGGTATTTTTGCTGTTTTCCAAACTTCGTTTAATAGTCTTGTTAGTTGCTCAGTTCCCTCATTTCCCATGTATTTTAGTTGTTCGTTGTCTATTCCTGGTGCTTTCCTCAGCTTCAGTTTTCTTACTGCTTCGTTAACTTCTTCCGGTGTTATTTTTTCTTCTGTTATTTCTTCTTATGGAAAGTTCATTGTCAACAACTGGCAAAAAAACTATCTGGCAGTATATTTGCCCTGAGGAGTCGCTAGAGGTGGCTCGACTCTGGTTCTAAAAAATGCATATTATGCCCTGTGCCACAGTCACATAAGTTATGGTATCCTAGTATGGGGTCATGCTAGTTCCACAAACCAAATATTCAAAGCACAAAGGAAAGCAATTAGAACTATATCTGGTCTTGGATACAGGGAATACTGCAGTGCTAGCTTTGTCCAGCACAGAATGTGATAGTACCGTCGCTTTATATCTTTAAATGCCTTCTGTATATAAAATGCTCCATTTGGAACACATCCCACTTTCGCTGACTATTATAATTACAACACGAGATATGGATATAACCTGTGGACGCCTCAAGTAAGGCTAAGCAGATGTCAAAACAACTCTTTTTACCATGGTCTTCGAATGTTCAAAAAGCTTCCTCAATCCATTAGAACACTGGAATCTTGTAAATTTAAAACAGCCGTGAAATGAATTTTAACAGGTAAAGCATATTACAGTACCGATAAATATTACAATGATTCTCCTTGGATTTAGTCGCGGATAGACCTACATACGTTGTCTTAATATTTTAGAATGTAGTGTAATGTAATTTTATATGTTTTGTTAATTTTGCCGTTTTGTGAACGGTTCTTTTTTTTTAATATGTATTTTTTATTATATTATGTAATGACAATTGTAAGGCTGCAAAGCCATTAACATGAAATAAATTGCATTGAATTGAATTGAATCTTCTTTTTGGTTTTGTTTTCTTACTTTTTATGCTGATTCGTTTGTTGTTCTTCTGCTTTCTGCGATACTATTTTCTTTGCCCAGCAACTCCTCGAAGTGTTGCTTCCATCTTTCCGCTATTTCTTCATCTCTTGTCAGTATTTTCCCGTATTTGTCCTTTATTAGGTGTATCTTTTTTTTGTTTCTTCTTATCACGTTGTAGAATAGTTTTTGGTTTTCTGTGCGGTTTTTTTCCATTTTCTCACCGAATTGTTCCCATGATTCCTTTTTAGCTCATTTCACTTTGATTTATACCTGTCTTCTTTGTGTTTTTGATGTTGTTTATTCCCGGTGCTTTCCCCAGCTTCAGTTTTCTTACTGCTTCGTTACTTCTTCCGGTGTTATTTTTCCTTCCGTTATTTCTTCTTCTTGTTGGTTCTGTTTTCTAATTTTCTTCTGCTGATTCGTATGTTGTTCTTCGACTCTTTCTTCGATACTATTTTCTGTGCCCAGCAGCTCCTCGAAGTGTCGCTTCCATCTTTCCGCTAGTTCTTCGTCTCCTGTCAGGATTGTCCCGTCCTTTATTTGGTGTATCTTGATAGTTTTTTCTTTTCTGTTTCTTCTTATCACGTTGTAGAATAGTTTTTGGTTTTCCGTGCGGTTTTTTTGCATTTTCTCGCCGAATCGTTCCCATGATTCTTCTTTAGCTTGTTTCACTTTGATTTTGCTTGTCTTCTTTGTGTTTTTGATGTTGTTTATTCCCGGTGCTTTCCCCAGCTTCAGTTTTCTAACTGCTTCGTTTACTTCTTCCGGTGTTATTTTTCCTTGCGTTATTTCTTCTTCTTTTTGGTTTTGTTTTCTTACTTTCTTCTGCTGATTCGTTTGTTGTTCTTCGACTCTTTCTTCGATACTCTTTTCTTTGCCCAGCAGCTCCTCGAAGTGTTGCTTCCATCTTTCCGCTATTTCCTCATCTCCTGTCAGTATTTTCTCGTTGTTGTCCTTAATTTGGTGTATCTTGATAGTTTTTTTCCTTTTCTGTTTCTTCTTATCATGTTGTAGAATAGTTTTATGTTTCCCGTGCGGTTTTTTCCCATTTTCTCACCGAATTGTTCCCATGATTCGTTTTTAGCTTCTTTCACTTTGATTTATACCTGTCTTCTTTGTGTTTTTGATGTTATCTATTCCCGGTGCTTTCCCCAGCTTTTGTTTTCTTACTGCTTTGTTTACTTCTTCCGGTGTTATTTTTCCTTCCGTAATTTCGTCTTCTTTTTGGTTTTGTTTTCTTACTTTCTTATGCTGATTCTTTTGTTGTCGTTAAACTCTTTCTTCAATACTATTTTGTTTGCCCGGCAGCTCCTCGAAGTGTTGCTTCCATCTTTCCGCTATTTCTTCATCGCTTGTCAGTATTTTCCCGTATTTGTCCTGTGTATCTTAATAGTTTTTTTCTTTTTTGTTTCTTCTTATCACGTTTTAGAATAGTTGTTGGTTTTCCGTGCGGTTTTTTTTTTTCATTTTCTCACCGAATTGTTCCCATGATTCATCTTGAGATGGTTTCACTTTGATTTTTACCTTTCTTCTTTGTGTTGTGTATTTTTCCCAATCTGTCGTTGTTTTGCTTTGTAGGTATCTTTGCCATGTTTTCTTTTTCAGTTTTATTTCTTTGTTCAGCTCTTCTGTCCGCTGGTTCGTTTGTTTTTCTTCCTGTTGGTTATTATTGTGCCGCAGGCCTCTCTCTCAGGTGATTATAATAATAATAATTTAGGTATTTTAGGCAGACTCTTTCAAATTTACCCCAATTTCATGTAAAATAGGAATTTGGGAAATTTCGTTCCCACCAGTTCGTTTGTTTTTTCTGCCTGTTGGTTCTTATTGTGCCGCAGGCCTCTCTCTCTCTCTCTCTCTCTCTCTCTTTCTCAGAAAGGTTATAATAATAATAATTTAGGAAAGCGGAAAGACCCCATATGGGGTCGATAGCCCAATAAAGATCGATTATATATATAATAATTTAGGTATTTTAAGCAGACTTTTTCAAATTTAGGCCAATTTCAGGTAAAATAGGAATTTGGCTAATTTCAGTGTTATTTTAAGGAAACTTTACATTTTCAAGATTTAAGTGTCATTTTAGGAACTTTTGAGCAGGACTTTTGGCAGTTTTTTATAGGTTCTAATTTAGCTCTTATTTGGTCAATTTAGCTTTTATAGGGCTTCAATTTAGCTTCCTCTACACCTGTATCGTAAAACAGGATTACAGATGATGGAGATGCTTTTATATAAGAAGTGTTGAATAGTGACATTAGATAGAGAGATATAAAATTCGCGATATTTTCATTTTCTTAAATTACCACACACTTGCGTTTCGTTTAATTTACGTTTAATTAACGAATTTATGTCTTCATGTGAACGGCTGCTTTTTTTTTCGTCGGCATGAAAACCGCACATCTGGCGATTCCGCGTTCGTCTCATGCGAAAACCAATTTGGTTTACGCGATTTGAATGAATTGACGAATCTCCGTTTTACCGCTGCAGCCGGGCGTGGGAGGCCACTGTTACATTTGGACTTCATAAATTTCTTATCGGTGACTCTGCGTTTCCCAGTGTTCGCGGAGACACAGAGGTCCCAATTTCCGGTTATTTTTACGAATCCGAAAATCGAAATATCAGAGCAGATGAGGCGCGCCATGTGGGGGAGGGTGGCAAGGGACGCATTCATTGAGATATTCAATTCGAACGGAATCGGGACCGTAACGGATCCATTAATAGGCACGGAGCCCTGCGTCCTTTCTTCCGGTAATTGGTTTCTTGTATTTGTAAGATTGTAATCTGCCGTATTCTTTTTATCTAATTTCTTTCTTGATAAGTTGTCTTTATATCTCGCGGGCATTCTTCCATGTTAAATGGGTATAAGTGGAGTTGATCCGGGGGCGGCCTCTTGGAGGGGCAGGAATTGGCCCGTGTTATGCTTATTGTTGGGGGGTAATTGGTTTTTTTTCGGGCGTTCATTTGGGCCGATCGATTAATTTTTCCGGGAATAATTCACGGCCGGGCCCAATTTGGGCTTCACGCCGCCGCCCTGTGGGGCGGTGCGCGTCGTAAAAGGAGGGCTCCATTATTCCCGCAACAAATTTAAGAGGTATCTCTATTCAAATATAAATATTTGAGCGGTTCATAACAGTTTGGTGTTTGGTTGGTGGCAGCGTTGGGATAAATTCCCCGGTGTGAGGCGTCGGCGCCGCCGCCGCCATGTTGGTGATGGCCGAATGATGATTGTTTTATAAATATTTAACCGCGAGTTGTACCGCCAGCTCAAATCAGAGTTTATGGGACATCATAATATCAGCATGTTTTATAGATGAACGCTGTTATCTTCGGAATGTGTTCGCGAAGGCAATTTGCCGAATTTCATAGTGTAAATGGCCTTTTTGATGCATGATGTTGTGCTTATATGGTTTGAATAAAAATTGCCTCATATGAGCGTTACATAAACACGGACACAGGCATTATCTTTATCTCCGATACATGTGCCACAGTTTTCGTGCACTCCTTCGGCCCGCCGTGAAATATTGATACAGATAAATAAATGCGTAAGTCTCCTCCGAAATCCCCACCGCCCATTACATGGACCTTCCAAATTGATAACATCTACATTCTGCAGGCACACAATCAACTACGGCTTTCATCCAATCGCCAGAATAACTTCCTGTTTTCGACGCAGTTAAATATTGTCAAGTGAGTGATCCCACAAATATTATACGAGACATTTTTATTGCAAAACAACTATAAAATTTTACAACTTAAATCAATATGGAAAACTAGCTAACTTATTTCATACCGCTGCCACGATAAAACATCGCCTTTAAAATTGCAAATTTCTGTCGGTAGTATTAGAATTTATAACTAGCGAATTATTTTACACCATTCGATGCTATACAGTGCCGTGCTTACTACCTCTTTGAATTGATTTACCTATAAGCTACACAAGCTTAGGGCCCCCACTTTCTTAAGGGCCCCGAAAAAAAATGTCCGAATAACCAATTGTCATATATACTTAAATATACTGCAGCACTATACAGGGTGTCTCCAAATTATGTGGACATGACTTAACCATAGATTACTAGGATCAAAAGAAGACGATTTAACAAAATTTATCTATATACAAATGCGTTTGGTTTAGCCAGTATTCAGCTTCAAAGTTAATTTTAAACATTTTTTTTCTGTAATTGTCCTTGAATTTTCACGAAATCACCCTCATTTTTAAGAATAATTTTTACTATATGTTTCATTTTGCTGAGATTACATTTCTTAGAAAATCCATTGAATTTTCGTGGCATTTTGATGTCGTTCCAGTGCATACTTACAGATTATTTTTTCGTTTTGTTCGGTACAATTTTCATAGATTTTTGTTTGAAATTTTGTTACCATTTTACATTTAAGGCGAACTTATCACTTCCATGATATCTTTTACTGTAGATTTCTCGCGAAATTTCCATAGAATGTTCATGTAATTTCATACATTTTCAATATTCCTTATTTATAGCATTACTTAGAAAATTGTCTTATAATTTTATCATTTTTTTAATTTTTCTATTTCTTCTACAATTGTTATTGAATTTTCATCACGTCTTCAATCACGTCCTTTCTAGGATGAATTTTTATGTATTTTATTTTGAAGAATGATGTATTATTCTGTTCTTTATTCATTAAAGTTTATTTCTGTTTCTTGAACAATTTTCATAGAATTTTATTAGAAAATTTTCTAGCATTTTACAACGAACATTTTAAGGCAAACAAATCATTTTCAACAGTTTTTGACATTACTGAAGATTTCTCGTAAAATTTTCTAACATCTTACAAGGAACATTTTCAGGCAAACAAATCGTTTTCAACAGTTTTTGATATTACTGAAGACTTCTCGCAAAATTTTCTTAGCATTTTCATGATATTTGATTATTTATGATATGATATTTCATGATATTTTAATATTCCTTTTGTATATTTCATTGCATTACTTAAAAAAATTATCATATTTGTCCAGATTGTTCATTGAACATTTATAACATTGTTTAATCTTTTGTTTTTTTCTGTAGGTTATTGTTTTTCAATTTTCATAAAATCACTCTCGTTTTTAAGAACAATTTATACCATATGGTTTATTTTGCGAGATCACAACATTTCTTAGAAAATCCATTGAATTTTTATGGAATGTTGATGTAGTTTCCAGTGTATACATTTTTACTCTTTTTTTGTTTTTTTGAACAGTTTTTATAGAATTTTATTTGAAAATTTTCTGGCATTTTACAACGTAAACTTCCAGTGGACTTGTTATTTTCTTTGATTGTTCATCGTTTTCAACAGATTGTGGCATTACTAATTTTTTTGCATCTGTTTCAACATATTTTGACATTACTGAAGATTTCTCGTGAAATTTCCATACGATTTTCATGAACATTTCATGGAATTTTAATATTTCTTTTGAATTTCTCATAGCATTACTTACTAAATTGTCACATTTATCCTGATTGTTCATTGAACATTTTGTACTCTTTTGATTTTTTCTGCTTATTGTTTTTGAATTTTCATAAAATAACCCTAATTTTTAAGAATAATTTTTACTATATGTTTTATTTTGCAGAGATTACAACATTTCTTAGAAAATCCATTGAATTTTTATGGCATTTTGATGTCGTTTCAAGTGTATAACTTATAGATTTTTTTTTCTGTTTTCTTGGTACAATTTTCATAAATATTTGTTTGAAAATTTGTTACCATTTTACTACATTTAAGGAAATTTATCACTTACATGATATCTTTTACTGTAGATTTCTCGCGAAATTTCCATAGAATGTTCATATACATTTGATGACATTTTCAATATTCTTTTTGTGAATTTCACAGAATTACTATGAAAATTGTCATAAAATTTTTACTTTATTTTTATTTTTCTATTTATTCTACGATTGTTATTGAATTTTCATAAAATCACCTTCTTCATTACGAAGATTTTTTATGTATTTCAGTTTGTACAATAATGTGGTTTTCGGTGTTTTATTGATTAATATGTATTTCTGTTTTTTTGAACAATTATCAATGATTTGTATATGAAAACATTCTAGCATTTTACAAGACAAAATTTCAGGCAAACATAATGTTATGTTTTCTGTTTTTTTTTTAATCGTTTTCAATAGTTTCTGGCATTACCGAAGATTTTTCGTGAATTTTCGATCGGATTTCATAAAATTTTAATATTCCTTTTGTATTTTTCATTGTTCATGCAACTTTTATAGCATTTTTTACTCTTCCAACTTGTATGTGTAATTGTCATTGAGTTTTCATGAAATCACTCTCGTTTTCAAGAATAATTTTGACTATATGTTCTATTTTACTGAGATTACAACATTTCTTAGATAATTCATTGAATTTCCATGGAATTTTAATGTTGTTTACAGTGTATTACTTACAGCATTTTTGTTTGTTTTTTGTACACTTTTCATAGAATTTTGTTTGAAAATTTGTTAACATTTAAATTTGAGACGAATTTATCACTTCCATAAGATATCTTTTACTGTAGACTTCTCGTGAAATGTCCATACAATGTTCATGTATGTTTCATTACATTATCAATATTCCTTTTGTATATTTTACAGAATTACTAAGAAAATTGTCTCTGTAGACTTCTCGTGAAATTTCTATACAATGTTCATGCATGTTTCATAACATTTTCAATATTCCTTTTGTATATTTTACAGAATTACTAAGAAAATTCTCATATAGTTTTCACTATTTTTTTTTAATCTTTCGATTTCTTCTAGAATTTTCATAAAAAAAACTCTCCGTTAAGAAAAATGTATTTTATTTTGCACAATTATGTAGTTTTCGGTGCTTTATTGATTAAAGTTTAGTTCTGTTTTTTTTTTTGGAAAAATTTAGAATTTTGTTAAAAAATTGTTAGAAGGCCAATAAAAAAATTATTCATGGAAAATTCATTGAATTTTGATGAAATTTTCAGTGTTTTATGCACTGGAGTTTATTTCGATAATATCTTGACGTATTTTTTGTTATTCCTATTTTTTTTTTTGAAAGTTACTGAATGGAGATTAAGTCCAGTTAGAAGACGAAGATTAATTAAACATGATGACCAAAGTTCATAAAATTTTAATTCATGAAAGTTGCTCAAACTTTCATTATTTTTCAGAAATATAGGCCAACCAATTGCTATTGATTGGATCATTTGTTATGCAAATAAAAATTGTCTCTAGTTTACTTTTGCCTATTGTAAACTTTTGTGCCCATTTAAATTTATTTAGTCCTTATTTTTAGTCATATTTTTGATATTTTTAGGTCCTAAATTCTGGGCTCTACTTATATGCTAAAGGACTCAATGTGAGATATTGTTTGACTTACATGAAAAAAAATTCAAAAAGGTTTTTGTACAGTTTTTATCAAAATTTATTTGAAAATTATTTGTTACTATGTTACATTTAAGGCGAATTTTTAGTGAATTTAATTCCTGGAATTTCCATCGTCTTCAACAGATTATAGCTATAGGTACTTAAAAAAATGGAATTTCATGGAATTTTCATTGAATTTTGATGTAATTTTCAATGTTTTGTGCATTCAAGTTTCTTTCGATTTCTCGTATAGGTTTTATACAATTTTTCTGAAAATTATCATATGTAACTACTCAAAATGATTGTATAACAAATTTTCATAACATTTCTTATGTAATTTTTTTGTTTTCTTAAAATTATCAGGCAATTTTTAGCTATTTTTCTTTACTACAGCCTCTTTTGATTTCGTCTGTTAGTTTCATGGAATTTTCATTGAATCGATATTATTGTGCATTCTTATGTTTTTTTATTTTGCAATGTTTATACATTACTTAGAAATTATGCATGAAATTCATAATTAAAATTCCAAATTTAATTTATTTAGTCCAATTTTCTTTTCATAGATCCTATTTTTAATATTTTTAGGTAATACATTCTGGGCTTTACTTATATAATAAAGGACGCAAAGTGAGATATTGTTTTACTTACAGAAAAAAAAAGAATCACTGTGAAAAAAAAGTTTTTTTTGTTCAGTTTTTATAGAAATTTGTTTGAAAATTATTTGTTACCAGTTACATTTAAGGCGAATTTTAATGAATTTGATGTTATTTTCTTGGAATTTTCATCGTTTTCTACAGATTATGGCTGTATTTAAAAAAATATTCATGGAATTTTCATTGAATTTTAAATTTTCAGTGTTTTATGCCCTCAAGTTCCTTTCAATTTTTTATATAGTTTTTATAGAATATTCCTGAAAATTATCATAGTATGTAGGTACTTAAAATTATTTTATGACGAATATTCATAAAATTTCCATTTTCTTTAAATTAACACGCAATTTTTAGCGACTTTTTCTAGTGAAGACTCTTTCAATTTCTACTGTTAGTTTCACGAAATTTTCCTGAAAATTATCATAGTATGTACTTAAAATAATTTCATGACGAACATTCATAAAATTTCTGTTTTCTACAAATTGTCAAGAATTTTTAACGATTTTTTTTATGAAGCCTCTTTCGATTTCTACTGTTTATTTAATGGAATTTTCATGATATCACTATAATTGTGCATTCTTATGTTTATTTATTTTGCAATGTTTATACATTACTTAGAAAATATGCATGAAATATTCATGGAGTTTTGAATACATTTTCAGTGATTTATTTTCTTTCGATTTCTTGCATAACTTTCATAATATTCATGGAGTTTTTACGAAATTTTCGGACTTTTTTTTTCAAATTTGACGATTTTTTATTATTTGTTCAGGAATGTATCAATAAAAAATCATGAATGGAAAATTGATTTCGAAATTTAAAATTACGAGATGTTCCTATAGCTACAGGGTGGTACGTCGAACGCACCATAGGAATTTACATGTAAAAATTTAAATAAAAAAAATGTTCGGTGCAGAACTTTCATGTACAGAAAGAATATACAGTGAAATCAAATCATATAAAGAATAGAATTTTCATATTACAACTGTTTTATTTTTTATTTGTATTACGATACAATTTTTGGGCCAGATAATTTTAGCATATTTTGGCTTTTTTTTATGCAAACTAATGTGAATAACCGTATAATAACATCCGCTGTAGAAGACATAACTTAAAAAACTTTTCACTTACTAGCATTCGAGTTAAAATTATCACACCCACCCACACCTACATCTGGAAGTAAAGCTAATTGATTCGGCGTCGCTGCAGACTCATCGGCGATTTCTAAATTAGTCAACTCCGACGCCCGCTGAAGGACAGACGCATGCAGCGCTCCTCCTCTGCACGCCATCCATCTCCTGTGCAGGATGCGAGCGGGGCGAACCAATTTGTTAAGATAAATTAGCTACATATTTCGGGGTGTAAAAACAGATTCTTAACTTAAGAATGCCGTCGCCTCTTTCCCCACGAGAGATTTATATGATGTTTTAATAACACCACTTCTAGTTCGCCATACCCACTAAATTACTCGTGTTTATCTTGCTGACATCTAGGACAGACGTATTTTCGAAAGTAAAGGAAACCAAACAGAAATAAGCAAACACAGTATCATTGATTGATTTACATTTGTATTATTTTTACATTTGGGAATAAGTCCTTTAACTTATGAGTTTAACTAGTCAGTTTAATATGTATTTGTAAATAAAAGTAGCTAATTAAATACGAATTTGCTAAAAGTCCATAAGACACCAAACTGTATTTATTGGGAAATTGATAAAAACAATTTATTTATTTGTTAATATACCTAAAACAACTAATTTATTTCCATATTTATTCTTATCACAATGTTTAGCACTATAACTGATGCCTTTTTATCATAAATTTGTTACTTTATGAACGACAAACAATAAATGCAATAAAAATGAAAACAGACGAAGTAATGACTGATGCCCTTTTAACAAATTCACATGCAATATTATGCATGAAATATTCATGGAGTTTTGAATAAATTTTCAGGGTTTTATTTTCTTTCGATTTCTTGCATAACTTTCATAATTTTCTTGGAGTTTTTACAATTTTTTTTTCAAACATTACGATTTTTTATTATTTTTTCAGGAAAATACCACAAAAATTTCATTAATTACATTAGTAGCTTTGTTGCTACCTTATGAATGAATACGAATGTGCATTTGGAAATTATAACTTCTGACTGGACTGGACTGATGAGACCCAACTAGATTGAAACCGGTCTCCAATTGCCGGCGGAAGTAATTCTCACATGTACATTCCAATTTTATAAGTTTAAATTGTTGAACCTGAGAGGGCACAATTCTTTTCAGTTAATTCATTCAACTCCCATTACACCATTCTGTGGTAAAAGGGAAAATAATTATATATATATATAATTATTGAGTCTATCAACCTTTCGCTTTTTCCGCCTTCTAATTATCATTACTTTCACGCAATTGACTACGAGCATCGAATATGGCTAGAACTTTATCGCAAACATATTTCCTGCAGCGCAAAGTAAATAAATTAACTCGAAATTTGTTTGAGTCAAACATAATTAATATTTCCGCCTCAGTTAATTAGGCATTTAGTTTCAATGTACCTTGAGTTAACGTGCTTGACTGCGGCAAATGAGATTTGTTATAAAATATGGAAGTCTAAAAATATTTTGTGACAGTTATAGATCTCCCAATCTCCGTAAATTGGAACGAATCACATGCAGTTAGGCTTCACGAAAATGCACTCTCAGATTTCCACACGAAGTTGTTTCACATACAATTAGATTTAAGTAATTGCATTTGATAATTTACGCATACAATATTAATTGCTTCTTAACATCAGTTACGAAAAATCTCAGTTACGAGATCTTTTAACTTTGTTCCCAATTTAAAGGATTACCAAAATGATTAACAATCAAAATCTAATTGAAAGATTTTTTTGTATTTCTATCTTTCGTAATAATTATTTTACATAATTAACATATTAGATATGTTAGATGTTAGACATATTAGAACATATTATATAGATTAACTTAACATATAAGTAATCTACGTATTAAAAATTAAATCAATTTTTCGATTTCAGGTTTTTCGATTCTCAACAACTTGCTTTGATATCTATGATATCTATCGTTATACATCAATTCAAATTGATTCAGGATAGGATCCATTTAATTATAATAATAAATATCTTTTGGGAAAAAGGAAGTCTAAGCTTTAATAACCAAATTTACATGTAATAATAATTTGCGTATTCATAAGCCTAATATTATATTATTTCATAATGGAAACGCCCTGTGGCAGTATTTCGTGTAAAACTGCAACAGCAATACATTTATTTTTATAATTTTCATTAACTAATGTAAATCATGCGGCGTGTGCTCGCAAAAATATTTCATTTTCCATTATTAAAAATTTGCCATCAATATTAAATTTTGCTGCTAATTACTATTCAATTAAGGTCTTTATTTTGCGTACAATTACAATTGAATGATTGTTAAAATATGTTGCATATTTATTAGATTTTTCAGCAGGTAAGTTTTAATTATTGCAGCCATAATTGTGCCAAAGGTCGATACGGAATTATTCGGTTGTATCAAAAAATAATTACATGCAGACGCATTGTTTTCAAAAGTTTGCGCCCATTGGGAAAATATTGCCAGTGTTTGGTTTGTTTAATATGCAGGGATGTTCCACATTATAATTTATTTCTGTTTTCGCTCCATGCCATGTATTTGGCTGGTACGAGCAATGATACGACCAACATCTCTATAATTGCCATAATCCACGATAAAGTATACTAATAATAATATTAATAATCATTTTTCTTAGTATTTTATCCATGTTACCAGATATTTTTGATTTTTATTTGTTATTTGTTACTTTAAGTACTTTTTGGTATCTTCTAGTATTTATTTATTTATTTTTCTTTACTAGTTTCGGCTTAACAATCAGCTATCATCAGGGGTTTTTGTAAATTAAATTATATTTTTGAAGATTATTGTTACAAAAAAAAAAAACTTCCAACTGACACGACACAAAGAGTAGTATCATCAGGGGTTTTTGTAAATTAAATTATATATTTGAAGATTATATTTACAAAAAAAAAAAAAATTCCAACTGACACGACACAACAAGTAAAATATAATTTTCAAAAATATAATTTAATTTACAAAAACCCTTGATGATGGCTGAATGTTAAGAACAGAAGGGTCACAGGTCAATAGTCATTCAATTATTGTTGTTACAGCTGATAATAGTAATCACAAAGCAAAATAATAATACAGACTTCTACAGGGTGTCCCACGCTCAGGAACCATTAAAAGTTTATGGGGTTCCGGATAAGATAAAAATTTGAAAAATTAGCATCCAAATATAGCTGATTACGTTCTTAGCAGATGAAATACTGCCAACTTTTTATCACTTCTGGTTCTACCAGAAGTAACCATCAACTTTTGTTTTTTTAAATGGAACACCCTATATATTATTATGTTTCTAGCTTGCCCGCTTGATTTGAAACATCTTTTGTAGATATGTGTATATATATATATATATATAGTCTTAACTTTCTGAAATAAAAAATAAATTCGAAGATTTTGACTTAAAAAAGACGTTATGAAAAATTGCTTTAATTTCTCTTATAAATAATATGAAGACTCTCGAAAACTCGGAAACAGTATCTCAAATTGTACCTGAAAAGTAGTTCTTTACTTGATATATGTTGCAGCTGAAAATTTTGACAGTCATTCAAAATTGTCATCGGTTAAGTGTCCACTTAAAGAGAGCCTATTTCATTTTTTTTGTGGAATGACATACTTCTTATTTCATAGAGCAATTGGTATGACAATTTGCTATAAAAGAGTATTATACAACCAGTTCCCAAAATAATTAGTTTTTGAAATATTTCGAAAATTCGAATTTCTGCATTATGTAATTTCGTCTATGCTATTTACACCATACATAATAGTTTGCGAAATATTCTTATTTCTTGTAACTGTGATAGCCAATGTTAACAAAGAAATTTCAATTTTGAAAAGATCACTTTAATCTTATAATATCGTCGATAGTCCAGTCATATAAGCCCAAAAAACAGTTTTTCGGAAATAAATGCTATAGTTTTGAATTTTTGTATACATACTCTTGAGTACTCTAGAATCGAATATCGTCGAGTTTTCTCTCCCCCAGTGGGGATTTCATCCCTTAATATCGAAAAAACGTCCCCCAAACGGCGAACTTGTGTAATTTTTAGCAATTATCTCGTAAACGGAGCACCGCCTAATTTTTTTTATATGAGGTAAAGTTGATGGAAACAAAATTTTGAACAAAAATTATACTACACGGGTTGCCACAATAGCTATAGTTCGCAAGGTATAGAGGCCGGAAGTAAAATTGTCCAGTAAATCCAGTCAATTAGAAATTTTGGCGGAATAAATTATATAATTTGTAAACTTTTCGGAAGTGAAATGTCTTTGTTAACATTAGTTATCACAGTTACGAAAGCATTTTTTGCAAACTATTATGCATGTGTAAACTGTATAGGCGAAATTACATAATGCAGAAATTCGAATATCCGAAATATTAAAAAAACTGCGTATTTAAAGAATTTTATTATTATTATTATCAATAGGCCCTTTACCTTTCGGTGTGGGCTAAATTTAAATTTAAAGAATATGCTTGTAAAATACTTTTTTGCAGTAAATTGTCATGCCAATTGCTATATGAGATAAAAAGTATGTCATTCCATTTAACAAAAAAAAAACACGCGTAATTTAAATGGACACTTAACTAATGACATTTTTGAATGACTAATTGTCAAAATTTTCATCTACAACATATATCAGTTAAAGATGTATCTTTCAGGTACAATTCGGGATAAATATTCCATTCTTATTCAGAAATTCAAGCCATTTTTCATAACGTCTTTTTGAGGTCAAAATTTTGGAATTTAATTTTTATCTCAGAAAGTAAAAATGATAAATGTACACACATCTTTACAAAATATGTTTCAAATTAAACGGGGAAGCCAGAAACATAATAATATAAAGGATGTTCTCTTTAAAAAACAAAAGTTGATGGCTACTTCCGGTAGAACTGGAAGTGATAGAAAGTTGAAACTATTTCACCTGAAGAGAACGAAACCAGCTATGTTTGGATGATTGTTTTCAAATTAATATCTTATCAGCAACCCCATAAACTTTGAAAGGTCCATGAGTGTGGAACACCCTGTATATATTATACTTATCTTCTCCTTATTTGTCGACTGTTAAATGGTTTTCTGAAAAAATCAGTAATTAGCCTTAGCTGCAGTTTAGTAGCTTTCCTAGTTCTAATGGGGTCTTATTTATTCAACATAATACTATATACGTACCAAATTGAGTTATAGCGTTGAGTGAAGGAACTCCTTCACTCAACGGTTCTAGTCTTAAAAAAAATCATGTTTATGTGAACTTTACCAAAATGAATCAATTCTAGAGGTGTGTGTTTAAAAATGATATAGGTTTTCACCGTTTTTAAAATTTCAACCGTTTTTTAAAATTTTCCTTAGTGTTTTATCTATTTTACCAGTTATTTTGTA
Source organism: Othius punctulatus (assembly GCA_951805005.1). NCBI lineage: Eukaryota > Metazoa > Arthropoda > Insecta > Coleoptera > Staphylinidae > Othius > Othius punctulatus. The sequence goes on from OX638141.1 coordinate 19,372,039, forward strand.
ATGTTGAAGTTATTTTTAATTGTACTTACTGATAATAATTTTTATAATATTTTATTAATTTAATTTTTACCATAACCATAATATAATATTCATTCTAAATAATAGTAATTTCGTACCTAATTGAGTACGTAAAGTCATACAAAAAAATTTGCTGCAAAATCTCTTTCTGTGGGTCATGTTTAGCGAAAATTTGTAAAAAAAAAATTAATTACAGAGGTTCAACGTTTAAACGTTTCACCATCTTTATTAGTGTTTTATCCATTTTACCAGTTATTTTGTAATCTTGAAGTTCTTTTTAATCGTACTTACTGGTAATTACGTTTATAATATTTTATTTACCTAATTTTTACCTAACTAGTTTTGGCTTCATTAAAGCCATCATCAGAGGTATTTTTTATATTAAATTATAGTAAACATTTTTGTTTATTGGACGGTTTTTAATTTACTGACTTTTATATTAATTAATTCAACTAATATAAAAGACCTAACATAATATTCATTCAAAATAATAGTAATTTCGTACCTAATTGAGTACGTAAAATCTTAAAAAAAAAATTAATATAAAAAATACCTCTGATAATTGCTTTAATAAAGGCGAAACTTGTTAGGTAAAAATAAAATTTTATAATTTAACATAATTGAAAACAAGTAAAAAGAACTTCAATATTACAAAATAACTGGCAAAATGGATAAAACACTTATAAAAACGTTAAACGTCAAACCCCCTTATCATTTATAATCGCACGCCTCTGGTATCGATTTATTTTTTGACAAATTTTCCATAAACATGACTCACAGATATGAGATTTTGCACCTCAATATATGTAAGACTTTATAGCTCAATTAGTTACGAAATTAGTATTATGTTGAATGAATAAGACCCCAGCAAAGCCACGAAACTGCAGCTATGGCTAATTACCGATTATTCCAGAGAACCATTTTACACTCGACAAATAAGTAGAAGATAAGTATAATGCATACAGGGTGTCCCACGCTCATGGACTATTAAAAGTTTATGGGGTATCCGATGAAATAAAAATTTGAAAAAAATCATCCAAACATGGCTTATTCCGTTCTCCTCAGGTGAAATGCTTTCACCATTCTATCAATTCCGGTTCTACCGGAACTAGCCATCAACTTTTGTTTCTTAAATAAAATACCCTGTATATTATTATGTTTCTGACTTCCCCGTTTAATTTGAAAAAATCTTTTATATAGATGTTAGGTGTACACCTATCTTTTTTTACTTTCTGAAATAAAAATTATATTCCAAGATTTCGACCTCAAAAAGACTGAATGGCTTCAATTTCTCTTACAAATAAGATAAAAACGGAAAATTTATTCCGAATTGTACCTAAAGGGTACATCTTTAACAGATACATGTTGCAGCTGAAAATTTTGATAATTAGTCATTCAAAAATGTTATTAGTTAAGTGCCTAAGTGTTAAATTAGGCGTATTTCATTTTTGTTTTAACGGATTAACATACTTTTTATCTCATAGAGCAATTGGCATAACAATTTACTACAATAAAGTATTTCACGACCATATTCTTGAAATACGTAGTTTTTGAAATATTTCGAAAATTCGAATTTCTGCATTATGTTATTTCGCTTATGTTGTTTACACATTATAATTTAACATAATTACCAGGAAGTACAATTAAATAGAGCTTCAAGTTTAAAGTTTTATTGCCCCTACAAAAAAAAATTTGGTCCCCTTCAAATGTTAAAAGAATTACAATTTTTTGTACAACACGCTTGGTATCAAGTAGGCAATAAATATTATTTTTCTACTAGAGTTTGGAAAACTTTAACATTTGAATACTAATTTGAGTTAGGAAAAGTTGGATATTTCCTAAGAAGTTCGGAAATAATGTGTCAACATTAAAATACTAATTTGAGTTAGGAAAAGTGGAATATTTCCTAACAAGTGCAAAAATAATATTTCAACATTAAGAGTTATTATTATTATTAAGTAAATTTATTGAAATTGAAGATGTTATTTTTTATCATTATTATAATAATAATAATCTCTCATTATTCGCAACCTACGTTACAGAATTATTATAAATCTTTTAAATTATCATTATTATAAATCTTAATAGAAACATGTTCACAATTCGTGGATGAAATTCCAGAATAGGTCTAAGTGGAAGTAGAAATAGGGTTATTATTTACGTTAACCTCTTCATTATTGAAAGTGAAACTATCTAGACTCCGCTAATTAATTTAGAAATAATTTTAAAATATTAAAATTACCTGAATTTAATTTATTTTCCGAACTCTAATAGGAACAATCAAGTGTGCAACACGTGGGAAATCCAATTTTTTTCTACACACGGCCTGTTTTTAATCTCGGCTATTGCCTTGATCAAAAATCCCATGCCTAGTACGGAAAAAAATACATTTCCTAACTTGTTGCACAAATAGCTGTATTGCTATTGTTTTGTCCAAACTTTTAGTCTTGTAGCAATTTTATTTGACTCGCATATTTGTTATCTCTCATATAGTGGTACTAATCTTCTACTCGTCCACTGTAAAATATTTCTCGGAAAAAAACAGTAATTAGAAATAGCAGCAGAATTAGCCAGGGGTTTTACACAATTAAAGAACTAGTATATAAATATCCCGTATGAGATTACAAGATTGCATCTACTGCTTTTACTGATATTATGTTTTAATTGTGTAATCATAGTTTTTGATAGCTTCCTCAATCATCAATTTTGCAAAATTTTGACCCCGACGTGATTTGAACACGCAACCTTCTGATCTGGAGTCAGACGCGCTACCGTTGCGCCACGGAGTCGATACATTTATTATCTAACTAATTATTATCAATGCTGCAATTCACGTCTGGTTTAGAAACCTTGATCTAGATTCTCAGATCTAATTGCTTTCTACAGCGATAGTTCCATATGCTTAACTCTGAAGATATCGTCTTTCTTATACAGGGTGTCCAAGATAAAGATCAACAGCATGGAGATCTCGGAAGCCGTAAAAGTTACAAAAATCACAAAAAAGTTGCGCAAATTAGTGGTCAGTAATATTTTGTTGAGAAAACTAGAAAATATCGCTTAATTCTGGAGATATTCAACAAATTCAGAAATTTTGCATTATCGTTTCCATGTTTTTCTGAAGTTATTTGAAAAGGTATAAAAAAACAAAAGGCAATTTCTCATTGCTACTTTTTCATTTCTACAAGGCAGCGTTTTCACTACAACGTTTAGTTTCGAAGAAACCATCATCAACGTTATATTTTTATATGGCTCGTAAATAAAGTATACCTTGTATTATATAGCATTTCCTTACACAAATTCAACGATTTATATCACAGTATGGTTTCTTATGTTTCATTCAGAAAAAAAGGCTTGGTAATACATTTCGGACTTTTTTGTAGTAGGCGTTGAAATGAACGAAGACAAAATTTATCACCTAATTTTCAAATTTTAAGATGATTAAATGTGCCGAACAACTCTCATAAAACCACCGTAAAAAAAATATAAGTGTGGTCCTCGATAACTATTGTACGCCCGTGGATTGAGGACAAGCCCTTTGAAGGCGATACTTGAGCCCAATGACCACGACACGCAACTTTTGGTCAAAAAGTGGACTGTAATGTAATATTTTTGTGAGCGAGCCGCGGGGTTAGCTTCTACTTGCTACCACCTACCTTTGGTCGACCAGAAGGGCGGCGTCACTTGACTCTTGGATTCGACACTATTGTTCTCTTCTCTCACTATTTTCTGTGTGTGCTCTTCAACGTACGTTTCGAGACTCTGTTCCGTGAGCCCGGGTGTCGCGCGAAAATACAATCATCGCACGCGCACTCCAGTCGCGTACCGGCCGCTCACAACCACAATATACAGGGTGGACGTCCGAACATACCGCCCACCTTGGAATATCCTATTCCAAAACAAATTGTTCATTCTAGCAACAACAAAAATTCAAAATTAAAGAATCCACCACAACCGACTAAGCCCCAAACAAAGGAGATAAACCGGTTGGAAACGGTTTTACAACAAAAAACTAATAAACCAAAACAAAATTCGATAATACCAAAACTAAATCTCATTTATTATACTACTCCCTACGAGTAGTATAAAATTCCCGACACTAAATAACGTAACAACAACGAAAGGGGTGTTACAATTCGTAACAAATAACAAACCAAAACTGATGTTTCTATATAACCATATAACAATATCCTAGGGTGCTAGGCGATAAGTTGGCTATATTTGGACAGGGATATAGGGTACAGGATCAATCGAACTTCACTCCGCCCGGGCGATAGGGGAGACTTCGCGAAGAAAGGTAGCCCTTAAGTGGATAGGCATGTCAGGATACGACACCCTAGGTTCCCGTACATCCCTATTTATACCTATACTTCAGAAGACCCAGGCAAGGGGCATAATTTTACCACCGCTCGCCTAAGGACACCAGTTGCAGTTTTAACATCAGCAACTCTAACAACTCCATCTCTTCCAGCGTATACGCTTAATACACGGCCCAGTCGCCAGGAAAGTGGTGGTAGATTGTCATCCTTTATGAGGACCATGGTACCAACTGCTAAATTTGCAGAAACTTTGGTCCATTTTGTCCGTTGTTGGAGCGTGCATAAATATTCCTTGTACCATCTCTTCCAAAAGGAACTAACGATGTGTGAAAGTAACTTCCAACGAGTAGTGCCAGTTCCCACAGAGGACTCTGGTTCCATTAACGTCGTAGGAGATTCGAGTAATAAAAAATGGCCTGGAGTTAATGCTTCCAAATCATTGGGGTCCGATGACATCTGAGTTAGTGGGCGTGAATTTAATGTATTTTCGACCTGTATCAGTACCGTATTAAATTCTTCATACGTCAGAAATTGATTTCCAATGGTATGTGCTAATAACCGCTTAGTGGATTTAATAGCAGCCTCCCATATGCCACCAAAATGAGGACTGGATGGAGGGTTGAGATGCCATTGAATGCCTCGATCCGCTAAATGCCCACCTACTTCTCGTTTATTCTCGTCTGACAACAACAACTGAGCCCATGCTTCAATTTTGCGTTTTGCACCAACAAAATTTGTGCCGCAGTCACTGTATATGTGCGCTACCGTTCCTCGACGTGCAACAAAGCGTCTGAGTGCGGCCAGAAATGCTTCCGTGGTGAGCTCCGATACCAACTCTAAGTGGACTGCTTTTGTAGCGAGGCACACAAATAAACAAATATATGCCTTGTATCTTTTGGCATTCCTAATTTTTCCTAGTGAAATTTCGAATGGTCCACCAAAATCTATTCCTGTGGCCATAAATGCCTTTACGGATGCCAAGCGCGCCACAGGTAAATCCCCCATAATAGGTTGCAATGCCGTCGGCCGGGTACGGAAGCACTGGAGACACCGTTGTAACCGACGACGGATCACATCACGACCAGAGATTATCCAATATTGACCTCGTATAAGACAATGTAGATTTTGTGGTCCCGGGTGCATGTAAGACTGGTGATAGAAATCTACTATAAGATTTGTCACATGTGATGATTTTGGTAGTAAGATTGGGTGGCGGCGGCTGAATGAAACTGGAGCATGATGTATTCGCCCACCGACTCGAATCAACCCATGGGAATCAATGAAGGGATTAAGATTGCGTAACCGAGATGACACAATTTTTCCCTCTCGAATAGATGACTTTTCCCGTCTAAATTCGCTAGTTTGTACAGTTCTAACGCAGACAACAGTTGCTGCGGCCAATTCCTTCGCTGTTAACATACCCTTACGTCGAGGACCAGTTTTCTGCGAATTATGTGAAAAACGTAGGATCCATGCTACTACTCTCCTCATCGTCGTCCATGAGGAGAATCGTTCAAAGGGGAGGGTTCCGTCTTCTATCGGTGTGTCCTCCACTGTAATGTGTAGAGCGAGCACCTTAGCTTCACAATACTCAGGCTCATGGCCCTCGATGGTCGTTGGATTCCCTTTCTCCTTAGGCCACTCTATCTCCGATTTCGCTAACCACTCCGGTCCTGTACGCCATAATGGATGATCGAGCAACTCTTTGGGAGTGAGCCCTCGGGAACCACAGTCTGCGGGGTTCTGGGCGGAAGGTACATGGCGAAATTGCTCTGGTGACATAATTGACTGAATCTGGCTAACTCTATTTGCAACATATGTTTTCCATTTGTGAGGCGAGGAACGGATCCAGCTTAATGTGACCATCGAATCTGTCCAAACTACTGACGGTGACATTGTCGGGAATTGCGATGCCAATAATTTCCGAGCATGTTGCACTAATTTGGCGACTGTTACAACGGCACATAATTCAAGCCTAGGCAATGTCTCCCTCTTTAAGGGAGCCACTCGACTCTTTGCAATGACAAGCGAAACGACTATATCACCATTAGCGTGTTCTGCCCTCAAATACACTACCCCACAGTATCCCTTTTCCGAGCTATCTGCGAATCCGTGAAGTTGGATTTTGGAAGCGGGATCAATCTTCAACCACCTCGGTAATTGAAAACTAGATAATGAAGGTAATTCCTCTCGAAATGCAATCCACTTGCGGCAAACGTCTTCTGGAGGAGTTTGATCCCAATCCAAACCCAACTGCCACAGATATTGAATGATCCATTTTCCCATAAATGTGACAGGAGCTATATATCCCATTGGATCAAATAGCTTACAGATATCCGATAAAATGGCTCTTTTTGTGAGTTGATTTGGGCTAACGACAACTTGATACGACATGCTATCCGTAGAAGGGTCCCACACTAATCCGAGAATTTTGGTGAATGCATTCGGATCATCCCCAAATACGAGTGATTTACGGGATATTGCACAATGATCCTTTGGCAATGCTTCTAATACTTCCGGACAATTGCTCATCCATTTTCTAAGGGCAAATCCTCCTTGATTCAATAATTTAATTAGCTGAGACTGTAAATTCAATGCATCTTTTACAGTCGGTACGGACATAACAAAATCGTCCATGTATGTACACTCTAATATCGCAGCGACAGCGTCAGGTAGGTTGGCACCTTCATCCTGAGCTAATTGGTGCAGAGTCCTTATAGCGAGGAAAGGAGAGGCAGATATGCCATAAACGACGGTGGACAAACAATATTCTTTTAACGGTTCCGATGGATCCCATCGCCATAATATTTTCTGAAACTGATGGTGCTTCTCCGCTAATCTAATATTTCTATACATTTGCTTTATGTCTGTCACTACAACTACCTGATAAATCCTAAACTTAATCAATATGTCTACGATATTCAATTGCAATTTAGGTCCCGTATGTAGGATTTCATTCAGTGATGGGCCATGTTTAGTTTTCATGGATGCATCGAATACGACACGAAATTTTACTATATTATCAATGGCTGTGTCGTCAGTACGCTTGAAGATACAGTGATGTGGTATGAAGTACGATGACCCACATCCCTCTTGAGAAGGTGGTGCTAGACTCATATGTCCTTGCTCAATATAATCCGTCATAAACGCATTGTACTGCAACCGTAGCTCAGGATACCTGGTTAGCTTTCGTTCTAATAACTGAAATCGACGCAAAGCTAACTCGCGACTGTCATTCAGATTGAGAACCGAGGACAAAAATGGTAACTCGACAACATATGTACCATTACTCGAGCGAGAGACCGTTCTCTTGTAATGTTCTTCGCACTCCTGCTCAGTAGGGCACGATACAGTTACTGAAGGGAGTTCCTCTACTTGCCAAAACTTCCGAATCAGATTATCCGTATCATTTTGCAGTGTCATGCAAAATGACGATACTGACGGGTTGTTCGAACATCCCGTAGGCGGTGGCTCGATACGACCAATTAAACAATATCCCCAAATTGTAAGAAGGGCACTAGGGGTCCCTTTAGGACCGACAATAGGTTCACCGAGTGCGATATACGGGAACCACTCTGCTCCTAACAAGATATCAACATCGTGTGGTACATGGAAAGCCGTATCGGCGAGGGGTAATCCCTCCAAGTGAGGCCAATTATACTGTTCAATGTGCATAGACGGGCACTTAGTGATGTTTCGAATTTCCATAGCATCTACTTCTAAACAAATATTATCGACAGGCTCAAATGAACACTTAATTGTGCCACTAGAGATCCCTACTGGAACTTTCGCCAATCCGAATATTGGGACTTGTGCGACCTGTGGTGTCAACCCTAGTCGTTTTGAACAGTGCGCACTAATAAATGTACCTTCACTAGCAGTATCAAGTAGAACTCGTACGCGTGTATACCGTCCAGAATGATCACGTACGTATGCTTGTGCAGTCAACAATAACACACAAGACCTAGTGGACGTTTGTAGCGATGATACACTAGGGAGGTTGCGTACTAGGGCATCATTAACGTGCTTCACTGAATTCTCATTGACTTTGGGGGCGGGTGACTTATCCTCCGTTTTTACTTCCACAACCTCTTTATGTGGCATATGGAGTAAAGTGTGATGGCGTTGGCGACATATCCTACATGAGCCTCTAGAGTCACAACGCGCGAGATAATGACCCGAGTTTAAACAATTAAGGCACACACGCTGCCTCTTTGCGAATTCAAATCGATCGATTATGGATTTATTTCTAAATGGTGCACACTGTGCTAAATGGTGATTATCGTTACACAGTGGGCAGTGGGACAGATCCTTTGCATTTGTCTCCGTGCGAACTACCAACGACGTAGTTGCCTTTCTAGCTGAAGTAAACCTTGCGGGGGCGTTCGAGAACTGTTTCTTATTAATTATCGATTTATAATTAATAGAATCACCGCAAGATTCTATTACTCGGCATTCACTTGACAAAAACGATATAAATTGCTTCAATGTACCTACTTCACAATTACTGACGGCTTGTTCCCACTTTTCTCTCAGTACGGGCGTCAATTTCTTCTTAAACAAGTGTAATAAAGGCACCGACCAACTCGCGACGTCATGACCTAACGCTGATAACGCACCAGAATACTCTGTCAGCGTTGTTACGAATTTCCGCATGGATGTGGGATCACACGTGAGCGTTACGTTAAATAATTCATCCAAGTACGAACTAGTTAGTAGTTTCTTGTCGTTATATCTATCCTGTAAGGTATCCCATGCAACCTGATAATTATTTGCGGTCAACGGTAGCGACGAAATTTGTGCGAGGGCGTCTCCATGCAGTGCCGATCGCAGGTACATGAATTTCTGAACGTCCGACAAATTACTATTGTGCACGGTGGACGTGTACATATCGAAGAAGTTGTGCCATTGATTTAAATCGCCATCGAATTCAACTAATTTTAATTTCGGAAGCGCGACTCCGGAGACGGCGTTTGAAGATTGCGTAATCGGACCCACCGAATGGTCGCGATTGCGATGAAACTCAGGAAATGCCATTGCAATAATGGCTTTGGCATTGTAATAAGACGCTTCTACTTCTTCTATGTCTGGTTGGAGATCTTTCGGTGTTTTTAACTTATTATAACACGCCGATAATCTACCAATCGCGTCATTAAATTCCCTAAACAAATCCTCCAAGCCTTCCGACATAACTTTAAGAAGCGCTATTGACTTCTTATCATCGGGGTCGGCGTCTACCGATTGTGCGATTAATTCGACACGCAAAATCTTTCGACGGGCAGTTTCCACCTTGAATATAACTTCCTCGAGAGACGGCATGTTGCTAATTTTAAACTACAAACTGAGCGAGAAATGATAAGAAGATAAGAAGATTATAAAGAAACCGTCGCCGATAAATATCGACGATCACAAAACATACAACTGTTGGAATCGACCAGATGTACCAGATGTGGTGAGAGAGAGACCACACAACGAGGTCAAGAGAGAACGAATGCTAGAACGATTAACAAAACGAGCGACGGGATCGAGAACTAACGTATTAATAAGCGAAAAACTGTAATTAATATAGCGCTAATTATCACAATATAAACCGAATCCGGTTCGAAGGACCAAAATGTACGCCCGTGGATTGAGGACAAGCCCTTTGAAGGCGATACTTGAGCCCAATGACCACGACACGCAACTTTTGGTCAAAAAGTGGACTGTAATGTAATATTTTTGTGAGCGAGCCGCGGGGTTAGCTTCTACTTGCTACCACCTACCTTTGGTCGACCAGAAGGGCGGCGTCACTTGACTCTTGGATTCGACACTATTGTTCTCTTCTCTCACTATTTTCTGTGTGTGCTCTTCAACGTACGTTTCGAGACTCTGTTCCGTGAGCCCGGGTGTCGCGCGAAAATACAATCATCGCACGCGCACTCCAGTCGCGTACCGGCCGCTCACAACCACAATATACAGGGTGGACGTCCGAACAACTATAATGTTTCAATGTATAACAACTATTTTTTATTATTATTATCAATTATTATAAGTAGATTTTAGATTAAGAAACAACAATCCAATATTAATGTAACGGGTTTTCCAATAAGAGGTGTTATTTTGAATAGCCCGCTATTTCGGTAGATGTCACTTTTGAAGCTGTCATTTCTTGGCATTTGACAAGTAGAAACTACGCCATTAATAAAAATGGTACGATACACGCTTCAACAACGCATTGAAATTATTAAAATTCACTATAAAAATGGTGAAAATTTGGCAGAGACGGTTCGTAAAACTCGAACATTTTTGGGTCGTCGTGAAGCACCTTGTCGGACCGCAATACAGAAATTGGTGGAAAAATTCGAGCTGTTGGGACAAGTTAGTGATGAGAAGAATAAAACCCGTGCACGTCGCTCAAGAACAGCCGAGAATATTGCTGCTGTAGCCGAAAGTGTTGAAGAAAACCCAGGTTTGTCCATTCCTCGTCGTTCTTTGGAATTAGGTATTCCACAAACGTCATTACACCGTATTTTGCATAAAGATTTGGGTCTTAAGGCTTATAAAGTCCAGTTAACACAAGAACTCAAGCCGGCCGATCATCAACAACGTCGTGACTTTGCTGATTGGGTCGTTGAAATGCATGAAAATGATCCGGAATTCCATCGAAAAATCATCTTCAGTGATGAGGCCCATTTCCACCTCGGTGGCTTCGTCAACAAGCAAAATTGTCGCATCTGGGGCTCAGAAAACCCAAGAGTTATTGTTGAAAAGCCTCTCTATCCTCAACGTGTGACTGTTTGGTGCGGTTTATGGTCCGGCGGAGTCATTGGACCATACTTTTTCGAAAATGAGGCTGGCGCAACAGTTACGGTGAATGGATTGCGCTATCAAGAGATGATTAACGATTTTTTATGGCCGGAATTGGATGGTATTGATCTGGACAACGTTCACTTTCAACAAGACGGCGCTACGTGCCACACAAGCAACGAAACCATTGATCTTTTAAGGGAAAAGTTTCCGGACCGTGTTATCTCTCGAAGAGGTGATCACAAATGGCCACCGAGATATTGTGATTTAACACCTTGCGACTTCTTTCTTTGGGGCCACGTGAAGGAGAAGGTCTACGCCAACAGCCCAGTATCGATTCAAGACCCCAAAGATGGAATTCGTGAGGCTATCGAGGACATACAGCAGCCACTTTGCGATTTAGTTATGGAAAATTTCATGAAAAGGATTTTGTCCTGTAAGCGTGGCCGTGGTGGTCATTTGCTTGATGTTATTTTCCACTATTAACGGCATACCTTCCTCTTTGTAATGAAATAAACATCTGATGATTTATAATAAAAAATGGCATTTTTCTTTGAATATCAAAATAACACCTCTTATTGGAAAACCCTTTATTTTATATTAGAATTAAATAAATTTAAAAAAAATAATTTAAAAAAACTATTCTTGCTGAATTGATTTTAGTTACAATTTTGGTACCTACTCTGGGTTAAAATTAAGTAATAATTGTTATATTCGTCGTCTTCAAATGAAAAGAACAATTCTCATACCACAGTAAAAAAATAATATGTGGTTCTCAATAGCTATAATATTTGAATGTTTAACAACTATTCTTGCTGAATTGATTTTAGTTACTATTTTAGTACCTATTCTGAGTTAAAATTAGGTAATAATTGTTGTATTCGTCGTTTTTAAATAAAACGAACAATTCTCATACCACAGTAAAAAAATAATATGTGTGGTTCTAAATAGATATAATGTTTCAATATTTAACAAATATTTTTGTTGAGTTGATTTTAGTTACTATTTTGGTACTGATTCTTTGTTCAAATTATGTAATTTTGGTACTGATTCTGGGTTGAAATTAGGTATTCGTTGTTGTATTCGTTGTCATTAAACACATGACATGAAAAGAACAATTCTCATACCACAGAAAAAATATAATATGGGTGGTTCTCAATAGCTATAATGTTTCAATGTTTAACAACTATTCTTGCTAAATTGACTTTAGTTACTATTTTGGTACCTATTCTGGGTCAAAATTAGGTAATAATTGTTGTATTCGTTGTCTTTATATGAAAAGAAATATTCTCCTACCACATTAAATAAATAATATGTGTGGTTCTCAATAGCTATAATGTTACAATGTTTAACAACTATTCTTGTTAAATTATTTTTTTGTTACTATTTTGGTACATATTCTTCGTTCAAATTATATAATAATTTTTGTTTTCGTCGCCATTAAATGAATAGAATAATTCTCATATCACAGTCAAAATATAATAAGTGTGGTTCTAAATAGCTATATTTATTTATTTTATTTATGTATTCCTTTGCCTATCTACCTTTCGGTGTATAGTAAATCTCTCCACTTCCTCCTATCTTTTGTAAATTCCTTTATTTCTGCCCATATGTTCGCCTTTCTTGTTGCCTCTTGTTGAAATTTTACAAAACCTTTGCCGCATCTATGTATTTCGAAAATAATAATTACTGTATGTAACTATAATCAAAATCATCACATGTTTGAAATAATTGGTTTCAGTTATTTTATTCTAAATTGTCATAATAAATGTTGTAAAAAGCAAGTCATTAAATGTTCCAGATAAATTATTGTGAAAGTACAAATTGTTGAAAAAAGGCAACTGATTAAATATTTCAAATATTTCAAAGATGAATACTCTGATACAAACACATTTTGGATGAATTTTTAAGACATTAATTATTCGCAATTTTTTTTTTCACTATTATTAGGTGCTAATTTATAAGATATTAATTAATCCGTGAATTAGTTTTTCACAATTAGTATATCCTAAATTTAAAGTAGGCTCATTCTTTTGTTCCTATCAATATTAAACAATTTTTCTAACCTTTAAAATAAACTTGTGGCCACTTTACGATTTGTAACAATATACACAATTTTGCAAGCAGTATCTAAATAAAATAATAATATCTAATACTCTAAGGCCCGTATCTATAGTCCGTACTTGAACTTGAGTACGACTCAAGTCGTATATTTGGTTGCGTTTGTTTCATAAACCTATTTAGAAAATACGCAACCAAATATACCACTTGAGTCGTACTCAAGCCCAAGTACAGACTATGGATACGGGCACTAGTCCTAGTTAGTAACATAATAATGGTATCATATATCAAAGTTACAGTAGACAAATCTAGTAAATCGTGCAATTTTCTGTAATTTTTTTTTTTTAATCAATGCACGTTTACAAAATTTCAAAATATATCCAACAAGACATTCCCAATATGGCGAATATAAGTCATCGAATATTGCACGCAGCACATGACTTTCTCCTTATTAATATGAATAAAATGTTAAAAACAACTAGCATTTTTGCTACATAATATTACTACTAATTTACACACACAGTCAACAAAATACAATATAAAAAATTAGCGACTTCGTTCAAAAATATTGTTAGGTTCCAAAATCTAATTGTATTTAATTAATTAATGTTGGAGGCTTTCACTTCGTGATACATGGTTCCAGCGTAAAAGTTGACACCACTTCCTTGAACGCTCTGAACAAAATTTTAATTTCTAAAAATGTACATATAGTAAAGAGTGATTTAGATTGCTCCTGTTTAATATAAATACACGTTTTTGTAACTTAAATAAATAAATTAACCTTAGATTATATTCAATTGTTGATCCCTTCTTGTTTGATTTCAGCTCTGAAGCGACTACTGTTTAATATTTTTTGTAATACCTCTGTGTTATTGACATTTATCAGTACTGTCTGCTTGATCGATATGACAGGCGTAAAGGCCTTGGCCGTTATAATAACGGCCGTGGACGTTATTTAAATGACAACGCAAATTTATGAGCAATAAAGTCTTCATATTCTTTCTCATACCTGCTGCTGCTTTTTTGGGGAAGTAAATCGATTGTGGCAGCATTTGCTTCATTTAGTACATCTTCTTGGATACCACAAAACGAAGAACTTTGCACATCTGACATTATTTTTCTAATTTCACTTTGATTTGTTTGTTTGTATTTGAAGCGTTGATGTTGCTATGGTATCAAATTGCGCCTGGATAACTAGTTTATTAATTTTGAAATTTAATATTGATAAATTGACCAGTTTTTGTAATTTAGGTATTACAAAAAGTATCGAACAACATACGGCCGAAATGCAAATAACAGGCTTGGTTGAATGTAAGCCTCGGCTGCGCTCCGCTCCGCTTCGCTTCGCCTCGGTTTACAAACTTCAACCCGCGCCTGTTATTTGCTACATATCGGCCTAATGGCGTTATATACTATAACGAGCCTGTTTAACGATCTACAAACCTTCTGATGGAATCATCAAGTCTTCAAACTTATTCCCAAAAATTGTTTGTAAATCAAGCAGGAATAATATTTTGTATTCAATTTCAAATTAGTATTTTTAACCTTTTATGCCAAAACTGTGACTTATGATAATAACGTTTCTTATTTTATCTTAAATTATTGTTTATTATAAAAATTTGTAAATTTATTTATTTATTTATTTAATCCTTTGCCTTTTTAGCTTTCGGTGTAAGACATACATTATTATTTTTTATAATATACTCTCCACTTCCTCCTATCTTTTGTTAATTCCTTTATGTCTTCCCATGTCTTCCCTTTTCTTGTTGCCTCTTCTTTTATTGCGCTGTTCCACTCTTTTCTCGGTCTTCCTCTCTGTTGTTTTCCTGTTGCTCTTGTCTCGTACATTTTCTTAGTGTTTCTTTCTTCTCTCATTCGTCTCATGTGTCCATACCACCTCATTTGGGTTTCTCTTATTTGTTTTTTGTATTGGCTTTATTTTTCAGTTTTTACTGTGCGTCTCGTTCCGTATCCTGTCTCTTCTTGTTTTGTTTTCTATTTTTCTTAGGAATCTCATCTCCATGGCGTTTATTCTTTTTATTTGTTTTACTGTCATCGTCCATGTTTCGTTGGAATAAGTTAGGTTTGGTCTAATTACTTTTTTGACTATTTCTGATTTTGTGTCTCTTGATATCTCCTTCTTGCTAAAAAAGGTGTTTTTTAACGTGTTATATAGTTTTGCTGTTTTTCCTATTTTATCTTCTATTTCATTATCTAATGTACCATTGCTCTGTATGATTGTTCCTAAATATCTGTATTGCTCGATTTTTTCCTTGTATTTTTATTTTGTGTTTCTTTTTCTCTTTGGCAGTTATCATGGTTTTTGTCTTTTCGTAATTTATTTTCATGTTTATTTTCTTAATCTCTTTCTGAATTATTTCCATGTTGTGTTGTAGTTCTTCCTCTGTTTCTACAATTATTGCCATGTCATCCGCGTATAGTAGTTCTGCTATTTTTGTTATCTCGATTTTCCAGTATCCAATTTTTAGCTTATTTATTTTTTGCTTTGCTTTCTTCATCGCCTTATCCAATACAATTGTGAAAAGCAAAGCGCTTAGCACGCATCCTTGTTTTACTCATTTCTTCGTTTCGAATTCTTTTGATTCCTTATTGTTCTCACAATATTTCTGTTTTCTCTGTACGTGTATTTTATTACATTTATTGTTCCTCCTGTACTCCTCTTTCTGCTATTTCGTTCCATATATCCTCTCCCCTTATCCTGTCGAATGCCTATTCGAAATCTGCGAAGCTTATGTGCGTTTCTCTGTTCTTCTTAATTAGTTTCTCGCTTAGTTGTCTGAGTATGAAGATTTGGTCTTGCGTACTTTTCTTCTGAATCCGCACTGGCTGTCGGTTATTGTTGTTTCTAGTTCGTCTCGCATCTTTTTCTCTAGTACCCTGGTCATTATCTTACTTGGTTTACTTATTAGTGTGATTCCTCTGTGATTTTCGCATATCCTTTTATCCTATTTCTTATTTATTGGTACAATTATTCCTTTATTCTATTCTCTTGGGATTTCCCTGCTCCTTAATATGTCATTTATTAGTTTCGTTATTTGTGTTACTCCCTCTTCTCCCATGTGTTTCATCATCTCCGGGGTTGTTTTTTTTATATAAGTAAAGAGCAAGCGATTCTTGAAAACCAAAACTCAGGGTTTTCGAAAAAATAGACCTACTCCTATGAAATAACAAAAATATGAATTTTATGCATTAACTTATCATTTCTCTGTGTAAAGATTTGTCTGTATAATTATGAATGTGAACGTCGGTCATTCAGATTCCCGAATGTGTAGCTGTTCATGGATAGGAGGTAAATAAAAAAAAAGTTTACGTGGCAATTGGAAAATGCGGCGTCGAGGGCCATCCGCATAGAATCATTACCCAGTTTAATCGTATTTGGATAAAGATGCAGGACAATAAAAGGAGGAATGGTCGGAGCCTGCGGCCAGGACCACTTACTAAGCTCGGACCCCGTGTAAGTAGCAGATGTGTCAATTTCATTTCAATCAGCGGATAATAGAGGCCGTAATGGAATCAGTTCTTGCTCTATTTGCCAACACTTGAACGACCGATCCCTTTTAGCTCACCCCCTTCCACCCCGAGCCGGCCCAATGCCCGCGGGATTCAAGGGAATATGTAGGCTGAAATCCGCACAAAACCAACCCCATCTCAATATATGCATACACCTTGCTGGAAAAAAGTTCCCACACAATGCCGGTACAACACACTTCGATGATATTACACGTGGTTACTGGGGGGAAAGTTTGCGCTCCTTCCCCGAAAGCTTTGCGGCCGGCGATGATTTTAGGGGGGAAGCCTCGGCAGTTGCGACGATTTAATGCGTCACACACTGCGTGCGGCTTAATTAGGCGGGAGAGATATGTGGCGATAAATTAATAACTAATTTTAAACTTAACACCCCCAATTAATCCCGTTGTTTACGCTGATTGCGCGATTTATATTCCCGCGGCTATTTTCGTTTTGTCCGTGCCAATTAAGTGGGGAAAATTTACACATTTGGCCGAAAATAAGCGATCCCGCCGTGGAGCTGAGTAAACTAAATTTAATCGGCCGTCGTGGCGCGTAATGTCTTTAAATTTCGTTTTATAGATGTTAAGTGGACGTGTTCAGAGTCGCCTGGTTTAAATATAAATATTAGACCGTAAATGTGTCCGCGGCTCGCATCAATACGGCTAACTAGCGACCGTTTGAACGTCCTCGCCTACGAATCAGCCGGCATCCGGTGGGAAAGAACCAGAATCGTATTAAGAACGCGATGACATTGTGATGGAAAGCTCGTTAAGTACGCTTTAATTTCGTGGGTGCTTATTTAATTGTGTGGCTCAGGAATTAATCAACCCCTGCTGGTTTTTAAGGCAACAAATAAATATATATATTCAATTTTACAGTTATTAGAATTGCATTGAAATATTTACGTTTAACAGATTTTTTGTTACAAATTTATTTACCATATTTTAAAAAAAACACTAAAAATAAAATTATGAATTAGTCACAAATTAGGTACCTACCTACTAAAATAATTACTAACTAAAAAACCAATTATATTATATGAATAAGCGCAACTGCTAGTATCAGTCACTTAGGCATAAATTTCTCTCAACTAATGTTTATAATCATTAAAACCGATAAATAATAATAATAAATAAATAAATAAATCGTTTCTTGATAATGGCAGATAGCCTTGCATAGATAGGTCAGAGGTAAATAGGTATCTACAGTAGGAATGTTATTGCAAATAAATATTTGTAGTATTTGTAAAAGAAGAAGTAGAAGAAAACACAGGATAAATGAACACATGAGGATTAATTCGAAAATACTTTAGTAAAGTTTGTAAGATTTGTAGAACAAGAAGAATATTGTAGTAGCGGAATAAAAATTATGAAGATGAATCCGAATTTTATATAATTTTTTTTTGTACATTTTGCCCTTCTTTCTTTTGACACCTCTATATTGGTTTATATATTTTTCGAATTTTTCTAAATGGAGTAAATAAGTGCATTTCTAAGTTAAGAGTTTTATGTATTAATCATTGTCATGTAAATCAGTATCATTTCTTTTTCTATTTATCTTATTTTTTGACACTTCTCTACTGGTTTTTATATTTTTTTCTAAGAATTTTTGTAAATGGTGTTAACAAGTATATTTCTAAGTTAAGAGTTTTATGTATTAATCATTGTCATGTAAATCAGTATCATTTCGTTTTCATTTCCCTTTTTTGACAGTTCTCTACTACTGGTTTATACATTTTCTTTTTTCTACGGATTTTCCTAAATGCAGTAATTGAGTACTTGTCTTTTTAAAAGTTTTATGTATCAATAATCATTGTCATGTAAATCAGTATCATTTCTTTACACTTCTCTACTGGTTTATATTTTTTGTTTCTAAGAATTTTTCTAAATGGAATAAATAAGTACCTTTCTAAGTTAAGAGTGTTATGTATCAATAATCATTGTCATGTAAATCAGTATCACTATTTCTTTCATTTCTCTTTTATTTCTTTGGGCACTTCTCTACTGGTATATAAAGTTCTTTTTTCTAAGAATATCCCTATATGCAGTAATTGACTACATTTCGAAGTTAAGAGTTTTATGTATCAATAATCATTGTCATGTAAATCAGTATCATTCATATCAGTTGACGGAAATTGAAACACCTTTTCCTAATAACCATAAAAAATACATTTATAATATCTTACTACCTGCAGTTATCATGTGTGTTATATAATTCAAAATAATGCAGAAACTAAAATTCATAGATATATATAGATTACAAACTTTACGTTCAAAAATACAATAAAGTTTATTGATTTCTATCAATATACCAGAAATTCTAAATATTCTATGAAAATTATAACAAATGTATCTCATACTTGTAGAAGAAGATGATTTCGAAAATACTTGTAAAAACTTTGCAAAATTTGTGGAACAAGAAGATTTTAGTAGAAGAAGAAGACCAATGTAAAATCCGAAAATATTTTTTTTATTTTCTGACTTTTTTTGGACACTCTACTGGTTTATATTTTTTTATAAATAAAAATAAATATATTTGTAATATTTTGTTTTTTATATAAAAGAAATTGATTATAATAATTTTAATTTAAAGATGTACGAAAGTCCTAAAATAATTTAAGAATCTAAAATTATGAAATTTCAGTCGAATTTAAAAAAAAATCCTACATCGTGAATTTGTAAACACACCATTCTACATTTAGGATCAAACTAGAGATTCATATAGATCCATTCGAAAATGCCAAACTTTTCGTTCAAAAATCTCTCTGTTCAGATATATTCAGAAAAACAGCAGCAAAAAATTTAAAAATATAACGTTTTAAAATAGTTCAGAAAAACCTTAAATTAAGTAACCCCTAATAAAATGATACAAAAGAATAATAATTATTTTCCAATTAGAAATCCATTAGATTTCTACAAATATACCAGAAATTCTTAGTTTTCGATGAAATTTTTATCAAATTTACTGTTTTTTTTTTTTAGTAAATATAGTTAATAGTTTTTTTTAATATGAAATTAGATAGAATACAATCATTTTCAATAAAAGATATAAGACAATCCAAAAGGAATTCAAAAATACAAGATTAAGATTATGATTTATTAAGATAATTTAATTTTTGTGACGATCTATCCTGAGTTAAACGATTATATACAGATGTGCACTCTCAGGTATAACAAATCTGAGAGTGCACATATCTTTATTAAAAATTTTATTATGTCCAAAAGTCCAATAAACTTCAAAGATTTCCACAAATAAGACAGAAACTTTTAGTTTTCGATGAAATTTTTAACAAATTTACTGTTTTTTTGAATAATTGTTTTCTTAATATAAAATTAGATAGAATACAATAATTTTCAATGAAAGATATAAAGGAATCCCAAACGAATTGAAAAATACAAGACTAAGAGAAATTCCAGACAACCTTCAGAAAAACCCCTAATTATATATTTACCATCAAACTAAATATGCATAGAGGCTCTTTCGAAAAAACAGATACTTTGTGAACAAATCTGTTAACTAATATTTTGTTGAAAAATCTGTTAATTTTTTAACAATTATTCAATATTTTGTTGAAAATTTTGTTATTGTTATAATTTTTGTTGTGCAGCAATTATGAGTGAAATATTCGCAAAATTTATGTAAGTAATGTTTGGTCTGTGACTTATAAGAAATCGTGAAAAGCTGAAAATTCCAAATCGATAATTTTCCCTCATAATTTTTCAAGATATAACGAATGAAATGCTCTTAAAATTTATATATACAAAATACGCTATGGGCTTTATGAGACAACAAGAAAAACTTATTATTATGTTATAAGTCAATGAAATTTCTGAAAATTGTCTAATGGATATTTTAAATATTTTATGCTAGATCTGTATAAAGTATGCTTGAAGATAAATCCTCTAAAAATTTGACAACGAGTATATGTAAATTAAGTGAGAATATCGAGTTATTAACATTTCGAGTTAGCCAATCTAAGTTATCAGTCACTGAAATTTCAGAAAATTTATCTAATGGATAATATGAAAATATTATGCTAGATATGTATACAGTATGCCTGAAGATAAACTCTCTGAAAATTTGAGAACCAGTTCCTGAAATTAAGTGAGAAAATCGAGTTATTATTATTAACTTTTCGAGTTGGCCGGTAAAAGTTTTCAGTCACTGAAATTTCTTAAAATGTATGTTATAAATATTTCGAAAATTTTATGCCAGATCTGTATAAAGTATGCCTGAAGATAAATCATCTGAAAATTTGACAACCAGTATCTGTAAATTAGGTGAGATAATCGAGTTATTAACTTTTCGAGTTGATCGGTAAAAGTCATCTGTCACTGAAATTTCTGAAAATTGATCTAATGGATATTTAAAAATAATATGCCTGATCAGCATATACAGTATGCCTGAATATAAATGCTCTGAAAATTTGACCTTTAGTATGTCTCACATAAATGAGAAAATCGAGTTATTAACTTTCCGAGTTGACCAGTATAAGTTATCAGCCACGGATGTTTCTGAAAATTTATCTAATAGATATTTTAAAAAATATATGCCTGATCTGTATACAGTATGCCTGAATATAAATGCTCCGAAAATTTGACCCTAATATGTCTCAAATATGTGAGAAAATCCAGTTATTAACTTTTCGAGTTGACCAGTATAAGCTGTGTTACTGAAAATTCTGAAAATTTATCTTATCCATATTTTGACAATTTTATACCAGATCGGTATACAGTATGCCTGAAGATAAATACTCTGAAAATTTGACTACTAGTATGTCGAAAATAAGAGAGAAAATCGAGTTATTAACTTTCTGAGTTGTCCAGTATAAGTTATCTCTCACAGAAATTTCTGAAAATTTATCTAATGGATATTTCGAAAATTTTATGCTAGATTTGTCTACAGTATGCCTGTAAATAAATCCTCTAAAAATTTGACCTCTAGTATGTCTCAAATAAGTGAGAAAATCGAGTAATTAACTTTCTGAGTTGGCCAGTATCAGTTATCAGTCACTGAAATTTCTGAAAATTTATCTAATGAATATTTCAACAATTATATGCTAGATATATATACAGTGTACCTTAAGATAAATCCTCTGAAAATTTGACAATGGGCATCTATAAATTAAGTGAGAAAATCGAGATATTAACTTTCCCAGTTGGCCAGTAAAAGTTTTCTATCACTGAAATTTCTGAAAATTTATCTAGTAAATATTTCGAAAATTGTATGCTAGTGTGTATACAGTATGCCTGTTCATAAATCTTCTAAAAGTTTGACAACCAGCATATCTTAAATAAGTGAGAAAATCAAGTTATTAACTTTCCAGGTTGGCCAGTACAAGTTATGTGTCACTAAAATTTCAAAAAAATTATATAATAGATATTTTGAAAATTTTACAGATTTGTATACAGCATGCCTGTTGATAAATCCTCTAAAAATTTGACAACAGGCATCTGTAAATTAAGTGAGAAAATCGAGTTATTAACTTTCCGAGTTGGCCAGTTTAAGTTATCTGTCACTCAAATTTCAGAAAAGATATCTAAAAAAAATTTAAAAATTCTATGGAAGATCTGTATACAGTATGCCTAAAGATTATGACTCTGAAAATATGACCACTTGTATGTCTTAAATAAGTGAGAAAATCGAATGCTTAACTTTCCGAGTTGATCGGATTTTTATAAATATTCAGGGTTGATTTACTACCCTTCAACAGAAAATTGGAACGTCTCACTTACAGGGTAAATTCACAGACCCTTAACGACTAACATACATAAGTTTCATTGACCGACAATTTGATGCACACTTTTTATGATATTTTTAAATATCCTGAATGTTTAACTTTCCGAGTTGACCGCTATAAGTTATCAATAACTGCGAATTCTGATACTTTATCTAATTGATATTTTGAAAATTTTATACCAGATCTGTATACAGTATGCCTGAAGAAAATTTCTCTGAAAATTATTTTCTAAGGGATCTAAGGACAAATTTTTGGTTCATGGCTCAAAACAGCTCCAGCGGTTTTGGGATGCATTCTCATATGTCTAATTCCACCAGTGGAGGGGATTTCGGTTTTATATGAAAAGTGACATCTTATCTGGCACGGACTATATAATATAAATACTACTATTTCATGGTGCCCGGCTCCTTCACCATTGGTTGATTTAATTTTTTAAATATAATTTTATTGGTAGTAATCATATCACCTTTCTTGCATATGTTCTAAACTTAGCAATAAATTTGGAAGAACCTAGCCTAAGTTCTATAACGTTTAAAATAAGTTAGCGCCCGTTTTACACGTAGCTTTTCCAGCATTGCTCTTCTGATACCTCAAAAGTCACGTCAATGACTTAGAAAAGTCAGTACCTTAAATTGGTAGTAATCATGCCACCTTTATTGCATTTCTTCTAAACTTAACAATAAATTTGGAAAAACTTGGCCTAAGTTCTATAACGTACAATAAGTTGGGGCCCTTTTTAAACGTAGCTTTTTAAGACATTGCTCTTCTGATACCTCAAAAGTCACGTCAAGAAAAGTCAGTACCTTCAATTGGTAGTAATCATATCACCTTTCTTGCATATCTTCTAAACTTAACAATAAATTTGGAAAAACTTGGCCTAAGTTCTATAACGTACAATAAGTTGGGGCCCTTTTTAAACGTAGCTTTTTAAGACATTGCTCTTCTGATACCTCAAAAGTCACGTCAAGAAAAGTCAGTACCTTCAATTGGTAGTAATCATATCACCTTTCTTGCATATCTTCTAAACATAGCAACAATTTTGGAGAGACCTGCCCTAAGTTAAAGTTCCTAACGTTTAAAATAAGTTGGGGCCCTTTTTAAACGTAGCTTTTTAAGACATTGCTCTTCTGATACCTCAAAAGTCACGTCAAGAAAAGTCAGTACCTTAAATTGGTAGTAATCATGCCACCTTTATTGCATTTCTTCTAAACTTAACAATAAATTTGGAAAAACTTGGCCTAAGTTCTATAACGTACAATAAGTTGGGGCCCTTTTTAAACGTAGCTTTTTAAGACATTGCTCTTCTGATACCTCAAAAGTCACGTCAAGAAAAGTCAGTACCTTCAATTGGTAGTAATCATATCACCTTTCTTGCATATCTTCTAAACTTAGCAACAATTTTGGAGAGACCTGCCCTAAGTTAAAGTTCATAACGTTTAAAATAAGTTGGGGCCCTTTTTAAACGTAGCTTTTTCAGACATTGCTCTTCTGATACCTCAAAAGTCACGTCAAGAAAAGTCAATATCTTAAATTGGTAGTAATCATATCACCTGTCTTACATATCTTCTAAAGTTAGCAAAAATTTTGGAAACCTCGGCCCTAAGTTCTATAACGTTTCAAATATGTTGGCGCCCATTTTACACGTAGCTTTTTCAGACATTACTCTTCTGATACCTCAAGTAATGATCTACTCTTAATTAATGAAATTTCAATCTTCTTTTCAAAAAAACATTCAATGAAATTATTAACCATGGTTGGAGAGAAGGTACATCACGACTACCCAAATTTTGAAATCCAAAATTATAATTAGATGCCCGATCTTCTAGGAAAAGTCACGACTTTTTAGGAACCGTATTCTGTATTTGGGATTAGCCTTCATGTGATTGTGTCTAACTCAATCAAATTATCCAGATCCGTATACTTGTGGTAACTTTGGAAAAATGAAAAAACCACCCGTAAGTTGTATAATGTTTAAAACTGGTTGGTGCCTATTTCTAACGTGTTCCTTTTAAACAGCGCTCCTTTGCTGTCGCATTCGTCGTTTTAAGAATCTGAGATTGGAGTAAGGCTAAATTTGAAAATGATATTTGGGGTAAGTTAGGCGGTGTACTAAGTGGCGCTGAATTATTCCCGGCTTGCGAAATTTAAACGAAATTCGTCCTCTATTAATAATAAATCATCATACATCATCCTCCGGGGCGGTTAACCGGAACAGGGACTTTCCCCGGCTTCGGCCGCCCTCCGCGCAACCTCTTTTCGTGCATAATAGAGGTGACCCGGGCCGCTGCGATTCTTCTCTTCACCGCCTAGGGCGTAATGTGATATTGATAGTGTCATTACAACGGGCGCGCGCAAGTGAAAATTGCGAATTTTCGGGGAGGAAAACACCGTCTAGACAGGTAATTACCAATTGCAGGCGATGCCACCGCGGATGATGATGGGTTTTTTTGCGGGCATCATCGGCGGATTGCGGCCCAATCAATAATTCAGCCGTAATGAACGGCGCGCTAAATATTAAAAACAGAGAGCTAATTACGGCGCACAGCCGGCAATCGGAAAAACAATACGTTCTCGTGTAATTATACGCGAGCACGTAATAAAACATGCCATAATATTTTCACCGGTACTAAATTTAAATTGTTTCATCAACGTTGTCTAAATAACACCTATTGTCCGGAATATGACCGACAATCATGCCTGGTTAATTCCCCTCGCTTCTTTTGTTATTACAGCATATCAAATCATATTCATAATTACAAAGCAAACATAC
Source organism: Othius punctulatus (assembly GCA_951805005.1). NCBI lineage: Eukaryota > Metazoa > Arthropoda > Insecta > Coleoptera > Staphylinidae > Othius > Othius punctulatus. The sequence continues at coordinate 19,397,261 of OX638141.1, forward strand.
CCGGCTCCGCACATTTAACCAGACCCGGCCCAGATTTAAGATGAGACCAATGGAGGCCGCGCATCTCGTTAGCACCCGCCAATGGCGTCCGGCGCAGCCCCACCACTCTGGACCGAAGATGCTGCATTCAGCTCGCCATACTGGAGCGGGGTAGATCCCGCCGAATCCGTCCCGATCAAATTTTAGTTAGTGCACTCTAATCTCGCGCGATGATTGCCAGGGGTCTTTAGTCGGAATCGCATGCGATTACAGAAGCCTCACGCGAGACGAGCGACGGCCAGAAGAGGAAGAGGAAGCGGAAGCGGAAGAGGGACGTGGATGTGAAGAGCCGGCGACTTGTGGTGCGACACGCGGGCATGCCCTTGGCGCACGCACAACACCCGTCAAGCTGTTTTCCCCAAAATACCCGATGATGACAATGATGATGATGCAGAGAATAATCGAGTCGTCGCACAAGGCGCAGGAGATGACGCCGGCGTCGGCGTCGCCGCGCCAGGACGCCCCCGCCGAGTACGAGAAGCGGCCCCTCGAGGACTCGCCGCAGCTGTTCCTCCAGCAGAAGCGCATCTCCGACGACTCCAGGGACGCGGAGATGTGCGAGAAGGCCGAAGACGACGAGGACGACGAGGAGGACCTAAACGTCGACGTGGACGTCGAGAACGACGAGGCGCTCTGTCCCGTCGACCTCACCAGGCGCCACGAGAAGTACCGGTCCTTCGACCTGCTGCACAAAGCCGAGGACTCCTTCAAGGGCTTCCAGGCGATCAAAGACGATGACAAGGTTAACATCAGTGCGAAGCGCGCGGAGAGTGTTTGTAGTGACGTTAGCAGATCGGAGAGTCCGAGGGACGTGAGTCCGTCGGTCGTCCCTCACCAGAACAGGCGGCTGGCGTTTTCCGTCGAGAACATTTTAGACCCCAACAAATTCACAGGAAGACAGACTGTTTATAGTGACGGCATTTGCTGCTGGAAGCCCCACCAGGAGTCGGTCGGATCGTCGGACTTCGACGGCAGCGAAACAGGTACTAAATTCCATCACTCTAACATTAAAACCTAAAACCTTCATTGGTACAAACTTCTACACATCTGACCCCCACCCAGCAGAAGTAGAAGTTTATACTTCTGCTGCCCCCCAGCAGAAGTAGAAGTTAGTACGTTAAATCAAGTTAATATATCTCAGCTTAGAATTGACAAAAAAAATCGTTTCTAATCTTTGAAGTTGAAGGAGGTAGTTTTGGATTTTGGCCCTGGGCTATAGCCCTCATAACCCAGCTACAGCCCAGGACGGCAAATTTTTGGAAAAATACGAAAGGCACAAGTCACAATAAGAAATAAATACACAAATGCAAAATTCAAGAAGTGAAGCATCTAGCTACCACCTTCAACTTCAAAGATTAGAAACAACTTTGTTATCAATTTTATGCATTTTATGCAGTCTGAAATCGACCTATCAACCTTATCAGTACGCAATGTATAAGAACAAAATTTAACTTTTATGAAAATTGAGCACAAATGAAAGCGTAACTTAGTATGAAAATTAAACGAACAGAAAAATAAACGAAAATCTAAGTCGATAAAACCAGACCAGATGTAGAATTGATTGGTAGAGAAAATTTCAGAATCAATCAAGAGCACTAAAATTCTTTAAAAGTTCAACATCCAAGAAGCACTTCGACATTGTTTGCAAGGCTTCAGTAGGTACCCGTAGAATACAGTATCAATCTACTTGTAGAGTACTAAAATTCTTTAAAACTTCAACGTCCAAGAAGCACTTCGACATTGTTTGCAAAGCTTGGTAGGCACCCATAAAATATTTTACTTTTCCAAAAGTTTCACTTTAAATTCTATGAACATTTTATCTAGTATTTAGTCGTAAATATTACGAAAATTAACGTTGTCAATTGAAAAAGTATCATCATACTACAAGCATGATTGCAATGTTTTTGGACGCTGTTTTATGTCCATCATTTAACTGCAGTTCAACTAAAACTTATGATATTTCTCATATTAAGCTTTATTAATTCTATAATTTAAGTAATAAGATTAAGGACGTACAATTATTACTTAAACTATAAAATTTATTTATTTTTATATAATTTATCAAAGTGTTGTTCATTCTCCCCCAGAGTTTCAAAGGTTACAATTAAAGTTTTAATACTAAGAGAAGCTTTAGATGAGTAAAACATATGTAATGGATCATCATACTACAAGAATGATTGCAATGTTTTTGGACGTTTCTTGATGCTGTTTTATCTCCTTCAATTAACTGCAGTTCAACTAAGACTTATGATATTTCTCATATTAAGCTTTATTATTTCTATAATTTAAGTAATAAGATTAAGGACGTACAATTATTAATAAAACTATAAAATTTATTTATTTTTGTATAATTTACCAAAGTGTAGTTCAATTTCCCCCAGAGTTTCAAAAGTTGCAATTAAAGTTTTAATACGAAGAGAAGCTTTAGATGAATCAAACTTTTCGCTCTGAAGCAATTGATGAACTCTTGAAGTGACTTGAGACAAGAATTTGTTCAAATATAATTACAAACACAAAATTTTACACAAATGGTACTTTTTGTACCATTTTTTACATTTTGCTGTTGCATCAGATATTCTTTCAAATATTCTGAAATTGTCGGATATGTTAATTTAACTGCCTTAAAGGCATACGTATGATTTGCCATCATACTTAATTCTACTATCATTGGCCATAACAGCAAAATAATATGCATCAATAGTTTCTTTTACAAGCATATTCAATAAGCAATTAGCGGTAGTTTCAACAATTCCATCATCCAGACACAATTATTGTTAGGATAATAACTTATTATTATTATTACAAAAACGGTTAATTCAAAACTTCAAAAACTTCTTCAAAACAGTTTTCACGATTTGTACTTTCAGCCTTCTATTGTGGCCTCTAATCAAAACATTATTATTATTATTACAAAAATGGTTAATTCAAAACTTCAAAAACTTCTTCTAAACAGTTTCCACGATTTGTACTTTCGGCCTTCCATTATGGCCTTCAAACAAAACAAATTTGGTGTTTGTTTAGTAATTAAACAACTTCTACAAGGATGATATTTAAGATAGCTATTAAAAAGAGACCATTTTTGCATGGCGACTCTATGATACTCAAAATCTCGATATGCTTGATATTTTCTCAAACTTTCTTCCAATTTTTAAAGTAGCGGTATTGTCTATAATTCCATTTAGATACACATCATCTAGATACAATTTTTGGGAGGATTATAACTTTGTAAAATTGGTTATTTTTTTTTCAAAACCTCAAAAAAGCCGAATGAGATAAAAACTGGTTCTCTAGATATTTTTTTAAGACATCCTGTACAGGAAGCAGAATGTCGAAATTTGCCGGACGCTTAATTCTAGCCAAAAATAGTCCCGAAACCATTTATGTACAGGGTGGCCCAATTTGGAGGTTTCTATAGGGGATCTCTGTAACTAGAAGAGATAGAGAAAATCGCATGGCGTATTCTGGATCTCTTTCTTCAAGACATACTCAATGGTAAAAATAAAAATTGGCTATCGTCTTTTGTTTTTGAGTAATGGCCAAAAACTCAATATTTTCCATTTTCGATTTTTATCAATATTTCGTTTATTTATCATTTTATTAAGATAAGAGTTGCATGTTCTTCAGACATTTTTTTTTTACGGTGAATTGAATGAGTTTTATAGAATTTTGATATCTTCGTTAATAAACAAGATACAATATAAAGTTGTGTTTTTTTAAAATAGAAGTCATAGTTGACTTTGGCCTAAATAAGTAGGTTATTTTTTTCTCTCATTAGTTGAAAAAATCGATCGAGGATACGCCATCTGATTTTCTCTATATCTTCTAGTTACCGAGATCCCCTATAGATACATTCAAAAGGGGCCACCCTGTACTTTGGAAGCTTCTTTTGTTTTATACATCCTGCTGAATACGTATAATAATATTAAATGTTTAGGTAAATTAAAAGTGTACCACCTCCTTGCTGATTCAATTGTTAATAACAATGGGTGTTTGATGGCCGAGAAACCAAGAAAACGGAGGAGAAAAACACCTGTAAAGATGTAAGCTGACTTGACTCGAGCAGGGAGGGACTCATGCACCCCCTTCAGAGGGGGCGCTCTAAAAGTGCCTAGTTTCGCCCCTGGAGTGTATACATTTTTTACATTTTTTAATGGAATGGGACATAATATGTCCAAAAACAATAGGTACTTAAATATTTGCGAAGTGCTACATGATAACAAACTACCGTTATGTTGACATCGCATTGAGACTTTTTTTGTCGATGCTTGCGTCCAACTTTTCAGCATAAAGGTAGTTTTCCGTTTTTCCGTGTTGAAAAGAATAAAAAATTATACAAGCTCTCAATGTCTACAATGACCGAAGAACGCCTGAAGGATGTGTCCATTCTGACCATCGAATCGGAGCTTACCAAAATATTAAACTTTGATGATATTATAGATTCATTTTCAATATCTAGTTCATGAAAGAAGTTGTTTTAAATATTTCACATTAGTTTGTATTACTATCAGAACAATTAAAATTTATTTGTGAACTTTTTTTTATTATAACTTCAACTATGATAGGTCTATGTCTAAATGAATAACTTTTTAACTTTTTATATTCTGGTGGTGGTGGGTATAGTGGGAAGTGTAGTATAAGTCTGCCACTGCCTTCTGCTACTTAGCAGTATATAGCAGTAACCGAATCTCTATGTCTTATGGTTTCCGAGATCCCAATGCTTAAAATGAAAAAGAAACTCACCCTGTATAAGATAACCTTTTTTGAAAGGTTGCGGACAATTTTTTAGTTACAAAAACTGTCATTCTTCATGTAAGATGAAAGATGGATATACTTTGCAAGTTGAAAGAAGTATAGCAAACCTTACATCGTCATAAAGAGAAATAATTCAAAAATCAAAAGCATATCTTGCGCAAGCTCTTAAAATGACTACTCTTTCCTAATTTAACCGAATCTCTATGTCTTATGGTTTCCGAGATCCCAATGCTTAAAATGAAAACAAACTCACACTGTATAAGAAAGATAACCTTTTTGGAAGGTTGCGTATTCAAATCACATCGGGGTCACTAATGTAGTTTTTTTGATACGATCATACCAAGAACAAAATGAAAACAAAAATTGTTGTTTTCATTTTTGAAACCCGTTGAGAAATATATAAGAAAGATAACCTCCTTTAGAAGGTTGTGTGTTCAAATCAAGTCGGGATCACTAATGTAGGTTTTTTTGGTAAGTTCACTCTCCCACAGATGTACCAGTCATTCTTTGAGAAAAAATATAAAGACACATGGATATTTATTTCAAGATATCATTACTACTATACAGCATGTCCACAAATTGAGCCCACAACCGAAATAACTGTTTGATTTTAGATTTTGAAAAAAATCCTTTCTTTGATCCAATCCATTTCATTCCATTCTCTAAGATATAAGATAACTATTTATTTCAAGAGATAGTTACTGCTGCACAGTTTGTCCACGGATTGAGTCCACAGTTGTTTCTGTACCAAATTTGGGAATGATTATAGTGTGCCCACCTACCAGATCATACCAAAAAACTCCTACAGATGCTTAAGGCATTCAGTTATTCTTTAAGAAAAACAGACAGACATATGGATATTTATGTCAAGAGATCTTTACTACTATACAGCATGTCCACATATTAAGTTCACAATAAGAACGGCATTTTGATTTTTGATTTAAAAAAAAATCCATTCTTTGAGTAAGATATAAGATAACTATTTATTTCAAGAGATCATTACTACTACATAGTTTGTCAACGGATTGAGTTCACAGTTGTTTCTGTACCAAATTAGGGAATGATTATAGTGTGCCCACCCACCACATCATAGAAAGAACTCCTACAGATGCATCAGTCATTCAGTTATTCTTTGAGAAAAACAGAAAGACATATGAATATTTATTTCAAGAGATCTTTACTAGTATACAGCATGTCCACAAATTAATTTCACAATTAGAACGGCTTTTTGATGTTTGATTTTGAAAAAAATCCATTCTTTGAGTAAGACATAAGATAAGTATTTATTCTTTAGTAAGTAGTAATCTATTCTTTGAGTAAGATATAAGATAACTATTTATTTCAAGAGATTATTACTACTATACAGTACGTCCACGGCTTGATTTCACAGTTGTTTCTATACCAAATTAGGGGATGATTATAGTGTTCCCACCCACCCACCCTCCAACTCAAAATTTTTTAGTTACAAAAACTGTCATTCTTCATGTAACATAAAAGATGGATATATGCATAGGCATTTATTTCAAGAGTTCATTAATACTATACAGTACGTCCAAGGATTTCGTTCACAGTTATTTCTGTATCAAATTAGGGGATGATTATAGTGTGCCCACCCTGCTGCCCCAACTCAAAATTTTTAATTTTGAAAAACTGTCATTCTTTAAGTTAGATATAAGATGGGTAGATACACAGGGATGTATTTCAAGAGATCATTACTAATATACAGTATGTCCACGAATTGAGTTCAAGGTTGTTTCTGTATCAAATTAGGGGATGATTGTGCCCAGGGATGTATTTCAAGAGATCATTACTAATATACAGTATGTCCATGGCTTGACTTCAAGGTTGTTTCTGTATCAAATTAGGGGATGATTATAGTGTGCTTACCCACCGGCGCTTCAACTCAAACTTTGTAAAAAGTATATCTTATAACGTTTAATTTTCTGCAATCATGACAACAATCATTTTAATCATCTTGGAAGATTGCAAGGGCGGGTGAAAGGGCACAAAAATAATGATCACCTCAATGTCAATCATCATTAGAATAATTTATCATAATATTATCATATCATAAGTGATTCGAATTATTAAATTATTGTTTGTTGTCGACTATAATAATACTTATCATCTTATTGAATAGATACAAATTGTAATCATCCAGCAAATTCATGATTTCGTATCAATGCAATGATATTTTTTTATTGTTCCCGTATCAAATCAGAGGATGATTACAGTGTGCCCACCCATCCACCCTTCAACTCAAAATTTGTGCATAGTATATTTTAGAACGTTTAATTTTTTGCAATCGTGACAACAATCATTTCAATCATCTTGGAAGTAAGATTGCAAGGGCGGGTGAAAGGGCACAAAAATAATGATCACCTCAATGTCAATCATCATTAGAATAATATATCATAATATTATCGTATCATAAGTGATACGAATTATTAATTTTTTGTTTGTTGTCGACTATAATAATAATTATCATCTTATTGAATGGATAAAAATTGTAATCATCCACCAAATTAATGATTTCGTATCAATGCAATGATAATTTTTTTATTGTTTCCGTATCAAATCAGAGGATGATTATAATGTAAACCAACTCAAAATTTATACAAAATATGTCTTAGAACATTGAATTTTCTTCATTCATGACAACAATCATTTCAATCATCTTGGAAGTAAGATTCCAAGGGCGGATGGGTGGACACAAGTATATTTATCACCTCAATGTTAATCATCATTAGAATAATATATCATAATATTATCATATCATAAGTGGTAGAAATACTTAAATTTTTGTTTGTTGTCGGCCATAATTATATCATTTTATTGAATACAAATTGTAATCATCCAGCAAATTCGTGATTTCGTACCAATGCAGTATTGATTTTTTTTTGTTTCTATATTAAATTAGGGGATGATTATAGTGTGCCCACCCACCCACCCTCCAACTCAAAATTTATACAAAATAAATCTTAGAACATTGAATTTTCTTTATTCATGACAAAAATCATTTCAATCATCTTGGAAGTAAGATTGCAAGAGCGGATGGGTGGACACAAGTATAATTATCACCTCAATGACAATCATCATTAGAATAATTTATCATAATATTATCATATCATAAGTGGTAGAAATAATTTAATTATTGTTTATTGTCGGCTATAATTATATCATCTTATTGAATACAAATTGTAATCATCCAGCAAATTCGTGATTTCGTATCAATGCAGTGATGATCTTTTTTGTTACTGCATCTAATTAGGGGATGATTAAAGCACCATTACTCCACGCACCCTTCTAGGATGCTCCAAGTATTTGCATTTCTGTTGACCAGTCTGACAGGACAGAGGAGGGTCTTGGGTTTTACGAGAAAAGTGACTTCTTATCTGGCAGCTAGGACGCTCTGAGATATGCATTTGCGTTTGTTTTGACCATTCTGATAGTAGAGATATAGTTGATATAGGAGAGAGGGTAGGATTTCGATTTTATTGGAAAACTGACACAAGATCTGGTATGGACTATACCAGACTTGAGTTTTGAGGAAATACAAAATTAAATAAATTAAATCAAACATTAAATGTTTGAATTATTTCAAATCTCGAAAACGTGGGTTGAAACACCACAATCACCACAACTAGCAGTTTTTATCTTTTTGATTAATGAGGAGGTCCAAAACAAAATTAGTCCATTTTTGAGATTTGGTTTTCTTAATATATGGCCCAGCAAAGCTGTTAATAAAACCAAAATATCAGTTTTGAAAACTTTGTTTTCCCAACTTATTATTCAGTGAAGATTTGCAGAAAACCAAAAGGTACATTTTCGAGATTTGTAGATGATTTTAAAACTCAATTTTGTATTTCACCAAGACTCAACTATAACAACATAGTTTTGTTGTTATAGTCGTTTTTTAAATATCCTCATTTGTTCCTCCTCATTTGTTAAATAATTGAAAACAGCTGATGAAATGGATGTGCTGATTGTTTAATGTTAAAGTTTTAAGTTTAATTATTTCAAAAACAAAAGGCAGTAACAAATCAACAAATTCAAACATTTTCGAGATTTGTTTTATATATATATATATATATATATATATATTGTCCAGTAAAGCTGTTAAAAAAACCAACACGTCAGATTTCAAAACTTGGTTGTCTCATCATATTATTCAGTGAAGCTTTTCAGAAAACCTATGGGTACATTTTTGAGATTTTGAAATGATTTTAAAACTCAATTTTCTACTTCCTGAAAACTCGGGTTGTGGACCTCCTCATTTGTTAAATAATTAAAAACTGCTGAATTTTTTTGTTTTTTTGTTTTTTGGCAATTTGTAAGGAAACTAATAAGAGTGAATTATTCGCAATGCAATCGACAAAGTGTTTACGAGAACTTTGCGCTTGTTGTCAATAGCAACGCGCGACAAAGTGACAGTCCTCGGAATACGTCAACTTTTCGCTAGCATTAGTACGTAGAAAGACCTACTTTATGTGTCAATTGTAGGACAAAATATTATTTTACAAATATTGAAATTATTGTCGCTTGTTTGAAACACTAAGACTTGAAACTTCAACTTGAAAAAGCAATAATTTTCAGCAGAAGTTTTCCTTCATGAAAAAAATTATAGTATACTTATTACTGCCATTGTGCGGAACGGCAGTTTTTCATGTACCTAGTTCTAATGGTTGAATAAATTATGTTGTTGTTAATGTTTGAAACACTAAAACATGAAACTTCAACATGAAAAGGCAATCATTTTCAGCAGCAGTTTTCTTTTATGAAGAAAAATGTAGTATACTTATTATTGTCATTGTGCTGAATCGCAGTACTACATGTAGCTCTACTCGATGAAAAAATTGCATGGACGTACAAATCATTGTTATTTTAGAAATATTTAAATTCTTGCCTCTCATTTGAAACAATGAAACTTGAAACTTTAAGTTGACACTATCACTGCAATAATTTTCAACAGCAGTTTTTATTTTTACAGTATTTCATGCAGTTTTAGTCGTTTAATAATTTATTAATAAATTATGCCATTAAACATTACTTATATAGAATTTTGTGTTCAATAAAAATGATCAATTCTATATAATTTAAATACCATAATAATATAATGCACAAATATGTACACGTTTATATATAAACAATCTTTCATAATATAATGTTTGTAGCTTGGTGCAAGAACAACCAATATCAAAATTTCAGGATCAAACTTTTCAAACTTTTCAGTATCTGAGATTGAAGTTCTAAATATCTAAATAACGATGCAATTGTTTTTAAAGTTGAGATTTATTTTGTTAGTGAGCGGTTTTTATCGAATATTTCCTACTTTAGGCCATTACTGGCTGACTAATATATGTCATTAGTATATATCATTTATCAAGCATTTTAGGTGGAAACTCTATTTTTCAATAACATTGACATTGATAGTTCTTGCACCAAGTCACAGATATATAAACGTGTATATGTTATATATTCACAGTCATGCTCATATAAATCTAGTACAAAGAATGTGACATTGCTATATAAAATTGCTATTGTAACCTAATTTATAGTACTAGATTTATGTGAGCATGACTGTACATAGACTCAGAGGTTTTTCCTCCCAAAACATTATATTTTTTCAGTAAACATTTAAAAAAACGCGAAATATTTCGTTGTGTACACATTCGGGAACATTAATTTCCTGTGGCAACAAGTTGGAGCTCCTTGAACACGCGCCGCTTATCTACGATTTCCGATGCTTTGATGTGGGTTTAAACAAGCTCGAGGTGTGAGAAAATGTGTCTTACGCTTTCCTGAACTTTGATGCACGTTGATATTTCGTACATTTATTTCGCTGTTCACATACTTATATCCATTTCAAAGTTCAAAGTTCAAATTTAAATTTTTATAAATATTTTTTTTTTACAAGAGTAGTCAGATTAATTACATTATTAACTTTATTACATTATTTGTAAATTCGGACACGAATTAAGACCTATTATTATTAATATACTATACTAGTATTATAGTACATATTACAGTATTATACGGGGTGATTCAAGTTGAGTTGAAGTTTGATTTGATTTGACTTTTCCGCAAACTTTTCTCGGTCTCATGTCCAAATTTTCCAAGCTGATTGTTCAGCCTATTTACGGTTGTGCAAAAATTATAAAATTATAGAATTGGATACCTACGATATTAATCTACTAATTGGTGGTTTAAAATTTTCAATATCATTTTAAACGCTGCTATAAATTAAAAAAAATAATTTTTTAGTCCAATATTCAATTTTTATGTTTTACATAAAATAGCCCAAAATAATCCTTTTAATTCTTAAGACCCAATTATAATATCGTCGATTAAAAAAAAAATTGAATTGTAAGTAAATAGCACGTTTAATTTATTTTTCTATGATTTATGATCTCCCATTAATGAGAAAAGTCAAGTAGTTCAGATATTTATGACAACAATGGTCTTTACAGATGCAGAGAGGTATAATTTATGACATAAACCCTCGCCGCTCCGCAAACCAATGCTTTCCAGGGCCGAAATAATTTTGTGAAGAATAATTTACTTAATTTATCTTTTTGGGAAGTCATCATTTTCGTCCTGAACAATAAACTTGAATCACCCTGGACAACAAACTAGAATAATATACACTATTATACAGTATATTATTATACAGTATTTATACCGTATTATTTTCGTATTTTTAGTACTTCAGAATTATCATGAGAGGAATATTAATTTTGTTTACCTCAATTTTCTGTTATGTACTCTAAAATTTTGCAAAATATTGATGACTGACCTTTTCAGATGATATAGTTTTGATATATCGTATGATATCAATTTGCGTTTAATCGTTTTATTAATTGCACCGGCGCCTGCACCATTTTCAATATTAATTTAATTTTTTATATATGGTGAATGCGCCTGGAACTAAATTTGCTCGTAAGCAAATAATCTATATAGATTTTAATTTGTTAACTAAACGTTATGATTTTTCACTGCTTAGTCACGAGGTAAGTCTTTTGTGACTTACATGAGTACTATTGTCCATAAACACCAATAGAGATTATTCAAAGAAATGAGCAGAAAATACACCAATTTCTGCACAAAAAACGAATTATTATTAATGTTATTATTGCTGTTATTGCTATATTTCAATGTATTGCTATTATTGCTTATTATTTTAACACCATTTAAAAAAAATGTGCAGAAAATTATTAATGTCTGCACAATAAACAAATTATTACTATTGCTATATTCCTATATATTGCTATTATTGCTTATTATTATAACATTATTTAATAAAAAATTGCAGAATATTCACCAATGTCTGCACAATAAACGAATTATTATCATTGCTTTCATGTTTATTGTTGTTATTGCTTTATGCAAAATTATATCATTTTAATAACAACAATAACATTCTGTACATTTGTTGGGTTTGCTCTAGATTTGTGCAGGAACGATCGCGACATAACAAATCTGAAAATAACCGACGCTGCATTAATTCAATCAACCGTAAACTTTTCAGCAATGTACACCGCTTTAAATTTTCACACTTCCACGCGCGTGTTTGTTTCCTTCCCTGCGAAGTGACGATATAATTTGATTCCCCCTCCAGCCAGCGAACGGTTTTTCCATACTTACACCTCATATCTTTTATTAGCAGAGTTAATGTGCCGCGAAAAATGTGCTCAAAGTGAGATATATTTTTTTTTCGCAGCGAATGAGAAAAATTCAAACGGACGTTTGGGGCCTTGCAGCTGCTTTGATGTGTAAACTGGTGCAATGTGATAACAGTAAATACGTACATTTTTATAACAGGGAAATAATGGTATATTTAATTAGTACACTATACGTACCAAGTACGTATTATAGTACTTGGTGCTGAGAAATGATTACTGAGCTAGTGCATAGTATGCTCAGTGATTTATGAGTTGGGTATCTTGACAAGACAGCACTGAATTAACGAGAACCAAAAACCTATAAAATAAACTACTTCTTCCGGTTGATGGATTTCAGCCAAAATCATATCCATTTGTGTGATCAATTTTTTAAAATTTGCAACTATTGGCCATTTTTTTTTATTATCTTAAAAAAATTTGTTAGGTTTTGACAATATTTTTTCAAACTTTCACGAAGACGCGTAAAATTTTACATTTTCCTCGATTTTGGGCATATTTTAACATCTCTTAACTTTTTTAATTATTTGCTTCATATACAAGATGTCCTAAGAATTACAAATTGCAGAAAATTTATAAAAATATCAGTAATTTAAACTAAGTCTCTTATAAATAAACATACCCACCAGAAATGTTTCTAAATTTTCTGAACATGCCAGTATATCTGTAAAAACTGAACAGTGCAGTCTAAAAATATTAGGAGAAAACTGCAGAAAGTTCAACTATAAGTAAATCAAAATATACAAATTAAACCAAATTTAAGATTTCTAAATTTGCCACAAAGTTTTGTAGAAATTTCTACAACGTGGAACCAAAATATCAAAACACTTGAAAAACCCATCATTTTAATCAAGGCCCCAAAAGTATCGCTAGGTTTAGAAATTGCGAATATTTTAGTAAACCTTAATAATATAAACATTATGAAATCGAAGAAAGTGTAAAACCAATACATTTTATTAAATTGACTGAAACCTTAATAATTATATCAAAATATGGAAATAATATTCCAAATTTTTCCGCAGCTTTATTACGAATATGACGGGTTTCAAGTTATACAATATTTCATGGAGGTATTAGAAATTGCTGAATACATGTTATAGAGTTACGGATTGAAATGGAAATATGGATTTTCCATATATGCAATCAATATATGAAGACAGGTAAAACGTCCAGAATGTTACAAACATATTAAAAGTATCCGATTTCTGACATTTTTAACGTTTTTGCTAACATTTTAGATATTTTTTTCTTAATTTTATGATTGTATATTATGTTCATATTTTCAATTTTCTGCGATTTTTAGGTTTTCGTATTACACTTATTTACGTGTCTTAGGTATTTGAGTAGATTTCATGTATTCTTTATTTTTCTCCTTAACTCCTATAACTCCTAGGATACGAGATATCTAAACATGTCCATAGCAACCGGGGCGTAAACCGTCAAACAAATTTGACAAATTTACTAGATATTCAGTAATATTTATGAGATTTTCACTAAATTTTAAAGGAATCATAAATCTACGGCTTGGGGATGTATTCCAAAACTTGGAATTTGGGGGTTTGAGGTAACTCCGAAACAACTCCTTAATAAAAAAAATCAAATATGTTCATTTAAAAAAAAAATGCGTTAATTTTTTATCACTATAAGGCTTGTTATTTACTAAGGTTGAAATATAGTTTACCCATTCAATAAAGCTTTACAAGCTACACATTTAAAAAAGTTGTTTTTGAATCCACAGAAAAATTAAAAATAGTTACTGAGGTGTTACCATTTCAAGTGTAGATGCATCTGTAGATATAGATAAACTTTAATTATTTACATTAAATATTAATATAAATTATTAAAGAGATGTAAATTATTAGATAAACCTGGATGAAACTGTTTAAAATTTTTACAGAAAACCGATTTAAATCTCGGGATACAGCATTTGATTGTGCAAAAATGTTTCTAAAATTTTCCCTCTATCTTTAGTCTATAACATTGTATGATTTTTTAAGAAACCTGGCGAAGTTTCAGGGAATTTCACAAAATATGAAGTCATTGGTTTCTTAAAGTTTTTTTGGAAAATCAAATTATACCAAAGTACTTCTTAATATTTCTTTTAATTTTGCTTATTTTAAGTATTTTTTATTACTCTTATTATTACCCAGTTTCATTGAATTTCACCAAAATATGAAGTCATTGGTTTCTTAAAGTTTTCTTGGAAAATCAAATTATACCAAAGTACTTCTTAATATTACTTTTTATTTTGCTTATTTTAAGTATTTTTTATTACCCTTCTAGGGACTTTTTGTAAATTTACATATCTACTTCATAACTAGATTCGAGATTATCAGATAGCAGACTGAAAACTCTAATAAAACGTAATAAAACAGCCAAGTACCCTTGTTATTACCCAGTTTCATTGAATTGCACAAAATATGAAGCCATTGGTTTCTTAAAGTTTTCTTGGAAAGTAAAATTATACCAAAGTACTTCTTAATATTACTTTAAATTTTGCTTATTTTATGTATTTTTTATTACCCTTCTAAAGACTTTTTTGTAAATTTACATACCTACTTAATAACTAGATTCGAGATTATCAGAAAGCAGACTAAAAACTCTAATAAAACGTAATAAAGCAGACAAGTACCCTTATTATTACCCAGTTTCATTGAACTTCACAAAATATGAAGTCATTGGTTTCTTAAAGTTTTCTTGGAAAATCAAATTATACCAAAGTACTTCTTAATATTACTTTTAATTTTGCTTATTTTAAGTATTTTTTATTACCCTTCTAGGGAATTTTTTTTGTAAATTTACATACCTACTTAATAACTACATTCGAGATTATCAGAAAGCATACTATAAACTATAATAAAACGTAATAACGCAGACAAGTATTTTATTACATTGTGTTCAATATGTTTAGGTACATCCATTATACAGGTATCTTGAGCTTCCTTTACTCTTGAGTCTTTACTTCTGTGTCTTTTTCTTCAGATTTCTTACCTAATACATTTTTTACTTCTTTTATCCTTTACAGTATAATATTTTTTGTTTGATTTTCTTTCTGTGAGCTATTTTCTCCCATGTATCTCATGTCATCCAATTCTTCGGTTTCTTGGTATTAAGACGTATTATTTTCATAGTTATTTTTTAAGACCTTTTTATATTTTGTCATAATTGTACTTTTTCCCATAATAGTACATGATTGTTTTCGTTTGTTTGTTTCGTATTCTTGTTTGCAGGTTTTTCACGAGATTTCCTGTGTTCTCTTCATTTTCTTGTTTGTAACTTTTCCGCTAACTATTTCTCGATTTTACTTTATTATTATAAAGAATTTTATAATAAAGCCTTACAGTGTTATAGATTTTTCGAGTTAGTGAAGAATCTTCTTATAAGTGAAGAATTTAAAAAATATTTAATAATACCAACAACCAAATTTTCCCAAATATTTAATCACATGTCAAAATTTTAGAAGAGAGTTTTAAGAAATCATTGATAATTTTATGTAATTCAATAAAACTTAGTCAGATTTATTAAAATAAAACCTTATAATGTTACAGAATTTTCAAATAAGTAAAGAATTTTCATATAAGTGAAGAGTTTGCAAAATATTTAATAATACCAACAACCATATTTTCTAAAATAGATTTAAGAAATTATCAATAACTTTACGAAATAAGTTTGTGGAGGTTTTTGAGTTAGAGAAAAAATTGCTAGATATTTATTAACAAATCTATTTTTTCGAAGGAACAATGTTATAGCATTTTCAGATATTTGAAGGCTTTGCCAAATATTTCATCATAAACAAAAATTTAAAAAGTTTTTGCACTTCCACAAAAATGTACTCGCTATCAAAAACTGAACTTTCATGTCATCCAATTCTTACGTTTTTTTTTGGTATTCAGACGTTTTATTTTCATAGTAATTTTTTTAAGTGCTTTTTATATATTGTCAAAATTGTACTTTTTCCCATAATTGTACATAATTGTTTTCGTTTGTTTGTTTCGTATTCTTGTTAGCAGGTTTTTCTCGAGATTTCCTTTGTTCTCTTCATTTTCTTGTTTGTAGCTTTTCCGTAAACTTTTCTCTGTCTCGATTTACGTTATTTTTCAGATACTGTACATAAGACTCTTTGTCGCTTTGCCGTTCTATGTGCTGCTAGGTTTGATTTTAATTTTTGCCATAATTGTTGTACGTTTTCAGTTGTTTGTTTCGTATTCTTGTTGGTAGGTTTTCCTCGATTTTTTTTTGTATTTGCTTCATATTCTGGTCTCTTCATTTTCTTGTTTGTATGTTTTTCGCGAACTTTTATCTGTACTCTTATTTTTTTTTGTTTGTAGGATTTCCTTGAACTTCTCTTGATTTTCTTTATTATTATTCTTAATTTTTGTAAATTCTAAAAACTTATAATTAGTTTTAATCGCATGTCCAAATTTTCCAAGCGAGTTTTAAGAAATCATTGACAATTTTATGAAATGCAACAAAACCTAGTCAGATTTATAAAAAAGCCTTACAATGTTATAGAATTTTCGAGTAAGTGAAGAATTTTCACTTAATTGAAGAATTTGCCGAATATTCAATAATACCTACAACAAAATTTTCTAAAATAGCTTTAAGAATTTATCAATAACTTTATGAAATTCAATAAAAAGTAGGCAGATTTCATAAAAAAAACCTCACAATCTTGTGTAGTTCTTGAGTAAGAGTATTTTGCTAGATATTTATTAACAAATCCATTTTTCCAAGAAAAAATGTTATAGAATTTTCATATAATTGAAGACTTTGCCAGTATGTACCTGTCTTTGTTGGTTTGCCATTCTAAGTGCTGTCAAGTTTGATTTTATTTTTTGCCATAATTTGGTGCACGTTTTCATTTGTTTGTTCGTATTCGTATTTGTAGACTTCACTAGATTTTTTTTATCTACTGCCTTCATTTTCTTGTTTGATTTTTTTCTTCAGACATTTATCCATTCTCTTTTCACGAATCTAAAGCAGACTCAACAGATTCACTGAAGGTTATTTTTCGTTTTCTTGTTTGTAGGTTTTACTCGATTTTTTTCTCTATTTCCTTCATTTTCTGTTCTCTTCATTTTCGTGTTCGCGTGCTTTTGGCGGACTTTTATCTGTACTCTTCTTTTTCGTGTTTGTAGGATTTCCTCGAACCTTTCTCGATTTTCTTTATTTTACAGCTACTGTAAACATTATATACCTCTCTTTGTAGGTGTGCCATTCTAAGTGTTACCATGTTTGGTTTTATGTTTTGCCATAATTTGTTGCACATTTTAATAGGCTTCGTAAGCTTTTTTTAACTTTTCTCCATTCTCTTTTCACGAATCTACAGCAGACTAAACAGATGCACTGAATGTTATTGTTGCGTATTCTTGGTTGTACGTTTTACTCGACTTTTTCTCTATTTCCTTCATTTTTTGTTTGTAGGTTTTTTCGAACGTTTCTCCATTCTCTTCATTTTCTTGTTTGTAGTTTTCCTCCAACTTTTCTGTATTTTTTTTTTCATTTTACAGCTGCTGCATATATTGTATACCTCTCTTTGTTGGTCTCTTTTGCCCTTACAAATATGAGATTTGAGTCGCCATCTGTCACCACCCCCACCAATATTCTATTCTTACATCTAATAGGTCGTGAGCAATTCTGATAATTTTAGGTTTTCAGTACTGTTATTTTCATAATTGATTGTTTTTGTAGTCTACTACAATGCTTCATAATGCTATGTTTCATAATGCTGTATTTGTTATAGAGAAAACCATGCGTAAGCACCTACTTTATGGCATTGTGCCGTAAAGTATGCCATACAGTAGCACTAACAACAAAATTGTAGCTATATCATTTTCTCGTAATTTATTCTAGACCTCTCCAAAGCGGACACTTACTTTGGAACCGTCGAGTCGCTGTCCGTTGTGGAGAGGTTTTGGGGTACTATCTTTACAACTAGTAATACTAGTACTACTACTAGTATTATTGGTAGTAGTACTAGTAATACTAGTACTACTACTAATAATACTAGTACTACTACTAGTAATACTAGCACTACTACTAGTACTGGAGTTGGTCTGAATTGCTGTGTTGGTCATTTATGATTTGATGTTGTGGTGGTTCGTGGAAAAAAATGAGGAAATGGTGGTTTGTATTCCGTACGAATCTATTAAGAAGATAAATCAAACATACTCCCCCCGGAATGCGCGGAGCCAATGAAAAATTTATGAAACAGTCGGGGGTTTATAATATCGACCGACGCCGTCCGTAATGACGCGGCCGACGCGAAGACCCTCACCATAGGAACACCGTGGCGCCCGAGCGCGAGGGGGGGATTGAGCGGCCGTTAAACAACAGCGGCCGAAAAAAAGTGTATTTCGCAAATCCCCGGGGATCCCGCGGCCGTTTTCGAAATCCCCGGCACACATATCCATAAGCGCCCCCGCGTTGACGGCGCCACCGCACTGCATTGTTTCGGCGGTGGACGGACAAATGAATGCGGTTAACACGTTTGTCGCTTGTTACGTATTGATTTCCACGGGGCGCCCCGTAATGTGCCGGAATTACCGGCGCTTAATCATAGCTGAGCCCCGGATTTGCCGATTCAACCGCTACTTAAATACCGGTTCGGAGCCGATTATTGAATCGGCTCAATCACTGTATCACCGGGGTGCCGCCGTAAAGCGGACAGCGATGCCGCCGCCGGCGTAAACAAACATTTCCCGGCCGCCCTCGCCCGCGCCCGCTTGTAAACGATTCATTTTCTTTTCAATCCGGGTTTTCCGGGCAGCAAGCGGGGGCGGCCAAGCAAACAGTTTCCTGATAAATACCGGAGAGTTCCGGTCGATAATTTAATATTTGTGACTCTGAAAGCACCACTTTGTGCTAAGATGTCCAGCAAATCTCTTATGAAGTGAGAAAACTCTTCGCAGATTAAAACCAGAAAAATCAGTCAAGAAAAATCGAGAAACGTTCATGGAAATCCTACAAACAAGAAAATGAAGAGAGTAGATAAATGTTCGCGAAAAACATACAACCAAGAAAATGAAGAGAACCGAAAATGAAAGAAATAAGAGAAAAAAATCGTGTAAAACCTACAAACAAGAAAACGAAACAATAACATTCAGTGAATCTGTTGAGTCTGCTTTAGATTCGTGAAAAGAGAATGGAGAATTGTTAGAAAAAAACCTACAAACAAGAAAATTAAGGCAGTAGATAAAAAAATCTAATGAAACCTACAAACACGAATACGAAACAAACAAATGAAAATGTGCAACAAATTATGCCAAAAATTAAAATCAAACTTAGCCGCACATTGAATGGCATAGCGACAAAGAGAGGCATATAATGTTTACAGTAGTTGAAAAATAACGAAAATTGGGATTGGTTCAAGGAAAACCTACAGACAATAAAATAAAGAGAACAGAGAAAAGTTTGCGGAAAAGCTACAAACAAGAAAATGAAGAGAACAGAGGAAAGCTCGAGAAAAACCTGCAAACAAGAATTCGAAACAAACAAACGAAAACAATTATGTACAATTATGGGAGAAAGTACATACAAGAAAATGAAGCCAATAGAGAAAAAAATCGAGTAAAACCTACAAGCATGAGTACGAAACAAACAAATGAAAACGTGCAACAATTATGAAAAAAACAAAAAAATCAAACTTAACAGCCCATAGAACGGCAAAGCGACAAAGAGAGACATATAATAGTTTACACTAGCTGAAAAATAATGAAAATAGAGAAGAGTTCAAGGAAAAGCTACAAAGAAGAAAATGAAGAGAACAGAGAAAAGTTTGCAAAAAACCTACAAACAAGAAAATGAAGAAAACAGAGGAAAGCTCGAAAAAAACCTGCAAACAAGAATACGAAACAAACAAACGAAATCAATGATGTACAATTATAGGAAAAAATACAATTATGACAAAATATAAAAAGCACTTTGAAAAATAACTATGAAAATAATACGTCTGAATACCAAAAATCATAAGAATTGGATGGCATGGGATACATGGGAGAAAATAGCCGAAAGAAAGAAAATCAAACAAAAAATATTATACCGTAAAGGAGGAAAGAGTAAAAAAAAAATTATTAGATAAGAAATTTGAAGAAAAAGACACAGCAGTAAAGACAAGCTTCAGATTCCTGTATCTGTACATATTCAGTATGTACCTAAACATATTTAACACAAAGTAACTAAATACTTGTCTGCGTTATTCCGTTCATTATAGTTTACAGTATGATAATCTCGAATCTAGTTATTAAGTAGGTATACAAATTTAAAAAAGAGTCCCTAGCAGGGTAATAAAAAATACTTAAAATTAACAAAATTAATTTTTATAAGTAATTTTAAGAAGTACTTTAGAATAATTTGATTTTCCAAGAAAACTGTAAGAAACCAATGACTTAATATTTTGAAATTCAATAAAACTTCGCCAGGTTGCTTAAAAAATCTATAATCTAAAAGATTTTTTTTTTGTAAAAACGAATGCCGCATCCAGATAGATTTTTTCTGTATAGCATAGATTTTTCGATTAAAGCCTCGTTTACATTTGAAAAGTTTACTGATGGATAGTACTTGCCGCCAGTAAACTTACGATGTGTAAACCAGAAAAACGTCTATCAAGAAAGAAACTAATCAAGAAAGTAAGACGTTTTTCTGGTTTACACATCGTTAGTTTACTGGCGGCAAGTACTTTCCATCAGTAAACTTTCCAAATGTAAACGAGGCTTAAGTGAAGAATTTTCAGACAATGGAGTATTAATGAGTATTTTATGAAATTCCATATAAGCTACTCAGATTTCATAAAACAACCTTACAATGTTTTCAAATAAGTGACTTTTTTTTAAGTGACAAAGATAATTGAAGAATTTGCCAAATATTTAATAACAAATCCAAATTTTCCAAAAAGCTTTAAGAAATTATAGGATCGTTTTATGAAATTCTGTGAAAATTAGTCAGATTTAGAGAATTTGCGATTAAATAAACAGTTTTCCGATAATTGAAGAAATTGCTAAATATTAAATATTTCAATAATTAAATGTTCCAAATAAGAAAGCTTTTACAAAATATTGATAATTTTATAAAATTTAATGAAATCTAGTATAGTTTCAAAATCTAGAGAGGTTTCATAAAAACCTCACAATGGTTTAAAATTTTCGAGTATGTGGAGAATATCAGATAATGAAGTAAGTATTAATGTGTATTTTATTATTTTCCATGAAAGCTACTCAGATTTCATACAAAACCATACAATTTATTTCTTTGTAAGTATAAATGTTCTTTGTATTTTTTTTTAAATTTGTGTCGTACCACAAAAATGGACTTTAATAAAACATATATTTTTGTTAGATTTTGTGGCTTCGTGAATAAAGCATTATTATCATTATTTCTATAGTACGTCTTACATGTACGTATGACAACAGTATGGAATTTTCAAATTAGATAATTCAGATATTTAAAGAATTTGGAAAATATTTAATAATAAGCCGAAAATTTTAATAAAAAGACCGTTTAAAAAATCAATGACCATATATTTCTAGTCATGTTTCACAAAAACCATGACCATGTTATAGACTTTTCAGATAAATGATGACATTTCAGATAATTGAAGAATTAGCCAAATATTTAATCACATGTGAAAATTTTCGAAGAGAGTTTTAAGAAATCATTGATAATTTTATGAAAGTTAATCAAACCTAGTCAGATTTATTAAAATTAAGCCTTCCAATGTTATAGAATTTTAGAGTAAGTGAAGAATTTTCATATAAGTGAAGAATTTGCAAAATATTTAATAATAAACCGAAAATTTCCAAGACCGTTTAAGAAATCAATGACTATCTATTTCTAGTCATGATTCATAAACAATCTGACCATGTTATAGACTTTTCAATTGTTAATTTTATTAAATTCAACAAAACCTAGTCAGATTTTTAATTTGTAGTCGTATCACAAAAATGGATTTGCAATAAAACATCTGTTTTTGAAAGATTTTGTGGCTTTGTAAATGAAGCATTATTATCATTATTTTTATATTACGTCTTTAACGTATATGTACGTATTACAATATTATAGAATTTTCAAATAAGATGATTCAGATAATTAAAGAATTTGCGAAATATTTAATTATAAACAGAAAATGTTCAAGAACCGTTTACTAAATCAATGACCAGATATGTCTAGTCAGGTTTCATAAAAAACATGACCATGTTATAGACTTTTCAGATAAATGAAGACATTTCAGATAATTGAAGAATTTGTTAAATATTTAATCACATGTCCAAATTTTCTTAGAGAATTTTAAGAAATCTACAATGTTATAGAATTTTCGAGTAAGTGAAGAATTTTCATATAAGTGAAGAATTTGGAAATTATTTAATAATACCAACAACCAAATATTTGGGATATTTAATCACATGTCAAAATTTTCCAAGAGAGTTTTAAGAAATCATTGATAATTTTATGAAATTCAATATACCTATTGGTCAGATTTATTAAAATAAAACCTTTCAGTGTTCTAGAATTTTCGAGTAAGTGAAGAATTTGCAAAATATTTAATAATACCAACAACCAAATTTTCTAAAATAGCTATAAGAAATTATAAATAACTATACGAAATTTAATAAAAACTAGTCAGATTTCATAAAAAAAGCCTCATAATCTTGTGGAGGTTTTTGAGTTAGAGAAAAATTTGCTAGATATTTATTAACAAATCCATTTTTTTCGAAGAAACAAAGTTATAGCATTTTCAGATAATTGAAGACTGCCAAATATTTCATCATAAACAAAAATTTAAAAAAAAGGCTTTGCACTTCCACAAACATGTACTCGCTATAAAAACTAAACTTTCTGAGAAGTAAAATTTCTAAGTGTGTTTATTTGATGCAGAGGTGAACCAAATAAAAATACAAAAATGTAATGCCCAAATCTTCTTGCACTTTCTGATTAGTTTTCCAAATACGTATTTATGAAAAAATAAAGAATATATGTATTTGTATTCTATTGTAAGGCTGTTGTAACTGTTGTAACTGTTGTAAAACTGTTGTAAAACTGTACGCAAAATTGTATTCTTGTACTGCACTTTGAAAGCTTTTTGTGGCGTACTTAAAAATAATCTACGTACATTTTAAGAAATACATCATTTAATTAACTATTTATGCTGCATCTGTAAATATATTTTAACATCTGCAAAACGTCTGCTAACACCAATAAATTAATATTATCATTCAAACATTGCTTAATATTAAGACTATTAATTTTCGCTGCTATGTATAATTTCATCACCCTCTCAAATTTATGACAGTAGATAACATCTATGATACATGTAAACAGCAAAACCTTAATTATTGAAAATGTGCAACTTTTGTGAATTTTTTTTTTTAATTTAATTTATAATAATTTTATATTATTTATGTATTTTAAATAATTACGAAACTTTCACAAGAATATCACCATCAGTTATTCAAATGATGCTTCAAACCATTTATTTTTAATTTATTTTTCTGCCATAGCCATGGAACTACCATACTTGGAAAAATGTCTCTTTGAAATCCGCACAAATATACTGAACATTAATGTAAGAGATGGCTGGAAAATTCTGGGGCCAGAGGATTCGAACCTGCGATCTCTAATGTGAATGTGCTAAAATCTCACTCATAGTTTCTAGTGGAGTCATTTAAAATATAGAAGACTGTTATTATTACTATTACTATGATAATAATTGAATAATAAGAGGAGCATGGAAAGATTATCAAACGATGCAATTATTCCGGAAGTTCCGGGAGTTCCGGTTTGAAAGGGGCGAGCGAGGGGGGCCGCAGCGCGAGAGTAAGCAAATTACAATGGTGGCTAACATAAATACTTTACCAACTTTACAGCGTCTTAGCATTCCGGTAGCGTTTTGCCGGAATCGTAACAGAGAGGCAGAACTCCGGGACATGTAATTAACAGTCTTAGCGTAATTGCCGCCGGGCTCGTTAGCAAGCCGTGAACTTTGTAATTAATCCTTTGGTTTTGCTTTAAGCAGACATATTAATTATGAAGCCATTGCTTGGTACGGTTTACTCTGCGGAATTGCGAATTTCGGACGGCTGCCCTCCGACGCAACAAAATATTTTATCACCCTTTTTTCATCCATATTGTTATAATACAATTAGTTTTGCCCATTACTTGTACCTCTTTCATTTTACTTTACTATATTACCATATAATTGCAAAAAATATTTAGCACCTATGCGATACTATAAAAATTGTGAGGCGTGGGTTCATGGCAGAGATGACGCAATCCTGCACTGCACATGAATCAATGAGTCAATCTATTAATAGAAATATAACAGGGGAATCCCTGCAGTACACAAAAGTAGATGTATACAAGCGCATGGATATATAACGATCTCTTATAGGTCAAAGATATACTGCTGTATGTGTAAATATAATACATAAACTATTATATATAACATTATAATAACATATAAGTATCATAATGCTACTTGTGTGTACTACGTACAAGTATATAATATCACAAAAGTATGAATTTTGAAATCGTCAGATTTGTTAAACTAATTTAGAGGTTGATAAATATCTAAACGTGAATTCATGTAGATGGAGGAGATAATTTGATTTTGAGTGAAAATGGGGAATCCCTGCAATACAAAACTTGTTCGGTAAAATCAAAACCTGTGCGTCCACTAAATATACTTAATTATATTGATTGAGATAATATGGTGAACTATTTATGGGATAATATGATAATATGATAAAACTATTATAACGATTTATGGGAAAATTGCTGCCTAAAAACCTTTGGCAGAAATTGATTTTAAAGATCATTTTTCAAATCAATAAATATACGACAAAAGTCCATGCCCACATGCCCAAAAACCTTTTTGTAATAATTGATTTTGAAAATAATTTTTCAAATCAATAAATATACGACGTAAGTCCATGTCAGATTTTTATATCCCAATCATATATATCCAATATGACTTTCAGATGTAATTTTAACTACTCATTAATCCATTTTGCTAATCGACATTACTTAGGGCCGGTTCCATAATATCACAGGAATGTCTCCTTTATGTAAAGCTTACTTAATAGAAAAGTCGACTTTAAAGTATGTTTCTCTTCCATATGATAAAAGACACTTTTTCGTGAAGTGACGTTTAAAAATCAATTATAGAACACGTTACAGTACTTAAAGGCGCCTTTTCGGTTTAAAGGAAACTTTAATTCCATTATGGAACCGGCTGTTAATATAGCAAGATGTTTTAAAAATAAAAAAATTAATGAGCAACAAAATTCCGCAATTTCTGTAAATACTGTGTTATTATTAAACTGTAAATTATAGTGTACAAAACAAAGTTTCTCGTGTGTTCTTTTGGTTCTTTGAACATTCGATATTAACCTGTCATTGCTGGTTCTCCATTAAATTTAGTTTAGTTAACTACGCGATAAAAATCTCATCGTCACTTATATATTTAAATTTCTTCAGCTACATTAGTGTAATTGCCGAATAAAAGGTGATATTTTTAACTCCAAACATATTGGAGCCGTTTCAGAATAGATGCATACAAGTAACTCAAGATTTATTGAGTCGCTTGCGTTACGGAGAAATAATAAACTATTATTAATAATAATAGGCTGGTCGTAACATTTAATCAAAATGAGATGTTTTCTTATTACTGCTTCCAAATGAATCCATCTCGAGTTGAGGAGTTGAAAATTTAGATAAATAACACATTTTCTGCATGATAATAAGCGTTTTCGATAATCTGCTCAAAAAAATAAATTAGTGAATATGAAATAGATAAATAAAGCTCAAAAACATGGAGAAGTAAATATGACATACGAATTATAAACATTTACAATTTTAAAGTTTACAGTTTTTAGACAGTGGTAATACAGTTTTTAGGTAGGTAGTAACTCATTTTTTACCTGATTATCAAATAGACTTATTTCTACTAGAAAATATATATGCATATACCACATTTTTAGTTTCTAAGGAATTTTAATCAAAAGTCATAGGAATTTAAAAAAAAAATTCATAATTATTTCTGGAATATGCAGGAAATTAAAAAAAAAATCATGTGCAGTGATTACATTTCTTTAGTGTAATGATTTAGTGAAAGAATGTTTGCCAAATAAATTATTCTAAGGAGTGCCGTATAATTTCCTACCAACCTTTGTATGAACTGCAAATTTTTCGATTTGGTCTATGAAATGTGAAAATGATATTTTTGAATAATTTTTGTAAAATTAGATATCTTCTCAAGTTTTGAGACTATTCTAGAGAGATAAAAAATAACAAATAAAGAATCTTAAGTTTCTACATGTTATTTATATATATATATATATATATATATATATATATATATATATATATATATATATATATATATATATATATATATATATATATGCTGTTTCATAAAAAATAAACAATCAAATATTTCAACAAAGTCAAATCTACTTAAAAAAATTAAGGTGTGATTTTTTTTTAGTACTAAATACAAGGTCACTGGTTAAAAGTTTATTGCTTCCTAATGAACTAAAAATTTGAGAAATATCACACATACATAGTTCGTCACGATCTCCAAAAATAAAATACGTACATGTTTCTATCAATAGAATCAATTTTAACATCGATGTACATTTTTAGATCTACGAAAAGATACATTTTTTTATATATACTACAAAGTGCCATATAATCGTTTTTTTTTTAATTGATATCTTTTCAATCTTTGATAGCACTTATTTCATAAAAAATTAACAATCGAATATTTCAACAATGTCAAATCTACTAAAAAAATTAAGGTGTCATTTTATTGAGTACTAAATACAGGGTGTCTCACGCAAGTCGTTGGTTAAATGTTTTAGGAGTTTCTCATGAAATAAAAATTTGAAAAAATGTACACATGCATAGTTCGTCATGATCTCCCAAAATAAAATACGCAAATGTTTTTATCAATAGAATCAATTGTAGCATCCAGGGATTTACAATTTCCACAATTTTTTGTGAAAATCTCATAAATATTACTGAATATTTGTAGAATAGTTCAAGGGATTTTTCGAATAATTTCGTAAATTACAAAATCTATAAAAAATGTATAAAATGACATTATCATGTTGAATGAATAATCTCTAAATTTTCTATAAATTCTGGCACATTTTCGAAAAACTTGAGGAAATATATGCAATTTTCTCAGATATTTCTAGAATTTCGCCTAAAATAAAAATAATAAAATATAGACATGTGTCAACTAGAATTGATTTGTGTGAATTTTATTTAAAAAAATATGGAATTTTTATCTTGTTGATGTTGCTCTAGTAACCATTGACAAAATTCAAAGCAAAAAGTCTTCTAATTCATAAACTAATCGATATAGTACATATGTTTAAATTTCTAAATTTTGTTGTTTAATTTTTGGTTGCTTTTTCGTATACATTATAATCTGGGAAGTGCATTTAATTCCGTTGTTAGATTTCCAAGAATTTCCAAAATATTAGCTATAATATTTTATTTTGGTCCATCACCAAATGGACCAAATCCATAATATTTTTGTTCCCAATTTACTAGAAGCTCTATTCGATACTATTAACTGTTTCGAAAACTATGGCATGAAATGAACAATCATGAAAAATTTAGATTTCCAGAATAACACTAAAATTTCTAAAATCATGTAAATGGTTTTGTTTTCAATTTATCAAAATGTCTATTTGAACACCTTAGGACAATTAACTGTTCTGAAAATTGGTGTTATAAGAAGTTTTATTTTGAAACTATTTAGAGTTCCAATATATTACCTAAAATTATTCAAATTCTATAATTATGTTTGTTTGCAATAAATTTACTAGAAGCTTTATTCGATACTATTAACGGTTTCCAAAACTATGGCGTACATTGAAATCATGAAAAATTTAGAATTCCAGAATAACATTAAAATTTTTAAAATCATGTACGTTGTTTTGTTATCAATTTTCCAAAATCTCTATTTAAACACCTTAGGACCATTAGATGTTCTGAAAAATGGTATTATAAGAAGTTTTATTTTGAAACTATTTAGATTTCCAAAATATTACCTAAAATTATTAAAATTCTGTAATTTTTGTTTGCAATTTACTAGAAGCTCTATTTGATACTATTAACTGTTTCGAAAACTATGGCATAAATTGAAATCATAAAAAATTTAGAATAACTGCCAAAATTTTTAAAATAATGTAAATTGTTTTATTTTGAATTTACAAAAATCTCTATTTGAACACCTTAGTACAATTAACTGTTCTGAAAAATGATATACGAAATTTTATTCTGAAACTTTTCAGAATACAAATTGAGATCTAGCAAATTTATAAAGTTATTAGATCTGCAGAAGAATGAAACAGTTGTTCATAATTTGTCTTCATCAATTAGAAAAAATATGTAAAAATGTGTAAACTAGAATTGATTGGTGTCAATTTAATTAAGAAAATATGAAATTTTTATCTTGTTGATGTTGCTTTAGTAACCATTGACAAAATTAAAAGCAAAAAGTCTTCTAATTCATAAACTAATCGATATAGTACATATGTTTAAATTTCTAAATTGTGTTCTTTGTATTAATCTATTAATTGTTTCGAAAACTATGGCATAAATTAAAATCATAAAAAATTTAGATTTCCAGAATAACACTGAAATTTCTAAAATCATGTAACTGGTTTTGTTTTCAATTTACCGAAATTTCTATTTGAACACCTTAGGATAATTAACTGTTATGAAAAATGGTATTATAAGAAGTTTTATTTTGAAACTATTTAGTTTTCCAAAATATTACATAAAATTATTAAAATTCTATAATTATTTTTGTTTGCAATTTACTAGATGCTCTATATAATACTATTAACTGTTTCGAAAACTATGGCATAAATTGAAATCATAAAAAAATTTGATTTCCAGAATAATTACTAAAATTTCTTAAATCATGTAAATTGTTTTGGTTTTAATTTACCAAAATCTTTATTTGAACACCTTAGGACAATTAACAGTACTGAAAAATGGTATTATAAGAAGTTTTATTTTGAAACTATTTAGATTTCCAATATATTACATAAAATTATTAAAATTCTTTAAGTATTTTTGTTGCAATTTACTAGAAGCTCTATTCGATACTATTAACTGTTTCGAAAACTGTACCATAAATTGAAATCATGAAAAATTTAGATTTCCAAAATATTTCCTAAAATTATTAAAATTGTATATTTATTTTTGTTTGCAATTTACTAGAACCTCTATTCGATACTATTAACTGTTTCGAAAACTGTGACATACATTAAAATCATAAAAAATTTAGATTTCAAGAATAACACTAAAATTTCTAAATTCAAAACTGTTCAGAAAAAAGGTATTATAAGAAGTTTTATTTTGAAACTATTTAGATTTCCAAAATATTACCTAACATTATTAAAATTCTATAATTAATTTTGTTTGCAATTTACTAGAATCTCTATTTGATACTATTAACTGTTTCGAAAATTATGGCATAAATTGAAATCATAAAAATTTCAGAATAACTACTAATTTTTTTAAAATCATGTAAATTGTTTTATTTTCAATTTACCAAAATCTCTGTTTGAACACCTTAGGATAATTAACTGTACTGAAAAACGGTATTATATTAGGTTTTATACTGAAATTTTTCAGAATACAAATTGAGGTCTGGCAATTTATGAAGTTGTTAGATCTGCAGTAGAATGAAAAAGTTGTTCATAATTTATTTTCATCAATTAGAAAAAAATATGTAAACTACTATATAATGTAGTGGTTTACATATTTCAGCTGATTGATCAAAACAATAAAAAAGTTCACAAAGTACCAAGGAATATCAGAAACTTTTATGGAAATTGTTAACGACAATGAAAAAGTTGTTCATCATTTGTCTTCATCATTTAGAAAGTTTTATATTCATTTTGGGGTACTGTTGTAGTTCTACATATTTTAGCTGATTGATCAAAATAATGCAAAAGTTCACGAAGTATTAAAGGATATCAGAAACTTTAAAGGAATTTTTTAACGTTTACTCGCATATATTTACAGGAACTGTTATTGAAGTTCCTGTAATTTATGGAAGTTTCCTGTCATTTGTCTTAATCGATTAGAAAGTTTTCAATTATATTTACATACTGTTGTAGTTCTACATATTTTAGCTGATTGATCAAAACAATGCGAAAGTTCACAAAGTATTAAAGAATTTAAGAAACTTTAAAGGAATTTTTTTAACGTTTACTCGTATATCTGTAAAAGTGTATAGTTGAAATTCTAATATTAAAGAACATTTGAAAATTTCAGCAAAAGTTATATGAGCTAATATTGTAAAGTAATGTTTATTTTGAAAATCCGCGATTGAAGACATTTCCAGGGGTAATATATTAAGTGATGTTCTCATTATTGATAATGATTTTATAAATATTACGAATTTCAACCCCAACAACGAAAATGCCCCGAGCTCGAAGGGCAAGGTGCATTTTCCAAAGATTAGGGTTGAAATGAGTTGTATTTTTAAAATCATTATCGATTTTTGAGAACACCACGAATTATATTTGGGAAAGGAATATAATGAACTGATTGATTCCGACATTTGTTTGTGGTATTATCGTCAAAATACAACTAGTTGTATTTTCAGCATTATCAGTTATTAATACATGCGTAACTATAGAATCCGCATTGTTATGACGTCACTGTTTTAGGTATGAGTCATATTCCCAAATTAATAGCATATAGATACACATTATCAAAAAGGGTGGTTACTATGAAACTATAAGAAAAAGCTGTTTTTTTGAAAATTAAGGTTGATGTGGGGAAATTTTCATTATATGTTATTTCAATAGTTCCATACGTTTGGGATGCACTTTAGAAATATGAATTGCCATAGAAGTGTTTGCAAAAGAAACAAGTTAACGGATATGTAATATCTGCAAAAAGTGTTAACATTTTGTTATAATCTTTGTGTTTCCTTTGGCTTCCAGGGAAGGAGCACCATTCGGACGACGATGACGACATGCAGAGCGACATCAGCGACGACCTTAAGGACCCGAACGCCAAGAAGAAGAAGTCCGACTCGAAGTCGCAGAACACGGGGAAGCCCCGAAGGGCGCGGACCGCCTTCACCTACGAGCAGCTGGTCGCGCTGGAGAACAAGTTCAAGACGACGCGCTACCTGAGCGTCTGCGAGCGCCTCAACCTGGCCCTTAGCCTCAGCCTGACCGAGACCCAGGTCAAGATCTGGTTCCAGAACCGCCGGACCAAGTGGAAGAAGCAGAACCCTGGTATGGACGTGAACTCCCCGACGGTGCCGCCCCCGAACGTCGGCGCCTCCGGGTCATTCCCGGCCTTCCCGGGCCACCACACGCACTCCGGACTCCTGTATTCCCATCACGTGCCCTACGGCGGTGTTTACCCCTTGCAGGCCGCCGGCTCCGGCAGTTACACACCCTATTTTCATTTAGCTAATCATGGACACAGCCTAGGCTCTTGAAAGTAAGTGCCCAAGGCGCGCAAGCACTATTTTATAAGGTCGAATGTAATTTATGTAACATAAAGTTTATTTTATTTATTATCGTTTTGTACATAATATTTCATAGGGCAAAAAGTACATTCTTTCGTAACTCATTTACACACAGTACCAAATGTTTATATAACGCGATAACTTTATAATCGTAATTTGATCTTAAGAATTTATTTTATCTTTACCACATCTTCGCTTGAATCAAACGCCAAATAATTATAACACTATAAAACTCAAATACGAAAACAAAATTTACGAATATCAAATTTCTTGCACTCGTTAATAATCAAGTTTGACATTTATCGTCTACCATCGCATATGGAATGTGTGCATATTTATGTAGGTATTTACCTACAGCATATTTTCTGTGCAGACTCAGTGGCAGACTTTCTAGCCAATCATTTGCGGAATAAAATTTTCTTTGAAAATATTAGAATCGTATCCGTTTCTGCATTTTATTACCTAGCTTCTATTGTATCGCCATAATTGATAAATTTGCCTGAAAAGGACTTGCCTTTCGGTGATTCAATAGTCTATTGTGCAAAGTGCATTTTTGAAGTGAATAATTGATGAAGCTCAAATTACTTCGGCAATTTTAATTGTATCCCGAGAGTTTGTAATAGCGTAATTGTGTTAAAAAGGACTTTTCTAATTAAAAATCATGTAGATTTCTGCCGCATAATTCATTATAAATACATGATAACGCAGAACCACATACTTTTTCAGGTTCAAATCAAAGTATAAAAACCATTGTTGTATAATTCTTCTAAATTTCTTTCTTTATCCTTCAGACCAATTGCAATATTTATAGATTATTCTTAAAAGATAATTGCTATAATCTACAGCTGAGATTTATTACTAATGATGTTATATTTCATGTTAAAAAAATTCTACAATCAATCAAATTCTTGTAAGTTTTTTTGTCCATAAGGCTAATTAAAACATTTGATGATTATTCTTAGAATCATTTACGAATTTAAAACCAAATTAAAAAAACATTTCGTTGTGCAAATTTTAAGTTTCCATTTCTAATATTTAAAAATTATTATTAATATTTTTTATATTAATATTAATATTAATAACCTGAGAGTTTCTACCTAATAGCACTTTGTGCTAAAAGGATTCACAAGGCACTCAAAATCTGTTGCCTATTTCATTTTGACAATTGTGTGGTTTCGAGGTATACGTTTTTGTACCATATTTTGAAGAATTTTGAAGATTTTTAAGAAATTGATCTTAACATGATTTATCAAATTTAAAACCAAAATTTTAAAAAGAATCCGTTTTTGAGAATTATTAAAATTTTCTTGTCATTAAGCCAATTTCAATATTTGAAAATTATTCTTAACAGCTGCTTACTGCAGTCATGTATTTTATTATTAATAAATTACATATCTGATCAAAATAGTAGCTATACTATAGCAGAATTATGTCATCTTTTAGGTTCTAAACAAATTTTAAAAAGAACAGTTTTTGTACAATTTGCAGGTCTTTTTTTTTAGTCCATTAAGCCAGATAAAATATTTGAAGGTTATTCTTAAAAACAATCATCTTACATCAGCTTTATATAAAATATTTAAAAAATTGATCCTATTTTATGGGATTGTCAAAAGTTTTTGTTTGTAACTTATTGTTTAAAGTGTTTTGGACCATTCGACCAATTCCAATATTTGCAGATATTTCTCATAATATGATTGGTATAATTCGTTATCTTCCATTGTACTATCAACTCCTTTATATGTTCTAAGTAAGTATGATTCGAAACTGATTTTGCGAAAAACAAAATTAATAAAACATAATACATGCTTCTTCCGTACTCAAAAAAAGGTACACCTTTAATTTTTCAGTATATATGAGATGATATCGTTGAAATATTCAATTGTTTATTTTTTCGTTTTTATAAAATACTGTGAAAAGTTGAAGAGATATCAATTTTTCAAAAATTATTGTATATTATAAGTACTGGTATTTAGTAAGTACAAAAATATCGCCCATTTCATAGACGATAGTCCATCAGATCTAACAGATGTGAGTTTAGATTATTTATCATTTTTCCATTTTAAACCTATAAAACGCAAATTTAATACTAAAAAGAAAATTAAATCTTTTATTTTTTGAGATATGAAATTATTGAAAAATTAGATTGTTTATTTTTTCATGTTTCATCAAATACTCTCAAAAGTTGAAAGATATCACATACTTCCCATCAGTTGAGAAGAAATCAAGTTTTCAGAAATTATTCCAAAATATTATTATTATTAGACTATTAGTCACTTCTCCACTTTAAACCTATAAAACGCAAAATTAATACTAAAAAGTAAATTAAATCTTTAATTTTTTGAAACATGAAATTATTAAAAAATTAGATTGTTTATTTTTGGATGTTTCATCAAATACTCTCAAAAGTTGAATAGATATGAAATACTCCCTAAAATAAGTTGAGAAAATATCAAGTTTTCAGAAATTATTCCAAAATAGTGCCCATTTTATAGAATATATGTAATGAGTTTAAATTATTTGTCCCTTCTCCACTTTGTACCTATAAAATGTAAATTTAATTCTCAAAAAAATTAAATCTTTATTTTTTAGATATGACATTATTGCAAAATACATTGTTTATTTCTTCATGTTTCGTCAAATACTCTCAAAAATTGAAAAAAAAAATCAAATTCTTCCCATAAGTTGAGAAGATATCAAATTTTCAAAAATTATTCCACAATTTTGCCTATTTCATAGACTATGTTAATAATAAATAATGATGATAATAACACAAACCGAAAATGGCAATTCTTGTATGCATTTTTTTAAGAATCTATGCATTTTTTGTCATGTTAGAATATTGAAAAAACTTTTTTCTTATATGTATTATATTAAATATTAATTTTTATTAACTGAAAACATCTGTTTTTGAACAAAAAATGACAAAATACGAATTTAATTTTTTTTTAAAGTTTGATCAAATACTCTCAAAATTTAAAAAGATATTCAGTCCAATTCTATATGCACATTGCTAATAGTAAGCAAGATATGATCTTGCTTACAATTATCAATATGAATAGAGAATTGGACAGATTAAATACTCCCATAGTTGAGAAGATATCAAAATTTTCAAACATTATTCCAAAATATTGCCCATTTCATAGACCATCTTAATAATAAGGAATTTAGATTATTTGCCACTTCTCCACTGTGTACCTATAAAAGACAAATTTTTACACAAAAATTTTTATATTTAATTTATTTGAGATATGATACTATTGAAAAATTACATTGTTTATATTTTCATTTATACATACATTTTCATCATATACTCTCAAAAGTTGAAAAGATAACAAATCCTCCTCTAAATTGAAAAGGTATAAAATATTCAAAAATTAATCCACAATATTAACCATTTCAAAGACCATGTCAATAATAAATAATGATGATTATTATAACACAAACCATGTTAATAATAAATAATGATGATTATAACACAAACAAAAAACGGCAATTCTTGTATACAATTTTTTTAAGAATCTATCCATTTTTTGTCATGCACAAATTTTGTAAAAACATTTTTTTCTTGTATGAATTATATAAAACAAATCATTTTTATTAGCTAAAAAAATCAGTTCTTGAGCAAAACAGACAGATTAAGAGTTATAATGTTATGAACAATTTCTAATACAAAATAAATATTAAAAATTAAAAAATAACATATAATTTATAGTAATTTTATAGTTAAAAAATCTATTAATTCACTTTCTCCGTCATTTCTCTATGTAACAAGACTACTAACTAAGGCTTAACTTTCTAGAAATATTTTCTCTAAAAATTTCTTTTGAAATTTAGCTCTAAAAGTCAAATTCTTCAATTTTCTCATGAATACGGAAACCACCATTTATTATGTTGTATTATGTTGTGTTATAATGATACCAAATACTCTCAAAAGTTGAGAATCTATAAAATTTTACAAAAATTGTTCAAAAATATCGCCAATTTCAAAGACGAAATCGAAAATTTTGCATTTCGTATAAAAGTGGTGGAAAATCGTAGAATAAAATGCTTAAAATAATTGATTTTGCAATAATGTCTTTTCACTATCTCAATCATGAGCCAGCCATGTCCTCTGGAAATCACCTACCATTATGATTTCATTGGAATAATTTCCAATTTTAGAAATACGTTATACAAAATTAAAGTTGTTAACTTAGTACTTTGGCGGTATTTGGTTATTTTATCGAATGGTTTTTAAAAGAATATAGAATCACTTGAAAATGAGTGAAATTGGACCTGAAAATGCCAAGATTTTTTAAATTTATCATCGATACTCCCAAAAGTTGAAAAGATATCTAATTTTACACAACAAAATCAAATATGTCACCCTCTTCATAGACCAAATATCGAAAATTTAACATTTCGTACGAAAGTTGTTGAAGTATACTATGAATATTATTTAAGTAGACATGTAAAAGTGTCTTCATGCTAAATCATGAGCCATTTCTTCTGAAAATTACCAATTATTATGATCTCATTAAAATAATTTACAATTAAAAATATAAATTATCCAAAAATAAGCTTGTAACTTAATTATTTGATGAAGGAATTTCGTTATTTTATCAGATGGAAACAAAATCTTGAAAGGTATGAACCACTTAAAAATGAGTGAAATTTGTTCTGAAATTGCGAATAATATCTATTGATTATAATATTCTATACAGATTGTAAATATTAATGGATTCAAATTTAAAAAAATTAAATATTCTAATACTTTAACTACTTATTAATATTTTTGTCTGCAAATTAAGAAATATTTTACCTATTAAAAACTAAATCTGGATTAAATATTGTGAAGAATTTTGTATTTTTTAAATTTATTTCTAATTTGTTACATTCGAATTTATTAAATATATTTGTTTACGTATTTTCTAATAGTTGCAAAAATATGATTTTCATATTGCTGAAGATTATTGAATCAAGTTCACATTAGCAGCATGGCGATAAAATGTGGGTAAAAATATAATTATGTCGAGACGATTCAATCAAATTCAGATTTTCGAAAATTTGATATGTTTGAATACCAATTATGTAACATTGTGATTTAATAATTAGTAACGACAAACATAACACTGTAGTCTCTATAATGCGTTTTTACAAGCATTTATAGAGATAACTGAAAGAATGTACTTATAGGATAAGTTAGTGATAAGTGAGCGAATGTTGAAAATACTAATCCAATCGTGAATTTTACTACGTGTA
Source organism: Othius punctulatus (assembly GCA_951805005.1). Classification (NCBI taxonomy): domain Eukaryota; kingdom Metazoa; phylum Arthropoda; class Insecta; order Coleoptera; family Staphylinidae; genus Othius; species Othius punctulatus. Next base: position 19,434,488 of record OX638141.1, read on the forward strand.
CAATATGAAAATTTAAAGCAGAGGTGCAGTAATATTATTATGATTGCTATTATTATTATTTTTGTTATTATTGTAATAATAGCCTATATTTATTTAATTAATCAAAATAACTGCTTATTTGATTATGTCTGTAGTTTCTTAGCAGGTAAGACTAAAAAATGATTAGGAAAAGGGGTAGTAAAATTATTATTGTTGCTATTATTATTATTTTTGTTGTTATTATAATAATGGCCTATATTTTATTAATTCGTCAAAACCACATTCTTAACAGTTTCTTACCAGATAAGACTTAGATAAGGCAGTACAATTTCTATCGTTGTTATTATTATCATTTTTGTTATTATTATAATAATGGCCTATATTTAATTAATTAGTCAAAACCAGATTCTTAACAGGTTCTTACCTGATAAGACTTACTTTCGTTTAAATATATAATGCATTTTTTTTTTACTTTGTCGGTATTATACTAGAGAGATACCAAGAAAATAAAAATAAATGTACTATTTATTTTTACATAATGTATCATGATGTAAAGGAATCTAGTGTTAACAAAATTATTTATGTAAGGTATTATTATTTGGTATTTACTGGTAGAGTTATTTTTGTTATTATTGTAATGATGGCATATATTTAATTAATTAGTCAAAACCAGATTCTTAACAGTTTCTTACCTGATAAGACTTACTTTCGTTTAAAAACATAATGCATTTTTTTTACTTTGTTGGTATTGTACTTTATGGAGAGATAACAACAAAATTTAAAAAAAATGTATTATTTATTTTTACATAATGTTCACGAAGTAAAGGAATCTAGTGTTAACAAAATTATTTATGTAAGGTATTATTATTGGGTATTTACTGGTAGAGGTATTTTTATTTTATTTTATTATTTATTACCCAATAATAATACCTTAAATAAATAACTGTCAACTTAAGGATAAAAGCTTAAACTTAATAAAATTATTTATGTTAATAATAAATCGATAGAAAAGTGCTTTTTTTTAATTAAAATTAAAAAAAAAAAAAGTGTTTCAAGTAAATACAAATGGTGTTTTTAAACTTATTACTTGTTACTTATGGTATTATTATAATAACATTTATTTTATTTTATTATTTATTACCCAAAATAATACCTTACATAAATAACTGGTAACTTATGGATAAAACCTTAAACTTAATCAAATTATTTATGTTATTAATAAATCGATTGATTTTTTTTTTAAATAAAAAAAAAGTGTTTCAAATAAATACGAATGGTGTTTTTGAACTTGGTATTATTATAATAACAACAATTATTTATTTCATTATTGAAAAATTGTATATTTATACAAAAACACACATTGTATTAATAATATTATTAATAATAATAATAATTTTAATTAGTATTATCTTATCTGATAATACTTCATCAATTTTTATCGTTCCAATTTGTTTTTATTATTTCAAATAAATGGTGTTTTCGGACTTGGCGATAGGCATGTGGTGGCAAAATATTGTGAGTAGTATAATTCACGGTGAGATTACTTTACATTATAGAGGGTATGTGCAAATATTGTATAATTTTCTCCTTTTTTGTATAAAGAAACCATGTAAAATATTAAGGCAAATATGTATGTACTCCTTGTTGTTTAAAGTTATGTTCCTCGTTCCTTGTGTAATATACCAAATGTACATATATTAACTTAATATTATACGTTTTAATTTATTTAGAAACCGATAACCTTCAGATCCACAAAATCCTGAATAATCCCTAGTTTAATGTTGCGCCCTTTATACTTACAGAAAGTGTATACAGAAAGTATGGAATTAGTGAATTATGGAGGAAAATTAAAAGAAATTATTATTAATAATTATAACGGAGGAAAATTAAAAGAAATTATTATTAATAATTATAATGGATGAAAATTAAATAGAGGAGGTGGAAAGGAACAATTTTTATGACTGGACCAGTGTTTGCCCACTTAATTCTATTTGATGTGTAGACAGCATTGGCGAAATTACATAATGCAGATTTTCATATTTTTGGAAATATTTTAAAAGCTACGTATTTCGAGAATATGGTTGTAAAATACTTTTTCTAGTAAATTGTCATGCTAATTGTGCTATGAGATAAAATGTAAGTCATTCCATTAAAAAAAACATGAAATACGCTTAATTTGAAATAAAAATATTTCAAGATAAAGATAAAATTAATAAAAATATTTAAAATAGAAATATTTCAAAAGCTACGTATTTCGAGAATATGGTTATAAAATACTTTTTCTAGTAAATTGTCATGCTAATTGTTCTATGAGATAAAATGTAAGTAATTTCATTAAAAAAAGCATGAAATACGCTTAATTTAAGTGGGAATTTAACTAAAGGCATTTTTGAATAACTAATTGTCAAAATTTTCTGCTGCAAAATATAGCAGTCACAGAGGTACATTTTAAGTACAATTCGAGATAAATTTTCAGTTTTCATCTTATTTGGAAGATAAATTTAACCCATTTTTCCTAACCACTTTTGAAATCAAATCTTGGAATTTTTTTTTTTTCAGAAATTAAAAAAGATAGGTGTTACATACATTTCCACAAAATATGTTTCAAATTTAACGTAGAAGCCAAAAACACAATAATGAATAGGACGTTCCATTTAAAAAAACAAAAGTTGATGGCTACTTCCGGTAGAACCGGAAGTGATACAAGCTTTAAAGTGTTTCACCTGAGGAGAACGGTATTAACTATATTTGGGTGATTTTTTTTAAATTTTAATTTTATCGAGAATCCGTTAAACTTTGAATTGCGTGGGACACCCTGTGTATAAAATGAATAAATTACGAAAAGCAATATTTTCTACGAGTGCGATTTTATTCATACATAGTAATCATAGCAAATGAGGTTTTTAATAATAGTAAAGTAACTTAATCACTTTTATTATTATTATTATAATCATAATTCTTCTACCCTTTCGGGTGTAGAATATTGTAGTTTTCAATTTCTTCTATCTTCTTTCACTTTCACTAGTTTCACTAGTAGGTTCCTGAACTTCTTGTTTCCTGTGCTTTTTTTTTATTTGGGCGTTAGATATTCCTCTTCTTTCCATAATATTTTCGACATATTTGTCCCACTTCTTTTTCGATCTTCCCACTTTTCTTTTTCTGTTTATTTTTGTTTGCCATATAATTTTTGTTTGATTGGTGTCCTTTCTTCTGTGTAGGTGTCCCAACCATTGCTGCTGTCTGTCTTCAATTATTTTGTTTAGTTCTGTTATTTCTAGTTGTCGTCATATGTCTACGTTTCGGATTCTGTCTTTTCTGGTTACTCCGTATACTTTCCCAAGATACTTCATTTCTAGTGTATGTATCTTACTTTTTTGGCTCCTGTTTAGCTTCCACGTTTCGCATCTATATATTAGTGTTGGTATTAGTATTACTTTGTATATTGCTAGTTTTGTTTTTCTCGATATCTTCTTGTTGTTTAGTATTATCTTTTGGATCGGCTGGAAAATTCTTGTTGCTGCTTGCAGTCTATTGTTTATTTCCACTCCTAATCCCTTTTTTCATCATTAAATTTATCCATGATTTATTCATTTAATCATCATAATAATCATAGCAACTGAATTATTTTTTCTATTAAAGTTTTATAGGATGTTTTAAAAATGTTATGACTGATCTGTATACAGTATGTCTAAAGTTAAATCCTCCGAAAATTTAACTTTATGTTATTAACTTTCCGAGTTGGCCAGTATAAGTTATCAGTCACTGAAATTCCCAAAAATTTATCTAATGGATATTTTGAAAATTTTATGCCAGATTTGTATACAGTATGTCTAAAGATAAATTCTCTGAAAATTTAGTTAGTAGTATGTCTCAAGTAAGTGAGAAAATCGAGTTATTAACTTTCCCAGTAGGCCAGTATAAGTTATCAATCACTGAAGTTTTTGAAATTTTATCTAATGGATATTTTGAAAATTTTATACTTTATTTGTATACAGTATGCTTGAAGATATATTGTCTGAAAATTTGACCACTAGAATGTCTCAAATAAGTGAGAAAATCGAGATATTTACTTTCCGAGTTGGCCAGTATAAGTTATCAGTCACTGAAATTCCTGAAAATTTATCTAATGGATATTTTGAAAATTTTATGCGAAATCTGTATACAGTATGCCTGAAGATAAATTCTCTGAAACTTTGATCACTAGTATGTCTCCAATACGTGAGACAATCGAGTTATTAACTTTCCGAGTTGACCAGTATAAGTTATCAGTCACTGAAATTTCTGAAAATTTATCTCATGGATATTTTGAAATTTTTATGCCTGATTTGTATACAGTATGCCTGAACATAAATCCTCTGAAAATTTAACTACTATTGTATCTGAAATAAGTGAGAAACTCGAGTTATTAACTTTCCGAGTTAGCCAGTATAAGTTATTAGACCTGAAATTTCTGAATATTTAGATTTTTTTTTAAATGTTATGCCAGATCAGTATACAGTATGCCCGAAAATAAATCCTTTGAAAATTGAATTGAAAAATGGAATTATTAACTGTCCGAGTTGACCAGCATAAGTTATCAGTCACTGAAACTTCTGAAAATTTATTTAATGGATATATTGAAAAATTTAGACGATATCTGTATACAGTATGCCTGAATATAAATCCTCTGAAAATTTGACCACTAGTATGTCTCAAATAAGTGAGAAAATCGAGTCATTAACTTTCCGAGTTGCCCAGTATTGGTTATCATGAAGATTGTTCTATTTGTGATACTAAATTGTAACTAATTTGCTTCCACTAAGCTTGTATTGTGTAATTTCTAATATACCTCTGCAATTCGCACAATTGCAATTTAGCGAACACCGTAATTACTCTCTAAATGCCATGGAATATTTAACATAAAGCTAATGGCAGCTTTCCACCTAGAGAAAATTGGCTCTAAAATATTCATAGCACCAAAAGCAGCACCTTTGCGAAAGGAAGCTTAATATCTTATCAAGTCTTTAATTGGTTTATTTTGTTGGTTTCTTATACGTAAATGGGCTTTCAGTATTCATTGAATTTCTAATGCTTTTCATACACAAATTTTTGCAAAAAATACAATATAATTTATTATTATTGACGAAGACGAAGAAATTGTCAATAATAATGATGTCAATAATAATGCTTTTCATATACAAATTTCTGCAAAAAAATACAATTTAATTTATTATTATTGACGAAGACGAAGAAATTGTTAATAATAATAAGGTCAATAATAATGCTTTTCATACACAATTTTTTGCAAAAAATACAATCTAGTTTATTATTATTGACGAAGACGAAGAAATTGCCAATAATAATGATGTGAGAAGTGGATAATAAGAACTACAAAAATATCTAAATTACACAAAATTGTACAATAATGGACTACTTTAGTAGTGATTTTCTCAATTTTCTCGTCGAAACTAAATATAAGATTTCCATCCTTATGTAAGGTAAACTCATGTTTTATGTTTATGTTTAAACTTATGGCCGAAATGCGTCCATATTTCATCACTACTAACATTTTTCTCCCATTAAATGAACGTTTCAGCCCTGATTTTGATCACCACCAAAACAATATTTTGCCCCAACAGAAATGCAGACCTGCCTGGCTCCTGATTGACATAATAGGTTTCTATAAATACGTGATAATCCTAAAATAATAACAGCGATAATATTTTAAACGTCTGCAGGCGGAGTAGAACGGCTATAACAACATAATAAATAACTTTCAGGGCGCTAATTCCAGGCGAAACGTAAGCGACGAATCTCCGAGAGTTTCCAACTTAATTGCACAAATTACAGCAAGCGGAACGGGTTAAATGTCCCGACAAAATTCATAAGTGCGGAAGTACAGCCGAAGAATATTTAATTGGAAGCATTTAATCGCAAATTTTCGATACACTTTAACGATCGAGATATTTAATTAAATGGAATAATAAGTATTGTAATTAAATTTAAGGATGAAAATTTTGGAAGGGGAAAATTAAGGATGGAAATTTTAGACATTTAACATTGCAGTGGCTATTCAAGTTTCGAAGATTGCTGTGAAATTTTCAATAATTTATGTACATATTCCTATTATAATGCCAAAGCTACAATTATTGTTGTCAATATTTCAATGACTGCTGTCAAAACTTTTAATTTCTATGTTAATATTTCAATGGATACTGTTTCTTTTGTAATTGTAATGAATATGTAGAAAATGTACAAACAAAATTTGTCTTTTGCAATGAACATTTGATTAGTTCTATTGAAATTTTTAATTTATAATCAATATTTTGTATTTTCCATAAAAAGTTTTGCAAATTCCTATTAAAATATTAATAACTTGGTATAAGTCATATACCTACTTTGTGGATATATCCTTTATAATTACTTCATACTTAAAATTTCAGGATTCAATAAACCATTGAAATTTTGGTATTTATAATATGAATTTATTAATATATAACGAAAATTTTGTAATTTCTAAAGAAAATTTCCAACTAAATTCTGTAATTCATTATATACTTCGTTATTTCGTTTGAGTTTTGGAATTTATAATACAACTTTTTCATTTTCAGTTAATAATTATTGTAAAATTTTAAATTCTTAACCTTGCAGTGGCTGTTCAAGTGTCGAAGATTGCTATCAAATGTTCAATAATTTATCTACATATTCCTATTATAATGCCAAAGCTACAATTATTGTTGTCAATATTTCAATGACTGCTGTCAAAACTTTTAATTTCAATGTTAATATTTCAATGGTTACTGTTTCTTTTGTAATTGTAATGAATATGTAGAAAATGTACAAACAAAATTTGTCATTTGCAATGAACATTTGATAAGTTCTATTGAAATTTTTAATTTATAATCAATATTTTGTATTTTCCATAAAAAGTTTTGCAAATTCCTATTAAAATATTGATATCTTGGTATAAGTGATATACCTACTTTTCGGATAAATCCTTTATAATTACTACATACTTAAAATATCAGGATTCAATTAAACATTGAAATTTTGGTATTTATAATATGAATTTCATAATATATAACGAAAATTTTGTAATTTTTAAAGAAAATTTCCAACTAAATTCTGTAATTCATTATATACTTCGTTATTTCGTTTGAGTTTTAGAATTTATAATACAACTTTTTCATTTTCAATTAATTATTATAGTAAAATTTTAAATTCTTAATCTTGCAGTGGCTGTTCAAGTGTCGAAGATTGCTATCAAATTTTCAATAATTTATGTACATATTCCTATTATAATGCCAAAGCTACAATTATTGTTGTCAATATTTCAATGACTGCTGTCAAAACTTTTAATTTCTATGTTAATATTTCAATGGTTACTGTTTCTTTTGTAATTGTAATGAATATGTAGACGATGTACAAACAAAATTTGTCATTTGCAATGAACATTTGATAAGTTCTATTGAAATTTTTAATTTATAATCAATATTTTGTATTTTCCATAAAAAGTTTTGCAAATTCCTATTAAAATATTAATAACTTGGTATAAGTGATATACCTACTTTGTGGATAAATCCTTTATAATTACTACATACTTAAAATTTCAGGATTCAATCAAACATTGAAATTTTGGTATTTATAATATGAATTTCATAATATATAACGAAAATTTTGTAATATCTAAAGAAAATTTCCATCTAAATTCTGTAATTCATTATATACTTCGTTATTTCGTTTGAGTTTTGGAATTTATAATACAACTTTTTCATTTTTAATTAATAATTATAGTAAAATTTTAAATTCTTAACCTTGCAGTGGCTGTTCAAGTGTCGAAGATTGCTATCAAATGTTGAATAATTTATCTACATATTCCTATTATAATGCCAAACCTACAATTATTGTTGTCAATATTTAAAAAAAATTCAATAATTTCCGTACATATTCCTATTATAATACCTAAACTTTAATTATTGTTGTCAAAATTTCAATCACGTCACAACTTTTAATTACTATGTTTTTATTTAATTATGTTTGAATGATTACTCGATTTTATTTTTAATATTTCTGATAAACAAATTTAATCCTACGAATATTGCTATGAATTGAATATCAAGAAATATATTCTTTAAAGTTAGACGAGAAAATAAAGAATTTTTGATGCATTTGAACAGGAGTAGGTATACAGTAATAGAAAGCAGAAATATGGATGAAAATTTTGGGGGGGGGAAAGTTAAATTTAATCTTACGAATATTGCAAGAAATGGAATGTTAAGAAATGTATTATTTAATGAGAAATCAGAAATAAGGATTATTAAGGAAGTATTGTAATATGTATGTTGGAAGTTGGGCGAAAAACTTGATTCAATCAAGTTTTTTGTTTGTTTTTTATAGTAGAGTTGTAGTAGAGTAAGAGCTACAAGTGGCAATAGACAGATAAACTTGGGGGAGTGTTTAAGAGGCCTAAATCCAGCAGTGAATAGACAAGGCTGAGAAGAAAAGAGAAGAGAAGAAAAAAAAAGAGAGAGAGTAACATTTTTTTGTATAATACATATTGTAATGAGTAACTGGTAACTAATTTGCATTAGCATCAAAATGAATTACACATTAGATGTCACTCAAAAAAATATGCATTTGACAGATTTTTCCAGCATCACCTAAAATTGCAGCACTTTTTAGAATATTCTGGAAGTGTTGCAAAGTTAGGTACTGTCTGTGAACGGACGCCCTGATTTACAATACAACTGAACTGATGAACAGTAAAATACCTCTTGGTTCATAATGATTCCTCTTATGTTGAACAGTTGGTGTAAATAAAGCTGCCCAATTCACTGATGCCGTTATCTTTTTATTTTATACATGAGAGATCTCGCCTGGAGCCCTATTTTACTCATGTTCCTCTTCTTATTCTGTTCTTCTTTCTGTTCTTGTTTCTGTTCTTGTTCCATATAAAGTTCCTGAAAGAAAATATTTATTGTGCGTACTTGGTACTCACAAGTACTATACGTTATAATTTAAGAGAACCTGTTTAGAGGAACCCAATATAGGCGCAGTTTATATAGTATCTTAAAGAGAAAATGTTATTGTCGTACTTGCAACAACAAGTACTGTGTACATAGTAATTTGAGGGAACCTGTTTAGAGGAACCCAATATAGGCGCAGTTTATCTAGTATCAGAAAGATACATTATATTGTCGTACTTGCAAAACGCAAGTACTATACATCATAATTTAAGAGAACCTGTTTAGAGGAACCCAATATAGGCGCAGTTTATATAGTACCTGAAAGAGAAAATGCTATTGTCGTACTTGTAACAACAAGTACTGTGTACTTAGTAATTTAAGAGAACCTGTTTAGAGGAACCCAAGGGAGGCGCAGTGTATATAGTATTTGAAAGAGGAAATCTTATTGTTGGTACTTGCAACAAATAAGTATTCTGTACAAGTAATTTAAGAGAACCTGTTTAGCGGAACCCAATATAGGCGCAGTATATATAGTATCAGAAAGATACATTCTGTTGTCGTACTTGCAAAACGCAAGTACTATACATTATAATTTAAGAGAACCTGTTTAGAGGAACCCAATATAGGCGCAGTTTATATAGTATCTGAAAGAGAAAATGCTAATGTCGTACTTGAAACAACAAGTACTGTGTACACAGTAATTTAAGAGAACCTGTTTAGAGGAACCCAATGGAGGCGCAGTTATACATGCATCTACTTTAAATGTAGCTAAAAGATGGTATTTGAAAAGGACAACCTTGTTCAATGTATGGGCGCAACAACGCGGTTCTAATTATATGCACATCAAATGAGTACGTCTCACAGTACGAAAATATGCGCTGACAACATGGAAGTTATCCATGTATGGTGTGTATACATACTAATAGTACTTGCAACAAACAAATACATAGTAATTGTACTTGCAACAAGCAAGCACTGTATACATACTAATAGTACTTCCAACAAACAAATACATAGTAATTGTACTTGCAACAAGCAAGCACTGTATACATACTAATAGTACTTGCAACAAACAAATACATAGTAATTGTAATTGCAACAAGCAAGTACTGTATACATACTAATAGTACTTGCAACAGACAAATACATAGTAATTGTACTTGCAACAAGCAAGTACTGTATACATACTAATACCATTTGCAACAGACAAATACATAGTAATTCTACTTGCAACAAACAAGCACTGTATACATACTAATAGTACTTGCAACAAACAAATACATACTAATAGTACTTGCAACAAACAAATACGAGGGCTGTTTGACGGAAGAGTGACTTTTCAAAGGTTGGTAACACTTTCGTTATAATGATTATGTTGCTAGCTCCTGAGGTCTTTCGGAGGTCTACTGTCAAAATTTGGCACCAATCTGACACATAGATTATGTTTTATACTTATTTGAAGGAAACTGTTTTCGTTGTTTTGTAAATATGTAAAAAAAAAATCGAGTGTTGATTAAACATTATTTTCTACGTGAAAAAACAATTAAAGAAACCGAGGAAAAGTTACGAAAATATTATCCAGAATCTGCTCCGTCCCATGGAATGATTTGTAAGTGGTTTCTGCTTTTAAAAGTGGCCATATGAGCACGGTTGATGCAGATCGTCCGAAACCATCATTTACTGTGACTACTCCAGAAATGGTTAATAAACTCTATGGCCTTGTAATTGGCAATCGTCGAATAAAAGTTTGTGAGGTAGCTAATGAAGTAAACATCTTAACCGAACGGGTATACAATATTTTGCATGAACATTTCAATAAGAAAAAGCTATCCGCGAGATGGTTGCCGCGTTTGCTTAATGGTGATCAAATGCGCGCTCGCATTAAGAATTCAGAAAAATGTTTTGCCGTTTTCAACGTAACTCAAAGGATTTTTTTCGTCGATATGTCGCAGTAGATGAAACTTGGATACATCATTATACTCCAGAAACAAGAATACAGTCTAAATACTGGATTTCTCCATGCGAATATGCTCCCAAAAAGGCAAACACACTTTTTTCGACCAATAAGGTCATGGCCACAGTTTTTTGGGATTCTAAAGGTGTAATCTTTATTAATTGTTTACAAAAAGGAAAAACCATAACTGGCCAGTATTATGCTGATTATGCAGACATGTATTGATGCCGAACTTGAAAAACAACGACCGCATTTGATGAAGAAAAAAAGTGTTGTTCCATCACGATAATGCGCCCTCTCATTCGTCTGCAATTGCTACAACTAAATTGACTGAATTGCATTACGAATTACTGCTTTATCCGCCATATTCGCCAGATCTGGCTCCCAGTGATTTCTTCTTATTTCCAAATTTTAAAAAATGGCTGTGTGGAAAAAGATTTCAGGCAAATGAAGAGGAGATAACCGACACAAATGCATATTTTGAAGACTTTCCGAAAGATTACTTTTTGGAAGGTTTAAAAAAATTGTAAACTCGCCGGGCTAAGTGTGTACACTTGAAAGGGTGTTATGTTGACAAATAAAATATATTTTGAACAGAAAAATAACGTTTTCATTAAAAAGTCACTCTTCCGTCAAACAGCCCTCGTACATAGTTTTTGTACTTGCACTTGCAACAAACAAGTGCTATTTACATAGTAATACAGTATTTATTACTGTACATACACTAGCAGGTCAACGGGACCTTACTAGTAACTGTTTCGACGTACTGGCGCAATGATGTGTGCGCACCTGAAAACCCTAACCGTACATATACGCAGCGCAAGATATAGAAGTACGTCGCCCAGAGCGAGAATATGCGCCGACAGTACACAAACATGAATGGCGAACCTGTAAGAAAAACCCTGCTCGCCCAGGCGGCGTACTGTGTGACGCTGTAACGCAGTTATTCTTAACCCTTTTGAACCTACGGAACCCGCAAACCTGCAGAGGACAACTTAATTGAGGTCAACAGTGTCACAAGAAACTCTCGATTGTTGTCTACAACGCAACACCAGTACTCAATGACCGTAGGTGCAACAGAGGACTATGAATCGGGCTCGACCTGAACTCTGAACAAGGAGCATTCAATCACGATCTGAAATGCTGCACCAGAAGTCAATTGGTTATTGAAGTGTTACGGAGAACCTTCAATTTAGCCCAACTTGCTTCACGAGAACTCAATCCGGACACCGGGTTAAGAACTTCCTGCTTAGTACTAACATGCATTTTCAGTGGTAAAGCAAGAAAATAAAACGTGAGTGTAAAGTTGGGGCGCAATTGTGAGGAGGAATGAATCTACTTTATGAAACGCGCTCTAAATCAAACATGCAGCATGCAAAAGAAGATAGATCGCGGAAAATATACTTCGTAATATACTTTGCAACAAGCAAGTACTGTATACTTACTAATGTACTTGCAACAAACAAGTACTGTATACGAAGTATACAGCAAGCAACAAGCAAGTACTGCATACTTGTGGGCGTAACAGCGAGGAAGTGCAAAAAAGTTGTACTCACTTTGATACGTCTTGGAGCTCATCTCAAAAAATGACCTACCTTGAAATTGACTTTTAAAGTTGTATTGGCGAAGATCCAGTACCCTGCAACTCCGAACTCCGAAAACAAATCGGAGTTCGAAATTTGACGGTGTGGCGCGGGCGAGGAAAGCACGAAACAAACGCAACAATCCCCAGGCTCAACCATACCCGAACTTTCGACACTACTACGCACTGGCTCTAAAAGGACATTTATCGTCAGAAGGTAATCTGAACTCCTCAAGATACTTTCACTAATTATTTATTGAAGACAAGACAAAGATAACACTAAAAAGTATACGTTTGACTTGGGAAGGTAATCCCAAAGTATAATCGCGAATTTAAACGTCCTGGAAGAAATACAAATTAGTAAATACAATGCACGCACACGCAGGCACTCACCCAATACCCACCTCAATATACTCAAGGTGCAATAACGAACTATGAGTGGGGCTCAACAAGAACTCTGAACAAGGAGCCCTCAATCACGATCTACAATATTACACCAAAAGCAAATGGGTTATTCATGCACACCTTTCATATGCACCACACTTCAACCAAACCCAGGTTGGCCCAGAAGTGGGCTAAACACAAATATAAGATCATCTCACATGATTGACTTTGGGGAGTTTTGAGTGCCCTGAAAGATTGAGGAGAAAATTTAAATACGTAAAATTAATACGTTGATTTCTGGTGAATTGGTTTAAAATATTACATTCAGTAATTGCATAATCATCGCGTAAATGAATAGCCACTTGATTAAATTGATATTAAAATAATTAACATGATTAAAAATTGATAAAAAAACTTGTCGTTCCATTAAAAATAAAAAAATTATGATGTTTTGAAGTGTACCTGCAAATAATCCAACTTTTGAAATGGTACTAGTAAAATATTAACACATACGAATTATTGTAATGTTAGAGCAATGCTTCTGCTACAATATGCAAAAAAGTTTAGTTTTCTATTTCATTCATAAGCGAAATTATGAAATTTTTTTAAATCGTCTATTTGAAGCAAAAATTTCGGAAATTATTTTTTTCCTCAAAAACTACTAAAGATACGTGCTCAATAGGCTTAATAAAATATGTTCAGTATTGAACGTGCAATCTGAATATGTAAAAATATACAGGGTGTTCCATTTAAAATAGCAAAGTTGATGGCCACTTCCGGTAGAAGCTGTAGTGATAGAAACATGTAGTACGTGTAGTACATGTAGTATAGTACGTACATGTACGTATTTCATTTTGAGAGATCATAACGAAATATGTATGTGTGAATTTTTTCAAATTTTTATTCCATCACGAACCGCATAATGTTTTAAACAACGACTTGCGTGAGACACCCTGTATTACTTGCACTTTTAATTCTTGAATAGCAACTTTTACTGATATGTTAATAATAAACATGTTACTGTAATGTGGCTGCACATCAGTATTAGTGCCCTTGTAAGATTATATTTTATCATAAAATATCATTGTACGAAATGTATGCAGAAAACGTTTGTAACTATGGGTATACGATAAGTCTGTACAAAAACTTACGTTTGAGGCTCGCTCCTTGCAGAAGCATTCATCCTATCGTAGGGAAATTGGCTTAAATTGTATGCAGGTATCTTCTCGTGTTCCACCATTGCATGTGTGCAAGTTTGAATTATGTCTCTTCAGCGATCTAAAAACACAAGCCTAAAGTTAATATCTGTACATTCTTTATGTGTATTAGCACGCAATAAATTATAGCATTGTGTGGGACCATTGGTATATAAAGAATGATTATACGTGAGCAGAAAATCATGAACAATTTAGATCAACGGTGGACGGAGTTGGATGGGCAATTATAGTGGCCTACGTCCACCGAGGATGAGGCACGATAAAAAGAAGAAAACTCACGTTTAATTCTGCTAAGACGTCTTCATTCCATTACACTGAAGATGCTTTCAATTCCGCGCCAGATTCGCCCGCCATCTCATTGTGCCGGCATTTCATGTCCATACTTGCCCAGGAGTCTTGGCGAAGGGCGAATTGAAGATGTGTGTATTCATTATTCTTCAGCGCGAAGTGGTACTGCCTCCGTAGTTCACCCACATGTAGAGTGCCCATCTTGCACCTATTGGGTTCGTTGTAGGCCCTACATCCCTGCAATTTGGGCCATTATCGTTGTTTGCTCGCAAAACGATACAATTTTGCTCACGTATTGTCACGTACTGACGAGGTGGGGAGGTGCTAAGAAGCCTGCGCAAAGAGCATCGCTTAAGACTCTCCTCGTCAGAAGCAGATGCAAGACAGGGATGCAAAAGTATAATTTATGCGAGAATCTGCCAGGCTAGTAACAATCAGAAAAAACTCCCATTGTTCGTGCACAGATAAGGATCTTGGTGCGCCGATTTTTAATAAGGCAAAAAATGTTATCTAAATAATTGCCCCTTGCAAACGAATGATACGTATAATAAACATCGGACTGTTTTGTGAGGAATTAATACTCAATGCACATAATAATTGACACAAATTAAAGCTGAATATTATATAATTAAGATGAAAATACACGACAGTCGCAGGTATACGAGAAAATGTGATGATCAATTCACTGGTGAATGGTGAATTGCTTCGTGACTATTAGCCATAGCAACAGAAATAGTCTATCGTCAGAGAAACATAATAAAAATAAATTAAAAATAATCATCATTAGGTGAAAAGGTGATGATCAATTTACTAGTGAATTGCGACTCGCTTCTTCGTAATTAGGGCGGTAATTAGCCATGGCAGCAAAAATAGGTCGGCGTCATGCATGTGCATTATGATTTATCGTCCTGGCGACACGACAAGGGCGTAGGTTCAAACCTTGTGGCCCCTGGGTACGAAATTGCCTCACATGGAAATTCCGTTCCGTTGAGGAGGTGAACCCAAGCAGGGGATCCCGTGTAATGTTAAATTGTACGTGCACGTTCAAGAACCCGACATGGCCACAGCGAAATTCATAAAAGCAAAATTTCCAAGTGTCATGGGTCGCTTCGTGGCAACGGTAATGTGCCATAGCAGCATAAATGGGCCATTATGAGATAAACATGTATTAAATAATAACATAATAGCATAATATACAAGGTGTCCCACAACTTCGTGACATGCTAGGAAAGGCAAATATAAATGAAAATGTAAATTTTTTTTTTTAATCGCTTTTGTATCCAAAATACAAGGGACACCTTGTAAATATTTTTTTTTATCGATTTTGTTTCCAAAATACAGGGTGTCCAAGATAAGAATCGACACCATGGGGCTCTCGGAAATAGGGTTGCCAACTCTACATTGAAAAAATACCGAACAATACCTACACATTCGGTTACTGGCGAAGAAGAGGATTTATTATATTTAACTAGCACTTCATGTACAGGGTGACCCACCTATCATTTCTCGGACCATTGCTGCTAGACGAATTTAATTCTACGAATATTACAACAAATGGAATGTTAAAAAATGAATTGTTTACAGTTAGACCAGTAAAAAAGGAATTAATCCTTTTAAATTGAATCGTTCAAACATATAAAGTTACATACATTAAAAAAGTCGTCTCGGAGTTAACAGGTCCTCGACATCTGAAGAAGCTCCTGCATGCATTAACACCTCCGTCTGCGCCGCAAAGGGCGTCTGAATCGGATATACATTCTAATAATTGCCGAATGGCCGGGGCGTGATGTCGGCTCCTTTTTGGACCTCCGCAGATGTGCTAAGTATTCCGAGAGCTCTTTGATATATAATATGCCCGTTAATATTCTTACTGCTCTGCGCTCCGTGCATACTCCTATAAGTCACACTCAATTTCAGCGCATGAAAAAGGAACAAAGCGAGGCCAGTTCAGCTTTGTGCTCGCATTTATATTTGGAACAATAAAATCCGGCGCTTTTCGCGTAATAACCCTTTGGTTCGCAGAAGTATCCCTCGGCAGCTTCACTAGTTTTAACATTTGCCACGTCTTAAGTTTTAGATATTATTATATAATCTAGGCCAAGGACCGACTGGTATATCAGCGGTCATTATAATACAGTTGGATTAGAAAATTAAAACCACTTAACATGATATCTATCAACTGTCATAGTTATGAAAAAAATATGAATAAAAAATAGTTGCTCTTATAGAGAGTTGCAGACATTGTTTAAGAAATGTTGCATTTATCGATTTTTTACTGTAGTTTGTTGTACCTTTGATAATTTATGCACGATTTTTCGAAAATGTTCTCATAGATTTTAGATAACACAGAACTAATGCTATAGGCCAAAAAATTGGTATTTCCTTTGCCAGTTTTAGCGCATCGGAAAAGGTGCCAGTTGAAAAAGCTGAATTAACCAAGATAGTGATTGGTTCTACAACAACATCAAAAAGTTATTCAGGTCTACTAAACATTATAAATAAAAGTGTATATAGTAACTTAACAAAACCAGACATGGCGCCTGTAGGACAGCGTGCATAGGGTCTTATATAATAGTCTAGGGTCTTACATAATACTTCATCCGTCCCAAATTATAGTATACTATAAGTATAAACTATACTTGGTATAGTTAGGTATATGGTATACTTTCTCTAAAATTCATGGATTATCGAGTCTTCGAAGAAATAATGAGTTTTAATCAGTTTAATATAATCTAGATACATTGTTCCTAATTAAGTCTTAGATGGCTATGCATATACAAATATAGTTATTATAGGCTGCCAGTAAGAAAACGTGAAAATGACAGAAAAGTACACCCGTTGTGACAAATCTATGGAAGAGACAGCTCAGACAAGTTAAAAAAAGAGAATTAAAAGCAAAACACTGGACCTATTTTAGGAATTTTTGAGTTTTTGCTGCAATTCAAAAACTGGCATCAAATAGAAGCGATGTGCTATTTTACAGCCTGCAAACAAGTTTGTTGTTTCCCGTTAACTATTTCCCGAATTTAAGCCTAGGAACAGTACTATCAAACGAATTTTTGTTACTGTCTATTCTAAGAAAAATAAACTTCAAAAGTTTTGTATACAATAATTTGGAACAAATAAAAGAGGCAAATGTATACCATATTTTGGGACAGGGCAGTGGTAAATATCTTACTATTATATAGGATCTCTAGCGTGCATCAGTAAGAGCTACTATATGATTTTAATAAAATGATTGAAGTCACTCTTAGCAAGCTTCCTCATTTACATAAAGTTACGAATGCCACTAGGAGCCATTGATTAGAACGTGAAGAGAAGAATACGAAACATTTACAAGATTTTTCAAAGTTGTTCGGGATTTCTTCAGATTTCTTAATAATTAACTAATTCCCAAGTTATCGCAGTAATTTTCGAGTTTTCCACAGATTTTCCAATAACTATCAATCATTCCAAAATTTATTGAATATTTCTCAAAATTTCTTAATAATTTTCGAGATTTCTACAAATATCTCAATATGAGATTCTTAAGATTTTGAAAAATTACTTGATAATTTCGAGGTCATATAAATATGAAATGAATAACATGATTATTACTCACATTTTTCAACTCTTCAAATTTGTCGATTATTTAAAAAATATCAAGACATTTCTAAATGTTCTCAATTGTCAAGAAATTGTCCAATAATTTCCATGATTTCTCAATATTTTTCTATACCAAGATTTCTAGAGTCCTAATCATTTCAAACATTTTTCAATATTGCTCGAGACTGCTACAGATTTTTCAATAATCAACGAGATTTCTAGAGATTTTGTAAAAATTCCCAAGATTTCTTAATAAAATTTTCGAGTATAGTATAGCACAGTATTTATTCATGTTCAGTAATTGTAAAGTTGTACACAATTCAAAATGAAAAATATACAATTAGAGTCAGAGCAGCACTTAATAACATAACATAATAACAATAATAATAAAAATAATAATAATAATAATAATATAAGACGTAAAGTAGGTGTATATAGTATGTGTAGTTTATAGAGATTTCACTTTGATTCTCAAGATTTCGATAGATTTTTCAATAATTTTGAGATCATTAAAATCAGAAACCCGAATTGGTTACACACGATTGACACGAATATTACATACAGTATTTTTTCTAGAAAGTTTTCAATAATTCATGTAATATCTAAACATTTCTAGATTTTGTCAAGAGATACTAAGAGATTTTCCAATTATTTCTACGATTTCTCAATATTTTCCGAGATTTCTACAGATATCCCAATAATTATCATGATTTCTGAAGATTTTTCAATAATTTCGAAATGAAAAAATTCAAGGTGGTTGACATTTTTCAACAATTCTCATGATTCCCAATAATTTTCGAGACTTCGAGAGCTTTGTTAAAATTCTTATCCTGTCCTTTATAAAGTGTTTCTATAGTTTCTTATTAATTATCAAGATTTCGAGAGATTTTTCAACAATTTCGAGATTATTCGAATCACAAAATGCAAATTGGTTGGCTCGATTATAACATACATAAATTTATTCTTCAAATTTCGCAGTAATTCTTAAAATATCTAGTTATTACTTATTATCAAGATTTTGAGAGATTTTCCAATAATTTCCATGATTTCTCTATATTAATATTTCTAAATATTTCTCAATCATTTTCAAGATTTTTCACAATTAAGAATAATAATAATCCCTACTGCTCCTCCACCTATAGCGTAATTGGTTACTGTCATTATTTGACATTTCACAGTTTTCAATATTGTTCGCGATTTCTATAGATTTCTCAATAATTAAATGATTCCGAAGATTCTGCAATAATTTTTGAGTTTTCCACAGATTTCCCAATAAATATCAATCATTCCAGAGTTTATTGAACATTTCTGAAGATTTCTCAATTATTTTCAAGATTTCTAGAGATATCTCAATAAGATTCCTAAGATTTTGAAAAATTACTTAATAATTTCGAGATCATAAAAATGGGAAATGGATAACATTATTTTTACTCACATTGTTTCAGTCTTCAAATATCAAGGGATTTCTAAATATTGTCAATTTTCAAAAGATTTTCCAATAATTTCCACGATTTCACAATATTTTTCTAAACTAAGATATCTAGAGTCCCAATCATTTCGAAGATTTTTCAATATTGTTCGAAATTTTTACAGATTTCTCAATACTTATCGAGATTTCTGGAGATTTCTCTTTGATTCTCAAGATTTAGATATATTATTCAATAATTTCCTGGTTATTAAAATTAGAAACCTAAATTAGTTACACACGATTGACACGATTATTACA
Source organism: Othius punctulatus (assembly GCA_951805005.1). Classification (NCBI taxonomy): domain Eukaryota; kingdom Metazoa; phylum Arthropoda; class Insecta; order Coleoptera; family Staphylinidae; genus Othius; species Othius punctulatus. The sequence continues at coordinate 19,454,148 of OX638141.1, forward strand.
TTCAGTTTTCATTCTAGAAATTTTTCAATAATTCTTGTAATATCTAACCATTTTTAGATTATTCTAGATTTTTTTCTAGATTTCTATATTTTTAAAAGATACCAAGAGATTTTCCATTTATTTCCACGATTTATCAATATTTTCCGACATTTCTACAGTTATCCCAATACCTATCATGCTTTCTGAAGATTTTCCAATCATTTCGAGTTGAAAAAATGCAAGTTGATTGACATTTTTCAATGATTCTTATGATTTTCCAATCATTTTCGAGATTCCTGGAGATTTTGCTAAAATACTTATGCTGTCTTTTAAAAAGTGTAAATATTATCAATAATTTTTATTGATTTCTATAGATTTCACATTAATTATCAAGATATCGAGAGATTTTTCAATAATTTCGAGACCAAGAAAATTAGAAGATGTAAATTGGTTGGCACGATTATAAAATACATTTTTTATTCTTCAAATTTCTCGATTATTCTTAAAATATATAGTAATTTCTTATTATCAAGATTTTGAGACATTTTGTAATCATTCCCATTATTTCTCAATATTAAGATTTCTAAATATTTCTCAATCATTTTCACGATCTTTCACAGTTGTTCGAGATTTCTACAGATTCCTCAGTAATTAAATAATTCCCAAAATTTCGCAATAACTTTCGAGATTTCCACAGATTTTCCAATAAATATCAATCATTCCAAAGATTGTTGAATATTTCTCAAGATTTCACAATGATTTTCAAGATTTCTAGAGATATCTCAATAATTCTTAAGATTTCGAGATCATAAAACTGGGAAATTAATAACATGATTTTTACTAACATTTTTCTACTCTTCAAATTTGTCGATAATTTAAAAAATATCAAGATATTTCTAAATATTGTCAAATGTCAAGAGATTTTCTAATAATTTCAATCATTTCTCAATGTTTTAATAACAATAATAAAGAATATTTATTACCATAAAAACTACATAATATACCAAATGTAAATATATACATGACAACATTTTTCTTAACTAAGATTTCTAGAGTCCCAATCATTTCCAAGATTTTTCAATATTGTTCGAGATTTTCAGACATTTCTCAATAATGAACGAGATTTCTGGAGATTTTCCTACAATTCCCAAGATTTCTTAATAAAATATTTGAGTCTATAAAGATTTCTATTGATTCTCAAGATTTCCATAGATTATTCAATAATTTCCTGATCATTAAAATCAAAAACCTAAATTGGTTACACACGATTGACATGTTTATTTATTACATTCAGTTTTTATTCTAGAAATTTTTCAATAATTCATACATTTTTAAAATTCGATCATTTCCAAGATTTTTCAATATTGTTCAAGAATTTTATAGATTTCTCAATAATGAACGAGATTTCTGGGAATTGTCCAATAATTCCCAAGATTTCTTAATAAATTTTTCGGGTTTATAGAGATTTCTCTTTGATTCTCAAGATTTCCATGGATACTTCAATAATTTCGAAATCAATAAATTCAGAAACCCGAATTGGTTACACGCGATTTACACGAATATTACATACAATTTTTATTCTAGACATTTTTCAATGATTAACTTTTTTTCTTTACTAAGATTTCTAGGGTCCCGATCATTTTCAAGAATTTTCAATATTGTTCGAGATTTCTACACATTTTTCAATATTTAACAAGATTTCTAGAGATTATTCAATATATCCCAAGATTTCTTAATAAAATTTTCCAGTTTATAGAGATTTCTATTGATTCTCAAGATTTTGATAGATATTTCAATAATTTCGAAATCATTAAAATCAGAAACCCAAATTGGTTACACACGATTGGCACGATTATTATATTCAGTTTTCATTCTAGAAATATTTCAAAAACTCTTCAAATATTTCTAGGATTTATCTAGAGATACTAAGAGATTTTCCAATTATTTCCACGATTTCTCAATATTTTTCGAGATTTCTACAGATATCCCAATAATTAGCAGGATTTCTAATCATTTCTACATTTTATACCAACAGATTTCCCAATATAACGATTTCTCAATATTTTTCTTACTAAGATTTCTAGAGTCCCAATCATTTCCAATATTTTTCAATATTGTTCCAGATTTCTAAGATTTCTCAATAATTAAACAGGTTTCTAGAGATTTTCCATTTCATTTGGCTTCATTTGTTTGGGAATACCTAGTTATGATATGGTTTTACAATATGGTTTCGTTCGCTTCCGTACTCACTCTTCCAACGTATAACCACATCCTTCGTTTAGCTGCCTTAAATGTATCCACCCACATTAGTTTCTGCACATCGTTTTGTTTCAGTTGGCTTTCGCTTATTATTAATAGCATTAGCATTTAATACCTTGGTGTGTTCAGTGTTGCCTGTAGTGGCAACCTAGCCATCCACTTCATCCGATACATCGCGTCTCCTTAGACATATGGATTTCTTGAAGATCTTCTTACTGGATTATTACTGGAGAAAATTAGTGTCCTTGAAGCAGAAAATGCGGTAGGGTTTTACCTTCTGGGACTAAAGAGGTTCCCGTTATCGCAGAGGGTTTATATTTGGCTGTCATATGCAGAAAAAATTAAGAAAAAACAAAAATTGCTTTAGTCCCAAATGGTAAAAGCCTACCGAAAATTCCAATTTTAAGCAGCAAAAATTAGAGATTTGTAAAGAATCGTTCCACCATAATACCACGAAATCGTCAACATTGAAATACTAAAAACCAAGAAATAATGCAGGAAACCCATTAAAACAAAACAAAACTATGAATCCTAGACTATAGTAAAAGATTTTCTTATATTATTGAGCGCTTTCTTTAACTTTTTAAGACGTACTTTAAGACGTACGAGAAAACATTTTCATCAATTTTGGTTATAGTTTCATCAATTTTTAATGAAAATCAATAAATAACTTAATAGTCAAAACATGTATTAAAATCTAATCCAATATCATATATATTGAACTCAATCAAATAAACACCTCTGACGATGGCTGAAAGATAGCCGAAACTAGTCAAGTGAAGAAGACATAATAAAAATAATATAAACAAAAAACACATCTTTATACCTAAACATATGAACTACCAGTAAGTACTTCAATAAAGAAGGAAGAGTACATGAAAAAAAATTCATAAATGTTTATTGAAAACGGCACAATATTTGTTTTGAAAAAAGAATGCATAATACATTTGGATTTTGAAAATTGAAAACTTCCAAAACCAAATTATGCAATCAAAATATCAAGAAACTTCAAATGTGCTGAATTTTCATCAAGCAATACTTGGCTTTGGTACTTTAGTTCCATTGCAAAGATAAAGATGCAATGCTCATTATGCAATGTTAGGTACCCCAAAAGCCAAAAGCTCCCTGAAAGTAGATTCCCTAAAGCCCCTCAGCACTTTGGCTTCTGTAGTCCTTTTGTGCTTTCTCCTGTGGACTCAGCTTTCATCCATGAGTCCTGTTCCTTTAAAAAAGTCCAGAATCCCTTGGGTGTAACGCTGCTGACTGCCTTTAGTACCACGAAAGTGTTTCCAAAGTACCATTGGGTACTTTGGTTGTTTATTTGTAATAATTACAAAAACTATATCCATCCATCTCTTGCAAGGACACTATAATTGGACATCCCTGTCACACTACATTGATTGATTATCGATTTGGCTCTCTGCGTGTGCCTACAATGTATGATTTTTAATGTAAATAAGCGAAGGAACCGTCACATGCGCAGGCATTACATGCACCCACACACTCATAGGCATATCCAGGGCTCTCTCGTATAATTCAATTTCATGGTTGGATCCCTTCACTCGCTTCGCCCGATCGTTTTATACAGGCCAGCCGCCCCCCCTAAACACGCGCCGTGTTCATTAATAACCCCGTTTATGTTTAATAGGCTTATATTATATAATCTACCGGAAAATTGTTTAAAAATTACCGGAAACTCGCACGCACGCAAATTTATCGCGCTCCACCGGCAACCTTAGAGACCGGAACCGTGACCATTTTGGGGAGATTTAGAGGCTGTATTTATTGCTCTGGGCGTAATGCACAAATAGAGAAAAAATAATTCTGGCAATTAAGCTGGGATCAAATTTTTGTGTAAGCTGCTAGGTAGTTCAAAAATTGGGATAAAATGCAATCATGCTTATTTGGAAATGTTCCAATTTTCTGTTTGCAACGAAAATGCACAAATAAAGAAACAACAATGCTGTAAATCAAGCTGGAAAAAAATATTTGTGTAAGCTGCAAGGTAGCTAGTTCAAAAATTGGGATGAAATGAAATTATGTTTTTCTGATCTGTGTAATGATCTAAAGAGTGAATTAAAAAAGTTATACACTCGATTTTCTCATTTATTTAAAACAGCCTCTTCGTCAAATTGGTACAGTTTTTTTTTGTACACATGCATTGTATAGATTCGACAAACAAAGCAATTTTTACGCGCAGAACTAAAGGGCATAAATATCGTTCACGACCATTTAACGAGTAATTTATAACTGCAGTAAAATGATGGGTGGTGGTTTAATAACGTGTTGGAAATGATTACAAACGGTCGGAATAAACGTGGGGTAAGACCACAGGGGAACGCGCGCCGGAGATGGACAGGGGGCCGAGGGCCACCCCACGCACCCTTTGTTAAATCGCCCTGGCACGCATACACGCGTGCACTTGTTACGCACCGAGAGGCATGTTTACTGCCGATCGTACTTAATCAAAAATAGGAGAAGAGCGAGAGGGCCTGGCAGGGAGGTTGGGGGTGCAATGTGACAATGTGATTTGCAATATAAGTGAGGCAATTACCAGCGCACTTGAAATTAAATGCATTGATTTATATTTTGGGCCCCTTGCGTATTAAAATTTACAAGCCGAAATGAGAAATTGGAAATCTGCAGGAACTACCCTATTACCCTAAATTTGATTTCGCAAAGTTTAAAACAATCTTAGAAAATGAACGTACAAATTTCAAGATATCTTAGAATATGCACAACTACTATCAGAAATCTTGAGAAGTCAACATTCAGAAGTCTTGAGAAGTCAACCATCAGAAATCTTGAGAAGTCAACCATCAGAAGTCTTGAGAAGTCAACCATCAGAAGTCTTGAGAAGTCAACCATCAGAAGTCTTGAGAAGTCAACCATCAGAAGTCTTGAGAAGTCAACCATCAGAAGTCTTGAGAAGTCAACCATCAGAAGTCTTGAGAAGTCAACCATCAGAAGTCTTGAGAAGTCAACCATCAGAAGTCTTGAGAAGTCAACCATCAGAAGTCATAAGAATATCTTGAAATCTGTAAGAAGTGTCCTCAGTACATTTCAGTACAGTTTTTAAATCTGCAAGGCACTCTTAGAAAATGTACTGAGGGTAGTTGTGCATTTACTAGGATGTCTTGAAATCTGCAAGTTCATTTTCTAACATTGTTGTAAAATTTGCTAAATCAAATTTACACGCCGAAATGAGAAATTCTAAATCTACAACAACTACCCTCGGTACTTTTTCTAAGAATGTCTAGAAATCCGTAAGAAGTATCCTAGGTACATTTTCTAAGCATGTTTTGAAATTGAAAACACATTCTTGGAAAATGCACTGATGGTTGTGATGCATTTTCTAAGATGTCTTGAAATCTGCAAGTTCATTTTATAAATTTGTTTTAAAATTTGCGATATCAAATTTACACGCCGAAATGAGAAATTGGAAATCTGCAAGAACTAGCCTCAGTGCATATTCTAAGATGTTTGGAAATCTGCAACAAGTATCCTCCGTACATTTTCTAAGAATGTTTTAAAATCAGAAAGACGTTCTTGCACAGACAAGACGAAAATGCCCAAACTACCCTCAGCGCATTTTCTAAGAATGTTTTGCAGATTTCAAAACTATCTTAGAAAATGTACGAGGATACTTCAGACAGTAAAATCTGCAGTTAATTTTCTAAGACTGTTTTAAAAATTGCGAAATCAAATTTAGGGCAGTAGGGTTGTTCCTGCAGTTTTATAATTTCTCATTCCGGCTTTTAAATTTGAAGTCGCAAGGGCACAATAATTTTCGAGATTTCTGGAGATTTTGCAATTATATTTATCCTGTCCTTTAAACAGTAGGGACATTCTCAATATTTTTTTATTGATTTCTATATATTTCTTATTAATTATCAATATTTCGAGAGATTTTTCGATAATTTCGAGGCATTAAAATAAGAAAATGCAAATTGGTTGGCACGATTATAACATTCATGTTTTTTTGTTAAAATTTCTCGATAATTCTTAAAATATCCAGTTATTTCTTATTACCAAGATTTTGAGAGATTTTGCAATAATTTCCATGATTTCTCAATTTTACGATTTCTAAATATTTCTCAATTATTTTCAAGATTTTTCAAAATTTCGCAATAATTTTTGAGTTTTTCACAGATTTCCCAATAAATATCATTTATTCCATAGATTTTTCAATATTTCTCAAGATTCTTAAATGATTTTCAAAATTTCTAGAGATATCTCAATAATTCTTAAGATTTTGAGAGATTACATAATAATTTCGAGATCAAAGAAATGGGAAATGAATAACATGATTTTTACTCACATATTTTCACTCTTCAAATTTGTCGTGAGTTTAAAAAAACATCAATGAATTTCTAAATAATGTCAAATTTCAAGAGATTTTTCAATAATTTCCAGGATTTCTCAATATTTTTCTTTGCTAAGATATTTTGAGTCCCGATCATTTCCAAGATTTTTCAATATTGTTCGAGATTTAATGATATTACATGATTAACAAGTCTACTACAATAAATATATTATTATTATTATTATGATTTCTACAGATTTACAATAATTAACGAGATTACTAGCGATTTTCCAATAATTCCCAAGTTTTCTTAATAAAATTTCGAGTTTTTAGAGATTTCTATTGATTCTCAAGATTTCGATAATTTTTTCAATATTTCGAGATCATTAAAATCAGTAACCCTAATTGGTTACATAGGTTCTCTAAACATTTCTAAATTTTATCAAGATTTTCCAATAATTTCCACGATTTTTCAATATTTTTCTTTACTAAGATTTCTAGAGTCCCAATCATAACCAAAATTTATAAATTGTGTTCGTGACTTCTGCTGATTTCACAAAAATTAACGATATTTCTACAGATTTCCATATCATTTGGCTTCATTTGTTTTCAAGATTTTCAAGATTACGATAGATGTTTTAATGTTTTCGAGATTATGTAAATCAGAAACCCAAATTGGTTACACATGATTGACACGATTATTACATTTAGTTTTCATTCTAGAAATTTTCAATAAATCTTAAAATATCTAAACATTTCTAAATTTCATCAAGATACAAAAGAGATGTTCCAATAATTTCCACGATTTCTCAATATTTTTCTTTATTAAGATTTTTAGAGTCCCAATCATTTCGAAGATTTGCAATATTGTTCGATATTTCTACGGATTTTTCAATAATTAACGACATTTCTAGAGATTTTCCATTTCATTTAGCTTCATTTGTTTCGGAATAGCTAGTTATGATATGGTTTTATAATCTTTTTTGCGGCATAAATGTGAGATTAATTTAAAACAATGAATTGATTTCCATAAAATATTGAGTAACCCTGCTAGCAATGAGTTGAACGAAAATTAACAGGTATACAAATTTGTAGATCTCTATTCGTCACATACAGTGAATACTTTTTCTGTAAGTACGTTTCGTCACTTTATGTCTTAAGGTTTTGAAGATATCATTTTTTATGTAATTGTTTTTCCAATTTTCAACAACCCACCAAAACAAAAATAAAATGCCTTACAGAAAATAATTAATAACTACGAAAGCAATAATCTGAGCGAAAAATAATAAGTATTCATAATTGTGCATCTGTAGAAATCATAATGATATTAATAATATATTTATTGTTGTAGACTTTATTAACAAGTATTATTATTAAATCTCGACAATATTGAAAAATCTTGAAAATTATTGGGACTGTAAAAATCTTAGTAAAGAAAAATATTAAGAATTTATTCGAAATTATTCGAAAATCTCTTGAAATTTAACAATATTTAGAGATGCATTGATTTTTTTTTAAATTAGTGACAAATTTGAAGTGTGAAAAAATGTGAGTAAAATCATGTTATTCGTACTTTTATTGTAAGTAAGTTTGGTGACTTTATGTCTTCAGGATTTGAAAATATCATTTTTTGTATAATTATTTTTCCAATTTCCATCAACCCACCAAAACAATAATAAAATGCCTCACAGAAAATAATTAATAACTACGAAAGCAATAATCTGAGCGAAAAATAATAAGTATATATAATTGTGCACCAAACTTCCACCCATACAACCACGCACGTTTCAACTCTTTACATTTTCAGGTTTTAGATATATTTCAACATTTGAAGAAAAGAAAATTTACCAAACAATACAATATAAAGTATCAAACAACTTTTTTTCGAAAAAATATCAACATTTTATGCAAATACCTACGTTTCAATTGCTATTCATTGGTCTATATTTACTACTTCTTGCGATGTAGAGAGATCTTTTGCGTGTTTAAAACTGTCTAGTTTTACAATGGGTAACTTAAATAAATGTGAGTAAAAATCATGTTATTCGTACTTTTTACTGTAAGTAAGTTTCGTCACATTATGTCTTCAGGTTTTGAAGATATCATTTTTTATATAATTATTTTTCCAATTTTTAACAACCCACCAAAACAATAATAAAAAGCCTCACAGAAAATAATTAATAACTACAAAAGCAATAATCTGAGCGAAAAATAATAAGTATACATAATTGTGCACCAAACTTTCCCCCACGCAACCACGCACGTTTCGACCGTTTACATCTTCAGGTTTTAGAGACATTTCAACATTTGAAGAAAATTAAATTTAACAAACAATGCAATATCAAGTATCAAACAACTTTTTTTCGAAAAAATATCAACATTTTATGCAAATACCTATATTACAGTTGCTATTGATTGGTCTATATTTACTACTTCTTGCGATGTAGAGATATATTTTGCGTGTTTAAAACCTGCTTAGTTTTACAATGGGTAACTTAAGGATAAATGTGAGTAAAAATCATGTTATTCGTACTTTTTACTGTAAGTAAGTTTCGTCACTTTCGTCTTCAGGTTTTGAAGATATCATTTTTTATATAATTATTTTTCCAATTTTCAACAACCCACCTAAACAATAATAAAATGCCAGACATAAAATAATTAATAACTACGAAAGCAATAATCTGAGCGAAAAATAATAAGTATATATAATTGTGCACCAAACTTTCCCCCACGCAACCACGCACGTTTCGACCGTTTACATCTTCAGGTTTTAGAGACATTTCAACATTTGAAGAAAATTAAATTTAACAAACAATGCAATATCAAGTATCAAACAACTTTTTTTCGAAAAAATATCAACATTTTATGCAAATACCTATATTACAGTTGCTATTGATTGGTCTATATTTACTACTTCTTGCGATGTAGAGAGATCTTTTGCGTGTTTAAAACTGTCTAGTTTTACAATGGGTAACTTAAATAAATGTGAGTAAAAATCATGTTATTCGTACTTTTTACTGTAAGTAAGTTTCGTCACATTATGTCTTCAGGTTTTGAAGATATCATTTTTTATATAATTATTTTTCCAATTTTTAACAACCCACCAAAACAATAATAAAAAGCCTCACAGAAAATAATTAATAACTACAAAAGCAATAATCTGAGCGAAAAATAATAAGTATACATAATTGTGCACCAAACTTTCCCCCACGCAACCACGCACGTTTCGACCGTTTACATCTTCAGGTTTTAGAGACATTTCAACATTTGAAGAAAATTAAATTTAACAAACAATGCAATATCAAGTATCAAACAACTTTTTTTCGAAAAAATATCAACATTTTATGCAAATACCTATATTACAGTTGCTATTGATTGGTCTATATTTACTACTTCTTGCGATGTAGAGATATATTTTGCGTGTTTAAAACCTGCTTAGTTTTACAATGGGTAACTTAAGGATAAATGTGAGTAAAAATCATGTTATTCGTACTTTTTACTGTAAGTAAGTTTCGTCACTTTCGTCTTCAGGTTTTGAAGATATCATTTTTTATATAATTATTTTTCCAATTTTCAACAACCCACCTAAACAATAATAAAATGCCAGACATAAAATAATTAATAACTACGAAAGCAATAATCTGAGCGAAAAATAATAAGTATATATAATTGTGCACCAAACTTTCCCCCACGCAACCACGCACGTTTCGACCGTTTACATCTTCAGGTTTTAGAGACATTTCAACATTTGAAGAAAATTAAATTTAACAAACAATGCAATATCAAGTATCAAACAACTTTTTTTCGAAAAAATATCAACATTTTATGCAAATACCTATATTACAGTTGCTATTGATTGGTCTATATTTACTACTTCTTGCGATGTAGAGAGATCTTTTGCGTGTTTAAAACTGTCTAGTTTTACAATGGGTAACTTAAATAAATGTGAGTAAAAATCATGTTATTCGTACTTTTTACTGTAAGTAAGTTTCGTCACATTATGTCTTCAGGTTTTGAAGATATCATTTTTTATATAATTATTTTTCCAATTTTTAACAACCCACCAAAACAATAATAAAAAGCCTCACAGAAAATAATTAATAACTACAAAAGCAATAATCTGAGCGAAAAATAATAAGTATACATAATTGTGCACCAAACTTTCCCCCACGCAACCACGCACGTTTCGACCGTTTACATCTTCAGGTTTTAGAGACATTTCAACATTTGAAGAAAATTAAATTTAACAAACAATGCAATATCAAGTATCAAACAACTTTTTTTCGAAAAAATATCAACATTTTATGCAAATACCTATATTACAGTTGCTATTGATTGGTCTATATTTACTACTTCTTGCGATGTAGAGATATATTTTGCGTGTTTAAAACCTGCTTAGTTTTACAATGGGTAACTTAAGGATAAATGTGAGTAAAAATCATGTTATTCGTACTTTTTACTGTAAGTAAGTTTCGTCACTTTATGTCTTTAGGTTTTGAAGATATAATTTTTTATATAATTCTTTTTCCAATTTTCTACAACCCACAAAAACAATAATAAAATGCCTCACAGAAAAATAATTAATAACAACGAAAGCAATAATCTGAGCGAAAAATAATAAGTGTACATAATTGTGCACCAAACTTCCCCCCACGCAACCACGCACGTTTCGACTCTTTACATCTTCAGGTTTTAGAGATATTTCAACATTTGAAGAAAATTAAATTTTACATACAATGCAATATCAAGTATCAAACAACTTTTTTTCGAAAAAATATCAACATTTTATGCAAATACCTACGTTATAATTGCTATTCATTACTCTATATTTACTACTTCTTGCGATGTAGAGAGATCTTTTGCGTGTTAAAAAACTGCTTAGTTATACAATGAGTAACTTAAGGATAAATGCGAGTAAAAATCATGTTATTCGTACTTTTTACTGCAAGTAAGTTTCGTCACTTTATGTCTTCAGGTTTTGAAAATATAATTCTTTATATTATTATTTTTCCAATTTTCAACAACCCACAAAAACAATAATAAAATGCCTCACAGAAAATAATTAATATCTACGAAAGCAATAATCAGAGCGAAAAATAATAAGTGTACATAATTGTGCACCAAACTTTCCCCCACGCAACCACGCACGTTTCGACCGTTTACATCTTCAGGTTTTAGAGACATTTCAACATTTGAAGAAAATTAAATTTAACAAACAATGCAATATCAAGTATCAAACAACTTTTTTTCGAAAAAATATCAACATTTTATGCAAATACCTATATTACAGTTGCTATTGATTGGTCTATATTTACTACTTCTTGCGATGTAGAGATATATTTTGCGTGTTTAAAACCTGCTTAGTTTTACAATGGGTAACTTAAGGATAAATGTGAGTAAAAATCATGTTATTCGTACTTTTTACTGTAAGTAAGTTTCGTCACTTTTGTCTTCAGGTTTTGAAGATATCATTTTTTATATAATTATTTTTCCAATTTTCAACAACCCACCTAAACAATAATAAAATGCCAGACATAAAATAATTAATAACTACGAAAGCAATAATCTGAGCGAAAAATAATAAGTATATATAATTGTGCACCAAACTTCCACCCATACAACCACGCACGTTTCAACTCTTTACATTTTCAGGTTTTAGATATATTTCAACATTTGAAGAAAAGAAAATTTACCAAACAATACAATATAAAGTATCAAACAACTTTTTTTCGAAAAAATATCAACATTTTATGCAAATACCTACGTTTCAATTGCTATTCATTGGTCTATATTTACTACTTCTTGCGATGTAGAGAGATCTTTTGCGTGTTTAAAACCTGCTTAGTTTTACAATGGGTAACTTAAGGATAAATGTGAGTAATAATCATGTTATTCGTACTTTTTGCTTAGAGAGATCTTTTGGGTGTTTATAAACTGCTTAGTTTTACAATGAGTAACTTAAGGATAAATGTGAGAAAAAATCATGTTATTCGTACTTTTTACTGTAAGTAAGTTTCGTCACTTTATGTCTTCAGGTGTTGAAGATATCATTTTTTATATAATTATTTTTCCAATTTTTAACAACCCACCAAAACAATAATAAAAAGCCTCACAGAAAATAATTAATAACTACAAAAGCAATAATCTGAGCGAAAAATAATAAGTATATATAATTGTGCACCAAACTTTCCCCCACGCAACCACGCACGTTTCGACCGTTTACATCTTCAGGTTTTAGAGACATTTCAACATTTGAAGAAAATTAAATTTAACAAACAATGCAATATCAAGTATCAAACAACTTTTTTTCGAAAAAATATCAACATTTTATGCAAATACCTATATTACAGTTGCTATTGATTGGTCTATATTTACTACTTCTTGCGATGTAGAGATATATTTTGCGTGTTTAAAACCTGCTTAGTTTTACAATGGGTAACTTAAGGATAAATGTGAGTAAAAATCATGTTATTCGTACTTTTTACTGTAAGTAAGTTTCGTCACTTTCGTCTTCAGGTTTTGAAGATATCATTTTTTATATAATTATTTTTCCAATTTTCAACAACCCACCTAAACAATAATAAAATGCCAGACATAAAATAATTAATAACTACGAAAGCAATAATCTGAGCGAAAAATAATAAGTATATATAATTGTGCACCAAACTTCCACCCATACAACCACGCACGTTTCAACTCTTTACATTTTCAGGTTTTAGATATATTTCAACATTTGAAGAAAAGAAAATTTACCAAACAATACAATATAAAGTATCAAACAACTTTTTTTCGAAAAAATATCAACATTTTACTACTCTATATTTACTACTTCTTGCGATGTAGAGAGATCTTTTGCGTGTTTAAAACCTGCTCAGTTTTACAATGGGTAACTTAAGGATAAATGTGAGTAATAATCATGTTATTCGTACTTTTTGCTTAGAGAGATCTTTTGTGTATTTATAAACTGCTTAGTTATACAATGAGTAACTTAAGGATAAATGCGTGTAAAAATCATGTTATTCGTACTTTTTACTGTAAGTAAGTTTCGTCACATTATGTCTTCAGGTGTTGAAGATATCATTTTTTATATAATTATTTTTCCAATTTTCAACAACCCACAAAAACAATAGCAATAATCTGAGCGAAAAATAACAAGTATACATAATTGTGCACCAAACTTCCACCCATCCAACCACGCACGTTTCAACTCTTTACATCTTCAGGTTTTAGAGATATTTCAACATTTGAAAAAAAAAATATTTAACAAACAATGCAAAATCAAGTATCAAACAACTTTTTGTTTAAAAATGTTAACATTTTATGCAAATGCCTACGTTACAATTGCCATTCATTGGTCTATATTTACTACTTCTTGCAATGCAGAGAGATCTTTTGCCTCTTTAAAAACCACTATAAGGGATAAACTTAGTTTTACAATGACAAATTTTAAATTATTTGGTTTGTTATATAAATAAACATTCAGGTGTATTGCGTATCAAGAAAGTTAGCAGTAAAGTGTACGTTATTTGGCAGCATAACATTCGAACGTCAGATGCTTCTATGTCATAAATGCATCTAACATTCGCATGTGATGCTTTCAAGACGTTACACGTTACTGCAAACGTTTTGTGATGCGCAATCTAGTTTACTTTTTGGCTATTCAATGTTCTGAAATTTGTGGGCCTAATCATAGTTTTATACCTATTGTTATAGAAAGAAAGAATTTCGCTTAATTATTTCATTAAATGAATTTTTTAATCTACTGTGCCTAAAATTCCTATTTTAATAGATTTAGTCCTATTTTGTTGATTTATATGACCTTTTTATAGATCCTAGTTTTGATAATTTTAGGTCCTCAAAATTCGGGCTCTACTTATTACTGTTAGAGTACGTGTGATAATACGAATCTTAAGTATTTTTTAATTAAGGCACTTAAAGCGAGATTGTGTGGGGAATGTGCGCCGACAATATTTTGCTTTTATTGTTCTGCTTTTAATTCTCCGCAAGCTACAAACTGGGGAAAGTTTAAAAGGCTTGAAAGTATTTATCCTGCATTCGGCCACGAAGCTTTCAGCGCATAAATCCTTTGGCGGGGCATAAAACCGGGATGGGGAGGTTTTCGCGATCCTGTAGGTAGTTTATACATATATATGTGTGTGTGTGGGGAAGTGAGTGTAGAGTGAGAGTTGATGAGATGAGAGCGGAGAGAACCTAAATCTGATGGAGACCGCAAGCGGAGTGCGCTGTAAGAGACCTTCACCGCATCACTCCTGGATCCATTAAACATTCACACTGCAGGCAAGGATTCCTCGTAATGTCCTCATGTGAAAATTAACATACTTAAGTTCAGATCCAATGCCCCTTTCTCTTATTGCCTGCGATTCCCGACTAAGGACACATACAAGCGACGAACCTCCCTTTACTAATCGGCACAGTTTCAAGCTGCGTTTAATTCGCGCACGAGATTATTTAATTCCACCTGATAATTCGAATTAATCATAATCCAGTGCCGAAACTGATAGCGTTTTTTTTTGCGTGGGCAGACGTAATCCGCGACAGGAGTTTGTGCACTGCGGTGACAGGCCACGTTCGCCTCTAATTAATCAATTGATTTCGCTTGCGGATGATAACCGAGCCCAGCAATTATGCATATGCAAATTAAGTATAATTGGTTAATATTTTGACTGCAACTTAGCGATTTACATTTAAATGGCGATCAGTGAAAACCAATTTAAAGTTGTCAACCGTCTGGCTGGGTCCTTTGTTATTTAATTCTGGATCTGTTCTAATCGCTGGTTGGGGTGCTGCAGATGGTCCTTCACATACATCCGCCGATTTGCAGACTGCCTCGCGCAAAAGCGCGCGCAAACGTTTACGGGTTCCCATTAAAACTTTCCGCCGCCTAAATTAAGACTGGACTGATGATTTGCGGGACGAAAGGGAAAAACAGCCGTCGATTTGGGTGCTGTTTTATTAACGGATTAGCGCCAGTAAGGGGGCAGTAATTCGCAAGGTGAAGTGACGAGTTTAAGTTGGATCGGAGGGGCATTAGCACCTTGTTCGATTGACGAGCGATCGAAGTTCGTTCTCACATAAAGTTCTTCGTGGCGGAACTTTTACACATTGAAAACGTTTTGTACGTACAGCCTTACAATTTACATTAAACAGGTCCATGCAAAATAGATTGCGAATAAAGTTTACAATTCTTCAATGCATTGTACAATATGTGCCCATATTATTACTAAAAATAAATAAGGTGTTAAAAAATTCTAGCGTTTTGAACAATATTAGACAATGTACTGAGGGCAATGTTTGCAGATTCTTCAATTTTACATCACGAAGCTTTCCCATTGGTATAAAAATTGATGCAGGAAACAACCGACAGTAATCTACAAGTCAGAATCAACCAGAACACTTTCTAAGTACGAATTTCTAGATATTCTAGATTTAAAATTTCAAGACATTACTAGAAAAATCACAACTACCCTCAGTGCATTTTCTACGAACATCTTGAAGATTTAAAAACAGTCCCAGAAAATAAACTGATGATCATGGCCCCCATAAAGCGGGGGCTGACAGGGCCATAGCCCGGAAGCCCAGGATTAGAGGGGCCTGGCTCTGCTTGTCATTCGCTTAAATACTAGATACTATAGAATAGAATAGAATAGAATATATTTTCATGCCTGTCGTCATACGACTTACACAAGTCAAATTAATAAATTAATTATATATTAAAAAGATTTCTACAATACAATGCCTAAAATAACATCGAAGACATCACAAGCACATCACAAACTTTAAAACAACAAGTGTTCAATTATCAATCAATATTAATTAGTATCAATATTATCAATCACTACTACAATCAATAATTGTAAGTTCGTACAACTAGACAAACTATACAAAACATAAAAACCGAATATATGAACAGAAAACAAAATGTGATTTATAAAAGGCTGGCATCAATTTTGTCAATTATTCCATTCTAGTACACATAGTTTTATGAATAAGTGAAATATTTTATACAATATATGTTAGACTAGGTTTCATCGATTGCGAAATGCTTTTTTTGCATTCTCGAATGGTTTTTTTCTTGCGTTGCTCGCAAAAAAAAACTTCATTCTGGAATGCAAAAGAAACATTTCTCCATCTAGAATCGACAATAACTATTCCTTTGCTCGCAGCCCACATGAGCCCAGATAAGTATTCGTGACTTTATTGGTGAATGGAAAGATCGGGCTTCACAGAATTAATTAATTAATAATGTCGACAGAAATAAGTGAATATTTTATATTAATCATTGAAAGTCTGACAGAAATCAATAGACTTTTAGCCATTGAAATGTAAATATGATTGTAAAAAAAAATTGCTGGCATCTTTGAAGCCATAATTGAGGGGTCTAAAAGTAAAACGGTATATGTACTGCATTTTTGGTAGTTCTGAGATAAATGGCTTTAAAGTTGACTTCAAATAATTATGAATATTTGACATCAATTATCGAAAGTTTGACAGAAATCAATAGACTTTGGCAGAATTAACGAAATGTAAATTTGAGGTAAAAAAAAAATTGCTGACAACTTTGAAGCCATAATTGAGGGGTCTAGAAGTAAAACAGTAAATGTGCTGCATTTTTGATAGTTCAGAGATAAATGGCTTCAAAGTTGACTTCAAATAATTGGGAATCTTTGACATCAATCATTGAAAGTTTGACAGAAATCAATAGACTTCGGCAGAATTATTGAAATGTAAATTTGATTGTAAAAAAATATTGCTGGCAACTTTGAAGCCATAATTGAGGGGTCTAGAAGTAAAACAGTAAATGTGCTGCAGTTTTGGTAGTTCTGAGATAAATGGCTTTAGAGTTGACTTCAAATAATTGTGAATATTTGACATCAATCATTGAAAGTTTGACAGAAATCAATAAACGTTGGCAGAATAATTGAAATGTAAATTTGATTGCAAAAAAAAAATGATAGCAACTTAGAAGCCATAATTGAGGGGTCTAGTAGTAAAACGGTAAATGTACTGCATTTTTGGTAGTTCTGAGATAAATGGCTTTAAAGTTGACTTTAAATAATTGTGAATATTTGACATCAATCATTGAAAGTTTGACAGAAATCAATTGATTTGGGCAGAATTATTGAAATGTAAATTTAATTGTAAAAAAAATTGCTGGCAACTCTGAAGCCATAATTGAGGGGTTTAGAAGTAAAACGGTAAATGTACTGCATTTTTGGTAGTTCTGAGATAAATGGCTTTAAAGTTGACTTCAAATAATTGTGAATATTTGACATCAATCATTGAAAGTTTGAGAGAAAACAATAGACTTTGGCAGAATTATTGAAATGTAAATTAGATTGTAAAAATAATTGCTGGCAACTTTGAAGCCATAATTGAGTGGTCTAGAAGTAAAACGGTAAATATACTGCATTTTTGGTAGTTCTGAGATAAATGGCTTTAAAGTTGACTTCAAATAATTGTGAATTTTTGACATCATTCATTGAAAGTTTGACAGAAATCAATAGACTTTGGCAGAATTATTGAAATATAAGTTTGATTGTAAAAAAAAAATGCTGGCAACTTATAAGCCATAATTGAGGGGTCTAGAAGTAAAACGGTAAATGTACTGCATTTTTGGTAGTTCTGAGATAAATGGCTTTAAAGTTGACTTCAAATAATTGTGAATATATGACATCAATCATTGAAAGTTTGAGAGAAAACAATAGACTTTGGCAGAATTATTGAAATGTAAATTTGAGGGGTCTAGAAGTAAAACGGTAAATGTGCTGCATTTTTGGTAGTTCTGAGATAAATGGCTTTAAAGTCTAATAGTTGACTTCAAATAATTGTGAATACTTGACATCAATCATTGAAAGTTTGACAGAAATCAATAGACTTTGGCAGAATTATTGAAATGTAAATTTGACTGTAAAAAAAATTGCTGGCAACTTTGAAGCCATAATTGAGAGGTCTAGAAGTAAAACGGTAAATGTACTGCATTTTTGGTAGTTCTGAGATAAATGGCTTTAAAGTTGACTTCAAATAATTGTGAATATTTGACATCAATCATTGAAAGTTTGACAGAAATCAATAGACTTTCGCAGAATTATTGAAATGTAAATTTGATTGTAAAAAAAACTTGCTGGCAACTTTGAAGCCATAATTGAGGAATCTAGAAGTAAAACGGTAAATGTACTGCATTTATGGTAGTTCTGAGATAAATGGCTTTAAAGTTGACTTGAAATAGTTGTGAATATTTGACATCAATCATTGAAAGTTTGACAGAAATCAATAGACTTTGGCAGAATTAATGAAATGTAAATTTGATGTAAAACAAAATTGCTGACAACTTTGAAGCCATAATTAAGGGGTCTAGAAGTAAAACGGTAAATGTACTGCATTTTTTGTAGTTCAGCGATAAATGGCTTTAAAGTTGACTTCAAATAATTGTGAATATTGGACATCAATCATTGAAGGTTTGACAGAAATCAATAGACTGGCAGAATTATTGAAATGTAAATTTGATTGTAAAAAAAAATGCTGGCAACTTTGAAGCCATAATTGAGGGGTCTAGAAGTAAAACGGCAAATGAACTGCATGTTTGGTAGTTCTGGGATAAATGGCTTTAAAGTTGACTTCAAATAATTGTGAATATTTGACATCAATCATTGAAAGTTTGACAGAAATCAATAGAACAAGGCAGAATTATTGAAATGTAAATTTGATTGTAGAAAAAAAATGCTGGCAACTTTGAAGCCATAATTGAGGGGCCTAGAAGTAAAAGGGTTTAAGTGCATTTTTTGTAGTTCTGAGAAAAATGGCTTTAAAGTTAACTTGAATTTCAAAATTCCAGGAATAAGCTTAGAAAACTGTGTTAATATTTTAGTCTAAAATAGTCTGGAATAATTTTAAATTAGCTAGTTTTCCTTAAAATTACAACAATTGAAATGTTGACAGAAGTATTAGAAAATTGGATAGTAATCATTGGAATTTTGACAGAATAATTGAAATTTTGACAGAAATAATTGAAACCTTGACACTAATCAATCAATTATTTATTTATTCCCATAAAACAAAATATATTTTAGTGGATGTATAAACTTGAAAACTTTCATAGTAGTCATTGTAACATCGTAATTGAAAAATTATAGATATAATTTTAAACTTATTCAAAATTCCAACAATTGTCATTGAAAATGTCAGCACAATCCAAATTTTTAATCATATAATTTTAAATTAATTATTAATCATTAGCAGTAATCATTAAAATTTTGGCAGTAGTCATTGAAAATGACATTATAATTGAAATTTTGACAGAAATCATTAATAATAGCCACAATTACAATTTTTATAGCAATAATTCAAAAAAGACACAGCAACACAAAAATGTGGACTAGCCATCGTCAAATTTCTTAGTCAAGTCCTTACCCCGAGAGTTATGGCCTAGCTTGGCTCATATTAGGCAGATATTGAGGCAGACCTCTCTAAGTAATATTCTTCCATCATGAAAAATTACACCGTATTTGAATTTTTTACAAGTAATAATTGAAAATTTTAAAACTTATTCCCAACTTGCAAAAGTGCATTGAAATATCGGTCTTTACAGAATTAATTCTTCATAATTTTGACAAAAGAAATTGAAATTTTGACAGAAATAATTGAAATTATTACAGAAATAATTGAAATTTTGACAGAAAAAATTGAAAATATGACAGAAATAATTGATATTTTGGGAGAAATAATTGAAAATTTTATACCAATCATTGAAATTTTTACAGAAATCGATGAACAATTGAAATATTTACAGAAATAATTTTAAATTTTATTATAAACAAGGAAATGTTGATAGAGTTGTAATGGTTCGAACCCAGGTTTTGTAAATTCTCATATTTTTTTTTTAATATTTATTTGTTATAGATATTAGTTGTTGTATTAGAAAAAACAGCTTTTCATGATAATTTACCTCTGAACATGTTCACGAAATTTAAAGCAAATCCATTCAGAAATAACGGCAATCTGTTGGAATTGCGAAAATGCTACATTTTGGACGATTGCGAAAACACCCTTAACTGCAATTCATCCTTAAATGCAATTGAATGCACTTAATTTCTTTAACTGCACATTACATGAATTCTTATAATTCAAGTAATATTTGTGTTAGTTCTTTAAAGTTAGACACCATAATTGAAAGGCTTATACAAATCATTTTAAATTTGGTAGTATTTATTAAAATATCAACTGTAATAACCATCAAAAATTAACCGCGTAATTGAATTTTCTACAGAAGTAATAGAAAAGTGGTCAGTAATTATTATGAAACAATAATTGAAATTTTTACAAAAATAATTGAAGATTCAAAAAAAAATCAAGATTCGTGCAAAATCTTGAAAATTTTAACAGTAGATATTAAAATGTTGGCAGTGAAAAAGACACCATATTTAAAATTTTAAGAGAAAAAGTTTTAAATTATTATGCATGAAAAATAACAACAAAATTGAAATTTGGCGGTATTCATTGATGTTTCCTTAAATATTTAACAGCGCAATTGAAATTTTGGCAAAAATAACATAACATATCATAACTGAAAAGTTGACAGAATTTAAATCTAACGATTGACATGTTTACAAAATAATTAAAAACTTACACTGACATCATTAAAATTTTTACAGAATAATTAAAAACTTGACACTGACATCATTTAAATTTTGACAGAAATCATAACTTTCGACAGTATAATTGAAATACTTATTTACAGAAATTATTATAAATTTGATTGTAATCATAGAAATTTTGACAGAAATGATTTGAAATATGGACAATAACATTTAAATAATCGTTGAAATATTAATTGAATAATTTAAATTTTGACAAAAATCATAAAACTTTCTACAGTATAATTAAAATATTTAAAGAAATAATTTGAAAAATTTGATTGTAATTATGGGAATTTTGACAGAATTTATTGAATATTTAACTTTATAATTGAATTATTTACCCAAATAATTTCAAATGTGACTGTAGATATTCATTAACATTGTGACAATACCTAGTAATTGGAAATTAGACTTCATAATTGAAATAGGTATAAATTTGCCGGTTTGTTAAATTTTTACTATACTGGTTGAAAATGCAACTGTGCACTTATTAAATAATTAAAAAATTCAGTGTTTTTTTTAAATATTTGACATCATAATTGAATTATTTATAGAAATAAATTGAAATGTGACACTAGATATTCATTAATATTTTGACAGTAGTAATTGGAAATTAGACTCCATAATTGAAATAGGTATAAATTTGGCAGTTTTTTTAAAAATTTGTAATCATTGAAAATTTAACCGTGTACTTATTAAATAATTAAAAATTTACCAGTAAAGATTGAAATATAGGCCGAATAATTGAAATTTTGACAATAATAGTAAATGTGATACCAAACATTCAAATTTTTATAGAAATCAATGTACTTCTGACAATCATTGAAATTTTGATAGGAACCATGAAACTTTATACGGTATACTAGAAATATCGGTATCCAGAGAAATAATTTGAAAGCTGGTTCTATTCATTTTAATCTAGACCTTAATAAAAACTTTTTTCTACTAATACATATGGAAGTAGCAATTTTTCCACAGCTTACTATATATGAAAATGATACTTTTTTAGTCTAGATGTGAAAATATTTTCACATCTAAAGATGAAAATGAACATGTAAAATTAAATGGAAACATGCATTCATTTCTATGACTTATTAATATCAGTAATTTGCATTGTGACAGGGACAGTTCATTATGAATTAAATTCAACTTGAAAGTTCTCTAATATGTAATATTTTATAAACTGCAATATCGTAGCAAAAATAGCATTTCCTACTAGAGATGTAATAGATACGTTTTTCTTTCATTCGTGGACTTGCCCCACTAGCCGCTAGAGCGGCTCGTGAACAATAGTTCGCTTACGAAAACATAGCTATTTGTATTACAATGGAGCAAAGTGCACCATTTCCTTGCTGATATTCGATGTCCGACGCGAAGCTGAGGGCATCAATATCTAAGTATCTTAAGGATCTAAGGATCTTAAGTAGCTTAAATCAGTTATTCACACTTTTTGCAAAAATTTAATAGTATAATAATCCTACAATTTAGACCGGTGAAAATTACTTAAACTGCTCTACAAGAATACACAGAAAAAATTATACCGAGCCATTTAAATAAATTGTCGGTGACGTCACTACAAATAAATGAAGGTGTTTAAAAGATGATTTTTCCTCAAATTTGTAGCTGATACTGTCCCATTTAATAATATATATGGTTTGTTGACGATTAAATAACAAATGAAGTTGCTACAATATTGGACGCTTTTTATCGAACACACTGTATGCATGATAAAATCTTTTATTTAGTTGAAATTACTTCTAATTAAAGTATTCGTTAAAATAAGCTGCAATGATTAAAATAAACAGCGTAATTGAAATTTCGAACGAACTTGGCTTAAGCCATTTAAGCCTGACAATAATCATTGTTATTATTATTATATCATACCGAGGAGGACAGCGATTTCTAGCTTACGTCGGGGGAAATATCGGCAGTAATTGAAACGTCGATATATCGCATTACTGCCTGAAATGAAATCATTTTCGAATTATAATTTATATTAACAGGGTGCTCGGTTACCAGATAAATGAAGTTTCTGCTGATCGTTAATAATGTGTAATCTTACAGCGTGGTGTCGGATTCCTCACCTTGGGGCAGAAAAATGCGCCCCTGCTCCAATCAATCGCGCAGGCAAAAATAATTGAAACCGTTTGGCAATAATTTGCACCAATCGTGCAATTATAATTTATTAGGTAAAACTTTAAATTTAAGAAATTTTTTATATTGACTAATGAATTTATTATTATTAAAAAAAGTGATTAACAATATAAAATATTTATTTATAAATTACATTCACAAGTCTTTAATTTTATCATCTTTTTTATTTTTAACATTAAGGTTAAATATTTTATATTTTTTTAAATATCATAATTATATGTGATTTGTATTTCTGTATGTATGTTCTGCATTTGTATGTTTACTTTTTCAGCAAGACGGAATCATGGCTTAATTAATGCTTCACAACTTTTTTTTTACAAATAAATATAAACGTGCGATGAAAATAAGTTGGCTGTCTTGTATAAACGTCAGAATAGCTCTCTTCAAATTTCTGTATCTATTAGTTGCTGCTATTAAATGCTGCCATTGAAATTTACGTTGCTGAATAGTTCTATTGTGCCTATTGAACTCGTTGATTCGTTAGTTTTTAAGGGTCGCTAATGAACCATTAAAAATTTATGGGTTTCCCGATAAAATAAAAATTTGAAAAAATTCATCCTAACATGGCTAATTTCTTTCTCCTCGGGTGAAACACTGTCAAGCTTCTATCACTTCCGGTTATACGGGAAGTGGCCATCAACTTTTGTTTATTAAATGGAATACCTTATATATTATTATGTTTTTGGTTTCTCCGTTTAATTTGAAACATCTTTTGTATAAATGTGTGCACAGCTATCTTTTTTTTTATTTTCTGAGATAAAAATTAAATTCCAAGATGTTGACCTCAAAAAGACGTTATAAAAAATGTTTTTTTTTTGTTGTTGCTTAAAGGCAGTTTTGTGATTATATTAGGTCCTGCTCTTGAGATAAATCCATGCAGCGAGTTAAAAGAGCGAAGTGGCGTCCGTAAGTTGCAGTGCTTAACCGTCCGAAGCAGTTAAATTATATCGGCACAGTTTACATCGCGTGAAATGGCCGGCCAGAGATGTAAATGGCGTTAAATTATTTATTCAATGTTTATTGATGGAGTCTTTAGTATGGAAATGTCTGGGAGACGGACGCTCTTGGGGCGGCTGGGGAGGCGCCGCACGGCTGGGGCCCTTCCAGATGGGACGTGTGTTCGTTCACACATCGGCCCCGAGAAGGATGAGCCACTAATCTCCTAACAAGGGCAAAAACAATCGCGACGACCCACCGCCCTAATCTATTTAATCCGGGATTACAGTTTCCTATTTGATTCGACCGACTCCGGCCCATCAAATATTAATGCGGCAACTTTTAAAATGGGGATTGGCGACACTGCGGATCACACCCGAACACCCGAGGGCCAGCTTTAAATTAAACATGGGACTCGATCAAAAATCAAGAACTTGTCTAAGTACGCACAGAAACAACAGCAATTACAACTCAACATAATAATTGAAAGAAGTTAGACTAAACATTCTACTAAAAATGTTTTTTAGAAGAATTAGTTTCAGGTGTACTGTACACGAATCTATTATCAAATTTGCAAATAATAAATTTTCAGAAATTCCAGTAATAGCTAACCCTTACTTGTCAATGTAGAAAGTTAAGTATTCGATTTTCTCCCTTATATAACACTAAAACGTTGTCAAATTTTTAGGAGAATTAGTTTCAGGTATTCTGAACACGAATCTAATATTAAAGTTGCAAATAATAAATATTCAGAAATTTCAGTAATAACTTACCCATACTTGTCAATTCAGAAAGTTAAGTGTTGATTTTCTCCCTTATTTAATACTGAAACTTTATCAAATTTTTAGAAGAATTAGTCTCAGGTGTACTGTGGACGAATCTAATATCACATTTGCAAATAATAAATATTCAGAAATTTCAGTAATAGCTAACCCATACTTGTCAATGCAGAAAGTTAAGTGTTTGATATTCTTAGTTATTTAATACTGAAAATTTGTCAAATTTTCAGAAGAATTAGTTTCAGGTGTACTGTGCACGAATCTAATATCAAATTTGCAAATAATAAATATTCAGAAATTTCAGTAATAGCTAACTCGCACTTGTCAATTGAGAAAGTTAAGTGTTTGATTTTCTCCCTTATTTAATTCTGAAACTTTGTCAAATTTTTAGAAGTATTAGTTTCAGGTGTACTATACACGAATCTAATATCAAATTTGCAAATAGTAAATTTTGAGAAAGTTCAGTAATATCTAACCGATACTTGTTAAAGCAGAATGTTACATGTTTGATTTTCTAACTTATTTAATACTAAAACCTTGTCAAACTTTCAGTAGAATTAGTTTCAGGTGTACTAAATATAAATCTGATATGAAATGTGCAACTAATAAATTTTCAGAAATATCAGTAATAGCTAACCTATATTTGTCAATGCAGAAAGATATAGGTTTGATTTTCTCCCTTATTTAATACTGAAATTTTGTCAAATTTTCAGGAGATTCAGTTTCAGGTGTACTGTACACGAATATAATATCAAATTTGCAAATAATAAATATTCAGAAATTTCAGTAATAGCTAACCCATACTTGTCAATACAGAAAGTTAAGTGTTTGATTTTCTCAGTAATTTATTACTGAAACATTGTCAACTGTTCAGAAGAATTAGTTTCAGGTGTACTGTACACGAATCTAATATCAAATTTGCAAATAATAAATTTTCAGAAATTTCAATAATAGCTAACCCATACTTGTCAGGGCAGAAAGTTAAGTGTTTGATTTTCTCCCTTATTTAATACTGAAAGTTTGTCAAATTATCAGAAGAATTCGTTTTAGGTATACTATACACGAATCTAGTATTAAATTTGGAAATAATATATTTTCAGAAATTTCAGGAATAGCTAACACATACTTGTCAATGAAGAAAATTAAGTGTTTGATGTTCTCCCTTATTTAATACTGAAACTTTGTCAAATTTTCAGCAGAATTAGTTTCAAGTGTACTGTACACGAATCTAATATTAAATTTTCAAATAATTTTTTTTCAGAAATTTCAGTAATAGGTAACACATACTTGTCAATGCAGAAAGTTAAGTGTTTGATTTTCTCCCTTATTTAATACTGAAACTTTGTCAATTTTTTAGCAGAATTAGTCTCAGGTGTACTGTGTACGAATATAATATCAAATTTGCAAATAATAAATTTTCAAAAATTTCAGTAATAGCTAACTCATACTTGTCAATGTAGAAAGTTATAAGTTTGATTTTCTACCTTATTTATTACTGAAACTTTGTCAAATTTTCGGCAGGATTAGTTTCAATGGTACGGTACACGACTCTAACAACAAATTTGCAAATAATAATTTTTCAGAAATTTCAGAAATAGCTAACTCATACTTGTCAATGCAGAAAGTTAAGTGTTTGATTTTCTCCCTTATTTAATACCGAAACTTTGTCAAATTTTCAGGAGAATTAGTTTCAGGTGTACTGTACACGAATCTAATATCAAATTTGCAACTAATAAATTTTCAGAAATATCAGTAATAGCTAACCCATACTTGTCAGTGCAGAAAGTTATAAGTTTAATTTTCTACGTTATTTAATACTGAAACCTTGTCAAATTTTCAGTATAATTAGTCTCAGATGTACTGTGCACGAATCTTATATCAAATTTGCAAATAATAAATATTCAGAAATTTCAGTAATAGCTAACACATACATGTCAATGCAGAAAGTTAAGTGTTTGATTTTATCCCTTATTTAATTCTGAAACTTTGTCAAATATTTAGAAGTATTAGTTTCAGGTGTACTATACACGAATCTAATATCAAATTTGCAAATAGTAAATTTTGAGAAAGTTCAGTAATAGCTAACCTATACTTGTTAAAGCAGAATGTTACATGTTTGATTTTCTCCCTTATTTAATACTAAAACCTTGTCAAATTTTCAGTAGAATTAATTTCAGGTGTACTAAATACAAATCTGATATGAAATGCGCAACTAATAAATTTTCAGAAATATCAGTAATAGCTAACCTATATTTGTCAATGCAGAAAGATATAGGTTTGATTTTCTCCCTTATTTAATACTGAAACTTTGTCAAATTTTCAGGAGATTCAGTTTCAGGTGTACTGTACACGAATATAATATCAAATTTGCAAATAATAAATATTCAGAAATTTCAGTTATAGCTAACCCATACTTGTCAGTGCAGAAAGTTAAGTGTTTGATTTTCTCCCTTATTTAATACTGAAACTTTGTCAAATTTTCAGGAGATTCAGTTTCAGGTGTACTGTACACGAATATAATATCAAATTTGCAAATAATAAATATTCAGAAATTTCAGTAATAGCTAACCCATACTTGTCAGTGCAGAAAGTTAAGTGTTTGATTTTCTCCCTTATTTAATACTGAAACTTTGTCAAATTTTCAGGAGATTCAGTTTCAGGTGTACTGTACACGAATATAATATCAAATTTGCAAATAATAAATATTCAGAAATTTCAGTAATAGCTAACCCATACTTGTCAGTGCAGAAAGTTAAGTGTTTGATTTTCTCCCTTATTTAATACTGAAACTTTGTCATATTTTCAGGAGATTCAGTTTCAGGTGTACTGTACACGAATATAATATCAAATTTGCAAATAATAAATATTCAGAAATTTCAGTAATAGCTAACCCATACGTGTCAATGCAGAAAGTTAAGTGTTTGATTTTATCCCTTATTTAATACTGAAACTTTGTCAAATTTTCAGCAGAATTAGTTTCAGGTGTACTGTACACGAATCTAAGATCAAATTTGCAAATAATAAATTTTCAGAAATTTCAGTAATAGCTAACACATACTTGTCAATGCTGAAAGTTATATGTTTGATTTTCTCCCTTATTTAATACTGAAACTTTGTCAAATCTTCAGAAGAATTAGTATCAGGTCTACTGTACACAAATCTATTATCAAATTTGCAAATAATAAATTTTCCGAAATTTCAATAATAGCTAACCCATACTTGTCAATGTAGAAAGTTATAAGTTTGATTTTCTTGCTTATTAAATACTGAAACATTATCAAATTTTTAGCAGAATAAGTTTTAGGTGTACTGTACACGAATCAGGTATCAAATGTGCAACTAATACATTTTCCGAAATTTCAGTAATAGCTAACCTATACTTGTCAATGCAGAAAGTTATATGTTTGATTTTCTCCCTTATTTAATACTGAAACTTTGTTAAATTTTTAAAAGAATTAGTTTCAGGTGTACTGTACACGAATCTTATACCAAATTTGCAATTCATAAATTTTCCGAAATTTCAGTAATAGCTAACCTATACTTGTCAATGTAGAAAGCTATATGTTTGATTTGCTACCTTATTTAATACTGAAACTTTGTCAAATTTTTAGCAGAATTAGTCTCAGGTGTACTGTGCACGAATCTAATATCAAATTTGCAAATAATAAATTTTCAGAAATGTCAGAAATAGCTAACCTATACTTGTCAATGCAGAAAGTTATATGTTTGATTTTCTCCCTTATTTAATACTGAAACTTTGTCAAATTTTCAGGAGAATCAGTTTTAGGTGTACTGTACACTAATCTAATATCAAATTTGCAAATAATAAATATTCAGAAATTTCAGTAATAGCTAACCCATACCTGTCAATGTATAGAGTTATAAGTTTGATTTTCTACCTTATTTAATACTGAAACTTTGTCAAATGTTCGGCAGAATTAGTTTCAGATGTACTGTACACGAATCTTAAATCAAATTTGCAAATATAAATTTTTCTGTAATTGCAGTAATAGCTAACCTATACTTGTCAATGCAGAAAGTTATATGTTCGATGTTCTCCCTTATTTAATACTGAAACTTTGTTAAATTTTCAGAAGAATCAGTTTCAGGTGTACTGTACACGAATCTAATATTAAAGTTGCAAATTATAAATATTCAGAAACTTCAGTAATAGCTGACCCATACCTGTCAATGTAGAGAGCTATATGTTTGATTTTCTGCATTATTTAATACTGAAACTTTGTCAAATTTTCAGCAGAATTAGTTGCAGGTCTATTGTACACGAAACTAGTATCAAATTTGCAAATAATAAATTTTCCGAAATTTCAGTAATTGCTAACCCATACATGTCAATGCAGAAAGTTAAGTGTTTGATTTTCTCCCTTATTTAATACTGAAACTTGGTCAAATTTTCAGCAGAATTAGTTTCAGGTGTACTGTACACGAATCTAATAACAAATTTGCAAATAATAATTTTTCAGAAATTTCAGTGATAGCTAACCCATACTTGTCAATGCAGAAAGTTATATGTTTGATTTTTTCCCTTATTTATTACTGAAACTTTGTCAAATTTTCAGGAGAATTAGTTTCAGGTGTACTGTACACGAATCTAATATCAAATTTGCAAATAATAATAATGAAATAACAATATTTTTTTTTTTAAAACATTACTTAATAAAAAAAATCCCAATGTTGCCGACTTTTTAGCGGTCACTGTATAGTCGCGGCAACAAATTTCCCTTTGTCTAGTGCGAATTTTGATATGTGTCTTATATGAGTTTTATTTTAAATATAACTATAAATTTGATAATAAAATAAAATAAAATATTTTTTTTATCAGTAAGTACCAAATAATAATACAACATCCTTCAATAATAATAATATTAATAATAATTATAATCCCTGGACGTGTTAATGTTCACTCCAGCGCAGCCACCACACTGCCGAGGGTGGGGATGTGTCGCAGCAACGTCTTGGTACTTGATGGTCGCAGCAACTTGGTGCTCCGCGCTGCCACTAAATGTGGAAATATCGGCGATCGCAAGACACCATCAGAAGTAACAATCCTTCGCAATAGTACCTGCCGCAACTTTTGTGCATATTTGCCAGGTGCGTAAACGTCGCGCCAATGCTAAATCTCGATGTGAAATTTGCCAAATTTTGACATACAATCCGCCATTACAGGTTATTTGAGGCCACAAGACAAAGGGCACGAATGCCTCCGAGCGCCACCGATGCCGGACGAAAATCTCTTCAACGAAATTCATCTCCGGAAATTCTGCCTCCAATGCCCTTGGACTTAGGTTTCAATAAATACCGACTTAAATGAAGATGATGTATTTATATTAGGATGTGGAGGAATGGTGGTAACATCACATGTAAGTGCTACATGTTTAATTAATTATTTACGTGATTAATTTCCTCATTTATAATTATCGACTACAAAATTAACCAAAATTGCACTATTTTCATCGAGCCATATAACATTTTTATTCGGCTGTGTTCCCATGCTACCCAATAATCTACATTTTAAATAATTGCTAACAAATATTACACTACTGTTAATTAATTAATTCCCATAATAATAGGTAATTCTGCCATTAATAACCTTATTTTGAGTTATATGTACAATAATCTTGCCTTCAAAATACAATCAATGGATTATATCGCAACTTATGAATTAAAATTATAATATTTTGAATCGTGGTGGCGTTTGCTTCGTGATACATTTTATCAATTATAAATAACACAAGTTACTTTGAGAGTATCACATAACATTATTTATTTGTGACTATAGTTTCGACTTAGATCTTATCAGGTAATCATTTTCAAACAGAGTTTATTTATAAAATTATAAGTTTGATAACGATCAGGTGATGTAGTCGAAATTATAGCCACAAATAAATAAAATTATGTGATACTCACAAAGCAACCTGTTTTATTTATAAATGATAAAATGTATCATGAAATACACGCCATTACAATTCAAAATATTATAATTTTAATTCACAAGTTGCGATACCAACAAAGTAAAAATTGCATTACTTATTTATACATAATCTATCACGAAGTGAAAGCCTTCAGTGATAATTAAAAAAACAGTAATTAAAGAAGTACACATTTTTAATTACAAACACACAAAACATACAATTACGGTTATTTATGTATGAATTTACAATAGTTTTGGTACCAAATTACAATTAAATTATTTCACATGATTTTGACTTATATTTACAATAATTATGGTGTGAAAACTCAGTAGGTGTAAAAGGTACACCACAATGACAAATATTAGATAGTACACTCAATTTATCAATTTTCCCTATATTTACAATAATTCAAACTTATGAATTAAAATTATAATATTTAGAATTGTGGTGGCGTTTGCTTCGTGATACATTTTATCAATTATAAATAACACAAGTTACTTTGTGAGTATCACATAACATTATTTATTTATGACTATAGTTTCGACTTAGATCTTATCAGGTAGTCATTTTCAAACAGAGTTTATTTATAAAATTATAAGTTTGATAACGATCAGGTGATGTAGTCGAAATTATAGCCACAAATAAATAAAATTATGTGATAGTCACAAAGCAACTTGTTTTATTTATAAATGATACAATCTATCATGAAATAAACGCCATTACAATTCAAAATATTATAATTCTAATTCCCAAGTTGCGATACCAACAAAGTAAAAATTGCGTTACTCATTTATACATAAATCTATCACGAAGTGAAAGCCTTCGGTGTTAATAAAAAAAAGTAATTAAAGAAGTACACATTTTTAATTACAAACACACAAATCATACAATTATGGTTATTTATGTATCAATTTATAATAGTTTTGGTACCAAATTACAGTTAAATTATTTCACATGATTTTGACTTATATTTACAATAATGTGGTGTGAAAACTCAGTAGGTGTAAAAGGTACACCACAATCACAAATATTAGATAAGACACTCAATTAATCAATTTTCACTATATTTACAATTATTTATTTATTGAAAATTAGTATTGAATTTCTATTGATTCACGTCTCTTGGGTAATAATTTAATGTTTGGAGATACTTACATCTGCATTTGTATCACACTTTATTGATTATAATGACATAGTTATGGCCACTTCATTATCAAATTTATTTTATATTCTTATATTCTCTACTTATTTCTGCCAAATGTTTTGACCATACACTGACAATGTTAGTGACAATGACATAATATTGTAAATTCATAAACGCAATACCAACAAGTTTTGACATTTAAATATTTTGTTATGTAGCTACATAGGTATTATACAGAATGTTTTATAACAGGTGTGCAACCATGAATTAACGTATGCAGGATCACATTCTAAGTCGAAATGAGCTAATAAAACTTTTTACAAATTTTCTCTCGTTTATGAGTAACTGTGTTTCAAATTTGGTAAAATAAACAATAAATTTACTTCGTCAAACGAAGTATTCGTTGCCAAGGCGACCACTTTGAACAATTTATATAATGGTTCATATCATTTGTATGTGTTTGTTTTTGTTCGCCATTTTCAGTCCAATGCCTATGTTATTCTTAATAAATTAATTATTTTTGTTAGTAATATTTAAACACATTACTTCAGAAACCAGAACATATTTGTAAAGAAGTGTATTCTCTGATTTCGACTTAGCATGTGATTATGATATAATTTCACTTCTGCACACCTGTTATAAAACACTCTGTATGGCTATAGTGTAAGTCTATACATACTATATATAAATGATAATTTATTATTATTATGATTTGGCGTCAAAATTATATAAAGTGTTTAACTCGGACTGAGGAAGTCTGCCTAATTTTCTTACTGAACCTTTCTTATTTTGGCAAATATTTAATCCATATCGTCCAAATTTATATTTACAATTATTTATTAATGGAGTATTAGTATTAAATTTTTATTGATTTACACCTCTTTGATAATAATTGAATGTTTCGAGATAATTACAACTTTGTTGGTATCACACTTTATTAATCATGATATAGTTATAGCCACATCATTATCAAATTTATATTATATTCTTATATTCTCTATTTATATTCTGCCAAATTTTTGATCATACACTGACAATGTTAGTGACGATGACACAATATTGTAGATTCATATACACAAAACCATCAAGTTCTGACATTTAAAGTTTTTGTTATGTACCTACATAGGTAATATACAGAGTGTTTTATAACAGGTGTACAAAAATAAATTGACGTATGCAGGAACACATTCCAAGTCGAAATGAGAGAATGAACTTATTACTTTTTTTTTCTTTTTTATGAGTTAATTGTGTTTGAAAATTAGGTAAAATAGACAATACATTTACTTCGTGAAACGAAGTATTCATTACCTAGTCGACCGCTTTAAACAATTCATTTAATGGTTCATATCATTTGTATGAGTTTGCTTTTGTTCGCCATTTACACTCCAAGGCCTTTCTTATTCTTAATTAATTAATTATTTTTTTACCTAATTTTTAAACTCATTTACTCAGAATCGAGAAGAAATTTGTAAAAGGTTTATTTCGACTTAGGCTGTGATCTTCCACACGTCATTTCGTTTTTGCACACCTATTATAAAACACTCTGTATATTATGTACCTACATAAAAAATAAAATGTCAACACTTGATTTATAACACCTATTATAAAACACCCTGTATGGCTATATTCTAAGTCTACACTATAAAAATATGATAATTTAATATTATTATGATTTGTCGTCAAAATTTGTCATATTTTCAATTGTAACTAAGTTTTTAAAAGAACCTGTGCAAATCTATAATTTGTTTAACTTGCACCGGGGAAGTCTGCCAAATTTTCTTACTGAACCTTCCTTAATTTGGCTAATTTTCAATCGATATTGTTCAAATTTTCAATTGCAACGGTCCAAATCTACATACAGGGCGTTCAGGAAAGTCGTGTCCACTTTAACGATGGATACTAATAGATGGCACTGTTCAATATGCAAAAAAGTCATCAGCTGTCATTATTTTGTTTGATACAGTTTATAAATAGATTTAAGCTTGACTGTTGATTTAGACGATTTAACCTAATTTACAATTTGTATTGAGAGTGTTTTGTAATGTTGCCATATATTACAAATGTTTTATATCAAGAGTACCATCTGTGGACACCACTTTTTCTTTAACGCTCTATATATTAATAAACCCTCCTTATTTTGGTAAATTTTCAATCGTTATCGTCCAAATTTTCAAATTCAACTGTCCAAATCTATATTCAGAGCGTTGAAGAAATCATGTCTTGTATACGATGGATACAAATAAATGGCACTGTTCAATATGCAAAATAAGTCATCAGTTGTCATTATTTTTTTTATGCTGTTAATAAATGGATTTTACCTTGACAGTTGATTTAGACGATTTAACCTAATTCACAATTTGTATTGACACTGTTTTGTAATGTTGCCATATATCACAAATATTTCATATCAAGAGTACCATCTATAGGCACTGAATGGAGAAATGGACACCCCTTTTTCTAGAATGCTCTGTATAATAATAAACCCTCATTATTATGGCAAATTGTTAATCGATATCGTTCAAATTTTCAAATGCAACTGTCGAAATCAATATACAGAGCATTCAAGAAAGTCATGTCCAC
Organism: Othius punctulatus; assembly: GCA_951805005.1. NCBI lineage: Eukaryota > Metazoa > Arthropoda > Insecta > Coleoptera > Staphylinidae > Othius > Othius punctulatus. Next base: position 19,488,869 of record OX638141.1, read on the forward strand.
TTCTACGATGGATACTAATAGATGGCACTGCTCAATATGCAAAATATGTTATCAGATGTCATTATTTTGTTTGATGCTGTTTATAACTGAATTTAAGCTTAACAGTTGATTTGGACGATTTAACCTAATTTACAATTTGTATTGTCATCAATCAAAATAAGTCATCAGTTGTTATTATTTTGTGTGATACTGTTTATAAATGGATTTAAGCTTGTCAGTGGATTTGGACGATTTAACCTAATTTACTATTTGTATTGACACTATTTTGTAATGTTGCCATATATCACAAATATTTTATATCAATAGTACCATCTGTTGGCACTAAATGGAAAAGTTGACACCACTTTCTTGAACGCTCTGTATAATAATGTAAGCTTCAGCTGTAACATTATGTCAAATCGTTCAAATTTTCAATTGCAACTATTCAAATCTGCCAAATTTACATCTGCAATTGCCAAAATATATAAAAATATTAAATTGAAACAGTCAAAATCCTTCACTTGCAAGTACGACTATAATAACTTTTTTGTACATGACTCATTTAATTAATTCATTTAACTGATTCATTTAACTCACTCATTTAAGTCCCTAAAATGAGTCTTTTCGGGATTCAGTCCCAGTGAAACAGTCAAAACTTTCACTTGCAACTACGACTATAATAACTGTTTTTGTACATGACTGACTTAACTAATTTATTTAACTGACTCATTTAAGTCCCTAAAATGAGTCTTTTCGGGATTCAGTCCCAGTGAAACAGTCAAAACTTTCACTTGTAACTACGACTATAATAACTGTTTTTGTACATGACTCATTTAAGTCCCTAAAATGAGTCTTTTCGGGATTCAGTCCCAAAAAGCTGCCTTGGTTAAACAATGTGGTTACTATGGTGGCATGATATTGTCATAATAAAAGGTTTGAATATGTTTTGGGAGCATATACAAAACAAATGTTGTTTGTAATGCTTACCTAAATAATGTTTCTTCAGACTCATCTGCTAACTTCCCATTAGGTACTTGTAACAAAATTAACTATTTACATTCGTTAAATTTTCAACTGAAATTGATCAAATTGTGAAATTATATCAAATTGAGAACTATAAATGGAAAAGTGGACACCAGTTTCTTGAACGCTCTGTATAATAATGTATGCTTCAGCAGTAAAATAATGTCAAATAATTCAAATTTTCAATTGCACCTATCCAAATTTTGTTAAGTGAAACAGTCAAAATCTTTCACTTGCGCATATAATATTTTTTTTGTACATGACTCAATTACCAAAATTTAATTATTTTTTTAAGTGAAACAGTGAAATACTTTCACTTGCACCTACGACTATAATATGTTTTCTTTGTACATGACTCAATTCCCAATATTTTTTTTAAGTGAAACTGTCAAAATCTTTCATTGCAACTATCCACTATAATTTTTTTTGTGTACTTGATTATGCACATTTTTTATTGCTCAACTCCTCAACTATGCCAAAATTTGAACTTAAACTGTCTAAATATTCAATTCAACTTCCAACAATTTTTATGTGGCAAATTCCTTTTATAAGTCAAAATCTGGTTGTTTTTACCTTCAGTTTCGAAAATCTGTATTAATTAAAACAGTGTATGTAAAAATCTAGCAATTATCATTGAGCATTTTCCAAACAAACTCTTAAAATATGATTCATTTTTAAATTGTACATCCAAATTTGCCAAAACTAATACATTTGCTAAGTTAACTTTCATAATTTGTTAAAGTTTTAGACGTATCTGTCTACCTTTGTTAAATTTGTATAGAAATTGATTATTTTGTTAATTGGTAAATTGATGTGGTTGCTATTTGTTCAAAATACATTTGTTGGCTTGAAAAATCTACACTGTACAATTGAAAATGTGAGACTATGCCAAATTTTCTAGTTTCCCTCCATTTTTTTTAACTTTAACTATGAAATTATATCAAATTTAAAAATATAACAGATTATGCACATTTTTTATTGCTCAACTACTCAACTATGCCAAAATTTGAACTGAAACTGTCTAAATATCCAATTCAACTACCAATAATTTATATATGGTAAATTCCTATAATGACAGTCAAAATCTGGTTATTTTTACCTTCAGCTTCGAAAATCTGTAATAATTAAAACAGTGTATGTAAAAATCTAGCAATAATCATCGAGCATTTTCCAAACTAACTCGTAAAATCTGATTAATTTTCCAATTTTACTATCCAAATTTGCCAGAACTAATACATTTTTAAAGTAACTTTCCTAAGTTGTTAAAGTTTCAAACGTATCTGTCCTCATTTGTTAAATTTAAACAAACTTAATTGATTATTTTGTTAAATGGTTGATTGATGTAGTTGTTATTTATTGAAAATACATTTCTTCACTTGAAAAATCTACAGTGTCGCGAAACAATTGTTGCGAATAAACTTTAAAAACAGATTTGAATATTTTAAAAGTGCTTTACTTTATTTCATGCTATTTGATTTTGTTGATTGTTTGAACAACAACATTTATGTAAATTGAGGCAGTAAATAAATTGTCAAACATTATTTTTTATACAATGTGTCCCAAATTGAGTAGGACACCATGGGTAGCTTATTATTAAACATACAAATTCGGTTTAATGGGCAATGTAGTGCAGTTTTGAGCTTTGGAATATGCAGTTGAGAAAATTTGAAAGATCCGAACCGTTTCGATATTATTTAAAAAAAACTGAACAAACATTTCAAATAAGGAAGAAGTTATAACTACCTCGGAAACCGACATATTGAGTTTTATTTTGACTTTATTTAAAAAACAATTGATTTAAAATCTGGAATTCGTATTTTTTAAATGTAGGAAAAACTAACTAAAAAACAATAAATTCTCGTTCCTACGACTGTATGTTAACTGCAAACATAATATTGCACTATTTTTATGCTAAGGTTTATTTAATAATGAGAAACAAATCAATTATTGTACGAAAACTTTCAACCACATACTTGCTATTAGTGCTATTAAAAACTAATTGGTGATCTCAATTAAACGAATTGTTATGCCACCACCAGCCCATATATTATATTGGAATACCCTGTATAAATTCATTTACTCGCTTAAGTTGTTGCGTTATAATTATTAATCGTATTGATAATTAAACCGCGAACACTTTCCTAAATACGCGCATTCATAGGCCTGCATAAAATCTTAATAATAATAGATTAATAATAATAGATCCAACATTTCTTGCAAGGAAATGGGATAACTGCAGAAAAACCACCCCAGAAATGCAAAATCGTCGAACCCGAGACTTTGCGGTCTCGAGGCGAACGTGTTAATGTTCACGCCAGCGCAGCCACCACACTGCCGAGGGTGGGGATATGGCGCATCGTCTTGGTACTTGATGGTCGCAGCAACTTGGTGCTCCGCGCTGGCACTAAATGTGGAAATATCGGCGATCGCAAGACACCATCAGAAGTAACAATCCTTCGAAATAGTACCTGCCGCAACTTTTGTGCATATTTGCCAGGTGCGTAAACGTCGCGCCAATTGTAAATCACGATGTGAAATTTGCCAAATTTTGACATACAATCCGCCATTACAGGTTATTTGAGGCCACAAGACAAAGGGCACGAATGGCTCCGAGCGCCACCGATGCCGGACGAAAATCTCTTCAACCAAATTCATCTCCGGAAATGCCATCTTCAATGCCGTTGGACTTAGATTTGAATAAATACCGATTTAAATGAAGATGATGTATATATATTAGGACGTGGAGGAATGGTGGTAACATCACATGTAAGTGCTACATGTTTAATTAATTATTTACGTGATTAATTTCCTCATTTATAATTATCGACTAGAAAATTAACCAAAATTGCACTATTTTCATCGAGCCATATAACATTTTTATTCGGCTGTGTTCCCATGCTGCCCAATAATCTACATTTTAAATAATTGCTAACATATATTACATTACTGTTAATTAATTATCTCCCATAATACTAGGTAATTCTACCATTAATTACCTTATTTTGAGTTATATGTACAATAATCTTGCCTTCAAAATAGAATCAATGGATTATATCGCAACTTATGAATTAAAATTATAATATTTTGAATCGTGGTGGCGTTTGCTTCGTGATACTTTTTATCAATTATAAATAACACAAGTTACTTTGTGAGTATCACATAACATTATTTATTTGTGAGTATAGTTTCGACTTAGATCTTATCAGGTAATCATTTTCAAACTGAGTTTATTTATAAAATTATAAGTTTGATAATGAGTAGGTGATGTAGTCGAAATTGTAGCCACAAATAAATAAAATTATGTGATACTCACAAAGCAACTTGTTTTATTTATAAATGATAAAATGTATCATGAAATAAACCCCATTACAATTCAAAATATTATAATTTTAATTCACAAGTTGCGATACCAACAAAGTAAAAATTGCATTACTTATTTATACATAATCTATCACGAAGTGAAAGCCTTCAGTGATAATTACAAAAACAGTAATTAAAGAAGTACACATTTTTAATTACAAACACACAAATCATACAATTATGGTTATTTATGTATTAATTTACAATAGTTTTGGTACCAAATTACAGTTAAATTATTTCACAAGATTTTGACTAATATTTACAATAATTATGGTGTGAAAACTCAGTAGGTGTAGAAGGTACACCACAATCACAAATATTAGATAGTACACTCAATTTATCAATTTTCACTATATTTACTATAATTCAAACTTATGAATTAAAATTATAATATTTTGAATCGTGGTGGCGTTTGCTTCGTGATACATTTTATCAATTATAAATAACACAAGTTACTTTGTGAGTATCACATAACATTATTTATTTGTGACTATAGTTTCGACTTAGATCTTATCAGGTAATCATTTTCAAACAGAGTCTATTTATAAAATTATAAGTTTGATAATGATCATTTGATGAAGTCGAAATTATAGCAACAAATAAATAAAATTATGTGATACTCACAAAGCAACTTGTTATATTTATAAATGATAAAATGTATCATGAAATAAACGCCATTACAATTCAAAATATTATAATTTTAATTCACAAGTTGCGATACCAACAAAGTAAAAATTGCATTACTTATTTATACATAATCTATTACGAAGTGAAAGCCTTCAGTGTTAATAAAAAAAACTGTAATTAAAGAAGTACACATTTTTAATTACAAACACACAAAACATACAATTATGGTTATTTATGCATCAATTTACAATAGTTTTGGTACCAAATTACAATTAAATTATTTTACGAGATTTTGACTTATATTTACAATAATGGTGGTGCGAAAACTCAGTAGGTGTAAAAGGTAGACCACAATCACAAATATTAGATAGGACACTTAATTAATCAATTTTCGCTAAATTTACAATAATTTATTTGTTGAATATTAGTATTGAATTTCTATTGATTCACGTCTCTTCGGTAATAATTTAATGTTTCGAGATACTTACAACTGCGTTTGTATCACACTTTATTAATTATAATATCATAGTTATGGCCACATCATTATTAAATTTATATTATATTCTTATATTCTCTACTTATTTCTGCCAAATGTTTTGACCATACACTGACAATGTTGGTGACTATGACACAATATTTTGAATTCATAAACACAATACCAACAAGTTTTGACATTTAATTTTTTTGTTATGTAGCTATACAGGTAATATACAGAGTGTTTTATAACAGGTGCGCAAAAATGAAACACACTTCAGCGCATGCTGTGAAATTATATTAAATTTGGTAATTTTTTTATGCAACTATCCAAATCTGCCAAATTTACATCTGTAACCTTCTGCCAAAGTGTACATTTTTTTGTGTGTGAAACACTCTAAATCGGTTAACTGTAATTATAACTTATATGACTCAAAATTCGTTATATTTTAATTAAAAACTATGTAAATATGCTAAATTTTCGAATGAAACTGTTAAATCTTATAATTCAACTCGAAAATTTGTACTTTAGGTAACTTTGCAAATGTCATATTTTCTGGTGATTTTCTGTCTTAATATGTCAAATTTTTAACTTCAACTGTCAAATAATTCACCTTCAACTCTACAAATCCAATAATTTTTTTATGTAATACTATCATAACTTGTCATTTCCAATTACAGTCAAAATCTGTATAGAATTTTAGCATCTTCAGCAACAAAATTGGTTTAGGCTAAAATCTATCAAATTGTTTCAATGAATTCATAAATTTTTGTTCATTTTCAAATTTAAGTATCCAAATTGTTAAAACTAATAATTTTGTAATCCTTATTTGTTAAATTTTCAAACGTAACGGTCCTAATCTATCATATTTAAATATGGATTGATTATTTTGATAGTTTTTTCAATAGCAACATTTAAATATTAAACTGCGACAATAAAATAAACTCTCAAACATTATTTTTTGCTACTGCTAAAATTTTCAACTGCAACTGTGCTTCGCTGTTATATTTCTTAACCACAAATATCATTTTTTTTCAAATTTGTCGCCATTCAAACAAAACATGTTCTGTTGCAACTATCTGAAAGTGCCAAATTTTAAAACTGCTAAAATATTAAACTGTGGTTGTCCAAATCTGAGAATTTATAAATGGTACTGTCGAAATTTGGTATTTTCAATTATTGTTGTCAAAATCTGCTTAGTATATTTTGCACCTTTAGCAACAAACTTTGTTGAGGTTAAAATCGTTATTTGTCATATTTTCAAACGTAACTGTCCTAATCCATTATATTTAAATAGGGATTGATTATATTGACAATTTTGTCAACAGCAACATTTAAATATTAAAATGGGACAGTAAAATAATCTGTCAAACATTATTTTTTGCTTCGGCCAAAATTTTCAACTGCAACTATGCTACGCTGTTATATTTTTTAATCACAAATATCAAAATATTTCAAATTTGTCGCCATTTGCAAATTTGGTATTAGATTCGTGTACAGTACACCTGAAACTAATTCTACTGAAAATTTGACAAAGTTTCAGTATTAAATAAGGAAGAAAATCAAACACATAACTTTCTCAATTGACAAGTATAAGTTAGCTACTACTGAAAGATCTGAAAATTTATTATTTGCAAATTTGATATTAGATTCGTCTACAGTACACCTGAAACTAATTCTACTAAAAATTTGACAAAGTTTCAGTAGGCAGAAGGCATTCTTTGAAATGAAATCATGCTAATTTATGGTTATTGACTGGTAAAATGTAGCCTAAACATAATATTAATTGGGAGTGACGAAGTATTGACCTGATTTTGATTTGTACGGCGAAGCTTTGAGGCAATTAAGAAAAATGACTGGCCATAAAAGTTAATAATAATTTCGGTGACGGCGATATCAGATGGCCGGGTGTTCTTTTTAACATAGGACCAATTTATCGAATGACATGTTATCCCCGACGGGAGGGCATCTCTCTCGGCTGCGGCTCCTGAAATATGACGTGACGACAATATTACTCCAGGGACTTCATTAATGCCCCGCAAAGTGTCGGCCAAATAAAATTAATAGTGATCTTCCCTCGGCTCCGTTACTAAAACCGCGATAACGTCCTCCCATTGTGTTGTTGTTTCCTAACTAAATTCATTCGCTCGGCACGCCGATCACTTTTAGGGGTTACTTTTAATGAATACGCCATTACTGCTAATCTGCGATAACTGGCGGAATTATTACAGCCGGGAAGCGCTCCATTGTTAACATATGGAAGGATAATTTTAATTGCGGACGTAATTTACATCTGCTCTGGCTGCATATTTGTTTTGTTCAATTAAAATTATTTATATAAATTATCCGCGCTATTCACAAACCGCAGATTAGTTTTATCGCCCACAAATACTGTTTATTTATATGTTAAATTATTTCTACATCCACACACGCATTAGAAAATTGTTCACATCAAACTGATTGTTTCAGCAACATAATTCAACAATTCTGCATTACATATCAAAATTTACCAGTTTTCATTTAGTAATTGCATTTAACAGTTACACATACATTTTGCTACAAAATAAAAATCTTTCATAAACTTGTTATCTGCATAGGAGCAGATTTACTAGATCTGCAGAGCTGCAGAGCTTAATTATATCGTGCGTTCAACAAAAATTGACGACGAAGTTGGCGTTGGCAATCACAAGTCATGTATGTACTAAGATCACATCAGACATGCCAACATGACAACTACCATTGCACGCGTGCGCGTGTAATCTTAGTGCCGAAATGACTTGAGATTACCAACGCAAACTTCGTCGTCGATTTTAATTGTACGCACGTTATAAAATCAAAATTAATTTATTAATTTACATTTCCGGTTAAGCAATAATCAAAATATATATTTATCGATTACGAAGACTGAGATATACGGTATGTAGTATCAAATATTAAATTCCATCACTATGTGCTTTTATGTCGTATTATTACATATAAGTAAGTTGTATCATTTGCGAGTTTGGATAAATCGCATAAATCCGAATCCTTATTAATATCAGCACACGTATCGCACATATAATTCGATACATGCCGGTAATAAGCTATTCTGGGGACTCCCCCTTTTTCTTTTGTCCTCGCCAGCAACAATGGGAGAAATAAATGACGTACGCATGGTGATTCTAATACCGTCTATTAATAAATTACACACAGTGCACCCCTGGGGCAGCCCCGGCACTAAACGATTGTGTTTTGTTATTAGCGCCACGTAATGACATCTATTTATATTATAATTGGAGAATTTTAAATGGCACTACAGTTTATGACTTAGAAAATTGGATACAGATAATGCGTTTTGAAATTTTAACGATCATATGCAGGATTTATCGGGAGCGCGGCGAACAATGGAGTTTAGGCAGCAACGGCTCTGCGGTTTCGGGTTGGATTGTTGGATTTTCACAGTTCGTTGCCACTTCAAAGGCGCCCGATGCCATGCCCGATGCCAAACACCGACTGGTGTTTGCAATTTGCGCGAACGCGAAAAATTGTTTGATTTGCGAAATTAATCGGTATAACGGACACTAGTTGATATTTCAATAAAAAAATGCCTCACAAATTATTTTTTTTAAATTTGAAAATTAATCCAATTTTTCGAGTTAATTTGAAAAAAAATAGTATATGACATAGACGGTTTAAAAAGAGCCTCAGAAATTTGTTAAATTTGAAAATTAATCAGATTTTACAAGTTAATTTTTAAATTTTCTAGATTATGACATATGACATGATTATACATATATGACATATATACATACATATTGACATATACAAATTTTCGAAGCTAAAGATAATCCAAAACCGATTTTGACAGCTATAAAATGAAATGACCACTAAAAAAAATTTGGATTCGGAGACCTGATGTAGAATATTTAAACACTTTCAGTTTAAACTTTGGCATACTTGAGTAGTTGCAATAAAAAATATGACATACAGGGTGTCCCAAAATTGGTGTCCATCCTTTATACGTCACATACCTACTACTAACCACTATGACCCTAAATCCACAAACAAAATTGACAAATAAGTTAGTAGTTAAGATGAAAATATTAAATAATCACTTTCATGGCCTGGGTTATAAAAACATAAAACTAAACACCTACTTACGTCAGTAACTACTACAGTATTTTATTTCAATAATTTTTTATTTAATTTTGGACCGCTTTAAATGATTGACACTGAAATTTTTGAAAAAATATTAGAAAGAGATCTGCAGACTCAACTTCATACGCGTATAACTTCGAAAATAACCTCTACAGGAAAATTTTGTTTGTGGATTTCGAGTCATATTGGCTGGTAGTATGTGACATATAAGGATGGACACCATTTTAGAGACAAACTGTATATTCAATTCAATGTATATCATGTCAATGGCTTTGCAGCCTTACAATTGTCATTACATAACATAATATAAAAATACATATTAAAAAACGAACCGTTCACAAAACGGCAAATTAACAAAACATATAAAATTAGATTACACTACATTCTAAAAATTAAGACTATTAAGATTATTAATATAATCTGTTATACTCTAAATTTGATATAACTTCACAGTTACAGCAAAAATTTGAAGAATAGAACTAGAAAATTTTGAATATTGCCACAATTTCAATTGAAAATGTAACGAATTTAAAGAGTTATAATAGTCGTAGTTTCGACTGTATCAGATTGTGACGATAGTAACAGATTTCGACTGTTAACTTTTAAAAAAATGTTAATTTTTGCAATCGCAGATGTAAATTTGACAGGTTTGGGATAGTTGCTATAAAAATATATGACAGATTTGATCTGTTTGATCTGACATTCAAAGCTGGAGCTAAAATGATGATAGATTTGAACCCTTACATTTAAAAATTTGGACGTAACAACCATGGAGACAGTACCGATAATATGTAATTACAATCAAGTATCACGAAAAATCTATAACGTGTTTAACTTGGACTGTAGACATCTGCCAAATTTTCCAACTGAACTCTCATAATTTGGTAAATTTTAAAGCAATAGCTCACCCTCCAAATTATATCTAAAATTCAGAATATTTGTGGTGAAAATTTGACAGATTATAATTGTCATAGTTATAAATTTCCTCGACAGCCATAGGCGGTAAAAGAGGGTTCAGAAAAATAAAGAAAGAAAGTTATAAATTTAAAAAAAATTGTTACTTGAACATCAATTTTTGAAAGCTGCACAAATTTTGAGCACTCTTCAGAAAAGTTGGCAAGTTTTGAAATCGTTGCATCTGTAATTTTTTTCAGATTTTCACAGCTGGGGCTACTAGTGTGCAAAATTTAGACAGTAACACGTAAATATGACAGATTCTGTTATAGTTGCAAATTTGCCAACATCTCAAAGCTTTCATTATTTTTTTTGTACTTATTTTCAGACTTGGTGTTATTCATTTGATAGATATTAACAGTGATAAGATAATATGATAGATTTCAACTGTTATAGTGCAAATTTGTCAGCATTTCAATGCTGCAATTAATTTTTTTATACATATATATATATATATATATATATATATATATATATATATATATATAATCGATCTTTATTGGGCTATCGACCCCATATGGGGTCTTTCCGCCTCTTTTACATATTTTCACATTTGATGTTATTAGTTATATATATATTTTAACAGTAAAGTACTCTAACCAATAGCTCACCCTCCAAATTATATCTAAAATGCAGAATAGTTGTGATCGAAAATTTGACAGATTGTGATTGTCATAGTATAATTTAAAAAAAATTGTTAGTTGAATATAAAATTTTGAAAACTGAGCAAATTTTGAGCACACTTCAGAAAAATTGTAAAGTTTTGAAATCATTGCATCTATACATTATTCAGATATTCACAGCTGGGGCTACTTGTGTGCAACCTTTTTACAGTGACAAGTAAATATCACAGATTCTGTTATAGTAGTTATAGTTGGCAAATTTTCCAACATTTCAAAGCTGTCATATTTTTTTTTTACATACAGTTGGTTAGTTTGATAGATTTTAACAGTGATAAGATAATATGATAGATTTCAACTGTTATAATTGCAAATTTGACAACATTCTAAAGCTGTTTTTTTACATATTTTTACTGTTGGCCTTATTAGTTTGATAGATATTAACAGTGATAAGATAATATGATAGATTTCTAGTGTTATAATTGCAAATTTTACATCATTTCAAAGCTTGAAATATTTTTTTAACGTATTTTTACAGTTGGTGTTATTAATTTGATAGATTTTAACAGTGATAAGATAATATGATAGATTTCTAGTGTTATAGTTGCAAATTTGACAACATTTCAAAGCTTGTGTTTTTTTTTCAAAGCTGGTGTTATTAATTTGGTAGATTTTAACAAATATGAGATAACATGAAAGATTTCAACTTGCATTGTTACAAATTTGTCATCATTTCAATGCTGGCGTAATTTTTTTGACATATTTTCACAGCTAGTGTTATTAATTTGATAGATTTTAACAGTGATAAGATATTACGATAGATTTCAACTGATATAGTTGCAAATTTATAATTACCTCAAAGCTAGGATTATTTTTTTTACATATTTTCAAAGTTGCTGCTATTAATTTGATAGATTTGTCATCCTTACAATGATGAATTTTTTTTCTTCATATTTTCACAGCTGGTGTTATTAGCTTAATATATTTTAACAGAAATAAGATAATATGTTAATAATTTGATAGATTTTAACAGTGTTAAGATAATATGATAAATTTTGACTGTTATAGTTGCAAATTTGTCATTATTTCAAAGCTAGGATAATTTTTCTACATATTTTCAAAGTGGGTGTTATTAATTTGATAGATTTTGACAGCGAAAAGATAATATGAATGTTATCAACTCTTATAGTTACAAATTTGTCATCATTACAATGCTGGAATTAATTTGTTTTATATATTTTCACAGCTGGTGTTATTAGTTTAATATATTTTAACAGTAATAAGATAATATGTTAATAATTTGATAGATTCTAACAGTAATGAGATAATGTGTTAGAGTTCAACTGTTACAGTTGCAAATTTGACATTATTTCAAAGCTTGTTCAAAGTCTGAGCTTGTCAAAGCTCATTATAACAGTGAAAAGATAATATGATAGATTTCAACTGTTATAGTTACAAATTTATCATCATTACAATGCTGAAATTATTTTTTTAACATATTTTCACAGCTGCTGTTATTATTTTGCTAGAATTTAGCAGTAATTAGAAAACATGATAGATATTAAATGTTATAGTTGCAAATTTGTCATTATTTCAAAGCTGGGATTATTTTTTTTACATATTTTCAAAGTTGGTGTTATAAATTTGATACATTATAACAGTGAAAGATAATATGATAGATTTCATCTGTTATAGTTACAAATTTGTCATCATTACAATGCTGAAATAATTTGTTTGGCATATTTTCACACCTGGAGTTATTAATTTGATATATTTTAACAGTGATAAGATAATATGATAGATTTCAACAGTTATTGTTGCAAATTTGTCATTATTTCAATGCTCGGATTATTCTTTTTACATATTTTCAAAGTTGGTGTTATAAATTAGATACATTATAACAGTGAAAAGATAATATGATACATTTCACCTGTTATAGTTACAAATTTGTAATCATTACAATGCTGGAATTATTTTTTTTAACATATTTTCACAACTGGTGTTATTAGTTTAATAGATTTTAATAGTAATAAAATATTATGGCAGATTTCAACTGTTTCAGTTGCAATTTTATAATATTACAAATGTGGAACTAATCAATAACAGATTCATTTAAAAAAAATTAGCAAGTTTACAATTTCGATAAGTATTATAAAAAAATCAGAGATCAGTTGAGAAATATGTCGGATTTCGACATATTTTGCCATATTTTCGACAAGTTGGTGTTGGATATTCCACAAATTTTTAGATCTGGTGCGCAAAATTACACAGATTTTGACAGTTACAATAGACGATATCATTATTTCACTGCAACTCTTAAAATTCGCTATATCCAATGTAACTGTCAAAATCTGTGTAATTTTTCGCACCAGATGTGAAAAATGTGGAATATCCAACACCAATTGAAGTCCGATTTTTTTAAATTCTTTCGAAATTGCTAAAATTTATTAAAAAATTTAAATTAATCTGTTATTGTTTAGTTCCACATTTGAAATGTTGTAAAATTGCCTTTATATTAATATGGCAGATTTCAACTGTTTTAGTTGCAATTTTATAATATTACAAATAAACATTAACCGATTCATTTAAAAAAAAATAGCAAGTTTAGCAATATCGATAAGAATTATAAAATAATCAGAGTTCAAAATCTGTGTCAGTTTTCGCACCAGATGTGAAAATTTGTGGAATATCCAACACCAACTGTCGAAATTCGACATATTTTTCAATTGAACACTGTTTTTTTCTTATAATTCGTATCGAAATTTCTAAAATTGTTCTAAACAGTCTTAAACAGTTTGAATCTTTTACTGTTCCGTTCCAAATTTGAAATGTTGTTAAATTGCAACTAAAACTGTTGAAATCTTAAAACACATTTACATACACACACATATTATATCAAACTAAAATTATAGTTATTTATGGTACAAATGTGAAGGGAAACAAGACAGTTTTTTCTCGTGACTTGTGATCTATGATTTACCTACGATTCTATGATTTATAACTCTCTAGTGAGTTGTAAGGCAGGTACATAATTCTACTGAAATCAGTAGAGTTATAGATGTATAATTATTAAGTATTGGATAATAGTATATTATACAACGAACGTATAATGATTATTCGAACGATTTACTCCACTCGCCTAGCGGCTCGCTCCGTAAACGTCCTTCTCGTGATTAATGGTCATTTATACATCTATAACTATACTGATTTCAGGTTGAATTATGTACACTAGTGAGTAATAAATTATATAATCATAGGTAAATCATAGGTCACAAGTCACGAGAAGAAACTGTGTTGTTTCCCTTATAACACATTTGTACCATAACTAACTATTATTCAACAAAAACTTGAGCAAAACATTAGACATATATTAGATTGTTGGAAATTTGAAGTGCACTGCAGAAAAATTGACAGAGTTTGAAAGTTTGGTTAATTTTCACTTAATCCGCTTAGTATTTAAATCGTTGTGTAAATAAATCTTCAAAAATGAATGAGTTTTTTGGGAAAATTTGGTGGATATCGGCAGATTTTACCGCTTCCTTTTGAAAATTGGACCTATTTTCAATGCCTTGACCTTGTTTTTGACAGGTCATAAAATCATGGCTGGGTTAGATGAGAATTAATTAGTTTTAGGCAACTGCATTTGATTTTTTTTATTAATATCTATTATTAACTTCTGCTGATGGGTAGTTAACATACATTGTTGTGTAAATAAATTCGAAGGTTAGGAAAATTTCAATTAAAAATTGAACATATTTCATAAGTTTGTTAGGGAAATTTGATAGATTTCGGCACGTACTACCTACAGCTAATAATTACCTACAGCTGAAGGATTAAGGCCCGTATCTACAATCTGTGTTGACTATCAGACTTGACATTGGGACTTATGAGGCTATAAGACTTGAGCATGAGTTCGACTCAGGTCTTATATTTGGTTGTGCATTTTCTATAAACGTGTATGTACCAAATGCAACCAAATATATCCAAATATTCTACTTGAGTCGAACTCATGCTCAAGTACGGACTATATATAAGGGCCTAAAGTCTACGGATTTTATAATTTAAAATGCCTATGTCAAATGATTGCAAATGAGTTTGACAGTTGTAAACAGCAAATTTTGTTGATTCTACTTGTACAAAGTTGTAGATTTTTCACATACAATTGAAAAAGTAACACATTTTAATTGCAACTCTTGCAATAAATAAAACGACATTTGTGGTCTGTTTAGCTGACCTTACACTATCAGTAATACTGTCAGTGTCTGAAACATCATTACGTTCATAATACCTACAGCAGTACTCCATATTACTTTTCAACATTCAAGCAAATTTCAATCATCAATTAATCCTCTGACGCTGAAATTAAATATGGAGTAATGCTACACCTGTATGTATTATGAAGGTAATGATGTCTCTGGCAGTGACAGTATTGATGATCGTGTAATGTCACCTTTATGGTTGAAAATTCGGTACAATTTCAGGAGAAGAAGGAAGAAAATTGTACAGATTTTTACGGATATAAAAATTTACCTATTTGTATAAATTAATTAGATTAATATTTATAAAATATAATTGTGTGGACAAAGTGTGTTTAAACAATGCAACCATCTTGATGAAAATTATTTTTTGTGGGTGATTTTATGATAGTATATAATTAAGTATCTAAATTACTGCTGTTCATTTTTCGATTAGTGGGGGTGTATATGTTGTATAAGTAAGTGGAACAATTGGGATCCTTTGTGGTAATAAAGTGAGTTTATTAATAATGAAAACGAGTTAATTTAGGGTTTTAGGGGTGTGTTTACGTGCGTTAATTAAGGTTCTATAAAAATGTATAGCGGCCGGATTACGGTGTGGCGTAGTAAATGAATTAATACGTAATTCGCGCTGAATCCGTTCTGAAATTCAAACGGCTTCCGAAACATATAATAACCCAACATAAACAATTAAAAGGCACGCAGCGAGCTGTAAAGTGGTTTCTGCTGGGGAATATAGAAATGAAGGATTCCATTATGCGGGTGTATAGTCGTCGCTCGGTGCCATTTGCAATGAGCCACTTAGCGCTGTCTACTCCGAAATGCAGCATGTAATATGTATTAAATAATGTAGGAGTCAGTGTTTGGTAACGGCATGAGAAGTGCCGGCTCGAAAATGGCACCTACGAGGATAACCTGATCAATTATTCAGGCTTAAAGCGCTGACATAACCTAACTCCATTTAATATGAATAGACCGGCATCACATGCTCTCTCCACAATGTTCGTGTCGTTTTTAAAACTGCCATAAAAACTGTTTATAAGTTGATAGGATTCCCTTTAATATTTAACTACCACTTTTCCGACGCAGGGAATCGCCGGCCCTTTAAAACGCCGCCCCCGCAGAGGGCGCCCCGGCCCATCTATATTCCACCTTCGCCAATTACTAATTCGACCGAACTCGAGCCCGGCAAATTAAGGGATTTGTTAATTTTTAAATTTCCCACTGCCGCGCGCAAATTAAAAGACGCTTTTCCGCGTTTTTAAGCCGCCCCTTCAGCATTTAATAATTAAAACATTTTAATAAGCTACACTTCACGGATAACTCAGTTCACTAACTTTCAAATATAATTACAGTCTCCGGAATATTTAAAGTCTACCTTACACAATGCTCCAGCAACGACATGTTCTCATTCAATCAATTTAATCTTCAACTAATTAGTCAGATTATTTGTTATTTTTTGCAAAAATAGCATAGTATAGCACTAATTAAGTACCTACTTAAATTATACTTAAATTATCGCATAGAGCAATTGGCATGACAATTTACAAAAAAAAAATATTTTACAACCATATTCTCGAAATACGTAGTTTTTGAATTATTTCAAAAATTCGAATTTCTGCATTATGTAATTTCGCCTATACTGTTCACATATCACCGTTGTTCTGGTAAAAGTCACCAAATCCAAAAAGGTCACTTTTCAGTAGACACATTTTAAAAGTTAAACAGGTACGAAAAATCGCTTATTTAAGATTGCAGGAACGTTCTGTGCACCATCCGTACATTCTGCGTTGACGACATTTGTTTCGTGTTCTAATTAATATTTTAATTTACTGAAGTGTCCTAAAGTGGACTTAGTGACTTTCGGTTGCACAAAATAGACTCAATTATAGGGATTGGGAAAACTATTGGTTTATTGAAAAATGAAATGTTTACAATAGTTCCAATTAATTTTTCGTTAGTTTTATGAACACTTCATATTCCGATTCAGTTTACTTATTTTTAGAACACATTGGTGATAGATTTTTCTTAATATGGTGTTTTCATGCTCAAAAATTATCAGGAAAATTTAAAAACTCTTAAGAAAATTCAAATTTAGTTTATTTATTTATTTTTGCAAATATTAGTGTAAGATTTTTTTAATAAGGAATTTTGTGCTTTTCACTTTAAAATAAATATAAATTTTGGCAGTAGCAGATGCAAATTTTGCAGATTTGGATAATAATAAAAATATATAAATATAACGATCTTTATTAAGGCTATCGACCCCAGAAGGGGTCTTTCCGCCCAGTAATAAAAATATTTTGACAGATTTGATATAATTTCACACCAGAAGGTAAAATTATTATAGATTTGGACAGTTGCATTTGAAAATTTGGACGATTTTGAATTAAAATTTTCCAAATTTTGAGAGTTCAGATGGAAAATTTGGCAGATTTCTACAGTGCAACAGGAAGCGTTAAAATCTGCAAAAATCCACCAAATTTTCCAAACAAACTCATCAAATATGTTCAATAATATATGTTTCTTGAGCACGTAAATGAAATATGAAATATGTTCAAATTTTAATTGCAATTGTCCAATTCTGCAGATTTATTTACTCAACGATTTAAATACTAAACGGCAGAAGTAAAAATTAATCAAACTTTCAAAATCTGTCAATTTTTCTTCAGTGCACTTCACATTTCCAACAATCAGAATATGTCTACTGTTTTGCTCTAGTTTTTGTCAAATAATAGTTATTGATGGTACACATGTGTTATAAGGGAAACAAGATCCTTTTTTCTCGTGACTTGTGACCTGTGATTTGCCATTGATTCTATGATTTATAACTCACTAGTGAGTTATAGGATACATAATTCAACTTGAAATCAGTATAGTTATAGATCAGTATCGGCCTAATACCGTTATATACTATTCAAAGCTCGTGGTAAAAACTTCACAGTTACAAATGAAAATATGACATATTTAGATGGCTATAGTTAAATATAGCATATACAAATGTGTTATAAGGGAAACAAGGCCGTTTTTTGTCGTGACTTGTGACCTATGATTTACCTACGATTGTATGATTTATAACTCACTAGTGAGTTATAGAGTACATAATTCAACCTGAAATCAGTATAGTTATAGATCATTATCGGAATAATACCGTTATATACTATTCACAGCTCATGGTAAAAACTTCACAGTTACAATTGAAAATATGACAAATTTAGATGGTTATAATTAAATATTAATAATTACTGATAACCAATTATATGACTAATGTAAACTAATATACTCTCATCAATAAATTATTATTAATACTAATTATTGACAGTATAAACTTACAATGTGGCTCTATACAGGGTGTCTCAAAAATGGTGTTCATCCTCTATACATCACATACTAACCAATATTACTCTAAATCCACAAACAAAATTTTCCTGTGATGGTTATTTTAGAAGCTAGAAACGTATGCAGATTCTCTCTTGGTAATATTTTTCCAAAAAATGTCGGTGTCAACCATTTAAAACGGTTAAAAGTTAGTTAATAAACCTGTCATATTTACTTGTCACAGTTTTAAGAACATTTCAAATTCAGATTCTGTTTATTTATTAATGTTTGACAACATTAACGTGAGATTTTTTTAATAAGGAACTTCGTGACTCAGTATTTTCACAAAGATGATAATTTTTGACTTTCCACATTGTTAACAAAATGTTGATTCTCAAAATCATCAAAAAATGAAATGTTTACAAAAGTTCCAATTCATGTTTCGTTGGTTTTATGAACATTTCAAATTCAGATTCAGTTTATTTATTTATTTTTTAAAACACTAGTGTGAAATTTTTTAATATGGAATTTCGTTACTTAGTGATTTTTACGATGATGATAATTTTTGGTTTTCCAAATTTTTAACAAATGTTCAATCTCAAAAATCATCAGGAGAATGAAATGCTTATAAATTAAGTTTTTTTTTTTTTTTATAGTGGAGATGTTGTTAATATGGTGTTTTCATGCTCAAAACTCATCAGGAAAATTTAAAAACTCTTAAGCAAATTCAAGTTTAGTTTATTTATTTATTTTTGAAAACATTAGTGTTTGATTTTTTCAATATGGAATTTTGTTACTCAGTGATTTTCACGATGATAATTTTGGTTTTCCAAATTTTTAACAAATATTCATTCGCAAAAATCATCAACAGAATGAAATGCTTTCCAAAATTCCATTAATGTTTTTTTAGTTAGTTTTACGAACACTCCAATTTCAGATTCAGTTTATTTATTTATTTTGGAAATCATTACTATGAATTTAATACTATTTTTCACTACTGACTGAAAGTGTGTAATAAATTGCCAGATAATTTGAACTGCTTTACAAAAACTAGGAACTAAACAAGGTTTTAAATTACTTTTGAACCCTAAGGAAGTTACGATTTTGAAGTGTCTTTTTAAAAACGTGTAAAAATTTAAATAATTAGTTCGAGTTTATTAAATATTAATTAGATAAAAAAAGTATCAGCCATATCAAATACATCTAATGAAATTTATATAATTTAATAATTTGCGGTTTTACTTGCACCAAACAATGTTTCAAATTCATCTTCATCTCGTATTTTACACATTTAGATAAATATTTGGAGATATCAAAAAATCAATTATCAATACAAATTTATCAACCCTTACTACATTTTGTTTATTAAAAAAAACACCAAATCTTCTAAGGCTTGATAAATTGTAGAAATTGCTTCACATAAAAATACTAATAAGTTAAGGAAGTTAAAGAATTTACAAAATTAATTTCTCAAAAAAATACTTATACCAGTTAAACAATTGTACAAAGTACTGTTTCGATATGCAAAAATGAGCGTTATTAATTTCAAATAACATTTCTAATTTTATACTCATTGTAAATGAGGAATAAATGTTTCATAATTTGAATTCTTACTTGAACCAAACAAGTTTTGAAATTACTTTTGAACTCTGCAAGACTTTCAATTTTAGAAATTGTTTTTTACAAATTTGTAAAAATTATGACAAATATTTAGAGATTTTTTAATAGACTAAATGTAGTACGGGTTGATCAGTTGTAGAAATTGCTTGTAGAAAAAGTGCAAAAAATAGTTTATATTTATAATATCTCGTCCTTCAAACTCAACAATTTCAGAAATTACATTTTCTAAAAGTCCTGAAATTTGTAAAATATGTGTTTGTAATAAAATACATCTAAATATGTAAATACTGATTGGAAATGTGTAATAAATTGCCAAATAATTTAAAGTCGAGCCTACTTGAACTAAACAAGGTTTAAAATTACTTTTGAACCCGCGGAAAGTTACGATTTTAGAAGCGTATTTTTAAAACGTATAAATATGAAAATAAATATTTCGAATTTATGAATTATTAATTAGATATAATATATATCAGTCATATCACTAACATCTACATAACTAAAAATTAAATATTTTTAGGGTTGGGCTTAAAAATAAATTATTAAAAATAATTAACAAAAATACATCAAAACATAATCAAATAAATAAATTATATCACCAATAAACAAAATTTTTAAATTCATCTACAATATTTTTATCCACGAGGTAAAGCATTATTTAATAATTTCATTTGTTCTTAGAAACCGTAATTCCTCCTGGGGTTGCAGACGTTCACCACCTGGAGCCTTAAGAGGGCAGAACATTCACTTCCGGCCAGTAACTAATCATGACTCTTTTCTTGCATTCATTATCGGAAGTGAGTGTTTGCGATCCTCTCTCTATAGGCGTTGAGAATACATCATTGGCTGGGCTTCAGAGAAATATAAGGTAACCTTCAACATAACAATACCATTTTCTGTAAATGGTATTTATATATAATATAAAAATGGCCACAAATTTTGAAATCCCACAAATTTGCGTTTACTGTGTGTAAATTTGTATACGACCAGATAGGGGATGATTTTTAAAAATAAATCAAATCATTGCACAAATTTCTACCTACAAATCACTTCAATATTATTAATTCCTCGTTAATTAACAGTATCCTGCAATCAATTAAATCAAATAGGTGTTCATTTATGCAATGATTATACAATTAGTGATTTTATTAAATGCAATTTTTAAACCAATTCACCAGAAATCAACGTTTTAATTCTACGTGCAATGGTTTTAAAATCTCCCCAATTAATCAGAAATCAACGTTTTCATTGTACATGCAATGTATTTAAATTTTATCCTTAATGTTTCAGGGCAATTGGACTTTCCCGAGGTGAATCATGTGAGAATGATCTTTTATTTGTGTGTTTTCCAGATTGCAGATGAGATGCCACCGCCTCTGGACCAACCTGGGCTTGTTTAAAGATTGCTATATATTTTTTACTAACCATCTTGTAATTTCTTCCAGCAAGTGTTCAATTCGCGACAATACTTTGGCTTTGGGATTACCTTCCCGAGTCAAACGTATACTTTTTACTACGTCCCTGTCTTCAACTAATAGTTAGTCGCGAGTGCTCGTTCAGATTACCTTCTGACGATAAACCTTTACCTTGCCCCTTCAATTACCTCGTACATAATTTCGTTTGCGCCTAAGCCGTGGGAGCAATGATTTGTTCTTGACTTAAATTCACTCTCAATTATGTCCATTCGTAGAGATGGGGATGTTATTCATTCACACTCCATCTCTTCTAATGCATTTGTTTCGTAATATTTGTCATATTCAGTTCCGATTAAACGATGGCATATTCAGCAGGTATCCAAACACCAAGGTTAATTATATGTTTTAATTAATCTTGATTATGCCACGTATTTTTCATTCTGTCACGGCTCTTTAACGACGAAATAAACCAAAAGTGCGTACTTGTGTTATGGTTGATTTGGAAGCTTTCTTCTTATCCACGCCCAGGCTGCTCCGAAAAGGCACAACATATTTCTGGATCTTCGCCAATGCAACTTTAAACGTAAATTTTATGGTAGGTAGTTTTTAAAGATGAGCTCCAAGACGTATCGCAGTGAGTACAATTTTATGAACTTAAAATTGGGTTTCTCCCCAAAAGTATGTATTCAGTACTTGTTTGTTGCAAGTATTATGCATACAGTACTTGTTTGTTGCAAGTACTATATATACAGTACTTGTTTTTGTGCAAGTACTATGTATACAGTACTTGTTTGCTGCGAGTACAAACAATAGCATTTTATCTTAGAGCTGCGCCACTTTAGTGGCGCTTGAGTTCTAGTATTACAATATATACAGTACTTGTTGATGCAAGTTCTATGTATACAGTACTTGTATGTTGCAAGTACTGTGTATACAGTACTTGTATGTTGCAAGTACAAACAATAGCATTTTATCTGAGAGCTGCGCTACTTAAGTGGCGCTTGAGTTTCTGTATTACTTTGTAGACTTGTTTGTGCAAGTACTATGTATATAGTACTTGTTTGTTGCAAGTACTATGTATATAGTACTTGTTTGTTGCTAGTACAAACAATAGCATTTTATCTTAGAGTTGCGCCACTTAAGTGGTGCTTGAGTTTCTTTATTACTATGTATACAGTACTTGTTTGTGCAAGTATTATATATACCGTACTTGTTTGTTGTAAGTACAAACATTAACATTATATCTTAGAGCTGAGCCACTGAAATGGCGCTTGAGTCTCTGTATTACTATGTATACAGTACTTGTTTGTGCAAGTACTATGTATACCGTACTTGGTTGTTGCAAGTACGAACTACATACTTTTTTTCTTTCTGTAACTATATAAACTGCCCCTAAATTGAGTTCTTCTGAACAATTTCTCTTAAATTATAATGTGTAGTAGTGTTACAACCATATTTGCTCTAAAGTAATTAATAATAAAGCGTTCTAAAACGCGTTGCATAACAATTTTGTATTCTAATATAGTACGTACGTTGGTACATCAAAACCTTAACGGACAGGGATTTTCTTGTACCGTTCTACTTCTTGTATGCATTCAGTAATTGTTTGTTGCAAGTACTATGCATACAGTACTTGTTTGTTGCATGTACTATATATACAGTACTTGTTTGTTGCAAGTACTACATATAAAGTACTTGTATGTGGTAAGTACTATGTATACAGTACTTGGTTGTTGCATGTACGAACTATATATTTTTTTCTTTCTGGAACTATATAAACTACCCCTCAATTGAGTTCCTCTGAACAAGTTCACTTAAATTATAATGTATAGTACTGTTACAAGCACATTTGCTGTAGAAAGCGTTTCATAACAATTTTGTATTATAATACAGTACGTACGTTGGACCGTCAAAATTGTAATGGACAGGGATTTTCTTGTACCGTTGTACTTCTGGTATGCATTCAGTACTTGTTTGTTGCAAGTACTATGCATACAGTACTTGTTTGTTGCAAGTACTATTTATACAGTACTTGTTTGTTGCAAGTACTATGTATACAGTACTTGTTTGCTGCAAGTACAAACAATATAATTTTATCTTAGAGCTGCTCTTAGAGTTCTTATATGACTATGTATACAGTGCTTGTTTGTTGCAAGTACGAACTATATATTTTTTTTATTTCTGGAATTATATAAACTACCCCTAAATTGAGTTCCTCTGAACAAGTTCACTTAAATTATAATACATAGTACTGTTACAAGCACATTTGCTTTAGAAAGCGTTTCATAACAATTTTGTATTATAACACAGTACGTACGTTGGTACGTCAAAACTATAATGGACAGGGATTTTCTTGTACCGTTGTACTTCTGGTATGTATTCAGTACTTGTTTGTTGCATGTACTATGCATACAGTACTTGTTTGTTGCAAGTACTATGTATACAGTACTTGTTTGTTGCAAGTACTATGTATACAGTACTTGTTTGCTGCAAGTACAAACAATACCATTTTATCTTAGAGCTGCTCTTAGAGTTCTTATATAACTATGTATACAGTACTTGTTTGTGCAAGTACTATGTATACACTACTTGTTTATGCAAGTACAACAGTAGTATTTTATCTTAGAGCTGTGCCACTTAAGTGGAGCTAGAGTTTCTGTATCACTATGTATACAGTACTTATGTGTGGAAGTACTACGTATACAGTACTTGTTTATTGCAAGTACTATATATAAAGTACTTGTATGTGGTAAGTACTATGTATACAGTACTTGGTTGTTGCAAGTACGTACTATATATTTTTTTCTTTCTGGAACTATATAAATTACCCCTAAGTTGAGTTCCTCTGAACAAGTTCACTTAAATTATAATGTATAGTACTGTTACAAGCACATTTGCTGTAGAAAGCGTTTCATAACAATTTTGTATTATAACACAGTACGTACGTTGGTACGTCAAAACTATAATGGACAGTGATTTATTACTGTACTGAACAGGACAAATACTGTTAGTATTTGTACCGTTGTACTTCTTGTATGTATTCAGTACATGTTTGTTGCAAGTATTGTGCATACAGTACTTGTTTGTTGCAAGTACTATGTATACAGTACTTGTTTGTTGCAAGTACTATGTATACAGTACTTGTTTGCTGCAAGTACAAACAATAGCATTTTATTTTAGAGCGCGCCACTTAAGTGGCGCTAGAGTTTCTGTATTACTATGTATACAGTACTTCTTTGTGCAAGTACTATGTATACAGTACTTGTTTGTTGTAAGTACTATGCATACAGTACTTGGTTGTTGCAAGTACGAACTATATATTTTTTTTTTCTGGAATCACATAAACTGCCCCTAAATTGAGTTCCTCTAAACAAGTTCTCTTAAATTATAATGTTTAGTACTACTTATGGAAGAACAATAGACTTTTCTCTTGCTATAAAACTGGGCTTATATTGGATTTCCCTAAACAGGTTCTATTAAATTATAATTAATAGTACTTCTTATATACGAACAGTAGATTTTTTTCTTGGGGGAAAAGTGTGCCTATATTGAATTCCCCTAATCAGGTTATTTTAAATTATACCGAATAGTACTTCTTATATACGAATAATAGAATCTTCTTTTGCTGGAAAACTGCGCCTCTATTGGGTTCCTCTAAACAGGTTCTCTTAAATTATAATGTTTAGTACTGTTTCAAGTACAAATAGTAGCATTTTCTCTTTCTGGTACTATATAAACCACACCTATGTTGGGTTCCTCTAAACAGGTTCTCTCAAATTATAATGTATAGTACTTCTTATGTACGAACAATAGAATTTTCTCTTGCGGGAAAACTGCGCCTATATTGGATTCCCCTAAACAGGTTATTTTAAATTATAATGAATATAACTTATGTACGAGCAATAGAATTTTCTTTTGCTGGAAAACTGTTCCTCCAAAGAGGTTCTCTTAATTTATAATGTTTAGTACTATTACAAGTACAAACAATAGCATTTTCTCTTTCTGGTACTATATAAACCGCGCGTATGTTGGGTTCCTCTATAAAGATACAAAATATATTGTATAGTACTTCTTATGTACGAACAATAGAATTTTCTCTTGCAGAAAAACTGCACCTATATTGGATTTCCCTAAACAGGTTCTTGTAAATTATAATGTAATAATTATAATAATATAACTTCTTATGTACGAACAATAGAATTTTCTCTTACTGGAAAACTGCACCTATATTGGATTTCTCTAAACTGGTTCTCTTAAATTATAACGTATAGTGTACAAAGAATAGAATTTTCTCTTGGTGGAAAACTATGCCTCTATTGGATTCCCTGATTCCTCTAAACCGGTTCTTTTAAATTATAATATAATACTTCTTATGTACGAACAATAGCATTTTGTCTTGCAGGAATTCTGCGCCATTTTGATTCCTCTAAACTGGTTCTTTTAAATTATAATGTATAAGTACTTCTTTTGTACGAACAATAGAATTTTCTCTAGCTGTTAGGGTTGTATTTTACGATTTCTCCTTATCCAAGCCCAGGTTGCTCTAAAGGTTCTTCAGATTCCCCAGATTCCTCAGATATGAAAGTTGCTTAGATTCCTGACATATAAAGGTTCCTTAGATTCCTCAGATATGAAGGTTCCTCAAATTGTTCAGATATTGATCTTCCTCAGATTCCTCAGATATGAAGGTTGCTCAGATTCCTGAGATATAAAGGTTCCTTAGATTCCTTAGATTTGAAGGTTCCTCAGATTTCAGATATGAAGATTCCTTAGATTCCTCAGATATAAAGGTTCCTCAAATCGTTCAGAATTTGATCTTCCTCAGATTCCTCAGATATGAAGGTTGCTCAGATTCCTGAGATATAAAGATTCCTCATATATGAAGGTTCCTCAGATTCCTTAGATATGAAGATTCCCTAGACTCCTCAGATATGAAGATTCCTCAAATTGTTCAGATATTGATCTTCCTCAGATTCCTCAGATATGATGGTTGCTCAGATTCCTCTGATATGAAGGTTCCTTAGATTCCTCTGATATGAAGGTTCCTCAGATTCCTCAGAAATTGAGGTTTCTTAGATTCCTCTGATATGAAGGTTCCCTAGATTCCTCAGATATTAAGATTCCTCAGATTCCTCTGATATGAAGGTTCCTCAGATTCCTCAGATATTAAGGTTCCTTAGACTCCTTAGATATGAAAGTTCCTCAGAAACGAAGTACTACATGAGTAAAATAGGGCTTCGGGCGAGATCTCTCATGTATAAAATAAAAAGATAACGGCATCGTGAATTGGGCAGTTTTATTTACACCAACAGTTCAACATTAAAGGAATCATTATAAACCAAGTGGTATTTTAACGTTCATCAGTACAGTTGTATTGTAAGTCAGGGTGTCCGTTCACAGACAGTACCTAACTTGCAGCACTTTTTAGAATATTCTGGTAGAGTATTCTCTTTAGAGTATTCTGGAAGTTCTGAAATTTTAGGTGATGCTGGAAAAAACTGTCAAATGCATATTTTATTGAGTGATATCTAATGTGAACTTCATTTTGATGCCAATGCTAATTAGTTACCAGTTACTCATTAAAATATGGATTATACAAAAAATTGTTAAAAAATGTTGTATTCGTTTTCTGTTATTTGATTGTTCTTATTATTTTTTATTAGTAATTTATTTATTTATTTATTTATTTATTCCTTTGCCTTTCTACCTTTCGGTGTAAGGTATACATTATTAATTTTTATAATATTCTCTCCACTTCCTCCTATCTTTTGTTAATTCCTTTATGTGTTCCCTTTTCTTGCTGCCTCTTCTTTTATTGCGCTGTTCCACTCTTTTCTAGGTCTTCTTCTTTGTTGTTTTCCTGTTGCTCTTATCTCGTATATTTTCTTAGTGTTTCTTTCTTCTCTCATTCGTTTCATGTGTCCATACCACCTCATTTGACCTTCTATTATTTTTTCCTGTATTGGTTTTATTTTTAAGTGTTTCCTGTGCGTCTCGCTCCTTATCCTGTCTCTTCTTGTTTTGTTTTCTATATTTCTTAGGAATCTCATCTCCATGGCATTTATTCTATTTATTTGTTTTCCTGCCATCGTCATGTTTCGCTGCTATAAGTTAACGTTGGTCTAATTACTTTTTTTACTATTTCTGTTTTTGTGTCTCTTGATATCTCCTTCTTGCTAAAAAGATGTTTTTTGACATGCTGTATAGTTTTGCTATTTTTCCTATTTTATCTTCTATTACATTATCTAATTTACCTTTGCTCTGTATGATTGTTCCTAAATGTCTGTATTGTTCTACTTGTTCGATTTATTTCCTTGTAATTTTATTTCATGTTTATTTTTCTCTTTGGTCATAATTATAATGGTTTTTATCTTTTCGTAATCTATTTTATTAATCTCTTTCTCAATTATCTCCTTGTTGTGTTGCAGTTCTTCCTCTGTTTCTGCAATTATTTCCATGTCATCCGTGAATAGTAGTTCTGCTATTTTTGTTATCTCCATTTTCCAGGATCCAATTTTTACAATTTTCATTTTTTTCTTTGCTTTCTTCATTGCCTTATCCAATACAATTGTGAAAAGCAAAGCGCTTAGCACGCATCCCTGTTTTACTCCTTTCTTCGTTTCGAATTCTTTTGATTCCTCATTGTTTGCTCTCACAATATTGCTGTTTTCTCTGTACATGTATTTTATTTTCTTATTTCGTGTTTCTTTTTGTCTTTAGCAATTATCATGGTTTTTGTCTTTCCGTAGTTTATTTTCATGTTTATTTTCTTAATCTTTTTTTCAAATATTTCCATGTTGTGTTGCAGGTCTTATCATGGTTTTTGTCTTTCCGTAGTTTATTTTCTTAATCTCTTTCTCAATTATTTCCATGTTGTAATGCAGCTCTTCCTCTGTTTCTGTAATTATTGCCATGTCATGCGCGAATAGTAGTTCTGCTATTTTTGTTATCTCCATTTTCCAATATCCAATTTTTAGCATTTTGTTTTAAATAATAATAATCATTTAACTCAAAATATTACAGTTCTGTGGTCACATGATTTAAGGGTATATGTCGACTTATATCACAATAAATTTTATTAGAAATTTAGGAACCCAAACGTATAATTCATCACCTACAAGAAGAATATAAATCTACATTGATCAGAGTAGGAGAAAACTGGTGGATCCCTAAAGAAATAAGTATACTTATACCTTCTAGTTTTCAAGATTTTTTAAAGAACGCCTAAGTTTCAAAGACTAATAGGAATATGTCGACTTGTTCTATTGTTATCGGAATAAGGTTCTTGCTAAATAGGTATATATGTATTATATCCTTACAGCAGACGTAAAACTTACTACTAAAACTACTAAACTACTTACTAAACTACTAAAATACTTACTAAACTACTAAAATACTAAACATTAAACTCTGACATACTACAAAGAGATATTGGTACTTAAATTGTTTTAGCAAAACCACAACCAGGGATAAGTACTCTTATATCGTTTTATGAAAGCATATATTAATGTATATAATAATAATATAATAATAATAATATTTATTAGCAGAAAACTACATACAGTCATGCTCACATAAATCTAGTACAAGAAATTAGGTTACAATAGCAATTTTATATGGCAATGTCAAATTGTTTGTATTAGATTTATGTGAGCATGAATGTACATATTCCAAAAAATAAAAACAAATCGAATAAATATCAACAAAAAATTAAAATATTATATTGGTAATAGTAATAATATAAAAGTATATTGGTATTAGATGCATTTGCTTTAAGGTTGTGTTCGGTAAATGATCGGTGAAGAGAATATCGAAGGTGTAGTGCACAAATGTAAGTGTATATTCGGATAAAATTATGTTAAATGCTTAAAAATGTTTTAATTACTAAGCAAATGAAATAAATTAAATTATTTTCTTTAAAATCATGTTTTATTTCCACTAATAACAACATTTCATTGCATAAAAATGGTTTGAGCAAATATTATTCATCCTGTGATGTTGGGATTTACAGTGACAGCAACTGAAATAGATATATCATTAACCAATCAGAACCGTCAATAAACAAAAAGAAGAAAAAATAACAAATTTAGTAATCCTTTCTTTTTTCCCCCTGTGAGCTAATTGAACTTAGTTGTTGTGTGTTACAGCAAGTAAAAAATTGTGTTTATCTTAACATTAAACATTAAATTACATTAAACTTAACCAGGAAATTATTTTTAAACTCACCTGACCTACCTAATCCCCAAAAATATTTAAAACAAACATAAGTTTTCAAACAACTATTGAAAACAACGACATATTCTAAATATATTAGGTCAATAACATTTCACATAAAGGGTTGTATACTTTTTGTAATTTTCATAAATTTACACAACTCTTTTGAGAATATTTTTTGTAAAAAAACAGTAGTCATTCTTTATCATAGTTCCACTGGTTTGTGGATAATGGTAAACGCGTACTACGAAATTAATATATATACAGGGTGTTAATACTAAGTTGTAACACCCGAAAATGGCAGTTAGAATTCATTGAAACAAACAACTTTTCTTAGTTAAAATTTTTGAATTGGAGCCCAAGGTCATAGTTATTGGCGTTTTTTTGTTTTTCGAAAATCGTCATTCCTCTCTTATTTTAAGAAATATTTAAAAAATACAAAAACGTTCAGCATGCGCTATCTGTTCTCTAAAACATTTGTATTTACAGTTATTTTCTATTTTATCAAATAACAAAATGGCGACCGAAGAAAAATTTCGAAACAAGATATTTTGAAAATCACTCGATTGATTTTTGAAAATAAAACATTTATGAAATCCTTAAACTATATTATAACATTTGTCTGAAACATTTGTTTTCGATCTGTCCAAAAAAGTTATTATTCAAATTGAATTACAAGATAAATTTTAACAAACTGCAACAATCATTTAAAACAAAGTAGGCTAACCTTAAGTTAGGCCATTAAACAAGTTGAGGCACGTGTTTTATACTTTGTACGTTCAAATTTAAATACTTTTTGATCTTGTTCTTCAGAAATTTCGGCTTCATCTTGAAAAGTTTCTGTCACGTTTATCATTTGTGTGCGTATTTTGCATAATTTGTGTATAAAAATGCATAATTATCAAAACAGACAAATGTTATAAGATAGTTCAAGGATTTTATAAATGTTTTATTTTCAAAAATCGATCGATTGGTTTTCAAAATATCTTGCTTAGAAATTTTTGATCGGTCGCCATTTTGTTATTTAATAAAATAGAAAATAATTGTAAGTACAAATGTTTTAGAGAACCGAAAGCACATGTTGAACCTTTTTGAATTTTTTTAAATATTCCTTAAAATAAGGGAGTAATGACGATTCTTCGAAAAACAAAAGAACGCCAATTACTATGAACTTGGGCTCCAATTCAAAAATTTTAACTAAGAAAAGTTGATTATTTCAATGAGTTCTAACTGCCACTTTCGGGTGTTACAACTTAACAAGTTAACTTTAACATGTTGTTATAACAATAAATTGCGTGGTTAAAACATATTAGTGTTTTATTCTAAATTTAATATGGATTACCACAAAGTAAAGGTCTCAACCATTTTAGTGATTAGTAATGAAAATAATGAGAGAGTCAACGCAAATCACAGTTCGTACATCTAAGATTCTAATGATAATGATGGCAAGGAAAATACAGAACTACCTAAAAATGAAACTTGGTTAATAAAAATTGAAAAAACGAAAGAAGCGAGAAATACTGGAAACGAATATAAGAGGTTATCTGGTGGCTAATGAAAAGAACATTTTTTTTTCCTAATAATTAAACTATTAATCTCCCTTAATAATTATAAAAAGGCTGAAAGGCTACTGCTGATGGCCAATAGAAGTAAGGAGTACCACCACCCACCATCTATTGATAAAAATTATGATAAATGCTGTTATTTCTTATGTACCTTACTTGAATAAATATGTTGTATATATAATTATAAAATTAACTTTATATTATTATTTCCTAATAATTGAATTATTAATCTCCCCTTGATAATTCTAAAATTAACTTAATAAAAAAAATATTTTTTATTAAACAAATATTTTTATAAATATAAATAAATTCCCAAATATCAGAAAAATCTAGGAGTATGTAAAACGAAATGCAGTGAGCGTTTTCGCGTATTAGCGTGATTCATGTTGGGCATTTGGTACAATGATAAGGACACAATTTATTAGAAGTTGTGTTACTGTAGAAAAGAAGATAAAAATCGAGGAGTAAAATCGATGGCAAATAACATATAAATAGAGAACAAGATTACTATAGAAAATAACATCAAAATCGAGGAGTAAAGTCGATGGTAAATAACATATAAATAGAAAACAAGATAGAGTGCAATGAATGATTTTTAAGAAATTTAGATGAAATCAATAAATTTGTATCTTTTGCTATACTTAAAAAAGTAAAATCCCCACTTGGTGTACCCAGAGGTTTTACTTTCTAAAACATCATCCAAATAAAGTTACCATAAAACATAAGTTTCTTCTTGCTGGGCATATGCCCATGGAATGCGATTCAGATCATTCAATTATAGGAAAGAAGAGTAAGCTTTCTCCATTGCCCAATCATCTGCCACGAAACTGGTGTCAGTTAGTTTGAACTTCAGCTAAAAATGAAAAAATCGACGTAAAGGTTATGTTACAAGAGGATAATTTTTTACTTTACAGATTTGATGTGCAAAGTTTTGCAAACCAATAAACTTGACAATGAGCAAGAACAATTTAACTTTAGACACAGTTAGAACTTCAGCTAAAAATTAAAAAATCGACGTGAAGGTTATGTTACAAGTGGATAATTTTTTACTTTACAGAATTGATGTGCAAAGTTTTGTAAACAAATAAACTTGACAATGAGCAAGAATAATTTAATTTTAGACACCTAAAGTGGTTTCTTTTCACTAAAAAAATTGGTGTCTCCGAATATAA
Source organism: Othius punctulatus (assembly GCA_951805005.1). Classification (NCBI taxonomy): domain Eukaryota; kingdom Metazoa; phylum Arthropoda; class Insecta; order Coleoptera; family Staphylinidae; genus Othius; species Othius punctulatus. Next base: position 19,521,601 of record OX638141.1, read on the forward strand.
GACTGTAGTAGATAATAATTTGATTTCAAATTAATGAGTTGCCACAGGGAAAAACATCAAAATATCTAAGATGATCAGGAACTTCGTCGACCTTACACGCAGTTGCTACTGATATCATAGAAGAAAAAGGAAAATCTTTTAGATTTATTAGATGAAAGTGAACCAGATTCCAGAGATTTATACCGGAATCTACCTACCAAAGTATGCCAGATTAAGACGGATTACAGTACCACTAAAAATCATACAATTTTAAAGCATTGCCAATTATTTTTAATAAACTTTTTTTTAATTTATGTTTTTTAGTACCATTTAGTATTAATTTATGTATATTATTTTGCCATCTGCTCGGGGCAATATCAGTAGGGCCTATCGATTTGCCCTTGAGTTGGTACCTTGTATTGTCGAGGCTGTTTGGATTGGTCGATTTGAATACGCATTGAACCTTCCGATTGGTTCAATTGCTATTTCCCTGCGCAACGCGAACAAATCGTGAGCTTTAAGTAATGCGCCCTGCCGTATCGGTGCACTGCGTCTGACACAAGAGTTGAAAAGAGAGAAAAGGTGGAATTTTATTAATGCGATACCTTACTGGGGGTAAAACAGGCCGACTGTTGGTGCGAGCGAGGTAGATATATAAATGAAACGTCGGTTCTAAAATGCTTTCAATGCATTTCCGCTTAGGTTCGTGAAATAGAGTATATGAGCCGTTTATTTTGAAAGTGGCTTAAGTCCATTTTCATCTTTTATCAAGTTGGCACTTGTGACATTTATAATTTATGCTGACCTGTCAAAAAAATAAATCGGTATTGAAATATACTTAGTACATTTGAAAATTTTATATCACGTACATTTTCAAAATAATATAAATACTGAAAATCCTAATTTTTAAAGTGACCTTTTTATCCACTTTTTATTGACGATGTCAAAAAGTGCGGCTCAAAATGTTGAAAGCAGTGATGAAGGTAATTTAAATTACGTTTTAATGTTGAATTGAAATTTAAAAAATAATATTTAATTTAAAGAAATTATTAAACCCATGGGAAAGGATAAAATAACAAGATTTCTTGATTCTGAAAGTGAAGAGGAATTAAACTCATACAACAGATTTTAAAAAAGTAGGAGAATTTTAGAAGTTCATTCTTCAACAGAGGAAGAGGAAGTAATTGAGAATGAGAATTTACAAAACAGCACCTTCTAAGAAGGATTCATAGAACACAGAAGTGGTACTTATATTCAGAAAATTCCTAAAATTAAACGGAATTCAGGGAAAAGATACGATACACAATCGGGAAAAATCATTCCTGCCAAAGTTTTTCAAAATGAAGATTGCCAATGCCGAAAAGACTGCTTGAAAAATTTAAATGAAACAGAAAGAAAACGTATTTTCGAAATGTTTTGGAACTTAGGAGACTTAAATAAGCAAAATATATTGCTATACGAAGCGACCGGACGCAGTGTTGTAAAAAGAAGACGTCAGAGAAACGGAAAAGGTTTATGTAGAAATGAGAGTTTTACGTATTGGTTAAATTCTAAAACAGGCAAAGTTGCTGTTTGTAAAAAAAACCTTTTTAGATACTTTTCAAATAAGCGAAGGACGATTGAAACGTGTATTAAAATCTAAAAACGTTGGCAACGATTTACGTGGGCGTTTGCCAGGATCGTCGAGAAAAATATGTGATGAAGCAAATATGATTGTTCAAAACCATATTAACAGTTTCCCGAAATTTGAATCCCATTATACTAGGGACCATAATCCCGACAGAAAATATCTTCATCCTGAACTGACTATAAAAAAAAATGTTTAATTTTTATGAGCTTCACTGCGAAGAAAATAATTTAAAAGCAGTTAATGAATGGACTTATAGAAAAATATTCAAAAAGGATTTTAATCTACATTTCCACCAACCACGCAAAGACACATGTCAAAGATGTGATCTATTAAACATTAAAGTCAAAGCATCACAAAACCATGAAGAACAGAAAAAACTTATGGAAGAACATGATATTCATTTGAAGCTAGCAGAATCGGCTAGAAATGCGTTAAAACAAGATCAAGAGCGAGTATCAAGTAATCCATCTCATTATTTTGGCTTTTCATTCGATTTGCAGAAAGCGTTACCATTCCCAAAGTTAACTACTTCAGTAGCTTATTATAAATGTAACATGTATATTTTAAATTTAGGCATACACAATTTCCACAACGATAATGTATACATGTACGTTTGGGATGAAACAAAAGCTTCTAGAGGTTCCCAAGAAGTGGCTTCATGCCTCTTGAGATACCTAAAAACCCTGAAAGGTGAAAAACACATCATTGCATATAGTGACATGTGTGGAGGACAAAACAGAAACATCAAAATATCTTTAATGTGGTTAAAAATTCTATCGATGGGAAATGATGTGGAAATTTTTCCACAAATTTTTAATATCGGGGCATTCATTTTTACCTAATGACAGAGATTTTGGCGTTATAGAAATGTCGTTAAAAAGAAATCAGTTATTTTATGTGCCACAAGATTATTATAATATAATAAAAAAATGTAGAAAAGGTAATACTTTCATACTAAATGAAATGAAACAAGAGGATTTTATATCAACAAGACTCTTGGAAGAAGCAGTTTACAAAAGATCCAAAAATGCCAACGGAGAAAACATAAACTGGCTTCAAATATGCTGGATGCGATTTTTAAGAAATGAACCATATAAAATTTTATACGAAACAACCATGGATGAGAACGCAGAATTTAAAATTCTTGATTTATTGCCACGTCGGGGTAGACCTAAAAAAATTGGGAATATTGTATTGCCATCGTTATATAAAAGTATAAGAAGCATCACATCACTAAAATACCGACACATGATGGACTTATTGCGGTATATACCTCCGGAACACCATAACTACTTCAAATCACTCCCGCATACTGAGAATGTTAACGAATAACTTGTTACTAAATTTATTTCTATTATCTAAAAATATAATTTAATTTTTTGTTTCTATTTTTTAAACTATATGTAACGGACTTAAGCTCTTTCACTTTTTGTAACAAAACAAATTTTTATTTTGAAAGTGACCTAAGTCGTTTTAAGGTAAGCAAGGTCATATTATACACTTAATAATAGCGACTTTTTAATAGGATGTATAAAATTAAATCCCTTAAATGCGATTTAACATTGCAAGTCAACCATATATCTTACGTATTTTTAATTTTGTAAAAACGCAAAACCTTAAGTATTTCAAATTAAAGATAAATGGACTTAAGCCACTTTCAAAATGAACGGCTCATATATCAGATTTTTTATGTTTAGTATTCCTGCAGAGTTATAAATGTTTTCGTTAAGCTGTTTTGTTTATGGGGTTGAATTTATTTATAAGGCTCAGTGGTGGTTATTGTAGTGGACATAAAGTTAGTTGCAAACTGATTTGCAAAGTAAAACATAGCGCAGTGTGATTGCAGTGCATAAATAATGTACATTAACCGATTGTCGGTCGCGACCTCTTTTGTCGGGGGCTTTTAGTGCGCGTCGGGCTTCTCCCGGGGGGTTGCGGGGGTGAGGAAGCCGGCGAATGGCAGAACGTTTTGTGCACAATATCATCGCTTCCTTATCAAGCTTGCTGGCACGTTGTTAGTGATCCCACAGGACAAATAAACACCATTGTACTCGTAACCATGGTGAAATCATACGACAGTTCCTGGCGGTTTGGGAAACCATTATATGATCTCGTGCGGCGGCCAAGTTCTTACTGCACGCTTTGCCACCATCAATATTTAACTGAGACTATTTTACGGGGGGTTGTTTAGTGTTATGCGCCCCCGTGGGCGGGGAAGGGGGGCCTCCGCGGAGACGACGGCTTAATTTTTGGACGTCGCGTTCGCATTTGTCTCCCAAGTTTCACGAGGTGAAATTAAATTCAATTAGGCAGGTAGTTAGAACATGCTGCAATTGTCAATTAACCGAACTGACGGGAAATGCGCTAATAAAATTATCTCCTCTGCAAATCTCGAATATAACTTCATCGCACCCACACAAAACGCTCCAGATGCATACAGTTACATATTTATATTTTTAGTTTCATTATAATACCCTGAAGATTTTTGTATGAGCGATTAGAATCTGTTGAAAAACTTTTTACTTCAATTACGCAGTAAATACTATATTATGCAATGAACACAAAATGAGGCACATCTTGTACGATTATGGTAGTATGTGGCACGAGTCGAAGACGAGTGCTGCAATGCATACGAAGAGAAAAGCAGTGGTTTTCGAATTAGTGTCTGCCTGTCTGTTATTGTCATATATACAGCCCAGAAGACATAAAAATTAAGAGGTTGCAGCAAAATGTTGAACCTTTATAATAAAAATTGCCATAGTTTCTAATATTTTTTTTAATGGCTACGATTTTCCATTTTGTTTTTGTTACATAGTTAGAAAATTTAATCAATGTTGCAGAATCAAACCATTAAACGATTAAAATTGCCAAATTTTAAAATTTGTTTGTTCACAAAGAAATGTATTTATAGAAGGTGTCCCACAACTTCGTTTCGCACCCACACAAAACGCTCCAGCTGCATACAGTTACATATTTATATTTTTTGTTTCATTAGAATATGCTCAAGATTTTTGTATGAGAGATCAGAATCTGTTGAAGAACTTTTTACTTTAAATTACGCAGTAAATACTATATTATGCAATGAACACAAAATGAGGCACATTTGCACGATTATGGTAGTATGTGGCACGAGTCGAAGACGAGTGCTGCAATGCATGCGAACAGAAAAACAGTGGTTTTCGAATTAGTGTCTGCCTGTCTATTATTGTCTTACGTACAGCCCAGAAGACATAAAAATTGAGAGGTTGCAGCAAAATGTTGAACCTTTATAATCAAAATTGCCATAGTTTGTAATAATTTTTTTAATGGTTACGATTTTCCATTTTGTTTTTGTTTCATGGTTAGAAAATGTAGAAATATTTATTCAATGTTTAAAATTGCCATAGTTTGTAATTTTTTTAATGTTTACGATTTTCTGTTTTGTTTTTGTTACATGGTTAGAAAATTTAAAAATATTTAATCCATGTTGCAGAATCAACACATTAAACGATGAAAATTGCCAAATTTTAAAAGTTGTTTGTTCACAAAGAAATGTATTTATAGAAGGTGTCACACAACTTCGTTTCATAAATCTAGGCGCATCCTAAGAAGCCAAAAGTAAATGATGTAATTAAACATTTTCATTTAATTCTGCTTTTCTTAGCATGTTTCTAAATTTATGCGACGAAGTTGTGGGAAACCTTGTACATTGCAACATTCAAATTTAAAATCATCAAGTTTAAAATAATGTAAATATTTGATTAGTGTTACAAACTACCGATGTTTTATTAATAATGGGTTCTTCAATTGGTTTGTAGGTGTTTGTTAAAAATATCAAAAAAATGTACTCAACTAATAAACCGAATATTTGTTATAAATTAAAGTTTTATAACATTCTTCGTTTAGTGATAATAATTGCGATTATTTTAGTTTTATCTGACAAATCAATCACCAAGAATATGACATTATTCGTGACGAATATCACGAATAATGTACAGATATTAGTAAAACAACTTTTATGTTATCAGACATTATATTTGTCTGTAGTCAAGATCAATTCTACATCACTTATTAATAGTTGTCAATATTTGCAAGAAATTACTTATCGATTAAGGAGTTTTTTTTTTCCCGAAAATTGCGATGATTTTCGAATGTTGTAATCATTTATTTTGAAAAGGTGATTGATATTTGACACATATTTTAATGAAGATAATAATAATGTTCAGATATTAGTAAAATAACTTTTATGTTATCAGAAATTATTATCGTCTGTGGTTAAGTTCACTTATCCATCCCTTATTAATAGTTCACGTAAGTCAATTTTTCCAACAAAGTATCGATAAAGGAGTTTGAAAATTTTCATGTATTTGTTAAAAACTTTTTTTTTTCCGAAAATTGCAATGATTTTAGATTTTCTTTATCAATAATTTTGAAAAGTTGAATGATATTTGAAAGATATTTTATAATGATAATATAACACTTAATTTCGTAGGAACTAAAATGTCTGTTTGTCTGGAATATAACTTATCTTGTATAGTCCATGGCAGATAAGACTTCACTTTTTAAATAAAACCGAAGTAAAAATGCAGCATAGTTTATTCCAAAACACAATTATAAAATTGTTTATAGTCAAGACTTCTTCCTCACTTATTAATAGTTGTCAATATTTCTAAGAAAGTATCGATAAAGGAATTTTAAACTTGTTATATTTTTGACAAGGCTTTTTTTTTTCGAAGATTGAGACAATTTTCGAATTTTTTTATCAATAATTTTGAAACTGTGGTGATTGATATTTGGAAGATATTTTAATTTCGATAATATAACATATTAAATTTTAATTATTTAACTTATTTTTAACTTAATTTTGTAGTAACTAAAATGTCATTCTTCGTTTAGTGATAATAATTGCGATTATTTTATTTTTATCTGACGAATCAAAAACCAAGAATATGACAGTTATCACGAATAATGTTCAGATATTAGTAAAACAACTTTTATGTTATAAGAAATTATAATTTGCTGTTGTCGAGATAACTTCTTCATCACTTATTAATAGTTGTCAATATTTCCTAGAAAGTATCGTTAAAGTAGTTAATTTTTCATATATTTGTCGAAAAACGTTCGACGATCTTCGATTTTTTTTATCAATTATTTTTGAAAGGTAATTGATATTTCAATAAAGATAATATGTATTACACTAAGTTTCATACGACCTGAAACGTCTGCTTGTCTGTAATATCAGTTGATCATTTATCAAGAATATAATTCTCTATTATCAATGATAATGTTAAATTAATGATTTTAAAATAAAGTTTTGATAATGATAAATTATCACCTAAGCTGGTTTCATAGATCCTTAGATCTGTAAGATCTTTAATCAAAAATTAAGAATATGACAGTTGTCAAAAATAATGTTCAGATATTAGTATAATAACATTAATGTTGTCAGAAATTAAAACTGTCTGTTATAAAGATTATTGTTCATCACATATCAATAGTTGTAAATATTTCCAAGGAAGTGTCGATAAAAGAGTTTAAAAATGTTCCTACTTTTATTAAGTGCAAAAAAAATCTAAAATTGTGATTTGAATTTGTTATCTTGATAAATGAAAATTTTTCGAATTTCGAACAATAGAAAGCTGACCAGTCACCGCCCCCACAGATTTTTTTTTTGTAATGTAATGGAAAATTTCAAGACGAATTTCATAATCGATTTTTTTAAGATTATTTGATTTTTCAAAATATAGAGGTTTAATCAGTAAAAATCCATGTTATACAATTGAAAATTTCAAAACCGTCAAGTGGAAATAGACAGAATCTTAACAATTGCTCGAAAAATGAAGAAAATTTGTTTTTTCTAATTTAATAACGAATATGACTTTTGGCCATCTTAGTTACTTTTGAACACCACAAACGACTTATCTACACCATTTTGCATATTAGCTTTAAAAATGATGTACTTTCTAAAATGTTTAAAAATTTCTGTCATTATTTCTTTAATTTTTTCCTATTTAATAAGTATTCTTGTTATTATTATTACTTTCGGTTCTGATTTTCTTGTATTTATGCATGCCATTTCGCCTTATCCATTTTTTTAAGCCATTATATCTGCATCTTGAAATTTTCTTATTGTTTTATTTATAAAATTCGAACAAAATATTTGAATTATTATAATATATCTGAAATTACAATCTACATCATGTTTTGTTTGTTTATTATATCTATATTCTACAATCTGTCTTATAACATTTAGTAGACGGTTAGGTAGGTGTGTAGCAAAATCAAATATAATGTCGAAAATATCTTAAATTGATAAAGAATTCAGCTGTTTCAGGTCATGTGATTAAAAAATTTTATTATATTTTCATACGTTGTAATTCTAATGAGTAATAAAACCATTTTATAAAGAAAATTTCAAAACCGGCAAGGCGAAATTGGTTGAGATATTTGACAGTCACTAAAATTTCTTAAATATAAAGTTTTTTATATGATTTGATTGGAAAATTTTGAAATTATATAGGTCTAATTGGTGATTATCAATTTTATATAGAATATTTTGAAACTGGCAAATCAAAAATGGCCCAGAATCTTAACAGTTACAGAAAATTGTCTTTTTCTTTATTTGATGAGAAATATTTCGTGGGTTTTTATGTTCTGTGCTTTCTTAAATGTATTTTTCTGTCATTATTTCTTAATATTTTTGCAATTTTCGGTTTTGATTCTCTTGTATTTTTACCTGTCATTTCTACATATCCATTTCTTGAGCAATTATATCTGCATCTTGAAATTGTCTTATATTTTTCTCTTCTGGAATTTTCATATCATTTTATTTATTAAATTCAAACAAAATATTTGAATTATAATCTAATTCGAATCTAATGTCGAAAATATCTTAAATTGATCAAAATTTCAACTGTTTTCGGATAACTTGATTGGAAAATTTTCAGAAGTTGTAATTCTAATCAATAATAATTCTATTTTATATAGAAAATTTCAAAAAAATTCCGGCAAGGCGGAATTAGCAGCTGAGGATCACTAATATGTCGTAAAAAATATTTTATGTTTTTTTTAGATGATTTAATTTAAATTGTTTTAAATTGTATAGTCTTATTAGTGATTCCATTCCATTCCAATCCATTTTATATAGAATGTGACAAGGCAAAACTGACAAGGCAAAAATGGCCCAGAATCTTACACTTACTCGAAAAGTCTAGAAGATTGTTTCATTTTAATTTTCCTACTCCCACATTAATAAGTTGTCAACTACACACGGACTTCGTGACTAGTACTTTTTCTAACCTAACTTTAACTGAGAAATTAAAGGGTAGAGGTAAAAAAATTACCTACAATACATTTTTTTTCATTTTGTACCTATGCATAGTATTACTCTCCGAAAAATGCATTTAAATTGAAGGAACAACACATTCATCAAAATTTGTCTACCGGTGTTTTTTTTACGTGTTTTGTAGTCGCGCGCATTGAATTTTATTACGTAGCGTTATCGCATAATTCTGGATAACAAAACTGAAACGACTGGAATGCACAACATCGAAATTGTAATACTAATTGTAATTAGTAAGTTCAATAACAACATTAGGGCGGCCAAACAGTGATATCGCTGCAGCGCAAATAACGGCCCTAATGAATGAATATGTATTAATTAATGCAGCATTAGATTATGGTCCTGGTTAATCTGTCATATTTAATTTAGTTACACGCGGCCTCGGTAATCGTCATCAGTGAACCGGCGAAATGGTGGAAACACTCTCGGCAACGTTAATTGCTCCAATTAGCGGCAAACTGCGGCGTTTTATTAATAACAACAATGTAACTCACGGTATTGATTACCACGTTAATTTTGTAGCGCAGCGCGGAATTTACGAGAGTTAATTACTCCGTTAACCGGCAGACGTTTTACGTTTTTTTTTTTGCTGTAGGTAATTGTTTGTATGCGTTGATTGCTGTGTACATAGCAAATTTTGCACGATTGCGCTGTGCTGGATGTAGGGCAATTATATCATTTTTATGTTGCACTCGACAAGAATCGAACCCAAGACTATTGAGGCGACGTTTTTGGTGAAACAATTAGCTTAGCTTTTTGAGGATAAGGTTTGACTGTTATTTTACTGCTATTGTCAACTCTTTAGACTTATCTTTTGGCATACTCTATACAGATCTGGCAAAAAAAATCAAAATTTCCTACAGATAAATTTTCAGAAATTTCAGTGTCTGATAACTGGTCAACTCGAAAAGTTGGACTTTCATAGAACATTTAAAAATATCCGAAAAAGTGTGCATCAAATTGTCGCTCAATAAAACTTATGTATGTAAGAGCTAAAGGGTCTGTGAATGTACCCTGTAAGTGACCCTTACCAATTTGCCGTTGGAGGGTAGTAAATCAACCCTGAATAATTATAATATTCCTATCAACTTGGTTAAGTTAAGATCTCGATTTCCTCACTTATTTGAGATATACTTGTGGTCAATTTTTCAAAGGATTTGTCTTTAGGTATGCTGGATACAGATCTGGCAAAAAAAACAAAATTTCCGACTCACAAATTTTATAAATCTGATGTGACATGTGAAAATATCGATTATATTTGTCGAAATTTCAATGGTTTCTGCCAAAATTTCAATTTTTTACCAATATTTAAATTATTTCTGTCAGAATTATAATTATTGTGTCAACGTGTTTAGGAATACTCTTGAATATTAAGTGATTACTGTCAAGTTCTATCAAAATGCCAATTATTTCTGCCAACATTTGAATTATTCTGTCAAAATTTTAATGATTGCTGCCAGAAACTATAGTTTCATTTGTTAATTTAAATATGTACTCAATACATAAATTATTCCTGTAAAAATGTCAATAATTAAGTCTATGTATATCAATAATTGAATAATATCTGTTATAATTTAAATTATACCTATCAACATTTTAATGATTTTAACCAAAATTTAAATTATGCGAATTTGATAAGCATTTAATCAATTGATTTTTAGTTACAATACTGATACTCAATACATGTGCAATTTTCAATTTTCTTTGTCGAAATTTCAATGATTTCTGTTAAAATTTAGATTATTTTTACCAATATTTAAATTATTTCTGCCAGAATTACAATTCATTATGTTTACACAACGTTATATTACATTATGTCAAAGTTTTCAGGAATACTCTTAAGTATTAAGTGATACACTCAAATTTTCAATTTTTCTATCAAAATTTCAATTATTTCTACCAACATTTGAATTATTCTGTCAATATTTCAATGATTGCTGTTAAAAACTATTGTTTCTTTTTTTAATTTGTATATTTATACTCAATACATAAATTGTCCTGTAATTTCAATGATTAAGTCTGTGTATGTAAAAAAATCAATAATTTCTGTCATACTTTCAATTATACCTATCACCTATTTTAACCTATTTTAATAATTTTAACCAAAATTTGGATCTGACATGCGTTTAATCAATTGAACTTAAATTTCAGTACCGATACTCATTGGATGTAAACATTCAATTACCTTTTCTGAAAATTTCAATGATTTTTGTCAAAATTTCAATAAGTTTTACCAATATTTAAATTATTCCTGTCAGAATTATAATTATTGTATCAAATTTTTCGGGAATACCTTAAATATTCAGTTATTACTGTCAAATTGTCCATAATTGTTCTGTAAATACTGCAATCCATTTCTAATATTCTGCCAAATTTCAATGATTACCCATTGAACATAAACTATACAAGGTGTTCTAAATAGAGTAGGATTGCATGGGTATCTTTCTTATTTTGAAAGCTAGAGATCTGGTTAAATGGGCAATATTATACAGTTTTGTATTCTGGTTCAGATTACGTTGAAAAATTTTCAAAAGTCCGAGCAGTTTAGAAATTATTGTAAAAAAACTAAAAATCACGTTTATAAATGAGCCGTTCATTTTGAAAGTCCATTTATCTTTAATTTGAAATACTTAAGGTTTTGCGTTTTTTCAAAATTAAAAATATACGTAAGATATATGGTTGACTTGCAATGTTAAATCGCATTTAAGGGATTTAATTTTATACATCCTATTAAAAAGTCGCTATTATTAAGTGTATAATAAGACCTTGCTTACCTTAAAAGGACTTAGGTCACTTTCAAAATAAAAATTTGTTTTGTTACAAAAAGTGAAAGAGCTTAAGTCCGTTACATATAGCTTAAAAAATAGAAAAAAAAACATTTAAATTATATTTTTAGATAATAGAAATAAATTTAGTAACAAGTTATTCGTTAACATTCTCAGTATGCGGGAGTGATTTGAAGTAGTTATGGTGTTCCGCAGGTATATACCGCAATAAGTCCATCATGTGTCGGTATTTTAGTGATGTGATGCTTCTTATACTTTTATATAACGATGGCAATACAATATTCCCAAATTTTTTAGGTCTACCCCGACGTGGCAATAAATCAAGAATTTTAAATTCTGCGTTCTCATCCATGGTTGTTTTTGTATAAAATTTTATATGGTTCATTTCTTAAAAATCGCATCCAGCATATTTGAAGCCAGTTTATTTTTTCTCCGTTGATATTTTTGGATCTTTTGTAAACTGCTTCTTCCAAGAGTCTTGTTGATATAAAATCCTCTTGTTTCATTTCATTTAGTATGAAAGTATTACCTTTTCTACATTTTGTAATTATATTATAATAATCATGTGGCACATACAATAACTGATTTCTTTTTAACGACATTTCTATAACACCAAAATCTCTGTCATTAGGTAAAAATGAATGCCCTGATATTAAAAATTTGTTGTCTATGATCTCCACCATCGATAGAATTTTTAACCACATTAAAGATATTTTGATGTTTCTGTTTTGCCCTCCACACTTTCCATTCATTAACTGCTTTTAAATTATTTTCTTCACAGTGAAGCTCATAAAAATTAAACATTTTTTTATAGTCAGTTCAGGATGAAGATATTTTCTGTCGGGATTATGGTCCCTAGTATAATGGGATTCAAATTTCGGGAAACTGTTAATATGGTTTTGAACAATCATATTTGCTTCATCACATATTTTTCTCGACGATCCAGGCAAACGCCCACGTAATTCGTTGCCAACGTTTTTAGATTTTAATACACTTTTCAATCGTCCTTCGCTTATTTGAAAAGTATCTAAAAAGATTTTTTTATAAACAGCAACTTTGCCTGTTTTAGAATTTAACCAATACGTAAAACTCTCATTTCTACATGAACCTTTTCCGTTTCTCTGACGTCTTCTTTTTATAACACTGCGTCTGGTCGCTTCGTATAGCAATATATTTTGCTTATTAAAGTCTCCTAAGTTCCAAAACATTTCGGAAATACGTTTTCTTTCTGTTTCATTTAAATTTTTGAAGCAGTCTTTTCGGCATTGGCAATCTTCATTTTGAAAAACTTTGGCAGGAATATTTTTTCCCGATTGTGTATCGTATCTTTTCCCTGAATTCCGTTTAATTTTACGAATTTTCTGAATATAAGTACCACTTCTGTGTTCTCTGAATCCTTCTTTGAAGGTGCTGTTTCGTAAATTCTCATTCTCAATTACTTCCTCTTCCTCTATTGAAGAATGAACTTCTAAAATTCTCCTTCTTTTTTTAAATCTGTTGTAGGAGTTTAATTCCTCTTCACTTTCAGAATCAAGAAATCTTGTTATTTTATCCTTTCCCATGGGTTTAATAATTTCTTTAAATTAAATATTATTTTTTAAATTTCAATTTGATATCAAAACGTAATTTAAATTACCTTCATCACTGCTTTCAACATTTAGGGCCGCACTTTTTGACATCGTCAATAAAAAGTGAACTTAGGTCACTTTAAAAATTAGGATTTTCAGTATTTATATTATTTTGAAAATGTACGTGATATAAAATTTTCAAATGTACTGAGTATATTTCAATATCGATTTATTTTTTTGACAGTTCAGCATGAATTATAAATGTCACAAGTGCCAACTTGATAAAAGATGAAAATGGACTTAAGCCACTTTCAAAATAAACGGCTCAAATACTCCGATATATTCATAATTATTAAAGATGTCGATTTCTAAAATGCAAGTGGAAAAAAGTTTAAAATGCAAGTTACCAAAATCGCTCAAACTTGAGAAGTAAGTCAAAACAAAAGTCAAGATCTCGGTTTCCGAGATATTAATAGCAACTTTCATATTTTAAATGGCCGACACATTTTTATACGTCTAAATAGACTTTATTTTCCTCTTTTTAACGATGTATAACAACCTATGTAAAAATTTAAAATATGGGAAAAAATATTTATTCCAATTTTTATTTTTATTTTTTAAATTATGTTTCAAACTAATGTAATAAAATTCAAAAAAACCTAATACCACTAAGTAGCAATATAACAATAAATTTAAAAAAATGCTCAAAATTCTGATAGTTATTGGCCAAAAACAACTGACAGCGTTGAATGTTCGCTAATCCGAACTTTCTTTCAACAAACATTTCGGCAAGTAGAAAATCTCGGTTAAGATAAGATCTCGATTTTCTCACTTATTTGCGATGTATTCGTGGTGAAATTTTTCAGAGGATTTATCTTTAGGCATACTGTATACAGATCTGGCAAAAAAATCAAAATTTCCGACAGATAAATTTTCAGAAATTTCAGTGCCTGATAACTGGTCATCTGGGAAAGTTGAACATGCAGAATATTTAAAAATATCATAAAAAGTGTGCATCAAATTGTCGCTCAATGAAACTTATGTATGTTAGACCTAAAGTGCCTGTGAATGTACCCTATAAGTGTCACTTACCAATATGTCGTTGGAGGGTAGTAAATCAGCCCTGAATAATTATAATATTCCGATTAACTCGGAAAGTTGATTTTAAACATTTCACATTAGTTTGTATTGGTTTCAGAACAATGTAATCAGATAAATCAGATAATTGTATATTGTTTATTGTGTTTGGTAGAAATTTTTTTTAAGGAGTTTTGATATCATAATTGATAATGTTGGGTCCACACAATGCGTTGTTGGTGAAAATTTATCATTACTTCCCCCAGCTGACGGTTGCTCCGGTAATCTTTTCTGCTGCAGGAACCGCCGAACCGTTTCGTAATTGCCATTGTCACATGCGCATCCTAATTAATCCGCTGAGGATGTCCATTTTTGCGCGCCCGATGAGCACGTGCGCACGCGAAAAAGGGCCAATTATGGCGGGGGGCCCGGCGCCTCCGCCTCTGAAGGGTGCGCAGACACGGAGAAGGGATTCCGCCGAAAATTTCCACCTGTCACCTGTGTCCGCCGTCGTTATTTTCTCTCGGATCAGCGGAGACGTAACCAACCGCGCCCCAATTATTCTCCAGTCGGGCATGCCCACCTCGCACTTTAAGCTCCACGGACCTTTTACGTGCCTGCAGGGCGCACCTCCAGCCCCCGGCGCGCCCCCACCCGAAGGGATTCCCCCCATTACCTTCCAGGAACGGCGTTAATTATGATTGCAGTGATCAAGTGCGCTCACCTCTTCGGCTGCAGTTTGCGGGCAATGAAACAGGGATCGTTACCATCGAGGCACCGCATCCCCCAGGAGATTAAAATAATTCAGAAGAAGTTATGCAAATAATGTTATAAACTATCGATCAACATTTTAAACATATTTATAAAATAATGATTGCCCTAAATACGTGACTAAATGCGTTATTCAACGCATAGACAACTATATACGTGGTTTCACATACGTAGGTATTCGAGAGCTTTATTAATTTCTGGCATACGCTTTGAGCGGTGTAGAGGATTTTAATGAGGTCATCGAAAGAGTTAAAAAATATGTATATCTAGGCACCGTTATTAATGAGCAATGGGACCAGACACAGGAAATAAAAAGCAGTATTGAAAACAGCAGAATTACATTCATTAAAATGGCCACAACCTTTAAAAGTCGTGATCTAACTATAGACACCAAAATGAGACTTTTACGCTGCTACATATTCTCTGTGTTATTTTATGGAATGGAAGCTTGGACGCTGACGGTTGCTAACACAAAAAAACTAGAAACATATGAAATGTGGCTCTACAGAAAGATATTAAGGACATCATGGAAAGACGTATTACCAATGCCGAAATACTAAGAAGAATGGACAAAACTACAGAAATCCTGACCACGATTAAAACCTGGAAACTACAATACCTGGGACACATCTTGCGCAACTCTGGTAGATACGGACACCTTCAGTGCATACTACAAGGCAAAGTTGAAGGAAAAAGAAACATTAGGAGAAGAAAAATCTCGTGGCTTAAAAACTTGAGGAGTTGGTTCTCCACGACAACCACAGGCCTCGTCCGGGCAGCTGTGAACAAAGTAAAGATAGCCAATGTGATAGCCAACATCCGGAATGGATAGGCACTTGCAGAAGATGAATCTTTGCTGTTTCATATACGTGGATTTCCAGTTATGAAACCGGAAAGATATGAATTAAAAATATGTGAATACGTGGGTTTTCGAAAGTTTTATTAATTTCTGACATCTGCTTTGAGCGGTGTCATGGATTTTAATGAGGTAATCTTTCCGGTTATGAAACCGGAAAGATATGAATAAAAAATATATGAATACGTGGGTATTCGAAAGCTTTATTAATTTCTGACATCTGCTTTGAGCGGTGTCGTGGATTTTAATGAGGTAATCTTTCCGGTTTCATATAATGTGTCATATATATTTGTAATACATATGTAACTTGTAATTTGTAATTTGTAATGAGCATGTTATCTGTAATGAATTATTTGTAATTTTGTATTTTTATCGATAGCTTTATTAATTTCTGATATCTGCTTTGAGCGGTGTCGTAGATTTTAATGCGGTAATCTTTCCGGTTTCATATATGTTGGTATTCGAAAGCTTTATTAATTTCTGACATCTGCTTTGAGCGGTGTCGTGGATTTTAATGAGGTAATCTTTCCGGTTTCATATAATGTGTCATATATATTTGTAATACATATGTAATTTGTAATTTGTAATGAGCATGTTATCTGTAATGAATTATTTGTAATTTTGTATTTTTATCGAATGCTTTATTAATTTCTGACATCTGCTTTGAGCGGTGTCGTAGATTTTAATGAGGTAATCTTTCCGGTTATGAAACCGGAAAGATATGAATAAAAAATATATGAATACGTGGGTATTCGAAAGCTTTATTAATTTCTGACATCTGCTTTGAGCGGTGTCGTGGATTTTAATGAGGTAATCTTTCCGGTTTCATATATGTTGGTATTCGAAAGCTTTATTAATTTCTGGCATCTGCTTTGAGCGGTGTCGTGGATTTTAATGAGGTAATCTTTCCGGTTTCATATACGTGGGTATTCGAGAGCTTTATTAATTTCTGAGATCTGCTTTGAGCGGTGTTATGGATTTTAATGAGGTAATCTTCCCGGTTATGAAACCTGAAAGATATGAATAAAAAGTATATGAATACGTGGGTATTTGAAAGCTTTATTAATTTCTGACATCTGCTTTGAGCGGTGTCGTGGATTTTAATGAGGTAATCTTTCGGGTTATGAAACCGGAAAGATATTAATAAAAAAATTATGGATACGTGGGTATTCGAAAACTTTATTAATTTCTGACATCTGCTTTGAGCGGTGTCGTGGATTTTAATGAGGTAATCTTTCCGGTTTCATATACGTGGGTATTCGAGAGCTTTATTCATTTCTGGCATCTGCTTTGAGCGGTGTCGTGGATTTTAATGAGGTAATCTTTCCGGTTATGATACCGGAAAGATGAATAAAAAATATATGAATACGTGGGTATTCGAAACCTTTATTAATTTCTGACATCTGCTTTGAGCGGTGTCGTGGATTTTAATGAGGTAATCTTTCCGGTTTCATATAATGTGTCATATATATTTGTAATACATATGTAATTTGTAATTTATAATTTGTAATTTGTAATTTGTAATGAGCATGTTATCTGTTATGATTTGTTATTTTGTATTTTTATTTGTAATTGTTGACGCTGTCAACAATCTCTTTCTGTGCAAGCAATAATTGAGTTTTGAATAAAGAATACTATTATTATTATTATTATTATTAATATTATTATTATACGTGGGCATACGTGGGTATAACCTACACAAACAGACACCATTGTCCCAGCAAACTCTTTTCACCACAATACACACATATACGCTGCCATAGACACATACACAGAATGTTAACAACACCTCTTAATAAACATGATAAATTAAATGAAATAAATTTAATAAAACAGATCGCCTTAAATAATGGTTTCAATATAATAGTTATTTATGTTACAAGTACGCTAAATAGGTGTTTATGGACGCGGCCGGAAGATTAAATGGCGAGGCGTTAGCCGAGCCATTTAACCGGCCAAGTCCATAAAGACCATTTAGCGTACGTGTAACATACAACTTTTTTTTTAATTTGTACACATATTGATTTGAAAATAATATTGAAATATGTTATTTCCAACCATAACAACAGTGTTGTTGTTGACAAATTAAATTTGACAAAATGTCAGATATCGAAGATAATATCGAAGAAGATTATGATTTGCCACCAGAAGTTATCGAGCAAGCTGCACAAGCACAAAGTCGATTGATGCCCGTGAAGTCGGCTGCCATTTACGAAAAAACGTATAAGTTGTTTTGCGATTGGCGCAACAAAATGTCTGTTCGAAAAACTTCGGAACAAGTCCTTATGGCTTACTTAAATGAGAAATCGAAACAAGTCAAACCATCTAGTCTTTGGTCATATTTTTCAATGTTGAAGAAAGTGCTAAAAGTAAAGGAAAAAGTGGATATTAGTAAGTAAGTTCTAATATTGCTATGTATAAATTCAATACTAGATTTGTATAAATTGTTAGATATGCTAGTGCTCAAGAATTTTTGAAAAATATTTCCCGAGGTTACCGACCTAAAAAGTCAAAGGTATTATCTAAAGAAAATGTCATGGCATTTATGAAAGAGGCTGATGATTTCCATTTTTTATTTGCAAAGGTAGGTAAACTGTATTTCTGCTAGACAAACTGATGTACCTATATCAAATCTTCTCAGCTTGTGGTTCTTTTTGGAGTTTTTGGTGCTTGTCGTCGCCAAGAACTTGTCAATTTGACGGTAAACGATGTGAAAGAGAATGGCTCATTTTTACGGGTGTTTCTTGGAGCGACAAAAACCGACAAAACAAGATCTTTCGTAATTACGAATGATGCTGATGGATTCAACGGTTATATGCTTTACAAAAAGTATTTGTCATTGCGGCCAGGTCATGTTAAAACTACAAGGTTATTTTTAACTTATCGCGGAGGAAAATGTACTGTACAGCCAGCTGGAATACACACAATAGCAAATATTCCCCAAAAAGTTGCCGAATATTTAAAACTTCCGGATTTTAAATTATACACCGGACACTGTTTTCGGAGAACATCGGCCACTTTGTTGGTAGAAGGTGGAGGTGATGTATTTGCGTTAAAAAGTCTTGGTGGATGGCGCTCAACGAGTGTAGCGGAAGGATATATTGAGGAATCGGAGTACCAGAAAATGGAAATTGCAAAGAAAATTACAAATTCGGCGAATAAAACTGCTGATGACATTCCATCTACATCATCTGGAATCGTCTCTAATAGCAATGAACAAACGATTATGAATGATATATGTGACGACGGAAGAATTACGCTTAGTGGACACTTTAATAAATGTACGTTTAATTTCAGTATTGTAAAGAAAGATAAATAATTTGTATGTGTTTAGATTATTATTATTAACTAAATAATAATTAATTCGCAATCTCGTTCTTCTAGTTATATCGTCCTCTCGTATCTCATTCTCTCTATCTCGTTAAACAGAAAAGTCCGCTGTGGCGGTTTTTAACGTCCGTTGCTATAAAACAAAAAATTTAACGTCCGTTGCTATAAAATATTGTAGCATTGCACATAAACGGTTGTTTAGATTGTTTGTTATAACGACGTTAATGACGTCTTTATGAATACAAATTAAAAAAACACAATAAACAATATAATTAAAAAATCAACATAATTTAAATAATAATAGTGTAAGGGATCGGAATATCTATATATATATTCTATATATTTCTATAATAAAAATATATTTCTAGTAAATTCTATGAATTTACTTCATTTCTATAAAAATATAATTTAATTAATTAATTAATTTTTAATAATTAATAGTTTTGTTAGTTGATATCAAAATTGGCATTGATTAATGAGAGATTTGAGTTATGTACATCGAAAGGTTTTAATGAAATTGTAATTGAAACTTACAAATTTCATTGGAAACTGCCAAATTCAAACTGTAAATTAAAAAACTCAATGAAAGTTATAATATTTTTGTATTAAATTTAATTGTCTACTTGAAATTTTACAAATCTTTGCAGCTATGGTAAAAGTTTAATTGACACTTATTAAATTTTCATTGAAATTAATGAAATTGTAATTGAGAATTACCTATTATGACTGAAAATTACAAAATTATGAGTGCAACTTGAATTTTGCAGTGAGAATTATAAAATTCTCAGCACGAATTTACAATAAATTTGGATGGTACATAATTGTAATATAACATTGAAAATGATGAAATATTTACTAAAACTTATAAAGTAGGTATTAGATTAAAATTATAAAAATTCAAAAATTATAACATGTATTTGAAAATTGATTTTTTTTTCTCGGAGAGTGTGAAATTTTAATTATAAATTAAATGAAAATTAATCAATTGTATTTTTCTTTGGAAATTGGGATATTTCCATTCATTCCATTCGAATGTTATCAACAACCAAAAATACAAACTATCATTAGAAACATATGATACTTAAAACTTAGAGTTTATATTCATCGAATATTTGCAATGAAATTGTAATCGAAAATTATAAATTTCATTGAAAACTGCAAATTTATAATTATAATTTAAACAACGCACTTATAAAATATTCATCGAAATCAATGAAATTGTAATTGAGAATTACAAATTTTCACTGGAAATTGCTATATTATGAAGGAAACTTGCACTTTGCAGTGAAAATTATAAAATTTTGCTGGTAATTTATAATTATTAAAGCATTGATTGTTAAATTTATATTGAAAATGATGAAATTTTCATTGGTACTTATAAAGTATTCATTGAAAATTATAAAATGTATTTGAAAATTGCCAATTTTTCTCGGATTTTTTCCGAAATTTGGATTCTAAATTAAATGTAAATTAAACAATTATATATTTTCTTTGGAAATTACGAAATTTCCATCAATTCCATTCCAATTTTATCAGTAATCAAAAATAAGAACTACCATTAGAAACAAATGATACCTGAAACTTTTCTATTCAGTTTCTGTGGAGAAAATGGAGTTTCTATTCATCGAAAGTTTTCAATGAAATTGTAATTGACAATATCAATTTTCATTGGAATCTGCATTGCAAAATTAATATTGAAAATTATTATGAAATTTTCATTGAAACTGTAAAGCAGGTATTAGATTAAAATTACATATTTACTAGCAATTGCAAAATTTTTACTAGAAATGATTAAAATTTCATTAAAACTTATAAAGTATTCTTCAAAAATTGTGAAATGTATCTGAAATTTTCTTCTAGGAAAATGCGAAATTTTGATATCAAATTAAACAATTATATATTTTCTTTGGAAATTGCGAAATTTCCATCCAGATTCAAATTTTATCAGCAAGCTGATATAAGAACTACCATTAGTAACCAATGATACTTAAAACTTTGAGTTAATATTCGTCGAAAACTTTCAATGAAATTGTAATTGAAATCTATAATGTTCATTGGAAACTGGAAAAATTATAATTGTAAATTAAATAACGCACCGAAAATTATAAAAAAATATGAATATATTTCATATTCTACAGGAAATTATACAAATCTTAGTAGCTATGGTAAAAGTTTCATTGACACTTATAAGATATTCATCGAAATCAATGAAATTGTAATTGAGAAATACAAATTTTCACTGGAAATTGTGAAATTATGAAGGCAACTTGAACTTAGCAAGTAAAAATTATAAAATTCTTAGCACGAATTTAAAATTTCGTTGCTAATTTATATTGATTTAAGCATTGATTGCAAATTGCTATTGAAATTGATGAAATTTTCATTGAAACTTATAAAGTATCCTTCAAAAATTATTATATGTATTTGAAAATTGTAAATTAATTTCAAAATTAATACTGAAAGTTAAGAATTTTCCATTGAAACTTAAAAAATACCCCTCGAAAATTATAAAATGAACTTGAAAATTGCAATTTTTTCTCGGAAAGTCGGAAATTTTGATTGTAAATTAAATGTAAATTAAACAATTATATATTCTTTTGGGAAATTTCGAAATCAATTCAATCAATTGCCATTTTATCAGCAACCAATAATAATAACTATCATTAGAAACAAATGATACACAAAACATTAAGTTTCTCGAGATAAACCAGAACAATAATGCAATATTTGACGTACTCTGAAAATAAAAATTGAAAATTTCAGCTAAGATCCAGGAAACTGAAATAAATATTTCACGTAACAGGAAAATGAGCATAGAGCATTTGTTTTTTTTTTTTGTAAATTACATTAAATGTGCGGTTTTTTAATTCAAATTTTATTTAATTAGCACCCTAGAAGAAAAATATGCCTAAATTATAATATTTCATTACGAGTCTGGAAATAAGGGTTTTTCCGTGTGCGTATAACCGTGTGAGGCATATCCGAATACGGGAAGTCATGCAGCACGGAAAAAACATTTCTGGACATGTAATGAACGATACTTTTTATTGTACTTATTATTTTATTATATTTATTTGAAATAACCTGATAGTTTTGACAATGACGGAATGGACATATGGACAATAAAGCACAGGATAATGAAGGACATATTCTGAACAGCGCAGGGAAATCTGTTCCGTACGTTAAATGACGTCATTTAACGGAAAACTTTTTCGTGCACTGTTCAAAAATTATCACCTTTCTGTCATTGTCAAAACGTGTGGAAACATAGTTATTTTAGATAAGTATAATAAAAAATATATTGTTCGAAATATATATAATTAAAACAATAAAAAAAATTCAAGAATAATATAAGAAAGTTTCAAGATGCAGATCTAATTGCTTAAAAATATGGATAAACATAAAGGACACGATAAAATCAGAACCGCAAATGAAAAAAATAATAAGCAATAATGACAGAAATTTTCAAACTTAAAAACAATTTTAACACAATTTAGAGAATATGAACATTAAAAGCCACGAAGTCTTTCTCATCAAATAAAGAAAACACAATTTTCTAGCTTTAGACAAAAAAAAAATTAGCGATAACAAAATTGGCATTGATTAGTGAAAGATAACTATCTTTATTAAGCTATTGACCCTGGGCTTTTCTGCCTTATTATTTTTCCAATTATTTTCCCAAATTATTTTCTCAAATTGAACCATTTAATAATGGAGGGAGATGCTATAAGAAAATAAAGTACTGGGTGTTTGAGTATCACAGAGTGAATATAGGTACCTACAAGTATGATCTAATTTCAAGTTGGAAAATTGCAATTATATAATTCCCAACGCCTCAATGTTTTGTAGCGGTTTAATGAATTGCGTATAAATCCGCGGTTAATAACTTTGGCAATAAAGCGGTAAGGAGTGAAGAACTTGCGGGATTTATGGGGGACAGTTGCTGAAAACTCATCGCGTCTCATAAATACGTGGTTTAAAAACGTAATGGCGGCCGCCGTAAAAGTTTCGAGATTCGGAGGACGCGCGAAGACAAACAACAATAAAATCCGGAGCTCCTGAAATTTGCCCTTATTAAGAGAATAAAGGCATAATGAAGTGCCACGGAGGTAATATAAACTTTTCTTATTTCAGGTCGGCTGGAAATATAAAATTTTAACACCTAATTCGGAGACGCAATTTGTACAAAGTGTAAAACAACCGCCGGGATCATAATTAGTTTCGCAAGACTGTGGGCTGAGGTGTTTCTGTTTTCTCGGCCCGCGTTTTTTTTGTGTTTCTTCTCACCCTCGTGGGGTTTTTTCCACCCCCGCATAAAGATAACTTTTACGACAGTTTCATTGGGACGCCCCAGCGCGGTCTTGAAATATCTACTCGCTCCATTGCGTCACGATTATAAATTATTTTTCGCGCAACTTTCGCAGCGCTGGGCGAGACAAAACAGCCCCAATTAATATTAATTGCCGCCAGCCGCCATCCCTGCAAATTAAAATAATGCATGCACTGTTTAATGATTTAGGTTGCAGTTAGCCGAATGACATGAAAAAACGCGGTAACATCGCGTATGGGCGAAATTGGAAAAAAAAACACAACGGCACAGCGCAAATACACTCTACAGATAATAAATAGATAAACATCAAAAAAAGTAAACATAATATACATGCCCGAAATTTATAATTAAATAATTAACGGACTCGTTAAAATGTGCCATTGATACCGCGCCGAACAATGGCGAAAAAAACTGCAAACTGACGCAATTACAATCAGCGCTGATCAATATATAAAAAAGCGCCCCGATTCGATGAATAATATATAAACCAATCGTCTATTCAGGCCCGGCCAATTCAGTTTTATTAATCTCGATAATATGGATTGAATCAATTGCATACAAAATTGCAACCCGGCCGGCTTACATCAATAAAAAATGAAGTGATTTGTTCCTCCGACAAACAATGCAATCAAATCACGTCAATAATATAAAATAATTTTCCTAATGTTGGACACCTCAGTTGTCGTAATTATACATATTACTACCTAACCTAACCTAACCTAACCTAAACATAATTTGAATTTTGTATGTATTGTGAAGTTGACTTAAAAATCTTTAAAAAAATATTTCTCTATTAAATCATGACAGTAACCAATTATAATGTTTTCTTTACAAATAGATATATCTATGTATGTATCTTTATTTAACATTTGATAGTTTATTTAACATTTGATCATTTACATGACATTTGTTTTGTCAGTATCTATTGGGGGACGAGTAGTAGGAATTATTATTATTACTCAATAACGTATGAGAAATGCTGTCTGAAATACTAATTAGATTCTTAGATATTGTTGGAAGGTTTGAGAAGTTTGGCAGAGTTACCTTACTTATTATGAATTTTATGAAATGTTCATGTAATTTATGAATTACTAATTTATCCTTTGATTTTTCTTGATAACCAAATACAATCCACAAGTAATTCAAAAGAAAAGTTAAAACTTCTCATTTTAACTTTAATAATTTAATTTTAGATGTGAATAGTTAATTCCTAGATAATTTTACAGGTTTTTTGTTTTCTGCTTAAAATATGTTCAGTTATTTTGTCCACAATTTCTTGCAAATGATCAAGAATTAAGTATCAACAATTATTAATAATCTCTGTTACTTGTGTTATTAAGGGTTTTTATTATGATATGGGAAAAGATTGTTCTGTTGTACTTTCTTAATGTTTTATTAATTTATATTATATAACTATGTATATATACACTGTTATATTATATACTATCTTCAGGCAAAATTGTCGAGACACTATATTGAACTAATCAAGAAGTATTTTGCTTCACTGTGATTTTTTTCATACCAACCTCGAAATTTTAAATTTTGATCAATTTATCCTTCGATTGTTCTTAATGATTACAAAAAAAATCACATTTAAAATGTTCAAATCAATCATTTTCAAAGGGACAAATTTTTCAAAATTATGAATTCACATGTAGGTACTTAGATGTGAATTAAAATCAGCAACGAAAAACAAGAACTATCAGAAGTCTGTTGTGAAGCTCAAAAGTTTCTAGGCGAAATTAGACGAGGAAATGCCAAAAATTTAAACGAGAAACATTTTGCTTCTGTGAATTTTTTCGTACAAACTTTGAAATTTCAACTTTTTGGCCAATTTATCCTTTGGTTACAAAAAAAAAAACATTTAAAATATTCAAATCAATCATTTTCAAAGAGATATCTTTTTCAAAATTGTGAATTTACATGTAGGTACTTAGATTTTTATTTAAAGTCGGCAACGAAACACAAGAACTATCATGAGAAACAAACAATACTCAAAAGTGTTGAAACTCAAAAGTTTCTAGGCGACATTAGACGAGGAAATACCAAATATTTTAATGAGAAACATTTTGCTACTCTGTAAATTTTTTCGTACAAACTTCTAAATTTCAAGTTTAGGCCGATTTGTACTTCTTTTTTTCTTAATGAGTACAAAAAAAAATTGCATTTAAGATCTTCAAATCAATCATTTTCAAAGAGATATCTTTTTCAAAATTATAAATTCACATATAGGTACTTAGATGGCCATTTAAATCAGTAATGAAACACAAGAACTATCATTAGAAACAAACGATACTCAAAACTGTTGAAGCTCAAAGGTTTCTAGGCGAAATTAGATGAGGAAATACCAAAAATTTCAACGAGAGACATTTTGCTTCTCTGTGATTTTTTTCGTACAAACTTTGAAATTTTAAGTTTTGGCCGATTTATCCTTCGATTTTTGTTAATGATTACAAAACAAAATCACATTTAAAATGTTCAAATCAATCATTTTCATTAAAATCAGCATCGAAACACAAGAACTATCATTAGAAATTAACGATACTCAAAACTTTTGAAACTCAAAAGTTTCTAGGCGAAATGACACGAGGAAATACCAAAAATTTAAACGAGGTACATTTTGCTTATCTGTTAATTTTTTAGTACAAACTTCAAAATTTTAAGTTTTGATCAATTTCTTCGATTTTTCCTAATTATTTATTACAAAAGAAATCACATTTAAATGGTTGAAATCAATCATTTTTAAAGGTATATCTTTTTCAAAATTATGAATTCACAAATTATGAATTCACATATGAATTCACAAGATGTGAAAAACAAACGATACTCAAATATTTTGAAGCTCAAAAGTTTCTAGGCGAAATTAGACGAGGAACCACCAAAACTATTAACTTTTTCTCGTAATATTTCGTGTAGGCGGAAAACAAAAATTGAAAATTTCAACCAACATCCAAAATATTCAAAAAAACATTTCACGTAGCAGGAATATGAGCACTGAAAATAGCCAATAGCCAATAGGTCAATAGCATTTGAAATTTTAATTTAAAAAAAAAGTAATTGCCAAAATTAGAAAATTCTCAGTCACCTACAAAGTTATTACTATACTAAACATATTCAAGTTAATTATATGTGTTTGAAATTTGAAAGAATTGAATTGATAAAATCCATTTGGTAATAACGAATAATTCCACTTGGTAATAATTAAATCTAATCAAATTATAAATTCATCATTTTAAACCTGATCACCTGATTTTTTATTTTGTAGTAGGTTGATGTGATTTAAATCAATTGATTCAAAATTCATACATTCAAATGATTTTAATCAACTGTTTTTTTTTAATAAATCATTGATTTAAATCAAAATTGAGTGTTTTAATTAATTATTGTTATTGCTGTGTTTATGCATTCTATTAGGAGAACAATGAACAATTTAATATAACTATAGAGTTGATAATTGTAAATAACTAAACTATTTTTCTTTTCTTCCATTCTTTCGTCCATTACTTAGTACAGATACACCGATTTTTTTTAATCATCAATTACTGTTCACATTTAAGAATTCATTAAAAAAAATCATTTGATTTAAATCATGATTAAAATCAATTGATATAAATCACATCAAAACTGGCAAAAACTGAATCCAACACTGAATCACTGAAAAAATCAAATAATTCAAGTAAATCATGATTTATTTTTTAAATCATTGATTTTTGTTTTTTTTAAATCGTGATAATCGTATTTTTGCACTGTTTGTGCATTCCAATCGGAGAACAATGAAAAATTTAATGTAACTATAGAGTTGATAATTGTAAATAACTAAAATATTTTTCTTTTCTTCCATTTTTTCGTCCTTTACATAGTACAGATACACCGTTTTTTTTAATCATCAATTCCTGTTCACATTTAAGAATTCATTAAATGTGAACAGTTAAATTGTTAAATCAATGAAATGATTTAACATTTCATTTAAATCATGATGTAAATCAATTGATATAAATCGCACCAAAACTGGCAAAAACTAAATCCAATACTGAATCACTGAAAAAATCAAATAAATCATGATTTATTTTTTAAATCATTGATTTGTTTTTTTTATCGTGATTTATTCCAACCCTGTAGTTCTACCCTTTGTAGTTTATTTTTAACAATAAATCGCAAAATATTTAGATTAGTCAGATATGTCAATTAACTGTATCAATGTTTTTAAAAAACTTTAGAAAACTTAATAAAAGTTATGTTTTCAAACTGAAATCCGAACAGTTTAATATTTAACAATATTAAATGAAAATTTTTTAATTCAATATTAATTTTCTGCGAATTTCAGGGATATTTCAAAATGTTCATCAAATTCTTAGAAAATTCTACAAAAGTTTATAAAATCAGTCAAACTTAAACACGACAACTGCAAAAATAAACATGATAATTTTCAGTTTTACACGATTATTAAGCAGACTTAGAATTACTTTAAAATGCAACAATCAGGGGATTCCCGATTTTCTGGAAATTTAAGCTGAAGTCAGAACAGTAGATAATATGTGGACGGCGAATTTCGAACATTTTCGTTTTTTTTAATTAGTGGCATATGAAATAATTTCTTTCGTAAAGCCATTAGGTACATGTAATAGATAGACAGATATATTTCGTTTGCACAGTCATAAGTTTATGTGTGTACAGCATTGTACAATTACAGTTAAGTTACAAATACAAACTTATGTACTATTAAGTTAAGTTAATTCAATACCAAGTACTAGAAAACGCAGAAATCAGGGTATCTCTGTTTTTTTCAGAATTTTAATCTGAAGTTATAGCAGTGCTTTTGTACTATGTCACAACTTTTGAAATTGATTTATTAATAAAAAAATTTAAAAAAAAGAAGTCAATTAGCAAAATTTAATATTTCTCAGCTGTAGATCCAAAGTTATTACTATATACATTAAACATTTTCAAGTATTTTCAGATATAATTGAAATTTGAGAGAATTGAATACTCAAAAAATATAAAACTATTAAAATAAATCAAAATCGATAAATATTTCCTAAAGGCGCGTTCTCACGAATCAAGTTTAATTAATCAATTGCAGTTTATCAACAAAAGTTGAATGAAAACTATAGGTTAAAGTTGATCAACTCTAGTGATACAAAGGTTCTCACTATAGTTTTTATTCAACGTTTGATCAATTGCACTGGATCAAATAAACTTGATTCGTGATAACGCGCCTTAAAGAGAAAAGAAAGAATGAAAGAAAAATCATCAAATATTGAAAAGAATTGTCTTCAGGTATAAGTGCAGTATATAAATCAGGCGTCAAATTTGCAAAATACACATTCAAATATACAAATACATTTTGAGAAATTTTAATATTTATAATTTTGAGATTAATAAACCATACTTGTCAATCCATGCACCAACCTAACCTAACATAACAATAATGAATCAAGTTTAATTAATCAATTGCAGTTTATCAACAAAAGTTGAATGAAAACTAAAGTTTAAAGTTGATCAACTCTGTTGAAACAAAGGTTCTCACTATAGTTTTTATTCAACGTTTGATCAACTGCAATGGATCAAATAAACTTGATTCGTGAGAACGCGCCTTAAAGAGAAAAGAAAGAAAGAAAGAAAAATAATGAAATATTGAAAAGAATTGTCTTCAGGTAAAATTGCAGTATATAAATCAGGCGTTAAATTTGCAAAATACACAGCCAAATATACAAATACATTTTGAGAAATTTTAATATTTATAATTTTGAGATTAATAAACCATACTTGTCAATCAATGTATTAGCCCAACCTAACCTAACCTAACCTATGAAATGAAATATTCTATTTTTGTATGGGACCTTAGAAGTTCTACCACGTGGAAATTTTGTTTAAAGATTTTTTTAAATTTCGAAATAAGTATGACGAATTATCAAAAATTATTATAAATAAATTATTAAGTTAAATTATTAATTGTATCACTGATTTGAGAAACACCATAAGTCCACTTTTGGTTATATTTGAGTTACATATGGGATGGCGCTTAAAAGATGCATCTTTTTCGATTTAGCTTAGAGTCAACGTTATTCTAAGTGTTATTCACAAAAATGTAAGCTGCGGTTTACCGGTGGTTTAACCTTTGTAACCTTGGCAACCATTTGTAAAACACCTCTAAACCATCGCAAAACCATGGTTTAAGTTTTTATGAACAATGTTGTAAGATATTAGACGTGAATTAGAGGCTCGGAAAACATCAGTTGATGGCAGAAACAACTTTAGTTCGTGACAAATTATTTTTTTTATTAATATTTTCATTAGTTATGTGACTTCGATTGTTTCTGAAATCAGTGATTCAATTATTAATGGTCGATTTTTTTAATTTTCTAAAAAAATTGCAAATAAGAATTTTTGTTAATTGATAACAAGTAATTAACGTACTTTGGAATTATTCACCTGGTCTACCAAGTTATCAAGTTCTCTCTGATGAATCTAGAATTTCTATAAGAGTATAAAATAATACTTAGGTACATATGGATGGCTTATTTGTAGTAGGACATAACCACACACTGATTCAAACGCTGGTTACGTCCTATTGCAAATAAACCATCGATATGCAGAAACTTTAGTACATTTTACCATTTTTGTGCTGATTCTTTCAAATTCTGCAATAACGAAGACGTGTTAAGTCCCAATTTTTATGATTAATTATACACGGTGTCCCACAACTTCGTGGCATAAACTTAAGAGCATGCTAAGAGAGTCAAAATTAAATAAAAATGTGAATTTTTTTTTTCTAATCGCTTTTGTTTCCAAAATATAGAACTTTGAAGTATTACCTAGCGTATATTCTAGTATTACCTAGCTAATTTGCTCTTATGGCCCATGATAGTAGATCAGAAGATAAATCAAGAATGATGATAAATCATATGTATGCCATTAAGGCAGTGAAATTAACATATCCGACAATTTTGGAATATTTTAAAGAATATCTGATGCAACTATTTTCGCTTTTTTCTAATCGCTTTTGTTTCCAAAATATAGAACTTTGAAGTATTACCTACCAAATCAGTTTTCTTAATAATATTTCTACTTGAGTCGACTTGGAAATCTGTTATTTTGTGACGAGTCACCCACTATCAATACACATATTCACTAAATCATATACCATTTTTCGGTGAATTAGATAAAATTTTATAAAATGGGTATACTTCTTGAATTTCGAAAAAAAGGGGCGTTACTGAGAAAAGTTATCATGGATTTTTTCATGGGCTATGCGCAAAAGCAAAGGAGGCATTTCAATGTATTCGATAACAAAAAGTATGTTGAAATTAATAGCAAAAAAATTTAGTTACGTAATACTAATTTGTTATCTGCATACTGCG
Source organism: Othius punctulatus (assembly GCA_951805005.1). NCBI lineage: Eukaryota > Metazoa > Arthropoda > Insecta > Coleoptera > Staphylinidae > Othius > Othius punctulatus. The sequence continues at coordinate 19,552,610 of OX638141.1, forward strand.
GCAACGCACGTGTATTAATTGTCCAGATTATATCCGAAATAATGCAAATGGCAAAGTGTTAATTTGCAAATGAATCAGAACAATGGGTGTAATGGCCGTAAGGACCGAGTGAGACGGGGCGAGAGAGCTGTCCCGAGCCGCGGAGGGAGAGGTAAGGACGATGGACTTTTGGTCCTGGCTAAAAGCGGACGAACTGTGAGATGCAGGACTCAACTTTAATTGAAAATGACAAATCCCTCTATTGAAATGGTAATCAACTACTAGGAAATCCTATTAGGATAAACTCTGCGCCTGATCGATATGGGCGCCAGTGAGTCGGACGGAGAGGCGGCCATCCGATGGAGCGGGATGGGAGTTAAAGACCGGCGGGGATTCCGATAAATATATACGCCTCTTTTTCCTGCCCGTTTTCAAAAGACCCTATTGTTTCTAATATCGTTTCGTTTAGCGCCGTTTCGGCGGAATTTCATGTTTAAGTGCGCACTTACTGCAAATAATTGCAGCGTTAAGTATTTAAGGTAAAAGGTACGTCCAGATTATTAGAGTTATAATGCAAAACTTATACAATAATACTTCTGCCGCCTAAGGGTATATAAAAAGTTAAAAAGTTATTCATTTAGACATAGAATCAGCAATCCGCAAGACAATTCTTACCAATCTATAAGTTTACTATATCAAGGATAATAAACCTCATCGATCTTCTTGATTAACACTATTGCGAAACATGTGAAATTTGTGTATTTTGTATATTTAAAAAAAGGGAAGTTCCCGTTAAATAAATTATTATTATTATTATTATTATTAAGGACAGCATTATTGACTACATTATAATTGTAGTTTTAATAAAAAAAAGTTCTCAAATAAATTTTAATTGTTCTGATAATAATACAAACTAATGTGAAATGTTTAAACTAACTTCTTTCATGAAGTAGAGATTGACAATTAATCTATAATATCATCAAAGTTTAATCTTTTGGTAAGCTCCGATTCGATGGTCAGAATTGCCACATCCTTCAGGCGTTCTTCGGTCATTGTTGACTAGAGCTTGTATAATTTTTTATTCTTTTCAACACGGAAAACTACCTTTCTGCTGAACAGTTGGACACAGGCACCGTCAAAAAAAGTCTGAATGCGATGTCAACATAACGGTAGTTTGTTATCATGTAGCACTTTGCAAATATTTAAGTACCTATTGTTTTTGGACATGTTTTGTCCCATTCCTTTCAAAAAACCAAAAAAATGTATACACTCCAGGGGCGAAACTAGGCACTTTTAGAGCGCTCCCTCTGAAGGGGGTGCATGAGTCGAGTCGAGTCAGCTTGCGAGTTTTTCTCCTCCGTTTTCTTGGTTTTTTGGCCATCAAACACATATTGGTACTGATAATTGACATTTTTATCATCTTTTTACACTTACGTACATTTTTGTATGTAAGGGGAAACCGCACATTTTTGTATGTAAGGGAAAACCGCGCAGTAGGTACAGTCATGCTCACATAAATCTAGTACAAACAATTTGACATTGCTATATTAAATTGCTGTTGTAACCTAATTCCTTGTACTAGATTTATGTGAGCATAACTGTACATGTAATAATAATTTGTAATTTTGAGATGCTGTACGAATATATTTCCTCAAATTAATTTGGCCTTATTATGCATTAAATATTTCCGTAAGCAGCTAATTATTTATTAACGAATATAATTTGGGGTGCAAGCCTGCTCCCTCCTGCGCGCTCTGAGCGCAGACAATTACACGGAAGCCTCTACAGTGTCGCCTAACCCCAAACTATTTTCACACGGCTAAAACGTTTTAATCACCTAACGACATGGCACACAATCCGGGCGTTAACGTCCTGCGTTTTATAAATTGCGGGCATTGTAAACGCGTTAAAACATATCAGTGCGGTCCGGCGATTCAATGCGCCGTGTTGATCAGGGAATGATAGAGATTGATAGGGGGTGCTTTAAAAAAAGCGCAGGGGCAGAGATGGCGAAATAATTGCCATGCGCATGCACCAGTGTTTGCGCCCTTGCCGAAAATGGATTAATATATTTTTAATGCCGACGTACGGCAAACAGGAAATCACTTGCTGGGCGCATATTTAGATAGCGGGTCGTGTGCCTTGCGTGCTCCCTACGGCCAATTTGCCCCCTGATGAGAGACATTGTTGACACAGTTATGAATTCTTTAAGGACCATTGTAAAGCAAACTTTCAACATACGAAGACGTAATTCGCATTAACTAGGAATTTTAGGCAATTTTAAAGTCATTTAGTGCTAAGGGTAACTTGATGCTTGATACCCCATAGTAGCAACAAATATTATCTTAAAACATATTTTCTAGCCTTTTCGACGCAATATTTGCAATGATCTCATAAAAATCAACATACTTATCTAAATCATTTTGGAAATGCTATTGTGCTTCTTTGCCTTATTTTCAATGAATTTGCTGAACCATCTATCAGCTAAATAAACAGTATATACTGTACAAAACAATTTAAAGCTGAGACAGAGTCTAACAGATATACCTTGAAGTTTTTTGTCGTAAATTGAATTCAGGTTTTTTGTCTTAAATTGCATTCAGAAGTCTAATCGAACTTATTTCAACTGTCTTGTAAATACTTTACAATACTAGGATTTCAACTTGCGATTTATTCTTCAGATGGAACAGATTCACATCTGACATTACCTTCTTCTTCGATTGATTTATGAGCTCGTCAATCCATTTGGCACTTTTTTCTGTTTGGACTTCAATGTTAATTATTAATTAATGATTAATTATTATTAATTATTACCATCACTATCTGCACTGCGATCAGTAGCGGTTATTGTAGTATCTTCATATTTAGATTCGAAAAAAATAATTTTGGATTGATGACCTGGCGATGCTTTCGATTCTTTCTCAGATTTTAGTTTAGTCTTCTGAGAGTTGGACGTTTTAAATTTGAATTGTAAATGGCATTAAAATTATCGTAAAATTTTCATTTAAAACCGTCGAAATCTGTCAAATTATCAATTGCAAATGTCAAAATATGTCAAATTTTTAGCTTCAGCTGTGAAAACCTGTCAACTGTTTAATAGATACTGCCAAAACTTGTCTATTTTTGCTGTCTCAGTGCAAAACTGTAAAAAGCTATCAGATCGCACGTTGAAAACAACAGTGACACTACACAAAAATTAACATTTTTCAGTAGAATTTGTTCTGATTGTTTTATTGTACTTTTACTGATTTTTTTGTCATAAAAAGATTACCATTATTATACTGTTTCTCTTATTTCCAACCGTTGTCTAGTTAGAGAGAATTTTTCAGTAGAATTTGTTTTGAAGTTTTACAAATTTTTTGTTGTCATAAAAAGATTACCATTACTGCCCATAGCAATTCTTGTGCTATTAGTAATATTTTTTTCTGATTGTGTTAATTTATTTGTTAACAATAAGGTTAAAAATAAAATTATTTAAAAAAAACTGTTTTTAAACAATAACTTTTGTATAGCGAAAATTTTGAAAATTGTACTTTGAAAATTGGAGCAAAATGGCTAATTGAACAAATAATAAGAAGAACAGTTAACAATTTTTGAGAACACAAACAGTTTAAAAATAAATAAATGAGTAGGGCTATTTTCAATGAAAGAATCATTAAATGAGCAAGCGGTTTAAAAAATTGAAATTTAAAATATCAGTTTGTTCTTTTGGATTTATACAAAGTGATATGTACTGCGAAGTGATATGACCTGCATAACCGCTTTTACGGATATACAAGGTGATTCAAAAGGTATGGTCCAAACTTAACGGTGTGATCTGGGATGCTATACGAAGCAAAAAATGTTAATAAACCTATGTCTTATTTCCAACCATTATCTAGTTACAGGGGATTTCTTTGTTTTTATTATCAGATTTTTAAGTGCAACAGTTCACATACGCCAAATTTTCAATTAAAACCGTCGAAATCTGTCAATTTTTTTATTGAAACTGTCAAAATATGTCCAATTTTTAGCTTCAGCCGTGAAAACCTATACATTTTTTTAATAGATCCTGCCAAAATTTGTCTATTTTTGATGTCTTAGTGCAAAAATGTAAAAAGCTATCAGATCGCACGTTGAAAACAGCAGGGACACTTCTCAAAAATTAACATTTTTGAGTAGAATTTGTTCTGATTGTTTTATTGAAGTTTTACTGATTTTTTTTGTCATAAAAAGATTACCATTATTATACTGCTTCTCTTATTTCCAACCGTTATCCAGTTAGAGAAATTTCTTGGTTTTCATCATGTTCTATTAAATCAAGTCATAAGTCAAGTCAAACAAGAGCTAATTTGTGATGATTTGGAATTGGCATTTTAATATCACCAATTACTCCTAAATGTTTACACCCCACCTTTTGAATCACCATGAATGTCAAATTTAATTAAAAATTATCGAAATCTGCCAAATTTACAATTATAGCTGTCAAAATCTGTTAAATTTTCAACAACTTTATAAATGGGTTTAATTCCCGACTGAGACATTCAAAATCTACGAAATTCAAAGCTTCTGCTGTGAAAATACGAACCAAATCTGACCAAATTTCACATTAATGATTAAATTTATATCATAAAGAAATAAAATTTTGACGGAATTATTAGAATTCTGGTAACATTAATTTAAATTTTGAAATAAACAATTGAAATATTATGAGAAATATTTGCATATTTGACACAAGTCATTAACATATTGTTAATCTTCGATGTATTTTTTTACAGAAATAACAGAAAATTTCACATTAATGATTAAAGTTTATTTAGATAGAATTAAAATGTTGACAAAAATGTTGGTAAAAATAGTTAAAACTTTTAAATAAATAATTGCGATTGGAATTTATCATTACATTTTTAATAGTAATTGTTGAAATCTTCACATAAATCATGGAAAATATGATAAATATCATTCATAATTTAAGTCTCAGGCAGATGTTTCTGAATATTCTCTAAAGATTTAAGAATCATTAAATTTTTTGCAGATTTTTGAAACATTTTCCTGTTTTATTTCAGAATATTGTGAGTTAGCAATGAAATTTGACTAAATATCACATTAATGAATAAAATTTTATCAGTAATAATTAAAATTTTGCCAGAATAATTAATATGTTGGCAGAATAATTAATATTTTGGTAGAATTCATTGAAATTTTGACATAAACAATTGAAATATTACGAAGAATATTTGCATGTTTGACACAAATCAATAAAATTTTGGAAAATTGTCGATGCAATTTTGACAGAATAATTGGTATTTTGTTAGAAATACAAAGAAAAAAATGTTAATAAGCCTATGTCTTATTTCCAACCGTTATCTGGTTACAGATGATTTCTTTGTTTTCGTCATGTTCTATAAAATAAAGTCATGATAAAAAATAAGTCACACAAAAGCTAATTTGTTATGACGGAATTGGCATTTTTATATCATCAATTACTCCTAAATATTTGGGCCCCACCTGTTGAATTACCCTGTATGTCAAATTTAATTAAAAACTGTCGAAATTTGCCAAATTTACAATTATAGTTGTCAAAACCTGTTAAATTTTTAACAGCTTTCCAAATGAGTATAATTCCCCTCTGAGACATTCAAAATCTATAAAATTCAAAGCTTCTGCTGTGAAAATCCAAGCCAAATCTGACCAAATTTGACATTAATGATTAAATTTATATCAGAAAGAAATAAAATTTTGACGGAATAATTATAATTCTGGTAACATTAATTGAAATTTTGAAATAAACAATTGAAATATTCTCATAAATATTTGCATATTTGACACAAATCATTAACATATTGTTAATCATCGATGTATTTTTTACTGAAATAACTGAAAATTTCACATCAATGAATAACGTTTAATAAGAAATAATTAAAAATTTTACAGAAAATAAAAAATTTGGTAAAAATAGTTGAAACTTTTAAAGAAATAATTGCGATTGGGATTAATCATTACATTTTTTATAGTAATTGTTGAAATCTTCACATAAATCGTGGATAATATGATAAAAATCAATCAAAAAGTCTCAGGAATATGTCTGTGAAGATTCTCTAAAGATTTAAGAATCATTGATTTTTTTGCAGATTTTTGAAACATTGTCCTATTTTATTTCAGAATATTGTGAGTAAGCATTGAAATTTGACTAAATTTACTTTAATGAATAAAATTTTATCAGAAATAATTAATATTTTGCCAGAATAATTAATATTTTGCCAGAATAATTAATATTTTGGTAGAATTCATTGAAATTTTGACATAAGCTATTGTTAAATTTTTAACAACTTTCTAATGGGTACAATTCCCGACTGAAACATTAAAAATCTATGAAATTCAAAGTTTCTGCTGTGAAAATCCAAACCAAATCGGACCAAATTTCACATTAATGATTAAATTTATATCGGAAAGAAATAAAATTTTGACGGAATAGTTAGAATTCTGGTAACATTCATTGAAATTTTGAAATAAATTAAAATATTATGAGAAATATTTGCATATTTGACACAAATAATTAACATATTGTTAACCATCGATGTAATTTTTTACAGAAATAACTGAAAATTTCACATTAATGGATAAAATTTAATTTGAAATAATTAAAATTTTGACAGAATAAAAAAATTTGTAAAAATAGTTCAAACTTTTAAAGAAATAATTGCGATTGGGATTAATCATTACATTTTTTATAGTAATTGTTGAAATCTTCACATAAATCATAGAAAATATGATAAAAATCATTTAAAATTCAAGTCTCAAGAAGATGTCTATGAAGATTCTCTAAAGATTTAAGACTCATTGAAATTTTTGCTGATTTTTGAAACATTATCCTATTTTATTTCAGAATATTGTGAGTAAGCATAGAGATTTGACTAAATTTCACATTAATGAATAAAATTTTATCGGAAATAATTAAAATTTTGGTAGAATAATTAATATTTTGGTAGAATTCATTGAAATTTTGACATAAACAATTGAAATATTGCGAAAAATATTTGTGCAATTCTTGTGCTATTAATAATATGTTTTATGATTGTTTTAATTTATTTGTTAACAATAAGGATAAAGATAAAATGATATAAAAAAACTGTCTTTAAACAATAACTTTTGTATAGTGTCACGTTGTCAAATCATGTTTTGTCTTTTATTCATACACTTGGTTTTACTGTTGTGTATAATATCTAGTACCTACTTTACAGAATTCTGTAATATTCTTAATTAAATAGCGACAATTTGTACTAATAAAGTGTGTATACTGGTAGCCGTTACTTTGTGACAATTGTGTCTAGTGTAAATTTTCATTTCAAAATTTAAATATTTATTATCATTATTAAAACAATTTGGGCTGCTTTAATGGCTGACTACATCAAAAATAATGTTTTTCTAGAAAAGAAACTTTCTCTATTATGTATAAAGGGGATAATAGATTAATTTCTTGTTGAACGAGCACATGCAATCTATCATAGATTCGTGCATTTGCATGTGCTTCTATAGAAAACCTGCTGTTTGCAATCTTGTTTGCATGTGTGATATATGTGCGTGGACTGTCTCCTGTGGCGCGATTAGAACGGAGCACGACAATCAATTTCTTGTTAAGCATCCGTTTAATTTAATTCGATTAAGGGAGGGTGTCGCAGGGCAGCGCGGAGACCGTGAATAGAAGTGCTGGACTAGAATTACGATCAATTAAGGCAATGTATTGTAAATCGGTTAGTCACAGATGGTGACCGGAATTTACACACTCGTAATAGGTTTTCGCCTGCCTCCGTGTGTACCGCCGGGGATGCTGGACAAGCCCCCCATGCAAGGACTTGCTCGGGGGACTTTTCGAGGACGAGAAGGGAAAAAACGCACTTGACCACGGTATTTGGGGATAAATCCGTACAGTTTTCAGTATCAATGTTTGTGTTATGTTAAATTGTGTTAAATTTTGTAGAAATTGAGCCTGTCTCACTTTACAGGACTAGGACTTAACAGTTGACTTAACGGCTCACTTGTTCCTAGTGTGTTATCCAATAATAAGTTAATTATTCAGTAAAACATATGAACATCCTTAATTAAAATGTTATATTTGCTTGTACTACCGGTTTCGACTAACTAATCAGTCATCATCAGACAAAATTGTCTAAAACTAAGAACGGTTATTTTCATGTGGGTGACACATACTGTAAACCAATTTGAGGCTTCTGTGTATTTGTATTGTAGCGTCTTGAACTTACATGTTTGCAACCAACAATAATAATTTTATTGGTATTTCTGCTGAATTTATCAGTGATGATATCACCATTTATTAATTTATATTGCAACCAATATTAATTGCAAATATTTACCTGAAAAAGTTTTAATATTTTTTTCATATAAACATTTTTTTAATGTTTTGGTACCTCACGGTTTTAGTTGATAGAATTAATTGAAATTTTGACAGTTATCGTAGAAATCTTCCCATAAATCATGGAAAATGTGATAGAAATAGTTATTAAAATAACTTTTACCTTTTTTCACTTTTACCTTTTGTGAAAAAAAGGTAAGTGTTATTTAATTAATTATTATATTATTTCACAAAGCTCAGAGATATAAGTAATTCAAGATCCATTGAAATGTTTGTGACTTTTTTAAATTCTATCTTAACTTTTGGCTATCTTAGTTCAGAATTTTATGAATCACTGAAATTTTGTCAGAATGAATTAAAAATTTTACAGTAATCGCAGAAACCTTCGCATAATTCATGGAAAATATGATCGAAATAGTTATTGAAATAACTTTTACCTTATTTCACTTTTACCTTTTGTGAAAAAGGGTAAATGTTATTTAATTAATTATAATATTATTTCACAAGGCTCAGAGATATAAGTAATTCAAGATCCATTGAAATTTTTGTGACTTTTTTAAATTCTATCTTATCTTTTTTCTATCTTAGTTCAGAATTTTATGAACCACTGAAATTTCGTCAGAATTAATTTAAATTTTTACAGTTATCGCAGAAACCTTTCCATAAATCATGGAAAATATGATAGAAATAGTTATTGAAATAACGATTACCTTCCCATAAATCATGGAAAATATGATAGAAATAGTTATTGAAATAGCTTTTACCTTATTTCACTTTTACCTTTTGTGAAAAAGGGTAAATGTTATTTAATTAATTATTATATTATTTCACAAAGCTCGGAGATATAAATAATTTAACATCCATTGAAATTTTTGTGACTTTTTTAAATTCTATCTTATCTTTTTTCTGTCTTAGTTCAGAATTTTATGAATCATTGAAATTTTGAAATAACCATTAATTTATGAAATATTACAAGAAATGCTTGCATATTTGGCCCAAATCATTACAATATTATCAATCATTGATGCAATTTTTACAGAATAATTAGTATTTTGTTAGAAACAATTCATATTCTGTCAGAAATTACTGAAAATTTCACAGGAACTATTGAAAATTTCACATGAATGATTAAAATTTTAACAGAAATAATTAAAATTGTGACAGATTAATTAAAATTTTGATAGAATTATTTGAAACTTTGAAAGAATTAATTGCGATTGACATTAATCATTACATTTTTCATAGTAATTTTGAAATCTTGACGTTAATCATGGAAAATTTGATAGAAATCATGAAAAATTCATTGAAGTCTCAAGAACATTTTCTGAAGATTCAAGAATCATTGAAATTTGTGAAGATTTTTAAAACATTGTCCTATTTTATTTCAGAATATTATGAGTAAACATTGAAATTTGACCAAATTTCACATTAACGATTAAAATGGTAGCCGAAATAATTAAAATTTTGACAGAATAATTAAATTTTTTATTGAATTAAATGAAATTTTAAAATAAACAGTTGACATATTAGGAGGTCTATAAGACGCAAATCATTAAAATTTAGGAAAATCATCGATGTAATTTTGACAGAATATTGTTTTTTACAGGTATTTTGATTCAAATAATTAAAATTTTGACAGAAATTACTGAAAAATTCACAGAAACTATTGAAAATTTCACATGAATGATTTAAATTTTATAAGAAATAATTAAATTTTGACAGTAGAATTAAAATTTACCGTAGAATTAATTGAAATCTAAAATAAATATTTGCGATTGACATAAATAATTATATTTTTCATAGTACTTTGAAATCTTAACATCAATTATGGAAAATATGATAGAAATAATGAAAAATTCAAGTCTCATGAAGGTTTTCTGAAGATTCAAGAATCATTGATATTTTTGCGGATTTTTAAAACATTTTCCTATTTTATTTCAAAATATTACGAGTAAGCATTGAAATTTTATCAGAAATGATTAAAATTTAGACAGAATAATTAATATTTTGGTAGAATTTGAAATTTGGAAATATTAGCAGTTATTTGGATATTTTCATATTTGATACAAATCATTAAAATATTGTCAATCTTCGATGCGATATTGACAGAATAATAGGTATTTTGTCAGAAACAATTCAAATTCTGTCAGAAATTACTGAAAATTTCACAGGAACTATTGAAAATACACATGAATGATTAAAATTTTAACAGAAATAATTAAAATTGTGACAGATTAGTTCAAGTTTTGATAGAATTATTTCAAAATCTGAAAGAAATAATTACGATTGACATTAATCATTACATTTTTTCATAGTAGTTTTGAAATATTGACATCAATCATGGAAAATATAATAGAAATCATGAAAAAATCATTGAAGTCTCAAGAACATTTACTGAACATTCAAGAATCATTGAAATTTTGAAATAAACAATTGAAATATTAGAATGTTTATTTGCACGTTTTAGACAAATCATTAAAAAATTTGATATTATTGAATATTTCATATGATCCTAATATTCAAGATAAACATTTGCATATTTGACACAAATAATTAAAATATTGTCAATCATCGATGCAATTTTGACAAAATAATTTGTATTTTGGTAGAATTAATTGAAATTTTTAAATAAACAATTGAAATATTAGGAGGTATATTTGCACGTTTGACACTAATCATTAAAATTTTGGATATTAATGAATTTGAATATTAGGATAAAAATTTGCATATTTGACAGAAATCATTGAAATATCGTCAATCATCGATAAAATTTTGACAATATAATTTGTATTTTGGTAGAATTCATTGAAATTTTGAAATAAACAATTGAAATATTAGGAGGTATATTTGCACATTTTACACAAATTAAAATTTTGGATATTAATGAATTAGAATATTAGGATAAATATTTGCATATTTGACAGAAATCATTACAATATCGTCAATCATTGATGCAATTTTGATAAAATAATGTGTATTTTGGCAGAATTAATTGAATTTTTTAAATAAATATTGAAATATTATGAAGTCTATTTGCATGTTTGACATAAATCATTAATTTTTTTGAAAATCATCTATGACAGAATAAATGGTATTTTGTTAGAAATAATTAAAATTTAGGCAGAAATAACTGAGAATTTTGAGAACAATGAACATTTCACATAAATGATTAAAGATTCATCAGAAATAATTAAAATTTCGGTAGATGTAATTGAAAATCTAAAAGAAATAATTGCAATTTACATTAATCAATACATTTTTCATAGTAATGTTGTAATCTTGACGTCAATCATGGAAAATATGACTGAACTCGTTCAAAATTTGAGTGCTTGAAATTTTTGCAGATCTTTAAGACATTTTTCTATTTTATTTCAGAATATTTTGAGTACGCAATGAAATTTGACTAATTTATAAATTAATGATACATTTTTTATCAGAAATAATTAAAATTTTGGTAGAAATAACAGAAAATTTTACATTAATGATTCAAATTTCATTAGAAATAACTAAAATATTGACAGCATAATTAATGTTTTGCTACAATTAATAGAAATTTTGAAAGAAATGATTGCGATTGACATTATTCATTACATTTTTTATAAGTAGTAATTGTTGCTACATTTACATCAATCATGGAAAATATGATAGAAATTATTCATAATTCAAGTCTGAAGAAGATGTCACTGAAGATGATTCTCTAAAGATTCAAGAATCATTTAAAATGTTTGCAGTTTTTTTAAACATTTTCCTATATTATTTCAGAAAATTATGACTAAGCATTGACTTAATTTCAAATTAATGAATAATATTTTATCAGAATAATTAATATTTTGGTAGAATTCATTGAGATTTTGACAAACAATTGAAATATTACGAAGAACATTTGCATGTTTGACACATATCATTAAAATATTTGTCAGAATAATTAATATTTTGGTAGAATTCATTGAAATTTTGACATAAACGACACATAAATAAAAGGTGTTAAATGTTAAAAATAAAATGTTTAGCACATATCATTAAAATATTTGGGAGAATAATTAATATTTTGGTAGAAATCATAGAAATTTTGACATAAACAATTGATATATTACGAAGAATATTTGCATGTTTGACACAAATCAATAAAATATTGATGCAATTTTAACAAAATATTTTTGTATTTTGGTAGAATTAATTAAAAAAATTAAATAAACATTTGAAATATTAGATCTATTTGCATGTCTAACACAAATCATTAAAATTTTGGAAAATAATCGATGCAATTTTGACAGAATAATTGGTATTTTGTTAGAATTAATTCAAATTTTGACAAATAACAAAAAAATTCACAGTTACTATTGAAAATTTCACTTTAATGATTAAAATTTTAAAGACGAATTACTATTTCATATTCATATTCATATTCATTTATTTCGACCTAGCCACAATATACAAAATATACAATACATACATATTTTGACAGACTATTTAAAATTTAGGTATAATTTGAGAAATTTCAAAGAAATAATTGCGATTGGCATTCATCATTTTTTTTTTTATAGTAATCGTTGAAATTTTGCCATTAATCATAGAAAATATGATATAAATCATTCGACATTTGAGCCGTTGAAATTTTTGCAACTTTTGAAAACGGTTTTTTTCTATTTTATTTCAGAATATTATGATTATGAGTAAACATTGGCAGAATAAATGACATTAGAAAAATAAACAAATAATTAGAATAAATAATAATATATTAGACACTAATCAATAAATTTTCTGCCCGAGGATGTTTCCCCCAAAAACCAGTCGTTCGCAGCCAACATTAAACTGTAGGTGCCATACGTCACTGTAACTACGATACAGACACTTATACAGTGACGTATGCGGGGAAATAGCCGACGCTCGACATCGAGTATGGCAATCCAAGAAGAAGAATAAAATTTTGACAATCATAGATGAAACTTTGATTTTGTTAAAATTAATTAGAAGTTTGACAATAATGCATAATTGAAAATTTTACATTAAATTTTTTATCAGCATAATTGAAATTTTGGTAGAATTTATAACAAAATTAAGTTGTGTAAAAATTATACTGTTTTTTTTATTTCTCAGTGCTAAAATTCCAATAGAAAGTTTATTTTCTTAAATTATGTACTAGAAATTTCACGTTTGCTAGAAATTTCGAAGATTAGTAAAAACATTTCGAATCTTTGTGAAGATTTATAAAGTTACTCTAAATACACTTCATTTGTTGTGTAAAAATTATACCGATTTTATCTCTCAATGCTAAAATTCCAATAGAAAGTTTATTTTATTAAATTATGTACTAGAAATTTCACGTTTTCTAGAAATTTCGAAGATTGGTAAATAAATATCGATTCTTTGTGAAGATTTATAAAGTTATTCCAAATACACTTTATTTAGTAACAAATAAAATTTAGTTCTGTAAAAAAAATATGATGATTTTTATGATGATAAATTCATAACTTCTGTACTATAAATTTTACTTGTTCTAAACATTTTCAAGATTTGTACAAAAATGTGGCGAATATATAAAGTTATTCCAAATATCGTTCTTTCAGTTACAAATTAAATTAAGTTTTGAACAAAATTATGATGATTTTATTTCTTAATGCTAAAATTCCAAACCAAAGTTTAAATTCCTAAATTCTGTACTATAAATTTGACCGTTTTGTGAAATTTCGAACTACTGTTCAAACTTGTGACGAACTTATATAGATTATTCCAGATGATTTGTAAAAAAAATATGGTAGAATTGAAATTTTACATGTTTTGTGCAGAAATGTCCATTTAATTATACCTTGTAATACCTTGTTTTCGTCCGTTTTTACAATGACATAAAGGTTCCATTTTCAGAACAGCGCATGGAAAACATATCCCGATCTCCAATTTTTTTTCCATGCGCTACATAAAAAAAACAAGTAGAGTGGTTACAAGAATAAGTAGCTATAATAAAAAGTATCGTTCATTACTCCTCAAGAAATGGATTTTTCCGTACTTGCATGACTTCCCCGATTTTCCTCCTTCCTTTCGTGAGGCGAAATGGAAAAATCAAGTATTAAAAAAATCAAATAAACCATGATTTATTTGATTTAAAAAAACAATGATTTTTGATTTCTTTTTAAATCATGATTTATTCCAACCGTGGAATTAATTAAAATTTTGACAGAAATAATAGAAAAGTTCACATTGAAATTTTTATCAGAACAATTGAATATATTTTTTCTTTGCCTGCAAACACGAATCACATCTGCAACACAATAAAAAAAATAATGGTGTGTTTTTGGAATATGCGATAATTCTTTTGAGTGGAGATACTGAAAATGAAAATCTAAATACCAATTATTTTAAAAAGTTACCTTATCAAGTGCAAAAATTATATCTATACAGTTTATTATAAATACTTAGTTAAACTGTGCTTAAGTGAGAACTGTTCATTGCTATATGTACCTGTTTGTTTGAGTACATATTTAAATTTGGTGCGAGACATAATTTCAAGTTCTGGAGGCGAACTTTGCAACATTTATTTATAGGATCGTGGAAGTATCATAGTCAGCAAGTTGTTCGCGTGTAATTGTCTGTGCTACTGTGGTCGGAATTAATTGGCGTTTTAAAACATAATTGCGGCTAATTACGAAAAACGTGCGCATCGGGCATCAAAGGGGCACGACATTGCGCGCAAATCCTTTCGGCAGCCCAACCGTCCGAAATGGAGTAAATCATTAGGTGGGGCCCCTTTGAAATTTGCGCCGGACCACCTAATGGCGAACGAAAATTATCTTCACACCATGAAAAGGGGCTAATTAACCGCTGAAATATAGTTATTTTAAGACAGGAAGCGTTTAAATAAAGCACCGATTCATTATAGTCCCCACCGGCGACGTCTTTGAAGCCCCGGCGGAACTAAAGCGAAACACGTGACGATAAAGCCGCCCATTGTTTAAACAATCGACGTCCGCGGCGTCTAATTTGCGGGATTATTTTCGTCTTTGTGCGGTCTCCTCATCCACATCCTCCTCTCCCGTATTCGTCGTCGGTCGCATCCCAGCGGAGCTCTGGAACGAAACGGGACCTAAATGCCATGCACATGTGCGACTACTACTGTTTGTACTAATTTCTAACATGCACACGTACAGACACACTCGGTTCTCCTTTCGCTCTGCCGCCGTGACATTATGTCGTCCCTTTGATCACCTTCCGGCGAGCCTGTTAATTTAATACCCATCTGAGACAATCACACACTCACTCAAAGCAATACGACAGTATCACAAAAAAAACTCTTCTTCGGCTCTTCAACTAGGAAAATCTTCAAACTATAAAAGCAATATGCCTTTTTGTAACATTTACAACTTTAAATGGGGTCTTCAACATAAATTGTAACACAATCAGTCAATGTTGGAGATATCATGTAAGTGATACATGATGAAATTAAATAAAACAAACACTTTCTTTATTTATATCATACTGTGTATTAAAATTAGTTACTATAGTTTGGATCACGTTCTGATCATTATCAAACTTAGAGTAAAATAAAATACAATAAAACACCTATTTATACATATCTATAATACAGCGTAGAAAAGTGGGGAGTAAACGAAGTCTGGCTGGTCATTAATGACCGGAATCGTAATCCCGTATGCCCGGTTCAGCGAAATAACTAACATTTTTCTGACAGTTTTTGATTTTTTTTAAGAATTTCATATATTTTGTAAAATATGACTGGCAATTTTAAGATATTTTGACTCTTGTTGATGATTATTTTCAGATATTATAGCAAAATATAAAAAGTTAAGATTAAAATCGTCAAAATTACAGAAGTTGTAACTATGTTGTTTAACAAACAAATGTAAGATAAAAATTATCAAATTGCAGATCATATGTTTATGTGTTCAATGTAACAAACAACAAATAATCAAATGTTTGCAAGCCACATTTGATTTTTTTTATTCTAGTTTATTTCCAGGCAATTTTCGACAAATTAAGAATTATTTCTGGAAATTTTTAAACACTTTGGCAAAATGACTGCTGATTTTAAGACATGTTGGTACCCTGAATTGCAATTTTGAAACATTTCCTTAAAACTGTTAGCTTAAAACTATTAAAAATCATCATTTCAAAATATTATGTAATTTGTAGATCATGTGGTTAGACTTTTTTTTGTGCAATCTAGCAGTAAGTAAAAATTTAAATCTTTGCTAAATAAATCAGATTTTTTCTATTTTAGTGAAATTACTAACATTTTTCGCACAGTTTTTGACAAATGTGAGTTTTAACAATTATTACTGGCAATTTTGAAACATTTTAACTATTATTTCTTATTATTTTTATAATCTGAACTAAGATACATTTTATGGCAAAATATAAAAAAAGTTAATGTTTAAAATCACCATAACTGCAGAATTTGTACCTATTTTGTTTATCAAAAAATATACGATAAGAATTATCAAATTACAGATCATATGTTTATGTGTTCAATGTAACAAACAACAAAATATAAAATGTTTGGAAGCCATTTTTTTTAATACAGTGCATTTACTGGTAATTTTCGACATATTAAGAATTTTTGCTGGAAACTTTTTAACACTTTGGCAAAATTATTACTGATTTTAAGACATTTTTGAACCATGATTTGCAATTTTGAAACATTTTCTTAATATTGTAAAAATATACGATAAGAATTGTCAAATTTCAGATCATATGTTTATGTATTCAATATAACAAACAACAAAATATCAAATGTTTGTAAGCGACATTTGTTTTTTTTTAAATTCTAATTAATTAACTGGCAATTTTCGACATATTAAGAATTATTTCTGGAAACCTGTTAACACTTTGGCAAAATTACTGCTGATTTTAAGACATTTTGGTACCCTGATTTGCAATTTTGAAACATTTTCTTATTATTGTAAAAATATACGATAAGAATGATTAAATTCCAGATCATATGTTAAGGTGTTCTATGTAACAAACAACAAAATGTCAAATGTTTGCAAGCTACATTTGATTTTAACGGCGAGTTGGAGCTTGTGAAAGTATGTTTAGAAATAAAACGTAGCACCTTTTTCACAAAAAACATTTATTTTTTCTAAATGTACATTTCAGTCGCCAAGCGACCATCTTCAGTAGTAGATACGTACTGTACGTAGTAGTAGTTGTACGTTCAGTAGTAGTACGTATCTACTACTGAAGATGGTCGGTTGGCGACTGAAATGTACATTTAGAAAAAATAATCATTTGATTTTGTTTAATTCTAGTTCATTTACTGGCAATTTTCGACATATTAAGAATTATTTCTGGAAATATTTAAACACTTTGGCAAAATTATTGCTGATTTTAAGACATTTTGATAACCTGAATTATCAATTGCATTAGCAATTTTGGAATATTTTCTTAAAATTATTAGCTTAAAACTATTAAAAATTATCATTTCAAAATATTTCAATAACAAATATTATGTAAATTGTATATAATCTGATAATAAAGTAGATATTTTCTATTATTATGAAATTACTGATATTTTTGAGAGAGTTTTTGACAAATGTCACTTTTGACAATTATTACTGACAATTTTGAAACATTTGAACTATTTTTGTTACTATTTTATCCATTTTACCAGATATTTTTGATTATAATTTGTTATTTGTTAAAGTACTGTCTGGTATTTTCTAGTATTTATTTATTTTTCCCTACTAACTAGGAAAAATAAATAAATACTAGAAAATACCAGAAAGTACTTTAGCAAATTACAAATACATTTTTTAACTATTATTATTTATTATTTTTACAATCTGAACTAAGATACATTTCTTGGCAAAATATAAAAAGTTAATATTCAAAATCACCATAATTGCAGAATTCGTACCTAACTATGTTGTTTTACAAAACATGTAAGATTCAAAAATGTCACAAGCAACAAAATATCAACTGTTTGCTTCCAAAATTTGATTGTTTTTCTAATTTACTGATATTTTGAAAATTTTTACTGCCAATTTCGATATTTTAACAATTATTACTGCCGATTTTAAGACTTTTATTACCCTTTTAGGAAGAATTATCAAATTTCAGACCATATGTTGTATATGTGTTCATTGTATCAAACAACAAAAAGTCAAATGTTGGCAAACCACATTTGATTTTTTTTAATTCTAGTTAATTTATTGGCAGTTTTCGACATATTAAGAATTATTTCTTAAAATTTTTAAACACTTGCATTTTTCTAGCTTGAATTGCAATTTTGAAACATTTTCTTAAATCATTTCAATCATTTCCCTGATTTCTCAATTATATTTGAGATCTCTACAGATTTCGCAATAATGATCAAATTTCTGAAGATTTTTCAATAAATTCAAATATTTCCCAATAAAAAATTGCTACAAAAAACTCCACTTTTTGAAGAAAATAGTAGGCATTTTTACAAAAAAATAAAACTGACTAATATACATTCTCAACCTTTTCGCAACCGAATTGGCTGGGTTTTCTTTTTGTCATGTTGGACAAACTGATTCAGTGATGCAACGGACGTTAATTATTTTTTTGTGTCGATGTCTATTAGACATTTGCTTCTTACCACATGTCGGATTTATAATTTTTTTCACTACCTAAATATAACCTCTTTTTTTTAAATATAACTGTCACCCTAACAGAGCCAACTTAGTTAAAAATAAAAATGGAACAAAGTTTATGTTCTCTATGTTTTATAATCTAAAATTAAAATATATATTATTTCAATGCTTCTTTTTATTTGTCCAATGAGTCATATAATAGCTGTCCCATAGTTAATTTTCACCCACTTCAAAACAAAAAGTTTCGCCATTGCCGACATATTCCTATTGGAATGGGATGGAAAATGCAAAAATTAAAGTATCTTCGTTTTTTTCCGAATTTTCATTTGAATATAATAATGAGTAAAATCTTGTCTTGTTTCAGAATTTCGATATCAATTGCAATGTGAACACTGTAAAGTGTTCTTTCCAAAGTTTGGTTGTCGAAGAATATATTTTCGAATTCGTTTCCATCGTTTCTGAGTATTTCTAAGCGATTTTCTGTAAAACGGAAGACCTATTTGGGTACGTTATATTTAAGGGAGTAGTTCTGTATGCATTCTTGGGAGAACTGAAATTATTCTGCGCTGAGTTGTGAACGTTTTAAATTCAGCCGCCTCGCATTGGTGACAACACATATTCTTAGCCACCGCTGAAGATTCCAGATTGACTTATCAAAATGCAGCGCTGTGGTTGACCCAGATGCGATTGAACTCGGATTCGTCTGAAAGGTGCTGAGCGAATCCGCGAGATTAGTTCTGAAATTGATGTGTGGCCCCGATAAATTATTCCATAAACTGGATTAATCTGCAAGCCGTCGGATGTCTCGCGAATTTCACATGACACATCCCCGTGCCCCCTCGACTCGATCCTCCACATCCACATAAGAACGGATCCGGCGCAATGGAAATCGAATCGGAGGAAAATGAGAATCCTCATCCCAAACACAAACAGAAAATCGCGGAGAAATCCGGGAATGGAACGTCTAAAATGCTAATTCGAACGCCTCTCTTCGGGAAGTGGTTAAACAGCACAAACAGCGTCTATTATATGCGCAATAAGACCTCTCTCCGGCTCTAATACGATCTCAATTTAGTTTAGTTCCGCTCTGTTACACGGGTCGCGTGGCAATCGTCTCTCCCCCTCGCTCTCTCGCGCGCACCCCCAAAAACCCCTCACACATACACAAAACACCCCCAACGCTGGATGGTGCTCGCACGGCTATTCTCCATCGCCGCCTCTCGCTCGCACGTCCGGAACGAGCCCCAAACGCCGCCCCCGCACTTCTCACTTGCACAATGCCCATTCCCTCCGTATTATGTCCCATCATCTCATTGACTCATCAATTCACTCTTTTACTATATAATTCCTACGGTCACACTCGCAACACCGAGAGCGGCTCTCGAGAGGAATGGATTTTTTAACACCTAAGAGCGCTAAAGAGATTTTCCCCTTTGAGTATAACCCATTTGAATATTCTTCAAACACCGCTTCCAACTCTCACATCCCTCGCATTTCACATGGATTAAAAAACGATTCTAGAGTTGAAGACTCCACTCAAACGCAAGCTGATCAACAGAATTGCGCAAATAAGTTTTTTGATAGTCAACCTATTTTCCGGAAGAAATATCTATATTTCTTTAACGGAACACACTGTATATTCATCAGTTTCTAAATCAAATTATCTTTATAATGGTGTATCACAAGTACCATTGCGCTTCTAACTTATGCTCAATATTTCAAAACACATAATGATTATAGTCGGCTGTGATTTTGTTTTGTTTATTGCAAAACCTGTCATTTGTTTACATCAACAAATACTTCTGTCAATAATTCAATAATACAATACTGTCAACAATACTAAAATCACAGAAAATGCGGCGACAGAAACGAATGTTAATCAGTGCAAGACAGCAGAGCCCATGAACTTTTTTTAATTATTTATATATTCATTATTCATTTGTCTTAATTAAGTAACGTAATCTTAAGTTGGCAACTATTTGCTGATAGAAACAAAATTTTACAAGTCAAATAAGTTTTTCGATAGTCAATCTATTTTCCGGAAGAAACATATATGTTTCTTTAACGGAACACACTGTATATTTTTGCAGCATCAGTTTCTAAATCAAACTACCTTTATAATGGTGAATCACAAGTACCATTGCGCTTGTAACTTATGAACATATAAACTATGAACTTTTTTTCATTATTTATACATTCACTATTCATTTGTCTTAATTAAGTAATGTAATCTTAAGTTGGCAACTATTTGCTGATAGAAACAAAATTTTACAAGTCTGAACTTAATTATTTATTTAATATTTCAATACAGCAAATTTCTTATTGCAAACTACTGATATTCCATGCCTAACCGTTTGATTTAATTTTTTCGTAATACTTACACGTTGCTAGATTTTATGATGTGATTCTGCGTATTTCTGCGTTTTCTATATTTCAATATAGCATATTTCAATGTAACATTTCTTATTGCAAACTACTGATATTCCATGCCTAGCCATTTGATTTAATTTTTGGGGAATAACTAATACACGTTGCTAGATTTTATGAAGTGATTCTGCCTAAAACAGGTTAAATTATTATTGCGCCGGTCCACAAAAATGCATATACACGGTAATAAATATTGACTGCAAAAATTTTATGATTAATTAAAAATGTCCGGATGAAAGCAAATTTCGAGTGCAATGATATGGTTTGAAAATTGTTCAAAACACTCACGAAATTGAATCGTGCTGCGTTACAGCTTCAGCCAGTTTAATTCTTTTAGGCTAGTAATATTTATTTTAGTATATGTATTATTTCGGTTTACTCTCCATTCACGATACTTTTGAGTCAGGGAAGTCTATGAATATCTAGTAATTTTGTTGCTAGTCTTTCGGAAATAACTGAATTTCCCAATGCAACTAGTTATAAACTTCTTTTTTTTTTAGGTTCAGTTGTTTTCAATTTGTGGTTATATTTTTTAAATAACAACGTTGCCAGATGTAAAGTTTAAATTATTAGAGATGAAAATGGAACGGCAGGAAATTATAAATATGACAATGTGGTAGGAAGCAAATGTCTAAAAGACATCGACACAACAAAATAATTAACTTCCGTTGCATCACTGAATCAGTTTGTCCAACATGACAAAAACAAAAACCAGCCAACTCGGTTGCAAAAAGGTCGTGAATGTAATCTATACATAAGATATGGTTTCAATTAAATAGTTAGTTGAGGCTGATAAAGTTTGTAATTTTACTATTACTATTTCAGAGGTAATATTAGAATTAAGTGTCTTGATAGATTCAATTCGGTCTAAAGTTAGATCCAATATTTGAAATAATAGTAAATAATAATAATAAATCTCATATATGAAAATTATATGCCAACAACTGCTCTATTAATAATAATGCAATATGTTACTGATATTAAGTGATATACTAATATTATAGGAGTACAATTAAAAAACGCAGCAAAGTTTTTTAGGTGTTCATCATATTTTTCTCATATCTGAATATCTATATTCAGATATGTACAAGAACCTTATAATAATTAATGCAATTTATTACTGATATTAACCAATATATTGATATTTAATAAGTGTAATTTAATTTACATTCAATGAGCGATTCTTGATATATTTCAAGTTATATTTACCATTTTAGTTGTATCGGCAATTGACTGCAGATACAATTGATAGACTGCAATTGATGTAAATTACAATATCTCAAAAACCACCGGACCAAAATTAATTTAATTTATTGGCACTTTTTCGAGATATACTACATGATGATAAGTACATGAATTTCTGATAATATACACTGCCAAATTGGCCAACTGGCCAAATTCTGAACTTAACTGTTTAAATATTTCCAAAACTCCGGAAAAAAAAATAAAGAAAGAGTATATTCTTATTAATTTTATTTTTTCTTAGTATGAAATACACTTTATACTTTATACTTTAAGAATAAGTGCTCAAAATTGTGTCATTGTAGAATAACTGGGTAAATAAAAAAAAATATTTTATTGTCTGCAATTATTTTTTAAACTCAAAACGTGCGTCATTTACCCAGTCATAATAATGGAGTTTTAACAAGTATCTGCCAAATCTATTTCCATCATTGTAGAATCCCAAAACATCGCTTAAAATATCTGGTATTTCATTGTAATTTACTTATTTTGCCCATGTTCTTAAATTGAAATAAAAAAATTATGAAAAAACTAATAATTCCTATTAGTATGAAGTACATTTAATATATACAGAAAGTTATACCATTTTAGTATGCCAAAAACTTATAATAATATCCCACTTTCCTATTTTGCGCTTATACAAAGATTGATATAAAAAAAATTAAAATGATTAAACATAGGTTTTAGGTGTAAAAAATATTAAAAACTTACATTGAATACAAACTTGCCTAATTTTTAATATACTATTTACATATTACCAACAAACCTCAACAGTCTAAGGATAGGGTATATTTCAATTTTTATATACACTACACCTAATAAAGTATAGGAAATATGTCATTGTACCTAGAATACTAAAAACTTAAGAAAATTGATATTTAATACTTTTTGGTCCAATTTTGTACTTATTATTAGATTCAAAGAAAAATTCTGAAAATCCAACGGTAGGGTATATTTTTGTTTTTACATTTGCTATTACTATGAACTATGGTTCATAGTAATAAATCATATTAAGTATATTATAATCATACAATATAATATGTAATAATATGATATAAAATAATATGATATAATCATTAAGTATGCTTTGATTGTGCAATATTTGCAGACATTTTAGACTATCAAAAATTTAAATAAACTGACCCTAAACCCAAACATATAAAATATTATACCTAATACTTAGATATATTTAAATATCCTAAAAAATTGAAAGTGGAGTATATTTCTAATTTTTCACTTTCTATTAGTATGATGAGTATCTTAATAAGTATACGAAGTTATGTCATTGCATAAAGCCAAAAACATAAGAAAACTTAAATTTAATACTTGTTCAGTTTTGTACATATTAGTACAAAATAGTAGTACTATTACGTAGTACGTAGTACATTATTGTAGTTTCAGTAGTCTTGTAGTCTTTGTAAAATGCCAAAAAGTTAAGAAAGTTGACAGTTGACACTGATTTTCCCAATTTTGTAATTATTTGCTCAAATTAAAATAAAAAATCTAGAAAACCAAGTACCAAGTAAGGGGTGTATATTAAATTTTGCATTTTCTATTAGTATGAATTATTTCAAATGTGATTTTAGTAAAAGTTTTCTACATATTAGTACAAAATAGTAGTACGTAGTGCATTATTGTAGTTTCATACAAAAATCTGAAAAAAACATTTAGCTTGGGATTTAGTTTATTTTTACATTTTCTGTTAGTATGAAGTATACTTAATAAGTACACGAAGTTATGTCTATGTAAAATGCCAAAAAAGTTAAGAAAGTTGACAGTTGACACTAATTTGCGCAATTTTGTATATATTTGCTCAGATTAAAATTAAAAAATCTAGAAAACCAAGTATGGGGTATACATAAAATTTTGCATTTTCTATTAGTAAGAATTATTTCAAATGTTATTTAAGTCAAAGAGTTGCAAAAATGCAAATAATTTTACATTAAACATGAACAAACTTAATATAGTGACTACTATAATAATAATAAGTATATTTGTTATAGGTTCATCCATTTTGGATACCAGTTATTATAATATTTTTTTATAGTTTTCTACTTAATTGGAGTACTTACTGGTAGTTTATATATAAAGATCTTTTCTTGTTTTATTACTTTTATTACATCTTCTTGACCTTACTAGCTAGTTTCGGCTGTATGTTTTAGCCATCTTCAGAGGTATTTTTTTGAGTTTAAAATATTCGATATTAGATGAGATTTTTATATAAATATTTTGACTTTTTAAATAATTTATTTAATTTTAAAATTTTGAAGTTAATGATAAGAAAATATAAACTTCAACATTTGACAAATAAATAAATAATTAATTAATTAATTAATATAAAGTCAAAACATTTATGTTAAAAATGTTATCTAACATCGAATATATTAAACTCAAAAAAAT
This sequence comes from Othius punctulatus, assembly GCA_951805005.1. NCBI lineage: Eukaryota > Metazoa > Arthropoda > Insecta > Coleoptera > Staphylinidae > Othius > Othius punctulatus. Next base: position 19,577,576 of record OX638141.1, read on the forward strand.
TACCTGTAAAGATGATTAAAAAATATAGACGAAACTAGCTAGTAAGGTCAAGAAGACATAATAAAAATAATAAAAACGAGAAAAGATCTTATAAAAGATCTTAAAATATATGTATTTTATTCACTTAGCTATTGTTTTACTGATGTGATAAGTCAAATCAATGAAACATAAAAGACAAAAAACAAAACAAATGTATAAATAAATAATGGTAAATAAATAATGGTATTATGACACAGGGTAACAGTTTTAAAATGACACATTAAAATAATTCTAGATCATCACTACTTGGATATTTCCAAATATCCTGAAGTCTAAGGGTGGGCTGTATTTTAATTTTCAAATTTTCTATTAGTATGAATTATAATTAATAATTTCATTAAGAATTGTCATTGTAGAATACGAAAGAGTAAAAGAAACTTACATTTAATACTTTTGCCCAATTTTGTACTTTTTTAGATTGAAACAAGAATTCTCAAAGAAACTCAGTATGGGCAAAACTATTTTTGTTTTTGCAAAATCTATTAATCCGTGGCAGCGTTGGCGCGATTTAAATCAATTGATTTAAATCATGATTTGAAAATCTTTTTTTTTTTATTAATAATTGTTTTTGTACTGTTTGTGCATTCCAATAGGTGAACAATTAAAAATGTAATGTAACTAACAAATTGGCATCTCTAAAGTAGATAATTGTAAATAAGTAAAATATTTTTCTTCCATTATATGGTCCATCACATGGTACAGGTCAGGGTTGTTGTGATTTAAATAATGATTTAAATTAATTGATTTTTCTAAATATATCATTGACTTAAATCAAAATTATTATTTTTAATTAATATTTGTTTTTACTCTATTTGTGCATTCCAATAAGTGAACATTGAAAAGTGTAATGTAACTATAGAGTTGGCATGCTTTAAAGTAGATAATTTTAAATAAGTAAAATATTTTTCTTTTCTTCCATTTTTTTGGTCTATCACATTTTCCGATTTTTTTTTATCATCGTTTCTTGTTCAAATTTAAGAATTTATTAGAAAATATATGATTTAAATCGTGATGTAAATCAATTGATATAAATCACTGGTACTTACATCAAAACTGGCAAAAACTGATCAGAAATATAAAAACCAAATGAATCAAATAAATCATGATTCTTTGATTTTTTTTAAATCATTGATTTTTGATTCTTTTTTTAATTATTAATTTTTGTTTTGTTCCATCACGTTATACACCTTTTTTTATACCACAAATTCTTGATTCAAATTTAAGATTTTAGTAGAAAAAATCATGATTTAAATCGTGATGTAAATCAATTCATATAAATCACATCAAAACTGGCAAAACTGATTAGATATATAATAAAACCAAATAAATCAAATAAATAATGATTTTTTTTTAATATTTTTTTTAATCATGATTTATTTTTTTGGTCCATCAAAAACTTTACTAGTCTAATTTACCAATGCTCTGTATAATTGTTCCTAAATATCTGAATTGTTCTACTTGTTCGATTTTTTTTCTTGTATTTTTATTTCGTGTTTCTTTTTCTCTTTTTCAATTATCGTGGTTTTGTCTTTTCGTAGTTTATTTTCATGTTCATTTTCTTAATCTCTTTCTCAATTATTTCTATGTTGTGTTGCAGTTCTTCCTCTGTTTCTGCAATTTTCGCCATGTCATCCGCGAATAGTAGTTCTGCTATTTTTGTTATCTCTATTTTCCAGTATCCAATTTTTAGCATTTTCATTTTTTTCTTTGTTTTATTCATCGCCTTATCCAATACAATTGTGAAAAGCAAAGTGCTTAGTATGCATCCTTGTTTTACCCCTTTCTTCGTTTCGAATTCTTTTGATTCCTCATTGTTTGTTCTCACAATATTTCTGTTTTCTCTGTACATGTATTTTATTACATTTATTATTTCCTCCTGTATTGCTCTTTCTGCTAGTTTGTTCCATATGTTCTCTCTCCTTATCCTGTCGAATGCCTTTTCGAGATCCACGAAGCATATGTGCATTTCTCTGTTCTTTTTAATTAGTTTATCGCTTAGTTGACTGAGTATGAAGATTTGGTCTTGCGTACTTCTCCACCTGTACTCTGAGAAATGATAATTTTTCAAATTAAATAAATTTTCAAAAATTAAACATCAAAAAATTGTTTCTATTGAGAACTCATGTGAATACATTCTGTCTTGCATTTATGAAAAATTGGTTTTGTGTGGATATTCTTGTGATTAATAGCCATATTATGTATAAAAAAGTTTGTATTCCCTCCTAGGTGAATAATTCACTTGGGCTGTAATGAATTCGAAATGTGTTTTCGTGCACTTACTTATTTACCCACTGGAGCCCCGATAAAAGTGGGCCCTTTTGACGATCGGATTGTTTTTATTGAGTCAAATGATCCAATCAGGGCGCCGACGTGAGGCGATGAAATATTTACGTCTCTTTCCAAATGACTGGAGTAGTTTGTTCGGACAGAGGCAAATGGCGGTCGAGCTCGCCCACGCAGCCGAACATAATATCTAATTCTATACCGCATTACTAATTCAATAGTTAATTACGGGCGCCGTTCTGTAATGCAGCCCAATATTTAACTAATTGTTTTAGCCATTATTAATATAAGCCGAGAGCCTTCTGAAAGCAAATAGCGGCCCCGGCGAATTATTTAGCCCTCCCGACCGTTGAACGAGCGGAGCGAAATTTCCAATTTTCCCCGCGGTACGCTCGGGAAAATTTTAATTGGACGCGCGTTCACGATTAGCCACGCAACAAATACCTGGACACATATTAAACTATTAAATATTTGACGAATCAGATGATGGAATTAACCGTTTTTATCTGCCCAAAATGCGTATTTAAAAAAAAACGATTATTTCGATATAATAACGCTAGGGCCATTAGGATGTAATACGTTCTTTATGCGTTTCCAAATTGATCGGATCTGTCGACTCGCGCGATTCCCTGAACCAGAATCGTCTATTCAGAGCAGGAGGCTGAGGCCCCGTCAGTTTACCTTTGGAGTCCATTTCAATTCCACTTAATTTTGTGAGCGGAGTTGGGCAAATATTTGCGCCGGTTTGTAACCGAGATGGGGTGGAGGGAAATATTCAGCGGCCCTGCAATCTGTTCCAAGCAAACTGCGGTTATTCCTGCGGTCGTAGCATCCACTATTTCACTTTTTATTTTAATTAGGTCTCGTTTCAACCCTCGTGTTGCGGTTTCAATTGCCCTTTTTTACCTTTTCGCCGTCGCATTCGCTCTCTCTCACACGTCCACTCTTCCCATCGCATATAATTGTTAATTAATTTTGTTGGTGCACAGCACAGTTATTCATAAAAAAAAAATCACAAGAAATTTAGCGGCATATTTAAAAAATAAAATAAAATGCAGTTTATGAGTTAAGGGGGTGCACGCAAATATATGTTGGCGCAGTCGATAATAAGCGAGTGGCCTGGGAGTTTGCGTAAGCGACGGAGGCAATTCACTTCGGTCCGCCTTTCTAAACGCAAGAAGCAATTAATTCAGTTTTAAAGTTAATTTATTTGTGTACACAAGTCGGAATGGAGTAATCACCTTAATTAAAATGTTCCGTACAAACTAACCGTGCCATACGTTAACCATGTGGGAGCTCCAACTATGGCGGATTGATTACGGTACAAGATTAAGCCATTGCGGCCAACTTTGCCTATTACTCGGCTATTGTGCTATTTATTCAGCAGGAGCCGGCTCTATTTGCTACACCTTCTATTATAACCAGCCCAAATTAACGTGCCCATTAGGCCCGGTAATTCGCCCGCGCCCGGGCCCAAACAAAAACCTGAACGCTAGCGTGATTGTTCCGGGGAAATAAATTGCGGCCATTCCCCGATCTTAATAGAGGGGCATCTCTCACCTTGAAGACCTTAGGTGCACACGCTTATGCTGTATGCGAGGTTTAAAATACCGAGCAGGGTGAGCCGGGGTGAAACTGAAACGAAATTTGTATCTTTCACACTGGAAATACTTAGAAATTTTAAGTACGTGAACATGAATATTAATGTACCAGGTATACATGTCCACGTATTTTAAGTATGTATAACTATAATGGCTAAGATTGTACAACTTTTTGTGACTTGATCTTAAATGTTTCCGACTACATTTGTTTAAAAAAATTGTACTCCTGATTATAATTTTTTAATTACAATACAACATAATACAATCTTCATCCTGCATTTGACGTACATAATGATACAGATTTTGTTACTGGTTTCTTGGAAAAGTTATAAGCTTGGCTATAAATTCACGAATTTTTAGTATTTCTTAGTCGTCTTTGCTCTGCAATCAAAATATTGTAAACGTGGCGATGATTTTACAAAATTGAAGTAATTTCCGTCCTAGGCAATCTAAAGTACCTACCTAGATAAAAAAAAATATTTTGCAGACTCGAAATTATGTACTTGTGGCGAAGATTTTTTTAAATTTTAATGTGTAAGAACTATGCATGACAAAAAACTGAGATAGGTCGTAAAGCTTAGGACATGCACAAGCGATTTGCGATTTGCGATTTGCCATTTTTCTGATTCCGATATTGGTATAGTGTAAGTTCCCCCGTAATTTTTTTTTTTTAATTTTGAAGATTTTTCAAAATTTAAATATGTAGGAACTATGCATGACAAAAAAAAACTGGGAAAACTCGTAAAGCGATAGTTCTTACACCAGAGATTTGGAGATTTGCGACTTGCGATTTCTCTTACTCTCTGATATTCTTATTGATGGTATAGGATAAGTTCCCCCGTAAAATGCTTCCAAAATTTAACCAATCAGAACAAAATTTGCAAATCGCAAATCTCCAGTGCATAATCTAGGCTTTACGAGTTTTTCCATCTTTTTTGTCGTGCATAGTTCCTATATATTAAAATTTAGAAAAATCTTTCAATATTTTACAAAATTGAAGTAATTGCCGTTCATATGAAGTACCTAGGTATTTCTTTATTTTGCAGTTTCGAAATTTTGTACTTGTGGCGAAGATTTTTCAAAATTTTAATACGTAGGACCTATACACGACAAAAAAAAAAGGGAAAACTAGTAAAGCCTAGTTCATGCATTAGCGATTTGCGATTTCTCTTATTCTCTGATACTCTTATTGATGGTATAGTATACGTTCCCCCGTAAATTGCTTTAAAATTTAACCAATCCGAATAAAATTTACAAATCGCAAATCGCCATTGCATAATCTAGGCTTTACGAGTTTTTCCAGTTTTTTTTGTCGTGTATTGTTCCTACATATTACAATTTTAAAAAATCTTTGACGATTTTACAAATTGAAGTAATTGCCTCCCATCTGAAGTACCTAAATATTTTTTATCTTGCAGTTCCGTAATTTTATACTTGTTGCGAAGATTTTTCAAAATTTTAATATTTAGGAACTATGCACGAAAATAAAAGGGAAAACTAGTAAAGCCTAGTTCCTGCATTGGCGATTTGCGATATCTCTTATTCTCTGATACTCTTATTGATAGTATAGTATACGTTCCCGCGTAAAATGCTTTCAAATTTAACCAATCAAAACAAAAGTTTGCAAATCGCTTGTGCATTAAATAGGCTTTCTAGAGATTTTAGCATTTTTCTGTTGGATTGAATGAGGCTTTAAAAAAGTTTGACAGACAAATAAAGGTTTTTCCAAATTTATTAGTATGTAAATATGTAAAATATAAATTTATTAACTGTATATTCTGTAAAAAAATCACATTTCCATCAAATACATTTACGTTAGAACATATTATTTATATATTCAGTAAAAAGCTTTACTATTCTCTGCTATTTTGTAAAAAAAAAAAAATTGAAATTTGGAATCTATGAAATTTGTCATACATTAGACATTTGCCTTATTATTGTTGACAGTTTTTCACCTTCAATTTTCAGGAAATATTTAGTGATATTATTTTTTTTTTTGCACTTTTGTGAAATGTTCATACAGATTTTATGAAATTTTGGACTTCTTCGGTATATTGGCGTATTTGTGATTCATTTTTTTTGAGAAAAATTCCAGAAAGTTTGTCAGGCTTATGACATTTTTTGTTTAAGTAAGACGTTTGTCTTGTTATTGTTGACAGGTTTTCGCCTTTAATTTATGGAAATATTTGGTGATGTTATTTTTTTTGCACTTTTCTGAAATGTTCATACATATTTAAGTTTCTAAGTATCTATAACTATAATGGCTAAGATTGGACAACTTTTTGTGACTTGATCGGAAATGTTTCTGACTAGATTTGTTTAAAAAATTGCACTTCTGATAATAATTTTGCAAAATTACAATACAATCTTCATCCTGCGTTATGTACGGCAAAATGATACAGATTTTGTTACTCGTTTCTTGGAAAAGTTATAAGCTTGGCTATAAATTTACGAAATTTTAGTATTGTTGACAGTTTTTCAAGTTCAATTTTCAGGAAATATTTTTTTATGTTATTTTTTTTGCACTTTTGTTAAATATTCATACAGATTTTATGAAATTTGGGACTTCCTCATTTTTTTTTTGAGAAAAATTCCTGATAGTTTGTAGGACTTATCGTAATTTTTGTTTAAGATATTTGTCTTGTTGTTGACAGTTTTCCCCTTCAAATTTCAGGAAATATTTGGTGATATTAATTTTTTTGCACTTTTGTGAAATGTTCATACAGATTTTATGAAATTTTTGACTTCCTCTTTTTTTGGAGAAAACATCCTGAAAGTTTGTCAGGCTTATGGTATTTTTTGTTTAAGTAAGACGTTTGTCTTGTTGTTGTTGACAGTTTATCACGTTCAATGTGCATGAAATATTTGGTGACATTATTTTTGTTTCACTTTTGTGAATTGTTTATACAGATTTTATGAAATTTTTGGGTTCCTCACTTTTTTTTTAAACACTTCTGAAAGTTTGTCAGACTTCTGGTAATTTTTGTTTAAAACATTTATCTTGTTGTTGTTGACAGTTTTTCCCCTTCAATTTTCAGGAAATGTTTGGTGATATTATTTTTTTTTGCACTTTTGTGAAATGTTCATACAGATTTTATGAAATTTTGGACTTCTGAAAGTTTATCAGACTTATGGTAATTATTGTTTAAGTAAGACATTTGTTTTGTTGTTGTTGACAGTTTGTCACCTTCAATTTTCAGGAAATATTTGGTAATATTTTTTTGCACTGTTGTTTCATACAGTTTTTATGAAATTTTGGACTTCTTCGGTATATAGGCGTATTTGTGATATATTGAATAATTTATATCTTTAATAATATTTCCAGTATTGTAAATTTTGAATTTATGACATTTAAAAAAATCGTGAAAGTTTGGCAGTGTTACGGTAATTTGTGCAAGTCAATACATTTGTGCTATTAAATGAAATAGAAATTTTGGAAAATATGAATAAAAATATGAATATGAAGGCGGAAAGACCGCTGGTCAATAGTCAATAAAATATTGTTACTACTGCTATGAATCGTTCTAAATCTAATAGATACTTAGCTTTCACATTATTTAATAATTCAGTTTTTCACCTTAAATTTTCAGGTAATAGTGTTTTTTTGCTATTTCGTCAAATGTTCATACATATTTAATGAAGTTGAGTATTCCTTAGAAAATTTAGGAATTTGTCATGCAGCTTGATTGTATTTTAATTTAGTAAATGTAGAATTAAATAACGCAAATTTGAGTAATTTTCGCCTTTTTAAAATATTTTTGCGGTATGAATAATCTGTCCGTCTTAAAATCTTAAAATTAAAAAAAATACACATGTGATGAAAATTTTGCAAACAATTTGGTTTGTTCTGTTAATCATGTCTTGAAATTATCATTAATATGACAATCAATTTAGAAAATTTGAGTATTCCTTAGAAAATTTAAAAATTTCTCATGCATCTTAACTGTATTTTTATTTAATAATAATACACACATATCTTGAAAGAATTATAAACTTGACAACAAATTTCCAAAATTTGAGTATTCCTTAGTCATATTTGTTTTGCAATCAAAATTTGTATTATTTTATATTTCTTGACTCACAACATTTATAAATGTGCCAATAAATTTCATAAATTTGTGTCTGTCAATCATCTTTATTTCAATTTCAAAATCTTGTAAACGTAGCGACGATTTTGCGAAATTTAAGTATACCCTCCGTCTGAAATATGGTTTAATTATATAGCGATGATTTTCGAATTTTTTAACACTTAAAAATGAGCTCATTGTGGAAAAGTTAGGTAAAATGTTTTTAAAGTTCTATATTTAAAATCATGTAACATACTTATATGGGATAATTTTGCGATTTTTGAGTAAACGTGATTTGTCTGAAATGTGTTGTATTATTTTATGAAAAATATAAGTACCTAATCGTGATTTATCTGAAATGTGTTGTACTATTTTATGCAAAATATTCGTCCCTAATCCTGATTTATCTAAAGTATTTTTGACTTTTTTTTGCAAAATACAGTATGCGCCAAAATAAACACTGAAGTTTAGGCAACCAACCACCCGTTCTGCGCCGTATTTAGTACGGTGCGTATGCTTGGATGCCTAAACTTCAGTACTGTTTATTCTGGCACATACTGTATAAGTATGTCGTCATCCATCTTAACTGTATCGTTACGTGTATTTTCAAAATTATGAAAATGTAGCAACAATTTTACAAAAAATTGCTGTTAATGACTAATTAGCAGTTACTAATTAGTGGACTAGTTATTAGTTATATTAGTAATGATAAGTAGTATCTGAAATGTTTCTTTTTCCAAAAAGTTGCAGCTGTGATGATAATGTTGCAAAATTACAGTATTCATAACCAATTTAGGTTGTTCTGTTACTCGTTTATTATTTGTTATTTTAAGAACTTACTGCTATTTACTAAAAATATTTATTCATTTATGTTAATTATTCGGATTTAAAGAATTTATAACTATATAATACCAATAAGTACTTAGAATAATGAATAATAATCAAAAATAACTGGTAAGATGAATAAAATATATTTTTTCATTTTGTAGTTTCTGTATTTTATACATGTGGCGATGATTTTTCAAAATTTATGTATTTGTCATCCATCTTCATACAATGACTTGTGTCTATGACTTGTATTTTCAAAATTATGTAAACGCGATGAGTTTACGAAATTTCAGTATTAGTGACTGACCTCAAATGTTTCTGACTACATTTTTCCAAAAAGTTGTACCTTTTGTACTTTGGTTAGGTTAGGTTGTGATTTTGCAAAATATGTATAGTCAAAATATGTATTTGTTTTTGTATTGTAATGATGTAATGATGAATTGAATAATCAAGCTTGCTTATTTTTTTCAAAATTATGTAATTGTGGTGATGATTTTGCAAAATTTTAATATTGACAACAAAAATGCAATGTTTTGTTATTTGTATTTTCAATTTTACGTAAACGAGGGGATGATTTTTCAAAATTTAAGTATATATGGCGCTTCGACACACCTTTGTTATGCTTATAAAAAGTTAAGAAAATATACTTAATAGATTGGGAAGTAAAATAATAAGTGCACTCGATGATCTGGTTTAGGCCGAATTGTAAATATAAGTACTTGTATAGTAGCCACATGTCGTTTAATACGATGTAAACGATCGTTTAACATGTGGGCTGGCTGCATTTGTGATTTAATTAGGAAATTAAAAGTTAAACAAGTAGAATCAAAATATAAACAACCGGAGGGGTCGTCCCGTGCGTCGACCGCTCTGTTTAATATCGGAGGGGATGTTAGACAATCGACAATCGCTCGTAATGACGTAATTTGATGATATGTGAACAGCTGTTAGACAAATGACGGTGCAGAGCCAACAAGCCGCCGGGATTTCAGTGCCGGTGGATCCCCCGGGGATGTCCGCACGGCTCGCCTGAGTTGGGGCTATCGGGAATTAAATATATATCACCACCGGCTTCTCTTCCACGTCGGCGAGCACCGAGGTTTATTATAAATTTATCTGGCGTTATGATAAATGCAATTGGTTAATAATTCAGGCTGCGTGATGAAATGGCGGGGAGTGATTGTGTTTTCTGACGCCTCGGGGAAGAAGTTGAGGAATTGATAATGTTTCGGTGCCCCTCAACTCCTGCGGTATCTCCATCGAATAAGTAACAGATTGGTTGTTCACCAAATACAGAAAATTCCACTTATATCTCAACATCAATTCGCAATAAACATGTGTGGGCCATTAATAAATTAATATGTTGGTGTGAGAACTTTTTAATGCAGTTAATTTGAATTTTGCTTATCTGAAAGAATTATCGGCCATATGGGCACAGAATATCGACTGCTCATACCAAAAAAACTTGGCATGCCTCCAATACGATAAAATTTAAATGATCGAATTTAGTAAAAAACACTAAACTTGGTGTTAAAAACGGTATGTGTTTACAAAATTTTGGATATTCTGTATAATGCATATCAATAAAACTTGGTTAACGCAACTGTCAGACCTTATTTAATGAGTACCTTGTATGGTTTTATTAACAACGCATATTTTTATCTTTTATTAATTTTCTTAACCAATGGTGCAAAACTGATTTATTTTTTGAGTTTTTATTTTTTTATGCTAAAATCACTGAAGCGATTTCAATAAAATTTTATGGGTATATAATCATCTATAAAGGGCACCCAAATAAGCAACAAAAATAATACCATGCAATCTAAAAATATACATCATGATGACGTCACACTTTTTTGGGACACCCTGTATAATCAAAAGTGTTTTCCTGAAATACACCCCAGAATGCAAGTAAAGTCTGCAAAATGTCAAAATTCTAACTCAATTAGTAAATATTTCTACTAGATCTTCTTTAGATCTAGATACAGGGACATGAAATACATAATACAGTATACATAAATACATAATACAGAGAGTATTACTCTAGAGCACTCCAAAAACTTCGAATAACAAAATCTGAATTTATTTTCTAAAGTTTGCTTGCACTTGGAAAATCAACAATGCACTGCAAAAATTTTATATAACAATATCTGAATTTCTTATTTTTGAAAATGTTTCTTGCATTTTGAAAATCAATATTGTTATTATTATCTACTCAAAAACACAGTATGGTATAGGTATTAAGTATGCCTGTAAACATTTTGAATAACGAAATCTGAATTTCCTATTTTTGTAAATTTTTCTTTTAATTGGAAAATCAACATCATCATTATTATTATTTATTACTCTTAATAAACTCTTTTATGTTATATATCTAGGAGTGGATCTAGGAATCGACTGAACAACACAACTGCCATGTGTATACTGTCTTTATTAAACTTCTATGCGTGGTCGTTGCGGTAGGTTAGACAACCTTTTTTACCTCTAAGGCACATACATTACATCTATATTACATACATCTATTACATCTCCCTTATTACGTTACATAGTCATACAGTCTTTTTGGTTTTCTGGTTACTCTTTTACAGTTCACTCTTTTTACAATGTTATCATCTACAAAGTTATCATTTACAATACAATCATCTGTAATGTTGTCATTTACAATATTATCATCTGTAATGTTGTCATTTACAATATTATCATCTACAATGTTATCAATTACAATATTATTATTATATACAAAATTTGAACGTTGTATCACTACGTTTGAACCTTTGAAGTTTTTAATGTAAACACTATTTCTTATTATACATCTTCCATGCTCTTTTTCTATTTCGTAAGTTCTTTCTCTTATTTTATTCTTAATTTTTCCTAGTTTCCAACGGCTTTTAGGCTTTTCTTGGAACCAAACTTGCATTCCATTTCTAAGTTCAACGTTTGAACGTACACCTGATTTGTCATAATAAATTTTTGATTTGATTTGTCTTGTGTCAATATTGTTCTTTAGTTTTGTCTTATTTATAATTTGAGAATTTAGTCTGTTTTCATTAATTGGTAAGTTGTCTCTTAAGTATCGTGACATTAATATCTGAGATGGTGTGTAGGTATCATAGACAGGGGTGTTACGGTAACTTAATAAAGCTAAGTATATGTCTTCTTTATTTTCTAATGTCTTTTAAATTAATTTCTTAATGGTTTGAATTCTGTAAAACCGTTGGATTGTTGGTGATATGGGGATGATTTAGTTATTTGAAATTTCCATTCTTTGGAAAATGTTTCATATTCTTCACTGATGAATTGTTTTCCACTATCTGATACAACAATTTTGGGTATTCCATGTCTAGCAAATATGGATTTTAATTTGTTGATTACATTTTTGGAAGTTAGATTTTTGTTCAACGTCATGATTTCTTTTTTTTGTAAATGTTTCTTGCATTTTGAAAATCAGCACCATTATTACTCTAAAGCACTGTAAAAACTTTGAATAACAAAAGCTGAATTTCCTATTTCTGTAAATTTTGCTTGCATTTGGAAAATCAACTGTCCACTGTATAAATTTTAAACGACAAAATCTGAATTTCCTATTTTTGTATTTTTTTCTGGAAAATCAACATAATTATTATTATAACTCTAATGCACTGTAAAACTTATGAATAACATAATCTGATTTCTTATTTTAAAAAATGTTTCTTCCATCTGGAAAATCAACATCATTATTATTAATTATTACTCTCATACACTCATTTTTCACACTCAAATTTGGAACAACAATATCTTAATTTCCTATTTTTGTAAATGTTTCTTGCATTTTGGAAATCAACACCATTATTACTCTAAAGCACTGTAAAAACTTTGAATAACAAAATCTGAATTTTCGTTTTATCTAAATTGTGCTTGCATTTGGAAAATCAACATTATTATTATTATTATTACTCTAATGCAATGTACAAATTTTGAATAACATAATCTGATATCTTATTTTTAAAAGTGGGTCTTTAAAATTAACTTTATTATTTACTCTAAAGCACACTAAAAACTTGGAATAATAAAATCTGAATTTCGTATTTTTGTAAGTTTTTCTGAAAAATCATTATTATTATTACTCTAATACAATGTACAGATTTTATATAACATAATCTGATTTCTTGTTTTTCAAAATGTTACTAGAATTTTGAAAAGGAACATTATTATTATCTACTCTAAAGCATATTATGGCATAGAGTATTAGGTATGCCTGTAAAAATTTTCATACATCTGAATTTCCTATTTTTGTAAATTTTTGTATCATTTGGAAAATCAACATCATTATTATTATTAATTATTACTCTAATACACTGTAAAAACTTTGAATAACAAAATCTAAATTTCTTATTTTTCTAATTTTTGCTTGCATTTGGAAAATCAACAATACGCCCTAAAAATTTTAAATAACAAAATCTAATTTTCGTATGTTGGAAAATTTTTCTTACATTTGGAAAATCAACAGTATTATTATTATTATTACTCTAATGAACTGTAAACATTTTTAATAACATAATCTGATTTCTTATTTTTGAAAATGTTTCTTGCGTTTTGAAAATCAACATTATTATTATCTACTCTAAAGCAGAGTATGGTATAGGTTTTAGGTATACCTGTAAAAATAGTGAATTTCGAAATCTGAATTTGCTATTTTTGTAATTTTTTCTTTCATTTAGAAAATCAACATCATTATTATTATGAATTGTTACTCTTAATATACTCTACAAATTTTGAATAACAAAATTTTAATTTCCTATTTTAGTAAATGTTTCTTGCATTTTGAAAATCAACACCATTTTACTCTAAAGCACTCTAAAAACTTTGAATAACAAAAGCTGGATTTTATATGTTTCTAAATTTGCCTTGCATTTGGAAAATCAACAACGCTCTGTAAAAATTTTAAGTACAAAATTTTCTATTTTGGTAAATGTTTCTTACATTTGGAAAATCAACATCATCATTATTATTACTCTTATGTACTGTAAAAATTTTGAATAACATAATCTGATTTCTTATTTTTGAAACTGTGCCTTGCATTTTGAAATTCGACATTAATATTATCTACTCTAAAGCACAGTGTGGTAGGAGGTATAAGGTATGACTCTGTCATACCTGTATAAGGAAATCTGTGTTTGCTATTTTTGTATTTTTGTATTTTATTTAGACAATCAACATCATTTTTATTATTAATTATTACTCTTAATAAACTCTACAAATTTTGGATAACAAAATCTTAATTTCCTGTTTTTGTAAATGTTTCTTGCATTTTGAAAACATTATTACTTTAAAGCACGGTAAAAACTTTGGATAACAAAATCTGAATTTGTTATTTTTCTAAAGTTGGCTTGCATTTGGAAAATCAACAATGCACTGTGAATTTTTATTAAATAACAAAATCTGAATTTCCTGTTTTTGTAAAATTTTCTTGTTTTTGTAAATGTTTCTTGCATTTTCAAAATAACAACATTATTACTTTAAATCACTGTAACAACTTTGAATAACAAAATAAATGTCCTATTTTTGTAAATTTTTCTTACATTTGGAAAATCAACAACATTATTATTATTAATTATTTCTCTAATGCTAATGTATATAGGTACTTTGAATGACAAAATCTGAATTTCCTATTTTTATAAATTTTTCTTACATTTGGAAAATCAACATAATAATTATTATTATTACCCTAATGCACTGTAAATATTTTGAATAACATAATCTGATTTCTTGTTTTTGAAAATGTTTCTTGCATTTTGAAAATCAACACCATTATTACTCTAAAGCACTCCAAAAACTATGAATAACAAAAACTAATTTCCTATTTTTCTAAAGTTTGCATGCATTTGGAAAGTCAACACTATAAATTTTAAATAACAAAACCTGAATTTGCTATTTTATAATTTTTTTCTGGAAAATCAACATCATTATTATTATAACTCTAATGCACTGTAAACATTTTGAATAACATTTCTTATTTTTAAAAATGTTTCTTGCATTTTGAAAATAAACAATATGATTGTCTACTCCAAAGCAAACTATGGTGTAGGTATTAAGTATGCCTATACAAATTTTGACTATCGAATTCTGATTTCTAAAAATGTTGAATATCGAAATTTGAATTTACTACTTTTGTAAATTTTTCTTTTATTTAGAAAATCAACATAATTATTATTATTAATTATTACTCTTAACAAACTCTAAAAATTTTGACTCTAAAACACTTTCTTTTATTTAGAAAAACAATATCATTATTATTATTAATTATTACTCTTAATAAACTCTACAAATTTTGACTCTAAAACACCTCAAAAACTTTGAATAACAAAATCTGAATTTCCTATTTTTCGAAATGTTGCTGCATTTGGAAAATCAACAATGCACTGTAAAAATTTTAAATAACAAAATCTGAATTTCCTATATTGGTAATTTTTTCTTACATTTGGAAAATCAACATCATTATTATTATTATATGTGGTAGGGTTTTGGAGTACTTACTGGCATTTGCAAAAAATATCAATTTTGTCTTTGTTTTTGTCCTTTATTCATTAAAATAAGTTGTTCTACCTAACTAGTTTCGGCTTTGTTTAAAATTTAAGATATCTTCAATAAAGGACAAAAACAAAGACATAATTTATATTTTATACAAATGCCAGTATGTACTCCAAAACCCTACTACATATAATTTATATAACTGGTAATTATGGATATAACTCTTATGAAATTACCATTATTATTACTCTAATGCACTGTAAAAATGTTGATTAACATAATCTGATTTCTTATTTATGAAATTTATTTATAACATTATTATTTCTACTCTAAAGCACAGTAAAACCACAGTATAAATTTGAATTTATTATTTTTGTAATTTTTTCCTACATTTGGAATATTAACATCACTATTATTATGTACTATTACTTTAATGTACTGTTTACATGCACTGTAAAAACTTTGAATAACAAAATCTAAATCTGCATTTCTGGGGTGGTTTTTCTGCAGTTTTCCCATTTCCTTGCAACAAATTTTGCAAGGAAATGTGCCTCTACCATCTATAAGTTGCATGCAGGCACAGATGGGCAATAATAATAATGCCCCTCTCCTCTTAACGCCCGCGTAACTAGTAATAGTTCAGGGGCATATGGAAAAATAAAATGTAATTGGGTCAGAATTCTCTGTCAAATATGACAGTAACCAATTACGCCACAGGTGGAGGAGCAGTAGAAATTATTATTATTGTTATTATATTCTATTTTTCTAAATTTTGCTTGCATTTCGAAAATCAACAATACACTGTAAAAAAATTTAAATAACAAAATCTGAATTTCTTATTTATGTAAATTTGTGTCGCATTTTGAAAATTAACATTATTGTTTCTCTAACGCACTATAAGAACTTTGAACAACAAAATCTGAATTTGCTATTTTTGTAAATGTTGGAATATAATCTAAATGTATGCATTAGGTATTAGGAATATTAAAAGGTATGCATTTAACTTAATATTGGATTATTAAGAATCATTGTAAGCTCATAATATCAAAATTACATAACAGGTACGTTCTCAAAATGAATTTTCTATAGCACATATGAGAATTTAATTTCATAAACATTCTTTATAGAAATTCACATTAGGAGTGACATATTCTGGTATTAAATTTATCATGGGTAAGAATCGAACACACAGCCAGTAAGTAGATGTCGAAACCTTAACTACCAAGCAACATGGCTTCAAATAAATTATTATTATATAAGTGTGTAGCGATTAGATTTTTATGCCCGGCGCATTCACCAGAAATTGGTAATAATAAAAATGAATTTGTTAGTATTGTATTCATTTATTTTTGATTATTATTTGCTATTTTTATATACTTAATGGTATATAACCAGTTTACCTATTATTTTTGATTATTATTTGCTATTTTTTTATACTTAGTGGTATGTTAATAAAAATAGCAAATAATAATTTAAAAAATGTTTACTTACGATATAAATTTGAACGTATAAGCTCGGATAAGTCGTTGTTCTAAATTTTTTATCATTTTCAAGTAATTTTTTTTTCTTTATGTTTTTCGATGATGACATCACTATTTTTAAAATAGCTAAATTTGTCATGTGGATCAACAATTCTTTAGTTGTCTTCTTGAAACAAATTTGTACTTAAATTACGCTATTACAAAACTATTTTTTTTAACAAAACTTCATTTGTTTGAGTATCATAACAAGCCTAATACTTTATTATAATATGGCGATTCTTAAAATGGTTACACTTATGAATGCCTCAATAATTCTAGTGTTTTCCTTCAAACAATTTTGTATAAAATTATGGTATCTTTAGTAGGGTCATAATAAGCATTATACATTTTTTTAATATTGCGGTTTTTAAAGTGGCAACATTTCTTATGTTTGTGGCTCAACAATTGTGTAGTTTTTTCTTGAAACGAAAGTGTTGAATAAAACTGCAAGTTATAAGTAAGTTTAGGGTCACAACAAGTACCTATAACTAGTTAAAATACTTTTTTATGGCTTTTATCAAAAGAGAATCTTAAAACCACAATCTGAATTTAATATTTAATCAAATAAATGAAAACTAAAAATTATCACTTTTTGTGATATTTTTTTCGGTACCTTGGGAGAAATTTCTGTAGATTTTTATCCTTTAAAAATTGTTTTAATGGAATTGCCACATCTACACTAATATAATATACAGAGCGTCCTATTAAATAAGTGCGAAAATCGAGACATTTCTGTAGATTTTTATCCTACAAAACAGTTTTTAAGGAATTTCCCCATCTACACTAATCTAATATACAGAGTATTTTATTAAATAAGTGAGAAAGTCGTTAGTTTTTGCTAAAATTTCTCAATTAAAAATTTAAAAAAATATTAATTTTATATTTATTATTACATTTGTATTTAGTACCCTGAAAACATTTCTCCTGAAAATTTGACAAAGATTTGTAATAATTATGTGAAAAAAATGACAATATAACTTTTACACCATCTACACCAATCTAATATACAGAGGGTCCTATTGTATAAGTGAGAAAATCTAGGATATAACATTCTGCATTTTCAAGTCAGTATGGGTTGGTTTTTACTTAAATTTCTCAAAATTTATTAATTTTATATTTAATATTATATTTGTATTTAGTACACCTGCAGACATTTCTCCTGAAAATTTGACAAAGTTTCTGTATTACATAAGTGACTAATTCGACGCTATAACTTTCTTCATTGACAAGTGTGGATTAATTATTGCTGAATTTTTTCAAAATATATAATTTCATATTAATATTAGATTTGTATTTAGTACACCTGAAGATATTTCTCCAGAAAATTTCTCCGTATAATTAACTTGTAGCCCATCATGATCATGGTGGAGGAGCAGGGCTATTTTTTTTTTAATATTTTTTTTATTTTAGTTTTCTTAATAACATTGAATACATGCATCTAGTCAGGTGAAATTAAATAAATAAATAATAAAATAAAATAGTACCAAAAGTACCAAAAGTACCAAATAATATGACAACCTTAAAAAAATATTTGCATTATTTCTTGCAATAACTAATAGTTGCAATAATTTCGTAATATATTTGGTGTTGTTTTTTTTTTTTTAATATTTTAGTGGACTTTCTTTGATCTTTTCACAGACGTTCCATTAATTTTGTATTGTAACATTATTATTAACTTAACGACTTTGGTGGTTTTGTGTTTGAAGAATTAACGTTTTAAAACCGAAATGTGTTTTTCCTTCCTTCCTTCCGTGCATTGGAGCATTATCGCTCCGATAAGTATGAAAGGGGATCTCCGTTGCGTTACAATAGAAAAGAGGTAATTAAAATTTAGTTGCTAATTGGACGACTTCGCAGTGTAATAACCTATTGTGGATAAGTTACGTCTGTGATGGGGACGGTTCGCCTGATGTAACCCGAATTGGGTACACATCAAACAGGTCACCGTACATCGGCAGCTCGGGGTTAAGCGTGCAAAGCAGATAAAGTTGGCAATTATCGTCTTCACGACAATATAAACGGCCTGTATAACTCCAACTAATTATAAGTCCTCGGTTCGATTCCCGGCCCCGAGGCGCGCACAATGGCTGCCTGGAGCAGGGCCGTGGTTAACTAACCGTGTCGAGCTTATCCTAATTACCGCTGTAATTAGTATAGCGCTGGTGTCGCCACCGCACGATGCCGTTTTGTCACCGACACTCGCGGTTGCTAGGAGACACGGCACAGCCAGCGTTGTTGTAGCACTTGATTCGTCCGCAGGATTTTATAGATTTTTGGCTGGATGGCTGTTGCTGCTGCTGCTGCTGCTGCCTTTTTTGCGTGTGCAATTAATTATCTTTTCGGGAACTGCCTTCGGATACGTAATGGCGGGGGCGGCGCAGGGAGACGCGTCATGCTAATTATTTAAAGGGATCGCCGGGGAATATCCCCAGCTCATCGTTACACCGTGCAGGACTTATTCCACCGTTTAAAATTCAAACCGCACACAATTAATATGCGACGTTATGTACAGCTACGCAGTGAAGGATTATCTTTTAATCTCATATAATTAACTCGGTTTCATACCCGCCGTATAACGGATTTAATAAAGTATATAAAATCTGAAAGATATTAAGTAAACCATTATAATTAATTACAACATAATATTAATCAACTGCTAATTTCGTATCCTACTTATTAAAATTATACTTACTACAGCTATTTAAGGCCTTTTGATAGTGTTACAGTTGAATAATGGGGCTTATTATACCACTAGTGGTATAATATATAAAAACACCACACGATAATTTTATTATTATTATTTATTTAATTTGGGTAATAACGAAACTCACACTTTCGTTAGTATACTCTGATTTTTCTAAACTGGCGTGCACGTCATCAAACAGCTGTGCGATGAGGTTTTTTCGTACCAACGTGATTGTTTTCGATAATATGCATAACAATAGTTTAAGAATCGAAATTAATCTGAGGATCATTTGTTACATAACACTGATCACCGGTGGTTATAAATAGGTAATCGGTGTATTAACCGCGGACACAATTTTCGCCTGCCAATCATGTAATAAATCATGTTATGTTGGCATTTGCGATATGTTTTCGGCGACGATGCCACTTCTTTTTCATTAACGCATGCCCAACTTCTTTGACGTCTAACTTGTTACATTTGATCGATTATTACAATGCATATTTTGCCATTGTAGATGTTAAACCATAACCACAAGATTGATATCTGTACGATAAACGGCAGAGAAGTCGACGAATTTGATACGAACCGCGCACTGTCGCACAAGATTGCACGGACGCAACAGCTGATTGCAGCCATTTTTAAATACCCAGGACAGCTGGCAACCTTCTAAAATTGTGCCATCATTATTATGATTATTATTTTGATGACGTGCACGCCAGTTTAGAAAAATCAGAGTATATCTACCAGAATTAGTACCCGAACCAGAGCCAGAGTACCAGAGTACTTACGAATCGGCACAATAGGCGCTAGCTACAAGCCTCGAAAAATGGGGGCTAAAATGGGGGCATTAATAAATTTCAATTAAGCATTATTGACTTATTTCAAACTATTGAAATTTAAGAAGTTGATAACTTTTTTCCAACTTTATAATGTAATTATTAATAATAACGATTATTGGCTTATCTCAAATATAAGTAAACTATTGATATTTGAGAAGTTGATAAATGTTTCCAACTTTAGAGTGTAATTATTAATAATCATGAACTATCATCATATTATCGTTACAGTAATAAGAAATGTGTAACAAATCCACCGAAAATTTGTAGGAAATCAAAAGAAAATTTGCAATTAATAACAACCAACATATTTAAAAATGGTTAAAAAAAATAAAAATTGTGCCAATTTTGAGAAAATTCTAATATACAGGTCCCGCCAAAAAAGCAGAATTGAACTGTAATTACTCCGACGTGTATTAACACAAAACACAACAAATTAGCTTAAATTAACGAACAAAGATTATAACTTATAACAAATTATAAAACAACGTTATCAACTCCATATGACTAAATTCAGGCTGAAAGGCTGCGGCTGATGGCCATTTGAAGCATAGCAGCAAGACCTTCTTTTTTTTTAAATTTGATAATGTACATACAATAACAAATATGTAAATGCCTCAATAAATTATATCTTATATATATTAACGAACAATATATGCAATTTCATGTACTAATTAAGTCTAGTGGAGATAATAGCCTAGTGGGAATAAGCCAGGCAAATAAGGAGCCCACATAAATCCATTTTGGGCCTCAGTTTACACCAACAACTTGGTTTCCATCAAACATTCAAGAATTTTACACTTTTGTTGATTACTAAGCCCACGATATTTTTTCGCCACTAAAGTATGTTAAGATTGTAGTTGATCAACAAAAGTGGAATGAAAACTATAGTGAGAACCTTTGTTTCAATAGAGTTGATCAATTTTAAACTATAGTTTTCATTCGGCTTTTATTGATCAACTATTACAAAACAATTTTCTAAACAAAACTTCAATTTGTTTGGGAGTCATAACAAGCATATTATAATATGGCGATTCTTAAAATGTCTCAATAATTGAGTACTTTTTTCCTTCAAACCACTTTATTAACACTTTTATTGTTAATTTACGTTTTATTACGAACCTTGGAAACCAAGTCGTTGGTGTAGACTTGGTTTCCATAAAAAAATCAAGAATTTTACACTTTTGTTGATTACGAAGCCCGCGATATTTTTTCACCATTAAAGTATGTAAAGATTGTAGTTGAACAACCAAATTTGAATGAAAACTATGTTTCATTTGTTTCAATAGAGTTGATCAAGTTTAAACTATAGTTTTCATTCAACTCTTGTTGATCAACTATTACAAAACATTTTTGTTAACAAAACTTCAATTTGTTTGAGAGTCATGACAAGCATAATCAGAGTCTTAACAAGCATATTATAGTATGGCGATTCTTAAAATGGCTCAATAATTGAGTACTTTTTTCCTTCAAACAATTTTATTAACATTTTTATTGTTAATTTACGTTTTATTTATAAATTTATTAACATTTTTTAACAATATGATATCTTGAAATAAAATATTTAACAAAACTACAATTTGTAATCAAGTTTAGAGTTATAATAAGCATTATACATTTTTTAATATAGCGATTTTTAAAATGCCAACATTTGTTATGTTTGTGACTTAACAACTGTGTAGTTTTTTTTTCTAGAAACAATTTTGTAAGTAAATTATGCTATTACAAAATACAATTTTAGAACAAAACTGCAATTTGTAATGAAGTTGAGAGTCATAACAAGCGTGATATTTTTTTCGATATGGCTATTTAAAATTGCAACATTTGTCATGTGGCTCAGCAATTGTGTAGTTTTTTTCTTGAAACAAGAGCAGTTTCGAACAAATCTGCAACTGAATAGTATTGCAAAATTTATACAAAATACCTGCAATTTAAAAAATATCAGAATGAATTATTGGAAAAGTTATTGACTCACTTGGATTTTTGGTTATCCAAAATATTTGACAAATTTTCATAACTTTTCAGGTAAATTTTATTAAATTTTATGTGATTTCTAAAACCATGGGTTTTGTTATGTATTTAAGACATTTGGAGATTGAGTTTTTGTGGATTTTCCGTGGAATTTTCATGTAGTTTTGTGGAATTGTCATGCAAGTTGACAAACTGTTGGTTTTATTAATTCTTTGGGAAACTGGGAAACTATTTTTTTCAGTTTTCGTGGCTTTTGTGTAATTTTTGTTTTTTGTGAAGTATAGAGAAATTTAGTGCGACTAACATATAGTGTCAGTAATAATCTATAATATTTGTCCAATTTTCATAATTTTTCTTTCCAAATTTGAGTTGAGAATAATATCAACAATAAGTGGCAAGAGTTGACAATAATAAGTTATTTTGATGATATTGATGAATTTTTCATGTAAATTTTATCGAATTTAATCCTCGACAGGGTGACAGACACCCCTGCCACTTGTCAGTCATTCCCTTGTAACGCCAATAAAAACCCTCTTACCCGGTTTATAATGTAAAATATTATTACAAACATCCATGGAAATATATAACGTTTATTGTTCTGAAATGCAAATTAACAAAAAATCAAACAATATCAAGATTTGCTATTTTTGTTATTGAATTTTCATGATTTCCAAGTAAATTATGTGTAATTGCTTGCAACATAAAAATATGAGTTTTGTAGTGTATTTTAGGGACTTTGTAGATTTTTTGTTGAATTTTCGTGGATTTTCCATGTGATTTTGGTTGAATAGTCTTGCAAAATTTATATAAATTGCAATTAAAAGAATATCAGAATGAATTATAGAAAAAGTTAGAGTGACTCACTTGGATTTTTGGTTATCTAAAATATTTGATGAATAATTTTGATCATGTTTCAGGTAAAGTATATGGAATTTCGTGAAATTTCTAAAACTATGGGTTTTGTTGTGCATGTATTTGAAACATTTAGAGATCGTTTGTTGAATGTTAATGGATTTTCCATAGAATTGTCATCTAATTTTGAGAAATTGTCGGAAAATTTAAAAAAAAATGTATTTATAATTATTAATAACTTGAAAATCTGAAATTTTCGTGGTTTTTATGTAATTTTTTTGCAAGTAATAATGTAAAATATTTTTTCTTCGAAATTTTGTGAAATTTGGGTTAACAATAATATCATTGTTATATTATTTTAATGATATTGATGAATTTTTCATTTAAATTGTATGGAATTTCATGCAATTTCTAAAACCATGGGGTTTCAGCTTTTGTTGAATTTTTGTGGATTTTCTATGTAATTTTTTATCGAATAGTATTGAAAATTTATACAAGTTGCATGCTATTTAAAGAATATCAGAATGAATTATAGAAAAGGTGACTTAGATATTCGTTAATCCAAAATATTTGATGAATTTTCATTATTTTTGAGGTAAATTTTATGGAATTTCATGCAATTTCTAAAACCATGGATTTTGTTGTGTAATTGAGACATTTGGAATTATTTTGTTGACTTTTTGTGAATTTTTCGTGGAATTATCATGTAATTTTGAGAAAATGTCTTGCTACTTTTTTTTGTTTTATTGATTATTTGAGAAACTTGGAAATCTATAGTTCAATTTTCGTAGCTCTTTATGTAACTCTTGTTCAATTTTCGGGGAATATTATGTAATATTTGTTTTTGCGAAGTATAGAGAAATTAGGTAAGACTGACTTATAGTGTTGGAGATTATCTAAAATATTCGTTCAATTTACATAATTTTTCTTCCAAATGTTGTTGAAATTTGAGTTCACAATAGTATCAGTTTTGTTATTTTGATGATATTGATGAATTTTTCATGTAATTTTTTTTTAAATGAGTTTTCTTGTATATTTGAGACATTTGGAGATCTTTCGTTGAATTTTTGACGGAATTTTGACGTCGTTTTGTGCACTTATCAAGCAAATTTACATAATTTAAACCAAAATTGATTATTTGGTAATCTATTGTTCAATTGTCGTCGCTATTATGCTTCGTTTTTTATTTTCCTTGTAATATTGTGAAATTGTCATGCAGATTTATAAAATTTTGGTTTTATTTATTCTTTGTTTGCGAAGTATAGATCATTTTGGTAAGACTGACTGATCGTGTTGGTAATAATCTAAAATATTTGTTCAAATTTCATAATTTTTCTTCCAAATTTTGTGAACTTTTAGTTGACAATAATATCAGTTATGTTATTTTGATAAAAACACGTAGAATTTAGAGGATGCTTACACTAGAATCATCCTCTTATGGTGTTAAAAAAAATATACCCATCTCTAGTTTTTTTCCGTAACTTCAATCTAAAACTTTAGGAGCATTATTGAAATATGCATTCGTCAACTTTTAGAATAGTTTTTTTTTAACAAACTGTTGGTAGTTTCATGACATTCAAATTTTACACGATTATTAAACATACTTAGAACTATTAGAAAATGCAATAATCAGAATATACCCTATCTTTAGATTTTCCTGAATTTTAATCTGAAGTCAGAACATTAATATGTAGGCAAGGGAAATTTTGAACAGATATGATTTTTTACCAAATTTGTGGCATATGAAATTAAATTTTTGCACAAAGCTATTATGTACATTTGATACTAGTAGAAAATACAAAAATCGAGATATATCCCATCTCTCGTTTTTCCAGAATTTTAATCTGAAACTTTAGAAGCAATATTGTACAATATATACATTTCACAACCTTTAGAATTGATTCTTTTACATGCTTTTGATAGTTTAGCTTTTGGTGGTGACTTTTGAATTTGGTCAATGTTGGAGGCATCTACTTCGTGATACATGATCAAATTAACTAAAACAAACACTTTTCTCTGTTTATATCACACTGTTTATTAAAATTAGTGACTATCAAATTTGAGAGTTAGAGGTAAACTAGTTAAACTAGTACTATAGTCACTAATTTAAAAAAAGAGTTTGATATAAACAAAGAAAAGTGCTTCTTTTATTTACATTTAAATTTTATTTATCGCAGCAAGTCACAATTACATTTTGTATGCTTTACCAAATCATGCCCAACTTTCGGATATACATAATTATACCAGCACTTATAAATTATTCATATATGTACATTATCATTTCAATTATTATGCCATTATATGGCAAGATCACCATTGTACGATACATTTAATAACTAATCTGGATCAGTCAATCTATGAGTGTTTTGATTAATCAAAATAATATTATCAATTATTTCAATTATGAACATATATTTTAGTCTTCCCTCGTATTTCCACCAATATCCTTATCCTCGATGGTACGCCCCTGCCTGCGCACGATATATGCAGTACCAGGGGGGCGGCTGCTTGATGTTTACTTTAGTTCTATCGCCGGCCACCAGATAATCTCGGCCTTGCCGTGGCTAAGCGTTCACACAACACTGATAATAAAGTCATTATTTTCAAATTACCACACCCGCCGGAGCTTGCGGCGTGTATGTATGAACCCCAGCCTCATTTTAAAGTATAATTCGCGCGATGTGTGCGCCATTATGTTGTTGCCTTGTAAATCGAGGCCTTGTTCCTCGGATTTTTCCTGGGAGAATATTTTAGGGAACATATTGCAACCGAATACATAACACATCAACTGAAGTGTCTTAATTTCAGAAATAGCTAACTATAAATAGTAACACATTTTAATTTGTGAACTTAACGGCATATTAAGCCGTTGGTAACTAAATTTCAGTATGCATATGAAATTGTTTAAAATAATTGAAATTCAGCAGATTGAATTTATAACTGAGTTTGTATGTAACTTTTGATTTTTAAATTTAATT
Organism: Othius punctulatus; assembly: GCA_951805005.1. Taxonomy (NCBI): domain Eukaryota; kingdom Metazoa; phylum Arthropoda; class Insecta; order Coleoptera; family Staphylinidae; genus Othius; species Othius punctulatus. The sequence goes on from OX638141.1 coordinate 19,603,744, forward strand.
GTTTTGTTATTAGTTTTATTTCTTTTTTTTTATAAATAATGCATTTTTTACTTTATTGGCATCACACTTTATGATATCAAAGTGTGATACCAACAAAGAAATAAATGCATTATTTATTTATACATAATGTATCACGAAGTAAATGCATCCAGTGTTAATTATTTTTTTTGGAATTGTTTTTGTGTAAAAATAGTTTTATCATCTCTTGCAATTGTTGCGTTAACACAATTTGTAGATCATGTTTTTGGAATTGTTTTTGTCTAAAAATAGTTTTGTCATCTCTTGCAATTGCTGCGGTAACACAATTTGTAGATCATTTGACGGTGTTAGAACTTCATTAGAAATCAGACGAATTCGATTATCTCTATTGTTTTTTTAAGTAGGTACTACTCGTTAATTTTCAAATGTAGTAATCTCTTGTAGTAATGTAGCCTCTTGCAATTGCTGCAGTATCTAATTGATTGTTGGTGGTAGTAAATTAAAATCTTCATCTAACATTAGTGGAAGGTATTTCCTGGAAGGTATCATCAAAAACTGTTCACAACATAAATCATTCTCCGATTTTCGTCCCCGTCGGCTGCGTGTGTTGTTCATTGGCGCGCCGCTGGATGAATTTCAAGGGGGAAACGAAAGCAATGTTGGTCCAATTGAAAGGCAATTTATCATCGTCGCGGCAGGACGGGGGATGACAAAAGAAGGCGAATGTTCGCGGGTGCGTGTTTTGTTTAGGCTCGTGTATGTTCATGCCTGTTTGGGGCCGATATGGTAGGAAGGGCCTAATTTGCCTTCCGCCGATCCTCATCATTTCGTGCGCGCCGCAGTATCATCACGGGGCATTAGAATATCGCCCTTGTGTAATTAGCTAATTGCCATGAAGGCGGCATAGCCGATTACGAAATAAAACTGCGGGTTTCATGAAATTTGAATTGAAGGGCGGATGGGCACACTATAATCATCCTCTTATTTAATGCAGTACCAAAAAGAATCAACATTTTATTGACACCTAATGAATTTATGTAAATTTTGAAAATGTGCAATTTTTTATAATAAAGTCTACTAGTGACTTTTGCCTAATATTCAAATTTTTGAAATAACAATCAAACTAGTTTAATTTAAACCGTATAATCATCTTATTTGTTCCAGCTGCATTTGGAATCATCATTTAATTCATACGAAATTATAAATACGCTGGATGATAAAAAGTTGTATTGTAGAAAAATATATTCTAGTCTATAAAAAATCGTTATATCTATGATTAGGTATCAGTAATTTAATGATATCTATTACTATCGAATCAATTGAGGGGATGATTATAGTGTGCCCACCCACCCACCCTCCAATTGTACTTGAATAATGATTAACACTCGATCTACATATTTTTTTGAAAGATGATTCAAATTTATATTATTGCTAATTCTTGCACTTTGCATGATCTTTGAATTGAAATATGGATGCGTACACTATAATCATCCTCTTATTTAATCCAGTTCCATATATTATCATTATTTTATTGGCACGAATTGTTTTATGTAAATTTTGTAAGTTTGCAATTTTTTATCTTAAAGTCTAGAATTTACTTTAGCCAAATATTCAAATTTTTGAAGTAACAATTAAACTAGTTTAATTTAAACCGTATAATCATCATCTTATATGATCCAGCTGCAAGTGGAAACATCATTTAATTGATACGATATCATAATTACGCTGGATGAGTAAAAGTTGTGTAGAAAAATATATACTAGTCTATAAAAGAGTCACTATATCAATGATTAGGTATCAATAATTTAATGATTTGTACTACTGTCGAATCAATTAAGAGGATGATTATAGTGTGCCCACCCACCCACAGTCCAATTGTACTTGAATAATGATTAACACTCGATCTACTTTTTTTTTTTTTTTGAAAGATGATGATTCAAATTTTGATTATTGCTTATACATAAATGAATGATCTAAGTTCCAGTCATTCCAATAAATTCGATGTTTAATGCTTTACTTTGCATGATATTTGAATTAAAATATTTATGCGTACACTATAATCATCCTCTTATTTAATCCAGTTCCAAAAGAAGCATTATTTTATTGACACGAAATGATTTTTTATGTAAATTTTGTAAGTTTGCATTTTTTTATAATAAAGTCTACAATTGACTTTTGCCAAATAAGTCAAATATTTGAAATAACAATCAAACCAGTTGTTTAATTTAAACCGTATAATCATCATCTTATTTGATGCAGCTGCAATTGGATCCATCATTTCAATTATACGAAATCATAAATACGCTGGATGATTAAAAGTTGTGTTCTAGAAAAACATATTCCAGTCTATAAAAGAATCATTACATTTATGATTAGGAATCAGGAATTTAATGATTTCTACTGCTGTCGAATCAATTGAGATGACGATTATAGGGTTTCATATGCCCTAATTTTGAATATAAATTAAAAATTATCGAAAATGTACAATGTAGGTATATGCCTTCTCTACATATTACTCTTCTAACTGCAGATTATATTTCCAGAAAATCTAAAGATGAGTTATATTCTGATTTTTGCATTTTCTAATATTTCCAAGTATATGTATTAATTTTCATTTGGTTTCTTATACATTTTCCTATGTTATCTTACAAATTTTCGAGGGATTTGTTACTAATCCCTCATTTCGATGTAATATGATGGCCGCAAAGTATAATCATTAAAAATTAAAGATATTGGTACTACGCAAATTTCAAAAATTTATAAATTTACTCATTGAATAGCCAATGCAAAGTGAATGTTTTTTTTTTGCTTTGGGTTTATCCCTAAATTTATTGATAGTTCTATAGATAGAATAGATAGATTCTTCAATAGACTTATTGATAACTTGGAAATCAATTGTTCAATTTTCTTGACTTTTTATGTTCTTTTTTTGCGAAGTATAGAGAAATTTCGCGTCTGACTTATAGTGTCGGTAATAATCTAAAATATTTATCCAATTTTCATAATTCTTCTTCGAAATTTTGTGAAATTTGGGTTAACATTAATATCAGTAATGTTATTTTGATGATATTGATGAATTTTTCATTTAAATTTTATGGAATTTCATGCAATTTCAAAACAATGGCTTTTGTTGTGTATTTGAAACATTTGGAGATCTTTTGTAGATTTTCTATAGAATTGTCATGTAATTTTGAAGAATGTCAGCAAAAAAATTAATGTTTTATTGATTATTATTGATAACTTGGATTTCTATTGTTCAATTTTCGTGGATTTTTATGTAATTCTTTGCGAAGTATAAAGAAATTTGATGCGTCTGACTTATAGTGTTGGTAAAAATATAAATTAGTTGTCTAATTTTTATAAATTTTTTTTGCAAGTTTTGTGAAATTTTGGGTTAAGAATAGTTATTGTAACAACATAACAACAGTTATGTTATTTTGATGATATTGATGAATTTTTCATTTAAATTTTATGGAATTTCATGCAATTTTTAAAACCATGGGGTTTGTACTGTATTTGACACATTTGGAGATCTCTTGTTGAATATTTGTGGATTTTCTATGTAATTTTTATCGAATAGTATGCAAAATTTATACAAATTGCATGAAATTTAAAGAATATCAGAATGAATTATAGAAAAGGTGATAAGAATTTTTATGTCGATAGGTACAGGACAGATAAAGCGGAAAAATCGTTTTTCTCGAGAGGACTAAAGCTGTATAACAACATGCCCTGTCACATAAAAAATGAGATACATTTTCATAGGTTTAAGTCTCAGGTGAGGGACTATGTGTTTGAATTGATTGACTGTAAATAGAAAATAGTAGATGTAGTAAATAGAATTAAAGTTATGTTAATATGAAGATTGTAGTTGCTATTTGTGTGTTTTCTTTTGTTGTTTTTTGTTGAAATTTTGTATATTATGTAGCGTTATTTGCTAATAAATATTCTTTATTATTATTATAGAAAGAGCGACTCACTGCGATATTTGTTAATCCAAAATATTTGAAGAGTTTTTATAAATTTTCATTTAAATTTTATGGAATTTAATACAATTTCTAAAACCATGGGGTTTGTTGTGTATTTGACACATTTGGAGATCTTCTGTTGAATATTTGTGGATTTTCTATGTAATTTTAATCGAAAAGTATACAAAATTTATACAAATTGCATGAAATTTAAAGAATATCAGAATGAATTATAGAAAAGGTGATAAGAAAGAATGACTCACTGCGATATTTGTTAATCCAAAATATTTGAAGAGTTTTTATAATTTTTCAGGTAAATCTTATGGTATTTCATGCAACTACTAAAACCATGGGTTTTGTTATGTATTTGAGACATTTGGAAGTCTTTTGTTGACTTTTTGTGGATTTTCCGCTGAATTTGCGTGTAATTTTGAGGAATTGTCATGCAACTTTAATTTTGTTTTGTTTTATAGATCAGTTGGGAAACTTAAAATCTATAATTCAATTTTCGTGGCATTTTATGTGATTTTTGTTCTTTTTGCAAGGTATAGATCAATTTGGTAAGACTGACTTATAATGTTGGCAATAGTCTAAAATATTTGTCCAATTTTTATAATTCCCCTTCCAAATTTTGTGAAATTTTAGGTAACAATAATATCAGTTGTGTAATTTTGATGATATTGATGAATTCTTCATTTAAATTTCATGGAATTTCATGCAATTTGTAAAACCATGCGGTTTGTTGTGTATTTAACATATTTGGAGATCTTTTGTTGAATATTTGTGGATTTTCTATGTAATTTTTATCGAATAGTATGCAAAATTTATACAAATTGTTAATCCAAAATATTTGAAGGGTTTTTATAATTTTTCAGGTAAATTTTATGGTATTTCTTGCAATTACTAAAACCATGGGTTTTGTTTTGTATTTGAGACATTTGGAAGTCTTTTGTTGACTTTTTGTGGATTTTCCGTGGAATTTGCGTGTAATTTTGAGGAATTGTCGTGCATTTTTTTTTTATTGATTATTTGGGAAACTTTAAAATCTGTAGTTCAATTTTTGTAGCATTTTATGTAATTTTTATTTTTTTGCAAACATAGATCAATTTGGTGAGACTGACTTATAATGTTGGTAATACTCTAAAATATTTGTCCAAGTTCCATAATTTTTCATCCAATTTTTGTGAAATTTGAGTTAATTTCAGTTATGTTATTTTGATGAAAACATGTAGAATTTAGAGGATTCTTACACAATAATCATCCACTTATGGTTAAAAAATATATATACCCCATCTTTAGTTTTTTGTAACTTCAATCTGAAACTTTAGAAGCATATTGAAACATATGTATTCGTCAACTTTTAGAATAGTTTTTTTTAACACACTGTTGATAGTTTCATGACATTTAAATTTTACGCGATTATTAAGCATACTTAGAGCTATTAGAAAATGCAATAATCAGAATATACCCCATCTCTAGATTTTCCGAAAATTTAATCTGAAGTCGGAACAGTAATGCGTAAACAAGAAAAATATAACAGTTTTGATATATATTTTTTTTGCAAATTAGTGGTACATGGAATTAATTTTTTCACAATGTTATTAAATACGATTGCTACAAGTAGAAAATGCAAAAAACAAAATATACCCCATCTCTAGTTTTTCCAGAATTTTAATCTTAAACTTTAGAAGTTATATAGTACTATGTATGCATTTCCAAATTTTTGAAATAACAATTAAACTTGTTTAATTTAAACCATATAATCATCATTTTATTTGATCCAGCTGCAATTGGAATCATCATTTAATTGATACGAAATTATAATTACGCTGGATAAATAAAAGTTGTGTTGTAGAAAAATATATTCTAGTCTATAAAAGAGTAATTAAATCTATGATTAGTAATCAGTAATTTAATGATTTCTATTGCTGTCGAATGAATTGAGATGATGATTATAGTGTTTCATATGCTCTAATTTTTAATAAAAATTATCGAAAATGTGCAATATAGGTATATGCTATCTGCACATATTACTCTTCTGACTACAAATTATATTTCCAGAAAATCTAGAGAAGAGTTATATTCTGATTTTTGCATGTTCTAATAATTCCAAGTATACGTATTAATTTTCATTAGGTTTCTTATACATTTTCCTACGTTTTGTTACTAATTTTTGGTGGATTTGTTACAAATTGCTCATTACGATGTAATATGATGGCCGCAAAGTACAATCATTAAAAATTAAAAATGTTGATGCTACGCAAGTTTAAAAAATATATAAATTTACTCATTCAATAGCCAATGCAAAGTGCATTTTTCCTTTTTGCTTTGGGTTTATCCGGGCAAGGATCAATCTACGTGTTATTGGGACGTCTGTGAACGGTGGAAGAAAAAGAAGTGTCCTGGCCCAGTGTCTAAGCCGGGACCGATTCAATTTGCCGGTCCCTTGGCCACCAGCGGCGGCGAACTCCTCATTAGACGCTCCATTACGCCAAGAGAAACAAATTACTCTAAATGCTCCCTCCACCAGCTTGCAAAATAGCTTTATGATAATATCGGATTCCGATCATCCTCTATCAGACCGATCTCCTCTCGCCTGCCCCTGCCAGAGCTACGTAGTGCCAATCTGCTCCGCCATAAACGTATTTATCGGGAAAATGTGTAAAAGCAGCGACAGAAATCTCAGCTAGTTGAGACGAAGCAAAAAACACACAATTAAGCTATAATCATGTTTAAATTTCATATAATTGGGTGTAGTTGGAATTATTAGAAAAGGCAAAAATCAAAATATTCAAAATCTTTAGATTTTCCGGAGACTTAATCTGAAGTTAAAAGAGTAATTAAGATAGCCAGCATTCATTGCAATAACCACCTAAGGAAGAAAATTATTAATTTTCTCGGGTGATACGCCTTATAAGTTCGACATTCAAAGATGCATCAAAGTTGAATCAATTTTTTATTTTAAGCACGAGCGTTTTTGAGTTACCGCTATTTAGCTATTTTCTCCCTAATTTAATACTGAAACTTTGTCAAATTTTCAAGAGAATTAGTTTCAGGTGTACTGTACACAAATCTAATATCAAATTTGAAAATAACGAATTTTCAGAAATTTCAGTTATAACTAACCCATACTTGTCAATGCACAAAGTTAAGTGTTTGATTTTCTCCCTTATTTAATACTGAAACTTTGTCATATTTTCAAGAGAATTAGTTTCAGGTGTACTGTACACGAATCTAACTTAAAAATTGCCAACAATAAATTTTCAAAATTTTCAGTTATAGCTAACTAATACTTGTCAATGCACACAGTTAAGTGTTTTATTTTCTCCCTTATTTAATATTGAAAACTTGTCAGATTTTCAGGAGAATTAGTTTCAGTTATGCTGTATACGAATCTAATATCAAATTTGCAAATAATGAACTTTCAGAAATTTCAGTAATAGCTAACCAATACTGTCAATGCACAAAGTTTAGTGTTTGATTTTCTCCCTTATTTAATACTGAAACTTTGTCAGATTTTCAAGAGAATTACTTTCAGGTGTACAGTACATGAATCTGATTTCACATTTGAATATAATGAATTTTCAGAAATTTCAGTAATAGCTAACCCATCCTTGTCAATGCAGAAAGTTAAGTGTTTGATTTTCTCCCTTATTTAATACTGAAACGTTGTCAAATTTTCAGGAAAATTAGTTTAAGGTGTGCTGTACCCGAATCTAATATCAAATTTGCAAATAATGAATATTCAGAAATTTCAGTAATAGCTAACCCACACTTGTCAATGCACACTGTTAAGTGTTTGATTTTCTCCCTTATTTAATACTGAAACTTTGTCAAATTTTCAGGAAAATCAGTTTCAGGTGTACTGTACACGAATCTAATATCAAACTTGAAAATAGAAAATTTTCAGAAATTTCAGTAATAGCTAACACATACTTGTCAATGCAGAATGTTAAGTGTTTGATTTTCTCCCTTATTTAATCCTGAAACATTGTCCAATTTTCAGAAGAATTAGTTTCAGGTGTACTGTACACGAATCTAATATCAAATTTTTAAATAATGAATTTTCAGAAATTTCAGTTATAGCTAACCCATACTTGTCAATGCACAAAGTTAAGTGTTTGATTTTCTTTTTCATTTAATACTGAAATTTGTCAAATTTTCAAGAGAATTCGTTTCAGGTGTACTGTATACGAATCTAATATCAAATTTGAAAATAATAAATTTTCAGAAATTTCAGTAATAGCAAACCCATACTTGTTAATGCACAAAGTTAAGTATTTGATTTTCTCCTTTATTTAATACTGAAACTTTGTCAAATTTTCAAGAGAATTAGTTTCAGGTGTACAGTACACGAATCTAATATCAAATTGAAAATAATAAATTTTCAGAAATTTCAGTAATAGCAAACCCATACTTGTTAATGCACAAAGTTAAGTATTTGATTTTCTCCTTTATTTAATACTGAAACTTTGTCAAATTTTCAAGAGAATTAGTTTCAGGTGTACAGTACACGAATCTAATATCAAATTTAAAAATAATAAATTTTCAGAAATTTCAGTAATAGCTAACCCATACTTGTCAATGCACAAAGTTAAGTGTTTGAATTTCTCCCTTATTTAATACTGAAACTTTGTCACATTTTCAAGAGAATTAGTTTCAGGTGTACTATACACGAATTTAATATCAAACTTGGAAATAATATTTTTTTAAGAAATTTCAGTAATAGCTAACCCATACTTGTCAATGCAGAAAGTTAAGTGTTTGATTTTCTCCCTTATTTAATATTGAAACTTTGTCAAATTTTCAGAAGAATTAGTTTCAAGTGTACTGTATACAAATCTAACTTTAAAATTGCAAACAATAAATTTTCAAAAATTTCAGTTATAGCTAACCCATACTTGTCAATGCACAAAGTTAAGTGTTTGATTTTCTCTCTTATTTAATACTGAAACCGTCAAATTTTCAAGAAAATTAGTTTTAGGTACACGAATCTAATATCAAACTTGGAAATAATAAATTTTCAGAAATTTCAGTAATAGCTAACCCATACTTGTCAATGCAGAATGTTAAGTGTTTGATTTTCTCCCTTATTTAATCCTGAAACTTTGTCAAATTTTCAGAAGAATTAGTTTCAGGTGTACTGTATACGAATCTAACTTTAAAATTGCAATTAATAAATTTTTAAAAATTTCAGTCATAGCTAACCCATACTTGTCAATGCAGAAAGTCAAGTGTTTGATTTTCCCCCTTATTTAACCCTGAAACTTTGTCAAATTTCCAGCAGAATTAGTTTCAGGTGTACTGTACACGAATCTGATATCAAATTTGCAATTAATGAATTTTCAGAAATTTCAGTAATAGCTAACCCATACTTGTCAATGTGCTAAGCTAAGTGTTTGATTTTCTCCCTTATTTAATCCTGACACTTTGTCAAATTTTCAGAAGAATAAGTTTCAGGTGTACTGTACACGAATCTAATATGAAATTTAAAAATAATAAATTTTCAGAAATTTCAGAAATAGCTAACCCATACTTGTCAATGCAGAATGTTAAGTGTTTGATTTTCTCCCTTATTTAATACTGAAAACATGTCAAATTTTCAGGAGAATTAGTTTCAGGTGTGCTGTACACGAATCTAATATCAAATTTGCAAATAATGAATTTGCAGAAATTTCAGTAATAGCTAGCCCATACTTGTCAATGCAGAATATTAAGTGTGTGATTTTCGTCCTTATTTAATCCTGAAACTTTGTCAAATTTTCAGAAGAATTAGTTTCAGGTATACTGTACACGAATCTAACTTTAAAATTGCAAACAATAAATTTTCAACTATTTCAGTTATAGCTAACCCATACTTGTCAATGCACAAAGTTTAGTGTTTGATTTTCTCCCTTATTTAATACTGAAACTTTGTCAAATTTAAAGGAGAATTAGTTTTGAGGTGTACTGTACACGAATCTGATATCAAATTTGCAATTAATGAATTTTCAGAAATTTCAGTAATAGCTAACCCATACTTGTCAATGTGCAAAGCTAAGTGTTTGATTTTCTCCCTTACTTAATACTGAAATATTGTCAAATTTTCAGAACAATTAGTTTCAGGTGTACTGTACACGGATCTAATGTTAAATTTGCAAATAATGATTTTTCAGAAATTTCAGTAATAGCTAACCCATACTTGTCAATGCACAGAGTTAAGTGTTTGATTTTCTCTCTTATTTAATACTGAAACTTTGTCAAATTTTCAGAAGATGTAGTTTCAGGTGTACTGTACATGAATCTAACTTTAAAATTGCAAACAATAAATTTTCAAAAATTTCAGTTATAGTTAACCCATACTTGTCACTGCACAAAGTTAAGTGATTGATTTTCTCCCTTATTTAATACTGAAAACTTGTCAAATTTTCAGGAGAATTAGTTTAAGGTGTGCTGTACATGAATCTAATATCAAACTTGGAAATAATAAATTTTCAGAAATTTCAGTAATAGCGGGCCCATACTTGTCAATGCAGAATGTTAAGTGTTTGATTTTCTCCCTTATTTAATCCTGAAACTTTGTCAAATTTTCAGAAGAATTAGTTTTAGGTATACTGTACACGAATCTAATATCAAATTTAAAAATAATCAATTTTCAGAAATTTCAGTAATAGCTAACCCATACTTGTCAATGCACAAAGTTAAGTATTTGATTTTCTCCCTTATTTAATACTGAAACTTTGTCAAATTTTCAAGAGAATTAGTTTCAGGTGTACTGTACACGAATCTAGTATCAAACTTGGAAATAATAAATTTTCAGAAATTTCAGTAATAGCTAACCCATACTAGTCAATGCAGAATGTTAAGTGTTTGATTTTCTCCCTTATTTAATACTGAAACTTTGTCAAATTTTCAAGAGAATTAGTTTTAGGTGTACTGTATACGAATCTAATATCAAATTTCAAAATAATAAATTTTCAGAAATTTCAGTAATAGCTAACTTATCCTTGTCAATACAGAAACTTAAGTGTTTGATTTTCTCCCTTATTTAATACTGAAAACTTGTCAAATTTTCAGGAGAATTAGTTTTAGGTGTACTGTACACGAATCTAATATGAAATTTGAAAATAATAAATTTTCAGAAATTTCAGTAATAGCTAACCCATACTTGTCAATGCACAAAGTTAAGTGTTTGATTATCTCCCTTATTTAATCCTGAAACTTTGTCAAATTTTCAGAAGAATTAGTTTCACGTGTACTGTACACGAATCTAATATCAAATTTAAAAATAATAAATTTTCAGAAATTTCAGTAATAGCTAGCCCATGCTTGTCAATTCACAAAGTTAAGTGTTTTATTTTTTCATACTTATCAATGCTCAAAGTTAAGTGTTTGTTTTTCAAGAGAATTAGTTTCAAGTGTACTGTACACGAATCTAACTTTAAAATTGCAAACAATAAATTTTCAAAACATTCAGTTATAGCTAACCCATACTTATCAATGCACAAAGTTAAGTGTTGGATATTCTCCCTCATTTAATACTGAAACTTTGTCAAATTTTTAAGAGAATTAGTTTCAGGTGTAATGTACACGAATCTAATATCAAACTTGGAAATCATAAATTTTCAGAAATTTCAGTAATAGCTAACCCATACTTGTCAATGCAGAATGTTAAGTGTCTGATTTTCTCCCTTAATTAATCCTGAAACTTTCTCAAATTTTAAGAAGAATTAGTTTCAGGTGTATTGTACACGAATCTAATATCAAATTTGCAAATAATGAATTTTCAGAAATTTCAGTAATAGGTAACCCATACTTGTCAATGCACAAAGTTAAGTATTTGATTTTCTCCCTTATTTATTCCTGAAACTTTGTCAAAATTTGAGAAGAATTAGTTTCAGGTGTACTGTACACGTATCTAATATGAAATTTGAAAATAATAAATTTTCAGAAATGTCGGTAATAGCTAACCCATACTTGTCAATGCACAATGTTAAGTGTTTGATTTTCTCTCTTATTTAATACTGAAACTTTGTCAAATTTTCAGAATTTTTTTATTTATGTGTACTTTATACGAATCTAATATGAAATTTGAAAATAATAAATTCTCAGAAATTTCAGTAATAGCTAACCCATACTTGTCAATGCAGAAAGTTAATTGTTTTATTTTCTCCCTTATTTAATACTGAAACTTTGTTAAATTTTCAGAAGAATTAGTTTCAGATGTGTTGTACACGAATCTATTATCAAATTTGCAAATAATGAATTTTCAGAAATTTTACTAATAGCTAACCCATACTTGTCAATGCAGAATGTTAATTGTTTGATTTTCCCCCCTGTTTAATACTGAAACTTTGTTAAATTCTGAGAAGAATTAATTTCAGGTGTACTGTACACGAATCTAATATCAAATTTAAGAATAATGAATTTTCAGAAATTTCACTAATAGCTAACCCATACTTGTCAATGCACAAAGTTAAGTGTTTGATTTTCTCCCTTATTTAATACTGAAACATTGTCAAATTTTCAAGAAAATTAGTTTTAGGTGTACTGTACACGAATCTAATATCAAATTTAAAAATAATAAATTTTCAGAAATTTCAGTAATAGCTAACCCATACTTGTCAATGCACAAAGTTAAGTATTTGATTTTCTCCCTTATTTAATACTGAAACTTTGTCAAATTTTTTGAAGAATTAGTATTAGGTGTACTGTATACGAATCTAACTTTTAAATTGCAAACAATAAATTTTCAAAAAATTCAGTTTTAGCTAACCCATACTTGTCAATGCACAAAGTTAAGTGTTTGATTTTCTCCCTTATTTAATACTGAAACTTTGTTAAATTTTCAAGAGAATTAGTTTTAGGTGTACTGTACACGAATCTAATATCAAACTTGGAAATAATAAATTTTCAGAAATTTCACTTATAACTAACCCATACTTTTCAATGCTCAAAGTTAAGTGTTTGATTTTCTCCTTTATTTAATTGCGAAACATTGTCAAATTTTTAGAAGAATTAGTTTCAGGTGTACTGTACACGAATCTAATATGAAATTTGAAAATAATAAGAATCAGAAATATTCTTTTGAAAATGGGCTAGGCCAAATAAGTTTGGGAACCACTGGTCTAAAGTATTTAACTGTGATGTATGTAAAAGCAGTTATTTGGAAATTGAAATAAACCTTTTGATATTCTCTTTATCTGCTGATTGCCGATCTGTTGGTGAATTTCGTTTCCAACTTTCTCGATATCTTCAATAAAATTGTTAATTTGTGATTAAGATGGGCGTCCGTTAATTGGGAAGTAATGAAGAGCTGCCTGTGTATCAAGACGGAGGGCTCAATTTAATTACACGGAGAATAGAAAAAGGAGGACGGTCGGTTATTTAACGGCGTTTACACTATACTGTCGTTAAAGGGCCGTAAGGTATCGTTAAGGCAAGGCCACTGCATAACGTTTATCTGCTAAATGACCCAAAACAAGTAACAAACTAGTCTTCATGGCGGCAGTTTCATGCTCTTTGCGCGCGCCCTCCGTCCTTTTTTTATCGGCAACTAATCCAACCGGAAAATGAACGCTCCTGTGGTGACAAAAGAACATTCCATCATTTCCGCCAAGATGGCCGCCATTAGGAATGCATAAACGGGGATTGTTTGACCGTATTTTACGATAACCGGCGATGGTTTTACGTTATGGGCCTTAAATGAATCGGAAAATTGGACCATTCCGGCGTTTAGTATTTTTGTCTTTTCGGAAATGATTTACGTAGGGATCCGCTCCGCTTTTATCTCCACTTAAATACCGCCCGTAACGCTTCATTTTGCGCGCGATTCCAAAATCACTATTTGCAGACGAAAGAAAAACACACAAATCATTAAAACTTCAATTAATGAGACCAATTTAGTGTGCGTTAATTAGATTACTCACAGTTACGGACGTTCATAATGGATTTGAAATTATATTCGATATGATGGGAAAGGGATTATAATTTAGCGTGAGCTCCATAAATATGATTATAATGGGTAATTAATAAATCGGAGTTCCAATTAAGTAAGAGCACTTAATTAACTTACTAATCGGATCCTGGAGACGCTCCAGTTACAACGAGGATCGTCGCGATGCGGCGTCTCTGGTTGTAAAATATACGGCGGTGCGAAAGAGAAGTGCGGCGTCGCGAAAGAGAGCGACGCCGGAGCGTCGGTGGCGGTTGCGACGCTCGCCCTGGGGATCAACAAAACACTATCGCCGCGTTCAAACTTTTTTAAAAGCTTATTATCGGATCCCCCTCGGCAAACCTTTTATTTTTTCTCGTGTTCTTAACACTTTTTAAAACTGTATTATACTTTTTTATCTGCGAAAACGCTCAGAGATTCTTAAAATACTTTTTCAAATATCTCTGCCAGGACTTCTTCTGCGTCCTGATAAAATGCACGGACCACGTGGAAAAGTGAATTATCGCCGAATTATAAAGATGCAAAACACAAGTTTCAATTTCAGTTACTAAATACATGTAAAATGTTTCATCTTATTCACTTACCATACGAAGATTTGATTTGTAACTTTCTTCATATACCGGGTGGTTAAAGTTTATTGTCCAGGCGAATTAAACCCATTTACAGTTGTGCAAAAATTATAAAATTATAGAATTAGATACCTACAATATTAATCTAACAATTGGTGGTTTAAAATTATTAATATCATTTTAAACACGGCTATAAATTACCTAGATATTAAAAACTAACAAATCAACTTGCAGTTTTCATGGAAATTTTTACTTTATTCTTTTAATAAAGTAGGTTTATTCAGAAGTGTCTGATTATTACTAAAAATATATTTTGTTAAAAAAATTACATGTCTTGTTTTGCAGCTGAGATTTGCAAATGTCTGGTTATGCCTGCGCAATTCTATAAGAAGTGAAGCAAAATTATACAGGGTGTCCCAAAAATAGCGGACAAGCTCAACAGCACGCCACTCAGGGATGTCCACTGCGTCCTTAGAAAGTACTATTTTTTAATAATTTTAAAAAATAAATAAAAATTTAACTTGCAAAAACATAAATCATAGACCACTTTATTATCAGTATTTTAATTGTACAGCAAATTGTTGGCACGTTGATTTTTGAAGAATTTTCATTTTGAAGTATTTAGACACGCTATTAGAAAAGGAAATATCCAACAAGATAATAATAATAATAATAATAATAATAATAATATTATTAGCAGAAAGCTACATACATATTCCAAAAAATAAATACAAATCAAATAAATAACAACAAAAAATAAAAATAAAACACAAATAGCAAAAAGATTTTTCATCCTGCAATCTTTAGCGCTATTTACAGGTCCATTTGACAAACATACTCCTTAATCTTTGCTTTATACAGATGAATATTAGATTCATCCCTTATTTCACATGGCATCCCATTGTATATTTTTAATCTTCTCGAATATAAAGATTTTTCTGCTCTGTCGGTCCTAAACCCCTCAACATAAAAAAATATTTAAAAAGATTATAACTAAACAGCTTAGCACATGATTTTTATTTAATTCCTTCTAAGAGCACTTTTAAACTTGCTGTAATGTTATATCTTTGACTAGCGATATTTCAAACAGTAAAGCCCGAGTATTTTTTTTTAGTATTTTGTAAGGACTCATTTTGGCATCCCTGAGTGGCGTTCTGTTAAGCTTGTTCACTATTTTTGGGACACCCTGTATAATTTTGCTTCATTTCTTATAGAATTGCGCTGGCGTAACCAGACATTTGCAAATCTGAGCTGCACAACCGGACATGTAATTCCAGTCCACTCTTTTTGGGACACCTTGTATACAATTTTATTGGGTGTTGTAAATGTTTGACTTCATTTTCAAAACTCTCCAACAAAACCTAACCGAGCCTAATCTAACCTAAACTAACTTTCAAAAATCAAGACATATTTAAAAAAAACAATCTTCAGTAAATTCATTGAGGTTCAATGTTATTTTTGGCAAACTAACTTTCAAAAATCAAGTCATATAAAAAAAACAATCTTCAGTAAATTCGTTGAGGTTAAATATTATTTTTGGTATTTCTGAATATGTTTCAAAGTGTTTTTTTTTTCTGGAATATATTTCTTATATCGTTTCCACTTTTCGATGTTTCAGAGGAGATTAATTTATATAATCATATTGATTGATATTGATTGATATTGATATTAATCTGCCCAGGATAGTTTCCCCAAACCAGTCGTTCGCAGCCGACGTTAAACTGTAGGTGCCATACGTCACTGTAACTACGATACAGACACTCGTACACTGACGTATGCGGGGAAATCGCCTACGCTCGAAAAATCGAGTATGGCACTCCGAGAAGATTGATATTAGAATATGATGAAATTATAGAAATTTGGCACTATTCATAATGTTTGCCTTTCAATTATAAAGAAATTCATTATTGCTCAATGATATTTTTGGTATTTCTGAAGTTGTAAATTTAAAGTTTTTGTGATTTCTTGTTACTGTATTTTGAATATATTTAAATGCAAGTAGGAAACAAGACTTATTTTTCATGGGTCGGGCCGGTAATAATTTTATCCACACAAACGTGATGTTGAGCTTGTTCACTATTTTTAGGACACCCTGTATAAATTTGCTTCAGTTCTTATAGAATTGCGCTGACATAACCAGACATTTGCAAATATCTGCTGCAATACCAGACATGTAATTCCAGTCCACTCTTTTTGGGACACCCTGTATACAGTTTTATTGAGTGTTGTAAATGTTGGACTTCATTTTGAAAACTCTCCAACAAAACCTAACCCAACCTAACCTTACCTAAACTAGCTTCCAAAAATCAAGTCATATTTAAAAAAACAATCTTCAGTAAATTCATTGAGGTTCAATGTTATTTTTGGTATTTCTGAATATGTTTCAAAGTTTTTTTTCTGGAATATTTCTTTATCGTTTCCACTTTTTGATGTTTCAGAGGAGATTCATTTATGCAATCATATTGGTATTAGAGTATGATGAAATTGTAGAAATTTGGCACTATTCATTATGTTTGCTTTTCAATTGAGGGTTAATTGAGGGTGTAATTAATACAACCTGTGTAACAGGGTTTAAGTGCATTTTTGGTAGTTCTGAGATAAATGGCTTAAAGTTAACTTGAATTTCAAAATTTCAGGAATAAGTTTAGAATACTGTGTTAATATTTTAGTCTAAAACTTATTCTATGGAAACTCTCAACTTATTTATACAATTTTGAAATTCAAGTTAACTTTAAAGCCATTTATCTCAGAACTACCAAAAATGCACTTAAACCCTATTACTTCTAGACTTCTCAATTATAAAGAAATACATTAATTGTCAATAACTTTTTTTGGTATTTCTGAAGTTCAATTTCTAAAACCCTCCATCAAAACTACCAAAATTTAAAAATTGAAGTCACACAATACAACTGTTAACGTTTTTTTTACACTATAAAGTTACTGTTACTATTGATATGCCTAATTGTGTGATTATCTGTAATCGCTTATACTACTTTAATTAATTGTACGATTATTTTTGTGTGATTATTGTGATTATTTGTATTGTTTACTGTTCACTGTATTTTTGACCCTGACCTGTGTAAACATTTTTTTGTGTGCTAACATTAAGAAACTATCTTATCTTATCTTAAAACAATCTTCTCTAAAACTAAATAAAATTCATTAATATCTAAATGATATTTTTGTATTTTTGAAGCTTTTTGGAGTGTTTTTTCTGGAATATTTCTATAATTTTGAATCGTTTCCAATTTTCTATATTTCAGACGAGATTAATTTATTGAATCATATTAATATTCACAGAATGTAGAAATTGTAGAAATTTGGCACCATTCATAGTAATTTTGAAGACAATGCATTAATGTTCAATGACTTTTTTAGTATTTCTGAAGGTGTAAATTTCTAAAACCCTCCAAAATCACCAAAATTTCAAAATTCAAGTCACACACAATAAAACTGTTAACGTTTCTCTTACACTATAAAGTTACTGTTACTATTGATATGCCTAATTGTGTGATTATCTGTGATCGCATATACTACTTTAATTAATTGTACGATTATTTATGTGCGATTATTGTGATTATTTGTATTGTTTACATATACTATTTTCTGCATTTTTGACCCTGACCTGTGGAAACATTTTTTAGTGTGCTAACATTAAGAAACTATCTTATCTTATCTTGTTCTAAAACGGTCTTTTTTTACCCTGACCTGTGGAAACATTTTTTTGTGTGCTAACATTAAGAAACTATCTTATCTTATCTTGTTTTAAAACAGTGTTCTCTAAAACTCAATAAAATTCGATAATGTTCAATAGCTATTTATGGTATAAGACTATAAGTGAATAAAGTCGAATTTTATCCACGAAAAAACAGTTGAGCGCAAGAGGCGAAGCCTAGTGCGATAATGTTTTCGAGAGGATAAAATTGCTTTATTCACGTGTCATACAAGATTTTCTCCAATTCGTTATCGGAATTGAAGAATTTGCGTCAAGTGTCACATTGTCAGGTGACAACGAAAATTTCAAGGATTGTACGTATTTGCCCATTTTTAGTTTATTCACGTTGTTATAGTAAATAAAGTGAAAATGTAATCATTTTATTCACCCATTCGAGTAAAGTGTAGTTTTAACGATGAGATTCAATATACATAATGAGCATTTTAATAATTAGAATTGGAAAAAGATATTTTTGGTGTTTTTGAAGCTTTTTAGAGTGTTTATTGTGGAATATTTCCATAATTTTGAATCGTTTCTAATTTGCTATATTTCAGACGATATTCATTTATTGAATCGTGTTAATATTCACAGAATGTTGAAATTGTAGAACTTTGGCACCATTCATAGTTTTTGTTTTGTAATTATGAAGACAATGCATTCATATTCACTGACTTTTTTTGGTATTTCTTAATCTGTAAATGTCTAAAAGCCTCTACTAAAACCCCCAAAATTTCAAAATTGAAGTCACATAATAAAACAATTTTCCATTAAACTCAATGAAATTCATAAAAATTTATAATGACATTTTTGGTAACTATTTCTGAAGTTTTTTTGGAGTGTATTTTCAAGAATATTTCTATAATTTTGAATGGTTGTCACTTGTTGATATTTCAGACGAGATTAATGTATTGAATCATATTGATATTCACAGAATGTTGAAAGTGTTGAAATTTGGCACCATTTATAATGTTTGCTATACAATTATAAAGACAATACAGTATTCTTCTCTGCAGAAATACTTTTTTTTGTATTTCTAAAGCTGTAAATTTTCAAACTTATTGTGAATTTTTTGTCATTGCATTTTGAATATATTTAAATATAAGTAGAAAACAAAGCATTTTTTTATTCATGGTCGGTAATAATTTTATCCACACAAAAACTTTACAATATCAATAACAATTGGCATAGGAATCAGTGAAAATTGATATATAAACCGGTGATATTTTACAAATGCACAAATTGAGACTTGGTCTCTTTTTTCTACAAACATTATTCAATACAATCAGTGATGCATCATTATGCATATAACTATCCTCTGTGTTAATCATCAGCAATAAAAATCATTTCAAATGACATTTTTGGTAACGATTTCTGAAGTTTTTTTGGAATATTTCTATAATATTGAATCGTTTTCACTTGTTGATGTTTCAGATGAGATTCATTTATTGAATCATATTGATTTTCACAGAATGTTGAAAGTGTTGAAATTTGGCACCATTTATAATGTTTGCTATACAATTATAAAGACAATACAGTATTCTTCTCTACAGAAATACTTTTTTTTTGTATTTCTAAAGTTGTAAATTATCAAACTTATTGTGAATTTTTTGTCATTGCATTTTGAATATATTTAAATATAAGTAGAAAACAAAACAAAAATTTATTCATGGTCAGTAATAATTTTATCCACACAATAAAAAAATTATCAATAACAATAACAATTGGCATATGAATCAGTGAAAATTGATATATATACCGGTGATATTTAACAAATGCACAAATTGAGACTTGGTCTCTTTTTTCAACAAACATTATTCAATACAATCAATGATGCATCATTATGCATATAACTATCCTCTCAGTTAATCATCAGAAATAAAAATCATTTCAAATGACATTTTTGGTAACGATTTCTGAAGTTTTTTTGGAGTATTTCTATAATATTGAATCGTTTTCACTTGTTGATGTTTTAGACGAGATTCATGTATTGAATCATATTGATATTTACAGAATGTAGGAAGTGTTGAAATTTGGCACCATTTATAATGTTTGCTATTCAATTATAAAGACAATACAGTATTCTTCTGTATATTATAGAGTGTTTTTTTTGTATTTCTAAACTTATTGTGAATTTTTTGTCATTTTGAATATATTTAAATATAAGTAGAAAAAAAAAAATTTTTTATTCATGGTCGGTAATAATTTTATCCACAAAGATTTTGCAATAACAATAACAATTGGCATATGAATCAGTGACAATTGATATATTAACCGGTGATATTTAACAAATGCATCAGTGGCAATTAACAGAAATTGAAGGATGATTAAAATTGAGACTTGTCTCTTTTTTCATCAATCATTATTCAATACAATCAGTTATGCATCATTATGCATATAACTATCCTCTCAGTTAATCATCAGCAATAAAAATCATTAAATTTACCAGAACAGTAAAAATTATAGTGCTAAACGAATATTTAAATAACAATTGACATCTGAATCAGTGATAATTGATAGATGAATCGGTATCACTTGACAAATGCATCGGTGACAATTGACAAAAATTGAAGGATGATTAAAAGTGAGACTTCGCCTTTTTTCTACAATGATTATTCAATACAATCAATGATGCATCATTATGCATCATTATTGCTATAATAATTGCATATGTTGAACGTTCAGTGTTTTACTTTAAGCATGGTTTAAATTGGTAATGATTCATCATTATTGCATCACACTATAACTACCCTCTCAGTTAATTATCAGCAATAAAAATCATTAAATTCATCAGAACAATATAAATAATAGTGCTTAACATATATTTAAATAACAATTGACATATGAATCAGTGACAATTGCACATTTGCAATCAGCAATAAAAATCATTAAATTTACCAGAACAGTATAAATTTTAGTGTTTAAAGAATCTTTAAAATAGCAATTCACATGTTGCATAAAATTAAACTTACAAACTTTTATATACAAAAAGTGCATGCATGGGAATGTCGAAAAATGTATATTGAATAAATATAAAAATTGATTTAACCAAAATCTTTTCTTCAAAAATATTAAAGGAATCATAAAAACAGGAAATAATTTGAATTCCTGAACATAATCCTAATTAAGATCCAGCTTTTGAGATTCGATTAAATGGAGGCTAATATGTATCTCCTCAAGGTAGGTACTTCTTGAGGGGATACAGGTAAAGGGATATCTACAGTAAAAGTATATGGTTGAAGAGTTTCTTAAGTAATCATGGGAAATAAATCGAATTTTGAACGTCAAAGTCCTTGAGAAATGTTGTAATTATCATATTTAAAATTATTAGAATCCTTGAATTGAAATGTTTTTTCTTGCACTATTTTATGTCTGAGTGATAAGCTTTCTTTGGGATCATGATGGAGATTCTTAAAACTTGAGAATTGTCTTTTTCCATAAAATATTGACTTCTGTCTTCATATTTTGTTTGCGATCATAATGGAGATTAATAAAATTTGAAAATTTTCCGATTACATACAATTTTAACTCCTGTCTTCATATTTTGTTTATGATCATGATGGAGATCATGATCTTATAACTTTGTATGTCTGTTTTCATAAAATTTTGACTACTGTCTTTATATTTGTTTGTGATCATAATGGAGATTAATAAAATTTGAAAATCGTCCGATTTCATAAAATTTTAACTCCTGTCTTCATATTTTATTCATGATCATGAAAATGTTCCTCCTTGGACTCCTTTGACTCCTTTTGTCATATTTTGTTTGTAATCATCTAATAGAGATTCAAAAATTTGATAATTGTCTTTTGTCATAAAATTTTAACTCCCGTCTTCATATTTTATTTATGATCATGATGGAGATTCTCATAACTTTGAATATCTTTTTTCATAAAATTTTGACTACTGTCTTCATATTTCGTTTGTGATTGATCATAATGGAGATTAATAAAATTGGGAAATCGTCCGAATTCATAAAATTTTGACTCCCTTTTTCATATTTTGTTTGTAATCTTATGGAGATTTTTTTTTATTGGAATAACTTTTATTGGAAAAGCTTAGAATTTCTTAAAATTTGTTAATTGTCTTTTTTCATAAAATTTTAACTTCTGTCATCATATTTTGTTTATGATCATGATGGAGATTCTTATAACATTGTATGTCTGTTTTCATAAATTTTTTACTACTGTCTTCATATTTTGTTTATGATCATGATTACATTCATGGAATCATGGATCATCATGGACATTCATAAAATTTTACAGTTGCCTTGTTTTTTCATATTTTGTTTGTGAACACGATAGAAATTCTGAAAATTTGGAAATTGTCGTTTGATTTAAAATCCTGATTCCTGTCTTTATATTTTGGTTGTGATCATGATGTAGATCCTTAAACTTTTACAATTGCAAACTTGGGACTATTACAAAATGTAATAATCAGTACATACCCCCATCTGGGACTATTACAGTATGTAATAATTAGTACATACCCCCATCTCTAGATTGTCCAGAAATTTAATCTGATGTTGGAACAGTAATAAGTATTCAGTAAGGGAAATACTGAACATTTGTTTAATTTTTTTAGAAAGAAAATAAGAAAAAGTGCAGTTACCCAAAAAAAATATATCCACTGACATTATGATTTCGGAAATCTGAGCTCGACTAAATTTGGGGCCCATCAATCATTCCCAAATTGATGCCAATAATATCATCAGATTCTTTTTAATGTCAGTAACCATTAGGAATATTTCATAACTGCGATTGGTAGTAACTAGTTTATTTTGCTTTGACATTTCGGGGAGATTGGTAATACAGATTTATTGACAGACATTATTGACGGCGAAATTTCAATTTTATTGACCCTTTTTTCAGTTAACTCAACTCAATCAATCTTAGGGAGAAAATGATCAAACACAGTTGCAAAACTATTTGACAAGATACAAAACAACATATTCGCAAGATATTTTAAACATTATTTGTGACATTGACATTTCAACATAACCTCATGAATATCCTTTTTACAATGCAAAAGTATATAACTTGAAAGTTCGTAACTCAAGATAAAAGTCAATAAAGTTACTAGATTCGGTTACTCACATTACAAAAAAAACGGGCATATGTACAGTCATGCTCACATAAATCTAGTACAAAAAATGACATTGCTATATAAAATTGCATTGTAACTAAATTTCTTGTACTAGATTTATGTGAGCATAACTGACACCATTAAAATCAGTGATTATCTTGAGTTACTACTAATTATCATGAAAATATCTACTAATTATCATTAAAATAATAATTTAGTTGAATGAACTTGTGAAATGATGCCTTATACAGAATTTCCAGTGTATTTCTGCAAAAGAGTAAGGGAAAACTTTCCGCACTGGCAATAAACTTATGCGACAGAATTAACCTCCTGATCCTGGCTTTCGGGGCGAATTTATTCCACCCGTTACGGTCGCGCCGAGCAAATTGTACATATAATATGAATTAAAAATGAAGCAATTTTTCGCGGTATTCATTCCGTTCGGCTGCGTATTATAGGCAGTGTTTTAAATTTGAACCTAATCCAACTTAAAATGCCATTTCATAGATCCGACTCCATCCCCCGTAAGTGCTACACTTTGAGGATTTTACGTAAAAGAATTTTAAATTCTTAAGTAGCGATCGTCGGCCGTCCTTCTCTGCCGCCCGTTTGTGCGCCTTCTGCGTCCCTCTCTAGTGGGAAAACAGCAGATTTTTTAATTCCCACAGTATTCTGGCGGCTACATATATATTTTTCTTGCCTCCCTCCCCCTTCGCTCCAACTTTCTTTCACGCCTCCGCGCGGAAATATTTCCGTCTATTTCGGCAATAAATGCCATAAATTTGAATGCGATTGCCGGAGGAAGCCGGAAGTGATTACATAATTATTCACAAATTATACCTGATTGTGGAGATTCAGTGAAATAATACCGTAATTAATCACGTTTTACAATCTTTATAGGCACATCATTAACACTAAAAATATAATTAAGCCACCCCGAATGAATTACTCATCTACTAATAGTTTTTTCTTTAATTTTAATTAAAGCACCGATTACTCCAATGATTGGTAGTATCACGATCAATATCTTAGAATATGATTTAGACTTGATAACAAAGTCAATATTTTCTATTTTATATTATTTTACCTCTACTGATTTCGCTTCATCCTTCAATAATATCGGGATCATTAAGTTAATAAGAAAATAATGGTATAAGATTGTTTTATTTTTTTATCGTTTCATCCCCCCTATCCCTTTAATGTTTTACAGAAGCATTAACTAACAATCAGCAGCATTACAATATTTATTTCTCCAGATGCATTAGTCTAAAACTACCAAAATAGCGAAATATATATTATTTTATAATTTCAAGTCAAAATTTTACAGTTGCCAGTAAAAGCTTTAATTTATGATGAAGCTTTTGTAATTTACAATGCAATTTTTAATTTACAATAAAAATATGTAATTTTCAATTATATTTCATAAGTATCGTTGAATACTGTATACTTTAATAATAGCTCTAAACTAATTTATTAACTTGAAAATTTTATAATTTCAAGTCAAAATTTTCCAGTTGCCAGTAAAAACTTTAATTTATGATGAATCTTTTGTAATTTTCACTGCAATAAACAATAAAAAGATTTATTTTCAATTATGTTTGATAAGTTTCGTTGAATATTGTATGTATACTTTAATAATAACTCTATAACTAATTTATTAACTAGTAACGTTAATTAAGGTTTGACGTTATTAAAGCTGTAAAATCATGAAACATTACGAATTGATGTACACATAAATAACTCGAAAATAGAATTCGCGATTATCAAGACTTTACTCCTTGCAACTTACAACCCTCCTACAAGCATTTCTGTGTAGACTGATCGCTTATACCTCTCACCGCCCCCAACAAAGACGAAACTACGGGGCCCACAAAATGTTCGATTTGGGGTTTGAATGTGAAGTAAAATGCGAATAAAAATAGATTGTATTTTACAAGCGAGCGATGGTAAAGGACAGCCTGGAGTACGCCCTACTTATTCATTTCTCCAGATTGTCGAAAACTACATAAAATAGCGAAATTAGTAGTTTTTTTTTAAGTTTTCTCCAGATTTATTAGTCCAAAACTATATAAAATAGTGAAATTAATGGTTTCTTTAAAAGTTTTGATAATATCTGTAATAGTTATTTACGCATTAAGGGAATAAACGAATAAACGAATAAACGGTTTTAATACCGAAGCTATAAGTTATGCGTGAGTGACCGTAGGCATTTTCGGCCCTAGGGAAAGTTGATATTTTTTTCCCTCTGGGATTAAAGTAGTTATATTTTATTTATACATCTAGCGACTTTCAGATGTATAAGGTGCTAGTTTTTTTCCCAGTAGAGAAAAACAATATTTTGCCGCCATGTGTTTGATGCGGTTTTTCTAAAATTATATACATAGGCGATGTAAAGCCTGTATGTATACTTTTATAAAAACCTCTTCTGTATACAAATTCTTAATAAATTATATACATAGGCGATGTAAAACCTGTATGTATACTTTTATCAAAACCTCTTGTGTATACAAATTCTCAACAAATCATATGCAATCATACGTATCATAATCATACAAAATCATCTTGTTCAGAACTTTTGAAATGAACAAAGTAACATTTACAGTTGCTATAAAGTACTAGAATTACTTTTAATTCAGTAAGTTTTGAAGTATTTACAGTGCTAATTTTTATTATTTACTTTTAAGAGTTAACATGTTAATGGAAATTATGACGTTTTCAATGATCTTTATAAAACATTTATCGAAAATATAATTAAAAATTGCAATTATTTATTGTAATTTCAGAAATATTGATTGCAAATTAAACGATGCAATAAATCCCATAACATTTTCAGCAATAATTTATAATTTTTGTGTAAATTGAATTAATTTACTGAAAATGGTAAAATTTTCATTTAAACTTATGAAGTATTCAACAAAAATTATGAAATATATTTGAAAATTACATTTTATATTGTAAATTAAACATTGCATTGTAAATTATAAAAGCTTCATCATAAATTAAAGTTTTTATTGGCAACTGAAAAATATTGACGTGTGCAAATATAAAATTTTCATTGTGACTTATAACATATTCATCGAAATTAGTAAAAGTATTCATAAAAAATTATGAAATATAATTGAAAATTATAATTTTTCATTGAAAACTATATAATTATCAGCAATAATTTATAATTTTTGTGGAAATTGAATTAATTTACTAAAAATGGTGAAATTTTCATTGAAACTTATAAATTATTCAATGAAACTTATGAAATATATTTGACAATTACATTTTATATTGTAAATTAAATATTGCAGTGTAAATTATAAAAGCTTCATCGTCATAAATTACATTTTCACTGGCAAGTGGAAAATTATGACTTGAAATTATAAAGTTTTCATTGAAACATTACTGAAAATTGTCAAATTTTCATTGAAAGTTATAAAGTATTCAATGAAACTTATGAAATATATTTGAAAATCATATTTTTTATTGTTAATTAATTATTGCTGTGTAAATTATAAAAGTTTCATCATAAATTAAAGTTTATATTGGCAACTGAAAAACTTTGACTTGAAATTATAAAATTTTCATTGAAACTTATAAAATACTCATCGAAATCAATTAAAGTATTCATCGAAAATTATGCAATATAATTGAAAATTATGATTTTTCATTTGTAAAATGCAAAATTTCCATAGTTAATTAATGTTGGAGTCATAATTATATAATTTTTATCATTAGTTTAAAATTTTTATGGCAATTGCTTCCAATGTTTGCTCGAAACAATCAAATTTCAATGTATCACAAAGTAGAACCATCAAGTGCTAACTCATCTAATCAATTCTCCACTAAAACTCATAAAGTCTTCATTGAAAATTATGAAATTATACTTGAAAATCGCCCATTTTCGCAAAATTATGATTATAAATTAGAATATTAAGATATTAAATCAAAATCAGTGGAGGTATTAATCGAAAATTATTAAATGGAATTGAAAATTATAATTTTTCATTGAAAGGTGCAAAATTTCTATAGTTTATTATATATTTGAGTCTTAATTATATTTTTATTAATAGTTTAAAACATTTAAATGGCAATTGAATCCAGTGTTTACTGGAAACAATCAAATTTCAATGTATCACAAAGTAGAACCATCAAGTGTTAACTCATCTAATCAATTCTCCACTAAAACTCATAAAGTCTTCATCGAAAATTATGAAATTATACTTTATAATCGTCAATTTTCTTTGAAAATTGCAAAATTATGATTATAAATTAGAATATTAAGATATTAAATCGAAATTAGTGAAAGTATTCATCGAAAATTATGAAATAGAATTAAAAATTATAATTTTTCATTGAAAACTATAAAATTTTCAGCAATAATTTATATTTTTTGTAGAAATTGAATTAATTTGCTGAAAATGGTGATATTTTCATTGAAACTTATAAAGTATTCAACGAAACTTATGAAATATATTTGAAAATTATATTTTATATTGTAAATTAAACATTGCAGTGTAAATTATAAAAGCTTCATCATCATAAATTAAAGTTTTTCCGGCAACAGGAAAATTTTGACTTGAAATTATAAAGTTTTCATTGAAATATTATTGAAAATGGTGAAATTTTCATTGAAACTTATAAAGCATTTAATGAAACGTATGAATATTATTTGATGCATTGTAAATTATAAAAGCTTCATCATAAATTAAAGTTTTTATTGGCAACTGAAAAATATTGACGTGCAAATATAAAATTTCATTGTGACTTATAAAATATTCATCGAAATTAGTGAAAGTATTCGTCAAAAATTATGAAATATAATTGAAAATTATAATTTTTCATTGAAAACTATAAAATTTTCAGCAATAATTTATAATTTTTGTAGAAATTGAATTAATTTACTGAAAATGGTGAAATTTTTATTGACATTTGTTTGAAGTGTCATGTGAATTAAAGTTTTTATCGGCAACTGAAAAATATTGACGTGCAATTATAAAATTTTCATTGTGATTTATCAAATACTCTTCGAAATTAGTGAAAGTAGTCAACAAAAAGTATAAAATGTAATTGAAAATTATAATTTATCATTGAATGGTGCAAAATTTCTATAGTTTTTTATATTTGGAGTCATAATTATTTTTTTATTATTAGTTTAAAACATTTGAATGGTAATTGAATCCATTATTTACTGGAAACAATCAAATTTCAATGTATCACAAAGTAGATCCATCAAGTGTTAACTCATCTAATCAATTCCCCACTTAAACTCATTAAGTCTTCATCGAAAATTATGAAATTATAGTTGAAAATCGCCTTACTACCTGACTTTATACTTGAAAAAATTATGATTATAAATTAGA
Source organism: Othius punctulatus (assembly GCA_951805005.1). Classification (NCBI taxonomy): domain Eukaryota; kingdom Metazoa; phylum Arthropoda; class Insecta; order Coleoptera; family Staphylinidae; genus Othius; species Othius punctulatus. The sequence goes on from OX638141.1 coordinate 19,632,342, forward strand.
ATATTAAATCGAAATCAGTGAAAGTATTCATCGAAAATTATGAAATAGAATTGAATATTATAATTTTTCATTGAAAGGTGCAAAATTTCTATAGTTTATTATATATTTGAGTCATAATTATATTTTTATTAATAGTTTAAAACATTTAAATGGCAATTCCATCCAATGTTTACTGGAAACAATCATATTTCAATGTATTACAAAGTAGAAGCATCAAGTGTTAACTCATCTAATCAATTTTCCACTAAAGCCCATAAAACCTTCGTCGAAACTTATGGATTTATAATTGAAAATTGCAGATTTTCATTGGAAATTGCAAAATTATGATTATAAATTAGACTGTTTGTCAAATTGTTAACTCATCTAATAAATTTGCCACTAAAACTCATGAAATCTTCATCGAAAATTATAGAATTATAATTAATTTTGCAGATTTTCATTGGAAATTACAAAATTATGATTATAAATTAGACTGTTTGTCAAATTGTTAACTCATCTAATCAATTTACAACTAAAACTCATATAACCTTAATCGAAAGTTATAGAATTATAATTGAAAATTGCAGATGTTCATTGGAAATTGCAAAATTATGATTATAAATTAGGCTGTTTGTCAAATTGTTAACTCATCTAATCAATTTTCCACTAAAACTCATCAAATCTTCATCAAAACTTATGAAATTATAATTGAAAATTGCAGATTTTCATTGGAAATTGCAAAATTATGATTATTAATTAGGCTGTTTGTCAAATTGTTAACTCATCTAATCAATTTGCCACTAAAACTAATAAAATCTTCATCGAAAATTATAGAATTATAATTGAAAATTGCAAATTTTCATTGGAAAATTATGATTATAAATTAGACTGTAAAACTTTTTTCCAGTAAAATTTTCCAGTAAAACTCGTAAAATCTTCAATGTATCACATAGTAGAGCCATCAAGTGTTAACTCATCTAATCAATTTTTCACTAAATCTCATAAAATCTTCATTAAAAATTATAGAATTATAATTGAAAATTGCAGATTTTCATTGGAAATTGCAAAATTCTTATTATAAATTAGACTGTTTGTCAAATTGTTAACTCATCTAATCAATTTTCAACTAAAACTCATAAAATTTTCATCAAAAATTATAGAATTATAATTAATTTTGCAGATTTTCATTGGAAATTGCAAAATTATGATTATAAATTAGACTGTTTGTTAAATTCTTAACTCATCTAATCAATTTTCCACTAAATCTCATAAAATTGTCAACGAAAATTATAGAATTATAATTCAAAATTGCAGATTTTCATTGGAAATTGCAATATTATGATTATAAATTAGACAGTTTGTCAAATTGTTAACTCATCTAATCAATTTTCAACTAAAACTCATAAAATGATCATCGAAAATTATAGAATTATAATTGAAAATTGCAGAATTTTATTGGAAATTGCAAAATTATGTTATGAACATTGTAATGAACATTATTAAGTTGCAGCATATATTAGAAACTACTGACAATTGCAATTTTTTTACTGGAAATTATAATATTTTAATTGAACTTTATCAAGCATTTATCGAAAATTAAACTATGCAGAAAAAAAAATTAAATGTTCAGTACAAATTTATAACATTGGAATATTATTACAATTACATTTTTTTTACTGGAAATAATAAAATTTTCATTGACACTTTTAAAAGTATTAACGAAAATTATTAAATGTAATTTAAATCTGTTTTATAGTAAATTACACACATGCAGTGAAAATTATAAAAGCATCACAAATATAAGATTTTACTTTAAATGGAAAAATTTTACTTGAAATAATAAAATTTTCATGCAGTGAGAATTGTAAAAGTTAATTTGAGTTTTTACTGGCAATTGGAAAACTTTGACTTGAAATTATAAAATTTTTGTTCACGTATTCATCGAACATTATTAATTTGTATATAAAAATTACATATTTTGCTAACAATTGCAAATTTTAACTTGAAATGAAAAATTTTCATGCAGTTAAAATTATAGAAGCATCGTAAATTTAAATTTTAACTGGCATTTGAAAAATTTTGACTTGAAATTATGAAATTTTCGTTCACGTATTCATCGAATATTATGAATTTCTATACAAAAATTACATATTTTACTAGCATTTTTTCAACATTTTTACTTGAAAAGATAAAATTTTCATTCAGTGAAATTATAAAAGCATAATAAATTTAAGTTTTTGCTGGCAATTGGAAAATTTTGACTTAAAATTATGAAATTTTCGATCACGAATTCATCGAATATTATGAATTTGTATACAAAAATTAGATATTTTTCTAGATATTGCAAAATGCAAAATTGCAAAAATTTTACTTGAAATCATAACATTTTCATGCAGTGAAATTATGAAAGCAGCGTAAATTAAAATTTTTACAGTCGTTTGGAAAATTTTGACTTCAAATTATAATATTTTCGTTCACGTATTATACATCGAAAATTATTAATTTGTATATAAAAATTACATATTTTGCTTGCAATTGCAAAATTTTTACTTGAAATGATAATATTCTTATGAAGTGACAATTATAAAAGCGTCATAAATTTAAGTTTTTACTGGCAATTGGAAAATTTTGACTTGAAATTATGAAATTTTCTTTCACGTATTCATCGAAAATTATGAATTTGTATATAAAAATTACGTATTTTGCTAGCAATTACTAGCGAAATATTTTGTCTACATTGAAATGTAGACAAACTCTCCATTTTTTTAACCGTTTACGAGATCCCCATTTTGAGCATCATAACTGTGACACCCTGTATAGTCTTAGAATATCAATAATAATTATTAAATCGTTTTATTTTGTATGAATATAAAATAGTTGGTATATTTTTGCGATAAACTGTTAATAACAGTGATATTCATAAAAATTTAAGCAGCCGTTTTACAATGATTTAATCTTAGAAACTTTGGTAACCCTTTGTAAAATACCGCTACACCACAGTTTAAATTTATATGAATAACGCTGTAAGTTTTAAACCAAACAATTAAAAATTGATCTTGCAGACATCATAGTATGAAACACTATGTGCATGCTATCCAATATCATGCATATAGTGTTGCATATAATGGCGTCTATCTGATTTTCACATGAGGCTTTTAATAAACATTTTTTAACAGTGTACGATTTTGGTTATAAACTCAAGTTACTAATAAGTGATTTTAAAATGTATTTGTCACAAAGGCACATGCATAACTGTGGCTATTTATTTGTGTAATAGGTTCAGAAGTAATAATATTATTATTAGTTATCCTATTTTCGTAAAGATTTATCAATTTTATTAGTAATACTACTGTCAAAATTGACTTTAGTAACTGACTTCTGTCAGTTTTTAACATACACTGTAAAAAATAATTGAGAAGCAGAGCTTTCCGCGAGAAACAAACTATAATTCTACAACAATAGATAATAAATTTTAAGATCGCCTGTTAAAAACTTATAGCTACGTATTTTAACATACTATACATGACCAAATATTTTGGAGCTTGTTAAATAATTTCTAAATAAGAGTCGGAACACATTTTTCACAAAAAAACAAATATTTGAGCTGAATGCTAAATTTTACACAATGCAGTCGTAGATAAATTTCGTGTATAATGGGTCACTTTATACACTCATTAAATTATAGATATACTATGATTTAGCTCAAATAAATGTTTTTTTGTGAAAAGGGTGTTCTGACTCTTATTTATATCATGCATGATTGCAACCAAACCAACATTAATGTATTTTTATACAGATTTCATACCTGAATGCAACCAAACTTACAAGTATGTATTTTTGTAAACATATCATACCTGAATGCAACCAAACTAACATGTGTGTATTTTGGTAAACATATCTTACTTGAATGCAACCAAACTAACGTGTATGTATTTAAATAAACATATCATACTTGAATGCAAACAAACTAACATCTGTGTATTTTAATAAACATACTATACGATTGTTTACAATATTTTATAAACCCGTGCATTTAAATAACAACCATGATAATAAATTGGAAGTGATAACACATAATTCTATTGTAATTCAATGCTATAAATAGTTTTGTATTACTTTATACAGTGATAAACCATGTAAAGTGATCTACGACACCAATTAAATGTTACATAAAAAGAGCCAAATTATTAATCGGTCATAATATAGCTAACATGCAGATTAAAAAGAACCTCGTGCTCCTTCTAAAGGCCCCAAAGTCAGACAGCGAGGCTGAAGACAAGTACGAGACGACCTTAAAAGAACACGGTTTCGAGGTTAAGCAAGTGAAGACGTTAAACTTTGAGTTCCGGAACTTGGGAAGTTACAGGGGCAGCCTGGACAACCCAGACTTGTTCAGTGGTTTAATTTTTTCAAGCCCCAGGTGTGTCAGCGCCACAACATTGGCCTTAACCGGCGATAAGCTGTGCGAGCAGTGGAAATCGAAGGACAACTATGTCGTTGGGGAAGCCACACACAAACAGGCACTTGACGAATTGGGACTGGATTGTTTGGGAAAGGAGTCGGGGAATGCAAACAATTTAGCCGAAATTATGTTAAAAGGTTATTATCGACTACTAAAACTTGGGTAGAAAATATGCGACTAGAATTTCACACAATTGAAAAATTTGGAATTGAATAGATCCCAGAGAATTATGAATCCCCTTTGGATGTATCCTCTTGCCTCAACGTAATTTATACCTCTGCATATACAGGCGTACCTTTCTGTCCGTTTGCTGATGTATCCGCAAAAGGATTAATATAATTCGTACATATTTCATCGTCATTTCTTGCAGACAAATTGAAGTATACGAAACCGTTTCTGTATCCACATGGGAATTTAAAAATGGACCTATTAAAGGGTCGGTTCGGCAAGGAAATTGAATTACATGAAGTACACGTTTACGATACCATAGCAAACCCTCTGCTGGAGGAGGAGCTGAGATTGCAGACCTCCGATGACAGTGCAATCCCAGAATTTGTAGTGTTTTTTAGCCCATCGGGGGTCAAAGCCTCCCTGAGCTGCATATGCAAGTGGCCACTGGGTGCAGTGAAGGTAAAAAAGGAAAACGTTTTCGCTTAGCAGAAGTAAAAGATCATAGTAAAAAGAATAACCATGCCAATTTTAAAGATTTAATAGGTTTAAATCCTGCAATCTCAATGTTCAATTCTGAAGTAAAGTTTGCACTTAAACGAAATTAATAGAATCTTAAATTCTTAAATGAGAGCAAGAACTATCAGTGCTGCCAATAATTCACCTAGGCAGTGAATGCAATTAAGACTGGTATATAATTAACAAGTGGCTTATTTTGCGATCCAATGCATTTCCTAATGCCAACAGAGCAAGAAAATTTATTTAATATAAATAGAATTTTTTTACTTTGTTAAAATTACACAACAAAATGATTGATAATAACTATTGTTGGCCAATTTTTTAATGATAATTTATTGTTGAAAAATGTATGTTTTTATTGTGAAGCTCTATGTAATAGTAGCATAACTGGTCAGTACAAATGTTTGATAAGATATTTTTCCAGGTAATAGCCATAGGTCCAACTACAGAATTATGCATGAAGGAAAATAATATCACAATCCATGGCGTAGCTGAAAGACCGACACCCAAAGATTTAATTGATGCAATGTTGCACACAATTGAAAGCAATGAGTCGTGATAATTTTAAAACTATAAGGTGTTAAATAAAGGGTTTTTTATTAATGTTTAGCTGATGTATTATTGTCAAAATTCACAGAATATGACAATATTTAATTCCCATTATAAAAATCCATATATTTATATAAAACATATCGACTATTACATAGCATAAATATTATTCATCTGATATTCCAGGGCTAATTGTTACTAAATACATTTTGGACTCTTGGTTGTAATCTTACACTGTATCAAAATAACTGATTGAGCAAATATATATAGTAATAATTACTTGTAGAATTAAAAACAGTCTTAAACCTACCAATTTTATCACTTGATTGTTCTGAGTTAACTTATTCCTTCGTCGATATTGAAATAATTAAAAAAGACATGAACTGAAACCGAGAGAAATAAAGTAGTAAAAACTTATAATGCAATAATAATAAAATCTTCCTAAGTTACCTCTATATACATGTTTACTCTTTCCGTCAAATCATTACTATTTGCTTGTCGCCGTGATCAACAGAAAAGTCTCTAAACATTATCACAGAAGTCAACTGCTAATAATGACTGCTCCATTAAATAAAATTGAGTTTCTAACGTAACATGATCAGACTTTTTAAATACAAGGATAAAAAAAACACCTGATGAAAATATACCTTAAATTTATATGAGATTATCTATCTGAAGGCACTAATCCTGTAGTTTATCAAATATTTCATTGCCAAACGTTTGTACTCGCCTATAAATATTAATTCTATCGTATAAGTTCTGAACGCTCCCTAAATTATCGTGGTTTTCTCGCAGGTACCACATCCGGACCTTCTTTTCGTTGTGCACTTCCAGCACGTCCATCTTCTGGTATAACTTAAGCGCATTCTTAATGGGGTCCACCGATACACTTTCCTCTGCAAAACAACTCGTTAATAACAAATCCGCACACAATTTGCATATACACCTACCATACGACAGCGAGCCGTTGCCCAATTGAACCTTTAGCGATTCCAGTATGTCACTCACAAGCTCGTTTTCCAAAAGAGTATTCCCAACCAGTTTGTCCAAGCAACTCGCCGTCGTGGAATAACCGTCGACCAAAGGCATGAGCAGCGAGCGCAAAAACTGCACGTGCTCCTTCCCCTTGGAATTCAGGTAGTACTTAACTTTCTGGTTCATCTGGTGATCATCATCGTCAATGTCCAAATTTGTTCGCCTCTTCGGATCATAATTTACGTTCTCCTAAAAACGTCGCCAATTACATACAATCAAATTTTTAACCGCCATCACAGTACGCACCATCGTGAACACTTGATGGTGCACGGAAAGCGCCTCGATGGCCTCCGTTATATTGGACTCCAGGCTTTGGCACGGCTTGCAAAATATAAATTCGTACTGCATGAAATCGCACAGCTCCAAACTGGTCTGCACCAGGTCCTCCTGGTACACGAAACCGTCCGAGAGGTCCAAGGAACACAGGGCTATTGCAATCACAGAATCCAGGCAGAAACACGTCAGTGTTGAGTTACTATAGTATGACAGCTCTATGACGTTCGGCAACATGGAAATGGGCCTCACTATTTCTTCGTTGTTGACTTTTTCTTTCCTCACCAGTGCGGGACCTAATATATCAATCTGCAAAGCGAATAATTTAGTATGCAGACATACGCACACTGCCGGTTAATTACCGAATAGTTTATTATGTCCAGGTAGTCACCCGTAAAACCGATGTCTCTATCTTTGGCTATCAGCTGCTTCTTTAAATCGGCCAGCGCGTCCACTAAATCCTGCACCTTTGCACCCTGTCTGTACTTATTTAATAATAAAAATGCTACAGCATTAGTCGACATAACCGCTTGACTATGAGCACAATCTGAAAATTAATCGCATATTTAGGCACAAAAATTTCAGTAATCTACAAAATTTTGATACAATTAAAACGTTTAACAACAATTACAGCAATTTTAACAGGAAACATACAAAAACAATTGAAATTTTGACACACAGAAACGTTGAAACATTAGAAATATTATTGTAAAAGTTTCAATTGTATCTGCTTTTTGATAGTTTTATCAAAAAGCCGATACAATTGAAACTTTTACAATAATATTTTCAGTGTTTCAACACAAAGAATTAAAATTTAATAATGTTAAAACCGTGCGCTTACCATAAATGACGTGCTTTGAAATACTTTCTACTATACTTTTGTGTTCATCAGACACAACATCAGTCCCATACAAGCTCGTGCTCGAAGGGTTCGACTTCAGCTTCTTATTGAATGTGGGCGGAATTTTACCATTTGTGTTGAATGTTTTGATCAATTTCTGAAACGAGAAACACAATTAGAGGCCACGTAGAAAATTTTATTCCACGATCTTGGGCTGTTTTTGACAATAACATACATACACCCAGATACTAGTATGAAAACCACTTTTTTTGAATAACATATTGAAAATGTTCACAAAAACATAAGTGAAAATTAAAACGTCGTAGAATTGCACAAACTTAGATTTTCAAGTTATGCCTAATATTACAAATACATTTAATGAAAGCCGTTTTTCCATTCTTTGCAACGATCAAATGCAATAAAATGTTTTAATTAGCTATTTAATTTCGGCATTAGGAATTTTGCTTACCCTCAATGAGAAAGGTTGATTGAAGTCTACCCTCGTCATACCGTAATTACTATTAAGCACATGCCAGATGGCCTTCATCGCCGACCCGAAGGTCTCCATCTGTTTCGGCTGCCCCAGCTGCTCCCTGATGAAGTTGCCGTCGACCAGTTTCTCATAATTGATGCTGACAGGCACCAGGAGGGCGTCTTCTATGGTCCCGTCGATGACAGCCTCGACAATAACACTGAGAATGCCATACTTGGGCATGCAGGGCTTGCCGGTGCGCGTCCTTCCGCCCTCCAGGAAGAACTCAATATTATGGCCGGCACGAAGGCTCTCGTTCATATACGTGTGTAGGATTGCCTTGTAGAGGTGGTCCTTGCGCCCCATGATCGGGTCGACGCGGCGCTTGATGAAGAATGCTCCAAGGCCTCGGAGAAGCGACCTTCAAATAACTAAACGTAACGACAACATAAACCTTGGCACACAATAGTTACCCAAAGAACGGTATCCTTAAATTATCTCCGGAGGCGACGAGCGGGGATCTGATGTTGTTGTTGAGGAGGATGAACGACATTAGTATGTAATCAAGATGCGAACGATGGAGCGGTAGGAATATCATAGGCAGATTTGATTTGCTGGCGTCTTTTAGCATCTGTACGTGCATCGGGTGGACGACTATTGCCTTCAAAAAGCATGGGAACAGCTTGTATAATACCCACGAAGTAAATCTGAAACAAAGTTAACTGGTTAATAACAAGTTAACAACCGAAAACTAACAAAGTTAACATCTGCAAACCGTCAATATCGATAATTAAGAAATTTTATTACACTGACAGAAACCAATCAACTAATGACAGAACCAATCAAATAATGACATAAACCAATCAAATAATGGCAGTAACCAATCAAATAATGATAGTAACCAATTGAATTGTGTTTTAAATGTCAATATTCAATTAAAATATATTAATTATCAAATATATATTTTTCTTTGTTTTCCGGGCAGTAAGGACTATTATTATTATTAGATTGTATGAATTGGTGGTTAATACTTGGTGAAACATCTTTAAATTAGTATAAATAAAGCACTTGGTTAAGTTTCACAAATTTTTAACAGAAAAACTCAAGTTATTTTATTATGATTATGATTATTTAATATGATTTGATATTTTTTTTTTTTTTGAGTTTATTATTAAAAATAATGTAAAACTGAACCAAGTGCTTTATTTATACTAATTATTATTATTATTATTACCTAAGTAAGAAGTCTGACAGTTTTGATCTCATGTCGTGCAATAGCCTTGAAGCTCGTCTCTGGTTGTTCTGCAGCAGCTGCTGGTAAATGTTGTCGTCATTGTCCTCAGTGTCTTGGAACTGCTGGAACGCCGTCTTTTCAATCGCATGCTTAACCCGTTCATCTTTAATGACGGTCCCCTCCACTTGCGGGTAGTTGTACTTCTTCAGCTCGTACACCTGCGATAGGTGGTCGAATATCCGATGCAGCAGGTTGTAGTTTGTCTGCGCCGGTGTGTAGTTTAGAATGTTCTTCAGCGCCAAGTTCGTGACGTTTGTGTGGGGCTCCTGTGGGGGAAAACGGGTTAGAAATCAGCCTATAATCGGTGGTTCATAAGAGTAAATAAAACGCAATTACCCATGAAGGATCATTGTAACCTCTAAACTTTAAGTACATAGTTTAGGATCACCTGAGGTGGTTCACTATAAATAAGTTGGAGTGGTTATGAGAACATTTATTTTTAAATAGAATGAATGGGACTGAGTAGGTTGCTCGCTCACTCATTACAGCCTGTTAACACTGCAGTAGGTTCGCTTATTTGATTGAATAAGTTTCGTAAACTAATTTTCTGTACCAGCACAATTCATGCTACATATTTTGAAATTTACAAGTCTTAAACTAATCTTGCGGTGTTGTACAATGTTTTGATCTTTAGACTTGTTTTTTTTTTTATTATCAACAATGTTCTATTTTTAATCGTTATCACATTGAAATATTCTAAACACTTTCATTATTTTGTAATAAAGTTCAAGTTAAAGTTCAAAACGGTTATTGTTCTTATTACACTTGTAAAAGTAAGCAATATAAAAATGTACAATAAGGATGAAAAAATTTGAACTCATATCTTCTCTGTTTATTTATTTATTTTTTTAATCATTTTATGAAATAGAGAAATAAAAATAAAAATAGAAGAAAATAAAAGAAATAGAACATAAGAATAATATAAATGTATAAAATAGAGAAAATAATTAATTTGCTTGATGCCTTAATGTTTATTAAAACTGTGAAATTTATAAATTACGTTTTCAATTAAAATTTAAAAATTACATAATAAATACTTACACAAATACCACTGGTTGATCTGATGCAGTAACAATTAAGTCCATTTCGGTATTTACGTTCCGGTATAAGTAACGGTGGAGTGTCCTCTTTGATTGCAAAAAGGTTTTCATCATTCTGAAAGACAAATGCAACGGTAAAATTTCAACGACTGCATTTTGAATGGCCGAATTTTGTTTAAAAAGCTTTAATCGATAAAGATTGTGTCCTCGATGTTGGAAGAAAGTTAATTTTTGGTGTAGAGCTAAGAATATTAACAAACAAAACTCGTTAACAAACACAAAAAATACTTACATAAAATTTTGCAATAAAACTCTTTGAAAGTGGCCACTTCATTTTTGCGAACTATATGATCCGGGATAATAAGGAGCAGCGCTTATATGTCTGGTAATGTAATGAGCCATTTAACGATAATGGCTTATCAGGTGCATTAATATTTATAAAAATGTGACTAAAGCACATCGTACGATACAAATTATAAATTCAACTAAAGTTGCTAGAAACTGTAACGTGTTTCTGAATTATGAATGCCAAAACGGAATGACCTTACGATTTATCATACTGCTCACTTTTGAGTCAGGCGTGATAATTTATTAATAACTTTCATAGACTAATCCAAATTCTATCTTATGCAATCTTTGTACATAATCATGTACATACATATGTACATACATGACTATGTACATGTACATAGTCTGTTGTATATAATATAGCAATACTTTGAACTAATATCGGATTCAACAGTCATCACATCGAATCAAATAACTAATAATAATAAAAAGGTTTAACTAATAAGTAACTAGTAATAAGAAACTAAGTAATAATACTTTAGTAATAAGTTACGCCAATTATTTTTATAAAATTTTAATGACAGTAAATTAAAACAATTGCAACTCACCAATAAGGCGGAGTCTCGTCCCCTCCTGTATTTTTGTTCAAGCGAAAACCTTTTAAGGCTGCTGAGGCTGGATAGTGCGTCGGTCTTGTTGTTCTCGTTTGGTGAGAATTTGTTGAAGGTATCTATGACACGTCTTGATAGTATGTCTACCATTTTATGTAGTCTGCAAAAATCGATAATGAAATAGGTATGATGAAACGTTTGTGGTTGTAACTAATATTTGAACAGTCACCATTGCAAATGTGTAAGCAGCCGTGCTGTTATTGTTAACCCAATATAAATAATAATCAATGCAGGCATAAATCGCAATAAGTTGTACCGAGTGATTATTTAAATTTCAGCTCTAGTTATCCATGGAAATTTTCGCAGCCAATAAGAAAGGCGAGATCACAAATCTCACCTTTCACCAGAGCAAAAATTTGAATGAAAGTTTTCATTCATCTTTCAGTCATGTTTTCAGAAAATGAATAGTAATTTAATAATACCTTAAATAAATAACTGGTAATATGGATAACACCTTAAACTTAATAATTGAATCGTGTATTTCGAGAACCAGTCAACAGACATTTTATAAATTTTTCTTTTTTTTACGGAATACTGTATATCAGTAATCGAAACGCATATTTTTTCCGCATTATAGATTTAACTGACATTCGTATTTATGGGATATTTAATTAAAATATATAAAATATGAAAACATATATTGTTTTTCTGTTTCTCAAAAATTTGAAAAATTACACTTAACGGGTTTGTGAAATAAACGATTCAATTAGTTATAAAGCATTATTACAGAAAGTTAATAATGTTAAATTAAATTGATTAATCAACGCTCAAATTCGATTTAAAAAAAAACAATTATTCTATACAAACTTAAAATCTATAAAATTCTTCTAATTTTAGGGTAAATCGTAAATTTAAAGACAAAAATTATTCGGGCAAACTGAACTGTTCCAATCTGGGTGCATTAACTAGTAAGTTTTGGAGGTAAATCATACAGAATTGGGGCTATTTTAGTAAGAAAGAACCCCAAAATATAAGCGAATATTAAAAGTATAATAATGTTCATATTAATTTATATTCAATAATCATGTTCAAGATCTGCTAAATACAAACGATTTTTTTTAATAATAATTATACTAGTACAAATGCAGAAAAATGCAATATTATACTTTTTACAGGTAAGCTTATTGACATTGTAATCTGTTACTTTATGTTAATAGCCGATTATCTTATATAAATAATCTGTGTATAATAATCGAATTATCGGAATAAATGAATAAGTATCGATTGTTATGATTCATCTCTACCACTCTGAGTTTCAATAACTATAAATATTAATAACAATGATGCATGTGTTGTATTGTAAATCCATCCTGATTTATTAAAGTTCCAACGATTGAATAGTGCTTAACCTTCAGAATCTTTAGAAAATTAATAACAATAGCAAACACTAAACTATCACTATAATTCATAAACATTTTAGTCGCGGTGGTTTAATGTTAATAAACTTGGCAACCCTTTGTAAAACACCCCTAAACCACCGCTAAACCATCGCTAAACCACGGTTCAAATTTTTATGAATAACACTAAGTTTTCAGTGAAATATTGTCAAATATTTCGTCATGCAATAATGGTATCCTACAGATTACATATTTTAGCATTAGTAAACAATATGTATGATTGATATTGAAAAAAATATATTTTCTAAATAACTTGGATATACACTTTTACTGTTGTTAGAATTTTGCAGCCCTAAGCCTAAGTTGACTTTAAAAATATTGAATTTGATTCCTAGATAATCTCCTCCAATGAAGAAAATTGTCAGCAATTTGCATTAAAATTTCATTTTATAAATTGTCACCAGCTTGCATTACAGTCAAATTCCAAACTCAAAATTGTGTTTTATCTACAAGTCGCACAAATTTTCCATTTTAAACTTTCCAAATATTGACAAATAAAAAAATACGATGTAGGTAAAATTCCTACATAATCTCACCCAATGAAGAAAATTGTCACCAATTTGCATTTAAATTTCCGTTTATAAAACGTCACCTGTTTGCCTTTCAATCAAATTCCAAACTCAAAATTGTGTTTTGCCAGCAATTCACACAAATTTTGCATTTTAAACTTTCCAAATATTCGCAAATAAAAAATTCTATAGGTAAAATTCTGAATCTGAAGAAATGTCTTGCCATTAAAACTTCCCTTTTTGATATTTTGCTCAATTGTAAAAGGTTGAAAATCGTAAAAAAATCCATAAATCTTAATTTAAAATCAATAAAGTGCAATACCTGAACACACAAATCTGTTATTATTATTGGAGGTTTGAAAAGGGTAAATCATGTGTGATACACTGTACACAAAACTTTATTAGTATTCGGTGTATTTGCTAGGATAAATTAAGTGCAAAAAAACTGAAACTTACGTTCCGTATTTTCAAGAATAAATCATTATACGCAATTTTCATTTTTCTCTGTTCCAAAGAAATGCAAGAATTAGAAGTAGTATTTAGTAGAAGAGTTTTAAAATTAGAAATATTTAAAAATATGTCATGTCGTAAAACTCTCCTAATATGAATTACTACTATTTATTGATGGAATTTTGTATTTAAAAAAAATATAAACGGAATTTCATTAAGATAATAAGTATGCAAAAATTAGAAGTAGAAGTAGTAATTAGGAGAAAAGTTTGAAAATTAGAAATATTAAAAAAATGTCTTGTCGTAAAATGCTCCTAATATGAATTACAATTCCTATTTATTCGAATTCGTCATAAATCAGATGCAAAAAAAACAAACTTTTATGTGAAGGAATAATTCATACAAAATTTGAATTTTTCTATATTTCAAAGAAATGCAAAAATTGCAGAAAGTTTTAAAACTTGAAATATTAAAAAAAACGTGTCGTGAAACTCCCTTAATATGAATCACAATTACCATTTATTTATTGATTTTTTTTTTATACCTTTGCCTATCTACCTTTCGTTGTAAAGCCTTATTGATTATTAATGATTATTATTATTCCATATTCCATTATATTATTATTATGACATTAATTATTACATTAAATTATAATAATATTATTACTCCATTCATTGTTAATCGAATTTTACAATTTTAAAAAGTGCAAATGGAATTATGGACATTTAATTAAAAAAATAATTAAGAACTTGGGAATTATTTAATTGGACGGAAAATATGAGATGTTAAAACTGTAAATTTGGAAATTTAATTAAAAAAAATAATAATAAAGAACTTGGGAATTATTTAATCGGATGGAAAATGTGGAATGTACAATTGCGGCCAAAACAAAAAAGTACACTCGTAAGTGCATCATCACATGCAAATGTCACATGCAATTATGTCATAATCGCATTTGACATTTCAATGTGATGCTGCACTTACATGTGACCTTTTTTGCCGCAATTGTGCTACTGTTTTTTTTCGAATTTTCATATATTTATTTTTTGCCAAGCCCATCTATGGTCATTGGCTAGCGGTAATATTTTTTTACATTGGAGTAAAATTACATTATTTTTTTAATTTTTTTAAATGAAATGTCTATAATTTCATTTGTACTTTTTAAATTGTAAAATGCGATTAATAATGGAATAATAATATTATTATAATATAATGTAAAAAACAAACTGGATTTTAAATAATATGTATAAATTTATCATTTCAAACAGAACATTAGACTTTGTAAGATTCACAGTAGCTATAGAATTCTGGGATTTCTTTTAGTTTAGTAAGCTTGAAATTTCTTTTAGTTTAGTAAGTTTGAAAGTACTTAGAGTCAATTTTTAGGATTTACTTTGGAGTTAAAATGTTGTTTTCTCACAAGTCTTAAATTGCTCTAAGGAATAATGAAGTACAAATGCAGACATTAGTATAAAGTAATTATATATAATAAATAAGAGTAGGATGTTTTCTGTAGTCTTACTGATCATGGTCATGATCATGATTATTATTATTATTATGTGTTGTATTTTTATGTTGTATTTTAGAATATTTAGTATTTTTAGTATTATTTTAGTATTATTATTAGTAATTCTAATGTTGATTGTCACATCCACTAGCAGATGTAATTACACTGTACACGTGGCGACATGATTAAAGAATTAAATAAAAATAAATAAAAAATAAAAAATTAAGCAAATATGCAATTTTAGTATCGATTTTTGGAAATTCAGCAATTACGATCCAAAGTGATCTATCAAAACTTTCTTGTATACTAAGTAAATAAGTGTGTGTATAGTTGTATAAGTAGTTTGTGCAGTTGTATAGTAGGTTTGTCAAGTTCATTTTTGTATGCTTCAAATGGTAGATGTTTAGGTTTACAATTTGACAAACTTGTGGCAAATTGAAAAGTTAAGATGCAATTTTGCACTTATTTTCCAATTTCTATAGGAAATAAAAAATAAACATAGTCTACAAATTTTAATAAAACTTTCCATTTCTGTATCGATCTTTTGAACATCTAGGAACTATGTAAACATTTTGAGTTTGTAAACATTTTCAAGAACTCCATGACGAATTATAAAAAATCTGGGTTCTTAAATTATGGGTGATTCATTATGGAATTTTGTAATTTTACCAATTTTAATGCAATTTTCCTTTCTGTATCGATCTTTTGAACTTCTATCAACCATGTAAACATTTGTTGAGTTTGTAAACATTTTCAAGAACTCCATGACGAATTATGAAAATTCTGGGTTTTAAAAGTATGGGTGATTCATTATGGAATTTTGTAATTTTACAAATTTTAATTAAATTTTCCTTTTCTGTATCGATCTTTTGAACTTCTACCAACCATGTAAACATTTTGAATTTGTAAACATTTTCAAGAACTTCATGACGGATTATAAAAATTCTGGGTTCTTAAATTATTGGTATTATGGAATTTTGTAATTTTCTTAAAGTGAAAACCAATTAATAAAATTTATACGTGATATAAACAAAGTAGTAATTTTATTGATTATTAATAAAAATGTATTAAATTATTGTCGTTTATTATGGAATTTTGTAATTTTACAAATTTTAATGAAATTTTCCTTTTCGGTGTGAACCTTTTAAACATCTAGGAACAATGTAAACATTTTGAGTTTGTAAACATTTTCAAAAACTCCATGGCAGATTATAAAAATTCTAGGTTCTTAAATTATTGGTGAATCATTATGGAATTTCATGAAACTTTGAAAAAGTTTGAATTTGAAATTTGAAACATGTTTTGACAAGTATTTGCTGATGTAAACACGTTTGAGGGGTGCAAAGTTAGTTCGCCTCCTCGTGGTGCACCCTGGATAACGCTAAATGAACTAACACATACAATTGTTAAAAACACGTAAAATATTTTAACAATATCACGTAATAAATTAATATTTATATTCTGTGATTTTTTTTTGCAAATGTTTCGGTGTGTTTTGTTTATTGTAAATACAAGTCAAATTTGTATACATCAGCAAATACTTGTCAAACCATGTTTCAAATTTGTTTACATCCGCAAATAATTGTCAAACATGTTTCAAATTTGTTTACATCAACAAATACTACAGTCAAATCAGACATAAATAAGTGTTTATTAGTGTAAAAAAACAGAACAGCATATCAACCTTTTCATTATTTGTGCACTCATTATTAAGTTTTTATTTTTTAATAATAATAATAATAATCTTTATTTATGTTACCAATAGGTTTACTATTTACAATAGGTTTACCAATAGGTTTAAGTGTTTAATAACATACTGGTTTTTTATACAACAGACAATTGTCGGAAATTTGCTATATTCCATTCAACAATTATGAATTTGAACTGAATTTCATAATATGTAATTTGCAACTATTGCAATCTTAAAACTGAATTTAATAATAACTACTTTTGAAAATTTTACAAACTTGACACTTCCAAAAGATGTACAAACAGAAGTTTATTTCGTAGTATTGTGTTGTCCCAGTGTATGTATATTTGTGTTTGTAATTTATATGTATTGCCAATGTGATGCTCAGATAGGAACCGAAAGCTACAAATAAAAATTTAAGATTAAAGATTTAGGGCAAAATTTCCAAAAATCAGTATACAAAATTTAAACGTGAAAAGTAAACATTTCAATTAATTCGGCTGATTACTTTTTTTTTTAATTTTAATTTCCAAAAATCTTGTACGCATTCTAATCGTGAAGAGTTAACATTTATATTAATTGAGATGATTATTAAATTTATTAGGGCAAATTATATTAATTAATAGATTAGAAAGTTGAAGATATTTGTCTATATTAATGTTATCTTTAATTTCATTTTTTAGAGCAGTTTATTCTCTTTATTTATATGCTTATAGTCAACATGGTAAACTTTATCTTGGAAGATATTCGTTTTTATGGGTAATTTGCGTGAATATGTATTATTATTTTTACATTGATTTCCTTTAAATTGAAATATTAATCATATTAATATTCTGGATCAAACAAACAAATAAAAATGTTCCAATAATGACATGAATTCCATGGAATCCCGTTGCTATATGGAATCTTGATCCATAAATAGCGTCAGAAATAGTAAATGATGCTTCTATATATTCATTTCCTTGTAAAATAGAAAAATAAATCTAATAATTATTTTGTTAAAAAAAATGATTTCCAAAAATCTTTAAGTAAACAAATTCTAATCGTGACAAGTTAAAACTTCTATTAATTTGGCTGATTACATTATTTGTTTTTAATTTCCAAAAATCTGTATATAAATTCTAAACGTATGTAGTTAACATTTATATTAATTCGGTTGATTACATTATTTTGGTAAACTTTTTAATTTTAAGAAACTTTAATGCAAATTCTAAACGTGGAAAGTTAATACTTCAATTAATTCAGCAGATTACATTACGTGTTTTTAATTAAAAAATCGAATCGTGGGAAGTTAACATTTCTATTAATTTAGCGGATTACATAATTTGTTATTTTTTTATAGTTAATAGAAGTTAATAATAACTACTTTTGAAAATTTTATATACTTCACACTGAATTACAATTGCAAAAAATGTAAAACTGGGATTTTCAAAAATCTGTATACAAGCTGTAATAATGTAGAGTTTACATTTATATCTATTAATTGGGTTGATTACATTATTTTGTTAAAAATAATAATTTTCAAAAATCTGTATACAAATTCTATATGTGAAAATTTAATACTTCTATTAATTCGGCTGATTACATTATTTGTTTTTAATTTCCATAAATTCTAAACGTAAGAAGGTAACATTTATATTAATTCGGTTGATTACATTTTTTTTTTTTAACTTTTTAATATAAAAAAAACTTGTATGCAAATTTTAAATGTGAAAAGTTAGCACTTGTATTAATTCTGCTGAGTACATTACTTGTTTTTAATTTTTTTAAAGTTTAAATATTCCAATGAATAAGCTGTCCCAGATGTTACAAATTTTTCAGTATACATGACAAAATTTCAAACGATAATTACTGGATTTACGTGAAAAGTTAACAATTCTATTAATTCTGCTGATTACATCATTTGTTTTTAACTAATTTGCTAATTTTTTTATAGTTAATAGTAGTTAATAATAACTACTTTTGAAAATTTTACAAACTTCACACTGAATTGCAATTGCAAAAAGTGTACAGACTGAGGTTAAGGTAAAATTTCCAAATATTTGTCTACAAAATCTAAACTTGAAAAGTTAACGTTTCTATTAATTCGGCTGATTACATTATTTGTTTTTAATTACCTGTGTACAAATTCTAAACGTGGAAGTTAAAGTTTCTATTAATTTGGCCCAAATTTGTTACATTTTGTACTGTTAAAAAACTCCAACAAATATGCTGTCACAGATGTTACAAATTTTTCAGTATACATGGCAAAATTTCAGGCGGTAATTACTGGATTTACGGAAGTTTGAGGAAAAATTGCGATACTAATAATTTTACATTTATTGAAGGCACTTTCAGTGATGTGATAATATTTATACATTTAATCAGCAGCCAATTATAATTATTTTATTACCTTGTTGGTCTTGAAATGTGACTGCTCGCAGCAAAACTTATCAATTTGTCAGCGTGACATAAAATTGCGGAATGAATAACAAATAAAATATGAAACATTTCGATATTATTGATTTAATTACTACCATAATTGAGATCTTGACTTGTGAATTGTCACGTTTTTATGTGACTGGTTTTTATGTGACTTTTATTTGACAAGAAATTAAATCGACTGTTTTATCGTTAAAATTGCGGAATGAAGCAGTTAATAAATGAATGAATGAATAACAATTTATAAATTGGAAACATCTCGCTTGGATATCGTTGGTTCAATTAGTGCCACGGTTGAGGTCTCGTTAGTTTTACGAATTGTCTCGTTTTTATGTGGCCGATCGCTTGCCAAATTACGTTTACTACATTTATCGTTTCTTACAACATTAGTTGGTAATTGTAATTATCGTAACGTGATTTCGGGAACGCGTGCTATCATTTTAACGTGCATTTAATGTGAACACGTAATTTTTTAAGTGCATGCCGAAATATAAATCGACACATAGTTGAGGCATTTACAGCAAGTATTACAAGCATTACATTTTTCACTACTTTTCGAAAAAAATTACGAACCTTTTGACGATGAGCACAATGTACACAAAAAAAACCACCACAGTCAACTGGAATGCCCCGTAGAGGGTGCTGATTAGGCCCATTGTCGATGAATTAAGTCACGGGCACGAGGAAATTATCGAAACACTCCCTATCAATCACTGACGAGCAAGTCTAAGATCGTGCACTTTTATATGCGTGATTGTTTTGCGATAGCGATAATTTTTGGCACAATGGATTTTAATCGCGATAAAGTTGTAGTGGAAGTGTGTAGATATTAGAGGCAATGTCCACGGGACGGCTCCTTGCCTGCGAAAAAAATCGCAATTGTTTTCTCAAAGTTTTCGTCACTTGATAGCGGCACTGGATTGAATTAAGATCACTTTAGCCCTCGGCCACGTCATTTTCCGCTGAGGATGTTTTCTCGGGGACCACAAGAGCTCGCACTAATACGGACTAAATACAAACATAATGCACATTACGGTAGCTGGCGCACTAATAAAGCACAATCGGAAACATAATAAAGGATCGTCTTCAATGGCCACAGGTCATTGATAAAATAAAGTTGTTATAGTTCATTGGCGTAGATTGACGCTATTGTAAAATAACGCGTCGAGTTGAAAAGTGAAATGGATATTAATGCGGCGAGAGGTAATTACCGACGGCATTGTTTCTGATAACGAGGCGTACACGCCACTGGAACTTCGAATTTAACACTCTTCGCGGGCCATAATCGGCGCGATACTGAAACTATTGCGCGCACAAAACGCCACTGCCACGATAAAAACACGCGATGTCACAGAATTGCGTATATTCAAATGATCGGACGTCCCATTAAAATCGGCCCCAGTTAATTACATCAGCCCGATCATCACGGAATCTTCCGCAGACTTTGCTCTCTGAATATAGGACAAGATCCACCCGAAACGGCTAATTGGACGAAAACTTGCCGATTGTTTACCAGCGCACTTATTTTTGTATCGGCTGTCCACAAAAAACAACCACAAATTTCAATTTCTTGGCAAATTGGTGCTGCCATTACGTTCCTACCAATTGGGTAATTACTGCTTTACACATGTTATCACGCTGGTAACTTGGACATCTGATTGAACCACAGATAAGATTAGCATCTATACACATAGCTTGCCAGATAGCACGCGCACTTGTACATAGCACCTAAAACGGCACATCTTAGTAGTATTAATTACCAAGAATGCATACACGTGCAATTTAAAAAAAAATATTATAAACAAAAAGCGTTTGTGACGGACACAATCGGAGTGTTAACCGATGAGTCAGTACGCGAAGCACATAAAAGTTTCAAGCATAATCGAACCCAGAAACGATAATTTCATGTGTTACGTCGGCGCGAGCAATCGCGGATAAAGAAACGTTCAACGTCCACTGCTTGGGTAAATAAATTTCTGGTATCAATATTGGGGAGATTAACGCGTGGAAACAATGAACCACGCGGCTTCGAACTGTTACATTTTTATGCCGAAAAAAGCGCCAGTGCCACTGCAATTTAGCTTTGATCGCAGCTCAGGTTCCAGTGCCAGCAATAGGTAATTACTAAGGCAGGGATAATTAATGCTCTAAAAATATGCTTTCATTTATGCTCTGAAAATTCTGGAAGTATTCCCTTAAATATTCTCAAACAAATAGTCAATCTCTCAAAAGACTCTCAATTGTCTCAAACAAATAGTATATAACGGTATTAGGCCGATATAGGTTATATAACAGACGAGGTTGAGATTTTATAATCAACCGAGTCTGTT
Source organism: Othius punctulatus (assembly GCA_951805005.1). Lineage (NCBI taxonomy): Eukaryota > Metazoa > Arthropoda > Insecta > Coleoptera > Staphylinidae > Othius > Othius punctulatus. The sequence continues at coordinate 19,654,237 of OX638141.1, forward strand.
ATATCCATATCGGCCGTATGCTGTTTTATAGTTTTCGTGATACTAAAATAAAATGGATTAAATTTTGCGAAAATATTTTCATAAATCATAATGACATATTTCAAGTATGCTGTGACGGTTGTGTAGTAACGCTTGTGAACACCAAAACAAATAACGGTCCGTTAAGCGGCCGTTAAAATTTAACAGCCGTGGCTGATATCAGTTAATTAACAGCCATATAGATAGTACCGATAATATGTAATTACTATCAAGTATCACAAAAGAAACATTACGCGGTTTGATGAGTTTTATTTTTGCAATTTTTAAATTGCTAACGAAAATGCTGAAAATTTGCAAATAAAATTCCATAATTTCTATTGCGAAGATTTTTCTAAAATATTTTTAATTTCCGAAATAATTCATTTATTCCATACCTAATGGACACCCTGTATATAATATAATATTATAATATTAAATATTACATTATTTACTATCATTAAATGTATAATTAAATATTACAAAAAATATTACTAAAATATCATATAAACTTGTCATTGTAATTCCAAAATTTTATATTTTCATAAAGTTTTCTGAAATTTTCTTGCATTACTTACGATTTTTTTTTTCATTACGCTTTCATTCATTTAACTGGTTTTACATGTTTAGAAAATTACTTGATGAAATTTTCAGAAAATCAGCGAACTTTTGTAATATCTCCGGTATAATAATTTATAAATAATATATCATAAAATATGACTATCTTTCATCTTTAATGAATAAATCTTCATTAAATAAATGTCTTTATATCTTTCATAATATGAAATCTTTAATAAATGTCATTGTATTTCCAAAATTTTATATTTTCATAAACTTTTCTGCAGTTTACATACAATTTCTGCGATTTTATTTTCATTGCGCTTCCAGTAACTGTATTTAAATTGATTACAAAATTACTTACTGTTATTTTCAGAAAAGAGTAATTTTCTAAAACCTCTAGTATATTTTTCAATTGTAATTCCAAAATTTTATATTTTTGTAAAAAATTCTGAAATTTGCATACATTTGTACGATTTGCGTTTGTGTTTCTCTTTCATATTTTTTTTTTTTAGATTGTTTAGAAAATTACTTGGTGTAATTTTCAGGAATTTGATTTAAAACTTTTCTAAAACCTCTAGTACAGGTATAGTCACATAAATCTAGTACAAGAAATTAGGTTACAATGGCAATTTTATATAGCAATTTCAAATTGTTTGTACTAGATTTCTGTGAGCATGACTGTACATTCTACAGTCAGGTAGTCTATACTGTAGGTATATGTACTTCTGTACAAATACCTACAGTATTTTCATTGTAGTTTCAATATTTTATATTTTCAAAGATATTTGTAAAATTTGCTTTGATACGCTTTGCGTTTGTTATTACTCTTTCATAAATTGATTTTATATTTATTAGATAATTCCTTGACAAATTTTACAGAAAATCGGAGAACTGTTCTAAACCTCTGATATGCTTATACATTTTTTTATTATAATTCAAATTTGTAAAGAATATGATTTCTAGGGAAATATGTTTTAATTTTCTAATAATGTCTAACAAAAACTTTTTGTAATTTCTGAAAATTTGACGAACTTGCAATTTGCAATAAAATTTTGTAATTTGTAAGGAAAATGTAGAATATTTGCATTCATACAAAATTTGTCATTTGCAACGAAAATTTCACAATTTCTGTTCATATATTTAATATTTAATAAAACCTTTGTATGTAGCATTAAAAATTTCTGAAATTTGCATACATTTTATACGATTTGCGTTTGTGTTTCTCTTTCATTTTTTTTTAAAGTTTGGTAGAAAATTACTTGGTGTAATTTTCAGAAATTTAATTTAGAACTTTTCTAAAACCTCTAGTACAGGTACAGTCACATAAATCTAGTACAAGAAATTAGGTTACAATGGCAGTTTTATATAGCAATGTCAAATTGTTTGTACTAGATTTCTGTGAGCATGACTGTACATTCTACAGTCAGGTAGTCTATACTGTAGGTATATGTACTTCTGTACATATACGTACAGTATTTTCATTGTAGTTTCAATATTTTATATTTTCATAGAAATTTCTAAAATTTGCTTTGATAGGCTTTGCGTTTGTTATTACTTTTTCATAAATTGATTTTATATTTATTAGATAGATAGATACTTAATTTCATGTAAGCCACATTGTAGGTGGATATGAGCGTCAATTTATTAGATAATTCCTTGACAAATTTAACAGAAAATCGGAGAACTGTTCTAAACCTCTGATATGCTTATATTTTTTTTATTATAATTCAAAAATGTTGTGTTTTCATAAACGTTTCTGCAGTTTGCATACAATTATTTTATAAATCCAATATTTTATATTTTGTACATAGGTACATAAAATTTATCAAATTTCATCAAGTAATTCTCTAAACAATCTAAATACAGTTAATGAAAGCGCAACAATAATAAAAAAAATGTATGATAACTGCAGACAAGTTTATGAAAACACCAAATTGTTGAATTACAATGAAAATTTTATAAGCATATAAGAGGTTTAGAATAGTTCCCCGATTTTCTGTAAATTTCATTTCATTTCATTACATTTGCTACGGTTTTCTTTTGTTGTTACTCTATTATAAATTCTTTTTACATTTTTTTAGAATGTTAATGAAATTTTTAGTAAATAGAATTTTTCTTAGTATTTTCAAATACTTTTCTGCAGTTTTCATACAATCTCTGCGATTTGCAAAAGTTGTATGGTATTGAAACTGGGCTATCATTATCTGATTTTGGATTTAAATTGCAAATGGCGTAAATTTTCAAAAAAATTGCGGAAATGTGCAGAATATTGGAGAATGGACGGATTTTAGAAACCGTCCATTCTCCAATATTCTGCACATTTCGTTACGAAGTTTTCATAAGTTTTTAATTTATAATCTAAATTTTATATTTTCGCTTAAAACTTTTGTAAATTTCTATTAAAAGATTAATAACTTAGTGAGTTATATGTTTTGGATAAGTGGATAAATTCTTTATCTGATTTTGGATTTAAATTGCAAATGGCGTAACGAAATTTTCAAAAAAATTGCGGAAATGTGCAGAATATTGGAGAATGGGCGGATTTTAGAAACCGTCCATTCTCCAATATTCTGCACATTTCGTTACGAAGTTTTCATAAGTTTTTAATTTGTAATCTAAATTTTATATTTTCGCTTAAAACTTTTGCAAATTTCTATTAAAATATTAATAACTTAGTGAGTAATATGTTTTGGATAAGTGGACAAATCCTTTATAATTTACACTAAAAATTGCAGGTTTCAACTAAACTTTAAAATTTATAATTACACTTTTTGTATTTATTATTATTATTATTATAATCTTTCTTCTTTTACCCTTTCGGGTGTCGAAGTGGTGTTATCTTTCCTTCATGTATTTTCTTTTATCTTTTGGTTCCACTGTTTCTTGTTTCGTGATATTTCTTTAATTTGTGCATTGGCTGTCTCCTCTTATTTAATGATTCCAATATTTTTGTCCCATTTCGTTTTTGGTCTTCCGACTCTTCTCTGTCCTGCTTTCTTTATTTCCCATATCTTCTTTGTTCGGTTGTTGTCGTCTCCCCTGATTTTCTATATCCTGCATTCTTTGTTTTCCATATCTTCTTTGGTCGGTTCTTGTCTTCCCCCCTGGTTAAGTGTCCCCTTAATCTTTTATAATTAACAATAAAAATTGCAGGTTTCAACTAAACTTTAAAATTTATATTTAAACTTTTTGTATTCATAATAACACAAAATTTTGTAATCTCTGATGAGAAGTTCTTAATTTCCAACAACATTTATTTTCATAAAATTTTCTACAAATAACTACAAACATTTTAACAACTTAATATAAATTTTGGAAATGTCAATGATATTTGGCATATTACAGTAACGTTTTGGGGCAATTTACAATAACATTTTCATAATCGCTTGTGAAATTATGTAATTTATAATAAGAATAATGAAATTGCCATTGATATTTTACATTTTAGAGTGAAATTTATCAATTTACAATAACATTTTCATGAGCTATTGAAAATTTGTAATTTACAATACAAAATTTGCAATATTTATTACAAATGAAAATTACATCATCCAATAAAACTTATCTAATAATTGCTTTCTATTTTCATTGATGTCATATTGTATTTATAATGAAAATGTTCACTACAATGTTCTAATTTAAATTCAACATTTTATAAATTCTACAGATATTTTGTAGTTAATATTCCATAATTTCTATTGAAATATTGAAATACATATACAGGGTGATCACTTTTACGACGCCCACCTTTGGTTCTATTAAACGAAAATCTATACAGAGTTGGTCCAATGGAATAAAAGTTTCCCATTTTTGTGCCTTTCAATATACTGAAACGAAATCCAGGATATCTTGCCCAGTTCTAGATGTCGCTCTAGATGTCTAAAAGTGTACAAAATTTCTTCGAAAAGCCCATAAATAATAGTAACAATATGATGAATATTTTTTATGATGGATTTCAATGTTGCAAAATTTTGATGATGTCAATACAGGGTGGTTACTTTTACGAGGCCCACCATTAGGATCTATTAAACGGAAATATATACAGAGTTGGTCAAATGGGATTTGACACCTTCCATTATATATTTTTTGTAAATATCTATGAAATCTTTAATAACTTTGTAAAAATATGATTTCTAGGGAAATTCTAATTTTCTTTAAATTAAAATTTGACGAACTTGCATTTTATAATAAAATTTTGTAATTTGTAAGGAAAATGTAGAATATTTGCATTCATACAAAATTTGTCATTTGCAACGAAAATTTCATCATTTCTGTTTAAATATTTAATTTTTAATAAAAATTTTGTATGTAGCATTAAAAGTTTTGCAAATTTAATGGTTTCTATTGAATTTAAAAAAATATATAATCAACATTTGACACCTTCCATTATATTTTTTTGTAAATATCTATGAAATCTTTAATAACTTTGTAAAGAATATGATTTCTAGGGAAATATGTTCTAATTTTCGAATATAATATTCTTCCATCTCCCATCTCTCCATATTCTTACCTCATTAAATGACTGAGTAGGAAAGGTAACAACAGAATATAAAACTTTAATTGCATTTGCTCACATTTTATAGTTTTTGACTTCAGTGATTTCACTTGTAAGCTGACGATATTCTTCTATGTAAAAACATAACTAAGTAATTAGTTATGTACTAATAACCCAAACCCAGTAATTACCTACTAAACATACTAGGTAACAAAAACATCGACAGCTAATTTATTTTTGTGCCGTAAAGAAATACTCACGACCTATTTTTATCTTCAATAGAGGAGGCAATGAAACATGGAAAAGTGTCATGTCATGCTTATTCCTGTTTTTGTTTTTCAAAAAAAAAATTCAAAAAAAAACTATCCATTAAAATCCAGTATTATTTTTTTTCATTCTGAAGTAGCGAACAATGGAACAATCAACAAACGTTAGCAACCATATAGAACGATGACTTGATTTAATAGTACTTTCATTGTTGCGATGACAGTTCCGTGTTTTATAATTCATAAAACACCGGTGAATTACGAAGTGCATTATGTTGCCATAGTTACGTCCATAATAAACGTATTATTTATAAGTCTCGGATAATATAATCTTTTAGATTAATTTTATTTTTAGATAAAAGCAAATAAAAACATTTAGGCGCTTTTAATTCTCACACTCTAACTCACCAGGCGATCCGACCTCACAACAAAACAGGCCAAATATTGACCTTCCCGACAGCAACAAACACAAAACTTGACTTTCCAAAGCAAAACAAACACGGCAATTGCGGTAAATCACAACTTGTTAATTGCAACGCGGAAAAGCGCAGCAAACCGTACAGCAATGTGTATTCCCACTAAAGTGCAAATTCGTTTTAGACCAACTTACGCCCCCGCAGACGCTCTCGAACACGCGATCCGCCATTTGTAGAAAATAGGACGACGCACGTTGACTTTGAATGCGTCGGTTTTTATGCGACCGGCAACCACTTTGTTGGAGCCGTTCCAAATTTAATGTCCAATTTTACTTTCCACGTATCCAGCTGAATGGGGCACACATTTTGTAATGTCACAATAGGAATCTCGACTATTTTTAGTATTTCGTAATGCATGACAATAGTAGCATGCCAAAAATATAATAATCATTATATAAAATGTGTAGTGACAAAAATGAAAAAAAAATGGAGTTTGAGCGCTCTGTATATATCCAAAAGCAAATAAAATATCAAAATTACTCTATGACCGCAAGCAAATCAAAATCAAAATTACGGTATGATAAAAAGAAAAACAAAAAAACCGAAATTACAGTATGATCGCAAGCAAATCGAAATCAAAATTACGTATGATAATAACAAAACAAAAATCAAAATTGAGGGGTCTAGAAGTAAAAGGGTTTAAGTGCATTTTTGGTAGTTCTGAGATAAATGGTTTTAAAGTTCCTGGAATTTCGAAATTCAAGATAACTTTAGAGCCATTTATCTCAGAACTACAAAAAATGCACTTAAACCCTTTTACTTCTAGACCTTTCAATTATGGTATAATCAAAAGTAAATAATGATTAAATTGAATCAAAGTTGTGCAAAGTATTCTGATTAATAATCAAGAGAAATTTGGCCTGCCATTTTCAGTGTAAGAAATACCGCAAAAGATGAAAAATTGCGAATTTTTGTCCTAGTCTTCAATAGTCAGAAGAGAAATTTGACCTGAAAATGGCAGGTTTTCAAAAAACCTCAAAATAATGAAAAATTGCTATTTTTATTTCTACCTCTTCCCTTGAAAAAAGTTAAGGCATTTCTAACAAAAACACTTTTCAATGACGAATTAAAAAATTAATTAATATTAACACAGTTTTCTAGTTTTAGTCTAAAATATTAACACAGTTTCCTAAACTTATTTCCGGAATTTTTAAATGCAAGTTAACTTTAAAGTCATTTATCTGAGAACTACCAAAAAGGCACTTAAACCGTTTTACTTCTAGACCTCTCAATTATGGTATAATCAAAAACAAATAATGATTAAATTGAATCAAAGTTGTGCAAAGTATTCTGATTAATAATCAAGAGAAATTTGGCCTGCCATTTTCAGTTTAAGAAATACCGCAAAAGATGAAAACTTGCTAATCTTTGTCCTGGTCTTCAATAGTCAGAAGAGAAATTCGACCTGAAAACGGCAGGTTTTCAAAAAACGTAAAAAAATGAATAATTGCTATTTTTATTTCTCCCTTTTCACAATAGTCAGAAGATAAATTTGACTTGCCATTTTCAGTTTTCGTTTCTAACAAAAACACTTTTCAACGACGAATTCAAAAATTAATTAATATTAACACAGTTTTCTAGTTTTAGTCTAAAATATTAACGCAGTTTTCTAAACTTATTTCTGGAATTTTGAAATTCAAGTTAACTTTAAAGCCATTTATCTCAGAACTACAAAAAATGCACTTAAACCCTTTTACTTCTAGGCCTCTCAATTATGGTATAATCAAAAGCAAATAATGATTAAATTGAATCAAAGCTGTGCAAAGTATTCTGATTAATAATCAAGAGAAATTTTATTACAATAAATATGATTATTTTTTTAAATTTAAATTTTTTCTATTTAAAACAAATATTTGATTACCCAAGCTTTACCATCAACAATATTATTATTTGCTATTATCCTAATTTCTAGAAACTCAATTTTAATTAAACATATTATTTTCAGTTTAAGAAATACCCCAAAAAATGAAAAATTGAGAATTTTTGTGCTGGTCTCCAATAAGTCAGAAGAGAAATTTTATGAAATTTTATGAAAAAAAATTTCGATTTTTGTTTCTACCGTTTCACTTGAAAACCAATCAAGTTAAGGCATTTCTAACAAAAACTGTTTCAACGAGGAATTCACAAATTACATCACATTTGCTCAAGCAATAAAAAAGCAAACAACCGACAGCCATTTTTTTTAATTTTCTTTTTCGTATCGATAAGATATTAGATTTTCTTTGGCTGTTTTCTCAAGGACGGCGTATTGGATTTTCTTTAGCTGTTTTCTTAAGTATGGCATATTGGATTTTCTTTGGGCGTTTTCTTATGTATGGCATATTGCATTTTCTTTAGCTGTTTTCTTACGTATGTCATATTGGATTTTCTTTAGCTGTTTTCTTAAGTATGGCATATTTGATTTTCTTCGGGAGTGTTTTTATGTATGGCATATTAGATTTTCTTTAGCTGTTTTCTGAAGTATGGCATATTGGATTTTCATTGCATGTTTTCTTAAGGACGGGGTAATGGATTTTCTTTAGCTGTTTTCTTGAGTATGGCATATTGGATTTTCTTAGCTGTTTTCTTAAGTATGGCATATTTGATTTTCTTTAGCCGTTTTCTTAAGTATGGAATATTGGATTTTCTTTGCCGGTTTTCTTAAGGACGGCACATGTTTTCTTAAGTATGGCATATTGGATTTTCTTAGCTGTTTTCGTAAGTATGGCATATTTGATTCTCTTTGGCCGTTTTCTTAAGTATGGAATATTGGATTTTCTTTGCCTGTTTTCTGAAGGACGGCAGATTGGATTTTCTTTAGTTTATTTATGACACGGCAGATATCTTTTCAAATTGTTTTCGCATCGATAACATTTGGATTTTCTTTGGTTGTTTTCTAAAGTATGGCATGTGGTATTTTCGTTGCCTGTTTTCCTAAGTACGGCAGATTAGATTTTCTTCAGTTTATTTAAGACACGGCCAATGTTTTCTGTTATTTTTTTTCTTCTTATAGATAGCATATTGGATTTTCTTTGGCTGTTTTCTTAAAGATGGTTTGGATTGGATTGGATTTTTCTTAAGTACGGCAGATTGGATTTTCATTTGTTTATTTATGACACGGCCAATGTTTTCTGTTATTTTTTTCTTCTAATCGATAGCATATTGGCTTTTCTTTAGTTTATTTATGATACGGCAGATATATATTTTTAAAATTTTTGTCGATAACATTTTCGATTTTCTATAGATGTTTTGTTAAGTATGGCATATTGGATTTTCTTTGCCTGGTTTCATAAGTACGGCAGATTGGATTTTCTTTAATTTATTTAGACACGGCCAATGTTTTCTGTTATTTTTTTTCTTATCGATAGCATATTGGATTTTCTTTAGCTGCTTTCTTAAAGATGGTTTCGATTGTATTGGATATCCTTAAGTACTGCAGATTTTATTTTCTTTACTTTATTTATGACACGGCCAATATTTGCTGTTATTTTTTATTCTTATCGATAGCATATTGAATATTCTTTAGCTGTTTTCTTAAAGATGGTTTGGAGTTTTATTGGATTTTCTTCAGTATTTTTATCTTATTAGAAAAATTATAGCTCTCAATGCTTTAATAATAATTTAATAAGTATTAAAGCACTATCAGTTATAAATTTTTGTAATAAGAAAAAAATACTGAAGAAAATCCAATATAATCCAAACATCGTTAAGAAAACAGCCAAACAAAATCCAATATGCTATCGATACGAAAATAAAAAATAACAGAAAACATTGGCCGTGTCATAAATAAACTAAAGAAAATCCAATCTGCCGTACTTAAGAATAATCCAATCCAACCCAAACCATTGATTATACTCAATTTATCGATTTTTTTACAATAATTCTGTGAGACATTTAAAATAAATGGTAATAGCATGTTCGTAGCTTAAACGAGATCCCAAAGAATTAGTACGATATGAAACCACAAAATTCCACGTATTCCCTATTTCCCCATCTACGTACTTTAAATTTATCAATAATTAACATACAATTTATAAAATATGTCCTACATATCCATTTACGCATAAAAACACAATCATTAGTGAATGAATGGTAATGAAGTAAATACGAAAAAAATATCCAACCTATTTCCTTTTATCGCACAAATATCTCGCCATAAACGTTCGCAATTTACGTAAGCAGCTCAAAACATGCTCTAGATATAACTTAGGCTTTCCTGCTTACGAAATGAACTACATTATTTTACTTAACAAGACACTTAAAAATAGATAATAATTTGGAGAATTGTGCAATAAAAAAATCGTTTGTATTTGTATGTTAACACGAAGATAACTTTTTTTTTAATGTAAAAAGGTCATAGACCTACATAATATAAAGTCAAAATTGAAAGGTGAAAATGGTTTCAAGATTGTTATGTTTGTTAATAATCTGCTTACAATAATTGCGATAAATTGACGATGCTGAAAAGTTAAAAATTCTGAAATTTATTAATATCTTCGATGAAATACGGATTATTAATATCATCCTGATTTAAAAAAATATAACAATTTAGATGTAACAATTTAAGAAAACATTTTTTTTTTTTAATGTAAAAGTTCATTGGCCTACGTAATATTTAAATATATAATTAAATATAAATATGAAGAATACTCTACAAAAAACTTCTTTATATCTAAACATATAAACTACCAGTAAGTACTCCAATAAAAAAGGAAGAAAACAATAAAAAATATAATAATAAATGGTATCCAAAATGGATGAAACTATAACAAAAATAAATAATTATAATTTAAATATATAATTTACATGACAATTTTATTATATTATATAATATTTTATTATATAATAATATTAACAGTAATTAAAAATATTAATTCGTGGAAGGTCAAAATCCTCAAACATAAACAATGGGGGATTCCCTTTTTTGCAATGTAAATGATTTATTATCTTCATGACTAATAAAAATATATGCGAAAGCAGTTATTTCCGAGACGATGCATTAAAATGTATTCCGTTTCATCGTGAATATTGATGATTTGCGAATTTGAATTGGTAATAGTGTTTACGAGACAAACCGGAACAAATTTAATGATAATAGGTTATGGACACGGCTGTTTACGTTGTGTGGGAGAATTGAATTGCCCACATAACATACAATCGTACAATAATGATCTACTTCACTGTCTATTACTCTTACTGAAATGATGATTTCGTGCTACTCATCTAAATAAAACTTCTTATCGTGAATGTAGATATTAATGATAAAATCATACAATAATGATTTACGTAACTGTCTATTACTCTTACCGAAATGATGATTTCGTGCTACGGATCTAAAAATATTTTTTCTTATCGTGAATGTAGCTATTAATGATAAAATCATACAATGTTTTACTTCACTGTCACTCTTACTTTTATGATCATTTCGTGCTAGGAATCAAAATTATTTTTTTATCGTGTATGTAGATATTATTGATAAAATCATACAATAATGAGCTGCTTTACAGTATATTACTATTACTCTATTACTCTTACTGTAATGATGATTTCGTGCTACGGATCTAAAAATATTTTTTCTAATCGTGAATGTAGATAGATATTAATGATAAAATCATACAATAATGATCTACTTCACTGTCTATTACTCTTACTGTAATGATGATTTCACGCTACGGATCTAAAAATATTTTTTCTTATCGTGAATGTAGATATTAATGATAAAATCATACAATAATGATTTAATTCACCGCCTATTACTCTTACTTTTATGATGATTTTATGTTAGGAATCTTTTTTTTTTATCTTGTATGTAGATATTATTGATAAAATCATACAATTGCCAATGAGCTGCTTTACTGTATATTACTTTTATTGTACCTATCTTATTATCTATAAATTTTTCATTAGAAGTATATGTTAGTTTACCAAGTGCTATGGATTTTTTTTAATGGATGTAAATGATACTGATCACAAAATAATACAATAATTATTTGCTTTACTGTCTATTCATTAATAATTAATTAATCGTTTTTAATAATCACGAAATTGTACAATAATTAATTGTTTTACTGACCATTAATTAATAATAAATTAATCATTTCTATAATTATAATAATTTAATTTATTTATATATCTACTCTCAGTGGAGTATTATCGAAAACTAAACTAAAACAAAATAATTAAAATTAAAATACAAAATATAAAATTATTACTACTATTACACTATTACTCTTACTTTACTAATGATTTCGTGCAATGTACAAACATTTATTTGGATGTGAATGTTGGCGATTCACGAATTTTAAAATAATTTTTATATTATTTTATCTACTATCAATATGTAATGTCAAACTTTACGATGTTCACTTTCAGATTGTAATGAATGACATACTTTAACACACTATTGTGGTAAAGTAACATTTTAACGCACTATTGCGGTGAAGTAACACTTTACCGCACTATTGCGGTAAAGTAACACTTTACCGCACTATTACAGTAAAGTATCACTTTACCGCACTATTACAGTAAAGTAACACTTTACCGCACTATTTTAAGCTATATCATTTGTAGAATTTATTGTTTAATCACCCTCACCTGTGTCTCAAGAGCAGCATTCGCTGCTGCTTCTGCATCAGAATCAATATTTTCTTCGTCACTTATTTCATACAACAAGTACTGACAAACTCAAAACTGACTACAAAACCTACTGATTTGGTTATGAAAATTTTTTTTACTAGTTCATAGACTGATAATTTACTAGACTGCGGCCTAGTTTGATAATTTTGCCATATCGTAACGTAATATGATACGTTACGATACTTATATCGTAAATATCTATTACAAAACAATTGAAAAAAACTAGAAATCATAGTTAATTTTAAATATTGATAACAATTTGGAAATTTCGTTTTCTAATGCGGTTCATTTTGAAAAATGATGCATTATAATTATGTAAATGTAAATCAATATTTCGTTTTAAAAGAATTTTTAGAAATTTAAAGAAACATTTTGTATTTAAAGTGTATTTTAAATCATTTTTTATTAAAAAAATCTGTAAAATTATATTTTAACGTTGTAATTATGCAAAAGCTTGCAATTTATTCAGACAAAATAAAATCTTGTGAGATCATAGCTGACATTTAATATTGATATATTTTTGGAAATCTATTTAAGAAAATTTGAGTAATTTTGATTGTATTTTATCAAATTTATTAGAAACTGCTTTAGAAACGTTTGTAATTTATGATGAAAATAAAATTTAGTAATGATGTTGCAGAGAGTATAACAGAAATGTTTGGAAATTTTATCACATATTTATGAAAAATTGCTTAGTTTTTAATGCTAGGGATCAAAATTATTTTTTCTTTATCGTGGATGTAGATATCGATGATAAAATCGTATAATAATAAATTATTTTACTGTCTATCACCGTTTACTTTGCCGGTAATTTCGCCAAAATTCGTCAAAATTTATATGGATGATCAGTATCCAGATTTACGAATTTGTTTTATTTTTCTTTTACAAAACAACTAAAAAAACTATACATCATAGCTGAAACTTTAAATATTGATAACATTTTGGAAATTTCTGGCCCTAATTGTAAAACAATATGTATTTTAATTATGTAAATTCGAGAATGTTGTAGAGCAGGGGTCTCCAAACTACGGCCCGCGGGCCAACACCGGATGTAGATATCGATGATAAAATCATACAATAATAAATTGTTTTACTGACTATTACTGTTTACTTTGTCGGTAATTTGCGGCAAAGGTTTGTGGTTGATCAGTACCCAGTTTACGAATTGTTTTTTTTTTTTTTTTACAAAACAACTAAAGAAAACTATATATCATAGCTGAAACTTTAAATTGATAACTAATAATTTAAATATTGATAACATTTTGGAAATTTCGGGCCCTAATTTTGAAACAATGTGTATTTTAATTATGTAAATGCGAGGAAAATGCTCGTGTTGTAGAGGTTACATAGATGTTTATTTTTAGGGCAATTTTTGGGCGAAATTAAAAAATATATTCTTGAAAACTAGTGCACTTATTATTTCTTTACAAAATTTTCTAAAAAAATTATATTTTAAAGTTTGTCAAAACTATTCAAACAATTTGCAAGTTATTAAGAACAGAAAAATTAATGTGAGATTGCAGCTGACATAATATTGATAACATCAATATGATATTACTATAACATTATATTATTTATATATTTATTTATTTATTCCTTTGGCTTTCTACCTTTCGATGTAAGGCATTATATTATATTATATTATATATTATAATTTTGGAAATTTCAACATCTAGTAGATGTAACAATATTTTGTTTTATATCGACCTGCGGTCTTTCTACGTTTCAATATCTATTTATGAAAATCTTCGTATTTTTAGTTGTATTTCATAAAATTTATTAGAAACTGCATTATAAACTTTTGTAACTTATGATGAAAATAAAATTTTATGATCGCGTTGTAAAGACTATAGCAGAAATTTTAAAGGCATACGTTTCGAAAATGTGTGTGTCTATATTTCGCATAAACGTTCGTAAACTTTTATACAAAATAATTATCTTATGTCGAAAACGGAATTGTATAGTTGTGTTGATAGAGATCCCCTAATTTAGTTTAGGAACTATCAAATCTAATTTTGAAAATTTTAAAATGAATGCAATTTCCGAATGATTTCTGCATCCGGAAGACACTGGTTAGCACCTTGTATGCATATTTCAAGTGAATTGCATATATTCAATATGATTTTCAAAATTAATTTGCATATTTCAAGTGAATTGCATATATTCAATATGATTTTCAAAATTAATTTATTATACAGTGACATTGACTCGTTTTCGTAATTCAGCCACGACCTTTGATAATTGAATACGTATTACATTTTTTTTATGATATTAAATTTATTATAAAAATGTTAAATATACATACATACATATAACATTTCTTCAAACCAAACCTTGTATGTGTACTTCTATAATTCATTTATACGATAATCGATTGCTGCATCAAAACTTTATTAATTAGGAATAATTAATATTAATAGCACATGAATTAGATTTTAATTGGTGATTATATGTCAATTATTTCTCAAGTTATATGGGATGATATTAGATAAATATTTCTAATTTTCTAATATTTCTAAAATAAATATTTCCTTTTATAATTAAATGGATCCTATCCTGAGTCAATATGAAGTAGTGAATCTAAAGTGGTTACCTGAGAGTGCATATATCTATCGTTTTATTTCGTTTTATGTTAGGCGACGAAGTTTTCAATCTCCCCTCGTATATGTAAATTAGATAACAATATAATTTCGCAATTATGTATGTGTCGCAATTAATTGTATGTATAATCTATCTACAGCCAATGACTATACAATTCTTTAGTTGAACGAAAATTTAGTCGATGATTTCACATAATTCGTTAGGCAGACAGGTCAGGGATCAATATTCACACGTGCTGATCATGAACCAATTCAAACGCTTCAAATCCCACGTAAGAAGCCAATCGCGCTGTCTGTAAACAGGAAACTCGTGTGCTTACGTACGCAAAGCATTAATTACCTGCAAATAATTTTGATAAAATTACTGCAAATTGTGCAAATTTTGCGAATAATTTGCAAATAATGGCCGTCTTATTGAATGCAAATTCGTGTTGCCTACAGGCGGCGATTCGACTAAAATTTCATAATTTAACGCACGTCTACTTTGACCGTGTACACTTTCAATGAACCACTATTTAGATCGGCCAGATAAACCGACCTTTGCGTTTACTTCATGGCTGCTTTCAAATTTCGCCTAAGTATTGCATGAGACGTGCGTTTGCTTTAGTAGAAAGAAAGTATTAATAAATATCAAATATCATTCGGTTTAAATGGGCGAGAATGTAGTTCAAGCGGAAGAAAGTAATTGGACTCTTCAGTAGTCAGTAGGCCAATTAGTGTCCAAGTATTAATCTAGCAGGATTATTGCCAAAAACCATAGTAATCAACAGGGCATTCCGTAAAATCATTGCGTTCACCATTTCCGGTAAAACCGGAAGTGGTGAAAGATTTTCACCACTTTTTGCCCACTTTTTTTACTTTGCACTAAAATTTATGTCAGCGGCGATTTTTGCGATTTTTTTATCAAATTTATATTTTATTGGGTACCCTAGAAACTTTCAACACATAATTCAAACACTAATTCAAATAAAAATTTGGCTCTTTGATGATGAAATTAATTTGAATACTTAATTATTTGACTAAAATAGTTTTCTAAAAAAATATTTGCATGCCTAATTTATGTAAAAATAATTTTTATGCCTAATTTGTCTAAAAATGATTTGCATTCCCGAGATTTTAAAAAATACTTTGATGTCTAATTTTTCTAAAAATAATTTTCATTACTAATTGTTTGAAAAACTCTATGGACACCTAGTTTTTCTAAACATTATATGTATGCCGATTTTTTCTAAAAATTATTTGCATGACCAATTTTTCTAAACATTATTTGTATGCCTAAGATTTCTAAGAATTATTTGCATGACTAATTTAGCTAAACACTCCCTATGCTTGACTATTTTTGTATATTTGTACGTCTAAGCTTTCTAAAATTTAGTGCATGCCTGAGATTTCCAAAAATGCCTGATTTTTCAAAACATAATTTTCATGCCTATTTTTTCTATAAAAAAATGGCATGACAATTTTATTTCTAAAACCTCCCAATACCTGCCTCATTTTTCAAAAAATTATTTGTATGCCTAAGATTTCTAAAACTACTTAGCATGCCAAATTTTTCTATAAAATATTTGTATGCCAAAGATTTCCAAAAATACTTTGCATGCCTAAAATTTCTATAAATACTTTGCATGCCTAATTTTTCTAAAAAAATATTTTCTTACCTAATTATCCAAAAAAATATCTACTTGTGTAATCACTTTATAATTTCACAATTATATACCTAAATTTTTATTTGAATGTTTATAGTATATAAGTATATATGATTAGTATATGATCATACTTATAATTCTGGGCGACACGTGATTGTAGTGGACGTTACGAGTTTTCGTCGTATACGTAATTTGCATGAAGTATGAAAGTCTTAGTTAAAGATAACCGCAAAAATTATAAACTTGACCTGGTGTCTGCCAAGCTTATTTTGGATGGTCAAAAGTTTGCTAGCAACCGTGCATGCATTTTATTACGAATTTTACAAGGTTATTTGCATGATTCGTTGCAAGGTCAATTTTCGGTGTATTTTACATGATACTACTACATGTAAATTTGCAGCAATATTTAAATCGACCCATTGTTTTGGAATTATCAAGCAACGAAAACTTTCAGTGTATTTTAGTGAAAATTCGAGACATAAACAATGTTGTTTATTGGTCTAAAAATAATTAACTACATAATTTTTCAAAATTAGGGCCCGAGATTTCCAATATCAATATTCAATAATTCAGCTATGATTTCTAGGTTTTTTAATTGATTTGTAAACAAATCAAATAGAGAGCTACATGCATCAATATCACGATCTAACAACCTAAAAAAAATATAGAATTTTATCAAACAATTATCTAAAAAATGTTAATTCTCATATCCACGAAGTCTATTCATTTATTTTTTCAAATTTTAGTTTTATGTTTCAAAATTATGGCCTGAAATGTTCAAAATATTATCAATATTCAATATTTCAGCGACCATTTCTAGCTTTTTTAATTGTTTTGTAAAACAAAAAAGTAATCAAAATTCGCCATTCATCAATATCACGATAAAAACTAAATTTGACCGATGTATTCTTAAACTATCTAAATAAACAATATTTCTAGCTTTTTTAATTGTTTTATGAAACAAAAAATTAAACAAAATTCGTTCATTCGTCAATATCACGATAAAAGACTGATGAATATTTTCTTAGATTTAAAATATATTTTTTTTATCAATTTTTTTTATTGATTTCCAAAACAATTTCAACAATCATTTAAAAAAAATGTAGACTTTCATATCTATGAAATGAATTTATTTATTTCACTGTGGCTTACATGAATAAATTTATATTATTATTATTAAAGTATTTTTTACACCGTTTTGGAAATTATATTGTGATATTTAAAGCATAATGATAATCTTATAATTAATGGGATGCAAACATTATCTTTTTTGTTGTAATAGTCCATTTAATAACTAAATCTATGTGCGAAGAGCAAAGAAATATTGTTGGACAAACAGGTGCAAAGGAAAATGTAAATTTATGTTCTCACCTAAAAAATAATAATAAAGGCATTGTTTTTCGAAGACTTCAAATAACTGTAGTACAATTAAAAAACAAAATAAAACCCCAAATTGCTCGAAATCCAAGTGTCCAGGTAATATTTTTATTTTTGGGTCTATAATGTACCAACTTTACGCAAATTGAAATCCCAAATTACTCAAACACTCAACTCAAACTAAGTAGATATTTTTTTAATTAATAATTAAATTTAAAAATTATTTACAAATTTGATATTAGATTCGTGATCAGTACACCTGAAACTAATTCTCCTGAAAATTTGACAAAGTTTCAGTATTAAATAAAGGCAAAAATCAAACACTTAACTTTCGGCATTGATTGGTATGGGTTAGCTATCACTGAAATTTCTGAAAATTTATTATTTGCAAATTTGATATTAGTTCGTGTACAGTACACCTGAAACTAATTCTCCTGAAAATTTGACAAAGTTTCAGTACTAAATAAAGGCGAAAATCAAACACTTGACTTTCTGCATTGACAAGTATGTGTTAGCTATTACTGAAATTTCTGAAAATGTATTATTCGCAAACTTGATTTTTTTATTCGTGTACAGTACACGTGAAACAAATTCTCCTGAAAATTTGACAAAGTTTCAGTATTAAATAAGAGCGAAAATCAAGCACTTAACTTTCTGCATTGATTGGTATGGGTTTGCTATTACTGAAATTTCTGAAAATTTATTATTTGCAAATTTGATATTAGTTCGTGTACAGTACCCTTGAAACTAATTCTGCTGAAAATTTGACAAAGTTTCAGTATTAAATAAGGGAGAAAATCAAACATAAAACTTTCTGTATTGACAAGTATGGGTAACTATTAGTGAAATTTCTGAAAATTTATTATTCGCAAACTTGATATTATATTCGTGTACAGTACACCTGAAACTAATTCTCCTGAAAATTTTACAAAGTTTCAGTATTAAATAAGGGAGAAAATCAAACATAAAACTTTCTGTATTGACAAGTATGGGTAACTATTAGTGAAATTTCTGAAAATTTATTATTCGAAAACTTGATATTATATTCGTGTACAGTACACCTGAAACTAATTCTCCTGAAAATTTGACAAAGTTTCAGTATTAAATAAGGGCTAAAATCAAGCACTTAACTTTCTCCATTGACAAGTATGGGTTAGCTATTACTGAAATTTCTGAAAATTTATTATTTGCAAATTTGATATTAGATTCATGTACAGTACACCTGAAAATAATTCTCCTGAAAATTTGACAAAGTTTCAGTACTAAATAAAGGCGAAAATCAAGCACCTGAAATTTCTGAAAATATATTATTTGCAAATTTGATACTAGATTCGTGTACAGTACACCTGAAACTAATTCTTCTGAAAATTTGACAAAGTTTCAGTATTAAATAAGGGCTAAAATCAAGCACTTAACTTTCTCCATTGACAAGTATGGGTTAGCTATAACTGAAATTTCTGAAAATTTATTATCTGCAAATTTGATATTAGATTCGTGTACAGTACACCTGAAAGTAATTCTCCTGAAAATTTGACAAAGTTTCAGTATTAAATAAGGGCGAAAATCAAACACTTAACTTTCTGCATTGATTGGTATGGGTCAGATATTACTGAAATTTCTGAAAATTTATTATTTGCAAATTTGATATTAGATTCGTATACAGTAAACATGGAACTAGCTCTTCTGGAAATTTGACAAAGTTTCAGTATTAAATAAGGGAGAAAATCAAACACTAAACTTTCTGCATTGATTGGTATGGGTTAGCTATCACTGAAATTTCTGAAAATTTATTATTTGCTAATTTGATATTAGATTCGTGTACAGTACACCTGAAACTAATTCGCCTGAAAATTTGACAAAGTTTTAGTATTAAATAAGGGAGAAAATCAAACATATAACTTTCTGTATTGACAAGTATGGGTTAGCTATTACTGAAAATTCTGAAAATTTATTATTTGCGAAACATTGCGAAAATATTTTTTTTTACAAGACAATTAAAAAAGTCTGGGTCTAAAATGTAGCAACTTTGCAGAAAACTAAAATCCAACATAGCTCGAACACCAAAATTTAGGTGATATTTTGATTTTTGAGGCTAAAATGTAGAAATTTTGTGAAAAAATAAACACACCAGGAGATATTTTTGTTTTTGGAATTGTATTTGATATCTTTTTGCAAGATAATTAAAAATGCTAGAAGTCAGCTGAATTATTAGTAATCTAATTGTGTATTATTAATATGTAATGTAATTATATTGACAATGTGATGCCCAAAGTCCAGGTGATATATTTTTTGTTTTTGGTCTAAAATGTAGCAACTTTACGAAAAAATAAAATCCCAAATTACTCGAACACACCAGGTGATTTTTTCGTTTTTGGAAAAGCATTTGATTTTTTTTTACAAGACAATTAAAACAGTCTGGGTCTAAAATGTAGCAACTTTGCAAAAAAACTAAAATCCAAAATAGCTCGAACACTAAAGTCCAGGTGATAGATTGTTTGTTTTGTCTAAAATGTAGCAGCTTTGCGAAAAAAATTAAATCCCAAATTACTCGAACACACCAGATGATTTTTATTGTTTATGGAAATGTATTTGATTTTTTTACAAGGCAAGACTTCAACCATCCAGACTTTTTTTTTTTTTAAGTCAGGATCTAAAATGTAGCGACTTTGCAAAAAACTAAAATCCAAAATAGCTCGAACACCAAAGATTAAGTGATATTTTTGTTTTTTAGTCAAAAATGTAGAAACTTTGCGAAAAAAATAAAATCCCAAATTACTCGAACAAACCAGGTGATATTTTGGTTTTTTGAATTTTATTTGATTTATTTTTACAAGACAATTAAAAAAGCTAGAAGTCAGCTGAAATATTAGTGTATTTTTGTAATTGTGTATTTTTAATATGTAATGTAATTATATTGACAATGTGAAGCCCTATCAGGGCCAAAAGCTACAAAATAAAGATTAAAGAAGATTAAAAATATTGAATATGACAATATTTTGGAAGTTTCATACCTAATTTTGAAAAATTGTGTATTTTAAATATTTTTAGACACAATATAATATAAAAATATAATATAAAATGAAGCAACTTTGTGAAAAACTATAATCGCAAATAGCTCGAACACGAAATGCCCAGGTAATATTTTTGTTTTTGGGACAAAAATATAGCAACTTTGTTAGAATTTTGTTAGCAACACATTTTTTTACCAATACTCTTGTACATTTTAATAGTGAATTATATATATATATATATTAACGCTATCTATTAACCTATTGGTCTTTTAGCCGAGTGTTTATTGTTACTAATAAAATATCAATTAACTACGATGAACATAATATTTTGCAATAATAATTATTTCGGAACTTTCCAGAATAAACTTCGTTGATCGATCCCAATGTAAAACGGGTAATTAATTGGCCAAACGAAGCCACAAATTAGAGCTAATTTAATAGACCTGCTTCGCAACCTTGGCACTGAAGGAATTGCTCGCAAATTGTGTCATTAACTAATCAGGCCTGATGCATTCTATACGCAAGTGCAAAATCGCCTCCGTGCACATCAAGTGCAATCAGTGTTTACGGTTCAAAATTCCGTAATTACAGTGCAAAAATAATTACAGATACGATTGAATGATTTAAATCGATAGATTATAGATTAGAGATGCAGAGCAAATCAGTAACAAATATAAAAATTTACTCAAAATGATCTTTATTACTTATGATATCATTACTTGCTTGCACACAGACTGCACTTGTTGCACACAGAATATAACAGCAGAGTTCTGCCATGTAGCAGTAGGATGAGAAAATAGTGGAGTAGGAAAATTCCTCCTGTATAGTGAAAATATTAGATGAACAAAAATACAATATAAACACAAAAGCAATAAATATAAAAATATAACAAATCTTAAGGAGATGAAACACGTAAAAATTGACTGTCGGAAAATTTATTGAAAAATTGAATATGGTGAGAAATCAAATAACAAAAAAACAATACAAACACAAATATACAAATAAAATAAGCAACAAAATACAAAAAGTAATAAATCTTAAGGATATAAGACACGTAAATATTGAATTTTTAAATGAAAAATTTAATATGGTGAAAAATCAGATGAACAAATAACATCACAAACACAAAAATACAAATAAAACAAGCATCAAAATACAAAAAAATGTAAATTTCAAGGAGATAAGACACGTAAATATAGAATTGTATGGAGAATTGGATATAGTGAAAACATCAGATGAACAAAAATACAATATAAACACAAAAATACAAATACAAGCAATAAGCACCAAAAAACAAAAAATATAAATCTTAAGGAGATAAGAAACGAAAAATTTGATAATTATTTACAATATAATTTGTAATATCATCTGTTACGATGCATCATTCTAAACTGCATGGATAAATTCAACGTCCGTTTATTTATTAAGATAATTAATTTTAAAAAATACCCAAGCGAGCTTCGACATTCCTGCACTTTGTACGTGGAACTGGAGTACTTTGAACGAGAATAATATCGGGATGTAAAGATAATTGTTGTACACTCAGAAGTACACGATCGAGTGATAAATATTGGTTTTAATAATGTGGACTATCATATCTGGATGGAGACTGTATTACTCACACACGATCTCGTCGAGAGGCGTTTGTATTTCGCAGTCCGATAAAAATATTTTTCAATTGTAATAACGACCTGTGCTCCGCTCGCTTATTGTTATCAAATAACCTTCCTAGGAAACAAACACTCGACTGATAGCAGCCGGCAATTATTATTCATGACATATAATTGGGTATTTATTTCTTAATGTCGATACATAATGCATATGCATGACTGACTTAACTGTTCATAATCTAATTTTCAACGTATAAGCATTTCCTCAGACTGGAAACTCAGTTTTTACCTAGGTAATAAAAAAATGAGTAACTTTAATTCACTTGTTTATTTTGTACTAAATGCACATTTCTGTCAGCAACACCATTGACCAGAATCAAGCATGACCATTATTGTACGTAGAAATGATAGTTCGTAAGTTTCAAATTCTTAATTTTATAATTCAAGACTAGCCATGGTGTTTGTTTTCTTGTAAATTCCACTAGATTTTAACAAACACTCTGTTTAAGTAACTAACTCTTAACTAACTCTTTAAGCGAGCAGCCAATACAAATAAAAGGCCTACCATAAATAATAATAATTACGAAATTATAATTAATCTTCTTAATGCAGACAAAATTGCGTACTGATTACTGATATATTGGTTGTAAAAAAGAAAAATCTGTAAAAAATACTGTTGACGAATTTCAGAAATAAACGATTCAATTGTGATTCAAAACAAAGTGGAAAATGTGAAAAAATAAATACATTTTAAAGGTTCGTAATTTTCGGCTTCAATACAGCAATAATGCAATACAGCCTTATGTTTACAGTCAGTTGAAAGGATAATGCAGACAAAATTGCCTACTGATTACTGATATATTGGTTACGTGAAAAAAGAAAAATCTATAAAAAATACTGTTGACGGATTTCTGAAATAAACAATTCAATTATGATTGAAAAAAAGTGGAAAAATAAATGTATTTTAAAGTTTCGTCATTTTAGGGTTCAATACGGGAATAAGCCTTATGTTTACCTACTCTCTAAATCTACAGCAATGAAGTGGGTAATGTTGATAGGAAAATTACGTAAAGTTTTTAATCTTATTGTTATAAGTCTTACGTACGTATTTGTAATAAGTGTCCAAGGTGCAGTATGTAGTTGAGCAGCAAATTAAAATAATGTTTTGGATTAAAATCTGTTCTACTCGAGTACATACTCCACATCGATGGCTTATGGCACACGTGCGGTATCTGATTTCTCTCAAAAATATATTATAATTTCAGAAAATGTAATAATTTAACTGTGACAGGTCGCAAATTCCATATTTTCAGCATAAGCAAAAAGCACAAGAAAAAAAAATGTAATGGCAAAATGTTTTGAACACTTCTAACTTTATTAAGAATTTAATTATCCAGAATGTGAAGAAGTTTATGTATTTTTAAAAATGTGAAAAAGTTTAAATAATTTCAGCTGCTAATTTAAATAAACGTGAATAAGGTTAAACAACTTCTAAAGTTTGTGTAATTTAAAAATTGTTAAATGAAATTTCTGAAGAAGTAAAATTTGGAGAAATTTAAATAACAACAGGTTTTTTTCGTGTTTTAGAACTTGAACAAGTTTAAATGACTTTCAAAATTTCTGAAGTATTAAAATCTGGGCAAGTTTAAATAACATCACCAGGAAATTTTCCGTTTTAGAACGTGAAGAAGTTGAAATGAAGTCAAACGAATTTATTGACCTAAAACATGAATAAGTTTAGACGTCAAACATGTGTTATTTTCATTATCAGTATAATATATGTTGTTCTATGTATAATATATTTCCAGAATGTTATTGTTCCTGTATTTAAAAAAAATGTGAAAAAGCTTAAATAATTTCAGCTGGTAATTTTAATAAACGTGAATAAAGTTAAACAACTTCTTAAGTTTGTGTAATTTAAAAACGTTTAAATGAAATTTTTGAAGTATTAAAATGTGGAGAAGTTTAAATAACATCAACTATTTAAACTTCTCCACATTTTAAAACTTCAGAAATTTCAGAGTTTTTTGTGTTTTAGAACTACAAGCTTAAAATAATTGACTTTCAAATTTTCTAAAGTATTAAAATTTGGAGAAGTTTAAATAACATCACCAGGAAATTTTGTGTTTTAGAACGTGAAGATGTTTCAATAAAGTCAAACGTATTTATTGACCTAAAACATGAAGAAGTTTTGACTTCAAACTTTTGTTATTTCCATTATCAGTATAATATAATGTTGTAGAGCATTTAGAAAATTGACTTTAAAAAAAATCATTTCAAAACGTTTTTTTATTTTTAAAAATGTGAATAAGTTTAAATAATTTCAGCTAATTTTAATAAACGTGAATATGGTAAACAACTTCTAAAGTTTGTGTAATTTAAAATGTTTAAATGAATTTTCTGAAGTATTAAAATGTGGAGAAGTTTTAATAACATCAATAGGTTTTTTTGTGTTCTAAGAACGTTAATAAGTTTATATAATTGACTTTCAAATTTTCTAAAGTATTAAAATCTGAAGAAGTTTAAATAACATCACCAGGAAATTTGGTGTTTTATAACGTGAAAAAGTTGAAATGAAGTAAAAACGAATTTATTGACCTAAATCATGAAGAAGCTTTGACTTCAAAAATTTGTTATTTTCATAATCAGTATAATATAATGTTGTTAAGCATTTAGAAAATTCAATTGAAAAAAAAAATTAAAAACGTTTAAATGAAATTTGTGAAATATTAAAATTTAGAGAAGTTTAAATAACAACAACAGTTTTTTATTTGTGTTTTAGAACTTGAACAAGTTTAAATAAGTGACTTTCAAAATTTCTAAAGTATTAAAATCTGAATAAGTTAAAATGACATCACCAGGTAATTTTGTGTTATAGAACGTGAAGAAGTTGAAGTCAGACGAATTTATTAACCTAAAACTTGAAGAATTTTTGACTTCATAAATTTGTTATTTTCATTATCAGCATAATATATGTTGTTGAGCATGTGAATGAAATTGTTAACGAAAATAATAATTGTGTAATTCTTTCCCCAATATTATCCACAGCATTATTATTTTATTATATAAGAGAATGTAAAGTAATTTAAAGTCAGTATACTAATGATTATGGTCACGTTGTGACTGAAATCTACATTTAGTCACCAATAAATATAGTGAAAAAAAGGTACCACAATTATTATTTTCGTACATTATCAATGTTGACATAAAATAAAATAAAATAAAATTAACAATTAAAAGATACCATAAAACAATAAACCATAAAATGATAATTGTGATAATTGTAAAAATGATAATTGTGATGATAATAACGCATTTATGAGCTAAGTCATCGATATACTGCATCGATATCAAATCATCGATATGTTACCGGCAATCTGTATAATCCGGTATTCTATACAATACCTAGGCAATGTATAGAATACCTAAAACGTGTAGGTAATGTATGAAATAAAATTTATTTCATACTTTGCCTAGGTATTCTATACAATACCGAATGCGCAGCCGGCAATGTGTGTAACCTAACCTAACCTAACCTAACCTAACCTACTTATTATTTTTACAGAATTGTATTGTTTCTTAAGTTTTTTATACTTAATACGTACCTGAGTACTTGTAAGCAAATTACATTATGTTACTTAGGAGCACCCCAATTGTTCATTTTAATAAAGTTGATTTTAAGTAGTAGAACATGTTTTATTTGCCCGTAATTTTATAGGTAGGCCGCTTAACTTGATAAATATAGACCAAAATCTATTTATTTTACACATTGCCGGTGGACCAGCAGGTACTCTATACAATCCCTAGGAATTGTATACATTACCTAGGTAAAGTATGTAATGGACAATAATATTCATAATATTTCATACATTGCCTGGACGCCCCAGGTATTCTATACATTGCCTAGGTATTGTATAGATTGCCTGAGTTATACAGATTGCCGGTAACAGATATACTATATAAAAATTAAAGTATGTAATTCTGGCAACCAATTTGTTTTGAAAAAATGTGTCCTATCAGAACCACATAAAAATCGTTAGAATAAGTAGGTACTTATTTAAAAATTCTAAATTTGAGGATTTAATATTTAATAATATAATATAATAATAACAATAATAATAATATATAATAAAAGGAGTAAAACTTAATACAAAATGTGAGTAATTATTATATTTGCTTCATAGTTTGGGAATCACTAAACCACATAAAAATCATGATAATACATAAGTATTGAAAAACCAAAAAATACTAATATAAAGCTTAATATTTAAAAAAATATGATTGTTAAAATGTTGCTTTACCATGTAACAAAAGCTCTGAAACGATAAAGCAACATTTTAATAATTAGTTTTTTTTTTATTTTAAGCATTATATTCGTCATTTTTTTTTGTTTTTAATCGCAAATGAACAAAATACATGGATATTTTAATTAAAAAAACTATATATATATATATATATATATATATATATATATATATATATATATATATATATATATATATATATATATATGATTTTGATCTGAGATATATATGATTTTGAGTTTGATTTTGATATGAGTTTGATGAAGTCTATTAGTGTTTCACGAACTATGTAATTACAAATTGCAAACAAAAAATAAGTAGTCATCTTACAAATTACAAAAAAAAAGTTTTAATATTAAAGAAGTTTTTATAAATAAAAACGAAACTGTAAACAAAATAATTGTGTAAAGAATATGGGAAAATGCAGAAAATATTTCTTACTACATTTAATATATCGCAATATTAAGTAAGAAATTAGTAATTTATACAAAAAATCAATGAATACTACGAAGCAATTTTGCTAAATATTTCTTCCATCATTCAAACTTTATTATTATTTTTTTAATTTGTGGAATGCGCCAACGCTCTAAAGCTTTGATTAAAATTTAAATGACAAACACTTTGAACATTGTTAAAATCACATGTTACCAATAAATAATAGAAGTTCAAAGTCTTTCTGATTTAAATATTAAACATGTATTACGATGTGCGAGCCTCTAACATTAATCAATCTAATTGAAACTTCATGCAAAACGTGTAATCATTTCCGGGTAAATATTCTCCATTTTTTTGCAATATTATTTAATCTTTATTGATTTTTTTTATTTGTGGAATTCACACAATGCTCTAAAGCTCTAATTAAAATTTAAATGAGAAACACTTTGAACCTTGTTAAAATCACATATTACCAATAAATAATAGAAGTTCAAAGTCTTTCTTATTTACATATTAAATATGTATTTCGATGTGGGAACCTCTAACATTAATCAATTCTCTAATTAAAAGTTCCTACAAAAAGTGTAATCACATCTATGTAAACATAGAACGCTACATTAAAAATGATTACAAGAGGAGTCTTCAGTTATCTTCAACACGTTTTTTTGCATGCATCTATCTTATTTTAGAAAGCATAAATTTTCATCAGCTGATTCTGACCGACGTATATCAATCGCCTGACGGGCGCATTGACCTTGCAAAACTCGGATCAAGGCCAGGCTGGCATCAAGAGCGCTGTGCATGCCGTTGAGTCGTTGCTCAAAGATTTGCCACACACGTGTACATACATTTAATAATAAATATTTCCAATAAATTTGATTGATTATAATTTATCGATTTTTATTGATGCGTTATTGACGCGTTTGTGCGTATTGTCTATGTGTATGACAAAAGAGTGCCATAATTCAAGGTCACGATATCTTAAACGATAAAAAAACATTATAATAATTAGATTGTTTTTAAGTTTTATTGTTAATTATATGTGCATTATATTGTTGGAATTGTTTGTTTTTAAATATGTTTTATTTTGATTTTATGTGGTTTTGATAGATCTTAAACGATAAAGCAATATTTTAATAATTAGATTTTTTTAATTTAAGCTTTATATACGTAATTTTTTTGTTTTTAAATACTTATGTATGATCATGATTCATGATTTTTATGTGATTTAGTAGTTCATAAACTGTGAAGCAAATATAACAATTACTCAGATGTTGTATTAAATAGTTATTTTATATTATATATATGTATATATATATATATACATAAATATACATGTTAAGACAAAAAATTGAATTTGAAAGGGTTTCGTAAAAAAATATTACTATTTCATCCACAAAAATATGCATTTTAAAATTATATCTGGATTTCAAATACTTAGTAAAAAACACCTACATAATTGACATTAATTGACAAAAGTAAAAATTAAGAGAAAATCTGGATTTGAAAATTGGAAAAAAAGTGTTTCAGTACTCTTACTAGAATAAAAAGTATCCCCCTTTGCAAAAAAGTTGCAAACTATGTGAAAACTATAAAATATACCAAAAAAGCTGCATACAAAGCAAAATACTATATACCAATTAAATGAAGTACAAATAACATCTTTACACTTTATTAAATAAGAAAAACTGTTCAAAACTACATGAAAACTATAAAAATAAAATCTGTAATATATTTATACAAAACAAAATATTTAGAATTGAAGCTACAATATATCGATTTTCTTCAGTTATCTGTATTTTCACTGTAATTTAAAGGTGATCTAATAATGAAGTATGCAGTACTGATCTACTTTATTAATATTTATATTACAATACTTCAAAGTCATAAGCAATGGCCACAATAGAAAATTTGTTCCTGAATCTTTGAAGATTGGGTATTTTAGAATTTTAGATTTTAAATGCATTTGTGGAATTAATTGAAATTTTTATGAACGTTGGCAAGCTTCAGAGCGTTGTGTGAATTCCACAAATTTAAACAGAACAAAATTGAAAACTTATAAAATCATTTAAGTAAAAATATTTAGCAAAATTTCTTTGCACGCATTGATTTTGTTTTAAATGTGCCCAATTCTTACTAAATATTTCGATTCATTTTAAATTTATAACAAATATCTGCAAATTTCCAATTTTTTGCCCAATTTTTTTTTTTTTTTCATATGTTGACTTTTTTCTTTAAAAAACGACTGATTTCATGTTATAAAATCCAATATTTTGTTTTTTCTTCGTAACTTGTAACGTAATTATTTACATTTTTTTTAATAAAACATATTCGATTTTGTAATACATTAATAAAGATTTCAATTAAAGCATTTATATTATTTTTAATTATGTATAAGGACTATATTTTCTCATATTTGAGAACTTTTTACGAATTTCCAATGTGAAAATGGAAATCTATTTTATTATTATTTTGTTACTGTTTACTTTATTTTATTTACTAGGAGAATTTTATAATTTTCAGTTCAAATGATTCAACTTGTTACTTTCTCCATATTTTTTTTGTATTTTTTAAAAAATATTTATCAAAACTTCTTTGTATTCATAGATTGGATTGATTTGATTTCATTTAATTCATTGGACTGATTTTGTTCATTGATTGATTATTCAATTGGTTTTGTTTTAAATTTTAAGATTTTTAGTTCGATTGGCTCAACTCGTAACTTGTAACGTGACTATTTACAATTTTTTTATAAAACATATTCAATTTTGTAATGCATTAATAAAGGTTTCAATTAAGGCATTTATATTATTTTTAATTATGTATAAGGACTATATTTTCTCATATTTGAGAACTTTTTAAGAATTTCTAATGTGAAAATGGAAATCCATTTTATTATTATTTTGCTATTTTCATACTAAATATGTTGATGAATTTTAAATTTATAAGAAATATTATGGGCAATTTTCCAAATTCTTTGCACAATTATTTTGTTGATTGGCTTGATTTTTTTTTTTTTTTCTATAAAAGACGTTTTCATTATAAAATCCAATATTTTGTTTTTTCTTCGTAACTTGTAACGTGACTATTTACAATTTTTTTTTATAAAACATATTGGATTTTGTAATGCATTAATAAAGGTTTTAATTAAAGCATTTATAATATTTTTAATTATGTATAAGGACTATATTTTCTCATATTTGAGAATTTTTTACGATATTCCAATGTGAAAATGGAAATCTATTTTATTATTATTTACTTTATTTTATTTATTAGGAGTATTTTATTATTTTTAGTTCGAATGATTCAACTTGTTACTTCCTCCATATTTTTTGCAATTTTGAAAAAATATTTATTAAAATTTCTTTATAATTGATTGGATTGATTTGATTTCATTTAATTCAGTGGACTGAGTTGATTCATTGATTGATTATTCATTGAAAAAATAATTAGCAGAACTTCTTTGTATTCATTGGTATGATTCATATAATTTCATTTTGTTCATTGGATTGATTTTATTCATTGATTGATTCATTGATAGCAGAACTTATTTGAATTCATTGATTTAATTCATTTGAATTCATTTAATTCATTAGACTGATTTGATTCATTGATTGATTCATTGATAGCAGAACTTCTTTATATTCATTGATTGATTCATTTGATTTCATTTAAATCCATTGATTTCAGTTAGTTCATTCATTGGACTGATTTGATTCATTGACTGATGCATGTTTAGCAGAACTTATTTGTATTCATTGATTGATTCATTGGGATTTAATTTAATTCCATTGATTTCGGTTAGTTCATTGGACTGATTTTATTCATTGATTGATTCATTGATAGCAGAACTTCTTTGAATTCATTGATTATTCATTTGATTTCATCATTGATTTGATTACTTTAATTCATTTAATTCATTAGATTGATTTGATTCATTGATTGATTCATTGATGGCAGAACTTCTTTGAATTCATTGATTGATTCATTTGATTTAATTTCATTCAATTGATTTCATTTAGTTCATTGGACTGATTTTATACATTGATTGATTCATTGATAGCAGAACAGATTGATTTGATTCATTTAATTTCATTTAATTCATTTGACTGGTTTCATATTCATTGTTCGATTCGTCGATTGATTGATTTGATCAATTGATTGATTATTCATGGAAAAAATATTTATCAGAACTTCTTTGTATTCATTGATATGATTCACATGATTTTATTTTGTTCATTGGACTGATTTGATTCATTGATTGATTCATTGATAGCAGAACGTCTTTGAATTCATTGATTTGATTCATTTGATTTCATCATTGATTTGATTAATTTGAATTCATTTAATTCATTAGACTGATTTGATTCATTGATTGATTCTTTGATAGCAAAACTTCTTTGTATTCATTACTTGATTCATTTGATTTCATTTAATTTTATTGATTTCATTTAGTTCATTCGATTGATTTTATTCATTGATTGATACATTGATAGCAGAAGTTCCTTGTAATTCATTGATTTGATTCATTTAATTTCATTTAATTCATTTAACTGGTTTCATATTCATTTTTCGATTCGTCGATTGATTGATTTGATCAATTGATTGATTATTCATGGAAAAAATATTTATCAGAACTTCTTTGTATTCATTGATATGATTCACATGATTTCATTTTGTTCATTGGACTGATTTGATTCATTGATTGATTCATTGATAGCAGAACGTCTTTGAATTCATTGATTTGATTCATTTGATTTCATCATTGATTTGATTAATTTGAATTCATTTAATTCATTAGACTGATTTGATTCATTGATTGATTCTTTGATAGCAAAACTTCTTTGTATTCATTGATGTGATTCATTTGAATTCATTTAATTCATTTGACTGATTTCATTCATTGAATCATTCATTGATTGATTTGATTGATTGATTGTTCATTGAAAATCGGTGTATCTCTACTATGTGATGATCAAAAATGGAAGAAAATAAATGTATTTTACTTACTTCCAATTATCAATTTTAAAGAATGCTAAACTCTATAGTTACATTATAGTTTTATTGATGTAAACCTATTGGAATGCACAAACAGCGCAAAAACAATGATTAATTAAAAAAACATCAATTTTGATTTAAATCAATGATTTATTTAAAAAAAATCATTTGATTTAAATCACACCAACCTTGCATAGTAGTAATCAAAGTAGTATTCATTATTTATATTTCATTATAACATTTTTGAATATAATTTTCTTTATTGCAGTACTAAATAATGCTAATCATCTCGATAATCGACGCCTTTAATCAAACAAAAATTAATTGTAATAATTAAATTATTATGAATACTAATGAGTAAATATGAGGATTTTATTATTATTAAAATAAGGGATTAATAATAATAATAATAATCCTTCAGAATTACTCATCAATATAAATCATCAAAAATCGTCAATATCATCAATATAATCAATAAATCATCAATACAGCTTGGAAGATACCGTTTGAAGTTTAGTAGTCTAAATCAATCAATTTCATCATTCATTATGAAAAATACTTAAAATAAACAATTAGTTACTGCCTCACTGACTTGATATCTTGCAGTATCGGCTGATTCAAAATTAGTCAGACATGCATCAAATCTAAATCGAAATGAATTTCTTCATTTCGCACGACGATTCCCGTGTTAACAGTACTTTAAACGATCACCTCATGTGATGTCATTGCACTTTCTTCTTATCTTAGCAAATGGATAACATATCAAGAGTAGATGGACACTTGAACGCGTGATCTAATTATTGAATAATTATTTCTCTGAATTGAATATTTTCTCTTTCTATTGAATATCTATTCTATTGAATATTTTCTCTTTCTCATCAATCAATTTCTTATTTTCTTCTTGAAGAAACACTCATAATAATATCATTATGAATAATCTGAGAAAATATTTGTTATCAATATATAAATTATTAAAATAAATGAAAGTAAGGAAACAAAAATGTAAAAATGTAAATGGAAACAAAACAAAAATAATTATTTCTTGATTTAAAAATAAACTTCGTCTAAATATTTGTACATAAGACTGCCTCTTGTAATAATTTGGTCAATTTTATTATTTAAACATATGTTTCTCCAATAGACACATAATAATTTCATTATCAATTATATAAGCAAATATTTTTTATCAATAAGAAATGAAAACTACAAAGCAAATGAAAATAAGGAAACAAAAATGTCTTGATCTAAATTGAAATCGTCTTAATATCTGTTCATAAGAATTTTTTTATCAATAAGAAACGAAAAATACAAAACAAATGAAAATAAGGAGATAAAAATTTCATGATTTAAATTGAAAACGTCTTAATATCTGTTGAAAAGACTGACTCTTATATAATTAATACTCTTATGTAACTCTTATATAATATGACTGACTCTTATATAATAATTTTGTGAATTTTATTGGCTACTGGGTAATTGATAAAACCGACTTTGCAATTTCTTGACTGTCAGCTTTGTGTGTAGGCATATGCAATTGACTGAATTTCACCCATTGATATTTGGTTGGAGATTTCGAGATGTAATAGAATTGATATTTTGTTCAACTACAAAGTAACTTGTTTAATAAAAAAAAACGTTATTGATGATTTTTTTTACTGCAAGATAAATTTCATATTTTTCTACAATTGACAATTGACAATTGACAGTGTTTGTCACATTGACAAAGACATAATAATTAAATCATTATGTGCATAGACTGAACATGTTTAATAAAACAAAAACGTCTTTGATGATTTTTTTACTTTAAGAACAATTTAATAGTTTTCTACAATTGACAATTGACAGTTATTATCACACTGACAAAGACATAATAATTAAATCATTGTGTGCATTGACTGAATTTCACCGTTTGATATTTTATGCTAGAACATTGTGAGAACTCAATATGTAATAGAAATGATATTTTTCTAACTTGTTAACAAAGTAAGTTGTTCAGATTAAATAACGTTATTGACGATTTTGTAAGTTAGCCCTAGGTGCTACTGCTAGGACCTCATATCCCTGTACCTTTAGGTGAAATTGCGCCCCCCTCGTGGCTGATTCAATCAATTCCACGTATATTTATATAACCTAAAATTAGTAACCATAGCATCGCCGCATTCGCAATACTTGCAAACGTTTCTTCAGATACATTAGCATATGTGAAAGCTGATTACCAAACCGCACTGATACAATTGATACCATTATTTTTAAAGATTTGCAGCTACCAAGAAAATCTGTAATATTTCAGATACATGCGCGTCTGTAACAAAACACAAATACACAGAACTGAAAACTTCAACCAGAGATCAGCCACAACGCATGCCATGCCATTAAAATAATAATAAATAAAATAATAAACTAACCTTGAAAATCCCTCAGTGAAAAAGCTCGGAAACACCCAGTATAAAATGCCCATAAAAAACAGAAACTCTAAAATCCCTTCCATCTTTTACGTAAAAACTCTGCAAAAAACACTGGCGGGTGAGTAGGGCGGCAATTAAGCGTACAAATAAATTAATAAATCATAAGGTGCATCGCCAACAGACGACTGTTGAGGTCTTGGACACAATACATAAGTATACATTCAGTATTTGATTCTATTGATGTTGCAGTTATCTGCGCCGGTAATGATGGGGGGGGGGCATGATTGTCGGAAGCGGAATCAACAGCGGTCGGTACATTAGCAACAGTAGGTCAATAGCAATCTGCTAAAAATATTCAAATATTCACGCAATTCGGTTCAGTCACCGATTAACTTTAACGGGCGGTTAGTTTCCATGACTACCATTGCGTCCATGTGGTGCCCAAGGAAATTAACCATCGGTTAGAGCAGCAGTTCCCAAAAAATGTCAAAGCTTGAAAACTGGATTTTTTAAGCTATCCAAAAATTCAGAAAAATCGACTCCCAGATTAACTTTAACGGGAGGTTAGTTTCCATGACTACCATTGCGTCCACGTGGTGCCCAAGGAAATTAACCGCCGGCTAGAGCAGCAGTTCCCAGAAAATGTCAAAGCTTGAAAACTGGAATTTAAATTTCCCAAAAATTCAGGAAAATCGACTCCCACTACTACGGCTGCATGTATTCACATCTGGTTAGGTTAGGCTGGCATACATCATTTTTCGAGTTTCAAAAATTTGTGTGATAATCGGATGATCGAATGATAGTGCAGAAGGACCTGAAGGTCGTTAGCCATTTAAAATGCAAATATTTTCTATTGTCAAACTACATGTAATTAAATTTAGCAAAATAAAGATATTTAGTACTCGAATTGGAACCTAACCCAAGTTAACCTACAATGAGATGTGTAATGTGTAAACAGTGGAAATTGAAATTTGAATAATTTTGAAAAATTTATTCTAGTTACATTTATTGTAACATGAGGTAATTTTGCGATTTTCCGAAGGATGGATTTATATATCAACAAAACCATGTTAAATTACGTTAATTATGCCTATAAGCATGAAAGAAGGATCTCTTTGCTCACAGCACGTGTGGTAGATCGCGCCTTGGCGACGGTAATTGGCCATAGCTGCATAAATATCATCGCAAAAAGTACACAAAAATATTTGGGACAACATATTTATTTAAATTTAAAAAATACATCTAGAAAATGTAGGTATTGATCTGGACTTATTAGTCGACAAGCCCACCTATATCCAGGCAGTTATTAATAGGTTAAAATCGATGCTAAATATATGCAGTGCCATCCAACTACTGATAATACTATTTTTTAAGAGAAAAAATGTAAAATACATATGAAAAAACAGGTAAAAAGAGATAAAACTACCTAAAATGATAAATGAATAAACTATAACATAATATAATCAAATATTAACAATCCAATGATTAAATTTATAAAAAATATTAATATTGTGATAAAAGAATAAATTACTCCTATGAAATAATATAATCAAATTTTAAGAATCCTGTAATTAAAGAAATAATAATTGTGTCTTAAAAAAATAAACCTGTCTCTTGCAACAAAACGATTTTTTTAGTGAAAAAAATTGTTTCAGGTGAAAATTTATATATATATATACCTATATATATATATATATATATATATATATATATATATATATAAATATATATAATATGTATTGCGATAAATGAACAAATCATAACGTAATATAATCAAATATTAAGAATCCAATGATTAAATTTATAAAAAATTATATATTTTACAAAGTATTAATATTGTGCTAAAAGAATAAATTACTCCTATAAAATAATATAATCAAATATTGAGAATCCTGTGATTAAAGAAATAATAATTGTTTAAATAATAAAACCTGTCTCTTGTAATAAAACGTTTTTATTAGTGAAATAATTTGTTTCAGGTGAAAAATTATAAATATAAAAAAATTATAATATTACGATAAATGAATAAATTATAAAATAATATAATCAAATATTAAGAATACAATAATTAAATAAATAATAAGTGTTCGTCTTGATAAAATTAGTAATAGTAATTCGAATATTAATCATCAATATTATAAAATAATATAATCAAATATTAAGAATCTAATGATTAAAGAAATAATAATTGTCTTGATAAAATTATTAATATTAATCATCAATAGAGCTATCAATACAATACTCCTGAGAGAAAATAGATCTGTTCTAACTTATTTTGCAAATAAGCACTTCAATATCAATGGCACTTAATACAAATTAATGCGTTCTATTTTTCATGCATGACTAATAAATTAGAGGTTGCTATTAGAAAGACAATTAGATTAAAATTGATAATAAATATATGCAAAGCCATCAAACTATAGATTCCCATCACTGATTAAACATTTTTTCAGATGAACTATCAATACAATACTCTAGATTGGTTCGAAAATCAATTAGATTTTTTGTAAATCCCCACTTCAATATCAATAGCACTTCATACTAAAATTAATGACGTTCTATTTTACATACATGACAATTTAATAAATAATAGGTTACAATCAGGGTTCAAAAACAGGTTTGCTTTTCATTCAAATTGGTACTTTTTTTTGTATAAACATTAAAAAGTGAAAAGTAAAAACTATTCGAAATTAGAAGAAAATTTTCTTGAGATTTTCACTGAAAGTTTTCAATGTGTAATAAAAATCTTACATTTTTATTGTTTTCTTCCTTCTTTAATAAGTTCTTTAAGTACCCCAACTAAAGAAGAAGGACAACAGCAAAAAAAATATAATAGTAACTGGTAACCAAAATGGATGAAACTATAACAAAAATCTTACAATTTTCACTGAAATTTTGGAATGTACATTGATAATTAACAATTTTGTAAATTGCAGTGTGAATTTTGCACTTTAAAATTCTCAATTATTGAAAATGTACTGAACTCGTATAGGTAAATTTTGCAGCCGCCTACAAAATTGCAAAACTAATATTGCCAATTTAGTAATGGACAACACATTTTTGAAATTTACAATATGTATTTCAAATTTTTAATTTTCAAACTTAATGACGTTCTGTTTTTCATACATGACAATTTAATAAATAATAGGTTGCAATCAGGGTTCAAAAACGGTTTGGTTTTTATTCAAATTGGTACTTTTGTATAAACATTAAAACGTGAAAAGTAAAAACTATTGGAAATTAGAACATTTTCTTGACATTTTCACTGAAAGTTTTTAATTTGTAATAAAAATCTTACATTTTTTTATTGTTTTATTCCTTCTTTAATAAGTTCTTTAAGTACCCCCAAATAAAGGAGGAAAACAATAAAAAATATATAACAATAACTGGTATCCAAAATGGATGAAACAATAACAAAAATCTTACAATTGTCACTGAACTTTTGGAATGTACATTGATAATTAACAAATTTGTAAATTGCAGTGTGAATTTTGCACTTTAAAATTCTAAATTATTCACTGAAAATGTACTGAACTCATAATAGGTAAATTTTGCAGCCGCCTACAAAATTGCACAACTAATATTGTCAATTTAGTAATGGACAACACAATTTTGAAATCTACAAACGGTATTTCAATTTTTCAATTTTCAAAATTAATGAGGTTCTATTTTTCATACATGACAATTTAATAAATAATAGGTTGCAATCAGGGTTCAAAAACGGTTTGGTTTTCATTTAAATTGATACTTTTGTATAAACATTAAAACGTGAAAAGTAAAAAACTATTGGAAATTAGAACAAAATTTTTGAAAATTGCAGTGTGAATTTTGCACTTTAAAATTCTAAATTATTCACTGAAAATCTACTAAACTCGTAATAGGTAATTTTTGCAACCGCCTACAAAATTCCACAACGAATATTGCCAATTTTTAGTGTAATAATTTCATGAGTACTGAAAATTTCACAATCGTCACTGAAAGTTTTTAATTTACAATATAAATTACAAATTTGTCAATGAATTATCAAATGAAATGTTTAAATTACATAATTTCCAGAAAAAGATGTGCAAAGTAAAATTTAAATTTCACAATTTCCACTGAAAATTTATAACTTTCCATTTCCATTTCCACTCCATTTTCACTTTTCAAGTTATAAGTATAAATAATTATTTATAACTTTACAATATTCTGTATAAATTTTGCAGCTGTGAGAAGATGTGCAAAGTAAAATTAAAATTTCTAATTTCCACTGAAAATTATAACTTTCCATTTCCATTTTCACTTTTCAAATTATAAGTATAAATAATTATTTATAACTTTACAACATTCTGTATAACTTTGCAGCTGACAATGAAATTTTATTATTTATATTGGAAATTTATCAAATGACAAAAATATTTGCACAAATGTCATAATTTCCACTGAAGTTTTTCAACGTGCAAACTGAAAATTCATCAGCTTTCACTAAACACGTGTAAGATTACAATTTTCTGGGTCCATTTTGCAGTTTCGTACAAAACATCATGACGTATATTAAAAATTTAGCAATTGACAATAAAATTTTGCACTTTGCAATTCAAATCTTACTATTTTCACTGAAAGTTTTCAATGCGCAATGAAAAGCTTACAATTTTCATGAACATTTGTAACGCACATTGATAGTTTACAAATTTGTAATTTGCAACGTGAATTTAGCATTTTAACATTTTAAAATGTTCACTGAAAATTTATAACTTTTACTGAACTCGTGTAGGTACATTTTGCAGCTGCATACAAAATTGCAAATTTGATAATTGGCAATAGAATTTTGCAATTTGTAATTCAAATTTCAAACATTTCAGTGATCTTTTAATGTGGAATAAAAATTTCATTGAAACTGTCATTGAAAATTTGTAATTTACAATGCTAATTTACAAATTTATTATTTGTACTGTGAATTTTATTAACTGCCTATGAAATATTGAATGATAACCTTTTCATTGCATAATTATCAGAAGAAAATGTGCAACGTAAAAAATGTATTCTTTTTTATTTACAAATTTCAATGAACATATTTAATATATGTTTCTTGAGCACGTGAAGGAAATTGTTAATGAAAAATAATCGCTTCGCTATATTTATAGTGTTACAGTGAATATAGTGAAGAAAAGGTACCACGATTATTTTTCATGAACATATTTAACTTATCAAATTGTGAAAAAAAAGTTAATTTCTAAAAATTTCTAATTTACAATGATAATTTACCAAATTGTAATTTGCAGTGTGAATTTTGCAACTGCCAGTGAAATCTTAAATAAAAAGTGTAAATTACATAATTTCTGGAAAAAATGTTCAAAATAAAGTAAAAAATTCACAATTTTCAGTGAACATTTACAACTTGGCAATTTTCTGTATACATTTTGCAGCAGCCAGTAAAATTTCATGATTTATATTGGAAATTTAGAAATTTACAATCATATTTTGTACAAATTTCAAAATTTTCACAGAATCATTTCAATGTGTAATCAAACCTTGGCGATTATCATTGAAAATTTGTAATTTACAATGATAATTTACCACTTGTAATTTGCAGTGTGAATTTTACAACAGCCAATGAAATATTGAATAAAAAGTGTAAATTACATAATTTCCAGAAAAAATGCTCAAAATAAAATTAAAAATTCACAATTTTCACGTAAAATATACAACTTTGGAATTTTCTGGATACATTTTGCAGCTGCCAGTGAAATTTCATGATTATATTGGAAATTTAGCAATTTACAATCATATTTTGTACAAATTTCAAAATATTTACTGAATAATTTCAATGTCTAATCAAACCTTGAAAAAATAATTTCCAGAACAAAATGTGCATAGTAACTTTCAAAGAACACTTTGCAAATTATAAGTATAAATAATTATGGTATAACTTTGCAATTTTCTGGATACAAATTATAAGTATAAATAATTATGGTATAACTTTGCAATTTTCTGGATACATTTTGCAGCTAAAAATGAAATTTTATTATTTATATTAGAAATTTAGCAACTGGCAATCAAATTTGGTACAAATTTCATAATTTTTACTATTTTTTTTTTTAATGGGTAATCAAAATTTCACAAATGTCATTGAAAATTTCGAATTTACAATTGTATGTCTCAAATTTGTAATTTCCAGCGTGAATTTTGCAACGAAGTGTGTAATGAACAGTTTAAATTTCATAATTTCTGGAAAACAATGTTTAAACTGTTTGTACTTAATGTTTTTACTTTAACCTAAAATTAAAATTCCACAATTTTCACTGAAAATTTACAAATTTCAACGGATACGTGTAACTCAGTACATTTTATAAGACTGTAATTTTCAGTGTAAATTTTGTAGCAGGCAACAAAATTGTATAATTTTAATTGCATATTTGGTAAATGACAGGATTTCTTGATGCAATTAATTCACATATACATTTGAATAAAGTAGCTATACTTATAAATTATGTTTGTTGCTTTTATATCAAATCGAGTTTTGTCTGCAATTAACGAAAACATAACGTTACAAAATTTCAGATTTGATTTTTCCCAAGAAAATACCTTTTTTTTTGTCCACGAAACCAGGCGAACGTTCCTGGCGCTATCGATTTTGTTACATAAAAAATGTATTATTCCAACGTCAATAGGCTCAACTGCGCTGCTTTTATTGGGTAAACAGAAAAAATGTGAATACAGCTAGTAAATAATCGATCTCAACAGGTGTGTAATTCCCATTATTTGCCGCCAACGAACGTATTATTTATTAAAGCGTTATGCGGCAATTGTGCGTTATGTGACCGATTAAAATCAGTAAACAGAAATGAAAACATTCACCAAACAATGTGCACTCAATGTGTGAATTGCGATGTGCCGTTCAAGATCCAGATAGTGTTAACTGTAGGCACTTATCGATGATTGAATTGTAAAATCAATAATATTATTGTTCGCATTGTTTAAAGGCATGTTTTTCTGAATCACAAAAATTACGCAAGAAATCAATACGGTACTAGTAATTTCGTTTCTACTGAAATTGCCGTGGTTAGGTCAGCACAATCGATGCCTTAAATTCGAAACGAAGCTTATAAATAAGCGCCCCGATCGGTAAACTTTGGCCCGACCTTTGAATCTCCAATTAACTTTAATCGGCGGTTAGTTTCTCCGACTGCTAAGCTTAGGCTCGAACTTACAGCTCGAATTAACTTTAATCGATGGTTGGTTTGTGGATGCATGGACTTTAACCGCCGATTAAAGTTATTCGGGGACTGTAAGACAGATTCTAATTGTCGTGAAACCGAGTTGAAATATTGATACAATACATCCGTTACTCCGTAGACACAAGAGCAAAAGATATGTTGAGAGATTTTGTTTACATAAATATAGGAATGCTACAAAATTACTCACGAAAGCTTAAACCGAGTAATCAATTAAATTTCAGCTCTAGTTATTCATGGAAATTTCCGCGGCCAATAAGGTGAGCTTGGTGATCTCGCGTTTCTGATTGGCTACGAAAATTTACATGGATAACTGGAACTAAAATTTAAATGATCACTCGGTAGTAAAATTCAAAAAGTTTATAATTCTATGGCTTCCATGTAATTCTCGTTTATTTCAATTTGGTCTATCAATTGAATTTTGTCTTATTTCAATGTTGACTCAATTCTTAGATCAACTCTACGTATAAAAATTATATGGCAACAATTTATACCACCATACCATACCATATTTTCGACCCATAAGTTGGGATTCACCGATCTGAAGAAAACGTGCATAAAAATTGTACTTCTAAAAATAATGATTTGAAATTTTTATAATTCTGGAAATTAATTTTGCCCTGGTTTCTTTGTGAAAATATACTTTTTATTATCGTGTTGGCCTTTAAAGACTCAATAAAACCTTTGGACCGATTGGCTCACGTGCTCAACACGAACAATGCGGATGCGATTGCCTCTATCAAAGTTATAGATTAACGCAAATCGAAGTTTAATAAAACATGTACTAATAAATCTGCCCATTGCATCATGTAAATCCAGTGCTGTTAGATCAAATATACGTAATTCTCGAAATTTGGCTGCATCATGTATGCACTTCCACAGGAAAAATTGTCAATTGGGGCTATTCTCCATTTATGGTCTTCCACACCAAAATTTGTCCGTTGGGACTTGTCTGTGCCATTTATGGACTTGTACACCAAAAAATGTCGGACTTTTCTGCTATGTTATATTATTATTATTTATTTTCGCACCAAATACAAAAAATGTCATCGCTCATAATAATTACGACTTTTGAAATGCAATCTGCGAAGATTCCCATTCAAGCATTTAATTTTTCATTCAAACAATCCATGATTGAATTCAAGCTTGATTCATTCAAGCAATTTAAGTGATTGGGAAATAAACATTAGAGACATTCACACTTTTGGTTTATAACGGGATTATTACCCGGCAGTCATAGGTTCAAGAAAAATATTTCAGTGATTGAGAATATCGAAAATCAGAATTTTTTATTGCTGATAAAACAAAATGCGGGAGCTGAATGTAAATTTTATAAGATTTAAGGAAGGTTACATAAAAATATAAGGATTAACGTCGTCTAGATAAAGCTCATTAAATCTAACTTTTTATGCAATCTTCTGAATTATGCCTTGTAATTTTATTATCACATGAACAAAATTTTATCACATAAAAATCTCCAAAATCGATTGTTTAAATTTAGAGTGTAGTGCAGCTGCTTATATTTATCTATATTTAAATTAGATGGTCTTTTAAATTTCTTAAAATATCTCTAAAATTATAAGGCGAAATAGCCCATAAGGAGTCGATGGCCTAATAAAGATTCAGTCCTCTCTCTCTCTCAAATCTCACTCAAATACCTCTCAATTTCTCTAAAATCTCTCAAAAATGTTTCTCAAATTTCTCTAAAATCTCTCTCAAATATCTCTCATCTCTCTCAAATATCTCTCATCAGTCTCAAATATCTCTCATCTGTCTCAAATATCTCTCATCTCTCTCAAATATCTCTCAAATGTCTCTCAAACCTCTCAAATATCTCTCAAATCTCTCTGTAACATCTCTCAAATCTCTCTCAAATTATATTTACTTTGTATTTTATGTTTACCTTCCAGAATAGAGAGAAACAATCTCTATGCTGCTATCAACCCTCCATGAAGTCTTTCCGCCTTTTCAATATTATTATTGGGTGTTCCTGATGATTTGAACCTTCCGAATATTTTTTTTAAACCGCACTTACGCTCAAGATATAAATAAAAAGCGCAAAAAATATCTCTCATCTGTGTCAAATATCTCATCTGTCTAAAATGTCTCTCGAATCTCTCAAATATCTCTCAAATGTCGCTGAAATATCTCTCAAATTTCTCTAAAATATCTCTCAAATCTCTCTCAAATTATATTTAGTTTGTATTTTATGTTTACCTTCCAGAATAGAGAGAGAAACAATCTCTATGCTGCTATCAACCCCTCATGGAGTCTTTTCGCCTCTTCAAGAATATTATTGGGTGTTTCTGATGATTTGCATCTTCCGATTTTCTCACCTGT
Source organism: Othius punctulatus (assembly GCA_951805005.1). Lineage (NCBI taxonomy): Eukaryota > Metazoa > Arthropoda > Insecta > Coleoptera > Staphylinidae > Othius > Othius punctulatus. The sequence continues at coordinate 19,698,605 of OX638141.1, forward strand.
CTCAAATATCTCTCATGTGTCTCAAATCTCTCAAATATATCTCAAATCTCTCAAATATCTCTCAAATATCTCTTAAATATCTCTCAAATCTCCCAAATATCTCTCAATTCTCTCTGAAATATATCTCAATTCTCTCTGAAATATCTCTCAAATCTCTATGAAATCTCTCTCAAATTGTATTGGTTTGTATTTTATGTTTACCTTTCAGAATAGAGAGAGAAACAATCTCTATGCTACTATCAACCTCTCATGAAGTCTTTCCACCTCTTTAAGAATATTATTGGGTGTTTCTGATGATTTGCATCTTCCGATTTTCTCACCTGTCTCAAATATCTCTTATGTGTCTCAAATCTCTCAAATATATCTCAAATCTCTCAAATCTCTCAAATATATCTCAAATATCTCTTAAATATCTCTCAAATCTCCCAAATATCTCTCAATTCTCTCTGAAATATCTCTTAATTCTCTCTGAAACATCTCTCAAATCTCTCTGAAATCTCTCTCAAATTGTATTGGTTTGTATTTTATGTTTACCTTTCAGAATAGAGCGAGAAACAATCTCTATGCTACTATCAACCTCTCATGAAGTCTTTCCACCTCTTTAAGAATATTATTGGGTGTTTCTGATGATTTGCACCTTCCGATTTTTTTTAAACGCACTTATGCTCAACATAAGCGCAAAAAAATATATCTAATCTGTCTCAAATATCTCTCAAATATCTCTCATCTGTCTCAAATATATCTCATCTGTCTCAAATATCTCTCATCTGCCTCAAATCGCTCTCAAATATCTCTCAAATCTCTCAAATATCTCTCAAATCTCTCTGAAATATGTTTCAAATCTGTCAAATAGCTTAAAAATCTCTCAAATCTCGCTGAAATATCTCTCAAATCTCTCTGAAATATCTCTGAAATCTCTCTCAAATTATATTTGGTTTGTATTTTATGTTTACCTTCCAGAATAGACAGAGAAACTATCTGTATGTTGCTATCAACCCCTCATGGGATCTTTCCGCCTCTTCAAGAATATTATTGGGTGTTTCTGATGATTTGAATCTACCGAATATTTTTTTTAAATCGCACTTATGCTCAACATAAGCGGCAAAAATATCTCTCATCTGTCTCAAATATCTCTCATCTGTCTCAAATATCTTTCATCTCTCTCAAATATCTCTCAAATCTCTCTCAAATTATATTTGGTGTGTATTTTATGTTTACCTTCCAGAATAGAGAGAGAAACAATCTATATGCTGCTATCAACCCCTCATGGGACCTTTCCGCCTCTTCAAGAATATTATTGGGTGTTTCTGATGATTTGAATCTTCCGAATATATTTTTTTAAATCGCACTTACGCTCAACATAAGCGCCAAAAATATCTCTCATCTGTCTCAAATATGTCTCATCTCTCTCAAATATATCTCAAATATCTCTCATCTGTCTCAAATATCTCTCATCTCTCTCAAATATCTGTCAAATACCTCTCACATATATCTCTCAAATCTCTCTGAAATATGTCTCAAATCTCCCTGAAATCTCTCTGAAGTATCTCTCAAATCTTTTAAATATCTCTCAAATCTCTCAAATCTCGCTGAAATATCTCTCAAATATCTAATTATATTTAGTTTGTATTTTATGTTTACCTTCCAGAATAGAGAGAGAAACAATCTCTATGCTGCTATCAAACCCTCATGGGATCTTTTCGCCTCTTCAAGAATATTATTGGGTGTTTCTGATGATTTGAATCTACCGAATATTTTTATTAAAAATCGCACTTACGCTCAACATAAGCGCCAAAAATATCTCTCATCTGTCTCAAATATCTCTCATCTGTCTCAAATATGCCTCATCTCTCTCAAATATCTCTCATCTGTCTCAAATATCTCTCAAATATCTCTCTGAAATATGTCTCAAATCTCTTCGAAATCTCTCTGAAATATCTCTCAAATATCTCGAATATCTCTCAAATCTCTCGAATATCTCTCAAATCTCGCTGAAATATCTCTCAAATATCTAATTATATTTAGTTTGTATTTTATGTTTACCTACCAGAATAGAGAGAGAAACAATATCTATGTTGCTATCAACCCCTCATAGGGTCTTTCCACCTCTTCAAGAATATTATTGGGTGTTTCTGATGATTTGCATCTTCCGATTTTTTTATATTTTTACATAAGCGCAAAAAATATATTCATCTGTCACAAATATCTCTCAAATATCTCTCATCTGTCTCAAATATCTCTTATCTGTCTCAAATATCTCTCATCTATCTCTAATATATCTCAAATCTCGCTGAAATATATCTCAAATCTCTCTGAAATATCTCTCAAATCTCTCTCAAATTATATTTAGTTTGTATTTTATATTTACCTTCCAGAATAGAGAGAAACAATCTCTATGCTGCCATCAACCACTCATGGGGTCTTTGCGCCTCTTCAAGAATGTTATGGGGTGTTTCTGATGATTTGAATCCTCCGATTTTTTTTTAAACCGCTCTTACGCTCAACATAAGCGCAAAAAACTTCAAGAATTCTAAAGTGATTATAGCATTGATTAACTAAATGCATACATAATTTCAATACTCACTGATTATAATTAACTACTAGTTATCTTCGAAATAAGCTAAGAAAATAGCAAAATTAGCTTATATTCTATTGAATTCGTTGTTGAAGAACATTTGTGCAAACTATTGCATACCAGAACACACGTGAATTAAACGTAAACACGAATCAACGCGCAAATAAAACCAGCAACCTCAACGTAAATTAATAATAAACCATTTAATTTGTTTAGTCAACTGCTTAGTGCTTAAATAATGAATCATGAAACTACACTCAGACGTCTACTGCTTAGAAAATATTTACAATATTTCACATAACGCAAAATGGTTATTTTATTTATAATAATAATAATAATAATAATAATAATAATAATAATAATAATAATAATAACGATAATTTGTCTGTACTTGTGATTCAGGAATGAATATTACTTAATTAAATTGGATGTGTGAGTGGTTACCACTTAGAGAAACATATTAGTATGGAATAATAAAACACTTGGTTGACGTTTCACAGTATATATAGAAAATAACTCTACAATTGTTTAGGGCTCTTAGGGCCGGTTTTACAATCATGGAACATCCTTGTTCCTGGTTCAATTACCTAGGATACAATTGTTGAAACAATTGTATCCTAGGTAATTGTACCAGGAACAAGGATGTTCCACGATTGTAAAACTGGGCCTTAGCCATTCTCAAGAGTATAAACTGACTTGACAGTTGACACTTGACAGTTGACACTTGACAGTTTATACTCTTGAGAATGGCTGAGAGGCCGAAACAATTGTAGAGTTCGTTTCTATATATAAGTGTTTTATTATTCCTATAATATTACAGTACATTATTATTATGTATTTATTTAATTAACGGAAATCTCTATTTTAATACTTACATTCCAAATTCTGATTTGTTCCTATATATTTTTAAACGGTAACTGAGGTTGAACTAATTATGTGTATTCACAAACGCATAATTGATATCAGATGAAATATTTACACCAAGTTCAATTCCTCAACTATAATTACCTCTAATTTGATATAAATTTATTATTGATTATTAATGTAGCATTAAATTGAGGGGAAGTAGAGTGACCACTTCAGCTGGTCATTATCAAACATAATAAGTGATGTGGTCGAAACTACAGTCATTATAATTGATAAACTGTGATACAAACTTAAATTTGAATGTATTTATATATTTCTACTAGTCTATTAGGATTAATTCTAGGAATTGAAATAAAATATTATTATTTGCCAGACACAATGGAATTCTCAGAAACTTATCATTTTTTTCTAAAAATATTAAATTTCCTGTAATATTGCTTAAGCCTAAACTAATTGATTTAGTTTGATTACAAAAAGTTTTGCAAAATTCGTTGCAAGTTTCGTGCATTTATCTGAAAATTTGAGGAAACTTTTAAGGCTGTTTTTGCAAATTTGATAATTTCCCGGCTAGAGTGGAATTCTCCGAAAATTCTCATTTTTTTCTAAAAATATTAAATTTCCTGTAATATTGCTAAGGCCCAAACTAATTGCTTTAGTTTGATTACAAAAAAAGTTTTGCAAAATTCATTGGAAGTTTCGTGCATTTATCTGAAAATTTGAGCAAAATTTTAAAGCTGTTTTTGCAATTTGATTATTTCCCAGCCAGTGTAATTCTCCGAAAATTATCATTTTTTTTCTAAAAATATTAAATTTCCTGTAATATTGCTAAAGCCCAAACTAAATGCTTTAGTTTGATTACAAAAAAGTTTTGCAAAATTCGTTGCAAGTTTCGTGCATTTATCTGAAAATTTGAGGAAAATTTTAAAGCTGTTTTTGCAAATTTGATGCAAGTTGCGTGTAATTATTTAAAATTTTGAGGGATATGTTAAAACTATTTTCGCAGACTTTTTGGAAACCGTGATTTTTTTCCGCAATTTTAAGATATATTGTGGTGCTCAAAAAATGTAGTAGATTTTCTACTTGCAAAATTTATCATTTTTGATCAATTTTACGTAACTATAAGATTTATTGTGGTACTGAAAAAATTTAATAAATTTTCTACTTGCAAAATTTATCATTTTTAATAAATTTTCTGCAATTTGGTGCTCAAAAATGTAGTAGATTTTCTACTTGAAAAATTTATCATTTTTAATCAATTTTCCGTAACTAAGATTTATTGTGGTACTGAAAAGATTTAGTAGATTTTCTACTTGCAAAATTTATCATTTTTAATAAATTTTCTGCAATTTGGTGCTAAAAAATTGTAGTAGATTTTCTACTTGCAAAATTTATCATTTTTCATAAATTTTACGTAACTATAAGATTTATTGTGGTACTGAAAAAAAATAGTAGATTTTCTACTTGCAAAATTTATCATTTTTAATCAATTTTCTGCAAATATAAGTTTTATTGTGGTAATACAAAATTCTAGTAGATTTTCTACTCGCTAAATTTGACATTTTCAATAAATATTCTGCAGAGGCAAATTGCAGAATATATAAATAAAGATTGTTTATATATATATTCTGCAATTTGCCAAAAAAAATCTGCAATTTGAATTTGTAGAAGCCCGAGGTGTCATCTATGGGTAGTAAATAGAAAACTTAAGTAGCTCTTTTGCACCTTGTATATCGATGCTTTCAGTTAGTTATCTGCTTATTTATGCCTAAATTTCGTGCGACTGCAGTGCGGAGTAAATGATACAACGCATCGCAACGATAATAACAAATGACTGGCACCAAAGTTAGAATAATGGAATCAAAAATAATTGACATTTTTTGATAAATAAATTGCAAAATGCAAAATGCTATTTTTATGGCAGTAAATTTTAAACTACTATAAATCAAAACAATATTGAAGCAGTTTTTGTAGGTGTTGAGATACATCATGATCCATTTTGATAAGTATTGATTTAAACTAGTAAATTTGAAACTACTATAAATCAAAACCATATTGAAACAGTTGTTGTAGGTATTAAGATCTATCCTGATCCCTCTTGATTAGTGTTGCAACCCAGGAAAAGTTCGGTCGAAAAGTTGGAAAAATTTGTGGAAAAGTTGGAAAAGTTCTCTAGTACCTTGGAAAAGTAGGAAATGTTGGCATTTGGGATTCCCTTAAGTCGTTCAAATGATATGCAATCATATGTCGTTTTAAGGCTGTATTGCCCATTCTCTCAACCTCCTTATTGAAGACATAATAAAGTTGGATGATATTCTACGTTTAAAAAATCAAGCAGAAAGAATTGTCACACAAATCAAAGGCAGTCACATTCTAGCAGCTCACTTTGCAAATATTCAAAAAGAAAACAAATATTAAGGTAGCTTTGAAGTTGCCAGTGAAACCAGGTAGGCATCAGTGGCACGCTGCTTTAACAGTTTAATCAGCAACAGGTATTGTCTGCAAACTTTGGCGGTGAATAAACTAGTTGTCAGGTATCTTCAAAGAGATACGAAAACCACGCTATTGGATGATGATATTTTTTGGCTAAGACTTGAAAACACCAAAGAACCTTTCCTAGAACCCATTGGAAAATGGATAACCAAAATCGAAGAAGACAAGCCAATTGCTTCATTAGTTCCCGAAATATTTGCAAACCTGAAGCCATTTTTTGAGGAAAGGGTACCTAAATGTCCTACAAGCAATGTGGAAGAGAAGAAAATTATGGATATGCTTTCTGATCGTAAAGACTTAACATACTTTACATAAATTTCCTGGATCAACGTTATCAAGGGCATAGTTTGTCACCTTAGGAATATGTTGATGGACTTGAGTTCATCAGTAACATTGCAGAGCACATGAATGATGTGGATGATCGAGAAGTAATGAAAGACTTTGCAAAGTACACAGCAAAATATGGACTGTGGGCTAAAGAATTTGTTTGGAAATGTGCTCACAAAGTGGATCCTATTGTCTGGTGGAATGGCATGGGTTCTACAACCGCTTTGTATACAGTTGCTTCTGCTATCTTGTCAATGGCTACAACATCAGCCTCTACCGAGAGAAGTTTTAGTACATATAGCCGAATTCATACCAAAAGTAGAAATCGTTTAACAACCGTAAGAACTGGAAAAAATGTTTATATCGGCCATAATTAGAAGCTGCTTACAAACAATACGACACAAAAAGGGAAGACCACTAATAATGATCACGGTTCCAAGATACTCTTACACAACAATGATCAAGATCCATATTTGTTAAGTAGCTTTGATCTGCCTGTGGCCGTCCCTAGGAAACGGCTCACAAGATCAAAATCGCATGCTAAACGAAGCAAACGAAATTTAGCAGAGGAAAACGTAGAACATAGTCTGATGAAGAATATACTTCAAGTACTGATAGCGATACTATCACTGTTCAACATGATACAAATACTTCGGTTAAACAGTGGTTCTGTTCTGGACTTTTATGATACCTACTTTTCCCCCCCCACTTTTCTAGAAAAGTTGGCCGAAAATTTCAACAGTTACAACTTTTCGTGAAACGTTGCAACACTAGCCTTGAGTATAGATGGAACTTTCCAAACGTCCCTCGTAAGTTGATCGATTTCCAAATGTAGTTGGAAATATTATGAAACAGTTCGATCGATAGAAAGTCTTCCCCACGCATAATTAAGTAGGTAAACACATTCTATGACGTGTACCAGTTTTACTGATGAAATCCGATTTTTAACTGATGAGACGTATAAATCTCTGCGGAAATGAGCTCGAGACAAGCTGATATCTGACCTACGCGCAATTGAAGCCACGGCTTGAAACGCTAATTATATTTATATCAAAGATGTTTGCGCAGGGGGCAGCGGGGGCCCGGCCGGTTGATTACATTGAGCCCGGCACTGTACACCGAGTTAACCAATAGAAACTTAACTTGCTGATGGCGTGATCCGCTGGCGAGAGAGGAAGAGATGATGCCCGTTAATCGGCAGGGGAAAGAGACGAATTCCCCCTTTTGATACGTGAGAGACAACAACCGTTTAAAATTCCCATCACGCGAATGAATAGCGCCATTGCAAGACATCTTTCTCGTTCTATGTTATTATGTTATATGTTCTACGTTCTGCGTTCTACTCCCTCATCAGCATGTGATTACAGAGCTTATTATGCCCCAGACGTGCCCGATGAAAATTCAAAACAACGCACACACAACAGGATTCACTGACGGACGTATGCAACAGTAAATCGGAAAAGACTGTTATTAGCGTGCCTGCTGCTTTTACGATTGAATTGTAAAAGTGCCCAAACGGCGTGGCAGGATTTCGCTAATTAACCATCCCAAATAATTAATCTGCCAATTAATTTTTGAAAGTGTTACGGAATGATGTCATTAGAAAAGCAGCGCGGAATGCAAATAAATCGCGAACAGACAAGACACTTGACATGTTTAGAAGTGCCTAAACACGTAAGTGGCGAATCCGGGGGCCATCGAGAAAACAGTAATATAGGTTATGTTTTGGCAATCACCACCGGATAGTCGCCCAGCACCAGACTCGCGGCGCAAACCTCTAGTACAATAAGATAAGGCGATTACTCACGTGTATCATTCGATGTTGCACTTAAAAATAGACGTTTTGTGTGAAATTACTGAATTCGAAGCCATCTACATGTCACACGTAACATCAGCGGCACGTCAAACAAAAACAATCACGTACAGTGCAGCGTTGCCGCTAGTTGCCCGTCGAACATTGCCGAGGCGGTTTTGCTTCTATTTTCAGTTATTCTTGAGGTTTGCCGCTGGTTTTGTTACGGTTTCGCATGATACGGTTTTAATAAACCATTCCCCACCTCGAGCACGCAGAGATTGTACAAATTTCTGTACAATTTGCGGCGTTGCCACATGACACGATCGTGCCAGTAGCGGTAAATTCGAATGGGGGCGCAATTTCCACCTTTTTTTCACGTTTTCTAAACAATTATGACCCTGGAGAACGGAAATACTCCGTAATTATATGTATAAACAGTCCATAAATCCTTCGTCTCATATAAACATTAACTAGATTATACACACAATGATTTTTAAATTGTAATTCACGGCCTGCCATTATATAAACAGCAAATTATCTAAATGGCCACAAGTTTAAGGCATTTTGATGTGCAAATAAAGTTGCCTATACAGTTAAATGATTACTTTTATATATTTTTCAATATTGCCATTTTAGTATTGCAATTTGACACATGTTACTATCTTAAAGTACGCAATGAAGTTAAGCATTTAATTTTTGCAATTTATATTTGTAATCTTAAATAAATTATTGAAGTTGATGGATGAACCCTTTACTACTCCATTCACGATGTTTTTGCGTCAGGGGAGTCTATGAAAATCTAGTAATTTTGTTGGTAGTGTTTCGGAAATAACAGAATTCCCCAATTGAACTTATCAATTTTTTTTTAGGTCAAGTTGTTTTTAATTTGAGGTTATATTTCTTAAATATCATTGTTGCCAGATGTAAAATTTAAATTATTAGAGATGAAAATGGAACGGCAGGAAATTATAAATCTGACAATGTGGTAGGAAGCAAATCGACACAAAGACATAGGCACAAAAAAATAATTAAGGCCCGGTTCCATAATATCACAGAAAAGTCTCCTTTATGTAAAGCTTAGTATAAAAAAGTCTGTTCCATATGATAAAAGACACTTTTTCGTAAAGTGATAAAGTGATAAAAGACACTTTTTCGTAAAGTGACGTTTAAAAATCAATTATGGAACACATTACAGAACTTAAGCCTTTTCGGTTTAAAGGAAACTTTAATACCATTATGGAATTGGCCGTAACTTCCGTTGTATCACTGAATCAGTTTGTCCAACACAAGAAAACCTAGCCAAATTAGTTGCAAGAAGGTCGTGAATGTGGCGGATGGGTTGAGTAGCCCGAAAAAGCCAATCATAAAAAAAAATAAAAAAAATAAAAAAAAAAAAAAAAAAAAAAAAAAAAGGTCGTGAATGTAATATAATTGAAATGCAAGTTTTAAGATGTTGGATACTCATCAATTAAATATTTGAAATGTTGAAATAATTATAGTCCACCTTCGAAAAATAATCTTAATTAATAATAAATCTGTACCTTGATTATAATTTATCTAGAATACTTAATCACTTGCATTTTCCAACAATTTATACTTTGGCAACTTTGATTATAATTTATCTGGAATATTTAATGAATTTTCCAACAATTGACAAAAATTTTGGACAAAATAACTAATGGAAAAGTAATTTTTATGGTCATCAAATATTTGAAATGTCGAAATAATTATAGTAGAATATATTTTCGAAATATACAGGGGGTCCCAAAAATAGTGAACAAGCTCAACAGCACGCCACTGGGGGATGACCACTATTACAACTTGAGCTTCAATCATCGACACATCTATACAGGGTGTCCCAAAAATAGTGGACAAGCTCAAGTTGTAGTAGTGGTCATCCCCCAGTGGCGTGCTGTTGAGCTTGTCCACTATTTTTGGGACACCCTGTATAGATGTGTCGATGATTTCAGTATTCATAACACATGTAAAATTACTTTTACATGCATTTACGTATTAAAAGATGATATTTCAATCTTCAAAATTTTCGGAATCAATTTTTTTGGTGTAGTTTATTGATTAAGTTCGGGTAGTTTTTTTCAAAAACTATCAGGTTTATTGAAAAACAGGCGAACAAGAGTATTTTAAATTGAATTTGGAATTAAACAAAAAGGTCGTGAATGTATAATACATGAATAAGTTTTTTGATAGGTACTGTCAAGTAGACAATTAATTGACAAATACTTAATACCACATTTACGTTGAGAAAAATTTAATTTGCATTTTTTTTTAATTCAGCTCTATGTGATTATTCTGTACATACTGAATTTTATGATTTTGTGATTCACTGTAAATTTTATTATAGTGAAATTTATCAGTTTACAATAAAATTTTTAAAAAAACTATTGATTTTTTGTAATTTGGAATTAATATTTTGCAATGTTTATTGAAATTTTTGCCAATCTCAACGAAAATGACATCATTCCAATACCTAGATATGATATATTACCTAATCATTGTTTTCTATTTTCATTGAAATATGGTATTTATAAAGAAAATTATAATAAGAAATACAAATCATATCTATTGGAATTGTGTAATTTTCGTTGAAACTGGCAAAAAATTCAGTAAATATTGTAAAATTTTAATTCTAAATTACAAAATTTCGATAGATTCTTTTAAATTGTATTGTAAATTGATAAATTTCGCTATAAAATGTATAATATTTTACAATGGCAATTCCAATATTCTTATTACAGTATCTTTCAAATTAAACCACCCAATTCGCCATTTCCATCTACCAGATGGCAATTATCTTTCTGTAGAAAAAACTAAAAAACAGGACTCTGGCAACTACGTAATTTTTTAATAATTTCAAAGATGACTGAATGATTGAAAACTATCTGATATAATATTGTCCTTGCATTTCTTATTATAATTTTCATTATAAATACAATATATCAATAAAAATATAAAACAATGATTAGGTAATAAATCATATCTATTGGCATTATGTAATTTTCGTTGAGACTGACAAAAATTTCTATAAATAATGCAAAATTTTACTTCTAAATTATAAAATTTCAATAGATTTTTTTACATCATATTGTAAGTTGATTAAATTTCACTACAAAATGTACGATATTTTACAATAGTAATTCCAACATTATTTTTCCAGTACGTTCCAAATTAAACCGCCCAATTGGCAATTTGTATCTACCAAATGGCAATTTTCTTCCTGTAGGAAAAGTAAAAAACAGAACTCTGGCAACTGCGTAAATTTTTAATTATTTCAAAGCTGACTGCTGTCACTGACAGTTTAAACCAATTGCATATATTTACTAATTATAACTTGAATTAATTTACAAAAACAAATTTCGATTGTTAAGTGGTTGCATCAATTCCAAGTAAGTCACACCGATTTATTATAAATCTTCATAATTTACTGATGACATTGACAGTAATGACATAACAATCTATCGGTATTACAGATACCTGTTCTAAATTTTGGCTTAGTTGCCAGATTTAGTTATTTTTATTTTACCCTAAATAACCGCCATTTGTTGGATGGAAATTAAGTGGTTTAAGTTGAAACACCCTGTATAAATTACAATATTTCAGTAAAGATTATGAAAATTTGATTGTAAATTGCCAAAATTTCAGTGTATATTGCAAAATATAATTGGCATTTGAAAAATTTCTATCAAGTATTAAGTTGTGAAAATTTTCATAGTTATTTATAGAATTTTTTTATGAAAATAAGTTAGTTGGAAGTTACTAAATTTTCATTAGTAATTGCAAACTTTTCGTAAGAAATTATGAAATTCTTATTATTTCGTTGAGACTGGCAAAAATTTCAATAAATATGGCAAAATTTTATTCTTTTAAATTGCATTGTAAATTAATACATTTCACTATAGAATGTATGATATTTTACAATGGCAATTCCAACATTCTTATTACAGTACGTTTCAAATTAAACCACCCAATTCGCCATTTCCATCAATCAGATGGCAATTATCTCCTGTAGGAAAAAGTAAAAAACAGAACTCTGGCAACTACGTTTTTTTTTTTAATTATTTCAAATGTGACAGCTGTCACTGTCAGTTAAAAACCATTTCATATATTTACTAATTATACCTTGAATTAATTTACAAAAACATATTTCGATTGTGAAGTAGTTTCATCAATTCCAAGTAAGACATACAAATAACATCGATTTATTATAAATCTTCATACTTTACTGATGACATTGACATTAATGACATGACAATCGATCGGTATTACAAATACCTGTTCTAAATTTTGGCTTAGTTGCCAGATTTACTTATTTTTATATTACCCTAAATAAGCGGCATTTGTTGGATGGAAATTTGGGTAGTTTAATCTGAAACACCTTATATATATTACAAAATTTCAGTAGCGATTATGAAAATTTGATTGTAAATTGCCAAAATTTCACTGTATATTGCAAAATATAATTGGCATTTGAAAAATTTATATTACTTACAAGATGTTAAAATGTTTATAGTTATTTGTAGAAAATTTAATGAAGATGAGTTTGGTTGGAAATTCAAACTTTTCGTTAGAGATTCCAAAATTTTCGGTAGAAATGATGAAATTCTTATCATAAATAAATTGAAATAAATTTGTAGGATATTTTGGAAACTTATCGATATTTTCATGCTGTCGTAATGAAATATGTATGAGTTGAAGTATGATTGTTTTGAATTTTATAGACAAATTTTTGAAAATTTGATGGGCTGTCATATATTTTTCTTAAATTGTTCATGCATTTCTTATGGAGAATGAATTGAATTTTAGAATATTGCTTAAAACGAGGGTGTTTAACATGTGTCGTTTTTGAGTTCTTAAGGTTCGTAAAGAATCTGCATAGAATGTAAAAAAAAAAATCATGAAAATACTTTAAACTCGCCGTACTTTGGTAGAGGATGTCATAAGAGCAACTTGAGTTAGGCTTCCGGTACGATACGAGCGGTGAGCAGCTGCGGCAAGCGGCAGAGCGACAAAACAAACATTTTGTTCACGATTTGAATGCAGCTGGGGAAACTTGACGCTTGGCGTTTGCCGCTTACTGCTGCTCCTACTTAATACGCGCCGCTCACCGCATACCGCTCACCGCTCGTATCATACCCAAGGCCTTGACGTAAGTTTTATAGAAGAGAAAAATGTTACTTAACCACATATCTCAAAAATTGACAAATGTCAGTGCAACACAGTAAATGTCAAAGAAAATACTAAATAAATGGTAAATGTACTGCATGTCTACATCATTTTTGAACACATGTTTTCACATTTGTATTGGTTTAAATCGTTGTACATCAATTAAGTTTCAAATAGAGCCTTGATTGTCGTTCGTTGCAAACGCAATAACCTGTACGAAACATGTTTGGAAGCTCTCCTCGGAGTCCCGAAGAAGATCCCCTGGAGGGGCCCAGTCCCTATTCGATGACCGAAGAAGAGCTGGTCAGAAAATCAAAAATTGTGAACAGGGGAAGGTTTTGCACGCAATTTTACTGCGCCCTCACAGGTATGCATGCCTTTAGAGACCAGCTGAATGATTGACTTAACTAGTGAATAGTCATTTCATACAAAAATTAGGCGAATCTTCTAGAAAAATCCAAGTGAAGATTTTTGGATTATACTTGTATCGCTATAAGAAAGACTGTATAAAGAGTCGTGCAAATTTGTGTTCGCAACACAAATTATTGAAGGATTAAAGGTCGCGAAAATCAGTTTTTCCCAAATCTCGTAGTGTTGGGTTTACGTAAATTTCGGCGATTGCATGAAAATAGAACCTTTTTCATGCAGATGAGACAAAATGTTTTCATTTTTTCGATAGTGTTTCTTATAGTAATACGCAAAACAAAGAAAAATCTCGAAGGAAAATCTTGATTCTGCAATGGACTTTTTACACAGTGTTTCTTATAGCAATACAAAGAAAATCCTGTAGGAAAATCATGATTTTGCAATGGACTTTTTACACTGTGTTTCTTATAGCAATACAAAGAAAATCCTGAAGGAAAATCATGATTTTGCAATTGATGTCTTGCACAATGTTTCTTATATCAATACAAAGAAAATCCTGAAGGAAAATCTTGATTTTGCAATGGAGTTTTTACTCAGTATTTATTATAGCAATACAACGAAAATCTCGAAGGAAACTCTTGATTTTACAATAGACTTCTTACACAATGTTTCTTATATTAATACAAAGAAAATCCCGAAGGAAACTCTTGAATTTACAATAGACTTTCTACACAGTGTTTCTTATACCAACAAAGAAAATCCCGAACGAAAATCTTGATATTGCAATATACTTTTTACACAGTGTTTTTTATAGCAATACAAAGAAAATTCCGAACGAAAATCTTGATTTTGCAACGGACTTTTTACACAGTGTTTTTTATAGCAATACAAAGAAAATCCCGAACGGAAATCTTGATTTTGCAATGGACTTTTTACACAGTGTTTCTTATAACAATACATATAAAATCCTGAAGGAAAATCATGATTTTGCAATTGACTGCTTACACAATGATTCTTATATCAATACAAAGAAAATCCCGAAAGAAACTCTTGAATTTACAATTTACTTTTTACACAGTGTTTCTTATATCAACATAAAGAAAATCGCGAACGAAAATCTTAATATTGAAATTGACTCTTTACACAGTGTTTCTTATACCAATATAAAGAAAATCCCGAATGAAAATCTTGTTTTTCAGTGGACTTTTTACACAGTATTTCTTATACCAATACAAAGAAAATCCCGAACGAAAATCTTGATTTTGCAATAGACTTTTTACACAGTGTTTCTTATCTTAGCAATACAAAGAAAATCCCGAACTAAAATCTTGTTTTTTCAATGAGCTTTTTACACAGTGTTTCTTATACCAATACAAAGAAAATCCCGAACGAAAATTTTGATTTTGCAATGGAATTTTTACTCGGTATTTATTATAGCAATAAAACGAAAATCCCGAAGGAGAATCTTTATTTTACAATGACTCCTTACACAATGTTTCTTATATCAATACAAAGAAAATCCCAAAGGAAAATCTTGAATTTACAATGGACTTTTTACACAGTGTTTCTTATACCAATACAAAGAAAATCCTGAAGGAAAATCATGATTTTGCAATTGACGTCTTGCACAATGTTTCTTATATCAATACAAAGAAAATCCTGAAGGAAAATCTTGATTATGCAATGGACTTTTTACTCAGTATTTATTATAGCAATACAACCAAAATCCCGAAGGAAACTCTTGATTTTATAATAGACTTCTTACACAATGTTTCTTAAATCATTAAAATCAATACAAAGAAAATCCCAAAGAAAAATCTGAATTTACAATGGACTTTTTACACAGTGTTTCTTAAAGCAATACAAAGAAAATCGTGAAGGAAAATCATGACTTTGCAGTTGACTTCTTACACAATGTTTCTTATATCAATGCAAAGAAAATCCCGAAGGAAAATCTTGAATTCACAATGGCCTTCTTACACAGTGTTTCTTATAGCAATACAAAGAAAATCCCGAACGAAAATCTTCATTTTGCAATGGACTTTTTACATAGTGTTTCTTATCTTAGCAATACAAAGAAAATCCAGATCTAAAATCTTGTTTTTCAATGGACTTTTTACACAGTGTTTCTTATAACAATACAAAGAAAATGCCGAACGAAAATTTTGATTTTGCAATGGACTTTTTACACAGTGTTTCTTATCTTAGCAATACAAAGAAAATCCCGAACTAAAATCGTGTTTTTTCAATTGACTTTTTACAGTGTTTCTTATACCAATACAAAGAAAATCCCGAACGAAAATTTTGATTTTGCAATGGACTTTTTACTCAGTATTTATTATAGCAATACAACGAAAATCCTGAAAGAAAATCTTTATTTTACAATAACTCCTTACACAATGTTTCTTATATCAATACAAAGAAAATCCAATTTTCTTCAAAATCTTGAATTCACAATAGACTTCTTACACAGTATTTCTTATAGCAAGGCATAGAAAATCCCGAAGGAAAAACTTAATTTTGCAATGGACTCTTTACAGTGTTTCTTATCTTAGCAATACAAAGAAAATCCAGAACAAATCCAGACTAAAATCTTGTTTTTTCAATAGACTTTTTACTCAGTATTTATTATAGCAATACAAGGAAAATCCCAAAGGAAAATAATGAGTTTACAATCGACTTCTCACACAGTGTCTTTTATAGCAATGATAAGAAAATTTCGAAGGATTATGCAAAACTTTTTACACAATGTTTCTTAGAGGAATCCAGAAAAAATCCCGAAAGTAAATCTTGATTTTGCAATTATCTCTTTTTACACAGTGTTTCTTATAGTGAGACAAAAAAAAATCCCAAATTCTTCACTTGGATTTTTTCAGTAGATGGATGCTACAATGACTGTGGACTTTTAAACACATTTCAGCGTCCCTGGGAACCATGTGCTTCGGAATCGTCTTGGGCTGGCCAAGCCCGGAGATCCGGAGGTTCATCGAAGGGGGCAAAACCAACGACGCGAGCTCCGTGAAGATGGCGACCATGCTGTCGGTCGGCTGCAGCATTGGCAGCATATTTTTCAACATAGTGTGCCATCGCAACGGCCCAAGAAAGGTGCTGCTCACGATAACACCGATACAGGCCATCGTGTGGATTATCGTCGCTTCGAGCGGAGTAGACCTGCCGACGCACTATATAATGACAATTTCGGGAACCGTGTCGATCGGATTTATGATCTGCGGGGAAACTTTGCTGCGGGATTCCGTTCACGTGGGTCACATCTACCGCTTTCTGGTAATGTTGCATTCCAGCCAGCGGCTGGGGATTCTCCTTGCGTACATGTTCGGTTCGATGTCCCACGATTCTTACTACTGTTTAGCGTTTAGTGCCGCCATGACGCTATTGTTGATGCCGATGTTGTGGTTCCTGCCTGAAAGTCCGGTGTTCTTGTATAAGAAAAATCCTATCAAATCTGAAAAGGCGCTAGAATGTTTACGAGGAAGGCACAATATATATGACGACATGAGGAGTATTAGGAAAAACCATGAACTGAGGGTTATAGATATTTCTGCAAGATACATGTTATTCAAACCTGTTGTGTTTAAAGCTGTAATTATTATAGCGGGTTTGACTTTTTTTAAGGAGTTTACAGGATATATGGCTATCGTTTTTTTCGGTTCAAACATCATTCATAATTTTGGGCATGATTTCGACACGTTTGGAAATACTGCCGATGGCGTCGTCCTGGGCAGTAGCTTATTCATTTGTAATGTCGTTAGTAGGTGTGTGCACAGTAAATTCCATTTTCCCGTCCGCAAAAGCTTACTAACCAGCGCCACTGCTGTAACTACCATTTTGCTACTGCACACTGCTTATTTCTATTTGATGAAAATAGATAAAGAAACTAACATGCTGAGATTATTTCTGAGTGTGGGGCTTGTAATTTCATACGAATGCGGTTGGAGTTTCTACCCCGACGAGATAATGTTCGATTACCTGCCTTTTCAAGTCTACCCGTTGGTCAAAGCGTTAATGTCGTGTCTCAGATGGCTTTCCGTCTTCATCATGCTAACTACTGTCAGCCTTACACAAACTTCGCTAGAGACGATCTACACGAGCTATGCCATACTGTCTGCCATATCTTTTGTCGGAATCGTCTTCATATCGGTGTTTGTGATAGAAACCAAGGGCAGGACGTTGATGGCCATCCAGATCAAATTAGGCGGCAATCCTGTGGGAAGCCAGAGTGCAGTTAAGAGAAGATTCAATGTAATGAGCACCCAGTACTGAGGGAATATTCATTGCCCACAACTTTTACCAGCAACAATGTGACCAAGTTGTTTCAGCGACAAAATAAATGTATAAATAAAATATTTTGAGTTGCAAGCAGTATTCAAGTAGAAAAGTTTTCTAGAAAAAAAAAATTGAATTAACCTGATATCTCAAAAATTGAGAAATGTCAGTGCAAACCCAATAAATGTATAGCATTTCTACATAATTTTTTAATACGTTTTCATAGTGATATTCGGTTTAAATTGTAACACATCAATCAAGATTTAAGTCAATTGCTGTTCCTTGCAAACACAATAACCTGCAAGCATGTCTGGAAGCGCTCCCCAGAGTCCCGAAGAAAATGCCGCCGAGGGTTCCGGTCCCCATTCATCGACGCCCGAAGAAAGGCGTGTCCAAAAACCAGAGAAGGTGAATAAGGGAAGGTTTTGCACGCAATTTTACTGCTGTCTAACAGGTAAGCATGCCTGCAAGACCGGCAGGCACAACCGACCCAACGGGCAAACACGTTTCAGCGTGCATAGGTGCCATGTTCTTCGGAATCGTCCTGGGCTGGTCGAGGCCGGCGATCCGAAGGTACAACGAACACGGCGAAACCAACAATACAGCCTCCGTGAAGATGGCGACTCTGCCGGCGCTCGGTTGCAGCATGGGCAGCTTAGTTTTTAGCATAATGAGCGAACACAGCGGTCCAAGGAAGGTGCTGCTTCTTATAACGCCAATACAGGCGTCACTGTGGACTATGATTGCTTCGAGCGGAGTATACCTGCGGACAGACATTGTAATAACAATTTTGGGAAGCATGTCGGTCGGATTTATCGTTTGCGGGGAAGATTTGGCGCGGGACTCCATTCACAGCAGTCACATCAACAATTTTCTAATCATGTTCAATTCGAGCAAGAAATTAGGGATACTCTTTGCGTACATGTTCGGTAACATGGCCATCCATTCTCACTACTGTTTAGCAATTACTGGGGCTCTGATCGCTTTGTTATGGCCAATGGTGTGGTTCCTTCCTGAAAGTCCGGTGTTCTTGTATAAAAAAAGTCCCATAAAATCTGAAAACGCACTAATACGTCTAAGAGGAAAAGCTAATATAGAGAAAGCTATGAGCGAAATTAAAGAAAATCATGATATGGTGGTTGTAGATATTTCTGCAACACACATGTTACGCAAACCTGTTGTGTTAAAAGCCGTAATTATTATAGCAGGTTTGTTTTGTTTTAGGGAGTTTACAGGATATATGGCTACCATCTTTTACGGTTTAAACATTGTCCAGGATGGTGGGCAGAATATCAATGCGTTTGGTAAATTTACCGATGACTTTATCCTGGGCAGTAGCTTTATAGTTTATGAAGCCGTTAGCAGGCGTATGCACAGTAAACACAATATTCCTGTTCGCAGAGGTTTACTAACCAGCGCCACTGCAGCAACTACCGTTTTGTTTTTTCATACTGCTTATTTGTACTTGATGAAAAACCATCGGGCAATTAATAATATATTTAGATTATTTTTGACATTGGCGCTTCAAATGTCATACGAATACGGCTGGAGTTTCTATCCCGAATTAATAATGTTCCAATACCTGCCTTTTCAAGTGTTCTCGAAGGTCAGAACGATGATGACGTGTCTCAAATGGCTTTCCATCTTCACCATGCTAACAACTGTGAGCCTTACGCAAACCTCGGTGCAGACGACCTTCGTAAGCTACGGCATATTCTCTCTCATATCTTTACTGGGAGTCACTTTCATATCGGTACAAGTGATTGAAACCAAAGGCAAAACATTGGCGGAGGTCCAGAAGAAATTAGGTGGAGGTCCTGTGGGCTGCCGGAATGCGAGAGGTCTCGAGCTTCTGCCCATATAGCACCGAACAAATATTTATTGTGCACACATTTTTAACAGTAACAATGTAACCAAGTCTTTTCAACGACCAAATAAATGTATAAAATAAATTATTATCCGAGTTGCAAGCAGAATTCAAGCAATTGTATAAATAATTGAAGAGGTAACAAAAGTGGGAATTAAGGCGTTATACACTTGCAATGGTACATAAATGGGTTCCAAGCCGAAAAATTAATTTCATTGGCAGTTTGCTGGTTGCAGCATGTAAGTTGGTCTTAATATTGACCGTATAGAGGTACAAATCATTAACATTAAAATATGAAATCTTCAATTTGCAATGCCAAATTTTGTATGCAAATTTTCTGCATTTTTCTTACAAATTACAAAATTTTATTAAACGTTGCAAAAAGCTCATCAAACCACAAAATTCTTATTGAAATTATATCATTTCGATTGTAAGTACAATGAAAGTTGCATTTCTACTGGAAATAACAGAATTTTCATTGGATTTTTTTTATTATAAATACGAAATTTCATTAATTACAAAGATTAAATGGAACCTACGAATTTTTAGTTAAAAATGATAACGGCTTTCCCAACAAATCATATTTCTCACAAAATAATTTTATTATAAATACAAACATTTCAGAACTTACAAAAATTAATGGAAGCTTCGAATTTTGAATATGGGATAATTCTTTTTGTAGTAGTGTATGTTGTTTATAAAGCCTTTATATGAGCAGTACTTGGTCCAAATACTTAATGTCCGTGGTTTTGGGCGTGTCTGCAACATAAATACATATTTTACACGAACAGTAACACAAGCGCTAAAACACTTCCACTAAAACTGAAGGATTAAATAATAACGGTTTTATTTTTAAGGTATTTATTCAAAATTTGTGGAAGTCCAATAGCCCTACAATTTTTTGTTTGTCATGCTGTTGCTATTTTTATTTCCTGTGTATTGAAAAGTTTCAACAATGCATATTACTGATCTTGTGTGTGTATATACATACGTATATAAGTATACACGTTTGTATATACACTTGAATGTCAAATAAAAGTTATTGCAGTTGGTGAACCATTTTCCATTACTTTATAAATTGTTCTAAAAATGGCGATTATAAAAATATACTTAGTAAAATAGCACACCGTAACTGTAGCTCTTTTTAGTGATGAAGAAATTTGTCCAAGGAAATGGCTGGAATGTACATCATGCTTTTGGTTAAACTATGGAATTTCGGATGTTGCTTAAAAGAGACAAGTATTGAAAGTAATATGCTTTGTTTTTATAATTAGTATGTATTTATAGCATCAGTTTCAAAATATGGTCACTGTAATTAGTCACAAATATACTAATTTTACTATAAAAAAAAATTGCTACGTTATATGAAAACAAACCTTAAATTTTCGCGCACTGACACCTCACTTGTTTTAGTCTCTAGTTTATATTAATAATAATTTTTACCAACACGCGTTAACATCGTGTAAAATTGTCTTTCATATATATTTATATATAATTATAGTATTTATTTCCTAAGATTTAAACATAAAAAGTTTGGGCTATTACTTTTCTCAATCACTCAGCGTCGTCGACCATTTTGCACCGCAAACATTTGATACAGTTACTCTGCGGGGAACTAAAATTTGAACATACAATCACGGATTCATTTAATTTCTGTATCTCGGAGATGCGCTGTAAAATGGTGTGAGTAACGGCTCGCATGCATACTTAATAATGCACTTATGTATTAAAAAAATAATGAACGAAGAATTTTTAATGTCGGACACGAAAAAATTAATGTGTACATGTACAAAATAAACAAGCAAGTTTGTATGGTCTGATGTAAAAATTATGACACGACATGGAAAATCCTTCAATCAATGCACTAACCTAAAAAATGGATGGAAGAGTTTGCGAATAAAACGAAAAAGTGAATGGATTTGAAATGTATGAAAAATAACCATCAAGTTTTATTCGCAAAATGTTCCATGCATTTAGAAGAAAAAGCGTTGTAATTTTTTTACAATATATCAACTAAGAAAAAATTTTTGTTTTATAAGTAGAAGTTTAATTATTATACAAAAGTCGTAGGACGTTTCTATAACAACTTTTACATTTTGATTTTCTTTATCAATCACATTCATTATTACAAAAATATAAAATCGGTTCACTGTAATATATACATAAATGAAGGAAAAAAAACATACACAACATATAAAACATACTCTTATTTTTTACTAAACACTTAGATAAATCAGAAGTTATGGAAACGCCATAGTTTTACATTAGTACGACTTCATTCATAACAATGTGATGCATTTTTATTGGTTGTTTGTATTTGTTTTTTCTTTTATATTTTATATACGAAAATCCACGATATGTATAACTTTTAAGAACAAAATTAACATATAATGCATTGAATAGAGTGACGCATTCATACTCTCTATGTCCAGAGCACACACAATTAGACGCAAGCCTATTGAAGCTTGTTTGACCCATGATGTTAGTGGACTTCGGAAGGTTCTGGTTTCGTAGCATGATGGTTTGTTGGGTCCGGCGTGCTCATGGGCTGAAAACAATCGGCAAGTTTAACACAATTCTGCGGCCACTACAAAAAGACAACTATTATAAACATCTCCGAAAGAGTATATAGGTACATCAGAAACTGATATTCATTCGTTACTCACCAAAGCATGGGGAGGGATAACAGGTCCTGTGGGTGGCTGAGGCTGAGGTGTGGGTGGTGCTGTAGTCGGCGCGACTGTGTGCGGAGCTTCATGGGGCGTTGTCGAGTGGGCCTGCTGGACGGGTAAAGCGCCACTCTGATAGTATCCTCCGTTCACTCCAGCTGGGGACACTGTCGGAAACGAAAAACCATTAAATATCCAAGTTATATAACAATTGCAAAACATTGTAAGCTGCAAAGCGATAGCAAAGAAAGTAAACTGAAAAAATAATATATTCAAACGAATTGGAAGGAAGTGAAAAGACGGAGAAAGTTTTTGCGACAGAGAGCAAGCGTATTACCTGTACCTTCGGGGTAAGCACCTGGTCCCAGGAAATACTCCTTGTTGACGCAATTCCTCAGGCACTCGGGGATGCGGCCCATGATCGCTCTCCTAATTTCGGAGGCTGCCATCTCTCTGAGTTCTGTGGCGGAGGCGTCGCTATAGAAGGCAGCGTGAGGTGTACACAACAGATTCGGCGCCTCTTTCAGTGGTCCGGTAAAAACATTGTACGGCTCGTTTTCATGAACATCGAGGGCAGCGGCCCTTATCCGGCCCTGCTTGAGCGCGGTGGCGAGCGCATCGTCGTCGACGAGCCCCCCCCGCGCCGTGTTCACGAGGAACGCCCCCGGCCTCATCTGCTTAATTGTGAACTCATTGATGAGATGGTGGTTATGCTCGTTGAGAGTACAGTGAAGTGACACGCAGTCAGACTGAAATAGCAGGTCCTGTAATGTGTAAACTCGCGTCAGGCCCAGACTCTTCTCGATGCCGTCCGGCAAGTATGGATCGTAGAAAATAACATTGAAGCCGAATGCTTTGGCACGCAACGCAACTGCGGAGCCGATACGGCCCAAGCCAACTATACCTAACGTGTCGCCCCTTATCCTGGCGCATCCCTGAGCAGCTTCCCGCACCTGCTCTGGTCCTGTGAATTTCTTACCCTCCCGCACCATATTGGCCAACCAGTACGTGCGTCTGTACAGGTTGAGAATGAGGCACAGGGTGGTGTCCGCTACCTCCTCAACCCCGTATCCCGGCACGTTGCATACGGCAATCCCCAGTTCACCTGCGGCTTTCACATCAATATTATCAACCCCCGAACCAATCCGCACAATTATACGCAACGTTTTGAACTTCTCCAAGTCCTCTTTAGTTAATATGATCGTGTGCCACATCAGGGCACCAACCGCCTCGTTCAGGACCTTTTCGTGTATTTCACTTGTACTTTGTGCATCGCAGAATGCCACCGTCGCCACATCTTTCAGTATTGGCATCTCTATCGAGCAGTCCCGGCCATCCAGCAGTGCGACCAGCGGACGCGACTGCATCGGTCCATTGGAGATTGGACCGCGTATGTTTTCAACACGAGGCCTTTTTGCCATCATTTTACGTTTGTCCATTGGATGTATATCCTCTATAACTAACTAACCTCATGCAACGACGTGTTGCTTTCGGCACTTTTGCAACCACCCACCAACACACCTGCGTGCCGGTGCGCTCCAGTATACTCTCACACACACGCACTAGGTTACACTTCGCGACTGACTGTATTGTCCATTGTTACTCATTAAGCTCTCTTCTCCCTGAAATCAAACAGAAAAACATTCAATTAGTAAAGGCAAAAATGCAAATCAACACTAAATTATATTAATACCATCAACAGTATGTACCACAATCACACAAATTTGTCATGGAATCCTCTTATTTTCGATTTAAATATTTTATTTGAGGACCACTGGATCTGTAGTAATTGATTCCAACAAGAGTCCTTCCCTCACACTTCACCATTTTAATTTGTTTATTTTGTTTTGTTTTGTTTTGTTGTTTATTTTTATTGTTATTTAATTTACAATTACTTTACAATAATTATTTAATTATTTGTCCAAAACTCTAATTATTCTCTTATATGGTTGTAATGAGAAGATTTTCGAAACTTCTAAAATGTCTTCCCACTCCCACCTCCAATCGATGCATACATGTATTGATCATTATTTTATCATCATGACAATTTATCACGAAAAAATAGTTTCCACTAAATTTTATAAATGTTGTAGTGTTTACATACATACATTACATACATTTAAATATATTGAATAAATTTTGCAGCGAATTTGCACAAGTGCAATGGGCTAACAAATTGACACGGTATTGCATATATTTATTATTCTTTCATTATAAATTATCATTGGCATTAATATCTGTTATATAAGGGAAAGTTGATAAGTCTGTGGAAAAGTAAATTAAAGTTTTGTGTGAAAAGGTTATATAATACCGTGCAATTATAAGTAAAATTCAATCTAGGATCAATTACATTGGAAGCCAACCAATAATTAAAGTTAATTAAAAAAAGCCTGATACCCATCAAGAGGAAATATTTATTAGGACAAATACGGTGGGTCTTAAAATGAATTGCTTAAATCTTAAATTTGCTTGCATGTAAATTCTTGTGTGCCAATCAATTGTTATTGGCCAGAACTGTCATTCATTAACAGTCAAATTATATTGTAGAGGTTACATTATTCGTCCCCCTACAAGCATAGCAGCATTGTGGAAGGACCAAGTAGTTTATTTAGTTTATAATTCTCAAAGTAGGCTAGACGTAATTCATTTTAAGACACGTTGTGTTTTGTTAAGTGTTTTGATGCTTGTTGGGCCGTTTTTTTTTCTATTCTACAAAATCTACATAATTACATAGAAATTCGTTCATATGGTGCAAAATTCACAGATATCTGTGAAAATACATTTTAAATCATGCAGAATTTACAGAGTTTCATTAAGGAATTTTTACAGACCACGAAATTGTATTGTTCAGATTAGTTTGAAACTAAAAGTATCATGAATCTTCAATTGAAACCAGCAAAGTACATAAAAATACGAAACCTTATAGAAACCTTGCAAAATGACTATTTTTTTATTGCAAAAATCTTACAATGCATACTCTTCAAAATTATATATGAAACATAATATAAATGGTTCAATTTTATTCATAAGAATTCAACAAAATAGACAAAACTTTCATGAAATTTTCATTGAAACAGAACTGAACTGAATTGAAACATTGAAAGGTTGTCATTTTGTTGTTTTTACTTTTGTTCCACAGAAATTTAAGAATTCGACAAAATGTACAAAGTTCCATGAAATTTTCATAGAAACATTTAAAATTTCCAAAATTATATGTAAATTCTGTTTATTGTTCAAATTTTACAGAATTACATTAAAATGCATTCACAAAATTCCTGTCAAAATTCAATTGGAATCCTGCAGAATTTTAAGATTTACATTACCTAAGTACTTTATCCGGACAGCTAATTTATAATTGTTCAGATTAGTTTAAAAAAAAAGTTTATTGAATCTTCAGTAAAGTAAATAAAATTACTAATAACTTTATTTAAACACTTTAAAATTTACAAAATTGGTAACACAATTAGATTGATATGATATAAATATTACAATTTATTTACTAAAATTACTATTTTTTAATTAAATCCTTCTTGCAAAAACTACTAAATTTCATGAAAATTCAATTGATATAAATATAATTCATAACATTCATAAAATGTCCATATTAGATTTCCTTTAAAGTCTTGCAAAATCTATATAATTATAGCAATGCATAATTTTATAGATTTTGCAAGACTTTAAAAGAAATATAATATGGCATTTTGCGGGTATGCATTGATACCCGTAAAATTTATATGAAAACTCAGCTCAAATGGTGCATTTACGAAAATCCATAAGAAATCAGCAGAATAAACAAAATTTAATGATTTTTTTTTTCGTACCCTACAAAATTTACAAATTTACACGTATATTCTGTTAATATTTCTAAAATCTTACGTAACTACATTAAAATGGATTCATCAAAACCTAGATAATAACATAAATAAGCATTCGTAGAATGCAAAATCCATAAAATTCTGTGCAAATTTTATCGGAATCATGCCAATTTTAGAGTTTCATGAAGGATTTGATCTTAAAATCTATAATATTTGGTATAACTTCATTGATTATTTCATTAAAATTGCTGAAAAGTTAGTTATATTTATTGTATACTTTTACACTATTATGAAGTTTTCAGAAATTTAATAAAATGTACAGGGTTTTCACTTTATTCGGTTCCATAATGATTTCGTCATGATTTTTTATTGTTATACTACAATATTACAATTTCAAAACCTTGTGATATTTTTGTTATTAACATTTTTGTTAACTCTCTGGACAAAGAAAATCAGACATTAAATACTCTAATGCTAATTTTATATTTTGCAATTTTTCTATCTCCTAAACATTTTGTGACAATTTCTGAAATCTATGAAATTTGGTATAACTTCATTGATAATTTCGATAAAACTCTTTTTTCTAAATTAAATTTCCTTATTATTGTACAATTACTTTTACTAATCTTAGAATCAGCAGTAGCTATTATTCAATCTTATGTATTTGATGTATTAAAATTGCTGAAAATTTAGCATGTTTATTTGTATATTTTGAAACTATAATAAGGTTTT
The DNA here is from genome assembly GCA_951805005.1 of Othius punctulatus. Taxonomy (NCBI): domain Eukaryota; kingdom Metazoa; phylum Arthropoda; class Insecta; order Coleoptera; family Staphylinidae; genus Othius; species Othius punctulatus. The sequence continues at coordinate 19,725,573 of OX638141.1, forward strand.
AAGAAATTAAAAAAAAAAGTGTTTTCACTTTATTCGGTTTTTTAATGATGTCGTCATGATTTTTTGGGGTACTGCAATATTCACAATTCCAAAACCTTCTGATATTTTTAATTTTAACATTTTTGTTAACTCTCTGGACAAAGAAAATCAGACATAAATACTCTCATGCTACTTTCACATTTTGTAAATTTTTAATCTTCTTAAAATTTTGTGACAATTTCTGAAATCTATGAAAAGATTTTCTATGAAAAAATAATAGCAGTAGCAATTATTCAATCTTATGTATTTGATGTATTAAAATTGCTGAAAATTTAGCATGTTTATTTGTATATTTTGAAACGTTTTTTTTTCAATTTTATATTACGTTTTCCGAAATTTAAAAAAAACTTTCATTCTCCATAAAATTGTATGGCAATTTCCACAATTTTTATAAAATTTGATATAACTTCATTGATTTTTTCATTAAAACTGCCGAAAATTTAATATATTTATTTGTATATTTTCATAGTATTGTTAAGTATTCGGAAACTTCAATCAAATTTTCAGGTTTTTCACTTTCTTCGATTTCATAATGCTTTCGTCGTGACTTTTTGGTGTACTACAATAGTCACAAATACAAAACTTTCTGATTTTGTTCTTATTAACGTTTTTGTAACCTTCTAGACTGAAAAAATCAGACTTAAAACACTCTCATACTAATTTCATATTTTGGAAATTATCAATTTCCTTAAAATTTTGAGACAATTTCTGAAATCTATGATGTATGGCATAACTTCATTGATTTTATATCATTAAAATTGCTGAAAAGTTAGTTATATTTATTGTATACTTTGATACTATTATTAAGTTTTCAGAAATTTCAATAAAATTTACAGGTTTTTCACTTCCTTCGGTTTCATAATGATTTCGTCATGATTTTTGGTGTACTACAGTATTCACAATTCCAAAACTTTCTGATTTTGTTGTTATTAGTTAAAATTTTAAATCTCCTTAAAATTTTGTGACAATTATGACAATCTATGAAATTTGGTATAACTTCATTGATTATTTCATGAAAATTGCTGAAAATTTACTTATTTTTATTGTATATTTTGATAATATTGTTGTTTTCAGAAATTTCAATCAAATTTACAAGTTTTCACTTTCTTCAGTTATATGACTATTTGGTGTACTACAATATTCACAATTTCAAAACCTTCTATTTTTCTTTTTAACATTTTAAAATGTTAGCTCATGATAGCAATAAATATTTTGTAAATTTTCAATCTCAATAAAATTTTGTGGCACTTTCTGAAATGTATGAAATTTGGTATAACTTCATTGATTATTTCATTAAAACTCTTTTTTAAATAAATTTCTTTAATATTATACAATTACTTTTACTAATGTTAGAATTAGCAGTAGCTATTATTCAATCTTATGTATTTGATGTATTAAAATCGTATATTTGTATATTTGAAAACTATAATAAAGTTTTTAAAGAAAAAAAAATACAGATTTTTCACTTTATTCAGTTTCATAATGATTTCGTCATGATTTTTTGGTGTACTGCAATATTCACAATTTCGAATCCTTCTGATATTTTTATTTTTAACATTTTTGTTAACTCTGGACAAAGAAAATCAGACATAAAATACTCTCATGCTTATTTAATATTTTGTAAATGTTCAATTTCTTTAATATTTTATGACAATTTCTGAAATCTATGAAATTTGGTATAACTTCAGTAATTATTTCATTTAAATTGCTAAATATATAGCATGTTTATTTGTATATTTTGAGACTATTATTAAGTTTTCCAAAATTTCAATAAAATTTACAGGTTTATCACTTTCTTCGGTTTCGTAATGATTCCGCCATGATTTTTTGGTGTACTACAATTTTTACAATTTCAAAACTTTCTGATTTTGTTGTTATTAATAAAAAAATTAAATCTCCTTAAAATTTTGTGACAATTTCTGAAATCTATGAAATTTATTATTAATAATTATCTGATTATTTCAGGAAAATTGCTGAAAATTTAGTTATTTTTATTGTATATTTTGATAATATTGTTGTTTTCAGAAATTTCAATCAAATTTACAAGTTTTCACTTTCTTCAGTTCCATGACTATTTGGTGTACTACAATATTCACAATTTCAAAACCTTCTATTTTTGTTTTTAACATTTTTGTTAACTCTCTGGACAAAGAAAATCAAGCAAAATACTCTCATGATAGCTATAAATATTTTGTAAATTTTCAGTCTCAATAAAATTTTGTGGCACTTTCTGAAATGTATGAAATTTGGTATAAATTTGGAATGATTATTTCATTAAAACTCTTTCTTAATTAAATTTCTTTATTAGTATACAATTACTTTTAGTAATCTTATAATCAGCAGTAGCTATTATTCAATCTTATGTATTTGATGTATTAAAATTGTATATTTGTTTATTTGACAACTATAATCAAGTTTTCAGAAATTTAAAAAAATACAGATTTCTCATTTTATTCAGTTTCATAATGATTTCGTCATTATTTCTTGGTGTACTGCAATATTCACAATTTCAAAACCTTCTGATATTTTTATTTTTAACATTTTTGTTAACTGTCTGGACTAAACAAATTTAACAGCAGACATAAAACACTCTCCGTGCTATTTTTATATTTTGTAAATCAAAACACGCATGATATTTTCATATTTTGGAAATTTTCAATCTACATAAAATTTTATGATAATTTATATTTCCCCAATTTTTATGAAATTTGGTATAACTTGGATTATTTCATTAAAACTGCGGAAAATTTAATGTATTTATTTGTATATTTTGATACTATTATTAGGTATTCAGAAAGTTCAATCAAATTTACAGGTTTTTCACTTTCTTCGGTTTCATAATGCATTCGTCGTGACTTTCTGGTGTACTACAATATTCACAAATTCAAAACTTTCTGATTTTGTTGATATTAACGTTTTTGTAACCTTCTAGACTGAAAAAATCAGATTTAAAACACTCATACTATTTTCATATTTTGGAAATTTTCAATCTCCATAAAATTTTATGGCAATTTCCACACTCTTTATAAACGTTGGTATAATTTTATTGATCATTTATTTCATTAAACTGCGGAAAATTTAATGTATTTATTTTATATTTTGATACTATTATTAAATATTCAGAAAGTTCAATCAAATTTACAGGTTTTTCACTCTCTTCGGTTTCGCAATTCTTTCTTTGTGATTTCTGATATACTACAATATTCACAATTGCAAAACTTTATGATATTTTTGTATGTTAATTGAAATTCTGGACTCGGCACGATATTCCTTGGACGATATTTTAATTGCACATTTCTCTTTATGTGTAACTTGCATATTTATGTGTATATTTTGCTACATAATACAATTATTCCTCTTCTACCTTTCGGTGCAGAGGTTGTATATTTTGTTACAATAATCAAATTTTCAGAAACTGTTTTTCTTCGTGTTTCTTTAGTTTCATTGCACTTTTATTAAGTTTTCCCACACTTACTGGAGTGTTTCAGAGTTTTTTGAAATTTCGGAAATTCGTATTTTCGTTTATATGGTTTTTAGTTTCAACTTCTTCTGATTAAATATTCTGCAATTTGAATACATTTTCTGCAATTTTGTTGATATTTCAGCGATACTTTCAATAACTTTTCCGTAATTTCAAAATCTTTAGATTCTTTTAATATTTTGACGGAAATTTAAACTGCATTTAAGTGATAATTGAAGAAAGATTATCTTCTATATGAAAAAGAATTTCCCCAATAAATCTTCCTTTTGAGACTTTTTTCGTAAAAACGTTTAAACACTAGCAAAAAAATCAGCCATGGATATAAAATAAACGGGATTATTCAGAACGCATACCAAGTTTTCCAATGGAACAAATAAGTTAACTTCTTGATAACACGTAAATTACATTAAAAACTGTCCAGTTCAACGTGAAAAACTCGTCTGAGGAGTCTATGTGAAAAAAATCATGAGTTGTAAAATGTTTAAATTTATCAATGAAATAAATTAAGCGCGTTAATCGGCCATTCTGTAGTAGTCAAAGTGTCGTTAAAATCATGTTCTGAGAGGCGTTTATAAATAAACGAAGTAGTAAACAGCGGTTTCCTTCATAAAGGAGCGCGAGTGCAAGTTTTCTATTTCGGAAGCGAATTTATGCGAGGTGAAAAAATGGCCGGGTTATTAGCTATTCAAAATTATGCACTGCAAGAAATTATGTTGAAGTATTTATCTTTGTGTTCGCCGGAGCTAATTTCCATAAGTAAATTTACGGCGAAAGCAATTTCTGTAGATACAAGAGATGAAATGTTGGGGGCATTAAATTTAAGGGATTTAGCTATCACATGTCCCAGACAAAATTACGACACCGGTCGGGGGTTGAAATTTTAACAAAACAAAGATAAATGTCATTATGAACTAAGTTAGCAGCGGTAAACATTGAAGCAATTGGAGTATTAGCTTGAAGTTAGTTTCTCGGACAACTAGAGTTAAACTAATTCCAACTCGACAACGGGCGAAGTTGCCAACTATTATTGCGCGATGTTTGGTTTAGAGGAAAGTTGAAAATGTGTTTTAGAATATAGTATGCCGCCGGAGAAGTTCGGATATTTTCATAAATAATACAATAGTTGGTTTAGAGCGACGTAGCTGGCGCACCCCTCGGAAGTACTGAGAAAGAAAGGGGATAATGGCGGAACAGGGCGGCCCGTCGGACATACACATTATCAAATCTTCAAACTTTACGACATTACCATCTTCCCGTTAATCACGGCTCCGAGGAAACTTCGAAATTACTCCGCAGGCAAATTGTAGCCGAACAGAGAGGGCATACACATGCACGCGGAAATCGCAACTTCAGTACAGGCCCATGTAAAATATTTGCAGCGAACAAAACTTCATCCCCCAACAATCATCACCAGCAACAACAAAATCTCAAACATCATAATTTAATTTTAAAATGCAAACATATCACAATCAAGACCCAACATAAAAAATCTAACTCCATCTTTTTATATCAACAAAAAAATGTGCATTCAAATTTAAAAATGAAACAATTTATACAACACAATTACTTTTGAAATTAAAAGATTCTAATTTCATTAGTTATTATTAAAAATTACGCGAGCAGAGATGAAACACATAAGCAATATCCAATTAGGGCGGAATAATTACGCGCAAAGCGGATTTCTGGGGCGCGTTTCGCCCAACCTAAATATGTATATTAAAAAATACTGCGTTTTCGCCGTGGGGACAAAATAATAATTTAAACGCGCGCCACAGAAAAGCTTCCAAGTGAAATCCGCCTCAAGGCGGTCTCATAATGCCGGTTTAATCAAAAATTTAATTATTCAAGCGAATGCCACACGTATTTCAGCATATATACGTTTTTGCGGGTCAACCACCAGCAAGGGGATGATCTTTAACTTAAGTTAATAATCAGTTTGAATGCGCCAGTGTAAAATCATTCGTTATTTCGATAAAGACCTGATTATTCAATGATGCAAAAACTGATTATTTAAGAGAAAATTTGAATATATATTTTTGCTACTAGAGTTTGGAAAACTTCAACATGAAAAGTGGATATTTCCAAACAAGTGCGGAAATAATCTTTCAACATTAAAATTCAAGTTTGAGTTAGGAAAAGTGGAATATTTCCTAAATGCGGAAATAATATTTCAACATTAACAGTTATAAGTCAATTTATTGAAATTCTACATGTCATTTTTTATCATTATTATAAATCTTAACAGAAACATGTTCACAATTCGTGAATGAAATTCCAGAACAGGTTTTGTGGAAGTAGAAATAGGGTTATTATTTACGTTAACCTCTTCATTATTATTGAAAGCAGAGCAATCTTGACTCCGGTATTTAATTTAAAAATAATTTAAAAATATTAAAATTATCCAAATTTATTTTCCAAACTCTAGTAGAAAATAGTATATTGTAATAAGAGTGCGGAAAGGGCTTCATTGCAAAACGAGTATGAAAGTTGGAGCACGAGCGCCAGCGAGTGCTCCATTCATACGAGTTTTGCAATGGCCATTTCCGCAAGAGTGTTACATACTATTTTTTCTACGAAAGTGTAGAAAACTAAAGATTAATGTAAATTTAATCATTAATTTAAAATAAATGTCATTGTCATTAATTTAAACGTCAGAAAATTTATAAATCGCTTGTCACCAAATCGAGACTCGAAATTTATACATTAATACTGGAAGTAGAAGAATATCAATAATGGATTCCGATAGTGACGATATAACAAACACTCCGCCGGAACTTGCGGCCATTGCATCCACAGTTTCGTCCGATTTATTGCCTCAAAAATCAAAAGAGAGGTATTGGAGTGCGGAAAGTGAGTGCGGAAAGTACTTTCCGCACTCATATAAGTGCGGAAAGTACTTTCTGCACTCCTTGTAACAAATACCAACTTTCAAGGTTAAATTTTATGACAGAAAACGTGTCTTTCAACACTTTCGTAGAAAAAATAATGTATGCAACACGTAGGAAATCCATTTTTTTCCGTACTCGGCATGTTTTTAATCTCGGCCATCGCCTTGATCGAAAATTCCATGCCTAGTCGGGAAAAAAATACATTTCCTAACTTATTGCATAAATAGCTATTATACAATTCAATCCGTTGCTCTAAAAATTAATTTTATAAAAGTTAAATTCAAATTTTCTTTATGTGCTTGTACCACCCACACCACTACTTCCAGAACTAAATGATTTTTAGAAGGCATTTAAGATTTGGAATGGCTTTTGCAAAAATCGAATAACCAGAAGTGGTGGCTTGCAATTTAGCTATTTTCTTTATGATTATTTTCAATGTAGATCAAGAAATTGCCAAAAAATTGAAATTGAAAATCTCCAAAATAACAATTTAACTATTTTTTTATGATTACTTTCAATGAAGATCAACAAATAGCTCCAAAATTGCATTTTAACTATTTTTTATGAGTTGCAAAATGCAAAAACAGATTTTTAACGTGGAAATGGAATTTGTATATATTTGTTTACACAAATCAATTCGTTGCTCTAATATATATATATATATATATATATATATATATATATATATATATATATAAAATTAAAGTAACAATTCAAATTTTCTTTATGGGCTTGCACTACCCACACCACCACTTCCAGAACTAAATTATTTTTGGAAGAAATTTAAAAATTTGGCATAGTTTTGGCAAAATTCGAACAACCCGCAATGGTGGCTTACAATTTAGCTATTTTATTCACGATTAGTTTCAATGAAGATCAAGACATTGCTAAAAGTTTGATGGAAATTGAAAATCTCCAAAATTACAATTGAACTATTTTTATATGATTTGTAAAATGCAAAAACAGATTTTTAACGTGAACTTGGAATTTGAATATATTTTTTATATAATTCAATTCGTTGCTCTAAAAAATAATTTTATAAAAAAATAAAGTTAGATTCAAATTTTCTTTATGTGCTTACACCATACCCCTACTTCCAGAACTAGATGATTTTTGGAAGGAATTTAAAATTAGGCATAGTTTTGGCAAAAATCGAATAACCAGAAGTGGTGACTTACAATTTAGCTATTTCTTTATGATTAGTTTCAATGAAGATAAAAAAAATGCCAAAAGTTTGATGGAAATAGAAAATCTCCAAAATTACAATTTAACTATTTTTTTCCCTTCGCATTATTAAAATGCTCATTATGTATATTGAATCTCATCATTAAAACAACCCTTTAATCGAATGGGTGAATAAAATGTTTACATTTTCACTTTATTCACTGTAACCATTGACAACGTGAAGAAAGTAAAAAATACGTAAATACGCACTATCCTTGAAATTTTTGTCCACCTGCACTGCCCACCTGACAATGTGACACTTCATGCCATTCATCAATTCTGATAACGAAATGGAAAAAATCTTGTATGATACAAGTTAATGAAGCAATTTTATCCAGTCGAAAATATTATTGCACTCGGCTTCGCCTCTAGCGCTAAACTATTTTTCCGTGGATAAAATTCGACATTATTCATTTATACCATAAATATCTATTTTATGATTAGTTTAAATGAAGATAATGAAATTGCTAAAAGTTTGATGGAAATTGAAATTCTCCAAAATATGGAATCAAATTATCAAGAGGGTTACAAGTTACAACGTCAATAACGTAAAATAAAATATCAACAGTATCAGAAAGCATTAATCAATGTTGTAAATTACAGAAAATGTTAGAAAATGTTATTCTTAATGTTTTGAAGTCTTTCAGTACATATTATATTCTCCTAATTTTCAAAACATTACATGGCACACACAATAAATCTACAAAAGTTAAAAGAAATATATAGTCTCTCCGAATAAAAAAAAAACGAAACAGTTGCGTATTTGTATTTAGCAGTATTGAATAAAAACAGTACTTTTTTTTTTATAAATATAAGTATTGCAAATACATATAAATTAAACTACCAAAATTTTCAGGATTATTCATTTTTAAAAAATTGGTACTAAAAATATTCAAAACAGTTGTGGATTTAGCAATAATAAATAAAATATAATTAATATAAATATACATATAATAAATACAAATAGAATAAAACAGTAGTTTATTTTTTTAATAAATGTAAGTATTGCAAATACTGGAATAATACATACATAAATACTGGTTAATACATATACAAGTAATCCTGAAAATTTTGGTAGATTTAATTTATATTTAAAAAAATGATACTAAAAATATTCGAAAACGTTGTGGATTAAGCAATAATAAATAAAATAAAAGTTTTAAAAAAAACAATAAAAGGTACTGAAATTATTGTAACAATTTTATATTTTATTTTGGTTTTAAGTGAAAAACTGTAAAAAGTTTAAAAAACCAAACTTCTTTGTTCAATTAAATAATTGTATTAATTTAAAGCAGCTAAACTTTAACCTTAATAAACTTGATAAAAAGTATATAGGGTGTCCAAATTAAGGATGGAGTATACAGGGTGTCTAAAAATTAAGGATGGACAGCATGAGGACCTCCCAAACCGTAAAAGTTACAAAGGCGGTTAAATTACAAAAAGTTACGCCATTTAGTGGATCATTATTATTATATTCTGTTGAGAAAACCAGAAAATTCCGCGTACTTCCGGAGATATTCGACAAAATTCAAAATCCAGTGATATCGTTTTAAGGTTTTTCTAAAGTTATTTGAAAAGGTATAAAAAAAAACAAAAGGCACTTCCTCATTGCTACATTTTTCTGCCCAACGTCAGAAAAAATAAAAACAAAATCGCAAGATTTCGGATATCCGGATATTAGGATATCCCGATATCTCCGGAAGTAACGGGGATTTTCTAGTTCTCTCAACAGAATATTACTGACCACTAAATTGCGCATTTTTTTTAAATTTAACTGCCTTTGTAATTTTTGCGGCTTCCGAGATCCCTATGCTGTTCATCCTTATCTTGAACACCCTGTATACCTATACCTAACAGTGCAAGAGCGGCACATTTCATTTTGTATGGTATGGCCTTTATGTATCAAAGTATAGCAAACTTTATATCGCTATAAAGAGAAAAATATCTCCTTTTTAAAAATGTCAAAGCCAACTATGACTGCCATTTAAAAAAAAAAAAGTTTGTATTATAACTGAAAAACTGTGGTCATTTTTCTTGCATCAGCTCTTAAAGCGACAACTCTTTCCTCATTTAACTGATTCTCTATGTCTTATGGTTTCTAATATACCGATGCTTAAAAATAAAATAAAAAACTCACCGTGTATATACGATATGAAAAAAAAACCGTACAGGTGTCGATTTTTTTTTATTTTGAACATTTTTGTTCACACGATTTTGTACTTTTGATATCAATATTTTAATGAACCCTAACTAGCATTGAGTGCAGGTGGGAGTATTGTTTTGTCTAGGATACAACGTGTATTTTAAAAATTGGAAGTCGAAAGTTGGGAAATTCGAGATTTCTTTCCCTAATATTTTCCATTTCGAACATGAGTCGTTGAAAACCAGAGTGGTATAAACCCTTTATTTTTAATTCAGATAAGTTCTGAAATATACATGAGATTTAGTTCCTTGCATATTTCTGGACTTATCTGAATAAATTTTAAAAAAAAACTACACCAGAGTTGAACCACTCTGGTTTTCAACGGTTCTTGTAGTGAATTTATGCTTTAGTTTTGGGACACCCTGTATAAATGGGTGTAAATGACAAATGACTATAAATGACAGTGGAGAAAATTATGTGCAGTCCAGGCCAGATTTTTCAATTTAAATGCCTAGTATTTCGATTAAGCATTAACCAGAGTGGTGTACGCAGTTTTTTTTTTTTTTTTTTAAGAATTCAGGTAAGTCCAGAATTATACAAGAGATTTTATTCCTTGCGTATTTCTGGATTTATCTGAATTAATTTAAAAAAAAAAACTACACCAGAGTTACACCACTGTGGTTTTCAACGGCTCTTATAATGAATATATGCTTTACTTTTGGGACACCCTGTATAAATGACTGTGGAGAAAATTATGTGCAATCCAGGTCAGATTTTTCAATCTAAATGCATAGTATTTCGATTAAGCTCTACACGTAATTGTCTATATTTTCTATTTTGAACATGAGTCGTTGAAAACCAGAGTGGTGTACCCAGTTTTTTTTTTTAAATTAATTCAAATAAGTCCAGAAATATACACGAGATTTTGTTCCTTGCATATTTGTGGACTTATCTGAATTAATTAAAAAAAAAAAAAAAACTACACCAGAGTTACACCACTGTGGTTTTCAACGGCTCTTTTAATGAATATATGCTTTACTTTTGGGACACCCTGTATAAATGACTGTGGAGAAAATTATGTGCAGTCCAGGTCAGATTTTTCAATCTAAATGCATAGTATTTCGATTAAGCATTCATTACACTTAATTGTCTATATTTTCTATTTCGAACATGAGTCGTTGAAAACAAGAGTGGTGTACAAAGTTTTTTTTTAAATTTATTCAGATAAGTCCAGAAATATACAAGAGATTTTGATCTTTGCATATTTCTGGACTTATCTGAATTAATTTAAAGCAAACTACACCAGAGTTGCACCACTCTGGTTTTCAAAGGCTCTTATAATGAATTTATGCTTTACTTTTGGCACATCCTGTATAAATGACTGTGGAGAAAATTATGTGCAGTCCAGCTCTCAGATTTTTCAATCTAAATGCATAGTATTTCGATTAAGCATTATACTTTATTGTCCCTAAGATCTGCAGTTTAGATTGGCATCACTTTAAATACTCTTGGAATGAACGTGCAGCTTTTTCTCTCGGATACTGTAAAATGTACTCCAGTCAGGCGAAGAAACGGGACGTATTTTTTTGTCGTCTTCAATTAGAGATGCTACGTCGTTCCATTGTTTATATATTCTAGCGAAATAAGTGGCCTGTGAAAGTGACAAGTTTTCCGGGTAATACAATTTATGCGAAAATTGCGGATTATTTTCCTTCTAGGTAGCGTAAAATATACTCCGATATGTGAACAGTGAAACAGAAGTCCTCTTTGTTGTCGCCTTCGTCAGAAATACTACACCGTGCTATTGTGTGGATGTTTTAGCGAAATAAATACTTTGCGTATGAAATTTCTCAGTTGTAGCTAGTATGTACAGGGTGGCCCAATTTGTATTGTATCTTGTTTATTAATGAAGATAGCAAAATTCTATAAAACTCATTCAATTCAATTCAACCTAAAATAGTGCCTGAAGAACATGTAACTCTTACCTTAATAAAATGATAAATACATGAAATATTGATAAAAATCGAAAATGGAAAATAATGAGTTTTTGGCCAAATGAAAAATAATGAGTTTTTGGCCATAACTCGAAAACAAACGATAGCCAGTTTTTATTTTCACCATTGACTTTGTCTTAAAAAGAGATCGAGGATACACCATCAGATTTTCTCTATCTCTTCTATCTTCTATTCTATCTATTCTTCTGTTCTATCTTCTGTATTACATTAAATACTTTTATTTCGGGGAGATTTGTGGCGTAATTTGAATTTTCCCTTTCAATACGTGTCCCTTTCATGCCACCTCTCCCCTATTTATGATGAGTTATTTCTAAAACCGACCGGTTATGTAGGTATAAGGGAAAAAGACTAAATAAATAGGTAAATAAGTATTCCCAAAAATCTGGCTTAAACTTTTCACCCCTAAATTGTGTAATTGGGAAACACGGCTCACGCGTAGAACGCTAGAGGAGAGTCCAGGCCAGGGTTATGCAGTGGATATCCCCCTTAGCGGGGGCGATAATCGATAGACTTTGCAAAGAAAGTTGGCGTTCTCTCTTTCGCGTATTTTGCTGGCGCAAATAATATCGCAACTTTCCGAAAGTCCCGCAAATCATTCATCAGTAACACAATTATCGCCAGGCAGCGCGTCATAACAATATTAACCAGTGCACAATTGCATTAACAGTACACTTGATGCGAAATGTTTACTTATAAGCATCGGGTTTTCATGCTCTTTGATTATATATCACGCCGGCGTCTCGGAGACGGGTTTTCGCTTTTATATATTCCAGACTTCATTTAGCCTACATTCAACCCAATACGCTGTAATGGAGAGCCATTAACTTTCCCAGGCTTTTCTCACAATTGCGGAGATGCTGCATTAACCGGCGCCCTTGCTGACGCTTTCGCGAAACCCACACACACTCGGCACGTTATAATTACTGCCTAGGTGAATTATTATATTTCCTGTGAGCCACACGTGAATCCCGTTGCGTACGTGATTTTAGTACAAGTACGAGCGCGGAGAAAATTAACTGTAAACGGCTGGCGACGTTAATTGCGCCCGTTATTCCACGGCATCCATCATCCCGGCAGAAACCGATATAACGCAACACATAACAAATTAATGCAAATTAAGGCCAATCTTCCTTAAAAGGTGGGATTATTTGCGCGGCCGAATTTTTTAATGCACAAAACACCGCGAGCCATCCATCACGGCTGTAATCCACTGCAACGTGACTAATTGGTACATCGATTAAACCGATGCTGGGAGGACGGAAGAGAAGATTCGGGTCGTCCAAAGTTAAAACGATGCAGCCGTAATTATTGACGCGGAGGTGGGAAATAAAGCAGAGCGGCGGTGTTTCGTTAATTAAACTATATCAACGCGAGATTAAAGTTTGAGAGAAAGGAACATCGGAATGAAATACGCGACGAGGATGCGAATACGAGCGCACGGCGTGCCAGAGAAGGAGGCGGCGGCGTTTTAAAAGTCGAAAACTTTTAACTAGTCCCTCCGACATGGCGAAACTTTGCTTCAGAACTAAAGTTGTTACAAAAGTGTAAGTTTATATACTTTATGGCAAAAGTTAGTTTTAGGAGGAGAAAACTTTAGATCGATATAACAAAGTTTGAGCGTCGGGCTGTATAGGTTCTGCGACTACACTTTTCAAACGTTTTCCTCTATTTTTGTTTCCAATCTTAACAATTTTCTCACCCCATATTTACACAAACACACCATTTTTCCCTCGCCCGCTCGTACACCAAATAAATTACGATTGTAAAAGTGAGCCCCGCGCTTTTTTGCATTGCCCCCCACCCCACTCTACATCGGCGCACCGAACTGCTGCTCTCTGAATGCGGCGCTGTTGTTTTTATCGAGTTCAGTTTACGTTATCGTTTTCAGCACTCTGGGGAACCGTCAATTATTCCACACGCGAGACTTAATTTACAGATAGTAAATATGAGCGAGACATATTACTCATGCACTTTTTTGTTTTTCTGTTTTGTCCTCGGGAAATAATGCCAAATGAAACTGACGCGGCAGCCCGACATTTAACATTTAAATCTATTTGTCAACGAAAATACCAAAAAACCTTTTAACTAGGCCTGCAACCCGGATCCGGATACTTTAGGACTCGGATCCTAAACTATCCGTATATCCGGATACTTGAGTGTCTGATAGCGGATCCGAGGTGTCGGATAGTGGATCCGGATCTTAAGCCTCGTTTACATTTGGAAAGTTTACTGGCGGAAAGTACTTGCCACCAGTAAACTTACGATGTGTAAACCAGAAAACCGACGGTCAAGAAAGAAACTAAACAAGAAAGTAAGAAGTTTTTCCCGTTTACACATCGTAAGTTGCGTAAGTTTTACATTCCAAATGTAAACGAGGCTTTAGATATCAGATAGTGAATCCGGATCTTAGATATCGGATAGTGGATCCGGATCCGGGGTGTCGAATAGTGTATCCGGATTCTGGGGTATCGGATCCAGATCAGACATCTCGGATATTGGATCCGGATCCGAAACCTCGGATATTTGGGTACTCGGATCCTGTTGGATCCGGATATCCATATCCTGAAATCTTCGGATATCTGAAGGCCTACTTTTAACCCCTCACAACTCATACAACTGTTCGACATGTTTGTTGTTATCTCTTAATACAACTGAGTAGTGTTATGGCAAAACATGCTATCTGCCTTTTTTTTTCAAAATGCACATTTTGGCATTAAATGGCCACACAAAAAATTACACAGGGATATTTGGGTACTCGGATCCTGTGGGATCCGGATATCCGGATCCTGAAATCTTCTGATATCTGCAGGCCTACGTTTAACCCCTTACAACTCATACATCTGTTCGACATGTTTCTTGTTAATTGTTAATACAACTGAGTAGTGTTATGGCAAAACATGCTATCTGCCTTATTTTTCAAAATGCACTTTTTGGCATTAAATGGCAACACAAAAAACTACACAGGGATATTTAGGTACTCGGATCCTGTTGGATCCGGTTATCCGGATCCTGAAATCTTCGGATATCTGCAGACGTACTTTTAACCCCTTACAACTCTTACAACTGTTCGACATGTATGTTGTTAATTGTTAATACAACTGAGTAGTGATATGGCAAAACATGCTATCTGCCTTATTTTTCAAAATGCACTTTTTGGCATTAAATGGCCACACAAAAAAATTACAAATTATACAGGGATATTTGGGTACTCCGATCCTGAAATCTTCGGATATCTGCAGGCCTACTTTTAACCCCTTACAACTCATACAACTGTTCGACATGTTTGTTGTTACTTGTTAATACAACTGAGTAGTGTTATGGCAAAACATGCTATCTGCTTATTTTTCAAAATGCACTTTTTGGCATTAAATGGCCATACAAAAAATTACACAGGGATTGGGTACTCGGATCCTGTTGGATCCTGAAATCTTCGGATATCTGCAGGCCTACTTTTAACCCCTTACAACTCATACAACTGTTCGACATGTTTGTTGTTAATTGTTAATACAACTGAGTAGTGTTATGGCAAAACATGCTATGTGCCTTTTTTTCAAAATGCACTTTTTGGCATTAAATGGCCACACAAAAAATTACACAGGGATATTTGGGTACTCGGATCCTGTTGGATCCTGAAATCTTCGGATATCTGCAGGCCTACTTTTAACCCCTTACAACTCATACAACTGTTCGTCATGTTTGTTGTTAATTGTTAATACAACTGAGTAGTGTTATGGCAAAACATGCTATCTGCCTTTTTTTCAAAATGCAAGTTTTGGCATTAAATGGCCACACAAAAAAATACAAATTATACAGGGATATTTGGGTACTCGGATCCTGTTTGATCCGGATATCTGGATCCTGAAATCTTCAGATATCTACAGGCCTACTTTCAACCCCTTACAACTCATACAACTGTTCGATATGTTTGTTGTTAATTGTTAATACAACTGAGTAGTGTTATGGCAAAACATGCTAACTGCCTTTTTTTTTCAAAATGTACTTTTTGGCATTAAATGGCCACACAAAAAAATGCAAATTAGATAGGGTGAGTTTCTTTTTTCATTTTAAGCAATAATATCTCGAAAACCATAAAACGCAGAGATTCGGTTAAATGAGGAAAGAGTTGTCATTGTATTGTTTTTGTTTCGAAAAAAACAACATTTTTTTGATATTCAGTATTGAAATTTTTATTTGAAAAATCCTTATGTAGGGGCTTTATTTGTACTATCTACAATTTTATGATATAACTTGCCTTGAGTGATGGCGTTATATAATTCAAAAGTTCTTATAAACGTCAATCAGGATTCTTTGAATTTTTTGAAGCGTTTTTTGATATTATGTATTGAAATTTTTATTTACTTTCATATTCCTTCAAGATTTGTATTAATAATTCATAGTTTCGAGAGCCCTTTGCCTTCTTATAATGTATTCATGTTTTTTGCAGATTCCTTTGCAAATTTTATGAATAACTTAAGAGATTTCAGCTTAAATGAATCCTGAATCTAAAAACTGAACATTTTTACATTTTCCTTTTAGCACATTTGTTGTAATTATTTTATTGTTTTGTTTGTTTATCGGCAGCTTATTTCTATTGCTTTAAAAGGTTTTGTAAAAATGGTTTGGTCTTCTCTGAATATTTGAAGAAATTTCGAAAACTATGTAACTCTGTACATTTTAATTCAGTTTCTTTAATTTTATGCAATTTAATACTATTTTCGCAATATTTCAAAATATTGACGAGATATTTACAAATATTCTAAACTCTATAGAAATCTGGTTAATGTAGGTAATTGATTTTAATTTTAAAAAATAGAACTGCCAGACTATTTTAGCATATTTTACAATACAGTTTGCTTAACACTTTGCATAGTGATTTTTTTTTCAAATAATTTGCAAAAATTCAATGCACAATTTTTTCTTTTCGAAATATTTGGGATTTTTTATAAAATTTATTTTAACCAATTTATAAAAACCATTGTACCATTTGAAACATAAACACAAAACCATTTGAAATACCATAAAAATTTGCACACTTCAATTAATATTTCTGGAAATTTTCTATAATATCCTATATATTTTCGAAATATGGCATGAATTTTCTTGAAAATCTAAGAAATTCTTTAGAATGTTTACAAAGATTTTAAAAACCATCTAATGCATCTCATTTATTTATGAAAGTAAGTATAGCAAACTTGTATCGTTATAAAGAAAAAAAAATGTCCTTTTTAATAATATTAAAGCCAACTGTGTCGGCCATTTAAAAAAAATCGTTACAAAGAGAAAAAAATGTCCTTTTTAATAATATCAAAGCCAACTATGATCTCATTTAATTATGAAAGTAAGTATAGCAAACCTTGTATCGTTATAGAGAAAAAAAAATCCTTTTTAATAATATCAAAGCAAACTATGACGGCCATTTAATAAAAATCGTTATAAAGAGAAAATATGTCCTTTTTAATAATACCAAAGCCAACTAATAAAAAAAAGTTTGTATTATAACTCAAAAACTGTGGTCGTTTTTTAAAAAAACAAAAGCATATTTTGCATAAGCTCTTAAAACGACAACTATTTTCTTATTTAACCAAATTTCTATGTTTTATGGTTTCCGAGATCCCAATGCTTAAAATGAAAAAAAAAACTCACCCTGTATAAATAAAAGCTGAATATTATAAATTTATAAAAGACTGCAAAAGTCTACTGAACAAAAGAATGAGAAAATGATGTAAAATTATCAAAATTCAGATTTTTTAATACGAATCTCGATTGATTAGCAAAATACAATTTCATCACGAAATAGCAAAAATCCTGTAACTAAAATTTATTAGAAAAACGTAATGAAAGTATAAATAGTGACTAGTGTATCCGAATGTTCGTGAAATATTTCAAAGGTTTTGCAAGGATTATAAAACTGATGACAATTTAAAACCATCAGAATACCTGGTAAAAATTTGAAAAGGAATCTGCAAAAAACATTATTTCATTATAAGCAGCGCAAAAGGGTTCCGAAATTATGAATTATTAATACAAATCTTGAAGAAATATGAAAGTAAATAAAAAGTTCAATACAAAATATCAAAAAACACATCAATAATTTCAAAGAATTTTGAAGTTTATACGAATTTCAGAATAATATAACGGCATTACTCGAGACAAGTTCATTTTTGCTGTCATAATCCATCAAAATAGCAGAAAATTATAGATAGTACAAATATAGCCCTTACATAAGGTTTTTTCAATGCAAATAACACTGCCCGACAAAATTCTCCTATTTGTCTTTTCCCTTGGATTTGTTTAACGTTTTTCTTTTATTCTAATGTGCTAATTGTCAATGCGACATTAGTTTTTGTACAACAGCTCCGTTTTTTTGAAATATTTTAAAAATACTCCTGCTAACCAAACTTGGTATTTGGCATAAATTTTACCAATTTTTCAGATTTTTTTTAAATTTATCTTTCACGTTTACGCATTCTCTGAATTCCAATACACATCATTTTAAATGTTGAGTAAATGTTGTGGAGGAACATTTTAAAATGTATATCACAAATTAAAACTTTGTGAAAATTTTGTTTTGATGGTCCGAAATTTTTTGGGAAACTGCGTGGTGGAAGTGGAGAGGGGAAAGCGTTGGGGGAAAACTGGAGGGGGGAAATGGAGGGGGAGGTAAAGGGGGAAAGTCCCTGTTATTTCTCATACGAGTGAGCTGGTCCCAAGCGAACTTATGTACACTATAGTTGTTTCAATAAAATTTCGGTACACTTAATTTTGGGACAAACCATGTATAAATCGTCAATGCACATGGTACAGTGAAGCGATTAAACTGCGACTATTATTGTTAACAGAACGGCACTGCTCACATGTATTATCACTGTTCAGTTCGATGTGTAGTGGTAATTTAGAATTTGGGAATTAGAGGCGCTTCGGCAACTAAGCCCGTTGCCGTAAGTTATGCAGGTTTATGGGAGTTCACAATCAATGCATAACTTTAATAGAGTTGCGGAAACTGTAGTACAATATATAATTCAAAAGTTTTTCAGGCGAATTCCTGCCACCAACTTACGGGGGATAGTTGCACTATCGACCGGCGTTTAGATAATTCCAGTACGAGAGGAATTCAGATATATGTTCGTGTAACATTGTTTTTATATACATATAATCTGCATAAGTTTGGCATGGAGCAAAAATACCATGCAAAAAAACAAATGCAAAATTATGTGCAAATAATTTCAACAATATGATATTCATAATAATTATTCCAAAGAGAACCAATCGTAGCCACAATATTGAGTTTTTTTTGTAAATGTTCATGTACAGTTATCGCAGAAAAAAAATAAACTACTCTCCATTCACGATGTTTTTGCGTTAGGGGAATCTATGAATATCTAGTAATTTTGTTGGTAGTGTTTCGGAAATAATTGAATTCCCCAATGGATTTTTTTTTAATTTAGGTTAAGTTGTTTTCAATTTGAGGTTATATTTTTTAAATCACATTGTTGCCAGATGTAAAGTTTAAATTATTAGAGATGAAAATTGAAAGGCAGGAAATTATAAATCTGACAATGTGGTAGGAAGAAAATGTCTAATAGACATCGACACAAAAAAATAATTAACTTCCGTTTCATCACTGAATCAGTTGGTACAACATGACAAAAAGAAAACCCAGCCAACTCGGTTGCAAAAAGGTCGTAAATGTAATGTAGTCGACAGATTTTTACTCAAATCTACTGGTGTAAATCAGGCTAAACAATGTGTCTACTTTTTTCTGCGTCGACGTCTCATCGTTGTACATTGAGATAAAAAACCCAATTAAGCCGGGCTAAACAGTGTCTTACTTTTTTCTGAGTCAACTATATATCTATATAACAAACATAATTATGTAAGGTATTATTATTTTGTACTTTTAGGTAGAGTTATTTTTATTTTATTTCATAATTTATTTATTTTATTTTGTCTGACTAGTTTCAGTTTTTAAGAAACCATCATCAGAGGCGTGATATGTGTATTTTGCTATGTATATATCCTGATTATTTTTATCATAAATATTTGTAATTAATTTGAATTTTGAAAGATGTCTGTTTTCTTCAGTTTTTTCTTTCTTTCAAATCTTCAAAATTCAAAATAAGTACAAATATTTATGATAAAAATAAAATCAAGATATATATATATATATATATATATATATATATATATATATATATATATATATATATATAGCAAAATACACATATCACGCCTCTGATGATGGTTTGTTAAAAACTGAAACTAGTCAGGCAAAATAAAATAAATAAATAACAAAATAAAATAAAAATAACTCTACCAGTAAGTACAAAATAATAATACTTTAAATCAATCAATGGTAACTTATGGATAAAACCTTAAACTTAAAAAAACATAATTATGTTTGTGTATGACATACGATAAATAAATTCCCCTTGTGTAATTTTAGCCTAAAATACAGCTTTACGTATTGCAATTCTCTGTCAATTTCATTTCAGTTTTCCAATCATTAAATTATTTGGAAGTGAGTACAGAGCCCAAAATTAAGTGGCCAGTAATATTTTACGTCTCTTTTTTTCTTCAAATTTTAAAACCTTAGTTACTTTTGTCCTATAATTATTTTTCAGTCGTTACACGTCAACTTCTGAAACGTTTTCTTGTGAAACTTTAATCTATTTCTAACAACTTTTTGGAAAAAGTTATAAACGATGTTTTTATTATTGGTCACTCATTCTGCTCTAAAAAGAGGCAAACACAGCCAAACAGTATGCAAAGCGTACTTACAGACTTATATTTCCTCAGTCATTCTTCAAAATTGGGCCAATGTGTGGGGAAGGAGATGGCAGATGGCAGATAACTCACCTGAAAACATAAAAAAAAACATCAATTAGATTAATTTATTAAGATATGTAGTAGCATATAAACCCACTTTTTTTAAATTAAAAAGACTAAAGAGGATTAAAGAAAAATGTAAAAAATTGAACAGAATTTGTGAGTATTAACTTTCTGGCTTATTATTATTATTTTTAAATTTTAATAACCTTTATGAAAACAGATGAATAATATTAATAAGTGGTTACATTATACGAACAAGTTTGCAAGTGGTTGTAATAGTTTTTATTCAATATCCAGTGACTTTTCTGGTACATAAGTACTTTTTTTTTCAATTCGCATTATTAAAATGCTCATTATGTATATTGAATCTCATCATTAAAACAACACTTTAATAGAATGGGCGAATAAAATGTTTACATTTTCACTTTATTCACTATAACCATTGACAACGTGAATAAAGTAAAAAATACGTAAATAGGCACTATCCTTGAAATTTTTGTTGTCACCTGACGATGTGACACTTCAAGCAAATTCTTCAATTCTGATAACGAATTGGAAAAAATCTTGTATGATACAAGTGAATAAAGCAATTTTATCCATTCGAAAATATTATCGCACCGGGCTTTGCCTCTTGCGCTAAACTATTTTTTCGTGGATAAAATTCAACTTTATTCACTTATACCATAAATAGCTATTATCCAGAATCACATTCACACTTATGAAGCATATAAAATACCACTTCATCCACTAGTGGAATATTGAAATTACATTATTACACTTATGGAATAATGAAAAACACAATCTTAAATTAATTACATTTTATTTATTTATTAGTAATATAAACATTAACATGTATATCAATAGACAATTCGTTCTTTGTTTTATCATATTTCACATCGTTTCCATTAATAACAAGCTTTACACTTCTTCAGCTTCCTGAAAGATGATTATCTCAGGAACAAAATCGCTTTCTTGCATTTTACACCAACTTAACAAGTTTTTACAAATGAAGTAGATAAACAATCGAAACTAAATAGCGGCCATTCAACATCTTCCAATATTTTTTTAATGAATTTCAATAATTTTTGACGTTACAGCAGCAGTCAGAGCGAAATAATCATTTTGAAAAATGCGAAATGATCAAATTATTTTTTTATTCAATCTGATTCTAAATAACCGTGGTTGTGGATAAAACGTTGTATTGCATTACTGTTTTAGTCGCGTTTTTAAAACGCTATCTTAAACCCTTATACAATAAATAACTATTATCAATGGGCGCGTTTAGCGAATGTAACTGTTGAGAATCAGCACTCAATCTGATTACTTGTGATAACAGTCAACTGTTGCAAGTTCGTTGAACGATCCAGAAGCAAAAACTGCTAAATGTGTCACTCCAGTTATTGAGGTTATGTTGTTTGTATTGTGTTTGGTACAACATGGGTTGTATAATGACTTCATCATACAATAGGTGTTGTATAACGACTTCTTTATACAACAGGTGTTGTATTATGACATTAATATACAATAGGTGTTGTATTATGGCTTCATTATAGAACAGGGGTTGTATTATGACTTCATAATACAACATTTTGCGGCCTCATCAATTAAACTATGTGTAACGCTTTTTACATCTCTTTTTTCATTGTGATACATCGTTGGGAAGCTCTTGAAAAATGCTTTCCAGTCATTATTAATACATGATTTGGTGAACTAGTTTCGGAAATAAGTGTAAATAAAGTGCAAAAAGTGTTCAATTAATTAAATTCAAATAACATGTTAAAGTAAATTTGGAAATGATTTCCATTGTTTTCTAAACAAAAATATAGCCTGCTTTCGAACTGATCGCGAACTTTCTGAAGGTTTGTCTAGTAATAGCTCGACATTCTTGTGTTTTCTTTCTCGCAAGTGTTCAATAATGAAATATAAATATAACGACTTCTTTATACAACAGGCGTTGTATTATGACTTCATTATATAACAGGGGTTGTATTATGACTTCATAATACAACATTTTGCGGCCCCTTCAATTAAACTATGTGTAACGCTTTTCACACCTTTTTTTTCATTGTGATACATCGTTGGGAAGCTCTTGAAAAATGCTTTCCAGTCATTATTAATACAATATGATTTGATGAACTAGTTTCTGAAATAAGTGTAAATAAAGTGCAAAAAGGGTTCAATTAATTAAATTCAAATAACATGTTAAAGTAAATTTGGAAATGATTTCCATTGTTTTCTAAACAAAAATATAGCCTGCTTTGAAACTGATTGCGAACTTTGTGAAGGTTTGTCTAGTAATAGCTCGACATTCTTGTGTTATTCTTTCTCGGAAGTGTTCAATAATGAAATATAAATATAACGACTTCTTTATACAACAGGTGTTGTATTATGACTTCATTATATAACAGGGGTTGTATTATGACTTCATAATACAACATTTGGCGGCCTCTTCAATGAATCTATGTGTAACGCTTTTCACATCTCTTTTTTCATTGTGATACATCGTTGAAAAGCTCTTGAAAAATGCATTCCAGTCATAATTAATACAATATGATTTGGTAAAGTAGTTTCGGAAATAAGTGTAAATAAAGTCCAAAGTGTTCAATTAATTAAATTCAAATAACATGTCAAAGTAAATTTGGAAATGATTTCCATTGTTTTCTAAACAAAAATATAGCCTGCTTTCAAACTGATCGCGAACTTTCTGAAGGTGTGTCTAGTAATAGCTCGACATTCTTGTCTTATACTTTCTCGCAAGTGTTCAATAATGAAATATAAATATAACGACTTCTTTATACAACAGGTGTTGTATTATGACTTCATTATATAATAGGGGTTGTATTATGACTTCATAATACAACATTTTGCGGCCTCTTCAATTAAACTATGTGTAACGCTTTTCACATCTCTTTTTTCATTGTGATACATTGTTGAAAAGCTCTTGAAAAATGCTTTCCAGTCATTATTAATACAATATGATTTGGTAAACAAGTTTCTGAAATAAGTGTAAATAAAGTGCAAAAGAGTTCAATTAATTAAATTCAAATAACATGTCAAAGTAAATTTGGAAATGATTTCCATTGTTTTCTAAACAAAAATATAGCCTGCTTTTAAACTGATCGCCAACTTTCTGAAGGTTTGTCTAGTAATAGCTCGGCATTCTTGTGTTATTCTTTCTCGCAAGTGTTCAATAATGAAATGAGAAAAAAGTCGATGGAAACTTTTCAAATTGACACCCTGTATATAAAAATGAAGGATGTTATTAATTTGTAATTTTATGCCGTTACAAGAATTTTTGTCTTTTGTTACAAAAATAATTAGATGAAATGATCAAGATTTTGTCAAGTTTTTATGAGATTGGTTTAGGAGGTTCATTTTTAGTTTCAGTGCAGTTGAAAAAGAGATCGCTTTCTGTTTACGTTACAGAAATTATTTTGTGTGAATTGTGCGAATTTTTAACTTATGAAATTGACTTTCTGCTTATTTTTATACAGTCGAGAATAATTTGAATTACTTGATTTTTTTCTGAATTACAGGATTTACAGTGAAAATTTAGCGATGCGTAATAAAATTTTACAAGAAAGTTACAGAAATTGTGCAATTTCTACTAAATTACACAACACAGTTTGTAATGAAAATTTCACGAATCGCAGAAAAACTTAAATCATAAATTCATAATCAAATGTCGTATTATCTTATATAATTTTGTGTTTCCAATGAGAACTACTCAATGCCAATGAAAATGATAAAATTTCCTATCAATTTTTTCACTCTTCAATGCAATTTATAATAAAAAAATTGCCTTTGCTTTGGAAATTCCTAAATTTTTATGAAAATTTTGATAAATGGTGCCTCATCCGAAATATTATATGTTTTCGTCCTTATAATATAAAATGCTGTTTCATAGAATGTAATGCAATGACTGAATTATTTTGTGCCGTCTGCAACTGATGTTAAAGATCGGGAATTTTATTTTTATTATTTATTAAAACCAATTAGAAAAGTATCGCGTTTACATTTAAAATTGCTAATTTGACGTTAAAGTATGGCGATAGCGCAATGCAAAATTAATGTATTACTTTCATATTGCTCTAGTTAACAGTCAGTCCAATGATATTATTTTCTTTGGGGGTTTTCCCCTTGGGAGTTTTCCGTTTTCCGTTCGCCGGCTGTCCCAGTCGTCTCCCGCTCCAAGTCCCTTTCCGACGCGCTACATCATTTATGCATATTTTCAATGCCGACCTGGACCTCTCCCTTTCTACTATCTCCTTATGGCATATTTTCAGCAAGCTTTCCTCGTCATTGATAAACATATCAGTTTAATAATAACAAAATACGTACACCAATGACCAATAACATTCGTCTAGAAATTTTGACGAATGTGTTGTCCCTTTCATTTAAATGCATTTTTGGGAAAGTATTCACTATGCATAAGTACGAAATGCAAAAAAAGTGTTGGAAATCATTTTTTGAGATTTTTTATATTGTTTTTGCACATTTACTTACAAAAACACGTTCTGCGTTGAAGATAGGTTAGAAAAGTGATACTGGTAACAGTAAGCTGAAATATGAATGGAAGTCTTTCTTTTATTTAGATTTTTTACATAGTTTTTACACATTTACTTACAAATACACGTTCTGAGTTGAAGATAGGTTACAAAAGTGATACTGGTAACTGAAATTTGAATCCAGTATTGCCATAAAAAATCAACGGAATCGGTCTTGCGTCTCAAAAAAAAAAAAAAAAGTTACACATTTTGCAAAAAATGAAATATCACAATTGTTTTTTGACATTACTGAAATCTGCGCATAATTTTACTGCTATTTACGTCTAAGGCACAAAAATTGTGCTGTCCAGTGCAATCACACAAGTGAATAAGCCCCTTGAGATGTTATTATTAATATGATGAATGTCAAACGATTTGGAACGACTGCAGAGGTACGTTTTAAAAAATTACCTTAGTATCTGAAGGCGTTTCATTCAGGTATTAAAACGTTAAATTGCACTTGGCACGCATTTCAAAGTAATAGAGCACAACTGAACTGGGCCGGCGCTTCTAGAAAGTTGTGCCAATATTTTTTGCTCTACGCACAGGAATCATAAAATATGCGTAGATAATGCATTCGCCATGTCTGTTGAACCAATTCACTGAATCATTTGAAAGTGTTCATCTGAAATCTGCGTAAAACGTGGTAAAATAATACGAGAAATCAAATAACAGGCGATTAAATGCTTTAACTGCAATCAAAATAAATTCGGTATCGCGTATCCGGTGTGTTGATTGTTATGCGATTATTAAATTTACAGGTTTAGGTGCTTCCACAAAGCAAACATTTGCAATCACAATATAGAGTGTGTTGATCATAACATTAAAACCCAACTAAAACAAACAATCAGCGTGTGAGTCAGTTGAAATTGAAAACATCTATATATAAATGCAGAGGATGATTAAATATTTAAAGTGTACATATTTATAGAACGGAATCCGCGAATTGCGCTCGGATTAATTTCGTCGTTTGGAAAAAATTAAGAGGCCAATTGAGATAAAGTTTCAGCAAACATCCTGATATCAGCCGGCGCGTTAATTATTGGACGATTTTTAAGGAGCGATTAACTCTTCAATTTATCAGAATTACGGCCCGGCGGCCATGCATCATCGTGTTTTCCTTTTTTCCTCCGCAGCGGCGCGAAGATTGATGGCCAGCTATTATTTTTAATACGCCCCCCCAACCCCCCATACACCCCCGCCGAAATTTATAACCCGCGGCGTTCACGTAAAATTACTCGAGTCGTCCTTTTTGGGCGCAGACAGTTTCCCCAAGTTCCAGAGTTGCACGAGTCGAACTCTAACTAAATATATATTATAGTGTTGCCAAAAGTTGAATTGATTCCGCAGGAGTCCCTAAGCCAAACACTCAATACTGGAGTCCGGACGTATCTGCCGTCCTCGTTGCGGCACGAGCAATAGCAGAGCGCCGTCCCACTCTGGAGTGCGCTGGAAGACTCGGCCGGGTCCTTCTCTCGCCCTTAACATGATCTCGGCTATGCCGCCGCTGGACATCGCGGACAATCAATAAATACCTGGCTCGCTTGGGTTCCGCCAAGTTAACAATCCCTCTGCCAACTTGCTGCGCAAACTTTCCACTAAATAGTATTAGCGACGAGACGATTAAATAAAACACATTTACTTTGTTATATTACTATTAATATTAATAATATAACAACAAATAACCGTAATCACTTAAAACAAAACACAAAAATGGTTCAAAATTTACATAATCACCAACGCGTGCTGACACTGTAAAAGCCAGGAATTGTCCTCGCCAGATTTTAGGAAATATTGCAAAAGGGTTGTTCATCACATTTTAGGAAATATTGCAAAAGGGTTGTTCACCAGATTTTAGGAAAAAATTGCAAAAGGGTTGTTCTCCAGATTTTAGGAAATACTGCAAAAGGGTTGTTCACCAGATTTTAGGAAATATTGCAAAAGGGTTGTTTGTAAGTCATGTTGTTTGTCTACAAACTTCTTCATTTCCTTTAAAACTTATGTCAGTCAAAAGTTCATGCAAGGAAAACAACGGTACCTACATTAGAAAAGGAAACAAGTAAAAACTGAAAACAACAAAATCTATTTTTTGGCCGATAAACATTATTTTAGTATAACTAAGGCACTCGGTCAAGTCTCACAAACTTTACCAAGTGCTTTATTTATACTAATTTAAAGATGTTTCACCAAGTATTATCCGATTCATACAATCTAAAAACTATTTATTTTATGAGTGAAAAAATAAGCTTTTGGAGCATTAGGTACAAAGGTGTATGCAACAATAGCTATTGGTTTATTTCAATCAATTGCAGAAATCGAGCTTTCCATCAAAATATGTAATTTTATCTCCTGTATTATTAAAAATTGTAATATATTCCGCAAACTAATTTCATAATAATATTTTCGAACATTAGGTACAATTTATGTAACAATATTTATTGGCTTATTAGGGTTTCAATCAACTGCAGAAAACGAGCAACTTTCCATCAAAAAATGCAGTTTAATTGAATCTATATAAGACATTTTCTGTACTAATAAATAAAACTGTATAAGATTCAAAAGAATTTGTAAAATTTTGCAGAATTTGCATATTCTGAAAATTCTATTAATATGTCGAATATTCTATTAAATTCGCAAATACTTGGAAAATTACCATAATTCTATTTATATCAGTCCAAAATAGCTGGGAAAACTATTGCACTAATCTAAACAATCAAGCTACAAAAAACAATTCGTAAAATTTCGCAAAATTTACATGATATTTTAAAATTCTATTAAAATATTGGAATGTATGTGGATCCATCCTGAGTTTTTGGTTAATAGAGAGGTATTTATGCACTCTCAGGTGTAGGTTTAATAAAACCTATGTTTTTATGAACTAGTTTCGGCTTGGGAGCCGTCTTCAGCATTCAAATCTTTAATTAAAAATATATAGTTATAATTCAGTTAAATGACAATTTGTTTGTTTTTCAAAGTTACAGTCAATTATATATATTTTTTTCAAATATGGTGGTTGTATTTTGGTACATCGTTTTTGTTTGAAGACATGTGAGGATGTATTGTGTGATATGAAATGATTGTGATTGTTTTTTAGTGTTTGCAGCAATTTGGCGACATTTGACTAATTTTACGTTTTTAATCTTATGATTGTTTTTTTTTTCATCAGTCCAAAATAGCTGGGAAAGCTATTGCTCTAAACAATCAAGCTACAAAACAATTCGTAAAAGTTCGCAAAATTTGCATGATATTGTGAAAATTCGATTAAAATAATTGGAAATTTAATTATATTCTCCAAGACTTGGAAAATTACCTTAATATTTTATATCAGTCCAAAATTATAAGAGAAATCTTCTGTACTAAAATATCAAACAATCAAGCTGCAAAATAATTCGTAAAATTTCGAAACATTTACATGATATTGCGAAAATTAGGTTAAAATAGTCGAACATACTATTAAATTCTCAAATACTTGGAAAATTACCATAATATTTTATATCAGTCCAAAATAGGTGGGAAAGCTATTGGGGTAAACAATCAAGCTACAAAACAATTCGTAAAATTTCGCAAAATTTGCATGATATTGTGAAAATTCGACTAAAATAATTGAAAATTTTATTATATTCTCCAATACTAGGAAAATTACCTTAATATTTTATATCAATCCAAAATTATATGAGAAATCTTCTGTACAAAAATATCAAACAATCAAGCAACAAAACAATTCGTCAGATTTCGCAAAATTTACATGATATTGTGAAAATTCGATTAAAATAGTTGAACATTTAATTATATTCTCCAATACTTGGAAAATTACCTTAATATTTTATATCAATCCAAAATAATATGAGAAATTTTATGTACAAAAATATCAAACAATCAACCTACAATACAATTCGTAAAATTTCGCAAAACTAGCACGATATTGCGAAAATTTTGTTAAAATAGTCAAAAATTCTATTAAATTCTTCAATATTTGGCAGTTATCATTCCAATTTTGCCAGTAATATTGAAATGTTGACAGAATAATTGCCAATTTGACATTAATCCTTGCAATTTTGTCAATATTCATTGAACTTTTAGAGAAAACAAACAGTTAAGATATACTTCATTTTTGAAATCTATTTAGTACGTACAACTGATATTTTTATCGATATTATTGCAAATTTTTCAGCAAAGTCACAATTTTGACTGCAATTTTTGCAATTTTGTCTAGATAACTGAAAATATACTATTTAATACTATACTATTTTTATATATTATTTCTTGAAATTTCTATAACAATAATTGAAATTCCATCGAAATAGTTGAAGTTTTGATGGAAAAAATGATATTTTGATAGATA
This sequence comes from Othius punctulatus, assembly GCA_951805005.1. NCBI lineage: Eukaryota > Metazoa > Arthropoda > Insecta > Coleoptera > Staphylinidae > Othius > Othius punctulatus. The sequence goes on from OX638141.1 coordinate 19,755,081, forward strand.
TGATTGCAAAATTTACAGCAATAGTCACAATATTGACAGGATAATTAAAAATATACTTATTTTTTTGAAATTTCTATGGAAATTATTAAAATATCAACAAAATAGTTGCAGTTTTGACAGAAAAGTCGAGAAATAGTGAAGTTTTTGACTTTTGGTAGATATGATTGCAAAACTTTGACTGGATAACTGAAAATATACTTATTTCTGGAAATTTCTGTAGCAATAATTGAAATTTCAACGAAATAAGTGAAAAAGTTTGACGGAAAAAATGACATTTTGATAGATATGATAACTCTTTACTGTACATAACTGTACATATGTATTATTTTATATGTAGTTCGAGTTCCAGTTGCAACAGGTATAGAGGTACCTTTTAGGTACAATTCGAGATCAATTTTCAGTTTGTCTTATTTGTAAGAGAAATTAATCATAGCCTGTTTATGAGGTCAAAATCTTGGAAATTAATTTTTATCTCAGAATGTAAAAAAGATAGGTGCACAACATCTTTCCAAAATATGTTTCAAATTAAACGGGGAAGCCAGAAACATAATAATATATAGGGTGTTCCATATAAAAACCACACACATCTTTCCTAAAGATGTTTCAAATTAAACGGGGAAGCCAGAAACATAATAATATATAGGGTGTTCCATATAAAAACCACACACATCTTTCCTAAAGATGTTTTAAATTAAACGGGGAAGCCAGAAACATAATAATATATAGGGTGTTCCATTTAAAAAGCAAATGTTGATGGCTACTTCCGGTAGAACCGAAAGTGATAGAAGGTCGAAAGTATTTCACCTGAGGAGAATAGAATCAGCCATGTTTGGATGATTTATTTTCAAATGTTCATTTTATCGGGGACTCTATATACTTTTATTAGTCCATTAGCATGGGACATCCTGTATATCTTTAAGTAGAATCCTAGATCTAAGTACATCAGTACTTAGTATATAATAAATACTAACATTTTAGAAAATTTATACAAATTGCGGAAAATTATGCAGACAATTTGTTGAAAATATTAAATTTTGCAGAGAAAGTCTTCGGCAAGTCGACCGAATGATACTGATTTACATGATAATGATTATTGATACATAAAACTCTTGACAAGAACTTTGTAAAAGCAAAATTTCTTGAAAGTTCATTAATTGGATTTACTAATTATAACACACTATATTCAATTAAAAAAAAAAAAAACAGAAAATGTAGGTAAGATGCAGAAAATTTTGAATAATATTAATAATAATAATTTATTAATGCCAATACCAAAAACCAGTTTACATACATAGAGGTAGAAAAAATAAAATGAAGACATACAATAAATACACAGTAATGTAATTGTTTTTGTAGTCGTCTAGCTTCATAATACTATGTTTGTTATATAGAAAATCATGCATGAGCACCTACTTTATGGCATTGTAGCGTAAATTGTGCCATAAAGTAACCGTAACAACAAAATAAGCACAGCCAAAGATTACTCCTGCATTATTAAATTTTTTAATATATTCCGCAAGTTAATTTCAATACACTTTGTAAAAATATATGCAAAAAATTAAAGACAAAAGCTATTAGAGTTTAATTCAACTGCTGACATCGAGCAACTTTCCATCAAAAGACGCAATTTAATCTCCAGCATTATTAAAGATTGTAATATATTTCTCAAGTTCATTTCATTACATTTTGCAAAAATATATGCAAAAAATTAAAGACAATAGCTATTGGCTTATTAGAGCTTAATCCAACTGCAGAAATCGAGCAACTTTCCATCAAAAGACGCAATTTAATCTCCTGAATTATTAAAGATTGTAATATATTCCGCAAATTAATTTCATTACAATTTGTAAAAATATATGCAAAAAATTAAAGATAATAGCTATTGGCTTATTAGAGTTTAATTCAAGTGCAGAAATCGAGCAACTTTCCATCAAAAGACGCAATTTAATCTCCTGCATTATTAAAGATTGTAATATATTCCGCAAATTAATTTCATTACAATTTGTAAAAATATATGCAAAAAATTAAAGACAATGGCTATTGGCTTATTAAAGTTTAATTCAACTGCAGAAATCGAGCTACTTTCCATCAAAAGACGCAATTTAATCTCCTGCATTATAAAAAATTGCAATCTATTCCGCAAGTTAATTTCATTACACTTCGTAAAAATATAATGCGAAAAATTAAAGTGAATAATATTTTACACTTTAATCTCGCCGCTGATATTGTAATAGTTCCGACATTGTTTTAATGCACAGGCCGCCATTAAATCAATGGACTCAACTTTGTAACACGTTTGCCACGGGACTGACAACATCCTAAATTATTAAAACAGGCGGCCCCAACTTTATGATCCGGGAAAATACGGGCATGCACGATAAAGCTAATGCGCGGTGTTAAATAATAATTTAATCCGGGTGTTGATATAAATATGTAATGCGCTAATGAGGATCAGATTTTATTTCCGGACCTCTAAATATTTCAGCCACTTGAAACGTTTTCTCGGTACGTTAAAATTAGAAGATTCGAACTTTCCTCGACACTTGAAATACGTAGAGAAGGTAGATTTGGCGCGGAATTCGGAAGTACTGGAGAAACGAATTTAAACCAGCAAAGGGATATAGTATGGGGAATAGTAAGGGGAATAGTTTCCTCAAACCAGTCGTTCGCAGCCGACGTTAAACTGTAGGTGCCATACGTCACTGTAACTACGATACAGACACTCATACACTGACGTATGCGGGGAAATCGCTTACGCTCGAAATCGAGTATGGCACTCCAAGAAGAAGAAAGGGATATTCCAAATACGTAGAACATTTTCTTGGTATGTTAAAATTCGAAGATTCGAATTTTTCTCGACACTTGAAATGCGCACAGAAGGTAGATCTAGCGCTGAATTCGGGGAGAGTACTGGAGAATCGGATTTCAACCAGAAAAGGGATATTCCAAATACGTAGAAAATTTTCTCGGTATGTTAAAATTCGAAGATTCGAATTTTCCTCGACACATAAAATACATACAGAAGGTAGATCTCGTCCTGAATTCAGTAAAAGGGACGCGGAAAAATCGTCGGTCAGCTCGGTTTTTGAAGAAATTTACAATTGTTAGTATTGATCAAAAACCAATTTTGTTGATAGAATATTCAATCACTTGAAAAGTAATGGAGTAGGATGATTAACAGAAGTAATTTTAAGTAGTTAAGCAACAAGAGTTCTAACGCAGGTTAGGTTAATTTTCGATTAATTTAATGCGCGGTTTGATTGGCGGATTAATCAATTACCGCGGGCAGTAACAGTGGGTTGATTGCGGAAATCGCGGGCAATTACATCATTAAAGTGGCTTAATTAGAGTAATTGTGGTGTAAGTACCGCGGTAATTGATTAATCCGCCAATCAAACCGCGCATTAAATTAATCGAAAACTAACCTAACCTGCGTTAGAACTCTTGTTGCTTAACTACTATTTTAGCTAATTCTTGTACTGATATCCTCCATAATACCTATTAATAATTATTGTTGATTTATAAGTTTTTCTAAAAGATTTTGTAAATTTTTAAAAATCTTAAGGCAAAATTTAAGTAATAAGAATATATTTGAAATTACTGGCACAACTTCTTGTCATATTAAAAGTAAAAGACAATTATAGTGGTACCTTTTCAAAAATACCTTGTTTCACAACTATTCGAAAGATAATAATTTTTGAAAATGTTATTGGAAAATTTATATTAAAAGAATATATTTGAGATTAATGGTTCAACTTCTTCTCATGTTAAAAAATACAAATTATAGTGGTAACTCTCTAATTTTATTGTTTCACAAATAACTATTCCGATGTTAAAAGTAAAAGACAAATCATAGTGGTAACTTTTCTACTACGTACGTAAAAGGTAAAATACAATCTCAAATAGATTTTTTTTATGCAAAATAATTTTATTGCATTTTTCTAAACCATTTTTTAAATTTGAGATTGAATTTTAGCTTATACGTAGTAGAAAAGTTACCACTATAATTTGTCTTTTACTTTTAACATGACAAGAAGTTGTACCAGCAATCTCAAATACTATATTCTTATAACATAATTTTTTAATTAACATTTTCAACAATTATAATCTTTAGAATAGTTATTTGCGAAACAAGGAAATTTGAAAAGTCTTATACAAAAATTTAGGTTTTTGAAACTGCTTTGTAGGGAATTCAAATGTTGGGCGATCAAAAACAAGGTTTTTCTCAGTACTTTGCGCACTTTTCACAGTACATAAAGTACTTTTACTTATAGTTTACTTATAGTTATACTCAAAAGTTTTACGCACAAGTGCATAAAAAAAATCACGTGTTTGTTAAAACATCAACTGTGCGTAAAATAAGTCATCCACTTATCAATTAAAAAACTATTTTGCACCAAATTTTACATGTTTTTCATAATAGCTGTCGTAGAAAAAACTTTGTATGTTACTCATTTGTAAACTAGTCACAATTTATTTAAAAAATAAATGAATTTATCAAAGATCAACTTGCCCGAGAATGAATATTTTCTTTTTAAAATGTAAACAAAGGCCTGCGTCTTCCGTCAAATAATAGTGACGTAACAAATTATTCAAAAAGTATGAAATTGTCAGAGATCGACGAAGTATGTTATGATTATTTATACTTTTTTGTTGTACAATTATGTAGAATTATATCAACGTAATTCTTAATTTTTTTTAATAAATTAATTCGCGAAAAACTGATTGGGCGTCCTTTTGACCTAATCAACTTGTTTAAATTATTGGTGAGTGAAGGTTTTCTTAAAAATTGAAATTATTATTAATTAATTTTTATTTATTAGATGAAGTAAATAATCCATTAATTACAATCAAGACTATTGGACATCAATGATATTGATCTTATGAATTTTAAAAATATTGCATTTGATTTCCATATAATTCCTTTAAATGAAGGAAAATAATTCATTTAAATTTTGTCTTTAGATGTTATAATCGTATCTTTTTTGATGGTGGATGCGCCGGGTCAAGAAATTTTGTTTTTAATTCGTACACGGTAAAATTAGCTTGGAGTTGAGAAATGTAGAGTAATATAAATTGGTGGGTGAGGGTGGTGTAGTTAATATGCAAAATTAATAGTTGACTTTTTTTTTTCGAAAATTTGAAAGTAGGTATTGTGAATTAATTTTTGATAATTCTTCGATGGTGGATGCGCCGGGCCAAGAAATTTTGTTAAAATCTGACACTGTAAAATTTGTTTAAAAAAAATATCGGCTGGAGTTTGTGAAATACTAACACTTAAAGAAAAATAACAAATTATCCTTTTTCACAACGACATTTATTTCTCCTCTAAATGTACATTTCAACCACTGTGGTTAAAATGTACATTTAGAGAAACAAATGTCGTTGTGAAAAAGGATAATTAGTTATTTTTCTTTAAGTAAAAAAAGAAAGTTGAGAAACTCTGGTGAAGAGAATTCCAAGGTTGAGAAATTAAAAATGTTCAAAAATTCTTTTGAGCACCATTTTGTTTTTACACCAGAAGTAAATACCTTCTGGTATCAATTAAAAAAAAACTCGCCAATTCGACATAATTATTTTTTTTTAATTTTTTATTCGTACATGCCCATCTAGTTTTATGAGTAAGGCGATTTAGTTCTTTATTTCCTATATATTTCTCTCCATTTGTCTCTATCTGTTGTCAGTTTCTTTGCTTGTTTCCATGTCAACCCCTTCTTCACCTCTTCTCGGATCTCCTTTATCTACTCCCTTCTCTTATGGGTCTGCCCTTCTGGTTTTCGCCTGTGGTCCAGGTCTCATATATTTTCCTCGAGCTTCTTTCTAGTCCATTCTGTTAATTTGTCTTAACCACTTCATTTGTCCTTCCCTTATTTTTACCTATATTGATTCTACTCCGAGATTCTTCTTACAGACTTCGTTTCTAATGTGGTCTAGTCTTGTTTTATACTCTCAAATTTTCAGTAGAATTTGTTTCAGGTGTACTGGTCATGAATCTAATACCAAATTTGCAAAGCATAATTTTCAGAAATAGCTTTAAAATAATAACAATGTGGACTGTAAAATCCTGCAACGTTCAAACAGGTGGGTTATTTTCTATTTTTGAGAATTTGGATAATAATAATAATAATACACGATAAAATTCTGCAAAGTCAAAACAGCTGTATATCTGAAACTATTTAGATTTATACTTAGTTCATATTAATTATTTAGTTTAATTTTAGTATTTATTTAGTATTCTTAGTTCATATTTTGACCCATACTACCAGCAGTTAAAAAATGAATAAATAGATAGATAGATATCTAGAAATAGATAATCTAAAATAAATAAAAAATAGTGTCCATATACATAGCCACTAAAGCTTAATAGTCTAGCTTAAACGCTAATATTCAGGATGTGAATTATCCTGCAGAAATGACATTCAGTGATATAAACTTTCTATACGTTGTTAGTATCTACCAAGATTTAGAACCTACCATATATATATAGTATTATATACTATATATACTACCATACACTGTGTATCAGCCAAATGGAATAAATAAGAATAAAAAAATAGAAATCCATACGTGGCAACGCAGAAAGTTATATGTTTGATTTTCTTACTTGTTCAATACTGAAACTTTGTCAATTTTCAGGAGAAATAGTTTCAGGTGTACTATACACGAATCTAATATCAAATTTTCAAATAATAAATTTTCAGAAATTTCAGTAATAGCTAACCCATATTTGCCAATGCAGAAAGTTATGTTTGATATTGTCACCTGTTCAATGCTGAAACATTGTCAAATTTTCAGGAGAATTAGTTTCAGGTGTAGTGTACACGAATCAAATATCAAATTAGCAAATAATAAAATTTCAAAAATTTCAGAAATAGGTAACCCATACTTGTCAATGCAGAAATTTTGATTTTCTCCCTTATTTAATATTGAAACTTTGTCAATTTTTCAGTAAAATTAGTTTCAGGTGTACTATATACGAATTTAATACCAGACTTGCAAAACATAATTTTCAGAAATAGCTAATCCATACTTGTCAATGCAGAACGTTATCTGTTTGATTTTCTCCATTATTTAATACTGAAACATTGTCGAATTTTCAGGAGAATTAGTTTCAGGTGTACTGTATATGAATCTAATAGCAAATTTGCAAATAATAAATGTTCAGAAATTTCAGTAATAGATAACCCATACTTGTCAATGCAGAAAGTTAAGTGTTTGATTTTCTCCCTTATTTAATACTGAAACTTTGTCGAATTTTCAGGAGAATTTGTTTCAGGTGTACTGTATATGAATCTAATATCAAATTTGCAAATAATAAAGTTTCAGAAATTTCAGGAATAGCTAACCCATTCTTGTCAATGCAGAAAGTTAAGTGTTTGATTTTCTCCCTTATTTAATACTGAAACTTTGTCAAATGTTCAGGAGAATTAGTTTCAGGTGTACTGTATACGAATCAAATATCAAATTTGCAAATAACAAATGTTCAGAAATATCAGTAATAGATAACCTATACTTGTCAATGCAGAAAGTTAAGTATTTGATTTTCTCCCTTATTTAATACTGAAACTTTGTCAAATTTTCAGGAGAATTAGTTTCAGGTGTACTGTATACGAATCTAATATCAAATTTTTAAATAATAAATTTTCAGAAATTTCATTAATAGCTAAGCCATACCTGTCAATGCAGAAAGTTATATGTTTAATTTTCTCCCATGTTTAATACTGAAACTTTGTCAAATTTTTAGGAGAATTAGTTTCAGGTGTACTGTATACGAATCTAATATCAAATTTGCAAATAATAAATTTTCAGAAATTTCAGTAATAGATAACCCATACCTGTCAATGCAGAAAGTTAAGTATTTGATTTTATCCCTTATTTAATACTAAAACTTTGTCAAATTTTCAAGAGAATTAATTTCAGATATACTGTACAAGAATTTAATATCAAATTTGCAAATAATAATATTTCAAAAATTTCAGAAATAGGTAACCCATACTTGTCAATGCAGAAAGTTATACTTTTGATTTTCTCCCTTATTTAATATTGAAACTTTACCAAATTTTCAGTAAAATTAGTTTCAGGTGTACTATACACGAATTTAATACCAGACTTGCAAAACATAATTTTCATAAATAGCTAATCCATACTTGGCAACGCAGAAAGTTATATGTTTGATGTTCTCCCTTATTTAATACTGAAACTTTGCCAAATTTTCAGGAGATTTAGTTTCAGGTGTACTGTACACGAATCGAATATCAAATTTGCAAATAATAAATTTTCAGAAATTTCAGTAATAGCTAACCCATACTTGCCATTGCCAATGCAGAAAGTTATGTTTGATACTCTCACGTGTTCAATGCTGAAACTTTGACAAATTTTCAGGAGAATTAGTTTCAGGTGTACTATACACGAATCTAATATCAAATTTTTTAATAATAAATTTTCAGAAATTTTATTAATAGCTAACCCATTCTTGTCAATGCAGAAAATTAAGTGTTTGATTTTCTCCCATATTTAATACTGAAACTTTGTCAAATTTTTAGTAGAATTAGTTTCAGGTGTACTGTATACGAATCTAATAGCAAATTTGCAAATAATAAATGTTCAGAAATTTCAGTAATAGATAACCCATACTTGTCAATGCAGAAAGTTAAGTGTTTGATTTTCTCCCTTATTTAATACTGAAACTTTCTCAAATTTTCAGGAGAATTAGTTTCAGGTGTACTGTATACGAATCTAATAGCAAATTTGGAAATAATAAATGTTCAGAAATTTCAGTAATAGATAGATAACCCATACTTGTCAATGCAGAAAGTCAAGTGTTTGATTTTCTCCATTATTTAATACTGAAACTTTGTCAAATTTTCAGGAGAATTGGTTTCTGGTGTACTATACACGAATCTAATATCAAATTTTCAAATAATAAATTTTCAGAAATTTCAGTAAAAGCTAACCCATTCGTGTCAATGCAGAAAGTTAAGTGTTTGATTTTCTCCCTTATTTCATATTGAAACTTTGTCAAATTTTCAGGAGAATTAGTTTCTGGTGGACTATACACGAATCTAATATCAAATTTTCAAATAATAAATTTTCAGAAATTTCAGTAAAAGCTAACCTATTCTTGTCAATGCAGAAAGTTAAGTGTTTGATTTTCTCCCTTATTTAATACTGCAACTTTGTCAAATTTTCAGGAGAATTAGTTTCAGGTGTACTGTATACGAATCTAATATCAAATTTGCAAATAATAAATGTTCAGAAATTTCAGTAATAGATAACCCATACTTGTCAATGCAGAAAGTTAAGTGTTTGATTTTCTCCCATATTTAATACTGAAACTTTGTGAAACAACTTCGATCGCGAACGGTGTTTACAAACCTAATCAGTTGGCAGGAAAAGGGAGTTGACACCGTTCGAACGTATCAGAACTATCTCCAAAGACCTTTAGCATTATGCTAAAGTGCCTAGGTACTACTTGGCAAACATCTTACGATTTGCGCATAGATCACACTGCTCTTTCATGCAGGTCAACGCAAAAGTATGGTAATTTATCCTGCATAAGGTATAATCAGTCTCCACATAACGAATACTTCTTGCAGCTCAATGCGATAAGTGTGGATGGTACAATAATACCTTGATGATTACGCCTCTAAATAAGGTATAATTGATTTTTTCTCGATCAACAAACAAAAAATGATACTTAAATGTTTTAGATTATAACGGTATTATGCCGATAGGATATCGGCCGACATTAGGCCGATATGGGTTATACAGGGTGGTCACTTTTACGACGCCCTACATTAGGATCTATTAAACGGAAATATATACAGAGTTGATCAAATGGGATAAAAGTTTCTCATTTTTGTGCCTTTCAGTATACTAAAACGAAATCTTGGACAGTTCCTGAAATATCGCTGTAAAACTGAAAAGTGCACTTTCATTTTCCTTTTGTAACTTTTTTACTTTTGAAGGCAATTTTACGAAAGTTGGCACTCTTACATTTTTCGACGTGAGCTTTCTGATGACAGTGCCAAACATTAGCCGTGGCTGGTATCAGTTAAGCAACAATTATGGAGACAGTACCGATAATATGTAATTACAATCAAGTATCACTTGGGTGATCATAATAATAAAATTATTATTGATTTGGCATTATACGGGGTGTTTCCTAAATACGGGCGAAATATGCAAGGGGTTATTCTAAGAATATTTTGTCCTTTGATGATGAGTGAAAAACGGCTTTGTTTCAAATATACAGGGTGATTCAAAATTTGAATAAAGCACAAAAGGACTACAGAGGCCATAGTGCTGAGGGGCTTTAGGGAACCTACCCAGGAGAAGAAAACAAAAACAAAAATTGGAATATAATTGTTTTTATTTGTTAATTTAAGGTAAATAAGTTAATAATATGGTTATTGCCAAGCAATTTTATCACCTTGTATCTTCGAAACAAAGCCGTTTTTCACACATCGCCAAAGGACAAAATATTCTTAGAATAACTCATGGAATAACCTCTTGCATTTTTTGTTGATGTTTAGGAAGCACCCTGTATATTCAAAATATATATTTTGGGCACGTGATAAACAGTTTTACTTTCTTCACTAAGAGTCACTAAGGTCTTGACCCACATTTTGGGAAGCAGTGATCAAAGAAATCTTAGATGAGACACAAAAAAAAGATGATTAATAAAGTAATTCCCACGCAGTAATTATGTTATCGGGTAAAACAAAGAAGTTGGCGATTATTGTGTACCTACACGTCGCTTCGGAGAGGTGGGTTCAAAACGCAGTTAAATTTTCCCGTGCCCGAGGCACAAATGGCAATTGAAGCAGAAAAGAGAAACTGCGATCGAGGAAACGTAACGCGCGCAAAAATCCGGGCGCAGATGAATGGAGGAGATTGGGTAAATAAGCGGCACAATTATCCGTTTAGCAGCGCTAATGATTGCGTTGTCGGCGTGTACAGTGCACACACACTTTCGCGAGAGTCGCAGAGACGGGAAACACGACTTCTGGCACCCCTTTTGCGGGGCTGCCGATCGATAGTCGCCCGTTTAAATCGCATACAATTAAGTGCCGTTCCGAAAAATCGAGTCCATTGCGTTTGATTCCGCGTGCGCGCAATTAGGAAGCTTGCAAATGGCGACCGCCACCATCGCAGGAGGTTCGCGCTTTCTCTACCTGTAATCAAGGTAGTAATTAGCCGCGGGAATAAACGATCGCCAGGTATTCGGTGCGACGTAATCTAAGGCCGACCCTTTTGCGAATTTAATCCGCCCGGCCCTTTCTAAATTACCCCTGGGCTCCATAAAAATGCTAATAAATTTAAAAAAACGCGACTTTCCAATGATACATATATTAATTAATGCATTGCAGATGGAATGGAAATGTATGAGCCGAATTATTTATCCATTACCATAATGCATTACAAAATTGCTCGATTATATTTTCAATTATCAAGCACAATGAAGCACGGAGTTACTGAGAAATACATATTATTGTAATTACGCAATTTCGGTATCCACAACTAAAATGTGGCCTGATATGCGATGTGCAAGTGATAAATTTAAAACAGTTTGGAGCTGTAATTGACTTCTTTCAATAATGCACTCTTCCTGGAATAATAAAATAAATCATGTAAAAAATCATTAAAGCTCCAATGAAAACTCATGTATATATTTAATTTTTTTTTATTCCTGGTTATTTTATACATGTTTGGAAATTTAACAAAAAAAAAGGTGCCACCATGTTACTTGTAGCTAATAATTACTATAAATACAATACGTTTCATAAGTTATAATAGCAAAATGGAAGCAATTAACACATTTCAAAGTAAATCTTGGTGCATACGAAAACCCCCTAGCACTAGCAAATATTTACAAATCACTCAGCTCCGTTAATTAACGTTAATTAACAATGCACTCATGACCGTTTAACGCCCTATAATGGCGATTATTAGCATTATTTTTGTTCTGAGCCGCCAATTACGCGGCGATTTACATACGCGAGTGCCTCGAGTGCTTTTAATATTCATTGTCCGTACAAGCAGCAGCAGCAGCTATTGGAATCGTAATGATCCCGCTTCTGGCTTCTCGAATGCTTCTTGAACGGCTTCCAGTGATCACCGAAAACTACCGAAACTGCAGTTGAACTCTGGATTCCTCGATTAACATTCCGCCCATTTTTTTTGCGTCGCTTCGCGACACCGACGCTCATTTTTAATCAATACAGCGGCCGCTTCCTGGCGTCATTAATAATTCTTATCGGATCAAGATGAATTCGGCCAATTAAAGTTGACTAAAGTTCGTTACAAGTAACGTGTACCGTGTGCGTTGCTTAATGAAGCCCACTATATCACCGCGCGCGTTAAATAACGTTAGCGGTGGATTAATTGAAATTTCTGAAACTCTACACCTTTATTAGCGCCATTATTCGGTGCGTGCAGAATTGCAGCGCCGTTTCTATTATGCCGCACCAAATAAAGCGCTGCAGAAAATTCTAAAGTGGCCCCGGACGTTTACAAATTGGCTTTTACATGCGTCTGTACTTGGCAATTGCATTATTTAATTGCCGCCAGAATGCGGTGCCGGAGGAAGCGTTTACCGGGTTCATTCCGGTAATGCAGAAGTTTTGATTTATTTCGCAGGCTAATAAAAACACTTTCTTCGGTTGTCGCGGGCGATTGCGGATAATTACCGCCTTTGCACACCGGGGCATTAAAAGCGCACGCAAGGAGTGGTGCACTCATTCATCGCAACTCTGCAATCGCTAATGAAAATACAAATGCCCGTGTGTACGAAATGCTGACTTACAAATTGTAAATCGATGCACATTCAATTAGTTTACATGCATTACCAGTTTCATTTACATATTCAGCATTTATTTGGCCCTTTCCTTTGTTTTCGTACGAAATGTTAATTGAAATGTTCATTTATTTATCTACGAGTATTGTTTTTACAACTTATACCTTGCATTTGCAGGTAATACATTTTTCATTATTTTCATTACTCTTTATTGAGAGTGCTGTCACATTTTGACAACTGACAGATTGACATGTGACATACTAAAATTGACATTGGCTGCTTCATAGAAAAATACATTTGCCTCATAAAAATTGGCACATGGCATCAATAAATCACAGATGCCATTTCCATGAACACTTAATTTAGTTTCATCAAGTTATTAGCAAGGAAATTATTATCATTAGTTAACTCAAAAGAACAAAAACTACTAAGGTATTGTTTAAAGAGAACATTGTGTTAATGTGTAATTTGAGACATACATTGTGTGTAGAAATTATATAATATCCTGGTATTCATCAGTTTTTTTACTATCAAAAGTCTATGGTTTTTAGTGTCTATGGAATTTTTACAAAAATTTCTAAAATCAATAAAAAAGTTGTTTAAAAAAAACAGAACAGAAGTTTAAAATATTGTTTTTACCTATGTGCTTTTAATCTGTTTTTATCTGCATTTTTACGAATTTTATGCACACCGTAGAAAGTGCTTGACACGTTACCTGTTGTTTGTGCAAAATAAAATTTGTTTCCTCCCAATATGTATGCTTGCAATATGTCAACCACCGCTCATTTTTAAAATAATTTCACAAACAAATTTTCACAAAAAACACGTTTTAACTAAAAAGATGTACGAATCTTGCTTTGATGCCAAAACACTTTTCTACGTAATCTACATCAATACAGTTTTCTACAGTGTTTTCTACGTGTAATGCAGAAAACTGTTTTGTACGTATCATTACCCAACCCTACCTACTTATCATTTTAAGTTAGTTTCATAAGTTATTTCAAAAATTCGAAAATATTTTATCGATGATAATTTTTTGAACTTTTCCACAAAAATAATGTTATGTCAAAAACCTACAAAATCTGGGGAAATTGTTTTAACACTATCACAAAAATTATGTGATGTCAAAAACCTACAAGAGCAAGTATTTACAAGTATAAAACCATGAATGACATTTTTTTTAATAAATTTCGCAATAGTTTCAAAATTCGCTGTAAATTTGAAATTACTCTTATAACCATCATACAAATTCACTATCTGTAACTATATATTATAAATAAATTTTAAGAAATATCCATAAAAACTGCAATTTCAAAAATCGACGAGGGGATCAAAATTGGAAAGAATTTTTGTTTAAATCTTTGATAACTTTTTAAACGTTTTCACAAAAATGTATTCAAAACCTACAAGAGCAAAAATTACGAAAAGTATAAGGCATGACATTTTTGTAAATTTCACATAGTTTTAAAATTCGCTGTAAATTGGAAATAATTACCATCATCCATCATACCAACCATCATAACAATTCCCTATCTATATAACACACTATCTGTCAGCAATTTTAAGAAATTTTTATAAAAACAATTTAATTTCAAATATCGACCAGGGGATTTATGAGATTTCATAAAAAACAAATATGCATTCAATTTTAAGCCAATGTCAAGAGCAAAAATTTACAAAAAGTAAAACCATGAATGATATTTTTATAAATTTTACGACGGTTTTAAAATTTGCTGACAATTTAAAATATTTCGTTTTTAACAATAACAAACATTCACCAATCTAAACAAAAATGTATTTTTATAAATTTTACGATAGTTTCAAAATTTGCCGAAAATTTAAAATATTTCTTTTTTAACAATAACAAACATTCACCAATCTATCATAAATTTTAAGAAATTTCCATAAAAGCAATATAATTTCAAAATTCGACAATGATTCGTGAAACTTTCATACATATAATGAAATCACAAAAAATGCATTACATTTTAAGGTATATTTATAAATAGCACAAAAATTGCAACATCTGTTACAAATTTCCAAATACATAGATTCATTTAATAACACAAAAACTTACAAAGTTCTTCATGTCTCACTAAATTCAGAAGATCTTCGTTAAACGTAAGGCCATTTTCACAAGAATAACAAAATTTCGTAAATCTTCATTACACTCCAGGCCATTTTTACAATATGTATTTCGAAAATCTGGATTTATTTTTAAGCCATTTCCAAGAATTATTTTTTTTTTTATAAAATGTTAAATGTTATTATTTCTAAACTTTCAACTTTCCCACAATATAACTTATGTGGGTCGTTATTGTTCTACATAAATCCCTCTTTTAAAATCCTGGAATATTCCCTGAAAGTCGATCGAAATTCTTGACAATTGTGGAAAATTTGATTGCAAACTGTTTAGTCCTGAAGGTTAATAATAATAATAATAATATATACTTTATTCCTTATTAATAAGTTGCATGAAACAATTGAAATATAAAATGTAAAAAATATGTATTCAATTTTAAGCCATAGTTGTAAATAGCACAGAAATTCGAAGATCTGTTAAGATCTGTTACAAATTTCCAAATACATATATTCATTAATACTACAAAAACACCTTCATGCCTCACAAATTTCGAATATCTTCAATAAACTTTAGGCAATTTTCACAAGAATAAAACAATTTAAAAAAACTGCATTGCCCTTTAGGCCATTTTCACAATATGAATTTCGAAAATCTGCATTTATTTTCGAGCCATTTCCATGCAGTTTTTTGTTTAAAATCAAATAACTACAAATTATTTTATTTTTCATGACTTTGTTTTCAACTTTCACATTAAGCCCCGCAATTAAAATCCTGAAACATTGCTTGAAAACCTATCGAAATTTATCCATTTATTGTGGAAAATTTGATTGTGAATTGTGAATTTTTTAGTCCAAAAAGTTGCATGAAACATTTCATGGAAGATAAAGATTTCAGTAATGTTGACTCAAACAGCCATAATAATTGCAAAAACGGAATATCTGAAGCTGACGAAATTTTAATGTATTTGAATAGAACTCTGTGGTTTCCATGGATTGTACAGTTGTGTTCATTAAAGTGTTGTACAACATTTCTGCCGTATGAATGTGATTTAATTTCACAAAGTCCACAAAAGTGTTGTACATACAAATATTTCAGGAGGTTAGGTCTAGGTCTATTTAAATAATAATACAGTGCTAGCCTTTGATGAGTAAAAATACAACCACCGATAAACTTTTAATGGTAGAATAAATAATACACTAAAGACCTAGAGTAATTAATTTTCACATAAAGAATACAATAATAATAGTAGTAAATAGTAGTAAAGAATAGCAAAGAGAAGGAAGGAAGATCATTATCGCAATTTATTAATGACATTTCTAATGTAAAATGACAACTATGACAAACTGTATAGTAACACTGCTTTCATATTTGTGTAAGACTATAACTAATTCTTTGTATCTATATGTCTCTACATATGAGGCGAAATAAAGATTATTATTATAATACAATAATAATAATTTTTGTCACTGTTGGTTGTCACCTTGACATTCTGAAATGTATCTACCATTGACAAAATATACAGCCAACTACCTAATACATTTTTAAACACGACTTACAACAGCACATATTTGAACACGTACATGTTTGTTGGCATTTTGAAACTTCTTCAGTTATTATTATATATTTTATAATTTGAACTTGAATTAGTAAATAAGTGCTCCCATGAAAACTTTTAAAGAGCGAAAAATGTAGCTGTGTTGTAAAAACTACTAAGATGATTAGGATTGTAAAATCTTTAAAACCTATTCTGGTTTTTCAATATCTTAATTTTTTTTAAATCTAATATCAGCGTAGAAAGTGAGTTTTCTTTCGAAAATCAATCAAATCATGCAACATGTTGATGTTTCTTTTTGTATTTTGAGAGTCAATTAAAATTGAATGATTTTGTTTTATAAAATTGCGTCTTATACGTTGGAAAATGGAGTAATAAATGTAGCCAGTGGGCCAACTTTGTAAAACACAAATCTATATTATTAAAGCACCGACTAAAGCATTACTAATATTAGTCGGGCAAACTGTTCAATAATTTAAGCTTTCAGGATTAGAGAAACTGTATAAAGTAGTGTATCATTGTGCCGTGTATAATGTATAATGAATAATAGGGTCGCTTATTAAAACTATTCCATGTTAAGTAATTAAAGCCTCCCATGTTTGAATTTAATCAATTCCACGTCTAATTAATATATCAGTTAGCGGGCGACCCCTGCCCTGGCCCAGGCGGCTATGGCTGCTGGTAGTTTAATACTTATTAGGAGTAGATAGTGTATTTTAGTGGAATATAGAAGTCAGACACAATGTAAACGCATACTATATATACAGTGTGTGGAGAGGGTGTCAAGAAGGGTTGCGGATCGATGATATTCGACCTCAGACGGCCGCCTAACCGGCTGAACACGTCCCTCGCACCAGACGCACCCCACAGAGACAAAACACTGATGATGACCGAAATAAATAACGATACTGCATAATCCGGTGTAAAAATGCGCCCTGAAACGCGTTTATTGTATCAATAATAGTCGCCGGCAAACGCCGAACATCCGCAGATATAATTTAAGATCTCCCCGTTGTTTTTTGCAGTTAGATGGGAACTTTTATGGAGTATAAAATAGAAGTTGAGGCCGCCTTTAAATGGGTGTCGGCGCGGAATTTCGTCAACTCCGGCGATAAATCGAAAAAATGGAGCCGCTCCACCGGCGCTTCCCTCATTGTTCTTTTATTTCATCTTGGAATTATTCAAATCCCATTTCGGATACATAAGCCAGCGTGACACAAAAATAAAACAATAAAGCCGTAAAAACGACGCGCTTTTTATACGCTCCTACATCATTTCGGCGCCTAATGCGAAAACACATCTCGCAAATAATAACACACAAATTCCGCGCACTTTCATTGTTCATAAGCACTTCCATTCCTCCGTCGCTCGTCATAATACAATTTTAATAATGTCGACGAGATAAGTCCACTCGCCAAACACAAATATAGCCGTAACGATATCTATGTTTAGATACGTCGCATTCAATTCTCCACACGATATTTTCTCCAATCAATGCGGACGCCAGGTTTGCCCGCGAATATAATGAGGCAGGAAAATAACGTCAAAAACATCGATATGTAATCCACCACAACCTAAATTTAAAAGTTCTTACAATTGCAGAATCCTCAACAATAAACACCAATATGTAATGTAACAGTGCCATATAAACAGTTAAAAAGATATTCATTTAGACATAGGCCTATGAGCAATCAGCAAGACAACTCTTACCAATCTAGAAGTTTACTATACTAATGACTACATTATAATACATTATTGACTACATCAGAACATTATTGACTACATTATAATTAATGTTATAATAAAAAAAAGTTCTCAAATAAATTTTAATTGTTCTGATAGTAATACAAACTAATGTGAAATGTTTAAAACAACTTCTTTCATGAACTAGAGATTGATGTTATGACCGATGATAGTAGAACAGAAGATAAATGAAGAATGATGGTAAATCATATTTATGCCATTAAGGCAGCTAAATTAACATATCCGACAATTTTAGAAAATTTTAAACAATATCTGATGCAACAGCAAAATGGCTAGACACATTGCTCATTAAAAAAATGTACCATTTTGTGTTTGTTCCTATATTTGAACAAAATCTTGAAGTTGCTTTTCTTTTGAATTGCTTTTCTCTCTGAATTATTAACACAGTCCTGCTGAGAAATTGGCATTGTCTCTAGAAACTTTGACTTCTTGTTTTTCTAATATTTCAAATAATTTAATCTCCATATTTGTGTACTATGTAACTGAATACAAAAATATTGTATATTGAAATATGTAACTACTAAAATAACCTCAAGAAGGTGAAACCTGAAATTAATTTACCTCTATAAATAGAATAAGATAGAATAGATTTTTATTAATGTCATTACATTCTAGATGTTTGCATAGGTCAAATACAATACATTGCATACAATTTTTAAAATAACGAATGATTGAATTAAAGAATAAGTGATAAAGCATACGTCATCAGTTATTAATCATCAATAATCATCAATAAAATAATGTGTCTACTAATTTTTTCCTCATGCCCGAAGTATGACGTCCTTATAATTTGTTTAAATTATGACATCATATCAAATGACATGTAATTGTTTCTTAATACGATGGTCTGATGATATCAGCATGCATTTCTGAAATATAATTTACTTAAGAACTTGTTTTACTTCCAGTGAAATATTATATTTTAAAATTGCCGTTAATTGTTGCAGTTGTTAATTTTTATTAACCAAACTCTTTTATATCAAGCATCTGAAAATCTTTAACAAAACTTGTTTTGTGTAACTTGCAACAAATCCAAATTCCAAAAATCCAAAAATGTCGGTTGTCATTAAAGATTTGAATAAAATGAGACAAACCAAAACAAAAATTACCATTTTGTTGCATACTAAAAGTTACTACACTTCTGGACAAAATTAAGGGACCACCAAATATACTTAAAATAACTTTTAAAATTTATATGTTGTGTTCAATGTATTATTCACATGTCATAAATTGACGTTTATTAAATACTATTATTATTTGTTAGGAAATACTTGCATTTATATATTTATTCGGTTCATTAAATGTTGTTTTCTGGTTTTAAATTTATTTTGAATTTTACTAGTGGTCCCTTAATTTTGTCCAGAAGTGTATGTTGTTGCATAATAAAAAAATATTATCTTGTTGCATACTAAAAATTACTATATTTATGACATGCTAAAAATTTGCAGTATTCACGAGAAAATTGATGGTAATCTGTACAGACTAGTTTGAGTTTGCTCTGGAGTATTAGTCTTGAAAGTTTTAGTTCTTTAATGGTTAAACAGTTCGCAGTTTGTTCAATAAATTATTAACATTTCTGCTGAAAAAATGCCATCAGCATGTATTTCTGAAATATAATTTACTTAAGAACTTGTTTTACTTCCAGTGAAATATTATATTTTTTAAATTGCAGTTAATTGTTCCAATTATTAATTTTTATTAACCAAACTCTTTTATATCAAGCATCTGAAAATCTTTAACAAAACTTTTTTTGTGTAACTTGCAACAAATCCAAATTCCAAAAATCCAAAAATGTCGGTTGTCATTAAAGATTTGAATAAAATGAGACAAACCAAAACAAAAATTACCATTTTGTTGCATACTAAAAGTGACTACACTTCTGGACAAAATTAAGGGACCACCAAATATACTTAAAATAACTTTTAAAATTTATAAGTTGTGTTCAATATATTATTCACATGTCATAAATTGACGTTTATTAAACACTATTATTATTTGCTAGGAAACACTTGCTTTATATATTGTCAGTTGTCATGACAAATTTTAATAAAATAAGACAAACCAAAACAAAAATTACCATTTTTTTTGCATACTAAAAGTTACTATTTTGTTGCATACTAAAAATTATTATTTTGTTGCATACTAAAAATTACTATATTATGACATGCTAAAAATTTGCAGTATTCACTAGAAAATTGATGGTAATCTGTAGAAAGTGGTTTGAGTTTGCTCTGGAGTATTAGTCTTGAAAGTTTTAGTTCTTTAATGATTAAACACTTCGCAGTTTGTTAAATAAATTATTAACATTTCTGCTGAAATAATGCCATCAGCATGTATTTCTGAAATATAATTTACATAAGAACTTGTTTTACTTCCAGTGAAATATGATATTTTTTAAATTGCAGTTAATTGTTCCAGTTGTTAATTTTTATTAACCAAACTTTTATATCAAGCATCTGAAAATCTTTAACCAAACTTTTTTTGTGTAACTTGCAACAAATCCAAATTCCAAAAATGTCAGTTGTCATTAAAGATTTTAATAAAATGAGACAAACCAAAACAAAAATTACCATTTTGTTGCATACTAAAAGTTACAATTTTGGGGCATACTAAAAATTATTATTTGGTTGCATACTAAAAATTACTGTATTATGACATGCTAAAAATTTGCAGTATTCACTAGAAAATTGATGGTTATCTGTAGAAACTGGTCTGAGTTTGCGCTGGAGTATTAGTCTTGAAAGTTTTAGTTCTTTAATGGTACAGTTCGCAGTTTGTTCAATAAATTATTAACATTTCTGCTGAAAAAATGCCACGTAGAAGAAATTTATAGCGCTATATTTATAAATATAGCGCTATAAATATCATATATAGCGCTATAAATATCATACAGGGAGCGCATAAAGTATTAAGACCTGACTTTATTTTTCCCCTGTATAAATTTTTGAAAAATGCTTCAACAGGTCAAAATGTTTTTTTTTTTCAAACAAATATTTTGAGACCATTTTCATTTTTCCAGCTCTCTCCGTTTTGAAGTTATCAGGTCAGAGCCTTTTTTTTTTTAATGACAACCTATATTTTTTATTATTGATTTTGATAGTACTGTTTATTATGTTTTCAACAACATGAGATTTTTAATGTGTAATATTAAAAAAAAAAATGGAGAAAAGGTGTGTAAAAATAAAACTATTCAATTATTATTTCAATGTGCAGAATGCATCTAGTTACCATTCAAAACAACGTCAATTAAAACAAAATTAGGAAAACAGGCTTAATATTGGAATAAAACAAAATTGATCAACCTGAAAAACATTCTTATTACAATATCATCAATTACAAAAATAAGAACAGAAAAACCAAAAGAAATTTTTATCGACGAAAAAATACTAATGACTTGTTTTAAGATAAGATAAGATTGACAAAGTTAATTTTCGAAGTAATATTTACGACTAAATAATAGATAAAATGTTCGTAGAATTTAAAGTCAAATTTTCCGAAAAAGTAAAATATTCTAAGGGTACCTACTGAAGCTTTGCACATAATGTCAAAGTGCTTCTTGGACGTTGAACTTTTAAAGAATTTTAGTACTCTTGATTGATTCTGAAATTTTCTCTACCAATCAATTCTGCATCTCCTGCTCTGGTTTCATCTGACTGGATTTTTCGTTTTTTTCTGTTCGTTTCATCTTCATACTAATTTACTGTTGCTTTCATAAGTGCTCAATTTTCATAAATGTTAAATTTTGTTGTTATACATTGTTTACTGATATGGTTGATAGATCGATCTCAGACTATTGTAGCTTATTACTTTATATGTTAAATCGAGATAACACATGCATAAAATTGATAAAAAAAGTGGTTTCTAATCTTTGAAGTTGAAGGAGGTAGCTAGATGCTTCACTTCTTTTATTTGCCTTTCTTCGTTCGTAATTTATTTATTTATTTGTATATTTATTTTTGTGACTTTGCCTACGGTATTTTCCAAAAAATTTGCTGCCCCTGGATTTGCAGCCCTGGGCAATAGCCCTCATAGCCCCCTACCCCCTAAATCCGCCACTTCTTTACGACTCTCACACTTTGGGAAGCACTGCAATACAACACACCCTTCAATTTGATCAGACCCACAAATATACAGCTTCAAACCGGGGATGTTTACAACGCTCCCGCTAATTACACGCGAATGATGCCTAACAATAAATCTCGAGCCACACCTCATATTTGAATAATTCCGACGTTAATTGCGCGCATTGTTCATCTCCTAATCGCCGAAGCAACCAATACTCGCCAATGCTAATTGGAAAGCACACGTTTAAAAATAGACCGCGCCCTGTGCAGTTGCGTTCTGGAAATTGTGCCGATTTAAATTGAATTGTTTCAAAACTGGAACCATTATAACTTGCGCTTGTTCGTGATTCACGGGAAACGCATGGAATCGGAAACTTGTGTGCACGAGAAATGGAGCAACAAGAGCAAAGCGCAAATGCGAGTCTTATTACCCGTGCATACTCGCCGCAAGGCAGCGGAAGATCAAAGAAACAAGGAGCCGTTTAATGCACGGAAGAAATCCAATGGACAGTCGCGAGTTGAGCACACACTTATTATGCAGCCAGAAGGGGATTAACACGTTTGCCATTTATAACGCGCGCAGATAAGGAAACAACAATGCAGCTTTGAACGGTCGCAGAGCAGATGAGATCAATGAGAGTTGATGGGAATCTTGGGTTTTAAACGTTGCGTGAAAACCAATCAACCATGGAATTTAACGCGCCCAGACTAGGCAGCAAAATGCATAAAGCTATTTGTATGCATACAGTGATTCTCAATCATTGTATCTTCATGTTTAGATCCGAAAAAAATAGTTTTGGATTGATGACCTCGCGATGCTTTCGATTCTTTCGCAGATTTAAGTTTAGTCTACTGAGAGTTGGACGTTCTAAATTTGAATTGTATATGGCACCTGATTTAATTTATAACTTGAAATGGAGCAAGCAAGCAAAAAATGTTAAAAAACCTACGTCTTTTTAAATTTAAGTCTTTTTAAGTCAAAAGATTTAGTCCACTAAACTTCAAACGGTATCTCCCCAACATAAACCATGAGCAATGAATTTTACTAACAAGTATAGTGTTTTTACTTGAAATTGAAAATCTACCTACGAAGGGTGTTTATTGCGCTCCATTGTGCGAACGGAATTTTATGACGGGCAATGGGAAGAGAACAGAGTCCAGAGCCGGCATCAGAAAATACAGATTCAGTGCCCCGTAGAAAATTAACATTAGTGATTCATTATCATTAAATTGAACTTTTCATTACATTTTTAAGTGTGCATATAATTAATTGTGTTTTACAAATGTAGTTATAATTTCATAGAAAATTTATATACAGTATGGTTCGCGAAACAAATAACTTAAGTTACCCATAACATTATTGACTTGCTCATTGCGTTAAAAAGTTAACGACGTTAACATCAGTTAATTTTTTCATGAATCGTAATGTAACAAGCAAATATTATTCCGCACAACTAGATTCATCGCTATCACTTTCACTTTGAACATTAATAATTAGATTTGGTACACTAAGCGTCCTATAATCGTTTTCAATTTTAATCACATGATCGATGCATAGATTTCCTCACATAGTTGAAATAGATCTTCGGACTGAGTGTCATTATAAATTGATGAAATAATTGTTGCAGTTTCACTTAACGACGTTTCCATCTTAATAAACTCTACCTTTTCACAAGTTTATAAATGATAATATGCACACGTATGTAAAATGAGTACTGTTGCAATGTTAAGGTTGACACCGAGTGAAATACAGATGTAGACTATTTGAGAAAAAGACTATTTGAGGCAGCCTTAACTGATTGTCTACCTGGACTGCATATTCGCCCAGCAATTAAGGTACAATGAACCTTAATTGCATGGGCGAATGTATAATCCTTTTAAAACCGTTTCCTAGGTGACGGCTCTTAATTATCTACTGGCGTCTGTAGTCTTGTCATTATATCGAATTGTAAAATTGTAAAAAGAATTACGTCCGCCGACTCATAAAAAACGATGTAGATAGTTGTAAGATTATTGAATTCAATTTAATTAATAAATCTTTTTTATATTATGATCATAGTGATATAATTGTGTATATATCGAAGAGAAAACAATTAAGTAGCATCTTCGTCGAAAGTAAATTATTTGGTTACGTTACTGGACGTCCGCCTCTTCGCAGCACACCATACAATGGAGAACCCTTGACCGTAATAAACCCTCATTGCAGGTACATTTTCAATTTCAAGTGAAAACGCTATACATGGTTGTCGCTTTTCAGACTCGCCCTGTATAATAGGGCATAAATAGGTGAACGTCTGCGAATCTCAGCCTGCGTTGATATATTTATTTCTTGCGGTGCCACGATAGTTCGCGATCCATTAGACAGTCCGAATTAACCTCCCTTTAAGCTGGATGTATATCAAGTTCAATTAGTTTCGGCTGGGATTAATATGAGAAAAACGACCATAATTAAACTGGATTGGTATAACCCGCCTCGGGAATGGCGGTCTAGAAATTACAGACATACCGAGTGTTAACCCTGCCGTAGTCCATTCTCGTTTGCCAAATGATAATCTAAGATACTGCGTCAAGTATTGATGGGCATTTATTCAACAAGTCCATCATTATTTAGTCCGTAATAGAGAGAGGGATGATAAATACATCAAATAGTTATTTACAGTAGATTTTCAAACAAAATAAATAAAATACTAAATATACAGGGTGTCTCTAAATTATGTGGACATGGCTTAACCACAGATTATTGGGATCAAAAGAAGACGATTTAACAAAACTTATCTATATACAAATGCGTTTGGTTTAGCCAGTATTCAGCTTCAAAGTTAATAAATAAAAAATAAAAAATTGTTTACAAAAAGAGCACGTTTACATTGATTTAAATGTTGTTTGCTATGACACTTTATACGGGTATAACATATTTTGACATAATATTGTTATTATCAGTAGACCGGTTGTGTATAAAACAAGTGAGACTCAACATAATTGCATTCATATTTTTTAATGACAAAATCAAATAAATAAAAAAAAAAAATCGGGCACAGGCATTTATTATTTAGTTTTTTTGTATCTTTATAGTTTTTAATACCTGTTACAGTTTCGACACAAAAAAATAAAATAAGAGTGTCTGCGCTACACTTTTTTAATTTGCTCAAATTTTGTCGCCTGCCTTCTATTAGTATATATATAAACAATCTTTATTGGGCTATCGACCCCATGGGGTCTTTCCGCCTTTCTATTAGTATTTATGTGATTATTTAATGTATACATCCAGATTCTCAAAACTGATACTTTATATAATTATTAAATAAGTTAAAATATTATACATTCAGATTCTCAAAACTGATACTATATATCATAAATAAATAAGTTAAAAGTTTAACAGCTGACGTTTAGGTTTTTAAGATGTCGAAATGCATTGGAAATTTAAATCCGCTTCCAGTGAGTTCAAATGCAAACGACACATTGTAATCTTTTTATTTTTCATTTTACAGACCAATATCCGTTTTACGCCGCTTGATGTCGCGTGTGCCAGCTCAGCTGGTGGCGGCCAACTCAATTAACGTTTCGAGTGCAATTTAGGGCAGTCTCCTAAAATGCCGCCCCTCGCCCTTATATATTTTATATTCAAATTGAAAGCCGGAAGCGGAAATTAGCTACGCACAAGCAATTTCGAACCAAATGTGGCGGTTTTTATTTACTAGGACCGAACTTTTATACGTACCAAATTTTAGAGGATTGCGTTTAACCAACGCCAGAATGATTGGGAAGTTCACTGAGAAGTCTCCCAAGTTCATCAAAGATCTTATAATTCTAATATAATGACGTAGATCCAATATACATGAAACTTAATCATGTACAAGATTATAGTGGTTGTGTCTTTTTTGACGGTTCATTAAACGTTAATCATTCATCTCAATGATTAAAGAGATACATCTGTTTCTGTGTTAAAACTTTTATACATATCGCACTTGGAAAGGAAAAGTTGCAATTTGACAGGATACAACAAAATATATTTAGATATTTTTAATGGTTTCAACTTCAAGCACATTTTTTTATGTGAAAAGTACTCTTAGTATTATAGTATATTTTGGCTCAATTATTAATAATAACATATCCACTCAAAATTGCGAAGTTTTGTGTTATGCCACTTTTTCAAGTGACGTGCGATATGTATTATAGCTTTACATACATAGTATATCTACTAATAACCAATATACATATACGTAGTTGCAAATGAAAATTTATACCAGTTTCGGTGGTACAAGCCGTTTCCCTTCTACAGTCCCAATTTGCATATACCAATTTGCGTCTCATAAGGAACACGAGATGATTTTCCGTGAAATAAATGTAAACAAGGCGTCAGCTGACGAGACCCAGGGACTGGCTATTTCGCCGGGGGCGCAGTTTCCTAACTCGATTCGATTTCGATTACGGAAATCCAATGCGCATGAATTTGCAGGCGTTCACTTAGGGCACTTGCTTACAGCCACGGCTCCGACTGATTGTTCTGTACTCGCGTGCAAACGCGATGTGGAGGAAATTATACGACTATTACGTTTCAAAATCAATGTTCGCACAGCACTAGTTTACATAGGTTTATGGTTACCAATTATTATTATGATTACTAGTAATTATTCTTATGCACACCTTTTGTGTGTACAAATAAATAGCATTAATGTACATTTACACTATACTACTGTACTTTACTATACTATACAATTGTACTGTATATTGCAGATATATGAGATTCTTCGTTTTATTTATATTAGAATATTAGATACAGTAGCAGAGCGATCAAAACTTTAATACACTCGTCCGTTGAGAGCTAACAATGACTCACTCATCGCCCCATATTGCTGGATTTCGACATACGCTTCTTATTTCATTTCACTCTATTGCATCGAGCTTAAATATGCAAACGAGCATAGAAAACGCGATTCTTTGTTCAAAATAACATGTCATTGTCAGGTCTCCTCGGATGACTATAGCTATTTAAGCTATTTAAGTTATTATAGCTATTTAAGCTATTCAAGTTATTATGATTATATAAGTTATTCAAGTTATTATAGCTATTTAAGCTATTTGTGTATCTAAATGGATGTTTTTAAGCAACACACGTGAGCAAACTAATGTGTGCTGCTTAAAAACACATTTAACTGAAATTGCATACAAGATTTTTTTTACAATCGCTAAAATATTCATTGTAAAAGAAAATTATTATATGAACGATGTTTCTAAATATCTGTCAGAAGTGTGACAGGTATTATATGAAATATGAGATATTATATGAAGTTTTTCAGCTTTGTTATGCTATAAAGAACATATATCACTTATTTAGGCAATGGGGCTCAAAAATACGACATTTGGAAACTAAAATGACCAAATAAAATAATCCAAATATTAACTTTACAGGTCGATTCTAGAAAATGTATCTTTAAACAAAAAGGCTACAAAAAATAATGAAAAAATAAAACATCAAAAGACTAAAAGAAAAAAACAAAGTCATCAAACTTTCGAATAAGTGACGAAATTGATCACTACGAAAATTACAACAATAAACCTAGAAAGTGTAATTTCACATGCTGAAATGCTTTTAAATTCTCAAGTATTAGCTGCTCGCGTTATTTGATCATAGAATCATAAGCTATTTCTACTGTAGATTTGAAAAAACAGCCCAATGGACTCATTTTAAATATTTTTTATTATCTCAATTCGACATACAGGACGTTTTATAACAGGTGTGCAAACATGAAATAAGAGATTTGTAAAAAGTTGAGTATCTCATTTCGACTTGGAATGGATCCCAAAGAAAAAAACTGGAAAGACCTAAAACTCACCATGTGGAAAAGCAAAAGGAAACTTATACGTACCTACTAATAGATTTTCATACGTCATTTCATTTTTGCACATCTGTTATAAAAACACCCTGTATAAATGATTTAAAAATAATAACGTCTATAAAACTATGCATAGCATAGCAAAAATTACGACTTCGTGTACACTTGTTATTCATGATTACCTGTATTGACATCTACCAGTAATACAGCTTTTAATAGTACCTACTCTTAAAATATATCATTCTATTTATATCAATCTATACAATTAAAATTCAAAAACATCAAGTAAATTAGATAGTAATCTAATTACTTGATTACTTACTAGATTAGTAGATTATGTAAATATTGTTATATCGTAAAATCATAAGATAGGTTACTTGTAAAGTAAATTAAAAAAATCTTGGACGCATATCTTATTTTTTAAATTATTTACTTGGCATGAAAAATGTCAAGCTGCATTACTCTACCAGTAATGCAGCTTTTAGAGTACCTACTCTTAACATATATCATTCTATTCTCATTCTATTCTTATCAATCTATTCAATTAAAATTAAAAACATCAAGTAACTAGATAGTAAACTAATTAATTGATTGCTTACTAGACTAGTAGATTATGTAAATATTGTTATATTGTAAAATCATAAGATAGGTTACTTGTAGAGTATATAAAAAAAATCTTGCACGCATATCTACTTTGCGAAGTATTTCTTTTTTTTTAATTTACTTGACATGAACAATTATTAATTATTATTAATTAACAAACCATTGCTTTTATCAAAATATATTCTTTGAATGAATTAGTCGCCTTCATAAGTCTTAGAGAACTTATGGCAACTTAATATTATGGCAGAATCATCAATTTTGTAGCTATTTTATATTATTTAAGATCACTTTCCTTGAAATTTCACGAGGTAATGGAAATTCACTGGAATATCTATAGCGAGTTCTGGAAGATGATTCATTGCCTTGTGTATTGCTTTATAGAAATTTTGCAAATAAAAAGAATTTTATGCTAATTTCAAGCTTTTTTTATCATTTGATAATGTATAGTAGTATAGTATAGTATATTTATTTGAATAAAATGTCATATTCCGGCAAAAAACTCGTCAATGGAGTAAAAAAACTAGTCCATGTAGGAACTTCTTTACAAAATGTGTTCTAATGTTTTATCGTTTGATGATTTTTCGTGATAATTTCAGGATGTTTTAACATTATTCTATTATCATTTATTGCTTTTTTTGATAACCATTTTATGTTTCCTGATAATTTCATGATTTTTTAAAATTAATCTATTATTATTCTTTGTTGATTTTATATCACCTTCGTTGATTTCGTGGCAACTTTCATTTTGTACTAATTTTATGCATTTCATGACAATTACATATTCGTAATATTCACGTAATATAGTTTGTTGCAGTTTTCATGAATATTATAATAATTTCGTTGTTTTTTGCTATGAATTTTATTATTCCTTTCGTGAATTTTCCAAAAATTAGATGTTATACATATAAGTTTGTTGCAATTTTCATGAATTTTATGATAATTTCATTGTATTTTTTTAAATTTGATGTATTTCACGATTCCTTTCATGAATTTTCCCAAGAATCAGTATTTATGATATCTTTATTGAAGTTATACATATAAGTTTGATTCAATTTTCATCGTTTTTTATGGATTTTATGATTCCTGTTGTGAATTTTCCGAAGCTTCAATATGCATGATTCCTTCATTAAAGTTTCTAAAGATTCAATATTTATAATTACTTTATTGAATTTTTAGGGAAATATGTAAAACAAAAAGAAATCTGTTATTGTAGTGGAAACTATTAAAATTTTATTATAATTATTTTTTATTTTTATTGATTCACTTAATAAATTTTATGAACATTTCGATGTTGTTTTTTTTTTAATTGTATGGATCTCAAGATTCCTTTCATGAATTTTCCAAAAAAAATTATATTTGTGATTCAGTTAATAAATTTTCCGAAAATTATATTTAACAAATGTTATTTTCGTGGGAATTATTAAAAAAAATATATTGATCTTGTTTATCACCTACACTAATTGGTAGAAGGTGTAATGATAAATATATAATGATTTTGTTTGTAATTACCATGGGAAATTTGAATCTAAATTTATGGGATTTCTATAGATTCGAAAATCTTTGGTAGTTCGAAATTAATTGGTATTTCTCTGGATTTTTCAGAAAATCCAATATTTATGATTCACTAAATAAATTACCCGAAAATTATTAAAAACAAATCCGTTATTTTCGTGGAAAGTATTAAAATTTTATAATTTTCGTTTGTAGTTACAATAGGAAATTTGAATCCAAGTTTATGGGACTTTTATAGATTTAAAAATAACTTTGGCAGTTCGAGATTTATTGGAATTTCTAGAAAGTTCATAAAAATAGGGAACATTGCTAGTAATTTGACATGTGCAAAATGTATTGGCATTCTGACACAATAAATTGAAAAATGTTCTATGATTTATAATTTTCATAGAAAGTTTGGAAATAATTTGTTAGTTTTTGAAACCTCTATTAAAACCTCTCAGTTTTCTGATAATATGATCGACTTTATGGCAGCTTCACTAGTCGCAGTTTTCATGTGTTTTATGATAAATTTCATGTGTTGGAAACAAATTGTTCCAACCAATTCACTGATTTTTTTATAAACAGTTCATGAAAATTATTTTTTATGCTTATAGGAATTATGAATTTGTCTAGAATGTTATAATAATTTTATTTTAACTTGTTGATTTTATTCTTCTATACTTGTGTAAATTTTATGGATATTATGGCAACTTTCATTTTGAAGAAATTTTATGCATTTTATGTTAATTTGTATTAATTTTCAAAAACACTATCAAAGTTAAGAAATGTTAAATTTCAGCTAATTTCGTGGAAATGATCAATTTGAAAATTTCACGACTTTATTGCATCAGATTTTTTTTAATCATCAATTGTTGTTCATTGTATACCACCAAAACATGTAAACCCTTTTAAATATGATTTTTTTCCACAAGATTATAAAACTTGACCACGCAGCACTGTGATATAGTAAAATCAAATTATTAATTAATAATTTTATTAATTTAAAAAAAATCATGATTTAAATTGGGATGCAAATCAATTGATTTAAATCGGGGTGTAAAACAATTGATTTAAATCACATAGATGTGATACTACATAGATTTTTCATGAATTTTTATTGCTATCTTTGTTGATTTTATTATTCTTTACTAATGGAAACTTTATGGATTTTATGGCAACTTACATTTTGAAGAATTTTATGGATTTTATGTTAATTTGTATTAATTTTCCAAAACATTATCAAAGTTAGGTGTGGTTAAATTTCTGCCAATTTCGTGGAAATGATCGATTTGAAAATTTCACGACTTTATTGCATCAGATTTTTTTTAATCATCAATTGTTGTTCATTGTATACCACCAAAACATGTAAACCCTTTTAAATATGATTTTTTTTTCCACAAGATTATAAAACTTGACCACGCAGCACTGTGATATAGTAAAATCAAATTATTAATTAATAATTTTATTAATTTAAAAAAAATCATGATTTAAATTGGGATGCAAATCAATTGATTTAAATCGGGGTGTAAAACAATTGATTTAAATCACATAGATGTGATACTACATAGATTTTTCATGAATTTTTATTGCTATCTTTGTTGATTTTATTATTCTTTACTAATGGAAACTTTATGGATTTTATGGCAACTTACATTTTGAAGAATTTTATGGATTTTATGTTAATTTGTATTAATTTTCCAAAACATTATCAAAGTTAGGTGTGGTTAAATTTCTGCCAATTTCGTGGAAATGATCGATTTGAAAATTTCACGATTTTATTGCATCAGATTTTTTTTTAATCATCAATTATTGTTCATGGTATACCAAAACATGTAAACCTTTTTAATATGATTTTTTTTTTCACAAGATTATAAAACTTGACCACGCAGCACTGTGATATAGTAAAATGAAATTATTAATTGAGAATTTTATTATTTAAAAAAAAACATGATTTAAATTGGGATGCAAATCAATTGATTTAAATCAGAGTGTAAAACAATTGATTTAAATCACATCTACCCTGGCACACATAGATCAGAAATATATTTCTTTTTATGGTTTAACAAAAATCATCGATTTTAGATATTTCTTTCAATCATTATTTATTCTAGACTTAATTCCCCAGACTTTTTACCTTCGACCGTTTGTACTGAGATGGGGAATTGGAAAGGGTCATCAATAAGGTCTCAGCTGCGTTGGGTATTTCCCTATTATGTAGGTCGATAATTAATATGCAATTAGTGGTGGTCGAACTTTTGAAATAGGTACACATAATTTTTTACTGCCCTTTCAACATTGGTTACTTTTTTTTTTTTAAAGCCTTCTGCCTCAGATCCAAAGTATAAGTTTTCCCGTAGCACTTATTTTGTCTGTTTTGCCCTAATTTACGTTTATAATTTTTCACTGCCCTTTCCATTGGTCACTGCGTCTTGCCTCTTTAAAAGCCTTTTGCCACAGGTCAAAAGTGTAGGTTTTTTCGTAGTCGCTTATTTTGTCTATTTTGGACTAATTTCCCTTTATAATTTGTTACTGCCTTTCAACATTGTTTACTGCTTTTGGACTTTTTTTAAAGCCTTCTGCCTCAGGTCAAAAGTATAGATTTTTCCGTAGTCGCTTATTTTGTCTGTTTTACCCTAATTTGTAAATTAGGGTAAAACATCATTTTTTAATGCCCTTTCAACATTAGTTACTGCTTTTTGATTTTTGTTAAAGCCTTTTGCCTAAGTTCAAAAGTATATGATTTTTAGTAGTCGCTTATTTTACTGCTTATTTTGTCTCTTTTGTCCTAATTTCCCTTTATAATTTTTTACCGCCTTTTCAACATTAGTTACTGTTTTTTGCCTTATTTAAAGGGTTTAATGGGTTTAGGGCTTCGCCTGTAAACGTTCGAGGTTAGATGCATTGAATGAAATAACGTTGAATGAATTAATTTTAAGAGGATTTCTACCACGCGCGTAGTGACGAAAATTATGCAAAAACACGACAAAATGCAAAATTACTTCGCCCTCAGATATCCATCGTAAAAAAGCCGTGTTGCACGTCGATTGTACATAACTTCCGGGCTCTAAATGTAATGCATCGCGTGTTTTCGCGGCATATTCAACCATCACCAGGTGCAATTTATTCAAATCAATCAACCAACAGTTTTGTCCTGAAGTCGCAGTCGCTTGCATCGGGCGCATAATAGCGCTCCTCGCGATGTGCTCAATTATAATTGCCAATCATCGGACTGCCCAGTATCGATTCCTCGGACACTAATTTACAGCTAATTAACAAACATTTCCCCATTGAGCGGGCGATTAAATTAAACAGCAATTGCGACACATTGCCGTTGAGGTAACAATAATATTTACGCGCGATGAAAGTCGCCGTCTGCAGCTGCAAAGTAATAGCCGTCAATGTAGTACAAAAGTGTTTATTAATTTACGCCCGTGTCATGTGTTATGAAGCGCATTAGTGCCGTGTGCTGTACGAGCAGGCGGATTAAATAATTCGAGAAATGATAAACATGACGTGGTGTCCGCATTATAAAAACCGCACCGGCAGAACGCCGTAATTAATCCGCCATTCACGATACCGCCTCATCGAAATTAAATTACTGCATGCAAAATGATAGTCCGCTTATCAGCTCGGCAGTAAATATTTACTTATAAATTGAGAATTTTGATTGGTAAGTGCTCCCGTTTCAGGAAGCTTAGGTGTCCGGAAACTTCGCCGAACAAAGGGCGGGGGAGGAGGACAACATGTGAAGGAACTTCGGGCGGAAGTTTTTTTTTTATTGCACCAAACATTAAAAAGTTTCCGACGAATGTCGGCGAGGCCAAATTAAATTAAACAACTTCGGGTATCTGTCACCCGCGGCGCATTACGCCTTAATTAAATAATTTCGCCCAAAATTTCAATAACGCCCGAGAGCCGGCCTAAATACCTGGGAAATAGTATCCGAACTTCATAATTTAAACACAGGACCGAATTTACGACACGTTCGCGGGAATTGTTTATGCGAACGGCGGGCCTGATTCATGGGGCACACGTCACACATCCACATTATGTAATTTAATACAGAATCCACACATCGCATTAATAATGATGCTCAGCGCACAACGGGATAAAAACCGGGCACCTAATAAATAATCAATGGCGGCGAAGTAATTAAAACTGCGCCTGAAATCGACCAATCGCCGAGACACAATTGTAACAAACATTTTCCTTACGATTCAGTGAGGACTTTTTGCAATTACGAGCGCAATATCTGCGGTTACAAATAAAATTCCGTGGCTTAATTAACATATACCTGCTCAAAACAGAGTTTTATTAGTATAGTGTTTTCACTTGAAATTGAAAATGTACCTGCAATGACGGTTTATTACGGTCAAAGGTTCTCCATTGTATGGCGTGCTGCGAAGAGGCGGGCGTCCAGGAACGTGACAAAATAATTTACTTTCGACGCTACTTAATTGTTTTTCGATATATGCACAATTATATCACTATGATCATAATATAAAAATGATCTATTAATTAAATTGAATTCAATAATCTTACAACTATCTACATCGTTTTTTTATGAGTCGGCGGACGTAATTCTTTTTACAATTCGATATAATTACAAGACTACAGACGCCAGTAGATAATTAAGAGCCGTCACCTAAGAAACGGTTTTAAAAGGATTATACATTCGCCCATGCAATTAAGGTTCATTGTACCTTAATTGCTGGGCGAATATGCAGTCCAGGTAGACAATCAGTTAAGGCTGCCTCAAATAGTCTTTTTCTCAAATAGTCTACATCTGTCTTTCAGTCGGTGTTAACGTAAAGACATTGCAACAGTACCCATTTTACATACGTGTGCATATTATCATTTATAAACTTGTGAAAAGGTAGAGTTTATTAAGATGGAAACGTCGTTAAGTGAAACTGCAACAATTATTTCATCAATTTATAATGACACTCAGTTCGGCGATCTATTTCAACTATGTGAGGAAATCGATGCATCGATCATGTGATTAAAATTGAAAACGATTATAGGACGCTTAGTGTACCAAATCTAATTATTAATGTTCAAAGTGAAAGTGATGGCGATGAATCTAGTTGTGCAGAATAATATTTGCTTGTTACATTACGATTCATGAAAAAATTAACTGATGTTAACGTCGTTAATTTTGTAACGCAATGAGCAAGTCAATAATGTTATGGGTAACTTAAGTTATTTGTTTCGCGAATCATACTGTATATAAATTTTCTATGAAATTATAACTACATTTGTAAAACACAATTAATTATATGTACACTTAAAAATACAATGAAAAGTACAATTTAATGATAATGAATCACTAATGTTAATTTTCTACGGGGCACCGAATCTGTATTTTCTGATGCCGGCTCTGAACTCTGTTCTCTTCTCATTACCCGTCATAAAATTTCGTTCGCACAATGGAGCGCAATAAACACCCTTCGTAGGTAGATTTTCAATTTCAAGTATATAAAACACTATATAGCACTGGTATACAAGATTTGGACTGAACCTCCCAACAATATTCCACTAGATTCTTTGTCAATTTTACATGAATTTTCAATAAGATTTATCTCCATTTCCGTGGGATTCTTGACAATTTTCTTTGAGACATTTAAAACAAAACACAAAAAACTCCAGACAATTTTCCAGTGAGAAAATTGTCCATAAGATTTCTCAGCAGTTTTATTTTATAGAAAAATCAAAACAAACAAATACAAAGAATTAATTTCAATAAAATTTGCATAACATTTCTACCAGATTTTCCCACAATAGTCCATAAAATTTCATGTTAATTTCTTATCAGATTTGTCATAAAACTTCATGACAATTAAATATATATATATATATATATTACAAACGTTTAAATCCATCAAATTTTGTCATTTTGAAATCAAATTTTCTATTAGATATCATTCAATTCATTCGATAATATTCTATTAGACTTTCTAAATTTGCCATTTTCTTTAAGATCTCTCGACTATTGTCCATGATATACCATGTCCATGACTGTACTTATATATTAATGAAAATTCTTAGCGAAAGCTGTAGATGTTTGTTGATTTTTCTATAAAATAAAATTGCTGAGATATCTTATTGACAATTTTCTCATAGGAAAATTGTCTGTAAATTTTTTGTGATTTGTTTTAAAAGTCTCAAAGAAAATTGTCAAGAAGCTCATGGAAATGGAGATAAATCTGATTGAAAATTCATGTAAAATTGACAAAAAATCTAGTGGAAAAGTCTCAAAGAATCGCAGAAGCGCTAAGAATTTTCAGTAATTTCAATAAAATTTGCATAAAATTTCTACCAGATTTTCCCACAATAGTTCATAAAATTTCATGTTAATTTCATATCAGCTTTTTTATAAAAACTACATGAAAATTTAAAAAAATATATTACAAATATCTAAATCCATCTAATTTTGACATTTTGAAATCAAATTTCTATCAGATATCATTCAATTTCTTTTGCAAACAAGACATAATCCATAATTTTTTTGAAGTTAACTATTGTGGGAAAATCTGGAAGAAATTTTATGCAAATTTTATTGAAATTAATGAAAATTCTTAACGAAAACTGTAGATGTTTGTTGATTTTTCTATAAAATAAAATTGCTGAGAAATCTTATGGACAATTTTGTCGAGATATCTCATAGGAAAATTGTCCGGAATTTTTTGTGTTTTCTTTTAAAAGTCTCAAAGAAAATTGTCAAGAATCACATAGAAATGGAGATAAATCTTATTGAAAATTCGTGTAAAATTGACAAAGAATCTAGTGGAATATTGTTGGGAGGTTTCGTATTTCGTTCTAAAAATCTCAAAGAATCGCAGAATCGCTAAGAATTTTCAGAAATTTCAATAAAATTTGCATAAAATTTCTACCAGATTTTCCCACAAGAGTTCATAAAATTTCATGTCGATTTCGTATCAATTTTTTTATAAAAACTTCTAAAATGTCTAAATCGATCCAATTTTGACATTTTAAAATCAAATTTTCTATCAAATATCATTTAAATTTCAATAAAATTTGCATAAAATTTCTACCAGATATTCCCACAATAGTTCATAAAATTTCATGTGAATTTCTTATCAGATTTTTTATAAAAACTTCATGACAATAAAAAAATATTACAAATGTCTAAATCCATCCAATTTTGACATTTTGAAATCAAATTTTCTATGAGATATCATTTAATTTCTTTTGCAAATAAGACATAATCAATAATTTTTTTGAAGCTATTACATAACCGACATTTTTTGTGGAATTTATAATTTAATCTACAATTTATGTTGAATTGATGTTGCAATCGACAGATTTTGTTGAATTTATTATCTCATTAACAATTGTTGAATTGTTGACGACAAACAGCTTTTGTTGAATTGATTTCCTGTACCATTTTTGTCTAATAATCGAATTTTTGTTTTATTAATTGACAATTTTCGTTGAATTTATAATACAGTATGTCCCAGGATTGAATTTACAAGAGGAAAAACTTTTTTTCCTTTGATTTTGCGCCAAAACTGCAAACGAATAAGATTTTTTGCTTGTACTGAAACCAGCAAATCTCTAATTAAAACATAATTATTCTGACCTAGTGGAAAGAAAAGTTCATTTTTCCTTTTGATTTCGGACTTTCTCTGCTTTTTAATTCCCATCACATTACCCGTTTTATTTTTTTGACGATGTCACTTTGACAAATGAGTTTACGCAAGTTAAATAACAAAAATGTTTGTGAAAAACATAATTTTAATAAACAGCAACTCAAAGAAACAGCTTTAAGATAAAAAAGTCATTTTTTTCCACTGAGTCACAATAATTAAGTTTTAATTATAGATTTGCTGGTTTCAGGACAAGCAAAAAATCTGATTCCTTTGAAGTTTTGGCGTAAAATAAAAAGAAAAAACGTTTTTCCTCTTGTAAACTCAATCCGGGGACATACTGTATAGTAGAAAAGTTAGAAGTCCTCAATTTAATACACAAGGCATCACAAATTCAACAAAAGAAGTTGATTTATTTGAAAAATTAAAATCATCCATTTCAAATCATGATCAATTAGTTCAAATCAAAGAAGTAAAATCGCGAAAAATCGAATCAGTATGTATCAGTACCAAATAGTAGTAATCAAAGTAAGTCAAATCAAAGTAAAGTAAGTAAATCAAGTAAGTTGATTATTGAACAAAAATTGTTGATTATTATTCATTTAACGAAAGAACTTAATTATGACAATATTCATTAAATCATTGTATACGACTTAATAATTTGAACAAACCTTTTCGATCTTTTATGTTGAATTTTGTACACAAGTCATTCATACAAAAATTTAATGTAACTTTTCCAGGATATTATAAATTCATAGTTGAAATTGTCAATTATTAAAACAAAATTCGATTATTCGGCAAAAATTATATAGGACATTAAAATTCAGCAAAATATATCAAGGTCATGAGATACCCAACAGAAGATGTCAAGGTCATGACAAATTTAACAAAATATGTCAAGGTCATGACAAATTTGGCAAAAGGTGTCAAGGTCATGACAAATTCAACAAAAACTGTCAATACGTCATAAAATGATAAAAATTATTGATGGGATTATAAATTCATCAAAATCTGTCGATTGCAACATTAATTCAACATAAATTGTTGAATAAATCTTAATTTCCAAATAAAATGTCGATTGTGAAATAATTAAAAAAAAAAAAAAGATTGTCTTATTTGCAAACGAAATTGTGAATGCTATTATAAATTCTATAAAACTACTTTTTTTTAATGGAATAGTCTACTTCTTCTGTTGAATTTGTGATGCTTTGCGTAATAAATTGAATGTCGTTACAGTGGAGAATAGTGTTTTTCTTCTTATAATATGCAGCCAATACCAAGCTTCTACTTTTGTCTCAACTGCAAGATGTTTCCATTGTTGCATACGTGAAGCCAATATTTCTGCGTCTTGCTTTGATAAATGTAAATCACGAACTAGATAATTAAGTTCAGCTTGAGTTACTAAATGGCATTCATTAGAGTCATACAAACTACCACGGCTCTGAACAATCTCATTGAAAGATGATTCCGAATCATTGCTTGTAGTACCAGAAACGACAGGTCATGGATCATTTGGTAAACGTTGAACTGGTTTTGAAACAGATGGAACTTTTGCGTATCGATTTTTCATATTGGTCCCAACAACTTTTGATAAACAAAAATAACAATCGGTTTGGTGATTACTTTGCTCCCTCCATATAACTGGAACTGAAAAGTCGAAATGTTTCCTCTCGACATTCGACCACTTCTATAAAATAGCTCTGCAACTATTGCAAAACAATGTTGGTGTCCACGTTTTGTCTAAATTTCTGACAGCAAAACCAAAGTAATGTCAATATGCATATTTTAACGGTTCTGTTATTGCATATCCCTTTTTTCAAAACATATATTTACCACAAACAAAGCAGAAATAGCTTGTATTTGTAACACACGATCTACTTGACATATTTAAGCACTATTATTATGAAGATAGAGTACAAATGTGGCTTTCCGTCAAATTACTTTACAGAAGCGCCATGCAAGTGACATAAAAGAACTATACATGATAGCGCAATTCTGGTGTTACATTTGAATTCTACGCACCCAAATTACTTGGAAAACATCTTCCTCTTTTCCAGTAAAATTTCTTATTTTAATTTGTAGACCAGTGTAATTTACATTGTTTAATGTTTAATGTAATGTAATGTTAGCAGTTGAATTTACATTTGTATTGGTTGTAGTTTATTTGGGCGTTTTACGTTCCAGTTTTCTGAAATCAGTGGATGAAAAGATCTATTTTTGAATGTAGATTATTATTTTTGCACACAAAATTGGGCGTTATTCCTAATCAGGCGTGAATTATATAGGGAAAAAATTGGCATCGGCTATTTTTTTTTTCCGTACCAGTGCAGTGATATGCATTGCTTTGGCAGTCTCTCGCATACTAATAGTGGAAGAATTTTCGCCGGCCATTAAAATGAATGAAAGTCCGACGAACGTGGCACAGTGCCATGGGATATTTAGATCGCTCATATATTGTGGCATAATTCACGGCGCGGCAGATAATGAAACGGCATCTTGTTGGCAATAGTTTGATGGTTCTCGAGAAACTACCGAACTTGAGCTATACGTGCCGCACGAATTGCACCTCTAAACTGTTAATAGACCGGAGAATCGCATCAGCCCAGCGCCAATATCAAATTATATTTACAATTGCTTATGCACCGTGGGGCTGCTGTAACGGGTTAATAACTTTGCGCGCAATTGTGTGCATTATATGCCACTATTATTTTGTCGGCGCTGCTTTGGGGAATAAAAATAAAATCAATGTCCGTGTGCCAATGCAAATGGATTACGGCTGTTATCGCGTAATAACTTGTCAGTCGTGGCAGATGAGAAAGCGCATAGGAAAGCAGGTTCGCGGGAACGATTATCGACGGATTCTTTTTAAAACGCGGAATTGCAACTTATTTTTGGCAGTCGTGAACGTTCTTCAGAACGCTCAAATCAGCGTTATTTTTTGCCGGATTGAAATTCGCATCGTGATCGAATATTCATAAGCTCGCAATCGAGCTTGCGATTTTACGCCAATTTTACGAAAAATATACAAAATCAATTTCAATATAATATCTATACATATTTGCTTATTTAATTACATATATTTTTGGGCCAATATCTTTGCAATATTTAAATTATGATGTACACATCCACATGCAGGGTGTAGCAAAAATCAGGCACGAAACCCTTAAACTGGGAAATAATTAAACATACTTGTGGGAAATTTGAAATTTCAATTATCGGAAATAAGTATCATCCCGTATTTATATCTCCGGCTCTCAGAGCGAAGTTAATGACCTTCGCCTAAAATCCGTTTGCATTGGTACTATTTATTTACATTACGTTCATAAATCTTTTAAATGCGTATTTTATAGTCCCTTTAAATACATTAGGAACGTGATTAACTCCTAGTTCTATTCAAATATTAAAGGGACAGGGTCATCAGTACAGATAGGATAGTTGGGCAAAATAAAACATCAAAAAAGGCAAAAGGGGAAACAAAAAGGCAAAAAAGGCAAAAATAAAAAAACGTAAGAAAGGCAAAAATAGTGGGCAAAAACACGAAACCAAGGAATGGACAAAGACGAACTGAAAAACAAATCTCTACTGTAAGAAATGAAACATATTCGAATAATCAACTTTGTATTGGCACCATCACAAAAATATTAATAAACTATTAATAATAATCTTTATTTTGTCTCAAAAGATGGAGACAGATCGATACAAAGAAATAGTTATAAATAAATAATTAATAAACTATTAAAATCAAGTGAATAATTATTAATAATTGATTAACTGCTAGTTCTATTAAAATGTTAAAATGATAGGGTCTTCAGTAGAGATGGGATAGTAAAGCAAAATAAAACGCCAAAAAAGGCAAAAAGTCAAACAAAAAGTGGTCAAAAAGGCAAAATAATGCAAAAATTAAAAAGAAAGGCAAAAGCACAAAACCAAGGTATGGACAAAGACGAAATGAAAAACAAATCTAAAGAACTGTAAGAAATGAAAGAACATATTCGAATAATCAACTTTGTATTGGCACGATCTTAAAAATTAATATAAAAATGAAAAATTATTAATAATAAACTATTAATAATAATCTTTATTTCGCCTCATATGTAGAGACAGATAGATACAAAGAAATAGTTATAAATAAATAATTAATAAACTACTAAAATACAAGTGAATAATTATTAATAATTGATTAACTGCTAGTTCTATTTAAATGTTAAAAGGACAGGGTTTCAGTAGAGATGGGATAGTAAAGCAAAATGAAACATCATAGAAAGGCAAAGTCAAACAAAAAGTAGTCAAAAAGGCAAAAAAAATACAAAAAATGCAAAAATAAAAAACACAAGAAAGACAAAAGCACAAAACCACGGTATGGACAAAGACGAAATGTAAAACAAATCTAAAGAACTGTAAGAAATGAAAGAACTTATTCGAAATATCAACTTTGTATTGGTACCATCTTAAATATTAGAAGATATTAATAATTAATTAAATTAATTAAAAAAAAATTAATAATAAATTAATTCATAAATTAAATGAATTAATAAATAAATATTCATTTTTATTTTTAACACGTAATTTTTCTGTTTTCTAGCT
The DNA here is from genome assembly GCA_951805005.1 of Othius punctulatus. Lineage (NCBI taxonomy): Eukaryota > Metazoa > Arthropoda > Insecta > Coleoptera > Staphylinidae > Othius > Othius punctulatus. The sequence continues at coordinate 19,797,468 of OX638141.1, forward strand.
TAGACCTCTTGTCGCTGAGAATTTGTTTGTAGTCATTTTGCCATAAATCTAGTACTAGAAAATAAGTTACAACAGCAATTTTATATAGCTATGTCAAATTTTTTGTACTAGATTTATGTGAGCATGATTGTACATAGAAAATGATCTTTCTACATCGTTTGATGTTATTGGAGCAAATTTAAGAGAAATAAGAGACGAAGATGATGGTGGCTGTGGTCAGAATGAACGAAATTTTAGTTATTAGTCAAAAAACTGCGTTTTTTTTATTTGTAACAAATTTTGAGAATTTATTTTCTAAATATTCTCAAGTTTGAAAATAATTTCCTTACTGTTGCAACTGAAATATTTGTATTTATCTTAAATGCATTTAAAATTGACAAGCATCTTCAGAATTATGACCCAAATCTCTTCAAATTCACCCGAGATTTCTCAAACTGTAATTGTAATTTTGACAGAATCCTGCTCAATTTTTTGCATGAAAACACTGTATTTTTGTTTCTAGTAAAAAATAAATTAAACCTTCAAATTGTGGATGGTGGAAAGTGGTCAGAATGGACGAAATTTTAGTTATTTTAGTTATTAGTAAAAAATTCGCATTTGTATTAAGTTTTGAGAATTTGTATTCATAAATGTTCTCACGTTTGAAAACAAGTTTCTTACTGTTGCAACCAAATATTTATATTTATCTTAAATGCATTTCAAATTGACAAGCATCTTCAGAATTATGGCACAAATCTCTTCAAATTCACCCGAGATTTCTCAAAATGTTGAGCATTTATTTTCATAAATGTTCTCACGTTTGGAAACAATTGTCTTACTGTTGCAACCGAATATTTGTATTTATCTTAAATGTATTTAAAATTGACAATCATCTTCAAATTTCGCCTGAGATTTCTCAAACTTGTTTTGAATTAATGTTGACAGGATTCTGCTCGAATTTTTTTCATGAATACACTATATTTTTGTTTCTAGTAAAAAAAAAATCACGAAATTTTGGGCAAATTCGCAATATCGACAAATATTCTCAAATTTGATAATGACTGTCTTAAACGAGAATATTTTTGTTATCAGGCAAGAATCTTCAGAATGATGGCTCAAATTTTCTAAAGTGTATGAAATGTTTTTTAAAAATTGTTATTATTTAACGTTGGCATTATTCTTTTGCTCAAATTTTTGCATGAATACACTATATTTTTGTTCCTAGTCAAAATAATCACGAAATTTGGAGAAAATTCACAATGCTTGATAAATATTCTCAAATTTGATAATGACTGTCTTAAACGAGAATATTTTTTTATCTGGCAGGAATCTTTACAACTGTGACTCAAATTTTCGAAAGTGCATGAAATGTCTTTTAAAAATTGTTATAAATTAACGTTGGCATTACTCTTTTGCTCAAATTTTTGCACGAGTACACTATACTTTTGTTTCAAGTCAAAACAATCACGAAATTTGGAGCAAATTCACAATGCTTGACAAATATTTTCAAATTTGATCATGAATGTCTTAAACGAGTATATTTTTTTATCTGGCAAGAATCTTCACTCAAAGCTCTTCAACTTTCGCCCGAGATTTGTCAAACTTTTGTTATGAATTAATTTTGACAGGATCCTGCTCAAATTTTGCATGAGTTCACTATAGTTTTGTTTCTCGTCAAAAAATCACGAAATTTGGGGCGAATTCCCAATATTGACAAATATTCTCAAATTTGATAAAGACTGTCTTAAACGAGAATATTGTTTTTACCTAGCAAGAATCTTCACCAAATCTCTTCAAATTTCGCCAGAGATTTCTCAACCTTTTGTTTTAAATTAATTTTAACAGGATCCTGCTCAAATGTTTGCATGAATACACTATATTTGTTTGTAGTCAAAATTTGGAGCACATTCACAGTGCTTGACAATTATTCTCAAATTTAATAATGACGGTCTTAAACGAGAATATTTTTTTTATCTGGCAAGAATCTTCACAATTATGGCTCAAATTTTATAAAATGTACCAAATGTGTGTTATAAATTGCTATTCATTAACGTTGGCATTACCCTTATGATCAAATTTTTGCATGAATACATTATATTTTAGTTTCTAGTAATAAAAAAATCAAGAAATTTGCCCGACTAAATATCTCAAATTTGATAATAACTGTCTTAAGCGAGAATATGTTTTTATCTGGCAAGAATTTTCACAATTATCACTCAAATTTTCTAAAATGTATCGAATGTCTTTTAAAATTTGCTATTAATTAACGTTGGTTTACTTTTTCAATATTCTTAATTCGTAGGTGATTTTCTCGTATTTTTCGCAAATATTATTGATTTAGCACAAATCTTCACACATTAGGCTCACATATTGTTATAATTTATTGCTATGAAATAAATTTTACCATGATTCTTCTGAAGCTTCCTAATTATGTGGAGGCTATTTTCGTACCAAATACGCTAAATTTAGTACTTATCATAAATTTTATCATGAATCCTCGCACATTAGGCTTAAATATTCTCCAATTTAGGATGCACTTGTTATGAAATTAATTTTACCATGATTCTTGTGTAGCTTCCTAATGTTGTGGATGATAGTTTCGTACCAAATACGCTAATTTACGTACTTATCATAAATTTTATCATGAATCTTCAGACTTTAGGCACAAATATTGTCCAATTTCGAACGATCGATGGGTAATGTGGGAAAAATGAAGTTTTTAAGTTCTGAGATCTGGCATTAGCAATAGCAGGTTTCTTAATACTATACTATTACTAATACTATTTTTCCTCCATTCAGATACGAAAATGTACATCTGGGAATTACAAATCTAGCTATTTTGGACTGATGAGTTCTAATAAGAACGAAACCGGTCTCCGATTGCCCGAGGAATTAATTCCCAGATGTACATTACAAACAACTTTACAGTTTATGATTTCACATTAGTAAATATAAATTGTTTACCTGAGATAGGTGCATAAGACGTTTTACATCAAATCATATTAGCTCAGGTTAGGATCCATACAATTAGTAGATTTGTTTATATTTATTTATATATCTAATAAATTAAAACAGCTATAATTAAGCTTAAATTTGAAATTTACGGTGTATTTGGTTACCTGTAGATTACAGTAACACGATGCATTGTCTGGAAAATGCAAGCGTTTTTAAAGGCGATATTGCATGCAAAAAAGAAAAACTGCCCCTACATAAATTCAAAACTGCCATAAAGCACACTGCAATTTGCGATAAACGGGCCGCAACTGAACCATCGGTGGACCGTAAATCTCGCCCTTACATAAAATATAAACTAATAAGTCGCAGCCCCATCTGAGGCGGTATTTGCCGGGGTCAGAAGTTATTGATTTAGATTTTTAAGAAGCGAGCGATTTATGAAGCGATTCAAGTTCACTTCCGCTGAGTGTGTTCTGGGTTCGGAAGCATCATTCTCCCGCAGAATTGCACCAGTGGACCCTTCCAATACAAATCCTGCAAGCAGGAGATGCCGAATTCAAATCCTACAAGCAGGAGATTTTTGTATCGTATTGCGTTAAACATAAACAATGCGTTTGATGAGTCTAATGTAATGACCTAATCCAAGTCGAAGTCCAAAATTTAAAGATTTTAATTTTTTAATCAACAAAAATTGTTTTGGCGCCTCTTTTAAAAACTGTTCTACCTCTTCTCTACTTAAATGGGCAGATTTTTTTGGAACATATCCCAAAGATTTTGTGTTCAAAGAGGAATTATCAATGTATCTAAAAACATACCTACTTTTTTTTTGCACGAGATATTTACTAAATCCATTTTCCATTTTCTTTTCCACTTCTATCCATTTTTTATGAAATTCGGAAATTCATAGTTAACCATTGTTTATATTCAATTTTTAAATTAAAAGTACAGGAGAAAAAATGAACTTGAAATGATGAATAATGGACTTTCTCCTGTATGCCAACGATATGAATATAATATCATAAATAAACCTAACCAAGAAAATCAAGAAAACCAGCTAGCTTTGCTACAGTATTAAACGAAGCGTATAAAAAAAGTCGGCAGATAAAAAATTGCAGTAATATTTTATATACCCATAAATTATCTCCTTGCAGGCATACGTATCCCACAGATAACTTGTATGTTGAAAGACTTGCCCTTGGTAAACGATATTTTACGTTATATGTTTGCAATTTTGTTATTACATACAAGATATTTGTTTCTTTTGAAAGACTTAATATACAATACATTTTGTACGTAAGTTGTAATACCACGTGTGTGTTAAAATTTTGATTAAGTTGGAGTTAGAGAAACGTGTTTGTTTGGGTCCTGCGCATGCATCAGTCTGTTTACTATCTCTTTGAAGGCTTGTGTGGGTTACATAATGCTCCGATTCTTTGATTGAATCGAAGTGCTCCGACCGATCCGGTTGAATGGAGGTGCATTTTCTATATAAATACTTTTATCGTCGATCGTTCGGCATCATCCGATCCATGTACCGAGTTTTTGTCACAGACTTGCTACATGCGGGAATTTTAATAATTCCATTTTTTTTTTTCGCAAAACGCTGTTGCAATGTCAATGCATTCATTTGTGTAAATTAATAAACTACCAAAAATTAATTGGTCAATGTTGAAGGCATCTACTTCGTGATTCATGATTAAATTAAATAAAACAAACACTTTACTTTGTTTACATCACACTCGTTTATTGAAAAATAGTGACTATAGTTTCGATCACTTCAATATTACGTTGAAAGAACATATGCGATTTTGTAATTATTTCTATAGGAAATAAAAAATAAACAGTCTACAAATTTTAATAAAACTTTCCATTTCTGTATCGACCTTTTGAACTTCTAGAAACTATGTAAACATTTTGAGTTTGTAAACATTTTCAAGAACTCCATGGCGAATTATAAAAATTCTGGGTTCTTAAATTATGGGTGATTCATTATGGAATTTTGTAATTTTGCAAATTTTAATGAAATTTTCCTTTTCTGTATCGACCTTTTGAACATCTAGGAACAATGTAAACATTTTGAGTTTGTAAACATTTTCAAAAACTCCATGGCAGATTATAAAAATTCTAGGTTCTTAAATTATTGGTGAATCATTATGGAATTTCATGAAACTTTGAATTTGAAATTTGAAACATGTTTTGACAAGTATTTGCTGATTTGCTTTGAGAGATTTGAGGGGTGCAAAGTTAGTTCGCCTCCTCGTGGTGCACCCTGGATAACGCTAAATGAACTAACACATACAATTGTTAAAAACACGTAAAATGTTTTGACAATATCACGTAATAAATTTATATTTCTATTCTGTGATGGTTTTTTTTTGCACATGTTCGTTTTTTTTTTGTTTATTGTAAATACAAGTCAAATTTGTCTACATCAGCAAATACTTATCAAATCATGTTTCAAATTTGTTTACATCAGCAAATACTTGTCAAACATGTTACAAATTTGTTTACAGCAGCAAATACTTGTCAAATCAGACATAAATAAGTGTTTATTAGTGTAAAAAACAAAACAGCATATCAACCTTTTCATTATTTGTGCAATCATTAAGTTTTTATTTTTTAATAATAACAATAATACTAATCTTTATTTATGTTACCAATAGGCTTACACAAGTAATAACATACTGGTATTTTATACACCAGACAATGGTCGGAAATTTGCTATATTCCATTCACCAATTATGAATTTGAACTGAATTTCATGATTTCATTTGAAACTATTACAATCTTAAAACTGAATTTAATAATAACTCCTTTTAAAAGTTTTACAAACTTGACACTGAATTACACTTCCAAAAAATGTACAAACAGAAGTTTATTTCGTAGTATTGTGTTGTACCAGTGTATGTATATTTGTGTTTGTAATTTATATGTATTGCCAATGTGATGCTCAGATAGGAACCAAAAGCTACAAATAAAAATTTAAGATTAAAGATTTAGGGCGAATTTTACAAAAATCTGTATACAAAATCTAAACGTGAAAAGTAAACATTTCAATTAATTAATTAGGCAGGTTACTATTTTTTATTTCCAAAATTCTGTATACGCATTCTAAACGTGAAGAGTTAACATTTATATTAATTGAGATGATTATTAAATTTATTAGGGAAAATTATATTAATTAATAGATTAGTAAGTTGAAGATATTTATCTATATTAATGTTATCTTTAATTTCATTTTTTAGAGCAGTATATTCTCTTTATTTATATGCTTATAGTCAACATGATAAACTTTATCTTGGAATATATTCATTTTTATGGGTTATTTACGTGAATATGTATTATTATTTTTACATTGATTTCCTTTAAATTGAAATATTAATCATATTAATATTCTGGATCAAACAAACTAACAAAAATGTTCCAATAATGACCTGAATTCCATGGAATCCCGTTGCTATATAGAATCTCCATCCATAAATAGCTCAGAAATAGTAAATGATGCTTCTATATTCTTATCCTTGTAAAATAGAAAAATAAATCCAATAATTATTATGTTAAAAATTTGGATTTCCAAAAATCTTTAAGTAAACAAATTCTAAACGTGACAAGTTAAAACTTCTATTAATTCGGCTGATTACATTATTTGTTTTTAATTTCCAAAAATCTGTATATACATTCTAAACGTATGTAGTTAACATTTATATTAATTCTGTTGATTACATTATTTTGGTAAACTTTTTAATTTCAAGAAACTTATGCAAATTCTAAACGTGGAAAGTTAACATTCATATTAATTTAGCGGATTACATAATTTGTTATTTTTTTATAGTGAATAGTAGTTAATAATAACTACTTTTGAAAATTTTATAAACTCAACACTGAATTACAATTGCAAAAAATGTAAAAACTGAGATTTTTAAAAATCTGTATACAAGCTGTAATAATGTAGAGTTTACATTTTTATCTATTAATTGAGTTGATTACATTATTTTGTTAAATATAATAATTTTCAAAAATCTGTATACAAATTCTATATGTGAAAATTTAATACTTCTATTAATTTGGCTGATTACATTACTTGTTTTTATTTTCCAAAAAATCTAAACGTAAGAAGGTAACATTTATATTAATTCGGTTGATTACATTATTTATTTTTAAACTTTTAAATTTAAAAAAGCTTGTATGCAAATTCTACACGTGAAAAGTTAGCACTTGTATTAATTCTGCTGATTACATCATTCAGACTAAAGAACGATAATTCAACGTTTGCCAACCACCTCATTGAAAATCGGCATTCTTTTGGGACAGATGTACTACAAATTATTCATTTCGCCGAGAAAAGTATTAAGATGGACCTATTAGAGTCCCTGGAAATTCAAAAGGCTAAACGTAATCACGATTGTTCGGTCATCAACGACCAGACGGACCTAGTTTATTCCCCACTTTTCAAAGCGGTGTTATATTAGATATGTATCAATAGGTGTGTTTTATTTGTATTTAATTTACTTTAAGTTTGACAATGATCAGTACGTGATCGAAACTATAGTCACTATTTTTCAATAAACGAGTGTGATATAAACAAAGTAAAGTGTTTGTTTTATATATTTTTCCAAAAGTTAGTTCAACAAACAGCAATATGTTTGCAAACCAATACGCAAACTTTTCTTTATTAATTTCTCTTAGTTGATGACATTTAAAAACAAAAAGACTTTTTACGAAAGTAAAGTGTAAATTGATAAACTACCAAAAATGTGTTTAGCAAATACCAATAACTTTGCAAACAAATACACAAACTTTTTTTTTTAAGAATTCCCTTAGTTTATGACCTTTCTGTCATTTTAAAAAAAAAACAAAATGACATTTTACGACCATTCGGCGCCGCGGATTTACAGTCAGTTCTAAAATTATTGGTGTCAGTTAAAAAAATTAAGAAAATTGCTTAGCACATACCAATAACTTTGCATACCAATTGACAAACTTTTTTTAAAGAATTCTCTTAATTTATCTGTCATATTTAAAAAACCAAATGACTTTTTTTGACCATTCGACGCCGCGGATTTACAGTCAGTTCTAAAGTTATTGGCCAGTTAAAAAAATGTAGAAAATCTTAGTATCACTAAATTTATCTTTGCAAACCAATAGACAAACTTTTTTTTTATTCTCTTAGTTTATGACCTTTCTGTCATATTTAAAAACAAAATTATTTTTTACGACCATTCGACGCCTCGGATTTACAGTCAGTTAGTTCTCAGTTCTAACAGTCAGTTATTAGTGTCAGTAAAAAAAAAAAAAAAAAAAAAAAAAAAATGTAGTTTTACGATTTAGTCAATTTTAATAAATCGTCGGCTGTTTCGATCATTTTAATCATCAATTTAATCATATTATTACCATACATTAAACTTCCTAAATCAGACACGAATGTCTAAATCTTGATGATTATTAAACGATGAATTGACGATTAATTAAAATCAATAAAATCGTGAAACTGCAATTTTCATTTTTTTTTTAATATTACACTATTTAGTTAATTTTAATAAATCGTCAGCTGTTTTGATCATTTTAATCATCATCAAGATTTAGACATTCGTGTCTGATTTAGGAAGTTTCATATATTATCACTGATAATACATGAAACTTCCTAAATCAGACACGAATATCTAAATCTTGATGGTGATTAAATGATCAAAACAGCTGTCGATTTAGTAAAATTAATAAAATTGTGAAACTAAAATTTTCTCCAGTTTTTTTTTAACTGGCGTCGTTATCTTTAGAACTGACTGTAAGGCCACGGCATCGAATGGTCGTAAAAAGTCATTTTGTTTTGTAAATATGGCAGAAAGGTCATAAACTAAGAGATTTAAAAAAAAATTTTGTCTATTGGTTTGCAAAGTTATTGGCATTTGCTAAACAAATTTTTGGTAGTTTATTAATTCACACTATACTTTCGAAAAAGTTTTGTTTTGTTTTTAAATCTGACAGAAATGTCGTAAACTAAGAGAAATAAAAAAAAGTTTGGGTATTTGTTTGCTAAATTATTGCTATTTGTTAAACTATTTTTTTGTAGTTTCAGACATTCAAGATTCAGACATTCGTGTCTGATTTAGGAAGTTTCATATATGGAAATAATACATAAAACTTCCTAAATCAAACACGAATGTCTAAATCTTGACGATGATTAAATGATCGAAACAGCTGACGATTTATTAAAATTAACTAATCGTGAAACTAAAATGTCCTTCAATTTTTTTATCTGACGCCAATAACTTTAGAAGGACTGTAAATCCGCGGCGTCGAATGGTCGTAAAAAATAATTTTGTTTTTTAAATATGACAGAAAGGTCATAAACTAAGAGAATTTAAAAAAAGTTTGTCTATTGATTTGCAAAGTTATTGGCATTTCTTAAACAAATTTTTGGTAGTTTATTAATTCACACTTTACTACTTTACTTTCGTAAAAAAAAATTGTTTTGTTTTTAAGTCTGACAGAAACGTCGTAAACTAATCAAAATTTAAAAAAAAAGTTTGCGTATTGGTTTGCTAAATTATTGCTATTTGTTAAACTAATTGTGGGTAGTTTCAGACATTCAAGATTCAGACATTCGTGTCTGATTTAGGAAGTTTCATATATGGAAATAATATATAAAACTTCCTAAATCAACACGAATGTCTAAATCTTCATGATGATTAAATGATCGAAACAGCTGACGATTTATTAAAATTAACTAAATCGTGAAGCTAAAATGTCCTTCAATTTTTTTATCTGACGCCAATAACTTTAGAAGGACTGTAAATCCGCGGCTTCGAATGGTCGTAAAAAATAATTTTGTTTTTTAAATATGACAGAAAGGTCATAAACTAAGAGAATTAAAAAAAAGTTTGTCTATTGATTTGCAAAGTTATTGGCATTTGCTAAACAAATTTTTGGTAGTTTATTAATTCACATTTGACTTTCATAAAAAGTTTTTGTTTGTTTTTGAATCTGACAGAAATGTCATAAACTAAGAGAAATAAAAAAAAAGTTTGCGTATTGGTTTGCTAAATTATTACCATATATGAAACTTCCTAAATCAGACACGAATGTCTGAATCTTGATGATTAAACGATAAACTGGAGATTTATTAAAATCAATAAAATTGTGAAATTGTTGACTTTTTTTTTTAATATTACACGATTTAGTTAATTTTAATAAATCGTCAGCTGTTTCGATCATTTAATCATCATCAATATTTAGACATAGGTGTCTCATTTAGGAAGTTTCATATATTATTACCATATATGAAACTTCCTAAATGAGACACGAATGTCGGAATCTTGAATGTCTGAAACTACCAAAAATTAGGTTAACAAATAGCAATAATTTAGCAAACCAATACGCAACCTTTTTTTTATTTCTCTTAGTTTACGACATTTCTGTCAGATTTAAAAACAAACAAAAAAACTTTTTACGAAAGTAAAGTGTGAATTAATAAACTACAAAAAAAAGCAAATAGCAATAACTTTGCAAACCAATGGACAAACTTTTTCTTTAAGTTCTCTTAGTTTATGACCTTTCTGTCATATTTAAAAACAAAATGACCTTTTACGACCATTCGGCGCCGCGGATTTACAGTCAGTTCTAAAGTTATTGGTGTCAGTTTAAAAAAATGAAGAACATTTTAGTTTCACGATTTAGTTGATTTTAATAAAACGTCTGCTGTTTTGATCGTTTAATCACCATCAAGATTTAGATATTCGTGTCTGATGTAGGAAGGAATTTCATTTATTATTTCCATATATGAAACTTCCTAAATCAGACACTAGTGCCTGAATCTTGATGATTAAGCGATAAACTGACTTTTCCATGTATCTGAAATGTATCTAGAAGTATCTAGATGCTTTTCAAATGTATCTGTATCTGTAGCTAGATACATTTTCAAATTTGTATCTAGATATGTATCTGGATACATGTTTTCCAAAGTATCTGTATCTAGATACAAAAAAATGTATCTGTTACAACACTGGATAAAACCTTACCCAGAATAATTTTTTTTTCATATTTTGTTTGTTTAATATTATAAGGCGAGCATGGAAAGTGACGCTCAACACACGACTGGGAATTTTGCCACGAGCCAAAGCGCTTTATTGTATTATACAATTAATTTTTCTTGGTGTATTTGCGCTTGCATATTTATTTGCTGCTTAATTATAAACTATTATCAAGATTACAAAGAACACAATTAGCAATAACTCAGATGTGCCAAGTAATAACTTTCGGTAAAAAATAAAATAATTAATTGCACGAAACGCGTCGCTATAAACTTTTGAAGCCATCCCCGCAATACTCGTTCTATGGGATTCTTCAAATAATTTCATCACGCTTGCCCTATAAAGCAGTTTATTACTTTGGTATGATAATATTTATAGCGTAAATATAAACTTGCCCGGGAAGTTTAATACACGAGCCACTTACACACACGCGCGGCTGATTAACAACGTGCCGCTGCCGCACTTTGGGGCGGCGGTTTTCGTTTTAATAAACATTAATTTCGGCCGCCTTTTCCGTGGGGCAATTTTCCTTTTGGGCGAAAAATTGTCCGCCGAAGCCAATCAAGAGCAGAAGAGAATTGATCGATGTCGGGAATTAAGTAGGTGCATCACTCTCGTGATGTGTGTACGTACAAGTTCACGTTTGGAGGACACACTTTTCCGTATTGATTTTGCGTACCGTGGCATCGCATTAACGTTATTAGGCGTGGATTAATATTGCAGGAGTCAATTCATAACAGAAAATTACATGAATATGCAATTAGGCAGCGTTATGTTATGTCATGAAAATATTTGCTCTGTGATGTTTGCAAACAGAGGACGTAGTTTACGTGAAAATCGTCGCAATTAATTAATGCAAGCTGAGCCCATTATAATAACACTCTCGCCAATTTCTATCGGTTAAAGCGGCGGTTTTCGACCTCTAAATAAGATTTTGTGTAATTTTATCACACGTTTTATTAGGTATTAAGTGTTAATTTAGCGCAATATTATTTTTACTACAAAATTTCAATTGTATCTAGCAACATAATAAGTATATGGTATACTATAAGTTTTTAAATTGGTTTGTTTCGCGTTTCGATTTTTGTTTGTTTAATCTGGATCTGGCACACGGAACAAAGTTTTCTGAAAAAACAAAAAAAAACTTGTCCAAGGATGAAAATATCTGAATAAATAATTTTTGAAAATTATCCAAATAATTGGAATTGGAAATAATCCAAAATTGGATCTATGGAAAGATCCAATTTTTATGGTTTTTGTAAAGATTTTAATTTGTTTTTAGAATTTTTTTAAATTGTTTTGTTTTTAGAAAGTTTTTAAATTGTTTTGTTTTTACAAAGTTTTTAAATTGTTTTGTTTCGCGTTTCTATTTTTGTTTGTTTGGTCTGGATCTGCCACAAAGAACAAAGTTTTCTGGAGAAAAAAAAATCTTGTCCACGGATGAAAATATCTGAATAAATTTTAAATAATTTTAAATAAAATTTAGTATAATTTTCAATCAAATTTGGTATCATTTTCAATAAAATCTAGTATCATTTTCAATCAAATTTATTATCATATTCAATAAAAATATCATCATTTTCAATCAAATTTAGTATAATCAATAAAATTTAGTATCATATCTTTTTCAATAAAATTTATTATCATTTTCAATTAAATTTATATTATTATTATTGTCTTCGTTAGACCTCACACTACGTAGAAACGTACATCTGGGAGCTTCATAACATCCGCTTATTTGTACCTCTGTTAATTATGATTAAGTGTACTCTACAGAATAATTCTATATTCGCAGACAAATCCTTATATTCGCAGACAATTCCTTATATTCGCATATGACAATATATTCAACGTGGAAAATACGAAATAAAAGCAATATAATTTCCAATCGCACATGTAAGGCATCAATTTTATAACGAAGCGACTACCAGAATGGCGTTTTCAATTTATTGCTCCTTAACATTCATAGCATAGACTATAAACAGCCGCTGTATACGGTCTATAAACACTTAATGGCATTCATTGTTCGTGTATGTCACATTTATGTGAGTTTATAAAATTGAAAATATGCGCTGCAAACTGCGGATACAGACTAATAGAAATTACACAACTTCTTAGTTCCGGAACAAAAGTTTCGGTTTCGGTTTTTTTTTCGACCAAAATTCGGATATTTCGGATCCGGATATGCGGATACTGAACAATTCTGCCAAATGCAGGAATACTTTTAACGAATGCCAATTTATCACAATGCGTTGTTATAATGCATAATATAATGCAAGAAAATGTAGGATTGGCGCAATTATTTAAATTGTGTGTCCCGGTTTCTGTTTAATTTTCGATCAAAATTCGGATATTTCGGATAAACGGATCCGGATATGCGGATACTTAACTATTCTGCCAAATGCAGAAATACTTTTAACGAATGCCAATTTTTCACAATGCGCTGTTATAATGCATAAATAATGCAAGAAAACTGTAGGATTAGCGCAATTATTTAAATTGTGTGTCCCGTTGCATCAATTATCACATAATTAATATAACAATTAATACGAGTCGTTACACAATAAGTTACATATTAATTAATAAATTGTACGCAGCAAAACTATGCAAGTAATGGTAATCTTAATTCTACCACATTTTAAAGTTAATCTTTTTCATAAACCACAAAACAACATACCTGATATTTTTCTATGTTAGTTTAGTTTTCAATAAACCACAAAAAGAGCATTCCGACAATTTAAAAACAAATTGAAAACATGAAAGATTCTCAGAATGTCCTGTTTGGCCTTGAATGGACAATGTCCATTCAAGGAGATTGTCCAAGGATTGGCATGTCCTTGTTGTTTATTGAAAAATGGTCGAAATGGTTTACTTTTTGTGGTTTACTGAAAAATTGTTTACTATATTTCAAAGTTAATCTTTTTCATAAACCACAAAACAGCATACCTGATATTTTTCTATGTTAGTTTAGTTTTCAATAAACCACAAAAAGAGCATTCCGACAATTTAAAAACCAATTGAAAATATGAAAGATTTTCAGAATGTCCTGTTTGGCCTTGAATGGACAATGTCCATTCAAGGAGATTGTCCAAGGACTGGAATGTCCTTGTTGTTTATTGAAAAATGGTCGAAATGGTTTACTTTTTGTGGTTTACTGAAAAATTGTTTACCACATTTCAATCTTTTTCATAAACCACAAAACAGCATACCTGATATTTTTCTATGTTAGTTTAGTTTTCAAAAAACCACAAAAAGAACATTCCGACAATTTATAAACAAATTGAAAACATGAAAGGTTTCAGAATGTCCTGTTTGGCCTTGAATGGACAATGTCCATTCAAGGACTGGAATGTCCTTGTTGTTTATTGAAAAATGGTCGAAATGGTTTACTTTTTGTGGTTTACTGAAAAATTGTTTACCGTATTTCAAAGTTAATCATTTTCATAAACCACAAAACAGCATACCTGATATTTTTCTATGTTAGTTTAGTTTTCAATAAACCACAAAAAGAGCATTCCGACAATTTAAAAACAAATTGAAAACATGAAAGATTTTCAGAATGTCCCGTTTGGCCTTGAATGGACAATGTCCATTCAAGGAGATTGTCCAAGGATTGGCATGTCCTGGTTGTTTATTGAAATATGGTCGAAATGGTTTACGTTTTGTGGTTTACTGAAAAATTGTTTACCACATTTCAATATTTTTCATAAACCACAAAACAACATACCTGATATTTTTCTATGTTAGTTTAGTTTTCAACAAACCACAAAAAGAGCATTCCGACAATTTAAAAACAAACTGAAAACATGAAAGATTTTCAGAATGTCCTGTTTGGCCTTGAATGGACAATGTCCATTCAAGGAGATTGTCCAAGGACTGGAATGTTCTTGTTGTTCATTGAAAAATGGTCAAAATGTTCTTTTTGTGGTTTACTGAAAAATTGTCGTTATCTATGGTTTATTAAAAATTAAACTATGTACCCACCTATGGTAGAAATCCCGTTTAGAGAAACATTGTGGGAATGTTCTTTTTGTGGTTTACTGAAAAATGATCAATAGCGTTTTTTGTGGTTTATTAAAAATTAAACCATGTACGCACTTATGGTAGGAATCTCGTTGCTTTTTAAAACCAAAGTTCCGGTTTTTTTTTCGATCAACATTCGGATATTTCGGATACCTGAGTAAACGGATCCGGATATGGGGATATTGAACTTTTCTGGCATCTGTAGGAAAACTTTTAACGAATGCCAATTTATCACCATGCGTTCTTGCAATGCATAATAATGCAAGAAAAATATAGGATTATTTAAATTGTATGTTCCGTTGCATCAAGTATCACATAATTAATATAATAATTAATACGAATCGTTACATAACGAGTTACATATAAATTAATAAATTGTACGCAGCAAAACTACGCAAGTAATGGTAATATTTCTACCACATATCAAAGTTAGTCTTTTTCATAAACCACAAAACAACATACCTGATATTTTTCTAAATTCTAAATTGTTTTCCAAATTATTTTTCTTATTTGTTGGTTTAGTTTTCAATAAACTACAGAAAGACATTCCGACAATTTAAAAACAAATTGAAAACATGAAAGATTTTAAAAATGTCCTGTTTGTTATTTATTGAAAAGTGGTCAAAATGTTCTTTTTGTGGTTTACTGAAAAATGGTCGTTCTTTTTTTGTGGTTTATTAAAAATTAAACCATGTACCCAAGTATGGTAGAAATCTCGTTTAGAGAAACATTGTGGAAATATTCTTTTTGTCGTTTACTAAAAAATGGTCGATATGTTTTTATGTTTTTTTGTGGTTTATTAAAAACAAAACCATGTACCCACCTATAATAGAAATCTCGTTTAGAGTAACATTGTGGGAATATTTTTTTTGTTGTTTACTGAAAAATGGAAATATGTTTTTTTTGTGGTTTATTAAAAACTAAACCATGTACCCACTTATGGTAAAAATCTCGTTTAGAGAAACATTGTGGGAATGTTCCTTTCGTGGTTTAATGAAAAATGGTCGATGATTTTTGGGGTTTATTAAAAATTAAACCATGTACGCATGTACCATGTTCCTATGGTAGGAATCTCGTTTACAGAAACATTATGGGAATGTTCTTTTTTGTGATTATTACGTCTTCTACAGAAACCATAAATGAATATTTAATTAATTAATGATATTTTATTTATGTTACCAATACGCTTAATTGCTCGGTTATTGATTATGTATTAATCAAGTTGACGTGCAATTTAATTAAAATATTTATCAGAATTTTGGACGCGTACATCCGAATATAAAATCTTGATTTATAATATATGCTGGGAAGGTTTTCATTAGAATGATAACGTGCGTTTTAAAACGACTCCTAATTTATACTAGATACTACATAAATGTGGGCAGTTACAATTTATTTCATACTGCATTCATGAATTTTTATTTCAAAACCATTACCTTTGTAGTAAAGTTATTTGGTATAATTTATTCAGGTGTACGCTTCAATGTATATATATATATATATACATAAATTCGCAGTTTCAGAATATTCTGATACTTTTTAATACTTTTGTTAACATTAGTAGCATGTTATTATACTTTCATTAAGTGCCAGATATATTAGAAAAATAATTAGTGAAAATGTTAAAAAGTGAATTAATGAAAATTGAGCTAATTTTCAGAAAATTCCTGGCCGAAAAATTTTTCAATCTCCACAAAACTTGGTCAGAAACTTACCTAACTCTTATGATAAAATTCCTGTAGTTCAGTAGTTGTAATGGCCCTGAAACAAAACACATACTAAGTAATTTCTTTTAATGTACCTATCTTAATTATTCATATACTTCGTTTGTAGGCTTGAAGAGGCTTTTTGGCTCACTGCCGTAATGCCATTACCACACTAGTTGCATTACCTAGGAAATTTTTATTTACAAAAAAGACAACATTTATTGAATTATTGTAATATATTTGTGTTTGAATAGAAGTCAAAATAGTATAAAAAATATAAAAATAAACATTCACTAAAATTAGATATAAAGAGCGTTCAAGAAAGTGGTGTCAACTTTTAGAACTAGTTCCAGCGAAATAATAACAAATATTGAAAAATTTGAAAAATCTTGTTAAATTATTTGCTTGTATCCTAGGAAACCTTTCAGCAACGTTGGAAAACATATTTGATTTGTATCTTGAAGTTAAATTATTTGCTTGTATCCTAGGAAACCTTTCAGCAACGTTGCAAGACATAATTGATTTGCATCTTGAACTCTGTCATCTATTAGTATCCAGTGTAAAAGTTGACACCACTTTCTTGAACTCTCTGTATACACTAACAGAGAAAACACAAGTTTTCGAAGTATTTAGAAATTCATTTCTAAATCGAAGTATTTAGAAATTCATTTCTAAATCGAAGTATTTAGAAATTCATTCCTTAAAAAGGCCTTTTCAGTGAGGTAAGATTTTAGATATACTTATCTATAATCCAATCATAAAAGGCCTTTTCAGTAAGGTAAGATTTTAGATATACTTATCTGAAACAAGCATCAATACAAAAGGATAAATATTGATTACACAATTTTTGCATTTTGTTAAACTAATTTGGTATTTCCTAGCTTTGAGTAAACGGTTTCTATTTTGTTGCTTTGATTTTGAATGAAAATGATTAAAACTGATATTTAACAATTTAGTCAACACGTTTTTTTTTTAAATTTAAAATTTTATGTTTTTTGCAAAAACATGGACTTTTATTAATTTTTTTCTTCTAACCTACTAGTAATGTATATTACCTGCATTTATTTTCATGCCTTCTATGCCTTCAGTGGCTTAAAGTAGCACGTTATGTCTTCAGTGCTTTAAAGTACCATTTTATGCTTCAGTGCTTTAATGTACCATTTTACGCTTCAGTGGTTTAATGTACATTTTATGCCTTCAGTGGCTTAAAAGGCAACTTTATGTCGTCAGTGGCTTAAAAGGCAACTTTATGCCTTCATATCCTACTAGTAATGTAAATAACTATTATGGCACACATTCACATTGTCACTATTATTACCTGCATTTATATTCATGATTCCGTTGAGGGCTTAAAGTGCCACTGTATGTCTTCAGTGGTTTCAAGTACCACTGTATGCCTTTGGTGGCTAAAAGTACCTCTGTATGCCTTCAGTGGCTTAAAGTACCTCTGTATGCCTTCAGTGGCTTGAAGTAGCACGTTATGTCTTCTGTGCGTTAAAGTACCATTTTATGCTTCAGTGCTTTAATGTACCATTTTACGCTTCAGTGGTTGAATGTACCATTTTATGCCTTCAGTGGCTTAAAAGGCAACTTTATGTCGTCAGTGGCTTAAAAGGCAACTTTATGCCTTCATATCCTACTAGTAATGTAAATAACTATTATGGCACACATTCACATTGTCACTATTATTACCTGCATTTATATTCATGATTCCGTTGAGGGCTTAAAGTGCCACTGTATGTCTTCAGTGGTTTGAAGTACCACTGTGTGCCTTTGGTCTCTTAAAGTACCTCTGTATGCCTTCAGTGGCTTGAAGTAAAACGTTATGTCTTCTGTGCTTTAAAGTACCATTTTATGCTTCAGTGCTTTAATGTACCATTTTACGCTTCAGTGGTTTAATGTACCATTTTATGCGTTCAGTGACTTAAAAGGTAACTTTATGTCGTCAGTGGCTTAAAAGGCAACTTTATGCGTTCATATCCTACTAGTAATCTAAATAACTATTATGGCACACATTCACATTGTCACTATTATTACCTGCATTTATATTCATGATTCCGTTGAGGGCTTAAAGTGCCACTGTATGTCTTCAGTGGTTTCAAGTACCACTGTATGCCTTTCGTCTCTTAAAGTACCTCTGTATGCCTTCAGTGGCTTGAAGTAGCACTTTATGTCTTCTGTGCTTTAAAGTACCATTTTACGCTTCAGTGCTTTAATGTACCATTTTACGCTTCAGTGGTTTAATGTACCATTTTATGCCTTCAGTGGCTTAAAAGGCAACTTTATGCCGCCAGTTGCTTAAAAGGCAACTTTATGCCTTCATATCCTACTAGTAATGTAAATAACTATTATGGCACACATTCACATTGTTACTATTATTACCTGCATTTATTTTCATGATTCAGTTTCCGGGCTTAAGGTGCCACTGTAACATACAGTGGCTTGAAGTACCACTGTATGCATGTATACCACTGTATGCCTTCGGTCTCTTAAAGTACCTCTGTATGCCTTCAGTGGCTTGAAGTAAAACTTTATGTCTTCTGTGCTTTAAAGTACCATTTTATGCTTCAGTGCTTTAATGTACCATTTTACGCTTCAGTGGTTTAATGTACCATTTTATGCGTTCAGTGACTTAAAAGGTAACTTTATGTCGTCAGTGGCTTAAAAGGCAACTTTATGCGTTCATATCCTACTAGTAATGTAAATAACTATTATGGCACACATTCACATTGTCACTATTATTACCTGCATTTATATTCATGATTCCGTTGAGGGCTTAAAGTGCCACTGTATGTCTTCAGTGGTTTCAAGTACCATTGTATGCCTTTGGTGGCTAAAAGTACCTCTGTATGCCTTCAGTGGCTTGAAGTAGCAATTTATGTGTTCTGTGCTTTAAAGTACCATTTTATGCTTCAGTGCTTTAATGTACCATATTACGCTTCAGGGGTTAAATGTACCATTTTATGCCTTCGGTGGCTTAAAAGGCAACTTTATGCCGCCAGTGGCTTAAAAGGCAACTTTATGCCTTCATATCCTACTAGTAATGTAAATAACTATTATGGCACACATTCACATTGTTACTATTATTACCTGCATTTATTTTCATGATTCCGTTTCCGGGCTTAAGGTGCCACTGTAACATACAGTGGCTTGAAGTACCACTGTATGCATGTATACCACTGTATGCCTTCGGTAGCTTAAAGTACCACTGTATGCCTTCAGTGGCTTAAAGTAGCACGTTATGTCTTCAGTGCTTTAAAGTACCATTTTATGCTTCAGTGGTTTAATGTACCATTTTATGCCTTCAGTGGCTTAACAGGCAACTTTATGCCGTCAGTGGCTTAAAAGGCAACTTTATTCCGTCAGTGGCTTAAAGGCAGCTTTGTGCCTTCAGTGGCTTAAAAGGAAACTTTATGCATTCAGTGGCTTGAAAGGCAACTTTATGCCTAAACAGTCACTAGTGTTACAATTAAGTTTGAAAATCAAATAACTGCCAGCCAGACCGACAAACTCAAAAAACTTTGTGTCATCACAATAATCGATAAATTGCAGACTGCCAAAATTTTTGGCAATGTAGGATTTGGATTTGATTGAGTGTATTCGGTTTTGCACGTAATATTATGCATTCACCTCAGGCACAACTGGCGTGTATGGCCCTTGGCGTATTAGAGCCCTTTGGGCATATTACCTATGAAATTTAGTAGGAAATGATTTTCATGAAGGATTAGCGCCATGATAATCCCAGCATCAACGAGCAATTCAGCTCTAAATTATTTTTACCGGTGGTTTTAATGGCGCTTACTTACTAGCATATATATATATATATATATTGTTATCTTTCAACAAACGAATTTTACAATAAAAATATTGATAATAAAAATTATTATTATTAATATTACGCCAACACCGCAAGGTAAAATGGCAATTGATTAAATAAAATTATTAATATTGATACTAAATAAAATTTAAAAAAAAGAGATATGATTTTTATTAACTTAATTGGGGTTTTCATAATAAGGTTATAGGTTTCGGTTAAGCTTTTGTAATAATGTTTTTCCACTCCCTGCATGGTAAGTACATTGTTATAACATTGATTTAGTGGAAGTAAGTCCCACTTACCGATAAAGCTTTGGTTACTATGAGCAACGGGAAGTAAGTAATCACTTACTTCCCTCAGGGAAGTAAGTAAAATAATTTCAATAGCGTTCTTTCTCTGGCACCAGTCTTTAAAACACTTTTGATAACACCCCTTCGACTTCTCCGGCAGTAGGAAGGAACAGGCAGCATCTGCAGCTTCTTCAATTGCCATTTCATGTTTATTTTCATTGGAATTCATTTTACAACTGAACGAATGCAATTTCTGACATTCACACTTTGTTTGAAAAATAGTCTTAGCAACCAAAGTCGTACTGACATTTTGTTCATATTGCGAAAATAAATTAATCAAACACAAACAATTAAACCAACTTCAGGAGTGGAAAAACAGTTATAAGCATTTGAGAGGTAAGTTTTGACCAGTCTCAGTCTTTATTGCTAGCCCTCGCTGTCGCTCGGGCGCAAACGCGACCTCGACTGGTAAAAGACACTTACCTCTCTTAATGCTTAAATAACTATTAGTCGTGCCAATTTGACATGTGTTTAGAAATGTGATTCTGACATTTACATAATTGAATCGTTTATTTCAGACACTGGTCAACAAACTTGTTTATGGGTTTTTTTGCGGAATTAAAATCTCCTATTGTCAGGGCATATTTTTCTGCAATAAAACATCAACTGGCATTAAGTTTTATGGGACATAATTTACAATAAATATCGCGTTTAGTGCAGAAACCGATCAAGCGATATCACTTGGCGTATTTCTGCAGTAAATTTAAATTTTTGCAGTAAAAGTCGGCCTGTGGTATTTTGTATAATACTAATACCATGGTAACAATTATCATTGCTTTGCCATTACTTGCCTTTGCTTGGTAGTTTGGTATATTTATCAGAAAATTAGTTTAAATTTCGTTATTGTAGTAGTAGTAAGAACATTTATTCAATATAGCTTATTACATTTTTTGTTACATCACAGGTATAGTGATAATGAAGTATATAATATGCTATATGAAATGGGCTATCGACTTTCGTCTTTCAGCCCTTATCAGTCGTTATTGTATTTTAATGAAAACAAGCAAATTGTTGTTTTATTCTGTGTTCAAATAAAAAATATATAGTTTATAATAGTGTTTTGTTTGTTAAAAATCATAATACCACAAAAAAAATTAGGAAATTACCATTAAAAATATATGTTTCTACATTAAAATCGTATCTTAGTACAGAAACGAGTCAACTGCAATATTTTCAATATTTTTTTACAATTAAGGAAGAAATAGTTATTATAATTTAATTATAGGCAGCATCAACTTCGAAAAGATGTTGACTAATACTAGAAATTTGTTCAGGCGAAAATCTGTTTAAATATCAAGGATATAATGTTCTTCTTATTTTCCCAACAATTTGAAAAGGTGCACTTGACCAGTTTCTGAAATAAACGATTCAATTGGGATTTACACCACTAGATTTTAGTAAAAATATCGGTCTAAGAGTTGTCCTACGTTTTTTCTGCGTCAACTGTACAAGTTGTTCAAGAGTATAAAGGAAAATGATAAAGAAAGAAAGAAAGAAATAAACCAATTGCTTCGTTTAGATCACAGAAAAAATATTAATTTGCGACTACTAGTCTCGACCAATTAACTAGTTATTATCAAACAACGTGATATTGATAGTGCTTGAGTATGACTAAGTTAATTAGTCGAAATTATAGTCACACAATACATTTTTTCTCCCATCATCCCACAATCAGTTGTTTCCTAGCCTACATGCATGCCAGAAAATGGATGATTACTTTAGTGCTACGGTTGCTATGTAACGTAGAAATAACCTTAGTGGAATATTACATTACTGGCCTAGGCCGGCAATGAATCATTCCTGGAGGTCTACAGCAATTAATTTATTTTTAGATCTTGTATATGTTTACGAAACATGCAAAAATATTGCGATGGGAGAAATGCGGTTCGTACATACCATACATTTTTTCTCCCACTGTGCCACAATCAGTTGTTTCTCCATTTTCTGGCCTGCATGTAGGCTAGCATGCAGGCCAGAAAATGGATGATTCCTTTAGTGCTACGGTTGCTATGTAACGGAGAAATAACAGTACTGGAATATTACATTCCCGGCTTAGGCCGGCAATGAATTATTCCTGGAGATCTAGATCTATACCAAATAATTTCTCCGCATATCTTCTATATTTTTACGAAACTTGCAAAAATATTGCGATGGGAGAAAAAATAGTATGTGCAGTTTGTACATGTACGGCCTCTTCGGCTTGCTGTCCTCGCCTAATGGCTCGGACGTCAATTGCCGCATCGGACGGGAATATATAACTTCCCGTACTAACCTCACAATATACCTACTATGTAGTACTATTAAGAATATATTTATTATTATCTAAATTATTTAATAAAAGTTGAATTTGTAATTATTTTTATGCGTGTTCTAGTTTTAATAATGCCGGTGTATTTATGTGCATTTCAAGCAGAAGGTACATCAAAGTAGAAGTAATTTTTACGACAATAATCATAAGCCAGCCAATTTAAGATAAGTGTACGTGTAATAGTTATGTACATAAAAACAAGGAAGCATACATACCGAGCAATAAAATATTGTGAAACTTAAATCGCCACTTGAAAGTTTATCGCTAATAAATCCCCTGCACAATTTCGATAACTATTAAAAAAAAATCTTAAAACGACTCAATTAAGATAGTGAAGTAGTAAAGTTATATTGATTCATAAAATTCAATATTAAACGCTCTCGAGCATCAAAATGAAGAAGCGCATATCAATAAAAATATATTGTAGCCATAAATTCAATATTTATTACGAAGTATTAATATTTAAATTAAACTCGGTGAAGCTTGTTTTTAAAGTATTGCGAAAAGTTGGCAAAACATTGGCTGTAACGCGTTGTAACTTCGCGCAGGAATCGACTGCATCCACATTATAAAAGAATACATCGCGAACAGTGTGTGTGGGGGCGAGGAAAAAGTTACACAAGAGGTCAAACTTTTCCCTATTCTCGTCCGGAAACTCGTAGTAAGATTTGAAACTCGCCTTTTGTCGCCCCTCCTTATAAATCTACCTCAGAGGATTAGCTGTGAAACGTCAGTTTTCTGCACATCAAAGTAACAAACATGTAACTAATATAGTTTTAAATATTTGTTTGGGTATCATTTCGATGGACATTTTTATTAGAAACTTGTTAAGATTACACATTAAGACACATTAAGAAATATGGACTTTTTTACTTTGACTTTTGTCCTCCTTATAAATCTACCTCAGAGGATTAGCTGTGAAACGTCAGTTTTCTGCACATCAAAGTAACAAACATGTAACCAATATAGTTTTAAATATTTGTTTGGGTATCATTTCCATGGACATCTTTATTAGACGCTTATTAACATTACACATTAAGACACATTAAGAGTTATAGACTTTTTTACACTTGTATCTTATTATGAAAAGGACTGTCGGTACTTTTTTTTTAATTTCAGTTTTCAAGTTTTCAGTTTTTAATTTTAAGTTTGAATGCTTTTTTCTTAAGACACATTAAGAAATATGGACTTTTTTACACTTGTATCTTATTATGAAAAAGACTGTCCCTACTTTTTTTTAAATTTCAGTTTTCAAGTTTTCAGTTTTTAATTTTAAGTGTGAATGCCTTTTTCTTGGGAATTTTGTTGCCTACTCAGACGTTGCGTGGCCCCGCAAAGTTGCGTTTTTATTGGTGGCCCCCAAAGAGGTAGAGTTGAGAACCGCTGGTTTAGATGATGCTGCTTATAATTCGATTTTGATTGGGCGATTTAAGGATTTGCGGCCGCATTTATAAATCGCCCCGTGTAATGATTTGAATCCTCGTCCACCTGCAACGTGAAAGGGGCGCGCATATAGGGCGCAATTGACCGGGGGGCGGTTTTGCAGGGGATCGTCCGTCTGAAGTCTCTCTCGCGTGCTCAGCGCGTTTTTTATCCATCCAACCAGCTCGGTTGCAGAACGACCGTGATCGGTCAGCGTTTCGCCGCGCCGTTTTTCGCTGACTCGGCTTTTGTTTATTACTCAATTATTCGAAAAAAAAAATCCCGCTTATTTTATTGGCTGCCTGTTTTTCCGCCAGTGTGTCTGTTCAGCAGTTCGCGCGGGGGTTCGTTCGTTCTATCCTTCTATCTCCCCGGCCCGATTTCGGACCCGTAACGTCCGCCGGCCGTTATGCTACGTCGCGTGCCCCCACGCGTAGCGCCCCTTTAGATACTTTTTTGTACGTGCACCAAATTTACGGGCTGATAACAGTACGCCGCACTCCAAGCGCTATCTGTTTTCTTGTTTAGCTTGCGCTTTTTGCCGTATTGCAAACCGCTGTGCTTTCTGGGGCTTCATCTGATTAAAATGTGCAGACGGGTTTTCATTTCTATTGATAAAGCGATTTTTAGCGACCTATAACTACGTATAAATCACCCATTTTACAGCGAATAAACTCGAGCACACGTTTCTGCGATATTTGCAAATAAACTAGCACCAAAAAATACCTACGCTTTATATGAAAAAACGACCGAATTTCATCCAACAAATCATTAAATACATAGATCTACTCAAAATATAACAATAGTACAAAAATGATATAGTATATAACGCCATTAGGCCGATATGTAGCAAATAACAGGCGCGGGTTGAAGTTTGTAAACCGAGGCGAAGCGAAGCGGAGCGGAACGCAGCCGAGGTTTATATTCAACCAAGCCTGTTATTTGCATATCGGCCGTATGTTGTTCGATACTTTTTGTAATACCTAAATTACAAAAACTGGTCAATTTATCAATATTAAATTTCAAAATTAATAAACTAGTTATCCAGGCGCAATTTGATACCATAGCAACATCAACGGTTCAAATACAAACAAACAAATCAAAGTGAAATTAGAAAAATAATGTCAGATGTGCAAAGTTCTTCGTTTTGTGGTATCCCCGAAGATGTACTAAATGAAGCAAATGCTGCCACAATCGATTTACTTCCCCAAAAAGCAGCAGCAGGTATGAGAAAGAATATGAAGACTTTATTGCTCATAAATTTGCGTTGTCATTTAAATAACGTCCACGGCCGTAATTATAACGGCCAAGGCCTTTACGCCTGTCATATCGATCAAGCAGACAGTACTGATAAATGTCAATAACACAGAGGTATTACAAAATAGTTATTAACGTTATTAGGCAGATATGCAGCAAATAACGGACGCAGGTTGAAGTTCCCAACCATCCCACTTTTCCGTTTAGATCTCCCATTATCATTACGTGTTCTTTTCCTTCATCTACTTCAATCTACCTCATCTACTCATTATTATTATCAGTTCATATTAGGTTTGGGGTGATTTGCTCCGATCGAAACCCCAAACATTTTCGTCCTTATATATCACATGACATGTAAAACAACCTCCCCCACGGCGCCATCGTGTGTATCATGGGAATTTCGCATTAGCAACCGCACAAGCCGTATTGTTGAAGCCGGCGCGTTCCCTTTTATGTGGTGTTTAAAACCACCTGCTGTGTGCAATAAAACTGCACAAAAAACCCCTCACCCTGGCCCCAGCGCTGGGCCGTTGCGGGGGGTGGACTGAAAGTTCTGAAAATTATTTTAATCTAAGTTTAATTCAGTCCGTAAAACTTTGATGAAATATGTATCAAAGTCGAATGCATTTTTAATGATTATCTTATATTTCTGAGAAAACAATTAAACTTTCGGCCGGTGGAAGGGGTGGCACTAAGTAAAAGAGTCGGGGGAGGCTTCGGCCGCCCGGAGAGTTTGAAAAACTTCAGGAGTTATAACTTCGCTCATACTTTAGTATAATTTTTTCCCTCCTAACGAATTAAAAACTTTCTTTTTCCCTTTTTTTTTTCCGCGATGGGAACACAATTTAAAGTTTCGCCACGGCAGCGCGGTGCAGGGTGACGCTTAGGCTCATTTTTAAGCGTGTAAATGTCTAATTATTCACGACATCGCCGTGAATTTGGCTTGCAGAATCGAATCGAAGAAAAATAAGCAACAGTCGACGAATACTTATTAAACATACAATTGTAAAAACTCGATGTTTATTAACGATTTTGTAAAATCATCGCCACATGTAGTAGTCACCAATAGTTATTCAAGATACAAGTGTAAAAAGTCAATGTTTATTAATAATTTTGCAAAATCCTCGCCACATGTAGTCTACCAATAGTTATTTAAGATACAAGTGTACAAAAAGTCCGTGTTTTTTAATGATTTTGAAAAATAATCGCCACATATGTGAAATATAGAAAATATAACTTACGAAATGTTCTAGATTGATGACGAATTGTGAAATTCGCAAAATAATCACTACGTCTATAAAATTTTGGAAAACATACGCCTTTAAACATTTTAAATAAGTACAGCAAACTTGCACTTGGGAAAAAATATTGCTACTTTTGCAAAACTTTTAAACTGCAAATAACATAGTCATCACCACTTATGCCAAACCCTGAAATTACATGTAATGAAAATGTTCAATCAAGTGACAAAAGTTCTGCAAAATCATCACCATCTTAAAAATTGCAGGTTAAAGTACTGTAAACTCATCACCATCTTAAAAATTGCAGGTCAAAGTTCTGCTAAATAATCACCATCTTAAAAGTTGCAGGTCAAAGTACTGCAAACTCATCACCATCTTAAAAATTGCAGGTCAAAGTTCTGCAAAATCACCACCATCTTAAAAATTGCAGGTAAAAGTACTGCAAAATCATCACCATCTTAAAAATTGCAGGTCAAAGTACTGCAAAATCATCACCATCTTAAAAATTGCAGGTCAAACTTCTGTAAAATCATCACCATCTTAAAAATTGCAGGTCAAAGTACTGCAAACTCTTCACCATCTTAAAAATTGCAGGTCAAAGTTCTGCAAACTCATCACCATCTTAAAAATTGCAGGACAAAGTTCTGCAAAATCGTCACCATCTTAAAACTTGCAGGTCAAAGTTCTGCAAAATCATAACCATCTTAAAAATTGCAGGTTAAAGTACTGCGAAATCATCACCATCTTAAAAATTGCAAGTCATTATTGCTATCATATTAACTGGTTCGAAAAGTCAAAAACGGCGAAACATCCAAGTCATTGAATATTTCAGGTGTGCTAAAGTTTTCGCAATACGATTATAAAATTTGGAAAAATGCATTTAACATAACACGCGCGATTTGCGGTCAATACCAAAATTGTGTGAAGTCATCGCCGCGTCTATATGATGAAACGTTCAAGTCATATAACCTGCCATTAAAAGTGAGTAAATTCAAATTTGGAGAAATTTTACAAAACCATCGACACCTGTATGTTTCGAAAATATATTCTACTACGATTATTTCAATATTCGAGTATCCAAAATCTTAAAAATTGCGTTTCAATTAGTTGAAAAGTGATTATCAAAGTACAAATTGTTCGAAAACGCAAGTCATTAAATATTCCAGATATATTATCATCAAAGTACAGATTTATTATTAATTAATGTTAATTATTTTTCGAGCTGGACTATAATTATTTCGACATTTGAAATAATTGATGAGTATTCAAAATGTTAAATCTTGCATTTCATTTAGTTACTTTTTCTAAAATTATTAACAAAGTACAAATTACTTATTTATACTCCGACTATAATTATTTTGACATTTGAAATAATTGATGAGTATCCAAAATGTTAAAACTTGCATTTCAATTAGTTATTTTTTCTAAATTTATTAACAAAGTACAAATTACTGGAAAATACAAGTCATCAAATGTAACATGCATTTATGTCATAATTGCATTTAGACATTTCAATGTGATGCTGCATTACATGTGCCCTACTTATTTTTTCGGCGTCCAATATTCCTTAGATTTCAGTGAAATTTCATGTTAAACCAATTTTGTTACAGAAATATTATTTTAAAGAATTGGAAATTAGGCATAAATTAGAATAAAACTTGAGGTATAAACAATCTATAATGCATGAAATTGCAAACACTTCATTATGACCGGACACAATTATTTATAAATTTGCAACAAAATTGGTGCACTTTTATGACATGTACGAAGAATATCATATCATAATATCATAATCACCACACGATTTTGACAAAGTAATTTGTATGACTTGTGCAAGTCATAAATACCACATATATCACCACAAAAGTAAATATTTCTATTTCTATTTTTATTTTTCGATTTCATATCGTCGCTGTTAAATCCAACCGGACATGTGCATAAATTGACTTTTTGAGTTGTTGGTACAAAAAGTCCTTTTTTCCCGTCTATTTTTATATTGAACGGGCATATCGTATAGTTGAATAAAATGTTATTCATGCATAAGGTGGCTTTGAGGTGAACAAAACGGACGTTAAAAGGAAAATATCACAAGCGAAAACTTTAGAGCGCTCTGCATTTAGCAGATAATAAAATAAAAATATGCATTTAGCAGATATGCCGGTTTGATTTCACAGCGACGATATGTAGAATTATTGAAACACTTCCAAAAACCTGAAATTAAAGTTAAACTTCATACAGAATCAGTTGCTGCTTAGTTTTAGTAGTTTTTTAGTGTGATTTTGAAGTTTGTAATGTGATAAAAAAATCAATTAAGAAATAAACGTTATACGAAAAATTTGAAACATTCGACAGAATTCGAACTGCAAAAATGTATCATTTCTTTACAGAAAAAGATGTAAATTTGCAATATAAATTGAGTGAAATGCGAAATGTTGAAATTTGAGATTTGTGATTTTGAAGAAATGAAAAATAGCAGCCAAATTATGTAGTCTTTCCAAAATTTCTTAAATTTAAGTGAAGTTTCCTACGGAATTAGCTGCTGCTTGGTTTTAGTAGTACTTTTATTGAAATACTGCTTTTCATAAGTATTGTCAGAAAATGCATCAGTCTTGATTTTGACAAAAAAAAAACTAGCACCGTATGAGAAACTTAATTAGATTCTCTGGATTTATACCTCTTATCATATGGACTGCTTTTCATAAGGATATTGCCAGAAAATGAGTCGGTCTTGATTTTGTCAACAAAAATAAACATCGCTAGCAATCTATTTCGAAAAAATACCAATATCCCAATTTTAATCCGTATTCCTATGAATGGTATTTTTATCGAAATAGATTGCTTACGATGTATATTTTTGTTGACAAAATCAAGACCGACTCATTTTCTGGGAATATCCTTACGAAAAACAGTTCATATGATAGATAGATAGATAGATAGATAGATAGATAGATAGATACTTTATTTCATGTAGGCCACATTGTAGGTGGATATGAGCGTCAATTTTACACATATAAAATGATAAAATATAAAGTGTTAAATATTAAAATATAACAACAACATACAATATAATAATAAGATAATAAGATAATAATAAGAAGTATAAAACCAGAGAATCTAATTAAGTTTCTCATACGGTGTTAAATATTTTAACAAATTTCCAGAATGTCTAGATTCTAGAAAATGTTGCAATACATTATAATTTCGTTTTTATTTCTTGATATACAGAATATTTGATTAAATTTCATATTTCATGAACTTTCGAGTATATTGAATTTCATAATGTCCATATGATAAGAGGTATAAAACCAGAGAATCTAATTAAGTTTCTTATACGGTGTAAAATATTTTAACAAATTTCCAGAATGTCTAGATTCTAGAAAATTTTGCAGTAAATAATAATTTCGTTTTTCTTTCTTGATATACAGAATATTTGATTAAATTTCATGATATTTCATGAACTTTCGAGTACCTATATTGTAATTTCATAATGTTTTAGAACTTTTTATAAAATTGAAAATGTATGTATGTAACATAAATGGATAAATTGTACACCAAATTTCCAGAATTTTTAGAACACTATTCCATAATATTTCATGAACTTGTCAATAATTTGTTTAAATTTTGTTAATTTCACTAAATTTCCAGTATTATTAGCAGGGTTGGTGTGATTTAAATCATGATTTATATCAACTGATTTTTTTTAAATAAATCTTTGATTTAAATCAAAATTGTTTTTTCTTTAATTAATCATTGTTTCTGTATTGTTTGTGCATTCCAATAGGTGACTAAATCTCCAGTATTATTACCCAGCAAGGTTGGTGTGATTTAAATCATGATTTATATCAACTCATTTTTTTTTAATAAAGCATTGATTTAAATCAAAATTGTTTTTTTTAAATTAATCATTGTTTATGCATTGTTTGTGCATTCCAATAGGTGATCAATTCAAAATATAATGTAACTGTAGAGTTAGCATGTTTTAAAGTAGATTGTTTTAAATAAATAAAATGTTTATTTTTATTCAATTTTTTGGTCCATCAATGGTACAGATAGGCAGAAATTTGTTTGAATCATCAATTCTTGTCCAAATCCATGAATTTATTTAAAAAACTCATATGATTAAAATGGGGATATAAATCACATCCACCTTGGCAAAAACTGATCAGAAATATAAAAAATCAAAAACATGAAATAAATAATGAGTTATTTGATGTAAAAAAAATCAAAAAGCATACATTGCCTTCATTATTTGATTCAATTTCGTTATATTTCACTAAATTTGCAGAACTTTTGTCATTCAATTTCGTAATTTTAAGAATATTGACTAATATTTCATTGAAAAATAAATATTTTACAAAATCTTCAACAATTTTATTAAATTTCATTATAATTTACCAGATTTCCAGAATTTTGTAATTCATTTACTAAATTTCAATTATACAATATACAATAACAATTTCATAATGTTTGAAAGTGCGTACATTTTCTTAAATACAAAATTTACTGAAAATTTCATTGTAGTTTTATATTTTCCACAGAAAGAATAAGTGCGTAAAATTGCGTAAATATTTCGAATTTACTGGTTGAGAAGAAAGGTTGAGAAACACTGATCTAAAGGACAAGACACTCCATTTGGAATGTATTGATTTTCAATCAGGAAAAGCTATTGTGGTGGTACATATATTTTTTTAATTTATGTGGTACAAAATGTAAAAGGTTTGAGACCTTCTGGTCCAGATAGTTTGAGAGACCTCAGATAAGCGTTTAAAGCGCTTTAAAAAAAAAAACAAACGCGAAAAATACAACGCGCAATGTTTATAACGCGGCCGCAGCGTTAACAAATCACCAGTCACTACATCTTGTTTCATTACGAACTTTTTAAACTCGCCCATAAAAATAATCTCCAGAGATAGGAAGAAATTAAAAGAAATAATGAACTTAGAAACAAAGCGGCATTTGAATAACCACTGAATAAATTGCGAAAGTTCCAGGCCGAAGTAAATACATAAATATAATTGATTATGAGGATTTATCTCCCCTTATTTATCCTCCCCCGGCTCGAACTTCCCGAATTCGGGACTTGACCCAAAACGACTGCCAACACACCCCGTCCGATTTACACCTGGAGTTATTATCATGCGCCCATTTCGCATGCAAATCCCCTAATTATGTAAATAGTTTGTGTTCCAGCAGAAACGTTTTCGTGCGACTTGTTTGGCTTCACAGCAGTTTCCTTCAAGAAAAATAAACGGATTACACGCGAATGAATTAAAGTCTTCCATGTAGGTACACGGGAAAACTGATATAATGCAGTTAAAATTTTATAACCAACAACGATAACAACGTTATTGATAAGTTTTTAATAATTATGTTGTTACGTTAATTAATTATAATAATAGAGTCGTTAAAAATCAGTAGTTCATTTTTTTTAATTCAGATAAGTCCAGAAATATACAAGATATAACATCCCATGTATATTTCTGGACTGATCTGAAATTAATAACGAATGGACTGGCATGGAAATCAACTGGAAATTTTCCATTTCCTGGTTTTCAACGGCCCATTTTTTGCCGGTTGTGTAATAATTATTATTGAAAAATAATTGGAACTGTAATCATGTGTACAGACAACTGGAAGGGCGTTCAATCGACTGATCATTAATTTTAACGATTCGGAAGGAAATTGAAAATTTACAAATTAGCAAAATTAAAATTGCACGCATTTTTTGCACAAATAAAAAAATGCACACTACAAAACTGCAAACCAAAAAACTGCCGTCGTTTTTTAATGATACGGTTCGTTAGAGTTTTTGTAATGGGGACTCGCCCTGCTGCCGTTGCGAAATTGAAGCTTCGCACACAACCACTAATTACTGTCCTTCGCGCAATCAATAACAGAATCTCACCTCCTCGGCACCGTGTAACTTAGCGAAGGGCGTACACTGCATTCAGGAGTGTGATAGATGTATGTCTTTTGTGACTGTTTCAGCTCATCCTCGCATTACAAAAGGGCAAGTGCCGGAATGTCCCCACTCGCTTCCATTCCACCTTACGGCGCTTCCAAGGCAGGGCAATGAAAGATACTCCACGCCTGAGCAAAGTTTACTGAATTTGGCATAACAAATAGTGCTCCGTTTTCCACTAAATACATGTTTATAAGGAGCACGTTGAACATTATTTTGCCACTGCTAAGACGGAAAGTGTTTACTTTGGGTTGGTGAAGTTTTCCTTGTACCCGGCAAATATTTGCCAAAAAACTAGTGATGGGAATATAGAACCCAATTATGAAATCGGCGTTTAAAAAAATATATATTGGATTGTACGTAAATCGCACATTTAATTTATTTTTCTATGATTTATGGTCTCCCATGAAGTGGACAAGTCGAGTAGATCAGATATTTATGATAACAATGGTCTTTACAGGGCCGAAATAAAGATTTTAATACAGCGGCAGGCCATGCTCGTAAAAATAGGGTGCTGCGGGGATAAGTGGCAATAATTTATCCTTTTGTGAAATAGTATATTGTAATAAGAGTGCGGAAAGGCCTTCATTGCAAAACGAGTATGAAAGTTGGAGCACGAGCGCCAGCGAGTGCTCCATTCATACGAGTTTTGCAATGGCCATTTCCGCAAGAGTGTTACATACTATTTTTTCTACGAAAGTGTAGAAAACTAAAGATTAATGTAAATTTAATCATTAATTTAAAATAAATGTCATTGTCATTAATTTAAACGTCAGAAAATTTATAAATCGCTTGTCACCAAATCGAGACTCGAAATTTATACATTAATACTGGAAGTAGAAGAATATCAATAATGGATTCCGATAGTGACGATATCACAAACACTCCGCCGGAACTTGCGGCCATTGCATCCACAGTTTCGTCCGATTTATTGCCTCAAAAATCAAAAGAGAGGTATTGGAGTGCGGAAAGTGAGTGCGGAAAGTACTTTCCGCACTCATATAAGTGCGGAAAGTACTTTCTGCACTCCTTGTAACAAATACCAACTTTCAAGGTTAAATTTTATGACAGAAAGCGTGTCTTTCAACACTTTCGTAGAAAAAATAATTTACACAACTTCAATAAATCATTTATAGATTCCTTGCGAAATATTAAAATGCATTTATTTCAGAAACTGAAGCATATTAGTTCATTTTAATTGCGCTACCAAATGTATCAATATGCAACAATATTATCAGACAGAAAATCGATACACAAAACTTCACAATCACTGAGAAAATGCGCAAAAAACGCTACGTGGTTTTAAAAATTCGAAAAATTGATCTGAGTGAAAAATATCAAAGTTCAATAATATACAATATTCGATATCGGATTGATGAGGCTGATACATGATGAAACTCCATGTAAATATCTAAATAAAACACAATTGGTGTGAGTTTCACATAATGTTTAATGTTTTACTGCAACAATTGTTTCGCCACACAGTGGCTTCGCCAGGCTGATGAAAACTGTTTTCATCTGCCTGATCAGTTTTTTTTTCTGAGTTTCAGAAAATATTTCATGTTGTACTGCAACAATTTATTCGCCACACAGTGGCTTCATCAGGCAGATCAAAACAGTTTTCAACTGCAACAATTGTTGCAGTACAACATTAAATATTATGTGAAACTCACACCAATTGTGTTTTATTTATATACAATTTTAGATGTAAAGTACGACTAATGTATCTCTTTGGGAAATCGTCGATTTCGTCCTGGGCAATAAACTTGAATAACCCGGTATATCAAAAACAAAACAAAAACAGCAAAATTTTACGTTTTCAAAGTTATAAAAATATTTAATTCTGACACATGTCTATAGGAACTTTTGCGCCGTTTTGTTCTGTACGTCAAATTCGTAAAGTTTGACCAGGCAATTCAGTTACACCCTGTATAATATGTACTGAAGTAAAAAAATAAATGATAGCCTTCCAATTACCGAAGGGGAAAAACTAAAGATTCTTGTTTGAAAACTTGAGGTAAAAGCAA
The DNA here is from genome assembly GCA_951805005.1 of Othius punctulatus. Taxonomy (NCBI): domain Eukaryota; kingdom Metazoa; phylum Arthropoda; class Insecta; order Coleoptera; family Staphylinidae; genus Othius; species Othius punctulatus. The sequence continues at coordinate 19,832,542 of OX638141.1, forward strand.
TCTAAATTGGACGAAAAACTTCAAAAGATTTCAAAGTTATGAAAATATTTAACTTCTGACACATGTCTATAGGAGCATTTGCGCCGTTTAGTTCCGTACGTCAAAAAAATCGTAAAGTTTTACCAAGCAATTCAGTTACACCCTGTATAATATGCACTGAATTAAAAAATAAATTATAGCCTTCCAATTACCGAAGGGGAAAAACTAACGATTCTTGTTTGTTTCGTTTGATTTTTATAGGTGAATAATGTATCTATAAATGTATAATATAATAATATATGTGTCTTATTGCACTAGTTAATTAAATATTTTAAATTTATTAGCTTTTTTTAAAGATTTTAGAATTTACAGTGTTATTCATAAAAATTTAAGCCGCGGTTTATCGGTGGTTTAGTTTTAGTAACCATGGTAACCATTTGTAAAACACCGCTAAACCATCGCTAAATCACGGTTTAAATTTTTATGAATAATACTGTTAGAAATTAGAAAGTTCGTATAAGTGGGCGTAGCCCGTAATAATAATAATCAAATATTTACCGGGGGTTGCCAGTGCAGAGTCATCTCACATAACTGAAAAGTCAAAAAAATTGTGTTATTATTGGATCAGTACAGAATGCAAATAATTTAAAAATAAGTGTTCAAAATTCTAAACCAAATCACATTAATAAAAAAGAAATTGCACTTTACTGCAATATACAATACTACTGTAGCTGTGTAGTTGAGTATTTCAGTCTACCATTAAATTTATTCGGCAGTTCATTTAGTTGGCACAGTGGTGGTCATGGAAACTAGCCGTCGATTAATACGTCGCATTAAAAAAATTGTGTTATTATTAGATCAGTACAAAATGCAAATAATTTAAAAACAGTATTTAACATTCTAAACCAAATCACATAATTAAAATAAATACACTTTACTGCAATATAATAATAATGATAATAATAATAATTTATCTGGTGTAGAGTGGAAAAACATACAAGTTCAGTTCACAGAGCACAGGTCAATAATATGTAAAAAAAAATACAATATTACTGTAGGTGTGTTGTTCAGTATTTCAGTCTACGATTAAATTTATTCGGCAGTTCATTTCGTTGCCATAATGGTGGTCATGGAAACTAGCCGTCGATTAGTGCGTCTCATTAAATTACCAAATATTCGGAATAACTTTAAAGGGCACATAGTATTTTCCTTTATTATTAAATAAATATTGTAAAATATTTAAAAATAGGGCCCAAAGACGAAAGTTGATAGCTCAATCCATATATCATGTATCACATCGTATATCATATATCTATCAATCATCAATATTATGTTATTATATGTATTAAGTTTGCTGCAGATGTGTAACACAATATGTGGAATACATATTCATAGTACTACTATTTAAAAATAATAGTATCCGTTAAATATTCAATATTAATTGGTACATCATTTTCCGGTTAATAATTATCAAATAAATTTTCTAAATTATTTAAAAATAAAATTATCCGTTAAATATTAATTAGCACACAACAAAACTTATCAAATTCTACTGAAAAAAGTTAATTTTTGTGTAGTGTCACTGCTGTTTTGTACATGCGATCTGATAGCTTTTTACATTTTTGCACTGGGGCATCATAAATAGACAAACTTTGGCAGTATGTATTAAAAAAACTGAGCGGTTTTCACAGTTGAAGCTAAGAATTTGACATATTTTGGCAGTTGCAATTGAAAATTTTACAGATTTCGACGGTTGTAATTGAGAATTTGACATATGTGAACTATGTTGCATTTAAAAATCTGATAGATGTTTACATTTTAAAACTGAGACATCAAAAATTGACAAAATTCAGACAGATTCAGGCAGTATCTATTGAAAAAAACGACAAATTTTGGCAGTATATATTAAAAAATTGAGCGGTTTTCACAGTTGAAGCTAAGAATTTGACATTTTGGCAGTTGCAAGTGAAAATTTGACAGATTTCGACGGTTTTAATTGAGAATTTGCCATATGTGAACTGTTGCATTTAAAAATCTGATAGATGTTTACATTTTAAAACTGGGATATCAAAAATTGACAAAATTTAACAGATTCAGGCAGTATCCATTGAAAAATAGACAAATTTTGGCAGTATGTATTAAAAAATTGATAGGTTTTCACAGCTGAAGCTAAGAATTTGACATATTTTGCATTTGTATTTGAAAATTAGACCGATTTCGACGGTTTTAAATGAGAATTTGACGTATGTGAAATATTTCACTTAAAAATCTGATTGATGTTTAAATTTTAAAACTGGGACATAAAAAATTGATAAAATTTAATTATCCGGTTCATATCCGTTCAATAGATAATCCAAACTTATACGCTAAAAAAATCTGAACTAGAATTTAAAATATAAAAAATATAATTAGGTAATAAGCGCAAGTAAGAGCTGATGTTATGCGCAATGTTATGAAGAAATGCTGATATCAGAAGATTTCAGTATCCGGAAATCCTGATCGTGAGCACCCTAGTACTTAAATATCCGAGACATCGACTCCGGATATGAAAAATCGGATATCTGAGTAGCTATCCGAATGCGTACGCAAATATCCGAAACGCTGAATCCATATGCTAATAAAAAAACATTAGTTATCTATGCTACTCAATAAAATCTATTTTTGACAGTGAATTATCCCAAATATTCAAATGTAAATATTGACTCCACATGTCTGGGATCCAAATGTGGTTAAGTATAGCAAATGTATGTGATGAATATACAAGACATAGCATTATAACTAGTGATGGGCATAATCGATTGATTTTAATCATCGAATTATGCGAATACGAATTATTGCAATAATCGAATTATATTTCGAATTATGAATCATTGTATTTAAAATAGTTTATAATTCGAATTTCATGAATGATAATCCGAATTATTTTAGCGAATGATAATCGGAAGGATTTCCACGAATTATAATTCGAATGATTTTACTGGATGATAATAGGTACGAAATTAATCATGGCCGCCACATGGGCACATGGGGGGGGGGGGGGGGGTGACAGGGCCCTAGCCTGAGGGGCCGGCTCGGCTTGTCATTCAGTAGAGAAAACCCGAATATATAACCATAAGACAAAACATGATTTGACAAAGTGACACTATACAAAAGTTATTGTTAAAAGACAAAAGTTTTTTATATAGCATTTTATTCTTCACCTTATTGTTAACAAATTACTTAAAACAATCATAGAAAATATTATTAATAGTACAAGAATAGCTATAAGCAGTATATTAATGGTAATCTTTTTATGACACAATATATCAGCAAAACTTAAATTCTATTCTACTGAAAAAAATTCTAAAATTGTACTGAAAAATGTTAATTTTTGTGTAGCGTGACTGTTTTGAACGTGTGATCTGATAGCTTTTTACATTTTTGCACTGGGACAACAAAAATAGACAAATTTTTGCAGTACATATGAAAAAATCGACAGGTTTTCACTGCTGAAGCCAAGAATTTGACATATTTTTCATTTGCAATTGAAAATATGACAGATTTCGACTGAGATTGAGAATTTGACGTATGTGAAGTGTTGCACTTAAAAATCTGATAGATATATCCATTTTAAAACTGGGATATCAAAAATTGACAAAATTTAATAGATTCAGGCAATATGTATTGAAAAATGGACAGATTTTCACAACAGAAACTTTGAATTTTATAAATTTTGAATGTCTCAGTTGGGAATTGTACCCAATTAGAAAGCTTTTTACATTTTTGCACTGAGACATCAAAATTAGACAAATTTTGGCAGTATCTTATAAAAAAATTGACAGGTTTTCACAGCTGAAGCTAAGAATTGGGCATATTTTTCATTTGCAATTGAAAATTCGACAGATTTCGACGATTTTAATTGAGAATTTTACTTATGTGAACTGTTGCACTTAAAAATCTGATAGATATTTACATTTTAAAACTGGGATATCAAAAATTGACAAAATTTAATAGATTCAGGCAGTATCTATTGAAAAATTGACAGATTTTCACAGCAGAAGCTTTGAATTTTATAAATTTTGAATGTCTCAGTTGGGAATTGTACCCAATTAGAAAGCTTTTTACATTTTTGCACTGATACATCAAAAATAGACAAATTTTGGCAGTATCTTTTAAAAAATTGACAGGTTTTTACAGCTGAAGCTAAGAATTTGGCATATTTTTCATTTGCAATTGAAAACTCGACAGATTTCGACGGTTTTAATTAAGAATTTGACTTTCACTTAAAGTGAACTGTTTGTTGACTGTTTCACCTTAATTGAAAATTTGGCAGATTTCTACAGTTTTTAATTAAATAATATTCAATGACATACAGGGTCATTGAAAATGTGGGGTCCAAACATTTAGGTGTAATTGGTGATATTAAAATGCCAATTCCGTCATAACAAATCAGCATTGGTTTGATTTACTTTTACATACACATTTACATTTTGACATCAGGGTGATTCAAAATTCAAAAGGTGGGGTCTAAACATGTAGGTGCAATAGGTGATATTAAAATGCCAATTGCGTCATAACAAATTAGAATTAGTTTGACTTAGTTTTTATTATGACTAGATTAAATAGAAGATGATAAAAACAAAGACATCCTGTGTAACTAGATAAAGGTTGGAAATAAGATATAGGTTTATTAACATGTTTTGCTTCGTATACATCCCACTTCACACCCTTAAGTTTGGAACATACCTTTTGTATCACCTTGTATATCCGTAAAAGGGGTTATGCAGGAATTATCACTTCGCAGTACTCATCACTTTGTATAAAAACAAAAGAACAAATTGATATTTTAAATTTCGCTTTTTTAAACTGCTTGTTCATTTAATGATTCTTTCATTGAAAATAGCCTGACTCATTTATTTATTCTGAAACTGTCGTTCGCCAGAAAAATTCTGTTCTTATTAATTGTTCAATTAGCCATTTTGCACCAATTTTCAAATTCGTTCTTATTTAAATTTAAAATTTCTGAATTCGTTAATTATTAATCCATTGAGCAAGTACTACCAATTTTGTTTTGTTTTGTTTGCAATTTAGTTGTAGTTGCTTAGTACCTATAACCTTGTTTGTCTTTGATGATATTAGTCGACAATGAAATGGGTCTCACAAATGATAAAATAATGAAGCAAACCACAATAACTTTCAAGAATGTGAAAAGAGTTTGTTATGATATAAATAAAAAGATTTTTTTTTTATATAAGGTTCGAGGTTTAAAATTGAAATTTCTGAATCCATTGAGCAAGAACTGCCAATATTTTTGTTTGTTTTTAATTTAGTTGAAGTTGCTTAATAGCTGAAACCTTGTTTGTCTTTGATGACATCAGTCCACAATGAACTCGGTCTCACAAATATAAAATGGTGAAGCAAAGCACAATAACTTTCAAGAATATGAAAAGAGTTTATTTATTATGATATAAAGAAACAGATTTTTTTTTTCGTTATAGCAGGTGATCCACTAAAAGTATATTGTTCTATATAGTTTTTATATAATAAATTATAATTCTATCTATTTCTTCTTGTGTGCCCAAGTAGTATAATGTTATTTCGGATAACTATGATTACAATCCACTATCCGGCAACAAAGCATCCAGATATCCGAATGGTTTAGTATCCGGATTCAAAATTATCCGGTTTTGAATAGCAGGTGATCCGATAAAAGTATATTGTTCTATATATAGATTTTATATGATAAATTATAATTCTGTATTCTATTTCATCTTGTGTGCCCAAGTAGTGTAATGCTATTTCGGATAACTATGATTGCAATCCATTATCCGGCAACAAGCATCCAGAAATCCGAATGGTTTAGTATCCACATTCAAAATTATCCGGTTTTGAATAGCAGGTGATTGTGCCCAAGTAATATAATGCTATTTCGGATAACTATTATTACAATCCACTATCCGGTAACAAAGCATCCAGATATCCGAATGGTTTAGTATCCGGATTCAAAATTATCCTGTTTTGAATAGCATCTAACATATATTTATTTGCATCGATAAAACAGTAAATTCAAGTATGTATTTCCATGCTTTCCGGTTATTTGGTCCAGAATCATTCTGTGCGTCTGTTAACTAGAAAGTGATTACAAATAAGTATATTTAGCACGTATAAGTTTCAAGCTTGTTTACAGCTGGCACATTAATTCGCTGTTTACTAATTAAGCGCCACTTGTAAGCGCGCGGGCGAGCGCTAATAAATTTCGCGAATTTCGGAAAGCCGCGATCGGATAATCGACCGGCTCAGTGCAGTGTCCCGTGGTGCATAAACATATTCTCATTATATTAGATGTTCGGTGTACTTCAGCCGAGGCACCGCTTTGACTCCTTTCATGTACTCGACCTCAAACAAAACAGTAAACTTCAGTCTGCACACACACACAACCCCCAAACAACTTGCCGCCTCCACCTGGAAGCCAAGTTAAACAAACTTAAAAGATAATTTCGCAATCCCTCCTCGAATTTCGCATAAATAAACTGCCCGCGCGCTTTTAATATCGCCGCCCGGAAAAATGGCGGTGTACAATTTTTGCTGCAAGATTAAAAAAAGGAATAAACGGGGGGCGGCAAAAGTTCGCGGGAAACGAATTAACGGACTCGCTTTCGTTAAATAATAAATAATGACGAGCGGAATAAAACGGGATAATAAAAGAGAAATGGAACCTGTTAACACAAGGATCACAATAAATAATACTGAAACGAGTAGCAACCGGTAGGCGGAAATAATAACATCCCATACATTGCGTTATTGCGATAACATTAAATATATCAGCTCTTGACGGCGACCTACATAAATAATTATACGTGTAGTGAAATTGCAGTGCAGATGAGACTCCCAAATAGCTCATTAAAAATTAATTGGGAAACTATCATTCGCCGGAATTACGCGTATTAATTATTAACCATTATTTTTCCATACACACAATACAATCGATCATGAAGTAATTCCTGTTTTCGTTATAGCTGCGCAGGGGAACTAGGTAATTAATATTAATTCATTAAATTCGTGTCTGCGTCGATTCAAATTTACGGCACACATGGAAAATTACCGTGGAATAATTATTCATGCGATTAACGCGACGACAGTTTTAAACCGATTCGTATCGTCTTTTAAAAACGTGACTCACCGCGCGTTCGTCCCACTTCTGAACCAAGACATACGAAAGTTCTTTTAATTAGGATTAATCAATTAATTAACGTCCGCAATGATTCAATTAGTTCACTTGATGATTTATTTATGGGCTACTTTGTAATTACATTCTCGACTTACAAAATAAGAATTGTTTATTTTACGTATGGCAATTGAAAGCACACTAATGGGATTTTTTTTTTGTTGTATTTTAAAGACGTTTCAAAACATTCCAGTACTTATTTCTTCATTACTCAATTCCGTACTTAGGAAATTTTCGTTCTCTATAAAAATTTTCTCAATTTTCGAACCTAGAATACTTTGATTGAAATTTTGAACTCTTTTGATATTTTGGCACAATCTAGAAATTTCTATTAAACTTTGTACTTCATCCATAACTTAGCATATCTCAAAAGCACTTGAGGCGTTTATTTTAAAAAGTGCACATGACAAAAAATCAGTTTTGTGGAAAATTAAAAAAGTTACAGAAGAAGTTATACTCAAAGTACTGGGAAAAGAAATCAGGCTATACTGTTGTATTTATTTAAACTTATTTAAAACTAAAAATGATTGTAAAGAAGAACTGTGAAACAAGAGAAAACACGGGGAAAAGTAGACTAACAGGCGTGCAACAGGAAAAAAAATCATTTGCCTGTTACACGCGAGAAAATGGGTTTGTTAGTGCATAGACATTGGTCTTGAGAGCCGTTTACTGTTAATAACTCAATTAGTGCATTTTTAGACTTGTGTTGTTTTTAAAATAGACGCCTCAATTTAATTGTAAGATTTTATAATCAATTTTTCTCAGTGTATCTTGAATTTCATTATTAGATTTTATACTCTATTTTTCTCAGTGTATCTTTAAACAAACAAATAAGAAAACCTTGTGGTTACACATACAAAATTCAAACCCAAAAAGATACACAAATATACAAGGGAACAGCCAAGCAGAAACGAAAGATCGATAATAGACTACCACCTAATTAATAGAAATAGCTGGAACAAAATCATGAATGTAAGAGTTACAAGGCAAGCTGAAATAGGAAGTGACCACCACCTACTAAAAATGGACATGAGATGGAAGAAAATACAAAAAACAGACAAGAGGAGGATAAAAGTTAAAGAAAAGATAAAAACCTACAGATTAAGAGAAACACAAACACAAGAGAAATACAAAGAGATACTACAAAATAAATTCAGCGAGAGCGAAATGAAGCTAAACATAAAAGGACAATTGGAAACATTCAAAAGAAATATACTAGAAGCGGCAAGGGACAACAAAAATTGGAAACGGAAATGAAAAAGACAAACTGGTGGACAGAGGAAGTCAAAAATGAAAATGAAGACAATACAAAAAAACAGACAAGAGGAGAATAACAGTTTAAGAAAAGATAAAAACCTACACATTAAGAGAAACACAAACACAAGAGAAATACAAAGAGATACTACAAAATAAATTCAGCGAGAGCGAAATGAAGCTAAACATAGAAGGAAAATGGGAAACATTCAGAAGAAATATACTAGAAGCGGAAAGGGAGACAACAAAAATTGAGAACAAGGAAATGAAAAAGACAAACTGTCAAGACAGAGGAAGTCAAAAAGGAGATAAAAGACAAAAAAGAGAAATGGAAAAAATACCTACAAACAAAAAATAGAAGATTACGAAAAATATAAAAAAGAAAAACGAAACGAATTCAGTAATAAAAGAAACAAAACAAAAGTCATCGACGTAATTTTGTGAAAGAATGAATGAGAATTTTGGGCAGAACAAAAAAAAAATACTACGGACACTAAAGCAACTAAAACAAAAAAAGAACACAACATGATGAACATAAAAGATACACAAGTACACAAGGGAACAGCCAATCAGAAACGAAAGATCGATAATAATAGACTACCGCCTAATTAATAGAAACAGCTGGAACAAAATAATGAATGTGAGAGTTACAAAACAAGCTGAAATAGGAAGTGACGACCACCTACTAAAACTGGACACGAATTGGAAGAAAATACAAGAAACAGACAAGAGGAGGATAAAAGTTAAAAGAAAAGATAAAAACCTACAGATTAAGAGAAATACAAACACAAGAGAAATACAAAGAGATACTACAAAATAAATTCAGCGAGAGCGAAATGAAACTAAACATAAAAGGAAAATGGGAAACATTCAAAAGAAATATACTAGAAGCGGCAAGGGACAACAAATATTGGAAACAGGGAAATGAAAAAGACAAACTGGTGGACAGAGGAAGTCAAAAAGGAGATAAAAGACAAAAAAGAGAAATGGAAAAGATACCTACAAACAAACAAAAACAGAAAATTATGGAAAATACAACGAAAGAGAATTTTTAATTTGTTCTATTTTTTCTCTTGCCTTTCTTGCGACGTTTCACGCCCCCCATTCTTGTGTGATACGTTGTCTTCTTCATCCCGTTCTGTTAATTCTTTGAAATATTGCCTCCATCTTTCAATTATCTCGTCTTCATTCGTGATAATTGTTCCATTTTTATCTTTTATGTTTATCACGTTGTTCTTTTTTTGTTTTAGTTGCTTTAGTGTTCCGTAGAATAGTTTTTGGTTCTGCCCAAAATTCTCAATCATTCTTTCACCAAATTTCGTCCATGACTTTTGTTTTTCTTCTTTTATCATTGAATTCGTTTTGTTTGAATTCAATAATAAAAGAAGCTAAACAAATGTCATGGACGAAATTTGGTGAAAGAATGAATGAGCATTTTGGGCAGAACAAAAAACTATTGTACGGAACACTAAAGCGACTAAAAAAAAACACACAACATGATGAACATATAAGATAATAATGGAACAATTATCACGAATGAAGACAAGATAATGAAAAAAAGAAGACAATATTTCAAAGAATTAACCGAACTGGATGAAGAAGACAACGTATGACAGGAATGGGGGGAAATGTCGCAAAAAAGGCAAGAGAAAAAAGTTGAACAAATTAAAAAAGAAGGAGTACAAGAAGGAATAATAAAACTAAAAAAACGGGAAAGCACTAGGAACAGATTATATAACCCCGGAGATGATGAAACACATGAGAGAAGAGGGAATAAAACAAATAACGAAACTAATAAATGACATAATAAGCAGCAGGAAAACACCAAACGAATGGAATAAAGGAATAATTCTACCAATCCATAAGAAAGGGGATAAAAGAATATGCGAAAATTACTCTTTAAAAATATCATTCAAAAGCCCAATTAGCAAATAATTTCAAAAATCCTCCAAGACTCGCCCAGAATTTTAATTCCGCGACTGTACATGAATTAACCAATGAATAAATCACAATGATTGATTCCATTATTGCAATGAATAACATGGTGTATTGTTCTGTAAAGGTATAAAAACTGTTTGTCTATTAGAGTTTGGAAAACTTTAACATTTGAATACTAATTTGAGTAGGGTTTACGTTAACCTCTTCATTATTGAAAGCAGAACAATCTTGACTTCGAGATTTAATTTAGAAATAATTTAAAAATATTAAAATTTTCCAAATTTAATTTATTCAACTCTACTAGAAAAGGGCATTTTTTCTCTTCAAAAATATCATTCAAAAACACTACAAAACCTTCTATTATCGGTTTTTCTCGAATGCGTGGCTTGAGGTTGATCTCTTTGTATACTCCAGCATTAATCTACCATCATATAGATGGGCCACTTATCCTGATAACGCTCTTCCATTATACTTATACTTGGTGCATTCTTTCATGTATATGTGCTTAAATATATTGAAGTTTAATACTACATTTTTCAAATTAGTCAGAATACTCTCAACTAACTAAAAAGTATCGTCCGACTTAGGGTTTCCCAGAAAATTTTGGATCACCAAAACAAAATTTTCACAAATTTTGAATTTGGGCAGCAAGAAAAGGGAACACATAGGAAGAAATAAAGGAATTAACAAAAAATAGGAGGAAGTGGAGATAATATTATAAAAATTAATAATATATGCCTTACACCGAAAGGTAGAAAGGCAAAGGAATAAATAAATAAATAAGAAAACAACGCTCATCGCCAATGAATCAATACTTTTGCAAAACAATTTCAGGAGTATATACAAGTCGCTCTAATAAGTGCACTGCCAATTATTATTTTCGCTCCTTGCTAACCTGATGAGCCAATACGCAAATTTGTTTGTCCGCTATAAATAAATAATATTCAGCGTTCGTCATCGGAAGTTCGGAGCGCTGTTGGTGAAATGAAATTAATTTAGTTTGCGCCCTTAATTAATAAGTGCAGCCCTACAAATTTAATAAACAAAGTTTTTAGCCAGGGCTTGGCCCACGGCTCGGCAAACTTCCCTTTGTGCGTAATCCAAGTTAAAAGCGCCGCCCATTGTTCTCCTTGATCGTTCAATTTGGCCCACTTATGCAAAAAGGTAGGGTCACCTGCCCTCGGGGATCACCGATCTTGTAGGCGTGATAAAAGAGGTGACGTTTGTTGAAAATAGGGATGGTTTTGTGGCACACATATCGAATGAGCGGGCAAAAATATGAAAAGTACTTTAGTTATTTGGAATCACGACACTTTCGCAAAACAATTTCAGGAGTATGTATAAGTCGGTCTCTTATAAACGCACTACCAATTATTATTTTCGCTGCTACTAACCTGCGGTAATAAAATGTGAAAGCATCCCCAAAGCAACAATTTATAACTGTCGCAGTTTAAGCGAAATGTAAATATGTGTAATTGCATTCAAATTTCTGTTGGCATTCTATTCTAGTAGTGCAAAATGAATTGCAATATGGTGATCGCTCTAATTGTTTCCGCTGTACTCCGTTGTAATCCACTTTTGATGTGCGTATGATACACACCTGCCAGAAGTTAATTACGCATATGTCGCCGTTAGGCGATCGACATTTAACACGTATAAAGGTGTAATTTGTAGCTATTATGTGAATACGCAATAATATATGAACCTATTACGTGTATCCATATAGACGCATTTATTATCGAGCAGCCATAAAAAGTAGTAAATGTGATGCTACTTCAATTTGTGGCTAAAAATACATTTGTAATTGTTTCGCTGCAAATTGAATTAAGTTTACTTGAGCCACCATTTCTCGCACACCGTGCATGCAATGTAATATATTAAATGCACTATGATTTATGTGTGCAGTAGTGGTTGTATTTGTTTGGGACATTATCCCCAAGCAATGGGTCCTTCGGCCATGAGCTTTGTGCAAGTGTGTATTGAGTTAAAGCTTGCTGCTCTATAAATCCTCCCGAGCGCTGTTAATAACAGCAAACACTGTTGGTTTGTCACCCGTTTGCAATATACAACTGCACTGGGATTCGAACCCACGTCTTCTCGCATGGTGGACAAGCAATTAAACACATCGGCCAAAGCGTACATTTATTAAGTACAAGTGCATCTTTACCTTTTCAAGTTCAACTTGGCACTAATCACAGTCAAGTTGGCATTAATCATTATCAGTTTGGCATTAATCAAAACCATGTTGACATTAAACAACATGAATTTGTTTAATGCCAACATGCCAAATTGATAATGATTAATGCAAACTTGAATGTGATTAGTGCCAAGTTGAAGTTGAAAAGGTATATATCGCAATATTTATTGATCCAAAACTGTTATCCACCGATAAATTACCGAACAGTTATCTTACGGTTAAAGACGCCCACAAGGAGGATAGAAACGCTTTGGGGACACAGTTTGCAAACTTGCTGCACGTAAATGATTCCGGCAGATAAGTTATCCCTAACTTTGTGAATACCTTTTAAAATATTGCAGGTATTCGTGCATGTATGTTAAATTATAAATTTACTTGTACGAAATTACTATTACGAAATATGCTTTTTCTACTTTGGAAAACTTTGAATACTAATTTAAGTTAGGAAAAGTGGAATATTTCCTGAGTGCGGAAATAATATTTCAACATTATTAAAATACTAATTAATAATATACATTTTTTGCAATTAATCAAATAGTACTAAATTTTGCAAATCTGTCAATAAATTAGGCATTTGAAACCGACATTTTTCGTTTTTTAAACTTCATTGGTCGTGAAAAGCATAGTTTATGCACCTCAGAATGGAAAATTATAATGGGCCACATTATACACCCACTAAATAATATACTATTTATGCAATTAATCAAAGACTACAAAATTTTGCAAATCAGTCAATAAATTAGGCTTTTGAAAACGACATTTTTGTTATAAAACTTGATTGGTCGTGAAAAACGTAGTTCATACACTTCAGAATGGAAAACTATTTTTTCTACTAGAGTTTGGAAAACATTGACATTTGAATACGTGCGGAAATAATATTTCAACATTAAAATACTAATATGAGTAAGGAAAAGTGAAATATTTCCTAACAAGTGCGGAAATAATATTACATTAGGCTTTTGAAACCGACATGTTTTGTTTTAAAACTTGATTGGTCGTGAAAAACATAGTTTATGCACCTCGGAATGGAAAATTATAATGGGCCACATTACATACCCACTAAATAATATACAATTTATGGAATTAATCAAAGAGTACAAAATTTTGCAAATCTGTCAATAAATTAGGCTTTTGAAAACGACATTTTTGCTATAAAACTTGATTGGGCGTGAAAAACATAGTTCATACACAGAAAGGAAAACTATTTTTTCTACGAAAGTGTTGAAAGACACGTTTTCTGTCATAAAATTTAACCTTGAAAGTTGGTATTTGTTACAAGGAGTGCAGAAAGTACTTTCCGCACTCACTTTCCGCACTCCAATACCTCTCTTTTGATTTTTGAGGCAATAAATCGGACGAAACTGTGGATGCAATGGCCGCAAGTTCCGGCGGAGTGTTTGTTATATCGTCACTATCGGAATCCATTATTGATATTCTTCTACTTCCAGTATTAATGTATAAATTTCGAGTCTCGATTTGGAGACAAGCGATTTATAAATTTTCTGACGTTTAAATTAATGACAATGACATTTATTTAAAATTAATGATTAAATTTACATTAATCTTTAGTTTTCTACACTTTCGTAGAAAAAATAGTATGTAACACTCTTGCGGAAATGGCCATTGCAAAACTCGTATGAATTCTCTCATACTTTCATACTCGTTTTGCAATGAAGCCCTTTCCGCACTCTTATTACAATATACTATTTTCTACTAGAGTTTGGAAAACTTTGACATTTGAATACGTGCGGAAACAATATTTCAACAATACTAATTTGAGTTAGGAAACGTGGAATATTTCCTAACAAGTGCGGAAATAATATTTCAACATTAAAAGTTATAATTTATTGAAATTGTACATGTCCTTTTTTTATCATTATTATAAATCTTAACAGAAATATGTTCACAAGTCGTGAATGAAATTCCAGACAGGTCTTTGTGGAAGTAGAAATAGGGTTATTATTTACATTAACCTCTTCATTATTGAAAGTAGAAGAAAATTTCAACATTAAAAGTTATAAGTCCATTTATTGAAATTGTACATGTCATTTTTCATCATTATTATAAATCTTAACAAAAACATGTTCACAATTCGTGAATGAAATTGTATTTTCTACATTAGAGTCATTTAAAACCAGAGTGGTTTAAGTCTTTTGTAAGTGCAAGGACAACATTCCTTGAACATTTTTGGATCTGAATTTAAAAACAAGTGGACTGGCATGGAAATCAACTGGACATTTTTCATTTCCTGGTTTTCAACGGCTCATTTAATAACCAATAAATAAATCACAATGGGTGCATTGTTATATAGTCGTGGAAAAGTATTTCCTTTTTTTTTTTTAGCAAGTACTATACACAAAACGATTTGGTTAATGAAATATTTCATGACTGTAGAATTTAAGGTAATGGCAGTGGGCCAGTCATATAAAAGCAATTCCTTATGTTTGCATCTGCTGCTACAAAACCGATCCAAAGTAGTTTCCTGAACTTCATTACACTTTTATTGTGATTCTTTATGCCTATTATAAAAATGAAATTAAGTGCCGCCATAAAGAGCCAACTACACAAATGGGCCTGGGCCTAAATTAGAAGCCACAAACTTTTTAACGTCGGTTTTAATTATTTCTGGCATGAATCTTGCGTAACTTGCACATATTTCGTGGCCAGTGCGTGCGGTGCTAAAATTATTTCAAGCACCAATTCACATGTTTATTATGTTGCAAAATGTACACCCAAGTATGCACCAATTCGCATGTTTATTATTATGTTGCAAAATGTACACCCAATTATGTAACTAAGTAGTAAAAACACTCCCTAGAAAAATTCTCCTTTTTGTTTTTTTCGTTGGATTTGTTTAACGTTTTTCTTTCATTTCAATGTGCCAATTGTCAATGTGACATTAGTTTTTGTATAGATTTATTTGACTTTGAGGTTATTAAGTTTATTTGACCTTTGATATTGAAAATTAAAGTTAAAAATAAAAATGAAACAGAGTTTACAAGTTATTATTTTGACTTTAGACTAATTTAACCAGGTACCGTGACAAGTAAGATAAACATTGAATCATTTTGTGCCTGCATTTTCAACTGCACGACTGTACATTGTGAATTTCTGTATAGCTGCAACTTCACCCCGTGCACAATATGCATATTGTGCACCGGGTCGAAACCGGTCTCCAGTTGTCCGCCGAGATGATATCCAAACGTACGTTAAAATGTATAATCAAGGTATAAATAGCACGTACAAATTGTTTACGAATTGCGCCGTTCTCATAAGTAATTTATAAATTAGCTTGCACACAACCGATTATTGGACATGTTTTCGTAATAAAACTCGAAATTTCGCCGCAATTGGAAACGTACACAGCTCGTCCATTTCATTAACATACCATCACACCCTATTATTAATATCGAAGAAACAATTTCCGACTGGTGTTTTCTTTTATTATTATTATGCACGTTGGGGACTGCTTGGCCTACATTGTATTATCAATAATTATGGTAATAATTTCAGGAGCTTCAACGTCCATTAAGTTTATACCCATTTGAGTTTACATTTGTGTTTATGCCGGTTCACGCTAGGGAGGCTCCTTGGCAAGTTATTACTATAACCTATAACCATAACATAATTTTATTTTTAACTGTTTTGTTTATATTAGCGATACATGCAGAAATTACATGAACGAGTGATTTGTAAATGCGTACAATCATGTTTAACATCCTCATAAAAACGCCATATAATCATGTGCTTGCACGATTACATCACATTAGACTTGGTATAACTTTGTGTGAGTTTGCCAGAGTTGCCCAATTTTCGGAACATTTTAATTATCAATTTTCTTTTGATAGTTTTCGCTTTCGCATTTTTGACACGCAAAGCTGCCAATTGCCAAACCTAAACGGATCGTCCGGTATAACGTAAAAAAGGATATCGGGGCGCCTTCTTGCCCAAGTTTATGAACATTTTAATTATCAATTTTCTTTTGATAATTTTCGCTTTCACATTTTTGAGACGCATTGCTGCATTAACGTAACATGGACAACATTACCAGCCTAAATGGAAAATGGATCACCGGGTATAACGTAAAAAGTGCTAACGGGGAGCCTCCTTGCAATTCTTCGGCGTTGCACGAGATAAATCAAACAAAAAAATATTTCGCCGCCCGGAAACTGCCTGGATATGTAAATACGTCAATCCGGTGCCGCTCCAAAAGGCACCCCTCTCGATTTCACCCCTTTGCAGGCGCAATGAATTACACTTTCTCGCCATACATAACACCCCCTTCTTGCATTATTAATTTTTCTGCGTATTTATGTCGTGCACGGGGGCCGAACAGTTTTAAACATGTATGTCCGGGAAGAAAGCAACTTGCCATCGATGCGATTATGCAAGTTTACGGCGGCGTTTACAGCTCTGTAAATGTGTATAATTTTTTGCCATAAATTCCGTTCCGTTTTCGCCTGCGTTCGCATTGTTGATGGAAATAATGGGCGGATGACGCGGATGGTCTGGTGGAAAACAGGTTTTTGCTTGAAAATTCGCCGGTGTGCGCGAGAGTGATAAGACGCCCGCGTTAATTTCCATTCTGCCTGCGTGTAAATAAGCAAGGAAATTGAATGCGCCGACCACTCTGTCGTCTATAAATACAGGTCATTGCCAGCGACAGAACGACTGTGTGTGCATGTAATATGTGTGCCGGCGTGCATGTGTTATTATAGGGCTTTTTTAAGCGTGCTGGCTCGCACGGCCGTATCCTCCTCCTGTTTGCATTTCGCCGGATTTATTTAATGGCACAAAAGCCCGTTGCTGCATATATTCCAATCAAGAAATCGCGATCGGGCGCTTTTATTGCGCAATGTTGGTTTTATGGGCGTTTAATTGCTTTTTCCCGGATTTATTTTAACGTCAAATGGACAATATTAACACATCGTTCCTGGAAATTGCACAAAAACTGGCACAAAATAATTCTGCTTGATAAATACATGCTGTTGGAAGATTCATTAGTAAAATAAGCCTGGAAATAATATGCTACGCTATCAAAATATTCATTTTTCAGTTCATTATACTTACTACTGATCTAGTAGTGTTAATATAGATAGTAGTAGGTAATACGTTTTTATTAGATATTAGATTTTTCTAGAAACATAGTAGTAGATAGTTGTAGTAGATATTAGTGGTAGTAGTAGTAGTACTAATCAGGCAAATAACTTCCAAGTTTGATTGCAAAATGTCTTGAAATGGAAAAGGTTCAAGTATACTGTGATAATTTATATTACTTTGTTGCCAGTTGTTTAATTATGTACAATACTCGACCTAAACCTTAAAAAAAAATCGCGGAAAACATATTTTTTCGGAAAACTGAAAAGGTATCCTTTTTATCTATTAATTTTGTAAGTAAGGCTAGGTGTAGTAACATTTTGTTACGTGGTTTTCTTTTTTCTATTATTTGCTTAATAATAAATATGTGTGCTTCGACCGGGTCTAAATCCACGTTGTGCTTTTCTTAATTGTAGCACCCGACACCTCACAGGGTGTTAGGGGTTAATGATTATATAAACAGGGTGAGTTTTTTTTTTTTCATTATCAGCATTGCGATCTCGGAAACGATCTCATAAAACCTAGAGATTCTGTTAAATGAGGAAAGATTTGTCATTTTAAGAGCTTATGCAAGATATGTTTACATTTTTTGCAAAAAAAAAACAACATAGTTTTCGAGTTATAATACAAACTCATTTTTTTAAATGGCAGTCATAGTTGGCTTTGACATTTTTAAAAAGGAAAATATTTTCTCTTTATAATGATATAAGCTTTAAGCGACCAATGCTTAAAATGAAGAGAAAAACTCACCCTGCATATTTTGGTAAAATTATTTGTGAGCAAAGTTTTTTCTAAAATTTGAAATTAATTGATTTTGAATATTTTCCATGGGTAAAAGATATTGTTTGTAATTCCTACACTAAAATGCTGAAAAATTGACTCTGAATAAATAAATGACGAAATCGAGGTCTTAACTTCTTCCACAGGGGAATATGGGTCATTATTAGGGCAACCAAAAATATGCTCCAAAAAACTATTTTAGGCCCTTAAAATGTGCTCTTAAAAATGGTAAATATGCTCTTAGAAATAGAAAATATCCCCTTAAAAATGAAAAGTATGCTAAAAAAATGGAGAATATGCACTTAATCCTCTGACGACAGCATAACACAATGAAATGAAATAATCCAAACAAATTTGAATTGAATTTGTATACCTATCTAATTTCATAGCCACCATATTTGATAACCTTAATTGAAAATTTCGTTAATTTTCACAAATTTCATCAGTTCCGGTAAAGAACTGGTAAACAACCGGTAAAGAACAAAATTTTGCAATTGCCAGTAAAATTTTAGATTAATGTTAATTTTTATATAATTTTCACTGCAATGATGTTTAATGTTTAATTTTCAATCAGAATGTTCTCTGCCCAATGAATATTGTTAATTTTCAATTATATTTTCATAATTTTCGATGAATGCTTTCTACGTGTTTCAACGACAAATTCATAATTTCACTTTAAAACACCCAGCCTTAATTGATTAGTCTTATAAAAAGCCTAGATGCTTAATTCATATCTAGTTATACATAAATTTAACTGAAAATGATAATTAATCTATTTACATCTTTTGATCCTTCAACTTAATTTTTCCTTATGCAGAAATACTGTTTTTCACTTTTCTGAAGACTGAAGTGAAACTATATTTTCGAAGTTTCTGATATTTTTGAAAAAATATAAAATATAAGTACATTGAAATTATGGACTCTTTCGCCCGTTTGGTATTTTAATTGCAAATAAATGTCTACCTACTTACTTAATAAGTTTCAATGAAAATTTCGATCGTATTTCCACTAAAAAAATTGCAATTGCCAATAATTGTTTTAATTTATGCTGACAATTTTATAAATTTCACTGCAATGATTAATTTACTAAGAGAAATTTCGTAATTTACAAGAAAACATGAAATTTTCAAATGCAATTTCATAATTTTTTTAGAAAGTTTTATAATTACCAATGGAAATTTCATCATTTCCAGTAAAAAAATTGCTGACATAAATTTTAAGTTAATGCTTAAATTTGATAATTTTTACTGCAATGTCTAATTTACATATATTATCAAAATTTGTAATTTTGAAGTGCAATTTCAAGTATTTTTTGCATTTTGCATTTTCAGCAACATTCTAAATTCATGCGGAGAAATTTATAATTTTCATCGCTGTCTTTAATTTCCAATCAAAATTTTGCACTTTCCAATGAATATTACCAACTTTTTATTATATTTTCATAATTTTCGATGAATGCTTTGTACGTTTCAACGACAATTTCATCATTTCCAGTAAAAAAATGTATTTGCCTGTAATTTTTTTAAATTCATGTTGACAGTTTTATAACTCTCACTGCAATGTTTATGTTACAATAGATATTTCACAACTTCGTAAAAAAATATGATATTTTCAAGTACGTAATAAGTAATTTATTAATTTGTATAACTTGTGTAAGTCATGTAACTTCGCCACGCAAATCAAATATTTCTAAATATGACAATTTAAAAATTTCGATGAATATGCTATTCCAGTAATAAAATTGCAACTGGTAGATAGATAAATTTTAAGAAAATGCTTAAATTTGATAATTTTTTCTGCAATGTTTAATTTACAATAAAAATTTCGCAATTTTCTATCAAAATTTGTATATTATTTTTTTTTTTTTTTTAATTTTTTTTATTTTTTATTTTCTCCAAAGAAATTTGCAATCTGCCCGAAGGCAATAAGCAAATGTTAGTTACATTGTGCCTAGCGAGTTTGCTAGGCAAGCGGGTGTTAGTAGACTTACATTAAAGTACTAACATAGGGAGAACCTACAGGGTTCGTTACAAATAAGGGTTAGTTTTAACATATATTATAGTATACATTATGCGAATGGATATTATGGTTCACACAATTCAATGCGTATGTGATTTAGTACGGCTCAGGTTATGATCGGTTGCACAAGTCCAGAGGGTCTAGTCGTTTTAGCCGGTATGTGTATATTATAAGTGCAATTTCAAGTTTTTCTTTGTTTTTATGAAAATTTCATCGTTTCCAGTAAATATTTTGCCGTTTTCAGTAAAAAAAAAAAATGCAGTTTCCAGCAACGTATTAAATTTATGCTGAGAATTTTAAAATTTTCACTGCTGTCTTTAATTTCCAATGAAAATTTTGCCGTTTCCAACGAATATTGCAAATTTTGAATTATAATAACATAATTTTCGATGAGTACTTTAAGAGTGTTCATGAAAATTTCACTATTTCCAGTAACCTCTTTGTTATTACCACTAAAATGTTAAATTCATGCTGAAATTGTTAAAAATTTACAATACAATTTACTATACATTTTTTTTTTCAATTTTCTATGCTATAATATTTCAAGTGCAATTTCTTGTTTTTATTTGATTTTATGAACATTGCATCGTACCCAATAAACATTTTGCAGTTTTCAGGAAACATTTTGCAGTTTCCATCAACATTCGAAATTCATGCTGAAAATTTTAAAAAATTTAGTGCTGTCTTAAATTTCCAATAAAAAATTTGCATGTCTTTTCAATATGTTCTGTTCAAAATTAAGTTCCATAGTCGAAATGTCTATGTTGGAATACATTCGATTCTTTTCCGGGCACTTCTCCAGTATTTCCTCGAACGAAATTTAATCCCATTTATTTTTTCCGTAATTCTTTGAATGAAATTCAGCCCATTTTTATGAAGAACGAAAACACTTTAATTATTTTTACTATTATCTGAGTAAATAATCAAAATATGAGTCAGAACAACTAAAAAAAAAAATTTTTTAAAAAACAGAAATATGTAGAAATGTGCCAAAATATGGTTTTATGTTAAAATATGCAAAAATATGCTCTAACAAATAGGGATAAAAATTTACAGTATCGCATCAAACACATTTGAGTACAGTCCATTCTTTTATCACTTGCATGAAAAAACATATGCTGTTGCATATATTTGGTTGCCTTAGTCATTATCGTCATCGGGAGGATCCTACGTGTTAAACGAAGCCACGGAAGAGAAGATGTAATAGGAAAAAACGTAAAACTGAAAGAAGAAGCGATAAAATTCCGAGTCTTTTGAAACTATTTGTGAGCTTTAATTTTTAACTTGTACGATTCCAAACTAAATTTTCAATTTTGTCTCATTTCTCTTCATATTTTTCCCGCTATATGTAACCATGGAACGATGTAGTTGCATTTCGTCTATTGGGTTTTCCAACGATATCGGGCAAATAAACGGACCCCGAACGAGATTAGAAGCAATTTGTCTTCTGAAAACTTGGAACATTCCTATTCTTTTGTTGTTCTAATGCAAACATAAAACGAAGTACGTATTGTGGCTTACTTTTGCTTGCGTAATCAGTGAGGCTTAAAAGGCGTGCGTCCGTTGATAACGCACGTACCTACAGAGCCGGATTGCCGAACATTGCGCACACGTACAGGCGTACAAAAAGAAGAAAAAAAAGTCGTAGACTTAATGAAACGAAAGTTGAATTATTGAACTGTGTATCGCTGGCGAAGTTCGAAACAATCGCGATAACTCAGCAAGTACAGAGAAAGTATGACGGGCTCCTTTTTCCACACACGCGCAATGTAATTTATTCATTGTCACATAAATATTTCGCCGCGAGACTTCTCAGAAAGCGCTGGTGCAATTATGTATTTATAGGACATGCGCCCGCCGAAACGGCCGCTAATTAATGAGGGAGATTTTACGGTTATTCGACAATGTTTTATTTATTTTCTCGAGTGCGCCTCGCGGTTCCTTTCCGCGGTGCCGCCGCGTCTGTTTACCTTCGCGATACGCCGATTGTGTACACACTTCCCGATAAACTTGAACGATTGCACTACAACACGTTCATTATCGCACGGGTACTATTTTTAAATGGTACTTTCAAGTGGGTCGAGCGCCTGTAATGATTTTCCGGGCGCCCGATACGTTTTCATTTGCATCTTAAATCCTCATCAACGGCGCCAATTTATAACTTCTGTGACTACCAGCACAGACGATATATATTCATTTGCACCTTAAATCCCCTCATTAACATTGCCAATTTGTAGTGGCATGCGTAAACAACGTGATTGGTAGAACTGTCAGCTAAATGTATTTCAATTCAGTTTAATTACCGCAGTAACAGCAGTAGAACCAGGGGCGGATCCAGGCTTGCTTGAACGCGACCATTGGGATAGTAATACACCGAGAAAATAGGTTTTATGGTGTGGCATACAAGTATAAAGCCTAGTTCATGCACTGGGGATTTGCGATTTGCGATTTTTGTTCTGATTGCTATAGTAAGTTCCCGCGTAAAATGCTTTCAAATTTGACCAATCAGAACAAAAATCGCAAAACGCAAATCGCATGTGCATGAACTAGGCTTTATACTTCTATGCCACACCATAAAACCTATTTTCTAGTCCTAGTCGTCTAGAACTAGTCTGTACTCACTAGTAGTATTATCGAATGTTATACTCACGATGTCAAAACTATTCAGATATAGTAAAACCAGGTAATTAAGAAAACCATGAAATGTAATTTAAAAAACACTGAAAAATTACTGTTATAGAACTAATAAGCGTGCCAAAATCAGCCTTTTTAGCACGGCGTGTTTTAAAGTTGCCTGGTAACAACCAGGGTTGTTTTGGAAAAACCGTAGTGGAAAAACAGTGGTGTTTTTTTCCAATAAAACAGGTTAAAACCAACTTTTCTAATGCGGGTTTTTCTAAAATAATGCGGGCATATTTTTTGTATACATAAGCATTACAATTAATTTAAATTTATATTTTCCATTTTATATTGTTTGTTTTAAATTAACAGCAGAAAAAACTAGAAAAATAGAAAAGCCCAGAAACTTAAAAACAAACAGAAAAACCCTCAAAAGTCCAAGTGTCCCGTCTATTTCCAAAGTGTCCCGTTTTATTGTTAACCCTAGTACAACAGATTTATTAACCAACTTTGTACGACAATAAACGTCAGGCAATACTAATTTTTATTCAAATAAATATAAAATGTACACTTACTATTACTGGGAATACGAAAACCAGAAACCAGAAGCTTCATTCTCCTTATTATTGGTTATTTGGAAACTAGCAGTTTCAACCTACATAATTTCGTTGATCACACGAGGTCTATAGCAGATGACATTGACGCCAAACCCTGTACGATTAAAAATGACATCCACGCGTACCTACCTTATAAAATTGATCTAAACGTTTCTATATTCTCTTTATTTCCACGTTGTGGTGTAGGTATAATAAAAAAACAACTTATGATACATACATATACATATATACATCTATACGTATACATACGTATACATACGTATGCATACATATACATACATATTCATATCTACATACATACGTATACATTCGTATTTCAAGTACTGCGCGGTGAAAAGCACTCCACTTGACGTGGTTTAAACCTTGTAAAATGAATCTAAACGTTTCTTATATTTTCTTTATTTTCACGTTGTGATGTAGGTATAATAAAAAAAAACAACGTATGATACATACGTATACATACATATACATACATACGTATACCGGGTGATTCAAGTTTTATTACCAGGCCAAATATGGCAACTTCTTATTGAAATAAAAAATCCCAAATACGTACTCATGTTTAGATATTGATGAAGCCCAATCTGACGATAAAAAAAAATAATTTTAACCATCCGGTAGTTTATACGTTATTTCACAAAGAATTCGTAATTTTATTTATATAGTTTTTGTCAGAACATACTTTAATGCTATTCCAAACATTCCAGTGTAATACAAGTAAAAAAAAAAAATTGAATTAAATGAATTTTGATATTGCAACAGTAAGATTTATTACTAAATAGTAAAATATGACTGCTGCTTCCAGTAATAGTCCCTATAATGAATTGTATGGGTTTTATGATAGGGCCTGATAGGGATATAATATTTATGATAGGGATTACGGCCCTGCAAGACCCGTTCACCACACGGGCGACTGGCGGAATCATAAAAAGTCATAAAACGTTCCAACCGCACTCTTGACTTGACTTGACTTGACGCACAAAATCATAAATCATACAGAGGAAAGTTGGTCAGTAATGTAAAAAGTGCTTTAATTTGAAATCTAATCATTTTCGTTAATTTTTGATTTCATAAATGGGTTCTATGAATAAAATAAAACAGTTTAGGGCAACAATAACGATGGAGAATTTTGCCAGAAAAGAGTTTTTTAAATTTTATAACCGTCTATATAATTATATCGAAAAAGTCAAACTACCTTTCGGTAGATTAGTATCAGACCTATATAAATCCAAATTTTCATATTTTTAGGCAACTGCAAATGCCTAAAAAACCCATGGCAATAAAACTTGAATCACCCGGTACATACGTATTTCATACATATGTATTTCAAGTACTGTGCGGTTAAAAGCACTCCACTTCGCGTCGTGGTTTCAACCTTGTAAAATGAATCTAAACATTTGTTATATTCTCTTTATTTCCACGTTGTGGTTTAGGTATAATAAAAAAAAACAACGTATGATACATACGTATACATAAATATACATATATATATATATAAATATACATATATACATACATACGAATACATACGTATACATACGTATTCCAAGTACTGCGCAGTTAAAAGCACTCCACTTCGGGTCGTGGTTTCAACCTTGTAAAATGAATCTTAACGTTTCTTATATTCTCTTTATTTCCACATTGTGTTGTATGTATAATATAAGAAACAACGTAAGATACACATACATAAGGGTTTTTCAAGCACCGCGCCGTTAAAAGCACTCCGCTTCGCGTCGTGGTTTAAACCCGGAGAGTGAAATACCCTCTTATGCACTTGCATCATAATATACTATTTTATACCGTAAATAATACAATTAATACAAATTTTGAAACTAATTGTATGTGCAATTGATGTAAACAAAAAAAAATAGCTATTTAAAACTATTTTTTTTGTAGTTTTCACTTTTTTCTACAGCTAAAACTGCAATTTTGTTATGGAAGAATAAAGCAATACAATTGTTTCGGAAGTTTGTTTTCAGAGGTTTCAGAAATATTTCTAAAAATCCTGAAACAATGTCAGAAAATATGGAAAAACCTATTGAAAGTGCAATTAAACTAAATAAATAAATAAAACAAAAAAAAAAGGTAATTGCACAAACATTTCTTATAATATCAAAATATACCTATAAATAATTCTGCAAGATACCACCTATAAATATTTGAGAAATTATACAGGGTGTCTCAAAAGTGATGCCCGCGCTTTTGTGATTTGATTCAGGGGACTAAAACAAACTGAAAATTAAGAGTGAACATTTTTCCGTTTGTCCCTCGTTCTAGAGTTATTGATAAAAATGTAAACAATAACGTTTTCCACCACTACGTAAAGCACGATTTTGATTCATTCATTTTGTTAAACCTGTCAACTGTCAGATTTAACAATTAGTTTGGCAATATCTTGTTATTTAATATTATTAGTTTTTTAATAAAGTTCAAAGTTTAAATGTTAATTATTTGTGTTTTTATCCATAACTCTATAACGATGAAGGACAAACGGAAAATTTTCCATTCCTAATTTTCAATTTGTTTTAGCCCCCTGTATCAAATCCCACATGCATGGGCGTCACTTTTGAGACACCCTGTATAATTTCTCAAATCTTTATAAGTGATATCTTGCAGAATTATTGGTATATTTTGATATTATAAAAAAATGTGTGTGCTATTTTCGGATTTTTGTTTGTTTTATTTATTTCTTTGGTATAATTGCACTTTTAAAATCACTATTAAACTAAATATAATTTCTCTATACGTAAATATACTCATACATAAGAGTCTTTCAAGCATTGTGCCGTTAAAAGAACTCCGCTTCTCGTCGTGGATTAAAGAACTGTACGAACATATGCACTGTATCATAATATATTATTTTATACAGTGAATAATATAATTAATACAAATTTTAAAACTAATTGTACGTGCAATTGATTGAATACAAAATTTAGCAATTTTGAGAGGCATATTGATTCTTGTAAGTATTTTGTGCAATGAGGTGATTCTCTAGTCTTGTTTTTATTGTTTGCTCGATTATTTTTGTTATTTAAAACTCTTTTTTTTTTCCACAGATTTTATTTTTTTCTACTGCTAAAACTGCAGTTTTGTTATGGAAGAGTGAAGCAATATAATTGTTTCTATATACAATTTCTTAAATCTGTATGGATGGTATCTTGCAGAATTATTGGTATATTACGATATTATAAATAATTTTCGTGCAATTTTGTTTCTGTTTTATTTATTTGTTTAATTTGTACCAATTAACCAAATTGATATTTAGTTTAATTGCACTTTCATTAGGTTTTTCCAAATTTTCAGACATTGTTTCAGGATTTTTAGAAATATTTCTTAAACTTCTTAGATTGAACCTCTATGAGTTTATAAAAATTTCCGCTATTTAAATACATTTTCTGCGATTTTTTATATTCAGCGATATTTTCATATTTTGTTGTAATTCCAAGTTTATTAAATGTTTTAAATGATGTAGTATTAGAAAATTATTTAATAAAATGTTCTGAAAATTACTTGCAAAATTTGATGTTTCAGTATTTTTTTCACAATTTGCTCATAGAAATAGAAATAGAGAATGTTGCATTTGCAAGAGTTGCATTTATCGTTTTTTTACTGTATAAATATTTTTTGTGCAATTTCCTTAGTTTTTTTTTTTGTTTAATTGCACTTTCATAAGGTTTTTCAAATTTTCAGACATTGTTTCTGGATTTTAAGAAACATTTCTAAAACTTCTTAGTTTGAACCTCTATGGTTTTATACTATAGGAACCATAGGAACCAACGAGGTTCGTGGTTTTATAAAATTATCCGCAATTTGAATACATTTTTTGCGATTTTTTTTATATTCAGCGATATTTTCATATTTTGTTTTCATTATAATTTTATTAAATGTTTTAAATAATGCAGTATCACAAAATTATTTAATAAAATATTCTGACAATTCTACTTGCAAAATTTTAGGTCTCAGTAATTTTTTCTATTAATGAATAATACATATGAAGTTAGAATGTACAGATTCATACTACATACAAAATAACATCTTTTATATAAATACTATACAGGGTGTTAATTATGTACGTAGACAAACTTCAAGGGGTTATTCCTTGATCAATTCTAATTCAAAAGGTTCATACAAATATGGGGTCTCAATGGCCTTATTTCCAAAATACAGTTTAATGAAGTTCTAAAAAAAATATTATTTAATAACAGACAATCCTACAACGCTTAATGTGAAAGATTTTTTGAATCGCATATAAGAGTCATGTGCCATTATTATAAATATTCATGATATCTTCGAAAGAGTCGCCAGTCAACTGTCATTTTCAACAGTTTCTCATGAGTCAATGAGGTTTGTTTAATTATTTTCATAGCAGTAGGGTATTCAAGTTTTGTATCTATTGTAAGATTGTTTCTTATTAAACAATATTTTTTTAAAGCTTCTTTAAACTTTATTTTAAAAACGAAGCTGCCGAGACCCCATGTTTATATGAACTTTTTATATTAGAATTGATCAAGGAATCACCTATTTAAATTTGTCTACGTTCTTAATTAACACCCTGTATACTGGTAGCAGTTACTTTGTGAAACACTGTAAATGAATTATATAAAACAACTATACTTTGTTACTTCCACTAACACATATTTATTTTACAAAAATTATTTAGTGAGTGCAGTCTGCAGACTGCAAACAATATTTTTTTTAAACTTTTTTAAAATTTATTTTAAAAACGAAGCTGCTGAGACCCCATGTTTATATGAACTTTTTATATTAGAATTGATCAAGGAATCGCCCCTTTAAGTTTGTCTACGTTCTTAATTAACACCATGTATACTGGTAGCAGTTATTTTTTGAAACACTGTAAATTAATTATATAAAACAACTATACTTTCTTACTTCCACAAACACATATATATTTTACAAAAATAATATAGTGACTGCAGTCTGCAGACTGCTTAGTTTGACAATGACTGTAGAGTAGTCGAAAATGCAGTCACTAAAATATTTTTGTAAAATAAATGTGTTAGTGGAAGTAACAAAGTAAAGTTGTTTTATTTAATTGTATAATATACATACTTCATACTACATACACAATCACATGTACATAAATCATACTCCCATATATTATGATTAACATACTTTATACTTACTACGTTCAAAAGCATGTGTGAATGAACACGTACGCATTTTATATAAATACTTCATACGAAATCACCTGTGAATGACCTATACTCACTTATATTTCCGATAATGAATGACGATAGTCCGATAGTGGTATTTATCTCGCACATTTGTTTATAAATAAGTTAATCGTCAGTGGCTAAATGATAATAAAGTTAATGGCAAAAGATGTAGTAAAATAGTGCAATTGTGGGAAAATTGCGGTTTAATTTAATTATTTTTAAATTAATTAATCAGAATGAGCACACAAAACTATAGCGAGCTGCGTTTTGTGGCGATGAATTTATTCAAGAAAGCTACGTGCCACATCAGATTTTTGCGCTTGCACTTTTCCCACGTTATCGATCGCAAGTGTACGGAGTGGAGCCCCACAAAGCTGGCGAAAAGGCTGGTAATTGCAAAGTTCAAGGTCGACCAAGTTTCAGTCAAATACATTTGTTGGTGTAAACACCAATTGTGGTTACGCATTAAAATATTATTGATTTTTTTGAAGAAAATATTGGCTTTTTGGGTGTGCAAAATTTGCTTATGCTTAGCAATATTTTATCCATCCCCAAAACGTTCAATCCCAAAATTTAAGGACCACAGATGTATGGTGCGTAATGATGATTTGTTGAATAGAAAAATAAAATATGCAAAAATATTTTAAAAATAAGTTTTCGTTTTGCAAAATTTGCTTATGGTTATCAATATTTTATCCAGCCCCAGAACATTTGGTCCCAAAGTTTAAGGACCACTGATGTATGGTGAGTAATGATGATTTGTTGAATAGAAAAATAAAAAATGCAAAAATGTTTTAAAAATAAGTTTTCGTTTTGCAAAATTTGCTTATGTTTATCAATATTTTATCCAGCCCCAGAACATTTAGTCCCAAAGTTTAAGGACCAATGATTTATGGTGCGTAATGATGGTTTGTTGAATAGAAAAATAAATTTTGCAGATACACAGAAATAGCTGTGGATGAAGTCAAGGAAATTCGTGCTTTATATACACAACAGATGATCGAAATGTAGCAGCCCTTTCACGATTTGTTTGGAGAGCAACTTTTTTTTTACGCAATACACGTATTAATCGTATTTTACTATAATTATTACAATCTGATCAAAAACCTAGATTCCAGAAAGTAACCAATAGAAAAATAAAATTTGCACACGTCTACTTTGCATTAAAAATAATAACATAACTCGTATATCGGAAAGCGCTGTGAATGAAGTGAACGAAAAGTTGACCTACGAACGTTGCCACAAGATGAAAAAAAAGGTTAATTTTGATCGTAGCAAGTTGTTTTTGCAAAAACTATAAGGAATTATTTCCTCAGATTTTCTTTTGCGATGCAAATTTCCACAGAATCGTGCGTTGTCGTGCGCGAATCGATTTTCCAAGCGCCAGTTTTACGCTGGGTCACATCGCTTATTAGCGTTGCAAACGAGGATTAATAACATGTATTAACCAGCGCTAACAAACAAACGTATTATGCAATTAGCGTACATAAATATTGTTATCGCGTCTCCTCGCAGCAGATACAAACTCGCGCGATGTGAGGAGAGGAGTTCACGTATAGTCTGCATTTTTAATAACCCACGCGAGCGAATGTGTGCGACAAACTTTCGAGGAGTTTACGCAGAGTTTCCTAGCATTAAAACATTCCGCCAGACTGACATTTTTCCATTTGCCCCCTCCTCCGGCGAATTTTCCTCTTCGACCACTTTTAGCGATTCATTACACGTCCTTTGTGCTCCTCGAACATGCCTCTGCAAGTTTCAGTTTGTTCGCCCCATACACGGGGGCGAATCAGCACGATCATTACAAACTAATCTCGAAGGGGAATCATGAATCAATTCTAGACAAGCGTTTTATGCAATTGAATTTCGAAGTATGTATTTGGCACACATAAACGGATCCTGTAAGAAATATTATTTACTCACAATCAGTTGAAAACATTACATTTATTCCTTTTAAAGCGGTCGGAAAGCGACTCATTGTATAATTTTATTTACCAGCTAGCCGGGAATGTATTTTCCCAGCTAGCAAGTGCCACTGTCACTTTTATGTAACTAAGAACAGTATTAAACTATTTAGAACAATGAAAATTGACGGTACATTACTATTATGATTGCTATTGACTCATACTCAATTCGATTTCGATTCAATTTCACTGTCCGACATATTTGAAAAATGTCGAAAGAATTTTTGATAGACAAAATATTTGTATCTGTCAAAATGACATGGTTGTTATTTTCGCTTGGCAACAATTTTACAGATCTTATTTGATGAAATAATTTATAAAAAATGTATAAACCATGCTAGTTTGTGAGCATCCAAAATTTCCTGATTTTTATTGGCATCAAAACTACGTATTATGCTATAAGGGCCAAAATTGGTATTTTCGATTTAAAATGTGTAGACCTTAAAAATCTGTTATTGTTTTCTTTAATTACCAGTACCCTTGTTCAAGGTGCTTTAGATTTACGTATGTAGGGATCGAAACGTAGTACTATTATGTAGGGCAAATATAATTGCGTAACCTTGCAGCCTACCTGCAGATAGCACGATGTTGGAAGTGCGTGCTATCAAATGCACGACACGCTATCATTGCACTACCTGTTGCAATAATTGGCCGTAGAAATTGAATAAATACGATTGTATTAGTTGGCAGCGACTCGCTTCGACCTTAATTATTTATAGGTTGTTGATTTCCTATTTTCTCCATATTCGCATGCAACTTTTTGATATTTTGGATTTGGATATTTTTATCAAATATGAGAATATTGAGTTTTAGCAATATATTCCCAAATTTTCCGAAAGATGCACGAAAAAAGTAGAATTGATGAAGTTCTGTAGGCAAATGTAACCACAACAAAATATAATACAAAAATAAATTGTTGATTTCCTATTTTCTCCATATTCGCGTGTACCTTTTGGATATTTTGGTTTCAGACCATTTCAGAATTTGGTTTCAGAAATATTAATAAATTTTACGAACGATGTACGAAAAAAGGAGACATGATAAAGTTCTGTAAATGTAACCATAACAAAATATAAAACAATAATATTTCATAAAATAATAGAAATTGCTAAAAAAAATATAGCATTTGCGACAGAAAATATAGAAAGACTTTTAGAATACATAAAAAAATAATTTTATTATAGATTGTAATAAGCAATAAGTGTATTAACTTGAATTGGTCCAGCAAATGTAATGCTCTAATCCGCCGAAATAAGTAGGTTATAAAAATCAAATTTGAAGAATGTTTAACAATATTTCGTACTTGTAAAAAATGTTAGAAGATTCCAACATTGCGGACATAACGAGATTTAATGAAAATTTACAAAATTAAGTCATAATATCAGTCAAGTCCTTGATTAAGATCTACTCCCTCATACGTTACTTACTTGCAGAGTTAGGAAGTTAGTACTTAAGTTAAGGAAGTAGTTAAGTCCGAAATGTTTCAAAAATCAAAATATCAAAAGTATCTGAAGGATAACAAACTACGACCCTATCAACTAATGTTACAAGTAACGAAACTTGCAATAGAACATTATTATTTTTTGTTTGTTTAAAAGAATATACAAATTCAATAAAACCCAGTTTTAGAATGTTCCTCAAATTTTCGTGAAATTACGCAAAAATTACAACAAATCGGCACAAGTTAATAAAAATTTAATCAGATTAAAAAAAACTAAAATCCATGTCCTCACTTTTAACAATACTAAGTACCCTGCCAATTTTTGAAAAAAAAAACCTCGTAAAGGACAACTTATAAAAAATATGTAAAATATAAAAATAAATAAAATATACTTACTTGTAAATATCATTTTACAACAATTTCAATCAAATTTACTTACATTACAAGTAAATGATGCATTATAATTTTTTGAAACAATTTAAGGCGATGTCTTTGTATTTCTTAACATTACTAAGCAAACGACCTATATATTTTTGTGCACTGTAATTGTTTGAAAAATTGATAAGAAAAGAGGTCGACGGTTGCAAAAAAATATGTAGGCATGTATTTTTGTGCACTGCAAAATTTGGAAAAATTGTAAAGATGTCGACGACTGCCAATAATTATGTAGACAATTTTTGAAAAGTTAGAAAAATAACACGATAATTAAAAATAAACGGGAGTGTCCTGGTATTTTTTAACATTACTAAGCAAATGAATTAAAAATTAACAGGAATGTCCTGGTATTTTTTTAACATTACTAAGCAAATGAATTAAAAATAAACGGGAATGTCATGGTATTTTATAACATTACTAAGCAAATGAATTAAAAATTAACAGGAATGTCCTGGTATTTTTTTAACATTACTAAGCAAATGAATTAAAAATAAACGGGAATGTCCTGCTATTTTTTTAACATTACTAAGCAAATGAATTAAAAATAAACGGGAATGTCCTGGTATTTTTTTAACATTACTAAGCAAATGAATTAAAAATTAACAGGAATGTCCTGGTATTTTTTTTTAATTACTAAGCAAATGACCTATATTTTTTTAACAAATTCCTATGTAATAGTTTTAAGAATTTTGAAAAAGTAGTTTGCTTTGTACGCACTTTCTCGATTTTTAAAAATTCCCTTGTAAATGTGTCGAAATTTTTAGAACAATTTGTATTGGCAAGTTATCAAATTCCGGTAATATCGTAGGAAGTAGTGTCAACAATTTTTTTAAATATCTGAAGAATTTCTCCATAATTCTGTGGAAAAGTCTTGATATCTTTAACATTACCGTATACCTCCAGTATATTTAAAAAAATCCTCAATAAATGCATCCACAATTTATCACTACTTTCGAAAATTCGAAATTACCACGAAATTCGCGTGGATTGTTTTTTAAAATATCGCAAAATATAACACGATCTTGTCAATTTTTGAAAAAATCCCTAGCATTGGGGACATTTTAATTCAACTTTTTTTTAATTCCAACAAATAACTTGACTATGTAAATGAAAGGTTTTTTTCTGCGACTCATAATTAATACATTAATTATTTACGTAACTATGGTAACAATGTTAATTGTAATGTACATAACGTACATAATGTTCAACCCCTGTCGAATAATGAAATTATATGTTGTATAATTATACAACAGGTATTGTATAATGATTTCATTATACCACAGGGATTGTATTATAACTTCATTATTCAACAGAGGTTAATAATGAAATCATAATACAACATGGTATGGCTTCAATTAAACTACTTGTAAAGCTTTTCACACCTCTTTATTTTTCACTTCCGTATGTATTCTTTCTAGTATCTGGTTGTTAACAATTGGTTTATCATTGACAAAAATTTATTAATAAGATTTCCTTTATTTAAAAATGTATTTGACTCGCACATAATGGCTATAATTCACTCGGATGATTATACACTCGCCTTCGACTCGTGTTTAAACTTCATCATGAGTGAATTATAGCTTACCTTATATGTTCTTTACTAATTATGCTTTAAAAAACTTAAAGATACTTACTAATTATCCACGACTGTCAATTAATAATATTATTACATGGGTAACCATGAACACATCATCTAGTTTATATTACACTAGTGAAATATACATCATATTACACTAGTGAATATACTCCACGGCTCTTGGAAATTTCTGTTTATTACTATTCTTACAAAGTAAAAAATAAATAAAAAACAAAATTAGAACAATTTTAATTTATTCAATTTATTAAAATTTATAAGAATGGTATAAAAATAACTTACTGATAAGGTTATAATTAGCTTTTCGCACTGCACGTTTTGTGACGTTTTCAATCATCTAATGATCAAATTAATTTGTTTCCTTGACAACATCTGCAGTTTACTTCAACAAAGCATTTTAGATGAAAACTACTAAACACAATAAAACTATATTTAAATAATACAGTCGTAAATAAAGCATAGTATTTGATTCGTGTATAATGGGCCTCATTACATTCGAATATTTACAAAACTCGCTCAGTGCGTTCGCTCGTGTTGTGAACAATTTTCGTGTAATGTGGTCTACATTATACACTCATTAAATAATATACAATTATCTACGACTGTCAAATAATAATGCTATTATATGCGTAACCATAGACATATAATCTAGTTCTTATTATACTAGTGGAATATACATACATTTATAATCCACGGCTCTTAGAAATTTCTGTTTATTATTATTCTTAGAAAGAAAAAACTAGATTACAAAGAAACAAAATTAGGACAATTTTAATTTATATTTATATTGTTTAAAATTTAATGACAATTAACTGTGTGTACAATTACCTATTGCAATTATACAGGTTTGGGCAGATCTAAAAGTATCCAGATACTTTTCAAATGTATCTGTATCTGTAGCTAGATACATTTTCTAAAGTATCTGTATCTGGATACAAAAAAAAATTACACTGAATTCGTTATTCTAAGTGTCAAAATTTGACACTGACATATGCGAAGTTAACCATTGCCGGGTGTACGTTTTATAAAAATAAGCATAGTAACCCTTTAAATATTTATTAGCATTTTCTTTTGCATGTAGAATGCGTATGTAAAACGAAAACAATTTTCGGTTTGGTTTTCCACGTATCTGAAATGTATCTAGAAGTATCCGGATACTTTTCAAATGTAGCTGTAATGCATGTAGCTAGATACATTTTCAAATTTGTATCCAGATACTTTTCAAATGTATCTGTGATGCATGTAGCTAGATATTTTTTTTAAATTTGTATCTAGATACATTTTTTTAAAGTATATGTATCTGTATCCAGATACAAAAAAAAAAGTATCAGTTACAACACTGCATATATGCTATTGCATTCTGAACAACAAATTTTATACACTCAAATAACGGGTTTTCCAATAAGAGGTGTTATTTTGAATAGCCCGCTATTTCGGTAGATGTCACTTTTGAAGCTGTCATTTCTTGGCATTTGACAAGTAGAAACTACGCCATTAATAAAAATGGTACGATACACGCTTCAACAACGCATTGAAATTATTAAAATTCACTATAAAAATGGTGAAAATTTGGCAGAGACGGTTCGTAAAACTCGAACATTTTTGGGTCGTCGTGAAGCACCTTGTCGGACCGCAATACAGAAATTGGTGGAAAAATTCGAGCTGTTGGGACAAGTTAGTGATGAGAAGAATAAAACCCGTGCACGTCGCTCAAGAACAGCCGAGAATATTGCTGCTGTAGCCGAAAGTGTTGAAGAAAACCCAGGTTTGTCCATTCCTCGTCGTTCTTTGGAATTAGGCATTCCACAAACGTCATTACACCGTATTTTGCATAAAGATTTGGGTCTTAAGGCTTATAAAGTCCAGTTAACACAAGAACTCAAGCCGGCCGATCATCAACAACATCGTGACTTTGCTGATTGGGTCGTTGAAATGCATGAAAATGATCCGGAATTCCATCGAAAAATCATCTTCAGTGATGAGGCCCATTTCCACCTCGGTGGCTTCGTCAACAAGCAAAATTGTCGCATCTGGGGCTCAGAAAACCCAAGAGTTATTGTTGAAAAGCCTCTCTATCCTCAACGTGTGACTGTTTGGTGCGGTTTATGGTCCGGCGGAGTCATTGGACCTTACTTTTTCGAAAATGAGGCTGGCGCAACAGTTACGGTGAATGGATTGCGCTATCAAGAGATGATTAACGATTTTTTATGGCCGGAATTGGATGGTATTGATCTGGACAACGTTCACTTTCAACAAGACGGCGCTACGTGCCACACAAGCAACGAAACCATTGATCTTTTAAGGGAAAAGTTTCCGGACCGTGTTATCTCTCGAAGAGGTGATCACAATTGGCCACCGAGATCTTGTGATTTAACACCTTGCGACTTCTTTCTTTGGGGCCACGTGAAGGAGAAGGTCTACGCCAACAGCCCAGTATCGATTCAAGACCTCAAAGATGGAATTCGTGAGGCTATCGAGGACATACAGCAGCCACTTTGCGATTTAGTTATGGAAAATTTCATGAAAAGGATTTTGTCCTGTAAGCGTGGCCGTGGTGGTCATTTGCTTGATGTTATTTTCCACTATTAACGGCATACCTTCCTCTTTGTAATGAAATAAACATCTGATGATTTATAATAAAAAATGGCATTTTTCTTTGAATATCAAAATAACACCTCTTATTGGAAAACCCTTTATTTGTGAGCATTTTCTTTTGCATGTAAAATGCGTATGTAAAAAGAAAACAATTTTCTGTTTGGTTTTCCATGTATCTGAAATGTATCTAGAAGTATCCACATACTTTTCAAATGAATCTGTATCTGTAGCTAGATACATGTTCAAATTTGTATCTAGATGCATTTTTTCTAAAGTATCTGTATCTAGAAACAAAATAAAAAATGTATCTGTTACAAACACTGCATTTCACGTTAATTACATACAATTAGCTATTGATTCATTATTGTGAGCATTATTATTATTTTTTTAAATTTTAACTTGGGCCTTCGATTAATTTCCTCGTATTTAATTAAAGTTTGAGCCAGTAATTTGAATCACGAATTCGGTGTTTCGTCATTCTAAGTGTCAAAATTTGACACTTCGACATTATTATTTCTTTTAAATTTTTACCTTGGGGCTTCGATTAATTTTCTCGTATTTAATCAAGATTTGAGTCAGTAAATTGAATCACGAATTCGGTGTTTCGTTATTCTAAGTGTCAAAATTTGACACTTCGACATTCTAAGTTAACCATTGCCAGGTTTTATGAAAATAAGCATAATAACGCTTATTAAACGTTTAATTATATTTCACCTCTCACAAGCTCAAACGAACCTAGCTTATTAAACGACTTGATGTTAAATCTTTGAGGTCCTCGTGCAGACTTAGGAAGTATAATGCAACATTTTGGTATGATTTTCGACTCGGAATTTTATGACCAACATCGCCACGTCTGATTCTTTCACCAATTTACTCACACCCTGTATATAGCAGAGTGGACATTTTGAAATATGAACAGCTAAATGTGAAATAACTTGAAAAGGTATAGATGCTAGATGTTACAAACCGCTTTCTTAAACCCCGAAGTTCGATAAAACGATCTTCTCTACGTGTTATTTCTTTCTTTTAGCACCTTGTCCGCAACTTCTTTTGAAACTACCAGTCCCTCTGAACCGTGCTGCGGCCATCTGTACCCCAGATTTGTTGGTAATTAGAATCCCAGCAACTTCTCTTCGTGAATATTCTTCACGAAGAAGAATAATCATTTGGGATACTGTTCTGGTCTGCAATGGCATCTAGGCATATTTAATTAACTAAATGCAAACAAATTCACTAATTTTTGAAACATAAAGCACGCTTTATTAATTAAATGAGTCAAAAAGGTGGCTCATGAATTAGAGCTTTTTGTTGACTTTTCGTTTTCTAGCAGAGAATGCTTGATATTGTTATTGTTTCATGGCACACTATTTGAATAATGCTTAATAAACGTCAATATATGACATGTGAAAAGTCTATTCACAACAACTTGTAAATTCGAAAAGTTATTTCAAGTTTATTTGGTGGTCCCTTAATTTTAACCGGAAGTGTATTAACGTTTCGGTGACAAAAGTGCACCTTTTTCAAAATATGTAGTTCTTTGCGAGACCATGTTAGATTAGGAAATGGTTATGTTAGGATTAAGCGAAATGAGGACTGGTCTGGCCATGTCATAAACACCATTTTGGTTTTGGTTTTTTCTTTGGTTTAATGTTGAGAAATTCCATTGTCGGTAGCTAATGGACGAGGTGCAAGAGTAGCAGACTTTTTTTTATTATTTTATATTATTACAATTAAAAAAAAAAGTGTTTATTGATATAATTATAAAAGCTATTGCGTTGTAATTTTGAAAAAGACAGTAAGCAGTAAGACACGAAAACTTCACGCATTTGATAACACTGTTATTATTAATGAGAAGTACTTCAAGAATTATTATAAATACTCATGATATTTTCGAGCGAGTCGCCAGTCAATTGTCATTTTCAACAGTTGCTGATGAGTCGATGAGTTTTGTTTCATTATTTCCATAGCAGTAGGGTATTCAAGTTTTGTATCTATTGTATAGGATAAAGTATTAACGTTTCGGTGACAAAAGTGCACCTTTTACAAAATATGCAGTTCTTTGCGAGAGCATGTTAAATTAGGAAATGGTTATGTTAGGATTAAGCGAAATAAGGACTGGTCTTGCCATGTCATAAACACCATTTTTGTTTTTGTTTTTTCTTTGGTTTAATGTTGAGATATGCCATTGTCGGTACGCTAATAGACGAGCTGCAAGAGAGCAGACATTTTTTTAATTATTTTATATTATTGCAATTTAAAAAAAAAGTGTTTATTGATGTAATTATGAAATTTATTGCGTTGAAATTTTGAAAAAGACAGTTAACAGTAAGACACTAAAACTTCGCGCATTTGATAACACTGTTATCATTAATGAGAAGTACTTCAAGAATTATTATAAATACTCATATTTTCGAGCGAGTCGCCAGTCAATTATCATTTTCAACAGTTGCTGATAAGTCGATGAGTTTTGTTTAATTATTTCCATAGCAGTAGGTATTAAGTTTTGTATCTATTATAAGATTGTTTGTTATTAAACAATTTTTGTTTTTAAACTTCTTTGTAGTTTATTTTGAACAAGAAGCTGCTGAGATCCCATGTTTATATTAACTTTTTATATTAGAATTGATCAAGGAATCGCCCCTGTAAGTTTGTCTATGTTCTTCTTAATTAACAGCCTGTATAGTACAGAAAAAAATATATTGTTTACTTATGGGAGTAGGTCAGCATGTGTCTAATGTGAACAATAAAACATTCGCGGGCCGAATGAAATCATCTCATGGGCCGAATTCGGGCCGTGGGTCACAGTTTGGGGTACTAATGCATGGTTATTCTTGTAAGCAAACACGTAAACAAACGGGGGATCGAAGTGGAGGAATAATTGGCGATAATCGATAGATTTTCGCCGCAGGACTGTCCATATGCAAAGCGGTTTTTGCGCCAGCAAGATACCGCGAATCGTGTCAAGTTTGACGTTCACACGTCGCTCGGTAATTAATGCAAAGCGTGCGGCTGCAATTCTCCGAGAGGATGGATATCTCTACGCTCTCTTCTCTCGGTGTCCCGGCTGTGGGCGCGCACTGGCCGGGGCTCTTTCACTTCCGTGGAAACGGTCGGGGAGAGCCGCAAGTTACGCGAAACAGAAGCCCACGGATAAGACGCAACACGTTTGGCATACCCGAGGAGTGCGGGGTACATCCTCTGTGTACGCACGTCTGAAACAATGTTTTATGAAAACATATTTTTAGCCTCATAAATTCTATTTAAACTTCGCCTCGCATTCTTCGGATGGCGTGACACATTTTTTCGGACGTTTTCGCCCCGTGCACACTCTCCTCAATGGCGCGTTAAGGATTAACGGGCGGAAAATCGCGCGGATAATTATTTTCGGAGGCATTTTCGGAGAAGATTGTGTATGACTTGGCCGGCGGATTGAAATTTTTGTGTTTTGTTTTTCGTGGTGTGCACGTAAGCGCAGGCGACCGTAAATCAGTGTCCGGCGAAGGGGCGCCCCCGATGGGGGGCCGCGTCAGGGAAAGCGTTCGCTTGACGTGCGGAGAGCGGCGGAAAATTCGCGTCACAAGGTTCGCGTTAAGACTGGTCAGTGCGTGAGCCTCCCGCACCCGAGTGGGCCGATGGTGCGGCCCCGTGCGTGCCTGCGAACTGGCGAACGCACAGGCCCTCGGACGGCAAGGCGTCAGATGGGGGCGCACGGTTCACAGGCGGGAGTGCTCCAAGGGGGCTAATAATAGACCGAGCAAAATGCCGCGAAAACGAAGAGTGCCGCCTGGACGGGTGCCGTATGAGCGCCCCGCGACAGCAGGCTCTGATAAAACGCCGGTAAAAACACAAACATGTTTGGCATACTGAATGAGCAGCATTAGCCGCGCCAGGCTCGCCAGCGAAACGCTTTTATTCACAGGCGCCTACGAGAGCGGCGAAAGGCCGCCCGCCGCACGCCAGAGGCCCGCCGAATCCGCACTTTTGAGGCCCCGACAAATGCATCGGCGATATGTGGCTTACCTTAAACGAAACTGTGACAGAAACAAAGACAAGCGGTCTTGGTAGCCACGCTGGTAGATTAGAACAAGCACGGCCCTTATTTCTCCGGATAACTCACTGGCGGGCGCACTCTTTACCGCAGGTTAAACACACGTACCCGTACTACGGAATTAGCACACACTCCCTTATTATTTTCGTGATTTTCCAGCCACTTTTCGTTAAATTTCTAGCACAGCGTTAGACAGTCACTCCATCCCCACTTCTACACATCAAAATGGCGGACGCGAACTGCTCAAACTCGCCGTCCCACCGCGTTGCCAGCGCTTGCCTTCGCCCCTTAATCCACGAAAACTCTAATCGCCCTTCTCAAGAAAATACACCACGCCAACACAACAAAACAAACACCAACACATACAAAACCAACCCAAAACCTAAATACCCCACAACAATCCCACAGTTACACAAAAAACAAAAAAAACAACCAAATTTCTACTCAAGAAAACCACATATCCCTCAAAACACAACACAAACGCCAACAAAACAACCGAAAAAACCCCGTCGCTCCCAAAAATACTCGCCTCATGCGAAAACCATATTTTTGGCGGGATTTTTTTCAAAGCATTTCAACCGCAAATTCAAACCGCACGAACACCGCATTATCATCTCGCAACTATTAAGAACCATTCAGTAACCGCAACTAACCATAACACCCGGAATATAACGAAAAACGTCTCACACTTTTTAACACAGGGTACGTACACGTGGCAACACCGCCAAATAACGGGAAAAGCCATCTTTATTACAGCGCGCGTCGTTACCGGCTGATCTCGCGCTGGTTTCGTGTCGCTCGTCGTAGGTGGCAGCACCGGACTTGCGCGTTTTCGAACAGTAATTTGCCGCCCAAATAATAATCATATTTGTTATTATTAAACATAAAAACACTTTGTTTAAGTTTCACTTGTTACAGTCTCTTGACAATTTCCAATAAATATAACTCTTATAATAATAATATATACAGGGACTAGATCGGGGGAATAGATCTGGGGAATAGATACAGTACGTATCTACTACTGAAGATGGTCGCTTGGCGACTGAAATGGACATTTAGAAAAAATAAATGTTTTTTGTGAAAAAGGTGCTACGTTTTATTTCTATATATACAGGGTGTTAAAAATAGAGTACAAATAGAGTGTTAAAGTAAAATATTTAAGGTGTAGTAGTATGAACCACAACAAAGAAAATAGTCTTGATAAAGATGGGACCTTAAAGTAACGGTTTCGGAGATATGGAAGATCATTCTTTTTTACCTATTTTTTTTATTTTGCTAAAACTTGCATTATCTTATCGTAGTTTGCTGAGGGTTTGTGAAATAAACATTCAGTATTTGACAGTTGTTGTTAGTGCACAAGTTTTCATTGATATGACTGTTTCCTCTAATGCAGAATTAGCCCATATGCATTTCATGTATGGTCGTGCTAATGGAATTACCACCGAAGCACTACGTCTTTATGTAGATGCTCAGAGGCGGATGGGGCCGGCGGGAAGCCGGGAAATTTCCCGGTGCGCCGGTCGCAAATAGTTGTAAGGCGCCGGCGCAACAAACCCATTTTTTTCTATTGAATCTTGTCACTACTACCACTATACGCAATTTACACAAACGCGACAACAAATATGTATTATATTTGTTTCAAAATATTTTGTAGTTCAAATCGTATTAGAAATCTAGATAGCAAAAATTTGGGCAAATTTTAATGAGCCTTACATCAAATATTTAAATTAGATCTGGTGCATTTGCTTCGTTTCTGTCAAATACTACATTGTATCTACTAAAATTTATTCAATAGCAGTAGACTAGACTAGTACAACTCAAAATGTGTACAATAGACCAACGTTTGTTCATTTTTAAATATGTTCTTCAAAACCAAACGAAGAAAAGGGTAATCTCCATTTGAGAAACAAGAGAGAATGTAGTTGGTGGGCTGAAGAGTGGCACTTTAAAAAATATTCGGCAAATACGGAATGTTGAGTCACCTTTGCATGTAGAAGTAAAATAGGTGTTAGAAACAATAGAGAAACCCCAAAAGACGGACAGTAATGTGAGGGCAATGGCAAAAAGTTTCACCGACAATATTTAAAACACGAAGTAATTTTAACAGCAACTATATTTTTCAAAAGATTCGGCATTACTGGACCACGATCAAAATATTTGAAGGGCTACGGAGAGGAATGATTTCTATTTCTTCATTTTGATTCCATTTTGATTCCATTTTTATTGAAATCGAGCTGATGGTGCCATGTTGTAGTATGGGAATAGTAGTTTCGACACGTGAAGTAAAACAGTGAAAAACGATCACCGTTCGCTTCAAAAACGAAGAAATAGAATATGATGTTGACTTAAAACGATCAGAGATCTAGATGAAGAAGAATAATTTATAGACGACCCCCCTAATGTACAATAATCGGTAATCATAATAATATTTTATCAAAAATTTGTATTTCATTTGAAAATATATTGTTTGTATGTACATACCTATACTGTACTGTACCCTACATAACAAATCCAAAATACGGTTAAAAACGATCAGAGTCCAAGACATGTTAATAAAAATATA
This sequence comes from Othius punctulatus, assembly GCA_951805005.1. Taxonomy (NCBI): domain Eukaryota; kingdom Metazoa; phylum Arthropoda; class Insecta; order Coleoptera; family Staphylinidae; genus Othius; species Othius punctulatus. The sequence goes on from OX638141.1 coordinate 19,876,063, forward strand.
TTGCTTTAATAGTTTTACTTATGTGTATTTCATGTTTTGGCTCAATATTTTAATTCACATCTTGTCAAAGTAGATCAATTATAATCAGTTAGGCCCAGTTTTACAATCGTGGAACATCCTTGTTCCTGGTTCAATTACCTAGGATACAATTGTTTCAACAATTGTATCCTAGGTAATTGAACCAGGAACAAGGATGTTCCATGATTGTAAAACCGGCCCTTAGTTTTGCATTTATCCTTTCTGTCCCTTATTAGACTTGAAACTTTCAATTTAGTTTTCTGGAAAACGACCAAATTGGAATCTGATCGTTTTTCCCGTAGCCCTTGATTTACAAATACCATTGCTACAAATCTACACAGATGGCGCAAAATACAAAAGTACAAAAGTACAGAAGTTTTAAAGAATTCGCAAGTATGGGCGGAAGAAAAATTAGTACACAATGAAACATACAGTATATAATTCTGATATGACATTTGAGAGAATATTGAATGAACTGCGAAGAAAAATGTAGTTCGTATGCCGAAAGAATGGAGAAAAATGTGGAGATGAAACATTAGACGATGAACATGACAAATGTTTGAAACATTCAATGCAATAATAGATACCGTAACCAAGTCTATGATAAAACGTTTCCAAAATACCTTTGATGTTTGTAAAGATCTATCTGTATTAGATCCACAAAATTTGGATGAAATTAAACCAAATATTCCAAAAAAGATCGACTTCTCTCTGTATTGAAGACTTTAACTAATAAATTACAAACAGAAATTGTAATGTAACATTAAAAATTTTAATAGAGGAACTTTTGATTTGAAATTTGTGATTTATTGGAACAAAATATTTGTGACATGTTAATAGTAGACCAAAATCTTCAACTCCAGATAGACTTTATAGAAGAACATATAGAACAATCAAGCAAGCATGTGTGAGCATGTGGCAAAACAAATGAAGAAATACTAACATGTAGAAGTTGCAAAACTGTGCTACTAGTTGTAACTACGTTATTTTTAAATATAATTTATTTCTAGAAGTGTACTCCACCTTATACCCAATACTTATACTCTAGTCTAGCGTATTTAGAACTCTTCCGATATCTCAAGTTTCCTGCAAAAGATATTTCTTAACGCTAAAATATGTAGAAATAGATTATGATCGACGATATCTCACACTCGCCTTGAAGATCTTATGTTCATGAGTTATGAGAAAGAGAATTTAAATGAACTAAATAATAAACAAATTGTAGCCGAGTTAGGTAATTCCAGTTCTCTTCTATCAAAAAAGTTGTTATTTTAAAGTAAAAATATTATATATTTTTTTTATTTTTTGCTTATTGCTGTAATACATTTGGTTTTTAATTGTAGAAAAAAATTGCAGACGCATTTACTTCTTTTCATTATAACCTCTTAAAACTGACATTTGAGCACTGATTCTTTCTGATTCTTTCAACTTTTGTCCACATTTTATGTATTGCGCCGGTGGCTGTATTTCCTGCGCCGGTTTTGCTAATCCCATCCGCCCCTGTAGAAGCTTATCCAAATCGCCAGATTCCTTCACATCGTATGTTTTGAAGAATTCACCAGAGATTGTGTGATTAGTCTACGGTACTCCTGTAAATAGAATATAGCCAATGAAGGTGTTTTACAAACAGTTCGAATATTCTTCAGACAAAGATGTCGTGCCTGCTTGGAAATGGAAGGCGGGCACTCAGCACATCTTCTGTAACTATGTTCTTTGCTTTTGCTAGAAGCTCCCATTGTTTGTATGCACATAATCAATAAGTAATAAATAACTGCAAATAGGCAAATAAATGTTTCAACCAAGAATAATCTTGCTAAATATCTCCGAAACCGTTACTTTGTGTACCCGTGAGCACTAACATCTACTGTCGAATAATGAATCTTTATTTCACAAAACGGATCTACTTATTTTTTACCCTAAATAGGCGGCATCTTGTGGATGAAAATAGCGATTTGGGTAGTTTCATTAAAAACACCCTGTATATTTCTTAGTAATTATAGACCAAAATACGATAAGTAATCAATTTCCCCTTAATGTTGTGCGAAATCGAAGAATTCAATGAAGCTGACGGATGAAACCTTTATTAAGTGATCATTGATCATATTGTTATCGGGAATAAAAATTCGCATTTTTACACGACTGTAATTTCGTCCACAATTTGGTCATTTTCAAGTGGATTTAAAAACTGAATAACAAAATTATTGCCGAAACTGTAGTCGTGTTAAATGTAAAACTAAAAATGATATAAAATGTAGTAAAATGTGTGTTTCTATTCCAAATAACGAATTCTATTTTACATATATTTTTTAAATTATCTCTCGGATTTTAAACATTAATGTTGGCAAATTTGCTTATTGTGTATAAAATTGTCAGTTGCTCAAATAATATATAAAAGTTTTGGCACACTAATTGGATATAGATAAAATAAACCATAAAATATTAAAATTTCAAGTTATAATTGCATTAAATAGTAATGTAGTTTTGCAATATCAAATAATTGTATGTTAAAATGAAGCATTTGCAGTATCAAATAATTTTATGTTAAAATGAAGCATTTGCAATATAAAAAAAAAATATTTTCAAATGAAGCATTTGCAATATCAAAAAATGTTATGTTAAAATGAAGCATTTGCCGCCAGATTTTGAACTTTTAATCGCCCCTACCATTTCTCCCGCCGAAAATATTTGGCGCGCTTTTTACTGTCAGTGAAGTTCAGTTTGTTAGTTATGGATTCGTAATACATTTTATTAAAATACTAATTCCTATACAGTCGTGGTGATAATTAAGAAATATGGGCATTGAAATCCTGCCCTTGCACTATGGGCATTCCGATGGGCACACAGACGTTTGTTATTCAGCAGACGGAGAGTAAGTCCATAATATAACCTCTAAACCTTCTCGTTTTCCGCTCTCGTTTTGCATTCTTGTGTACGTTTGTATGAAGGCCTACTTTATAACATTCAAATCTCCAAATAATATACTATATGTAGTATATGAGTCTAATCGCAACTTTCAAACAATGTGGTTTTACATTGATTACCGATCTTAACAGCCGGTATTTTGTCATGTTATTCTCTAAAATCGCTGCAGTAATTTAAAATTGGTAGTGAAAAACTTTTGTAATTATTCATTACTTTTGTAGTACAAATGTTTACTTTGTCTGCGTAACGATATGATCTTTTTTGATGGCTTTTTTATTGACACGATAATCTAAAACGGTAATCATTGAATATAAAGTGCAAGTCAATAAAATTGTCTGTGATACTCATTAATGTGACTCATTGATCATGTACGAAGTGATTGGTCAATGAATCGCTCTTCAATTGAAACTGGCAACATAATTGAGAATATTATTGGCGGTCTCCGGGCCACTCAAAGTAGAAGTATTTTTATTGAAATCTAAACTAATAACAGACCGAGATATAAGACTAGGTGGGAAATTGCTGCTTGCAATTTTTCCCCAATATCTTTACATATCGTAAACTTTGAGCGTGGAGGGATTATTCCATATACTTTAGTCGTATACTAAATTTTACTGTTTCAGAAAGCTAATATCATGCGGTGGTGACGGAGACGTGAGGATATGGAACGGGTTTGATGATGACGATCCCATCCAAACCTGCATCGGAGAATTCGTGTTATGCGTGCAGCACAAGAACGACCACATACTTGTCGGCACTGATAATAACAACGTCCAGCTCCTGTCATATCCTTCGGGCGACAGGGACGGGATTCTCACGAGATTCACGGCTCACGTAAATCACATTGCAATTAGCAACAATCACAATGTAAGAAAACAAAACATTATTTCAAATACTTCGTAATGAAACATGTGGCGGCATTACTGCGTACGAAAAATTTTGGAAAATAGATTGGCACTGCTGCTGTACCCTAGCCTTACCTAACTCAGCTTAATATATTATAGCAATATACAAAGTGTGCAAAAACTCTGGAATACATTCATTATTTGGGAAATTCAAAATAATTGTTTTTTCAGTGAAATTTTGCTTATGTAAGTTATAAATGAATATATACCATTATATCCAGAAAAAATCGGTGTACCAAATGAAATTATAAAACATTAGGGTTGCATTTAAAAAAAGAGTCGATGGCGTGAGAACTCAAAAACAAATTAGGACAAAATTTTAAGATGTATGTAACAAAATGTGTATTTCTGATGTGTCCAACAATTTTTGAAAAATATTTGTAATTTCTGAAATAATTAATGTATTCAGACTTTTTGCACACCCTAGTTATCAATTGTATTATAACAATTATAATAACATAGTTAATAAATATATAATCTAATTTCATAGCCTGATGTAGCTTTGGAAATGAATATAATTATGATTATTAATCCTTTGTTACCAGTGTGTTGCACTTGCATCCGAAGACATGACGGTGAAAGTCGTTGAGCTGACCACCAAAGAAACCAAAACATTCTCGGATCTGAACGGTCCACCGCTAAGCGTCGCTCTATCCTCCACTAACCTTCTATCCGTCAGCTGTGGTGATGGTAAGCTCAAAATATTCAACGTTGATGACCAGTCCCTGATAAAAGTTTTCGACGTCGTGCCGAAAGCCAACAGCTTCCTCAACGCCAAGTTGCTTTGTAAGTGCCTAAAATTCCTCCGGTGAACGACGCAGTTAACGCTCTGTTTAAGGTCGTGCTGACTTCGACGGCAAGTACAACAAATACTTTGCCTACCCAGACGGAAACAAGATCGTTGTGCTAAACCTCTCCGATTGGTCGGAAGCGCACCTTTTAACATCTGCAGTCGTAAGCGAACCCTACACGATTATATCATTCTCGCATTGCGGGAATTACATAGCCGCCGTCACTTTGAAAGGTGATTTGGTCGTGTGGAATTTACGTTCACAGAGCGTCGTTGATTACAAGAAGCACCCGAAGGAAATTGCAATTACGTCTATTGCTTGGAACCCCAAAGGTATTAATTGAAATAATTTCCAATAAAATAAATTAGATATCTTAATTTTTTACTATTTGTTATTAAATACGATTAATGTTCTTCAATCAAAGATGTACCATCTATGAATTAGATTCGGCTTCATGTCAATTTCTTATAATTTAATTGTGTTTAGAAAACGGCCATCTAGCCTTCAGCGATGCGCAGGGTTACGTTGGCTTAGCCGTGAAATGCATGAACGTGGACATTGCCGACTTTGTTTACGGACAGGCTGAAGAGGACGATGCCGACGTTAACATGGACGATGATCAGATCGACTTCGGTGATGTTCAGATCGAGCAGGAGGATGACGAAGACAATGAAAACGCAGTTTCCTTGGAGAAGCTAAAGAAGGATATCATGGGACCTGATTCCGATCATGAGGATGACAGATGTAAGACGGACTCGGCCTGAAAATTCGGTATTTTTTTTTAACTTGGGGCCTTTTGGCAGTGTCCATTCGATCCTCCACACCGAGACCGAGGACCCCCGAGATGCCGTTGCAGGCTCCGTTCATGCCTTCATCCACTCCGGACCACTTGGATCCCCGATACATGTGCTGGAATGAGGTCGGCGTTATCAGGTGCTACGGGTCCGTCCGCGAGGAAGACGGCGAGGGGAACAAGTCAATCGAAGTGGAATTTCACGACTCCACGCTGCATAATAGCATGATGATGGCCAATTTTCAAGAGTACACCATGGGATCTATTAGTACAGCTGCATTAGCAGTCGCAAATAATACGTACGTAATTGGTAATATGTTGTGTTGGTAGTCATTTTCAGGATTGTCCTATACCAAACTTATAAAAGTTCCTTGTTAAAAAAAAAAAGCGGTCCATTTTATTCCAATTGGATTTTAAATCATTTAAATTTGATTAAATTTCTCTCAATTCACACATGCTAGAGGATAGAAATTTACATTTTAGTACACATCAATACTGCAATGTCATCCTGTGAGTTACCATACTTTTCAGCATGATCAACGTGGTACCGTTATCTTCGTCTTCGAAAGACTGGCATTTAAATATACCGGACGACCAAGAGATAGTCTCCATAGTGACATCCCAGAATTTGGTGTGCTTTGGCCTGGCGAGTAATCTTGTTCACGTGTGCAGCATTTTCGGCACCCAAAAAGCAGTTTTATCCGTTCCCGGCCCAATCGTCTCAATGTCCGCGTGCGGTCACGTCTTGATGATCGCCTATCATGCGGGGGCCGTGCGGAAAGAAGACCAGTGCATTGATATAATGTTGGTGAAACTGCAAGGTGCAATGCCCTAGTTATGTTTAATTCGTTGCTAAGTGTTCAATTTTCTAGGTACTACAGTGGAAAATCATTACATAAAGTCCGCTTTGGCACCAAGCAGTAAGATGCAATGGCTCGGATTTTCAGACTTGGGCACGCCATCCATGATGGACTCCACAGGAATGGTGTACTTGTTTCCGTTGCAAGCCAATTTGTGGATGCCGTTCTGTGATACAACAAAGGAGGTATTAATTTAAACATTTACGTTCCAATCAAGCGACTTATAATAATTCATCATATAATTGCGACTTACACTGTACGACTCCAAGTTTTTATGTACACAATTTGCTCATTGAAAACAAAAGTGACTATACAAAAATTAACATTTTACAGTAGCATTTTTTGTGATTTTATTTTATCCTTAAAAAAATACCATTAATATATGCTATTAATAGCATAATTCTTATGCTTAAAGTGTTTATAATTGTTGTAGATATTAAGCCCAATGGACTGTTTCTTTGTGACGGCCATTTACGAGTCGTTCGGTACCGTCAGAGGCATCAGGTGTAAAGGCAGCATGTACCCAGGTTTTACGCCGAGGCCGACGGTGGGGGAAATCAACATACAGGCGCCGTTTGTCGAGCTAAGTACTGAAAAATCGCAGCTCGAAGCGAACCTGTTCGCATGGTCCACCCTGCAAATTGAAAACACCGACAAGAAATATAAAGAAGCCGCTTTAAAAGCGTTTGCAGTGAGTAATATATATTTATATTTAATATTTACAAATATTACTATCAGATGTAATAGAAAATCATAATTCATAATTGCTGGACTAAAACGGCCTCTTAGATTCAAAGTGTTGGAGCTTGTGAAAGTTTTTAAATAAAACAAGGAGAATTACCTTGTCATTTATTACTTGTAAGACTACTGAAGATGACTGCCTTGCAGTTGAAATGTACATTTAGTATAAATAAATGTGTATTGTGAAAAAGATTATTCTCTTTGTTTTATTGGCCTCTTAGATGTTCAAAAGGGTGATTTGTGTTTTACGGCTGCCATTTTTAATTATATTTTGACTGCTCATAATAGTTACTATTTTTTTAGAACTCTTATTTTTGCTTTAGTAAACCAAGTTTCAGTACCTGACGGACGTGCTAATATATTTCTTATGTTTTATGTGTAGCTGGCGGCGAAGAATAATCTGGACCAAAGGGCGTTGGAATTAGTGGAGATGTTGGGCAACTCGCAGATTTTCACGCTCGCCGTGAGATACGCGAGCAAACTGGATAAGAAGCGCCTCGTGGAAAAGCTAACGGAAATAGCCTCAAAACTGGAGGCCGATAAAGATCCCATTGAAAATTTGAACGTAAGTGAAACTCACTCAAGTGCGACTGTACATACAAAAGGTATAATTTCAGCATGCTGAAATTACCACACCCGCAAACATTATTAAACCAAACAGAAAGCTTTTGCTGAGTTCCACTGGTAAAATATTAGCGAAACAGAAAAATTTGGTATGTCAAGAATCTAAAACGGTCAAATGGAGTATTTATTACCTCATTTTTTTAGCTGTCAACACCTTCAAACACGTCGCAGTTATCAACTCCAAATGCAAATGGAATTGACGAAGTGAGTGTCGTCAATATTATATTGTAACTATTGGAACATCTCTGCAAATCATTGATTTATTTCAGGATTCGAGAAACACACCCTCATGTTCGAAAATATTGAGCAGTTTAACACCGCAATCTTTATCCATATTGGAAGACGAACCAAAGAATCCTTTTTTGAAGAGCCTCAAGAAAGCGAAAGCTCCCACCTATAATCCCCTCAGCTTGACCGACAAGTTTGCAGGATACGACGTGGAAAAGGAGAAGGAAAATAAAAAAACTAACGATGTAAGTTATATTAATTATGAAAAAAGCCCTTTTCTCAATTTTTTTTTTGTGAATAAGGTGTTTTAACTCTTAAAGATTGTTTTACATGTTCCAAAATATATGTGTATTGAATATTATCCTATTTCTCAACACTTTAAAATAATTGTAAAATTTTCACGTGTTAGAAATTTCTTGCTTGTTTTAGGGGTCTGAGAAGCGTAAAAAACCTGACACATCACCTGTGGAAAAAAGCAAAGAGAAGCAAAGAAAGTTAGATAGGTTTATGTTCTCAAAACGTACGTAGAATTAGAGTTTTTAATTGCGTGTTATATTTATAAATCATTTTACAATACATTTTGCACAAATTTTATACTTTACTTGCCCGCATTATTTCTCACTAGCATCCTAAAATTAAGTCGATTCTAGTGGGATATTCTACGTGGAAACGTTATGTTTGTAAGGTTTGCATATTCTCGTTATCAGCAACATTCTTTTAGTTTGTTGTAACTCTCCGTTGTCTAGGATCTTCGTACAAGCCTTTCGAAAACATTGAGCGCCATTCCGTGCCAGTGGGGTACTCAAATTTGTCGATGGCCTCTTGGCTGAAAGTCGTCCCATATCCAGCATACTGAAATATAGCAAAATAAGTGACTTTCTAATTCAGCATCTTGAAGTATAGCGAAAAGAAATGTTTACAGCAAGTGGCTATTAATCGACGACTTTCCATTCAAATGACCCAAAATAAATCATAATTACCGTGGGAAGTTGATAGCATGCGTTTTTAATTGTTAATGGATCTGTGAAGTGCTCGTGCTGCTGATCGACGTATTCTATTGTGCGCCCCTCCATCGTTCCCGAGAGGCTCAAGTAATCCCACATCTGAAGGTGCTGGACCATTTCACATAGCCCTACGCCTCCAGCATGAGGACATACCTTCACTTGAAATGCACCAGGATATACATGTGAATATTCAGAAACAAGTAGATTACAATATAAGTGCAAAATGGACCAGTTTTTAATGTGGCATTATAGTTCAAATTAATTATAATCATTTAATTGTTCTCATAATAAGTTCTTATAAGTATTTATTGGGCAGAATTTGTTATCATAGATTTTTATATGTATTTATAATCTTATATGTATCGGGCAGAATTACCCGATTTAAATTTGACTCCCCAGAAATATATTTGCACAAAATGACATTAGAATCTGTGACGGCTCAAGAGTTGATAAGCGTTTCAAATCACATTAGTTGCCCCATAATAATATCTGTGCAGACGGCACTGACTGTCCTTTAATAATAATACCTGCCCTACCTCCTTGTGGAGGCGGCTCTGACTAAAATCATGAACAATGATACCTCCCAATTTGTGCGCCATTAGGTACACGCTCAGGATCTCGTTTATGCCGCCGATCCGGGCCGAATCGATCTGACAGTACTGCATGGCCCCCGCCTGCAGGAACTGCTTGAACATGATCCTGTTGCAGCACATCTCCCCGGTGGCTACGCCAATCTTGTGCGGGGCCAGCGCCTTCGCTATCCTGGCGTGACCTAGGACATCGTCGGGAGAGGTAGGCTCCTCGATCCAGGTAATATTGAACTTTGTCAACTTCTTCATCCAGTCGATCGCCTGCTCGACATCCCATACTTGATTAGCGTCGACCATCTAAAACGTCACATAGATTTAAATACTATTTGCCTTTCTTTACTATATTATTACGGCTCTATTAAGTTACGTTAGGTCAGGTTAGGCTTTGCAGTAGCAACAAAATTCCAATGTAATTTGTAAGGGGCATATATGCAGCAGTATTATAATAATGAATCCTTATTGTTGCTTAAAATTTCAGTTAATCCACATCTTCACACCTTGCTACTAATGTTCATAATACATAAAATTGTTTAACTGTCACAAGAAAATAGTTTGTTTATATTTTTCTCATGTCTGTGGACTATGACTTCTGGAGGACACTCTAACAAAGTTAATTATCATCTACAAATACTTGGTCTGTCCAACATATTCACCATTCTAGAACAGATATTGATCTCCTTACCAATTGTTTATCGTCTCCGATAATATTTCTGACTATTTCCAGACGTCTCAAATCGTCTTTTAAGTCTTTGCCTACTTTCAGTTTGAACGCCGTGAAACCTTCTTCCAAATATTTGTTGCACAAAATTTCCATCGTTTCATTAGAGTATCCCAGCCATCCTGTAAACATGTTAATTTGTAAAAAAATCAACACCCAACATAATAGATAAATAATCTGACCTAACATTAAAAAAAGTGTGACAGAAAAGGTTTAAATACTATGAAGACATTTAAAACAAAAATGATCTCAGTTTTAATGAATTTGTTGCAAAAGCTTCCAAAAGACTTCATTTAAGCTCCAATTTTACCCATAAAAATTAACATAACTCTTACCGACTTGAGTGGTGTAAGCAGGATACCCGTTCTTCTTCAGGTGCTCCAGACGTTCGTCTCTCCCTTCCCTGCCCGCCCTAAGGATCTCAACGGCCTCTTGTTTGGTGATCACGTCTGATATGTACCGAAAATCGATTGTCGAAACCAAATTCTCCGGCTCCATGTCCGACAGCAACTGCCACATCGGCTTGTTCAACAGCTTCGCCCATAAATCCCACAGCGCGTTCACGATGGCGGCGACGGCCAAGTGAGTTGCACCTTTTTCAGGGCCTATCTACAATTGATAAAGATTAGTACGTTTTTTAAATTGATCGTTTCAACAATTACATGTTAATACATATAAACAATCTTGCCCTTGTAAAACTAATTAAAGTAAAGTAGTTGTAAACTTACCCATCTAATCTGACTCTCACTGGTCAACGATCTCCAGAACATCCCGAAATCTTTGAAGATATCGACTGCCGTCTGCCCTACGACCAGGTGTGCCAGTGATTTCACTGCGGTCACCACAATTTCAGTTCCTCTTCCGCAGGTGAACGTCATCCCGTTGCCCTGCCTCCCCATGGCGGTCTTAATGGTGACGTAAGCACACGAATAATCAGGATCGGTATGCTTGAAGTGCACGATAATATCATTATTAATCAACGGCACTCATTTGCTTGCAGCACTGTTAAGATCATGCACGCGGTCCTTATTAATTAAATAAATTAGAAGAAATGCTTAAATTTGAGCAGGCTTTTTTTTTCAAGACGTTGCAATTTCTGTCGAAAGTATTCTACTTTCAACAGAAATTATGACTTTTGTGGATTTTTTAAAAAATATTCTTTATAGATTGTTTAATTTTTAACATGATTGATATAATTCAAAGTTCAACTGAATTTCGAGAAATACCTTCAATCAGACTTAAATACATTTTTTGCTCAATTTTCATGTTGAAGCATGTAAATTATAACAAATCTGAAATCATTCGCACTTGGAATTGGAACATTTTATCACATAAAATGAGTTGACTTTAATATCATAAATTATTATGTATCTATAAACATTTTGTTTCCTATAATTCTGAAACGTATTTCAAGGCAACTTACCATAGCGTCGGACCCGTGAGCGCCCAGCGAAGTGGGAAACCGGATGTCCTTAATGTCCAACGAAATTATTTTCAAGTTCTCTGAAGTCATATTCATCTTTCTGGATTATTAGGTGCTCCAGTGAATGTTAACAGGTCGCTTGTATTATAGAAATATATATGCGAAGGTGTTTTGTATGGTTACTGTAAATATAAGATAAATGTGTTATCTGGTGTTACTATGTAATTATCATTCAGACGGAATGTTTACTTCTTCACTTAGTACAAGTGGAAAATAAACTTGAAATAAATGGCAGTGTATAAATAGATATTCACATTTCTATTTAAATTTAAAACTACTTAGCTGGCATTTGAAAATATTAGCCATAATAAAAAAATTATATAATCTATTTTTAGGAGAATTAGTTGGTTTTCAGATACTGTCAGGTCCAGTTTTTTTTATCCATTATTAACTTTAATTGCCAAACAATTATATACAAGAAAGTTATTCAAAGATTGTAAAACCCGGCCTTAGTGGTAAACATCTGCTAAACTATAGAAGATTAAATCCTTACAGCAGTAAAAATATGCCGTTTGTTTTAGATTCTAGATGTTTGTTCTATAGCGAGATAATAGTTAATTAGTTAATTTAACATGCATTTAAAAAATTATTGACTAATCAATTTAAATGTTATTATTTAACATTAATTTATGGTTTTTCATTAATTTTGTAAAATAACTACAGAGTGAGCAACAAAGATTGTGGTCAAATAAATTTTCACGCCGAAAAATTGCGGGAATTTTTTCACTCCAAGTGCACCCAAGTAAGAAATTTAGATTTGATAGTAGAATATGACCAAGTTTCCAAAATCTTTGTTGCTCACTTATTATTTAAATTATATATATTTTTTTTTATCTTGCAGACTATTAAATTTGGCGATCAGAACCTGTGCAATCAATATGGTGTAACCCAATCTTTATAAAAGTAAACATACCCAATACGTGTGCCTGTAGAAAAAATATCCCTGTATACCACAGGAGTAAAAGTTGGTGTAGATTCCTACTTTTCGCGATGTGACATTTGATTGATAGTCGCCACTCAAATATATTTTCCTGTTAAAAATATTGGATTTTTGAGTGGCAAAATTTTTGTTAGCAGTTTTTGCGAAAACCAGCATGACCTTAAGGCACAGAAACAATTTCGATAATATCACCTTCAGTGAGCTCGACGTTTTCGTGAATGAATGGATCGTTAAGACCAAAGACATGGAGGACATTTTTGAGAATCAGGCGTACGAGGTCAACCGATTGTTTCATTGCGTGAGCTTCAACAGTGAAGAGGTATAATTTGATTTTAATTTCCATCAGTGAAAAAATTGTATTCTTTTAACCACTCCAGGGCCGGTCTTCCAATGCAGTGATAAAGTTTTGTCTGATATTAAACTGCCTTCTTTTTTTATAAAAGTTTTTTTGGCATGTTATCGATACTTGAAATGGTAGGCTGGTAGTTTATCGACCATCCAGCAAATAATTAGTCAGTCTCCCTTTTAATGTATTCCTAATTTACTTGTGATTTTAAATTATCTATTATCTTCAATATTTTCAGGTGGCAAAAATTAATGATCGTCTGAACATTGTTAAATATTTGCAAATGTTACTTAAAAATGTTTTAAATGTAAGTACACAGTACCACAAAGAGTTGACAAACCGTGTCTTGCTGTTGGAGAGTAAAACCGAGTTTTTATATAAACCCGACGTTATCACCGACCAGTTGAGAAAGACAGTGTAAGTTACTAAATTGTATCGGTTGGGGTTAATGCATGCAAACAGTTATTTTATAGAATAGCTTGCCATGTAAATAGTTATTCAAGGAATAACTTGGTATCAAAATATTTCTTTATAGAATAATTTGGTATGAGAATAATAATTTTATACAATAACTCGGTATGAAAACAGTTACTTTATAGAATAACTAGTAAAGTTTGTCTAACGAATATACAACTCTAGGTTGTTGGTCTAGGAGCTGCTGCCTAAGCAACGCAATGTCGAACTATTGCCATCCTCTTCTGAATTACTGGCTTACTCGCCGAAAAATAAACACATATATATTTAAGACGGTCGTGATGCTATCTCTTTTTGGCTTGTTTATTTAACGCAGGCAGAGCATCGTCGCTTATCGGACGATTCGTTATCCGACGATATAAATTCGCCACAATCTTACAAAACATTATGTTCATTTATCAACTATTTAAATTACATTGTCTTTAAAATGCCATGGTGCCATGGTGGAAACGAAAAACAACGAAGTGCATATTTCTATTTCGGCAGACTGATTTTCAGTAGAATGGTCACTTCGCACCTACAAATTTTTCGACCTGGAGTTGTATATTCGTGAGACGGACTTTATATATTTTTTTAACTTTGAAGCTAACTGTTCTCATGTACTTTTGTTTACCGTATAAAACCTTCATTTGTTAAGGTACGCTAAGGCCGAGGATATCAACAACATTTTAGCCGAAAGTAAGCAAAACTTGGATGACACCACTTTTGGAATTCTGAGAAGCGATAAACTTCAAATGAATGACCCGGTAATTATTCCGCTTAATATAAATAAGTAAATACAAAGGGTCAAAGTTAATTACAAATCATCTTGAAGATATTGCAATAATCGAGCGACTGACTGGATTCATTTTTTCTTAAAGTAGTTTATAAATAAAAAATGTTTTAGGGTTAATTTAATTTTGCATAAAACGTAAACATTTTCTTATGTTATTGTAATTGGAGTTTATTATTTTGGCAGTGCTTAATAACGTAATATATCTGGTTCTATTACCACTATAATACGAATTATTAAAAAAAAAGACCAATATTTAGTTTTAATTACAGTACATTTTTAATTACGTATTAAGTATTTGACCTCTAATTTCAGCTGGAATTAATAGCAAGAATTTTAATGAGGCAAATGTACAATTTGGAAAACGTCGAAACGAATATCAGCCGAATATCCAACTTCATACAAGCAGTTGACTGTAAATTAAAGAAACTGGGATGTTCCATATAATTAAATTATAGATATATTAAAAAGTAAAGACTACAGATTTATCGCATTGCAATTAAAAGTTAATATCATATCGTATTACCTAAATGAAATAAAAATCGTCTTTTACTAATGGAAAATGGGTGGAATAACCTATTATACGAATTGGAATGAGATTAGCTATATCGAATTTGTCAGTTCGCAGCTCCCGATGGCATGGTGGAGATCCTCGGGCCTCCCTTGTTGGTATTGTCCGCTATATCGGAGTCATGTCACGGGCACATTTTGGCCGGGATCGATGGCATATGGGCATTGAATTTTATGAGTAATGGTACAGAACATTATGTTTATTAACGAATACATATACATACACTACAACACAACATATAGAGCAGACGATGGCAAGTAACTGGAAACCATTTGTTGATTATTGTTATAGTTTTCAAGCAAACGACCTATGTTGCGATATTTTGCTTCATATTGTTAGCTGTTTTGGTAGTTAAACTGCTGAAATGGTATTACATTAAGTGTTAACATGCCCCAGTGACTGTCACTGGGTCACTGGGGGCATTTTCAAGAGCAAATAGCGACACTTTTCATTTTCTTGGCGACATCTACCACTCATTTCTCAAACTGGTCGAAGAATCGTTGGTAAATAAGATGTCTGTAATTCCAGAAAACTTTTTTACCTCTCATAAAATAGAAACCTGCACAAATTATATATTTCATGGTTCAATCGTGCGCAAACAGATGTCTGGTGTGTTTCAATAGTTCATATTTTCTGCCTGCAGATGTCGCGTACTTCGTTATACTGCCATAGAAGTGAGTAAACCTAAATTTCTTTCACCGCTCAATTATTTCATATACGTCTAATTACTGAATCAGTTATTGTAAGTCCACACCATTACTAATTGTAAATGTAACGAGAAGCAAACAATTTGTGATGAAATATCAACTGTGACAGTCTGTTCTCAATCAACTAGTTACAAAGTAAGTAATTGATTTTAAGTAAGTAAACTAATAGTTCCAGTTACGTAAGTAATTTACTACATTTCGGAAAGTTGTAGGTGAATCATTCTTCATTTCCGCAGATATTTCAGGACGGTATCTACGTCGATTATGTGATACTGTGGGATGAATAATTCTTCATTTCCGCAGATATTTTAGGACAGTTTATATTGATAATGGACGCTTATACGTCGATTCGGTTATACTGTGGGATGAATAATTCTTCATTTCTGCAGATATTTTAGAAGGATTTATACGTCGATTAGATTATACTGTGGGATGAATAATTCATCATTTTCGCAGTTATTTTAGGACCATCTACACGTCGATTAGAATATACTGTGGGATGAATAATTATTCATATCCGCAGATATTTTAGGACAGTTTATACGTCCATTGGATTATACTGCGGGATGAATAACTCTCCATTTCCGCAGATATTTTAGGACAGTTTATACGTCGATTTGATTATACTGCAGGATGAAATTATTCTCTATTTTCGCAGATATTTTATGACAGTTTATACGTCGATTAGATTATACTGCAGGATGAATAATTCTTTATTTCCGCAGATGTTTTAGGAGGGTTTATACGTTGATTAGATTCTACTGCGGAATGAATATTTCTTCATTTCCGGATATTTTAGGAAGGTTTATACGTTGATTAGATTATACTGTGGGATGAATAATTCTTCATTTCCGCAGATATTTTAGGACGGTTTATACATCGATTAGATTATACTGTGGGATGAATAATTTTCCATTTCCGCAGATATTTTAGGACGGTTTATACATTGATTAGATTATACTGCGGGATGAATAATTATTCATTTCCGCAGATATTTTAGGATGGTTTATCATCGATTATGTTATACTGTGGGATGAATAATTCTTCATTTCAGCAGATATTTTAGGACAGTTTATATTGATAATGGACGCTTTATACGTCGATTCGGTTATACTGTGGGATGAATAATTCTTCATTTCTGCGGATATTTTAGAAGGATTTATACGTCGATTAGATTATACTGTGGGATAAATAATTCTTCATGTCCGCAGATATTTTAGGACGGTTTATACGTCGATTTGATTATACTGCAGGATGAAATGATTCTCCATTTCCGCAGATATTATAGGACAGTTTATACGTCGTTTAGATTATTCTGCGGGATGAATAATGCTTCAGTTCTGCAGATATTTTAGGACAGTTTATACGTCGATTAGATTATACTGCAGGATGAATAATTCTTTATTTCCGTAGATGTTTTAGGAGGGTTTATACGTTGATTAGATTATACTGCGGAATGAATAATTCTCCAATTCCGCAGATATTTTAGGACGGCATATACGTCGATTAGGTTATACTGTGGGATGAATAATTCTTCATTTCTGCACATATTTTAGGATGGTTTATACGTCTATTAGATTATACTGTGGGATGAAGAATTCTTCATTTCCGCAGATATTTTAGGACGGTTTATACATCGATTAGATTATACTGTGGGATGAATAATTCTCCATTTCCGCAGATATTTTAGGATGGTTTATACATTGATAGATTATACTGCGGGATGAATAATTCTTCATTTCCGCAGATATTTTAGGACGGTTTATCATCGATTATGTTATACTGTGGGATGAATAATTCTTCATTTTCGCAGATATTTTAGGACAGTTTATATTGATAATGGACGCTTTATACGTCGATTCGGTTATACTGTGGGATGAATAATTCTTCATTTCTGCAGATATTTTAGAAGGATTTATACGTCGATTAGATTATACTGTGGGATAAATAATTCTTCATTTACGCAGTTATTTCAGGACCATCTACATGTCGATTAGATTATACTATAGGATGAATAATTCTTCATGTCCGCAGATATTTTAGGGCGGTTTATACATCCATTTTATTATACTGCGGGATGAATAACTCTCCATTTCTGCAGATATTTTAGGACAGTTTATACGTCGATTAGATTATACTGCGGAATGAATAATTCTTCATTTCTGCACATATTTTAGGATGGTTTATACGTCGATTAGGTTATACTGTGGGATGAATAATTCTTTATTTCCGCAGATATTTTAGGACGGTTTATACGTCGATTAGGTTATACCGTGGTATGAATCATTCTTTATTTTCGCAGATATTTTAGGATGGTTTATACGTCGATTATCTAATACTGTGGGATTAATAATTCTTCATTTCCGCAGATATTTTAGGACGGTTTTTACGTCGATTAGGATATACTGTGGGATGAATAATTCTTTATTTCCGCAGATATTTTAGGACGCTTTATACGTCGGTTCGGTTATACTGTGAATAATTCTTTATTTCTGCAGATATTTTAGAAGGATTTATACGTCGATTAGATTATACTGTGGGATGAATAATTCTTTATTTCCACAGTTATTTTAGAACCATCCACACGCCGATTAGATTATACTGTGGGATAGATAATTCTTCATTTCCGCAGATATTTTAGGACAGTTTATACGTCGTTTAGATTATTCTGTGGGATGAATAATGCTTCAGTTCTGCAGATATTTTAGGACAGTTTATACGTCGATTAGATTATACTGCAGGATGAATAATTATTTATTTCCGCAGATGTTTTAGGAGGGTTTATACGATGATTAGATTATACTGTGGAATGAATAATTCTTCATTTCTGCAGATATTTTAGGATGGTTTATACGTCGATTAGGTTATACTGTGGGATGAATAATTCTTTATTTTCGCAGATATTTTAGGATGGTTTATACGTCGATTATCTAATACTGTGGGATTAATTATTCTTCATTTCCGCAGATATTTTAGGAAGGTTTTTACGTCGATTAGGATATACTGTGGGATGAATAATTCTTTATTTCCGCAGATATTTTAGGACGCTTTATACGTCGGTTCGGTTATACTGTGGGATGAATAATGCTTTATTTCTGCAGATATTTTAGAAGGATTTATACGTCGATTAGATTATACTGTGGGATGTATAATTCTTTATTTCCGCAGATAATTTAGGACGATTTATACTTCGATTAGATTATACTGTGGGATGAATAATTCTTCATTTCTACAGATATTTTAGGACGGTTTTTACGTCGATTAGGGTATACTGTGAGATGAATAATTCTTCATTTCCGCAGATATTTTAGGACGATTTATACGTCGATTAGATTATACTGTGTGATGAATAATTCTTCATTTCTGCAGATAGTTTAGGACAGTTTATACGTCCATTAGGTTATACTGTGGGATGAATAATTCTTCATTTCCGCAGATATTTTAGGACGGTTTTTACTTCGATTAGGGTATACTGCGGGATAAATAATTGTTCATTTCGGCAAATATCTTAAACACGGTTTTCACGTCGATTAGGTTATACTGCGGAACAATTCTTCATTTCTGCAGATATTTTACCATAGTTTACACCTTGATTAGGTTATACTGCGGGATGAATAATTCTTCATTTCCGCAGATATTTTAGGACAGTTTACACGTCGATTAGGTTATACTGTGGGATGAATAATTCTTCATTTCTGCAAATATTTTTAGGACGATTTACACTTCGATTAGGTTATACTGTGGGATGAATAATTCTTAAATTCTCAGATATTCTAGGACGATTTCTACGTCGATTATGTTATACTGTGGGATGAATAATTCTTTATTTCCGTAGATATTTTAGGACTGTTTATACATCGATTAGGTTATACTGTGGTATGTATAATTCTTCATTTCCGCAGATATTTTAGGACGGTTTCTATGTCAATTATGTTATACTGTAGGATGAATAATTCTTCATTTCCAGAAATTTTTCTTAGGTTGAGGTAAGTGTAAGAGCTGTCCGTAGATGATCATTTGACATTCGATATGAATATCTTATGATAAAGCTGCGCTGATGAGTCCTATAAGGACGAAACAGCTTACGTCGTTCCAGATTCTTCCCAAGTTAAAGAGCTTCAACTGCAATTCAGGTGAGCACTAGTAGTATGAAAATTTTCGATTCAAACTGAGTGCTCAGTATATTTTATAATATTCGGATTTCGTACCAGGGTCACAGGAGTCGAAAGATATCTTTTATTCATACTGCCCACTCAATGTAAATCAAAAATTTTCGTCTATATATTTTATATTTTCTGATTTCGTACCAGGATCACAGGAGTCGAAAGAGATCTTTTATTCATAGTGCCCACTCAATGTAAATCGAAAATATTCGTCTACATATTTTATAATTTACGGATTTCGTACCAGGATCACAGGAGTCGAAAGATATCTTTTATTCATACTGCCCACTCAATGTAAATCAAAAATTTTCGTGTACATATTTTGTAATTTTAGGATTTCGTACCAGGATCACAGGAGGTCAAAGAGATCTTTTATTCATACTGCCCACTCAATGTAAATCGAAAATTTTCGTCTACATATTTTATAATTTTCGGATTTCGTACCAGGATCACAGGAGGTCAAAGAGATCTTTTATTCATACTGCCCACTCAATGTAAATCGAAAATTTTCGTCTACATATTTTATAATTTTCGGATTTCGTACCAGGATCACAGGAGGTCAAAGAGATATTTTATTCATACTGCCCACTCAATGTAAATCGAAAATATTCGTCTACATATTTTATAATTTTCGGATTTCGTACCAGGATCACAGGAGGTCAAAGAGATCTTTTATTCATAGTGCCCACTCAATGTAAATCGAAAATATTCGTCTACATATTTTATAATTTTCGGATTTCGTACCAGGATCACAGGAGGTCGGTCAAAGAGATCTTTTATTCATACTGCCCACTCAATGTAAATCGAAAATTTTCGTCTACATATTTTATAATTTTCGGATTTCGTACCAGGATCACAGGAGGTCAAAGAGATCTTTTATTCATACTGCCCACTCAATGTAAATCGAAAATATTCGTCTACATATTTTATAATTTTCGGATTTCGTACCAGGATCACAGGAGGTCAAAGAGATCTTTTATTCATAGTGCCCACTCAATGTAAATCGAAAATTTTCGTCTATATATTTTATAATTTTCTGATTTCGTACCAGGATCACAGGAGGTCAAAGAGATATTTTATTCATAGTGCCCACTCAATGTAAATCGACAATATTCGCATACATAATCTCAATT
Organism: Othius punctulatus; assembly: GCA_951805005.1. Taxonomy (NCBI): domain Eukaryota; kingdom Metazoa; phylum Arthropoda; class Insecta; order Coleoptera; family Staphylinidae; genus Othius; species Othius punctulatus. Next base: position 19,896,846 of record OX638141.1, read on the forward strand.
TGCTCCTCGCAAAAATCAATATACAGGGTGATCCAAAAACTTTTAAAATATTTTCGACTCACCCTGTATATATTGATTTGCTCCTCGCAAAAATCGATATACAGGGTGATCCAAAAACTTTAAAAATATTTTCGACTCGCCCTGTATATATCAATTTGCTCCTCGCAAAAATCGATATACAGGGTGATCCAAAAAGTGATGAATTTTGCAGCCCACTAAAATCGATATATACAGGGTGTCCACAGCCCGAATACCCGCAAAATTTAGCCTCGCGCGCGCGCGCGCGTATATATAATGTAATATAAACATATAGTATATCTATATTGCCATAAATCCAGTAGGGGTCCTACGGACCCCTACTGGATTTATAGAAATATTTCTACCGGTCGAGCTCCAGGAGAGAAGCTTAAACGCGCGTCACGTGACGTGTGTGTGTGTGTGGGCGCACACACGGGCGTCGCGACGCCCGCCCGCCTGACGCCTGACGCGCGTTTTTTAAGCTTCTCACCTGGGCGGGGGGTGGGCACCTGCTAGATACGTAGTACCTAGCAGGTGCATATTGCCCACCCCCCACATCTATACCCCTAGATACCCCCACCGATATTCTATTGTATACTATAGTATACAATATTATAGTAATCGCGAGGCAAATCGTCCTGTCTCAGTTGCACCCATTGGCCGGGTCTACTTACCTTCTCGCACTCACGGGCGCTTATCGCGAATCTGTAAGAAGTGATGATGATTCTTGTCGATGGATTTCCATGGCTCGATAGCGTACGTCGCTGCAGCGTTGGTTTAGCCCCCGACGCTGCAGCGAACCCGCGTTCGAATCCAGGCCGGCGGATAAAAATTGCGGCGGGTTGCGGACCGGCAGGGGTGCCGCCGGGGCTGCGATGGTGGCAGCGCCGGGGGGAGCGGCGGGAGCAAGCGATTCTGGAGCGGGGGGTGCGGCAGGGATTCGGTGGCGGGGGCCGCCGGGGCTGCGATGGTGGCAGCGCCGGGGCTGCGATGGTGGCAGCGCCGTGGCTGCGATGGTGCAGGGGAGCGGGGGGCCCGGCAGTCAGGGACCCGGCGGCGGGATGCAAGATGGGGGGCAGCGGCCCGGTGGAAGCGCCGGAAACGCCGGTGGTGGGGAAGCAGCGTGAGCGGGGGAGCAGCGATGCGGGGGCGAAAAACTGGAAAAATTAGTGGGGATGAGATTCGGCAGCGAGGGAGGAAGATATACGAAAAACAGGCATTCTTTTACAATTTATTTTCAATGAAAATTTTTACAATTCAAAAATGTTTCTAGTGGAGGCGCCGGGTATAGGGACTTGTAAAAATTTACCGAGAACTGCCCGAAAATGTTAATGCACTGTTTCGTATCTCCCTTTCTAGTATCCCTATTTAACTTTAGTGACTAACCGGGTAGAGGGACTTGGTCAGCCCGAAAGAAAACGCACACATATGTTATACACTATATATTTCATAAACTCACATTCACACAAGTTTTACTTTGTTTATTACATATAATTTATTCAGGTGTATTGCGTATCAAAGAACGTTAACATCGATTAGATTATGCTTAAGGTAATAAAGTATATAATTTGGTGTACTGCGAATCAAGCAACGTTAGCAGTAAAGTGTACGTTAGCCGACAGCATCACAGTCAAATGTCCGATGGAATTACAACAAAATTGCGACAGACGCTTGACTGCAACTAACGTACACGTTACTGTTGTACGTTGTTTGATCCGCAATACACCTAATCATATACTTTATTACCGTAAGTATTATCTAATCGATGATGTACAGCCATGAGAATGTCGCGGTTCGTCGAACAGTCCGCATCCTTGTCTCTACAGTGCAGGACAAGACATACGTACAAGGACAGTGGACTGCTCACTTTTACGGAATGACAGGCACTCTGATGCCTTTGGCCTCGGGTACGATGCGAGCAGTAAGAGGCGGCGATAATTAATGGCTAGAAGCAGCAGTGAGCGATAAGTGTGAAGCGTACAGATTTTTCCAGCATGCTGCATTCAAATCGTGAACATATCGATTGTTTGTCGCTCACCGCAGCCGCTTGAATTGTACCAATGGCCTTTGGGGAAATGAATTTTATTCAGTTTGGTACAACCTAGCCTTAAATACATATAAACGATCTTTATTTAGCTACAATGTTTATAAGGGTGCGATTAAAGGGTATAATGTTTATTGGATTAAGATTTAATTGTGTTACAATCTTTATTTATGCAAGATATTTATGGCGCGACGATCTATCGATGGCCTCGGGTACGATGCAAGCGATGAGAGGCCGCGAATATTAAAGGGGGCTAGGAGCAGCAGTGAGCGACAAGTGTAAAGCTTGAATTGTACCCAAGGCCTTAGATACCGTCCTAAAATACCTGTGGAAATGAATTTTATTCAGTTCAGTACAACCTAGCCTTAAATACATATAAACGATCTTTATTTAGCTACAATGTTTATAAGGGTGCGATTAAAGGGTATAATGTTTATTGGATTAAGATTTAATTGGGACACAATCTTTATTTAGGCAAGATATTTATGGCGCGACGATCTATCGATGGCCTCGGGTACGATGCAAGCGGTGAGAGGCCGCGAATATTAAAGGGCTAGGAGCAGCGGTGTAGTAGCAGCAGTTTTTCCAGCGAGCGCATCAAATCATGAACAAAACGCTTGTTTTGTCGGTCACCTGCGCCGCTTACTGCTTGAATCATACCCTAGGCCTTACATGCAGTTCTAATATACTTGTGAAAATGAATTTTATTCAGTGCGGTACAACCTAAACTTAAATACACATAAATATTGTCGCTAAATAAAGATCGTTCATAAGTATACGATCTTTACTGGGTGACAACCCTTATTGCACCACCTTTATTCAGATACGATGTCTATTGGACAATCTCAAAGGCCGAATCATTGATTTATACACGACGCAACAATGCTATCGCTACGGGCATTTTCAACAGCGTTTAATGCACGTTGAAAATGCCTACAGCGATAGCATTGTCACAGCGTAGCATTGCCACGTAAGGAATCTATGAATCTGCCTTAACAAAACTACGATTTATATTCGGGTGCAAAAACCTAACCTAAACGATCTTTATTTGGCTAGAATATTTATGGGGTACGATTTTATATTTATTCGGTTACAACCTTTATTGCGCTGCTATCTTTATTTGGGTATGATGTTTATTTGACTACGATTTAATTGGGCAACAATTTTGATTCGGGTACGATATTTATAGCGTTACGTCTATACTCGGGTACGATATTTATAGTGTTACGTCTATATTCGGGTACGAACTTTATTGCGCTACGATTATTTTAGAGCAACGATATTTATTGAGCTAGGACCCCACATGGAGTCTTTCCGCATTTTATTTAATACAAATGCAAATCGTTGCAGTAACTCAGTAGGTAGTACAGCCATGAACGATAAGAATGACGCGTTTGTCCGTCCGAGCAGTTTGCAATACTTGTCTGGTCCCGTACAGTAGGGGCACGGGGTAGACAAGGATAGAAGATTGCTCGGACAGACAGACGCGTCATTCTGAGAGTCCGTGGCTGTTCACCCAAAAACTTCGCTTTTGCTTTATTGCACATTCGTGATCAATATAGTCTACTGCACAAACTTCACAGGGTCGTATGTGGGCAGGACGTTTGCCTGCCAACATATGACCTATTAAAGTTTGTGTAGTTGACCGAATTGATAACGATACTGCAATAAACCAAAAAGTTTGTTTTTGTACGTACGCAAGCGCAAGCAGCGTCAGTATTCAGTGTGGCAGGATTAATCGGCATCGCCAGGATTAGCGCAAGCAGCATCAGTTAAGGCTGGCGAATGTTGTCATCATTGCCAGGATTAACGCAAGCTCAAATCAGCATCGCCAGGATTTCATCATAAGCTGGATTGCCACATAATCCTTTAGATACCGATACAAATACTATCATATGAATACTGTACTACGATTTCAAAGAACATTCTCATTCTTAATCTTGCAGTTTAAAATTTAATCTGAATCTTCGCAATTTAATTGCAATAAAAGTTATAAAACTTTAAATGATAAGCCAATTAATTCTATAAAAATATAATAAAAAGTGCTTTCAGTTTAACGTTGCATCCGATGCCGTAATTGAAATACGACGCCCAACCCTTCCCACCAGAAATCAGACGATATCACAAGCATACGAATCACAAGCGTACGAAACACCAGCACACAGAGACAAATCATAGAAATCAATGCACACACACCAAACTAAAAAAGACCTAAAAGCGGCGGCCGCCTTTTTATCCCTATCTGACTATTTAGGCAAAATGATGCAACGTTAACGTTTTGGCACTTTCTACTATTGCTATAATGACCTGAATGATCATTTAATTGAAATGAAAATCAATCAGTAGATTAAGAATGTAATCATTTTGAAACCGTTACCACCTTTAAACCTATACTATACTAATGGTTAAATGCTATAGCCAGTGGAGTAGTTAAATAGTAATGCAATATATTGAAACAAATCTTAAAATGCTGTTCAAGCTCTCTGCACTGTTCTCTTAAACACAAGTGAATCGCACTTACCAATAACTACTCCACGGACAATTCATAAATTACACAATTTATTTAAAAAATTGATTAAAAAAAAATGGATAAAAAATTTGCTTGGGTTTAAGAAAAAAATGATCTAAAATTAAATTTGATAAAAAAAAATCGGGCAAAAAATTGACTAAAGTAAAAAAAATTGATTAAAAAAAAACACTGAGGAATTCTAAACATTAAGACTGAATCTAAAACTCTAAATCCTTAAATCACGATTCTCAAAGCGGTATTTTTGCCAATTCATTAATAATAATTATATATGTATATGTACTAGATGTATAATCACAATCTGGAATGAAATGAAAAATATTTCGACTAAATTCAAAATCGGAGCCTATAGCGCTTGAAATCTATCCTCAGAGGCTTCGAGTGAAGCAAAGCATGGTTTTAACTAAATTCCACGATACGTAACGAGAATATCTGTTATTTTGATAACAAATTGTGTGAAAGGAGGCTGTCCTGTGAGTGGCCGAGTAAAGCAAAGCAGTAACTTTTGCAACTTTTGCACTTTTTGAATTGTTGAATCCGTAACGAGAATATCTGCCTTTTCTGTGACTAACGGCACTTCTTTGCGATTGCTTCAGAAGGAGTGGCAAATCATCATCTCTTCACCAGTAAAAACAGCCGAATCGATATCCCTTGACACACCAGTCCGGTTAGATAGCTGGACAAGCCCCAGCTGGGGCCAAGTATTGGTTACGTTAGTGCGGTGAAATGAACTGGTGGAGAGATGAATGATCTGAAGCACGGCGCGGTACCCAATCATTTTAAACAATTATTTCTATCGTGGTCCGTCTCTGTACCTTTAGATTAGATAACTGAAGATAACAATTGGGTAGTTTGTACATACTGCACAAGCATATTACTCGGAAACACAGAGAGGAACATTTACTTATTCGCAAATAATTTTCAAATCGGAACAAATAGCGCTTGGAGAATCTTAAAAAATATTTATATGTACCAAGTCACATTACGAATCAAATATTCAAACATCAATAACCCTTGCAAAATACAATTGAATTCGTATTAAAAAGTAAGGTCAAACGATTGACTAACTGTGGAATTTAACAAGATTTAAGACGAGACAATTTTGAAATTGTCTGAAGCATGAAAAGTAATATGGTTGGACAACCAGTAATCAAAATCGGATAAACAAATTTGGAAATCTTAAAATCACATCAGGGTTATTAACATTTGAATAAATAAAAAATTATATTTGGGACGGGATAGGAATCAATTTTTTAAATATTATTGCGTCATCAAAACATTACTACATACAGGCAGGCATGCCCCCAAGTTACGTAACTATTGAGTTCAGTAAACTTTTAAATAACTTGAATTTTAAGTTAGTCGAATTAGAAAATTGCATAAGTACAACTTTATAAAAAAAATAATAAAATTTATGAACGAATATAAAAACAAAGGGTGTGTTTGAGGTGTATGGTTATGAAGAGAAATGCAGTTTTCTGGCAATTTCCACCCTTCATACGCAACTTCAAATTACAAAAGTCGTTGGTTACGCAAGGTTGGGGGATACCTACACTTAAAATTATTTAATTCTATTAATAAAATTACTTATCCACAAAATCTAATTCATGTTGTCAAGTATCTCTGTATTACGAATTATATCTTATTATCTCTATATTATGAATTAAATCTACATATAATTAGTTTGTGTGGATAAGTTTCGAGCTACAACCAAGTAATAAACAAAGAATTGTCTATTTATCTACAACTAATTAATTAATATTGCATGGAAATTTCAAGAACACTTAATGCAATGTATGAATGCAATACTAAAATAGTTTATCACTTGGTTACAGCTAAACTATTTTCTAAAGTCTCCTCAGCGATGTTCTTGATCCGATGTCTTCTATCCAAAGTCATCTAGGTTCCCACGTTGTTCAAGATCCGAGTGGATCGTAATCAGAACTTGAAGTAGTGTCATCGTAGTCATCCACCTGCAGATATTCTGGTTCCAGCAAAAGCCCATTAGCTAAAAATACAATAAATTTTAGATTGCGAAAATGTTAAGAATATAAATCCTTTTACTGCTACTATCAAACAAATATTAATAAACCATACCAAGGTATTGCCTAAACCAGTGGTTCCCCAAGTGTGCGTCGGGGCACCCTGGAGAGCCGTCTTTCCAGGGGTGCCGCAGAATATTGCAAATGGTTATAATCAAGTTGAATAAACTAATAGAAAAATTAACCCGGGTATTTTGCAGACCGACATCATTTACAATGAGATGGCTTTCAATAATACCAAATAACATATTTAAAAGATCCATTACAGTTAGTCATGATATAACTTAGAGAAGGTTTGGAAAAACCTTAGTTCAAAAAGGGCGCTGTGAGCGGAAAAAGTTTCGAAACCACTGTCCTAAACTATTTATACAGAGTTACGGTTTGTCTAGAGTAAATACAATACAATTCATGCTGCTACGAAATGAATAAATATCATTCAAATAGTAAAAGGATTTATAAATTTCTTTCGTTTAATGCAATATATCACGGAATGAAAATGTTATTCGTAATGGACAAGTTTAAACCGGAATTCTTAAACAAAATTAATGCTGTGTTACTTTAAGTAAATTTTATGTGAATAAATATATTACAATTAATTCTAAATGCCGTAAACATATTGCATTAATGGATTAATTAATGGTTTAATTAGCAAAAATAGCATAAATGGTTAATTCTAACTACAAGTTATTTTATATTGTGAAACTTCAAGTAAATTTAAGATGTCATGACATAATAATTTTTCGTACATACAGACTGTTAAAAAAAGTGATGTCAACTTTAATGCTGGATACTATTAAATGACACTGTTCAACCTGCAAATCGAATATGTTTTGCAGCGTTGCAAAAATGTTTTCTAGGATAGAAGCAAATAATATAACGAGAATTTTTAAAATGTGATTTCTTGTCATAACTTCGTTGTTGGAAGAGTTGACACCGCTTTCTTGAATATGCTCTGTAACTTGCCGTCCAAAATTATAAATAATTAAAAAATATATTTGTAACATAATAGCCTTCTTGTGACCGATCTGCTTAAACATTTTTTCAACCAAGTCGTTGACAGCTCCTGAGTGATTGCAAATTTGAGGAAAATACAAATAATTTACCTTTTATATCCGAAGCTCTTTCTGGATCCAACTGCAACTTTCCATCTGGTAAGCTGTTGGTTAACATTGATGTACTTCAACTTCGGGAAGAAAGGGTTGAGTCCCGTCTACACTGCAATTACCAGTTTGGTGTCTAGTTCTTCGTAAGTTTGTTGCAATTCCATATGAAGAGCCCTAAAATAATACAAACATATTAAAATTCTTGTTTTTTCAAATTGGTTTAAGGTGTGCGACGATGGAACAAAAGAACTTCCATCCAAATATTCAGCAGCCGAAATGATCTTACTTTTTGTAAATTTTACGTGAATAAATATAGTACATTTCATTCCAAATGCTGTATATATACAGGGTCCGTCATTTCACCTCCCGTCTTATATAGCTCAGTTCTGCTTAAACATTTTTTCAACCAAGTCGTTGACAGCTCCTGAGTGATTGCAAATTTGAGGAAAATACAAATAATTTACCTTTTATATCCGAAGCTCTTTCTGGATCCAACTGCAACTTTCCATCTGGTAAGCTGTTGGTTAACATTGATGTACTTCAACTTCGGGAAGAAAGGGTTGAGTCCCGTCTACACTGCAATTACCAGTTTGGTGTCTAGTTCTTCGTAAGTTTGTTGCAATTCCATATGAAGAGCCCTAAAATAATACAAACATATTAAAATTCTTGTTTTTTCAAATTGGTTTAAGGTGTGCGACGATGAAACAAAAGAACTTCCATCCAAAATATTCAGCAGCCGAAATGATCTTACTTTTTGTAAATTTTACGTGAATAAATATAGTACAATTCATTCCAAATGCTGTATATATACAGGGTCCGTCATTTCACCTCCCGTCTTATATAGCTCAGTTACTAATTGAGTTAGGAATTTGATATTTTGCAGACTTTACTTGCATTCTGGGGTGTATTTCAGGAAAATATATTTGAATATACAGGATGTCCCAAAAAAAGTGTGACGTCACCATGATGTATATTTTTAGATTGGATGGTATATTTTTTGTTGCTTATTTGGGTGCCTTTTATGGGTGCCTACATACCCATAAAATTGTATTGAAATCAGTTTAGTGATATTAACACAAAAAAATAAAAACTGAAAAAAAATCTGCACATAACTTTTAATGTGTTAGGAATTACGATAGAGTTGTAATTAGGAAAAATGTTTGTCATTTAATTCCACATAGAATGACATAAAAATATACTGGGGCTCCAATTTAAAATAAGAAAAATAAAGTGCTTTAAAGTTTGAAAAGTTTGACACTAAATTTTGGACACTCTGTAGAATGCATATCAATAAAACTTGGTTAACACAACTGTGAGGTCTTATTTAACAAGTTAATTGTATGGTTTTATTAACAAGGCATATTTTTATCTTTTATTAATTTTCTTAACCAATAGTGCAAAACTAATTCTATTCAGTTTTTATTTTTTGGTGCTAAAATCACTAAACCGATTTTAATAAAATTTTATGGGTATGTAGGCATCTATAAACGGCACCCAAATAAACAACAAAATATATACCATGCAATTTAAAAATATACATCATCATGACGTCACACTTTTTTGGGACACCCTGTATAATCAAAAATATTTTCCTGAAATACGCCCCAGAATGTAAGTAAGGCCTGCAAAATATCAAAATCTCAATTAGTAACTGAGCTATAGAAAACGGGAGGTGAAATGACGGACCCTGTATATATTGCATTAATACTAACAACAAGTTACGTAGTGTTGTGAATACTTGACGAAGATTTTAGCTGTCATGAAATAATAACGTAAAATAAAATTATTTTTCCTATATAACTTGCCGTCCAAAATCACAAATGATTAAAAAAATATATTTGTAATATCGTCATTATTAGACTTCTTGTGACCAATATGCATAAACACATTAATTGAACCAATTCGGTTGACAGCTCCTACGTGCTTGCACATTTGAGGAAAATAACTTACCGTTTATATCTGCAGGTCTTTCGAGGATCCGACTGCAATTCTTCATCTGCCAAGATGCGGGTTCATTGATGTACTTCAACTTCGGCACGAAAGGGTGGAGTCCTGTCTGTATTGCAGCTACCAGCCAGTCCTGTGTCTTGTTCCTCGAAAGTTGGTGGCAATCAGAAGTTCTTCACCGTCATCTCGCAATTACATGGATCATGAAAACAGAAAAGAGGTGTACAAAAAGTGAACCGTATATGTACGAGGATTATTAAGAACTACCAAAACAAATAACTAATCAACATACACAACTTCAGATTTCTGTCCAATTTCATTTATGCGTGACCACAAGTACTGGTATGTCTGTAATTTACTAATTACGTTAGCAAAGTTACTTTTGCAACTTTTGCACTTTTGTGCCTTTTGCACTTTTTCAAATATTGAATCCGTAACGAGAATATCTGCCTTCCCTGTGAACAACGGCACCTCTTTGCGATCGCTTCAGAAGGAGTGGCAAATCATCATCTCTTCATCAGTAAAAACAGCCGAATCGATATCCCTTGAGACACCAGTCCGGTTAGATAGCTGGACAAGCCCCAGCTGGGCCCAAGTATTGGTTACGTTAGTGCGGTTGAAATGAACTGGTGGAGAGATGAATGATCTGAAGCACGGCGCGGTACCCGATCATTTTAAACAATTATTTCTATCTTGGTCCGTCTCTGTACCTTTAGATTAGATAACTGAAGATAACAATTGGGTAAAAAGTACTGAGAAGCAGTAAAAAATTTAAGACATACAAGAATTTGTGGTTAACTAACTTATAGCTAAATACATATAAAACAAAAAAAACATTTGAAGTGCGCTTTACCCCCAAGTTGACTAAAATGAATAAATAACTATAACCTAATCTAGTTTACTGAATACTGCACCCCCCATCTAAACTGTAAGTTCACTGTATTAACAATTGATAGGCGCGTGAATCTATGCTTAACAGGTGGCTAGTCTATTAAGCAACAAATTAAATTTAAACTTACAAGAACAATCAATCTCATTATTATACTGGCTCATATAACAACAAAACATCTAGTTTATATTGAATTAGTTGTCCAGCTTCTCTTTCTGTATAATTATTAACTCATTCAATCATTAAATTGAATAAATGAATGCAATTTAGAATTTTGAGAACCATCGGCACAGCAATTTAAAAATTGCTTTCCACGATTTAATTCCGTGTTAAATTGAACCAACACTGTTTTTTTTTTGACAAAAAAATTAATAATACATTCCAACACTTGGCTAGGGTGAAAGATATATTATTAAAACAAATAACATGGAAAAATTAACACTCCATGAGAACTAATTGAAGAATTGAAACTTTGAATGCATAATAATGAATGCATTATATTTCTGTGCTTTGTTAATTGTTTATAATGTTTATTGATAAAGTAACACATGCAAGCTAGGTCTAATCAATAATGTGTTACTTACGTTAATTTGGTAGATAATTAAAAGCGTCAATGACAATTCAATTTAAATGAATTGTTGGTTATTGAATATTTATTAGTCTATTAATTATTCGTAAAATTCATTTGTACTATTAATACAATTACAACATTTCGAATTACGAGATCCTAATATCAAAACTGTGACACATTACTGCTTTGAAATATTGCAGTAAGACAAGTTTTGTTATATAAACTAAACAATTTAAAAAAGTAAAAAAATTATAAAAATATAACGCGTAATGACTGATTTGTAAATTCTTGCACATATTGATTGAAATTTGAATAGATTATTGGCAATGAATTGGTTCATATAAATTGATCAACAACTTTTATTCCCACTATGGAAAATATTTTATCAATGAGAAATGCGTTTACATACATGTTACATAAACAAGATGAACTTGTTTCCTAGACGGGTCGAATATAATAAGCGCAGGAGTAAGCTAATATCAAATATAATATCAAAGACATACGTCTAAGAAAATCCCACCCCATCAACCAATTTCAGACGAAATTGTACCTACACCTATGATATCATTAAGATATCAGAACCTAAAAACCAGCAACTGGTTCAATTTCAGACGAAATTGTACCTACACCTATGATATCATTAAGATATCAGAACCTACAAACCAGCAACTGGTTCTATCATATATACATAACAACAAGCATACACACCAAGGAGTCTTCTGAAAGACAAATTAAGCAAGTAAATTGCTATAGTGTTAAACAACGCTAAAGTCGGCGGCCGCCTTTTTCCTAATTAACAATCAGTCTCAACATCAACACTCACACAATACCTAAAGTCTTTTCGACATGCATCACGAATGTATAATCACATTTCTCATTGTATTTATGACACCTAGTAATGTGGCAAGAATATGATTATTTAAAATAATTGCATTGTATAAGTTGCATTTGAAAATATGTTTAAAAACTAGATAATTTTTGAGGGGTAGTTTAACATGGCAAGTTAAATCTACTTCTAATCAACAATCGACTCTACTTTAAATGGATGTTTTTAATATGAACCGACTAATAACCATTAAACCCAAAAAATTGACAATAAAACATTAATTTTGGCAAATTATTATGCACAAACTGCACAAGCATATTACTCGGAAACAGAGAGGAGCATATGTATATATATAAAATAATAAGATACATGACAGAGGCGTCATATATTTAATGTGAATAATATTAATAAATGCAAGGATTGTATAATGTGCTTCTTTCTTATAATAATTAAAAGGAAATAAACTTACAAACGAATTTTAATAACAACTAAATGATTAATAACTTGTGATTAAGGTTCACAACAGAACAAAATGTATGAATGTCAACAGCCAAGCAAGTTTGAAGCAAATAAAAATGAACTGTTGACTAAAACACATTAGTGCGAATACAAAATGTGCAATTATGTCGTTAACGCCAATAATAATCTTTATGTGAAATTATTTAATTGAAGTGTACAAAATAAACAAACAAATAAGCACAGATTAATAAAAAAATGAAAGTGAAACTGAGCGCCGAGTTCTGGCATTAAAAGGAGTAAATTTTTACATGTTGTCAGCGCAATCATTTGCGCTTTAAATGAAAGTTAAATTCATTAAATCGTAGATCATTATTTCTACAAGCTGGGTTTCAACCAGCAACGCCTGGAATTAATCCAGCTTTATCCATCTTCATGATTGCAGAATTAACTTTAATAATCAATAAATTTCTGCATCGACAGCTCTCACAACTCTACTGTTTACTCAAAGAGTATTGAGTATTGATATTAATTGAAAGCAATGCGCAAAATTGAATGAAATAATACGTACGCAGAAAATTAATTCCCCAAACTGGATTCGCACCAGCTATCTCTAGATAACAAATCTAGTATTCTACCATCTTCATAGCCGAGAAATTAATCGAATGCCTTCTCAAAATTTCAATATATACTCGTAATTGATCAATAAAGTTTAAATTATGAAAATTTTATGAGGTTACGACTTTGTTCAAATGTTGATCAATTGTTTTATAGTGACCTACAAAAATTGTATGAAAGGAGGCTGTCCTGTGAGTGTCCGAGTAAAGCAAAGAAGTAACTTTTGCAACTTTTGCAACTTTAGCGCCTTTTGCACTTTTTTAAATGTTGAATCCGTAACGAGAATATCTGCCTTCCCTGTGAACAACGGCACCTCTTTGCGATCGCTTCAGAAGGAGTGGCAAATCATCATCTCTTCATCAGTAAAAACAGCCGAATCGATATCCCTTGACACACCAGTCCGGTTAGATAGCTGGACAAGCCCCAGCTGGGGCCAAGTATTGGTTACGTTAGTGAAGTTGAAATGAACTAGTGGAGAGATGAATGATCTGAAGCACGGCGCGGTACCCGATAATTTTAAACAATTTTTTCTATCTTGGTCCGTCTTTGTACCTTTAGATTAGATAACTGAAGATAACAATTGGGTAGTTTGTACAAACTGCACAAGCATATTACTCGGACACACAGAGAGGAACATTTACTTAAAGTACCTACGCAAACTATCTTAAACACTATAGGCTATCCTCCAAGGCTCTGAGTGAAGCAAAACAGTAAGTGTTCCAAGTAAAATACATGATATGCGACCCAATTAAATTAATAATTATTGCTAATCGTGGTCCGTCTCTGTACCGTTAGATTAGATAAATTAAGAAATTGGGTGATTAATGGTGCAGAAAAAATGAAGCTCAGAGCTCGGAAGAATATTTACTTAAAGTACCTACGCAAATAATTTAAAACAAAAGTGATCAGAATTCTGATATGTGTATATTGTTTGATTTAAAAGCGCGCTTAATAATATGACTATAAAAGCAATTATTGTCCATTGAATTTGATTAGGACACTGGTAGATTTTTGAACCAACAATTAAAATATTGACGCTCCAAATGTTTCTAGTTATGAATAATGCTTGTAAATTGCAGAACAAAAATTATTGTATTGGTATAAATATTTACCAATAATTAGTAATTTGAGGCCAATTTCTTGGCTGCTGGATAAATGTTTCAAAGCAAACTTGGATACAATCAGTTGTCTTGGAGACAAAATATTACACGGCATTATTCATAACTAGTTGCGGTTATTAGAAATGAAAGTTCCTACCTTTAGAATCCCCTGGCAGTCTTGAAGATCGTTGCTGCGAAATTGGCTCCGATGACGATTTCTGCGGTGCCGGCAGTACTAGAAGGCTGCATATACTTTCGTCTCTCAATGATGTTCCAGTTACCAATTCAACGAAGCAATTATTCTTTCCTAAAACATGAACACCTACTAAAATAGTGAAATATTACAAGAATCGCTGATTTCAGAAACCGCCCTAGTCCACTTTTGGTTATACGGATTTGAATTATACATAGAATGGCACATAAAAGATGTAGTTCTTTTGATTGAGCGCAAAAAGAACCTTATTCTAATATTTAAAAAGTGTATCAACTGAGAGCAAGAAAATATCAACTGAGAGCAGAAATAATCTTAGTTCGTGACTAATTAATATTTATTTAATTATTTCAAAACTAGATGTGTGATGTAAGTTGCTTAAGTTGTTTCTGAAATATGTGATTCAATGTGTATGCTAAAGTTTTAATGTTACTTTGTTTAGAACACAAGATTAATAAATGCTATTTTGCTAAAATCTGATCCAAGCATTAAAATTAGTATAAAGGCAGATGTAAGGCGAGCGATGCAACATTGTGGTAAGCAGTCAAAATGGGTACAGGGGTGCATTTGACTTTGAATCAATCTTAATAGAATACAAATATAATTGAAGTGTTTAGATTGCAACATATGCATGCACAATTAAAATTAACAACTGTTCCAATATTGCCCCCGATTAAATTTCAGTTGGATATAAATAAAGTTTATGACCGAAGATTGAAAAATATCGACGCACTAATTAATAGTTTTGAATAATGTTGGTAAATCGAAAACAAATTATTTTTAATAAAGAAAACTTGTGAAACATTAGTTGAAAATTCCTACCTTATAATTCCTCCGATGATTTGCAAAACTGTAGGTAGGTAAACAAATTCACGTAAGTTCTGCGTTGCATTAACAGATGGTCCATTTACCAATTCAGCAAAGGTATATGTTCTGAAATATTAAAAATTATTGTAAAATCAATACTGATTTGGTTGGTTTTTGGAAGCAAATTGAAATTAAAGTTGGAAAAATTTGCAGGTAACAATGAGAGAATTTACCTGTATCGACTAATTTTAAATGAATTTATGCAAATTTTAAAAGTGCACGTACACTTCAAGCAGACATGTTTGGATGCGACCGTTGCAGTTATTTGTTAGTATTGATGGCTCAAAATATTTTGTACGATCGTTACTTGCAAATTTATATGTAACATAATCTGTAGTCTGTAACGCCACGCCTGAAAACATATTTGGTCACATCAATTCTGATACATAACTGCAACAGGTCCTACAAGTTACTCTGGTCCCACCTATAATTGGAAGATTCCAACAATTACCGTTTGTATGCGATCTTAGTCCTCGCCCACATAATTAACTGGTGCAAGCCCGGCTCAATTTAGGAATCCGATATAATTGAATTAATGACTTATATACTGTTGCGGTCAGCGTACACACCACTGGAATTATTTTAAGGCAAATAATGCAAATGTTTTATGTTTTCGTTTTAATATCGCATCGTAATTAATATAATGTTTTAAGACAATAGCAAAATTGATGGTTAAAATTTGTTATTAAAATGTTGCAAATTATTATTATTGTTATATTTAAATAACGGGCATTTAAATATCGAACAATACAGCATTCAACATTCGGAAAAGCATTCAGTGCACGTGCAGCCAATATCAACACAGTAATTAATAGTTTTGAATAATGGTGATTAATGAAGAACTCGTTATTTGTAATACAACAACATTATTCATAACTAGATGATAAAGTTAGGGATAAATATAAAAATTCCTACCTTATAATTCCTTTGATGATTTTGGGTCGTTGAAGTTACCATCGGAGACGATTTCTGTTCCTCGCCAGTATAAACGGACTCACATTTACCAATTTTCAACTAAGGTATTCGCTGTTCTGAAATGTTAAAAATTATTTAAACAGTGACACACGTTTGGTTGTTTTTTAGGAAGCATATTGAAATTAAATTTGGACAAATTTTGCAAGTAATGAGAACATCTACTAATTTTAAATTAAAGTTTTAAAAATCTGTATGAAATAAAAGAAATTATGTTGGATAAGTACCTATTATTCAAATTAATATTCTTGTGATTTAGAGTGAAAAGTTTTATAAAAAAATACAAATGCAATTTAATTAATATTAAATATATTTTATTGCATTTGTAATGTTGCGCCATTTATTAGATTTATTTTAAGCGAGTCGCACAAAGATTTGAGGAATGTTTTCAAAGGCTATTGAAATGAGACGGTCACTTTTTTGCCCAGCTAAAGCGAATACATTGTGATAGCGCTAACAATGGGTTCGCTTTTGAGAGGTAAAATTCTCGAATATTCCGCGTTCATTTAATTAAATTTTAAGCCAATTTTGGGGTAATTAGAAAAGGTTTTCATGTGGATGTGAGAAATTGATAATTGGAAATGTGGAGTGATTTTATGCACCGCTAAAAAAAAAAACTAAAAAGTGCAGAAAACCACGCAAATTTCGCAAAATAATCAATTGCTATTACCTTAATAACATCTTCCAGACGAATTCGTGTCTTCTCTGAACATTTGGGGGCTCTAATGGGTGCGTGGGCGTCAATCCGGGGGGAAACTTCCAGTTTGCAGTGGATTTCGCAAGTCGGAGTGTTGAAACGCATCCCACCAATCGTTCTGAAACAGAAAATTAATAATTAGTAACTTTGTTAATTGATTTCGTTGTGAATAATTCACCGGGCAAGTGCAGAGCTGTTAAACCGTGGAAGATGCTCGGACGACTGCGGACAACGCACGTTCCCGCCTCACCGCTCGACCGCCGGCTTATCGTTGCTCCTCACAGGCCCAGTTTTTTGCCAAGAATTCTTCGCTCGCTCGGCGAAAATAACAATGCAAGCCAGCAAACGTGCAAGGACCTGAAAATGAATGTTCTGTGCTAAAAAATGTAACACGTATAAACTAAAATATATACATTAATTAATAGACTTCGAATAGACTGAACATTGTGTTAATATATGCAAATTTGTTTTTTTTTTTAATAAAATCATTTGGAAAATTCACCTACAATTAAAATCCTGTACCTCTAAAACAGCAAAATATTCAAACTAGTGCCCATCAGTATTACTATTAATAATATTTAAAAATTGTAAGGTGAATATGGCAGTGCTGGCAATATGGCCATTTCTCTATATCTCAGCAACTTATATTTCTAACTTAACTTGAATTTCTGTAAATTTAATTAATACATGTTATGTATATTTCAAAGCAGATTTGTATACAGTATGCTTGACTACAAATCGTCTGAAAATTTAACCACGAGTATGTCTTAAATAAGTGAGAAAATCGAGTAATTAACTTTCTGAGTTGACTAGTATAAGTAGTATATCAGTCACTGAAATTTCTAAAAATTGATCTAATGGATATTTTGAAAATATTATGCCTGATCTGTATACTACAGTACTTGTTTTTCATAGTACTTATTTGTTGCAATTACTATTTACAGTACACAATAGTTGTTTGTTGCAAGTATGCACACTAGAATATACACAGTACTTGTTTCTTACAGTTTTTAACTTTCCGAATTGATCGGATTTTTATAAATATACATGGTAGCTTTACTACCCTCCAACGGCAAAATGGTAGGTGTCACTTACATGGTATATTCAGCGACCCTTCAGGACTAACATACATAAGTTTCATTGAGCGACAGTTTAATGCACACTTTTTATGACATTTTTAAATATTCTGAATGTTCTGAATGAACTTTCAGAGTTGACCAGTACCCGTCATTAGTCACTGAAATTTCTGAACATTAACCTAATGCATATTTTCAAAATTTTATGCCAGATCTGTATACAGTATACCTGAATACAAATCCTCTAAAAATTTGACAACGAATATGTCTAAATTAAGTAAGAAAATCGTGTTATTAACTTTCCGAATTGGCCAGTATAAGTTATCAGTCACTGAAATTTCTGTAAATTTATCAAATGGATATTTTCAAAATTTTATGCAAGATCTGAATACAGTATACCTAAATACAAATCCTATGAAAATTTGACCACGAATATGTCTTCAATAAGTGAGAAAATCGTGTTATTAACTTTCAGAGTTTACCAGTATAAGTTATCAGTCACTGAAATTTCTGAAAATTTATTGAATGGATTTTTTCAAAATTTTATGCCTGATCTGTATACAGAATACCGGAATACAAATCCTCTATAAATTTGACCAAGAACATGTCTTAAATAAGTGAGAAAATCGTGTTATTAACTTTCCGAGTTGACCAGTATTAGTTATCAGTCACTGAAATTTCTGAAAATTTATCTACCGTATGTTTCCCAAATTTTATGCCAGATCTGTATACAGTATACCTGAATAGAAATCCTCTGAAAATTGGACCACGAATATGTCTTTGACAAGTGAGAAAATCGTGTTATTACTTTCCGAGTAGACCAGTATAAGTTATCAGTCACTGAAATTTCTAAAAATTTATCTAATCGATATTTTTAAACATGTATGCCAGATCTGTATACAGTATACCTGAACATAAATCTTCTAAAAATTTGACTACGAATATGTCTAAATTAAGTAAGAAAATCGTGTTATTATCTTTCCGAGTAGGCCAGTATAAGTTATCAGTCACTGAAATTTCCGTAAATTTATCAAATGGATATTTTCAAAATTTTATGCAAGATCTGTATACAGTATACCTAAATACAAATCCTCTGAAAATTTGACCACGAATATGTCTTCAATAAGTAAGAAAATCGTGTTATTAACTTTCCGAGTTGGCCAGTATAAGTTATCAGTCACTGAAATTTATATAAATTTATCAAATGGATATTTTCAAAATTTTATGCCAGATCTGTATACAGTATACCTGAATACAAATCCTCTAAAAATATGACCACGAATATGTCTAAATTAAGTAAGAAACTCGTGTTATTAACTTTCCGAGTTGGCCAGTATAAGTTATCAGTCACTGAAATTTATGTAAATTTATCAAATGGATATTTTCAAAATTTTATGCCAGATCTGTATACAGTATACCTAAATACAAATCCTCTGAAAATTTGACCACGAATATGTCTTCAATAAGTAAGAAAATCGTGTTATTAACTTTCCGAGTTGGCCAGTATAAGTTATCAGTCACTGAAATTTCTGAAAATTTATCTAATGGATATTTTCAAAATTTTATGCCAGATCTGTATACAGTATACTTGAATACAAATCCTCTAAAAATATGACCACGAATATGTCTAAATTAAGTAAGAAACTCGTGTTATTAACTTTCCGAGTTGGCCAGTATAAGTTATCAGTCACTGAAATTTATGTAAATTTATCAAATGGATATTTTCAAAATTTTATGCCAGATCTGTATACAGTATACCTGAATACAAATCCTCTGAAAATTTGACCACGAATATGTCTAAATTAAGTAAGAAAATCGTGTTATTAACTTTCCGAGTAGGCCAGTATAAGTTATCAGTCACTGAAATTTCTGTAAATTTATCAAATGGATATTTTCAAAATTTTATACAAGATCTGTATACAGTATACCTAAATACAAATCCTATGAAAATTTGACCACGAATATGTCTAAATTAAGTAAGAAAATCGTGTTATTAACTTTCCTAGTTGGCCAGTATAAGTTATCATTATCAGTCACTGAAATTTCTGTAAATTTATCAAATGGATATTTTCAAAATTTTATGCCAGATCTGTATACAGTATACCTGAATACAAATCCTCTGAAAATTTGACCACGAATATGTCTAAATTAAGTAAGAAAATCGTGTTATTAACTTTCCGAGTTGGCCAGTATAAGTTATCAGTCACTGAAATTTCTGTAAATTTATCAAATGGATATTTTCAAAATTTTATGCAAGATCTGTATACAGTATACCTAAATACAAATCCTATGAAAATTTGACCACGAATATGTCTTCAATAAGTGAGAAAATCGTGTTATTAACTTTCAGAGTTTACCAGTATAAGTTATCAGTCACTGAAATTTCTGAAAATTGATTGAATGGATATTTTCAAAATTTTATGCCTGATCTGTATACAGAATACCTGAATACAAATCCTCTATAAATTTGACCACGAATATGTCTTAAATAAGTGAGAAAATCGTGTTATTAACTTTCCGAGTTGACCAGTATTAGTTATCAGTCACTGAAAATTCTGAAAATTTATCTACCGTATGTTTCCCAAATTTTATGCCAGATCTGTATACAGTATACCTGAATACAAATCCTCTGAAAATTTGACCACGGATATGTCTTTAACAAGTGAGAAAATCGTGTTATTAACTTTCCGAGTAGACCAGTATAAGTTATCAGTCACTGAAATTTCTGTAAATTTATCAAATGGATATTTTCAAATTTTATGCCAGATCTGTATACAGTATACCTGAATACAGATCCTCTAAAAATTTGACCACGAATGTCTAATTTAAGTAAGAAAATCGTATTATTAACTTTCCGAGTTGGCCAGTATAAGTTATCAGTCACTGAAATTTCTGTAAATTTATCAAATGGATATTTGAATTAAATTAAGTAAGAAAATCGTGTTATTAACTTTCCGAGTTGGCCAGTATAAGTTATCAGTCACTGAAATTTCTGTAAATTTATCAAATGGATATTTTCAAAATTTTATGCAAGATCTGTATACAGTATACCTAAATACAAATCCTCTGAAAATTTGACCACGAATATGTCTTCAATAAGTGAGAAAATCGTGTTATTAACTTTCCGAGTTTACCAGTATAAGTTATCAGTCACTGAAATTTCTGCAAATTTATCGAATGGATACTTTCAAAATTTTATGATGTTACTTAGTGATTAGGCAAGCACTATTTTAAAATATAAACATTCAAAGTGTACAGGCAATTTTTTGAGTCAGAATGCATTAATTATTCAAGATTTTCTATAATTTTCTCATAAAGTTGGCACAAATTTCTTCTGTATGTATGTATGAAGTATGAATTTAATTTGAAGTTGATCACCAGATATAACTTACAGTCCGAATAATAAAAATTTGTACCACAGTTTAACCGTTACTGATCATTGAACCCTTTAAAAAGAATTTAGTAAGCATCAGATTTTTGAACAATTCCCTATGAGATTAACTAACAACTTTTAACTGAAGGATGTTCTATGAAATCTCTCATGAGATTACATGGCAAAGTCAATTAGATATTCAGGCACAATTTTCCATTCAGATTTTATAACAATTTAATTAAAATAAACAAAAATATATCCTCACAATTTTACATGATCAATTTTCTTGGCAAAGTTGCGTAATCATATGGGGGACATTGAAATTTTTAAAATTATTTTTATTGATTATTGTTCCCCATATAATTAAGCAGCTCTGTCACAATTTAACCGACTGTATTTCTTACAGATTCTGATGTCCCCATAGTGATAATCGAATTTGAATAACTATGTATATAATCTATCAATTATCTATACAATGATGCCTGAAATTGATAATTTTCAATGCGATATCCCACTGCATTTTCTCAAGAGGTTTCCCAAAATTTACTTAAAGTCTGCCTAAGCAGACCATTTTACACATCTTAAACTGTGAATATGAATTCATCCAACCCTTCAGAAGGCACGGATAATTAGTGATTGATGCCTCGAATGAAACCCCAGAAACCCCAAAGTCATGCTTGTAATCACCAGTTCTGTTCGATGCTTCGAACAAAAGTGTTCAGAAATCTGATATGAAAGTGTATAAATGATTAATATAAAAGCGCGTTTTGTAATTGTGCCATAAAAGTTCCCATTAAACTCACAATTAAAATATTGACACTCGGGTTATTACTAGTTATGAATAATTGGCTTGCCAATTGCTACTGGGGCACTCCCGCTCTTTTAATTTGAGGTTAATTTATTTGCATAGCATGAAGGCAGTAATGAATGCAAATTGTCAACAAGAATCGGTAACAAAGTGGACGAATGTTTCAAGCTAAACTCGGATAAAATGAGCTTTCTTGGAGACACAATATTACACGCCATTGTTCATAAAAAGTCGTCGTTATTAGAAATGAAAGTTCCTACCTTTAGAATCCGATGGCGGACTTGTAGCTGGCGCTGCAAAATTGAGTCCGAAGAAGGTTCCAACGGTGCCAGCTGTCCAGCGAGCCATCCCACACATTAGCATTTTGAAAATCCATTTACCAATTCAACGAAGCAATTATTTTTTCCTGAAATATGAATACGTATTAGAATAGTGCACCGTTACGAATATCAATGCAAACAATTTATTGTTATTTATTTATTAAATTAATACACTTGTTAATCCATAAATAATTTATATCAATGTAACTGATACAGTAGTAATAATTTATGGTAAGAAGTGTAATAATTAACTAAATAAATAATGAATTACCAACTCCGTAATACCGAGTGATTGCTTGAATTTCCGCTCTAGTTATCCATAAAAATTTAAGCAGCCAAGGCGTGATCATTGGTCTCGTCTATCTAATTGGCTGCTTAAATTTCCATGGATAACTAGAGCTGAAATTTAAATGATCACTCGGTAAATGATGTAGTGGAAGTATTAATTATATAATTTAATGTTACTTTGTTTCCAACACAAAATAAATAATAAATGCTATATTTTAACAATTTGATAAGTATTAAAATTAGTATAAAGGCTACTTATAATTGATGTTATGTGATAGAATGCAATGTTGTGATACTCTGTCGAAATGGTCCATTTTAATGCTTTTATGATTGATAATTTTGAATAATGTTAGTTAATACATACTCATACATAGAACTTGAAGTTAAGAAAAACCTTGGATCTAACATTATTCAAAATTAGATGTGATAAATACAAAAGAAAGTTAATACCTTTGGGGCTTTGCAAATCTCTTAGGCACTGGTTCGGTGGGGCCATTGGCGGTGCAAGGTTTCCCGCCAGGTACACAAATTCACGTAAGGTCTGCGTTGCGACAACAGTTAGTTCACCAAGCCAACAAAGATATTTGTTGATTTCCTGAAATATATCAATACTGTAGTGGTGGAAATGGGTACAAATAATATAGTCGGAAATGAAAATAGTTTTTATCGGTCCACTAATTTTATCGAGTATCAGACTCGACATTGTAAGTACAAATAATATTTGCATGTTTTATTTTGTAAGTTATAAAAGTGTCACTGAATTGTGTGAAATATCAAAACAATTTCCATAAAAGAATCTATTTCTATGAATATATTAAATGAATAAAAGCCAACGGTGGCAGAGAAATACAAATTAGTTCACGTGGCAAAGTATCAATGTATCAATGTGGCAAAGTTATTTGCAAACGTTTATGAAACGGCAGATTTACAATTGCCTCGGAACAGGAACGAAATGGGAATGGAAAAATTAAATCGTGGCATCAATTTGTTGTGCGTGGTTACAAGTGAATGGTATAAGTTAACTTTCCCGTTCCTGTTCCGTTCCCGTTCAAGGGCGATTGTGAATTCGCCTTAATACATAACTGCGAAATAACACTCTAATATTGTTTGCAATTTATTGTTGCAAAGTGGTATAGATAAATATATTGTAATCATGCCTACATAATATTTCATAAATCGACCAATTATTTATTGTTTTTGTGTGTGTACACGTAGAAGGGGGCCATAATACAACGGAAAGCACGAAATTCATAGGCATGCATAACAAATTCCCGTTCCCGATTGGTTCTGTTGTGCATGGTTACAAGTGAATGATACAAGTGATTATTTTAACTTTCCCGTTCGAGGGGGATTGTGAAGCCGCCTTACAAAAACACCTGTCTTAGAAATAATGTAAATTTGATGGTAAAAATATATTTTAGGTGAATGTACTATCTTTAGCACTAAGCATTACTAGTAAGCGAGAATCGGCAACAGACTGAAAGAATTATGAAAGAATGAATTTATGCAAATTTTAAAAGTCTGTACGTATACTTCATGCAGCCATTTGGATGCGACCGCCGCAGTTATTTGTTAGTATCGATGGCTCAAAATATTTTGTACCACCGTTGCTTGCAAATTTATATGAAACATAATTTGTACATCTGTAACACCAAGCCTAAAAAATATTTTGTCACATCAATTCTGATATATAACTGCGATGGGTCCTAAAAAGTTAATCTGGTCTCACCTATAATTGGAAGAATCCAACAATTACCGTTTGTATGCGATCCGATAGTCCGCTCCCCACATAACCCCCACGGTGCAAGGCCCGCTTAATTTAGGTATCAGATTTTAATTGAATTAATTTAAATTAATTAAATTAAAAACCTTAGGGTAGATAGGTTTTCGATTATATATATGTATATATATTTATAATTAAATTATATACCGTTGCGGTCACCGTACACACCAGTGGAATTATTTATAGACCAATAATGCAAACTTCACTTGAACAAATCGGGTTTCTATGTTTTTGTTTGAATATCGGATCGTAATTAATGTAATGTTTCAATACATTAGGCAAAATTGATGGTAAAAATTGATTTGTTATTAAAAATGTTGCAAATTACGCACAGTTAAATATCGAACAATACAACATTCAACATTCGGATACGCATTCAGTAGTGTATGTGCAGCCAATATCAACACAGTAATTAATAACACTAATAATCAATATTTTGAATAATGTTGATTAATAAAGAACATGTTATTTGTAATACAAAAACATTATTCATAACTAGATGTGAAAAATATAAAAATTCCTACCTTATAATTCCTTTCGACGATTTCGGTTCGGTGAAGTTACCATCGGAGACGATTGCTGCTCCTCGCCGGTATAAACGGACTCACATTTACCAAATTTCAGCGAAGGTATTCGCCGTTCTGAAATGTTAAAAATTATTTTAAGAGGGACTACATTCGGTTGTTTTTGGAAAAATGTTGCAAGTAATGAGAGTATCTACTAATTTTAAATGAATTTTTAACAATGAAAGTTTTAAAAACCGGTATAAAATATAAGAAATGATGTTGAATAAGTATTATTCAAATTAATATTCTTGTGATTTTGTGTGAAAAGTTTTATAAACAATACAAATGTAATTTCATTATTATTAAATAATATTTATTGCATTTGTAATGTTCCGCCATTTATTAGATTTATTTTAAAGAGTCCCACAAAGATTTGAGGAATGTTTTCAAATCCTATTGAAATGAGACGGATCACTTTTTTGCCCACTTAAAGCGAATTCATTAGTACAATGGGTTCGCTTTGGACAGGAAAAAGAGCGATTTCTAGAATATTCCGCGTTCATTTAATTAGATTTTAAGACAATTTTGGGGTGATTAGAAAAGGTAAATTTCGCAAAAATCAATTGCTATTACCTTAATAACATCTTCCAGACGAATTCGTGTCTTCTGTGTGGATTTTGTGGCTCTCGGGGGGCGTGGGCGGCAATCCCTGAGGGAAACTTCTAGTTTCCAGTGGATTTCGCAAGTCGGAATGTTGAAGACGCATCCCACCAATCGTTCTGAAACTGAAAATTATTAATTAGTAACTTCGTTAATTGATTTCGTTGTGAATAATTCACCGGGCAAGTGCAGTGGTGTTAAAACGCTGAAGATTCACAGGCGTCTGCGGTGGAAGTACGCATTACCCCGCTATTCCGCCGGGCCAACTTAACCCCGTTCGGTCTGTTCACGGTCAGATCTTTGGCAAAATACTTTGGCTGGCCGAGCGAGAACACAATGCATTCCAGATAAGAAGATAAGCCTGCATCGACCTGAAATTGTGTACGTGTTAAAAAAATGTAACACACAAACTAAAATATATACATTAATTAATAATCTTCGAATAGACTCAACATTGTGTTATATTTGCATATATTTAAACAAATCATTTTGCAGGATGCCCCCCTTTATAGCAGAACTGTATAATTCTTGAAGTCGTAGGGAGCCTTTTGCAGGCAATTTCTGGAAGAACCAGGAGCAGATATTAACACCACGAAGATCGGCGGAAACTGCATGCGTTCCCCGCGCGCTCACGGTCACGTAGATCGGCGCGTCCGCACTTTTTGCCGAATATTCTTTCATTGTTAAAATTTTCAATGTCAAGCAACGTTTGACGAGTTTAAACATTCCCGTGTTGAAAAAACGCCTGAATGCAGGAAATAATTTCTAAAGCGGCGATCAGTGGCGGACGAACGATTTTGCAGCACCTGGGGCTTAAAATAATTAATGCCCTCTTTCTCATTATTA
Organism: Othius punctulatus; assembly: GCA_951805005.1. Taxonomy (NCBI): domain Eukaryota; kingdom Metazoa; phylum Arthropoda; class Insecta; order Coleoptera; family Staphylinidae; genus Othius; species Othius punctulatus. The sequence goes on from OX638141.1 coordinate 19,923,394, forward strand.
GAATTACTCCCACTATATAAGAATTAGTATCAATTTAGCTTCCTGAAACATGCAGATTCATAATATTTCAACTAGTCGGAACAATTTTTAAAAAAATTATTGCAAATTCCTGTTTGCCCACAGAAAATGTTTCGATATCAATAAAGCGAGAATTTTATCACTTAACGATATTGAATAATACATTATTTTCGTCATTTTTGTTTGAAATATATTGATTTAAAGTTTTGATGTTTCTTAATGAGTTGCCGTTATTTTTAAAACAATCATCAATTACAGTCCAATTAATTTGTTATCCCTATGTTTGCATTTGAAAACAGACACCCGGTATACAAATGGCCTCCATTGAAAGTGAACACTTTTGATATTGTTCTCAGTAATCATTAGTATTATGAATGTGAATTTTTCAAGAATATGCCATTCGAATAATCATAATTAATTTTGACGTTAAAACAGTAAATGGCTTACTGCGCACTCCATGGGGTTGTTGGCACTCTCGCACGTCTGCAGACCATTTTGTAGAGGCACTACGGATGTCTGGTCCCAGCTATCTAGTCCGTAATATGCACAAACAGCCGTAACTAGCAGCATCAACTGCAACCATAATCCCATGTTTGTTGTACCCTTTCAGGGTCACCCAAATTTAACCATATCTGCAATAAGGTGGGCAAGATTCAATCAACACATTTTGATATCCTATTTTGGAGAAGCAACTAAAATAAAATGCCGAAAGCAATTAGTACTTTGAAATTTTAAAAATAAAAGGTGCAAGCAGAAAGACTTGCCGAATACGATACAAACAATGCGGATTATAATCTAAACCAGTAAAGATCGTTATACTAATTAAAATCAAACTAAATACGAAACAAATAACTATATGCGGCACAAATCTTAACCCACTTAAATCACTACACTTGCAATGAGTTCTTGAGCACTGCAGGTTCGAACGAATGAAGGCTTACCATGGCAAAAACTACCATAGTCGTTCCGCTGGCAGGCCACGAACTTCTTGCACCGTGTTCTCCACCTCCGCAGCATGCCCTTCTTCGAACCCTCACCGAGGCCTTGATGCAATGTCCTTGTTGGGGCCCTTGAATGGTACAGCTGCCTTACTGAACAGCTTCGGGTACTTGATTTCATTCTCTTGGTTCTCAGCCCCCGCCCCCCCTGAACAAAACACAATTAATATGCGGACAAATAAAACGTTACAATGCTGATGATATTAAGAATGATGATATTAGAATAAAATAAATAAAATGATATATTTATTTGGGTCAGTATTGATTTCTATGTGAGTTAGTATCTTAGGCAGGATCTAACTAGTCCTATGTAGTGTTCGAATATCTTCGAAGGAATCGGAAGCAACATACAAATGAAAGAAAATTTCGTATGCCAACTGACGGCACATACATTTACACTATTGCACATAACGATTTAGGGTGGTTTTGTAGTATAGGTCACAAGATTCCCCGATTTAGTTATGTTAGACTTAATTATTCGTGGCGAGTAACATTGTTCACTACGGGACGGTTTAACAATCGTGGAACATCCTTGTACCAGGTTCAATTACCTTGGATACAATTGTTGACCTAGGTCAACAGAATAATTAGGTCCTAAAACCGCTCTGAGCATCAATTTCAACTTTAACTGAAGCACTGAAAGTGTATCAGAGAATATATTTTCTATACACTCAAACACACAGAACCTTAAACTTCATAACTGCCAAACCCCATAACCTCACTTCAAGCCGGTCGAGTTTTTGTGATTTTCCGCCAGTTTATTAATAATTTAAGTAAGTTAAATATCTACGAGTAGTTTACAAGCATATTTGAAATCATGAAAGCGTAGACACAACTGTGCTTAGGTATAAGACATTCTTATGAAATATTGTGACAAAAATATGTTAACTGAAGCACTGAAAGTGTATCAGAGAAAATATTTTCTGTGAACTGAAACACACAGAACCTTAAACTTCATAGCTGGGGGTTCAGGTCAGGTGGATTCAGGGTCACGATTCATCACTGCCAAACCACATAAGTCCGTTCAGAGTTACTCCCTCGAACCTTTTTTTCCAATACATGTCGGCTTATGGTCCTCATACTTATGGCAACGTGGTATTAATGCTTATTTCTCCTTTCAGTTATGGTCGTCAGGAAGTATGAGGACGAGCTCAAGTACCTCGAGAAGATCAACACGCACTGCTGGCGTATCAAGAAAGGATTCCAGCCGAACATGAACGTGGAAGGTGTGTTCTACGTCAACTCAACGCTGGAGAGGCTCATGCTGGACGAGCTGAGGAACGCGTGCAGGCCCGGAATGGTCGGCGGATTTTTGCCCGGCGTAAAACAAATAGCAAACGTTGCTGCGTTGCCGGGGATCGTAGGGAAGTCGGTCGGGCTCCCCGACATCCACTCCGGTTACGGATTCGCCATTGGGAACATGGCCGCCTTTGATATGGACAATCCAGACTCGGTCGTTTCTCCAGGTGAGAAATCACGGTCAAATGTTGCTCAGTAAAACTTTATTTGCCATTGAACTTTTACTTTGTGATTAATCATTTCACACCAACAGAACAAATTACCCTCTAATGTTTCAACTTAAGGTGGTGTGGGTTTCGACATCAACTGCGGTGTCCGTTTGCTGAGAACCAATTTGTTTGAGAAAGACGTTGCACCTGTTAAGGAACAACTAGCACAGAGTTTGTTTGATCATATTCCTGTTGGAGTGGGCTCAAAAGGTAATTATTTTTTTACTGTATTAGATGCGTTGTACATACATCTAGTTTAATTAATATTAATAAACTTGAAATTACAGAAAAATATTGTTAAAAAGTAGATTCAGAGAAAGAAACAATGAATTATTTAGGAGAGACGAAAAACAATTTATTCACTTATTCACTTCTTTAAAACTCTATAATTAACAATCGTTTTCCCTCTCCTGAAAAATTCATTATTTTGCAGTTGCGCCATTGTTTCTTCGTAAAGGCAATGACATATGCCGGACACCTTTAACAAGTAACTCTGTACGAAGAATTAAATATCAAAATTTTGAACTTTCAGTCTGGCCGAATTCGGACAAATAATAGTATTGTTTTCATATTTTGAGATCAGAAAATATTTTTAAGTACCTTATTTCATATCAGGTATAATTCCCATGAATGCGAAAGACTTGGAGGAAGCACTAGAAATGGGAATGGATTGGTCCCTCCGCGAGGGATATGTGTGGGCTGAAGACAAAGAGCACTGTGAAGAGTACGGGAGGATGTTGAATGCGGATCCATCCAAAGTCAGCATGAGAGCAAAGAAACGAGGATTGCCACAGGTAAATTGAAGTCATAATTATAAAATAAGAATGACACACATGAAGTCTTCGATTAAAGATAAATAATTAAATCTTCCAAATAAAGAATAATATAAACTAAGGTGGAAAGACGATAAGGGTCGATAGCTCAATAAAAATTGTTTATATATGTATAATAAACTAAAAGTATAATTTGAATTATTAGTTCAATTTTAATTAAAATGACTTTCGAGTTGTAATAAAACATTGCATGAATTTGAAAACTCAATTCTGCTAATATGTTATTGCAGTAAATGATTAAAATAAATAAATAAAGAAGTTATAATTAAAACTAGTTACTTTGTGAGTATCACATAAATTTATTTATTTGTGACTATAGTTTCGATGACTTAGTCCCAAATAAATAAATTTATGTGATACTCACAAAGTAACTTGTTTAATTTATAATTGATAAAATATTTCACTATTATTCGAAATAAAGAAGAATATAAAAATAATAGTTATCCTCAAATATTGGTTGAAACCTTTCACTATCTATTGTTACCAAAATTAGAGTGGCATCTAATTTTGTCTGCATTTTTTGCTTTTCTTCTTGCAATACCTTTCAATATAACAAGTAAGAGCTTAATAAACCTGAGAGTTTACCTTTACAATCCCTCGTTGTTCCCACTATCAACAAAAAAAAATATCTTGTTTCTAGTTGGGTACATTAGGTGCAGGGAATCATTACGCCGAAATTCAGGTCGTCGACGAAATCTTTGACAAGTGGGCGGCTTGCAAGATGGGCATCGAGGAGAAGGGCCAAGTGTGTGTGATGATTCACTCGGGCAGCCGAGGCTTCGGCCACCAGGTGGCCACCGATGCCCTCGTGCAGATGGAAAAAGCCATGAAACGCGATAATATCGAGGTGAACGACAGGCAGCTGGCCTGTGCGCGCATCCACTCGGTCGAGGGGCAGGATTACCTGAAGTCCATGGCGGCAGCGGCCAACTTCGCCTGGGTTAACCGAAGCTCCATGACTTTCCTTACAAGACAAGTGAGTGTTCAGTTTTAGGCATTTGTTTAATTACAGCATATCGGTTATATTCTATTCGACGAGTTTAAACAGTGTAATGTTGATAATATTTTTGTATACTATGTTGCTGTTAATAGAAATGAACTCTACGTAGTTGCATGCAGAAAAAACCTATGAGCTATCTTTGTGACAGCTATAATCCTGACAAACAAAAAAAAAAAAACCTGACCGCCCAATGTTCCGAACAAGTAAAAAGTTTAGGTTTAAATTTGCCATTCAATCAGTCGGGATTTTGGTTTGTCAGGGAATTTGGGCTTCAGATTTAAATTTATCAGAATCAATTTTGTTACAACACACCTTGTATTTTTGAATATCATCGTTTCTACCAACATAATTGTGTCCAAGCAACACTCCAAGTAGGATTTTAGTTGACGAATAATTTATTTCAGGCTTTCGCCAAGCAATTCAATACGACTCCAGACGATTTGGATATGCACGTCATCTACGATGTGTCACATAATATTGCAAAAGTGGAGGAACATATCGTCGATGGAAAGCCAAAAAAGCTACTTGTGCATCGAAAGGTACATTTTATGGTTTCGGCACACACTATTTTAACTTTCTGAAAACTAAACAAATAAAAAATCAATGTACGAAATAATTTTCTGTGCGAATAAAATGGTCAAAAAATTTACAGGGATCGACAAGAGCTTTCCCGCCCCATCACCCGCTGATTCCAGTGGATTACCAATTAACCGGCCAGCCGGTCCTTATTGGTGGCACAATGGGGACGTGCAGTTACGTACTGACTGGAACTGAGCAGGGCATGTTGGAAACCTTCGGATCAACTTGTCATGGAGCTGTAAGTACACAGAACTTCACAATAAAAAAGAAATATGCCGATTAACCATTAAAATGAAAAGATGTCAAAGATCAATGATAATTCACTAACAATTTTGTCAAATGCAAAGAAAAAAAAATCACATTTGTATCCACCTTAAAATATCCAAAATACAGCTCAGACAATCTTTCATGCGCATGCACCATAACATTTCACATTTCATTGCCTGCATTGTACTTCTTCAACTCTTTAATTTTCTTAAAAGCTAATATTGTTACTTCCAGGGCCGAGCACTGTCCAGAGCGAAGTCCAGGAGAAACATCGAGTACACGGACGTACTGCAAAAACTGGAGGACATGGGAATCTCGATCCGAATTGCTTCGCCGAAACTGGTCATGGAGGAGGCACCTGAATCTTACAAGAACGTGACTGACGTCGTCAACACCTGCCACGCCGCGGGAATCAGCAAGAAGGCAATCAAACTGAGACCAATCGCTGTAATCAAGGGTTAACTTTAGGATTTAATTCTTAAAAATCATTTAACTTATTGAGGAAACTGTCGTCGTAATTGATCTATCCAAGACTAATAAATTAATTGACAATGAATATAGTAATAATAATAACTGTACTATTCCACAACCTGTGATTTTTTATATACATAATTCAAGTTTCAAGTGATGAAGATTCAAACTAAAACGCAACTTATGAAGAAAATATCAACAATGTTTGGGGTGTATCTAAATTTACGTCCTCAAAATGTTTGCGTAATTTAGGAAATTTGAATTGACCCCAAACATTCTTGATGGGACTGTAGTAAATTTTATTTAATTTTTTCCATTTTCCACATTTATTGTACTGATCCATAGAGATAACTCTAGCTAGTGTAGCAGATTGTTCGCAATCAGCCATAGCAACTGAAACAGACACTAAGTAAATAAAAATATTAATAAACAACGACTCAATTTTTTCATACCATACAAAGAAATTTATCAAAAATTTTTGAAACCATCTGTAAATCGTAGCAAAAAGGAAAGTCAGTTGAGCGATGTGAATATTTTCCGAGTTCTTATTCTAGCAAATACAAAAGTAGGAGTAATGTGAAGGTTGCAGAGTCTTTTCTCATGGCTCTCAGGTAAACAAAGCGAAATTTTGGTCTTCACAGAAATAAATATACGGGAAAAGGTGTTTAAAATTTCCAACGTAAGTATTTATTTAAACACTAAATTACACACATATCACTTCTGTTCCTACTCCTCCTACCGTTCCTGCAAGACATGTTTTGGCAATTCGTCAAATAGCCCAAATCAATGTACGTGGTAAGCTACATTAATTATATCCTGTAACATCATTAAAATTAGGGGAATTAAAATGCTTAATAACGAGTGTGACAATACAAAAATAGCCGTCAACCGAATTCTCAATGACATTGAATTGTAGACAACCTCCCATAACCTCATCCATTAGAAAGTATGCGCTTACATTAATTAATCAATTAATAAAAGTAATGGCTCAAAACTTATTAGAAAGTAACTTAGGGGATTAATTATGGCCTTTTTAAGTGTGAACGTGCGCCGGGCGCATAAGTATCTATTTGAGAATTAATATATAATATATATATATCTATGAAAGAAATTATCCGAATAACTTGTCGAAGCATTGGTGGCAATATGGCTTGTCGTTTTGCTCCTTGAACGTGCCCTTGTTGAGCTGTTTAAGGCAGAAGGCGCAGACAAAGTGCTCCGGGTGGAACTTCCTGAACATGGCGGTGATGCACCGGCCCCCGATTGGCTTGTGGCAGCCGGCGCACAGGGAGCCCCGCTTCTGGTGGTAGTGCGTCTCGCAGTAGGGCTGACCCTCGTGGTCAAAGAACGAGCCGCCCGCGAAAGGCTGCCTGCAGTCCTGCAACAAGCAAATTCCTATATAAATAGCCGTCACGCCGAATTAATTCCAATATAAATAGAGTATAATAATTTAATCTGACATTGCGCAACGGCCATTAGGAGCGGAATTGAATGGTTTTGGCAGCCGGCCCCGGGACCGAATAAACGTTTGGAAATTAACTTATTCACAACCGAACGTAACGTAACCGTAATAAATATGTGGTGCGTGCGTGGGGGTTATGAATTCTTTTTTATGGTACGTAAGAACATTAATGCGTGAATTATGGGCTCCCCTATTTGACCGTTCATAAATAGAATTTTTTCTAGAAAAAGTGTTTTAAAAATTATGATTATCATAATATAACCTTGCCTTTGTAGCCAAGAATTTGAATTTTTTCTTCGGAACTGTACTCCACATACATGATAATGAAAATAATAAAGTCTTTGATAAAAAATAAATCAATGATTACTTGATTTGATTACCACTAATTGTGCAATAATAAATTACAATCAATAAAGTAATAAGTGCTTTATTTTTATCATGATTAATTAACTGATAAGTAATTGCTTCGATCATTTTTTCAATGAAGCGTTTCAACAAAATTAACGATGATTTTAAAAATAGTGCTTGAAAACATTTCCCATAATATCTACAACTAATACTTTGATTATCAATTTTTTGTTATCGAAACTTCCAAAATTTAATGGAAACTGCAAAATCACGAAATTCGCATTGGAAATTATTATTACATATACCATAATTGAAGAGCAGGGTGCAAGAACAGCGTAAGTCGATTTATGCGGTTTTTGAGAAAATTTATTTATTAGAATATTTGTACCATTATTTATAACTCTGTTAAAACATATATAGCTACTGTTCATACAAATTGCAAAAAAAAAGTTTTTAATCTTTCGACGTGTTTTTCTCTAAAGTTATTTTTTCGACTTATGCTATTCTTGCACCCATGTCTACAATTATAAATTCTAGAAGTTTAATTGTACTCTGCCAATTTTTTCTTCAAAATTATGGAGACATTATTTAGAAAGCATACCCCTTGCGAAGTTGTTAAAATGTTCACTGTGATTTAAGTAGAAGTTATGAAATTTTCGTTGCAAATGACAAATTTTGTATGCAAATTTTCTACATTATATTTACAAATTACGAAATTTTATTACGAATTAAAAACAGCTCATCACACTTTTCAAAAAAAAATTCATAAATTACAAAGATTAATGGAACCTGCGAATTTGTAAGTAAATCAAAATTACAATGGCTTTCCCCACAAATCATATTCCTCACAAAATTAATGAAACGGTCATGGGAAAACCCTTGTTCAAAAAGGGACGCAGCGAGCCGAAAACGTTTGGGAACCACTGACCTAATCTAATTTAATCTAATCAATCTAATAAAAATGGATCTTGTCAATTGAACATACTCTAACCTAATCGAACCTAACAAAAGTGGGTGTCCTGTAAATCATGCCAACGTGGTGTTTTGGCATTTTAATTTTCATCTGCTACCATAATAAAAATGCTTAAAAGATCGCCTCATAACTGAATTTTGCAAATTATAGTTGTTTCATTGAAAAAAGCTGCTATTATTAATAAACCGAACGACCACTTTGACGTAAAGTACGGCTAGTGCTTATAAAAATGGAAAGTGAAGTGAAGTGTGCTGCCCCACGTCAAAATGTGTTTAATCATTGGAAATGTTTACACGTATCTCCATTTTTATTACGAATGCTGTCACATATATAGAATCGAAAATTTATGACGGAGGTCAATTGCTCATAATCTCCAGAATCAAGGCTCATCACTTTAACTTAATCATCCTACACGGATTCAAGCCTAAGTCAGCTTGGTGAGAGCCTCGTGACGCCGGAACCGGAGGGTGCAACGTGTGCACCTCACTCCGAGCGGTCATTATTTCTTATTGTTTTGTTTTTTTTTGTTTTGTTGTTTTTTTTTTATTCAATATATTTATTATACAAATATATATCGCTTATCTTTTTATGTTAAAATAAATTAATATAAATATATAGGAGACAGCATGGTCGTATAAACATGATTTCATAGGGCAGCTGCAAAAGATGGAAAAAGGGAGCATAGTCGTTGGTGGGACATAATCCGCTCGCACGCATAAATCCGCTCAGTCCTCCTCCTCCTCCTCGTCGTCGGCGCCGATGCACTTCGGACAGACGGGCTTCCCTTCGATGGCGTAAAACGACTTTCCCTGGACCGCCTGTTTGCAGTCCTAAAGAACATCATACCTCAGCATTCGGAACTTGGCGAACGGAAAATACCCGCAGTATTTTCCGATCGCACTCATGGGGGGGTATCCGGAGGGTGGGTGGGTGCGCGGGGCCCAGCAGCCTGCGCCTAGGCGCACACTGCGAGGCCCCGCCGGTCGCCTTTTCCCCCAACCGCGGCTTATAAATAAAGCGGAGTGCTCTATTTATAGGCGGCGGTGGGTTCGGTGTTTGTCTTGGAACATGCTCCAGTTTCGTGTCCCCCGCGGTGTAATTTGGTTCGCGGGGGACTTTTTGCAACGGCAGTTTCCCTCGGTGGACTCCCGGCTATTTTTAGGACGGGCCGGCTTGTAAGTATCAGAGGAAATCAAAACATTTAATAACAGTTGGAGCAGGTCCAATTTCGTTCTGTCGACCCCCCGTGTTACGCAACAGGCATTTACTTTTCAATTAGGGCCGGCAGCATATCCGGGAGCCGTTCGATATTTGTTGAAAATTCATTGAACCGATTGGGGTTTAATTGATTTAACCAATAATTGAGCCGGCAAAAATCGGAGCGGTGTAAGCCCCTTTTTGTTTTAAAATTAAGATAATGCCGGAAATATACAAGTACTTGTATATTTCTGGACTTATACGAATTTAAATAAAAATGGACTTACACCGCTCTGGTTCTTAATGGCTCAATTAATGAGATCAATTTGGCAATTGTGTCTACATTTACTGAATTTGGTGTTTTTAAATATTTTTGTGCATCTGTGATTAATTTTGCTAAGTAATAATTTTATAATTTTTCTTCAGTAAATTATATAGTAGTAGTTATATTAAATTTATAGTAATAAGTTTTCAATAACTTATTCTTTATTTGGTGATATTTTGAAAGTTTGCAGGTTTTTTTATATATTGCAATTAACTTTAAAACATACTTATTTTTTATTTGGTGATACTTTGGAATTTTGAAGTATTTTTATATATTGCAATTTATTTAAAATGTATTTAATACTTATAGTAATAAGTTTTCAATAATACATTATTTTTTGGTATTGCTTTGAAATTTTGCAGGATTTTTATATATTGGAATTTACTTTAAAATGTATTTAATACTTGTAGTAATAAGTTTTCAATAACTTATTTTTTATTTGGTGTTATTTTGAAATTTTGCAGAATTTTTATAAATTGCAAATTACTTTAAAATGTACTTGTAGTAGCAATACTTGTGACTTGTAGTAGTGAAAAATTGGTGGTGACACCAATTTTTGATTCAATTGTAGTTGGAATTGTTAGGAAGTTTATTTTTTACAGGCTTCCATAAGAACATTTATTCTTCAAATATATGGATATCTTTAATTAATATAGTTCGTTGTGCTAATTTTGATAGTTTATTTTTAGTTTTTAAAATGTATTTTTTTAAAATTTTAGAATCTGATACTTCAGTTTTGCAATTTTGTTATAATTTCAGTAGTTTTTTTTTCCTTTTTATCTGTATTACATTTCTTGTTTGCAGTAATACTGAGTTTGGTATTTTTTTAGTAGATGATTAGTTTCGATTTTTTTTTGTGTGTGTTATTGGGTTAGATACGTACCCTGCAGACAAAGCAGTCTGGATGCCACTGGGCGTTGAGGGCGGAAATGTAGTTCTCCATGATGGCGCGGTTGCAGGCGCCGCACTTGGGTGCGAACATGTCGAAGTAGTCGTCGCGGCAGTAGGGCTTGCCCTCGCGCTCGTGGAAGCCCTCGTCGCCGAACTGCTTGCCGCACTGCGCGCAGAAGAAGTGCTCCATGTGCCAGGTCTTCTCGAGGGCGGTCACGCATTTCTGTAACATTGGACGGGATTAAGCGGGCCCCCAGGGAAGAGGTCGCGTCGCAGCCTTACGTCCAGGATGGGGCCGTTGCAGTAGGCACACCTAGGGCTGAAGAGATTGTGGTAGTCGGTCTCGCAGTAGGGCTTGCCGTCCCTCTCGAAGAAGTTCCTGGTGCCGAGCTCCTGGGTGCAGTGGGCGCAGGTGAAGTGCTCCGGGTGCCAGGTCTTGCCCAGGGCGGTGATGACCTGGCCGACGATGGGCTTCTCGCAGGCATTGCAGCAGCCCTTTTGGCTGGTGTTGACTCCTTGGCGGCTCATGTCTGCTTGGAGGTTTCCTAGCATATGATCCAAGTTCTGTTTATTGTGGGCCTTCTCCGGTCTCGCGTAAACCGAGTCGGAGATCGTCTGCTTGCTCACCTGCAAGAACACACGGGGTTCTGTAATAGCCTGGGGACCTGGGTGCCGGCTGAGGAGGACGCCTGCTGCTGGAAACTGAACGGGCTTAACCTAATTCCCATCGGGGAACTCGCAATCCCCACCAGGTCCCCCGCCACGGCGACGCCGGCCGCCGACGCCCCGCGTCCCGACGCCATACAGCGCGCGTTATTTTGGGAATTCACTCTGGTGCATTTCCAACGTACCACATTTACATGCCGCGACAGGAGAACGCGAGACTCCACAAATGGGCTACATCCCAATCATCCATTAAATTAATTAATCACCGCCAGACAGAAGCCTCGTTAGTTTCGATAATCCCGATCACCTGCTAAGCCCAATTATCCTTCATGGCAAGAGACAGCAGTTTAAAATCCCATCAACCATCGGCCCGTCCCTAACGCTGTGAAATCTTCCACGCGGACGGATCGGAAACCGCAGAAAAAACCAGCAGCGGTCATTATTGTTTAATGTCGTTCTAATAATATATCGGTCGCATTTACACCGGAATCTGTTGCCAATCCGCGAACATCTGGAAACTGTACGCGCGTCTTCAACCATAAACCGACCTACTTACTTCTGATATTATATTTACTCCATTTAGAAGATCATCCCTATACGCCCAAGAATACGAAGAAACGACAAACACTTCAACATTAACAATTTTCCATCCTACTCTATCTTCTTCTGTTTTTTTCCCCTGAGGAATGTAATTCTATCTTGGAAATCCCTGAACCATAAGGCATTTTGTGTTGTGTCCCATCTCGGTTACTTTCATGTAAACAGTCCCTTTGTTAGCTTTAGCAACTAATTTTGAAGCCCGATCTCTGGTATCTCCTCTTGCTCCCTACGAGATCATCCTAAATCTCTTACCTTTATCTCGGAGAGGGTGTCCATCAGGTCGTCCAGCTCCCTGGTCGCCGTGGAGGCAGCCGGTGGAGCGTGGGTCTGCGTAATGTGCTGGGAGACGAGCTCCGTGTCACCTGGGTACCCAGTCTCGGTTTTCGTCTCCTTCACGGTGATGGTCACCTTGCGAGGACCATTGTATATAATTTCACTGTAAAAAAACAAACCGTCATACCTTTTGCACTTGCAGGTAGGTTGTAGGTAGGTACAATACCAGCATTCAGATTTAATAGAGACATTTAGAATATTTGATTTCCCCAATAAATGAGGGTCAGCATTCAAAGTTCACAAAAGGCGACTTCAAATAATCCCTCTGGTACAGTGGTTACCAACCATTTTTTAGTCGCGACCCCATTTAGATTCTCTCAAAATGTTTGCGACCCCCGCAAGGGGGTAGGCATTGAAACCAATGTAACAACAGAAGAAGCTTTTTTTTAGTACTTATTTTAAGGATTTAAGAAATTGAACGTAGAAAGCTTTCATCATTAGTTTTAATCAAGGCTGTGGAGTCGGAGTCGGAGTAGGAGTCGTCAGAGTCGAGCAGTTTTAAGTTGCCGGAGTTGGAGTCGTAGAGTCTGCAAAAATATACAGACTCTCGATGGTCGGAAAATTTCCACCACTTACACACGTTGCAGTGTGCAGGCTCAAACACGCAGAAACGCATGTTTACATTTTAGTGTAGCATGGTAGTTCTAACAAAAAATCTTAAACAATTTAAATATTTTATGACGGTTCATCTTGAAAAAAAAAGGTTGATGGGAGTCGGATTCAGAGATTCTTAAAATAGGGAGTCGGAATTGGAGTATGAGTCGGGCAATTTACCTATCGACTCTATAGCCCTGGTCTTAAGTAGATATGACTAGACACCAAAACTTCTTTGGAGTACGACAAGAGCAGACCGCACTTACAAACAGGCTAGCCTGGGCCTCGGAAAATTCGGACCTCATGAAATTTTTGAAATTTAATAGCAGTAGTTTTTATTTTGTTACTTACAGCTTTCCAATTTTCAATATTATTTTAGTTGCAGAAACGAAAATATCATGGGCTTATTGCAAGAACACACCAAGTTATTTTCTTTCTTAATTTGAATTAGTTATGTACGGTCGCAGCCAAAAAAAGTTGGACACGTCTTTGGTAAAGACAAGGTAACGAATTTGTTTAAAATTAAGCTATGTAATCAAGTCTAACAAAAAATCTTAAACAATTAAAATATTATATGATTGTTCAACTTGAAAAAAAAAAAAGGTTGATGGGAGTCGGACTCGGGAGTCGTATTCAGAGATTCTTAAAATAGGGAGTCGGAATTGGAGTATGAGTCGGGCGATTTACCTATCGCAATAAAGTCTCTGCAAAAAAAAATCAAGTAACATGTCAATCTCTCCAATTCTCTATGCACATTGCTAATAGTAATGGATTATATCTTGCTATTCTTAATACTTTGTATATTTTGTATTTGGATGGATGTATGTGGATGTATGCGTAGGTTTTGGAATTTTCTGCATCGTCTGCTGAAGCCACTTAGGTATAAATGTCAAAATATATTTAAAAAAATCAAGAGATTGAACAACATTTACCTTGTTAGGGATTCAATAAAAAAAAACGGACAAGCAAGGATTGTCCTTATCGTTATCTGTCGTGATAGTCCATGATTTTAAAATATCCCTTCAAGAAGAACCTGGCAAAATTGAGAAAATAATATGCAACAAATTTGAATTTAATTTTTCTACAAATTATTAATAGGGTCCGGCTTTCTAGCAAATTTGCTTTTTACGTATATTAATAGCACACCAACATAATTTTAAATGTGAACGGATCACAAAAAAACCGAGTTTTTTGACACCTATATTGTTTTGATTTTTATGCTTGTATTCGCCCTTTTAGCTTTTTCATATTTTCTTGTAAAAGCTGCTTTATTTGCTTACTTTACCCTTGACTAGAAACATTTATGATGTACTCAGAAAAAGTGAGGCTTTTACAAAACTTAGGAATCTTAGGATACTTCCTTACAAAACTAGGAATCTTAGGATACTAATCTTAGGAACTTAGGATCTTACAAAAGATAAGAAGACAATTTTGAAGAAAATTTTAAATTTAGATGTTAATACTTTCCTAATATTTGCATTTAAGTACGCGCCTATAACATCGGTGGATGTCGAGAGAAATATTTCCGTTTATAAACATATTTTATCCGATTAAAGGAAAAAAATTTGAAAAACACATTGTAAATAATTGTTTTCATAAAACTTAACGAGTATTTTTTTACACTCACATATATAATTTATATATTTGTTTATATTAGTGTTTTTTTAATTTATTTTTTATTTGAAAATAAATGCTTTTTTTAATATTGAAGCTATTTTCCAGTCTTTATTGTTTATTTTTCTAAATTCGCCTGCTTTTTTAAAAGTTTATTTTGAAATTTTTAGTGCTTATGTATCCGGACCCTAGTTATTAAGTACACTTAATACTAGTAGAAAATTAGAAAATTTTCATCTATAATATCAGAATATACCCCATCTCTATAATTTTTAGAATTTAACCTGAAATTTAGAAGCAAAATTGCTCACATACCTACAATATATTGAATTATTTATTTTCTACTAGAGTTTGGAAAACTTTGACATTTGAATACTAATTTGAGTGAGGAAAAGTGGAATATTTCCTAATAAGTGCGAAATAATATTTCAACATTAAAAGTTATAAGTCAATTTATTAAAATTGTACATGTTATTTTTTATCATTATTATAAATCTTAACAGAAAAATGTTCACAATTCATAAATGAAATTCCAGAACAGGTCTTTGTGGAAGTAGAAATAGGGTTATTATTTACGTTAACCTCTTCATTTTTGAAAGCAGAACAATCTTGACTCCGCTGTTAAAATTATCCAAATTTTATTTATTTTCCAAACTCTAGTAGACAAAAATTATGCGAAACCATACTGCGATATAAATAAATAGTCGAGTTCGTAATAGGAAATGCTATCTAATACAGCATGTAATTTTTTTACGGGCCAAATAATTAAAAAAAAGATTGTTTCTTCTATACGAAACGTAGTACTGAAAATATGTATACGCTGTCTTGTAGAGCTAAAAAAGTGGCAATGTGAAAGTGCATTTGGTTTTCTTATTGCTTTTCAAATATCTTAAGAAAAAATGAAAACGAAATCGCAATGTTTCGGAATTTGTCGAATATCTTCGGAAGTAAGCGGAAATTTCAGTTTTTCTTAACAGAATATTACTGAAAATAATATTTTTAGTGATTAACGTTCAAACATTTTGGCTTAGTACTTTTTTACAATTACAAAAAATTCTGTTGAAATTTGTAAACATAGGATTTTTTTTCCGTACACCGCATGTTTTTCATCTTGGCTATCGCCTCGATCAAAAAATCCATGCCTAGTACGTAAAAATTACATTTCCTAACTTGAAATAGCTATTTCAATATACAGGGTGAGTATTTTCATTTTAAGCATTGGGATCTCGGAAACCATAAGACATAGAGATTCGGTTAAATGAGGAAAGAGTTGTCGTTTTAGGAGCTTATGAATGATAAGCTTTTGTTTTTTTGAAAAACCCACAGTTTTGAAGTTATAATAGAAACTTTTTTTTTTAAATGGCAGTCAAAGTTGGCTTTGACATTTTTAAAAAGGTCAAATGTTTCTCTTTATAACGATACAAGGTTTGCTATACACACTTTCATAAATAAATGAGATGCAGGAATTTTCGTAGTATAATTTGAATAGAATTTAGTATAATTAGAATAGAAAGATTAAAAGATTTTTTGTAGGAAGACAAAAAAAAGTTTTTAATGCAAACTCTGTTTTTGCTACTCCCAATAATACAAATAGCCGTGTATCGTGTTTATTTGTCAAAGAAATAAAATTCATAAAGTTAATTTTCGAAGATGGCCTTTATTTTTCAAAGTTAGTATAGCAAACCTTGTATCGCTATAAAGAGAAAAATTTGTCCTCTTTAAAAATGTCTAAACCAACTGTGACTACCATTAAAAAAAAAGTATGTATTATAAATGAAAAACTGTGGTCGTTTTTTAAAAAAAACCAAAGTATATCTTGCATAAGTTCTTAAAACGACTACTCTTTCCTCATTTAACCGAATCTCTATGTCTTATGGTTTCCGAGATCACAATGCTTAAAATGAAAAAAAAAAACCTCACCGTATGTATTAGTGATTGTTGTCAAAATTTCAATAACTGTAATTTTTTTAATTATTTCAGCATATCTGCAATATCAAGTGATCTGTTAAATTTCATTGAAAACTGACGATTTTTTGATTATTACTTATAAATATTTAGCCGTATTTAACAAACATATACACTTTAAAAAATATGCAACAGATTGATACATCTGAAACATGTGACTAAAAATTAAAAGTCCCTAGCAGTAACTTGAATTTCGCGATTTAATACATACAGTATTAGTGATTGTTGCCAACATTTCAATGATATTTGTCAAATTTTCAATTATTTTAGCATATCTGCAATATCAAATGATTCTGTTAAATTTCATTGAAAACTGACGATTTTTTTATTATTGCTTCTAAATATTTAGCCGTATTTAACAAACATACACACTTTAAAAAATATGCAACAGATTGATACATCTGAAACATGTGACTCAAAATTAAAAGTCCCTAGCAGTAACTTGACTTTCGCGATTTAATACATACAGTATTAGTGATTGTTGTCAAAATTTCAATGATATCTATCAAATTTTCAATTATTTCAGCATATCTGCAATATAAAATGATTCTGTTAAAATTCATTGAAAACTGACGATTTTTTGATTATTGCTTATAAATATTTAGCCGTATTTAACAAACATATATACTTTAAAAAATGTGTGACAGATTTTGATACATCTGAAACATTCGACTCAAAATTAAAAGTCCCTAGCAGTAACTTGACTTTCGCGATTTAATACATACAGTATTAGTGATTGTTGTCAAAATTTCAATGATGTCTGTCAAATTTTCAATTATTTCAGCATATCTGCAATATCAAATGATTCTGTTAAATTTCATTGAAAACTGACGATTTTTTGATTATTGCTTCTAAAGATTTAGCCGTATTTAACAAACATATATACTTTAAAAAATGTGTGACAGATTTTGATACATCTGAAACATTCGACTCAAAATTAAAAGTCCCTAGCAGTAACTTGACTTTCGCGATTTAATACATACAGTATTAGTGATTGTTGTCAAAATTTCAATGATGTCTGTCAAATTTTCAATTATTTCAGCATATCTGCAATATCAAATGATTCTGTTAAATTTCATTGAAAACTGACGATTTTTTGATTATTGCTTATAAATATTTAGCCGTATTTAACAAACATATATATTTTAAAAAATATGCAACAGATTTTGATACATCTGAAACATTTGACTCAAAATTAAAAGTCCCTAGTAGTAACTTGACTTTCGCGATTTAATACATACAGTATTAGTGATTGTTGTCAAAATTTCAATATCTGTCAAATTTTTAATTATTTCAGCATATCTGCAATATCAAATGATTCTGTTAAATTTCATTGAAAACTGACGATTTTTTGATTATTGCTTCTAAATATTTAGCCGTATTTAACAAACATATATATTTAAAAAAAAAATGCAACAGATTGATACTTCTGACACATTTGACTCAAAATTAAAAGTCCCTAGCAGTAACTTGACTTTCGCGATTTAATACATACAGTATTAGTGATTGTTGTCAAAATTTCAATGATATCTGTCAAATTTTCAATTATTTCAGCATATCTGCAATATCAAATGATTCTGTTAAATTAGATTATTGCTTCTAAATATTTAGCCGTATTTAACAAACATATATACTTTAAAAAATGGGTAACAGATTTTGATACATCTGAAACATTTGACGCAAAATTAAAAGTCCCTAGCAGTAACTTGAATTTTGCAATTTAATACATACAGAATTAGTGATGGCTGTCAAAATTTCAATGATAACTAAAATTTTCAATTATTTTTGCATATCTGCCATATAAAATGATTCTATTAAAATTTCAATGAAAACTGATGTTTTTTTTTTTGTTATTGCTCCCAAATATTTAACCATATTAACAAACGTGCTTACTTTAAAAAATAATATGTAACAGATTGATACATCTAAAACATTTGACTCAAAATTAAAAGTGTCTAGCTGCAACTTGAATTCCGCGATTTTTTTGCCAATTTGATCGGAAAATCGCCATTTTTACGTTTTGTCAGCTGTCTACTTAACCAAGTAGTAGAGTGTTTTTTTTTCTGTGGATATAGCTCAATATAGGGCACACATTTTCAGTAGCCTACCATTCACCTGCCCCCACAACTCATCGATGTACTACACTTATGTCATAAAAATTATGATTTTTAAGAAATCTTCTCTTCTTTAAGCCTTCCTGAAGTAATTAGAGGTACCCACTATGGCTGATTTTACTTATAAGATACCCATTATGGATAATTTTACTTATAAGGATTCCCTTTATGCACCGTCAAAATTACATCGATATCGAGCAGGTCGTTTTCGATCTGAATATTCGTTGCGATGTCAAAAAAACACAGAAAAACTGAAAATTTCGCTAAATTGAGGCGTTTATTTTAAAAATTGCACATGTCCAAAAATCAGTTTTATGGGAAATTTAAAAAAAGGTTACAGTGGAAGTTATGCTCAAAGTACTGGGAAAAAAATCAGGCTATTGTGATGTAAATTTCAATGAAAACTGATGTTTTTTTTGTTATTGCTCCCAAATATTTAACCATATTAACAAACGTGCGTACTTTAAAAAATAATATGTAACAGATTGATACATCTAAAACATTTCACTCAAAATTAAAAGTGTCTTGAAATCCGCGATTTTTTTTGCCAATTTGATCGGAAAATCACCATTTTTACGTTTTGTCAGCTATCCACTTAACCAAGTAGTAGAGTGTTTTTTTTTTCTGTGGATATAGCTCAATATAGGGCACACATTTTCAGTAGCCTACCATTCACCTGCTCTCACAACTCATCGATGTACGACACTTATCTCATAAAAAATATGATTTTTAAGAAATCTTCTCTTCTTTAAGCCTTCCTGAAGTAACTAGAGGTACCCACTATGGCTGATTTTACTTATAAGATACCCATTATGGATCATTTTACTTATAAGGATTCCCTTTATGCACCGTCAAAATTACATCGATATCGAGCAGGTCGTTTTCGATCTGAATATTCATTGCTATGGCAAAAAACGCAGAAAAACTGAAAATTTCGCTAAATTGAGGCGTTTATTTTAAAAATTGCACATGTCCAAAAATCAGTTTTATGGGAAATTTAAAAGTGGAAGTTATGCTCAAAGTACTGGGAAAAAAAATCAGGCTTTTCTGTTGTATTTATTTTAACTTATTTAAAAATAAAAATGAGAACTGCGAAACAAGAGAAAAACGGGGGGAAAGTTGGAATGTAATAGGCGTGTAACAGGCAAATGAAAAAAAAAATCATTTGCCTGTTATGCCTGCCATACACGGTCCGGAAATCGTTAAGGTCAGGTCTGAACAGTTTTTCCTTAACGATTTTCCGGAGCGTGTATGGCAGGCATTACACGCGACCTGTATTGTTTTTCGTGAAAACGGGTTTGTTAGTGCATATACCTTTATAACATGTTAGTGCATAACATGTTAGTGTTAGTCTTGGGAGCCGGTTAGTGTTAATAACTCGATTTGTGCATTTTTGGACTTGTGTTGTTTTTAAAATAAACGCCTCAATTAAAATCACCGCAACTATATCGTCCTAGATCTCGTACAATTCGTAAGAGTCCCCTAAGCAAAATGAGACAAACGGCAATCAGATTAGACCAACGGTTTTCAAAATAGAATTGGACTCCATTTTTACTGTTTTTTTTTTAATTACAAAAATTCAAACTTCATTTCGCGGAATTATAATTTAGTCGTGTGTGTTGTCATGGGGGTGTAAAAGTTGTACGTGATTAAGCTGTGTTCTATTGAAACCGCAGGCTCCACTCTTAATTAAAATCACAGTAAACATAAAAAGAGTACACTTGTGCTAATATTAAGTAAGACGGGGCTCTGTTGTGATATTCATGAAACGTTACACTTGCAAAATAGCAAATTAAATGGAGACTGATTACAGAAGAGAAATGATATTTTAACATTTCCGTCAGTCGTACAACCGTCATTTGTACATGTTGCTCTTCTGCAACTCGTCCAAGTTGTTTAAATAGAACGATTTTTTCAGGTGTGAGCAATGACGCAATAACTAATATGTATATATGCACTTTTATGTAATTAATGAGCGCCAACTGTTAACAAAATTCACCAGACATGCGGAGAATAATTATATTTTCAATGTCAATTGCTACACGGGAATGTAAACATGCCGAAAAGTGCATTTTGTATTCCGTTCCACTAGAAATGATGATAGTTATATTAATCGTCCAAATGTGGCTTGTTTGGTTTGCTGCAACTTTTTTCTGATGGTTTGTAATGTGATACGAGGTTCTAATATGGCCGAAAAAATGAGATGATGTGACGTTTTAATGCTTCGAGCCATTTTCCGATCGCCCACTGGTAAAGTGTTATATTTGCAGACTGATGTCCACCAGTTGGGCCCATTCATTCCGACGGGCGTCGCGACGCCCGTGGCGGCTCCAACGCCATGCCGCGGGCGCAATTTCCGGCAGCAAGTCGCAATTTGCCAATTAGGCCGGGAGTACGCCGCGATTTCACGGCCAATTTGACGGCCGCCGTTCGTTACACTCCCCCGTGTGAGACTTGCAGGCGCGGTAATTGGACGCTGCACGCGAGACATCGGAAGATGATGTCGTCCGAAACGTCGTGAGCCGCCCGCGCCGCGTTGGCCGACGCGCGTAAAAATAGAGCGCCCACTTATAAATAGGGCCGAGACGAAAATATCGATGATGTTAATCGTCGGATCCCCTGGATCTGCAAGAAGATGGCGAGATCCGCGCGAAAACGACGCGTTTGGCACGCGGCGTTATCGATTAATCGGGGCGCGGATCTCCGCGGATAGATCGAAATAGAAACGTTCAGGTGCGGACAGCAGTTGCCAAGAGAAAATAGAAAAAAAAATCGCCGCAAGGGCGGCTTTTGAAACACGGGAATCGTTAAATAAACGGTTAGTGGGTAATAACTTCCAGAGCGAAATGCCCGCTCGTGATTGCCTGCTCGTAAATTGCCGTCAAAGTTACAGCTTGGCTTTCATGTACTGTGTGCACTCTAATTTCGTAAACTTCTGAAGCGCTTCAGGAATATGACAAATTAGTTTACTCCACTTAAAAGAGAAACGGTATCTTTTAAGCCGAGCACTTGTTTCATTCTTCAAATTATCCGTGGACAAAGGCGGATGGGGCCGGCGGGAAGCCGGGAAATTTCCCGGTGCGCCGGTCGGAAATAGTTGTAAGGCGCCGGCGCAACAAACCCATTTTTTCTGTTGATTGTTGTCACTACTACCACTATACGCAATTTACACCAACGCGACAACAAATATGTATTATATTTGTTTCAAAATATTTTATAGTTCAAATCGTATTGATAAATTATAGCGGTCTGAACAGTTAAAAGTCAAAGAGAAAAATGTTATATAATACACAAATGATTGATAGAATAATAAATATTATTAAACTTCTTAAAATACGTGATACAGGCCAAGAGTTTGAATCGTGCTACTAGAAATCTAGATAGCAAAAATTTGGGCAAATTTTAATGGGCCTTACATCAAATATTTAAATTAGATCGGGTGCATTTGTTTCGTTTCTATCAGATACTACAATTAATTAAATTATTACGAAATCTAATAATAAGATTTAAGTAATTTTTTTTTTAAATGTGAAAATAGTAGCAGAAGAAAGAAATACTGCTGAAATTTATTCAATAGCAGTAGACTAGACTATAGTCCATCCAATTTCAAGATGCAGTGAATATACACATTCTACCAGGCGTGCTCGCCACGTGCACATTTTAACACAAGCGTACGATTGGTCGTCCCGCTGTCTACCTGAAACCCGGACTAAGGGAATTTTGTTACTGCATTAGCTTGACTAGTGTTGTGAAAATGTCGAGCACAGATACAGATATTGAAGTTGTAGTAAGTGCGAAACTGAGCCCTCCTAAAATACGCATTAAAAAGTGTCATTTAAGTGTGGAAACCAAACAATTAATTTTAAATGTTTATAAATGTGAAGTTCGAGAAAACCCTACGGATTTAAGAAATGATATTGTGCAAAAAGTGGCATATAAAACAGGGGTAGGTCTTGTAGGTCTGTTTATAACATTATTGGAGAATACAAAATCTCCGCAAAATTTTCACCACCTAAAACAAATCAGAACCGAAAAAATAGCGTTGATGCAGTAGATGATTTTGATAGGAACGCAATACGAAGAAAAGTACACCAATTTTTCTTTCGAAATGAAATGCCAACCCTGAACAAGCTTTTAATAGAGGTGAATGAAGACAACGATTTGCCAAATTTTAAGCGATCAACATTTCATAAACTGTTGAAATCGCTAAATTTTAAATACCAACGTCGCAGAAGAAATAGTATGCTATTGGACAGTGACGAAATAACGTTATGGAGAAGAAATTATTTAAAAAAAATTAAATTATACAGGAGTGAAAATAAAAAAATATATTATCTTGATGAGACCTGGATTAACGCTGGTCACACAAAATCGCATGTTTGGATGGATGAAAGTGTTAAATCTTCTAAAGCAGCTTTTTTGTCAGGTTTATCAACAGGGTTGAAGAATCCCTCGTGTAAAAATTGGCTAATAAACTTACTATTCACTTATTAATGATGATTTTAAATTACAGGAAAAGGTAAACGAGTGATAATTTGCCACATTGGCAGTACAGACGGCTTTGTCCCCGATGCTTTATGGGCTTTTGAATCGAAAAAAACCGGAGATTATCACGAAGAAATGGTGGGTGAATCCTTCGAGAAATGGTTTTCCAATGTATTGCCGAAATTAGAGGAGAATGCAGTGATTGTGTTGGACAACGCGTCGTATCATTCCAGAAAGTTAGAAAAAATTCCTACGTCGGCTACTAAGAAGGCAGATATCCAGACCTGGTTGTTGTCCAAAAATAATCCGTTCGAAGCCGATATGCTGAGAATTGAATTACTGGCTATTGTTAATATGCATAAAACGCAATATAATAAATATATTATTGATGAAATGGCGAGGTCACATAATAAACTTATATTACGACTTCCACCGTATCACTGTGAGCTCAACCCCATCGAATTAATTTGGGTAGAAATTAAAAATTATGTGGCCTCAAAAAATATTACTTTTAAATTTGGGGACTGCAAAAATTTATTTTCTGAAGCCATAGAATCTATAAATCAAGATTCGTGGCGAAAATGTATAAAACATGTAATTGAAAAAGTTGAGTCCAAAATGTGGTCACTTGACAATATTATTGAAATTAATGTTGAGCCTCTTATTATAAATTTAAATACAGACGATGAAAGTAGTTCAACTTAGTAATAAATATTTTATTGTATATAAATTTAATATTTACTGATTTATTTGTTGTCCTTTTTTATTATCTCATGTAATTTTTTTTTTTATTAGCGCTCTGTAGTCGGCAACTGAGCAAGTGCGGCCCTGTACATTATCGCTGTTCACGTGAACATGTTTACATTAACTGCAGCTTGAAATTGGATAGACTATAGTACCACTCAAAATGTGTACAATAGACCAACGCTCGTTCATTTTTAAATATGTTCTTCAAAACCAAACGAAGAAAAGGTTAATCTCCATTTGAGAAACAAGAGAGAATGTAGTTGGTGGGCTGAAGAGTGGCACTTCAAAAAATATTCGGCAAATACGGAATGTTGAGTCACCTTTGCATGCAGAAGTAAAATTGGTGTTAGAAACAATGGAGAAACCCAAAAAGACGAACAGTAATGTGAGGGCAATGGCAAAAAGTTTCACCGACAATATTTAAAATACGAAGTAATTTTAACAGCAACTATATTTTTCAAAAGATTCGGCATTACTGGACGATCAACATATTTGAAGGGCAACGGGGAGGAATGATTTCTATTTCTTCATTTTTATTCCATTTTGATTCCATTTTTATTGAAATCCAGCTGATGATGCCATGTTGTAGTATGGGAAAAGTAGTTTCGACACGTGAAGTGAAACAGTGAAAAACAATCACCGTTCGCTTCAAAAACGAAGAAATAGAATATGATGTTGACTTAAAACGATCAGAGATCTAGATGAAGAAGAATAATTTATAGACGACCCCCCTAATGGACAATAATCGGTAATCATAATAATAGTTTATCAAAAATTTGTATTTTATTTGAAAATATATTCTTTGTATGTACATACCTATACTGTACTGTACCCTACATAAAAGATCTAAAAATACGGTTAAAAACGATCAGAGTCCAAGACTTGTTAATAAAAATATATTGTTTTAATAGTTTTACTTATATGTATTTCATGATTTTGCTCAATATTCTAATTCACATCTTGTCAAAGTAGATCAATTAAAATCAATTAGTTTTTTCATTCATCCTTTCTGTCCTTTATTAGACTTGAAACTTTCAATTTAGTTTTCTGGAAAACGACCAAATTGGACTCTGATCGTTTTTCCCGTAGCCCTTGATTTACAAATACCATTGCTACAAATCTACACAGATGGGGCAAAGTGCAAAAGTACAGAAGTTTCAAAGAATTGCGACTCAGTAAACTATCGTTCAGACTAATTCGCAGTATGGGCGTAAGGAAATTTAGTACACAATGAAACATACAGTATATGATTCTGAAATGACATTTGAGAGAATATTGAATGAACTTCGAAGAAAAAAGTAATACGTATGCCGAAAGAATGGAGAAAAATGTGGAGATGAAACATTAGACGATGAACATGACAAATGTTTGAAACATTCAATGTAATAATAGATACCGTAATCAAGTATTTGATAAAACGATTCCAAAATACCTTTGATCTCTGTAAAGATCTATCTGTATTAGATCCACAAAATTTGGATGAAATTAAACAAAATATTCCAAAAAATATCGACTTCTCTCTATATTGAAGACTTTAACTAATAAATTACAAACAAAAATTGTAATGTAACATTAGACAATTTAATAGAAGAACTTTTGATTTGAAATTTGTGATTTATTGGAACAAAATATTTGTGATATGTTAATAGTAGACCAAAATCTTCAACTGCAGATAGACTTTATAGAAGAACATATAGAACAATCGAGCAAGCATCTGTGAGCATGTGGCAAAACAAATGAAGAAATACTAACATGTAGAAGTTGCAAAACTGTGCTACTAGTTGTAACTACGTTATTTTTAAATACAATTTATTTCGAGAAGTGTACTCCACCTTATACCCAATACTTACACTCTAGTCTAGCGTATTTAGAACTATTCCGAAATCTCAAGTTTCCTGCAAAAGATATTTCTTAACGCTAAAATATGTAGAAATAGATTATGATCGACGATATCTCACACTCGCCTTGAAGCTCTTATGTTCATGAGTTATGAGAAACAGAATTTAAATGAACTAAATAATAAAGAAATTGTAACCGCATTAGGTAATTCCAGTTCTCTTCTATCAAAAAAGTTATTGTTTTAAAGTAAAAATATTATATATTTTTTTTATTTTTTGCTTATTTACTTCTGTAATACATTTTGTTTTTAAGTGTAGAAAAAATTTGCAGACGCTTTTACTTCTTTTCATTATAACCTCTTAAAACTCACATTTGAGCACTGATTCTTTCTGATTCTTTGAACTTTTGTGTGCATTTTATGTATTGCGCCGGTGACTGTATTTCCTGCGCCGGTTTTGCTAATCCCATCCGCCCCTGTCCGTAAATGGAAAATGCGAGACCAGTGTTTCCCAACCGAAGCAGTGTTTTCCATTTTTCATGATTAGATCTTGGAAAATTAGTTTTTTTTTCTCTCTAAACTCACCCAGCATTCAGCTCATCCAAGAGGCTATCGACGGTCGGCCGGTTTGTTGCTTGAGAGCCGGGCCTCGAGTTGTATGCAGGGCTGTTGGTCCCCGAACCACCATAGTAGCCACCATTCATTCCGTTAGCTGTAACACACGAACATTTTTTTTTTTCGTTAAAATTATTTATTTCCATTTGTAACTCTAATGGCATATTAAAGATGACAAATGCTGAACTTCTAAAAAAAACGATTTCTTAGAAAACATGTCATAATAAAAATAATAATGATAATCCTATTATTAAATAATGACTTGTGACAATATTATGTTTATCTACTTTCATGATATACACTTCCGGACAAAATTAAGGGACCACTATTATTTTATATAGTTTTTGATTCTACCCAAAATTCTCATTCATTCTTTCACCAAATTTCATAAAATCGGAAAAAATCCGAAATCTCATGAATTGGCTTTTATTTTTTGTTATTTAATTATTTATTTAAGTTATTTGAAACTGTATAAAATATATATATATATATATATATATATATATATATATATATATATATATATATATATATATATATATATATATATAAGGCACTTTCTGATGCCAATTGTTTAGCTCTACAAGACTGCGTATATAAATTTTCTGTACAACGTTTCGTTTCGAAGAAACCATCTCATCAATCAACTTTATTTTTATTACTTAATTTTTTTGTCCGTGGATACCTCTTACATAGGCAGCAATGTTATTTGGCTTAAACATTTCTCACCTCCAGTTCCAGTGTTTGCATAGACGGAGGAGCCATTTATCTCTCCAGAGCTGCTGAGGTCCTGAAGCAGCGTGTCCAATTCCGACAGGTTGTTGTTGAATGGCTTCTTCGGAGGCACGATTGGGCTGCGGCCTCCAGAAGATGGCTGAGTCCTACCATAAGTTCCCTGAAACAAACAAAATACATTAATATGGATATGGACACATAATTTCTATACATATTACAACTTTTACAAACGCAGGATAATTTTTTAATGCATTAGTTTTAGCAAGATTAATAACTACAAAATTGCTCAAATTTCAAGATTATTCAGTTTGTAATATTTTTTTTTAATAAAAATTATTTAACATTTTTTATAGAATTTTTTAATGCATTCTTTTAGGAAGTTTTAAAAAATATACATTAATATAGATGTGGATAAATTATTTTTTATACAGTAGGTACTTACCAAAAACTCTAAATATTATTTGCTTAATTTTTTAGAGCAGTAGTTTTCGCACGATTAATAACTACAAAATTGCTGAAATTCCAAGATTATACAAAGTTTGTGATATTTATTTATTTATTTATTTACGGGACAAGCCCACAGTACACATTATATATAATATTGTATTATGTATTATGTATATAATATTGTAATTTTTGTTATACAGGTAAGTGTTTAAAACTTCTATTTACTTTTTAAATATGTATTTAATGCATTAGTTTTGAATTAAAAATTAAAAAATTTAATGTGTCTTTATAAACATTTTTGAAATGCTCATTATCTACATAGAATCTCATCATTAAAACAACACTTTAATCGAATGGGTGAATAAAACGTTTACATTTTCACTTTATTGACTATAACCATTGACAACGAGAATACGCACTATCCTTGAAGTGTTTGTTGTCCCCTGACAATATGACACTTCATGCATATCTTGTACTCTTGTACGATACAAGTGAATAAAGCAATGTTATCCACTCGAAAATAGTATTGCACTTGGCCTCGCCTTTTGCGCTAAACTGTTTTTTTTTTCGTTGATAAAACTCAACTTTTCACTATCCTTGAAATGTTTGTTGTCACCTAACAATATGACACTTCATGCATATTCTTCAATTCTGATAACGAATTCGAAAAACTCTTGTACGATACAAGTGAATAAAGCAATTTTATCCACTCTAAAATGTTATCGCACTCAGCCTCGCATTTTGGGCTAAACTGTTTTTTCTTCGTGGATAAAACTCAACTTTTCACTATCCTTGAAATGTTTGTTGTCACCTGACAATATGACACTTCATGCATATTCTTCAATTCTGATAACGAATTGGAAAAACTCTTGTACGATACAAGTGAATAAAGCAATTTTATCCACTCGAATATATTATCGCACTCGGCCTCGCCTCTTGCGCTAAACTGTTTTTTCGTGGATAAAACTAAACTTTTCACTATCCTTGAAATGTTTGTTGTCACCTGACAATATGACATTTCAAGCATATTCTTCAATTCTGATAACGAATTGGAAAACATCTTGTACGATACAAGTGAATAAAGCATTTTTATCCACTCTAAAATATTATTGCACTCGGCCTCGCATTTTGTGCTAAACTGTTTTTTTCGTGGATAAAACTTAACTTTTCACTATCCTTGAAATGTTTGTTGTCACCTGACAATATGGCACTTCATGCATATCCTTTAATTCTGATAACAAATTGGAAAAAATCTTGTACGATACATGTGAATAAAGCATTTTTTTTAATGGTGGCATTATAAACAGTTTGTTATGGTTACCAAAACCGTGCATAAACGTGCGTTTATGGCACGTACGTGCTATAAACATTGCCATGGAAATGTCAAATTTAACACTGACACTGACAACTGTCAACCCCATCATTTATTAATTGTAATATGAAATTCACAATTTTGGTTGTTTGAAAATATTATTCCATGTTCTGCCGTAGCACATGATACACACGGTTCTTCTGACCGTGTAAATTTCTGACTGCAAAATAAAAACTAATAGAAATTGAACGAAAAGGTAAGAAAAATAATACCAATTGCGACATATACGCCAAAATCGAAGTTTCGTCGATATTGGTGACATCATGAGCAACCATCCAACTGTTGAACTTGTTATACTCCTTCAAATAACTTTCACTCGATTTCTTAGGTAATAAGGAAGATTCTGCCGCAGCAGCAATCTCAAAAATACTCGCTTCCATTTCTGACATTAGGATATTTTGTAAACATCAATTGTATTTTCCATGGCTACTAAATAATTTGTCATATTATTTAAAATGACGAATCAGAATTTAATGTTATTTAAACTTAAACCGCCTATTGCGGTAAACTGTTTCTTCGTGGATAAAATTCAACTTTATTCACTTATACCATAAATAGCTACTATAAGTCATCTTAAGTGGAATCCCCATTTTTCAATAAAATTGTCATTGGTTGTTCTTGCACCAAGCCACAGATATACAGGGTGTCCAGGATAATAATGAGCATGGGGATCTCGGAAATCTTAGAAGTTACAAAGGCGGTTAAATCACAACAAAAGTTTGTGGGCAATAAGATTCTGTTGAAAAAACAAACACTTACTTCCGGAGACATTCGAAAAAATCCGAAATCTCACGTGAGATTGCCGAAATTACTTGCAAAATTGCCGAAATTTCAAGATAATCGAAAGCTTGCAATATGTTCATAATTTTGTGTAAGAATGTTTATATTTAATTTTTAATTGCAGTTGAGTAAACATTTTAACAAACAAATTGCATCCGTTTTGTAAATGAAAACAATTTATTCCAAAAAACAATTTTACGAAAAATAAACGTACCTACATATGTAGACTAATTTCATAAAAAAACTACTTTTTTAAAATTTTCATACCAATCTGTAATAGTTAAACTAAATAAATCTCATAAAATGATATATTTGCAGTTCTAATGTAATTTAATGCAATTTTAATGTAAGTAATTTACCATACTGAGTTTTTCATCATTTGATAAGTAAATTATAATGTAATTTGTTATTATTTTTTTTTTAATGGGCGTCGGCATTATCATTTTTTCGAAGGTATTTGTAATATCACATCAATTCATGATTATGATTAATTAATCAAGAATGGGTCCGCTTAAAGTATTAACATTTGTCTTCTTGAAACCTTTCAACAATCTTTATAAGATTCACGTCCATACATACTTGGAATGAAATAAATGTATGTAATGTATAAATTGATTTAAGATTTTAAACGAACATGATATTTATGATTTTGCACGACCATGATATTTATGATTTTTCGAAAACATGATACATGTAAATATGATATTTTGTCTTATATCATAATATCTTATATCTTATATAATCAATGATATGATTCTTGGAGATAAATAATAGTAGTAATTATTTTTCCAATTCGCATTATTAAAATGCCCATTATGTATATTGAATCTCATCATTAAAACAACACTTTAATCGAAAGGGTGAATAAAATGTACATTTTCACTTTATTCACTATAACCATTGACAACGTGAATAAAGTAAAAAAATAGGTAAATTCGCACAATCCTTGAAATTTTCGTTGTCACCTGACAATGTGACACTTCACGCAAATTCTAAAATTCTGATAACGAAATGGAAAAAATCTTGTGTGATACACGTGAATAAAGCAATTTTATCCACTCGAAAACATTATCGCACTAGGCTTCGCCTCTTACGCGAAACTGTTTTTTCATGGATAAAATTCGACTTTATTCATTTATACCATAAATAGCAATTATATAACAAGTGAGTTAAGTGAAAAACATCCTTGGCTCACGTGGTTTATACAATATTTTATTCAATTTTGTCGAAAAACGTTTAGATGTTACACATTTCATTTTTATAATATCAAGTCGGTGAAAAGTCAAACTGAAATTTATTGTCAAATCGAAATTTTAAAAGGCCGATTGCAGCGTTTTTGTACTAAGGGGTTAATAAAGTTTTATAAAACCCCACAAGCAGTGGGAAAGTTGGTATCCACGAAGTTAAAGGTATTCTATCAAATCAATGTTGTATGATTTTCATTTTGAATGAATTACAAGTTTTAAATTCACTAGTGACACCAAGAAAATTTTATGTCACTCGAAGATAAACAACTGCTTATGATGTCTGCTAAGAGGTATATAAAGTCAGTTTAAAACGTCAGAATTGAATAAAAAACATAATTAATTACCGATGTATATAAGCCATTAACTTTAACAAAATAATAAAGCATAAATATACCTAAATACTGTGTAATTCATTGATACTAAAACATTTTCTGTGGGTTAAACTGGCGAGCAGGAATTGCAAACATGTTAAAAACATTGTTAAATCCCTATGTTCGTCCCTTATATAAAACACACGGTATATGATATTATTTAAATACCTAAAGACATTAAATATTTCATCAGTAATTTTAAGTAATAATGTATTACATTTTGGTTGCCCCGTAAATTTTTCAGCCGATTTCAAAACAAAACGTAAAATTACAAATCACGCTGCGAAGATAAATGTTACAATTATGATGTTTATAAATCGCCAGTCATGTTTCAAACTTGACTACGTGCATTTTATTTTAGACCTGACATGCACGCTATATTGATAAAGTCTATGTTTACCAACTTTAATGAGCAAAGGTAATGGATGGCTTGTGCCAAGCTTACTAAATAACAACGTCATTAAATTTTTCTTTAATAAAAAAAATGTGCGGTGGTTAAAACTTGCTTAATAAAGCTTGTATAAATTGTTTAATTTTGCCAAGTGATGCCAAATCTGATGAAGCTAACATAAATTCTCAACTGTTATCTTGTTTGGCATCTTAACTTTGCAATAAATTTGGACAGCCTTCTACATTGTTTTTTCTTCGTGTTGTAACAACGTAAAAATCATTTTCACCTATGTATAGATACAGAGCGCTCAAGAAAGTGTCAACTTTTACGCTGTATACTAGTTCAAGTTGCAAATCAAATATGTTTGTGACGTTGCTAAAATGTGTGGAGTCAATAATTTAACTAGATTTTTGTCATTATTATATCTATATATTTTAACTATTTTGAAAGTGCAATGTTTTTGTATGCTAAGCTTGTATGTTTGACTCTGTAATGTTCATTCTGAATCTGAATACAATAAATGACATTATTATTATTACGATATTATTATTATTTCTCAATATTTCGTCGGGACTATGTAGTTGGAAAAGTTGACACCACTTTCTTGCGAGCTATTTGAACTATGCAAATCCTTGAAATTTTCAACAACAAAAATTCTACAATAAAAAATGTAATTTATTTGGACGAGAACATTGGCGATAATAGCACGGTAAGTTGGGACCATATAAACTTACGTCTGACCATCCTACAAGTATCTTGGTATCGATAAATATAACTTGTATGTAATCGTCTTGTATTCATAAAACCCTTATTTAATTAAAGGCATCTATTTATTTAATTTTATATTTAAATTTATACCTATATCCTACATGTACAGTTAACACAAAAAAAGTTGGGCACATGTAAGTGCAGCATCACAAATATCTAATGCAATTATGACATAAATGCATGTGACATTTGAATGTGCTGCACTTACATAAGTCTTACTCTTTTTCGGCGTCAACTGTACATGACCTGTGTGAACACTCTTATTTGTATTCAAACCAAAACATATATTATTATTATTATTTTCTATTTCACCGCGTATGTACACCGGAATGATAAAACATAATGGAATATGAAATTAAACAAAATCTTTATTACATCGATACCAACATATAACTGCAAAAATTTTACCCAAGTTAATCTGGTCCCGACTACATTATACAGGGTGTATCAGCCAAATGGAATAAATTCAATAATAAATAAATGGCGGCGTGTTCGAAAAAACGCTCGGACACGTCGATTGTTATTTTTAGTTGCGCATTTTTTTCAACAAAAACTTTTTATACAGGGTGTGTCATGTGACCGTGGCCAATACCAACTTTCTTATTTTGAATGCAACACCTGGTATATTATTCAATTTTTGGATTCTTCAGAAAATTCTAGACATATTTCATGTACAATGTCCTATACCTATCTTCAACTTCTTCTTATGGGGATATGTCAAAAGTATTGTATACAAAACTAAACCCCTCGACTTAGCTGACTTAAGAAGACGAATAATGCTTGCGATTAGATCGGTCACGCCTGAGATGTTGAGTAACGTTAGAAGAAATTTCTATTTAAGATTAGGATGTTGCCAAGACGTCCACGGCGAGCATTTTGAACATCTCCTCCATTGAAATTTATTGTTTTTTTTTTTGTTTTTTTATATTATCAAGAAATAAACAGTATTACTTATTAGTTTTTGAGTGTGTTGTAACGAATTTCTGTAATCAAATAATTTTCTTTTTTAATGTTAATTTTTGCAATAAATCTGAAAACACTTAATATTTCCGAAACAGTTGAAGATAGGTATAGGACATTGTACATGAAATATGTCTAGAATTTTCTGAAGAATCCAAAAATTGAATAATATACCAGGTGTTGCATTTAAAATAAGAAAGTTGGTATTGGCCACGGTCACATGACACACCCTGTATAAAAAGTTTTTATTGAAAAAAATGCGCAACTAAAAATAACAATCGACGTGTCCGAGCGTTTTTTCGAACACGCCCCCATTTATTTATTATCGAATTTACTGATACACAGTGTATATTATACTACCATCTGCCTGCACAAATAATTAGCATCTTGTTCAAAATTTAAGGATTATATTTTTATATCCGTCTCAAAACTTATACTAATAATAACCGGTGATGAACGTTCTGTCAACGAATTAAAACTAAATAGATCGACGTGTAGCAATCTGAACTTCCAACAACACGAATTTTGCAATTAGGTCAGCCGATCAAAACAAATTTGGAACCTTGAAAGCAGCGTTGGAAAACGTGTAGAACTAAAGTAGGTATTTCTAGATCAGAAAACCTATAATTATATAATGTAATAACGATAATTATATAGTGTGACCAAAAAATACCCAAGTATTTATATAGAGTGTTTCTTACATTAACTTACCCCCCCCCCCCGTCACCCGAATAATTTAAAAAAGGCACTTGCGAGAATTGTATTGTTCTATTTTAAATCTGAGAAATTGCAATCTGCAAATTTTGCGAAATTAAATCATCGTAACTACATCGACCTTGGTCCACAATATATTTGGAAATATTAACTAACTAAAATGTAAGTACAAACCCATTTTCACTTTGCAAATTGTTTTTTTCGAAATCTTTTTAAACACAAATTATACCTATTTTCTTACCGTGATAATTCATAACATTTTCAAATGCCAGTTTCCCTCCATTTATACATATCAAAAATAATTTTTTGTAGATTGCGCCATAAAAAATGTTGATTTTGATCATCAGTTCGGTGAGCATTTTGAGCATTTTTAATTTAAAGAAAATGAAAAATCTCACAAAATACTCCACATTTCATAGAAAGTAAAGTGATATTTCTTATTAAAATAATAATAAAAAAAATTCAGTGCTAAATTATGAAGTTTCCGTAAATGTACACGTAATTATTACGCATTTTACGTAATTTTACCTCCAACTAAAAGAAAATTATAAAATTTTGCATATTTGGCGAATATATCAAACAAATTTTAACAAAAACCTATTTCTCTCTATTTTTCAGCACATGCTTTTAGTACATCACTGTCTGCTTTTATTGTAGCTCCGTAGCTCTTAGATAGGTTTTAAATCGATTCAATATTGTTTTTTTAAATTATTAACATGAACTTTATAATTTTCAAAAATTGATAGTGCATTTAATAACTTTCAGTAAAACAATGACATTGCTTGTGTTTTTTTCTGCTAAAATTGGCAAGGTATTTACTTAGCAATAATAAACACTAAATAGTTGTCAAGACATTTAATTCCTCTTGAATTTTATGAAGTTATCGACAGCTATTTTTCTAAAATTCACATTTAATGGATATTATGGATTTAGTTTTTCACATTTTCTTGAAGAATAATGAGTATAGATTACTCTCATATAATTTGAGAGAAATCCGATCGTCACATGTTACATAAAAAAAATTATTAAACGTGAACCTTCAACTGCAAATATGACAATTTCTTGAGTTTAAACTTTGTATTTACTGAAAAATTTCAGTGCAAATATGTCATTTATTAAGTTCAATATTTGTTTATACCTTATCAGTGGAAAATTTTGGGAAATCCATCAATTTAGTTTTTCACATTTTATTATAGAATACAGCTTGTAATGCAAAAAATAAATTTGAACCCATAGACTTAAAAGTACGGTAAGTTATTAACTTAAAAAAATTATTTATACATTTAACTAGAAAATTGTGGGAAAACTATCGATGGAGTATTTTTAGTTTTTCACATTGTGTTGAAGAGCAGTAAGCAATCCAATTGTCACATGTTACATACAAAAATAAACTTGAAGCCTCAACTGCAAATATGGCAAATTAATTAAGTTCAAAATTCGTAAAGTATAAACAAGTGAAACAGTGGAAAATTGTAGGAAGACTAATAAATCAATGGGGTGTTTCTAGTTTTTCACATTTTCTTGAAGAATAATTAATATAGATCATTCTCGCATAATTTGAGAGCAATACGATAGTCACATGTTACAAAAAAAAAATAAACGTGAACATTCAACTACAAATATGACAATTTCTTAAGTTTAAACTTTGTATTTATCTTCTCGGGGGAAAATTGTAGGAAAACTATTGATGGGGTATTTTTAGTTTTTTACATTTTCTTGAAGAGAAACTACTATAGGTTATTCAGCTATAGTTTGAAAGTAATGTGATTGTCACTTGTTAAATTAAAAAAAAAGTTTAACCTTCAACAACAAATATGGCAATTTCTGAAGTTTAAACGTTGTATTTACTTTTTCAAGGGAAAATTGTAGGAAAACTATCGAAGGGGTAATTTAGTTTTTTACATTTTCTTGAAGAGAAACTGAAACTACTATAGGCTATTCAGCTATAGTTTGAAAGTAATGTGATTGTCACTTGTTACATAAAAAAATAGAGTTGAACCTTCGACTGCAAATATGACAATTTCTTAAGTTTAAACTTTGTATTTATCTTTTCAGGGGAAAATTGTAGGAAAACTATCGATGGGGTATTTTTAGTTTTTTACATTTTCTTGAGTAGTAACTACTATAGGTTATTCAGCTATACTTTGAAAGTAATATGATTGTCACTTGTTATATATAAAAAATAGAGTTGAACCTTCCACTGCAAATATGGCAATTTATTAAGTTTAAAATTTGCTCATACCTTTTCAGTAGAAAATTATGG
Organism: Othius punctulatus; assembly: GCA_951805005.1. Taxonomy (NCBI): domain Eukaryota; kingdom Metazoa; phylum Arthropoda; class Insecta; order Coleoptera; family Staphylinidae; genus Othius; species Othius punctulatus. Next base: position 19,959,882 of record OX638141.1, read on the forward strand.
GAAAACTAATCAATGGGGATTTCTAGTTTTTTACATTTTCTTGAAGAGAAACTACTATAGGTTATTCTTCTATAATTTGAAAGTAATGTGATTGTCACTTGTTATATAAAAAAATAACGTTGAACCTTCAACTGCAAATATGGCAATTTCTTAAGTTTAAACTTTGTATTTACTCTTTTAGGGGAAAATTGTAGGAAAACTACCGATGGGGTTATTTTAAGTATTTTACATTTTCTTGAAGAGAAACTACTATAGGTTATTCTCCTATAGTTTGAAAGTAATGTGATTGTCACTTGTTATATAAAAAAAAAATAACATTGAACCTACGACTGCAAATATGGCAATTTATTATGTTAAAAATTTGTTTATACATTTTCAGTGGAAAATTGTGGGAAAACTTATCGATGGGGTATTTTTAGTTTTTTACATTTTCTTGAAGAATAATGAATATAGATCATTATCACATAAATTAAGAGCAATGTAATCGTCACATGACACATAAAAAAATTAACTTAAACCTTCAACTGCAAATATGACAATTTCTTAAGTTTAAACTCTGTATTTACCTTTTCAGGGGAAAATTATAAGAAAACTATCGATGGGGTCTTTTCAGTTTTTTACATTTTCTTGAAGAGAATCTACTATAGGTCATTCTTCTATAGTTTGAAAGTAATGTGATTCGTAACTTGTTATATAAAACAAAATAAAGTTGAACCTTCCACTGCAAATATGACAGTTTATTAAGTTTAAAATTTCCTTATACCTTTTCAGTGGAAAATGATGGGAAAACTAATCAATGGGGATTTCTAGTTTTTTCACATTTTCTTGAAGAATAATGAATATAGATCATTCTCGCATAATTTAAGAGCAATACGGTCGTCACATGTTACATAAAAAAAACGTGAACCTTCAACTAGAAATATGACCATTTCTTAAGTTTAAACTTTGTATTTAGCTTTTCAGGGAAAAATTGTAGGAAAACTATCGATGGGGTATTTTCAGTTTTTTACATTTTCTTGAAGAGAAACTACTATAGGTTGTTCAGCTATAGTTTGAAAGTAATGTCACTTGTTATATAAAAAAAATAGTGTTGAACCTTCGACTGCAAATATGACAATTTATTAAGTTTAAAATTTCCTTATACCTTTTCAGTGGAAAATGATGGGAAAACTAATCAATGGGGATTTCTAGTTTTTCACATTTTCTTGAAGAATAATTAATATAGATCATTCTCGCATAATTTAAGAGCAATACGGTCGTCACATGTTACATAAAAAAAAACGTGAACCTTCAACTACAAATATGACAATTTCTTAAGTTTAAAATTTGTATTTATTCAGGGGAACATTGTAGGAAAACTATCGATGGAGTATTTTTAGTTTTTTACATTTTCTTGAAGAGAAACTACTATAGGTTATTCAGCTATAGTTTGAAAGTAATGTGATTGTCACTTGTTAAATAAAAAAAAAAAAAGTTTAACCTTCAACAACAAATATGGCAATTTCTGAAGTTTAAAGTTTGTATTTACTTTTTCAAGGGAAAATTGTAGGAAAACTATTGAAGGGGTAATTTAGTTTTTTACATTTTCTTGAAGAGAAACTAAATAACGTTGTACCTACGACTGGAAATATTGCAATTTATTATGTTTAAAATTTGTTTATACATTTTCAGTGGAAAATTGTGGGAAAACTTATCGATGGGGTATTTTTAGTTTTTTTTCATTTTCTTGAAGAATAATGAATATAGATCATTACCACATAAATTGAGAGCAATGTAATCGGCACATGTTAAATAAAACAATAAACTTGAACCTTCAACTGCAAATATGACAATATCTTAAGTTTAAACTTTGTATTTACTATTTCAGGGGAAAATTGTAGGAAAACTATCGATGGGGTATGTTTAGTTTTTTACATTTTCTTGAAGAGAAACTACTATAGGGTATTCTCCTATAGTTTGAAAGTAATGTGATTGTCACTTGTTATATAAAACCAATAAAGTTGAACCTTCCACTGCAAATATAGCAATTTATTAAGTTTAGAATTTGTTTATACCTTTTCAGTGGAAAATTATGGGAAAACTAATCAATGGGGTATTTCTAGTTTTTCACATTTTCTTGAAGAATAATGAACATAGATCATTCTCGCATAATTTGAGAGCAATACGATTGTCACATGTTACATAAAAAAAAACGTGAACCTTCAACTACAAATATTACAATTTCTTAAGTTTAAACTTTGTATTTATCTTTTCAGGGGAAAATTGTAGGAAAACTATCGATGGGGTATTTTTAGTTTTTTACATTTTTACATTTTAGTTTGAAAGTAATGTGATTGTCACTTGTTATATAAAAATATGAAGTTGAACCTTTCGGCAGCAAATATGGTAATTTATTAAGATCAACATTTGTTTATACCTTATCAGTGGAAAATATATCGATGGGGTATTTTTAGATTTTTATTTTTCACATTTTCTTGAAGAATAATGAATATAGATCATTATCACATAAATTGAGAGCAATGTAATTGGCACATATTACATAAAAAATAAACTTAAACCTTTAACTGCAAATATGAGAATTTCTTAAGTTTAAACGTTGTATTTACTTTTTCAGGGGAAAATTGTAGGAAAACTATCGATGGGGTATTTTTAGTTTTTTACATTTTCTTCAAGAAAAACTACTATAGGTTATTCTCCTATAGTTTGAAAGTAATGTGATTGTCACTTGTTATATAAAAAAATAAAGTTGAACCTTTCGACAGCAAATATGGCAATTTATTAAGATCAAAATTTGTTTATACCTTATCAGTGGAAAATCTATCGATGGGGTATTTTTAGATTTTTATTTTTCACATTTTCTTGAAGAATAATGAATATAGATCATTATCACATAAATTGAGAGCAATGTAATTGGCACATATTTCATAAAAAATAAACTTAAACCTTTAACTGCAAATATGAGAATTTCTTAAGTTTAAACGTTGTATTTACTTTTTCAGGGGAAAATTGTAGGAAAACTATCGATGGGGTATTTTTAGTTTTTTACATTTTCTTCAAGAAAAACTACTATAGGTTATTCTCCTATAGTTTGAAAGTAATGTGATTGTCACTTGTTATATAAAAAAATAAAGTTGAACCTTTCGACAGCAAATATGGAAATTTATTAAGATCAAAATTTGTTTATACCTTTTCAGTGGAAAATCTATCGATGGGGTATTTTTAGTTTTTCACATTGTCTTGAAGAATAATATATATGGATCATTATCACATAAATTGGGAGAAATGTAATTGGCACATATTACATAAAAAATAAACTTGAACCTTCAACTGCAAATGTGACAATTTCTTAAGTTTAAACTTTGTATTTACTTTTTCAGGGGAATATTGTAGGAAAACTATCGATAGGATATTTTTTGATTTTTACATTTTGTTGAAGAGAAACTACTAGAGGTTATTCTCCTATAGTTTGAAAGTAATGTGATTGTCACTTGTTATATAAAAAAATAAAGTTGAACCTTTCGACAGCAAATATGGCAATTTATTAAGATCAAAATTTGTTTTTATCTTTTTAGTGTGTGGGAAAACTATCGATGGAGTATTTTTAGTTTTTCACATTTTCTTGAATAATAATGAATATAGATCATTCTGCAAAAAACACGAAAAAACTGAAAATATTACTATGATTGACATATTATGTACTCCTAGTTGTTGTCGAGTGGTTTATTATTGGTTTCATTATCGATTGGTATTTAATCGATATTGTGAAATACTGCTGCGCACTTGACTGTAATGCTAATTGAAGTTGTGATATTAAAATCGTTTAGAGGTAAGTTAATTCGTCTTGGTACGGAACATTAAACGGAAATTTGTGTGTTAAAAGAGAGACCTGCACAGCTCATTAGGCGGTCTGGTTATATATAAACTGGACGATTATCAGGCAAATATTTATGAATGACATCACGGTATAACCAGCGCCCAGGTTTATATTTTGGGTAAATAGCGCTTATTTCGAGGTGCTTATTTCATTTTTATCCGATTGTCGCAGGAATTTAGACAAAAGTTCAAAATTCAACTTAAAAATAGGCAATTACCCCGTGGCGATTTTATTTATAGCCGGACGAGACTGAGAATAAAATCGAATCAATCATGACCCACATGCGTCCGGCGCAATTTTCTCGGGAAATCTCCGAAGGGTACGGGAAAAACCACCTGCCGGATCGCATCCTACAGGTGGTCGCGAACCTCTGGTAAAAATAGCCCGCGTGTTCGCGCAGATTTAGCAATGTTTGGTTTTAGTCAGTGGGACGGGTTCGGATGTGTGGCGTCCCGTTATGGTGCGATGGTCCAGGAGGAGAGCGGGCCTGCGGGGCGGGGGATGGACGGATCATGAGCGCCGCGACGCCGGTCAATTTGCACACGACGCTCGAACCGGGCCGTAAACATTAGGCGTGAGGGGGGGGACATGGCGAGCGGCGCCTGCGCCCTTCATGCCGGGGTTGTAAATTTTTGCAAACGGCACTGAAAGCATAAATTTCGGGAGCGTACAATGCGAAGGTCGCACGCAGAAGCCGGCTCCCACTCCTCAGCACCGATTAGAAATCGGTGTACAAAATAAAGAAACGTCACACAGGCTTTGCCACTAGTTTGCAAAATATTTGGTTTGGCACGTTTCATTAATTCTAGTCGGTTTCTGTGGCACACGTGGTGCTACATGCGAACAATAAGTGTGGATGTACTAGTGGATAAATGTGGAATTCATACGAAAATGGATCTACTCATCACTAAATCCACACCCAGAGATAATTAGCCACAGCAGAAATATGCAACCAAATCAAAACACTTCCCCATGTATTAACAAGCATTAAATTTTGGGTTTTAGACAATTTTAAGAACCAAATTTTGATTTTTTTAATACAATTTTAATGACTATTTTCAACCGCTTATAACTCTGCAGACATTGCCATTGCAGACATATGTTTATAGGATATTACAACTGTAACGCCCCTTTTCTAATTGAAGAAGAATATATCTGCATTTTGTCCTGCAAACTGATCCGAGCTTCTTGTGAGCTAATGCACCGCAGTTGACTGCACTAGCTGCAAAAAAAAAAATGCCGCAAAATATGCAAAATTCAGAAATTTTGACCTTAAGAACTTGAATTCTATGAAAATTTGATAGGTGTGCAAAATTCAGAATTTTTCACCTTGAGAACTTGAATTCTATGAAAATTTGATAGGTGTATGCATACAATTTCTGCAATTAAATATTGTTATTGCTTTGATTAACAGTTTTTGGATTCATATTGTAAATGACGTAACGAAATGAGCAGAATATAGGAGAATGGAGAGATATTAGAAACGTCCGCAAATATTTTGAAAATTTCGCTGCGCCATTTGCAATATACATCCGAAATCAGATAATGAAAGCCTAGTTTCAATACAATACAACTATTACAAATCGCAGATATTGTATGCAAACTACAGAAAAGTATTTGAAAATAGGCACCACAGATTTTAGAAAAGTTCTATTTTCTAAAAATTTCATTAAGTAACATTCTAAAAAATCTAAAAACAACTTATAAAAGAGTAATAACAAAAGAAACCCATAGCAAATGTATGCAAAATTCCGAAATTTTCACCTTGAGAACTTGAATTCTATGAAAATTTGATAGGTGTATGCACACAATATCTCCATTTAAATATTATTATAGCGCTTTGATTAACAGTTTTTGGATTTATATTGCAAATGACGTAACGAAATGTGCAGAATATAGGAGAATGGAGAGATTTTAGAAACATCCTCAAATATTTTGAAAATTTGGCTGCGCCATTTGCATTATACATGCGAAATCAGATAATGAAAGCACAGTTTCAATACAAGACAACTTTTAGAAATCGCAGATATTGTATGCAAACTGCAGACAAGTATTTGAAAATATGCATCACAGATTTTAGAAAAGTTCTATTTTCTAAAAAAATTATTAAGTAACATTCTAAAAAATCTAAAAACAATTTATAAAAGAGTAATAACATAACAAACCCATAGCAAATGTATGCAAAATTCAGAAACTTTGACCTTGAGAACTTAAATTCTATGAAAATTTGATAGGTGTATGGATACAATTTCTCAATTAAATATTGTTATTGCGCTTTGATTAACAGTTTTTGGATTTATATTGCAAATGACGTAACGAAATGTGCAGAATATTGGAGAATGGAGAGATATTAGAAATGTCCGCAAATATTTTGAAAATTTCGCTGCGGTATTTGCAATATACATACAAAGTCATATAATGAAAGCCCAGTTTCAATACAATACAACTTTTACAAATCGCAGATATTGTATGCAAACTGCAGAAAAGTAATTGAAAATATGTACCACAGATTTTAGAAAAGTTCTATTTTCCAAAAAAATTTATTAAGTGACATTCTAAAAAATCTAAAAACAATTTATAAAAGTGTAATAACAATAGAAACCCATAGCAAATGTATGCAAAATCCAGAAATTTTCACCTTGAGAACTTGAATACTATGAAAATTTGATAGGTATATGCATACAATTTCTGCAAATAAATATTGTTTTTGCGCTTTGATTAACAGTTTTTATTTATATTGCCCATGACGTAACGAAATGTGCAGAATATTGGAGAATGGTGAGATTTTAGAAACGTCCGCAAATATTTTGAAAATTTTGCTGCGCCATGTGCAATATAAATCCAAAATCAGATAGTAAAAGCCCAGTTTCAATACAATACAACTATTACAAATCGCAGATATTGTATGCAAACTACAGAAAAGTATTTGAAAATATGTACCACAGATTTTAGAAAAGTTCTATTTTCTAAAAATTTTATTAAGTGACATTCTAAAAAAATCTAAAAACAATTTATAAGAGAGTAATAACAAAAGAAAACCGTAGCAAATGTATGCAAAATTTAGAAATTTTGACCTTGAGAACTTGAAATCTATGAAAATTTGATAGGTGTATGCATACAATTTCTGCAATTATTGCGCTTTGATTAACAGTTTTTATTTATATTGCCCATGACGTAACGAAATGTGCAGAATATTGGAGAATGGAGAGATATTAGAAATGTCCGCAAATATTTTGAAAATTTCGCTGCTCCATTTGCAATATAAATCCAAAATCAGATAAAGAAAGCCCAGTTTCAATACAATACAACTTTTACAAATCGCATATATTGTATGCAAACTGCAGACAAGTATTTGAAAATATGCACCACAGATTTTAGAAAAGTTCTATTTTCTAAAAAGTTTATTAAGTAACATTCTAAAAAATCTAAAAACAACTTATAAAAGAGTAATAGCAAAAGATACCCATAGCAAAATTCAGAAATTTTGACCTTAAGAACTTGAATTCTATGAAAATTTGATAGGTATATGCATACAATTTCTGCAAATAAATATTGTTATTGCGCTTTGATTAACAGTTTTTGGATTTACATTACAAATAACATAACGAAACGTGCAGAGTATTGGAGAATTGAGAGATTTTAGAAATATCCGCAAATATTTTGAAAATTTCGCTGCGCCATTTACAATATAAGTCCAAAATCAGATAATGAAAGCCCAGTTGTAATACAATACAACTTTTGCAAATCGCAGATATTGTATGCAAACTGCAGAAAAGTATTTGAAAATATGCACCACAGATTTTAGAAACGTTCCATTTTCTAAAAATTTCATTAACATTCTAAAAAATGTAAAAACAATTTATAAAAGAGTAATAACATAACAAACCCATTGCAAACGTATGCAAAATTCAGAAACTTTGACCCTGAGAACTTAAATTCTATGAAAATTTGATAGGTATATGCATACAATTTCTGCAATTAAATATTGTTATTGCGATTTGATTAACAGTTTTTGGATTTATATTGTAAATGACGTAACGAAATGTGCAGAATATTGGAGAATGGTGAGATTTTAGATACGTTCGCAAATTTTTTTAAAATTTCGCTGCGCCATTTCCAATACAAATCCAAAATCAGATAATGAAAGCCCAGTTTCAATACAATACAGCTTTTATAAATTGCAGATATTTTATGCAAACTGCAGATAAGTATTTAAAAATTTGTACCACAGATTTTAGAAAAGTTCTATTTTCTAAAAAAATTATTAAGTAACATTCTAAAAAATCTAAAAACAATTTATAAAAGAGTAATAACATAAGAAAACCGTAGCAAATGTATGCAAATTTTAGAATTTTTTATACATATAAATGTATTTCAAATATAAAATATTTGAATTACATAGGTACAATGAAAATTTTATTAGTTTACCAGAGTTTTTGGAAAATCCATCAAATTTCATTAAGTAATTCTCTAAAAAATCTAAAAACAGTTAAAGAAAGGGCAATAATAATAAAATAATTTAATGTAAACTGCAGAAAAGTATATGAAAACACTTTTTTTTTTAATTACAATGAAAACTTTATAATCATATCAGAGGTTTCTAACACTTCCCTGATTTCCTGTAAATTTTTCAAGAAATTATCTGATACATATAAAATCAATTTATGAAAGAGTAATAAACAAACACAAAGCGTATCAAAGCAAATTTTATAAATTTTATTGATAAGATAAAATATTGAAATTACAATGAAAATATTTATATGTACACTCTGTTCCATTTTTATTTTTAACTGAGAAGGCTGTAGTTTCATTTTATAAAGTTTTACACAGTTTTTACAAGTTGTGGTTTAAAGAACACCAACAAAAATGATCTGACAGTGAAAAAAATAATAAGATTTTTAACAACGTTGCCTAATTTATATATTAAAATAATTAAATTATATTACTCAATAGATACTCAATTTTATAGCAACATTGCCCACTGTCATAAAATATAATCACTTTTTTTAAATATAACATATATACATCAAGTGAATTTCTAGTCAATCTAATAAATAAATGATGAAAGTGTTATACAAACGCAAATCGTATGAAATGTACGCAAATTGAAGAAATTTTAACAAAAATATGCAGTTTTTGAATTACAATTGAAAAAGTTTTAGAAAATTACTCCTATTTTCTGAAAAAGTGTTGTAAAAAGTAATTTTGTAAACAATCTAAAAACAGTTACTTACTGGCAAAGTAGTGGAAAAAAAATCGCAGAAATTATATGTAAACTGCAGAAAAGTTTAGGAAAATATAAACTTTATATATAAAATTTAGGAATTACAATGACATTTTTATGATAGTAATATTGTATGATGAAGTATACCAGATATTTTAGAAACGTTCGCGGTTTTTCTGAAAATTTCATCAATTAATTTGCAATGTAAAATTTTCAATAATCAATGTAAAAACAGATAAATGAATGGAAGCGTAATGGCAAAAAGAAAATCGTAAGAAGTGCAAGCAAATTTCAGAAAACTTTATGAAAATCTAAAATTTAGGAATTGCAATGACAAGTTTATGATAGTAATATTTTTTTTTGTAATATTTAATAAATATTTAATTATACATTTAATAGTAGTTAATAATATAATATTTAATATTATGATATAATATTATATACAGGCGGTTCATAAAGTATGGAATAAATTAATTAATTCGGAAATTATAGATACTTTCGAAAAATCCACTTCAATTTCTAAAATGCCTTTTCAGCAACATTTTTCTTCTATAAGGTATAAAAAATAAACCTTTATATCCAGAAAAAAAAACCTATCTAATAAAATATTAGGGTTGCCATTTAAAAAAGACGGTAACTCGGAAACAAATGATGACAAATTTTTTAGATTTATAACAAAATGTGTATTTTCAAATTTAGGAATCGACGTGTCCGAAGATTTTTCAAAAATATATTTAATTTCTGAAACAATGAACATATTCTATTCTTTATGAACACCCTGTCTAAACAGTTAAAATCAGCGCAGCGTATTGACAATAAAAATACCAAATTTTGATATTTTTTCAATTTCCAATGGTCATTTTATGGTAGTACACCTATTTTATAATGAAGAATGTAGAATAGAATAGAATAGAAATTTATTGCGTGCTAAGGTAATACAACTTCCACAGGTCAAAAGGAACATGATTGAAAAAAAGTTCTCTAATTATCTAAAAATTATTAATAAGTAATTTTCTAATAAATCATACAATGGTTAATTGAAGCGTAATAGCAAAAGAAAATCGCAAAAAAATGTTTGAAAATTGCAGAAAATTTAACAAAAATGCAAAATTTTTGAACAATTAGGTAAGTAGATTATATAGGTATGTCATAGGTTATAAAAAAAAAAATATATATATATATATATATATATATATATATATATATATATATATATTTAAACATCAAGTAATTATCTAATAAATCTAAAACCTACTGAAACCTTCTCTACTGAAGGTTCCCTACTGAAACCTTAATAACAAAAAAGAAATACAGAAAATTTAATAAAAACATCAAACTTTGGTACTACAATCACAATTTTAAGTATACCAAAGGTTTTCAAAAAGTTTTCAAAATGTCTGAAAATCTCAATAGTAGAAACCATCTTTTATTGGCTATTGACCTGTAATCCATCTCATTGAGAAATTGTCAGTAAAATCTCATTAAGTAATTTTCTAATAAATACAAAAACAGTTAATCAAGCCCTGATAACAAAAGAATATTTATGCAAATTAAAGATCATTTAATGAAAATTTAAAAAAATAGGAATTACAAAGTCCATCGAGAGTAAAATTTACAGATAATATTTTTCTATTTATTCGATAGCAAAAAAGTTTACTACATTTGATCGTATTGTAAATTAACTCGTTTAACGAAATTAGAACAATCTTGATAAAATCTATACATACTAATAGTATGAAAAATATTCAAAATATCATAAAATCTATTTTTCTCGGTGAACAATTCACGCCTCGCTGATTTCCGGACGCAATTTCACATATTTACGACACATCGTTAATAAACGCGGCGAAATATATTTTTCAGAATCTTCCCGAGCTTTTAATCAGCCTGGCTAATTTTGGCCCGCCGGTTATGAAATATCGATTTGTTTACCCAAATTTTAGTTGTTTTCAGGACGTTACGTAAATATATTGTTTAACCGACTTAATATTTCAGATCTTTTGAGTTACTACATTTAGAATAAAGATCACAGGAACGGTGTTTCAAGTTTACACTTGCGAACGGTTTGAGTGCTAAAGCTGGACGCAATTCACTTTGAAAATGTAAACTAATTTCACGATTCATTTGCATTTCTCAATTTAGACTGTGCCGACAACGTATGAACGCAGAATTATGATAACCGATACACTTGTATTTATAATATGTAATGGGAAACTGTGATTATAAATACTACAGCAACAAGGAACTAATTAATAGTACAGATAAAAGAAACATATTTTTTTAATAATAGTAATTTTTAATAGTATTGTTCGCCAATCGACATTAAAAGCAAAACTTTAATAATACCTGATAAAAATATTTTTTAACATCAAATATCAAAGAATAGTCATATTTTCACATATTAAGAAATAAATTTCTTCGCAAAAAGCATTAAAAAAAAGCAACAATTGTACAATAATTATAAAAGCTATTTGTTTAATAATAATAATAATAATAATTTTATTTATTGTATTTGGATTCACAGAGAACATTATTTAACAAATTTATAAGGAAAAGGCAGTTGTTAAATCAAATGATTCAATCGGCAAAATAATCTTAAGTTCACTTCGGCAACAAAGCTGTAACCATTGATTAAATCATCTGCTGTAGTTCATTATTAAACAAATTGCTATTATAATTCTTGTGCAAGTTTTGCTTTTTTACACTTTTGGAAATGCTTTTTACCACTACGTAAATTAGTCGTTAAGTCGTTAAGGACGATAAGTCTTTGTTACTATGTGGAAACTTTATCTTTCTTTGATCTGATGTTCGAAAATATTTTTATTAAATGGCACATTTTTGCAAGGACCTTGAGTTAATATCTGCTATGAAAAACGATTTATTTGAGTTATGTTGCGAATTTTGGTGGTCCCATTGAGCGATAATTAATGTACTGACAACAGCATAGAGTGTATGTATAAATTGTGTGCATAATATAAAGTGTTGCACGAAAACACCTGGCATTATTCCCGCCGGCTGTATCCTTTCGGGAAACTTTATTAATTCCTTGGCCTGTCATATTTGCTCCCTTTTAAATTACACATGCAGCAGTCGCGCGAAGATTAAAGGGGATACGTTTTTATTTGTTGTTCTTCTCGGAATATTTAAATGCTGCGTGACGATTTCTGGCAAGCGGAGAGTTTAATTTCTGTGCACCTTGCAAAAGTTATGAAATCTGATTAAAATTATTTTAATAAATTTGAACTAAGCTGGCGGAAAATCCGCAGCTCGATAATCTGATTTAAAAAAAATACTCCCATATTTATTTTATGTGAAGTATAACGAATGAGTATATGAAGTAGAAAATTTGATTTGAAATATTTTAGAATTGGCAATTATATAAAATGATACCAGAACGATCACATTGTTTTTTCAATCCTTTCCCATATACAATTTTAAAAAATTAAAAAAATCGACTTCTAAATGAAAACGTTCAAAACAGTTACATTACAGTACATTAGATCCTATGATACCTACGTCAAAATTTCTGCAAAACTCTTCTAATATAGCACGGTTTTGAATTTCAAGCTTTGACAGATTTTATTATAATAATAACTCATAATCCATTGCAAACAGCTAGCAATTCCATTTTCACATTCATTTGAAACATAATTCTCGTCAAAATTTCAGAAGAAGACTATTCTTCACAAAGTTACTATTTATTATTATTATTCAATTATTCTCACCCTCAATTTTTATTGCTCACATATTAAAACGTTAAATATTATCTGATCCATTATACCCTGTAATAGGCCCAAATATACGCCCAGTATAATACGCATTTACGCAATAAAGTGACTCATATTTTAAAAATCATGAATACAACAAAATTTAATTCATTTATAAATAATCCCAGGGTGAAATGTGATAAATAGCCATCGCAAGTCGCGCCAAAGCGTCACCAAACATCTCAAGAGCCGAGACCTGCATATGCACGGTTCTGGAAGATTCCATGTCGTGGTGTCACATAAACAATTTGGGTATCAGCGCCCCTTAGAAACGAGCAAGCGCCAGGCACGTAAAAATCACCTCGCATGGCAACTCTTTAAGTTAAGTGTAAAACTCTGCGCTAAAAACGCATTAATACCACACGCACACTCAAGATTAATAATCACCATGATAACTAAGGGATGGGGGCGAATATTTAGCGGTAGATATGTGAGGGGAGTGGAGATTTGAAGCTGAAAAAACCTATTTAAGCATAAGCCACACACGAGCGAGAGCAGTAAGAAAGTTGCGTCGGCCACGGGCAACGCACACGACATTCGCGGTTTTGAGTATATAAATTCACGTCGGGTTATAATTAAATTAACGATTGCATATAACGTTGTAAAAAACGCAAAGTAGAGTAAAAATTTGAATAAATCGAAAAACGTACAATTCTAGGTACAGAGTAACTTAATGTTTTTATTATTAACGATAATATAAAGTTGTTAAACCAGTCTCATTATAAATTCACGGTAGTGCTTATTCCTTTCAATCAACCCTAAGTTACCTATAAATACCAAACACCGATTACCTATTCCTGTCAGTAAACAAAGGCGGCTCGTACGCTATTCGTGTTTACGAATCACTAGAGGAAGCAATAACAGGTGTAATTGACGCCCACCCGCGCACTTCGTTCACACACCTGTTATTGTGAAATCAAATTCCCGCACTAGATTCAAATTGACGGCAGATAGTGTATTTAACCAACCACAAGTTACCTAGAAAAGCCAAACACCGATTACCTAATCCTATCAGTAAACAAAGGCGGCTCGAACGCTATTCGTGTTTACGAATCACTAGAGGAAGCAATAACAGGTATAATTGACGCCCACCCGCGCACTTCGTTCACACACCTGTTATTGTGGAATCACCTCCTCCACTAGAATCAAATCGTCGTCAGCATCATAACATTCAAACATATAAACTCATCATACATCGCGGCCGCGATCGCAAACTAACGTGGCTGTATTCACCATAACTATAACAACTAATCAAGGCATTCAGTGTTACCCTCCGACATACATCATCATATTCAAATCAAAATAATTCATAAAAATAATGGCTTCTTCATTTTAAATCATAAATGAGCACATAACGTGCATATTATTGGGCAGAGTGATTTATAATTGAATAAATACATAAGTTGGATTAAATCATAATAATTTAAAAACATAATGTATAAAAATACTGGTTTCTTTATTTCAAATCATAAAACAAGCACATAACGTACCTATTATTGGGCAGAGTAATTTAGAATCGAACCGATAAAATAGGCTGGATTAAATCTCAATAATTTGAAGACATAATGACAATTTATGGTTAAATATCGTAAACAAGAAATAAGTGGAATTATTAAAACCCGTATAAACAGAGAAAATGATAAACGAGAGAATGAAGCTTGGTATAATCACAAGAGAAGTTATTAATAACCTCCAATGTTCCTAATAATAATATATTATAACATTACATAAATATTTCCGATTGAGGTAGCAGAACTGTTATTTGACACAACTTGTAACATGTCTGACGGCGATGACTACTTGTGACATTGGTGCTTGCTGTGGTCGTGGGTAGAATTACTAATTTACCTCAATCAACGTAAACAATGGGGCTCCAATAATTACATTATTGTGTGGACACCGACACAACCATGAAATTCGGGAAGATCGCGAGATACCTTTAGTAATCATTCATGAATTATTGGGGATATTTCAACATCTTTAAATAGTTCTACTTTTGATCATATCACTTTCCTGTAGTTGAATGGAGCGAAAGAGCATGGTAATAAATGGTCTAAGAGAAGCACGTGCATGTATACAAACTCTCGTAAATAAACTTCGTAGTAATAACCATTTTCAAACTATCAATTGAATAAATAAAATAATTTACACATTCATTATAAGGTTAACGAAATACATAAAATAAATCAATTCTTGTCATAATCGCCAACCTGTGTTTTATTTCCCGGTACGTTATAATTATATAAATTAATTTACATCATCGTCAACCTGTGTTTTATTTCCCTGTGTCTTACAATTTCAGCGTGTCTATCATTAAATAAACAAAACACATCCTTAAATTGGTGCTTTCTTGTATTAATCCATTATTAGTGTACGTTAATTAACACATTACCAATAGCAAAGTACCTTGAGAGTAATCATGGTAGTTAAATTAAACGTCACGACGTGTAAGTACTAAATACGATCACAAATTACGAGCCAAAAATAATTAAAACATTATATAATAAATCACGAGCCACAAATAATTAAAACATTATATAATAAATCACGAGCCAAACTAATCAAGAAATTATATAATAATTTTACGATAAAAACGACGAATAATAAAATAAATATAAAAGAATAATATCGGAGCGTTACAACCCCTTAAAATTAAAAGACAATATTTCCGCACAGTATACGTCTCAAAAAATCTGATTTAGCGAGAACTATCTGTATTAATCTATCGATGAAAACTATTCCAAGATATTCTCCAAAAAGATAATAATGAAGTCAAAATTCGTAAATTATTTTATCGACAAAAAAGGAAAAATATAACAATTTCTCGAAAAGAAGAAAACAATAGAAAGGCGAAAATTAATATGTTGTATATTATTAATTATATATCGTAATCCAGTGCAGAAAGCTAGCAATTCGATTTTCACACTTATTTACATTTTTGTTTTATTTAATTCTACATCCAAAGGCATTAAAGGAATTGCATATTTTGAGATAACTCTTAAAAGAACCTGATTAAATACAGGGTTCAATGAAACGCCAAAATCCTTGAAAATATTAAGCGTCTCGTAAAACAGCCAGGGATTTTTATTTGTTTTTCTATTTACGCAATCGCGTGTCCGTTTTCCACTCGTACGGTTATTAGTCTCGATGTTTACCTATCCGCATGATTACTCTTGGATCATAATATACGCGAAGGTACAAAAACATCCCAACGTAAACCGATTGCTCACCTGATATTCATAGGATCTATATTTACAGCGCGTAAAATACAACAACGTAATTTAAATTTAAAAGATTCCAAATTAAAAGCGACGATTATTAACAACGCCAAAAACTCATTAATAAATCTCAACAGCTACGTAATTAAAAACAAAAAAACTTAAATTAAAAAACTGGGATCAATGGATGAAACAATAATAAAAAATGTACGTAGATTCTTGATTAAAAGCAACGATTATTACCAATGCCAAAAATGCATTAATAAATCTTGAAAACTTCGTAATTAAAAAAAAAGTACAAAGAATCTACATTAAAATATACTTATAAAATGCCAAAAATTCATTAATAAAACTTGACAACTACGGAATTAAAAAAAATGTACGTAGAATTTATATAAAGAAGATTTGTGTGTTAGATATATTATTAGTTTTGTACTATGGCTGGGATAAATTTCTAACCAATACTCAACAAATTTAATTCTGTATCTTAACAATTAGATTGATTTGATTAATTGATTAAATCTAAAGTAATTTTACCAATTTGAACCAGTATTGTGTTTACCTTGTATTTATGACGTATGTAAGTATTAACGTTAATAAACATATTATTATTATTATTAAATTGTTTGAATCAAGTCCCAATATGTTAAATGTGAAGTATTTGTATTTGGTACAAAATAATTCAATAGAGTAGTACACTTTCGGAAATGGTTTAATGTAATTCTTCAGTTTAGCCATCAATAGACTAATTGTATTGTTTACCAGCTGGACATGGTACATTTTTTTATGCGTAAAGGTGTTGGTTGATATCAAGACAGATTAATATAATGTGAACTTGGTTCAAAATAATTTTCAGTCGACACATTATTAACAATGCCAAACACAACATTTTCATTATCAGCAAGATTAGACTCGTGGATTAGGCTAGGTCAGGTTAGTTAAGATACGGTTTAGGTTAGATAAGCCAAGTTTTAGACCAGTGATTATTAAACTGTAGGCTGCGAATCCTCGGTGGGTGCCGCCTATTTTTTTTTTTTTACAATTTTTTGAAAATTTCATTAAGCAACTGTTTATAACAGTTAATAGTTAAGTAAGTTTTAGTAAAACAGCTAATAAAAGCGCAAGATAAAAAATGGCAATCAATCTGTGCAAACTCACACAGTTCAGTATCAATATCACAATTTTATAAGTTTTTATACTTCCTGATATCATTTGTTTGTTTAATGACGAACAAATTTAAATCTTATATTGTAATACTATTATTTGTGTTACCTATTCAGAGTTTGTTTAACAAAATTATAATTAACAATATTCGGTGCGTCGAAAATTTCAAATTTCTTATGATTTCTGTAACTACTTCTTTATTGACATTTGGAAGAAATTCTCAAGAATTTCTTGACATTTTAAAGAGATTCTCAAGAATTTCTTGACATTTGAAAGAAATTGTCAAGAATTTCTTGACATTTGAAAGAAATTCTCGAGAATTTCTTGACATCTGAAGTTTTAAACATAAATTCTTCACTATTATTACAAATTATAAAATTTCAAATTTAGAAAAAAAAGGAAATGTCATCGCAATTTGTGTACTCTTTACTAGTATATATATTTATATGATTATTTTTGTTAAAACCTGTTGAATAATATTTTCATATCACATTATATCTCATCATATAGTAATAATAAAGCATATTTATTAGCAGAAAAGCTACATAATATACAAAATGTAAATATATACATGACAACAAACAACACAACAAAACAAAAAAAATCATATAACATATCATATCTTTCTTCTAGTTTATACTATTATTATTATAATTTTTTTAATTTCGGAATGTATTCATGTATATTGAGAACATTTCGTATGAAATTTTCAGAAAACTATTCTAAAAACTATTTTTCGTGACAATTTTTCAATTCGAATGTCAAATTCATCGAAGATTTTCTATGAGATAGATAAGTTTTCCACACACAATTTTCTATGAGATAACTTGATAATATTCTATGTGATTTCTTGACAATTTTCCGTGAGAAATCTCTAAATGTTTTAATAAAACAACCCTATAATTTTTCTGTCGATAACAATAATAATAATTTCATTTATTGTAATTTTAATAACTGTCGATGAGATTTGTAGATACTCAATTTTCAATGAGATGTACCTACAATTTTCGGTGAGATTTCTCGACAATTTTCAATGACATTTGTTATGATATTCAGCATGACATTCAAAAGTTACATGAAAATTTTAATAAATTACCAGTACAATTACATTTTCGCAAGATTTTCCATCAGTTTCAACAAAATATCCTTATAACATTTTTCGGTAATTTTAAATGAAATTCCATGACCATTTATATCAAATTGCCCGATATTTTTCTATGAGATTGCCTTTTTTTTAATCCCCTCATAGTAATTATAATCATAATATAATATAATATAATCTACGAGATAACTCAACGATATTCTATGGTTTCCCAAGTTTTCTGCACACAATTTTCTAGGAGATAACTCGATAATTCTCGATATATGAGATTTATTTTTTTAATTTCGGAATGTATGCATGTATATTGAGAACATTTCGTATGAAATTTTCAGAAAATTTGAGAACTTTTCTAAAAACTATTTTGAGATGATAAGTTTTCCACACACAATTTTCTATGAGATAACTTGATAATATTCTATGCGATTTCTAGACAATTTTCCGTGAGAAATCTCTAAATGTTTTAATAAAACAACCCTATAATTTTTCTGTCGATTACAATAATAATAATTTCATTTATTGTAATTTTAATAACTGTCGATGAGATTTGTAGATACTCAATTGTCAATGAGATCTACCTATAATTTTCGGTGAGATTTCTCGACAATTTTCAATGACTTTTGCTATGATATTCAGCATGACATTCAAAAGTTACATGGCAATTTTAATAAATTACAATTACAATTACAATTTCGCAAGATATTTTCCATCATTTTCTACAAAATATCCGTATAACATTTTTCGGTAATTTTCCATGAAATTCCATGACAATTTATATCAAATTGCCCGATATTTTTCTATGAGATTGCCCTTTTTTTTAAATCCCCTCATAGTAATTATAATCATAATATAATATAATATAATCTCGTTGAGTTATCTACGAGATAACTCAACGATATTCTATGTTTTCCCAAGTTTTCTCCACACAATTTTCTATGAGATAACTCGATAATTCTCATGCATGTATATTGAGAACATTTCGTATGAAATTTACAGAAAATTTGAGAACTTTTCTAAAAACTATTTTGAAATGATAAGTTTTCCACACACAATTTTCTATGAGATAACGTGATAATATGCTATGAGATTTCTCGACAATTTTCCGTGTGAAATCTCTAAAAGAGTTAATAAAACTCTATTTTTTTTATAGACTACAATATATCGATTAGATTTTTACTCAAATTTCACTGTAGGTACAAGTTTTCTATAAAACTTTTACTAAAGTTACGAGACAATTTTAATAAAATACCAAAATTTACGAATATTTTTCGACAAGATTAATCATCAATTTTGAATGAAATCTTCGTGCAATTTTCTGAGAGATATTTTAATAATTTTCTATGAAATCTGGTTTTCTATTTTTTCATAAAAATTCTCAGATAATTTTCTTCGAGATTTGTCGACAATTTTCCGTGAGGTTCCATAGCAACTTTCAACGTTAAATTTCAATTTCTCCACAATTTTTCATGAAATTTGTAGACATTGTTTCATGAGATTTTTAGACATATTTCATAAGAATTTTAGACATGTTTTCATGATATTTCTAGACAAGTTTTCGTGAGGTTTTTAGACAATTTTCCGTGAGATTCCTCGACAATTTTTAACGTTAAATTTCAGTTTCTCCTAGACAATTTATCATGAGATTTCTAGACAATTTTTCATAAGATTTCTAGACAAGATTTCGTGAATCAATATTCTACGAGACAATTCCCATGTCTTTCCTCGTTAATTTTCAATAAAATTCCCAAAAATTCTGGTTAAATTATTGAAAAATGGACAATATTTTTAAATGAACTGGAATATTTGATAAGATTTTAAATCAATATTAAATAAGATATACCCAATATTTTTTGATAAAAATTCTCAGATAATTTTCTCCACAATTTTTTAAGAAATTTGTAGACATTGATTCATGAGATTTTTTAGACACATTTCATAAGAATTTTAGACATTTTTTCATGAGATTTCTGGACAAGATTTCGTGAGATTTCTAGACAATTTTCCGAGAGATTCCTCGACAATTTTTAACGTTAAGTTTCAGTTTCTCCTAGACAATTTATCATGTGATTTCTAGAAAAAAAATTATGAGATTTCTGGACAAGTTTTCGTGAGATTTCTAGACAATTTTCCGTGAGATTCCTCGACAATTTTCAACGTTAAATTTCTATTTCCCCTAGACAATTTTTCATGAGAATTTTTGGACAATTCTGTATGCGATTTCTAGACAAATTTAATACATTTTCAGATAATTTTCTGAGATCTTTTATGATATTTCTCAATCATTTTCCGTGAGATTCCATGACAATTCTCAACGTTAAATTTCCATTACTCCACAATTTTTCAGAATATTTCTAGAAATTTTTTAATGAGATTTTTAGACAATTTTTCATGAAATAATGTGTAGACATTTTTCATAAGAATTTCAGACAATGGGATATTTCCATGAGATTTGTCGATAATTTTCCGTAAGAATACAATGTGTTTAATTATTCAGGTATCGTATCAAACTACGTAAATTTTGACTGGTGTAAAACTACTTTGCGCCAATTTTACAATTACAATTACAATGACAATTTTCTATGAACTTTGTCCCATCCTCAATCACATTCCTTGGCAATTTTCAAAGAAATTCCCAGGCAATTTTAACTTGAGATTTATTTCACTATGTATATTCAAAGATTCGCCGACAATTTTTAATAGACTTATGGACCTTTTTCTACTAATATTCTCATTACTAATTAAATCAGCATTTTATAGTTGGGATGATTTCTTAATGTACTCATTCTGATTTATTGCATTATGTATGTATTATACCATTGTAATGACCTGTGTAAGATCATGTATTATCCAACACTAATAAATATATTATTAATGAATTAAATAAAACAATTTTACCATGTTCCACAAAGTAACGGCTACCAGTATACAGTATTTAAATATATTATTATTATTATTACTATTATTATTATGAAGTTTAACAGAAATTTTGTATAAAATACAATTTATTGGCGGCGAAGGTTAATCTCAAATGAACAGACCAATATTATTAGTTACTGCCTGATGTCAGTGTATCGATAAGATACACTTATTTTATCTATTTTTTAATTTTAATAAAACAAAGCCCTTATTATCAGCCAATATTTTTTATATTATTTGTGTACGTACATTATCGTTTTACATAGATATTAATAATCCACAGGAGTACAGACTAATCTCTATATTATCAGTGTTTTCAAATGTACTCGAGAAAATCATCTGTGGACAGATAACTTACTTGGAGAGCAATAGTTTAATCAGTGATATACAATTTCGTTTTAAATAGATTACCTTTCATAACCGTCATAAGGCTTTACCTTCAGCAGGAAAGTTGTACATTAATAAAGACAGTTTAACGTTAATAGGGACGGTTTTACCTTTATAAGGAAGGTTTTACCTTCATAGGGAAGGTTTTACATTAATAAAGACAGTTTAACCTTCATAGGGAATGTTTTACGTTCATAGGGAAGGTCTTACATTAATAAAGACAGTTTAACCTTCATACGGGAGGTTTTACCTTCACAGGGAATGTTTTACCTTCATATGGAAAGTTTTACCTTCATAGGAAATGTTTTACCTTCATAGGGAATGTTTTACCTTCATATGGAAAGTTTTACCTTCATAGGAAATGTTTTACCTTCATAGGGAATGTTTTACCTTCATATGGAAAGTTTAACCTTCATAGGAAATGTTTTACCTTCATAAGGAATATTTTACCTTCATAGGGAATGTTTTACCTTCATATGGAAGGTTATACATTCATAGGGAAGGTTTTTACCTTCATAAACGTTTTTTTAAGCGATTTTCAACAACTTATTTTAGATTGGATCGAAAACATGTTCAATGAGTTCATTATTTTTCTCGGTCTGCCAAGAGCGTTTGATTGCTTCAAATAGCTACCAATCGATATTAGGAGAACAGGAACAGGAAAAGATGACGGAGAAGAAGAAAATCAGCAATCTTTCACGTTGAAATATATCTATCAAACTGCTCGGGAAGTTTGGAGGTTTGATCGGATGAATTTCTGTGCTAATAAGTATCTATTTAATACAATTGACCCACAAAGTGCTTGCTAATGCGAGCGAAAATTTGACGTTTTCCGAGGAGCGTCACTTTGTCGTGCGTTGCTATTGACAACAAGCGCAACATCTGAGTAAACAATTTGTCGCGCGTTGCTATTGACAACAAGCGCAAAGTTCGCGTAAACACTTTGTCGCGCGTTGCTATTGGCAACAAGCGCAAAGTCCGCGTAAACACTTCGTCGCATTTTGTTAAAGTAAAGCGAAATGTACGAAAATGAAAATTTTGAACAAGCCACACCATTCGGGAAAAGACTCTATTTATGACTAATCCCCGACAAATAGCTGATATACATCCACAAGTCCACGATTTCAAAACACCGCGGAATTAATGCGTTTGGTGAGAAAGTGGGCAAATCCGTCGGCATGTTCCGATAAATTATTTTTCTCGGGAGACGCCAACGTCTTGTAGGTGCGCGAACACGACCCATTAAGCCGAAACGGGGTCAACGGCTCGTCCGAGATGGGCTAATTTGCCATTAAAAATAATTTTTAACGTCCAAGCCATTCGGCCCAAGCACAATGAAAATAAGAGGAGTCGACTCCAATTGCGGCCAGAGGTGTAATTTGTAAAACGTCGAAATAACGGAAGCAAAGGCGCCTCGTAATAAACAATGCAATTTGTCAGTGCCTGACACGCTTTCAGGAATTCCGCGAGCGCGAGTGGAATATCTGAGCCAATTGTGCGCAAAAAGTGCACACAAGTATGAATGTTATTGTGAACAAAAGGGGTAGAAATTATTATTATTATTAAAAGAATTTAAGTGCTTTGGTATCTTTTTTGAATTTTCCACTAAATCTGGTGGATTTGAAATAAGGGAAATAATTTGATTAAGGGAAAATACAAAATTTTGATTATAAATTAAATACTTCGATAGAAATTACGAAATTTTCGTTGCAAACCACAAATTTCATGTGGTGGATTTGGAATAAATGTAATCTTGATTAAGGTAAAATACAAAAATTTTGTAATAAATTAAAAACTTTAATAGAAATTATGAAATATTCGAATATCAACAGAAACGGTAGAAATATTTTCTCTTCGATCTTGGTATCTTTTTTTGAATTTTCCACTAAATCTGGTGGATTTGAAATAAATGTAATCTTGGTTAAGGGAAAATACAAAATGTTGATTATAAATTAAAAACTTCGATAGAAATTATGAAATTTTCGTTGCAAGCCACAAATTTCATAGGCAAATTTTCGTTACAAAATTTTATTTAAAATTGCAAAAAGATCATCAAACCACAAAATTCTCATTGAAATTACATGTCGATTGTAAATTACAATAAATGTTGCATTTCTATTGTAAATTTTCATTAGATTTTTTTGCAGATTTGTGTAATTTTACAGCATTTTTTGTTTGGAAAATTTGAGGTATATTATGAAACTATTTTTATAGAGATTATTGAGACTTTTAAAACATTATCAAAACTATATTTTCTAAGAATTTTCGTAATTTGTAACATTTGTAGATATAATGTTCACTGTTTCTGAACACTAATACTTTTATTATTTTTAATAAAATTATTAACGATTCTGCACGTATCAACTCTATCGATGTTTTGATTGCATATTTTAGAAATTTTAAATCTCCATAAATTTTAGCAATTTCCAAATATATTTATTATAGTTTCCATTGTCCATTATTTGTAAAATCTTCATGCGTGAAACATCATTGGAACTATTTTGATTGCATATTTTAGAAATTTTAAATCTCCATAAATTTTAGCAATTTCCAAATATATTTATTATAGTTTCCATTGTCCATTACTTGTAAAATCTTCATGCGTGAAACATCATTGGAACTATTCGTATTTTAATAATAAAACACAAGTTAACCTTGTTAATATCACTTAATTCTTTATTTGTGATTCGCCTGTTTCGCTTGTTTAGACAGTTCAGCCAGTAATTATCAAACTAAGCCACTTTTAATGCTGTATTTTTGTATCTCTTATCCCTCGAAATATTTATATTTTCTATATACACTACTCTAATTATCTATATTAATTATCTACTACTTATCTTGTCCTAATTATCGCATATTCCAAATAAACACCATTATTAGTTTTTCAAAATATGCAATTGCACATGTATTTATGCAAATGCCTAACTATCCTAAACCTAATTATAACTATTAATTTCGCTTGGGATTTAATTAAATTCAATTACAATATTTTTTTCTCGACGTACTCAACTGAATCGCACGTTGCAATACAAATATTTGCGTGCAGCATAATTTATGGGCTGTACGTTTCATTTAATTTAGCATAAAATTATATTTCACACTATATTTTGCAGTGGACAAGTGCGTGACATACGAACAGCCATGCAGTCTGTGTCATGTGCCGCATGATCTACTGCATCCCGTGAAGTCACGGTAATTAAGGTAATGTGTAATTTAGTGTACACCGAAATACACTTATGTGCTAGTAATGTGATAAATTACTCTACGATGTATGTAATGTGGAATGACAGAAAAGCAAGTGCAATAAGATTTTAAAGATTACAAAGCCAAGGAGCAAAAATAAGCGGCCAAGGAGCAAAAATAAGCGATCAAGGAAAAAATATATTGAATAATATATTGCATAAAAGTTTAATGGAATCTGTATAATTTCAAATAAACTATGACATAGTTGGAATTCTGAATAATTTTGATGGAAGTGAATTCCAAGAAAAACTTGGAATTTAATTTTTATCTCAGAACGTAAAAAGATAGGTGTGCACACATCTCTACAAATGATGTTTTAAATTAAACGGGGAAGCCAGAAACATAAAAATATATAGGGTGTTCCATTTAAAAAAACAAAAGTTGATTGCTACTTCCGGTAGAATCGGAAGTGATAGAAGGTTGAAAGTATTTCACCTGAGGAGAACGCAATCAGCCATGGATATTTGGAGACCAAGATCATCCAGATTTGGATTTTTTTTTTAAATTTTAAACTTAATCGGGTACCGCATAAACTTTTAACGGGCCATGATCGTGGGACACCCGGTATATAAAATGTACAGTATCTTTATGGAAATCTTTAAAATGTCTATGCAATTTGAAGATGTAGACTATCCATTAAATTCTGTGATTTATATAATAATATGCCGATGAAATACATATCGTCTCCTTAATTCAAGAACTAGGTAAGTCAATTTTTTTGTCTTTTTGAGATATATAGTTACAAATGAGTAATTATTTAATTGGTGACTCCTCCTTACTAATAAGTACAACAAAAAGGCTGGGACGAAATAAAACGAGGTCTTATGTTTAAATAAGTTTGTAAAAAATATCCGCTAAAGAAACGGTAAAACTGTTCTTGCCGATTTTTCAGAAACTTGAAAAATGGAATTACCTAGTTCTTGCATTAAGCTGAAGATATGAACTATTAAATTTTCATGAGCATTAAGAATATCGGAAAATCTGTTATAAATTTGAAGTTAGTTTCATTTACACCACAAATATTTTAAAATCTGCATAAAGTTTCAGGCATATGCAAATACCAAAATCTTTTACAAATTTCGAAATATTTTCAATAATTTCTCAAAAATTCGGAAAATCTATTAATTTTTTGTGAAAATTTACGAAGTTTACATTTAGTTGCAATGCAGACTCAATATTATCACTGCGAACCAATAACTACGAAGTTCTTGGATGCAGTTACAATTGCACTGAATTTATTTTTAATGTTTAGAGATTCTAACTTTCAAAAATATATAAGCGTCACAAAATTAAATTTCGTGCCATTTCCAGAAGACTGCAAAAATTTCGAAAATGTGCATTTATTTTGAAGCAATTTTCATGAGAATGAGCAAGTGTCACAAAATTAAATTTAATGCCATTTAAACAAGCCAAAATTTCGAAAATGTGCATTGGATGCAGTTCCAATTGCACAGAATTTATTTTTAATGTTAAGAGTTTCAACTTTCAAAAATCAAAAAGTGCCACAAAATTAAATTCCATGCCATTTCCACAAGACTACAAAACTTTGGAAACTGTGCATTCATTTTGAAGCAATTTTCATGAGCATTAAGAATATCACATCAATCTGTTTTACATTTGAAGTTCGTTTCATTTACATCACAAAAATCTTAAAATCTGCACAAAGTTTCAGGCACACAAATATCCCTAAACCTTTTAAAAATTTCAAGTTATTTTCATTAATACCTCAAAAATTCGGAATGTTGTCATAAATATCAAGACACTTTTATAAAATTAATGTTATAAATTTAAGTTATTTTCACAAATTGCACAAAATTCGACAATCTGTGATATCTTTTAACATTATCACAAAAATAATGTGATATCAAAAACATATAAGAGCATTTATGAAATATTCGTAAGAATTTTTCATAAAAACTACGAAAATATGATTAGTTCTGTACTTTCTAAATTAATTTTTGAAAATACTTCTGTATGTTATTGCCATTCTGAAATTTGGGAGCAACATTAATAAAATATCGAAAAAAATCGAAAATGTGTATTAATTTTGAACCAATTTTCATGAGTATATCAGAAAATCTGTTTTACATTTGAAGTTAGTTTCATTTACATCACAGAATTTTTCAAATCTGCACAAAGTTTCAGGCACACACATATCCCTAAAACTTTTACAGATTTCAAGGTATTTTCATTAATACCTCAAAAATTCGGAATGATGTCATAAATATCAAGGCACTTTTATAAAATGAATGTTATAAAATTAAGTTGTTTTCACAAATTTTATTAAAATTCGAAAATCTGTGATATCTTTTTAACATCATCACAAAAACAATGTGATGTCAAAAACATATAAGAGCATTTATGAAATATTCGTAAAAAAATTTCATAAAAACTACGAAAATATGATTAGTTCTGTACTTTCTAAATTAATTTTTGAAAATACTTCTGTATGTTATTGTCATTCTCAAATTTGGGAGCAATAAGAGCAATAATAATAATATAACGAAAAAAAATCGAAAATGTGTATTAATTTTGATGGAATTTTCATGAGCATTAAAAATATCAGAAAATCTGTTTTACATTTGAAGTTAGTTTCATTTACATCGTAAAATTTTTAAAATCTGCACAAAGTTTCAGGCACACACATATCCCTAAACCTTTTACAAATTTCAAGTTATTATCATCAATACCTCAAAAATTCGGTATGTTATCGTAAATATCAAGACAGTTTTATAAAATTAATGTTATAAATTTAAATTATTTTCACAAATTTCACAAAATTCGAAAATCTGTGATATCTTTTTAACATTATGGCAAAAATAATGTCATATCAAAAACATATAAGAGCATTTATGAAATATTCGTAAGAATTTTTCATAAAAACTACGAAAATGTGATTAGTTCTGTACTTTCTGAATTAATTTTTGAAAATACTTCGGTATATTATAGTCATTCTCAAATTTGGGAGCAATAAGAGTACCTAATAATAAAATATCGAAAAAAAATCGAAAATGTGTATTAATTTGAAGCAATTTTCATGAGCATTAAGAATATCAGAAAATCGGTTATAAATTTGAAGTTAGTTTCATTTACCTACATCACAAAAGTTTGAAAATCTGCACAAAGTTTCAGGTTCAGGCACACACATATCCCTAAACCTTTTACAAATTTCAAGATATTTTCATTAATACCTCAAAAATTCGGAATGTTGTCATAAATATCAAGACACTTTTATAAAGTGAATGTTATAAATTTGAGTTATTTTCACAAATTTCAGAAAAATTCGAAAATCAATTATACCTTTTTAACATTATCACAAAAATAATGTGATGTCAATAAGCACAAATTTGACAAACATTTACGGAACACAAAGACGGAAATACAAAAACGAGCAAAACATTTTAGATGTCTGACATACGGAGGAAGAGGGACATCTATTAGTACCGCAGCAAAAAATAAAATTAATTAATTAAAGTTAAATTAATCAATTAAATTAATTAACTTTAATTAAAAGCGATCTGTACTGCCTTAAAAGTAACAAGTAATTTACAAATCTATCTGCAGGCCCAAGATTGACTACGGCCAGATAAAAACTGCCAAACTGAAAAATGTAAGAAAAATCTGCAAAGAAAATACGGCCGTAACTGAACGGAAGACATTAAAATTGCTCACCAAACTAAGATACAAGGATAATCATCTTCATAACATATCAAACATAAATTTATACAAGATCACCAAAATCATACCCATCCAACAAAGACTGGATAAACTACAAGATAAATTTCAACAAAAATAGGACAATAGGACAATACTCGACGAATTATGAATTAAAAGACAAGACAAACGGACTACAAAATTACATCCGACAAAAACGCTTCATGAATCATATTACACTTCATAACCCTCGCTTATCAAAGCAATCACTTATAAATCACATGTAGGTAATAATATAATATGTAATGTAATGTATAATGTAATAGTGTAATAGTGTACTAGTATAGTGTAATGTAATGTTAGACAAGGCGAAAAGACCCCATGGGGTCGATAGCCCAATACAATCTTTATTGGGCTGTCGACCTCATGGGGTCTTTCTCCCTTGTCTAACATTACATTACACTATACATTACATTATACATTACATTATACAATATACAATATACAATAACATTACATATTATATCATTACATATATATGATTTATGAGTGATTGTTTTGATATAAATATAATGTGATGTCAAAAACATATAAGAGCATTTATGAAATATTAGTAACATTTTTTCATAAAAATTACAAAAATGTTATTAGTTCAGTACTCTTTAAAATAATTTTTGAAAATAGTAATGTATGTCATCGTCATCCTCAAATTTGAGAGGAATCATTGAAAGTTTTACTTTCAATGATTCCAAACAATAAATGGATCTGCGATGTCAAAAACATATAAGAGCATTTATGAAATATTAATAACATTTTTTCATAAAAATTGTGAAAATGTTATTACATCAGTACTCTTTAAAAATAATGATTAAAATAGTAATGTATGTTATCGTCCTTCTCAAATTCTCATTCTCATTTGAGAGGACTCATTGAAAGTTTTACTGTAGTCGTCAAATTTTGATAGGAACAATTGAAATTTTTGTAAAAGTAATTTCATTCTTCGTCCAAATAATGATTACATAATTAATTAAACAAAAATACATTTTAATTATACCTTATTTAAAATGTTTAAATAAAAGATGTTCAGCATGATAAATGTATCTGCAATTTATAGAGAATTAATGTGCATGTTTTTCGAAAACAAATAAAATTATTCCAGCCAACAGCTAAATATAAGCAAAAATTTGGAATTTGCTTGATCTGTAGGCATCTTTTATAACTGCGATGAGCGCATTTATAATTATTGAGGTAACCGTGATGAATAATAACTATTAACACACCTCACTTCAGTGATTAATACCAAATAAATTAGTGCCGTTTTCTGTGCCAAAACTGCGACCAGCGAGACGGACAACTCGCATTTTTTTTAGCTCGAAGTAAACGTCCGCGATTATTAAAAGAAAGTGAAATGCACGAATCAGGCCAAAAATCTAATTACGTTTGAAGCTAATTAAAAACATAATTTTCCGGCTCGGTGAAACGGGAACGCATTACAGCGGACTGGTGGCGCACTCTAGTGGCGGAGCAGTGGGTCGTCGGTTTTCGCAGACTCCCGCCAGGGCGCGCGCAAAAACTTGGCTACAGGGCCGTACTTACAGTTTTTGACGTGTAGGTCTCGGAGGAGACGATTGGCGATTCCATCACCGGCGAGTGCTTCGTGGACTTCAGCGATCCGTAGCCGGGAGAGCTGACGGCTGACGTCCCCGTAGGGGACACCGTGTTCTGCAGGTCTGCGAGTAGCGCATCTGCAAAGAAGGAAGGCGGCCATAAGATACTTCCAAGATCTCCAGGTCCATCAAGCTGCCTCACCAAGATCGCTCAGTTCTTTGCACGTGTTGAAAGACTGGACGTACCTTTGGCGGTCGTTCATCGCGGAGAATTTGAATGCGAGAGACGCGTTGTCACACACAAACTCACACCAAGACTGTGTGCGAATTGGCGGACGGCGCTTCTTATCAGGATAATGTTGCGAATGATTAGAGGAAAAAAGTGCGTCAGCTATCGATACCAATTACCAAGCCAAAGTATGCGGGCGCGTGTGTCACTGATAAGGGAATCCGAATTGCGCGACTGATGTGGGGGAGACCATTGGTGTGTGTCTAGGAATCCTTATCGTGTAATTCACCTCTTAGAAAAGATTGCGAAACTGGAGCCTTATTAAAAGTTTAATCAAGTTCTAATTCAAGACAAGATCCTACGAAGCATTTACAATTCAAAAACGCGCTTGCGTTTTTAATTCATTTACTCTATTAAAATGTTAATACGCAGTGAGCAATGAATAATTCATAACTTCATAATTATAAAAATGTTTATCGCTACAAACTATTAAGATTTCATCCTACAATCATCTTAGGAAATAATGCACGGCCACAAGTTACCAGTTGTACAGAATTTGTACGCGCGAAGCCATTAGTACCGCCCAAAAACCCAAAAGAACAAAATCAACATAAACTTTACAAATTTGGAGTTAATCGGAAATGAATAATTCATAACTTTACAATTATCAAAATATTTATTGCTGCAAACCTTAAGTTCTCGTCGTTCAGAATTTGTACACCCGAAGCCAAATTCGCTCAAAAACCAAAACGAAAAAAATTGACAAAAACTTTCGAAAGTTGGAGTTAATAGGCAATGAATAACTCATAATTTAATAATTATTTAAAAAAATGCAAAAAACTATTAGATTTCATCCTACAATCATCTTGGAAGTAATGAACAGCCACAGATTACTAGTACTTAATTTGTACAAAATAGAGAACATAAACTTTAAAAATTCGTTCCTTCTATTTGAACTGCACCAAAATCTAGCCTTGGTTTTAACGGCTTAATTCAATTATTATCGACTTCCGAATTTCTGGCTTCCACTTTCGGTCGGCCATTTTTAATGAAAACAAATGAGCGTCAAGTTACCACTTTAGATACACCAAATTTCAAGAATTGTTTATCTACAGAACAAAACTAATAATAGATAATTATTTCAGTATTTCATAAACAATTATGAGTTGTGTAACCGCATTGTGCAAAACATCAAGAATGAATGGAATATTATCAATAAAAACGGTGAAACATATCGGAAACAGAGCCGTACTCAAGAATTGGTGCTGGCGGTGGGCCTCGGAAAATTGAGGCCTCAGAATAGAATAGAATAAAATAGAAGTGTTTCTTAGATTTCTCATATTAAAGTTGCCAAATTAAATGAAAAAATAGTACTTCCTTAACAGTACAAAAGTGTTAAAAAATTAGCAAAATTAAAGAAGTTCAGATTTATTTAATTTAAAATAGAATTTATCAACATTATTGTACAGCATTTTTGTACTTATGTAAGTTAGGTTACAGACCTTATATGATCATAAATATTTATATGGCCAAACATTACAAAACTACGTCTACATAATTACATTTGAAACTAAAAGTTCTTCTACAAAAGGCATTTGTAATATCAATCAATAAGATATTGATTAAATATCCACCTGAAAATGTTATTTGCCAGTGCTCTGCTGTGTTTTGAATTGTATTAAATAATTTTTGCACTTTCATCTTAAAAGTTGACACTTTACAAACTCTAATCAATGTCAAAAGGTGGCATTTATCAAATGTTACATTGTTTATTTGTATCCAACCATAAAAGTGGTATCAAATGCATAAAGGAATTTCATGATACGCTGTCATCGAAATACCTGCTGTCAGAACAATCAATCAAATTTTCGCGACACGAGTACATCGATAGTAGTTCATCATGGAAGTGGATGATACATCCGATGCGGAAAGCTGCACACCACCAGATGTAGTAAAGGAAGCAGAGATAGCTAGTTTAGAACTACTACCGAAAAATTCAAGGGTAAAATATGAAAAACGCTACCAGGAATTTATCAAGTGGTGTGAATCTAGAACCGTTAGAAGGTATTCAGAGAATACTTTATTAGCATATTTTGCCGATCTTTGCAGAAAATATAAGCCCTCTAGCATTTGGTCTATATTTTCAATGTTAAAATGCACCCTCGCTACAAAACATAATGTGCAAATTGGAAAATATAGCAAATTAATAGCTTTCATCAAACAGAATGGCGCAGGATTTATTTTTTAACCTTATTTTTAAATACTATATTGTACATGTTTACGGTATGACGTGCAAAAAGTTATGTATGTAATGCGTGTGTAAAATAAGCTTTATGGCATTCGTTCAGATGTGTCGTGACGAGCCTTCGGCTCGTCACGAAACATCATCTGAACTCATGCCATAAAGCTCAATTTTACACACTTATTACATAAATAACTATTAATTGCTGCGTAAATCAAACAATTATTATTACTCATTTGTAGACTGTATTGCGGTCCTACTCATTTGTAGACTGTATTGCGGTACTACTCATTTGTAGACTGTATTGCGGTACCACTCATTTGTAGACTGTATTGCAGTACTATTAGATTATTAGTATTCCTAGTATCATGGTCATGTACGTCGGAATTACTCGTGTATTCTGTCAAATTTATTTTTATGTGTAGATTATGTATAAGAGATTTTATGTATTTTTTTAAATAATAATACTTAATGAGTAGTTTTATTTTTGTTATTTCGTCATTGTCATTTTTATACCTCTAATGTGCGTGATCTAAAAATCACAGGAAATTAGAAAAATATGGTAGTTCTTCAATTGTTTATTGTAGGCATTATTTGATCTGCCAACTTTTCTGTACAATCTGTAAGAACCAATATTATATTTTTTTATAATAATCTTTGAAAATACTCTTATTATAAAAAAATATTGCACAAAACGAAAATGACGATTTACTGATTTTCATTTTTACATATTATTTTAGTTCCAGAAATGAAAATAAAATATGTTTGTTTATAGGGAAGCAAAACATAAAGAGATGTGAAAAGCGTTACACCTAGTGAAATTGAAGAGGCTGCATCATGTTGTATTATAAAGTCATAATACAACACCTATTGCATAATGAGGTCATAATACAAACCCTGTTGTATAATGAAGTCATAATACAACCGAAGTACAAATATGTAGTAGTACAAGAGTCAAAATTGTAAACTATTGCCAATTTATCAAAAAATATTTTCCAATATTTTCCCAAAAATATTGGAAATTTCCATTCTATTAATGCATTTCTGCAAAGTGGATCCATACTGTTACAGGGAACAAATGTGGTCACAATGTTAGTAAATTTTCGGAAAACAATCAAAATATAATCACATTATTACAAATTATGAAGAAAAAATTGCTAAATTTAAGAAGATTTGATTACATTATTAGAATTGCAGAAATACAAATATCGATACTCCAAATTTGGAGACTAAAACATTCAAATTGCAGATTTTGTTACTTAGAGAAATTTGCAATATGCAGTTTACAAACCGATCAACAAATTTTGATGAATTTGTAGAAAGTTCATTTTCGACCTTTCATTTTCTCAAATTACATAACATTATTTTGTTAAAATAATTTTACTTTGTTAGAAGTACAAATATGTAGAAGTACAATAGTCAAAATTGTAAACTATTGCCAATTTTTCGAGTTTTCCCAAAAATATTGGAAATTTCTATTCTATTAATTCATTTCTGCAAAGTGGATCCATACTGCTACAGGGAACAAATGTGGTCACAATGTCAGTAAATTTTCGGAGAACAATCTAAATATAATCACATTATTACAAATTATGAAAAAAAAATTGCTAAATTTAAGAAGATTTTCTTACATTTTTGGAATTGCAGAAATACAGATATCGATACTTCAAATTTGGAGACTAAAACATTAAAATTGCAGATTTTATTACTTAGATTATTTTTTGACGTTTCTCAAAACCAATGATATATTTCGATTTTTGTCATATTGATACTTCTGGACCAATCCCGTCATTATTATACTGGAAATATTCTCTAGAGATTATTATAGTGGGAATAATCTCGGTAGCTAGGTTCACTCTTGTCAATCAAAATATTTGTCAAATTATTAATTTATCAATCATATTAAAGTGTCATACAAAATGAATAAAAGTCGCTTTAGCTGCGTTTCGCATACTGAAATTGATAAAGAAATACTAGAAAGCAAAAAACGTCAAAAAATAATCTAATCAAATATAACTCGAGAGTTCGATAAATTAGAAAATAATTTGACAGATTATGTCTCAAACTTGTTGCCATTTGGCAATAGTCACTCGAGCCCTTCGGGCTCTCGTGACTATTACCTGGCAACAAGTTTTCGACAATCTGTCAAATTATTTTCAATTTATTCTCACTCTCTTGTTATATTATTACTGAGAAATTTGCAATATGCAGTTTACAAACCGGTCAACAAATTTTGATGAATTTGTAGAAGGTTCATTTTCGACCTTTCTTTTTCTCAAATTACATAACATTATTTTGTTAAAATAATTTTATTTTGTTAGAAGTACAAATATGTAGAAGTACAATAGTCAAAATTGTAAACTATTGCCAATTTTTCGAATTTTTCCAGAAAATATTGGAAATTTCCATTCTATTCATGCATTTCTGCAAAGTGGATCCATACAGTTACAGGGAACAAATGTGGTCACAATGTTTCACAAATTTTCGGAAAACAATCAAAATATAATCACATTATTACAAATTATGAAGATAAAATTGCTAAATTTAAGAAGATTTGATTACATTATTGGAATTGCAGAAATACAGATATCGATACTCCAAATTTGGGGACTAAAATATTAAAATTGCAGATTTTATTATTTAGAGAAATTTGCAATATGCAGTTTATAAACCGGTCAACAAATTTTGATGAATTTGCAGAAAGTTCATTTTCGACCTTTCTTTTTCTCAAATTACATAAATTTAACCGAAAACGTGCAAAATTTGGTGATTTCAGTTAAATTTCAACTAAACGCTAGTTCCATTTTTACACAACTTCCAGAAAACTTTGATTAAACCAGTTTTGATATTTTATTATTAAAATGACTTGAACAATCATAAAGAAACACGATTAAAATTGTATAAAAATTGGATAAAATAATATAAAACATTATATTATTACATTACATTTAAGAAAATGTTTAAAAACTCCAACGATTTATTAAAAATTAAGTGAAATGCCATGAAGTTTCTATAAAATATATAATTTTTTATCATAATTTGGTTTCATCATTCTACAAACTTTAAGAAAATTTGGCTAAAATCCATATGAATTACATGATAATTTATTTATATTTATTTATATTATTTATATTACATTAATTTATATATTTATAAATTTGGAAATTTATAAGTAGTTTTAATGCTATATTGATAATACGATATCTCCATAATTTAACTAAGACTATTCAATTTTACACGTTTTCGGTTGAAATATTGTAACTTTTTTTATGTTAAAAACAAAGTACTACAAATTAACTTTCCATAAATTTGTAATGAAAGCGGCTGGAATGTTACGAATTTTAGCGAAATTCTGCAAAACAAATAGGATTTTTTAGAATTTAAATTAAATTCTATGCTATTAAGGCCCAAGGCCCAGTTGTATGATCGTGGATCATCCTTGATCGTGGTTCAGTTTCTAAGATTACAATTGTATTAACAATTGTATCCTAGGTAACTGAACCATGGTCAAGGTTGATCCACGATCGTACAACTGGGCCTAAGGCCCCGTTATTATTATTTATTATTAAATACACATAATTTTACCAGAAAATGCAAAAATCAGAATTCTTCCCATCTCTAGTTTTTCAGAAATTTTTAATGCGAAACTTTAGAAGCAATATTGTACCATGTATACGTTTCACAACTTTTAGAATTTATTTTTTACAAGCTTTAGATAGTTTAGTGACATTCAAATTTTGCACGATTATTAAGTAGTCCCTAAGATGATTGTAGGATGAAATCTAATTGTTTGTAGCAATAAACATTATTATTAGTTATGAATTATGGGCCTAAGGCCCCGTTGTACGATCGTGGATCAACCTTGACCATGGTTCAGTTACCTAGGATACAATTGTTAATACAATGGTATCCTTGGAGACTGAACCACGATCAAGGATGATCCATGATCATACAACTGGGCCAAATAGAATTAGATAGAATTTATTAGAATCTGTAAAAACTCTGTTAAACTTTGTAGAATTTCGATGGAGCTCCTAGATGTAGTTGTAGAAAGAATTTGACTAGAATTTATCGAATTCTACTAATTTTCGAAAATATTCTGTGATTTAGAATTCATGTTATGGAAATACTGGGGTATTCTATGGCTAAGTCAAATTAGCTATAATATATAAAATTTCATATAAAATTTTCATATATTATGAAAATTCTGTGGGACTGTGGAAACTGTTAACTAATATTTGGTGGGCTCCAAAATATGTTTGTACTTTGGGCATACAAAGAGGCAAGTACGGCACTGATCGGAAGCATTCCAGCTGTAGGAAGTGTGTTTACTAATGTCAATTATTTCGAGGACGTGAGTCAGGATTGTGTAAACGGACCGCAGTTTAAGATTACCGGCCGTGATTTATGGATTCATAAAATCGGGAATGAAAATAGATCGGAGACACGTAATCGTTCCCGGCATAATAGCATCCTTCACCACAACATAACTTCAAATTTCTCGGATACATCTGGGAATCACATGGGAATATAAATTAGAATATAAGTAATGCTATCATAAAATCGAGCATAGCATGGTTTTAAGTAGTGCTGATCTCCATCGTTGACTAACTCATTTGTGGAGCCGCTTAATTAAATCTTGGGAGTAATTTGTGAGGGAAAAGTTACGTGGAGCCCGTTTTCGCCCACCCCACTCTCCGACATCGAGAGCTAGCAACCCTTGACCGGAAATTCCGATCTGTTCAACGCCTTATGTGTTAATAGTCACAATTTGATGTTGACTCTGTTCAGAAAGTTATATACTCGATTTTCGAACTTATTATAATAGGCCAAATTTGCAGAAATACTGTATACAACTTTGGCATTAAATATACAACATATGCATTAAATACAATTTGGGAAGTTCGGTGATTGATTCCATACTGGTCAATTCAGAAAGTTGAATTCGATTTTCTCACTTATTTAAAACACAATTTTGGTGAAATTTTCAGGAGAATTGTCCTTAGGTATACTGTATACGAATCAGGCATGATCAATATAAAATATGCTTTGAATAAATTTTGAGGACTTTTGAGTCTGAAACCATTGCTTCCTCAGTGCTGCCCTGTTGCTGCTCCTCTGATGTCAACAATACAAATAGGGAAAGGGAAGCAAGAAAACATCATGTGCAAAACTACATGCCAAGAATTACGAGCGCATATGATTTACAGTTGCAAACTTCCTGCGGATTCATCGTTTCAAACCCACATGCCCAACGAATCACCTGCAACTTACACGTGCGATTGCG
This sequence comes from Othius punctulatus, assembly GCA_951805005.1. NCBI lineage: Eukaryota > Metazoa > Arthropoda > Insecta > Coleoptera > Staphylinidae > Othius > Othius punctulatus. The sequence continues at coordinate 19,997,793 of OX638141.1, forward strand.
AAGGAGGGCATTGCGCAAGGGCGCAACTAGACCGAATTTTCTTCAATGCCGCTTGAGTGATGAGCAGACGGTAATTCGTGTGGCGACCTTCAACAGTGGCTCGTCTATTTATATCGCGTAACGCAAACAAACATAACAGCGCAAAAACAAACCGGGATAATTGGATTGCAGCAGCACGGTTCCTCGGGAAGAGGATTGGCCCGATTATAAAACCGCGACGTGGAGAAATCCCGCAGGAAGCGGCGACGAAAATAGGACGAAACTGCCCAAAACGAAAATAGCAGCACGAATTTTGAACAGTTATGGCAAGTTTCGTGGAGAAAATTGTGGAATAGTTAATTGGAGGCGAAATTTTTTTGAAACCGAGCCATTGTATTGTCTTTGCAAGTTTGCGTCTTAAATATAAATATAGATATTGATAATTAGTCTATTTCATTATTGATAAATATACTATTTATTGCGCCTAAACTAAGTAACTGCGCTTCTTTTTAGTGCAGCAACATACAGGAAGCGGTGATGGAAATGGGCTGAAATTGCTTGAAACGCAAACAAATTTAAAGTATAGGTTCCAATTAGTTATCACTTGCAGGATCATTTGCAAGAATCACTTGCAGGATCACTTCAAGGTCACCGAAGGAGTTAGGTCATTTGTTTCAGTTTCCCTTTATCAAATCCGATTGTCTTCACTGCGGTGGACTTACTGAAGTAGCGCTCCCACTCCTGCTTGGTCCTGTAGCGCACCCCCTCGTTGAAGAAGGGCTGCTGGTCGTGCTTGACCGGCGGCGAGGGGTCGAAGTGGACCGTCTTGGGGCTGGGGGTGCGGGCGCGCACTCGGAGGCTCATCGCTGCGGGGTGCCGCGGCCGGACGCGCGAACAATGGCCGGAAAATGCGGGGAAACCTCGCCGGAAAATGCGGGAAATCTCGGCGGTGCCCTATGACTAATGGACGCGCACACAGGGGCACACGGACGCACTCACACGGACACCGGCCGGATTCGCGCGGTGTTTTTCTGAGCGCCGCGGCGCTAAATATAGAGGGCCCCACTCGCGGAAAAATCGGCGTCTCACAATTTTCCGCGATCCCTCAGCGCTTCCACCGATATCGATCGGAAGTGATTTGGCTGGTAATTGGGACGGTGGCGTTTATCGACTTTAAGGCCCCGAGGTATTAGGATAATTCGGTCACGGGGCTAAGAACCCAAGTGATTAGTTTCATGAGTAATGGGCAATATTCATGCGTCCTATGCGAAACGTAAATACCAGCAAGATAACATTTGATCACTACTGCAGTGGTTCCAAAACTTTTTCAAGGAGAAACACCTTTTGGCAAAAATATTGATTGTTCAATTCCGAAAACTAAAACAAATTTTACATGCAGAGTTGTTAAAAATTTGGCAATAATTTTGACTTTGATTTAGAGAACTCTGCAAAACACCTTATAGCATTAGTATGCATACTTATTATTCTCCATATTTCTTAATAATTCTAAATTTTCGAGATTTGTATAGGTAACTTAATAATTATCGAAATTGTATGCAGATTTTTTAATAAATCCACAGATACCTCAATAATTATTGATGTCTGCAGAAGTCTTAATAATTATTATGATTTTAAACTAGAACACCTTTTGGCAAGAATATTGATTGTTAAATTCCGAAAACGAAAGCAAATTTTACATGCAGAGTTGTTCAAAATTAGGCAAGATTTTTGACTTTGATTTAGAGAACTCTGCAAAACACCTTACAGCATTAGTATGCATATTTTTCATTCTCCAGATTTCTTAATAATTCAAAATTTTCGAGATTTCTACAGATATCTTAATAATTATCGAGATATTGTGCAGATTTTTTAATAAATCCACAGATAACTAATTTTTGATATGTCTACAGAAGTCTTAATAACTATTATGGTTTAAAACTGGAACACCTTTTGGCAATAATATTGATTGTTCAATTCCGAAAACTAAAACAAATTTGGCATGCAGAGTTGTTAAAAATTTGGCAAGATTTTTGACTTTGATTTAGAGAACTCTGCAAAACACCTTATAGCATTAATATGCATATTTTTCATTCTCCAGATTTTTTAATAATTCTAAATTTTCGAGATTTCTACAGATATCTCAATAATTATCGAGATTTTATGCAGATTTTTTAATAAATCCACAGATATCTCACTATTTTTTTATATGTCTACAGAAGTCTTAATAACTATTATGGTTTCAAACTGGAACACCTTTTGGCAAGAATATTGATTGTTAAATTCCGAAAACTAAAACAAATTTTGCATGGGGAGTTGTCAAAAATTTGGCAAGAATTTTGACTTTGAATTAGAGAACTATGCAAAACACCTTATAGCATTAGTATGCATATTTTTCATTCTCCATATTTCTTAATAGTTCTAAATTTTCGAGATTTCTACAGATATCTCAATAATTATCGAGATTTTATGCAGATTTTTTAATAAATCCACAAATACCTCACTAATTTTTGATATGTCTGTAGAAGTTTTAATAATTATTATGATTTCAAACTGGAACACCTTTTGGCAAGAATGTTGATTGTTCAATTCCGAAAACAAAAGCAAATTTTATATGCAGAGTTGTTAAAAATTTGGCAAGAAATTTGACTTTCATTTAGGGAACTCTTCATTTAGGGAAATGACAGCATTAGGATGCATATTTTTCATTTTCCAGATTTCTTAATAATAATATTAAATTTTCGAGATTTCTTATACCACAGATTCCTCACAAATTTTAAATATTTCTACAAATCCTTAATAATTATGATGGTATCTGGAGGTATCTTTAAAATAATTTCGAGATTTTTAATACCGAGAACTGTAAAACAGCTGATTACATAAGTATGCATATTTTTCATTCTCCAGATTTCTTAATAATTCTAAATTTTAGATTTTTCTAGAGATATCTCAATAATTTTTGATACTTATTGCTGGTATCCTTAATAATAATTCTGATTTCTAGATTTTTGTTTTAATAAACTCGGGATTCTTAATACCGAGAACAGCAAAATAACTGATAGCATTAGTGTGCATATTTTTCATTCTCCAGATTTCTTAATAATTCTAAATTTTAAATTTTTCTAGAGATTCTGATTTCTACAGATGTCACAATAATTATCTAGATTTAAGAGAGATTTTATAATAACTCCACAGATTTCTCACTATTTTTTTATATTTATACAGATATCTTAAGAATTATTGAGACGTCAATTTCGAAAATTATTGGGGTATCTTGGAAAGTATCGAAAACTCTCTGGTAATCTTAAAATTTATTAACAAATCTGTGGAAATTTCAAAAATTATTGAAGCATCTTGGACATTTTTGTTGAATAAAATCAGAAAATATAATATATTGATATGATTATTACAAACATTGTTCCATTGTACAAATTTCTCAAAAAATCATAGAATATCTTATTATTTATTAAGACTCTAGAAGTTTCTAAATAAATCCATTATTTCTCAATAGATTTCGTGAATTCCGCGGATTTATTAACAATTATTAAGATTTTTCAATAATTCTCATAATTTTTGAGTAATTGACGAAATTTTCCCAAAAGTATCAATAATGCTAGAGATACTTCAACGAGTGTCAAGGTTTCTCAATAATTCTCTAGATTTCGAAACATATCTTACATATCTACATAACATACATTCAAAATTGATGATATGATTATTACATACATTCTTTCATTCCTCAAATTTCTCAATAATTCATAAAATGTTTCTTAATGTTTATTAAGATTTCTATACATTTCTAAATAATTTCTATGATTTCTCAATGAGTAGTTTTCGATATTACTGCAGATTTATCAACATATCAACCCTAGATTTTTGAATATTTTTCATATTATTTCAATCAACACGACAGGCCCAAGAGTACATATATAAAAAAGAAGAAATATGTACAATATTAGCAATATTAAATTTACGAAATTTCTACAGGTTTACCAGTAACTATGAATATTTCTAGAGATATTTAATTAATTGTCAAGTTCACTCAATAATCGCAAGGTTTGGAAACATTTCTCAACAATTTAATGGTAAAAAAATCAGAAAATGCAAAATTGTTGACATGATTATTACATAAATTCTTTCATTATTCAAATTTCTCAATACTTGATAAAATATCTACATATTTCTCAATGTTTCAAGATTTCAAGACCTTCACAATCAAGAATCAAGATTTCCTCAAGTTTCTGAATAATTTCCATGATTTCTCAATAGTTTTATGGAATTTCGCAGATTTATCAACAATTAATAATGTGCACTTGGAAACATATTCATGAACTAATACTAATCTTGCAATTCATCAATACAAAACTAGGAGCTGTAACAATCTAATTACAGCACACCATAAAACAACAAAATTTCAAAAATCAGGCATTTCATTGACGCAGGTGATAAATTTTACGACTAACTGCCAACATATCTAAAAGATATTGAAATAGTTAAAAAATTCAAAACAAAGATAAAGGTATATTTGCAGGTAAAGACAAGTTATTCTTTCAGATAGAGTATTTGTGAAATGTTGAGCTATATATTTGTGCATTTGTTTTGTCACTAATTTATTTTTGTATACATTTTGAGTTTTTAATTATTTGTATTTTGACCTATCACATATGTTTAATTACAGGAACAATAAATACTTATTTTTGTCAGTAAATTAATAATTATTATTAAGTTGTTCGTGATTTCTCAATAATCCTTCTTCTGGCAGAAGATAAGATTTGGTTAATCGTGCATTTTGATAATAAAACGACAGATAACGAACACAATATATCAAATAATAATGATGATGATTGGTCAATACCGGAAAATAAGATGAAGTAATAAGTGAAAACTGTATAACATATGTATAATTACAGCAACAATAAATAATTATTTTTGTCAGTAAATATATTATTAGCATTAAGTTGTTCGTGATTTCTCAATAATCCTTCTACTGGCAGAAGATAAGATTTGGACCACGTATTTTGATAATGAAATGACAGACAACGAACACAATATACCAAGTAATAATGATGATCATTGGTCAATACCGGAAAATAAGATAGAAAGCAATAATTGAAAACTGTAAATTTTGAAGTAAACCAATTTCATATTTTAACATTTTATCGTTATTGTCTATAATTAATTATTGATCTCTAATAGTTAGAGGAATGTTACAATACAAGAACAATATTTCGTCGGCTTGGTGTTATAAGGTTGCATGTAACATTTTTTCAATATTTATGTCTATAGCTGTACAGGCTATATGTTTTCAAAGCGGGACTTTTAAACTTGTTGGAAGGTTAAATTCGGATTATTAAGAATCTGTGATTAAAAAAAATCAAATTACAGTGCACAATACATCACTTTCTATAATAACAAACATATTTAAAGTCGTTATTACCAAATTTACAAATTTGTACGTATAACCTTTTAACATTAAGCCGACGATTTGTTACCAAATTAAATTTTGTTTAATAAGCAAAATTGATTGCTTTTAAAAGTTAAAATAACTAAGTCGGTTACAATTATAATGGCAAAAGTCTCATTTTTGTTACGTTATGTTATACAACCAACCCAGTTTGCACAAAACCGTACAGTAATAGATTAATTTAGTGCCGGTTTCAACTCACTTTCTAAAGATTCCTATTACTTTATTGACGATTTCAGAAAAATATTCTGACGATTTCAGAAAAATAATTAGACAAATTTTGAAAAATATTCTGACGATTTTAGAAAAATATTCTGACAATTTCAGAAAATATATCTCTATTTATGTGTATTGTATAATATCAAGTCTCTTAAACATATCAGCAACAATGGGTTTATTTCAGTTACTTAATTTCAATTGTAAATCTGAAATTTGAAAATTTAAAATTAATTTAAAACATATAACCTATTATCATAAATTCACAATAAGAATGAATGAATAATGAAACGTAATCATAACTGTGGAATATATTAATGAATTATTAGAACAATAGGTTATCTTATTACGTCTCTGATATTGGATCAATGCGCAGCTAAGAGATTTATTATACAATCATTTATTTATTCCGCCCGACTGATATGAGCCATATGTGCCGCTCCGCTGATTACTGTGACCTTTAGTAATTGCTTTTAATTGAACATTAATTGAATGTATTGACTAACATGATCTATTCTTTTATGCATTATCGATAATTATTTGATATGGTAATTAGGTTTAAAGGTTACCATTAGGAAGAATAATTTTAATGGAATTTAATGAACAAATATAAATCAATATGCGACTAATTCTAAATTATAATCCAATTGAATTGGAAAATCAATAATGATAATGATTGATGAAGTTGTTTTCTCGGTATAAATCAAAACGAAAGGATTAATGTAAACAGTGAGGGGCTCAAGTAAGGAACAAATTAATTAAACTCGAAATTTGTTTTTTTTTAATCCTTGGATTTGTTTTATAAGAATACACATTCATATATCAAATTCAATTTCTGACAATCATTTGAATTAATATCTCTGATCCATTTTTCTATTTAACTAAGTTGGCTCTGTGAGGGTGACAGTATTGTTGGTCTATGTAAAAACTCACTAGACTGGACAAAAATAGGTAATATTTAAAAAAAGAGGTTATATTTTATGACAATATTTGAATATTTTATACAAATTTTTAATTGAAGTTTTTCGTATTTCCATCAATGTTTTATTGGCATTATTTAAATAATTTAAAAGCCAGCACACTTGAATGATTCAAGCAATAATTGAATTATTTTAATATATGAATAAGTCAACGTTGTTAGAAATCTGACATTTTTTTTTTCACTGTAGGATCATTTGTGTTGGTTTTCATGAGTACAACTTTATAAAATGAAACCACAGCCTTCTTAGTTATAAATAAAAATGGAACAGAGTATGTTACCGAAACCTGCTACCTGGAGCTTTAGCAGAAGTTACTGGACACTCTGTATATTTCATAATCTCTATTATTCTATGAAATTTTAATGACGATAGTTAAAATTTTAATGATTACTACAAATCTGTAGAGTATACAGGGAGTTCAAAAGTAACGGATAAAATTAATAAAATCGTTGAGAAAAATATTTGGAAACAAAAATGCCGAGGTAGGTTGATTTTTATTTATAAATTGACATTTAGAGATGTAATTTTCAATCTTTAGAATGCTGATTAAATTTACAACAACTTTCTCATTTCAACTTTCTTGGGGCACCTTTCAGAACATTTAAGAGTATTTCTGAAAGTTATAGACTGGTTATAGTATTGTTTCTTCTAGGGTTTCTAGTTGCTACTTACAATTTTTTTCATTAAATTTTTTTGCAATTTGCATACATTTTCTGCGATTTTTATAATTTTGATATTACCTTTTAATCATCATAAAAATAAATAAGATTACATAATCTATATAAATAAATCTAAAAGTAATAGTAAATTCAGAAAATTGGTAACTTTTGGTATATTTTTTATAAGGATAATTTTTATAGATTCAAAATCCAGTTGCAAAATTTACAGTACAAAAAAAAGCAACTTTCTCATTTCAACTTCCTTCGGGCACCTTTCAGAAGATTTTAGAGTATTTCTGAAACTTCTAGTATTGTTATTTCTAGGGTTTTTAGTTGCTAGTTCACAATTTTTCATTAATTTTTTTGCAATTTGCATACATTTTCTGCGATTTTTATAATTTTAATATTACCTTTTCATCATCATAAAAATAAATAAGATTAAATAAATCTAAAAAGTATGAGTAAATTCAGAAAATTGATAAACTTTTGGTATAATTTTTATAAGAATAATTTTTAAAGGTGCAAAATTCAGTTGCAAAATTTACAGTAGAAAAAAAACTTATTAAAGTTATTGTATGGTACAATGTTGATACGATAATGCTATAGTTTTGGTAACCACTGTTTTAACTGTGCCCAACATGTTTCGCACAAGACGCAAACTTCTCACTGTACAATTAGAACGTTTAGAGGAGGATTCCATAATATCCTTCTTCATTCAAAAGCAACACAAATTGGAGATTCGAAAAGCTGGACTTCTTGACCAACCCAGGACGCCTCGGACACAACACACGTTTCTACTGGGACGCGCGCGATTAAAAACTGTCGCGATCGAAGGAAATCAGAAAAGGTGCAGATACTCACGTCAAGGTCAGCACTGCACCCACGCAATCGACATGGGCAATTAATCCCGGCAAATTAAGGTTCAATTGAGAAGATCAAACTCTGCGCCAAAAATATCGTTTCACGTGGGAAGCTTCGAATTGCGAGGGTAATAAAAATTGCATTCCATGTAATTTGTTATATCAAGAAGATCAGCAATTACCATTGGCTTACATATTAATTTTCATGCAGTTACAATCAATCATACGTTTAATTTTCGTTACACTTATAACTAGATAATTGTTCACGAGAAAACAAACTGCGCATTATTCTTTTTCAACGGAATAAATTTACAAGTGATATGTAAGAGATTGAGCATGCCTTCGCCGAAGGACGACTGCGTAAAATGCCACGTGAACTGGGCGCCCACCTTTGGTACGCTCGCGGGAATCTCCGTGGGCGCCAAATGTCCAAAAAGGGTAGCACCAGAATGCTGCATTAACGTAAACCTGTGTGGACATTTAGGGCCAATTAAAAAAATATATTTGTAATTACCTTGAAAACGAAACGTGCCAGACTAGATTCCGTAGGACGATAGTCTTCGAGATAAATTAATGATGCGTTCGTTTATAGTCGCGACCAGATGAACTGGAACACGATCACTTGTTGCTATTGTTTATTTAGAGTTAAAAGAAAGTGTTTATTTGTAGTCTACATCAATTAAACTTGAATATAGATTAATTGATCTTGACCATCAGAACGGTATGTTACCAAATGCGTTAAAAATGGTTGCGCACATGATATGCTAGTCCGTACAAAAGAACTGTTATTTATTGAAAATTCATAATTAAAAGGTATGAAATAAATTAATTCAACATTAATGTACAATTTCTTTACCTGAGCAGTGAAAGATTATTACGAATAAACAATAAAAACAGTTTTGAAAATATTAAAAGTACTTTACAGTACTTGAATATGGTTCCTTGTTGTTGAAACTATAAAATATCACTTGATGTTATTAAATAATTATATATTATTCTAGAGGTAAAACAATGTGTCTACTTATAGTCGGCATTAGATGAACTTGAATGCGATTTCTTGTTGTTCAAACTACGAAAGATCACGTCCGCCGTCACTGTAGCAATAAGAATTGAACCGAGAGGTGCAAGGTGAAGAACTCCGATTGTATTCTATTTGTAAACTTGACGGGCAAGTCTGCACACAAAAACGCACTGCGAGAGTGAATGCTGATAACGCATTTCTTTTGTGCATAGAACTGGCTCGCTTTATCTGCTATTTTTCTCGTCGAGGAACCGAGAATGCAAATGTGCTGATTTGAATACGTATTCTAAGTTCGCAGATCCAGTTATTCGTGTTAACGAACGTTATTAACAATAATTGTTAATATCATAATCATCATCTCCAATTAAGTACTCCAATTAAGAAGAAAACAATAACACATATTATAATAACTGTATCCAAAGTGGATGAAACTAGAACAAAAATTATGTTATGCTTTTATCAATTATTTCGAAAATATAACAGATATAAAAAAATGAATGAAAAGAAACAATTTTCAGTATTTCATGATATATTTTTCATTTTTTAAGGAATTTTTAGTGTCTATAGCGCTTTGCAAATTACTGCATTTAGCTTCAATAATTTTGTAAATACCTAGAATGTTCATATAATTCATCAATCAATCAATCATCGTTAATGTTTATCTTGTACCTGACGACGTTAAGGAATTGTTAATAACATTAATGATTAACAGCCATATGAATAGTCGCCCCTCTAAATGTTAGTAGCTACTAATGCTAATCAGAATGTGATTTACTTGCAGAAATAACATTCAGTAATGTACTATGTATATGGCTGTAAATGATTTAAGATTAAAAAAGAATTATTCTTATATTACGAAGAAAACGCGTTTTAACATTTTTTTTAACCATTAAATATATATTTTTTTAAATTTTTTTAGTTTGAATTTATAAAATATAGAAACAACAAAAGAAATTATGAAACGAAAATATTACAGACATTAAAAAAAATACAAGTTAGACAATCTCAAACTGTTATCTTTTATAGAAACAAATAATTATATCAAATGTTGGAAATGTTATCACCTCACTGTATAATAATAAATAATAAAAAATATTGATGATTGATAATTGAGTATTAGTTCAAAAATAACGATTTTTTTTTTAATATAAAATGTGAGATTATATTCTTGGCAGTTGTATCTACAGGCTGACACAATATTTACTCCCCATTTTAGTATTTTTAACTTTTTTCTATTGTAGAAACATATCCAAAGGCTGGGAAGTGAATATTGACTCACCCTGTATACAAAAGATTTAAAAAAATCATGTTTTTATAGTAAATTGTAGAAATTTATCAAAACTAGGTAGGTTATTTGTAGTAATATTTTTTTTACTGCAAAATGTATAGATTATATTCTTGGCAGTTGTATCTACAGGCCGAGTCAATATTTATTTACTCCCCCTTTTAGTTTTTTTAATTATAGTAGAAACATATCCAAAGGCAGGGAAGTGAATATTTACACACCCTGTATACAAAAGATTTAAAAAAATCATGTTTTTATAGTAAATTGTAGAAATTTATCAAAAATAGTACCCTATTGAAAAATATCGAAAACGGGAATTATATTTTTTATTGTTTTCTTCTAAATTGGAATACTTACTGGTAATTTATATATAAAGATCTTTTCTTGTTTTTATTATTTTTATTGTCTTCTTGACCTTACTAACTAGTTTCGGCTATATTTTTCAGCCATCTTCAGAGGTTATTTTTTTTGAGTTTAATATATTCGATATTAGATAAGATCTTTACATAAATGTTTCGACTTTTTATAAATAATTAAATAAATTATTATATAATCCGAAACTAGCTAGTACGGCCAAGAAGACACAATAAAGATAATATAAACAAGAAAACATCTCTATATACAAACTACCAGTAAGTACTCCAATTAAGAAGAAAACAATAAAAAATATTATAATAACTGGTATCCAAAGTGGATGACGCTAGAACAAAAATTATATTTTCCTTTTATCAATAATTTCGAAAATATTACAGATATTAAAAAAATGAATGAAAAGAAACAATTTTCAGTATTTCGTGATTTATTTTTAATTTTTTAAGGAATTTTCAGTGTCTATAGCGCATTGCAAATTACTGCATTTAGCTTCAACAATTTTGTAAATATCTAGAATGTTCATATAATTCATCAATTAATCAATCATCGTTAATGTTTATCATTATTTTACTTGTTTAATCACTTGTTAATAACTAATAAACTTGTTTTTAATTTAAAGAGATTGTGAGTATTTCTAAATTACTCACTAAATTTCTAAATTTTAAAATGTCTTAAAAAATTATTATTTTCAAAGGAATTTTGGGTGTATTTATAAAATTTTGCAATTTTCTGCAATTTTCATATAATTCAGCATAATGTTTCAGCATTTTAATTTTCGTGAATTTGAGTACTCTGAAATTTATAAATATCTTAAATTATGATTAATTTTTATCCAATTTTGGATCATTTTTTACACTTTTTACACTTATTATTTTTATAGAAGTTTTTATAAACTTTACTAAATGTGGGTTTCCAAATTAAAGAAAAAAATATATCTTGAATTCAATTTTAAATAATTTTGGGTAATTGGGTATTGGAAATCGTTACAAATAGCTATTTATGGTATAAGTGAATAAAAAAAATAAAAACGTACCATGTATTAACTTTTATATGTACTATTTTTGTTTTGTCTCTGGTTTCAAATTGATTGACTTATCGCAACTGTGCATAACAACTAAGTGAACAATAGCTATTTATGGTATAAGTGAATAAAAAGCTTTATTCACGTGTATTATACAAGACGTTTTCCAATTCGTTATAAGAATTTGTGTGAAGTGTCACATTGTCACGTGACAACGAAAATTTCAAGAATAGTGCGAGTTTACCTATTTTTTTACTTTATTCACGTTGTCAATGGTTATAGTGAATAAAGTGAAAATGTAAACATTTTATTCACCCATTCGATTAAAGTGTAGTTCAATATACATAATGAGCATTTTAATCATTCTAATTCGAAAAAGTTCATTTTCGCATTACTCAACTTTTTATTCGTGTTTTAACGAATTTTGTTTATTTATTTACTGTTCAAGAAATATTAGATAATTCAAAATCTTAAATCATAAACTAGTCTTAAAGAATTTTGCAAATTTCTGCAATTTTCATATAATTCAACAATTCTCGTCTAAATTTTTAAATATAAATTTTCATGAATTTGAGCGCTCTAAAATTTATGCAGATCTTAAATTATGATTAATTTTTACGGATGGCATTTTGTTGCATATCTCATATATAAGTCACATATAAGTCAGACAGAATAAAAATGTATATTATTATACTTATTATCAGTAGTAACGATATTACATTTGCTATCGTCCTGAAGCCTTTCAGCCTTATATTATTATTATTATTATTATTAATATTGATACTTGGTAATGGATGCCTGCAGTATTCATACAACTCAGTAAATATTTAGTGCTTTGCATTTTTATAGAAGATTTTATAAATTTTAAGAAATTTTCAAAAGTTAAAAATTCTTGAATACATTTTTTAATTATTTTGGGTCATTGGGTATTGGAAATCGTTACCAAAATTTGTAATTTTCGTATTTCTCAACATTTTCTTTGTATTTTAACGAATTTTGGGATATATGGTATATCTCCATATTGTTTCATAAATTTTTGATCTTTCAAGTTTTAAAATATCTTAAATGATAGACTAGTCTTATAGAATTTTGCAAATTTGTGCAATATGTATAATTCTTTGGTGTTTATCATTCTTATAAATTTTAACAAATTGGGTTTTTCAAAATTTAAAAAAAAAACGTAAATTATTTTTAAATAGTTTCGAGTAATTAGATATTGACCCCATATGGGGTCGATAGCCCAATAAAGATCGATTATATATATATTAGATATTAGAAGTCATTGCAAAACATTGTAATTTACTTTCAAAATTTACTTTTTGTATTTTACTATTTTGCTTTCGAATTACGTATTTTTTAAATTATTTTAACGAATTTTGGATAATTCAATTAAAAAAAAAATAGTTCAGAATGTTATGTGATTGGGTAAGTTTATAGAATTTTGAAATTTTGTGCAATTTGTATAATTCTGCAAACTTAAGTGTTTATCAATATTTTATAGTAGTTTTCACAAATTGGGTTTTACAAAATTTAAACATATCGTGAACTAATTTTGGCTAATTAGATTGGAATTAGGTATCGTTGTAAAATTTTGTAATATACGAATTACTCAATTTCTTTTAGTATGTTAACTAATTTTGGGTATTTATATATTGCTTAACAAATTTTAGTTAAGTAATTTAAAGTTTTTTAAATATCTTAAATCATAAGCTAGTCATTGGGTAATGGAAGTCTCCATAGTTTTGCAAATTTCTGCAATAAGATCGTTCCTTCGCGGTTTAACCATAGCAACAAATATAGCATCGTTAAATACAAATTCTTCACGAATTCAATTTTAGACAGAAACTTGGAAATTATTATCTGAGGGTTAAAACAACGTGAATTGTAAATACGTACGTATATAATTACGTAAATACGTAATTGTAAATAATATGTACATGGTACATAACGTACCATGTATGTTAAATTTTATATGTACTATTTTTGTTTTGTCTCTTGTTTCTAATTGACTGACTTATCACAACTGTACATAACAATTAAGTGAATAATAGCTATTTATGGTATAAGTGAATAATATTGCTTTATTCACCTGTATCATACAAGATTTTTTCCAATTCGTTAATAGAATTGAAGTATTTGCATGAAGTATGACATTGTCAGGTGACTACGCAGATTTCAAGGATAGTGCGAATTTACCTATTTTTTTTACATTATTCACGTTGTCAATGGTTATAGTGAATAAAGTGAAAATGTAAACATTTTATTCACCCATTCGATTAGAGTATAGTTTTAACGATGGGATTCAATATACATAATGAGCATTTTAATAATGCGAATTGGAAAATAGTATATAACGCCATTAGGCCGATATGTAGCAAATAACAGGCGCGGGTTGAAGTTTGTAAACCGAGGCGAAGCGAAGCGGAGCGGAGCGCAGCCGAGGTTTATATTCAACCAAGCCTGTTATTTGCATATCGGCCGTATGTTGTTCGATACTTTTTGTAATACCTAAATTACAAAAACTGGTCAAAATTTTGAAAGTTAATATTAATAAAATTTCAAAATTAATAAACTAGTTATCCAGGCGCAATTTGATGCCATAGCAACATCAACGGTTCAAATACAAACAAACAAATCAAAGTGAAATTAGAAAAATAATGTCAGATGTGCAAAGTTCTTCGTTTTGTGGTATCCCCGAAGATGTACTAAATGAAGCAAATGCTGCCACAATCGATTTACTTCCCCAAAAAAGCAGCAGCAGGTATGAGAAAGAATATGAAGACTTTATTGCTCATAAATTTGCGTTGTCATTTAAATAACGTCCGCGGCCGTTATTATAACGGCCAAGGCCTTTACGCCTGTCATATCGATCAAGCAGACAGTACTGATAAATGTCAATAACACAGAGGTATTACAAAAAATACTTAATATTACTATTGCAGAAAAAATGTCGTCCTCTTTTAATATGTTTCAATCTGATGAAGACTACCGATACGGTAAGCGATTTATTGAAGGGCATTGGCATTAAGAGTACTTAGAAATACCTACAGATTGGGAATACCAGAAAGTGAGGCTTGCAGCAAACTGAACGTGGCAACATGGCTTAGCAAGAGATGAACTCACCCCCACAACCTTCAGGGTTCAAATTGCATCCCACCCCAAAACTCAAGTGTATAGTTAGTATTAATATTGTAATGGTAGATATAGATGTAATGTAGATAAGCAGAAGAATATATGCAGAAATGAGGTAAAGGTCTAAAGGTGTATTATTTGTTTATGTATTTTATAGGTAAAATGTAATGCTGCTAAAAGTAATACAAAATAATTAAATTTACTTTATAATAGTTGGGAGGTAATTAAGAATTACTGTTTAAGGTATCTACAATTCAGTAGATTGTATAAGCACCGGATTTTAGTTTTTGGACATAGATCCTTCTGCTTCTCAGGTACAGATATAATTAATTTTATTTATTAAAATATGATATAGAAAAGTTAAATTTTAGTTAAGTTTTATGCTGGGGAGATATCGTTTAAATGTCTCGCGTGGCTAGTAGTGGGTTGTTTCGTAGTTTTAACCAAAATTGAAGAAAAAGGAGATAAACAAATAAACGCCTTTTTGTTTTTTTTTTTATATTTTGAGCATGAAATATAGTTAGGGCATTATTATAGTATACATTATGTTAAAAACAGACCTGACCCAAAGCTTCGCCACAACTATTCCCTAGGTCAATTGCTTGTTGCTATTATTATAGGTTTGAGTCTCCGTCGTCGGAAGCGTCGGGTTGCTCCTCGTAATCGTTTAGAGGTTCTTCGCAGGTAAACTTGCCCCTGGTGATGGCGATCACCCTGTCTTGGATCTCGTCGACGACATCGGAGGGCGTGTAATCGTCTTCGGAGGAACGCGATATGGTGACCATCGTCGGAGGATGGGGTAGCACGTCGAGGAACCTCCTGTAGGAGTCCAGCATGAGGGTGATCTCCTCGTTGGTGGAGACGTGGTGGGGCAGCTCCGAGTCGTCGCAGGTGCAGCCGGCGTCGTGCACCAGCTCCCAGTCGATCAGCTCCTCCTCGTAGCACTTCAGCAGCTCCTCCCTGAGCGTGGCCACCTTCTTGTGCAGCTCGGACTCGGGCTCGGTGTCGGGGAGCTGCCTGTGCTGCTGCAGGTGCGTGAAGATGGCCTCCAGCTCGTTGATCTGGTCCTCGCGCTTCTTGACGCACGGTAGCAGCTCCTCGAGGTGGTTCTTGCGCGGCGGCTCGAACCTGTAGAGCTCCTTGAGGCGGTCGTACAGCTTGGCTTCCTTGTAGAACACCTTGAACGGGTTGCTCGTGCTGAAGAAGTCCAGGTCCACGTCCAGGACGTACAGCTTGTGGTTCAGCGTTGATTCTAGGAGCCGCGAAATCGCGCCGAAGTCGTCGCTGGAGTTTTCGACGGGCTTCCCCAGCGTCAGCACCTTCAGCTGCGCCTCCTTGGGGTTCTCCAGGTTCTCCTGCGGCGTGTACAGGCATTCCGAGAGGAAGTAGTTCTCGGTGGAGTCTGTGCGTATGGTCTGCGTTTGCGCGTCTTTGCCGACGTGGAAGCTCTTGGCGCCGTCCTCCATCTGCTTGGCCCACGGCGGCTTCACCCAGACGATGCTGTCGATGTGGCCGCCGTAGACCGCAGGCATGATCCAGTTCTCGATGCTGGTGCAGGCGAAGAGCTTCTCCTTCTCGAAGACCGTCTCGGCGGGCATGTTCTTCGGTATGAGCATGTCCGGGTGCGAGTCCAGGTGAACGAACGCCAGCCCCTGCAGCGGCAGGTGCCGCGACCCCATGCCGCGGTAGATGTACGGGAGCGCCTCGTGGTGGTACTCGACCACGTAGATGGGGATCCTCTCGTACTTGCGCAGCATGCTTCCACCTGGCGAAGAGAAAACAGAACGTCTCATTTCGCCGGACAAACGGGCACCATGCGAGCGCGGCAATGGGGCAGGGGGTTAGTCCTGTGGAGAGGGCGTCGGGGATGACGGGATCGCCTCACGTGGGATTTTGCACAGCCGGAACGTCACTTTGATGCGTCCATAACGTCACGTCGCCGCCGCGAAAAAGCGAAAAACATCGAAACCGACGCGCGAAATTTTTAATTCGTACATATACCCAAATACCCAATGATGGCCATGCCATACCCATATGGCCATACCCATGCATGCCATCATTTTTGAAACAAAAGATCAAGAAAATATTATTAAGGCCCAGTTGTACGATCGTGGATCATCCTTGACCATGGTTTAGTTACCTAGGATACAATTGTCAACACAATCGGATCCATAGAAATTGAACCTCGATCAAAGATGATCCACGATCATACAACTGGATCTAAGACCCATGGCCTTAGGCCCAGTTTTACAATCGTGGATTATCTTTGAACGTGGTTCAGCTATGGATACCATTGTGTCAACAATTGTATCCTTGGCAACTGAACCATGGTCAAAGATAATCCATGACTGCACAAGTGGGTCTTAAAAACGATTAGAAACTAGACATGGGGCACAGAGGCGGATGGGGCCGGCGGGAAGCCGGGAAATTTCCCGGTGCGCCGGTCGCAAATAGTTGTAACGCGCCGGCGCAACTAACTCATTTTTTTCTGTTGAATCTTGTCACTACTACCACTATACGCAATTTACACAAACGCGACAACAAATATGTATTATATTTGTTTCAAAATATTTTATAGTTCAAATCGTATTGATAAATTATAGTGGTCTGAACAGTTAAAAGTCAAAGAGAAAAATGTTATATAATAGACAAATGATTGATAGAATAATAAATATTATTAAACTTCTTAAAAGACGGGATACAGGCCAAAAGTTTGAATCGTGCTACTAGAAATCTAGATAGCAAAAATTTGGGCAATTTTTAGTGGGCCTTACATCAAATATTTAAATTAGATCTGGTGCATTTGTTTCGTTTCTGTCAGATACTACAGTTAATAAAATTATTACGAAATCTAATAATAAGGTTTAAATTTAAAAAAAATATATATATAATATATCAAAATAGTAGCAGAAAAAAGAAATACTGCTGAAATTTATTCAATAGCAGTAGACTAGACTAGTACCACTCAAAATGTGTGCAATAGACCAACGTTCGTTCATTTTTAAATATGTTCTTCAATACCAAACGAAGAAAAGGTTAATCTCCATTTGAGAAACAAGAGAGAATGTAGTTGGTGGGCTGAAGAGTGGCACTTCAAAAAATATTCGGCAAATACGGAATGTTGAGTCACCTTTGTATGTAGAAGTAAAATTCGTGTTAGAAACAATAGAGAAACCCAAAAAAGACGAACAGTAATGTGAGGGCAATGGCAAAAAGTTTCACCGACAATATTTAAAATACGAAGTAATTTTAACAGCAACTATATTTTTCAAAAGATTCGGCATTACTGAACCACGATCAAAATATTTGAAGGGCTACGGGGAGGAATGATTTCTATTTCTTCATTTTGATTCCATTTTGATTCCATTTTTATTGAAATCGAGCTGAAGGTGCCATGTTGTAGTATGGGAAAAGTAGTTTCGACAGGTGAAGTGAAACATTGAAAAACAATCACCGTTCGCTTCAAAAACGAAGAAATAGAATATGATGTTGACTTAAAACGATCAGAGATCTAGATGAAGAAGAATAATTTATAGACGACCCCCCTAATGGACAATAATCGGTAATCATAATAATATTTTATCAAAAATTTGTATTTCATTTGAAAATATATTGTTTGTATGTACATACCTATACTGTACTGTACCCTACATAAAAAATCTAAAAATACAGTTAAAAACGATCAGAGTCCAAGACTTGTTAATAAAAATATATTGTTTAAATAGTTTTACTTATGTGTATTTCATGTTTTTGCTCAATATTCTCATTCACATCTTGTCAAAGTAGATCAACTATAATCAGTTAGTTTTTTCATTCATCCTTTCTGTCCTTTATTAGACTTGAAACTTTCAATTTAGTTTTCTGGAAAACGACCAAATTGGACTCTGATCGTTTTTCCCGTAGCCCTTGATTTACAAATACCATTGCTACAAATCTACATAGATGGGGCAAAGTGCAAAAGTACAAAAGTACAGAAGTTTCAAAGAATTGCGACTCAGTAAAATATCTTTCAGACTAATTCGCAGTATGGGCGGAAGAAAAATTAGAACACAATGAAACATACATTACATAATTCTGAAATGACATTTGAAAGAATATTAAATGAACTGCGAAGAAAAAAGTAATTCGTATGCCGAAAGAATGGAGAAAAATGTGGAGAAGAAACATTAGACGATGGACATGAAAAATGTTTGAAACATTCAATGTAATAATAGATACCGTAATCAAGTCAATGATAAAACGATTCCAAAATACCTTTGATCTCTGTAAAGATCTATCTGTATTAGATCCACAAAATTTGGATGAAATTAAACCAAATATTCCAAAAAAGATCGACTTCTCTCTATATTGAAAACTTTAACTAATAAATTACAAACAAAAATTGTAATGTAACATTAGAAAATTTAATAGAAGAACTTTTGATTTGAAATTTGTGATTTATTGGAACAAAATATTTGTGATATGTTAATAGTAGACCAAACTCTTCAACTGCAGATAGACTTTATAGAAGAACATATAGAACAATCAAGCAAGCATGTGTGAGCATGTGGCAAAACAAATGAAGAAATACTAACATGTAGAAGTTGCAAAACTGTGCTACTAGTTGTAACTACGTTATTTTTAAATACAATTTATTTCGAGAGGTGTACTCCACCTTATACCCAACACTCTAGTCTAGCGTATTTAGAACTCTTCCGAAATCACAAGTTTCCTGCAAAAGATATTTCTTAACTAAATATGTAGAAATAGATTATGATCGACGATATCTCACACTCGCCTTGAAGCTCTTATGTTCATGAGTTATGAGAAAGAGAATTTAAATGAACTAAATAATAAAGAACTTGTAACCGCGTTAGGTAATTCCAGTTCTCTTCTATCAAAAACGTTATTGTTTTAAAGTAAAAATATTATACTTTTTTTTTTATTTTTTGCTTATTTACTTCTGTAATACATTTTGTTTTTAATTGTAGAAAAAAATTGCAGACGCTTTTACTTCTTTTCATTATAACCTCTTAAAACTGACATTTGAGCACTGATTCTTTCTGATTCTTTCAACTTTTGTCCACACTTTATGTATTGCGCCGGTGACTGTATTTCCTGTGCCGGTTTTTGAACATTTGCACCATGCAAAGACCCATTGTGTAGAAAAATCGGCCCTAGCATCACATTATGTTGATACGGGCCATCGTTTCAATATTGAAGATGTCGAACTATTAAAACAAGTGAAGGGGAGAAATCTTGGCACGTACGAAGCTATATTCATGAAAAAAATCCGTTCATCTTTAATCAATTTTGAGCATTCACCCCTCAGTAATCCGTTACTGGAATTTATCCCATCAATGGCGACCTCGAATCCACTTCCAGAGAAAGATTAGAATTAATTGCACAATTTTGAATACATTTCGGCTCAGTATTTGCCATTAGATTTAAGTAGTTTTTAATTTGTATTTCTTAGGATTTAAATATGTATTGCTTAGGATTTAAGTAACCTATCTAGTGACACTGCAGCGCCGTGCCGCTTGCGAGTAGAGCAAAATTTAATAAAGGTAGAAATCGAGCTTTACTGAATTTTATACCTTGTCCTGACAATATTTTCATCAAGACAGTAGAATATTGTAAAATACCTTGCTTCACAACTACGAAACACGTAAATACCGATATAATGAATCAAGTTTATTTGATAAAATCAAACTAGTTACCAATGTACATAATAGACCACCCTGTGTAAATCTACATGCAAGTTTAATACTTTCAATACATTTTTAGATGCCATTTTTTTAAACATATCTTGCTTTCAAACAAACTAAAAATTATTTTATAGCTTCATACATCGTGGCGATTGCTACGTGATGATGGCCACGTGATGATTCGATGATTCCGGATCCGCCGGTATATCATTTTTCTGGACCTGGCCGTCGTCCAAGGCGACGCTCAAAGGCGCCGCGCTTATGGAAATAGAGCGCAGACAGAGCGGAAATTGTTGCGATCTGGAGCCAAGTCTTTAATGTAGGGAGAAGCCACTTTTACCCCGGCGTCTATTTATAATTAGTGCGAACGAGGGAATTCGGTCTTTGTGTCTTCACGCAACCGCGATATTTATTATCGCCTGGCAACAATATAGAATTCGAGTAAACGCGCCGCGCCGTAGGCAACCCAATGTTAACGGTGTGTGGTTTGAATGTGCAGTTAGGCAACATTCTGAGCACGAAGAGCGCAAAATATGAAACAAACGCATATCTAAACTCGGTTCCATTTTTATTTTTAACTAAGTTGGCTCTGTTAGGGTGACAGATCTATTAGGTTGCCCCATGTAAAAAGTCTCTAGACTTGAACAAATAGGTTATATTAAAAAAAAAGAGGTTATACGTTATGACAGTGGGCAATGTTGCCATCAAATTGAGTATCTATTGAGTACAGAATTTATTTGCTATTTTTATTTTACAAAAGCAAATCAGTCAAATTATAATATAGTTGATTGGTTTACTTAAAAAAAAAAACAGCAAACTTGAATTGAAGGAATAATTTAATTATTTCAATATATTAATTAGGCATATATCAGACATTTAATAATTTTTTCACTGTCAGATCATTTTTGTTGGTGTTCATGTGTAAAACTATATAAAATGAAACCACAGCCTACTTAGTTAAAAATAAAAATCTAAGAGAGTATACGTTCAAAATATAGATACAATGTGATCAACAATGTTAGAGGTCGATTCAAATTCCCTGCCAAAATTTTGCAAAATTCGTTCTTCAATATAAAGTTCTTCATAAAGTTTGTTAGAATATAAAAATTAAAAGTTGTGAAATGTAAGTTTATTTTGTAAAGAAGCTTAGTTGCACAAGTACAATTGAAAAAAAGTACATTGTATACAGGGTGGTCACTTTTACGACGCCCACCATTAGAATCAGTTAAACGGAAATATATACAGAGTTGGTCGAATGGGATAAAGGTTTTTAATTTTTGTGCCTTTTAATATACTGAAACGAAATTCGGGATATCTTGCACAGATCCTGAAATATCGCTGAAAAACTGAAAAAGTGCACTATCCTTTTCCTTTTACTTTTGAAGAAAATTTTACGAAACTTGGCACTCTTACATTTTTCGACGTGAGCTTTCTGATGACAGTGCCAAACATTTTCTGCGCCAACTAGATGCCCAAATTTTCATAGTCAACTTTTAATTTTCTTATGGCCGCAATATTGGATTTTAATAGCATTCAAAAGAGCGACATATTCCAATTTCAACCATGTATTACACGTGGGTAATCGGAGATTTTTTACCGCCAAAAATCATCGTTTAAAAAGAATCTATTTTTCAAATCGAAAATCAGAAAATTTTGACAATGTCATCAAAAATCTCACGTCGAAATATATTTCGAAAAAAGTTTCGTAAAATTTCCTTCAAAAGTAAAAAAGTTATAAAAGGAAAAGGAAAGTGCACTTTTTCAGTTTTTCAGCGATATTTCAGGAACTGTGCAAGATATCCCGCATTTAATTTCAGTATATTGAAAGGCACAAAAATGAGAAACTTTTATCCCATTTGACCAACTCTGTATATATTTCCATTTAATAGATCCTAATGGTGTGCGTCGTAAAAGAGTAATGTGTAAAATGCTGCTTTTTATTTAAGAAGTTAAATGGTGGGTGAAAATATATGCAAGCAAGTACAGCACATACATAAACTAGTACATACATAGCCCATCCCTCTTTCTTTTACCCCATGGGCCATGGGTGTCGAAGTTGGGTTAGGTTAGGTTACGTTAGATTAGGTTAGGTTACGTTAGAAAACTAGTACAAAATTCATTACACCATTTTGTATGAAATGAAGCATAACAAAAATATGTAATTTTTGTAATTTGCAACATTTTGTATGAAATGAAGCATAACAAACATATGTAATTTTTGTTTTGATATTTGCAACATTTTGTATGAAATGAAGCATAACAAAAATATGTAATTTTTGAAATTTGCAATATTTTGTATGAAATGAAGCATAACAAAAATATGTAATTTTTGATATTTGCACATTTTGTAAAATGGCACTTTCGAAAACGTTTATGAAAAACAAAAATTTAAAACGAGGAACGACTAAACGACTTCAGTTTCTAAACGTTTTCTCATAATTCATGTAGTAAATTATTAAATGAAAACTCATACAATGAGTTTATTATTCATATTATCGATTTTATTGCATACTTCCGTTAGCACAGTCAGTTTATCATAGTACGTGGAATTGTATGCGAATCATCGAAGCTACAAAGATAACATTTGAAATTGCAATGCGATTCGCCATGAATTATACGGGGAGTTTCTAAATTGGACCAAAAACTACACGTGGCGATGTTGGTCAAAGAATTCTGAGCAGATTATTTTTTTAAAACAATTAAAATTTTAAAAATTAAAAAAAAAACAAATATCACATCATTTTCAAGCTACGTATGGTATAAAAATGAAGACATGTTAATGCTAATTACTACTCTCTACAATGTAACACTCTGTAAAAAGTCATAATACTGAATAGTAATGAAAATTAACATTCCAAATTTATAACAATAATATAGAATATTGTTATAAAGCAATAATAATATACAGGGTGATCAAGTACCTCAATGCCAAACTTTGACAGGTCACAGCTGATACGATTGTAAGAAAAAAACAAATTTTATGAACGATGGCTTTTGTTTCAGAGTCGACGCTTGTATTTTGTGCAAAAAACAATTCATATCAAAATATTACCTATTCTAACCTATACTGATATAGCCCAACATAATCTAATTAAACTTGTTTTAATAATATTATTGCTATTCTTTATACCATAGTTTGTTAACCTGAGGGTTGAGAAATAATGTTTTAACATCACATCATTTTCAAGCTACGTATGGTACAAAATGAAGACATGTTAATGCTAATTACTACTCTGTACAATGTAACACTCTGTAAAAAGTCATAATACTGAATAGTAATGAAAAATAACATTCCAAATTTATAACAATAATATAGAATATTGTTATAAAACAATAATAATATACAGGGTGATCAAGTACCTCAATGCCAAACTTTGACAGGTCACAGCTGATACGATTGTAAGAAAAAACAAATTTTATGAACGATAGCTGTTGTTTCGGAGTCGACGCTTGTATTTTGTGGAAAAAATAATTCATATCAAAATATTACCTATTCTAACCTATACTGACATAGCCCAACATAATCTAATTAAACTTGTTTTAATAATATTATTGCTATTCTTTATACCATAGTTTGTTAACCTTAGGGTTGAGAAATATTGTTTTAACATCACATCATTTTCAAGCTACGTATGGTACAAAATGAAGACATGTTAATGCTAATTACTACTCTGTACAATATAACACTCTGTAAAAAGTCATAATACTGAATAGTAATGAAAAATAACATTCCAAATTTATAACAATAATATAGAATATTGTTATCAAACAATAATAATATACAGGGTGATCAAGTAGCTCAATGCAAAACTTTGACAGGTCACAGCTGATACGATTGTAGAAAAAAAAAACTAATTTTATGAACGATAGCTTTTGTCAATCAAAACTATCGGACATCAATGATATTGATCTTATGAATATTCAGATTTTAAAAATATAGAATTTGATTCTTATATAATTCCTTTAAATGAAGCAAACTCTTTTAACTGTTTCGAAGTCGACGCTTATATTTTGTGCAAAAAACAATTCATATCAAAATATTACCTATTCTAACCTATGCTGATATAGCCCAACATAATCTAATTAAACTGTGCAAAAAACAATTCATATCAAAATATTACCTATTCTAACCTATACTGATATAGCCCAACATAATCCAATTAAACTATGGTAACTAATTATGGTATTCTTTATACCATAGTTTCTCAACCTGGGGGTTGAGAAATATTGTTTTAACAATATTATTGCTATTCGTTATACCAAATTTTCTCAACCTGGGGGTCGACCCGCGAAAAAATGTACGAAAAAAACCTTTTATTAAATAATAAATTACAATTTAGTTTGATACTAAGACACTAGGGTTTGTGTTTTCTTATGGACTTTAACGCACTATTTTCGTGGGACACCGTGTATAATTAACCTCTACTTATTAAGGGGGTCATGAGGTTATTTACTTTATTTTTGGGCTTTTTAAAAGGTTGAAAAACGATGCTTTATACTGAGTGATCATTTAAATTTCAGCTCTAGTTGGCCTTGGAAAATTTCGCACTCAATAAGAAAGGCGAGATGACAAATCTCTCCTTTCTTATTGCCTGCGAAAATGTACCTACATGGATAACTAGAGCTGACATTTTAATGATAATTTAAATCATCATTAAATGATCATTCTAAGATAATATTTTATAAAAATACAGCGGAAAGACCGGTTAGATCGATAGCCTAATAAAGATTGATCTACTACTACTATTTTATGAACATAAAATCTAAACAAACCAGTAGTTATACTATGGGGATTCTGGATCGCCCCCCGCGAAGATTTCGATTAATTTAATTCGCGATTTGATTCGCGGATTAATCAATTACCGCGGGCGGTAACAATGGGTTGATGGTGGAATTTGCGGGTAATTACATCATTAAAGTGGCGGATTCGCATTTTAATGGGATAATCGCGACAATTATCCGCGGTACTTACCCGCAAATTCCACCATCAACCCATTGTTATGGGATTGTTATGGGATTTGATTCGCGGATTAATCCGCGAATCAAATCCCGAATTAAATTAATCGAAATCTTCGCGGGGGGCGATCCAGAATCCCCATAGTATAACTACTCAAACCCAATCCAAAAAGCTTTTGTTTTGGAGAAGATTGTTGATGTTTTGGACACTTGAATTTTGTGGAAAAATAACAATTCATATTAACATATAAATATAGGCTTTATTTTAATATTAAAAGATTATGTATTTAGTATTGCAATATTAATGTTAAAGTTATATTTTTATTAGTGTATTAATTTTAAATTTTCTCATGTAATATTTGGAGAAACTTCCGTTTTCGCGTTTTTTAAAATTATTATTGGCTTTACTTTTTAATATTGAAAGATTATTTATTTAGTATTGCAGTATTACTGTTACAATAATTTTACTTTTTCATTGTAAAAATGAATGATAACCTAACCTCGCATAATTAAGTTAGATTAGATAAAGATGGTTATATACAAAGCAAGTTTTTATTTTTATTTTAGGCATTGGCATCTCGGAAACCATAAGGCATAGAGAGTCGGTTAAATGGGGAAAGAGTTGTCGTTTTAAGAGCTTATGCAAGATATGCTTTTGTTTTGGAAAAAAAAAAACATAGTTTTTGAGTTATAATACAAACTTTTGGTCAATGGTCATAGTTGGCATTCATTGTAAAAATGAATGATAACCTAACCTCGCATAATTAAGTTAGATTAGATAAAGATGGTTATATACAAAGTAAGTTTTTTTTTTCATTTTAAGCATTGGGATCTCGGAAACCATGAGGCATAGAGATTCGGTTAAATGGGGAAAGATTTGTCGTTTTAAGAACTTATGCAAGATATGCTTTTGTTTTTGAAAAAAAAAACACAGTTTTTGAGTTATAATACAAACTTTCGGTCAATGGTCATAGTTGGCTTTGAAATTTTTAAATCCTTTTTTTTCTCTTTATAGCGATACAAGTTTTTGAGTTATAATACAAACTTTTGGTCAATGGTCTTAGTTGTAATTGTTGTAATTGTAAAAATGAATGATAACCTAACCTAACATAACCTAACCTCGCATAACTAAGTTAGATTGATACAGATGGTTATATACAAGTTAAGTTTTTCTTTTCATTTTAAGCATTGGGATCTCGGAAACCATAAGGCATAGAGATTCGGTTAAATGGGGAAAGAGTTGTCGTTTAAAGAGCTTATGCAAGATATGCTTCTGTTTTTGGAAAAAAAACACAGTTTTTGAGTTATAATACAAACTTTTGGTCAGTGGTCATAGTTGGCTTTGCCATTTTTAAATCCTTTTATTTTCTCTTTATAGCGATACAAGTTTTTGAGTTTTATAACTTGTATTATTACAAACTTTTGGTCAATGGTCATAGTTGGCATTCATTGTAAAAATGAATGATAACCTAACCTAACATAACCTAACCTCGCATAATTAAGTTAGATTGATAAAGATGGTTATATACAAGGTAAGTTTTTTTTCATTTTAAGCTTTGGGTTCTCGGAAACCATAAGGCATAGAGATTCGGTTAAATGGGGAAAGAGTTGTCGTTTTAAGAGCTTATAAAAGATATGCTTTTGTTTTTGAAAAAAAAAACAGTTTTTGAGTTATAATACAAACTTTTTTTTTTAAATGGCAGTCATAGTTGGCTTTGACATTTTTAAAAACGACAAATTTTTCTCTTTATAGCGATACAAGGTTTGCTATACTTACTTTGATAAATAAAGGCCATCTTCGAAAATTAACTTTATGAAAATTATTGCTTACTTTGACAAATACAAACGATACAGAAATATTTGTATTAGTGAGAATAACAAATGAGTTTGCCACTATTTTGTCTTTTCTCTTAGTACGACATATGTATGAATATTTCTATTCAAATTATACAAAATTTTGTTCTAATTATATTACGAAAATTTCTGCATCACGTTTATTTATCAAAGTAAATATAGCAAACCTTGCATCGTTATAAAGAGAACAATTTGTCCATTTTAAAATATCAGAGCCAACTGTGACTACCAAAAATTAAAGTTTGTATTATAACCCAAAAACTGTGTTCTTTTTTCAAAGAACAATAGCATATCTTGCATAACGTCTTCCCAAATCACCAACCTATATCCCAAAGACACGACAAACTAAGACAAAAATTCAAAGACAAACTAAGACAAAAATTCAAAGACAAACTAAGACAAAAATTCAAAGACAATGACACAAACATGTGCAAGAAAAGAGACACAAGACATAGTAAAATAAAACATCCGACAGATACACTATACGAATATATTTACGATACTAACTGACAATAGATTTTTCTAATATCAAATAAATGTACTATGAAATTACTTAACACAATATATAATTTAATGTAATATACTGTATGTAATACTAATATGTAATAACTCTAAGGCGGAAGGGCTCATGGCCGATAGCGTAATAAAGATTGATTCTCTCTCTCTCTCTCTCTCTCTCTCTCTCTCTCTCTCTCTCTCTCTGACAACTCTTTCCTCATTTAACCGAATCTCAATGTCCTCTAGTTTTCGAGATCGCAATGCTTAAAATGAAAAAAAAAAATTACCCTGTATATGTTTTTTTATTTGAAAATCATATATCAATTTTGAGTACTTATTAATAAAAAAGAACATGTTTTTCCACCTAATAATAATAATAATAATAATAATAATAATAATAATAATAATAATAATGGGGTAGGACCTATCAACTGACCCAAAAAATAATATAAATAATAGTAATAGTCAACAATGACAATAATAATATACTACTATAATTTAAATATAAAATTCAAATTATTTATTCGTACGAGATGGCGCTTTCGTATTTCTCTCATGCAATAATTTTATTTATTTATTTAATCAATTGCCGTTTTACCTTTCGGTGTTGGCGTAGATAGGCATGCAATAATAATAATAATAATAATAATAATAATAATAATAATACTGCAATAAGAATGGTAATAAATAAAAAAAAAACAAATTATACTGACGACCAGCTGCCACTGGAAGAATAATAATTGCTCACGGCTAGTTTGGAGGTGTGATTTGAATGTTGCTGCACTGTCATGGCCAACGCGATGGAGACTGCCAATTTAAACATATGGTCGTGGGTTTGTTTAGATTGAGCAATTGTGTCCACTCTTACATAACAAACGTTTACTCATGGACGAACTACATGTTCAATTATCAATGGGGCATTTATGGGAATAATAATTGATGAAAATGGCAACAAACAGCAGATAAACATAATTACTCTTACAAATTATCAAGAATTTTCGACATTTAAATAGTTTGATTGCACATTGTTATTATTACAGATTTTAATTATTAAATAATGCATTATTATTTAGTGATTATTCTGTTGGGGGACGCGCCGTAATAAAACGAAAAACGGCTACCCGGAAATGTATGAATTTATTATTGCGAAATTATAAGTTAAGCACAATAACAAGCGAGCAAATGACGGGGCTCCCCCGGGACCTTTTTCCGACAGCAACCGAAAAAGAACTCACTCTTAGAGAGCATTACAATTAGTTTTAACAGATTCACAAACAATGCCAGCCCTTCCGACTGGCGAGGGATGCGCCAGCTTTCTCCAGTTCCAAGAAACTGTTTACAATGGCACATTTCGCCGCTATACGTCCCCTGGTCAGGCATATCGTTTGGCGTGACTAACTGGCCATCCCTCGGAAGAGCACGTAACATTACACAAGAAATATTTACAATAGAAACCTAACTAAGACATTCCACAGGACTGTACATATTCTCTATGATTATACATTATTATTTTAACGTAATGCTTTATGCACTCTCAGGTATAAAAATTATACTTTCACAAACGTGAACCATAAATTGTAGTTTTGAATGTACATTTGGAAATTTTCTCGGACAATTGGAGACCGGTTTCGAACTTATTGGGGCTCATCAGTCCAATCTAGTCCGAATTCATGATTGTGAATTTGTGGAAGTATAAGTTGTTATACCTGAGAGTGCATAAACGATAAAATTAAATATAGAATTGAATTGAATAAAGCGATACATTAAATCAATTCACTCAGCCAGGATCCATACACTTTTTAATTATTATTATTACTTATTATTAAAAATATTTACCAGATTTTTAATAACACATATATTTACATATACAGGGTACGTCAGGACGATCGCACTAAACTCCAAGAGCATATTGTAGGTATATAATAAAAATAATTTAAAAAACTCCGATTTTCATTTATTTTCAGGTTATAGTTTCAAATTTTTAATATGAAAATATGGGTTTGTCTATGGTTGTTGTAATGCGAGCTGCGGTAGTAAAATATCTTCAATGATTTGTACATCAGAAAACTCCGGATAAACAGATTTATCCGACTCTTCAACAAACTGTGCCAAACTATGATTTGACTCACCCTGTATATTTGAATTCATACGAATGTGAATTGTGATTAATTATTTCTTAATTAAGACCTATTTCATGTGTTCCATTTAATTAAATGAAATTTTGTAACCATTTTGATTCCGCCTTTTAAGCAATATAAATGATTTAAATAGTCGACATGATGAATAATTCATTAAAAATACTTTCGTCAAACCCCGACGTTGACATAACTATACGCCTGTGGTATTTAAAGGTAAAGATAAAAATAAAGCAAAATAACGCAAACAATTTACGTAATTATTAAACTTCAATCTTATGGATTTCAAAATATATCGAAAATATCCCAATCACTCGGAATACATTATCATCGCGCAACGCCAATAACAATCTGCGCCTGTCTCGTCCAGTTATCTGCGCTTTCTAAAAATACACTTTACAACCGCATTTGCACCGCGAAATCGCTCACGTCCATTAATATTATCGAATAACTTGGAATGTTTGCGTCTAACAATTCAAAAAACATAAAACCGAAATAGATCTGGCGCCAAGAGAAGCAGATGGTTTTCAGTTTTAGGTGCATCCTGCACTAATATCCAAATAAACCTTGACAATGCAGACGAACAACTGCATAAATAACAGTCGGATACAATTGGAAGCGTTCTGTAATAATAATTAACGGCGCAAGTAAATTAATCAATTAGCGAACGTCGGTATTGTTTTGGGTATGGCGTTAGAATTAAGAATCAGAAGAATTTAGAACTCATGTGGTGAAGTGGTCGCTAACCTTCAGCAATGAAGCTGCACACGAAGAAGATTTGAAGAAATAGAAGAATTAGAATATAATTAAGAGTAGTGCCCATTAAAAACAGGATAATAAAATGTCTAATTTCCTTTATTAAAATTTTATTGTTACATGCGATCGAGTAATCTCATGAGAGCTTATGACCTGCACGCATACATGTAGTTAACGATGAATGTTTTTAGTACCTTTCGTACATTTTCACAAAATTGGTTCAACGATTTGAAAAACTGTATCGATAAGGTAGAAAATCGTAATTTTTGTACATGCATTGATTACATTGAATTGACATGAGGTACAACGATTTCAAAAACTGTTAGCTATCGATATGGTATAACATTTTTATTGTACGTTGATTATATTAGAATTGCGAAATGATACCCATTTTGCATTGTTAAAAAACAATATCTTTTAAATCGATTTTTTGAAAAAAAAATATTTAAAAATCTTTAAATGCATAAAAGTACCTCATAGAGATAGCGCTAAGTAATGATATGGCAATGAACCATTTGAAAGAAAAAAGTTTTGTCAGACTTGGCTTTTACATCGCCCAATCAGTGGGCAGTAAACAATGGAAAACTGGAAACAAAAAAAAAACATTTTTGGTCGAAATGGATGTTTTTCAAAATAACCAAAGGGACCAAAAAAGGATTAACTTGAATATCTGGATAACATCTTGTAATAACCTTAAATATTTAGATGTTTTTCAAATGACCAAAGGGACCAAAAAAGTAATAACTTGAAAATCTGAATAACGTCTTGTAATATATACCAGATCAATGCAAAGCAAAAGCAACACTATTCTGTGCAATAATAATACTTGTGCGATTTGAATAACACTTTGTAATAATTGCAATTTACCTTTAATATTTAGATGTTTTTCAAAATGACCAAAGGGACCAAAAAGTAATAACTTGAATATCATAATAACATCTTGTAATATATACCAAATCAATGCAAAGCAAAAGCAACACTATTCTGGGCAATAATAATACTCGGGCGATTTGTATAACACTTTACAATAATTGCAATTTACCATTCATATTTAGATGTTATTCAAAATGACCAAAGGGACCAAAAAAGTATTAACTTGAATACCTGGATAACATCTTGTAATAACCTTTAATATTTAGATATTTTTCAAAATGACCAAAGGGACCAAAAAAGTAATAACTTGAATATGTGAATATTTACCTTTAATATTTAATGTTTTTCAAAATGACCAAAGAAACCAAAAAAATAAAAACTTGAATATCTGAATAACATCTTGTAATATTTACCAGATCAATGCAAAGCAAAAGCAACACTATTCTGAGCAATAATAATACTCGTGCGATTTGAATAACACTTTGTAATAATTGCAATTTACCATTCATATTTAGATGTTATTCAAAATGACCAAAGGGACCAAAAAAGTAATAACTTGAATATATGAATAACATCTTGTAATATATACCAGATCAATGCAAAACAAAAGCAACACTATTCTGAGCAATAATAATACTCGTGCGATTTGAATAACACTTTGTAATAATTGCAATTTACCTTTAATATTTATTGCAATTTACCTTTAATAGTTAGATCTATTTCAAGATGACTTAAGGAACCAAAAAAGTAATAACTTGAATATCTGAATGACATCTTGTAATATTTACCTTTAATATTTAATATTTTTCAAAATGACCAAAGAAACCAAAAAAGTAATAACTTGAATATCTGAATAGCATCTTGTAATATTTACCAGATCAATGCAAAGCAAAAGCAACCCTATTCTGAGCAATAATAATACGTGCGATTTGAATAACACTTTGTAATAATTGCAATTTACCATTCATATTTAGATGTTTTTCAAAATGACCAAAGGGACCAAAAAAGTAATAACTTGAATATTTGAATAACATCTTGTAATATTTATACCAGATCAATGCAAAACAAAAGCAACACTATTCTGAGAATAATAATACTCGTGCGATTTGAATAACACTCTGTAATAATTGCCAGATCAATACAAAAAAGCAACACTCGATTTGAATAACACCTTGTCCTTGTAATATTCCACAGATCAATGCAAATAGTGCACTATTCCGAAGAGTAAGAAAATATGTGTTCGTCACTCACCATTCATCTTCAATTTGATCACCACTTAATTAAGAAAAACCACTCGAATCAATCGATCAACTGAACAACGACGAACGAGGCGAGGAAACAATCGCGTTCTGATCGGCGGACGAAAAAAAAATTCAACAGGTGTCGTAGGCTTGGGCGGATGATGTCATCGGGAGCGCGATTGTCGGTTGCGAAACTTCGCACATGGAAGGAAGAGGTGAACAGAGGGACCACAAGGAAAAGATTAGCTTCAGTGTGCGGCTGATTGTGAGAGATTTGAAACGTTTAGTTTTGGTGATCGCCAAGAACTCAGAATTTGCCAAGAAATAGGGAGGAATGGAAAATTCAAAAAAATTGAATAAACGAGATTTTTAGGAGACACAAGTAAGCATTTAAAACCAACTTTTCCTTCAATAAATCATTATTTGGTAACTAAACTGCTCTTTGATTATAAATTTTTGAATTGTAAATTTTATTACTTATATTCAATATAATAAATTATTATTGTTCTAAATACCAATAAATACCACTTGTTTAATATAACCACTTGTTGTAATAACAACACTACAAAAAATAATAAATTTAATTGGAAATGATTATATAGATTTATTTTGATTAGATTTTTTGACCCTTCAACTAGATTTTTTATTCGGTAAATTGATTTAATGGAGATTTCCCGATAATATTTTATAACTCGTGATATTTTGAGGTGCAAGTGCGTAGAAAATAGCCTTTTCCCTTGAAGCGCAAAATTTCCATATAATGTTCCATACA
The DNA here is from genome assembly GCA_951805005.1 of Othius punctulatus. Lineage (NCBI taxonomy): Eukaryota > Metazoa > Arthropoda > Insecta > Coleoptera > Staphylinidae > Othius > Othius punctulatus. The sequence goes on from OX638141.1 coordinate 20,031,551, forward strand.
GCACGAGCTCCACCATGGGATATCAAAAATACTTAAGTTATTGCACGTATCAATAGTTATGGGTTCGACTCCCAGTTCAGGCAATATTGAATATATCGTCGATTTAAAGGTGAAACTCAGTAATAATAATTGAACATTTTAAGCATCCTAAGTTATCAATTACACACGGACTTCATGGCTAGTAAAACAATTATAACGTAGTAAGAATGTTGATAAATTTTTTAGCAAAAATTTTTAAATATCAGAAATAGTTCTGAAAAAAATTTATATTTAAAAAAAACGTGCACAGCTGTATCACTGACATAAAGACCTTTCAAATAAGGTGGGTCATCCCATTTGAAATTTTCGACAGGTGCTTATGGAGGGGAGGGGAACACTGACACACATTAACATAACAGTAGGTACGTCAAAAGATGCCCCCTCAAAATAAAAATTGACGAGTTTCGGAAGTATTATTTTGCCCTAATTTTCTCAGAAAACCGGGGTGGATACTTTTAAAAAAATCACCCTGTGTATTACGTAACACTAGTGACTTTTCATTACATAACACTGTCACGTTATAATTGTTTTACTAGCCATGAAGTCCGTGTGTAATTAACAACTTACTAATATGGGAGTAGAAAAACAATAATTCACAACTCAAATGTCTTACTTTACTCGGAGCCCTTTAAAATACTCGGCACAGAATGTCTCTTGTATTTCACCAAGGCTCCTCGTAAGTAATGGACCATTTTCCCGATCCTTCGGTAAATAACTATTAGTTATAGAACTGAATCAAAAATGCATTTCTTTATAAGACTGTGTAATATAAATTTTAACACACATAATTTTATGCTGTTTTAGTATGATTTTTGATTTTTTTTGCCCTCAGTTAGAAGGTACAACGCAACTTATCTAGTGGTTGGTAGATTTAACCCAAAATTGACTGGGAGGCAAATTTTTCTAAAAAGCTTAAACATGTGACCCACTTAAAGAAGGTTTAAATAACAAAAAAACTTCTTTTAAGAAGTTTTGAATAACAAAAAAAGCGCCTTTTAAGAAATTTTTTATAACAAAAAAAATAATATCTCATAATTTTTTACAACTTTTCAGTGTATAGAAATTATTATTCTACAATAACAATTTTATGGTTTTCAATGAACATTTAAAACTAGCTTAATTTATAAAATTACAATTTACTGTCCATATCAACGTTTTTTATGTGTGTTTTGTGTCAACGTAACCTAACCTAACCCAATCTATTTTAATATGGTCCCGATAACAAAATAATCAATGTCTTCAATATCATAACCTATTTTTGAGTACATGACACTTTTTGTGTTTTCCGAAATTGTCTTTTACTGGAAAAATCATTTCGTTAACTTACATTTTACTGTCCCTCGTAATCAAATTTTTCTTAAATATCTAAATACAACATTTTTGTACTTTTAATTTATTTCTGTTTTGTAAACTTTTATATTGTATGAAAATTTTATATCAAATTGTCACGTATATCTAAATTATTTCATTTTATTGCCCACAATAAGCACATTTATAGCACATAAGCACATAAGCTCATATTTTCTTAAATTTCGGGGCACAACATGTTTTGTGTATTTATTTCTAAAATATAATTTTGTAAAATGTTGTATTTTGTTAACATTTTGTACCGAATTAAAATAATAATAATCATCATTTATTTTGTATTTGTGACATTAAATGTCTGATTTAGTCACATTATACATACAAGAATAAAACAAACAAAAAATAGAACAAAAATAACTCAATCCATTGCCCAAATAATTTCATGTCTGAAATTACATTTTACTGTATATACAGCATCAAAATTTTTGTATTTCATTAAATTGTTTTAATTAAAAATTTTGAATTGTAAAATTTTATGTTCATAAAATTTTGTACCTCGATGTTTTACATATATCCAAATAAATTCCTTTATGCAATTATATTGCCCCTAATTTTCTGAGAAATCCGGGGTGGATACTTTTAAAAAAATCACCATGTATATTACGTAACACTAATGACTATTCATTACATAACACTGTCACGTCATAACTGATTTACTAGCCATGAAGTCCGTGTGTAATTAACAACTTACTAATATGGGAGTAGAAAAACAATAATTCACAACTCAAATGTCTTACTTTACACGGAGCCCTTTAAAATACTCGGCACAGAATGTCTCTTGTATTTCACCAACGCTCCTCGTAAGTAATGGACCATTTTCCCGATCCTTCAGTAAATAACTATTATTTATAGAACTGAATCAAAAATGCAATTCTTTATAAGACTCTGTGTAATATAAATTTTAACACACATAATTTTATCCTGTTTAAATACGATTTTTGATTGTTTTGCCGTCAGTTTGTACATTAGAAGCTCCAACGCAACTTATCTAATGGTTGGTAGATTTAATCCAAAATTCACTGGGAGCCAAATTTTTCTTAAAAGAGTAAATATGTGACCACTTAAAGAAGTTTTGAATAACAAAAGATCTTCTTTTAAGAAGTTTTGAATAACAAACAAACTTTTGTTAAGAAGTTTTGAATAACAAAAAAACAAAATTAATATCTCATATAATTTCTTACAACGTTTCAGTGTATAGAAATTATTATTTTACAACAGCAATTTTGTGGTTTTTAATGAACATTTACAACTAGTTGTATTTATAAAATTACATTTACAGACCATATTAACGTTTTTGTGCTTTGTGACAATCTAACCTAACCTAACCCAATCTATCTTAATATGGTGCCGATAACAAAATGATCAATTTCTTCAATATCATAACCTACTTTTGAGTATAGGGCAATTTATGTATTTTGTGATTTTGTCTTTTACTGGCATCGAAATCATTTCATTAACTTACATTTTACCGTCTTTCATAATAAATGTTTGCTAAATTTCTGAGTACAAAATAGATTGGTAATTTTTGATTTAATTTATTTCTGTTCTGTAAACTTTTATATTGTATGAAAATTTTATATCAAATTGTCATGTATATCTAAATTATTTGATTCTACTGGTTTTTGCAAGCAATTTTTTATATTTTGTGAACATTTTGTAACGAATTAATAATATAATAATAATTATTATTATTTATTTTCTGTCTGTGACATTAAATGTCTTGGATAGTAATAGAATACCTTTTAAATACAAGAATAATACAAAAAATGAGAACCAAAATAACTCAATGTATTGCCCAAATAATTTGAAATGTGTGAAATTACATTTTACTGTCCATATAGCAACAAAATATTTGTATTTCATTAAATTGTTTTACTACAAATTTTTTGAATTTAAAATTTTATGTTTATAAAAAAATTGTATCGATTTTTTACGTATATCCAAATAATTTCATTTATGCAATTATTTTCCCCATAGTATCAATACAAAATGTGACAAAAATAAAAAGGATAATAAAATTAAGGATAATCTTACTTCATAAGAAATCTCGATAATTAATTTTATTAATTTATATAATATTTTGTTTATTATATATACAGAATGTCCCCGGATTGAGTTTACAAGAGGAAAAACTTTTTTTCTTTTATTTTACGCCAAAACTTCAAAGTAATAAGATTTTTTGCTTGTCCTGAAAGCAGCAAATCTCTAATTAAAACTTAATTATTGTGACTCAGTGGAAAGAAAGGTTCATTTTTCTTTGATTTCGGACGATGTCACTTTGACAAATGAGTTTACGCAAGTTAAATAACAAAACTGTTTGTGAAAAACATAATTTTAATAAACAGCAACTCAAAGAAACAGCTTTAAGATACAAAAGTCCTTGAGTTGCTGTTTATTAAAATTATGTTTTTCACAAACATTTTTGTTATTTAACTTGCGTAAACTCATTTGTCAAAGTGACATCGTCAAAAAAATAAAACGGCCAATGTGATGGGATTTAAAAAGCAGAGAAAGTCCGAAATCAAAAGAAAAATGAACTTTTCTTTCCACTGAGTCAGAATAATTAAGTTTTAATTAGAGATTTGCTGGTTTCAGGACAAGCAAAAAATCTTATTCCTTTGCAGTTTTGGCGTAAAATAAAAGAAAGAAAAAGTTTTTCCTCTTGTAAACTCAATCCGGGGACATACTGTATATATATTTTTTTAATTAAAAAAATACTTCAAATTTCTTATTAACAATATTTTTGAGGATTTTTTTGTAGTTTGTAAAAATGTTATGTTGCATGCAATACATTTTATAATGCATTATTGTATAATGCAACACCAATAACAATCAAATGGCACATACAAATTAATATGCAAGCAAATTTCTCATTACAAATTAACACTTCTCTCAGTACTTCCCCTTCTTGCCTATGTAGTGTTATGAACCCCAAAATCGTCAACCCAAAATTCGTGAATTAATAGTGCAAACATTCTGTAGAAATATGATCAAATATTGTAACGTAAATTTGTCATAGTCTAAAATAGACAGCGCCACTAATTGGCGTGTCCGGAAATGATGCGAGGGTAAAATTACGTGGAGCCCGTTTTCGCCCACCCCAGTCTCCGAAATCGAGAGCTAGCGGCCCTCCTCGTTATCATAAAGAGATACTCCGGTTTCCTCCACGGCCCTACGAAAGCCCTTAGAGGGGGTGTCACAAAATTCAATCGGTCTTGGGGAATTAATGCAATATTTTTGAATAACTTCTCTCGTCTCCCACACAATGACCTGTGTCTAGTATGTTTAAACGAGCATCCAAAAATAATTACTAATCCTACAATTAAAATTCATTGCAACTCCCATCCAGACGTTTGGTTCCGATGGTCAAATTTATGGTCACCCACAGTCATATTATTATAGAAGTTATTGCATAGCATTGTTTATGAACTGATCAAAAAGGTCAATGCTCTGCATAGGTTCTAGAAATTTAATAAGCACTCATAGGCGCCTCGAAGAAACAGCCAAGTGATCTGTTTACAATAACAAACCTCTACGCTAGACTTCTCGAGCACAAGTATCTCCGGTGCAGATACAGAATTAGGGCCACGCAATTATAAACGCAGTGCAGTCTGCAAGTGACAAATGTCACCTCGTAACGACTGCATGATCGCCCGACCGAGGAAAGACTATTTCTGGTCCGCCCTCCTCGTCCTGGTCGTTTTGTGTCTGCCGAGGTCCACAATGCGCTAATTGCGCCAGAAATAAGAGCGAAAGAGGCGCCCGCCCACGCGCACGCCACTGACCACCGGCAGACGGGCAGGACTAATAAATTAATGCGCGGAAACGGCCCGTTGAGCCGCACGTTCGCCAATTAAGCTCTGACATCACCGAGTTACGAAACGCGGACGCAGAATAATTCCGTCATCGGAAAACGCGGCCAAAAGGGAGGACGAAACAAACCTATCAACGAGGCTCAAACGAGCTGCGGATCTGGCAATTAAAGGAACGGAAGTAACAAAATAAGAGTGCACCGATGAGAGGATTGAGCAGTTAACACAAAAATATTTCTTAAGTTGCGTTAAAGTAAAGTAAAGTAAAGGAGGGCCGCTAGCTCTCGATGTCGGAGAGTGGGGTGGGCGAAAACGGGCTCCACGTAATTTTTCCCTTGCACGATTTCCGGAGACACGAATTAGTGGCGCTCTGTATTTTAGACTGTGAGACATTTAGTGCACAATCATATTTGTACAAAATGTTTAATTAACGAATTTTGGGTTGAAGATTTTGGGGTTCATAACACTACATAGGCAAGAAGGGGAAGCACTAAGTGTTAATTTCTAATGAGAAATTTGATGTTATTGGTGTTAATTGGTGGCAACATAAACTTTTACAAACTACAGAAAAAAATCTCAAAAATGTTAATACGAAATTTAGGTACATTTTGTGTTGATACAAGGGGCAATATAATTGCATCAATGAAATTAATTGGATATATGTAAAAAAAATTACATTTCAAAAATTTTGTAGTAAAACATGTAGTAATGAAATACAAATTTTTTGTTGCTGCATGTTGTACAGTAAAATGTACTTTCAGACATGGAATTATTTGGGCAATGAAATGAGTCATTTTTGTTCTCATTTTTTGTAATATTCTTATATGTATAATGTTTTATATGACTATATCAGATATTTAATGTCACAAACACCAAATAAATGATTATTATTATGTTCTCATTTTTTGTAATATTCTTATATGTATAAGAGTATTATAAATGATACAAAATAAATGATTATTATTATTATTATTAGTAGTAGTATCAACATTTATTCCATATATAGTTACACATCTGCGGCATACTTAGTACATATAATAACATAATATTGATGATAGATTGATAGATATATGATATACGATGTGATACATGATATATGGAATTAATAAAAATATATTTATTCGTTACAAAATGTTTAAAAAAACGGCGGAAAGACCGGTTAGGTCGACAGCCGAATAAATATCGATCTACTACTACTACTGTTAACAAAAACAATTTTTCAAAATTGTAGCAATATTCTATTGAAATCCTGCAACATTTCATGAAACTTCTACCGAAAGCTGCAAAATTTTAATTGAATGACAAATGCATCTGTACAATAGGTACGGCAAACGTATAATAAAGAAACTTGATTTGATTTGATGTGAATTACTAAACATTTTATGGAAACTCTGGAAAATGTACAAAATTGTCGAAAATTCTATTGAAATACTCCAAAACAATAGTTTCATGAGAATTCAATTCAAATCCTAAAATAAGTAAGTTCTTCGAAAGAGAATTCTTCTAAGGACCAATTCTTGAAAATTCTATGAAAATATGTTACGTTTACGAATATGTTACGTCTGAAAAGTAGACGTAACATATTCGAAAACGAATTCTTCTAATGACCAATTCTTCAAAATTATTCTAAAATAAACTTTTCATACGTAAATTATTCGAAAACGAATTCTTCTCATCAATTCGAAATTCAAGATAATAATATAGGATTAATAATATAGGATATAGAATAATTCAGGATAATAAGGATCTGGTGTTCTCTGACGTTGCCATATAACCTAACAATTTGACATTTCGACTTGTAATTGACAGATTGGAAATTGGTACAATGTGTTTTGTTTTGTAGTACATTCAATTCCGAATTCTGAAGATCTACATTTTCAGGAGTTGCAAAATACTCTTTTGATAAGAACAATTACTCCACTGTAAACGTTTAACTAACCCACTTTCAATGTCAAAATCTTTAAAAAAATGTCCTAGAGACCTTAAAATGTTGTTAATTAAGTGTTTTTCTACTTTTGTTGTTCTTTTTTATTTAATACTTCGATCACAATATAATATGATTCAAAATTCAAGGATAATAAGGATCAGGTGTTCGAGTGTTCTCTGACGTTGCCATATAACCTAACAATTTGACATTTCGACTTGTAATTGACAGATTGGAAATTGGTACAATGTGTTTTGTTTTGTAGTACATTCAATTGCGAATTCTGAAGATCTACATTTTCAGGAGTTGCAAAATACTCTTTTGATAAGAACAATTACTCCACTGTAAACGTTTAACTAAACCACTTTCAATGTCAAAATCTTTACAAAAATGTCCTCGAGACCTTAAAATGTTGTTAATTAAGTGTTTTCTACTTTTGTTGTTCTTTTTTATTCAATACTTCGATCACAATATGATTCAAAATTCAAGGATAATAAGGATCAGGTGTTCTCTGACGTTGCCATATAACCTAACTATTTGACATTTCGACTTGTAATTGACAGATCAATTCTTCAAAATTCTTCAAAAATAAATTCTTCGAAAACGATTTTATTTAATAATCAGTTCATTATCATCATTAATTATCATCGAGTGTCTTCTAATAAATAATTCATCGAGTCAACAATTATCCGAACAAATATTTGTTAGATATTTGCAGCTTCCAAACTTTTGAAACTTTGGAAAATGTAGAAAATAGTCGAATATTCTATTAAAATACTCCAAATAAATAAAGTTTCATGGAAATTCAATTGGAATCCTAAAATAAGTAAATTCTTCTAAAGCGAATTCTTACGTCTGAAAAGTTTATTTTCGAAGAATTTTGAAGAATTGATCATTGGAAGAATTCGTTTTCGAAGCGTAAATTCTACTATTGATCAATTTTTCGAGAGCCTTCAAATGAGCACTTCCTCGAGGGAACAATTATTCGAACAAATATCTGTTAGAAATAATTATATGGTTATATGCATTATTATTATTGCCCATCTGCGCCTGCATGCGACTTATAGATGGTAGAGGCCATTTCTAACATGTGTTGCAAGGAAATGGGAAAACTGCAGAAAAACCACCCCAGAAATGCAGACCCGGGAATCGAACCCGGGTAAATCTTTAATTTCATATGCATTTATACTTCTCATTTTCCATTGCATTTATAATTCTCATTGCAACAGCAGCCATCCTTCACCCAGTATCTTCAATAATTGTTAACTCTTCAAAGCCTATTTTGGGACACTTGAGAAGATCTTTAATTTCACTTGCATTTATACTTCTCATTTTAGCATCTGCCATCTTTCGCCCAGATTCTGTCATCGTATGTATATGACATGATTCTTGTGTTAATGTTTATTAGTTCTCCAACCTTTCATTTCCACTGCATCTTTAATAATTGTTAACTCGTCGGCGTCTATCTTGGGACACTTGAGAAGATCTTTAATTTCATGTGCATTTATACTTCTCATTTTCCATTGCATTTATAATTCTCATTTCAGCATCAGCCATCCTTCACCCAGTATCTTCAATAATTGTTAACTCTTCAAAGCCTATTTTGGGACACTTACGATCTTCAATTTCACTTGCATGTATACTTCTCATTTTAGCATCTGCCATCCTTCGCCCAGATTCTGTCATCGTATTTATATGACATGATTCTTGTGTTAATGTTAATTAGTTCCCCAACCTTCCATCTCCACTGCATCTTTAATTATTGTTAACTCGTCGGCGTCTATCTTAGGACACTTGAGAAGATCTTTAATTTCATATGCATTTATACTTCTCATTTTCCATTGCATTTGCAATTCTCATTTCAGCATCAGCCATCCTTCACCCGGCATCTTCAATAATTGTTAACTCTTCAGAGCCTATTTTGGGGCACTAGAGAAGATCTTCAATTTCACTTGCATTTATACTTCTCATTTTAGCATTTGCCATCCTTCGCCCAGATTCTGTCATCGTATGTATATGACATGATTCTTGTGTTAATGTTAATTAGTTCTCCAACCTTCCATTTCCACTGCATCTTTAATAATTGTTAACTCGTCGGCGTCTTGGGACACTTGAAAAGATCTTTAATTTCATCTGCATTTATACTTCTCATTTTCCATTGCATTTATAATTCTCATTGCAACAGCAGCCATCCTTCATCCAGTATCTTCAATAATTGTTAACTCGTTGGCGTATCTTTTGGGACACTTGAGAATATCTTTAATTTCATCTGCATTTATACTTCTAATTTTCCATTGCATTTGTAAATCTCATTTCAGCTTCAGCCATCCTTCACCGAGCATCTTCAATCATTGTTAACTCTTCAGAGCCTATTTTGGGACACTTGAGAAGATCTTCAATTTCACTTGCATTTATACTTCTCACTTTAGCATGTGCCATCGTTCGTCATCATTACTTTTGGGACACTTGAGAAGATCTTTAATTTCATCTGCATTTATACTTCTCATTGTCCATTGCATTTGCAATTGTCATTTGAGTATCAGCAATTCTTCGCCCAGCATCTATAATAATTGTTAACTCTTCAGAGCCTCTTTTGGGACACTTAAGAAGATCTTTAATTTCACTTGCATTTATACTTCTCATTTTAGCATCTGCCATCCTTCGTCCAGATCCTGTATTTGTCATGATTCTTGCGTTAAAGTTCATTAGTTCTCAAACCTTCCATTTTCACTACATTTACACTTCGACGTTTATCAAGCTGCTGCATTTGACACGATTCTCTTCGTAATTAATCTTACATCTCGAGCGTTAATTAGTAGATGAATTGGTACGCCGATGTATTACAACACCCTAAACGCGCGTTAAATATAAGTTACAAGACCGGTGGTTTATTATACCATTTAGTAGCGCTGTTTATTGGCTTAAACGCGGTGTTTACAAGAAGGCCATTAACTCGACGTTTGCGGAGCTATTAGGCTGGCCGGAGCGAGAAAAACTGGAATGTGATCTTCGAACTTTGGGTTCGATCGATAATTGTGTTGGAGTTTCGTGCGTGTTAACACTTCTAATTGATAAAAATTAGATGAAAGTTATGTGCTGTATATTTCTGGCATGTTTGTTTAAGGGCGTCGTCGATAAAGCTAATGCCCTAATGCCCGGTTGCATCAACGCGTGTTAAATATTAACTCGGGGTTATAAATTTAACTCGGGGTTGACCTCAAACATGACTTACACCAGATATGAAATAAAACATAAAATGCGAGTTACACCACCTCAACAAATTTTGATGTTACTGATTCGAAACATCACTCTGACATAAATATAACTCAGGGTTACATAACCCGAGTTAGAACAATGTTGATTCAACCTGGCATATGTCACGCAATACCAAAAATTTACGAATAAAATTTACGTAGAGTTTTATGTAGATTTATTGTAGCAATATATAGCACTTATTATGTAGAGTGAAGAATTATTTAAATAACTAAAAACTGAGGAACTTTTCTTTTCTCTTTTGTACTAAATTCACATTTCGGTCTCCAAGTGTACATCTGTATTCCAGATTTCATCCAGATTCATCACCAGTATTCTGTACACAAATGAAAATTGTCTTGGTGGCCGAAATATGCGTTTAAAAAAAACAAAAAGTTAATCAGTTTTTGAATGTTTAATACCATTTATGATGTAATCATAATTAAAAAAATGTAATTGGTGGAATTAAAATTGAAAATCTATTGCTGGTGAACGTAATTAAAAAGTATGAATAATGAGTTTACAATCTGACATCATCGCCTATTGTACGCATCATGTATTCGATATTTACTGTAGTTGCTTTTTATAAACTAAGAAGTAAGGTATAACCACATGCACTGGATATACACTGTCAATCAACGTAATGTAAATATTTGGGGCAAGTTGCGTACTAAAAACGTCAACGCGAATTCTGCAACAAGTTGTAATTTTCATTTGGCATGCCAATTCGCATGTTTCCGACTTTATTATACACAATCTGAATGTTAAATATTGAAATAAAATTGAAAAGTGGAAATGGGCACGTTTTAGGAACTTTGGACTGATCTTTCCGCCCAAAATTTGAGGATAGTTATCTGGGGGATGAAGGCGAGCTTAGAAACGCACTTGGCAGGTAGTTTCTAACCTATCCGCCGGATAAATTTCGAAAGACCAGCCCTTAATAAGAAAATTCGCTTACATCCTGGCGATGTCCCGTTCTTCAGGGTGCACTGGTACGGCCTGTGGAAGTGCGTCGGGGTGAACTTCCCGTACATAGTCCTGTCCATGGCGGAAAACTTGGTGGTGGTCTTACACACGCGCGACGAACGTTTTCGGGTTTATTGACACCAGCACAGGGGAAAGTGTCGTCGCGTACGCATATCTGGAATATTTTTATTTTGTCGCGTTTTCCGCGTGTCAATGCGTCCGCGTTGTGCACGAGGATGAGGGAGAGGCGCCTGCGCGAAGAGCTTAACGGAATTAGATGGGAGCGTGCTGAGGCGGCGACGGCGGAAGAGCGAAGGAACGCCGAAGAGGCAGCAGACGGGGTTCGAAACGTGCGAGTTTCGAGCGGCGGGACGGTGTCAAGGCGGGCAGGGTTTCCGCTAAAGGCACCAGTTTTCAACATGCAATTTCGTTATTAATAACGCCCGATATGGATTGGTGCCATATTAAGATCATGGTTATCGATGGGAACTCGGCGCAATTGCCGGTGACACAGATTTTTTCCCATTCACATACAATAGGCGATTACTTTAAATGCCTGTGTACAAATTATCGTCTGCCCGAAGCTATGCAGCTTGTTATATCCTCTATTTTATTACTGCATAACATTTCAGACGAATATGTCAACAAATCAAATGACTATGACTATGCCTTTATGTCAGAAACTTTTTACCTGTATTTTTTTGGCAATTTTGAACCGTTTTTTTAAATTTATTTACATTATTTGTTATAAGCTTCAGCTTTTTTGAAAAATAATCGATATTACTTATGTTATAAACTTTTTACATATAAATTTTGGGCAATTTTCGACATTTTTGGAAAATTTATTTACTTTGTTTGTTATAAGCTTAAGCTTTTTTGAAAAATAATCGACATTATTTATGTTATAAACTTTTTACATATAAATTTTGGGCAATTTTCGACATTTTTTGAAAATTTATTTACTTTATTTGTTATAAGCCTAACCTTTTTTGAAAAATAATCGACATTATTTATGTTATAAACTTTTTACATAAAAATTTTGGGCAATTTTCAACATTTTTTGAAAATTTATTTACTTCATTTGTTATAAGCCTAACCTTTTTTGAAAAATAATCGATATTATTTATGTTATAAACTTTTTACATATAATTTTTTGACAATTTTGGACGTTGTTTGAAAATTAATCAAAAGTTGCCTATGAAAATTTGAGCATCTAGTTGGCACAGAAAATGTTTGGTCCTGTCATCAGAAAGCTCACGTCGACAAATGTAAGAGTGTCAAGTTTCGTAAAATTTCCCTCAAAAGTAAAAAAGTTATAAGAGGAAAAGGAAAGTGCACTTTTTCAATTTTTCAGCGATATTTCAGGAACTGTGCAAGATATACCGGATTTCGTTTCAGTATATCAGTATATCGAAAGGCACAAAAATGAGAAACTTTTATCCCATTTGACCAACTCTGTATGTATTTCCATTTAATAGATCCTAATCGTGGGCGTCGTAAAAGTGACCACCCTGTATATGTCATAAACTTTTGGGCAAGTTTGGCCATTTTAAAAAATTAATTGACATGAGTTATAGAAACTTTTTACATATATATACATATATATATATATATATATATATATATATATATATAATTAATTTGCATTAGTTATGTTATAAACTTTTTGGCAATTTTGGAGTTTTTTGAAAATTTATTGACGTGATTTTTGTTCTTCATTCAAAACCTTATCCACAGAATACTTTTTTTTTTTTTTTTTTTTTTTTTTAATTGGTTTATCGGCGTCGACTACTATGGTCATTGGCCGTCAATATAAGGTACATTTAACAATATTACAAGAAAATCAGGGGAAAAAGAACGAGGGGCACACTCTTCACCTTACGGGGTCTGTCGTAAGGACTTATTTTCATTAACAAACATAGGTCGACCGTCGGAAAAAGGGTTATCCCACAAAGGAACGATTACAGAGGGTATATAGATATAGGTAATACATGTATATTTAAACTTTTTGTAGAAGCTCTGCTTCTCGCAGAAACGTAATGACAGTGTCAGTGGATTCTTGGCTGTTGCTTAGAATTGCTTGGATGTTGTTTGCAAGCCCTAGTCTTTGCCGTATGTGCGCTAGTGTTATACATTCCTCTAGGATGTGCCGCACTGTCAGTGGGGTGTTGCAAGCATCACACATCGGGGAGTCTGTACCAGCTAGAAGGTGGGAATGGGTAAGATTGGTGTGGCCCACTCTGAGGCGCACAAGAGCTATCTCTTCCCTTCTTGACAGTGTTCTCGGTGATCTCCACTTGGTCACATTAGGTTTTATTGGTGCTAGCTTGCTGTCCTTGCTTGTCCACTCCTGCTGCCAGGCCGCCACAATCGATTGGGTACAGAAGCTCTTAATGTCTTCTGCTCTACACGGGATGTCATCTATAATATTGGAATTGGCTGCCTGGTAAGCGGCCTCATCTGCCATTTCGTTGCCTTTTATACCGACGTGTGACGGGATCCACACGAAAGTGATTGTCTTCTGAGACTTCGCTAGGTGATCGACAGTGGCAAGAATCATTTGGACCAGTGGGTCATCCGATGTCGTGTTTGAGATACTCTGCAGAGCAGATAGAGAGTCTGAACATATGAGGAATGTGCTGCCCCTCGACATGTCACAATATCGAAGGGCCTGCCAGATCGCACACAGCTCAGCCGTGTATATGCTCGACGATGTAGCCAGTGACCATGAGTGACTATTATTTTCTGCCGTAAATGCAGAGCCTACACCGTTTTCGGTTTTCGACCCGTCTGTATAGATTTGGCAGTAGTTAGGGTACTCCTGTGCCAATTCGCGGAATTTGTTCTTCAAGATAATTTCGGGAGTGTCTGCTTTAGTGAATCGGACTAAGTCTGTGCGAATAGAAATCTTGGGGAGTAGCCAAGGGGGTACTTCGCACAGACCAGTAGAGAGCATACTTGGAATATGTATATCTAGATTTTCGCGTAATTCCCGTGCTCGTATACAGACAGGTCTTGTTGTTGTCGGCCGTGTGGTATATTTTTGGTAAGTCTGTTGATCGTTAAACAATGAGAAATTAAGGTGTTTAGGATTTGCTTTCATAGATGTTTCATACTTAATTATGTAGCGATTGATAATGTGTTGCAGTGGTGGGAGTCCTGCCTCACAACAGAGACTGGCACACGGGCTAGTACGGAACGCTCCTGTGGCATATCTAATGCCTGTGCAGTGAATACTCTCAAGAATTTTCAGGCGAGATCTTCGTGCAGAAGAGTATACAATACATCCGTAGCATATTTTTGACAGTACAAGGGACTGGTATAAGCGGAGCAGTACTTCTCTGCTAGCACCCCATTTAATACTGGCCATACATCTAACGATATTCAGAGCTTTCTTACAACGGATTGCTAGCTCGCTGATATGTTCAAAGAATGTTAGCTTTTTATCGAAAACAAGTCCCAGAAATCTGTGAGATGTAGTACAATTAATTTTTGTGTTCCTAAGGAAAAGGGTAGGATCTCGATGACGTTTTCTTAGGCGGCAGAAGTGGACGCAGGATGTCTTTTCCGGAGAAAACCGGAAGCCTCTTCCCTCTGCATCAGCATTTATAGAATTTATAGCATTTTGTAGATTATTATTAATACAAGGCATCGTATCTCCTGCCGTATAGATGACAAGGTCGTCCACATATAGGCAGCAGTGTACAGGAGTACTTATTCTATAGGCGATATCATTTACCGCTATGGAAAACAGTATTACGCTAAGCGTAGATCCTTGAGGTATCCCGTTTTCCAATTTGTGGTAGGAGGAAAAAGATGACCCGACCCGAACTCTAAATCCTCGGTCAGTCAAAAATGACCGAACAAATAGTGGGAGGTTTCCTCTGATTCCCCAAGCGTGGAGTTTTTGTAGAACACCGTATCGCCAGGTCATATCGTATGCCTTCTCTAGATCAAAGAACACTGCTACGAGGTGCCTACGATCCAGGAAGGCACTCTGTATGGCATTCTCCAGACGGACCAAATGGTCAATAGTGGAGTGGTGCTTTCGGAAACCTGCTTGATAATTTGCAATCAGACCTCTGGATTCCATGAGCCATGTCATTCGCTTATATATCATTTTTTCAAAGATTTTACTCATACAACAAGTTAGTGATATAGGGCGATAACTTGCAGCTAGTTTTGGGTCTTTTCCGGTTTTCAGAAGTGGCACGACGATAGCTTCTCTCCAAGAGTTGGGATAGTTTCCAGTAGCCCAAATAAGGTTAAAAATTTCCATGAGCCAGTCTTTCGCCGTGGAAGGTAGCTGTCGAATCATCTCATATGGGATATTATCTGGACCTGCGGCTGTTTTACCTGTCGTACTAAGTGAAGATTCCAACTCTCTACGGGAGAAGGGAGAGTTGTATTGTTCTTCATTCTGTGTGTCGAAGTTTAAAGGAGTCTCGAGTCGATCTTTTTGGTTAAGAAATTGGTCGGAATAATTATGTGTACTACTTGCAGATGAGAATTGGAGCGCTAATGCCTCTGCTACATCTTCAGGTTTAGAAATGACTACACTTCCGTCTTCGAGGCATGGGGTGTAGTTTGGGAATTTCTTCCCAGCTATGTTTCTTACTTTGTTCCAGACTTCTGAAATGGGGGATTGTGCTGTGATTGACGATATATATGTTTCCCAAGTGCGTTTCTTGCTTCCTAATATTGATTTTCTGGCTAAAGCTCTTAATTTCTTAAAACTTATAAGATTATCCAACGTCGGATGTCGTCGAAATACATTGAAGGCATGTTTCTTTTGTTTAATGGCTTGTTTGACGTCCTCATTCCACCATGGGACAGATTTTCTTACCGAACTGGCTGCTGTTATAGGAATATTTCTTCCAGCGGCGTCTAAGATACTCCGTTGGAAGTCAGAAAGCGCATCGTCGGAATTGTTACCGAGAGGTAGCACTTCCACATCACGACGGAATCCATCCCAATCAGCGTCGGCGAGGCGCCATCGTTGTGGGATGAGTTGTTTCGTCCCGGTTGCAGTTGTGGATATAACAATCGGAAAGTGATCGCTACTATATAAATCGTCAAGAGGGTGCCAAGTTAGTTGAGTGGCTAGGGTCGCAGAACAAATTGAGAGGTCTATAGATGAGAAGCTAGGAGAACGTGCGTTGAAGAATGTAGGCGACCCATCGTTAAGTAAGACAGCGTTGGTTTGATCGAGGAGATTTTCGACTGCACGTCCCCTTACGTCTTTGTTCAGTGAACCCCAAATTGGGTTGTGAGCGTTAAAATCTCCCAATAATATAAATGGGAGGGGTAATTGTCTTACCAGATCAATGAGATCGTTAAGTTCCCAATTAGCATCTGGAAGATATACATTGCATATTGCCATTTTAATTGGGTGAGATATCGAGCATGCAACGGCCTGAAGGTCAGTGGTAAGAGGAATTTCCTGAAATGGAATATTATCTCTAAGAATGATTGCCACACCTCCCTTGGCGCGACGCACAGGTTCGACATCTTTTCGTAGTGTTTTATAGCTTCTAAGGTTAAAGTTTTGATTTGGTTTAAAATGTGTTTCTTGTAAGCACATGCAGAAGGGCGAGTGTTTTGTTAGTATCATTTTCAGTTCACAATAGTGGCCCACGCAACCATTGCAGTTCCATTGGAGTAAAGTTTCCATTGTGAAAGGAAAATGTGGAATATCTTTATTATATGTCGTCTAGTGATGAGAGCGAGCATCCATCATCCATTTCAGATGACAGACCGCCCTCGTTCTTAAGTTTTTTAATTATGCGCTTCAGGCGACTTTTTAAATTATTAGATTTGACATTTCTAACTGCTCTAATTAATATATCAAGTAATGATTCCAAATCCATCGTGTACTCCTGAGCGATATAAATAATTTTTTGTTTCCCTTTACACCGTGTGATAAATTCACAGAAATCGTCTTGGGTGATTACTCCCATTGAGTGATCAAATAGAGAGGAGAGTTCATCGAAAACCTGATCGTCCTCTGAGCCCTCCTTCTTTTTCTTCGTAGCCTGTTTCTTTGTTTCTTTTTCTGCTTTATCTTCAGTTAAGGAATCCCCTCCCACTGACTCGGAGGTGGATGAAGGAGCCGTTCGTTTTTTGGGATTTGTTGGAATTCGGGGGGTGACGACAATGTCTGTGTACTGATTTATATTTGTAGTTATCTCCTGAGGGGAATCTCCTTGAGATAGGATTTCCGTCATTACGATAGTGTTTTGTTTTTCTGGTAACTCCGATGGGCTGTTTGGTATTGAATCATTGTCACTGATTCCACCATCCGCCATGTCATCTGTATTAGGTGAACTTGTATTCTGTGCGGAGGTTGTAGGGCAATTGCCTGAGGGCTCCTTTACTACTTCCGGCTCCGGCAATTTACATTTACTAGCTATATGTCCTAATTGTTTACATATAAAACAGCGAATTTCATCGGTGGAGAAGAAAATTCTGAATGTGTTATTCTTGTACTGAATTAAAGTGGAATCAGGCAATTGGCTTGATTCCTCTAATTCCACATAAACGTGGCGTCTGAAACTGAGTATGTGTTTATACTCCTGTGAGCTAAGCCCGGCCGTTATGAAATTGATACGGGATACCAGTTTCATACCCAGCTTCTTTAAAGAAGCTTCTACAACATCGTGCGGTAAGCACGGCGCAACGTTGGATATGATAATTCTTTTTGCTGGTGACACCAGTCTTCGCGCCGGGATAAACGTATCGTTAATTTGAATACCCCCCTCATTATTCATGAATTCTTCTACAACTGCTTTCGAGGACAAATACAGACATATTCTATTGTTTGATATACGGGACGCAAATGTAATGTTTCTGGGGCCAATCAACCTGCCCACCGCCGCAATGTAATCATTCTTCTGGATATTAGCCGTCGCGTCGAGAACAATTGCCTGCTCTCTTTCGGGAAAGTTAAAATTAGGTGTACGATGTTCTTTCACCACAGATGCGAATGAAAGATTATTCTCGATAGGATGTAAATTAACATTGTTCTCTGAAACAGCTTTAATCGATTGTCCTCCGGCCACGGAGGACACTAGGGGTGCATGTCCTCCATCCACGGAGGACACCGCTTGTTGCAGCGTACTTGCCATCTGTACGACCAGACTGACCGACTGCCGCGAAATTAGAGCACCGAGTGCCTGCGAGTGCCCCCCACTAGACAATATTTGTGGTGGGGCTGACTCACTCGACCAGATGTTTCTTTCCCCTCACCTACGTAAAGTAGGATGAGGGGATCTTTAATTAATTGGCCTCAGACACTTGATAATAATATGTAAACAGACTTATCTTATTAGTGTTCCTTTCCCTTGCACTCTGTTCTTAAGCCATGTTACCATAACCTTCTTAAACTGCTGTAAAATTCACTTTTATTCGCACTAGCTGTCAACACGTGTTTATTTCACAGTGACTCGATGCGAACTGCACAGAATACTTTTAAAGTTAATGTGAGTAATCTATATGCGTCACTCTAGAAAAAAATGTGAAAAACTAAAAATACCGTATAGATAGTTTTCCCACAATTTCCAACTCAAAATTTAGCAATTTTACACGCGAAACACAATGAAATTAATTTAGCATTTATTTAAGTTATTATCGTTTTTTGGATTATTCTTGTATGTAAATGTATTCTATGACTATGCTAGACTTTAATGTCATCACTCTTATTTTAATGTCAATTTTTTTCTCGAACAAATCAATATCCGTATCCTCAAATAATTTCTATACTAATTTCTATCCTTTAAGAAAATGGGAAAAACTAATAATACCCCATCGATAGTTTTCCCAAAATTTGCAACTGAAACTGTAGTTGGAATTCGTCATTACTCAATTACTAGTGGAAAGTCTCTTTATGTAAAAAATGATATACAGAATAATGTTATATTTGGTGTGAGTAATCTATATGCATTACTCTATAAAAAAATGTGAAAAACTAAAAATACCGTATCGATAGTTTTCCCTCAATTTGCAGCTGAAAATTTAAGGCCAAATTTCTAAATTATTACGTTGTTAATTTTTGTTTTCTGGACAAATCAATATCCAAATCCTTTGAAATTTTACATGAGTAGTCTCTACATTCAATCCTTCAAGAAAATATGAAAAACTAAAAATACTGATAAGGTTCAAAATGATTACACTATTAATTTTTTTTCTCAACAAATTAATATCAGAATATTTTCAAATTTTTCTTGAGTAGTCTGTACATTCTACTCTTAAGAAAATGGGAAAAACTAAAAATACCCCATCGATAGTTGTCCCACAATTTGCAACTGAAAATGTAGAAACTAATTTGAAACTTGTAACATTGCTCAATTACTAAGGGAAAGTTTTTTTTAATGATGCACAGAATGCTTTCAAAGTTAGTGTAAGTAATCTATATGCACTATTCTATAAGAAAATGTGAAAAACTAATTTTCGATCATTTTCCCACAATTTTTAACTGACAATTTAGCAATTTTACAAATGAAACACAAACGTAAAACACATTAATTTAATTTAGCATTTATTTGAGTTATTAAACTTGTAATATAGCTCAATTACTAACGGAAGTTTTTTTTTTTTAATAATGCACAGAATGCTTTCAAAGTTAGTGTAAGTAATTTATATGCACTATTCTATAAGAAAATGTGAAAAACTAATTTTCGATCATTTTCCCACAATTTTCAACTGAAAATTTAGCAATTTTACAGATGAAACACAAACGTGAAACACATGAAATTAATTTAGCATTTATATGAGTTATTTTCGTTTTTTTGGATTATTCTTGTATGTAAATGTATTCTATGACTGTGCAAGACCTTAATGTCATCACTCTTATTTCAATGCTCATTGTTTTTCTCTAACAAATCAATATCCGAATCCTCAAATAATTTCTATACATTATATCCTTTAAGAAAATGGGAAAAACTAAAAATACCCCATCGATAGTTTTCCCAAAATTTGCAACTGAAACTGTAGTTGGAATTTGTCATTGTTCAATTACTAGTGGAAAGTCTCTTTATGTAAAAAATGATATACAGAATAATGTTATAGTTGGTGTGAGTAATCTATTTGCATTACTCTATATGATAGTGTGAAAAACTAAAAATACCGTATCGATAGTTTTCCCACAATTTGCAGCTGAAAATTTAAGGACAAATTTCTAAATTATTACGTTGTTAATTTTTTTTTTCTCTAGACAAATCAATATCCAAATCCTCTCAAATTTTACATGAGTAGTCTTTACATTCTATCCTTCAAAAAATTGAGAAAAACTAAAAATACTCCATCAATAGTTTTCCCACAATTTGCAACTGAAAATGAGGAAACTTACTTGGAACTTGTGTCATTACTCAATAACTATTGGAAAGTCTGTTATGTAAAATGATGTACAGAATAATGTTATAGTTGGTGTAAGTAATCTATACGCATTACTCTATAAGAAACTATGAAAAACTAAGTTTACAATATCGATAGTTTTTCCACAATTTGCAGCTGAAAATTTAAGGACAAATTTCTAAATTATTACATTGTTAATTTTTTTTTCTCTGGACAAATCAATATCCGAAGCCTTTCAAATTTTTCATGAGTAGTCTGTACATTCCATCCTTCAAGAAATTGGGGAAAACTAAAAATACCCCATCAATAGTTTTCCCACAATTTGCAATTGAAAATGTGAAATTTACTTGGAACTTGTGTCATTACTCAATAACTATTGGAAAGTCTGTATGTAAAAATCATGTAGAGAATAATGTTATAGTTGGTGTGAGTAATCTATACGCATTACTCACATCACATCACATATCACATCCTCCAAATTTTACATGAGTATTTTGTACATTCTATCCTTCAAGAAAATGGGAAAAAACAAAAATTCCCCATCAATAATTTTTCAACAATTTGCAACTGAAAATGTGGAAACTAACATGAAACTTGCTCAATTATGAACGGTTTTTTTTTATTAATGAAATTGTACAGAAAACTTTCAACGTTTCAAGTAAGTAATCTGTATGCATTATTCTATAAGAAAATGTGAAAAACTAATTTTCGAACATTTTCCCACAATTTTCAACTGGCAATTTAGCAATTTTACAAATGAAACACAAACGTGAAACACATGAATTTAATTTAGCATTTATTTGAGTTATTAAACTTGTAATATAGCTCAATTACTAACGGTTTTTTTTTTGTTTTTTTAAATGATGCACAGAATGCTTTCAAAGTTAGTGTAAGTAATCTATATGCACTATTCTATAAGAAAATATGAAAAACTAATTTTCGATCATTTTCCCACAATTTTCAACTGAAAATTTAGCAATTTTACAGATGAAACACAAACGTGAAACACATGAATTTAATTCAGCATTTATATGAGTTATTTTCGTTTTTTGGATTATTCTTGTATGTAACTGTATTCTATGACTATGCAAGACTTTAATGTCATCACTCTTATTTCAATGCTATTTTTTTCTCTAACAAATCAATATCCGAATCCTCAAATAATTTCTATACATTATATCCTTTAAGAAAATGGGAAAATCTAAAAATACCCCATCGATAGTTTTCCCAAAATTTGCAACTGAAACTGTAGTTGGAACTTGTCATTGCTCAATTACTAGTGGAAAGTATCTTTATGTAAAAAATGATGTACAGAATAATGTTATAGTTGGTGTGAGTAATCTATATGCATTACTCATAAGAAAATGTAAAAAATTAAAAATACCGTGTCGGTAGTTTTCCCACAATTTGCAGCTGAAAATTTATGGACAAATTTCTAAATTATTACATTGTTCATTTTTTTTTTCTCTAGACAAATCAATATCCAAATCCTCTCAAATTTTACATGAGTAGTCTCTACATTCAATCCTTCAAGAAATTGGGAAAAACTAAAAATACCCCATCAATAGTTTTCCCACAATTGGCAACTGAAAATGTGGAAACTTACTTGGAACTTGCGTCATTGCCCAATTACTATTGGACAGTCTCTATGTAAAAAATTATGTACAGAATAATTTAATAGTTGGCGTGAGTAATCTATATGCATTACTCTACAAGAAAATATGAAAAACTAAATATACCATATCGATAGTTTTCCCACAATTTGCAGCTGAAAATTTAAGGACAAATTTCAAATTTATTACACTGTTAATTTTTTAATATTTTAAATACACTAACTGCAAATATGTATCTGCAACTATCGGCTTTATGGAATAAAAAAAACATACGAGAAGTGTTTTTTTGCACTACTATTCAAAAAACACATCATTATGTCATGTACTTAAAAACTATCAGATTTATGGAATAAAAAAACAAAAGAGAACATAAATATTTTTTGCACTACTAGTCAAAAAACACATCACTATGTGATATACCAAAGCAATGTGAAGTTGATTTTTATGATTAGTGGTTAATAGATTGTTCTTTATTTACCAAGCTAAACAAGTATTATTAAAAGTTATTATTAGTAAAACGTATTTTTTTTTTTTACTAATGTTAGTAAGTGATGCTTAATGTGATGTGATCCAACGGATTGATGTGATCAGTTTGTTATATATAAATATTTAATTTTAAATGATTGTAATTGTTCTAGTAGAGCAAATAATAGTAAATAAATTGATTGACTGTAAATAGAAAATAGTAGATGTAGTAAATAGAATTAAATTTATGTTAATATGAAAATTGTAGTTGCTATTTGTGTGTTTTCTTTTGTTGTTTTTTGTTGAAATTTTGTATATTATGTAACGTTATTTGCTAATAAATATTCTTTATTATTATTATTATATTAAATACACCACATTTGTGAATACTATTATAGCATTGGGTCATATATCGCATTGGGTCATATATCGCTCGGCGCCAACATACCTCGGCTATAAGAGTATACTTCACAACCTTGGTGTATAATATACTATTATATTATACAACGTATCTTAAAAAGAATTGCATCTACTCTACTTTGAATTTCTCTTGCGAAATAGAACCGGAAGTAGAACCAGTGGTTTTTGGCATAAATCCATCAACCGGAAGTTATGTTTTATAAGATAGGTTTTTCGATTTTTGCAAATAATTACCGCTCGGCGCCAACATACCTCGGCTATAAGAGTACACTTCACAACCTAGGTGTATAATATACTATTATATTATACAACGTACTTTAAAAAGAATTGCATCTACTCTACTTTGAATTTCCCTTGCGAAATACAACCGGACGTAGAACCAGTGGTTTTTGGCTTACATCCACCAACCGGAAGCGATATTTTATAAGATAGGTTTTTCGATTTTTGCAAATAATTATCGCTCGACGCCAACATACCTCGGCCGTAAGAGTATACTTCACAACCTTGGTGTATAATATACTATTATATTATACAAGGTATTGTAAAAAGAATTGCATCTACTCTACTTTGAACTTTTTTTAAATCCACCAACCGAAAGTGGTATTTTATAAGATAGGTTTTTATATTTTTGCAAATATATCAAAAACCATCATGTTTATGGAAAAAAAAACATGAGAGAACAGAAGTGTATTATATTATAAAACGTATCTTAAAAAGAATTGCATCACATCTACTTTGAATTTCCCTTGTAAAATAAAGTGGGCGGAAGAATAGCATAACCTCAATCATCTTTGTTAATATTTTGATTGACAGTGCTGCTATGCTAATCGGCGGAATAATAACATACCCTTAATAACTTTTTGTTGGAAGTTTTTTGTCAACACCGATAACAATCGAGTGGCACATATTACATGCAAGCAAAATATCACGGGCTTTCACTCTTTTTAAGACACGCTGTATTTTGAACATGTTTTCTTAAGAGCCTGTTATTATTGTTCCTTGCTTAGAAATATCGCTGGTTTTCAACGAATTGCAGAGACTTGTTACTTGTCGTTTTTGACAGAAACATAACCACATTTTGCCAATCATCAGATGTACAGAATGACAAATATAATGATTCTGATCAGCCAAAATGAGATCAAAAAGATTTCAATGTATTGCTTTTAATTTACTACTTTACAACTATTTACAACATCTACTTTGAATTCCCCTTGTAAAATAAACTGGGCGGAAGAATAGCATAACCTCAATGGTCTTTGTTAGTATTTTGATTGACAGTGCTGCTAGGCTAATCGGCGGAATAATAACATACCCTTAATAACGTTTTGTTGGCAGTGACAGTGAATGACAGTTCTGGATAATTCAACACCGATAACAATCGAGTGGTACATATTACATGCAAGCAAAATCTCACGGGCATTCACTCTTTTTAAGACACGCTGTATTTTTAACATGTTTTCTTAAGAGCATGTTATTATTGTTCCTTGCTTAGAAATATCGCTGGTTTTCAACGAATTGCAGAGACTTGTTATTTGTCGTTTTTGACAGAAACATAACCACATTTTGCCAATCATCAGCTGTACAGAATGACAAATATAATGATTCTGATCAGCCAAAATGCGATCAAAAAGATTTCAATGTATTGCTTTTAATTTTATATTTATAATTTATAATCATGTTTATTGGTATACATTAAATATAACTAGACAAAAATTAAGGTGTTGTCACCACACGACTTTCATTTACGATCATATATAAACATATTTGTCTATTTGACATAACCATAACAACATTTTGCCAGTCATCAGATGATCCGACTGATAAATACAATAACTCTAATCAGCCGATGATAGACCAATGTGGTTATGTTTCTGTCAAAAATGATAATTATACAGCATTGTTATTTGTTTTTTTTTGGCAGAAACATAACCACATTTTGCCAATCATCAGTTGTACAGAATGACATATATAATCACTCTGATCGGCTGATGATCGACAAAATGTGGTTAAGGAGTTTTCAATGTATTGCTTTTAATTTTATATTTATTATAATTACGTTTATCGGTACACTTGAAAAATAACTAGACAAAACTGGTAACTTGTATATTTTGTCATTTTTGGCAGAAACATAACCACATTTTGTCCATCAACAGCTAATCAGAATGACATATATAATCACGCTGATCAGCTGATGATTAGCATAATATATACATTATGAATGCATATAAAGCGCTATTTATATGTTATTTGCATTTAATGAATTTAATTAATTTTTTTTTTGTGAAAAAGGGTTAATGTGTGTCATTCAATTATTTCTCCATTCACAAGCTCAAAGTAAAACTAAAACTAAATTAATCAGTGCTGTAGATCTGTAACAATGTTTATAATAAACACTAACCACTCTACATTGCTTTTGACAATACACATGTTTTACATGCAAAGCTGCCAATTGCTGCAGGCTACCAACATAAGTTATACCCTCTCCCTAAATGGATCACCCGGTATAAGAACAACTACTAATGTAGTAAAGTGACACTAACTGATCTATTTGTATGTAACTGCCCTTCACATCGAATTAGTGTGGTGCTAATGAAGATAGATGTATTAAACTGTAGAATTATTTGCTATTTATGAAAACAATGCCAGCTCAGTAATTTCTAATGAATAATGATTACAAATTCCAGCTATGCACAAACAAATATCAGTCATTCTTTTTTTTCCTCTCGCATGAATGAATTATTTCAGCTCACAAATGAAAACCACAAATCTCAGGTGATGTTATTTATAAGCCGGCAGCTTTCGAGAAGCGTCCGCAAATAAAGCGTGCACACGAAAGTGCTGGACATTTTGAGGACCACTGGCCCCTGTCAACAACGAAAACAAACACGACGCAAAAACAAGCGCGTAAACATCTGAGGGGCGCCGAGGTGTGCGTGGCCTCCTTGACCGCGTGAGGCAGGAATCGTCGCACGTGAGACGGGGGCCGCGCCGGGACGTCCGGGACGCCCACGGACGGCCAGTTTGAGGTTATGTATGCGGGACAGACTGCGTTATGGAGACTTTGCGGACTCACCTAGGTCGTCCATGCCGTGCGTTTTTGGCGGTCCTCCCCTGCTCCCCTGTGGCTTGCCTCGCAGAAGTCCTGGCAAATTCAGTGGAGAGCGCCGAATTTGTTCACCATATTTGGAAATGGGCGACGCAGTGACAGGTGCTGCCAACTTCGGTGAACACTGAAAGCCTGCGGTCCTCAAAAGTTCCCTTGAAAGGGAAAGTGAAGGAAGTTGAGATCACCAAGCCAACGTCGTTTTTTGTTGGGGATATCTACGTGAATGCCGCGGATGAAATATTTGCATATATTATTTCTATTTCTGCCATCTCAGTCTCAAGTGAACCTAGCCACGTAGCCATCTTTAACTGGATTTACTTCGTTGACAAACGTGTGTGATTTTATTATGCAATATTATTGACTTAATTTTGAAATACATTATTATTATTATTATAATTTTTCTTATTTTACCGTTTCGGGTGTCGAAGTGGTGTTATATTTTCTCCATGTATTTTCTTTTATCGTTAGGTTCCACCGTTTCTTGTTTCTTGCTATTTCCTTCACCTGTGCATTCGTTATCCCCCTCTTATTTAATACGTTTCCAATATTTTTGTCCCATTTCTTTTTTGGTCTTCTTTCCTCTCTTATTACTTTGTGCGAAAATTGCCACATCGTCTGCGAAAATACATTCAGTTATTGTTGTGGGTTTTAATCTGTTGGATCCTATCACTGTTTTCTTTGTCTTGGTTTTAATCTTGTTCATATACTAGGTCTTTAAATTTGTGTATTTATTTTTGTACTCGTTTGCAATACATGATAGTCTTATATGGACTGAGAATCAACAAAGCAATAGAATATACTTCTGTACCTCTATTCTACTCAAAATTATTTTGAAAGTGCAAAAACTATACAGAATATAAGCTGTAGCAAAACAAATATCAATTTATTTTATAAATAATAACTTAGAATAAATGTTTTTATTATTTCAAACTATATTATTATATTTCAGTTTCAGAATAATAAAAGTATCACACCTATATTTGTTGTATATTTGTGGTTTCCTATTTTTGTATCTATTGTAATCTATTGAGTGTGTATCTATCTTTGTATGTTGATATGACTGTATTTTTCTTACTGCACATAATATTTTGACTTAAGTAAACATTTGTTCTGGCACCGAATAAAGTTTTATTAAAGTATTTTTATTTATATTTTTTCCCATTTTCACAGTTTGTGTTCAAAATTTTTAAAGGTATCAGATTTCAACTGTTATATTTAAAAATTTACTAGACTTTCCCATTTTCACAGATTCGAAAAACTGCATAATATAAAAAAAAAATATTGGACACTATCAATAGAAAATTTAATAAATTTCGGAGTTTACTTGGAAAACTTGACGGATGTTCACAGTCAGTGTTGAATATTTTACAGATTTTCACAGCTGATACTGAAAACTCATGGATTCTGACAGTTGCAGTTGTAAAAATGACAGATTTTTACAACTCCAGTTGAACATTTTTAGGAATTTTTAGCACAAGTTTGAAATTTAACAGATTTCGATAGTTGCCAATGAAAAAATTATGATAGTTGCCAATGAATGCTTGTATTGTTGAATTTGAGAAAATATCAGTTTTGGACAATTTCAATTAAAAGTTTATCAAATTTTCATGGTTTGAATTAAAAAAAAAGAGTTTTTTCAATAATCAGATTTTTAACCTTTTTATAAATAAATTTTATAGATATTTACACCTGGTGTTTGAATCCTCGTAGACTCCGAGAGTTTCAGTTGAAAATTTGACTAATTTTTACAACCCAAACGTAGATTTTGACAGATATCGACAGTTACTAATGAAAATTTATCATATTTGGACAGTTGCAATTGAAAATTTATCAAATTTCGACAGTTCTATTAAACAAATTCTCAAATTTGAACAGTTGCAATAGGAAATTGAGAAATTAATTAAAAATATACCTGATTTTGATTGTTACATTTCATACTTTGACAGATTTTTCCAGCTTAAGTAAAAAAATGAGACAGATGAGATAAAAATAATTTGACAGATTTCGATGGTTGCTAATGAAAAAATTATAGGCTTATATAGTTGAATTTGACAGTGTCAGATTTAGACAATTTCAATTAAAAATTTGATAAATTTTCGTGATTTGAATCATAAAAAATGATTTTTTCAATAGTCAGATTTCGACACTAAAAAGAAAAATTTATAAATTTTTACACCTGGTGCTTGAATATTCGTAGACTCCAACAGTTTCAGTTGAAAATTTAACTGATATTTACAACCCAAACGTAAATTTTGACAGATTTGGACAGTTACTAATGAAAATTTATCAAATTTGGACAGTTGCAATAGAACATTTGTCAAATTTGGACAGTTCAATTAAATAATTTCTCAAATTTGGACAGTTGCAATGGGAAATTTGGATATTTGTAAATAAAAATATGACAGATTTTGATTGTTGCAATTGAAACTTTTGCCAGTTTAAGTATAAAAATGAGACAGATGAGACAAAAAGAATTTGATAGAATTCGATAGTTGTCAATGAAAAATTTAAAAGTTAGTTTAGTTGAATTTGAGAAATTGTCAGATTGGACAATTTCAATTAAAAATTTGACAAATTTTCACGGTTTGATTTGAAATTTTTTGCGTTTTTTCAATAGTTGTGCAGATTGAATCTTCACACAGTCCAACAGTTGGAGTTGAAAAATGTACTGATTTTTACACCCCAAGCTTAGAATTTGATAGATTTCGACAGCTACTATTAAAATTTTGTCAAAGTTGGACAGTTGTAATTGAAAATTTGTCAAATTCCAACAGTTGCTGGAAAATTTGATAAATTTAGACAATTATAATTAAATATATGACAGATTTTGATTATTGTATTTGAACCTTTGACATATTTTGTAAGTTTAAGTAAAAAAAATGTGATAGATATTTCAATATTGACCGAACTGATTTAAGAATTTCACAGATTTTCATATTGTCGCAGTTAGAGTTGAAAATTTTACTGATTTTTCAGCACACGTTTGAGTATTTGACCGATATGAACTTTTGCTATTGAAAAAAATGGCGGGTTTAAATAGTTTCGGTGGAAAATGTATCAGATTTTCAATTTTTAATAGTTGCAATTGAAAATTTGTCAAATTTGGACCATTGAAATGAGAAAATTAAGAAATTTAGATAATTGTAATTCAAAATATGACAGATTTTGATTATTGCATTTGAAACTTTGACAGATTTTGTCAGTTTAAGTCAAAAAATGTGATAGATATTTCAATAATGACGGAATAGATTTAAAATTTTCACAATTTTCTCATTGTCGCAGTTAGAGTTGAATATTTTACAGATTCAGCAGAAGCTTGGAATTTAACCGATACGAACAGTTGCTATTGAAAAGTTAGCGAATTTAGAAACTTTTAGTAGAAAAGTATACATCTATCAGATTTTCCAATTTGAATAGTACAATTGAAAATATGTCAAATTTGGACAATTGCAATGGGAAATTTGAAAATTTTACATAAATGTAATTAAAAATCTGACAGATTTTGTTAGCTTCTGTTAAAAAATGTGATAGATTTTTTCATTGTGGCTGTTGGCGTTGAAAATTTTACAGAATTTGAGCTGAAAATTTGATGAGCTGGTGGATTTAGATAGTTTCAGTAGAAAATGTTTTATCAAACATATTATCAAATTTGAATAGTTGCAATTGAAAATTTGTCAAATTTGGACCATTGCAATGAGAAAATTGCGAAATTTAGATAATTGTAATTAAAAATATGGCAGATATTTATTATAGCATTTGAAACGTAACGTTAAGTTTAACTTAAAAAATGTGACATATTTTGATTATTGCATTTGAAACTTTGACAGATTTTATCAGTTTAAGTTAAAAAATAAGACAGATATTTGACCAAATTGATTTAAAAAAATTCACAAATTTTCTCTTTATGGCTGTTGGAGTATAAAATTTTACAGATTTTTCAGTTCCTACTTGAAATTTGCCCATATGAAC
Source organism: Othius punctulatus (assembly GCA_951805005.1). Lineage (NCBI taxonomy): Eukaryota > Metazoa > Arthropoda > Insecta > Coleoptera > Staphylinidae > Othius > Othius punctulatus. Next base: position 20,061,833 of record OX638141.1, read on the forward strand.
AGTTGCTATTGAAAAAAATAGCGGATTTAGATAGGTTCACTAGAAAATCTTACATCTATCAAGTATTCAAATTTAAACTATCTAAATTAGAAAATCTGAGAGATGTAAGATTTTCTACTATCCGCAAATTGAAAATTTGTCTAATTTCGATAATTTCAATGGGAAATTTGAGAAATTGTTTATTGAAATTGTTTTATGTAGATAATTGTAATTAACAATATGACAGATCAATTCAATATTGACCGAATTAATTTTTACAGATTTTCACATTGTCGCAGTTGGAGTTGAAAATTTTACAGATTTGTCAGCTCTAGCTTGAGCATTTGGCCGATATGAACAGTTGCTATTGAAAAAAATGACGGATTTAGATAGTATGAGTAGAAAATCTTTCATCTATCAGATTTTTTATTTTGAATAGTTGCAATCGAAAATTTGTCAAATTTGGACCATTGCAGAGAAAATTAAGAAATTTAGATAATTGTAATTAAAATTATCATTGATTTTGATTGTTGCATTTGAAACTTCGACAGATTTTGTCAGTTCAAGTTAAAAAATGTGATACATATTTCAATATTGACCGAATTGATTTAAAAATTTCAAGATTTTCTCACTATGGCAGTTGCAGTTGAAAATTTTACAGATTTTTCAACTCAAGCTTGAAATTTGACCGATATGAACAGTTGATATTGAAAAAAATTGGCGGATTAGGATAGTTTCAGTAGAAAATCGTACATCTATCAGATATTCAAATTTAAACTAACCAAATTAGAAAATCTGATAGATGTAAGATCTGCTACCATCCTCTAATTGAAAATTTGTCATATTTGGATAATTTCAAAGGGAAATCTGAGAAATTTAGATAAATTCAATCAAAAATATGACTTTATAATATGATTTTGATTGTTCGATTTGAAATTTTGACAGATTTTCTCAGTGTAAGTTAAACGTATGAAATATATTTCAATAATGGCGACTTGATTTAAATATTGCTTAGATTTTTTCATTGTCGCAGTTGGAGTTGAAAATTTTACAGATTTTTCAGCTCAATCGTGAGCATTTGACCGATATGAACACTTGCTATTGAAAAAAATTGGCGGATTTAGATAGTTTCAGTAATTCAGTAATTGTACTTTAAAATATGACAGATTTTGATTATTGCATTTGAACCTTTGACAGATTTTGGCAGTTTAAGTTAAACAATCAGCTCAAGCTTGAAATTTGACCGATATGAACAGCCGCTATTGAAAAAAATAGCGGATTTAGATAGTTTCAGTAGAAAATTTGACATCTATCAGATATTCAAATTTAAACTATCCAAATTAGAAAATCTGATAGATTTGGCTGCAATCCGTCAAATTAAAATTTGACAAATTTGGACAATTTCAGTGGGAAATTTGAGAAATTATTGAAATTATAATTAAAAATATGACAGATACTCATTGTTGCATTTGAAACTTTGACAGATTTTGTCAGTTTAAGTTAAAAAAATGTGATATATATTTCAATATTGACCAAATCGATTTAAAATTTTCGCTGTTGCAGTTGAAAATTTTACAGATTTTTTAGCTCTAGCTTGAAATTTGACCGGTATAAATAGTTGCGATTGACAAATTTCCGGATTTAGATGGTTTCGGTAGAAAATCGGACAGATATATTTAACTGTAATTGAAAATATGACAAATTTAATTGTTGCATTTTTAGATAGATATTTCATAATTGACAAAATTGATTTAATAATGTCACATATTTTCTCATTGTCGCACTTGGAGTGGAGTAAAGAAAATGCCTTCCCGGCCTCTTCGGCTTGCTGTCCTCGGGTGAAACCTCGGACATCAACAACCGCATGGGCCGGAAATATATCACTTCCTGTACTAACCACACAATATACTATTTCTATTTTCTACCTACAATTCTACTACTAAAAATATGCAGTTTTCTTTTTCTACATTTAATTTATACATTGTTCACGCACATATAGAAAACACAGAAAAATATATATTCGTTAAATTATGTGGGAATTCCAAAATAAACCATAATTAGTGTTATCTTGGCAAGCTGTCAGACAACTAATGGTAGAAATGATTTCTAAAAGGTGACGTCAATATTTATTTCATTTTGGTGGTCATTATTTTGCATTGATCGAGTGCAAGTTGCAATACCACATAATTACATTCTGCGATAAGATGCATGCACAAAGCCTCTTGTCGTGACAAAGCCAAGCATTATCTCATGCAAACGACCGAGACACAGACATGAGGTCGCTCCGATAATTTTGACGAGGACAACTTGAACTCACCAAACAACTTCGTCTGTGCACCTATTTTCACACCACCTCAAGATGCAGACCGCTGCGTACGTGCTTTTGACCGCAATCCTGCTCAAGTCCTTGAAGCCAAGTGAGTTGGCAAGGTGGTGCTCCCATAGGCACCAAATTCACCACGTCTCTTCTTGTTGTAGGTGCCACAGAGTGCGATGTCGTCTACAAAGCTGAGTGGAATGGCCTGCCACCTACCAAGATTGAATACCAGGTGATACCCGTCGAGCACGTCGTCATACACCACACGGCGACCCCAGAGTGCCTAACAGAAGACCAGTGCACGAAGCGCGTGCAGAGCTTGCAGAATTACTTCCTCAACACGCTGAACTACAGGGATATGGGATATAAGTACTTGATTACTTATAATTCTAGTATAAGAATCCATACAAAAATTTTGAATTGCAGTTTCGTCATTGGTGGTGATGGGAGGATATACGAAGGAGCTGGCTGGCACAAGATTGGTGCTCATTCCAAAGGATATAACAGCAAGTCCATAGGAATAGCACTCATAGGAAACTTTGATAGTAAGTTGATAATTATTTGATTCATCAGTTTGGGTGATCTTTAACGTTTGATGATAAAAATTAAACACTTTGCTTTCAACGATATACTTATGTATTTTTGATCAACTATTTGCGAAATCAATGGCATAAAAAATTTAATATATGATATAGAACATTTCCGACTTATTCAAAAATATTTCATTTGGTTTTCAATGTATCTGTATTTTTCAAGAATGGACTGTAAGAACTTCAAAACGAATATTTCTTTGGAAATCAGGAACTCAAAAATTTTCACGAAAAAAATTACCATTAATTTTTTTAAAATATCTATTAATTTTCGAAATTAATGACAATTACAAAAATATGATATACAATGTAAGAGTCCATTTCTGATTCCTAACTTTTTCCAAATGCAGATTTCATTCAAAAACATTTAATTTAGTTTTCAATTTATCTGTGTTTTTCAAGAATGGACTGTAAGAATTTCTAAACGAATATTTCTTTGGAAATCAGGAACTCAAAGATATACACGAAAACAATTGTCATTAAGTTTTTTACATATCTATTAATTTTCGAAATTAATGTCAATGACAAAAATATGATATACAATGTAAGAGTCCATTTCTGATCCCTAACTTTTTCCAAATGCAGATTTCATTCAAAAACATTTAATTTAGTTTTCAATTTATCTGTGTTTTTCAAGAATGTACTGTAAGAATTTCAAAACAAATATTTCTTTGGAAATCAGGAACTCAAAGATATTCACGAAAACAATTGTCATTATTTTTTTTTTAAATCTATTAATTTTCGAAATTAATGATAATGACATAAATATGATACACAATGTAAGAGTTATCATCCATTTCCAATTCCTAACTTTTTCCTAATGTTTATTCTATTCAAAAACATTTAATTTAGTTTTCAATTTATCTGTGTTTTTCAAGAATGGACTGTAAGAACTTCAAAACGAATATCTTTGAAAATAAGGAATTCAAACATGTACACGAAAACAATTATCATTCATTTTTTTAATATCTATTAATTTTAGAAATTAATAACAATGACAAAAATATGATATACAATGTAAGAGTTATCTTCCATTTCTGATTTCTAACTTTTTCCACATGTAGAGTTTATTCTAAAACATTAATTTAGTTATCTATTTATCTGTGTTTTTCAAGAATGGACTGTGAGAACTTCAAAACCAATATTTCCTTGGGAATCAGGTATTCAAAAATTTTCACGAAAACAATTGTCATTATTTTTTTTTAAATCTATTAATTTTCGAAATTAATGATAATGACATAAATATGATATACAATGTAAGAGTTATCATCCATTTCCAATTCCTAACTTTTTCCAAATGCAGATTTTATTCAAAAACATTTAATTTAGTTTTCAATTTATCTGTGTTTTTCAAGAATGCACTGTAAGAACTTCAAAACGAATATCTTTGAAAATCAGGAATTCAAACATGTACACGAAAACAATTATCATTCATTTTTTTAATATCTATTAATTTTAGAAATTAATAACAATGACAAAAATATGATATACAATGTAAGAGTTATCATCCATTTCCAATTCCTAACTTTTTCCTAATGCAGATTTTATTCAAAAACATTTAATTTAGTTTTCAATTTATCTGTTTTTCAAGAATGGACTGTGAGAACTTCAAAAACAATATTTCCTTGGAAATCAGGAATTCAAAAATTTTCACGAAAACAATTATCATTCATTTTTTTAAATGTCTATTAATTTTAGAAATTAATAACAATGACAAAAATATGATATACAATGTAAGAGTTATCCATTTCTGATTCCTAACTTTTTCCAAATGCAGATTTTATTCAAAAACATTTAATTTAGTTATCAATTTATCAGTGTTTTCAAGAATGGACTGTAAGAACTTCAAAACGAATATCCTTGAAAATCAGGAATTCAAAAATGTTCACGAAAACAATTATTATTAATATTTTTGTAAATGTCTATTAATTTTCTAAATTAATGATCATGACAAAAATATGATATACAATGTAAGAGTTATCATCCATTTCTGATTCCTAACTTTTTCCAAATGCAGATTTTATTGGTAAACATTTAATTTAGTTTTCAATTTATCTGTGCTTTTTAAGAATGGACTCTGAGGACTTCAAAACAAATGTTTCGTTTGAAAATACGAATTTTATATTTCTTCTATTAAAAACAAGAAAAATGTATCTTGTGTTTCAGAGAAACTTCCCAAAGACAAGCAATTATCAGCTCTTCAACAACTGTTGGAATGCGGTGTGAATATAGGAGAACTGGACAAAAACTACAGACTACTGGCTAATAGGCAGGTGCAGAGCACAATTAGTCCTGGATTGAAGTTCTTCAATGAACTAAAGACGTGGCCCAACTTTGTTCAGGATCCTTAGACTATTAAGACGAATATATTCAATCAATTTGATTTTCTAATGCGAGAAGGGAATTGATAAATTTGGTGTGCAATGTAATGTGACAACGAAGTATTAAAATGTATGGAAATTAAGGCAATATTAGTCATTTCTACCTCTTCCTTCAATTCTGCTACTCAAACGTACAAAAATTGTCTTTTATTAGTAGTGCATAATAACAATATTTCATTGGCTATCGATAAGCGGCATTTTCTCTTTGTAATTTTCTGTTAACGTTATTTTTTATTAAAATAATTTTCAAGCATCTATCCTATTCTATAAAATATTTGTACCTATTAGAAAATTATTACATATAGTAATACTATTTTAATAGCTATTGACTGCTTTGTAAATTTTTATTACATCATTTTTTTATTAAAATATTTTTGCGCTTTTTGAAAATTTTTGTAACTGAAATGTAGGTATTAAAAACCACATCACTTGGTAAATTATGTGCACTGCACAGAATACAAATTTTATAAGACAATAATGCAAAATTATTTTGGGGGGTGTTTTGATATTTAGAAATTTGGAAATTTTTAAATGTATCTAATCATTTATTATGCAGAATAATAATAATAATAATAATAATAATAATAATAATAATAATAATAATAATAATAATAATAATAATAATAATAATAGTAATAATAATAATAATAATAATAATAATAGTAGTAATAATAATAATAATAATAATAATAATAAATTATGTGTATGTCTACTCTCAGTGGAGTATTACATTTTCAATACTACAGAATACAATTTTTATAAAATTATAATGCAATAGATATGTACGATATAAGTATCGTATCGTAAACCATTACGCACTAGTGCGGTAAAGTATGTCATCACAATCTGAAAGTGAATATCGTAAAGTTTGACATTACATATTGATAGTAGATAAAATTATTTTGAAAGATATGAAAGGTTATGAACAAAATTGCACGTTTATTTCGAGTAATGTATTCATTCCTTTTTTGTGTATATAATATAAATATCACCATAATTATATTTGATTAATCATTCAAGTTTCTTTGAAGCACATATTATGTATTCATGATTAATTATGCATACAAATTAGTATGAAAAATATATTTTTTTGGCCAATGTTTGAATAAAAAGTTTAATGAACGCTTCTGCTATTAAATTTAACGATCCTGCCGAGGAGGGAAATCCCTCGTCCCGTTTAAGTTTGAGCTGAGTCATTCGGGATTACGAGGTCACACATTGATAAACGTTTGCTTATATATACACCAACAACTTTACAGATACCCCATTAACTCTCTGAATTGCGGTTTTGCAACACATAAAACCAGGAGCCAAAGTGCAATGCAACATATGTATTTCGCTCTTGTATTCGCCGGAGTCGTGCTTTCCTGTTCAGCTTGTGAGTACAGTTTTTTAAAGTTTGTTCCATAATTTATATTAAAATTATAAGTAGGATTATTATTATTATAATTCAAAATTTAAAATTTAAAATTTAAAAAAAAATCTATAAATAAAAGTTAAAAATTCTATTTCGGTGGATCAATGCGATAAATGGAAGTCATGTTTTGCCCAAATTTACCTAAGCACTGCTTAATTTCTGTATTAAATTTACCTGAGCACTGCTTAATTTCTGTATGTAGGTATGCATATTCATTATTTTATTAAACAAAACTTATTTTTCAAAATAAGCATAGGTATGTATTTATTTTTTCTCGCTCTTGTATAAATATTATCAATAATTAATAATAATAATTATTAATAATAATAATAAGATTATAATAATGCAATTATAAAAATGTAAGTATATTGTTAATACTTATTTTTTTGGAATATGGGATAATTATTTTGAATAGTGTATTATCCTATCAAATTTAAATTTTTTTATCTAATAATATAAAATCAAGAGAATTTAGACATTTTTGTAACATTGGTGTTTTGAAATTCATGACTCTTTATTGTTCATGTTCGTCATAAACTTTTTAACTTCATAACAAATTTTGAAAGTGATATTTTTAATATCAGTTTTTAATTTAAAGGCTTGTCACTCATTTTGATTAATTTTCCTATTGAATTTATGCATTCATAACAAATATTGGAAACGAATTTTTTTAAATAAAAAAAAAATTCGCTCATTTTTATTCATTTTCCTGCAAACTTGGCAATCATGTCAAATTTAGGAAATATCAAAATAATTGCTTTTTTTAAATTTAATACAATGTAATTATTCGAGTAAAAAAACTTGTACTTCCTTAATTATTTATAAAAATATGTATTTGCAACCGGTTTCGGTATTTTGATCATCATCAGGCAAACATGTCCGTACTCAAACCATATATTTGTTCATGTTGTGATTCTGCATTTTCAATTAAAATATTTTGTTAGGTGTATTCTGGTGCGTATCGTTTGGGTGTTGAAAAATGTGTTATTATGTTTGTTACACTTTTACTTTTACTCCTATTACACATGTTTGTCCATTTTTCTCATAAACCTTGTAAGGACATATTTTGAAAATGATTAAAAAAGGGTTTATTACTCCTATCGATTAATTTTCGGAATTTTCGAAATTTTATAAAAATTTCAGAGATGTTTATCTAGTACCTATTCTGGAAATTGGATTGGGTTTTCTGAAATTATATGATTTTGTTATTTTATAGAATTTCGTGATACATTTATTGTTTCTTCAGAAATTATTCTGAATTTCCTGGATATTATAGAGAACCTTTGAAATGTACCGACATTCAGATGAAATTTTTACGAATAAAATTTCAAAATTCAATGGTATTAGACATTTTTATAATATTGGCGTTCATTTTGAAATTCACGACCTCATTGTTGTCTATTTTCCTCCTAAACTTTGTAGTTTATTTTGAAAATGATGTTATTTTTTAATAAAAGGAACATATTGATAATTTTCCTGGTGAATTGGTGTCAAATTTTGGAAAAGATCTGAAAAGTTGTCAGTCATTTTTATTAAACTCGTAAAATCATGTCAAAATTTAGGAAATATCAAAATGATATTTTTTTATTTAATGTAATGTAATTATGCTTGTCATACTTTTGCCCTTAGTCAGGGTTAATGTTAAGGTTCATAAACCTTTTAAGAATATGATAAATTTTGAAAATTATTTAACAAAGGCTTGTCACTAATTTCGACGAGTTTTGCTCATAAATTGATAATGTCACTAGAAATTTTGGGAATGGTCTTTTTAAATAAACGAATTACTTTATTCGATTTCCTCTTGAACTTGATTCTTTCAAATTTTGCTAAATGTCAAAATGATTTCTTCTTTTATTTAACACAATGTAATTACATTTGTTGCACTTTTACTGTTTCTGCTATTATAACATTTTTGTCCAGTTTTTCATATACCTTATAAGAACATGACAAATTTTGAAAATGATTTTAAAAAAATCGTTGTCACTCATTTCGATTATTTTTTCTTGTAAATTGATAATTGCATGACATATTTCAGATAGAATTTTTGTTATGTACAATGTCATGACAAATTTCGGAAAAGATTTTTTTTTCAATCTAAGAATGTCATTAATTTTCATATTCCTCGTTAATTTAACACTTTTATGGCAAATTTTGCAAATTCTAACTGATTTTTCTAATTTAATGTAATGTAATTATTTTGTTTTAGTTTTATTTACTGCTTTTGTTACATTTTTGCCCATTTTTCACAGAAACTATAAGATAATGACAAATTTTAAAAATGTTTTTTTTATAAATTACAGGATTGTTAAATGAAAATTATTTTAAAAATAGGCTTGTCACTCGTTTTCATTAGTTTTGCTGGTAAATTAATAATGTCATGACAAATTTTGGAAAAGATTTTTTTTTCAATTTCAAATTCACTAATTTTTATTCATTTTCCTAGTAAACTTAACACTTTTATGTAAAATTTTGCAAATGCCAACTGATTTTTTTAATTTAATGTAATATAATTATATATTTAATACCATATATTTTATTATATTATAGTAATTAAATTTGTTATACTTTTACTCACTGCTTTTATTACATTTTTGTCCATTTTACACAGAAAATATGCGATAATGACAAATTTTTAAAACATTATTTTATAAAAGGCTTGTCACTCACTTTGATAAATTTATCTCCTAAATAATAGCATAACACGTTTTGGAAGCAATTTTTCTTTATTATTTTTAATTATTATTTTATATTATGTATCGAATTAGAATTGTCACTCATTTTTGTCATTGTCCTCGTAAACTTAACACTTAAGTATTGGAATTTTGAATTACAAAATGATTTTTTTTAATTCAATGTTAAGTAATTATATTTTTATTATACTTATCTGAAAACACCGTGTTTTCAACCGTTTTACAATGACGTAAAGGTGGCATTTTCAGAACAGCGCACGAAAAACTTTTCTCAATCTGCGATTTTTTTCCGTGCGCTAAACAAAAAAAAATCAATTAGAGTGGTTATAATAATAATAATAATATTTATTTGTGCTAATACAAACGTTTACACAGGTCAATGTGTGTCAATGTATATGAATAAGTATAATAAAAAGTATCGTTCATTACTCGTCCAGAAATGAATTTTCGGTGCTTTCATGACTTCCCGTGTGCGCATTCGCCTCGTACGAGATTTGGTCACGCGCGCATAAAATCCAAATTTCCAGACTCGTAATTAAGTATACTATTGTTATACTTTTGTCTTACAGACATTATTATTATTATTATTATTATTTTATTATTGTTATCAATTAATCAAACCTTTATTTAAAAATAATCTCCGACTAAATATTCGTTCATAAGAAATATTAGCTAAACAAAATATTATTATTATTCTTATTATTATTATTATTAATAATAGAGTAGTAATTGTGGTTTTTAAATTTGTAGCACTGCGAGATGGTTGCCCTAAAATAATTTCGAAGAAAGAATGGCACGCAGAAACTGCAAAGCAAGTGGAGTATTCAATAATACCAACAGAGTACGTTATATTTCATCATACAGTGACTCCTCTGTGTACCACTGTGGAGGATTGCTCCAATCGTGTCAAGAATACTCAGCACTATCACATGAATGATCTTGACTTTCACGATATAGGTTACAAGTAAGTTGCGTGCTTTTTCAAATTTAAAAAAATTTACTGAATTTCCTAGATTTTTTTAGAGAAGTTTTGAAAACTGAACTAACTGAAATTAGAATTTCGAACTAAAACATGTTTATTAAGTTTTCCGAAATTTTAATGAATTTCCTGAAAATTATGATTTTTTTACTTATTAGAAATTATATAGAATTTCGTAGAACTGTTGTTCGTAGTAAATTTATTTGTTTTATAGCTTATATTCTATTTGTTGTATAGTTTTTGTCACTAGTATAGTTTAGTATAGTATAGTATTTATTGGTGTTAAGAAAGAAAAATAGTTTTACACAAGTCAAGAAAAAAATGATATACAATTAAAGTACTATTATTACTACTAATTAGGTACTCATTGCACTCTTTGGATCTAATTAGTTTTGTTAATTAATATAATTGCAATGTTTCAGTTGCCAAACGTAAATTTATTTTACTAATACTTAATTGATACATTTTTTTTTCTTTTTTAATGGTGCTTCTTTGTTGCTTCAAATTTGCTTTCTCCATGAATTAGGAGTACATATTGAAAACAAGTATTTTTTAAATCCACCGAATAATAAAAAAGTTACTGATGTGTTACCATTTCAAGTGAAACACACTGTATATGGAATATGCCAATTTTCACTTAAGCTCAAAAATTGTTTAAAAAATTAATGAATTTTTATTCATTTTTTTTGTTTGTTTAAAAAATGAATGAATTTTTATTCATTAATTTTTTAAACAATTTTTGAGCCTAAGGGAAAATTGGCATATTGAATATACAGTATGTTTCATTTGAAATGGTAACACCTCAGTAACTTTTTTATTAGTCGGTGGATTTAAAAAAAAAACTTGTTTTCAATATGTGCTCCTAGTGAAGCTTTGTTGAATGGGTAAACTACATTTTAGCCTTTGTAAATAACTAGCCTGTTGTGATCAAAAATTTACCCAAAAAATTGAACAAAATATGTTTTTCAAAAAAATGTATTAAGAAAAGTTGTTGGGAGTCACCTCAAAACCCGAAAACCCCAAAACGCAAGTTTTTAATTACCGTTAATAGTAGTTAATTTTTAGTTTCATGATTGGTGGAGATGGAAACGTCTATGAAGGTGTTGGATGGCATAAAGTAGGTGCTCACACTAGAGGATATAACACCAGATCCTTGGGTATTGCCTTCATTGGAAACTTTGTCAGTAAGTATCCATTAAAGATTTGGCCGATTCAAATATCGTCTTCCAAAAGTCCAAAAAATTTGCTTTCCAAAAATTGATAATCCATACTGGTCAATTCAGAAACTTTTATTATACTCGACATTCTCACTTATTTGAAACAGACTCTTCGTCAAATTTTCAGGAGAATTGTCTTCACTCCATTTCATTTGTTCCCCTTGGCTTCAATTACCAAATTTCAATGAAGCTATATTCGAAATCCAAATAAGCATAATCTAATAGTTTTTTCATATCATCATCATACGTAAAACTTGTTAAATCAACTGAAGCAATGAGAAAAGCAAGAATTAATCTGTTGGTCAAATTTCTGTTAATCCTTTTCAATATGTTAGATGTAAATATAGAATTTTGTGTGTTACAAAATAATAATAATTATATCCTCATTTATCTACTCAAGCAAATCTTGGGGTAAAATGTTCAACCTCCCTAATTTACAGTATTCGCCAGAATAAACAGCACTGAAGACTATTTGCTGAGTTTTGTTGTTTTTTCACTTAGAATGTTTGTTGGACGTTGGCCAGGAGTAATGATTATTTGGTAGTCTGTAACTAGCTCATTTAGCGTTAACCAGGGTGCACGTGTAGTCTTCTACTACGGACGCGAGCTAGTTTGCACCCCATATTTAATAATAATAATAATAATATTTAATAATAATAATAAATTGATATTGATAATTAATTATATACTTTTGCAGGTGAATTGCCAAACGCAAAGCAGCTAAAAGCAGCGAAGGACTTCCTCGAATGCGGAGTTGAACTGGGCGAGTTGGATCGTAACTACAAGCTGCTCGGTGGAAGCCAAGTCATTGCCACTCAAAGCCCAGGAGCACGACTCCTCAAAGAAATCAAGACTTGGCCACATTATTTACGCAATCCACCTACGTAACTGTAACCACTAAGTTATATGAAATAAATGATGCAAATTATCTTTTCAGAGGTTTATGTCAATTTAATTTTGCTGCAGAAATTTTATTTTACAGTCTTACAGTAGAAAGTTTCTCTTCTGGAGAAGAGAATATTCTGGATATTCTTACATAAATATTCTCGAGAGTTCCATAGATTTGCTATGAAATCTAAAAATTGAAGACATTTTTGTGATAAGATAAGATTAGACATTTGTTACATTTTTTTGCATAAATACTCCATGGTTTTCAAATTTTCATAAATATTCTGAAGAGTTCTATAGATTTGCTAGGAAATCTAAAAATTATGGACATTATAAAACACATGATGTACAAATATCATTAGAATGAATATAATCTTCTTTCCAAAATAACTTCAAATTTTGAATGAGAGAGAAAGAGAGAGTTAATACATCAAAAAAATATGATAAAATTCATTCTTTCGTGCATATTTATGGTACTTGACTTTGTATAAACTGCAAGTTGGAAGTTACAGTATGTATTATAAAAAAATGCAAATATATCGAAAATATGTCAACAAATGTAGAAAATATCTCAATAATTTATATGAAATGTACAAATTCTCTTCTGGAGAAGAGAATATTCTGGAAATATTTACATAAATATTCTGGATAGTTCCATAGATTTGCTATGAAATCTAAAATTGAAGACATTTTTGTGATCAGATAAGATTAGACATTTATTACATTCATTTGCGTAAATACTCCATGGTATTCAAATTTTCATAAATATTCTGAAGAGTTCCATAGATTTGCTAGGAAATCTAAAAATTAAGGACATTATGAAACACATGATGTGCAAATATCATTAGAATGAATATAATCTTGTTTCCAAAATAACTTCACATTTTGAATGAGTGAGAAAGAGAGAGTTAATACATCAAGAAAATATGCTAAAATTCATTCTTGCGTGCATATTTATGGTAGTTGACTTTGTATAAACTGCAAGTTGGAAGTTACAGTATGTGTTATAAAAAACACAAATATATCGAAAATATGTCAGAAAATGTAGAAAATATCTCGAAAATTTATAAGAAAAGTACAAATTCTCTTCTGGAGAAGAGAATATTTTGGATATTTTTACATAAATATTCTGGAGAGTTCCGTAGATTTGCTATGAAAACTAAAAATTAAAGACATTTTTGTGATTAGATAAGATTAGACATTTGTTACATTCATTTGCGTAAATACTCCAAGGTTTTCAAATTTTCATAAATATTCTGAAGAGTTCCGTAGATTTGTTAGGAAATCTAAAAATTAAGGACATTATAAAACACATGATGTACAAATATCATTAGAATGAATATAAATTAGTTTCAAAAGTAACTTCAAATTTTGAATGAGAGAGAAGGAAAGAGTTAATACATAAAAAAAAATATCCCAAAATTCATTATTTCGTGCATATTAATGGTAGTTGACTTTGTATAAACTGCAAGTTGGAAGTTACAGTATGTATTATAAAAAAATGCAAATATATCGAATATATGTCAGAAAATGTAGAAAATATCTCGAAAATTTATATGAAATGTACAAATTCTCTTCTGGAGAAGAAAATATTCTGGAAATATTTACATAAATAGTCTGGAGAGGTTCATAGATTTGCTATGAAATCTAAAATTAAAAACATGTTTGTGATCAGATAAGATTAGACATTTGTTTTTTTTTGCGTAAATACTTCATGGTTTTTACAAATTTTCATAAATATTCTGGAGAGTTCCATGGATTTGCTAGGAAATCTAAAAATTAAGGACATTATAAAACACATGATGTACAAATATCATTAGAACGAATATAATCTTGTTTCCAAAGTAACTTCAAATTTTGAATGAGAGAGAAGGAAAGAGTTAATACATAAAAATAAATATGCCAACATTCATTCGTTCGTGCATATTTATGGTAGTTGGCTTTGTATAAACTGCAAGTTGGAAGTTACAGTATGTATTATAAAAAACGCAAATATATCGAAAATATGTCACAAAATGTAGAAAATATCTTGAAAATTTATATGAAGTGTACAAATTCCATGGTTTTCAAAATTTTCATACACATTCTCGAGAGTTACATAGATTTGCTAATAAATTTAAAAATTAAAGAAATTATATAAAACGTTATGTACAAATATCATTAGAATATTTTTAACATGACATAACGACGGTTTTTTCCTGCATGTATTATCATCAAAAAATGTGTTATTGTTTGAGAATACTTAAAGGAATATTTCCAGCTTTTTATAGAGCATAAAATGAATGCATATTTTTCATATTTTTAGAGCATTAACGACACCAGCTCTAATTATATTTATTATTAAAGTGGCTATTATTCCCGTATACGATGTGGAAATTATTGTATAATAAAACGTTGCTTAGATAAGCGCACGGACAACAATAAAATTCAAATAAAATAACCGTAAAGATAACTGCCAATGCATCGCACTAGAAGCATCAGTGTATTATATCTTTATGAAAATGCAGATTTTTTAATGTAGATTTCTGGGAAACAATAAATCTCAAACTGGTCATGAGATTATGTGGAAGTTCGCGAGGTCAGAGGCTAGCATGCATATAATCACTGCTCACACATTGATCAAACTCTGATCGATAATCATCACTCCGTAATCGAATTCTGGCTAATAAATATTGGTGCTAAAGTCAGCAACATGAATTACTATTGCATGGTGCTCCTCTTTGTTATAGTTGCTGCAGAGGAGACTGAATATAAAGGTAAGTAATAATTCGATATATTATTGCTACGTATTTTACACATTATTATTACCTCTACGTAATCAACTTCTGACTAATAAATATTGGTGCTGAAACCAACAACGTCAGCAAAATGAATCTTTTTGAACAAATCTGATTAATAAAATGATGTGTTTTTTGTACGTTTTGAAAAAATATCTGCTATTGCATAGTACTCCTCTTTGTTATAGTTGCTGCAGAAACAGAAACAGAAACAGAAGCAGATACAGAAGACAAAGGTATGTAAAATTCGATATATTTTTACATATTTTACATTTTACGTTTTTCATATTTTTCGTTGCTAAATTTCCGGATGCAATTTTAATAAAATAAATATATTAATAATATTAATAAGTATGTTATTCACATAGCTATTCTTACTGATGTGATAAGTCAGTCAATGAGAAACAAAAGACAAAAATACAAAAAATACAATGGTTATTACGTGTAATATTATTGTTTAATTATATTGTATGTAGTAGTGGACGTATTTGTTACGGATATTATCCATAACTGCCATCCATAATACATCAACAACTATAATAATAAATTATAGTTTATGTAATACTTCGGGCTCACACTTGACTGATGAGACCCGATAGGTCGAAACCGGTCTCAAGTTACATAATTCCCAAATGCACATTACAATTTTAATTTGTTATACCTTGTTGAATCTTGGTTAAATAATAATAAATGTTTATGTTTATATTTCAGTGACCCCAGCAATATGCAAGAACATAAAATCCAAAGAGGAATGGGGCGGTAGAGTCGCGCAAAAGGTGGATTACATAAGCGTTCCGACTGAATTCGTTATAATTCATCACACAGACACGCCGACTTGCGAAACCGAGGAGGATTGCATGAAGCGTGTCAGGAAAATACAGAACCATCACATGGACGACCTTGAGTACAATGATATAGGATACAAGTAAGTAAAAGTAAATCACGTCGTAACTTTGATATAATTTATGCACAAATCGTGAGCAGTCACTGGAAAATACAAAATACAAATAAGCATTGTTATATTTTCCAAGAAACATCTAAAAAAATCATGTAACTTATAATCAGGAAAGTATTGGGAAAACATGTTTTCAAGAAATCTAACAACTTATAATCTTGGAAAAATTGGAAATATGTTTTCCAAGAAATCTAAGTTTCTGCATTAAATAAGTGAGAAAATCGAGGAAAAATATGCATATATATTAAAGATTATATTTAAATGATATTTGTACATAATGTTTTTTATAATCTGTAAGATTTCCTAGCAAATATTTGGAACACTGCAGAATTTTTATGAACATTTTGAAAATCATGGAATTTGTACACTTCAATTAAACTCTCGAGAAATTTTCTAAACTTTTTGACTTATTTCGATATATTTGCGAAGTTTTATAGTTCTATAACTTCCACAGAAAACACAACAAAAAAAGAATGTACTACATACGTGTTAAAATGTTTTCTGTGTTTTGAGACTTTTGAGGCAACATTGCAAAATTGTTGTGAAATATGTAAAAAAATCTAAAACTGTGCTAAAATATGTAAGATATGGGAAAATAAACGTTTATGAAATAAATGCCAAAATATGCTTTTACATATTCTTTTATGTATAAACAAAACTAGTTACCAGCTTAGTAAAACGTATACTTTGTATGATTTTTTGCTATCATTAGTATTGGTATATTTTCCAAGAAACATCTAAAAAGAGCATGTAACTTATAATCAGAAAAATGTTGGAGAAAAATGTTTCCAAGAAATCTGATAAAATCATGTAACTTATAATCTTGGAAAAATTGGAAAAATATTTTCCAAGAAATCTCATAAAATCGTGTAGCTTATAAAAAAAATTGAGACGCTTATTTTCTTTTTGCGATTTTCAATAATTCACATATTTAATATTAGATTTGTATTTAGTATAACTGAAGACATTTCTCCTTAAAATTTGATGAAGTTTCTGCATTAAATAAGTGAGAAAATCGAGGAAAAATGTGCATTCATTTATGCTCTAAAAATATATTAAAGATTATATTTAAATGAAATTTGTACATAATGGTTTTTATAATCTGTAAGATTTCCTAGCAAATATTTGGAACACTGCTGATTTTTTATGAACATTTTGAAAACCATGGAATTTGTACACTTCAATTAAACTCTCGAGAAATTTTCTAAACTTTTTGACTTATTTCGATATATTTGCGAAGTTTTATAGTTCTATAACTTCCACCCAATACACAAAACATAATGTATTACATACGTATTAAAATTTTTCTGTGTTTTGAGACTTTTGAGGCAAAATTGCAAAATTGTTGTGAAATATGTAAAAAAAATCTAAATATGTGCTAAAATATGTAAGATATAAACAAAAATCGTTTATGAAATAAATGCCAAAATATGCTTTTACATATTCTTTTATGTATAAACATAACTAGTTATCAGCTTAGTAAAACGTATACTTTGTATGATTTTTTGCTATTATTAGCATTGGTATATTTTCCAAGAAACATCTAAAAAGAGCATGTAACTTATAATCAGGAAAATATTGGAAAAAAAATGTTTCCAAGAAATCTAATGAAATCATGTAACTTACAATCTTGGAAAAATTGGAAAAATATTTTCCAAGAAATCTCATAAAATCGTGTAGCTTATAAAAAAAATTGAAACGCTTATTTTCTTTTTGCGATTTTCAATAATTCACATATTTAATATTAGATTTGTATTTAGTATATCTGAAGATATTTCTCCATAAAATTTGACGAAGTTTCTGTATTAAATAAGTGAGGAAAATCGAGAAAAATATGCATTAATTTATGCTCTAAAAATATATTAACGATATATTTAAATGATATTTGTACATAATGTGTTTAATAATCTGTTGTTATAATCTGTGGAACTCTCCAGAAATGTTATGAAAATTTTGAAAATCATGGAATTTGTACACTTCAATGAAACTTTATACTTATTTTCGATATATTTGCGAAGTTATAACAGAAAACACAAAAAATCGGGTATGACATATGCGTTAAAATGTTTTCTGTGTTTTGAGACTTTGAGTCTTTTGAGGCAAAATTGCGAAATTTTTGTGAAATATATAAAAATCTCTAAAACGTTAATGTGCATTAAATACGTAATTAACATGTATAATTTTTAGTTTCTTGGTTGGAGGCGATGGAAATATATACGAAGGCGCAGGATGGCACAAACGAGGTAACCACACCAAACGTTATAATCGTCAAAGCATTGGAATCGCTTTTATTGGAAATTTTGATGGTAAGTCTCCGCTCTTTTGCAGGCATCAATAGTTTCAATTTTTTGCAATTGAAGAATTATATTTTTCAATAATTGAGCCCTTGATTTTGAAAGTGGGGTAAATTCTTTTTTTAAATTGAGAAATGTTCAGAAATAAACAAGGAACAGCATTCCTTGTGTACCTATTTCTGGACCTATATGAAATTTAAAAAAAAAGGAAAAGTTAAAAAATACGCAAAAGATAGAAAATATAGGAAATCTGTACCCATAATGGGTACAGATATATACATTTTAATGTTGCATTTCTTATAAGTTACATGATTTTATTAGAAGTTTCTTGGAAAGTCTACTATCACTAAGCCAATTAATTAGTATTTTGTGATTTCGAGCAATTGAATTCGAGAAATTCGAGAGATTATAATAATCGGCAAATTTCTCGAATTCAATTGCTCGAAATTAGTTGCTCGAAATCACAAAATACTAATTAATTGGCTTAGTGATAGTAGACTTTCCAAGAAACTTCTAATAAAATCATGTAACTTATAAGAAATGCAACATTAAAATACAACTTCCTAGAAACGGTTAGGTTAGATAGGTTAGGTTGACTTGCCCCACTTTCAAAATCAACGGCTGAATTGTGATATTTGTTTTGTATGACTGATTGTTTTGCATTTTATCCTACGAAAAAATACGCAAAAGATTGAAAATATAGGAATTCTATACCCCTAATAATCGGCAAATTTCTCGAATGCAATTGCTCGAAATTAGTTGCTCGAAATCACAAAATACTAATTAATTGGCTTAGTGATGATAGATTTTCCAAGAAACTTCTAATAAAATCATGCAACTTATAAGAAATGCAACAATGAAATACAAGTTCCTAAAAAGGTTAGGTTAGATAGGTTACTTTAGGTTAGGTTAGATAGGTTACTTTAGGTTAGGTTAGGTTATATCGCATGGAAAAGTGTCACAAATCAAAAATTATAATTTAACAGGAGATCAAAAACAAGGATTATATTTAGATCATTTCAATCGTAAGCAGAATATTTTGTAGGTAAATAGAAACATTTATCATTAGAATTTGTTAGTCTAATCTGAGAGTACTACTGTAGTATACATATTTTGCTACAATTATTTTTAGTTGTGTTTCATTGGGTTGATGCATAGGTATTATTATCCGGCGTTTTTTTAAGACAATTTTTATAAAGAAGTATTTATTATACACTATGCAAGTATACAAAATGCAAAAAAAGTGTGTTAGGTGTAAATTATTTCTATCAAATTTTCGATGATTAATGGCAAGATTTCTACGAGTTCAGTAGAAGTTTTAATGATTAATATCAAATTTGATCATGTTTCAAAGTTTCAATAATGATTATCAACATTTCAATGATTACTGTCAAATTTAGGATGATTAGTGTCAAATTTTCAACGATTATCAATCATTTAATTATTTGTCCAGAAATTCTCATAATTTCTAAAAGTATGAAATATGTAGTTAATATTCTGAAATTACATAGACAAACGCTAAAGTTTGTTGTAAGAATTACTGCCAAAATTTCTATAATTATTGTAAAAGTTGCAAGGTTAAATTTTCAAATATTTCTGGCAAAATTTCGATTATATCCACCAAAATTTGAGTGATTCTGCCAAAAGCGCAATAATTACAGTAAATATTTCAATGATTATGCCAAATTTTTCAGGTACAGTACTATCAATTTTTGTATTATTTTCGTAGTAGGTACTTCAAGTATGTATTCCAAAATTTCAGTTATTCTGGTAACATTTTAATGATGACTTATAATATTATGAAATCAAATAGAAGAAGTTTAGAAAAACTGTAAAAAAATTCAATGACACGAATTTTAAATTATTTCTCTCAAATTTTCGATGATTACAGTAGAAGTTGTAATGATTAATGTCAACTTTGCTCATATTTCAAAGTTTCAATAATGATTATCAATATTTCAATGATTACTGCCAAATTTGGGATGATTACTGTCAATTTTACAACGATTATAAATCTTTTAATTATTTCTCCCGAAATTCCTATAACTTCTAAAACCAAATTGAAATATGAAAAAAACATCCAAACATGAAATATGCAGCTGATATTCTAAAATTAAATAGACAAACGTTAAAGTTTCTTGTAAGAATTACTGTCAAAATTTCTATAATTACTGTAAAAGTTGCAAGGTTAAATTTTCAAATATTTCTGGCAAATTTTCGATTATATCCACCAAAATTTGAGTGATTCTGCCAAAACCGCAATAATTACAGTAAATATTTCAATGATTATGCCAAATTTTTCAGGTTCATGTACTATCAATTTTTGTATTATTTTCGTAGTAATTCGTAGTAATTCGTAGTAATTATTTATTCCAAAATTTCAGTTATTCTGGTACCATTTTAATGATGACTTATAATATTCTTAAATCAAATAGAAGAAGTTTAGAAAAACTGCAAAAAAAAATCAATTACTCAAATTTTAAATTATTTGTATCAAATTTTAAATTATTTGTATCAAATTTTCGTTGATTACAGCAGAAGTTTTAATGATCACTGTCAAATTTGCTCATATTTCAAAGTTTCAATAATGATTGTCAGCATTTCGATGATTACTTCCAAATTTAGGATGATTACTGTCAATTTTGCTGTCAAAAAACTAAAAAAAAAACAATAACACAAATTTTAAATTATTTCTATCAAATTTTCGATGATTACAGTAGAAGTTTTAATGATTAATGTCAAATTTGCTCATATTTCAAAGTTTCAATAATGATTATCCACATTTCAATGATTACTGCCAAATTTAGGATGATTACTGTCAATTTTCCTACGATTATAAATCTTTTAATTAGTTATCCCGAAATTCCCATAACTTCTAAAAAGCAAAATTGAAATATGAAAAAATAAAAAAAACTCCAAACATGAAATATGAAGTTAATATTCTAAAATTTAATAGACAAACGTTAAAGTTTGTTGTAAGAATTACTGTCAAAATTTCTATAATTACTGTAAAAGTTGCAAGGTTAAATTTTCAAATCTTTCTGGCAAAATGTCGATTATTTCCACCAAAATTTGAGTGATTCTGCCAAAACCGCAATAATTACAGTAAATATTTCAATGATTATGCCAAAATGTTCAGATTCATGTACTATCAATGTTTGTATTATTTTCGGAGTAATTATTTATTCCAAAATTTCAGTTATTCTGGTAACATTTTAATGATGACTTATAATATTCTGAACTCAAATAGAGGAAGTTTAGAAAAACTGTAAAAAAATTCAATGACCCAAATTTTAAATTATTTCTCTCAAATTTTCGATGAATAGTAGAAGTTTTAATGATTAATGTCAAATTTGCTCATATTTCAAAGTGTCAATAATTATTATCAACATTTCAATGATTACTGCTAAATTTAGGATGATTACTGTCATTTTTTCAACGATTATAAATCTTTTAATTATTTCTCCCGAAATTCTCATAACTTCTAAAACCAAAATTGAAATATGAAAAAAACATCCAAACATGTAATATGCAGTTGATATTCTAAAAATAAATAGACACGTTAACGTTTGTTGTAAGAATTACTGTCGAAATTTCTATAATTACTTTAAAAGTTGCAAGGTTAAATTTTCAAATCTTTCTGGCAAAATTTCGATTATTTCCACCAAAATTTGAGTGATTCTGCCAAAAGCGCAATAATTACAGTAAATATTTCAAAAATTATGCCAAATCTTTCAGGTACAGTGCTATCAATTTTTGTATAATTTTCGTAGTAGGTACTTCAATTATTTATTCCAAAATTTCAGTTATTCTGGTAACATTTTAATGATGACTTATAATATTCTGAAATCAAATAGAAGAAGTTTAGAAAAACTGTAAAAAAATCAATGACACAAATTTTAAATTATTTCTCTCAAATTTTCGATGATTACAGTAGAAGTTTTAATGATTAATGTCAAATTTGCTCATATTTCAAAGTTTCAATAATGATTATCAACATTTCAATGATTACTGCCAAATTTAGGATGATTACTGTCAATTTTACAACGATTATAAATATTTTAATTATTTCTCCCGAAATTCCCATAACTTCTAAAAACCAAAATTGAAATATGAAAAAATCAAAAAAACATCCAAACTTGAAATATGTAGTTAATATTCTAAAATTAAATAGACAAACGTCAAAGTTTGTTGTAAGAATTACTGCAAAAATTTCTATAATTACTGTAAAAGTTGCAAGGTTAAATGTTCAAATCTTTCTGGAAAAATTTCGATTATTTCCACCAAAATTTGAGTAATTCTGCCAAAACCGCAATAATTACAGTAAATATTTCAATGATTATGCCAAATTTTTCAGGTTCATGTACTATCAATTTTTGTATTATTTTCGTAGTAATTGTTTATTCCAAAATTTCAGTTATTCTGGTACCATTTTAATGATGACTTATAATATTCTGAAATAAAATAGAAGAAGTTTAGAAAAACTGTAAAAAATTTCAATGACCCAAATTTTAAATTATTTCTCTCAAATTTTCGATGATTAGTAGAAGTTTTAATGATTAAAGTCAAATTTGCTCATATTTCAAAGTTTCAATAATTATTATCAACATTTCAATGATTACTGCCAAATTTAGGATGATTACTGTCATTTTTTCAACGATTATAAATCTTTTAATTATTTCTCCAGAAATTCCCATAATTTCGACGAGTACAGTAGAAGTTTTAATGACCAATGTAAAATTTGCCCATATTTGAAAGTTTCAATAATGATTGTCAAAATTTCAATGATTTCTGCCAAATGTAAGATGATTCGTGTCAAATTTTCAACGATTAACAATCTATTAAATATTTCTCCCGAAATTCCCACAATTTCTTAAAGTATGAAATATGTAGTTAATATTCTGAAATTACATAGACAAACGTTAAAGTTAGTTGTAAGAATTACGGTCAAAATTACTATAACTACTGTAAAAGTTGCAAGTATTACTGTTAAATTTTCAAATATTTCTGTCAAAATTTCAATTACCAACGTTTGAATAATTCTGCCAAAACTGTAATGTAACTGAAATACAAGTTTCTCGAAAAGGTTAGATAGATTCGTTCAGTTTAGGTTATGTTAGGTTAGGTTAGGTTAGGTTAGATTATATCGCACGTGCCATGGAAAAGCGTCACAACTCAAAAATTACAATTTGGCAGAAGACCAAAAACAAGAATTATATTTAGATATTGTCAATCGTAAGCACAATTAGGAAGGAAAAAGAACATCTGTTATTAGAATTGGTTAGTTTTATATCTTAGAGTACTCGTGTGGTATACATATTTTGTCACAATTATTTTTAGTTGTGTTTCAGTTGTATTGCGTTGATGCATCGGTATTATTATTCGGCATTTTTTTAAGACAATTTTTATTAAAAAAAAATCTATTTTTTTACGAATTTTGACGAATGTTACGTCCCTTCAATTTGAATACATTTTTCGAAAAGTATTTACTATGCACATAAGTATACAAAATGCAAAAAAATGTGTTGGGTCAGGTTTTTTTTTTATTTTTTACAATTTTTTTCCACTATTTACACACTCAGCCTTTTACTAAACACGTACTCAGCTAAAGAGAGGTTAGAAAAGCAATAGTGGTAACTGTCTAACTGAAATTTGAACATGGTGTTGCCATAAAAAAATTGCGGAATCGGTCTTGCTTCCGAGAAAAAAAAAGTTTTGCAAAAAGTGTCAAAAAATCACAAAAACCTGTCGTACTAGAAACAATTTGTTTGAATATTTTTTATTGTTTTCTTTCTAGTTTAAGGGAGTAAATGGATGAAACTATAACAAGGTTTATTTTTTTATTTTTTACAATTTTGTTCCACTATTTACTTACTCAGCTTTTTACTAAACACGTACTCAGCTAAAGAGAGGTTAGAAAAGTAATAGTGGTAACTGTCTAACTGAAATTTGAACATGGTGTTGCCATAAAAAAATTGCGGAATCGGTCTTGCTTTCGAGAAAAAAAATAAGTTTTGCAAAAAGTGTAATATCACAAAAACCTGTCGTACTAGAAACAATTTGTTTTAATATTTTTTATTGTTTTCTTTCTAGTTTAAGGGAGTAAATGGATCAAACTATAACAAATGTTTTATTCTATGTTTCTGAAATCAGCGCAAAATTTTCTATCGGAATTGGCTATTTACGTCAAACGGACAAAACTTGTGTTGAACAGTGTATACTCCGTTTACTTGACACTGTCTATATCTATATCTCCACTGTTAAACTGACTGATTTATCACTAAATAGGTCTAGTGTTTTGTTTTCTATTGATATCTCGTGCAAATTATCCATATACAGACAGTGTCAAACATTTTGAATTTGTCAAATATTTTAATGGAAGACACGAATATTTGCAAGAAAATTGACCAACATACTCTTAAACGGTAGAGAGAAAGGTCAGTAGTTACTTATTAAAAAGATTTCAAGACTTATGCCTCGATTATTTTCAAACAACATCCATGCCATACGCATACGATAACTCAACTTTTTTTTGTTGACATTTTAGTAACTAACTTTAGTACAGTCTTGAGTACAGTACAGATCAACATCTTATTTTAGTGATATTTTCAGGCATGTTCAAAAAATGTTCTGAAGGTTTGACACTGACAGTGTAAATGTCAAGTAATGTCAAGTACAGATCAACATCTTATTTTAGTGATATTTTACAGGCATGTTAAAAAAATGTTCTGAAGGTTTGACACTGACAGTGTAAATTTCAAGTAATGTCAAGTACAGATCAACATCTTATTTTAGTGATTTTTACAGGCATGTTAAAAAAATGTTCTGAAGGTTTGACACTGACAGTGTAAATGTCAAGTAATGTCAAGTACAGATCAACATCTTACGTACGTACAAAAATACGTACTCAGTTAAAGATAGGTTAGAAAAGTGATACCAGTAACTGTCAAACTTCAATTTGAATCCAGTATTGATATAACAAATTATCGGAATCTGTCTTGCATCCCGAAAAACATTACACATTTAGCAAAAATTTTAATATCTCAAAAACCTGACGTCCTACATTTTTTTTTAATGTTTCTGAAAACAGCAAAAAAAATTCTATCGGAATCGGCTATTTATGTCTAAGGCCCAGTTTTACAATCGTGGAACATCCTTGTTCCTGGTACAATTACCTAGGATACAATTGTTTCAACAAAAATTGTGACAAACATTGTGACAAAAATTGTGTTGACCACTGTAATTATTCGTCAATTCCTTCATACTTTTTGACTTGTGTCAATTTTCGTTGTGACATGCAATATACTTCGAGCAATTTACGATTCAATTCTACAATCAATTCGAGTGATTGTAACTTGTGCCATTTTCGAGAAGTCTGCTTTGAGCAAATGAGTTCATGCAGCATACAAAGGCTCACGATAATCTGCATACTCGATAATTTTCTGTGCAGAAACGATGCCAACAATCGAGCAACTGCAAGCGGCAAAGGACCTTCTGCAGTGTGGAGTGGACATAGGGGAACTGCACAGGACCTATAGGTTAATCGGTGCCAGGCAAATAGGCAGTTCGTCGAGTCCTGGCGAGTACTTGTACAAGCAAATCACAGGATGGATCCATTTCATCCGAGATGCTCATGCGAGATATGGACCGATAAAATTACAACGGGATTTTTAAAATATGTTAATTATTACCTTATAATAATTAATTTATAATGTCTGAATAATGTACTATATAATATTAATTATTATTATTATACTTATACAACTCTTATTATTAATACAATAATTAAAGGTTTGGAAATGTTCAGATTAGCAAATGTAAATACCTACTTTTATTAATATTATAATAAAAGGTGGAAATGTTACAAATACATATTAATTTGATTACTAATTAAAACAACAAAATATTGCCTGAAGACATTGAGAAAAAAACAATTACTTACAATTCTTAAATTTTGAAATTTCATGTTATTTTCAAAAACATTGGCAAACTAAAAAAATGTATTTTTACAAAAATGTGATTGTCAATATTTCTCATATCTTCAACAAGTGTTAAAAGTTGATATATTTTCAACTGTTACTGTCAATATTTCTCCAGTATTCAACTATAAGTGTCAAAAGTTGACATACTTTCAACTCTAACTGTCAATATGTCTCATATATTAAATTGCAACTGAAAAAAACTGTCACATTTAACTATTACTATCAATATTTCTCATGTATTTAACTGTAACTCTCAAAAGTTGTCAGATTTTCAATTGTTACTGTCAATATTTCTTATATATTCAACTGTAACTGTCAAAAGTTGGCATATTTTCAACTGTTACTGCGAATATTTCTAGAGTATACAACTATAAGTGTCAAAAGTTGACATACTTTCAACTGGAACTGTCAATATTTCTCATATATTCAATTGCAACTGTAAAAAAACTGTCATATTTAACTATCACTGTCAATATTTCTCATGTATTCAAGTGTAACTCTCAAAAGTTGTCATATTTTCAATTGTTACTGTCAATATTTCTCATATATTCAATTATAATATACTAATTATTACGAAAAAAAATATATATATATATCGAAACAAAACTTCGACAGTTAACATGTGACTTATTTTCAACTGTAAACGTTAAAATTTATTATATTTTTGACTGCGATTGTCAATATTTCTCATATCTTCAACAAGTGTTAAAAGTTGATATATTTTCAACTATTACTGCCAATATTTCTCATATATTCAACTGTAACTGTCAAAAGTTGCTACATTTTCAACTGTTACTGTCAATATTTCTCCAGTATTTAAGTGTCAAAAGTTGACATACTTTCAACTCTAACTGTCAATATTTCTCATATATGCATTTTAACTCCTTAGTATTCTTAAATTCTGAATTTAATTGGTAGATATGTCCATGAATACGTGAGCTCTTGAATCCAAAATTTTACTATAAAAAGAAAATTGATCACAAAATATCAGCCTCGTCGACGCAATATTTTTGACTGTCAATATGTCTCATATATTAAATTGCAACTGAAAAAAACTGTCACATTTAACTATTACTATCAATATTTCTCATGTATTTAACTGTAACTCTCAAAAGTTGTCAGATTTTCAATTGTTACTGTCAATATTTCTTATATATTCAACTGTATCTGTCAAAAGTTGGCATATTTTCAACTGTTACTGTGAATATTTCTAGAGTATACAACTATAAGTGTCAAAAGTTGACATACTTTCAACTGGAACTGTCAATATTTCTCATATATTCAATTGCAACTGTAAAAAAACTGTCATATTTAACTATCACTGTCAATATTTCTCATGTATTCAAGTGTAACTCTCAAAAGTTGTCATATTTTCAATTGTTACTGTCAATATTTCTCATATATTCAATTATAATATACTAATTATTACGAAAAAATATATATATATATATCGAAACAAAACTTCGACAGTTAACATGTGACTTATTTTCAACTGTAAACGTTAAAATTTATTATATTTTTGACTGCGATTGTCAATATTTCTCATATCTTCAACAAGTGTTAAAAGTTGATATATATTCAACTATTACTGCCAATATTTCTCATATATTCAACTGTAACTGTCAAAAGTTTCTACATTTTCAACTGTTACTATCAATATTTCGCCAGTATTTAACTATAAGTGTCAAAAGTTGACATACTTTCAACTCTAATTGTCAATATTTCTCATATATTAAATTGCAACTGTAAAAAACTGTCATATTTAACTATTACTATCAATATTTCTCATGTGTTCAACTGTAACTCTCAAAAGTTGTCATATTTTCAATTGTTACTGTCAATATTTCTCATATATTCAATTATAATATACTAATTATATCGAAAAAATATATATATATCAAAACGAAACTTCGACAGTCGATTTATTATATTTTTGACTGTAATTGTCAATATTACTCATATCTTCAACAACAAGTGTTAAAAGTTGATATATTTTCAACTATTACTGCTAATATTTCTCATATATTCAACTGTAACTGCCAAAAGTTGACATACTTTCAACTCTAACTGTCAATATTTCTCATATATACATTATAACTCCTTAGGCCCGTATCTATAGTCGGTACTTGAACTTGAGTTTGACTCAAGTCGTATATTTGGTTGCGTTTTGTGCATAAACGTTTATAGAAAACACGCAACCAAATATACGACTTGAGTCGTACTTATGCTCAAGTACGGACTATAGATACGGGCCTTAGTGTTCTTAAATTCTGAATTTTAATGGTAGACATGTATATGAATACGTGAGCTCTTAAATCCAAAATTTTACTGTAAAAACAAAATTGATCACAAAATATCAGCCTCATCGATGCAATATTTTTGAATTCAGTATAATTATTCCAGAGTCTGTACTTGTAATAATGTCACAACATTGTAAAAATATATGTTTAATATTCATTAATTCATTCTTACAAAAATATTGCAAAACTAAAAAATGGATATGTCTGTGAATACTTAAAAAACTCTCAAATCCAAACTTTATTAGAATTACAGTTTTTAACTTTAAAACCCCAATTGATTCACAAAATATCAGCCTCGTTGGTGTAATATTTGAGTTAAGCATAACTGTTCCAGTGTCTATAATTGTAATAGTGCCACGCCAATGTATAAATATGTGTTCAATATTCTACTGCAGTAACTTAACCGCATGTCAGCAATTTTTGTACACCTAAAATTAACGAGTAATCAAAGATGTGCGAAAGAAGCCACTTTGCGAATATGCAGTGCTTTACGTTTCTCCTACTTTTTGCAGCATATCCAGTGAAATCTGGTGAGTAAATTATTACATAGTAATTCGTCCACCACAGAAAAATTGCTTTATGTGTTTCTTTCGAATTTTAACAGAATTGCCAAGTGTGTGCCCAAAGATTCTCTCTAAGCAGGAATGGGGAGGCAGAAAAGGCTTCCAGGTTGAGTACTGTTTGGTACCCACTGAATACGTTGTTATTCATCACACAATGACTCGTGGCTGCACATCAGGAACAGATTGTGCTAATCTCATACAGAGCGTGCAGAATTTCCACATGAATGATCTCGAATTCCATGATATTGGCTACAAGTAAGTACACAAGAAACAACTGATCTATGAGCGCCAACAAAAACGAAAGGAACTGACAGATTTTAGTAAATCTAAAATCTCTTGTATTATTTTGTCAGAAGCAGACAAAATACAAAATGAGCAAAAATTTCCAAAAAGTAGTGAAATTATTGCTAATTAATTGTATCTAGAGTGACTTTTCATTCAATAGATCAAGAAAATCTATATATTTCGGTGTGATTAGAATAAAAAGTAGTTTAAGGATGTTATATTTAGTAATTAGACAGCTATCAAATTTAAAATTACATCTCAAATAAATTCAAGATATATAAAGATTAAAACATATGCCTCTGATGATGGTTGTTCATAACCGAAACTAGTCAGGCGAAAGAAATAAATCATAGAATAATATAAAAATAAATATTATTTACCAGTAAGTATACAGGGTGTTAATACTAAGTTGTAACACCCGAAAATGGCAGTTAGAACTCATCGAAATAAACAACTTTTCTCTGTTAAAATTTTTGAATTGGAGCCCAAGTTCATTTGCGTTCTTTTGTTTTTCGAAAAATCGTCATTACTCCCTTATTTTAAGGAATATTTAAAAAATACATAAACGTTCAACATGCGCTTTCGGTTCTTTAAAACATTTGTATTTACAATTATTTTCTATTTTATCAAATAACAAAATGGCGACGGATCAAAAATTTCTAAGCAAGATATTTTGAAAACCAATCGATCGATTTTTGAAAATAAAACATTTATAAAATCCTTGAACTATCTTATAACATTTGTCTGTTTTGATAATTATGCATTTTTATACACAAATTATGCAAAATACGCACACATATGATAAACATGACAGAAACTTTTCAAGATGAAGCAGAAATTTCTGAAGAACAAGATCAAAAAGTATTTAAATTTGAACGTACAAACTAGAAAACACGTGCCTCAACTTGTTTAATGGCCTAACTTAAGGTTAGCCTACTTTGTATTAAATGATTGTTGCAGTTGTTAAAATTTATCTTGTAACTCAATTTGAATAATAACTTTTTTGGACGGATCGAAAAAAATGTTTCAGACAAATGTTATAATATAGTTTAAGGATTTCATAAAAGTTTTATTTTCAAAAATCAATCGAGTGATTTTCAAAATATCTTGTTTCGAAATTTTTCTTCGGTCGCCATTTTGTTATTTGATAAAATAGAAAATAATTGTAACTACAAATGTTTTAGAGAACCGATACCGCATGCTGAACGTTTTTGTATTTTTCAAATATTTCTCAAAATAAGAGAGTAATGACGATTTTTCGAAAAACAAAAGAACGCCAATAACTATGAACTTGGCCTCCAATTCAAAAATTTTAACTAAGAAAAGTTGTTTGTTTCAGTGAGTTCTAACTGCCATTTTCGGGTGTTAAAACTTAGTATTTACACCCTGTATAACTGGTAATATATGGACCCTAAACTTAAGAAAAAGTAGTTTATTAGGAATAGACTAATTCTACAGGGTGAATCAATAATCACTTCCCAGCCCTCGGATATGTGTTCTACAATTAAAAATAAAAGAAAATGAAGAATACTAAAATCTCAAAGGCGGTTGTTTTAGGTAAAATTGAATTGAAAATTTAAATAAAAATTTTAATTTTGGATATTTTTGTCATCTGGAAGTCGCAGGTTCGGAAATTGTTCTCTGTAAAAACGCTCGGCAGTACGGGCATTATAATTATAAGCGCCTTATCAAACTATTATCACATCGACATTTTTTTGTTTAAATTTGAAAAAAAAAACTCCTGTAGCTTTCAATGTTTCAAATATCAAATTAATCAAATTAATCAAATTTCATCAAATCAAATTAATCAAATTAACATAATAACCTCAAAGTCTAGTAAATCTAGACACGTTCTCTGGCTATAAGAAAAATTGCTGTTTTCTTATTTCTAGTTTGCCTCGTTTTCGAGATTTTAGTATACTTTATTATCTTTTTTTTTAATTGTAGAACACATCCGAGGGCTGGGGAGTGAATATTGACTCACCCTGTACATACCTAATAATTATTATAGAAAAATGTTATCTTTGTTAGAAAATTTTCAATTATTTCTGCCAAAATTTCAATTGTTTCTCCTAATGTTTCAAGTATTGTTTCAAAGTTTCAAATGATTGGCAAATTGCCAAATTTGCTCATATTTCAAAGTTTGCTATTTTCAATTTCAATTATGTCTCCTAAAGTTTTAAATATTCCTTCAAAGTTTCAAGTATTGTTTCAAAGTTTCAAGTGATTAATGCCAAATTTGCTCATATATCAAAGTTTGCTATTTTCAATTTCAATTATGTCTCCTAAAGTTTTAAATAATCCATCAAAGTTTCAAATGAATTTGATTAATGTCAAATTCGCTCATATTTCAAAGTTTGCTACTTTAAATTTCAATTATTTCTCCTAAAGTTTCAAGTATTACTTCAAAGTTTCAAATATTACTTCAGAGTTTCAAATGAATTTGATAAATGTCAAATTTGCTCATATTTCAAAGTTTGCGTTTTTCAATTGCAATCATTTCTCCTAAATTTTTAAATATTACTTCAAAGTTTCAAATGAATGTGATTAATGTCAATTTTGCTTATATTTCAAAGTTTGCTTATGCAAGTTCAATAATTTCTCCTAAATTTTCCAATATTGCTTCAAAGTTTCAAATAATTTTATTAATGTCAAATTTGCTCATATATCAAAGTTTGCTTTTTCAATTTCAATAATTTCTTCTAAATTTTCAAATATTGCTTCAAACAGTTTCAAATAATTTGATTAATGTCATATTTGCTCATATTTCAAAGTTTACTAAAAAATGTCAATGATTATGATGATAAGTACTGTTACATTTTCAACGATTATCAATCTTATAATTATTTATCTCTAAATTCCCATAATTTACAAAAGCATGAAATAGTTAATATTCTGAAAATAAGTAGACATACGTTAAAGTTAAGTTGTGAAAATTGCCGTATTTACTGTAAAAATTACAAGGATTACAGATAATTTACAGTTACATTTAAAGTTACATTTTCAACGATAATCAATCTTTTAATTATTTATCCCTAAATTCCCATGATTTATAAAAGCATGAAATAGTCAATATTCTAAAATTAAATAGTCATACGTTATAGTTAAGTTGTTAAAATTATTGTCAAAATTACTGTAATCACTGTAAAAGTTGCGAAGATTACAGATAATTTTTTTAAAATATTTCTGTCAAAATTTCGAGTATTTCTGCCGATAATATGAGTAATTCTGCCAAAAGTGCAATAAATAAAGGAAATATTTCAATGATGCATTTTTTTTTTCATGAATACCATCAAATTTTGTAATATTTCCTCCAAAATTTTAATTAATTGCTTCCAATTATTTCTTCCAAACTTTCAGTTATTCTATACCTTTTCAAGTTCAAATTGAGACCAATCAAGTTCAAATTGAGACCAATCAATTTCAAATTGAGGCCAATCAAGTTCAAATTGATACCAATCAATTTCAAATTGAGACTAAACAAAGTCAAGTTGACACTAAACAATATCAAGTTGATAATAAACAAATAAAACTTATTATGACAACTTGATATTGTTTAGTGTCAACTTGATTTTGTTTAGTCTCAATTTGAAATTGATTGGTCTCTATTTGAAATTGATTGGTATCAATTTGAACTTGATTGGCCTCAATTTGAAATTGATTGGTCTCAATTTGAACTTGATTGGTCTCAATTTGAACTTGAAAAGGTATAGAATAACTGAAAGTTTGGAAGAAATAATTAGAAACAATTAATTAAAATTTTGGAGGAAATATTACAAAATTTGAGTTATTATGACAACTTGATATTGTTTAGCGTCAACTTGATTTTGTTTAGTCTCAATTTGAAATTGATTGGTCTCTAGTTGAAATTGATTGGTATCAATTTGAACTTGATTGGCCTCAATTTGAAATTAATTGGTCTTAATTTGAACTTGATTGGTCTCAATTTGAACTTGAAAAGGTATAGTAAACATTGTAATAATGACTTGCGAGATAATATTTTTAAATCAAAAAGTTCAAGTTTAGAAAAACTGACTAAAATTACCAAATGTTTCATGTATACCATAAAATTTTGTAATATATATATATATATATATAAACAATCTTTATAAGGCTATCGACCCCATAGGGTCTTTCCGCCTAATTTTGTAATATTTCTCCGAATATTTCAATTATTTATTAAAAACATTCAGATATTCTATATTCTAAAAGTGGTATAAATACAGTCAATATTTCAATGATTACGCAAAATTTTTCATGAATACCATCAAATTTTATAGTATTTCTTCCAAAATTTTAATTAATTGCTCCAATTATTTATTCCAAACTTTCAGTTATTCTAGTAATATTGTAATGATGACTTACGAGATAATATTCTTAAATCATAAAGTTCAAGTTTAGAAAAACTGCCTAAAATTGCCAAATGTTTCATGTATACCATAAAATTTTGTAATATTTCTCCGAATATTTCAATTATTTATTAAAAACATTCAGTTATTCTATATTCTAAAAGTGGTATAAATACAGTCAATATTTCAATGATTACGCAAAATTTTTCATGAATACCATCAAATTTTATAGCATTTCTTCCAAAATTTAAATTAATTGCTTCCAATTATTTTTTCCAAACTTTCAGTTATTCTAGTAACATTGTAATAATGACATACGAGATAATATTTTTAAATCAATAAGTTCAAGTTTAGAAAAACTGCATAAAAATGCCAAATTTTTCATGTATACCATAAAATTTTGTAATATTTCTCCGAATATTTCAATTATTTATTAAAAACATTCAGTTATTTTATATTCTAAAAGTGGTATAAATACAGTCAATATTTCAATGATTACGCAAAATTTTTCATGAATACCATCAAATTTTATAATATTTCTTCCAAAATTTTAATTAATTTCTTCCAATTTTTTATTCCAAACTTTCAGTTATTCTAGTAACATTGTAATAATGACTTACGAGATAATATTTTGAAATCAAAAAGTTCAAGTTTAGAAAAACTGCATAAAAATGCCAAATGTTTCATGTATACTATAAAATTTTGTAATATTTCTCCGAATATTTCAATTATTTATTAAAAACATTCAGTTATTCTGGTAAAATTTTAAAGATGACTTATAATACTCTGAAATCAAATAGAAGATGTAGAAAAACTGCAAAAAAATTCAATGACTAATATTTTAAATTATTTCTATCAAATTCTCGATGATTCATGGCAAGATTTCGACGTGTACAGTAGAAGTTTTAATAATTAATGACAAATTTGATCATGTTTTAATAATTATTGTCAACATTTCAATGATTACTGCCAAATTTAGGCTGTTTTTTCACAAATTTTCAACGATTATTTATCAATCATTTCATTACTACTCCCGAATTTCCCATAATTTCTAAAAGCATGAAATATGTAGTTAATATCCTAAAATTAAATAGACAAACGTTAAAGTTAAGTTGTAATATTTACTGTGAAAATTTTTATAATTACTGTAAAAGTTGCAAGGTTAAATTTTCAAATATTTCTGTCAAAATTTCGATTATTTTCACCGAAATTTGAGTGATTCTGCAAAAAGCGCAATAATTACAGTAAATATTTCAATGATTATGCCAAATTTTTCAGGTACATATACTATCAAAGTTTGTATTACTTTCATAGTACTTCAATTATTTATTCTAGAATTTCAGTTATTCTAGTAAAATTTTAGTAATGATTTATAATATTCTGAAATCAAATAGAAGAAGTTTAAAAAAACGGCAAAAAATTTCAATTACTCAAATTTTAAATTATTTGTAACAAATTTTCGATGTTTAATGGCAAGATTTCGACAAGTACTGTGAAATATTCAATGATTAAGCTAAATTTACTCACATTTCAGTTTTTTGATCGGAGGAAATGGAAATGTATACGAGGGAGTTGGATGGCATAAAGTTGGAGCTCACACTAAAGGATACAACACGCGATCCATAGGTATCGCATTCATAGGAAACTTTACCGGTAATTATGTATTATGACCCTAACTATATATTATGTAATGAAAATAAGATGTGAATTTTGGACACTACCTCATTGGACAAATGAAGACCGGTTTTTGGTCCTAGTGGGTCTCATGAGCCAAGTACTTCCGAATTTAGCTACCAAAATGCATATAAAACAACTACATTTTGAGTATTAGTTATAAAACACTCATAACTAGACAAACTAGACTAGAAGTACATCTAGTCCACTTTGAATTTTCTATTCAAAATAAATTGTGCCGCTCTCAGGCTGTTATGCTAGTAGGCAGAAGAATAGCATTACCTAAATAACCTTTGTAGGTATTATAATGACAGTTTTGGATAGTGCCATCAAGTGGAACATAAAATTTTGTGTATTTTTGAATACTTTCATTTTTTCCAGAGTCTAAAGTCATTGCCACAATTAAGTCTTGTGTCACAACTGGCAAATAAAAAAATGTATATTTTCGGATACTGTCATCTTTTTCCAAAATCTATCATCCTTACGAAAATTTGAGTCTTTTTAATTTTATATTTTCTCGTTTGCTTTAGCTAGTATGCCCTACTCAATGCAACTGAGAGCAGCCAAAGAACTACTCGAATGTGGAGTTCAATTGGGAGAATTGAGCCAAATCTACAAACTAATTGGAGCCCGACAAGTTAGCAGCACCCAAAGTCCTGGAACCAGACTGTACAAGGAGATAAGGACTTGGCCCCATTTTGAACGTTATCCATCCGTTATGAACCAGAATAAATAAAGAATAAGAAATAAGTTGTATAATTGCACCTATATAAAATAATATTTTGTATTTTGTATAAGTATGAAAATATCAGTAAAAAAAATTATCAAATAAAATGACACTTTGGGTTTTGTGTATGAAGAAGTCGGAAGTCGGTAGGAATATCAAAAATGTTAAAAAAATAACATTTTGGAATAAGAAGAAAAAGAAATCAGAAACTCAATATGTACTAACCAGGGCAAACATTTCAGATCTTATTATATGGAAAAATAATAAGACATTAATTAGGGCCAATTATGCCACTGCAGACTTATTTGCAGTGCTACAGAGAAAGAAAACTTTGACTGACATAGGTTTCTTTTGCAAGAAAATAATTGCAATTACGAAATATTTATTGGAAACTGCGAAACACAAAAGTATTGCATACTTTTTTACTTTCATATCCACTGCTGCTTTTAGTTCTATTGACCTGCAATTAATTAATTGTCCGAGCTGTAACATTTGTGGGTACTCTGTATAACATTCTCGGATTAAAGGTATCTGTAACGAACTTTGCGAGTTACGAAAACACCCGAAGCGATTCGTTCTTATCCGGTGAAATCAAACAATTCGCAGGTTTGTTTTGATTGAATCGAAGAGCAACAATTCGTAAATAATTTTGGATAAAAAGCAAGAAAACAGCACAGAAAATGCCCAACTGGAATCAAATACAATCGCAGCTGAGGCATCCAGCAAATCCTGTGGTGTTTTTCGACGTTTCAGTCGGCACGACGGTATGTTGAGGTTATGTAGTCTTAAAAGATGTAAACCAAAAGAAACTCGTTTGTTTATAAGTATTTTCTATAAAATTCTCGATTAAATGAGTGCAAATTTGCAGTATTGAAAAGATTATAAAACGCCAATAAAACAACGCTGCAAATTCTAATTTTCATATTTTTGGTGCAGGAAATCGGCCGAATGATCTTCGAACTGTTTGCTGATATGGTCCCCAAGACCAGCGAGAACTTCCGGCAGTTCTGCACAGGCGAGTTCAGGAAAGACGGCGTCCCTCTCGGATTCAAAGGCGCCAGCTTCCACAGGGTCATAAAGGACTTCATGATCCAAGGAGGAGATTTTGTAAACGTAATATCGGGATTTTTAAGAATCCCCAGTTTTCTCGCATCTTTTTTCTGCAATATAGTTTCTTGGATTCGCATTCATCATCATCATTGATGATGATAATGGCGATTGATTGAATATTTCACAGTAAATAAGTATAATTGCAATATTGAACTTTAAAGAATCCTTGCTTTTTCTTATTTTTTTCTAAAATATGTCACAATCGTTTTTTGGGTTCGCAGTCATCATTATCTTTGATTTTTGATGATGAAGGCGATTGATTGATGGTTTTGCAGCAAATAAGTACAAATGTGTGATGATTGTTTTCAGGGTGACGGTACTGGGGTGATGAGCATATACGGTGGCAGCACGTTCGGTGATGAGAACTTCAGCCTCAAACACGACTCTCCCGGCCTGCTGTCGATGGCAAATAGCGGGAAGGACACGAACGGCTGCCAGTTCTTTATAACGTGTGCCAAGTGCAACTTCCTGGACGGCAAGCATGTGGTGTTCGGCAGGGTGATCGACGGGCTCCTGGTGATGAGGAAGATCGAGAACGTGCCGACGGGACCGAACAACAAGCCGAAGATTCCTGTCACGATCATACAGTGCGGACAGATGTGAGAACAATTCGACTGACAATAAATGACAATGTTTTGTTTCAATCGTGCGACTGTTTAATGTGTGAGGAATGGAATTATATTTTATACCGCATTGTATGAAATCAATGTACAAAATAAAAATATGACTTGTTTTTATACATATTGCATAATTTAATTATAAATTTTAAATATTATAGTTTGTATTATTTTGATTACTGTTTTTTGGGCATTATATGACATAGGAATTAAGTGCTGGGAAAACTTAGTTGATATATTCGTTATTTTTGTAACAAATAAGGAGAGCAGGTATGTGAAAATTGTTGCATACAATATTTTTTCTGCCTCCTTATAAATAAATTCAAAAATAATGGCTTGCAGCTATTATTTTTGATTTATTTTTTTTACTTATGCAGTTTCTCCTGTCTCCTGTAAAAGGGTTCTAATTTTCATACAAGCAATTTGAATTTTTGAATCACCCTGTAAATGCTCATATGGTAATTCTGTCATTATTTTGACAGACATCAACATAACCTGTAATTTCGTACATGTTTTCCTAACATTGGAAAATGACGACCGCCGAGGAAAAGGAGATTTTTAACTATCTGCATGAATTAGGCTGCTGCTTAAATTGTTGTCTGAGATATCTGTGCGATAAGTCCATCGACTTCTCCAATATCCAGCCGTTTCTTCAAGAGGTAACGATGTTTGTGTGTTTCTAACGTTCGATTCAAACCAATCTGTATTGCAGAAGAAGCTGCTGGCCCAGTCGGAGGAAGCTGAAAGCCCCCTGAAGAAGCCCAAAGTGAATCCGTGTTTGGTGTGCCTTGGACTCCTGCAGAAGGACACCTTGGACAACATGCTGGCTCATGAGGACGTTAGTAAGGCAGCCAATTATGATAGCACAGCATTCACCGTTTCTATAAGCATGCCTGCTAGTATATTTATCAGGGAGCATAGCATGCGCTTGCATTTGGAAGACAAGTTTCCATTGTTTTTCAGTAACGGTAAGTTACGTAGTTTTGAACCCGTCAAAACATAAAATGTCATCGAATTTATTTTCAGAAAATACAGAAATCCCCCTGAACAGGGCGTGGAAGATGTTCGTCAAGGACGAGGTCTCACGGCGGATCGGCAAGTCCTTCCAGCACTCTGACCTCTGCGAGTTCTTCCTGAACGTGTCAGTGGACTACGCGGAGGACCTTGAGGAGCTGGCCGTGCTCAAGGAGATGCAGCCCAAGATGTACGAGACGCGCAAGGTGCAGCACAGGAAGTACAACGGCGAGGTGTTCAGCAGGAACGGTGTGCTCGCCGCCCTCGGGCAGACCCCTGGGCAGCTGTTCAAGATGTACGCTAGCGTGCCCCCCGAGGTGCCAACACACCACCTGCTCTGCAAGGGCATTGAGTGTAGGCACAATTCCGTTTACATAGCCGGGCGGTACTGTAAGTACTCCAGGGAGCTCAGCCAGAGCCCGTGGATCATTGACGGGGTGAAGACCATGGAGACGTCGGTGCAGGAAATTATGTTTCACGGCGTCAGAGAGACTTTTAAGTAAGTAAAAGAGACTTTCAAGTGATTGGATTTGACAAGACGTGAAGAAAATGATTTGTGGAAGTTATCTTGCATCATATTCTTTTTATCAAAGGTTTCCTGAAGAAAATATGAAGTTTTCCTCAAGCGGGCGTGAAGACTGTGATGTCAGATGCTTGGGGAAAGGACGGCCGTTTTACATCGAATTCATGGACCCAAAGAAGACGGAATTTACATTTGACGAGTTCAGAGTCCTTGAGAAAAACATAAATAGGTCTGAGTTGATTCAAGTGAAAGATCTGCAGATGGTGAAAAGGTAAACACTTGGACAGCAAAAACATTGAAACAGTAATGACGAAGTTGTCGTTTAAGTTTAGGTCAGAACTGGTGAAAATAAAAGACGGAGAAGAATCGAAGACGAAAAAGTACATAGCTCTTTGTGCAACCAAATTTCCAGTCACGCCAGAGATGATCGAAGCGGTTAATACATACGGGGCCTTGGAGATCTCACAGAAGACACCCATTAGAGTGCTGCATCGGAGGCCCTTGGCGGTGCGGAAGAGGCGGATAGAAGAGATGATGGCAGCTGCTTTACCAGGTATGTACAGAGTGAGCAATAATGATTATGGTCAAGTCAAATTTTCTCACCGAAGAATCTGGGGAATTTCTTCATTCCAAGTTTATTCCAGTAAGAAAGTTTTTGACAGTAATCTTTGATACGATAAAGGAGAAGCATTGTAGGATTTTCTTTACATATTTTCAGTTGTACCAACATGCTTATTTGGTTGGCACCTATTAAACCACATATCATTTCGAAGTTTTTATAATGTATTCCGTACATTTTATTTACAGATCACCCATATTGCTTCGAACTCCATGTCGTGACACAAGCAGGGACCTACGTCAAGGAATTTGTCCATGGAGACTTTGGCAGGACTATACCGAATGTGGGGCAGATAATAAAAACCGAGGTCGACATTGTGGCATTGGATGTAGTTTCGATAAATCTGGACTGGCCAGAGGCTATCAAATATGAACAATAAATTATAAGATTGCACTTTGTTTTCGTTATTTATATTTGAACTGACAATTTCAGATACTTCGCGAATGCAGATGCGACTAACCATTTCTCTTCAATGTTCTAAGTGTGACTTATCTCTGTGAAGTACAGGATTAAGTGTAGAAATTTGTCTCTTAAAAGTTTTGCAAATTTCTTGAAATATTGTTATTATTATAATAGATGTAGTCAGATATGGTCAGGTGTGGTCAGATATAGCCAGGTATGTTCAAATATGGTAAAATTTGGTCAGATGTAGCCAGATATAGTAAGATATAGTCAGGTGTGATTCAGATATGGTCACTTATTGTTTCTTATTACTGGCCGCTGATTCAATCTTGTCAAATTTAACAAAATATCAATAATTAATATTAATAGTAATTATTACTTCTATAACTTTATCGAAGTTACTATAATTAATACGTAATACTGAAATTGAAAATGTGTGTAGAAGCTTTATTCCTGCATGATTATTTTTTTGAATTTGGCGGTCTAATTGTTGGATATGTCGTCTGTCAGACAGCTTTTCGCTTGCGAGTTTTAGGTTAGGGCGGCCGTTTTGTGTGCGTTTCGAAAGTTTTCGGAATGTCCGAGCCGAAGAAGATATCTTTCGGCTTCAGCAAGCTTACAAAGAAGTCAAATGTGATCAAACCCCCGCCGGAGGAGAAGAGGGTCGACCTGATCGACTGCCTGGAAGGGCAGTCGATCAAAATTAAAGAGTGAGTATGCGAGCGAGGTTAAAACAATTGAATACAAAGCTCAAAGCGGTTAAATCTATGTTGTAAACAATTGAATCGATGCTTGGTGATTGGTCGGGTCCTTCAAAACAGATGAACGCTGGGAATGGTCGAGACTTGCCCGGTAGTGTACTTGCGGTAGATTAACTACTCTTACACTGCTTTCTGGATTACGCGTTTGTGCATATCATAACTTGTTACTGCTATTGGTTGCTTTTATTTATTTGTTGCAATCTTAAATCAGTAAATGTGCCTTATGCAATGTTTTGAATTCAGTGCGCCTGTAGCATTTCTTCGTCAATTTAATTGCCTTGTTTACTAATTTTTCTCACTTGCAGTGCTATCGAGAAAGAAATTACTCCACTCGTGATTCCTGTGAAGGACAACGATAAGAATCTATTGGATCGCGTCCGTGAGGCAAATAACTTGAAGGAAAGGAGCCGGAAGAAATTGGATGAGGCGAATCAAACGGACGAGCGCCCTGATTCAGAACTGACACTAGACGAACTTGCAGCTCGTCAATTGATAAGAGGTAATCACTAAAGAAAATTTTAGTAGAGATAATGGTTCATAATTGGGTAAACAAATATCACCACCCTATAAAATCATTGACAGTGAAAGTATACACCACAATAAAAATTTAAGTCTTGCTGTAACTTTTATTTTTAACGTTAAGACTGAGTGTTTTATTAGATTTTTTTACTCTAAAATTTCTATGTTTATCTTTAATAATAATTTGTTAACTGTAGGTTCATCAGAATTCAAGTATCCGTTAAATGCATAATTTGTTATTCAGCAGCCTCTTAATATTGGTCGGAACAGTGACCTAATTAATGGGTTTATTGCCATTAGACGAATTATGAAATGAATTACTGCTATATGTAATTATTCAATTTAGTAAAGCAGCTCATTTCAAGGATGTTTTATCATTAGTTAACGCTACACTAATTAATTTAATGCAGCCAATTGAAGCAACCGAACCGTGAAATTGAAAAGTATAAAGAAATTAGTTTGGTTCAAAAGATTCAAATGAATACTAAGTAGAAAAATTAGTTTTAATTTTTTTAATTTGCTTATGCTATTCTACGATTCTTAAATAAAATATACAATGAAAACAATTTTAATTTTTTAATCAAATTTGATGGTTTAGGTTGAGGTAAGTTGGTGATAATATGTAGGGATGCCAACAAAAGCTAGTTTTACCAACTCTTTGATTTATACAGGGTATTTCAAATGAAACAACCCCAAGCACCGTTTTATCCTGTATAAATGCTTTTTGTATAATATAGCAGATAGAAATGGATGATATCGCTTTTTTGTTCGTTTCAGAGGCCAAAAACTTGGGAACCGAATCGAACTCGGTGAAAATCTACAGTTTGCCGGCAATCGAAGATAAACTAATTTTAGAAGGCAGTGCAGAGCCAACCTTGGATGACTACGAAAATGTGCCGATCAACGAGTATGGATTCGCGATGCTTAGAGGCATGGGATGGAAGGACAACGCTGGAGTTGGAAACGATAAAAAGTAAATACTGCTCCAAAAAATTTGGATAAATAAATTTCCTCTAAATCTGAAAAACAAAATTCGATGAGTACTAATGATAATCATAATAATGACCGAACAACATGAAAAAAGTAATAATAATAATAATAAAATGAATGAAGTATTGATAATGATAATAATAATAAAGTGAATGAATAATAACAACTTTGGCATAATTGATTGCTGTCATATTTTCCTGTCGGACATTGAATTAAAAATTCAAACTTACAACTTAAAAACAATACAATTCCAACCTGGACCCTAAAGCATTGTGATTAGATATCAACATCCGATAACATATTACTTATTTTGTTTTCAGGTCAGAGTTGCTTCCTGCGCCGGAGCTGCGTCCGAAAGGATTAGGGCTCGGCGCCAACAAACTGGTGGCTACCGACAAGAACAAGCCCCCGGCCATCGACAAGGACGGCAAAGTGCTCTCGCTTATTAAAGGAGTGCACGCTAAGATTATTGCCGGAAAGGAGAAGGGAAATTACTGTATT
Source organism: Othius punctulatus (assembly GCA_951805005.1). Lineage (NCBI taxonomy): Eukaryota > Metazoa > Arthropoda > Insecta > Coleoptera > Staphylinidae > Othius > Othius punctulatus. The sequence goes on from OX638141.1 coordinate 20,105,253, forward strand.
GTGAGTTTTACGGGTTTGCTTTCATTATAAAAAGACCTAACGCTTGATTTACAGGTGCAAGGGCTGGACGATGAGGCGGGCAGAGTAATCGTGAAGACTGCGTTGAAGGGAGCCGTGCTGTCGCTTAACGAGTTCTTGCTGTTGCCCGTGACCAGTGACGAGTATGCAAAGTGGTCGAAAGTATTAAGTAAGTTGCATAAAAATGATTTGCATATATTTATTTTTTAGTTACAATTTATTTTTATTTGCAATTATTTGCGTAAAAATTATACGTATTAATTACTGATAAATCTCCAATACCTACAAGATACCGTCTTGCCTTTGTAAGCAAAACTCACCTATCCAACTTCAAATTACAATATACCACTGTTGGTAGCCAAATGTATTATGATTTTAACTCGTTACAAAATTCATTTAGCAACACTGTCAGGGCAACTGTCTTGAGTATCACAAAACTGTTTTAAAAGCCACATTTTGCCGTCTATTAAAATTCATGTATGCAACTCGACAAAAAATACTGTCAAATTGAAATTGGGTCAAATTTAACGAACGTAAAACTTAAAATATTTAGTAGCAGTTTTTTGTTTTGGCCACATTGAGTATGCAAAAGAGGGACCTGAATAATGCATGCGCTTTGGTGATAATAGTTATGAGAACGTTTTCAAGTATATCATTTAGCAGCTCGAGTTAATCTCTTACACGCCATAAACTTGCCGGCAATGATTATGAAAATTGCCGTAACCGCCAAATAGCCACTTAATATAATTTACTATCGTCGATCGAATTTGCCACTGATAAATGAACCGTTTCATACCAAGAGCTATTTTAAGTAAAATTAGTTCCTTAACCTTTTCAGATAACGCAAAGTACGAAGAATTCAAAGCGAAGGCCGAAGTCAAAGAGGAGGTGAAGAACAACGGTAAATCCAAGGAAGAAATGCCCTCGCGGAGCTCCAGAAGCTACAGCTCAGATCGCAGCTACCTTGAGAGGAGGAACAAAATTTACGGCAGCAATCTGCGTAAAAGCTACAGCCGTGACAGCAGCCGCTCGAGGAGCAGAAGCAAGAGCCGAAGAAGTGTGTCTTCGCGCAGGTACAGCAGCCGGTCACGCAGCCGCAGTAAAAGCCGCAGGAGTTACAGCCGGTACAGCAGCCGGTCGAGAAGCAGGAGTGATGGGCGCTACAGCAAATCTCGGAATAGATACACAGATGAAAGCAGTCGTTCGAGGAGCAGAAGCAAGAAAGCCAGCGGACGTTACAGTTACAGCAGCCGTTCGAGGAGCCGAAGCAAAACTCACAGGAGCTCCCCACCGAACAGATACAGCAGCCATTCAAGAAGCAGAAGCAAGGATCGTCTGAGCACTTCACCGAAAAAGTTTCCCAGAAGTCACTCGCGCAGCAAAAGCAAGGAACGCGGCATTAAATTACCTAAAACGTACACTATAGACCTCAGCCAACCTGCAGGTGTTAGTAAAAATAGTGTCCCAATAGTGCACAATGAGAAGACTCAACCTACAAGCCAAATCAAAGAAGGTGCTAGTAATTTAGTAAAGAAAGATAACAATCGTTCGGAAACTACAGCCAAACCTGACGCTAAAATTATCAAAAAGAGTTTAAAAGAAATGAGTCAGCCGAGTGGAAGCAAAGATCCTAAAACGAAAACGCCAAAAGTGGTAATAAAAATTGAGAACCCTTCAAGAAGTAGAAGCAAGGAACCTGCAACGAGTACCAAATCGTCAAAAAAAGTTATTATAGTGAAAAGCCGTTCGAGAAGTAGAAGCAAAGAGGCGGCTCCTGCTAAGCTGCATAAAAAAGTTCCAAAGGCCGAAAGCAGATCGAGAAGCAGAAGCAAAGAAACCAAACCAGTTAAGAAGGCCAGAAAAGAAAAGAGCCCTGCAAGAAGTGAAAGCAAGGCTCGAAAGAGCCGTTCAAGAAGTGAAAGCAAGACCAAAATCGCCAAAAAGCCGAGCAAGGACATCAGCCGCTCCAGAAGCCGAAGCAAAGACCCACAGGTCAAGAGCTCGAAAAAACCCAGCAGAGACGACCGTTCCAGAAGCCGAAGCAAAGAGCCCGTCAAACATGCGAAAAGGTCCAAAGACAGCCGTTCCAGCAGCAGGACCAAAGAACCGTCAAAACCGTCGAAAAAATGTAAGAAGGGCAGCCGCTCGAGGAGCCGATCGAAGTATGACAGCGAAAAACCTGCGAAAAAATCCGAAGCCACCAAAACCCGCGACGCTAAGCCGGCAAAAAGAGAGAAGAGCCGCTCCAGGAGCAAGACCAAGGCCGAGGGCCGGCGCAGGAAGCGTGCCACCAGCAGTAGTGGCGATGGCGGATCGTCGAGCTCCGACAGGAGCCGCCACAGGGAAAAGGCTCGCAAGCACAAGAAGAGCGCCTCGCACGCCCGCAGGAAGAAGAAGTGCAAGAGCGAGTCCGAGAGCGAGGACTCCGAGTCAGACAGCAGCGTCGAGCGGAGGAAGGAGAAGAAGCGACATGGCAAGAAGAAGAGCGCCAAGCACCAGAGCCGGTCTCACTCCAGCGAGTGCAAGAGGAAGACCGGCAAGTCGAAGCGGGAGAAGAAGCACAAGCGCAAGACTGACAGCAGCAGCGGGTCGGCCAGCGAGGACGAGCACGCGCGGTGCAAGGGCAGGCGCTGCAAGCGGTAGCGAAATTGAGCGCGTCCGACGACCTTGGAATTAAGTTATTTTTATAATCTCGACAACCTTTCGCATAAATATAATGTAAATTAATTTCTGTATTTTAATTATTGTAATTGTGTATGGTAAGTGTTGTAATTTGTTCTTTCTTTCGATGTATTTTTTACAATTACGATTCTAAACTGGCATTGATTTCTCTTGAAAATCAAGAATTTAAGATTTGTATATTAACAAATGTAAAAAGTTAAGGTTAAATGACAAAAAAACTTGATTCTGTTAATTGTACATATCTTAGAATGTGAATTATATGCAATAAAAATATACTTTTCGTACAGTGTATTCAGTTGTTTTTTTACCAGTCTTTTTTTTAATCGTAAGGTATCGAAAATACCTTTTTTTTCAATATGTTAAACAATGGGACAACTTATTTTGAATGAGTAACTTTTGGAAAATTATTTTGGAAAAATCACAACTAAAATGTTTTTTCGGTATTGTAACCAATGAGACAACTTATTTGAATAAGGAATTTTAAGATTAATAAGTAATTTTTGGAAAATGATTTTTTTTTATGTTTCACCACTATTCCAATTTAATCAACTTTGAATTTCTTCAAATAAGCAAGGTATCAATGGTCAGCCTTTCAATGGTCAGATGAATCACGCTGTATACAGTTTATAAATACTATTGTAATAGAATCTGTGAGTCTCGAGAAGTTTGTGAACTACTACATAATTCTAGGAATAGAAAAAGTAACGAACTACGGATAATTATCTTCATAATAAAATGATAATAATTCTAAGCTCAGACGTTTTTATCAATTTTATTATAATTGAGTTAACTTTCCTTGAACTATTCTTATTATTTTAATATCGCAGACTTTTTTATTGTGCACATATTATCTTTCAGGTAATTGGTCTCAGTAGTCTGGTATATTAATATTTTTGTACGGTAAACGTTTGCGTTCCACCCTATTACGTTTTTACGATTTTTCAAAAATTATTCTGCCAAATTTTTAATGATTGGTATTAGTATTTCATGGAAACTGTCAGCTTTTCAAATATTTATACCATTAATTTAATTGTTTCAGTCAAAATGTTATTATTTATGTCAAAATTTCAATAATTCTGTAAAAATTTCAATGAAAACTGTCAGCTTTCAGTTATTTTTACCAAAATTTATTATTTCTGTTGAAATTTCAATTAGTCTGTAAAAATTTCAATGAAAACTGTCAGCTTTAATTTATTTTTTACCAAAATTTCATTATTTCTGTCAAAATTTCAATTCTGTAAAAATTTCAATGAGAACTGTCTGCTTTTCAATTGTTTTTACCAAAATTTCATTATTGCTGTTAAAAATACAATTGTTTTTACCAAAATTTCATTATTTCTGTAAAAAATACAATTATTTTTTACCAGAATTTCTATTGTTCTGTAAAAATTTGGATGAAAACTTTCAGCTTTTCAATTATTTTTATCAAAATTTCAATTGTTCTGTAAAAATTTCAATGATGCTGTCAAATTTTCAAATATTTTGCCATAATGTTGATGATTTCTATCAAAATTTCGATTTAGTATGTCAATATTGGTATGATTTTTCAGTTCCAATTGAAAACTTGAACAATAGGGTCTTCCGCGACTTTTCAAAAACCTTGAAACTGAACTCTAGACACATTAAAAACATCCTTGGCACTAATTTTTGTGCTGAGACAAATCGTTGAAATTAGCAAACACGATTTTAAAATTAACGGCGTTTGAAAAAGTCCCGAAAGCCCGCCATGTTGCTGTGACATCACAACGCACGTGGCGCTCTGCTGTAGCATTGCTTACAATGGAGCGACAGAAAGAAAACGTCGGTTTTACGAAAAAAAGGACGAATAAGTATTGCATTGTGCCTGGATGTGATAGCAGCAGTAAATGCGAACCAAATAAGTTGTTTATAAACGTCCCAACAGGGGATATACGGAAAAGGGGGTTACAACAAGTCCGAAGTGATTCCGCGAGTGTCACTTTGACGTCTCACTATTTTTGTGAAGACCATTTTAATGTAAGTACATAATTTTTCAATAAATTATCGACGAAATTCGATAAATATATATAATTAACTATCATCATTAGTAATGGGTATTCAAGGGGATTTCCGATTATATATATACATTAGTAATAACATAACCTCAAAATAGTTTTGTGGGTTCCATTCTAAAACAATACCTTCCATATCATTATTACTTTTTTAAAGTACTGTGAGATTTTGTACAATATGTTCTTACACAAACGTTTAGTTAAAACTAAAAAACATGTTGAAACAATATTTGTAGCAAACTGTTGATTTTATAAATTTGATTAGATGATTAATAATTACAAAGTTTGAAATCAGCATTACCAATTCGTATGAGATGTAGGATATATTGCAAAGTTTAAACAGTATTTTATTTGTTCTTACAGCTGGAAGAGGATTTGGAAAATTATATGCGACTCCACGCGTTTCGGCTACGTTGAAAAATTCACTTTTTGAGAAAAAGTCGGGAACCATTAACACGTGAACTTCTATCAGATTATCTCGCTGTCCCTTTACTAACCCATCAGAACTTATTTTATGTCAGACTGGATTCTAAGTCGTATTAATCCACGATTCCTATCCCTTATGCACTGACTCCCGATCGCCAACATGCGCAAACACGTCACAGTGCCGCTCGGCCAATAACAGCGTTTCGTCGGTCACGTGACAAAATGTGTAAGTTTTACGATATTGTATGTTGTTTGTTGATAAGTTACAATGAAAACCAAACGTTTTCTCTGTGGGATGTTTAATTACAGGTTATAAACTTTACGTTAAGACACAAAAAGGTTATATTATTTTTTTTCAGGAAGACCCTATTGCATTGAAAAATTTCCACTTTTCACATTTTCACATTCGGAACTAAAATATTACAGATTTTGACAGATTCAGGCAGTGATGATTGTATATTTGGCAAAACTGTCAACGTTTTTATCCACATATTTAAAACGAGCTGTAAAATCCTGGAAGTTTTGACCGGCTTTGAAAATCAATTAAATCGAAATCTACCAAATATTTCAAATAAACTCTAAATTTGTCAAATTTTAGATTGAAGCTGTCTGAAACATTCAAAATTCAAAATCGCAATATTTCCAAATGTTGTGAAATTTATAAAATTTTCAGTTGCGAAAATCTGTAAAATTTTCAAATGAAATGTGTCAAATTTTCCAACTGTAACTGACCGAATCTATCAAAATGAGCATTTTTTTAGATATAAATGTGAAAGCCAACCTATTTATTTTTAATCTGCCTTTTTTTTTGTGGCAATAATTCAGTTGCAATATTTCGAAAAATTTTAAGTGTTGGCTTCATCTGTCCAAAACTATTAAAACTTTAACTGACACTGTCAAAATTAAACAACTGCAATTGCAAAAATCGTGATATTTCCAAATGATGCTGTGAAATTTATAAAATTTTCAGCGTCAGCTGCGAAAATCTGTAAAATGTTTCAATGTTTAAAACTTTCAAACTCCAAATTTGTAGAAGTGTAGAAGCGTATTGATTCATAATTAAAGAAATAAAAATTACTATTTAGAATTATTTCACTGTAGGAAACTAGTTGCTTTTTTATGTAGTTATTTTGCTCTATGCCACACGTTTTGCAATTCATTAATCTACAGCTTGGCCAAGATTATACTTGTCTGGAGATTAAAATAGCTAAATCCAAGACTAATAGTTTACTACATTGTGTTATAAGCTCGGTGTTAATGGCTTTATTATATATTCAGTTTGCCAGCACACATTTAAGTACTAGTTAATAGTTTCCTCTCAACGAATTATAATTATGTGTTATTGTAAGTAATATATACCAAATTTCTTGATATTTCCAAAATAACTATATTTTTTTAATGAAAAATATCCTTTATTTCGATTTTTATGACATTATCAAGATATTTATTAAAAAATATGTCGAAAAACTAATATTTCAATCTTCATGACGTTTTTAAGATAACTATAAATTTTTATGACAAAATAAAGGATATTTCGTCTTTATGGCATTGCAAGATATCTATAAAAAAAATTACGACGAAATAATGATTATGTAAATTTTGTTGTTTATGACGTATCTATAAAAAAATAATGTCGATCTGAAATTGACAAGAATGATATTTTCAAGATAACTTTACATTTTTATGAAAAATAACGCATTTTTCGTCCTTATGGCATTATCACGATACATTCCAAAAAATAAATAATATTTCGATCATTATGACGTATCTATAAAAAAATATATGACATAATCACGGATATTTAAATATTCATGGCGTTTTCAGGATAGCAATAATTTTTGTGTAACAAAATAAAATTTCGACTTTACATTTGCAAGATATCTATAAAAAAATATATGACAAAATAAAGAATATTCCGATATTCATGGCGTTTTCAAGATAACTGTATTTTTTATGACATAATAAAATAATATTTCGAGCTTTGTGACGTTTTCAAGATAACTATAATCTTTTTATGACATAATAAAGAATATTTCGATATTTGTGACTATTGCAAGATATGATAAAATGATGACGAAATAACGAATATTTCGATCTTCATGATGCTGTCAAGATAACTATAATTTCATTATGAAAACTAAAAGAATATTTGGACTAAATGATATTTGCAAGGTATCTATAAAAAAATATAATAAAATAATTAATATTTCGATCTTTATGACGTATTTACAAAAAAAAAGATGACAAAATCACGAATATTTAAATATTCATGACGTTTTCTGGATAACAATAATATTTTTGTGACAAAATAAAATATCGACTTAACGACATTTGCAAGGTATCTATAAAAAAATATATGACAAAATAAAAAATATTCCGATATTCATGGCGTATTTAAGATAACTGTATTTTTTTATGGCATAATAAAATAATATTCCGAGAATTGTGACGTTTTCAAGATAACTATAATTTTTAATAATAAAGAATATTTCGATATTTGTGACTTTTGCAAGATATGATAAAATTATGACAAAATAACGAATATTTCGATCTTCATAATGCTGTCAAGATAACTATAAATTCATTATGACAACTAAAAGAATATTTGTACTAAATGATATTTGCAAGATATCTATAAAAAATTATAATAAAATAATTAATATTTCGATATTTATGACGTATTTACAAAAAAAATTATGACAAAATCACGAATATTTAAATATTCATGACGTTTTCAGGATAACAATAATATTTTTGTGACAAAATAAAATATCGACTTAACGACATTTGCAAGGTATCTATAAAAAAATATATGACAAAATAAAAAATATTCCGATATTCATGGCGTATTTAAGATAACTGTATTTTTTATGACATAATAAAATAATATTTCGAGAATTGTGGCGTTTTCAAGATAACTATAATTTTTAATAATAAAGAATATTTCGATATTTGTGACTTTTGCAAGATATGATAAAATGATGACAAAATAACGAATATTTCGATCTTCATGATGCTGTCAAGATAACTATAATTTTATTAAGAAAACTAAAAGAATATTTGGACTAAATGATATTTGCTATGAGCTAAGATATCTATGAGAAATTATAATAAAATAATTCAAATTTCGATCTTTATGGGGTATCTATAAAAAAAAAATGACAAAATCACGAATATTTTGACGTTTTCAGCATAACAATAATTTTTTTATGACATAATAAAAGAATATTTCGAGCTTTGTGACGTTTTCAAGATAACTATAATTTTTAAGTGACAAAATAATATTTTTTTCAATCTTAAGACATTTGTAAGATTTTATAAATAAATATAGATAACTATAAATTTTTAATAAAAATAACGAATATTTCGATCTTTATTGGATCTTTGGGACATTGTCAAGATTTAAGTAATTTTTGATAGCAAAAAAAATATAGCTCTTTTACTTGTGAACAAAACCATGTTCAATTTTTATTCATATCATACATTTACTGCCCACACAGATTTTTTTATTTACTATAAATGACATTAAAATTGCAATTCTCAAAAAAACAACAAAGTTAATATGAATTTTAATTTGCAGGATTTTGGAGGAATCAACATATTCTCAGAACAATGGTCCGAAAGAACTGCATAAAACAGCTTTCCAGTTCGTAACTTATATTCCAATATTCGCTTATGTACACATTTGTTCATGTTTGCTGCTTTATTTGTTGCTCAATTGATATTCAAAATTTGAGTAAATTTAATTAAAGATAACACAAAAAGCACAAATGAATTTAAAAAAAAACTTTGAGTAAGGTTGCATATCAACAATATTAGTGGGCATTTCAATATGCCTCTTTGCAATATCTTACAAAAACAATATTTTTATTATTTGACCTTTTGTTGATTTTTGATTGTTTTATTTGATTTTTGGTTTTAGATTGATTTAGGGCGTTGGATTATGTGATCATGAACGCTGATTCATTTATTTCATACGCGACGCACCGCTAGTTCTGGATGAGAATCGAACTCAGGAATTTTGATCAAACGGAGCCTTAACTAAATGATCGGTACATAAATCATATTCAGAGAGAACGACTTTTATAATTGCTCTTGATGAGAATCGAACCCAGGAATAATCTGAGCCTTAACTTATCACATTACGAAGCACATTTCTTATAAATTTTTAACTACAGTCGAAAAGATTTAACTCCTCAATTTGTCGAATGATAAAATACACTTTCAGTTCTCCGAAATATTGAATTGTAAATTACTGTTATCGCATATCTCGTATGTTGATTCGTCAGAAACGGGGGCAAAGTATTGAAAGTGTAATTTCTCATGGAGCGCTCACTGGAATACTTAAAAATATTGCGATTAAAAGTACGAGCCATATCACAAGACAAACCGGATACATAATTTCGAGCATAATTTAACCACTGTAGTATAAATATGTATATCAGCCAATAATAATAATAATAATAATATTATTAATAATTATAATAATAATCCGTACTATAATAATAGCGCACTTACAAACGATTTAATTATCGAGAGACAGAGCAATCTTTATTAGGCTATTTAGGATATTTTGTTATGTTATAGATAATTACAAAGAGAAAATAGAATTTAGAACAAATACAATTTAGAAAAGATTTTAATTAAGGTATTTATAGTGGCACATATTTTCCCTTGCGGATAAAGTAACTTGCATATTTATATATTTAAAAAACACGATCGTTTTTTATATTTTGCAAATATACAGGGTGTCCGAATTGACTAGGACACCCTGTATACGAAGAATTTTGTAAAATTATGGTAAATATGATTACGTTGCATTGTGGCACCTGCATTAATTAATATGGGCATCAATGCTTAGCATATAAGTAAAAGTTTACAAATAAATAAATCATTGAACTTACAATGGCTTATAAATGTAAAGTAAAAGTTCATAAATAAATTAATCAATGAACTTACAATGATTAAAAATGTTTAGCAAAAAGAACTTTTAATACAATTCCATGTGCTGAACACTTATTTTTTTTATAATAAATCAATTTGATTGTATTTGCTGTGTCACAAATACTTATTATTCCTGGATTTTCCATTACGGTGTTTCTTAATAATCCTGTTCACAGTAACCGCAATGAATGTTAAATTATTTTATAGCAGATGGTGTTTACTAAACTTGTGCATTTCACGCAAAACCGGTGCACAGAATTCACGTCCGTATCGTATAAAAATTGCATGTAAGTACATATTAAAATACATATTGTTATATAAATCTTGTATCTTAAAAATAAAATGCATTTTAGTTCATAGTTATAAATTTTATCGTATGTCGAATGTTTCATATTGCAATTATGTTAAATAATGTAGTTAGAAGTAAAAGAAACTATTCAAGAGCCGTTTTGGAAACCAAAATTATGGAAAAAATTTCAAGTATTTGATTGTTGTTAAAGTATTTCCTTAAATCTTTATATAATTGCAGGAAACAAAAATAAATATTGTTCTATAAATCTTGTAATTATCTAAAAATTTAAATAGGCGCAAATTAATGCATAGTTATAAATTTTATCGTATTATGTGTTCTTGAACGTTGCAATTACGTTAAATAAAGTAGTTAGGAGTAAAAGAAACTATTCAAGGGCCGTTTTGGCAATAAAAATGATGGACAATTCTTCAAGTATTTTCAAGTAATTTCTTAACTCTTCAAAGGAATTCCAAATCATTTTTCATTACTATTTTATCCCAAGATGTAGAGTCAAAAATTGAGAAAATGATGATTCTGTCCTATTTTTATTTTATCCCAAAGAGTAGAGTCTTGAAAATCAAATTTGAGAAAATTATAAAACAAATTAAAGTCGAACATTTTATCTTGGGATCAGAATACACTATGTCCATTCTATAAAAACATATTTGAAGATTACGAAACAAAATATATCTTTGCTAAAAAAAGCAATGTACAAACTTTTTCTTTTAAAAATTAATTTTTGAAGAAAAAAATTAATCATACATGTAAATTTGGTTTAGGTATTTGTCAATTGATTGTCTGCTTGTTGTAAATCAAATAATTTTCTACTAATTTACATCAAGTTTTACAAACATTTAGTCGAAATAGATAAAGATAGAATAGAAAAAATCTCCCATCTATTATTATTATCTAGAAAATGGCATTACAATTATGAATTTTCATAATTCGGCAGAATTAGAAAAAAAATACAGTCAATTAATTCTAACCCATGAAAAAAAAACATTTTCAAACTATGACAACAGTGAAAAAAAACTTTTTTTTAATTCAGCTATATCTCAATGTGAGCTGATGCACACGAGATGTTTTTCAATTAACTTTTGGTATTGTATCTGTATTTTAATTACCTGCATTTTATTTTCTTATCTAAGAATCTCATCAATGACACGATTTTTTTTTAATTTGAAGAAACGTATCGAATTTACGATTACGATTTTATTTATCAAAATTTAAGCAAGTAATTTCAGAATATCAGTTAATGTTCGAGATTATACTGTTATTAATCACTAGTTCCAGAACAAAAAATATAAATTGAGAAAACTACCAAAATTAAAGAATACTTTCATTTGCACCCAGAAAAATTTCAGATTCTCAGATTATTTACTTTCAGAAGTAGAATCAAATTTCAGAATATTTATGTTCGAAAAATCGGCAATGATTCCTTTTTCACCTAGAGAGCAATTACAGCATCTTTTATTCTTTTATAAAAACTATATAGATTTTTTATTCTGTTAATAAACATATAGTAGTGTGACTGTATTTGTTAGGGATATTATCCCTAACTGGCTATCGACCAACGTGGGTCCTTCTGCCGTGTGATTTGTGTAAATGTGTGTATTGAGTTAGGGCTTGTTACTCTAGAAATTCGCCCCCGATCTCTAGAGCGCCGTTAATGAGCTCCCAACGGCGAATGGCACTAGTTTCTCAGTACAAATGTACTACCCCTGTACTGGGGCTCGAACCCAGGTCTTCGTGCATGCTAAGCAAGCATTCTAACCTGTCAGCCAAACTAGCGGTCTAATCATATATTTTATAACAAAAAAATATTCCGAATTTGAAGAGAATGCGACAAAATCTCATCCTATTTTATTCTAAATAAAACGTTAAAAAAATCAAAATTTAACTTCTCAGATTTATAAACTAAGCAATAATTTGAAGATTTAAAAAACAAACACTTGAACAATAAGTTAAAAAAAAAACATCAAACTTCAATATCTCAGATATATAAATAATTCAGGGTTATCAAATTTGAAGATTTCAAAAAACTAAAATTAGACAGTCGGTTTTGAAAGTTGAAAGATTTGACGAATATGGCATTAATGAAAATGAATGCAAGTTTGCTAAATTACAGTAGAGCTGTCTAGGACATGGGGTTAAGACAGAGTTTCGCTGATTTCTTCAAAAGTAGAAGTATTTTAATTACACGAATTTTATTTTGTTATATAAAAATCTCATCAATGGCACGATTTTTTTTTTTAATTTCAACAAATCGGGATTACGGTTTTATTTTTCAAAATTGAATCACGTTATTTCAGAATTTCAGTCAGTACATTACTATTCCAGATTATACTGTTACTGATCACAAGTTCCAGAAAAAAAAATCTAAATTGAGAAAATTACCAAAATTAAACAATAATTTCATTTGCACCCAGAAAAATTTCAGATTTTCGGATTACTTACTTTCAGAAGTAGAATCAAAATTCGGAATATTTATGTACGAAAAATCTGCAATGATTCCTTTTTCACCTAGAGAGCAATTACAGCATTTTTTATTCTTTTAAAAATTATATATTTTATAAAAAATAATAATTTCGAATTTGAAGAGAATGCAACAAAATCTAATGACATTTTATTCCAAATTAAACGTTAAAAAAATCAAACTTGACATCTCAGATTTATAAACTATGCAATTATAAAACTTGAAGATTAAAAAAAATATCTTAAACAATACGTAAATAATAAGTTTAAAAAAATCAAACTTTAATTTCTCAGATATATAAATTGAGGGGTCTAGAAGTAAAAGGGTTTAAGTGCATATTTGGTAGTTCTAAGATAAATGGCTGATAAGTTAACTTGAGTTTCAAAATTTCAGGAATAAGTTTAGAAAATTGTGTTAATATTTTAGACTTAGGTTTAGACTAAAATTTTAACACAGCTTTCTAAACGTATTCCTGAAACTTTGAAATTCAAGTTAACTTTAAAGCCATGTATCTCAGAACTACCAAAAATGCACTTAAACCCTTTTACTTCTAGAGCCCTCAATTATTCAGGGGTTATAAAATTTGAAGATTTCAAAAAACTAAAATTGGGCAGTCCGTTTTGAAATTTGAAAGATTTGAAGATTATGGCATTAATGAAAATAAATGCAAGTTTGCAAAATTACAGTAGAGCTTTCTAGGACATGGTGTTAAGACAGAGTTTCGCTGATGTCTTCAAAAGTAGAAGTTATTAAACATTTTCAGATTCAAAACTCAAGGCTTGTTTTTTGGGTATTATTTATACATTGCGCAGAAATTCTACAACGCCAAATTCGAAAATTTAACTAAACAATTTTTTTTTTTTATATTTTCATGTAAAAAAAATGTATGATACATTTATACACAAATTATATAAATATATATATAATCGATCTTTATTGGGCTATGGACCCCATATGGCCATATAAATATTTATTTGTAAAATAATGAAATTACAATGTATATTTACCACTAATGACATTCTCAGAATATCTATAATTTTTTTTAAAACAAACAATGATTCTGTAGATCTTTATGACAGTATCAAGATATCTATAAAAAAATTATGACAAAATAAAGAATATATCAATTTTTATGACATTAGCAAGGTCAAAATAACAACCAAACAACCTCAATGTAAATAAAGAACATTTTTAATATACCAGTAATACAGTAATACATTAAAATCCAAACAAACCTAACTAAATTTAACTGGTAAAATAGATAAATACTACTACTAAATAATTATCAAAATATCCATAAAACAATTTATGACAAAATAACAATTATTCAAGTTTAATTCCATCTCTTAGGACATTTTCAATATCCAAGTAATTTTTTCAGAAACAAAATCATAGCACTTTTGCATTGTGGAAAATCATGAAGTTCAATTTTTATTATTATTATTTGCCATTTTTAATTTTTACCATTTTAATCATCAGGATGGTTTTGACCTTTACTACGTGGTAGTCCATATTAAAAAACAGAGAACAACTTGCTATGTTTTTACCACAAAATGTTTATTGATATATCGACATTTACAATAAAATAACATACACATAGTTATTTTATTGTATATGTCGATATATCAATAAACATTTTGTGGTAAAAACATAGCAAGTTGTTTCTCTGTTTTTTATCATTTTACTCAAATCAACACGGAGAAAGTCATTTGCTAACATCAGTTTTTTGTTGTTTTGCAATCTAAGACTTTAAAACTGCAATTGTAAACAGACAACAAATATAAAGAATATTTCAAACTGTATTGCATCTCCAAGGATCGGGATCAAGATTGAAATTATTTTTGTATGGAAAAAAATTATAGCATTTTTGCTTTGATGACAAAACCATACTAAAGTTTCATTGCAATTTATGCCACGAAAAATTATTTTCAACCACTTTCTTGTCCAACAAGTTCATCTATGAACTACAACCTTTAGAACCTTTCGAAATTTTAGCATTTTTTTACCTATGACAAAAAAATTATAGCACTTCAGCTTTCACCTACTTAAAACATTTTCTCAATATTTTGGAAGGAAAAGGAATATAAAAAGAAATTAAAGGATAATATATAAAATTATTTAAATTTTATTCAACCACTTTCTTGCTTTCATAAGATACTTCTATTTCCTCGGAAATTGACCATACAGTGATGAAGAGTGGGCCAAAACTGCTCGTACTCAAATGCTAATCCAGGAAATTCAGCATGGAACTCGACACCCAAAGCTGCCAATTCCTGCAGATTACCAATCTAAATTACAGTCTCACCCTAAATGGATCACCCGGTATAAACATAGTACAGTATTCAACAAAATAAACAGCACTGAATTTGGGCAGCAACATATGTATATGTACTACCATATGTACAGAACACGTATTATATCTATTGTGCAATGTGTATGCTTGCTGGCCTAAATTTCAGTGCCATTTATTTTGGAGAATACAGCACATGAAAAAACCAAAGCAGATGTTTCACGTTATTTCGCTTTCAATTTTCACAATAGTTTCTTCGGCAAAATTCGAAGGGTACTCGTAATATTTGAAGGGCCATTCTCTTTCTCTCGAGTGGACCATCTTGTGGCGGTTCAAATGGCCCTTTTGAGTGTAACTTGAGGAACACTCGTCGCATTTATAAGGCCTCTGTCCGGTGTGGGTCTTCTTGTGAGCCTTCAAATTGCTGCTCTGGGTGAAGCTTGCAGTGCACTCGTCGCACTTGTAGGGCCTTTCCCTGTCTTCCACGTGGGTGAGCTTGTGGTTCACCAGCACGCTCTTCAGGGTGAAAGTTAAGCCGCATTCTTCGCATTTGTAAGGCCTTTCTCCCGTGTGCACCATCTTGTGGGTCTTGAGGTGGCAGCTCTGGGTGAAGCAGGAGCCGCACTCGTCGCACTTGTAAGGCCTTTCGCCTGTGTGCATCAGCTTGTGGGCATTCAGGTTACCGATGTAGGTGAAATTTGAGGCGCAGACGTCGCATTTGAAGGGCTTCTCCCTTCGCTTCCAATCGTCCGCGTGGCAGCTCTTGTGGCGTTTCAAGTTGCCGCTCTGGGTGAAGCTCGAGGGGCACTCGTCGCACTTGTACTGCCTTCCCGCCGTGTGGATCATTATGTGGTTCTTCAAGTTGCTCTTTCGGGTGAAATTCGAGGGGCACACGTCGCACTGGAAGGGCCGCTTTCTTTGGCCCTCGTGGACTACCGTGTGCTTTAGGAGGTTGCTTTTGTCAGTGAAACCTAGGGCGCACTTGTCGCATTTGAAGGGCCTCTCACCCGTGTGTATCATCTTGTGCGTCCGTAAGTGACCGACCTGAGTGAAACTTGCGGGGCATATGTCGCATTTGTGAGGCCTCTCCGCTTCGGGCAACTTGTAATTTTTTGAAGAACCGTTCGTGGTTTTCGGTTGGGGATTCTTGGGCAACCTTGAGGTGCAGTCTGTAAATTTGAAGGGCTTTTTTCCTGTGTGGTTGATAATGTCGGATCTGTAAAAATAGTAGAAAATCTGATGTGCTATTTGCAAATATTGTGAAACAATATTGTGTGATATAATTTAGTTGGGGAATATTTAATAGATCGGATAATTGCTGCAAATTGGGAGCTCCAGATTTTGTGGAATAGTAAATATATATGGTCAAAGCCCTTTTTTTTTAAAGATCCATCAAGGTTGCAATTTCTGTCAAAAGTATAACATTTTCAAGAGCAATTGCGACGTTGGTGAATGTAAAAGGGATACATTATATGTTTATTATAGCATTTTCACCCGACTGTGCATTCTGCAACACTCTGTGTAGTAGTTAACATGCATGAATTACATCTGATGAGCTAAACAGGTCGTTTAGTTTTCGTCTTACATTTCATTACACTTGTCTTTTGTCTTCGAATTTTTGGGACCGTGTTTATCCTTTATATGCATCTCGTAACTTGCCAGGCCATCGTACGTAGCATTACACTTTTCACATCTGTATGGCATGACTGCATTGAGCTCTAGCTTCTCCTCTTCAATCTTCACTGCATAATTAATGTGCCCAGTCTCCTCTCTTATCTTTACATTGTATGAATTACCCTGAAAAAGCAGTGTAATAGAAACTGTTGCGTCACATCTGGTCTTGTACTTACCTCTGGATCATGATCTGCAATGTCCTTCATCTCCTCTTTTATACTTACCGCAAACGAATCAACCTGAAAAAACAGGGTCATAGAAACTATAATTCTCATTTCATATTCTACGTACCTCTGAATCATAATCTGTTACTTGCTCCACCTCCTCTTTTATATTTACCGCATATGAATTAAGCTGGAAAAACTGGGCGATAGAAATTGTATAACTCTCATCTCGTTTTCTACGTACCTCTGCATCACAATCTACACCTGAGACCCAATTGTTTGAACAATTCACAAAACTCAGCGGTTGTAAAACTGAACAAAGAAAGTCATGACGTTACTGCAGGAATTGAAACAAAACCAGAGAACTAAACAATAATACACTTGAGTAGCTTTTCTTCACAAATTTGCATGGTGCAAATGGTTTTCAATTGACTATGTAAATAAACTTGACGTTTGTTTATAATTCATCTAAATTTCAAAATCTTTATATGCTCTACGAATCAACACCATACGCTAAATAAATCTTCACCAAAGGTATCACAAAAAAAAAAGCGGAGAATTAATATGTATCACTATTTTGAGAAAATCATGTGTATAATACTTAATGTTACATGGAGTAACTACCAAAGTGATGCTACAAGATGCCACTAACAGTAATTAAATTAAATGAACGCACCGTCTTTTGAATCAACAGCATTGCACGGGTCGTCACTCTCTTCATTGGAAGAGTCGTGCTCAGTTTTTATTTGAATACTTGTATGACTCAAATCTGTTTCATCTTCACATTTCAGAATATCCATTTTTAAGTGGTTTGTTGCTTTCCGGATGCTTGTTTATCGCTTATTGATTTTATTAATTAAGCCCCACTTGAAGTAGATGATTGAGACGTACTTTATGAAATTAATCTGATGCACAGTTTGAAATTGATTGTGGATATTAATGAGTTAATCATTAATATACAGTTAAAATTGGAAATCATTAAAGTTTGAGGTTATATTTATTGTTGTGCTATGACCAAGCTATGACCTTGGGAGTCTGTAGTATTAAAATTGACCTAGTTATTAAATGACTGAAAGCACGATCCAGAGATGGGGCCACATTAGTTGGTTGCAATATTACTATACAGGGTGTTCAAATAAAACCAATCAAATTGTCGTTTCCATCCACCAGACGGCGCTTATTAAGGGTAAAACAAACTAGTAAATTTATCAATTAAGCCACGATTTAGAACAGGTATCTGTAATCTGTAATATCTATCTACTGTCATATCATTAGTTGAATGTTATTCAGTTGTAGTAGTAATAGTAGTAGTACTAGTACTAGTACTAGTAGTAGTAGGAGTAGCAGTAGCAGTAGTAATAGTAGTAGTAGTACATAGTAGTAGTACAGTCATCATCACATAAATCTAGTACAAGAAATTAGGTTACAATAGCAATTTTATATAGCAATGTCAAATTTTTTGTACTAGATTTATGTGAGTAATGACTGTACATTATTTACTTAAAACATATAAATGTATTATTATTAACATATTAGTCAATGTCATTAGTTAAAGGTTTAATATTTATAATTAATCAATGTTATTTGAATGTCCTACTTGAAATTGATACATCCATTTCACTATTGAAACTTCTAGGCGTATCAAACTAAATCAAATATTTTCCTTACATTTAGATTATTTTAAACGTTTCACTTGCATTTCTGCGTTATGCCCTCTAAACGCCAAATCGCTGCCATGATCTCAGAAATTGACATAAAAATAAAAACCGTCTCAAAATGTAACAATTTTTTTTGGAGATTTTTAGATTAGATTTTAGAAGTATATATTGCTTATTTTTTCTTCCAAATTATATGTTGCATCTATATTTTTTTCTGGTGATCTTCGAACATTGTAAAAAATTAAACCTCTCTTGATAACTTGTCCTGACCTCCCTAATCAGTATGCTGCTCTAAGGATCAATAAACTATATCAATAAGGATCAATAACTAAATTGAATTGAATTGAATTGATGGTTAGGTCAGTTCAGGTTAGATCAGATCCAGAGCCGTACTTACGGATAGGCATATTAAGCTTGTGGGCTTCGAAAAATGTTGGCCTCAGAATAAAGATTCGTGTATATTGACATTTAATAGCACTGCTATTACAGTAGAAGTTTATTTTTTGTTATTTACTACTCTTCATTTTACAATACTAATTTTATTATACTTATCTGAAAACACCTTATTTCCATTCGTTTTGGCTTGGGCACAGAATGCAAGTACCGAAAATCCGTGTCTGGACGTGTAATGAACGATACTTTTTATTATACTTTAGGAGTATTTATATTATAATTTATTATTACTTTATTTAGCGCACGGGAAAAAATCAGAGTTCGGTAAAAGTTTTCCGTTCTGAAAATCTCAGTGAAACAGATGAAAACAAGGTGTTTTCAGATAAGTGTAATAAAATTAGTATTGTAAAATGAAGAGCAGTAAGTAACAAAAAATAAACTTCTGCTGTAATAGCAGTGCTATTAAATTTCAATAAACTAATTTCAAAAAATTTCAGAACTTGTTTGATAGTTCAGATGTTTCAAATTTTTCACAGTTATTAGGTTAACTTGAAACTATTAGGAAATGTAAAAATTAGAAAATTCTCTATGTAAATTTTTCCCGTAATTTTAAGTAAATATTACCTAATAATTATAGAAATTGCCAAAAAAAGTTAAGTTGTTTTATGTTTATATTATTTAATGGAAAATTCTAGAATATTCAATCAAAATATTAACAGAATTAGTCTAGAATATTCAATCAAATGTGTTAGAACGTACGAATTGCGAACGTAACGGAATATTTCTCAAAAACTCAAATTCTTAAAACTCAAAATTTCACTATTTTCTCTATGTAATTTTTTTCTGTAATTTTAAGTAAATATTACCTAATAATTATAGAAATTGCCAAAAAAAGATAAGTTGTTTTATGTTTATATTATTTAATGGAAATTTCTAGAATATTCAATCAAAATATTAACAGAATTAGTCTAGAATATTCACTCAAATGTGTTAGAACGTACGAATTGCGAACGTAATGGAATAGTTCTCAAAAACACAAATTCTTAAAACTCAAAATTTCACTATTTTCTCTATGTAAATTTTTCCCGTAATTTTAAGTAAATATTACCTAATCATTATAGAAATTGCCAAATAAAGTTAAGTTGTTTTATGTTTATATTATTTAATGGAAATTTCTAGAATATTCAAACAAAATATTAACAGAATTAGTCTAGAATATTCACTCAAATGTGTTAGAACGTACGAATTGCGAACGTAACGGAATATTTCTCAAAAACTCAAATTCTTAAAACTCAAAATTTCACTATTTTCTCTATGTAATTTTTTCCGTAATTTTAAGTAAATATTACCTAATAATTATAGAAATTGCCAAAAAAAGTTAAGTTGTTTTGTGTTTATATTATTTAATGGAAATTTCTAGAATATTCAATCAAAATATTAACAGAATTAGTCTAGAATATTCAATCAAATGTGTTAGAACGTACGAATTGCGTAACGGAATATTTCTCAAAAACTCAAATTCTTTAAACTCAAAATTTCACTGTTTTCAGGAAGTAAAAACTCAAAATTTCACTATTTTCAGGAAGTAAAGGACAACAAAATTAGATTTGCAGAAAACTTATCAAGCATAATCATAATATCAAAATACATTAACATATACCCAACTTTCAGTAATTTAAAATTTAAATTCAAATTCAAATTTTTCAAATTATTCTCTGAAGTATAAGGTACAACATTTCGTAAAGGTCTCAGGAATCACAAAAAAAATAAGGGAGACAAAATATTATAACAAAATAAATTACAAAGTATACAATCAAAATATGAAAAGATATAAAAAGTTCAAAATCAAAATATTAAGAGTGTTAGAAAAAATATCATAAAACTCAAAATAGTTTCTTTACAAAATGAATAAATCTATTTTCTCTCATCGAAATATAAATCTGCTTATTACAATAAAATCATTACAGTCTTCAAATGCGAAACCATCTATTAAGTATGAAAATTTTTATGATTTTCTTTTTAAATCATACATATCATTTTTATTATAAATAGAACTTAACAGCGTCCAAAAATCTCGAGCCCAAAGTTTGGGTTACAGTCGAAAATATGACACATTTTGACAGTTGCAGTTAAGTAATAATAAACAATCAAATGTTTACATTATAAACTTATAATATGATATACATTATACTGTGCGATCAACAATTATATAGATAAAAGAAGCCGCAACTGTAAAAATTTGTGCTGCAAGTTTAGCCTAGCCTAACCTAACAAAATTTGTCATAGTTCCAACTGTAGCTATTGATATTTGTCATATTTTTGACTGCAACTGTCAAAATCTATAATATGTTCAACTGAAACTGTTAAAATATTTCATATTTTCAATTGTAACTGTCAAAATATATGAAGTTATTGTTACCAGCTGTGAAAGTATCTAAAATTTCAAACCTTCGCGAAATCTGCCAAATTTGATGAACTCGTCAGATGTGTTGACTTTTCACATGACACTGTATCCAAGTTTGTCATAATTTATATGAAACAGTAAAAATTAGTTAAATTTTCAAGTGTAACTGTCAAAATTAATTTAATTTTCAAGTGAAAATGTCAAAATCAAATAAATTTTCAAGTGTAACTGTCAAAATTAGTTAAATTTTCAAGTGTAACTGTCAAAATTTGTCTATTTGCAACTGTAGGTGTCAATCTATCATATTTTCAACTATAATTAACTGAATTGTCATATTTTCGACGGTAACTGTGAAAATCTGTGATGTGGTGAAGTTTTGATCACCGGCTGTGAAAATCTCTAAAATTGTCAACCCAATTGTTGAAATCTGCTAAACTTTATAAACTGGCCAACTCTGTTTGTCATATTTTCAACTGGAACTGTCAAAATTAGCCAAATTTCTAACGTAACTATCAACATTTATCAAAATTTCAACTGAAACCGTCAATATTTCAAATTTTCAAGTATACTGCCAGAATTTGTCATATTTTTAACTGTAGTATCAAAGTACAGAGATATGTTAAACCGTAACTGTCAAAATTTGAGCTGCAATTTTAGCCTAGCCTAACCTAACAAAAATTGTCATAGTTTCTACTGTAGCTATAGATATTTGTCATATTTTTAACTGCAACTGTCAAAATCTGTAATATTTTCAACTGAAACTGTTAAAATATGTCATATTTTCAATTGTCACTGTCAAAATATATGAAGTTATTGTTGCCAGCTGTGAAAGTCTATAAAATTTCAAACCTTGGCGAAATCTGCCAAATTTGATGAACTCGTCAGATGTGTTGAATTTTCTGTGAATGCCTTGATCTTTTTAACTTCGATTTTCTTCATTTTGTTATTATCACTTTTTATTATTGGTTCTTTTATTGTTGCTACCACTAGGTAGTGGTCACTTTCAATTTCTGGCCCTCTCCTTACTTTAGTGTCTGCTACCTCTTTTCTGTGTTCTGTCTTTACGAGAATATAGTTTATAATTGACTTTTCGTTTCTAGCTCTTTCTTCTCAATTGGAAGTGGTCACTTCCAATTTCTGGCCCTCCTTACTTTAGTGTCTGCTACCTCTTTTCTGTATTCTCTTTTTACGAGAATATAGTCTATAATTGACTTTTCGTTTCTAGCTCTTTCTTCTCTTGTATATTGGTGTATTCTTTTATGATTAAAAAACGTGTTTGTTATTATTAGTTCATTCATTTGGCAATATTCCAGCATTCTTTTCCCATTCTCGTTCCTTTTGTTCTCCCCGTTATTCCCCATCACATTACTGTACATCTGATCTCTTTTCACTACTCTACTATTGAAATCGCCTGCTACATATAGTTTACCAGTTACCTCTTTTGTCTTTGTCATTAGTTCTTCCCAAAATATATCATTTTTTTCTACTTTTTCATCTTGACTTGGTCCATAAACTATTATCATTGTTTTCATTTCATCTTTTGTTTTCCCTTTCAGTGTTATTAGCATCATCCTTTCATTTATTGTTTCCCATTTTATAAGTTCTTTTTCTCTTTTTTTGTGCACTTTGCAGGCAACTCCTGCCGCTGCTCTCATGTGTTCCTCTACTCCACTATATATGCATGTGTGTCCGAGAGCGATGGAAAAATGAAAATGGTCTCAAAATATTTGTTTGAAAAAAAAACCATTTTGGCCAGGGGCGGATGGGATTAGCAAAACCGGCGCAGGAAATACAGTCACCAGCGCAATACATAAAATGTGGACAAAAGTTGAAAGAATCAGAAAGAATCAGTGCTCAAATGCCAGTTTTAAGAGGTTATAATGAAAAGAAGTAAAAGCGTCTGCAAATTTTTTCTACAATTAAAAACCAAATGTATTACAGAAGTAAATAAGCAAAAAATAAAAAAAATGTTTAATATTTTTACTTTAAAACAATAACTTTTTTGATAGAAGGGAACTGGAATTACATAACCCGGTTACAATTTCTTTATTATTTAG
Source organism: Othius punctulatus (assembly GCA_951805005.1). Taxonomy (NCBI): domain Eukaryota; kingdom Metazoa; phylum Arthropoda; class Insecta; order Coleoptera; family Staphylinidae; genus Othius; species Othius punctulatus. The sequence continues at coordinate 20,128,761 of OX638141.1, forward strand.
TTCATTTAAATTCTCTTTCTCATAACTCATGAACATAAGAGCTTCAAGGCGAGTGTGAGATATCGTCGATCATAATCTATTTCTACATATTTTAGCGTTAAGAAATATCTTTTGCAGGAAACTTGAGATATCGGAAGAGTTCTAAATACGCTAGACTAGAGTATAAGTATTGGGTATAAGGTGGAGTACACTTCTCGAAATAAATTATATTTAAAAATAACGTAGTTACAACTAGTAGCACAGTTTTGCAAATTCTACATGTTAGTATTTCTTCATTTGTTTTTCCACATGCTCACACATGCTTGCTTGATTGTTCTATAGGTTCTTCTATAAAGTCTATCTGCAGTTGAAGATTTTGGTCTACTATTAACATATCACAAATATTTTGTTCCAATAAATCACAAATTTCAAATCAAAAGTTCTTCTATTAAATTTTCTAATGTTACATTACAATTTCTGTTTGTAATTTATTAGTTAACGTCTTCAATATAGAGAGAAGTTGATCATTTTTGGAATATTTGGTTTAATTTCATCCAAATTTTGTGGATCTAATACAGATAGATCTTTACAAACATCAAAGGTATTTTGGAATCGTTTTATCATAGACTTGGTTACGGTATCTATTATTGCGTTGAATGTTTCAAACATTTGTCATGTTCATCGTCTAATGTTTCATCTCCACATTTTTCTCCATTCTTTCGGCATACGAACTGCTTTTTTCTTCGCAGTTCATTCAATATTCTCTCAAATGTCATTTCAGAATTATGTACTGTATGTTTCATTGTGTACTATTTTTTCTTCCGCCCATACTTGCGAATTCTTTGAAACATCTGTACTTTTGTACTTTTGCACTTTGCGCCATCTGTGTAGATTTGTAGCAATGGTATTTGTAAATCAAGGGCTACGGGAAAAACGATCAGATTCGAATTTGGTCGTTTTCCAGAAAACTAAATTGAAAGTTTCAAGTCTAATAAAGGACAGAGAGGATTAATGAAAAAACTAACTGATTATAATTGATCTACTTTGACAAGATGTGAATTAGAATATTGAGCAAAAACATGAAATAAACATAAGTAAAACTATTAAAACAATATATTTTTATTAACAAGTCTTGGACTCTGATCGTTTTTAACCGTATTTTTTGATTTTTTATGTAGGGTACAGTACAGTATAGGTATGTACATACAAACAATATATTTTCAAATGAAATACACATTTTTGATAAAATATTATTATGATTACCGATTATTGTCCATTAAGGGGGTCGTCTATAAATTATTCTTCTTCATCTAGATCTCTGATCGTTTTAAGTCAACATCATATTCTATTTCTTCGTTTTTGAAGCGAACGGTGATCGTTTTTCACTGTTTTACTTCACGTGTAGAATCTACTTTTCCCATACTACAACATGGCACCATCAGCTCGATTTCAATAAAAATGGAATCAAAATGGAATCAAAATGAAGAAATAGAAATCATTCCTCCCCGTAGCCCTTCAAATATTTTGATTGTGGTCCAGTAATGCCGAATCTTTTGAAAAATATAGTTGCTGTTAAAATTACTTCGTATTTTAAATATTGTCGGTGAAACTTTTTGCCATTGCCCTCACATTACTGTTCGTCTTTTTGGGTTTCTCTATTGTTTCTAACACCAATTTTACTTCTACATACAAAGGTGACTCAACATTCCGTTTTTGCCGAATATTTTTTAAAGTGCCACTCTTCAGCCCACCAACTACATTCTCTCTTGTTTCTCAAATGGAGATTAACCTTTTCTTCGTTTGGATTTGAAGAACATATTTAAAAATGAACAAACGTTGGTCTATTGTACACATTTTGAGTGGTACTAGTCTAGTCTACTGCTATTGAATAAATTTCAGTAGATACAATGTAGTATCTGACAGAAACGAAACAAATGCACCAGATCTAATTTAAATATTTGATGTAAGGCTCATTAAAATTTGCCCAAATTTTCGCTATCTAGATTTCTAGTAGCACGATTCAAACTTTTGGCCTGTATCACGTCTTCCAAGAAGTTTAATAATATTTATTATTCTATCAATCATTTGTCTATTATATAACATTTTTCTATTTGACTTTTAACTGTTCAGACCACTATAATTTATCAATACGATTTGAACTACAAAATATTTTGAAACGAATATAATACATATTTGTTGTCGCGTTTGTGTAAATTGCGTATAGTGGTAGTAGTGACAAGATTCAACAGAAAAAAATGGGTTTGTTGCGCCGGCGCCTTACAACTATTTGCGACCGGCGCACCGGGAAATTTCCCGGCTTCCCGCCGGCCCCATCCGCCTCTGATTTTGTCCTGTTGAAGCATTTTTCAAAAATTTATCCTGGGGAAAAATAAAGCCAGGTCTTAATACTCTATGGGCTCTCTGTATATTTACAAGTGCTTACTGTTGGTAAAGGTTAACTGGGAAAGATGTGATGTTTATTGTTTTTTAGTTTTTGGTGAGCCTCAAACTATGTTTGCGCCTTGGACTTCCAGAGAGGTAAGAGCGGTACTGATCAGATCAGATATGCTAGGTTAGGTTTGGTTAGGCAGAAATGACAGAAATGTACCGAAAGATTAACTGGGAGACGGATATAGATTGATGAGGAGCTGGAAGCTTTGCGTGGGCGTTCGTTGTGAAACGTTCCACTTGGGCTTTCCGGTGTCTAGCGAAAGCCGCGCGTCCTGGAATTCGCCGGTGCTCTAATAGGATTCCTTTTAATTTTAACCGCGCAACCTTTAGCACGGGATGCAATATAGGTGCCGGGGAGGCAGCCGGTCCATTGCCAATATTCATGCCGTGTACATCTAATCATCTAAATAAGTTCAGTTGAAAAGCCCTCGCCGTGCCAAACGGGCCGTTTGTTTGATGCGAACCTCGCGTAAACCAGCAACGACGTCCCAGGGACACGCGCGACTTCCGCAGCGACATCATCAGTGCACACGACATCATCAGTGCCTTCGAGAAAACGGAGTGGACTAAAATGCCCGCAGGGCGCGACGTCCTCCACGAACGCCGCAGTTTTTTAGCCAGGTAGTGACGCAGGAAGGACCACCGGAAAAAATTGGGGACCACCTGAAGGTAATTAATCTCTCAAGCGAGCGCCTGTTGGAGATACTTTGCGTGGAAGAATCTGAGCGCTCGTCTCGCGCCTTAATTAACCGAATCGAGGAGGGCAGGAAGTCATCCCTCGCTAGGCTCAATCGGCGCGACTCTGACCGTGGCCCCAAATCAGCTGAACTCTCCCGCGTGCGGAATTGCAGAGGACGTTGGCGACGTATCAATCCTCAACAGATATTTATTGGATGGAATTAGAGAAACTTCTTGATTGGTGAGGCAGCGACTTTTTTTCTCGTCTCTAATAAACTTTAAGAGGACAAAGGCAGCCGCGTCGGCCTGACAGATTAACGCAGATAAACATCTAAACTTCACCATGCGAACTCATCTGCATCACAACAAAATTACAGCATCAGACGCACTTAAATTTATTCGAGTCAACTGTGTTTATGTGCGCGGGGAAAATTTTTCCACGCCAGGTTTTTATTCAGAAATTCTCCGGCCGCCAAAATTGAACTTGTACTTTTCCTGATCGGCGAGCTGCCAAGAAAACGCCTCGTAAGATTTTTTAACGTACAGGTGTTAGATTTATTTCCGTCAATGCTATCATAAAATTTTCATCTGGATCGTATTTTTGATCGCACCATCACGCATACACAACGATTTTAATCAGCACGAATTTGCAATATTGCTACCAATGGGATTTAAAGTGAAAATTATTGCCGTGGCCGTGGCAATGGCAATGGCTCAGTAAGGGCAATGTCCTCTTTATATTTGCAATCATACATTAGATTTGTCTCCATACCATACTTCATATTCATCAAGTATAATTGATATTTCATAGCAAACAATAAGCAAAAATAGTTCCTTGGTATACGTGTAGATATACTGCAAAAATGAAAATCGAGTATATGTATAACTTTCTGAATTGACCAATATGGACCAATTGCCCGAAATTTCTCAAAATTTATATAATGGATATTTTGTATATTTCATGCCAGATTTGTATCCAGCATACCTAAATACAATTATCCTGAAAATTTGACAAACAGTCTGTTTACGACAAACAATTTTAGAATTTTTGTAATATCTACATTTTAGTGTTCATCAAAACTGCAAGTTTCAATGTTTTAATGAAAACATAATAAACATAATAAAATAAATACCGTAGCGAGCTCCTCAAACTGTTTTTTTTTTGTACAATACAGTACTAGACAAAAAACGTAACACTTTTGTGATACTGTACAGGGTGGGAAAATGATAAAATGGACTCCCCCTGCTCTCTTTTTTTGTGAAAAACTTAATAGTGAAAACCAAAATTGGCTATTGTCCTCTGTTTTCGAGTTATTCACAAAAAAACGATTTTTTGACTTTTCGTTTTATTGCTGTATGTCGCTTATTTATGAGAATAGAAAAAAATATTTCTACGTTCTTCAGGAATTTTTTTGATAAGATTGCAGCGGCGTAATCATGTTTTCAAGAAAGAGTTCGAAATTCGAGTTATGACATAAAGTTGTGGTTTTTTTATATGGAACTCATAGTTGGCTGTGACTTAGCTTAAAAAGCTATTCTATCTATTCTATTCTATTCTATTCTGCATTTTAAAACACGATAAAAAAATATTATAATTATCGTGAGGATGATGTAAATGAAAATTTGATCAATCTATTCGACATCACGATCAAATTAGTATTCTGATATCTCGTTCAAACGCATTTTAAATGTAGTCAGGAATAGGAGAGTGCATAAAGTCTCACAGAGATTTATCGCGTTTATTTTAAAGATATGAATTGTTTTGCATATTAACTACGTAGCCTGCGATGTAACTCGTTCTATCTGAAAAACATTCACTCCGCTATAAATAGGTATTTAAATTAAATTTTAGCTTTTGCAATAGAATTCGCAGCCTATTTATTTTTGAGCTCATTGCCATCTATTAATTTCCACGTGCTTCAACGATTGTACTTACGAGTAATGTTTGAGCTCGGTATTTTTTTTAATATTCAAAAGTTCACAACAAAATTCTTAAATACAGTACCAAACATAACAAAAACGGGACAACTCTTAAAGCAATTTTGCCTTAATTTTAGCTCAACTCAAAAAATTTTACAACTCAAAAAAATATAAAATGCTTCATTTAAACTATGTTCAGAAAGCTAGAATTTGAACGAAAATTGAAGAAGATCACCCTTCTTCAATTTTCGAAGCGCTAAGTAGACGAATTTCTGGTGGGGTAAGTAAAGTACAGGGTGGGCAAATTTCGATGTTTTAATAGGGAATCTCGATAACTATATTAAGTATCATAAAATAGAACCCCCCCCCCCCCCTCCACCGATCTTTTTTATTCGAGAAAAACTTGATGTTGTGAAAACCAAAATTGGCTATTGTCTTTTGTTTTCGAGTTTTTCTATTTTTCGATCGTTATATGACTATAGGTCGCTTATTTATGAGAATAGAAAAAAACATTTTTACGTTCTTGTGGCAATTTTTTGATAAGAATTCAGCGGCGTAATCAATTTTTCAAAAAAACAGTTCCAAATTCGAGTTATGACATAAAGTTGTGGGTTTTTACATGGAACTCATACTTGCTGTGACTTAGCTTAAAAGAGGGAATGTTTATCTTTACGAATATTTAATAATAAACTATTATGGTTATAAGCGCATTTTCATTTAGGAAAAATCTAGATTTGGTAGTTTGGAAGTTTTGAAAAGTATCGAAAAGTTTATAATATGCAAGTTAAGATTTTAACTTTTGCAAAAATAGAAAATAGTTTTCAACTATCAATCGAGTTTGCAAAATTTTCTTAAAATACCTGAAAGTAAGATCCACTTCTGATATTATATCATTATTATGTTTGTAATTGATTTTTGGAAGAAAATCAAACTTTGAAAAGGTTCATGAAAAAATAGAGAAAACTTCAAATGTAGATGTTTAAATGTAGTCCTGTGGTAGCAACATTAGATTTTTATAAAATTTCATCATGATTTCCGAAATTTCCTGGTGACTAAATACATTCTGAATCATCATGCCAATAATACAAGATTTTTCTTAATTTTGCGCATAAGTTAGATTTTTATATAATTTCATAATTATTTTTGGATACTTCGACAATTATCCATTTAGTCTTGTGGTGGAAATATTAGATTTTTGTATAATTTCATAATTATTTTTTAAATTAATTTTTGGATCATTGCATTTTGATGACAATATTAGACTTTTATAAAATGTCATCATTATTTTTTAAGTTGATTTTACGATAATTATACAATTATCGGTGTCTTGTGGTGGCAACATTAGATTTTTTTTTATAATTACATCGTTATTTTTGAAATTGATTTTTTGATAAGTGCAACAATCTTCTCATTGGCCCTGTGGTGGCAACATTCGATTTTTTTATAATTTCATCATTATTTTTGAAATTGAGTTTTTGATCATCAATACAATAATCATCAATCATCAATCATCAGTACAATCATCCCTTTAGTCCTGTGGTGGCTACATATTTTTATATAAATTCATCCTAATTTCCGAAATTTCCTGGTGGCAAAATATCTTATGAATCATCATGCCAATAATACAAGATTTTGTGCCTAAGGTTAATGTAAATTTCACGACTTTTTGAATGCTAATTTGGCATCTCCAGCCGCAAATCAGATAGGAGGTATTTATCTGTGTCTGCTAATCATTTGGCTAAGCGAAAATTTTAATTGGATGTTATGTAAATTACACCCAAATGAGTTGACTAATTTATTTTGCTTACATAATATATAAATATATCATAAATATATTAATTATCAAACACTAATCTAAAAATCGTGTTCTTTTAAGTATTTTTGGCAGAAATTTAAAATACCGCACTATAAATAAAGAAACATTTATAAGATGTTCTTTTAAATGCAGGTATTATTTATATCAGCCATTAATCACATCTAACATCCAATAGTCTGTTTACAGATTTTTTTAATAAGTCAACGCAAATTTGCATTAACTATTGTAATTTTATTCAAGTTATAATAAAGGTCAAGACAGAATGACATCAAAATTCCCAATAAACACAAAACTCTGGCCTAGCAATTGCCAGCACTGGCTGAATAATAGCCCAGTACTGGCCAATGCTCATCCAAATAAGAGTATTTATTAAGTATAAATCAATTAATGCCTTTGCCTTTTTAATAACGATTAAAATATAATTGAGAAATGTGTATCTTTTTAAATTAGCAATAGTTAATAGTGAAGACACCAGGTTAAATATATAGTACATTAGAAATTCTTGGTGTAAGAATGAATAACATTTGAAGTGTAATTTCACATCAAAAATTAAAATTACCGCAATTAAAAAATGTAGAATTTTATTGTATTGTATTCTATTTTGTACTCTATTGCATGATTATTTATTCATTTTTCAGATAATTTCAAAAATGAACATTTATGATATTTTTTTTTTTCAAAAACTGTGGCTTAGGAATTTAATTTTTCTGCTAAGTTATTAAGAACATTGAATAGTACTATAAAATGAAAAATCAGAATATACACAATCTCTAGATTTCACTTAAAAATTTAAGAAGTTTACCACAATTACAAAATGTCGAATTTGATTGTATTCTATTCTATTTAGTATTCTATTGCATGATTATTTATTTAATTTTCAGATAATTTCAATAATGAACATTTATGATTTTTTTTTCTCCAAAAACTGTGGCTTAGGAATTTAATGTTTCTGGTAAGTTAAGTTGTTAAGAACATTGAATAGTACTATAAAATGAAAAATCAGAATATACACCATCTCTAGATTTCAGAAATTTTAATCTGAAAGTTTAGAAGCCATATTGCACCATATACAACTTTTGAAATATTTGTTTTAAAGAGTTTTGGTAGTTTTATAACCTTGAAATTTTTCACGATTATTAGGTAGGCTTGGAACTATTGGAAAATCCAAAAATCATAATATACCCATTCGGAAAATTTCCCGACAAAAAATCCGGAAATTTTGTATCAAATTTATAAAAAAGAGATTAGTTAGGTTTTTTTTTTTGAAATAATGTTATTTTGTAGTTAACTAATTTTTGGTGGCCCTGAAAATATTTTGTGCGCCTTGGGCCTTCAAAGAGGCAAGTACGGTGAATTCGACCATCGAGTACTTGATGCACGACCTTTGAAGTCGGGGCCTTAACTCACCACTGCACGCGGAATCTTTGCACAATGGAAGGTTTGTCATTACTGCACATTGAGTTTTCAGATAAATTTAATTTTCTAATTACACAATTTTCACATTTTCATTACTAACTTACACGTCTAAGGCAGCAAATGCAAGACAATTCTTTTTTGGATTCACCACTTCCATCCGGAAGAATAAGTGTTGTAGCCACCGTTTCCGTTCAATCCACCTAGCGAGCTAGGCACGTACCCGTCGCTATTACCGGAAGTATAGTGATGTTGGTTGTAATCACTGTTACCGGAAGTATAGTGATGTTGGTTGTAATAGCTGTTGTCGTAATTGTAGTGATGTTGGTTGTAATTGCTGTTATCAGAAGTGAAGTGTTGGTGATTGTTGTTATCAGACGTGTGGTGGTGCTGGTTGTAGTGCACGTGGACGGGATATGGCTTGTTGACCACCACGGGCACCTGCTTGTGCACGTACACCGGCACCTTGACCTCCTTGGTGACGGTCACCGGGTACGGCTTGTACACCTCCTTGACGACGGGCACCGGGTACGGCTTGTAGACCTGCTTGTACACCGGCACCGGGTACGGCCTGGGCACCTCCTTGGTGACCGTCACCGGGTACGGCCTGGGCACCTCCTTGATCACCTGCACCGGGTACGGCTTCGCCACCTCGTACGGCACCTTTACGTGGACGGGCACCTGGACCACCTTCTCGTAGTGGACCGGGTACGGCTGCGGGTACGGAACACCCACCTGCTTGGTGATGGTGTGGTGCGTGTGGACGCCCAGAAGGTGCGAGTGGTCCACCGAGCGTTTGGCGTTTTCTGCGTGGCAGTTTGTAAGTGCTACGCACAAGGCGAACCCAGTTATCTAAAATTGTTGATATTTTCAGAATAAAAGCATTTATTTACAACCATTTTTGGCAGCAACAATTGTTCTTTTAAAGATACGTGACTGTCTAAAGATACATGAATGGCTGTTCAATCAACTTAAGATTAAACCAAGTTAGCTTACGAAAAATTCAGAGAGGGCCTCAAAATTTGAACTGAGCGACAGAAAGTTACATCTTCAAAGAAAGAGTTACAAAGAAAAAAAATGTCATCCAATCTATAAGAAAAATCACACTAGTTAAACTGATCAGAAAACTAAAATACGCAAATTGCACTTTTTGACTTACGTTTTTCACGAAAAACCATTTCACTTTACCATCTAGACCAAAATGGATCAATCAATTATTTACGATTTACAAAATAAATCAATCAATTCTTTGCGATTTACAAAATAAACCAATCAATTAATTACGATTTACAAAATGGATCAGTTAATTCTTTGTTTTTTCGAATGGATCAATAAATTCTATACGATTTAAAAATGGATCAATCAATTCTTTACGATTTAGAAAATTAACCTATACGATATACAAATTAGATCAATCAATTATATAGGATTTACAAAATGGATCAATCAATTCCTTAAGATTCACAAAATGAACCAATTAATTCTTTAGGATTTACAAAATCAAAATCAATCAAAATAAATTCTTGACATTTACAAAATAGATCAATCAATTAATTACGATTTACAAAATGGACCGATTAATTCTTTACGTATTTTTCAAATTCTTACGATTTAAAAAATGGATCAATGAATTCTTTACGATTTAGAAAATGAAACTTTATGATTCTGAAAATGTAAATTTACTGTGTATTTTTATCTATATTATATTGTTGTTATATGGATATATGAATTATATTGATATATTGACTTATGTAAACCTGCAAATGGTGTTAGCATTAATAAATTATTTTTATTATAATTGATTAATCAATTCTATATGATTTACAAATTGGATCAATCAATTCTTTACGATTTACAAAATGTATCAATTAATTCTTTACGATTTACAAAATGGATCAATCAATCAATTCTTTAATAATTACAAAATTGAACTTAACAATTTACAAAATTGATAAATCATTTCTATACGTTTTTTTTTCAAATGGATCAATCAATTCTATACGATTTACAAAATGGATCAATCAATTCTTTGCGATTTACAAAATGAAACTTTATGATTTTCAAAATGGATTAACCAATTCTATACAATTTACAAATTGGATCAATCAATTCTTTACGATTTGCAAAAATAAACTTTATGATATGTTGAATGTATGAATCAATTATTTACGATTTACTGAATCAAACAATTTCTTACGATTTATCTACAAAATGAACTAATCAATTATTTAGGATTTACAAAATGTAACACTCAATTCATTACGATTTACAAAATGTATCAATCAATTATTTACGATTTACAAAATGAACCAATCAATTATTTACGATTTACTGAATCAAACAATTTCTTACGATTTATTTACAAAATGAACTAATCAATTATTTAGGATTTACAAAATGTAACACTCAATTCATTACGATTTACAAAATGTATCAATTAATTCTTTACGATTTACAAAATTGAACTTAACGATTTACAAAATTGATAAACCAATTATTTATGTGTTTTAAATGGACCAATCACTTCTACACGATTTACAAAATGGATCAATCAATTCTTTACAATTTACAAAAAAAACTTTATGATATATTGAATGTATCAGTCAATTATTTACGATTTACAAAATGGATCTATCAATTTCTTACGATTTATCTACAAAATGAACTAATCAATTATTTAGGATTTACAAAATGAAACACTCAATTCATTACGATTTACAAAATGTATCACTCAATTTTGTATGATTTACAAAATGGATCAATCAATCAATTATTTAATAATTACAAAATTGAACTAAACGATTTACAAAATTGATAAACCTATTCTTTACATTTTCAAATGGATCAATTAATTCTATACGATTTACAAAATTGATAAATCAATTTTTTAAGATTTACAAAATGAAACTTTATAATTTTCAAAATGGATTAACCAATCCTATATCATTTACAAATTGGATCAATCAATTCTTTACGATTTACAAAAAGAAACTTTATGGTATATTGAATGTATAAATCAATTAATTATGATTTACAAAATGGATCAATCAATTTCTTACGATTTATCTACAAAATGAACTAATCAATTATTTAGGATTTACAAAATGTAACACTGAATTCATTACGATTTTCAAAATATATCACTCAATTCTTTGCGATTTACAAAATGGATCAATCAATCAATTCTTTAATAATTACAAAATTGAATTAACGATTTACAAAATTGATAAATCGATTCTGTACGTTTCTTTTTCAAATGAGTCAATCAATTCTATACGAATTACAAAATGACAAATCAATTCTTTACGATTTACAAAATGAAATTTTACGATATACAGAATATGTCAATCAATTATTTAAGATTTACAAAATCAATTGCTCACGATTTCAAAATGAACCAATCAATTCGTTAGAATTTACAAAATGTATCAATCAATTCTTTACGATTTACAAAATGAACCAATCAATTCTTTAGGATTTACAAATTGTATCAACGAATTCTTTACGATTTACAAAATGGATTAATCAATCAATTATTTAATAATTACAAAATTGATAAATCAATTCTTTACATTTTCTCAAATGGATCAAATGGATCAATGGATCGATTCTATACGATTTACAAAATGGATCAATCAATTTCTTACGATTAATCTACAAAATGAACTAATCAATTATTTAGGATTTACAAAATGTAACACTCAATTCATTACGATTTACAAAATGTATTACTAATTTTTTTACGATTTACAAAATGGATCAATCAATCAATTCTATAATAATTACAAAATTGATAAACCAATTCTTTACGTTTATTTTTCAAATGAATCAATCAATTCTATACGATTTACAAAATGGACCAATCAATTTTTTACGATTTACAAAATGGATCAATCAATTGCTCACGATTTACAAAGTGAACTAATCAAATCTTCAGAATTTACAAAATGTATCAATCAATTCTTTACGATTTACAAAATTAACTAATCAAAATTTTACGATTTACAAAATGGATCAATCAATCAGTTCTTTAATAATTACGAAATTAAACTTAACGATTTACAAAATTGATAAATCCATTCTTTACGTTTTTTCAAATGGATCAATTAATTCTATACGATTTACAAAATGGACTAATCAATTCTTTACGATTTACAAAAATAAACTTTACGATATATTGAATGAATTAATCAATCAATCAATTATTTAATAACTATAAAATAGAATTTAACGATTTACAAAATTGATTAATCAATTCTTTACGTTTTTTTTTTAAATGGATCAATTCAGTTCTATACGATTTACAAAATGAACCAATCAATTATTAATGACTTACAAAATGTATCAATCAATTCTTTGCGATTTACAAAATGGATCAATCAAGCAATTCTTTAATATTTACTAAATGGAACTTTACGATTTACAAAATGGATAAATCACTTATTGACTTTTTGAAATGGAGCAATCACTTCTATACGATTTACAAAATGGATCAATCAATTCTTTACGATTTACAAAATGAAACTTTATGATTTTCAAAATGTATCAATCAATTTTTCAGGATTTTCAAAATGTATCAATCAATTCTTCAGGATTTTCAAAATGTATCAACAATTCTTCAGGATTTTCAAAATGGATCAATGAATTGTTAACGATTTTCAAATTGTGACTCTTACCATTAAGGACTTCATGTCTGAGGAACTGGCGCAATAATGTGCTCATCTGGCTCTAAATTTTCGTTTATATATGCTTATACGTGACATTGAAACACGAAATCCAGGTACCGGAATGGCAAAGATTCGCCATCGCTGGGGCATACATTAATCCTCGGGCATTCCGCAATAATAAAATAACTTTATGAAAATAAGGCGAAAAGAAAGTGATGCGGCCGCAAGGTTAGTACAATAACGAAGTCAAATCCCCCCAAAATAGTTTTGCATTTGCCGTCAGGGTTCAAGGTTGCGATGATGCGGATCTTGTAGGAGACAATGGGACGCATCGATTCACGTTATAAGTCAAGCGTGAACACTGATAAATTATTGGTGAATGAAGCAGGCTCATTTGGGGAAAATTGCACGTGCAAAGATTTGAAATGTAACACACACGAGAATGAGTATAATCTCCATAAGCAGTTATCCAAAAATGCAGTGATGCACGAATTCAAAATACACCAAACCACAAGATAATTACCAACAATTATAAACTTCATAAGCAGTTATCCAAAAATCTAATTATGCAAAGATTTGAAATGCTCCAAGCATAAGAATAATTATAATCGTCATAAGCAGTTATCTAAGATTTCAGATAAGCAAAATTTTGAAATACACCGAACCACAAGAATGATTATAATCTTCATAAGCAGTTATCCAAAATTACAGTTTAGCACATAAGCACAGATTCACAAAATGAATCAATCAATGAGACTGAGCGACAGAAACTTACACTTACAAAGAAAGAGTTATAAAGAACAAAATATTTCCTGTGATCTATAAGAAAAACCACACCAGTTAAACTAATCCGAAAACTAAAAAACGCAAATTGCACTTTTCGAATTATGTTTTTCACGTAAAACCATTTCACTTTACCATTTAGACCATTAATCAATTCTTGACGATTTACAAAAAAAGTCTTATGATTCAGAAAATGAATAAATCAATTCTTTACAATTTACCAAATTTAGAATGCATCTAATTACAAGAATAATTATAATCTTCATAAGCGGTTATCCAAGAATCCAGTTATGCAAAGATTTGAAATGTAACAAACACGAGAATGATTATAATCTTCATAAGCAGTTAACCAAACTTCCAATTACCTATGCACATATTTGAAATGCACCAAAGCACAAGAATGATTATGATCTTCATAACAAGCAATCCAAAAATCAATTATGCAAAAATTTTAAATGCTCCAAACACAAGAATGATATTAGTATGAAAAATAATATGGAATATCTTTAATTACAGGTTATGCCTGAAGATGAAATTGTAGTTATCCAAATGGGTTGTAAAGTAAAAATAAATTTGATGTAAACATAAATAAAAAATAAATTAAAAATGTTTTAATAATTAAGAAAACACAAATTATATCTAGGGCAACCAAATATGTGCAACGAAGTATTTAGCACATAGCAATATACAGGGTCGCTTCAAAGTATGGATACGGTTAAATATTTATTAAAAACTTTATCAAAACTTTCAATTATTATTATTATTTATTATTATTCAAAACTCAAAATTTAAAATATATCAACTGAGATACTTTTTGAATATTTGCTGTCATTTGATTTAGAGATTCAAGGCCCACTTGATTTTTTTAAATAACACGAGGGGTGTAATTAAATGGTTTTGAAAACGGTATTTTTTCTGAGTTAAGTGATGCAACACGTACATATCTATTTTTGCAATCAAAACCTCAAGAAAAAATAGTTATGTTCTTTTATCACAAACTTTCATCAAAATTCTGCAGATATTCTTAGAGATTCAAAACATTAAAAATAATTCTGTGTAATTGTATTTGCGTTAACGAACTTCTTAGTTTTTGTACCGTTATACTATTTTCGTGAATATTTTCGAATTCTAGATTTTAATCAAAATATGCATGTTTTTGCAATGATGTAATTTATAACGCTTTATTTCCTTATTATCCCCTTTGTATTAATTATATACAGCAAAAACAATTTTTAAAGTAAAATTATTAATAAAGTTCGCAAAGACCATCAACTGTCAAATTAACCTCGGCTAATCCGTACCTGATGGCAAGTTGAACCTCGATTCGGTTTCTTTATAAGGTGATGACACTTAAAGAACTTCATTAATGTCTCACATCTTATTTGTTGCATTCTATTATAATTTTGTGAGTGCATAAATTTGGCAATTCATCTGACTCATCTTATTATTGTATCATCAAATTTTATATTACATTCATTTCCTGAACGCATGTAAGCCGCATTTAACAAAGCTTTCAAAACGTATGTTTCATCATTCTAGCTGAGAGAGTTAAGGCTCCGGCTTGTACTCGGTAGTCATAGGTTCGATGTTCACTTTTCCTAATAGGTTAATTTTCCAGTGAATACAACTTTTCGAAAGCGTATTCGACTAAATAAAAATCTGATGACTTTCTCCATAATTAATATATGGATATAAATTCTAATGTGGACAGGATTCTTTTGATAATGTTATTCTTTGGTTTATTATTCGGAAAACAATGATTCGCCGGATGTCTACCTGAGATTTATTCAATTAATGCGCACCCATCAATTATTACATTAATTATAACTATCAACACGAATGACGTTAATTCATCAATATTTATGATACACAACTCCAATATGAAAAAAATAATGAAAGACAATTTTAGATTTTTTTTAGCAAACAGCCTTGTATATGAAATTGTATCCCTTGTGATATGACTGCCTTTTTCTGGGGATTTCCAACAAATTCTTTTACAAAGGAGACGGCATAAAACAACATTAAAGATAATATACATCCGTAGTTATGTATGTTTAAACGATTAATTTATAAAATGGTACAGATGAGGGTCTATAAGCGGAAGCTGTTATTAATAATAATAAGTTATTAAGCGTAGGTACTGAGAATGGTAAAGTATAAAAATAAAATAAATCATTAACACTAAAGACAAATACATTTTCATTAAAAGGTAAATAAAACACTTGGTTAATGTTTCACTAATTTATAGATAAACTGTACAATTGTTTTGGTCTCTCGACCATTCTCAAGAGTACAAATTAGACTAATTACCGAAACAGAAACAATTATAGAGTTCATCTATAAATTCATGAAACTTTATCCAAGTGTTTTATTTACCTTTTGATTCAACATGTTTAACCAGCATACATCTAATTTAAGATTTCCATTAAATAAGTATATTTGATTATTGCCTAATTTATCAAGCTAATATATATTGTTTGTTCTGTCAATAGCTTCTTGTAGATGGAAAGAATGAAAATTTAAAACAATTTTTGGCTTAAGCGAAGTGGCTCTGAAACTTTTATTTTTTCAGTGAATTAGGTGTTCATTTATAAATTCGAAGCTTGAAAATAAATAAATAAGACAATTGGCTTGTGCCAAAAACCCAACCCAATACTGTTAAAAATAAACAAAAACAAAAATCAGAACTATTTTAGGATTTTGTTAGCATACAAATTATGTTGAAAACTTTCCTAGAACCCCAAAATACTGTCCGAAAAAGATCCAAACATTCAAATTGTAGTCCCAACAGCCGATATTTAATGCACTCATTAGTTCAACTTATTTTCCTCTATTTCCTGTATTATTGATTATAGATTTATTTTTAAATTGGCTATAAATTTTTTTTTTTAATTTTTTTTATGCGAATATTATTTTTTGGTTGATCAAATTTATATGATTTTTTAAAAATTGTTTTTGTTGACCGATTGTTTTATTGATACGTAACGCATTCAGAAAAGATTATATGATGAAATATAATGTGACTTGTATTAGACATTGCCAATAATACAAATTTTGTAATAAATAAATAAATTGGGCATACTTTTTTTGCCTAAAAAAATTTGGAATTGTTGATATCAATTAATAATATCTGCTTCAATATACCTATACATACATAGCATGTCAGCATGGTAATAAATATAACTGCATTTTAGAAAGATTTCATGAACGCAGCGTAATGCGTTTATTTATCCAAGGACACTCGCACGAAAACTTTTATTCTGAAGAGATCTCCAGAATGCTGACACAGCGTCTGAAATTGCGGGCTATTTAGTTTACATAAAATTATGCCATCTCAAATTTCTGTTCCAAGTAGTGAGGTAGTATTCAACTTAATACTAATTGAATCGTTTGTTTCAGAAACTCGCTGAGTGTACTTTTACAAATTAAATTCTATATTCTATATTCTATAATTAAAATTTTAAGACGGACAGACTTAATTTTCTCCGGTTCTACACGGAAAAGAACCTTTAATTTTCTACTATTTTACAAATCTATAAAATATTACAACTTTCTGAAACAGTTATATAAATTTTCTGTAAATTTCTACATTTTTTGCATGAAATTTAACAATTTTCTATACTTATATTTTTTATGGATAAATACATTTTTGTATTAATCCTGTAAATATAATTTATATGAAACTCTACGATTTTCTGTGAAATTTTACAAAACTCCATGTCGTTATATAATTTTCAATGAAGCTAGGTACTTATTAGGCAAAATATAGGTACCATGTATAAATATGAATGAAATTTATTTGTGATATTGCACGATATATTGGTATTATACTCGTATAATGAAATATATCTAATGGGCGATTCTAGAGATATTTCAATTTTATTACCAACATACTATTTTTATAAATCAAGTATATATTTCATTTTTCTCATACTTTAATACTGATATCTCTAGAACTAGCTTATGAAAATGAATTGAATTTATTACTGATATAAAGTAATGTACAAGTATACAAATCGCAAAATTCAAATAATATCCAATAAACAATTCTTAAAATAGTTCAATTTTTGTTTGAAGTTTTTGATTTTTTCGAAATTTTTTTAGTGCAATTTCAAGACTCTCCAATTAAGATCGTATTTAAATAACGATATCTCAAAAAACAACGTATTAATGTTAATGTAATTTGTTACTGATATTCCATGATATATTGGTATTAGACTAGTATAATTACATATTTATCTAATAGGTGATTCTAGAGATATATCAATTTTAGTGCCAACATTCTATTTTAAAAATTAATATAAGTATATCTCTCATTATTCCCATACATAAATACCGATATCTCTAGAACTAGCGTATCAATATGAAATCAATTTATAGGAGATATAAAGTGAGGTACGAGTTTACCATTCGCACAAATAAAATAATATCGAACGAACGATTCTTAAGATATTTTAATTTTTGTTTGAACATTGATTTTATTTTATGCAATTTCAAGACTCTCCAATTAAGATCGTATTTAAATAACGATATCTCAAAAGCCAACGTATAAATACCAATGTAATTTGTTACTGATTTTTCTTGATATATTGGTATTACACTTGTATAATTAAATATTTATCTAATGGGCGATTCTAGTGATATTTAAATTTTACTGCCAGCATACTACTTTAAAAAATAATATAAGTATATCTCTCCTTTTTTTCATACATAAATACTGATATCTCGATATGAATATAATCTATTACTGATATAAAGTGGTATACGACTATACAATTTGCGAGATTCAAATAATATTCAATGAACGATTCTTAAGATATTTTAATTTTCGTTTGAACTTCGATTGTTTGATGCAATTTCAAGACTCTCCAATCAAGATCATATATAAATAACGATATCTCAAAAAATAACGTATTAATATGAATGTAATTTGTTACTGATATTCCATGATATATTGGTATTACACTAGTATAATTACACATTTATCTAATGGGTGATTCTAGAGATGTATCAGTTTAAGTGCCAACATTCTATTTTAATAACTAATATAAGTATATGTCATTTTTTTCATACATAAATACCGATATCTCTAGAACTAGCGTATCAATATGAAAGCAATGTATAAGAGATATGAAGTTATGTACGAGTTTACCATTCGCACAATTCAAATAATATCCAACAACGGATTCTTAAGATATTTCATTTTTTGTTTGAACTTCGATTTTTTTTAATACAATTTCAAGACGTTTCAATTAAGATCGTATTTAAATAACGATATCTCAAAAACCAACGTATAAATACCGATGTAATTTGTTTCTGATATTTCACGGTATATTGGTATTCCACTCGTATAATTAAATATTTATCTAATGGGCGATTCTAGAGATATTTCAATTTTAGTGCCAACATACTACTTTAAAAAATAATATAAGTATATCTGTCATTTTATTCATACATAAACACTGATATCTCTATACTAGCTTATCAATATGAATATAATCTATTAGTGATATAAAGTGGTATACGACTATACAATTCGCGAGATTAAAATAATATTCAATGAACGATTCCTAAGATATTTTAATTATCGTTTGAACTTCGATTTTTTTGTGGAATTTCAAGACTCTCCAATTAAAATTGTATTTAAATAACGATATCTCAAAAAACAACGTATTAATATGAATGTAATTTGTTACTGATATTTCATGGTATATTGGAATTACACTTGTATAATTAAATATTTATCTAATGGGCGATTCTAGAGATATTTCAATTTTAGTGCCAATATACTACTTTAAAAAATAATATAAGTATATCTCTATTTTTTTTTCATACATAAATACTGATATCTCTAGACTACCTTATCAATAAAAATATATTCTATTACTGATATAAAGTGGTATACGACTATTTAATTTGCGAGATCAAAATAATATTGAATAAACGAATTTTAAGATATTTCAATTTTCGTTTGAACTTGGTGCAATTTCAAGATTCTCCAATTAAGGTAGTATTCAAATAACGATATCTCAAAAAACAACTTATTAATATTAATGTAATTTGTTACTGATATTCCATGATATATTGGTATTAGGCTTGTATAATTACATATTTATCTAATAGGTGATTCTAGAGATACATCAATTTTAGTTCCAACATTCTATTTTAAAAACTAATATAAGTATACCTCTCATTTTTCCCATACATAAATACTGATATCTCTAGAACTAGCTTATCAATATGAAATCAATTTATGACAGATATAAAGTGATATACGACTTCAATATTCACATAATAAAAATAATATCCAATGAACGATTCTTAAGATATTCCAAATTTTATTTGAACTTCGATTTTTTTATGCAATTTCAAGACTTTCCAATTAAGATCGTATTTAAATAACGATATCTCAAAAACCAACGTATAAATACCAATGTAATTTGTTACTGATATTTCATGATATATTGGTACCTATTACACTTGTATAATTAATTATTTATCTAATGGGCGATTCTAGAGATAGTTGAATTTTAGTGCCAACATAGTATTTTAAAAACATATATCTATATAAACGTATATTCGAAAACATATATAAACGTATATATCTCATTTTCTCATACATTATCTTACTTTATACTACTGTAATATCATAGTACTTTCATTCTATCATTCTATATTAAAAAATAATATAAGTATATCTCTTATTTTTTTCATTTTGGGGCAATTTGAAGACTTTCTCTAGATCCGATCATATTTAAATAACGATATCTTAAAAATCAACGTATCGATATGAATGTAATTGGTTTCTGATATGCCACGATACATTAAAATAACATTCCTATAATTAAATTTGTATCTAATGAGCAAATCTAGAGATATTTAACTATTTATAAAAGTTTTGAAAATATTTAAAATCGACGTTTTCCATGTATAAATCACAATTCTGTTGAAAACTATTAAAAAGTATAATACCACATGTAAATTTTTTTCACATTTTTTACAAATATATTTTAAATTTAGAAACGACAATCAATTTCTGTGTTTTTGCTCGCTGCATTGTTAGTCTCTTATTTATTTTATCCTTTTAGACATTTGTTTTTTTAAATTTGAATATCGTTCTTCCTTTCGCGTTTCCAATAATTTATGCATTGAGCTAATTTCACTTATCTTAAAAAGTTTATTTTAAAGAAAATTAAACTAGACGAATATTGGAATGTGTGTGGATTACACTTAAACTAGACGATTATTGGCTCTTGTAGAAGTTCTTCGTTTTCTTTTTTAGTAGTATCAGAACGGAGTAGAAAAAGCAGTATGAGCACAAAATAAAAACTTTTCTGTACTGCATTTGGCTTCCAAGAGCTCGTGCTCGCTTATAATTAGATTTTGGCGCTGTTTTCACGATGAAGACGTTCACTTGTATTAGTTACGTAGCAGACATTCGTGAAAAATCGACAAGTTTCCACGCTGCCCAGAACTTTCCGGGGCCAACAGAAATGACACGTGTGTATATTATATTTCAGTTTTTGTTTTACATATATTTTTATATTTTTGCGATAAAAAAATGATCAGTAATGATATTTAGTTAATAATTAATTATTGTGAAAAATGTAAAATGTGATTTTAGTGATTTATTTATTTAGTTTAGTGATAATCATGCTTTTCATTTCAAGTTATCCATATGTAGTACATATATGCATTTGATCAATCTGATCAACACCCGATTGACTTATTATTTGACGCATCTTCGTCTCATAATTTAGAGGTATTTGTCAATAACTGATTGAACTATTATTTTGGCTTGATCTTCCCCCACTTCATTGAATGGGCGTTAATAATATATTTGTATTCCGTCATTATTTGTTCATTGTCTCGAATCGAATCTCGATTATAAGTTTAAGGATACCCATAACGACCCAAGTAATTTATAATCTTTGTGTGGGAGTATCATAACTTACGAAAATTTTGAAAAAAAACGGCGGCCAGTTATAAATACTTATGCATATTACATCTCATCTGAATATATTTAATTATAACATACTTATAAATATAAACGTAATTTAATGGGTTTTCATGTACACACCTATAAAAATACAATACGTAATAGGCGACTTGTGCAGCTTTGATTTTTATTTGCAGCACATTTTTCACAGTTTTTTTCTTGTGGGTCGTACACCGATTTTCCGCTTTATTAAAAAAACGTGACTTTGTGCTTAGTTTTCCTGTAGCGGTTGCAGCTTTGAGAATCGATACAGTTGAACGTATAATACCTAAAGCGCTGCAATAAAAATCCATGACATTCAAAAGTCGGGAAAATTGTTTCAGGCAATCGCTAAATGCCATACAGTTATCATTATCGTAGTGCTCCCCACTTAAATTACTATAACCGTCAATTACTTAATAAAACGTTTCCCTAATGAACCTTTACAGAACGATTAATAGACAATACCTTTCGGGTAATTCGGATTACCCATATAGCATGCGAAATACAAATTAAGGCGTTACAAACGAGCTTGGAATTTTTTTCCTTAATTGCGTCATTGTGCTTGGAACGCATTCAGTGGGTCAATTTTAACTTTAAATTTCGTGGTATATTAACTACGGATGTCACTTTTAAAATTCCGCGGCCTCACTAATGAGATTAGATAATAACCGATGTGTCCCGTGTTTTATTTGCATTCGACTACGTAAACGGGAGAATTTGCCAAATTTACTGGCAACAAATTAAAAATTCGTCAGGGATTTGTGCGCACGTGCCTCTTTTAGAACTGACATTTGTGATGGTGGTGCATTCCCAGAATTTGCGTTACAATTTTTAAGCTCGTCTAGCAGTTGCATATTTATCGCCCACGCCAATCCTGGAATTGATGGGTTTAATCAATAAAATGTATTTTCAGCCGCGTAAGAATAAGTTATTGAAGTTCTACATTAAAATTTTACACTTTTAATGCAAGTCTTCGAAAATAACTTGAACATAAACCCAATCCAATGCTAAAGAGGCAAACATTTAAAAATTAAAAAAAAATGAAAATCGCAGAAATTCACTCTAATTCCATTTTTGTTTTTAAATGCAGAACATGCATGGCCAATAGCCTAATAAAGATGGTTATCTCTGTAGAAAACAATTCCATGGAAGATAGTGTAATTTTTTTATTACATTTTTTCATGAAATTGCTGTATTTTTTTTATATAATTAAAAAAATTACCAAAATGATTTTTTTAAAATTATTTTTAAATTGCAGAAATTCACTATAATTCGATTTTTAGATAAAATGCAGTAAATGCAAAGCCAATAGCCTAATAAAGATGGTTATCTCTGTAGAAAGCAATTCCCATGGAAGATAGTGTTTTTTTTTTTACTATATTTTTTCATCAAATTGCTGTGAGTAATTTTTTTTAATATTTATTATTAATATTACAAAAATGAACACACGAAGAACAAACAATGTAAACATTCAAAACTTAAAATTTCGATTTTCGATTTTTTGATTCGATTTTTTTCTACACATATTTGAAAAAATGTAGACATCTACTCGAGGTACGCCAAAATGGATATTTTCATCGATGACATTCAATTTTTTGTTTCAAATATATAATACATTGCAGAAATTCACTATAATTCGGTATTTGTTTTAAAATGCAGTAAATGCAAAGCCAATAGCCTAATAAATATGGTTATCTCTGTAGAAAACAATTCCATGGAAGATACTATAATTTTTTACTACATTTTTTCATCAAATTGCTGTGAGTAATATTTTTAATATATATTACCAAAATTAACACACGATGAGCAAAAAATGTAACCTTTAGAAACATAAAATTTAGATTTACACGCAATTTTGAAAACCTGCCGAAATCTACTCGAAATACCCCAAAATGGATATTTCTATTAATGAAATTCAAATTCAATGTTCGGTTTAAAATATAATACGAATATTTTCCCTGCAATTTCCATATTTGATATAGTAAAAATAGTAAATTTAGTAGTAAAAATATTACTTTTTTTTTCATCAAATTGCTGTGAATAATTTATTTATTATTATACCAAAATGTACAATGATTATAACACACGATAAACAAAAAACTGATTATTCAAAAATTAAAATTCACACATGCACCCAATTTTGAAAAAAATGTAGAAATATACTTGAGGTACCCAAAAATGGATATTTTCATCGATAACATTCGATTTTTGGTTTCAAAATATTTCCCATTTCCCCTGGAAAAATGTTTGATTACATCAAATTGGTGTGAATAACTTGTTAATATTATAATAATGTTCTGTTTTTCTTCTATCTCTTTTAAATTAATATTTTTAATTTGAATTAATTATTAATTTTCATATTTGATACATCAGACTACATATTATTAAAATGTACAATGATAATTACACACTGATTATTCGAAAAGTAAAATTCACACGTACACAATTTTGCAAAAATGTAGAAATCTACTCTGGGTACCCAAAAATGGATATTTTAATCGATAACATTCGATTTTTGGTTTCAAAATATAATACATTGCAGAAATTCACTATAATTCGATTTTTTTTCAAAATGCAGAAAATGCAAGGCCAATAGCCTAATAAAGATGGTTGTAGAAAACAATTGCATGGAAGATAGTATTTTTTTTACTAAATTTTTTCATCAATTTGCTGTATTTTTTAAAAATATTTATTAATATTACCAAAATGAACACACGATGAGCAAAATATGTAAACATTCAAAACTTAAAATTTAGAGTTGCACGCAATTTTGAAAAACTGCAGAAATCTACTCGAAATACTCCAAAATGGATATTTCGATTAATGAAGTCCGAATTCGATTTTTGGTTTAAAATATAATACGAACATTTTCCCTGGAAACATGTTTGATTACATTTATTTCTTCATGAAATTGCTGTGAATAGTTTATTTATTATTATTACCAAAATGTATAATGATTATAACACCTCATAAACAAAAAAACTGATTATTCAAAAATTAAAATTGACACAAACAATTTCGAAATATCCTAAAATAGATATTTCCATTAATGAAATCTGAATTCGATTTTTGGTTTAAAATATAATATGAATATTTTGCCTGGAAACATGTTTGGTTACATTTTTTCTTCATCAAATTGCTGTGAATAATTTATTTATTATTATTACCAAAATGTACAATGATTTTCACACACGATAAACAAAAAACTGTTTATAGAAAAAATAAAATTCACACTTACACACAATTTTAAAAAAATGTAGAAATATACTCGAGGTACCCAAAAATGAATATTTTCATCGATGATATTCGATTTTTAGTTTCGAAATATTTCCCATTTCCCCTGGAAAAATGTTTGACATCAATTGGTGTAAAAAACTTGTTAATATTATTATAATGTTTTGTTTTTTTCTTTGTCTTTTGATTTTATATTTTTAATATCAATTAATGATTAATTTTAATATTTGATACATAAAACTACATATTATTAAACTATTACTGTAAAAGCAGAAATACTTCTGGTCGATAGCGAATAAAGATTGTAACTATCTAACTATTAATATTGTCAAACACATTTACAAATTACACATTAAATTGTACATTTATCAAAATGTACAATTATTATTACAAACGATGTGCAAAAAATAACTCAAAAATTAAAATTCTCAAGTACACGCACTTTTGAAAAATTGTACAAATATGCCCCAAAATGTGATTTTGAAACTAAACTTAGGTGTGCGCTCAATATGGATATTGCGGTGGTAATGTTTTTCAAATCGAGAAAACTGATAGTATAAATAGCGTAGCTATGAATGAATAGAAGATGGAAAGTTATTTTTGGTGCCAAAATGTGACGGTTTCGTGTATTTTTGCCATGCATGTTATTGTTGTGAGTAGATTAAATTACATGAAAAGACAATGATTAATATTTGCGCCCTTGAATGATGTTCAAATAATATGTGGGTGAAATATTCGTGAGAATATTAAGTTTTGCCAGATTAATGATATTTATTCTTTACTTTACTGTAATTGATGATAACTCCTGGGATACGAGATATGTAAATATGCCCATAACAAGGGGGGCGTAATAAGAGGGCGGAATGAATTCATTACGCCCTTGAGTGTATTTTTATATAAACAAGTCCATAAAAACCAGGGCGTAATAAGAGGGCGTAATGAATTCATGTCTTAGATTTATTAGTAATTTAGATTTATTCACATATTTACGTCGGAAAATTTCAGATAAATATATTGAAATTCGAAATAAAAATTATAAAATCAATAAATTTAAAGGAAATATTATATCTGTGGCACTTGATATTTTGATTTACCTATTCAGATATTTATTTTGTAATTAACAAATAAATAAATTGAAATTCGAAGTAGACACTGTGGTAGCTGCAATTTAGATTTATTCAGATATTTACTTTGGAAATATTCAAATAAATATATTGAAATTCGAAATAAAGATTATAAAATCACTAAATTTAAAGGAAATCTTATCTCTAAGGTGGATGATATTTTGATTTACCTATTCAGTAATTATTTTGGAATTTACAAATAAATAAATTGAAATTCTAAATAAACTCTGTGGTGGCTGAAATCTAAACTTGTTCAGATAATTATTTTGTAATATTCAAATAAATAAATTGAAATTCAAGATAAACTTGATAGATATGAAATATTTGTTTGTAGATTTGGTCAATATTTTTTTTAGACGTAACATACTTAATGAAATCCCAAGTTTTTTTTTAATTTTTCGTAATTAAATGTGTGATCAAATATTTCAATGTAAATTTTTCTATTTTGAGCAAACTGCAGACTATCTTTTAAAATAATTTAGGTTCGTTATTCCTTCGCATTTTCACATTGCCAATAATTTAAATCAGAAACAGCGAATGCACATGTGTGAGTGAGTCGGTAATTCGAGCCGTTTTATCGCACGTTGCATCAATTAACTGATTAAACTGGAAACAATCACTCCAAACACTTAGCAATAATGAGACTGCAAAATGGAACATTGCGATGTTTCAATTAAAGTAATTAAGCGGGCTTTAAGTATTCAAATTGGTCTCCACTTGATAATTCAAGAGAGTTGAATAAATTGGATTGGATTGATATGCAATTACGAAGACAGTTGTTTTTCTAAGTCCATGGGGCATTTCCAGGAATACTCCACTTTATGAAACATGAAAAATATATAGGTTTTGTGGAGAAGAGTTTTTGAAAAGTATACATTTTGTGGCGAGTTTTCATCGTCTGTTGTATGTGCAAATAAGTATTTCAACATTACAGGCACGAAATAAATTTTGGGCTTACAAAAGAAAAACGATTCAAGAATGTAACCAAATTCAAATTACAGATTTCAAACGAAATATCCAGTTTGAGACTTTTGCAAAATATCTGTCTGTCTAGATTCATATAGCATTTGATTCATTTAGCACACAAAATAAATGTTTGTCTTACAAAAGAAAAACAATTCAAGAATGTAACAAAATTCAAATTCCAGATTTCAAACGAAATATCCAGTTTGAGACTTTTAAAGAATATCTGTCTGTGTGTAGATTCATATTGCATTTGATTCATTCAGCATACAAAATAAAGTTTTGGCTTACAAAAGAAAAACAATTCAAAAATGTAACAAAATTCACATTTTAGATTTCAAACGAAATATCCAGTTTGAGACTTTTAAAGAATATCTGTCTGTGTGTAGATTCATATTGCATTTGATTCATTCAGCATACAAAATAAAGTTTTGGCTTGCAAAAGAAAAACAATTCAAGAATGTAACAAAATTCACATTTTAGATTTCAAACGAAATATCCAGTTTGAGACTTTTAAAGAATATCTGTCAGTGTGTAGATTCATATTGTATTTGATTCATTCAGCATACAAAATAAAGTTTTGGCTTACAAAAGAAAAACAATTCAAGAATGTAACAAAATTCACATTTTAGATTTCAAACGAAATATCCAGTTTGAGACTTTTGAAAAATGTCTGTCTGTCTAGATTCATATAGCATTTGATTCACTTAGCACACAAAATAAAAATATTTGTCTTACAAAAGAAAAACTACTCAAGAATGTAACAAAATTCAAATTCCAGATTTCAAACGAAATATCCAGTTTGAGACTTTTGAAAAATGTCTCCCTGTGTCTAGATTCATATAGCATTTGATTCATTTAGCATACAAAATAAAGTTTTGGCTTACAAAAGAAAAACGATTCAAGAATGTAACTAAATTCAAATTCCAGATTTCAAAGGAAATATCCAGTTTGAGACTTTTGAAAAATATCTGTCTGTATCTAGATTCATATAGCATTTGATTCATTTAGCACACAAATAAAAATATTTGTGTTACAAAAGAAAAACAATTTAAGAATGTAACAAAATTCAAATTCCATATTTCAAACGAAATATACAGTTTGAGACTTTTGAAAAATAAATGTCTCCCTGTGTCTAGATTCATATAGCATTTGATTCATTTAGCATACACAATAAAGTTTTGGCTTACAAAAGAAAAACGATTCAAGAATGTAACTAAATTCAAATTCCAGATTTCAAAGGAAATATCCAGTTTGAGATTTTTGAAAAATATCTGTCTGTATCTAGATTCATATAGCATTTGATTCATTTAGCACACAAATAAAAATATTTGTGTTACAAAAGAAAAACAATTCAAGAATGTAACAAAATTCAAATTCCATATTTCAAACGAAATATACAGTTTGAGACTTTTGAAAAATGTCTCCCTGTGTCTAGATTCATATAGCATTTGATTCATTTAGCACACAAAATAAATGTTTGTCTTACAAAAGAAAAACAATTCAAGAATGTAACAAAATTCAAATTCCAGATTTCAAACGAAATATCCAGTTTGAGACTTTTGAAAAATATCTGTCTGTGTCTAGATTCATATAGCATTTGATTCATTTAGCACACAAAATAAAAATATTTTTCTTAAAAAAGAAAAACAACTCATGAATGTAACTAAATTAGAATTACAGATTTCAAACGGAAACTGTCATCCGGTTTGAGACTTTTGAAAAATATCTGTCTCGATTCATATAGCATTTGTATAAATGTGCAGAAAATTTTGGAATTCCATATTTCAAAAGAAATATCTGAAATCTATCGGAAATATTTATGCTGTGTATAATATAACATCTGCATACATATGCAGAAAATTTTCGAATTCCCGAGTTCAAAGGAAATATCGGTTTAGAAATTTTTCAAAAATATCTGCCGGTGTTGTGTGTAGATGTGATATTTTTTTGTGGGCACAATAAGTGTAAATCGGCTCATGATGATTGAATAAATATTTGAAATTAACATTTTTAGAACAAAATCTAGATTTGAAAAGATTTTGCAAAAAAATCAATAACTAAAACTAGAGGACTATTACTGTCAAGCAACTGTCAAATAGAACCTAGTAGGTTAGTCATTGCCACTGCCAAACAATTGTCAAACAGACATAGCAGGTTAAGAACTGTCACTATCTTTGTCAAAGAACTGTCAAACATAACCTAGTAGGTTAATTACTGTCACTGCCAAACAATTGTCATATTCTGTAATCAATAAATTAAAATTCGAAATAAATATTTCAAAATCAATACATTTAAAGAAAATCTTATGTCTGTAGCTCATGATATTTTCATTTAATGAGATATTTATTATCGAATTTAAAAATAAATAAATTGAATTTCGAAATAAACTGTGTGGTGTATGAAATTTAGATTTATTCAAATATTATTTGTTGTAATTTTCGAACTAATAAATTAAAATTCGAAATAAAGATCATTAAAACAGTTTGAGATTAACATTTTTAGACAGAATCTATATTTGAAACGTTTTTGCTAAAAAAACAATAACTAAGGCTAGAGGACTATTAGTGTCAAGCAACTGTCAAACAGAACCTAGTAGGTTAGTCATTGTCACTGCCAAATAATTGTCAAACAGAACATAGTAGGTTAAGAACTGTCACTATCTCTGTCAAACAACTGCCAAACATAACCTAGTAGGTTAAGAACTGTCACTGCCTAAATAATTGTCAAACAGAACAAACATGATAGATTAAGAACTGTCACTGTATCTGTCAAACAACCGCCAAACATAACCTAGTGGGTTAAGGACTGTCGCTGCCTAAACAACTGCCAAACAGAACAATCATGGTAGGTTAAGAACTGTCACTGTCTCTGTCAAACAACTCTCAAACAGAGCTAGACTCATTTTCGAAAATATGGCAAATAAATGAACAATATTTTAATAAAAGTTATATAAGTCAATCTAAAACTGCATAATTTATGTAAGGAAAAATGTCGCAGCATTTTGTGGTCGAAACTACATGAAATTAAAGTTTTATCATTTTATTCAGAGTAATATGGAGTCATTATTCTGATTGATGATGATGATGATAACGAATCTATTAGGTTAAAACTGTCACTGTCTCTGTCAAACAACTGTCAAACAGAAACTAGACTCATTTTTGAAAAAAATCAAATACATTTTATATATTTAACAAATATTTTAATAAAAGTTATTAAAGCCAATCTAAAACTGCATAATTTATGTAAGGAAAAATTTCGCTGCATTTTGTGGTCGAAACTACGATGAAATTATATTTTTATCGTTTTATTCAAAGTAATATGAAGTCATTCTTCTGATTGATGATCATGATGATGTTGATAATGAACCTAGTAGGTTAAGAACTGTCACTAGCAAACAATTGGCAAACAACTGTCAAACAGAACCTAGTAGATTAGTCATTGCTACTGCCAAACAATTGTCAAACAGAACATAGTAGGTTAAGAACTGTCACTGTCTCTGTCAAACAACGTCAAACATAACCTAGTAGGTTAAAAACTGTCGCTGAATAAGTAACTGTCAAACAGAACAAATATGGTAGGTTAAGAACTGTCACTGTATCTGTCAAGCAACTGTCAAACATAACCTAGTAGGTTAAGAACTGTCACTGCCTAAATAACTGTCAAACAGAACAAACATGGTAGGTTAAGAACTGTCACTGTCTCTGTCAAATAACTGTCAAACAGAAACTAGACTCATATTTGAAATTTTAAGGATAATGAACCTAGTAGGTTAAGAACTGCCACTATCAAACAATTGGCAAACAACTGTCAAACAGAACATAGTAGGTTAAGAACTGTCACTGTCTCTGTCAAACAACGTCAAACATAACCTAGTAGGTTCAAAACTGTCACTGCCAAAGTAACTGTCAAACAGAACAAACATGGTAGGTTAAGAACTGCCACTGTCTCTGTCAAACAACTGTCAAAACAGAACCTAGACTCATTTTTGAAATATGGCAAATAAATGAATAATATTTTAATAAAAGTTATTAAAGTCAATCTAAAACTGAATAATTTATATAAGGAAAAATGTCGCAGCATTTTGTGGTCGAAACTACATGAAATTTAATTTTTATCATTTTATTCAGAGTAATATGTAGTCATTATTCTGATTGATGATGATGATGATGATAATGAACCTAGTAGGTTAAGAACTGTCACTGTCACTATCAAACAACTGGCAAACAACTGTCAAACAGAACCGAGTAGGTTAGTCATTGCTACTGCCAAACAATTGTCAAACAGAACATAGTAGGTTAAGAACTGTCACTGTTTCTGTCAAACAACTGTCAAACATAACTTAGTAGGTTAAGAACTGTCACTGCCTAAACAACTATCAAACAAAACAAACATGGTAGGTTAAGAACTGTCACTATCTCTGTCAAACCACTGTAAAACAGAAACTAGACTCATTTTTGAAAATATATCAAATAAATGAACAATATTTTAATAAAAATTATTAGAGCCAATCTAAAACTGCATAATTTATATAAGGAAAAATGTCGCAGCATTTTGTGGTCGAAACTACGATGAAATTACATTTTTATCATTTTATTCAAAGTAATATGGAGTCATTATTCTGATTGATAATGATGATGATGATGATAATGAACCTAGTAGGTTAAGGACTGTCACTATCAAACAATTGGCAAACAACTATCAAACAGAACCTAGTAGATTAGTCATTGCTACTGCCAAACAATTGTCAAACAGAATATAGTAGGTTAAGAACTTTCACTGTCTCTGTCAAACAACGTTAAACATAACCTAGTATGTTAAAAACTGTCACTGCCCAAGTAACTGTCCAACAGAACAAACATGGTAGGTTAAGAACTATCACTGTCTCTGTCAAACAACTGTCCAACAGAACCTAGACTCATTTTTGAAAATATGGCAAATAAATGAATAATATTTTAATAAAAGTTATTAAAGTCAATCTATAACTGCATAATTTATATAAGGAAAAATGTCGCATCAATTTGTAGTCGAAACTACATGAAATTTAATTTTTATCATTTTATTCAGAGTAATATGGAGTCATTATTCTGATTGATAATGATGATGATGATGATAATGAACCTTGTAGGTTAAGAAGTGTCACTATCAAACAACTGGCAAACAACTGTCAAACAGAACCTAGTAGGTTTGTCATCGCTACTACCAAACAATTGTCAAACATAACATAGTTGGTTAACAACTGTCACTGTCTCTGTCAAACCACGTCAAACATAACCTAGTAGATTAAGAACTGTCACTGCCTAAATAATTGTCAAACAAGGTAGGTTAAGAACTGTCACTGTCTCTGTCAAACA
This sequence comes from Othius punctulatus, assembly GCA_951805005.1. Classification (NCBI taxonomy): domain Eukaryota; kingdom Metazoa; phylum Arthropoda; class Insecta; order Coleoptera; family Staphylinidae; genus Othius; species Othius punctulatus. Next base: position 20,161,124 of record OX638141.1, read on the forward strand.
ACTGTCAAACAGAACCTAGACTCATTTTTAAAAATATGACAAATAAATGAGCTATATTTTAATAAAACTTATTAAACCCAATCTAAAACTGCATAATTTAAGTAACGAAAAATGTCGCAGCATTTTGTGGTCGAAACTACGATGAAATTAAACATTTATCATTTTATTCAGAGTAATATTAATTAGTCATTAGAGTCATTATTCTCATTGATGATGGTCATGATAATTAACCTAGTAGGTTAAGAACTGTCACTATCAAACAACTGCCAAGCAACTGTCAAACAGAACCTAGTAGGTTAGTCACTGACACTGCCAAATAATAATCAAACAGAACCTAGTAGGTTAAGAACTGTCACTGTCTCTGTTAAACAACTGCCAAACATAACCTAGTAGGTTAAGAACTGTCAAACAGAAACAAGTACGTTAGGCACTGTCACTGTCCAACAACTGTCAAACAGAAAAAAGTACGTTAGGCACTGTCACTGTCAAACAACTGTCAAACAGAACTTAGCAGGTCAATAACTATCTCTGTCACTGTGAAACAACTGTCAAGCAGAACCTAGTTTTTTTAAAAATTTTACAAATTTTTTGAAAATATGGCAAATATATGAACAGTATTTAAAAAAAAAGTTATTAATACCGATTTAAAACTGCATAATGTGTATAAGGAAATATATCGCAACACTTTGTGCGACATTCGCAATACGATGAAATGATTTTTTTATCATTTCATTAAAAATAATATGGTATCATTATTCTGTTTGATAATGATGATGATAATGAATATGGAGCCATGGAATGCCCACATTTTTACTGTTCCTTGTGTAAAAGTGTTTTCAAATAATTTACTTTATGAACATTTTCTTTTTATGGAAAAATGCTTTCAAGCTTTATTTGCTGTGTCTACAATTTCGCCGCCACATAAAACAAATCCTTGGATCAAATAAAACATTGCAGGCTTCGCGTAGTATTTTTACTTAGTGCTTATATAGGAAGTATTGTTTAGTAGTTGTTGATCAATCTCTTTGTGACACATAAAATCATTTACATGTTATTGCAAAGTTATTTCGTTGTTTGTTCTGTCTGCAGATTAGAGTTGCATTCTCGTAGCAATAAAACAAATGCTTGGCTCAATTAAAACGCTTGAGATTTCCGTGGGACTTTAACAGGAACGAATCACACAAAAACATTTCGTTGTACGAAGAAATATGTTCAATGTTAGGTAAACAACTGTTTGAATATGAGAGGAATAAAGCGAATGCTTGGCTCGGATTAAACGATTCGAATTCTCGGTGTATTTTTAATAAGAATTATCCACTTCATAATACACAGAAAATATTTACGTTCCATGGAAAGCTGTTTTCGGCGTTTGTTGCGTATGTAAATACGAATTTCAGCTTCGCAGGAATAAACCAAATAATTGGCTCGCATACGATTTCGCGCCACACAGCAGCACTGTATTAATGAATTGTACAGTGATAAAAAGGAAGAAAATATGATTGAATGATGAATGAATATGATGAGAAAAGATGATATAAAGTAAGGTCTAGTGATACAATACCTAATATAATAAATTTTCATTTATTCCATCACCATATTTTAATGATTTTAATACTTCGATAGAATTATGAAATTTCAATATCATTGAAATTTTGATTGAATTCCTGTCAATATTTCAATTTTATTTATTCTATTAATATTTTAACTGTTTCAATATTTCGATAGAATTATGAAATTTCAATATCATTGAAATTTTGATTGAATTCCTGTCAATATTTCAATTTTATTTATTCAATCAATATTTCAATGATTTCAAAATTTATGAGCAAGCATTATGAAATATCAATATTTTTTTGAACTTTCGAAGTGATTCCTGTCATATTTCAATAAAATAATCATCGAAAATTTAAAAAAATATTTCAAATATTGTTGTAAAGTTTTTAATGATTCTAAAAATTGCAATGAGACAATTTCAATAATAATAATAATAATAATAATATAATAATACCTACTACTCCTCCTAACTACTAAAATAATACTGCACTGATGCCATTATTCTGGCTAAATTGATCTGATCAGATTCTGAAAAATCTGATTTATCATCTAACCATCACTAAAAAGTGTGAGGAAAATACCATAAACACGACTCGCTATATTTCTTTTTCCAATCCATCTATATTTTTTTCTTATAAAGTATCGCAAATTATAATTTTTTAAAACTTTTTATGCACCGTAGGTTGTCCCAATTCACTTAAAATCTGACTGATGAGTCAAAAATAATCATCACTGATGTTTTGATGAACACTCAATTCCTCATTCTGTGGTCATCCCGAGAATACATTTATTTCGGACATATTATGTTTTCTCACTATGAAATGGTCATAGCTGCTAATTTTGAAGTACTTAATGCAGTTGCATATTCTCAGAATTGTATTGTTTTCCTGTGTTCTAAATGTAACGGTTTGATATGAAATAATTCAGCGATTTTGAAACCTGAAAATAATTCCACGAACTCCGTAAACAAATTTACGCCGAAAATAATATATATATATATATATATATATATATATATATATATATATATATATATATATATATATATATATATATGTATAGCTTGTGCGATTCAAATTATCGGTACGAGTATATTCACTTTCCCATATCAGCTGAATTAATTATGCTATACAGCGTAATCAGAATAATAGGTAACAAATGGACAACTTTTTTATTATGCATTTTAGAGGAAAAGTTGTTGGGCAAAAAAAGTATTAAAAAAGTATAAATAGTATTATTTGAAAACTGAAAAATTAAAAATTGAATATTTTTTTAAAAATATTATTAGGACAAGGTATGAAATGTAGTTAAGCTCGACTACGCCGATACAGCGATGGGAACCTACATTTTTACCTTTATTAAATTATTTCCACCCACAAACGCCATCGCGTTGAAATCTCATAGATAGGTGTTATCATTAGTATGAAAATTAACTTTAGAATTGGTCAATAGAAGCTGTTATGGCCGCCCATACCTTCTCCCCTGAATCGATAAGATGTTTTAGTTATGTTTTGAATCAATAGATACATAGGATTATCAAATGTTTTGCGGCGAGGGAAAGGAATGAAATTTATAATATTCTACTGTCATATCAAAATATTGCCAGCACATAGTATGAAATGTAGTTGAGCTCGACTACGCTGATACAGCGATAGAGACCTACATTTCTACGATTATTAAATTCCTTCCACCCACAAACGCCATCGCGTTCAAGTGTCACTAGATAGGTGTTATCATTAGTATGGAAATAGACTTTAGAATTGGTTAATAGAAGCATTTATGACCGTCAATACCTTCTCCCCTGAATCGTTAAGTTGTTTTGTTATGTTTCTAATCAATGGATACATATGATTATAAAATGTTTTGCGACGAGGAAAAGGAATGAAATTTACAATATTGCACTGTCATGAAAATATTGTCAAGAGAAAGTATGAAACGTAGTTAAGCTCGACTACGCTGATACAGCGATAGAGACCTACATTTCTACCTTTATTAAATTCGTTCCACCCACAAACGCCATCGAGTTGAAGTGTCATTAGATAGGTTTTGTCATTAGTATGGAAATTAACTTTAGAATTAGTTAATAGAAGCGGTTATGACCACTAATACCTTCTCACCTGAATCGATAAGATGTTTTGTTAAGTTTCTAATCAATGGATACATATAATTATCAAATGTTTTGCTACGGGGAAAAGGTATGAAATTTAGAATGTTCTACTGTCATATGGTAGATGTGATAACCTTTTGTAGGTACAATAAGTGTAAATCGGCTCATGATAATTGAATAAAAATATGAAATTATAATTTTTAGAACAAAATCTAGATCTGAAATGATTTTGCAAAAAAAAATCAATAACTAAGACTAGAGGACTATCACTGTCAAGCACCTGTTAAACAGAACCTAATAGGTTAGTCATTGCCACTGCCAAACAATTGTCAAGCAGAACATAGTAGGTTAAGAACTGTCACTGTCTCTATCAAACAACTGTCAAACATATCCTAGTAGGTTAGTGATTGCCACTGCCAAACAATTGCCAAACTGGCATAATAGGTATTTTGTAATTTACAAATTAATAAATTAAAAATCGAAATAAAGAGCTCAAAATCAATAAATATAAAAAAAATATGTCTGTATTATGATAATATTTTCATTTATTGAGATATTTATTTTCGAATTTACAAATAAATAAATTAAATTTCGAAATAAACCACTGTGTGGTGTATGAAATTTAGATTTATTCAGATATTTTTTATTGTTGTAATTTTCAAACAAATAAATTAAAACTCGAAATAAAGATTATAAAAATGTGAAATTAACATTATTAGAACAAAATCAAGATTTGCAACGATTTTGCAAAAATAATCAATAACTAACACTAGAGGACTATCACTGTCAAGCAACTGTCAAACATAACCTAGTAGGTTAGTCATTGCCACTGCTAAACAATTGTGTGTAATTTTAAAATTAGACATATATCAAATTTTAAAATTACATTTCAAGTGAATTCAAAATGTATCAACATTGAATACATGCCTCTGATGATGGTTGTACATAACCGAAACTAGTCAGGCGAAATAAAATAAATAAATCATAAAATAAAATGAAAATAATTTTTTTACCAGTAAGTACTAAATAATATAACAAGCTTAAATTAATTGATTAATTTAAAAAAAATTCAAAGTTCAGACCTAATTACTACATACAGCCATTCGAAAATAGCAGAACTGTATCGTTGTTCCAGAACACCCTGTGTATTCAATGTGATTCCAAATATTGTGTATGCTTAGGTACATTGCTTGGGTACCTGCATACGCAGATTCTGTCATTGATCTCTTATAATAAGGTTTTGTTGAATTTTTTTCCACGTCCATGATTGATTTTTGTTAAATTTGATTAAAATGTGAATAAATTGGCAACGTTTCATCTTATTCCAAAAAATAAAAAATGATTTGTGAAGCCTAGATTTCACAGATTCCAAAAATGAAAGAATATACAGGATGTTCCATTTAAAATTGAGACCAAATATTGTGTCCCGGATTTAAGGTACACTCGAAAATAATTTCAAAAAATAGCACATCATGTGTCCAATAACTTCCTATCAGATTTTTTACTCAATTTTCATTAGTCTAGCAGCAATGGCCCGATCGAGAATAGGAGGGCCACCTTGTATATAGAAATTAATATTAAATATGAATTGGGTTCTTACAAATGTAACCATTGGTGTTGTCAGTAATTTTCAATTTCTGAAAACAATCATCAAGCAATGTTATGTATGCGATAATTCTAAACTTATATTGTTCGTGTTCCAAGATAACACATTCAATGAAACTACTGTTTATCGTGGGAACTTTCTGATACAAATCGTATTGGTTTCTTAGTTTTAATGTTTGGCATCATTTAAAGTTTCCAAAGTTTGTCCTCGAATCAAAAGATGAAGGAGATTATGTAAACGATGCGTGGTGGTAGCAAATTTAAGAGAAGCCTGATTATGTATTCATGTTTAGTTATAGAAGTAGTGATTATTTTGAAAATTTGTGTTAATTATCATCGCTACGTCTCCAAATTTTTGGAAAAGAAAGTCATCAAAGTACAACAAGTGACAAGTGTTAATTTATAGACGTAGTGATTACTTTGCAAATTTCTGTTAGTTAATTATCATCGCTACGTCTCCAAATTTTTGGAAAAGCAAATTATCAAACTATAACAAGTGACGAACGTTCAAATTTAATAAAACGTCATTCCGAAAATCACACAAATAGAGATTGAAAAAGTAATTGCACATGTGTTTTGAATGCAGAAATTTCGAAAAATTATGTGTTTCAATAAAACTTTGTGCAGTAATATTTATATTATTTTCTTAGGTATGTTTATTTAGTATGTAAAATCTTAACCCCGTTTGTTGATTTTTAATGGTTCTAATTAATTTTTAATGAATATCGATGTTTGTGGTTTCCTAATATATAATTTTTAAAGTTTCACTTGACTTATAAAAAAATGGCGGGGTTTGGCGGGATTTATTGTTGCATACACGTTTTAAGCCTAATTTTAAGAAGTTAAAAATATTAAAGTTACGTTGCTATTTTCTGCTATAAGCATGACAAATTGTTGTTTTTTCTAGCAATGCAAGAGTTCAAAAATATAAACCAATTCGAAATTTGGCTGAAAGGCACTAATAAAGAGGAGAAGTTCCGAAAAATTGTAGATTATATTAAAACACTTATTGGAGAACCCTTGATGCCCTGAAATGAAGGAGAACTTTTTGCAAAAATTCGCCTTTTGTCCCGAAATTTTGAAGAAAGGTACAATCGAGCTTGTTGACGAGTAGAATATTTTAAGAGGACAAATTTTGCTAGGATGAAAAATTTATTGTTGAAGTAGACAAACCCACGCTTTCGACATCTTTTGGTCGGCCCACTCTTCCATTTTCTGTAAAAACAAGCCGATCACAAAGGAGAGCTTCACAATTATCCAAGGAAGAGAATCATGAATGCGCTTTATTGGTACAAGATGCATCCTCGGCAGTACGACATCAAGGCAAAAATGATTTAGCGGCCGTTTTGCAGGAAGTAAACACAAGTCCATCTCGACCATCCGAAATTCTAAAAATTATTTCTACTCCAAAAAAAGAGATGTCAAAATATACCGCCGAAGAAGCCTTAGAGCTTGTTATAAATAGTAATTTAAGTAAACAGCAATATTTGGACATCAGACAGGGTGCCCTTTCAAAAGGATGCGACATTTATCTGATTACAAACAAGTGTGGCTTTGTAAATCAAAATGTAGACCATCTGGCATAAATGTTATCGATGTTAAGGCAGAAGTTCCACTTGATTCTGTGTTGGAGCACACAAGTAGACGTACAGTTGAATTGCAAAGAGAGGTTATTTTGAGTCAGCTTAAGGTTATAGAAATAGACGCAGAAATAATTTTCAGTTATGGCTTCGATAGAAGTAGTGGTCAATCAAATTATAAACAAAAATTTGAAAGTTCTCGTACTCATTCTGACAACTCTTTGTTTGTAACAACATGTATTCCATCTTCCTCTTGTAGAGAGATCCTACTGGAAGTGAAAAAAAGAAAACTGCAATATCTCGGCCACATCATGAGAGGTCCGAAATATGAGATTCTACGACTCATAATCCAATGAAGAATCGTGGGGAAAACATCTATCGAAGCGAGAAGAATGTCCTGGCTTAGGAATCTGCGTAAATGGTTTAATGCCACATCAGCTGATCTATTTAGGGCTGCAGTTTCCAAAATTAGGATAGTAATGATGATAGCCAACTTCCGGAATGGAGGCGGCACATGAAGAAGAAGAAGAAGAGTATTCCTCTTCGCTTGCAAACCTTGAATGAAACAATTTTATGGAACAATCGCACTCCACAATCTGTACGTTTTTGTAGACCAATCAGACTAGAGTACGTAAAAGAAACATTGGAGCACATTTTAAAGAAGAAGCAAAATATTGATAACGAAATTGAGACGCTTGAAGTATTAACAAAATGTTTGATAGAAGACAAAGTCATAAAAATAAAATATAAATTATATATGACTTTAATTGACGGTATAGTATTAAATACATTGAGCGGAACAAAGTCAAGTCGAGCTTGTCCCATATGTGGTGCTACTCCAAGACTGATGCTGGAAATAGAACATTTTGAAACGACAAAAATATTTGAGCCAAAAGCAAATATTTTGCAGTTGGGAGCAAGGCGTTTACATGTATGGATTAGATTCTTTGAGTGCATAGTTCATATATCGTATAGATGTGATTTGTGTGTGTGGGAAGTTCGAGGGGCTCAAAATAAGGAAATTTTAAAAGAGAGAAAGAAACTTGGTCAACATCGATTTTTGGAAAAGCTGCATCAAGTTGTCGACAAACCCAAATCCAACGGGTTTGGCAGTACCAACGACGGAAATACCAGCTGTCGAGCATTTAGCAACTCAAAATTGTTTTCCGAAATTACAGATGTCACTGAAGAATTAATTCAAAGTTTTAAAATAATTTCAATTTGTTTATTTTGTAGTTTACAAATGGACCCTGTAGAATTTGAGAAATTGTTTTCCGAAATTACAGATGTCAGTGAAGAATTAATTCAAAGGTTTAAAATAATTTTAATTGGTTTATCTTGTAGTTTACAAATTGACGATATAAAATTTGAGCCATATTGCCACGAAACGGCAAGATTATTTATGTACAAATATTCTTGGTACGCATGCCACCAACTGTCCACAAAATTTTAATTCATGGCAGATAAATGATTGAAAATGCCGGTGGATTACTTTGGAGAGAAAGGGTCGGAAGGAAGAAACCAAATTTATAAATCTGATAGGCAATTCCATGCCAGAAAAACAAGTAGAAAAAACAATTTGCAAGATATATTTTGACGAGCAATGGACACATCAGATCCTTTGATATCTTCCATACACGTAGAAGATCGTGTACGTCGTCAAAAGAAATTGCCCATTCCTTCTGAAGTTATCAGATTACTCCTAGAACCGAATCCAAACCAAGCCGAATTTAAACAAACAGATGAAGATGAAGAACATGTCAAAAAAATCGATTTGGAGACTATACTATTAGAAGAAATTACGCCTACTGCTGCATTAGACATCTTTGAATTAGAATTAGATAGTTAAATATGGCATTTATTGTGTAGAAAATGATTTATTATATGTTATTGCATACAGTGTGAAGCGGGTAGACTTTCAGTAAAGATTAAAAAAATATGTACCAACAAATCAGTTAATTATATCTATCGTAAAGTCAATTCTGGGGACACTGTATGTTATACTAATACAAAATTGTTTAATTTTCTTTTTTATTACCATAGAACTAGTTAAGACCATTAGTTGCTAATAAAACACATTATATTACTTTTGGCTACGTAATTCGGCTCCAGAAACCAAAGTGCAGTGTACTGACAGAAATTTGCAAAATAATTATTAATAATATAAATTATTGGCAAATGCATGCATACATCATAAAAAAGCTTCTGTAAAATTTGACCAGCATCGGACATATGTTTTCCTATAAACCCTTAAATTCCGATAAATTAGTAATATTATTATGATCCACATACGTAGAGATTTTGTTTATACCGAGCTGGCTTCGCTCCAAAGTCGTACTTGACAAACACCTCCTTGTTATCAAAATATCTTGCAGACGCAGTCATCATGCGCACGTAGATTTTTAATGGCCTGCATGCATTATGGAATGGCTTCAAAAACTTCATCACGGTAATTGAAAACTCGTGTCTGCTCCAACCCCCGATCTCATCGAATCCAATGGTTCAAAGAAAACGCTCGGAACTGCTCAATCAATGCGATCCAATTTACATAACGGCTCTGATATATCGATATGCGTGCGCTGGGCAAACATTTAATTGGATTTAATTAAAGAAATTGGACGTCACGGTGACGTCACAGACGGGGGCGGCGATCCGTTTCACGGCCGTCCGGAAACAACGCACACCGCTCAAATCCCGAAGATGTGGGGTAGGTCAGTGTTACGTTTCGCCCAGCTGGTACGACGCAGAAGGTGGCGTTTCCGGTTTTTGCCAACTTCCGGGGGCAGCAGCACGCCACTTATTAATCGCCTGGGTACCAATTACGGCAATATCGTCGTTGGGTGGCGGTGAAGGGGACCTGGGGGAGGCGGCGCGATTAATCAGCCGGCGGCGGCGGGCGCACCTGGCCGCCCCCCGAATGCAGACGCCGCGGCATGGAGACGGGGTCCCCGCCGTTCGATTCGCGCCGGTTATCGATTGGACCTGGTGCATTCGGCGACGGCGGCCGCAACGGCGGCGGTGGCGGCGTTTGGGGCGCCGCCGCGCACCGTGGTCGATACCCGGCGGTATGGGCCCGCTGCCGTCCCGCTGCCAGTTCTGTCCGAGACGCCTGATCATCTGGAGTGTGCCACCGCCGAAGACGCGCACCAACAGCCAGCCGCCTACCGCCGCCGCCACACCGACCCCGGCAGAGCAGCGCGAACAATCCGCCGTCCGCCGAAGACAGCGCGACGACGACCGCCCCCGCAGGACGCAGACAATTCCCTAAAACGGGGAACCACATAGAAGTCGGTTTTGATTTTGATTATCACGTGCTATGGAAGATACTTCACGTTTTTCTGGTAATTAACTGTTAATCACCTAGCTTACCGTAGGGCGCGCATTAATTAGGGCCGCTTGAAAATAAGCGCCCCAAACGCCCCAAACTGTGTTCAAACAATGAACCCTAATAATTATTACGCTTCACTATTAATAATGAGATAATACTCCCCAAATGCTCCGGAAACTTGACGTGACTGGCAAAAACTTGAAGAAACTTAACGAACAAATCTTCATCAACATTAAAACCTTCATAAAGAAAAAACGAAATTCGACGCAATTTAATAAAACGAACACTTGTATTTAGTTATAGTTTCATCAATTTTCGATACTAGTTATTATTATATATATTTTTTTTGTTTTCTTCCTCCTTTATTGGAGTACTTACTTGTAGTTCATATGTTTAGATATAAAGATGTTTTTTTGTTTTTATTATTTTTATTATGTCTTCTTCACAAGTTTCAACTATTTTATTTAGAACTTAGCACAGTTATAACTAGATATAGGATTATATGCAAATATAATTTTGATAATAACAATATTTTGTCAAAATATAAAAAGTGTCATACCAAATAACATCCAAATCAATGTAAACGTTCTCTTTTTTAAGCAAATTTTGTTTTTTTTTTAAATTAACTTTGAAGCGAAATACTGAGTGTTGTTAAATCGTCTTCTTTTGATCCCTGTAATCTGTGGTTTAGCCATGTCCACATAATTTAGAGACACAATGAGGACAAGACATTTGTAACTTTTCCACTTTTATTTTGCATATTTTCGGGTTTCTGAGCATATTTCGTTGCATATCGATGCATATTTGAACACTTTTCGATTTTTAGCGTAATTTTTTATTGTAGATTTCAAGTGATAAAAAAATTCAAACAGTACAGCATTTAGGCACCCTTTTGCATAAAACTAATTCAACAATAAAGTTTAAAAAAATCAGTATATCAGTAATCAGAACGCATATTTTTTTACATTATCCCTCCGGTCAACTGACATTCCGTTTCATGGGACATTTAATTACAATATTTTAAATAAGAAAGATATAGCATTTTTCTTTATTTTCCAAAAATTTGAGAACGTACACTTAGCGGGTTTCTGAAATAAACGTTTCACTTACTTGTTTTTACTTTACGCCGAGAATTTTGAAGCAATAAAAAACGTGGTTCTCTCTTTTTCTGATGACGCTGCAGCATTTAGAAATTGCAAAAATTCACCAAAGAAACCGCAATTAAGCCAACTGATTAATGCTTAGTCTAATTGAATCGTCTATTTCAGAAACCCGTTAAGTGCACTTTTTCAAATTTTCGACAAACAAACAATAGCTATTTATGATATAAGTGAATAAAACTGCCTTATTCACTTGTGTTATACAATTTTTTTTCCTATTCGTTATCAGAATTGAAGAATTAGCGTGAACAATTCAAGGATAGTGTGTATTTACGTATGTTTTTACTTTATTCACGTTGTGAACGGTTGTAGTGAATAAAGTGAAAATGTAAACATTTTATTCACCCATTCGATTAAAGTGTTGTTTTAATGATGAGATTCAATATACATAATGAAAAATACTATACAGGGTGGTCACTTTTACGACGCCCACCATTAGGATCTTATAAACGGAAATATATACAATTTTTTTTTCTTTTCATGCCTTTTAATATTCTGAAAAGAAATCCGGGATATCTTGCACAGTTCCTGAAATATCGCTAAAAAACTGAAAAATTTCTTTTCCTTTTATAACTTTTTTGACTTTTGAAGGAAATTTTACGAAATTTGGCACTCTTACATTTTTCAGCGTCAGTTTTCTGATCACAGTACCAAACATTTTCTGTGCCCACTAGATGACCAAATTTTCATAGTCAACTTTTGATTTTCTTATGGCCGCAATATTGGATTTTAATAGCATTCAAAAGAGCGAAAAATTCCAATTTCAACCATGTATTACACATGGCTAATCTGATATTATTTACCACCAAAAATCGATAATTTAAACTTTTATCCCATTTGACCAACTGTATGTATTCCGTTTAATAGATCCTAATGGTGGGCGTCGTAAAAGTGACCACCCTGTATTGTAATAAAATATCCAATAAATACGAATGTCAGTTTAACGGATAATGCAGAAAAATATGCGTTTAAACTACTGATGCACCGTATTCCGTTAAAATAGAAAAAAATCATAAAAATGTCTGTTGACAGGTTTCTGAAATAAACAATTCAATTCGCTTTAATCTAATTACAATTTTATTAGCGAAACTATTCCAAAACTTGAAGCATAAGCTGTGGATAATCTTGAATCTATTGAATTCATTGAAAGCTTTGAAAACAAAATGAGCAAAGTCAACGATACTATTTTAGAATGAATAAAAACAAAATTCTTGAAGTTTTGAAAACAAACAGGATATGAACGTCTAACCAAATTGTATAACGAGTTGTAAAGAAACTACGAAGAAATATAAATCTGCCCATCAACCATTAGCAAATATGAATTTGCACCAATTACATCAGTAGATGTAGAAATAATTTTTTCATCATATAAGCAGATCGTGGAAAATCGTTTTTAATTGATAATTTAGAAAAGCATCTTATTGCCCGAGTTTGCAGTTGTTTTGAAAATAAAATATAGCCTCTTTAGGGTTTACCAATCTACCAATCTACCAATCTATCTTATTGGTAGATGACCACATTTGACCACATTTTTGGCCAATGGAATTTGTTTCTTCTTTTTTTGTAATACGAGATATTATTTATAAAGATCATCTTTTGTTTTAGTAATGTATGCAATAAATAGATCATTTAAAAAAATCTAGCAACATGATAATTCAAAGAGAATTTTGTGGTTTGATGAGCTTTTTGTGGTTTGATGAGCTTTTTGCAATTTTTAATTCAAATTTGTTCAAAAATGTGCCGCTTGCAATGAAAATTTCATAATTTCTATTGAAATTTTCAATTCATATTCAAAATGTTGTATTTTCCCATAGAAGTTTCGCAAATTTCTGTTAAAATATTAATAACTTAGTTTATCTTATCTTATAAAAGTATATATTCTGCATGATTACAGAAAATGCTTATATTTGGATATTTAGTGCATATTTTACGAAAATCTCTGCATATTTTGGCTAAATTGTGCGCATATACAGGGTTAGTTTTTCATTTTAAACATTTGGATCTCGGAAACCATAAAGCATAGAGATTCGGTTAAATGAAGAAAGCGTTTTTAAGAGCTTATACAAGATCTTGTTTTTTGAAGAAGAAAAAAAAACATCGTTTTTGAGTTATAATACGAACTTATTGTTTTTTAAATATCAGTCATAGTTGGCTTTGACATTTTTACAAATGACAATTTTTTTCTCATTATGGCGATATAAGGTCTGCTATACTTACTTTCATAAATAAATGAGATGCAGGAATTTTCGTTGTATAATTTAAATAGAATTTAGTATAATTAGAATAGCAAAATTAATAGAATTCTCGTAGGGAGAGGAAAAAAAAGGTTTCCATGGCACACTCTGTTTTTGTTACTCTCAATAATACAAATAGTCCTGTATCGTGTTTTATTTGTCAAAGCAAATAATAATTTTCATAATGTTAATTTTCGAATATGACCTATATTTCTTAAAGTAAGTATAGCAAACCTTGTATCACTATAAAGAGAAAAAAAATACTTTTTAAAAATATCTAAGCTAAAAAACATTGTTTGTATTATAACTGAAAAACGGTTTTATTTTTCAAAAAACAAAAGCATATCTTGCATAAGCTCTTGAAACGACAAACCTTTCCTCATTTAACCGAATCTCTATGTATTATGGTTTCTGAGATCCCAATGCTTAAAATGAAAACAACCCACCCTGTATATATGCGCATATTTCGTACATTTTGTGATATATCACTCCCAGCTCCAGTTATAACTGGTATTGTTCATAAATTCGCTTCAAAAGGAACTAGAAGAGTTTTTTTAGTTTGATTTTTGCTAAACCACGATAATCCAAAAAGTTCATAAATCCGTCTATAGAATTCGCAATCCAGTATCTAATATATCCAAAATCCAATAAAATGGGATATTTTTTAGTTGTTTATAAATTCGCTATAGAATAAACTAAAGGCGTTTTTTTAGTTTAATTTTTGTTAAACCACGAACGCCCAAGAAGTTCATAACTCCGTCTGTAGTCCGGATTCATAACTCCGTTCATAACTATCCAATATCCCAGTGGTTCCCAAACTTTTTCAACTCGCGGCGCCCTTTTTGAACTAGATTTGCCCCTTGGCTCCCTTCACGTTCCATTATATTTTTGCAAATTTCTCTGAAATATTTAATACTTTTACGAGGAATATAATTTATAGGAAAAAAATCGCTGGTTCTATTAATCTTTGTAATTTATGAAAAGTTTGGTATTTATAATAAAAATTCTAATGAAAATTTTGTAATTTTAAATAGAAAGGCAACATAAATTGTTATTTACGACCATCATGATCATTCAATGAGAATTTTGTAGTTTGATTAAAAAGTTATTTCAAGAAAAAAAATATTTTAACTTTTTAACAGAAATTTTTGGAAAAATATTATAAAGAGAGTATCTCTTTCTCAAAATAACCATCACAGGAACATATTGTTAGTGGATTTTGAGTCATATTGGTTGGTAGTATGTGACTTATAAAGGTCTCATTTTAGAGACAAGCTGTATAATATTTCTCGCATGCAACGAAATGTTCTATTGAAATTCTTGTATTAATAATAAGAATTTCATAATTTCTAATGAAAATTTTGTAATCTCCAATGAAAACTATGCAATTTACATCTAAATTAATTTTCATTAGATTTCAACAAATAACTATGCATATTTTAACAACGTAATATAAATTTTGGTAATTTCCAACTAAATTAATTTTCTTTAAACTTTCTACAAATAACTATGAAGATTTTAACAACTTAATACAAATTTCGCAAATACTAATGATATTTTGCATTTTACAGTGAAATTTTGGCAATTTACAATAAAATTTTCGTAATTGCTGCTGAAATTTTGTAATGTAATTTATATTACAAATGTTGGAATTGCCAACGATATTTTACATTTGAAGTGAAATTTATCAATTTACAATAAACATTTAATAAAGCTACTAAAACTACATTTTCCACAAATAACTGTGAACATTTTAACAACTTTATGCAAATGTCGCAAATACCAATGATATTTTGCATTTTTCAGTGAAATGTTTATTATTAAAATATTATCGTTTATAATAAGAATTCCATCATTTCTAATGAAAATTTTGTAAACTCTCAATAAACTTCTCAATGAGAAGTTCGTAATTTCCAACTAAAATAATTTTCTTTAAACTTTCTACAAATAACTATGAAGATTTTAACAACTTAATACAAATTTCGCAAATACTAATGATATTTTGCATTTTACAGTGAAATTTTGGAAATTTACAATAAAATTTTCGTAATTGCTGCTGAAATTTTGTAATGTAATTTATATTACAAATGTTGGAATTGCCAACGATATTTTACATTTGAAGTGAAATTTATTAATTTACAATAAACATTTAATAAAGCTACTAAAACTAGATTATCCACAAATAACTGTGAACATTTTAACAACTTTATACAAATGTCGCAAATACCAATGATATTTTGCATTTTTCAGTGAAATGTTTATTATTAAAATATTATTGTTTTTAATAAGAATTTCATCATTTCTAATGAAAATGTTGTAAACTCCAATGAGAAGTTCGTAATTTCCAACTAAATTAATTTTCTTTAAACTTTCTACATATAACTATGAAGATTTTAACAACTTAATACAAATTTCGCAAATACCAATGATATTTTGCATTTTACAGTGAAATTTTGGCAATTTACAATAAAATTTTCGTAATTGCTGCTGAAATTTTGTAATGTAATTTATATTACAAATGTTGGAATTGCCAACGATATTTTACATTTAAAGTGAAATGTATCAATTTACAATAAACATTTTACAAATCTACTAAAACTAGATTTTCCACAAATAACTGTGAACATTTTAACAACTTAATACAAATTCGCAAATACCAAAGATATTTTGCATTTTTCAGTGAAATGTTTAATATTAAAATATTATTGTTTTTAATAAGAATTTCATCATTTCTAATGACAATTTTGTAAATTCCAATGAGAAGTTCGTAATTTCCAACTAAATTAATTTTCTTTAAACTTTCTACAAATAACTATGAAGATTTTAACAACTTAATACAAATTTCGCAAATACTAATGATATTTTGCATTTTACAGTGAAATTTTGGCAATTTACAATAACATTTTCGTAATTGCTGCTGAAATTTTGTAATGTAATTTATATTACAAATGTTGGAATAGCCAACGATATTTTACATTTGAAGTGAAATTTATTAATTTACAATAAACATTTAATAAAGCTACTAAAACTAGATTTTCCACAAATAACTGTGAACATTTTAACAACTTAATACAAATGTCGCAAATACCAATTATATTTTGCATTTTTCAGTGAAATGTTGGCAATTTGCGATGAAATGTTCATAATCCCTCTTGAAATTTTGTATTTTATTCCGGGTGTTGAAAAAAAATGTACTACCGGTCCTACCGGAAGTACCCAACTACTATTTTAAGGGGAACACCCTATGTATTATTTTGTTTTTGACTTCTCCGTTAAAT
The DNA here is from genome assembly GCA_951805005.1 of Othius punctulatus. Lineage (NCBI taxonomy): Eukaryota > Metazoa > Arthropoda > Insecta > Coleoptera > Staphylinidae > Othius > Othius punctulatus. The sequence goes on from OX638141.1 coordinate 20,177,970, forward strand.
TTGAAATGTCTTTTGTTGAGATGTGTGTATACCTATCTTTTTCACTTTCTGAGATAAAAATGAAATTCCTAGATTTTGACCTCGAAAGGATGTTATGATAAATGGCTTGAATTTCTCTTACAAATAATATGAAAACAGAAAATTTATCTCGACCTGATTGTACCTGAAAGATACCTCTATAACTGATATATGTTGCAACTGAAAATTTTGACAATTAGTCAATCAAAAATGTCATTAGTTAAGTGCTCACTTAAATTAACCGGTTTTTTTTTGCAATGGCATACTTTTTATCTCAAGAGCAAATGGCATGACAATTTTGAGAAAAAAAATATATACATCCGTATTCCTAAAATAAGTAGCTTTTGAAATATTTCGAAAATTCGATTTTCTGCATCACGTCTGTATTTCGCTTATGCTATTTACACATGCATCATAGTTTGCAAAATGAGCTTATTTTTTGTCACTGTGATAACAAATGTTACTTTCATGGAATAATGACTGGGCGTTCTGCGTAAGACACCCTGTATATAGTATATAGAGCCGTTTAGTTGTGTATAAATATATAAACATAGATATAAAATATGTATTGCGTTTAAATATGGATCACCACGTAGTAACGGTCGTATCCATCCTGATGTATAAATATATTATGACCTAAGACATATCCATTAGTCCCCGTTTGGGTAGTAGCTTTAAACAGACTGTACAAGCTATTGTAACTGATTGAGGAAGTAATTTCGAAAAAGTAAACTCCTTAAAGCTGATTCATAACTTTCTTACTCTACTCTGTGACAATGCTATCGCTATGGGCATTTTCACTTAATTATTAATTTAATAATTTTTATTATTATATACAGTATGTCCCCGGATAGAGTTTACAAGAGGGTTTTTTTTTTGTTAATTTTTACTTTAAAGTAAAAATGTTATAGGAATTAAAATTCCTGCTTGGTCTATGTTTATATTAAGCTAAGTTGCAGAAATATGTGGCTTTTGCTAAAGAAGATACAATCCTTCAGAAGATGGAAGTATTGTATTATCTTTGCTTCTGCGTAACAATAGGGTCTTCCTGAAAAAAAATAATATAACTTTTTTGTGTCTTAATGTAAAGTTTATAACCTGTAATTAAACATCCCACAGAGAAAACGTTTGGTTTTCATTGTAACTTATCAAAAAACAACATACAATATCGTAAAACTTACACATTTTGTCACGTGACCGACGAAACGCTGTTATTGGCCGAGCGGCACTGTGACGTCTTTGCGCATGTTGGCGATCGGGACTAGTGCATAAGGGATAGGAATCGTGGATTAATTCGACTTAGAATCCAGTCTGACATAAAATATGTTATGATGGGTTAGTAAAGGGACAGCCAGATAATCTAATAGAAGTTCACGTGTTAATGGTTCCCGACTTTTTCTCAAAAAGTGAATTTTTCAACGTAGCCGAAACGCGTGGAGTCGCATATAATTTTCCAAATCCTCTTTCAGCTGTAAGAACAAATAAAATACTGTATAAACTTTGCAATACCTACATCTCAAGCCTACATCTCATACGAATTGGTAATGCTGATTTCAAAATTTGTAATTATTAATCATCTAATCAAATTTCTAAAATCAACAGTTTGCTACAAATATTGTTTCAACATGTTTTTTTTAGTTTTAACTAAACGTTTGTGTAAGAACATATTGTACAAAATCTCACAGTACTTTTAAACAGTAATAATGATATGGAAGGTATTGTTTTAGAATGGAACCCACAAAACTATTTTGAGGTTATGTTATTATTAATGTATATATATAATCGGAAATCCCCTTGAATACCCATTACTAATGATGATAGTTAATTATATATATTTATCGAATTTCGTCGATAATTTATTGAAAATTATGTACTTACATTAAAATGGTCTTCACAAAAATAGTGAGACGTCAAAGTGACACTCGCGGAATCACTTCGGACTTGTTGTAACCCCTTTTTCCGTATATCCCCTGTTGGGACGTTTATAAACAACTTATTTGGTTCGCATTTACTGCTGCTATCACATCCAGGCACAATGCAATACTTATTCGTCCCTTTTTTCGTAAAACCGACGTTTTCTTTCTCTTGCTCCATTGTAAGCAATGCTACAGCTGAGCGCACCGTGCGCTGTGACGTCACAGCAACATGGCGGGATTTCGGGACCTTTTCAAACGCCGTTAATTTTAAAATCGTGTTTGCTAATTACAACGATTTGTCTCAACACTAAAATTAGTGCCAAGGATGTTTTTAATGTGTCTAGAGTTCAGTTTCAAGGTTTTTGAAACGTCGCGGAAGACCCTATTCAGCTTTACATAAATTGAATCAGAAGATAGTTTCCATGAATATAATTTTGCTGACAAATATATATGCAAGGAAATTAATCTCCCATTAAAATTAATTGGGGATTGAAAGCCAGCCCCAACGTTTCCAACATTATTTGATCTCGTAATTGGAAAGTATATACAATATTGTTCGCGTACTTAGACGTGTTTAAAACATACATTGACTCACTTTGTGTTGCGTACAATTCTCGGCTTGTTAACAGACCCTTTTGAGGTAAAGTTACAAAATACACATTAAATTACATTGTACAGCAGAGTAAATCAAATGTATTCCACATAAGGTAAATATAACAATATAAGGATATTAGATATTATAGCGTTACAAATTTGAACATTGCGTTGTTTTTTTATTTGGTTGATAAAATGCGCCGACTGTTATAACCATTAGCGTTATTATGGTATATTATAATAATAATATTATGGTATTTTGTTAGAACATGGCATGGTTAAAATTTCTTAACAACTAAGTAAATATTAGGATTACTTGTAAAAAGTACTTGCAAAAAGTAGCAAAAACTTGTAGCATTATGATATATAAAATGTTTTGTCACATTTCGTCAACATTTCGTTTTCCTTCTACCTTTTTTATTTTCATAATTCTGCTAGTAAAGTTTTTCAAATGTTAAAATTACTAAGACATATTTTTTTAATACTCGTAGCTTTGTTACTAAGTAAAAAAACATCAACATTTCGTTTTCCTTCTAACTTTTTTATTTTCATAATTCTGCTATTAAAGTTTTTCAAATGTTAAAATTACTAAGACATATTTTTTTTAATACCCGTAGCTTTATTACTGAGTCGTATTGACATCGTTTTGCTCAAAAGCTATACTAAATAGTACTAAATAAGCTGCTCAATTACCTACCAAAAATTTCTGACCCTGAATATAAATGCATTTCTGACCCAGTATACACATAAATGATCAATAAAAAAACTGCAGAATTATATGCACCATTCAAAATATTCCTGACCTTTTGTGGGCCACCATAATTGTAACGGCACTATTGACATTAAGGATGTGAACTTTAGAAATTTCCATATTTAGCAACGATTTTCAGCATTTCCATTTTACAATAATATTTCACTCTGTAATTTTTAATATAATTTAATATTGTTATTAAACATATTAAATAAATAATATGCTAGGTAAATAAAACATATTTGCTCAGCACATTTTTATCAGTTTACACTCATCGCCTTCAACTTGCAAAAAGTTTAAATGACAGTCTATAAATGTACATTACATGTTAGCTACGGCACGATGCACGATGTAATAGACAGATTTCCAATACTTTGGTGGTACGCCAAAAGGCAATTTACCAAATTATTTTCCACAGACAGTGATGAAGTTTCAGTTATGTGCGTTCCATTATAATGAAGGATCTTTAAGTTGCCTGTGCTGCAGGAAAGCTTCAAGTTTGTTTATAAATAGTATCCCGTGAGATTAAAAATAAATAATTGTATTTGTATTTACTCTACCTAGTTATTTTACATTTTGTGTGTAAATTAATTATTAATATTATTCTTACATGGCAAGAATTAATTGTAATTAATTTCTTGAAATGCACAATTCCCATGGATCAGAATTTTTTTTTTCGTGCAAAAGAAATTAAAATTAAAAAAAAACAATTAAAATTTAAATATTATAATTTTTTATAAAATGAAATTAAAAGTATAATACCTAAAACATTACATGTACCTAACACATACTCTTCATATATTATATTAATAATTACATACAGGGTATCCCAAAAGTAAGGAATAATTTAATATATAAAATTTTGAATTGTGCTAAAATGTATATTTTCAAAATTAATAATGAGGTGCAATTGACTTTTCCATATACATATTTTTATATATACATATGAAGTTATACAATAATTTTGAGTCTACAGAAAATATTAGACTCTCAAAATTATTATTAAAAAAAGGAAAAGGTTCATGACAATCAGTATCCACTTCCCGTTGTCATCCACTCCCTTTCGAATATTGATTTTTATCTATAAATCTTAATTTCTAAATTTATAAAAATTATACTACTCATTGAGCCATCACTGGACTAAACAAATCGTATAAGTTTAAAAGATAAAACAATAAAAAAAGTTCAAATTGATTTTTTTTCTTAAATAAAATTATATTTCATTTTATTATAGAAATTTAAACTATAATACCTAATATGAGGTGCACTTGACATTTCCATATATTTTTATTTAAGTATAAGAATTTTTTTAATGATTTTGTATTAATTATATTAATAAATTATATAATTATTATATACAATTTTATTTAAACAATATTTGCAGATCTCAATAGCTCAACATTTAGCATAGTTCATATTAATAAACTTAGTATAATAAAATTATATTTCATTTTATTATAGAAATTTAAACTATAATACCTAATATGAGGTGCACTTGACATTTCCATATATTTTTATTTAAGTATAAGAAGTTTTTTTAATCATTTTGTATTAATTATATAAATAAATTATATAATTATTATATACAATTTTATTTAAACAATATTTGCAGATATCAACAGCTCAACATTTAGCATAGTTTATATTAAATTGTTAAAGAGAATAAACGGCTTTAAAAAATGAAATTAAATATAACATTAGTATGCATTTAATTTTGAAATCTTCTGGCACTATTCTTCATATTCATGTATTATATTAATAATTACATACAGGATGAAAAAAAAAGAGGAATAAATTAAAATATAAAATTTGGAATTGTTCTAAAATGTGTATTTGCAAAATTAAAAATCAGTTCGAGAAAAAAAAAATTATAAATAATTACATTTTCAATTTTAAGTTTGTTTTTATTTTGAGTACTTACTGATAATAATGAAATGTTTTTGTTATATTCTTTTTTTATTATTGCCTTTTTTTATTACATTTTGAATATAATCATTTAATTTCTTAGTTTTGAGATACTTGGTATCAAGTTATAAAGAAGGTAAGGGTAAAAAAAGTGTTGGCCGGTTCATCCCTGGACAATTCGTCACAGAACAGTTCATCGCCGGACATTTCACCCCAGGACAGTTCGCTGCCAGATAATTCATCTCCGGATAGGGACAGTTCGCTGCCAGCTAATTCATCCCTGGACAATTCGCCGCTGGACAATTCGTCACAGGACAGTTCATCGCCGGACATTTCACCTCAGCACAGTTCGCTGCCAGATAATTCATCTCCGGATAGGGACAGTTCGCTGCCAGATGGTTCATCCCTGGACAATACGTCACAGAACAGTTTATCGCCGGACATTTCACCCCAGGACAGTTCGCTGCCAGATAATTCATCTTCGGATAGATACTGTTCGCTGCCAAATAGTTCATCGCCGGATATTTCGCCGCAGGACAGTTTGCTGCCAGATAGTTCATCGCTGGACATTACGCCGCGGGACAGTTCATTGCCAGATAGTTCATCGCCGGGCATTTCACCCCAGGATAGTTAGCTGCCGGATAATTCATCGCCGGACATTTCGCCGCAGGATACTTCGCTGTCAGCCTTTTGGGATACCAAGTATATGTCATAAATAGACTACGGAAAATATACACTGTAAAATGTAAAAACTATGCACTATCATATGCACTATAAACAGTAAAAAAAAAGCACTATTAACAAGAAGATATGAAAAATATGATGATGACATGGTGCTCTAAAAAAAAAAGGGAAATATTGCAATAAAGCCATTTTACCTTTTTACCTTTACATTTGTATGACTCATAAAGAAGCTAAAGGTAAAAAAAAATCGTCGACCGGTTTATGTCTGGACAATTCGTCGATGGACAATTCGCCGCAGAACAGTTAGCTGCTACACAGTTCATCGCCGGACATTTCACCCCAGGACAGTTCGCTGCCAAATAATTCATCTCCGGACACTTCGCCACAGAATAGTTCGCTGCCAAATAGTCCCTCGCTCGACATTTCTCAGAAGGACAGTAAGCTGCCTAAATGCATTTTGGGACACCCAGTATATGTTATATACAAACTAAAAAAAGGCGGCCGGTTTATCCCTGATCAATTCATCTATGGATAATTTTCCACAGAACAGTTCGCTGCTAGACAGTTCATCGCCGGACATTTCACCCCAGGACAGTTCGCTGCCTGATAATTCATAGCCGGGCATTACGCCGTTCGTTGCCAGATAGTTCATCGCTCGACATTTTACCGAAGGACAGTTAGCTTCGAGATAATTCATCGCCGGACATTTCGCTGTAGGATAGTTCGCTGCCAGATAGTTCATCGCCGGACATTTCACGACAGGACAGTTCGCTGCCAGATAAGTCATCGCCGGATATTACGCCGTTCGCTGCCAGATAGTTCATCGCTCGACATTTCGCCGAAGGACAGTTTGCTGCCAGATGATTCATCGCCGGACATTTCGCCGTAGGATAGTTCGCTGCCAGATAGTTCATCGCCGGACATTTCACGACAGGACAGTTCTCTGCCAGATTTCATCGCCGGATATTACGCCGTTCGCTGCCAAATAGTTCATCGCTCGACATTTCACCGAAGGACAGTTAGCTGCCAGATAATTCATCGCCGGACATTTCGCCGTAAGATAGTTCGCTGCCAGATAGTTCATCGCCAGACATTTCATCCCAGGACAGTACGTTATCATATACTTCATCCCGCGACGTTTCATCGCCAGTAAGTTTACCCGAAGGATTAATAAAAGGCAAGTGCATGAAACGCATGATAAACAAGTCGTACAGTCCCAGGCAAACCAGAATAAGTACCGACAAAACATGCTAACTTGAACAACCTTTTGGAATGAATCTATTAGATAGAAGCGAAGAAATTAAACTTATTGGACAGAAGCGGAGACATTAAACCTAGTAGATAGAAGCGGAGAAATTAAACCTATCAGATGGAAGCGCAGAAATTAAACATCGAATAAACACCCTGAAGTGCATTACGTGTGCATATCACGTAGTGATATGCATCTGATCACATATCAGAAACATCAAACATCAAAACTGGTCACCAGAAAATCAAAAATCAGATATACACAACGATATCCGTTGGATAACATCGAAAAACTCCCTTCGGGTGTATAGTGCCGACCTGGGGAAAGTGAATGGTTCTGTATAGTTAAATTGAGCCGTTTACTTTCAACTACTTGGCGCTGTACCTACTTCTCTCATCTAGATTTCTATTGCTTTTATATACGAGCGATGGTTAAAATAATGCAATTTCTGGTTCATTATCTTTGCAACGTTTAATTGCTCGAAAATCTAATGCCTCGAATGTAACTTTCCTCGAAATACAAGTTCCTCGAAAATGTCAAGAAAGTTAGGTGATGTTAGGTTATATTAGTTTAATTTAGGTTAGGTTATATATTTCGAGCAATTTACATTTTCTTTATACTTCGAGCAATGAATTTCGCGGATTATTATTTATTGTTATTAATATATCGATATATAGATTTTCATTAATGATTGCGTAATTTAGCTTTACAAATATAAATATTCGACAGTTTGTCTATGAGAGACGCATTTGTAGATGATATCAAAATGTAAAATTGATCTTATGAAGAAAGTCCATTTGAATTTTTAATCAAAAACTTTATAATTTTTTTACATGTCTTATTACGAAGAAAGCCATATGTTGTTAATATTCATTTTCAGTCCAAAATGTATCATTTTAATTCATTTCTGTGGACAACCTTTGAATTTTCTTGTTACGAAGTAAGTCATGTGCTGCCTCTATCAATTTTTAGTCAAAATCGTATCGTTACATATAATTATTTTTGATAATCTATGAAATTACTTTTTACGAAGAAAATCATATGCTACTTTTGTGCAAAATCTTTGATTTCTTATTACGAAGAAAGTCATGTGCTGCCCATATTTAATTTTAGTCATAAACTTATCATTTATTTATGGACAACATTTGACATTTCTTATTACGAACAAAGTTGGGCAACACATAACTTTGTTTAGTCTACCAATTTTTAGTCAAAAACTTATCATTTTAATTTTATATTGTGGGCAATCTCTTAAATTTCTTACAATGATTTTACTATCAATTGTAATTTAAAAACTTTTCATTTTCATTTTTTTCTGTGGGCAAACTTTGAAGGTTCTTATTGCGAAGAAAGTCATATGCTGCCCATATAAATTTTTAGTCAAAAGCTGATTCTTTTATTTTTTGTGGACAATCTTTGAAGTCTTATTACGACAAAAGTCATGTGCTACCCATATCAAGTTTTTTGTCAAAAATTTATCGTTTTATTTTATTTTGTGGACAATCTTTAAAATTTGTTATGAAGATTTAATATTAATTTCATTTTTATTTTTTCTGTGGAGAACTTTCGAAATTTCATTTTGCATATCAATTTTGAGTAAAAAACTTATCGTTTTATTTTATTTTGTGGACAGTGTTTGAAATTTCTTACGTAGATTTTGCTATCAATTGTTAGTCATAATCTTTTCATTTTAAGTTTTTTCTGAAGACAACCTTTAAAATTTCTTATTGAGAAAAAAGTCATGTGCTTTTCATATTCATTTTTGGCGAGAAAACTGCCACATTTTGTGCCACATTACAACATTTGTAATTTTTTATTACGACCAAAGTCATGTGCTGTCCCTACCAATTTCCCATGTCAATTTATCAATCTTCTAAATTTCAAAGGTTGTCCTTTGAAATTTCTTATTACGAAGAAAGTCATGTGCTGCCCATATAAAGTTTTAGTCAAAACCTGATTGTTTTATTTTTTTCGGACAATCTTTGAAGTCTTATTACGAAAAAAGTCATGTGCTACCGATATCAAATTTTTAGTCAAAAACTTATCGTTTTATTTTATTTTGTGAACAATCTTTGAAATATTTTACGTAGATTATACTTTGAATTTTTAGTCATAAACTTTCCATTTTAATTTTTTTCTGAGGACAACCTTTGAAATTCCTTTTGAGAAGAAAGTCATGTGCTGCTCATATTAATTTGTGGTCAAAAACTTACCGTTTTATATTTTTTTGTGGAAAATCTTTGAACTTTCTTATTATGAAGAAAGTCATGTGCTTGTGCATGTAACACATTAATTTTTAGTCACAAGCTTATCGTTTTTTAGACAACATTTCAATGATTTTATTACGAACAAAGTCATGTGCTGCCTCTAGCAATTTTCCATGTCAATCTTCTATATTTCAAAGGTTGTCCTTTGAAATTTCTTATTACGAAGAAAGTCATGTGCTGCCTATATCAATTTTTAGTCAAAACCTTATAGTTTAAATTTTATTTTGTGGACAATCTTTGAAATTTCTTACGAAGATTTATTATCAATTTCATTTTTATTCGTCAATTTTTTTGCTGCGACGTAAGTCATGTGCTGCGCATATTAATTTTTAGTCAATAACTTATATCGTTTTATTTTATTTTGTGGACAATCTTTGAAATTTCTTACGTAGATTTCGCTATCAATTGTTGGTCATACACTATTCATTTTAATTTTTTTCTGAGTCCAACCTTTGATATTTCTCATTGAGAAGAAAGTCATATGCTGCTCATATTAATGCTGCTCGTTTTATATTATTTTTTTCTGGAAAATCTTTGAAATTTCTTATTACGAAGAAAGTCATGTGCTTGTGCATGTGCCACATTAATTTTTTGTCATAAACTTATCGTTTTTTTTATGGATAACACTTTAAAAAAAATTATTACGAACAAAGTCATATGTCATGTCAATATTTCAATCTTTAAAATTCCAAATGCTGTCCTTTTAAATTTCTTATTACGATGAGAGTCATGTGCTGCCCATATCAATTTTTAGTCAAAAAACTTATCTTTTTTTATGCAACACCTTTGAAATTTTCTATTATAAAGAAAGTCATGTTCTGCCCATATAATTTTTTTAGTAAAAACCTTATAGTTTAAATTTTATTTTGTGGACAGTCTTTGAAATTTGTTATGAAGATTTAATATTAATTTCATTTTTATTTTTTCTGTGGAGAACTTTCGAAATTTCTTGTTGCGTGGGAAGTCATGTGCTGCGCATATCAATTTTGAGTGAAAAACTTATCGTTTTATTTTATTTTTGGACAGGCTTTGAAATTTCTTACGTAGATTTTGCTATCAATTGTTAGTCACAATTTTTTCATTTTAAGTTTTTTCTGAAGACAACCTTTGAAATTTCTTATTGAGAAGAAAGTCATGTGCTACTCATATTAATTTTTGATGAAAACTTATCGTTTTATTTTATTTTTTTGTGGAAAATCTTTGAAATTTCTTATTACGAAGAAATTCACGTGCTTCTGCATGTGCCACATTAATTTTTAGTCATAACTTATCGTTTTTTATGGATAACACTTAAAGTTTTTTATTAGGAACAATCATGTGCCATGTCAATTTTTCAATCTTTTAAATTTCAAATGTTGTCCTTTGAAATTTCTTATTACGATGAGAGTTATGTGCTGTCCATATCAATTTTTAGTCAAAAAACGTATCTTTTTTTATGCAACACCTTTGAAATTTTCTATTATAAAGAAAGTCATGTTCTGCCCATATATTTTTTTTAGTCAAAACCTTATAGTTTAAATTTTATTTTGTGGACAATCTTTGAAATTTCTTATGAAGATTTAATATTCATTTCATTTTTATTTTTTCTGTGGAGAACTTTCGAAATGTCTTGTTGCGTCGGAAGTCATGTGCTGCGCATATCAATTTTGAGTGAAAAACTTATCGTTTTATTTTATTTTGTGGACAGTCTTTGAAATTTATTACGTAGATTTTGCTATCAATTGTTAGCCACTATCTTTTCATTTTAAGTTTATCTGAGGACAACCTTTGAAATTTATTATTGAGAAAAAAGTCATGTGCTGTTTATATTCATTTTTGCCGAGAAACTGTCACATTTTGTGCCACATTAATTTTTATTCATAAACTTATCGTTTTTTATTAACAACAATTGTAATTTTTTATTACGAACAAAGTCATGTGCTGTCCCTACCAATTTCCCATGACAATTTTTCAATCTTCTAAATTTCTATGGTTGTCTTTTGAAATTTCTTATTACGAAGAAAGTCATGTGCTGCCCATATAAAATTTTAGTCAAAAAACTTATCTTTGTTTAAGGAACACCTTTGAAATGTCATATTACGAAGAAAGTCATGTTCTGTCCATATATTTTTTTTAGTCAAAACCTTATAGTTTAAAGTTTATTTTGTGGACAATCTTTGAAATTTCTTACGAAGATTAAATATTAATTTCATTTTTATTTTTTCTGTGGACAACTTTTGGAATTTCTTGTTGCGACGAAAGTCATGTGCTGCGTATATTAATTATTGGTCAAGACCATATCGTTTTATTTTTTTACATACAAAATAAACAACATGCTGCGTTATGTGATGTGCCATGTGCCATGTGCCATGCCAATTATCAGTCAAAACAAAAAAATATTTTAATTTTTGTGGATGATCTTAGTTGTAACCCTCGTTCTAACTAAAGCTCTTTCAAGTTTGCGCGCATAACTTATATTTCTATTTTGAGAAATGCAATAAACCAACCGCTGAGCCACCTTGATAGAATTAATTATGCATGCACAACCCTTCCCAGGCTCTGTCGCCTGTAGAATTCAATATAGGCGAGCCTCCACAGCGTGGCTCAACTTTGAATTAGAATTACAGCATGCACTGGTTGCTAAATTCGGCCAATATAGGTATATTCGTTTGATAAGGGTGATTTATTGAGTTTCGAGGGAGCACATCATCGCCGGATTTAGTGGGCCATTACGTGTTCAACGCTTTGGCTTCACGGTAATTTTACGCGCAGAGTTATATTATGGGACTTGAATTAGGACTCTGCAGAGTTAATATACATCCTGATGAATGATTCTGAGTTTGTAGGGGTAAATATAAATTTTTCGAATAAGTAACACAATTTTATATCTAAATCCTTATACAGGGTCAAATCATTGAATTAAAAAAAAATGTTAAATTTAATTAAAATTAAATATATTAGATTTAATTCAAATTAAATCATTAAATTAAAACAAAGTGTTAATCTAGTACTTATTTCAAAAACACTAATTGACCTCTACGAGCGATTTTTAAAAATCTTGGAAATTTTGAAATTTATACCTTGCATATTTCTCAAATAAAAAAAAGCTTTTCTTGTAAATTGTAAAAAAGTGTAGGTAAACAAATTATAAAGCACCATTGCATAATTCGAAACTTTGCACCGAACAATATTAAAAAACACGAATTGACCTCTCCGAACAATTTTTAAAAATCTTAGGAATTTTGGAATTTATACTTTACAAATTTGTAAAATTAAAAAAAAATCTTATAAATTGTAAAAACATGCCATTACTATTAATGTAGGTAAACAAATTATAAAGCACTATTGCATAATTCGAAACTTTGAACCGAAAAACTACATATTCTTAAATGTTCCACATTTTTAAATGTTCTCAATTTTTTTATTGTTCCACATTTTTTAAATGTTCCACATTGTTTAAATGTTATACATTTTGTAAATGTTCCTAATTTTTTAAATGTTCCACATTTTTTAAATGTTCAATTTTTTTTAAATTAATGTTCCACATTGTGTAAATTTGAAACCAATACTTTCTACGTTGCAACAGCCTAACTAAATTTTAGCAACAAACTTGTAAAGGCATTTTTTTAAGAACTGATAAGTTGAACATATATGCAGTGCAAAGCCGTGGGCAGAAACATTGTTTATGAGTTATTGATTCATGAAATAACACGAATTATATGAAAATGGGTACACAAAGTAGATACATAAAATTGTTTTTCCATCGACCCATTACGTAATGCGAATAACAAAGTTCGATGGATAATTTTAAGTACTCGCTATTTTATAATTACTGTTTCCTACGCAACAATAATTCATTATTATTTGCGATAATAAATTGATATAATAAGGCAATATAATATTGTTACTACTTAAATATTAAAATACTAAAAAAAATATGAAAATATAAAATTACCTAAAGTAGTAATTATTTAATATATTATTTTTAATAGTAATTAAAATAGTACTTACTACTATGTACTAATACATAATATATTATTATTATATGTACTAAAATTATTATTACCAGCATACTAAATATAAGTATATTATATTCTGCAATTGTGTAAATATCACAATATCGCAAATCATCATCATTCATTCATCATCAATTTCAGTTAATTAAAAAAGCATTTTCGTGACGATACGTCACGGAAGACGGTTCAGTTCTATTGACCCATTTGCAGGGTTAATGTCAATGTCAGGGTACAAGTTAATGCCTCGACTCGGAGGCAAACAAATGGATATAAAAAGTATACGCCGCAATAACAACAAGTAGTTGCGGTCTATTTTGGATGTTTCTTAATGTGTAGCTTTCAGCGAAGAGTAAATGCACTTAAAAAAAAAATATAGACGTGACATACTGAAAGATGTGCTGATGGAGACATTAAACCATTTGCTGTTGGAAATAACTTTCAACCCACGCAGAGTCCATTAAGACTTTTTTTTGGAAAAACTGTATGTGTGTTTGCGAATCAAAAACGGCTCAAAGTAGTTCAATTACATTTTTTAAATCAACAATTTTTTATTTCAATACAAATTTCATTACAAAAAATAGTACCTAATTATTATTGGAAAAAAGGCGAATAAGGTGTAAAATAAATACCATATAAAAAATTAATACGCCCCAAGAAATTGTTTCCTATGTTGACTATAAGCATACAAATATGAAGAATAAACGGATTTGAAAACGGAATTTGAAATAGATTTTGAAAACGGCTTTAAAACGTTGTTATCTATCTCTGTCTGTAGATTTTTAACAAAAATCGATAACCGGAAGTAAGTGTCTATTCTTTTTGTATTATTGTTAGTATTGTTTTACTTTCGCGATGTAAGTTTTCAGAGATATTTTTTTAAAATGTTTACATGAAATTTTTCGAAAATTCCAAATGTTTGACCTTATGTGATGTGTGCGGACGTGTTAACTTTTTTATGGACACGATCTAATGCACACCTAATGCACTTATAGCATTTATAATTTAAAAATATCAGAGAAAATGTTTGTAAATTGAAAAGAAAATTCCACAATTGCAGACATTTTAAAAATAATATCAAATTTTGCAACTAGAAATTTTACAATAATTTTATTAGTAGGTATGTACCTATACCAGAAGTTTCCTGAAACATTTTCTGGAAGGTTTTTTAAATATTTTCTTTTAAATAAACCTGCAGCACTTGATGAATGACTTTATTAAATATTGTTTCTATGAATTATTATTTAAGTGTAATTAAGTTACGTGTAATGAAATAAAAACCTAAAATAACAGAAAATGTTTGGATTTTCCAAAAAGATAAACCAAATTATCAGTAGTTATCTGAAAATATATAAGTTTCCAAAATTTCGGTATATTTTTCAAAATGGTTTTTTATAAGTAGTTTTCACATCGAACTTTGCAACTTGAAATTCTACTAAAAGTAGATATACCATAAGTTTCAGGAAAAATCGTAAAATGTTTGTATATTTTAAAAAATAACAGAAAAGGGTTGCATATTTAAAAAATAATAACTAAAGTTTATGAAAGTTTCTATGTAGGTTTGCCAGAAGTTTGAGATGAATTCCCCAATTTTGTGGAAGTCTCGTTGAATAATTTTCTAATAAATCTTAGACATACATTTAATGATATAATGAAAACAAAACAAAAAATCTCACTCAAAAATTGCAGACTTACTTAATGTTTACTTGAACACTTAATCAATGTATAATAAAAAAAAAAACAAAAAAACAGACACAAAGTAGGCAATCGCAGAAATTTTAGTAATAATATCAACTGGAAAGTTTGCAACTGGAAAGTCTACAAATTAAATTTTCATAAAATTGTGAATTTTTGTCTGAAACTTCTGGTATAAGCTCCAAAAATCCAGTTTTTGCTTTACACGTTTGTACTACAATAAATTTATCACAGAATGTAAATAAACGGTGAAAGCGACAGAAAATTACAATCATTTGTTTTGTTGTTCTTGCTGTTGTTTTGTTTAAATGTTATTGAAATTACGTTTAATGATCGATTTTTGTTGATTTTATCGATTTGTATGTTGTCATTTCTTCGTTTTTTAAAAGAATGTGTCGAAATAACAGAAGTTTCCAACCAAAATCCACAATTTAATGGAAATTTGATTAAATATTATTCCAATAAATCTAAAACAGTTACTTAAAATGGAATAAACGAAAAACCGACGAAAATGTTTGCAAACTATAAATCAATAAATAGAAATAACAGAAATTGTTTGCAAATTACAAATCAATAAATAGAAATAACAGAAAATGTTTGAAGAAAGAAATACATCTGGCAATTATGGACGTACTTACTGACGCGTAAGTATTTAATTTTGTATTTTTATAACTCAGGCCATGAAGTAATTACTCATTTTTTTTCATCTTGACAACTAACTTATTTGTCAAGTTACTTAACAAAGTTGAAACAGTTCAAAACAGTTAGTTGAATAATATTTTGAAATTAAGATTTTTCGAAAACATTTGGATTTGAAAAGGTTTTGGAAGAGAATGAACAGCTGCAGTGAGTTTTATTTTTGACACATTTTTATTTTTTTCAATAATTTTTAAAATACAAAAATATTTTCGAGCTTGTAAAAGAATCTTTAAATAATTCAGAACACCTTTTTCACAATAACAAATCTTTTTTTATGAAAAAGGTGCTGACTCATATATAATTTCATTTGAAAAGGTTTTGGAAGAGAATGGAAAGCTGCAGCGAGTGTTATTTTTGACACATTTTTATTTTTAACTTATTTTTTGAAAATTTCAAATTTTAGACCTCATGTTATAAAGTCATGTGTGCGGACGTGCTAACATTTTTATGGACACAATAGGTTGAAACAGTTCAAAACAGTTAGTTAATTAAATATTTTGGAGCTTGTGAAATAATCTTTTAATAATTTAGAACACGTTTCTCACAATAACAAATCTTTTTTTTTTAGTGAATAACGTTCTGACTCATATTTAATTTCATTTGAAAAGGTTTTGGAAGAAAATTCAAAGCTGCAGTGATTTTTAGTTTTGACACATTTTTATTTTTTTCAATAAATTTTAAAATACAAAAATATTTTCGAGCTTGTAAAAGAATCTTTCAATAATTCAGAACACCTTTTTCACAATAACAAATCTTCTTTTTGTGAAAAAGGTTCTGACTCATATTTAATTTCATTTGAAAAGGTTTTGGAAAAGAATGGAAAGCTGCAGTGAGTCTTATTTTTGACACATTTTTATTTTTATCAATAAATTTTAAAACATTTTGGAGTTTGTGAAAGAATCTTTAAATAATTGAGAACAACTTTCTCACAATAACAAATCTGTTTTTTATGAAATAGGTTCTGACTCATATTTAATTTAATTTGAAAAGGTTTTGGAAAAGAATGGAAAGCTGCAGTGAGTGTTATTTATTTTTGACACATTTTTATTTTTATCAATAATATTTAAAATATTTTGGAGCTTGTGAAAGAATCTTCAAATAATTTAAAACACCTTTTTCACAATAACAAATCTTTTTTTTGTAAAAAAGGTTCTGACTCATATTTAATTTCGTTTGAAAAGGTTTTGGAAGAGAATGGAATGCTGCAGTGAGTGTAATTTTTAACATATTTTTATTTTTATCAATATTTTTTAAAATATTTTGGAGGTTGTAAAAGAATCTTTAAATAATTCTGAACATCTTTTTCACAATAACAAATCTTTTTTTTTGTGAAAAAGGTTCTGACTAATATTTAATTTCAAAAATATTAGGGATATCAAAAAAATAAAAGTTACTCTCCAAATGATCGGCACTTTGTTTTTATGGAATATTTTAATCGCTCAAAAAGTTTGAGAGAAGTTTCTTAGCGAATCTTGTTTAACAAAAAATTATAGAATAAGTGTAAGCAGTTACAATTAATTATGCATGTGTTTTTTTTTATTGCTTGAGTCCATATTGCCTTTAAATTATTGTCAAATTAAGCTACTTCGAAGAAAACACATAAAAAACAAAGCCATAAATTGAACGATGTTCATGTCACCTTGGGCTACAATCGAACCTAAAACGATTATTAGTTAACGCCTTATCTAATTGCCATACCCGTGCTATTTACAGTTTTTTTTAAATATTAATAGGCCGCATAATTAAGTTTCTGTCGTCTTCAAAATTATGTTTATTTTAGTGTTTGAAGTAGAACATAATTTTTGGTGATAATTTCGGGGTAATTTTTGATAAAGGTTGTACAAATTTAATTGCTTCATGAATTTGAAGCAATTTTTTTTTTAATTTTCCGCTAGTTTCTGAAAGTTGACAAAACACGTTATACTGCAATTTTCAGTCAATTTGGCCCAAATTAACCTATAGTATATTATTTAATGAGCATATAATGTAGTGACTCGGATAACTGCACACTCGCCTTCGGCTCGTGTATAAAATTCGTCCTCGTGGATTATAGCCATTATGTGCGAATCAAATTGATCGTTTTATCTATACTGTTTTTGATAAAATAGATCTTATTAACAAATTTATGTCAATAAGAAACCAATTGTTAGCTTCTACAAAAGTCTTTGAAATTTTCGATCATAATTGTAGAATTATTCAAAAAATTCCATGCCATCTGAGAAATGCGGGTAATTAGGTACCATGAATATTATAGAAAATTGCACAAATAATCCTGAAATAAACGCAGAAACAATCAACCAATGATAAGAAAGGTGACTAAAAATTTTCGTCTTCTAACTGAAAGTGTTATAAAAAAGATTTGCAAATTTCAGAAAATGTATACAGGGTGTATCAGCCAAATGGAATAAATTCAATAATAAATAAATGGGGGCGTGTTCGAAAAACGCTCGGACACGTCGATTGTTATTTTTAGTTGCGCATTTTTTTCAACAAAAACTTTTTATACAGGGTGTGTCATGTGACCGTGGCCAATACCAACTTTCTTATTTTAAATGCAACACCTGGTATATTATTCAATTTTTGGATTCTTCAGAAAATTCTAGACATATTTCATGTACAATGTCCTATACCTATCTTCAACTGTTTCGGATGTTTCGAAATCAATGTCCGGAACTACCTCAACCGAATATTTCCAAATCGGTGGATAGGGAGGCGAGGATTGATGGAATGGCCAGCACGATCCCCTGATCTGACGTCATTAGACTTCTTCTTATGGGGATATGTCAAAAGTATTGTATGCAAAACTAAACCCCTCGACTTAGCTGACTTAAGAAGACGAATAATGCTTTCGATTAGATCGGTGACGCCTGAGATGTTGAGTAACGTTAGAAGAAATTTCTATTTAAGATTAGGATGTTGCCAAGACGTTCACGGCGAGCATTTTGAACATCTCCTCCATTGAAATTTATTGTTTTTTTTTTGTTTTTTTACATTATCAAGAAATAAACAGTATTACTTATTAGTTTTTGAGTGTGTTGTAACGAATTTCTGTAATCAAATAATTTTCTTTTTTTAATGTTAATTTTTGCAATAAATCTGAAAACACTTAATATTTCCGAAACAGTTGAAGATAGGTATAGGACATTGTACATGAAATATGTCTAGAATTTTCTGAAGAATCAAAAAATTGAATAATATACCAGGTATTGCATTTAAAATAAGAAAGTTGGTATTGGCCACGGTCACATGACACACCCTGTATAAAAAGTTTTTGTTGAAAACAATGCACAACTAAAAATAACAATCGACGTGTCCAAGCATATTTTCGAACACGCCCCCATTTATTTATTATCGAATTTATTCCATTTGGCTGATACACAGTGTATATGTAAATGAGCTTACATGGGATGAATGATAGATAACAATGACAGCCTACGCAGGGAAACGAAAAATAAAGAGATGTGAGAGAGCGTTACACGTAGTTAATTTTAAGAGGGCGCACCATGTTGTATTATGAAGTCATAATACAACCCCTGTTGTATAATGATGTCATAATACAACCCCTGTTATACAATTAAGTGTATTCTGTTACCATAGTTACGTACAAGTTGAATGTATTAATTATGAGTCATAAATAAAATTTATTAAATAATTTCGGAGACTGCAATTGCACTATTTTGTTTAGATATTACTGAAAGTTGACAAAATCACCTATAATACCCAAAATATAACCCAAAATACCTATACATAATTAACAGGTCTGCAATTTTCCGAACACTTTCCAAAATTTCTTAGATTTTGTGGAAACTTGAGACACGTCGAGTGCAACATAATAAACAGGTCTGCAATTTTCCGAACACTTTCCAAAATTTCTTAGATTTTGTGGAAACTTGAGACAAGTCGAGTGCAACATAATAAACAGGTCTGCAATTTTCCGAACACTTTCCAAAATTTCTTAGATTTTGTGGAAACTTGAGACACGTAGAGTGTAACATAATAAACAGGCCTGCAATTTTCCGAACACTTTCCAAAATTTCTTAGATTTTGGGGAAAGTTGACAGACACCTAAAATTGTATATTTAATTAAAATATCAAAATGTACCTATTTTTAAATTTATATTTTGGTAACCAACATTTTGGTGTTACGATGTTTTACTCAGAATTTGATGTGAGATGTTTATCCGGTGGATAACTTATCCTTAACTTTTCAAATAACTGCCCCATGCGGAAAGACCGAACAAGGATGCATTTCTGTATTGCAAATTAATACGAACAGCTCACTTTTATATGCCAAGTTTTATTTTTAATTATAAACATAGAGAAACCAGAAATCTAGGAAATTCCAGTGTCCGGATTCTTGTTTTCCGAACTGATATCGACGAGTGTTAATATCCCATTATGCTGCAAATAAATTATTGATACAAATTAATTAATTATAAAATTGGCCTTTAAAAAACTGGTTAAATCTATTGAACTTGTAACGATTTCTAGTGTTTACAATAAGTTGACATTTCCTACATCAAAATGTTAATTTTAGTATCACCATTTGTTTAGTCATTACAATATAATAATAAATACTAGTATTTTAGAAATAAATGTTATGCATGTAGTAAATCATGGATTTTATTGTAAGACGTAGTAAAAACGCATACGATACAATCGTAGCAGTATAAGAAGTGAATAATCAAACGGACACGTTTAATTTGCATGAATTCAGTAAAGTTTACTATAAGCGGAATTGATATGTATTGTATGCAACTATTCTTGCATTTATAAACGTCTTATATTCCCCAACAGTTATTTAAGCGTACGGGGGACTATTAGGACTATTATTTATTTGGCAGACACGACAAGGCAACGAATGCCTTAAAAAAATCACCACCCCAGAGGTTCGCAGCTTTAATAAAAAATTATTTGCCATCCATTAGTGGAACAAAGTGAACAAAGCTGCCACATTTAGTTCTTCAAGGAACTCCAAACAATTATTATTTATTTAATGAGTATGAAATATGAATGCTCAAAGAACAAGGCACATTCGCAGCAAATTGATTTGGCCTGTGAACTTTCGAGTTAATTGCAATGAACTGCACCAGTTATGCAACCATGCAAAGCTCATCCAAACTGAAAGTTGACGGTAATGGGATTCTGTCTCGTCAGACAATTAATTGATGACTTGCGTCATTAATCAGCCATGCATTAACGAATGCGTCCATAAAAACTGACATTGTCACACCCTGGGACATCAATAAAGATAATTAGTAAATTATTAAACGCTACACATCGAATTATACATGTAAATAGTTGTCGGTTATCTGCTTGGATTAATCAAGGTCGCAAATATAGAGCAATAGTGCATCAGCAATTGCTGCGTTTCGTTTCAAGCACATTGCCATTGTAGAGCATCAGCAATTCTTGCACATCTTTGTTTTGTTTCGTTTCAAGTATATTGCCAATATAAGGCAATAGCGACTCAGCATAACCATTACATAATAAATGAAGTAATGAGTACATTAATTAGTAATGACAATTATAAGTTTTAATTTTTAATTCAACTGTAAACCTGCTGTGCATTATTGTTTCAATAAAAATAAAATCAATGCTTTAGCGCGAGATCTCCAAACTATTTACTGAATATTACTGAAAGTTTGATATTATTTGTACCCACAAATTTGAATTATGCAATGCCAATAAAATGTTCTCGTCTTTGACTTCGCTTTCACATTGCTTTCGTCTAGTTCGTGAGGTTTACTATAATGTTCGAAAATTCTGAACCTTCTGATACTTTCAATATTTTGGTTGACATTATGAACTTTTTAGCTCTTTTATTCTGATTGCGCTTTCTAGAAACTACCATGGTTTTTCTTTGTAGCATTTTCTGAAATATTTGTGAAATTTGGTGTAACTTATTTTGTAGGTACAATATTTTAGTATTAAGATTTCCGACTCAGAATTTTATGCATAACATAGCCACGTATAGTTATTTCGCCAATTTATACCTACACACCCTGGTAAGGTTTTTTTTTCTTCTATAACTATTGTTTTTTTTTATTACAAAATAAATATAATATCGTACAAGTTGATTTTTCGAAAAATCTTGTTGGTAGTTTTTTATTTTTCTTCATTACAAAATAAAGATAATATCGTAAAAGAGTCCTTTTGAAAAAATCTTTTTGGTATACATATTTTGTAAAAAAAAAACAGCTAAAATTTGTATTCGTTTAGGAGGAATCACCTAACTTTACTTTGGAAAAAATCGTAGACTGATTTTTTGGAAAATTGGTGGTCAAAATTATTTACTAGACAAAATATTTTGAACGCATGAAATTGAGAGGAGAGTTTAATAATTCTCAAAACACCTGCATTTATACAAATACGTAATTTCAACATTTTATTTAATAATTTTGAAAATACTTACATTTTGTTACAAATATCGTAATTTCAACATTTTATTTAATAATTTTGAAAATACTTACATTTTGTTGCAACTATCGTAATTGCAACATTTTATTTAATAATTTTGAAAATACTTACATTTTGTTACAAATATCGTAATTTCAATATTTTATTTAATAATTTTGAATAATTTTGGAAACAAAGTTTTTGAAGAATATTGGCAGTGATTGTTTGATTATTGCAGACAATTTAAACCAACATTTCAAGAGTGGTGTAAAATAGCTTGCTTTCTAGAAGGACTGCTAATATTCCAATGTACGTATTATTGATTCTTGTTTCTATTTTGGTCACCTGAAAATTCCTTAGGATTTATAACCGCAGCCTTTAAATAGATTATGGGTCATTCATTATTGTGCTGTTATACAAGTGCATTATTATTTATACAGCTGGACAATATTGAACATATGCAAAAAATATATACTTACTACTAATTAATAGGCAAATGACGAATTTCAATAATTAAAAAAATATCTTTGAAGAATATCAAGAAAGAATTTTGTTCTGTTTATAATTAATTTCTGTTTTTTTATTCTATTTAACAAGATAAACATAATTTTAAACCGTTTTTATAGAAAATTCTCGAACCACTTACGATTTTCGTAAAAATCATAAGTGTCATAAAAATCTAAAAATCTATAGTACCCTAAAGTTTCCATAATTTTCATAAAATATTTAAGTATTTTATAAAACCTTTAAAAATTGTGAAAATTCAGTTTTTTTAGACAATTCTACAAATGTTATATATAACATTCATGATTTTCGTAAAGAGACTTTATCGAAAAATGTATACATTCTTCGTTTTTTTTTTTTTAATTTCATTATATCAAAATCTTCGTGATTAATGTCTTAGGTTGCCTTTTAGGCAATTTTACAAGGGTTCAACTTATTACCATTCACAATTCAACATGAAAATTCAATTTTCGTTATTTTATTACAAATTGTTTTATTGTTCAGCCCAGCAATTGTTTCATTGCGTAAATCTTGGCACTTTCAAAAGTAGCCATCAATTCGGAAGACAGCATTCTTGGGATTTGTTCATATCTATAACATTCTATGATAAACAAAAAGTGGCTCAAATTTCCATTATTTTTATAAAAGTATTTTATAAGACCTTTATAAATTTTGAAATTCTAAAATTTTAAAATCTACAGTAAATTTTGCAAATGTTATATTACATTTTGAATCAAAAAGTGCTCTAAAATTTCCATTATGTTTAGAAAATATTTAATTATTTATAAAAGCTAAAGATATTTTGAAAATTCTCAATTTTTTCAAAAAGTTTCAGACAATTTTGCTAATGTTATCTATTCTATTGCAATGAATCAAAACGTGTCTTAATTTTTCATTATTTTCATAGATATTAAATTATTTTGTAAAACATTTTTTTTAAATTTGAAAATTCAAAATTTTTAGAAGCTCCTCTGATAATTTTGCAGATGTTATCTACAATATTCTACGATGAATCAAATAGTACCCTAAAATTTTCATAAAATATTTAAGTATTTTATAAAACATTAATAAATTTTGAAAATTCTAAATTTATAGATTTTTTTCAGACAATTTTACAAATGTTATTTATAACATTCTTATGATGAATCAAAAAGTGCCCTTAATAAATTTTGAAAATTCTTAATCTTTAGATTTTTTTCAGACACAGTAGTGTTTTGGCAAAACATTTTGTTATTTTACAGGTAAAGCAGAAACAGGTTTGCATTTTTAATTGTAAATGTAGGTCAGCATGTATCAGTGCCATAGTTATTTATAATACAAAATATACAATACAATAAAGATGCTTCATTCATTCATACTTAGAGTATACTATATTTGTGACCATTTGATGCCAAAAAGTGCATTTTGAAAAAAAGGCAGATAGTTATGCAGTAGTTATGGCAAAATGTGCTTGCCATAACTACTGAATTTTATAAATTTTATCTATAACATTCTATGATGAATCAAAAAGTGCCTTAATTTTCTATTATTTTTATAAATATTAAATTATTTTAGATTTATTATAATATCATATATTCATATTTGGCATATTTATGAAATTATAAGTATTATTTTTTTATTTTTATTTTGTTGTCAAATTCTAAACTTTACCAAAAAGTTGTTCTATAATTTGATATATTTTTGTATTGCCTTGTTTTTATTTTTATGGAAATGTTCGAAATTTCAAACATATTGTCAAATTACAAACTCTGCCGAACAGTTTTTTTACAATTTCTCATGAAATATCTAAAACTTTCTAAGTATATTTATAGATTGTATAATAAAAAATTCCCAAAATTAGGTCATTTTTATGCTTTCGTGCAATCTCTACAAATCGAATCAAAAATTGCCTGAAATGGTACATTCTCATTACATGTTGAAAAGGTAATGAATATATATTTTAATTATATTAGGTTTTTTTTGTACTTCCTGGTAAAGTAATAAGTTTTTATAGTTTTTTAATGTTTGTATTTATTTCTTTGCCTGACTAGTTTCGGCCGATTGACCATCTTCAAAGGCTAATTTATATATTTACATTTCGTTTTATTCAAATTTAAGTTTATTTGAATTGAAATTTTGTAATGTCACTCGAAAATTATAATTCAATTAAACCTAAATTTGATTAAACCGAATTTAAATATATAAATTAGCCTGTGAAGATGGCAATAATCGACCAAAACTAGTCAGGCAAACACATTCTAAAAAACATTGAAAAACTATAAGAACTTATTACTTTACCAGAAAGTACAAAAAAAGAAACATTATATAATATATACAACTGGTAAAATGGATGAAACTATAATACAACTATTGTTTAACAATGATTTTGCCGAATATAGAATTGACATTTTTCATTCGAAAATATTTATAATGATCAATGAAATCATCTAAAATTCACATTTTTTATATTTTTAGACGAGTAAATTACCAACTGGTATGAACTATGTAATCAAGAAATCTCCAAATTTGTATATTTTAGACGATTTAATAAAACTCTCGCTCAAAGAAATTTTAATCATTTTTAGAAGATTGGATAATTTAAAAATATTGGTGTGCTTTAAAACGATTAATTAAAAAAATCCTAAAATTGATTTGTTTTAAATGATTTCATTAATTTTTAAATTGTTATACTGTAGACCTAAGTCCTATATTTAGTAACAACAATCTTGCGCTCGAAATTTTTTTTCTTGTAATCTTATACAAGAAATTTCTGATGAAATCGTCCGAAACTTAAAAAGGTAACTATATTTTTTGAATGTAATACAAAAATTGCTAAATTATTATAATTTAAGACGATTTGTTAAAAAAAAACGAAATGAGAAATTTGTTAGACGATTTGATAAAAAAATGTTCCATTTCTCGTTGAAAGAACCACGGAAACGTATAAAAATCCATAAAACATGTATATTTATTGAAGATTTCATGTTACTAAATGTTTTGAGTAATTAACAATGTAACAATTTAAAATGAATCGATTTAAATTAACCATTTAAATCGATTTATTTTATTGGTGTCGATATTTGTATTATCTATGATATTATAAATTAAGATTATTAAGTCTCTTCGACTTTTGGAATTTTACATGATAAGTAGTACAGAATGTATTTGCAGTAAACATTAAAAAAAAACATAAAATTTCAAAAAAAGTTACTAATGAAAAATAATGTACCAAGTATCCCATCTTATAACAAAGTGTGCCAAAATTTTACGTTCTTCAAAAATCAAAACTACAAATACTAAGATACTTCATTCACAATTTCCTTGTATAATTTTGCAATATCGGAACCAATTAAATCCCAAACTATTTCTATATGTCGCTATCCTCGAGGATTCTCACTTCTTTCATTCACTGAACATGTGCTATACAAACGGAAACTTCCATTACTATTAATTAGCTTTGGAACTTTTGCTATAGCTAACTAGCTAAAATATGTATTTAATATTTGCTCACCTGCTCACTTTATTTTATTAATAGATAGATTGTGTTTACTCTGGAGAATGAATTATTCATAAACACATAAAATGCGTATCATTATCGATCTATATATACAAACAAATTTCACCAAATTTATAAATACCTAATTACATATTATCGATTTATTAAAATGAATGTGTCGTCGCCATATGTACTAATCTATTGTCTGATGTCTTAAAAAAATAGGTTTTTGTTTTAAAGTTTATTCAAGTATCGAATATACGAAAACAAATATGACAACTTGTTGAAGGCGTTATTTTGAAAGTTTAATTAATTAATGTCAAACATATAAAGTAATTAAATGAAACAAATACTTTTCTTTGTTTATATCGTACTGTTTATTAAAATTAGTTACTATAGTTTCGATCACGTACTTATCATTATCAAACTTAATGTGATGATGATCAGAACGTGATCGAAACAATAGTCACTAATTTTAATAAACACTGTGATATACAAAGAAAAGTGTTTTATTTTACTCTAAGAAATAATAATAAGAATAATAATAATAGAATATTAAGAAATAATAAGGGACTATAGTTTCGATCACGTTCTGATCATTATCAAACTTAGAGTGATAATGATCAGAACGTGATCGAAACTGTAGGCACTAATTTTAATAAACAGTGTGATATAAACAAAGAAAAGTGTTTGTTTTATTTAATTAGTGACTATAGTTTCGATCACGTTCTGATCATTATCAACTTAGAGTGATAATGATTAGAACGTGATCGAAGATAGAGTCACCAATTTTAATAAACAGTGTGCTATAAACAAAGAAGAGTGTTTGTTTTATTTGATTTTATCATGTATCATGAAGTAGATGCCTTCAACATTGACCAACATATAAATTATTTCATTTGAATTGATGATTTAAAAAGAGTTATTTTAGCTTTAGTCAAAATTTGACTAAAATTAAATAGAAATAACCAAGTACTATAAAAGTGCGTTGTATTTAACAGGAACAAGTTTCTATCTTGTATCATGGTTCACTGGAATGTTCATAAAAGCTTGTCAAAAATGATAAATAATGAAAACAAAAATCTGAAAGACCGCAGGTCGATTGACATTAAAATATTGTTAGACCTCGAGTACGATATACGCGGTGAGCGGCTGCGGCGAGCGGCAGGGCGACAGTACAAACGTTTTGTTCACGTTTTGATTGCAGCGTGCTGGGAAAACTTGACGCTCTCCACCGCTACTAGACATTAATATTCGCCACCGCTCACCGCTCGTATCCTACCCAAGGCCTTAGTGTTGAATTTTCAAATGCATTTATCTCGAAGCTGTCTTTTTTGACTTGGTCACTTTTTCCTGTAACCCCAAGATATGTAAGTTTTTGTGATGATTGATTTAATTTTAATTTAAAAGTTTGAAGGATAATCAGTAGTATATTGTTGTTTTTGTTGTTATAATTAATTAATCATTATTGTGCATCAAGTAAATATGCGTTACCAATATTGACAATACATCAATTACCGACTGATTGGTTCGAGTGCATTGCTTACATTCATTGCCGTGGCATCAATCATCGAACTGGACACGCTAAATAAACCTAATTTACGAGCACATTATGATCAATATGCATGGCAACAATAACTCACGATTGCCGCCTCAGCAACGCCACTTAACGCAAACACTGGAAACGGCCGGAGTTATTGCGAATTTCCACGTCGCAATGGCAAGTAACGATTTTCCGGGCATTTTCCATCGGGCCCGCAGGATCATCCATCATTTTCCGGCGGCCCGTTTCGGTTTCGTTTGCACCCCCACCGTGGGCTCCGCTGGTCACGCGAGGCGACCCTTAATTTCAATGTTATTTACTCCTTCAAGTAACGTCTTGTGCCCATGCAATTCGTTAATCTATTGTGGTGTGCAGCCTGGTGCTGGCGATCGACCCAGGCGTTTCGTAGGTTGGGTAAATAAGCAGGTAGAAGAAGGTGGAACGTCTAGTGGGTTCGAGTTTCCGAAGGAGGACGCAACTTGTTGGTGTAGAGGAAGTTCAGTTCAGTAGAAACGTAAGAAAACGGCGTGTGCAATTTCGCAAAACAAAAATTGCAAAAACTTTTGTACTAATTTGGGAACTGTTTTAACCTTTCACGCAGATTTCCTCATAGATAATTCTGTGCATATTTGTGCATTTCATTGAACCTCTTTGGTTACAACTAAAGGCACGTAACACTACAAGTTTTTGAATTTCAATGTCATACATTCATTACGTCCTCTTATTACGCCCCGGCAGTGGCGGATGGGGCCGGCGGGAAGCCGGGAAATTTCCCGGTGCGCCGGTCGCAAATAGTTGTAAGGCGCCGGCGCTACAAACTCATTTTTTCTGTTGAGTCTTGTCACTATTGCCTCTATAGGCAATTTACACAAACGCGACAACAAATATGTATTATATTTGTTTCAAAATAATTTATAGTTCAAATCGTATTGATAAATTATAGCGGTCTGAACAGTTAAAAGTCAAAGAGAAAAATGTTATATAATAGACAAATCATTGATAGAATAATAAATATTATTAAACTTCCTGGAAGACGTGATACAGGCCAAGAGTTTAAATCGTGCTACTAGAAATCTAGATAGCAAAAATTTGGGCAAATTTTAGTGGGCCTTACATCAAATATTTAAATTAGATCTGGTGCATTTGTTTCGTTTCTGTCAGATACTACATTTAATTAAATTATTACGAAATCTAATAAGATTTAAATTTAAAAAAAAAAATGAAAATAGTAGCAGAAAAAAGAAATACTGCTGAAATTTATTCAATAGCAGTAGACTAGACTAGTACCACTCAAAATGTGTACAATAGACCAACGCTCGTTCATTTTTAAATATGTTCTTCAAAACCAAACGAAGAAAAGGTTAATCTCCATTTGAGAAACAAGAGAGAATGTAGTTGGTGGGCTAAGAGTGGCACTTCAAAAAATATTCGGCAAATACGGAATGTTGAGTTACCTTTGTATGTAGAAGTAAAATTGGTGTTAGAAACAATGGAGAAACCCAAAAAGACGAACAGTAATGTGAGGGCAATGGCAAAAAGTTTCACCGACAATATTTAAAATACGAAGTAATTTTAACAGCAACTATATTTTTCAAAGGATTCGGCATTACTGGACCACGATCAAAATATTTGAAGGGCTACGAGGAGGAATGATTTATATATCTTCATTTTGATTCCATTTTGATTCCATTTTTATTGAAATCCAGCTGATGGTGCCATGTTGTAGTATGGGAAAAGTAGTTTCGACACGTGAAGTGAAACAGTGAAAAACAATCACCGTTCGCTTCAAAAACGAAGAAATAGAATATGATGTTGACTTAAAACGATCAGAGATCTAGACGAAGAAGAATAATTTATAGACGACCCCCCCAATGGACAATAATCGGTAATCATAATAATATTTAATCAAAAATTTGTATTTCATTTGAAAATATATTGTTTGTATGTACATACCTATACTGTACTGTACCCTACATAAAAAATCTAAAAATACAGGTAAAAACGATCAGAGTCCAAGACTTGTTAATAAAAATATATTGTTTTAATAGTTTACTTATGTGTATTTCATGTTTTTGCTCAATATTCTGATTCACATCTTGTCAAAGTAGATCAATTAAAATCAGTTAGTTTTTTCATTCATCCTTTCTGTCCTTTATTAGACTTGAAACTTTCAATTTAGTTTTCTGGAAAACGATAAAATTTGACTCTAGTACCATGAATACCATTGCTACAAATCTACATAGATGGCATAAAGTGCAAAAGTACAATTACAGAAGTTTCAAAGAATTGCGACTCAGTAAAATATCTTTCAGACTAATTCGCAGTATGGGCGGAAGAAAAATTAAAACACAATGAAACATACAGTACATAATTCTGAAATAACATTTGAGAGAATATTGAATGAACTGCGAAGAAAAAAGTAATTCATATGCCGAAAGAATGGAGAAAAATGTGGAGATGAAACATTAGACGATGAACATGACAAATGTTTGAAACATTCAATGTAATAATAGATACCGTAATCAAGTCTATGATAAAACGATTCCAAAATACCTTTGATATTAGTAAGATCTATCTGTATTAGATCCACAAAATTTGGATGAAATTAAACCAAATATTCCAAAAAAGATCGACTTCTCTCTATATTGAAGACTTTAACTAATAAATTACAAAGAAAAATTGTAACGTAACATTAGAAAATTTAATAGAAGAACTTTTGATTTGAAATTTGTGATTTATTGGAACAATATATTTGTGATATGTTACTAGTAGACCAAAATCTTCAACTGCAGATAGACTTTATAGAAGAACATATAGAACAATCGAGCAAGCATGTGTGAGCATGTGGCAAAACAAATGAAGAAATACTAACATGTAGAAGTTGCAAAACTGTGCTACTAGTTGTAACTACGTTATTTTTAAATACAATTTATTTCGAGAAGTGTACTCCACCTTATACCCAATACTTACACTCTAGTCTAGCGTATTTAGAACTATTCCGAAATCTCAAGTTTCCTGTAAAAGATATTTCTTAACGCTAAAATATGTAGAAATAGATAATGATCGACGATATCTCACACTCGCCTTGAAGCTCTTATGTTCATGAGTTAAGAGAAAGAGAATTTAAATGAACTAAATAATAAAGAAATTGTAACCGCATTAGGTAATTCCAGTTCTCTTCTATCAAAAAAGTTATTGTTTTAAAGTAAAAATATTATATATTTTTTTATTTTATGCTTATTTACTTCTGTAATACATTTGGTTTTTAATTGTAGAAAACATTTGCAGACGCTTTTACTTCTTTTCATTATAACCTCCTAAAACTGACATTTGAGCGCTGATTCTTTCTGATTCTTTCAACTTTTGCCCACATTTTATGTATTGCGCCGGTGACTGTATTTCCTGCGCCGGTTTTGCTAATCCCATCCGCCCCTGCGCCCCGGTCATTATAGATATGTTTACATATCTCGTGTGCTAGAAGTTATCATTCAATTATAGAAAAGTGAAAAACAAAAAATTCATGAAAACTACGTGAATACCTAAAACACTTAAAAAAGTGTAATTCAAAAACGTAAAAATCGCAGAAAATTTATTCTATGAAAATTTTATAATTATAAGTTTCTGAAAAGTTAGCCAATTGTTTTTGAAAATCGTATTTAATAACGTGTTAATACGTCTAAACCACTTACTTAATGAAAGCGTAACCAAGAAATTAAAAAACTACAGACAAATTATGTAAAGGGTAGAAGGTAAAATTTTCCTGAAAATATCGATAGCCTTAATAAAGATCGTTATATACATTATCAATGAAGATGCGAAGTAACTCATCAGGAATCAATACAAACAACACAATTATAACCATTAGATCAGACACACAATTCAATTATTAATAACTTAATAATGAAATATTTAATAAAAGTGTAATAAAATAAATAAGAAAATCGCAAAAAAAAATTCAAATTATTATTATTGTGAAGGCGGAAAGACCCCATGGGGTCGATAGCCTAATAAAGATTGTTTATATATATATTATTGTGGAGCAAATTGCAAAAAAAATATTAAAAACACCAGAAGTTGCAAAATTTCTCCCCTTAAGTGAAATTACTGGAAGCTCATGTTTCTAAAAATTCTGCTACGTCCCAGTAAATCTGGAAAACTTAATAAAAGTGTAGTGAAACTAAAGAAACCAAAAATCGAGAAAATTGCACAAAATGGAATTATAATATCAAAATATACTGACACAGGGAGAAAAGGAATGGGAGTAGTAGAAGGTGTAAAAAAGGGTCCAAAAAACTAAACCAAAAACCAAGACATCAATATGGAAAACAACGATAAAATAGATAATATAGAAAAGAACACAAAACCAGAACAAAATAGCCATAACAAAATAAAAATAAAAAGAAAGGAGGAAGAGAAAACAGACAAAAACAAAAAAATAAAGAAAAAATAACAATAGGAACATGGAACATTAGAGAATACATGGAAAAAGAAGCAGAACTATTGGAGGAGATGAGAAAACATAAAAACATAGAATAGAAAATATACATGAAGGATACTGGTTACAAGATACAAGATACAAGAAAATACAAAAAACAGACAAGAGGAGGATAAAGTTAAAAGTTATTCAAACAAAATTTTGTACTAGATTTGTTAAAAGGAAACAAGAAATCTGGGTTGGAATAAATAAATCAATACAAACAACACAATCATAACCATTAGATGAGATACACAACAATTCAATGATTAATAACTTAATAATGAAGTATTTAATAAAAGTGTAATAAAATAAATAAGAAAATTGCAAAAAATATTCAAATTATAGAGAATGTATGTAAATTGTGGAACAAATTGCAGAAAATTTAATAAAAACATCAGAAGTTGCAAAATGTCTTCCCTTAAATCAAATTACTGGAAGCTCATGTTTCTAAAAATTCTACTACGTGCCAGTAAATCTTAAAAACTTAAAAAAAGTGCAGTGAAACTAAAGAAAACAAAAATCGAGAAAATTGCGCAAAATGTAATTATAATATCAAAATATACCGGCAAAGGGAGAAAGGAATGGAAGTAGTAGAAGGTGTAAAAAAGGGTCCAAACAACTA
Organism: Othius punctulatus; assembly: GCA_951805005.1. Lineage (NCBI taxonomy): Eukaryota > Metazoa > Arthropoda > Insecta > Coleoptera > Staphylinidae > Othius > Othius punctulatus. Next base: position 20,210,760 of record OX638141.1, read on the forward strand.
AACTAAAAACCAAGACATCAATATGGAAAACAACGATAAAATAGATAATATAGAAAAGAACACAAAACCAGGACAAAATAACCATAACAAAATAAAAATAAAAAGAAAAGTAGAAAGGAAAAAAGACAAAAAAACATAAAATTAAAAGAAAAAATAACAATAGGGACATGGAACATTAGAGGATACATGGAAAAATAAGCAGAACCGATGGAGGAGATGAGAAAACATAAAAACATAGAATAGAAAATATACACGAAGGATACTGGTTACAAGATACAAGATACAAGAAAATACAAAAAAACAGACAAGAGGAGGATAAAGTTAAAAGTTATTCAAACAAAATGTTGTACTAGATTTGTTAAAAGGATACTTGAAACCAGGGTTGGAATTAATCATGATTTAAAAAAAACAAAAATCAATGATTTTTTAAATCAAAAAAATCATAAAAAATCATTTAATAATAAAAATAATAATTTAATAATTTTTAATTTAATTTAATTTAATTTGCTTTTTTTTCATATTTCTGATCAGTTTGTTATGATTTATTTAATAATAATAATAGTTTAATAATTTTTAATTTGTTTTTTTTTTCTAATTTCTGATCAGTTTATGTCAGGGTAGATGTGATTTACAGCAATGAATTTACATCACGATTCAAATCATATCTTTTTTAATAAATTCTTGAAATTGAACAAGAAAATTGATGATTGAGAAAAATTATGTGTATGTGTACTATATGATAAACCATAAATGGAAGAAAAGAGAAAAATATTTTATTTACTTACAATTATCTATTTTAAAGTATGCTAACTCTATGGTTACATAATATTTTTAGTTGTTCACCTATTGGAATGCGCAAACCTTGCAATAACAATGATTAATTGAGGGGTCTATACCTTTTCAAGTTCAAATTTAGACCAATCAAGTTCAAATTGAGACCAATCAAGTTCAAATTGAGACCAATCAATTTCAAATTGAGGCCAATCAAGTTCAAATTGATACCAATCAATGTCAAATTGAGACCTATCAATTTCAAATTGAGACTAAACAAAATCAAATTGACACTAAACAATATCAAGTTATCATAATAAATTTGATTTGTTTACTATCAACTTGATATTGTTTGGTGTCAACTTGATTTTGTGAAATCATGTGTGATTTGTTGAAATTGATTGGTCTCAATTTGACATTGATTGGTATCAATTTGAACTTCATTGACCTCAATTTGAAATTGATTGGTCTCAATTTGAACTTGATTGGTCTCAATTTGAAATTGATTGGTCTCAATTTGAACTTGAAAAGGTATAGAAGTAAAAGGGTTTAAGTGCATTTTTGCTAGTTCTGAGATAAATGGCTTTCAAATTTTCTAATTAATCTCTAATTAATTTCTTAGTTAAAGAAAAGAGAAAAGCCTACAGATTAAGAAAAAAAATAATCGAGAAAAATGCAAAAAAATATTACAAAATAAATTCATAGAGGGCGAAATAAAGCTAAACATAGAATGAAAATCGGAAACATTCAAAATAAATATACTAGAAGTGGCAAAGGAGTCCTTCGGAACAACAAAAATTGGAAACAGGGAAATATAAAAGACAAACTGGCGGACAGAGGAAGTCAAAAACGAGATAAAAGAAAAAAAAAGATACCTACAAACAAACAAAAATTGAAGATTATGAAAAATACAAAGAAAAGAGAAACAAAACAATAAAAAAAGCAAAATAAAAATCATGGATGAAATTTGGTGAAAGAATGAATGAGACTTTTGGGCAGAACCAAAAACTATTCTACGGAACACTAAAGCAACTAAAACAAAAAAAAAGAACACAACATGATGAACCTAAAAAATAAAAATGGAACAATTATCACGAATGAAGACAATATAATGGAAAGATGGATCAATATTTCAAAAAATTAACCGAACAGGATGAAGAAGATAACGTAACACAAGAATCGAAGGATAAGTCGCAAGAAAGGCAGGAGAAAAAATTTGAGCAAATTAAAAATGAACAAGTACAAGAAGCAATAAAAAAAGTAAAGAATTGGGAAAGCACAAGGAACAGACGATATAACCCCGGATATGATGAAACACATGGGAGAAGAGGGAATAAAACAAATAACCAAATCTATCCTAACCATATTCATATTTTTTGCAATATACAGGGTGTGGTTAATTAAAAAAAAAACGTTTTGACAGGTTTTATACATATGTCTGTATAAAACCTGTCAAAACAGGTTTTTTTTTTTAATTTTTAAATTTATTCATTAATTTAAATTTATTTTATACAACAAATTTCCCAATTTTAATGAATCTAACAGAATCAAAATACCGGAAAACAAAAGTTGACATGCAAAAGCTTATTTACTGTCATCCAGCCTGACTCGGAAGTGCTTATTTACAGGCCAGGTGCCTGTAAAGGGTTGCCATGGCGACTTTAACGGATATCTTTTGTTTTACGGTATTTTGATTATGTTAGATTCAAATTGGAAAGTATAATTAAAATTTGAAATATTTATGTTTCGAAAACCATTGTCTGTTGGACCTAGATTTATTATAACTAGTTTCTTGTTTTGATTTCTACTATGACCTGCCAAGGCGTGAAAAGTTGTTTTAAGAACACCCTGTATATTATTTTATATCCAGTGAGTTCTTTGCAATTGTAATTACATTTCTTGACATTTTTTTTATGAAGATAGTGTTGAAATGGGTTACAAAATTTTTAAGAATTGAAAATATTTGCAGATACACTAACATTCCCCTTTTGGTTATTTTTATATTAAATAAAATTAATGAATTTTGATAACATTTTTCGGTGTTTTTGTTTTTTAGAAATTTTGGACCATATTACTCAAATATGGTACATTATAAGTAGTTCAATAATTTATAACTGTTTTTATTGATATAAAAAAAACATCAAGTTTCGAAAGATTTAAAAACCACAGAGAAAACAACAGAGAAAACAGAAATATTGGGAGAACAAACAATGAGGAATCAAAATAATTCGAAACGAAGAAAGGAGTAAAACAAGGATACGTGCTTTGCTTTTCACAATTGTATTGGATAAGGCCATGAAGAAAGCAAAGCAAAAAATTAAAATGCTGAAAATTGGATACTGGATAATGGAGATAACAAAAATAGCAGAACTACTTTTCGCGGATGACGTGGTAATAATTGCAGATACAGAGGAATAACTGTAACACAATATGGAAATAATTGAGAAAGAGATTCGGAAAATAAACATGAACATAAATTACGAAAATACAAAAACATGGTAATTGCCAAAGAGAAAAAGAAACACGAAATAAAAATGCAAGGGAAAAAATGGAACAAGTACAACAATACAGATATTTAGGAACAATCATTCAGAGCAATGGAAAATTAGATCCATAGATAATTAGATATAGAAGATAAAATAGGAAAAACAACAAAACTATATAACATGTTAAAAAGCAGTTTTTTTAGTAAGAAGAAGATATCAAGAGACACAAAAACAGATAAAAAGTGTTATTAGACCAAAGCTAACTTACAGCAGCGAAATATCGACGATAACAGGAAAACAAATAAAAAGAATAAATGTCATGAAAATAAGATTCATGAGAAAAATAGAAAACAAAATAAGAGGAGACAGGATGAGGAACAACTTAAAAATAAAACCAATACAGGAAAAAAATACAAAAGGCAAATGAGATGGTATGGTCACAAGAGACGAATGAGGGAAGAAAAAGAAACACTAAGAAAATATACGAGACAAGAGCAATACGAAAACAACAAAGAGGAAGACCGAGAAAAGAGTGGAACAGCGCAATAAAAAAAAGAGGAAACAAATAAAGGGAACACGTGGGAGGAAATAAAGGAACTATCAAAAGATAGGAGGAAGTGGAGTGAATGTTATCAAAAATAATAATGTAGGCTTTACACCGAAAGGTAGATAGGCAAAGGAATAAATAAATAAATTTGCATATTTTGATATTATTATTAAGGTTTCTGTCATTTCAATCAAATGTTTTGGTTTTTCACTTTCTTCCATTGCAAATGCTTGCGATACTTTCGACACCTTGATTAAAATTATAGACATTTCCAGTTCATTTTTACATATAGGTTCCACGTTGTAGAAATTTCTACAAAACTTTGTAGCAATTTTGGAAATCTTAAACTAAAATATTACTTTACTAAAATATTCGCAATTTCTGAACCGTGCGATACTTTTGAGACCTTGATTAAAATTATGGACTTTTCCAGTTTTTTTACATTTAGGTTCCACGTTGTAGAAATTTCTACAAAACCCTGTAGCAATTTTAGAAATCTTAAACTAAACTATTATTTTATTAAAATATTCGCAATTTCTGAACCGTGCGATACTTTTGAGGCCTTGATTAAAATTATTAACTTATCCAGTTTTTTTTACATTTAGGTTCCACGTTGTAGAAATTTCTACAAAACTTTGTAGCATTTTGGAAATCTTAAACTAAAATATTACTTTACTAAAATATTCGCAATTTCTGAACCTTGCGATACTTTTGAGACCTTGATTAAAATTATGGACTTTTCCAGTTTTTTTGCATTTAGGTTCCACGTTGTAAAAATTTCTACAAAACTTTGTAGCAATTTTAGAAATGTTAAACAAACTATTATTTTACTAAAATATTCGCAATTTCTGAACCGTGCGATACTTTTGAGACCTTGATTAAAATTATGGACTTTTCCAGTATTTTGCATTTAGGTTCCACGTTGTAGAATTTTCTACAAAACTTTGTAGCAATTTTAGAAATCTTAAAGTAAACTATTATTTTACTAAAATATTCGCAATTTCTAAACCTTTCGATACTTTTGAGACCTTGCTTAAGTTTATGGACTTTTCCAGTTTTTCTTTACATTTAGGTTCCACGGTGTAGAAATTTGTACAAAACTTTGTGGCAATTTTAGAAACCTTAAATTTGGTGTAATTTCGATATTTTGATTTACTTGTAAGTTAGTTTTCTGTCGTTTTTTCGTACGTTTGGTTTCTTTAGTTTCACTGCCACATTTGTTCAGGTTTTACAGATATACTGGCATGTATCAGAAAATTTAGAAACATTTCTGAAACTTCTGGTAGGTAAGTAAACAATACAGAACAATATTTATATCTAAGTTCAGAAGAAATATGCAGGGAATCCTAAAGGCGAAACGATATCATAATCAGTCATCATTTTCCGCATTAGTTTTAGAGAGTGGCGATTCCAGGGGGGTGGGGGAAAGTTCCCCCCCCCCCCCCCCTGCCCTGTCAATTTGATAGATGGTGAAAACAATTTGACATATGGGGAATACCTTTGAAACAATATTGACAAGTATTGACAAGAGGGAAAAGCATTTGGGATAAAGTGAAACACAACTGAAACATTGTGAAAAGCAATCGGAAAACTCTGTAATACATACTAATGTATGAAATAAAGTTACGCACTTTTTTAAAATTTTCAAAATTGTTTTTATTGTTCACGACAATTGTTTCGCCGAATTTTTTTTTTCTTCACCGGAAGAAGCCACATTGTGGCGAAACAATTGTCGTGAACAATAAAAAACAATTTTGAAAATTTTAAAAAAGTGCGTAACTTTATTTCATACATTAGTAATTATGAATTTTCAACAAATATAAGCCACATCGATCAATCTGTAATATATATATATATATATATATATATATATATATATATATATATATATATATATATATATATATATATATATATATATATATTTTATACTTCACGACATAGTTTAACAGTGGTAAATGATATTACGGTGAAGTGCATTAGGAATGCATAATATCCTGCAATTGTAGAATTTTCTTTCACCACAGAGCATTTTCCCAGTTTACGCTTTGGGCCATAAATCGTTCATACGTGCTCGTAACGTGGAGAGGTGGAAATTCTGGCGAAACGCGACCGCATCACATGTTTTCCCTGCGTTTTCCGCATGCAGCGAATTGCACTGCAAAATTTCCCGCTGGCTTGCTTTACTGGTGCTCGACCTACATTACAATTTACAACGATCCGTTTTCCACCGTCGTTACGCGACGGCGGCAAATCGGATCAAAGCTAATTAACTGTTACATGATCCTCGCAGGAAAATGAGCCTCGTCTGTCTTTTCTGTTGCAGAGTATTTGTTCGCCAAAATGCCCGAGGACAACACCATCAAGATCGAGTGTACGGAGCAATCGGACAAGAAGGAGATGACAGGGGCGAGGAAGTGGATGTCCGAGAACCTCCTGCTGCTGGGCACACTTATGGGGGTCGCTTTCGGCACAATCTTAGGTATTTTAACCGAAAAGGGAGATATTTTCGCGTATAAACTTTTTTTTTTGTACGACAAAATACTTCATATAAATTGTTTCATTGCATGCAAGCCGAGCCGGCAGTGGCACGATAATATCAAGTCTAATTATAACCGAGGAAAATCTGAAAGTTTTCCATTAACTAAATATAGTATACTAGAAGAACTAAATTAAGCTTATATTAAATGTCAGCGTTATTAATTTTCTGCAAAACTTTCGTTTGTCTATTTAAATATAATGTGGGCGAATTGTTAAGAATCTTTACTTATTCTAATTTTGTTCGTAGCCTTTGTCTTCTTCCAAAAACGTATAACTACGCGTTAAAGAGTTTGCTCATCACAAAAAAATCGTTTAAACTTACAATTCAATTTTGTAGAATTTTTGTGGTTTGATAATTTAAACAAACTAGAAAAAGTGATTAATGAGATAATTGCAATTTATGGCTTTGTGAATTAGTTGTATACAACGTTAAAATCTGTGGGTATATTAATTATTATTATTTCTAATCGTAATAATTTATTATTATTATTTATATTATTAAATATGTACTTATGGGTTTGTGAGTCACTTATATACAACGTTAAAACCTGTGGGTTTATTAATTATTATTATTATTTTGAATTTTGTAGAATTTTTGTGGTTTGATAATTTTAACAAACTAGAAAAAGTGACTAATGAGATAATTGCAATTTATGGGTTTATGAATCAGTTGTATACAACGTTAAAATCCGTGGGTTTAATAATAATAATTATTATTAATTGTAATAATTTATTATTATTAATTACCTATTATTAAATATGTATTCATGGGTTTGTGAATCAGTTGTATACAACGTTAAAATCTGGGAGTTCGATAATCATTATTATTATAAATTGTAATAATTTATTATTATTTATTACCTATTATTAAATATGTAGAAAATTAAAAGTATGACAGAAGCTTCTCTCATACTTCATTATATGATTGGTTTATAAGTCCCGAAAATTGTACATTTGGGAATAAACTCTGGATGCACTGGACTGATGAGACCCACCAGGTCGAAACCGGTCTCCAGTTGTCCAGTAATATCAAAATGTACAAGTTTTTAAAATTATAATTTAAAAAACTCTATAAAGATACGATACAATATATTTATCAAACTGTAAGAGTTCATAACCTGACTTCAATTAAACTATACTTAAATTGAAAAATAATGTCTACGTACAATTACAATTTTGAAAAAAATTAAATATCATTAGAAGACCTACAGGTTATAGAATATTATAATTTTAAGGACATTTTGATTTAAACAAATTAGAAAAAGGAATTAATAAGAAATTGTTATTGATACCATGAGACATGGTCAAAGAACTAACATTTTTAAAAGGGAGTAAAAACATTGTGTCAAAATTTATATTGTACATTCCTAACAATCTTAAATATCAGTATCAAAATTTTGCAGTTGTTTTATTTTGTAGAAATTTTGAATAATTTGACTCCAAAATTGAACATTATAATCATTTTTTTTTAACGTAGTTTATTGATATTAAAATATTTTTTGCAGCAGTTTTATTTTGTAGAAATTTTACTCAGATATGGCACATTATAGTGCGTTTTTTAAAGTTGAAATTGATAAAAAATCATCAAGTTTTCAAATATTTTATAACCATGAAATCAATAAAAGCACTTCTCTGAAAATATTAATATTGAGGCGGAAAGACCCCATATGGGGTCGCTAGCCCAATAAAGATCGATTATATATATTAATATTGTTAAGCTAACCCAACCTAACCCAATCTAACCTAATCTAACCTAACCCAACCTAACCTAGCTAATAATATAGAATAACTTAACCTAACCTAACCGTATTATTATATTTAAGAATATGTATTATTTTACATCCAATGAGTTCTCTGTAATTGTAATTCTAATTCTTGGCAGTTTTTGCCTGAAAATGATAATGTGCATTTTAAAAAATATATATCTTTGCAGCTACACTAACATTTCACAGTTGGTTATTTTTCTATTAAATAATATTAATGAATTTTGTGAAATATATTAAGTTTACATTACATTCCACTTTTAGTTTTTTTTCTATTAATAATATTACTGAATTTTGTGAAATTTATTCAGTGGTTTCATTTTGTAGAGATTTTTGACTATTTCAAGTTCAGTTCAATTTTTTTATCGGTTATTATTGATTTAAAAATCCATCAAGCTTCGAAATATTTTAAAGCCATGAAATCAATATTTGTATTTTGTTGTAAAATATTATTACTGATAGCCTGGGTTCATTTTACAATAATCAAAGAAGCACAATTTAACCAAACCTAATCTATATTAACCATATTCATATTTTTGACACTATACAGGGTTTTGTTAATAAAAAAATATATACGTTTGGACCGGTTTTATGCAGACCAATTAGTAAAAATTTATTTTAGACAAGGAATTTCAATTACACCTTCCAATTTTAATGAATCTAACAGAATCAAAATACCGTAAAACAAAAGCTGACATGCAAAAGTTTATTTACTGTCATGTAGACTGACTGAAAATAAAATTCCTACTTTACTTTACTAAAAATCTTGAAATATCAGCATTATAAATCAGTTCAAGTCTCTGTACCTACACTAAAAATTTCGTTTTTGGAAATACAACAATTTGTCGATTTTTGACAGGATAAAAAAATATCCTGAAATATCAGCATAATGAATCAGTTCAAAAGCCTTTGCACCTGCATAAGAAATCCGATCTTGGAAATATACCAATTTGCGGGTTTTTGACAGAATTAAATATTATCCTGAAATATCAACAAATTCGTTGTGCTGGTATTTCAAGACATTTTTTAATCCTGTCAAAATTCCACAAATTGATGTATTTCCAAAATCGAATTTTTCTACAAAAGTCTCTGTATTTGCAATAAAAATTTCGTTTTTGGAAAAAATAGCAATTTGTTGGGTTTTTGACAGCCAAAGCAATACCTCTATTTCTTCTTCTTCTTCTTCTTCCTTCTTCTAAATAGGCGGATCGCCTGTTCTTCGTCGATTTTGCCCGGTCCTTTTATTGTACGTTGAGGTTGTCGTTCCACCGTTTTCGTGGTCTTCCGGTACTCCTTTTCCCTGACGGCGATTTGTCTCTTGAGATTTTTACAATTCGGTCACCTGACATTCTGCTAATGTGTTCGTTCCACTCGGTTTTTCTTCCCAACACCCAATCGTTGACATTATTAATATTGCATATTCGTCTAATGTTTTCACTTCTCTCCCGGTCTCTCAATGTTTTGCCGGTTATTTTGCGAATTACTGTCATCTCTGTTGTTTCTAAGATCTGCTTAGTTTTACACGTTTCAGGTCTTGTTTCTGCTGTATATGTTAATATCGGTCTTATAGCTGCCTTATAGATGCGGGTTTTGGTTACTGTTTGTAGGTGTTTGTTTGTCCATATCGTGTCGTTCAGTTGGGCCGCTGTTCTTGCTGCTTTTGACGCCTGGTTTCTGACTTCGTTTTCAATGTCTCCAAAGCTTGATATTTCTATGCCCAGGTACTTAAATTGCATTACTTGCTGGATGATTTTATCGTCTACCGCTAACTTACATCTGATTGGTGTTTTTGATGTAGTCATACACTTTGTTTACCTCTATTTAATAATAATAATTATAATAATAATAATTTATTTGTATGTCGACTCTCAGTGGAGTATTACATTGTCAATATTGCACTGAAATAAAACAATGGTTTCATAATTTTGCAAAAAATCAGGACAACGACGGAAAGACCAGTTAATAGCCTAAAAATACTGCTACAACATACAATATACAATTTTTTAAATATTTGCATTTTATCATACGCTAACCTTTCACGTGAGGTTATTTTTGTATTAAATAACATCAATGAATTTTGAGACATTTTTTCAGTGGTTTTATTTTTTTAGAAATATTGGATCAGTTTACTCAAAAATTGAACATTATAATCCATTTTTAACGAAGTTTATTGATATTAGAATATTTTTTGCAGCAGTTTTATTTTGTAGAAATTTTACTCAGATATGGTACATAATAGTGAGTTTATTAAAGGAGTTTATTGATAAAAATTCATCAAGTTTCCAAATATTTTATAACCATGAAACCAACAAAAGTATTTCTTTGAAAATATTAATATTGTTAACCTAACCTACATTCCACTTTTATTTATTTTTCTATTACATAATATTAATGAATTGTATGACATTTTTTCATTAGTTTCATTTCGTAGAGATTTTGGACTATTATTCTAAAAATAATTATCATTATAGTTCAATTTTTTTAACGGTTGTTATTGATTTTAAAATCCATCAAGTTTAGAAATATTTAAAAACCATGAAAACAATATTTGTTTTTTCTTGTAAAATATTATTACTGACCAGGCGGAAAGACCCTATGGGGTCGATAGCCTAATAAAGATTGTTTATATATATTATTACTGATATGATAGGTTAATTTTAATAATCAAAGAAGTACAATTTAACAAATCCAAATCTAAGCTAACCATATTAATATTTTTAACAATATACTGGGTGTTGTTAGTAAAAAATATCCACGCTTCGACAGGTTTTATACAGACAAATTAGTCAACATTTATTTTATACAACATATTTTAATTACACCTTCCAATTTTAATTAATCTAACAGAATCAAAATACCGTAAAACAAAAGTTGACATGCAAAGCCTTATTTACTGTCATCTAGACTGACTCGGTAAGTGATTATTTACAGGCCAGGTGCCTGTAAAGGGTTGCCATGGCGACTTTACCGGATTACTTTTGTTTTACGGTATTTTGATTATGTTAGATTAATTCAAATTGGACAGTGTAACTAAAATTTTGAAAAAATTATGGTTTGAAAACCATTGTCTGATGGACCTACAGTTATTAAAACTAATTTCTTGTTTTGATTTCTACTATCACCTGCCAAAGCGTGAAAAGTTGTTTAATTAACACCCTGTATATTATTTTATATCCAGTGAGTTCTTTGCAATTGTAATTACATTTGTTGATTTTTTTTTATAAAGATAGTATTGAAATGGGTTACAAAATTTTCAAGAATTGAAAATATTTGCAGATACACTAACATTCCACTTTTGGCTATTTTTATATTAAATAAAATTCATGAATTTTGATAACATTTTCCAGTGGTTTTGTTTTTTAGAAATTTTGGACCATATTACTCAAATATGGTTCATTATAAATAGTTCAATTTATAACGGTTTTTATTGATATAAAAAAACATCAAGTTTCGAAAGAATTTAAAACCATGAAATCAAAATTTGTGTTTGGTTACTAGTACTAGTGCTAATACTAGTACTAATACTAAGTACTAGTACTACATTAGTATTTGGTTACTATGCGAGTATTAGGTTTCTAGATGTTATTCTGTTTTAGACACTCAGTATAATACAAAATAAGAAAATGTACTAATAAATTTGGAAGCGTTTTAACGAAATGAGAAATTTAACGGCCCAAATATTTTCAAAATAACTCATTTCTCCAAATTAAGTTTAAATTATAATTTAAAAAAAATCTATAACGATACAATACAATATATTTATCAAACTGTAAGAGTTCATAACCTGACCTCAATTAAATACTTAAATTGATCAATAATGTCTATGTAAACTCTGTTCAATTTTTATTTTAACTGACTGTGGTTTCATTTTATAAAGTTTTACACATAAACACCAACAAAAATAATCTGACAGTGAAAAAAAATTAAATGTCATATTTCTAACAACGTTGCGTAATTCATATATTAAAATAATTAAATTATTGCTTCACTCATTCAAGTGTGCTGTTTTTTTTTAAGTAAACCAATAATCAACTATATTTTATATAATAATTTGACTGATTGCTTTTTGTAAAATAAAAATAGCAAATTAATTCTGTACTCAATAGATACTCAATTTGGTTGCAACATTGCCCACTGTCATGAAATATAACCTCCTTTTTTTCAGTATAACCTATATTTTCAAGTTTAGTGACTTTTTACATTGGTCAACAATACTGTCACCCTAACAGAGCCAAGTTGGTTAAATAAAAAAAATTGACAGAGTTTACGCAGGAAATTAATTGTGTACAGCTTAATGGCCCTGGATGCTTAGCGGTTTGGTTCGAAATTGTAACTGCTCCTATAATTACGAACGTGATTTGAGGAAATTCGACCGAATTATAAATCGAGCCGATTTCGTACCATCGAATGGTGCCATCAGCACGTGGGTAGATATGCACTCGTGTAATTTATGCAGGAGTTTGCCGCAATAAATCATTTTCGAATTATTTCCCTTCGGTTATTCGAGAGATGCAGTAATTTCCGTGCGCGATGAATGCATTAATCCGATGATAAAATGTGAATTGTGGTCACGTTGCTGAATCACACATTCGATTGCGTCTTATTTCCGCAGTTTCACTGAAATACGTTTACCAAGAAAGCGTGATTCCATGCGCATGTTTGCCGGTTTATGGAAAACTTGGGAATTTTATTTTTATGTTTTAGTTTTAACTTGGAGATAACTATTTATTGACGAGCAATTTATCTAATGATTAATTACGAAATTTTGCTTTATTAAAATTAGTCCAACTTAATTTGGAGAAATGAGTTATTTTGAAAATATTTGGGCCGTTAAATTTCTCATTTCGTTAAAACGCTTCCAAACTTTATAGTACATTTTCTTATTTTGTATTATACAGCATGTCTAAAACAGAATAACATCTAGTAACCTAATACTAACCTAGTAACCAAATACTAATCTAGTACTAGTACTACTAACCAAATACCAATATTGATTTCATCTGGTTTTAAATTTTTTCAAAACTTGATGGTTTTTTTATATCAATAAAAACTGTTAAAAACTGAACTACTTATAATGTATCATATTTTAATAACATGGTCAAAAATTTCTAGGAAAAAAAACCGCTGGAATTTTTTATTCAAATTCACTAATTTTACTCTTAATACAAAAATAACCCAAAGTGGAATGTTCAGTTGAAGAATTTGCAGAAAAGTGTATCTGCAAATATTATCAATTTTTGTTTTTTTTTTCACCCGTTTCAATACTAAATTCATGGAATAAATGTAATTATAATTGCAATAAACCCATTGGATATAAAATAATATGACAGTTAATACTAGAAATCAAAACTAGAAACTAATTCTAATAAACCTAACTGGAAAATGTTATCATAATTCATTAATTTTACTTAATACAAAAATATCCAAAAAAATGTCAAGAAATATAATTACACTTGCAAAGAACTCGTTGGATATAAAATAATATACAGTGTGTTCATAAAACAACTTTGACAGGTGATAGTAGAAATCAAAACAAGAAACTAATTCTAATAAATCTAGGTCCAACAGACAATGGTTTCCGAAATTTAATTTCGTCAAGTTTTAATTGCTCCTTCCGATTTGAATCATTCTAACATAATCAAAATTCCGTAAAACACAAGCTATCCGGTAAAGTCGCCATGGCAACGCTTTACAGGCACGTGGCCTGTAAAGAATCACTTACCGAGTCAATCTAGATGACAGTAAATAAGCTTTTGCATGTCAACTTTTGTTTTACGGTATTTTGATTCTGTTAGATTAATTAAAATTGGAAGGTGTAATCAAAATTTGTTGTATAAAATAAATGTTGACTAATTTGTCTGTATAAAACCTGTCGAAGCGTGGATATTATTTACTAACAACACCCAGTATATTGTTAAAAATATTAATATGGTTAGCTTAGATTTGGATTTGTTAAATTGTACTTCTTTGATTATTAAAATTAACCTATCATATCAGTAATAATATTATACAACAAAAAACAAATATTGTTTTCATGGTTTTAAAATATTTCGAAATTTGATGGATTTTAAAATCGATAACAACCGTTAAAAAAATTGAACTATAATGACCCATATTTTAGGATAATAGTCCAAAATTTCTACGAAATGAAACTAATGAAAAAATGTCATACAATTCATTAATATTATGTAATAGAAAAATTAATAAAAGTGGAATGTAGGTTAGGTTAACAATATTAATATTTTCAACGAAATACTTTTGTTGGTTTCGTGGTTATAAAATATTTGGAAACTTATAATTTTTATCAATAAACTCCTTTAATAAACTCACTATAAAGTACCATATCTGAGTAAAATTTCTACAAAATAAAACTGCTGCAAAAAATATTCTAATATCAATAAACTCCGTTAAAAAATGGATTAAAATGTTCAATTTTTGAGTAAAATGATCCAATATTTCTAAAAAAATAAAACCACTGCAAAAATGTCTCAAAATTCATTGATGTTATTTAATACAAAAATAACCTCACGTGAAAGGTTAGCGTATGATTAAATGCAAATATTTAAAAAAAATTGTATATTGTACGTAGTAGCAGTATTTTTAGGCTATTAACTGGTCTTTCCGTCGTTGTCCTGATATTTTGCAAAATTATGAAGCCATTGTTTTATTTTAGTGCAATATTGACAATGTAATACTCCACTGAGAGTCGACATACAAATAAATTATTATAATTATTATTATTATAATTATTATTATTAAATAGAGGTATTGGTTTGGCTGCCAAAAACCCAAAAAATTGCAATTTTTTTCCAAAAACCAAATTTTTATTGCAAATACAGAGACTTTTGAAGAAAAATTCGATTTTGGAAATACATCAATTTGTGGAATTTTGACAGGATTAAAAAATATCTTGAAATACCAGCACAACGAATCTACTGATGTTTCAGGATATTAATTCTGTCAAAAACCCGCAAATTGGTATATTTCCAAGATCGGATTTCTTATGCAGGTGCAAAGGCTTTTGAACTGATTCATTATGCTGATATTTCAGGATATTGTTTTGTCCTGTCAAAAATCTACAAATTGTTGTATTTCCAAAAACGAAATTTTTAGTGTAGGTACAGAGACTTGAACTGATTTATAATGCTGATATTTCAAGATTCTTAGTAAAGTAAAATAGGAATTTTGATCTGCATATTTTTTTTTACTCATTTGTAAAAATGTTGATTCATTGGCCACTTCTTATGGTACCATTAACTATTTCCATTGGTCCCTTTTTCTATTTGTTTAAATCAAAATTTCAATAAAATTGTGCAAATCTTTAATCTGCAGGACTCAGTATTTTAATAACATTTAAATATTTCCAAAAATGTTATTAAATTCGAAAAGTTTTACATAATTCTATACTCCAGCAAAATTCTACAAAATTTAATAGCACGTTTAAACGATAATAGAAGTTTTGTAATATAGAATCTGCAATATTACCCTACGAATTTGAACCTTTTTGCAATTTTAGGACATACACATAAACCTAATAATGCGTCCATAATTAATTTGACAATTCTCATAATTTTTATGAAACTTTTACTTTTCTATTCTGTTTTAACTTTTGTTCGGGAATTTTTCAAAAAAAATCTGAAACTTCCAATATTTTTATTTGTAGGATTTCTAGTTTCAACAAATATTTTTGTAAAATATTCTGCAATTTGCATACACTGCCACTTTCGATTTTATTATTACGTTTTTATTATAGTTAAATTAATGATTATATTTCTCATTTTTACTTTTGTTCGGGAATTTTTCAGAAAATGTTTGATCATTTCTGAAACTTCCATTATTTTTATTTGTAGGATTTCTAGTTTCAACGGATATTTTTATAACATTTTCTGCAATTTACATACACTGCCATTTTGGATTTAATTATTACGCATTTATTATTGAATCTAAACCAATAATAAATGCGTAATAATTAAATCCAAAATTTATATTAAAAAATAATTTCATGAAATTTTTATACCTAAAAGTTGTACCAGAAGTGTATACGATCAAGTTTAACTTCTGAATTTAGCTTATAAAATTTACGTAGATTAAAATATACGTAAAATTTTATATTTTCATTAAATTTTCGGCAAATTCTATACATTTTCCGTCATTTTCAAATTGCTGTTTTAGATTTGTTAAAAAATAACTTTATAAAATTTTTAGACCGAGTAGTTAGAATGTTAGAATTGTTTAGTTTATTGCATAAGTTTATTAATTTTAACTTCTGGCATACTTATAAAATCTTCATAGATTTTGTAATTACAAATTTTGATAATTTCATTAAATTTTCTGTAATTTTTATACCCGACTTCTTTAAATTATTGTTTTAGATTTCTTATAAAAAACTTTATGAAATTTTTAGACCCAGAAATTAGAATATTAGAAACCATAAGTATATTAATTTTAACTTCTGGTATACCTACAGTTAAAATAATCATAGACTTAAATTGTGTGCATACATTTCCCGCATTTTTTTAATTATTGTTTTGGGTTTGTTAAAAAATAACTTAATGAAATTTTTAGGCACAGATGTTAGAAATCTAGAAATCATAACTTTATCAATTTTGATTTCTGGTAGATATACTTTATTTTCTAAGACTCTGTAATTGCAAAACTTAATATTTTCATTAAATTTTCTGCAATTTCCATATATTTTCTGCCATTTTTTTAATTATGTCATTACGCTTTCATTAACTATTGAAGAAATATTAGTAAAGTATTTAATGAAAGTTGAGAAAATGGAGAGACTTCTGGTATAACAAAGTTTTAATTAATTTTCTTATTGCAAGATATTTTTATTAAATTTTCTGCAATTTGCTCACATACTATGCCAATTTTATATTTTATTATGAACCTTTGTTAACTATTGAAGATTAAAGATACCAATGAAATTGTAGAAGACATAATTATGTACTCCAGCAAAATTTTGCAAAATTTAATGGCAAATTTATACGATAATAGAAGTATTGTGCAATTTGCTCATCTACTCTGCCATTTATTTTATTTTAGAATTATGCCATCGTTAACTATTGAAGATTAAAGACACCAACGGAATTATAGAGGACATAATTATGCACTCCAGCAAAATTTTACAAATGTTTTTGGCAAGTTTAAACCATAATAGAAGTTTTGTGATGCAGAATCTGCAATTACTCTACGAATTTAAGAACAAATTGCAATTTTAGTACATATACAGAAACTTAATAAAAGGTCCATAGTTATATTGGCAATTGTTATAATTTTTATGAATTTCTATTATTATGATTAAATTTCTCATTTGTACTTTTGTTCGGGAAAATTTTGGCAATTCAGGGAGTATTTATAGAACTTCTGTTATTTTATTTGTAGGGTTTCTAGTTTCAACCGAAATTTCCGTTAATTTTTTTGCAATAATATCAATAATGATAACAAATCCAAAATGGCTGTGTATGCACATTTTGGATTATGTCATTGGGCTTTTATTATTGTTTTAGATTGGTTAGAAAATAGCTGCATGAAAATTTTAGACCCAGAAATTAGGAAGTTAAGAAACCAGAAGTTTGTCAATTTCAACTTCTGGAATACTTTATGTTCAAACTTTGTATTTGCAAAATTTGTTACTCTTATTAAATTTTCTGCATACATTTCCCGCAATTTTTTAATTATTGTTTTGGGTTTGTTAGAAAATAACTTGATGAAATTTTTAGACGCAGAAGTTAGAAAGTTAGAAATAATAAGTTTATCAATTTTGGTTTCTGGTAGGTACTTTATTTTCAAAGACTCTGTAATTGCAAATCTTGATATTTTCATAAAATTTTCTGCAATTTCCATACATTTTCCGCCATTTATTTTTTAATTGTGACATTACGCTTTCATTAACTATTGAAGAAATATTAGTAAATTACTTAATGAATTTTGAGAAAATGGAGAGACCAATTCAATTTTCTGCAATTTCCATACATTTTCCGCCATTGTTTTAATTATATCATTACGCTTTCATTAACTGTTGAAGAAATATTAGTAAATTACTTAATGAATTTTGAGAAAATGGACAGACTTCTGGTATAACAAAATTTTCATTGATTTTCTTACTTCAAGATATTTTTATTAAATTTTCTGCAATTTGCTCATATACTATGCCAATTTTTTAATTTTACTATGAAGCTTTCGTCAACTATTGAAGATGAAAGATACCAATGGAATCTTAGAGGAAATAATTATGAACTCCAGCAAAATTTTGCAAGATTTAATGGCAAATTTAAACGATAATAGAAGTATTGTTCAGTTTGCTTATTTACTCTGCCAATTTTTTATTTTATTATAAAGCGTTCGTTAACTATTGAAGATTAAAGGCACCAACGGAATTATAGAGGATATGATTATGCACTCCAGCAAAATGTTACAAATTTTTATTAAATTTTCTGCATACATTTCCCGCATTTTTTTAATTATTGTTTTAGGTTTGTTAGAAAATAACTTTATGCAATTTTTAGACGCAGAAGTTAGAAAGTTAGAAATCATAAGTTTATCATTTTTGATTTCTGGTAGGTGTACTTTATTTTCAAAGACTCTGTAATTGCAAACCTTGATATTTTCATTAAATTCTCTGCAATTTCCATACATTTTCCACCATTTTTTTTTAATTATGCCATTGCGCGTTCATTAACTATTGAAGAAATATTAGTAACGTATTTAATGAAAGTTGAGAAAATGGAGAGACTTCTGGTATAACAAAATTTTCATTGATTTTCTCATTGCAAGATATTTTTATTAAATTTTCTGCAATTTGCTCACATACTAGACCTTTTTTTTTTACTATGAAGCTTTCGTTAACTATTGAAGATTAAAGACACCAATGGAATTATAGAGGACATAATTATGAACTCCAGCAAAATTTTGCAAAATTTAAATGATAATAGAAGTATTGTACAGTTTGCTTATTTACTCTGCCAATTTTGGATTTTATTATGAAGCGTTAGTTAACTATTGAAGATTGAAGGCACCAACGGAATTATAGAGGATATAATTATGCACTCCAGCAAAATTTTATTAAATTTAATGGCAAGTTTAGACGACGTAAGAAGTTTTGTGATGCAGAATCTGCAAGTACTCTACGAATTTAAGAAAAAATAGCAATTTTCATACTTATACAAAAACCTAACAAGAGGTCCATAATTATGTTGGCAATTGTCATAATTTTTATGAATTTCTATTATTATGATTAAATTTCTCACTTGTACTTTTGTTCAGGAAAGTTTTGGAAAATCTTGGAGCATTTATGGAAATTCTATTATTTTATTTGTAAAAATGCAATTTTAGTAAATATACAGAAACTTAACAAAAGGTCCATAATATGTTGGCAATTGTAATAATTTTTATGAATTTCTATTATTATGGTTAGATTTCTGTTTTGCACTTTTGTTCGGAAAATTTTCGTAAATCTTGGAGCATTTATGGAACTTCTATTATTTTATTTGTAGGGTTTCTAGTTTCAACCGAAATTTCCGTTATTTTTTTTGCAATAATATCAATATTAATAACAAATCCAAAATGGCTATGTATGCACATTTTGGATTATGTCATTGCGCTTTTATTATTGTTTTAGATTGGTTAGAAAATAGCTGCATTAAATTATTAGACCTAGAAGTTAGAAAGTTAGAAACTAGAAGTTTGTCAATTTTAACTTTTGGAATACTTTATATTCAGACATTGTAATTGCAAAATTTGTTAATTGTATATGCACATTTTGGATTATGTCATTACGTTTTTATTATTGTTTTAGATTGGTTAGAAAATAGCTCCATGAAATTCTTAAACCCAGAAGTTAGAAAGTTAGAAAATTTAATAAAAATAACAAATTTTGCAATTACAAAGTCTGAAAATAAACTATACCAGAAGTTAAAATTGACAAACTTCTGGTATAGTTTATTTTCAGGCTTTGTAATTGCAAAATTTGTTATTTTTATTAAATTGTCTGCATACATTTCCCACAATTTTTTAATTATTGCTTTTGGTTTGTTAGAAAATAACTTGATGACATTTTTAGACGCAGAAGTTAGAAAGTTGGAAACCATAACTTTATCAATTTTGATTTCTGGTTGGTATACTTTATTTTCAAAAACTCTGTAGTTGCAAAACTTGTTATTTTCATTAAATTAACTGCAATTTTCATACATTTCAAAATGTGAAAATAACTTCATGACATTTTTAGATCCAGAAGTTAGAAAGTTCAAAACCAGAAGTTTGTCAATTTTAACTTCTGGGGTAGGTAGTTTGTTTTCATAGACTTTGTAATTGCAAAATTTAAAATTTTCATTCAATTTTTGCAATAATATAAATAATAATCAAACAAATCCAAAATAGCAGTTTATGCACATGTTGGACGGAAACATTTTATGGGAGATTTGAAGAGTAAAACTCGTCGAAAATACGTGTACTTTATAATTCTATTTATGTTTCCGTCAAAACTCAATCGCAGGGACGGCTATTAAATGTTATGTAAAGGTGTCTTTGAGGGGCACTAATAGAGTGTAAATATTTAACCGGATAATCAGCTCGTCTCTATTCACTTCCGCTTGAATTGTTCCCTCCAGGTTTCGGCCTTAGACCGTGCGACCTCTCCCAGAACTCGATCCTGCTGATCTCGTACCCCGGGGAGCTGTTCATGCGGCTGCTCAAGCTGATCATCCTGCCGCTGATCATCAGCAGCCTCGTGGCCGGAAGCGCCAGCCTGAACGCCAAGCTGAACGGCCGGATAGCGGTCAGGACGCTCGTCTACTTCCTGGTGACGTCGATAATTAACGCGGTGCTCGGCGTCGCCCTCGTCACCATCGTCCATCCGGGTCATCCGGGCCTGAAGGAGGCCCTCGGCAGCGGCAACGAGAACCGCGGGGCCACCAGCATGCTGGACAGCCTCCTGGACCTAGGCAGGTGCGTGCAACCGCAGAGCTTTACATCTTCAGACATTACACTTGGGTTACACTGACGATGATCGATGATTGGGGGGTGCGTGGGCGTGGGAGGCCGTTCTTGCAAGCGCCGAAACCGGCAATAACCACAAACTTTGGCAGATTTTCTTGGGCAGCAAGATGAGGGAGTGCAATTTAAAAGAGTAATCGCGCTCAGCTCCCGAGGGCAGTGCTGCATCCTCGCAACGAAATTGCGTCCACGAACTCTGAATGACAATAGCGAAGTTGGAGTTTGTTACGTGGCCTCCAAACTATGATGCAGGATTTAACTTGTTTGCCGGTATCGGTGAATGGGTTTATCTCCGTAATGCTGTATTAAAAGCTTCACTGGTGTGTGAAAAGTCGGTCGTTTATTCCAGTTCATTGAAAAAAAAATCGTTAAGTAACGAATATCGCGACGACTGAATCGTATCTTAAAGGACAATCCGTATTTCACCAGCCATGGACATTTATTTTTATAACAGCTTTTTTGTTTTTCATTGCCAAAAAAATCTATAAATAATTAGTACCTACCAATACTTACAAATAATACACAAATCATAATTTAATCGCCTCAAAGTGGCCTTAAAAAATACTCTGCTCGATTTTTGAGCCATACTGTGGCAGAATCTAACCAAAAACTTGGGTTAGGTTAGGTTAACTAAGTTAGTGGTTCATTTACTAGTAGACTAACTAAGTGCAAGACAATAATTATAATACCACAACAATGGCTCACATACTTGAGGAGATATTTGCCCACAAAGGTGATGTTAAATTTAATTAAAACAAATACGTTTCTTTGTTTATATCACACTGTTTATTTAAATTAGCGACTACAGTTTCGATCACGTTCTGATCATTATCAAACTTAGAGTAAAGTGATGTTACATGCTTAAAATGCAAATCTTGCCTATTTTCAAAACAATGATTTAAAAAGAAATTAAAACATCCCAAAATTCAAAAACGAAACAAAAGTATTTGATATTGTTCAACAATTGTTTTCAAAGTAGTGACTTCAAATGAAGTATTTTAAAAGTATTCAATAATTCATCAATTGTTAATTTATAATAATATAAGATCTTGTATTTTACTCATACTACGGTTATTTAAACTATTAAGTAAAAATGTGTACTTCCTTAATTTTATTTTATTTATTTGCTTCTGCGACCGGTTTCGATCAATCAATTGATCATCTTCAGGCAAAGCTACCTGAAGTTTTGCTTCAGGTTTTACGTATAAGAGTTCCGGAAGAATTAGAAAAACCCAATAGATAATTTATATAAGTATAGAATAGGTATAGATTTTATAGATTATTATAGAATTTAATGAAAATAACATGAAGAACTTACAAAATATTGTAAAAACGGCCACAATTCTAGAATACAGTAACTCTATGATGATTCTAAAATAATTGGTAAAATAATCCGTTGTCCAAATCATAGCTATGTTCAAAACAATGTTTTAAAAAAATATTATATATCCCAAAATTCAAGAATACAAAAATTTCATATATTTTTTTAAATTGTTGAACTACCATTGATAAAACAAGAGAATTCTAAAATAATTTAAACAAAATCCAATTAAGTATTTTAAAATTGTTCAACAATTATCAATTGTTCATTTACAATATTATAAAACATTTAATAACTGCAATCTATAACTGCTCTATGATGATTCTAACATAATTGGTAAAATAATCCGTTGTCCAAATCATAGCTATATTCAAAACAATGTTTTAAATAAATATTATATATCCCAAAATTCAAGAACACAAAAATTTCATATATTTGTTTTAAATTGTTGAACTACCATTGATAAAACAAGAAAATTCTAAAAGAATTTAAATAAAATCCAATTAAGTATTTTAAAATTGTTCAACAATTATCAATTGTTCATCTACAATATTATAAAACATTTAATAACTGCAATCTATAACTGATCTATGATGATTCTAAAATAATTGGTAAAATAATCCGTTGTCCAAATCATAGCTATATTCAAAACAATGTTTTAAGAAAATATTATATATCACAAAATTCAAGAATACAAAAATTTCATATATTTTTTTAAATTGTTGAACTACCATTGATAAAACAAGAGAATTCTAAAAGAATTTAAATAAAATCCAATTAAATATTTTAAAATTGTTCAACAATTATCAATTGTTCATTTACAATATTATAACAAAATTAATAACTGCAATAAAGTTTTATCAAGAATTATAAAACATCCAATAGATAATTTATAGAATAATAAAATAGATGAACAAGTTCGAAGAAATTCAAAAGTAGGTTAGGTTAGGTTATCTATATAACTGAAAGTTTTGAAAATTTATGTATTGTATATTTAATATTAGATTTGTGTTCAGTATACCTGAAGCTAATTCTCCTGAAAATTTTACAAAGTTTCAGTATTAAATAAGTAAGAAAATAAAATATGGTTAGGTTGATTGAGGTTAGGTTAGGTAATCTCTATTACTAAAAGTTTTGAATATTTATTTATTGTATATTTATTATTAGATTTGTGTTCAGTATACCTGAGGCTAATTCTCCTAAAAATTTGACAACGTTTCAGTATTAAATAATGGAGATAATCAAATACTTAACTTTTTGCATTGACAAGTATAGGTTAGCTATTACTGAAATTTCTGAAAATTTTATATTTGAAAATTTGATATTAGATTTTTGTACAGTATGCCTCAAGCTAATTCTCCTGAAAATTTGACAAAGTTTCAGTAATAAATAAGTGAGAAAATCAAAACTATAACTTTCTACATTTACAAGTATGTGTTAGCTATTACTGAAATTTCTGAAAATTTATTAATTGCATAATTGATATTGAATTTGTGTTTAGAACACCTGCAGCTAATTCTCCTGAAAATTTGAGAGAGTTTCGGTATTAATTAAGTGAGTAAATCAAACATATTACTTTCTGCAGTTACAAGTATGGGTTAGCTATTGCTGAAATTTCTGAAAATCTATTAAATTCATATTTAATATTAAATTTGTGTTTAGTACACCTGAAGTTAATTCTGCTAAACATTTGACAAAGTTTCAGTATTAAATAAGGGAGAAAATCAAACACTTAACTTTCTGGATTGACAAGTATGGGTTAGCTATTACTGAACTTTCTGAAAATGTATTGTTTGCAAATTTGATATTAAATTCGTGTACAGTACATCTGAAGCTAATTCTCCTAAAAATTTGACAAAGTTTCAGCATTAAATAAGGAAGAAAATCAAACACTTAACTTTCTGGATTGACAAGTATGAGTTAGCTATTACTGAACTTTCTGAAAATGTATTATTTGCCAATTTGATATTAGATTCGTATACAGTACACCTGAAACTAATTGTCTTGAAAATTTGACAAAGTTTCAGCATTAAATAAGGAAGAAAATCAAACACTTAACTTTCTGGATTGACAAGTATGGGTTAGCTATTACTGAACTTTCTGAAAATGTATTGTTTGCAAATTTGATATTAAATTCGTGTACAGTACATCTGAAGCTAATTCTCCTAAAAATTTGACAAAGTTTCAGCATTAAATAAGGAAGAAAATCAAACAGTTAACTTTTTGCATTAACAAGTATGGGTTAGCTATTACTGAAATTTCTGAAAATGTATTATTTGCAAATTTGATATTAGATTCGTGTACAGTACACCTGAAACTAATTCTCTTGAAAATTTGACAAAGTTTCAGCATTAAATAAGGAAGAAAATCAAACACTTAACTTTCTGGATTGACAAGTATGGGTTAGCTATTACTGAACTTTCTGAAAATTTATTGTTTGCAAATTTGATATTAGATTCGTGTACAGTACACCTGAAGCTAATTCTCCTGAAAATTTAACAAAGTTTCAGTTATAAATAAGTGAGAAAATCAAAACTATAACTTTCTGCATTTACAAGTATGGGTTAGCTATTGCTGAAATTTCTGAAAATCTATTAATTTCATATTTAATATTAAATTTGTGTTTAGTACACTTGAAGCTAATTCTGCTGAAAAAATTACAAAGTTTCAGCATAAATAAGGGAGAAAATCAAACACTTCACTTTTTGCATTAACAAGTATGGGTTGGCTATTACTGAAATTTCTGAAAATGTATTATTTGAAAATTTGATATTAGATTCGTGTACAGTACACCTGAAACTAATTCTCTTGAAAATTTGACAAAGTTTCAGCATTAAATAAGAAAGAAAATCAAACACTTAACTTTCTGGATTGACAAGTATGGGTTAGCTATTACTGAACTTTCTGAAAATTTATTGTTTGCAAATTTGATATTAGAGTCGTGTACAGTACACCTGAAGCTAATTCTCCTAAAAATTTGACAAAGTTTCAGTAATAAATAAGTGAGAAAATCAAAACTATAAGTTTCTGCATTTACAAGTAAGTGTTAGCTATTGCTGAAATTTCTGAAAATCTATTAAGTTCATATTTAATATTAAAATTGTGTTTAGTACACCTGAAGCTAATTCTGCTAAAAAATTGACAAAGTTTCAGTATTAAATAAGGAAGAAAATCAAACACTTAACTTTTTACATTAACAAGTATGGGTTAGCTATTACTGAAATTTCTGAAAATGTATTATTTGCAAGTTTGATATTAGATTCGTGTACAGTACACCTAAAACTAATTCTTTTGAAAATTTGACAAAGTTTCAGCATTAAATAAGGAAGAAATTCAAACACTTAACTTTCTGGATTGACAAGTATGGGTTAGCTATTACTGAACTTTCTGAAAATTTATTGTTTGCAAATTTGATATTAAATTCGTGTACAGTACACCTGAAGCTAATTCTCCTAAAAAATTGACAAAGTTTCAGTAATAAATAAGTGAGAAAATCAAAACTATAACTTTCTGCATTTACAAGTAAGTGTTAGCTATTGCTGAAATTTCTGAAAATCTATTAATCTCATATTTAATATTAAATTTGTGTTTAGTACACCTGAAGCTAATTCTGCTAAAAATTTGACAAAGTTTCAGTATTAAATAAGGGAAAAAATTAAACACTTAACTTTTTGCATTAACAAGTATGGGTAAGCTATTTACTGAAATTTCTGAAAATGTATTATTTGCAAATTTGATATTAGATTCTTATACAGTACACCTGAAGCTAATTTTCAATACCTCAAAATTGTGGAAAATGCAATACGAATTCATGAAATATTTTTTTATTACAATGAATGTTTATAAAATATTCGTATGCTGACATTTTTGTTATATTTGAATTCAAAAATCAATATTTTTCAAACATCAAACAATTTCTTAATTACAACAACTTGTTTATGAAATTTTTGTATGCCTGAGATTTTTATGAATTTGTATGGCACGGTTCAGAATTTTGTGGGATTATTAGATCTTCTTGTAATTTCTATCTATTTCTATTCAATAGAAATAGGCAATAGAAATGAAATATCTGAGAAGAGTAAAACAAGTAACGCAAAAAGACAGGATACGAAATAAAGACATCAGAGAGGAATTGCATATAGTATCAATAGAAAAGTTTATAGAAAAGAATCAGCCCAACTGATGGGGACATCTAATTAGGATGAAACATACGAATCAAACAAAACAAATCTGGGAAGCAAGAACAGAAAAGAAACGAGGAAGAGGTAGAGCAAGACTAGAATGGGTCAACAAAATAGAAGAAATAATAAATAACACAGGGAAGATAGTGAAACAAGCAAGAGAAATAGCAAAGAACAGAAGAGAGTGGAAAGAATTTGCAAATACACAACAAAACAATGTAATATAAACGTAAATGTAACATATATACTCTGATTTTTCTAAACTTTAAACGCCAGTTTAGAAAAATCAGAGTATAATAATCTTTATTACGGTAATACCAATTTAGCCTACATAGAAACAAGTACTAATTCTAAATATAGGAACAATAAATATTCACTAAAATAAGCTGCAAGACAATTGCTACAACTTCAAAGTATCAATTGCTTTAAGGCATAACAAAGTACATGTATAACCCACACCAAAAGGTAAAGGGCCTATTGATAATATATATATATATATATATATATATATATAATATTAGATTTGTGTTCAGGCCATACCTGAAGCTAATTCTCCTGAAAATTTGAGTATTAAAGAGTAGTCATGTAAAGTTTCATTAATAAATAAGTGAGAAAATCAAAAGTAGGTTAGGTTAGGTTGGGTTAGGTTAGGTTAGGTTAGGTTATCTCTATTGCTAAAAGTTTTTAAAATTTATTTATTGTATATTTAATATTAGATTTGTATTCAGTATACCTGAAGCTAATTCTCCTGAAAATTTGACAAAGTTTCAGTAGTAAATAAGTGAGAAAATCAAAAGTAGGTTAGCTTAGGCTAGGTTAGGTTATCTCTATTACAGAAAGTTTTGAAAATTTATTTATTGTTTATTGAATATTAGATTTGTGTTCAGTATACCTGGATCGAATTCTCCTGAAAATTTGACAAAGTTTCAGTATTAAATAAGTGAGAAAATAAAAAATAGGTTAGGTTAGGTTATCTCTATTACTGAGAGTTTTTTTAATTTATTTATTGTATATTTAATATTAGATTTGTGTTCAATTTACCTGAAGCTAATTCTCCTGAAAATTTGACAAAGTTTCAGTATTAAATAAGTGAGAAAATCAAATGTAGGTTAGGTTGCGTTAGGGTAGGTTGGGTTATCTCTATTACTGAAAATTTTGAAAATTTATTTTCTTGTATATTTAATACTAGATTTGTGTTCAGTATACCAGAAGTTAATTCTCCTGAAAATTTGACAAAGTTTCAGTATTGTATCAGTTAAAAGTCAAAGTTCCGTATTAGTAAATATGTTGAGGTGTGCACACCAGGAAGCCAGGATATTGTTCAAATTGCCCTTTGAAAATTTATTAGAGAAAAAGCCAGAAGTTAGAAAATTCTATGAAAATATTTTAAAATTATACAAAAAATTACACAAAATTTGTGTGAATTCTATAATGTAATGGATAGAAAGTACTATTGAAAATTTAAAAAAATGTAAAATCGTAAAATTGTATTGTATACTATTGATAAAATAGGGAATTTCTAAAAAAGTTCTTTGTGTATTTTTTATAATTTTCTCCATAATTGTAACAACTTTCACACACTTTCTATTATATAAATGATAGAAAGTACTATTGAAAATAAAAATAAATGTAAAATCGTCAAATTGTATTGTATACTATTGACAAGATCAGGAATTTTTAAAAAAGTACTTTGTGTAATTTTTATAATTTCTCCAAAACTGTATCAACTTTCACATGCTTTTGAAATTTAAATAGAATTTGTGAAAGTTTCCAGATGTTTGAATGAATACTCCAAACTTTGTAGAAATTCATATTAAATTTGAACAAGTTTTATACATTTTATTAAACTTAATATAAGTTTTTTTTTAATTCATAGAAAATTGAATAAAGATTTTAAATTTTCTAGAGCTTTATTAATATTTTACGAATTTTGTGGAACTTTTATAATTTTCTCCTAGACTGTATCAACTTTCACATGCTTTTTCAATTTAAATAGAATTTCTAAAAGTTTCCAGATGATTGAATGAATGCTCCAAATTTTGTAGAAATTCATATAAAATTTCAACAAGTTTTATACATTTTATTAAACTTAATATAAGTTTTTTTTAATTCATAGAAAATTGATTCAAGATTTTAAATTTTCTGGTGCTTTCATTAATATTTTACGAATTTTGTGGAAATTTGAAAATATTTAACTAATTTATCCAAATTTCAGCTCTTGTTGGACATTTCCTAAAATTCTGTAGAAGATTTTTTGTAGAAAATATATTATCATATAAATTTTATTAATTTTCTATATCGATAAGTCAGTCTTGAAGGTACGACAACCTAAGGTAACCTAACCTAACCTAACGTACCACGATGTATTAAATTAAAAAAATATATTTTGATGATTCATACCCTAATGAGTAAGTGGTAATTAATTAGAATTGGCATCAAAATGAAGTATACATTAGATCTTACTGTATCTTACTCACAAAATATGAATTTGACAGATTTCCAGCATCACCTTAAATTGTAACACTTGCAGAATATTCTGATAGCGCTACAAGTTAGAGGTTCTGTCTGTGAACGGACGGCCTGATTTACAATACAACTGAATTGATGAACATTAAAATGCCTCTTGGTTTATAATGATTCCTCTGATGATTTTGGTTGGTGTAAATAAAGCCTTCCAATTCACTGATGCCGTTATCTTTTTATTTTATACATGAGAGATCTCGACTTTAGCCCTATTTTACTCATGTAGTAATGTTCCTGCAAGAGAAAATTAAAAGACGGTAAAAGCAAGAAAGCAAGAACAAAGTCTTCTTGAAGCTTATGAAGCTTAAAGGTGTCCTGTACACTGTGCAGTCACAATCTAAATCTAGAGCTCCGTATGAAAATGGTATGATGTTATGTATTTCTAGTTATGTCATATGGCGCGAAAGCCTGGACATTAACAGAATGGTTACTGGAATGGACAGAAGCTTTTGAGATGTGAACGTACCGAAGACTCCTAAAGATTAGTTCGGTGCAAAAAGTTAGCAATAAAAATGTCCCTGAGCAAATAAGTAAGGAGCTCAAGATTATCACCATCAAACAACGAAAACTCGAGTATTTTGGGCATGTATTGAAGCATCCAGAGAACTATTGCTTGTTACAACTAATGATTCAGGGTAAAATCATGGGAAGAAGAAACAACGTGGCTACAAAACGACAACAACGTGGCTACAAAAGCTTAGCCAATGGTATAACATATCTACGGCCCAGCTTTTCAGTGCAGCGGTCAGCAGAACAACGATCGTGAATATGGTAGTCAACATGAGAGTCAACGATCAAGATCGGTCATGACACACCAAGAAGAAGAAGAAGAGAAAATTCTATTGTTTGTACATGACACATCAAGAAAAAGAAGAGAAAATTCTATAGTTTGTACATGACACATCAAGAAGAAGAAGAGAAAATTCTATTGTTTGTACATGACATACCAAGAAGAAGAAGAGCAAATTCTATTATTTGTACATGACACACCAAGAAGAAGAGAAAATTCTATTGTTTGTACATGACACACCAAGAAGAAGAGAAAATTCTATTGTTTGTACATAAGAAGTACTACACATTATAATTTAAGAGAACCTGTTTGGAGGAACCCAATAAAGGCGCAGTTTATATGGTATATAAAAGAGAAAATGCGATTGTTTGTACTTGTACTAAACAAGTACTATATACATTGTAATAGTAAGTAGAGAACCTGTTTATAGGAACCCAATATACGAAGATGAGAGACTTCGATTGTTTGTACATAAGAAGTACTATACATTATAATTTAAGAGAACCTGTTTATAGGCACCCATTATACGAAGATGAGAAAATTCGATTGTTTGTACATAAGAAGTACTATACATTATAATTTAAGAGAACCTGTTTGGAGGAACCCAATAAAGGCGCAGTTTATATGGTATATAAAAGAGAAAATGCGATTGTTTGTACTTGTACTAAACAAGTACTATATACATTGTAATAGTAAGTAGAGAACCTGTTTATAGGAACCCAATATACGAAGATGAGAGACTTCGATTGTTTGTACATAAGAAGTACTATAAATTATAATTTAAGAGAACCTGTTTATAGGCACCCATTATACGAAGATGAGAAACTTCGATTGTTTGTACATAAGAAGTACTATACATTATAATTTAAGAGAACCTGTTTGGAGGAACCCAATAAAGGCGCAGTTTATATGGTATATAAAAGAGAAAATGCGATTGTTTGTACTTGTACTAAACAAGTACTATATACATTGTAATAGTAAGTAGAGAACCTGTTTATAGGAACCCAATATACGAAGATGAGAGACTTCGATTGTTTGTACATAAGAAGTACTATACATTATAATTTAAGAGAACCTGTTTATAGGCACCCATTATACGAAGATGAGAAAATTCGATTGTTTGTACATAAGAAGTACTATACATTATAATTTAAGAGAACCTGTTTGGAGGAACCCAATAAAGGCGCAGTTTATATGGTATATAAAAGAGAAAATGCGATTGTTTGTACTTGTACTAAACAAGTACTATATACATTGTAATAGTAAGTAGAGAACCTGTTTATAGGAACCCAATATACGAAGATGAGAGACTTCGATTGTTTGTACATAAGAAGTACTATAAATTATAATTTAAGAGAACCTGTTTATAGGCACCCATTATACGAAGATGAGAAACTTCGATTGTTTGTACATAAGAAGTACTATACATTATAATTTAAGAGAACCTGTTTGGAGGAACCCAATAAAGGCGCAGTTTATATGGTATATAAAAGAGAAAATGCGATTGTTTGTACTTGTACTAAACAAGTACTATATACATTGTAATAGTAAGTAGAGAACCTATTTATAGGAACCCAATATACGAAGATTAGAAAATTCTATTGGTTGTACATAAGAAGTACTATACATTATAATTTAAGGTAACCTGTTCGGAGGAACCCAATAAAGGCGCAGTTTATATGGTATATAAAAGAGAAAATGTTATTGTTTGTACTTGTTCTTAACAAGTACTATATACATTGTAATAGTAGGTAGAGAACCTACTATTATATTATTTATAGGAACCCAATATAGGCTCAGTTTATATTGTATATAAAGAGAAAATGCTATTGTTTGTACGTGTAATAAACAAGTACTGCATACATAGTACGAATACTTGCAACCAACAAGTATTGTACGAGTATACATAGTAGGTAATAGTATTTGGAACAAGCGAGTACTGTATACATAGTACTAGTATTTGCATCAAACAAGTACTGTATACATAGTAATAGTATTTGCAACAAACCAGAACTATATACACGTTAATAATATTTGCAACAAACAATAACTATACATAATATTAATAGTACTTGCAACAAACAAGTACTGTTAACATTGTAATACATGTATGTATGAATTAATATTGTAAGTACTGTATACATAGTAATACAGAAACTCAAGCATCACTTAAGTGGCGCAGCTCTAAGATAAAATGCTATTGTTTGTACTAGCAACAAACAAGTACTGTATACATAGTACTTGCAACAAACAAGTACTGTATACATAGTACTTGCACAAACAAGTCTACATAGTAATACAGAAACTCAAGCGCCACTTAAGTAGCTCTACGATAAAATTCTATTGGTTGTACTTGCAACATGCAAGTACTGTATACACAGTACTTGCAACATACAAATACTGTGTACATAGTACTTGCACCAACAAGTACTGTATATATTGTAATACAAGAACTCAAGCGCCACTAAAGTGGCGCAGCTCTAAGATAAAATGCTATTGTTTGTACTTGCAGCAAACAAGTACTGTATACATAGTACTTGCACAAAAACAAGTACTGTATATATAGTACTTGCAACAAACAAGTACTGCATGCATAGTACTTGCAACAAACAAGTACTGAATACATACTTTAGGGGAGAAAACCCAATTTTAAGTTCATAAAATTGTACTCACTGCGATACGTCTTGGAGCTCATCTCAAAAAAAAGACCTACCTTAAAATTTACGTTTAAAGTTGTATTGGCGAAGATCCAGAAATCTGACGTACCTCTTCGGAGCAGCCTGGGCGTGGATAAGGAGGACACATCCAAATCAACCATAACCGAACTTTCGACTCTAGTACGTACATTACGACAAATATTTAACGCCAGAAGGTAATCTGAACGATACTCAAGATACTTGCACTGTTTATTTATTGAAGACAAGAACACAGGATTGGCTGAAAAACACTGTTAAATAGTATGCGTTTGACTTGGGATAGTCATCCCAAAGTATAGTCGCGAATTTTAAACTGTCTGTAGGAAGAATTACAAATTAGTAAATACAATTCACACGCACACACACACATACATACAGGTATATCTCAATAACGTTAGGTGCAACAGAGGACTATGAATTGGCCCCAAAAAGAAACTCCTAATTGGGCCCAACAAGGCACTGTCAATTACGATCTACAAATACCAAATCAATCTATTTGATTTATGTTAGGGATATACTGTTAGAGTTGCAGCAGAGAACTATGACTTGAGCTCAATGAGGAACCCTCAATACGATCTACAATATTGCACCAAAAGCCAATGGGTTATATATATATATATATATATATATATATATATATATATATATATATATAAACATTCATACATACCATACTTCAACCAAACCAAGGTTGGCCCAGAAGTGGTCTTCTACACACAAATATAAGATCATCTCACATGATTCACTTTGGGGAGATCTGCCCTGAAACATTGAGGAGAAAATTTAAATACACATAAAATTAAATCGTCAATAAATCGTCATATCAATAATTCCATAATCATCCCGTAAATAAATAACCATTTGATAAAATTGATAAGGTATTATAAATTAATAAGGGCATTGATAATATTGGGGTGATATGTAGTACGTAGATATGTGCAATGATATGATTCATTTCGAAAACTCATATCTACATCTTATACAACTTCTATATTTTGTCGCACTAAAAGCACAAATTTTAACAGTAAACACAAATTCGTGGTGTTTCAAACTTGGTAGCCATTTATTCAATATGGTATTATTGAAATGAAACTTATCTTATTTTTCTCTGCATTCCAGCCAATAATGTCTTCTGTCTCTAAAGAGCGTCTCTAAAGACGCTCGCTTATGATAATAAAAGCATTAATGAATAACGAATAAATGAACAGAATATGGTGCAGGAATAAATAAGGCAAATGTGATGAAGGAATAAATGAAGAAAATGTGATGAAGGAATTAATGAATAGAATGTGATGAAGGAGTGAATGAAGAGAATGTGATGAAGGAATAAATGAAGAGAATGTGATGAAGGAGTGAATGAAGAGTACGCGATGAAGAACTAAATTAAGAGAATGTGATGAAGGAATAAATGAAGAAAATGTGATGAAGGAATGAATGAAGAGAATGTTATGAAGGAATTAATGAAGAGAATGTGATGAAGGAATAAATGAAGAAAATTTGATGAAGGAGTGAATGAAGAGTATGTGATGAAGAAATAAAAGAAGAGAATGTGATGAAGGAATAAATGAAGAGAATATGGCTGATCTTCTTAGACTCGAGGAAGCAAAGGTCTGAAATTACAGCAGGAACCGCCATTTCTGAAAAAAAAAGAAATTATTAAATAATGCTCACCTCGTGGACATTGTAAATGTATTTACATGTTTTAGTTTATTGGTAATATACAGGGATTTTTTTTATAGAAGTATTACAAAAGTAAAAATTACATAGGCGATATATCAAAAATGACTTATCTTGAAAGAAAATTCGTAAAATTTTCATGATAATAGATAAAACAGAATCATATTCTATTGACATAAAATTTTCTACAAAATGATAAATTTGAAAATTGGATAAATGAAATAAATATTTTTCAAATTTCCACAGAATTCGTAAAATATTAATGAAAGCTCTAGAAAATTTAAAACTTTCATTCAATTTTCTATGAATTAAAAAAACAACTTATATTAAGTTTAAAAGAAGAAATTATTAAATAATGCTCACCTCGGGACATTGTAAATATATTTACATGTTCTAGTTTATTGGTAATATACAGGGATTTTTTTTTTATTAATGTATTACAAAAGTAAAAGTTATATAGGCGATATATCAAAAATGACCTATCTTGAAAGAAAATTCATAAAATTTTCATGATGATAGATAAAACAGAATCATATTCTATTAAAATACAATCTTCTACAAAATTTTAGAAAATGTACCTTCAAGACTGACTTATCGTTATAGAAAATTAATCAAATATCCATGATAATAGATCTTCTACAAAAAATCTTCTACAGAATTTTAGAAAATGTCTAACAGAAGCTGAAAATTGGATAAATGAAAGATCGATTTTCAAATTTCCACAGAATTCGTAAAATATTAATGAAAGCTCTAGAAAATTTAAAACTTTCATTTAATTTTCTATTAATTAAAAAAAACTTATATTAAATTTAATGAAATGTATAAAACTTGTTGAAATTTTATATGAATTTCTACAAAATTTGGAGTATTCATTCAATCATCTGGTAACTTTCAGAAATTCTATCTAAATTTATAAACCGTGTGAAAGTTGCTACAATTTTTGAAAAAATTATAAACATTACAACTTTTTAGAATTTCCTGATTTTGTCAATAGTATACAATACAATTTTACGATTTTACGAAATTTTTATTTTCAATTACTTTCAGTAATGTAACGGATTTTGTGTGAATTTTTGTATAATTTTCAAATATTTTCATAGAAGTTTATAAATTCTGGATTTTTCTTTTATAAAGTTTCAACGGGGAATTTAAACAATATCCTGGGATCCTGGTGTGCACACCTCAACAGTTTTTGCCTGATGATGACCTGAACTGCAGGTCAAAACTGGTTGAAAAATAAATATTCATGTATACAAAATAGGGAGGTAGAGATTTTGATTTACAATTGAACACTACACCTTAATATGAGAAATCCAAATGACAAATCAAATTATTATTATGATTATTATTAGAATTTTCCTATACCATTCAAATTGCTTTCTAGACTTTTCCTGAAGCTGTCATTGATTGTCAGTGAAACTTTCCACAACAATTAGGTTTCTTACTCTTTAATCAGTTTTAATGAAAATATCAAAAATATGTATTGCAAAGTTCAAAGGGGAATTTGAACAATATCCTGGGGTCCTAGTGTACACACCTCAACAGTTTTTGCCTGATGATGACCTGAACTACAGGTCAAAACCGGTTGAAAAATAAATATTCATGTATACAAAATAAGGAGGTACATATTTTGATTTACAATTAAACACTAAACCTTAATATGAGAAAACCAAATGACAAATCAAATGATTATTATGATTATTATTAGAATTTTCCTATACCATTTAAATTACTTTCTAGACTTTTCCTGAAGCTGTCATTGATTTTCAGTGAAACTTTCCACAACAATATCCTGGTTTCTTACCCTTTCATCAATTTTAATCAAAATATCAAAAATATGTATTGCAAAGTTCAGAAATTGCTAACTATGTATCAATTTGTTAATAAAATATAATTGGGTCAGAATTCTCTGTCAAATAGGGAGGATTAGTAGGGATTATTATTATTATTATTATTATTAATTTCCAGAAAATATACCTAATTGTTGTAATGTTTTCAAAATATCAACTAAAACAGCCTCTGATTAGTTCTCGAATTTTCAGAAAATTGCAAGAAACATACAACAAATCAGCAAAACTTCGTGAAGTTGTCATTGATTTTCAGCGAAACTTTCCAGAACAATTAGGTTTCTTACCCATTGATCTATTTATTTAAAATATCAAAAATATGTATTAGAAAGTTCAGAATTTGCTAACAAAATATCAATTTCCAGAAAATATACGTAATTGTTGCAATGTTTTCACAAAATCAACTAAAACAGCTCCTGATTATTTCTCAAATTTTCAGAAAATTGCAAGAAACATGCAATAAATAGACAAAAGTTAATACAAAACATTATCAAATTAAAAAACCTAAACTCCAAACACTTTTGCATGTATGCAATAGAATTTTTTAAATATTTGTATGTTTTATAATAGTTTTTTTAGAATATTACGATTTTACGATTATTTTTTATTAGTTACGTTTCGTCACCATTTCGTTTCAAATGGTTCAGTTACTAATAATAGTTACAAGTACAATAGGTAGATAACCATCTTTATTAGGCTTTTGCCTCTTTTCACATATTTTCATAGAACTTTCTAAAGTCTGAGTTTTTTCTCATAAATGGTACATCTGTAATAAGATTTAGAGCATTTTCACATTTTAAAGTGCATTGTTTTTCAATAATACTTATAACAATAATATAATAATTATAATAATGGGACTTTAATAATCCATTTTTTGAATTATAAAGCTTTTACATACAAATATTTGTAGAACTCTTACGGTTTCAATAGTATTTTCTAGAATAGCCTATGGCTTTTTTATTTATAGAATACTTATGGGCTGCCAATATTAATTTCTAAAATATTGCGATTTCTTTGCAATTTTTTTTCTAAAATTCTCTGTGATTAACGTTGATTATCACAATTATTAAAATTTTCAGAATTAGTTTGGAGCATTTTCATTTGTTTCCTAGGGTACTTTTTAGAAGTTGGGTATTTAAAAAACTCTCAAACTCTTAAAAACTTAAAATTCTCGTTGAATAACATTAATCTAATGCACTTTTCACAATTATTAAAATTTTCAGAATTAGTTAGGAGAATTTTCATTTGTTTTCCATGGTACTTTTTAGAAGTAGAGTATTTAAAAACTCTATAGCATTTTGTGATTTTGTATGCATGAGTTTTGTTTAATTTTCGTATATTTTCATAAAACTTTTTTTTCTGTTTTTTTTTTCTCATAAATTATTCAGTGGTAGTTAGATATAATATAGAAGATTTACACACTTTCTATAATGTAAAGGACAAAAAGTACTATTTAAAATTAAAACATTGTAAAATCGTATAATAGTAATGTATACCTACTATTGA
This sequence comes from Othius punctulatus, assembly GCA_951805005.1. NCBI lineage: Eukaryota > Metazoa > Arthropoda > Insecta > Coleoptera > Staphylinidae > Othius > Othius punctulatus. The sequence goes on from OX638141.1 coordinate 20,248,408, forward strand.
CAAGATCAGGAAATTCTAAAAAAGTACTTAATTTTTATAATATTCTCCAAAATTATAGCAACTTTCACACGCTTTACAAATTTAAATAGAATTTCTGAAAGTTTCCAGATGATTGAATGAATTCTTTAAATTTTGTAGAAATTCATATAAAATTTCAACAAGTTTTATAAATTTTATTAAACCTAATATAAGTTTTTTTAATTCATAGAAAATTGAATGAAAATTTAAAATTTTCTAGAACTTTTATTAATATTTTACCAATTTTGTGGAAATTTGAAAATATTTATTTATTTTATCCAATTTTCAGCTTCTGTTAGACATTTTCTAAAATTCTGTAGAAGAATTTTTGTAGAAGATCTATTATAAATTTTATTAATATGTTCAGATATTTTCAAAATGTTGAGGTATGCACACCAGGACCCCAGGATATTGTTCTAATTCCCCTTTGAAAATTTATGAGAGAAAAAGCCAGAATTTAGAATGTTCTATGAAAATATTTGAAAAATATACAAAAATTCACACAATATTTGTGTGAATTCTATAATGTAAGGGACAGAAAGTACTAATGAAAATTAAAAAAATTGCAAAATCGTAAAATTGTATTGTATACTTGTATACTATTGACAAGATCATAAATTTCTAAAAAAGTACATTGTGTAATTTATCTAATTTGCCCCAAAATTGTGGCAACTTTCGCACACTTTCTATAATGTAAAGGACAGAAAGTACTATTTAAAATTTAAAAAAAGTAAAATCGTAATGTATACCTACTATTGACAAGATCAGGAAATTCTAAAAAAGTACTTATTTTAAACTACTAAAAGTAATATTTTACAATTTTTTTTTTTTTATTTTATCCAATTTTCAGCTTCTGTTAGACGTTTTCTAAAATTCTGTAGAAGATTTTTTGTAGAAGATCTATTATCATGAAAATTTTATTAATATTTTCCGAATTAGTTTGGAGCATTTTTATTTGTTTTCGATGGTACTTTTTAGAAGTAGGGTATTAAACTCTCAATAGCATTTTGTGATTTTGTATAAATGAATTTTGTATAATTTTCGTATTTTTTCATAGAACTTTGTAAGTTCCGTTTTTTTTTCTCATAAATTATTCACTGGTAGTTAGATATAATATAGATAGATTTATGTTAAAATTTGATTATTTACATGATATTTTTTGTCAATTATACACATACTTTCTAACAGTGTTATTCATAAATATTTAATCCGTGGTTTAGCAGTATTTTACAAAGGGTTACCAAGATTACTAAGATCAGTTAAACCGCGGTTTAAATTTTTATGAATAACACTTGAATCCTAAGATTTTTACAATTTTTCACATTTTAAAGTTCATTGATTTTCAATAATACTTTTTATAATTATGGGGCTTTAATTGTCCTTTTTAGCTTTGTATAGTTATATGTACAATAATTTTTATGCTTCAATAGTAGCATTATGTTTTCTTTTATAGAATATGTGCTACAAATATTAGTTTCTAGAATATTGCGGCTTTTTTCTAAAATTCTCAATGATTTTCAAAACTATTTTGCAGAATTATTGAAACTTTCACAATTAATTTTGAGAATTCGCATTTTTATGAATAACACTAGAATGCTCAGATTGTTACAATTTTTCACATTTTTAACTTCATTGATTTTCAATAATACTTATTATAGTTATGGGACTTTAATTGTCCCTTTTAGAATGATAGAGCTTTGTATAGTTATATGTACAATAACTTTCATGTTTCAGAATTATGGTTTTTTTTATAGAATATGTGCTACAACTATTAGTTTCTAGAATTATGCTGGTTTTTTCTAAAATTATTAATGAATTTCAAAACTATTTTGCAGAATTATTGAAACTTTCACAATTAGTTTAGAGAATTCGCATTTTTATGAATAATTCTAGAATCCTAAGATTTTTACAATTTTTCACATTTTGAAGTTCATTGATTTTTAATAATACTTTTTATAATTATGGGACTTTAATTGTCCTTTTTAGAATGATAGAGCTTTGTATAGTTATATGTACAATAACTTTCATGTTTCAATAGTAGAATTATGTTTTTTTTTTATAGAATATGTACTACAAATATTAGTTTCTAGAATATTGCGGGTTTTTTTTTCTAAAATTCTCAATGATTTTCAAAACTATTTTGCAGAATTATTGAAACTTTCACAATTAGTTTAGAAAAATCGCATGTACATGTATGTGTTTATAGAATTTTTACCTATTATTAATAATCGTTGAATATAGAATCTTGCGGTTTTTTTTCCTCTAAAATTCTCAATGATTTTCAAAACTATTTTGCAGAATTATTGAAACTTTCACAATTAGTTTAGAGAATTCGCATTATACATGTATTTGAATTTTTACCTATTATTAATAATCGTTTATAGAATAATGATTTTTTTTTGACGAATTATAGAAGAAATCTTATACGTTTTCAATACATAGTACCTTGTTATGACATATTGTAGAAAGTTCAATACTTTCTATACTTTAGTACTTTCTATAATACTTTAGAATTATTGAATTTTGAAGTTTGAAGAATTGAAGTTTTGGTAGAATTTTCCTTTGCCATTCATATTGCTTTTTAGAATGTTTTACGAATGATCCTGAAACTATCAATGGTTTTCAGTGGAATTTTCTAGAACTCTCACCCAATATTTTGGATTCACCAGGATTCTGGTATATTTGCAATAGTTTTTGTTTTTTTTTAATAAAATTCTAATAAAAACAATAATATCTAATAATAACATGAAATAAAGTCGGAACATAGATTCAAGAGTGCAATGAAAGAATATTTTTTAAGCAAACCACTGTATAAATTCCAAGAAGTTTTAACATAATTTGAATTGAGACATATACTTACAAAGTGACTAATGTATCTGTTTAAGTACTGTAATACCTGAATTTCTGTATGTTATCCTGCTATGACAATGTAATACTCTATTTAGAGTTTTACAATACAAATAAATGATGAAATGAAATGAAATGAAACATCATTTAGTGTATCCAGATTCGGATAGAACATTACAGAATTACAGAGAGTATTTTAGAATTCTGTATTATTTTACCAATTATTTTAGAATTATCATAGAGCTACTTTATTTTAGAATTGTGGGAGTTTTTACAATAGTTTGAAAGTTTTTCATATATTTTCGCTAAATTCTATAAATATTGGATTTTTTTGTAATTCTTCTAAAACTCTCTGATATTATTATCAATTGTAGTTCGAATTTTTATTAATATTTAAAACATTCATGTTCTTGAATTTTGGGATACCTACTTAAATATATTTTTTAATTTTGTTTGGAAAATCAATAATTTTGAAATTGGGTAAGGTTTGGACACCGGATAGTTAACCAATTATTTTAGAATTATCATAGAGTTACTGTATTCTAGAGTTTGGCAGCTTTTCCAATACTTTTACTTTGAAAGTTTCTCATGTTATTTTCACTAAATTCTATTATCTATAATATCTATATCTACTCTATAATTGTATAAATTATTTATTGAATGTTTTATAATTCTTCCAGAACAATTATTTTATTATCAATGAACAATTGATGAATTGTTGAATAATTATATAATTCTAAATTTAAAGTCAATACTTTGAAAACAATTGCCTGTAGCTCCTAGGCAGCAGACGTATAAATCCGCCACTGTACGCATTCTCTCTCTTTCTGTCTCTGACTAATGGCATTTATGCAGTCTGTTTGATTTATTGTGATACAGCAAATATTTGAGTTATTAGTACAGATAGAGAAAAAAGTTGAAGAAAAAAGTGTTAGTACTTTTTGTCGTCTATGTAATCCTAATTTCAGAAGAACAATTGAAAATCAAATAAACACGTGACAGCTATAAGCTTCATTTTCTTTAATGGAACACCCTGTATATTATGGTTATTTCTAATAGGCAATAACATTGGCTTTGTAATGATAAATTGTGTCACAATAAATCAAACAGACTGTATATTATATGGCCAACAATTACCTACAATTACCGCAACTTTGTGCTTTTTATAAAATGATGGGCTATTATTCATTTTAACTGGCAATACATTTTCACTGACGTTCAGATAAATGAATGGCCACATAAAACTCTCCGAGTTTCAGATTTTAAACGGAAAAACTGAAATGTACGTTGCCAATTTTGAAACTTCCGTAATGAGTTCCTTGGCGTCCGTGGATCTTGATAGGTTGAGGTTGAAGAACCTGGGTCAACACCTCCGCCGATTGAGCTGCTGAAAGTGTGCGCTTCGCACTTTCCGTTATTATTGCTGGCGCTTGGTCAAAAAAGAAATACACGAAACATCGAATGCGTGCCATCACACCCACGCACCCAGACGAACGGCCACTCACGAAAACGTACACACAGAAAAACACACAGACACACAAAAAAAACGTTATTTTGTTTTTGTTTTTTCGTTACATTCGCTGATTTATTCATTTCTAGAAACATCGTCGCAGATAATATATTTCAAGCAACTTTCCAGCAGGTAGGTTCGCTTGCGTGTCTCCCGTAAAACCCATGCTAATCCATGCCTGCCCATTGAGAATCCATCGCTGTCCGTTGAATTGCAACTCATAAGATAAATATGAATATTAATATTTTGGCGGCGAACGATCGTCACCGCCACCCCACATGAATCTGCTCTTGTTTACTTTGCAGGCCCACACGGCGTACGTTAACACCTCTGTAGTGGTCTACAACACAGAAAACGGCACCTTCGAAGGCACGGAGTTGCTGGTGCGACAGATCAACTACAGGTAAATATCTTCAACGAGATAAACCATTATTGATATCTTTCACAGAATTCGAAACCTGAACCTCTACAGGAAAAATTAATTTCCAAAAATGAATCTCTTCAGGATTTGCTTTCTTCTGAATAAAGTAAAGATAGAAATGTCCTAAATGCCATTTGGAATTATTGAGAAAATAGTTTTCTTCAGAACGGAAAGACTACAGGTCAATAACCAATAAATTTTTGTTGCTACTATTTTTATTAAGTTGTGATTCAAGATTCAAGATTCAAGATTGAATTTCTTACAACTCTCGAAGCAACCCTTTTTCTAAAGTTCTAAAATATATTGGAGAAAATTCTGAAAATTTCCGAAATATGCTCCCAAGAGAGTTAAAATTTTCAGTATTTTAATCAAAATATCAGAAAGGAACATTTCAAAAACCTAATAAAGGCGTTTAGAAACTAAAGAAAGTGAAAAACGACAAGATTTTGTTGAACTTTTATGGAAAATGTCCAAAAACAAGATATGCCTTGATAATACCATGAAAGTCAAAATGTTCAGAATTTTAATCAAAATATCAGAGTATTAAAAGTTACATTTCAAAAACCTATTACAGGCATTGAGAAACTATTGAAAGTGAAAAATGACAATATTTTATTGAACTTTTACGGAAAATGTCCAAAAACTAAATATGCAATGAATATATCTAGAAAGTCAAAATGTCCAGAATTTACTATTATTATTACAATTCTTTATAAAATTTCAGCGAGTATTAAACATTTTCTAAAGTTTAGTAAAAGATTAAAATGAAGATTGAAAATTTTATAGAAATTATATGTCATCCAAATTCGAAGACATTATATGGAATTTGTATCAATTTTCTACATATTATTAGCAAATATTGTATGAAAATTATGAATTATTTCGAAAATGTATTTAATTATTTATTTTTACTATGATTTTGGAACGGAAAGGTTCCGCCTCTAAAAATATAAATAAAAACTCTCGACATGGACTTAATTTTGAGAAATTGTAATAAAACATATTAATGTCACTACTTTATTTTCTGAAAATTTGACGAATGATTTGCTGCTTTTGTCGACTTTTTTAAAACATTGATACAGTTGCTTTCCGCCCTGCAATAAATGTACTTTGTTTCATTGTTTTACAATAGATTTATAATTTATAATGTACTTAGTGTAAATGAATGAATTACACGATAAACAGTGTAAAAACAACAACACGATTTTATTGAAACTTTATGGAAAATATCCAAAAACAAGATGTGCAATGAAAATATTTATTATATGTTAATTATATTTATTATTTGTGAATTGACATATGCATCCGTCATTGTTATCTTACATGTATAGGTGGCAAAGTATAGAAATTAAATTGAATTGAAATTGAATTGAATACCAAGAAAGTCAAAATGTCCAGAATTTTAATCAAAATGTCAAAAATATCAGAAGGATAAATAACTGCCAACAATATGTCAATTATAAAATTCGCCAGAAAATGTCGTTCATTTATATTATTTCATGTAATTCATTCATTAATACTAAGTACATTATAAATTATAAATCTATTATAAAACAAAATTTCATTTAATGCAGGCCGGAAAGTAATAATAAGTAATACAGTAATAATATTGAAACATATTTTATGGAATGACTTATTTTTTGTGTGACGAGGCAATATACAGAATAATTTCTACAAAAAAGTGCGAATCAAACATCTCTAAAATGAGTGGTTATTTCGAAAATTCCTTGATTGTGAATTGTGTTAAGTTAAGATTCAGGATTTAAGATTGAAGATTCAAGATTGAATTTCTTACATTTCTCGAAGCACCCCTTTTTCTAAAGTTCTAAAATATGGGTGAAAATTCAGAAAATTTCCAAAATATACAATCAAATATATCAAGAGAGTTAAAATGTTCAGAATTTTAATCAAAATATCAAAGTATTAGAAGGTACATTTCAAAAACCCAATACAGGCGTTCAGAAACTGAAGAAAGTGAAAAACGATTTAAACGAAAAACGAATATTTTATAAAATATGTCCACAAACAAAATATGCAATGAAAACACCAAGAAAGTCAAAATGTCCAGAATTTTAATCAAAATGTCAAAAATATCAGAAGGTTGAGATACTGCGAACAATATGTCAATTATAATATTCGCCAGAAAATATCGTTCATTTATATTATTTCATGTAATTCATGCTTTTATACTAAGAACGTTATAAATTATACATATATTGTAAAAAAAAAGTTCATATAATGCAGGGCGAAAAGTAATAATAAGTAATAAAATAATAATATGGAAAAATATGTTATGGAATGATTTTATGGATTGTTGTGAAGATGGGGTATAGACAGAATAGTTTTCTATAAAAAAGTGCGAATCAAACATATCTCTAAAATGAGTGGTTTATCAGTTATTTTGAAAATTCCTTGATTGTTAATTGTGTTTAGTGAAGATTCAAGATTCAAGATTCAAGATTCAAGATTGAATTTCTTACAATTCTCGAAGCACCTCTTGTACTAAAGTTCTAAAATATGGGAAAAAAATCTGAAATTTTCCAAAATATGCAATCAAAAAATCAAGAGAGTTAAAATGTTCAGAATTTTAATGAAAATATCAGAGTATTAGAAGATACATTTCAAAAACCCAATACAGGCGTTCAGAAACTGAAGAAAGTGAAAAACGACAAGATTTTTTTGTCCAAAAACAAGATATGCAATGAAAATACCAAGAAAGTCAAAATGTTCAGAATTTTAATCAAAATATCAAAGAATTTGAAGGTACATTTCAAAAACCCAATACAGGCTTCTTATTGAACTTTTATGGAAAATGTCCAAAAACAAGATATGCAATGAAAATACCAAGAAAGTAAAAATGTAAACTTTAGAAAATGTTTAATACTGCTGAAATTTTATAGAGAATTGTAATATTAATAATAATATTATACTAATTAGTATATTAGAAAATGGGCATAAGGCTATACAATTTCACAAAACTGCCGTAAAATATGTGAAATTCTCATTAGATTGTGAATTTTAGTTCATTAAATAAATTAAATTTTCATAATAAATAAAATATCATCACATTTTAATAAAATAAAATCGTCTACATTACTTTAGACAATGTCTTACAAAAGCTGAAAATTTGAATAAATTAATTAAATGTATTTTCATATTTCCACAAAATGCATAAAATATCAACAAAAGTTCTAGAATTTAGAATAGTTATACCTTTAGAAAAATGCTGAAACTAAATTTCTCATTGATTTACAAGAGCACTTTGCAGAATTATTGAAATGTTCACAGTTTTTTTTTTTTAGAATATGTACAAGCAATATTAATTTCTAGAATATTGAGATTTTTTACGAATGTTTCTAAATTTCTCATTGTTTTTCAAATGCACATTGCAGAATTATTGAAATTTTCACTATTAGTTTAGAGCATTATTTTATGTTTTCGATAGTATTTTCTAGCATTACATTTTAAAAATGTGCTACCAATATTAATTTCTAGAATATTCTGATTTTTACGACTTTTTCTAAATTTCTCATTGATATTCAAAAGCACTTTGCAGAATTATTAAAATTTTCACAATCAGTTTGGACAATTCTCATATATTTTCGATACTACATGACAGTACTGTTTTCTAGAAGTATGGGATTTGAAACAGCATTTGTAGAATTCTTACATATTTATTATTAATCATCGTTTCTGAATTAATGACTTTTTTTTCAAATCAAGAATAGAATATTTCAATTATTGAAGAGTTCTCATGCATTTTCGTAGAATTTTTATACAATTTCAGTACTCAATACAATAGCATTATTGAATTTTTACAGTTTTGGTAGATTTTGTCTATATTATTCAAAGAATATTTTGCTAATTTTCCTTAAATTGTTATCGATTTCCAGTGGAGTTTTCTAAAAGAGTATTGTAATAAACCTAATCGTTATAGAAAACGATTAGGTTTCTTACAATATTTTGAAGGATTCTAGTCTATTTTCAAGCTTTAGATATATTTATTCTATTCTTTATATGTAATACTTATATTCTAGAACAATGGATTATTTAACCAATTGTTTTAGAATTATCATAGACCTTACTGCATTCAGAACTATTGCATCTGTTTACAATTTTTGTAGAAATTTCCTAGGTACCATTCAAATCGCTTTCTAGATCATTCTAGAACGATTAGGTTTTTCACAATCGTTTGAAGAATCCTGGTATGATTTCAATAGTTCAAGATTCATTTTTATAGATTTCTATATATTAATTATTGTAAAATGATCATGGAACCACTGCATTCAGAACTATTGAATTTATTTACAATTTTTGTAGAATTTTCCGATACCAAACAAATAAATCTTTTCAAATTTTTGATTTTCAGTTCAACTTTTCATCATTGCTGTTCATTGTTCATTTCTTGAACACAAATTGTTTTTTAGAATGTTTTGCGAAATTTCCTTAAAGTATTATCGATTTTCAGTGGAGTTTTCTAAAAGAATATTGTAAAAAACCTAGTCGTTTTAAAAAACGATTAGGTTTCTTACAATATTTTGAAGGATTCCAGTATATTCACAATAGTTCTAGATTTTTTTTATAGAATTTTGTATATTACTAATACTAATATTCTAGAATAATGAATTATTTTACCGACAGTTTTAAATTATCACAGAATCTTTGTATTCTAGAACTGTTAAAGTGTTTATAATATTTTGTAGATTTCTCACGTAGTTAGTTATTTTCAATTCTTTCTATAAGCATTGATTTTTTTTACAATTTGTAGAAGTACCATTGAAAATATGGTTGGATGTGGATACAGATATTAATTCTGGACAAATTGTATACAATTCAATATTTATGTCTAAAAGTTTATGTCTATAGGAACTTTTTTCACAGTTTTGTTCTATACATTACGTTCTTGAAGTATGATACTTATTGATTAAATAAGTAATGATACCTATTATTCAAAACATAATAAACTAAAAAATGTAATAACTGTAACGGTTCGAACCCAGGTGTTGTACAAATTCTCATAATTTGTAATATTTATTATTCATTGCATTTATTTAACTGCAATCCATCCTTAAATGCAATTGGATGCATTTGATTTCTTTAACTGCATATTACATGAATTCTTATAATTCAAGTAATTGATTTGGCTCGTGATTTACAAATTCTCGTAATTTGTAATATTGATTTGGCTCGTGATTTAGTGGTAGTACTCCACGTTATGTTTGATTTTTAAATCAAAATCGTGATAACTCAGTTTGGTTCGTTTTATGGGTAATGTGTCTGTTAGTAATTTTTGTTAGCAAGTAAAACACAGATACATGGATTTTATATGATTTATTCATTTTAAAAGGTTGTGCAAGCGACAGGTAAATAAAAGACAATTTTGTTACTCTAATTGGACGTTATTTATTTAGTTATATTTATTTAAATTTTGGAATAGATTTGTTTAATAATTATTGAAAACTTATTATATTCTTTGAATTTGAATGATTTATTTTATTTTGAAAACAGAGTAACTTATTAACACTACGGTTGGAATTACAAAGTGTTACTTAGCGACTTCATGCAACACAATCTTCAAATTGTGCCGAGAAGGATATCTGATACATGTCATCACTGCATAGAAATTCATTAGCACGGTGCCTACCAATGTATTTCAACGCCACCTTGTGGATAGGAACGAATCACATAACTTCACATTAAAGTACTTCAAGCGATTCCAGTGCTGCAAGCACCCAATGTGTCCTCATTCGGAGATATTGCTAGTATTCGCGTTTACCAACACTATCAGCCATGTGATCGTAAAAACTTTAATAGGTATTGTTATTCAAAATTGATTATGGATTAGTATGATAAAGCTCTATTCTACTTCTACTTTTCTATCTACTTAAGCACATACAACTATTCGTTTCATTCATTCATAATTCTGAGATTTCGTGAATATCGGAGCGCTGAGCAAGTTTAATTATACGATTTAATTACAAATATCATTGAATTATTTATATCAAAATTATTAAGTTATGTTCCCCTGACGCAACTTTTTATTTAACTACCGATTGATTAATGAGGCCACACTGTTTATCAAATGTTTGCGACGATGGAAAGGAAGGCATGTTACAATATTCTCCTGTCAGTACGAAAATATTGTCAGGACAAGGTATAAAATGCAGTAAGGTTCAACTCCGCAGTGGCGTGAGGCTCCCTACATTTCATACCCTTATTAAACTTCGTTCATTACCAGCGGCAAGGCGCGGTAATATCACTAGATAGGTTACATTATTATGGATAAATTACTTTAGAATTGTTAGTGTGAAAAGATGTTTGATCAAATGTTTTGCGACGGCGGAAAGGAAGGCATGTTACAATATTCTCCTGTCAGTACGAAAATATTGTCAGGACAAGGTATAAAATGCAGTAAGGGTCAACTCCGCAGTGGCGTGAGGCTCCCTACATTTCATACCCTTATTAAACTTCGTTCATTACCAGCGGCAAGGCGCGGTAATATCACTAGATAGGTTACATTATTAGTATGGAATTGACTTTGGAATTGTTAGTGTGAATTACATTTGATAAACTTGTGTTACATATTCACCTGAGGAATTAATGTTTAAAGTATATGAGTCGTCGTCGGACAGCGTGACGTTCTGTCTCGATCGGTACATCTAACTGGCTCCGTTTGAGTTCCGCACTTCTATTTATACTGTCATACTGGTCCCCCACTTTTTACTCTTCTTCCCCCGTCCTATGATAATTTTGCTTACCGCTGCAAATTGACGCCTTCCCATACGCGTCACCGAATTACGCAATCGCCGTTTCGAGTTCCCGTCGTATTCCCACGACCTATTTCTCTGTGTCATCATTTTGATCGTGTGCTTATTTACATTTGCCCAAAACTACGAAGTCAGCAAAATGAATGTACTCGCTTGGGAAACGCGGCGTCGGCCGCGGCCTGCTATGATATTTACGCAGTTTTGTTCCGACTCGTAAAATTATGGATTTTAATATTATTAGGTTCTTACATAACTAAAAATATTTTCCACAAAAATATCCAAAAATTCGAGAATAAAATATTTGAAACATCCCAAAATTGTTCTAGAGTTTTGGGATGTTTTATATTTTTTTTGTTCTAGAATGTTTGGATATTTTTTGTGGAATTTTCATATATTATAATGGCAGATATTACAATTTATAATTGATTAAGATTGTTTTGACCGTTAAACATTTTTTTTTTAGTTTGTCATCTTCTGAATCTTATCATTTCAGTTTTCTGAAATACTCTATAGTAGTATAGCACAAAACCAAAAGGACTATGATATGTGTCCAGGAATTTCAAAATAAATAACAACTTTGATAACATAACACTATGATGATGACAAAAAGTAATCTAATTCGAGTTCAGCATATTTGAGAATTGTCAGATGCGCGTGCAACATATTAAGTAAGCATTTCTGGAGACATGTGTATAGGAACTTTTTTCGTAGTTTTCTTCCATACGTTATATTTGTGAAGTTTGGCCCAAGCATTTCAGTTACAGCCTGTATACAATTTTAGGATTATTTTTAGTAGAATTCTTATTTATTTTCAATAGTCTTTCTATTAGGTGATTTTGTACGAATTTTTGTATAGTTTTCAAAGATTTTCAATAGCTTTTTTCTAAATTCTGGCTTTATTTATAGTTGACAGCTCTTCTGAAGCCACCATACATTGAGCAAGTTGCATTCTGCACGACGCTTTGATCCGGGTTTTTAAAAATAGCAATAGGATGTTTCGTATTTTTTGTTCTAGAATTTTTGGATATTTTTTGTGGAATTTTCATATATTATAATGGCAGTTATTACAATTTTCAATTGATTAAGATTGTTTTGACCGTTAAATATTTTTTTCACAATCTTAAAGTTTTACTTCGTCTCCTAGTCAGTAAAAGTTTCACTTTTACTGACTAGGCAGTAAAAGTAAATTTGACAACATGATTGGATAATTTGTAATAAGAACGCCCTACGAGGGCGGGTTTAATATTGCACATACATATGGTGCGCATACATGATGAACAAAACAAAAAATTCAAACAAAACACAAATTTATTTATTGTTAAAATGTAAATTAAAGGTACAATTTGATATTTTAGCCCCTTGAAAACTGATTGCGCTGGCAGCAACAGCAGCACTTACAGCACCGCTGTCGCCAACCATTTTGCTGCTACCACAGATATTTTCTACTTTTGATGTCTTACTATCTGGTATTTTTACGTGTAGCAAAGATCCCAAGTCTTGAATATCTGTCGTGTTCATTTTTACGAGTTCATCGCAACGGCATGCCCCTGATATGCCAAATATCAAAATAATCTGAAAATACGATTTAGGGTTTAATTTTGTATTTGTTTATTATTCTAAGAACTCACCTTTGTCGCCAAGTATTTCTCGTTAGGAGCATCGGATAAGAACTTGTCGAACTGTTCCTTTGTCAGCACTCTTGCCTTTTTGGGTGTATAACCCTCATTTTGTTTTTTTAAATATGCACGTAGTTTTAAATATTTGGTAATATCTACACCATTTCTAATATTTAATAACGATTTTACCATGGAATACTGAGACCACATAGTGGAACTTTTTACTTTCTTCTTAGCCATTTCCGAAAAATATGCGAGTAAAACATTTTCACTATAATTGCTTACATTTTTCTCGGCGCACCACTTAATAAATTTTTTGTAGGCCACTTCATAGATGGTACTGGACTTAGTGGGCAATAATTTCTCTGTTGCAGCCCTTGCCGATTCTAAAATATCTGGCGGTGTACATTGAAACATGTCTTCGTCCATTTTATACACTTTAATGTCAAATAATGAATTAAACAAAACCATAGCAACGCTCTGCATAGCATGCTTCTTTGGGAATTAAAACTATACGTATTCGGACAATTAAAAATATTAATTCCATTATCTTTTTAACTATTTTCGACGTTTGAAGAAAAAATTACATGTTTTATTCGGAGTAGAAGTAACTTTTTGTGGCTCGTCTGTAGTTGCCTGCCTCGCTCCGCTCGGCAGCCAATACCTACAGACTCGCCACAAAAAGTGTCACTTCTACTCCTAATAAAACAATATACTATTTTTTTAGTTTGTTATCTTCTGAATCTTATCATTTCAGTTTTCTGAAATACTCGGCCAAACTTCACGAACGTGACGTAGGTATAGCACAAAACCAAAAGGACTATGATAGATGTCGAGAAATTTCAAAATAAATCACAACTTTGATAACGTAAAACTTTTAAGATGACAAAAAGCAATGTAATTCGAGTTCAGCATATTTGATAATTATCAAATACGCGTGCAATATATTAAGTAAGCATTTCTGGACACATGTGTGTAGGAACTTTTTTCGCAGTTTTGTTCCATACGTTATATTTGTGAAGTTTGGCCCAAGCATTTCAGTTACACCCTGTATACAATTTTAGGATTGTTTTTAGTAGAATTCTCATTTATTTTCAATAGTCTTTCTATTAGGTGATTTTATACGAAATTTTGTATAGTTTTCAAAGATTTTCAATAGTTTTTTTTTTCTAAACTCTGGCATTATTTATAGTTGTCAGCTCTTTTGAAGCCACCATACATTGAGCAAGTTGCTCTCTGCGCGACGCTTCGATCCGAGTTTTTAAAAATAGCAGCGAAACCGAAAATAAGTCCTGACGTTTTTCAATTTTCCGTTTCGTGCGCGTGTGACAAACGAAAGGGAAAATCGCATGGGAGGATGCCGTTAACTGCTGTTTGCATGATTCCAGGGCCGGCACCAACACACTCGGCATCGTCTTCTTCTGCCTCATCTTCGGCACCATCCTGGGCACGCTGGGGGAGAAGAGCAAGGTGGTGATCGAGTTCTTCACGGTGACCTTCGAGGTGGTAATGAAGTTCGTCACCGGCGTCATGTGGCTGACGCCCTTCGGCATCAGCAGCGTGATCGCCGGCAAGATCCTCTCTGTGAACGACCTCGGCCTGGTCATCTCGAACCTGGCCTGCTTCATCGCGACCGTCGTCCTCGGCGTGTTCATCTACCAGCTGGTGATCATGCAGCTGATCTACTTGCTGTTCCTCAGGAAGAATCCGTTCAAGTTCTACCTGGGGCTGATACAGAGCACGTGCACGGCGTTCGCGACGGCCTCGACGGCCGCGGCGCTGCCCATCACCTTCAGGCTGATGAACGACGAGCTGAAGGTGGACACCAGGATCACCAGGTTCGTGCTGCCCATCGGCTGCAACATCAACATGGACGGCACCGCTCTGTTCGTCGCCATCGCCTCGGTGTTCATCGCGCAGATGAACGGCATCACGCTGGGCTTCGGCGAGCTCGTCACCGTCTGGTGAGTTGAACCGCCTCCAATGCCAGGGTCGCGTAATAAATTATGGGCTCGAACCCAGACCAGACCTGGACGTCGCCCAAAAAACGCTTTCAAAGGTCGGATCCGTAAAAAAAGGTTGTGCTTCTGTTGATAATCAATAGAGACGTTCGTAGTTCGTGATTTAAAGTGTACGCCAAACTGAAGATGTCGAAAAACGCATTTAAGTTTAATCATTTCTGTTTAGATTTGATAGTCCGTTTCTTGATTACAGTTTCACGTCCACGGCGGCCTCCTTCTCGTCGGCAAGCGTCCCCAGCGCTGCCCTCGTGCTCCTGCTCATGGTGCTATCGGCCATCGACACCCCCGTCCAGGACGTGTCGCTCTTATTCGCCGTCGACTGGATTGTGTAAGTTATTTTTTAATAATTCAAATTTTAATTTAAGTAATTTCGCATCTTTAATAATAATGAAAATATCGTAGTTTTTAGAAAATCGCAATTTTTAGTTTTTTAGAATAATTTCTAAACTGCTCGGACTATTGAAAATTTTTGAACATAATCTGAACCAGTATACAAAACTGCATGATATTGTCCATTTAACCAGATCTCTAGCTTTCCAAATAACAAAGATACCCATGCAATCCTACTCTATTTAGGACACCCTGTATACCTAGCATAAAAATGTTTTTAAAAGTAAACATAGATTTTTTAATTAATTAGCCTAGTAATAGAAAGTTGGAAGCATAAAAATGTTCGAAATCGAGATTCAATGAAATTTTTAAAACGTTTGTATCAAACGTGAGTATCAAATGTCTACAGAAGATGACCACGTGGTAGTTGAAATGTACACTTAGTTAAATAAATGTCTTTGTGTTCTTAAATGTTGTTTGATTCTTACGCAAATATTCGGTTTTTCTGAAATATGATTTGAGAAAATGCCAATTTATCAATCTAATTATGGGCACCACTAGAACATTTAATATCAACAACAAGTAATATTAATATTGATGCTGCAGTTTGTGATATACAGGGTCTCCAAGATAAGGATCAACAGCATGGAGATCTCGGAAACCGTAAAAGTTACAAAGGCTTAAATTACAAAAAAGTTGCCCAATTTAGACGTCAGTAATATTCTTTTGATAATTACTACGATAATAACTAAGGAGAAGAAAAAACACGAAATAAAGTTACAAGGAAAGAAGTTAGAACAAGTTGAACACTACAGATATCTAGGGACTATAATAGAGAGTAACGGAAAAATAGAAAAAGAAATAAACGACAAAGTAAGCAAAACAGGAAAGATTTTTAATATGCTGAAAAATACATTTTTCAACAAGAAAGAAATAGCAAGCAACAGAAATCGACAAAAAAGTTATAAGACCAACACTAACGTATAGCAGCGAATCGTGGACTATGACAGGAAAGAAAGAAAAAAAGGATTAACGCGATGGAAATGAGATTTCTCAGAAAAATTGAAAATAAGACTAGAAGGAACAGAATAAGAAACTAGACATACATAAATAACCTAAAGATAAGAATAATCAATGATAAAATAAAAGAAGGACAGATGAGATGGTTTGGACATATGCAGAATGAACGAGGAAAGCATTACCAAGAGAGTATATGAGGCAAGAGCAACAGGGAGAAATTATAGAGAAAGACGAAGAAAAGAGTGGAATAACACAATAAGAGAAGAGGCGAGGAGAAAAGGGAGTTCCTGGGAAGAGCTAAAGGAACGGACAAAAAATAGGAAGAAGTGGAGGGAATACTATCGAACAGACTAAATGTAAATGTTAAATACTATGATGTAAAAGAAGGCCTTACACCGAAAGGTAGAAAGTTGGCTGATTAAATTAAAAAAATATATTCTTTTGAGAAAATCTGAAATTTCCGCTTACTTCCGGAGATAGTCGACCAAATCCAAAATCTTGCGATTGCGTTTTTATTTTTTCTGAAGTTATTTGAAAAGGTATAAAAAAACAAAAGGCCCTTTCTCATTGCCACTTTTTTAGCTCTATAAGACAGCGTTTATAAATTTTCAGTACAACGTTTCGTTTCGAAGAAACCATCATCAACTTTGTAGTTTTATATAGCCCGTAAATAAAGTACACCCTGTATTAAATAGCATTTCCTGTTACGAATTCAACGATTTATATTACAGTATAGTTTTGTCATGGTATTAATCAGAAAAAAATGCTTGTTAATAAATTTCGAACATTTTGATCTAATTTTGGGATTTTAAGATAATTAAATGAACAGCAGAACTCTTATAATACCTCAGTAAAAAAAAAGTGTGTTTCTCAATAACTATAATGTTTCATTGTTTAACAACTATTCTTGCTAAATTGTTTTTAGTTACTATATTGGTATCTATTCGGGGTTAAAATGAAGTAATAATTGTTGTCTTCGTCGTCATTAAATGAACAGAAAAATTATCGTACCACAGAAAAAAAAAGTGTGGTTCTAAATAACTATATTGATTCAATGTTTAACAACTATTCTTGCTAAATTATTTTTTGTTACTATGTTGGTACATATTCTGGGTTAAAATTATGCAATAATGTTTGCCTTCATCGCAATTAAATGAACAGAACAATTATCATATCACAGTAATAAAATAATAAGTGTGGTTCTAAATAGCTATAATGTTTCAATGTTTAACAACTATTCGTGCAAAATTATTTTTAGTTACTATTTTGGTACCTATTCTGGGTTAAAATACTACTACAAGAAACTGTTCGAAATGTATTAACAAACCTTTTTCTGAATAAAAAAATGGGCAACCATACTGTGATATTAATAGTTGAATTCGTAATAGGAAATGCTATCTAATACAAGGTGTACATGTTTTACGGGCCATATAAAAAAATAATGTTGATGATGATTTCTTCGAAACGAAACGTTGTGCTGAACATTTATAAACGCTGTCTTATAGAACTAAAAAAGTGGCAATGAGAAAGTGCATTTTTTATACTTTTTCAAATAAATTCGGCAAAACATAAAAACGATATTGCAATATTTCGGAATTTGTCGAATATCTCCGGAAGTAAGTCGAAATGTTTTTTATAATTTTTTTTAACCGAATATTACTGAGTGCTAAATTGCCCAACGTTTTTGTAATTTAACCGCCTTTGAAACTTTTACGGTTTCCGAGATCCCCAAGCAGTTGATCCTTAGTTAGAACACCCTGTATAATTAATATAATATGAGGAAAATTTGAGATTGTACCTAAAGGAGAATATCTTAAAAACCATGCATTGGATAATGATTGAGATAAATGTGATATTTACTTATACATCACTCAATTTCAAGAAAAAAAAACCATATTGATACACAATTTTGATTATCACCAATAAATAAAAGCAATATTTGAGAGACTTTTTTAAATCCTTATGAAACATTGCCATTACAATTTTGGCGGTAATTATTGAAATTTTAACGATAATTAACGAAATATTGACAGAAACAATTAAAAACTTAACACTAATAAAAAATGCGATGTTTTTATAACAGCAATTGTGTTTTTGTATTGAAAAGTTAACAAAACAATATGTTTATCAAATGTGATTATAGGGGCATTACATAATTGAAATTTTGAAAGTACCAATGGATTTTTTTTCAATAACTAATGAAACATTGACAGAATAATTAATAGTAGTATTTACATTTGGCAATATTCATCGAAATTTTACAAAATTCATATAATTGTCACCTGTAATCATTAAAACATTGAAAGAAACAAAAGCTTATAATTACTTTAAGAATAATAGTTTGAAATTGTTTTTAGATTAATTATGAAACATTCACAAAATTAAAGTTTCAACGATAATTAACGAAATATTGTGAGAAACAATTGAAAACTTGACAGTAATAAAAAAAAGTGTGATGTTTTTATAACAATTGTTTTTTTTTTATTGAATAGGTAACAAAAAAAAATATTTATCAAGTTGTCACTAATTATTGAAACATTGGCAGAATTATTGAAACGTTGACAGATTTTTAAATTTAACAATTATCATTGAAAATTTTACAAAAATCATACAATTATCACCAATATTCATTAAAATATTGATAGAAACAAAAGTTTATTTTGAGTATTACAAACAAAAATTATAGGTGGATTACATAATTGAAATTTTAAAAGTAATAATTTGAGAAAAATAATATATTGATATTATAACTATTGAATAGTTTTTAGAGTAATAATGAAACATAGACAGAATTATTAAAATTTTCACAAAAATTATTGAAATTTTAACAAGAATTAAGTAAATATTGACAAGAACAATTGAAAACTTGACACTATAAAAATATGATGTTTTTATAACGATTGATTTTTTTAATTAATTGTTTACAAAACAAAATTTTCATCAAGTGTGATGACAAAAAATATTAAGGGTTACATAATTGAAATTTTGAAAGTAATAATCGAAATCTTGTCAATAATTATTGAAACGTTGGCAGAATTATTGAAAGTTTTGCAGTCATATTCAAATTTAACAATTATCATTGAAAATTTGACAAAAATAATAAAATTATCACCAGTAATAATTAAAATATTGACAGAAACAAAATTGAGAATAATAGTTTGTAATAGTTTTAGAGTAATTATGAAATATTGACAGAATTATTAAAATTCTGACAATAAATATTGAAATTTTAACAATAAAAACTAAATATTGACAGAAACAATTGAAAACTTATCAGTATAAAAAAGTGATATTTTCATATCGACTATTGATTTTTCTTTTTGAATAGTTAACAAAACAAATGTTCATCAAGTGTGATAACAAAAATTATAGGGGAATTACAAACGAAAATTATAGGGGGATTACATAATTAAAATTTTAAAAGTAATAATTTGAGAAATATAATATATTGAAATAGTTTTTAGAATAATAATGAAACATTGACAGACATTGTGAAATTAAATTTTAACTAAAATTATTGAAATTTCAACAAGAATTAAGTAAATATTGACAGAAACAATTGAAAACTTGACGCTAAAAAAGGTAATGTTTTTATAACATTTTTTTTTTAAATTAATAGTTAACAAAACTAAATTTTCATCAAGCGTGACGACAAAAAATATAAACATAATTGAAATTTTGGAAGTAATAATTGAAATCTTGTCAATAATTATTGAAATGTTGACCGAATTATTGAAAGTTTGACAGTAATATTCAAATTTAACAATTATCATTCAAATTTTGAAAATAATCATACAATTGTCACCAGTATTCATTAAAATATTAACAGAAACAAAAGTTTATTTTGAAATTAATAGTTTGAAGTAGTTTTTAGAGTGATTATGAAACAGAGACAGAGTTATTAAAATTTTGACAACAAATATTAATTATTTTAACTATAATTAACAAAATATAGATAGATACAATTGAAAGCTTGAAAGTAATAAATTAAATTTATACAGAATTGAATGAAATTTTGCCAGTAAACATTAAAATATTTAAGTTTTATAGTTCAGGTCTAATTAACTTTTATGGCCCAACACATGTTTCGGTACCGACAATTGATTTTTTGTTGCGAAAATAATAATAGCAATTTTGTCAGTAATAATTGATACTTTGACAGAATAATTGAAATGTTGATAGTAATACTTCAAATGTTGACAGTAATAATTCAAATTTTAACAAATATCGTTGAACTATTGGTAGAAATAATTTAAAAAATCAGTGGTCATGCACATAATTTTAATATTCACAGATTTTGACTTTATAGTCCAGGTCAAAAATTGTCTATAAATACTACTAAACCAATGTCATAAAATTCATAGATAATTTGATACAATTTCATTTACCTACTGAACGCATTTGTTGGGG
The DNA here is from genome assembly GCA_951805005.1 of Othius punctulatus. Classification (NCBI taxonomy): domain Eukaryota; kingdom Metazoa; phylum Arthropoda; class Insecta; order Coleoptera; family Staphylinidae; genus Othius; species Othius punctulatus. Next base: position 20,269,368 of record OX638141.1, read on the forward strand.
ATATTATCCCTAACTGCCTATCGACCATCCTGCTTACGTATTTTATTGAATAATCAAAAAGTTAAAATCTTCAGTATTTTAATCAAAATATCATAGTATTAGAAATATATTTTTGTTATTGTTTTTTGCAGAGATCGGTTTCGGACCACCAACAACATGTTGGGAGACTGTTATGCTGCTGCTGTGGTCGAGCTTCTATCGAAGAAGGAACTGATGGCTGCGGATGCCATACTACAGGTAAATCATCATGTAATTAATTACGAACTGAGGAAGCAGAGCTTGCAACTTCCAAGAAATAAAGAAGCCCTGCTCGTTGCTCAAATTTAATTTGCTCTCAGGCGAGCTAATTAGGGCCATATTTACGCGAAGCGCAACAAGTCGCACTTATTTGATCGATACTGTTTATGCTTGCATTGCGCCAATCACCGCACAATACCGTTTGCAAAAAATGAACTTGTAGCGCAGTTCGGCGGTTTCTGCGTCTGGGTCAGCGGGTTAATTAGGTTTTCGCAATTGGGTCAGTAATTATAAATAATAATATTAAATAAACTTTCCTGCACATTCCACGTGTGCACTTAAAAATGATTGATTACGCGATGCATTTTCTGCATATGGGTCAGTAAGTTAATGTAGTTTTGTTTGTTTTTTGATGTAGCATGTTTTGCGAAGATGAGATATGAAGAATGAGTTGAGATCTGGAAATTATTCATTAAAATTTGTAATTATTTAAAATTTAGATTATAGTTGTCTAAATCTCAGATCTTGAAGGTTAACAGTTAATTTGAGTTACATGGAGAGGGTAATTTTAAACATGTTTCTACAATTCCTTACATTTTAATGAAATTAATGCCGAAGTATGCGAAATCTATAAAATGTCTGTGGATAAGTTTCTACCAAGTTTTAATTGGACATCACAAGTTTTCGAGACAATTCGAACTTTATTCTGCACAAATTTTGAATGGAAATTTACAGCATTGTAATGAATTTCTGCCACAAATATTTTGTATTTACCTTAAATAAATAAAAATACTTGATTTTTTAAGTTTCACTATTTTTATAAAAAATCCTCTATAATTATTTCGGTCTATCGACTATTTTTAAGACGGTTTTAGTTAGCAAAATGTGACATTTTTTGACAAATTAAAAGACATATTAATTATTTATTTAATATAGTATGATGGAACTTGGAACTCTCAAGAATTTTGATAAAAGTCAGAGATTATAAAAAGAAATATAGTGGACATAGAATTCCTACGCAATTTGTAAAATTTCACTAAAAATCTCTTATTTAAATTTATATAAAAAAAAGTAGATAAAACTCAAAGAATCATTACGAAAATCTATAAAATCTCTGTGTAACTTGTTGATTTATCAATTAATTATGTGATTAAGATTGGGTATTTAATTAGCAAAATGGGACAATTTTTTTGACAAATTAATTATTTATTTAATATAGTATAGTCTAGTTGGAAATCTCATAAATTTTGATAAAAGTTAGAGATATTAAACATATATATTGGACATAGAATTTCTACGCAATTTATAAAATTTCAATAAAAATCTCTTATTTAAACTTAAAAAAAAAACGTAAATAAAACTCAAAGAATTATTATGAAAATCTATAAAATATCTGTGTAACTTATAGATTTATCAATTAAATTATGTGATTTAGATCGGATTATGTAGTATGTTGATGAAATACATCATTTCTATTAATTTGAAGCAAAAAAAAAATTATGAAGTTTAAATTTAGTTCTACAGTGTAGATTCAATGTAATCACTACTAAGTAGTAACCGAGAAATTCTTTGATGCTAAAACAATTACACAGAATTTATTTTTATTGTTTAGAACTTCTAAGGAAATCTGCTGATTTTTTACGGAAGTTTGTGAAAAAAACTATTGAATTCAGCTGGAATATCTATGAAATCTCTAGAATTTAAAAAAAATATGTCTTTTCAAACAAATTGCATCAAATTTAGATAAAACGTATGGATTTTCCATGAATTGAGCAAAATTATGTAGAATTTCTGTAAAATTTCTTTTGAAATTTGTAAAATTTAAATTGTATTAATATGTTATACTTCATACATATCGATTTTTAATGACTGCAGTCCTTATGACAAACCAAAATTTTCTTGCAAGTTGCAATCTTTAAATTTCATAGGGAATTTTTTATAATTTCATTGTGGATTACATGAAATTTCTATGGAAAGCTGTGAAATTGTAATGGACATTTGTAAAATATTGCACCAAAGTTAATTGGAATGCATAGATTTTCTATTGAAATAAGTATATATTTAATTAAATTGAATGTGGTTGTTGGTAATCACTTGGTGAAACATATTAATTTTGGAAAATAAGAAATTTGGTATAAGTATTTCTAAGGCAATTTCATTGAAATAAAAAAAAATAATCAAAATTCTATACAATAACATGAAATTCCAGAAGGTACAATTTTTTATTATAGAATTTCGTAGAATTTCGTAATAGAATCGTAATAGAAGAGTACATATTTAATAGAATATAATTGAATTTCTAAATTCTAATTTTTTTATTGTTAAATTGTAATTAAATTTCTGAAAATATAATGATACATTTATATATATATATATATATATATATATATATTTAGAGCTCTATCTATGAACATTTTCTAAATTCCATAAATTTTCGCAGAATTTTCATTAAAATCCAGATAATTGAATCAAAATTTCTGGAAGATACAAAATATTTACTCCAGAAATTCATTATTATTCTGTAAATTTCCATTCAAAATTTGTACAGAATTAAGTTCGAATTGTCTCGAAAACTTCTCATGCCCATTTGAAATTTGGTAGAAATTTATCCACAGAAATTTTATAGAATTCGCAAATTTTGCCATTGATTTGATTAAAATATAAAGAATTTACTCTCTCCATAGACTCAAAACTCAAATTAACTGTTAACCTTCAAGACCTGACATTTAGACAACTATAATCTAAATTTTAAATAATTACAAGATTTTAATGAATAATTTAAAGTTCATTTTGCAATTATTGCTCAAAATTCATCATTTTGTTAAATCAATTTTTTTTTTCAAAAAGCAAGTAGATTTTCAACCGTTTCCAGTGTTGTCAGCTCCTCGTATCAATATTTTACCAATTGTTATAGCCTTAAACATTTTCAGTATTATCTATGTACTTCTGTAAATATTTATTAAAAATACCGAAATATAACTTTCAGGGCAGAAAGTCCTACTTTTTAAAATGTTAAATATCACCTATTAAATAACTACATGTAATTAAATTTAGCAAAAATAAAGATATTTAGTACCATAACTTTCATATATATTCAATGTTCATGAATTTATTGTTGAATTTGTCAACTAGAAGAAATTTTACTATGAATGGATTTAAAAATAAGGTACATAGAAAATAGTAGGTATATTGAAATACAAGCTGTAGAAAGCACCATATTCAAGCAGCCCTTATGGCTTAACCTAACATTTTCAAGTTATTAGTAATTATTAGTAAATGACTAGTTATTAGTTATTAGTAAATATTTGTTAATATTTTCTAACCATGATTAATGGATGGACATAAAATACTATATAATTTAACTGGAATGCATATTAATTGATACAAGTTTAATTCTGTGATGCAGATACAATTTTATAGAAATTATTTGCAACCTTTAGAATTACAGAATACATGGAATTTCAATTTTGAGAAATTAGTAAAATATAAATTACATGCTATGATGTAGATGAAATACCATATAAATTAACTGGAACACACAGAAATTCTGCGGAATTTGTTTACATTCGATAAAAAATTGATATTTCAATGAAAAAAATTGTATTTAGATAAAACCGTATGGAAAGTGGAATAATTTCTGTGGAATCTGTAGAATGCAAATTAAAATCAGTGATTTAGATAGAAACCTATCTAAGAAAATGTACTTTTATATGAATTGCATATAATTTCTATGAATACCTTCTATGATTTTTATAGATATGATGTACTTGAGAACTAACTATGAGAAAAATAACAAATTATCCTTTTTCACAACGACATTTATTTCGCTAAATGTACATTTCAACCACTACGTGGTCATCTTCAGTAGATATTTGTACTGAAGTAGTATATCCATAAAAATTCATAGAAGATATTCAACGAAATTATATACAATTCATCTCTCATTTCAAAATTGAAATTGCTGACGTACTGAAGTAGTACAAATGTCTACTGAAGATGACCACGTAGTGGTTGAAATGTACATTTAGCGAAATAAATGTCGTTGTGAAAAAGGATAATTTGTTATTTTTCTTTAAGTGTTAATATTTCACAAGCTCCAACCGATTATTTTACAGATATGATGTAGATAAAAAAACTATAGAATTGTGCTAGAATATGCAAAAGTTTCTGTGGAATTTCAACATAAACATCTGTCTTTTTCATAAATTTTAATCAATTGAAGAATATCTCTAAAAGTTTGATGAAATTTTATGAAATTTAAATTAAGTTCTATGTTGTAAAACAGAAGGTAACTGGAATTCGTAGAATTTCTATACAAATATATTTTTTTGTAAGAATCTATAAGTTGTTAAATATCAAAATAGATGAAATGTATAATTTCTATCGTAATCTATCAAATTTGGATGAAAATTTATTAAGTACAGTCTGTATTAGGCTATCGATCTAATGGCTACCAAAATATTCACCAAAATAATCCATAATTTTACAGTAATAACTAAAATGTTGATGAAATTAAAAGGAAGCATACTGAAAATAATTGAAATGTTGACTGAAATCCTCGAACTTTTGACAATAATCGTTGAGAGAAAAAGTCTTCTGACAGAGCCATAGACATTTTGATATAAAAAACTGTAACATTCTACAGTAAACAATAAGTTATGACATGTAAAAAAAATGTATTTAGATAAAACCCTATGGAAAGTCGAATAATTTCTGTGGAATCTGTAGAATGCAAATTCAAATCAGTGATTTAGAGAAAAACCTGTAGTGCTTTCATGAATTGCATATAATTTCTATGAATATCTTCTATGATTTTTTATAGATATGATGTAGATAAAAAAAAACTATAGAATTGTGCTAGAATATGCAAAACTTCTGTGGAATTTCAACATAATCATCCGTCTTTTTCATAAATTTTAATCAATTGAAGAATATCTGTAAACGTTTGATGAAATTTTATGAAATTTAAATTATGTTTTATGTTGTAAAACAGAAGGTAACTGGAATTCGTAGAATTTCTATGCAAATATATTTTTTTGCAAGAATCTATAAGTTGTTAAATATCGTAATAGATGAAATGTATAATTTCTATCGTAATCTATCAAATTTGGATGAAAATTTATGCAGTACAGTCTGTATTAGGCAATCGATACAATCGATACCAAAATATTCACCAAAATAATCCACAATTTTACAGTAATAACGAAAATCTTGATGAAATTAAAAGGAAGCATACTGAATATAATTGAAATGTTGACTGAAATCCTTGAACTTTTGACAATAATCGTTGAGAGAATAAAGTCTTCTAACAGAGTCATTGACATTTTGACATAAAAAACTGTAACATTCTACAGTAAACAATAAGTTATGACATGTAAAAAAAATGTATTTAGATAAAAAAACCTATGAAAAGTCGAATAATTTCTGTGGAATCTGTAGAATGCAAATTAAAATCAGTGATTTAGATAGAAACCTGTAGTACTTAGATTAATTGCATATAATTTCTATGAATATCTTCTATGAATTTTTATAGATATGATGCACATAAAAAAACTATAGAATTGTGGTAAAATATGCAAAACTTCTGTGGAATTTCAACATAAACAGTATTTATCATAAATTTTAATCAATTGAAGAAAATCTGTAAAAGTTTGATGAAATTTTATGAAATTTAAATTAAGTTCAATGTTGTAAAACAGAAGATAACTGGAATTCGTAGATTTTGTATGCAAATATATTGTTTTGTAAAAATCTATAAGTTGTTAAATATCAAAATAGGTGAAATGTATAATTTCTATCGCAATCTATCAAATTGGGATGAAAATTTATGAAGTACAGTCTGTATTAGGCTATCGACTTAATCGATATCAAAATATTCACCAAAATAATCCAGAATTTGACAGTAATAATTAAAATCTTGATGAAATTAAAAGGAAGCATACTGAAAATGATTGAAATGTTGACTGAAATCCTTGAACTTTTGACAATAATCGCTGAGAGAAAAAAGTCTTCTGACAGAGTCATTGACATTGTGATATAAAAAAATGTAACATTTTACAGCAAACATTAAGTTATGACGGACTAATTATCATCTAACCTATTTTCAAACATCTAAACCTATTTTTATAGAGACTTTGTACTTTTTTTTAATATTAAAAAAAAATTATTTTACAACTTTGGTTGATTTGTAACTTAATTTGGTCCCGACTATAGCAATAATATTAATAATTAAGTTTACAACAATTTAATATTTCCTTTTAATACAAGATGGTACAGCATCGGACGTAAGTATGTTATAAGTTTGATTTAATTTCGTATGCTCAGCTTCGCTTTAAGTTGTAACTCAATTCTAAGGTAATTTTCACAAAATTAATAACTTTGTCGTGAAAGCACTTATAGACCACTAGCAACTTCTCGTAGGTTCATAAGTTCATAATGAGCTGGTTTTTTATAGAGCAATATGTCGTTAAGGCTATCGATCTAATCGATATCAAAATATTCACCAAAATAGTACAGAATTTGACAGTAATAATTAAAATCTTGATGAAATTAAAAGATAGCACACTGAAAATAATTGAAATGTTGACTGAAATCCTTGAAGTTTTGACAATAATCGTTGAGAGAAGAAAGTCTTCTGACAGAATCATTGACATTTCGATATAAAAAAAATGTAACATTTTACAGTAAACAATAAGTTATGATATGTAAAAAAATTGTATTTAGATAATACCCTATGAAAAGTCGAATAATTTCTATAGAATCTGTAGAATGCAAATTAAAATCAGTGATTTAGATAAAAACCTGAAGTGCTTACATGATTTGCATATAATTTCTATGAATATCTTCTATGAATTTTTATAGATGTCACGTAGATAAAAAAAAACTATAGAATTGCGTTAGAATATGCCGAACTTCTGTGGAATTTCAACATAAACATCTATCTTTTTCATAAATTTTAATGAATTGAAGAATATCTGTAAAAGTTTGATGAAATTTTATGAAATTTAAATTAAGTTCTACGTTGTAAAACAGAAGGTAACTGGAATTCGTAGAATTTCTATGCAAATATATTTTTTTGTAAGAATCTGTAAGTTGTTAAATATCAAAATAGGTGAAATGTATAATTTCTATCGTAATCTATCAAATTTGGATGAAAATTTATGAGGTACAGTCTGTATTAGACTATCGATCTAATGGCTACCTAAATATTCACCAAAATAATCCATAATTTTACGGTAATAACTAAAATGTTGATGAAATTAAAAGGAAGCACACTTAAAATAATTGAAATGTTGACTGAAATCCTTGAACTTTTGACAATAATCGTTGAGAGAAGAAAGTCTTCTGACAGAATCATTGACATTTTGATACAAAAAAATGTAACATTTTACAGTAAACATTAAGTTATGACAGACTAATTATCATCTAACCTATTTTCAAACATCTAAACCTATTTTTATAGAGATTTTGTACTGTTTTTAATATTAAAAAAATTGCATTTAGTACTTTGCGTAATTTATAACATTGGTTGATTTGTAACCTAATTTGGTCCCGACTATAGCAATATTATTAATAATTAAGTTTATAACAATGTAATATTTCCTTTTAATACAAGATGGTACAGCATCGGACGTAAGTATGTTATAAGTTTGATTTAATTTCGTCTGCTCAGCTTCGCTTTAAGTTATAACTCAATTCTAAAGTAATTTTCACAAAATTAATAACATCAATGTGAAAGCACTTATAGACCACTAGCAACTTCTCGTAGGTTCATAAGTTCATAATGAGCTGTATTTTATAGAGCAATACGTCGTTAAATTTGATCTAATTCACAGGATTTACAAAGTTTCGGTATGAGAAGACTAAAAGAAATACTTTATTTTGCCAATTATAATAACTGGTTTAATGCATTTAAAAAAGAAGCAAAACCACAAAACAACCTGCTAAATATCGTAATTAATTACTACTTAGCAATCAATACTTTATATATGTGATGGGTGGGAAAAACAGTATATGTCGAAAATTTGGGAAAATGAGTTTAAGTCAAATTATATTTCAGAAAGTGATGCTGTACATTGTGTTTGAAATAGTATATATCACATTATTCAGTTAAGGCTTTTAAATAGGTTGGCAGTTTTAGTACAACTTTAAATGCTACGATTATTGGAGGGAAATAAGGTATAAGTCGACGCTTCCTTAAAATGCTAATTCTTGACTTATACTGTTTTTCCCACCCATCACAGATATTTCCTTAAAAATTACAAAAAGTTATTGAAAACGCATAAAGATCTTAATAACTTTTTTTTTTGTTAGGGTTAGCGCAGTGCCATCTATGTGCATTAGCGATTAGATCTCAATAAGAATATTTAAGGTTGTTTTGGATAAAACCTTAAGCATAATAAGAATTATACTTACAATTTATATTGTAAATTGCAAAATTACAATGAATATTGAATATGAATTTAGATTGGTGATTACAATTTTCTTTTTATCGAAACTTCCAAAATTGAAATGAAATAGCAAAGCGGTCGTAATAAATTACAATATTACGAAATCTTCATTATAAATCACAAAATTTTCATTACAAACTTTTATTGTAAATACCAAAATTTTCAAAAATTACAAAGATTAATGGAACATACAAAGTTTAAATTCAAAATTTTAACGGCTTGGCCGACAAAGTATATTGCTCACATACGAAAACACTAGTTCAAAAAGGGCATCGCGAGTAGGAAAAGTTTAGGAACCACTGTATTAAGCGATTTACAATAGATTGTGTGATGTTGACAAAGATATATATATACATATATATTGTTACGTTTTTATTGCCCTACGTTCGGGACTACAAATGTTACGTTTTTGTTTACTCTGCCTATTTTATTAGTGTTGAATATTTAAGCATTTACTTGTTTTGTAACTTTTTGTTCTTTCTCTTATCTCAGGTTCAATAGTAGGTTCAATCATAACTAAATAGAGTTTCGTTCAAATACTTTAATGAATTGAAAATAACCAAAAATATTAAAACGTCTAATATAAACTGAACTAAACAAACAAATCAAAAACAATAGAAAACAAAACTATTAAATACATAATAAACTATGGCCAACATTAACAAAATAAATCCTATGTACACAAGCCAACTTATGTAATAATATGACTCTTGCACTTTACGCAAACTTTCTACTTTCCCATTTTCCCATTTTCAAAAATCGATCGATTGGTTTTCAAAATATCTTGCTTAGAAATTTTTGATCGGTCGCCATTTTGTTATTTGATGAAATAGAAAATAATTGTAAATACAAATGTTTTAGAGAACCGAAAGCGCATGTTGAACGTTTTTGTATTTTTTAAATATTCCTTAAAATAAGGGAGTAATGACGATTTTTCGAAAAACAAAAGAACGCCAATAACCATGAACTTGGGCTCCAATTCAAAAATTTTAACTAAGAAAAGTTGTTTGTTTCAATGAGTTCTAACTGCCATTTTCGGGTGTTACAACTTAATATTAACACCCTGTATATACGACAGTAAACGTCAGAAATTTTGAATTCACTATAAGTTTTTCGAAAACAAATTCTTGAAAAATAGCATTTTCGAAAGTAACTTCATCAAAAATTAATTTCTCGTAAGGTTTATTTTACGTTTGATAATTCGGGGATCCTAAACGTATGCTTCGAAATATTTTCTTAAAAATGTATGTCATTTTGAATTACTATAAAAATGCTAACAAATACTTGTTTGAACAATTGATTACTCGATAAATTGATCACTAGAAGTTACTCGAAAATACAATTTAATTTTCGAAAGTTAATTCTTTGAAACTTAATTTTTCGAATTATTTTTTTTTTTTTGTATACTCTGTTCAATTTTTATTTTTAACTAAGATGGCTGTGGTTTCAGTTTTATTAAGTTTTACACATGAACCCCAACAAAAATGATCAGACAGTGAAAAAATTGTTAAATATCAGATTTCTAACCATTGCCTAATTTATATAAATAAAATAATTAAATAATTGCTTCAATCATGCAAGTGTGCTGTTTTTTTTTTTAATTATTAGTAAGTAAACCAATCAACAAGCCTATTTTATATTATAATTTAACTGATTTGCTTTTGTAAAATAAAAATAGCAAATAAATTATGTTCTCAATAGACTCTTGTCTTTGTAATATTTGTGTGGAATCTTATTGAATTGAACTGTATGTGACATGTATTTCATTTTATTTTTTGGTGTATAGAAATTTTGAATTTCACTATAAGTTTTGCGAAAACAAATTCTTCAAAAATTACATTTTCGAAAGTAACTACTTCGAAAAGTAAATTCTACAAAAATTAATTTCTCGTAAGTTTTATATTACGTTTAATACGTTTTCGGGGAACCTAAACGTATGCTTCGAAAACATTGTATAAAAATGAAATACAAATGAAACGAACTATGGAAATATTATCATAAAAATGTATGTCATTTTGAATTATTATAAAAATGCTAACAAATACTTGTTTGAACAATTGATTACTCGATAAATTGATCACTAGAAGTTACTCGAAGATACAATTTAATTTTCGAAAGTTAATTCTCTGAAACTTAATTTTTCGAAATTTGTTTTTTCATATACTCTGTTAAATTTTTATTTTTAACTCAAAAGGCTGTGGTTGCAGTATTATTAAGTTTTACACATGAACCCCAACAAAAATGAGCTGACAGTGAAAAAATTGTTAAATATCAGATTTCTAACCATTGCCTAATTTATATAAATAAAATAATTAAATAATTGCTTCAATCGTGCAAGTGTGCTGTTTTTTTTTTTAATTATTAGTAAGTAAACCAATCAACAAGCCTATTTTATATTATAATTTAACTGATTTGCTTTTGTAAAATAAAAATAGCAAATAAATTATGTTCTCAATAGACTCTTGTCTTTGTAATATTTGTGTGGAATCTTATTGAATTGAACTGTATGTGACATGTATTTCATTTTATTTTTTGGTGTATAGAAATTTTGAATTTCACTATAAGTTTTGCGAAAACAAATTCTTCAAAAATTACATTTTCGAAAGTAACTACTTCGAAAAGTAAATTCTACAAAAAATAATTTCTCGTAAGTTTTATCTTACGTTTATTTAATACGTTTTCAGGGAACCTAAACGTATGCTTCGAAAACATTGTATAAAAATGAAATACAAATGAAACGAACTATGGAAATATTTTCTTAAAAATGTATGTCATTTTGAATTATTATAAAAATGCTAACAAATACTTGTTTGAACAATTGATTACTCGATAAATTGATCACTAAAAGTTACTTGAAGATACAATTTAATTTTCAAAAGTTAATTCTCTGAAACTTCATTTTTCAATATTTGTTTTTACGTATACTCTGCCCTAACTCGCTATGATCATGAAAGAAATATTTTTGTAAAATATCGTGACGAAAAGTAACTGAATCTTCGAGTTGGTAAATCAAATTGCTTAACTTTTTCGATTACTTAATGAATTGAAGAAAAATAAGACGATCAGGAGGAAGATCAGAGAAGATGGGATTGGTTTAAGATTCACATTTCTTTTAATATCGTTGATAGTCCAGTCATAATAGCATCAAAAAGCCGTTTTGGCGGAAATAATTTATACAGGGTGTCCCAAAAATAGTGGACAAGCTCAACTGCAAGCCACCCGGGGATGCCAACTGAGTGCTAAAAAATACTAATACAATTCCTCGGGCATTATTTTTTGAAATATTGCTAGTCAAAGATATAACATTATAGCAAGTTTAGAAGGGCTCTTAGAAGGAATTAAAACGCTATTACAAATGCAAATAATCCAAAATATACAGTATTAATATTTGAGTTTATAACAGGGATTTATTTTTATTTTTAGTTTTATGTAAAAATGTTATAGGAATTAAAATTGCTGCTTGATCTGAAACTACCATTTCAGTTATTAAAACATTGATCTATTTATACAGGATGTTGGCTATATATAAAAAAAAAAAAATTAATTTTACACACTTTAGAAAAATAACATCATTTAAACAATCCCCCACCATTTTCTTTGCACAGTTTAGGCCTGGTATGGAACTCCAGAACACTGTTTTAGATTTCTACAATAGTTATTGATGCAAATGTCTCTCGTAGGCGACTTTTTAAATTTTCAGTATCATTTTCTGCATTTGGGGGATTGTTTGAGTGATTTTCTTTTTCTTTAATGTTGTTAAATATAATATTAAGTTCCTTTGGCAAGTAGTAATTAAATAAGTTTCAAAATAAGATTAAAAAAAAAAATCCTAACACCCAGTATAAATAAATCAGGGTTTCAATAACTGAACTGGTAGTTTCAGACCAAGCAGGAATTATAATTCCTATAACATTTTGACATAAAACTAAAAATTAAAAAAAATATCCCTCCTGTAAACTCCATCCGGGGACATACTGTATATTTTTTAAATAATCTTGTTGGATTATTCGCATTTGTAATAGCGAGTTTAATTATTTCAAAATTAAACTTGTTCAAAAATCAACGTGACAACAATCTACTGTACAATTAAAATACTGATAATAAAGTCATCTATGATTTATGTTTTTTGAAAGTTTAAAAATAGTTTTTTATTCTTCATTTTTTTTTTAAATAGTACTTTCTAAGGACTCAGGGATGGCTACTGATCCCTGAGTGGCGTGCTGTTGAGCTTTTCACTATTTATGGGACACCCTGTATATATGTAATACTCAACAATTGTTTCGGATATTACTCAGTATTTTTTTACCTCTTGAGAATAGTGAAACAACCGACAACCGAAACAATTGTTGAGTATCAATATACTGGGTGATTCAAGTTTATTGTCCAGGGCGAAAATGACGACTTCCCAAAGAGATAAATTAGTCGTACTTTATGCCTAAAATTGAATATTATTGAACCTTGATATTTTCCACTCAGACTAATTTCTCGCACATTTTCTCAGTAATTGTGAAGTTTTGTGTATCGATTTTTTGTCTGATAATATTGTTGCATATTTATACATTTGGAAGCTCAATTAAAATTAACTAATATGTTTCAGTTTCTGAAATAAATGCATTTTAATATTTCGCAAGGAATCTATAAGATGATTTATTGAAGTTTTGTAAATTATTTTTAACAAAATGACAAATTATTGCTACTATTTCCCGGAGCACCCTAGTTTTAAGAGCCTGGCCTGCCGCTGTATTTAAATCTTTTATTACGGCCCTGGAAAACATTGGTTTGCGGAGCGGCGAGGGTTTAAGTCATAAATTATACATCTCTGCATTAGTAAGTACCATTGTTGTCATAAATATCTGAACTACTTGACTTTTCTACTTCATGGGAGACCATAAATCATAGAAAAATAAATTAAATGTGCGTTTTACTTACAGCTCAAATACATTTTTTTAAACGCCGATTTCATAATTGGGTCTTATGAATTAAAAGGATCGTTTTGGGCTATTTTATAAAAAAAATAATTGTACATTGGGTTAAAAATGTTTTTTTTTAATTTATAGCAGTGTTTAAAATAATATTGAAAATTTTAAACCACCAATTGGTAGATTAATATCCTTGGTATCTGGTTCTATAATTTTATAATTTTTGCACAACCGTCTTGCACATTCGCCTGGAGAATTAACTTGAATTTACCTAAAGAATTAGTGTAAAATTTCCAATTATTTTGTATACATTTTTCTGAATTTTCTTCACGTAACTTTTTTTAAATTTAGTACTTAATGTATTACTTGTAAATTTTGTAGTTATTTTGTATGCAGCTTTCTATATTTCGTCACATTCGCCTGGACAATTAACTTGAATTTACCTAACGAATTAGTGTAAAATTTCTAATTATTTTGTATACATTTTTTCTGAATTTTCTTCACTTAACTTTTTTTAAATTTAGTACTTAATGTATTACTTGTAAAATTTGTAGTTATTTTGTATGCAGCTTCCTATATTTCGTCACGTCTTCTAAAAGCAATATGTGTAAAAGTCACCACGTATAGTGAGCAAAACATTTCTATCACGTACACCTTTCATCAAGTTCTCTGTTTATATCCAGAGTCGGGTTAAATTACTGCACACCTGGATTTATTGCTAGTCTGACTGTGGAAGGGCCTTTGTCTTTGTAGTATCATTCGTGCATCGTTCAATACAAACGGAGCAAATGCATTGTCTGAACTTTCATAATATCCCATCACAAAGGGGTTTGTAAATTAATATCACATTACTCCGCTTTTTACAATAAGTGTTATGCAGATACAATGCACGATGCTATATTATAGTCGATATTTCAGTTCAAACAAAGGATTGAGAGAGGGAGTGAGAATTTCACAATAGATGTGAGAACTGCCATCGGCATCCATTATTAGTGTGAGTAATGATGAATTGCCATGGGCCAAATAAAGAAATTGAGGCAAAAAATACTACCAAACAAATTTATTATGGCACAAAGTACATGTTAAAAAAATCTAATTGAAGCATCCAAAGATCCAAATAAATTAATTACCATTTTCAATTAATATTTATAATTTTTTATAATAACATTCAAATAATTATAAATATTAACGAAAACACGAAAGTTAGGGATATCTCCAGGTCGCGCAATTTCTACCAAACTATTAACACGCGAGCAAACCAAATGCTGATTGAACTTGAACCGTTTTAACGACAGGTCTTGCCATCTACCGATAAAGTTACGAATAGTCATCTCGGGTATGTTACAATTTAAAGTTACGAATAGTTATCTCTAGATTTATTGTTAATGCTTGCTATATTAATATAGCAGCTATATTATAGTTAATATTTTAATATACAGGGTATTTGCTAAAGGTGTTCTATCCGAAAATTTGGATATCGAGTCAGCGATGGAAACCATATAAAATCGTTCATATAAACAGGCGATGAGAAATCTAAAATCTAAAAACCGAAAACAATTATTTATGATTTTGATGATTTTGTAAACATATTTTTACACTTTTCTGATGTATTTATTACATGTTATGTAAAAAGTTTACTGTCGTCAGCAGGTGTAAACTTTCTGATATATTTTTTCTTTAATACTTTTTTTCATTAATGCTTAAATGGGTGCAATTATATGATAATACAGCAATTATATGATAGTACAAGTGTAAAAAAAACCTACTCGCCCGGGCAAGGAATATCAAGGAATAAATCCAAAATGCAAAAAAAAACAATTACGACTTATAATTTTGTAAAAATATTTTTACACTTTTCTGATGTGTTTATTGCATGTTATCTAAAAAGTTTACTGTCGTCAGCAGGTGTAAACTTTCTGATATCACGTATGTATTCTTGTTCCAGGAATCTGTCGATTACGAGGACAGGAATTCGTTGCGGAATTCCATCACCAAGGAACTGGGCCCAACAGAAATTGTGATACGGGACGAGAAGAGGAACGGCACTAATAGCATGTAAACCGTCTGACTTTTCCACAAAATTGTTTTAGGTTACCACTCTTTCGTTAGCGTTGCTGTTTCGTTTCGAGTTTCCTCTTGCGTTACCTTACTCCTAGTGTCTAGTTATTAAGCAGTTATTGTAATGATACACGATGAATATATTGTATACACGAACATTAGTATTAGGGACGGATCATTGTTATAGATGCCCATATTTTGTTATATGTATTTTTCAAGCGACGAAGGAAAAATGAGGGGTATTATTGTGTAACGATAATAAAATACAATAAAATATGATAATAAATACAGGTACACAACTCTTGTTCATGCACACCTCAACCTTTAAGACCATTGCTGGTCAAGCAATGGCCCACTGCCGGAAAATTCTCCCCACCAGACATTTGTGCTTCTTGAGTTCATATTTGGTAATATCCTCCACCTTGTAGGAGGATAGCTTGTAGAATTTGTTCAAATTGCATAAACAATAGTTTTAGATGATTTCTATCTTAGAACGAAGCGCATATATCTAATATTGTGGAATTTTCTCAAAGATATAATTTTATTGTCAAGGATAAAAATGTTGTAGTCCAAGACGATGGAGAACTACGTGGAAGAAGATTTAACGAAGGTGGAAGTAATCATCTTGAAAAGAACCGCAGAGGAATGGATAGAAGAGGATTGTAGAGGCAACAATATCCCTTCCACGGATATAATGCCAGAATAAGAATAAAACTATTTTCGACATTTTTTATATTAGAAGTAAGCTCAAATACCTCATTTTCGACAATTTTTATATTAGAATGAAGCTCAAATATCTCATTTTCGACAATTTTTATATTAGAACGAAGCTCAAATATTTCAATTTCGACAATTTTTATATTAGAATGAAGCTCAAATATATCATTTTCGACAATTTTTATGTTAGAATAAAGCTCAAATATCTCATATAGAAGCTTATTTTGGAAGATATTTTATTACTACGAATGATAACTAGGTTAATATTGCATAATTTAATTTAATTTGTATATTTTTGTCAACACTTTTACAAAAATAGAAGAAAAAAGTAGTCATTTGAAAAAAAGTTACTCTCAAATAATATTGTAAGAAATGTTGAAAACATTGAGTAGTTTTAAATGTAGTCTAAAATAAAGCACAAGTTGTAATCAATAATTATTAATCAATAATAATTTCAAATTTTCAGAAAATATACAATATGGGAATAATACCGAGTGATCTTTTAAATTTCAGCTCTAGTTATCCATGCAAATTTTCGTAGCCCATAAGAATTACAAGATCATCCATCTCACCTTTTTTATTGGCTGCGAAAATTTCAATTTATAACTACAGCTGAAATTTAAATGACCACTCGGTATTTAGTTTTAGTAACAAATTTCAAATAACGATTATTGATTTATCTCAAATATAAGTAAACTATTGAAATTTGAGAAGTTGATAAATGTTTTCCAACTTTAAAATATAAATATTAATAATCATCATCTGTCATCATATTACAGTGGTATGAGAAATTTGTAACAAATCCACCGAAAATTTGTAAAGAAATCATAGCAAAATGTAATGTAACCAAAAGAAAATTTACAATAAATAAAACGAAAATGTAAAAGATGTTATAAGAAAATTTGTAAATACTTTTCAGAAAATCATAGGAAAATGTATGGGAAACCAAAAGATAATTTACAATTAATAAAAAGAAAATGTGAAAGATATTAAAAAAAAAATTAGTAAGAATTTTACAAAAAATCGTAGGAAAATGTATAGGAAACCAAAAGAAAATTTACAATAAATAAAACGTAAATATGTAAAATAATAAAAGAAAATTTCTAATAATTTTACAGAAAATATGACTAGTTTACTGTTGTTTAAATTTCACACAATTAATAGGTATACTTAGAATTATTATAAAATACAAAAATCAGAATATACTACATCTTTAGATTTTCCGGAAATTTAATTTGAAGTAGTATTTTTTAAGTAATTTTATATATTTATCCCGATAACTACAGCTGAAATTTAAATGATCACTCGGTATTTAGTTTTAGTAACAAATTTCAAATAACGATTATTGATTTATCTTAAATATAAGTAAACTATTGAAATTTGAGAAGTTGATAAATGTTTTCCAACTTTAAAATATAAATATTAATAATCATCATCTGTCATCATATTACAGTGGTATGAGAAATTTGTAACAAATCCACCGAAAATTTGTAAGAAATCATAGGAAAATGTACAGGAAACCAAAAGATAATTTACAATAAATAAAACGAAAATGTGAAAGATATTAAAAGAAAATTTGTATGAATTTTACAGAAAAGCGTAGGAAAATGTATAGGAAACCAAAAGAAAATTTACAATAAATATAACGAAAATGTGTAAGATATTAAAAGAAAATTTCTAAGAATTTTACAGAAAATGTGACTATTTTACTCTTGTTTAAATTTCACACAATTAATAAGTATACTTGGAATTATAAAAAAATGCAAAAATCATAATATACTACATCTTTAGATTTTCCGGAAATTTAATTTGAAGCAGTATTTTTTAAGTAATTTTATATATCTATCCTGATAACTACAGCTGAAATTTAATTGATCACTCGGTATTTAGTTTTAGTAACAAATTTCAAATAACGATTATTGATTTATCTCAAACATAAGTAAACTATTGAAATTTGAGAAGTTGATAAATGTTTTCCAACTTTAAAATATAAATATTAATAACCATCAACTGTCATCATATTACAGTGGTATGAGAAATTTGTAATAAATCCACAGAAAATTTGTAAGAAATCATAGGAAAATGTACAGGAAACCAAAAGATAATTTACAATAAATAAAACGAAAATGTGAAAGATATTAAAAGAAAATTTGTAAGAACTTTACAGAAAATCGTAGGAAAATGTATAGGAAACCAAAAGAAAATTTACAATAAATAAAACGAAAATGTGTAAGATATTAAATGAAAATTTCTAAGAATTTTACAGAAAATGTGACTATTTTACTGTTGTTTAAATTTCACACAATTAATAGGTATACTTAGAATTATTATAAAATACAAAAATCAGAATATACTACATCTTTAGATTTTCCGGAAATTTAATTTGAAGTAGTATTCTTTAAGTAATTTTATATATTTATCCTGATAGCTACAGCTGAAATTTAAATGATCTCTCGGTATTTAGTTTTAGTAACAAATTTCAAATAACGATTATTGATTTATCTCAAATATAAGTAAACTATTGAAATATGAGAAGTTGATAAATGTTTTCCAACTTTAAAATATAAATATTAATAATCATCAACTGTCATCATATTACAGTGGTATGAGAAATTTGTAACAAATCCGCCGAAAATTTGTAAGAAATCATAGGAAAATGTATAGGAAACCAAAAGATAATTTACAATAAATAAAACGAAAATATGTAAAATAACAAAAGAAAATTTCTAAGAATTTTACAGAAAATATGACTAGTTTACTGTTGTTTAAATTTCACACAATTAATAGGTATACATAGAATTATTATAAAATACAAAAATCAGAATATACTACATCTTTAGATTTTCCGGAAATTTAATTTGAAGTAGTATTCTTTAAGTAATTTTATATATTTGTCCTGATAACAACAGCTGAAATTTAAATGATCACTCGGTATTTAGTTTTAGTAACAAATTTCAAATAACGATTATTGATTAATCTCAAATATAAGTAAACTATTGAAATATGAGAAGTTGATTAATGTTTTCCAACCTTAAAATATAAATATTAATAATCATCAACTGTCATCATATTACAGTGGTATGAGAAATTTGTAACAAATCCGCCGAAAATTTGTAAAAAATCATAGGAAAATGTATAGGAAACCAAAAGATAATTTACAATAAATAAAACGAAAATATGTAAAATAACAAAAGAAAATTTCTAAGAATTTTACAGAAAATATGACTAGTTTACTGTTGTTTAAATTTCACACAATTAATAGGTATACATAGAATTATTATAAAATACAAAAATCAGAATATACTACATGTTTAGATTTTCCGGAAATTTAATTTGAAGTAGTATTTTTTAAGTAATTTTATATATTTATCCTGATAACTACAGCTGAAATTTAAAGGATCACTCGGTATTTAGTTTTAGTAACAAATTTCAAATAACGATTATTGATTTATCTCAAATGTAAGTAAACTATTGAAATTTGAGAAGTTTATAAATGTTTTCCAACTTTAAAATATGAATATTAATAATCATCATCTGTCATCATATTACAGTGGTATGAGAAATTTGTAACAAATCCACCGAAAATTTGTAAGAAATCATAGGAAAATGTATAGGAAACCAAAAGATAATTTACAATAAATAAAACGAAAATGTGAAAGATATTGAAAGAAAATTAGTAAGAATTTTACAGAAAATCGTAGGAAAATGTATAAGAAACCAAACGAAAATTTACAATAAATAAAACGAAAATGTGTAAGATATTAATAGAAAATTTCTAAGAATTTCACGGAAATTGTGACTATTTTACTCTTGTTTAAATTTCACACAATTAATAGGTATACTTAGAATTAATATAAAATACAAAAATCAGAATATACTACATCTTTAGATTTTCCGGAAATTTAATTTGAAGTAGTATTTTTTAAGTACTTTTATATATTTATCCCGATAACTACAGCTGAAATTTAAATGATCACTCGGTATTTAGTTTTAGTAACAAATTTCAAATAACGATTATTGATTTATCTCAAATATAAGTAAACTTTTGAAATTTGAGAAGTTAATAAATGTTTTCCAACTTTAAAATATAAATATTAATAATCATCAACTGTCATCATATTACAGTGGTATGAGAAATTTGTAACAAATCCACCGAAAATTTGTAAAAAATCATAGCAAAATGTATAGGAAACCAAAAGAAAATTTACAATAAATAAAACGAAAATGTAAAAGATGTTATAAGAAAATTTGTAAGATCTTTGCAGAAAATCATAGGAAAATGTATAGGAAACCAAAAGAAAATTTACAATAAATAAAACGAAAATGTGTAAGATATTAAAAGAAAATTTCTAAGAATTTTACAAAAAATGTGACTATTTTACTCTTGTTTAAATTTCACACAATTAATAGATATACTTAGAATTATTATAAAATACAAAAATCAGAATATACTACATGTTTAGATTTTCCGGAAATTTAATTTGAAGTAGTATTTTTTAAGTAATTTTATATATTTATCCCGATAACTACAGCTGAAATTTAAATGACCTCTCGGTATTTAGTTTTAGTAACAAATTTCAAATAACGATTATTGATTTATCTCAAACATAAGTAAACTATTGAAATTTGAGAAGTTGATAAATGTTTTCCCACTTTAAAACATAAATATTAATAACCATCAACTGTCATCATATTACAGTGGTATGAGAAATTTGTAATAAATCCACCGAAAATTTGTAAGAAATCATAGGAAAATGTACAGGAAACCAAAAGATAATTTACAATAAATGAAACGAAAATGTGAAAGATATTAAAAGAAAATTTGTAAGAATTTTACAGAAAATGGTAGAAAAATGTATAGGAAACCAAAAGAAAATTTACAATAAATAAAACGAAAATGTGTAAGATATTAAAAGAAAATTTCTACGAATTTTACAGAAAAAGTGACTATTTTACTCTTGTTTAAATTTCACAAAATTAACGGGTATACTTAGAATTATTATAAAATACAAAAATCAGAATATACTACATCTTTAGATTTTCCGGAAATTTAATTTGAAGTAGTATTTTTTAAGTACTTTTATATATTTATCCCGATAACTACAGCTGAAATTTAAATGATCACTCGGTATTTAGTTTTAGTAACAAATTTCAAATAACGATTATTGATTTATCTCAAATGTAAGTAAACTATTGAAATATGAGAAGTTGATAAATGTTTTCCAACTTTAAAATATAAATATTAATAATCATCAACTGTCATCATATTACAGTGGTATGAGAAATTTGTAACAAATCCGCCGAAAATTTGTAAGAAATCATAGGAAAATGTATAGGAAACCAAAAGATAATTTACAATAAATAAAACGAAAATGTGAAAGATATTAAAAGAAAATTAGTAAGAATTTTACAGAAAATCGTAGGAAAATGTATAGGAAACCAAAAGAAAATTTACAATAAATAAGACGAAAATGTGTAAGATATTAAGAGAAAATTTCTAACAATTTGACAGAAAATGTGACTATTTTACTCTTGTTTAAATTTCACGCAATTAATAGGTATACTTAGAATTATTATAAAATACAAAAATCAGAATATACTACATCTTTAGATTTTCCGGAAATTTAATTTGAAGTAGTATTTTTTAAGTAATTTTATATATTTATCCCGATAACTACAGCTGAAATTTAAATGACCACTCAGTATTTAGTTTTAGCAGTGATTATAATATTAGGTGTTAGGTGTACCTAATATTATAATCACTGGTTTTAGTAACAAATTTCAAATAAAGATTATTGAATAATCTCAAATATAAGTAAGCTATTGAAATTTGAGAAGTTGATAAACGTTTTCCAACTTTAAAATATAAATACTAATAATCATCGACTCTCATCATATTACAGTGGTATGAGAAATTTGTAATAAATCCACAGAAAATTTGTAAGAAATCATAGGAAAATGTATAGGAAACTAAAAGAAAATTTACAATAAATAAAACGAAAATGTGAAAGATATTAAAAGAAAATTTGTAAGAACTTTACAGAAAATCATAGGAAAATATATAGGAAACCAAAAGAAAATTTACCATAAACAAAACGAAAATATGTAAAATAACAAAAGAAAATTTCTAAGAATTTTACAGAAAATATGACTAGTTTACTGTTGTTTAAATTTCACACAATTAATAAGTATACTTGGAATTATAAAAAAATGCAAAAATCAGAACATGCTACATCTTTAGATTTTCTGGAAATTTAATTTGAAGTAGTATTTTTAGGCAAGTAATGTTATATATTTATATATAATATATATTTATATCTCGTATTTTACTCATATTAAGGTTAATTAAAATATTCAGTAAAAAATGTGTACTTCCTTATTTTTATTATTTTTCTAAAAAAAAAAAATTAAGGAAGTACACATTTTTACAGAATATATTTATATATTTTATATTATAAAGTTTTTTTTCCAAAAAACTGATACATATATGAATCAAATTTTCCACTAGACTATTAAGTATATGTACTTAATACTACGAGAAAATGCAAAAATCAGAATATATCCCGTCTCTAGTTTTTCCATAACTTTGATATTAAACTTTAGAAACATATTCTAGTATATATAATATTCAGTAAAAATGTGTACTTCCTTATTTGTATTGATTCTAAAAAAAAAAAATGAAGTACACATTTTTACTGAATATTTTATATATTTTATATTATAAAGTTGTTTTTTTTTTCCAAAAAAATTGGTACATATATGAATCAAAATTTCCACTAGGCTATTAAGTATACTTAATACTACGAGAAAATGCAAAAATCAGAATACATCCCGTCTCTAGTTTTTCCATAACTTTAATCTTAAACTTTGGAAACATTATTGTAACATACATAATTCATAACTTTTAGAATTGAGATTTTTTTAACAGAGTTTTGGTAGTACATTCAATTTTTATGCAATTATTAAGTAGACTTAGATGGCATTAGAAAATGCATTAGAAAATGCAAGTCGGAACAGAAATATGTAGGCAAGAAAAGTATTAAACATTTTCGATTTTTTTTTTTTCAAAATTAGTACCTATAGTACCTATAACAAATTAAAATTACAATTATTTTTTTAACATACTCTGGGTAGTTTAGTGACATTCTAGACTTCGAACTATCAGAAAATGTAATAATCGGAACATACGGTATCTCTAGATTATCCGGAAAATTAATCGGAAATCAGAAGAGTAATATGTAGACGAAGCATAAATTGAATATTTTATATATTTTTTCAAAAAAAATCACAAAGTTATCAAGTACACGTAATTCTACTAGAAATGTAAAAATCAGAATATATCCCGTCTCTAGTTTTTCCATACTTTAATCTTAAAGTTTAGATACATTATTGTAACATACACAATTCATAACTTTTAGAATTCAGATTTTTTTTAACACACTTTTGGTAGTTTAATGAAATTATAATTTAATTCCATTATTAAGTAAACTTAGATCTACATTTTAGAAAATGCAAGTCAGAACAGTAGAATGAACAAAACTAGTTTTTCCATAACTTTAATCTTAAAGTTTAGATACATTATATTATTGTAACATACACAATTCATAACTTTTAGAATTGAGATTTTTTTTAACACACTTTTGGTAGTTTAATGAAATTATAATTTAATTAGATTAGTAAGTAAACTTAGATCTACATATTAGAAAATGCAAGTCAGAACAGTAGAATGAACAGAACTCGTTTTTCCATAACTTTAATCTTAAAGTTTAGATACATTATTGTAACATACATAATTCATAACTTTTAGAATTGAGATTTTTTTTAACACTCTTTTGGTAGTTTAATGACATTATAATTTTATTTGATTATTAAGTAAACTTAGATCTACATATTAGAAAATGCAAGTCAGAACAGTAGATAATATGTTGACAACGAAAAAATGTTCGATAATTTTATTCAAAATTAGTGGTACGTATAAAAAATAAACATTAGAATGATTTTTTTAACATACTTTGGGTAGTTTAATGACATTCAAATTTTACAAGATTACTAAGTAGACTTGGGACTATCAATGCAATAATCGAAATATACAGTATCTCTAGATTTTCCGGAAAATGAATCGGAAATCAGAAGAGTAATATGTAGACGAAACATATATTGAATATTTGTGATATTTTTTTCAAAAATTTTCACATGGTTATCAAGTACACGTAATTCTACTAGAAAATGCAAAAATCAGTACATATCCCGTCTCTAGTTCTTACCTAACATTATTCTGAAACTTTAGAAACATTATTGTGACATACCTACACATTTCATAACTTTTAGAGTTGAGAGAGTTGAGTGTGTTTTTTTAACACACTTTTGGTAGTTTAATGACAATTTTATTCGATTATTAAGTAGACTTAGAACTACAAATTAGAAAATGAAAATCAGAACAGTAATATATAGACAAGGGAAATATTGATAATTTTAACTTTTTTTTTCAAAATTAGTGGCATATGAAATAAATAATTTAAAAAATAAAAAAGTTATTAAATACAGTCCTATAAATAGTATAGTAAAGTAGTAATACTATAACTAGTATATAAATACTAGTTCTTTCCTAGACTTTCTTTTCGGGAATTTTTAGCTGAAACTATAGAAGAATAGAACTTTATATAGAAGAACTATATAAGAACTATAGAAGAACTATAGCAGAACTTTATATAGAAGCAATATTGTACCATACATATATGTTACAGGCGAATCCCGATTTCAGAACAAACTAGTTTTGCCTAGGCCAAACCAAATTTCAGGACAAACTATACCTTCTCAAGTTCAAATTGAGACCAATCAAGTTCAAAGTGAGACCAATCAATTTCAAATTAAGGCCAATCAAGTTCAAATTGATACCAATCAATTCCAAATTGAGACCAATCAATTTCAAATTGAGACTAAACAAAATCAAGTTGACACTAAACAATATCAATTTTATTTGTTTACTCTCAACTTGATATTGTTTAGTGTCACCTTCATTTTGTTTAGTCTCAATTTGAAATTGATTGGTATCAATTTGAACTTGACTGGCCTCAATTTGAAATTGATTGGTCTCAATTTGAACTTGAAAAGGTATAGTTTTGCCTAGGCCAAACCGGTACATCTGCAACGTGATAATTAGTTTATCGTAGGCCAAAATAGTTAATGATAAACTTAAGACATGGCTGAAACGAAACCAAACCAAACGTAACCTAACCAAATCAAAGAAAAAAATAAAACCAAATGTAAGCTAACCAAACCAAAAAAAGAAACAAAACCAAATCTAACCTGACTTAACTTAAGCTAACCTAACATAATCATCCATGTGTTTATTTTAGGATAAACTATTTTGGCCTAGGAAAAACTAATTCATTCTATCGCGTTGGGGATGTAGGGATTTAACGTAGGCAAAACTAGTTTCTCCTGAAATTGGGTTTGGCCGGAAAAATATATGTACATTTCACCTTGTACCATGTAATGGTTATACGCAATTATTAAACACTCGTGCAAGTGGAAGGTAAATGTTAATCGAACTTGAACCGTTTTTTTCGGTCTTCCCATTTACCAATAAAGTTACGAATAGTTATCTCGAGTATGTTACAATCAATTTACAGTTGCAAATAGTTATCTCCAGTTGTATTGTTCATATTTCAGTATATACTCTCAAACTATTAAATATTCTGGCATTCAGGTGTATTGTGTATCAAAAAACGTTAGCAGTAACGTATTTTGACACACAATACACCTAAATATATCAATAATCAGGTGTATTGTGAACAAAAAACGTTTACAGAAACGTGTACGTTACTTGAATGCATCACATTCGAATGTCGGATGCATTTATGTTGTAATGCATCTGACATTTGAATGTGATGCTGCTTCAACGAGCATTAAACGCTGTTGAAAATGCCCCCCATATAGCATTGGCTACATATAGCCCCCCCCCCCCATCTCCCATATAGCATATAGCATAGCTATGGCAATAGCATTGCCACAGCGTAGCATTGCGTCACGTAAGAAATCTATGAATCAGCCTTAAGGCCCATTCATAGATTTCTTACGCTACACAACACTACGCTGTGACAAAGCTGTCGCTATTGGCATTTTCAACAGCATCAATACGCTGTTGAAAATGCCTATAGCGATAGCATTGCCATAGCGTTGCATCGAGTAAAAAATCTATCAATCAGCCTTAATAAAACTTAATTAATAGCTACCGTATTATTAATAGGGCACAAACCTGGTCGAGAGTTCCGTCTCCGCGTCGGTGCCGCTCATGTTGGTTCCATGTAATTCTCCGGCCAAATATTGGAAACCATTTTCACTAATATTTTCGCAACGCGCGAAGTCGACGACGAAATTATGCATGGATGCAGTCCAAAACAGCTATTAGCGTACGTTTCGGGCTCACTACGGCTTCGTGCGGTCAATTTTGGTGCGATTTAAACTTTTAGTCATTTTTGGGGACGATTTCGAAACGACGCGACGCCATTTTAATGTTAGACGGTAAGGTAGATCCCTACTTATCCAACTACTTCGCTACTTCATTCAAATTTTATAGCTAAGTTTACGATTAGTTTCCATAACTAAATTCAACACATGTTTCAATTCAGTTCGATTCAACACATGTTTCCGATTAAATTAACTAATGGTTAAAATTAAGTGAAGATTGAAATGTGAAATCAAAATATTGTGAATCTATATAAAAAAGTAAATGCACATCAATCAAAATGATAACGTTATGAGGATGTAATATTTTTGTTGTAATTTCGAAAATATGTAGCAAAAACAAGTCATCAAAGTGATAATTTTCCTTAACTGCTGATAATGTTTTCAGGGGGTTTTCGACGCGTTGACAAAATGTGACCAGCTGTCAGCGCCGTGCGGCTGGTAGCACTGCCGTTCCTACATAACCTCATTTTACACTGTCGCGCAACACTTCTTGGCAAATCCGTATAAAATAGCGAAAAAATCGCACGTCGGGATCACGCTGTGCGTAGTTCGGGGTGATGTACTAGAAGGGCGAGAGAACCCCCGGGATTCATGTTATTGAGGAGGGCGGGCGAAGAGGTGTGCAGTCGACAGGGCGGCTTCGTAAATGTGCGTGCGGGACATAGGGATTGAGTAGAAGAGGAACAAAAAAATGGCAGGGGTCTTCGATATCGAGTTGCACGACGTTGAGACTGTGGAGGTCGACGATTCCGACGACGACGTCATCGAAATTGAGGAGGTAAGGAGGCCCCCGTTCAGCCAGCCCGCTGGCATATTGTGCCCCGTACGGGTTAAACCACAGACATACGCAGTGAACCGTCTGCAGCCCCGGTTGCCCCGAGCCGACTTGCTTTGATTAACTCGAGGGGGCGGTCGCCGGGTGCAGTGTGGGCGGCTTACGGAAGAGGGTCGTAAATCCTGGGCCCGGCAGTTTTTATTGCGGCGAATTTGGCAATCATTCAATGCTTCTCGGTCCATTTGTCTTTAGAGCACGGCTCAAGGTTTCTAATCAGATGATAACCTTCAAGGTGAAACATTTCGCAATAACCAGTTCTGGCTTATTTGAGCAATTTTCACCATTAGCAGAGCGTTAATGGGTGCCCTTTACAGCTGGAAATCCTTAGCTCGACTCGCAGAGCCTTGAGACCTAAGCAAACACCTCATGCCGTAATTGTCATAATAAAATTCGCAAATACTATTAATACCGCGATAAATTCCACTTTCAGCAGGAACATAATGTCTTTGTTGCGAATTCAAATTTAATTATGAATGGGAAGTGATGATTCATTGTTTTTTTTTTGTGTTACAATTTCCATTTTGTTTTTATTGTCGTGTAAAATTACGCAACTTTTTCTTTATAACTGCATCAATTCTCGTTTTTGTTTTGCAGGAAAGATACAACCAACATCCGAACGTCAACGAAATTTTAGAGTAAGTAGAGAACGGCAGGATATTTTTCGTTGTGGTTTTCAAGCCTGGTTTGAATTAGATAAGATACTATTGTGTCGATGAGTGCTGATATTTTCTACTTGAAAGCCAAAACAAATACTCAACTGCGTTGATATGGATTATTGAACAGAAATCATTGCACACTTATAAATTTTCTCAAGGTTTTTATTTTGCACTGAACTACATTGCAGCTGCAGCGTTTGAATTGCATATTTATGGATGAATTTTATTGATACATTATAGCGCATTTTTGCATATCTCATGTCGTTTTGATTCAATTGTTAAAAATTTTGACGAACTGCATTGGGAACAACAGTAATTAGCAACAGCAGCATAGCATTATTGCATATTTACATCTAGAACTAAATCGATGAATTTTAATAATACATTATTGCTCTTTATTTTGCACCAAATCTTCAAAAGAATTGAATTAAAATGACATAAGATTTGGTGCAAAATAATGAGCAATTGCACCAAATCTTATGTCATTTTAATTCAATTCTTTAAATTTTTGAGGAAACTACATTGGGGACGGCGGTAATTAGCCGCAGCAGCAGAAATAAACCGTATTCAAATAACCCAACAAAAAGCCCTCAATTACTAGAACCATTTGTCGCCAAACATAATGCACATAATAACAAAAATATATTGAAAGATATGCAATGGCATTGTGTTGCAATATTGCTTTAGCATTCAGTGCTTTCACCTGTTGGCTTAATTCAAGGGGAAAACCATTGTGAAATGTTTGTACACAATTTGTTTTTTCGCCGTTTTAATGGAATGTTGATAAAACTTTTTATTTATTTAATTTACATTTTTCAGACACAAATGTTGGCAGTGATTTATCTCTTACGACAAACAATTCAACTTGGCAATTCTTACATTCAAAACACTCGGATGAATTAAATAATTAACGATTTGCCAATACAAAGTGAATAACGTAGTCAAATTCGTAGTCAAACAAATTTTCTGTGACTAACCATTCCTAAACTTTTAATTTAAAATATTTTAAGAAATAGTTTATAAATTGAATTTTCCGCCACCAGATTCAAGATACTGATAGATTTGTAGTGGTTGTTACGTGTTATGTTTTATGATTTTAAGGAGAGTGAGGTATGGGGGAAAATAAGGGTTGCTATAGAAAAACATAAATAAGTATTGATTTAAGGAACTTAGATTTACAAGAGCAGAATGCAGATTCTTTTATGAGCAGAATTTATTATGCAGAATATTTGTAATCTATTTTATCTTTACAATAAATATAATTTAATATACAAGAGATTCATTGATTTTTTAAGGTGGCCATAAATTGGCGAATAATGTGGTTTTATGTAGTTTATTTTGGGGCCCCTGGGGCTATTAATGAAGCCCGAGTAACATGATACAGATTATAGTAGTTGTGTTGAGAGCTAACACTTGACACATCGCTCCATATTGCCGGAATTTGGCATACGTTTCATATTTCATTTTACTCTATTACATTTACCTCAAGCTCACAAACGAGCATGGAAAACACAATTATTTGCTCGAAAAAGCATGAGTCATTGTCAACTCTCGTCGGGATAACTATACAAGAAGGTTATTGATTTCTGAAAATAAAATCATCCAAGCGACAAAAGAAAAATTATAATACAATAAATTAACAAACGTCAAATGTTTGTATTTATATATCTTGCTTGTCATAATCAGTGATAAGGAATAATGAGAATGTGGCCTTTAATAAACCGTTGATAAGATAATTTGTAATTTTTGTAACCAAGAGTTGGGACACACTTATTAAAATTAACTTTTACTCACTCTCAATACAAACTGTACTCATTTACGTACATTCGAGTGGACTTAGCCTGCCACCTATTTGCATACTTGACTCATAATCTAAATAATCATTCGTTCCTATTACAGTTCAAACAGTCACTGCAGAGTATTATAGAACCTCTTTAATCTTGCCTTGTAATGCTAAAGTGGGTAAAAAAATTGCTATGTTTGTGGGGTGCTGTGAGCTTGGAAATATTCTCAACATATTGAGGAAGAGGTAAAAGATTGAGGAACATTCATTGTTGGATTCATTAAATACACATTTCACACAAAATAAAGATTTATTGTATTTTGGTAAATGAAGTTTCCTATTAATATTGCATTACAAGGCAAATTAATCAGCCAGTCCTTTGTCAATGAAGGTCATTAACATTCATGACATTGCTCATTCATGCTAAGTATGCACTAATTTTATTTAAATTAGGTTTGCATGCACTTTGAATGTGCAATCACTAGAGCAGTGGTTCCCAAACTTTTTTGACTCACGGTGCCCTTTTAGAGCTATGTTTTTTTTTTCATGGAGCCCTTCCCTTTCCGTTGCATTTTTTTGCAAATTTCTATATGAGAAGTATGATTTGTGGGGAAAGCCTTTATAATTGTCAACTAAAAATCTGCATGTTCCATTAATCTAATATTCTAATGAAAATTTTGTAATTTCCAATAGAATTCATTGTAACTTACAATCGTAATTTCAATGAGAATTTTGTGGTTTAAGGAGCTTTGTAATTTGTAAAGAAAATGTAGAAAATTTTATAATTTCTATTGACATTTTAAATTTAATAATCAAAATTTTGTGTTTTCACTTATAAGTTTTGCAAATTTATATTAACATATTAGAAACTTAGTGAAGATATGCTTTGTGGATAAATTCTTTATAATCTCCACTAATATTTACAGGTTTCCATTAAACTTTGTAATTTATAATTAATATTTTGGTAATTATAATATTTTCATAATTTCTAATAAAAAATTTATAATCTCTAATGAAAAGTACGCAATTTCCAACTAAATTCATTGTGATTAAACTTTCTACAAATAACTGTAAACACTTTAACATCTTAATACAAATGTTGCAAATGCCAATGATATTTTGCAAATGGAATATGATTCACAAATTGTGTCACTTGAAAATGTAAATTGTACCAAAAGTCCATACATTGTTTAGTAAGTTTTATGATTATTCTAGGTCAGATGATTTGGAGACGGTCCAGCTGACCGAGCAGACTGTCAATCCGGGCCAGGAGAAGACCGGCCCTCAGGACTTCGAGCTGCGCAAGGTGCTGGGCAAGGGGGGCTATGGCAAAGTGTTCCAGGTGCGCAAGGTGACCGGTCAGGACTCCGGCACGATATTCGCCATGAAGGTGCTCCGCAAAGCGTCCATCGTCCGCAACCAGAAGGACACCGCACACACAAAGGCTGAACGTAATATTCTAGAAGAAGTCAAGGTTGGTGCGATTGACAGGCAAACTGAAGCATCTGTTTATATTCTGCATTTGTTTTAGCATCCTTTTATAGTAGACTTAATATACGCCTTCCAAACAGGAGGAAAACTATATTTAATATTAGAATATTTAAGTGGTGGTGAATTGTTTATGCATTTAGAAAGGGAAGGAATTTTTTTAGAGGACACAGCGTGGTAAGTAGTTTATTGTACGTAGTAAACTATTTTCGTTCAATTTAATATGTCATTCTTATTTAATTTTTACCCGATTAGTACAGGGGGATCCACTAACTATTCGTAAAACTTCAACCAAGTGTTTTATTTACCTTTTAGAAAATTATTCTCAAACGTTACGCAGGCTGATTTCTAGTCACTCAATAATGGCACCGTTCCCATACAATTGTTAATGATTTAGTTCTACATGCAATAATTTATATGTCAATATATTACCATTCCAAAGGTTTACGTATAATTTATTTTGCTTTCAGTTTTTATTTATCAGAAATAATCCTGGCCTTAGAACATTTACATATGCAAGGGATAATCTATAGAGACTTGAAGCCTGAAAATATTTTATTAGACGCCCAAGGCCACGTAAAACTGACAGACTTTGGCCTATGCAAGGAGCACATTCAGGAAGGCATCGTCACGCATACTTTCTGCGGCACGATAGAATACATGTAAGTGTAATGCGGCATCCCTCGTGCAATTTATTGCCTGCATTATTAATACGGACCTATATTATGTAACGACGACAGATCAATACGCATACGGCAGTTCCTAAAACTTTTCCCAGTTCTGTGTATTTTCTTTTAGTTTTATAAAGTATATAATGTTTTAGTTATTATTTAGTTATTTAGTTATTATTTTAGTTATTATTTAGTAATGAAGGAATGCGGCAAAAAAATTAACTTACTGATTTTATATGGCATAATAATTAAACTCAGGCTTTGCAATATATTAGCGCCTTCGGTTGTAATTACTGATGGCCTGTTTGTAAATCCCAAGGGCCCCAGAAATTTTGACAAGGAGCGGCCATGGCAAAGAGGTGGACTGGTGGTCACTAGGTGCCCTCACATACGATATGCTAACTGGAGCCGTAAGTATTATCAAATATACCAGACTTGCTAACTTACTCACACATTTACGGCCAGTATTTTCAAAGCTGAGAATAAATTATCTTACTGTTAAACATACAGCAACAAAAAAAAAACATTAAAATACATGTACACAAAATAACAACATTTATACATAAATCTACCAGTCTACAGTAAAATGAAATAGATTGTAATTTATGGTGACCAAGTACAGTCCTAAATGTTCTTTTATCTTTGTCTTCTGTCACAGAGTTTTGTAAATGCACTATACTATAAAAAATAATTGTAGTAACGTTAATTTTATTGTTGATTCTGCCTTTGTAAGGTGAATTTCAATGATTGCTCTAAAACGAGCTGAAATTCTTTTGAATTAAATTTTAGCCGCCGTTCACCGCAGAGAACCGCAAGAAGACGATAGAAAAGATCCTGAAGGGCAAGCTGAACCTGCCACCGTACCTGACAGCTGATGCCAGGGATCTAGTCAGAAAACTGCTCAAGCGGCAGGTGGGCGCAAGGCTGGGGGCGCCGCCCCACGACGCCCTCGAGGTGAAGCAGCACCAGTTCTTCAAGCATATCAACTGGGACGACGTGCTGAGCAGGAAGCTGGAGCCGCCGTTCAAACCGTGCCTGGTACGTACGCGTCGTCTCCGCGGGAGAAATCCCATAAAACAAACCTCTCGTTTCCAGACCAGTGAGGATGACGTTTCGCAGTTCGACACCAAGTTCACGAAACAGACTCCCGTCGACTCACCGGACGAATCGACGTTAAGCGAGAGTGCCAATATGATATTTCAGGTAAGCAGCACATTTAAACCAAAATTTAAAACGAAAAATACACTTACCTATTTTAAAAATGTAATACATTCTCAATTCCCGTAATAGCCTAATAACAGAATAGGCTGTGTAATAGATCCAATACGAGGGTAATAGCAGGATCAACACTGATCTCTATTGATAGAGAACGAAGTCGAGAAGTATAAGTCATGAAGTACTCAATATTTGCACATATTTCTATTGTGTCTCCGTTTCTTGTCCGTTCATGTATTATAGGTATTCATTTTTAAATGCTTCGAGTAGCCAATGAAGACATTTTTAACATCTTTTGCATCAACTATAGCTTTTTTTTTACATTTATTAACTAAATTTCAATTTGACTTGATGATGCAAATGTGTTTGTTTTGCAGGGGTTTACTTATATAGCGCCTTCTGTCCTGGAGGACATGTACAAACCGCTGATAGCCAAGTCGAGGTCGCCGAGGAAGTCGGGCAGCACCCCGCTGAGGCACCACTTCGGCCTGAACCTGCCGCAGCACGTGGCCATGCAGCAGCCGCACCACCACAACCACCACCACCACCACCCTCACGGGGTGCCCCACACGAGCCACTACAGCCACCACATGGGCAGCCAGATGGCCGGCTTCATCGGGCCCCCGTATTCGAGGTACACAATGGACCAGAATAACTGTCCTGACGAAATGATGGAGGTTGTAAGCTCGGGTCTACCTCATATTTAGTGAAATTTATTAACATGAAACAAATTATTATATACCCGTATATACATAGCTGATTTTATTGTTTTTTTTTTTAGTTTTAATTTATTTTGTTCACACGGACGCCCACCGCAGCCCCTGCGGAGTCACTTAATGTAGTAGGCGGGCGTCCCGGTTATAGATTAATTTGTCGTTACCAGAATATAACGTTTAGTCTTAATTCTTGTTTTCTGTTGTCCGAAAAGTTTAAACGCTTTAATTTATTTGAAACAATGGACACTTTGAATCGGTGCGGGTTGGGAATTATAAACTATGTATTGGACCTACGTGGACTTTAAGCATGTCGTCCCAGTTGATATCGAGATTTTTCAATTGTTAAAAGCTGATTTGAAAACAAATGTGATATATATTATTTGATTTAGCGGGATAGGAAATGCATAAAATATGTGGGAGACTTGCTTAAAGTCCACACTAATTACGATATTGTAAAATTAACACATTTATTCATGATATTATTTGATATTCCATTCCGATTCATTTGTTCCAACTTGTAAGTGGTGTATTTTCATCATTCGTACATATATTTACACAAATAGGTAATATTTTGTAATTACGGACCTGGGCTAATCATTATATTAGTTGAATAGCATTGGGGGTTGTAACGATCGCGCGAGACACGTACACTTAGGCATAAATACATGTTCCCGTTTTAGAGTTTTAATTTCGTGCCTCAATCGTTCAAAACAAACCTTACACTCTGCAACAACAACAAAAATGTAACAAAGGTGCTATTGATGTTAAGTTCCAGAATAATAAAACTCAGACGCTGCAAAAAGTTGATGCCGAAATAAACCGATACCTCGCCTCAGTAATTGAAATCCATTTCGGTTCAGATTTGTTTTGCATACGACTAGCAATATTTAGAATATAAATTTTGTACATAGCTAGGGAACGTGGTGACACAAAATGTTTTTGTTTCGCGTGAGTGGCAAGGTCATCTGATTTTTCATTTAATTCGCCATCGCCGCTGGCCGCAGCCGCCTTGGCACTATTTAAACGAAAATATTGTGAACTAGTTCAATTCTCTGTTTGTATTTCGGTTGGTTACGTTCGCACCTCCGAAATAGACCTAATTTACTCTATTGTAACATTTTTTTTTTGTATGTACTTTACATTTTACTTTAACTCTCATAGTTTAATACTACTCCTCTTACTTTGTTTAGATAGGAGATGTGTTATATTTGCTAACCAAGGAAAATGAAACAATGTTGAATAACTTTCTATTCGAGTAGTGCAATTGTTTGTTTTCGTTTTTTCGAAAAATGGAAGGTTATTTTAACAACTTTTGTAAGCTATTTTGTAATTATTTAAAAATAAAATATCTGTTTGTAACAAACTTTCCTCATATTATTACTACCCGTTAAATGTGCATTTACTTTTACCAGTTGATGTCATCGCTAATGACCAATTCTAGATGAATCAGGTTTTGAAGAGGCCTCTTTACTCCAGCTAGTATACGGCATTATTAATAAGCGACAGCCAAATAATTCATGAACGTGTTAACATAATTACAATTGGACAACTGACAGAAAGTTTGGACATTTATCAACAATTAGACAAAATAGATTTAAGAAATAAATTATAGGTGATTTATTTCTATCACCTAATCGGATTTATGTGCAAACAAGAATACTCCATTATAATTCAAGACATTGGAACAAAAAAAAAGAAGGTTGTTCGCAACAACATTAGCTCCAAATACCCCGAGGGATTTCCATTACATGGACCCTATCTTAATTAAATAAATACAGAAGGAAATATCACAAATCGTCTAAATATGCCATTCTTTTAATCAATTAATCAACATAAAAAATCACCAATTTATTATTTCTTAAAACTACTCGGCTTAATTGTAGATAAATGTCTAAACTTTCTAAATCAGGTCTCCGATTGTAATTATGTTAACCCGTTCATGAATTATCTTGGCTGTTGTTTACTAGCAATTCCCTATACCGCCTTTGGTTAAACAGGCCTTTTACCTTATAAAACGAATTGAATCTTTTGCTTTGTCTGGCGATAATTTAAGTGATACTAGCAACATTTGCCTGAATGTTTTCATATTAAATTGATTCGGCTTTTTAACGTTTTTGATTGATTTCCTATTAAACCTTTCCTATAGAGCTTTTATCATTATTTTATTAGTTAAACCAAGCTGTAACAATTTTGAGAGATTCGTCAGGCACATTCACGTTAGAATATAATTAACTGTCCTATTTTTTTTGTTTTTTTAAACTTGACTTGAGGTTTTAATGAAGATTATGAGAAAATGGTTTTAATTCGAAATGATTATCAAAGAAAATCTCATATTTGACTTGAACATCATTTTAACATTTCCCCTTTCCTTTTCTGTTTCAAACAACATAACCTATAAGTTACGCAAATTCAAAACTGGGGATGTCCACAATCATCTGAATTATGCGAATTACGCCGTTCGCAGGGTTAATTAATTATGACGACGTTACTTAACGTGCACTTCCGACTATGCAGGAATGCACTGGCTGTGGGCAGCAGGCACGATCTCATACTCAAGGTAGGAGCCTCTCGGATTGCATGATAATCAGTACAGACCGACTGCTTGCAGAAATACGTTAACTTCACGCCACCGGCCCTGAGCTATGTCAACCAGACCAAGCCCGCGTCTGTTAACGTGGTCGACATTGCGGAGGACCTGGCGAAGGCGCTGCCGGCGAAGCCCAACATCGTGCCGCAGTGGCGACCCACGCCTTCCACAGACAGGACGAACCTCTTCAATCACTATTTGAAGCTATCGAAAATCAGACTTACAAGTACGTATGCATCAGGTCTAAATGTCCAGCAATTTAATCACTTGGTGGCCTCCTAATCACTTAGACTATGGCAGATTTATACTCAGATGCGTGTATGTCAGTTCGGCTCGGAGTCAAATGTTCTCAAATCTTCTGTTTCGTTTCAGCTTTGGTTGTTGTAACCTCGATGGCCGGTTATGCGGTTGCGCCGGCCCCATTTGAGTGGACCACGTTCGCACTGTGCATAGCGGGCACGGGACTGATGTCGTGCGCGGCAAACGCCGTGAATCAGTTCCACGAAGTGCCTTTTGATGCGCAAATGTCGAGGACCAAGTCACGGGTTTTGGTGTGCGGACGACTGACGTGAGTACAGTCAATGGTAATGTTTGATCGAAGTACGATCCAATTGTAAACATTGTGTCGCCAAATCTCACATCATCTACAAATTTCAGGCATCTGTCTATGTCACATTCGTTGACATTATTCGTTCACTTATCTATCTAATTACACAGTATAATAATCTGTCTCCACCTCTTCTGTACTACAGCAACAGTATTATTGTCGCTGAAGTTTATACAATGTACGCCTTTCATTAAATAAAACAGTTTAAGTATATTCCCTCGTTTCAGAGTACTGAAGTTTGGCATTTTACTTGGAATAAGTGTCACGTGTCAGTCAAAATAAGCTGTTATTAATTAGTTTGTATTTTCCCTGAAAAGATGAAGTGGGTACCTTTTTTTAGAAACACCCTGTATATTAAAATTATTTTCAGGCCCCTGCATTCCATGATGTTTGCTGCCGCCTGCAGCACTTCGGGCATTGCGATATTATATTACGGCGTGAACGGCCTGACGGCGGCATTGGGCCTGACGAATTTAATTTTATACACGGCCATTTACACTCCAATGAAGCGAATGAGTATATTAAACACCTGGGTGGGTTCAATTGGTAAGCAAGCTTTTTGGCAAAATCGCATTATCAACCAAGGGATTTTAATTATCTTTTTCTACTTCATAGTTGGCGCAATTCCCCCATTGATGGGGTGGGCGGCCTGCGCGGACTCTCTAGGCCCGGGCGCGTGGCTGATGGCCGCCCTGCTGTACAGCTGGCAGTTTCCACACTTCAACGCGCTGTCCTGGAACCTGAGGCCCGACTACTCGAGGGCTGGCTACAGGATGATGGCGGTCACCGATCCGGCGCTGTGCCGGCGGGTTGCCCTCCGGCACACTGTGGCTATTTTTGGGCTGTCGGCGGCCGCTCCAGTATTAGGCACAACCAATTGGTGGTTTCTGCTCGAGACCGCGCCGTTGAATTTATATTTTATTTATTTAGGTAAGTTTAATCAGTAACAGGCCTGTGCCCTTTTTAAACTAGGGTTTGCATTATATTTTTTTGCAAAATTTCTATAAAATATTTAATAATTTTGTGAAGAATATGATTTGTGGGGAAAGCTGTTAAAATTCTCATCTAAACATTCACAGGTTCCATAAATCTTTGCAATTTATGATTTTTTTTTGTATTTATAATAAAAAATTCTAATGAAAATTTTGTAATAACCAATAGAAATGCAACATGCATTGTAATTTACAATAGACATAATATAAGTTCAATGAGAATTTTGTGGTTTAGTGAGCTTTTGCAATTTTTAATCAAACTTTGTAATTTGTAAGGAACATGTAGAAACTTTGAAAATTTCATAATTTCTATTGAAGATTTTAATTTATAATCATGTTCTGTTTTGTTTTCAGCGTATCAATTTTACAGAGATTCCACGAGCGCGTCGTCCAGAAAGCTATTCAGGTATTCATTGATACACCTGCCGTTGCTGATGATACTGTTTTTGCTTAATAAAAAGAAATGGTTTGTCTTCGAGAAGGACGAGAGTAGTGAGAAAGTGAGAGCAGATGCTGTTCCTCTTAGCGATTAATTTACCTGAACTTTTTACTGTAAATAGTATGAATAAATCTGTTACCAAAATAGCTTAGTGTACTCTGCACTTCACTTTGTACTGGCTGCTGTAAACAGTCACATCTAAGCGGACAGCTATGTCGAACCAAATTTAAATTCTTGCCCAATCTAGTTCTTTAGTGGAAGGAAATTAATTGTTTAAACTGACTGCGCAGTAAGGTAGATATTTATATCTTCTGAATTCAAATATGTAAACCATATTACTAAAATATCTAGAGTAGCTTATTCTATGAGCACATAAAATATTAAACTCGCAGGTGATATTGAATTGATTTTATCAATTTTATATGTACACGAAGCAAGATGGATTGAGCAAAAAGTTTGTGTGCAAGTGAATAGTTTACTCAAGGAATGCAAATTATTATAACTGTCCTCGCAGTTTACCCCCCATTATTTAAGTACATTGCCAAACATTTAGGCTCGCCCTAATTTTATTAGCTACGAGTTTCATTTAAAAAATTTCAACAAGCGCGTTGGTGAAACTGCGTAAATGCTGCTTGCTGCTAAGTTCGTGCGAAACTTTTGTTTGAGGTTATGTTTTTCAAATGTAGAAAGCTTAAAGGCAACATTTCTTTCTTTCGTTATATTACACATTATTTTTCGATGAAAAATGAGTGGTAAATGGAACGGCGCACCTCTGCATCCCAGAATGTTTCCGAGCATTTGTAGAACGTGCCTTAACAGTTGCGAAGTGAAAAGCATGAAGGAGCAATTCTACGAGGACATGAACATTTTACAATTGCTGCCTTTATGCGTTTCCGTACAGGTGGGTATGTTGCAGTGATAGCCCTAATTTTGCCTGGCACAGATTCACAGTGAATCGATGGTTTTTCTACGAGTTGCTCGGGCTTTGAAATGTATCATTCACTTTCCCCTTAGTTTAATAATGATAGTTTAAATTTTTTGTTTAGAGACGTTTCTTTTCCATTGTCAACATTGAAAAGCTTGAAGATGTAATTTCTCTTCAAAGCTAATAAAGCTATAATAATATCAAAGCTTATGTGCATCTAAAAGTACATAAGTTAGAAAACACTAATTAACGATTGAGATAATGTAAAAAAAAAATGCTGAACGAAGTCTTGATTTCTTCGAAAATAAAGTTATAAAGAACGAGCAAAATGTAATTTTGTCGCAGAAATCACTAAATGACGATTTTGATAATTTTATGACAAGTCTTGATACCTTCCAGTTGAGTCGTGAAGAAAAAGAAAATTATAATTCTTTTTCTGTTTTGATAATTTTATAAAAAATTACCTGCCAATGTAAAAAAAGTTTTGAAACTTTCAAAACCACTGAGTTATAAAGAAAACGATTTTTTTTTGCAATTTGTCACCATCTTGATATAATAGGATTGGCGGTGATACATGGAAAGTGCAACTTTGATTTATATTGATTCTTATAATGTATTAATTTCAACACATATTACACTGACTAGTAATAAAACAATAATAATTAATCATTACTTAATTTGGGATTTGCCTCAATTTTGTATAGTGTCTTTGCCTGAATATGAAATTTTTCCTACGAATTATTACTGGTGCCGGCCCTGAACGTCCACAGACGAGGACCTTCCTACTGCCGGTCATAAACCTTCTTTGCAGGTATAATTTGAACTTCGAGTAAAGATACTATACCTTGTATCTAATTTTTTGTGGCTTTTTCCAAGCCAGCAGAATTGCAATTGGTTCTGACAAGAAATGTGCAAATTTAAAATCGTAAACCAAACCAGTTTAGCACTTCACTGTTAATAACTTGATCAGTTATTTATCTTGCACATGCCCCTAAATTATATATTTCATATTTTCAAGGGGGAAAAGGACGGCCTGCCAGAAAACATGTGCCAAAGATGCGTGGACGAGCTAATCCGGGCGCACGTTTTCATACTCAAATGCAGAGACAGCGACGATTTGCTGCGACTTGCGCTGGGCATGTTCTCCGCCGAGAAGCTGCCAGAAGAGAAACCTTCACATACTAAGCATTCCAAACCACCGGCAAGAGCCGACGATTTATTTGATCCATCGATACTGAATGACCTAAATATAGATCAAGAATTTAAGGAGTGTTTCCCGGACGTAGCACAGGAAATTGAAGATATTGAGAGTGATCGGCGGAAAATTTTGTTGGCGCAAGAAAAATCTCTTCTAGACGGTCAGGCTCCTGCAGAAAGCATGGATGAGTTGAGGGAGTTCTTAGCATTTGCAGACAACACGCAGGACAGCGACAGCGATTACTTTAACGATAAGCAGTCAGAGGGTGAACCAATTAAAGTCAGGAAGCGTAGATTCCAACTCAATTGTTCGCACTGTGACCTCGTCTTTTTAACCAGGAGGGAGTTCGAGTTTCATACAGAGGCATTGAAACACCCCCTGGGAGTTTGTGATGTTTGCGGGCATCTCGGGTACAACCGACGTCATTTCCTGGACCACCTGGCGTCTCACAGGATAGAGAGGCCGATCAAGTGCAGCAGATGCCCGCAGTCTTTCTACTTGAGGAAACACTTCACTAGTCATTGGAGGATTCACAGCCAGCCCCATGTTTGCAAAATATGCGGGAAAGGTGTGCATGAACAATTGCTAATATTAATTTTATTGACATATTTTTTCACAGCTTATTCCAAAAAGGATGGACTGAGGGATCACAGTAATTCTCACACGGGAGAGAGACCGTACATGTGCAATTATTGTGGGCAAACGTTTAGTACTAATGGAGCCTTTCACAGCCACCTGAAAACGCACAACACAATTCCGAGAGCGCGGGTCACGTGCCAAGTGTGTGGGAAAGACTTTGCCACCCGCAAAACTTTAAAGTACCACCTTATAACGCACACTCGGCCATCAACACACACTCGTCGGCCACGAACGCACACTCGACCGCCAACACAAGATGCAACAATTAAATGCAAGTACTGCCCACTGACGTTCTGGACTCACGTCGAACGTAAGAGGCACGTTAAAGTGCACATGGACTGGGATGTTATGTGCAACATATGCGGAAAAAAGTTTTACAGAAGGGGGCACCTTGTAATGCACATGAGGGTGCATAATGGCGAGACGGGCTTGCCATGTTCAAGTTGCAAGAGACGTTTTTTCAATCCTGATAACTTGAGGGCGCATAGCGCCAAGTGTCCAAAAAATATCTAATAAGTCGATTGTTATTTTAATGATGCATGTGCATGCAGAAGATTGATATTTGAACTGAATTTATTTTCAAAACTAGTTCACATCTGTGGAGAGTTCTACCGTGTGATTAGTCTAGCTTGAGACTGTTTTTGTCACAAATAGAAACTAGTAATTAAATTGTATTACCAACATACTGTTGATAGCCGATATAGGTTGATAGGCGAATAAAGATTGATCTTCTACCAATATAAAAAAGTCTTATCCTAAATGGGTGACATGTGCTACTCTATCGGATTTGTGTCATATACAGATATATTAATTCGCTGCGTTTTTTCTGTAGCTTGTAAGGAACTGGCACAAAAAGCAGTATGCCTTTACGAATGGGGACGTTTTCCCTTAAAACTGCTGAATTTTGTGGTAATTACTAGGTCTGTATTGCGTCTCACGTTGGAAATAAATCATCAACTTCGCTTGTATCGCCGTTTGTAAGTCCCATAAACTTTCTATCGTGAGAAGCAGCTTAGTTTTGTATGATATTACGAAGATTATTTCATTCTTACTGCGTATTATCAATGAAAGTACTTTTATTTTTATATTCTCATCAGATTTATAATAAATTGTTAAACAACCTATTCTACTTAATTATGTCTTATTAAAAGTATACCTAGAAAGATGGACGGGAGTACCAAGAGATAGATTGCACATGTTATAACAACATATCAAATTAACGGTTTTAGTAAGAATTTCCTTGCAACATATGTCATGTCACCATTCCAGAAAAACAATAACTCACGTTGGAAATAAATCTTACTTAACTTGTGCAAACTTATGCATGTACCTCCGTTTGTAAGTAAAGTCACAACTGCTTTCTATCGTGAGAGACGAAAAATGATTGTTAATTATTGATTATTAAAGAAGTGAATACAATTTATACAGACAGTATAGACAGAATAGCAATTTTCGTTTCGCACTCACATTGTCACATTACAGAAAAACATTACACAAATATCACAGGAAAATTATAAAGTCCAGTCAGTTAATGAAATGTCTGTATTGAGCAGTTTATTTGCACTTTAGGGCACATTTTTTCTGTAATGGCAATATGAGTGCGAAACGAAAATTGTTACTCTATATGTCTGTACGTTATAGAGCCTATTTCGTTTTAATCCACCAACGCTGTAATTTCTCTCAAAAGTACTTTATTTAAAAAACGGGCTTATGTAAGTACATATCCACTGTCCCTAAAATTTGGAAAAGTAAATTTCCACTACAGAAGTTCGCGCCAGACGTACGTGTGGATCGAGTTGCATATGGTAAAATGGAGCCCGTTAATAAATATGTGGCAAACCAATGTAATTCATTGTGTGATGCAGCATCACACATATTCATTGCAGCATTGCAATGCTGCATTCATAATTTCAATGACAATTTTGTGGTTTGATGAGATTTTTATAAGTTTCAATAAAATTTTGTAATTTGTAACGTAAATGTAGAAAATTTGCATATAAATTTGTCGCTTGCAACGAAAATTTCATAATTTCTATTGTTTTTACGGTTTTGTAAAGTTTTTAATTTGTAATCAAAATTTTGTATTTTCCCTCAAAAGTTTTGCAAATTTTTATTAAAATATTAATGTCTTGCATTTATCAGTGCCTGTATCTGTATTTCAATCTTCAGTTAATTTTAATCATGAGTTAATTTCTTTGGAAACATGTGTTGAATCAATGATAGTTGTGGAAACTTATTGTAGAACTGGTTGTAAAATTTAGTCTGACTGCAGTTATTAAGATTAATTTCATAGTGAGTAGATTATGATTTTTCGTCATTTAATCCTAAATGATGAATTATAATTAACATAATAAATAATAAAATCGAAAGTGATCTCAGTGGTGAATGAAGTTGGTAGTTAGATAGGTAGGAATCTACCTTGCCGCGGAATGTACAGTCCGTGCGCGTCTAGAATAAAAATGGTGACGTTTCGAAATCGTTTTTCAATCAATTTTCAATCTACTAGGAATTTTCAGTGGGTTTCAAAAACTATATAATTTTCAATTGTTTGCACTCTTATGCTGGATTAGATTAACATATTAGTAAACTTATCGTAGAACTGGTTGTAAAATTTAGTCTGACTGCAGTTAATTAGATTAATTTCACAGTGAGTAGATTTTGATTTTTCGTCATTTAATCCTAAATGATGAATTATAATTAACATAATAAATAATAAAATCGAAAGTGATCTCAGTGCTGAATGAAGTTGGCAGTTTGATAGGTAGGAATCTACCTTGCCGCGGAATGTACAGTTCGTGTGCGTCTGGAATAAAAATGGCGACGTTTCGAAATCGTCCCCAAATATTACCAAAATTTTGCACTAAAACCGTCCGCCCGAAGCCCCCGTGGGGTAAATACGTAATCTATAGCCGTTTTGGAGTGTGTGCGTGTCCAATTTTGGGGTCGACGGTCAATTTCAATGTTTTTGGCCCCATGGAACCAATATCGGGACACCGACGCGGAGGCGAAACTCATTCGGAAATAATCGACAAGGTTCGTGCCCAATTCATATTGTGACTTTTGTTGTATTAATGCATTTACCATGAACCGAACAAATCCTATTTTTTTAGGTTAATTGAACAATTTGTACTTACTTTTTATAACGTAATTCTATTTTATTATTGCGTGAATAAAAATTAGCTTATAGTTGTTCATGCAAAAATAGTAAGTTGATCTTATTTCGTGACGAAATTAAAAATTGATATATATATATATATATA
The DNA here is from genome assembly GCA_951805005.1 of Othius punctulatus. NCBI lineage: Eukaryota > Metazoa > Arthropoda > Insecta > Coleoptera > Staphylinidae > Othius > Othius punctulatus. The sequence goes on from OX638141.1 coordinate 20,314,230, forward strand.
TATATATATATATATATATATATATATATATTGGTTTATTTCATGCTAAATAATATGCCCAGTAGCTTTTATTAGTTTCAATTCGACTTCATTAATTTAAAAATGATTTTTTTCTCAGGCATATGCATAGATGATACTAGTACCCATAGATAACCCCCTAGTACCTACCTGCTAGTACCTACTAAAGCTTAGTAGGTACTAAAAAAGGTTAAATACCTACTAAAGCTTAGTAGGTACTAAAAAAGTTTAGATACCTACTAAAGCTTACTAGGTACTAAAACAGGTTAGAAAGTACATCACTGAATGTCATTCCTGCAAGATAAATCACATTCTGATTAGCATTAGTAGCTACTAAGCTTTACTAGCTACTAAGAACTACTATGCATATGGCTGTGTGCGTTTTCCTTGGAAAACTTCCTTGTTACATCAATTCGCAGAATATTATTCTAAGTTTTCTCACATGCATAATAAATTTGCAGGGATGAAACTCACATGTTTGCCTATGCTAAACTTTTTAATGTATACAAATGCCTGCCGTGGTTTACTGATGGAAATACTCTCTTTGAATACCTATTTCAGATTTCTAGTTTTTTTAAAAACATTTTTGGGGTTTTCACGAATAATTTTAGATAGAAAGATAGATAGAAAATTCTTCGTGAAAACTCCAAAAAATGTTTAAAAAAAAATTAAAATCTGACCTATTGTTGCCCTTTAAATAAAGATATCTCACTAAAATAAAAAAAATCTCAAGGATCACTCTTTGAAAATATATTTAATTGTGCATTAATAATACTAGTATACCATGTAATAGCAATAATAAATTAGATTCATTATGGTGCGATGGTTTTTGAGATATCGTGATTCAGATATTAGACCAATTGAAGAAACAGTTTAAATGACTCCAAAATCCACTATCGATTGTATCGATAGTTTAGACTAGACGAGACTATTGAAATAATTATTAATTTATTTGTATTTTTCTACTGGTTTAGATTCGTAAATTGGACTTTAGAATTTTGTGAAATCCTGGATGGAGAAAGACAAGTTCTGTAATTTTCAAATAATTGTCATCCACATTCCATATGCTATGATTTTTTCACGATATATCGAATTCATGGATTTTCATGTAATTTTCGATTAATGTCATTGGAGTTTATTATGGAATTTTGCATTCTTATACAATTTTTTATCTCCTACTAGAGCATTTTTCATTGAATACAATGCATAGAATTCACTGAAAATTTCTTAAGTAGTTGATCAAAAATTGTGAAACTCCCTGCACAGTTTCATATGTTTATTTCAATTTTCAATTCATTTTCAATATTTCTGTACTTTTGTGCTGGTTGAATTTTGTTGTAATTACTTAGTCCGTATTGTCTCATGCGTCGAAATTTTAATTTTTACACACTTTTCAATCTACTAGCAATTTTCAATGGATGTTTCAAAATCTATATAATTTTCAATTGCTTGCACTTTTATGCTGGATTAGATTAAAATATTAGTAAATTGTTATCGAATTTCGTATATTTAAATAATTATCAATATATTTGTATTTTTCTGCTGGTTTAGATTCATAAATTGGAATTTAGAAACTTGTGAAATCTTTGATTTAGAAGAAAGAAAAGTTCTGTAATTTTCGAATAATTGCCATCCACATGTTGTGATTTTTTCACGGTATATCGACTTCATAGATTTTCATGTAATTTTCGATTAATGTCAATAGATATTATCGTGGAATTATGCATTTTTATATAATTTTTTATCTCCTACTGGAGAAATTTTCATTGAATATAATGCATAGAATTCACTGAAAATGTCTTAAGTAGTTGATCAAAAATTGTGAAACTCCCTGCAGAGTTTCATAAGATTATTTCAATTTTCAATTAACTTTCAATATTTCTGTACTTTTGTGCTGGTTGGATTTTGTTGTAATTACTTAGTCCGTATTGCGTCTTATGCGTCGACATTTTAATTTTTACACAATTTTCAATCTACCAGCAATTTTCATTGGATGTTTCAAAAACTATATAATTTTCAATTGTTTGCATTCTTATGCTGGATTAGATTAAAATATTAGTAAATTGTTATCGAATTTCGTATATTTAAATAATTATCAATTTATTTGTATTTTTCTGCTGGTTTAGATTCATAAATTGGAATTTAGAATCTTGTGAAATCTTTGATTTAGAAGAAAGAAAAGTTCTGTAATTTTCGAATATTTGCCATCCACATGTTGTGATTTTTTCACTGTATATCGAATTCATGGATTTTCATATAATTTTCGATTAATGTCATTAGAGATTATCATGGAATTTTGTATTTTTATATCTGTCTGTACTGTTATAAAGCCTATTTCGTTTTAATCCACCTACGCTGTAATTTCTCTCGAAAGTACTTTACTTAAAAAACGGGCTTATGTGAGTACATATCTACTGTCCCTAAAATTTGGAAAAGTAAATTTCCACTACAGAAGTTCGCGCCAAACGTGCGTGTGGATCGAGTTGCATATGTTGAAATGAAGCCCGTTATTAAATATGTGGCAAACCAATGTAATTTATCTATAAACTACTGGTTTTTATTTTTTATATACTTTCCATTATGTTTATTGAACATTTATATGAAATAAGTATTTAATAATTTTGAGGTAAAGCGATTATAATTTCCAACCAAAAATTGCAGGTTCGATTAATCTTTATGATTTATGATAACATTTTTGTATTCATAATTAAAAATTCTAATGAAAATTTTGTAATCTACAATAGAAATGCAGCATTCATTGTATTTTACGATCGCCATGATATGATTTCAATGACAATTTTGTGGTTTGATGTGATTTTTATAAGTTATAATATAAAAAAATGCCATTGGCGATTTATATGGAATTTTGATTTTTTATATAATTTTTAATCTGCTACTAAAGCATTAGTCATTGAATACAATGCATAGAATTCACTGAAAATGTCTTAAGTAGTTGATCAAAAATTGTGAAACTCCCTGCAGAGTTTCATATGTTTATTACAATTTTCAATTAATTTTCAATATTTCTGTACTTTTGTGCTGGTTGGATTTTGTTGCAATTACTTAGTCCGTATTGCGCAATTTTCAATGGATGTTTCAAAATCTATATAATTTTCAATTGTTTGCACTCTTATGCTGGATTAGATTAAAATATTAGTAAATTGTTATCGAATTTCGTATATTTAAATAATTATCAATTTATTTGTATTTTTCTGCTGGTTTAGATTCATAAATTGGAATTTAGAATCTTGTGAAATCTTTGATTTAGAAGAAAGAAAAGTTCTGTAATTTTCGAATAATTGCCATCCACATGTTGTGATTTTTCACGGTATATCGACTTCATAGATTTTCATGTAATTTTCGATTAATGTCATTAGAGATTATCGTGGAATTTTGCATTTTATATAATTTTTGATCTCCTACTAAAGCAATTTTCATTGAATATAATGCATAGAATTCACTGAAAATTTCTGAAGTAGTTGATCAAAAATGAGAAACTCCCTGCAGAGTTTCATATGTTTATTTCAATTTTCAATTAATTTTCAATATTTCTGCACTTTTGTGCTAGTTGAATTTAGTTGTAATTAGTTAGGCCGTATTGCGTCTCATGCGTCGAAATTTTTATTTTTATACAATTTTCAATCTACTAGCAATTTTCATTGGATGTTTCAAAAACTATATAATTTTCAATAGTTTGCACTTTTATGCTGGATTAGATTAAAATATTAGTAAATTGTTATCGAATTTCGTATATTTAAATAATTATCAATTTATTTGTATTTTTCTGCTGGTTTAGATTCATAAATTGGAATTTAGAATCTTGTGAAATCTTTGATTTAGAAGAAAGAAAAGTTCTGTAATTTTCGAATATTTGCCATCCACATGTTGTGATTTTTTCACTGTATATCGAATTCATGGATTTTCATATAATTTTCGATTAATGTCATTAGAGATTATCATGGAATTTTGTATTTTTATATCTGTCTGTACTGTTATAAAGCCTATTTCGTTTTAATCCACCTACGCTGTAATTTCTCTCGAAAGTACTTTACTTAAAAAACGGGCTTATGTGAGTACATATCTACTGTCCCTAAAATTTGGAAAAGTAAATTTCCACTACAGAAGTTCGCGCCAAACGTGCGTGTGGAACGAGTTGCATATGTTGAAATGAAGCCCGTTATTAAATATCTGGCAAAAAAATGTAATTTATGCTATAAACTAGTGGTTTTTAAATTTTATATACTTTCCATTATGTTTATTGAAAATTTATATGAAATAAGTATTTAATAATTTTGTGGTAAAGCGATTATAATTTCCAACCAAAAATGGCAGGTTCGATTAATCTTTATGATTTATGATAACATTTTTGTATTCATAATTTAAAATTCTAATGAAAATTTTGTAATTTACAATAGAAATGCAGCATTCATTGTATTTTACGATCGCCATGATATGATTTCAATGACAATTTTGTGGTTTGATGTGATTTTTATAAGTTATAATATAAAAAAATGCCATTGGAGATTTATATGGAATTTTGCATTTTTATATAATTTTTGATCTGCTACTAAAGCATTAGTCATTGAATACAATGCATAGAATTCACTGAAAATGTCTTAAGTAGTTGATCGAAAATTGTGAAACTCCCTGCAGAGTTTCGTATGTTTATTTAAATTTTCAATTAATTTTCAATATTTCTGCACTTTTGTGCTGGTTGAATTTTGTTGTAATTAGTTAGTCCATATTGCGTCTCATGCGTCGAAATTTTATTTTTACACAATTTTCAATCTACTAGCAATTTTCATTGGATGTTTCAAAACCTATATAATTTTCAATTGTTTGCACTCTTATGCTGAATTAGATTAAAATATTTGTAAATTGTTATCGAATTTCGTATATTTAAATAATTATCAATTTATTTGAATTTTTCTGCTGGTTTATATTCATAAATTGGAATTTGGAATCTTGTGAAATCTTTGATTTAGAAGAAAGAAAAGTTCTGCAATTTTCGAATAATTGCCATCCACATGTAATGATTTTTTCACTGTATATCGAATTCATGGATTTTCATGTAATTTTCGATTAATGTCATTAGAGATCATCATGGATTTTTGTATTTTTATATCTGTCTGTACTGTTATAAAGCCTATTTCGTTTTAATCCACCTACGCTGAAATTTCTCTCAAAAGTACTTTACTTAAAAAACGGGCTTATGTAAGTACATATCCACTGTCCCTAAAATTTGGAAAAATAAATTTCCACTACAGAAGTTCGCGCCAAACGAGCGTGTGGATCGAGTTGCATATGTTGAAATTAAGCCCGTATTAAATATGTGGCAAACTAATGTAATTTATGCTATAAACTAGTGGTTTTTATTTTTTATATACTTTCCATTATGTTTATTGAAAATTTATATGAAATAAGTATTTAATAATTTTGTGGTAAAGCGATTATAATTTCCAACCAAAAATTGCAGGTTCGATTAATCTTTACGATTTATGATAACATTTTTATATTCATAATTAAAAATTCTAATGAAAATTTTGTAATCTACAATAGAAATGCAGCATTCATTGTATTTTACGATCGCCATGATATAATTTCAATGACAATTTTGTGGTTTGATGTGATTTTTATGAGTTTTCATATAAAAAAAAGTCATTGGAGAATAATATGGAATTTTACATTTTTATATAATTTTTGATCTTCTACTAAAGCAATTGTCATTGAATACAATGCATAGAATTCACTGAAAATTTCTTAAGTAGTTGATCAAAAATTGTGAAACTCCCTGAGTTTTATATGTTTATTTCAATTTTCAATTAATTTTCAATATTTCTGTACTTTTGTGCTGGTTGAATTTTGTTGTAATTACTTAGTCCGTATTGCGTCTCATGCGCCGAAACTTTTATTTTTACACAATTTTCAATCTACCAGCAATTTTCAATGGATGTTTCAAAAACTATATAATTTTCAATTGTTTGCACTCTTATGCTGGATTAGATTAAAATATTAGTAAATTGTTATCGAATTTCGTATATTTAAATAATTATCAATTTATTTGCATTTTTCTGCTGGTTTAGATTCATAAATTGGAATTTAGAATCTTGTGAAATCTTTGATTTAGAAGAAAGAAAAGTTCTGTAATTTTCGAATAATTGCCATCCACATGTTATGATTTTTTCACTGTATATCGAATTCATGGATTTTCATGTAATTTTCGATTAATGTCAAGGGATTATCATGGAATTTTGCATTTTTATATAATTTTTGATCTCCTACTAAAGCAATTTTCATTTAATATATAGCATAGAATTCGCTGAAAATGTCTTAAGTAGTCGATCAACAATTGTGACACTCCCTGCAGAGTTTCATATGTTTATTTCAATATTCAATTAATTTTCAAATTTTGTGCACTGTTGTGCTGGTTTAGATTAATATCATATTAAATTGTTAACGAATATTTATAGAATTTTAATTTTTTCTTGATTTTGGTACTGGAATGTCCTTCCATTTGCGCTATCTACTTACAAAAATATCTTCTTCTTAAAGATTGGATCTCTAGAAGCGTGGAATTTTTTGTCAAAGATTGCTGTTCACAAAGAAAAAGTATGTTTGTACGATATTTGTATTTAAATATCGGATCGATGAGGCTGATATATGATGAAACTCCATGTTAATATATAAATAAAACACAATTGGTGTGACGTCACTCATATTTTATTTTTTTGTGTCGAAACTGTAACAGATATCTAAAACTATAAAGATACAAAAAACTTAATAATGATTGCCTGAGTCCGATTTGATTTTTTTTAAATTTATTTGCTTTTGTCATTAAGAAATATGAATGTATTAATGTCGGGCCTCGCTTGTTTTATACACAACCGGTCTACTGATAATAACAATATTATGTCAAAATATGAGTTATACCCGTATAAAGTGTCATACCAAACAACATCCAAATCAATGTGAACGTTCTCTTGTTTTAAGCAAATTTTGTTTTTATAAAATTAACTTTGAAGCTGAATTCTGGCTAAACCAAACGCATTTGTATGTAGATAAGTTTTGTTAAATCGTCTTATTTTGATCACAGTGATCTGTGGTTTAGCCATGTCCACATAATTTAGACACCCTGTATATTTGTATTTTTTTTTATACATTTTTGGAAGAAAAAGTTAATGCAAATGCTGAATCCGTGAATTCGGACGTCATCATTAATAAAATAATACATTTGGCCTTCCCCAAAAGCCAGTGAACAGACAGATATGTTATTATTTTGGAAAATAACTGAGTAAGGCATACAAATCATTTGATTTCGATCTTTCACAGAAAATTACCTAATACCGTCAGAATTGATTGTAAAATATACGTGTATTCCTGGGTGTGTATAGTACATATGTGTATAGTGCAACAGGATAACTTGTATCAGAAAAACGTAACAAAAATATAATCCTGTAATTAACTTGATGTTCAAATTTCCTAACTATTAATCTCTCCTTAATAAGTTTCCATCTTAAAGTAGAAAATGTAAATATGATAGCATTTTTACACAATTTAAATTTTTAACATATATTTTGCAATGTTTGTATCTTCAGCAACATATTTTATGAATATTGACAAGATAGTTTTAGAGATATCACTAAAAACTACGAGCAAAATTGAGAAAGTACTTAATGGCATATATCTCAAGAATTACGCATTACATATTAATCCCAATAAACGTAATAAATTACAACATATCAATTAATATGCAGACAAAATTGTATTAATATTGATTCGCAACTTTTTGACAAATCATTAATGAAGTGTGAACAAAATTTGAGAATATCGCCAAAAAACATATGACCTCACTAAACAGCAAATATCTTAATAATTACGCATTAGATATGCACGCAACTGCACACACGACATATAAGTACAGGGTGTCCTAAATAGAGTAGGATTGCATGAGTATCTTTCTTATTCTTAAAGCTAGAGATCTGGGTAAATGGGCAATATTGTGCAGTTTTATATGCTGCTTCAGAGTATAGTACCACTGTACTATACATTACTACTGTATAGTACCAGTTAATCGCAACACATTGCGATAAGTAACTGGCAATATTCTAAAACGCTGTCAATTATGTTTTCTTCTTATTGGCCATTTAGACAATAACAGTCAGCATTTTGAGCATTTTTTATTGTTATTTTACAACTTGGTTGTATTACGTTGTTTTATTTTTTTAGATTTGTTTTAAAATTAATTTATAGAATTAAAATAAAAACTGAAACAATTGACATATCCTATATTTTGTATTTTGACATAGGTTGTTATAGATCGTCGAAAATAGAACAAAAGACGATTTAAACGTGTAAAAATCAAATATGGCGGCCATTTAAAATAAGAAAGTTGCTATTAATACCTCGGAAACAGAAATGTTGACTTTTGTTTTGACTTGAATCTTAATTTTGTGTGATCGAACCAAGTAACTTTTATTTTAAACTCATTTCTGCATCTTTTATAATTATAGAAATATCGGAGTTTTAAGAAAATCACAATTTTTAGTTTTTTAAAATACTTTCTAAACTGAACCAGCATACAAAACTGCATGACATTGCCCATTTAACCAGATCTCTAGCTTTCAATATAAGAAAGATACATATGCAATCCTATTCTATTTAGGACACCCTGTATATGACTTTTATGAATATTAACACGATAGTTTTAGAGATATCACTGAAAACTACGAGCAAAATTTGAGAAAGTACTTAATAGCACATATCTCAAGAATTAAGCATTGGATATTAATCCCATTAAATTTAGTTAATCACAACATATAAATTAATATTAAAAAAAAAGTACTAATATTGATACGCTACTTTTTGATTTATCGTTAATAAAGTGTGATCAAAATTTGAGAATATCGCAAAAAAAACACATAACCACGCTAAACAGCAAATATCTTCAGAATTACGCATTAGAGATGCATACAACTAAACACATGATATATAAATATATCACACAATCTCAGAAATAAATTAATATTGACACATTCTGAGTGTTTATAGTGCATATGTGCATAGTCCAGCAGGTCAACTTTTATCAGAAAAACGCTGAAAGTTGAAAATGTAAATATGATAACATTTAAAAATTTTAACATATATTTTGCAATTTTTGTATTCATTACAATAAATAACTCCTATCGGTATATATCGGTATATAAAGGTATACAGGGTGGTCACTTTTACGACGCCCACCATTAGGATCTATTAAACGGAAGTACATACAGAGTTGGTCAAATGGGATAAAAGTTTTTAATTTTTGTTCCTTTCAATATACTGAAACGAAATCCGAGATATCTTGCACAATTCCTGAAATATCGCTGAAAAACTGAAAAAGTGAACTTTCATTTTCCAATTATAACTTTTTTACTTTTGAAGGAAATTTTCCAATACTTGGCAAGCTTACATTTTTCGACGTGAGCTTTCTGATGACAGTACCAACCATTTTTTGCGCCAACTAGATGCCCAAATTTTAATAGTCAACTTTTGATTTTCTTATGGCCGCAATATTGGATTTTAATAGCATTCAAAAGAGCGAAAAATCCAATTTCAACCATGGGTAATCTGATATAATTTACCACTAAAAATCGATAATTTAAAACTTTTTTGCAAAAATATAACTGCTGTGGACTGCTCTAAAATCAAGTTGCCATGGAACCACAAATTACCATTTTGATATTTCTTCATACAAAAAAAATAACTTCTGAGTAATTTTATTGTGTATAAAGTGCAAAAAGGAGATAATATATTTGATTAGTAAAAATGGCAAGATATTATCCTCAACATGAAAAAATTGACATGTACAATCTCTATAATGTAATATCTAACATTATATTTCGCTGGCCGAAATTGCAAATCATTAATCATATTGTATTCATTAAATAATCTGATCGAATACCATTCTTGAATTAAAATTTAGGATATTTAATTATTGCCATTTTTACTAATCAAAGACATTTCCTTTTTTACACTTTATACACCATAAAATTACTCAAAAGTTATTTTCTTTGTATGAAGAAATGTGAAATTTGTTATTCCATGGCAACTTGATTTTTAGAGCAGTCCACAGCAGGTTGAGTTTTGCAACAAATGATTAAATTATCGATTTTTGGTAGTAAATAATGTCAGATTATACATGGTTGTAATCGGAATTTTTCGCTCTTTTGAATGTCATTAAAATCCAATATTGCGGCCATAAGAAAATCAAAAGTTGACTATAAAAATTTGGGCATGTAGTTAGCGCAGAAGATGTTTGACACTGTGATCAGAAAACTGACGTCGAAAAATGTAAGAGTGCCAAGTTTCGTAAAATTTCCTTTAAAAGTAAAAAAGTTATAAAAGGAAAAGGAAAGTGCACTTTTTCAGTCTTTCAGCGATATTTCAGGAACTGTGCAAGATATCCCGGATTTCGTTTAAGTATATTGAAAGGCACAAAAATGAGAAACTTTTATCCCATTTGACCAACTCTGTATATATTTCCGTTTAATAGATCCTAATGGTGGGCGTCGTAAAAGTGACCACCCTGTATATCGGAGTTTTTAGAAAATCACAATTTTTAGTTTTTTTAGAATAATTTCTAAACTGCTCGGACTGTTGACAAATTTTTCAACATAATCCGAACCAGCATACAAAACTGCACAACATTGCCCATTTAGTGACCACCTGGTATATCGGTATTTTTGACCGATATATCGATAGTTATCGATAGTAAGCTCTCAAACTATCGACAACTATCGATGGCGCCAACTATCGATATTTCTGGACCCCTACCAAAAACCATACAGCCTCAATTAAAAATGTTATATCTTGGGAATCGCTTATTGGATATTGATAAAATTTCACACATTAAATACTAGTATATTACTTACTGTCAGTAATAAATTGCATTAATATGTATACGGTAGTTTTGGAAGTATCAATCTTCTTCTTCTTCTTTGGTTCTATTACTCCACCAGGGAGTGTAGGGCATCTTTCGACGTTTCTGTGACTGATGTACCAATAAAATGTCGTCACCATTTTACTGTCTTCCTCCTGCAACTACTCCTCTTCTTCTTCGCAGAGTTGATCCACCATTTCGTTCCACCTGCCTTTATTTTGTGCAATGTGCTTTGCCTGGTTCCATGTTATATTTCGGCGTTCAAGCTCGTTCCTTACGGTTCTTCTCCATGTAGTCTGTGGTCGACCTCGTTTTCTTTGTCCCCTCATATTAAAATCTAGTGACTGTCTGGTTAGATCTCCCACTGGTTTCCTTAGTGAATGGCCAATCCATCTCCATTTTTTCTTTTTAATAGTGGTCTTTATTGGAATTTGGTTTGTCTGTTCCCACAAGTCTATGTTTGATATTTTGTTTGGCCAGTATATTCTTAGGATTCTTCTCAGGGCTTTGTTTGCAAATGTTTGTAATTCTCTTTCTTGTGATTTATTTATGGCCCAAGTCTCCGACCCGTATAATAGCACGCTCACTACATTCGTGTTGAAAATTCTAATTTTAGCAGTTTTTGATATTTCATTTGAGCGCCATATTTTCCGAAGCACGTTGAATGCGTTTTGGGCTTGTAACGGTTCGAACCCAGGTGTTGTACAAATTCTCATAATTTGTAATATTTATTATTTATTGCATTTATTTAACTGCAATTCATCCTTAAATGCAATTGGATGCATTTAATTTCTTTAACTGCATATTACATGAATTCTTATAATTCAAGTAATTGATTTGGCTCGTGATTTACAAATTCTCGTAATTTGTAATATTGATTTGGCTCGTGATTTAGTGGTAGTACTTTACGTTATGTTTGATTTTAAATCAAAATCGTGACAACTCAATTTGGTTCTTTTTATGGGTAATGTGTCTGTTAGTAAGTAAAACGCAGATATATGGATTTTATATGATTTATTCATATTAAAAGGTGATGCAAGCGACAGGTAAATAAAAGACAGTTTTGTAACTCAAATTGGACGTGATTTATTTAATTATATTTATTTAAAATTTGGAATATAGATTTGTTTAATAATTATTGAAAATGTATTATATTCTTTGAATTTGAATGATTTATTTTATTTTGAAAACTGAGTAACTTATTAACACTACGGTTGGAGTTACAAAGTGTTACTTAGCGACTTCATGCACCAAAATCTTCAAATTATGCCGAGAACGATATCTGATACATGTCATCACTGCATAGAAATTCATTAGCACGGTGCCTACCAATGCATTTCAACGCCACCTTGTGGATAGGAACGAATCACATAACTTCACATTAAAGTACTTCAAGTGATTCCAGTACTTCAAGCACCCAATGTGTCCTCATTCGGAGATATTGCTAGTATTCGCGTTTACCAACATTATCAGCCATGTGATCGTAAAAACTTTAATAGGTATTGTTATTCAACAATGATTATAGATTTGTATGATTAAGCTCTATTCTACTTCTACTTTTCTAACTACTTAAGCACATGCAAACATTCGCTTGATTCATTCATAATTCTGAGATTACTTGAATATCGGAACGCCGAGCAAGTTTATTTATACGATTTAATTACCCAGAATATCATTGAATTATTTATATTGAAATTATTAAGTTATGTTCCCCTGACGCAACTTTTTATTTAACTACCGACTGCAAATAAATCTGCAACCGGCTTTAAGAAAAGATATATGTTATCATTATAAAACTTTTCGAATCAAAACTATATTTTACGTTTTTTATTTCTGAAGCCACAATGTTTATCAAATGTTTGCGACGGGGAAAGGAAGGCATGTTACAATATTCTCCAGTCAGAACGAAAATATTGTCAGGACAAAGTATAAAATGCAGTTAAGTTCAACTCCGCAGTTTTCGGCGCAAGGATCCCACAGTTTATACCTTTGTTAAACTTCGCTCACTACCAGCGGCAAGGCGCGGTAATATCACTAGATAGGTTATCTTATTAGTATGGAATTGACTTTAGAATTGTTAGAGTGAAGATATGTTTGATCAAATGTGTTGCGACGAAGGTAAGGAAGGCATTGTAATACGGTTACAATATTCTCCAGTCGGTACGAAAATATTGTCAGGACAAAGTATAAAATGCAGTTAAGATCAACTCCGCAGTTTTCGGCGTAAGGATCCCACATTTATACCCTTATTAAACTTCGCTCACTACCAGCGGCAAGGCGCGGTAATGTCACTAGATTGGTTATCTTATTAGTATGGAATTGACTTTAGAGTTGTTAGTGTGAAGTACATTTGATAAACTTGTGTGATATATTCACCTGAGGAATCAATGCTCAAAGTATATGAGCCGTCGTTGGGCAGCGTGACGCTCTGTATAGATCGGTACATCTAACTCCGTTTATTTAATTTCAGCAGCTATATTTATACTGTTCCCCAATCTTTACTCTTCCTCCCCTGTCCTATGCTAAATCTGCGTTCCGCTGCAAAGTGACGCAATTCCATACGAGTCACCGAATTACGTAATTGCCCTTTCGAGTTCCCGACTTATTCCCACGACTTATTTCTGTGTCATCATTTTGATCGTGCGCTTATTTAAATTTGCCTAAAATTAAGAAGTCAGCTAAATGAATGACCTCGCTCGGTCCCAACGCGACTCCGGCCGCGGCCTGATATGATATTTACGCAGTCTTGTTCCGACTCGTAAAATTATGGAATTTAATATTATTAGGTTCTTACAAGCTTTTCCTATTCTGAAATTTCCCTTTGCCTCTATTACGCTGCCCAGGTATGTGAAGTTGCTAACGTTTTCTATGCTGGCCCTTTCTATATTAATGATTGATTTATCTGTGGGGTTTGCGCTCATTGTTTTTCTCTTTGCAGTATTTATTTACAAACTGATTTTTCTGGCTGTGTGATTCAATAGATTCAGTTTTTCTTGTAGATTAGTTATATTTTCTGTGATTAGGCGACCCTTTTTTATTGTCAGTAATTAGCTTTAAGGTCTAATCGATCATTATGAGGAACAACAAGGGCGACAGGAAATATCAATATCAGTGCGTCTGCCAGGACGCACATGTGCGTCCCCAGGGCGATTACAGATAGAGGGACTACGATTTTTTCGGTTTTCGGGTTTTGATAAATCTTCAGCTTTTAGCTGATAGCTTCTTAATCGAAATTTTTGAATTCCTTTTAATTCCTGCAAATTTGTCATCGAAATGATAATTAAATTTATTGGTTTGAAATAGCAAATGAATGGTCTAGCATTGTTTCCTAGAAAGCCTGAATCCATGTTTCATAGGATTAACGTTTCGTCGGAATTTATATGTAAATTTGGGTCGGCACAATTTCGGCATTTCTGTCGGAATTAATGCCTAGTCTCCTGGCCCACATTTCCCCATCGCCGCGCGCTAATTCCCGAAATCCGGGACCTCGCGGGACCCCCGTGACTGTAATTCGGGTCGACGGTGCGTGCCTCTTCCAGGATAATCCTCCTCCTTTCGGCATCTCCTGGTGCACCGCATGGAAACCCGCGGCCGCCGTTCGTACCGCAAACATCTCCCACAATGGAGCCCGATGGACCCCGCGACCGCCTATATTTACATACCTTTTTCCCGGCCGCTCCCGTTCATCGGGGCTGTTTATCCTCCGATTTCACGGGAGTCGGCCCCACAGATCCCATCCACCGTGGCGAAGTAACGTCCAGGCCAAATATTTAGCGAGCGGCGGAGTATTGGATCCGAGAATTGTTTTGGGCCGCCGATAATCGCTCACATGCGCTAATCCCTTTCCGGAGGACCGGTCTATCCCTCTCGCAGGATCACGCCATGAATGCGTTATTATTGTGTGCATGTGCAATTTCGCGATAAAGACGGAGCAACAGGGCGTGACGACAGCTGACATGGATTAAGTCCTGGATATAAATCATCGGCCATCTTTATCCGCTCCATGCGGATTCGTTTATCCTGGCCCTAATACGGTCAATCCGCCATTGTAGCGTAACCGTTTAAGGGATGTAATTGTTCCCTCGGGAGGCGCGACGCACCCATTGCAATATATCCAGCAGCCGCATGGAAATCCAAAAAAAAAACGAATTGTATATCAGCCGGTAAACTATGACTCGACGTGGTGCCCACATTATTTCCTCGTGGGCCCCGCTTTTAATCCTTAACTGCGTAAATTATAACAAGGGGTACGTGCAGGGGTTGCTGTTAGATCGTCGTACGGTTTAAATAATCATGTGGCTCAATTTGGACCAGATTTGCATCCGTTTTTAGTCCGTATTTTAACGTTTTTACATATTTGAAGCAAAAGCAGGCACATCTAATTTTGAGCAAAACTGACTTACCACTAAATAAATAAAATATGAGAATGAATTTTTTTTTCGAAAAAATTCGAGAATGAAATAGAAACATTTTTTCAATCGAGTATCAAACAACTTTTTTGCGAAAACTGCAGGGCCACATCAGTGGAAACTGATGAAAATGGATCACTAAAAGACAAACTTTTGACATTTAATCGAGATCTATGTCTACTCTACAATCACAAATGTCTACAATCATCAAAAAACATCTTACACGTTATGGATTCTGATAATTTTTCAACGACAGGGACTGATTAAGCGGGGACTGTTAAGGGACTGTTTTCATATAAACAAAACTTAGCATTATCAAACTTAGAGCGCACTAAATCGTTATTTTTGATTCTACATTGCAAAATGCTTCTCTTGCATATGAGAATGAAGTTTTTTTTCCGAAAAAAATCGAGAATTAAATAGAAGCATTGTTTCAATCGAGTATCAAACAACTTTTTTGCGAAAACTGCAGGGCCACATCAGTGGAAACTGATGAAAATTAATCACTAACAGAAAAACTTTTGACATTTAATCGAGATCAATGTCTACTCTACAATCACAAATGTCTACAATCATCAAAAAACTTCTTACACGTTCTGAATTCTGATAGTATTTCAACGACAGGGACTGATTAAGCGGGGACTGTTAAGGGACTGTTTTCATATAAACAAAACCTAGCATTATCAAACTTAGAGGGCACTAAATAGTTATTTTTGATTCTACATTGCAACATGCGTCTCTTGCATATGAGAATGAAGTTTTTTTCGAAAAAAATCGAGAATGAAATAGAAGCATTATTTCAATCAAGTATCAACAACTTTTTTGTGAAACCTGCAGGGCCACATCAGTGGCAACTGATGAAAATGGATCACTAAAAGAAAAACTTTTGACATTTAATCGAGATCAATGTCTACTCTACAATCACAAATGTCTACAATCATCAAAAAACATCTTACACGTTCTGAATTCTGATAATTTTTCAACGACAGGGTCTGATTAAGCGGACTGTAAAGGGACTGTTTTCATAAAAACACAACTTAGCATTATCAAACTTAGAGCGCACTAAATAGTTATTTTTGATTCTACATTGCAAAATGCTTCTCTTGCATATGAGAATGAAGTTTTTTTTCGAAAAAAATCGAGATTTAAATAGAAGCATTGTTTCAATCGAGTATCAAACAACTTTTTTGCGAAAACTGCAGGGCCACATCAGTGGAAACTGATGAAAATGGATCACAAAAAAGACAAACTTTTGACATTTAAT
The DNA here is from genome assembly GCA_951805005.1 of Othius punctulatus. Classification (NCBI taxonomy): domain Eukaryota; kingdom Metazoa; phylum Arthropoda; class Insecta; order Coleoptera; family Staphylinidae; genus Othius; species Othius punctulatus. The sequence continues at coordinate 20,330,839 of OX638141.1, forward strand.
CGAGATCTATGTCTACTCTACAATCACAAATGTCTACAATCATCAAAAAACATCTTACACGTTCTGAATTCTGATAGTTTTTCAACGACAAGGACTGATTAAGCGGGGATTGTTAAGGTACTGTTTTCATATAAACAAAACTTAGCATTATCAAACTTAGAGCGCACTAAATATTGATTCTCCATTGCAAAATGCTTCTCTTGCATATGAGAATGAAATTTTTTTCGAAAAGAATTGAGAATGAAATAGAAGCATAGTTTCAATCTAGTATCAAACAACTCTTTTTGCGAAAACTGCAGGGCCACATCAGTGGAAACTGATGAAAATGGATCACTAAAAGAAAAACTTTTGACATTTAATCGAGATCAATGTCTACTCTACAATCACAAATGTCTACAATCATCAAAAAACATCTTACACGTTCTGAATTCTGATAGTTTTTCAACGACAGGGACTGATTCGGGGACTGTTAAGGGACTGTTTTCATAAAAACAAAACTTAGCATTGTCAAATTTAGAGCGCACTAAATAGTCATTTTTGATTCTACATTGCAAAATGCTTCTCTTGCATATGAGAATGAAATTTTTTTCGAAAAAAATTGAGAATGAAATAGAAGCATAGTTTCAATCTAGTATCAAACAACTCTTTTTGCGAAAACTGCAGGGCCACATCAGTGGAAACTGATGAAAATGGATCACTAAAAGAAAAACTTTTGACATTTAATCGAGATCAATGTCTACTCTACAATCACAAATGTCTACAATCATAAAAAAAAACATCTTACACGTTCTGAATTCTGATAATTTTTCAACGACAGGGACTGATTAAGCGGGGACTGTTAAGGGACTGTTTTCATATAAACAAAACTTAGCATTATCAAACTTAGAGCGCACTAAATAGTTATTTTAAAACTCTCGTAGAGTAAACTACTGCATTACGCGTCTTCATCGTTATCGTCTTCAAAGAGTGTACATTTCACGAATTGTACTATTACAAGTTCACACTTAAATATTGATCACAATAAATAATTTTTATTATAGTTTCATCCATTATACCAGTTGTTTATATTATATTATGCTTCTTTTCTCGTACTTGCTAGTAAAGTAATTAGGTCTTCCATCATCAGAGGCATATGCATTCAATGTTCATACATCTTGAAATCACGTAAAATGTAATTTTAAAATTTGATAAGTTTCTATTTCTAAATTAGGCACCCATCAAATTTTAAAATTACATGTTATAGGGAATTCAAGATGTATGATCATTGAATGCATATGCTTCTGATGATTGTTGTTCATAACCGAAACTAGTCAGGGGGAAGAAATAAATCATAAATAAAAATAAAAATAAATAGTAGTATTATTTACCAGTAAGTACTAAATATAACAACCTTAAACATATAACTGGTAATTTATGGATAAAACCTTAAACTCAAGTTTTTTAAATGTTTTTATTTATTTGCCTGACTAGTTTCGGCCGATTATGGCCATCTTCAGAGGCTTTTTATATATTTATATTCCGTTTTATTGAAATTTAAGTTTATTTGAATTGTAATATTGGAGTGACATTGACATTGAATCAATCTTGACCTAATGACTTTTCCAGTAAGTACGAGAAAAAAAATATTGCTAATAATTGCTAAATAATTGCTAAAAATATTTAACTAATAAAGATTCCCTCAAATTGTAAGCTCTTCTTTAATCATAAATTGCTGGATGTAAAGGTATTTTTTATTATAGATTGTCAAACTCACATTTAAATCTAGTGAACAAGAAAACAATCACTTTGGCATCTGATTTATGTTATGTAAATGTTAACATTTTTTATTAGTTTTCGAAAAAATATATTTTGTTTAAAATATGACATACCTGAGTTCAGGTTTCAGCTGACTTGCAAATATCTGTTTATGAATCTGTGTGAACTATAAAGTATAAATGTCTAATTTTGCATCATTATATTAATGGTACAAACATCAAAAGTTAAGTCTATTCTATGGAAATTTGGGGTTGCAATAGAAGAAGCTTGACAAATGCAAATCATGTAAATGTATGAAAATGTAAATAACAACATATCATTTAATATCCAGAATAAATTGTATTAATATTTATACGCTACTTTTTTTTTCATATCATTTGTACTGTCAGAGTACATTGCTAACATTTGTTTGTACAAAGTACTTAATAGTATATATATATCAAAGATTACGTATTTGATATTAGTCCCATTAAATATATAAAATGATAATACATCAATCAATATCAAAAATAATTTGTATTAATATTGATATGCTACTTTTTGACATATCATCAATAAACTATGAGGCAAATTCGGGAAATCGCCAAAAAACACATAACCACAGTAAATAGCATATATCTCAAGAATCACGCATTGGATATTAATAAAATTAAATATATAATATAATAACATATCATTCAATATCCAGAATAAATTGTACTCATATTTATACGCCACTTTTAGACATATCATCAATAAAGTGTGAACAAAATTTGAGAATATCACCAAAAAACATATGACCGGACTAAACACAAAATATCTGCAGAATTACGCATTAGATATGCATACAACTACACACACGACATATAAATATATCATTCAATATCAGTAACAAATTGTATGAATATCAACACGATAGTTTTAGATATATCACTGAAAACTACGAGCAAAATTTGAAAAAATACTTAATAGCATATATCTCAAGAATCACGCATTGGATATTAATAAAATTAAATATGTAATATAATAACATATCATTTAATATTCAGAATAAATTGTACTAATATTGATACGCTGATTTTTGATATATTATTAATAAAGTGTGAGCAAAATTTGAGAATATCGCCAAAAAACACATAATCGCACTAAATATCAAATATCTCGAAAATTACTCATTAGATATGCACACAACTACACACATGAAATATAAATATATCACTCAATCTCAGCTACAAATTGTGTGAATATTGACACGATAGTTTTAGAGATATCACTAAAAACTACGAGCAAAATGTTAGTAATGTATGCCATTAAGTACTTTACTAAAATTTTGCTCGTAGTTTTCAGTGATAGCTCTAAAACTATCGTGTCAATATTCTTACAATTTGTTGCTGAGATTGAGTGGTATATTTATATGTCATGTGTGTAGTTGTATGCATATCTAATTTGTAATTCTTGAGATATTTGCTGTTTATTGTGGTCATTGTGGCGATTTTCCCCAATTTGACTCTGACTTTGACTCTGAATATTGATGATATGTCAAAAAGTAGCATATCAATATATTTATTAATATCTCAAGAATTACGCATTGAATATTAATCTCATTAAACGTAACCTATTACTACATATCAATCAATATTCGGACAAAAATATATTACTTTTGATACGCTACTTTTAGATATATCATTAATAAAGTGTGAACAAAATTTGACAATATCGCCAAAAAACACATGACACTACTGAAAAGCAAATATTTCAAGAATTACTCACTGGATATTAATCCCATACATTACCTTAAATGACAACGTATTATTCGATATCTAGAATAAATTGTACTGATATTGATACGTTACTTTTTGACATATCATTAATAAAGTGTGAGCAAAATATGAGAATATCGCAAAAAAATGATCGCATTAAACATCAAATATCTCAATAATTACGCATTAGATATGCATAAAACTACACACATGACATGTGTGTAGTTATATCACTCATCTCAATAACCACTTGCATGAATATTGACACTATAGTTTTAGATATATCACTGAAAACTACGAGCAAAATTTGAAAAAATACTTAATAGCATATATCTTAAGAATCACGCATTGGATATTAATAAAATTAAATATATAATATAATAACATATCATTCAATATCGAGAATAAATTGTTCTAATATTTATACGCCACTTTTTGACATATCATCAATAAAGTGTGAACAAAATTTGAGAATATCACCAAAAAACATATGACCACACTAAACACCAAATATCTTCATAATTACGCATTAGATATGCACACAACTACACATACGACTACACACACGACATATAAATATATCATTCAATATCAGTAACAAATTGTATGAATATCAACACGAAAGTTTTAGAGATATCATTGAAAACTACGAGCAAAATTTGAGAAAGTATTTAATAGGATATATCTCAAGAATTACGTATTGGATATTAATCCCATTAAATATAATAAATCACAATATATCAATCAATATTCAGAAAAATTGATACGCTCCTTTTTGACATATTAATAATAAAGTCTGAGCAAAATTTCAGAATATCGCCAAAAAACACCAAATATCTCAAGAATTATGTATTAGATATGAATGAAACTACACACATAGCATCTTTTGTAGTAGTTTTGTGACATATTTGAAAATTGTCTAAGACTAATTTTACATTTAATGCAATGTGATGGTGAATTATAGAATTGTCTATACCTTTTCAAGTTCAAATTGAGACCAATCAAGTTCAAATTGAGACCAATCAATTTCAAATTGAGGCCAATCAAGTTCAAATTGATACGAATCAATTTCAAATTGAGACCAATCAATTTCAAATTGAGGCCAATCAAGTTCAAATTGATAGCAATCAATTTCAAATTGAAACCAATCAATTTCAAATTGAAACCAATCAATTTGAAATTGAAACCAATCAATTTCAAATTGAGACTAAACAAAATCAAATTGACACTAAACAATTTCAAGATGTCATAATAAATTTCATTTGTTTACTCTCAACTTGATATTGTTTGGTGTCAATTTGATTTTGTTTAGTCTCAATTTGAAATTGATTGGTCTTAATTTGACATTGATTGGTATCAATTTGAACTTGATTGGCTTCAATTTGAAATTTATTGGTCTCAATTTGAACTTGATTGGCCTCAATTTGAAATTGATTGGTCTCAATTTGAAATTGATTCGCATCAATTTGAACTTGAAAAGGTATAGTCTAGTCTCAATTCATAAAATTGTACAAGAATTATCTGGTTGGTTCACAGGTTCTATGCTATTTTGCGACTAAATCCTTTTATTTGTGAAATTGTTATGGGATCTTCTAATAATAATAATTATAATAATCCCTACTTATTTACTTCTAGTATAATATACCGTTTGTTTGAAATAAAATGCGAACATAGGGATTTAACATTGTTTGCTGCTTACCAGTTTAACGCATAGAAAATGTTTTGGTATATATCAATAAATCGAGAAAATTATTGCGCATCTAACGATATTAAATAATAAATTATTTTTCTCATTATTGATTGAAATGTATTGATTTAAAATTTGTATGTTTCTAAATAGAAGTTGCCATGATCTCCTTTCATTTGCGAATTATTCATATTCGCTATAAAATATAGTAATCCACTTCAAAATGTCAACAAAGAACCAATTAATTGGACTGCAATTGTTTATTGTTTTAAAATCATACTCATATTTAAACTCATAATTAAACTCATATTTAAAAAATCATTTAAACACAATCATTTAAAGTCATATTTAAAAGCATAAAAACTTCAATCAATATATTTCAAACAAAAAAGATGAAAACAATGTAATATTTAATAGCTTTAAATGCGCAATAATTTTCTCGTTTCACTCACACCACAACATTTTCTGTGGGTTAAACTGGCAAGCAGGAATTCTCAAAAATGTGAACACATTCGTCAAAATTTGTCGACCAGTTGAACTTGATTATTAGGTCAATTATTATTATTTTATTATTTGGTATTTTTATTATTATGTTTATAAGGATATTATATAATCAATGTTGTATCCCTTTATTACCTTATTTATAAATTATTATTTTTGCAATGAATTTCTTCTACATTTACAATTTTTGATAATCTAAAAAATATTTCGTTGTGTCTTTTATATAATATATAAAATGATTTATAAATTATTATTTTTGCAATGAATTTCTTCTACATTTACAATTTTTGATAATCTAAAAAATATTCCGTTGGGTCTTTTCTCTAAAATTAATAGGGGAGATAAAAATTACACGTATTTGATTTTACATGTTAAATTTCTATGTTCGCCGCCTATCCTAGACACTCGGTATATTATTCTTATCGAAACAACATTTTTTTCGTACAAATAGAGATATGCTTATGGTTTTTTTTTGCATATTTATTTTTTTACGGTGTATTAGTAATGACAAACGAAAACAAAGCTCAATCTACTCGAATCTTCATCAATTGAGTATTGTCTACGTCCTCAATTTTCGATTTATTGGATTTGTAATTTTAACAGAGTAGACTAATATACTTTAACAGAAACTGTAAAAAGATTACTGCAGAAAATAGTATTGTTCGTACTTGCAATATACAAGTACTGTAGAAAATTATATTGTTTGTACTTGCAATCAACAAGTACTGTAGAAAATTATATTTTTCGTTCTTGCAATCAACAAGTACTGTAGAAAATTATATTGTTTGTACTTGCAATAAACAAGTACTGTAGAAAATTCTATTGTGTGTACTTGCAACAAACAAGTACTGTGTACATTGTACTTGCAACAAACAAGTACTCTGTACATAGTGTTCAATGGTTAAGTGTGCAGCGTATGCACTTTAATGTTATTGGCGCATGTATGTATATATGTTTGTACTTGCAATAAACAAGTACTGTAGAAAATTCTATTGTGTGTACTTGCAATAAACAAGTACTGTGTGCATAGTACTTGCAACAAAAAAGTACTCTGTACATAGTGTTCAATGGTTAAGTGTGGTACTTACAATAAACAAGTACTGTAGAAAATTATATTGTTCGGACTTCCAATAAAAAAGTACTGTAGAAAAGTGTATTGTTTGTAGTTGCAATTAATAAGTACTGTATAAAATTCTATTGTGTGTACTTGCAACAAACAAGTACTGTGTACATTGTATTTGCAACAAATAGACTTAATAGACTTAATAGACTATTAGACTAATAGACTAATAGACTGCTCTAAATCAGTATTCTGATAACTCAATATACAAATTTTGATTAGTGAACTAGTAGTAGTTCTGACGACTCAATATACAAATTTTGATTAGTGAACAAATACAGAACATTCATTTATATTTTGATGATTCATATTTTAGTGAGTAGTAGAATGAGTACAAAAGTACACATTACATATTACTCAATAAAATATGCTGATAGATCACCAGCATCACCTAAAACTGCAGCACTTCCAGAATATTCTGAAAAATGTTGCACGTAGGTACTGTATGTGAATGGAAAGATTGATTTACAACACGATAGATATATTTAATTGAAGAACATGTTTGCAATTCCAATTGCCGTTGATGTAAATAAAGCTGCCCAATTCACTGATGCCGTTATCTTTTTATTTTATACATGAGAGATCTCGCCTGGAGCCCTATTTTACTCATGTTTTTGGGTACAGTAGTTGCAAAGTCTGATATCAGTACGATGTGAAAGATATTTCTTTACCAGTAAGCTCTGTTATTGTCGGACTCCCCACGTTTGGTAAACGTATTTTTTCAGACATAATTGGAAGTTTTAAGAAATAGCTAGTTTCGAGCATACAGGATCCTTGGTATGTACAGCCACGGACTCTAAGAATGACGCGTCCGTCCGCCCGATCAGTCATCTATCCTTGTCTACCGTGCCCCTGCCGTGGCGGACCAGTAAAGAATGGCAGACTGATCGAACGGACGCACGCGTCATTCTTAGAGTACCTACCTCGTACCTCCTACCTTGTATCTACCAGTGCCTGTACCTACCTTTGCCATAAAATGTAAATTTATTCTCATGAAAATATCTGTGCTCGGGATAAGCGTCAGCTTTAAACCTATTCAGATGGTTTAAAATTTATATATGATGAAAGCGCGCGTATTTAAAAAAAAAACGGCGTTTGTATCGTGTAAAAAGTCTGGAATACATGAATTATTTTGGAAATTAAAAATATTTTAGAAAAATCGGCGGGTTTTTGTTTTCAAAAATACACATTTTGTTATAAATCTGAAATTTTTGTCATGGTACAATAACATGGGGGCAGTACTAGCCTCCTCCAATTTGTACGATCGGATAGGACATATGCTTACCAAATATGCGGCGGGCGACAATGACAGAGCTAATCGGAAAAGGCAGATCCTTCTCATCGCACTGACATTAGATTTTGCGATTACTGTACCCAAAGAGAGAATGCTATTGTTCGTACATGCAAAAAACAAGTACTGTAGATAATTATTTTGTTAGTACTTGCAATATACAAGTACTGTAGAAAATTTTATTGTTCGTACTTGCATTGAACAAGTACTGTAGAAAATATTATTGTTCGTGCTTGCAATAAACAAGTACTGTAGAAAATTATATTGTTTGTACGTGCATTAAACAAGTACTGTAAAAATAGTATTGTTCGTACTTGCAATATAGAAGTACTGTAGAAAATTTTATTGTTTGTACTTGCAACAAACAAGTACTGTGTACATAGTACTTGCAACGAACAATTACTCTGTACATAGTGTTCTATGGTTAAGTTTGGTACTTGCAATAAACAAGTACTGTAGAAAATTATATTGTTTGTACGTGCATTAAACAAGTACTGTAGAAAATTATATTTTTCGTACTTGCAAAAAACAAGTACTGTAGATAATTACATTGTTAGTACTTGCAATATACAAGTACTGTAGAAAATTTTATTGTTTGTACTTGCATTGAACAAGTACTGTAGAAAATATTATTGTTCGTACTTGCAATAAACAAGTATTGTAGAAAATTATATTGTTTGTACGTGCATTAAACAAGTACTGTAGAAAATAGTATTGGTCGTACTTGCAATATAGAAGTACTGTAGAAAATTTTATTGTTTGTACTTGCCATAAACAAGTACTGTGTACATAGTACTTGCAACGAACAATTACTCTGTACATAGTGTTCTATGGTTAAGTGTGGTACTTGCAATAAACAAGTACTGTAGAAAATTATATTGTTTGTTCTTGTAATCAACAAGTACTGTAGAAAATTATATTTTTCGTACTTGCAATCAACAAGTACTGTAGAAAATTATATTGTTTGTACTTGCAATAAACAAGTACTGTAGAACATTCTATTGTGTGTACTTGCAACAAACAAGTATTGTGTACATTGTACTTGCAACAAACAAGTACTCTGTACATAGTGTTCAATGGTTAAGTGTGCAGCGTATGCACTTTAATGGTATTGGCGCATATATTAAGAGAAAACTTGCGAAAACCACGACTACAATAAGGCGCATTAACGAGGAATTAAACCCTAATCGTTTATAGTGCATCTCTCAGAGTAAGAAATAGCGTCGACAGTACACAAATACATAAATAGCGCACCTGAAAGAAAAACCCTACTCACTCAAGCGATTCACTGTATTAAGAGAAAACTTGCGAACACCACGACTACAATAAGGCGCATTAACGAGGAATCAAACCCTAATCGTTTATAGTGCATCTCTCAGAGTAAGAAATAACGTCGACAGTACACAAATACATATATAGCGCACCTGAAAGAAAAACCCTACTCACTCAAGCGATGCACTTTTTTACTAATACTAAAAAGAAGGAAAGGAAGATCGCGGTATAAGGGTGGGTGTACATGCAACAAACAAGTACTGTATACATAGCAAGTACTGGCAACAAGCAAGTACTGTATACATAGTAGGTACTGGCAACAAGCAAGTACTGTATACATAGCAAGTACTAGCAACAAGCAAGTACTGTATACATAGTATGTACTGGCAACAAGCAAGTACAGTTATACATAGTAGGTACGTGCAACAAGCAAATACTGTATTCATAGTATGTACTTGCAACAAACAAGTACTGTATACATTGTAGGTACTGGCAACAAGCAAGTACTGTATACATAGTATGTACTTGCAACAAACAAGTACTGTATACATAGTAGTACTGGCAACAAGCAAGTACTGTATACATAGTAGGTACTGGCAACAAGCAAGTACTGCATATATATTAAGTACTTGCAACAAACAAGTACTGTGTACATAGTAGTACTAGCAACAAGCAATTACTGCATACATATTAAGTACTTGCAACAAACAAGTACTGTATACATAGTAAGTACTTGCAACAAGCAAGTACTGTAGGCGCAGTTCGTTGCATAGGCGCAAGGAGGAACCCTAACAGCAGAGGAGGTGCAGAAAAATGGTACTCACTTTGAGACGTCTTGGAGCTCATCTCAAAAAAAGACCTACCTTGAAATTGACTTTTAAAGTTGTATTGGCGAAGATCCAGTACCCTGCAACTTCGAACTCCGAAAACAAATCGGAGTTCGAAATTTGACGGTGTGGCGCGGGCGAGGAAAGCACGAAACAGACGCAACAATCCTCAGGCTCAACCATACCCGAACTTTCGACACTACTACGCACTGGCTCTACTTTGAAAGGGCAAACATTTATCGTCAGAAGGTAATCTGAACTGCTCAAGATACTTTCACTGATTACTTATTCAAGACAAACACTAAAAAGTATACGTTTCACTTGGGAAGGTAATCCCAAATAATTATCGCGAATTTAAAACTTGCTGGAAGAAATTACCAATTAGTTAATTTACTAATTACTACTACCGCCACACTTGAACCAAACCAAGGTTGGCCCAGAAGTGGCGGCAAATGCAAAATTAGGATGAAACGCAAAAATAAGATCATCTCGCATGATTCACCTTGGGAAATTCTAGTTGCCCTGAAATAATGACGGGAAAATTTAAATTCATTGCACATAACATTTTGGTGGATGTTTGGTCTGAAACTACCATTTCAGTTATTAAAACATTGATATATTTATACAGGGTGTTGACTAAATAAAAAAAATCTAATTTTGACACTTTAGAAAAAAACATCATTTAAACATTTTCCATTTTCTTCACACAGTTCAAGCATGGCGTGGAACTCCTGAAAACTGTTTTGTATTTCTTCAATAGTTATCGATGCAAATGCCTCTCGTAGGTGATTTTTTAAATTTTCAGTATTATTTTCTGCATTTGGGGGATTGTTTGAATGATTATATTTTACTATAATGTTGTTAGATGTAATTGTAAATTCTTTTTGCAAATAGTAAATAAGTGTCAAAAATTATTTTTTTTCCAACACCCTCTATAAATAAATCAAAGTTTCACTAACTGAACTGGTAGTTTCAGACCAAGCAGGAATTATTATTCCTATAACATTTTTACATAAAAGTAAAAATAAAATAAAATTCCCTTTTGTAAACTCAATCCGGGGACATACTGTATATTATTTATTTATCTTTAGACGTCTTATTTATGTGTCAAAATTGTTTAAAACCTCGTTCAAGCTGATGATGTTCTGATGAAATGAGCTAAAATCTGTACTAACACTTTTGTTAGTTTTGTTTTGTTGCGTATTATTAGTACGTATACACGAGTACAAAGAAAGTTATGCTTCGTGCATTGAAGACATCGATGTTTCAAGTGCATCAGTTTGTACCAATAACAACATTTATATAATCATTCACGCCAAGCAATACAAGAAGAGGGAAGAATTCACGCGTAAAATTCTTGCACAAAAAGGACATGTATTCGGCACAAATCCGAGGACAGTGAATAATGTCTCTTCATCTCGGAAACCCTATTATTCTCAAAACATAATCTTGTAAAGACGCTGCAAAAAACGATCCGTACAATGAGGCCGGCTTAAAAAAAAGGGCAACGTAGATTTTTTTATACTGCGTTGGATGTGAGTTTTTTTTTGTGTGGACGAAAAGAGTCCATTTCGCCACTGAACTGGATTAAATGGCAAATGTAGCGAATTGTTCCGTTGAGTATCTTATACAGAGAAAAAAAATATCATGCAACATAGGGTTAATAATTTCAATAATCATTAGACACTTCTTTCACAATGACAGCAATGTATCAACGCGTGTTTTTTTTTTTTAATTTTACATATTTTAGGTGAATGTTAGACTTTAAATATGATGACAACAATTTTATTTAGATACGTTCGAAAATTTTAAAAAACAACAAACTAAAATTATTGATGGTCTAACTTTTTGTTACATTATTCTTGTTAAATTGTCACATTTTTCTTGTTAAATTGTCACATTTATGCAATGTTATGCGTGTTATAGTATATAACAGTATTAGGCCGGTATGGGTTATATAACAGACGAGGTTGAGATTTTACAATCAACCAAGTCTGTTATATCCATATCGGCAGTATGTAGTTTTATAGTTTTCGTGACACTAAAATAAAAAGGATTAAATTTTGCAAAATTATTTTCATACATCATAATGACATATTTCAAGTATGCTGTGATGGTTGAGTAGTAACGCTTGTGAACACCAACATAAATAAATGCCCACGGCTGTTAAATTTTAACGGCCGTGGCTGATATCAATAAAATAACAACTAATGTAGACAGTACCAATAATAAGTAATTACAATCAAGTATCACGAAATTTTTTTTTTTATTATTATAGCGATTTTATTCGATTTACTGTAACCAATAATCGTCTAATATGTACTTATTACATAAATCCATAATCCATCGCTTGTGTAAAAAGGCGGACGGCATTTTAAAATCCCTCTCTGTTAACATCGATTCGATCCGATGTTGATATTAAATGTGTACTTTATAAGATTAAAACAAGGGCCATTTTAATATTTAGATTAGGTGACTGCGTGTGCCACAGCATGCGTGTTTGTAGGGGGATTAGCCCCTTTAACGGTCTCCAATTAATTACATGCCCCGTACGAGTTGCAAGAATCAAAACAGCATCAATGAATTGGGGGAAAACGGCGAGTGGGGCTTCAACGCGTTTCGATTGATTAAATTATCAAGTGCGCACAAATGCGAGATGAATGCCGCAATTAGTTGCAAGTTATTGGTATATGGGGTTTCGTGAAAATTCCAGATCCCAGATCTTCTGTATGATTTGACTTCCGGCCTCTATTCCGCGCGAACTATAGCTTTTGTGGCAAACCGTGTAATATACACGGTATCCAAGATGAGGATCAACAGCATGGGGATCTCGGAAACCGTAAAAGTTACAAAGGCAGATAAATTACAAAGAAAGTCGCGCAATTTAGTGGTCAGTAGTATTCTCTTGAGAAAACCAAAAAAATCCGCTTACTTCCGGAGATATTCCACAAAATCTGAAATCTTGCGATTTCGTTTTTATTTTTTCTGAAGTCATTTGAAAATGTATAAGAAAACTAAAGGCACTTTCTCATTGCCACATTTTTAGCTCTACAAGACAGCGTTTACACTCTACTGTCTTGTAGAGCTAAAAAAGTGGCAATGAGAAAGTGCCTTTTGTTTTTTTATTCCTTTTCGAATAACTTTAGAAAAACATACAAACGATATCGCAAAATTTTTAATTTTCTCGGATAGCTCCGGAAATAAGCATTTTTGTTTTGTTTTCTCAAGGGAATAAAACTGATAACTAAATTGCGCAACTTTTTTGTAACTTGCCTTTATAACTTTCACGTTTTCCGAGATCCCCATGCTGTTGATCCTTATCTTGAACACCCTGTATAATTAATATAATATGAGGCAAATTTGAGATAGTACCTAAAGAAGAATATCTTAAAAACAGTGCTTTCTATAATGATTGAGATAAATGTAATATTTTCTTATAAATCACTCAATTTCAAGAAAAAAAAATTATTAATATTGATACGCAATTTTGAGATATCACCAATAAAGTAAAAGCAATATTTGAGAGACTTTTTAAGTAATTATGAAACATTGACAGAATTATTAAAATTTTGACAATAATTAACTAAATATTGACCGAAACAATTGAAAACTTGACAGTATAAAAAATGGTATATTTTCATAACGACTATTGATTTTTGTTTTTGAATAATTAGCAAAACAAATGTTCATCAAGTATGATAACAAAAATTATAGGGAATTACAAACAAAAATTATAGTGTGAATACATAATTGAAATTTTGAAAGTAATAATTTGAGAAAAATAATACATTGAAATAGTTTTTTGAGTAATAATGAAACATTGACAGAGTTCAATTGAAGTTATCATTGAAAATTTTTAAATAATCATACAATTATCACCAGTAATCATTAAAATAATGACAGAAACAAAGGTATTTTTTGAGAATAATAATTTATACTGGCTTTTAGAGTGATTATGAAACATTGACAGAATTATTAAAATTTTGGCAATAATTATTGAAATTTTGGAAATAATTATTGAAATTTTAACTATAATTAACTAAAATATGTTAAAATTTTAATAACTCTGTCAATATTTCATTATTACTCTAAAGACTGTTTCAATATATTATTTTTCTCAAATTATTACTTTCAAAATTTCAATTATGTAATCCCTTATAATTTTAGTTTGTAATTCCCTTGTAGTTTTTGTTATCATACTTGATGAACATTTGTTTTGTTAACTATTCAAAAACAAGGTTTTTTTTCAAGGTTTTGCATGGTTGGACAGAAACAAATGAAAACTTGACGCTATAAAAAATGTGATGTTTTATAACGATTGATTTTTTTAAATTAAATAGTTAACAAAACAAAATTTTCATCATGTGCTATGGCAAAAATTAGAGGGGGTTACATAATCAAAATTTTGAAAGTAATAATTGAAATCCTGTCAATAATTATTGAAAGTTTGACAGATATATTCAAATTTAACAATTATCATTGAAAATTTTAAAATTATCATACAATTATCACCAGTAATCATTAAAATAATGACAGAAACAAAAGTTTATTTTAAGAATAATAGTTTGTAATAGTTTTTAGAGTGATTATGAAACATTGACAGAATTATAAAAAAATTGGCAATAATTATTGAAATTTTAACTATAATTAACTAAAATATGTTAAAATTTTAATAACTCTGTCATTGTTTCATTATTACTGTAAAAACTGTTTCAATATATTATTTTTCACAAATTATTACTTTCAAAATTTCAATTATGTAATCCCCCTATAATTTTTGTTTGTAATTCCCCTATAATTTTTGTTATCATACTTGATGAACATTTGTTTTGTTAACTATTTAAAAACAAAATTCAATAGTCGTTATGAACAAATAACTTTTTTTATTGCTGTTACTGTCACGTTTTCAATTGTTTGACAGAAACAATTGAAAACTTGACGTTATAAAAAAATGTGATGTTTTATAACGATAGATTTTTTTAAATTAAATAGTTAACAAAACAAAATTTTCATCAAGTGCGGTGACAAAAATTATAGGGGGTTACGTAATTGAAATATTGAAAGTAATAAGCGAAATCTTGTCAATAATTATTGAAATGTTGACAGAATTATTGAAAGTTTGACAGATATATTCAAATTTAACAATTATCATTGAAAATTTGAAAATAATCATTCAATTATCACCAGTTATCCTTAAAATAATGACAGAAACAAAAGTTTATTTTAAGAATAATAGTTTGTAATAGTTTTTAGAGTGATTATGAAACATTGACAGAATTATAAAAATTTTGGCAATAATTATTGAAATTTTGACGATTATTAACTAAATATTGACAGAAACAATTGAAAACTTGACAGTATAAAAATAATGTTTTATTTTCAAACGAATATTGATATTTGTTTTTGAATAGTTGACAAAACAATTGTTCATCAAGTATGATAACAAAAATTATAGGGGAATTACAAACCAAAATTATAGGGGATTACATAATTGAAATTTTGGAAGTAATAATTTGAGAAAAATAAAATGTTGAAACAGTTTTTAGAGTAATAATGAAACATTGACAGGGTTAGTAAAATTTTAACAAGAATTAACTAAATATTGACAGAAACAACTGAAAACTTGAGGCTACAAAAATGTGATGTTTTTTTTTATAACGATTGATTTTTTTAAATTAAATAGTTAACAAAACAAAATTTTCATCAGGTGCTATGACAAAAATTATAGGGGGTTACATAATCAAAATTTTGAAAGTAATAATTGAAATCTTGTCAATAATTATTGAAATCATCACAGAATTCTTGAAAGTTTGACAGAAATATTCAAATTTAACAATTATCATTGAAAATTTGATAATAATCGTACAATTATCACCAGTAATCATTAAAATAATGACAGAAACAAAAGTTTATTTTAAGAATAATAGTTTGTACAAGTTTTTAGAGTGATTGTGAAACATTGACAGAATTATTAAAATTTTGGCAATAATTATTGAAATTTAAACTATAATTAACTAAATATTGACAGAAACAATTGAAAACCTGACAGTATAAAAACGACTATTGATTTTTGTTTTTGAATAGTTGACGAACAAATGTTCATAAGTATGATAACAAAAATTATAGGGGAATTACAAACAAAAATTATAGGGGGATTACATAATTGAAATTTTGAAAGTAATAATTTGAGAAAATTAATATATTGAAATAGTTTTTTGAGTAATAATGAAACATTGACAGTTACTAAAATTCTAACAAAATTTCGTGAAATTTTAACTATAATTAACTAAACATTGACACAAACAATTGAAAACTTGACAGACCAAAAAAATGGTATAGCTTCATAACGATTATTAATTTTTGTTTTTGAATAGTCAACAAAACAAATGTTCATCAAGTATGATAACAAAAATTATAGGGGGATTACATAATTGAAATTTTGAAAGTAATAATTTGAGAAAAATAATATATTGAAATCGTTTTTGAGTGATAGTGAAACATTGACTGAGTTATTAAAATTTTAACAAAATTTCGAGAAATTTTAACTATAATTATCAATATATTGACAGAAACAATTGAAAACTTGTAAGAATAAAAAAAAAATGTTATTTTTTCATAACGACTATTGATTTTTGTTTTTGAATAGTTAACAAAACAAATGTTCATCAAGTATAATAACAAAAATTATAGGGGAATTACAAACAAAAATTATAGGGGGATTACATAATTGAAATTTTGAAAGTAATAATTTGTGAAAAATAATATATTGAAATAGTTTTTTGAGTAATAATGAAACATTGAGAGAGTTATTAGAATTTTAACAAAAAATTGTGAAATTTTAACAAGAATTAACTAAATATTCACAGAAACAACTGAAAACATGAGGCTATAAAAAATGTGATGTTTTTATAACGATTGATTTTTTTAATTAAATAGTTAACAAAACAAAATTTTCATCAAGTGCTATGACAAAAATTATAAAGGGTTACATAATCGAAATTTTGAAAGTAATAATTGAAATCTTGTAATTCAGTCAAGTTCAGTAAATACAGTCAAGTTTTCAATTGTTTGACAGAAACTATTGAAAACTTGACGCTATAAAAAATGTGATGTTTTATAACGATTGTTTTTTTTAAAATTAAATAATTAACAAAACAAAATGTTCATCAAGTGCTATTACAAAAATTATAGGGGGATTACATAATTGAAATTTTGAATGTAATTTTTGAAATCTTGTCAATAATTATTGAAATGTTGACAGAATTATTCTAAGTTTGACAGATATATTTAAATTTAATAAATATCATGGAATATTTGAAAATAATTATTCAATTATTACCAGTAATCATTAAAATAATGACAGAAACAAAAGTTTATTTTGAGAAGAATAGTTTGGAATAGTTTTTAGAGTGATTATGAAACATTGACAGAATTATTAAAATTTTGGCAATTATTATTGAAATTTTAACTATAGGTAACTAAATATTGACTTAAATATTTGTTCCTCAAGTATGATAACAAAAATTATAGGGGAATTATAAACAAATATTATAGGGGATTACATAATTGAAATGTTCCCATCAACTTTACCTGATATAAAAAATTTCAGGTGGCGCACCGTTTACGAGGTATTTGCGAATAATAACACAAATTCACCGTTAGGGGGGTGTTTTTTCAATATAAAGGGATATTCTTGAGTACTTAACAGAAAGTATAAGAAATTTCAAAACTATATAGTTTACTTCCGCCAAAAAATCTAATTTGACTGGACTGACTGATATCACTGACATTACTGAATACCTCTAAAATACCTCTAAAATGTTCTAGTTTACATCAAAATATATTTACTTGGCGCAATTTTATGATTGATGACTATAATCATCGTTGTTCTGTGTGCCGGTGGTTTGTCTATATTAGAGGCTTGAAATTTTCAAATCGTCCCTATGCACGTGGAAAGTATATTTCATAGGAGTGACAATGTTTAAAGTCACCGATAAATGCCAAACTAGATACCACATTACAGATATTTTCATTACGAAGAGTTTGAAACATTTTACGAAAACAATACTCGCCTGTAAAACTAATGCGGAGAAAGTAAAAACGATTTGCCCGAATCGTAGTTTTAACATTTCCCGTGCAAATCATGGCGTTCAAAATGCACCAATTTCTACAAAATGCGCGATCAAAGACTATTATACGGACGATTAGGGATAACCCGCATGTCACTGACCTTGTTCAAGAAGTCCCTGCATACGTGACAACCCTCGGGAATGCTCTGCAGAACCTGGAATCTCTGGAATTACGCGAAAGGGCATCTTCTTAGCACAAACACGCACTCATAACTGTTCCCCCTCTCGACTGGCCCTTGAGGACGCTGCAGGTGTCAATGCACCGAATCAATCCACTAAAAACAATTAGTCTGCCGCTTAATCAGTGCACCAAATTTGTCAATTTTGGCGTATGTGAATCTGGTCTCAGTCAAGTACGGAAGAGGCTGCGCGCGATTGCCCATTTTTTGCTGGTGTGACCCCCAAAGTTTCTTGCAGTTAGACAAAGGCGCAATGAATAAGATAAGAGATAAAAAGTGGTGCATTGTTGGATCACAGACAAGACTCGACACGATTTATTTTAAATATCGGCATTGAAAATGTGAAGATGCGCGCGCCGTTACTTGCATTTCTCGCAAGTGCAAGTGTGCAGATTGTAACACGGGTGAATTTTACAAAACTAAGACGTTGATGAGCAAAAATTAGACGTTGATGAGCATGGAAATTGACAAAACCGACAGTGTTGGTTGTAACATAGATGTCTGTATATTGATTCCTCGCAGTCAAGTCAAGATTTGCCTTCTTCGTGAAATCCATTACACCGGCAATACGGTGTAATGGAACCTAACCTAACCTAACCTAACCTAACCTAACCTAACCTAACCTAACCTAAAGTAAATGCAGAGTTTGGTAGATCTTTGGTGGGTTTTGGTACACACGTGGATACAGGTTAGTGCACACGTTGCTAAAATTGTCTTGTTGGTTAATGCAGTAGCTAGAAACCCTTTTAATTGTGCAGTAAATTGGCAAAACTGTCAATAATCACAATTTTACTTCTTTCTTAGCAAAGTGCAGTATTTCTACATACCAAAATGAAGTTGTACAAAAGAATCAATAATTATACTTGTATGATTTGCGGGTTTATAGCTGTTCAGTCCGCCTAATAATCCCCGATGGAAACGCCGATAAGGCAGGTAATCCTCGTGGGGCTTGCTGTGAGGTCCTGTCGTAGGCAGGTAGCAGCAGCCCGTCAACAAACACGGGATTACCAATTGTGCTGTTAAACTGTTTGTAATCGATAGGAAGCTGACGATGTATAAATACGCACACCCACAAGGGCACATGCTGCTAGAGATCTCTCTGTCGAGGCAAGAGAGACGCGCTTTGACCAATTTACCGGGGCCATTGTGGCTGTCCCATCGCCGTCACACGACATAATGCATTTCAATATTCATAACTTGTGTATGTTTTCGTCTCGCTGAAATTGATATACATTGTTGGGATCCTTTGGGCTCGCCGTCTCCCCTTAGCGACAGCACAGTAATTTGCAACCAAAATATTATTGTCGGCGTATTTTTCGCGCACAATGCGGCAGCGGGTGTTTAGTGATTTCGAATTTACACCCTGCGAAGGGTCGAGAAGGGAAGTTCTAAAAACGTCTCAATTAAAACCGCCCCATAATACACATAATTACGGTAATAATACAATCTTACTTTCTTACTGCTTCTTTATATCTGCAGTGAAATTGGCTGATTATATTCTTGCTTGATATTTGATTATATCGATAGTGTTCCTATCGATATACAGGGTGTATAAGCCAAATGGAATAAATTCAATAATAAATAAATGGGGGCGTGTTCGAAAAAACGCTCGGACACGTCGATTGTTATTTTTAGTTGCGCATTTTTTTTCAACAAAAACTTTTTATACAGGGTGTGTCATGTGACCGTGGCCAATACCAACTTTCTTATTTTAAATGCAACACCTGGTATATTATTCAATTTTTGTATTCTTCAGAAAATTCTAGACATATTTCATGTACAATGTCCTATACCTATCTTCAACTGTTTGTCCAGAACTACCTCAACCGAATATTTCCAAATCGGTGGATAGGGAGGCGAGGATCGATGGAATGGCCAGCACGATCCCCTGATCTGACGTCATTAGACTTCTTCTTATGGGGATATGTCAAAAGTATTGTATACAAAACTAAACCCCTCGACTTAGCTGACTTAAGAAGACGAATAATGCTTTCGATTAGATCGGTCACGCCTGAGATGTTGAGTAACGTTAGAAGAAATTTCTATTTAAGATTAGGATGTTGCCAAGACGTTCACGGCGAGCATTTTGAACATCTCCATTGCAATTTATTGTTTTTTTTTTTGTTTTTTTACATTATCAAGAAATAAACAGTATTACTTATTAGTTTTTGAGTGTGTTCTAACGAATTTCTGTAATCAAATAATTGCCTTTTTTTAATGTTAATTTTTGCAATAAATCTGAAAACACTTAATATTTCCGAAACAGTTGAAGATAGGTATAGGACATTGTACATGAAATATGTCTAGAATTTTCTGAATAATCCAAAAATTGAATAATATACCAGGTATTGCATTTAAAATAAGAAAGTTGGTATTGGCCACGGTCAGATGACACACCCTGTATATAAAGTTTTTGTTGAAAAAAATGCGCAACTAAAAATAACAATCGACGTGTCCGAGCGTTTTTTCGAACACGCCCCCATTTATTTATTATCGAATTTATTCCATTTGGCTGATACACAGTGTATATCTTATACCTATTGTTTCTATGGAAACATGATTGCACTGGCATAAACAAATTTGTCAAGAAACTAAGATAATCCACAAATGTAATAATAATGCCAAAAAACGTCCTCAAATAGCGATTCAGAATTAACTTATGATGTTGAAGACTCTGCTAATGTTGCCATGGGTAGTTTACTACCAGAAAAATTCAGAAATAGATACGCTGTAACCTACAAAAAGTTTGAAGATTCGATTGACAGTTGTGAAAAATTTAACGTTTCATAACGACAGAAATTGATGTAACATTTGACCGCCCCACAATACACATAATTACTGTAATAATACAATCATACTTTCTTACTGCTTTTTTAAATCTACAGTGAAATTGGCTGATATTATTCTTGCTTAATATTTGATTATCTGACAACAGGAGCACCCATACTTTCTAAGGCCTCAGACAATGTACCCTCACTATTTGCAGGAATATTAATATATTTTTTGCAGCAAGGATACAAGACATGTTTAATACATTCACGACTATTGGCAGGTAACAACTTATACCCGGCATCATTACTTTTCAATAATATTTTAGCTTTGGAATCTTTAGCAGAGAAAGCATAACGCATGCCAGGAGAAGGCAAAGCTGAATGCCACTTGATACCATTATCTTTAGTACCAACAAACAATTGATAATAAGTACGCACATTCCACACATTCCACACACATTTCTGACAACATGACGTAAAATTTACGAAAAAGACGATTTAATTAAAATATTGTCGCCCAAAAATTACTTTATACATATCAAATAAACATTTTATGAATATTTTTGTTAAATTTTTTTGCTGATAAAGTTATAAGAAATTTTCAGTCATCAGTCATTTTAATCCATTTATTTTCAATTACATCTTTTTGTAAATCATATTTTTATAAACGTACCTTCGTATAAAATGTCCTTTATGCGTCGCTTAACATACATTATTATATTTTTAAGTATTAAATTACATGGTATTTAATTCGAAAGGCAGAACTTTATTATTACAATATAATAAATACAAAAATAAAACTTTTTCACAACAAAGACACTTGGCTTTGTGAAATGTCTATTCTCCATTACGAATTTATTCGAAAAATTTTGAACAACTTTAAATATTTTGTTCGATTTTCCAATGTCTTTTTCGAATATATCAGAATTAAAAGTATATGTGTTTGTTTTGTAGTTAGACAATACCAGAATGTTATGAATTACAGCTGAATTTTAATTTAAAAAAAACGGGTAATGAAATTTTTTATAACGTAAATTTCGTTTTAAATATATATCAATTAATTGTGTACATGATAGTACCTATCATTTTTTTTAATCAAAATCCTTTTTTAATTTGATACATGGGTAATAAATAATAAACGTAATAATCATTAATATCACCCAGGGTTGTTGTGATTTAAATCAATTGATTTTCCAATGTCTTTTTCGAATATATCAGAATTAAAAGTATATGTGTTTGTTTTATAGTTAGACAATACCAGAATGTTATGAATAGGTACAGCTGAATTAATTTAAAAAAACGGATAATGAAATTTTTCCTAACGTAAATTTCGTTTTAAGTATATATCAATTAATTGTCTACTTGACAGTACCTATCATTTTTTTTTATCAAAATCCTTTTTTAATTTGATACATGGGTAATAAATAATAAACGTAATCATTATTAATATCACCCAGGGTTGTTGTGATTTAAATCAATTGATTTTCCAATGTCTTTTTCGAATATATCAGAATTAAAAGTATATGTGTTTGTTTTGTAGTTACACAATACCAGAATTTTATGACATAAGTACAGCTGAATTAATAAAAAACGGGTAATGAAATTTTTCCTAACGTAAATTTTGTTTTAGGTATATATCAATTAATTGTCTACTTGACAGTACCTATCATTTTTTTAATCAAAATCCTTTTTAATTAGATACATGGTTAATAAATAATAAACGTAATAATTATTAATATCACCCAGGGTTGTTGTGATTTAAATCAATTGATTTAAATCATGATTTAATTCAACTGACTTTTAAAAATAAATCATTGGTTTAAATCAAAATTTAAGTTTTTTTTTTTAAATTAATCATTGTTTTGCACTGTTTGTGCATTCCAATAAATAAACAATATAAAATGTAATGTAACTATAGAGTTAGCATGTTTTAAAGTAGATAATTGTTGACATGTGTGCAAGAATAGCGTAAGTGGAAAAAATGAGTTTCGAGAAAAACGCGTCGAAAGATTCAAAACTTAATAAAAGTTGTAATAGCATAGCAATAATTGCTATATTTTCTAATTATTATCTAATTAACAGTAGCTATATATTTTTTAACAGACTTATAAATAAGGGTACAAATATTCTAATAAACAAATTTGCTCAAAAACCGCATAAATCGACTTACACTTGTAACGTTTCGCACCCAGGTGTTGTATAAATTCTCATAATTTGTAATATTTATTCTTCATTGCATTTATTTAACTGCAATTCATTCTTACATGCAATTGAATTTCTTTAACTGCATATTACATGAATTCTTATAATTCAAGTAATATTTGAATTTTTTAAAAGTTTTGGCTCGTGATTTAGTGATAGTAATTTACGTTATGTTTAATTTATTGAAATCTTTATCGTGACAACTGAATTTGGGTCGTTTTATGGGTAATGTGTCTGTTAGTAATTGTTGTTAGTAAATAAAACCCAAATATACATATATACACTGTGTATCAGCCAAATGGAATAAATTCGATAATAAATAAATGGGGGCGTGTTTGAAAAAACGCTCGGACACGTCGATTGTTATTTTTAGTTGCACATTTTTTTTCAACAAAAACTTTTTGTACAGGGTGTGTCATGTGACCGTGGCCAATACCAACTTTCTTATTTTAAATGCAACACCTGGTATATTATTCAATTTTTGGATTCTTCAGAAAATTCTAGACATATTTCATGTACAATGTCCTATACCTATCTTCAACTGTTTCGGAAATATTAAGTGTTTTCAGATTTATTGTAAAAATTAACCATAAAAAAAGAAAATTATTTGATTACAGAAATTCGTTACAACACACTCAAAAACTAATAAGTAATACTGTTTATTTCTTGATAATGTAAAAAAACAAAATAAAAACAATAAATTTCAATGGAGGAGATGTGTTCAAAATGCTCGCCGTAAACGTCTTGGCAACATCCTAATCTTGAATAGATTCTTCTAACGTTACTAAACATCTCAGGCGTGACCGATCTAATCGGTCTTAATATTTGATATAATCAGACACTTAATATTTCCGAAACAGTTGAAGATAGGTATAGGACATTGTACATGAAATATGTCTAGAATTTTCTGAAGAATCCAAAAATTGAATAATATACCAGGTGTTGCATTTAAAATAAGAAAGTTGGTATTGGCCACGGTCACATGACACACCCTGTATAAAAAGTTTTTGTTGAAAAAAATGCGCAACTAAAAATAACAATCGACGCATCCGAGCGTTTTTTCGAACACGCCCCCATTTATTTATTATTGAATTTATTCCATTTGGCTGATACACCCTGTATGTTGATTCAATATGATTTATTCATTTAAAAGGTTGTGCAAACAATAGGCAAATAAAATACTCATTTGTGACTAATATTCATTAATTATTCTTTATTAGTATTTTAAAAAGTTATGCAAACAATAGGTAAATAAAATACTCATTTGTGACTACCTCAATTCGTTAATTAATTTTTTTATTAGGATATTTAACTGTACTGACTCTTAGGTTCCTACACACTGTTGTGCTTGCATCCAGGTCTTCTCATGTACATAAGTAAAATATTCTTCTCTTCTTCAATTTCTTGGTACATAAGTAAAATTTCTTCTTTTCTTCCATTTCTTGGTCCATCACATGGTACAGTCATGCTCACATAAATCTAGTACAATCAAATCGACATTACTATATAAAATTGCCATTGTAAACTTATTTCTTGTACTAGATTAATGTGAGCATGACTGTACAATGTACAGGGTGGTTAAATTTGGATGTTTCCATAGGGGATCTTGTTAACTAGAAGAGATAGAAAAAATCAGATGGCGTAGCCTCGATCTCTTTTCGATCTTTCAAGACCAACTCAATGGTGAAAACAAAAATTGGTTATCGTCTTTTGTTTTTGAGTAATGGCCAAAAACTTATTATTCTCCATTTTCGATTTTTATCTTTATTTCATTTATTTCTCATTTTATTAAAGTAAGAGTTACACGTTCTTCAGGCACATTTTTACGGTGAATTGAATAAGATTTACAGAATTTTAGTATATTCGTTAATAAACAAGATACATAAGATTTTTATAAATACAAGTTGTAGTTGGCTTTGGCCTTAATAAATAGGTATTTTTTTTCTCTTTTCAATGATATATCACATGTGAATGTTTTCACATTTTTGTTGAAATCTATTAAAATTGTGTCAACACGTCATATGTGTTCTTATTGTGCGTAGTAGACTGGTATTAGGCTTGTATTGTTTAGAGTAAAATTATTTATTGAAAATGAGCACATTTGCCATCATGTGAATACAATGTTATATATGTTAAAAAAGTTTATGAAATAAATAACAATTATCTTACTGCCTCGTAAACATTACAGGCTCTATCATCTAAAACGCAGACAAGCCAATAAATTGATTTTTCGAAGATTAAAAGAAAAACCCTTCAATGAAGAATTGAAAAGCATAGACACAATATTTAAATTCAACAAATGTTCCAATTGATGTATTTCATTCAAAATGCATATGTTGCATCTTTTAATAACACATTATGAATGTAAGCATTATGAATGTGAACATTTGAAATTGAATTTATACAATCAATAAAATGTTGCATAAATTTTTAAGTTTATAACTTCTTATTTTATATATTTTAACGTTCTATATCTTGGTCGTTCAAATGTATGATCTGAATTTATGTTTGTTCAAAATTCTAAGTGCTCGATTCTTCGAAAGTCCGGATTCATCCTCAATATGCCGGCTGGAAATTGCTGGATTCACTATTACAGCTGAAATTACATTAGTAGCAGTTTCTTCGGCATCTACAATATTGTAAGAGATTGTAATATTGTACAATATTGTATCTTGGCTACTTGAAAGATCCGTGGTTGATAAGATTTTCGTTTAGTCTTTGAAATATTGATTTATCCGTTTGTTTTCTTTCCGGATAGTAATTAAAATATGTTTCTAAGTCAATTAGTTATTTGTTATTGCTTTGAATAAAACAACTAATATATCAAATATTTCATAATTTTCGTACGGCATTGTTAAACACTACGGAATATAAAGATCACGTCAAATGTGTTAGCTTGACAATCAAACAATTTAAACAAAACAAGCCTACTACGCCCAAAAAGAGAACATAAGACGTTTTGATAGAATTTTAATAGATTTTAACACAAATGCAATTATAACATCCACATATGATACATCATCGAAAAGAAAAAAAAAACTATATATTAAGAGCAAAGTCAACTACGACTTCTATTTAAAAAAATAAAACTTTGTATTGTATCTTCGTTATTAACGAAGATATCAAAATTCTGTAAAACTCATTCAATTCACCGTAAAAAAGTGCCTGAAGAACATGCATCTCGTATCTTAATAAAATGATAAATAAATGAAATGTTGATAAAAATCGAAAATGGAATATAATGAGTTTTTGGCCATAACTTGAAAACAAAAGACGATAGCCATTTTTTATTTTCACCATTGAGTTTTTCTTGAAAAAATAGATCGAGGATACCCCATCCGATTTTCTCTATCTCTTCTAGTTACCGAGATCCCCTATAGAAACATCCAAATTGGGCCACCCTGTACATATACACAGTTTCTTTTTAATCATCAATTCTTGTTCAAATTTAAGAAGTAATAAGAAGAAAAGTCATATGATTTAAATCGTGATGTACAGGGTGAGTCAGGAGGAACGTACCATACTCCAGGAGTGCATTGTACACGTGAAAATAAATTTAAAGAACTGAAATGTTGTTATCCGATTTTCATTTGTTTTCAAGTTATAATTTTGAACAGTTTGTTGAAAAGTCAGATATAGTTATTTAAGCATTAAGAGAGGTAAGTATTATTTACCAGTCGAGGTCGAGTTTGCGCCCGAGCGATAGCGAGGGCTGGCATTGAAGACCGAGACTGGTCAAAACTTACCTCTCGAATTGCTTATAACAGTTTTTCCACTCCTGAAGTTGGTTTAATTGTTTGTGTTTGATTAATTTATATTCGCAATTTGAACAACATGTCAGTATGGCTTTGGTTGCTAAGACTATTTTTCAAACAAAGTGTGAATGTCAGAAATTGCATTCGTTCAGTTGTAAAATGAATTCCAATGAAAATAAACGAGGCTGCAGATGCTGCCTGTTCCTTCCTACTGCCGGAGAAGTCGAAGGGGTGTTATCAAAATGCGTATAAGTGTTTTAAAGACTGGTGCCAGAGAAAGAACGCTATTCAAATTATTTTACTTACTTCCCTGAGGGAAGTAAGTGATTACTTATTTCCCGTTGCTCATAGTAACCAAAGCTTTATCGGTAAGTGGGGCTTACTTCCACCAAATCAATGTTACAACATTGTACTTACCATGCAGGGAGTGGAAAAAATACGTTTTTATCCGGAGTTTTCTGATGTGGAAACCATTGGCAATATCCTTCAACAGCAGCTGTAGCACACCCATTACAAAAACCATAGACAAACACCATATTTGCATATTCAAGATTTGAAACTTGATCACTTGATAAACAGGAATTATAATTCTTATAACATGTTTACTTAAAAGTAAAAATAAAAATAAATTCCCTTTTGTAAACTCAATCTGAGGACATACTGTATATTGAACTCAAAAAGTAAGTAAAATAAACATAAAATACACATATACATAATACATACAGGGTGTATCAGCCAAATGAAATAAATTCAATAATAAATAAATGGGGGTGTGTTCGAAAAAACGCTTGGACACGTCGATTGTTATTTTTAGTTGCGCATTTTTTTCAACAAAAACTTTTTATACAGGGTGTGTCATGTGACCGTGGCCAATACCAACTTTCTTATTTTAAATACAATACCTGGTATATTATTCAATTTTTGGATTCTTCAGAAAATTCTAGACATATTTCATGTACAATGTCCTATACCTATCTTCAACTGTTTCGCCCCATTACCAAATCAATGTCCGGAACTACCTCAACCGAATATTTCCAAATCGGTGGATAGGGAGGCGAGGATCGATGGAATGGCCAGCACGATCCCCTGATCTGACGTCATTAGACTTCTTCTTATGGGGATATGTCAAAAGTATTGTATACAAAACTAAACCCCTCGACTTAGCTGACTTAAGAAGACGAATAATGCTTGCGATTAGATCGGTCACGCCTGAGATGTTGAGTAACGTTAGAAGAAATTTCTATTTAAGATTAGGATGTTGCCAAGACGTTCACGGCGAGCATTTTGAACATCTCCTCCATTGAAATTTATTGTTTTTTTTTTGTTTTTTTACATTATCAAGAAATAAACAGTATTACTTATTAGTTTTTGAGTGTGTTGTAACGAATTTCTGTAATCAAATAATTTTCTTTTTTTAATGTTAATTTTTGCAATAAATCTGAAAACACTTAATATTTCCGAAACAGTTGAAGATAGGTATAGGACATTGTACATGAAATATGTCTAGAATTTTCTGAAGAATCCAAAAATTGAATAATATACCAGGTGTTGCATTTAAAATAAGAAAGTTGGTATTGGCCACGGTCACATGACACACCATGTATAAACAGTTTTTGTTGAAAAAAATGCGCAACTAAAAATAACAATCGACGTGTCCGAGCGTTTTTTCGAACACGCCCCCATTTATTTATTATCGAATTTATTCCCTTTGGCTGATACACAGTGTATAAATATAAATAATAAATATAATAATAATTGATATCCAAAATGTATGAAACTATAACAACAACAAAAAAAACTTTGCCATATAATTATGGGTTTAGATTTGTGCAGAATTGTTAAAATAATCGTTAAACCATTTCAATTAGCAGCCGAATTTCCTCGCCGCACCACTTGTGAAACCCCTTAATTTGATTTTCCCGTCCGGGTTTTTTCTTGCGCGCGCCGTTCGCTCGGCTCACCCCTGCCTAATGACTAATATGAAATTTCCAGACGTACACAATGGCTCGGGTATAATATGTGTTTTGATAAGGGGGCGGGAGATGCGGCCAGGGGTTGAATGAGTGAGTTTCCATTTAGCGGAGGGTGTCCGATAACTAATGGGGAGGCGCATTGTAGTCTTTAAGAGTTAATACAGCTGATGACAAATTGACACTTTCCCGACACTATCCTCGAGTGCCGAGCGATTACTTCCCGCTGGGGATCGCGTGGCGAAATTAAGACACGGCTGAGATAACAAATTGCTTCGCGAATTTGCGCGCGACAATTTATCAGTCGATTACAGCTGACCTTTTCCGGGACTAAATTTTTCATCCTGGGATATATATTTAGTTCGAGTCGAAATATTTCTTGCAATCAGCTAACTTAGACACTCTACCTATAAAGCTCGTAATCTAAAAATAAACTCCTAATCCTATGCAAAATAACATCACATTATGTAGCTTAACATTAACATTTATCCATAATATTTGATTTTAGTATATTTTTCAGGTCTTCAACCCATTATTTTTTCATTTCTGTTTTCGTTCAAGTTCAATTCAAATCCTAATTTCAGAGGAACAATTGAAAGTCAAATAACCACGTGAAAGCTATAAGCTTCATTTTCTTTAATGGGACACCCTGTATATTTTAGTTATTTCTAATAGGCAATAACATTGGCTTTATAATGATACCACATAAGTGCCCCTTTATTATACAAATAACGCGACAATTGCCAATAAATGAAGTTTATCAGTTGTCATGAATTGCAATTGCATGCTGACGTAAAGCAATTTGCTACCACTTTGATGTCAAAGTGGCTTAGTAACTTCCCATCCTGCGTATTGTTGATTCACTACTAACGATGAAAACACGGATATGCTGAAGGTCTTCGTTAGATGCAACGATAATTCTAGAGAAGCTAGTATCACTTATGGAAACATGTATCCAGAGAGAAGACAACCACATTATCGCAATTTACAAGACTTGAACAAAATTTACGGAGAAATGGCTGTATTAATGATAAATTGCGAAAGGCAAGAAATGAACGTGAAGGAAATGATGTAGTTTTGATATTTGCCTATTTTAGAGCACATCCACGAAATTCAATACGTGAAACAGTGGCTGCCTAAGGAATACATTTGTATAAAATATTTTCCATTCTAAGGAAACATAAAATGAGACCATATAAAATTATATTAGTACAAGGTTTAAGAGATGGTGATTCTGACCGGAGGATAATATTTTGTAATTGGCTTAATAATAATCAACATTTATTAAATTTAATTCTTTGGAGCGATTAAGCTAACTTTAACAACAACGGAATCTGAAACCGAAAGAACGACCATTACTGGGATACTGAGAATCCACGTCAAATTCGGGAATGCAGATTCAAATACAGATTTGCAGTTAATGTGTGGCTTGGTGTGTTAGATGATACTATAATAGGGCCTTTTTTTATCAAGGAACATTGAATGCGGAGCGATATGCCAACTTACTTTTGGCAGAATTCTAAGATTATTTGAATGATATCCCCCTTGAAATACGCCGTGATATGTGGTTCTAGCAAGATGGAGCTCCTCCCCATAACGCAAGAATTGTCAAAGATATTTTGGATAGAAAGTTTTGTGTGAAATTGATTGCAAATGGTAGCCCCAGAAACTGGCCAGCAATATTGCCAGATCAGTCTATTTTAGATTTTTTTATTTGGGGATTTTTAAAGCAAAAAGTGTATGTTACTCGTCCAGAAAATCTAGACGATCTGAAAAATCGTATTCGTAAGGCATATGGCGAAATATCACTAGGCATATTGCAAAAACCACGACGAAATTTAATAAAGAGATGTGAAAAATGTATTGCAAACAACGGAGGTCACTTTGAACAGACACTTCAAATTGTAATTCATAGCAACTGATAAACTTCATTTATTGGCAATTGTCGCATTATTTGTATTATAAATGGGTACTTATGTGGTATCATTATAAAGCTAATGTTATTGCCTATTAGAAATAACCAAAATATACAGGGTGTTCCCTAAAAGAAAATGAAGCATATAGCTTTCACGTGTTTATTTGATTTTCAATTGTTCTTCTGAAATTAGGATTAAATAGACGACAAAAAGTACTAAAACTTTTTCCTTCAACTTTTTTCTGTATCTGTACTAATAACTGAAATATTTGCTGTGTCATAATAAATCAAGCAGACTGTATATTAAGCATAACATAATACAATTCAATACAGATTACTTGTTTTTTCTGTGTTCACCAATTTTACCCCTGTAACAGATTATTATCATTTTTGTGTTCGTGTTAAGAACTTTAAATGTATATATTTGACTTGTGTAAAATTTTAATGTTACTCAACATCAATAAATACTATTAATACAATTAAGAACTTAGACCTAACCTAACCTAATTTTTGATGTTATTTCTTAATTGTATGTTATTATAGAAAAATCTATACAGAAACAATTTTCACGCAGAAAATGCTAGAACATAAACATTCTTTGTATTTAGTAATACATATCCAGAAAATTCATTTAGCCAAATTTACTAGCACATAAAAACTAAGACAAAGTGCAGATTCTTAATATTTTATGTAGTTAGTTCTTGGTAACAAAATTTTAATGGTTATTGACCTGCGGCCTTTCTGCGTTTTTGCATTTATTTAATGTAATATGCAAGATTGTCAATTTAGAGGGATCTTGTCAATTTGCATAATGAACTGTGAGTAATTTAGTAGACAGCAGAAAGATTTTGAAAAACCGATCGTTGTATTTTACAAGCCCTATTTCACTCATTTCTATTGAGTCATGACTTACTTTTCGATTAAGTACACGAAAAATACTATTAATACAATTAAGAACTTAACTTACTAAGAGAAAGTGCAAATTCCTAATGTTTCATGTAATTTCTTAAGTGTATGTTATTATAGAAAACATATACAGAAAATATTATCACGCAGAAAATACTAGAACATAAAAATTCTTTGTATTTAGTAATACATAGCCAGAAAATTCATTAAGCCAAATATACTAGCACATAAAAACCAAGACCAAGTGCAGATTTTTAATATTTCATGTAGATAGTTTTTGGTAACAAAATTTTAATGCCTATTGACCTGAGGTCTTTCTGCATATTTGCATTTATTTAATGCAATATGCAAGATTGTCAATTTAGAGGAATCTTGTCAATTTGCATAATGACTGTGAGTAATTTAGTACACAGCAGAAAGATTTTGAAAAACAGATCGTTGTATTTTACAGGCACTATTTCACTCATTTCTATTGAGTCATGACTTACTTTTCCATTAAGTACACGAAAAATACTATTAATACAATTAAGAACTTAGATTACTAAGAGAAAGTGCAAATTATTAATTTTTCATGTAATTTTTTAATTGTATGTTATTATAGAAAAACATATACAGCAAATATTATCACGCAGAAAATACTAGAACATAAAAATTCTTTGTATTTAGTAATACATATCCAGAAAATTCATTAAGCCAAATATACTAGCACATAAAAACTAAGACAAAGTGCAAATTCTAAATATTTCATGTGGTTAGTTCTTGGTAACAAAATTTTAATGGCTATTGACCTGCGGTCTTTCTGCGTATTTGCATTAATTTAATGTAATATGCAAGATTGTCAATTTAGAGGGATCTTGTCAATTTGAATAATGACTGTGAGTAATTTAGTAGACAGCAGAAAGATTTTGAAAAACAGATCGTTGTATTTTACAAACCCTATTTCACTCATTTCCATTGAGTTATGACTTACTTTTCCATTAAGTACACGAAAAATACTATAAATACAATTAAGAATTTAGATTACTAAGAGAAAGTGCAAATTCCTAATTTTTCCTGTAGTTTCTTAATTGTATGTTATTATAGAAAACATATACAGCAAATATTATCTCGCAGAAAATACTAGATCATAAAAATTCTTTGTATTTAGTAATACATATCCAGAAAATTCATTAAGCCAAATATACTAGCACATAAAAACTAAGACAAAGTGCAGATTCTTAATAATTCATGTAGTTAGTTCTTGGTAACAAAATTTTAATTGCTATTGACCTGCGGTCTTTCTGCGTATTTGCATTTATTTAATATAATATGCAAGATTGTCAATTTAGAGGGATCTTGTCAATTTGTATAATGAACTGTGAGTAATTTAGTAGACAGCAGAAAGATTTTGAAAAACAGACCGTTGTATTTTACAAGTCCTATTTCACTCATTTCTATTGAGTCATGACTTACTTTTCCATTAAGTACACGAAAAATACTATGAATACAATTAAGAACTTATATTACTAAGAGAAAGTGCAAATTCCTAATTTTTCATGTAATTTCTTAATTGTATGTTATTATAGAAAAACATATACAGCAAATATTATCACGTAGAAAATACTAGAACATAAAAATTCTTTGTATTTAGTAATACATATCCGGAAAATTCATTTAGCCAAATCTACTAGCACATAAAAACTAAGACAAAGTGCAGATTCTTAATATTTCATGTAGTTAGTTCTTGGTAACAAAATTTTAATGGCAATTGACTGGAGGTCTTTCTGCGTATTTCATTTATTTAATGCAATATGCAAGATTGTCAATTTATAGGGATCTTGTCAATTTGCATAATGACTGTGAG
Source organism: Othius punctulatus (assembly GCA_951805005.1). Taxonomy (NCBI): domain Eukaryota; kingdom Metazoa; phylum Arthropoda; class Insecta; order Coleoptera; family Staphylinidae; genus Othius; species Othius punctulatus. The sequence continues at coordinate 20,364,701 of OX638141.1, forward strand.
TAATTTAGTAGACAGCAGAAAGATTTTGAAAAACTGATCGTTGTATTTTACAAACCCTATTTCACTCATTTCTATTGAGTCATGACTTACTTTTCCATTAAGTACACGAAAAACACTATTAATACAATTAAGAACTTAGATTACTAAGAGAAAGTGCAAATTCCTAATTTTTCATGTAATTTATTAATTGTATGCTATTATAGAAAACATATGCAGAAAATATTATCACGCAGAAAATACTAGAACATAAAAATTCTTTCTATTCAGTAATACATATATAGAAAATTCATTAAGCCAAATATACGAGCACATAAAAACTTAAGACAAAGATGCAGATTCTAAATATTTCATGTAGTCAGTTATTGGTAACAAAATTTTAATGGCTATTGACCTGCGGTCTTCCTGCGTATTTGCATTTATTTAATGCAATATGCAAGATTGTCAATTTATAGGGATCTTGTTAATTTGCATAATGAACTGTGAGTAATTTAGTAGGCAGCAGAAAGATTTTGAAAAACAGATCGTTGTATTTTACAAGCACTATTTCACCCATTTCTATTGAGTCATGATTTACTTTTCCATTAAGTACACGAAAAATACTATTAATACAATTAAGAACTTAGATTACTAAGAGAAAGTGCAAATTCCTAATTTTTCATGTAATTTCTTAATGATATGTTATTATAGAAAAACATATACAGCAAATATTATCACGCAGAAAATACTAGAACATAAAAATTCTTTGTATTTAGTAATACATATCCAGAAAATTCATTAAGCCAAATATACTAGCACATAAAAACTAAGACAAAGTGCAGATTCTTAATATTTCATGTAGTTAGTTCTTGGTAACAAAATTTTAATGGCTATTGACCTGAGGTCTTTCTGCGTATTTGCATTTATTTAATGTAATATGCAAGATTGTCAATTTAGAGGGATCTTGTCAATTTGCATAATGAACTGTGAGTAATTTAGTAGACAGCAGAAAGATTTTGAAAAACAGATCGTTGTATTTTACAGGCACTATTTCACTCATTTCTATTGAGTCATGACTTACTTTTCTATTATGTACACGAAAAATACTATTAATACAATTAAGAACTTAGATTACTCAGAGAAAGTGCAAATGCCTAATTTTTCATGTAATTTCTTAATTGTATGTTATTATAGAGAAACATATACAGCAAATATTATCACGCAGAAAATACTAGATCATAAAAATTCTTTGTATTCAGTAATACATATAAAGAAAATTCATTAAGCCAAATATACTAGCACATAAAAACTAAGACAAAGTGCAGATTCTTAATATTTCATGTAGTTAGTTCTTGGTAACAAAATTTTAATGGCTATTGGCCTGAGGTCTTGCTGCGTTTTTGCATTTATTTAATGTAATATGCAAGATTGTCAATTTAGAGGGATCTTGTCAATTTGCATAATGAACTGTGAGTAATTTAGTAGACAGCAGAAAGATTTTGAAAAAAGATCGTTGTACTTTACAAGCACTGTTTCACTCATTTCTATTGAGTCATGACTTATTTTTCCATTGAGTACATGAAAAATACTACTAATACAATTAAGAACTTATATTTATACGAGAAAGTGCAAACTCCTAATTTTTCATGTAATTTTTTAATTGTATGTTATTATAGAAAAACATATACAGCAAATATTATCACGCAGAAAATACTAGAACATATTTTTTTTTTGTATTTAGTAATACATATCCAGAAAATTCATTAAGCCAAATGTACTAGCACATAAAATCTAAGACCAAGTGCAGATTTTTAATATTTTATGTAGATAGTTTTTGGTAACAAAATTTTAATGGCTATTGACCTGAGGTCTTTCTGCGTATTTGCATTTATTTAATGTAATATGCAAGATTGTCAATTTTGAGGGATCTTGTCAATTTGCATAATGAACTGTGAGTAATTTAGTAGACAGCAGAAAGATTTTGAAAAACAGATCGTTGTATTTTACAAACCCTATTTCACTCATTTCTATTGAGTCATGACTTACTTTTCCATTAAGTACACGAAAAATACAATTAATACAATTAAGAACTTAGATTACTAAGAGAAAGTGGAAATTCCTAATTTTTCATGTAATTTCTTAATTGTATGTTATTATAGAAAAACATATACAGAAAATATTATCACGCAGAAAATACTAGAACATAAAAATTCTTTGTATTTAGTAATAAATCACCAGAAAATTTATTAAGCCAATTACACTAGCACATAAAAACTAAGACAAAGTGCAGATTCTTAATATTTCATGTGGTTAGTTCTTGGTAACCAAATTTTAATGGCTTTTGAACTGCTTTCTGCGTATTTGCATTTATTTAATGTAACATGCAAGATTGTCAATTTAGAGGGATCTTGTCAATTTGCATAATGAACTGTGAGTAATTTAGTAGACAGCAGAAAGATTTTGAAAAATAGATCGTTCTATTTTACAAGCACTATTTCACTCATTTATGTTGAGTCATGACTTACTTTTCCATTAAGTACACGAAAAATATTAATACAATTAAGAACTTAGATTACTAAGAGAAAGTGCAAATTCCTCATGTTTCATGAAATTTCTTAGTTTGTATGTTATTAAAGAAAACATATACAGAAAATATTATCACGCAGAAAATACTAGAACATAAAAATTCTTTGTATTTAGTAATACATATCCAGAAAATTCATTAAGCCAAATATACTAGCACATAAAAACTAAGACCAAGTGCAGATTTTTAATATTTCATGTAGATAGTTTTTGGTAACAAAATTTTAATGGCTATTGACCTGAGGTCTTTCTGCATATTTGCATTTATTTAATGCAATATGCAAGATTGTCAATTTAGAGGGATCTTGTCAATTTGCATAATGATCTGTGAGTAATTTAGTAGACAGCAGAAAGATTTTGAAAATCAGATCGTTGTATATTACAAGCACTATTTCACTCATTTCTATTGAGACATGACTTACTTTTCCATTAAGTACACGAAAAATACCATTAATACAATTAAGAACTTAGATTACTAAGAGAAAGTGCAAATTCCTAATTTTTCATGTAATTTCTTAATTGTATGTTATTATAGAAAAACATATACAGCAAATATTATCACGCAGAAAATACTAGAACATAATTTTTTTTTGTATTTAGTAATACATATCCAGAAAATTGATTAAGCCAAATGTACTAGCACATAAAATCTAAGACAAAGTGCAGATTCTTAATATTTCATGTAGTTACTTCTTGGTAACAAAATTTTAATGGCTATTGACCTGCGGTCTTTCTGGGTATTTGGATTTATTTAATGTAATATGCAAGATTGTCAATTTTGAGGGATCTTGTCAATTTGCATAATGAACTGTGAGTAATTTAGTAGACAGCAGAAAGATTTTGAAAAACAGATCGTTGTATTTTACAAACCCTATTTCACTCATTTCTATTGAGTCATGACTTACTTTTCCATTAAGTACATGAAAAATACTATTAATACGATTAAGAACTTAGATTACTAAGAGAAAGTGGAAATTTCTAATTTTTCATGTAATTTTTTAATGATATGTTATTATAGAAAAACATATACAGAAAATATTATCACGCAGAAAATACTAGAATCTAAAAATTGTTTGTATTTAGTAATACATATTCAGAAAATTCATAAAGCCAAATATGCAAGCACATAAAAACTAAGACAAAGTGCAGATTCTTAATATTTCATGTAGTTAGTTCTTGGTAACAAAATTTTAATGGCTATTGACCTGCGGTTTTTCTGCGTATTTGCATTTATTTAATGTAATATGCAAGATTGTCAATTTAGAGGGATCTTGTCAATTTGCATAATGAACTGTGAGTAATTTAGTAAACAGCAGAAAGATTTTGAAAAATAGATTGTTGTATTTTACAAGCCCTATTTCATTTCTATTGAGTCATGACTTACTTTTCCATTAAGTACACGAAAAATACTATTAATACAATTAAGAACTTAACTTACTAAGAGAAAGTGCAAATTCCTAATGTTTCATGTAATTTCTTAAGTGTATGTTATTATAGAAAACATATACAGAAAATATTATCACGCAGAAAATACTAGAACATAAAAATTCTTTGTATTTAGTAATACATATCCAGAAAATTCATTAAGCCAAATATACTAGCACATAAAAACTAAGACAAAGTGCAGATTCTTAATATTTCATGTAGATAGTTTTTGGTAACAAAATTTTAATGGCTATTGACCTGCGGTCTTTCTGCGTATTTGCATTTATTTAATGTAATATGCAAGATTGTCAATTTAGAGGGATCTTGTCAATTTGCTTAATGAACTTTGAGTAATTTAGTAGACAGCAGAAAGATTTTGAAAAACAGATCGTTGTATTTTACAAACCCTATTTCACTCATTTCTATTGAGTCATGACTTACTTTTCCATTAAGTACACGAAAAATACTATTAATACAATTAAGAACTTAGATTACTAAGAGAAAGTGCAAATTCCTAATTTTTCATGTAATTTTTTAATAGTATGTTATTATAGAAAAACATATACAGAAAATATTATCACGCAGAAAATACTGCAACATAAAAATTCTTTGTATTTAGTAATTCATATCCAGAAAATTCATTAAGCAAAATATACTTGCACATAAAAACTAAGACAAGGTGCAGATTCTTAATATTTCATGTAGTTAGTTCTTGGTAACAAAATTTTAATGGCTATATACCTGCGGTCTTTCTGCGTATTTGCATTAATTTAATGTAATATGCAAGATTGTCAATTTAGAGGGATCTTGTCAATTTGCATAATGAACTGTGAGTAATTTAGTAGACGGCAGAAAGATTTTGAAAAACAGATCGTGGTATTTTACAAACCCTATTTCACTCATTTCTATTGAGTCATGACTTACTTTTCCATTAAGTATACGAAAAATACTATTAATACAATTAAGAACTTAGATTACTAAAAGAAAGTGCAAATTCCTAATTTTTCATGTAATTTTTTAATTGTATGTTATTATAGAAAAACATATACAGCAAATATTATCACGCAGAAAATACTAGAACATAAAAATTCTTTGTATTTAGTAATACATATCCAGAAAATTCATTAAGCCAAATATACTAGCACATAAAAACTAAGACAAAGTGCAGATTCTAAATATTTCATGTGGTTAGTTCTTGGTAACAAAATTTTAATGGCTATTGACCTGCGGTCTTTCTGCGTATTTGCATTAATTTAATGTAATATGCAAGATTGTCAATTTAGAGGGATCTTGTCAATTTGCATAATGACTGTGAGTAATTTAGTAGACAGCAGACAGATTTTGAAAAACAGATCGTTGTATTTTACAAACCCTATTTCACTCATTTCTATTGAGTCATGACTTACTTTTCCATTAAGTACATGAAAAATACTATTAATACGATTAAGAACTTAGATTACTAAGAGAAAGTGGAAATTTCGAAATTTTCCTGTAATTTTTTAATGATATGTTATTATAGAAAAACATATTCAGCAAATATTATCACGCAGAAAATACTAGAACATAAAATTTCTTTGTATTTAGTAATACATATCCAGAAAATTCATTAAGCCAAATATACTTGCACATAAAAACTAAGACAAGTGCAGATTCTTAATTTTTCATGTAGTTATTGGTAACAAAATGTTAATGGCTATTGATCTGCGGTCTTTCTGCGTATTTGCATTTATTTAATGTAATATGCAAGATTGTCAATTTAGAGGGATCTTGTCAATTTGCATAATGAACTGTGAGTAATTTAGTAGACAGCAGAAAGATTTTGAAAAACAGATCGTTGTATTTTACAAGCCAAGAAAGGAGACGTTTTGTGGCCTGACAATGGGGAGACGACCCGCGCCAATATTTGCCCTCGTGACACAGCCAAAAAACCAACACACCGCAAGCGCCCCCGCAGAGGTGTCTCACCTTCTTCGCCGATCACCCATGGCGGTCCTCGGCCCCGGCCCTTCTCAAACAGCGGCCCCCTCGGCCCCCAAAATGTATCTCTCTCTTGTTAAACACCGCTATAAAAGTATAATTTGTCGTGTTGACACACCGGCGGGGCAGGAAAGCGTCCTCGGGAGGGTCGCCCCGGTAGCTATAGCAGCTGCCCCTAAAGTGTTTGCCAAGCCAACCGGTGGCCCACTCCAATTAAATTCAAGTTGCCGTGAAATTTCGGCGTGTCGTCCCCGGCAAACAGAAATCACGCCAATAAGGAGGCCCCCACGGCCCTTCGGAAAAATTCAAGACGAGGGCACTCACGGTTTCTGGGAAAAATTAGGCATTCACACCCTTCGGAGGCTGCCGAGCCTCCGCAGCCTCCAGCTCGGAGCGAGCCCTTAGAAGCGCGATTGTCATCATCCCCCGCGACTCGATTCAATCGCAGACACCTAATTCTCTAATATATGCGCTTACATGCGCTGCAAACTCGCGTAAACAGCGGCGCAGGGCTTCCTTCACGGAGTAATTGCCCCAGCGGAAGGGCTTCTCCCTTGTCTGCTTCCATGAATTAAATCTCGGCCGGATCTTCTCGCTCGCTGCTCCGCCACGAAATCCGCTGTTATTTTTTCCTAATTGATCGGCGAGATTGGTTTCTCCCCGTTTGAAAGGCGAACACAGCCCTGGGGGGTCCCAAGAATCCTTCGTCATCCTACACCGTGGACGGCCCATACTTAACGGACTACCCAAACAAATCAATTTAATTATGGGGGACGCCCTAAAAATTACGAGCGCCTCTAAACGATTAAAAATAATCACCCATGGGTGATTAGCAATGTGGAAAATGTGGAAAATCTCACATTTGCCCTATACAAAATCATATAGCTGCATTTGAAAACTTTGTAGATTTCACATTTTCACATTTTTTTCAATCCACATCTTTCAAAATTTTAATTATACATGTCCCTGAAAATCAAAAACTTCACCAGAAACAATCAAAATCTATCAAAGGTATTGAGCCAACAGGTATAGATTATTGATCTAGCACAGTTTCAGAGATTTTTGTAAGACGCGAATATTTGACTAATAAATTTTGATACAAATATAAAATTGCAATTGAAAATGATGTAAATTGCATTTTAAAATTCGACGATATTCATATTTGGCAAATTTTTAGTGTTGCAGTTTAACAGATGATAGATTTTGACTGTATCATTTAATAAATTGTCATATTTGGACAGCTTAACTTACACATTACTACTAAAATAGTATATAACGCCATTAGGCCGATATGTAGCAAATAACAGGTGCGGGTTGAAGTTTGTAAACCGAGGCGAAGCGAAGCGGAGCGGAGCGCAGCCGAGGTTTATATTCAACCAAGCCTGTTATTTGCATATCGGCCGTATGTTGTTCGATACTTTTTGTAATACCTAAATTACAAAAACTGGTCAATTTATCAATATTAAATTTCAAAATTAATAAACTAGTTATCCAGGCGCAATTTGATACCATAGCAATCAACATCAACCGTTCAAATACAAACAAACAAATCAAAGTGAAATTAGAAAAATAATGTCAGATGTGCAAAGTTCTTCGTTTTGTGGTATCCCCGAAGATGTACAAAATGAAGCAAATGCTGCCACAATCGATTTACTTCCCCAAAAAAGCAGCAGCAGGCATGAGAAAGAATATGAAGACTTTATTGCTCATAAATTTGCGTTGTCATTTAAATAACGTCCATGGCCGTTATTATAACGGCCAAGGCCTTTACGCCTGTCATATCGATCAAGCAGACAGTACTGATAAATGTCAATAACACAGAGGTATTACAAAAAATTACTAATATTACACATTTAGAGTGTTTTGTTGGATATTGTTGGAAGTTAGAGATTGAATATTTTACAGATTTTCGCAGCTGGTGGTAAAACTTTACAGATTTTAACAACTAGGTGTATTGCGTATCAAAAAACGTTAGCAGTAATGTATACGTTACTTGACAGCATCACATTCAAAACGTCAGATGTATTTATGTCATGAATGCATCTGACATTCGAATGTGATGCTGTCAAGAAACATACACGTTACTGCTAACGTTTTTTTATTTGTAATACACCTGAACTTCATTTGAAAATATATCGATTTTGATAGTTGAAATTAAAAATTTGAAGTTTGTTAACAGTGATTTGGACAGATAAAGATTTCAACATAAATTTTATAATTCTGATAGTTGCATTTGAAAATTTTGTAGATTTCACATTTTCACATTTATTCCAAAAAAAAAAAAAGATTTTCAGGCAATTAGAGTTGAAAAAATTGACAAAGTTTCACAATGGAATTTGATAGATTTTCGGAGCTGGTACTAAATACTAGATTTTTACAGTTACAGTTGTAACTACGATGATTTTGAAAGTTTCAGTTAAAATAATAATAGATTGTGATAGTTTGTGACAATGTAAGTAAGAAAATTGACAGATTTGGACCGAAGCAGTTGGCACTTGAAATTATTTTGAAAATTGCAAATGACAATATGACATTTTATAAATTAATTTGCTTCATTACAGAAAAAAATGTGATTTATAAAATAATTTAATAAAGATCTTTCCCAAGATCCACAAGATAATTTCTAACAATATCATATATTCAGGAACCTTCTATAATTTGAAACAAATTCAAAAACTGTAAATTTGATAAACTGTAAATAACTGCAAAAAATTAATCAAGCTTATTTTGCTTTTACAAAAAACATTTTTCTAAATATTGTTTGCGTTCTTGCGAATTTTTCGTGCGTTTTTGTTTCAATTTATGCTTTTTTGCGAATGTTAGTGCTTTTTTTGTCAAAAATATATTCTTTTTTTGTATTTGTGTCATGAATGCATCTGACATTCGAATGTGATGCTGTCAAGAAACATACACGTTACTGCTAACGTTTTTTGATTTGTAATACACCTGTGCTTCAGTTGAAAATATATCGATTTTGATAGTTGAAATTAAAAATTTGAAGTTTGTTAACAGTGATTTGGACAGATAAATATTTCAACATAAATTTTATATGTTTGATACTTGCACATGAAAATTTTGTAGATTTCACATTTTCACATTTATTTAAAAAAAATAGATTTTCACGCAATTAGAGTTGAAAAAATTGACAAAGTTTCACAATGGAATTTGATAGATTTTCGGAGCTGGTACTAAACACTACATTTTTACAGTTACATTTGTAACTACGATGATTTTGAAAGTTTCAGTTAAAATAATAATAGATTGTGATAGTTTGTGACTATGTAAGTAAGAAAATTGACAGATTTGGACCGATGCAGTTGGCACTTGAAATGATTTTGAAAACTGCAAATGGCAATGTGACATTTTATAAATTAATTTGCTTTATTACAGAAAAAATGTGATTTATAAAATAATTTAATAAAGATCTTTCCCAAGATCAACAAGATAATTTCTAACAATATCATATATTCAGGAACCTTCTATAATTTGAAACAAATTCAAGATCTGTAAATTTGGTAAACTGTAAATAACTGCAAAAAAATTAATCAAGCTTATTTTGCTTTTCTAAACACCAATTTTCTAAATATTGTTTGCATTCTTGCGAATTTTTCGTGCTTTTTTGTTTCAATTTATGCTTTTTTGCGATTATTAGTGCTTTTTTGTCAAACATATATTTTTTTTTTGTATTTACGTCATGAATGTATCTGACATTCGAATGTGATGCTGTCAAGAAACATACACGTTACTGGTAACGTTTTTTGATTTGTAATACACCTGTGCTTCAGTTGAAAATATATCAATTTTGATAGTTGAAATTAAAAATTTGAAGTTGTGATTTGGACAGATAAAGATTTCAACATAAATTTTATAATTGTGGTAGTTGCATTTGAAAATTTTGTAGATTTCACATTTTCACATTTATTAAAAAAAAATAGATTTTTGGGCAATTAGAGTTGGAAAATTGACAAAGTTTCACAATGGAATTTGATAGATTTTCGGAGCTGGTACTAAACACTAGATTTTTACAGTTACAGTTGTAACTACGATGATTTTGAAAGTTTCAGTTAAAATAATAATAAATTGTGATAGTTTGTGACTATGTAAGTAAGAAAATTGACAGATTTAGACCGATGTAGTTGGCACTTGAAATGATTTTGAAAATTGCAAATGACAATGTGACATTTTATAAATTAATTTGCTTTATTGCAGAAAAAATGTGATTTATAAAATAATGTAATAAAGATCTTTCCCAAGATCCACAAGATAATTTCTAACAATATCATATATTCAGGAACCTTCTATAATTTGGAACAAATTCAAAAACTGTAAATTTGTTAAACTGTAAATAACTGCAAAAAATTACTATAGCTTATTTTGCTTTTACAAAAATCAATTTTCTAAATATTGTCTGCGTTCTTGCGAATTTTTCGTACTTTTTTGTTTCAATTTATGCTTTTTTGCGATTTTTAGTGCTTTTTTTGTCAAAAATATATTCTTTTTTTGTATTTGTGTCATGAATGCATCTGACATTCGAATGTGATGCTGTCAAGAAACATACACGTTACTGCTAACGTTTTTTGATTTGTAATACACCTGTGCTTCAGTTGAAAATATATCGATTTTGATAGTTGAAATTAAAAATTTGAAGTTTGTTAACAGTGATTTGGACAGATAAAGATTTCAACATAAATTTTATAATTTTGATAGTTGCATTTGAAAATTTTGTAGATTTCACATTTTCACATTTATTCAAAAAAAAAAAGATTTTCGGGCAATTAGAGTTGGAAAATTGACAAAGTTTCACAATGGAATTTGATAGACTTTCGGAGCTGGTACTAAACACTAGATTTTTCCAGTTACAGTTGTAACTACGATGATTTTGAAAGTTTCAGTTAAAATAATAATAGATTGTGATAGTTTGTGACTATGTAAGTAAGAAAATTGACAGATTTGGACCGATGTAGTTGGCACTTGAAATGATTTTGAAAACTGAAAATGGCAATGTGACATTTTATAAATTAATTTGCTTTATTGCAGAAAAAAGGTGATTTATAAAATAATTTAATAAAGATCTTTCCCAAGATCCACAAGATAATTTCTAACAATATCATATACTCAGGAACCTTCTATAATTTGAAACAAATTAAAAAACTGTAAATAACTGCAAAATATTACTCAAAATATTACTAATGTGTTTTATACTGCAGAATTTCCACACTTTTTCTGTTATGCCTTAAGGATTTTTTTGAATGTTCTACAATTTCCACGAATTCTTTGTATGCTATTCCAATTTCTTTGATTTTTCTAATACACCTTCAAGATTCTTTTGAATACCGTAGAATTTACACGACTTCTTTATATGGCTTTTTTATACGCTGATTTTTCAAATATTTATCCTGAAAATTTATTTAATACAGTAGATTTTCCACGATTTTTCTATTATGCGGTCTTCAACTTTTTTTAATACGCGAGGAAAAAAAATACGCCATTTCTTAGATTTTTCTAATATACCTTCAAGATCCTTTTGAATTCCGTAGAATTGACACGACTTCTTTATATGGCTTCTTGATACGCTGATTTTTCGAATTTTCGCTCTGGAAATTTATTCAATATCGTAGATTTTCCACCATTTTTCTATTAATCGTTCTTGAACTATTTTAATACGCCAAAAAATACGCCGATTCTTAGATTTTTCTAATACACCTTCAAGATCCTTTTGAATTCCGTAGAATTTACATCACTTCTTTATACGCTGATTTTTAGAATTTTCACTCTGGAAATGTATTCAATACCGTAGATTTTTCACTATTTTTCTATTATGCCTTCTTCAACTTTTTTTTTCGCCAGAAAAAAAAACGGCGTTTCTTTAGATTTTTGTAATATACCTACAACCTACAAGATTTTATTGAATATCGTAGTATTTAAACGACTTATATATGTCTTCTTCATACGCTGATTTTTTAGATTTGCCCTCTGGAAATTTATGTAATACCGTAATTTTCCACGATTTTTCTATTATGGCTTCTTTAACTTTTTTTAATACACCAGAAAAAGAAATACGCCGTTTCTTAGATTTTTCTAATATACCTACAAGATTTAAACGACTTCTTTATATGTCTTCTTTATACGCTGATTTTTCGAATTTTCACTCTGGAAATTTATTCAATACCGTAAATTTTCCACGATTTTTCTATTATTCCTTTTTTTTTAATATGCCTGAAATAAAAACGCCATATCTTAGATTGTTCTAATATACCTTCAAGATACTTTTGAATTCCGTAGAATTGACACGACTTCATTATATGGCTTCTTTATATGCTGATTTTTCACGATTTTTCTATTATGACTTATTCAACTTTTTTAATACGCCATAATTTCTATGATTTCTTTATTTGCTATTCCAATTTTTATGATTGTTTTATATTCCTTCAGTTTTTTTTCAATAATATACCGGGTGTACCACGGTAATGGACCATTAAAAGTGTATGGGGTTCTCGATAAAATAACAATAAAATAAAAAATCATCCAAACATGGCTGATTCCATTTTCCTCAGGTCAAATACTGTCGACCTTCTATCACTTCTGGTTTTCCTGGAAGTGGCCATCAACTTTTGTTTTTTTTAATGGAACACGCTATATATATTATATATATAGGGTGTATATATATATATATATTATTATTATTATGCTTTTGACTTCTTCGTTTAATTTGAAGCATATTTTGTAGAGATGTGTGTACACCAAGCATTTTACTTTCTGAGACAAAAATAAAATTCCAAGATTTTGACCTCAAAATGACTTTATGAAAAATGGCAATTTCTCTTACAAATAAGATAAAAACAGAAAATTTATTTCGAATTGTACCTAGAAGATACCTTTATGACTGATATATGTGCAACTGAAAATTTTGCCAGTTAGTCATTCAAAAATGTTATTAGTTAAGTGCCCACTTAAATTGGCAATTGGCATGATAATTTGCTACAACTTTGGTATTTTTTCAAATATTTATTTTATCGAGAACCCCATAAACTTTTAATGGTTCATTAGCTGGGGACACCCTGTAGAATTAACATGCATTTTTTAAACGCTATTCGGATTTCTATGATTTTTCAGATTAGCTTTCTGGAAATGTATTTAATACTGTACCATGACTTATTTATACAGGGTAGGCCATTTTAATCAATCCATGCAAATTACTCCGAAGATATGCTCGATAAACATTGACCCTAACAAAAGTTGTATGGACACAAGGGGGACATCTGATGATGACCTTTAACTTGACCTTGAAGTTGACATTCAAGGTCCTTGCAAGGCTAACTTGAAAATTTTAAATGATAACCCTAAACTCGTGTGACGTACCTGAAGGGCAATCAGCGCGTTAGGCCGTGGAGCGAGCGGAGGGTCCCTTCGAAGCAGTGACGAGGGCCAGGCTCTCGGTGTCAGAGAGTGGGGGGGTTAAAAAAGGCTCCACGTAATTTTAACCTCGTCCCTACTTCGTCACAAAGGGAGACTCCACCCTACCTGCGTGGGTGGACGGCAGACAGTCAGCGAAGTTCAGAAATTACGAACTGTCGCAACGGCTGACCATATGGCGCCAACACCACCAGATTTAAATCTCGCAGTGAGAATAGGAACTGAAAACTGAAAAGAATGCCCGATCGAGAAAACGTGGGGGGAACAAAAAATAACAGGTGTGAATTTTGTGGTGTAAAATATCGGCGTTTATTCACACAAACGACAGGACACCGTGCCTACGCTTCCTGAAATAAATACCTCCGTCCGCAACCCTATCACGCAGGGTTCACCATATTCGGCCGAATATCGCAAACTTCTTATGCGCGATTCAAAGGGCCGTCGGAGCGACATTTTTCTTACACAAGCGCAAAACACGTACGGCACGAAACACGTAACGCAAATTTTACACAAAAGAAATAAACGATATATCAAATGGAATTAAATTCAAATGAGAACAAAAAAATAAATATCAAGATCTGGCCTGTGTTCCTGGTCTGTGTCTTCGCTGGCGGGCTGAGTTCGGCTCCTGGACGGGCGGCGGCCGATAATCGTCGGGGACGCCGATCACTCGATTCCAGACCTCAGAGCAGGATGATCGCTGCCTCTAGCCAAGAACTGGCGTGGGGGCTGAGCTACTTAGCCCTTACCCCGTAAAAACACGCCTGCAAAGCACATGGCCTTAGTAACAATGGCCGGACACGTGGCTTTACGAAAAGGAAAAAATGTCGGGCTTAATTACTTACTCGGATGTTGTGAGCGTATGGATAGTACCTTGCCTTGTACTCGGTGCCTCAATCCCCTCAAGGGTGGTTAAATGAGTCCCCGTTTATTATCCCGGAAACCGGATGGTGGTATACCAATTAAAACGGTTCCTCTGGCACGTCTGTACTACACGGAAGGCAACTAGTTTGTGTCTTCATGGTGGCGTTTCGCCGGCGATTTTAAAAATCACACACGTATAGGAAACACGTCACCACAACAAAAAAAAGTGCGAGTACGGTCACCTACAGTGGAGGTCTGTGCACGGAATTAATAACTAAAAGGCAGTTTCCATTTTAATTTTTAACTAAAAAGGCTGTGGTTTCGTTTTATAAAGTTTTACACATGAACACCTACAAAAATGATCTGACAGTGAATTACTTGCTAATAATTACACATATCTAATTTTGCATGTTAAGTTCCTTTATTAGCCCCTTATCCACTCGGTACACTCGGTACCTATAAAAAAGCCACTTTATTGTCCTGGTATTTTTTCTCGCATACATACTTTGATTTATATCGAGCTTTACGAAAATTTCAGCTTCAGCAAGTTTGGCTCCTAAATACCGCATTGAACCACATAAACAGCACGGAATATTAAATCACAACACTGCCAATTAATCCCGATTATGTTTATCTTTGGGCTCGTACAATTTACGCGCATAAATCGGCCACCCCCTCGTGGCCCGCGCCCAAATTGCACCCCCAGCTTTGCTAAAGAAAACATGCCGATATTAGCGCGGTAATTAACCGCCGCATTATACCCCATATTGGCTGGGGCGGCCTGCGAGGTGGCGGCAGGGAGGTCATGTGCATTTGGGGCGGTGGCGCTTTTTACACGGCACACACCATACATCCTTCATATGTAAATCCATTAGTCCAGCGGATGTGAAATCCAATATTTGTGGACCGAAAGGAGAGCCGTGCACGAAACACACATACACACGTATGTAGGTGTTTGCAGACGTCGAATGGGGTGAGAGGACTTTTTTAGTAGGGTAATTAACTGGACGTTGTATTAATTGGGAATGTGGGAACACTGGACGCATTAACTCCACTTCAAACAGGGATGAGAAATCAAAACAGGAGGTTTTTATCAGGTCCGAGTGAAAGTCGCTGGGTGCTGTTTGCTCCGAATGTTGGCTTTGGAAGGGCGATTCTACAATGATTTGTATGAACAGCGTTACCAATTAATGTAGAAAAATCAATACGCTTATTCGGTCTTAGAGTTTACATCCATTAGACAGGTAATTATTGATAGAGTTTAAATTTGAATAAAAATAAGAAGCCAATTTTTATATACTACTCAAAAGAATTATCGTATACAGGGTTATTCAATATCGATTGCTGAATATTTTTTTTAAATTGAAATTTTGCAAAATCTTATTTATTTTTTCCTGTCGTTACTTGAAGAGATATTAAAAAAATATAAATACATCTTCATTGCTACTTTTTCTCATCTACAACATGGGAATTTTAGATTTTAGATCAGACGTTTCGTGTGAGTGCAACCGTCATCAAGTTTAAATTTTTAAATACCGAATTTAAAAAATAAAAATATAGGCTAGAGTGCCATGAAAACAGTTTAAAATCGGAAACATTATTATAAACGTTAAATTGTATCTTATACAACACTAAGATTTAACAAGAAATACATACATTTATATTTACAGTACATTTAATACTAATATTATTACTAAGTAGAATTTAACAATTGAATACGCATTTTAGGTGTTATAATAATGAATAATAAGTTTGTAATAAATGTGTAAGGCTTCGGTTTCCCCAATATTTAATAATTAGGTATATTTTACTTGTAATCATAAATTCTTATAATTTATGATATTTGTTTTGGCTCGTGATTTATCTATTTTACTTTTATTTTGTGTGATCGTATAAAGGCAGTACTTCTTTACGTTATGTTTGATATTAAATCATTATCGTGATTCTTCAACTTATTTTAGAGGTAATGCGTGCGTTATATTAATAATAATAATAATATTAATAAAATAGAGACACATATTTATGGATTAAGTGTAATTTATTCACTTTAAAGAATTTTGCAACAATAATTAAACATCAACTTGAATTTAATGACTTTCTTTATTGACTCAAAAAGAATTAGTAAGTTTTGGATAAACGATGTACTTAACGTCAATGACTTCACGCATTGCTCAATTCTACGTGCCCGCAAAATTGCTCAATGCATGTCACCACTTCATGAAATATGTCACTGTTTGTGCCTTCCAATATATCATTCCATTTATTACTTCAGGATTCACTAACTAGAAACTTCACGTCACTACACTAGAAAGCACATGACCACAATAAACAGCATATATTTTAAGAAATACGCATTGAATATTAATCAAATTCAACGTATTAGACACTAACATATAACTGACTATCAGTGATAAATTGATTTGATATTGATACTCTAGTTTTAGAAATATCGTTAATGGTAGTGGTATCAATATTGGGAAATATAAGAAAGCACATAACCTCAGTAAAAAGCAAATATCTCAAGAATCACAGATTGGATATTAATAAATGCAATGTATAAGATACCAACATATCGCTGAATATCAATGCTAAATTGCATTGATACTGATATGATGGTTTTTTAGATATCGCCAATGTAGTGATATAGATAATGAAAAATATCAATAGAAAGCATATGACTACAGGAAACTAGCAAATATCTTAAGAATCACGCATTGGACATTAATCAAATTCAATACATTCGATGTCAACATATCACTGAACATAATAAATAGCATTACTATTGATACGCTTGTTTTTAAGATATCGCTAATGGAGTCATATTAATATTTGAAAGTATCTATCAATGGAAAACACATGCTCAGTGGTAAACGCAAATATTTTAAGACTCACGCATTAGATATTATTCCAATTCTATACACTAAATTTTAGCATATCACTAAATATCAACGATAAATTGCATTGATGTTGATACACTAGTTTTTTAGATATTGCTAACGTAATAATATAGATCTGGAAAATGTCAATAGATAGCACATGACCACAGTAAAAGAGCAAATATATCAAGAATCACGCATTGGATATTAATGAAATTCAATATATTAGATACCAACATACTAGAGAATGTCCATGATAAATTGCATTACTATTGATACACTGGTTTTGGAGATATCGCTAATGAAGTCATAATCAATATTTGAAAGTATCAATGGAAAACACATGCTCACTGTTAAACGCAAATATCTTAAGAATCGCCCATTGGATATTAATCAAATTCAATACATTAGATACCAACATGCTACTGAATATCCATGATACGTTGCATTGATATTGATACGCTCGTTTTGGAGATATTGCTAATGAACTCATACAGATATTTCAAAATATCAATGGAAAGTACAATAGATATTGAAAAATATCAATAGGAAGCACATGACCACAGTAAAATAGCAAATATCTCAAGAATTACGTATTGGATATTAATCAAATTAAATACATCAGATACCGATATACTACTGAATATCCATGATAAATTGCATTACTATTGATACGCTGGCTTTGGAGATATCACTAATGAAGTCATATCAATACTTGAAAGTATCAATGAAAAACACATGCTCACTGTTAAACGCAAATATTTTAATAATCACGCATTGGATATAATTCCAACTCAATACATCAAATGTCAACAAATCACTAAATATCATTGATAAATTGCATTGCTATTGATACGATAGTTTTTTGGATATCGCTAGTGTAATCTTGTAATTTAGGAGGAGTAGTAGGGATTATTAGTATTATTATAGACATGGAAAAATATCAATGGAAAGCACACGACCTCAGTAAAATAGCAAATATCTCAAGAATCACGCATTGGATATTAATCAAATTAAATACATCAGATACCAATATACTACTGAATATCCATGATAAATTGCGTTACTATTAATACGCTGGATTTGGAGATATCACTTATGAAGTCATATCAATACTTGAAAGTATCATTGAAAAACACATGCTCACTGTTAAACGCAAATATTTTAATAATCACGCATTGGATATTATTACAACTCAATAAATTAGATGTCAACATATCACTAAATATCATTGATAAATTGCATTGCTATTGATACGATAGTTTTTTAGATATCGCTAGTGTTATCTTGTAATTTAGGAGGGGTAGTAGGGATTATTAGTATTATTATAGACATGGAAAAATATCAATGGAAAGCACACAACCTCAGTAAAATAGCAAATATCTCAAGAATCACGCATTGGAAATTAATCAAATTAAATTGATCAAATACCAATATACTACTGAATATCCATGATAAATTGCATTACTATTGATACGCTGGCTTTGGAGATATCACTAATGAAGTCATATCTATACTTGAAAGTATCAATGGAAAACACATGCTCACTGTTAAACGCAAATATTTTAATAATCACGCATTGGATATTATTCCAACTCAATACATTAAATGTCAACATATCACTGAATATCAATGATAAATTGCATTCATATTGATACGTTATCACTATATCGCTAGTGTAATCTTACAATTAGGAAGAGTACTGGGAATTATAAATATTATTATAGATATGGAAAAATATCAATAGAAAGCACATGACCTCAGTAAAATAGCAAATATCTCAAGAATCACGCATTGGATATTAATCAAATTAAATACATCAGATACCAATATACTACTGAATATCCATGATAAATTGCATTACTATTGATACGCTTTCTTTGGAGATATCACTAATGAAGTCATATCAATATTTGAAAGTATCAATGGAAAACACATGCTCACTGTCAAACGCAAATATTTTAATAATCACGCATTGGATATTATTACAACTCAACACATTAGATGTCAATATATCACTAAATATCAATGATAAATTTCATTGATATTAATACGCTAGTTTTTTAGATATCGCTAGTGTAATCTTGTAATTTAGGAGGAGTAGTAGGGATTATTAGTATTATTATAGACATGGAAAAATATCAATGGAAAGCACACGACCTCAGTAAAATAGCAAATATCTCAAGAATCACGCATTGGATATTAATCAAATTAAATACATCAAATACCAATATACTACTGAATATCCACGATAAATTGCATTACTATTGCTACGCTGGCTTTGGAGATATCACTAACGAAGTCATATCAATACTTGAAAGAATCAATGGAAAACACATGCTCACTGTTAAACGCAAATATTTTAATAATCATGCATTGGATATTATTCCAACTCAATATATTAGATGTCAACATATCACTAAATATCATTGGTAAATTGCATTGCTATTGATACGCTAGTTTTTTGGATATCGCTAGTGTAATCATGTAATTTAGGAGGAGTAGTAGGGATTATTAGTAGTATTATAGACATGAAAAAATATCAATAGAAAGCACACGACCTCAGTAAAATAGCATATATCTCAAGAATCACGCATTGGATATTAATCAAATGAAATACATCAAATACCAATATACTACTGAATATCCATGATAAATTGCATTACTATTGATACGCTGGCTTTGGAGATATCACTAATGAAGTCATATCAATACTTGAAAGTATCAATGGAAAACACATGCTCACTGTTAAACGCAAATATTTTAATAATCACGTATTGGACATAATTCCAACTCAATACATTAGATGTCAACATATCACTAAATATCATTTATAAATTGCATTGCTATTGATACGCTAGTTTTTTTGGATATCGCTAGTGTAATCTTGTAATTTAGGAGGAGTGGTAGGGATTATTAGTATTATTATAGACATGGAAAAATATCAATGGAAAGCACACGACCTCAGTAAAATAGCAAATATCTCAAGAATCACGCATTGGATATTATTCAAATTAAATATATCAATTACCAATATACTACTGAATATCCATGATAAATTGCATTACTATTGATACGCTAGTTTTTTAGATATCGCTAGTGCAGATTTGATTTTGTCGTGACCTGGGGCTTTTCCGTTCTTTAACTTCTTTAGTGCGTTTTCTAACTCTTCTTCTGTTATAGAGCCCTCTTCTTCTGTTTCGTTACTATTTTCTTGTTCCCCTTCGTTTTCATTTCCTTCATTGGTTGTCTCTTTTCCAGACAGAAGCTCTTGGAAGTGCTCTTTCCATCTGTTCATGATTTCTTTGTCCTCTTTCATTAGTACACCATGTTTATTTTTGAGTAGCTTTAGGTTTGTTTCTTTTTTATTTCTGCAGCTTTTCAGTGTTCTGTAGAATAGTTTTTGATTTCCTTTAGAACGTTCCTCTGATTTGGTTCCGAAATCCTCCCATTTTCGGTATTTTTCATTCATGCTTTTAGTTTCTTTATTTGCTGCTTGTATATTTCGTTAATATTTGTTTTTGTATAAATATAATAACCTTCTAAGAAAACTTTTGAATGGAACGTTTAACCTGAAAGCACCACTTCCTCATTGAATTCTAACTAAGGGTATGATTGTAATGGTCGTTTGCTGTGTGTGGCATTCTCGAGATCGCACAAGTGTTCGTCCTTGTATCCAGCGTAAGCCCACGTCAACTCCTCCGCATCGGCACGGTGGATTTAACCGGAGGACGCTCCAGAATGGCGTCGTCGGAGCGTGGAGGATGGACCAAGGATTTTTTGGATTAACGCCCGGAATCGATGCCCTCCCGATCGATGCTGCCCGGGTCCTTTGCCTTTCGAGAGAGATCTTTAATCCTTCCGACGAGACCTACATCAGAGGGCTGTCAGTTGCACGGATTGAGCCCCGATTCACGGCGCTCAATCTACCGGCGAGGATTAACCGTGGGGATTATTTTTAACCCCAGCACAACAACCAAAAATTCACATCTGGCCCTCGCACGGACGCGGCATCGGCGTCCAAGGGGCGGCAGTGCGGGGGCCGCGGGGGTACGCTAATTATTTTAAAAACGCGCCGCCGCCGACGGAAGAGGAGCGCCCGGAAGCGCCGCGACGCTTAGCGGCATTAGTCGCCGATCCGCGCCCTCCAGACGCCCCGGCATTAGCGCCGCTGCGGTATTATTTTTGCCGGCCGCCCCCGCCGCAGCCGCCGCCTACGCGACGCTGCATTACAGCGTAAGCCGTCCCCGGCGGAAGTTTTCCGGGGGCTTAGCGCGCTCTCGCGCCCCCGGAATCCGCGCCTCGCCGCTTAATTCCCTTGATACACCGTCAGCGGGGGGGGCGGCGGTCGCCCTGCCGTCCCCGGGGGCGCAATAAGTAATATCTAATGTGCGACGACGCCGACACTCAGCTAGATTTGCAATTCGCCTCCGGGGGGCGAACGCGCGCTCTCCAACTAAAATAATAAACTTATTACGCCCTGCTTGCGCGCACCGGAAATGCGAGTGCCTCTCCGAACTCGACCAACAACAGGATATTAAATCCCGTATCCGGATTTAATTTGCAACTTTGCAATAATAGTAATGAAAATCTTATACTCCTATTATTCATTCAGAGAAAAGCCAATTCTAACCAGATATTGAAATCAGGTGCAGTTATGTTACTGTTGGTGAGCAAATTCTGCACCAATTAATAGTGACGATAGTAGAAATGTGCTGAAGAAAATAAAAATATTTTTAAACTGAACCTACGAGCCCTAACAACTTAATGTTCGAACGGCACCAATTTGTATACATATTTACTGATTGTTTATTGTTTATATTTCTTTTGATTCAAGAATTAGGAATACTACTTTATTAAGGGATGCTTCTGTTGAAAAAATATTTGTTTTATATCAACAAGTATGAGAAGATAGAATTTTTTTAAAAAAGGAACAAATTCTATTGACAACTTAATGTTCGGCCGACGACCGTTTAAATTATTAATACGGTGTCACATCACCTTTCGCCTTTATGATCGCTCGCATTCTAGCTGGCAAGGTTTCCAGCAAAGACTTGCAGTAATTTGGCGTGAAAGGTCTCCATATTTACGTCAGTTTTGTCTCCAAAGCATGTACGTTTGTCTCCAAACACATGTAAGTGTTTTCTTTATTAACCTAATCAAAATGTTTCACCAAGAAGTAACCACTTCCTTATACAATTTAATGTACGTATTGTTAAGAAGTGTTCCTCAAGTGACTTTTCATGTTGCCACAAGGTCTCAATAATATTTAAGTCCGGACTGATAGAGGGCTAAGGCAGAACTTTCATTCCGTGATCTGAAAACCATTTTTTCTAGCAAAGACTTGCAGTAATTTGGCGTGAATTATCTCCATATTTATGTCAGTTTTGTCTCCAAAGCATGTACGTTTGTCTCCAAACACATGTAAGTGTTTTCTTCATTAACCTAATCAAAATGTTTCACCAAGAAGTAACCACTTCCTTATACAATTTAATGTAGGTATTGTTAAGAATTGTTCCTCAAGTGACTTTTCATGTTGCCACAAGGTCTCAATAATATTTAAGTCCGGACTGTTAGAGGGCTAAGACAGAACTTTCATTCCGTGATCTGAAAACCATTTTTTTGTCGTCTTAGCTGTATGGCTTGATGCAGTTTCTTGCTGGAATACGAAATTCCTACCTGGACAGAGCTTATGTACGCTGGGAATAAGACCATTATTCAGAATTGTCTGATATTTAAGAGCATTAATTGTACCATCTATTGTTTCCATTTTTGCCAAACCTTTTCCAGACATACACCCTTAAATCAACACCCCTTTTGGAAACTTCACAGTCCTTTTTATACAATCCGCTTTAAAAACTTCCGTTTAATCTCGAATAATTCTTTTTCTGCAATCACCTACAGAGATGTGGAATTTGGATTCATCGCTAAATATGATTTTGGACCAGTCTTCTACTGTTCAAGACAAATTATGTATTAATAATCATTTTCATGTAAATCAGTATGATTCGTTTTACCCAGCTGCTCCGGACCTCCCCAGTTTAAACTTAGCCCAATCTATACAATTGTTCATCTCTTTGTTTGTTAACCGATGGGTTTCTTTAGGTTTCAATAAAATAAAATAAAGTGAATTAAACAAAGTAATGTTATTTAATATTTCATTTATTATGTGCCTTATAAAAACTGAGCTCTGACATATGGATCCATTGCCAACAATATTCTCGTGAAATATTTGCCCCCGTTTCCCCATTAAATAGGCCATTATCTCCCTTATAGTGACTCTTCGCTGACTTTTACGTATTTTCACAAGATGCTACTTCTTTCTGCCTGTCATTTTACTGGGTTGGCCGGAACTTTTACCCCAAATTTTGTATCTGGCTCTATCTCCATAGCCCTGGATAATATCTCCTACCGTTGACTTCGCTAAATTCAAATTATCGCCGATGGTCTTCAAGCTTTTTCCTTCATCGTACTGTTTCTCAACAATTGGACGAATTTCGTTTGAGGTGGCTTTACCACGACTCATTTTCATGAACACACATAAAAGAAAGCAGTAAATCGGCGCTCATCACATTAATAACTATCATTTTAACAGTATTAACACACAAAAAAATTTAAAAAAGGAGACGTCCGAACATTGAGTTGCCAGTAAAATTGTTCAGGTTTTCATGTTTTCCTTCTTAAAGAGGTAAATATAGACAAATCATATTTATATTTTGGCATAAGTGGTGCAATAATGCATTTTTATGTGATCATAAATGTAATAAGTAAGTAGCAACTTTTAGCAAAATAATCTATAAGTTATAGTTAAAATGGGTATCGTCCGAACTTTAAGTTGTTAGGGCTCGTAGAAGAGATAGAGAAAATTGGATGGCGTATCCTTTTCTCCTTTTCTCTTTTTCTTTTGATCTCTTTTTCAAGACAAACTCAGTGGTGAAAATAAAAATTGACTATTGTCTTTTGTTTTCGAGTTATCGCCTAAAACTTATTATTTTCCATTTTAGATGTTCATCAATATTTCATTAATTTATCATTTTATTACGATACGAGTTGCACGTTTATTTTTGGCATAAGTGGTGCTTAATAATGCATTTTTAAGTGATCATAAATGTAATAAGTAAGTAGCAACTTTTAGCAAAATAATCTGTAAGATAGTTAAAATGGGTATCGTCCGAACTTTAAGTTGTTAGGGCTCGTGTTATAATTCCTCAGAGGAAATTCCAAAAAACCTAGAGATGGGGTATTTTCTGATTATAGCATAGTATCAAGTGTTCTTTGTTAGTGTGTAAAACTTGAACTTTAGCTACTAAAATGTTTAAAAACAAATGATCTAGAAATGAGTAAAATGCCGCGATCGAACATAATGGAGCTACGTATAATATTATTGTCCTGATTTCTTGGCTTTCCGGAAAAACTAGGGCTGGTGTAAATTCTGATTTTTATATTTTCCAAAAGTATTAACTATTCGTAATTTTAATTTTGGGACGTACTAAAAATTTTCGAAATAAAAATGTTTAATTTGCAGCTATAGTACATAAAGTAGTTCATATAAAGAATACAATAATAATAATTTTTGTGTAATAACATTTGTCAATGTTAGATGTCACTTTGTCAGTTCACAAATATATCTACCATTGACAAAATATACAAACTACCTATTTCTGAACAACACATTTTTAAACAGGACTTATAATAGCCAATTATCTGTGTACAACACATTTTTGAACACTGCCGTACATAGAAATTTCGACTATTGGCTATTTTCAAAAAAATTTCTAGAGAACCAGTTATTATCTCATTCGGCTTAAAAAATTGGAAGACAGCTTGAGAAAAAGTACATCG
The DNA here is from genome assembly GCA_951805005.1 of Othius punctulatus. Lineage (NCBI taxonomy): Eukaryota > Metazoa > Arthropoda > Insecta > Coleoptera > Staphylinidae > Othius > Othius punctulatus. Next base: position 20,389,657 of record OX638141.1, read on the forward strand.
AGATTTTGAGTATCGTAGAGTCGCTATGCAAAAATTGTCTCTTTTTAGTAGCTCTCTCAAATATGATCACTGTAGAAGTTGTTTTATTATAAAACAAACACAAAGTTTGTTTTGTTTAAAGGCCATAATGAAGTACAAATCGTGAAAACTGTTTAGAATAAGTTTTTGAACTTTTGAAAACAATTTAACCATTTTTACGTTTTAGTTTAGCGAATCGATATAGGTGTATAGTTAAAGATAATCGCTTTAACACCAGATTTACAAATTGAAGTGATGAGAGCGGATTTCCACAAATATGGAAAAATACCAGAGTCAAGGTACATATTAATTATAAGCCACAGCGATCTAGATAGGGGAAATGCACATTATTTCAAAAGCAGTGGAGGTATAAGGTCCCTTTTTTAGTATCTACGTTGTTCAAACTTTCTAGGACCTCGGTTATTGAAATGTATAGTTTTGACTCACTAATGGAGTTATCCTCGTTGAGTATCCTAGTTATCCTGATGGAGTAAGTGTTGCTGAAATCAACGTGTCTTGGAGATATAAATACGTCTTTCCGAAATTTCAGTGAAAACCAACCCGTATACAAAAACTTCCTGAAAATTTCAGGAGAATTTTCGTAAAACGGGGACGATACGTTCAGCTATGTGTTCGTTAACAGGTTCTCTGGGACGAAACGTCCCTGGCCGTTTAAACCTGCGCTTTTGCCGTGAAACGATCAGAGCGTTCCAATGAAAGGTGAAAAATGGGGCTCATTGTTGGGGCGCGTTTAAAAATTAAACGTCCATGGCGCGTAATTCGCGAAGCGTTAAGGGCCGAAAGGGCGAAATTCCATCCGGAAATTAATTAAATGTTGAATTATTGAGGCGCACGGCCGTTATTTACTATTGAAAATTTATATAAGCCAAAAATTCCGAGCCAACGGTCCATGAATATTGACAATTCCGAATTGAAACAACAATTTTCAGTTAAACGGCATTATTGGCGGCTCAATTATCGACACCGACGCACACGCACAGGGCTACAGAGCGCTGTACATGTACACGGTCCTGTGGGCCGCACGTACACACATGTACACGCCCGTTCACGTGCATGCACGTAAGCAAATAGAAAAACCGCGAGCTGCAAACCGTTGCATTTGTATAAATATATGAATACAAATAGTGCACTCGGGCCTCGTTCGGCCCCGAATAAATAATAAAATTGCACCGACCGCCGAGCGCCGGGCCCCGCCATTTATTATTATATATGCGGACAAAACTAAAAATAATAATACTCAAAATTCATTGCAGAACAATAACACAAAACTGTTTACATTTCAAATAATAATGTGAAAAAGGGGAAATGGCACATTTTATATGAAACGCAACGCGGCCAGGCCTCCTGCGGTTGCATATTTCATGATGAAAATCGTTTCCATGCCGGCCGCCTGCTTGGGCCCCCGTCCCTGCAGCAAAACTGCACACAAGAACTCCCATTCAAATGCGTATCTGCACTCGGAAAATCGAAAAGAAAACCGTTTGCCACGTCTAATATATAAAACTTCGAAGTAAGAAAGCAAATGATTATTGTGCGCTAAAAAGGAGGTGGATTTAAACGTATTATTTTTGGAAATGAACCTATGTTTTCAAATTTTACTAATTTTGAATGGACGTGTGATTTCGCATTCACACTTGATACAATTATTCATTTGAATGTTTTCAATACAATATTGCAAAAAATTCATTACATCAACATAAGATTACATTGTTATTTTTTAATAGTATATTACATAACAAGAGTTGTAAGAAGCATATTACGCACGAAGAGAAATCTTACGTACCGAGTCGCGCAGCGGCGATGTGCGTAATTTCTCGAGTGCGTAATTGCCTCACATCTCAAGTAATTCAATAATAGCAACATTCTATCGTTGTTTCAGAACACCCTGTGTATTCAACGTGACACCATATATTGTGTTTGTTTTGGCACATTGATTGGGTACTTGCATACGCAGATTCTTTCATTGATCTCTTATAATAAGGTTTTGTTGAATTTTTTTCCATGTCCATGATTTTTCGTAAAATTTGATTAAAATGTACATAACTTGGCAACGTTGCATCTGATCCCTAAAAATAAAAATGATTTGTGAAGCCCACATGCAGCAGATTCCAAAAATGAAAGAATATACAGGGTGTTCTATTTTAAAATGAGACCAAATATTGTGCCCCGGATTTATGGTACCCTCTGTATACTTCAAAAAGTAGCACATCAAGTACCCAATAACTTTCAATCAGATTTTTTCCTCAATTTTCATTAGTCTAGCAGCAATGGTCCGAACGAGGATAGGTGGACCACCCTGTATATATTACGTAACACAAGTGACTTTCATTACATAACCCTGTTACGTTATAACTGATTTACTAGCTATGAAGTCCGTGGTAATTGACAATTTACTAATGTGGGAGTAAAAAAACGTCTATTAAACATTTTTGTTTGAAAATAATTTTATTATGATAAATTTTACGTACACTATAACTCTTTATGCTCACTCTTTACCTAAGAATTTGAATGCCTTGCGTATGAAATTAAAGTTATTTTCAGTACAAATATAAAAAGACGAGATGAATCATTTTAAACTACAACAAAATTACTAAATAACATACCAAAAACTAACTCAAAGTTTTTGCAATCTTACAGCATTTTGTAATGAGTTTAATATACGATTTAAAGTATTTGAAAAGATAATTTTTTTTATCTATTTACATCAGGGTTGGACCAAATCATGATTAAAAAAAAAATCATTGATTTAATAATAATAATAATAATAATAATTCCTACTTCTCCTCCTCCTCCATATATGGCTTAATTGGTTACTGTCATTTGGCAGAGAATTCTGCCCCTATTACATTTTATTTTACCTTAGGCTTTACCATAAAATGATTTTAAAAAACATCAAATAAATCATGACTGATTTGATTTTTTTTTATATTTCTGATCAGTGTTTACCAGTTTTGATGTAATTTTAATCAATAGATTTAAATAACATACCAAAAACTATCTCAAAGTTTTTGCAATCTTACAGCATTGTGTAATGAGTTTAATACACGATTTAAAGTATTTGAAAAGATAGATTTTTTATCTATTTACATCAGGGTTGGGCCAAATCATGACTTATAAAAAAATCAAAAATCAATGATTTAATGATACTAATAATTATAATAATTCCTACTACTCCTCCTTCTCCATCTATGGCGTAATTGGTTACTGTCTTTATTTGACAGAGAATTCTGCCCCAATTACATTTTATTTTACCATAGGCTTTACCATAAAATGATTTAAAAAATCAAATAAATCATGATGGACTTGATTTTTTGGTAATTTCTGATCAGTATTTACCAGTTTTGATGTGATTTTAGTCAATAGATTTAAATAACATACCAAAAACGAACTTAAACTTAAAGAATTTGAAAAGATATATTTTTTTATCTATTACAATTATCGATGTTAAAGCATGCTAACTCTATAGTTACATTATATTTTTAATTGTACACTTATGGGAATGCACAAACACTGCAAAAACAATGATTAATTTAAGAAAGAAACAATTTTGGTTTAAATCAATGATTTATTTAAAAAAAATCATTTGATTTAAATCATGATTCTAGTCAATTGATTAAATCACACCATGATTTACATAATCTATTTTCCGCAGAAATGAATTCTGGGCTAACCGGCATTTAATTAGAAAATATTTATTTACCCTACAATAAAACATTACAAGAATGATATCATATAGAAGATCTGATAAGATTTGATAATTCGTTATCCATCGTCCAATTTATAAAAAATTTGTAAATTTGTAGTAAAGTACTTAGTGCTGTTTGGATCTACATTTGCATTTGAAATTAAAAAAATATTTACATATTTTACATTTGATATTATTACAAATTTGTAGAGTTTCGACAGGTCGTCTGTCGTTCGTTTTTTTTTTTTTAATATCTTTTCTTGTTTTCGAAAAAAATCAAATTCTATAGGCGGAAAGACCGCAGGTCGATAGCCAATAAAATATTGTTACTACTACTACTCAAATTCTATATATTATTTTATTAATAAATATTTATTACGCAACTAACGTTAAAGATATATATATATATATATATATATATATATAGAATCAACCCTATTGATATGTTTATTGATATTGATATTTATATTTTTTATGGAGTCATTTTTTTTGTGCTGTTAGAGTCGTCGGGGATCAATAAAATTCTCCATGAATCTTTCCCAGATTGCTTTAAAACCCTTCAAAGGGTTGGAATAAATCATGATTTAAAAAAAAACAAAAATGAACGATTAAAAAAAATCAAACAAATCATGATTTATTTGATTTATTTCATTATTTTATATTTCTGATCAGTTTTTTCCAGTTTAGACGTAATTTAAATAAATTGATTTACATCACGATTCAAATAATTTGATTTTTTTAAATATTTCTTCAATTTGAACAAGAATTGATTATTAAAAAAAAATATGTGTATCTGTACAATGTGATGAACTATATACCTATGGAAGAAAAGAAAAATATTTTATTTACTTACAATTATCTATTTTAAATCATGCTAACTCTATAGTAACATTATATTTTTAATTGTACACCCATTGGAATGCACTAACAGTGCAAAAACAATGATTAATTTTTAAAAATATGTCAATTTTGATTTAAATCAATGATTAATTTATACAATTTTTTTTTAAATCATGATTTAATTCAATGATTTATTTAAAAAATATATTTTAGTTAAATTATGATTTAAATCAATGATTTATTTATAAAAAATATTTTATTTAAATCATGATTAATTGATTAATTAATTGATTTAAATCGCACAAACCCTGCCTAATAAGAGAGTCGATAGCTCTTCATCCAAAAAATTTACAGCATCTTTTATGACGAAGTAAATTTATCAGGCCGTTTTTTTCGCCAAAATTCCGGATAATATTAAAAATAACAAACTGATTTTTATAAAATATTTAATAACTTTAATAACTTTAATAACAATACGGAACGATTGATCTTAGCAAAAATGATGAAACACACAAATTTGTAGATCTCTATTCGACACGTACAATGAAACCAGTTTCGTCACTCTGCGTCTTCAGGTTTTTAAGATATAAGGTTTTATGTGATATTTTTTTCAATTTAAAATAATCATGGACCACTTTAGAAAAAAACACGTTTATTATGTGATTTACGAATGAAATTCTGATAGGTCGTTTCTGTTTTTTTTTCTCCTGCCAGGAACAAAAATTCAAAATTCAAAGACAGCGGGGAGAGACGAAATTTATCTGATGGTCTTCTGATATTTTTGTTTAGAAAATTAGTAAGGCTGTTTTTGAGAAAATTAAGTATACATTTTTTTTACTTATAATGTAATTTTGTCACGTTGGTAGCAATGCAATAAAAAAATTAAAAATATCAAAATCATAAAAAAACTAAATATTTAAAAAAAACGAACATTCAGAAGCGGTAATCAAGGATTAATACTACAAAGTATCAATACTACAAAATTTAATCCGAACATGGAAACATCATGAAGGAAGTCATGAAAGGATATAAAAGTCATTAAAGTTTTAATTTTTGTTACCTTTAATTGGATTTTAAGTAATAAATAACGTAGCATAATATCTATGAATATAGATGTCCTTTGATATTTTTATTTAGAAAATTGGTATGGCTGTATTTGAGAAAATTAAGTTTACATTTTTTATCAATATAATGTAATTTTCTCACGTTGGCAGCAATGCAATAAAAAATTAAAAAATATGAAAATCATTAAAAAACTAAATATTTAAAAAACAAGCATTCAGAAGCGGTAATCAATGATTAATTCTACAAAGGATCAATACTACAAAATTTAATCCGAACATGGAAACATCATGAAGGAAGTCATGAAAGGATATCATAAAAGTCATTAAAGTTTTCATTTTTGTTACCTTTAATTGGTTTGTAAGTAATAAATAATGTAGCATACTATCTATGAATAGCTTTTTTTATTCATTTTTTGTCGCTCCGAAGTTACATATAATTAATAAGTAATTATTATGTTTTTTTTTTCTTATTCTTTTGTCAGTCACATTATTTGCACAAACTGGCAACCTTTTCAAAAAAGTTTGCCCACCACTGGTGTAAATCATAAACTATTAATTGAAAAATTGCACGATTAGTTCGGGATTCATGGAACTTTATTATCTTAGGTAGAGTCATATCTTACCGACAGAGTGCAAATAGTCAGAGTTAAGGGCCTAACTTGAAAAGCGATCGACATGGTCTCGGACGTTCCTCAAGGTTCTCATTTGGGTCCACTTCTGTTTAGTGTCCTAATTAATGATGTCGTTCAATACTTTTCAATAATTCAATAATTTAATGAGAAAATAACTTTCTGCATTGATAAGTATGGGTTAGTTATTATTGAAATTTCTCAAAATATATTTATTTTACATTTAATATTAGATTTGTATTTATTACACCTGAAAACCTTCTGAAAATTGATAAAGTTTCTGTATAAAATATGTGACAAAATCAACTATATATCTTTCTGCATTGACCAGTACCATTAAATTCAATTCATCCAACCTCAAACGTTTACAGGCGAAGCTCTAAAACTAGTTTTTAATGAAATTTCTCAAAACATTTTTATTTTATATTTAATATTTAATATTAATTTTTTTTTTAAGAAACTTTCGGAATTATTAAGGAATCTGTAGAAGCTTTAACAATTAATGAGAAAGATGTGTAAATCTTGAAAAATAATCATAAATCATGAGAAAAACTCAATATTTTCCAGAAATCTTGATGAATATATCTTGATGAATAATAATGTATTAATCATTTTGAATTTTCTTACTTTACTGCATTCGAAATTATTGAGAAATCTCATGAAAAGTTAATAATTATGGAAAAAATTTAATAGTTTCTTAAAATTTTCAAAAATTGTTTCCAATTTTTGACACAATTTCTATACCGTAAGTAAATCATTCAATCTTTTAAAAGTCAGTACGTATTTTGACGAAATTTATTTAGTACCTACACCTGAAAACCTTCTGAAAATTTACAACATTATTGTATTACATAAGTGACAAAATCAAGTATATATCTTTCTGCATTGACAAGTAGCATTAAATTCAATTCATCCAATCTCAAACGTTTACAGTCGAAGCCCTAAAACTCAAGTAGTCAATCTCCATAAGGGCAACGTCTCAATTCGGATGTAAAGGTACTTCTGGACACAACTGTACATCTATGGGTTGGCTTTTACTTAAATTGCTCAATTTTTTTAATATATTTGATATTTTGATAATATTTGATAGGGAACTCATACCTAAAACAGTGACGTCATAACAATGCGGTTTCTATAGTTACACATGTATCAATAACTGACAATGCTGATAATACAACGGTTGTATTTTCATGATAATACCACGAACAAATGTCGGTCGCTGTCACAATTTTTGGTTAAACACAAATCGCAGCGACGATCGTTGCGATGGTAATAAATGTGGCTTGCTCTTTGAAAGATGAAGTGATCTAAATATATATAGGCATTTAAACTGTATATTTAGCTTCTTGTTTATTTTGCTTTACTAGATGACTCAATCAATTCATTATATTCCCTTCCTAAATATAATTCGTGGTATTCTCAAAAATCGATAATGATTTTAAAAATACAACTTATTTCAACCCCAAACTTTGGAAAATGCACCTCGCCATTAAACCTCGCCGAAAATGCACCTCACCTAAATCATTATTGATAAAGAGAACACCACTAGTTATATTACACCTGGTAATATTTGATAGGTATTAGTATTAGAGAAGTTAATTTTACTCTTTTGGAGACTTTTCCTTAAATAACAAAACTTACCACTGCCAGTTCGTTTATTCATGTGATCGTTGAAAATTTCCAAAAATGATTTATGGGGTTAAGAAATCTACATTTAATGATTATTTTATTTATTTAGTCATCGATCATTACACTCAATGATAACATGTTTCAATAACATAGACTTAAACGTATCGATTACTTACTAGTATTTACAAAACGTCAACATGAGATATTTACAGGGTGTTTACAAATAAAATACGTACTCGATTACACCTGCAGCGGCTGCTTTCGCACTTGGGGCACAAAAGGGGGATAATATGAAGCACCTCGCGAGGACTCTGGGGGGCGGCGAAAAAATATCACACACATTGGGGTAGTACAAAACAATCGAGCGAAGCCGCTGCAGCTACCATACAAAAATCAACGACCCTTCGCGTAGAAGAATCCGTATAAACCGCGCGCTTAAACATAAATATCATTTATTTTATACAGTTATTATACAAGTGACTAGTGCCCGTTTGGGGTGGGACGAGGAGGGCCTCCTAGGCGACCTCCAGGTCTGAAGAGTCGTCGTCACTGAAGTTCGGCGGAGGCGCCAGGATGCGGGGTTGCTCGACCACCCTGCAAACGTCCTCCTCCTGCATCTTGCGCAGCCTCTCCTGTTCTTCGCGCTTCTGCTTGCGCCACTTGGCACGTCTGTTCTTAAACCACACCTGCAACAGAAACAATAATTTATATTATATTATATTATAATGAATTGATATGCATGGATAATAACATAATAATATCGCGAGTGTGCGTTCAGATTACGTTCTGACGTTAAATACATACGCTATCAGTTTTTAAAATTTTAGTACGATCAAATATGAGGATGATTTTTAAAAATAAACCAAATCATTGCACAAATTACTAACTACGAATCACCTAAACCCAATTAACGCCCTCATTAATTAACAGTATCCTACAAAAAGGTTCTATGTTTATCCCCGCGCCCCCGCCTAAAGGCTAATTCCACTGCATCAATGACTGAATTTGTTCAATTTGTTACAGCAAAAGTGGATGCATGTATATGGAAGGCAATCACCAATTCCACTTTTAAATTGGTGAAGAAATTTAAAAGCTTGGTCTAAAAACTATACGCAATGCAAGAAAACTTTGATCAGAAAGACTGGAGGCTGAAGACATCATTGGTTGGATTGCAGAGAAAAATAAGGTAAGTTTCAAGTTACTAATACCATGTTGTCCCAAGTCAAACGTATACTTTTTACCGCGGTTTTGTCTTCAATTAATATTAAATCGTGAGTGTGCGTTCAGATTACGGCTTGACGTTAAATACATACGCTATCAATGTTGATATCCCGCAATTTTTCGTTTACGTTTAAAATTGTAGTGTGATCAAATTTGAGGATGATTTTTAAAAATAAACCAAATCGTTAAATTTACAAATTATTAACTACAAATCACAGCAATTAACAGTAACAATTAGTTGAAGAATCAAATGGGCGTTCTTTTGCGCAATGATTATGCATTTCGTGATTTTATTGATTGCAATTTTTAAAACCAATACTTCAATTTACCCATTAAAATATGAATCATCAGTTTTTATTTGGTACATTGTGGTATTCGTCGTCTGCTACGTTTTTTTGGATCTTTATTGTCTTTGTCACTCATTTACGTGGGGGTTGTTTTGAAACTTCGTTTCTCTCTGAGAAAGAAAGTCATATCAGATGTTTTATTTTTAGTTTAGTATTCCTGTAGGTGGGAGTACGAAAAACTTTAAATTTCGAATAGTAGCGCCGTAATGCATTAACGAATTCGCCCATAATGTTGTTTAATCTGCCTTCCTGCGCAGTCGAGTTGTGTACAATCTGCAATTTTTATATCGCGCCATTTCATTATCCCGGATCAGCTGAAAGCGGAATAACCGTGATGATTCGCGGCACATCAAAGGCGGATGATCTTCACGTCTAGGCTGATTCCCATGGCAAAGTTACGGGTTTAATTTATTTAAATGTGCCGGTAATGCCGGGGGATCAACCGGCGATGATCGCACGCAGATTTCCAGCGTAAGCCGGATAACAAATCAATTACTCAGCTGCCTGTAGAGAGCGGAAGGGATTAAACTCGATTTTTCGTGCTTTCGACAAACGACGAGTCTCCCGCTTGATTACTTTCTCTTAAAAGTAATTGCTTCAAGAGCATATTTAGAGGATTAACTGCGGGTGTTTTATGAGAATGGAATTTTTTGAAACGCCCCCGGAAAGTTGGGTGTAGCCGGGAAAAAATCGAAAAATCGATATTTCAATAGATTTTAGAGCTCACAAAGTGATTTGACTTCAATAGAGATATCTAAAAAAATAGCGTGTCAATATTATTTCAATTTATTGTTGTTATGGAGCGATATGTTGATATTTAATGTGCTCAATTGGATTAATATTCAATGCGTGATTCTAGAGATATTTGCATTTCAGTGAAATGATGATTTTTAAATGATATTAGTAAATATTTCTTTTACTTATACAGTGATATCTCAAAATCTGACTTATCAAGATTAATACAATTTATTGCTGATATTAAGTAATATGTTGGTCTCCTATGTACTTAATTGGGCCATGAGTGATTTGTCATTAAGGTGATCATGTATGTTCCTGTGATATTTTTGAGTATTGATTTGACTTCAATAGAGATATCTAAAAAAACAGCGTATCAATATTATTTCAATTTATTGTTGTTATGGAGCGATATGTTGGTCTTTAATGTGTCTAATTGGATTAATATTCAATGCGTGTTTCTAGATATATTTGCATTTCAGTAAAATGATGATTTTTCAATGATATAATATTTCTTTTACGTTAATAGTGATATCTCAAGATCTGACGTATCAATATTAATACAATTTATTGCTGATATTAAGTAATATGTTGGTCTCTTATGCACTTAATTGGGCCATGTGTGATTTGACATTAATGGTGATCATGTATGTTCCTGTGATATTTTTGAGTATTCATGTGACGTAAATAGAGATATTTAAATAAAATAGCGTATCAATATTATTTCAATTTATTGTTGTTATATGTTGGTCTTTAATGTGTTAAATTGGATTAAAATGCAATGCGTGATTCTAGAGATATTTGCATTTCAGTAAAATGATGAATGTTTCAATGATATTCGTAAATATTTTTTTTACTTTAATAGTGATATTTCAAAACCTGACGTATCAATATTAATACAATTTATTGCTGATATTGAGTAATATGTTGGTCTCCTATGTACTTAATTGTGTCATAAGTGATTTGCCATTAATGGTGATCATGTATGTTCCTGTGATATTTTTGAGTATCGATTTGACTTCAATAGAGATATCTAAAAAATTAGCGGATCAATATTATTTCAATTTATTGTTGTTATGAAGCAATATGTTTGTCTTTAATGTGTTGCATTGGATTAATATTCAATGGGTGATTCTAGAGATATTTGCATTTCAGTGAAATGATAAATGTTTCAATGATATTCGTAAATATTTCTTTTACTTTAATAGTTATTTCTCAAAATCTGACGTATCAATATTAAAACAATGTATTGCTGATATTAAGTAATATGTTGGTCTCCTATGTACTTAATTGGGCCATGAGTGATTTGCCATTAATGGTGATCATGTATGTTCCTGTGATATTTTTGAGTATTGATTTGACTTCAATAGAGATATCTAAAAAAACAGCGTATCAATATTATTTCAATTTATTGTTGTTATGGAGCGATATGTTGGTCTTTAATGTGTCTAATTGGATTAATATTCAATGCGTGTTTCTAGATATATTTGCATTTCAGTAAAATGATGATTTTTCAATGATATAATATTTCTTTTACGTTAATAGTGATATCTCAAGATCTGACGTATCAATATTAATACAATTTATTGCTGATATTAAGTAATATGTTGGTCTCTTATGCACTTAATTGGGCCATGTGTGATTTGACATTAATGGTGATCATGTATGTTCCTGTGATATTTTTGAGTATTCATGTGACGTAAATAGAGATATTTAAATAAAATAGCGTATCAATATTATTTCAATTTATTGTTGTTATATGTTGGTCTTTAATGTGTTAAATTGGATTAAAATGCAATGCGTGATTCTAGAGATATTTGCATTTCAGTAAAATGATGAATGTTTCAATGATATTCGTAAATATTTTTTTTACTTTAATAGTGATATTTCAAAACCTGACGTATCAATATTAATACAATTTATTGCTGATATTGAGTAATATGTTGGTCTCCTATGTACTTAATTGTGTCATAAGTGATTTGCCATTAATGGTGATCATGTATGTTCCTGTGATATTTTTGAGTATCGATTTGACTTCAATAGAGATATCTAAAAAATTAGCGGATCAATATTATTTCAATTTATTGTTGTTATGAAGCAATATGTTTGTCTTTAATGTGTTGCATTGGATTAATATTCAATGGGTGATTCTAGAGATATTTGCATTTCAGTGAAATGATAAATGTTTCAATGATATTCGTAAATATTTCTTTTACTTTAATAGTTATTTCTCAAAATCTGACGTATCAATATTAAAACAATGTATTGCTGATATTAAGTAATATGTTGGTCTCCTATGTACTTAATTGGGCCATGAGTGATTTGCCATTAATGGTGATCATGTATGTTCCTGTGATATTTTTGAGTATTGATTTGACTTCAATAGAGATATCGAAAAAATAGCGTATCAATATTATTTCAATTTATTGTTGTTAGGGAGCGATATGTTGGTCTTAAATTTGTTGAATTGGATTAATATTCAATGCGTGATTCTAGAGATATTTGCATTTTAGTAAAATGATTATTTTTCAATAATATTCGTAATTATTGTTTTTACTTTAATAGTGATATCTCAAAATCTGACGTATCAATATTAATACAATTTATTGCTGATATTGAGTAATATGTTGGTCTCCTATGTACTTAATTGGGCCATGAGTGATGTGCCATTAATGGTGATCATGTATGTTACTATGATATTTTTGAGTATTGATTTGACTTCAATAGAGATATCTCAAAAATTAGCGTATCAATATTATTTCAATTTATTGTTGTTATAAGTTGGTCTTTAATGTGTTGAATTGGATTAATATTCAATGCGTGATTCTAGATATATTTGAATTTCAGTGAAATGATGATTTTTTAATGATATTCGTAAATATTTCTTTTACTTTAATAGTGATATCTCAAAATATGACTTATCAAGATTAATACAATTTATTGCTGATATTGAGTAATATGTTGGTCTCCTATGTAATTAATTGGGCCATGAGTGATTTGCCATTAATGGTGATCGTGTATGTTCCTGTGATATTTTTGAGTATTGATTTGACGTCAATAGAGATATCTAAAAAATTAGCGTATCAATATTGTTTCAATTTATTGCTGTTATAGAGCGATATGTTGGTCTTTAATGTGTTGAATTGGATTAATATGCAATGCGTGATTCTAGAGATATTTGCATTTCAGTAAAATGATGAATGTTTCAATGACATTCGTAAATATTTCTTTTACTTTAATAGTGATATCTCAAAATCTGACGTATCAATATGAATACAATTTATTGTTGATATTGAGTTATATGTTAATCTCCTATGTACTTAATTGGGCCATGAGTGATATGCCATTAATGGTGATCATGTATGTTCCTGTGATATTTTTGAGTATTGATTTGACTTCAATAGAGATGTCTAAAAAAATAGCGTATCAATATTATTTCAATTTATTGTTGTTATGGAGCGAAATGTTGGTCTATAATGTGTTGAATTGGATTAATATTCAATGTGTGATTCTAGATATATTTGAATTTCAGTGAAATGATGTTTTTTTAATGATATTCGTAAATATTTCTATTACTTTAATAGTGATATCTCAAAATCTGACGTATCAATATTAATACAATTTATTGCTGATATTGAGTAATATGTTGGTCTCCTATGTACTTAATTGGGCCATGAGTGATTTGCCATTAATGGTGATCATGTATGTTCCTGTGATATTTTTGAGTATTGATTTGACTTCAATAGAAATATCTAAAAAAATAGCGTAGCAATATTATTTCAATTTACTGTTGTTATGAAGCGATATGTTGGTCTTTAATGTGTTGAATTAGATTAATATTCAATGCGTGATTCTAGAGATATTTGCATTTCAGTGAAATGATGATTTTTTCAATGATATTCGTAAATATTGCTTTTACTTTAATAGTGATATCTCAAAATCTGACGTATCAATATTAATACAATTTATTGCTGATATTAAGTAATATGTTGGTCCCCTATGTACTTAATTAGGCCATGAGTGATTTGTCATAAAGGTGATCATGTATGTTCCTGTGATATTTTTGAGTATTGATTTTACTTCAATAGAGATATCTAAAAAAATAGCGTATCAATATTATTTCAATTTATTGTTGTTATGGAGCGATATGTTGGTCTTTATTGTGTTGAATTGAATTAATATTCAATGCGTGATTCTAGAGATATTTGCATTTCAGTGAAATGATGATTTTTCAAAGATATTAGTAAATATTTCTTTTACATTTATAGTGATATCTCAAAATCTAACGTATCAATATTAATAAAATTTATTGCTGATATTGAGTAATATGTTGGTCTTCTATGCACTTAATTGGGCCATGAGTGATTTGCCATTAATAGTGATCATGTATGTTCCTGTGATATTTTTGAGTATTGATTTGACTTCAATAGAGATATCTAAAGAAATAGCGTATCGATATTATTTCAATTTATTATTGTTATGGAGCTATATATGTTAATCTATAATGTGTTGAATTTGATTAATATTCAATGCGTGATTCTAGAGATATTTGCATTTCAGTGAAATGATGATTTTTCAATGATATCCGTAAATATTGCTTTTACTTTAATAGTGATATCTCAAAATCTGACGTATCAATATTAATTCAATTTATTGCTGATATTAAGTAATATGTTGGTCCCCTATGTACTTAATTGGGCCATTAGAGATTTGTCATTAAGGTGATCATGTATGTTCTTGTGATATTTTTGAGTATTGATTTGACTTCAATAGAAATATCTAAAAAAATAGCGTAGCAATATTATTTCAATTTATTGTTGTTATGAAGCGATATGTTGGTCTTTAATGTGTTGAATTGGATTAATATCCAATGCACTATTCTAGAGATATTTGCATTTCAGTAAAATGATGAATGTCGCAATGATATTCGAAAATATTTCTTTTACTTTAATAGTGATATCTCAAAATCTGACGTATCAATATTAATAGTAATACAAACTTTTGCTAATATTGAGTAATATGTTGGTCTCCTATGTACTTAATTGGGTTATGAGTGATTTGCCATTAATGGTGATCATGTATGTTCCTGTGATATTTTTGAGTATTGATTTGACTTCAATAGAGATATCTAAAAAAATAGCGTATAGATATTATTTCAATTTATTATTGTTATGGAGCTATATGTTGATCTATAATGTGTTGAATTGGAATAATATTCAATGCGTGATTCTAGAGATATTTGCATTTCAGTGAAATGATGATTTTTCAATGATATTCGTAAATATTGCTTTAACTTTAATAGTGATATCTCAAAATCTGACGTATCAATATTAATACAATTTATTGCTGATATTGAGTAATATGTTGGTCTTCTATGTACTTAATTGGGCCATAAGTGATTTGCCATTAATGGTGATCATGTATCTTCCTGTGATATTTTTGAGTATTGATTTGACTTCAATAGAGATATCTAAAAAAACAGCGTATCAATATTATTTCAACTTATTGTTGTTATGGTTGTTATGGTTGTTATGTTATTGTTATTATGTTGTTATGTTGAATGTGTTGAATTAGATTAATATTCAATGCGTGATTCTAGAGATATTAGCATTTCAGTGAAATGCTGAATTTTCAATGATATAATATTTCTTTTACTTTAATAGTGATATCTCAAAATCTGACGTATCAATGTTAATACAATTTATTGCTGATATTGAGTAATATGTTGGTCTCCTATGTACTTAATTGGGCCATGAGTGATTTGCTATTAATGGTGATCATGTATGTTCCTGTGATATTTTTAAGAATTGATCTGACTTAAATAGAGACTTTTAAAAAAATAGCGTAATAATATTATTTCAACTTATTATTGTTATGGAGCGATATTTTGGTCTATAATTAGTTGAATTGGATTAATATTCAATGCGTGATTCTAGAGATATTTGCATTTTAGCGAAATGATGATTTTTCAATGATATTCGTAAATATTTATTTTTCTTTAATAGTGATATCTCAAAATCTGACGTATCAATATTAATATTAATACAATCTATTGCTAATATTGAGTAATATGTTGGTCTCCTATGTACTTAATTGGGTTATGAGTGATTTGCCATTAATGGTGATCATGTATGTTCCTGTGATATTTTTGAGTATTGATTTGACTTCAATAGAGATATCTAAAAAAATAGCGTATCAATATTATTTCAATTTATTGTTGTTATGAAGCAATATGTTGGTCTTTAATTTGTTGAATTGGATTAATATTCAATGCGTGATTCTAGAGATATTTGCATTTCAGTAAAATGATGAATGTTTTAATGATATTCGTAAATATTTCTCTTACTTTAATAGTGATATCTCAAAATCTGACGTATCAATAATAATACAATTTATTGCTGATATTGAGTAATATGTTATTCTCCTATGTACTTAATTGGGCCATGAGTGATGTGCCATTAATGGTGATCATGTATGTTCTTGTGATATTTTTGAGTTCTGATTTGACTTCAATAGAGATATCTAAAAAAATAGCGTATCAATATTATTTCAATTTATTGTTGTTATGGAGCGATATGTTGGTCTGTAATGTGTTGAATTGGATTAATATTCAATGCGTGATTCTAGAGATATTTGCATTTCAGTGAAATGATGATTTTTTCAATGATATAATATATATTTTACTTTAATAGTGATATATCAAAATCTGACGTATCAATATTAATACAATTTATTGCTGATATTGAGTAATATGTTGGTCTTCTATGTACTTAATTGGGCCATAAGTGATTTGCCATTAATGGTGATCATGTATCTTCCTGTGATATTTTTGAGTATTGATTTGACTTCAATACAGATATCTAAAAAAATAGCGTAGCAATATTATTTCAATTTATTGTTGTTATAGAGCGATATGTTGGTCTTTAATGTGTTGAATTGGATTAATATTCAATGCGTGATTCTAGAGATATTTGCATTTCAGTTAAATGATGAATGTTTCAATGATATTTGTAAATATTTCTTTTACTTTAGTAGTGATTCCTCAAAAGCTGACGTATCAATGTTAATACAATTTATGTAGCAAAAATTTCTAAACAATATCATATGATTTGAACCGTGACATAAATCAATCGATATAAATCACATCTAAACTCGAAGAAAAATGATCATGAATAAAAAAAATCAAATAAATCCAATAAATGATGGTTTATTTGATATAAAAAAAATCATTGATTTTTTCTTTCCTTAATTATTCTAACTCTGTTTTTTACTGATATTGTAAATAGCCTGCCAGCTTGTATGCTGTCGGTTTAATCTTCTGTTAATCGTCTGTTAGTTTCCATGGTTACTATTAAAAAGTTACGATTAAAGTTAACTGAAGATTGTACAACCGCATGTAGAATATCTGTGGGATCACAATAGTCGATTATTTAGCGGTGAAAATAAAATGCGGAGGATCGCATCGTCGCGCTCGGAGGCGGCTAAATGCGGCGAAAAACAAAAGAGCGCCGCGGTGCCTGTGCCGCGTTCTTTCACCGCCCGGCGGCAAACCGAGGGGGGCCGCCGCCCCCACCGCCTCCCGTGTGTACACTGCTAACCCAAAGCAAACAGGGGAATTATTATTGCAGGCCGATTTCCTATTTATTAACATCGCGAGCCGCGATCCCGATCAGAAATCCGTACGTGAATTTTAAGCGGGAATAAGCGCAGGAATTGAAAATTACTGGCTTTTAATTGCATTAGACCGAAAGAGCCTTTCCAGGCCGAAAGAGTAATTGTTTTATCGAATAAAGCGCGCGGGGTTTTGATTGCATTGCAGGCCAATACCAGAAAGTTAAGATAAACATAAACTCAGCTTTAGTATCTGCAAATTCTATTCGAACACAACTTAGTAGGTACCTAACATTATGATCGAATTTTTGCTTTCTTTTAAATATCTTCAATACAAAATCACATTTACTAAATTTGATTCCAACAAAACTTGGTACCTACATTATTACTGGACTTTGACTTTCTTTTAAATATCTTCGCAAAATCACATTTACTAAGTATGTTATAATTATGTTAATTATGTCAGTATTGTAAAATGGCTTATTTATGTTCATGACAATCGTAGCAGAACTTAACCATCTTATATCTATTGAAATATTAAAGATACAAAAGAAGAATTGGAACATCACGTATTTATGTTCATGACAATCATAATAGTACTTTACCAGCTTATATCTATTGAAATATTAAAGATAAAAAAAAAATTGAAGAAGAAATAAAAAAATATATTTGCGCCACTTTGTGGACCAGATTGCATTTTCAGCGTTTCTTATCATATAAACTTAATTTGAAGTTAATTATACCCACAGTTTTCTAAAAGTCACAGACTCGAAGATTTTTATTTGATCTTCGAGTCGGTGCCTTTTAGAATACCGCTATTATAATTAACTTCAATTCTAAGTTTTCGCGTACTACAGATTTTTAATGGGGAATTCGTAATTTCAATGAATATTAATGAACGAATGTTTTTCCAAGCCGCACGTAAATTGGGCGAGCAATTTGAACTGAAGTGCGACGACTCAAAAGATCACCACGCAAACTCTGGGAACAATGGAAAGCCATTACGCCCTTTTCCCTTATTCCCTTATTATAATAGACTTATTCGGTTATTCCTATTCACAGTTATGTGCTTGCAAGTGACGTGCTGCGCTCGAGCTAGACTCCCCCAAACAATGAAACGCTAACGCCATGAATGAGACAGTAATTATAAAATTTGCATGAACACAGCAATCTCATGCATCGATATACTTATCAAGTGGATTGAAAAATTATAAACTTATTACCTTCACTACTTGATTATTACTTAATACCTATTTACTTATTAGTTATTACATTATTACCTTCACTACGTAATTATTACTTAGTACCTATGTCATTTTACCTTAGATATGAGATACCTTAGAACAGAGGTAGAATAAATCACGATTTAAAATTTAAAAAACAAATATCAATGATTTTTTTGATTTTTTTATATTTCTGATAATTTTTTGCCAGTTTTGATGTGATTTATATCAATTGATTTACATCACGATTTAAATGACATGATTTTTTTAAATAAATTCTTGAATTAGAACAAGAATTGATGATTTAATAATTATGAAGACGGTACTTCATAAATTTTCATTAAAATTTTATAGATTTTGATAGAAATTATACATTTCATCTATTTCGATATCAAACAACTTGATTTAACTATAGATTCTTACAAAAAATATATATTTCTATAGAAATTCTACGAATCCAACTAACTTCTGTAGTATCTGATTTGCAACTCAGAACATAAATTATATTTTATAAAATGTCATCAAAACTTTTGCTGAAATTCCGCAAATTGATAACAAAAAATTAAAAATACAGATTTTTATGTTGAAATTGCATAGAATTTCTGTATATTCGAGCTCAATTATATAGTTTTTATATCTACATCACATCCATAAAAATTCTACAACACAGAGATTTGCAACACAGAACTTAAATTATATTTTATAAAATTTCATCAAAACATTTGCTGAAATTCCTGAAATTGATAACAAAAAATTAAAAACACAGATATTTATGTTGAAATTCCATAGAATTTCTGTATATTCTAGATCAATTTTATAGTTTTTTTTATCTACATGACATCTATAAAAGGTCTACAAGATATTCATAGAAATCATATACAATTCTTCTAAATACTACAGGTTTCTATCTAAATCACAGAATTTAATTGGAATTGTGAAGCCCACATGAAGCAGATTGAACAAAAATAAAGAATGAAGAATCCATTAAACTTACATGGAATAATCTTGAATTCTATAATTTTACATATATATCCATACAATATTTATGTACAACAGTACATTAGGGCGTTTGACAGAGATAATAGAAACTTTAGAAGAAACAAATAGTTATTAAATGACATATGCCTGGTAGGATTTAATAAATAAAACAAAAATATTTGACAATAGTTTTTTTTAACGAAATAAAAGTTTTAATCGATACAATGACAGCTTTGAAAGAAATAGTAAGATATTTTACGGAAACAATTTGATTTTGATAGAAACATTAGGACATTGACAGAAATAATTTTTAATAGAACAGAATACTTTAAGATATGTGACAGAAGCAATAGGGTTTTTGATAGAAACTTTAGGTTTTTTCTCACGAAATAAAAGTTTTAATCGAAACAATGGCAGCTTTGAAAGAAACAGTAAGATATTTAACGGAAACAATTGGATTTTGATAGAAACATTAAGATATGTGACAGAAGCAATAAGACTTTTGATAGAACAAAAAACGTTAAGATATATGACAGAAACAATTGGGTTTTTGATAGATACAATAGGTTTTCTTCTAACAAAATAAAAGTTTTAATCGAAACAATAGGAGCAATGAGAAAGAAACAGTGAGATATTTGACAGAAACAATTGGATTTTGATAGACAGAAACATTAAGATATTTGACAGAAATACAAAATGAGGCAGTTGCTGATATATTTTAACTATTTCAGGTTATAATTTGACCGAGGTACGCATTTGCAAATCAGAATTTAAAAAAAATCTCATCGTTGCAATTGCAAATTTGCGGATTCTTACAATTCAACACTTTGATCTACAATATTAACTGATGTTGACAAGATCGGGAAGGTGCTGGTGAAAATTTGACACTTGAAGTCGAAAATTCGAGTAGTTAAAATTTTCGAGTAAAATTTTCTACGAAAATTATGAGATTGCATTTGAAGATTTCAAATTCTCATTGTAAATTGCGAAATTTCTGTTTGTAAATTAAACATTGCAGTAAAAGTTATAAAATTGGCAGCATAAATTAAAACAATTACCAGCAGTTGCAATTTTTTTACTGGAAATGATGAAAGGTTTTACTGGAAATAGTGAGATTTTCATGGAAACTCTAAAGTGCTCATCGAAAATTATGTTATTATAATTGAAAATTAGCAATAGTCTTTGGAATCGCCAAATATTTGATTGGAAATTGAAAACAGCACTGAAAATTATAAAAATCTCAGCATAAATTAAATTTGTTGTTGGAAACTGCCAATTTTTTACTGAAAACTGCAAAACATTTACTGGAAACGAAGAATTTTTTATAAAAACAATGAAAACTTGAGATTGCACTTGAAAATTGCAAATTTTGATAGAAAATTTCCAAATTTTTATTGTAAATTAAACATTGTAGTACAAATTATCAAATTTAAGATTTAATTTTAAAAAAATCTGGCACTTGTCATTGGTAGGTACTTATAAAACTTTCTACGAAAATTATGAAATTGCTTTTGAAAATTTCAAATTTTCATTGTAAATTGCGAAATTTCTGTTTGTAAATTTAACATTGCAGTCAAAGTTATACAATAGGCTACATAAATTAAAATATTTACCGACAGTTGCAATTTTGTTACTGGAAATGAAGGAATTTCCATTGGTACTTAAAACAATTTCTGCGAAAATTATGAAATTGCATTTGAAAATTTCACATTTTCATTGAAAGTTGCAAAATTTGTTTGTAAATTAAATATTGCAGTGAAAGTTATAACATTGGCAGCATAAATTAAAACAATTACCGGCAGTTGTTATTTTTTTACTGGAAATTATTAATTTGATCTGTAAATAGAAATTGTTAAAATATTGTAATATGAAAACTGTAAATACTAATAGTATTATACTATTAGTATTTACACTAATACCTATTTGCCTATTATATATAGGCAAATAGTAAATACAAAACTGTATTTACTATTTGATTTTGCATTGTTCTTTTTGTAGTTTTGTTGTGTTGTTTGTGGTCATGTATATTTTACCTTTTGTATATTATGTAGCTTTTCTGCTAATAAATAATCTTTAATATTATTATTATTACAAAGACAATTGGCTTTTTGATAGAAACAATAGGTTTTTCTAACGAAATAGAAGTTTTAATCGAAACAATGGAAGAATTGAAAGAAACAGTAAGATATTTGACAGAAACACTTGGATTTTGATAGAAACATTAAGACATGTGATAGAAATAATTAGATTTTTGATAGAACAAAAAACTTTAAGATATGTGGCAGAAACAATTGGGTTTTTGATAGAAACGATTTTTTTTCTCACGAAATAAAAGTTTTAATCGAAATAATGGCAGCTTTGAAAGAAACAGAAAGATATTTGACAGAAACAATTGGATTTTGATAGATACATTAAGATATTTAACAGAAGCAATAATACATTTGATAGAAGAAAACACGTTAAGATATATTACAAAAACAATTGGGTTTTTGATAGAAACAATAGGTTTTCTTCTAACAAAATAAAAGTTTTAATTGAAACAATAGGAGCAATGAGAAAGAAACAGTAAGATATTTGACAGAAACAATTGGATTTTGATAGAAATAAACATTAAGTTATTTGATAGAAATTAGATTTTTATACAAAGAAATATAAAGATATTTGACAGAAACGATTAGATTTTTCATAGAAAGGAATATTAAAGTATAATTTTTTACACGAACAATATTTTTCACAGAAGCAACTGATTTATTGAATCATTTTGACCGAGTGTGAAAATTTGTTGAATAATATGAAGCAAACATGGCATTTCACATAATTATGCGATGGTTGGTAGATACATCAAGGCGTTTGACAGAGATAATAGAAACTTTGAAAGAAACAATTAGTTATTAAATGACATATGTCATGGTAGGATTAAATTAATAAAACAATAAGATATTTGACAGAAACAATTGGGTTTTTAATAGAAACATTAGGTGTTTCTAACGAAATAAAAGTTTTTAATCGAAACAATGGCAGTTCGGAAAGAAACAGTAAGATATTTGACAGAAACACTTGGATTTTGATAGAAACATTAAAACATTTGACAGAAACAATTAGATTTTTGATAGGACAAAAAACTTTCAGATATGTGCCAGAAACAATTGGGTTTGTGATAGAAACAATATGTGTTTTTCTAACATAATAAAAGTTTTAATCCAAACAATAGTAGCAGGGAGAAAGAAACAATGAGATATTTGACAGAAACATTTAGATTTTGATAGAAATAAACATTAAGATATTTGACAGAAACAATTAGATTTGTATACAGTGAAACATTAAGATATTTGACAGAAACGATTAGATTTTTCATAGAAAGGAACATTTATATATAATTTTTTACACGAACAATATTTTTCACAGAAGCAACTGATTTATTGAATCATTTTGATTGAGTGTGAAAATTTGTTGAATAATATGAAGCAAACATGGTATTTCACATAATTATGCGTCAGTTGACAGATACATCAGGGCATTAGACAGAGATAATAGAAACTTTGAAACAAACAATTCGTTATTACATGACATAATATACTGGTAGGATAAAATTAATGAAACACAAAGATATTTGACATTTAAAAAATTGAGAGAGTTTATATATTGCAGTCAGATATGAATAGTTGCTTTTGAAAATTTGATGGATTGAATAGAAAAGATTGCAGTTTTTACAAAATTGCAGTCGCAATATCACATTTACATTTAAAAAATTGTGAGACTTGATATAATGCAGTCATATATGATTTGTTGCTTTTGAAAATTTTATGGATTGAATAGAAAATATTGCAGTTTTTACAAACTTGCAGTCGCAATATCACATTTACATTTAAAAAATTGTGAGACTTGATATAATGCAGTCATATATGATTTGTTGCTTTTGAAAATTTTACGGATTGAATAGAAAATATTGCAGTTTATACAAAATTGCAGTCGCATTATCACATTTACATTTAAAAAATTGTGATATTTGATATAATGCAGTCATATATGAATAGTTGCTTTTGAAAATTTGATGGATTGAATAGAAGATATTGCAGTTTTTACAAAATTGCAGTCGCAATATCACATTTACATTTAAAAAATTGTGAGATTTGATATAATGCAGTCAAATATGAATAGTTGCTTTTGAAAATTTGATGGTTTGAATAGAAAATATTGCAGTTTTTCCTATTTGGTGCTAAAAACTTTACACATTTTGAGAGTTATTATTGGTAATGCAACAATTTTCTCAGTAGCAGTTTAAGATAGGCAATTTTTACTATTTTACTACTGGAACTTAGCATTAGGCATAATTGACTAGTTGCAGTTTAAAAATGAAAATTTCAAAAATCTGACAGTGGCAATTGAAAATTTTACTATTAAAATTAATAAAACAAAAATATATTTGACAGAAACAATTGGGTCTTTGATAGAAACAATAGGTTTTCTTCTAACAAAAAAAAAAGTTTTAATTGAAACAATAGGAGCAATGAAAAAGAAACTGTGAGATATTTGACAGAAACAATTGGATTTTGATAGAAATAAACATTAAGTTATTTGATAGAAATTAGATTTTTATACAAAGAAATATAAAGATATTTGACAGAAACGATTAGATTTTTCATAGAAAGGAACATTAAAGTATAATTTTTTACACGAACAATATTTTTCACAGAAGCAACTGATTTATTGAATCATTTTGGCCGAGTGTGAAAATTTGTTGAATAATGTGAAGCAAACATTCTATTTCATATAATTGCGTCAGTTGACTGATACATCAGGGCATTTGACAGAGATAATAGAAACTTTGAAAGAAACAAGTAGTTATTACATGACATATGTCCTGGTAGGATTACATTAATAAAACAAAAAGATATTTGACAGAAACAATTGGGTTTTTGATGGAAACAGTAGGTTTTTTCTATCGAAATAAAAGTTTTAATTGAAACAATGGCAGTTCGGAAAGAAACAGTAAGATATTTGACAGAAACACTTGGATTTTGATAGAAACATTAAGACATTTGACAGAAACAATTAGATTTTTGATAGAACAAAAAACATTCAGATATGTGGCAGAAATAATTGGGTGTTTGATAGAAACAATAGGTTTTTTTATCAAAATAAAGTTTTAATCGAAACAATAGGAGCAAGGAGAAAGATACAGTGAGATATTTGACAGAAACACTTGGTTTTTGATCGAAAGAAACATTAAGATATTTGACAGAAATAATTAGATTTTTATACAGTGAAACATTAAGATATTTGACAGAAATTATTAGATTTTTTATAGAGAGGAACATAAACATATATTTTTTTACACGAACAATATTTTTGGCAGAAACACATGATTTTTGATTTAAATCATATTGACTGAGTGTGAAAAATTGGGCGTTCGACTAATCATACATTGTTCGACGATTGTCTGATCATCAGTTAGATAAAGTACACCAAAAAAATAAGCATCACAGCAATGTTGGAATGACTGCTAATACAAGATTATTCGTTGTGATAATGTAATATCTTTGTTTTATTGAATTATATTGACTGAGTGTGAAAAATTGGGCGTTCCACTAATCATACATTGTTCGATGATTGTCTGATCATCAGTTAGATAAAGTACAAAAAAAATAAGCATCACAGCAGTGTTGGAATGACTGCTAATACAAGATTATTCGTTGTGATAATGTAATAAGAATGTATTTGCTTCTTTGTACAAGTAAATCCCATATTTCCGTCGTTGTTGAATATTTATAATATGTTTCATTGTAAAACTAGGTATCACCGAATGTTATATTGTGAAAGCCTGTAAGCCTCGAGGGTCGAAAGATTAGACTTTGGATTCATCTCATTTGCAGCGCCGCAGGGTGGTAATCAGTTTTAACACTCCTCGAACGGTAATTCCATAAGGTGCCCAAATGTGGCTGATGTAATTAGCCAAATGGCTCTTTGAAGTGCCGTGCCCCGGGGAAGCCCCTCCACGACTAGCGTGCCCGTTTTTTCGCCCGCCAAACGTCCCAGATTACGCGCATCGCTCGGCCAAGTGAAGAGGCCAATTTGGATTATCGCCGAGGTGCTAAGTCGCACAAAGAGGCCGCGCATTGTCCGGGACTTCCCCGGACCCAATCAGGTCTGCGGCGTGTTTATCCGTTTAAAAATTCCCAAAGTCAATCGGCGAAAGTAAGCAGAAAGCACTCAGCCTCCTTCAAACACGGCAAGGCAATTACTACAAAATTTAAGACGCCCGGTAATCCACTTAAGGGACTGGCCCCATAGGATAATCCCCGTGCATGTGTCCGTCGGCATCTTCCCCGACGGCGGCGGACTGTTTGCCGTTCTCATTCCCCGGATTTGTCCGGTTCTTTCCTCAAAACCCGAGGACCTGCCCGGACCGGAAGCCGATCGATAACGGGCGGCTTCCGGAAGACGTCCATTTTTTTCCACCATCACATCAAAAAATCGAGCTCAAGAATTAACCAAACCAGAAAAACTTTTTAACAATACTTTTAACTACTTATATGCACTGAGATTGGTTTCTGTTCATTAAGAATTGATTAAATTCCATTCAAGAATGTTAAAATATTTTATATGTATAGCATATTTTGAATTATCTTTTTATCCTATAAATTCCAATACCTATATATTCAATATTAAAGTTTGTAAATAATAAATTTTTGTTAATTACTTTATCGCATAATAACTTTTTTGCAGGTAATTAGCTAGATTAAATTACATGCGTGTACAACTAACGGAATCAATAAATTTAATTAAAACGAAAATAATAATTAAAATTTAACACGCCTACGATAATAATTTTGCTGTGTAAATTATTGTTGGTACATTATTTATGAACTCCAGTAATGATACTGCACTAATACCGTAATTTGCAAATGCCAATTTCTCATTTTTTTTTTTTAATTATATTCATTTTTATTTGAAATAGATATTAGCAAAATAAAACGTCAAAAACGTAAATTCTTCAAAAGCACACCAAAAATTAATATGGGAAGGAAATCTGTTAGAGTTTTGAAAACACTGGTCGACAAATTTTGACGAATTTTGTCTCTTCTATTTAAATGCATTTTTTGGAAATTATTTACTATTTATTTTGCATTTACTATGCATGTCATTTCAGTCTTTTTTAAAATTTTGTTTACATAGTTTTTCCACCACTTACTTATAAAAACACGTTCTCAGTTAAAGATAGGTTAGAAAAGTGATACCGGTATCTGTCAAACTGAAATTTTAATCCAGATTGCCATAAAAAATCATCGGAATCGGTCTTGCATCCCGAAAAAAATTACACATTTTGCAAAAATTGGAATATCGCATTGTAAACTTCAAAAACTGAAAACAAGCGTTCTAAGGGCAAAGTGAAAACCAGATAATGTTAAGGCAGTTATTTATATGGAGATTGAAAATTTGCAAATTCCAAAATACGCTATTAAAATGTCGAGAAAGTCAAAATGTCCTGAATTTTAATAATAATATCAGTATTGGAAGGTTCAGAAACTGAGAACAATATATCAATGATGAAAATTGCCCGAAAATATAATTGTTTCAATATTTTCATAAAGAATATTTTCCGAATATTGCACTAAAGCTACAACAAATCTGCAAAACTTAAACATTTTTGTTTTCAAACTAAAAAAACTAAAATTCCAAACAGTTTTCGATCTAGAAAAATATTAAATGAAACTTTATTTAGAAAAATTTAATAGATATTGGAATATTTATCATCAAATCGTCATACCAGTTAATAGTATAACATTGAAACAGCACAAAACTTAAACATTTTTGTTTTCAAACTAAAAAAACTAAAATTCCAAACGGTTTTCGATTTAGAAAGATATTAAATGAAACTTTATTTAGAAAAATTTAATAGATATTGAAATATTTATCATCATATCGTCATACGAGTTAATAGTATAACATTGAACGAGCACAAAACTTAAACATTTTTGTTTTCAAACTAAAAAAACTAAAATTCCAAACAGTTTTCGATTTAGAAATATATTAAATGAAACTTTATTTAGAAAAATTTAATAGATATTGAAATATTTATCATCATATCGTCATACCAGTTAATAGTATAACATTGAAACAGCACAAAACTTAAACATTTTTGTTTTCAAACTAAAAAAACTAAAATTCCAAACAGTTTTCGATTTAGAAAGATATTAAATGAAACTTTATTTAGAAAAATTTAATAGATATTGGAATATTTATCATCATATCGTCATACGAGTTAATAGTATAACATTGAACGAGCACATAACTCTGATGATTATACACTCGCCTTCGGCTCGTGTACAAAATGCATCCTCGCGAAGTATACCCATTAAGTGCGAGTCAAATACGACGTTTTATCTATGACTTTTTAAATAAAACAATTCGTATTAATAAATTTTTGTCAATAAGAAACCAATTGTTAGCAACTAAACGTACATACAGAGAGCTCATAAAGTATTCAGACCTGGCTTTATTTTTTCCCCTGTATAAATTTTCGAAACACGATACAAGAGGTCAAAATGATTTTGAAATATGTTGAGACCATTTTCATTTTTCCATCTCTCTCAGTTTTGAAGTTATTACGTCAGAGCCATTTTTTTAAATGACAACCTATATTTTTTATTATTGATTTTAATAGTACTTTTCATTGTGTTTTCAACAACATGACATTTTCAATATGTAACATTTGACAAAAATTGTGTAAAAGTGCCACTATTAAATTATTATTTCAATGTGCAGAATGCATCTAGTTACCATTCAAAATAACGTCAGTTAAAGCAAAATTCGGAAAACAGGCTTGGATTTTAAATATTGGAATAAAACAAAATTGATCAACCTGAAAAACATTCTTATTACAATATCATCAATTACAATTGATGATTTTCTCACTTATTTAGTACTGAAACTCTGTCAAATTTTCAGAAGACTTAGCTTCAGGTGTACTGAAGACAAATCTAATATGAAATATGCAATTAACAAAGTTTCAGAAATTTGCAAACAGATCCATATTAGTCAATGCTGAAAGTTATACTTTTAAGTTTCTCATTTATTCAATGCTGAAACTTTGTCAAAATTTCAGGAGAATTAGCTTTAGGTGTACTAGAAACAAATCCAGTATTAAATGTGCAATTAATTTATTTCTAGAAATGTCCGTAATAGCTAACCCATACTTGTAAATACATAAAGTTATACTTTTCATTTTCTAACTTATTTAGTACTGAAACTTTGTCTAATTTTCATAAGAATCAGCTTTAGGTGTATTACACACAAATCTAATATTAAATATGCAATTAATGAATTTCCAGAAATTGCAGCAATAGCTAACCCTAGCTGGTCAATGCAGAAAGTTATAGTTTTGATTTTTTTTACTTATTTAGTACTGCAACTGTGTCAAATTTTCAGGAGAATTAGCTTCAGGTGTACTGAAGACAAATCTAATATTAAATATGCAAATAATTAAGTTTAAGAAATTTCAGTAATAGGTAACCCAAACTAGGCAATGCAGAAAGTTAGACTTTTGATTTTCTCACTTATTTAGTACTGAAACTTTGTCAAATTTTCAGGAGAATTCGCTTCAGGTGTACTAAACATAAATCTAATATGAAATATGTAATTAATATATATTTACAAATTTCAGTAATAGCTAACCCATATTAGTCGTGCAGAAAGTTATACTTTTGATTTTGTCACTTATTTAGTAGTGAAACTTGGTCATATTTTCAGGAGAATTAACTTCAAGTTTACTAAACACAAATTTGATATTAAATATGCAATTAATAAATTTTCAGAAATTTCAGCAATAGCTAAACCATACCTGTAAATGCAGAAAGTTATACTTTTGATTTTCTCATATATTTAGAACTGAAAGTTTGTCAAATTTTCAGGAGAATTAGCTTCAGGTATACTACAGACAAATCTAATATTAAATATGCAATTCATAAATGTTCAGACGTTTCAGTAATAGCTTCAGTAATCCATACTTGTAAATGCATAAAGTTATACTTTTGATTTTCTCATATATTTAGAACTGAAAGTTTGTCGAATTTGCAGGAGAATTAGCTTCAAGTTTACTAAACACAAACTTGATATTAAATATGCAATTAATAAATTTTCAGAAATTTCAGCAATAGCCAACCCATACTTGTAATTGCAGAAAGTTATACTTTTGATTTTATCATATATTTAGAACTGAAAATTTGTCAAATTTTCAGGAGCATTAGCTTCAGGTATACTACAGACAAATCTAATATTAAATATGCAATTCATAAATTTTCAGACGTTTCAGTAATAGCTAATCCATACTTGTAAATGCATAAAGTTATACTTTTGATTTTCTCACTTATTTAGTACTGAAACTTTGTCGAATTTCCAGGAGAATTAGCTTCAAGTTTACTAAACACAAACTTGATAATAAATATGCAATTAATAAATTTTCAGAAATTTCAGCAATAGCCAACCCATACTTGTAAATGCAGAAAGTTATACTTTTGATTTTCTCATATATTTAGAACTGAAAATTTGTCAAATTTTCAGGAGAATTAGCTTCAGGTATACTACAGACAAATCTAATATTAAATATGCAATTCATAAATTTTCAGACGTTTCAGTAATAGCTAATCCATACTTGTAAATGAATAAAGTTATACTTTTGATTTTCTCACTTATTTAGTACTGAAATTGTGTCGAATTTGCAGGAGAGTTAGCTTCAAGTTTACTAGACACAAATTTGATATTAAATATGTAATTAATAAATTTTTAGAAATTTCAGCAATAGCTAAACCATACTTGTAAATGCAGAAAGTTATACTTTTGATTTTCTCATATATTTAGTACTGAAAATTTGTCAAATTTTCAGGAGAATTATCTTCAGGTATACTACAGACAAATCTAATATTAAATATGCAATTCATAAATTTTCAGACGTTTCAGTAATAGCTAATCCATACTTGTAAATGCATAAAGTTATACTTTTGATTATCTCACTTATTTAGTACTGAAACTTTGTCGAATTTGCAGGAGAATTAGCTTCAAGTTTACTAAACACAAATTTGATATTAAATATGCAATTAATAAATTTTCAGAAATTTCAGCAATAGCTAAACCATACTTGTAAATGCAGAAAGTTATACTTTTGATTTTCTCATATATTTAGTACTGAAAATTTGTCAAATTTTCAGGAGAATTAGCTTCAGGTATACTACACACAAATCTAATATTAAATATGCAAAATTAATTTTCAGAAATATTACTGAAATTTCTGAAAATTAATTGCCAACTCATTGTTATCAATGCAGAAAGTTATACTTTTGGTTTTCTCACTTATTTAGTACTGAAACTTTTATTCGTCCGAAATTCGTCAGAAACAGATTCTTCAACAATCTTATAAGTAATTGAAGCATTAAATAAAAAATATTTAAAAAATGCAAAAAGTAAGGAAAAAAATTGATAAAATTGCTAGAAACGGTATTTAGAAAATACTCCGAACTCGTCAAACATTTTTAAGAAATGTTATCTTGCAAAATCTGTAAATCTGTAGAACTCGTAGATCGTTTTTTTTATGTTGTAATTTGGTATATATTTTTTATATCTATTTAAAAATTTGTAGAAAAAAACGTTCTTTTAAATTGCACAATAAAACATTATTTCCAGTAATTTCATCAGAAAGAATGTTTTCAAAAATATTTATAGTAGTGGACGTCCCGAATCGAAAAAAAAACATCATCCTGTAATTCAAAAGAAATAATGAAAACAAATCGATAATATTGTTACTAACGGTGTTTTGAAACATCGCCCAAATTCGTCGATCAGTTTTTAATAATTGTTACCTTTTGATATAATAATTGATATTTTTTGGGAAATATGCAGAAAATGCGCTCTTTAGAATTCCCCAATTGATTTAGTGTAACTTTTTCAAAAACTGAACGCCTACAAAATTTACTTTTGATACAGTAGGTAAATTGTTCGAAGACGAAGTTTTAGAATACGTATTTTTTGGGAACTGAATAAAAATGAAATAAAAACAAATGAAAATTGATCATTCGAAGATTAGTAGATATGTAAAAAATCAACTGTCCATAGTCTCTCAACTGTCAACTGTCAATTATCTGTCAACTGGTATTCAATAGTCAATAGACAAAAGTGTGTCAAAGAATTTCATAATTTCTAATGAAAAGTCCGTAATTAAAAGTCCAATAAAATAAATGTTCGTTAAATTTTCTAGAAACAACTGATTTAGAGACTAATTGTCATATTTTTAATTTGTCAGCGTTTCATTTGTCATGTGTCATTTGTCATGTGTCCTTTGTCAGTGTTTCATTTGTCATTTGTCATGTGTCATTTGTTCATATATGTCAATTTGTATAAATCAATATAGTAATATGTGATTGAATTTTGCGGATGTGAAGATAGATTTTGCGGCAGCCATTCCACTTATTCCAATTCCACGAGGGTTGGTTGCTAACAGCCCCGATGCTAACTCGTCCGCACCGAAAGCGTGCACGTGTGTGTTTTTGCGGTCGTTCGCGTATCCCGCGAGATTCGATCAATGCAACTCTAATTAACCTTCCGTTGAATTTTTGATCCACTTGAAACAATGCAATGTTTTGAGACTAAACAAAATTAGCCCTCCCCATTGTTGATACGCGGTAATAGAATAATCTGGCTGTCGGTACGGTATGCGGGAGAGCTACAATACGCCGAATACATGCTGTGTAAACACCGCCCCCCGCCCCCGCAGCCGCTGCCGCGACGGGCCGCGCCGCCCCGCCGCTGCCTCCGCCGCCTCCGCCGCCGCCGGATCCGGCAGCCAGCGGATCGCTAAATTACATTTCACCAAAGGGGTGATGTATATAGCCTATAATATATTAAACAATAACTCCCCGGCTGTATTATTCGAAGAAAATTAAATCGGACGAGCCCCACCCCCGCCGCCTCCGCCGCCCTCGCACTCTGAGCGGATCGCATTAATCGGTTAGAGGGCCGTGCGGGGGTGGGGAACGAGCGGATTGGCGAAATTCTACGATTCTCATAATCTGAATCACTGCTGGAATGAACCACTATTTCATACATCACGACCCCCATTCACTCTTCATCATTACATATTTCTATATCACTATATCTATATCAGTAGTGATTTTACAACCGAAGTTAAAAATTTGACCGATTTGATCAGTTGCATTAAAAATTCAACAAATTTCGACCATATCAATAACAATAATACAAATTTAAAGACTTAACTTAGAAAAGTTAGCTTATTTCAACAGTTGAAGTGAAAAATTGGCAGATTTGAATCGTTGTATTTAAAAATGTTGATCAATTTGAAAAACCATGTTGAAAATTTAGCACATTTCGATAATTGCAGCTGATAATATTAGAGGTTTTCACAACTGCTGCTAAACACTTCCATAGAATTTCGGCAGTTTCAATTGTAAATATACAAATTTATAAACATAAATTTGAAAATTTAGCTAATTTTGACAATTGAAGGTAAAAAGTTGCCATATTCGGAGTTGCATTTGTAAATTTGATACATTTTAACAGTTTTAATTGAAAATTTAATAAATTTGAAAACTCATGTTGGAAATTTTGGCACATTTAGATATATGGACCTATAATGTTAGAGATTCTCACAGCTTCTGTTAAAAAATCAACAGATTTGACAGTTGAAAATGTGAAAAGTTTTATAGTAATTGAAAACTGGTATTAATTATGGAATTTAATGTTTCACTTTACAACTGGTGTTAAAAATTTCACCGATTTGATCAGTTGAATTTAAAAATTAACAAATTTTGACAGTATCAATAACAATAATACAAATTTAAAAACTTGACTTAGAAAAGTTAGCTTATTTCAACAGTTGAAGTGAAAAATTGGCAGATGTGAATCGTTGTATTTAAAAATGTTGATTAATTTGAAAAACCATGTTGAAAATTTAGCACATTTCGATAATTGCAGCTGATAATATTAGAGATTTTCACCACCGCTACTAAACACTTCCATAGAATTTCGGCAGTTTCAATTGAAAATATATAAATTTATACACTTAAATTGGAAAATTTAGATAATTTTGACAATTGAAGGTGAAAAGTTACCATATTCGAAATTGCATTTGTAAATTTTAACAGTTTCAATTGAAAATTTAATAAATTTGAAAAGTCATGTTGGAAAATTTGGCACATTTCGATATATGGAGTTGTAATTTTACAGATCCTCGCATCTTTTGTTAAAAAGTTCAACAGATTTGACAGTTGAAAATGTGAAAATTTTGATAGTAATTGAAAACTGGTATTAATTATGGAATTCAATGTTTCATTTTACAACTGGAGTTAAAAATTTTACCTCTATGATCAGTTGAATTTAAAAATTAACAAATTTCGACAGTATCAATAACAATAATACAAATTTAAAGACTTGACTTAGAAAAGTTAGCTTATTTCAACAGTTGAAGTGAAAAATTGGCAGATTTGAATCGTTGTATTTAAAATTGTTGATCAATTTGAAAAGCCATGTTGAAAATTTAGCACATTTCGATAATTGCAGCTGATAATATAAGAGATTTTCACCACCGCTGCTAAACACTTCCATAGAATTTCGGCAGTTTCAATTGAAAATATACAAATTTATAAACTTAAATCGGAAAATTTAGCTAATTTTTACAATTGAAGGTGAAAAGTTGCCAGATTCGGAGTTGCATTTGTAAATTTGATAAATTTTAACAGTTTTAATCAAAATTTTATAAATTTGAAAAGTCTTGTTGGAAAATTTGGCACATTTCGATATATGGAGCTGTAATGTTACAGATTCTCACAGCTTCTGTTAAAAAATTTAACAGATTTGCCAGTTGAAAATGTTAAAATTTTGATAGTAATTGAAAACTGGTATTTAATGTTTCATTTTACAAGTGGAGTTAAAAATTTGACCGATTTGATCAGTTGAATTTAAAAATTAACAAATTTCGACAGTATCAATAACAATAATACAAATTTAAGGACTTGACTTGGAAACTTTAGCTAATTTCAATAGTTGAAGTTAAAAATTGGCAGATATGAATCGTTGTATTTAAAACTTTTGATCAATTTGAAAAGTCATGTTGAAAATTTAGCACATTTCGATAATTGCAGCTGATAATATTTGAGATTTTCACAACTGCTGCTAAACACTTCCGTAGAATTTCGGCAGTTTCAATTGAAAATATACAAATTTATAAACTTATATTGAAAAAATTAGCTAATTTTGACAATTGAAGATGAAAAGTTGCCATATTCGGAGTTGCATTTGTAAATTTGATAAATTTTAACAGTTTTAATTGAAATTTAATAAATTTAAAAAGTCATGTTGGAAAATTTGGCTCATTTCGAGATATGGAGCTGTAATGTTACAAATTCTCACAGCTTCTGTTAAAAAAATTAACAGATTTGCCAGTTGAAAATGTGAAAATTTTGATAGTAATTGAAAACTGGTATTAATTATGGAATTCAATGTTTCAGTTTACAACTGGAGTAAAAAATTTTACCTTTATGATCAGTTGAATTTAAAAATTAACAAATTTCGATAGTATCAATAACAATAATACAAATTTAAAGACTTGACTTGGAAACTTTAGCTAAATTCAATAGTTGAAGTTAAAAATTGGTAGATATGAATCGTTGTATTTAAAAATTTTGTTCAATTTGAAAAGCCATGTTGAAAATTTAGCACATTTCGATAATTGCAGCTGATAATATTAGAGATCTTCACAACTGCTACTAAACACTTCCATAGAATTTCGGCAGGTTCAATTGTAAATATACAAATTTATAAACTTTAATTGAAAAAATTAGCTAATTTAGACAATTGAAGATGAAAAGTTACTATATTCGGAGTTGCATTTGTAAATTTGATAAATTTTCACAGTTTTAATAAAAATTTAATAAATTTGAAAACTTATATTGGAATATTTGGCACATTTCGATATATGGAGCTGTAATGTTACAGATTCTCATAGCTTCTGTTAAAAAATCAACAGATTTGACAGTTGAAAATGTGAAAATTTTGATTGTAATTGAAAACTGATATTAATTATGGAATTTAATGTTTCATTTTACAACTGGAGTTAAAAAAATTGACCGATTTGATCAGTTGAATTTAAAAATTAACAAATTTCGACAGGATCAATAACAATAATACAAATTTAAAGACTTGACTTGGAAACTTTAGCTACTGTCCTGATGAATTTTCTTGTATTTAAATTGGCAAGAATTTGCATTTTAATTTTCCATGTTTTCACATTTCCTGCGGAAACCATATGAGGAATGTGCTTCTAAGGTTCCTCCAGTATCCGTACTGGAATTATGGTGATTTGTGTCTCGTTGGGTGGCTACCACTCTCGATGTTTGAGGATGCGTCAGCTATTTTTTTCTTTTACCCGTTGTGCCACAGTGGACGAAAACACACTGTTGACAATCCTCTTGTGGTGGTCTCTGACTCCTTTTTCCCCGGTGTCATGTGTACGGCCGTTGCTACCACACTCCGCCGCCAAAACCAACAACCGACGCGGACGGTGTGCAAACAGAGTTCGAGAGGCTTAACAATATTTAAGCATATAATTGTTATTAGCTCCCGTCTCCGGCGTGCATAAACACCAAATCATTCCTGTCTATATACCTTAATCCCGGCACGCTCGGACGAGACCGTCTCATTTGAATATCTCAACGGTAAACGCTATGAACAATAGATGTGCCAACAAGACCGTTGAATGTGCTGGAGTGAAGCAGTAGCTACAATGTAAGGAATTTTACATCAAATTTTGCTCACATCAGACATTAGCTGAAATTTCCAAAAATCCATTCATTCAATTAGTCTGATGAACTGAACAGTTCACTATCTCTGTCCTGAGCCATGTTGTTTCTTCATTTTGATTTTACATTAACCATCTTAGAGAATGAATCCTAAAGGAGCAGCTTGTGACGGGAATAACAGAAAAATGCTTAATAGCTAACCCATACTTGTTAATGCACAAAGTTAAGTGTTTGATTATCTCCCTTATTTAATACTGAAACATTGTCAAATTCTTAGCAGTATTAGCTTCAGGTGTACTTAACACAAATTTAGTATTAAATATGAACTTAATAGATTTTCAGAAATTTCAGTAATAGGTAACCAATACTTGTTAATGCAAAAAGTTAAGTGTTTGATTATCTCCCTTATTTAATACTGAAACTTTGTCAAATTTTAAGGAGAATTAGCTTCAGGTGTACTGTATATGAATCTAATATAAAATTTGCTAATAATAAATTCTCAGAAAGTTCAGTACTAACTAACCCATACTTGTCAATCCAGAAAGTTAAGTGTTTGATTTTCTCCGTTATTTAATACTGAAACATTGTCAAATTTTCAGGAGCATTAGCTTCAGGTGTACTGTACCCGAATCTAATATAAAATTTGCTAATAATAAATTTTCAGAAATTTCAGTTATAACTAACCCATACTTGTCAATCAAGAAAGTTAAGTGTTTGATTTCCCCCTTATCTAATGCTGAATCTTTGTCAAATTTTCAAGAGAGTTAGTTTCAGGAGTACTGTGTATGAATCTAATATCAAATTTGCAAATAATAAATTTTTAGAAAGTTCAGTAAAACTAACCCATACTTGTCAATCCAGCAGTAAAGGGTTTGATTTCCTCCCTTATTAAAGCTGAAACTTTGTTAAATTTTCAGGAGAATTAGCTTCAGGTGTACTGTTCACGAATCTAATATCAAATTTGCAAATAATAAATTTTCAGAAAGTTCAGTAATAGCTAACCCATACTTGTCAATCCAGAAAGTTAAGGGTTAGATTTCCTCCCTTATTTAATGCTGAAACTTTGTCAATTTTTCAGGAGAATTAGCTTCAGGTGTATTGTACACGAAACTAATATTAAATTTGCTAATAATAAATTTTCAGAAAGTTCAGTAATAGCTAACCCATACTTGTCAATCCAGAAAGTTAAGTATTTGATTTTCTCCCTTATTTCATACTGAAACTTTGTCAAATTTTCCGGAGAATTAGCTTTAGGTGTACTGTACACGAATCTAATATAAAATTTGCTAATAATAAATTTTCAGAAAGTTCAGTACTAACTAACCCACACTTGTCACTCCAGAAAGTTAAGTGTTTGATTTCCTCCCTTATTTAACGCTGAAACTTTGTCAAATTTTCAAGAGAATTAGTTTCAGGTGTACTGTATATGAATCTAATATCTAATTTGTAAATAATAAATTTTCAGAAAGTTCAGTAATAGCTAAACCATACTTGTCAATCCAGAAAGTTAAGTGTGTGATTTCGTCCCTTATTTAATGCTGAAACTTTGTCAAATTTTAAAGAAAATTAGTTTCAGGTGTACTGTATATGAATCTAATATCAATTTTGCAAATAATAAATTTTCAGAAATTTCAGTAATAGCTAACCCAAACTTGTCAATCCAGAAAGTTAAGTGTTTGATTTTCTCCCTTATTTAATACTGAAACTTTGTCAAATTTTCAGGAGAATTAGCTTCAGGTGTACTGCACACGAATCTTATATCAAATTTGCAATTAACAAATTTTCAGAAAGTTCAGTGATAACTAACCCATACTTGTCAATCTAGAAAGTAAAGTG
Source organism: Othius punctulatus (assembly GCA_951805005.1). Classification (NCBI taxonomy): domain Eukaryota; kingdom Metazoa; phylum Arthropoda; class Insecta; order Coleoptera; family Staphylinidae; genus Othius; species Othius punctulatus. The sequence goes on from OX638141.1 coordinate 20,428,296, forward strand.
TTTGATTTCCTCCCTTATTTAATGCTGAACCTTTGTCAAATTTTCAAGAGAATTAGTTTCAGGTGTACTATATACGAATCTAATATCATATTTGCAAATAATAAATTTTTAGAAAGTTCAATAATAACTAACCCATACTTGTCAATCCAGAAAGTTAAGGGTTTGATTTCCTCCCTTATTTAATGCTGAAACTTTGTCAAATTTTCAGGAGAATCAGCTTCAAGTGTACTGTACATGAATCTAATATCAAATTTGCTAATAATAAATTTTCAGAAAGTTCAGTAATAGCTAACCCATACTTGTCAATCAAGAAAGTTAAGTGTTTGCTTTTCTCCCTTATTTATTACTGAAACTTTGTCAAATTTTCAGGAGAATTAGCTTCCGGTGTACTGTACCCGAAGCTAATATAATATTTGCTAATAACAAATTTTCAGAAACTTCAGTAATATCTTACTCATACTTGTCAATCCTGAAAGTTAAGTGTGTGATTTCCTCCCTTATTTAATGCCGAAACTTTGTCAAATTTTGAGGAGAATTCGCTTCAGGTGTACTGGACACGAATCTAATATCAAATTTGCAAATAATAAATTTTCAGAAAGTTCAGTAATAGCTAACCCATACTTGTCAATCCAGAAAGTTAAGTGTTTGATTTTCTCCCTTATTTAATGCCGAAACTTTGTCAAATTTTCAAGAAAATTAGTTTGAGGTGTACTCTATATGAATCTATTATTAAATTTGCTAATAATAAATTTTCAAAAACTTCAGTAATAGCTAACCCGTACTTGTTAGTGCAAAAAGTTAAGTGTTTGATTTTCTCCCTTATTTAATTCTGAAACATTGTCAATTTTTAAGCAGAATTAGCTTTAGGTGTACTAAACACAAAATTAATATTAAATATGAAATTAATAGATTTTCAGAAATTTCAGTAATAGGTAACCAATACTTGTAGATGCAGAAAGTTATACTTTTGATTTTCTCACTCATTAAATACTGAAACTTTGTCAAATTTTCAGGAGAATTAGCTCCAGGTGTACTGTATACGAATCTAATATCAAATTTGCGAATAATAAATTTTCAGAAAGTTCAGTACTAACTAACCCATATTTGTCAATCCAGAAAGTTAAGGGTTTGATTTCCTCCCTTATTTAATGCTGAAACTTTGTCAAATTTTCAGGAGAATTAGCTTCAGATGTACTGTACACGAATCTAATACTAAATTTACTAATAATAAATTTTCAGAAAGTTCAGTAATAGCTAACCCATACTTGTCAATCCAGAAAGTTAAGTGTTTGATTTCCTTCCTTATTTAATACTGAAACTTTGTCAAATTTTCAAGAGTAATAGTTTCAGGTGTACTGTATATGAATCTAATATCAAATTTGCAAATAATAGATTTTCAGAAATTTCAGTAATAGCTAACCCATACTTGTCAATCGAGAAAGTTAAGTGTTTGATTTCCCCCTTATTTAATGCTGAAACTTTGTCAAATTTTCAAGAGAATTAGTTTCAGGAGTACTGTGTATGAATCTAATATCAAATTTGCAAATAATAAATTTTCAGAAATTTCAGTAATAGCTAACCCATACTTGTTAATGCAAAAAGTTAACTGTTTGATTATCTACCTTATTTAAAACTGAAACTTTGTCAAATTTTAAGGAGAATTAGCTTCAGGTGTACTGTACACGAATCAAATATCAAATTTGCAAATAATACATTTTTAGAAATTTCAGTAATAGCTAACCCATACTAGTTAATGCAAAAAGTTAAGTGTTTGATTTTCTCCCTTATTTAATACTGAAACTCTGTCAAATTTTCAGGAGAATTAGCTTCAGATGTACTGTACACGAATCTAATATCAAATTTGCTAATAATATTTTTTTAGAGAGTTCAGTAAAAACTAACCCATACTTGTCAATCCAGCAGTTAAGGGTTTGATTTCCTCCCTTATTTAATGCTGAAACTTTGTTAAATTTTCAGGAGAATTAGCTTCAGATGTACTGTACACGAATCTAATATCAAATTTGCTAATAATAATTTTTTAGAGAGTTCAGTAAAAACTAACCCATACTTGTCAATCCAGCAGTTAAGGGTTTGATTTCCTCCCTTATTTAATGCTGAAACTTTGTTAAATTTTCAGGAGAATTAGCTTCAGATGTACTGTACACGAATCTTATATCAAATTGGCAAATAATAATTTTTCAGAAAGTTCAGTAATAGCTAACCCATACTTGTCAATCCAGAAAGTTAAGTGTTTGATTTCCTCCCTTATTTAATGCTGAAACTTTGTCAAATTTTCAAGAGAATTAGTTTCAGGTGAACTGTATACGAATCTAATATCAAATATGCAAATAATAAATTTTCAGAAAGTTCAGTAATAGCTAACCAATACTTGTCAATCCAGAAAGTTAAGTGTGTGATTTCCTCCCTTATTTAATACTGAAACTTTGTCAAATTTTCAGGAGAATTAGCTTCAGGTGTACTGTACACGAATCTAATATCAAATTTGCAAATAACAAAGTTTCAGAAATTTCAGAAATAGCTTACCCATACTTGTCAATCCAGAAAGTTAAGTGTTTGATTTCCTCCCTTATTTAATGCTGAAACTTTGTCAAATTTTCAGGAGAATTAGCTTTAAGTTTACTGTACATGAATCTAATATCAAATTTGCTAATAATATATTTTTAGAAAGTTCAGTAATAACTAACCCATACAAGAAAACCCAACTGGTGCATACAAGATGAATGATCATCTTGTATCATGATCAAGCGTAATGAATTCATTACGCCGTCTTATTATGCCCCGGTTGTTAATTGACATGTCTACATGTCTCGTATCCTAGAAGTTATCATTCAATTATAGTAAAGTGAAAATTTAATGATTTACATCAGTGTGATTTTTAACGACTGAACTATTAAACGAGTAAATATTTTTGACAGTAGTAACTGAAAGCGTCAATTGAAATGTCTTACGATTTATTTATAAAGCATCTGTGTGAGTACATAAGTTAGGGAGTGCACGATATAACATGTACATAAAGGTTTCCAGTGCTGAATTATCGATGGCACGTCGAGTCTGAGAGGATCAATTAAGCCCTCTGTAGTCAGGTATTATTGTATCTCGCAGGATTGTTTGTGTAATTAGGGCGGCGCCTGGCGTCGCGCGAGTGTCCCACAATTAGGGCGTCGGGGGTGGCGGCGGGGGCGGCGGGTTCGATGAATATTACCAATTAGGACCGCCGCTCCCGCCGACCCCGTCAAAAGCCCTTTATTCGAATGCGCACGTAATAATAATAAGGTTTGTTGTCTACTTTGTTCACGTCACCTGCCCTTTGATCCGGCTCTTTGGGGCGAGATGTGTTCAGTCTACAAACTAATACCAATTTGTCTGTTCCGGAGTTTGGAGCGCTCACAGGGAGACAAGAGATGACATTATTGTTATTATTATTATTGCTGCGCCGTCGTGCTCGTCGTTACGTGGGCGTCCGCTCTGACGGAAAACAATTCCAATTTGCGTCGCATCGGCGAGGAATTTTCTTTTATCTGCCACCCCCGGAGGATCGCCCGATCAATTCCGCCGCCGTCGCGTCCCCCGGACACCTCGCCGCCGCCGCCGGGGGCCCGCTGTTTGCGCTGCGCCCACTTTATTATGCTATTAAAAAAGATTTCGGCGAGCCGCCCCCCGCCGGGGCCTGCCCGGATCGGCGGCGTGCGCGCCCCTTTTTTTGTCCCCGCTGTTTGGTTTCCGGACGCTCCGGGTGCTCGCCGGGCTCCTCTCGCCGTATTTAAATATGAGAAACGGCAGCAGAGATATCTCGGATATAGAGGGACCATCCCCGCAATATAAATAAGAGGCAAAGCAGTTTAGTTAGTTTAGCAAATGGAGCGTGTGTTTTCACAGTCTTCCGGCTCCTCTCGGCAGCCAGAGGACCCGGATCTTCCGACTGCCGAACCCGGAAAATGTCGCCGGAAAATCCCAACGCGGCGCGATCGATTTCCGGCGGCAAACAAAAAGCACGCCCCCCGCCACGTTGACAATCGGTTAAACAACTGCCGACGACAAACACCGTCCACCCCATTCTAACGTACAATTTGTATTTATAGTTGATTTTGCAGCTACTTACCAGTACTCAAATGCAGGTAAAATCACTTCAGGACTAAAATAAATTTGCATGGCAAATAATCATTATTTGACATCCATACTTTATTTCCCAGCAATTCTGCCTTTATTGACTACACACAAAGCAATATTAACTTTAAATCATTTCCAACCTTTTCAGATCACAATCAGGGCTTCTAACCAATATTTTTGTCGTTTCGCTTCAATCAATAAAAAAATATATCGGTTTGGTTCCGATTTTCATTCACGGTTTTTTTGCGGTTCAGTTTCAGTTCGAAGCCCTGGTTTTCAGAATTAAAAATTTAAAAAATGCAAAATAGAATTTTAAAATTGCATATTTTTTTCGTAACTCAGCGCGTCCAAAATACTAGGACTAGGATTATATCTAGCTCGCCAATATTTCATTCTTAAAATTAATTTAAAAATTACTTGCGAATTTCCAAAAATTTACTGATTGGTTGTACTTGGATGTTTCTATAAGGGATGTCGGTAACTAGAAGAAATAGAGAAAATTGGATGGCGTATCCTTTTCTCTTTTTCTTTCAATCTCTTTTTCAAGACAAACTCAGTAGTGAAAATAAAAATTAGCTATCGTCTTTTGTTTTCGAGTTATTGTCTAAAACTTATTATTTTCCAGTTTAGATTTTCATCAATATTTCATTCATTTATCATTTTATTATGAAACGAGTTGCACGTTCTTCAGGCACTTTTTTACGGTGAATTGATGAGTTTTATAGACTTTCGATATCTTCGTTAATAAACAAGATACAACACAAAGTTGTGTTTTTTTAAATAGAAGTCATAGTCGACTTTGGCCTGAATGGGCCTTACTTGGGAATCCGAAATTTTACTGATACATTTGCTTCTACAGGGTGGCCCAATTTGCATGTTTCTATAGGGGATCTCGGTAACTAGAAGAGATAGAGAAAATCGGATGGCGTATGCTCGATCTCTTTTTCAAGACAAAATAAATGTCGAAAATAAAAATTAGCTATAGTCTTTTGTTTTCGAGTTATGGCCTAAAACTCATTATTTTTCATTTTAGATTTTCATCAATATTTCATTAATTTATCATTTTGTTATAATACGAGTTTATTATTATAATAAGACTTTCGATGTCTTCGTTTAAAACAAGATACAACACAAAATTGTGTTTTTTTAAATAGAAGTCATAATCGGCTTTATCCTTAATAAATAGGTTTTTTTTTCTATTTTCAATGATATATCACATATGGATCATGATTTATTCCAACCCTGGTTCGCAGTAGCGTTGCAACCCAGAAAAAAATTGGTCAAAAACTTGGACAAATTTATGGAAAAGTTCAATAGTACCTTGGAAAAGTTCGCTAGTACCTTGGAAAAGTAGGCATATGGGATTCCCCTAAGTTGTTGATATGATATGTAATTATATGTCGTTTTACTGCTGTATTGCCCATCCTCTCAACCTCCTTATTAAAGCCACATTAAAGTTGGATAATATTCTCTGTTTTAAAAATCAACCATCAAGTATGGTCCTGATCCAGATCAGTCCTGTATACAGATCAGGCATAAAATATTTAAAATATATATCAGATACATTTTCAAAAATTTCAGTGACTTATAACCTATAGCTCTGAAAGTTGGACATTCAGAATATTTAAAAATATCATAAAAAGTGTGCATCAAATTGTCGCTCAATGAAACTTATGTATCTTGGACATATAGAGTCTGTAAAACTACCCTGGAAGTGACATTAACCAATTTGCCGTTGGAGGGTAGTAAATCAACCCTGAATATTTATAATAGTATATAACGCCATTAGGCCGATATGTAGCAAATAACAGGGGCGGGTTGAAGTTTGTAAACCGAGGCGAAGCAAAGCGGAGCGGAGCGCAGCCGAGGTTTATATTCAACCAAGCCTGTTATTTGCATATCGGCCGTATGTTGTTCGATACTTTTTGTAATACCTAAATTACAAAAACTGGTCAATTTAACAATATTAAATTTCAAAATTAATAAACTAGTTATCCAGGCGCAATTTGATACCATAGCAACATCAACGGTTCAAATACAAACAAACAAATCAAAGTGAAATTAGAAAAAATAATGTCAGATGTGCAAAGTTCTTCGTTTTGTGGTATCCCCGAAGATGTACTAAATGAAGCAAATGCTGCCACATTCGATTTACTTCCCCAAAAAAGCAGCAGCAGGTATGAGAAAGAATATGAAGACTTTATTGCTCATAAATTTGCGTTGTCATTTAAATAACGTCCACGGCCGTTATTATAACGGCTAAGGCCTTTACGCCTGTCATATCGATCAAGCAGACAGTACTGATAAATGTCAATAACACAGAGGTATTACAAAAAAATCTTATCTTTAAACATACTGTAAAGAGATCTGGCATAAAATTTTCAAAATATTCGAAATATAGTGACAGATAACTTGTACTGGTCAAATGAAATAATAAATTCTAGCAGCTCACTTTGCAAATATTCAAAAAGAAAAAGTATTAAGGTAGCCTTGCAGGTGTAGCTTTTTGGGTAAGACTTGAAAACACCAGAAATCTCCTAGAACCCATTGGAAAATGGATAACGAAATCGAAGAAGACAAGCCAAATGCTTCATTGGTTCCCGAAATATTTGCAAACCTGAAGCCAATTTTTGAGGAAATATATCTAAATGCCCTACAATCAAAAGCAGTCACATTCTACCAACTCACTTTGCATCTAAAAAGAAAAATTAATGATTTTTTTTTATATTAATATATTTCCGATCAGTTTTTGCCATAGTAAAATCCTTTACTTGGGAATTTTTCAAAAATTGGCTTAACTTAATAATGTATAAAAAGAGACTTTTATATACGTAGTAAATGAAAGTAAATACTTATTGCAATCATGCCAATTTTTGAAAACATTTTTGTTGTTGAATAATCCATTATCTAGTCTTTTTATTCATAAAAAGTTTCAAAAATGTTTGCTTTTTTTAAATAATATATCAAAAAGTCTAGTATCTACCGTGAATATCAGAATGTTCTGTCTTGATTATTAGACTCAAAACATTATGTTTGAACTCAACCTCCCAAGATCTCATAATTGAAAACAGTCTCTCGAGACAGTTTAATCTCGAAAAACTAGAAAATTCATGATTGTGAAAATTAACCTTAACGAAATAATATCGAAACATTAACATTTTTGGAAGCAAAAATCAAAACTATCGCTAGAAACGAGAAACAATATCATTATTTCTAGAGAATTCAACAACCCAACCACCACCAAAATTCTTATAATTTCAAAATCAAATTGTATGGGGAAAGAGTAAGAAAACCAAAATGAAAAACCTCCCCAAGATCTCATAATTGAAAAGATAGTTTTTCGAGACAGTTTAATCTCGAAAAAGAAGAAAATTCATGTGAAAGTTACCCGTAATGAAAAAATGTCGGAACATTAAAATTTTTTGAAGCAAAAATCAAAACTATCTCTACAAAAGAGAAACAATATCATTATTTTTAGAGAATTCAAGAACCTAAGTACCACCAAAATTCTTAAAATCGAATTTTATGGGGAAGGAGTAAGAAAACAAAAATGAAAAATGTTTTCTCCGTAATTCGCCAACGTAAGCCATAGATATAATTTCGAAAATAAATAAATTAAATAGACAATTCATACAAAAACCAGAAGATGGAAACGAAATCAAAGTATTCTTATATAAATTGATTGATGCTGGAGACGTTAACTTCACGATACATTAAGTTTATTATAAAAAACTTAACTCCAATAGAATCACATAATTTATTGAATAGTTAATACAGTTTCGATCAAGTACTGATCATTATCAACCTAAACATTGTTTTCTTCAAACTTTTAGTTTAATAATGATCAGTAATTTATCGAAAATGTAGTAACTATTCAATAAATTGTGTGATATTAACGAAGTTAATAATATAATACTACCTCTGTTTTTTCCATTGTTTTGATAACAGAGTGTTATGAAGTGTAATATGATTCATGAAGCGTTTCCGTCGGATGTAATTTTGTAGTTCGTTTGTCTTGTCTTTTAATAGATAATTCGTCGTGTATTGTCTTATAGTATATTTTTATAAATTATTGACTCTTGTAGAAATTATGTCAAGTTTGAAAATCATTGGATGAGACAATGATAAAAATTACTAATTAGTTACGAATAGTCAATTGTTACAATACAAAAAAATAATGCTGCATGGTAGTGTGTTGATGATTAATGATTACTGACGGGTAGTCAGTCGTTGCAAGAAAAAAAGGAATAGGGGGAACGTGAAGCCCCAGCACCCCACTGAAAAGTTATCGATGTGCAAGCCAAGTTTCCATCGAGAAATTACGTAAAGTTTTAAGAGTTTATTATGTTATTAAATTTCTCCAGAAGAAAGGCGGCCCCGTTAATTGCAGTAATTAAACGTCGCAATAAAACGGCGAAAAGCCGGCGCTCGGCGCCGCCCCCGACCACCCCCGCCCCCGCGCAATCTGAAATTGTAATTAACTAACGATTCGGAAAATAATCAAAGTTCAGTTTTCTCAGTTGAGCTTAATGAGCTGCGAGAAGCAGGGGTTGGTGGCGCGGGGGCGGCGCGAGACGGCGGCGGCGGCCGGGGCTAAATTAAGGGAGCGGGCATGCAAATCGCGAAACAACTTTATTAATATTCTTCAGATTTCCCATTAAAAAGTTAATTTGATACAGGCGCTCCCGCGAAGCCCTTGAGAAAGTGTTTTATTCCGTTCTCAAATTACCGAATTAATCAAAATAATATGCCCCATTACGCACCTCTCCTCGCGGGAATCCACGCCCGGCGAACAATCGCAAAGGAAAACACGTTAATTGCGCACGGTTTCGGCAAGTCGTAACTTCTTTGTTGGGATCTTGGTAACAAACCGCGCACAACAGTTACAAGTATCGCAAATAGTTAACGGCCCACAATCCTCTCCGGCATTATCATTGGCAGTGAAACTATGACGAGCATACAACGTGAAATCTGGGAATAGTTAGGCAGGAAACTGATAAAGTGAACGGAGGAATAATGACAATGAAGGGCAAAAGTACAACACCCAATATTTTCATAGAATGGAAGTGGAAAATAATAGCAGAATAATCTTACTTGCATGAAAATAAAGTATCGAGAGGCCACCATACAACCTGAATTCCTGAATCCTGAAATGAAGGATAATTTGGCTGAAAATTGATGAAAATAAATTGTAAAACTATCGAAAAACAAAGTCGAAATTCTAAATTGCCAATTTTTCCAAATTTTGAATTTCGACTTTGTTTTTCGATAATTTTTCAATTTATTTTCATCAATTTTCAGCCAAATTATCCTTCATTTCAGGATTCAAGAATTTAGGTTCCCCTGATGCAAAATTTTGAATTTTGACTTTGTTGAAATTGAGACTTTTTCAAAATTAGGCTGGAAATTGGGGTCTACCTCAATTACAAAATGCTGGTATAATTGATAGCTTAGCTTCCAGCTAAGCTATCGATTAAACTTTGAGGGCATAAAGTTTAGAATAACATTGATAAAATCGAAAAATACCTGAGACAGGTAAATTTTTCCACTCTTGAACCTTTATTAGCCTGTCTACCTCATACATATACTCCGTTCCATTTTTATTTTTAACTAAGTTAATTGTCACAGTATACTTGGCCAACGAAAAAAATTACTAGACTTGAAAAAATATGTTATATATTAATTATATATATATATATATATATATTTTTTTAAGACGGTGGGTATGTATGACATTTTATGACATATTATGACATGTTGCCATCAAATTGAGTATCTATTGAATACAGAATCTTTAAATATTTTATACAATTTTTTTATTGAAGTTTCCGTATTTTCATCACTAATTTTTGGCTTTTTTTAAATAATTGAAAAACCAGCACACTTGAATGATTGAAGCAATAATTTAATTATTTTAATATATGAATTAGGCAACGTTGTTAGAAATCTGACATTTAATATTTTTTTCATTGTCAGATAATTTTTGTTGCTGTTCATGTGTAAAATTTTATAAAATGAAACCACAGCTATCCATTTAGTTAAAAATAAAAATGGAACAGAGTATATCTAAGTGTCGATCGTTGTTTAATATACGTTATGGTTTTATTTGTTATAAAAAGAAATTTGAAATAAAATTATCAAACTTTTCTTCATTATTCTCAAAATTTACGAAATTTTCTCAAATTGCGTAAAACCAGCCTCTCTTTCCAATAAATGCACGCAAAATAACATTGTTATTAGTTTTAGTTTTAGTACAATCTATAATCTGTACTTAGCTTCTACAACCATTCTTAAAACCACTGAATAACTTAATCATTGACATAATCATTGATAATTTCAAAGTAATCATTGTACATTTTGACAGAATTGAAAATTCCTGAGATATACAGACTTTACTAATCATAGAAATTTTGACAGTAACAATGAAAATTTATGCATGATCATTGATTATTATAAAATAATCATTGAACTTTTTGACAGAATTGAATATTTGTGAGAAATAATTAAAATTTCGACAGAAATCATTGAAATTTTCAGTAATAATATAACAAGAGAGTGAGAATAAATTGAAAATAATTTGACAGATTGTCGAAAACTTGTTGCCAGGCAATAGTCACGAGAGCCCGAAGGGCTCGAGTGACTATTGCCAAATGGCAACAAGTTTGAGACATAATCTGTCAAATTATTTTCTAATTTATCGAACTCTCGAGTTATATTTGATTAGATTATTTTTTGACTATTTTCTAGTATTTCTTTATCAATTTCAGTATGCGAAACGCAGCTAAAGCGACTTTTATTCATTTTGTAGGACACTTTAATATGATTGATAAATTAATAATTTGACAAATATTTTGATTGACAAGAGTGAACCTAGCTACCGAGATTATTCCCACTATAATAATCTCTAGAGAATATTCCCAGTATAATAATGACGGGATTGGTCCAGAAGTATCAATATGACAAAAATCGAAATATATCATTGGTTTTGAGAAACGTCAAAAAATAATCACAGTAATAATTGAAAATTTGAAAAATTATTGAAGATTGGTAACTTTTTGGCATTTTTTAAATAATTGAAAAACCAGCTTGAATGATTGAAGCAATAATTTAATTATTTTAATATATGAATTAGGCAACGTTGTTAGAAATCTGGCATTTAATTTTTTTTCACTGTCAGATAATTTTTGTTGCTGTTCATGTGTAAAATTTTATAAAATGAAACCACAGCTATCCATTTAGTTAAAAATAAAAATGGAACAGAGTATATCTAAGTGTCGATCGTTGTTTAATATACGTTATGGTTTTATTTGTCATAAAAAGAAATTTGAAATAATTTTATCAAACTTTTCTTTATTATTCTCAAAATTTACGAAATTTTCTCAAATTGCATAAAACCAGCCTCTCTTTCCAATAAATGCACGCAAAATAACATTGTTATTTGTTTTAGTTTTAGTACAATCTAGAATCTGTACTTAGCTTCTACAACCATTCTTAAAACCACTGAATAACTTAATCATTGACATAATCATTGATAATTTCAAAGTAATCATTGTACATTTTGACAGAATTGAAAATTCCTGAGATATACTTTACTAATCATTGAAATTTTGACAGTAACAATGAAAATTTATGCATGATCATTGATTATTATAAAATAATCATTGAACTTTTTGACAGAATTGAATATTTTTGAGAAATAATTAAAATTTCGACAGAAATCATTGAAATTTTCACAGTAATAATTGAAAATTTTAAAAATTATTGAAGATTGGTAACTTTTTGGCATTTTTTAAATGATTGAAAAACCAGCTTGAATGATTGAAGCAATAATTTAATTATTTTAATATATGAATTAGGCAACGTTGTTAGAAATCTGACATTTAATATTTTTTTCACTATCAGATAATTTTTGTTGCTCTTCATGTGTAAAATTTTATAAAATGAAACCACAGCTATTCATTTAGTTAAAAATAAAAATGGAACAGAGTATATCTAAGTGTCGATCGTTGTTTAATATACGTTATGGTTTTATTTGTTATAAAAAGAAATTTGAAATAAAATTATCAAAATTTTCTTCATTATTCTCAAAATTTACGAAATTTTCTCAAATTGCGTAAAACCAGCCTCTCTTTCCAATAAATGCACGCAAAATAACATTGTTATTTGTTTTAGTTTTAGTACAATCTATAATCTGTACTTAGCTTCTACAACCATTCTTAAAACCACTGAATAACTTAATCATTGACATAATCATTGATAATTTCAAAGTAATCATTGTACATTTTGACAGAATTAAAAATTCCTGAGATATACTTTACTAATCATTGAAATTTTGACAGTAACAATGAAAATTTATGCATGATCATTGATTATTATAAAATAATCATTGAACTTTTTGACAGAATTGAATATTTTTGAGAAATAATTAAAATTTCGACAGAAATCATTGAAATTTTCACAGTAATAATTGAAAATTTTAAAAATTATTGAAGATTGGTAACTTTTTGGCATTTTTTAATTGAGTACAGAATCTTTAAATATTTTTTACAAATTTTTAATTGAAGTTTCCGTATTTTCATTACTAATTTTTGGCATTTTTTAAATAATTGAAAAACCAGCTTGAATGATTGAAGCAATAATTTAATTATTTTAATATATGAATTAGGCAACGTTGTAAGAAATCTGGCATTTAAATTTTTGTTCACTATCAGATAATTTTTGTTGCTGTTCATGTGTAAAAATTTATAAAATGAAACCACAGCTATCCATTTAGTTAAAAATAAAAATGGAACAAAGTATATCTAAGTGTCGATCGTTGTTTAATATACGTTATGGTTTTATTTGTTATAAAAAGAAATTTGAAATAAAATTATCAAACTTTTCTTCATTATTCTCAAAATTTACGAAATTTTCTCAAATTGCGTAAAACCAGCCTCTCTTTCCAATAAATGCACGCAAAATAACATTGTTATTTGTTTTGGTTTTAGTACAATCTTTAATCTGTACTTAGCTTCTACAACCATTCTTAAAACCACTGAATAACTTAATCATTGACATGATCATTGATAATTTCAATGTAATCATTGTACATTTTGACAGAATTGAAAATTCCTGAGATATACTTTACTAATCATTGAAATTTTGACAGTAACAATGAAAATTTATGCATGATCATTGATTATTATAAAATAATCATTGAACTTTTTGACAGAATTGAATATTTGTGACAAATAATTAAAATTTCGACAGAAATCATTGAAATTTTCACAGTAATGATTGAAAATTTGTAAAATTATTGAAGATTGGTCGATATTTTGGAAATTAATAGATATTTGGATTAAATAATTAAAAACTTATGAGAAACAACTAATAAATTATATATAATCGATCTTTATTGGGCTATCGACCCCATATGTAAATTATATTAATAATTGGCATTTTGACAAAAATAATTAAAATTTAGGCATAATCATTGAAATTTTGACAAAATAATAGAAAATTTGTGATAAATAATTACAATTTTAAAAGTAATCATTAAAATTTCGTGGTGCTATATAACAATTATAAAGTAAATGTTCAGATCATGTCAAATCATTGTGTTCATGTGTAAAACTTTATAAAATGAAACCACAGCCTTAGTAAAAAATACAAATGGAACAGAGTTCAGAAAAGAACACAAGGAAGAACACAACGACAAAAGCATTATTAGTATATTATTTTATGAATTGATTAATGATTTTTTTTTACTGTATACAATATACGAAACAAAAGAAGAGTTCAAAATACATTTATGATACGTTTATCGTACGTTAATATAAAATTTAGTATTTTGTGAATGATTCCGATATACAGATAGATATGTCAAGGGAACAGCCAAATACTTCAGGCTTAGACATACGTTTTTTTTTTCATGGCACGCTTTGTTTGAAGATTTTTTTACTCGTATGTTGTTGTAAAGAGATTTTTTATCAAGTTTTCAGGAGAATTGTATACAGGGTGTCCAAGATAAGGATCAACAGCATCGGGATCTCGGAAACCGAAAGGCGGTTATATTAGAAAAAAGGTGCGCAATTTAGTGGTCAGTAATATTCTGTTGAGAAAACCAGAATATTCCGCTTACTTCCGGGGATATTCGACGAAACCGAAATTTTGCGATGGCGTTTTTATGTTCTGCTGAAGTTATTTGAAAAGGGATTAAAAAACAAAAGGCAGTTTCTCGTTGTCACTTTTTTAACTCTACAAGACAAGACAGCGTTTTAAATTTTCAGTACACGTTTCGTTTCGGAGAAATCATCATCAACTTTATATTTTCTTATAGCCCGTAAATAAAGTACTAGAGGTAAATATGTAGCAATGAGAATATGCTTTTTGGTGTTCTTATACCTTTTCAAATAACTTCAGAAAAAAATAAAAACCAAATTGCAAGATTTCGGATTTTGTCGAATATCTCCGGAAGTAAGCCGAAATTTCTGGTTTTCTCAAAAGAATATTACTGACTACTAAATTGCGCAACTTTTTGTAATTTAACCGCCTTTGTAACTTTTACGGTTTCCGAGATCTCCATGCTGGTGATCCTTATCTTGGACACGGTGTATGTTTTTTTATTACTTGTGCGTCACATCTTGGATGGCTTATCATTTGAAGAGGTCCGGGGAAGATAAAATTAAAATTTGATTGTTATTGGAATTTTGGGAGAATTACAGAAATACAGTAATTTTGAAATTTTGACTGTACTTAATGAATGTTTGATGGAATAATTAAATTAAATTCTGGTAAATATTAAAGAAATTTTGGTAGTAATTACTGACATTTTGTTAAAATGCATTTTTGGTAGAAATAATTGAAACGTTATTGAAATTATGACAGAAATTTCGAGCAACTGATTTATTTTCATTTAGGTGATTTTTTATCATACCTGCAAAATATGTTAATCAAAGAGGAATAAATGTCAATAAGATTACAGAATATTTCTGGCAATAAGTTTATATCAATAAAATTGCATAAAGTTAATAAAAAATCTTCAGTAGTTATCGAAATTTTAATAGTAATTTCCGTAATTTTTCAGTAATTAAACAACGTTTGACACAACAATCAAAATTCTGGTAAATATTTGTAAAATCTTGATAGTAATTAATGAAATTTTGATAAATACGAATGAATTTTTGCTAGCAATAATGGAAAAGTTATTGAAATTATGACAGTAATTTCGAGCAACTGATTTATTTTCATTTAGGTGATTTTTTATCATACCTGCAAAATATGTTAATCAAAAAGGATTAAATGTCAATAAGATTACAGAATATTTCTGGCAATAAGTTTATGTCTATAAAATTGCACAAAATTAATAAAAAATCTTCAGTAGTTATCGAAATTTTGATAGTAATTTCCGGAATTTTTCAGTAATTAAACAACGTTTGACACAACAATCAAAATTCTGGTAAAAATTTGTGAAATCTTGATAGTAATTAATGAAATTTTGTTAAATACGAATGAATTTTTGGTAGCTATAATTGAAAAGTTTTAAGAAATTATGACAGAAATTTCGAGCAACTGATTTATTTTCATTTAGATGACTTTTGTCATACCTGCAAAATATGTTAATCAAAGAGGATTAAATGTCAATAAGATTACAGAATATTTCTGGCAATAAGTTTATATCAATAAAATTGCACAAAGTTAATAAAAAATCTTCAGTAATTATCGAAATTTTGATAGTAATATCCGTAATTTTTCAGTAATTAAACAACGTTTGACAAAATAATCAACATTCTGGTAAAAATTTGTGAAATATTGATAGTAATTAATGAAATTTTGTTAAATATGAATGAATTTTTGGTAGCAATAATTGAAAAGTTATTGAAATTATGACAGAAATTTCGAGCAACTGATTTATTTTCATTTAGGTGATTTTTTATCATACCTGCAAAATATGTTAATCAAAGAGGATTAAATGTCAATAAGATTACAGAATATTTCTGACAATAAGTTTATATCAATAAAATTGCATAAAATTAATACAAATTCTTCAGTAATAATCGAAATTTTGATAATAATTTCCGTAATTTTTCAGTAATTAAACAACGTTTAATTCAAAAATCAAAATTCTGGTAAAAATTTGTGAAATCTTGATAGTAATTAATGAAATTTTGTTAAAGACGAATAATTTTTTTAATAGCAATAATTGAAAAGTTTTAAGAAATTATGAAATAAATTCCGAGCAACTGATTTATTTTCATTTAGGTGATTTTTTATCATACCTGCAAAATATGTTAATCAAAGAGGATTAAATGTCAATAAGATTACAGAATATTTCTGGCAATAAGTTTATGTCAATAAAATTGCACAAAATTAATAAAAAAACTTCAGTAATTATCGAAATTTTGATAGTAATTTCTGTAATTTTTCAGTAATTAAACAACGTTTGACACAACAATGAAAATTCTGGTAAAAAATTGTGAAATCTTGATAGTAATTAATGAAATTTTGTTAAATACGAACGAATTTTTGCTAGCAATAAGTGAAAAGTTATTGAAATTATGACAGAAATTTCGAGCAACTGATTTATTTTCATTTAGGTGATTTTTTATCATACCTGCAAAATATGTTAATCAAAGAGGATTAAATGTCAATAAGATTACAGAATATTTCTGGCAATAAGTTTATATCAATAAAATTGCACAAAGTTAATAAAAAATCTTCAGTAATTATCGAAATTTTGATAGTAATATCCGTAATTTTTCAGTAATTAAACAACGTTTGACAAAATAATCAACATTCTGGTAAAAATTTGTGAAATATTGATAGTAATTAATGAAATTTTGTTAAATATGAATGAATTTTTGGTAGCAATAATTGAAAAGTTATTGAAATTATGACAGAAATTTCGAGCAACTGATTTATTTTCATTTAGGTGATTTTTTATCATACCTGCAAAATATGTTAATCAAAGAGGATTAAATGTCAATAAGATTACAGAATATTTCTGGCAATAAGTTTATGTCAATAAAATTGCACAAAATTAATAAAAAAACTTCAGTAATTATCGAAATTTTGATAGTAATTTCTGTAATTTTTCAGTAATTAAACAACGTTTGACACAACAATGAAAATTCTGGTAAAAAATTGTGAAATCTTGATAGTAATTAATGAAATTTTGTTAAATACGAATGAATTTTTGCTAGCAATAAGTGAAAAGTTATTGAAATTATGACAGAAATTTCGAGCTACTGATTTATTTTCATTTAGGTGATTTTTTATCATACCTGCAAAATATGTTAATCAAAGAGGATTAAATGTCAATAAGATTACAGACTATTTCTGGCAATAAGTTTATGTCAATAAAATTGCACAAAATTAATAAAAATTCTTCCTTAATTATCGAAATTTTGATAGTAATTTCCGTAATTTTTCAGTAATTAAACAACGTTTGACAAAATAATCAAAATTCTGGTAAAAATTTGTGAAATCTTGATAGTAATTAATGAAATTTTGTTAAATACGAATGAATTTTTGGTAGCTATAATTGAAAAGTTTTAAGAAATTATGACAGAAATTTCGAGCAACTGATTTATTTTCATTTAGGTGACTTTTATCATACCTGCAAAATATGTTAATCAAAAAGAATTAAATGTCAATAAGATTACAGAATATTTCTGGCACTAAGTTTATGTCAATAAAATTGCACAAAATTAATAAAAATTCTTCCGTAATTATCGAAATTTTGATAGTAATTTCCGTAATTTTTCAGTAATTAAACAACGTTTGAACAAAAATCAAAATTCTGGTAAAAATTTGTGCAATCTTGATAGTAATTAATGAAATTTTGATAAATACGAATGAATTTTTGCTAGCAATAATTGAAAAGTTATTGAAGTTATGGCATAAATTTCGAGCAACTGATTTATTTTCATTTAGGCGATTTTTTATCATACCTGCAAAATATGTTATTAAAAGAGGATTAAATGTCAATAAGATTATAGACTATTTCTGGCAATAAGTTTATGTCAATAAAATTGCACAAAATTAATAAAAAATCTTCAGTAGCTATCGAAATTTTGATAGTAATTTCCGGAATTTTGCAGTAATTAAATAACGTTTGACACAACCATCAAAATTCTGGTAAAAATTTGTGAAATCTTGATAGTAATATATGAAATTTTGTTAAATACGAATGAATTTTTAGTAGCAATAATTGAAAAGTTGTAAGAAATTATGAAAGAAATTTCGAGCAACTGATTTATTTTCATTTAGGTGACTTTTATCATACCTGCAAAATATGTTTATCACAGAGGATTAAATGTCAATAAGATTTTCTGGCAATAAGTTTATATGTCAATAAAATTGCACAAAATTAATTAAAAAAATTCAGTAATTATCGAAATTTTTAATAGATAAATTTAGTACAGTTGTTCTGAAACGGCAGCACTGCCTATACTCATCATTAAGAGTAAAAGTACAACACACAATATTTTCGTAGAATCAAAGTGGAAAAGTTAATCAGAATAATCTTACTTGCATGAAAATAAAGTATCAAGAGGCCACCATGCAACCTGAATTCCTGAATCCTGAAATGAAGGATAATTTGACTCACTATTGCACTTGTCACAGTTACATATGAAACTTCACACTGACGGACCAATGAAATAACCCAAATTTTAAATTGTTGGCCAGTTAGAATCCACTTAAAGTGATAATTGATGTCGAACACTTATCACTTTCGAGGAGGTTAAGATTAGGACCTACAAAATAAAATACCGTGTTCCAAAATAACTTGACAACTCCTTCTTTGTACTCAGTTCAGTCTTCTTTTCTCATATTGTATGCCCAATCGGTTAAAATCAATGCAATTTGGTGCATACTCGTAGTTTCATTTAGTACATACTTTTTTCAGCGCAAAATTTTTCAAATTGTCTCCAAATATATTATTGTGCTTTTTTAGTATTCTCTGTCGTGGAGCCAACAATTTCTTGCTTTATATTTGTAAGAGATTTGATGCCAAACCGGTTGGAAGACATTTTATAATATTTATTAAATATTTGTCAATATCAATACGACACGTGCAATAGTCATGCAAAATATGTTTCGTACATAGTTCCTTGCTTAGATAATACCCGCTACAGTGGCACGCAAATTTTGCAAAATTGCCAACTTAGAATTTCGACTATGATAAAAATGAATTAGAAATGAACGATTGAAATTCTAAATTGTTAATTATGCAAAATTTTAAATTTCGACTTTGTTAACTTTTAGGCAAAATTAGGCTGGAAATTGATACAAATTAATTACAATTAAGTTTAACGTTTTATCCATAAAACTTCAGACATCTGTAAGTTTCAAATATCAAAATTCAAATTAATAAATTTACCAGAAAATATAAAATAATAGTTATATTATTATTTGGTACTTACTGGTAAATAATTATTGTTTATCTTAAATTAATTACAAATTAAGAAGCAATTTCCAGCCTAATTATCCCGGAAATTGATGGTAAAACTGAATAAAAATCAAGTTATAATTATTAGCAGGGTTTGAATAAATCATGATTAAAAAAAATCAAAAATTAATTATTTAAAAAAAATCATAAAAATCATGATTTGTTTGATTTTTTTATTTTTATATTTTGATCAGATTTTGCCAGGGTAGATGTTTTTTAAATCACACACCAACCCTGCTTATTACTAAAGTGGAAAATTGTGAGCAACTTGGAAGATCTTAAACGTGCAAAGGAGAACAATATGTAGCCTGGCATTTTCAACACAACAATATTAATATAATACTACTTTTTCGCAATCGACGTTAAGCCTTATCTTCAGCCCGTACGTTATCACGACTCGGCGAAATAAAAAAATCCAATCTCCCGCAAATCCCACAACAGCGACTTTATTAAACCACGTCGCAATTCGCATCCTCACACATGTATGCGCCTCCACATACGGCTTTGGCAGGAAAATTAGCCTCGCTGCGGAATCCTGTGCAAATTGAAAAACGTTATCCCAACCAACGCCGGGAAATTAAGGTGATCTCCGGTTTACACTCTCACGGATAACGGCAGCCCGTCCAATCAATTACCGGAGTATTATCCAAAGTTGGGATTGTTTTTTCAGCACCGCTTCGAGGCGGACGGATGGCAAAAGAAAACACCAATCGGGGATGTATTACGTTCCACCCGCTCTTCCCTTAGCAGGGATAAGGGACAAGGGATGGGGCGCTGCCTGTTTCACAGCGCGACCGAAAGCTGCGGATTTACTGATACATTGCTGCAAAGTGAAAATCGAATATAAACCAGAAGCAGAATGTTCATCAGATACACTCATTGCCACCTAAAACTTGAATTTAACAAAGCAAAGTTGCATAAGTTGGATATCAACTTATGTATGATTTATAAAATATGATAAAAAGTGTCTTAACAATGTCAAAAAATGCCAAACAATGTCACAAAACAAAACAATGTAAAAAATGATATCTTCAAGTTTTCTTTGAATTCAAGTCAAGAGTTACAAGGTCCAGAATTTCAAAAGAAATCAAAGGAACATCAAAATATCAAAAGTATAAGAAAGTATGATAAAAAGTATCTTAACAATGTCAAAAAATGCCAAACAATGTCACAAAACAAAACAATGTAAAAAATGATATGTTCAAGTTTTCTTTGAATTCAAGTCAAGAGTTACAAGGTCCAGAATTTCAAAAGAAATCAAAGGAACATCAAAATATCAAAAGTATAAGAAAGTATGATAAAAAGTATCTTAACAATGTCAAAAAATGCCAAACACTGTCACAAAACAAAACAATGTCAAAAAAAGTATATGTTCAAGTTTTCTTTGAATTCAAGTCAAGAGTTACAAGGTCCAGAATTTCAAAAGAAATCAAAAGGAAAATCAAAATATCAAAAATATAAGAAAGTATTGTAAAACCGAAGTGAAAAACCATAAAATGTTATGTTATTAATAATAACATGAAAATACTTATTGAACTATATATCTAA
Organism: Othius punctulatus; assembly: GCA_951805005.1. Classification (NCBI taxonomy): domain Eukaryota; kingdom Metazoa; phylum Arthropoda; class Insecta; order Coleoptera; family Staphylinidae; genus Othius; species Othius punctulatus. Next base: position 20,449,405 of record OX638141.1, read on the forward strand.
AACTTTTAGCAATTTTAATAAAATAATGTGATTGATTATTTTATTAAAATTGCTGAATATCACATGACATTGCATAAATATCTTATAAATTGCCAAAACGTTTTATGGCGATTGAAAATTTCGAAAATATACAATCAAAATATCAAGAGAGTTAAAACGTTTAGAATATTAGCACAAATATTAAAAGTACCTATCAGTCTCAGTTACGAGCCAAAGAATCATTAAAAGAGTTTTTATTTGCACGATCTTCTATATTTGAGATTGTGAAAAACAATGTCCAACAATCATAAGATAATAATAATAAAAACACGGTGTCACATCTAATGAGAATTCAGAAGTACTGTTAAAGGACGCGATGATAACCTGTTAATATGACCCAGCGCATCCACCATTTGTACAATTTTATTAAAAATATGTAAACTCGAAAGTCCGTAAAATTTTCGGCCTCACGTGAATTTTGTATATCTAATTTTACGTATCTACACTTAAACCCATAATGGTTAATAAAAAGTTGATTGAGTTAATGAAAATTCGATTAGGTAGGTACTTAAATCGCGACCTTTTTAAACATTCAATGCAAGTAGAAATCCTACCATAATGTTATAAGTCAACAAGAAGCTTCTAAAAAGTTGGAAAATTTTCTGAAAGTATTATTAATTATATTTTATTGTTTTCTTCTTTTTTAATTAATTAATGTTTCAATTCATTAAACTTTTTTTTTGTTTAATAAACACTTTCACTAATATACACTTTCATTGAGATGTAAAAGATGGAGGGTAATCAAAAAAATTACAGAATTGCAGAAAATGTATGCAAATTTCAGAAAATGTACGAAAATGAGCACTAATTTTCGAAATAAAAAATAAGATCACCAATCTCGCCTTTCTTATTGGCTGCACAAATTTCCATGGATAACTAGAGCTGAAATTTAGATGATCACTCGGTATAACATACCTAACATTTACACAAGTCGAAATAAACAAAAGAAAATTTGCTTGGCTCACTTCAGATTAATATTCTGAAAATGTTACTTAAACAGAAAATCACAGGAATCAAGCTTTGAATATTAATGAAACTAACATGCAGTACATATACAGGGTGAGTATAAAGTAAGGAACCACCTATCTGGAGCTTTTATTGTTATTTAAAAGAAAAGTTATGAACAAAAGCTTGGTAGTTAATTATTTGCCACAATTTAGCGGTTTCACAATTTTTGCTTGTGATGCGTCACTTTTTGAAAATGACGTCGTCGGCACTTTTTTAATATCAACCTTATTTTTTCTATTAATCAATTTGATAGCATTTGTTTTTCTCTTCACGAATATTTAAAAATACCATGAGCTTAATAACAAAAATTTCTGAGAAAATCAAGTTTATTACCTGATGACAAAAATGTGAATAATTAAAGACTACTTTGGAAAACAAATGAAAACAAATAATTTTCGAAAAGTATCACCAAAAAAATTGAAACCGCCAAATTGTAGCAAATAAATAGCCATCAAACTTTTGTTGAAAATATTATTTTCTAAAAATAATAATAAAGGCTCCAGACTGGTGGTTCCTTACTTTTTACTCACCCTGTATACTACCTACTTAATATCAAAAATAAATTGCATTCGTAATGATACGGTCGTTTTTGAGATATTATTTGAGAATGTTTAAAGTATCATCAAAAATCACATTGTCACACTAAAAAACGATAATCTCACTAAATATGCATTGGATAATAGATTAAAAACACAAAATAAATAAACATGTATCCATGCAAATTTTTGTTTATATTGATACTTGATTGATATTGATAATTTTTAAGATATAATTATTTTATTATGCTTAGGTACTTATTATTAACCTATTAAGAACAAATAAAATCACACGATTATATCTCAAAAATAATATCATAAGAATCAAGCATTGCATATTAATAGAATTGTACACATTAATTACTTACATATTATTCATTATCAACATTAAATTGCATTAAAATTTATAAGCTAATTTTAGAGATATCATTTTAAAGTACTAAAAAAAGGATCACCATCAATCAATATCACACTAAAAATATCTCAAACTTACACGATCACATTTAAACGGAATATCACAAGAATAAAGTTTAAAGATTTATAAGCTGATTTTAGAGGTATCGTTTTATAATTCTCATCAAACTTTCTGTCAGCAAATTACGCCTGCAAACGCTGACTTTTTTTACCGGGCGTACAAAAATAGTCATATAAATATCAAGAGCGTAAAGTAGCCTTTTTCATCATAAACCATTTTCACACTTAAAATATCTCAAAATCACACGATCACATTCCAAACGGAATATCGCAAAAGTCTACTACATATTACCAATACACATTCATAAAATTATACACATGCAATACTTATATAGGGTGTCTCCTAAAAAACGCCTTTATTTATTGGCCGATTTCAAGAAAACAAAATAAAAATTAAATGGCTCCATATTTTCTACAAAGATGCCCTAATTTTGTTTTTTTTTTTGCAAAATAAACTTTCATTTCAGCGATAGTCATTTTTTTTACCTATATTTTTTTTTCCGAGACAGGTTATTTTTCTGAATCCAAAGATGTCCAATAAGTTGGCTTTGGTAGAATGTTCATTACAGAAAAAAAAAGTATATTAACATAAAGTTGTTTTTTATGCTTTGTGAACAGTGAGCACAAGAGAACAACAAGTGACTATCGCTAAAATGAAAGTTGATTTTGCAAAATTTTAGCTCTAGTTATCCATGGAAATTTTCACAGCCAATAAGATAGGTGAGATTGGTGATCTTATTTTTTATTTCGAAAATTAGTGCGAAAATTTTCATGGATAACTAAAGCTGAAATTTAAGTGATCACTCGGTAGCATAAAGAGATATAAGTACACAATATTATTAGATATTATACAAATAGTAAATTTTGCAATTTTTTTTTTAGTGAACCTTTGTGGCTTCACATTGTTAAAATTTTTCATATTTGCTAAATAGATATGGCGGCTACTATTAGAAAGAGTAAAAATCAGAATATACCCTATATTTAATTTTTCTATAACTTTATACTTACTAAAGTTTTCTTGTACTTTGCTATGTTATTTTCGAAAACTGTAGATTTTGTTTTAAAACACTTTTATTTTCATAATCATGGTTAGTATTAATTGTTGGTAGAACGCATTGGAAACATATCTCCAAACATTGAATGATATTTAGATAAGATACAAAGTATTTGGAGTCTTTGTAACAGTAAATAAATGTAAAATTTTAATATTCTGCATAATACAGGATGTTAGGAAAGTCGACTAAAAATGTCTAGGGGTGAATCAGGGAGCAAAACGAAGTGGAATATTCCTTTGCGATTTTTTGTTTAGGTGTTTTTTTTAATGTTTCAAACGTTCTATTTGCTTTCAATCATTGAACGAAATTTGTGAAATGTTACCATTTTAACAAGTAACATGCAAGTAACATGCTAGATTTAAAAAAAGAACAAGGCATTATCGAGATTTATGCAGTTCCAAACATATGCGGTACCAATTTTAACACAGATTTGGGGAAAATTTTGTATCTGAGCCAAAAGTGGCAAAGGAATATTCGACTTTAGTTTGCACCCTGATTTATCGTTAGAAAGATTTCGGTCGACTTCCCTAACAGCCTGTATACATCGAATATGGATACATGGTAAAAATTATGCCATCCCTGCATTTGCTGTAAGTAGTGACAATCACTATGCGAGATGTGTGAATTAAATCCATTGATTTATAGCAGTTTCATTTTCATTCATCGACTTCGTAGCTCGAAATCGCAATCAATTAAGCCCACAATCGGGATCACTCCAATGCTCCCCATTTACCCCATTGTAAACACACGACAGCCGACCTCACGATCACCGCACACGGGAGCCCTTAGTAATAACAACACGACAAAAAAAAACCCTCAGCCCAACCCCCGGCGAATAATTATTGCCCCGGCCGACGGCGGTAAGCGAAGCCGTACAAGGAAATCGTTTTATTCGCACCGCGGCGCCCCCGCAGGGGCCCCCGGGAGCTCGCTCACCTCGACGCGCTCCTCCTTCAGGTCCACCTTGAGGGCCAGCTGCTCCCTGAGGACGACGTCCGGGTAGTGGGTCTGCTCGAAGGTCGCCTCCAGCTGCTCCAGCTGCTCCTCGCTGAAGATGGTGCGGTGGCGCCGCTTCCTCTTCGGGGGCTGGTGCTGGGGGTGGCCGGCGGAGGACATCGAGGCCGCCTGCGAGGCCGCCGCCAGGGCGTGCACGTAGCCAGGGTACAAACCTGGGTACGCCATTGCTGCAAGAAAAAGAAACGTGAATAATAATTTGTGATCAATTTCATCTCATTGCGTATGTAAACAGATACCAAATCCGAGGACGAATTGTACAAAGAGTGACCAAACACTGATGATTGCCAGACAAAATAGTTTAGGTTTGGTTTGGCGATATGTGTACGACCAAATAAAAATGGTTGCACACACAGATAATTGTTGCCAAACAAAATAGTTGGGTCAGGTTAGGTTAGGCGATATGTGTAGGACCAAACAAAAATAATTGTACAAACAACAGATAATTATTGTCAAACAAAATAGTTAGGCTATGTTAGGTTAGGCGTTATGTGTAGGACGACTACATACATTATAGAGAGTTTTAAAACGATGTGCAAGCGAAGATCAAAAGAAAAGCGCAAAAGACAAATAACACAGGAAATCAAACATTTGAAAACGAAATAAGAAGGCAAAAATTATGAGATATGCTCCAAGTTATTCAGTGGTCAGGAATGGTTGTAGAAGCTATGTACAGAATATAGGATATACTAAAACTAAAACAAATGAAAATGTAATTTTGCGTGCATTTGTTTGAAAAAGTGGCTCATTTGTCTTACGCAATTTGAGAAAGTTTCGTAAATTTTTAGAATAACGACGAAAAGTTTGATAATTTTATTTCAAATTTGTTATTGTAACAAATAAAACAATAACGTATCTTAAAGAACAGTTAACATTTAGATAGTTTGTTAATTGTTGTTTATGATAAGTGATTGGTTTATTGTCTTACTCAATTTGAGAAAGTTTGAAAAATTTTTAGAATATCGAAGAAAAGTTTGATAATTTTCTTTCAAATTTGTTTTGATAACAAATAAAACAATAACGTATCTCAAAGAACAGTCAACAATTAAAAAGTCTGTTAATTGTTGTTTAAGATAAGTTATTGGTTTATATGTAATAAATCACTTTTAATAAATACTTGTAATAAATTACGTTTCGAAATTTACGCAAGTTACCCAAAAACGAGCCTCTTTTTTGTTGTAACAAGTTTTTGTAAAATTATTTATAACATACATAAAGTTCATAAAGTATGAAATAAATTTATTATTTCGGAAATTAAAAATATCTTGGATAAATTCTCGAACAAGTCGGTCTCTAATTTTGAAAATACATATTTATGTTCTGCGTCAAAATTTAATAATTTTTATCTATGACTAATTTATAATGTAAGTATTATACTTGAGGATATTTCAGTATAATGCTAATCATTATTTCCTTAGGGAATAATCCTTTGTGGAATCCCTCAAATTATTATTAACATCTCTGTGCTTTATAGATGTGCGTCTTCTTCATCGCACGCTATCAAACATACATTTCTCACATTATTCAAGCATACACACGATGTTCGTTACTTATCAATCAGTCATCATTAATATGCAAACACTTCGAGTCTGTAGCTAGTTTTGTATAGACGGCTTTCTCTTCTTGTTTCAGAGATATCCAGTGCTCAAGTAGAAGTGCCGTTTTTCTTCACCGAGGAAGGATGATACTTGGCTTCATGTGAGTACACATATCTGTTTTTAACGTTTAACTACTTTAACTGTACCTGAAAGTGAAAGGGCCAATGTCCAAATTTTACGCTATCAAGTTATGTCCACCATTCTTCTCAAAACTATCAGTTGTATCAGTAGAAGAAGCCGATTCTACCATTGCTCAACACATATCTGTTTTTAACGTTTTACTACTTTAAGTGTACCTTTGAAGTGAAAGGGCCAATGTTCAAATTTTACGCTATCAAGTTATGTCCACCATTCTTCTCAAAACTATCAGTTGTATCAGTAGAAGAAGCCGACTCTACCATTGCTCAACACATATCTGTTTTTAACGTTTTACTACTTTAAGTATACCTTAGAAGTGAAAGGGCCAATGTCCAAATTTTGCGCTATCAAGTTATGTCCACCATTCTTCTCAAAACTATCAGTTGTATCAGTAGAAGAAGCCGACTCTACCATTGCTCAACACTTATCTGTTTTTAACGTTTTACTACTTTAAGTGTACCTTGGAAGTGAAAGGGCCAATGTCCAAATTTTACGCTATCAAGTTATTTCCACCATTCTTCTCAAAACTATCAGTTGTATCAGTAGAAGAAGCCGATTCTACCATTGCTCAACACATATCTGTTTTTAACGTTTTACTACTTTAAGTGTACCTTGGAAGTGAAAGGGCCAATGTCCAAATTTTACGCCATCAAGTTATGTCCACCATTCTTCTCAAAACTATCAGTTGTATCAGTAGAAGAAGCCGACTCTACCATTGCTCAACACATATCTGTTTTTAACGTTTTACTACTTTAAGTGTACCTTGGAAGTGAAAGGGCCAATGTCCAAATTTTACGCTGTCAAGTTATGTCCACCATTCTTCTCAAAACTATCAGTTGTATCAGTAGAAGAAGCCGACTCTACCATTGCTCAACACATATCTGTTTTTAACGTTTTACTACTTTAAGTGTACCTTGGAAGTGAAAGGGCTAATGTGTAATTTTACGCTATAAACTTATGTCCACCATTCTTCTCAAAACTATCAGTTTTATCAGTGGAAGAAGCCGATTCTACCATTGCTCAACATATATCTGTTTTTTAACGTTTTACTACTTTAAGTGTACCTTGCAAGTGAAAGGGCCAAAGTCCAAATTTTACGCTATCAAGTTATGTCCACCATTCTTCTCAAAACTATCAGTTGTATCAGTAGAAGAAGCCGACTCTACCATTGCTCAACACATATCTGTTTTTAACGTTTTACTACTTTAAGTGTACCTTGGAAGTGAAAGGGCTAATGTGTAATTTTACGCTATCAACTTATGTCCACCATTCTTCTCAAAACTATCAGTTTTATCAGTAGAAGAAGCCGATTCTACCATTGCTCAACATATATCTGTTTTTTAACGTTTTACTACTTTAAGTGTACCTTGGAAGTGAATGGGCCAATGTCCAAATTTTACGCTATCAAGTTATGTCCACCATTCTTCTCAAAACTATCAGTTGTATCAGTACAAGAAGCCGACTCTACCATTGCTCAACACATATCTGTTTTTAATGTTTTACTACTTTAAGTGTACCTTGGAAGTGAAAGGGCCAATGTCCAAATTTTGCGCTGTCAAGTTATTTCCACCATTCTTCTCAAAACTATCAGTTGTATCAGTAGAAGAAGCCGACTCTACCATTGCTCAACAGATATCTGTTTTTAACGTTTTACTACTTTAAGTGTACCTTCGAAGTGAATGGGCCAATGTCCAAATTTTACGCTATCAAGTTATGTCCACCATTCTTCTCAAAACTATCAGTTGTATCAGTAGAAGAAGCCTACTCTACCATTGCTCAACACATATCTGTTTTTAACGTTTTACTACTTTAAGTGTACCTTGGAAGTGAACGGGCCAATGTCCAAATTTTACGCTATCAAGTTATGTCCACCATTCTTCTCAAAACTATCAGTTGTATCAGTAGAAGAAGCCGACTCTACCAGTGCTCAACACATATCTGTTTTTAACGTTTTACTACTTTAAGTGTACCTTGGAAGTGAAAGGGCCAATGTCCAAATTTTACGCTATCAAGTTATGTCCACCATTCTTCTCAAAACTATCAGTTGTATCAGTAGAAGAAGCCGACTCTACCATTGCTCAACACATATCTGTTTTTAACGTTTTACTACTTTAAGTATACCTTAGAAGTGAAAGGGCCAATGTCCAAATTTTGCGCTATCAAGTTATGTCCACCATTCTTCTCAAAACTATCAGTTGTATCAGTAGAAGAAGCCGACTCTACCATTGCTCAACACATATCTGTTTTTAACGTTTTACTACTTTAAGTGTACCTTAGAAGTGAAAGGGCCAATGTCCAAATTTTACGCTATTAAGTTATGTCCACCATTCTTCTCAAAACTATCAGTTGTATCAGTAGAAGAAGCCGACTCTACCATTGCTCAACACATATCTGTTTTTAACGTTTTACTACTTTAAGTGTACCTTGGAAGTGAAAGGGCCAATGTCCAAATTTTACGCTATCAAGTTATGTCCACCATTCTTTTCAAAACTATCAGTTGTATCAGTAGAAGAAGCCGACTCTACCATTGCTCAACACATATCTGTTTTTAACGTTTTACTACTTTAAGTGTACCTTGGAAGTGAAAGGGCCAATGTCCAAATTTTACGCTATCAAGTTATGTCCACCATTCTTCTCAAAACTATCAGTTGTATCAGTAGAAGGAGCCGACTCTGCCATTGCTCAACACATATCTGTTTTTAACGTTTTACTACTTTAAGTATACCTTAGAAGTGAAAGGGCCAATGTCCAAATTTTGCGCTATCAAGTTATGTCCACCATTCTTCTCAAAACTATCAGTTGTATCAGTAGAAGAAGCCGACTCTACCATTGCTCAACACATATCTGTTTTTAACGTTTTACTACTTTAAGTGTACCTTGGAAGTGAAAGGGCCATTGTCCAAATTTTACGCTATCAAGTTATGTCCACCATTCTTCTCAAAACTATCTGTTGTATCAGTAGAAGAAGCCGACCTACCATTGCTCTCCGTTTTATAAAACATTTTGTCAAATGCCAATATTCATAAAAAATAATCAATAATCAATTAATTATTTAAATTTATCTACGACTAATTAATAATGTAAGTATTATACTTAAAGTTTTTGCAGTATAATGCTATGTATTACTCTCTTAGGGAATAATGACTAGGGATTAATAGTTCTTATTCTCTCTTGCACTCCAATCACAAAATTTCTCAAATTTAATAATACCATGAAAACAAAATACACAAACTCAAAACTGCCACTGTCAAATGCGTAGTGCTTGTGTATTTGTATTGAGATGGATGAAAATGAAGAGTATTTTACTTGTACACCTCCAGAAATTGTATAACTAGCCACAGCAACAACATCTACCTTGATACCGAAAACTTTGAATTCCGTTTACCATAAAACGTACGCAACCTTTAACAAGTGGCGTCTTCGAAAGAACGCAAAAGCATTTTCCGAAAATGTTCTACTAGCCTATTTAGTCGAAGATAAAGTAGAGTATACTACTCCCAATAATGGCTATTATTACCTCGGAATGTTAGTCCCTCGCCGCTTACGCGGCTCGGTTCGTAATTATTTCTCGGGAATAATAGCTATCATTATTGACTCGTGATATAATCTACTATTATAATCATATTCTTATGGATTTTTTTTTCCAATTCGTATTATTAATATGCTCATTATGTATATTGAATTTCATCGCTAAAACTACACTTTAACCGAATGGGTGAATAAAATGTTTACATTTTCACATTATTCACTATAACCATTGACAACGTCAATAAAGTAAAAAATAAGTAAATTCGTACCATCCTTGAAATTTTCGTTGTCACCTGACAATGTGACACTTCACGCAAATTCTTCAATTCTGATAATGAATTGGAAAAAATCTTGTATGATACACGTGAATAAAGCAATTTTATTCACTCGAAAACATTATCGCGCTCGGCTACGTCTCTTGCGCTAAACTGTTTTGTCGTGGATAAAATTCGACTTAATTCACTTATACCATAAATAGCTATTTTCTTTTATCGAAAATTTAATTGATTTTTATGAACTTGTATTGATTTCTAGAACGTGAATAATTATATAATATGGTTGTAATCGATTTTTCGTCCTCCAATGATTTTTTTAATCTTTAAATACAGGGTAATTTATAATAGGTATAAAAAACGTTGCCATCTTGTTCGGGAAGTAATTTTAAGATAAAAATGCCGTATGGACATAGGTCATATTAGTTACAGAACTACAACAGATTTAAATTTCAATTAATTTAAAATTAAAATTTATGTTTGTTTCGGCTTTTTGTATTACTTTTTTTACATAGTTCTTGGTCTGTAACTACTAGAAATATGTCCATATGGCATTTCTGACTTAAAATTGCTTCCCGAACAAGATGGCAAATTTATTTACACCTATTATAAATCACCCTGTATATATTAAACATTGATGAAAATTTAAAAAACAAATGTTTTTTTGTGAAATTTTCAACCGTTATTGCACAATTTTTATGTATTTTTTTGTAAATTTCATGTTTAAGGTTTGACCAAAATATTGAATTGATTGGTTGAGAAAATTTCAGATTCAATCAAGAGTACTAAAATTCTACTAAAGTTCAACGTCCAAAAAGCACTTTGAGTTGTGCACTTTCTTTTGAAATTTCTCTAATTTTGTGGAAGAGATCTTATGAAATTTTCACCAATTTGAAAAAAATATTAGTGTAAATTTTATAGCTACTCCATTAAAATTGTAGAAAATTTGATGATTGTTAATTGCATTTAAATATAGTATAGATAAATATTTAGATTGGAGATATTCTTACTCGATCTTTGAAGTCGATGAAAACTGCATCAAAATTTAAGAATATTTATTTCTAGATAAATCCATTCAATTATAAATAGTTTCCTATTCTACAAAAGTCCATGCTATTTTCGATCGTAATTGTACCTACAATTTTACTAATTAAAATTGTAAGCACTTTTCTCTAATTGTCTGGAATTTTCAGCAACATTATTTTGTAGAGGGAAATTACCTCGAATTGGTTGAAATAAATCTCAGAATTTAAATTTTCGTGCTTGGTGGTTTTTATAGGATTGTATTGATTGTAGAATTTGAATTATTTTATTTTAAGGTTTGAATCGACTTTTCTATATTTCTTATCTGTGGTATTTTATGGAATTCTTTAATCATTTTAGTCAGCTTTCTTATCATTGCTTCAATTATCTAACTATCAAAATTAAAGTACAGTTTCATAAATTATTCTTCATTTTTTTAATGTCAGAATTATTTATGAAATTGTACTTAGTTTCTGGGTTTAATAAAAATTGTATTAACTTTATGTCAAATTATATGGTGTTTTCTGAAAAATTGTACCTAAACACTTTTCTTTGTCTCTTTTTAATAGCTCTCTCAAATATGATCACTGTAGAAGTTGTTTTATTATAAAACAAACACCAAATTTGTTTTGTTTAGAGGCCATAATGAGAGGTTGAAATTACAAATAGTGGAAATTGTTTAGAAGAAGCGTTTGAAGTTTTGAAAAAAAAATTAACCATTTTTACAAAGTTATAATCCTCGCAAGAATTGTGTCTACATGATGTGTATCTAAATGGAATTGTAGACAGTACCGCTAATTGCTTATTGAATATGTTTGTCAAATAAACTATTTATGCATATTATTTTGCTGTTATGGCCGATGATAGTAGAATATAAGATACATTAAGAATGATATTAAATCATATGTACGCCATTAAGGCAGTTAAATTAACATATTCGACAATTTTAGAATATTTTAAAGAATGTCTGATGCATCGGCAAAATGGCAAGACTCGTTGCTCATTAAAAAATGTACCATTTTGTGTTTTTTCTTATACTTGAACAAATTCTTGAAGTCGCTCAGAAGTTCATCAATTGCTTCAGAGTTAAAAGTTTGATTCACCTAAACCTTCTCTTGGTATTAAAACTTTAATTGTAACCATTGAAACTCTGCGGGAAAATGATCAACACTTTGATAAATTATATAAAAATAAATAAATTTTTAAGTTTAAGTAATAACTGTACGCCCTTAATCTTATTACTTAAATAATAGAATTAAAGAACCTTAATATGAGAAATTTCGTGCAAAAACATTACAATTATTCTTGAAGTATGATGATACATGTTCAGTTGACAAAGTTAATTTTCGATGTAATATTTACGACTAAATACTAGATAAAATGCTCATAGAATTTAAAGTGAAATTTTCCGAAAAAGTTAAATATTCTAAGGGTACCTACTGAAACTTTGCACACAATGTCAAAGTGCATCATGGACGTTGAACCTTTAGTAGAATTTTAGTACTCTTGATTGAATCTGAAATTTTCTCTACCAATCAATTCTATATTTTGTTTCTGGTTCATCTCACTGGATTTTTCGTTTCATTCTATTCGTTTCATCTTCATACTAAGTTACTTCGCTTTCATTACTGTTCAATTTTCATAAATGTTAAATTTTGTTCTTATACATTGTATTCTGATACGGTTGAAAGATCGATCTCAGACTATTGTAGATTATTACTTTATACGTTAAATCGGGATAATATATATATATATATATATATCAGCATATTAATTATCAGATATCTGTTCAGTATTCCTGAAAAAAGTCGTTTCAAATCTTTGAAGTCGAAGGAGGTAGTTAGATGCTTCGCTTCTTGTATTTGCCTTTTTTCATTCGTGACTTCGTTTTGTGACTTGTGCCCAGGGGAGGGATGGGGAACATACAAGCGGCCCGGGAACAAACTTTTATCGGCCCATTTTGCATTCACCTAAAATTGCAATAATACCATATAATCAAAATAATAATCATACTTCAAAATTTGACAAATATGTAAAAATCAAAAATACTTTACAATAAATAATTTAAAATTGAATATATTATTTTTATTTTTAAAATATATTAAAATGTATTATCAGAGACATAACACCTCTGAGGATGGCTAATAAAAGCCGAAACAAGTTGGGTGAAGAACATCAAATAAAAAGATTGCATAACTAAGAGAAAGTACTCCCCATAAAGAAAAAATCAATATAAAATTTAATACCGTAAGTTTTTCATAATACTTATTTATTTATTAATACAGAGGTTCCTAAAGTGTGCGATTACTGTACTGCTTTCAATCATATTAAATAAAATATGAAAAGATTAAGTAATTAGAATTCATGCTTTGACTAAGAAAATTTAATTGTAATTATAAAATCTTCATTAAAATTACAAAGTTTTATTAGACCCAGCAATTTTTTTTTTAATTATTGGAGTTTTATCCCGAAAGCATATCCCTCACAAAGTTGTTAAAATGTTATTTGCAGAAAATTTTTGAACATGAAAGAAAAAAATTAATAATTAAAAAAATTTAAATGTAATTTTCTACATTATTACTTTTACAAATTTTACAGTACAAATTATAATTTAAATTGTAAAATATTAATCAAAACACAAAATCCTCATTTGCATTATACAATTTATATTGAAAATTATAATAATAATAATAATATTTACTAGCGGGAGAACCTGCATAATATATACATAAAAATTAAAAATAAAAACTTACTAAATGAAAATGAACTTGAAACTTGATTTGAATTTTTACATGAAAGTAAAACATGTATATTATAAATTCCAAAACTCAAATGAAATAACAAAGTTATCATGATAAATGATAGAATTTAGTTGGAAATTATAAAATTCTTATAGTAAATTCGAAAATATTAATTATAAATTTCAATGTTAAATTAAAATTTGACATTTTTAGTATAAATTATACAAAAACTTTATGCTTAAAATATATAACTCACTAAGTTATTAATATTCTGACAGAAATTTGCAAAAATATTAATGCAAAATACAAAATTATGTACAAAATTACAAAGAGAAGCTATGAAGTTTTCATCGCAAATGACAAATTTTGATATTTTATTACAAATTGCAAGTTCATCAAACCATAAAATTCTCATTGAAACATCTCGCTTGTAAACTGCAATGAATTGGAAATTACAAAATTTTCGTTAGAATTTTTTAATATAATTACTAGACTTTTCATAAATTGTAAAGATCAATGGAATCTGCGAGTTTTTAATTCTAATTTATAACGTCTTTCCCCAGAAATCATATTCCTTGCAATTGTGTTAACCATTTCATAGAAATTCGCAAAAAATATAATGGATGGTCTAAAATGTTGATTAAAATGATAGAATTAAAAAATGATAGAAAATATTAATTATAAATTTCAATGTTAAAATAAAATTTGAAATTATTAGTATAAATTATAAAAAACTGTATCCTCAAAACATATAACTCACTAAGTTATTAATATTCTGACAGAAATTTGCAAAAATATTAATGCAAAATACAAAATTATGTACAAAATTACAAAGAGAAGCTATGAAGTTTTCATTGCAAATGACAAATTTTGATATTTTATTACAAATTGCAGGTTCACCAAACCATAAAATTCTCATTGAAATATCTCGCTTGTAAACTGCAATGAATTGGAAATTACAAAATTTTCATTAGAATTGTTTAATATAATTACTAGACTTTTCATAAATTGTAAAGATCAATGGAATCTGCGAGTTTTTTTATTCTAATTTATAACGTTTTTCCCCAGAAATCATATTTGTTGCAAATATATTAACAACCATTTCATAGAAATTCGCAAAAAATATAACGGATGGTGTAAAATGTTGATTAAAATGTTTTTAAATTCAAAATGATGAATGTTGCGAAATTTTGATGATGGATTTCAGTATTTCAATAGAAATTATGGAGAATTAATTCTAAATTTCAAAAGTTTTCGAATTTTTCGAAAATTGCAAAGTTTATATTATGAATACAATATTTCAATGGAATTAGAAAACAATCATAAAGTATAAATAACTTTACATTATCACTATAACAAATACAATAATAAATAAGCAAATAAGTAAATAAAGAAATAAATCAGTTTTATTGGAATTATGTAATTTTCGTTGTGACTTTCATCATTCATCATTCTAAATTACCAAATTGCAATAACTTTATGAAAATGTCATTGTTAATTGATAAATTTAAAAGTATAAATATGTTTACATTAACACTATAACAAATACAATAATAAAGAAGTAAATAAGTAAATAGAGAAATAAATCAGTTTTATTGGAATTATGTAATTTTCGTTGTGACTTTCATCATTCATCATTCTAAATTACAAAATTGCAATAACTTTATGAAAATGTTATTGTTAATTGATAAATTTCACTGTAAAATGTAAAATATTCAACATTCGTATAATAAATTACAACATTTCAACAGCGATTATGAAAATTTTATTGTAAATTGCCAAAATTTCACTATAAAATGCAAAATGTCATTGGCATTTCCAAAATTTGTATCGAGTTGTTAAAATGTTTGTAGTTATTTGTAGAAAATTTTATGAAAATAAACTTAGGTGGAAATTACGAACTTTTCATTAGAGATTACAAAATGTTTATTAGATATTATGAAATTCTTATTATAAATACTAACATTTTACTACATATACATATTCCTTACAAATTAGAAAATTTTATTAGAAATTGCAAAAAGCTAATCAAACCACAGCATATTAAAATTAAATCATGTCGATTGTAAATTAAATTTACAAAAGCTTCAAAATTTTCAATAATTTTTTTATTAGAAATACCATTTTTTTTATAAATTACAAAGATTAATGGAACCTGCCAATTTTTAGTTGAAAATTATAACGGCTATCTACACAATTTATATTCCTCGCCAAATTATTTCATATTTCATAAAAATTTGCAAAAAATATTATGGAAACGGAATGGATCCATGGAAAATCCTAGTTCAAAAAGGGAGCTGCGAGGCGAAAAAGTTTGGGAACCACTGTGTTAATACATATATAAACAATCTTTATCGGGCTATCGGCCACATGGGGTCTTTCCGCCTTGTGTTAATACATTAAATCAAAATTATTAATAAACTTGTCGTCGGATCTGGGAAAATTCTGGGGCTTCCGGCCCAACATTCGGGATGGCTACCGGCCCACCGGGAAATTTCCCATTTTCCCGTATGGCCCATCCGCCCCTGCTTGTACCTTTGGTATCTTTCCAAAAATTTGCCGCCCCATGATTTGCCCCCCTCCCCCCTAAATCTGCCTTTGCTCGCAACATAAGAAAATAAATATTTGGGTGTATTGAAAATGTTCAATGTATTTTAAGCACCGAATATGAGAGCGCAGAATTAAAGTGTCCTTTACGTTTCAACGTTTCAACAATTATGCGATTTGTGAACGCGTTATTTGTTTAAAGTTGCGTTTGGTAAATTCGAATGCCATTTTCGGGGTTTTTTTTTAAATAAAACTGGTTCGCTGCGTTTTGCCCTGGATTAATTTATTAGGCGCAATTTTATCGCAGCCCCATTCTGCCGCGCACAATAAAGCGCGGCCGAATTTGCGTCCGCAATTCATAAATCGTCTGAATTGATTCCTCCCCGGTTTTTCCCATTGTCGCGCCGATCGAGTTCGGCGTTGGCACGGAAATTGCCGCCTTTCACCCACGCTTAAATCCCCTCCTTCAGCGATTGTGGGCGACGTATCGTGAATACGTGGAGGAATAAGGGCATTGGCAGAAATATCGTCGCACCTGCCTCGTGCATAGCATTTAGGGGTTAAGCCCCGTGAATTTTCGCCTCATCACACCTCGGCGAAATCTCCATATTCTTAGGAGATTTGCACTTATCGATCACCGCTCTTTGTGAGCGGTGAGGCCGTGAGCCACCCGCAGAGCGGCGTATCGACAGAACGGCCAGCCGATCGACCGGAAAATCGCAATGGGCTTTTCACACAAACGCGAGAGGCTGACCGGACAAATGCGCGAGACCCGCGGGACACCCGCAGCGGCGAACTCCTTTCTGCACGTTCTGGGGGGCAAAAGCGGGCGGCTTATCCTAATTACATATAGAGGGCGAGCGCCGGAAGTTTTTTCCGCGCCCGTCGGCGGTTTAAAAAACCGTAAAATAATAATATTATTCTTTAATACCCGGAGCGGTTGCTCTCGACCCCACCGGTTTTATTTACGCACGGCCGGACCGACGGGAAATAATAAGTGCGGAAAAGTTTGCGGCGCTTTTTTTCCGCCGCCGCGGAGGCACGCACGAGCGGCAGATCTTAATCTCCGGAGGTAGACTTTAAAAGCTTAGAGCGAACGCAAGGGGTAAGTTTTCCCCGTTTTCCCGGAGGACGGGGGCCGCCGCCGACGGGCAGAAACGGAGGGAAAGAAACAAAAGAGCGATCGTCAGCCGCAGGGCTAATTAAACTGTTTATGTATTCAAATTCATTTTTAATGCGGAATTCGAACGCAAATCAACCGATCAAATAGGTCTAGCGAACGAAGCGCATATTTGTAGTAAATACGTCTTCCAAATCAAATTCATCAAATTTATTTTGCTAACAAAGGCCGCCTACACATGTGAAAAATCTTGCTTAAGATTATTTAGGGGGGGGCACAAAATTGAGTTGCCCCTGATCCAACGTCCCAGGGGCAACTAAATTTTGAGCCCCACCCCCCTGAAATCTTGAAAAAAAATCTTGCTTAAGATATTTTATATCTTTATATATTATATATTTTATTTAATAAAAAATAATATTATTTATCTGTTATTTTTTATTATTTATTATTTATTTTTAATACATATAATACAGGATGGGCCACGAATAACGGCCATTAGAAGTTTACGGGGTTCCCGACGGAGTAAAAATTTGAAAAAAATTATCATTAATTTAATATAATAAAATATCGTTGAATACGATCTCCTCAAGAAAAATTGTTTCAACTTTCTATCACTTCCGGTTCTGCCGGAAATGACTACCAACTTTGTAATTTTAAAAGGAACACCCTATATATTATTACATTTTTCGATTCCCTGTTCAATAGCCTACATGCCCATATGAACTTATGTGCACTTAAGTTTTATAGTTTTTGAGTGAAAAATTTATTTGTCTAATTTTGACTTCAAAAAGACTTTTTGAAAAAGTCGTATAACATCTTGTAGGAACAAGATAGAAACACCAGCTGAATCTTGAATTATAACTAATAGATCCCTCTACAATTGAAAAAATCTGTCAATTATGAAAATAAGTATTTAAAAATGTCAATGTTTCAGTGCCCATTTAGAAACATCATATTTTAAATTTTTCAAATGGAATGACCAACATTTTATATCATAATGCGATTGGCAAGGCAATTTGCTACGTACTGTCCCTTTCATAAATTATTGTGTCCCTTTCAATACAGTCTAGTGGTGAAAGGGACAAAATACACTTATTCAAATGAAAAAATATACAACTAAGAATAAAACAAGGTTCATTATTACATTTTCCTTCAGTAGTAAAACTAATTGAAGTTTTCAAGTCCATTCGTAACTGTTCAAATTATATACTCACTTATTTACTAGACTCTCTAAAATAAAAATGTCCCTTTCATGCCACCCCTCCCCCACCTACTTTGAGTAATTCGATTAATTTGGTGTTACAAATACGAAAGAAATTCTTGTGAATATTGATAAATAAATTGTTTATTTCAGAAACTCGCTAAGTGTATATACTTTTTCAAATTAGTATTAAAAAAACTGTAAAAAACAAAACAACACTATAAACATACCTAATAATATAAACTTATTGTATATGCTATGCTCTATGGTTTTTAATGATCCATTAACGGGTTTTTCTTTTAATCTTTGAAAAATTTATTGGGTGATTTTCCTTTTAGATAGAGCTTGATGTTTCCAAGGCAATAAGATAATTGTTATTTATTTAGTAAAGTTTTCTAACATATAAAGGGTCTCCCAATAGGAACGATATGTTTTTAAAACATCGTAGCAACCATATCTAAAATTGTAGAAATCTCACTAGCTGTCATTTGTTTTTAGTATAGTTTGACAATTCATCATGGCAAAATACACGCTTCAACAAACGTTTGATTATTATCCAAAGATTTTATCAAAATAATCGTTCTCTTATTCAAGCTCGTGATGTTCGTGAAGATTTTGGTCGACATAATCGCCCTTCTGTGCTTGCTATACGTCGAATCGTTGAAAAATTCGAAACAAATTTTACTTTACACGATACCAGAACACCAATAAGGCAACGAAACGCAAACTGCCAAAAGAAAATTGATGCTGTAAGTGCCAGTGTTACAACAAATGCAAATCAGTCGATTAATCGACGTTCTCAAGAACTTGGCTTTTCAATGACAACTTGGCGTTGATTGAGAAAAGATTTGGGTTTACATCCGTATAAGATTGTATTGACTCAAGAACTTAAACCACTTGACCATCATAAGCATCGTATGTTTGCTGATTGGGCTCTAGAGCAACTTGAAATTGATCCTGATTTTTTCAAAAAAATCATCTTTTCAGATGAAGCCCATTTTTATATAAACGGCTTCATTAGCAAACACAATTGTCGTTTTTGGTGTGAAATTAATCCACAGCAGATTCATAAAAAGTCTTTTTATCCAGAAAAAGTTACTGTTTGGTGTGGTTTAGAGCACGGTGACATCATCGGATCATATTTTTTTGAGGATGCAAATGGAGATGCAGTAATAGTGAAGGGTGAGCGGTATGGATCAATGTTAACGGATTTTCTATGGCCAATGAAATTTATTTGCAAGACATATTTTTCCAACAAGATGGTGCAACACCACATATTGCCAATGCCACTATGGAGTTACTGAGAGAAAAGCTTGGCGAGTCTGTAATATCCAAAAATGGAACTGTTAATTGGCCTCCAAAAAGTTGTGATTTTAACACTTTTGGACTTCGTCTTGTTGGGTTATTTAAAGTCGTTGGTCTATGCCACTAAACCTCGAACTATAGACGATTTGAAATTGAACATCAAACACTGCATTTGTGCAAATACACCTGATTTATTGCACACTGTTACCGAAAATTGGGTTCATCGGATTCGATTCTGCAAACGAAGCCGACTTGGATATTTGGATAATGTGTTATTCAAAACATAATTGTCATAAATTGTTCTATAAAACAAAGAAAAAGTTTTGCTTTTGTCTCAAATATTTTGTATTTCATTTTATTTCAAAAACATATCGTTCCTATTGGGCAGTGTTGTAACAGATACATTTTTGTTGTATCTAGATACAGATACAGATACTTTAGAAAAAATGTACCTAGATACATATCTAGATACAAATTGAAAATGTATCTAGCTACAGATACAGATCCATTTGAAAAGTATCTAGATACTTCTAGATACATTTCTGATACATGGAAAACCAAACCAAAAATTATTTTCATTTTACATGCCCATTTTACCTGCAAGAGAAAATGCTCATAAATATTTGATGAAATGTGCTAAACTAAATTTATTTTTTATCGTCTGCTTATAGTTATTGGTATACTTCATCGATCCATATTGCATTCGACATACGTTTCTAATTTCATTTCATTATATTACATTTAGCTTAAGCACACGAACCAGCATTAAAAACCCGATTGTTTATACGAAAAAGCATGCGTCATTGTCAGCTTTCGACGGGCTACTACAATTATACACAATGAAATAGCAAATTACTGACTCAAACTTAAATTAAATACAAGAAAATGAATCAATGCCCCAAGGTAAACATTAAAAAAATAATGCCCTCAATAATGAATCAATAGCTAATTGTATGTAATTAACGTGAAATTTAGTGTTGTAACAGATACATTTTTTGTATATAGATACAAATACAGATACTTCAGAAAAATGTATCTAGATATAACTTTAGGTACTCAAGCAAGAATGTGTATCTACGAGCCCTAACAACTTAATGTTCGGATGGCACCAATTTGTGTACATATTTACTGATGGTTGTTCTGTAAATTGTTTATATTTTTTTTATTCAAGAATTAGGAATACTACTTTATCAAGGGACGCTTTTATTGAACAAATATTTGTTTTATATCAAGAAGAAATGAAAAGATAGAAAAATTTAAAAAAAGGAACAAATTCTATTGACAATAATTTCGGCCGACGACCGTTTAAATTATTAATACGGTGTCACATCACCTTTCGCCTTTATGATCGCTCGTATTCTAGCTGGCATGGTTTCCAGCAAAGACTTGCAGTAATTTTGCGTGAAAGATCTCCATATTTATGTCAGTTTTGTCCCCAAAGCATGTACGTTTGTCTCCAAACACATGTAAGTGTTTTCTTTATTAACCTAATCAAAATGTATCACCAAGAAATAATCACTTCCTTATGCAATTTAATGTACGTTTTGTTGAGAATTGTTCCTCAAGTGACTTTTCATGTTGCCACAAGGTCTCAATAATATTTAAGTCCGGACTGTTAGAGGACTAAGACAGAACTTTCATTCCGTGATCTGAAAACCATTTTTTCCAGCAAAGACTTGCAGTAATTTGGCATGAAAGATCTCCATACTTATGTCAGTTTTGTCCCCAAAGCATGTAAGTTTGTCTCCAAACACATGTAAGTGTTTTCTTTATTAACCTAATCAAAATGTTTCACCAAGAAGTAACCACTTCCTTATACAATTTAATGAACGTATTGTTAAGATGTGTTCCTCAAGTGACTTTTCATGTTGCCACAAGGTCTCAATATATTTAAGTCCGGACTGTTAGAGGGCTAAGACAGAACTTTCATTTCGTGATCTGAAAACCATTTTTTCCAGCAAATACTTGCAGTAATTTGGCCTGAAATATCTCCATATTTATGTCAGTTTTGTCTCTAAAGCATGTACGTTTGTCTCCAAACACATGTAAGTGTTTCTTTATTAACCTAATCAAAATGTATCACCAAGAAATAATCACTTCCTTATGCAATTTAATGTACGTTTTGTTGAGAAGTGTTCCTCAAGTGACTTTTCATGTTGCCACAAGGTCTCAATAATATTTAAGTCCGGACCGTTAGAGAGACAAGACAGAACTTTCATTCCGTGATTTGAAAACCATTTTTTGTCGTCTTAGCTGTATGGCTTGATGCAGTTTCTTGCTGGAATACGAAATTCCCATCTGGACAGAGCTTATGTACGCTGGGAATAAGACCATTATTCAGAATTGTCTGATATTTAAGAGCAATAATTTTACCATCTATTGTTTCCATTTTTGCCAAACCTTTTCCTGACATACACCCTTAAATCATCTCCCCTTTTGGAAACTTCACAGTCCTTTTTATACAATCCGCTATAAAAACTTCCGTTTTATCTCGAATAAGTATTTTTCTGCAATCACCTACAGAGATGTGGAATTTGGATTCATCGCTAAATATGATATTGGACCAGTCTTCTACTGTTTAGACAATTTATGTATCATTAATCATTATCATGTAAATCAGTATCATTCGTTTTACCCAGCTGCTCCGGACCTCCCCAATTTAAACTTAGCCCAATCTATACAATTGTTCATCTGTTTGTTTGTTAACCGATGGTTTTCTTTAGGTTTCAATAAAATAAAGTGAATTAAAGAAAGTAATGTTATTTAATATTTCATTTATTATGTGCCTTATAAAAACTGAGCTCTGACTTATGGATCCATTGCCAACAATATTCTCGTGAAATATTTGCCCCCGTTTCCCCGTTAAATAGGCCGTTATCCCTTACAGTGACTCTCCGCTGACTTTTACATATTTTCACAAGATGCTTCTTCTTTCTGCCTGTCATTTTACTGGGTTGACCGGAACTTTTGCCCCAAATTTTGTATCTGGCTCTATCTCCATAGCCCTGGATAATATCTCCTACAGTTGACTTCGCTAAATTCAAATTATCGCCGATGGTCTTCAAGCTTTTTCCTTCATCGTACTGTTTCACAACAATTGGACGAATTTCGTTTGAGGTGGCTGTACCACGACTCATTTTCATGAACACACATAAAAAAAGCAGTAAATCGACGCGTATCGCATTAATAACTATAATTTTAACAGTATTAACTAAAAAAAATTAAAAAAAGAGACGTCCGAACATTCCGAACCAGTAAAATTGGTTCAGTTTTTCATTTTTTCCTTCGGGGAAATATAGATTCGATTTCCTTCGAAAATATAGATTTTATACCGATTCCTTCGGTAAATATAGACAAATAATATTTATTTTTAGGCATGAGTGGTGCTTAATAATGCATTATTATGAGATCATAAATATAATAAGTAAGTGGCAACTTTTAGGAAAATAATCTGTAAGTTATAGTTGAAATGGGTATCGTCCTAACTTCGTCGTTTTGAGGTGGCTTTACCACGACTCATTTTCATGAACACACATAAAATAAAGCAGTAAATCGACGCGTATCACATTAATAACCATCATTTTAACATAATTAACTCCAAAAAAATTTAAAAAAAGAGACGTCCGAACATTAAGTTGCCAGTAAAATTGGCTCAGTTTTTCATTTTTTCCTTCGGGGAAATATAGATTCGATTTCCTTCGAAAATATAGATTTTATACCGATTCCTTCGGTAAATATAGACAAATAATATTTATTTTTTGGCATGAGTGGTGCTTAATAATGCATTTTTATGAGATCATAAATATAATAAGTAAGTGGCAACTTTTAGCAAAATAATCTGTAAGTTAGAGTTGAAATGGGTATCGTCCGAACTTCGTCGTTTTGAGGTGGCTTTACCACGACTCATTTTCATGAACACATATAAAAAAGCAGTAAATTGACGCGTATCGCATTAATAACTATCATTTTAACAGTATTAACCCCAAAAAAAATTTAAAAAAGAGACGTCCGAACATTCAGTTGCCAGTAAAATTGGTTCAGTTTTTT
Organism: Othius punctulatus; assembly: GCA_951805005.1. Classification (NCBI taxonomy): domain Eukaryota; kingdom Metazoa; phylum Arthropoda; class Insecta; order Coleoptera; family Staphylinidae; genus Othius; species Othius punctulatus. The sequence continues at coordinate 20,473,051 of OX638141.1, forward strand.
ATTTTTTCCTTTGGGGAAATATAGATTCGATTTCCTTCGAAAATATAGATTTTATACCGATTCCTTCGGTAAATATAGACAAATAATATTTATTTTTTGGCATGAGTGGTGCTTAATAATGTATTTTTATGAGATTATAAATATAATAAGTAAGTGGCAACTTTTAGCAAAATAATCTGTAAGTTAGAGTTGAAATGGGTATCGTCCGAACTTCGTCGTTTTTAGGTGGCTCTACCACAACTCATCTTCATGAACACACATAAAAAAAGCAGTAAATCGGCGCTTATCACATTAATAACTATCATTTTAACAGTATTAACCCCAAAAAATTTTTAAAAAAGAGTCGTCCAAACATTAAATTGCTAGTAAAATTGGTTCAGTTTTTCATTTTTTCCTTCTTAAAGAGGTAAATATAGATAAATAATATTTATTTTTTGGCATAAGTGGTGCGTAATTTTTATGAGAACATAAATATAATAAGTAAGTAGCAACTTATAGCAAAATAATCTGTAAGTTAGAGTTGAAATGGGTATCGTCCGAACTTCGTCGTTTTGAGGTGGCTCTGAACACACATAAAAAAAGCAGTAAATCGGCGCTTTTCACATTAATAACTATCATTTTAACAGTATTAACCTCAAAAAAAAGAGACGTCCGAACATTAAGTTGCCAGTAAAATTGGTTCAGTTTTTCATTTTTTCCTTCGGGGAAATATAGATTCGATTTCCTTCGAAAATATAGATTTTATACCGATTCCTTCGGTAAATATAGACAAATAATATTTATTTTTAGGCATGAGTGGTGCTTTATTGCACCATTTATGCATTATTATGAGATCATAAATATAATAAGTAAGTGGCAACTTTTAGCAAAATAATCTGTAAGTTAGAGTTGAAATGGGTATCGTCCGAACTTCGTCGTTTTGAGGTGGCTTTACCACGACTCATTTTCATGAACACACATAAAAGAAAGCAGTAAATCGACGCGTATCGCATTAACAACTATAATTTTAACAGTATTAACTCCAAAAAAAAAATTAAAAAAGAGACGTCCGAACATTAAGTTGCCAGTAAAATTGGCTCAGTTTTTCATTTTTTCCTTTGGGGAAATATAGATTCGATTTCCTTCGAAAATATAGATTTTATACCGATTCCTTCGGTAAATATAGACAAATAATATTTATTTTTAGGCATGAGTGGTGCTTAATAATGCATTATTATGAGATCATAAATATAATAAGTAAGTGGCAACTTTTAGGAAAATAATCTGAAAGTTATAGTTGAAATGGGTATCGTCCGAACTTCGTCGTTTTGAGGTGGCTTTACCACGACTCATTTTCATGAACACACATAAAAGAAAGCAGTAAATCGACGCTTATCACGTTAATAACTTTCATTTTAACAGTGTTAAGCCCAAAAAAATTTAAAAAAGAGTGGTCCGAACATTAAGTTGCCAGAAAAATTGGTTCAGTTTTCCATTTTTTTTTCTTCTTAAAGAGGTAAATATAGACAAATAATATTTATTTTTTGGCATAAGTGGTGCTTAATAATGCATTTTTATGAGATCATAAATATAATAAGTAAGTGGCAACTTTTAGGAAAATAATCTGTAAGTTATAATTAAAATGGGTATCGTCCGAACTTTAAGTTGTAGCTCGTAGAAGAGATAGAGAAAATTTGATGGCGCATCCTTTTCTCTTTTTCTCTTTTTCTTTTGATCTCTTTTTCAAGACAAACTCAGTGGTGAAAATAAAAATGGGCTATCGTCTTTTGTTTTCGAGTTATAGCCAAAAACTTATTATTTTCCATTTTAGATGTTCATCAATATTTCATTCATTTATCATTTTATTACGATACGAGTTGCACGTTTATTTTTGGCATAAGTGGTGCTTAATAATGCATTTTTATGTCATCATAAATGTAATAAGTAAGTAGCAACTTTTAGCAGAATAATCTATAAGTTATAGTTAAACGGGTATCGTCCGAACTTTAAGTTGTTAGGGCTCGTATTATAATATCTCAGAGGAAATTCCAAAAAACCTAGAGATGGGGTATTTTCTGATTATAGCACAGTATCAAGTGTTCTTTGTTAGTGTGTAAAACTTGGACTTCAGCTACTAAAATGTTTAAAAACAAATTATCTAGAAATGAGTAAAATGCCGCGACCGAACATAATGCAGCTACGTATGATATTATTGTCCGGATTTCTTAGCTTTCCAGAAAAACTAGGGCTGGTGTAAATTCTGATTTTTATATTTTCCAAAAGTATTAACTATTCGTAATTTTAATCTTGGAACGTACTGAAAATTGTCGAAATAAAAATGTTTAATTTGCAGCAATACTACATAAAGTAGTTCATATAAAGAATGCAATAATCATATTTTTTGCCAATGTTGTAATTTTGACAGTTCAGAAATGTATCTACCATTGGCAAAATATACAGACAACTATCTATTTATGAACAACATATTTTTAAACACGACTTACAACAGCCAATTATCTGTGCACAACACATTTTTGAAGACGACTTTCACGACATCGAAATTTTAAGTAACATAGAGTTTTCTCATTCGGCTTTAAAAATTTGGCCACCCTGTATAGTCGACCCAAAAATCTAAGAATATTACGACTTTGACTTTTAAGTATTTTATGGGGATTTTATTTGGTGTTGCCATAAAATCAGCGCTTATACTGGCTTGTATAAAGACCCAAAGCCAGTATAAGCGCTGATTTTATGGCAACGCCAAATAAAACCCCCATAAAATACTTAAAAGTCAAAGTCGTAATATTCTTAGATTTTTGGGTCGATTATACAATGGTAGTGCTTTTGCCCATCAACATACAGACTTTTCTATAAGGTAGACGAAAAAGTATATATTTTGAGGAGAAACAAGGATGTGTTTACGTACCTAAGAAGTCGGCGCTGGTGGCCCCGAATCCCGCCGATGCGGCCGCGGCGATGTGCCCCAGGTGCAGCGTCGGCGGGTGCAGGACGGGTCGCTGCGGGGACGCCATCTTCGGCCTGGTGGGCGCCAGGATGCTGTCTATCGTGAACAGCGAACTGGAGGCGGCGGCGGTCGTCGGCTGCCTGGCCTTGTACACCGGCTTGAAGCCCTCGCCGAGGAACATGTTCCCCAGGAAGTGCGGGTTGAAGGCGCCGCCGCCGCCGCCGCCCCTCGGCTGCGCGGACGTCTCTACCATCTTGTAGTCGTCCTCGCTGTACGCCTCCTCCGGGTACTCGGTGCTGGCGCCGTCCCCGCACCAGTCCAACTCGGTCTCCTGCTTTACGGTGGCCAGCGTGGTAGCGGGAAGTGGTCGGGGGCCGTGATCAACGGCCGTGCATAACCCCGGGGTGTAGGTGGTGAACGCGCGCGCCGCCACAGAGTCTCTCTTCGCGTCGAGGACGATGGGCCAGGCTGTTCGCGTTCGATCTGGCGGGCCGGCGGGAAGGCGACGACGGCGACGCGGGCCCCTCCGAGGGCGGCACGCCCCCAGAGGAAGGGGATTGGAGGCGCCGCAGCCCGCTACCCCTAGAGCCGGCCAATGGCGCTTGGCGCCCTATCAACCCCCTCGAAATCGGTCCCTAGGGTCGAGTGAGGTCCGCACACCACTAAAGGGCGCAAATATAGCTGTCAATGTGAAATCTGATATGCCGCCTAAGAGGGGTGCAACTGACATGTTTATTATATGACGACTGATGTTATTATCATTATTATTAGCGAGCCGGGGGGATGATGTGCTTTTAATCGACTTTCCACGGCGCCTTTATTGGCTCCCAATTCAATTTCGCGCCCCCTCACTTAACGTCTCCGCTTAATTGCCGCCGCCCCCCCCGAAAACGCGCGCGCTTTTAATTTCAATAAATTAACCCCAAGATCCTTCACGATCCGCGCGAATCGTCATACGGAGGCCCTAGTTTAAAATCGCCCATTCGAGAGATATAAGCGAAATATGAAAATTCCTCAGGCGTCTCATTCCAAATTCCGACATGCCATCATTCGCTCGAACGTGTGCTCGCATCAATCAAAAATGCACATCTCCTTCGGCAATCTACCGAAACTGCGAGCGGAAATAATTACATGCGCCTCGATTAGGCAGGTACCTCTCGCTTCGAAATTATGCGCGATTATCTGGCTAATCCCCGGCGAAAGGGTGATGCGATTACTCCGCCCACGCGCCAATAAAAGAGGGCGCATCACGGTCCGGCTGTGTGACGACGCCGACGCCGGCGCTCCCACCCGGGGCGTCCCGACGCTCACACGGATCCCCCCCTCCATGTGCGATGACCCGACGCCCCCCGCGGGGGCCCCGGCCCCCCGTTTAATCGTTAATTAGCATTATTGGCGCCGCTCCCCCGATCCGCGCGAATCATTTTCGTATTTGCAGTTTACGCACATCACTGCCCCCCGCCCCCCTGAATACGTGACCGTCGGGCCGTGAGCGTCGCCTTTGACTACGGCGAAGCGCCGAAATGGCGGGCAATTACCCACGGACGCGTGCTAATTATTAATCTGTTACGGAGATCAAAACACGGTGACATCGCTAATGAGAATGCAGCAGCATTGTCAAAGGACGCGATGATTATCTGTAGCTCCGTTATAAAAGAGCGAGCTGCTGCATGCCCAAATGAATGCGACCCGGCGCATCCACCATTTATACAATTTGACTAAAATTATATCTGTGATGGGTGGGAAAAACAGTATAAGTCGAAAATATGTTAAAATGAGTTTAAGTCAAATTATATTTCAGAAAGTGATGCTGTACATTGTGTTTGAAATAGTATGTCACATTATTCAGTTAAGGCTTTTAAATAGGTTGGCAGTTTTAGTACAACTTTAAATGCTACGATTATTGGAGGGAAAAAAGGTATAAGTCGACGCTTCCTTAAAATGCAAATTCTTGACTTATACTGCTTTTCCCACCCATCACAGATATAACCACTTAAAAATCTCTAAAAATGTCTGCCTCATAGCAGGGGCGAAACCAGGCTGTTTCAGACCCCCACGCCCCTCTACAAAAATCCCCCCCCCCCTCAACTTTTTTCTAATACCAAACACTTTACTTAAAATTTACTTAAGCATTATTTTAACTAGTGTTTACTTTCCGTGTTCAAGTAAAGTTACGCAAACATACCGACTTGTCTTTTTTAACGCCCCCTCTCAAACGCAGTAGGCGGAGTGAAACGTCAGGGGTGAATTGTGTGGGGCAGCTATCTGCAGTGCATTGTGCGTGCGCAACTTAGATGTGTGAGTGATTCACACACGCGCTAAAAACGTAAAATCTGGTACTTGTGTTGCCTATACTTAAGAGTCAATTGAACTAAACAATATCTTCATATCTGGAGAAGACCGAGTTGATTCTACATTTGATGAACATATTTAGAGTAATTGTTTTCTTAACACAATATGTTACATCTTAACACATACATATAATAAATCCTTCGATTTCTTTTAGATTTTTCTAATTTCTTAATTTTTGTCTTCTTCTGAGAAACTATTAATTCATAAAAATGAATTCGTTCATAATTTAAATTTGTGACAATCCGCTTGATCATAAATATATTATATACAGTGACCTCCAAAAAGTCGGTATCGTATTGGGCATTTTCATTATTATTGATTTACAAAAAAAATAAAAAAATGTACGGCATTAATTTGTGCTTGTCTAAAAACCGTATTAGCGTCTATCAGATGTACCGAGTAATTTTTACTTACCCAGAAAATCTCGTTTTTCAAAATGATGAAAATTGAAATAATGCTAATTTTTGGAAATCTCGCGAGATATCATTGATATATTTTTACTGCAAGTTAGTTTTAGATTACTGAAACATTTAATGGACATGCTTTTTTGTTATCTGTAACTTTTGCAAAAATTAGGTTTTCAATGTTTTTTCATATTTATCATCTCATCATTTAGGCCAGTATAAATGAACACATACAGGGTTTTTGTGGAACTAAAACATTAACAAGAGGAGATTAATATTTTTGGAAGCTATCTAAATAAATATTAATTATCATTGAGAAATATTTCTCCTAAAAAGCACCTTGCATCAAAAACGTAGAAACTATGCAGTGACATAGCATTTTGATGAATAAAAATTCTAAAGAAATAATTAGTATTCCGAATTGTTTCTGCTACTGATACATGTTATAAGTTTTTATCAAACCCGAAAATAAAATTTGAGATTTAGTTTTCGTAATATGAAAAAAACCATTAAAATTTTAATTGTTGCAAAAGTTGCAGAAGACAAAAAATACTTATGAACTGTAAATAATTCAGTAATCTAAAACTTACAAGCAATAATAGAATCTCATCGATATCATGCGTGATTTAAAAAAATTGGCAGTATTTCCATTTTCATCATTTGATAAAACAAGATTTACTAGATAAATAATAATCACTCGGTATATCTGATGGAGGTTAATAAGGTTTTTAAACAAGCACAAATTAATGTCGTGAAAAAGTTTTTAACAGCAAAAATAACATTGGTGAAATATTTTGGGATCAACTATTGCTGTTGAAATGAAACACAAATGAAGCAGCAAGTAGTTAAATGTATTAAATTTAAGTACATTACTTTCACATTGCTATTATTGTTAGATTCTACTGACTCAATACAACCATCACCATTTAATAGTAAGGTACAGTTTAGTTAAGTTCAATTAGAGTTTTCGAAAGCACATTGCTTTGCAACAACCCGACGCCGAAAACGGACGGTTTTTAAGTGAAAACTATCCATGGGTAGTAATCAGTCTAATGTTATTTTGATTGCATATTGTTGCACACGTGACTACAGATACACGAATTTGTTTGGATTTATACTTCAGCAAACACCTCTTAGCAAACGTCATAAACATTTGTTTATCTACAAGTGAAATAAAATGTTCTTGAATCCGCTAGTGAATTAATATTTATTTATATAACAAGTGAGCTAAGGGAATGTTTTTGAAAAACAATATTTTATTCAATTTTGTCGAAATACGTTTAGTAGTTACAGATTTAATTTTTATAATATCAAGTCGGTGAAAAGTCAAACATTTATTGTCACATCAAAATTTAAAAAGGCCGATTATAATCTTTTTGATTACTTTTTGATCAGAAGGGGAATTTTGAAACATGCCCGCAACGGTACAATGAAATAGTAGACAACAGAACTTTACTTAGTAGTAGGAAAAACGTAATTATTTCAAGGCCTGAAGAACTACTTATTTTTATTGTTAAATATGGAGATGATGAGTTTTTCGAAATCCAATAGTTGCTATTCTAATTATTCTCACCGTATCGGTTTCAATAAGTTGTGATAGATCAGTAAACTTAAACTGATTATATCTTATTTAAGAGCTTCATTGGCCCATCAAGATTATCAGATCTTGCTATTTTGAGTGAAGAACGAGAAAAAACAGAAAAAAAATAATTTTGCTCATACTGTGCGAGCAAAAATTATTATCATCAACGTTTGCTTTGCAAAGCCATACAGCTTAGCTTAAAATTCATCAGTTTGGCACGTCATGTGTTAGACACAATTTTAACCAATATTTGGTTAGATATATCGTCGCCTTATAATTGTGATCTAAACCGAGCCCTACGTTTTTCAGCCCAAGCCCTCTTGGATAAAAATAATTTTTGGTCGCACGGTATAATCGATCAATTAGCATCTATAAACGCACGTAAAGTACATTTTTAGATATTTACTATTTGTACTTGTTCTAATGTCCCTGGTATTGCCGTAAGCCATACATTGCAAATTTTTTGTTGGAAGTAATAAAAGATATAATCCTTCGTGTTTGATTTATTGATATAATTTGACAAGGGCGCACATTTTTGCTATGCCATGGGTAAAACTATAAAATTTGTTTTACTCTATTATTTGTTGGCATTGTATAGAACAATAATTGATTTCCATTTTTTGTAGTTGCAGCAAAAATTAAGTACTAATTTGGCCGGATTAGGCGGATTATCACAAATTTAAATTATGAACGAATTCATTTTTATGAATAAATAGTTTCCCAGAAGAAGACAAAAATTAAGAAATTAGAAAAATCTAAAAGAAATCTAAGGATTTATTATATGTATGTATGTACCTATTGTGTTAAGAAAACAATTACTCTAAATATGTTCATCAAATGTAGAATCAACTACATTATCCAGATATGAAGAAATTGTTTAGTTCAATTGACTCTTAAGTATAGGCAACACAAGTTACCAGACTTTTGCGTTTTTAGCGCGTGTGTGAATCACTCACACATCTAAGTTGGGCACGCACAATATTGCACTGGAGATATCTGCCCCACATAATTCACCCCTGACGTTTCACTCCGCCTACTGCGTTTGAGAGGGGGCGTTAAAAACTTCCCTTAGACAAGTCGGTATGTTTGCCTTAAAAGTCTCTACAAATTTCTGCCTCATAGCAAGGGCGAAACTAGGCTGTTTCAGACCCCCCACGCCCCTCTACAAAAATCCCCCCCCCCCCACCTTTTTTCTAATACGAAACACTTTACTTAAGATTTACTTAAGCATTATTTTAACTAGTGTTTACTTTCCGTGTTCAAGTAAAGATCACAAAAACAAAATGCTGTCCGTCCAAACACTCTATACCAGAGGTTCCCAACCTTTTTTAGCCTACCGCCCCCTTTCGAAAAAACAAATTACTCACCGCCCCCCATTCAGAAATAAAATCTCACTTAAAATCAATATCTGGACCTCAGAGCCAAACAGTATTAAGTCCACTTTTTTGTTTTTTTGGTTATCATTAATACTTTAATATTTTTTTCCGCTCTTTCCAATGGGACGCGTATTACGTCCAGTTTCTTTCTGTTTACGAGATAGGTGGAGATTATTGATATTAAGTCCTCTATTAAATAGAACCAAATAGTATTAAAGGTTTTCGATACTGCTTGGCTCTGGAAGATATCCAATATTTAGGTATTAAGTCCAAATGTGAGGTTAGGTGACTGGACTTAATACCGTTTTGTTTTAGTGTACATCAGTTATCATAATATTAAGTCACATTATTTTGCTCCTGAAGTTAACAGAAAATACTTGATAATTTCATTGTTTTAATATTTAAAAGTTATTAGGGTCAACATGATGACATCAAGAAGCAAAAAAATATTACAAATGACGCCAAGCCAAGTGCAACGAAATATATGAAAAACCTGATATAACGTCATTTTTGACCGAGGAGAACGGTAATTAAAAAATACATTAGTTTATCAAAACAAGTTTTGTTACTGTTTTACATTTAGCTTTCTAAGATATGCTAATAGCATACAGGATATCCCTCATGAAAATTTGAAAATTATTGTGAAAATGTGAAAATGAAATTCCCGTGTATAGTCACGAATAAATCCCGGAGAAAGCATTTAGGCAGCCATCTCAATATTTCACTAATGTTTCGGTGCTCTTATGAAGATTGTACACTCAGATGCGAAGAAACCGGGTCATTGGGTTATTGTTTGCAAAATAACCATTTTTTTTTTTAAATTTTGGTGTTGGTATAGTCCTTAGAATATTTTTTTTAGTGTTTTACAATCAAAGAGACCGTCAGGATTTAAAAAGAAGCAACATATGGTACTTATTATTTATTTTTTGTAATACCTCTGTGTTATTGACATTTATCAGTACTGTCTGCTTGATCGATATGACAGGCGTAAAGGCCTTGGCCGTTATAATAACGGCCGTGGACGTTATTTAAATGACAACGCAAATTTATGAGCAATAAAGTCTTCATATTCGTTCTCATACCTGCTGCTGCTTTTTTGGGGAAGTAAATCGATTGTGGCAGCATTCGCTTCATTTAGTACATCTTCGGGGATACCACAGAACGAAGAACTTTGCACATCTGACATTATTTTGCTAATTTCACTTTGATTTGTTTGTTTGTATTTGAACCGTTGATGTTGCTATGGTATCAAATTGCGCCTGGATAACTAGTTTATTAATTTTGAAATTTAATATTGATAAATTGACCAGTTTTTGTAATTTAGGTATTACAAAAAGTATCGAACAACATACGGCCGATATGCAAATAACAGGGTTGGTTGAATATAAACCTCGGCTGCGCTCCGCTCCGCTTCGCTTCGCCTCGGTTTACAAACTTCAACCCGCGCCTGTTATTTGCTACATATCGGCCTAATGGCGTTATATACTATAATGAACATTAATAAGCGAAAACGATAATGTACGTATACACGAAAAAATGCATTTCTGCAAAATTAACTTAACAGAGAATAATAAATGAAAATGATAGTTAATCGAAAACAAACAAATCAAAACCTAGTAGCCACCTTGATCCTCTATGCATAACGCCGAATGAGCAATAGGTAGTGAGGAACGCATAGCTTTAAATGTTATTTTCGCTTATTAAATAAACTGATAAGTTTACATGTTGTTTTTTTCTACATCCTGACGGTCTCTTTGATTGTAAAATACTAAAACTTTCATTTTAAGGACTATACCAACATCAAAATTTAAAAAAATGGGATTTTTGCAAACAACGACCCATTGACCCGGTTTTTTTGCATCTGAGTGTATATAAAACCAAATTCCTAAAGAAGATATTCCCAAGCAATGGTACTATAGTAAAATTTTCAATTCGGAATTAAATGTATCCTTCAAAAAAACAGGAATGATACATGTAACTCATGTGATGGATATGTTATCAATCTCAAAGAGTCTGAAAGAACGCTTTGAATTACAAACTAACTATGACCCACATCTTCTTGATGCAGATAATCGGTATAAACTAAAGCGATGGAACAAAGAGACTTATAAAACCGAAGTGAACATCAAACTACTTTCGGTGGATTTAAAAAAACTCTGCTAACGAATGCTCAGAGTTTCTATTCTCTGAAGCTGTGGTCTTTCAATTATACAGTTTATGGTGCAACAGACAAAATAGGATATTGCTTCATCTGGGATGAATCCATAGCCAGACGTGGTGGCAATGACATGGCTTCATGTATTCTGAAATACATTTTAAATGTAAAAGAATCTGTAGAGAAAATTCTTACCTAGAACAATAACTGTCCATCACAAAATAGAAGTCATCAGATGATTATGTGCTATATTTCGATTCTTGTACTGAAACCTTCCATAAAATACATTGAACATATGTACCTTTCAAGAGGACATACCCACATGGAGGTGGATACAATTCATGCACAAATAGAAAGACAAAAGAAAGCTTCCTCCCAATTTTCTCTAATAACTCCATGGAATTGGCAACAGATTTTTAAACTTTGTGGCAATAAATTTGGAGTAGCGGAAATAGAAACCATGGACTAAGAATTTTACCTTTTTATCTGAAGAATCCGGATCTTACTTTCACAATAACAAAAAAAAAACATAATTTTTGATAAACTTAATGCTGCTGGAAACTATTAGAGATAGATAGGTTTTAAAGTTTAAAACGTATTTCAACAAAAAGTATAATAATTTGCAGAACTTACTAACATGGGTGCCTAAAAGATTCCATGAATACTTCTCAAGGAAGACGACTGAAAAATGCAACGATCTTCATTATGCATTTTCTCTCTAATTAGATATTATTAATTTTTAATTATTTGTTTGTTACTTGAACTGTAAGATTGGTAGTTTTCGTTTGTAACATTTTGCTTCTCTCATTTATTTTAGAAACTTTTTTTTCTTCTTGCCTTTTGTTACCCTTTGTTAATTATTTATAATTGATATTAATTAATTTTGGTTCTACTTTGCATTATTCTACTATGGGTTTCTTAATAATAATTTAGTATCAAGTGCATCTTCTGCTAAAATTGTGCCATTAGTACTTGCACCCAAATAAAATGCATCTTCTGTCCCAATAAATAGGCCGCATGATTGCACGTCTATTAATATTAGGTTTTTTTAAAATGTTCCAGTGCGAACTCTTCACTATAGTTGCCATATTGTGTGGCAGAATTTCCTGAAAAAATATTGTACAGCAATTTATTAAGTAACTTTTCAGAATTTGTTGTGTTGCGACTTTTGCATATTTTTCCATAGTTGGAAAATAATTATCCATAGTAAGTCGATATTGACGCTCTTGAAGCCCAAGTGGATTGCTGCTCTGTCCTCTTGTTTTTATTTCTACGTCTAATGTCTCTTCCAAAGTTTTTGACAAACATTGTATAATTTTATCTTTTAGTTTTTGTAAAATTTCTGGATCAATGGCACCCACATGCTCTGCTGCTCCATAATCGCCATCTGGTTCGGCGATCTTCTTCTTTTTTTGCTGCTAATCTTCCTGGCTGAACGTATTCGATTACGTTTCACTGACCTTTTCGCAGAGAATTTTTCAAAATATTTGTCATTCCCAAATCGTGCAATTTTGTTTAAAGAATGCACAAAAGATTGCCTGCTGTTATACAGGGTGAGTCAATAGGACGGGCAGGCTCCATTACACCTACACCGTTAATGATACCGAAATGAACCAAACGGCACTGCAAACTAGAGGTCAAAGTGCAGTTTGTAAATTATTTAGCCATATACAGGGTATTCCATTTTTGCAGGGCAGCCTTGGACCTAGTTTTTTTAAATGGCACCCCCTGTATAAATTTACATATTTGAATTTGCCCCTTTTTGGGCTTTAAAAACCCGTTTCGTTTTTGCAATTCGCTTTAACCGTGCAGAAGTTTTTTATATTTATGTTGTTCCCAAACGATTCGTATTAGTAATATAAAAAAAAAATCAATAAAGAAATAAAGTTGAAAATTGAATTGCTGACATCTTCAAGTTGTTAGTTCTTCCAATATGTTATATTGATAGAAATATTAACAATAATAACAATAACTTTTATTTAAAAAAACTCAATTTGACATTGTAGATAATCATATTTTAGAACACTTTGCAAAATTTGGTGTTATGATGTTAATTTTTAATTGAAGAAATTTGCGAAATAGAAATTTGAGGTGGTGGAGGAGCATTAAGGCGAGGAAATCTATGGGCCTTAGCAAGGATACGACGTGCCTCACCATCGTCCGTCGTTCAAGTATCGAATCTGCTAAAATATCTCCCATCTCTCTTAATCACTCTGTTGGACATGTATACAATTAACATTGGTATTTAAAATTGTTTTTAACATTTTTTATTTTGATCATTAAAATATATAAATAAATAAATAATAGATAATAAAATAGATAAATATTTTTTATTGGCCAAAAAATACTGATTTAAAAAATGACAAAAATTTAATAATATCATAATTATGTGATTTGTACGTTTATGTTCTCTCTCATTCAGGTATTTTCAACTACATTAGTATTTTTTTCTTGTGCTGCCAAGATAAAATCTGGCTCTATACAATTCCTATTTCGTAAAACTACCACAAACTATTTCTGTCAAAGTGCAGGTTTTCTAGAACGTCACTAGTTTGGGCAACATCATGGTCCATGCATCATTATCCTTCATAATTTTTTCAATAAAAACAGTTTGTTTGTTATCTGTGTATACCACAAAATAGCACTACAAGACAGCGTTTACAAATTTTCGGCACAGCGTTTCGTTTCGAAGAAACCATCATCAACTTTATTTTTTTATATGGCCCGTAAAATACAGGGTGTCTCTAAATTATGTGGAAATGGCTTAACCACAGATTACTGGGATCAAAAAAAGACGATTTAACAAAACTTATCTATATACAAATGCGTTTGGTTTAGCCAGTATTCAGCTTCAAAGTTAATTTTAAAAAAACAAACGTTTGTTTATAAAAAAAGAACGTTTCCATTGATTTGGATGTTGTTTGGTATGACACTTTATACGGGTATAACTCATATTTTGACATAATATTGTTATTATCAGTAGACCGGTTGTGTATAAAAAAAGTAAGGCCCAACATTAATACATTCATATTTTTTAATGACAAAAGCAAATAAATTTGAAAAAATCAAATCGGACGCAGGCATTCATTATTAAGTTTTTTTGTATCTTTATAGTTTTTGATATCTGTTACAGTTTCAGCCCAAAAAAATAAAATATGAGTGACTAATCAAAATTTCAACTACATTTTTCAAATACCAATAATATCTAAAATGTAATGGGTGTGATGAGGAAAAATACAGTAAAAGATATAGCTAAAATGGATATCTTTTATAAAAAACAATATTTCACAATACAATCTTCATTTTCGTAAAAAAAAGTGGATATTGTATTTTGGTCATTTGTGCTCATAATTATTAATAGTTTCATAAATATTTTCCTATAATTCCAATAAACACAAATGTCTGGCTGAGCAAAAGTAACTGCCATTGTTCAACCAGAAATTTACATTTATTGGAAAAGTTCATCTATCAAAGATATCGTTGGTTTAGAGGTAAAACTCATTAAGAAACTTTTTACTCGAAAACTCATTAAGAAACTTTTTACTCGAAAACTCATTAAGTAACATTTTAGGCGAAAATGCATTAAATTTGTTACATATTACATACAATTACATGTTTTTTTTTTTTTGTCATCTTAATAATAAACTTGCAAATACAGATAAGTAACAATTATGCTTTTAATATTGATGTAGAAAAACTTCTTGAGTAAATTCATATTTTTATACCAAGTTATTATTAGTGTACCTTACATATCTCAGAAATATAAAAATGTTAAAGAGTTTTACCTCTAACCTGACCAAATTTATAAGTGCTTGAAGAAAAGCAAGAATATAGGCCAACACCAGGTGGAGACAAATAATTACCAATTAATAACATTGTTATTGCAAGCCTTTATTGTGTACTTGTATCACAATAGAGGTTGAGGTACAGCAATATAAATATTAAAATTGTTGATTGCGCTACTTAATAATATTCGTATAGATTAAGCGAGTGCCATGTTTGAGTATTTAATATATTACATACATTAACACTAGGGTTGTTCTCTAGCTTAGTAATCTTATTTCACATTTTAATACAAATACCAACAATATAATTATTTCATTCAATACAAAAGTTTATATTGATATTATCAATTTTTATTATAGATGTAAAAAATAATATCATTGATAATAATAATATCATATTGATCATAATTTTATTAAAAAATAATGTTTCTATCAGTGACTCTGAATGAATCGGTTCATTCTACAGCAAGTCTTAAAAACAGACTTACACCCTAGTTTGAATTCCCCTTTCAAAACAAAATGTATTGCTCTCGTACAATACTGTTGTGCTAGTAGGTGGAAGAATTATATAACCACAATGCCATAAATAAACCATAATGAATGACAGTTCTTCATAATGCACCAATAACATTCAAGTGGGACATAAAAACATTAATGCTTAGAGATACCATTTTTGTATTAAAATCAGCTGCGTAAAACTAAACAATAGAATTTTAATTCTGAAGTTGTGCTGTGTGAATATTCCACAGACATAGACAATATGTCTGTGGAATATTCCTGCCTTGGACCCTGTGGCGGAAACTTAAGTCAATTTTATTTTGTCTGTATTGGTAATTACATTCAATGGGTCTAAGACTAAAATATTCGCAATGAATAGAAATTTTGTTGTATCACATATATCAGGGTTATTAACCATTTTGCCATGCAAACCCTTCCATGATAAATTTTTAACCCCTACCACTAAGCTTAAACTGATTTTGAGCTTACAAAAATAAACCTCAGAAGGTTGTTTTAGTACGAAATTTCACATTGATACAACAAAGATTGCAATAATACTAATTAGCTTACATCTAACATTGCATCTGACTATTTACATTGAGATCTCCGTGAGCTTTAGCGTGCTTCTTCATGCTGCTGGAGTCGTAAAAGCCCTTATCGCAGACAGGACAGTGGTAGGGCGTCTCCCCCGTGTGTGTCCTTATGTGCACCTTCAGGTTCCCATTCAGCGCAAACGACTTCCCGCAGTATGAGCACACGTACGGCCGCTCCCCGCTGTGCGTCCTCAGGTGGTACTGCAGCTGGTGGTGCTGGACGAACGCCTTCGGGCACAGCTTGCACTGGTACGGCTTCTGGCCGGTGTGGATGAGCTCGTGCTGCTTAAGGCTGCCCTGCAGCCTGAACATCTTGCCACAGTACTGGCACTTGAAGGGCCGCTCGCCGCTGTGCACGCGCGAGTGGCTCCGCAGGCCGCCCTTGTTCACGAAGCCCTTGCCGCAGTGCGTGCACAGGAACATCTTGTCACCGTGGATGAGCATGTGCATCTTGAGGGCGCCCTTTGTCGAGAGCACCCGCTCGCACACCTTGCACCGGTGGTCCTCGATCTCGCGGAGCTGCTCCTCCTCGGGCAGCTCACCGTTCTCGATCTTGTGGCGGGTGAGGTGGGTCTTGTAGTTGGCGTGCGCCCGAAAGGCCTTGCCGCAGTAGCTGCAGACGTAAGGCTTTTCTCCGCTGTGAATCATCTTGTGCTCATTCAGGATGGACGATTGAGTATAAGCTGTCAACAATATTTACAATACATATTATAGAAATTTGTTTTGGTAAATGAATACAAAATTTACGGTGGAAAAATGCATAAAGTTCTCAATAAGAAATATATAATAATTTATATTGTAAATTGCAAAATATTGCGAATTTTTATTGGTGATTACAATTTATATAATCGAAACTTACAAAATTTAATGGAGATAGCAAAGCGGTCATAATGAATTGCAAATTTCAAAATTATAAAACGTCATTAAAAATTATTATCAAAATCCAATTATGTACGTAACAGTGCAACAAATTTAACAATTATTATTTGTTAATGAGTAAATACCTTTGCCGCATATGTCACACACATGTGGCCGTTCGCCGCTATGAATCCTCCTATGCCTCCTCAGGTTGCTGGAATTGCTGAAGCACGCCGTGCAAACATCGCACCGGTACGGCTTCTCCTTCGTGTGCGTCCTCATATGCTGCTTGAGCAGATACGCCCCCCCGAACGTCTTCCCGCAGACCTCGCAGGTCCTGTTCAGCCGCTTCGGGTGCTTGACGTCCCGTCTGTGGCCCCTCAGGGTGGCGAGGCTGTCAAAGGCTAGGTCGCAGAAGTTGCACCTGTACTCCGTCGGGCTTGGCTTGGGCTTCTGCCCAGACCTCGTTGTTCTCTCGCCGCAGCCCCCATCAACATCCCCGTCGTCGCTCTCAGAGTTTTCATAGTCGGCGTCGTCCTTGTCGTCACCCCAGTCGAACTCGTGTTTCAGGTTCTCGTTGTACGCGTTGCTCAGAAGGTTGTAGGACTCCTTGCACTTCGCCACGAATGTGTGCACGCGGATGAGCTCATCGATGCAGTTCTGGCACATTTTTTGGGGCAGCACGTCGTCAATGTCCATCTTAAAAATGAATCGTTTTATTTAAATAATACACGCAAAAACTGTTGGTACATCTAATAAAGATCGTTACTACTGTAAACAATAATAATGTATGGCAGTAGTATCCAAATGATATAATTATTGGCTTCAGAAAATTTGTTGGGACATGTATTTTCTTCCAAATTTTTAAACATTTTCAAAGCTAAAACTATTTTTACATTACTGCAAAATAAAAAGTTCAAAGAACTTGTAATACAGACGAGTCAATTGCAAGTAACTCCAAAGTGCTTAAATCTTGGGCTCGACTTGAACCGGCTTGCTAAAGATTCTTACTTGCATAGACACATAGGTGGACAAAAGCTCGGACACGTTCTTGTTGTCATAGTTGTAGTCCAAGATGCTTTTGTTCTCGCCCTCGCTCAGACAGATCCTGCAAATTTTAGGGAAGATGCTAGGATGTACTCGTAACTCATATGTTATGCTCATCTTGCCATTACTTCTTTATAAACATCGTCGATTTCAATTCTCACATTCTTTATCGCTCACTATTTGCATCCCAGATGCAACAAAAAAGGAGCTTTGGTGACTTATTTCTCGATTAAAACACGGTAAATGCGACAAACATTAATTAAACATTACGTTAAGTAGATAATTAGGGCTCGTTATTCAATAATCAGTCATTTTTGTGCCTTTTTAAATAGAAAACAGTGATTAATGCAACAATGGATTGTGTTGATGCTGTTGTTGATGTACCATATGATTGCATAGAATTATAGAAAACTGTTGGAATTCAAGTTGTACGTAATGTAAATAATTATAAATTTATTGGGCTTTAATAATTAACACTGTAAATTTGAATATTATTAATACATATGTATTTTATGCGTTATTTATTGATATATTTAGTAATCCTTTAGATTGCAGTACAATAATAACCTGGGAGATGTCGCCTTTTGAGATCCATAGAAAATTTAAATAATTTAATATGAAACATACAGCGTGGCAAAAATTACACCTGCGAAATTAGCTTGCTTGTAAATTTGTATGTGCCACTCGATTGTTATTGGTGTTGCACTATCCAGAAGTGTCATTAATTAACTGTCAACAAAGGCTAATGAGGTTATGTTCTTCTTCCGCCTACTAGCACAACAGCATTCGCGAGAGCAGCACATTTTTATTATTATCAATATGCCTGAAATGCCAATTTATCAATATATATAATCTGTGTATCAATCATTTGCATCTGAATTTCGCATGAAATTCATAAATTTTGTTGAAATAGCTGAAGATTTATTATCAAAATAGTTCAGGAGCAAAAATATTGCTGATGATGCAGAAATCGAAAAAAAATATTTGCGCATTAAAAAACTTTTGATGTGGTAATAAATATTGTGTGAAAATGGTTTTATTTTTGAAATTATTACCAAATAAAATGAAATATTTGATAAGAAAATTAATTCACACAAATATCTTCGTTTTAACTGAATTGAAAGTGTGTGTGGATACCATTTGGTGAAACATGATTCTTCTGAAACATGATAATCTTCGTTTTAGTTCCCAAATTATTTGTCAAAAAATGTAATATTCAAAAGTTTAATATTAACAAGTAATTTTAAGAATAAATACATCACTATTGGTCTGATCAAACAGCAACATTTCAGTTTATGAACTTTTCTCTCGGCACTTGATAAATCTTCAGCTTCTGGATATAAATGTTTGAATTCCTGTCAACTCTAATAATGTCGGAAGTAAAGTTACAAATTTATCAAAACGCCGAGAAAATACTTCAGCAGCAAAAATATTGTTGATGATGCAAAAATTGGAAACGATAATTCGAACGATATAATAATAAATTCAATACAAAAAACAATGCATTAGTTAACGTTGGTGTTTAAATTTATATGGCCCTAATTATATGGCAGTTGTATTTGAATTGTGCCTCAAACTTGATTACCGCAGTATGGCGTCGGTAAATTCAACCG
The DNA here is from genome assembly GCA_951805005.1 of Othius punctulatus. NCBI lineage: Eukaryota > Metazoa > Arthropoda > Insecta > Coleoptera > Staphylinidae > Othius > Othius punctulatus. The sequence continues at coordinate 20,492,258 of OX638141.1, forward strand.
GCGTTGCCATAGCGTGCGGATTTCCGCTTTCTTGCGCTTGTTGTGAAAACAAATTTCCAAATTCGCGCATGAAAGATTAGGTTTTTTGTCTTGAATTGTCGCATATTTGACACAACCTTTGAATAAAGGTATGCGCGCAGTCCTATTTTATTTAGTAAACGTGTAGGGACATTGTTTAATTCTGAGGAGGGGATTAGTTTGATGCCTTGAAACGATGGCAACAGCGCACTCAGTAGTGTGATGAAGTTCCTGTGGGGTTTGTTGTAACGGTAAGTTTTACATGTTTTTTTGTTGTTTAAATAATAAAAATCACTTTATATGTTGCAAAAGAACATATTTCACGACGCAGGTTATTATTTGTTGTGTAGTATAAACTTTTCAACAATAAAAAAGTTGCTTCATTTTTGGCGGTTATATTTTTGTGTTGTATGTACACAACACAATTAACGTTTAATCGTAATACAGTCATCCACGTTAACTGAATGTGTTGTAATTTTAGCAAATAGTACGTTTATAAAGTCCGGTGCTATTTAAATGGATTGCCAAACAAATTTAAACGGACCAATCAAAATCGGTGTGAACTCACACAGCCCGCAAACGAGTTATCATTAATCACGTTGTGTTCATTATCACCGCGCTAATTTCGGTTACGCTTTCGTAAAATATCGCCCCATCTTATTTCGTTATTTACGTATCTAATCATATTTACGCTCTATTTGTAGAACGTTTTTATCGGTCAAAATTCAGTTTAGTTTGTTGTGTGGTGTGAATCGGCTTGGCGGGGGGGGGAAAGACTCGCGTTTTAGAAGGCGGTTAAAAGCGTACAAAAAACAAAGTGGCTCTGTCGAGGTTAGCTCTGGGTTAGCTGTTAAATTTGCGCCTTTATTCTGTCACAGAACGAAGACAAAATCAAGATGGATTTCGGTAAGCTAACGTTTCTCAAGAAAGACGGCAGCGATGGATCGTGCTACCAGTTTAAATGCGAGTCGTGCTCCATCGGTGCGTCCATCAACGCCACAATTCGCCTAAAGATAAAGGATCCCGCAATCAAGAACGTACACTGCGTCGTGGACGTGGACAAGGAAGGAGTTGTAAGTGTTTTATGCGTTTTACAAGCTCTTACAGTCAATGCACGAAAATTCGATGAAGTCTGCTCTATTTGGTGGTTACTCTCAACGAGCTATGCATTTAAATTGTTAATGCCAATATGCAGCCTGAAGTGCTAAAATTTAATCGTACTTTCACCGGCAACTTCACTTTTGTTCACTTCTACTTTTGAAGTAACCACATGAATTGATTGGCCCCCACAACATAAAGGATTCCAAGCACCTTCCAGATGTATGAAATTGTATATTTGAAATGCCAACACCGATTTATTGTTTCAGGCGTTGTTGACAAACAAGGCTCCATTAAATCCTGTGAAAATCAATGGACAGGATTTATTAAAGTACAAATATCTTAGAAGTGGCGATATTATTACAATTTTAGACAAGAGATTACGATACACAAATGAAACCTTGTCAAACACCGTAAGTATTTTTTACAGTAGTATGAACATTTATTCCATTTTGTCTTTTTTATTTAATCATCTTTTCATCACAACTTTTCTTTGCAACATTTATTTATTTCTGATGTACATTTCAGTCATCATTTCATCAGACCATCTTCAATATTATACTGCTTAATAATATATGTGATATATAATATCGCCGTTGAAACAACGACACAACTGTAAAATCAATATTACATGGCAGACGAAAAACGATTGTTAATTATTGAGTTTTAATGAAGTGTATGCATATTATTGGTAATGATTTTAATGTAAAATGTTATGACAAATACATGCCATTACCAATAACATGTATTAACTTCCTTAAAACTCAGTAATAAACAATCTTCGTCTCTCCTCATAAATTCATTTAGCACTTGCATCATTGTTCCACCGGAAAGGCTTTATGATGTAAGGAATAGGGTATCGACTTTTGTCTTTCAGGCCTATATTTTTTACATTTCTTCAATTTAATCAAAAAGACAATTGCTTGGGCTAATGTGACATGTATAAACCTGTATGCATATAAATAAATTAATTATTATGTTTTCAGCTCGTAGAAAAATTCCAACATGAGAAGAAATTACCTGCCCGCACTTTGAAGGCGGCGAGGTTGGGAAGGTTTTCGATGCATCAAATGACCCCAATGTAAGTATATTTAATCACCATCTTGTTGACTGCCGTTTCATTAGAATGTTTGAAAAATGATCGGTCAATAACATGAAACCTCTGATTACTCTCGAATTTAATGACTGCAGAAGCCTATATAAAAAATTTGATGTATTGATAAATTTGTTAATTACTGTCAAACCTACTAAAGATGATGCACCTACTGATGCAAGCCAACAAAATATTTATATATAGATATATACAATGATAATTGCTATGAAATAAGGTAAATGTTATTTAATTAACCACATATCAAGCTTAACCGATGCGCCATTTTTTAACTGGCTCAGAAATTTGCACCCACCAATTGCACGGATTATACTTCATGGAATGTTTTATTAACTGTAGGAATAATTTCAGTCCAGTGCAGAGAACACCGGCAAAGAAGAAACGGTCGAGCAGCTTTTCCGATTTGAACGTGATCGAGGCGACACCAGAATTATTCAAGACGCCTGGCAAACGTAAATCAGATCGGTAAGAAAATTTGGATGAGTTCATGTAGATCCCTAAATAATTCTTGTTTTGTTGGGTGGAAACTAATGGTTGTGTAAATATCTGGCAAGGCGGGATTTTTGTTTAACATTCACTTAATATTGTTTGTTCAAAGGTGTTGGTGCTGTTTTTGTTGCTTCATATCAAATCGCAATTTTTCTTATTTACTGCAATGATTTTTCCATGACGCAATCAAGTGTATTCCGTATCAAAAAACATTAACAGTGATTCGTACATTAGTTGACAACATTACATTCCAATATCAAATGCAATTTTGACATAATAGCATTTGATACTTCATTGTGATGCTGTCAAATAACATTTTTTGATATGCAGTACACCTAAATATGTGGATATAGTAGCCCGTTGAGAGTTGACAATGACGCATCACTCCATTTACCGAAATTTGACTTAAGTTCAGTTCCATTTTTTTTTTAACTAAGTAGGCTGTTGTTTCTTTTTATAAAGTTTTACACATGAACACCAACAAAACTGATCTGACAGTGAAAAAATTATTAAATATCAGATTTCTATCAACGTTGCCTAATTCGTGTATTAAAATAATTTAAATTATTGCTATTCTGTACTCGATAGATACTCAATTTGATGGCAACATTGCCCACTGTCATAAAATATAACCTTTTTTTTTAATATAGCCTTTTTTTCAATCTAGTGACTTTACGTTGGTCAATAATACTGTCACCCTAACAGAGCCAACTTATATAGGTACTTATATAGCTTACTGTATAGTTAAAAACAAAAATGGAACAGAGTTTATGTTTCTTATTTCATTTTTAAGGTTTCTTTGTTTGAAAACACATGAGTAATTATCGGCTCTCCTCAGGACTACTAGATTCTCCTTCATTAAAATGTTTCTGGATACGTTTCCGAGTCAGATAACAGATGAAATTTTCAATTTGTCCTGAACACATCCGTTATATGACTATTAACAATATCCGACATTCTGCATATCCTTAATATTCATATCCTGCAGTTTTAAGAATTACCTTCAGGCTTATACTAAACTCTATTCATGTTTTATGATGAGTGGTCGCTCACACCAAGTAGTTTGTGTGTAGCTGTGTAAGCAGTCCTCTTAATTCCTGTGGTAAACCCAGCTTATTACATTATCATACGTCAAACGATTTACTAATGAATTATAGTATAATACTAATTTATTTAGTACTTAAAATGTTTTTTTGTTTGTTTTCGTCTGCTATTATTAACTTCGAAATACTTAAAAATCGGTTATTTTTGTTTGGAGTATTAATATTTTTCTTGATATTTTTAACTTAAATTTGTGTACGTTTTCTCACAACACATGCGTTGTCCAAATGACGTTAGTGACAGCTCACCTTTGTACCAACCTACTATTTTTAGTGTTTTTTTTAACAGTTCTCAATTCTGAACATTTGTCAAATTGCCCTTGGATCACTGGTTCCCAAACTTTTTCGGCTCAAGGTGCCCTTTTTAAACTAGGGCTTTCTCATTTCATTTTCCCTTTGCATTATATTTTTTGCAAAATTCTATGAAGTATTTAAAAAAATTGTAATTTCCAATAGAAATGCAAAGTTCACTGTAACTTACAATTGAAGTTATAACTAGCATACAACAAAAATCGATAACGGAGTTTGCAATGCTGGCTGTCATGTTGACATGTCAGAAATGATCTTAGTGCAGATATGATTTGAGATTGCCAACGCCAATGTCGTTGTCGATTTTTGCTGTACATACAATATAATTTGTAATCAAATATCGTAAGTTGTAACGAAAATTTTGAAAATTTGCATACAAATTTGTCATTTGCGATGTAAATTTTATAATTTCTATTTAAATTTTTAATTTATAATCAACATTTTGTATTGTCCAGTAAAAGTTTTGCAATTTTCTATTAAAATATTAATAACTTAGTGAGTGGATATATCTTTTATAATTCCTACGAAAAATGTTATGTTTCAATTAAGTATTGAATCTTATAATTAAAATTTTTGTACATATTTATAATAAGAATTTCATAATTTCAATGAAAATTGTGTAATTTGTAATGAAAATTTTGAATTCCAACTAAATTCTGTAATTTATCATAATAACTTTGTTTTTTATTTACAACAAAAATGAATTTTTGTAAAAAAAATTGAACAATTCTGGAATCCTACATGACAACTGAAAATTTCCCTTAGACCACTCATCACCAAAGTGAATACCAAATAATTAAATTGTGGTATTAAGCGCAAAAGTGGACTAACCCCAAAAATATAACAAAATGCGTAATATGCAATTGAAAATAATAGATTTCAATAACATTTAATTTTGTACAAGTTGTAGCTTTTGTAATCTTGACCAGTAGCTTAACTTACTAATTAAAAAGTTGTTTTTTGAAAACAAAATTTAAAACTGATTATTATTAATACAAAACAGTTTTTTTTTATACATTGTCACATCATTTTAGCGTTAAAATGGCTAATAGGTGCTTTAGAGAGTCAATTTTGCCGACTCAGTTACTGCCGTCAAAACTTCCTGCCACCCCACAAATGAAGAAGGGGTAATTAGATGAAAAATACCTTCCTTTATACCATTAAACTATTATAAAACTTTTTAGATTCGAAGTTAATACACCATCCAGTGCAACGAAACCAACATTAAGGTAATACATCTGTGTGTCATCTTTTTACAATTGTTTTACAATTTCAATTTCAGGAACAAGATCATTTTGAAAAACGCAGCCAGGCGTTCATCACAATTAAACATGCGGCCCATAAAGCCAAAACTGCCGCCGTTCCTTGAGTCCGAAGAAAATGCAGACGATACTACAGAGGCGCTGCCACAGTTGCACACCCCAGATACAGAAGCTCTGGATGCGGATAATAGTTTCAGTACGCCTCACAACAACACATCGGTCGTTATCGTGGAGAGTCCCATCGAGGAAGCGACGCCCGTCAGAAGCCTAAAGTCACGTGCCAAAAATATATCCATACAGCGTCTCCTCGAGAGCGATGATTCGGTCAGTAACCTAGCAACCCCCAATACGAAAACTCCGTTGAAAGGCATCAGCATGAAGACGCCCAAAAGCGCTCTTAAAAAGACGATGACCGATCAGTTCACGAAAGACATATTTACGAGCACGCCTACAAAACGTAAATCCGTAATCATCATTGAGGACGTTTCCACTAGGGAGGATTCAATAATATCCGATTATACGGAAGAGAGCATTTACAATTCAAGTTTTGGGGAGCCGCATGCGACCGCAAGCACAAACTGGGGGCATAGTAACAATACTCGTAGATTAACCCGAAGAAACTCCGAACCGTTCAAATCTAATTTGAGGAACAAGGTGATGAACAAAAGCCTTGGCATCCTGCAACAGCATTTTGTAGACCCCGGGGATACGAACAAGCCAAGTCGTAAGTCTGCGAGACTGTCCCGACTATCGTTTGTAGAAAACGAAGTCTCACAGGAAGGCTTGGAAGGAACGTTGACTACATCGAAATCCATATGTCACGTCACCGGTGACTTATCGCAAAATTCAAGTTCATGCGTTACGATGCGCAGGCCGATCAAAAAAAGCATTTTGAATAGCGAGAAAAGCTTTAAGATGGATGCGGAAGAAGCCGCTGTTCCTGATTGTAACGGACAAAACTTAGTGGCACCTTTTATTGAAAAATTTGATGACTCCACGACTCCAAACAAAATTAGTAATCTGTCAGCGCAGACACGTTTCTCGCTGAAATTCAGGAAAAGCAATGTTACCCCGTCAGGTAAGATTTTGTAGCAATAACTATTTAATGCAATAAGTAACAATTTAATTTGCTGGATGTGAGACCGTATCAGCAGAATGTTTAGATAAAACCGAAGCCGTTATTTTATTTCTTTCAAGTTGCGCAATGTTTTTTAATCCCATCAATTTCTAAGCTATGAGATTATGAGAATAATCTCTGTAAATTAAAATTTTTGTGAAGACAAAAAACTGAATTTCTGTTGAACCGTTTGACTTATTTGAACATGAACACCAACAAAAATGATCTGACAGTGAAAAATTTATTAAATGTCAGATTTCTAACACCGTTGCCTAATTCATATATTAAAATAATTAAAAAATAATTAAATTATTGCTTCAATTTTCAATCATTCAAGTGTGCTGGCTTTTTAATTATTTAAAAAATGATGAAAATCATTGATGAAAATATGAAAACTTTATAATTATAGCAGCTATACGATAGCTCAGAATGATGGGAATAAAAAACACTGCGCAAGTTATCAGAATTAAAATAACTACTTGGGTTTTATCTCAGATTTTAAAAGTACATTTATTTATTTCTTATGCTATAAAATCTACAGTCCAATCATTTATCTACATTTGTACATTTTCCTAGATGTGACTCAATCATCCGGACCATCTTCTTCTATGAATAGTTTCAATGTTAGCAACTCGCAAGATGATATCTTAATGGAAATGAATTCGACCACCGAAACTGCTGAAGAATCCTCCGACAACAAACCAAACATGCCTTCTAGAGGACGCAAGAGACCGCGTGCAAGTAGCGGTCATTTTCTCTCCAGCGCTAAGAGAACTCGATACGATAAGGTAGATACATCAAATTGTACATCCATATGTTATAGAGTTTCTGTTATTTATAGTGTGACTTAATCTAGTTACCTCTAAATTTAGCTTGCGTGTAAATTTTGATGTGCTACTCGATTGTTAATGGTATAGTGCCATTCATTAACTGTCAAATTACAACAAAGGTATGTCATTCTTCTGCCAACTATTATTTTGCATCATTGCATGAGAGTAGCACATTTTATTTTGCATTCAAAATTCAAAGCAGGCTAAAGGTAATTAAGAATAATAATGTTAGAATCGCCGTCTTTAATTACCAATTATATTTTAGAATTCATCCTCCTCGGACATGGACAAGAGCAGAATGTCCAATGTTCTCGTTGAAAATGCAGTCAACAACATCCCCAGGAAGAAGGCCGTTACGGAACCGAGACTTAAAAAAGACCGAATGCCAAGAAGGAGCCTACCTGGATCACGTCTGTTCGCCGATCAAGAAAACAACATTCCGGATGACACATTTTCCATTGGAAACTCGACCATCGAATCAGTCGATACCTCATCTTTTATTTATGTGTCTGGTGATCAAACGCTTGAAAAAAGCAGGAATGTCTCAAGCTTGAACGTTGACGAAGACTCAAAATATAGTGTTCTGGATTCGTATTGCAAACAAAAATCAGCTAGGACGTCGCACCGACAGCGGCTGGAACAAGAAATTGACTCGTATAACACTCCAGATTGGCCAAAATCGTCAAGAAAATCTCAGCGACAATTTGAGCTTGAATATCACTCTGATTCTCTGCCATTGCGGGAAGAACTGTCAACGTCGACTAGAAAATCGGAAAGACACCTATTAGACGATGAAAATGCTAGCAATAAAACTCCGGAGGTGGTCGAAGAAAAGCCAAAATCTGCAAGAAAATCAGAACTACAACAATTAGTACTGCAAAATGACCAAATTACACCAAACTGGTATAATACCCCAAATATGTACGGGGAGGAGCCAAAGTCGACAAGAAAATCACACCGAAAAAATGATTTAATAAATGATACTCCAAAGGTGCTCGAAGCACAACCAAAATTGGCCCATACTTTGGGGGTTCTCGAAGAAAAGCCGAAATCTGCGAGAAAATCTGAACTACAACATTTGGTACTGCAAAATGACCAAATTACACCAAAATGGTATAATACCCCAAATATGTATGGGGAGGAGCCAAAGTCAACAAGAAAGTCACACCAAAAAAATGATTTCATAAATGATACTCCAAAGGTGCTCGAAGCACAACCAAAATCGGCCCAAACTCCGGAGGTGCTCGAAAAAAGGCCGAAAATGGCTAGAAAATCTGAACTACAACAATTAGTACAGCAAAATGACCAAATTACACCAAAATGGTATAATACCCCAAATATGTACGGGGAGGAGCCAAAGTCAACAAGAAAATCACACCGAAAAAATGATTTAATAAATGATACTCCAAAGGTGCTTGAAGCACAACCAAAATCGGCCCTAAAGTCAAAAAGAAAGCTGATTGAACAAGAACACGATTTAAATATTACTACAGAGTCAAAACCCACAAGAAAATCACACCAACAATTGGAGCTTGAAAATCACTCAGATTCTCTGCCATTGCTGGAAAAACTGCCAACATTAGCTAGAAAATCTCGAAGACATCAATTAGAAGAAGAAAATGCTAGTAATAAAACTCCAGAGGTTGTCGAAGAAAAGCCGAAATCTGTGAGAAAATCTGAACTGCAACAATTAGTACAGCAAAATGACCAAATTACACCAAAATTGTATAATACCCCACAAATGTATGCGGAGGAGCCAAAATCAACAAGAAAATCACACCGAAAAAATGATGTTGTAAATTATACTCCAAAGGTGCTTGAACGCGATTTAAATATCACTACAGAGTCAAATTCTGCAAGAAAATCACACGTACAATTGGAGCTTGAAAATCACTCTGATTCTCTGTCATTGCTGGAAGAGCTGCCAACATCGACTAGAAAATCGCGAAGACATCTATCAGACGAAGAAAATGTTATCAATACAACTCCAGGGGTGCTCGAAGAAAAGCCAAAATCTGCGAGAAAATCTGAACTACATCCATTAGTACTGCAAAATGACCAAATTACACCAAAAGGGTATAATACCCCACAAATGTACGGGGAGGAGCCAAAGTCGACAAGAAAATCATACCGAAAAAATGATTTCATAAATGATACTCCAAAAGTGCTCGAAGCACAACCAAAATCGGCCCGAAAATCTCAAAGACAGCTGATTGAACAAGAACGCGATTTAAATGTCACTACAGAGTCAAAACCCACAAGAAAATCACACCAACAATTAGAGGTTGAAAATCACTCTGATTCTCTGCCATTGCTGGAAGAGTTGCCAACATCGACTAGAAAATCGCACAGACATCAATCAGACGAAGAAAATGTTAGCAATAAAACTCCAGAGGTGCTCGAAGAAAAGCCAAAATCTACGAGAAAATCTGAACTACAACAATTAGTACTGCAAAATGACCAAATTACACCAAAATGGTATAATACCCCACAAATGTATGCGGAGGAGCCAAAATCGACAAGAAAATCACACAGAAAAAATGATTTAATAAATGATACTCCAAAGATGCTTGAACACGATTTAAATATCACTACAGAGTCAAATTCCGCAAGAAAATCACACATACAATTGGAGCTTGAAAATCACTCTGATTGTCTGCCATTGCTGGAAGAGCTGCCAACATCGACTAGAAAATCACAAAGACATCTATCAGACGAAGAAAATGTTAGCAATAGAACTCCAGGGGTGCTCGAAGAAAAGCCAAAATCTGCGAGAAAATCTGAACTACAACAATTAGTACTGCAAAATGACCAAATAACACCAAAATGGTATAATACCCCAAATATGTACGGGGAGGAGCCAAAGTCAACAAGAAAATCACACAGAAAATATTGTTCAATAAATGATACTCCAAAGGTGCTTAAAGCACAGTTAAAATCAGCCCGGAAATCTCAAGGACAGCTCATTGAACAAGAACACGATTTAAATATCAATACAAAGTCAAATTCCGCAAGAAAATCGTACCAACAATTAGAACTTGAAGATCTCTCCGATACTCTGCCATTGCCGGAAGGGCTGACAGCAATGACTACAAAATCGCACAGACATCAATTAGATGAAGAAAATGATAGCTATGAAACTCTGAAGGTGCTCGAAGAAAATCCTAAACCTGCGAGAAAATCTGAATTACAACAATTAGTCCAACAAAATGACTTGTATAATACCCCAAAAATGTATTGGGAGGAGCCAAAGTTGTCAAGGAAATCGCAGCGACAGCAATTAAAACCTGAAAACGTCTTGAATAACACTCCGAAAATGGAAAATGAGCCAAGGTCAGTGAGAATATCAAACCAACAAATTATTGAACAAGAATATGATGTAATTAATAGCCCCGAAACCCGGAAAATGGAGCCAACATCGGCAAGAAAATCGAGACCCCATCAGTTTGAAGAGGATAACGATTTTACAGACACTCCAAAGATGGAGGACAAGGAGCCAAAGTCTGCAAGAAAATCGCAAAGGCTACAGTTGGATGACACTCTCAAGCTGCACGAAGGGCAACAAAAATTATTGAGGAAATCTCAACAGGTAAATGATTTAAATGATACTCCAGAATCGATCTCAAATTCACAGATTCAAGACTCAAAAAGAGAGCGCTTAGTCCGAACACGGAGACTACAAAATGAACCCTTAAACGATTTAAGCAGCCCTCGAGGAGTTAAGCAGTTAATGAAGACACCAAAGGTGCAACATGAGCCAGAAAACGATTTGACTAGCCCCCGGGGTGTGAAACAACTAATGAAGACTCCAAAAGTTCAACATGAGCCAGAAAACGATTTGACCAGTCCGCGAGGTGTAAAACAACTAATGAAGACTCCTAAAGTTCAGCGTGAGCCAGAAAATGATTTGACCAGTCCGCGAGGCGTGAAACAACTAATGAAGACTCCAAAAGTTCAGCGTGAGCCAGAAAATGATTTGACCAGTCCGCGAGGCGTGAAACAACTAATGAAGACACCAAAAGTTCAGCGTGAGCCAGAAAATGATTTGACCAGTCCGCGAGGCGTGAAGCAGCTAATGAAAACGCCTAAATTGCAGAGAGAACCCAAAAATGATTTGACCAAACCGTACGGTGTGAAACAAATGTTGAGGACACCGAAACTTCAAAATGCGCCAAAAGACGATCTATCAAACCCTTCGGGAGTGAAGCAACTGATGAGATCTCCGAAAACTCAGAAAGAGCCGAAAAATGATCTATCGAATCCTTTGGGGGTTAAACGGTTGATGAAAACTCCGAGAGTCACTAAAAGCCCCAAAAACGATCTCAGTGACGTTGATGGTCTAATAGATTTATTCGATGCTGATCACAGAAATATTTCTTTCATCGCACCAATTGAAGAAGACTGTGCAAATGATATATTTCAACCGGAAACTAGTTTACGGACGTATAGCCGGAAAAGTAGGACTCCTGGAAAACCGAAACCAAATGCGTTTAGTACCATCGATGCTGATAATGTCGAAATTTCACCTTATGTAGAGAAGTGGATTGCAGATCAGGCATCATCAAGTAATAAAGCAACAGAAAATATATCTGCCGAAAAACATAGCGGCAATTTTAATGTGGAAAAACTGGAAAACTCTCATGCTACTTCCTTGATCAAAAAGCAAAGCACATCAAAACGAAACAGGAAAGGCGACGATACTACATATACAAACAAAGAGGCCATTTTGGATAGTGCTTTAGAAAGCTTTAAAAATGCCGGTGACATTAATGTTGATGAACCGGAACGGAAGAGGAGTTTCAAGAAAGAGAGGCATCAGAAATTGTTGGAGGCTACACCTACACCTTTATTGTCTCCTATAACCAGGCGTATTGACGATGATAATAGCAATGTTGCTGGCACACAAATAACAGATTTTGGCGAAGAGAGCACCATAAAAAACGTAGAAATCACTCAGAAAAAGAAGAGAACGGGGAATCAAAAACTGGCTGAAGATGTACCTACACCATCATCTACATCAAAGTCATCTAGGAGACTACGTAAAGATATAGTTATTGATGACACTGATAATGTAAATCTGAATCTGATAAATGTACAAAAACTGGCTGAAGCTACACCTATATCATCATCTACTTCAAAGTCAACTAGAAGACTGCGTAAAGACATTGTTAAAGATGACTGTGCCAATATTGCAGATCCGAATTTGATAAATGTTCAAAAACTGGCTGAAGATACACCTTCATTATCATCTACATCAAAGTCGACTAGAAGACTGCGTAAAGATATTGTTAATGAAGACACTGCCAATGTTCAAAAATTGGCTGAAGAAGTACCTGCACCATCATCTACATCAAAACCAACTAGAAGACTACGTAAAGATAAAGTTATTGATGACACTGCCAATGTTGCCGATCCAAATGTGATAAATGTTCAAAAATTGCCTGAAGATATTTCTGCACCATCATCTACATTACGCTCAACTAGAAGACTACGTAAAGATATAGTTAATAATGACAGTGCCAGTGTTGCAGATCTGATTATGATAATATCTGACACTGAAAGTGATTTGGATGACCAAACAAATAGGAGAGGCAGAAAGAAACCGCGAAATCAAAAGTTAGCAGAAGAAATTGCTGCACCACCATCTCCATTAAGGTCCACCAGATCTAGGAACAAGCAACTATTGAAGGAAGACCCTGCACCATCATCTCCATCAAGATCTACTAGATCAAGAACTAAGGAAACCGTTGTTGAGGCAGTATTACCGAAAAGGGGTAAACGAGGTCAGAAGAAAATTGAAGAGCCTGAAGCATTGGATACTCTAAAAGCTGAAGACACTGCCAAGGGAAAACAAAATGAAGATGACGAGAGTGAAGTTCAAGAAAACGATAGGAATGACCTAATTGAGGTGCCAGAAAGTGAGACGAAATCTGTGAGGTCACGCAGAAACAAGAACATTACAGATGAGAACACTCTGGAAGGTACTGGTGAGGCAGCAATGCCATCCAGAGCCCGCAGGAACGGGAACGTTAAGGAGAAAAGTGACCTGGTAGAAGCGATTCCGGATGAAATCGAGCCAACGAGGTCACTGAGAAACAAAAAACTTGCAAACGTAAAGGAACCAATAGCAGACACAGATAAGCCGTTGTCCAGAACACGCAGGAAGAAAGTGGAGGCAGAAGAGTCCGATTCTGAAGAAGTCATCAAGGTTACGAAACGCAAGGGTGTAACGTCTGTTCAGATCAAGAAGTCAAACGAACAAGCGAAACTTGCCGGAGAGGTCACTGCCGCTGCCGAAACCAAACCAAAAGGGAGAAAACGTATCCTGAGTGCGGAGGATATTGAGCGTGCCTCCGAGGTACCTTCGGAAGCCGTGGAAGTCCCCGCAAAGCGGAAGAGGGCGGCTCGGAAAGTAAAATTGGCACCGGAGGTCGAGGACGAGCCTCAGCCTATTAGAAAATCTGCAAGGAGGAAAAAATAATGCGGTAATACTTATGTTTAGGTGTTTTTACTTTTTAAATATATGTCTAGGTTAATTATATGTATATGCTATTTAATAGTATTGTGTTAATATATTTTATCTATTGAAGTTTATTATATAATAAGTATTTCTGTTTTCTTGGGTAATACAAGTATATAAATTAGGTGACAATTATCAATAGTCTAGAAAATCTTGTATGAAATAGAATAAAATATACAAGTGTTTGCAGACTGCAGTACAGCAGATTAATTTTAAGCCGTAATATACTGGCATCCCCCAAGTTACGTAACTAATGCATTCTGTAGATCTAAAAGTTTACGGAGTACATTAGTTATATATTTATTAATGGAATTTGTAAATTGCTTCAGTGCAACTTCGTAAGAAACAATAGTAAAGTTTGGTTGTACCGTGCTACTGTGGTAGCACGGTACTTACACCGACGTTTTTAATGAATATGTTCCTATATCATCGTAAGTTTATTTGTACAAAAAGTGCATCAAATTAATGTAAATTTAACTATGTTCGAAAGAAGCCAATTTTGACAGATTGGACAGTTCATGTTGATTTTTATAGCGTCGTTGCCAACTGTCATACAAAACTGAACCAGGTACATTGTAATACGTAATAACATTGTAAATAGTAACCAAAGAAAGTGCGCATTTGGCATCCCTTTCGTTCTTCAATGCGGTATAAAGATTGTCCTCTTTCCGCTACCCATTCCAACTCTACCCGACCTAGCACAACAGAAATAGCATCCTAAGTAGTAATTAAGGAAGGGCGCCTTCGTTAAACTTGTTTCTTATGTGGTACAAAATTTAAAAGTTTTAGAACCCCTGAGATGTACCATACAATCGAAAGTATTCACCCTGTATATTCTATCCGATTGTATTTCTTACTAGCACTTTTTCGATTAAAGGAGAGTTATAAGCAAGCACGGAAATAGATAGGCAGCTTGAGTGCTAGGTGTTTAAAATCAGATGTTTTTTCTATTTATTTTACAATCCACTTTGTCTACGTCGAAGGCGATATCATAAAATCGGAGGAATTATGCCGTCCCGAGGATGATTCGAAGCATCTGCTGCAGCACTAACATCAACAACCTGTATGTAATACCTAACCTGTCTGCCATGAACATTATAAACAACTTGTCTGTTATCGCCAGTTAACAATTATGCGAGAATAGCGGCCACATCATGTTCAAACTGGAATCCTACATCACGCCGATTCTGCTCAGCTACGTCGATAGGTACATTAAAAACTTCAGGCCCGAAGACTCCCAGGTAAGGGCCCGACAGTGTTCTTGCTATTTTACTACTACTCGATTTGATGCTCAAGGTTTCGCTGTGGGGAGGAGACGCCTCGTTTCACAACTTAGACCTTCGGCTGGAGGTGCTTGAGCAGGAGCTCCAGTTGCCGTTCAGCTTCGTCTCGGGACACATCCACGAGCTGCTGATACACGTGCCTTGGACAAAACTGGCGTCCGAACCCATCACAATCACCATCAACACAATAGGTAATCAAACCACGTGTTCATTAGCCTGACAGCCTAATTATGAAATTTGAGGTCCGTTAGCATTACTCACTAAAGATTAGCAACAAATTTATTTTTAGATTTATCTATAATTTTATGTAAACAACTTCAGACAATCGCCAGATGGTTTCTCCACTGTTTTATTATTGTTGTAAAATTTGAACCCTGCTACTACATTTTTACAGAAAATATAAATATAATCGTTCATCAAAGAAATGTATTGAAATATTTCCAGTCTATCTCTAGCGATGTATTGTTATTATTATTACAAGTAGTTTATTATTATTTTTTAAATACATAGTTCATTGTTGGCTGGAGCTTGTTATAACAAAATATTTTATTGTGCAATTGCAGAATGCATTTTAAAATTGAGGGGTACAGAAAGCTCCAGAAACTCAGACAAACTACCACAAGCTAGAGAAAAGCCGAAGAAAGGACCAAGTAAAAGGTTTGTAGTTAGAAACATTAAATTAACATTTTATACGAGAAAATGTTGCCTTAATACTTTGGCTGCCAAAAATGTATTGATTCGATTAAATGCTTATAATGGAGTAAGAAGATTTAATGAGTTTTAATTAAAAAAACTCCCTGCATATAATGAGCATTTTGCTGTTAGTAACACGATTTCTATTTAATCTTCAGGCAACATATAGAAACGCCTCCGGGATATGTGCAATTACTAATAAACAAAATTGTCAGTAACATCAGGATATACTGCAATAACCTAATTTTAAAGTATGTGGAGGAAGATATCGTACTTTCAATGAATGTTAAGCTGCTAACATTTGAATCTGCAAATGAAAAATGGGAGCCTGCATATACAGGTAACATATAATTCCTATTTTTTAATTGTTATTTATTTATATTATATTTATTATTTTAGTATAAATAAAGCGCTTGGTTTAGTTACACAATTTTTTTATAGAAAAACTCTACAATTGTTCTGTCTCACGACCATTATCAAGAGACAAATTAAACTGTTTAAAATTATATTATACTAATCTAAAGATGTTTCAGCAAGTATTAACCACCGATTCATACAATCTAAATATTTATTATTGTTTTTTTATTTATATTATTTTAATTATTATACAGCACATCTTAAAAAGAATTACATCTGAAATTTTTATGTTGATTGTTATTGGTGTTGCATTATCCAGAACTGTCAAATTATGTTATTCTTCTGCCTAAGTAACAACGACCTTTGTTTGTAGACGTTTTCCCGGTACAAGTTTTGCTGAGGAAACTTATAGCCATAAACGACTTGACGGTGTGCTTGGACAAACGAAACGCCTCCGGAAAAATTGACGTCTACCAGGAACCCATGCTGTACCGTTGCTCAATGGTGATCCACTTTTTGCGTAGTTACTACACCAGCAACACGAAGAGCTCGTCAATTACACGATTCGATATTTATTGCAATTCGTAAGTACTTAGAAGACGTAATTAATTTTAATTCATAAACTAGATTATTAAATTTAAATTAACTTGATTAATCGATGTTTCGGTGACACACTATTAATTGCACTAATTAGAAAACCTAATTAATTTGAATCAATGATTAATTTTTGTTTGAGTGACACACGGTTTATTGCACCGAAATTTTCAGCATGGAGTTCAGCATGACAGAACAGCAAATCCCGATGCTCCTGCGGCTAATATTTCTTCTGCACGCTCTGCAACAGCGCCAACTGAAATCTGATGTAGAAGTCAATTTAGATATTGAACCGGTGATCGAGACTCCAGGTACATGCATCATTTCCGACTGTATACTGAAATATTTCACACTATCGTTGTTTTGTAAGGTATCAATTAATTACATTTGGTCGGCCAACAATCACAGCTTAGCGGCTATAGCTTAAAACTTTAAAACTTTAAAACTTAATAAAAAAATTAAATTTGGTAAAATGATTTATTTTAGGAGAATATTCAGCCGAAAGGCAGTCTCTTGCCGGATGGGCGTGGTCATTTGTCCCGTCAATCCTACCAATCAGAGACGAAGAGAGTGACAACGATCAGCAAATGGCCAGCTTGGGTCACACTACTCACATTGGCTTTTATGTTGACAACGCTTCATTAACTTTTAAGGTTGGCAGGTATTTCTATAGAGCGCCCAGAGTTTTCCAAACATAACTAATTTCTTGAATACACACATGCGAAGCAGGAAAATAACCTGACAATAATTTACTGCTTACACATTTAAATTTGGCACCATAACTTTTATTGATCTCGAACTTTTATCATGGCAGACTTCATTTGGTTTCGTACAAAAACACGGAAGAACTCTTGGCAGTCTCTCAAATGCCACTAATAATAATAATTTTTATTGAACGTAATAATAAATATTTGTTATAGTTTTTTTTTTTTTTTTTTGTTATAGTTTCATCCATTTTGGATACCAGTTATTATTATAATTTTTATTGTTTTCTTCCTTCTTTATTGGAGTACTTTCTGGAAGTTTATAAAGATGTTTTGTAGTTTTTATTATTTTTATTATTCTTCACCGTACTAGACTAGTTTCGGCTATCTTTAAGCCATCTTCAGAGGCGTTAATTTTATTTGAGTTCAATATATATGATATTAGATAAAGAAAAAAACAGAAGATGAAAAAAAAACATTTTGTAAATGTTTTGACTTTTAATTATTTATTTATTTAAAGAAGGAAGAAAATAATAAAAAAAATGTATAGTATTCGAATTGTTTTTATTAATGTTCTTTTCATATTTTTAAGATTTTACTTACCAAAACAAAATTTCAAATTTCCTTTTTTAGTTTGATAAAAACTTTAAAGACTTTAGAATTTTTATTATTTACCTATATATTAAATCACTGCATTACTTTTTACGGTCACTGTATATTAATATAATTAGGTATAATATATTTAATACTTTTACTACTAAGTAAGTGATATAATATGTTTGAAAAATACATTCATATCTACTTTGTTATGGACTACAGTATATCGCTGGTTGTAAGACTGCCAATTTTGCTGCACTGATTAAAAATCGCATCCATGCTCGTTACTGATTTCAGTTCCTAATTTTAGGTTTCGGAATCGAGCAACGAAAAGGGTGGATACTACACGCAGAGGAAGCTAAAGTATTACCCGCTGCTGACGCTGCGTTTGCAGGGAATTTTCATGGATTGCATTATGCACGGAAAGCAATGGCTGCAGCTGAGTATGGGGATCAGCCAGATGCTGTTGCTGCCGATCGGTTCGTGTACATGTTCTGTACAAGATGTGTTCGATAGTTTGCCACCAACGGAGTACTTAAAAGCGGGTAAATAATTTCTGCAGCAGTTACGTAGAATTTCTTCACAAAAAAATATGCATTGACAAATTCACATTTTGATGGAAAACAAAAAATACCAGCCGGTGATTTTCATACTCGCTTTTTGTGACAGTTGTGACCTCAAAAATGTTATCAGATATGCATAAATTTAATATAACATAATGAGATATATAGAATCCTAGTAAAGTTGAAATGATCCATAATATAGTCTTAACCCAATTTCGTTTCAAGAATCGTTAATTTTTGGGGCTGTCAACTTAATAACATTTGTGTCTCTAAACGATTTTATAAATCACTCGGTGTTTTAATTATTACTACATATCTGTAATGACTGTTTCATCGGTAGGTTCCGAATCGACGATTCATAAAAGCGATTCTCTATTTGACGTGGAGGCCCCGGAAAATAAGGGGCAGAAGAAAAAGTACAACACAAATTGGGATCATCACATAGACATGACGAGCGAGGCGGCACTTCTGGAACGATCACCCGCATTTGCCATTGACTACCTTTACAATCTAATTGTTCCTGATGATATGACAAGCGAAAATTTGTCGGAACTTGGCAGCGATCTAGAATACAGGTAAGAAGAAATGAGTGCAAATCCGATTGATATTTGGCACGAAAATGTAGAAAAAGTCATTTTAGTCATTTTTTTGACAGTATACGAAGCTGTCAAATCAGGGATCCAAAATGTTTAGTTAATTTTGTGTTCATATTTAATTTTTTTTTAGCAATCTGTCCGAAAAAGCACTACTTCGCTTAGTAGTTGGTCCGCTGCGGCTGCGAGTGTGCTCCGGCCTCGTGCACAGGATAAGCAGCTTACAAGCGGCCGCTTCAGCATACGACTATATGCCGTACAGTATCCTTAAGCCGGAGCCGGAGCTGGCAGACCTGCCCCCTCCGTCGGAAGATGATTTTGACGCCCTAAGTGAAAACATACCTACTCGGGTGGTGCAGGTCACTGTGTTGGCGCCGGTCATCGAATTTCAGCTCATGGACCACCCGTACTTCAAGGCGACAAGGGGGTTCCTGTTTACCAGGAGAAAGGTGCGTTTCACCGCTTTGAATGTGTGTATCTATTTGCGTTATTTTAGAAAATGTCTACGCTCGCCCCGCCCAGTGGCCAGGCGATGCTTGACCTGCCTAGAATTACGTTGGAGTGTCAGTGCATCGATCTACGCATAAGCAATCCGATGTACGTGAAGAGGCTGGTACGGACTACCTGCCAACTGCCTGATCCGCCGCAACATATGTTTGAAGCATGCTACACAGATTTTAACCTAAAAATCATTGGATTCTGCAGCCGCCTTGTGATATCAAATAAGCAAATAACAATTCTAACACCAAGCAGTGCCTCATACCATACTAGAAATATTATAATGCCTCACTATTGGATTAATTCAGATATACCTCATGAAGATATTACATTTGAGTCTGGTATGTATTGATAATAAGTGATTGAATAATTTTATTATCTATTTGCAAATTGCAAATGAAAATAATACTTCTAAGTTGATATTTCAGTAAAATTGCTCGCATAATTAAATCTTTGGTCATGCTGGCGCTTGTTTTTTACATGAAACTTTTCTCCATTTGAGTTGACACTTGCAACACATTTTTTCTTTTTTACACTTCTCTTGCTCATGTATATCGTTTGTCTTTCTTTTTCTATGGTAGAACCTTGGGGTGCTCCGAACGCACTGCGTTAATTTAAGTTAACTCAAATGCACCCTTTGAGTTTATGTTATTGTTTTGTACTTTGTGATATGTTTGTAATAGTTGTTATCCAAAACTTCAATTGAGGTAGTTAATATAGAATCTATATGATTGTTATTTTAACTATCATCTTGTGGCAAAATGTCACCAAATTATTTTTATATTATTAATATTTTTTCTTTAGATGACTAGATGTTAAACAGATTGTTACTAGATGTTAAACAATTAAATTGAAGTTATTTTAAGAGTGAGTTAAGTCGAATAGACTTTACAGCAGACATAACTATTTTTAACGGAAATTAGTAATGATTCCCTAATTCTGGTATCTTATTTCAGAAAGCATCACTGTGACTGGTACATATCCAAAAATAATCGTTGTTACCCATATAGTAGACACACTTCTAAAGATGGACAGCGAAGATTCCATTAATTATATAATGAACAGCTCAATTCTACAGGATGCAACCAGAAACTATGGTAAGAGAATTACTCTTCTTCATCAACGGCTTAATAGTTGATAATTTGCAGGACTTGTTTACCTGGAGTTCTGCATCGAGGGAGTGAATTTTAAAAAAGTAACGACGAACACGACTATGACTATAGACGCAAGCCTGGGATCCGTGAAGGCCTTCATCTTCGAGCCGATCGACTTCTGGTACAAGAAAAATAGTGGCACGCAGCTCCACTTGGGGGTGCCAATCATGAACTTCTATTCCACCCGGGAGATCCACCAGGTTCTGATAGTATCCGGCCCGGAGATCGAGGACGACTACAAGAGCGCCTACAAGGGCGAGGATGAGCTCCTGTTCAATCTGATCCTTCAGGTCCCGCTCGATCCCGAGAGGCAATCGCATCCGCCTATTCTGGCGTTCAGCCTCAAGGAAATTCGGATTTGCATTGACCCGCTGCTGTGCAAGTGGCTCCTCTACACACCACGGAGCTCGCCCCCCAAAACCGAGGTGTTGTTTGAGTCAAGCCAGAGGAAGTTGAGCAGAAGCTATTCCGATATAAGTACGCACGACACTCCCAGGAGAAGCCGGACTCCTTACGAATCCATCCACAGCAGTTTGGATCAGGCCACTTATGTGCCTCCTAGGACCTCGGCACACGTGATACAAGAGGAAGAAAGCGAAATCGATGTAAATAATTAACATTAGTTGCTCGTCATTCCGTCACTTAAACCTAAATAATAACAAAGCATTAACTTTAACTGTTATTTTAGGAATTTATTTTACATAACTAAGCAACTCAATATTAGTTCCAGGAAAGGACGTACAACTTTCTGAAAAAATGGTTTGATGTGTGGAAAGGCCTGCTCTTATTCGGAGACGTCTCCCAGTGCACGATATATTTTCCCGTAAAATCGTTATCTGCAGTTGGCTCGCAAGGCATCCAGCAGGCCGTTGATGAAGCGATGAAGAAAGAAGATCCGCCTGATATTTTCATCTTTACACTGCCTTCTGCAATGATCCGGAACTCCACTTATCGCGAAAACATGACGAAGCTGATCGAAAGCTTGCCCATTTCATTGCCGGAACATTTGTGGACTAAGAGTAAGATTTAATTCTTGTAAACAATGCAATAGTTTATAATATTTTGAAATGGAATAATAATTCACATTAACAAATTGTGTTTAGATAAATCCAGTTTTCCCTGGAGTGTGACGGTCTCGGATCTAAGTTGTTATACGTGGCAAAATGGAGAAAGATCAAATTGTTTGGCCCCAGTATCGTTAACTTCCACCGTTGGTATGTCAACGAAAGTGAACAAGGCGAATGTAAACGAATCCTTGGATGCAAGCAACGCTAATAACTTCCAAGTCAGAGATAATTTGAACAATATCAATATCATCTATAATAAAAATGATATAGGTAGCTTGGGAATATGCATTCACATTGATATCACGCCGATACTTGTATCTGTGTCTGAAATACAGGTAATGAATTTAATTATACAGGGTGTTTTTACAGGTAAAAAAAATATGAGTCAAAAATATGGATCATAATTGGGCAAAATGAAAAATAAAATTAGAAACTTAAAAAAATAAAAATAAAAATCGCAGGTGGTTAGCCAGAAAAATATTGTTACTACTACTTAAAATAATATAAAAAAAATAAAAAAAGAACAAATTAACATCATCCTCAGGCTATGGATACTCCGTAGATATCCAGAAAGCATGGTACAATGTATTCTTATTAAGATTGTTGACTCAGAATTTTATCACCAACATCGCCAAGTGTAGTTGTTTTGTTAATTTATATCGAGATGGCTCCTCCATCTGTTGCAGAAATTCATTTACATTTGTCATCGTATGCATCTTCTGATAATTGTATATTTTTAGGTGTGTCTAATAGCGAGTATTTTACATGGACTACTTGAAGTTGCTTGCAATATAATGCCGGATTATAATCCTGATCCTGTGAAACCAGAGATGATGCCGGCCATTGAGACGCACCACGAATCCATAGTTTCACCGACCCTGTTGAAGGACAGCATCGAGACTACCAGCGAGAAAAACCCGTATGTGCGTACGGACAACATCGAGACGGAAAACATCAAACTGACGGCCTGGATCCAGTGGACGATTACTAAGTTCAGCGTCGAACTTCTGGCGCACGAATGCAGAGACATCGACGTCAAGGATTTCAAGTACTCCAAAAGGCCTGAGCTGAAGTTTGTGATAGACGCGGAGGACATCGTCAGCTCGTTGGATTTTCAAAGTGTGTACCTGAAGTTGAAAAGTAAAATCGGATCGACTAATATTATGCATTACGTTAGGTACTAGAAACCGTTTGTTTGCCCGAAATCTGTAAATCAAACATAAATTTGTTTCAAGAAATCGCGCGGGCAAATGGGAGGCAGGCGAATTCCTCGGATTTGTGATGAGAGCCAACGAAGAGCCCAGCCAGACGGAACGGCAAGAAGATACGAGCTTTGCCAATGTCACCATTACGAGAGCCAGTTGTCAGCACACGCATAATTTATGGGGGACAAACAAGAAAAATAAAAATACTGCAAAGGTTAGTTGCACTAATTTTGATTGATTTAAATTTTTTTTAAGAAAATTAATTCTAAGAAATCGAAATACCGTAATTTTCTTAATTTTTTTAGGAAGAAACGGAACCTGCGAAAATCCACTCGCGCTACATAACCGAAATAGTGGTCAGCCTTCAACCGATTGACGTGCTGATATCCCCGACGACGCTGAAGAACTACTTCCTTGTTCTTGAGCCCCTGCTGCAGATTCCTTCCTTGCCATCCAAGCCAAGGCTGAATCTAAACGGTGACTTCCAGCTGAGCAATCGGACTCTTCCACTGACGTATTTGGAGTTCCACGGGTTCAGGGTTATCATGCCATCTGTTGAGCTGGGGAAGACGGACAGCACCCTCAACACCTGCGTCTTCCAAATAAAGAAGATCAATCTGACTCCGACGGCAGTGAATCCCATATGCAGGACCCCTTGCAGGCCCGATATCTACCAGCAAGCAGCGCAAGCGAGGATTCTCAATGTGCCAGGTAATGTTTTGGACGTGAATAATTGTAATTAATTATTTCATGCACTAAAAAAATTATTTATCTTATTTAAATAATTACTATTTCGAATATATTTTTTTAACAATGTCATCTAAATTATAAGATTAATTATTTAATTATATTTAATTTACTATTTAATGTACGTAAATTATTTGTTCCAATGCAATGTATTGCTGACGCTGCAATGTAAACGTACTTTTAGGAAGCGATGTTGAAGACCGGCAGTACCAACTGGACATTATTGGAATTTCATTGAGCACCGGGGCGTGGAGCGAAATCAGTCAGGTATTAAAACTCCAAGGAAATAGCATGCCGATGCTGCGGACAATGAGCGAGAACCCGGCATTAGAATGGAACAGCTTGGGAAAGGGGAAGCTGACGACCAGCCCTGACGTGACGTTTTGGCCCATCATCGCCAAGTAAGTTGCTAAATAACTCGCTAATTTTGCTACTATTTTCTGTTCCGTTTACAGATTTGATATATCGGTAGTGGCAGCGCCGGCAATGATCTACAAACACGACGTGATATGCGGCCACTCAGTGGAAATAAATTTCATGTCCGATATTAAAATGACGATATCCCTCGGACAGATAAAAATCTTGTTTTCACTGCTGAACGAGTCGTCA
Source organism: Othius punctulatus (assembly GCA_951805005.1). Taxonomy (NCBI): domain Eukaryota; kingdom Metazoa; phylum Arthropoda; class Insecta; order Coleoptera; family Staphylinidae; genus Othius; species Othius punctulatus. Next base: position 20,516,776 of record OX638141.1, read on the forward strand.
TACGTTTTCGGTATGCTTGCGTCCACAGCGAACCAGATGAAACGGCCGAAGGTCATATTTCCTTATCCATACTCATGCAACCCCAACACTGATATCCAAGACGAAGACGCTGAATCAATGGATGTAACCAGAGATTCTGGTTTTGAAACGAGTGACTTCCGAAGTACATCTTATTCAGTAAAGACCAAAGTAATTGTAATAAACATTACATGTCGCTTGCTATGTAGATAACTGACAAAAATTGCAATTTAGGATTTTATGTACCCCATATGAATATTGATTTGTTAAAAGGGCATCACTTTGAACTCTAATTTTTGGGAGATTGATATAAGCAATTTATTTATTTATATATCTAAATCAACTTTATTTATTTTCATATTTATTTGTAACACTATATTTAGCACTGATTTTACTAATGCCTTTTTTACATTAATTTGTAGCTTTATGATCGAAGAATTATAAAGGTGATAAAAACCAACTGATGAAATAATGACCGATTCTATTTTAACAAATTCATATTTATTTATAAAACTACTGCTGTCATTTTGTTTTCATTGTTATTGAATTCAGTATATAAACCACGTTTTGATATGTGTGCTAATAACATTTTTTGTATTACTTCTGTTCAATTATGACCTCTTCAATCGAGACCAGTTGCTAATAATTTTAAAATTGCAATTTTATCAGCTTTTATAGAGAACAAGCGAATGAGAATGAATGCAGAACTAAATCATCAATTATGAACAAGCGAGCTAAATGGATTTTTTTTTAGGAAACGTCTTACTTAAAGAAAACTTTTGATGCAAGTGATAAAAGTGTCTACACTTCAGCACAAGTTTCACCTGGATTTGGAAAACCAATATTATTAATGTCACATTCGTTTGTGCCAGTGGATGTATTGATAACTGGGGGAAATTTGTTTTTGGTAGTGTACGATTATGACTGCCAAAAGAAAAACACTACAGTAACATCACTGAGAAACTACCATGAGGTATAATGATTTTTTATTTCTTTCGGCTTGTATAAGCCGGTTAAATTTTGCTTTGATGAATATTTTAAGGTGCTTTATATCTGTGTGCAATTATTAGCTCGTAAATGTTCATCTGCTTAATTATTAATGAATTGATTAATGTTAAAGGCTTTCACTTCGCGATATAGTATTTTTAATAGCCCAGCGGAATAGTGCAATCTGAATTAAACAAAAAATTACTAAAACAAGGTCATGTCAAATATTATTTCGGTATGTCAATTTATCTGCCAGTGTCACGTAAAACTTCATGACTGGCTTTGTTTGTCATCAAAAATACACATACTTTTGGTAACAAAAAATACCACAGGGGTATTAAAAATACCATACATAGTTAATAATTGAATAAAATTTTATCATTTAAATATTAACTAAGTTAAAAGTATTTTTTATTTAATTATTAATGATTTTTTTATTGTTGCAATTGTAGACTGAAAGTGATAAAGGCTACGAGGCTTCTGAGGAAGGCAGCAGTGATGAAAAACCGAACACGAAATACTTTAGGCCCCTATTTTACATGTCTTTGTCACAACCAAATGCATTTTTATCGGACACTCAACTGGGAAGAAAATTTCAAATATCAATCTTTGACGTTTGTGTTAAAATAAGCGGACCCGACCATAAAATTTTGAAGGGCATTCCTGGATGCGACGATTTTCCAATCAGTTTGCTAGAAACTAAATCTGGCGAGCCGCATCCGGACACTGGAGTTTTACCCGCTTTTTTCACACTGAAGTGGACAAAAGGTAGTGTGCTCTGGGCCTCGATTCTTGGCGGCAGGCTTTCAAGTGACGGTTTAGAACATGTGTACCAATCCACAAAAAAGTGCTACCCGTTTAAAAGCCTGTCACCAAATTTGACGGCAAAAATTCAGGGATTTCATTCACCGACCTTGTGTCTTAGAGGTGCTCTAACAACATAACTAAATATAATAACTAAAAATAGTTTTGAGGTCTATAGTAAAAATAATGTAATTTGGTCGAATTATCTGTCAAATGCTGACAGTAACCAATTACGACATATTTGCTGTTCACGTTTCAAAGGGCTGCCCAACATGGCAATGTAGCTCAAAAATACACACAGAACGTCTATAGGTAAATGAAGGATTTGGTTAGGTCTTGTTGGCTAATGTCAATACCATACGAACGCAACAAAGTCCCGGAAAAACGGAAATTTTAATATTCTCAGTGAAGAAAATCGGTAAAGCATCAATTTTAATTTTCACATCTCGTGCGTCAATTTGTCAATTAAATTGTTTTAGTTTTATCAACTTCAATCGTCTTCAGTTACTATTGATTAAAATCTGGGGATATTTATTACTTTGCCAACATAAATCAACAAGTGGCCTTTGAAATGTGAACAGCCTATAGATAGAGGAGCAGTAGGCATTATTAGTAAAATATGATAGAAATTTGATTCATATCAAATATTGTTGATTGCTCTGTACAATGTTATGAAATATTAATACGAATTTTGTAGGTATAGGAAAATCCGCTACGTTAGACTTTGAAATTTCGAAACCGACAAAAATTTTATGCTCAATATCAAGGTGTATTTACTTAATGGACATACAGGATAAGATATTGGAGAATTTTAATGCGAGCGTAAATTCATACACAATTGCAAAACGGTATGAAATTCCCGCAGCCGAGATGGCATTGCAGGCGAGTACTGTGAAAGTTGCTGATTACTACTCAAAGTTTAAAGAGATCAAGCAAAGGCTTTTTGGGATAAGTGAGATGAATTTTAAACTGTCGCAAATGATCCTCACCATACAAACTGATCACAACATCGAAATGACGTTCAGTCTAGCCAAATTAGGTAACCACCTGGCTATTTCAAATCGGCCCGAAAAACTGGTAAATACAGTAGCTTTGGATTGCGTGACCGTCGGAATTACTAGAGACAACGAAACCAGATTAGTATTAAACCCATGGACTGTATCCTTTGAGTTGTCACTGTTTTGGGAGTCGTGGCAGAATGCGAATTCCAACCCTCAAATACAGCTGTGCGCAGACAGTGATTGCATCCTCCTGGACATAAGTCAAGATAAATTACAGAGTTTGGAGGTGCTGGTGAAGGAGATGTCGTACTTCGTCGATAACCTGCCGGCCGTGAAGCGCAAGAGCAGCTTGAAAGTGGAGGCTGTGAAGACGCCTGTGGGTGAGAAGGAGCAGCACTACAAGGACGACTTGCGGGCGGGCGCCTTCCAGTTTGTCGACTCAATTAGCAACAACACCGACGAGCTGCCGCTGCCGTACCAGGTGATGTTCTGGAACAGGAACATATCGGCCATGGCTTGGCGGTATCCCCAGCCGAGGGCGCTCACAAAAGTCCGAGTCTTCCCTGTCCCATTCAAAATATCAACGGGCAATGAGGAGGATCAGCAGGTGTTGTGTCACCTGGAATATTGGTCCGATTGCCATGGGTGCTATCAGTTGTACACACAGTTTTATTTGTCTGAAACGGAAATGTGCCATCTAGAACTGCCAAAGAATTACCCTCAGCCCGCTGTGGCTTGTACTTGGAGAGTTAATTTAACAACTTCGCTGGTGAGTTTCATACAATTTCTTCAAATTGCTTATCTTGTTACATTTCCAGTACCAAGATTTTGTAATAAAGTTGTAGTGGAGATTACAAAATTTTTATTAGAAATTATGAAATTCTTATTACAAATACAAAAATTTTAATAATAAATTTGAAAGTTTAATTTAAACCTGCAATTTTTAGTGGAAATTATAAAGGAATTTATCACAAAGCATATCACTTACCGATTTTTTAATTGAAATTTGCAAATCTCGAAAGGGACAATTAAAAATTTTGATATAAATTAAAAACTTTAATAGAAATTAGGAAATTTTGTATGGAAATTTTCTAAATTTTCCTTACAAATTACGAAATTTTATTACAAATTTGAAGCGTTTTGCAGTAATATAATTAATGTTATTTCCACATTTTAGGTCAAGGATAATAATCAATCAAGAGTATTAATATCACCGAGGGCTCTGGCAGGGTGTATCCGGGTGGATTCATACTTCAACAAAAATTTAATACCCGAAGTAACGTTATCACTGCACATCGGATCTATACAAATAAGCTTGTATAATTATTTCAACAAAAAAGCGACTTTCAAATTACCGGACTCACTCAAGAACTTCAACCATGACCTGTTTGTACCCGATTACCAACAATTTCTGACTTTATCCATAGAAAATGCAAACGCCTATCTGGCAATCTGGAACTTTGAGATGGCCGTCTTCGACGTAAACGCCACCACGAAATGCTACATACTAGATTACGCCTACTTAACGCAGCAAATGCTGATCGAACCATTCTCGGCGAAGCTGGAAATTAGCCTATCGAAAACGCTGGGCGTCAACTTTATCTCGAAACCGATACACATCATGTTCGGGGCGTGTGCCGCGCACACCCTGGCCGTCAGCGTGCAGATGTGGCTGCAGAGCTTCGACAACAAAGGGAGCGACGAGAACGCGACACAGGACCTCATCATCATGACGCACTACGTGATCTGCAACGACACGAATGTGAACTTGCGGTTTGGCCAGGCCGGCATGGAGGACATTTTCCTGCCCTCCCGGTACTGCCACTTGTACGCTTGGAGGTCGCAGAAGTGCAAGCAGATGATACGCATCGCCCTGGAGGAGAACAGGTGGGTCTGGTCGGAGCCATTCCGTATCGACCAGGACGGCACAGAGATGTGCAGGATCCCTGATGACACGGCCACGATCGTGATCACCGTCAAGTCTCTGTCCGCAACGCAGAAGCAGGTTATATTTTCAGGGCAGCTGATTGTCTGCAACACCCTTATAGAGCACTTTGAGATAAAGATCTTGGAGGAAACATCACGGTCAAAGGAGCGAGAGTTCAAAATTGCTCAGACTTATATCGTCGGGGGTAAGAGTACGCCGCCTTCCATGCTTATCGATAGCAAAAAGAATTACTTCTTGAGGTTGCGGTTCTTCAGATTGGAATCGGCTTGGTCAGGTGACATTCCAATGATGGAAAATACCAAGTGCACACAGCCATGGCTGGTTAAAGGTAACTAATATTTTCATCAAATATATATATGCAGGTTATATTTGATCTTGGCTATAGTTGTATAATTAAGTACGGCAGTTTATTGGAATGTTATTACCGTATCAAGTCTTTACAAGGGCTTTACCCTGTATATTTTTGGCTGTGTTTGCTTAAATGTTTCTTTTTCCCTCTAGTTCCATTGCAAGAGCGAGGGCAATTTTTAAGTATTTGGTGTAAAATAATCGTCCAAAATTGCACCAGAGGCAAGAAAATTCTGGCAATGCTATGGCCACTGTTTATGATTCGATCAAACCTGCCGATTAGTGCAAAGGTGCACATAGAAACGCCCACTCTAAACGTGCATCTGGAGTCCACAATAAAAGGCCTAGGGGAGTACCAACAGTTGTACTGTCCCGGAACCATCGACCATTCGCACCAGCTCACATTTCAACTGGAGTAAGTAATTTTCGACTATCGAAATTGGCGTCGCTCAAACTTCGGTTCCAGCAATAACACAATGGCGTCCAATCCCTATGTGCCGCTAAGCTACCGCTTGGTAGATCAGGAGCAGTTCTTTCAAAAATCCGAGAGGGAAGACGTGAATGAGGTGCTAAATGTTATTAGCAGCTACGACAAGTCTTCCTGGCCGTATTTCAAGGACGAGGCAGAGGAAACCGAATTCACTGCGGGTGAACAACCCCCAACGCACGTGCAGGTACCGTATTTCGTTCATGTGATAATTGAATCGTTTATTTCAGAAACTCACCAACAGTAATTTTTATGGACATTTATTTTTTTACAGAATCAGTATTTGCATGTTTTTCAACATTTTCCCTTCAACTGAAATTCTGTTTTATGGGATATTTAAATACAATATATTATATATCAAAGATATTTTTTTCTAATTCTTATATTAAATTATTGAATTTCACTAGAGATGCTCCATATTTTTATTCTACTCTGTATGCATGTGTGTGCATATATTTGCAGGTTCGATACCAAAACGCTTGTGAATATTCTAGTGCGTTGTTGGTAGAGCTGCTTCCGTGGTGTTTGTTGGTGAACACTTTGGGATGTCCGATAGCAATAATAATTAATGAGAAAGAATTGTGCCGAGTATCGCATTATGGAATTGTAACCCCCCCAAAATTAGAGGTAATCCCAATTCATAACTAAATATTTAAATTCTGACTAAATTATTTAGCCTGAAGCTAAATCTGTAGTCGGGGATTAAATATTTTGTTGAGAAAAATACAAAAATCAAATTGTATTAAATAAAGTAAAGCACTTTTAAAATTTTCAACAATTATTTTGCCAGACTGGGTTCTTCAGGCAGAGAAACTATTGTTGCGAAAATACAATAAAAACAGTTTTGAAAAATTTTAAAAGTGGTTTACTTTATTTCATACAATTTGATTATGAATGTTCAATAAATATCAATTAACCTAACGCTAAAGTTTTAGTATTTTTCAAACAAAAATTTCATGAATTTTAGGAAGCTTTTTACATTGGTGTTGGCATTGGAGGTACTTTGAATATGTCGGCACCGCTGCAGTTGGCCAAATCAAATTGGAGCCAAACGTTCTACATGCCACAAATCACAGGAACCATACCAGTTGACGGAACTATCAAAACGGTGGTTAAGTGTGAGCCTTACGTAATTATTAAGCCGCGAACGATTTATAACTGCCTAACTGCTTATAAATCCTCAGATATGCATGATGTCAATAGCCAGTACTGCTGTGAACGAAATACGGCTCCTCAAAATCGGATCATCTCACATCATAACAAGCTTCCTGAAGCTGCAATTGCAGGTGGTTTGCTTTGCCGTGCCTGAGAATCAGACGAACACTCATTTGCCCAAACGGTTTGATAAGCATTCATTCACTTTGGCGCCAAATTTAAATAACAGGTAAGACGGGTTGGCCCCCCTCATTTAATTTGCTATATATGCACCGTTTTGCAGTAACATGGGCTCGTCAATCATTCAATGGTATTTGTTGGGAAACTACAACGATGAGAACACAAATTACGCCCTGTACATTTCTCTTTCAACGAACGATAAAGTTGGATGGTCTTGTCCCGTTAGGGTAGATAAAAATTTATTGCGAAGAAGTGTGGCTATTCAAACACAGGATATGAGCGTTAGTATTACAATACAAATATAATACAATTTCATTTATTTACATTGAGAAAAGACATTTGACAATATAAAGGAATATATCCATAATTAACCGAAATATTTAATATATCAACTAGTATAATATTAACTCTATGAACTAAAACTACATGCAATTATATGAAAAATATTCTGCCATCTGAGTACAGCTCCATGCCACATAATATCTTGAACACTTTTGATTTCATTATGTTATAGCTTGTTATATTTTTTTTTCAATTCAATCCACTACCTATTCATAGAAGACAGATCAATAGGATTATTATCATATTATTATCGTCGATGAAAAACCAGATAACAGTGTAACTTCGAAAATGTAAATTTTGCAGGAGAGCATTTTAACGTCATAATTTTACACATACATCATGTGAAAGTTGACAATTTCTCAGAATGGTTTTACAGGAATCTCAAATACATCTGAAAATTTTATCAACCGAAAAAACAACTACTGGCTAATATATGGGATGGATTTTACATTTTCTGTAAAAGTGGAGTTCCATTGTTTTCTGGTTTTACAGACGTTATGCATAACTTAATTAGAGGTAAATTGTGAAAATTATGATATTTCAAAAATTTCATGGCATATCAGGTTTAGATCTGTTGCATATTACATACATATTATCATATAATAATAATCTTTATTAAACATACTGATACATTTAAAACAATATGAAGATATTAAGATACCATTAGATATTAATACAATAATCATCTTATACAATGCGATCAACAATATTTAGAGTCGATTCAAATTTCCCTTCATAAAGAATGAAGATTTACTCAGCCTCATTATGTGTTTAATTTTCAGATTCCTATCGTGTTAGTTTCTCAAGAATTCAAGGGGCAACTGTACATATCCGTAAACCATGATCTGCACCCTCAACTGCTCATTGAAAATAGGAGCGGCACAAAAATTTACTGCGCCCAATCTGGCGGAGAAAACTCCGTCACGGTGAACGACAGCGAGCACTTTAACTGGCTTTGTTGCATTGACGACGGCAGATCGTGCTATTACAGCATGGCAATCATTTCCGAGAGGTTTCCAGAGCTGCCGCAAAACAATTACTCGGAGAATTTAGTTCTCGCTTCAGATCCTGAAAGTTAGTACTCAATTGAACACCAAGTTTCTTTGTAGAGAAATTGAAGAATAATATATTCTTTACCAGAGGCTCTCACTAATGCTTATAAAATAATTTCGACAAAGGATAAATGATTTAATATTCTAAATAATTTGTTTGGTTTAGTATAGCCCTTTTATAATCATGGGCTATTTGGTTTTTTTTTAACTTTCCTTTGTTTTTTTAGGTGATCCACACGGTTTTCTATGGTCCATGCCGATAAATGTTACAAGCTTTAACGATCAGTTTGTAAGGATACCATTTTACGGGGATGTAAAGGTCTCTGTCAAGTATTCTGTGCATACGATTCATGTTATTATTGAATCTGTGAGTCAAGTAAGTAGTAATTGCATTCCTTTCCAAATCCGTTTTCTATTATGTTTTTTGTTGTACCTTGCAATAGATGAAATTTATACTTTTTGTCGTCACTTCACATCTATACTGATTATGCTGTAGTTTGACTTATAGATTATGTTTGATAATTGATTTCTGAGTGGTGTATTGTAAGAGTGCTATAAATTAAGAATTTTTTGCAATAGTATTGCGTTTTATGCACAATCTGCTGCAATTTTATGATTAATTTATCCTAGTCCTTATTTTATTTGCTTGCTGTTTGTTAAAACAGCTATAGCTTACCATAATTGTTATTGCTGTAGTTTATTTATTTCATGAAATTTCAGGTTGAAATTAGTGCAAGAGATATAAGAGTGCGCCTATTGTTGCATGAAAACGAAAACTACCAGTCACGTCCGGTACGGAACGAATTAACCAATGATCCAAGGGTAAAAATGATATTTTATCAAAAGAAATTAAAAAAAAAAATTAAATGCATCAATTTATTAACACTAACTAACGCTTAATAGGTTTATTTTTCAAAATGTAAAAAAAACAATCGCACTGTACTAATATATAATTTTAATAATAGTTATAATTTTTAGTGTTCTGAAAGTGCAACGACATTGGGTAGTGCTTATTTCAGTGCGGAGGAAACGATGTCGTCCATCTCGACGGGGGCCACGGCCTCCGGAAGGGTGCGCAGCCGCACTGAATTGTTCGCTGTACCAATCGAGAGGGCGAACACTCTGAGATTGGAGGGGCCCGGGCAGAAATACCTGTCCAAAGACTGCTCCTCCTTGCGAGTGCTTGTTTTCATCAAGAGCATCTCGTTCACGCTAACGTCGGATCTGGAGAACATAGGCAACGAGAAAACGGAAGTGGCCAGTTTCACCTGCGATAGTGTGGCGGTGACCGTGACCAAAGCTGAGGTACACGCATCACTATTTATCACTGGCATAATATACTTTATTTGCTTCACTGGCAATAATTATCTATAATTTTTTTAATTGTGTGGCTTCTTAGACTTCGCAAGTTTGCTTGAGCATTTCGGATGTGCAGATCGATAACCAGATGTACTCTAGAGGCTCGTATGATTTTCCCGTGATGCTCGTAGGACAAGTGGTGAAACAAAGCAATAATTTAGAATCTTTAAATGTGCCAATTATTCAGCTCATCCATAAAGCGCAAAACAATTGCCTGGTGAAAATTGAATTGAAGGTAGAAACCTGGAAAGATGTCTTTCTAAATCAAAACTTCACAGGTAATCTCTAGCGTTTTACAATTTTATATATTAATTATACAATTTTGAATACTAAAATGTAGCAAAATGAAAAAAAATTAATTAAAACTAAATCGAAAAAATAAACATACCCACATATGATGGAACCCAGATGGTACAATATTTTAATATCAAGATTTTTGACTCTTTCGACTAAGAATTTTATGGCCAATTTCGCCACATATAGTTTTTTTGTTTATTTTATGATACTGCATAACATGTTTTTGTTCACATATTCCTAATTTCAGATGTGAGAGAAATTAAAGTTGATATTCGACCACTTTCCATTTACATTGAAGATGTGTACATAATGAAGCTTTTGGAGTACATTTCAGTGCTTCATCCAACAAAGTTAATTATCTGGCCCAAAAAAATTTCGAACAGCAACAGCAAACTCAATTCAACATACGTGCACATTCCTGAACATCTTATGTTTTGTGCGACAATCCTAGCCACCCCGTTAACCTTACAATCGTTTTCTATAAACCCTATATCACTTTTGTTGTCTATTCACTCGTCTGTCAAACTGTACATTGCCTTAGATCAGTCTCCATTGGAGTTTGGAAGGATTGAGAGGAGAAGGTTATTTACAACAAATGACAGGTACCTAATAAGCAATATTCTTATTCATGCCTCTTGCATTACCTTAATTGAGAATATTTGTAGGCTCGGGCATGCGCTAGCAATGCACTACTTATCTGATGCCATCTTCGGAGCGGGCTGGGTCGTTGGATCCCTGGAGCTGCTTGGCAGCCCCGGCGGACTGGCGAGGGCCATGGGCACAGGCTTGCGTGACTTCGTCACTCTTCCTTACCACGGCCTGGTGCAGGGGCCGTGGGCGTTCCTCCGGGGCGTCTCGTACGGCTCGGCCAGCCTCATGAAGCACATCACGGCTGGCACCCTTCACTCCCTGACCAAACTGGCGTCGAGTGTCGCCAGGAACTTGGATCGGCTGACAATGGACGAGGATCATTTGAGGCGGACGGAGGAGTCGAGACGTCAAAGGCCCCAAGGGGTAACGCAAGGACTTATACAGGTAATGATAAAACCTTGGAAGCTGTTTGAACTTACAGAGTAGTGAAAATATTTTGGGAAATAATTAAGTGCTATATTTTATTAAAAAAAACTCCCAAATAGTGTAATAAAACTGACAGGTATAACAATGACTATATTTGAGACTATTGAAAAAATTAAGAATCGATTAGAAATGGAAAACAACATATATTTATTCAACCCCAAATCATGAAAACTGGTGTGAACCTTAAAATAAACCAAATTATCTTTTTTTATAAAGTAAAAATTGCTTCTAAATACTGCTAAAGTAAAAATTTATTCAATTATCTCCTGATGTTCTGAACTAGCTAAAATAATCTGTGGGTACATAATTGATAATGATGTTGATATTTTTGGGTCGTTTATTTTATATTCGAGGGTTTAACCGGATTAGGGATAAGTCTATTGGGAGCCGTCGGTGGAATCGCTCATCATCCTTTGCAATCTGTGATGTCTGAAGGAGCGTCTCCTAAAAGTCTCGTTGCAGGAGTAGGCAAAGGCATTGTGGGTGTATTTACGAAGCCTCTCAGTGGGGCCGCTGAACTCGTGGCGTTAACTGGTCAAGGTTGGTATAAGTGGATCGTCAGTTAAGTTCACCTTTAATGAAGTAGAATAAGTTGATAATTATGTCGTAATATAAATTCCTTTGGTTATTTTAGGTTTATTACAAGGCGCCGGTTGGAATACATTACCAGAGCCAAGACTAATGCCGGTGCTAAACCACATGTATTCAACACAAAACTCGTTACTGAAGTATAAATGGAAATTCATCCAATCCGTCTCCCAAAGCAGTATTCTCTTTGTAACAGAGGCGACCACGATCACAAACACATGTCAGTACGATGCCGTGGCATTAGTGCTGACAACGGAAGCGTTGGTGATCATTGACATCGAGGAGGACATCTCCCAGCGGGTTTTAAGTTTATCGGAACTAACGGGAGTCATCAGCAACGATCCGACGCTGCTCTGCCTGAAACTGGACGCTCCGAAGCTGAACGTGAAGCTGACGGAGGACGAGCAAGTTGAGATGGATCCCGCGTGCAGAGCGAGGGTCGCCGATTACGTCAGGAGCACCGTCGGTCTCATGCAGCTGCCCGACAATTTAAGCCCCGAACATTCGGAGATGAGCATCTCCCCGGACATGACGCCGAGCGGGTCCCCGAACGGCGCCAGCACTGAACAGACCATGCTGACGTTTTACGTTAACCCGCTGAGCAGAAACTATTTCTTGTGCGTGCTGTCACTTGCCAAGCAACAAGCGCAAAATAGCAATTTTTCAGTATTGTGAGTTTTTGGGATGTATCTGGTACATTCCAAGAGACATTAGGCAATTTTTTAACTGTACATTCTAATACTATTTGTAAATTTACCAACTTGTATTTTTAATAATAAATTTTACCATGTATTTATTACTTCTATAGTCAGTCAAAATAGACTGTGTAAACAAATTCATGTGAATGGCGACAATTTACAGGGCCAACTCTGCATGCCACGAGTCACTGCGGTTGCAGTAACAAAATCCAAGTAGTCCTGCTAGGCGACAGATTGCGGGACAACCAATCATATGCTTGTGCTGAAGTGTCCAAATGCGGATCACACATGTAAGATTGTTACGTTCACTCTATCTTAAAAATCTTAAAAAACTTCCAAGTGTTTTATACATTTTTCATATACTGTATGATATTCAATGTGTCGCTACTACTGATTTCAATATAAATTCCTGTGAGTCAAGCAGGACAACATGCGATGGAAAATATATGCATAGCATTGTAGATCTAAATTTCTTGAATCCAAATAAGCAAAAATAATGTATTCGTAACATATCAAACATAAATTTATACAAGATCACCAAAATCATACCCATTCAACAGACTGGACAAAGTATGAAATAAATTTCAACAAAAACAGGACAGTAGGACAATACTCGACGAATTATGTACTAAAAGGAAAGACAAATGAACTACAAAATTACATCTGACAAAAACGTTTCATCAATCATATTGCACTTCATATGTAACACTCTCTTAGCAAAACAATCACTCGTAAATCGCAAACACATGTATGTTATGTAATGTTACACATGGCGGAAAGACCCCATGGGGTCGATAGCCCGGCAAAGATTGTTTATATAGAATATTGTTAAAAGTCTTCTGGATACCTAAATTAAATCAAAAAAATTGATAATTCAGGTGAATTTGCTTTGGGCAACCCAATATACATTGCATTGTATCACAGACCACCTATTATATGTTAGCATTATCTTTTGCTGTTATAAAGCAGAACAGAAACTGAAAGGAATTGTCGAAATTGATATGAAAATTGAGGCTTGTCTATTTCCATACTATCGAATTTTGTCCAAAAAATGTTTATGGTTTTTATGGTATGTACCATCTATTGGATTTTAATGATTTTAACCTATTTTCAATCTGTCAAGAAGTGCATGTCAAATGTTTCAATGTCGGTTAAAATCATAGTATAACAGCAAGTTATACTGTGATTAAAATACAGACCAAGTTTTATTAAAGATATCGGTACTTTATTATGAAATCTTCGGATATAATGCATTAATAAAATGTTGTAATTTATTACTAAATAAAACAAGTGTTTGTTCATTAAGTTTAGTTACAATGTACAATTTCCTGGACCATAAGCTACTGCCGAAGGTAACCACAAAGACAGCTGCTTTAGATGATTATGAAGCGAGCAACCTAATCAGCGAGAACCCAGTTGTTAAGGCGAGAGGTTTTCTAGCATACACATCAATGAAGCCACCTGTTGACATAGATTTCGAATTGATATGCGCAACGCACATCCATTACATAGTAATCCGTTCCGTTATCGGCTCTCAGAGAACGGTAGGCGTAGAACTGCAAATCAAAAACACACAGAACCAGTTCGACACGATTTCTCACGCCTATTATGAAGAGGAAGGCGTGATTTTCTCTAACTCGCGATACTACTCCAGATCTGATCCACCTAGAGTGGGAAGTTATCACCAGGCCTTCTTTAAAAGCTATTTATTCCGGACCTTTATTAACGCCAGAGTTGTAAGGATACGAATTCTACGGACGGAACGATCGACTCCCTGTTTAGGATCTGTGGAAATTTGGGGGAAAGTCTCAAAATCGTGTTCCGCCGTCACTGTAGCCACTATTAATAAACTAATGTGTAAGAGTACTGTGAAAACAATCGTCACAAGTACTAGAAGCGAAACCCCATGTGTTGTAGAATTTGAAATAAGTGATGATTTTAAGGACGCTCTAACTTATGAGGTAATGGCCATGCCGATGACTTTACCGAGTGGGCACACTATTGATCAATCTACATTGGAAAAATGCATCGCTAACGACGCTACCTACGGACGTCAAAGTTGCGACCCCTTCACAGGACTTCCGTTTTGTGAAAGTAGACGGCCTAAGTTAAATATTTCCCTAAAGAATAGAATCGATATGTTTTTATTACATAATTCGAATAAAAAAGAAACGCACGGAATAAGTCGGACTGTCGGTAGAAAAAGGAATGCTTGCATTGTTGATTTGAGTTGCTATCAAGTTAATAGTAAAAATGTAAAACCAGAAAGTTCTGGTGTCAATCAAAGTTGCAGTTTAGAAGAAGCAGTTAATAAAGTGATGAACACTAACGGTTTTGTATGTTTCACCAAAGACACAGTGGAGGTGGGCGAATGTAAGAATTGTGTTTTGTGCAAACGTGATGATAATTTATACGTGTTACCATGTAAACATTTGTATTGCCGATTGTGTTTATTAAATAACTGTAGCAAATTAATTTGTGATGTATGTAAGAACAAATATTGTAAGAGCGATGTAAAAAAGTTTCACACATAAAATTTTTAACGAAATATTGTACTCAATCTGTCCTAAAACAATAATAAATTAGATATTTCAAGCCACTTGTCAACTACAAAATCAATAACAATCAAGTATTTAATAAATTAGTTAAAAATTATCCAATTCACAAAAACACAAAAACTAGAAGGAAGTCATTGAAACTGTTGATGCAATGGACTTATATTATGGTGCTCTATCGATTGCCATTCGAATTTCTGGTTCCTCTGCTTCTCCTCTTCGCCTTAACTGTATAGAGGGATTTATGCTTAGTTAAGTTAAAAGTAAAAATTGGGTATCATAAATTAAATTATATAATATTTTTAAATTAATATTCATAAAGTTTCTCATTGGATATGGTTCGATATGCTAACGATGCAATCATGCATTTGCTTCTAGTGTGAACATGTGCCTTTGAAAGGTACTTCAAGTGTGCCCAAAAGTGGCTTGTATGTATATGTAGAAGGAATTCATTAATTCATTTCCGTAAATAGACTTATTAAATGGCACTGTAACGATTATCATTCCGAGTTTTTCAATTTCACTTTTTTACCGAAAATTTTGTAAGGTTTTTGGTAACCTTTTGAAACTTTTCATGATACTGTATTTACAAGGGCAAAATTAAAATTGTCCAGTTCGGCTCTAATATGATTATTCAAATGGCATATTCTTGAAAAATTCACATTCATACGGCAAATGATTACCCTGAACAATATCAAAATTGTTCTCTTGCAATGGGGCTCGTTTATATATCATTCTAATAGAAATTCTTTCCAACTAGTTGAAATATTATAAATTCGCAAGTTTGAGGTTGCTTAAATAGTACTAAATCTAACATAGTGGGAGTAATTCTAATAATGAGAAAGAGGGCATAAATTATTTTAAGCCCCAGGTGCTGCAAAATCGTCCGTCCGCCACTGATCGCCGCTTTAGAAATTATTTCCTGCATTCAGGCGTTTTTTCAACACGGGAATGTATAAACGCGTTCAATCGTTGCTTGACATTGAAAATGTTAACAATGAAAGAATATTGGCCAAAAAGTGCGGACGTGCCGATCTACGTGACCGTGGGCGCGCGGGGAACGCATGCAGTGATCTTCGTAGTGTTAATATCTGCTCCCGGTTCTTCCAGAAATTGCCTGCAAAAGGCTCCCTACGACTTCAAGAATTATACAGTTCTGCTATAAAGGGGGGCATCCTGCAAAATGATTTGTTTAAAAATATATGCAAATATAACACAATGTTGAGTCAATTCGAAGATTATTAATCAATGTATATATTTTAGTTTGTGTGTTACATTTTTTTAACACGTACACATTTTCAGGTCGATGCAGGCTTATCTTCTTATCTGGAATGCATTGTGTTCTCGCTCGGCCAGCCAAAGTATTTTGCCAAAGAACTGACCGTGAACAGACCGAACGGGGTTAAGTTGGCCCGGCGGAAGACCGGGGTAATGCGTACTTGCACCGCAGACGCCTGTGAATCTTCAGCGTTTTAACACCACTGCACTTGCCCGGTGAATTATTCACAACGAAATCAATTAACGAAGTTACTAATTAATAATTTTCAGTTTCAGAACGATTGGTGGGATGCGTCTTCAACATTCCGACTTGCGAAATCCACTGGAAACTGGAAGTTTCCCCCCCGGATTGCCGGCCACGCACCCATTAGAGCCCCCAAATGTTCACAGAAGACACGAATTCGTCTGGAAGATGTTATTAAGGTAATAGCAATTGATTTTAGCGAAATTTGCATTATTTTCTGCACCTTATAGTTTTTCTAGGGTGCATAAAATCACGTCACATTTCCAATTATCATAATTTCACACATTCTTCATGAAAACCTTTTCTAATCACCCCAAAATTGGCTTAAAACCTAATTAAATGAACACGGAATATTCTAGAAATCGCTCTTTTTCCTGTCCAAAGCGAACCCATTGTACTAATGAATTCGCTTTAAGTGGGCAAAAAAGTGACGCGTCTCATTTCAATAGGATTTGAAAACATTCCTCAAATCTTTGTGGGACTCTTTAAAATAAATCTAATAAATGGCGGAACATTACAAATGCAATAAATATTATTTAATAATAATGAAATTACATTTGTATTGTTTATAAAACTTTTCACACAAAATCACAAGAATATTAATTTGAATAATACTTGTTCAACATCATTTCTTATATTTTATACCGGTTTTTAAAACTTTCATTGTTAAAAATTCATCTAAAATTAGTAGATACTCTCATTACTTGCAACATTTTTCCAAAAACAACCGAATGTAGTCCCTCTTAAAATAATTTTTAACATTTCAGATCGGCGAATACCTTCGCTGTAATTTGGTAAATGTGAGTCCGTTTATACCGGCGAGGAGCAGCAATCGTCTCCGATGGTAACTTCACCGAACCGAAATCGTCGAAAGGAATTATAAGGTAGGAATTTTTATATTTTTCACATTTAGTTATGAATAATGTTTTTGTATTACAAATAACATGTTCTTTATTAATCAACATTATTCAAAATATTGATTATTAGTGTTATTAATTACTGTGTTGATATTGGCTGCACATACACTACTGTATGCGTATCCGAATGTTGAATGTTGTATTGTTCGATATTTAACTGCGCGTAATTTGCAACATTTTTAATAACAATTCAATTTTTACCATCAATTTTGCCTATTGTATTGAAACATTACATTAATTACGATCCGATATTCAAACAAAAACATATAAACCCGATTTTTTGAAGTGAAGTTTGCATTATTGGTCTATAAATAATTCCAATGGTGTGTACGGTGACCGCAACGTTATATAATTCATTAATTCAATTAAAATCTGATACCTAAATTAAGCGGGCCTTGCACCATTTAATTATGTGGGAGCAGACTAAGATCACATACAAACGGTAATTGTTGGATTCTTCCAATTATAGGTGAGACCAGATTAACTTGTTAGGACCCATCGCAGTTATGTATCAGAATTGATGTGACAAAATATTTTTTAGGCTTGGTGTTACAGATGTACAAATTATGTTTCATATAAATTTGCAAGTAACGGTGGTACAAAATATTTTGAGCCATCGATACTAACAAATAACTGCGACGGTCGCATCCAAATGGCTGCACGAAGTATACGTACAGACTTTAAAATTTGCATAAATTCATTCTTTCATAATTCCTTCAGTCTGTTGCCGATACTCGCTTACTAGTAATGCTTAGTGCTAAAGACAGTACATTCGCCTAAAATATATTTTTACCATCAAATTTACATTATGTCTAAGACGGGTGTTTTTGTAAGGCGGCTTCACAATCGCCCGGGAACGGGAAAGTTAAACTAATCACTTGTATCATTCACTTGTAACCATGCACAACAGAACCAATCGGGAACGGGAATTTGTTATGCATGCCCATGAATTTCGTGCTTTCCGTTGTAATATGGCCCCCTTCTACGTGTACACACACAAAAACAATAAATAATTGGTCGATTTATGAAATATTATGTAGGCATGATTACAATATATTTATCTATACCACTTTGCAACAATAAATTGCAAACAATATTAGAGTGTTATTTCGCAGTTATGTATTAAGGCGAATTCACAATCGCCCTTGAACGGGAACGGAACAGGAACGGGAAAGTTAACTTATACCATTCACTTGTAACCACGCACAACAAATTGATGCCACGATTTAATTTTTCAATTCCCATTTCGTTCCTGTTCCGAGGCAATTGTAAATCTGCCTCTAGAATTGATGTGGCAAAGACGTATAAGTACGTTTCATAAACGTTTGCAAATAACTTTGCCACATTGATACTTAATAACTGTGAACTAATTTGTATTTCCCTGCCACTGTTGGCTTTTATTCATTTAATATATTCATAGAAATAGATTCTTTTATGGAAATTGTTTTGATATTTCACACAATTCAGCAACACTTTTATAACTTGCAAAATAAAACATGCAAATATTATTTGTACTTACAATGTCGAGTCTGATACTCGACAAAATTAGTGGGCCGATAATAGTTATTTAAGCATTAAGAGAGGTAAGTATCGTTTACCAGTCGAGGTCGAGTTTGCGCCCGAGCGTCAGCGAGGGCTAGCAATAAAGACCGAGACTGGTCAAAACTTACCTCTCAAATTGCTTATAACTGTTTTTCCACTCCTGAAGTTGGTTTAATTGTTTGTGTTTGATTAATTTATTTTCGCAACATGAACAAAATGTCAGTACGGCTTTGGTTGCTAAGACTATTTTTCAAACAAAGTGTGAATGTCAGAAATTGCATTCGTTCAGTTGTATGTATGTTGTATGTATAAAATGAATTCCATTGAAAATAAACAAGAAATGGCAATTGAAGAAGCTGCAGATGCTGCCTGTTCCTTCCTACTGCCGGAGAAGTCGAAGGGTGTTATCAAAAGTATTTTAAAGACTGGTGCCAGAGAAAGAACGCTATTGAAATTATTTTACTTACTTCCCTCCCCGTTACTCATAGTAACCAAAGCTTTATCGGTAAGTGGGACTTACTTCCACCAAATCAATGTTATAACAGTGTACTTACCATGCAGGGAGTGGAAAAAATTATTTTCATTTCCGACTACATTATTTGTACCCATTTCCATCACTACAGTATTAATATATTTCAGGAAATCAACAAATATCTTCGTTGGCTTGGTGAACTAACTGTTGTCGCAACGCAGACCTGACGTGAATTTGTGTACCTGGCGGGAAACCTTGCACCGCCAATGGCCCCAAAGGATTTGCAAAGCCCCAAAGGAACTGCAAGGTATTAACTTTCTTTTGTATTTATCACATCTAATTTTGAATAATGTAAGATCCAAGGTTTTTCTTAACTTCAAGTTCTATGTATGAGTATGTATTAACTAACATTATTCAAAATTATCAATCATAAAAGCATTAAAAAGGACCATTTCGACAGAGTATCACAACATTGCATTCTATCACATAACATCAATTATAAGTAGCCTTTATTCTGATTTTAATACTTATCAAATTGTTAAAATATAGCATTTATTATTTATTTTGTGTTGGAAACAAAGTAACATTAAATTATATAATTAATACTTCCACTACATCATTTACCGAGTGATCATTTAAATTTCAGCTCTAGTTATCCATGGAAATTTAAGCAGCCAATTAGATAGACGAGACCGATGATCTCGCCTTGGCTGCTTAAATTTTCATGGATAACTAGAGCGGAAATTTAAACAATCACTCGGTATTACGGAGTTGGTAATTCATTATTTATTTAGTTAATTATTACACTTCTTACCATAAATTATTACTACTGTATCAGTTACATTGATATAAATTATTTATGGATTAACAAGTGTATTAATTTAATAAATAAATAACAATAAATTGTTTGCATTGATATTCGTAACGGTGCACTATTCTAATGCGTATTCATATTTCAGGAAAAAATAATTGCTTCGTTGAATTGGTAAATGGATTTTCAAGATGCGGATGTGTGGGATGGCTCGCTGGACAGCTGGCACCGTTGGAACCTTCTTCGGACTCAATTTTGCAGCGCCAGCTACAAGTCCGCCATCGGATTCTAAAGGTAGGACTTTCATTTCTAATAACGACGACTAGTTATGAACAATGGCGTGTAATATTGTGTCTCCAAGAAAGCTCATTTTATCCGAGTTTAACTTGAAACATTCGTCCACTTTGTTACCGATTCTTGTTGACAATTTGCATTCATTACTGTCTCCGTGCTATGCAAATAAATTAACCTCAAATTAAAAGAACGGGAGTGCCCCAGTAGCAATTGGCAAGCCAATTATTCATAACTAGTAATAACCAGAGTGTCAATATTTTAATTGTGAGTTTAATGGGAACTTTTATGGGAAAATTACAAAACGCGCTTTTATATTAATCATTTATACACTTTCATATCAGGTTTCTGAACACTTTTGTTCGAAGCATCGAACAGAACTGATGATTACAAGCATGACTTTGGGGTTTCTGGGGTTACATTCGAGACATCAATCACTAATTATCCGTGCCTTCTGAAGGGTTAGATGAATTCATATTCACAGTTTAATATGTGTAAAATGGTCTGCTTAGGCACTTTAAGTAAATATTCGGAAACCTCTTGAGAAAATGCAGTGGGATATCGCATTGAAAATTATCAATTTCAGGCGTCATTGTATAGATAATTGATAGATTGTATACATAGTTATTCAAATTCGATTATCACTATGGGGACATCAGAATCTGTAAGAGATACAGTCGGTTAAATTGTGACAGAGCTGCATAATTATATGGGGAACAATAATCAATAAAAATAATTTTAAAAATTTCATTGTCTCCCATATGATTACGCAACTTTGCCAAGAAAATTGATCATGTAAAATTGTGGGGATATATTTTTGTTTATTTTAATTAAATTGTTATTAAATCTGAATGGAAAATTGTGCCTGAAGATCTAATTGACTTTGCCATGTAATCTCATGAGAGATTTCATAGAACATTTTTCAGTTAAAAGTTGTTGGTAAATCTCATAGGGAATTGTTCAAAAATCTGATGCTTACTAAATTCTTTTTAAAGGGTTCAATGATCAGTATCGGTTAAACTGTGGTACAAATTTTTATTATTCGGACTGTAAGTTATATCTGGTGATCAACTTCAAATTAAATTCATATTTCATACATACATACAGAAGAAATTTGTGCCAACTTTATGAGAAAATCATA
Source organism: Othius punctulatus (assembly GCA_951805005.1). Classification (NCBI taxonomy): domain Eukaryota; kingdom Metazoa; phylum Arthropoda; class Insecta; order Coleoptera; family Staphylinidae; genus Othius; species Othius punctulatus. Next base: position 20,538,368 of record OX638141.1, read on the forward strand.
GGATAGTGCTTGCCTAATAAATGCATTCTGAAACAAAAAATTGCCTGTACACTTTGAATGTTTATATTTTAAAATAGTGCTTGCCTAATGAGTAAGTAACATCATAAAATTTTGAAAGTATCCATTCGATAAATTTGCAGAAATTTCGGTGACTAATAACTTATACTGGTCAACTCGGAAAGTTAATAACACGATTTTCTCACTTGTTTAAGACATTCAGGGTAAAATTTTAAGAGGATTTGTATTCAGGTATACTGTATACAGATCTGGCATACAATTTTGAAAATATCAACTAGATAAATTTTCAGATATTTCAGTGACTGATAACTTATACTGGTCAACTCTGAAAGTTAATAACACGTTTTTCTCACTTATTTAAGACATATTCGTGATCAAATTTTCAGAGAATTTGTATTCAGGTATACTGTATACAGATCTGGCATAAAATTTTGAAAATATCTTTTAGATACATTTTCAGAAATTTCAGTGACTGATAATTTATACTGGTCAACTTGGAAAGTTAATGACTCGATTTTCTCACTTATTTAAGATATATTCGTGGTAAATTTTTTAGACGATTTGTATTCAGGTATACTGTATACAGATCTGGCATAAAATTTTGAAAATATACAGTAGATAAATTTTCAGAAATTTCAGTGAAATATAACTTATGCTGGTCAACTCGGAAAGTTAATAACACGATTTTCTCACTTATTTAAGACATATTCGTGGTCAAATTTTCAAAATATCTATTGGATAAGTTCTCCGAAAGTTCGGTGACTAATATCTTATACTGGTCAACTCGCAAAGTTAATAACTCGATATTGTCACTTATTTAAGACATATTTGTGGTCACATGTTGAGAAGATTTATATTCAGGCATAGTGTATACAGATCTGGCATGAAATTTTAAAAATATCCATTAGATAAACTTTCTGAAATTCCAGCGACTGATAACGTATACTGGTCAATTCGGCAAATACATTCAGAACATTCAGAATTTTTAAATTTGTCATTCAAAGTATGCATTAAACTGTCGCTCAATGAAACTTATGAATGTTAGTCCTGAAGGGTCGGTTAATATACCCTGTAAGTGACACTTTCCAATTAACCGTTGGAGGGTAGTTAATCAACCCTGAATATATATACAAAAATCCGATCAACTTGGAAAGTTAATTATTCGATTTTCTCACTTATTTAAGACATACTCGTGGTCAAATTTTTGGAGGATTTGTATTCAGGCATACTATATACAGATCTGGCATAAAATTTTGTAAATATCCATTACATCAATTTTCAGAAATTTCAGTGACTGATATAGTACTTATACTAGTCAATTCGGAAAGTTAATTACTCGATTTTCTCACTTATTTAAGACATACTCGTGGTCAAATTTTCAGTGGATTTGTAGTCTGGCATACTGTATACAAATCTGCTATGAAATATACATAACATGAATTAATTAAATTTACAGATATTCAAGTTAAGTTAGAAATATAAGTTGCTGAGATAAAGACAAATGACCATGTTGCCATCACTGCCATATTCACATTACAATTTGAAAATATTAATAATAATACTGATGGGGACTAGTTTATATTAGTTTATATGTGAATTTTCCAAATGATTTTATTAAAATAATTTGCAAATTTGCATATATTTACACATGTTCAGTCTATTCGAAGTTTATTAATTAATGTATATATTTTAGTTTATACGTGTTACATTTTTTAGCACGGAACATTCATTTTCAGGTCCTTGCACGTTTGCTGGCTTGCATTGTTATTTTCGCCGAGCGAGCGAAGAATTCTTGGCAAAAAAGTGGGCCTGTGCGGAGCAGCGATAAGCCGCTGTTCGAGCGGTGAGGCGGGGACGTGCGAGTTAAATTCCGGTAAAAGGAATATTGTTTTTTAAAAACTTTATTATTAATACATTTATTAATGTTAAATTGATTAAAGATTATTTGATTATTATTATTGTATTATCGCGATTTGAGCGATGTGCTGGAGCCGACCGATGCTAGGGACTGTCGTGGGATGCGGCTCCGGAGATTATATAATATCTTCGTTTTTGATGGGTCAGCATTTGTGGGTACCATAACACCCCCGGCCTAAGAGCGGAAACATCCTCTGAGATGACTACGGAATCCAGGGTTGTTTTCCGTAACTCGTGGTTCCTTCGTCTGTGAGGTTCGGGTTCGAAGTCTTCTTCTCCGAAACTTGTAGAAGTCGTCTGCTACGGACGTAGGTAGTGATCAGCACAGCTGATCCGATGACTAAGAGTCCATAAATGAACATAGTCCAGATTGAAGGAGGTCGACCATAAACTGTGTTTGACTTCTTCAGGGTCGCAAGGTCCTCTTGGAGCTCGTTCAGGTTACTGTCAATTTTATTAATATTTAATGAGTGGATTTTATTTAACTTATCGTATTGCGTCTTCCATTTTGGTGACTGTGCTATTTCTTGTGGAAAAGCTAGTTGTGGAATATTCGGTCTTTTTGCAATCTTCTTGTCTTGGTAGCTGGTCAATGTAAGGTTCCGTATACGTAGGGAACAGCCAGGTGTCAGCTTCGCAATGTAGGTGCCGTTGATTGCGTCCAATTCGGTCTGGTTGTTGCACTTCTTTTCAATCTTCTGATTAAAGGGTGAAACAATCATCCATAGATTATCGTGTATTTTGTTGATCCAAGTTGCTCGGATTATTCTGAAGTCGTTTTTGCATGTTGCGTAGTGACCAGTGTAGGATAACAGTTGAACTTCACATGGTGAGTCTGAGGTAATTTGTAGACTGCTCGAAGTTTGACACAGGTAGTGTGTGGCTTCTATTTCTTGACATGAGTCGGTGAGCGGTACAAATCTATCACTATTGATTGCCAAAAGCGTATGTTCTGGTTTTATGTAATGGAAGGTATTATTACTGTTGCGAATTGGTAAAGGATATAATTGGTAATATGAGTAGGGGGAAATTTCAACTAGAGGAATTTCTAGGATGAATATAATTGAAATATCCTTAACGTAAGCTCGTACTGTGATTATTTTTTCCAGCAGAAAGATATTTTCTACGTTTGGTTTTCGTGGAAGTTTTTCATTAATTAGTAGTTGGCTTAAATGTTTCAGTTCAAAGATAAGGTTTTTGGTATCCATTATTGAGGGATGGTATACGTTTAACTTTGCGAAAGTTACAGCATCTGTCAATGTATACAATATTTCATTGGCGTTGTCTATTAGAAATATGAGCTGATTGAATATAGCGAAGATGGTTATTCGATGAGCTTCTTGTAGTTGGTAAAACGTGGCGTTTTTGATAAACTCGTTGATTTGTAGTATTCTTGAATTTAGTACTAACTGATTACTTCTTAAATCGGATATAGTTTTATTAAATTCTTCAATTGTTTTGATGGATAGGGAAATTTGTTTTTCCATTATCGATTGCATTCCAGATTGGGATTGGGTTATTTTTTGTATTTCCTTGTCGTACCTTTCGGCATCTTCGTTATCTAGATTTCCTGTGATTCTTTTAATTATCTGTCCTAGAACATCAACAGCTCCTCTTCTGGGTCTGTGCAGTTCTTGTTGTGGCAGAAGTTGATTAACTTGTTTCAGCATTTTATTTCTCTTTGTTGTTAATATGGACATGTAGTTTGCCATTTCTTTACTATAGGGTCCGCTAAATGAACCATTTTTTAGGATTGTAATCCAATTGTCGTAGTTGATATTAAGATTTGTAATTTCTTGCATTAAATGATCGAGATGATATATAGTTGTAATTTTCCACTGATTGGTTTTTATTTGGGCTTCTCCTAATTTCATTGGGAAAAGACCTGTGCTGCCCTTGATCTCTTCTAAGGCAACGTCGCTTCTGATGTGAGAGACACAACATCCGAGGAGTCTGAAACAATAGAATGTTTCAAGTTTCTCGTATGGAATTTTCTAATTCTTGTTTTCGTTTTGACTTCTATAGTTGAATCGTCATTAATTTTTGTTATTTTATATGGACCTATATATGGGTTTACCAATTTATTTCTACCACTATTTTTAACGTATACGAGTTCGTTAATTTTGAAAGGCTTTTCTTTTACTTTCTGTTTAGATTTCTCCACATATTTTTCCTTTTGTTTGATGTTTTTCTCTTGAACTGATTTATAAAGATGATGAAGTCGTTCTTTATGATCTGATAAGTATTGATGGTAATAATCTTTCGAATAAAGTAAATCCATTGGGTCTCTTAAGGCGGTGTGACCGAAAGCAAGTTCGATCGGAGCAAAACCTGTTGGTTTTGAAATTGTACTGTTATAAGCGATAATTGCTAGTTTCATTTGTAGCTCTATAGGTTCTTTCTTTCTTTGTTCGAGACATCTAATTTGTTCGATGATTGTCGAATGAAATCGCTCTATATTTCCTTGGGAACAGGGGTTCGAAGGTGTTCCAAAGTGTACTTTAATTTTATGGATTTCTAATAGTTTCATAATTAAATCGTTTTTAAACTCTTTTCCGCTATCGCAGCTTATTTCTTCTGGTGCTCCATAGTATTTGAAGTATTCTAATAATGCGTCAGCTATTTCTACAGAATTTGTAGAAGATATAGGTATTGCTTGACCTAATCGAGAGAACGTGTCTATTATGGTTAAGAATTTCGAGCTTCCTATTGTAAAGGTGTCTATAAATAACTTTCGGAATGGTTTATCGGGCGTAAATGTAAGTTGTAGTGGTGGTTGAGTAGGGTGTCGATCGTATTTAGTTTTGTTACAGACTAAACAGTTTTTAATGTAGTCAGTTATCATTTTTCTCATATCTTTCCAATAATATCTTCTTTTTATTTGAGCTAGAGTTTCTTCTATTCCTCGGTGGTTAGTTTTACCTTGATGATGTGATTCTAATAATTCCATTTGATCTGCCTCGCTAGTTAGTACAATAACGTTTCGTGTACATCTGATTAACTTCGGTCCTTCATTGTTAAAGAGTTGAATATAAATTTTACAGAAGTTTGGGTAAAGAATTTCCTTTTCAAAGTATAAGTAGTGTTTTCCTGGGCCAATTAGGTATTCTTTCATAAAATTTATGATTTCAGTTTCGATATTCTTTGTTGATATCTTTACTTTGATGATCTTGTTACCATTTTCGTTTGAAATGTCAATTTTTGTATCAGCTGTTGTACTACTGATAAAATATTGGTTCTTCTTATCGTTTATTAGTTCGTCTAATATGGTAATTCCAGTTGTAGGTTCAGATTCTTGATTGGAACGAATCGTGTTACTATTATTATCTTGCTCGTTTGGTAATAACATTGGAGTTCTTTTTCTTTTTGAGGTTTTCTTCTCTAAATCTTGACGTAACATCGAGAGGTTTTTACCACTGGTGGTAGGTTGTTCTTTTCTAACAGATGATGTACTTGGTAGATTTTGTGTGTTGGTAATATCGTCTAGTTGTATATCTTGTATGATTTCGTCTAATAATCGTTGCATTTATGGATCTGGGTTAGGCATTAGTGATATTATGTCATCTTCTATTGCAAATAGTTGCTCTTGAGTGATCCTTGATAGTGCGTCTGCGTTGGTGTTGTATTTTCCTTTCTTGTAAATTACTTCGAAGTCATACTCTTCTAATTTCAATTTCCATCTAGTCAATTTAGAATTTGGTTCTTTTAATTTCCATAACCACACTAAAGGTCTATGGTCAGTATAAATTTTAAAATGTCTACCGTAAATATATGGTCGAAAATATTTGACTGCATATATTATTCCAAGAAGTTCCTTTTCTATTGTGGAATATTTTTGTTCTGTAGCACTCAATGTTCGGGAGGCATAGCTAACTGGTTTATCTTGACCTATCTTTCCTTGTGAAAGTACGGCTCCAATGGCTATGTTCGAAGCGTCTGTCGTTAGGATAAATTCTTTTGTAAAATCAGGGTATTGAAGTATTGGCTCGTTCATTAAGAGAGCTTTGCATTTTGTAAATGCTTCTAAATATTCTTTATCTGCTTTAACTTGTGATCCCTTTTTAAGGCATTTGGTAAATGGCTTCGTTATTCCGGCAAAATCTCTTATAAATTTTCTATAATATCCGACAAGTCCTAAAAAGGCTTTGATTTCCTTTTGAGTTTTTGGTAGCGGGTAATTTTTAATTGCTTCAATTTTTTCAGGATTGGGTTTTACTCCATTCTCCGTAATTAAGTGTCCTAAATACTTAAGTTCTTTTCTGAGGAATTCGCATTTTTCAAGTTTTACTTTAAAATTTGCATTTTCTAATCTTTGGAAAACTGTATTTAATTTCGACATATGTTCTTGAAGTGAGACTGAATATACAATTATGTCGTCTAAGTAAACCATGCATGTTTCTTCTAGTAATCCCTTTAGGATATTATCCATGAGTCGTTGGAACGTCGCTGGTGCGTTCCTTAATCCGAAAGGCATTCTCTTGAATTCGAAATGTCCTTGCTCTGTTGAAAATGCGGTTTTCTCGGTATCACTTGGATCCATTTCTACTTGATGATAGCCTGATGCTAAGTCGATACTACTGAAATATTGGCATTTACCTAATTTGTCCAATATATCAGCTATATTAGGAATTGGATACTTATCTTCTATCATTTGGTCGTTTAAACGACGGTAGTCGATAACCATTCGTTTTTTTGTCTTGCCATTGGTAGTCCTTGTGACTATATTCACAGGGCAACTCCATGGTGAAATACTTTCTTGTACTATGTCTTGGTCTAGAAGTTCTAAAACTTGTCTCTTGATTTCCTTTTTTGTCTCTATTGGCTGTCGATACATTTTGACATAAACAGGTGTTTCATCTTTTAGGTTCAATTTATGTTTAACGCAGTGGGTGAATGACAATCTTTGCCCTTCTGCATGAAAGACATGCTTGTATTTTTCAGCAAAGGCTCTGATAAAAGATTTTTCTTCGATATTCATTCCTTTAGTATTTAAATTAGTATTTACATTTTGCCTTTGTATTTCTTCTAAATCAGGGTCGTAATCTGTATCCATTTGCTCGTATGAGTATATTTCGTTAATTTCGTTTACCGTGTGAGTTTGTAAGGAGTCACAAATATTAATTGATTTCTTTTGTTGGGTATAATTTACAGCAATAACTAGAGCTTGGTGGTTAATTGCATTTGCTATTGATTCCTTTACAGTAATTCCTGGACGAAATTCGATTGGAGGTATATAAATAGTACCATTTTCTATATTGACCGGTATTTTAATTGGTTTTGCTTGTAGTGGTTCAAAAGTAATTTTTTCTACGTCTAGATGAATTGGTATGTTTGCATTTTGAGTTTTAAGTACCTTTTTATGGATGTCGAGAATTGCATTTAATTTGTTTAAAAGGTCGATTCCGATTAATCCGTCGAATTTTTTACTAAAGTCGAATTTAAAAAACGTGTGTTGGAGGTTTGAATGAAATATTGGTGGAATTTCTGCAATTACAGCATCATTGTGTTTAGTTGCAGCATGAGCTGTTTTGATTATGAATGGAATTTTGACAGCGTATTCTCTGAGTTGGTGAAAGAGTCGAGAATTAATTAGCGTTTTGGTCGATCCTGTATCTATGAGAAATTTTAGTCCTAAACATGTTATGTAGGGCAAATTGCAGTTTATGTTATTCACATTGATGGTCGTTATTTTATCGTTTTGCTTGCAGGTCATTTCTTCTTGGTAGAAAGGGTGAGAAAGTGAAAATTTTCATCTTCATACTCGTTTTCTTCCTGAGTTTCTTGTTCAATTTCTTCAGTGTTTTCTTCAGCAAATACGTCCGGCTGTTGGTATTCATTTCCTTCTTCCTCTTCATTTTCTTGGTAGTATAATCGGTTTTGTCCCCAATTTGGCTTCTTGGCTGTATTTGTTATATTGGAGGCGACTCGCTTGCGAGCGCTTGTGTCCACGTCCATCGGCGTTGGTTTCGGCAAGGCGGCGGTGTTTGCAGCATTACCGGGCTTCCCAAATTGTGGTGCGTTAGGCCATCGTGTACTTGAAGGGCCAGCTTGTTGATTAAAGCTTGGTCGTTGTTGGTAGAAGCTTGGTCGTTGTTGGTAGAAGCTTGGTTGTTGTTGGTAGAAGCTTGGTTGTTGTTGGTAGAAGCTTGGTTGTTGTTGGTAATTATTATTATAATTATTAGGGTAACGTTGAGGCATAATAACGGGACGAATCAGATGTGGTCTTATCGGTTGTTTAACCTTGTCACTGTAAGCGTTCTTCGGGCTTATGCGCTGCAAGTTATTAAATCTCCCAGCGCGGTAATTGAAATTTTCCACTTCAATAACATATCCCATTGCAGTTTCTAGGTTATCAGGCTGTTTCACTTGTACCATTATTCCCGTGATGTTATCTATCTCTAGTAGACCTTGGAGATAAATTTGAAGCGCAGTGTTTTTGTAGTTGGCGTTCTTTAATGCTCTGCGTTGGTCATTATTATCGCGTAGTTTAACATGAGTCAGAAGAATTTGCAACGTTTCTTTAACTCGATTCCCATAACTGTATGAACCTTCGTTCTTATGTGGGCGTAGGGCCGCGAGATCAGCGAACAAACATTGCTCACTTCGTTGATCTCCAAAATGATTTAATAATAATTCTTTTAAGCCAGTCCATGTGTCTACTTCTTCATTGCTGCTGACAGCTTGTAATGCTTTACCTCTTAATTTTCCTTGAAAAATTCGGAGCAGCAGGGCTTGAATTTCAGGACTTGGAGTTGTTAAAAATGTCTTGATTAAAAACTCACATGCCGCTATGTAGGCATTTAATATGTTCGAATCACCGTCGAAAATTGGGATGGTGTCTTGATAAACGGTAGTGATATCCTTTACAGTGAATGGCATGATTGTTAAGGAGCTTATTAATTGGGATAGGTAATCAATATCCGTCATAAGAGCTTTGGCAATGTAGCGAAAGTTTGCACTTACATTAGCAGTTCTGGAACCATGTCGTAGGTAATCCAAAAATCCTGGGTAAATTCAAAAGATCACTTCACTTCACACTTAACTAACAGTTCGATAGTTAATTAAATTTTACACTTAACTGATTGATTGTTCGATATCTGCACGAATCGTTGAAACGAACCGCCGAATTGCATGCGTTACAGATATCCTGTTCGCAGCGCCAGTTAAATTCCGGTAAAAGGAATATTGTTTTTTAAAAACTTTATTATTAATACATTTATTAATGTTAAATTGATTAAAGATTATTTGATTATTATTATTGTATTATCGCGATTTGAGCGATGTGCTGGAGCCGACCGATGCTAGGGACTGTCGTGGGATGCGGCTCCGGAGATTATATAATATCTTCGTTTTTGATGGGTCAGCATTTGTGGGTACCATAACATGCGCTGTCCGCAGTCGTCCGAGCATCTTCCACGGTCCAACAGCTCTGCCCTTGCCTGGTGAATTATTCACAACGAAATCAATTAACGAAGTTACTAATTAATAATTTTCAGTTTCAGAACGATTGGTGGGATGCGTTTCAACACTCCGACTTGCGAAATCCACTTTAAACTGGAAGTCGCCCCCGAAACGCCGCCCACGCACCCAATTGAGCCCCCAAATTTTCACAGAAGACACGAATTCGTCTGGAAGATGTTAAGGTAATAGCAATTGATTTTTTTGCGAAATTTGCGTGGTTTTCTGCACTTTTTTGGTGCATAAAATCACTCCACATTTCCAATTATCATAATTTCACACATCCTACATGAAAACCTTTTCTAATTACCCCAAAATTGGCTTAAAATCTAATTAAATGAACGCGGAATATTCGAGAAATCGCTATTTTTCCTATCCACAGCGAACCATTGTACCGCTACACAATTAGCTTTGAAAACATTCCTCACATCATTGTTAAACTCCTTAAAATAAATCTAATAAATAAAGCCTACCGATGGCGCAACATTACAAATGCAATAAAATGTATTTAATAATAAATTACATTTGTATTGTTTATAAAAATTTGCACTCAAAATCACAAGAATATTAATATGATTAATACCTACTTATCCAACATAATTTCTTATTTTTCATACAGATTTTTAAAACTTTCGTTGTTAAAAAATCATTTAAAATTAGTCTCATTACTTGCAAAATTTTTCCAAATTTAATTTTAAGATGCTTCCTAAAAAACAACCAAACGTATGTCACTGTTAAAATAATTTTTAACATTTCAGACCAGCGAATACCTCCAATGAAATTTGGTAAATGTGAGTCCGTTTATACCGCCGAGGAACAGAAATCGTCTCCGATGGTAACTTCACCGAACAGAAATCGTCGAAGGAATTATATAAGGTAGGAATTTTTATATTTATGACGTTTCGTTATGAATAATGTTTTTGTATTACAAATAACTTGTTCTTTATTAATCAACATTATTCAAAACTATTGATTACTGTGTTGATATTGGCTGCACATGCACTGAATGCGTTTCCGAATGTTGTATCGGTATCGAACAATACAGCATTCAACATTCGGAAACGCATGGAAATTTATTTAACTGCAAGTTATTTAAATATAATTATAATAATAATTTAATAACAAACTAATTTTTACCATAAATTTTGCTGTTGTCTTGAAATGTTACATTAATTACGATCTGATATTCAAACGAAAACATAGAAACCTGATTTGTCGAAGTGAATTTTGCATTATTGGTGTTGAAATAATTCTAGTGGTGTGTACGCTGACCGCAACGGTATATAATTTATTAATTCAATTAAAATCGAATTCCTAAATTGAGCCGGGCTTGCACCAGTTATCATATGTACGATTACTAAGATCACATACAAACGGTAATTGTTGGAATCTTCCAATTATAGGTGAGACCAGATTAACTTTTTAGAACCCATCGCCGTTATGTATCATAATTGATGTAACTAAATATTTTTCAGCCTTAGCGTTACAGACGTACAAATTATGTTAACATATAAATTTGCAAGTAACGGTGGTACAAAATATTTTGAGCCATCGATCCTAACAAATAACTGCAACGGTTGCATCCTTACGTCTGCACAAAGTGTACTTGCAGACTTTTAAAATTTGCATTGCTAATAAATTTATTTAAAATTAGTAGGTACTTGCAAAATTTTTACAACTTTAATTTCAATTTGCTTCCAAAAAACGACCAAACATGTCTCACTGTTAATATAATTTTCAATTTTTCAGAACAAATACCTTCGTTGAATTGGTAAATGGACCATCTGTTAATGCAACACAGAACTGATGTGAATTTGTTTACCTGCTGAGGAACAGCGATTATCTCCTATGGTAACTTCACCCAACCAACCGTCGCTTCACAGTTTTGAAAATCATCGGACGAATTATAAGGTAAGAATTTTTTTATTTATCACCTAGTTATGAATAATGTTAGTATTTCACAAGTTTTCTGTATTAAAAATAACTTGTTTTCGATTGACCAACATTATTCAAAACTATTAATTAGTGTGTCGATATTTTTTTACTTGCCTTTATTGTTTATTTATATCCAAATTAAATTTAATCGGGGGCAATATTTCAATAGTTGTTAATTTTAATTGTGTATTCATAAATGTTGAAATCTAAACACTTCAATTATATTTGTATTCTATTAAGATTGATTCAAAGTCAAACGCACCCCTGTACCCATTTTGACTGGTTACCACAATGTTGCATTGCTCGCCTTACATCTGCCTTTATACTAATTTTAATGCTTGATCAGATTTTAGCAAAATAACATTTATTAATTTTGTGTTCTAAACAAAGTAACATTAAAACTTTAGCATACACATTGAAACACATATTTCAGAAACAACTCAAGTCACACATCTAGTTTTGAAATAATTAAATAAATATTAATTAGTCACGAACTAAGATTGTCTGCTCTCAGTTGATATTTTCAGAGGGTCCAATACACCTTTTTAATATTAGAATAAGGTTCTTTTTGCGCTCAAACAAAAGAACTACATCTTTTATGCGCCATTCTATGTATAATTCAAATACGTATAACCAAAAGTGGATTTGAGCGGTTTCTGAAATCAGCGATTCTTGTAATATTTCACTATTTTAATAGGTGTTTATGTTTTAGGAAAGAATAATTGCTTCGTTGAATTGGTAACTGGAACATCATTGAGAAACGAAAGTATATGCAGCCTTCTAGTACTGCCGGCACCGCAGAAATCGTCATCGGAGCCAATTTCGCAGCAACGATCTTCAAGACTGCCAGGGGATTCTAAAGGTAGGAACTTTCATTTCTAATAACCGCAACTAGTTATGAATAATGCCGTGTAATATTTTGTCTCCAAGACAAACTGATTGTATCCAAGTTTGCTTTGAAACATTCATCCAGCACCCAATAAAATGGCCTCAAATTACTAATTATTGGTAAATATTTATACCAATACAATAATTTTTGTTCTGGAATTTACAAGCATTATTCATAACTAGAAACATTTGGAGCGTCAATATTTTAATTGTTGGTTCAAAAATCTACCAGTGTCCAAATCAAATTCAATGGACAATAATTGCTTTTATAGTCATATTATTAAGCGCGCTTTTAAATCAAACAATATACACATATCAGATTTCTGATCACTTTTGTTTTAAATTATTTGCGTAGGTACTTTAAGTAAATATTCCTCTGAGCTCTGAGCTTCATTTTTTCTGCACCAATAATCACCCAATTTCTTAATTTATCTTATCTAACGGTACAGAGACGGACCACGATTAGAAATAATTATTAATTTAATTGGGTCGCATATCATGTATTTTACTTGGAACACTTACTGTTTTGCTTCACTCAGAGCCTTGGAGGATAGCCTATAGTATTTAAGATAGTTTGCGTAGGTACTTTAAGTAAATGTTCCTCTCTGTGTGTCCGAGTAATATGCTTGTGCAGTTTGTACAAACTACCCAATTGTTATCTTCAGTTATCTAATCTAAAGGTACAGAGACGGACCAAGATAGAAATAATTGTTTAAAATGATCGGGTACCGCGCCGTGCTTCAGATCATTCATCTCTCCACTAGTTCATTTCAACCGCACTAACGTAACCAATACTTGGGCCCAGCTGGGGCTTGTCCAGCTATCTAACCGGACTGGTGTCTCAAGGGATATCGATTCGACTGTTTTTACTGATGAAGAGATGATGATTTGCCACTCCTTCTGAAGCGATCGCAAAGAGGTGCCGTTGTTCACAGGGAAGGCAGATATTCTCGTTACGGATTCAACATTTAAAAAAGTGCAAAAGGCGCTAAAGTTGCAAAAGTTGCAAAAGTTACTGCTTTGCTTTACTCGGACACTCACAGGACAGCCTCCTTTCACACAATTTTTGTAGGTCACTATAAAACAATTGATCAACTTTTGAACAAAGTCGTAACCTCATAAAATTTTCATAATTTAAACTTTATTGACCAATTACGAGTATATATTGAAATTTTGAGAAGGCATTCAATTAATTTCTCGGCTATGAAGATGGTAGAATACTAGATTTGTTATCTAGAGATAGCTGGTGCGAATCCAGTTTGGGGAATTAATTTTCTGCGTACGTATTATTTCATTCAATTTTGCGCATTGCTTTCAATTAATATCAATACTCTTTCAGTAAACAGTAGAGTTGTGAGAGCTGTCGATGCAGAAATTTATTGATTATTAAAGTTAATTCTGCAATCATGAAGATGGATAAAGCTGGATTAAATTCCAGGCGTTGCTGGTTGAAACCCAGCTTGTAGAAATAATGATCTACGATTTAATGAATTTAACTTTCATTTAAAGCGCAAATGATTGCGCTGACAACATGTAAAAATTTACTCCTTTTAATGCCAGAACTCGGCGCTCAGTTTCACTTTATTTTTTTTATTAATCTGTGCTTATTTGTTTGTTTATTTTGTACACTTCAATTAAATAATTTCACATAAAGATTATTATTGGCGTTAACGACATAATTGCACATTTTGTATTCGCACTAATGTGTTTTAGTCAACAGTTCATTTTTATCTGCTTCAAACTTGCTTGGCTGTTGACATTCATACATTTTGTTCTGTTGTGAACCTTAATCACAAGTTATTAATCATTTAGTTGTTATAAAAATTCGTTTGTAAGTTTATTTCCTTTTAATTATTATAACAAAGAACCACATTATACAATCCTTGCATTTATTAATATTATTCACATTAAATATATGACGCCTCTGTCATGTATCTTATTATTTTACATATACATATGCTCCTCTCTGTTTCCGAGTAATATGCTTGTGCAGTTTGTGCATAATAATTTGCCAAAATTAATGTTTTATTGTCAATTTTTTGGGTTTAATGGTTATTAGTCGGTTCATATTAAAAACATTCATTTAAAGTAGTCGATTTTTGATTAGAAGTAGATTTAACTTGCCATGTTAAACTACCCCTCAAAAATTATCTAGTTTTTAAACATATTTTCAAATGCAACTTATACAATGCAATTATTTTAAATAATCATATTCTTGCCACATTACTAGGTGTCATAAATACAATGAGAAATGTGATTATACATTCGTGATGCATGTCGAAAAGACTTTAGGTATTGTGTGAGTGTTGATGTTGAGACTGATTGTTAATTAGGAAAAAGGCGGCCGCCGACTTTAGCGTTGTTTAACACTATAGCAATTTACTTGCTTAATTTGTCTTTCAGAAGACTCCTTGGTGTGTATGCTTGTTGTTATGTATATATGATAGAACCAGTTGCTGGTTTGTAGGTTCTGATATCTTAATGATATCATAGGTGTAGGTACAATTTCGTCTGAAATTGAACCAGTTGCTGGTTTTTAGGTTCTGATATCTTAATGATATCATAGGTGTAGGTACAATTTCGTCTGAAATTGGTTGATGGGGTGGGATTTTCTTAGACGTATGTCTTTGATATTATATTTGATATTAGCTTACTCCTGCGCTTATTATATTCGACCCGTCTAGGAAACAAGTTCATCTTGTTTATGTAACATGTATGTAAACGCATTTCTCATTGATAAAATATTTTCCATAGTGGGAATAAAAGTTGTTGATCAATTTATATGAACCAATTCATTGCCAATAATCTATTCAAATTTCAATTAAAATGTGCAAGAATTTATAAATCACAGTCATTACGCCTTATATTTTTATAATTTTTTTACTTTTTTAATTTGTTTAGTTTATATAACAAAACTTGTCTTACTGCAATATTTCAAAGCAGTAATGTGTCACAGTTAATCATATTAGGAACTCGTAATTCGAAATGTTGTAATTGTATTAATAGTACAAATGAATTTTACGAATAATTAAATGACTAATAAATATTCAATAACCAATAATTCATTTAATTTGAATTGTCATTGACGCTTTTAATTATCTACCAAATCAACGTAAGTAACACATTATTGATTAGACCTAGCTTGCATGTGTTACTTTATCAATAAACATTATAAACAATTAACAAAGCACAGACATATAATGCATTCATTATTATGCATTCAAAGTTTCAATTTTTCAATTAATTTTCATGGAGTCTTAATTTTTCCATGTTTTTTTATTTTAATAATATATCTTTCACCCTAGCCAAGTGTTGGAATGTATTATTAAATTTTTTGTCAAAAAAATCAGTGTTGGTTCAACTTAACACGGAATTAAATCGTGGAAAGCAATTTTTAAATTGCTGTGCCGATGGTTCTCAAAATTCTAAATTGCATTCATTTATTCAATTTAATGATTGAATGAGTTAATAATTATACAGAAAGAGAAGCTGGAGAACTAATTCAATATAAACTAGATGTTTTGTTATTATTCAGCCAGTATAATAATGAGATTGATTGTTCTTGTAAGTTTAAATTTAATTTGTCGCTTAATAGACTAGCCACCTGTTAAGCATAGATTCACGCGCTTATCAATTGTTAATACAGTGAACTTACAGTTTAGATGGGGGGTGCAGTATTCAGTAAACTAGATTAGGTTATAGTTATTTATTCATTTTAGTCAACTTGGGGGTAAAACGCACTTCAAATGTTTTTTTTTTTTTTTTATATGTATTTAGCTATAAGTTAGTTAACCACAAATTCTTGTATGTCTTAAATTTTTTACTGCTTCTCAGTACTTTTTACCCAATTGTTATCTTCAGTTATCTAATCTAAAGGTACAGAGACGGACCAAGATAGAAATAATTGTTTAAAATGATCGGGTACCGCGCCGTGCTTCAGATCATTCATCTCTCCACTAGTTCATTTCAACCGCACTAACGTAACCAATACTTGGGCCCAGCTGGGGCTTGTCCAGCTATCTAACCGGACTGGTGTCTCAAGGGATATCGATTCGGCTGTTTTTACTGATGAAGAGATGATGATTTGCCACTCCTTCTGAAGCGATCGCAAAGAGGTGCCGTTGTTCACAGGGAAGGCAGATATTCTCGTTACGGATTCAATATTTGAAAAAGTGCAAAAGGCGCAAAAGTGCAAAAGTTGCAAAAGTAACTTTGCTAACGTAATTAGTAAATTACAGACATACCAGTACTTGTGGTCACGCATAAATGAAATTGGGCAGAAATCTGAAGTTGTGTATGTTGATTAGTTAGTTGTTTTGGTAGTTCTTAATAATCCTCTTACATACGGTTCACTTTTTGTACACCTCTTTTCTGTTTTCATGATCCATGCAATTGCGAGATGACTGTGAAGAACTTCTGATTGCCACCAACTTTCGAGGAACAAGACACAGGACTGGCTGGTAGCTGCAATGCAGACAGGACTCCACCCTTTCGTGCCGAAGTTGAAGTACATCAATGAACCCGCACCTTGGCAGATGAAGAATTGCAGTCGGATCCTCGAAAGACCTGCAGATATAAACGGTAAGTTATTTTCCTCAAATGTGCAAGCACATAGGAGCTGTCAACCGACTTGGTTCAATTAATGTGTTTATGCACATTGGTCACAAGAAGTCTAATAATGACGATATTACAAATATATTTTTTTAATCATTTATGATTTTGGACGGCAAGTTATATAGGAAAAATAATTTTATTTTACGTTATTATTTCATGATAGCTAAAATCTTCGTCAAGTATTCACAACACTACATAACTTGTGGTTAGTATTAATGCAATATATACAGGGTCCGTCATTTCACCTCCCGTTTTCTATAGCTCAGTTACTAATTGAGTTAGGATTTTGATATTTTGCAGGCCTTACTTACATTCTGGGGCGTATTTCAGGAAAATATTTTTGATTATACCGGGTGTCCCAAAAAAGTGTGACGTCATGATGTATATTTTTAAATTGCATGGTATATATTTTGTTGTTTATTTGGGTGTCGTTTATAGATGCCTACATACCCATAAAATTTTATTAAAATCGGTTCAGTGATTTTAGCACCAAAAAATAAAAACTGAATAAAATTAGTTTTGCACCATTGGTTAAGAAAATTAATAAAAGATAAAAATATGCCTTGTTAATAAAACCATACAAGGTACTTATTAAATAAGACCTCACAGTTGTGTTAACCAAGTTTTATTGATATGCATTCTACAGAGTGTCCAAAATTTAGTGTCAAACTTTTCAAACTTTAAAGCACTTTATTTTTCTTATTTTAAATTGGAGCCCCAGTATATTTTTATGTCATTCTATGTGGATTTATATGACAAACATTTTTCCTAATTACAACTCATCGTAATTCCTAAAACATTAAAAGTTATGTGCAGATTTTTTTCAGTTTTTATTTTTTTGTGTTAATATCACTATACTGATTTCAATACAATTTTATGGGTATGTAGGCACCCATAAAAGGCACCCAAATAAGCAACAAAAAATATACCATGCAATCTAAAAATATACATCATGATGACGTCACACTTTTTTGGGACATCCTGTATATTCAAATATATTTTCCTGAAATACACCCCAGAATGCAAGTAAAGTCTGCAAAATATCAAATTCCTAACTCAATTAGTAACTGAGCTATATAAGATGGGAGGTGAAATGACGGACCCTGTATATATCAGCATTTGGAATGAATTGTACTATATTTATTCACGTAAAATTTACAAAAAGTAAGATCATTTCGGCTGCTGAATATTTGGATGGAAGTTCTTTTGTTCCATCGTCGCACACCTTAAACCAATTTGAAAAAACAAGAATTTTAATATGTTTGTATTATTTTAGGGCTCTTCATATGGAATTGCAAGAAACTTACGAAGAGCTAGACACCAAACTGGTAATTGCAGTGTAGACGGGACTCAACCCTTTCTTCCCGAAGTTGAAGTACATCAATGTTAACCAACAGCTTACCAGATGGAAAGTTGCAGTTGGATCCAGAAAGAGCTTCGGATATAAAAGGTAAATTATTTGTATTTTCCTCAAATTTGCAATCACTCAGGAGCTGTCAACGACTTGGTTGAAAAAATGTTTAAGCAGATCAGTCACAAGAAGGCTAATATGTTACAAATATATTTTTTAATTATTTATAATTTTGGACGGCAAGTTACAGAGCATATTCAAGAAAGCGGTGTCAACTCTTCCAACAACGAAGTTATGACAAGAAATCACATTTTAAAAATTCTGGTTATATTATTTGCTTGTATCCTAGAAAACATTTCTGCAACGCTGCAAAACCTATTCGATTTGCAGCTTGAACAGTGTCATTTAATAGTATCCAGCATTAAAGTTGACATCACTTTCTTTAACAGTCTGTATGTACGAAAAATTATTATGTTATGACATCTTAAATTTACTTCAAGTTTCACAATATAAAATAACTTGTAGTTAGAATTAACCATTTATGCTATTTTTGCTAATTAAACCATTAATTAATCCATTAATGCAATATGTTTACGGCATTTAGAATTAATTGTAATATATTTATTCATATAAAATTTACTTAAAGTAACACAGCATTAATGTTGTTTAAGAATTCCGGTTTAAACTTGTCCATTACGAATAACATTTTCATTCAGTGATATATTGTATTAAACGAAAGAAATTTATAAATCCTTTTACTATTTGAATGATATTTATTCATGTCGTAGCAGCATGAATTGTATTGTATTTACTCTAGACAAACCGTAACTCTGTATAAATAGTTTAGGCCAGTGGTTTCGAAACTTTTTCCGCTCACAGCGCCCTTTTTGAACTAAGGTTTTTCCAAACCTTCTCTAAGTTATATCAGGGCTAACTATAATGGATCTTTTAAATATGTTATTTGCTATTATTGAAAGCCATCTCATTGTAAATGATGTCAGTCTGCAAAATACCCGGGTTAATTTTTCTATTAGTTTATTCAACTGAATTATAAACCTTTTGCAATATTCTGCGGCACCCCTGGAAAGACGGCTCTCCAGGGTGCCCCGACGCACACTTGGGGAACCACTGGTTTAGGCAATACCTTGGTATGGTTTATTAATATTTGTTTGATACTAGCAGTAAAAGGATTTATATTCTTAACATTTTCGCAATCTAAAATTTATTGTATTTTTAGCTAATGGGCTTTTGCTGGAACCAGAATATCTGCAGGTGGATGACTACTATGACACTACTTCAACTTCTGATTACGATCCACTCGGATCTTGAACAACGTGGGAATCTAGATGACTTTGGATAGAAGACATCGGATCAAGAACATCGCTGAGGAGACTTTAGAAAATAGTTTAGTTGTAACCAAGTGATAAACTATTTTAGTATTGCATTCATACATTGCATTAAGTGTTCTTGAAATTTCCATGCAATAATAATTAATTTGTTATAGATAGACAATTCTTTGTTTATTACTTGGTTGTAGCTCGAATCTTATCGACACAAACTAATTATATGTAGATTTAATTCATAATATAGAGATAATAACATATAATTCGTAATACAGAGATACTTGACAACATGAATTAGATTTTGTGGATAAGTAATTCTATTAATAGAATTAAATAATTTTAAGTGTAGGTATCCCCAAATTTGCGTAACCAACGACTTTTGTTATTTGTAGTTGCGTATGAAGGGTGGAAATTGCCAGAAAACTGCATTTCTCTTCATAACCATACACCTCAAACACACCCTTTGTTTTTATATTCGTTCATAATATTTTTTTTTTTTTTTATAAAGTACTTATGCAATTTTCCAAGACTAACTTAAAATTCAAGTTATTTAAAAGTTTACAGAACTCAATAGTTTTTGATGACGCAATAATATTTAAAAAATTGATTCCTATCCCGTCCCAAATATATTTTTTTATTTATTCAAATGTTAATAACCCTGATGTGATTTTAAGATTCCAAATTTGTTTATCCGATTTTGATTAATGGTTGTCCAACCATTTTACTTTTCATGCTTCAGACAATTTCAAAATTGTCTCCTCTTAAATCTTATTAAATTCCACTTTTAGTCAATCGTTTGACCTTACTTTTTAATACGAATTCAATTGTATTTTGCAAGGGTTATTGATGTTTGAATATTTGATTCGTAATGTGACTTGGTACATATAAATATTTTTTAAGATTCTCCAAGCGGTATTTGTTCCGATTTTAAAATTATTTGCGAAGGTACTTTAAGTAAATGTTCCTCTCTGTGTTTCCGAGTAATATGCTTGTGCAGTTTGTACAAACTACCCAATTGTTATCTTCAGTTATCTAATCTAAAGGTACAGAGACGGACCAAGATAGAAATAATTGTTTAAAATGATTGGGTACCGCGCCGTGCTTCAGATCATTCATCTCTCCACCAGTTCATTTCACCGCACTAACGTAACCAATACTTGGCCCCAGCTGGGGCTTGTCCAGCTATCTAACCGGACTGGTGTGTCAAGGGATATCGATTCGGCTGTTTTTATTGGTGAAGAGATGATGATTTGCCACTCCTTCTGAAGCGATCGCAAAGAGGTGCCGTTGTTCACAGGGAAGGCAGATATTCTCGTTACGGATTCAACATTTCAAAAAGTGCAAAAGTTGCAAAAGTTACTGCTTTGCTTTACTCGGGACACTCACAGGACAGCCTCCTTTCACACAATTTGCTATCACAATAACAGATATTCTCGTAACGTATCGCAGAATTTAGTTAAAACCATGCTTTGCTTCACTCTGAGCCTCCGAGGATAGATTTCAAGCGCTATAGGCTCCGATTTTGAATTTAGTCGAAATATTTTTCATTTCATTCCAGATTGTGATTATACATCTAGTATATATACATAGATATATAATTATTATTAATGAATTGGCAAAAATACCGCTTTGAGAATCGTTATTTAAGGATTTAGAGTTTTAGATTCGGTCCTAATGTTTAGAATTCCTCAGTGTTTTTTTTTTAATCATTTTTTTTTTACTTTAGTCATTTTTTTGCCCGATTTTTTTTAAGTCAAGTCAATTTTTTTATCAAATTTAATTTTAAATCAATTTTTTCTTAAACCCAAGCAAATTTTTTATCCATTTTTTTTTTAATCAATTTTTTAAATAAATTGTGTAATTTATGAATTATCCGTGGAGTAGTTATTGGTAAGTGCGATTCACTTGTGTTTGAGAGAACAGTGCAGAGAGCTTGAACAGCATTTTAAGATTTGTTTCAATTATTGCATTACTATTTAACTACTCCACTGGCTATAGCATTTAACCATTAGTATAGTATAGGTTTAAAGGTGGTAACGGTTTCAAAATGATTACATTCTTAATCTACTGATTGATTTTCATTTCAATTAAATGATCATTCAGGTCATTATAGCAATAGTAGAAAGTGCCAAAACGTTAACGTTGCATCATTTTGCCTAAATAGTCAGATAGGGATAAAAAGGCGGCCGCCGCTTTTAGCTCTTTTTTAGTTTGGTGTGTGTGCATTGATTTCTATGATTTGTCTCTGTGTGCTGGTGTTTCGTACGCTTGTGATTCGTATGCTTGTGATTTCGTCTGATTTCTGGTGGGAAGGGTTGGGCGTCGTATTTCAATTACGGCATCGGATGCAACGTTAAACTGAAAGCACTTTTTATTATATTTTTATAGAATTAATTGGCTTATCATTTACAGTTTTATAACTTTTATTGCAATTAAATTGCGAAGATTCAGATTAAATTTTAAATTGCAAGATTAAGAATGAGAATGATTTTTGAAATCGTAGTACAGTATTCATATGATAGTATTTGTATCGGTATCTAAAGGATTATGTGGCAATCCAGCTTATGATGATATCCTGGCGATGCTGATTTGAGCTTGCGTTAATCCTGGCAATGATGACAACATTCGCCAGCTTTAACTGATGCTGCTTGCGCTAATCCTGGCGATGCCGATTAATCCTGCCATACTGAATACTGCCGCTGCTTCCGCTTGCGTACGTACAAAAACAAACTTTTTGGTTTATTGCAGTATTGTTATCAATTCGGTCAACTACACAAACTACCCTGTGAAGTTTGTGCAGTAGACTATATTGATCACGAATGTGCAATAAGGCAAAAGCGAAGTTTTTGGGTGTACAGCCACGGACTCTCAGAATGACGCGTCCGTCCGTCCGAACAATATTCTATCCTTGTCTACCCCGTGCCCCTACTGTACGGGACCAGACAAGTATAGCAAACTGCTCGGATGGACAAGCGCATCATTCTTATCGTTCATGGCTGTACAACCTACCGAGTTACCACGACGATTTGCATTTGTATTAAATAAAATGCGAAAGACTCCATGTGGGGTCCTAGGTCAATAAATATCGTTGCTCTAAAATGATCGTAGTGCAATAAAGTTCGTACCCGAATATAGACGTAACGCTATAAATATCGTACCCGAATATAGACGTAACGCAATAAATATCGTACCCGAATCAAAATTGTAGCCCAATTAAATCGTAGTCCAATAAACATCATACCCAAATAAAGATAGCAGCGCAATAAAGGTTGTAACCGAATATATATAAAATCGTACCCCATAAATATTCTAGCCAAATAAAGATCGTTTAGGTTAGGTTTTCGCACCCGAATATAAATCTTAGTTTTGTTAAGGCAGATTCATAGATTCCTTACATGGCAATGCTACGATGTGACAATGCTATCGCTGTAGGCATTTTCAACGTGCATTAAACGCTGTTGAAAATGCCCGTAGCGATAGCATTGTTGCGTCGTGTATAAATCAATGATTCGGCCTTTAAGATTGTCCAATAGACATCGTATCTGAATAAAGGTGGTGCAATAAGGGTTGTCACCCAGTAAAGATCGTATACTTATAAACGATCTTTATTTAGCGACAATATTTATGTGTATTTAAGTTTAGGTTGTACCGCACTGAATAAAATTCATTTTCACAAGTATATTAGAACGGCATGTAAGGCCTAGGGTACGATTCAAGCAGTAAGCGGCGCAGGTGACCGACAAAACAAGCGTTTTGTTCATAATTTGAATGCGCGTGCTGGAAAAACTGCTGCTACTACACCGCTGCTCCTAGCCCTTTAATATTCGCGGCCTCTCACCGCTTGCATCGTACCCGAGGCCATCGATAGATCGTCGCGCCCTAAATACCTTGCCTAAATAATGATTGTAACACAATTAAATCTTAATCCAATAAACATTATACCCTTTAATCGCACCCTTATAAACATTGTAGCTAAATAAAGATCGTTTATATGTATTTAAGGCTAGGTTGTACCGAACTGAATAAAATTCATTTCCCCAAAGGCCTTTGGTACAATTCAAGCGGCTGCGGTGAGCGACAAACAATCGTTACGTTCACGATTTGAATGCAGCATGCTGGAAAAATCTGTACGCTTCACACTTATTGCTCACTGCTGCTCCTAGCCCTTTAATATTCTCGGCCTCTCACCGCTCGCATCGTACCCGAGGCCAAAGGCATCAGAGTGCCTGTAATTCCGTAAGAGTGAGCAGTCCACTGTCCTTGTACGTATGTCTTGTCCTGCACTGTAGAGACAAGGATAGTGGACTGTTCGGTCTTACGAACCCCGACATTCTCATGGCTGTACATCATCAATTAGATAATACTTAAGGTAATAAAGTATATGATTAGGTGTATTGCGGATCAAACAACGTACAACAGTAACGTGTACGTTAGTTGCAGTCAAGCATCTGTCGCAATTTTGTCGTAATTCCATCGGACATTTGACTGTGATGCTGTCGGCTAACATACACTTTACTGCTAACGTTGTTTGATTCGCGCCACACCAAATTATATACTTTATTACCTTAAGCATAATATAATCGATGTTAACGTTCTTTGATACGCAATACACCTGAATAAACTATATGTAATAAACAAAGTAAAACTTGTGTAAATAAAGGAGTTTATGAAATATATAGTGTATAACTTAATATGTGTGCGTTTTCTTTCGGGCCCTCGTTAAATGACCAAGTCCCTCTACCCGGTGCCTTCACTAAAGTTAAATAAGGATACTAGAAAGGGAGATATGAATAACAGGGCATTAACATTTTCGGCCAGTTCTCGGTGGTAAATTTTTAAAAGTCCCTTTACCCGGTGCCTCCACTAGATTCCACATTTTCGGGCAGTTCTCGGTGGTAAATTTTTACGGGTCCCTTTACCCGGCGCCTCCACTAGAAACATATTTGACTTGTAAAAATTTTGATTGAAAAAAAATTGTAAAAGATTGCCTGTTTTTCGTATATCTATCTTCCTTCCCCCCTAATATTTCCAATTTTCCGCCCCCGCATTGCTGCTACCCCCGCTTCCCACCACCGGCGTTTCCGGATTGCTGCCGCGCCCCGCTCCGGGGCGCTGCCCACCTTCCTGCATCCCGCCGCCGGGCCCCCCGCTGCTACCTTCCGCCGCTCCCCGGCGCTGCCACCATCGCAGCCCCGGCGGCACCCGCCACCGAATCCCTGCCGCACCCCCCGCTCCAGCATCGCTCCCCCCGGCGCTGCCACCATCGCAGCCCCGGCGGCACCCCTGCCGGTCCGCAACCCGCCGCAATTTTTATTCGGCGGCCAGGATTTGAACGCGGGTCCGCTGCAGCGGTCGGGGGCCAACCCAACGCTGCAGCGACGTGCGCCACCGAGCCATGGAAATCCATCGACAAGAATCATCATCTCTTCTTACAGATTCGCGATAAGCGCCCGCGTGTGCGACAAGGTAAGTAGACCCGGCCAACGAGTGGAAGTGAGACGGGACGATTTGCCTCGCGATTACTATAATATTGTATACTATAGTATACAATAGAATATCGGTGGGGGTATCTAGGGGTATAGATGTGGGGGGTGGGCAATATGCACCTGCTAGGTACCACGTACCTAGCAGGTGCCCACCCCCCGCCCAGGTGAGAAGCTTAAAAAACGCGCGTCAGGCGTCAGGCGGGCGGGCGTCGCGACGCCCGTGTGTGCGCCCACACACACACACGCACACGTCACGTGACGCGCGTTTAAGCTTCTCTCCTGGAGCTCGACCGGTAGAAATTTTTCTATAAATCCAGTAGGGGTCCGTAGGACCCCTACTGGATTTATAGCAATATAGATATACTATATGTTTATATTACATTATATATACGCGCGCGCGCGCGCGAGGCTAAATTTTGCGGGTATTCGGGCTGTGGACACCCTGTATATACCGATTTTAGTGGGCTGAAAAATTCATCACTTTTTGGATCACCCTGTATATCGATTTTTGCGAGGAGCAAATTGATATATACAGGGCGAGTCGAAAATATTTTTAAAGTTTTTGGATCACCCTGTATATCGATTTTTGCGAGGAGCAAATCACTATATACAGGGTGAGTCAAAATATTATAAAAGTTTTTGGATCACCCTGTATATTGATTTTTGCGAGGAGCAAATTGAGATTATGTATGCCAATATTGTCGATTTACATTGAGTTGGCACTATGAATAAAATATCTCTTTGACCTCCTGTGATCCTGGTACGAAATCCGAAAATTATAAAATATGTAGACGAATATTTTCGATTTACATTGAGTGGGCACTATGAATAAAAGATCTCTTTGACCTCCTGTGATCCTGGTACGAAATCCGAAAATTATAAAATATGTAGACGAATATTTTCGATTTACATTGAGTGGGCAGTATGAATAAAAGATCTCTTTGACCTCCTGTGATCCTGGTACGAAATCCGAAAATTATAAAATATGTAGACGAATATTTTCGATTTACATTGAGTGGGCACTATGAATAAAAGATATCTTTCGACTCCTGTGATCCTGGTACGAAATCCGAAAATTATAAAATATGTAGACGTATATTTTCGATTTACATTGAGTGGGCAGTATGAATAAAAGATCTCTTTGACCTCCTGTGATCCTGGTACGAAATCCGAAAATTATAAAATATGTAGACGAAAATTTTCGATTTACATTGAGTGGGCACTATGAATAAAAGATCTCTTTGACCTCCTGTGATCCTGGTACGAAATCCGAAAATTATAAAATATGTAGACGAATATTTTCGATTTACATTGAGTGGGCAGCATGAATAAAAGATCTCTTTGACCTCCTGTGATCCTGGTACGAAATCCGAAAATTATAAAATATGTAGACCAATATTTTCGATTTACATTGAGTGGGCAGTATGAATAAAAGATCTCTTTGACCTCCTGTGATCCTGGTACGAAATCCGAAAATAATAAAATATGTAGACGAAAATTTTTGATTTACATTGAGTGGGCACTATGAATAAAAGATATCTTTCGACTCCTGTGATCCTGGTACGAAATCCGAAAATTATAAAATATGTAGACGAATATTTTCGATTTACATTGAGTGGGCAGTATGAATAAAAGATCTCTTTGACCTCCTGTGATCCTGGTACGAAATCCGAAAATTATAAAATATGTAGACGAAAATTTTCGATTTACATTGAGTGGGCACTATGAATAAAAGATCTCTTTGACCTCCTGTGATCCTGGTACGAAATCCGAAAATTATAAAATATGTAGACGAATATTTTCGATTTACATTGAGTGGGCAGTATGAATAAAAGATCTCTTTGACCTCCTGTGATCCTGGTACGAAATCCGAAAATTATAAAATATGTAGACGAATATTTTCGATTTACATTGAGTGGGCAGCATGAATAAAATATCTCTTTGACCTCCTGTGATCCTGGTACGAAATCCGAAAATTATAAAATATGTAGACCAATATTTTCGATTTACATTGAGTGGGCAGTATGAATAAAAGATCTCTTTGACCTCCTGTGATCCTGGTACGAAATCCGAAAATAATAAAATATGTAGACGAAAATTTTTGATTTACATTGAGTGGGCACTATGAATAAAAGATATCTTTCGACTCCTGTGATCCTGGTACGAAATCCGAAAATTATAAAATATGTAGACGAATATTTTTCGATTTACATTGAGTGGGCACTATGAATAAAAGATCTCTTTGAACTCCTGTGATCCTGGTACGAAATCCGAAAATATAAAATATATAGACGAAAATTTTTGATTTACATTGAGTGGGCAGTATGAATAAAAGATATCTTTCGACTCCTGTGACCCTGGTACGAAATCCGAATATTATAAAATATACTGAGCACTCAGTTTGAATCGAAAATTTTCATACTACTAGTGCTCACCTGAATTGCAGTTGAAGCTCTTTAACTTGGGAAGAATCTAGAACGACGTAAGCTGTTTCGTCCTTATAGGACTCATCAGCGCAGCTTTATCATAAGATATTCATATCGAATGTCAAATGATCATCTACGGACAGCTCTTACACTTACCTCAACCAAAGAAAAATTTCTGGAAATGAAGAATTATTCATCCCACAGTATAACATAATTGACGTAGAAACCGTCCTAAAATATCTGCGGAAATGAAGAATTATTTATACCACAGTATAACCTAATCGATGTATAAACAGTCCTAAAATATCTACGGAAATAAAGAATTATTCATCCCACAGTATAACATAATCGACGTAGAAATCGTCCTAGAATATCTGAGAATTTAAGAATTATTCATCCCACAGTATAACCTAATAGATGTGTAAATCGTCCTAAAAATATTTGCAGAAATGAAGAATTATTCATCCCACAGTATAACATAATTGACGTAGAAACCGTCCTAAAATATCTGCACAAATAAAGAATTATTCATCCCGCAGTATAACCTAATCGACGTGTAAACTGTCCTAAAATATCTGCGGAAATGAAGAATTATTCATCCCGCAGTATAACCTAATCGACTTGTAAACTGTGCTAAAATATCTGCAGAAATAAAGAATTATTCATCCCGCAGTATACCCTAATCAACGTGTAAGCCATCCTAACATATCTGCGGAAATGAAGAATTATTCATCCCGCACTATAACCTAATCGACGTGTAAACTGTGCTAAAATATCTGCAGAATTGAAGAATTATTCATGCCACAGTATAACTTTATCGACAAGTAAACTGTCTTAAAATATCTGCAGAAATGAAGAATTATTCATCCCGCAGTATACCCTAATCAACGTGTAAACCATCCTAAAATATCTGCAGAATTGAAGAATTATTCATCCCGCAGTATAACCTAATCGACGTGTAAACTGTCCTAAAATATCTGCGGAAATGAAGAATTATTCATCCCGCAGTATAACCTAATCGACGTGTAAACTGTGCTAAAATATCTGCAGAAATGAAGAATTATTCATCCCGCAGTATAACCTAATCGACGTGTAAACTTCGCTAAAATATCTGCAGAATTGAAGAATTATTCATCCCACAGTATAACTTTATCGACGAGTAAACTGTGCTAAAATATCTGCAGAAATGAAAAATTATTGATCCCGCAGTATAACCTAATCGACGTGTAAACTGTCCTAAAATATCTGCGGAAACAAAGAATTATTCATCCCGCAGTATACCCTAATCAACGTGTAAACTATCCCAAAATATCTGCGGAAATGAAGAATTATTCATCCCGCAGTATAACCTAATCGACGTGTAAACTGTGCTAAAATATCTGCAGAATTGAAGAATTATTCATCTCGCAGTATAACTTTATCGACGAGTAAACTGTCTTAAAATATCTGCAGAAATGAAGAATTATTCATCCCGCAGTATACCCTAATCAACGTGTAAACCATCCTAAAATATCTGCGGAAATGAAGAATTATTCATCCCGCAGTATAACCTAATCGATGTGTAAACTGTGCTAAAATATCTTCAGAAATGAAGAATTATTCATCCCGCAGTATAACCTAAACAACGTGTAAACTGTCCTAAAATATCTGCGGAAATGAAGAATTGTTCATCCCGCAGTATAACCTAATCGACGTGTAAACTGTCTTAAAATATCTGCAGAAATGAAGAATTATTCATCCCGCAGTATAACCTAATCAATTTGTAAACTATCCTAAAATATCTGCGGAAATGAAGAATTATTCATCCCGAGGTATAACCTCATCGACGTGTAAACCATTCTAAATTATCTGTGGAAATGAAGAATTATTCATCCCGTAGTATAACCTAATCGTCATGTAAACTGTCCTAAAATATCTGCAGAAATGAAGAATTATTCATCCCACAGTATAACCTAATCAAGGTGTAAACTATGCTAAAATATCTGCAGAAATGAAGAATTATTCATCCCGCAGTATAACCTAATAGACATGTAAACTGTCCTAAAATATCTGCAGAAATGAAGAATTTTTCATCCCACAGTATAACCTAATCAAGGTGTAAACTATGGTAAAATATCTGCAGAAATGAAGAATTGTTCCGCAGTATAACCTAATCGACGTGAAAACCGTGTTTAAGATATCTGCCGAAATGAACAATTATTTATCCCGCAGTATACCCTAATCGAAGTAAAAACAGTCCTAAAATATCTGCGGAAATGAACAATTATTCACCCCACAGTATAACCTAATGGAGGTATAAACTGTCCTAAACTATGTGCAGAAATGAAGAATTATTCATCACACAGTATAATCTAATCGACGTATAAATCGTCCTAAAATATCTGCGGAAATGAAGAATTATTCATCTCACAGTATACCCTAATCGACGTAAAAACCGTCCTAAAATATCTGTAGAAATGAAGAATTATTCATCCCACAGTATAATCTAATCGAAGTATAAATCGTCCTAAATTATCGGCGGAAATAAAGAATTATTCATCCCACAGTATATTCTAATCGACATAAAAAACGTCCTAAAATATCGGCGGAAATGAAGAATTATTCATTCCACAGAATAACCTAATGGACGTATAAACCACCCTAAGATATCTGCAGAAATCAAGAATTATTCATCACACAGTATAATCTAATCGACGTATATCTGCGGAAATGAAGAATATTCATCCCACAGTATAATCTAATCAAAGTGTAAACCATCCTAAAATATCTACGAAAATGAAGAATTATTCATCCCACAGTAAAACCTAATCGACGTATAAACCGTCCTAAAATATCTGCTGAATTGGAGAATTATTTATCCCGCAATATAAACTAATCGACGTGTAAAGCGTCTTAAAATATCTGCGGAAATGAACAATTATTCATCCCAAAGTATAACCTAATCGACGTAAAAGTCGTCCTAAAATATCTGCGGAAATGAAGAATTGTTCATCCCACAGTATAACATAATCGACGTAGAAACCGTTCTAAAATATCTGTGGAAATAAAGAATTGTTCATCCCCCAGTATAACCTAATCAATGTATAAACCGTCCTAAAATATCTGCAGCAATGAAGAATTATTCGTCTCGGACTATAACGTAATCGATGTATAAACCGTCGTAAAATAAATAAAAAATAAATAAATATTATTCGTCCTGCAGTATAAAAAATCGACGTATAATCCGTCCTAAAACATCTGTGGATATAAAGAGTTATTCATCCCCCAGTTTAACTTAACAGACGTATAAAACCATTCTAAAATATTTCCGTAAGTGTAGAATTATTCATGCTGCATTATAACTTAATCGACGTATAAACCTTCCAAAACTATCACTGTGTACTGAATCGCACTGTTACTGGATGCCTGCAATCATCCTTAACTGTAGTCAAGCCATCAAGCAATTATCACTGTATTAGGTAATCAACATAGAAACCATTCAAAAATCAAGGAAATTTTCAGCTCAGAGCGTAAGCTAATCGACATAGAAATCGTCCCACAATATCGAGCAAATGAAAAAAAATTCAGCTCAATGTATAAGCTAATCGACGTAGAAACCGTCCTAAATTATAAGGAAAATAAAAAATTATTCACATCATTGTATAAGTTAATTATAGTACAACCTGTCCTAAAAGACTATACTGTAAAAATATGTGCGGAAGTGAAGAATTATTCATTTCCCTGTATATCGAAGGCAACGTACACCTTTCCCGAATGTAGTAAATTACATATGTAACTATTATTACTAGTTAATTTTCATTGGGCATAGAAAAATCCTCAACCTATTCACCGCCCAGTATAACCCATTGTGGTGCAAAAATATCGGTTATTAAAATGAATTGCTTACCTTGTAACTAGTCGATCGAGATTGTCACAGTTGATAACATTTCATCACAAATTGTACGCTGGCCGTTGAATTTTCATTTATGTAAAATTATGGAAACAAAGATACAAAACTCTGAACCCAGCAAAGGGACACTAATAGCAGTGACACTGCAAATAGTACTCTTACTTACATTTACAATACTAATGGTATGGACTTGCAATAACTGATTCAGTAAAGAGACGTGTCGTACATCAAAGAAATAATTTCGGGTGAAATTTAGGTAATTTCACGCAATGGCTGTACCTACCAAAGAATATACTAAAGAAAGAAAGGGCATGAGTGTGTTTATCGGATGAACCGTCTCAGCTGCGCCCACTACACTGCCGTCCGTAAACTAATTGGGTTCGGAACTTGGATAGGGGTAAATACAATGGGCTGTACAATAACGAATATGAATAATGCGACATCTGTCGGCAGAAAATATGACTCCTAAATCCCCCCAGAGACATCTGTTTGCGCAGAACTGAAACCACGATATAAATAATCTGTATAGGTTTACATTTTATGGGAGGTAAATAGTTTTCTGGAATTACAGACATCTTATTTACCGACTGTACATTTAGTAGTTTGGAAAATAAGTGGTAGATGTCGCAAAGAAATTGCAAAGTGTCGCTATTCGCACTTGAAAATGCCCCTAGTGACAGTATATTAAACAGCCTCTACACTTTAATGAAACACCAATATTAGCAGTAACTGCCATAACAGCTAATAATAAGAAGCAAAATAGCGCAATACAGTTCATGTTCGAATACTAACTCGAAGAATCAAACAATGAAGAACTACTAAAATAAATTTCCGAATGATTACTTCTCGCCAGTTTAAAACACCTCTGAATTAAACAGGCCATGTTTTTTAAAATTTGAATGTTTGCAATAAATATTAGGTATCTAAGTAATATAAACGGACATATATCATATATTACAATCATTTAACTGAAAGTTGAATCACTCAGCACGCAAACTGAACATTTTTGGACCGAAAAATGAGCTTTCAGAACAGGTGGGCGGAATATATTAATTTCGAGTCGATTTCAATTTTTAGGAATATACCTTGTATAATAAGTTTGCGGGGGCTTTCTTATCATGTTATAATGTGTGCCATGATAGCAAACGATTCTCACTGAATTCCTCAAGCCAGCCCGATCACCATTATCAACGACCAGGTTGAAAAATGTGCTGGTCTGGGAATAAAAAATGTACCTCAGGAAACTATAGGAATTGCCATGATGGGGCGTAAATTGTGGTCAGTACGGGGGCGCTTCATGCTGGAGGAGTCACTCAGGCGAGCTTGTCCGAGGTCGCCAGATGAATTTATAAAATCGGTCAAACTTTAGACAGCTCTGTAACATTACCGATGTGTCCTACCTGAAAATTGATTTACATAAATACTCAAGGTGCTACATATACAATAGATACTGAAAATACTAAATATACCGTAAATATTAGAGAAAAACATTTTCGCAGCCAATAAGACATTCGAGAGCACCAATCTCGCCTTTTTTATTGACTGCGAAAATTTCCATGGATATGGAGCTGAAATTGAAATGATCGTTCCGTATAAAATATACTAAAGCCTGTTTTTGTTTTATTATTATAGTTATTAAGTATTTATAATTGTGTCGGAACCAAGGATTATTGCGTAATAAAATGCAGCATGTTTTTTGCTTTACAACATTAAATATGAACAAAACGTTGGAAGCATAACTGTCGCAATATAATCGAAATTTAGTGCCAACAGTTATAAAAATCGCGAGTATTGTAATTATTTAGTGTCCATAAATTATGCGCAGAAACTGTTGCAATATGCGATAAAAGCAACGTGGGTATTTACGACCTGATAAGTTGTGCATTCTAAAGCTTAATAAACATACATACTAACATGACATTTTTTCTTAAGGAATGATATATTGTTTTCTCTTAGACTTGAGTATGTGCAGGAAATATGTTATGAAAAGATTTTGTACCTTTTTTGAATTGCACGCCGTCATAATTATATTTAGACAAACCATTTGTGCAGTAGAAAGAAGAAACTGATGAAAGAAGTATTCTAAAAATACCATTATAGAAAAATGGTCAGCAGTTAGAAATTAAATAAGAAGAAATTTTGGGTAACGAGAAATATGTTTATATGTGTATATAACAATAAATGGCGTGGTTAAAACATATAAGTTTAGAAGTAGTACTTTGTAGCATATCATATTATAAACAAAAACGTTTAGAAACAATTTGAATTGTAATTTTAAATATTTGTATATTTGGGTATAGTCTCCGCCGACAACTGGAAACCGGTTTAGACCTAGTGGGCCTCATCCTGACTTCATGACTCTCACTTCATGCTTAGCATGTCTAGAATAGAGTTTAGAAATCGATAAATCAACGATTCCAACACCTACTGTCCCTGCTTTGAATCTACAATTCTAAGGCTACATTTAATTGTTGTGAAAGGTGTATCATAAGCAGACTAAACAGGTTTTGTCTGCAGTACAAGTTGATGGTCTTCAAATCGATATTCTCGCATTTACATTTTTCTCACGAAAGCACAGTTCGACTGCGTTTGCTGAAATTCACGTGGTTATTTGTAATTCAAATCTTTATTATCTGGCACACAAATAAGCCACGTAGAACAGGTTCGCCTGAGTGGGCACGACGAAGAAGTGGGAATCGTCGTGGCCGACACGATTGGCTATAATCTCGGCCGTTCTCACTGGGCCCCGCGCTCTCCTCTCGCCCGACGAGCGACAGTGAACTCTGCGGTTCGGCAACCCGTGGACCCCGTCACCTCCGAGAGATGTCCGCTGCCACGTTATCCCCGAGTCGGCCGGTGCAGCTGGTGCACCAGCTCCTGGTGCTGCTCGCGGTGCTCGCGTTCAACACGGCGACGGAGCCGACAGTGCCGTGGTACGAGGACCTGCCGGCCGTCGCCATGGACTACAAGGTGCACATAGACCCGGGCAAGGAGGACTGCTACTTCCAGTACGTTAATCCCGGTGCCACCTTCTTCGTCAGCTTCCAGGTGAGCGTCCTGCTCGACGAAACTGGTCCGGGGTACCATTCATTAAGTGGTATGCAGTGGATAACATCGGTTGTCCAGGTGGTCATGTTTTTGCGTTATTTGATAACGGACAACATCAACGCTTCGATGGTTAAAAAGTTGCGCACTTGCATTAGAAAGTGCGACTCTGCAGTAAAATAAGGTCACCAAGAAAACTATTTATATAGGAATGCATTACCTGCACCAAGAGCAAAATAATGAGCTTGTTTATTTAACAAAAGCCAATTGTCTCAACGGCAAAAATATAGCAAAACGAACTTTTTGTATAGGCAACCAAATAGACGCAAATCCATTTTTATTTTGGATATCTTTACTTTGCATACTTATAATTTAGTTTGAATAACTACATGTAAAACCTATGCGTTCAAACATAACATAAATTATAACAACCGCTCATTACCAGATTTTACACAAAATATGCGACATGCTAAATATTGAGATAATACAGTTCTAATACTGTTAAATTTATTTCTTATCATTTTATCTCGCTGATAATATTACAAATACCACCCGATATTGATATACAAATTATTTTTTGCCTGCTTGTTTGTTTCATGTACTCATATTTCTGTTAATCCGGCTATGTAATAATTAATTGAAAATTTTGCTTTGTCCAATATGCAAATACGCTAAATCTTTTAATGCAGCAAATATTATAACCGGCTTTGGCATTTCCAATCCAGGCAGTTTATAGTACTCATTATTATAACAGAACTAGTACATTAATATACTATTACTTTCTTCTTATTAATTCACCAATGACATTCAATCATTTTTATTTCTTCATGGCAAAGTAGCGCTCTGAATATTTAATGAAATTACACCCATTATCAACATATTTCAACTCTAATTCTAGACTAAATGTTTAGCCCCATGCATACAATTCATCAGTGACTACATCAATTTTAACTCTTAACAAATTATTTTTACTATGATTAGCTAGGAATATCCCCGATATAATTTGGATTGATGGGGCAATAATTAGATGGGAATAAATATTTTATATTAGTTCAGTTTCTATATATATTGATGTAGCAAATGTACTATTTATTAAATTACCTGTGTTAATATATATGACCACTACTTTCTGTTCAGGTATTGAGAGGAGGCGACAACATGGCCGGCTTTGCAGTTCGCCATCCATCCGGCCAAATCGTCCACCCGTATATGTGGAAGGCGCACAGCGAGTATCAGGACCAGAACTCTGTCGGCGGCTACTATTCCATCTGTGTGGACAATCAGTTCTCACGTTTCGCCGATAAACTGGTCAACTTGTATATCACGGTGGTGCGCTACGACCGCTGGGAAAAGTACACGAAGGAAATCGAAGAGATTAACATGAATATGGATAATTTTACGGTATGTTGCATTTACAAGTAAGGGGAAGTACTAATTTGAATGGAAGAACACTACGACTCATTATTATACATTAATAGAGCAGAAAAGTCAAATAACTTAAAGCTGATCCATAGATTTCTTACATGTCGTCGCTGTGGGAATTTTTAATGTGCGTTTAAAATGCCTATAATTTTGCCACAGCATTGTATTGAGTCCCATAATACATTTATGAATGAGCCTTTAGGGCTTATTAATATTTCACCTGAAAATTGAAACCCCTCAAAATATGCCACAAGACATTTGAATTCCATTCGACTGGAATGGATGCAATAAATGCAGCGTGCCTTAAAAATAATTGCATCTAGTTACCTGTGGAATTTGCTAACATGTAATTTAAATAGTGCCACTTGATTGTTATTGGTGCTGCATTATCTATCAGAACTATCATTCAAACTGCTAAGAAATGCATCGAGGTTTTGTTGTTCTTCTGTAATTAATACAGCTCCTCTATAATTATTGTCACTATTATATTTTAGGGCGGTTTGATTACCGTGGAGAAAAATATCAACGAAATGCTCCAGTACCAGCATCATTCCCGGGGCAAGGAGGCGCGAGACTTCAACCTGCTGGAAAACAACAACGTCTACGTGATGAGGTGGTCCGTCGCCCAGATCCTGGTCATCTGTGTGACGACAACAATCCAGGTGTACTTTGTGCGGAAGCTGTTCGACGTGAAGATCAGCGGTGGAGGCCGCATGGGGATATAACCAGAGGGAGGTGCGAGAAGAACCCGACCTATCCCATAGATGATTGTGATCTCGACAAATCCCAATCTGCGAGCATTCCAGGCGCATTGCAGCACCCGCGCTTATTGTTTCCAATTGACTGATGAATTGTTATTTTATAAATGGAATTTATTACAATTTTATATAATTAAATATTTATAGGGAGGACTTTTGCATTTGTTTTTGATCATTTCAGCGAGTTATTATTGGAGAGTAGCATGAAAGTAGCTACCATATCACTTGGCTAGCTCAGCTCATTGTATTTAGTCTGCGGCCACGTGGATCCTAAGTAAAGAAGTTAATGGAATGTACAATAGAGCGAGCAAATTTTACAAACGTACATGGTGAACACGCCATGAAAATTTTATGCAGCCGACCACCTAAACTTTACGTGATTGTTAAAAATGTTACACTCGGCAAGTGTAAAATTTTCTGGAATGCAAGTATCAGACATTGATGTGCAGTGGTGAAATGTTAATTATCGTATATCAGTAGCAATTTACTTACTACACAGTGAATATATGCGATGGCGTCATAAATGCTTTCTACGTTTTGATGCATAATGGCTTGTGAATTTCACTTCATCCTCTAAATTTTAATATCAAATATTATAATAACCATCAAATATATTTCTCAGTTTCTTCAATAGTATAAATAAAATATAATACAAAAATTGGATAACAATACAAGGAAATACATGTCTATACAATAATTAATATTTACAACAATTTCAGCACCACTAGGGAATGTATTACTTATCAGTTACGTTTTTACTTAGATTTAAGATAATTTTCGGAGAAGGCCAATAGTCTATATCTCTGCTTCAGATTTCTTGCACGTACATGCGGGTTAGCCACTTCCACTGTGTAATTCGCCGGAAACCAGCCAGTTTGACCGTCTCTAATCCTTTCGCCATGAAACCAACCTAAGCAAAATAAACAAGGTAATTATAATACAGATTATATTTAATTAACCGTCGTCAGTGTTCTATAATAATCTGCATTTGTATCATTACGTGATTACACGAGACTTACAAAGGAATTAATTACAATCATAAACCCTGAAATGATTCAAATGATCTCTGTGAAGACAATTTAAACGTGAGTTTGTGTTTGCATGATGTCATGACATTGACAGGCGACAGATGCAATGAAGCCAATCAGTCAAAAATAAAATTCACCCGAGTTAGTTTTTTGCCAACATAATGCAACTCAGGGTAGTTCTTTGATAAAAAAATATCAATGAAAGCTACAATCACTAAAAATTCTACATGATATAACAATTAAATACAACCTACCATCGGCCATCTTTCGGGTAACATTAATGATATCCCCTCTGGCTAATGCCAACTCGTCCGGTTGATTGGCATTGTAATTATGAACGGCAGTAACTTGTGGGCAGTCCCAACATTCGTACAAAGTCTCGTCGGGGTTTTCAGACTTCGGGGGCGACAAGGCTTCCAGCCACCGCTCCTTGTCCGTTTCGCTATTGCACGATAACAACTGAAACACCACGAAAGCGTTATGTTTCTTTTTAAATATGTTGCATATATTAATGGGCGTAATGATATTTTTAGACGCAAAGGAAGTGTTGGTGTGAACATACCAGTTCGATTGTTTTTTCCTCGTGGTTCTCCAAAATAGTGAGGAATATCAAGTGCCTCCCTTGTGAGTCTTTAAAGGGCAGACATGATAATGCGTCACTATTTATTTCCAGATAACTCCTGTAGCAATAATGATGTATGACATAATTATCATCCCTGCAACAGGTAATTGTAAACTTTAAATATATACTGTAAATTTTATTAAATTTAACTTATATTAATATTTTTCCAAGTGTTTGTACTAATTTTTTTATTAATAACTACTTCACGATAATAGGATCAAGTCATTTACAGCAGTTAGTGCATTCGTTTACTGTTTTACCTTTACCCGGAATCACTTGCCGAATTTAATTTTTCATCATAAAATAATAATGTTGACATTCATAACAACACATTTTTGTATAATATATACAAAAAGCAGTGGTTTATAGTTTGTTATTATGAACTATTTATAACACAAGTACGATTATGACAAAGATCATTCGATATACAATTAACTACACTCGTTTTCATTTTTGTCCAACATTAAAACTTAAAAAACGATTGATATTTGATAATATCATCAAAGTTTATTGCAATTAAATTTATAAACTTTCAATTGATGACTTACCCCCTGCTTTTGGCTACCATGAGTACGTCGTTGAACAGAAACAGGTGTAGAGGAACTTTGGTGAATCTCTTGCCGAACGTGTGCTTCACATCATCCCCCCTGGCCTGCATCTGGATCAGGGGGCCGGACCTCACAAGCCACCGGGAGCCGGTGACCAGTGCGATCGGCGGCACGCTCTTCGCAAATTCGAGCTGAGTCGCAATTTTCTGCATTTCCGTGACCCTCTCCATTCTCCTGGCACCCTCATTGCACTGATTCACAATCTACAAAACATATTTCAATTAATAATAGCTCAAAAGAGAAGATAACTTTATTATCTTTTTCAATTGTGATTTATTTTAATTATCTTGAAAAACTGATTGACTTTCTCTCAGTAGCTGACGTATTGACAATTTATTTTGTCAAAAAATAAAGAGAATTGACAAAGACAATTTATTTCACCCCAAAACTCACAATCGCAAGTGATTAAGTTAAATGAAATGATTTGTCTAAATTGATATGATTAATAGGGTTTACCTTATTAAGAGTGGCCAACGCATATTGGCAAGACAGATACTCCTCGTCTTGGGGCGAAAGTCGCTTTAAAAGGGCGTCGACTAAGAGTGGCCACCTTGTAATCCTTTGCATTGGTAACATTAAAAATGAATGCAGCGTTAGTAGCTGGCATACACTGCTGCATTCCAGTTGCTTTAAAATATCGGTGAAAGAAGTTCTATCCCTGAAAATTCATATATTTTAATAAACGAAACGTAATAAATAATAATTCATTTTTCTGTAGTATAGATTTGTTAATAAAAACGAATAATAAAACTGAACTCAATTAAGTTAATTATCATTCCATAATGATATTTCTGCAGTATAGATTGGTTAATGAAAACGAATAATAAAGCTAACTCACTTTAATTTCTTTAGTGTCCTATCTAGGAGTATTTGATTTTCACAGTAAGTCACATAAACGTAGAAGTTTTCTTCGGCATGCTTTTTGATGGTCTCGCAGATGCCGTGAAGAAGTATGTTCTCTTGCCAGCACTTTTCCAAATCAGAGAGCAGTTTTTCGGAGCAAGCTTTCACTAAAGACGAGAACAAATAATTTGATTAACACATTTTTCATATTAAAGCATTCGATTATCATTAAGAATTGTAAAATAATGAATGCATTTTTGATGTTTCTAAAATAAGTTCATAAATACATTTTTCATATTAAACCATACACTGAATTATCATTGATTACTGTAAAATACTGAACACATTTTTATATTTTTAAAATAATTAAACATTTTAATCGATTGATCATTGTAAAATACTTTAATATTTTCCAAATAATTTTTGTATTTTAAAAGTAATTTTGATTACCTTCAGAGTATATGACGGTAGCCATAGTGAATGAATGGTAAGAATATTATATGAAGCTCACCTGGAATGACCTTTCCAAATAGAATCTCCTTTTCCTCTTGCGACACAGCATCACTAGCCATAATTTTTTTGACGAAATGCTCGGTGAGGACGTTGAGTGAGTTCAGGTACGACGCCTCGGATGTGAGCATCTCAAATTTGGCTTCTTGAAGTTTCTTTTGATGGAGACTCAACGTGCCTAAAAAATGACAGAATTGTAGAAAAAATGATGGAATCTACACAAAAATTGAATGATTATTAAATTCATAAGAATTAATTATCTCTGCCAAGATTAAAGTAAAAAAAAAATGGCAAGATGTAAATAACTATCAAATTTTATGATATGTCAAATGTCATTTGCCAATTTTAAATAATTAATGTACCGTCAATATTTACTGAACTCACTCAATACTGCAGACTGTATGACTTCGGGTATCTCACACCATAGAGTTCTGGTTACGGAAACGTTATTGCGACTCGGTGAAACTAATTCCATCGCAGACGGCCGCGCACTGAGCCTGATTTCCATGTTCTTCTTGTTGCCGACTTCCTCGTATCCATCGTACTCAAAGTCCGAAGTACCATCCTGACATACCGACTGAAAACAAGATGCAAACAGTTTAATTTAGCAACCACACAAAGAACATAAAATTAAATTGAATCAAATTTTTAATAAATATTTAATGTATTTAATAAAATTATTATAATTAATATATTTTCTCAAGAAATTTCTTTATTATTATTATTATTATTACCACAAGAATACAGCATATTTTTATTATTACTATTAATACCTCAAGAAGTGCAGCATATTTTTATTATTATTATTACCTCAAGAACTGCAGCATCATAAAACTGATACAGAGGCTCGTCCTGCAGCCTCAGCTGCATCTCGCCGCTCATGCTGTTAAATGTCTCATCCTTTTTGGTGTCCGAGCTGTCGCAGCTCTTGATGCTCTCGTTGTAATAGTCCGTGTCGTTTTTCATGTTGTAATAGTCGTCGTCCTCCTGGTTCATGGTGTGGACATCGGGGGGCTTAATTATCACATTGGTGAGGCTACCGCTGTTCTCCGTCGAGCTGGTGCTAGGCGTGCTCGGGTTCGACCTGTACAGCCCGACTTCCGCATACCAGAAGGTATTCGGCCGCCTGCCCAACACCGGGGGCGGCTCGGAGTTCTTGAAGAGGCCACATTCTGCATACCAAGAGGTCGAGCGTTTTGAATCTTTCTTTTTCCTTGGTTCTACAATGCATTCGAGTCGTTTTAGAATAAATTTTGACAAATATTTCGACTCAAAAATCATTGAGTAATAAATTTACTTACAAAAGAATTTTTAAAATTATGAAAATACAAATTTTGAAATGAAAAATTAGTATTTTATAAAGTATCAGACTATAAGGGAATTTTCCACCGTTTTTATTTACTTAAATTTAATTGTGTTTAGAATCAGAATTAATCATAGAATTAAGACAATCATCAGAAATTATTGTCTTGAAAACTAACTTCAGTAATTCGGAAATTTCAACTTTTATATCACCTAAAAATTGCGCTATTATTGTTGAAATGAAAAGTGTCAATTGTCAATCAAAATTTCATTTGAAAATCCTCATCAGAAGATTATCACAATTCAATTTAAGAATCGTCATTAAAAGATTTTCAAAACTTAATTTGAAAATCCTCATCAAAAGATTATGAAAATTTAATTTTAAAATCCTCGTTAAGAGATTATCACAATTTTATTTGAAAATCCTTATTAAAAAGATTAAAATAGAAAAAGCAACTATATTTTTCAAAATGTTATATTACCTGCTATCGGAGAAATTTCGTGGGGCGCTGGGGGCGGTGGCACCCGTGGCCTCACCGGACTAGTTTTACTCTTAATGGTCATGTTGACGACGGGAACACCGTCCCGCTTCTCCTCCTTGCGGTCGATATCTATCGTTTCTGTCAGGTAGAAGGTGCTCTTGGGCTTGCCATCGGGGTTCAGTGTGAGCTCCGGATTGTCGCCGCTGATTGACATGCTCCTGCGGAACTTGTTCAGGAAGCCCTTGCGGCTTAGGCTTTTGGTCTTCTCGGCGCTGTCGGACTGCTCTTGACTAGCGAACTGAATGTTCTGGTACGAGGAGGAGTTGGAGTCCCGCTGCCTGCTCTCCTGATAATCGGAGGACTCGTACTCCGACGAGGGAGTCGGGAGGGGCTTTTGCCCCGGAGATTTATCATCCTTGATTTTTTCTAGAAATGAAAGATAAAAATAAAAAAAAAGGTTAATTGATGTGGCTTGAAAATTCATAATCAAATTGTATGAAATTAAGTAGTTTTAAGTAATTTTTAAATTGTATGAAATAACTAAAGCAAGTTTTAAATTTTCAAAACTGTTGTTATTGTTTATTAGCAACAATTGTTTCACCACTTTCACATTCGCATAAATATTTAATTTTTACATTGTATGAAATAAAGTAAATCACTTTGAAAATTTTCAAAACTGTTTTTATTGTTTATTCGCATTCATAGGCGAATGTGAAAGTGGCGAAACAATTGCTGCGAATAAACAATAAAAACAGTTTTGAAAAATTTTAAAAGTGATTTACTTTATTTTGTACACTTTAAAAATGAAATATTTATTCGAACGTAAAAGTGGTGAAATAATTGTTGCGAATAAACAATAATAATAGTTTTGAAAATTTAAAACTAGCTTAGTATATTTCATACAATTTAAAAATTAAATATCAAAACTGCACTTGTGGTTTTCAAACAAACAAATCGTGATACATTATAACAGAAAACATAAATGATGTGAAAAACATGAAGTGAAAAAGGTGAAATATATCATACTATATTCTTGTTAGAGGTTGTGAAATTAAATTCTTGGAAAAGTGTTTTCTCAATATTAATTTAATATTTAAATATATATTTCGACCGCAAAGCGATCATCTTCAGTAGTTATTTGGCTGATTTACTAGTTTATTGATAAATTAAAAAACACTATTGATTTCACTATCTAGAAGTGTTTTCACTATTTATAATTGACTTTCACAAGCTCTGACAACCATATATTATAATGGAACACTAGGTATTTAATTATTAATTACCGACTGAATCCAGGTCCGTCCGAGATTTTCTTTTTGTCATGCGACTCAGCGACTTGGTGATGTCGTTTTTGGTTAGCGACCAGTTCCGTCGCAGACGTTTCATGTGTTTGCCAGCGGAGGCTGCCAGTCTGGTAAGCACGTAAGCTTGTTGATTAGGTGGTTCGGGAAGCTGCGTATTTCCCATGTCCACGCCACTGTCATGCTGCATAAAACGACAAAGTATTGAATACATTATTATTTTATCACTTTGTTCTATGTTGCAATTGAGAAGCAGAGTGTTTGAAATCGGTAATCAGGTATAATAAATATTAATTGGTAATGAAAAATCTATAATTTTTGGGTACTTAAACAGGTATAAGAAATATGATTTGGTAAAGAAAAATCAACAGTTTTTGGGTTCTAAATCAAATATAAGAAATATCAATTGGTAATAAAAAATCAACAGTTTTTAGGTTCTTATTCAGGTATAATAAATAACAATTAGTAATGAAAAATCCACAATTTATGGGTTCGCAGGTATAAGAAATATCAATTGGTCTTGTCAAAATTTGGTTATCAATTGTCAAAAAATCAATAGTTTTTGGGTTCATAATCAGGTTCTTAATAAATTATACCATCGAGAATCCAAGTTGGTGGTATCTTCACAGCGCCAAACTCTTT
This sequence comes from Othius punctulatus, assembly GCA_951805005.1. Lineage (NCBI taxonomy): Eukaryota > Metazoa > Arthropoda > Insecta > Coleoptera > Staphylinidae > Othius > Othius punctulatus. The sequence goes on from OX638141.1 coordinate 20,582,256, forward strand.
GGTTCATCAAAAATAAGCTAGCGACTTTTTTATCTCACCTTGGCGAATGAATTGTCCGACTCACTGTCGCTGTCGAAGGAATCAAAGTCGTCATCGTGGGCCTCCTGAATCTGGGGCTGCTGGTCAGTGCTTAGTGTCTCGTAGTGGTGATCCGAATCGCTGTCACCTGCAAAGAAAAGGAGGAAGATAAGAAACGTAGACGTTCCCTACAAGGTGGGATGATTAACGGAATCGACCGCAGGGCAACCTTGAGCGGTACAAAGGATGTTGAAAAAACGCAGCACGGAGTACATTCTCCATATTCTGCGGCAAAAAAAAAACACGTTTCAAAGCCAGAGGAAGTGCAAATGAGAGACATGTGAATACGATAGCTAATTATGAAAAAAAGTTACGAAGCAGATTTTGATTATTACTGCGCGCAATTTGATTTGAAGTCTTATCTCGTATGTCAATTTTCCGTCATATATTTTCAACCAACAAATGATACATTGTAATTAGATAAGGTAGGAATATGCCCTGACAACAAACAACAATAACATTATTGCCCTAGCAGAATAATAGGCACATTATTACGGTAGGAGCATATTTTTCCGTGATATATTTACAACTAATATATTGTACTAGATTCGAAAAGAATATGCCGTGACAACAAACAATAACATTCCCCTAGCAGAATAATATACACATTATTAAGCCACGAGAATAAATGGCACATTATTCCCCTTAGAGAATAATGAGCATATTTTTCTCAAAGAGAGAAAATTAATCGTAAAAAAAATTTCCACAGAAACATAATTTCATTCCAGCCTTGAAAAAGAAATCATATTATGTCATATAGCTTTTATATAACAAATGTTTTTAACCTGTTGAGTGTGTGCGAGTATTATATGATTAATGAGCGATTACATCACTGACCGTTATAATTTGCAAATAACAGTAATCAAGAATAACAATGGATGAACATCTAATAAACCATGTAAGAAGTAATAGTAGACGTGATTAGATTAGTACACGTTGATGACATGATGATTCATGCCGTTTGGAAAATATCGAGATAATGATTAAAACGTAAATGACATCAGCAGGTACGCATATAATCCACCATCTACACGTTCAAGATTTGAATTATTTGCAGCGCAAGGTCGCAGCAAAACTTCATTAATGAACTTTATTAATCATAACGTCTATTTTTAAATGTGCTGAGACATTATAAGCACAGTTAATTTCGCATGAATTGAGAATATCAAACGCAACTGGAAAACAAATCCGTGAAACAAAGTATGCATCCGGCACTTAAAAACGAGATCCGGCTGCTTCTCTAATTTGTACCTACGTGGTGTAAGTTTCGCGAGCAGTTTTGTAATAATCGATTACCAAGTGAACTCCCATTTCCGCAGTAAATTATCGACGATCCAAGGGAAAGCCTATTTCCGCTGCAAATGCAGTTTGGTAATTTGACCTGGTATGGGTGGATGCCCTTGAGGGTCTTCGGAAGTAAGTCAGAGGTCTTGTTTGAGTCTAAACTTTAACAAGGTAAGGATATATGAAATATACGTTACTTACACCTCATATTGCATATGTTGTAATAAACATAAAACGTGGGATTCCAAAAGTTTTCTGTAATACGACAATTCTGACAGTAGGGAATAATAATTCTAACAATAATTAAATTATGATGTAACTTCAAATCAAATTCGCGCACAAATAATCAACTTCGTACCTACTAATAATTCTGCCAATTATTCTAATTGGCAGGGTTTTAAGTGATCAAAGGAATAAATTTATGGTTTATGACTTTATGGCACAAAGCAGCTCCCGCGGTTTTGTGATGCACTCTCATTGGTCCAATACCAGCAATGGGGGATTTTGGTTTTATGTGAATAGTGACATCTTATCTGGCATGGACTATACTTTTCGTGATTTAAAAAAGAAAGTAACGAGCTATTTCTGATGCCATAGCTAATGACTGCTACAAACGATCTATTACATATAATAATTAAAAAATTTTTTTATAAAACTATTTAGATTTACTACACATCGTAAATTAATAATATTTTTAACGATATTTTGACTTAAATTTTAGTTGCATAATATTTTTTTTTATAAGATTGATTAACAATAATCCATTATTATTCTTTCTTAGTATTTTTAATGTATTTATGGGTGAACTTTCGATCTTGGTGCAGCAAGAGTACTTGCGAAATGAAAACAGAATTTGCTGCTTAAAAAATAACTAGCTTAATGGATTCAACGACGCAATATTAGCATTTTAAAATATCGTAAAACTTTCACGTAAACGCGGCACCCGGATGATTTATACCCTCATAATACGATTCAATTTCTCTTGGGCTTCCATCCAATATGGAAAAAAGAGTATGATGGTTCGCACACGAATGAAACGTAATTATCAGGTCTGAAATTATTGGAGAAAAAGAGTAGACTGTCCCAAAATTGGTATTTTAATTAATATTTTTTAGGCAACAACATTCTGAGAATGGAGATTTTTTAATTGAAGATTATGTGCATTGAAATTATTGAATGGTTAACTCAACAAATTGTTTTCAATTTAAAATTATGTGCACTGAAATTATTAAATGGTTAACTCAACGAAAAAAAACCTATATTGAGCCTGTAATTACTGGAGAAGAGAAGTAGATACTCCCAAAATCTATATTTTTAAATGAAAATTAACATTTTTTTTCGTAACAAAATCATGTGTACGAAACACCTTAATTTTAAATTCTGTGCGCTGAAATTTTTACATGGTTAACACAGAAAAAAAAAACAGGGGAAACAAAATTCGGTGTACGAAAAATCTTGGAAAATTTTATGCACTAAGATTATTAAAACATAAAATAATTGTGGAAACAAAATTCTGTATCTGATTTTTTTTTAATTTTACATTCTACGAACTAATATTCTTAAATGGTTACATTTAACATTGCTTAACATTGCAAAACAAACTACTAAGGAAGCAAACTTCTGCGTGCCATTTATGTTGAAAATGAATATTTTTAAACGAAAAAGTTTATTTTTTAGGTAACAAAATTCAGTGCACGAAAAACCTTAAATAACTTATTATGTAGTAGCTACCACATTTCCATTTTGTACTTTCTATAGGTGCAGTATTTGTTATTATAGTAGGATTAGTACAATGATTCCCTTAATTGATTTCAATTGATTCAATGATTTTTAAATTCTGTGTTCTGAAATTATTAAATCGTTAGTTGGAACAGCAAAACAAGTACAGGGGAAACCAAATTATGTGTATGAAAAATCTTGAATTTTAAATTCTATGTAGTAATATGTAAAATTCATATTAATATGTAAAATATGTTAATATGTTAAATCTGTGATGGGTGGGAAAAAAGTATAAGTCAAGAATTAGCATTTTAAGGAAGCGTCGACTTATACCTTTTTTCCCTCCAATAATCGTAGCATTTAAAGTTGTACTAAAACTGCCAACCTATTTAAAAGCCTTAACTGAATAATGTGACATATACTATTTTGAACACAATGTACAGCATCACTTTCTGATTCATTTTTCCATTTTCCTCATTTTCCTAAATTTTCGACTTATTCTGTTTTTCCCACCCATCACAGAAATATTATGTAAAATTCTATTGACTAAAATTATTAAATGGTTAACACAACAATTGATTCAATGATTTTTAAATTCTGTGTTCTGAAATTATTAAATGTTAAGACAGCAAAGAAAATATAGGAGAAAAAAAAATTATGTGTATAAAAAATCTTGAATTTTAAATTCTATGTATTAATACGTAAAATTCATATTAATATGTAAAATATATTAATATGTTAAGTATTATGTAAAATTCTATGTATTAAAATAATTCAAAGTATTGGGGAAACAAAAATCTGTAAGTGATTTTTAGTTTCAATATTACCTATACATCCTAAAGTACTAATATTTTGGAATGATTAACATTGCATGTTAAAAAGAAACTAAGGAATCAAACTCCATTTATTTTTCCTCCAGTATTTTTAAGCGAAAATTAATGTTCTTTTAAGTAACAAAATTCTGCGTATGAAAAACTTTCATTTTTGAATTCGGTCCAATGAAATTATTAAATGGTTTACACAGAAAAACAAAAAAACACAGCGAAACAAAATTCTGTGTGAAAAATCTTAATTTTAAATTCTATGTACTAAAATTTTTAAATAGTAAAAAAAGCAACAAAAAAGTATTGGGGAAGCAACATTCTGTGTGTATTTTTTGAAACTTAAAATTTTAAGAACTAATATTCCTCATTGCAAAAAAAAAACTACCAATGAAGTAAAATTTTGTACGCCATTTATTTTTGAAAATGTATCAGTATTATTAAGTGAAAATGAATGTTTTTTTAAGTAACAAATTTCTGCGTATGAAAAACTTTAATTTTTAAATTCTGTCCACTGAAATTATTAAATGGTTTACACAGAAAAAGAAAACGTACAGGGAAACAAAATTCTATGTGAAAAATTTTGAATTTTAAATTCTATGCACTAAAATTTTTAAATGGTTAAAAAGCAACAAAAAAAGTATTGGGGAAGCAACATTCTGTATGTATTTTTTTAAATATTAAATTCTAAGCACAAATATTCTTGATTGCAGAAAAACTACTAATGAAGCCAAATTTTGTACGCCATTTATTTTTGAAAATGTACATTTTTAAACGATTTTTTAGGCAAAAAAATGTGCGTATGAAAAATATGAACCTTTAGATGTTATGCATTAAAATTTCAAAGCCAAAAAAAAATCATTGCAGAAAATATAACTGTTTTCGTCGAAGAATCATCGTGACGATGCGGACTAGTTCACAAATTGGTTATTGTTGCGATCTGATGAACAAAACGAGCATCCCAGTAATTCTCAAGTAACGGATTCCTAGGAATCGGGAGAAATTATAAATTTTAATTCTATTGTTGTTGCACAGCTATTATTTATACGATCCGCAAGTACACAAACTGCAAAACTGTATTCAAAAGTACTTTATTACATATTTATCGAAGGTTCATGAAAATGATTCCTGTGCAATTGAACGTGTGAGTTGAAAAATGGACATATTCCTAAATTATTCCACAAACATTCCATCACTATTTTTTAATTTATATCTTAACTGTCAGTTATATTAAAAAATATATTTTATCGGTAGGTATGTATTAAGTGTAGCTACAAATTAACAATTGTTATTTTTCTTGTAATACCATCTGTGTGCCCAAAAAAACTTTTTCCAATTCGCATTATTAAAATGCTCTTTATGTATATTGAATCTCATCATTAAAACAACACTTTAATCAAAAGGGTGAATAAAATGTTTACATTTTCACTTCATTCACTATAACCATTGACAACGTGAATAAAGTAAAAAATACGTAAATACGCACTATCCTTAAAATTTTCGTTGTCACCTGACGATTCACGCAAATTCTTCAATTCTGATAACGAATTGGAAAAAGTCTTGTATGATACACGTGAATAAAGCAATTTTATCCACTCGAAAACATTATCGCACTCGGCTTTGCCTCTTGCTCTAAACTGTTTTTCGTGGATAAAATTCGACTTTATTCACTTACACCATAAATGGCTATTTTTGTTTAGTTTCCCAAAATCTTACTCCATTTTTCAACCCACGCATTCAATTTGCAGTTTGCCAAGTTAAAAAAATCTTCATTTCTCTAATATGCGCAATCATCTTCCGAAGAACGCCGGTGAAGAGAGATCTGTTGCGTTACTATTAAATCAAACATTATATGGGCCTACTTGAGGAACAACAGCAGGCATATGTGGAGAATGTGAGAAAGTAGAATGTAATAACACAGTGTTGTATTTTAATTACTTTATGAGATGGGCGCTGATGATATGGTATTAATTCTCTATAATAAACGTTCATTATTCATGATCTATTTGCGTTTTCCTATACAATCCACGAAATGCAGAAGCGCAATTACCTCGGCACAGATTAATAAATTATTATTAAAAAGAAAACGCGCATAATAATGTAATTTAATAGCTTGCACTCAATAGCCGGTGATGTAATGAACGCGTAATTAAACATTAATGCTGGGAACGATTGAAAATTTATGTTAAGAAAATGAGTAAGGTTTAATGGTTTGGTGTTTAATATCAGTTTATGGCTAGCCTAGACATATTATTTTATTAGGTGCCTACATGCAAAAAGAGCAAAAGTGCTGACTGATTTATTAAAGCAGAGTTTAGAATTCTAACTGGAATATTGGCTGGGTACTATATCTAATCTAATCTAACCCAACCTGACGTAACCTAACCCAAAAAATGAAAGATACAATAAGAAATCAAGGCGTAATAATAATCGTTACTGCTACCCTTGATTATAATACACACTTGGATGTTATAATCGAAGCTAGTAACAAAGCCAAGATATATGTATTGATTATTGAAGAACTAAACATTCCGCAATGAAGAAACGCAACTATTGGTAGTTCAATACAACTATTATAATCTTAAGAAAATTAATTTTCTTAATGGAAATGGAAATTAAGTTAACTGCTTATAAATATTATTAACTATAGTTATTTTTATAAAAACAAAAAATCTAAAACAAAAATTTGAGTACTGGAAATTTACTACATCCTTTATAAAGATTATTAACTACTTATTATTATTTACGTAAAAAAATCTAAATGCAAAATTTGAGTACTGGAAATTAACTCATCACTGGTTATTAACTACATATTATTTTTATTAAAAAAAAAATCTAAAACAAAAATTTGATTATTGGAAATTTACTCAATTGTCTGTAAAGCAATCATAATGCTTACTATCATTAACAATTATTATTTTTATAAAAAAATCTAAATCAAAAATTTGGGCAAACGAAGTTTACTCAATCGCTTATATAAATCAATAGTTACGTTAGAAGGATGTCGTCTGAAAAAGTTTAATGTAAAAAGCTTTCGCTAAAAAATCACGGCGTGACCAGACTTTGAGTATACCAGAAATTACTTTCACGGCGGCAATTGGCGAACATTGTATGCAATAGACGCGACAAGTACAATGGAGTAATAAAACAATTGTAGCATCCGAGAAAGTGCGGAATCGAGGATGATTTATTTAAAGGCAGAAATCCTGGTTGTTCCTTGAAAAGATCATTTCTGTTTACGAGACGTTCATGGTCAGAAAGCCGGAATGGAATCCCGATGATGTAATGTAGGTAGATACGTGGGATAGCAGTTTGGAGATGTATAATAACAGAATACATATTTAAACATAATTTATTTTTACACGCGTACTTTTGATTTGGCATAGTTATTTATATAGTTATTTTATCTATGAGTCGTAAATAATGCATCCATGATTACGTAACTATGGTAACAGCCCTTCATAGTTCAGCTGTGTTTTATGAATTATAAAACACAGAACTGTCAACGGAACAATGTTTTACTATTAAATCAAGACAACGTGCTTTCTGGTTGCTAAGGCCGTTGCTAAAATCTGTTTACTGTTGAATTGTTTTTGATGACATTTCTAAAATCAACAATTTTGAATTTCAGAAGATGAATAATATCCGTTTAGTAGATTTGCGGTTCTGTAGATATTCGGTGTTTTTGATACAATTTTACTGGCCTATTGGGTTTAATATCGATTTTGTATTTTTACCATTTGAGTTGTGTCTGTAAATTTTGTCTTTTGTGAATCTATGTATTATTGACCTACGTAAACAATTTTGTATAACGCCAATATCTATCTATCTTTTTATCTATAACAAATATTAAACGATGGATATTAAAAAAAAACTTTGAGCACAATTACTGTGTACAGAGTTTTGCCGTTTTTTTAATATGTCATAGATAAAACGTCGTATCTGATTCGCACGTAATGGCTATAATTCAGTCGGATAATTATACACTCGCCTTTGGCTCGTGTATAAACTTGATCATCGTGGATTGGAGTTTACATTATGAGATCGTTAAATAATACACTATTAATCTTCTAGTACAAATTTCACCAACAATATTTCCAAAAATAATAACGAAAAAATTACCTTTATATATTCATAGTCTCATTACTTAGTTACTTCCAAGTTTTTCTTCTTGTATATTTACACTTAGATTTTTAAATCGTCTCTACAAAATCATCAAAAACGGTGCATGTACTTCTTAGAAACACTTTAGGAAGTAGTGCTACAAACTGACGAAGTATATCGGCGTTTCTTTTGTTTTCCACGCATTGCATCGATGTTTTATGGTCGTTGGTCTCCGGACAATGCGATAAAGGCCAAACGAGACCTCCAAAAGTAAACCGAGCGATTACCGGCATGCACGTGAAAGTCTCCCGTTCGAAATTAATTCTAATTGCTACTTTGCCTACGGTATTATGGCTCGCATTTCGAATTTCTGTAAATTACTTCTCTAATGGGATTCAATTGCTTCGCGCGAAATGTAAATGTTTCTTGCCTTTCAGTTGGGCAGATATTTGCGCTGTAGGTGATGAACATTTGCTCGTCAGCTATCCATAAATTTAAGATTAGGTGAAATGTTTATTTGTAATTAAACATACTTTTAGTTAACTTCTGGTAGTACTCAACTGCCTTACCGCCAATAATTATAATTAATTTAATAATAAAGGGAAGTCGATAATAATAATTATTAATACTTATTACTGTTATTACTAATTGCAATTTAGGTTTAGTTAACAGCAAACTATTGATGAACAGGAGATTGGCTGTTTCCGCAGCATATGCAGTAATTGATATGGCTGGGTGCTCTTGCGGGTCTTCGGAAGCAAATTAAAGTCGTGTCTTATGTAACAAGGCAAAAAAGCAAGAAACGTAACTCGTGCAGAATAAGGAGTTCAAAAATTGATTTGAAACGATTTTAGGAGGTCGACATAAATATCAATGAATTTTACAAGTTTATACCAACTGATCGATAAATTAAAGGATATCGAAGCCTATCAATAAACTTTCAATAAACAAATTATTATTATTATTATCTATAATTAGCATTCTGGAATGGACAAGTCGAAGGATATCATAGAGATTAGCATTCTGGAATGGACAAGTCGAAGGATATCGAAGAGATTAGCATTCTGGAATGGACAAGTCGAAGGATATCGAAGAGATTAGCATTCTGGAATGGACAAGTCGAAGGATATCAAAGAGATTAGCATTCTGGAATGGACAAGTCGAAGGATATCGAAGAGATTAGCATTCTGGAATGGACAAGTCGAAGGATATCGAGGAGATTAGCATTCTGGAATGGACAAGTCGAAGGATATCGAAGAGTAGGTACTTCTACATACCACTAGAGATAGACTTATACACATCACTAGAGTGTCTGTAAGTAGAGCATGTACTAATATCTCTCATTAGCATTCTGGATATCTCTATTATTTTGTCAATGTTCTATTTGGAAGAGACAGATTTGAATCCATATTCTGAAAATTAATGCAACTCATGCAATGAGCCTACATGAAATTAATTTTTATTTGCAAATATGTAATCAAAGGAATCTCGTCACAGAATAGAGAAGGATGGACAAAAATTGGGGAGGCGTTCAGGAGTGGACAGACAAAGGCTGCCATAAAAGAGAAGGATGGACAAAATTTGGGAGGCCTTCAGGAGTGGACAGACAAAGGCTGCTATAAAAGACAATGATGGACACACATTCGGGAGGCCTTCAGGAGTGGACAGACAAAGGCTGCCATAAAAGAAAAGGATGGAAAAAAATTGGGGAGGTCTTCAGGAGTCTTGCAGGGACAAAAGCTGCTGAAGAAGAGAAGAAGAAGAACATATTCAAATACGTCTCTTCCAATTTCCAATTTTCAATTTCCTCTATTTGTGGCGTAATTGGTTATTGTAATTTTCAGGTATATTGTAACATATGAGGAGCTTACAGCGAAACGAGGCATTCGTCATATATTATATTAGTGTTATATGACAATAATTGCAAAACTTATTGCGTACCTATAAATTGAATTATTAATATTTTATAATTGCAAAAGGATTGCAATGTTTGGAGTGCATTAACATTTTACTTAACAATAGTTATAAAATTTTAACGCACAGTCCTTTCACAATATCTCACGGAATGGATATCATTTTGTAATTGCGACCACCTTTAACCCACGAACAATTCGCGGGAAGACGCGGAAGTCCCCATCGATCATGCATTGCCCAACAATCTCTCCTCGCATCTCGAAAGGATAATCCAGATTTCATTTTTATGCAAATACAATAAAACCGCAGCCTGTTTCGAAACACTCTCTAGGCTCTGATCGCGCGCCTCGCCTGTAATTAGCGCTTCCCATCCTCGTTCTTCGCTCGCGAATTAATTGATGACGGCGCATTAATTATTAAATAAAAGTGCGCGCTTTCTTTTCTGCCGCCGTGTCGAAACAGGCGAGCGCATCCACTGCGAAGATGCGCTCGCCGATAGTAATAATAATAAATAATAATAGTATGCCCGCGCACGCTCTCGTACGCAGGAGGCGCAAGGAAGCAGAGCTGCTGTTTTGTAAGACTCCCACAAAGAGGTTTGGTAGGAAGGATCGTGGTTCTGAGTTTCCTGGATGAAGAACAGAAATGTTTTCAATTCAACAAAATCATGATCTAGGATAGGACCTAGAATTACAAACTTGTATGTTCTTCGTCCAGGAATCCCAGAACCACGATCCTTCCTACAAAACCTATTTGAAGAGAACCTCTAGAGTCTAGGTATTAGATTATGACAAATGCGTGCGTTTTTCTGTTTCTACTAGTTAGAAAGTTCTTCTGCAAAGTTCTGTTTCTACTGGAATCTACTGGTTGTAAAATTTTATCATCATCTTTTTAAATTGCCATCATCTTCCGGGTCTTATATTTCAGTACTAGTCATTTATTATAATCTAATACCTAGACTCTAGAGGTTCTCTTCAAAGAGGTTTGGTAGGAAGGATCGTAGTTCTGGGCTTCCCGGATGAAGAACAGAAATGTTTGCAATTCAACAAAACGTTGATCTAGGATAGGACCTAGAATTACAAACTTTTCTGTTCTTCGTCCAGGAAGCCCAGAACCCCAATCCTTCCGACCGAACATCTTTGAAGAGGGCCTCTTCAGTGCAGGCATTAGATTATAACAAATTACAAGAACTGAAATATGAGGCCAGGCAGATGATGGCAATATAAAAAGACGATGATAAAACTTTACAACCAGTCGATTCCAAGAAACAGAGAAAACGTAGGAGACTCAGTGATTAGGCTTAAAACTCGACAAAACAAATTCTGCAATCATACCAGAATGCCAAATATTTTATGAGAGATGAAACCAAATCTAAAAATTATGGTGAAGCTGAGGACGAACCAAATAAGGGCGCAAATGAGAAGAAATAATTTAAGCATAAAATGAAGAAAATGAGAAAAAGGATAATGAAGATGAGGAACCAAATCTATAAACCATGAAGGAAGATGATGATGAGGACGAAGAATATATCGATAAAAGTGAGGACGAAGAATATGAGGACGAAGAAGAAAATGGCGAAAATGTGAATGAAGAAGAAAACGGCGAAAATGTAGACGAAGAAGGGCCAATATCTATTATTGCACAAAACTGACGTAAAAAATAGAAAATTTGAAATTGCATACTTTCGTATGTTGAAAATAACTGCCATTTTATTTCAATTTTTTTTCTTCTGAAATACAACATGAAACAATTAGATGAAAAATCTAAAGTATTGATTGATAACCTAAATCTATAAACCATGAAGGAAGATGAAGATGAGGACAAATGAGATTAGTGCGAAAATGAGGAGGACGAATATAAAGATAAATATGAAGAGCAATAACAATGATAAATATGAAGAGGAAGAATATAAGGATAAAAATGACGAGGAAGAAGATGAGGAATCAAATCTATAAACGATGCAGATGAACATAACGACGAAGGAAATAAGTGCGAAAATGAGGACGAAGAATTATCGATAAAAATGAGGACGAAGAATATGAGGACGAAGAAGAAAATGGTGAAAATGTAGATGACGAATAAAACGGCGAAAATGTGGACGAAGAAGGCCCAATATCTATTATTGCACAAAACTGACGTAAAAGACGTTTCAAATAGAACATTTAAAAACTGCATATTTTCGAATGTTGAAAATAACTGCCATTTTATTTCTATAGATTTTTTTTCTGAAATATAACTTAAAAACATTATATGAAAATTTTAAATCTGCATATTTTCGCATGTTGAAAATAACTGCTATTTTCTCTGAAATATTAATTGAAAACATTAGATGAAAAATTCTAAAGTATTGATTGATAACCTAAATCTATAAACCAAGAAGGAAGATAAAGATGAGGACGAATGAGATTAGTGCGAAAATGAGGAAGACGAATATAACGATAAATATGAAGAGGAATAACAACGATAAATATGAAGAGGAAGAATATAAGGATAAAAATGAGGAGGAAGAAGATGAGGAACGAAATCTATAAACGATGCAGATGAACATGACGACGAAGGAAGTAAGTGCAAAAAAGAGGATGAAGATTACTAGGACGAAGAAGTAAAGAGCTAAAATATGAATGAAGAAGAAAACGGCGAAAATATGGACGAAGAAGGGCCAATATCTATTATTGCACAAAACTGGCGTAACATATAGAAAATTAGAAATCTGCATATTTTCACATATTGAAAATAACTGCCATGTTATTTCTATAGATTTTTTCTGAAATATAACTTGAAAACTATGATGGAAAATTCAAAAGTATTGATTGATAAAATAAATCTATAAACCATGAAGGAAAATCATAAAGATAAAGATGAGGACGAAGGAGATTATTGCGAAAATGAGGAGGATGAATATAACGATAAATATGAAGAGGAATTAATAACATAACGATAAATATAAAGAGGAAGATCGTCAGGATGGTTTCGACCTCTATTACGTGGTAGACCATATTAAAAAACTGAGAAACTCTGAATAGTTTCTCTGAAGAGGAAGAATATAAGGATAAAAATGAGGAGGAAGAAGATGAGGGACCAAATCTATAAACGATGCAGATGAACATGGCGACGAAGGAAGTAAGTGCGAAAATGAGGACGAACAATACGAGGACGAAGAAGAAAAGGGCGAAAATTTGGACGAAGAAGGGCCAAATCTATTATTGCACAAAACTGACGTAAAAAATAGAAAATTAGAAATCTGCATATTTTCGCATGTTGAAAATAACTGCCACTTTATTTCTAGTTATTTTTCTGAAATATAACTTGAAAACATTAGATGAAAAATTCAAAAGTAATGATTGATAAAATAAATCTATAAACCATGAAGGGAGATAAAGATGAGGACGAAGGAGATTAATGGAAACTGAGGAGGAAAATTATAACGATAAATATGAAGAAGATTAACATAACAATAAATATGAAGAGGAAGAATATAAGGATAAAAATGAGGAGGAAGAAGATGAGGAACCAAATCTATAACCGATGCAGATGAACATGACGATGAAGTAAGTGCGAAAATGAGGAGGAAGATTACTAGGACGAAGAAGAAAAGAGCGAAAATGTGAATGAACAAGAAAACGGCGAAAATATGGTCGAAGAAGGGCAATATCTATTATTGCACAAAACTGACGTAAAAAATAGAAAATTAGAAATCTGCATATTTTCGCAGATTGAAAATAACTGCCATTTTATTTCTATAGATTTTTTTCTGAAATATAACTTGAAAACATTAGATGAAAAATTCAAAAGTATTGATTGATAAAATAAATCTATAAACCATAAAGGAAGATAAAGATAAGGACGAAGGAGATTAGTGCGACGCTGAGGAGGACGAATATAACGATAAATATGAAGAGGAATAATATAACGATTAATATGAAGTGAAAGAATATAAGGATAAAAATGAGGAGGAAGATGAGGAACCAAATCTATAAACGATGCAGATGAACAAGACGACGACGGAAGTAAGAGCAACAATGAGGACGAAGAATATATCGATAAAAATGAGGACGAAGAAGAAAAGGGCGAAAATGTGGACGAAGAAGAAAACGGCGAAAATGTGGTCGAAGAAGGGCCAAAATCTATTACTGCACAACACTGACGTAAAAAATAAAAAAATTGAAATCTACATATTTTCGCATATAGAAAATAACTGCCATTTTATTTCGATAGGTTTTTTTCTGAAATATAAATTCAAAAAAATTCTAAAGTGTTATTAATTGAGGTGGGACAATTTTGTCCAATACAGAAAATTTTGATTATCAAAATTCAGAACCCCGTTTGAAACAAATTAGATAAACAATTCTATAGTATTTCTACAGAAGACATATCCACCTATTTATCTATCTTTTGTTGACACATCCAGTGTAATGTTAATTTTGTTTTATGGGAATAAACGATAATTACGATTATTATTCTTATTAATTGAGATGGACAAATTGTATCCAACACCAAAATTTCAAAATTCGAAAAATGGTTTTAACTGTTTTGGTCTCTTACGACACATAAGTTGGAATTTTGAAATATAATTGTCTTCATGGAATATAATACAACATTTGCGCACTTCAATTATTTTTTTAATCTAATTTTTTGAAGCCTTTCGAATTCAGTTTGCTTCAAAACATGTAAATGAGAAATAGAAATTTGGCGATTAATTAATTACGAATGCCCAACTGCGCAGCCTGAAGTATTAAAACGCTGTTTTAGGATTTCCTTGTTTTGCATGCTAATTTTTATGCAGATCGTTGAAATTTGCATGCCGCGGTTGGGCGCTCGTGGGCGATAGTATGAAATGCTAACACGCTCGTTTGATGTTAATCACTTGAAAACGGTACATTCCTGGATCGGCACACAATTCTGCGGAAATTAGTTACGCCGAGGATACATTACAGTGCCACAAAACACCAAGGTTGGATTGATAGAGTTAAATGGAGAGCCGAGTCTATTCAAATGTATTCCACTTCATGACTTGCGTTATTACTCACAGAAGAAAATGTGTTGTTAAGAGGGGAGTGGCAGCATTTAGCGTGAGCAAAATTATGATTTCTGTTCTTCAATTTTTAACTTTATCTGTATTTTGACATATGTAAATCCTGTTTGGATACTGGCATGAATAAACATTATTATTATTATTATTAAACATTATTATTATTATTATTATTATTATTATATGTGGGCTTTAACTCATGCAAAGATATCCAGATAATATGTTAAACAACGGCCAGCAAGCAATTGAATCGCTGATTGTAAAAAGGCTACAAGTCGGAAAAGTGAAGAGAAAAAAAAAAAAATCAATTTTGGACTTTCGTACAAAAATTGATGAATCTTAAATCACAAATCAAACAATCTTTTTCAGCAGTATTTCAAATTATTTACTTCAATCGCTTATGACTAGGAGACCTTCAAGTTTTGAAAAAAAAAAAAACAAAAAACGTTTAATTTTTGGACTTGGGTATAAACATTGAAGATTCTTAAATCACTAATGAAACACAAATCTTTTCAGCAGTATTTCAAAATATTTGCTTTAATCCCTTAGGACTTGGAGACCTTCAAAGTTGACAATCACACAATGCTAGAAAACATGACTTTGTGACCCTTTGTGCAATCCGCTATTCTTCAGACTTTTGGTGATAACTTACAAAACGGTCATAAAAAGGGAAAACTTAAAAGCACAAAAAAATAAAGAAAAATCATTACCCTAGAAATGTTATAAAAAAATCGACATTTGGGAATAAATTACAGAATATTATTGATAATTAGAACGGACGTAAAATAACTAATTTCACGGTTAGTCAAAAATGACCCAATTGTTTGATTATTTAATTACAAATGCTATAAAAATTAATAACAAGTAAGAAGAATATGAGGATAAAAATGAGGACGAAGAGGTTAAAGGCAAAAATAAGGACGATGAAGATAAGGACAACAATTAGGACATAACTATGGACCAAGAAGGCAAAGTCAAAAATTCGGACATAAACGAACACAAGACATAACTATGTTCTTCTATGTCCTAATTTTTGTCCGTACTTTCTTCGAATTTAATTTGGCCTCCAACCTCTTCGTCCTCATTTTGGCATTTTGATTTTGAGATTATGTCTTTGGCGTTTGGTCAAAAATGACTCAAATTATTTGATTATTAAATTTATAATTTATACGTAATTACCAATGAACCAAAACAGTTTATAACGCCAAAATATACAAAGCAAACGTAAACACTTCTTGGTCAATTCGAAAACATCTTGATGGTCTTCACTTTTGTTTCATATGATTGCCTCTATGTACTTTTTGTACCTCTGTTTTGTATGGTATCAATTCGAATCTTTTATAAGTTATGCCTAATTGTAGGTGCATTATCAACAAATTGGCGTTAGCTTGAAGTAGATAAAGAAAATTTTCATAAGTCCTCATTTCAAAGTGCTGAAGATAAGTACGTAAAAGATAATTTGCCGAGATTGCAATACAGAATCACGACCGAGAACAAAAGCGCAGGAATGCTCGTTGTTTCGAAATAGCCGTTGCAAATGCCACATTTTGAATTGCCGGAGGTGACCTTAGATTTATCAAGCCTCGCAGAATACAAGAAACTATGTTTGCATGACATATTCCTGTGGATACCATTGTAGACATGTGCTGATGGTTTTTTGATAATTGTGATGGGGAAAATATTGTGACATATGCATTGCTGTTTTGTGTTTCAGTTGAGATTTTTTGGATTTTTTCAGATTTTTTCGTACTACAATGTTGAATCACTGGTCGACAAATTTTGACGAATGTGTTGTCCCTTCAATTTAAATGCATTTTTCGGAAAGTATTTACTATGCATATGTACGAAATGCAAAAAAAATATATTGGAGGTGTTTTTATATAATTTTTTACATAGTTTCCACTATTTACTTTTACAAAAACACGTTCTCAGTTAAAGATAGATTAGAAAAGTGATACCAGTAACTGTCAAACTGAAATTTGAATCCAGTACTGCCATAAAAATAATCCGAATCTGTCTTGTATCGCGAAAAAAAGTTACACGTTTTGCAAACATTGAAATATCACAAAAACCTGAATTTTTTTTACCCTTCTGAAATCAGCAAAAAAAAAACTATGGGAATCAGCTATTTATGTCTATGTAACAAAAATTGTGTTGGTCAGTGTTATAGGAAAACATAGAAACATCTTAACATTTTTCTGATTATTAATTGAAGAATATTGATTGTGACAACAAAATGATTGTAAAATGTATATTTGTTGCATTATCAAAGTATTGGAGCTTGTGAATTTTTTTAAATAAAACAACGAGAAAAACCTTTCTCACAATAGACATTTATTACACTATAAATGATCATTGTGAAAAGTGTTTTTCTCCTTGTTATATTTGTTGCATTAAAATTAACTTTTTGAGCACACATTTTGCAAATTGCTTTTGCTTTAGTTTTATAAAATTAAATTACTCAACAGATTTATCGTATAATCATTAAAAAAAAAATGTATTAAAATTCCAGCTTTTTATGACTAACATCGCCCACGTGTAATTTTTTGTTAAATTTATAAACACCCTGTATATATAATAATGTACGCACATGTCTGCAACATTTAAGTACAAGACGATTACTGTGGGTAAGCAGGTTTTCGTAATTACTAATTAATTACTTCATCGAGTTCCACAGTAAAGAACGGACATTTAAACTCATTAAGAACAGTTCATTAATGAGCTCTATTTTCAGAAACAATTATTGTACTGTCAGCGAGGCTAATAGAATTGTGCGTTTCTACGAAACAAAACAAAAATTAATGAGAACAGGAAGTTGAAAAATTGTATAAAATAGACGGTGATGTATACCACAATTTTAGATTAATCCTAATCAGTACTTCAATAAATATACATATACAGGGGGCCCAATTAAAACAGTGCAAATAACTTCATAAATGATAAAAATGGCTACTTGGCATTAATAGTGACACTACTCCAAAAATCTCAAATTTGCATTATTGCAAAAAGTCTATAACCATATTCATTCAACACAGTTCATACAAAACCCAATAATATAATTACTAATTATTTTTGCAATAGTCAAAATAATTAATAAGATATGCGTTTTGGTATTCTAAGATTCTGAGTTCTAAAGTTTGAACTTCAAAAGTTAACTTTTTTTTTTGTAAATTTATTGAATTTTGAGTTATGTTACTATCAATGCCAAGCAGCGATAATACGAAAAAAAAGAGAATAGACGCCAAAAATAGTTTGAAGGTATATTTTACCACATAAAGTCTTTTGACTCATCAAAAGATATAAGACATTAAAAGTCATAAAGTGATCAACTCTACTTCAAATATTAGAGATTAAGTTTATTGAATTTGAGTTGTGTTACTATTTATGCCAAGCAGCGGTAACATGAAAAAAAAGACAAGACACGCCAAAAATAGTTTAAAGGGATATTTTACCATATAAAGTATGTGTACTTCTGAAGTACTTATATGATAAGTACTTCAAATATTAGAGATTAAGTTTATTGATTTTATGAGTTGTGTTACTACAAATGCCTAGCAGTGATAATATGAAGAGAAAAAAAACGACAAGACACGCCAAAAATAGTTTAAAGGGATATTTTACCATATAAAGTCATTTGACTCATCAAAAGTTATAAGACGTTAAAAGTCATACATTCATCAACTCTACATCAAATATTAGAGATTAAGTTTATTGAATTTGAGTTATGTTACTATTAATGCCAAGCAGCGGTAATATGAAAAAAAAAGACAAAACACACAAAAAATAGTTAAATGGGATATTTTACCATATAAAGTCTTTTGGCTCATCAAAAGTTATAAGACGTTAAAAGTCATAAATTCATCTACTCTACTTCAAATATTAGAGATTAAGTTTAAGTTAAGTCTCCGAAGTTTTAAAAGATTAATAGGCACTAACAGAATTTTAAATGTAAAGCGAGGACGAGTGAAACACCATTTGAAGTGTTTTTCTGCTCTTTGTACAATCCGTTTTTTGTTTGCAAATCAATCGATTCGTTTTTGAAAAATGGCACTTATAAGTTTCGGATTTATATGGGAAATATTTTGAATTTGTTTATTAGCTGTGGATTCGTTATATTAAAAGTTAGCTGTTGCTATTTGTCAATGATCTTCGAGTGTTTTGTACACTGTAAGAAGTGTTTCCCTGCTTTTTTTACAATCCGATTTTTTTTTTGTAAATTCGTCGATTAGTTTTTGAGAAATTCATGATTTTAATGCTACTCAATAACTTATTAATATTCAATATAAATATCATTATCAATATTTCAGATACTTAACAACTTATGAGCACTATCTCTGGAAAAGTAATCAGATACTTTGAGAAGTATTAAAATTGTTGAAGCTTTTGAAAGGTTTGGTAGAGTTACCTACTTTTTATGAAATTTTGTGAAATGTTCATTTAATATTAGGATATTGTATAAAGTGTAATTGTACCGAGTGATCATTTAAATTTCAGCTCTAGTTATCCATTGAAATTTTAGCAGCCAATAAGAAAGTTGAGATACCAATCTGGCCTCTTTCTTATTGGCTGCGAAAATTTCTATGCATAACTAGAGCTGAAATTTAAATGATCACTCGGTATAATGTTTTTTGACATTTTTTCGAATATTTCCATGAATAACTAGAGCTGAAATTTAAATGATCACTCGGTATAATGTTTGACATTTTCCCGAAAATTTCCATGAATAACTACAGCTGAAATTTAAATGATCACTCGGTATAATGTTTGTTGACATTTTTCCGAAAATTTCCATTAAAACTAGAGCTGACATATAAATGATCACTCGGAATAATGTTTGTTGACATTTTTTTTTTCTTTTTTTTATAATGTATGATTTGTGTAAGTTGTGAAACAACAGCAAATAAATATTTCTATTTCTATTTCATGTTTTTGATTTATGTAGGAAATATTTTGATTTATTGGCTGTAGATTGATTATATTCTATAAGTTATGTGTTGCAGTTTCTTAATGATGTTCTGACATATTGTAGCTGTTGGCTCCCAAGTGGCTTTAACTTGGGATCGTTAAAATCTCGTTATTAAGCTTATTCTATTTGGCCTCATCTATATTTAATTATAGTGGGTCGAATAATCAGCGCTTATTGACTCGACACTTAAAGCAGCATCTTGTAGTTACTTACTTCTTAATAATATATGTACTTGCAAATCAACCGCAATTCACTAGATTGAACATGATAATGGTAAGAAGTTAAAATATGTACCTGAAGAATTACAAATGTAAGTAATAAAATTCAATTTACACCAGATATTGTCTTTGGTTTGACAAAAAAAGAAATCAATCGATGTTTCGTAATTGGTGTGTGGATTGGATTGGTAATTGGTGTGTGGAAAGGGATTTTGAAAATTATGGTAAACTGAAAGCTCAATACTGATTTAAAATATTGCGATGAAACTAATTTTTGGATACTTTTTAGAAAAACTTTTTGTGCATATTTTAATCGATTTTTTATAGAATTTAATAACAGCAATCTTCTAACTAATTATTTATATCAATAAAAATAGCCTGTCTTAGACTTCATAAATTTTGAATACATAGTTAATTATTGTACAAAACATGTAAAGATATAATAAAAAGTTCAGTGTGATTAAAAAATCATAATCAAATTTTAAAAATTTCCAGGAGTTTGAAAAACTCAAAGGAAAATTTGAACGAAAATGCAGAATTAAACAGATATCATATTTACCTACACTTGATTCTTTCGGTTTGAGTCATTTAATTGCTACTGACATTTGCTACATTGCTAACTCTATAATGGCATTTTTAGTAAAATTGATGATAATGTAAAATATTGACTATGAATGAATTCTAGAACCTATGACATTTGTAAACAAAAAATCCTAACAATAAAAAGTGTATAATGGGATTTTGAAAATTATGGTAAACTGAAAGCTCAATACTGATTTAAAATATTGCGATGAAACTAATTTTTGGATACTTTTTAGAAACACTTTTTGTGCAGATTTTATTTGATTTTTTCTAGGATTTAATAACAGCATTCTTCTGTTTCTAATTCAAAATATATTCTTGTAATTAATCTTTTATGAAATATTTTGTTTGAATTGTGAAGCTTTTGACTGTCAGTAATGAAATTTTAATCGATTTTTTATAGTATATAATAACAGCATTCTTCTGTTTCTTATTCAAAATATATTCTTGTAATTAATCTTTATGAAATATTTTGTTTGAATTGTGAAGCTTTTAACTGTCAGTAATGAAATTTTAAAAAGAAACTTTAGTGCAAATTTAAGACGATAAATTTTGTTCTTTATCTTTTTATATAATCATTTGAACAATTTTAGTAAAGCTGATAATGTAAAATATTGACTGAAATTTCTAATGACATATACCTAATGTATTCGAGAACCTTTGACATTTGTAAAAAAAATCCTAAAAATAAAAAGTGTATAATGGAATTTTGGAAATTTTGGTAAACTGAAACTTGAAAGCTCAATTATGATTTAAAATATTACGATGAAACTATTTTTTTTTAACTTTTTAGAAAAAAATGTAATTTTTTGTGCCTAATTTGATAGATGTTTTGATAGGATTTAATAACAGCTTTCTTCGGTTTTTCATTCAAAATATATTCTTGTAATTAATCTTTTATGAAAGATTTTGTTTGAATAGTAAAGCTTATGACTATCAGTAATAAAATTTTAAAAAGCAACTTTAGTGAAAGTTTAAGACGATCAATTTTATTATTTATGTTTTTATATGATCATTAGACAATTTTAGAAAAAATGATGATAATGTAAAATATTGTCTGTAACTTCTAATGACATATAATGAATTCTAGATCATTTGACATTTGTAACAAAAAAATTCTAAACATAAAAAGTGTATAAAGGGATTTTGGAAATTTTGGTAAACTGAAACTTGAAAGCTCAATCCTGATTTAAAATATTACGATGAAAACATTTTTGGATACTATTTAGAAAAATTTACAATTTTTCGTGCATTTTTTTAATGGATTTTTTATAGGATTTAATAACAGCATTCTTCTGTTTCTAATTCAAAATATATTCTTGTAATTAATCTTTATGAAATATTTTGTTTGAATTGTGAAGCTTTTGACTGTCAGTAATGAAATTAAAAAAAAAACTTTAATGCAAATTTAATACGATCAATGTTGTTTTTTATATTTTTATATAATTATTTGAGCAAATATTTTAGTAAAATCAATGATAATGTAAAATATTGACTGTATTTTCTAATGACATATAATGAATTCTAGAACCTTTGACATTTGTTACAAAAAAATCCTAAAAATAAAAAGTGTATAGTGGGATTTTCGAAATTTTGGTAAACTGAAACTTGACAGCTCAATTCTGATTAAAAATATTACAATGAAATTGATTTTTGGATACATTTTAGAAAAATTTGTAATTTTTTGTGTATCTTTTTAATCGAATTTTGTATAGGATTGAATAACAGCTTAAAATATAATGGGATTTTCGAAATTTCGGTCAACTGACAGCTCAATTCTGATTTAATATATTACGATGAAAGTAATTTTTGGATACTTTTTAGAAAAATTGTAATTTTTTGTGCCTTTTTTAATAGATTTTTTTATAGGATTTAATAACAGCTTTCTTCGGTTTTCCATTCAAAATATATTCTTGTAAATTATCTTTTATGAAATATTTTGTTTGAATTGTGAAGCTTTTGGCTATCGGTAATAACATTTTTGGACAATAAAGGTACTTTTGGGCATATTTAAGACAATCAGTTTTGTTTTGATGGTAATTTGAACAATTTTACTATACTAGATGATAATATAAAATAAAAGTACTTTTGGGCAAATATAACACGATCAATTTGTTTGAATGAATTCTAGAACCTTTGACATTTGTAACAAAAAAATCCTAAACATAAAAAGTGTATAAAGGGATTTTGGAAATTTTGGTAAACTGATACTTGAAAGCTCAATTCTGATGTAATATATTACGATGAAACTAATTTTTGGATTCTTTTAGAAAAATGTAAATTTTTGTCCATTTTTTAACCGATTTTTTATGGGGTTTATAACAGCTTTCTTCTGTTTCTAATTCAAAATATATTGTTGTAATTAATCTTTTATGAAATGTTTTGTTTGAATTGTGAAGCCTTCGACTATCAGTAATAACTTTTTTGTACAATAAAAGTACTTTTGGGCAAATTTAAGACGATCAGTTTTGTTTTGATGACAATTTGAACAATTTTACTACACTAAATGATAATATAAAATAAAAGTACTTTTGGGCAAATATAAGACGACCAGTTATGTTTTGATGATAATTTGAACAATTTTACTATACTTGATGATAATATAAAATATTTAGTTTCGAAACTCTTGAAGGAAAATTTCGAATATGTTTAGTGTCATGCGGAATTATACAGATATCACATTTATCTAGATTTGATTCCTTCTGTTTCAATCATTTTATTTCTAATGACATTTGCCACATTGCCGAGAGTATAATGGGATTTTAGAAATTTGGTACACTGAAACTTCAGCTCAATTCTGATTAGTAGACGTATATGAGCCGTTGAAAACCAGAGTGGTGTAAGTCTTTTTTTCAAAATTCATAAGTCCAGAAATGGATTCAGGGACATATCCCCTATAAATTTCTGGACTCTTCTGAAATTAAAAAAAAACAAATGGACTTACACCATTCCGGTTTTCAACGGCTCATATCTTGCTAGCTAAGATGGAGATGTTATTTTGGTACTAAGCACCTTTAAAACTTGTTATGCTCAATTCTGATGTCATATACCTTGCTAGCTAAAATTTGGGCCCAGTTGTACGATCGTGGATCATATTTGATCATGTTACAGTTACTTAGGGTACAATTGTCAACACAATTGAATCCATAGCAATTGAACCACGATCAAAGATAATCCACGATCATACAACTGGGCCCCAGTTGTGTGATCGTGGATCATCCTTGATCGTGGTTCAGTTTCTAAGGATACCATTGTATCAACAATTGTATCCCAGGTAACTAAACCATGGTCAAGATTGGTCCACCATCGTAAAACTGGGTCTTAGAAACTGAACCACGATCGTGGATCATGATCGTACAATTGGGCCTAAGATGTCATTTTCGAATGTAATTTTGGAAATTTTGGAACTAAACACCTTTAAAACTAGCCATGCTCAATTCTGATTTCATATAAGAAATAGCTAAGATTAAGATGAAATTTTGGAAATTTTTGTACAAAACACCTTTAGACTTGTCATCCTCAATTCTGATTTCATATATCTTGCTAGCAAAGATTAATTTTTTAAATTTTGGTACGAATCACCTTTCTTGATTGATTTTTAAGATTTTTAAAGATTTTAAAGATTTGATATGTCTTGCTGGGTAAGTTCCATGAAATGCAATGGTTAAGTTGTGAAGTTTGCAAAGATTCTGTAATAAGCATTGCACCATACGTAGACTTCGTTACGCACGTGATAACGGATTCGGCGTTTCTTTTTTGTGTTATTGAGTAAAATAGTGGGACGGAAGTTAGATATCTATCGCGGCCAGTGTCGTTGCGCGGCTGTATTTCACAAGCGCAGTTACAACACGGAATTCACAAAGTGGCTACAATACCGATGTAAAAGCTGATTTCCTGCAGTTCCGCATCGCCCTCGTAGTTTCTGCTCTTGAGCTTGGCGATCGGGCGCCGGCGCTCGGGGGCGTCGGCCTGAGCCGCGACGCCGCCGCCGCCGCCTCCTTGGGCGTCCTCGACGTACAGCTCCTCGGCCACGCTGTTGTAGTTCTCGTCCCTGTAGTCCAGGTAGATGTGCGACGGCGATGTTACGAAGACGGTGTCGCCGACCTGCCTCCTGGGGCGGCGGAACGTCGTCGGCGCGGAACGCGGGGGCGGCACCGGCACCTCGGGCCGCCTGCCGCTGGCCGACGACTTGGACCTCCTGTGGCCTTCGATGGGCATCGCTCACATTTTCCTCTTTCACCGCGATTTTCGACAGTTATTAGAGCACGCTAGAAAGTCTGATGCACTCTGCGATCACGGCTGAGACTACGAGATTCAGGGGTGACAATTAAATAAACCGCACCACATTGAAGGCAATCCATCCACGAAGCACTAAGAATCGGTCTAACAGTCTCCGATCAACTTTAATCGGCGGATAACTTTCTTGGTCAACATTTTTGAGACTGTGGCATCAATACCTATGTTACATGCAATTCAAAAAATCTTTCATCAAAGAGTGCCATGAAAAAAAAATGTATGTCTGAATATGAACTACTGAAGTATTAGGCTGTTCCCTGACATATTTGTCAGATTTGACAATTGTAAGCTAAGACATACATTTTATATCTGTCATTTTTTTATGGCAACTTTGATGAAAGTTTTTTTGAATGACACGTTACCATCGCCTTCATAGAAAACTGGTACAGCCAACCTTCAACAGAATTAGGCCGTGATATGACAACTTCAAACCAACTCCTGCCATATGGCACTAACATCTTTTCTGCCAAGTTAAGATGGCATCTCTAAAAAAAGCTCAGGTATCTTGATATTTTCAGTCATAGTTTTCTATGAAGGTGATGGTACTTGTGGTAGGTACTTATCGAACAAAAAATGTAAATGGCATAATAAAAGTTCATTGCGATTAAAACATACTGAATAATACTCTGTAAAGAGTCATAATACTGAATGCAAATGAAACTTCGATTGCAGTTATCAGGAGGCTGTAAGACTGGTCCTTGGAGGTTACTCTCCGTGGATACCATCGTAGACACAATTGTAAACATGGAAACTAACTATCGATTAAAGTTAATCGGATACTGCAAGACCGGGCCAGAATTTCATCAACCCAATTTGAAAGATTTCTACAACTTGTACTCGAGATGCATTTTTTTTTTATTAACTGTTACCCAGATAAAACTAGTAACTAATTTGTTGTAATAAAAACTACATGTAACAACTACAACTTGTACTCGAGAAGCAGTTTTTTGTTGAACAGTTACCCAGACGCAACTAATAACTAATATGTTGTAATAAAAAATATATGCAAAAACTATACAGGGCGAGTAAATATTAAGGAACCTCCTCTCTAGAACATTTAGACTAGACATTTAGACAACATTTAGGCTCTAGAATACTATATATTCATAGTCCATACTTGAGTTTGAGTTCTATTTAAGTCATACAGTTTGTTGTGCGTTTGATCCATAAATGTTTATAGAAAATAAGAGTAAATATTAAGGAACCTCCTCTCTAGAATATTTAGGCTAGACATTTAGACAACATTTAGGTTCTAGAATACTATATATTCATAGTGCGTACTTGAGTTTGAGTTCTACTTAAGTCATACATTAGGTTGCGTCTGGTTCATAAATGTTTATAGAAAATAAAAGTAAATATTAAGAAATCTCCTCTCTAGAACATTTAGGCTAGATATTTAGAGAACATTTAGGCTAAAGAATACTACGTATTCATAGTCCGTACTTGAGTTTTAGTTCTATTTAAGTCCTACAGTTGGTTGCGTTTGGTCCATAAATGTTTATAGAAATAAGAGTAAATATTAAGGAACCTCCTCTCTAGAACATTTAGGCTAGACATTTAGAAAACATTTAGGCTAGACATTTAGAGAACATTTAGGCTCTAGAATACTACGTATTCATAGTCCATACTTGACTTTGAGTTCCACTTAAGTCGTACAGTTGGTTGCGTTTGGTCCATAAACGTTTATAGGAAATACGCAACCAAATATATAACTTGAGTCGAACTCATGCTCAAGTACGGATTATGAATACGAGCCTTATAGGAGTATTATTTATACTCTATGCTCTAAATCTTTTTGCTCAAGCTAAATGCAAAGCTCCAACTTTACGTAAGTTTTTTGCTTATCAAGTTTAGACAAAAAAAAGTTTTTAACGAAAGTTTGATGACTAATTATATGCCAATAATAATAATTGTGGAAAATACTTAGCAAAACATTTGTTAAAAACTTTTTTTTCTAAAAATAATAGTTAATGTTTCGAATGGTGGTGGCTACTTCGTGATACTTCAATACATAATATGACAAATCAATAAATAATATTATGTGATACTAACAAAGTAATGTTCATTTATAATTAATAGTTAATAGTCTAGGAAGGAAGTTCCGTACATTTGCTTACCCTATACACCAAAAAGGTATGAGTAGAAGATATAGATTTTTAAATTCAACAATGTTGATAAAATTGGACACAAAACGAAAGTTTGATGACTAATTATTTGCCATTAATAATAATTGTGGAAAATAATTAGCAAAACAATTGTTAAAAACTTTTTTTCTCAAAATAATAGTTAATGTTTTGAATGGTGGTGGCTACTTCGTGATACTTCAATACATAATATGACAAATCAATAAATAATTTTATGTGATACTAACAAAGTAATGTTCATTTATAATTAATAGTTAATGGTCTAGGAAGGAAGTTCCTTACATTTACTTACCCTATACACCAAAAAGGTATGAGTAGAAGATATAGATTTTTAAATTCAACAATGTTGTTAAAATGGAACACAAAACGAAAGTTTGATGACTAATTATTTGCCAATAATAATAATTGTGGGAAATAATTAGCCAGCAAACTTTCGTTAAACACATTTTTTTCTAAAAACAATAGTTATTGTTTTGAATGGTAGTGGCTACGTGATACATCAATACATAATATGACAAATCAATAAATAATTTTATGTGATTCTAATAAAGTAATGTGTTTTATTTGTAATTAATAGTTAATGGTCTAGGGAGGAAGTTCCTTACATTTACTTAAGCCTCGTTAACATTTGGAAAGCTTACTGGTGGAAAGTACTTGCCGCCAGTAAACTTACGATGTGTAAACCAGAAAAACGTCTGTCAAGATAGAAACTAAACAAGAAAGTAAGACGTTTTTCTGGTTTACACATCGTTAGTTTAGTTTACTAAACTTTACTAAACTTTACTAAACTTTCCAAATGTAAACGAGGCTTTACCCTATATACCAAAAAGGTATGAGTAGAAGATATAGATTTTTAAATTCAACAATGTTGTTAAAATGGGACACAATTCCCCGTCGTATGTTTAAAAAATATGTTTAAGAAATCCTAAAAACTTTTAAAAAATCATTTTTTTTCCAAAAATGACACGAATAATTTGATTATTTTTTAGGAAGCTTTAAACATTCTAGTTCTGGCCAAAACTTCGCAAAATGCTACAGAAATTCTACCTGAATCAGAGATTACAAAAACATTAGAAATAGCATCATTTAAGCTCGTTAAAAGATACTTTTAGCAAAATATATAACCAAAAGTGTATAATTGTTTTTCAAAAATTTGGTTTGCAATGTTTTCGCTGTTTCACTCCACTCTAATACACAATTTGATCAATATTTCTTCATAGAAGATATTCCGTTGAATTTTGCCTTTGTCTCATTGATACATAAAAATTAACTAGCATTTCATTCAGAAAAAAAGGTTTTCTTCGAACGCGATACAACGTTTTCTCCACAAAAATAAAAAAACTGTGTACCCCGTTTAAAGAAAACGTTTATGTCTGCATGATACAGATACTTTTAGAAAAAATTATAACCAAAATAGTATAATTGTTTTTATCAAAAATTTGGTTTGCGATGTTTTCGGCGTTTCACTCCACTCTAATACACAATTTGATCAATATTTCTTCATAGAAGATCTTCCGTTGAATTTTGCCATTGTCTCATTGATACATAAAAATGAGCTGGTATTTCATACAGAAAAACATGTTTTCTTCAAATACGATACAACGTTTTCTCCACAAAAACCAGAAAACTTTGTACCCCCTTTGAAGAAAATGTTTTTGTCTGCATGATACAGATACTTTTAGCAAAATTTATAACCAAAAGTGTATAATTTTTTCTCGAAAATTTGGTTTGCAATGTTTTCGCTGTTTCACTGTAATACACAATTTGATCAATATTTCTTCATAGAAGATCTTCCGTTGAAATTTGGCATTGTCTCATTGATACATAAAAATGAGCTAGTATTTCATTCAGAAAAAAAACGTTTTCTTCAAACGCGATATAACGTTTTCTCCACAAAAACTAGAAAACTTTGTACCCCGTTTGAAGAAAACGTTTTTGTCTGCATGAAACACTAGATAATTAATATGTATTAATGAGACAATGGCAAAATTCAAAGGAAGATCTTCTATGAAGAAATATTGACCAACTTGTGTACTATAGTGAAATGAAACAGCAAAAAAAATGTAAATGTAAATTCTCTATTTGGATAAAAAATAAAAATATTACCTAATTAGTTCAATATTATATACCAATATCATACTAATTTCTAAAGTGGACACTTAAGCCTAGTTGCACTGGCGATTTGCGATTTGCAATTTTCGAATTTTGCATTTTTCAAAACACGAATAATTTTTTAATTGTATTAAGAATGCTATAAACATTCTAGTTCTGATCAAAACTTCACAAAACCCCGCAAAATGCTACAGAAATTCTACCTGAATCAGAGATTACAAAAACATTGAAATAATGATCATATAAGCTCCTTAAAAAATACTAATAGCAAAATTTATAACCAGAAGTGGATCATTTTCTTTTCGAAAATTTTGTTTGCAATATACAAAAACCAGAAAACGTTGTATCCCGTTTGAAGAAAACGTTTTTTTTTCTGCATGGAATACTAGCTCATTTTTATGTATCTTGGCTTATATGTATCTTATGTATCTTATGTACCAATGGCAAAATTCAAAGGAAGATCTTCTCTGAAGAAATATTTATCAACTTGTGTACTAGAGTGAAGTGAAGTGAAACAGTTAAAAAAAATGTAAATGTAAATTCTCTATTTGGATAAAACATAAAAATATTACCCAATAAAAATGTAAATGTGAATTCTCTATTTGGATAAAAAATAAAAATATTACCCAATAAGTTTAATATTATACAGGGTGTCCAAGATAAGGATCAATAGCATGGGGATTTCGGAAATGGTAAAAGTTACAAAATTAAAAATCAAATTAAATTACAAAAGCTAAAAAACAAAAAAGTTACGCAATTTAGTGGTCAGTAATATTCTGACCACTGAAAAAACTAGAAAACTGCGTTTACTTCAGGAGATATTCGACAAAATCCGAAATTTTGCGATTTCGTTTATATGTTTTTCTGAAGTTATTTGAAAATGTATAAAAAAACAAAAGACATTTCTCATTGCCACTTTTTTAGCTCTACAATAAAGCGTTTATAAATTTTCAGTACAACGTTTCGTTTCAAAGAAACCATCATCAACTTTTATTTCTTTATATAACCCGTAAATAAAGTCAACGTCTACTACAAGAAAATATTCGAAATGTATTAACAAGCCTTTTTCTGAATGATATAAATCATCTACAAATATGAATGAATAATAAATGATCTACTGTGATATAAATAGTTGAATTCGTAATAGGAAATGCTATCTAATACAGGGTGTACATTTTTTACAGGCAATACAAAAAAATACAGTTGATGATGGTTTCTTCGAAACGAAACGTTGTACTGAAAATTTGTAAACGCTCTCTTGTAGGGCTAAAAGTGTGGTAATGAGAAAGTGCCTTTAGTTTTCATATACCTTTTCAAATAACTTGAGAAAAAAATAAAAACGATATCGCAAAATTTCGGATTTTGTCGAATATCTACGTAAGTAAGCGGAATTTTCGGGTTTTCTCAAAAGATTAAAACTGACCACTAAATTGCGCTACTTTTTTGTAGTTCAACCGCCCTTGTAACTTTTACGGTTTCTGAGATCCCCATGCTGTTGATCCTTATCTTGGACACCCTGTATATCAATATTATCCTAATTTCTAAAGTGGATACTTAAGCCTAGTTCATGCACAGGCGATTTGCGATTTGCGATTTTTGTTCTGATTGGTATAGTATAAGTTCCCTCGTAAAATACTTTGAAATGTAACCAATCAGAACAAAAATCGCAAATCGTAAATTGCTTGTGCATGAACTAGGCTTTGCGAAGCATTTTGCGAAAACATAATATCTTTTATCGCTTTTATGGCTTTGAAAATTCATAGGTTTAATATTTAGTTCTGGCTAATCTTTATAGCTTATTTGCTACATCGTGGTAATTAATGATAACAAAATGTGGGTAAAACATGAATTTTGATTGAAAAATTGCAGTTGGGTCTTCATTACCAATTACAAATTTCTCTGTTTTGCATCTAATTCATATTCTGTAAACCACAAATAACGAATACGTCTGTAGAAATCAATCAAATATTGTAATTGTGTTCACATAATCGATTGTAATCGGTGTGGTTATTCGCTTTGGGTATTCCCAAGCTTCAAGGAAATTAACAATTTAAATTTGGACTATCAAGCTTTCTCTGCACTATAATTTCGCAACTTCAAAACACCGGCCGACGAATTAACAATTTCGAATAATATTAAATGGTGGCGAGACGCCGAAGAATTTCAAGGTGTGATGTAACTCGGCCAGAATAACTCGCGCTGACCGAAGCAACTGCCCACTTGGCTTACCAAAAAAGGACCCACCCGAGGACTACCAACAAACAAGTCGCACCCCACAAGCACCTCACTCAACAACATCGATGCACAAAACGCCACTCAAAAAGGTCCGTAATTTGGGTACCATCAATGAATCAGGTGTTCTGGTGGTAATTTGGATCGCACGTTACCATCAACAGATTGGGTATTCCGAAAGGCGTTCTTAATTTGTTTCAAAATATAGGAGGGTACCGGTCGTGTTTTGAAGGTGTTCTAAACGCCGAAGAACGCGCATTGTGTTGTTGCTGCATGGGTTTTGCGAGCTGCACTGAGCTGGTTGCCTTCGAAGAGAAACTTTCACTGCCCGACGTTACATGACTGCCTACCAGCCATACTCTACCCGGACAGCCTTGAACGCAGGCTCACCATGGCAATTCGCTCGTCATGTGTGGGGAACAACAAACTGGATCCTCGTCCATTATTGCGTGTCGTTACTGTAATTTGTATCACGTGGGTGACGATCGAAACCACCAGAAATCGATCGGAATCAAAAAAAGAGCTACCAAAATCGATCTGGGTGCTAGAAATGCGCTATGGACGGTTTGAAGGCCGTTGCAATGGTCGATGGCATTGGTATGGTATCCGAGGCGGAGCTGCTGCAGAGGATGAGATTTTTAATTAAATCCTGTTTTCTCTCCTCTGCAGATTCTGGTTTGCCAGAAGGATTGGCCGATTGATGGATGAAGGCGCACCACATTTCATTCATGGTCCGAAATTAAAAATTTGTTCACGTGTACCAATTTCGCGCTTTGGCGATTTTGCCTTGGTCATGAACGATTATTTAGACTTCTGGATTAGCTCCAAACAATACTGCAAATATGTCATGCAGTGGAGCAAAGTACGTAAGTCGAGCAGAGCTTTGTTTTTTCTGATAAAAGCAGTATTTTAGCAAATACATATGTACATATATTTAACATTAGATGTATCTTTAATATATTCTAAAGTCTTTAGTTTCCTCAAGCTTCCTGAGAAAAGAAGATTTATGATATGAAATATTATCATTGGTGACTGGAAGAGGCTTGTAGTATTTGCCACAAATATTCAATTCAGAATTGGAAATGCCAGTTTATGAATTCAACCCAAAACTGGGTATCAAAAAACATTTTTTGATAGGCAATACACCTGATTATTTTATAATCTCTATTTTGCATTTGTAACTCATGTGTGTATGACATATGTCATATGTATGACATATGTATGACATATGTATGTATTACATTTAATTTAATCAAATAATCTGAAGTAAACATTAACATGATTATTCTTATAATTTCTGTCTAGTTTGCTGATCAATATTCGTTAGAGCTTCTGAATCTGGGGCTCGATATCCTCTTTTCATCTGAAGCAATTACAGCCACAAGAGGTCAACTAGTTCGTTTTTAAGGCTGATGGATGAACTTCATGGGCATCCACTTTATGTGTGCCAGGGGAAGTGGCTAAAGGTCGTAGGTTAATGCGACATGTAAAGAAAATGTATAACTTTCCACCTACTTTCTGCAGTCATAATACATCTTGGGATTTAAATATCAAATCGCTGATTTAAGACTGTACGACTTTGCCTGTACCTATACCTGTTAGGATTGTACCTTTAAGGTATTGAGGGATTTATGATGA
The DNA here is from genome assembly GCA_951805005.1 of Othius punctulatus. Lineage (NCBI taxonomy): Eukaryota > Metazoa > Arthropoda > Insecta > Coleoptera > Staphylinidae > Othius > Othius punctulatus. The sequence continues at coordinate 20,615,393 of OX638141.1, forward strand.
GATCACTTTGGCAGTAGCACAGGTGAATAGTTTTTCAGCTATGAATATTTCATAGAGATGTCATAGTCATAGACATCAAGACATCATATTGATGAGGGTTGAAAAAAAACAACTTTTTGTTGTTAAAAAAGGTTGTTTTAAATATATTTGACACAATTTAGTATTGCTGAATTTATATATAAAAAAAATAAGTATTAACAAACAAATGGATAAATGGATGAATGGATAAATCCCTATAAGATTTGCTGAATTTTTATTAGAAATATTAGGAACATTCCTTAAAAATTCAATAAAAAACGGAAAAAATGCCACAATACACTAAAAAAAATATGCACGATTCTAAAACCATAAACCTACCATATATGTAGGTAATTGTTATTTTTTCAGTTAAAATACTTTTGTTTTGAAAAATTTGATAATTAGTTTGCTGAATGTATAAAAATAGGACAATATTAAAAAAAAAATGGTTATTGCATCCATAATGGCATGTTTTCTATAATTTCTATCACTTACTCGATTTAAAACCAAAATAGACAATTAACTTTGATTGCTTTGCAACATCCTTAGAATTATTTCCATATAATTCCTGAATGTAGGTTAAGTGAATTAAAAGATTTATAAAAGAGGTAAAATAAAAAAAAAGTTTTCCATTTAAACAAAATATCAGAGAGTCCTACCTAAATGAGCTCCACAATAAATTTCATTAGAAAAATCCAAAACTCTATCCATGATATGTTGGGCAAAATCCAGATGAATATTATAGAAGTTTCAAATTGGCCCTCAAAAAATATTCAGAAAATTATTAAAAAATCGAAAGATCCTCGTGTTTGACTATTAAAATTACATTTTCCATTAAATAAAGTCAAAATACATCCAAATTTTAATATCTAAAATTTCAGGTAAAGTAATAATTTCCCAAATTTCTTCTTCCAAGTCTGAAGCATTTCCACAAATGAACACAAATAAATGTGCATGTGCAAAATTATAATAATTTCAAATTAACCTTAAAAAATCTTCAAATAATTTTAAAAAAATCGAAAGATCCACGTGTTTACTATTAAAATTACAATTTCCATTAAATAAAGTCAAAATACCTAAATAAATATCTAAAATTTCAGGTAGACCAATAATTTCCAAAATTTCTTCTTCCAAGTTTGAAGCATTTCCATAAATTAACACAAATAAATGTACATGTAAAGGAACTATCTATAATAGTACCTTTAACATGTTTTTCTCTTTTATAGTGAAAAGCAGTTGTTATTACTTGTTAAACTTGTTATTACTGTTGTTAAAAACAGTATTTTTGTTAAAAGTCTGTTTAAAATATGTACTCGAATGTTTCTGAATTTATAATATGAAATAGAAATATTTAAAAAACAAAATCCTTTTAATTCAATGTCTAAAATTGCACAAATTAGTTTACTCAAAATTTCACTAGTAATTAGAAATCTTTTAAATTTTCTATGAATATATTGGGGCATTGTTAACGAAAATGCGAAAAATTACAAATTTCAATGTCTTAAATTCCACATTTCAGTAATTCAAAAAATTCCACTTTGAAACTTTTATTCTACTTTTTATAATATATGGGTAACATTTATTTAGTAATGGAATAACGATATGAATTTATAAAAAAAGGGAAATATTTACAAAACATCCCATTACTTCAATAATTATAATAATTGTCTATAATTATACGATTTGGCAATACTCAACATTCTACTGTGCATTTTTGTAGAAAACATTCGATTGCTGTTAATCAAATTAAGAAAAATTACAAATTTTAATGTCTTAAATTCCACATTTTAGTAATTCCCAAATTACACATCGAATCAGAAATCTCAATTCATAAAAAATGGGAAATATTTACAAAAAATCCTATTACTTCAATGTACATAATTGCACAATTTAACCATACTCAAAATTCCATTGTAAAATTTACGTAGAAACCATCCGATTGCTATTAATGAAAATTTGAAAATATACAAATTTCAATGTCTAAAATGCCACATTTTAGTAACACTCAAAATTCTACTTTGAATAACAATGCCGAATTTATAAAAATGGGGAATATTTACAAAACATTATATTACTTCAATGATTATAATTGCACAAATTAACAATACTTAAAATACCAGTGTAAATTTACCACTTTGAATAAGAATTCACAATTTAATAATACTCAAAAATCCACTGTACATTTTTGTCGAAACATACACTTGCTTTTAATGAAAATTTGATGCAACATATTAGTAATATCCAAAATTCCAGTTTGAATAACTTTTTTTTTAATTTTCCCACAAGTCAATCGATGTGTGTTAATATAATGTTAAAACAATGTCAAATTTCAAATGCTTGTTTCTTAAATTCAAAATATCAAAAGAACTAAACACAAATAAATTTAAAACATCTACTTTGATGGTGGTATGATTATCATTTTGAGTCATAAATCTCAAAATTTCCAAAAAAAAAAAGTAAACTGTCATATATTTCAGTTTCTGCTAAATTAAGTTAATATACATTTAAAATCTAATAATAATATCTTTGGTTTCATATAAAGTAATAATTTTCAAAATTTCCGTTCCAATTCTAAAGCATTTCCACGAATTAACAAAACAAAAATGTGTAAAGGTACTATCTATAATAGTACGTTTAACAAGTTTTTCTCAATTGATAACGATGAACAGGTTTTATTTTTGGTGAAAATAGTTTTTTTTTGTTAAAAACAGTTTTTTGTTTATTAAAACCAGTATTTTCTTGTTAAAAGCAGTTTATTTTGTTAAAAATAGTATTTTTTGGTAAGAACAATCTTTTTGAAATACGTTCTCGCTTTTAGTATTTCTGCAGTGTTATAAAAAATTAGAGATATATAAAAAAAACTATTATTTCAATGTCTAAATTCGCACAATTTAGGAATACTCAAAATTTCACATGTAATTAGAAATCTATACATTTTCCAAGAAGATATTAACGCAATGATGATTAATGAAACCGATTAACGCACTAATGAAAATATGAAAATTACAAATCTCAATGTGTAAAATTCCACATTTTAGTAATAGCCATAATTTCTCTCTGAATCACAAACCCCTTAATCCTCCAAAAATCAATCGATATGTGTCAATGGATAATAAGAAAAAAACGAAAATTTAAAATGTTTGATTCATACATTCAAAGATTTCCAAAGAACAAGACGCAAACAAATTTTAAAAGTTTGACGAACCTTGATAGAGAAGTATGACTATTATTAGAATTCATTTGGAGTCAATCTCAAAATTTGCAAAAAAAAGTCAGTTACAAGTTAAATATAGGATTTTCAAAAATGCAAACTCTGCACCAAATTTTCGTTCTTTCTTACTATCTATTGACACTTATCTATTGAATTTTGGGAGATTAACGGATTTGTGATTCAGAAAGAAATTATGGGTATTACTAAAATGTGGAATTTTACACATTGAGATTTGTAATTTTGTATTTTTGTCGTAGTACAATTTTTTGAGTGAAATATGAATGAGTTTAAATTAATTAAATTACTGCAAAGTTAATTCTTCTTCTTCTTGTGTCTTATGCTCCAAGGACGTCGGCAATCAGCAACATGATCTGCACCTTTTTTCTGCATTTATGGTGCAGATGCAGAAAAAAGTTGCAGATCATGTTGCTGATTGCCGACGTCCTTGGAGCATAACGCACAAGAAGAAGAAGAAGAAGAAACCCTGCAGTAATTTAATAATTCAAACTCATTCATATTTCACTCCAAAAATTGTACTAGATTCAATAACAATACTGATAAGAAAAAAAGTCAAAGAATCACCCCGAAAAATGTTAATGTTTTTTCTCAAAAACTAGGATTGTATCAAATTATCTAAATAAAAAAATTTAGAAAACACACAAAAAAGCATTTTTTTACGTGTTTTATGTTTTTAATGTTTAAATGTTTGCAACGATGTTTACAGATAATTCAAATTTCTGTAAAAATCCAACATTACAGAAATTTCAAATTTTCTGTAAACCTCCAAAATAACTCTACATTTTAATACTTAGATTGCCATTAGATACTACTTAGATACTTAGATACTAGATGCCATTTTCATTTATAATTCATAAATTTATATTTATTATAAATTTATAAGTAGGTAGTAATATGTACTAAAACAGACAGTTTAGTTCCTACATATAGAGAGAAAATAATCATTTTTATCATTTTTTGATAATGATTTTATGATAACTGGGGTTTAGTAGTAGTAATTAATTACAAAAAATATGCCTCCACCAAAATGTCTAAATAACGGATTCTATAAAATGCACTAAAAAAAGCAAATGTTCTGCGTCTTTTATGTTTTTAATGTATACATGTTTGAAAGGATGTTTACAGACAATTCAAATTTCTGTAAAAATGCCAAATTACAGAACATTCAAATTATGTGTAAAAATCCACAATAACTTCTACATTTGAATACCTTTATTTTCTACATATAAATAGAGAAAATATGTTTATTTTCATCATTTCATCACAACTGGGATTTATCATTAAAAATAGGCCCTAAAACAAAAGTTCTACGTGTTTTATGTTTTTAATGTTTAAATGTATGAAAGGATTTTTACAGAATATTAAAATTTCAGTAGGAACCAAAATTCTAATTTCCTGTAAAAATAAAAAATAACTTCTACATTGTAATATGTTATAAGCCATTTTCATTTATAATTTAAGTAGGCAGTAATATGTATTAAAACTGACAGTTTCGTTTCTACATATAGAGAGTAAATAATATTTTTTATCATTTTATGATAACTGGGATTTAGTAGTTAATCATTAAAGATTTATTACAAAAAATATGCGTTAACCACAATTTCTAAATAACGAATTCTGTACAATGCACTAAAAAAAGCAAATGTTCTGTATGTTTTTAATGTATACATGTTTGAAAGGATGTTTACAAACATTAAAATTTCAGTAAAAATCCAAAATTATAGAAAATTCAAATTTTCTGAAAAATCCAAAATTATAGAAAATTCAATGTTTCTATAAAAATCCAAAACAACTGCTACATTTGAATATCTATTTTCTACATATAAACAGAAAGAAAATATATATTTTCATCATTTGATAGCAACTGTGATTTAGTAGTTAATGATTAAAAATATCCCCTATAAAAATGTATAAATAACGAATTCTATAAAATGTACTAAAAAAAGCAAATGTTCTGCAGGTTTTTAATGTATACATGTTTGAAAGGATGTTTACAGACAATTAAAATTTCTGTAAAAACCCAAAATTACAGCTACGTTTGAATACCTGTATGTTCTACATATAAATAAAGAGAAAATATATATTTTCATCATTTGATCACAACTGGGATTTAGTAGTTTATGATTAAAAATGTGCCCCTATAAAAACGTATAAATAACGAATTCTATAAAATGCACTAAAAAAAGCAAATGTCCTGTATGTTTTTAATGTATACATGATTAAAAGGATGTTTACAGACAATTAAAATTTCTGTAAAAACCCAAAATTACTGCTACATTTGAATACCTCTATGTTCTACATATAAATAAAGAGAAAATATATATTTTCATCATTAGATCACAACTGGGATTTAGTAGTTTATGATTAAAAAGGTTCCCCTATAAAAATGAGTAAACAACGAATTCTATAAAATGCACTAAAAAAGCAAATGTTCTGCATGTTTTTAATGTATACATGTTGGAAAGGATGTTTATAGACAATTAAAATTTCTGTAAAAATCCAAAATTATAGAAAATTCAAATTTTCGTGTAAAAATCCAAAATACCTGCTACATTGTAGAGGTCTTCAAATACATATACACATATATTTTCTACATATAAATAGAGAGATAATATTCATTTTCATCATTTGATCACAACTGGGATTTAATAGTTTATTATTAAAAATAGGTCCTAAAACAATTGTTCTACGTGTTTTATGTTTTTAATGTTTAAATGTTTGAAAGGATATTTACAGAATATTAAAATTTCAGTAAAAATCAAAATTCTAATTTTCTGTAAAAATCAAAAATAACTTCTACATTTTAATACTTTATAAGCCATTTTGATTTATAATTTAAATAGGCAGTAATACGAACCAAAATTGACTGTTTAGTTCCTACATATAAATGGTGAGGTTGAATTATAATCATGGTGTCAACGTGTATCAAAAGCTATTCTGTACTTTGCATTATGAGAGGCAGTAAGATATTATAGTTGCTGTCGCAAGAGATAAATGCGATCGCCGAGAGTAACGAACGCTAAACTATTAAGGTGTGGGCAGTAGATACATAATTTTAACGACACCATGCCTTTAACAATAATTTTATTGCCCAACAGTTTAAAACAATTATGCACAAAAAAATAAATAAAAGTTCCGCTGTTCTCAAGATATACGTATATTTTTATGTTTACGTAATTATTTTAAATTGCTCAGAAAAATAAGTCTACAAACAATTTATAAATAATTACATCTACAAAAGTATGAATCATTTTGTACGGAGTTCAGTCTTGAGTTGTTAAACAAGATTTAGTTCTTTAAGTGTATTAAAATATGTACATTATTGCAGAAAATAGGTTGTGTAGAAAGGGCATGTATAATTTTGCATATTTATAATAGTACAATTATCCTATATTTTCTATGCTCTATGCTAATTATACTTTCTATGCAGTTTCCACGAATTACAAAAAAAAAAAATTAAATAAACAAACAAAAACATATGTATGTCAATAATTTTTCATCAGAAATTGTATACGAATTTCATGTTTGGTTAAACAATCAATTCTTAATAAATAACAAATCAATAACTTGGTAGGCAGATTTTTTAAAATTTTATCGGTCGTATGTTCAATTGTATTATTTGCTAGATAGCTAGCTTCATAATGCTATGTTTGTTATAGAGAAAGTCATGCATAAGCACCTACTTTATGGCAGTGTGCCGTAAAGTGTGCCACAAAGTAGCCATAACAACAAAATAAGCACAGTCAAAGATTACGTTGTCTTTTATTCGTAGCATGCATTTCAACTTCGAGAACATACACCATAATGAATGGGGACTTGTAAAGTTTTGACTAATAAAACAAAGTAGGATGAATTAATAGATAGATTACCTGATTACCCGAATTTAGATTAACGTTGATTTCATTAAGTTGACTACTGTCAAGATGACAGTTAACCAAAATTAATAAAAAAATCGACTGTCATTTTAAATATCAAAACTTTTGTTATTTATGATAAGAAGTTGAAGTTGAAGTTTGAAGTAAAAATAGTATATACGTTATTGTTCGGAGTAGAAAGTTTTTTTTTAATTCGTCTGGTTTACATCGCCTCGGTTATCGCCTCGGCAGTAAACGACTGCTCAATCTAATAATGAACGCTTTCTACTCCTCGTGGTATAAAATACTATATTGCTCTATTGATTAAAGTAGCACTTTCAGTACACAAATTATTGTGCACTGACAAATGACTTCTGGCGGTTCTCCTTTTATGTAGACAAAATCTATGGTCACATCGGAAGGTAAAACTGTTTGTAATTAATAATACCGCAGATGGAAACTTTTAACTTAAAAGCACTCATAATAACCAGCAATTACATTCCGTACATGTAGAAAAACCATCGCCACATATTGGATTTTCTCTTTTTTTGTACTCACATCCTGACACTTTTACGCAATAACCTGCTGCAATTCCGACACGTGCATCCCAGGCCTTTGCATTCACGGGGGAATCTCGGAAGGGAAAAGTCGAGAGCCTCACTTTCTACGCGGAGGCTCGATGCACCCGAATCCGATTCAATGCATATTTCTTTTTTTCTCCGCGGCAGTCACGCGAAATGAATAATTAATACAGGCGTGCACTTGGCGACAGGACGATCGGAATTCTCCCGCAGTTTAGAAACCATGAGAGCGAACGGATGCAAGGTGACTGCAAGGACCATTGTCTCCTCGCGGGGAAACGGCGAGCGCAAAACAAACAAACGTGGAAACGGGCAGATGGGTTAAGGTTAATAACGTCTCTCCGAAGAAGCCATTATTGTGGAAGGCAATAGGAAAGTCGTTGGATAATTGTGGCCTTTAAATTGCTAGCAGTGAGACGTTTAAAGTTAACTACTGGAATTATGCAATTAGTCCAGATTCTTTAGTAAAATCTTTAGTAATGTACAAAATACACTACATTTTGGAGTGTACCCACTTAATTTGAATTTGGCGTCAAGCTTGTAACGTACGAAATCTTAAAGGTTACGAAAAAAATTTCTGGGCTATAGCCCAGGGAAGCAAAATCCAAGGGAGGCAATTTTTGGAAAAATACCAAAGGCACAAGTCACAATAAAAAATAAATATACAAATAAATAAATAAATGACGAACGAAAAAAGGGAAATACAAGAAGTGAAGCATCTAACTACCTCCTTCAACTTCAAAGATTAGAAACGACATTTTTGTCAATTTTATGCTGAGATATGCTATCTCGGTTTAACGTATAAAGTAATAAGCTACAATAGTCTGAGATCGATCTATCAACCATATCAGGATACAATGTATAAGAACAAAATTTAACATTTACGAAAACTGAGCACTAATGAAAGCGAAACTTAGTATGAACGAACAGAAAAAAAAAACAAAAAATCCAGTCAGATGAAACCAGAGCAGGAGATGTAGAATTGATTGGTAGAGAAAATTTCAGAATCAATCAAGAGCACCAAAATTCTTTAAAAGTTCAACTTCCAATAAGCACGTTGACATTGTGTGCAAAGCTTCAGTAGGTACCGTTAGAAAATTTTACTTTTTCGGAAAATTTCACGAATTCTATGAAAATTTTATCTTGTATTTAGTCGTAAATATTACTTCGAAAATTAACTTTGTCAATTGAACAAGTATCATCATACTACAAGCACGATTGTAATGTTTTTGGACATTTTCGCTTTCTTGACGCTGTTTTATCTCTTTCATGTAACTGCAGTTCGAACTAAAATTCATGTCTGTGATATTTCTCATGTTAAGGTTAATTAATTCTATAATTTAAGTAATAAGATTAAGGACGTACAATTATACTTAAACTATAAAATTTATTTATTTTTATGTAATTTATCAAAGTGTTGTTCATTTTCCCCCACAGTTTCAAAGGTTACAATTAAAGTTTTAATACTAAGAGAAGCTTTAGATGAATCAAACTTTTCACTCTGAAGCAATTGATGAACTCCTGAAACGACTTCAAGAATTTGTTCAAATATAACAACAAACACAAAATGGTGCATTTTTTAAAGAGCAACGCGTCTAGCCATTTTGCTGTTGGATTAGATATTCTTTAAAATATTCTTAAATTGTCGCATATGTTAATTTAACTGCCTTAAGGGCATAAATATGATTTACCATCATTCTTAATTTATCTTCTGTTCTACTATTATCGGCCATAACAACAAAATAATATGAATCAATAGTTTGTTTTACAAACATATTCAATAAGCAATTAGCGCTACAATTCTATTTAGATACACATCATCTAGACACAATTCTTGGGAGGATTATAACTTGTAAAAGTGGTTAAATTTTTATTCAAAAGTTCAAAAACTTCTTGTAAACAGTTTCCACGATTTGCACTTTCGGCCTTTCATTATGGCCTCTAAACAAAACAAATTTGGTGTTTGTTTTGTAATAAAACAACTTCTACATTGATCATATTTGGGAGAGCTATTAAAAAGAGACCATTTTTGCATGACAACGCTATGATACTCAAAATCTCGATGTACTTGATATTTTCTCAAGCTTCCTTCCAATTTTTAAAGCCGAATGAGATAAAAACTGGTTCTCTAGAATATTTTTGAAAATAGCCTGTACAGGAAGCAGAATACTGAATTTTGCCGGACGTTGTATTTTGCCAAAAATAGTCCCGAAACCATTTATGTACTTGGAAGCTTATTTTGTTTTATACATTCTGCTGAATACGAATAATAATAATAAATGTATAGGCAAATTAAAAATTTACCACCTCCTTGCTAGTTCAATTGTCAGTAACAATAGGTGTTTGATGGCCAAGAAACCAAGAAAACGGAGGACAAAAACACTTGTAAGGATGTAAGCTGACTCGACTCGAGTTGACTAAAGACTAAAGTTGCAAATCAAAATCGAAAAAAAAACTAAGAAATTGGTCAGACAACCTAAATTGTATATATATGATATCGACTAGAAATTATTGCAGTAAACTTAAATCACATTAGATTTATTTGTTTACGTAAAAATTTTAAATGCCACAAGTATGCCCATGTAAGTCATTGAAAACTCTTCCAATTAAAAGTTCCTTCCACGCCAACTAATCAGCATAATTGACTTAACCTTGTGTGAATTGTGTGAATTCGCGAAGCTATAAACACGTCATTGTATCACTACTACAAAACCGACGCTCTCCATTCAATTACATTAATAGGCGCAAAAAAAAAAAATTATCCCAAATTTTCTAGCGCAATTTTCGCCGTCGCGCTTAGTAATCAAATGGGCTGCGCACTTATTAGGCGAAGACCATTTTTGAGCGGCACGCGCAGAACCAGTTTGGTTACCACATTTTCAAGTGACACAGAAATGTTCTGCAGCGGAATTTCTAATGTGGAATTATCCAATAGGTTTGGTTATTGGGTAATCGATAATGGACTCACCTTGGTCCATGGACACGTTCCTCGGGGTCTTGTTCCATCGGTCTCGTAGCTGCTGCGACCATCCTGAAGGTTTCTTACATGCTTTCGGACGATCTCTGACACTGAAAATAATACATAATATTGTAAATTGGAGTAGAATGTAATAGCAATCATAATAGTAATACAGAATCCAAAAGAAGTACATATACAAAGATTAACAATTAAGTGCGTAAAATATTGTTTGTGTCCTTTTAAGTTTCATTATTATTATTGATAGTTTTATCAGATTTTTTTTATAAACTGTTGCAGATTGTTATAAGTTTCCTGCAATTTTCTGTAAATATTTAAATAAAAATTTTAATCGAGATTTTTTTTTATGTCATAGGTATTGCTATGACAAGATTGCTCAAGATCTGTTGGGAGTTGTTAGTTTGTTTTTAGCTTGATTATGTATTTTATAATAACTGTTGCAGATGTGTTATAAGTTTCCTGCAATTTTCTGTAAATATTTACAAGGATATATATTGACATATACAAGGATTAACAATTAAGTGCGTAAAATATTTTTCGTGTCCTTTTATATTTTATTATTATTATTGTTAGTTTTGTCAGATTTTTTTATTAACTGTGGCAGATTGTTATAAGTTTCCTGCAATTTTCTGTAAATATTTGAATACAAATTTTAATCTACAATTTTTTTATGTCATACTCCTAAATCCAGATCTGTTGGGAGTTGAAAGTTTGTTTTTAGCTTGATTATATATTTTATATTAACTGTTGCGGATTTGTTATAAGTTTCCAGGAATTTTCTGAAAATTTGTGTAATATTCTGAAACTATTTTCACAGAGATTTTCTAACTAAAAAAATATTTTCTGGCAATTTTCGGAATAATATGAAACGTTAGATACTGTATGTTGTTAGATTTGAACATTCTGGTAACTTAATATTTAACACTGTTGATATAAGAATATTGGACATTTTAAAATTCCATAAACTTTTCTAAAACTACTAGTATTTGTAGTGTCATTTAAACTGCGGATTTCTGATTACGGATTACTAAACATTTTAGATTATTTTAAAAGTTTCTTGCAGTAAATGTATGTGCTTAGTATTGAATAAAATAATAAAATTTTCAAATTTCATAAAACTTTGGATATATTGGAACATATTTTGGTTTAGTGAAATACTGTAGATTTAAAAATCCAAATTCTTTGTAAAATATAATTGATAAAAGTTATAATTTCATTCAATACTGAGCATATACATATGTTCCAATATATTTAGAACATATTTTGGTTTCGTGAAATACTGTAGATTTAAAAATCCAAATTCTTGATGAAAAAGAATTGATAAAAGTTATTATTTTATTCAATACTAAGCATATACATTTACTGCAAGAAACTTTTAAAACCATCTAAAATGTTTGGAATCATCAAATCAATTATGTGAACTGTGTATGACACTACTAATACTTGTTAGTAGTTTTAGAAAAGTGTTATGGAATTTGAAAATTTTATTATTTTATTCAATACTAGAATAACAATTATTTTATTAAATTTTCTTATTATTGTACAATTACTTTTATTGATTTTAGAATCAGCAGTAGCTATTATTCAATCTTATGTATTTGCTGTATTAAGAACTCTTTATTCAAGAGAAGTAATCTAATGACTAGCATATACATTTACCATTATTTCTTAATACATAATAAAAGATAAATCTAGATTTTCTTTATCATATTGCTAAATCTAAAACTTTTTGGAGTTGTTACTTGTTTTAACTTTGATTACATCTTTTTGTTCATTAACTTGTGCAGATTATTATAAGTTTCCTGGAATTTTCTGAAAAATAGGGGAATATTCTGAAACAATTTCCAGAGAGATATTTAAAATTAAAAAAAAAATCTTTTCTGGAAATCTGCGCAATATGTAACGTTGGTTAATGTATGTTCACAGTTTTTGAACATTCTGGTACCTACTTTTAATAGTTTAATAGTTAATTAATGTTAACATTCATGATTTATTTTGGAAATTTTCAAATTCGTTAAAACTTTTGAACAATTATTAAAATCTTTAAGAAATGTTAACTTCATTCATGTTTTTATGAACATTGCTAAAAAGCAAGTACATTATGATATTATTATTATTAAGTGTTTCACTAAACCAATTTGATTGTAGCGACATTTTTAGAACCTTTTTAAAATTTATAGCTCCTTTTCTTGAAATAGAAATTAAAAAATCTGGAAACATATTACATATTTGATATCTTGATTTAAGTATAAATGTTTATATTTTACATTTTATTATTTTATTTTAGTGTAATAAGTGTATTGCTAAATTTAAAATTGTCCGAGTTTTAGTTATATTTTTGTTTGATTAGATTTTTTTATTGACGTTTACAGATTTGTTTCATGCAAATTCCTGAAATTTTGGGGAATATTTGACTAATTTTGTACATTAAAAAAACAAGTTCTGGCAATTTTCGAAATATGTAGTGTTAGTTAATATAATTATGTTCAGTTTTTGTACATTTTGGTATACAATAATATTTTTATTAACATGTTTTGATAACTTTATTAGATTTTATTTAATAACTTCTGCAGATTTGATGTTTCGTGCAATATCCTGAAAATTTATATTTACGGGAATATTCCGTAACGATTTTCATTGAGATTTTGTACATAACACACATATTTTGTGGCAATTTTTGAAATATTGAATGTTAGTTAATATATGTACAGTTTTTGAACATTTTGGTATTTAATATTTTTGTTAACATATGAAAATTTTCAATAAATCCTAAAGTAAGTCCTAAGTCCGAAGTATGAAATTCCATAAAACATTTGGACAATTTTTGAATTCTTTATAAAAATGTTTTGTAATTTCATTGAATATTTATTAACATTACTGAAAATTAAGTATATTAGACTTTTTACAGACAACTCTAAGACTTCTAGTATTATCATTTATAGGGTAATAAGTTGCAACATCTATGTTTTTATTGATTTTTCTGCAATTTACACATGTTTTCTGCGATTTTTTTAAATATTTTCAGTGATATTTTCAATTTCAGGAAGTATTTTAGATGAATAGGGAAATTAATTAATTTAATTTGCTTTTGTTTTTTTGGAAAATACTCAATAAGTTTTCCATAATTTATATAAATTTTATAATTTTGTTGAATTTGTTGTACTTCTTTAATGTTTGAAAAATGTATATTCTTATTTGCTTCATATAAATTTTGTGTAATTTCAATATACTTAGCGATTTTTTTTTTACTTTCATGAATTCCTTTAGATGTATTTAAAAAATCTGTAATTGATAAAATGTTCAGAACATTGAAAAACTTTTCATACACCACGATTTAAACATCTGTTTTTCTATAAAGTTTTACGATTTAGTTATGATAAATTGGAAACTGGATTGATAAGATTTTAAAAAGATTTAGTATTAATATACTAAATTAGCCCTAATCAATAATAATCAATTAATAATTAACCCTATCATTTATATGGTTTTCAGTCGTAACATCTGATGGTTTTATTGAATTTAACGCAATTTATATGTTCTGCGATCTTTTTGATATTATCAGCAATATTTTAAACTTCAGCGAGTTTTTTAGATGAGTGGGAAATTCCTAATAAAGTTAATAATAAATGACCAGCAATTATATTTGCAGCTAATCGAACTGCTAAAGTTCCTGGTCGAATAATATTACTAATTGTTACAATACGTACTATGAAAGGTATTAAAATGGGGTGGTTCCTTGGGGGACTACATGAGCAAATATATGAATAGTATTATTAATTCATCCATAAATTATAAATCTTAATCATAAAGGTAATGCTATTCCTAAAGTTATAATGAAGTGTCTTGATCTAGTAAAAATATATGGAAATAGTCCTAGAAAATTGTTAAATAAAATAAATAAAATAATAAAATATAATAAATAAATAAAATTTTCGGACAAATTGTTTTCCACTAATTTTGACATTTTAACTGTTAATGCAGTCTAAAATAGTACATGATTTTCTTGCAACATATATAGGCACATATAGAGATTTTGTTTAGTAGTTAAATTAAATATTATATGAATGAAAAATTAAACATAAGTAGACATTTAAAAAACTGATGATGGCTAATGGCACATAGGTTAACAAAAAAAAAAACACATAATTAAGAATTTTGTTAGTATAATTTTATATTGTTCATTTTTTTTTAAATTAATAGTAATTTAGTTGAGTTATTGAATGCATTATTTTTTAATTAATTGTCGTTCACAAATGATTGCAAAATATTTTAAGTGAGATTTCTCGGTTATTATATAACAAAAAAAATATAGGGACATAACAAAAGGCTACTTAAAAAAACTGAAATTGAATTTCTAAACTAATACAGATTTTTTTTCAAGTCTCGACAACTCTTCATATTTTTCTGAAATTGGTTTCGATATTTTAGACGACATTATTTTGATTTTTTTAATTTGCTCTTGCCACTTACGTAAAATTCGTGTGAAAGCTTAAGATTCCTTCACAATATCTCCAGATAAGAGCTTCCAGATTTTTGAAAAACATTAATATTTTTCCATACTTGCAAAGAGTTTGTGGCAGTTGTGAGGCGTAGTTTTGATTTTTTTTAAATTTGCTCTTACAACTTCTTACGTATAGATTCGTACGTAAGCTTAAGATTCCTTCAAAATATCTCCAGATAAGAGCTTCCCGAATTTTGAAAAAAAAAAAAATCCCATACTTGCAAGAGTTTGTGGCAGTTGTGAGGCGTAGTTTTGATTTTTATAAATTTGCTCTTACAACGTTTTACGTATAGATTCGTACGTAAGCTTAAGATTCCTTCAAAATATCTCCAGATAAGAACTTCCCGATTTTTGAAAAAAAAAAAAATCCCATACTTGCAAAGAGTTTGTGGCAGTTGTGAGGCGTAGTTTAGAAATTAATTGTTTGTGCGAGTACGCGATTTCAATAATCAATTTTTATAAGTAATAATACATATTTAAAAATATTAAATGTCATTGACTCACATTGTCTATTACATATAAGGAATTAATCATTTTCTTTATTAGAATCCACTGATGTATAAAGAATACCTTATCTTATCTTGTATTGCTTATTATATTTTGATCGATCTTGTTTTGTTGGGATTTACCTTCTATTTTTATTTTGGTTTTTTTCCGATAATGACCAAAACAAATAACGTAAACTAGTCAATATCATTGTTTTTCTACATATCAAAACAAAACAAAACAAAAACATAATCAACAAGGCAATCAACAAAATATGATAACACATAAATAAATGTTAATAATTAATAATAATGAATACTATTAATATAATAATTCTCAGTAGATTTGCAATAAGGAAACTTCGTAATTAAGTAGTTATAAATAAATACAAGGTGGAACAACTTTATTAAAGAATCAATCTAAATAGAGTTAAATAAAAAAAAACTACTTTAAAACGATCTAACCAGTTTTTTTAGTTTCCATTTAAATCGATTGAATAATCGTTAATTTTGAATTTCCGGGTGTCTTGTTCAGTTCATCTATTTCATCTGCTTGCTACGTTTATTTGGTACCTTCTATTTGTTTAGTTTCTATTGTGTACGCCTCAATTATTTTTGATTTTATGTACTTTGACTAATCATATCTGTACAATGCAGCAACATGAATAAATAAATATTATATTATTATTATGTTGGGTTATTTTTTTTTTTTGTAAGCTTTGTTTAATTTTTTTTTAAATCTTGATATATGAAAACAATTTGTACCATCATCAATAAATTATGATTATGATTATTATTATGATATAAAAATCTATCATAATAATAATCATAATCATAATTTATTGATGATGGTACAAATTGTTATCACATGTCAAGATTAAAAAAAAAAATTAAACAAAGCGTACAAAAAAATAACCCAACATAATAATAATAATATAATACTTTTTTATGATGGTACACATTGTTTTCACATGTCAAGATAAAAAAAAAACATCTTTGTATTGTTTCGGAGCTTTGTTCCAGCGCTAATGCCCATGGATTGCCAATTTCATCTGATTTTGATCTATTTTGGGTAGTTTTGTTTAATCGGTGTTATATGTTTGTTTCATTTGCGTGATACTATTTAAAAAAAAAATCTAGTGTTGGTAACGCAAATTCTACTAGCAGTTGTAACATTAAATGGCATTGTTCCAAATTAGAAGTATCCATTCAACTGTGTAAGTTGAATGTAAGTGCTCAGTTAGAAACAAATGTCTGCAATAAAATAATTTTGCACTTCTAACGTATGCAACCAATGTTACAAGTAACCATGGCGTAATGCAATGCCTCAAGAAAACCGTCCCATAATAGTGTGATCGCGTGCGCTGTGTTGCCTATAGACAACCGAGAAATACGAAAGTGGAATGAAATGCAAATGCTGTATCGTATTACAGCGCTTACATGTAAATGTAACCTTTGCGAGCACAATGTTCGAGAATTTCATTAACCAAACACCACTCGACGTCATTATCTCCCATTATATAATATGCACCGTTAATTACACGAACGATAACGCAAATGCCGAGAAAATCGTTAAAAGCACAAGTGGAAAAGTAATTACAAATATAATTGAACAGCATGACATTTACTTATTGAAATTTAAAATTTAATAAAGAGAAACATGAATCTTGACGTAATACAAGGCATAGAAATCGCAATCGAATCATGTCTGTTACTGATTTATTTATACACTTAATTTTTGCATCTTTGCATCTTAATTGCGCACTTTATGCACTTAATTGCAGGATTTAGATTGGGGGCTATAGTAAAATGAACTTTTAAATACTTTAACAAAATTTAACACTGATAAGATTTACCTGATAAAACAAAAATGCGTTTCTGGAATTACAAAATATTTTTGAGCTACACTACATTTTGGAGTGTACCCACTAAATTTGAATTTGGCGTCAAGCTTGTAACGTACGAAATCTTAAAGGTTACGAAAAAATGTCTGGGCATAGCCCAGGGCGACAAAATCCATGGGCGGTAAATTTTTGGAAAAATACCAAAGGCACAAGTCACAATAAAAAATAAATATACAAATACATAAATAAATGAGGAACGAAAAAAGGAAAATACAAGAAGTGAAGCATCTAACTACCTTCTACAACTTCAAAGATTAGAAACGACGTTTGTGTCAATTTTATGCTGAGATATGTTATCTCGATTTAACGTATAAAGTAATAAGCTACAATAGTCTGAGATCGATCTATCAACCTTATCAGTATACAATGTATAACAACAAAATTTAACATTTATGAAAATTGAGCACTAATGAAAGCGAACGTAACTTAGTATGAAGATAAAGCGAATAGAAAAAAAACGAAAAATCGAGTCAGATGAAACCAGAGCAGGAGATGTAGAAATTATTGGTAGAGAAAATTTCAGAATCAATCAAGAGTACTAAAATTCTTTAAAAGTTCAACGTGCAAGAAGCACTTTGACATTGTGTGCAAAGCTTCAGTAGGTAGCCTTAGAATATTTTACTTTTTCGGAAAATTTCGCTTTAAATTCTATGAACATTTAATCTAGTATTTAGTCGTAAATATTACTTCGAAAATTAACTTTGTCAATTGAACAAGTATCATCATACTACAAGCATGATTGTAATGTTTTTGGACGTTTTCGCTTTCTTGGCGCTATTTTATCTATTTCATGTAACTGTAGTTAGAACTAAAATTTATTTCTGTGATATTTCACATATTAAGGTTCATTAATTCTATAATTTAAGTAATAAGATTAAGGACGTACAATTATTACTTAAACTATAAAATTTATTTATTTTTATATGATTTATCAAAGTGTTGTTCATTTTCCCCCAGAGTTTCAAAGGTTACAATTAAAGTTTTAATTAAGAGAAGCTTTAGATGAATCAAACTTTTCACTCTGAAGCAATTGATGAACTCCTGAAGAGACTTCAAGAATTTGTTCAAATATAAGAACAAACACTAAATGGTACATTTTTAAATGAGCAACACGTCTAGCCATTTTGCTGTTGCACTAGATATTCTTTAAAATATTCTAAAAATGTCGGATATGTTAATTTAACTGCCTTAATGGCTTAATATGATTTACCATCATTCTTAATTTATCGTCTGTTCTACTATCATCGGCCATAACAGCAAAATAATATGCATCAATAGTTTTTTTTTACAAACATATTCAATAAGCAATTAGCGCTACAATTCCATTTAGATACACATCATCTAGACACAATTCTTGGCAGAATTATAACTTTGTAAAAATGGTTAATTTTTTTTTCAAAACTTCAAAAACTTCTTCTAAACAGTTTCCACGAATTGTATTTTCGGCCTTTCATTATGGCCTCTAAACAAAACAAATTTGGTGTTTGTTTTGTAATAAAACAACTTCTACAGTGATCATATTTAAGAGAGCTATTAAAAAGAGACCATTTTTGCATAGCGACTCTATGATACTCAAAATCTCGATGTACTTGATAATTTCTCAGGCTTCCTTCCAATTTTTAAAGCCGAATGAGTTAAAAAACTGGTTCTCTGTTTTTTTTTAAATAGCCTGTAGAGGAAGCAGAATGGTGAATTTTGCCAGACGCTGCATTTTAGCCAAAAATAGTCCCGAAACGATTTATGTACTTTGGAAGCTTCTTTTGTTTTATACATTCTGCTGATCAAAATGCTTATGCAGCAGGATGTATATTATTATTATCGCTCCCATTACAGTGACAAAGTGAGCAGCTCCGCTTTATAAACACAACGTGCAGAAATCTCATCCAGCAAAATATTTATAAATTTGCGTAAGCTCGAGGATGCATGAAACTGAATTACTCCCATTCACGAGCGCAAATTACACAATTGATAACAAGACAGGGGCCGCAATGAAAGAAAAACCCGCGAGGCCGACGACAATGGAATATTTCCACTATTAATAATCCCCGGCCGCATTGGTTATTCATCGGCCGCGACAAAGAGAAATGTGCGATATCTTTGTGTCCGTTCGAGCCGTGCCCGAAAGTTGTTAATAAACGAATCGAGGATCGCACTTTAATTGCGGACGTTAGCGCGGCAATTACCGCGTGCAGGCGAAAAATCGCGCGCGGAACATTTCTAATTTGACGAGCGCGCCGTGGGTGTGCCCCAGGGTTCCGCGACCCAAAAAATTTCTGCACGTTCCGCGCGCAATTAAAATAATAACGCGTACGCGCATAATTGCGAAGACGCTATCGTGGAAAAAATTCGCAATTAACTTTGAAAAAATGCTCTTAAGAGCTTGCCAAAAAAGGTATAATTAGTGGAAAATAGATATATTTTGTTAACTACTCTATATACATTAAGAAAAAAAAAATATGTAAAAACAACTGAAGACCTAATTAAGTATAAATTGTCGATAGCAACTGATGCAGAAAAAAAGTTCTAGATTTACTATAGCTCGCATACTTTTTGCATTCATTGGCGATTAAAATGTAATAGTAGAGCAAATTCTACATCAACATCACATCAACTAATATAATTGAGAGAGAAACGACAAAAAAAAGTAACTAAGTAGTAATTAATTAAATTTAAAAAAAATATGGAATGGAAGCATTTATTAGAAAAATGTTCACGTTGTGGAGGTCAGCAATTGAAAAAATGAAAAATTGGGAATTGGTGCAAATGAAAAGAATAAATAATATTTTTAAATCGTTAATTTAAAGATTGAAACGTAACAGCAGAGCAAATTCTAAATTTCACTTTAAAAATTTGCCAGGATTTGCATCGACAGATTTGCAACAGAAGTCTGTACTTAATGTAAACACTTACAGTCAACAAATTTTGAAAAATTCGCATGACTATAACTCAAAAATATAAAAACAAAACACTAGGTGAAATAAGTAAATGCCTTATCAATTTGTAAATGTATTGGCAATTTGTAGAAATTTTTATCGATGGTTTTTTACTGCCCGAAATTAACAGAACGATTTTTAAAAGATTAATATTTACAGATATTTTGATATATCTGAATGATTCAAATAACAAAATATACACAAAATAGTCACAGCCAAATGTTAAATGTCAAATAGCCGGGATTAAATGATAAAATGACAAAATGTCACTTTGAATGCCAAAACAGTATATCCTTAAATGTCAAAAATCGATAAATTGCCACCGAGAGAAGTAAAATGTTCAAAAATTATCGTATACGTCGAAAATAAAAATAAAAATCTAGCAAATGCCTACAATTTTAGAAATATTTCCATGTAAACCTCTTTACAATTCTCAAATTTCCGAAGAAATTAAATCAGCAATTCAACGAAATTGTTGAATTTGTCAGGAAATTTTGAAACATTCCCAGACTAATGTTTTGAAATTATTTGACCTTTCATTTTTGAAAAATTCCTAGGTAAATGTATCGATGATTTGAAAAATAAAATGAAATAACTTTACAACGTTTAGACGATATTTTTTGAAAATTTTGATATAAACATTCTGAGAATGATTGAAACATTGGCCAGGATTTGCATCGACAGATTTGCAACAGAAGTCTGTACTTAATGTAAACAGTTAAATTAGTGTCAACAATTTTTGAAAAATTCGCATGAATATAACTCAAAAATATAAAAACAAAATACTAGGTGAAATGAATAAATGCATCATCAATTAGTAAATGTATAGGAAATTTGTAAAAAAAAAATATTTATTGTTTTTTATTGATGGAAAATAACTGGACAATTTTTAAAAGATTAATATTTAAAGATATTTTGATACATCTGACTGATTCAAATAACAAAATAGTCACAGCCAAATATCAAATATCAGTCAGTTCAAAATATCAAATAGCTGGGGTTAAATGATAAAATGACAAAATGTCACTTTGAATGACAAAAAAGTATATCCTTAAATGTCAAAAATCGATAAATTACCACTGAAAGATGTCAAATGTTCAAAAATAATCTAGGGAATACGTCGAAAATAAAAAAAATCCTAGCAAATGCCTATTTTTTAAAAATATTTCCATGTAAACCCCTTTACAATTCTCAAATGTTCCGAAGTAATTAATTCAACATTTGTGTTGAATATGTTAGGAAATTTTGAAACATTCCCAGACAACAAATGTTTTGAAATGATTAGACCTTTCATTTTTTGAAAAATTAATACGTAACTGAATCGATGATTTGAAAAATAAAATGAAATAACTTTACATACAACGTTAAGCCGTTTTTTTTTGAAAATTTTGATATAAACATTCTAAGAATAATTGAAACATTGGCCAGGATTTGCATCGACATATTTGCAACAGAAGTCTGAATTTAATGTAAACAGTTAAATTAGAGTCGACAATTTTTTAAAAATGCGCATGACTATAACTCAAAAATATAAAACAAAACACTAGGTGAAATAAGTAAATGCCTTATGAATTTGTAAATGTATTGACAATTTGTAGAAATTTTTATCGATAGTTTTTTATTGCTCGAAATAAACTGTACGATTTTTTAAAGATTAATATTGAAAGATATTTTGATACATCTGAATGATTCAAATAACAAAATAATCATGAAATAGTCACAGCCAAATGTCAAATGTCATCAGTTCATCATAATTCATCAAAATCAGTTCAAAATATCAAATAGCCGGGGTTAAATGATAAATTTTGATAAAATGACAAAATGTCACTTTGAATGCTAAAAAAGTACATCTTCAAATGACAAAAATCAATAAATTGCATCTACAAGATGTCAAATGTCGTTAAATTATGCTCCTCAAATGTTAAATGTATTCGACAAAAGTCAAACATCGATGATACATTAATTCTCAACAATATCAACTAATATAATTAACAGTGAAATGACAAAAAAAATCATTTGTAGTATAGTAATTACTAATAATTAATTAACATAAATTATTGGAATGGACGCATTTACTTGAAAAATATTCACGTTTGCAGGTCAGAAAATTGAACAATGAAAAATTGCGAATTGGAGCAACAGAAAAGAATAAATAAGAATATTTAAAGAAAGTCTGAAGTGAAAAAGTGGTGATTTGCTAAATTTTTAGACTTTTGCTGAAGCTTAGTGCAGTCTTGTAATATCTAAATCATTTTTTTCAATGGTTTGAAAAAAAAAATCCATTAGGTATTTGAGATAAGTACACAAAGATATTTTTCTAAATTTTTAAGTATTCGGTGCAGCCTACTGCAGTCTTTTAATATTTACACAATTATTTTGAATAGCATAGAAAAAAAATCCATTATTTAATAAGTACACAAAAAGTATACATTCTAGTATAGATAGATATAAATGTATTCTAGTATAAATCTATACATTCGTTTTCACTGTGGTTTAGTTTTCCAATGAGAAAGATCCTTGATAATTGTACGGCTGAATTTACACAATAAATAATAATAAAAATATCTTATTGAAATATACCAGTACGTATAAAATAAAACAAGAAAAAAATCAATATAACTGGTAAAAATGGATAAAACACTACTAAAAATTATTATTATTATTATATTCCAGTTAAAAATAACGTTTATTATTGCAATAATTTGCAAAAGGACTTGCATTTAGAATTTTGTAATTAACTTACGAGCTGATTTAATTTTAGTGGAAATAGGCAAACTATTTGTATAAAAATGGCAATGTGGTGACTTTCATTTAGCATCATAAATATATTTTACAAAAAAAAATTTAAACAAAATTTCAATTGAAAATTGCAAAAAGTATATTTTCATTTTCGATGTTCATTTTGGAATTTCAACTCTTATCACAATATGTTTTATTGACTTTACTTCACGTATGAGTATATCGTTGAGGCTCAATTCTATACATTCGTTTTCACTGCGGTTTAGTTTTCCAATGAGAAAGATCCTTGATAATTGTACGGCTTAATTTACACAATAAATAATAATGTACGTAAATTCGAAATTGAATAACATCCGTTATTTTATAGGAAACGTTTTGCATGGCTTGCGAATTGCTATTCAAGGAAGAATCTGTTCACTCTAATGGGTTTGACGCAATAGTTCATCATTCCCGCTTTAAATTAGAATACACTGTTTGTCAATGTCCTTCCGCATTGTTGTCAAGCCTATATTTGGATTTGGAATATATCACATTATAATTACTAAAGAATTATGTTAAGAAATAAATTTGTTACAAATTTCAAATTTGATCTGCAACAAATGGGCTTTTAAACAGGTTCAGGAGCTTTTGAAATATTTGCAGAAAAAGCAAAAACCTTATGTTTTTTTATAAACCTGAGCTTTTGAAATATTTACAGAAAAAGCAAAATCCTTATGTTTTTCTCCACAAACCTGAGCATTTACCCTGAGCAGAAAAAACAAAAACCTGTACATAGTAAAATTGCCAGAATAAGTGCAAAATTGACAATACAAATTTTCTAAGAATAAATAAAAGATTCAATGACTGATTCAATGAATTGTATTTGATATTTGATTTGATATTGTATTTGAAATTGTAAATTTGATAGCAACTTGGTCATTTTAAATTGCTATTCTTACTATCAGTTAAAGATTGTAATTTTGCTAGAACAAATGCAAATTTGACATTAAACATTACAATTTTGACATAATTAGTGTATCATTTAAAAATGTCGATTTTTCGAAATTTTCGTCGGATAATTATAAATATCAATGATTCCTGCATTGTTATTTTGTTAATTTAACAGAATAATTTTAAGTTTCAATGCTTTCTACAGGCACAGTACAAGATGTAATTTAGTCAAAATAAGTACACATTTGACATTGCGGTTTTGACAACATTTTTGTATATTTCAATGACTACTGACAATCATTGACATTTAGACTGAATAATTATAAATATGACAATAATCTTAGAAAATTTGAATGAATAATTATAAGTATCAATGATTACTGTCAATCAGTAGTGTCAATCAAAACATCAAACACTGTAATGTTGTCAGAATAAATGCAAATATGACACTAAACATTGCAATTTTGACTGTTCACAGAATTAGTGTAAATTTTACAGTAGGCTCAGAAATGTTCATAAGATAATCACAAATTTCAATGGTTACTATTAATTATTAAGCATTAAACTATTCTAATTTTGTCAGGAGAAGTGAAAAATGATAATAATCATTATTATTTAAATAGAAAAATTATAAATTTCAATGCTTTCTATAAGTGTACATACATTGTAATGTAATTTTATTGGTGCTAATACACTATTAGTGTTTAGACAGGTCAAAAATTAAAAATAAAAATTCAATATATGCCACAAATATAAAAGCAAAGTATAAAATTAATTAATTAAAGTATTAAAGATTATGTAAGGTGGATCATTCTTCGTTCTTCATTGAACATTGAAATTTAAATGGAATAAGTGCAAATTTGACAGTAAATTTAAATAAACTTAGACAGCAAACCAAATTGCAATTTTGAACCAAATTGTAATTCAAAACCAAATTGCAATTTTGGCAGAATTTGGATAGGTTGGACTTGAAAATCTCGCAGATATTATTTTATATTTATAAATTTATATTTTGGTACACGGACATCAAACATTAATTTTGACAGATTCGGGCAGAAGCTATTCAAAATTTTTACAACTAAAGCTTAGAATTTGACAAAAGTTGACAGTTGCAATTCAAAACATCGACAGATTTCGAAGGTTTCAATTGAAAATTTGTCATACAAACATGTGATATTCTTTTACATTTTTACACTGGGATGTCAAAAATTGACAAATATTCGCCAATTCGGGCAATGTCTATTGAAAAATTGATAGATGTTCACAGCTGAATTTTTCAGGTTTTTAATGTTTCAGTCGGAAATGTAACTCATTTCGAAAAATTAGACATATTTGGAGAGTTGCAGTTGATAATTTGACAGATTTCATCAGTTTTGATTGAAATTTTTCATATATGATCAGTTGCAAACACCTTACAAGTTACTACATTTTTATTGTGCATTAATATTTTTATAAGTTCAAATTTGACAGTAAACATTGCAGTTTTGAATTTTAACGGAATTAGTGAAAATTGTACAGTACTCTTAGAAATTTTGATAGGATAATCGCCAATTTCAATAGTTACTATCAATGATTAAACATTCTACTTTTGCCAAGAGAAGTGCAAAATGATAATAATAAACATTGCTTGTTAAAAAGCATAATTATTAATTTCAATGCTTTTTGTAAGTGTGCATACATTAAACATTGTAATTTAGATAGAATAAGTGCAAATTTTACAGTAAACTTAAATAAACTTAGACGGTAAACCAAATTGCAATTTTGGCAGAATTTGGATAGTTGCACTTGAAAATCTGGCAGATTTCAATATTTTTGCACTGGGATATCAAATGTTAATTTTGACAGATTCGGTCAGCAGCTATTCAATATTTGATAAGTGTTTATAACTGAAGCTAAGAATTTCACAAATTTTGACAGTAGCAATTGAAAACTTGATATATTTCGAAGGTTTTAATTGGAAATTTGACATACACTGTCATTGAATGTCAAATTTCCAATTTAAACCTTCGAAATATGTCAAATTTCCAATTGCCACCATCAAAATTTGTCAAATTCTTAGCTTCAGATATAAAAACATCAAATTTTGAATAGTTTTGACAGAATCTGTCAAAATTAATCTGTGATTAAAACTTGACATTTAAACATATGATTTTTTTACGTTTTTCCAATGAGATGTCAAAAATAGACAAATATTGACAAATTCGGGCAATGTCTATTGAAAAGTTGACAGATTTTCACAGCAAAAGCTTCGAAATTTACGGATTTTTAATGTTTCAGTCAGAAATGTAACTCATTTCGAAAATTTGGAAGATTGGAAGACATTCGAAAATATGTAATATTTTACATATTTGGAGAGGAGCAATTTGATAGATTCCATCAGTTTTCATTGAATTTTGGCATATATGATTTATTGATCAGTAGCATATGAAAATCTGACAGCTTAATACATTTTTACGCTTAGACAAAAAAAAACAGATTCTGCATCATATATAGAAAAATTGACAAAAATTTCACAGCTGAAGCTACAGATTTTGAATGTTGCAGTCGAAAATATGACCTATTTAGAAAGTAATTGAAAATTAGACAAATTTGAAAAGTTGCAATTAAAAATTTGACATATTTCATTCGTTTTAAATTAAATTTTGCATATGTGAGCAGTTGAATTTAAAAATCTGCCAAAAAAAATTAAATTTGGCAGATATAAGTGGTTGCATTTGATAATCTGACAAAAGAAAAATTTTAAGATTCGGTAATAGGTATATACTAAAAAGTTGGCAGGTTTTTACAACTAAAGCTTAGAATTTGACAAATTTTGACATTTGCAATTCAAAGTTTGACAGATTTCGAAGGTTTCAATTGAAAATTTGACATACAAACATGTGATATTCTTTTATATTTTTGCACTGGGATGTCAAAAATTGCCAAATGTTCGCAAATTCGGGCAATGTCTATTGAAAAATTGATAGATATTCACAGCCGAAGGTTCGAATTTTACCGAGTTTTAATGTTTCAGTCGGAAATGTAACACATTCCGATTTTTTTTACATATTTCAATGGAATTTGATAGATTTCATCAGTTTTCATTGAATTTTGGCATATGTGATCAGTAGCATATGAAAATCTGACAGGTTAATACATTTTTACGCTTAGACCACAAAAGAGAAAACAGATTCTGCATCATATATAGAAAAATGGACAAAAATTTCACAGCTGAAGCTACAGATTTTGCATGATTCGATCGAAAATATGACCTATTTTGAATGTAATTAAAAATTAGACAAATTTGAAAAGTTGTAATTAAAATTTTGACATATTTCATACGTTTTAAGTAAAATTTTGCATATGTGAGCAGTTGCAATTGAAAATCAGACAAAAAAAAATTGAATTTGCCACATAAGAGCAGTTTTGCATTTGAAAATCTGAAAAAAAAAATTGAATTTGGCACATAAGAGCAGTTTTGCATTTGAAAATCTGACAAAAGATAAATTGAAAGATTCGGCAATAGGTATATATTAAAAAGTTGGCAAGTTTTTACAGCTAAACCTTAGAATTTGACATATTTTGACAGTTACTACTGAAAATATGACGGATTTGGATAGTTAGAGTAAAAAATGTGACATATTTCGGCAGGCGCAATAAGCAGGTTTTTACAGCTAAAGCTTATAATTTGACATATTTTGTCAGTTACTACTGAAAATATGACAGATTTGGATAATTACAGTAGAAAATGTGACTTTATGATACTTCGGCAGGCACAATAAATTTGCACGAGTATCAAACCCAAAACTATTGAACTATGAACTTATGACTACGTAATTAGTCAATATTAATTCGTAGTAATTCGTAATTAGAGAGTCTTTATATTTGACTCACATCTGAAGTTAGAATTTAAAAAAATTCTCAGCTGCTATTGAAAATGTAATAGATTTGAATAGCAATAGTAGAATATATTTGGCATTATAGTATATAATATTATATACATAATATTTGGCAGATTTCGGCATTTATAGGTGTAAATTTTACTGCTGGTGCTAAATAATATAATTATTGATAGACAACGTTTAAAATATGACAGATTTTGACAGTTGCAGTTAAATTATTGTTAATAATAAATAGTATATATTTACTTTAGTCAAATAAAGATTTTTCTTAATAATTTATATAAAGATTAATTATCAACGATTTTCAATGTAAAAGTGTAATACATGATGTAAGAAAATAATACTAGCAAAAGTTCAGATGAATATTTCTCCATATATGTTGCCATTGGGGTAAAAACTTTGTTTTATTTATTGTTTCATTTTGTTTTTGGTAGAGACCCTATATAATAATAAGATAAGAGATGAGACATGGGAACCAGAAACCAAGGCCCACCTTGACAATGCTAGGTTGGCATCTTGTTATAATTTTGTTATTATTCAATTGAAATTTAACAAATATTTAAATATTGAGAGAAACAATTCACCAAATACACATTATTTAACTAAATTTACAATGTGTATATAACTATTTTACATAAATCATTATATCAAAAATATTTAAATAGTATTAAAACAGTTATCAACTAATGGCATCTGACAAAATTGAAGTTTAATTAAAAATTTGAGATATTTTCAAGTCACAAGTCATAAAGCCTGGATTCTAGTTCTAACCAATCAGAATGGGCATCCTACATGTATCATCTCTTGTCTTACTATTGCATAGGATCTCTAGTTTTTTGTAGAGGACCTCTATAAGGCTAGAACTAATCTTATAGAGGTACTCTAGTTTTTGGGTAAACGCATCACCATCTATGGGCATTGGCGCTTTACTAATATACAAGTAAGACAATAAAAACTTGATTAATGAAATGAATGATTTTCAGTCAGTCAGTTTTTCTCCGTAAATTTCTGAAGGGATGTGAAATTGATTCGGCACTCTAAAAACATGAAATTGATTCGGCACTCTAAAAACTGACGGATGGAGAAAAATGTTCATTGCAATCGGCACGTCTAATTCCTAATAACAATACAATCACACGCCGACACACAATCGGAAATTTATTTTATGCTATGTCGAAATGTCCTCCTCAAAGTGGTGTCGTTGGTTTCATTCAATGTCGCCCCATTGTAAGTAGAATTACGAGGCAATGTGGAAACCAGCACGCGTGCGAAAGAAGCGGGAGGCACAGCGATTTAACGTTTACGTAATCCACACTTCGGAATTATCGGCACGCTTCTGCAACGCTCGTTGCATTCCCTAAGCAAAATGCCGATGTTGCATCAAACCGGCAATCACCATTAGAGAATGAGCCGGTGAAATAGCACCCGAAATTAGGGATATTTGTTATGCAAACTACATCTGAAGTTCTCATTTAGATTTTGAAAACTTCTTGCGAAAAATATTAACTTTCAGAGTTGCCCAGTATAGATTATACATAAGTTTGAAGTATGATTCAGAATTTACAAACTACGTAAATAAGATTTGCGGTTATAACAGGTTTAAAAAATGTGTCAGTAGGCAAAAGAAGAATGCATAAAATTTAAAATTGGATTTTACTTCTACTTTCGGTGAATTTTTACTATTTTGAATGTTTGCAGTTACCATATTATGTTTCGTCCGGCATATAAATGACAGTAACGTAAAAAGTTTGGACCGCTCGAGCTTTAATGAAAATTGATACTTCGTGAGTTATGTCGTTATTGCAGAGATCCGCATCATTATGAAAATTACTTTGCGTTGCGTTTTAATAATTTAAAATATAAATATTTTATTGAACAGATGCTGCAAATCATGCTAGACCGGCTATACCTTTGTGTACGTAACACCATTAAATACCTACCTATCTGATATGATAACAATGTTATCAAGCAAGAACTGGAGATAATTATATTGCATGCCATTTTTAGTTTGATATAAAATGCACGTATTTCAAAGAATATAATAAAAATGTAGTAGTTTTTAATACAATTTCTAGGATGTGGCTATTACATATGTTTTAAATGCTGAACATACTATATGCGTTAAAAATAACTGCAAAAAATGGGTCTTTACAATATTTACTATCATATTTGCAGTTATTCTTGCAAAATTTAAATCTTTACAGTGTTATTCATAAAAATTTAAGCTGAAGCTTAACGGTGGTTTAATCTTAAGTAACTTTGGTAACCCTGTGTAAAACACCGCTAAACCATTGCTAAACCATGGTTTAAACATTAGTGAATAACGCTATTAATATTTAATCAATTACAGTAACTATTACTCATCTACATTTTAGTTATAAATAGTGTATATATTTTTTTAATAATAATATTGTTTGATTATTTAAATTTATATATCTATTACCTATTCATACACTGTGTATCAGCCAAATGGAATAAATTCGATAATAAATAAATGGGGGCGTGTTCGAAAAAACGCTCGGACACGTCGATTGTTATTTTTAGTTGCGCATTTTTTTCAAACAAAAACTTTTTATACAGGGTGTGTCATGTGACCCGTGGCCAATACCAACTTTATTATTTTAAATGCAACACCTGGTATATTATTCAATTTTTGGATTCTTCAGAAAATTCTAGACATATTTCATGTACAATGTCCTATACCTATCTTCAACTGTTTCGGAAATATTAAGTGTTTTCAGATTTATTGCAAAAATTAACATTAAAAAGAAAATTATTTGATTACAGAAATTCGTTACAACACACTCAAAAACTAATAAGTAATACTGTTTATTTCTTGATAATGTAAAAAAAAAAAAGGAAACAATAAATTTCAATGGAGATGTTCAAAATGCTCGCCGTGAACGTCTTGGCAACATCCTAATCTTAAATACAAATTTCTTCTAACGTTACTCAACATCTCAGGCGTGACCGATCTAATCGCAAGCATTATTCGTCATAATATACACACTTAATATTTCCGAAACAGTTGAAGATAGGTATAGGACATTGTACATGAAATATGTCTAGAATTTTCTGAAGAATCCAAAAATTGAATAATATACCAGGTGTTGCATTTAAAATAAGAAAGTTGGTATTGGCCACGGTCACATGACACACCCTGTATAAAAAGTTTTTGTTGAAAAAAATGCGCAACTAAAAATAACAATCGACGTGCCGGACGTTTTTTCGAACACGCCCCCATTTATTTATTATTGAATTTATTCTATTTGGCTGATACACCCTGTATATGAGAAAAAAATCTAATTTTTAATTTAGATTTTTTTATCTAGTCCAGCCGAGTTTTGCATTTACTAACTTTTCCTATTACATACACCAAGGCTAATCCAAATTTATTAATATTGTTCAATTATGTATCTGATTGTGTATGTTGTTATTTTTTAATAGTTTTGTTATTGTAATACACATTATATGTTTTTTATTGCCATACGTTTCGTAAGACAAATCAATGCACGTACGCGGCAATTTTACGCAATACTATTTGAAACTCGTGTAAAATGAGGTCGCAAATGGATTATGTCAAGAGGATAGATTTCACGGTCTCTAAAAGTAAGCTGGAATTGTAATGTCTCACACACCGCGAAGCATGAAATGTACAGAATAATTAAACGTTTTAATTAAATTACAACCTCAAAATTGCACCATTTTTTGACTCATAGCAATAAAATAATAATGGTTGTAACTTTGAAAATTTCTCTGGTATTTCATGTTAAGAATTGTCGAATAATGGTTGTTTTTATGCTATGAAAAATGGGTAGCCTTTTCAGAAACATTCATTCCAGCTTTCAATTAAAAAACTAATTATTGTGCTACCTTTGCACAGTCAATATAGGAAATACAGGACCAAGAATAACTCTTATTTTTTAAAATTTCCTTATTATTGTACAATTACTTTTACTCATCTTAGAATCAGCAGAAGCTATTATTCAATCTTATGTATTTGCTGTATTAAGAAACCTTTATTCTAGAGATGTAATCTAATGAGTAGACACAAAAATCATACCTGTAAAATAGTATAATATAATAATCATACCTTTTATAGTTTTGTACTTTTGTTTTATTATGTTGATGTTAATGTGAAGATGTTTTAAGGATGTTATTGATGATGTTATGTTAGGGATTTTTACCTGTATCACATTTTCCCTGCAACTTAGGACACATTTTAGTATGCCTCAAATTTCAAATTTTTAATTTGAAGCAATAACGTGAGTTATTGCGAGTTTGTCATTTTGCAGATAAAAAACCATATATCCTTGTCTTCTTTTTAATTTTGTTCTGATTTTGTGTAAATAATTAGCGATATTTAATTATTTTCTACTTGTTTCTCATTTTACTGCAATTTAGTACAAACTACGAGTACTTATAAAACGTCAAGTTGAGAATTATCAAATATTTTTTCTGTAAATATACACTGTAAGGGATACTTTCCAATTTTCTGTAGGAGGGTAGTAAATCAACCCTGTATAATTAAAAAAATCATAAAAAGTGTGCATTAAATTGGAATATTTTAAAATATCATAAAAAGTGTGCATTAAATTGTTGCTCAATGAATCTGAGGAATGTTAGTCCTGAAGAGTCTGTAAATATACCCTACAAGTGATGATTGAAACATTGCATTAAGCAAGTCAACAAGCAGCAATTGTTGCTGCTGATTTCTGTGTTTGTAATATTCATGACAACATGAATAAAACTGAATATTTTAAAATATCATAAAAAGTGTGCATTAAATTGTTGCTCAATGAATCTGAGGAATGTTAGTCTTGAAGAGTTTGTAAATATACCCTGCAAGTGATGATTAAAAAAAATCCTTTGAAAAATGGGTAGCTGTTTCAGAAACACCCTGTATAATGACATTTTATAGTATTGTACTTGTGTTTTATGATGTTGATTTTAATGTGAAGATGTTCTAAGGATGTTATGGATGATGTTATGTTGTGGATTTTTACCAGAATCATATTTTCTGTGCAACTTAGGACAAATTTGAGTAAGCCTTAAATTTCAAAATTTTAATTTGAAGCAATAACGTGGAAATTATTGCAAGTTTGTCATGTTTTAAGAATGTTATGGGTGATGTTATGTCATGAATTTTACCCTGTATCATATTTTCCCTGCAACTAGGACACATTTTAGTAAGCCTTAAATTTCAAAATTTTAATTTGAAGCAAGAACGTAAATGTTATTGCGAGTTTAGCATTTTGTAGATAATAAACGATATATCATAGTTTTATTTTTAATTTCGTTCTGTTTTTGTGAAGACAATTTGTGAAATTTAAATATTTTCTACGTGTTTCACATTTCACTGAAATTGAAAACAAAATTTTTAAAATTTCCACCAAGGTTTGACGTATTAGATAATAAATAAAATAAACGTGTAATTTTTCTACTGTTATTAGTTAGAAATTTTAATAATTACTGATTTTGCATAATCTGTTATACTATATCCGTTATATTTTCATGGTACACTGGTCATTTGGCAATTTTCAAAATTTGAGATGGGTACATAAAATTTAGAAAATTCAGTTTGATATTTTAAAAATATCGAAAGATATTTGATCGTTTTCGACTTGTGTTATTGAAAAGATTAATAGTGATATTTTGCATTGTTCTACTAATTTTTTTTTTGCCTGCAACTTAAGACGAAGTAGTAATATGTGAACACGAAAATTTTCCTGCAAGTTTGACATATTGAAGATGTTGATGACGTGTCATTTTTCTGCTTCTTTTCTTTAGATATTTTGAATAAAATTACTTAAAAGTCAGAATTTGATATTTTGGAGATTCCTAAGATAACGTATTTTATAATAAATAAAATAAATGTGTGATTTTACTGCTGTTATTAGTCAGAAATTTTATAATGACTGATTTTGCATAATCTGTTATATTATATCTGTTATATTTTCATGTTAAACTGACCATTTGGCAATTTTCAAAATTTGAGGCATATACAAATTTGAAAATTCAGTATGATATTTGGAAAATACCTAAAGTAATTTAATCGTTTTCGACTTACTTTTGATATTGAAAAGATTAATAGTGGCACT
This sequence comes from Othius punctulatus, assembly GCA_951805005.1. NCBI lineage: Eukaryota > Metazoa > Arthropoda > Insecta > Coleoptera > Staphylinidae > Othius > Othius punctulatus. Next base: position 20,649,526 of record OX638141.1, read on the forward strand.
TTGCATTGTTCCACTTGTTTATTATTTTGCCTGCAACTTAAGTGAAAGACGAAGTGGTAATATCTGTATACGAAAATTTTCCTGCAAGTTTGACATATTGAAGATGATAATGACGTGTAATTTTTCTGCTTCTCTTCTTTAGGTATTTTAAATATAATTATTTAAAGGCCAGAGTTTGATATTTTGGAGACATCTAATGATATTTAATAATTTTCTATGTACTTTTGATTCCGTTTTATAGTTTAATAGTGATCTTTTGCATTTTTCTACTTATTACTTAAAACGAATTGGTAAATATGCGAAAACGATTTTTTTTTAAATTTAACCTGCAAGATATTAATGCCATGTGTAGTTTTTATGCTGTCTTTCTTTAGATAATTTGAAGATAATTACTTAAAAGTCAAAGTTTGATATTTTGTAGATTTCTAATGATATTTAATAGTTTTCAATGTACTTTTGATTCCGAAGTTTAATAGTGACCTTTAGCATTTTCTACTTATTACTTAAAACGTATTGGTAAATATGCGTAAACGAAAAAATTCTAAATTTTAACTGCAACTTTGACATTCTTACGCGATTATAGATAGTCATGAATCCACTCGTTGTATTATACAGGGTGTATCAGCCAAATGGAATAAATTCGATAATAAATAAATGGGGGCGTGTTCGAAAAAACGCTCGGAAACGTCTATTGTTATTTTTAGTTGCGCATTTTTTTCAACAAAAACTTTTTATACAGGGTGTGTCATGTGACCGTGGCCAATACCAACTTTCTTATTTTAAATGCAACACCTGGTATATTATTCAACTTTTGGATTCTTCAGAAAATTCTAGACATATTTCATGTACAATGTCCTATACCTAAACTAAACTAAACCCCTCGACTTAGCTGACTTAAGAAGACGAATAATGCTTGCGATTAGATCGGTCACGCCTGAGATGTTGAGTAACGTTAGAAGAAATTTCTATTTAAGATTAGGATGTTGCCAAGACGTTCACGACGAGCATTTTGAACATCTCCTCCATTAAAATTTATTGTTTTTTTTTGTTTTTTTACATTATCAAGAAATAAACAGTATTACTTATTAGTTTTTGAGTGTGTTGTAACGAATTTCTGTAATCAAATAATTTTCTTTTTTTAATGTTAATTTTTGCAATAAATCTGAAAACACATAATATTTCCGAAACAGTTGAAGATAGGTATAGGACATTGTACATGAAATATGTCTAGAATTTTCTGAAGAATCCAAAAATTGAATAATATACCAGGTGTTGCATTTAAAATAAGAAAGTTGCTATTGGCCACGGTCACATGACACACCCTGTATAAAAAGTTTTTGTTGAAAAAAATGCGCAACTAAAAATAACAATCGACGTGTCCGAGCGTTTTTTCGAACACGCCCCCATTTATTTATTATCGAATTTATTCCATTTGGCTGATACACAGTGTATATGATAATTCTGTGATGGGTGGGAAAAACAGTATAAGTCGAAAATTTGGGAAAATGAGTTTCAGTCTTAATTCAATTATATTTCAGAAAGTGATGCTGTACATTGTGTTTGAAATAGTATATGTCATATTATTCAGTTAAGGCTTTTAAATAGGTTGGTAGTTTTAGTACAACTTTAAATGCTACGATTATTGGAGGCAAAAAGGTATAAGTCGACGCTTCCTTAAAATGCTAATTCTTGACTTATACTGTTTTTCCCACCAATCACAGAATTATTAAAAGTCAAAGTTTGATATTTTGCAGATATCTAATAATATTTAATAGTTTCTTACTTATTTATGATTCCGAAGATTAATAGTGACCGTTTGCATTTTCTACCTAGATATTACTTAAAACTAGTTGGTAAATATGTGTAAACGAAAAATTCCAAAATTTTAACCTGCAAGTTTAATAAATTGAAGATTTATTATTGAAGCATGACATGCGTTATTTTGCTGCTCTGTTCTTGAGAAAAATTGTAGTGTAGAGTAGTAAGCATTTTGAAGATAATTACTAAAAAATGAGATAATTTGGAAATATCAAATGATATTTGTTTTTTCTACCTTATTTTGATTGAGAAAATTAATAGTGACCTTTTGTGTTGCTACTTATTACTGAAAGCGAATTGGAAAATTGGAAAATTTTAACCTGAAAGTTTGACATATTGAAGTCGAAGTTGATCGATGACATGAGTTATTGTTATACTGCTTCTCTTTAGATATTTCAAGATAATTAGTGGTTTTGATGGAGGTAATTTTTTTTGCGACACCCTTTATTTTGTACGCCACTGGACGTAATAGGTTGCAAAGAAAACCTTCACATATTATATAAGTAATATGTGATATAATATGTGATATGATATGATAAGTAAGTATAACATAAGTACATATGTCACTCACACTGGCACCAAAATTGCAAATTTATTCTTGAAAGTTTGGCAATTTTAGAGAAAATCTGATCCTGATTTATTTTATGTTATCTAAAAGAAGATAAATTTTAACAGATTTTTGATTCACCATTTATAGATAACCTGTTAAGTAGTTCCCGTTTGTTAATTGTATGTAATATATGTAATATATGTAATATCAAGGGAAGAATAACCACTTCAAACGGGCATGCGATTGTGTAGGAGAAAATATTGCACACAATTAAACATTACATTAAGTAAGTCAACAAGCAGCAATTGTCGCTGCTGATTTTTGTGTTTGTAGTTTCATAACAAAATGAAACAAAGCCTTTGTATCTATCATACATAAGTACCTAAAAACCATAACCGCTTCTTCCGTTGCGTTTGGAAAACTATAACTTACAACATTTCTGATTCTTTATTTATTGATAGCCGCTTCTTCCTTTGTTTTTAGAAAATATTTTAACTTACATGATAAACCCTTGATTCTTCGAGCTGTCCTCGTGATCCGAGAGGTCGACCCACTCGTCACTCCTATCACTGCTCCCGCTGAGCTCGCTGCCTGCGTTTCCGGCGTAGCTGAAGACCTCCTCTGCCCAGCTGGTGATGGACCTGTTGTAGATGCTGTTGCTCTGCTGGTCCGAGATGATCGAGTCCCTCTTGGACTTCCAGCCGTAGATCGACTCGTAATTGCTCTCGGTCTCGTCGTCCTTCCTGCAGTAGATCGACTCGTAGAAGTTCGACTCGCTCTCCTCCGCGCGCCTCGGGCATGCGTTTCTGGAGGGCGGCCGCGGAGGTAAGGGTTCCTCCTGCCGCTTGGGCAGGAGCGGCGGTACCTTCGCAGGGCTCGGGAGGGTCTCGTAGATGTTCTCCTCGGCCGAAACGGGGGAATCGCATATTTCGTAGCCGTCGTCCTCGTTGTCGGCGCGGATGTTGAGCTCTTCGTAGATCTTCTCGCGGGCCTGGGGTTTGTGCAGGGGCACGCGGCGTGGTGGTACCGGTGGTTGAGGGGGCGGAAGGTAACTGGGTTTGCACTGGTCTTCGTCACTGGTAGTGTCTATGACTTGGTAGTGGTCTTTGCCGCCGTCGTCCAAAAATTTGTCGGACTGTTCGTTGTTTGCACTGCAGGAGTTAATACTGACGTCGACAAAATCGTACGTTTCGTCCCACGTTTCTTCTACGACGGTTGTATCTTTGGCATTGCTTTGGGTGCTCGTCCGCTTGAGCTGCATGGTTTCGTACCTGGAATCGCACTTCTTGGGCGGCGTCAGAGGTATGTTCACCACCTGCACCACCAACTCATCAGTCTTCGCGTGGTTTTGTTCGGATTTGTTATTGTTGTCTTTCAGTCGTTTCTCGAGCTTCAGCCGCTTCTCGTGGTTCTTCAAGGCCACGTCTTTGACGTCGAATGTCTTTTGGGGCACTTTTGGCTTTGGCACGATCGCTGGCTTCTCGGCGCTCGACTTCTGCTCGAAGATTGCGATGGCAGCTTTGACGCCGCCGCAGGTCTCGGGCTTGCCTGCGCGCTTCGGCACCTCCGGCTTCTGCAGGGACCTGGGGCCCTCCATGAAGCCGACCTTCGCGCGCACCGTTTCGCCCTTTTTGACGCTCGCCTTGCGCGTCACCGACCCCGCGCGTCTCACCGGTGCTGGGATCGACTCCGGCGCGGGCCTCCGCTTGACGCTCGGCTTCCTCGCCACCGACCTCTTCTCCTCAGCGCCCTTGATCTGGCTGTTGACGCGCTTCACCAGCCTGGCGATCTTCGGCTGCTCGCCCAGCTTGTTCTTCTCCACCAGCTCGTTGTACTTCCTCGCCAGCTCCTGCACCGTATTGACGCTGATGGACGAGGACGTCGCTTTATCCTTGCGCCTGTACACCGACGACGTCTTCTTGATCTTGAAGCTTATCTTCTTGGCCTGGGTGCGCTTCTCGGGGGCGGCCTGCGGCTCGGGCGGCTTCTCCACGGCATTCTGCTCCTCTAGGTTGAGGAACGCCTTGCGCGATTCCTCTAGGTTCTTCCGGAGGCGGACGGTGCGCAGGAATGACTCCCGCTGCTCGGGGTAATCGTCGACGCAGAATGTGTCCGTTGGCGGCTTATCACGCTCGAGCAGTGACGTGCCTCCCCACGGAGGTCTCACCGATAACTGAGCTGTCATCCTGAAAAAGAAAACAAACAGGTTATCAGCTGAATCTACTGTGGTTTGCTTGATAACAGATGATAAGACAAATTAATATGCGTTGTATTTGCACGTTGTAGGATTTCCTCGGAAATCGTACAAGTACAGGCTCGATTAAATGATTACGGCAACCAAACATATGCAAAGGTATATATTTTTATATGTTACTCATTTGTATAATGTTTAATAGAGCACCTTATTATAACAAATAGATTCTACAACCACAAAGAAATACATACATATACGAGAGAAGAAAGGGCAAAGAATAAAAAATCAGTTATCGACTATATTTTAATAGATAGAGAACATCGTAGTAACATAATCGATACAAACGTTAGAAGAGGATTCAAAATTGATAGCGATCACTACCTATTGATATAAAAATATCAAAAAATCATTAAAATCATTTTATATCATAAAAGAAAACACAGTAGAAGTAAACGACAGACATGAGGAAGAAATAAAGAAAGAAAGAGAGACGACGAAACTATACAAATTGAGAGAGGAAGAAGTGGAAAAAGAGTACACAAAAATGGCGACAGAGTTCATAACGCAAAAAAAGAGAATACAGAAGTTGGATAATATAAAGTTATGGGAAACAATAAGGAACATTATGAAAGAGAAAGTGAAAAAAGAGAATACAGAAGATGGACAATATAAAGTTATGGAAAACAATAAGAAACCTTATGAAAGAGGCAGCAAAAATAACATGTGGAACAATGAGGAAAACAAACCAGAAGAAACAAACGAGATGGTGGACAGAAGAAATTAAAGAGGAAATTAAAAATAAAAAGATGGCCTGGAAGCAATACCTAAATGATAAATCAGACGCAATATATGACCAGTATAAGAAAAGCCGAAAGAAAGTCAAAGAAGTAGTACAAAAAGCGAAACAAAAGTCATGGGAACAATTTGGAGAAAGAATGGAAAGAAATAGCAGAGAAAACCAGAAGTTATAATATTTATAATAATAATAATAATATAATAATAATATTTATTTGGTGCTAATAACAAAGTTTTACACGAGTCAAAATCAAGTCAAGTTGTTCTATAATGTTATCAAGAGCACCAGAAAAGAAAAAAAAAACAGACCGACTATGAAATCAAAACAAACAAGGAAATATATTAAGGGAAGATGAACAAATTATGAACAGATGGAGGGAATATTTCATGGAATTATTAAATACTGAGGAAAACAATGATAGAGAGACAGAAGAAATTACACAAAACAGAGAAAACAAAACCGAGAACGAAGAGATAGCAGAAAAATAATTAGACATAGTAATTAAGAGCCTGAAAAACGGAAAAGCGGCAGGAAAGGACCAAATAACAGCAAAAATGATGAAAACTATCGGCGAAGAAACTACTATTAAAAGTATATAATGGAGTATGGGAAGAAGAGCGGATACCAGACGACTGGAGGATTGCACTTGTGGTACCAATATACAAAAAAGGCGACAGAAAAGAATGTGGTAACTATAGAGGCATCAATCTAATAAGTACTGGAATGAAAATATTAGAGAAGATTATAGAAAACAAAATAAGGACAACAGTAGAAACGACATTACACGAGGCACAAAGTGGTTTTCGGTAAGGGAGGAGTATAAAAGACCACATTTTCACAATTAAACAGATCATAGAGAAGAAACAAAAGCAAAATAAAAAAGTATACATTACTTCAGGTCAACAGTAAGAAACTTTGGAAAATATTGGAAGAAAGAGGTTTGAGTGCGAAAATCATAAACATTATCAAAATGATATACGAAAACAACAACGAATCAAAGTGTTTTCGGAAAGGGAGGAGTATACAAGACCATATTTTCACAATTAAATAGATCATAGAGAAGAAACAACAACAAAATAAAAAAGTATACATTACTTCAGGTCAACAGTAAGAAACTTTGGAAAATATTGGAAGAAAGAGGTTTGAGCGCGAAAATCATAAACATTATCAAAATGATATACGAAAACCACAACAATATACTAGTGTACAACAACAATGAATCAAAGTGCTTCAAGACCAAAGACGGGCTGAGACGAGGAGGAAGCCTAAGTCCGATTCTATTTATCATCCACATGGACGAGATAATAAGAAAATGCCAAACGGGAACAAGAGAAATGGAAATAGGATACAGAAGAATGAGGAACATCAGTGTGTAAGAAGGAGCGTTCGCAGACGACGCGTGCTTGAAAGGCTTTCTTATGCACTTCTATTATAATATACTATTCGATACGAGTAATAAAAGAATGGCATGAAAATGTTTATCACGCTAAGCTGCGAATTTTGAGCCCTACTTATTAGAGCAGTGGTTCTCAACAATGGCCAAATGCCCCCCTGGGGACCAAACTGTATTTTTTAGGGGTCACAAAAAAAAAACGCAACCATCGAGACATCAGGACTTTTCCCGAAAGTTTAAGTTCCTTCAAGTATAAAAATTTGAAAAAAACGAGACTTTCTCGTCTTTCGAGATTCTCGTCTTTTCGAGTCTTGAAAGTTTCTTTCGAAAGTTTCGAGACTGGTCTTTTCGAGTCTCGAAAGTTTCTTTCGAAAGTTTCGAGACTTCGAGAACTTTTTCCCGAGAGATCTGTCTTTAACTTTATGTTTTAAATTAAAAAAAAATAAAAAAAACAGTAAAAATCAATTCTACACTAAAAATCGTCAACCCAAACTTCTTGCAGTAAGTCTCATTCGGCTCAGAAGGTTCTTAGGAGTTAAAAACAAGATCAAGGTTGATATATTTGCGATCATTTTAAATTTGCGAAATTTTTAGATTTTTCGTGTGTTCTGCTATATAAATGAATTTCCAGATCGAGAACGAAGTATTTTGAAGTGGACAATGGGTAAAGAAGGTTGAGAACTACTGTGTAGAGGATATTACGGCATAAAAGCATATTTCAGCATATTCATATTGGTATCAACATTATTCGAAATAAAAAATAGTTATTTTAAGAGCATGTTTGCTATTTTTCTTATATTTTTTGTTACAAAAATGTATGTGTTAAAAATTTCAGACAAAATATTAAAATTAAAAATGATTCGAAAAATACCGGAGTACATTTTTTATACATTTAGTAAGTTTCAAGTATATTATTTAAAAACAATATACTACACATTTTAATTCAGCTCAATATTATTCGTAATGTTTCTAACGCATTTCAAGTTTTCATAAAAAAACTGTAAAATATGAATCAAGTCGTTCTTTCGTAAGTACCTACATAAAGCATAATTTGTAATTGTATTTAAAAAATACTAAAACAGTGAAGCTATTTGATGTCAATGATGTTATTTAACAAAAAATATATACTACACATATTTTATTTTTCGTAATATTTCTAACGCATTTCAAGTTTTCATAAAAAAAACTGTAAAACATGAATAAGTCATTCTTTCCTAAGTACCTACATTAAAGCATAATTTTAAATTGTATTTCAAAAAATACTGAAACAATGATGATATTTGATGTTAATGATGGTATTTAAAAAATATATACTACACATATTTTATTTTTCGTAATTTTTCGAAAGCATTTCAAGTTTTCATAAAAAAAACTGTAAAAAAATAATTAAGTCATTCTTTCGTAAGTACCTACATAAAGCATAATTTGAAATTGTATTTCAAAAAATACTGAAACAATGATGCTATTTGATGTTGATGATGTTCTTTAAAAAATATATATACTACACATATTTTACTTTTCGTAATTTTTTTAACGCATTACAAGTTTTCATAAAAACTGTAAAAAATTAATTAAGTCATTCTTTCGTAAGTACCTACATAAAGCATAATTTGAAATTGTACTTAAAAAATACTGAAACATTAATGCTATTTGATGTTAATGATGTTATTTAAAAAATATATATACTACACATATTTTACTGTTCGTAATTTTTTTAACGCATTTCAAGTTTTCATAAAAATAAAAAAAATAATTAAGTCATTCTTTCGTAAGTACCTAGATAAAGCATAATTTGAAATGGTATATAAAAAAATACTGAAACAATGATGCTGAAAATGTGTTGTATATTTATATGGTATTTTAAGATTTTATATAAAAAAAATGTAAAACTCGTTTCAGTTATATATCTGCAGATACGAATATAGAAACTGTAGATTCGTAAAAAAAAGATTCGATTACATTTCTATAAAAATTCTATGCATTCCAATTAACTTCTTCAGTACTTGATCTATAACACAGAACTTAATTTAAATTTTGTAAAATTTCATTACTTTTACAGAAATTCTGCAGTTAATAAAATTTTATTGAAAAGGAATACTTTTATGTTGAAATTCCATAGAAGTTCTATACAGGGTGTCCCACGCTCATGGACCATTAAAAGTTTATGGGGCTCTCGATTAGATAAAAATTATTAAAAAAATCATCCAAATATGGCTGATTCCGTTCTCATCAGGTGAAATACTTTCAACCTTCTATCACTTCGGATTCTACCGGAAGTACCCCTCAATTTTTGTTTTTTAAATGAAACACTCTATATATTATTATGTTTCTGGCTTCCCCGTTTAATTTTAAACAACTTTTGTAGAGATGTGTGTGCACCTATCTTTTTGACTTTCCGAGATTAAAATTAAATTCCAAGATTTTCATAGAAACTTCCATAAACATTCTACAAGATGTTCATAGAAATTATTTGAAATTCATGTAAATACTATTTCTGAATATTTAAATAATATTATTATTAATAATTAAGATTATACAGGGTGAGTCGGGAGGAATGGACCAAACTCCAGGAGTGTATTGTACACGTAAAAATGATTTTAAAAAACTCAACTGTTGTTATCCGATTTTCATTTGTTTTCAAGTGATAGTTTCGAACAGTCGGATAAATACATTTTTATCCAGAGTTTCTGATGTGGAAACCGTTGACGATATCTTTCAACAGCAGCTGTAGCACTCCCATTACAAAAACCATAGACAAACACCGCATTTGCTTATTCAAGATTTGAAACTATAACTTGAAAACAAATGAAGATCGGATAACAACAAATGATTTAAAAAAAATATTTTCACGTGTACAATACACTCCTGGAGTCTGGTCAGTTCCTCTCGACTCACCCTGTATATAAAAGTGTAATTGTTTAATTTGTTAATATATTAAAAAAATGTATTTATTCCTATGTATTCAACAATAATTAAGAGCATATTTTCAATTTTATAGAGCATACTTTCATTTATGTTTCTTCTCTATTCTTTCTAGTTTATTTTTCTTTTGCTTGACTCTTAAAATAGTTTTTTATTGCATATTTTTGGTTGCCCTATAAATGACCAATGACCATCATTTCTCTTTCTTCTCTATTCTTTATAGTTCCTTTTTCTTTTTGTTAGTCTATTAAAATAGTTTTTTATTGCATATTTTTGGTTGCCCTATAAATGACCAATGACCATCATTTAAAGGTGACGATGTTGTTTTGATTACATAAACGCTACTTGTGATTCTTGGTGACCTCTGCCGAAACTAGAGATTTACATACTGCAGAGAAAGTGTAACCCATGCATATTAAGGTAACTTGATGCCATTGCCAATAATAATTTATTAAAAAAAGCTCAATGAACCCACACATTAAAACGTTTCAATTAATTGTGAAACCATGAAGAGGATATAAACAGCATATAAACTATTACATTATTAGAAAAAATAATGCATACCTCTGAAGTGGCCACACTTACAATTTATCCAATATTACAAATTATACAAGTTATTTAAAAAGCGACTGCACAGCTTTATTTCTAAGTTAAGAATAAAGCTGTACATGCTGTAATATTGACTAAAGCTGTAATATTGGATAAATTGTAAGTGTGGGTACTTCAGAGGTATGCATTATTTTTTCTAATAATGTAATAATGCTGTTTATATCCTCTTCATGGTTTCACAATTAATTGAAACACTTACAATTTATCCCATATTACAAATTATACAAGTTATTTAAAAAGCGACTGTACAGCTTTATTCTTAACTTATTATTCACCTTGGTGAATTATGGTAATCATAGCTAGTAAACGTTTTAGCACCTTAAGTTCCTTTTTTTTCACTTTTCCTTGTAATAGTTGTGTCGAATCGTATTGTATTGAACTGTATTTGACATATAAATATTTCATTTTATTTTTTGGTGTATGTACATATTCAAGATAATTGAATATAATAATTGAATAATACATTATTGAATAATTGATAATAAAGAAATAAATATATTATTATTATTATTATTATTATTATTAATACATTCTCTACTCGAGTTTCGTCTTATGACAGTAATTTTCAAGCAAAAATAAAAATAACTGTCATAAGTTGAAATTCGAGTAGTGTATTTACAATAATAACATGTGGTAAAAACATCGTAATTTAATATATAATTATGAATTTTATTTGGGTATTTTGATGGATAGTTGAAATATTAAAATGAATAAATAATTAAAAATAAAAATATTAAACAAAAGGATAAAAGAAGATTTTAATTGTTCTAGCAATTGTAAAAATGACACCATAAACATTTTGACACCTGATGCCTGGTGTATGATATGGATTATAAAAGAATATAAATCTCACTAAATTATTCCTATAATATTCATTAACTAACCGTAAAATCTGGCATAACCAATAATAACTGTTCGCTACAATATTTTTTCAATCACGTTATAACTGTCCCCCAACAACTGTCGTTATCCCATAAAACATCAATGAAACCTTCTAAGACGCAGCAGTTAGACTTCTGCAATCGCAAATATTAGTATGGTAAATGCATAGGCCCGTTACAATTTCCTCGCAACAAAAATAAAACGTTTTCAGTGAACCACTCTGTGACCCGGCATAAATATCCGCGACGTTGAGTCCATAAACGCAGGCTCAAGAAATATTTACAACGACAGATGCCGTCCGGTTAATAACAGTACAGCAGCTCGGCTTCTGCAATCATCAATTAAATAACAGCCCGTTATTTAATTAATTGCCTTGTCTTCTTCCCACCGCGCCGGACTACAATGGCGGCCAAAGCTGGAACTGCCAGAAGAAAAGCACCACATAGATGGAAAACGAAAGTCGCGATAGTAATTGGCGCTGGGATCAGATGCTCGGCCGCAATTTATTAATGATTGTTCGAGACGGTTTCGTCATGCCGTATAATGGCGTTTTATGTAAATATTATGAGTTGATGGGAGTTTTCCTACAACAGAATTTGCTCGTGTCGTTCACATGGAAGAAAGCGAGAGGGTTTGAATAAATACAAGCAAATGGCTATTTAATGAATTCGAGGTGTGAAAATGTATCGGAGCCAACTGTATGACATTTGCATAAATACAATTAACGAGGTTTTTATTTAATATTTTCTATACTCTTTATTACCATTTTTGGACACTGCTCCCACAGCACACAGGAAGACCGGTTCCGACCATTCTACTAGAATCCGGCGATTTTAAATTCAGAGAAGCAAAATTTTCAGAAAAACTTTCGCTATAAAATTACGTAAGTTTATTTGAATTGCACATTTCGCAAAGGGCTTATCTTCCAAAATATTTGGAAATTAAAATTTTTCATAAAAAACTGAATTTCTGTTGAACCATATGACTTATTTGAGCAGTTTATAAAAGTATAAATTCAGAATCTCGGCACATACTCAGGTCAGTTAGAAGTAATCACCAGCGCAGAGCGTTACTCTGCTCGACGAAGTCCCAGAAGTTGAGCATTAATTTCTCAGGTAATTAAAGACATTTTAAAGGAAATCAAAAACTATTCTACAGAACACTGAAACGCTGCAGAAAGGAAAAAGAAACAAACCTAAAGATACTCAAAAATAAATATGGTGTACTAATGAAAGAGGATAAAGAAATCATGAACAGATGGAAAGAACACCTCCAAGAGCTTCTGTCTGGAAAAGAGACAACCAATGAAGGAAATGAAAACGAAGAGGAACAAGAAAATAGTAACGAAACAGAAGAAGATGAGGGATCTATAACAGAATAAGAGTTAGAAAACACACTAAAGAAGTTAAAGAACGGAAAAGCCCCAGATCACGACAAAATCAAATCTGAACAACTGAAATACATAGGAAAGGATGGGAAACAACTACTACTACAGCTAACAAATAGAATATGGGGCACAGGAAAAATACCTGCAGACTAGCAAAAAGCAGTGATCTTCCCAATACATAAAAAAGGAGACAGTAGAAATTGCAACAACTTTAGGGGAATATCTCTGCTTTGCATAGCGGAAAAACTATATGAATCAATACTAGAGAACAAACTAAGAAATGAAATTGAAAAAACAATGGGAAAGTCACAAAGTAGATTCATGAGAGGACATTCAACACAAGACCATATCTTCACAATTAAAAAGATGACAGAAAAAATATTAAGACAAAACAACAAACTATACATGATATTCGTGGACTTAGGAAAGGCATTTGATAGAGTCCCAAGAGCCAAAGTATGGGAAATACTTGAAGAGAGGAAGATAAAAGTGCATTTAATAAAAGCAATCAAGAGTATGTATGAAACCACAGAAAACTACGTAAGGACAAATAATTCAACATCCGAGAATTTCACAACCACACAAGGCCTTCGACAAGGGGGCGCTTTAAGCCCTCTGCTCTTTATTATATTCCTAGACAACATAATGAAAAAAAATTAAGGATAACACCAAGAAGGTAGAAATAGGATACTATAAAGGAAAAGAATAGTGATAGCAGAATGTGCTTTTGCTGATGACTTAGTCATGCTAGCCAAAAGCGAAGAAGACCTGTAACACAATGTCATAGCAGAGTGTGCTTTTGCTGATGACTTAGTCATGCTAGCCAAAAGCGAAGAAGACCTGCAACACAATGTGATGGCAGCATGTGCTTTAGTTGATGACTTAGTCATGATAGCCAAAAGCGAAGAAGACCTGCAATACAATATAAGCATATGGGAGGAGGAACTGAAAAAAACACAACATGGTAATTAATATAAACAAAACAAAAGTATTGGTAGTAGCAAAAGAGGAAACAAAAGCAAAAATACTATTAAATTTGAGAAGGATAGAACAAGTTGAAACCTTCTTGTATAAGTTCTTGAAACGACAACTATTTCCTCATTTAACCGAATCTCTATGTCTTATAGTTTTCGAGATACCAATGCTTAAAATGAAAAAAAAAACTCACCCTGTAATGGTAGTACAAAAGTAATGTAGTAGCAAAAGAGGAAACAAAAGCAAAAATACTAATAACTTTGAAAAGGATAGAACAAGTTGAAACCTTCCTGTATAAGATCTTGAAACGACAACTATTTCCTCATTTAACCGAATCTATGTCTTATGGTTTCCAAGATCCCAATGCTTAAAATGAACAAAAAAAACTCACCCTGTATTTAAAAATAAATTACCCAAAGGCTGTAGTTATTACTTTGTGCATTTTTTGCTTCATTTTCGAACACATCTAGATTGAATTATAAATATATATATATATATATATATATATATATATATATATATATAGGGTGGCCCACCTATCCTCGCTCGGACCATAGCTCCTAGACTAATGAAAATTGAGGAAAAAATCTGATCGGAAGTTATTTGGGCACTTGATGTTCTACTTTTTAAAATTATTTTCGAGTGTACAGAGTGCACCATAAATCCGGGACACAAAATTTGGTCTCTTTTTAAATGGATCACCCTGTATATTCTTTTATTTTTAGAATCTGCTTTATGTGGGCTTCACAAATCATTTTTATATCTTGGGATCATATGCAACGTTGCCAAGTTATCATGGACGTGGGAAAAAATTCAACAAAACATTCAAATATTTAGGTACAACGATACATAAGGAACCATGGAAAACGAAATAAATAACAGATTCATGGCCGCAAATAAAACCTACTATGCAATGAACAAGTACATTCTAAACCATAGAAGAATCCCCAAAAACAAAATAAATAACAGAATTATGGCCGCAAATAAAACCTACTATGCAATGAACAAGTACATTCTAAACCATAGAAAAATCTCCAAAAACACGAAAATGACACTCTTCAAGACATTTATAGACCAACACTCTGTAACGGTCCGGTATCGCCTTCGACGGAAACTGCCTTTTAGTTATTAATTCCGTGCACAGACCTCCACCGTAGACGACCATACTCACACTTTTTTTTTTGGACGTGACGTCTCGACGACGTTTTAAAACGAGACGCCGCCATGAGGACAGAAACAAGTTGCCTTCCCTACAGTTTGCATTGGTATACCACCATCCGGTTTCCGGGATATAAAACGGGAACTCATTTAACCACCCTTAAGGGGATTGAGGAACCAAGTACAAGGCAAGGTACTATACGATTCAACTCCATACGCTCACAACATCGGAGTAAGTAATTAAACCCGACATTTTTTTTCTTTTCGTAAAGCCACGTGTCCGGCCATTGTTACTAAGGCCATGTGCTTTGCAGGCGTTTTTCGGGGTAAGGGCTAAGTAACCCAGCCAGCCAGGTCTTGGCTAGGGGCAGCGACCATCCTGCCAGAGTTGCTCTGAGGTCTGGAATCTAGAGGTCGGCGTTTCCGACGCTTATCGGCCGCCGCACGCCCAGGAGTCAAGTCCAGCCCGCCAGCAAGGTCGCAGACCAGGAACGCAGGCCAGATCTTTATATATATATATTTTGTTGTTCTCATTTGCGCTTTAATTTCATTTTGATATATAGTTTTTTTTCTTTTGTGTAAAATTTGCGTTACGTGTTTCGTGCCGTACGTGTTTTGCGCTTTTGTAAGAAAAGCGTGGCTCCAACGGCCGTTAGCATCGCGCGATTGCGAGTTCGCGATATTCGGACGAATATGGGGAACCCTGCGTGATAAGGTCGCGGGAGGAGGTATTTATTTCAGGAAGCGTAGGCACGGTGTCCTGTCTTTTGTGTGAATAAACGCAGATATTTTACACCACAAAAATTCACATGTTATTTTTTGTTCCCCCCACGTTTTCTCGATTGGGCATTCTTTTCAGTTTTCAGTTCCTATTCTCACTGCGAGATTTAAATCTAGTGGCGTGGGCGCCAGATGGTCCGCCGTTGCGACAGTTCGTGATTTCTGAACTTCGCTGACTGTCTGCCGTCAACCCACGCAGGTAGGGTGGAGCCTCCCTTTGCGACCAAGTAGGGACGAGGTTAAAATTACGTGGAGCCCTTTTTTAACCCCCCTACTCTCTAACACCGAGAGCGTAGCCCTCGTCACTGCTTCGAAGGGACCCACCACTCGCTCCACGGCCTAACGCGCTGATTGCCCTTCAGGCACGTCACAACTCTTACATGGAAGCGAAACCTGGAAAACAAATGAAAAGACAATGAACAAAATACAAGCAACCGAAATGAGATACTTAAGAAAAGTTGAAGGAATCACGCGATTAGACAGAGTAAGAAACGAACAGATCAAGGATAACCTACAAATACAAAGTGTGCAAAAATTAATACAGAAACGACAACTAGGATGGTTCGGGCACCTGATAAGAATACCAGAAGACAGACAAACAAAAATAGTATGGACATCAAAAGACGAAAAGAAAAAGAAGGAAAGAGGAAGACAAAGGAAAAGATGGGAAAACCACATAGAAGAGATCCTAAGAAGAAACGACCTCGATCAACAAGAAGCAAGAGAAAAGACTACAAATAGAAAGGAATGGAAAAACTTCGTAGATAACATAAATTAGTGGTGGCATGAATCTCGACACCCGAAAGGTATAGGAGATGTAAATTGATTATATAAAGAGCTGACGGAAAGGTGATAAACATAAGTGCTAAAGTGCTAAACATAAAGTGCTGATGGATCAAAGGGCTGAGATTAATAGTAGACACAAATGCTATTAATGTCATGCGATGATGACATGCGATGACTTAACTGCACAATTTGAAGATGGGTTATTGCATGAATTCATTTATGTGATTTGTTCCTATCCACAAGGTGGCGTTGAAATTCATTGGTAGCCACAAATGCTAACGAATTTCTATGCAGTGATGATATGTATTGAAGGAATTTCAGGGAAAAATTTGAAGATAATGTGGTACATAAAGTAGCTGATTTCACTTTGTAATTACAATATTGATTATTAACGATAACCAATTTTACAAAATAAAGTCGAACAGTTAAGGTCAGAAAATATAAATAAAGATTCAATAAGGATTAAATTTGCCAAAATTGGATAAAGTAAATAAAATAAATAACGTCCAATTTGAATGATAAAACTGAATTTTATTTACCTGTCGCTTGCATAAATGATAATTAAATAAATAACGTCCAATGTGAATGATAAAACTGAATTTTATTTACATGTCGCTTGAATAAATGATAATTGAATAAATGGCGTTCAATATGAATGATAAAACTGAATTTTATTTACATGTCGCTTGTATAATTTTTGAAAATGAATAAATCTCATTGTTATATCTGTGTTTTACTAACTAACTAAAATTACTAACAGAAACATTACCCATTGAACGAACCCAATTAAGTTGTCACGCCAATGTTTTTAAAAATCAAACATAACGCAAAGTACTACAATTAACTAAAGTAACAAAATATGAGAATTTGTATAATACCTGGGTTGAACCATTACATTTTTAATTAAGTAATAAACGCGAAAAAAAAAAGTTCAAAAAAAGTTCAAAAAAACTTGAGTAAAAATCATTATGCTACGAAGTTTCCTGCAGAAAACCATTTCTCCAACATATCGCACTTAAGCTCCCTGTTGTAATCTGAAAACCGTGACTGCATTATGCGTGATTCATTAACGAAATGACCACCCAACGCTGCAGCTGTGTGTATATTCCAATTTTGATTACACAACGTGCAGATTACCATTGACACTTCCTTCCTAACTTGCCTGTTATCGCTTCCATTCCGTAAACACTTCTGCTCACATATCTGCAAATATTTCACAACACGCATGAACTATGCTGGCAAGTAATTGAGCCGTAAATTCATCTTCGGTTTAACTGCGCATGCAATGGAGAACACGGCCAAAATAAAAATGGCGATCAACATGTATCGGCAGTAAACGTCTTACTTATTGTAATTCATTATTGCTTCATTGCGCTCGCATGTGGATGTAATTTTCCAACCGTATCGCCGTTATTATCCGTTTGCCATGCATATTAACACCTAGCTCGTACGTCAAATCAGTTTTCCCCTGTTTATCATTCACTGCGGCGTTTTCTTCGCGGCAGGTGGAAATTCCGACTGCCCCATCCACGAATGCGCCTAATGATCCATGCTCTGTATACGGCTTTCTCTCGTGGACGGATGTGCCAATTCGATATGAATGCCACGATTCCGATGACCACGTGCTCGCATTGTAGGCACACGTGCCAGGCGATGCAAAGAATCGATTGGAAACGTAAGTATACGAGGGCTGTTTGACGGAAGAGTGACTTTTCAAAGGTTGGTAACACTTTCCCTATAATGATTATGTTGATAGCTCCTGAGGTCTTTCGGAGGTCTACTGTCAAAATTTGGCACCAAACTGACAGATAGATTATGTTTTATACTTATTTGAAGAAAACTGATTTCGTTGTTGTGTAAATATGGAGAAAAAATAATTTCGAGTGTTGATTAAACATTATTTTCTACGTGAAAAAACAATTAAATAAACCGAGGAAAAGTTACGTAAATATTATCCAGAATCTGCTCCATCCCATGGAATGATTTGTAAGTGGTTTCTGCTTTTAAAAGTGGCCATATGAGCACGGTTGATGCAGATCGTCCGAAACCATCATTTACTGTAACTACTCCAGAAATGGTTAATAAACTCTATGGCCTTGTAATTGGCAATCGTCGAATAAAAGTTCGTGAGATAGCTAATGAAGTGAACATCTCAACCGAACGGGGATACAATATTTTGCATGAATATTTCAATAAGAAAAAGCTATCCACGAGATGGTTGCCGCGTTTGCTTAATGGTGATCAAATGCGCGCCCGCATTAAGAATTCAGAAGAATGTTTGGCCGTCTTCAACGTAATTCAAAGGGTTTTTTTCGTCGAAATGTCACAGTAGATGAAACTTGGATACATCATTATACTCCAGAAACAGGAATACAGTCTAAATAATGGATTTCTCCATGCGAACATGCTCCTTAAAAGGCAAAAACACTTTTTTTCACCAATAAGTTCATGGCCACAGTTTTTTGAGATTCTAAAGGTGTAATATTTATTAATTGTTTACAAAAAGGAAAAACGATTACTGGCCAGTATTATGCTGATTATGCAGACACGTTTAGATGCCGAACTTGAAAAACAACGACCGCATTTGATGAAGAAAAAAGTGTTGTTCCATCACGATAATGCGCCCTCACAATCGTCTGCAATCGCTACAACTAAATTGGCTGAATTGCATTACGAATTACTGCTTTATCCACCATACTCGATAGATCTGGCTCCCAGTGATTTCTTCTTATTTCCAAATTTAAAAAAATGGCTAAGTGGAAAAAGATTTTAGGCAAATGAAGAGGTGATAACCGAGACAAATGCATATTTTCAAGACTTTCCGAAATATTTCTTTTTGGAAAGTTAAACAAAACTGTAAACTCGCTGAGCTAAGTGTGTACAGTTAAAAGGGTGTTATGTTGAAACATAAAATAGATTTTTAACAGAAAAATAACGTTTTCGTTAAAAAGTCACTCTTCCGTCAAACAGCCCTCGTATGATTAATCGATTAATAAAAATCAATCAATCAGACCAGATTATTGGAGCAAATTAAAAAGTAGCGAAATTGTGACCAGATTACGAGAAACAGAAAAATCCTAATCGTTATCCCATATTGATTAATATCTATTTTTGAATATTTAATAGTTAGGAAAACTTTGAAGATAATAATATTTTTGTTAAGACAATCAGGTGTTCAAAAACGTTAGCAGTAATGCATATTCGCGATAATACTTTGGGATTACTTCCCGACTCAAACGTATACTTTTTACCGCGCGCTTGTCTTCAATTAATAGTTAATCGCGAGTGTGCGTTCAGATTACCTTCTGACGTTAAACGTTTACCTTCAATTACCGCGTAAATAATCCGTTTGCGCCATCCACCAATTACACCTAAATGTTTGGAGCCCCTTTTGAATCACCCTGTATATCAAATTTACAATTATAGTTTTGAAAATCTGATAAACATTTTTTGTAATACCTTTGTGTTATTGACATTTATCAGTACTGTCTGCTTGATCGATATGACAGGCGTAAAGGCCTTGGCCGTTATAATAACGGCCGTGGACATTATTTAAATGACAACGCAAATTTATGAGCAATAAAGTCTTCATATTATTTCTCATACCTGCTGCTGCTTTTTTGGGGAAGTAAATCGATTGTGGCAGCATTTGCTTCATTGAGTTCATAAATCACCCTGTATGTTGTTACAAAGCCGGTTTCACAAATCATCAAAGGACAAAATATTCTTAATATAACCCAAGGGATAACCCCTTGCATTTTTGGCCTATGTTTAGAAAACACCCTGTATAAATAGTGGATGAAACTATAGATTGATAGATAGACAGACAGATAGATAGATAGATAGATAGATAGATAGATAGATAGATAGATAGATATGTAGATATTTGTTCATCATTTAGGCCACTTTACAAAAATACTAATAGTACAGTCATCTCATGGATATGATCGTCAATGTTTAAAATACACATAAAAAAAATTATTATTGATTTCAAATTTGTTATAATTTCCTACTACTTAGAATATTCACTTAGAAGTTCTAAGAACTACTTAAAATTTCTTGTTATACAGACTTAAAATATAATTTTTTAGAAATTATTTGATTAATATTTAATAATTTTATGACGAATATGAAAATAATTTTCAACTAAAAATTCACAAGTTCCATTAATGCATGTAATTTATAAAATATTGGTATTTATAAGAAAAAGTTTAATATTTTTTTTTGTAAATTCCAATAGAAATGCAACTTTAATTGTAATTTGCAATCGAAATTATATAAATTCAATGAGAATTTGGTGGTAGGATGAAATTTGTGCAATTGGTAATCAAATTTCGTAATTGTAAGGTAAATGTACAGATTCCAATTAAACTTCCTAAATTGTAATGAAGACTATGGTATATCATAAAAACTTTTGGTTGAGTTGTTTTGATGAAGTAAAAATTTTCAATTGTTATTCCCAATTTTTAATTATTAATGATACTTAACATTTCAATGAATAGGTACTGTAAATTATTATTTCTGCCAAATTTTTAATTAGTATATCAAAATTTCATTGATCACTCAAAATTTCAAATATTACAGTCAAATTTTAATTGATTTGATTAATTTTTTGATTAGCATAATTATTGCAAAATTTTAAATTCTTAACATTGCAGTGGCTGTTCAAGTTTCGAAGATTGCTGTCAAATTTTCAATAATTTCTGTACCTATTCCTATTATAATGCCAAAACGTCCACTATTGTTGTCAACATTTCAATGACTGCTGTTAAAACTTTTTTGTAATACCTCTGTGTTATTGACATTTATCAGTACTGTCTGTTTGATCGATATGACAGGCGTAAAGGCCTTGGCCGTTATAATAACGGCCGTGGACGTTATTTAAATGACAACGCAAATTTATGAGCAATAAAGTCTTCATATTCTTTCTCATACCTGCTGCTGCTTTTTGGGGGAAGTAAATCGATTGTGGCAGCAGTTGCTTCATTTAGTACATCTTCGGGGATACCACAAAACGAAGAACTTTGCACATCTGACATTATTTTTCTAATTTCACTTTGATTTGTTTGTTTGTATTTGAACCGTTGATGTTGCTATGGTATCAAATTGCGCCTGGATAACTAGTTTATTAATTTTGAAATTTAATATTGATTAATTGACCAGTTTTTGTAATTTATCTGCATACGGCCGATATGCAGATAACAGGCTTGGCTGAATATAAACCTCGGCTGCGCTCCGCTCCGCTTCGCTTCGCCTCGGTTTACAAACTTCAACCCGCGCCTATTATTTGCTACATATCGGCCTAATGGCGTTATATACTATAACATGTTTCTAATGGGTACAATTGCCGACATTCAAAATCTATAAAATTGAAAGCTTCTGCTGCGAAAATAGTCAATTTTTCAATAGATCCTGCTTGAATCTGTTAAATTTTGTCAATTTTTGATATCCCAGTTTGAAAATGTAAACATCTATCAGATTTTTAAGTGCAACAGTTCACACACGTCAAATTTTCAATGAAAACCTGTCAATTATATAATAGATAGTGCCAAAATTTGCCTATTTTTGATGTCTCAGTCTACAAATGTAAAAAGCTATCAGATCGCACTTTGAAAACAACAGTGACACTACACAAAAATAACCTTTTTCAATAGAATTTGTATTGTATTGTAATATTACTGCAAAAACCTATGCACCAAATTGTAGCCTCACCAACATCAAACCTTTAAATAAATTTGTTATCATTTTCACTTAAATTTGCCACATTTTTTTTATTTGTACAAATTAATTATTTATTAAATTAATTTTGCACATAATTCCAGAGTATATCCGTGAGAGAACTTTGTATGTATGTCCCAGATATACCGACAATGAGTTGCACAAGTTTCGCTTTCGACATGAAATTCCAATGCGGAGGAAGTGCAATCGTTTCGATCACTGCTGATCCGGGTTTTGACGTTTTTATTAATCGGCCCAATCTAATTGGCGTGTAACCGATGCCGAAATGGCTATGTGTCAAGTCGAATCGAGGAAATTAGGTGTAATTATAATGCTTTATAGCGACGTTATGGGCCATTTATTTCATCTTGTAGCGCCAATTTGGAGATTTAAGCCCAATTTGCCATGGTTAATTTAATAAAGCGGTTTCCAAAATCGCCAGCAAAGTAATTTCAGATTTTGGTCTGTCATGGTTCATTAAACAAATTGGTTTAAAAAAATCAGGGACGTCAGAAAAGAATATTTAAGAGAGATTTAATGCAAACACCGTAAGTTTAGACAGAGAAGTCAAGCCTAATAAAGCTTGACTTCTCTGTCTCGGCACCACGTGAGCTATGAAAGTATTAGCACGCGCTCAAAAATAAGAAAATGAACAGTTTATAGTTTGCTGATCACTCAAAAAAATACAGGCTTATAACTTGAAATTCGCAATTATTATTATAATAACAAACAATAATACAAACAATAATAGCATATCTAACAACCCATATTGAATTTGATTTATGGCCTTGAGTTTAGGCATTTTCATGTAGTAAGTAGTATAGTGTTTTCACTTGAAATTGAAAATGTACCTGCAAAGAGAGTTTATTACGGTCAAGGGTTCTCCATTGCATGGCGTGCTGCGAAGAGGCTCTGGACTGTTATCTTCCCATTACCCGTCATAAAATTCCGGTCGCACAATGGACCGCAATAAACACCCTTTGTAAGTAGATTTTCAATTTCATGTAAAAACACTATACTTACTACCTGCGAGTGCCTAAACTCAAGATTATAAAAATAATGTTTGTTAGCTTATTATTATTATTAAGTAACTTATTAGCTGCATAATATTCACAATAATTAATTAATAAGAAAAATTATTAAAGTACAACGAAAATTGCAAAGTTTTAATTGAAAACGAAAAATTTGTATTATAATTTCTAAAACTCAAATGAAATAACGAAGTTGTCATGATAAATTACAGAATTTAGTTGGAAATTTTCTTTAGAAATTACGAAATTTTCGTTTTATATTACGAAATTCTTATTATAAATACCAAAATTTCAATGTTTAATTGAAACCTGAAATTTTAAGTATGTAGAAATTATAAAGGATTTATCCACAAACTATATCACTAATTGTACTAAGTTATTAATATTTTAATAGAAATTTGCAAAACTTTTTATGGAAAATACAACATTATGATTATAAATTAAAAATTTCAATAGAAATAATAAAATTTTCGTTGCAAAAGACAAATTTCGTGTGTAAATTTTTTATATTTTCCTTACAATTACAAAAAAAACAGTAATGATTCAAATATAAACATAGACATTAAAAGTTTTAACAGCAGTCATTGAAATGTTGACAACAATAGTTGACGTTTTGGCATTATAATAGGAATAGATACAGAAATTATTGAAAATTTGACAGCAATCTTCGAAACTTGAACAGCCACTGCAATATTAAGAATTTCAAATTTTGCAATAATTATGCTAATCAAAAAATTAATCAAATCAATTAAAATTTGACTGTAATATTTGAAATTTTGAGTAATCAATGAAATTTTGATATACTAATAAAAATTTGGCAGAAATAAAAATTTACAGTACCTAATCATTGAAATGTTAAGTATCATTAATAATTAAAAATTTGGAATTACAATTGAAAATGTTTGCTTAATCAAAACAACTCAACCAAAAGTTTTTATGATATACCATAGTCTTCATTACAATTTAGGAAGTTTAATTGGAATCTGTACATTTACCTTACAATTACGAAATTTTATTACAAATTGCACAAATTTCATCCAACCACCAAATTCTCATTGAAATTATATAATTTCGATTGCAAATTACAATTAAAG
Organism: Othius punctulatus; assembly: GCA_951805005.1. Lineage (NCBI taxonomy): Eukaryota > Metazoa > Arthropoda > Insecta > Coleoptera > Staphylinidae > Othius > Othius punctulatus. The sequence goes on from OX638141.1 coordinate 20,673,619, forward strand.
GTGCATTTCTATTGAAATTTACAAAAAAATTATTAATTTTTTTCTTATAAATACCAATATTTTATTGATTACATACATTAATGGAACTTGTGAATTTTTAGTTGAAAATTATAATGACTTTCTCCACAAATCATATTCGTCACAAAATTCTTAAATATTAATCAAATTGATAATTTCTAAAAATTTATATTTTAAGTCTATATTACAAGAAATTTTAAGTAGTTCTTAGAACTTCGAAGTGAATATTCTAAGTAGTAGGAAATTATAACAAATTTGAAATCAATAATTATTATTATTATTTTGTTATGTGTATTTTAAATATTGACGATCATATCCATGAGATGACTGTACTAATAGTATTTCTGTAAAGTGGCCTAAATGATGAACAAATATCTGTATATCTATCTATCTATCTATCTATCTATCTATCTATCTATCTATCTATCTATCTATCTATCTATCTATCTATCTATCTATAGTTTCAAGCATTATTTATACAGGGTGTTTTCTAAACATAGGCCAAAAATGCAAGGGGTTATTCCTTGGGTTATTTTATGAATATTTTGTCCTTTGATGATTTGTGAAAAACAGCTTTTGCAACAACGTACAGGGTGATTTGTTTGGGTGAAATTTCTTGATAATAACAATATTACTAAATACAGGGTGTCCAAGATAAGTATCAACAGCATGGGGATTTCGAAAACCGTAAAAGTTACAAAGGCAGTTAAATTACAAAAAAGGTGGGCCATTTATGCCCGGTTGCATCAACATTATTGATGATCTAATACAGGGTGTACATTTTTTACAGTCCACATAAAAAATAAACTTGATGATGGTTTCTTTGAAACAAAACGTTGTACTGAAAATTTGTAAACGCTGTCTTATAGAGCTAAAAATGTGGCAATGAGAAAGTGGCTTTGGTTTTCTTATACCTCTTCAAATAACTTCAGAAAAAAATAAAAACGAAATCGCAAGATTTCGGATTTTGTCGAATACCTCCGGAAGTAAGCGGAAATTTACTGGTTTTCTCAAAAGAATATTACTGACCACTAAATTGCGCAACTTTTTTGTAATTTAACCACCTTTGTTACTTTTACGGTTTCCGAGATGGTTTCCTCATGCTGTTGATCGTTATATTGGACACCTTGTATATTGTTATTGTTATTGTTGTTGTTATTGTCAAGAAATTTCACCCAATTAAATCACCCTGTATGTTGTTACAAAACCGTTTTTCAAAAATCATCAAACGACAAAATATTCTTAGAATATTTGGGTTGGGAAAATATTCTTAGAATAACCTGGACACCCTGTATATTGACCCTGTATACAAGTTATTATTTTATTACATTGATTTTTTCTTGTTCTGCTTTCGGAGTACTTACTACCACGAGTAAGTAAACCGAAAAAAGAAGAAGAAAAAATCAATATAATAATAATTATAACCATATTATGATATAATAATAACCATAAATAATATTTAATGGAGTGCTAAGCTTCGCACAGCATTTCGGCTTTTAAAAATGAATTCGCTTGAATAAACTTGCTGTTCCAAACATGCAAAGGGATTATACAATTAATTTAAAAATGCAAATTATACGTCTGCACGGTTAAAAATCGATTGCGCATATGCTTTCACCGATTTTTCTGATTAACTGCCAAGGGTCAAAGGACAAACAACTTTTCCTTCCATACACATATAAAATTGCAACCATATTTTACGGTATCTCATTAGCCCTAATTCGCATCATTAGGCAGAAGATACATGCCATAAAACAATCAATGATCTGCCACCAGTCAATTTATAACCTTCTTGCACATACTTAACTTAATTAAATTTGCGTTATAATTGGTATAAATTAACAATTTTCTAATTACTTCAATTAATATTAACAGTCAATAGATGTAATTAATGATTATGGCAGTAGCAGTATTTGCTGATTATATTTTGAGATGGAATATGAAATCGCAGCATGATATCGTACAACTTATAGGCATATCACATGTAATAAAAAATATATTAACATAGTTTCTGACTTTTATTATTATCATTATTAGGAATTGGGACATACATAAGCGCAGTTTCGATCTAAATATTTGGAATTAATTTTTAAAAGCAACATAAGAAAAATTCCACACTGTTTTCCCAACGAACTAATTAGCAATGTGCATAAATTTGTTTCTAATTGAATTCCTGTTTTTTTTTTTCAGCTTTTGAGTACATTTAGGCCCGAAAGAACGATTTTGTCCAGTTTCTGACTTTTATTATTATTATTATTATTATTATTATTATTATTATTATTAGGAATTCGGACATACATAAACGCAGTTTCGATCTAAATATTTGGAATTCATTTATAAAAGCAACATAAGAAAAATTCCACACTTATTTCCCAACAAACTAATTAGCAATGTGCCTAAATTTTGTTTCTAATTGAATTCCTGGTTTTAGTTCATTAGGTTTCAGCTTTCGAGTGCATTTAGGCCCGAAAGGACGATTTTGTCCAGTTTCTGACTTTTATTATTATTATTATTATTATTAAGAATTCGGACATACATAAGCGCAGTTTCGATCTAAATATTTGGAATTCATTTATAATAGCAGCATAAAAAAATCCACACTGATTTCCCAACGAACTAATTAGCAACGTGCATAAATTTTATTTCTAATTGAATTCCTGGTTTTAGTTCATTTACTTTCAGCTTTCGAGTGAATTTAGGCCCGAAATTACTATTTTGTCGATACAAAAATACAATCCAATGGCTCAATTTTCGTGTAAATTTCTATTAAGGAAAACTACTACATATTCCTTCCATTCGTATCAAAAATTTTATCTTTCACTTGCCTAGAAATCCTTTAGATCAAATTAACACGTTCCCGACGGTAATAAATGCTGGCCTCCATTTTCATGATCTTACGGTACAAAATTACCATCTCAGCAATAAAACGAAGGAAACATAAGCCGGACACACGTACAAGTGGCTGACATTCCTTCGAGCTAGGCGTATAATTTCCAAGCTCGAAATATTATGTAGAGCGCCCATACAGGAAGTGCTTGCATGATTTAAGCAGCAGAAGCCAGAAGCGCAGAAATCTGTTATCACAAGATAGCGGGAAGAATTGATAATGGCACGATTTGCGCCATTGCAATGGCAATGGCAATGGCAATGACAATGAGGAATCAACGCATATTGTGTAAATCGAGAAATCAAAAGTTCCAACAATTCACATCATATGAGTAAGGTCCATAAAAATTGGAAACCTTCAATGCAAATTTTCAAAAGTCGCAAGAAATCGAGAAACCTTCAATGCAAATTTTCAAAAGTCATAGGAAATCGAGAAAAATTCAATTAAAATTTTCCAAGTTGTAGGAAATCGAGAAAATTGATAGAAACTTCAAATTAAGGATAACATTTGTATCCTTTACAAACTAATTGCAGAAAATACATGAAAATTGTAAAATAATAATGGCAACTGTAGAAATTCTCAACAATTTTACAATATATACGCGAAATTCGGTTCAAACTCGTACAAATCTTAGAAAATTGCGTAAATTTACTAAAAATTGTCAAGCCTTCGAAATAATCCTAAACTTCATGAAAGAAATTTCATGAAATGTTATATTGTTGTAGTTATAGATTAAAAAAATCTTCCAGTTCTAATATGACAAAAAGAAGTAAAAAAATCGGATTAAATTTTCTAATTATTATTATCTTGCAAAACTCTTAAATACTTTGACAATTAAAAAGAAAACACTAAAACCAACAGTATTGCACCCCATAGGAAATATGAATTTTCTAAAATTAACATAAATATTAAAAAAAAACACTAAAACTAATATTATTGCATCCCATAAGAAATATGAATTTTCCAAAAAAAAAAATATATATATTAAAAGAATACAAACAAATAAAATGAAAAATGAAAAATTTCATCAATATTTCAACAGTTCACATCATCAATTGATGATCACGTCATCAATTCATAACAACAAATGGTTAAACCATAAAAAATCGAAACATTCAATACAAATGTACAAAACTTGTAGAAAATCGAGAAAAGTCATCAAAACCTTCATGATCTTAAGTCTTGAGTCTTAAAAACATTCAAATAATTGCAGAAATGCAATTGCAGGATATCCTGCACTTTCAATTGTAGGATAATTGTAAAATTTTAATGGCAATTGTAGAAATTTTAACGAAAAATTTTAGAATGCGCGAAATTAATTTTAAATCCTAGAAATGTTTAATCATATTGATATTTTAAGAATACAACAAATAAAATTGATACATGAAAAATCTCATCAATAGTTTCAACTATTCACATCATCAATTGATGATCATGTCATCAATTCACAATATAAAATGGTTAAACTATAAAAAATCGAAACATTCAATACAAATGTACAAAACTTGTAGAAAATCGAAAATAGTTATCAAAACCTTCATGATCTTAAGTCTTGAGTCTTAAAAACATTCAAATAATTGCAGAAATGCAATTGTAGGATAATTGTAAAATTTTAATGGCAATTCTAGAAATTTTAACGAACAAATTTAGAATGCGCAAAATTCATTTTAAATCCTAGAAATAAAAAAAAAATGATATTTTAAGAATACAACAAATAAAATTGAAATATGAAAAATGTCATCAATAGTTTCAACAATTCACATCATCAATTGATGATCACGTCATTAATTCACAACATCAAATGGTTAAAGCATAAAAAATCGAAACATTCAATACAAATGTACAAAACTTGTACAAAATCGAGAAAAGTAATCAAAACCTTCATGATCTTAAATATTGAGTTTTAAAAACATTCAAAGAATTGCAGAAATGCAATTCCAGGATATCCTGCAATTCCAATTGTAGGATAATTGTAAAATTTGAATGGCAATTGTAGAAATTTTAACAAAAAAATTTAGTATGAGCGAAATTCATTTTAAATCCAGGAAATGTTTAAAAATTTTGATATTTTAAGAATAACACATAAAATTGAAATATGAAAGTTTTTTAATGGCAATTGTAGAAATTTAAACGAAAAATTTTAGATTGCGCGAAATTTATTTTAAATCCTTGAAATGTTTAAAAATGTTGATATTTTAAGAATACAACAAATAAAATTGAAATATTAAAAATTTCATCAATAGTTTCAACAATTCATATCATGAATTGATGATCAAGTCATCAATTCACAACATCAAATGGTTAAACTATAAAAAATCGAAACATTCAATACAAATGTACAAAACTTGTAGAAAATCGAGAAATGTCATCAAAACTTACATGATATTAACTCTTGAGTCTTAACATTCAAAGAATTGCAGAAATGTAATTGCAAGATATTCTGCAATTTGAATTGTAGGATAATTATAAAAGTTGAAATGGCAATTGTAGAAATTTTAACGAATTTTTTTAGAATATATGCGCGAAATTCAGTTTAAATCCTAGAAATGTTTAAAAATTGCATAACCTCAACCTTAAAAAAATGCAAACAATTTATTGGAAAAAGACATTTTATGAAAAGTTATGCTGGTATTAAAAAAAATCTCCTAGTTCTAATATTACGATAAAAAGTAATCAAAACCTGAGTAACTTTTTTAATTAAGTATTAAAATTCTATGGCTTATGGCGTAATAAGCTGGCGAAGGTGGAAACCCTGCAATAGGGTTGTAGGACCACTGATGATGATGATGATTAAAATTCGGCAAAATTCTTACATATCTAGACAATTAAAAAACATGCAAACTAGGATTGTTGCTGAGGTTATTATGTACCAATTTTACTTTTTACTTTACTTTTACAATTTATTATGTACATTTGATTCTTGACATTTGTAAAACTACTTTGATACTAGCTTAAATAAAATTCTATTCTATATTATTCTATTCATAAAAAATATGAATATTTAAAAATTTACATAAAAATTTAAAAAATGCATTTAAAAAATGCTAATGCGACAGATAACATTGAAATTTACATGGAAAAATTATAACAGTGATACAAAATAGGTCGTAACAAATAATAATATAACAATTCTAAATATTAATAAAAATTATTAGTAAAATTATAAAATAAATAGTAAAATTATTTCAAAATTTCATGAAAAATAAAGAGTAATTAGAATCGAAGCAAATTTGTTAATACTATTAACAATTTGGCAAAATTCTTAAAAACGTACATGTAGACCAATAAAAAAACTAAGATATCATAATGTAGTAAAATTAATAAGTAATTAATCAGTACAGTATAATAGCCATAACAAACATTGATATGGTAAAATTTACAAACATAAAAAAAATCAAGAAAAAAAATTTAAAAAAAAGGGTTTGGATGTTATCTTTAAATTGAAGTATGAATTGTTGAAGGACTGATCTCGATTTCCTACGACTCTGAAAATTTCTATCGAAGATTTTTAATTTTTATGGATTTTACTCATTGTCTGAAAAGTCATCAAAAGTTTTCTTAGTTTCAAGTGACTTAGTTTCGATTTTTTATGGATATTATCCATGTGATGTAGTGAATTGTTGAATCATTTGATGACACCGTAACCAGAAGAATTTTTTTAATATAAATATAACTTTTCATGAAATTTATTTCTCAAATAAATAATTTTTGTTAAATGATGTTATGGTTTATCTTTAGTTTTGCCCAGGGTTGGTTTGATTTAAATAAATTGATTTAAATCATGATTTAAATAAATTGATTTAAATCATGATTTAAATAAATTGATTTAAATCATGATTTAAATAAAATGCCTTTCATTAAGTAAATCATTGATTTAAATCAAAATTGTTTTTTTTTCAAATTAATCATGGTTTTTGCACTATTTGCAATAGGTATACAATTAAAAATATAATGTAACTATAGATCATGCTTTCAAATAGATAATTGGAAGTAAGTAAAACAATTTTCTTGTTTTCAATTTTTTTTTGTCCATCACATAGTCATATCATCAATTATTGTTCAAATTAACCCATTTATTACAAAAAATCATACAATTTAAATCGTGGTGTAGGTAAATTGATTTAAATCACACCCAAACTGGCAAAAACTGATCAGAAATATAAAAAATCAATAAATCATGATATATTTGATTTTTTTAATCGTTGTTTTTGATTTCTTTTTAAATCATGATTTATTACAACCCTGGTTGTACCTGAAGATGGTATTGTAGTAGAATGAAACCGGTCTACAACGGAAACAATACTGACAGAGTCATAACCGCCCCTTATCTAAATAATTGTTGATCATACGGTATAATTCATTGTACAAATTTAAATGCTTAAACCTTGGAAATTTCCAGTTAGCAATGCTCAATCGTAGGGTAATTATTTGGTGAACATTAATAGAGGTATTTCCCATTAAAATTCCCTTTATTAGAGTACTCTGTACATACGCCTATTTTAATTGCAACGTAAAAGATAAAAATTGTATGGATATAAATACATATAGGAAAACCCAACTTTTGTAAAATATCCTTTAAATTGTGTTTTTTGAACTACAATGAAACATTCTTTTTATGGTTTTTTTTTTAATCGAAGGAATCATAAATAATGATTTTTAAACTTTTTTAAATACCTTTAAATTATTTTCATATTTTTAACTACAATGCAAAAAAAGAAGGAATCATATATAATTAATTTCAAACTTTTGTAAAATATCATTTAAATTTAATTTTTTTAACCACAATGTGAACGTAGGAAACACAATTAATTTATTAAAAACGCGTTTTTAACAAATTAAGCCAGTTTATAACTGACAGCTCGATCTGCGTGTTTTCTTGCGGTGAATTATTCATCATTTAATTTAGTTAATTGCTCGTAATGAGACTCTGCATAACGTACTATTATTAATGCAATGCAGTACTTAATTACAGGGCATGCACACGCGTAAACATACACAGTTGTGGGGACAATGACCATAGTCAGGGATTGCCGTAAAAGTATGGCAATAAAACTAGAATTTAATAGGCAATAAATGTAATGCGTAATTCTTCTAGTTTCCATTACAACTTATTTCATTGCTTTCATACGGATTTCTCTGTGCTTTGACGGGCTTTCTTGAAATGCGGTCTAAATGTGTGAAAGTGGTGAATACAAATAAAATTGTTATATTATTATTTGGTACCTACTGGTACAATTTTTTTTTTTTAATTTTATTATTTATTTATTTTATTTCGCCCGACTAGCTTCGGTTTTTTAAAAAACCATCATCAGAGGCATGATTTGTATTTTAATATGTATATATCCTGATCTTATTTTTATGATAAATATTTGTTATTAATTTGAATTTTGATATTTGAAAAACAGAAACTAGTCAGGCGAAGTAAAATAAATAAATAATAAAAAAAATAAAAATAATTTTGTACCAGTAAGTAGTAACAAATAATAATATAACAACCTTAAATACATAACTGGTAATTTATGGATAAAACCTTGAACTTAAGAAATAAAATTTTAAAAACATGGGAAGATATTATCTCAATCTTCTAAGAATCTTAAGAATTTTAAGATTCAGAGAATGTTTTAAGGATCTACAAAAAAAAAATTGCGGTCAAAGACTTTGCCGAATCGACAGAATGCAATTGCTCATTATCATATTTATGGATATATGGATATGGATATTTATGGATAAAACCTTAAACATAAAAATAAAATTTAAAGAAATTCTGAAGATATTATTACAAGCTTCTAAGAATCTTAAGATTCGGAAAATGTTTTAAGAACCTACAAAAAAAAAAAAAATGTGACCAGACTTTGCTGAATCGATAGAATGCAATTGCTCAATATCATATTTATGGATATATGTATATGGATATTTATGGATAAAACCTTAAACTGAAAAATAAAATAAATAAAAAATCTGAAGATATTATCTCAATCTTCTAAGAATCTTAAGATTTGGAGAATGTTTTAAGAATCTACAACAACAAAAATTGCGGCCAAAGACTTTGCCGAATCGACAGAATGCAATTGGTCAATATCATGTTTATGGATATGCATATGGATATTTATGGATAAAACCTTAAACTTAAAAAAAAAATTAAAAAAAAAAACGGAAGATATTATCTCAATCTTCTAAGAATCTTAAGAATCTTAATAATTGGAGAATGTTTTAAGAATCTACAAGAAAAAAATTACGGCCAAAGACTTTGCCGAATCGACAGAATACAATTGCTCAATATCATTTCAAGCATACAACTTTATGGCTATAACGATGAGGTGGAGCTCGTGAAAGAATTGTAGAAAATAAAATAAGGAACACCCTTTTCACAAAATCATTTATTTACTAAATGCACATTTCGGCCGCAATGCAGCCATCTTCAGTAGTTTGAAATGTAGTCTAAGCGTGTGAAAGTGATGAATACAAATAAAATTAAAAAAAAATCAGAAGATATTAACTCAGTCTTCTAAGAATATTAAGACTCTTAAGATTCGGAGAATGTTTTAAGAATTTACAAGAAAAAAATTACGGCTAAAGACTTTGCCGAATCGACAGAATGCAATTGCTCAATATCGTTCCAAGAAAACAACTTTATGGCTATAATGATTAGGTGGAGCTCGTGAAAGTATTGTAGAAAACAAAATAAGGTACACCTTTTTCACAAAAAACATGAATTTGCTAAATGCACATTTCGGCAGCCATCTTTAGTAGCAATACTACAGCAGTACTGTATTACTACTGATGATGGCTGATTTGCGGCCGAAATGTGCATTTAGTATATAAATGTTTTTTTTGTGAAAAAGGTGTTCCGTATTTTATTTCTATGGCTATAGTTAGTACCTTTTCGCATGACTGCATCTAGTCTGATTACAAGTAGAAGCCTTTCTTTGAAGGACCACTTAGAGTGCTTTACAGCTTATGGCTTCATTACGAAATATCAATTTCCTCGAAATAGATTGTAGCGTAATAAAAAATATATAATTCTGTGCTGGAAATCGGCTATAAGAGGTTATCACCACTTTATGCATTTACTTCCTTCATTTTATTTCCTGATATTTTTTTAAATTATTATTTAGGGCGTCGATCATTGACCTTTCGTCGTTTAGAATATGCAGTGGGACTTTTCTAAGGGAAATTGGACATTTGGTTTAATCATGTTTTGGCCATATATTTGTCCCGTGGATTATATAAGTTTTGATGCACACATGTCGTTAATACGATTTTAATTTATAGCTGCTCTTATTGTAAATGTGCGAAAAAATATACAATACGTGAATGTTTTTGATATAGTAATTACGCCTTTATACGCGGTATAACGACGTTATTATTCAAACTGAATGTGTGAGAAATACACTTTTACAAGGACACGTGGGTTATACCCACGAGGAACAATTATTATTGTCGCATAATTGCTGGATTTTTTTCTTATTGACTACTAACTAAAATATATTACATTGCATAAATCGTTTGGCACAAATGACACATTGGTTTTCCATTTTCTTCCTTGTATCACAATAATAATTATTATTATAATAATAAAATTAATAATAATAAGTTTATTGATATGAAGCCATGGGTATACGGATGTATACCCATTTCCACACTGTCTTCAAACATTTAGAATAATTTCCAGAATCAGAAACAAGGGTACCAGAAGAACAAGAAGAAATAATACATATGCAGGAAATAGAAAATATACAAGAAGAAGCTTTAAAGAATCTAAAAATATCTGGAAATGACTACGAAAATATACAAGAAAAAGCGTCAAAGAGTCTAAAAATATCTGGAAACGACTACGAACATATACAAGAAGAAGCGTCAAAGAATCTAAAAATACCTGGAAACGACTACGAAAATATACAAGAAGAAGCGTTAAAGAATCTAAAAGTATCTGGCAACGACTACAAAATTTTGGATTTTGGATTTTCGATTTAAGGCTGCTGCCGAAAATAGGCCATTGAGTAAGTGAGTAATCAAAGCAATTTATTGGTATGAAGCTATGGATACAGGGATGTACCTTTGCTTCCACACTGTCTTCAAACATTTAGAAGAAATTTCCAAAATCAGAAACAAGGGTACCATAAGAACAAGAAGGAATAATACATATGCAGGAAATAGAAAATATACAAGAAGAAGCGTTAAAGAATCTAAAAATTTCTGGAAATGACTACGAAAATATACGAGAAGAAGGGTTAAAGAATCTAAAAGTATCTGGAAACGACTACGAAAATATACAAGCAGAAGCGTTAAAGAATGTAAAAATATCTGGAAACCACTACGAAAATATACAAGAAGAAGCGTTAAAGAATCTAAAAGTATCTGGAAACGACTACAAAATTTTGGATTTTGGATTTTGAAGTTAAGGCTGCTGCCGAAAATAGGCCATTGAGTTAGTGAGTAATCAAAGCAATTTATTGGTATGAAGCCATGGGTCTACGGATGTACCTTTGCTTCCACATTGTCTTCAAACATTTAGCAGAAATATCCAGAATCAGAAACGAGGGTACCAGAAAAACAAGAAGGAATAATACATATGCAGGAAATAGAAAATATACAAGAAAAACCGTTTAAGAATCTAAAAATATCTGGAAACGACTACGAAAATATACAAGAAGAAGCGTTAAAGAATCTAAAAATATCTGGAAACGACTACGAAAATATACAAGAAAAAGCGTTAAAGAATCTAAAAATATCTGGAAACGATTGCGAAAATATACAAGAAGAAACGTTAAAGAATCTAAAAATATCTGGAAACGATTACAAAATTTTCGATTTTGGATTTTGGATTTGAGCCTGCCGAAAATAGGCCATTGAGTAAATGAGTAATCCAAGCAACAGTAACATTGAACAATGTAAAAATGGCGGCACTCTCTCACCACCCTACTTAAGAATTTCGTATTTACACAACAAGTCGTGCAGTAATTTGAAGCGATCGTAATAAGAAAAAAAGTACGCTATGCAACGTCGCCAATTACAATTCATATCGCAACCGATAGAGTCTGATCGGTGGAAAATATCTCCAGGTACGTGTCGAAAGTCGGCGTTCGCTTTTTAATTCCTAATGGACGCGATACACTTTGCTTGCCGAAGAAAAAAATCAACATCAAAACAGAACTCGCCGAAGGAGCCGTTTGCTGTCACGGTGCGCGCCTTCGAGGAATCCGTGCCAAGAAAAGTCACGGTGAGCCGAGCACTCTGGCACTTAACGAAAATTTCACCAGGGCGCGGCCAAAAAGTGAAGATGCAGGTGAAGATGACCGTGGCATACGCAGATGGCGCGCCTTTTTCCGGAACCACCTATCGTTTACGGCGATTGATACGTGAGCGTCTCAGAATATGGGTCGAAGTTTTTCTTTTGGGCGCTGTTGGATAACAATTATCGCCTCTAAAAGTGAAATTCGCTGCAGTCTTCTGGCGGTTTACGCGTTTTATTAGCGTTTGTATTACAAGGTGAGTTGGGCAATTCCAGAACTAGAGCATATGTTAGTTATTCAATTTTGGAAGTAATTTATGAAAGATAGTAATTTGGAAGTTTTAATCACGTCTATCTTTTATTAATCACGCTTCGGCATCTTGTTTAATCGACAATATCAATAAATCCGATCACACAATTTATGCAGTAATTTGATTTATATACGTGCGTGAGCAGGTTTTTCTTGCTATCAAACATCATCATCATCATCTTATGAATTCCCGTTAATTGTAAATGCACTAGAAAATCAGGCATTCCAAAAAACACCTAACGTCTATTTGAGCTATCTGTTTGCACTATCCCATTTGAATTTGTATTCATTTATGTTGCATATCTTCTGCTTCAACTTTTGTTTCTAAATTATGAATTCGAAACATTCAGTATAAACTTACAAAGCCCTTAGAAAATGGAAAGAAATCGTCAAAACCTTCAACAATTCACAGACACGTCAAATTCAATATAACAGTCCTAAAATATTTCAAGAATTGCGTAATAGTTGTAAAAATTGAATGGCAATTGTAGAAATTCCAACAATTTTGCAATTTATGCACCAACTTCAGTTCAAATTTTTAGTAATCTTGAAAAATTGCTACGTTTCAGAAACATCTCAAACCTTCAAAATAATCCTAAAAACTTTTGAGAATTGTATAAAAATTATAAAAATTGAATTGCCATTGCAGACATTCACAATTTTACAATTTAAGCACGATTTTTAGTTTAAGTTCATAGGAATCTCGAAAAATTGCACAATTGTTTTAAAAATTCGCAAAACTTCAATATAATCCAAAAATTATTTATTGGAGAAATAAATTTTATGAAAAGTTATATTTTTATACAAAAAAAACTTCTAGTTAAGGTGTCATCAAAGATTCAGGAATTCGCAACATCAATTATATATTTTATGTGGCGAATCAATAAAGAATTCGAAACATTCAGTAGAAACTTACCAAGCCCGTAGAAAATGGAAAAAAGTTATCCAAACCTTCAACAATTCATAGACACGTTAAATTAAACATAGCAGTCCTAAAAAATTTCAAGAATAGCATAATAGTTGAAAAATTGAATGGCAATAGTAGAAATTCCAACAACTTTACAATTTATGCACGACTTTCAGTTCAAATTTTTATTAATCTTGAAAAATTGCAAGGTTTCTAAAACATCTCAAACCTAAGAAATAATCCTAAAAACTTTTGAGAATTGCATAATAATTTTAAAAATGGATTGGCCATTGTAATTGTTCACAACAATTTTACAATTTACGCACGAGTTTTAGTTTAAATTCTTACGAATTTCGAAAAATTACACAATTGTTTTAAATATTCTCAAAACTTCACAATAATCCTAAAAACTTTTGAGAATTGAATAAAAATTATAAAATTTGAATGGTCATTGTAGACATTCACAACAATTTTACAATTTACGTACGAGTTTTAGATTAAATTCCTACGAATTTCGAAAATTGCACAATTGTTTTAAAAATTCTCAAAACTACAAAACAATCCCAAAATTATTTATTGGAGAAATAAATTTCATGGGAAGTTATTTTTTTATAAAAAAAACTTCTAGTTAAGGTGTCATCAAAAGATTCAACAATTCACAATCAATTATATATTTGATGTGGCGAATCAATAAATATTTGAAACATTTAGTAGAAATTTACAAAGCTAGTAGAAAATGGAAACAAGTTGTCAAAACCTTCAACAATCATAGACACGTCAAATTAAACATAACAATCCTAAAAAATTTCAAGAATTGCATAATAGTTGCAATAATTAAATGGCAATAGTAGAAATTAGAACAATTTTACAATTTATCCACGAGTTTCAGTTCAAATTTTTATTGTTATTTTTTTTGTAATGTTATGTGTTACTATTATGTAGCTTAAACAACAATGTAATACTCACTGGAGTCTGATACAAAATAAATTATTATTAATCTTGAAAAACTGCAAGTTTTCTAAAAATTCTCAAACCTTCAAAATAATACTAGAAACTTTTGAAAATTGCATAATAATTATAAAAAATTAATGGTCATTGTAGACATTCACAACAATTTTATATTTACGCACGAATTTTAGTTTAAATTCCAACGAATTACGAAAAATTGCACAATTGTTTTAAAAATTCCAAAATCTTTAAAATAATCCCAAAATTATTTAATTAAGAAATAAATTTTACGAAAAGTTATACTTTGATAAAAAAAAACTTCTAGTTAAGGTGTCATCAAAAGATTCAACAATTCACAACATCAATTACATATTTGATGTGGCGGAATCAATAAAAAATTTGAAACATTCAGTAGAGATTTACAATGCTCGTAGAAAATGGAAAGATGTCGTCAAAACCTTCAAAAGTTTTCTAAAAATTCTCAAACCTTCAAAATAATACTAAAAACTTTTGAGCATTGCATAATAATTATAAAAATTGAATGGTCATTGTAGACATTCACAACAATTTTACATTTACCCACGAATTTTAGTTTAAATTCCTACGAATTTCTCGAAAAATTTCACAATTGTTTTAAAAATTCTCAAAAACAATCCCAAAATTATTTATTACAGAAATAAATTTCATGAAAAGTTATACTTTGATAAAAATAAAACACTTCTAGTTAAGGTATCATCTATAAGAATTCGAAACTAAGAAAATCGCAAAGTCATCAAAAACTTCAACAATTCATATAACAATTCACAACATCTATTACACATTTGATGTGTCGAATGAATAAAAAAATCAAAACATTCAGTAGAAATTAGCAAAGCTCATAGAATATAGAAAGAAGTCTTCAAAACCTTCAACAATTCATACAAACTTAAAATTTAAGATAACAGTCCTAAAAACTTTTAAAAAATTCGTAATAATTGTAAAAACTGAATGGCAATTGAAGAGTTTGCAACAATTTTCCAATTTATGCCCATTTCAGTTCAAATTTACGAATTCATGCATTTCTACATATGTCGAAAGTTGCAAATTATCTAAAAATTCTCAAAACTTCAAAATAATTCAAATAAATCTCCTGGGTTCAACAAAGTTTCAACAATTCACTACATCAAATGGGTAAAATCCATAAGAATTCGAAACTAAGAAAATCGAGAAAAGTCATCAAAACCTTCAACAATTCTTATAAGTTTCAATTCAATGATAACAGTTCAAAATAATTTTAAAGTATCGCAGAACTTGCATAATGATTGTAAAAATTAATGGTAATTGTAGAAGTTTGCAACAGTTTTGGTGATATATGAGCGAAATTCAGTTCAAATTCTTACAAATCTTAGAGAATTGCATACATTTTCTACGAGTTTCACGAATTTGCATAATCCACCTACTTTTTACTAAACTACTGGAGAATGAAATGTGCTATTTAATACTTCGAATTTTGTGACTAAATATTAAATTATTTTAGAACCATATTAAACCTATGCGAATAATGATAATGTTGTTGTTAATATATTCAATTTTCTGTAATTTTCAGGAATATAAATTTCAGAAATTGGGCGAAGATTATATAAACTTGCAGCAAAAATTGTCAAATGCAGTTTGAGTTTCTAATAATAAAAAATTGTTAACGTTAAAAAAAGTGATTTACATAAAAAAATATATATAAAATTAATAATAAAAAAATGAGAATATTCATTACTTTATTAAATTTGTATTTTCTAGGAGTTTAATAATTAATATTTAATAATGGAGGGGTAGTAGAGATTATTATTATTATTATTATTATTATTATTATCACAATTTTCAAAACATTTCCAAAATTCATTTCGCTTAAAATTTTCTTAATATTTAATAAACTATAGGAACACGAATTTCATTATTTAATTATTTAACAGTTAGAATTTTTGAATGAAATTTTAAATGATTAAGTATATTCAAGTTAGAGAAATATTTGTCAATTTTTTTGTCATGTATATATTTACCTTTTCTATATTATGTAGCTTTTCTGCTAATAAATATTCTTTATTATTATTATTATTTATCTAATTCTCTGTAATTTTTAGGAATTCAAATTGAATTTCGCCCACATTTAAGTATCATTGATTTTGCTATGTAAAAGTTTTAATTTTTTTGAGATTTTTTTTAATAATATTAGGATTGAACTGTTTACGAAGATTTGATTGAATGATTTGATTTGATGTTTTTAGATTTTTACTGATTTTAATTGCATTTCGCCTACTTTTCAGAATTTGGTATAATGTTATTGAGCATTGTGTTTTTTCCACAACCCTACATAGTGTTAGATGTAATTTTAAATTAGCCTTAATCTGCTGATTACATTTCAAAATTATCTTTATGTAAATTGTCTCTTTATACAGGGCGTTCCTTAATGATGTCCTAATATTTAAAGGTGTCATTTCTCAGGACATTTTATGAAGAAAATTTCAAATGAACATATATCCGCAACGGGTTAAATTTTTTGCTACAGAGTGTTGAAATATTTCATATTGATAAATAAATTTTGAACACTAAATCAAGTTACTATGAAACAAATAAAGTTTTTACAAATATCATTCAAATCAATAATTGGTCACATAAAGTAAGTAGTAGGTGTTGTTCGATTTTTAGCGTTTCATTGAATTTACTTTATAAATTTTTTAAAAAAATAACGATTTAAAAGATATATTTATTATATCTATTTATATAGACTTAAATCACGTTTATTAAATGTTAACAATTTCTTGCGATTATTTTTAGGAACTCTAATTACATTTACACTGTTTTGCAAGATTGCAAAATAAAAAATTGTAAAACTTGTAAAAATTCAAAGTACGTACCCAATATTTAAAACCGATCGAATTCAATATATTTCAATACATTGAAAGATAACTTCGATATCAACGCCCGTCCTTGATATTTTATCAGCGTCTGCACACTGGCACATTATTTCTAAATTTACACAGCTCCACATGAATTGTGTTTACTTACACAAACAAATCGATTTGCGCAATTATTGGCCAACACCAGTATTTGTTTGGCCACATAATTAGGCCTTAACGTTTTAAACGAGGCGCGCCAATTGCGACACATGCATTGGCTCTTTTCATTTTTATAATGTAATGAATTAATTACTGCTTACGCGTTTGGGTGTTGCACGCACCAGTTTTTTTTTAGCCGTCTGCGCTTTTAATAACTGCAATTCGCCAGGAAGTCGGACAATCAGGTGATGTTCTGAAATAGCCACACAGGTTTCGCCTGTTTTGCTTATTGGGGAAGAAAAAAGTGTGAAGTAATTAGTTGGGTCTCAATCATGAGGTCAAAAATTGCGAATAGTCAAATATAACAGAGAAATTCATTCTAATTAGCCTAATTTCTAGAATTCCCCTAATCTGTAATGTTCCTAACTTGTAGAGAATTTCATTCACAATTCATTCACAATTTCGCAATTATTCATATTACTTTACAAAATATAAAATATTTCTAGAACATTTGAAAAAATATAATGAATACTTGAGATATAATGTCTACCAAATTTCAAGTATTTTTAATGAGATAGATGCAATTTCATAATATTCCTGAACATTTTATAAAACGTTGTGAAATATTTTTATCATATTCAATTTCAATATATTCCAGCAAACTTCCCAAACATTATAGGGAATTTTGTACAATTTTGTAATATTTAAGAACAGTTATAAAATTTCATGAAATCTTAAATATTTTACTAAATTGGAAATTCATAATTTGGTAAAATATTTAAGATTTCATGAAAAATTAAAACTGTCCTTAAATATTATAAAATTGTATAAAATTCCCAATAATGTTTGTGAAGTTTCCTTAATTTAATGTCTTGTCAAATTTCAACTAATATTTTCTAAAAATATTTACTAAATTCGGAATTCATGATTTAAGATTTCATGAAAATATAAAACTGTTGTTAAATATTATAAAATTGTATAAAATTCCCAATAATGTTTGTGAAGTTTCCTTAATGTCTTATCAAATTTCAACTAATATATTCTAAAAATATTTACTAAATTGGGAATTCATGATTTGGTAAAATATTTAAGATTTCATGAAAATTTAAAACTGTTGTTAAATATTATAAAATTGTATAAAATTCCCAATAATGTTTGTAAAGTTTCCTTAATGCAGAAATTTCATAAATACAATTTCGATATTTCAGAGCAAACTTCGTAAACAATTTGGGGCATTTTATACAATTTCGTAAATAAAGAACAGTTTTAAAATTTCATGAAATTTAGAATATTTTAGCAAATTTCATGAATTACCATAAAAATTATTGAAACCCATTCTTATTTACATAATTCCTAGAATTTGTAGAGAATTTCATACAATTTCATAGTTGTTCAACAACAATTCATATTATTTTAGAAACGTAAAATATTCTACAAAATTTTGCGAACTTAAAATCATCGTATGTAACTATATTAACCTTGATGTCAAATGTATCAAATATGTATGGAAATTGTGCAAAACTGAATTTTATAGAATTCGATCAAATATTGCATTCAGAATAGATTGAAAATGAGTAATATTTCGTAATTTTCCGATCAAATATTGCATTCAGAATAAATTGAAAATAAGTAATATTTCGTAATTTTTCGATCAAATTCGAATTCGATCAAATATTGCATTCAGAATACATTGAAAATGAGTAAATTTCGTAATTTTTATCTTTATTTAATGGAGAATTGTAGGATTTAAAATTAATTGTAGTCTTAGATTAATATAAAAATGCATCAAGAATTCCCAGTTTCATCAAAAAATGTAGATTTTCATAGAAATATTATAAAATTGTATAAAATTCCCAATAATGTTTGTAAAGTTTCCTTAATGTCTTGTCAAATTTCCAGCATTTGCAGAAATTTGATACATTCAATTTCGATATTTCAGAGCAAACTTCGTAAATAATTTGGGGCATATTATACAATTTCGTAAATAAAGAACAGTTTTAAAATTTTATGAAATTTAGAATATTTTATCAAATTTCATGAATTACCATAAAAATGATTGAAACCCATTCTTATTTACATAATTCCCAGAATTTGTATAGAATTTCATACAATTTCATAGTTGTTCAACAACAATTCATATTATTTTAGAAACGTAAAATATTCTACAAAATTTTGCGAACTTAAAATCATCGTATGTAACTATATTATCCTTGGTGTCAAATGCATCAAATGCATTGTATGGAAATTGTGTAAAACTGAATTTTATAGAATTCGATCGAATATTGCATTCAGAATAAATTGAAAATAAGTAATATTTCGTAATTTTTCGATCAAATTTCGTAATTTTTATCTTCATTTAATCGAGAATTGTAGGATTTAAAATTAATTGTAGTCTTAGATTAATATAAAAATGCATCAAGAATTCCCAGTTTCATCAAAAAATGTAGAATTTCATAGAAATATTATAAAATTGTATAAAATTCCCAATAATGTTTGTGAAGTTTCCTTAATGTCTTATCAAATTTCCAGCATTTGCAGAAATTTCATACATTCAATTTCGATATTTCAGAGCAAACTTCGTAAACAATATGGGGCATTTTATACAATTTCGTAAATAAAGAACAGTTATAAAATTTCATGAAATTTTGAATATTTTATCAAATTTCATGAATTACCATAAAAATAATTGAAACCTATTCTTATTTATATAATTCCCAGAATTTGTATAGAATTTCATACAATTTCATAGTTATTCAACAACAATTCATATTATTTTACAAACGTAAACTATTCTATAACATTTTCATCCTAATTTACCACATTTCCAGAATTTGTAGATCAATTTCATACAATTTCGTAATTTTTTAAGAACATGTCATATTATTATACAAAATGTAAAATATTATATAAAATGTCATGAAGATGCGATAAATTTGCTTCAATGTCATTATATTGCCCAAAATTCCATAAGTGTTAAAGAATCTTGTACAATTTTATAACATTTGAAGAACGTTTTAAGGAATGCAGATTATTGTATCATTATTCAATTTATTCAAATTCGATATATTTCATGATATTTTACATATGTTCTCATAGATTTATTTTTGAGAACATAATTAGAGATAAACATAAACAGAATATATTATTAATTCCTTAAAATTTCTAGAATTTGTAGGAAGAAATATACAATTTCATAATATTTCAAGAAAGTTTCACGAAAAGTAGAATATCTTATCAATCTTCATTTTATACAATTTCATAGTTGTTCAACAACAATTCATATTATTTTACCAACGTAAAATATTCTACAAAATTTTCATCCTAATTTACCACATTTCCAGAATTTGTAGATCAATTTCATACAATTTCGTAATTTTATAAGTACATGTCATATTATTTTACAAAATGTAAAATATTATATAAAATGTCATGAAGATGCGATCAATTTGCTTCATTGTTATTATATTGCTCCAAAATTCCATAAGTGTTAAAGAATCTTGTATAATTTTATATCATTTGAAGAACGTTTTAAGGAATGCAGATTATTGTATCATATTTTAATTTATACAAATTCGGTATATTTCATGATATTTTACATATGTTCTTATAGATTTATTTATGAGAACATAATTAGAGATAAACATAAACAGACTATATTATTAATTCCTTAAAATTTCTAGAATTTGTAGGAAGAAAGATACAATTTCATAATATTTCAAGAAAGTTTCACGAAAAGTAGAATATCTTATCAATCTTCATTTTATACAATTTCATAGTTGTTCAACAACAATTCATATTATTTTACAAACGTAAAATATTCTACAAAATTTCCATCCTAATTTACCACATTTCCAGAATTTGTAGATCAATTTCATACAATTTCGCAATTTTTTAAGAACATATCATATTATTATACAAAATGTAAAATATTATATAAAATGTCATGAAGATGCGATAAATTTGCTTCAATGTCATTATATTGCAAGAAAATTCCATAAGTGTTAAAGAAGCTTGTACAATTTTATAACATTTGAAGAACGTTTTAAGGAATGCAGATTATTGTATCATATTTCAATTTATTCAAATTTGATATATTTCATGATATTTTACATATGTTCTCATAGATTTATTTTTGAGAACATAATTAGAGATAAACATAAACAGAATATATTATTAATTCCTTAAAATTTCTAGAATTTGTAGGAAGAAAGATACAATTTCATAATATTTCAAGAAAGTTTCACGAAAAGTAGAATATCTTATCAATCTTCATTTTATACAATTTCATAGTTGTTCAACAACAATTCATATTATTTTACAAACGTAAAATATTCTACAAAATTTCCATCCTAATTTACCACATTTCCAGAATTTGTAGATCAATTTCATACAATTTCGTAATTTTATAAGTACATGTCATATTATTTTACAAAATGTAAAATATTATATAAAATGTCATGAAGATGCGATCAATTTGCTTCATTGTCATTATATTGCTCCAAAATTCCATAAGTGTTAAAGAATCTTGTATAATTTTATATCATTTGAAGAACGTTTCAAGGAATGCAGATTGTTATATCATATTTCAATTTATTCAATTTCGTTACATTTCATGATATTTTACATATATTCTTATAGATTTATTTATGAGAACATAATTAGAGATAAACATAAACAGAATATATTATTAATTCCTTAAAATTTCTAGAATTTGTAGGAAGTAAGATACAATTTCATAATATTTCAAGAAAGTTTTACGAAAAGTAATCTTATCAATCTTCATTTTATACAATTTCATAGTTGTTCAACAACAATTCATATTATTTTACAAACGTAAAATATTCTACAAAATTTTCATCGTAATTTACCACATTTCCAGAATTTGTAGATCAGTTTCATACAATTTCGTAATTTTATAAGTACATGTTATATTATTTTACAAAATGTAAAATATTATATAAAATGTCATGAAGATGCGATCAATTTGCTTCATTGTCATTATATTGCCCCAAAATTTCATAAGTGTTAAAGAATCTTGTATAATTTTATATAATTTGAAGAACGTTTCAAGGAATGCATATTGTTATATCATATTTCAATTTATTTAATTTCGTTATATTTCATGATATTTTACATATGTTCTTATAGATTTATTTATGAGAACATAATTAGAGATAAACATAAACAGACTATATTATTAATTCCTTAAAATTTCTAGAATTTGTAGGAAGAAAGATACAATTTCATAATATTTCAAGAAAGTTTCAGTAAACGTAGAATATCTTATCAAATTTCATGAAATTTTCAATAATTTTATTCAATTTCGTTATATTTCATGATATTTTACATATGTTCTCATAGATTTATTTATTAGAACATAATTAGAGATAAACATAAACAGAATATATTATTAATTCCTTAAAATTTCTAGAATTTTTACGAAAAAAGATACAATTTCATAATATTTCTAGAAAGTTTCATGAAACATAGAATTCCATAAGCAACGTAGGTACGAAAAAAATCACTAAAATTAGACCACCACCCTTTTGAGGAGTAGAGGGGTAACTTTGAAATCTTAAATGGGAACCCCCATTTTTTATGGGGTTTGGTTTCTACGACAAAAAACAATGAATGGGCCCCGTCAATTATATTACCTTTCATTTGGAACATTTTTTCGTACGTTGCTTATTCTTTTTTTTAGATATTTTCATGTCTTCGATGCAACCGGTTCCCCATGAATTGGTAAAAAATTCACCATATTTTCAGATTTTGTTTGAGAGATTTATACAATTTGTAATGTTGCAAAAAAATTTAATAACGTGAAACGTATTATGGAATTTTCAGTAATTTCGAACAATTTAATTAATTTTATTAAAAAATTCATACATAGTTTCTCATAAAATGTTTTAGCGTTCAGTATATATTTTTTTCATTATGATTGTCATCATTATTATTAATTCTTTTACTAGAGTTTTACGGCTATTATTACATTAATTACAAATGCAAATCAGGAACTTGAACTTGCCAATGTTCAAATATGAACATGGTACTTGAAGAATTTAACAAGAAAAGACTGAAATATGTACTCTAAAGACATATCTAGGTGTTCAAATCTGTATACAGCGTAGGTATTTTAATGAATTTTCATTTCCTAGTTTATAATGTGCAAATAGAAACTAAATACAAACACTTAACACATTTTCGGAGCCATTAAAACTTTCGTTGCTTTTACGACGAATTCGTTGAATTGACTGTGTACATGATAGTATAAGTAAAGATAATAACTGCCCAGTCCACCTTTGTTTCTGGCACTCAAGTGCTTGCTTACTAATGCAGAAGATGCTGGTTCGAATCCCGCTCTGTTTCTGGGACTCAAGTGATTGCTTACTAATGCAGAAGTTGCTGGTTCGAATCCCGCTATCAGATTATTAGTGGTGGTTTAAATATTAATATGCACTACAAATAATTGTTATTATAAAAACTTGATTTTGATAGCGAAACCTGAGAAAGCATTTTTGATTTCCAATTTTGAAATAAAGTTCAAATCACATGAAAATTGTGAATGTTCTCCTTCATATTCATAAAATTGTCTAAAAATATATCTCTAATTGTAACTATGCTAGTACAAGTAAAGATAATAACTGCCCAGTCCACCTCTGTTTCTGGCACTCAACTGCTTGCTTACTAATGCAGAAGTTGCTAGTTCGAATCCCGCTCTCAGAATGGTACAAAAATAAATTTGGTAGTTTAAATATTAATATGCACTACAAATAATTATGATTATAAAAACTTTATTTTGATTGCGAAACCTGAGAAAGCATTTTCTCATTTCCATTTTTGAAATAAAGTTCATTTCACATGAAAATTGTGAATGTTCTCCTTCATATTCATAAAATTGTCTAAAAATATTTCTCCAATTGTAACTATGATAGTATAAGCATACAGATAATAACTACCCAGTCCACCTATGTTTCGGGCACTCAAGTGCTTGCTTACTAATGCAGAAGTTGCTGGTTCGAATCCCGCTATCAGAATGGTACAAAAATAAATGTTGTGGTTTAAATATTAATTTGCACTGCAAATAATTGTGATTATAAAAACTTTAGTTTGATAGCGAAACATGAAAAAGTTATTTTGAAATAAAGTTCAAATTACATGAAAAATTGTGAATGTCCTTCATATTCATAAAATTCCGTAAACATATATGTCTAATTGTAACTATAATTAATTTGCAAGTTTTCATTTGCGTTTCTTTGCCGTACATTGACCATTTATCTCGTGCATTTAGTATATTATTTTACATTTTCACTTGGAGAAATCGTGTGTATTAAGAAATCAACGTTTTTTTCTGTAATGCTAATTAGATCCTGGAATTACTTTAATCATAAGGTAGCCGACCGATTAACTCTTGCCTATTTGTATTATTTTATATTTTCTCACAGCATGTCACGCATATGTTTACTCGAGAGTACGAACTTGAAAAGTGACATTCGCATGTTGCTGTATTCCATGAAAAACACACAAATTATACAACTAATAATTCAATTGTCATCATAAAAAAAACCAGAACTCATAAGTTCGTAATTTCCTTGATAATAACGTGAAAAATTGTTAAGATTTTAAACCACGAAGGTGCCGCCGTTTCATTGATCGATCAAGTTGCGAATAGCTATGCGACGATTAAAAATACCCACAGAGCCAAAACATATTGGCTAAAGATTTTCAATCTAACCTTCCTCTTTGTAGGAATATCTACCATAAACTAAACATTTTAATGTTTCTATGAAACCTTATGTTTAGAAAAAAGTCTACACATTTCCAATTGGAACTTTTTAGAAAATTTCTAAAACTTGTAAAATAAACCCACAAAGAGATTGTACATTATCCTTTTTGATGTTTTCTATGAAACTTTATATATTTTTACGGAAATTCTACAACTTTTAAACACAAATAGGAAATTTATCTAGATATTGTATAATGTTTAAATCTCTAAAAGATATGCACAACGAGATTCGAAACTAAAATTATTTTGGGTCCGTGGAAAAAAAACTCAAATATGTTTTTTTTTGTTCGACGGACCCAAAATAATTTTAGTTTCAAATCTAATCGAAACTAAAATTCTTTTGGGTCCGTTGAAAAAAACTCAACTTTTCAAGGCTTTGAATGAGCCTTTTTCGAAATTTTCAATTCAATTAATCTAAAAATTCTAATTTTGCTTATAACTTACAAGAAACTACAAGAACTCAAAGAAAGATAACTACAAGAAGCCATTACAATACAAAGCCTGCGGATAATATGACATAATTACATCCATTTGCATAAGCTCAGAACATCCTTTTTCTGGAATATCCTGTACTAGTCGGTCAAGCCATTGATTCTTGCAAAGCTGCGCCCATTTGCAGACATCGTCTCCAAATGGACGTTTTATGTAATTAAGGCATCAATCGCATTCCAACCTGGACTAGTATCCGAGATGCTTTCCAAAAAACGACGTCGACTTTCGTCCAGTGCGCATTCCAGGCTGGAAGGATGTCGACGATTCCGGATGGAGAGGCATTGATTAATCGGTTACGTTGGAGAATTTATAATGTGCTCATTTGTGCCTATTACGACACGCAAGACATAAACGAAAACACGCATTGAGGATATTGGTTTAATAAATTTGAACATTCCGAATGGTGTTCGCGCCTAATTTAATCAAATGCAGACGTAGATTTAATTTAAATGTTATTGGCGCTTTAATAAGACTATGATTGCCAGGAAGAGCGGCGGTAATAAAATTACTGTTACAAAGATATCAATGTAAACGTTATTTAGAGGTTTGAAAAATATTCATTAGGAAGTCTAATTCTTTCATTAAAATTAAACAATTAGACAATTAGAATTAAATCATATAATAACTATTATCAATTTATAATTTTCTAGGAAACCCTGTTTTATTTTTCAACTTTAACTTAACTCAACTTTACTGTCATTTTATTATGCATTACAAATACAAGAAAAGCAAGCAATATTTATTTATTATACACTGTGTATCAGCCAAATGGAATAATTCGATAATAAATAAATGGGGGCGTGTTCGAAAAAACGCTCGGACACGTCGATTGTTATTTTTAGTTGCGCATTTTTTTCAACAAATACTTTTTATACAGGGTGTCATGAGACCGTGGCCAATACCAACTTTCTTATTTTAAATGCAACACCTGGTATATTATTCAATTTTTGGATTCTTCAGAAAATTCTAGACATATTTCATGTACAATGTCCTATACCTATCTTCAACTGTTTCGGAAATATTAAGTGTTTTCAGATTTATTGGAAAAATTAACATTAAAAAAAGAAAATTATTTGATTACAGAAATTCGTTACAACACACTCAAAAACTAATAAGTAATACTGTTTATTTCTTGATAATGTAAAAAAACAAAAAAAAAACAATAAATTTCAATGGAGGAGATGTTCAAAATGCTCGCCGTGAACGTCTTGGCAACATCCTAATCTTAAATAGAAATTTCTTCTAACGTTACTCAACATCTCAGGCGTGACCGATCTAATCGCAAGCATTATTCGTCTTCTTAAGTCAGCCAAGTCGAGGGGTTTAGTTTTGTATACAATACTTTTGACATATCCCCATAAGAAGAAGTCTAATGACGTCAGATCAGGGGATCGTGCTGGTCATTCCATCGATCCTCGCCTCCCTATCCACCGATTTGGAAATATTCGGTTGAGGTAGTTCCGGACATCGATTTGGTAATGGGGCGGTGCTCCATCTTGTTGAAACCATATCATATTCGCTGGAACTTGTGGGTTTGCTGGATCAGGATATAAGTTTGTCAAAGTTGGCACAACATTATTTTGGAGTAGTGCTAAATAATTATCACCATTTAAATTGCAATAAAAAAAAATTGCCATGCGAAACAGTTGAAGATAGGTATAGGACATTGTACATGAAATATGTCTAGAATTTTCTGAAGAATCCAAAAATTGAATAATATACCAGGTGTTGCATTTAAAATAAGAAAGTTGGTATTGACCACGGTCACATGACACACCCTGTATAAAAAGTTTTTGTTGAAAAAAATGCGCAACTAAAAATAACAATCGACGTGTCCGAGCGTTTTTCGAACACGCTCCCATTTATTTATTATTGAATTTATTCCATTTGGCTGATACACCCTGTATATTCAGATGAATAGGTAGGTATGTATTTTTTATACATTTTTTCCTAGAAATTGTATAATTTATAAACTTCTACAATTTTGTTCGAAATTCTATCTTCTTCTGGTGGCGCCTTACTCGAAACGAGATTAGGCGATTTCCACGCAAATTCTCTATAATTCTTTAAATTTCTACCAATTTTAAATAATTTTTAAGTCTTGTAGTTTAAAATTCTTCAAATTTTAAAAGTTTCTGTGAAGTTCTGTAATTTTATAACGAACAAATAGTTCTGCATGTCCCTGGAAATTTCAATTTAATTTCTGTGTCTGTAATACACCTAATTTTAAAAATTTCTAGAAAGTTTTCTAATTTTCTTAAAAACCAGTCATTCTATTTTCCATGAAACTTAAAAAAAACAATTTTACAACAAGTTAATCATTCTGAAAGAATTTGCTGCTTTTTTTAGAATCACAATTTTCCATCCATTCTATAAAAGTTTATAAAATCCAGATAACTTTCCAAAATATTGTACAAATTTCAAAAGGGTTAAAAAAATAATTGCAAAATTTGCTCTACCAACACATTTACAATTTAATAATTCTACACTTTTACAATTGTTTTGGAAATTGTACAGTTTTCCGTATTATAAACTTCTATAAAATTCAGATAGCTTTCTAAAAGATTTAGAAACGAAAAATAAATTTCACAATTAATTGCTCTACTCTGCTACAATTGTTTTAAAAATTGTACAATTTTACGTATTACAAAATTTTTCAATTGCCTTTCCGACTGATTTTTGGATTACTTATCAAAAAATAATTAATAATTAATTGCAATTAACAAAAAAAACAAAAATTACATCAGTTTCATGACATTCTGCAATAGTATTCTTGATTTGTAGATTCACTAAATATTTATACCTATTTATCCATATATGTTTATTAAATTCTAAAGTAAAATTTTAAAAGTCTTGAATGACTTCTCAAGTTGTACATCAAAAATAACCTTGACAGAGAGAGAGAAAGAGAGATATATCTTTATTAGGCTATTGGCCCTCGGCCTACCGCCTTCCAATAACCTTTAATTTTCCACGATTTTACACATTTATAAAATGTTACAAACTTCTGAAGCAGTTTTTTTTTTGTAAACTTTCTAATTCTTTTTATTGAAATTATATATTTTTCTACAAAATTCTATAATTTTTGGGGTAATGCATTTTGTGTGAAATTTTACAAATTTCCATGTTTTAAAATTTTTAATGAAGCAATTTACTTTTGTGTTAATGCCAGAATTACAACTTTCTGCAAATCACCCATAAGTTTTAATAAAATTTACACATTTTTCATACAATTATACCAATTTCTATTAAAAACAAAAATCAACAAATTGCATAATTTGCAATACATTATTACTTTTTTTATGAAATTCTACAGTTTTATATGAAAGTCTACAATTTTCATGTTCTACTTTTTATGAAATTCTACAGTATTCTGTTAAATTCTACAAATTACTATGAAATTCCGCTATTTTCTAGGAAACTGTGAATTCTAAGTGCATTTTTGTGTTGATCACAGAACTAAAGTTTATTTTACACTATATAATTTAAACAAAATTGCGTAATATTAACCATTTTCAATGAAGCTACGTATTCTGAATTCATTTGCGTGTTTATGCCAGAACTGCAATATTTCATTTCAAAATTCTAATACATATTTCTTTTACAGTTTAGGTACATAATTTCCAAACTATGTTAGGCGCTTCTAAAAAACAAAAATTGTACATATTTTATCATAAAATTATACGAATTTCCATTAAAAAAAACAACAATAAATTGCACATTTTACTATTCACTTCTGCATTTTATAAAATTCTGCAGTTTTTTATGGAAGTCAACAATTTTTTATATTAGTTTAGTACATTCATTTTTATGAAATTCTGTAGTTTTCTATGGAAGTCTACAAATTTTATATTAGTTTAGTACATTCATTTTTATGAAATTCTGGAGATTTCTATGAAAATCTATTCTCTAATTTATTTATGAAACTGGGAATTCTGAATGCATATTTATATTAATCATAACAATTTATTTTAAATCGTACAATTCTCCATGAAATTAAATTACAAGTACGAAATATTAACCATTTTCAACGTACCTATTCTGAATACATTGGAGTGTTTTCGCTAGTACTACAACATTTGATCGAATTCTATAAATTTCTATTCAGTTTTGTATAATTTCCATACAATTGTATGTATTTTATACCACACCAAGGTTGATATAGTTACGATTATTTAAAATTTGCAAAGTTTTCTCGTATTTTTTGCCATTTCGATGAATTTCTAGTACGAGAATTACTTACTTAATAACTTAGTTATTACTTAGTTAGTTAGTTATGACTTAATAACAGAAATTTCAAGAAATTTCATAATTTCTTGAAATGGTATTGTACCTACTATAGGTATTTACAATTTATCCTGAAATTCTATATATTTTTTTTAAACACAACCATTTATAAAATGTTTTAAACAGCGATGAAATGATGACATAGTTATGACTTAATAACAAAAATTTCAAAAAATGTTATAATTTGCTATAGGAATTTACAATTTCTCATGCCCTAGAATTTTTTTTCAAAACTTTTATAAAAATTTATAAATTTATTTATAAAAAAAATTAAATAGCGATAAAATGTTAAATAATTCAAAAATTGTCTGCTAAAATTTCTCTATAATTTTAACACATTTCTATAAAACATGACAGTTATCTATAAAATTTCTCAAATTTCCACGACATTGAAATAATTTTCAACAACTTTTTATGAAATTATACAATTTTTAAATTTATACTTTTTATGAAATCCTACAAATTTATAATATTCACTTTTTATGAAATTCTGTATTTATCTATACATTTCTTTCAAATTTTCTGTAATTGTCAAATAAATATGACAATTTTATCTAAATTCCTTAAATTCCCATGACATTTTAAACCATTCTCAACAACTTCTATTATTATTTTATGAAATTCAACAATTTTCTGCGAAATTCTACAATTTTAAGCCTCCACTTTTTATGAAATTTTATAACTTTCTATAAAACAGCAAGTATCTTTAAATTTCTAATAAAATATTACAATTATTTATGAAATTTCACAAATTTTCATGACACTTCAAACCATTTTCATCAACTTGCATAATTACTTCTACTTTTTATGAAATTCTGTATTTATCTATACATTTCTTTCAAATTTTCTGTAATTGTCAAATAAATATGACAATTTTATCTAAATTCCTCAAATTCCCATGACAGTTTAAACCATTCTCAACAACTGTCATTATTATTTTATGAAATTCAACAATTTTCTGCAAAATTCTACAATTTTAAGCCTCCACTTTTTATGAAATTTTACAACTTTCTATAAAACAGCAAGTATCTTTAAATTTCTAATAAAATATTACAATTATTTATGAAATTTCACAAATTTTCATGACACTTTAAACCATTTTCATCAACTTGCATAATTACTTCTACTTTTTATGAAATTCTGTATTTATCTATACATTTCTTTCAAATTTTCTGTAATTGTCAAATAAATATGACAATTTTATCTAAATTCCTCAAATTCCCATGACAGTTTAAACCATTCTCCACAACTGTCATTATTATTTTATGAAATTCAACAATTTTCTGCAAAATTCTACAATTTTAAGCCTCCACTTTTTATGAAATTTTACAACTTTCTATAAAACAGCAAGTATCTTTAAATTTCTAATAAAATATTACAATTATTAATGAAATTTCGCAAATTTTCATGACACTTTAAACCATGTTCATCAACTTGCATAATTACTTCTACTTTTTATGAAATTCTGCACTTTTCTAGAAAATTGTATAGCTTTCAATAAA
Source organism: Othius punctulatus (assembly GCA_951805005.1). NCBI lineage: Eukaryota > Metazoa > Arthropoda > Insecta > Coleoptera > Staphylinidae > Othius > Othius punctulatus. Next base: position 20,705,014 of record OX638141.1, read on the forward strand.
ACTGTCGATATGTATAGCTGTTATGTTCTTTCTGAATCTGGATACAATAAATACATTATTATTATTTTTAAATTTTTTAAAATTTCTTTCAGATATTTGATAAGTTTAATACTTCAACAATTTTCTCTGAAATTTAAGAGATTTATATGTAATATGACAACTCTATAGAAATTTTATATACTTTTATTGAAATCTACAATTTTTTATGAAAATTCCAAATATTGCATAAAATTCTATAATTTTGTTCAAAAACAAATCGTTTTTCATTATTTCATAAGCTCTGGGAATGCTGAATACTTTTTTGTATTTACCCAAGAACTACAATTTATATTGAAATGGAACACTTTCAATTATGATTTATTGAAAAGTTTGAAAAAAAAGATATTTGTTTGCAATTGTTGCAATTTTATGGAAATTTTACTTCCTTCAGAATTTCATATAAAATTTCGCAAAATTGTATTTCTACATTTCTTTGCCTCAAAGATGCTTCAAATTTTTAACACATTATTATACCATTTAGGTTTCTCAAATTAAGGTTATTCTTTAATGTTTGTGGTAGATACTATGTACTTCCCTGATTATTTTTTGTATTCTTTATAACATTTACATTTTCTACCTGTTTCAACTCCATGTGAAGCCATCATAAGGCTAAAACTATAAAGAGTCATTACAATATGAGTAAAATGTCAAATTATCTAGTTGTTGTATTCATATTCTTAACTCTTTATAGTTTTTGCCTGATGATGGCTCCACATGAAGTTGAAACCGCTAGCAAATGTAAATAATAAATAAAGAATACAAAAAAATTATTTAAGTATACAGTTTGTACTCCAAACATTTCTATACATTTTCTATAAACTGCTACTTTTTCTATGAATACTACGGTTTTTAGTGAAACAACATGTTTTTATGAAATTCCAATATATTGTCTCATAGTGTAGCTGCTGCAAGTTTCTACGAAATCAAACAATAATTTTCAAAAATCTTCATATGTCTTCATTTTATTTTATTTGTTTAGTAACTCATAATTTCTATGGAATTTTAAAAGAGAATTACCTTGTAGTACAATATTTAGTCGTTGGGTTCTGTTTTATCGGCCTAAATGGTTTTTTCGACGTAGTTTTTAAAGATTGTGCAAAATTCTGCTAAATACTACAAATAAATTATGTTTAATAGCATTGGGAATTGTGAATTCATTTTTCATTCTTTTAGATTTATCTCAAATGTACGGCTATGTAAAATGAAGTAAATTTTCTTATTTAACCCTATTTGCATCAATTAATCCATCAATATAGTAATTATTACAACAACAAAATCTGGAAAATATTTCAATTATAATTTTATACCTATACTTATTATACCTACAATTATACAATTTTTCTTTAGATCTAACTTAAAGACGAGAAATTGATGAACTGTTAATGAACCATCACGAGAAGTAGAACCATCGCTCATAACCTACTACAGATCGCGGAAAATCTTCGCCCTTAACCCTCTACAGGTCGCGAAAAATCTTCTGAAGTATTACCCTAGGCGATGATATAAAGTGAGATCAAATTCCTCGGATATGGACATAGAAAGCGAGCAAAATTTTAAAAGACATAAACTTTATGCTCATAACTATACAATGGATTAGTAACACCTAAATGAATGTAAAAACAAAGAAGTGATAGTGGAACTGATTAATTTAGTTTAATTTGCAATAAAGTTGGTGCAAAAGAATAAAACACATTCTTGCATTTTATATTGCATATGAATTTTAAATGGAAGCACAAAAAGAGAAAATTACAATAAAATACGTAGCATAGTATATCAAAATGTAAAAAAAATCTGACATAAGGTATAATGAAAAAGGCATTCAAATATGCATTTTCATGAACATATATTTTTTTTCATGAAAATTATATTGGTATCATTTAACACATTATTAATATTGGATTTGAAACAACACATTAAGGCGAAATTATTAAGTTATGTATAAATAGTATAGCATGTGAAAATGTAAACAGTCCGACACTATAAGCCTTATGGTCTCGAAATTTATTCATTTATTTATTCATTATTTTTCCTTATACTTTATGGCATAAAGTTTAAAGGAAAAGTATGAATAAATAATGTTCATGTAAATTTATTTTCTTTTTTTATATTGTTATTATAAATATATTATTGATATTACGTTTTAAATAATAAAATAGATGAAACTAATAAGTTATGAATAAATGAGAGTATGACTCCACATGGCAATTGATCTACCTATAAGTTGGCAAAATGTAGGTGAAACTGAGAAGGTTGAGTTGAGTGCATATTGAGCAATTATAAGAAAATATGAAGCTAAACTGTGATGGTTGAGTTCTCATGCACAACAAGCTGTGATGAGAAAATATGAAATATGAGCAGTTCCTATTGGAGAATCAGGGAGTAATAACAGTAACAATAGTGTAGCCGTTTCGAAGAAACGTTATTTACATGATTACTTAATCGCCGTTCCGTTTTTCTCAAACGAACTTTACAGCTTTTTAAATTTCCTATTAATTTCCTGGGGTATTGTCCGCCAACGTCTGCTGAGATTAGCGATTTCCCATATTTCGTCGCGAAACAAACAGCCCCGGCTCCCACAGTTAGCGCGTAACCGCGGAAAAACAACAAATGGTCATTAATTGTTCCAACTAACCGTGACACTAATTTCACAACTAGCCCCGTCCCATCCGTTTTGCCTCTTTCACCTCTTCACGTGCGCGGCGACAAACGCACAAACGCACAAATGTGCGTGTCGTCGATAAGGATCACCGTGCGTCTCTCCTCCTGTCGCCGCACTTTTCCGCTCTGTTACCACAAGCGAAGAAGGTCAAGATTTTTTTCGCATCTTGCGTAAATTACGTTAATTTTGAGAAAATGTTTCAATCCAGATTTCTTGCCATCTTCTTTCGAACGCGCCTTGTTTCAGGCGTGTCGTAAGAAAAGGTGCGTTGTTCTCTGGAGGCGTTTCAACACACGTGTGGTAGCCCGAAAAATCATTACGCCGATGGAAATTGCGCGGTTACGTCGCGTCCACAGGTGTCACAATTGTCTGCACAATCGGTGGAATTAGACCGATCATTGTGCATTAAAATTCCAGTGGTATGCGTGCATTCGGTTATCTCACAAGGTCAAGGATTCCAAATTTTCCGGATAGTCCATGTCATGCTTATAAAGTGCATGATTGCGTTTGAATCGTAATTTTACTAGCACTCGTTAAGGTAACCAGAATGGAAATGTGTGTGTGTGGTTACATGGGAAAGTACGCTAGCATTTTAATGTAACGAGTCTTAATTCAGGTTTCTTTTAGCAAGGCGAGGTTTACAGTTAGAATCTTTTATCTTGTGGCTTCTTATAGACGTGCAATTATATAAAGTATATAAAAACATGTGTTACCTCTCGTCGCAATTTCAAATCGCAAAAAAAAAGTTAAAGAATATCAGAAAACTTGAGGAAATAATTTCCTGTATTGCTTTGGAAATCAGATTTATAAAATATCTAATAATAAATAAGCAATAAATAAATTTTCAGAAATATCAGTCATAGCTAACCGATACTTGTCATTGCAGAAAGTAATATATTTGATTTTCTCACTTATTTAGTAGTGAAACTTTGTCAAATTTTCATGAGTATTAGCTTCAGGTATACTAAACAGATATCTGATCATTAATATGCAATTAATTAATTTGCAGAAATTTCAGTAATAGCTAACCGATACTTGTCATTGCAGAAAGTTATATATTTGATTTTGTCACTTATTTAGTACCGAAACTTTGTCAGATTTTCATGAGAATTAGCTTCAGGTATACTTAACAGATATCTAATAACAAATATACACTAAATAAATGTTCAGAAATTTTAGTAATAGCTAACCGATACTTGTCATTGCAGACAGTTATATATTTGATTTTGTCACTTATTTTGTACTGAAAAATTGTCAAATTCCCAGGAGAATTGGCTTCAGGTATACTTAATAGATATTTAATAATAAATATGCAACAAATAAATTTTCAGAAATTTCAATAATAGCTTACCGATACTTCCCATTTCAGAAAGTTATATATTCGATTTTCTCACTTATTTAATACTGAAACTTTGTCAAATTTTCAGGAGAATTAGCTTCAGGTATACTTAACAGGTATCTAATCATAAACATGCAATAAATAAATTTTCAGAAATTTCAGTAATAACTAACCGGTAATTGTCTTTGCAGAAAGTTGTATATTTAATATTCTCACTTATTTAATACTCAAACTTTGCCAAATTTTTAAGAGAGTTATCTTCAGGTATACTTAACATATATTTAATAATAAATATGCAATACATTTTTTTCAGAAATTTCAGTAAAAGCTAACCAATACTTGTCATTGCATAAAGTTATATATTTGACTTTCTCACTTATATAATACTGAAACTTAGTCAAATTTTCAGGAGAATTAGCTTCAGGTATACTTAAGAAATATCTAGTAATAAATAAGCAATAAATACATTTTCAAAAATTTCAGTAATAGCAAACTGATTCTTGTCATTGCAGAACGTTATATATTTGATTTTGTCACTTATTTAGTATTGAAACTTTGTCAAATTTTCGAGAGAATCAGCTTCATATATACTAAACATATATTTAATAATAAATAGGCAATAAATAAATTTTCAGAAATTTCAGTAATTGGTAATTTGGTAATTGTCATTGCAGAAAGTTATATATTTGATTTTGTCCCTTATTTAGTACTGAAAATTTGTGAAATTTTCATGAGAATTGACTTTAGGTATACTTAACAGATATCTAATAATAAATATGCAATACATAAATTTTCAGAAATTTCAGTAATAGGTAACCGATACTTGTCATTGCAGAAAGTTATATATTTAATTTTCTCACTTATTTAATACTGAAACTTTGTCAAATTTTCAGGAGTATAGGCTTCAGGTATACTAAACAGATATCTGTTAATAAATATGCAATAAATAAATTTTCTGAAATTTCAGTAATAGCCAACCGATTCTTGTCATTGCAGAAAGTTATATATTTGATGGTATAGTAAACAGATATCTTATAATTAATATGCAATTAATAGATTTTCAGAAATTTCAGTAATAGCTAACTGATACATGTCATTGCAGAAGTTAACAATTTGATTTTCTCACTTATTTAATACTGAAACTTTGTCGAATTTTCAAGAGTATTAGGTTTAGATATACTTAAGAGATAACTGAGAATTAATATGCTATATAAAAAAATTCCGAAATTTCGGTAAGAGCTAACCGATACTTTATTTATTATATATAAACAATCTTTATTAGGCTATCGACCCCATAGGGTCTTTCCGCCTTTTATTTATTATTTATCTTACTTATTTATTTCTCAGAATATTGCATTCTTGACTTTTTTTTACAAAAAGAAGTCACGAAAATAAAAATGATTTTCCTGAATTCATGTGTATTTCTTATGGCGTATAGCTTGCGTAAGTTTTAGTTGGAAATCAAACTTGATGATTTATTTATTGATGGATCTACAATTGTATCAGTTTGGTAAATGGTGAATGTAGGAAGACTATAATTAGTGGTTAATCTGTTTGATACGAATAGTGCAATGTACCATCCTTGAGACCGATCTGATAACGTTATAATACCAATATATAAATACTGTTATCTTTACAAGTTGTAAAACAGATATGATTGCACCCGGAACAAAACGAGTTGTAGAAGTTTGCACAGTTAACCAAACAGTATGAATTTATGTAACTCGTGTTGTATAATAGATAATTTCCTTAATAATTCAAGAAATTTACGAAGCATGCTACTGTAAATCCTGCAGGACTACATTCTCATGTTTCACGAATTGAATCCGAACTATCAGAACTAATTTTTTTAATATATTTTAATATATTTGTAGAGAGAAAGAACAATAGCCAACCAAGATTGTTCTTTCTCTCTACAAATATATTAAAATATAATAAAAATTTAAATTCTGATAGTTCTGATAGTTCATCCATTCAGTCACTGAGCAATTGAAACATTGAAGTTCAATGTACAATTCGATTAAAACTAATTGTGTAAACTTCACGTCATCAATTATCATCAAGCAGATTTTCACGAGCAAACACCGACCAAATTTGGGACGATCGATCATTCACACCAAAAATCACCTCGGCCGCTCGTGCTTGTTCGCTCTCCAGCAGCGCCAATTTTTTCGGCAAACACCGATTGAGGTCGCCAGGAAACGCCACTAACGGGCGACGTCTTCGGCAGACCGTTCCTTTTCTTGCGATGGTCCAGCCATGCTAATGTCTTCCTCGATTAGGCAACACGAGACCTCCGAGCAGTTGAGGCCAGAAGTTTTTCCTGGCGCACAATGCAATTCGCAGGCGAAATAGAGGAGTAATAATGGCTTATTAGCTGTTCGTCGTTGGAGACAAAGAAGTGTCCTTAAATCGTTTCCACATGATGCACAATTGATAGCGTTACGTCAGTGCCAATTAGTATCGAGGTAGTGATTTGATTAGTCAGTTGTGTGCGTGGAAATGGGAAACATAATTTTTCCCCAACAAACAATGATAATCAAATTGTGCAAATGTAATAAATTGTATACGAAATTTTAAAATTGCAATGTCTAATTCAACCAGACGATGAAATTGTTAAAAGATAGAGGTGTCATACATATGTCATCTTTGACATAAGAACATTTTGTTAATCAGGTGTATCAAAAAATTGATGAAAATATTGTCAGGACAAGGTATGAAATGCAGTTATGTAAGCTCGATCCACTACGCAGTATTCGGCGTAGCAACCTGCATTTCTTCCTTTATTAAACTGCGATTCATTAGCCAGTGGCACCGCGCAGCAGAAATTTCGCTTAAGTGGGTAAGATTGATTTATTTCAAGTATCTACCTATATCTCAGCAAATTTTTTAAACAAGTTGAGAACAAAATTTGTTGCTACGTTTTAAAACAAGTTGAGAACAATATTTGTTGTGCATTTTCAAGAAATTCTGCGTAAGTGAATAAGATTAATTTATTTACAATGTCTCTCATTTGGAACACAAACGTGTAAGCAATCAACCGTCGGCGAATTTAGTCTTGACGTGTTTGTAAAACTTTGCCACGTATACGAAACGAAAGTTGGAAATGCGTTACCTGGAATTACGTTAATTACAGAACTGGACATTGGCACATTGCGTGTGAATCACAGATTACCACGATGGCAGTCCAAAACCTGCCATGTGCTCGCGTTTTAACTCTTGAAGGAGCGATGGAAGGAAGCAGCAGAAGATCCGTAGCTTGTGACGATCGATCCGCCGCAAACCGCACAAAAGAAATCGGCTTTAGATCATCACTCCCGTAACCTTGAGCATCCTGTCACCGCGTATTAATACCTTTCTTGTTTAATTACTTAACATTTCCGAAAAGCGTACGCGAGTTTACTAATTTAAAAGCGAAGGCCGTTTAAGAATTTTCGAAGACATCGCATTGGGAATTAGCGAGACGCATGTGCGGCTTCCTGTCACCTGTTCCTCTGCATTTGCAGATGTCGTGATCGTGAAACGCGAGATTCAAGAAGACGTCTGCGCCAACGGCTTCCAAGTCGCCGTGAGTCATCTCTGATATACCCGATGACTAAATATCACGTTTCTCGGCCCCTCAAGGCTTCCATAGGGGCGTGATGATCATCATCTCGAAAGCAAGAGAATGGATTGCAGTTATGCCTTATACGTGTTTCCGGTTGATCATAAAAATTTATTTGATAACGAATAAAACTAGGATGACAATTTTTTCTGATGAATACAAAGCAAAAAAATAGTACCAACACTCAGAAAACAGGGCTGGGCCCACTGGCTTGAGGCGGGACTTCAAGACCCCACAAAAAGAAAAACACTCAGAAAACAATATACCAATCACAATTTAATCTCAAAATGGCCTGAAAATTATAATGCGCGATGTGTTTGCCATACTTTGGCACCATGTAACTCAAAAAACGGAAACAGTTGGCAAGTGGTTCTTTTACTGATTAACTAACCAAATATGGGACATTACATTCCTGGAATGTCATACGAATGGGGTACATTTTTGTAGAAATATTTGCCCACAAAACATGGTGTTAAATGCTTAAAAGGAGAATTTTCCTTATTGATTTAAACTTTTGTTATTAACAAAATAACTTATCTAATCGATTTAGATAAGTTAAATAAGTCCTAATAACTTATCTAATAAGCTAATATCTTAAGTAATAAGCATTTATGAAAGAGTCACAAATTTGAGACTCTCATAAATAGTTTTTAAATTTACTTAGAGAAAATAGAAAATTACTAACCAACAAAATTTCCAGAAAAATTAGAGAACTTTCTAAAAAGCTCTGATTTACCTACTTAAAAAAATTATACGTAAAATTATAAATTATACTGATATAGAAAATCAGAGAACTTTCTCAAAATCTATGATATACTCAAAAAAATTATATATAAAATTATAAACTATATACGTAAAATGTTCATCATAATTCCAACATTTGATATTGATAATTGATTGACATTTGACATTGACATTTGATATTTGATATTATAAACTTTTCTGCACTTTGCATAGGTTTTCTAGCTACATACACATAACTACATTTGCTACATTTTCTGAAATTTGGTCCAAAACTTATTGGTTTAAAAAAAAAAAATTCTGATATAATGAAATGTTGTTAAACCTGTTTTATTTTTAATTTGGTGCATACTATTTGAGGTGCTGAGTGATATCAATTTTAAGTGTTCAAGATATTTTCACAAAGACTATGGTGAATAGCCCATTTATTAGGTAAGGCAAAATTTAAAATATTGAAGGAAAACTAGAGTAATTAGATTGCAGTAAAAAAACTAAAAACAAAATTGATGATTTATGAAAATTGGAAAAAAGGAAAGGATAATTGTAACGATTTGTATACCCATTTCGAAGCTATATTCACCATTATTTTCTGAAATTTTGATCAAAATGCACATTTTCAGGAATTTAATTTGAAATGCAGTTTTTGTGAATTTTGATTTAAGCAGATTTTTTAAGCAAATATTGATTAGGTGACTAGTTGATAAGGAATTGTTAATTTATCATCATAACTGTATTGTAAAACTACAAAACATTGCAAAACTGCACAATATTTAAGATTTGAGTAATTAAATTAATTTTAAAAAAGTTATCAAAAGCTGCTTCGTATTTGGAGCACCTGAAATAGCAGTAACTAAGTAGGTATTTTAGCCAGTAATACGGTTGAATAGGCAGGGAAAAAATTACAGTACAAGAAACTTTAAAATTGCAAATCTCTAAATAGGTACCGGATAATAAAGTGCATTTATATGGTATGTTATTTACATTTTCCTTATAAATTTAAATATAATTTTAAGTAATTTTATAGCTATTACGAAGCTATATTCACCATTATTTTCTGAAATTTTGATGATCATGCACATTTTCAGGAATTTAATTTGAAATGCAGTTTTTATGAATTTAGATTTACATTTTTTAAGCAAATATTGACTAGGTGACTAGTTGATAAGGAATTGTTAATTTATCATCATAACTGGACTGCAAAACATTGCAAAACTGCACAATATTTAAGATTTGAGTAACTAGATTGCAGTAAAAAAACTGTTAAAATTACATTTTATCAAAAACTACGTTTTGATTTTAAGCATCTGAAATATTGAAGTATTCAATTTCAATATTCAATATTTCAATTTTAAGTATTCAAGATATTTTCAGAAGGACTTTGACAGATAGCCTTTATTAGGTAGGAACAAAATTCAAAAACTGGAGTAATTAAATTCCAGCAAAAGAAAGTTTAAAAAAGGATGGTTTATGAAAATAGTAAGATTTTATAGTTATTTCGTAGCAATATTCGTACCTTCATTTTCTGAGATTTGGATCAATTTTTTTTAGGAATTTAATTCAAAACGCAAATTTTGTGAATTTTTATGTAAAATTTTTAAACAAATATTGACTAAATGATCAGGAATCGTAAACTCATCATCATAACTATACACAAATTACTGCAAAAATTTAGATTTGGCTAATTAGGTTGAAGTAAAAAAATTACAATTCTGATTACATTTTATATTCTGTCAAAATCCTATCTAAATAATATTTTAGCAAAAAATGTTGTTGTTTTTGTTATTTAAAGCTCCTCAAATATATAAGGCATTTCAATTTTAAATAGAATAAGCCTTTAATTTTTGAAATTGAAAACATATATTTTTACAAGAATTTAATTCGAAATGCAGTTTTGTGTAATTTTTTTACATTTTTTAATCAAAAATAATGAACAGGAATTATAAGCTTAACCTGCAACTGCATCATTTACTGCAAAATATTCAAGATTCAAGTGATTAAAATTTAAACAAAAAGTATAAACAAAGATGATTTATGAAAATAGTAAGATTTTTATAGTTATTTCGTAGCTATATTCACCTTCAATTCACCGAGATTTAAAAGCACTTTTAAAGGAATTAAATTCGAAATGCAGGTTTTGTGTTCTTTTTACAATCTTAATCAAAAATTACTTAAGTAAACAGGAATAATAAGCTTATTCTCATAACTGCATAAGTCATTGCAAAATATTTAATATTCATATGATTAGATTGCAGTAAAAAGATCAATCGTGAAAAAAATACATTTGATCAAAAACTGCTTTTTGATTTGCAGCATCTGAAATATTGATAAGTTCAATTTTAAGTATTTAAGATATTTTCAGGAGGACTTTGCCCGATAGCTCTTTATTAGGTAGGGGAAAATTGAAATATTAAGAAAATTATAAAGCTGGAGTAATTGGGAGTAAAAAATGATGATTTATGAAACTAGGACGTTTTTTATAGTTATTTCATAGCTATATAGATATAATTACATTTGATCAAAAACTGCGTTTTTATTTGGAGCATCTAACATATTGATAAGTTCAATTTTAAGTATATAAGATATTTTCAGAAGGACTTTGACCGATAGAGCTACATTCTACAACTGAATTACTGCAGCAGAAAAAATAAATAAAAAGATTTATGTAAATAGTAAGATTTTTATACTATTTCATCGCTAAATTCAGCTTCATTTTCAGTGATTTTGAAGTAAATGTATTTTTACAGAAATCTAATTCGAAATGCAGTGAATATAGTTTTGGGGTATTTTTTTTTACAATTTTTAAGCAAAAATTTAACTGACAGGAATCGTAAACTTATCATCATAACTGCAAATTCATTGCCAAATATATAAGATTTGAGCAATTTGATTGTAGTAAAAAAAATATTCTATATAAATTACATTTTATAAAAAACTGCGTTTTAATTTAGAACACCTGGAATAGCTGTAATCTCAATTTCAAGTATTCAAGAAAGTTTCAGAAGAACTTTAGTTAAATTTTTTTTTTTTTAATTACGTAGAGTAATTAGAAGAAAACAAAAAAAAATATTTGATCAAAAACTGTTTATTTTTATTTGGAGCATCTGAAATAGCACTAACTAAGTAGGTATTAAAGATATTTTCGGCAGTAATTCGGTTGTATAGGCAGGCAAAAAATGACAATACAAGAAACTATAAAGTTGCAAATCTCTAAATAGGTACCGGATAATAAAGTGCATGTACATGGTATGTTATTTACATTTTCCTTATAAAAATTATATTTTCTCCTTATACTGCTTAATGTATTTTTATAACGACCTAAAGTAAAACCATTAGCCTGTCCCCATTCACCGTCATCACAATCACTGTCCATTCCATCACATCTAAACCTTTCATTTCAAACAACATCGAATCATAACTTTTTCAATCCGCTTTTCGCTTTGGGCCAGAGCAAACATTAAATTTCGCGAGGAGCAATTACACAGCACGCGCTCCTCTCCAATTCCTCCCATCTCCAGCAACACCATTTACCACCTCTTCACTTCACAAGCCATTCACCGTTGCTCGCCTTTTTACCGAAAAAAACGCCAAAACTACGTTTATCTTGTGCAGATATGATATATCAATCTAATCGCTTTAACCAGAAAAAAATATTTGAAGTACATTTTTAATAACTGCCTTTGTTAATGTCTGTAACTTTGTTATTTTTAATGTGTGGACTTATTGACAATGTGATGCCCAGATAGGGTCTGAAACTACAAATAAAGAATAGAATAGAATATAATGTATTGACTGTGAATTTAAACAATACCAAAAGTACGGGCGAGCAAAAATGGATTATGGAATTGGTCAGTAAAAAAAATATTATAAGGATTATTAAACATTTTGTAAATTTGTACTTTATCTGAACTCAAAGTTTGATGAATATTATAAACTAAAATAAAATATTATTAATAATATCGCAAGTATGTACTTACAAAAATTGATTATGGAATTGTATATTAAAAAAAATATATATATTGTTAACTATCAAAAGTATGGACACTGCTAAAATAGATGATGGAATTGGATAATAAAAGAAATATTATTATTTTGTGTTGGTAATAAAATTTGTTCTCTCCCTGTACTAAAAGTTTGATGACATTATAAACTTTCTCTAGTAAACGCAACGTGTTGCAATATAAATATAGTTTCCAATATTAATATGGGAATAATTAATACGTTTCAATTTTATTCGATAGCGTATTAACATGGAAATAATTGATATTTTTCAATTTTATTGGATACATAACATTTTCTCCGTTTATGGAATTGTTAATTAGTAGCTATATTTGAGTATAATATTAAATAACTGTCGCCACTTTCGCCATAAAAAAATAGTGGTGAGTAATACGTATATGTTACTCAATAAAATCTATTTGTCTATAAGTGCTAAACTGCACGGATTGCAGGCCAATGGAAATAGGTAACTGTAATTGGTCCTAATTAGCAAATTAATTGTTGGGCAAAAAACGGGGCGATGAGTCCTAGTTGCGCTACGACATCGATTTGTTTACTAATGGCTTTATAATTGCAGCAAAAACTAAGAAGTGTGAAAGCCAAGCTGAATTACTCGATGACAGGACGAAAAGACCATCTTGCAGGCAACGAAACTATGAAGGCCAAAATTTCTAATTTTAACAAGCCATTTAAAAAAATTTGAATGCAGGCCTGGAAGAAAATCGTTGACTTGGAAAATCAATGAGACATGACCATAGCACCAACGAGGTTCGGGTCATTTTTGAAAATTCCACATCATACAATAACCATAGGGAATACAAAACTGTCAGAGAAAACATGGAAAACAAAATTTCGAAATTTTGTGTTTAATAGATGGTGCAAATAATCGTAATAGTAACTGCTGGATCTCTTGAAGATGAAAGCAAACCACTAATGACAAATCGTAAAAAAATAACTGTTATAATAATATAACTGTTATGTCCACCGAAAATTAAAAAAAAAAAAAACTAAGGCAACTAACAAACGTTAAATCAGCAGATTTATTCGTATGTGGGGTTTTAATGAGCGCGTGAAGGAGTAATTAAATAATCAAAACCTGAGTATGTCAAGAGAACAGAAAAATGAAACCAAAGCTCAATTGGCTTAATGATGTACAAAAATATAAAGTAATACAAAAATTAAATATGAAGAGATCAGAACTAAAACTGAGTAAACTTAGTAAATTAAAGAAGGATTATTTAAACAATCAAAAACAACTAAAAGTGAATAAACATTGCATCACTTATTTTTTTGAATATTTTTGTAAATAAGTGAACAAAAGTTTGCTCGGATTAAAGTTACAAAAAAAAATTAAGAAGGATTATTTAAACAATTAGAAACAACTAAAAGTGAGTTAACATTACATCACTTATTTTTTGAATATATTTGAAGATAAGTGAACAAAAGTTTGTTCAGATGTAAGTTATACAAAATTGAAGAAGGATTATTTAAACAATAAAAAACTGAGTATGCTAAGAGAACAGCTGAATAAATACAAAGCTCCACTGGCTTAATGATGAATAAAGTTATACAAATATTAAATATGAAGAGATCTAATAAAAAACTGAGTCATTTTTTCTTCACTTATTTATTTGGATATTTCTGAAAATGAAAAAGTTAACAAACGTTTGCACAGATTTGTTTAGATCTATATGTTTGGGACCCACTTTGTTTTATGATTTTTTATATTTTAATGCTGGAGAAGCACATTAGAATATAATGATAAAATACTAAAAACGAGTAAACATTTCATCACTTATTATTTGAATATTTTTGAAAATAATAATAATTTTTATTAATACTTCTGACACTAGTACAATATAGTAAATAAGTTAACAAAAGTTTGTTCAGATTTAAGTTATAGAAAATTAAAGAAGGATTATTTAAACAATTATAAACACCTAAAAGTGAGAAAACATTTTATCATTTTTTTTTAAATATTTTTTAAAATAAGTGAACAAAAGTTTGCTCAGAGTTAAGGTATACAAAATTAAAGAAGGATTATTGAAACAATCAAAAACTGAGTAAGCCAAGAGAACAGCATAATGAATTCAAAGCTCCACTGGCTTAATGATGAATAAAGTTATACAAAAATTAAATATGAAGGGATCTAATCAAAAACTGAGTAACTTTTTCTTGACTTATTTTTTTTAAATATTTTTACAAAAACTATCATAATAAATACAAAGCTAAACTGGATAAATGATGAATAACGTTGTACAAAAAATAAATATGAAGGTATCTAATCAAAAACGAGTAATGTTTTTGAATATTTTTGAAAATGAAAAAGTAAACAGAAGTTTGCTCAGATTTGTTTAGATCTACTTGTTTGCGACCCACTTTGTGATTTATTATATTTTAATGTTGGAGAAGCCCATTAAAATATAATAAATCAAAAATTAAATATGAAGAGATCACAATTTTTTTTGAATATTTTTGAAAAGAAGTGAACAAAAGCTTGCTCGGATTTAAGTTATAAAAAATTTAAGAAGCATTGTTTAAACAATCAAAAACTGAGTATGCCAAGAGAACAGCACAATGAATACAAAGCTTTAGTGGCTTAATGATGAATAAAGTTATACTAACAGTAAATATGAAGAGATCTAATCAAAAACTAACTAACATGGAAATAGATTTGGCGGATACTTGTTTGAACTCCATTATTATACAATATTTTTTTAAACTCAAAGACTGAGTAATTTTTTCTTTACTTATTTTTTGAATATTTTTGAAAATGAAAAAGTGAACAGCATTATTCTCAGATTTGTTTAGATCTATTTGTTTGCGACCCACTTTATTTTGTGATTTATTATATTTGAATGTTGGAGAAGCACATCAAAATATAATAAATCAAAATTTAAATATGAAGAGATCACAAATATTTTTGAATATTTAAAAAAAAAGTGAACAAATGTTTGTTCAGATTTAAGTTATAAAAAATTAAAGTAGTATTATTTAAACAATAAAAAACTGAGTAAAAACGCAGACAAATAGATGAGTATGGGAAAATAACAGCGAAATGAATACAAAGCTCCACTGGCTTAAGTTATACAAAAATTAAATATGAAGAGTTCTAATCAAAAACTGAGTAATTTTTTCTTCACTTATTTTTTTGAATATTTTTGAAAATGAAAAAGTGAACAAGAGTTTGCTCATATTTGTTCAGTTATATTTGTTTGTGACCCACTTTGTTTTGTGATTTATTATATTTTAATGTGGGAGAAGCACCTTGAAATAAATAAATCATATTTTTTGAATATTTTTGAAAAGAAGTGAACAAAAGTTTGCTCAGATTGAAGTTATACAAAATTAAAGAAGGATTATTTAAACAATCAAAAACTGAGTATGCCAAGAGAACATAAAAATGAATACAAAGCTCCACTGGCTTAATGATGAGCAAAGTTATACAAAAAATTAAATATGAAGAGATCTAATCAAAACATGAGTAATCTTTTCTTCACTTATTTTTTCGAAATATTTTTGAAAATGAAAAAGTGAAAAGAAGATTTGAATAGATCTATTTGTTGAACACAAGTTTGTTCAGATTTAAGTTATAAAAAAATAAAAATGGATCATTTAAACCATCAAAAACTAATGCCAAGAGAACAGCATAATGAAATTAAAGCTTTACTGGCTTAATGATAAATAAAGTTATACAAACAGTAAATATGAAGAGATCTAATCAAAAACTAACTAACATGGAAATATATTTGGCGGATACTTGTTTAAACTCCATTATTATACAATATTTTTTTAAACTCAAAGACTGGGTAATTTTTTCTTTACTTATTTTTTTGAATATTTTTTAAAAAGAAAAAGTTAACAAATGTTTGTTTAGATTTGTTTAGATCTATTTGTTTGCGACTCACTTTATATTGTGATTTATTATATTTTAATGTTGGAGTAGCACATTAAAATATAATAAATAAAAATTAAATATGAAGAGATCACAATTTTTTTTGAATATTTTTGAAAATAAGTGAACAAAAGTTTATTCAGATTTAAGTTATAAAAAATTAAAGAAGCATTATTTAAACAATAAAAAACTGAGTATGCCAAGAAAACAGCACAATGAATACAAAAAGCCCCACTGGCTTAATGATGAATAAAGTTGTACAAAATTTAAATATAAAGAGTTCTTATAAAAAAACTGAGTTAACTTTTTTGATCTAATTCTAGACATTGAATTTTCTAAAATATTTTATTTTATTTTCCTAACCGATAAGCAGTAATATCTGGAATACTTTAAATTGAAATGATATATTAGAGTTGCTTGAAATTAAGAAAAAGTTTTTGACAAAATATAATTTAGATTTTGACAATATAAAATATAAGCAGAATTGTTCTTTTATGTTCTTCAATCTAATTACTAAAATATAAAATTCTTGCAGTTCTAAATGACACGGTTACGATTGCTGACTATCAGTTAATTTTTGCTTAAAAATTGTAAATCATTACAATTTTTAAACAAAAAATAATTGAATGGTCAGGAAACGTCAGGAATCGAATTGTATTTCGAATTGTATTTCGAATAAAATTTCTGTAAGAATACGTTTTGAACCAAATCTCAGAAAATAAAGGTGAATGTAGCTATGAAATAACTATAAAAATCTTCCTTTTTTTATAAATCATCTGTTTTGAACTTTTTGACTGCAATCTAATTACTCCAGCTTTAAAATTTTCTTAATTAACTTATTTAAACTTAATCAACTTATTTGATAAATTTAAATTATCAATATTTCAGATGCTCCCAATCAAAATGCAGTTTTTGATCAAAAGTCAAAAGTGCAATATAATCATTTGAATATTGAATATTTTGCAGTATGAGGATAAGCTTATAATTCCTGTTCACTTAAGTAAGTTTTGATTCAAAATTGAAACACAAAAATCACAAAAACTGCATTTCGAATCAAATTACTGTAAAAATATGTTTTTTAAATATCGAAAAATAAAGGTGAATCTTTTTATTTTGATAAATCAAAATTCACAAAAACTGTATTTCGAATAAAATTTCTGTAAGAATACGTTTTGAAAAAGATAAATATAGCTATGAAATAACTATAAAAATCTTCCTATTTTCATAAATCATCCATGTTTTTTAAACATTTTTGCTCCAATCTAATTACTCCAGCTTTATAATTTTCTTAATTAACTTATTTAAACTTATCAATGTTTCAGATGCTCAAAATGAAAACGCAGTTTTTGATCAAATGTAATAAATAGAATATGTTTATTTTAATAATACATCAATATATGATCAAATGTAATTTTATCAAAATTGATCTCTTTACTGCAATCTAATCATTTGAATATTAAATATTTTGCACTGAATTATGCAGTTATGAGGATAAGCTTATAATGCCTGTTCACTCACGTAATTTTTGATTAAAACTTGTAAATAAAAAATCACCAAAACTGTATTTCTAACTAAATTACTGTAAAAATATGTTTCATAAATATCGGAAAATAAAGGTGAATCTTACTATTTTGATAAATCATTTTTTCTTGACTTATTTTTTTGAATATTTTTTAAAATGAAAAACCAACCAAAGTTTGCTCATATTTGTTCAGATCTATTTGTTTGCGACTCACTTTGATTTGTGATTTATTATATTTTAATGTGCTTCTCCAAATTTGTATTCTCTTAAGTTGCCCCATTGCACTTTTACGACGACCGCCTTAATAGCATTTTTGCCCTACTGTGTGTATCTGGGAAGCCCACTTACAAAGCTTTAAGCTGCATCTATCTTAGTTATTATGCTTTATTATATTTTAATATGTTTCTCCAAATTTGTCATCTCTTAAGTTGTAAAATTGTACTTTTACGACTACCGCCTTTAATAGCATTATTGTCCTGCTGTATGAATCTGGGAAGCCCACTTACAAAGCTTAAAGCGGCATCCCTTGATGAGGTGTACTTCTTAGAATAAGCCATTTTAAACTTTATATTTCTGTTCATCATTAAGCCAATTGAACTTCGTTTTAATTTTCCTATTCTCTTAGCATAACTGTACAAAACCAACAGTTTTAACACTTTGCCGCCGCTCTTCATCACGCTGCCAATTAGCAGTGTGTGGACAGCAAAGAAGCGAAAAAGGAGCCGTCGCAGTCGTGCATTTTAACAAGCATAACTAATTTAAAGCGCGGATGAGGAACAATGGCAGCCTTAACAGCAGCGGACTCTTGTAATTAATTTGCAAACCACGCGCGCATGGAAAGACCTATGGGTGCGCCCGTCGCATTGTCCCAGATTGAGCGACCCAGAGGAGGACCCAGAGGCAGCTCTTCCATTTGTATACACCGCAGGCTGCAGCCGATCCTCAATAACAACAATAAGAAGAGTATTGGCATTGTGCGTCGGCGGAATGCCAAATAAGTTTGAGAGTATTTGGTGTGAATAAGTTGGTGAGATTTTTATTTGGGATTTGTGGGTTCGATCCCAGCATATGTGAACACTGTTCACAGACGACAATCTGAGGCGGGCACTGATATGCTTCCGCAGTTTGGTCCTGCAGGGTAAGTTGCCTGCACTGTAGTTTTCGAGAGGCTTATTTAGGATTTGTGGGTTCAATCCCAGCAAAAGTGAACACTGCTCACAGACGACAAGCTGAGACTTGCAAGTGAAATGTTTTCTCAGTTTAGTCCTGCATGGTGAGTTGCCAGCACTGTAGTTTTCGAGGGTATTATTTGGGATTTGTGGGTTCGATCCCGGCAAAACTGTACATTGTTCATAAATGACGAGCTGACGCTTAAAAATCAAATGCGTTTTCTTTTTTAAATATTAACCATGTATCACGAAGCATCTAACATTGATCAATTTCTGTAGATTATTTATTTTTTACTTTTTTTGTACAAAACTTGCAAAAATTTGAGACATTTAAAATCAAAGAGAACTCCGCCATTGCCGGTCCCAAGCCCGGATGAGAAAGGAGGAGGGGGAGGAGTACCAACCTCGTTAAAAAAACCTGGGTTTAGCTGGCTCCGACTAATAGTACCCAGCAAGGGCCCCGTGTCCAGGGTACGGACGAAGACCACAACGGTGAGGAAGGTGAAGAGGAAGACCTCAAGTCGGCGGAATCGGCGGAAGTGGCAACCTTGCTTTTAGGGTTAGTTAAAAGATAAGGGAGATAACCCTGACATAAAATTCTGGTCCTCCAGGATGGGGGTTGAGGCGTCGGGCCAGCTCCTCGGCACTCGGAAAAACTCGAAATTTGCTAAAAATCCTAATATCAAGCCTCGGAATACGGACAGACACACGGACACACGACTTAAGCAAAGGAAACGGACAATGATTGTTGGCACATGGAATGTGCAGGGACTGGCGAACAAACTGGGAGAAGTAGTACAGGAGTCCATAAAACAAAACCTGGACATTGTATGCCTTACAGAAACGAAGAAAAAAGGCAGTGGTAACCAAATAGTACAAGAGTATTTACACATTTGGTCAGGAGTAGATAAAGACCAAAGGGCTAAAGCAGGGGTGGCCATACTCATTCGGAAAAAACTCATTAACACCATTAAAGATGTTCAATATGTCAGTGAGAGATGCTTAAAAGTAACTCTAAAGGTAATGGGACGGGAACTCGTAGTTATAGCGGCGTATTCACCTACAGAGGATGCGGTAGCACAGATTAAGGATGATTTCTATATTTCCTTAAGTCAACAAATAGAGTCAGTCAAACCATCACAAGAAATCATACTAGCTGGGGATCTGAATGCCAAAATTGGCTCGCGTGTTAAGGATGCTGTAGTAGGGCAATTTGGAGAAATAGCTGTGAATGATAATGGGGATCGTCTCATAAACCTATGTAATCAATACAAACTAAAGATTACAAACACCTTTTTTAACCACAAGAACATTCATCGATATACCTGGGAGCGGCCGTCCATGAACCAAAAATCTATCTTAGACTACATTATTATTAAACAGGAATCAAGCACAAAAATAATTGATGCAAGAGTTAAGCGCGGTGCAAACTGCGGATCAGACTACTATCTGGTAGTAGCTGAATTATATTACTTGTATAGAATAAACCAGAAAAAAACAAATGATATTATTGAAATAAACGAAGATCTAAAGGCGAAGGAGTGGCCTAAATACAAACTGGAACTCCTACAACAAGAAAGTATAAGAAAGTTATATCAGAATAGACTTGAATCTCACTTAACTAGAGAAAATGTCAGAGAAGATGCTAATGAGGAAAATACCCGGATCAAGAACGCAATTCATCAAGCAGCAGGAGAAGCTCTAGGAAATGTTACCAGGAGTAAAAGAGACCAGATCTGGTGGAGCCAGAGAATCAAGCAAGCGGTCGAAAAGAAAAAGGAAGCCTATAACAACTGGCTTATGCAAAGATCAGACGTATCCAGACAAGAATATAAAAGCTATAATAGAGAAGTAAAACGAATTATTGCCCAAGAGAAAAGCAGAACTTGGGAAAGAAAGTGCTCAGAGATAGACAGCTATTTGGGTGGATCACAATCCACAGAGGTATGGCGAGTTCTAAAGAGTATGAAGACCAACACCGAGAAAATACCCATATCAATGATCGATGACGTAACTTGGAGGCAACACTACATCAATCTCTTAACCGAAAATCGTCAACAATACAAGGGCAGCTACATAAATACGGAACCTGAGCAGGGAGAGATACTGCAAATTAATATAGAGCATGTACAAAAGGCAGTCAAGACGCTTAAGAATGGAAGATCACCTGGCCCGGGCGGAATTCCTGCAGAACTTATTAAATATGGAACCGATACTCTATGGAAGCAACTGACTAACCTTATAAACTACTGCTTACGTGAAAAGATCTTACCAGATGAGTGGAAAACCTCTAATATTGTATCAATACATAAAAAGGGTAGTAAGAAAGACCCCAACAACTATCGAGGTTTGAGTATTACTAGCTCACTAAGTAGACTATTAGGAAGAATAATCAAGGATATCCTACAAACTGCAATCAATAATAAAATTAGTGAAGATCAGAGTGGTTTCACTCCCGGACGATCATGCGTTGATAACCTGTTTATACTACAACAATTAGTTGAAAAGCGAACATCAGTAGGAGAGGAAACTTTTATGGCGTTTATTGATTTAGAAAAGGCGTACGACTCAATCCCAAGAAACAGACTCTGGATGGCATTAGAAGTTCAGGATGTTAAAAAGAGCATTATTGAGGCAATAAAACTTATATATTGGGATAATGAAGCCACTATTAAAAACGGAAAAACAATGTCTCTACCCATCAGACCGGACAAAGGACTAAGACAGGGGTGCTGCCTCTCGCCTATGCTTTTCAATCTATACTTGGAGACAGTGCTAAAGGGATGGAGGAGAAGATGCAGTGGCATGGGGGTGCCGATTGGGAATGACTGTCTCTTTAACCTGAACTTTGCTGATGACCAAGTGGTCATAGCTCAGGACGCGTTTGATCTAGAGTTTATGCTGGAACGCCTGAATAATGAATATAAGGAATGGGGAATGAAAATAAACTTCAATAAAACGGAATTCATAGCAGCTAACTGTCAGGCAAACTTCCTTATCATGTTGGAAAACAGCATCCAAATTCGACAAGTCCAACAGTTCAAATATCTAGGAGCTATGATTACCCAGGATGGATTAGGCTCTCATGAAATTAAGCGGAGAATAGAGAGCAGCCGCAGAGTTTTGGGATGTCTAAACTCTGTGTTCTGGGACCAGCACATCTCAAGAAAGACCAAGAAACATATTGGAAAGTCTATGGTGGAGTCCGTGCTCTGCTACGGTAGTGAGGTATGGGTAATGAATGCGGAAATGGAACGTCGGGTGAATGCAGTAGAGATGGACTACTTGCGGCGAAGTGCTAGAGTGTCCAGACTCCAGAGAATTCGAAACGATCAGATAAGAGATTGCATGGGGGCAGAGGAAACTATCAACCAACGAATTCAAAAGCGAGGTCTGAAATGGTTTGGACACCTCATGCGCATGGAAGAGGAACGATGGCCCAAGCGAATATTCCAGTGGGTTCCCCCCGGAAAACGTAAGAGGGGACGTCCGAGAAGATCTTGGAATGAAGGCATGAGGAAGGCCATGACAGCCCGAGGATTAGACGAAGAAGACGCTAGGGATAGAAGAGGATGGAGATTAGGAGTGGGAAGGCAGCCTGCGGCTGTATAACAACCCTTAAATAATAAAATCAAAGAGAAAACGAATTGCCCATGAGACTATTTCGTTTAAATGCCATATATGAAAGAGAGAATATAAGTTGAATACCCTGTATAAGCACCTGGAAGCATGCAAGTGCACCATTTACACAACAAACCTCCATTGACATTCATGCAATGGAAACCTGAGCGAATTTTTGACTCGGTGAAATTTCTCCAAGCATATTTACTGCTGCGACGACTTAAAAGTACCTACTCTGGACGATTTTAATAAATCGTCGGTGGCCACTCTTACTTTCCAAGCGACCCAGATTAGGAACTATCTAATATTTTATCGGACGATTGGGAGAAAGGACGGCCCATTTTTGAATCTGGGCTGTTGTATGGATTGTTTAGGTTCGCCTAAACGCCTCATTAAATCCACTCACTCAACTATATCTTTTCAAGTTGACAGTACTTTTGAAATTGGATGAATTCAGAGTTGTTATGGTCCACTTCACATGAAGACATCAAAATATTTTTTGTACGCCTGTGACTGAATACATTAAATTTTGACTGATTTTCCTTTCATCGCGAATATGTAATAACAAAACAATAATCATGTGTATGGATGGCATACGATAAATAAATAGTGAATATAAATTCAATTCAAAAGTTTTTCTTGTTTTTCATAAACACAGGAATATTTTTAGTACAGGTTTAATTTCTAGAAATATTATGCATTTTAGGAGAAAGTTTTTTTTTGTATTTTCCATACCAGGTGATTCAAGAGTATTGTCCATGGCGAAAATGACTTCCCAAAGAGGTAAAATTGTCGTACTTTATATTAAAAATTATATAATATTGAACTTTGATATTTTCCACTCAGATTAATCTTTCGAATTTTTATAACCGCGTAGCAGTTTTTGCGTATTTCTGAGTAATTCTGAAGTTTTGAATAATTTTGGATTATTTTGTAAATGTGAATGATTAATATCAAAATTTTTATTTACTCGGAAAATCTTGATTTTTCTGTTAACATTTTAATCATTATTCCCAAAATTACAACGGTTGCTGATGAGTGTTTAAGCATGTTTACCAAAATGTCGTTATTTCTGGTATAATTTTAACTATTCTGTCAAAATTTCAATGATTACAAATAAATTTTCAACTTATTCTAGAAAAGTTTCAATGATCTCTTCGATTTTTAATGTTTAGTGTTAGAATAGCCAAATTTTCGATAATTTTTGTTAAAAAAATTATTGAAATTTAACAAAATCCTTTATTACTGTCAAAATTTGAACGGTTCTGTAATAATTTCAATGATTTTTATCATATTTTCAAATGTTTTGTCATGATAACTATAAAAAATTTAGTTCACTTCATTAAAATTTTAATTGTTCTTACAACAAAATTCTGTATATCTGTTATAATCTCATCTATTCTATAAACATTTTATTGACTAGTATCAAATTTTAAACATTTATATCAAAGTCGCAATGATCACTGTAATTTTTAATGTTTAGAATGTTTAGAGTTAGAATATCAATGAAAACTGTCTAATCTCCAATAATTTTTGTTAAAAAAATTAAATATCTCTACTAAACTTTAATTATTTCTGTTGAAATTTTAATTACTCTGTAAAATTTCCAATTCTTTTGTAAATGTGAATGATTCATATCAACATTTTAATTTACTCGGAAAATCTTGATTTTTCTGATAACATTTTAATGATTATTCCCATCATTTTAACGGTTGCTGATGAGTGTTTAAACATTTTTACCAAAATGTCGTTATTTCTGGTATAATTTGAACTATTCTGTCAAAATTTCGATATGATTACCAACAAGTTTTCAACATATTCTATACAAGTTTCAATGGTCACTTCGATTTTTTTTATGTTTAGTGTTACAATTGCCAAATTTTCGATGTTTGTTAAAAAAAAACATTTAATTTTTACAAAATTTCTTATCTCTGTCTAAATTTGAACTGTTCTGTAATAATTTCAATAATTTTTATCATATTTTCAATTGTTTTGTCATGATAACTATAAAAATTTCAGTTCACTTCATCAACATTTTAATTGTTCTTACAAAAAAAAAACTGTATTTCTGATATAAACTGATCTATTCTATAAAATTTTATTGACTAGTACAAAATTTTAAACATTTATATCAAAGTCGCAATGATCACTAAACTTTTTTAATGTTTACAATGTTTAGAGTTAGAATATCAATGAAAACTGTCAAATTTCCAATAATTTTTGTTAAAAAAATCAATTATCTCTACTAAACTTCAATTATTTCTGTTGAAATTTTCTTAACTCTGTAAAATTTTCAATTCATTTGTAAATGTGAATGAGTAATGTCAAAATTTTAATTTACTCGGAAAATCTTGATTTTTCTGTTAACATTTTAAGGATTATTCCCAAAAATTTTAACGGTTGGTTGCTGATGAGTGTTTAAGCATAGTTACCAAAATGTCTTTATTTCTGGTATAATTTTAACTATTCTGTCAAAATTTCGATGATTACTAACAAATTTTCATCTTACTCTATAAAAGTTTCAATGATCACTTCGATTTTTAATGATTAGTCTTAAAATTGCCAAATTTTCGATAATTTATATTAAAAAAATTATTTAAATTTTACAAAATTCCTTATTACTGTCGAAATTTGAACTGTTCTGTAATAATTTCAATGATTATAATCATATTTTCAATTGTTTTGTCGTGATAACTATAATTTTTTTAAACATTTCTATCAAAGTCGCAATGATCACTGTAATTTTTAATGTTTATAATGTTAGAATATAGACTATAGAATATAGAATATAGAATATATATAATGTTATAGAGTTAGAATATCAATGAAAACTGTCAAATTTTCAATTATTTTTGTTAAAAAAATCAATTATCTCTAATCTCTACTAAACTTTAATTATTTCTGTTGAAATTTTAATAACAAAAAATTGGACATACAATGGTTGTGCTTTTACCCATCGATATATGCCTATAAATGTCTTCTCCTTTTAAATTTTAAATATCTTAAACTGTGAGATAGCTATTAGCAGGTTTATTGGTGGATGGCCTATAAATGTCTTGTCATTTTTAATTTTAAATATCTTAAACTGTCAGATAAACATTGGCAGGTTTATTGGTGGATGAAAATACCAGCATTACAATACATAAAGATATCACTGTATATGTGCAGATTTCTGAAAACGCGTGATGATTATGGCGCGTCAAGGCGAGTCAAGAATGTGTTCTGTAAAGATTAATACAATTACTGAATAATGGATGTTTGCGAGACGAAGAGAATTAATTTGATTGCGTCAACGAAATCTCATTGTAACTCGAACATAAACGAAGTGCGATTAGAAACTATTACGAATCTGTAATTGTGGTATTGTTAATGTTATCAGCATTTAGCAGCCACTCATAAATCATTATAATTGACATTGACGAATGGATAACGTATAACTATTGAATTAATGATGAATGTAGAAAATGTAAGATTATTTTATAACTGAGACTTCGGATATTTAATTTGTAAGAAATGTATGTAGCTATACTCTGTTCTATTTTTATTTTTTACTAAGAAGGCTGTGGTTTCGTTTTATAAAGTTTTAGACATGAACACTAACAAAAATGATCTGAAAGTGAAAATGTCAGATTTCTAACAACGTTGCCAAAATCATATATTAAAATAATTAAATTATTGCTTCAATCGTTCAATTGTTAATTAATTAGATTTATGCTTTAAGTAAACCAATCACCAACTATATTTTATATTATAATTGGACTGATTTGCTTTTGTAAAATAAAAATAGCAAATAAATTCTGTACTCAATAGATACTCAATTTCATGGCAACATTGCCCTCTGTCATAAAATATAACCTCTTTTTTTTAAACATAACCTATATTTTCAAGCCTAGTGACTTTTTACATTGGCCAACAATACTGTCACCCTACCAGAGCCAACTTAGCCTTAGAGCCAAATAAAAATGGAACAGTTTATATATAAAAACTGCATTACTGCTTCTTACATTGCAATTAATATTGCAATTATGATTGCAATAATGTTTACATGTATAAACATCCAATAAATCATTGTCTGCATTAATTGGATTCAATGCTATTCCACGGCAAATCCGAATTTCATAATTACCACACCGACTTTTATTACAGCGATTACTCAAGATGCACTCAATTTTCACAACATTATTGCGAACCAGACTCGCACTGCCCAGAAATACTCTGCCAAGCGTAAAAGTTACTCCTTCACGTTTGGCAACGTCCCGTGCAATCTAAGCTAGTGACGTGTAAGTGATAACACTATAAGCCGACTTAAGTTGATTCATGCTGTATCGGGAATAACAAATTACTCAACACCAGAATCTTGGATATTGAAAACTCCGAATGAGTGAAAGTCGGAATATATTAATAATTAATGTCGATTCGGATTTATAATTCCAGCAAATTTATGGAAAATCCGAGTGAAAATTTTAGTACAAATATATTAGTGCCAAACAAACATGTTTAGACTTTACATTTTGTACAAAACGAAATCGTGAAATAAGAAAAAAAAAACGTATGTTTGGGCTTATAATCAGTTAGTATTAGGTAATTGAAGAAAAATTTGTTAATTTAATTATTGAAAAAAAAACATAATTATAAGAAATAAGAATTAGAAGATCAAAATGTAATCAATGAAAATCGTATGCACGGGATGTTTTTTTTTAATTTTTGCATACATATCAAATAACTTTAAATTACTATTACTGCTCTTGTCAAATAACAACCCAAATAAATAGCCTAACATTGCTATTATTGCTCTTGTGAAATAACAACAAAATTACTAGGTTAAAATTTATAATATTGCTCTTGTGAAATAACAACCAAATTAAATAGCTTAAAATTACTGTAAAGCTACACTGATAACTATGCTGAATAGCTTAGAATAGAAGTATTTCATTGTTAAATACATATCAAATAACTTAAAACTACTATTATTTCTCTTGTGAAATATCAGCACTATTAAATAGCTTAAAGTTTCTATTATTGCTCTTGTGAAATAACAACCCAATTAAAGAACTTAACATTACTATTATTTTTGTTGTAGTTTCATTTATTTTGGATACCAGTTATTATTATATTTTTTATTGTTTTCTTCCATTTTTTGTTGGAGTACTTACTGGTTGTTTATATGTTTAGATATAAAGATGTTTTTGTTTTTATTATTTATATTATGTTTTATTATGAAGATGGCTGAAAGATAGCCCAAACTAGTCAGGTAATAAAAATAATAAAAACAAAAATACATCATAATATCTAAACATATAAACTACCAGTAAGTACTCCAATAAAACAAGCGCAGAAGATAATAAAAACTATTGCCATTATTGCTCTGGTCAAATAACAACCCAATTAAATAGCTTAAAATTACTATTATTGCTCTTGTGAAGTAAAAACCAACTTAAATAGCTTAATATTACTATTATTGCTCTTGTGAAATAACAACCAGATTAGATAGCTTAAAATGACTATTATTGCACTTGTGAAATTGAACTTGGGATAGCTTAGAATAGAAGTTTTTCATTTTTTAATACATATCAAATCACTTGAAACTACTATTATTGCTCTTGTGAAATATAAACACTATTAAATGGCTTAAAGTTGATATTATTGCTCTTGTGAATAACAACCCAATTAAATAGCTTAAAATTACTATTATTGCTCTTGTGAAATAAATACAGAATTAAATAGCTTAAAATTACTATTATTGCTCTTGTGAAGTAACAACCAAATTAAATAGCTTAAAATTACTATTATTACACTTGTAAAAGTGAATTTTGAAAAGCCTAGAATAGAAGTTTTTCATTTTAGAATACATACCAAATAACGTAAAGCTATTATTATTGCTCTTCTGACATAACGACACAATTAAATTGCTAAAAATTACTATTATTGCTCTTGTGAAATAACAACCAAATTAGATTCTGATTCTGATTCTGAATTAGATTCAAATTAGAGGTGTTTTATTCTGAATTCAAATTAGATTGCTTAAAATTACTATTATTGCAGTTGTGAAATTGAAGTTGGAAAAGCTTAGAATAGAAGTTTTTAATTTTTTAATACATATCAAATAACTTCAAACTGCTATTATTACTCTTGTGATATATCAACACTATTAAATAGCTTAAAGTTGATATTATTGCTCTTGTGAAATGAAGACCCAATTCAATAATTTAACATTACTATTATAGCTCTTGTAAAATAACAACCCAATTGAGCAGCTTAAAATGACTATTATTGCTCTTGTGAAATAATAACCAAATTAGATAGCTTAAAATTACTATTATTGCATTTGTGAAATTGAACTTGGAATAGCTTAGAATAGAAGCATTTCATTTTTGAATACATATCCAATAACTTGAAACTACTATTATTGCTCTTGTGAAATATCAATACTATTAAATAGCTAAAAGTTGCTATTATTTCTCTTGTGAAAAAACAACCCAATTAAATAGCTTTAAATTACTAATATTGCTTTTGTGAAGTAACAACCAAATTAGAAAACATAAAATTACTATTGTTGCACTTGTGAAATTGAACTTGGAATAGCTTAGAAAAGAAGTTTTTCATTTTGTAATACATATCAAATAACTTGAAAATACTATTATTGCTCTTGTGAAATATCAACACTATTAAATGGCTTAAAGTTACAATTATGGCACTTGTGAAAGTGAATTTTGAATAGACTAGAATAGAATGTTTTCATTTTTGATTACATGGCAAATAACTTAAAAATATTATAATTGCTCTTGTGACATAACGACCGTATTAAATTGCTTAAAACAACTTAACATTACTATTATTGCTCTTGTGAAATAACAACCAAATTAAATAGCTTAAAATTACTATTATTGCGCCTGTGAAAGTGAATTTTGAATATCCTAGAATAGAAGTTTTTCATTTTTTAATACATACCAAGTTATATAAAACTATTATTACTGCTCTTATGACATAACGACCCAATTAAATTGCTTAAAATTACTATTATTCCTCTTGTCATCTTTTGTGAAATAACAACCTAATTAAATAGCTTAAAATTACTACTATTGCTCTTAATTAACCCCTGCGTTTTACAGATAAAATAATTTCATAACTAAATTATGTTTAAAAAAATCGATAATTTCGAATAATCTTTGCTTGACAGTTGTCAAATCGAAAAAAAAACAAGAAGAATGTGAATATCTCTGGCATTATAGTTGAAGGAATACTGAAATTTGTCAGTATGGTGCAGAAAAATACGGGCTTTAATTTGGTTTAGTCAGAATTTTGACAACTGACATAGGAAGCTGTTAAATAAAAAAAAATAAGTGGAAAAACATGAATATCTCTGCCATTATAGCTTCGCAATACTGAAATTTGACAGTATAGTGCAGTCAAATTTGGGCTTTAATTTGTTACCGTCATAAAAATTTGGATAATAATTTGGAATAGTCAACAGTTATGACAGCTGACATAGAAAGCTATCATATCGAAAAAGTAACAGGAAAACGTGAATATCTCTGTTATTATAGCTCCAGGAATACTGAAATTTGGGAGTAAAACACGGAAACATTCGGGCTTCAATTTGGCGTAGTCAGAATTTTGACAGCTGTTATAGGAAGCTGTCAAATCGATAAACAGAAAGAAAAACTTTAATATCTCTGTCTTTATTGCTACAAGAATACTGAAATTTGGGAGTACAACGCAGAAACATTCGGGCTTCAATTTGGCGTAGTCAGAATTTTGACAGCTGTTATAGGAAGCTGTCAAATCGAAAAATAACAAGAAAAACTTGAATATCGCTGTCATTAAAGTTCCGGGAATACTAAAATTAGATAGCTTACCAAAGCTGAACCAAAGCTGATAGCTGAACCAAATTAGATAGCTTAAAATTACTATTATTGCACTTGTGAAATTAAACTTGGAATTGCTTATAATAGAAGCGTTTCATTTTTTAATACATATCAAATAACTTGAAACTGCTATAATTGTGAAATAACAACCTAATCAAATAGCTTAACATTACTACTACTGCTCTTGTGAAATACCAAGCCAATTAAGTAGCTCAAAGTTACTAAGTTACTATTATTGCTCTTGTGAAATAGCAACCCAATTAAATAGCTGAAAATTACTATTATTGCTCTTATGAAATAACAACCAAATTAAATAGTTTAAAATTGCTATTTTTGCTCTCGTGAAAGTGAATTTTGAATACCCTGGAATAGAAGTTTTTCATTTTTCAATACATTCCAAACAACTTAAAACAATTATTATTGCTCTTGTAACATAACGGCCCAATTAAATTGCTTCAAATTACTATTATTGCTCTTGTGATTTATTGTGAAATAACAACCTAATTAAATAGCTTAAAATTACTATTATTGCTCTTGTGAAATAACAACCAAATTAGATAGCGTAAAATTTATATTATTGCACTTGTGAAATTGAACTTAGAATAGCTAAGAATAGAAGTTTTTCAAGTTTCAATACATATCAAATAACTTGAAACTGCTATTATTGCTATTAAGTTCCGAGAATACTGAAATTAGATAGCTTACCAAAGCTGAACCAAAACTGATAGCTGAACCAAATTAAATAGCTTAAAATTAGTATTATTGCACTTGTGAAATTAAACTTAGAATAGCTTAGAATAGAAGTTTTTCAAGTTTCAATACGTATCAAATAACTTGAAACTGCTATTATTGCTCTTGTGAAATAACAACCCAATTAAATAGCTTAACATTACTACTATTGCTCTTGTGAAATAACAACCCAATTAAATAGCTTAAAATTACTATTATTGCTCCTGTGAAATTGCAACGCAATTAAAAAGCTCAAAATTATTATTATTGTTCTTGTAAAATAACAACGCAATTAAAAAGGTTTCAAATTACAAATTTGCACTTGTGAAATTGATGTTTGAATAGCTTAGATAGAAGTTTCTTTCAGTTTTGAATACTTTTCAAATAACTTAAAACTAATATTATTGCTTTTGTGAAATAATAACCCATCTCCAACCCAAAATAGCTTAAAATTAGTATTATTGCTCTTGTGAAATAATAACCCAATTGAATAGCTTAAGATTGCTGATAAACTAAAACAAACGATAAATTGTGAAAATAAATAGTTATTAGTAGTAGTAGTAGCAGTAGTAATAATATTAGTAATAGTAGTAGCACTAGTAATAATATTAGTAATAGAAGTAGCACTAGTAATAATATAAGTAATAGTGATAGCACTAGTAATAATACTAGTAATAGTAGTATCACTAGTAGTACATTAGTAATAGTATATCACAATTATTATCACAATTCTGGTCACGAATCATTCTCTACCGATAATAATTCCGAAAACGTGTGCATTTCATTATTCCACGAATAATGGCCGTCGAAAATGCTGGCCGATTCATCACTCATTTGATTATTTAAGCATCTTCGTGATTCAGTACTCGTAAAAGTAGGTCGATAATTAATTAACACAAATTTCCAAAAAACGAAAGCTAATTAATACGTGCGCCCATCCTATATTTCGCCAAAAGCAGTGAAAATAATGCTAAAAAGGAACGTCAACATCACAAGTGTGTGCGATTATTGATTATTAATCGAAAGTTGATTACGCAAATTGGTGATCCAAATTGAATTGATATTAAAAATTGTAAGTTTTTTTTTTTCTAGAGTAGTTGTGTTTTCTTGAGTGAGTATTCAACTGGTATGATATTTAAATTCTTCTTATTATTTTATTATATTTATTATTTATTATTTAATTTATTATACTAGTTTCGGCTTTTGTGGTTTGCTTTATTTCAAAGGCATAGTTTTTGTATATTTAAATCAGAAGTATTTTTGTTGCACTTGTGAAATAACAACCCAATAAAATTTATTATTAAAACCAACGCTCATCCATTTTTTTCCAAGAAAGAAAAGTTTGGGGAAAGTCTCCCAAAAATACTTCAAAAATAAATATACAAAAACTATGCCTCCAAAAATGGCAACAAAAGCTGAAAGTAGTTAGATAATAATAAATATAATAAAATAATAACAAAAATTTAAATATCATACCAGTAAAGTATTCAAGAAAAAAAAACTTAAAATTAAAAAAAAGATGGATGGATGGATACAAATTAAATATTGTATTTATCTATTATTACAACTGAGTAATATTTTGATTTTGTTTCAATTATTATTGTTTATTTATTATGCCTATTACCTATTAGCTAATTAGCTAATAGAGCTACATTGATAACTATGCTGAATAGCTTAGAATAGAAGTATTTCATTTTTGAATACATATCAAATAACTTAAAACTGCTATTATTGCTCTTGTGAAATAACAACACTATCACTACACTAGTTTAAAGTTGCTCTTGTGAAATAACAACACTATCACTACCCTAGTTTAAAGTTGCTCTTGTGAAATAACAACCCAATTAAATAACTTGACATTACTACTATTGCTCTTGTGAAATAACAACCCAATTAAATAGCTTAAAATTACTATTATTGCTCTTGTGAAATAACAACCAAATTAAGTAGCTTAACATTAGTATTAATGCACTTGTAAAGTGAATTGCGATGTTTCCTCCTTTACTGCCTGCAATAACTGAGTGCATATATTTTTTATAATGGCGAATGTAAATAGTTGGTAAACAGGAAAAAGCGTAATCAATCTGAGCATTAATCTGCTTCTAAAGGAGGAAGTGTTTGTTATAAATTTATCGGTTTGTTTGTATGGTATATTATGAACGATGACGTAATGTTAATCAATTATTCAGGGCAATTCGTTTATCGATACATGGTGACTAAAAGTTTATATGGTGCTAATTATTATTAACACAAGATAGAGTTTCACCCCCAATACAACAATTGTTATTGTAAAATGTTTATCCTTTTACAATTAACAGTTAATTTTTTTTTTCGGAATATTACAATTTAGAAAATGTAACAAAAATACAAAATTAATTCAATGATCACTATTGTAATTGCACTTTTTTGAATTACCTACACTTATTTATTGTTACATTTAGATGTGTAATGACTTTGAAATTTATTATCAACAAACGTATCCATTAAATGTTACCAAAAATTGGAAATTTTCCAAAAAATGGAAATTTTATAAACCCAGTTTTAGAATACTTAGAACAATTACCTACACTTATTTTTTTTTTACATTTAGATGTGTAATACTTTGAAATTTATTAGCCATTAAATTTTACCAAAAATTGCAAATTTTATAAACCCAGTTTTACAATACTACTTAGAACAATTACCTACATTTTTTTTCACATTTAGATGTGTAATGACTTTGCAATTTATTATCAACAATCGTAACCATTAAATTTTATAAATAAATATAAATTTTTACCAGCATAGTTTTTTAATACATACTTGGAACAATAATTATTGTAAAGTGCATATTTTTGACAATGAGAGCTTAAAAAATATATATTTCGGATAAATAGAATTTAGAAAATTGTAAAAAATACAATGAATTCAATTAATCACTATTGTAATTGCACTGTTTATATTACACTTATTATTTTTTACATAAATTGTGTTATAAAACAAAGACAACCAAATTTTACATAAAATTGGGAATTTTACAACAAAAAAATGGAAATTTTATTTAAAAAAAATTACATTTCACGCCCAACTTTTTTTTGAGCGGGTATTGTAGAACTGTTTTGTGCAAAGACTTAAATTTTGTTATAAAACAAAGACAACCAAATTTTATATAGAATTGAAAATTTTAAAACAAAAAAATGGAAATTTACTACTACAAAAATGAAATTTCACGGCCCAACTTTTTCTTGAGCTGGTTTCGTTGAGATGTTTTTTTTTGGGCTTGTTCGAACTGTTTTTGAGCTAATTTTCTCTATTATTTCACTCGCTAGAATTTCTCGACTTAAATTGAGCCATCTGTTCGGAATTCCTGCGGGCGCTTTCTACGTTGTGTTGATGATTGCCGAGCAGTCATTCAGCGCATCCCTATTACATAATCACTGATCGGTTCTGTGGGCGAGCGCTTCGATTTCTCGCGCGAAATTAGTTACTTTTCACTCCTGAGTGCGCAACACTCTAATGCTAAGACATTTTCCGAGCAGGCTGTTACGAGCTGATGAAATTTGCAGATTAAAATAGCGAAATCACTGAATTAATTTAACGGATATTAGATGACTTTTTATATACAATTTATGTGCCCGTCTTCATTTTGTAATTCTTAAAGGTAAAGAAATTACATTTAATGAAGTGTGTCAGTGCAATATTGGCAATAATGCATTTGCACGACTTGATGGGCTGTAATGCTTTTTTGTAATTTTGAATAATTTTGGATAAAATATTTTTGGACAAAGTTTTGAAAAACTTTGTGAAAGTTTTGTAATTTTCAACAAGTTTGGATGTACCTATGCGTGTGTAAGTATTCTGAGTGTAATAGATTTACAATTTATGTTCCCATCGTACTTAAAGGTGAAGAAAATACATTTTGAGATTGAAAAAAAGCTTATTTTGTATAAAAAAACATTTATAGACCGTGAAAAATAAGTCCATTTGAAGTGGGCTAACAAAATTTAGGGCTTTTTCGAAGCGAATAGAAGTAATTCCAACTCAATGAAACCTAAAATTTTCAAAATAATGTATTAACATGATTTATAGGATATAAAGTATTTTTTTGTAATGTCGAATAATTTTTGTGTTTGTGTGTAAATCATTTGGCTGGAAAAGTGCTTGTCTTATCCCTTTTTGTAAATAATATTTTCTGCACCTCATCCTTATAGATTTACAAAAAAATGATACTTCCGTCTCTGTTAGTTATTTACTATCTGAGACTTGGACAAAAACATTTTTTAATGGCTAGAAATATCAATTTTTCCAAAACAGTAATTGGCCCTGACAATAACTTTAAACTTAGTGGCTTTTAAATAGCCTAGAATACCAGAAATTTAACTCTTCAAAAAACACAGAAAATAAAATAAAATTATAAAACCCAATTTAAAATGTTTAAAAAAAGATGTACCTACACTAAAATAAAATAAATCTTCATGATTTAATTTAATTGATAACGTTGTTATTACCTAGAATACCAAAACTTGAAGTATAATGGCTTTTTTATTAAGTTTCAGCAAAAACCTACACTAAAATAAAAAATCTTCATGATTTAATATAATGGATAACGTTGTTATTACCTAGAATACCAAAACTTTAACTTGAAGTTTAATGGCTTTTTTATAAAGTTTCTGTAAAAACATTCTGAAATGGCTAGAAAATCGATTTTACAAAACAAACCAAAAATAGCTCAGACATTAAATTTAAACTAAGTGGCTTTTAAATTGCAAAGAAGACGAGAACTTTAAACTATTCATAAAATGAAATAAAATAATTCAATTAAAAAATTAAATTAAATTAAATCTAAATTCTTCATTATTTAATTTAATGGATAAAGTTGTTTTTTTTCCAAAAACGTCAAAACTTTAAATCGAAGTTTAGTGGCTTTTCTATTACACATTTACGCAAATAATTACAATTGAAATCCAGATATAATAAAATTTAAATTAAACCTTTATATTACAAAAAATCTATTTGTACACATTTATAATAAAATTTAAATTAAACCTTTAAATTTAAAAAAAAATCTCGTTGAATAATACAAATAATAACATTTAAACTAAAACTTATAATTAAATCTCTCGAAAATCACATTTATAATAACATTTAAATTAAACATTAAAATTTAAAAAAAATCAAAAGGAAAGTGTATCCTTGTACACATAAATGCTAAATTATTTATGACTTTTAAAGTTTGTATGGACTAAAACTTCAAACCTAGACTTTGAAACTCAGTGGCTTTTGAAGTTTGTCCAGACTTTATGGCTTTTAAAGTATGTATTGCCTAAAATACCATAACTAGAATTTGAAAATTAGTTGTTTTTGAAGTTTCATTTGACTTTGCCTAATTACATATTGCCCAAAACTTCAAAACTAGAATTTGAAACTTAGTAGCTTTTAAAGTTTGTTGTGACTTTATGCCATAAAATAAAAAATAAATCGAAAGGAAAGTGTATCCTTGTACACATAAATTCTAAATTATTTATGACTTTAAAAGTTTGTACTGACTAAAACTTCAAACCTAGAATTTGAAACTTAATGGCTTTTGAAGTTTGTCCAGACTTTATGGCTTTTAAAGTATGTATTGCCTAAAATACCATAACTAGAATTTGAAACTTAGCGGCTTTTGAAGTTTGATTTGACTTTGCCAATTACATATTGCCTAAAACTTCAAAACTAGAATTTGAAACTTAGTAGCTTTTAAAGTTTGTTTTGACTTTATGCCATAAAATAAAAAATAAATCGAAAGGAAAGTGTATCCTTGTACACATAAATTTTAAATTATTTATGACATTTAAAGTTTGTATTGACTAAAACTGCAAACCTAGAATTTGAAACTTAGTGGCTTTTGAAGTTTGTTCAGACTCTATAGCTTTTAAAGTTTGTATTGCCTAAAATACTATAACTAGAATTTGAAACTTACTAGCTTTTGAAGTTTGTTTAGACTTTGCCTAATTACATATTGCTTAAAACTTCAAAACTAGAATTTGAAACTTAGTGGCTTTTAAAGTTTGTTTTGACTTTATGGCTTCTAAAGTTTATATTTCCTAAAAGTTCAAAACTAGAATTTGAAACTTAGTGGCGTTTGAAGTTTGTTTTGACGTTGCCTAATTACGTATTGCGTAAAACTCCAAAACTAGAATTTGAAACTCAGTTGCTTTTGAAGTTTGCTTTATTTAAAAGTGCCATAACTTACATAACTTATACTAGGTTAAAGTAGTTAAGGTATATACTACATAACTTTCCAAAGTATCCTACAACTTTCCAAAAGATTTAGGGAAAAAAATGAATTACACAATTCGCACTATACTTCGACAATTATTTTTGAAATTCTACAATTTTCAGTATTAGAATTTTTTTCTGTGAAGCTATTCCGCTTCATTTTTGCATTTCATATACAATTTACCAAAAAATAGTAAAGTTTTTGACCATGTTCGCAATTCTGAACTTTTGATATTCTGATTGAAATTCTGTAATTTTTAACTCTATTAATTTTTGATTGCATATTCTAGAAGTTTCCATACAACTATAAGATCATTTCTGATCAAATAATTAATTTTTTCAAATTTACTACAATGTTCGTAATTCTGAACTTTTTATATTCTGATTGAAATTCTGGACTTTTTAACTGTTTTCATTTTGATTGCATATTCTAGAAGTTTCCATAAAACTATGTGAAATTTTCTGAAATGTTTGCAAAATTTAGTGAAACTTTATTATTTTGCTGTTATAAAATTAATTGTAGTTGCTGTAATTGTCTCGGTTTTTGGTTTCTTTAGTTCAACTGCGCTTTTGTTAAGTTAGGTTTTCATTAAGCTTTCCCAGATATTCTCAGTTTTTGGATAATGATTGTTTCAATTTGCATTGTTGCTTCAATTATTTTATAAATTCT
This sequence comes from Othius punctulatus, assembly GCA_951805005.1. Taxonomy (NCBI): domain Eukaryota; kingdom Metazoa; phylum Arthropoda; class Insecta; order Coleoptera; family Staphylinidae; genus Othius; species Othius punctulatus. Next base: position 20,743,103 of record OX638141.1, read on the forward strand.
ACAATTTTACGTACTAGAAATGTTTTCAGTGAAGCTATTCCGCATTGCTGTTTGCATTTCATATACAATTTACTAAATAATGATTACATTTTTGAAGTTTACTACAATGTTCGCAATTCTCAACTTTTGATATTCTGATTTGAATTATGGACTTACTTGTAACTCTTTTGATTTTTGATTGTATATTATAGAAGTTTCCATAAAACTATGTGATAATGCCTGATATGTTTGTAAAATTTGGTGCAACTTGCATATTTTGATGTTACAATGTGTCTGCAATTGCCTTGGTTTTTTTGTAAATGTAGTTCCACAGCGCTTTTGTTAAGTTATTCCAGGTATTTTCTGTTTCTGGATTTCGATTGTTTCAATTTGCATTTGCATTATACTTCTACAATTATTTTCAAAATTCTACAAATCTCAGTATTAGAAAATTTTTCAATACACAATTTTCAATACAATATAATTCCGATTGATGTTTGCATGTTTACACTAAAAGCAACACATAGGAACGTTGTGTTTATGTTGCTTATTCCTGGAACCCGTTTCAAAATGTTTCTGGGAGTTTCTTGATGTTCAGAAGAAACTTTCAGGAACATCCAGAAATAAGTTTTTCTAGAAGTTTCCATAAAACTATGTGATAATGTCTGATATGTTTGTAAAATTTGGTGCAACTTGTATATTTTGATTATAATGTTTCTGCAATTGCCTTGGTTTTTTGTGAATATAGTTCCACTGCGCTTTTGTTAAGTTTTTCGGGGTATTTTCTGTTTCTGGATTTGGATTGTTTCAATTTGAATTTGCATTATACTTCTACAATTATATAGAAAATTCTACAAATTTCAGTATTAGAAAAATTTTCAATACAATACAATTGTGATTGATTTTTGCATGTTCACACCAAAAGCAACACACAGGAACGTTGTGTTTATGTTGCTTGTTCCTGGAACTTATTTCTAAATGTTTCTGGAAGTTTCTTGATGTTCAGAAGAAACTTTCAGGAACATTCAGAAACAAGTTTCTGCATTTGGATTGTTTCAATTTGCACTTGCATTATACTTATACAATTATTTTGAAAATTCTACAATTTTCAGTAGTAGAAAATTTTTCGTAGAAGCGAAATTTCGATTTATTTTGCATTTCTAAAGCTATGTCCACACCAAAAGCAACACATAAGAACGTTGTGTGTATGTTGCTTGGTCCTAAACTTGTTGCGAAATGTTTCTGGAAGTTTCTTGATGTTTCTTTATTATTATTATTAATTCATTTTTGTATTAACCATCTCCACAGATTTAGTACAGACGATGTTCTGTGAAATTTTTGAAATTTCCATGTCATTATATTTTTCCAATGAAGCTAATTACCTTAATGTTTATGTTTATGACAGAACTGCAATTTTCTACAAATTTACAAAATTTTCCAAATTTTTTGATATAATTGTACAAATTTATATATAACAAAAAGTTTAAAAAATATATAAAAATTTACGATTTTCTGTGAAAATTATACTTTTCTGAAACATCAAAATACAATCTTTTAAAATATACGAAAAAATACAAAATACGAAACTTTTTCAAGAAAGATTTTTTTCACTTTTTCTTGAAAAGAGAATTTGAAAGATTTTTTGCATTGCCCCACATATACATAATAAATAATTATTAAATCAATCACGCTGCATCAATAACCACAACAAAACATCAAATGCAAAACGAACCTACGGTACCTCCAGTATTGACCGAGCGCTCCATTTTTCACGTCATTTAGCATTCCTCGTGCGCAACTTTACCGTCCGATCGTCTCCTTTATTTTCCACGGTGCCGATCACCGAGCGGCTCGAACGGATTATGGTAATCACGGGCTTCGCGAGCGTAAACAGGCGAATTCCAATCCGCGACTTTGGATCTGCACCGAACTGTAAAGAACACCCACAACGACGAAACCCGAGGAGGAGGCGGCGGAGGTGCAGTGCTCGATGGGTTAACGACTTGAACGAGGAGACCACGATAAAGACAATAAACGTGCAAACGACAAAAAATCACATTTCAACACGTATTATGGTAGAAAAATTAGCATCAACATTGGCAGAACCATTAACCGCCAATTGGCAGAGAGTCAGTGTTAGTGCCGGACTCCAGATTTTGTTTAACCATGGCAATGCATAGGGGTAGATCATCCAGTCAGTGTTAGTACTGGACTCCAGATTTTATGTAACCATAGCAATGGTCAGGAGTAGTAGGGATGATTATTATTATTATTAATGCAGGGACAAGTCAGAAGTCAGTGTTAGTGCTGGACTCCAGATTTTATGTAACCAATGCAATGCATATGGGTAGGTCAGAGAGTCGGTGGACTCCAGACTCCAGATTTTATTTTGGCACAAATTTGGATTGTTCCTTATCGTTTTCTTTAGTTCATCGAATTGTACCAAGACACATTGGCTAATGAATTACTTTATCTTAATGTTCACCAAATGGAAGGTCGTCACGTAATTTCCAATTTAACAACGAGTCGGTCATAATAACAACCACAATTTCCTACACACGTATCGATCGGCGTCCTTCGACGTTTTTAATTTCCATCGACCGACGTCTGAGTTTCCCATCGCGAAGCATTCTGGGACACGGCCGTTTCACGGAAGGCCGCAGAAGACCAGCTCGGCCTGTACATTCCTCCTGAGCCACAACCACTTTCGGCCGATACCTGGAAAATCCGAGATCTGCCTTATGCAACTGCGACACAATTCCGATCCGAACGGCACTTTGATTTGAAGCAATTAAGGCGAAGTCGATGTCGCAATCGGAGTGCATCTCCTTGATGGTCATTAGGTGCTGCAATTGAGGTTATGTGTGCGGTGCATTTTTTGGATCTATTAAGATTAGGCTTGTCTGGGAAAGGCGTACGTGAGAGTAAACTGCAGGTTTTACGACGTTTCTACTAGGCTGTATGAAAAGATTTTGATCGTAACAATTTACTTATGGCAGTAATAATTATAACTCACTTGTGACATTTCACTTTCTCCTTGTACTGTGGTGTCTCTAAAAGTAATACATTCTTTGGCTGGGTAAATAACGCAAGTTTTGAGAAAATTATAGTATTGTGAGCGACATGTTTCGACACACAGTGTCTTCATCGGGCAGATAAATAATGAATAATATTATTCATCAGCCCCTTTAGTGTGGACATAGATTTAGAAATGCAAAAATCAATCAGAATATCACTTCACTGAAAAATTTTCTATAAATTGTAGAATTTTCAAAATAATTGTAGAAGTATTATGCAAATCCAAATTGAAACAATCTAAATCCAGAAACAGAAAATACATGGAAAAACTTAACAAAAGCGCAGTGGAACTAAATTCACAAAAAAACCAAAGCAATTGCAGAAACATTGTAACACCAAAATATGCAAGTTGCAAACAATTTTACAAACATATCAGACATTATCACATAGTTTTATTGAAACTTCTACAATATGCAATCAAAAATCAAAAGAGTTACAAAGTCCATAATTTCAATCAGAATATGAAAAGTTCAGAATTGCGAACATTGTGGTAAACCTCAAACACTATTTTTTTGGTTAATCGTATAAGAAATGTAAAATCAACCGGAATAGCTTCACCTTTCTCATACAGAAAATTGGAAAATTTTCAAAATAATTGTAGAAGTATAGCGCAAACTGTGCAATTGTTTTTTTTTCTCTAAATCTTGGAAATTTGTAGAATATTTTGGAAAGTTATGTGTATATCTATTTTATCTAGTATAAGTTATGTAAGTTATGGTACTTTTAAATAGAACAAACTTCAAAAGCCACTGAGTTTCAAATTGTAGATTTGGAGTTTTAGGTAATATGTAATTAGTCAAAACAAACTTCAAAAGCCACTAACATTGTAGTAAACTTCAAACATTTAATTATTTTTTGGTAAATTGTATAAGAAATGCAAATAGCAATGCGGAATAGCTTCACTGAAAAAAAAACTAGTGTGGAAAATTGTAGAATTTTCAAAATAATTGAAGCAGTATAATGCAAATTGAAACAATCTAAATCCAAAAACTGAGAATATCTGGAAAAACCTAATAAAAACTTAACTTAACAAAAGCGCAGTGGAACTAAAGAAACTAAAGAAAAAAAGAAATTTTTAACATCAAAATATTAGTTTCACTAAATTTTACAAACATTTCAGAAATGATCTCATATATTTAATAATAAAGAAAATTTATTAGCAAAAAACGCTACATAATATACAAAATTTGAACAACATTACATTTAAGGAAACTTATAGAATATGCAATCAAAAATCAATATAGTTAAAAAGTCCAAAATTTCAATCAGAATATCAAAAGTTCCGAATTGCGAACATTGTAGTAAACCTCAAAAACTTGACTATTTTTAGGTAAATTGTATAAGAAATGTAAAAATCAATCGGAATAGCTTCACTGAAAAATTTTCTAGTACGGAAAATTGTAGAATTCTCAAAATAATTGACGCAGTCGCTATCTAAATCCAAAAACGGAGAATATCTGGAAAAATTTAATAAAAACTTAACTTAACAAAAGCGCAGTGGAACTAATAAAACAAAAAAACCGACACAATTGCAGAAACTATAATTAATTTTATAACATCAAAATATTAAACTTTCATTAAAATTTTGCAAACATTTCAGAAATAATCTCGTAGTTTTAAGGAAACTTATAGAATATGCAATCAAAAATCAATAGAGTTAAAAAGTCTAGAATTTCAATCAGAATATCATTAGTTGCGTATTGCGAACATTGTAGTAAACCTCAAAAACTTGACTATTTTTAGGTAAATTGTAAAAGAAATGTAAAAATCAATCGGAATAGCTTCACTACAGAATTTTCTAGTACGGAAAATTGTAGAATTTTCAAAATAATCGAAGAAGTATAATGCAAATTGAAACAATCGAAATCCAAAAATTGAGAATATCTGAAAAAACTTTATAAAAACTGAACTTAACAAAAGCGCAGTGGAACTAAAGAAACCAAAAACCGACACAATTGCAGAAACTATAATTATTTTTTTACCATCAAAATATTAAAATTTCACTAAATTTTACAAACATTTCAAAAATAATCTCATAGATTTAAGGAAACTTATAGAATATGCAATCAAAAATCAATAGAGTTAAAAAGTCTAGAATTTCAATCGGAATATCAAAAGCTCAGAATTGCGAACATTGTAGTAAACCTCAAAAACTTAACTATTTTTAGGTAAATTGCATAATAAATGTAAAAATCAATTGGAATTGCTTCACTGAAAACTTTTTTAGTACGGAAAATTGTAGAATTTCCAAAATAATTGAAGAAGTATTAATGCAAATTGAAACAATCCAAATCCAAAAACAGAGAATATCTGAAAAAACTTTATAAAAACTTAACTGAACAAGAGCGCAGTGGAACTAAAGACACCGAAAACCGTCACAATTGCAGAAACTATAATTAATTTTATAACATAAAATTATTAAAGTGTCACTGAATTTGCAAACATTTCAGAAATTATCACTTGGTTTTATGGAAACTTCTAGAATATGCAACCAAAATCAAGAGTTAAAAAATCCAGAGAATATAAAAAGTTCAGAATTGCGAACATTATAGTAAAACTCATTTAAATTTCAAAAACTTTACTATTTTTTGGTCAATTGTATAAGAAATTTAAAAATCAATCGGAACAGCTTCACTGATAAATTTTCTAATACGGAAAATTGCGCAATTAATGCATTATTTCTTTTTTAAATGTTTTGGAAATTTGTAGAATATTTTGGAAAATTACGTAGTACATAAGTTATTTAAATGAGCCATTTTGCAAGATTTTGAGTTACTCGGCTAAAATTAAGGCAAAACTGCTTAAGAGTTTATTTTGTCTAGTACTGTATTAGTTCCACTATTCTCGCATGAAAAAAATTAATTAAAAAAAATCTAGTTTGAAACAAGTTTAGAATAACTTTTCCTTCCATATGGACAGATTTTCTTTTTGAGTTTTTGCAAATACTTGGAAAACTAAAGTTTACGGAAAAACATAAATAGTGCAAAAGTGTTTTAGAGAGAAGAATTAGCACGATAAATATTTTCGAAATGCATTTTTTTCTTCAAAGTTTTGCAAAAACCCAAGTTTACGGGGAAAAAAACATGAACAGTGCAAAAATGTTTTAGAGAGAAGAATTAGCACGATAAATATTTTCGAAATGCATTTTCTTTTTAAATTTTGTAAAGCAATTACACATTTGCATAAATAATGCACTCGCGGAAGTACGAATATTGCGGCGCTTCCTAATACAGAAATTATGCAGCACGAATTTACATCATGTGTAACATAAGCAGCTAATTATCAAATATTCAACACCATTAATCGCGACTACTTTCACTAACAACGCAAAGGATGCTGACATTCTACGCTTGTAAATATTTACAAATTTTACACACATTTTGAATATATTTGGTGTTTCTATTTATAGCACCATACAGAGTCTTACGAAAATCGATATTGTGTAATTTGATGGTCTGGAGAAATTGAATTCATTAAGCTGACTGAGTTTCTTAAGGTTTTTCCATAAAATAATATATTTATTACACAGGATGAGTTAATTGTTCTACCAATTGGTGGTTTTAAATTTTCAATATCAATTGATATCATTCAATATTATTGAATTCGTTAATCTGACTGAGTTTCTTAAGATTTTTCCATAAAATAATATGTCCATTACACAGGATGAGCTTATTGTTCTACCAATTGGTGGTTTAAAATTTTCAATATCATTTTAATGCCAATTGATATCATTCAATATCGTTAAATTCGTTAAGCAGACCGAGTTTCTTAAAGTTTTTCCCTAAAATAATATGTCTATTACACCGGATGAGATTGTTGTTCTACCAATTGGTGGTTTAAAATTTTCAATACCATTTTAATATCAATTGATATCATTCAATATCATTGAATTCGTTAAGCCGACTTGGATTTTTTAAGGTTTTTCCATAACATAATATGTCTATTATACCGGATGAGAATATTGTTCTACCAATTTGTGGTTTAAAAAATGTTCAATATCAATAATTATAAATTTAAAAAAAAACAAATTTTAACCCAATGTTCAATTTTTATTTTTTGTTATACAGAGTGAGTTTTTTTTTTCGTTTTCAGCATTGGGATCTCGAAAACCGTAAAACATAGAGATTCGGTTAAATGAGGAAAGAGTTGTCATTTTAAGGGCTTATGCAAGGCATGCTATTGTTTTTTGAAGAATTAAAACATATTTTTTGAGTTATAATACAAACTTTTTTTAAGTGTCAGTCATAGTTGGCTTTGACATTTTAAAAAAGGTCAAATTTTTTATATTTGTGTGACATATGATTTTGACCTATGAGTAGGTTTGCTATACTTACACTATAACTAACGCCTTATTTTTTATGTTTAAATTAATAATATATTTCAGCATTGATTTTAGAATCTCATCAAGTTCGAAATAAATAAATTCACAATTTATGAAAAGTTTAATGGGCTTGTTTGAAATTAATTTTCACTTACTTAATAAAATCACGAAATGTTTAGATGCAAATGTAGTTACAAATGCTTGCGATACGTTTATATCAAATAAAATGGGGAAATAATAAAATAATATTTTTGTTTTTATATATGTTTCAAGAAGGAAGAAAATAATTTAAAAAAATATTATTTTTGCAGTTTTTATGTTTTATAAATAATCTGATCATTTTTTTATTCTTACATATTTTCTACAACATTTTAAATCTGACCACGATCAATTTCCCTCTGAATAAGTATTTTCTGCATAGAATATCATAGTATAAGAAACTGACCAGGTTAAGGCCAGTGAACACATCGATCGACGCCTTAAACCAGACAAAAGTAAATAATGATGTCCACATTTAGTATTGAACGCCGACGCAAGTCTGTAAAAACACGCATTTTGATTCGAACTGTATTAACATTTCCTTTATGTAAATATTCCAGAATGGTATAATAACAGTAAGCTTCAGACGAATTAATTAACCTACTTTGTTGCATCAGACATTAGAAAATCTCACATCATCCTCTTTTGCGCAGAGATCCAATGTGAATTAATGAAAATATTTCCAAAATTTCCAAAAATTCAACAGTTCATTGACACTTCAACCAGAATTCATTTTTTTTAAATAATATGCCTGAAGATATTTTTTAACGCTGAAGCAAACATACTTTATGCACCTTAGGAAAAAAAATTCACATGGAAAAACACTAGATTTTCTGTGAACAAATATTCTTAAAAATTGTTATTTCTAAAATATATCAAAAGAAAGTGTTTTTAACGCCGAAGCCAACATACTTTACTCACCTTAGGGCAGACATGGGAAAAACTAGAATATCTTTCCAAAAATATTCTTAAAAATTGCTTCTTCCAAAATATATCAAAAGAAATTTTGTAAAAACAGATTTTCTTTACAAAAATGTTATAAAAAATTGTTATTTCCAGAATATATCAAATAAAGTGTTTTTTAACGCAGAAGCTAACATACTTTATTCACCTTTGGGTGAATTTTCTCCAAAGATTCTTTGTCCTAGATTTTATTTAGGAAAATATCCTTAAAAATTATTTTTTTTCCAAAATATATCAAAAGAAGTGTGTAAAAAACAGATTTTCTTTCCAAAAGTATTCTAAGAAATTGTTGTTTACAAAATATATCAAAAGAAAGAGTTTTTGAACTCCGAAGCCAACATACTTCATTCACCTTAGGGCAAACATGGAAAAAACTAGATTTCAGAAAATATATCAAAAGAAAGTGTATAAAAAACATGAATTTCATTCGAAAAATATTTTTCCAAAAATATATCAAAAGTGTTTTTTAGCGCCGAAGAAGCCAACATGCTTAATTCTTCTTAGGGCAAACTTGATTTATGTGAAAATGTTAAAATGTTAAATGTTATCAAAAAAGGCAAACATGAAAAAAAAACAGATTTTCTTTCCAAAAGTATTCTAAACAATTGTTATTTCCAAAATATATCAAAAGAAAGTGTTTTTTAACGCCGAAGCCAACATACTTTATTCACCTTAGACAAACATGGAACCAAACTACATTTTCTTTCAAAAAATATTTTATAAAATTATTTGTTCCAAAAATATATCAAAAGTGTTTTTTAACGCCGAAGAAGCCAACGTACTTTATTCTTCTTAGGGCAAACTTGATTTATTTGAAAATTTTGAAATGTTAAATGTTATCAAAAGGGGGTAAACATATAAAAAAAACTACATTTTCTTTCCAAAAATATCCAAACAAAAGATTCTCTCAAAATATATCAAAATAAAGTATGGAAAAACCAGATTTTCTATCCAAAAATATTCTAAAAAATTGTTTCTTCGAAAAATATATCAAAAGTGGCCGAAGAAGCCAACATACTTTATTTTTCTTAGGGCAAACCTGATTTATGTGAAAATGTTAAATGTTATTAAAAAAATGCAACTTGTATATTGTTGTCATAAGATGTTTTGAGTTAACAAATTTTTGTAAGAACAATTAGTTTACTTTAATTACTTAGCTGTGCTTAGGTAATTAAAGTAAGCCTTAATATTAGGTTTGTCTCCCTGAAGAAAAAATGAAATAAGTGAGTGAGAACTTCCATAAAATCTATAACAATGATAAAAATTGAAAAATTGTATTACACAATTTGTGCATTTTCAATGTGAAGCAAAGTAATATATTTCACATAGCAATATCACATCGATGCTAACTAATAATTGCGATGGGTGCATACCCAAATTAATCTGGTCCTGATTATAGCAATTATTCAAATTCCAAATAATTGGCACTCATTACTGGAAATATCAACTCTTAAATTCCTCAATTTCAATTTGTCAATTTCAATTTGTCAATCACAATTATTGAAATATTGTCACATCGAAGAAATTTTCATTATTTTTTGTACATTATAGATTTTACATTTATTTTCCACGTTTTACAATCATCTCCAGTGAATTGCATTAGACCGTTTTTAAGTAAATAACGTTGTTAATATTCACAAGTAACATAATGCATTGTTGCATTAAGAAGGAATGTATGCAAATATTGTGATATCGTAACACGGTGCTACTTTGCCAAGTACAATATAATTTTTTTTCCAAATATTTTCAAGTACATGCAATTATATTCATTATACTAAATTATAATAGCTAATTAAAGATCGTTTGATAAATCAACAAGGACATAAAGGAAAGTCAAAATTTGCGTACTGATTAACGCATGAATGTCGTTGATACTGATACAAGTGAGTCATGCATTAAATTTAGATTTCATTCAGAATTAATTACACAAGATTAATTAAGTTAATTATTGACAAAGTTGAATCACAGTACAGCCTAATGTAATATTATCATAGCTGGTAAAACGAAATATGATCGTTGTACATAAAATTGCTAAATTATCTGTATTATACATTATTCGTTGATTGATTATTTAGCCACAAGCTTATTTATAATCAAATTTAATGATTTTCACTTTTGGTTATATTTTGGTTTACATTTTTGCTATATTTTGATTTAGACTTTTGCTATATTTTGGTTTATATTTTTGCTATATTTTGGTTATTTTTTTTAATATTTTGCAATATATTTTTGTTATACTTTTGTTATTATAGATATATTCATAATATATCAAAAATATAAACCAAAACATAGCAAAAATATAAACCAAAATATTTAAAAAAATAACCAAATAATTTATACAAAATTAAAAAATAGCAAAAATGTAAACCAAAATATAACCAAACGTGAAAATAATTAAATTTTATTATTATTAAGCTTGTGGCTAAATAATCAATTAACGAATAATTATATTAATGATACTTTGGATAATTATTAAGTTATTGCAGTGTGAAATAGTCGCGTTTTTTATATGTACAGATTTCAATTCAGATTTATATATCGCTGCTTGGCATTAATAGTGACACAACTCAAAAATTGCAAACTTCAGAAGTTAAGTTTTATATTCTTCAAAATATCAAAATCAGACCTTATTAAAAAATATTATTGATTATTGAAAAATAATTAGTAATTATTATAGTATTGACACTGCACTGTTGCACTTAATGTAATGTTACTTAACACCAATAAATACAACTACTGTTTTGCAACAAAATACACTTTTTGCAATAAAAGCAAATTTAAGAATTTATATATATATGGCAATAGCAATATATAAATCTGAATTGAAAAAGCAAAGTTGAGAATTTAGGAGTTCTATAACTATAAATGCCAAACAGCAATATATAAATCTGAATTGAAATCTGTAATTATTAGACAACTATTTCCCATATAATTATAATAACAATAAAATAATTTAATTATTATTATACATACACAAAATAATTAACATGCATGTGGGCAAATATGTGCACAAGCAGACAAATGGCATGAGAATAATTTAATCTTGGAGGAATATCTGCATGTAATTATTATTGATAACATTACTAGCCAGATTGCGAACTCTTTGTTGTAATTAAATGAGATAATATTTTAATAACTCTGCATTCTAAATAAACAAATTATACTAATGAGTGTATTAAATATGCTTCCCACAGTAATTATAGTGTATAATCTTGTGTATATTATAAAATGAACTTTCTCAATGATATTCAATAGTGAAATGAAAAAATACGCGAATGAGAGATATTATTTAATTTAAAGAAATTGTCCAACACGTAATTAATTCAATAAAAAGATTCAGCATATTTACGCATGTTACTATTATTACAATTTATCATGTGTACCAATGAAGAGTATTTTAATAATTACACTGTTAATTTGATAATAATAACAATTGTTATGGTTTCTATAACGTATTTTGAAGTTTTATTTACAAATTTAAGTTACTAACAATAATTTTTATAGTCTCTACTCTCTAACATTTCAGACATAAATTATTATTAATTATATTAATGTACCAATGAAGTGAATTTTAATAATTACACTCTTACTTTCGATAATAATAACAATTGTTATGGGCTCTATAATTTCAGAAAGCATATTGTTAATTTTTCTTAACAAATTTGAGTTACTAATAATAATTTTTATAGTCTCTACTCTCTAACATTTCAGACATAGATTATTATTAGTTATATTAGTGTACCAATGAAGTGAATTTTAATAATTACACTCTTACTTTTGATAATAATAACAATTGTTATGGTCTCTGAGATTTTAGCAAGCGCAATTTTTATTTACAAATTTAAGTTACTAATAATAATATTTTTCATCGTCTGTTCAATTTCAGAAAGTATATTTTATTTTTGTCTTTGCAAATTTGAATTACTGATAATATTATTTATATAGTGTTTACTCTCTAAATTTCAGTCGAATATTATTGATTTACACTAAAAGGCAGATAATAATATCTCTACTCTCACACTAAATCATTTGCATGTGCAGTCAAGAGTAAATCATACAATTACTTTTAATAATTAAATTTTATACAATATAGCATTGACACTACATACCAGTGGAACATACCATCATTGTTTATACTTGTGGAATGATGCCACAAATATAAACAATGATGACTACTGACAAAATAGCCAATGCCACAATATTATTTTAAATAATGACATTTTGGATTTAAAACATGGATATTCAAAATCTTATATATTTTGATGGATTTTTATTTAAGTGAGTTACAAATACGGGCTTTATAATAGACAATAATGTAATATAGACAATGATGATGACTACTTACAAAATAGCTAAAGTCACAATATTATTTTAAATGAATACATTCTGTATTCTAAATCTTTAAATATTTTGATGTTTTTTCTTTTATATTTTAGATTCTGAATCATTGTACATTTTTATTTGGTTTTTAATTCATTTGCAAATATAGAATTTATATAATTTTTTTATAGATTAACATTTAGGATTTTTAATTCCTACACCTTTTTATGGAAATCATTTTTTTAAATGATTTACAAATATGGGATTAAATTTACATTGATTTTACATAAAAAAAATTGTTTTGAATTCATTTACAGATATGGAAGTTACATTTTTTTTATACCTAAATGACATGTAATTGATCAAACGATCTGGTTAAAAACGTGACATTTGCAAAAACGTCTCTGTCGTTTTGCAAGCGACAAAGTGTTTACACAAACTTTACGCTTGTTGTCAATAGCAACGCGCGACAAAGTGTTTACGCGAACTATGCGCTTGTTGTCAATAGCAACGCGCGACAAAGTGACAGTCTTCGGAAAACGGCAACTTTTCGCTCGCATTAGCAAAACAGAAAGACCTACTTAGTGTGTCAATTGTAGGAAAAAAAACAATATTTGATAACATAACCTCTGAAAACTCTGAAAACTAAGATTCAGAAATATTCTTGCCATAATTTGTTTCTTTCTAATTTAATAGTTATAAGAAGTTAGTAATGCATTTTCCCTGAGGCAAATACCTTGCAAGCTTAAATGCACTCATGTCTCGCCTCTGTACTCACATGCAATGCAATCTGCACAGAATCGTGAGTTATATAAGATATCGCTTTTCGTGTAGGTAATGCAATAGCCGGCGGTTTATATTGCATTAGAATTCATTTATACGGGATATGATAGACGTACAATCATGAGAATTGGATTATGTGCGATAGAAAATTTTAATTCTTGCATAATTGCTCCGTTCATGTATTTTTAAATAAGTAAATAAATATTATTACGTACATTTATATTTTGCAACATGTGAAATCTAGGTAAATTCAATACTTAATAGCGAGAACATTACAGCGGTTTCTGCAGGTGGTAATTAGCTATGGCAGCAGAAATAGACCGTCGGCAAATAAAGTCCCGTTTATACTCCTTACTCCTACTCCTTACTTTTACTCCGTATACCCCCTATGGGTCAGATAACTATTAGCAGCTTCATCTGTGAACCAACATTTTTTGACATTTTGACCAAAATGTCCAAAAATTTTGGGCAGATGCCAATCAGATGCCAGATGGTGCCAATTGATTTAGAACCAAATCATATACAGACAGTGGTGGATTTAGGGGGATGGGGGGCTATACGGGCTATAGCCCAGGGCGGCAAAATTTTGGAAAAATACCAAAGGCACAAGTCACAATAAAACATAAATATAGAAATAAATCAATAAATGACGAACAAAAAAAGGCAAATACAATAAGTGAAGCATCTAACTACCTCCTTCAACTTCAAAGATTAGAAAGGACTTTTTTGTCAATTTTATGATGAGATAGTTATTTCGATTTAATGTATAAAATAATAAGCCACAATAGTCTGAGATAGATCTATCAACCGTATCAGTATACAATGTATAAGAACAAAATTTAACATTTATGAAAATTGAGCACTAATGAAAGCGAAAGTAACTTAGTATGCAGATGAAACGAACAAAAAAAAAACGAAAAATTCAGTTAGATAAAACCAGAGCAAGAGATGTAGAATTGATTGATAGAGAAAATTTCAGAATCAATCAAGAGTACTAAATTTTTTTTAAAGTTCAACGTCCAAGAAGCACTTTGACATTGTCTGCAAAGCTTATTCCTTAGAATATTTTACTTTTTCGGAAAATTTCCCGTTAAATTCTAGGAACATTTTATAGTATTTAGTAGTAAATATTACTTCGAAAATTAACTTTATCAATTAAACAAGTATCATCATACTATAAGAATGATTGTAATGTTTTTGGACGTTTTCGCTTTCTTGGCGCTGTTTTATCTCTTTCATTTAACTGCAATTCGAACTAAAATTTATTTCTGTGATATTTCTCATATTAAGGTTTATTAATTCTATAATTTAAGTAATAAGATTAAGGACATACAATTATTACTTAAACTATAAAATTTATTTATTTTTATATAATTTATCTTATCCAAGTGTTTTTCAGTCCATTTTCCCCCAGAGTTTTAAAGGTTACAATTAAAGTTTAAATACGACGATAAGCTTTAGATTAATCAAACTTTTCACTCTGAAGCAATTGATGAACTCCTGAAGCGACTTCAAGAATTTGTTCAAATATAAGGACAAACACAAAATGGTACAGTTTTTAATGGGCAACGCGTCTAGCCATTTAGCTGTTGCATCAGATATTCTTTAAAATATTTTAAAATTGTCGGATATGTTAATTTAACTGCCATAATGGCATAAATATGATTTACCATCATTCTTAATTTATCTTCTGTTCTACTATCATCGGCCATAACAGCAAAATAATATGCATCAATAGTTTAATTTACAAACATATTCAATAAGCAATTACCGTTACTTTCTACAATTCAATTTAGATACACATCATCTATACCTTTTCAAGTTCAAATTGAGCCCAATCAAGTTCAAATTGAGACCAATCAATTTCAAATTGAGGCCAATCAAGTTCAAATTGAGACAAAAAAAAATCAAGTTGACACTAAACAATATCAAGTTGAGAGTAAACAAATAACATTTATTATGACACAATTCTTGAGAGGAATATAAATTTGTAAAAATGGTTATTGTTTTTTCATAACTTCAAAAACTTCTTCTAAACAGTTTCCACGATTTGTACTTCAGCCTTTTATTGTGGCCTCTAAACAAAATGTCAAATCGAATCTATAGTCACTAATTTTAGTAAACAGAGTGATATAAACAAAGAAGAGTGTTTGTTTTACTTAAGATACTTGTTTGTTTTATTTAAGATACTTGTTTGTTATTTTCATGGTAATTGCGACTTCTTAAATAACATCTATAGTTGTGTTAGTTTCTGACCTTTACAATTATTCAAATAATTAATTTTATTTCAGAGTAAAAACGAAGATTGAATAATAGCTATTTATGGTATAAGTGAATAACATTGCTTTATTCACGTGTTTCATACAAGATTTTTGCCAATTGGTTATCAGAATTAAAGAATTTGCATGAAGTGTCAGATCGTCAGGTGACAACGAAAATTTCAAGGATAGTGCGTATTTACGCATTTTTTACATTATTCACGTTGTCAATGGTTATAATGAATAAAGTGAAAATTTTGTAATGCCTCGGCTAACGCCTCGACGTTAAATGCACTCTCAAAACTAAACTTCCATTTTATCGTTTTGTATAATAACTATTATTTTCGAAATATGCTTAATTAACTAAAGGCTTGTTTAATTGGGCATATTTAGGAAATAAATGGAAATTTTAGACCCAAGCACATCTCAAAATCTGTACATGTGACCCACCAAGCTAAAACTTACGTCCATCTTTTATGCCAGGTAATTCATTTGACCAGTACGTAGTAATTTTAATTTCTCTCCGATTTGAGTTCCGATTTTTTTCTTGATGAGATTCATACAGCACATTCCCACTTTTATATTGAATTTAACTATTTTCCACAAAACGACCTTCAAATTTGTTAAAACGTGAAAAAAAGCTGTTTATCATTCTTGCTTTTGCTGGTGATTCACTGCACGTGTGTGCACAATTTCTTTTCGCATTCAAAAAAATAGATTGAAATCTGGATGGATACCGTACAATCTCTACCAAACTTTGGGAAAACCTTATCGTACAATCTCTACCAAACTTTGGGAAAACCTATTTGGTATTTGGACATTTAACGTGTTTGTGTTAAATATCAAACGCGCGAGAAAAAAGCGTTCATTCCCAAGTTCAAACTGTTTAACATTCTTCCTCTTGGCGGTGATTCACTGCACGTGTGTGCACAATTTCTTTTCGCATTCAAAAAACAGATTGAAATCTGGTTGGATATCATACAATCTCTACGAAACTTTGGGAAAACCTATTTGGTCGTAGCCAGACATTTAACGTGTTTGTGTTAAACATCAAACGCGCGAGAAAAAAAAGTGTTCCCAAGTTCAAATCACATTGCGACTATACAAAAATGCATGTTGTCACGCGGTAAATGTGAGTGGAACGAGTTCTTGATAAGATTTTTTTGTACAAGAGCAGACCGAAGATCGCCTCATTTACCTGTTGATCAGATCGGCACGCGACACATCAACTTCTTGGGCGATGGCAGATCTGCGCGCATGGCGAAGTCCTCACTGACACCGATAATCAATCCACAGGGTAATCAATTACGCCAACACATGCACGCACACAGTACACACAAAGTCGCGCACACAAACGTACAAACTATTGCTGCAACAAATCCTCCACCTACGCACGATATTACACAAGCCGCGTTCAAACGACGACTGGTCGGCCAGCCGCTAACCGCTAGCCGTCAAGTCTCGCTCGTCGCTCTTCGGTTACCTGCGGTACAACACCGGTTTGCTCGTAAGCGATTAACATTCCACAGGTGATTTTTAAACGTTCCAACGCGACTTTTTGAGCGAGGAGCAAGAAAAGACAACCCTTTACTGCCGAAGCAGAGCGCAGACGATTGGCGCGAATTCGGCAAAACTGCCACATCCGGCTTTGGAGTGCCGCTCTTCATTAGCTAATCGCGTCTTATTGTGTTAACAGTGGGAGAGATAGCGGAAACATTTGTAGCGGCTTTAAACAATGGTGTGGGCACGCGCCAGTCGCCTTATCGCCACCACCTTTGTCTTCCCGAAGATGATGGTCATCTGCGTATCTGGGCCATCATGAGTCAGAGGGTCATCAAAGGATTTATGATCTCCAATATCAAAATACTTGTCTTGTCCAATGTCTTATAATGCTGGTGAAAAGACCAGCATTATAAATAATAAATATAAATAAACAAAATACATCCTTGTTGTGCAGATTTCCATTCAAAAGAAAAAAAAAATTCGCTGAGTAGTGGAGTCAATCTGGATAAAAGTAGGTAATTTTTAGTAAAAGCAACGAGACCCGATGGAACTTGTTTATTATAGCAAAAGTAAGAAAACCCAGAGTTTTTAGAGAAAACTATTCCCTTCAACCCATTGGCCAAAAAGGGGTATTGATTTTGCCATTATCAATCAATTTTTATATCAAAGAGTGAAAATCAGATTTCCGTCAAAGTTTCAAATGCAACTGTCCAAATCTAACAACATTTCAACTGAGAATGA
The DNA here is from genome assembly GCA_951805005.1 of Othius punctulatus. Taxonomy (NCBI): domain Eukaryota; kingdom Metazoa; phylum Arthropoda; class Insecta; order Coleoptera; family Staphylinidae; genus Othius; species Othius punctulatus. The sequence continues at coordinate 20,761,088 of OX638141.1, forward strand.
TTAAATTCTTCTCATTTTTAACTGAACAAATGAAAATTATTAAATTTTAAACAGCAGCAAGTAAAATCAGTCATATAACAAGCTTCAGAACTGATCATCTAAAAGTGTTTACTCTCATTGTTAAAATTATCATATTTGCAGCAGTAACTATAAAAGTTTTTAAAGTTTTTAGCACCATCTGTATAAATATATACAATTTTCGACTTCAATTGTTAAAGATTTAAAGTCAAGTACCTGATTTTGTCAATATCAATAAACTTTATACCTAAGAGTGAAGATCAGAAATCTGTCAAATTTTCAAATGCAACTGTCCAAATCTTACATCATTCCAACTGTGAATGTTTAAATTCTTCTCATTTATAACTGAACAAATGAAAATTATTACATTTTAAACAGCAGCAAGTAAAATCTGTCATATAATAACCTTCAGAACTGATCATCTAAAAGTGTTAACCCCCATTTTTAAATTGTCATATTTGCAGCAGTAACTATGAAAGTTTTTGAAGGTTTAAGCACCAGCTGTATAAATATATACAATTTTCGACTTCAATTGTTAAAAATTAAAGTCAAATATCTGATTTTGCCAATATCAATCAATTTTTATATCAAAGCGTGAAAATCAGAGATCTGGAAAATTTTCAAATGCAACTGTACAAATCTAACAACATTTGAACTGTGAATGTTTAAATTCTTCTCATTTTTAACTGAACAAATGAAATTTATTAAATATTTTAACAGCAGCAAGTAAAATCGGTCATATAATAAGCTTCAGAACTGATCATCTGAAAGTGTTAACTCCCAATGTTCAAATTATCATATTTGCAGCAGTAACTATTTGAAGTTTTTAGCAACAGCAGTATAAATATATACAATTTTCGACTTCAATTGTTAAAAATTTATAGTCAAGTACCGGATTTTGTCAATATCAATCAATTTTTATATCAAAGACTGAAAATCAGAAATCTGTCAAATTTTCAAATACAACTGTCCAAATCTAACAACATTTCAACTGTGAAATTTTCAATTCTTCTCATAGTTAACTGAACAAATGAAAATTATTAAATGTTAAACAGCAGCAAGTAAAATCTGTCATATAACAAGCTTCAGAACTGATCATCTAAAAGTGTTTACTCTCATTGTTAAAATTATCATATTTGCAGCAGTAACTATAAAAGTTTTTAAAGTTTTTAGCACCATCTGTATAAATATATACAATTTTCGACTTCAATTGTTAAAAATTTAAAGTCAAGTACCTGATTTTGTCAATATCAATAAACTTTATACCTAAGAGTGAAGATCAGAAATCTGTCAAATTTTCAAATGCAACTGTCCAAATCTAACAACATTTCAACTGTGAATGTTTAAATTCTTCAGATTTTTAACTGAACAAATAAAAAAAATTAAATGTCAAACAGCAGCAAGTAAAATCTGTCATATAATAAGCTTCAGAATTGATCATCTAAAAGTGTTAACTCCCATTGTTAAAATTATCATATTTGCAGCAGTAACTATGAAAGTTTTTGAAATGTTTAGCACCACCTGAATAAATATATACAATTTTCGACGCCAGTTGTTAAAAATTTAAAGTCAAGTACCTGATTTTGTCAATATCAATCAATTTTTATATCAAAGAATGAAAATCAGAAATCTGGCAAATTTTCAATTGCAACTGTCCAAATCCAACAACATTTCAACTGTGAATGTTTAAATTCATCTCATTTTTAACTGAAAAATTGAAAATTATTAAATTTTAAACAGCAACAAGTAAAATCTGTTATGTAATAAGCTTCAGAACTGATCATCTAAAAGTGTTAATTCCCACTGTCAAAATTGTCATATTTGCAGCAGTAACTATGAAAGTTTTGGAAGTTTTCAGCACCAGCTGTATAAATATATACAATTTTCGACTTCAATTGTTAAAAATTTAAAGTCAAGTACCTGATTTTGTCAATATCAATCAATTCTTATATTAAAGAGTGAAAATCAGAAATCTGGCAAATTTTCAATTGCTACTGTCCAAATCTAACATCATTTCAACTGTGAATATTTAAATTCTTCTCATTTTTAACTGAACAAATACAAATTATTAAATTTGAAACAGCCGTAAGTAAAATCTGTCATATAATAAGCTTCAGAACTGATCATCTAAAAGTGTTAACTCCCATTATTAAAATTATCATATTTGCAGCAGAAACTATGAAAGTTTTTGAAGTTTTTAGCACTAGCTGTATAAATATATACAATTTTCGACTTCAATTGTTAAAAATTTAAAGTCAAGTACCTGATTTTGTCAATATCAATCAATTTGTATATCAATGAGTGAAAATCAGAAATCGGGCAAAGTTTCAATTGCAACTGTCCAAATCTAATAACATTTCCACTGTGAATGTTTAAATTTTTCTCATTTTTAACTGAACAAATGAAAGTTATTAAATTTTAAACAGCAGCAAGTAAAATCTGTCATATAATAAGCTTCAGAACTGATCATCTAAAAGTGTTAACTCACATTGTTAAAATTATCATATTTGCAGTAGTAACTATTAAAGTTTTTGAAGTTTTTAGCACCAGCTTAATAAATATAGACAATTTTCAACTTTAATTGTTAAAAATTTAAAGTCAAGTACCTGATTTTGCCAATATCAATCAATTTTTATATCAAAGAGTGAAAATCAGAAATCTGGCAAATTTTCAATTGCAACTGTCCAAATCTAATAACATTTTAACTGTGAATGTTTAAATTCTTCACATTTTTGACTGAACAAATGAAAATCTATTAAATTTTAAACAGCAGCAAGTAAAATCTGTCATATAATAAGCTTCAGAACTGATCATCTAAAAGTGTTAAGTCCCATTGTTAAAATTATTATATTTGCAGCAGTAACTATGAAAGTTTTTGAAGTTTTTAGCACCAGTTGTATAAATATATACAAATTTCGACTTCACTTGTTAAACAACTTTTGGAGTTGCTTCCTCACTTCTATATGTAGTAATACACATTTGAAAACCGCTGAGGCATATTTACTCCAGAACAGTGGTTCTCAAATTATTGATCGCAAGTTTGAGGAATACTGCTCTGGTACTAATATGCTTCAGCGGACGTAAGTGTTAACGCTCTCGTGTTTACCACAATACGAAGAAAGGCCTGATAATAAACTTTACCAATATTAATGAACAGTTACAGTGTACGTTTGATCTACTTCACACCACACCTGAAGCACGTCAGCCCACAAAGCAATACAACGATCAACAACGAAAACGCATGTCCCATCTGAAATCCGACATCTATCAATCTGCCTCTCACCGGATTCCGCCCACAAAACAGTACAAACCGGCGAGGAAATATGCCATTGTGGCGCGTGCATTCTCACGGGGAACTTCCTAGACCAGCAATTAGGCGTTTTAATTGTATTCAAATTGGAGAGGCGGCCGAAAGTAAAAGCGGCCCGCAGTCAAGAGAAGAAATTCGGTAAAAGCGGTCCATCATGATCGCGGCCTCGGAACTCCAGCAAGACCTCCAGCAAGATATCCAGCAAGTCTGCGTGACACGAAAGGAGGAAACGCGAAGAAGCCGACGTCGATGATGACGGGAAGCGGTCATTAAGGACGCAGCTTTTGATTTCTTTTTGCGCAACTTCCAGAGAACGCAATGTACAAACACATATCCAATGAGAATTTATAAGTTACATCTGTGATATACAGGGTGTCAATTTGAAAAGTTGCCACAGGGTTTTTTCATAGAATTAATGATTATTTTTAAAATTTCTCAAAACCGTTTGGGTGGTTCGGAGGGAGTTGGCGGAGTGAAACGTCAGGGATGAATTATGTGGGGCAGCTATCTCCAGTGCAATATTGTGCGTGCGCAACTTAGATGTGTGAGTGATTCACACACGCGCTAAAAACGTAAAATCTGGTACTTGTGTTGCCTATACTTAAGAGTCAATTGAACTAAACAATATTTTCATATCTGGAGAAGACCGAGTTGATTCTACATTTGATGAACATATTTAGAGTAATTGTTTTCTTAACACAATAGGTATATACATACATATAATAAATCCTTCGATTTCTTTTCGATTTTTATAATTTCTTAATTTTTGTCTTCTTCTGGGAAACTATTTATTCATAAAAATGAATTCGTTCATAATTTTAATTTGTGACAATCCGCTTGATCATAAATATATTATATACAGTGACCTCCAAAAAGTCGGTATCGTATTGGGCATTTTCATTATTATTGATTTGAAAAAAAAATTAATAATGTACGGCATTAATTTGTGCTTGTCTAAAAACCGTATTAGCGTCTATCAGATGTACCGAGTAATTTTTACTTACCCAGAAAATATCGTTTTTCAAAATGATGAGAATTGAAATAACGCTAATTTTCGGAAATCGCGCGAGATATCATAGATATATTTTTACTGCAAGTAAGTTTTAGTTACTGAAACATTTAAAGGACATGCTTTTTTGTTATCTGTAACTTTTGCAAAAATTAGGTTTTCAATGTTTTTTCATATTTATCATCTCATCATTTAGGCCAGTATAAATGAACACATACAGGGTTTTTGTGGAACTAAAACATTAACAAGAGGAGATAAATATTTTTGGAAGCTATCTAAATAAATATTAATTATCATTGAGAAATATTCCTCCTAAAAAGCACCTTGCATCAAAAACGTAGAAACTATGCAGTGACATAGCATTTTGATGAATAAAATTTCTAAAGAAATAATTAGTATTCCGAATTGTTTTTGCTACTGATACATGTTATAAGTTTTTATCAAACCCGAAAATAAAATTTGAGATTTAGTTTTCGTAATATGAAAACAACCATTAAAATTTTAATTGTTGCAAAAGTTGCAGAAGAGAAAAAATACTTATGAACTGTAAATAATTCAGTAATCTAAAACTTACAAGCAATAATAGAATCTCATCGATATCATGCGTGCAATTAAAAAAATTGGCAGTATTTCCATTTTCATCATTTGATAAACCAAGATTTACTAGATAAATAATAATCACTCGGTATATCTGATGGAGGCTAATAAGGTTTTTAAACAAGCACAAATTAATGTCGTGAAAAAGTTTTTAACAGCAAAAATAACATTGGTGAATTATTTTAGGATCAACTATTGCTGTTGAAATGAAACACAAATGAAGCAGCAAGTAGTTAAATGTATTAAATTTAAATACATTACTTTCACATTGCTATTATTGTTAGATTTGACTGACTCAATACAACTATCACCATTTAATTATCTGTAGTAATAACCCAATACTAAGGTACAGTTTATTTAAGTTCAATTAGAGTTTTCGAAAGCACATTGCTTTGCAACGTTTTAAGTGAAAACTATCCATGGGTAGTAATCAGTCTAATGTTATTTTGATTGGATATTATCGCACACGTGACTACAGATACACGAATTTGATTGGATTTATACTTCAGCAAACAGCTCTTAGCAAACATCATAAATATTTGTTTATCTACAAGTGAAATAAAATGTTCTTGAATCCGCCAGTGAATTAATATTTATTTATATAACAAGTGAGCTAAGGGGATGTTTTTGAAAAAAACGTCCTTAGCTTACGTGTTTCATACAATATTTTATTCAATTTTGTCGAAATACGTTGAGTAGTTACAGATTTATTTTTTGTAATATCAAGTCGGTGAAAAGTCAGACATTTATTGTCACATCAACATTTAAAAAGTCCGATTGTCATGTTTTTGCATCAGAAGGGGAATTTTGAAACATGCTCGCAACGGTACAATGAAAAGTAGACAACAGAACTTTACTTAGTAGTAGGAAAAACCTAATTCTTTCAAAACCTGAAGAACTACTTATTTTTATTGTTAAATATGGAGATGAAGAGTTTTTCGAAATCCAATAATTGCTATTCAAAGGATGCTCACCGTATCGGTTTCAAAAAGTTGTGAAAGATCAGTAAACTTAAACTGATTATATCTTATTTAAGAGCTTCATTGGCCCATCAAGATTATCGGATCTTGCTATTTTGAGTGAAGAACGAGAAAAAACAGAAAAAAATAAATTTTGCTCATACCGTGCGTTTCAAAGCCATACAGCTTAGCTTAAAATTCATCAGTTTGGGCCGTCATGTGTTAGACACAATTTTAACCAAGATTTGGTTAGATATATCGTCCCCTTATAATTGTGATCTAAACCGAGCCCTTTTTTTCATCCCAAGCCCTCTTGGATGAAAATAATTTTTGGTCGCACGGTATAATCGATCAATTAGCATCTATAAACGTACGTAAAGTACATTTCTAGATATTTACTATTTGTACTTATTCTTATGTCCCTAATATTGCCGTAAGCCTTACATTGCAAATTTGATGTTGAAATTAATAAAAGATCTAATCCTTCGTGTTCGATTTATTGATGTAATTTGACAAGGGCGCACATTTTTGCTATGCCATGGGTAAAACTTTAAAATTTGTTTTACTCCATTATTTGTTGGCATTGTATAGAATAATTGGTTTGCACTTATTGTAGTTGCAGCAAAAATTAAGTACTAATTTAGCCGTTGTGAAGAACTTTGTTTTGGAAGAACCAAATTTTACGTTAATTATAAATTGAGTGGTCGTGAATGTAGTTTAACCATGCACAATTTACAACTAATAATCTAATGAAATTGCCAGTGCAAAATGAAACAATAAATAGCCACTAATTTATTCAGGTTGAGTGGTATGTCGGAGGATAATTTCGTAAACTATTTTTGTTATACCTAAAATTAAACTTAAAATTTGATGTAGGTGTGTTGACAACAGAGACACAAGAGTAAGGAGCATTAAATCCTGTCAAATCAATCGCCGCTAATGTTAAAGTCGTGTGATCGATTGTTTACATAACTACTTAAATATTTCGTGACATTTTAGTTATGCAACACAATTAACAAGATATTTTCCGTAGTTCGGTTTGGTGAGTGATGCATGAGCTCAGACCTTCCCCTTGCAAGCGCACGCATCATTTACTAATGGCCCCCGGCAATGTAACATGATACCCGGTTTAGACGCCGAACGACGTTTAGACAAATATGTCGCCTACGATCTAGTTGACCAAATCATATTGTATTAATAATAACTGGAAAGCATTTTTCAAGAACTTTCCAACGATGTATCACAAGTAGGGGGGTGCCATTTAATTTTTTTAGATGAAGGTGGCTGTGGCTTAAAGGGTGGGTAGGAGGTCGATACTACGTACGCCATTTTAGCAGGTATCTAATCCTATAATTTTATCATTTTTGGACAACCGTAAATAGATTTCATTCGCCTGGGCAAAAAACTTAAATCACACGGTATAAGTACAAAATCTAAGCAATTTTTATTCAATAGAATTTCTAATAGAGAGTTAATAGAATAGTATTCTGAGGGCAAAAATTTATCAAATATGAATTCATATGTATTGCAAGAAAATTTTTGGGCAGTTTTCACCATGGATCAATTGAGCACTGAATACTTCCTCACTGAGCTGCCTCACATTTTTTAAAAATCCTCATTATACACCGCTAGGTGACCGTAATTTCAACTTATCATTTCATAAAGATAACGCCGCAATTACGATATCAACGGTAAATACTATTACGTCCACGCTTCATAAATTCTCGATTCAGTTATTACTTTATTGTTCACGAATCGAACTTAATGTTCTACGCCTGCTTCCGTGCAAATTGCCTTCCTAATTTATGAATAAAAGTTTGCTTTCTGTGTATAAGGCTTGCGTACAAATTCTTTTCGTTTCCAGATAACACCAAATCACCAATTTGTACGCCAAAAGAAGTGAAAATCAGCTCGTTGCGTAACGAATCATTCGGAGTGCACCCATTTCGCAATGGTCTACGAATTGTCGTATTGATATGCGCATCGGCAGCTCATGCACGCCTTGGGTATTTGTCATTTGGAAATTGTTGATTTCTTGCATTGACCCACTCTCGGAGAGTCGAATTTCCACTGGTCAGCTTGTTTTTCGCCAGGTGCGCAGGAAATGGTCGAAATTTGATATTTCAATAGAAGCAATTGCCATGGAGCAAATTGAGCAAAAATAAACCAAGGTTCTTTAGCACCCAATCTTCATAAATAACCACCCCACCACTCCCCCCCACCCCCACATGAAGTCTTTCAGGCTTTCCACATGTTGCTGGTTTCTGCATGAATATTTTTCGTGTTCGAATTTTCCGCGCCATATCGATTTTTCCTGTTGCTATTGGAGTCGGTCCACGCTGATGCCCACAACATGGGAATAAATTCCGGCCGGTCATGAGGCGAGGTGCACGCAGATAGTGTTGTTTATGTAATAACTCCAGCAAATATCATTACTTCTAATTAAAACGACGATTATGAGCAGAAGGTGAGTGGGTTTTTGCAATTCGAACGACGTAAGTGGCAATGAGCGGAGTAACACAGTTAGGTGAAATTGTCACGGCTGCACCGAGTACGTTATTCAAATTATATGCAATTATGATATGCACACACATTGGATACATTATTATCGTCAGAAGTGGCTTTTAGTAGTATATTTTTAATGTTTAGTGAAATGAAATGCTAGTGCAAGATATTAAAAAAAAATACGTCGATGTCAGTGTTGCCAATTTGGTGGATTTCCCGGAAAATCTGGAGGATTTGAAATTGATTTAGTGGTAGAAAGTCACCGTTTAGCGGCTTGCGGGAATTCTAGCTTAAGAATAACTTTTTGTCGGACAATCTAGAGGTCTGTGTGAATTTTTTTACAAAAAATGATCAAAATTTTAAAGCGTACCTAACTCTTCCTTTTCAGGAAATCCGTAATTCGTGGCATATTATGTGTCCATTTTAATAGTCAGGTCAGGCTATGTTTTCAAAAACATAGTGTTTTAGGTGTGTTGGTGGTGGTTATGGGGGATGGGTGTGTTCGCGGTGGTTATAGGGGTGGGTGTGTTGGCGGTGGTGATAGGGGGTGGGTGTGTTGCACCAGCATCTGCCAACATCACCCAGCATCACCCCCAACTAACATCACCCAGCACCACCACCACCAACACATCCACCCCCATCACCACCACCAACACACCCAACCCCTATCACCACCACCACCAACACACCTAACCCTTATCACCACCACCAACACACCCAACCCCTATCACCATCACCAACTCACCCAACCCCTATCACCACCACCAACACACCCAACCCCTATCACCACCACCAACACACCCACCTACCGTCCTCATCACCACCACAACTGATCCTTGATGACCTTGGAATGGTTTTCTTTTTACTATCTTAGACCCCTATGTAAATTCTTATGAGATTTTCCCTCAGTCACCGCCTAGCCTATCTACTAACATACATAGTAAGTCAGTAATTGTAAGAAGAATTGCTAAAGATGTGCAAAATAAATCCAAACCATTTTGCAACGTTATTTCTCCAAGTTTAAGTCATTCACACTGGCAAACTACAGATGAGCTATGATGTAACTTTGAATTTTCTATTGGCGACTAAATAAGTGTGCAAATTAATTATAATTTAAAAAAATGTTATTAAACTTTAAAAATTATCAAATTGTAAACGTAATCTATTGTCTATTGAAGTCTATTGAATAAAATGTCCCAAACTTTTTAAAAATTTCATAAATAAAGAAAAGGCAAGAGAAAATCCTACAGATATCTGCCACAAAGTTTTAAGGTGATGATTTTCTTGAAAATCGTCATCATAATAAAATGTTTTTAGTTAAAAAGATTTAGCTCTCTTAGGTATAACAATTATTATAATACCTAATAATAATACTGTAATACCAAATACTTGTAATACCTGATAGTGCTAAATCTTTTTAACTAAATTCATTTACCTCAGGATGGATCCATACATTTGTAATATAATGAAATGTCTTTAATCCACAAAAATATGCAAATAGAATGACACCAGATAAGAAATGAAAAAAAAACTCCAACTATGACCTGAACTTAAAAACTGGGCAGCCAAAAATTTGTGGAGAATCATGAATCGAAATAATTTGGTTTCATTTCAATCACGATTTCATGACATACAAAAAATCTCAAAAATTAACGAAAATTCTAGAAAAAAATACAATTATAAAACAAACTTTTATAAAATCATAAATGTAATGAAGTCTATCGTATAAAATATAAGAATAAAGGAAAACGCAAGAAAAAATCCTTAAACATCTGCCATAAGGTTTTAAGATGATTTTCTAGAGTTCAGTTTCAGTCAGTTATATAGAAATCGGTAGAATTTGCAATCAACACATCAAAGAGATAGTTCAAAAACTTACAAACTATTAAAAGTATAGATAGGTTCAGAAATTGCGGACATTGTAGCAAACCTCAAAACCGAAAGCACTAAGAAACTGAAAAAAAAAAACGTAACGAAAGTGCACTTAAAACAGAAGAAAGCAAAACTCGATAAAAGTACTACAAAACGAATAATTTAAAGATTTATGAGTTCAGTTTCAGTAAGTTTTATAGGAATCTATAGAATTTGCAATCAAAACATCAAAGAGATAGTACAAAAACTTACAAAGTATTAAAAGTATAGTTAGGTTCAGAAATTGCGGACATTGTAGTGAACCTTAAAAAACGAAAGCCCTAAGGAACTGAAAAAAAAAAAAACGTAACGAAAGTGCAGTTAAAACAGAATAAAGCAAAACTCGAGGAAATTCCTAAAAACAACGAATAATTTATAGATTTATGAGTTCAGTTTCAGTAAGTTTTATAGAAACCTATAGAATTTGCAATCAACACAACAAAGAGATAGTTCAAAAAGTTACAAACTATTAAAAGTCATAGGAAGGTTCAGAAATGACGGACATTGTAGCAAACCTCAAAAACGAAAGCTCAAAAACCAAAGCGCTAAGAAATTTAAAAAAAACGGACGAAAGTGCAGTTAAAACAGAACAAAGCAAAAATCGAGAAAATTCCTAAAAAACGAATCATTTACAGATTTATGAGTTCAGTTTCAGTAAGTTTCATAGGAATCTATAGAATTTGCAATCAACACAACAAAGAGATAGTTCAAAAAGTTACAAACTATTAAAAGTCATAGGTAGCTTCAGAAATTACGGACATTGTAGCAAACCTCAAAAACGAAAGCTCTATCTAAGAAATTGAAGAAAAAACGTAAAGAAAGTGCAGTTGAAACAGAAGAAAGCAAAAATCGAGAAAATTACGGGAAAAAATATAATAATTAGAGATGTGATTTGAGATTGACCCTTCAACTATTTTTTCCTCTTTAAAATGTAATTATAATATCAAAATATTCAAACACACGAAAAAGCTACATCAAATTTCACACGGAAACTTCTTTTCTCTTTAAAACGTAATTATAATATCAAAATATTCGAACACAAATATAAGTTACATCAAATTTCACACGGATTTAATAAATTACCAAAAATTTATATTAAAGTTTAATAGCAAAGTCTGATTTTATCAAATAATTAAATAATCCAGAATTTCGTTCTCTACTGTAAATAGTTTATAGTAATACTATTTTATTGCAATCATTGCTAGAAGTATCCAACCTTTTTTTTTTTTTTTCAAAAATCATTAGTTGTTAATGGTATTTAAATTAAATTACGATAAAAATCTGATTAAGGCAACTTTATATAGTATATAACTTTATATGAATTTATATTAATATTAGGTAATATTTTTTTATAGTAATATTTATATGAAAAAAAAGAGTTTCGAAATAAATATTGGCAGCAATTATCTCAATGGTTACGCAATTTTCATAAAACATCAGAAGTTGTAAATAGAAAATACTTTTTTTAAATAAAATTTTTAAAATAAAATGAAACAATAAACACTACAAATAAAAATATAGAAGTTCCAGAATAGTTTCCAAATTTTCTTAAACATACTAGTAACTAGTGCAGTTGCAATTGAAGAAATATTAACTATGTTAATATTACTTATTATTTTATTTATTACTTCAGTTTCGACTGTTTAGGCAGTCATTATCAGACATTACGTTACTTGACAATGACTTGCTAAACAGTCAAAACTATAATCACAAGTTCGTGATATCAAAACTTTAATTTTGATAATACTTTACTGACTTTTATTTGCGTTTACTGCGTTTTATTTATAAAATATGTAGCAATGAAGTTGCACACCATTTCATAAAGATTTGAGAAATTGCCCAACATTTTGATGGAGATAGAACACAGAGGAATAATATTAAATCGAGACATTTTATACATTTTTGGACAAATTAATTTTCGGCACAATCTTATTACCTAATGTAATCCAAATTTTGCATTATTTAGTAGCTATTACAAAATGTAGAAATTGTAAGAATATACTCCATCTCTAGTTTTCCAGTTTGATGATTTAAAATTGATTTTTTTTTTTGGAAATTGCAGGTCACAGATTATAAAATCGTGAATTTCATAAAATTAAATTAATTATAATTATGATTTTATCGAGAGTTCAACATTTTTTTTTATGGTGTGATTTATTTAATAAATCAAATAAATACCTAAATTGATTGATTTAGGCTACCAAACTTCAAACGATATCTATAAGATTCATGTCATATTTGCAGAGACTTGTGAATATAATAAAACTAAATTGATAAAACTCATGATTTTATAGATTTTGAAATTTTTAGATACTGTATTTTTTGTTAAATTCAGGTCATATTTGCAATATTTGGTTGCGTTTCTTATATGGTTTGATTTTTTTGATATAGTTTCGAAGGATTTAAAACAATATATATATATATATATATATATATATATTTTGAATTTTATATTTTCGATATTTTATAGGTTCAAATATTTTCTAAAGCTTGAATTACATTTTTATCTTTTATCGTCTAGATTTTCGTTCGATTTTGGTTCGAGAGAATCTAGTATGAATGTAATTCAGAAATTTTCATCCAATTTCCGTTCAACTTTGTTGAATGTAATTCAAGCATAATAAAATCGGCAAACAACATCGTCTAACAAAAAAAGTCTACCGGTTTTCTACAATTACTTCGATTATGCGATGATTCATTTGAGCCTTGGAAATATTTATGAAAATATTTCCAGAATTTTCCGACCTTCTCTAGCAACTTTTTAATATATGTTGATTAGTTCTGAAGATTTTGTGATATTTGGTGTTGTATATTTTTATATTACAATTAAATTTTCTGCAAATTTCTCGTTTGGTTTTTTAGTTTCATTAGTGATTCCTTAGAGCCTCGGATTTTTTTAGGAAATATGTTTAGATTTCTCCGACCTTTTCTAGCTACTTTTTAATATATATTTCTTAGTTTTGTTGATTTTATGAAATTTGGTGCTGTACATTTTGATATTACAATTAAATTTTCTGCAAGTTTTTCGTGTTTGGTTTTTTAGTTTCTTGAGGTGTTTTTTCTAGATGTATTGCCATGTTTTACAAAATATGGATATATTTCTTAGACTACTAATATTTTTATTTATAAGGGATTTTAGTTTAGGGCTTGCAACTTCAGATATTTTATTTAACTTTCTGCAATTTGAACACATTTTCTGTGATTTTTTTAATTCATTTTAATTACATTTATATTTAATATTTTAGATATACATATTAAAAAATTTAATGAAAATTCAAAAGACAGGACAACTTTTCAGAAACTTCTGGTGGACTAGTCGCTAACTTTCTATTTTCACTTTCAAAAATATTAATAAAACAAAATCGAATCGACGAACAATAAAATTAGGCACATTTTCGAATGTAGAATATTGTATTTCTAATATTTTGCACTGTAACCACCGATAATAATCATAATAATAGTAATAATAATTCATTTATTCACGTAATAATTCATGTGAGAATATACCTATGTAGGACGAGGAATATAACTAATATGACCTATCACAGATGTGATAGGTCAAAATATTTTCAACTAATATTGGTCATATTTTCAAATCTTGACTTGTAACTATCAAAATCTGTGAAGTTGGTAAATGTGTAGCAGCAGTTGTCAATTTTTTTTAAGTACATAACTGTAACACAATTACTGTGACAAACTATGATCACAATTTGCCAAGTGTCGTACCAACTAACAAACTTTGCCAAAGTTTCAGTAAAAACTGTAAAAAGGCCGTTAATTACTACACTCGACTTAAAAATATGTAAAATTTACAATAGAACTCCGTAAATCGTAATATTTTCATTTCATAACTTCTAAATTTGCATTTTTCATTTTTACATAATATATGTCACATTATATGTATAGTATTTAAATAAATGATTATTTATTATTATTTCATTGCAACTGTCAATAGTGTCAAATTTGAAGATGCAACTATTAAAATGTTTTATATTTGACTATCAAAATTTGTCAAAATTTCAACTATAACTGACAAAATTTGAAATAAATTCAATGGTAACTATCAAAATTTGTCAAACTTTCAATTGTCACTAATAAAATTTGACAGATTTTAAGAAATATCGACTGTAGGTGTCGATATTGTTGATATTTTCAAGTGTTACTGCTTATATTGCTCATATTTTTAACTGTAAGTGTCAAAATCTAAAAAGTTAAATAAAAAGCTAAATTTGTAGCTGCATTTGTAAAAATTTGGCAAGTGTATAAGTGTATCGATCAAAACCACTAGTTATTGTTGAATGTACTTATACATATATGTTGTGATAGTCAGTTATTTATACATTACGCTGTATGCCTCTTTTTTCATGACTTGTGCAAACCTATTGGTATCATAAAATAAAAATTATTATTATTATTATTTCACTTAGATAACCTAATATAACCTTTTCATCGTTTTGAAAGATAGTCATAATGCAATCTAAAGAAAACCTAATCTAACCCTAATCTAACTTCACTGTGTTGCAAAATGCTATTTTTGGAAGATATGCATTTTTTGTTCTATAATTTAGAACAATAGATAGAGAAATTTATTGTACCTAATATACTTAATAAAATGCGAAATGTTTGAAAAAAAAAACCTGATAATAATGGGTTATGTAATAGGTAAAATGTTAGCCTCCATATAAGAACCACATATACATTTTCAGTGATTTGAACATATCGAGATGGTTGGATGCCCATTCGGACCGAAGTGCAGGTCTAAGGACCCTGGCCAACAACGTGGCCCTGGCAGACGTTGCAGGGGACGGCGACCACCGCCTGGTCCTCGGCGACATCAAGCTCGAACCAGAAACCAGGTCCAGGATGAAGGTCTACAAAGGAACCCTGATGACCGCAGACCAGACGGTGCCCGAGATACCAGCGGCGGTCATCGCCTTTTACGCCGACAACTTGGAGCCTAGGGTGCCAGGTAAGGACACCTCATGCAAATTCGGTGCCAATAAACGGGCCATCACAAAGGGTAATTTGCTTGAAGCCATCGGTGTCGCCTGTGGTTCAGACCTGCTGATCTACAAGAACAACAAGCCGTTCTTCAAGTTCACCGTGCCTTCACTGCCGGTGTTGCCTCTCGAGGAAGACGTTTGGAAGAGACTTGGCGAGAATAAGAGTTACGATGTGCATAGATTGAGCGCCGATTTAAAAGCGCTGCCATATCAATCTTTAACAGCAAGGTAAATGTTTTGCACACTGAAAACTGTTACGACAACCAATGCTTAATTTGCCACTTCTAACAAAAACTGACCTCCGATTAAAGTTATTCGGAAACTGTAAGACCGAGACACAAGCAAGCTGTTTGCATCGATTTTGTTAAAACATGCTTTGACTGCTATTAATCAGCGAGTGCCGGATACAGAAAACATAAAGGCGAGCGAGGTCTGATAAAGGATTGTTTTAGTACTGGAGACTTAGGTGCGAAAATCATGACCTAATAATGTTAACAAGAAGTATAATAATAACAATCATCTCCACTGCTCCTCCACGTATAGTCTTTTGATAATTAGTTCTAAATCAATGTCTTTATTTTTACCAGAAATATATATTTTTTTCTAAATCACTCTAAGAATTCATCTTTGAAAAAATTCATTCATAAAAATGTACAACCGAAACATTTTTTTGAAAGACTTTGAGTTAAGATACCTAATGGCTTATAACTCATTTGCGAATAGAATCGAAATAATACAAACATAATTAATTTTATGTTCAAAATAATATTTTTTGTTTTTATTAGATATTGAAATTTTGTTTTGTTTCATTTGTTTGTGAGTATGATTAATAGGAAAACAATTTTTCTACTGATTTCTATAGGAGGAGGATCTATTTGTTCATATTTCTTTTATGTTCTTAAAGATTAGTCACTAACCACCACAGATTGCAAAAATAACAGTATTTGTTTCGAATATTTACCAGTGGATGTAATTTAAATCAACCACAAACATAATATCAACAATAATACCATTCATATGGTACCCAAAGACACCACTATTGATCGGGCAAATATTTACTGTAGATAATGGAATCTGCGCAGACAAACAGATGGTTTTAAATTTAACATTCGAAGAAGATTTGCGTTCTAAATGCAGCTGTTAGGTGCTGCTGCGTATATTTGGTGTGTATTAAGTTACGAGAAAAATATGGCCATAAAATGGATCAAATGGTTTGGTGTATATTATGTAATTGACAAACAGGTTCTTATCAACCGGTATTCAACTTTCAGGATGTTTTGGATGACCATTACATCTGCTTACTAAAATTTACGTATTATATCTGGTTTTCAAATATTTGTGTATCTTTAAGGTACTTGAAAAGAGTATATTAAGATAATTGTAGCATTTAGAACAGAAGTACCACCTTTTCTTTCTGGCGTAAACTGCATCAGGCATTTTCGACATTCTTTTGGCTTACAGCAGATACAGACTTCCTCTTCCTTCTTCCTCACAATAATCAAATTAAATAAATTGTAATCATAAGAAAATTTACGACTATAAAATTCAAAATAACAATTCATAGATAAGAAATTTACACCACAGAACAGAACACTTGCAAATTGACATTATTTTAAAAAAGTACACCTTCAACAAATTTCAAAATCTCTATAAAATCAGATTAGAAATGCAACCAAATTCTGCAAAATTACATGAATTTAAAAAATACACCATCAAACAATTAAAAATCTCGATAAAATCACGAAATATCTAAAATATAGAAATTAGTTTCATTATATTCACGATTAACTGCAAATACTACATGAATCTTAAAAATACACCATCAAAAAACGTCGACATCTCTATAAAATTATGAATATAATGAATTTATTAGTTTTATTATGGTTTTTATTGTTTTATTATATTCCCGATTTTATGATCTGTAAAAATTCAAAACGTTATAACCATAATTTTAACTTTTTTTGGTTAAATATAAAAATCTACTAAAGTCTCCTAAAATGTACTAAAATCTATTCAAGTTATATGAACACGAAAAATCAAAAATCAAACATCCAAAATCAACAATTGACATTGGTCATTTTGAAAACTACAATTTAAAAAATATATATAAAATCTACATAACTCGTAAATGAATAATTACAAAACTAGAAAGTATTGGAAAAGGTGAACATTGCTTATTGTTATATCTAAGTTATATAGTTATATTGCTATTTTTTATGTTTATTCTTCTATTAGAAATTCAATACTAGTAGTAGTAACAATATTTTAATCATTTCACCTTTTAATACTATATAGTTTGTTGTATTTCATGAAATTTCTAAATCTGCAAAATTAATGATAATTCTAGAAATTATCAACTAAAGTTATAATAATAATAATAATAATAATTGAATGTGTGTGGAATGTAATGTAAGAGAATGTAAGAATGTAAGAAAATAAATACTTCTTCCTTAATAATAATAATCCCTATTAAAAATTTACGTACATAAATATGTGCAAAAAAATCAAAATAAAGTAATAACCTCTACAAGGAATGTTTGAATTTAGAAAAAAAGCAAACATTTAAAAAAAATCTAGGAAATAATCTCTTTAATAATATTTATAGCAGAAGCTAATAAATATAGAAATAACTATAGAAGAAAAAAATGCAATACAAAAGACGTACAAAATATGTAAAAATAGGTACAAAATTAATTAACATTCTGCATTTTCTTTCAAGATCTCTAGATTTATATTAAATTAAAGGCAAAAGATCTCTAGATCTATAAAACGATCAATTTTATCATAATTTTCTCCGCAAATAAAAACCTTTTGGACTTTTGTCCCTAACAATTTTTTTTTAATTTTTAATGATATTCTTTTCATAATCAACTATAGTTTTAAAAACTTGTATAAATATTGTCAAAACATTCTAATGACCTCTGAAGGAATGTCAAGGATTAAAAAAGAGTAATCATTGAAAAAAAAGACTAGAAAATAATTTATTTAATAAAATTCATGGCAGAAGGTCATAAGGTATTAAAAAATTATGAAAATTGTTGAAAACAACTGCAATACAAAAGAAATATATTTAAATATTCCTATCAACTCGTCGATAGAAATTTTGCTTTTCAATCAACGATAAAATCCATAGTAAAATAGCTGTAAAATCTGTACAGAAAAAGTAACATTCTGCATTAATTAGATCTCTAGAACTTAAGAATTCATAAAAAAAAGTCTAGAAAATAATGTATTTAATAAAATTCATGGCAGAAGGTCTTAAGGTACTGAAAAATTATGAAAATTGTTGAAAATAACTGCAATACAAAAGAAATATATTTAAATATTCCTATCAAGTTGTTGAATAGAGAATATACTTTTCAATCAACGATCAAATCTGTTGCAAAATAGCTATAAAATCTGCACAGAAAAAATAACATTCTGCATTAATTAGATCTCTAGAACTTAAGAATTCTTTAAAAAAAGTCTAGAAAATAATGCATTTGATAAAATTCACAGCAGAAGGTCTTAAGGTACTGAAAAATTATGAAAATTGTTGAAAACAACTGCAATTCAAAATAAGTCTATTTTTATATTCCTATTATCAAGTCGTTGATTAGAGAGTATACTTTTCAATCAACGATAAAATCCATTGCAAAATAGCAGTAAAATCTGTACAGAAATGAATATCATTCTGCATTAATTAGATCTCTAGAACTTATATTATATTCATATTATTATTATATTATATTCGTATAAATATTCATGTAAGTAATTATTCATAAAAATGACCAATTGTTCCTCAATTTGCCAAATAACTGTAAAATATGTGCAAAAATAATTAACACTCTGCATTTATTTTTAATATTTCTATTGATTCAATGGCAAATGATCTCAAGATCTCTAAAATTTGCATAACTGTGATAAATAATATACATTCACGACCTTTTTGCAACCGAGTTGGCTGGGTTTTCTTTTTGTCATGTTGGACAAACTGATTCAGTGATGCAACGGAAGTTAATTATTTTTTTTGTGTCGATGTCAATTAGACATTTGCTTCCTACCACATTGTCAGATTTATATTTTTTTCATTCTCCATTTTCGTCTCTAATAATTTAAATCTGGCCACAATGTAATTTAAAAAATATAACCTCAAATTGAAAACAACTTAACCTAAAAATAATTGACAAGTTCCATTGGGGAATTCAGTTATTTCCGAAACATTACCACAACATTACTAGATATTCATAGACTCCCCTGACGGAAAAACATCGTGAATGGAGAGTACTTAATACTCATGAACGTAATTATTCATAAAAACGATAAAGGCTGATTCATGTGCAGCAATGCTATCGCTATGGGCATTTTCAACAGAGTTTAATGCGCGTTGAAAATCTGCTGTGACGATTTACTAACTTATATAAATATATTTTTCATATTTATACTAACTAGCAATTTAATTATCACTTTTTACACAGAGTATGTGTCAATATGGCATATAAAAATAAATTGAAATTTTTGTTGGGTACACAAAAAAATGTACCAAATTCGGCTGAGACCATGAATTAAAACAAAATAAGTGCAATACGTTATGTACCACACGCACTAGATTGTATGTTAAGTTGCCTAGGAAGGAGGCAAACTTCTAAAGAATGAACCAGAAATTGTACCAAGACAATTAATCTTGCTGTAGGATTAGTGCAGCAATGCTCAAACTGATTCTAAGAAGAAAATATTATTAATAATACATTTAATTTAGTAATAATGTTCTAATGCATTAATAAATGGTTTGTCTCAGAAGGCCCTTATTACTTAATACCATGTAGGTAATTGATGTCGTTACTTCATGACAATTTATCATGATTAAAACACTTTTTAAAATCAATGCATTTTTTTTGCAACTTTTTGATAGTGTTTAGATATAATTTAATACTCATTGCGAAATTGGCAATGCCAGAATTTGTGTTTATCAGGCTATTAGCTGTTATTTATTATCAATTAGGTATGTTTAGCATTTATTAGGCAATTAGCTGTTATTTATTATCAATTAGGCATGTTTAGCAATTATTAGGTTATTAGCTGTTATTTATTATCTATTAGGTATGTGTAGCAGACTATTTTTAAAGAGGAAATAGAAATAATAAAATGCACAACAAATAATGAAGGTAATACATTTGTTTACCATTTTTGCCCATTTGTTACTTACAGTGTCGCAGACAAAAGGGCATTATTTTTGGATAAATTATCTACATGTAGAATAAAATGCTTAACAAACATTGAGGAAAATGCTTTTTTTGGAAAATCGGTTTACTGTTTTACTTACAGCGCCGCGGATAGAATTGCACATTTTTTGGACCAAATGTATGCACATACAATAGCCAATCAATGTAAAGTCATTCTGCCCTCAGATCCCAGCACTTGCTGGGCTTGAAAGTTGAAGAGTACGCCGATTACATCAGCGAATACAAAGACAGAGAGCTGAAGAGGTACTCGCCAATTACATGCGCTACGACGATTAACCGCAGCAGTCCAGAGTGGAATGCCATAGCATGTCCGGTGGTTGCCACAGAGTCCGGCCAAATTTACGTGCTGGATCCCCAAAACTTTTCGATTTTACACGAGGTAAGTTAACGTCGAGGAAAGTGCAGAGTTTCGATTTTGAAGATCAATTATATCCTACTCTTCGAACGAATCGAGAAAATCGAATAGTAGCATCAATTATCAATTATATCCTACTCTTCGAACGAAGCAAGAAAATCGAATAGTAGCATCAATTATCAATTATATCCTACACTTCGAACGAATCGAGAAAATCGAATGGTAGCATCAATTATCAAATCTTTCGTATAAGTATATGACGTGTATATCCATTATTGTAATGGCTAAGTACCAAATAATTATTGTTATTATTTTTGGACTTCGGCATTGCAAATGGCTTTGACCTGTCTATTAAAATCATCATTTTCTTAAAGAACAGGCATTAAAAAAAGCATTACAAAATTATTTCGAAAATTTTCATAATATCAGATGATATCAGATAATATCAGATGATATCAGATAATATCAGAGGTATCAGCTAACTAGGAAAAAATGTTGTTTGTTTTTATTAATAGGTATTTGACTTTAAACAATTAAAATTAAAAAAATAAACTAAAAGAAAATTAAACGATTGTAAAAAATCCTATACCTATATCTAGAAAAATTAATTTAATGGGCAAAAAATAGCATTTGTCCCAAATGATGTGATGTTATAATTCCTACTCTATTATATAATTAGTTACTATCATATTTTTAACTGTTTTACTCCACATTTGCAGGCAACTGTTTGTAGTACAAAAACTACCCCATGCTTCGTAAAAGCAGTCGGCTTGTTCGACGTGGAGTTTCGTATCATAGTCTGCACCAGAGAAGGTCATGTGTGCCTTTTGCGAAGGGGTTGGCTGGAGGGAAAAAGCTTGCTTCAGACGCGGACTTACATCGTGGACATGGAGATTATACCAGCAGACAATTTCATAATTTTGGGCACCACCGATAAAGTCCTAAGCTGCTACACCAAGAGGGTGAGTCAAAAAGATTCAGATCCAAAGTTTAGAGTTTAAGAAGTTTAGATTCTTCTAGAGAATTTGGTTCTTTCCAACATTAGAAAGCTACGAGAAGCTACAGTTTAGTATGATCAATATTATTGCCAGTACCATTTCTGCAAAGTCGTATCCTACTCGAAGAACGAATCGAGAAAATCGAAGTTTATTTCGAGATCATTTGTCGAAGCTAATTAAGTAGATAGGAAAACATATGTACAATATAAACAAATACAATATTCGTAATAATATTGTGCTTATATGGTCTTCCAGGGTAGTAAACTGTGGTCAACTGATATGAGGAACGCAATAACATGCATGTGCCTAATGCCTCTGAAGCATCTAAGCACCACACTGTTAGCTGTTGGAATGAAAGGAGGTGCCATCCACATTTTCCAGGGAAGGCAGATGGTGGATCACGTTTCGGCTCCTGACACGCCATCAGCTCTGGCTTTTGGTCAGATGGGCCAAGAAGAGCACGTGCTGATCACTGTGACAACAAGTAAGTACAGTCAAAGAAGATACAATCTTCTTGTATCTTCTTCAAAGAAGATACAATCTTCAAAGAAATATACAATATGCAAAAAATCTGCATCTTCAAAGAAGAATCAATCCTCTTGAATCTTCTTCAAAGAAGATTCAATCCTCTTGTATCTTCTTCAAAGAAGATACAATCCTCTTGTATCTTCTTCAAAGAAGATACAATCTTCAAAGAAATATACAATATGCAAAAAATATGTATCTTCAAAGAAGAAACAATCCTATTGAATCTTCTTCAAATAAGATACAATCCTCTTGTATATACTTCAAAGAAGATACAATCCTCTAGTATCATCTTCTTTGGTACACACTGCTCTATTAATTTTGAGACGACTCCAGTTAAAAATGACCCTTATTGCAATCTGTAGTCGTCCTTAGCGAATCGACAATTACCTTAGGTACATAAATCCCGTAAGGTCAAAATTCGCAATTTCTTAAAACTTCCAATTCTCATTTCTGTCTCTAAATTAATGGAACAGTGTGTACATCAATCGCCAGAATAAAGAGAACTGACCTTTAGGCAACCAAGCATACGCATTAAGCTATGTTCAGTATAGTGCATATGCTTGCCCAGACTTAAGTACTGCTTATTCTGGAGATTATTGTAATCACTGATTTCTAAAGTTGTACGTTTTCGTAACTGTAGGTGGAATTTTGGATTTCAAAATTTTGAAACGTACTGCAGATTTCAACCTTTCGCAGCAGGAAAATACGTCCACACCTGCGCTGCATAATAAACCATTGCCGTTGCCGAAGAGGAGTAAATTGTTTCTGGAGCAGAGTGCCAGGGAGAGGCAAAATGCAATTGGTAAGTCGTAGTCCCTCTTTATCCTTTTATCCTGATCCTTATAAATTTATAAATCCATAGAAATATCTCAATATTTTGTATAATTATAAACGCAATTTCGGAATTTTTATTAAAGATTCATCATAATAAAACAAAACAGCGAGAATATTTATAAACCTCATTGATAATCACAGAAAAATATAAATTACTGCACGAAATACAAAAAAAAAACGATGAATAGTTTCAATGTAAATTCATAAAATTATCATAAGTCAATGTAATCGATTCAAATCAAGAATTACAGAAAATTAATAAAGACTGCAAACTATCAAATATTTCCACAAAGTTATGAACAATGCAATAGAAATTCACGAAAATCTCAGACATACTCATAAATCTCATTGATAATTTATCATAATAAAACAAAACAGGAAGAATATTCATAAACCTCATAGTCATAGTCATTTTTTAATATTAAATATGAAATTAATAGATGTTCAGAAATTTCAGCAATAGCTAACACTCACTTGTAAATCCAGAAAGTTAAGTGTTTGATTTTCTCCCTTATTTAATACTGAAACTTTGTCAAATTTTCAGGAGAATTAGCTTCAGGTGTACTGTACACGAATCTAATATCAAATTTGCAAATAATAAATTTTCAGACAGTTCAGTAATAGCTAACCCATACTTGTCAATCCAGAAAGTTAAGTGTTTGATTTCCTGCCTTATTTAATGCTTAAACTTTGTCAAATTTTCAAGAGAATTAGTTTCAGGTATACTGTATATGAATCTAATATCAAATTTGCAAATAATACATTTTCAGAAATTTCAGTAATAGCTAACCAATACTTGTAAATGCAGAAAGTTATAATTTTGATTTCCTCACTCATTAAATACTGAAACTTTGTCAAATTTTTAGCAGAATTTGCTTCAGGTGTACTAAACACAAATTTAATATTAAATATGAAATTAATAGATTTTCAAAAATTTCAGTAATAGCTAACCAATACTTGTAAATGCAGAAAGTTATAATTTTGATTTCCTCACTCATTAAATACTGAAACTTTGTCAAATTTTCAGGAGAATTAGCTTCAGGTGTACTGTATACCAAACTAATATCAAATTTGCAAATAATAAATATTCAGAAAGTTCAGTTATAGCTAACCCATACTTGTCAATCAAGAAAGTTAAGTGTTTGACTTCCTCCCTTATTTAATGCTGAAACTTTGTCAAATTTTCAGGAGAATTAGTTTCAGGTGTACTGTATACGAATCTAATACCAAATTTGCAAATAATAAATTTTTAGATAGTTCAATAATAGCTAACCAATTCTTGTCATACCAGAAAGTTAAGTGTTTGATTTTCTCCCTTATTTAATACTAAAACTTTGTCAAATTTTCAGGAGAATTAGCTTCAGGTGTACTGTATATGAATCTAATAACAAATTTGCAAATAATACATTTTTAGAAAGTTCGGTAATAGCTAACCCATACTTGTCTATCCAGAAAGTTAAGTGTTTGATTTTCTTCCTTATGTAATGCTGAAATGATGACAATTTTTGAGAGAATTAGTTTCAGGTGTACTGTACACGAATCTAATATCAAATTTTCAAATAATAAATTTTAATGCAAAAAGTTAAGGGTTTGATTTTCTCCCTCATTTAATGCTAAAAATTTGTCAAATTTTCAGGAGAATTAGCTTCAGGTGTACTGTACAAGAATCTAATATCAAATTTGCTAATAATAAATTTTCAGAAATTTCAGTAATAGCTAACCCATACTTGTCAATCCAGAAAGTTAAGAGTTTGATTTCCGCCCCTATTTAATGCTGAAACTTTGTCAAATTTTCAAGAGAATTAGCTTCAGGTGTACTGTACACGAATCAAATATAAAATTTGCTAATAATATATTTTCAGAAAGTTCAGTAATAGCTAACCCATACTTGTCAATCCAGAAAGTAAAGTGTTTGATTTCCTCCCTTATTTAATGCTGAAACTTTGTCAAATTTTTAAGAGAATTAGTTTCAGGTGTACTGTACACGAGTCTCATATCAAATTTGCAAATAATAAATTTTCAGAAATTTCAGTAATAGCTAACCCATACTTGTAAATGTAGAAAGTTATAGTTTTGATTTTCTCCCTTATTTAATACTGATACTTTGTCAAATTTTAAGGAGAATTAGCTTCAGGTATACTGTATACAAATCTAATATCAAATTTGCAAATAATAAATTTTCAGAAATTGCATTAATGGCTAACCCATACTTGTTAATGCAAAAAGTTAAGTGTTTGATTTCCTATCTTATTTAATGCTGAAACTATGTCAAATTTTCAAGAGAATTAGCTTCAGGTGTACTGTACACGAATATAATATCAAATTTACAAATAATACATTTTCAGAAATTTCAGTAAAAGCTTACCCATACTTGTCAATCCAGAAAGTTAAGTGTTTGATTTTCTTCATTATTTAATGCTGAAACTTTGTCAAATTTTCAAGAGAATTAGTTTCAGGTGTACTGTATATGAATCTCATATCATATTTGCAAATAATAAATTTTCAGAAATTTCAGTAATAGCTAATCCATACTTGTTAATGCAAAAAGTCAAGTGTTGATTTTCTCCCTTATTTAATACTGAAACTTTGTCAAAATTTTAGCAGAATTAGCTTCAGGTGTACTAAACACAAATTTATTATTAAATATGAAATTAATAGATTTTCAGAACTTTCAGCAATAGCTAACCCATACCTGTAACTGCAGAAAGTAATACGTTTGATTTACTCACTTAATTAATACTTAAACTCTCTCAAATTTTCAGGAGAATTAGCTGCAGGTGTTCTAAACACAAATTTAATATTAAATATGAAATTATTAGATTTTCAGAAATTTCAGCAATAGCTTCTCATACTTGTCAATCGAGAAAGTTAAGTGTTTGATTTCCTCCCTTATATAATGCTGAAACTTTGTCAAATTTTCAAGAGAATTAGTTTCAGGTGTACTGTATATGAATCTAATATCAAATTTGCAAATAATACGTTTTCAGAAATTTCAGTAATAGCTAACCCATACTTGTTAATGCAAAAAGATAAGTGTTTGATTTTCTCCCTTATTTAATACTGAAACTTTGTCAATTATTTAGGAGAATTAGCTGCAGGTGTTCTAAACACAAATTCAATATCAATTATGCAATTAATAAATTTTCAGAAATTTCAGTAATAGCTAAAACATACTTGTAAATGTACAAAGTTATAGTCTTGATTTTCTCACTTATTTTTTACTGAAAATTTGTCAAATTTTCAGGAGAATTAGCGTTAGGTGTACTCTATACGAATATAATATCAAATTTTCAAATAATAATTTTTCAGAAATTTCAGTAATAGCTTACCCATACTTGTTAATCCAGAAAGTTAGGTGTTTGATTTGATAAGGGAGAAACCCTTATTTAATGCTAAAACTTAGTCAAATTTTCAGGAGAATTAGCTTCAGGTGTACTGTATATGAATTTAATATCAAATTTGCAAATAATACATTTTTAGAAATTTCAGTAATAGTAATCCATACTTGTTAATGCAAAAAGTGAAGTGTTTGATTTTCTCCCTCATTTAATGCTAAAACATTGTCAAATTTTCAGGAGAATTAGCTTTAGGTGTACTGTACACGAATCTAATATCAAATTTGCAAATAATAAATTTTCAGAAAGTTCAGTAATAGCTAGCCCATACATGTCAATCCAGAAAGTTAAGTGTTTGATTTTCTCCCTTATTTAATACTGAAACTTTGTCAAATTTTCAGGAGAATTAGCTACAGGTGTACTATACACGAATTTAATATCAAATTTGCAAATAATAATTTTTCAGCAAGTTCATTAATAGCTAACCCATACTTGTCAATCCAGAAAGTTAAGTGTTTGATTTTCTCCTTTATTTAATGCTGAAACTTTGTCAAATTTTTAAGAGAATTAGTTTCAGGTGTACTGTACACGAATCTAATATCAAACTTGCTAATAATAAATTTTCAGAAAGTTCAGTAATAGGTAACCCATACTTGTCAATCCAGAAAGTTAAGTGTTTGATTTTCTCCCTTATTTAATACTGAAACTTTGTCAAATTTTCAGGAGAATTAGCTTCAGGTGTACTAAACACAAATTTAATATTAAATATGAAATTAATAAATATTCAGAAATTTCAGCAATAGCTAACACTTACTTGTAAATGCAGAAAGTTATGGTTTAGATTTTCTCACTTATTTAATGCTGAAACTTTGTCAAATTTTCAAGAGAATTAGTTTCAGGTATACTGTACATGAATCTAATATCAAATTTGCAAATAATAAATTTTCAGAAAGTTCAGTAATAGCTAACCCATACATGTCTATCCAGAAAGTTAAGTGTTTGATTTTCTCCCTTATTTAATACTGAAACTCTCTCAATTTTTCAGAAGAATTAACTTCAGGTGTTCTAAATACAAATTCAATATCAATTATGCAATTAATAAACTTTCAGAAATTTCAGTAAGAGCTAACACATACTTGTAAATGTAGAAAGTTATAGTTTTGATTTTCTCACTTATTTATTACTGAAACTTTGTCAAATTTTCAGGAGAATTAGCTTCAGGTGTACTGTACACGAATCTAATATCAAATTTTCAAATAATAAATTTTCAGAAATTTCAGTAATAGCTAATCCATACTTGTTAATGCAAAAAGTTAAGTGTTTGATTATCTCCCTTATTGATTACTGAAACTTTGTCAAATTTTAAGGAGAATTAGCTTCAGGTGTACTGTACATGAATCTAGTATCAAAATTTCAAATAATACATTTTTAGATATTTCAGTCATAGCTAATGCATACTTGTTAATGCAAAAAGTTAAGTGTTTAATTTTCTCCCTTATTTAATGCTAAAACTTTGTCAAATTTTCAGGAGAATTAGCTTCAGGTGTACTGTACACGAATCTTATATCATATTTGCTAATATTAAATTTTCAGAAATTTCAGTAATAGCTAACCCATACTTGTCAATCCAGAAAGTTAAATGATTGATTTCCTCCCTTATTTAATGCTGAAACTTTGTCAAATTTTCAAGAGAATTAGTTTCAGGTGTACTATATATGAATCTAATATCAAATTTGCAAATAATATATTTTCAGAAATTTCAGTAATGGCTAACCCATACATGTCTATCCAGAAAGTTAAGTGTTTGATTTTCTCCCTTATTTAATACTGAAACTTTGTCAAATTTTCAGGAGAATTAGCTTTAGGTCTAGTTAGGACCTTAGGTTATGTTAGGTCAGTTTCAAAGAAGTTGCAAAAATTTCATTTAATGATGAAGATGAAGATGAAGAAGATACAGTTTCAAATTTAATTTATTGATGAAGATGAAGATGAAGAAGATACAGTTTCAGCGATATATTGAAATTGTTTGTGTCTACTGATTATATATTTGTTGCAGAAATGCATCAGCACTTTCAGCAAGATTTGATTAGGCTGCGTTTGCAAACCGCCAGAGCCATGGTGAACAGCATTTCCGATCAGTCGGGCGTTGGAAATGACAAGGAGATGGTAAAGCTCTCCGCGCAGGTATTTTTCAGTTTTTTGTTTTATTTCTTATTTTATGTATACTTTTATTTAACCAAGTTTTATCACAATGAATTTCCTAGATGTCTTGTGCCCTGAGCAGATATTTTGCAAAATTCTCAATATTGCAAATATTCTAAATATTTCATATTATAATCAAAAGTTTAAACCTAAAAGTTTAATTATTGAGATTAGAGAGGACGAAGAATTTTCTTTCTCTGAAGGTTTAGTTTATAACACTAATATTTTAAATGATTACTTTATTATTTAAAATTGAAACTGAAGTTAGATATTAATTAATCCCTTTGGTAATTACCTAAATATTTTCCTTTCTTTTTTTTCCTTCCTCTTTTACCTGAAGGGTGTCAAGGCGTAAATGAATAAAATAATAATAATCGTAATAATAAAGATAATGATAACGACAATGACAATGATACTGGTAATTGGCAATTACCTAAATTTTAGAATAATAATGATCACGATTGGCAGTTAATTGGCAGTTACATTGAATATTTATAGTAATAATAATAATCGTAATAATAATGATTATGATAATAACAATTATAATAATAATGCTAATTGGAAATTTCCTAAATGTTTAGAATAATAATAATAATTGTAATAATAATGATCATGATAACGACAATGATAACGGTAATTGGAAATTTCCTAAATGTTAGAATAATAATAATAATTATAATAATAATGATGATGATAACGACAATGATAACGGTAATTGGAAATTTCCTAAATGTTAGAATAATACTAATAATTATAATAATCATAATGGTAGTGGTAATAATAATGGTAATAATAATAATAATAAGCATATTGTTTTCCTTTGCTGGTTATATATACTTAAGAATTTTAATTTTCTCTTTATAGGTACTTGGACTAGGACCAAAATTTACCCTCATCCTTAGTTTGGAAAATATGAATACCGAAAAGGCTCTGCTGAACCTTTTCATCGTGTTTCACTGCAAACCTTCTGTTTATAAGTTATCGACATATTTTATACAGGTTAGTACTTAAATATAATTGCGAAACACAATTACAATTGGAAACTTTGCTTCTTGTTGTTGTAAGAATAATGATAGTTACTACAAAAATTAATTGGACGAATTTATGAACGAAAAAAATAATCTTAATTTTAAATAATCGACAATAACGAGTGAAATCATAGAATGAATACGAGTATGAGAACGAGTTAAATCATAGAATGATAAGACTTACATAAAATTTACGAAGTATTTTATTTTACGAATTTATGGACGAAAAAAGAATCTTCATTTTAAATAATCGACAATAACGAGTTAAATTGATATATCTTATAAAAATGATATAAAATTTATGAAATATTTTATCAACTATGTTTCAGATTCCTCTTGTACCTCCAGGTCTAACATACAAGGCTGAAACGAAAGTGGAAGAAATAGCTTACGAAGAAGACAAAACTTTACAGGGAGTCGCAAATACTCAAAACATCAAAGTTTTCTGTGTGAGGAAGGATCAAACACAGCCTGTCCTTGCTGCAACTATTAATATGCCACCAACTGACATTACCATACCGTTAATATAATTTTAGTGTTAAAGAATAGTGTAATCACAATCAATTTTAGGCATAAAAATGTCATTTTATCAATTTTGGGTATAAAAATTACATTTTATTAGTTCTAGGCATAAAATACCTATTTATGGTATAAGTGAATAAAATTGCTTTATTCACGTGTATCATACAATTTTTTTGCAATTCGTTATCAGAATTGAAGAATTTGCGTGAAGTGTCACATTGTCAAGTGACAACGAAAATTTGACGGATAGTGCGAATTTACCTTTTTTTTTCTTTATTCACGTTGTCAATGGTTATACTGAATAAAGTGAAAATGTAAACATTTTAGTCACCCATTCGATTATAGTATATAACGCTATTAGGCCGATATGTAGCAAATAACAGGCGCGGGTTGAAGTTTGTAAACCGAGGCGAAGCGAAGCGGAGCGGAGCGCAGCCGAGGTCTATATTCAACCAAGCCTGTTATTTGCATATCGGCCGTATGCTGTTCGATACTTTTTGTCATACCTAAATTACAAAAACTGGCCAATTTATCAATATTAAATTTCAAAATTAATAAACTAGTTATCCAGGCGCAATTATAGCAACATCAACGGTTCAAATACAAACAAACAAATCAAAGTGAAATTATCAGATGTGCAAAGTTCTTCGTTTTGTGGTATCCCCGAAGATGTACTAAATGAAGCAAATGCTGCCACAATCGATTTACTTCCCCAAAAAAGCAGCAGCAGGTATGAGAAAGAATATGAAGACTTTACTGCTCATAAATTTGCGTTGTCGTTTAAATAACGTCCACGGCCGTTATTATAACGGCCAAGGCCTTTACGCCTGTCATATCGATCAAGCAGACAGTACTGATAAATGTCAATAACACAGAGGTATTACAAAAAAGTTTTAACGATGAGATTCAATATACATAATAAGCATTTTAATAATGCGAATTGGAAAAATGACATTTTATTAATTTTAGCTATAAAATATGACGTTTTATTAATTGTTGACATAAAAAATTACATGTCATCAATTATAG
Organism: Othius punctulatus; assembly: GCA_951805005.1. Classification (NCBI taxonomy): domain Eukaryota; kingdom Metazoa; phylum Arthropoda; class Insecta; order Coleoptera; family Staphylinidae; genus Othius; species Othius punctulatus. The sequence continues at coordinate 20,792,453 of OX638141.1, forward strand.
GCATATAAAGCGATATTTTTATTAATGTTAGGCATAAAAACATTACACTGTATTAAGTTTAAGCATAATAAATAACATTTTACACAACAAATTTTATTTTACATTGCAGTTTCAATTGCACCTATTTTTTTTTAATCACGATTCCTATAAGATTAATATAATTACGACGTTCCATGAAAGGTTATATAAAAATTCCTTGCGAAGGTCACAATCCCGTTATGTAATTTTATCTGCACTCCTTGCGGATATAATTGAATAAATAGATAATGGCTAAACCGCAGTAGAACACCACAACAAATACTGTCATACAGAGAAATATGTAGGTAAAGTGCATGGCAAATAATTCTCACAAAGAGATGATACACATCCAATATTGATAAATTACTCATGAAGAGATACCAATATTGATGAATTACTATGCGTAATTATACGTATAATGAAGATTAATGCAGGTTTAAATAACGATTATCAATCAATATAGTAGACATTAACTTTACCAATATCGTAGCAATTGATCATATTTATATTTAATATTGTATTGTTATTAACATTTTAATATCCAACAAATTAGATGGGGTTTTAGCTTATTTCAAGTCATTTATGCTCCAATTCAACCATTGCAATTTTGATTCACGGAAAGTGCTTCGATAAAATTTTCGGAAGTAAATTCGTTGAAAATCAATGTTTTTGACGTAAATTCTTTGAAAACATATTTTTCGGAATGAAATTCTTCGAAAATCCATTGTTTTGAAGAAAAATCTTCGAAAATCAATTTTTCGGAATTAAATTATTCGAAAATCAATTTTGCGGAAATAAATTCTTCGAAATAAAATTTTTCAGAAATACTAAAATAACTAATAAACTAAATAAATAATATAGTTAACATTTGAAGCATTGCAGCAAGACCTTCTTTTACAATTTAATAATGTACCTACAACAGCAAATATGTAAATGTTTCAATAAATTATATCTTATATAATATGGTTAATTTATTATAATTATTGATATTATATTATTATTAACATTTTAATTTCTACAAATTGGGTGCAGTTTTGACTAATAGGAATTTAGTAATGTTCAAATTCAAACAATGCAATTTTTATTCGTGATTAAGTTTTTCGAAAATAAAATTTTCCTAAGATAGCTCTTTGAAAATCAATTTTTCAGAATAAAATTTGCAAAAAAACCTTTTTCCGAGCTGTACTCTTCGAAAATCAATTGATTTGGTATTGAATCTTTTGAAAATCAATTGAGCATATTTATATATAATACTGTATTGTTATTAAAATTTTAATTTCCAACCAATTAGTATATCAAGTCATTTATGTTCCATATTCAACCATTGCAATTTTGATTCGCAGAAAGTGCTTCGATAAAATTTTCGGAAGTAATTTCGTTGAAAATCAATGTTTTTGACGTAAATTCTTTGAAAATCTATTTTTCAGAATGAAATTCTTCGAAAATCAATTGTTTTGAAGTAAAATATTCGAAGATCAATATTTCGGAATTAAATTCTTTGGATATCTATTTTTCGGAATGAAATTCTTCGAAAATCCATTGTTTTGAAGTAAAATCTTCGAAGATCAATTTTTCGGAATTAAATTATTTGACAATCATTTTTGCGGAAGTAAATTCTTCGAAATTCAATTTTTCAGGAGTACTAAAATAATGGGCTATTAATCAATATAGCAGTTATTAATTTTAACGATATCGCATCAATGGATCGTATTGAGATTTTCGCAGTACATAGACAAACCCTGGATTGGTGGAAATGTTACCCATCACTGTATGTTAACATTTTTGATAATTCATTTATTATAATTATTGATATTATATTGTTAATTTATTATAATTATGGCATTATATTGTTATTTCAATATTTACAAATTGGGTGCAGTTTTGACTAATGGGAATTTAGTTATGTTCCAATTCAACCAATGCAATTTTGATTCGTGATTAAGGCTTCGAAAATAAAAATTTCCGAAGAATGTTCTTTGAAAATTAATATTTCGGAATAAAATTCTACGACAAATGTCGCTGTACTCTTAGAAAATCTTTTTTTTTGTATTGAATCCTTTAAAAATCTTTTTTTTAATTGAAACCTTTCAAAATCAAATATTTTGGAAGTAAATTCTTTAAAAATAAATTTTACAGAAGTAAAGTATGGTAACATATTTGCTGGACGTCCTGTATAAGATGTAATATCCAAATATATGATGTATTTAATGTATTTAGTAATATCTGAGTTGAAATCCATATGTTAATTTGTATTTAATTATTTGATAATTAAATTTATAAATTTTTATTTTTTTTAATTGATATAAAGTTTATTTATAATATTATAAGTTCTAAATTTATTATTTATTGAATTGAAAAAATACGTAACGCTTATTATTTTATATCGAAATTTACAATTGTATATTATTATAAACTTATAAAATTATTTTGCTTGATGTTTCAATTTTGCCACATATTACAAGTTGTATTTCCTGATAGCAGAGTTCGGATAAAATTACATTCATAGCGACAGCTTAATATAAGCAATTTAAAAACTTGGAAAAATATGGATCAATAAAATATGCAATACGAAGTGTATAAAATCCTCGTTCCAAAATGGGTAAAGTCAGTGTTGCAGAAAAATGTCTCTAGACGAGGTAAACATTACATTTACATAATACCTTGCAGTAGTCCTAAACGATTGAAGCATACACATTTTTGCAAATCTTCCCATTAAAGAACAATTATTGTAAATCATTGTGTTTAAATAATATTTTTCAAAAATCAAAAGTTTAATCCGAAAATCAAAATCGATACTTTGTGATAATTCATCACGGTAATAAAAAAATAAATACTTTTATTTAAATCTTCAGAAAAGTGTATCTAATATCCTGGAAATTTTATTGAGTTTGCAGGAGAATTGATTGCATTTAATGAAACTTTTGTGATTTTCAATAAAAATAGAAATTATACATTTGATAGAATTTAATAAATTTCCTAAGTCTGAGCCAACAAATTTTGCTGTTTTCTGGACATTTTTCAAAGCTTCTCATATTCAGATTTTTTGTAACATTTACTGATTTGTTGATTGAATTCTGAAAAGAAATACAGAATTTCCTGGAATTTTAAAGATTTTCAGAAAAGGTATTATCCTGCAAATTTTGTTTTGTTTCCACGAGAATTGATTGCATTTTATGAAACTATTGTGATTTTTATAAAAACAGAAATTATACATAATATTGATAAAATAACGAAGAAAAAACAAATGAATATAATAAATATAACTGGTAAAAAATGGATGAACCACTACCAGAAATTATACATTTGGTAGATTTTAATGAATGTCTTAAAATTGCGCCAAATTCAGTTGTTTTCTTTAATATTAAGAGATTTTTTAAATCACCTTTTATTCAGATGAAATTTTATAAAATTTCCTTATTTGGTTTGTTAAACTAAAAATTTAAAAAAATTACTGAATTTCCTAGTATTTTAAAGAACTTGAAAGACATCTACTGACATTCAGATGTAATTTTACTAATTTTACAAATACGTTTATGACGATTTCTGAAATGTTATTGAATTTCCTGGAAATGTCATTGTCTTTTGTGAAACTGTTATGATTTACATCATTATCTTTTTCATTTTTTAGAAATTATATAGAACGTTGTAGAACTGTAGTGAAGTTTTATTTGTTTTCTGGAATATTAGCGAATATTTGAAATTTACTTACATTCAGATGAAATTGTATAGAATTTTCAGATATTTAAATGAAAATAAAACGATTTTATTGAATTTCCACAAAATTTGATTGGGTTTTCGAACACGTTATTGCCGATTTCTGAAATGTTATTGAATTTCCTTTAAATTTCATTGTCTTTTCTGAACTGTTATGATTTACATCATTGTCTCTTTCATTTTTTAGAAATTATATTGAACTTTGTAGAACTGTGGCGAAATTTTCAGAGATTTAAATGAAAATAAAACGATTTGATTTAACTTACATGAAATTTGATTGGGTGTTCTGAATCTATTTTGATTTTAATAAAAGTACAAAATTATACATTTGATACATTTTATTGAATTTCCTGAGCCTGAACCTACAAATTTTGTTATTATTCTTTATGTGTATGTTCTGTTGCTTTTATGCTAATAAATATTCTTATTATTATATTACTTTCTGGAAACTTAAGAGATTCTTTTATTTTTTATATTCAATGAAATTTTATAGAATTTCTTGATACGTTTACTGGATTTTCAGAAATATCGAACTTTCTGGAATTTTTGACGTTTTGAAAACTACTGTCAATTAAATTTTATCGATTGTCCAGAATGTTTATTGTATTCTCTGAAATTTTATTGAATGAACTGGACATTTTATGGCTATTTTCTGAAACTGTTATGATTCACATTTTTCATTCATTTGTTAGAAGTTTTATCGAATTTCCTAGAACATTGGCGAAATTTTATTAATTTTTGAAATCTATTGACATTCAGATGAAATTTATTAGGGATGTTTATCTAATATCCTGGAAATTTTAATTGTTTTTCTTCGAAATTTAATTTCGTTTTCTCAAACTATCGCAGTTTTCATAAAAAATGAATGCATGAGTTTGATTATAATTTTTTTTTTTAATTTTCTCAGGCTCCATTCTTGATACAGCTAGGCTTCACTATTTTTACAAATCATCACATTTTCAAAATGTCAAAATCAAAAAGTTTTGATGATGAAATGTGAACTTTTGAAAACTACTGTCATTCAAATTTTATCGATTTTCGACAACGTGTATGTATTTTCCGACATTTTATTGAACTTCCTAAAAATTTTATTGCTTTTTCTAAAACTGTTACGATTCACATTTTTTCTTTCATTTGATAGAAATAATATGGAATTTCCAAGAACTGTGGCGAAATTTTATTTATTTTATGGAATATTTTTGAATATGAGAATTTTTCATTTCTATCGGAATTCAAATGAAATTCCATTGGGATAGTTATCTAATATCCTGGAAATTTTAATTGTTTTTCTTGGAAATTTCTTTTCGCATTCTCAAACTATCGTAGTTTTCATAAAAATAAAATGTATGAGTTTGATTATTACTTGTTTTTACTTTCACAGGCTCCATTTTTAAAACAGCTAAGCTTCACTATTTTTACAACAGGTCATATTTTCAAAGTGTCAAAATCAAAAAGCTGATATAGAAATTTAAAAAATGTGACGATATAAAAAAAAATAAAATTGTTTACACAACAAAATAAAATTTGTTAAATTTGTGTATTGCTTTGTGGCTTCATATTGAATAAAACTTGATGAAAATTATACTAATTATACAGTACTGAAGATTAGGCAACCAAGTATATGCACCGTACTGAATACGGTGCAATGCGTGTGGTTGGTTGCCTACACGTTAGTACTGTTTATTCTGGCACATACTGTACTAACAAATTAAATACATTTTTAAGTAATAAATCTGTGGTAATTGTTTTTTTTTTTTTTTTTTACTGATGTTAGCAGTTCTCTTCTTCATATTATCAAATTTATTCTTATTCTTATCATCATTTATTATTATTATTTTGTTATTAATCTTGATTTTATTTTTAATTGTACTAACTGGTAATAATGTTTATAATCTTTTATTTATTTAATTTTCACCTGACTAGTTTGGGCTTCATTAATACCAAGATTACAATATAACTGGTAAAATGGATAAAACACTAATAATTATTTATGTTTCAATAAACGAATTATTATTATTATTATCAAACTTACATACTCTGAGCACTGTCAGGCCGCCTGTCTCGGTGAGATATTATAGATTATTACCAGGGCATTCAAACTAGCAATTGCATAATTATTTATTACCATTACTGGAGAGGTAATCTATTTAATATACACTTAATAACTGCATTGCTAATGTAATTTATATATACATTTGACCCGTACAGAACAATGAAGAATTTATAAATATTTTAAAATCGTATGATCCGTAACCATGTGCACTTTACGAATCAAATCGTTACGTTAATCGAACGCGCAATTTTTTATTCGTTGGGAAATTTCAGTATCAAACTCGATTTCGTTATTGTAATAAAATCAGTTTATTAATAGCGCTGCAACTCGTTAATGAGCTTGCATTATCTTATTTTACGTTCGTTTTGTCAAAGTGAAGGTCAGTATAAATAAATCAATAAGACATTTGCACAGCTTGAACGTAATTAATAAATTAATTGATCGATTGTAGTCTATTTATCGATGTCCTTCGTTACGTCTATAAGCTGTTTATGATGCAGAGGTATATGAATATTTTAAAAATGCATTACGTGAGCGACTGTTGCTCATATTAATAATCAAAATTATTAATACACACAATATACATTGTGTGTATAAATACAACATATACATATATACAACAATATACAACATACTTTTATAATATACAGTATACGAGTATAATAAGAAATTTGTTTAACGATACCACATATTTTACGAATCTTTTCTTTAATGAGCTTATGAGGATTTTTCCATGTGGTCAAGTAATAGTTTTATGTCACCTATTCGTTCAAGTATGTCAATAAAAATTTAAACTCCTCTCCACAAAATATAAATAGTTAAAAAAAATTATTTGTTTATTAAATGGTTATGTAAAAGGATTTCATTTTTTTTTTAATTGTGTTAACAGTAATTAATATGTTTGCCAAATAGTGAGAGAAATTTTGTAATTTGTATGTTATTTAATACTGCTTTACTTGCAATGAGCTTCGAACCAAGATACGCCCTTCATGGTTGACTTATTAACCAATCTAGTTAGATCTATAAATTTTCAACGGTAATTGCAATGGATCTCAAGCGTGTGCAAGAATATCAGATTTCTTGATCAAGATCCTTCACAATTTCATGACCTTGGCTGATTTGATGGTGCTTACTATATGTGTATAAACAATGAGACTCATTTCATTTCATAGATCTAACATCAAAAATAAATGTGGACTTTACACATCAAATAAGATTCGAGACTCGTCCATATCACCAATGAAGATTAGTTTAAAAATTTATAATACACACAAATTTGTGAAAATAACTAAACTTTTTTTCGTATTTTTACATTTATCATTTCGAGACTCATCCATAGAAAAGACCAGTTTACATCATGAAAAGACCTCCCAACTTTGTTTGTACTTTTACAGAAATTTGCTACGGCTTGTGACCGAATCCGCAATTTTTCCAAAACTCCTCCTGATTCAGATGTTCTGGAGATTTATGGACTCTACAAGCAAGCAGTTGTTGGCGATGTAAATATCTGTGGCAAGTATAAAATTTCATCCTTAATTTTGTGCGTTCATCACTATCAAAAATTATATTAAAAACTGAACTTTTGCAAGGGAATGATTAGTATTTTATAAAAAAAAAACATATGACTGTAAAAATAATTAAGAGCGCTACAAAAGTCATAAGTCAAAAATTTCTGACGTCATATTTTTTTTAAGTGCTTCAGAAGATGCGGAATAAATAATAAAAATAGACCTGTTGGGGGAAGGATTTTTTTTTAAGTTTACGAGCTATCTCAAATGTTTTGGAGTTTCCTTAAAACCGAAAGCGAAAATTTTATGTTGATATTAGTCATAAGCTTCCGTAATGGATTAACAAAATGTATGAAATTTTGGTTATTTTGAAGAAAAAAAAAACAAATTGTGTTTACATTTTAGTATTATTACTTTAGTTTATTTTTGTGCAACAAGTAAAGCATTCGGTTTTATGATAAATTTAATGATTCAACATTAAAAAAATCTTTTGTAAATCTTAAACTGTAGATATATCCTGTAGATATCCTTCTCATTTCTTTGCCCGGAATTCTGCGATTTAATCAGTATTAAAAGAAAGTTTACAGTAAATTTACTTTAGTTTACTTATGTACAATAATTAGGTATTTAAGGCATTCAATTTTGTGATAGATTTAAAATAAAAATATTAAAACTATCATTTATAAATAGTAAACTTACAGGAAATATTTCTTATTTCTTTACCCTGAAATTCTGCGACAGAAGTGAGTATTAAAAGAAAATGAACAGTAAATTTAGTTTAGTTTATTCATAAAAAAACCATCAGAATTTAAAAAAATCAACGAAAAAGAATGAAAAATAAAGCTATAAAAATTTTAATAACTTCAAGAAAATATATCAAATAAATTCTTAGGTTGTATTACAGTTACAGGACATTTATTTTATTTTTTACTTTCATTTATAATTTTTGCATTTGAATTTTGATTTTCATGACTAAAAATATGATAATTAAAAAAATATCGAAGTAGGTATTTTACTTTATTTAATTTTTGTACAACAATTAGGTATTTAAAGCATTCGATTTTGTAATATAGGTATTTGATATTAAAATATAAAAACAATCATTTATAAATCTTAAACTTACAGGAAATACTTCTTATTTCTTTGCCCTGAAATTCTACCATTGAAGTCAGCATTAAAAGAAAATGAACAGTAAATTTACTTTAGTTTATTTATAAATTTAAAAAATACTTCGAAAAAAAAATATATCGAAGAAGAACGAAATAAAGGAAGCTATCAAAACATTTAACATCTTCAAGAACAGATAACAAAAAAATTCTTAGGTTGTATTATAGCTATAGAACAATTTTGGTTAATTTTCTGAAATGTTGAACATTTTCTTTATAATTTTTGCATTTGAATTTTGATTTTCATGACTAAAAATATGATAATTGAAAAAAATATCGAAGAAGATATTTTTACTTTAGTTTATTTTTGTACAACAATTAGGTATTTAAAGCATTTGATTTTGTGATATATTTCATATTAAAATATTAAAACAATCATTTATAAATCTTAAACTTACAGGATATACTTTTCATTTCTTTGCCCTGAAATGTTACGATCGAAGTCAATAGTAAAAAAAAATGAACACTAAATTTACTTTAGTTTATTTATAAATTTTAAAAAAACATCCAAGAAGAAAGAAAAAAAAATGAAAGCTAACTGAAAATTCAACAACTTCAAAAAGACAAGAAATAAGGTTGTATTATAGTTTACTATACTTTTTTACATAATTTCTAAAATGTTGAACGATTTTTTTATAATGTTTGCTTTTGAATTTCGATTTTCATGACTAAAAATATGATAAATAAAAGAATATCGAAGGCTATTTTTCATAATTCTTGCCGTTGAATTTTGATTTTCATGACAAAAATATAATAATTAAAAGAAGGCCCGAAACATTTTTTCTTCTGCAGGCTTTCTTCGATAAAATTTTTGGTTTTAGAGTCACCTTTTTTTTAAGATGTTGATGGTTTCTTATAAATTAAGTTTGTAAATGCACAGCTATTTTTAATATTTTGGCAACGGAATATTTTGGTTTTTACGTGAAAAGTATTTTCTGTAGGTTTCAGATTCATAAAAGTCTTTGGTGTGAGAGGAAAATAACTTCAAGAATAGATATAACTTTTAGATTTTCACCTTTTTTTAGATGTTGACGGTTTTTTATGAATACTGTTTAAATGCACAGTCATTTTTAATATTTTGGCAGTGTAATATTTTGGTTTTTAAGTGAAAAATATTTCCTGTAAGTTTCGGATTCCTGAAAGTCTTTGGTGTGAGAGGAAAATAACTTCAAGAATAGAAATGACTTTTAGATATTCACCTATTTTAAGATGTTGACGGGTTTTTATGAATAAAGTTTAATTGCACAGCCATTTTTAATATTTTGGCAGTGGAATATTTTTGTTTTTAAGTGAAAAATATTTCCTAAGAATAGATATTACTTTTAGATTTTCACTTTTTTAAAGCGGAATATCTTGGTTTTTAAGTGAAAAGTATTTTCTGTAGGTTTCAGATTCCTAAAATCCTTTGGTGTGAGAGGAAAATAACTTCAAGAATAGATATGACTTTTAGATATTCACCTATTTTAAGATGTTGACGGGTTTTTATGAATAAAGTTTAAATGCACAGCGATTTTTAATATTTTGGCAGTGGAATATTTTGGTTTTTAAGTGAAAAATATTTCCTGTAGGTTTAGGATTCCTGAAAGTCTTTGGTGTGACAGGAAAACAACTTCAAGAATATATATTAAAGACATTCCTAGGTTGTATTATAGTTATCGAATGTTATTATTATTTATACTATAACGCCATTATATTACTTATTATTTTGTCAATATTTGGACATTTTTTGGTACATTTTGCTTTTGAATTTTGATTTTCTTGACTGAATTTACGCTGATCGATCGATATTGTGCATGAATATCCTATGTGAAATTTTCTGCTATCCGATTTTAAAGTTGTTTAAGTTGTTCTACAGGATTTTTCTTTTGCAAGCTTTCTTCGATGCGATTTTCGTTTTTTGATCTCATTTTAAGGATGTTCGCGTTGTTTTTGCAAATCAAATTGGTAAATTGCACTGCCATTTTTAACATTGATTCCTGTTTTTTGGATTTGGTGGTATATTCTGGTTATATTATTTATATTTTTTGTGTGAAAAGAATTTTCTGTAGGTTTCAGATTTCTGAAAGTTTTGAGACGATTTCTTCACCGATATTCGTCTTTCTCCTTACTTATGGCTAATTATTTTATTTCAGTGAAGGCAAGCGATCCCAAAGCTAAAGCAAAATGGCAAGCATGGAACGGGAAGAAGGGAATGAAACCTGCGACAGCAAAAGAAAAATACATAGCCAAAATTGCTGAGCTGGCACCAAAATACGAAAACTGAAATCGATTTTTCAATCATGGAGATAATGAAAATGGTATATTTGCAATTGCCTTATATTATTCATACATAATTTTAGTAGTCTATATTAAATAACTTTAGCTACTCTTAAACCATTATTGTCTAAGTTATATATAATTTGCAACAAAGATAATTTAAGTCGATATTAATTCGTTGCTTACTTTAGCTTCTCCTAGATCAGTCTTATCTAAGTCTGTATCTGTTATATTCAGATATTCAAAATATGATTTTATATATTTATAATTTTTCCAATTATGTAGGCGAAAATGTGCAACAAAGATAATTTTAGCCGATATTAATTTGTTGGTTACTTTAGCTTCTCCTAAATCAGTCTTATCTAAGTCTGTACCTGTTATATTCCGATAATCAAAATATGATTATATTTATTTAAAATTATTCCCTATGCCCCTAAACCCTACATCAACAATGATAGAAAGGAAAATGATTAAATAAATAAATTATTCCAATTATGTAGGAAAAAGTGGATTAACAAATTTCAAAACTAGATAAAGCCAGGAAAATTGGCTGCCATATAATATATTGCAATTCTAAAATGCTCTTACGTTATTATAAACTTAACAAAAATCGTATTAATACAAAAATGCCGAACAATAATTATTATACAGGGTGTTCAAAGTTATCGGTTCACCATTGCTAACTCTGTTATTATTGAAGTTACAAAGTCGGTTAAATAAGCTAACAAGTAGTAATTTTATCGCTGATTAAGATGACGAAATCAGAAAAACAATTTAAAATCAGGTTTTCGAATTATTTAAAGAAAAAAACTTCTTTTTAAATAATTAACCTACTTTGTAACTTAATCATAATAATAGTTATGATTAAGTAACAATTATAGTAACAATAATAACAGAGTAAGCAATGGTGGACCGATAACTTTGAACACCCTGTATACACTAAGTTCTCAAGAATGTATTTATTACATGTTTCAAACATCTTTATTGCAGGAATCGTATTTTACGCAATGAATGTATTTTAGTACTTAGTTCATTTATTGATTGTCCTCATTTCAATTCAAACTTATTTTTAGTCAATATTCTTGGATAATTCTGTTAGTTTTTATTATTTTTTAGTACGAATGTAAGAACATAGGAAATGTTTAAAAATATTTACTCACTTGGTTCAGTATTATTCGAAATACTTATGTCTATCATTTTTTAATTTGAATTATTTTTAAACATTTTTGAACACTTGTATTTTTGGAACAAAAACTATTATAGGAGTTATTCTTTGATAATTCTGGGTTTTTTTGTACGAATAGCATGAATAGTCTTTAGTCTAAAATAGTTTGAAAATTATGAGTAATTTGAAAAATATCAAATAATCTCTGTACATTCTTAAAACAAATAAGAAAAAAATTAATGATTGCAACTCTCTTATTAAAGAGGCAAATTGACACCACGAGACTTCAGAATTACAACTGCCAAATGGCAGTATATGGTCAATAATCTTACAACTTATTCTATTTCATTATTTCTCTTTGTTTTTGTTATTTTTTTTTTTTTGTACGAATAGCATGAATACCCCAAAGTCTAAAATATTTTGAAGAATATGAGTAGGCAATTTGAAAAATATAAAAAAATCTCTGCACATTATAAACAAAAAAAAAAGAAAACAAATGATTGCAATTCTTGTATTAAGGAGAGAAATTGACACCACGAGATTTCAGATATACAATTGTGAAAATTTAAATAATTTTTATGTTTCCATCTCCAACTGGCAGCAAAAATTTGTATACTTATTCTACTTAATTTTGAATATTTCGCGTTTTATTGATTTAAAGCCCTGATTTTTAATCATTAGTTTATTTTAATTCACCGTAAAGCACTATTTTAGCATACTTTTAAAGGTCTAACGATTGCACTGAAATACGAATGTCGATAATTTTGTTGTACGCATTCTCCATGTGGTCTTATTTTAACATAATTTCAAAGGTATAATATATCAAATAAAATGCAAACTGTTACATATGGCACCTCCCTCATATTCCCACCCTAATTCAATATCATTTAATAGGTCTACCTTTTATACAAATTATTTTATAATAATTTCTCTTAGAGGTAGACCTACGATAGAAATTATTTTTAGGTATGAAAATATGTATTTTTTTAAATTTTCATTAAAATTTCCACTTAATATTTAATAATACACTTAATATTAATACACTTGATAAATTATAATTAGTATTTATTATTTTATACTGGCAATATATACCTCATTAGGTTATTAATTTGTATCTCACATATTAATGAGCTATTATTTATGATTCATTTGTTCATATGATTTATATATTTATATTATATTTATATATTATTTTCTTACTAACAATATAATAATGTAATGCAAAATACAGAAACACTGAAAAACTTGTTAATTATAAGGCTGCTGTGTGTAAAGTAATAAATGTGACTAAATGTTTTCTATGTATAACACATTAATGTATCAATTAAATTGTTCGTTGTTATCTTATATCGTTAACGATCGCACTGCTTTTGAAAATGTATACGAATAAACATTGATAGCACGACAACTGTGTTTATTTAATATGTGTTTTATCTAGGATCTAGATTATGATAATGTGATCATTTTGGGCAATATCAGCAAGATTTTCACGTCCTGGTTTTCTGAGAATCAATAATTAGTATTTTTATTACCATTGGAGGCTTTTACTTCATGATAAAGTATAATAATAATAATAATCTTTGTTCAGTTATACAGCACCCATGTACATAAGATAACAGTACAGACAACAGGCAGACACTATAAACCGGCAGGTATATACAGGGTGAGTCACGAGGAAAGCCGAAATATCTCGAAAAATAAAAAAATCCTCGAACCAGTCGATGTTTGTTCTCTATTCCGTATTTTTTAATGCTCTTAAAAAAATATTACGTCGGTATTTTTTTACTTATGAAGTCTTTTTTTAAAGAGTTTTTTTTACTGGAATTGTTTTTTTTTAAATTCACAACTTTTATAGAGCTTCCAATTATCTTTACAGTAACATTTTTGTTGCAAAAATACGTTCATTTTCTTTAAAAAGATCTTTAATAGTATTTCTTACAGGAAAATCTTTGGATTTATTGAAAAATCTCCAGAAATCTTGTAAATTATTACGAAATCTGTAGAGATCTCAAAAAAATAATTGAGAAACCAGGGAGATGATTGAAAACTTTCTCAAAATTTGACAATCTTTTTTTTAAATTATTTGACAGTGTAACATTTTTGTATACTGTTCTTGTACATTTTGACTATGCAATGTTCTCTGTGAATCCAAATATAATAAATGAAATTATTATTATTATTAAGGTCTTAATATTTTATAAATTATCGACAAATATCGAGAATCAAAAAAGTGAGCCAATAATCATGTCAATAATTTCTGATTTTTATGATCTTGAAATTATTGGATAATCTCTCAAAATCTTAAAATTATTGAGATATCTCTAGAAATCTCGAAATTGATTGGGAAATATGTGGAAATCTTGAAAATTATTGAGAAATCTTGGAAATTATTGAAAAATGTCAACCAATTTGCATTTTTTTATATCGCCATTATCGAAAAAATCTCTAAAAATCATGATAATTATTGGGAAATCTGTAGAAATTTAGAAAATTATTGAAAAATCGTGGAAATTATTGGCAAATCTCTCGAAATCTTGATACAATTTAGAATTTTTTAGATATTTTAAGAATTGTCGAAAACTTCGTCGAATGAAAAAATGTATGTAATGTATGTAAATTGTGTGAATACATTTTATGATTTAATTAATCTGGAAATCTTGTGATTATTGTATTTATATTGTATGTTGTTATTATATTTTAATATTTTAACACTTTATATTTTAACATTTTATATGTGTACATGAATATCTACATGAAATAAAGTATCAATCTATCTAATAAGAAATCTGTATAAATCTCGAAAATTATTATGCAATCTTGGGAATTATTGAATAATCTGTAGAAATCTCAATAATTATTAAACAATCTCAAGAAATCTCAATAATTATTGAACAATCTCAATAAATCTCAATAATCATTGAACAATCTCTACAAATCTCAATAATTATTGAGAAATGTCGAACAATATTGAAAATATTGGAGATGATTGTGAAATCTCTAGAAATATTTGTAATGAATAGAATAGAATATTGAGAAATAATGGAAATCACAGGAAAAATCTTAATAATACCATCGATTATAATGCCCATATTATTATATTATTATATAATTATAATTATTATAATCAATGATAATACTTACAAATGACTAAGGCCTAGATATTTTAAGAATTATCGAGAAATTTGGACAATAAAAAATGTATGTAATGTCACGATTATTACATACATTTTTCATCACAACCAATTTGCATTTTCTGAATTTAATAATCTCGAAATCATTGGAAAATCTCGCGAAATCTTGAGAATTATTGAAAAATTTCTATAAATCTCAATAATTATTGAGAAAACTGTAGAAATCTTGAACAATATTGAAAAATACTGTAAATGATTGTGAAATCTCTAGAAATTTCTATTTTGAAAAATATCGAGATATCATGGAAATTATTTTAAAAATATTTCGAAATTTTGATAATACTTAAAAATGACTAGATATTTTAACTATTTTTTCGTGCCAACTAATTTGCATTTTCTAAATTTACTGATGTCGAAATTATTGAAAAATATCTCTCGAAATCTTAAGAATTGATGAGAAATTTGTATAAATCTGGATAATTATTAAGAAATCTTAAGAATTATTGAAACATTTCTAGCTTAATAATTATTGAGAAAACTGTAGAAATCTCGAACAATATTTAAAAATATTGGAAATGATTGTGAAATCTCTAGAAATTCAAATTTGGAAAATATTGAGAAATCTTGGAAATTATTGGAAAGTCTTTCGAAATCTTCATAATACTTAGAAATGACTAGATATTTCAAAAATTATCGAGAAATTTGGAGAACTATTTTTGAGTGACAATTGATATAATGACATAATTAATGAGAATCTATAGAAATCAATGAAAATTATTGAGATTATTATGTCTCTATTTTTTAAAGGAAAGGGTAAATATTTTTGAAAAAAATAAATAACTGTAAAGATAATTAAGATATTTATAAAAGTTGTGAAATATAAAAATTGAATAACGCTTAAAAAAAATGCCAATGGCGTTTTAAGTTAAAAATTACTGACGGTAGATTTTTCTAAGAGAAATCTATTCAATTTTCTAAGTAAGACCTGTTCGTGGATTTTTTTTATTTTTTCGTTGGTGTGCTTTGGAGTGCTTTGGTTCCATATTAAAAAAAACATACTCCTGTATATTATATTATAAGTAGTTTAGTATATTATTTTAATATAATTATTTGTCATTTTGTTTACATTTTTAACATGTTTTAGTATTTGCAGTATTTTCAGTATTTGCAATGCAGCTAGAACGTTTTAAAGAGGCAATTGATATCGTAAAATAAAAACAACAAAAATTAAAATCCCTAGAAATTCATTGAAATTTGTACAAAATCTATAACGTCTGCACATAAAAATTCTACTCAAAATTCACAAAAAAATTCCAATAATATTCCAAAAAATTCTGAAATCAGGCAATTGATATCGTAAAAAAATCAAAAATTATAAAAATCCCTGTAAAATCATTGAAATTTATACATAATCTATGCAATGGCAACGTCTGCACATAAAAATTCTAATCAAAATCTACAAAATAATTCGAATAATACTCCAAAAAATTCTGAAGCCAGGCAATTGATATTGTAAAAAAATCAAAAACTGTAAAAATCCCAGATAATTCATTGAAATTTATACAATATCTATACAATGGCAACGTCTGCACATAAAAATTCTAATCAAAATCTATAAAATAATGCCAATAATACGCCAAAAAATTCTGAATTCAGGCAATTGATATCGTAAAAAAATCAAAAACTATAAAAATCCCTGAAAATTCATTGACATTTATACAAAATCTATACAATGGCAACATCTGTACATAAAAATTCTAATCAAAATCTACGAAATAATTTCAATAATACTCCAAAAAATTCTGAAGTCATTCGTATAGTATATTATTTTATTATAATTATTTGTCATTTTGTTTACATTCTTAGCATGTTTCAGTATTTGCAGTATTTGTAGTATTTGCATTGATATCGTAAAAAATCAATAATTATAAAAATCCCTGAAAATTCATTGAAATTTATACAAAATCTATACAATGTCAACGTCTGCACATAAAAATACTAATCAAAATCTACAAAATAGTTCCAATAATACTCCAAAAAATTCTGAAGTCAGGCAATTGATATCGTACAAAAATTAAAAAAATATAAAAATCCCTGAAAATTCATTAGAATTTATACAAAATCTATACAATGGCAACGTCTGCACATAAAAATACTAATCAAAATCTATAAAATAGTTCCAATAATACTCCGAAAAATTCTGAAGTCAGGCAATTGATATCGTACAAAAATTAAAAAAATATAAAAATCCCTGAAAATTTATTGGAATTTATACAAAATCTATACAATGACAACGTCTGCATATAAAAATTCTAACCAAAATCTACAAAATAATTTCAATAATACACACACAATTCTGAAGTCAGGCAATTGATATTATAAAAAAATCAAAAACTATAAAAATCCCAGATAATTCATTGGAATTTATATAAAATCTATACAATAGCAATGTCTGCACATAAAAACTCTAATCAAAATCTACAAAATATTTCCAATAATACTCAAAAAAATCTTGAAGGCTAACATACTATAAAAATAACCATTTTTTTTCTGAAAAATTTGGATATGCTGATGCTACAAATGCCTTGTTAATAAGTCATTTTATTCATTGTCGGAGTTTATAATTGACAAATCGTAGACCCGCGAACCGTTTTGTACGTACTGGTCTGTGCTGTAAGCGTGTATGCATGCATGTATGAGTGTGTGCATGTATGCATGTATGCTCATGTATCTTAGGTATAATTGATGGATTAATGACTATGTATAATCTTATACAACTTATGTTAAATATTGTATATAAATATTGCTATTTTATTTTATTGTTAATACTATTGTGCTCCATATGTAAACGTTATTTTGCCATATAAAAAATGACAAATGTAATTTGCCTTAACGGAATTACCAACAAGAATCTTAATAAATAAATTTAAAAAAATATGCAAACCTATGCCCTAACTAATATGGCTCAAAAACAAAACTATCAGAAACGGTGTGCGCTTAAGGTTAGTACGTGCCCTAGCAAAGACCGAACGTGCTCGATCCTGATATTTAGTTAATTAAAAGTCACGAACGGTTAACGAAAACACCCGAACGTGCATGATTCTCTCTATTGCGCTAGCAGTGACCTCGATCAACCAGTAAAGTCAATTCGGCTCAGGTTCAGGCCCAGTTGTATGATCGTGGATTATCCTTGACCATGGTTCAGTTGCCTAGGATACCATTGTATTAACAATTGTATCCTAGGTAATTGAACGATGGTCAAGGTGATCCACGATCGTACAACTGGGCCATAGTTGTACAATCTCGGATTATCTTTGATCGAGGTTCAGTTACCTGGGTTACACTTGGTAATATAATGGTATCCATAGAAACTGATCCAGGATCGAAGATGATCCGAGATTGTACAAGTGGGCCTCGGGTCCAGTTGTACAAACGTTATACAAACATCTACGTTTGTACAACTGGCCCTCAGTGGTACCAATACAATGGTGGATTATCTTTGATTATAGTTCAGTTACCTAGGATACAATTGTTAAAACAATGGTATCCATACAAATTGAACCCCGGTCAAAGATAATGCCAGATAGTACAGCTGACCCTCAAGCCCAGTTATACAATCTCGGTTCATATTTGACCGTGGTTCAGTTACCTGGGATACAATGGTTGACACAAACGAATCAATAGAAATTGATCCCAAATCAAAGATAATTCGAGATTGTATATTATACATTTACGACCTTTTTGCAACCGAATTGGCTGGGTTTTCTTTCTGTAACGTTGGACAAACTGATTCAGTTATGCAATGGTAGTTAATTATTTTGTTGTGTTGATGTTTATTATACATTTGCTTCCTACCACATTGTCAGATTTATAATTTTTGTCATTACTAGCTTTCATCTCTAATAATTTAAACTTTACATATAGCAACAATGTTATTTAAAAAACATAACTCAAATTGAAAACAAATTAACCTAAAAATATTGACAAGTTCCACTGGGGAACTCAGTTATTTCCGAAACACTACCAACAAGATTACTAGATATTCATAGACTCCCCTGACAAAAAAAATATCGTGAATGGAGAGTAGGTACAATTCTCAGGTTCGGTTATACGAACGTGGATTATCTTTGATCCTGGTTCAATTTCTAAGAATACCACTGTGTCCACCATAGTATTTTTGGGAACTGTACCAAGGTCAAAGGTAAACCACGTTTGTATAACTGGTCCTTAGAGTCTGAATGTTTGATCTTTGGACTGACCATCATCATTGCCAAACTATCAGCATGTCTGATAGTTGGCAATGATGGCGAACGTTAGAGACGTACGTTTTGGAGTGGTTTCCTTCTCTATGGGCCTAGATTTATTTTATCAGATTTAATCCCCTCGTCGTTTATTGACGCGTTAATTGATGTCGTCAGCTCAAAGATCCAGTGGTCAGACTATATCTCTGCACAACTTGTCGTCAACCAAAAACCCAAATCGCTCTTTTGTCTACAAAGCTTCAATTCTTTAATTTGTATCTTTATTGTTATCTGTTCTTATTAATCTTTAAATTGGTAAATTTTGGCTATTTATTGCAATGGTAGGAATGGCCGATATAAAAAAAACTTGTTAATGTTATGGGAACTGGGATAAAGTTCTTCTTCCTCTATTGAGATTAGCGACTATTTTGGCGCAATGGTCGTTCTTCTCCTAGGTCCTTCCTCTATTGAGATAGGCGACTATTATGACAAATTCTTCCTTTGCCTGGACTTCATGGATTACGAATGACGATGTTGTTTCGGTCTGTATGGGTTCAATCGCTTATATTTTTTTGCCACGATTTCATCTTACTTCCTGTGCAGTTATATCTAACCCAAATATCTGGTCGATTCATGAGCAGTTCTGGGGCAGTGGGATACTTATCATCAGATAACTTCCACGTGTTCTAGAAATACTTATCATTATATAACTTCCAGTTGTTCCAGAAACGTATACATTTGATGCCAATCGCTTCTTGTTACGTACGCTGTTAGAGTTGCAGGACAACTCCTCGTCCTATCAAACAAGGATCAATTTTCAGATTTCCAATTCTGAAAATTTGAATCCCACGATGCGAGTTGACGTGCGCGTACAGGATGCGCCCACGTGTACCGATCGGCGTCGGAGGGGCGTCGAACTGCTGGTAGCTGTAGCCACGTCGTTCATCCCCACCACCGGCCTCTTGCTTTTTTAATTAGCCTTGAGTTCGTCGGTATCGTGACGGTCAGTTTTTCGTGATCCACACGACACATCACAAGTCCGCAAGGTGAGTAGCAAAGATAATTGTTTAGTTTAGATTCTGTAACGAGAACTAGTTTTATGGGCACCAAATGCTGTCGGTTTTTCAGCGAATGTTAATGTTTCTGGATGCTGCGTCGGTTTTCATTCATGTGAACAAGCCGGGTGTTGCAGAGGTCGCGTGCCATTAAGTACAAACGAGGGGGTCTCGGTTATATCAGAGTTGATTTACGCTTGCCGGCAGCTTGGGTCTGCTTGGACCTGCTGTGCATCGTATGATGGTGACGCCACTGCGTCATGTACGTTAATAATTTGTGCAGTTTGTTCGATGTATAAATCATACATTAATCTAATAGTGTGCTCATCGCATTTTGTATCGTACTAATGTATGAAATGTAGATTAATATCTAATAGTGTGCTCATTGCATTTTGTACAAATTTTGGCTTTAACCACATAACTTTTACAGGGAAATAATTATTTTTATAAAAAAGAAAAATATATATTGGGGTAGTTGTTTTTGGAAATGCTCCCAAATGAAGCTTGTTGATGTAAAAATCAAACATTAATCTAATTGTTTGCTCATCGTAATTTTGGACAATTTTGACAACAGTACAACCATTTTGACTCATCCATATAACTTGTACGGGGAACTTACAATTTTCTAAAAAAAAAAAATGTATTTGGAAATGTCCCCAAATGATCCCATTATCATTAAAGTTCTTATCTAGGGAACTATTAATTAAAAACATAAAATTTGATTGTATAATCAAATTTTAGTGGTCTTCAAACTGTTATTAATAATCCATACAAATACAAATTTTACTTAATTATATCAGACTTATCTTTTGCTAAATGCTATGCTAATTCCATCAAAGTAAATTTCTAGACAATGCAATGGTCCTAAAACTTTTAGTAATAATCTATAAAATAATGCCTATTCCATAAAAGTAAATTTCTAGTCAATTCAGTGGTCCTACAAGTTTTAGTAATAATCCATCAAATGAGTGTCCTAAGACTTTTAACAACCAATCAAAAAAGCAAATATTTAAAATATGTCTGACCTATTATTTGTGAAATGCTAATTTCATCAATGTAAATTTGTACAAAATTTAAACGGACCATTTTATTTAGATGCTATTTGCTTTAAAGTAAATTTGTAGACAATTAAATGGTCCTAAAACTTTTAGTAAAAATCCATCAAAGTAAATTTCTTGAAAATTCAGTGGTCCTAAAACATCTACTAATAATCCATAAAAAAGCATATTTTAGTTATATCAGACGTGTCTTTTGTGAGATGCTAATTCCATTAAAGTAAATTTATAGACCTGTAAATGGTCCTAAAACTTTTAGTAACAATCCATCAAAAAAGCAAATATTTAAAATATGCCTGGTTTATTATTTGTGAAATGCTAATTTCATCAAAGTATATTTGTACAAAATTTAAATGGACCATTTTTTGTAGATGCTATTTTCTTTAAAGTAATTTTCTAGACAATTCAGTGGTCCTAAAACATTTAGTAATAATCTATCAAAAGAACAAAATTTTAATTATGTGAGGCTTATCTTTTGCGAGATGTTAATTCCATCGAAGTAAATTTATCGACCATTAAATGATCCTGAAACTTTTCGTAATAATCCATCAAAAAAATAATACTACTTCCATAAAAGTAAATTTCTAGACAATTCAGTGGTCCTAAAACTTTTAGTAATAATCCACCATAAAAAAAAAACTTTATTTGTTTGTGCTGCTAATTCCTTCAAAGATAATTTATAGACCAATAAATGGTCACAAAACTGTTAGTAATAATGCAGAAATAAAATTATATCGGACCTATCTTTTGTGAAATGCTAATGTTCAAAGTAAATTTGCTAGGACTAATTATAAAATACATGATTCAGAGGTGGCATAATACCTCCCAACCAAAATAAAGTTTTTGATTGCTTTTTAAAAATTCGGAGATTTTTATTTATTTTCCAAGTAGAACACATTCGAATCAAAACCAAAAGTTTTTCTTTATTTTTGTTTTTAATAAATTTGGAGACATTTATTTATTTTCGAGGGACATATTATAAAGATAAAAAAATCACAAGGGACTTTTACCCCCACCCCCCTCACTTTTACTATCCAGCAGTTTATACTTCCAAAGAGAATCCAATTGGATTTCAGTGTTAGTTGGCGCGAAAATAAAAATTCCTGGTAGCTACATATTTCACATTTCATACTATGTTGAACAATGTATACTATACAATGTAATATGTATATCGTATATGGTACATTATTACAACAATTTTGGTTAAAATGATGATTAAACTATGAAGCTGCGAATGTCGTTAATTACTTCAGATACAAACTTCAAATTATATTTCACTTCTACCGAATATTTCGTTGTATAAATATTATTTACGAACTGGAATACTGCAAAATGAGCTAAAATACCTTTCAAATACATGCTATGTTGAACAATGTATATTATACAATGTAATATGTATATCGTAGATGATACATTATTACAATAATTTTGGTTAAAATTATGATTAAACTGTTCAAGTTGCGGATGTCGTTATTACTTCAGGTACAAATTTTAAAATAGTATTTCACTTCTGCCGAATATTTCGTTGTATAAATATTATTTACGAACTGGAATACTGCAAAATGAGCTAAAATACCTTTCAAATACATGCCATGTTGAACAATGTATATTACACAATGTAATATGTATATCGTATATGATACATTATTACAATAATTTTGGTTAAAATTATGATGAAGCTGCGAATGTCGTTAATTACTTCAGATACAAACTTCAAATTATATTTCACTTCTACCGAATATTTCGTTGTATAAATATTATTTACGAACTGGAATACTGCAAAATGAGCTAAAATACCTTTCAAATACATGCTATGTTGAACAATGTATATTATACAATGTAATATGTATATCGTAGATGATACATTATTACAATAATTTTGGTTAAAATTATGATTAAACTGTTCAAGTTGCGGATGTCGTTATTACTTCAGGTACAAATTTTAAAATAGTATTTCACTTCTGCCGAATATTTCGTTGTATAAATATTATTTACGAACTGGAATACTGCAAAATGAGCTAAAATACCTTTCAAATACATGCCATGTTGAACAATGTATATTACACAATGTAATATGTATATCGTATATGATACATTATTACAATAATTTTGGTTAAAATTATGATTAAACTGTTCAAGTTGCAGATGTCGTTAATTACTTCAGATACAAACTTCAAATAGTATTTCACTTCTACCGAATATTTCGTTGTATAAATATTATTTCACGAACTGGAATACTGCAAAAATGAGTTAAAATATCTTTCAAATACATATATTATAAAGCACTACAAATTTAATGAAAATTATGTGATTTTGTATAAGATATACGCAGATTTAAACAAACACTTTATTAATAAAAATAACTCTACAATTGTTTCGGTAGTTAAACCATTTTCAAGAGCAAATGAATACTGAGTATTCATTTCATTCAGTATTTATTTGCTCTTGAAAATGTTTTAACTACCGAAACAATTGTAGAGTTATTTCTAGTAAAAAAATTGCGAAACTTATACCAAGTGTTTTTTTTAATCTCCTTAATCAATATGTTTCACCAAATGATTACCACACACACATTCAATTTAATTGTATAATATATGTTGAAACTGTATGAACTGTATAAAGTAAAGTAGTAGATAGAAATAGATGAAAGTTGTATGAAATATATTATAATAATTACCACAATTAGGAGATTATAAGGAATATTTATAAAATAATTCAAAATTAATTGAAATTGTATGAAATATTTATAAAGTACTACAGACTTTATTGAAATTTCGCGATGTTCTGTAAAATCCTTTGAATGTGTGCGAAACAATCATAAAAATTATATGTTATATGAAGAAATTGTATGAAATATTTATAAAATGCAACGAAATGGCTTTAAATTTTGTTTGAATTATTTATATAATACAATGAAATATGTTGAAATTGTACGAAGCATTGGTATAATATTGTGGAATTATTTTAAAATACTACAAAGTTGTGGAAATTATAGAAAATATTTGTAAAATTCTATAATTCTGTAGTATTTTACAAATATTTTGTTCACATTGTATGAAATAAGTTGTCGTGAATTATACAATTTAATACAATGTTATACAATACAACCAAATTTCTTTATATTGTATAAAATATTATACTATGGAATGAATTGAAATTGTAAAAATTATTTCCCAAATTCTAAAAAATTATAAAAACAATTAAAAAAAGTATAATATTACAAAATAAGTTGAAATTATTTGAAATATTAATAAAATACTTAATTGGTTGCAACTGTATGGAATTTTTATAATATTCTACAAACTAAGTTGAAGTATTTATAAAGATTATAAACAATACTACCGGTTTAGCTGAAATTGTATGAAATATTGATAAATTATTTAAAAACAGCACACTACAACTTTTGTAAAAGCTGCAAAAATATTTGAATTTGCATGAAATATTTATACACTATTACAGAATCAGTTGCAATTTTATGAAATACTTATACATTTTTAAGAAACTAGCTGAAATTGTATGACTCTTTTTTTATAAAATATTACAAAGTTAGTTAAAATTGCATGAAATATTTAGAAATGATTTAAAGCCTAACTGAAAATGTATGGCTCTTTTTTTTATAAAACATTACATGTTTCGTTAAAATGTGCAGAATTGTAGGAAATTTTTGCAAAATGGTCAAAATTAATTGAAATGGCATGAAATATTTATGCAGTACTACAGAATTAGTTGAAATTGTATGAAATAATTATACATTTTTAAAAAACTATCTGAAATTGTACGACAATGTTTTTATAAAATACTACAACGTTAGTTAAAATTCCATGAAATATTTATAAATTATTATTAAATTATTATTTTATTAACTGAAAATGTATGACTTTACTTATAAAACACTACATATTTGATTAAAACTTGCAGAATTATAGGAATTTTGTGGCAAAAATTGTTGAAATTGCATGAAATATTTATACAGTACTACGGAGTTAGTTGACAATGTATGAAATATTTAGAAATTAAAAAAAAAAACTAGCTGAAATTGTATGACTTATTTTTTAATAAAATACTACAAAGTTAGTCAGGCGAATTTGAAAATTATCAAATGTGCTGAACTCGAATTAGATATTGATATTTTGTTCCTTAGAGACAAATGCAACAAAGTGAAAAAAAGTTAATTTGTGACACGTGTCTAAGGGAACTTTTAAAATTGTATGAAATATTTATAATTAATAATTTATTTATTTTAATTTTTTTAATAAAAATTATTATTATTTAAAAAAATAAGCTTGAATTGTATGAAACAATAATTTTAATCAAATAATTGCAATGTTTTCCTATAAATATTCAATTAATCGTCGATATCTACAAGACTATTCATATAAATTAAAATTGGATGTATGTTTATATGTAATGTATGTATGATTTATAAAATACTGAGAAATGAGTTGAAATTGTATGAAATATTTATAAAATACTACAGAATTAATTGGAATTATTTGAAATATTTATAAATTATTTAAAGAAACAGATGAAAGTGCATTACTTTTTTTTTAAATATAATAACTAGCTTTGTGGTATTGCTAAGCACAGAAAGTTTTTGTAAAAAGCTGCAAAATTAGTTGAAATTGTATTAATCATGTTATGATGCATTCAATTTCGTATTATGTATTCCTAAAAATTCTTCCAATTCTTTAAAAACCATACTACATTAAATTGTATAAAATATTTATCATATATTACGAAATAGGTTGAAATTGTATAAGATTTTTACAAAACACTAAGAAATAAGTTAAACTAGTATGAAATATTTATAAAATACCATAAATTCGGCTGGAGCTGTATGAAATATTTAAATATTTAAATGAAGCATTGCAATGTTTTCGCATTAATATTTAAGTAAGTAGATAATCGTCGATATTTATAAGACCGTTCCTGTAAATTCAAATTGTATGTATGTATGCATGTATGTATGTATGTATGTATGGGAGCTGTATGAAATATTTAAATAAAGAATTTCAGTTTTTTCCCATTAATATTTAATTAAGTAGATAATCGTCGATATCTACAAGACTGTTCCTGTAAATTCAAATTGCATGCATGTATAAATGTATGTATGTATGTCTGTACAGCCACCGACTCTGGGAATGACGAGGTCCGTAAGACCAAACAAGGATAGCAGATTGGATAGCAGCAGATTCCGTGGCTGTACATTATCATTGCAATATTTTTTAGAAAATATACTAAATTGTATCAAAAAATCATAAAATATTACTAAATCATTTGAAATTGTTTGAAATATTTCAACAAGACAATGAACACAAGAGATGAGTTAAAATTGCATAAAGTATTATAAAATTAGCTGGAACTGTACGAAATAATAATTTAAAGAAGCATTGCAGTATGTAGTAACCAGTATGTAGTACATACTACAGTAGTAAGCATTGCTACATGAGTACAAATTGCATGTGTGCATGCATGCATGTACGTATGTTTATACATTAGTTAGAAGAGTTATCGCATATTTAAAACCTCCATTCTTATTATTTTTAAGTTGCTGATGTGATTCGTGATTGTAGGTTGAAAAAAAAAATAAGAATTACGATAATTCTTTTGAGTAGTGTATGTATGTATGTAAGTATGTATGAATGATGTGTGTATGCATGTTTGTTTGTACATTATTAGCATTGCAATTTTTTAACAATTTATAACTAGCATTCCGCGCGCAATTTTCTGTCCTCTCAGTAGCCTAGCCGATTTCTTATGGAATAATAATACACCCATGTTTTATGTAATTAGAAACGACGCATTATTCCAAATGTTTAACGACTTGTCCTCAATCTGCAGAGCTTTCTGAAATTTGCTTGTTTTGCTCATCATCATTTACATTGTGGTATACTTAACAATCAAGATTTTACCTTGCAAGTTTCGAAACAATGATTTAATAAGTAGCATTGTCATCAGCATAAGATTCACGATTAGGATATTGTTCAATTTTTATAACACTCAGTTGTTTTTTAATGCTTTTTTAATATAAACAAATTAATTTATTTGAATGTGATTCATTTGTTTTAACAACTCAAAATAACCAATATACTGGCACTTATGTAGTTTTATTGACAATATAATTATCAATTAATCAATCGAGCAAATTGGACTTGAAATTTTAGGGGCCACTTTACTTTGGGCAGGTCTGAAATCGTTTATTTATTTAGGTAATCTGCCTTCCAAATCGAACACTTATCATCCTACTTAATAAAAAAGATTAAATCGTTATCTCTCCTCACTGTTTGAAATTACGTAAGGAATCTCTTGATAATGTTTCTACTACAGGTTCAGAAAAGTATACTTAAAGCTATGTCCATACCAAAAGCAACACATAGGAACATTGTGTTTATGTTGCTTGTTCCTGAAACTTGGTTCTGAAAGTTTTTGAAAGTTTCTTCTACATCAAGAAACTTCCAGAAACATTCAGAAACAAGTTCCAGGAACAAGCAGAACTTGTTTCTGAATGTTTCTGGAAGTTTCTTGATGCTCAGAAGAAACTTTCAGAAACATTCAGAACCAAGATCCAGGAACAATCAACATAAACACAATGTTTCCACGTGTTGCTTCGGTGTAGACGTAGCTTTATATTGGGTACAAATTTATAACTAGATATGTGAGAATATAACGAAACAACGTGTTTAAGTGAGCAGCCCTAAAATAACGATTTATGGGTCGATTTGTAATTGAATTGCAAGTTTTGAAAAGTGCTCATCTCCGAAAATTAAAATTTGCAGGAAAATAAATTAAATTTCTTCAACCATTTGACGTATTTGAGCAGTTTTTCTAAAATTACCCTTTCACCACTACGAAAACTTTCTCGCTCATAAAATATCTGTCTGTATGTGTAGGTACATGAAAAAAGAGTGAAAAAGTCCATTTTGAATCCTCCCCGAGATGAGTCTTTTTCGAAATTTGCAATTCAATTATTTTAACAGCGACGTTTAATGAAATGCTCAGTGATTTATCTATTGGGTGGAAATTAAAATAAAAAATTGATATCAATAATAATTGAAATTTTGGGTTTATCAATTTTGGTATCGATAATTCGAACTCAAATAGAAACTGGTATGTCCTGCATTGCATTGGACTTATATTTCAGTGTCCACTTACTTGGCCGGACTCTCGTATATCTTATCAACGTCGATAAACTCTGCTCAACGTACAAACAAGCCGTTACTCATTTACTTTTACTACTATTTTGCAGCCAAGCAGAAACTACTACAGCAGCCATGACTTTGGACGAGGTAAGGATACTTTCCCCTTTTTTCTGATAACCATAATTGCGCTAGCATTTGCATCGGAACGAAACGGGCTTCCAGTTGAAGCGATGATATGAAACCTAATTAAAGCGGCCACTCGGTTAATTGGACGAGTGACGTTTTCCGTTATCGCTTGTGCATGGCGATATTCTAGATGCAGAATCGGTATCAGGTCATTACCGGGAATACATAATAAGTTTCGTGAAATTGGATTGATAAAGAAGCATAATATGCGCATGTTATAGTAGTAATAAGTTGTAGACAATTGAGGAAAATGCGGTTCAAAACATATTCGAGCAGAATATTTCGTACGAAAGAAATTATAAAATCATACTTGCCAAGATTAAATAGCCAAAATTCTCTAAAAAATTGGGAAATTTTAATGTATTTACAAAATACTGCAAGGTTAGTTAAAGTTAGTTTCAACTGTATTAATTGAAACAAAGTATAAAATCATACTTGCCAAGATTAAATAGTCAAAATTCTCAAAAAATAGGAAATTTTAAGAAATATTTATAAAATACTACAAGGTTAGTTGAAGTTAGTTTCAACTGTATTAATTGAATTTGAACAGCAATCATATAATTTTTTTCTAGTAATCATTCAAAGTTCGAAGTGGACAAAGAACATAAGTTGGTACCAAATATTACAACAATTTATTGAGTGGTTCGTAAGTTATGAATAATTGAAAAAATAAGAAATATTAATGAATCACCCTGTATATTGGTTATAAAGAACGATATCCCCATAAAATATAGTTTATTTAGAATCACCTCGGTGTGCCGCATCTACCATTACTGTATGCACATTTCCCATTGAATCACCCTGTATGATTATTCTAGTTTTAGGTAAAAATTATGTGAACATTTTAATGATCATTCTCAAAATGTCATCATTCTGTCGAAATTTTGACAATAACAATAAAAACATCGAGACGAAATATAGAATATTGCCAGTAATTATTGAAATATCGGTAGATTATTTTAATTTTTTTCATTTTTCATTTCACGAAATTTTGACAATAATAAAAAACATCGAGAGAAAATATAGAATATTGCCTGTAATCATTGAAATATCGATAGATTATTTTCATAATGTCATCATTCTGCCGAAATGTTGATATTACGATCCATGCACAGATAAGACTCGTCTAAAATATTATCCTCAAAGCAAACATAATGCAAAACCTGTTTTGGTGGAAAACTTGTATAATAATAGCGTTCTGCGTTATTTATTACAAACATTAATAAGTATAACACTGACTTTAATTAGCGCAAAACCCGTTTTGGTGTAAGCATTACATTATACCTGCAAATTGTTTATGTAATCTCATAATCTCATTAATAAATACGTAAATCACAGATTTCAATTTTGGTATAATTTCGTGTTGATTAATTTTTAGAATCGCCCTCAACTACAAAACTACAATATCAGACTGTTTAAAAGAAAATGCTCGGATTTTCGGACAGATTAATTTTTTGAAATGTAAACTTCAATATCACCATTTAAAAGAAAATGCTTGGATTTTCGTACAGATTCATATTTAGAAAGTTAAACTTCAATATCAATAGTTAAAAGAAAAAACTGGATTTTCGTACAGATCAATTTTTAGAAATCATCCTCAACTTCAATATCAGACTTTTTAAAAGAAAGTGGTCGGATTTTCGTACAGATTAATTTTTAGAAATCATCCGGAACTTCAATATCAGTCTTTTAAAAGAAAATTTTCAGATTTTTGTACAGATTAAATTTTAGCAACGTCCTCAACTTTAATATCAGACTGTTTAAAAGAAAATGGTGGGATTTTCGTACAGAATAATTTTTATAAATCATCCTCAACTTTAACATCAGACTGTTAAAAAGAAAATGGTGTGATTTTCGTATAGATTACATTTTAACAAAGTCCTCAACTTCAATATCAGACTTTTTAATAGAAAATTTTCTGATTTTCGTACAGAATAAATTTTATCAACGTCCTCAACTTCAATAGCAGACTGTTTGAAAGAAAATTTTCGGATTTTCGTACAGATTAAATTTTAGCAACGTCCTCAACTTCAATATCAGACGTTTTAAAAGAACATTTTCGGATTTTCGTACAGATTATTTTTTTATAAATCATCCTCAACTTCAATATCAGACTGTTTAAAAGAAAATGCTTGGATTTTCGTACTGATTAATTTTCATAAATAATCCTCAACTTCAGTATTAGACTTTTTAAATGAAAATTTTCGGATTTTCGTACAGATTACATTTTAGCTACGTCCTCAACTTCAATATCAGATTGTTTAAAAGAAAATGGTCGGATGTTCGTACAGATTAATTATTATAAATCATACTCAACTTCAATATCAGACTGTTTAAAAGAAAATGGTGGGATTTTTGTACAGATTAATTTTTAGAAATAATTCTGAACTTCAATATCAGACTTTTTAAAAGATTTTTGTTGGATTTTCGTACAGATTAAATTTTAGCATTGTCGTCAACTTCAATATCAGAAAGTTTAAAAGAAAATGGTCGGATTTTAGTACAGATTATTTTTTATAAATCATCCTCATCTTCAATATCACACTATTTAAAATAAAATGCTTGGATTTTCGTACAGATTCAATTTTAGAAATCATCCTCAACTTCAATATCAGAGTTTTAAAAAGAAAATTTTCGGATTTTCGTACAGATTAAATTTTAGCAACGTCCTCAACTTTATAACCAGACTGATTTTCGAACATATTAATTTCTATAAATCATCCCCAATATCAGACTATTTAAAAGAAAATGCGTGGATTTTCGTACAGATTCATTTTTAGAAATCATCCTCAACTTCAGTAACAGACTTTCTTAAAGAATTTTTTTTGTATTTTCGCACAGATTAAATTTTAGCAACGTCCTCAACTTCAATATCAGACTGTTTAAAAGAAAATAGTGGGATTTTCGTACAGATTCATTATTTGAAATGATCCTCAACTGCAATATCAGACTTTTTAAAAGAAAATTTTCTGATTTTCGTACAGATTAAATTTTAGCAACGTCCTCAAATTCAATATCGAACTGTTTAAAAGAAAATGGTCGGATTTTCGTACAGATTAATTTTTATAAATCATCCTCAACATCAATACATTTTAGCAACGTCCTCAACTTCAATATCAGACCGTTTAAAAGAAAATGGGTCGAATTTTCGTACAGATTATTTTTTGTAAATCATCTTCAACTTCAATATCAGACCATTTAAAAGAAAATGCTTGTATTTTCGTACAGATTAATTTTTAGAAATCATCCTAAACTTCAATATCAGACTTTTTAAAATACAATTTTCGGATTTTCGTATAGATTAAATTTTAGCAACGTCGTCAACTACAATATCAGACTGTTTAAAAGAAAATGGTCGGATTTTCGTACAGATTATTTTTTATAAATTATCCTCAACTTCGATATCAGAGTTTTTAAAAGCAAATTTTCGGATTTTCGTACAGATTAAATACAGATTTAATTCTAGCAACGTCCTCAACTTCAAAATTAGACCGTTTAAAAGAAAATACTTGGATTTTCGTACACATTCATGTTTAGAAATCATGATCAACTTCAATATCAGACTTTTTAAAATACAATTTTCGGATTTTCGTACAGATTAAATTTTAGCAACTTCGATATCAGACTCTTTAAAAGAAAATGGTCGGATTTTCGTACAGATTAATTTTTCTAAATCATCGTCAACTTCAATGTCAGACTGTTTAAAAGAAAATGGTGGGATTTACTTACAGCTTCATTTTTAGAAATCATCCTCAACTGTAATATCAGACAATTTAAAAGAAAATGCCCAACTTCAAGATCATAGTTTTTAAAAGAAAATTTTCGGATTTTCGTACAGATTAAATATTAGCAAAGTCCTCAACTTCAATATCAGACTGTTTAAAAGAAAACGGTCGGATTTTCGTACAGATTAATTTTTATAAGTCATCCTCAACTCCAATATCAGGCTGTTTAAAAGAAACTAGTGGGATTTTCGTACAGATTAATTTTTAGAAATTATCCTCAACTTCAATATCAGAGTTTTTAAAAGCAAATTTTTGGATTTTCGTACAGATTAAATTTTAGCAACGTCCTCAACTTCAAAATTAGACCGTTTAAAAGAAAAGACTTGGATTTTCGTACACATTCATGTTTAGAAATCATGATCAACTTCAATATCAGACTTTTTAAAATACAATTTTCGGATTTTAGTACAGATAAAATTTTAGCAGCTTCAATATCAGACTCTTTAAAAGAAAATGGTCGGATTTTCGTACAGATTATTTTTCCTAAATCATCAACTTCAATGTCAGACTGTTTAAAAGAACATGGTGGGATTTTCGTACAGATTATTTTTTAGAAATCATCCTAAACTTCAATATCAGACTGTTTCAAAGAACATGCTGTGATTTTGGTACAGATATATTTTTAGAAACGTTAAAGGACTGTTTATAACAAAACTCTAAGCTAGTATACTCCAGGTTTTGTTTGAATAAACAACATTTGAAAGTGCGAACATGTGATATGAGCTGCATCTGCTGCAGCACCAAGAATATTTGTGTTTACTCGCTGCCTCTTATTTGGCCATTAAAATAGCTCTCTGAAGACACCATCTGAAGTACTTCGTCTGGTGGAGGTAAATAGAAATTTCGAAATTGAAAATAAATGTCACATAATTGTAATGTGTGCCACATTTGGTGGAAGTAAATTGATATTTTCATTGCGTGGACAAATACGTTTGCACTACGTTTGAGTGTAGGCAAATAATAGCGAACGTTTAAATAAATATGTGGCAATTTCTAGGGACGTGACGAATATTCGTTTTAGATGTGTAAATATAAGTTTTATTGATGTTTTTAATGTAAAGTTTTATGGTTTAAGAAGATGCGAATAGATTGAAGAACCTTTTACTGTTTCTGATGCTATTTATGGATCATTTTATGCAGCAACATGATTCCTTGGTACATATTTGCTATTTTAGTATTTATACAATTGACGAATACAAATAATTGTTGCAGCAATAAAAACATATTTGTGGATTAAGATTTAATACAGAAACATTTGTATTTGCTATTTTTTATTTATACAATTAACTAATAGGGTGTCTCAAAATTGATGCCCCTGCTTTTGAGATTTGATTCATAAGGCTAAAACAAATTTAAAATTAATAGTAGAAAATTTTCCGTTTGTCCCTCGTTACAGTTTATGATATATAAAAAATGCATTTACTTAAAAAAAAAAAACATTTCAACTTTTAACTTGATTAAAAACTAATAATATTAAAAAACAATTTTTTATTGTTTTCTTTTATTTTTTATTGTTTTCTTCTTAAAATAAAATACACATAAATGGACGAAACTATAACAAAAATTTAAAAAACAAGATGTTGTCCACATCTGTCAAACTAATTGTCAAATCTGACAGTAATGTCTCTTAGATTTGACAAAATGAATAAATCAAAATCGTGTTTTGAGTAGTGTTCGTAGAAAAAAGTTATAGTAATTGTTTACATTTTTATCAATAACTCTAAAACGAGGGACAAACGGAAAATTTTCCACTCTTGATTTTCAATTTGTTTTAGCCGACTGAATCGAACCCCAAAAGTATGTGCTTCACTCAACAGTCAATTTTGAAAATTAATAAAAATTAAAAAACAAGATGTCCACATTTGTCAAACTAATTGTCAAATCTGACAGTTATGTCTCTAGATTTGAGAAGATAAATAAATCAAAATCGTGTTTTGAGTAGTGGCCGTAGAAAAAAGTTCTGGTTATTGTTTACATTTTTATCAATAACTCAAAAACGAGAGACCAAGGGAAAATTTTCAACTCTTAATTTTCAATTTGTTTTGGCGCACTTAATCAAACCCCAAAAGCACGAGCGTCAATGTTGAGACACCCAGTATAGTATTTTTCGCCCTCTCATAACTATTTCTGTTAGATACTCGAAAAATGAGAGAATGTAAAATGTGATAAAAGCAATTCAATTTTGTGAAATTTGTTTTGGATACGAAATTTTTATTCACTTCTATTGCAGTTCTATGTGAGACTTACATGGTTCATAGGAAATACAAAACGTAGTATTTTTTTTTGTAAATTCGCAATTCCAAAAATTGTTTCAAATTAAACACAATAAAGAATTAGTCCTAAACTTATTGGTTCTGCCAAAACTATGTTTGCATTGGTAATTACAGACAGCCATTAATTTATATCGATTGATTTTGTTTGTTCTCTAATGAAACTAAGAAAAATTAAAACCAAATTATTTTGCAAATACAGGCAGCCATAAATTGATGTCTATTGATTTTGTTTGTCCTCTAATATAACTTTAAAAAAACTAAAACCAAATTATTTTGCAGAAATTCAATAAAGCCGCTGCAGATGTCAAAAACCTGAAGACATCGCCTTCCAACGATGACCTTCTGGAACTCTATGCCTTCTTCAAACAAGCAAATGTTGGAGATGTTAACACAGGTAAATGGCAGCTAATTATCGTACATGATACAATGAAATAAGCCAAGAAGCAGAGAAAATGTATATCTACTGGTTATTTCGCATACACAATTATGGTGATTTATTTTTGTTATTATTATGGTTAATTTGTTATGGTATTATTTATTTATTTGATTGTCAAAACTATCAAAAAAAAAACACAAACTGCCATAAAATGTACAGTTAATCAATGACATTATAAAATAATTGTTATTTTTCCAATTCGCATTCATAAAATGCTCATTATGTATATTGAATCTCATGTTTAAAGCAACACTTTATTCGAATGGGTGAATAAAATGTATACATTTTCTCTTTATTCACTATAACCATTGACAACGTGAATAAAGTTAAAAAAAAAGTAAGTTCACAGTATCCTTGAAATTTTCGAAATCACCTGACAATGTGACACTTCGCGGAAATTCTTCAAGTCTAATAACGAAGTGGAAAAAATCTTGTATGATACACGTGAATAAAGCAATTTTATTCACATAAACCATAAATAGCTATTTTATAGAAATATGTGAAAGGTTAAGAAAAATTAAAATTTTAACAGAAATAATTAAAATTTGCTAATTAGTCATTTATATTTGACTGAATAAGTGAAATTTTGATAGTCAGTTATGATAGATGACAGAGCAATTTAAATTTCACACAGAAATAATTGAAAAATTGACACTTGAGTAATGAAATTTGGTAGAGTAAATTACGTTTTACTAATGCAATAACTGTAATTTTTGCAAAACCAGTTCTTACTCTTAGAAAAAAATATGGTGATTCATTTTTGCGGTTTCTATTAATGTGAATACTGTAGTTTTTGCAAAACCTTACTCTTGGAAAAAAACTTGTATTGCATAAAAGATAAATTTTCTGCATTAGTAAGAAATTGTATTTTTTGCAAAACCAGTTCTTACTCTTAGAGACAAAAAAATGGTGATTCATACTCAAATACTGTAGTATTTGCAAAACCTTACTCTTGGAAAAAAAAATCTTGTATTGCATTAAAGATTAATTTTCTGCATTAGTAAGAAATTGTATTTTTTGCAAAAACCAGTTCTTACTCTTAGAAAAAAATATAGTAATTAATTTTTGCGGTTTCTGTCAATGGAATACTGCAGTTTTTGCAAAACGTAACTCTTGGAAAAAAAAACTTGTATTGCATTAAAAATTAATTTTCGTGATTTCACGTAATGTAAAACCTCTGTATTGTTTGCTAAACGAGCATTTTTCTAATGCTGAATGAATGTTTTATTTATGTTCTTTCAAGTAACGTGAAAAGCATTGTTTTCTTTTTGCAAAATCAGCACTTACTTTCCGCTATATCTTTGAACTTTGGACGAATGTAAAATTCGTAGTTTTTGGAATTATTATGCTTCATTTGTTTATTCAAAAATATGTGCTTATGTCAAATAAGATAAATGTTTAATCTCGAAAATTGATCAAATATAGAAATGCCTGAACTTTGAGTAAAGTCAATATTTACCGTGTATGTGTGATTATATAACATAGTCAATAATATGTCTCATAGTTACTTAAATGTAGGTGTAGACTTCAAGTGCATCCGTTGGCACCCACAGAATGTAGATAAGAAATAGTTCCCAATTTCAAATTATGAATTTCAATGTTTAATTGAAACCTGATTTTTTTATTAGGTATTATAAAGGATTTGTCCACAAAGGATATCAGAAGTTATTAATATTTTAATAATATAATAATAATAATAATTAGAATATTTATTAGCATAAAGCTACATAATTTACACACAAAGCTTAATAGAAAAACAAAAATATATCAAAAACAAAACAATATCAAAATGGAACACAGGCAATACATTTATTAATAGAAATTTCCAAAACTTTTAATGGAAAATACAAAATTTTGATTATAAATTAAAAATGTAAATCGAAGTTACGAAATTTTCGTTGCAAATGACAAATTATGTATGCAAATTTTCTACATTTTCTTTATAAATTACAAAAGTTTTCAAATTAATATTTAGTAGCATAAAGCTACATAATATAAATACACACAAAGCATAACAGAAAAACACAACTATTTCAAAATGGAACAGAAGCAATACATTTTTTAATAGAAATTTGCAAAACGTTCAATGGAAAATACGAAATTTTGATTATAAATTAAAAAATTAAGTAGAAGTTACGAAATTTTCGTTGCAAATTACAAATTATACAAGCAAATTTTCTACATTTTCTTTACAAATTACGAAATTTTTATCAAAGAACTTTTCAAGTTCATCAAACCACAAAATTCTTATTGAAATTATATAAATTCGATTGTAAATTACAATGGATGTTGCATTTTTATTGTAAATTATAAAATTGTCGTAAGATTTTTTTATTATAAATACAAAATTTCTTATGAATTACAAAGATTTTCTTTTTTCTTTCTATTTTTAATATTGTTTTCATTTTGGTATATTTTTTAATAGAAAATAAAGCTTTGTAGCTTTATGTGTATGCTATGTAGCTTTCATGTTAATAAATATTCTTTTTATTATTATTAGTGGATTAATGGAACCTGTGAGTTTTCAAAATTCTACAAAAACTATTTATTAATTTGTTTTTGTGTGTTTTAGAGCGCCCAGGAATGCTGGACATGAAGGGGAAGGCCAAATGGGACGCTTGGAGTGGCATCAAGGGAATGTCCCAAGATGAGGCCAAGCAGAAGTACGTCGACAAAGTCGAGGGCCTGATCAGCTCCATCGGCCTGAACTAAGGCACTGCATACAGAGACTGGCGTTTACGCAAAAAAAAAATAGCAGCTTACTTTCCAAGATGATGGTTCGGCATCTTTTTTTTTTATACAAAAACTGGCCCACAGTGGAGGTATTTATTTGTATGTTACACGAATATTTTAAATAAAAAATGAATAAAACAGTTTGGTGTATTTGTCAATGTCCTGCAATATTAGTGACTACTATTTTCAGGTTATTTTGATTTATTGTTACTTAATAATTGAATACTTTGGATGTCGATAACATGCAATATTTGTTCATACGATTTTCAGATTATTTCGTTTATTACTTATCAATTAAATAATTTTAGCTGTTGATATCATGCAATGTTTGTGCTAACGATTTTCAATTTTTTTTGATTTGTTCCTTAATAATTAAACAATTTGGTTGTTGGCGTTCAGCAATAATAATTTCCAGGTTTTTTGATTTATTCCTCCCCGTATTTCCTTTCTTGCAGATATGCACTTTTTTTATTGGCCTTTTTAATTCAAATCTTGGCAATTACATAGATTTTGATGTGGTACACTTTTTCAAATAAAAATAGAATAGAAGTGTCGTTTAAAAAAGTTAATAACTCTCAAATAACATTGTACGAAATGTTCAAAAATTGAGCAGTAATGGTTAGATTTACTAGTTAATGGTTATTAATAATTACATTCTAAAGGTGGAAAACATTTGTCAACATCTCAAATTTCAATAGTTTACTTATATTTGAGATAAATCAATAATCGTTAATTGAATTTTATTACTATAACTAAATATTATTTCCATGTACCATATTCTCTCAAAATTTGATGATTATTACAACTTGTGTTTTATTTAAGATTACATGGAAAATATTAAATAAAACACAAGTTGTAATAATCAATCAATCAATAATATAAAATTTTCAGAGAATATGGTACACTGAAATAATATTTAGTTTTAGTAATAAATTTCAATTAACGATTATTGATTTATCTCAAATGTAAGTAAACTATTGAAATTTGAGTTGCTGACAAATGTTTTCCAACTTTAGATGTTATTAATAACCATTAATTATCATCATATTACAGTCGTAATGAGAAATTTGTAACAAATCCACCAAAAATTTGTAAGAAATGGTAGGAAAAAGTATAAGAAACCAAAAGAAAATTTGCAAGAAATAAAACGAAAATGTGTAAGATTGAAAATTTAAAAAACCAGAATATAACAGATGGTTTTAGGTAAGATCTTTAGGTTTTCCGGAATTTTAATCTGAAACTTTAGTAGCAACATTGTTACATATACATTTCACAACTTTTAGAATGGACTTTTTTGGTCAATGGTAGTTTAATAACATTCAAAATTTACAATATTATGAAGTAAGCTTGGGACTATTGGAAAATGCAATAATCAGAATACATCCCATCTCTAGATTTTCCGGAAAATGAATCTGAATATAAAGCACGTTCCTTTAAACAAAAGTAACCATTAGGTATATTTCATAAGTGCTATTAGTACTAACTAGTTTATTTTTCCTCACATTTCTGGGTGGTTGGCAATGCAGATTCAAAATGGACGTTTATTGACCGCGAAATTTCAAATCTATTGTCCCATCTTTCAGTTGATTGAACTGAACCGAACTTTCTTGAGAAAATGAACAAACATAGGTGCAAATCCATTAGGCAAAATACAAAACTACAAATTCACAAGACATTTTCGACTTTAACGACTATTATGTGTGACATTGACGTTTCAACATAACCTAGTTAAAGCCGTTTTTACAATGCAAAAGTTGGCCAACTTGAAAGTTCGTAACACACGATAAAAGTTACTATAGTTGCTAGATTTGGTTTCTCGCGTTAAAAAAGAAGTTATTTAGCTACCTAAGAAGATGTATTTTGGAAGAGGCTTATCTTTTCTTCTACAGATATCTTTGGAGGTTGCACAATCGTTTGTAAGGTGCCGTTTTTTTTGTAGTCTGTTGGCAGTGCTTAGTAGTAACCAAATATATATATGCAGCATCACGAATTGGTCAGCCTGCAAACGTTCAGCATCTCCCGTCAGATGTTGACATTTCGAATTGGTTTTTTTTGCATGGAACGAATCTGATGGTATCCTCCAGCTTGGCACCACCACAAGAGGCAGCAACCTGCGGGCCAACATATTACCTAGTGACGATGTGATTCAGCAAAAACGACGTTAACGGCGTCCTACAAGGACAAACTAGGCGTTGCCTGGTTTCTCAAGCGGGCATCTTCCCTCTTCCCAATGGACTTCATAATGCCACCGCTGAAGAGGTCCACCAAGTGCATCACCACCAACGTCTCCAACAACAACTTCATACTAGCCAAGGACCCTGTCAACAACGTCAACCGCTCTGCTGAGTACCCCCTCAAGGTGCTCACCAACCTGAACGGCCTACGACTGGACGAGCGGTTCTGCGATGTCGAGATCATCGCCGAAGACAAGATATTCAAAGTAGACGGACTGCGCCGGCTCATTTGCATTCTTTGCTAACCGTGTTTCCAATTTGCAGGCGCACAGGGCCGTGCTGGCATCCAGCAGCCCGTACTTCTACGCCATGTTCACCGGCGGCATGTGTGAGAAGGACCAGACGTCGGTCGAGCTGCACGCCATACCGCCCTACGTCCTCGAGATTCTCATGAAGTTCATCTACTCCGGCGACGTGCTGATCAACCAGAACAACGTGCAGGAGCTGATCATCGCCGCCGACATGCTCGAGCTCAACGAAGTCGTCGTCGCATGCACCGAGTTTTTAATTAAGGAGCTGCATCCAATCAATGCCGTAGGAATTTATAGGTACGTTACGTTTGTAAAAACACAATGAACATGAAAGTTCAACAGGTGAAGTATTAAAACTTTAAGTTCAAGTGGTAAACTGTTGAAACTGTTCAATCGTGCTAATAATTTCGTTTTTGTTTTAGTGTAAATCTAATTTGCTATAATTCAATCTGAATAAATATTCTATTGTACAAAATTAATACTTAAAACTTTTCTTCAAAATTTATTGTATTTTTATGTTTCCATTTAAGAATAATTTGACTTGATTCTGCTAAATTATCCATGTAAAAGTATTGTACAAACTTCTGTAAGCGCAAGTATCATAGTTCTTCAATTATTTACAA
Organism: Othius punctulatus; assembly: GCA_951805005.1. NCBI lineage: Eukaryota > Metazoa > Arthropoda > Insecta > Coleoptera > Staphylinidae > Othius > Othius punctulatus. The sequence goes on from OX638141.1 coordinate 20,833,475, forward strand.
AAATTGGTTCAAAAAATGCAATTCGGATGCACAATTGTGTACAGTACAAAATGCAAATCGGATGCATAATTATTTACAGTACAAAAATGCAAGTCGGATGCACAATTATTTACAGTACAAAGTGCAAGTTGGATGCACAACTATTTACAGTACAAAATGCAACTCGAATGCACAATTATTTACTGTACAAAATGAAAGACGGATGCACAATTATTTACAGTACTAAGTACAAGCCAGATGCACTAAAGCTTGCAAGAACTCTACTCTACAATCGACAAAATCTTTGCAAATTAATCAGTACAAACCCCCAGAAGATGGTTAATTGCAAAGACATATAAATCAAAACAATAACCTCAAAATCGACCAATCACTTCGAGCATTTTGACAGCTTTTGAAATTTCACATAACCTCACCAACTTGAGCTCTGTGATTGGTCTATAAAGCTGCGAGATAAATAATATTAATTTATTGGCTAGACCAGATGTGCTTTTATTCTATTGCTGCTTCTATTGCTTCTATTACTTATTTAAGATAATTTGAGACACTGCAGTAGTCATTGATGTATATACAAAACATTGGCTCATATTGCTTCTATTACTTATTCAAGATGATTCCAGACACTGGAGGTGTTATTGATGTATATACAAAATGTTGGCTCATATTTTTTACGAATTAATTTGACATGTGTAAGACTGCTAGTGTCAGAGACATCAATAAATTTAAATATCTCTCAGTGTCAGTACGTTGTCTTGTGCATTTGACATTTATCACAGATGTCAAAATTACTGGAAAACATTTGAAAAAAAATGTATTGTCTAATAGTTTATTTATCCGTCTCCTTGCAATATTTCATCACACTTAATTTTTACTGTTATTATTTTAAATATATTTAGTAGGTCGTTCGGTAAATTTCATGCACATGTCTTATTTGGTTTAGTATACCTTTCCGATTCAAAACTTTCTATTTTTTGTTAATATCGCACAGTATGTAGATTTTATTTACTTGTAATCTACATATCTATGTGGAGCATTGATAAATAATACATTGATCACATTTACAATTTAGAGTGCAGCCGTTTGGAAATATATTTTCAGTGCACTTAAATATACTTTTATATTTGCACACAATGAATGTTATCCATATTGTAACATGAACTTTACAATTGAATAATCTACGAATCGCTTAATTAATCACAAGCATAAATACTTCGCAGCCTTTAGCTTAAAGACAGAAAAACCGTTGGAAATCCAAAATTTAGGTGGAAATTACAAATTTTCATTAGAACTTTATATAATTCTTATTAAAAATTTTGCTTATGAATTTTAAAATTTAATTGTAACCTGCAATTTTGAGTGGAAATTATATCCACAAACCATATTGCACTAAGTTATTGACATTTTAATAGAAATTTGCATAACTTTTAATGCAAAATACAATTGAAAACTTTATTATATTTAAATCACGGGCAGTTAAATAGCGAACAATACATTATTCACCATTCGGATACGTATCAATAGAAATTATAACTTTTTGCAATTGCTTCTAGGTTTGCCGAGGCGCACAACTGTGGCTCGCTGACGAACGGCTGTGTTCAGTACATAGAGGAGCACTTCCTGCAAGTCAGCCTAGAGAAGGAGATCTACGAGCTTCCCAAGGACCAGATCGGCAAGTTCCTCTCCTCCGAGTACCTACGGGTCGACTCGGAGTTCCAGGTGTTCCAGACTGCCATCCGGTGGATCACAAACGACATAGTCCAGAGGAGGCGCTACGTGTTCGAGATACTCAAGCACGTCCGTCTGTCTCTGCTGTCCTTAGGTAATGTAGCACAGAGCATATTCAATTCCATATTCAATGTATTGTTTCAAAGTGTTTTGTTTCATTCGCTTTTTATGGGTTAGGGGGGCCTACCAACTTCTAATCCAACGTTAAGTGAAACTAACTTCCATTGTTCATTGATTACTATTGTACAAACATTATAATTATGTGTTCAATTTAATTTCCGCTGCTTAATAAAATTCAGGATTAATTAATTTGCTATTTAACCATTTGATTGTGGTCAATACTAAAGGCGAGCGTCCAATGCAATAAAAATTGCATTCGGCGTTGTTGAGAGAAATTATTGGATTTTATTGCAGACTTGTATAAAATGTCGTAATTGCAGTTTTTTATCAAATATATTTTTTTTTGTGCAGAATTATAGTTAATTATGTTTTTGTTATAGTATTTTATTTATTGCAGGTTTGCTGGAGCGCTCGATTTTAACGTGTTCGGACAGTAGTTTGAAAGTGGCCCTCAAGTCGATACACGAGGACCTGATGAACCAGAAGGGGTGCCTGGTGCCTTTGAACCTGCAGCCGAGGCTGTGCGCCAAGAAGGACATCTACGTGATCGGCGGCTCCAAACGGGAGCAGCAGCCGAACTTCCACCGCGGCTCTGAGAGCACCTACGTTTCCGTCGAGAGATTCGACACCTTCAAAAGGTATTTGTGGACTTTGATAATTTGTTTTTTGTTTTTTTGCCAGTCGATAGCCAGTAAAATATCATATTGTATCGATCTTGATTATATGTCTCTCAGTATCAGTAATTTTTCATATGTTTTTTTTAGTAATTTCGACATTTGACAGTTTTACATATGTCTATTTTTCATTGTATTTAATCAGTTTTGATTATATACTGTCAGTATTGGTATTTTTTCAAATGTTTTTCAGTAATTTTGACATTTGACAGTGTGATAAATGTCTATTTTTCATTAGTTGCTCGAAGAAGCATTAACTATGTGATAGTTGATCATGTTGTCGGGAATAGAAACAGACATTTTACTAAAATATTTAAAGTTAAAATAAAAGTGATATAAAATATAGTAAAATGTGTGTGTCTATATTTCATTGCATTGAATCGGTCTTGATTATATATCTGTCAGTGTCAGTATTTTTTAAAATATTTTCCAGTAATTTTGACATTTGACATTGTGACAAATGCCTATTTTTCATTATATTGAAGCAGTTTTGATTACATATCTGTCAGTGTTAGTGTTTTCGAGTAATTTTGACAGTGTGACATATTCACATGTCATTTTTCATTATATTGAATCAGTTTTGATTATATATTTATCAGTGGCAGTATTTTTCAAATGTTTTCCAGTAATTTTGACAGTGTGACAAATGTCTATTTTTCATTATATTGAATCAGTTTTGATTATATATTTATCAGTGGCAGTATTTTTCAAATGTTTTCCAGAAATTTTGAGATTTGAAAGTGTGACAAAAGGTCTATTTTTCATTAGTTGCTGGAGAAGCATTTACTATAGAAACAGATATTTTACTAAGATAATTAAAGTTACAATAAAAGTGATATAAAATATAATAAAATGTGTCTATTTTTCACATTTTTTCAAATGTTTTCCAGTAAATTTGATAATTGACAGTGTGACAAATATCTATTTTTCATTATATTGAAACAGTTTTCATTACGTATCTGTCAGTGTTAGTATTTTTCAAATATTTTCGAGTAATTTTGACATTTCAAAGTGTGACAAACATCTATTTTTCATTATATTGAATCAGTTTTGATTATATATTTATCAGTGGCAGTATTTTTCAAATGTTTTCCAGTAATTTTGAGATTTGAAAGTGTAACAAAAGGTCTATTTTTCATTAGTTGCTGGAGAAGCATTTACTATAGAAACACACATTTTACTAACATAATTAAAGTTAAAATAAAAGTGATATAAAATATAATAAAATGTGTGTCTATTTTTCAAATTTTTTCAAATGTTTTGCAGTAACTTTGACATTTGACAGTGTGACTAATGTCTATTTTTTATTATATTGAATCGGTTTTGATTATATAGTTTTATATTATATAGTCAGTGTCAGTATTTTTAAAATGTTTTCGAGTAATTTTGACATTTGAAAGTGTGAAAAATGTCTATTTTTCATTATACTGAATCAGTGTTGATCATATATCTGTCAGTCTCTTATTTTTTAAATGTTTTGCAGTAATTTTGACATTTGACAGTGTGAGAAATGTCTATTTTTCATTATATTGAAATATTGAATATAATTTTTGATTATATATCTGTCAGTGTCAGTATTTTAAAAATGTTTTCGATTATTTTTTTCATTTGACAGTATGACAAATGTCTATTTTTCATTACATTGAATTAGTTTTGATCATATATCTGTCAGAGTCAGTATTTTTTAAGTGTTTTCAAGTAATTTTGATGTTTGACAGTGTGACAAATGTCGATTTTTGAATATATTGAATCAGTGTCGATCATATATCAGCCAGTGTATTTTTTGACAGGGTGACAAATGTCCTTTAATTAACTTGTTATCAGTTTTGATTATATATCTCGTCAGTTTCAGTATTTTTCAAAAGTTTTGGAGTAATTTTGATATTTGACAGTGTGACAAATGTCTTTTTTGTCATTATATTGAATCAGTTCTGATTATATATCTGTGAGTGTCACTATTGTTTCAAATATTTTGCAGTAATTTTGACATTTGACAAAACATTTGAAAAAATATAATGTCCATACAATCTCGTAGGTTCTTTAACCTTTCCCTTGCAATTTTTCATTGTGCCTAATTTTTATTGATTATTACAATTCATTTGAATGACTTCTAGTACTGTTGTTTGTGACATTCATGTGTCAGTTTAATATATTATATTGTATTGGTTTTGATTAAATATCTCTGTGTCAGTATTTTTTAAATGTTTTCTAGTAATTTTGACATTTGAGTGTCAATCACAGGAAAAAAAATGACAAAAAATGTAATGTCTAATTATTATCGAAGGTTCTTCTTTAACCTTTCCCTTGCAATATTTCATTGTGCCTATTTTTATTGAAATTTACAATTACTATTAATTTGAATAACTTTCTATTATTATGTTTGTGACATTCAATTATCAGATAATAACATTGAATAATTGCCAGAGCATGAAAATCAATAAATTTCAAGGATGTTTGTGAAAAACATTGCGGTTTATTATTACACAAGTAACACGCCAGCAGAGAAAGTAAACTTATTAGTTGCTAATTAAAACAGCAGTTTTTAAGTGCAAGTTAATTAAACTAATTCCTTGAATTTAGGAGACAACTTTAGGGATCCTCGCCATGTATGATTTTAATTACGATTTTCTTGTCTAGTTTGCTTTTGTATCATTTGAACTGTGCAAAACCTGCTTATTTCATTCAACACGTAAAATAGTTACATATTTACGTTATTACGTACTTACTAATTTACATATTTATGTTATTACGTACCTACGTATTTACGTATTAACGTAATTACTTGCGTATTTACGTATTAACGTAATTGCTTGCGTATTTACGTTTTTACGTAGGAAAACTCCGTTCACGATCTATTCTCGCCAAAGTTGTCTGTGAAGTGTGACATTTTTGTTGGTATGCCTGAAAAATAACTTGATGGATAATAAAAGATTATGTTATGTCTGATAAAAGGTTATGTTGTTTGCAATTTTAAAATTTTAAATATAAACTTGGCAATTTGTGGTTATAATTATTGACATGGGGCACTAATTATGTCAATAATTATAACCGCAAATTGCCAATTTTAAATTTTAAAATTGCAAACAACATAAGCTTTTATTATCCTTCTAGTTATTTTTCATGCATACCAACAAATTGTCACACTACACACATAAATTTGGCAATAATACATCGTGAACAGTGTTTATTTAGTATTAAATTAGTTTCGAGCTTACCAATTTATAAATAATTCACTTATTCAATTACTTACTTATTTACCACCTTGGCAATTTGATAATAATTCACATATTTAATTACTTACTAACGAGCTTAGCAATTTGTTAATAATTCACACATATTATATTATAACTTCATGCGGATCAGCAAAAATAATTCGTCATATAATTAACTAGTGACGCTGTTATCGCATGATGCTACTACGTTTTTTTTTATTGACGCCAGTCATAATTTTGGGACTTTTTTCAAGTTGCCAATTAAAAGAAGTTTGCAATTTTGTAGTTCTGTGCAAAATTGTTTTCGCATTATGGCAATTAAAGTGCCATTAATGGTTTTGAAAACAATTTATTTTTTCCATTTCCGTTTCTCAGAATATTTGTATGACCTCGTTTGGCACGGGTCCGATTTTGATAATTATCGACATATTTCAATTACCACATAATTATGCTGGGCATCTAGTAATTCCTGTCTTACCTTGGGACGAAAAAAAAAATTGTTACAATTTTATGTAATTATTGGTGTATTTAGTCTTCAAAACTTTCGAGATCTCTATAGTTTGAATTTTGAAGAAAAATGAGTTGTGAGTTTGAATTTTTAAGAAAATCGAGTCGTGAGTTTGTATTTTGAAGAAAAATGAGTTTTCCAATAATTATTTCGAAGAAATCTAACGAAAAATATTCCATTCTAATGCTTGTCTTAGCTTGGGACGTAATAAAAATTGTTACACTTTCATGTAATTATTGGTGTATTTAGTTCTCAAAACTAATTCGAGATACCCATAGTTTGAATTTTGAAGAAAAACGAGTTTCTAGTTTGAATTTTGAAGAAAATCGAGTCGTGAGCGTGTAATTTAAAGAAAACCAAGTCGTGAGTGTGTAATTTGAAGAAAATCAAGTCGTGAGTGTGTAATTTGAAGAAAATCGAATCGTTTTGAAGAAAAATGAGGTTTCCAATAATTATTTTGACATTTGAAGAAACCAATACTTTAAATTCGAGATCTCCATAGTTTGAATTTTAAAGAAAAACGAGTTGTGAGTTTGAATTTTAAAGAAAATCGAGTCGTGAGTTTGTATTTTGAAGACAAATGAGTTTTCCAATAATTATTTCGAATTTTGAAGAAACCTAACGAAAAATATTCAATTCTAATGCTTGTCTTGCCTTGGGACGTAATAAAAATTGTTACACTTTTATGTAATTATTGGTGGATTTAAATTCGAGATCACCATAGTTTGAATTTGAAAGAAAAACGAGTTGTGAGTTTGAATTTGAAAGAAAATCGAGTCTTGACTTTGTAATTTGAAGAAAATCGAGTCGTGAGTTTATGTTTTCAAGAAAAATGAGGTTTCCAATAATTATTTCGAAATTTGAAGAAACCAATACTTTAAATTCGAGATCTCCATAGTTTGAATTTTGAAGAAAAACGAGTTGTGAGTTTGAATTTTAAAGAAAATCGAGTCGTTAGTTTGTATTTTGAAGACAAATGAGTATTCCAATAATTATTTCGAATTTTGAAGAAACCTAACGAAAAATATTCAATTGCTTGGAGAAAAATGAGTTTTCCAATAATTATTTCAAATTTTGAAGAAACCCAACGAAAAATATTCAATTCTAATGCTTGTCTTACCTTGGGACGTAATCAAAATTCTTACACTTTTATGTAATTATTGGTGGATTTAAATTCGAGATCATCGTAGTTTGAATTGTGAAGAAAAACGAGATGTGAGTTTGTATTTCAAAGAAAATCGAGTCGTGAGTTTGTAATTTGAAGAAAATCGAGTCGTGAGTTTGTGTTTTGAAGAAAAATGAGGTTTCCAATAATTATTTCGAAATTTTAAGAAACCAAAACTTTAAATTGGAGAACTCCATAGTTTGTAATTTGAAGAAAATCGAGTCGTGAGTTTGTGTTTTGAAGAAAAATGAGGTTTCCAATAATTATTTCGAAATTTGAAGGAACCAAAACTTTAAATTCGAGATCTCCATAGTTTGAATTTTGAAGAAAAACGAGTTGTGAGTTTGAATTTAAAAGAAAATCGAGTCGTGAGTTTGTATTTTGAAGAAAAATTAGTTTTTCAATAATTATTTCGAATTTTGAAGAAACCTAACGAAAAATATTCAATTGGTTGGAGAAAAATGAGTTTTCCAATAATTATTTCGAATTTTGAAGAAACGTAACGAAAAATATTCAATTCTAATGCTTGTCTTACCTTGGGACGTAATAAAAATTGTTATACTTTTATGTAATTATTGGTGGATTTAAATTCGAGATCACCATAGTTTCAATTTTGAAGAAAAACGAGATTTGAGTTTGTATTTGTAAGAAAATCGAGTCGTGAGTTTGTAATTTGAAGAAAATTGAGTCGTGAGTTTGTGTTTTGAAGAAAAATGAGGTTTCCAATAATTATTTCGAAATTTGAAGGAACCAAAACTTTAAATTCGAGATCTCCATAGTTTGAATTTTGAAAAAAACGAGTTGAGTCTGAATTTAAAAGAAAATCGAGTCGTGAGTTTGTATTTTGAAGAAAAATGAGTTTTCCAATACTTATTTCGAATTTTGAAGAAACCTAACGATAAATATTCAATTGCTTGGAGAAAAATTAGTTTTCCAATAATTATTTCTAATTTTGAAGAAACCTAACGAAAAATATTCAATTCTAATGCATGTCTTACCTTGGGACGTAATAAAAATGGTTACACTTTTATGTAATTATTGGTGGATTTAGTTCTCAATACTTTAAATTCGAAATCCCCATAGTTTGAATTTTGAAGAAAAACGAGATGTGAGTTTGTATTTCAAAGAAAATCGAGTCGTGAGTTTGTAATTTGAAGAAAACCGAGTCGTGAGTTTGTGTTTTGAAGAAAAATGAGGTTTCCAATAATTATTTCGAAATTTTAAGAAACCAAAACTTTAAATTCGAGATCTCCATAGTTTGAATTTTCAAGAAAAATGAGTTGTGAATTTGAATTTTAAAGAAAATCGAGTCGTGAGTTTGTATTTTGAAGACAAATGAGTTTTCCAATAAATATTTCGAAATTTTGAAGAAACCTAACGAAAAATATTCAGTAGCTTGGAGAAGATGAGTTTTCCAATAATTATTTAGAATTTTGAAGAAACCTAACGAAAAATATTCAATTCTAATGCTTGTCTTACCTTGGGACGTAATCAAAATTCTTACACTTTCAGCAGCATAATACTATTAATGCTATTAAATGCTAAAAATTAATAGATTTATTATTTTAATAATAGTAGTAGTAGTAGTAGACAATCTTTATTAGGCTTCGACCTATGTGGTCTTTCTGCCTTAAAAAATTTAATAATATTATTTTTTATAATAATATTAAAAATCTAAACTAAACATATAAATTGAGAAATAATGCAAGAAATCAAGATTGAAAATACTTGATAAAAGCATTCTTGCATATGGCATACAAAAATATTATGTACCTACATAAACCTATCATTACTTTGTGTATCTATTATACAATGCAATTATAGGCTTAACACAAAAATCTAAGAATATATTATCAGAAAAACATCAGTCTAATTTTACGCTTCAGTCGTCACTGAAATAACCACGAAAATATACCAAGTTATCATTACATATAGATATAATGACTGGTGTGTGACTAATATAAAAAAAAATGATTATAGTTTAAACGCGCAAAACGTTGTACGTGAGCATATAAACATTCAGACAAGAAAACCCGATTTTTTTTTTATTGGGATTGATCTAATAAAAACCAAAATTTTTCTCTTATAGGGATTCAGCATTATGAGGCTATTAATAACTTGATGGTGCTAAACCCCCATAAGAGAGAAAAAAATCATCAGGAAGGTTCATCTTAAGACCTGCAAAAACCAATATATTTGTTTCAATGCAAAAAAATATTGAAGCCTTGTGTAAAATCCTAATCTGATGAGAATTGAACCCGAATTTTTTTTTATTGGGATTGATGGTGCTAAACTCCCATAAGAAAAAAAATCATCAGGATGGATCTTAACACCTACAATCACCAATATATTTGCTTCAATGCAAAAAAATATTGAAGCCTTGTGTAGAATCCTAATCTGATGAGAATTGAACCCGAAAAAAAATCATTCGGATTGAACTAATAAAAACCAAAAATTTCCTTTCATAGGTATTCAGCATTATGAGGCTATTAATAACTTGATGGTGCTAAACCCCCATAAGAGAGAAAAAAATCATCGGGAAGGTTCATCTTAAGACTTACAAAAACCAATATATTTGCTTCAATGCAAAAAAATATTGAAGCCTTGTGTAGAATCCTAATCTGATGAGAATTGAACCCAACAAAAATCATTGGGATTGAACTAATTAAAACCAATTTTTTTCTCTTATAGGGGTTCAGCACTATCTGGCTATTAATAACTTGATGGTGCTAAATCCCTATAAGTAAAAAAATCATCAGGATGGATATTATCACCTACAAAAACCAATATATTTGCTTCAATGCAAAAAAATATTGAAGCCTTATTTTAGAATCCTAATCTGATGAGAATTGAGGATTTACACTTACAGAACTTAGCCTTGTTTTCGAATTCAAATTTGAGAATTTTTGACTTGAAATTTGGGGAAAAAATGAGAATTTGGGAATAGAAGTTACAGCTTATGAAGTTTATATAGGTAGTACTCTAAAACAAGGTTTTTTTTGACATACAATGGTTGTGCTTTTACCCATCGATATGTTTCCAATTTCAAACTTTGAACAATGGTTGTTCTTTTACCCATCGATATGTTTACAATTTCAACCTTTGAGCAAGAGAAATCTCAAGAAATCGGTTCTGTTTTGCCGTTTTCCTTGTTTGCTTATTTAACGACTTCCCATTTCTGCTGTTATGGCTAATTACCGTCGCAATCTATCACAGCTGGGAATTTTTTCTCTGCGGACTTTGATTCATTCATTTCTGAGATATCTTGGTTAATTAGCCTAAGCGAAAATTATTGATTAAAATTCACGATTTTAATAGATTTCATTGACTAAAAATAAAATGCGAGTTTTGTGAATTTTCAAGTTGCTTCCATTATTATTAATATTGGCAAAACACTAATAAAAATTATTATTATAATATTTTTTTTAAATAAAAAAAGAAAAGGTAAATATCTGATAAAAATTATAGGGGCAGTAAACAAAATAGGCACTAAAATCAATTGCATTCAAGAGATATGATGTCGTGAAAAGACGTATATGATGGCGTGAAAAGATTTTTGGGGTTTTCAATTTTCAACCGAATCATCACACCTGGGAATTTTTTCTTTACGGACTTTGCTTCATTAATTTCTGAGACATCTTGGTTAATTGGCGTAAGCGAAAATTATTGATTAAAATTATCGATTTTAATAGATTTTATTGTCTAAACATAAAATGCGAGTTTTGTGAATTTTCAAGTTGCTTCCATTATCATTATTATTGGCAAAACACTAATAAAAATTATTATTATGATTTTTTTTAAACAAAAAAAAGAAATAGTAAAAATCTGATAAAAATTATAAGGGCAGTAAACAAAATAGGCAGTAAAATCAATTGCATTGAAGAGATATGATGACATGAAAAGATTTATATGATGACGTGAAATGATTTTTGGGGTTTTCAATTTTTAACCGAATCATCACACCTGGGAATTTTTTCTTTGCGGACTTTGCTTTATTAATTTCTGAGACATCTTGGTTAATTGGCGTAAGCGAAAATGATTGATTAAAATTATCGATTTTAATAGATTTGATGGTCTAAAAATAAAATGCGAGTTTTGTGAATTATCAAGTTGCTTCCATTATTATTATTATTATTGGCAAAACACTAATAAAAGTTATTATTATAATTTTTTTTAAACAAGAAAAAAGAAATAGTAAAAATCTGATAAAGATTATAGGGGCAGTAAACAATATAGGCACTAAAATCAATTGCATTCAAGAGATATGATGACATGAAAAGATTTATATGATGACGTGAAAAGATTTTTGGAGTTTTCAATTTTCAACCGAATCATCACACCTGGGTATTTTTGCTTTGCAGACTTTGCTTCATTAATTTCTGAGACATCTTGGTTAATTGGCCTAAGCGAAAATTATTGATTAAAATTAACGATTTTAATAGATTTGATTGACTAAAAATAAAATGCGAGTTTTGTGGATTTTCAAGTTGCTTCCATTATTATTATTATTGGCAAAACACTTATAAAAATTATTATTATATTTTTTTTAAACAAAAAAAAAAAAGAAATAATAAAAATCTGATTAAAATTATAGGGGCAGTAAACAAAATAGGCACTAAAATCAATTGCATTCAAGAGATATGATGACATGAAAAGATTTATATGATGACGTGAAAATATTTTTGTGGTTTTCAATTTTCAACCGAATCATCACACCTGGGATTTTTTTCTTTTCGGATTTTGCTTCATTAATTTCTGAGACATCTTGGTTAATTGGCCTAAGCGAAAATTATTCATTAAAATTAACGATTTTAATAGATTTGATTGACTAAAAATAAAATGCGAGTTTTGTGAATTTTCAAGTTGCTTCCATTATTATTATTATTGGCAAAACACTAATAAAAATTATTATAATAATTTTTTTTAAACAAAAAAAAAAGAAATAGTAAAAATCTGATAAAGATTATAGGGGCAGTAAACAATATAGGCACTAAAATCAATTGCATTCAAGAGATATGATGACATGAAAAGATTTATATGATGACGTGAAAAGATTTTTGGGTTTACAATTTTCAACCGAATCATCACACCTGGGAATTTTTTCTTTGCGGACTTTGCTTCATTAATTTCTGAGACATCTTGGTTAATTGGCCTAAGCGAAAATTATTGATTAAAATTATCGATTTTAATAGATTTGATTGAATAAAAATAAAATGCGAGTTTTGTGAATTTTCAAATTGCTTCCATTATTATTATTATCGACAAAACACTAATAAAAATTATTATTATATTTTTTTTAAATAAAAAAAAGAAATAGTAAAAATCTGATAAAAATTATAGGCGCATTAAACAATATAGGCACTAAAATCAATTGCATTCAAGAAATATGATGACATGAAAAGATTTATATGATGACGTGAAAAGATTTTTGGGGTTTTCAATTTTCAACCGAATCATCAAACCTGGGATTTTTTTCTTTGCGGACTTTGCTTCATTAATTTCTGAGACATCTTGGTTAATTGGCCTAAGCGAAAATTATTGATTAAAATTAACGATTTCAATAGATTTGATTGACTCAAAATAAAATGCGAGTTTTGTGAATTTTCAAGTTGCTTCCATTATTATTATTATTGGCAAAACACTAATAAAAATTATTATTATATTTTTTTTAAACAAAAAAAAGAAATAGTAAAAATCTGATAAAAATTATAGGGGCAGTAAACAATATAGGCACTAAAATCAATTGCATTCAAGAGATATGATGACATGAAAAGATTTAAATGATGACGTGAAAAGATTTTTGGGGTTTTCAATTTTCAACCGAATCATCACACCTGGGAAATTTTTCTTTGCGGACTTTGCTTCATTAATTTCTGAGACATCTTGGTTAATTGCCGTCAGCGAAAATTATTGATTAAAATTAACGATTTTAATAGATTTTATTGTCTAAAAATAAAATGCGAGTTTTGTGAATTTTCAAGTTGCTTCCATTATTATTATTATTGGCAAAACACTAATAAAAATTATTATTATTATTATTATAATTTTTTTTAAATTAAAAAAACAAATAGTTAAAATCTGATAAAAATTATAAGGGCAGTAAACAAAATAGGCAGTAAAATCAATTGCATTCAAGAGATATGATGTGAAAAGATTTTTGGGGTTTTCAATTTTCAAACGAATTATTGCATAGAACGAGCACTTATGCATTTGCTGCATTTTCAATGAGTTCTTCTCGAATATTTCCATGATATACTGTCCTTGGCTATTTCCTTGTGCCGTGCCTTTGTTCCTTAGTCACTGCAGGACATGCATTTTTCATTTGTAAACTGATAAAGCGGAAAATAGTTTTCTACAAACATAATTTCTCCCAGATGATGTCAAAAGCACCTTGACGCAGTTATTACAAGGTATATTGCCTCCAAAGTGGAAATGTATGTATGTATGTATGTATGTATGTATGTATGTATGTATGTATGTATGTATGTATATACAGATAAAAAAAATTTTTCAAAAGGTTTGTATAATTTTTTATTTATGTTTTATTATGATAGAAAAGTGTAAATAGATTGCATTTTGCGTCTATCATCGATTAAATCAATTGAAAAAAAGTTTTGTAAAGAAAATAATTTATGAAAAAAATTACAGTTTACGCAAAAACAAGTTTTTGTTGTTTGTGTTTTTGTAACAAGGCTTAGTTGTGACATTTTGGTATTTGTTTAGAAATTTCATTCTGACTTATACAAAAATGAGATTTACACCACTAGACTTTTACATTTTTTCATAAATTATTTTTTACAATTATTTTTCTCAATTGATTTAAACGATATAGACGCAAAATGACTTCAATGATGACTTCAATATATTGTGAAATAACGTTGTTTTGCAAAATTTGCCCAAAATACCGCTATAACGTTTAGAGACTTAGAGACTAGTCTAATTTAAGCGCAATAATTGATTGACAAAAATTTGTATTATTTATTATTTTTGAATTTTTATTTATATGCAGGAAGACTAAAATGTGATCAGAAAAAACCTGACTACGAAGGTAGAAAAAATTAACTAGCCCAAAATGTTATCAAAACTGTACAAACTATAGAAAAAATTTTATAATCTTTGACGGGTTGAAATGAGATGACAGTAATTATTGAAATTATGGCACAATTGAAATTTTTACAAAAATAATTAAAAATTTGAGACAAATCTTTGAAATTTGGACAGTAACTATTAAAATTTTGACATGATAATTGAAAATATTTTGACACGATCACAAATTTTCAATTGTGTGCAATAATTGAAAAAAAAATCCAAGTGGGTCAATCGACAATAAAGATTTATTAAAAAAATGACACAATTGAAATTTTGACTGATATAACTCATAATTTGACTACAATCATTGACATTTTATATGCAGGAAGACTAAAATGTGATCAGAAAAAACCTGACTACGAAGGGAGAAAAATTAACTAGCCCAAAATGTTATCAAAACTGTACAAACTATAGAAAAAAATTATAATCTTTGAAGGGTTGAAATGAGAATTTATTTTGATATTTAACGATTGGTCGATGCACTACTGCTGAACCACCCTGACCTTGCCCAGTGTTTGACTTTGACACGGGTTCTTTAAGTTCTCTAGTATTAGTATGTCATTACTTGTTTGTTAGTGCAACTACTCGTATCGCTGGCATGACTATTTACGGAAAACTCGTGCAAATTATAGTGAATAGCGGGTCGGATATGTTGCAGGATGTTAGTGAGCAACAAATTGTGGTTTGTACTGGAAAATTACTTTAAACAAATTACCATAAATTTACCATAACTTTATTGTCCACGATTATAATTAATAGAGGGAAAATGTGCAATCGTACACATTCAGACGTACACTATTTTTAAATTCGTGTATTGCTCTAAAAAAACAACCATTTAGTAATTAAATAAACAACAAATAGGTGCATTTATCACAACGTTATTGTCCCCAAATATAATTAATAGAGTTCAAATTTTCAATCGTACACATTCATATCTTAAATATTTAATAAACATTTGTACATTGGTAGTATTCACACATATTGGTAATTTAAAAAAAAAAACGCAACTTTTGTACTTTATTTGTACTAGAAAATTACTTCTCATTACCATAAATTCACCACAACTTTATTATCCACAATTATAGTTAATAGATGTTCAATGGTATACATTCGGACGTAAACATTTAAGAAATTGTGTGTTGCTCTATAGAAACCCATATTGGTAAGTTAAAAAAAAAAAAATTGCCATATTTTTATTGCTCCTGTCAGGAATCATATTTAATTCAAATGTCCAATTTTACTAATTGAAACGCAAAATATTAAAAAAATATAGTGTATCTATAAAATACACTCAAATTTACAAAAAAGAAAACAAAAAATGTCACTCTAACACTTTGGCAAGATAGATCGTGAACGGCGTTTGCATCCATTAGGACCTATAGTGATGCCATTTTTCATTCTGTATAAATATAATTTAAAGAAAAAAATATTTAAATAATTATATATTTTATATGTATAATTTTAGTTATAGCAATAAATGAAATAAAAAAATATACAAAGTAATATAATAGGTATTATATCTAAAGATATCTATTATTATAGATATATTAATATTATTATAATTTGTCTTCTAATCATTTGCTTTGTGCAGACCTTAATCTGGTGTAAAAATAACTAAAAATTGGTGAAAATTTATGTATGCCAGTTATTCAATATGTCAATTATATGCCTCACTACCCTAACATTTTGGCAAGAATAGATCGTGAACGGCGTTTACATGCATTAGGGCCTATAGTGATGCCATTTTTCATTCTAAAATATATATTTAAATAATTATATAGTTTATATGTATAATTAGGTATATTATATCTAAAGATATATATTATTATAGAATAATTTTAATTATATATAATATCAAGTATGTAATATTTTTTTCTATAATTATTATTACCAGAATAATAGTAAGAGGAATTATAGGAGTAAATCAAACTATTAATATTATTATATATATATTTTTAAATCAATTGTTTTGTGCACACCTTAATCTGGTGTAAAAATAACACAATCTGGTGTAATAAAAATTGGAAAAAAAATTATGTATGCCTGAATAACTGGTAAAAAATTATGTATGCCAGTTATCCAATATGGCAATTATATGCCTCACAATTGATTTCCTGTAGAATAATGATTAGTAATTAATGGCATTTACAAATGCTGTGACTTGTCATCTTTGCTCGAGGCCAAGCAGTTTTTCGGAGATTTGAGCCGTTATATTGTTATTACGTTACATTTATTGCCACCAGTAAAACGAAAATAAGTTACAATACAACAAGTTTTTATTACATTACCTCGCTTCTTGTGGTAATAAAAATTCTAAATAATAGTTGTAATGTGGAATAATAGCGGTAGATAAACACTCGCTTACCGTGGAGATAAAAAATGCAACTTTTGTACTACTAATACATTATCTTGGCATCATAATTGAAGATTTGCTAAAAATAATTAAACAATTTGCAGTAATCATCTTAAATACCATTATTTTCGCATAATAATCCAACAATTTGACAGTAATAATTGAAATTATGGCACAATTGAAATTTTGCCAAAAATAATTGAAAATTTGACATAAATCATTGAAATTACGACAGTAACTATTAAAATTTTGACACGACGTTAAAACTTTGACAGTATTAATTGAATATATGGCACAATTAAAAGTTTCACTGAAATAATTCAAAATTTGGGAGTAATAATTCAAATTTTGACAGTAATAATTGATATTTTGACATGATCACAAATTATCAATTGTCAGCAATAATTGAAAAAAAAAATATCCAAATGGATCAAATGGCAATAAAGACTTATTATTATTATTATTAAAAATATGACACAATTGAAATTTTGACTAAAATAATTAAAAAATTGACTAGAATCATTGAAATTTTGTAAGTAATAATTGAAATATTGACATGATTGAAAATGTGTGCCAAATAACTAAAATTTTCACTGCAACTATTGAAATTTTGAAAGAATGATTGAAACTTGAAACTATTGAAACTATACAATATCATTATTTTGAAATTGAAATTATGGCACAATTGAAATTTTGACAAAAAATATTGAAAATTTGACATAAATCATTGAAATTTGAACAGTATTGAATATACGGCACAATTAAAAGTTTCACTGAAATAATTCAAAATGTGGGAGTAATAATTGAAATTTTGACAGTAATAATTGATATTTTGACATGATCACAAATTTTCAATTGTCAGCAATAATTGAAAAAAATATATCCAAATGGATCAAATGGTAATAAAGACTTATTATTTTTATTAAAAATATGACACAATTGAAATTTTTACTGAAATAATTAAAAATTTGACTAGAATCATTGAAATTTTGTAAGTAATAATTGAAATATTGACATGATTGAAAATGTGTGCCAAATAACTAAAATTTTCACTGCAACTATTGAAATTTTGAAAGAATGATTGAAACTTGAAACTATTGAAACTATACAATATCATTATTTTGGCACAATAATTGAAATTATGACACAATAGAAATTTTGACAAATAATATTGAAAATGTGCCATAAATCATTGATATTTTGGGCAGTAATAATTAAAAACTTTACACGATGTTGAAAATTTGACAGTATTAATTGAATAAATGGCACAATTAAAAGTGTCACTGAAATAATTCAAAATTTGGGAGTGATCATTGAAATTTTGATAGTTAACAATTTACAGTATCATTGAAATGTATCATTCCTGAGGCTAACAATTTTTTTTTTCTCCATAGAAGGAGTATGGATTATATTATTATTATTATTATTATTATTATTATATTATTATAATTGTTATTATTAGTATCTATACAAAGGGCAATAAAATAAAGATTTTGATAGTAGTAATTGAAAATATGGCGCAATTGAAATTCTGATTGAAATAATTCAAAATTTGGTAAGAGCCATTGATATTTTGTAAGTAATAATTGAAATATTGACATGATTGAAAATTTGTGAGAACTAATTTAAATTTTGACAGCATTCTGTCAAAATTTCAATGATTATTAATCAATTATTAATAATTGAAAATTTGTGAAAAATACGTCAACAATTTACAGTAATCATCTGAAGTGCTATTATTTTGGCATAATAATAGAAAAATTTGACTGTAATTATTGAAATAATGGCACAATGAAAATTTTGACAAAAATAATTAAAAATTTGAGATAAATCATTAAAATTTGGACAGTAACTATTAAAATTTTGACATGATAATTGAAAATATGGCACAATTGAAAAATTCTGTGAAATAATTCAAAATTTGGGAGTAATCATTGAAATTTTGACAGTAATAATTGATATTTTGATCACAAATTTTCAATTGTGTGCAATTATTGAAAAAAAATATCCAAGTGGATCAAACGACAATAAAGATTTATTAAAAATATGACACAATTGAAATTTTGACTGAAATAACTCCTATTTTGACTACAATCATACTACAATTTTGTATGTAATAATTTAAATATTGACATGATTGAAAATTTGTGACAAATAACTAAAATTTTGACTGCAATAATTGAAATTTTTAAAGAATGATTGAAAATTTGTGAAAAATAATTTAATAATTTACAGTAATCATATACAATATTATTATTTTGGCATAATAATTCAAAAATGTTATAGTAATAATTGAAATGATGACACAATTGAAATTTTGGCAAAAAATATTGAAAATTTGACATAAATAATTAAAATTTTGAGTAGACGTTGAAACTTTGACAGTATTAATTGAATATATGGCACAATTAAAAGTTTCACTGAAATAATTCAAAATTTGTGATTATTCATTGAAATTTTGATTATTGATTATTGAACCAATTTACATTATCATTGAAATGTATCATTCCTGAGGCTACAAAATATTTTAATCTCCATAGGAGCAGTATGAATTATTATTATTATTATTAGTATTCATACAAAGGGCAATAACATAAAGATTTTGACAGTAGTAATTGAAAATCTGGCACAATTGAAATTCTGATTGAAATATTGATATGAATGAAAATTTGTGAAAAATAATTTATATTTTGACAGTAATAATTTAAATTATTATTATTATTAAAAGTAGAAGACAGAATTCTGCCAAAATTTCAATAATTATAATTAAATTATTAATATTGAAAATTTGTGAAAAAAACGTCAACAATTTACAGTAATCGTCTAAGGTGTCATTATTTTGGCATAATAATAGAAAAATCTGACAGTAATACTTGAAATTATGGCACAATTGAAATTTTGACAAAAATAATTGAAAATTTGGCATAAATCCTTGAAATTTTGACAGTAACTATTAAAATTTTGACATGATAATTCAAAATTTGGCAAGAATTATTGAAAATTTGATATTAATAAACGAAAATCAAACAAAAATCATTGAAATTTTGACTTGCTTAAAAATTTGATAGCAATCATTGAAATTGTGACAGAAACTATTAAAATTTTGACATGATAATTAAAAATTTGACAAAAATTATTGAAAATTTGATATTAATAATCGAAAATCAAACAAAAATCATTGAAATTTTGTCATGCTTAAAAATTTGTGAGATATAGTTAAAAATTTGATAGTAATCATTGAAATCTTTGCAGAAATATTTGATCATTTTAAAGTAATCATTGAAATTGTGGCAGAATAATTCAAAATTTAAGGAAAAAGTAAAAAAAATGCAGTAATCATCTAAAATACCATTATTTTATCATCATAATGAAACTATCATCAGAAACTTCAACATAAATCATTGAAATTTTAACATGATTAAAATTTTTACACTAATCATTGGAATTTTGACAGAATATTTGAAAATTTGTGAAAAATAAGACAACAAATTGTAATAATCTTCGAAAATGCCATTATTTTGACATAATAATTGAAAAAATTTACAGTAATAATTGAAATTATGAAACAATTCAAATTTTGACAAACATAATTCAAAATTTTACCTATAAATCATGGACGTTTTGACAGTAATAACTGAAATTTTCACATAATTGAAAATTTGGGACAATTTAAAGTTTCAGTTAAATAATTCAAAATTTGGGATTAATCATTGAAGTTTTGACAGTGAACAATTTACAGTATCATTGAAATTTTTATTTCCTGAGGCTAAACATATTTTTATCACATAATTAAGCCAGGTAGAGGAGCAGTAGAAGTTATTATTTTTATTATCATCATTATTATTATCATTATTATCATTATTATTATTATTATTATTATTAGTATCTATACAAAGGGCAATAAAATCAAAATTGATTGATGCAGTGACATTCAGGCCATATTTATTATACCTCATTACGTTTTATAAGCACGAATAATTTGCATTAATTGCTGCAATCCTTGAAAGCCTCCAAGAAATTGTTTAATTACAAACAATTAAAAAAAACTACAAGTTGCCTCGGTTAATAATGTTATGCTTGTCAATATCAATATTGATCAACACATAGTAACATTAATTGAAAATGTATTTCAAATATACAGATGAAAAAAAAACGTGTTAAACGAATTTTTCGTGAGGTCAAATTGGCGATGGTAATTGGCCATAGCAGCAGAAATAGACCATCATTAAATAACATGTTAAATAAAGGGTGCAACAAAAATCATGCACAAAACTTTTATCTGGGGGCTCTTGGGAAATAATAAACAAATAATAAAGAAATTGGCAAATTTAAAATTCCAATTTTCAATGAATGTAATGATAAAAATAATATGTAATTACTAATTATTTGATAATTAGTAATTATATATTATTTGTATGTTACTATTAATTTTTTTAATTGTTAAGTTACCTTGTTATAAAATAATTTCACTATACAGGGTGTTCAAAGTTATCGGTCCACCATTGCTAACTCTATTATTATTGAAGTTACAAAGTCGGTATATCTATTTCAAAATGTAACTTTCGTTTGAATAACCCTGTATTATTTTTTAGTAGTAGAAACGATATTTTATTGACTTGCTGCCCATCCGTATAATATTTTTTTCAATTTTTCCAATTTTCTTTTACCATTTTTGAAATGTCTTATAGTGTTGATTGTCGAATTGTAATTAATTATAAAATAATTGTTTTTTCAGGGTGTGGTGTGAGGCGCCGGACATGTCAGTCAACAGAATAGTGCCAGGGGTGGCCTCCCTGAACGGGCAAATATACGTGGTGGGCGGCGAGCAGGAGTCCAACAGCCTGGCGAGCGGTGAGTGCTTCAACCCCGAGGAGAACGCTTGGAACATGATCGCCTGCATGATCGTGCCCCGGTGCGAGTTCGGCATGAGCGCCCTGAACGGCTTCCTGTACGCCATGGGTGGCTGGGTTGGCGAGGACATTGGCGGCTCCATCGAGAGGTACGACCCCAAGAAAGACGAGTGGCGGCTCGTTGGCAGCCTGCCCCAGCCCAGGTTCAGCATGGGAGTCGTCAGTTACGAAGGTAGTTTTACAAATTATACAAATTGTTTTTGATTCAACGATGGTAAACTAGAAGATACCAGCGAAAACGAATGGTCTCTAAGTAACTAACTACATAACCTATTTTTCTTCTCACCTAGTCATTTTTCATACCGATCAACAAAAATGTAAAAAATACCTAACTTTATAGAGAATTGATTGTGAGTTTGTGACACAAATTTTTGCACAAATTGTTGTGAGTTTGTTACAAAAGTTTGGTGTGATTGCGTAAATAAATGTTACTTGGTAAACTTTAAAGAAATCCACAGATGATTATTTTATATTGTTTTTGTTGCCAGGTCTTATTTATATGGTGGGTGGATGCTCGCAGAACGAGCGTTACCTACAGGACCTGCTGTGCTACAGTCCTGTGAGCGGAGACTGGCGGTCATTGCCTCAGATGACCGTGGCACGCTCACAGATGGGCGTTGCCGTCCTCAACGACCATTTGTATGTCGTGGGAGGTGATAACAGGCACCAGGTTCTCAGCTCGGTGGAAAGATATTCATTTAAGAAGGTAAATTGTCGTAAATTTCAAATTTTGAACTTACAATACCATTATTTTGGCATAACAATTGAAAATTTGGAACAATTGAAATTTTGACAGAAACAATTGAAAATGTGACTAGAATAATTAAAAAGTTGCAAGCAATCAATTGAAAATTTGACTAGAATCATTAAAAACTTGCAAGCAATCAATTGAAAATTTGTTAGTAGTCATAGAAATTTTGATAGAATAATAGAAACTAACAAGAAGTAAAAATTTCACAGTGAAATTTTTCATAATCCTTGAAATTTGGACAGCAATAATTGAAAATTTGACAGTATTCTAATGTCATTCAAAGTTAATAAATATTCATATAAAATGTCGTATATTTATTGAAAATTTGTGAGAAATAATTAAAAAACTTTCAGTAGTCATTGAAATTTTGACAATTTAATGAAATTTTTGCATTTACAGAAATTATTGAAAATTTGACGACTATATAATTTGACGAAATAAGTTTCAAAGATACTTTTAATAGTTAGTACTGCAATGTTGATAGAATAATTAAAACTTTTATATTTGTAGAATAAATGGAGTACTGTGCCGAAGATGCTGGTGGCGAGGAGTCGGCCGGCGGTGGCCGCCGTCGACGGTCTACTGTACGTTATCGGCGGATCAAAGACCAACGAACACTTTTACAGATCCCAGTATACGATATCGTCGGTGGAATGCTTCGATCCGGTGTCGAACATGTGGTCGAAATGTCCCGAGCTTCCTGAGAGCCGCGCCGAGGCGGGCGCGGTAGTCATATAGCATACCGAGTGACTTTTGTTTCAATCCACCCCATTAGTCATTGTTCATGTGTTTGAGAGAGCGAGGGTCTCCGGCGGGGCCCCGTTCCCGCCGGGGGGGTACAATAAGATCCTGGTCCATTAGCCTAAAGTCACATCGGATGAAGCGTTTTACAAGTTTATACGTAGGTATTGCAATTGCCGAGAACGAGAGGGGGGAGAAGCGATGGATGTCATCTAAATATGCCACGTGTGATATGATTTTATTCAACAGATACTTGTTCTCTAGATTGGAACTGAATTTCTTCCAGTTATTTTAGCGAGACATAGGTGAATGTTATATTTCAATTATATTTTAGCACCAAGTAATTTATTGGCATGATCACGATGATTAAGGAAATGCGTATCGCCCGAAACGGTGGATGTCGATAATACCAGTACAAAGTAACCCGTTTTCACTTTATATTTTAATGTGCCTTTATTTAATGGTGATGTATTAAAGAAATCTCTAATTGATGTTACATTTAAGAGCATTTAATGTATTTTATTTATTTGTAATCTACGCGTTGTTTTTATTTTAACGGAACTAATTTACATGTGCTTACAACCAAGGCGAATAGCATTTAGTTACCAAGTCATTCGCTGGGTATGAATCGTATGCCAGTGCGAGCTGTGCTTGTGTCCGTCGTCTGTATTGCATGTCTGGTTGTGTGTGGGAAAACGCATGTAATATTCTGTCCTAAAATGTTGTTATACAAACTTTAACTGAATAAACATATATACATACATATTATACATGTCATAATGTCGTCTTTGAATCTACCCTAGCAATTGTTTTCTAATGAGAATTTTCATAAATCTCTAAACCATTAATGTGTGTAGGATACGCATAGGAAAACTACCAAATCGTAACATTAATCCGGCAATTAAATTAATACAAATTCAATCTCTGAAGAATGAAAGACTGCACAAAGCACAAAACTAAATAAAAATGTATCTCTTGAATTTGTAAGCAATATCATTATAAAATCATAGAGCTGTGTTTCGAAAATTAGTCAAAAATGCAGAAAATTAACAGAAATTGAGGCATTAATCTCTGAAATGCCAAGTTAAGAGAACATACAAATACCCAGAAAGTTTTTGACAGAATTGCGAACAAATTGCATAAATTTTAACAAAATCTATTACAAAAATGGAAATAGCAATGATATCTTATTTAAAAATTTAAGAGAAATAGATCGTTATTTGCTTGTATTTTTGAGAAAATTTTCCAACAGGATTAACTTTTAGACCATTGGTAATTCTTATAATAGAAACCCATTCTATGACATGGATTCTTGTACATAACCTAAAACCATTGTCATTGTTTATGACCTATCGACCACATTTTTGCAACAATTCTGAATAATATTTAACGCAATGGAGCTGAATTGCAAGCCACTGGAAGCTATTGAGCCGATCTCCAAATTAACACCAGTGCAAAAGGACATCAAAAAGGCCATAGAAACGAACAACCTGGAAGACTTCATCAAAATCTTGGAGGCGAACCCCAAGGAAGATGTTAACTTCACCGACGACGACAACATGACACCCCTGCAGCAGGCCTCGTACAGGGGCAACACGGAGATGGTGAAGCTGCTGCTCGAGCGGGTGAGTCCTCGCAGAGGCCGCCGGTGTACTTGACTGAACACTTGATTTTCAGGGCGCAGACGTCAACAAGTGTGAGCACGAACACGACTACACGACTCTCCACTTCGGCGCTCTGTCGGGGAACGTCGACGTCTGCCACCTTCTGTTGGCGGCGGGGGTAAACACCAACACCCTGAACTCGATAAAGCGCACCGCCGCTCAGCTCGCATCGTTCGTTGGCTACCACAACATTGTGAGCACGATAAATAATTTTATACCCAAAGAAGATATAGAGTACTATACGATACCCCAAGGGATACAAGATGCCCCTTATTTAAGCCCTGATTTAAGCGACAGCTTCTATAAGTTTGCACTGCTGTATAACCTGCACCCAGTGAAAATAGCGATGCTTCTGCAATCATACGAGGGCCTCGTGGACAACATCGACGACATTAAAAAGGTCTTTGAGCTCATGTCTGCCAGGGAAATAAAGCGCAAGGAGATGAACGAAATCGCCTCCTTCAAGTTCTACTACATCTCCTACGTGCTGCGTGAAATCTCCAAGGTGATCAAGGCCAGGCGGGACTCGAACGCTAGCGAGGAGAAGACGTTCGTCGAGGTGTTCTCCAAGAAGCTGCTTAAGGCCAACAAGGATGGCAGGCTGGAGCACCTGGACGCATTCATGAGGGACAGCGTCCGCGAGTTCCCGCACATCGACGGCATCCTCTTCAGGCAGATGGTCGCCTCGATGGCCAGCGAGAACGCGCCATCGTCGCTGAGCATCGTGTCGGCGGCCGTCAACGGCCAGCGGGCCTTCATGGACGAGGTGACCAAGTGCGCCACCTGCGGCGAGGAGAAGCCGACCAAGAAGTGCGCCAAGTGCAAGAACGTGTCGTACTGCGACAGGGAGTGCCAGCGGCTGCACTGGTTCATGCACAAGAAGGCGTGTGCCAGGTTGGCGCAGACGCCCGATGTGAGCAAGGGCGTCGATACCAGGGAGATCACGGCGGACCTACAGGGCTTGCTGACTGGAAACTAGGAGGGCTTAGCTGTACGTTTAGGTTCGCGCATTAAATCCGGCTGAATGTTATTTCACATCAATTCCATGTAGATTAAGGAACGCATCGCTGCATTGATTGTACTTTAGTTTTAACTTGTGGTCGAAAAATATTAATTCAAGAAATAAGTGTATGTAAATGAAGATTATTATACAGTAAGTGCAAAATGATGTGTAGATTATAATTAATTAATTGTATAGTTTTGTCTAAAAAAATTGTTTCTATTGTGGTTATTAATATTATAATGAAAAATTTTCCTCCTGAGTGGTTTTAATACATTTATTAATCCTAGTAAGTGTATTTGTAACACCATTCAAATTGCTGGTTAACAGATAATTAATTCTTAATTAGTTCTTCCTAAATAATTATAAAATAATTATGCAGGGAGTGACAAATTCAAGCCAGAAAATCGTATTTTGAAGGCATGATAACTACGGAAATTTTAACTAAGATCTACAACTCGAGATTGCAAGAAATGGGAAAACGGGAATATAATGTATAAAACTGTGCCATTGCTCGGCCAGACTTTTGTGTTTTTCGGGATGTCGTAGTGTATTTCTGCAATCACTGATTTCAATCAATTTTATTGCAAACAGAAAAATATACTTTTGTTAGAAGTACTACATAGAAATATCAAATTGCAAAGGTTTAATACAAAGATTCACGAGTTAAATATATAAATTTATTTTCCTTCATAGGAGTCATGAAAGTATTATAAAAGAGGAAACAAAAAAAAAAAATTAATAGATGCGTCTGATATATTTTGAAAATTCATTTTCACTTTTAAATGACTTTACAATGCAAACAAAAAGCTTTGTTAAAAACTTTCAAATGAATGCATTGAGCTATTCTAGCAACAATCGTTTTGCGTTTTGTTTTCTTTGTGAAGTTATTGAAAAGTGAAAAAAAAATCTGATAGCTTGGCAATTACGAATATTTCCTTAAATTATGTGGCTTGGTGCAATTATGTGTTGCTGGAAAGGTTAAAGAAATGATTCTGTGCATAGATTATTCACTGTTAATTTTATGTTACATCTATGAAATTAAATTGATGGTGTAGTAAGATTATGGTTTCCTTCTGATTCAATTTGAAATGACCATTTTTCTCTATTCCAACTCTATTCCTACATCAAAATATCTGTTCCTAGCTCCATGCTCCAAATAAAAAAAATTAACGTTAATGAGAATTTTTCGAAGCAAAATTATTTAACAACAATTTCAGTAACGGCTAAATGCCATAACAGTTAAAATATAAACATGCTTAAAAATACAACAAAATCTGATTTTTTTTTTTTAATTATGAATTTTTGTAACTCATGTTTTCTTTTTCTCTTTTTAACTCAAAAATGTGCATTGTGCTAAATGCAGGTGCATTAGGATATCTTATAAATCTTATAAGTTTCTTGAAGTTATGTAAGCTGGCATAATGACAAAAACAAATTATGAAGATTATGAAGAAAAAATTATAACGCTAACATTGTACAGATATTTATTTAATTTACAATAAGAAACCTCAGAAATTTTCTACAGAACTAATTTCTTTTACGAAATTATGAAAATATGAATATTGAAAATATATAACATTTGTTATTTTTGCAACTATTTCATTGAAAATAATTGTTGCAAGACTTTTTTAGTTTTATAATAATTGAAATAATTTTATTTGAAAGCACTTCAGAATTACATGGACGTGCAAAATTAATCGTATAATTAGCAATTTGCATTAATTATCCACACCAATTCAAAAAAGGTGTGGTTCCGCCCGGGATCGAACCGGGGACCTTCTGCGTGTAAAGCAGACGTGATAACCGCTACACTACGGAACCAATCTGATTACAAGGTTAAAAATAACTGTATTTAAACGATGATTAAGAAACATTACATAACAGTTATAATTTTGTACTATAAAGCAAACCACACATTCCTGCATTCACATTGATAATAATTTTTGATTGCTATTAAAAATCGTTCGATTATCTGCTTTGTTTGCCCTATTTGTATTCGAAGGATGGTGACCACACATACAACTGTGTGTATAGAAAAGTCGAGTCATTCCTACATTTCTTAGTTTACGGAGAGAATGTACTTGAAATTCAACATTTTGTGTGAGATCATATAATAATCTAACATTTTAAGGTCAAGTGTTTTAAAACCATTTAAAGATATTTCAAGTTTTATAACAATCACATATAACAATCTAACATTTTAAAATCAAGTGTTTTAACACCAATTAAAGATATTTCAAGTTTTTGATGAAACTTGACAACCGATTTTTATTTGTTTTAAATTCTAATTTTGAAAGCCATGTATCAAAATCTTGAACATTTGCAACCTTATTGGCCAAAATTGGTTGATATCTGTTATTTTTAACCCCAGCTCTGAAATTAAAGCATTAAATAAGGTTTTTGTGCTTTAAAAACATTGTACATTAGTAACAGAAGAGTTATTTTCCAAATCTGGCAAAGTTGCAACTAAACTTATCAAATTTTTAATTGCAATTTTGCAAATTCGGCGAAGTTTTAACGGCACTTGTTAAACTTTCAATTGTAATTTTCATCGTAATTTAAGTATAGAGAAAGTATATCGATTTTTAAGTAAAATTTATCATCTGTCGAACACTTTTCGGCCAAATTTTGAAAGCCATGTATCAAATTCTTGAAAAATTGCAACCTCATTGGCCTTATAATTGCAACCTCATAATTTTTAATATTTCGTAGTATGAAACTGTAAAATTTGTTTGTTTTTGAAATTAATTGTTAAAATTTTAAATTACGACTCTCCAAATATATGAAAAAATAATTGGAAGTGTCCAAATTCGTTAATTTCTTTAATGAAACTATAAATAACAGCCACATTTTTAAATGTGACAGTTGCCATACATAAAATCTGTTAAATTAGCAACCTCATTGGCCAAACTTTGTCAATATCTGTATTTTTAATATCTCGTAGTGTGAAACTGCAAAATTTGTAGTTTTTGAAATGAATTGTTCAAATTTTCAATTGCAACTGTGCATATTTGGAAATGTCCAAATCATTAAATTTGTCATTGAAACTATCAAAATCTGCCAAATTTTTAACTGTAGCTGTTTTACTTGTAAACTTCAGCTGGAAAAATCATGAATCTTCACTTAAAAGAAATCAGCACTAAAGAAATCCTTATTTAAAGGTTTTTTGTACAAATTGGGGTTTCTACGAGTTTTAACAACTTAAAATTGGAAACCATCACTAAAGTAATCCTTATTTAACGTTTTGTTTTGTACAAATTGGGGTTTCTGCAAGTTTTAACTACTTAAAGAAGAAAAATAATTGAAAACGTCCAAATTCGTTCATTTCTTTAATGAAACTATCAAAATCTGCCAATTTTTTAAATGTGACAGTTGACACATATAACAAACAGTTAAATTTGCAACCACATTGGCCAAAATTTGTCAATATCTGTAATTTCTAATACTTTGTAGTAAGAAACTGTAAAATTTGTTGGTTTTTGAAATGAATTGTTAAAATTTTTAATTGCAACTGTCCAAGAACTAAATAAAAAATATTTTATTAAAAATTAAAATAAACAGCACTAAAGTAATCCTTATTCAACGTTTTTTTTTTGTACAAATTGGATTTTCTAACAAGTTTTAACCACTTGAAATTGTTTTAATTAAATCAAGTCATTAAATTTCTGTCGCATTGCACTGAATCAAAATTTTTTCATGATATTAAAGCCTTCATTAACCAATACTTCATCGACAGAATAAACTTTTTCATTACTTCTACGTATCTTGTCCAAATTCGTTAATTTCTTTAATGTAACTATCAAAATCTGCCAAATTTTTAAATGTGACCATAGACATATATACAAACTGTTAAATTTGCAACCTGATTGGCCAAAATTTGTCAATATCTGCATTTTTTAATATCTCGTAGTGTGAAACTGCAAAATTTATTGTTTTTGAAATGAATTGTTAAATTTTTTAAATGCAACTGTCCAAATATTTGAAGAAAAATAATTGAAAATGTGCAAATTCGTGAATTTATTTAATGAAACTATCAAAATCGGCCAAATTTTTAAATGTGACAATTGACATATATAAAAACTGTTAAATTTGCAACCACATTGGCCAAAATTTGTCAATATCTGTAATTTTTAATACTTCGTAGTAAGAAAGTGTAAAATTTGTTGGTTTTTGAAATGAATTGTTCAAATTTTCAATTGCAACTGTCCAAGTACTAAATAAAAAATATTTGGAAATGTCCAATTAGTTAAATTTGTGAATGAAACTATCAAAATCTGCAAAATTTTTAACTGTAACTGTTTTACCAGTAAACTTCAGCTGGGAAAATCACGAATCTGCACTTAAAAGAAATCAGCACTAAAGTAATCCTTATTTAACGTTTTTTTTTTAAATTGGGGTTTCTACAGGTTTTAACCACTTAAAATTGGAAATCAGCACTAAAGTAAACCTTATTTCACGTTGTTTTTTGTACAAATTGGGATTTCTACAAGTTTTAACCACTTAAAGAAGAAAAATAATTGAAAACGTCCAAATTCGTTC
The DNA here is from genome assembly GCA_951805005.1 of Othius punctulatus. NCBI lineage: Eukaryota > Metazoa > Arthropoda > Insecta > Coleoptera > Staphylinidae > Othius > Othius punctulatus. The sequence continues at coordinate 20,863,926 of OX638141.1, forward strand.
ATTTCTTTAATGAAACTTTCAAAATCTGCCAATTTTTTTAAATGTGACAGTTGACACATATAAAAACTGTTTAATTTGCAACCTAATTGGCTGAAATTTGTCAATATCTGTAATTTATAATACTTCGTAGTGTGAAACTGCAAAATTTATTGTTTTTGAAATGAACTGTTAAAATTTTTAATTGCAACGGTCCAATTATTTGAAGAAAAATAATTGAAAATGTCCAAATTTGTTAATTTCTTTAATGAAACTATCAAAATCTGCAAATTTTTTAAATGTCACAGAAAATAATTGGAAATGTCAAAATTCGTTAATTTTTTTAATGAAACTATAAATTACAGCCAAATTTTAAAATGTTACAGTTGACATAAATGAAAACTGTTTAATTTGCAACCTCATTGGCCAAAATTTGTCAATATCTGTAATTTTTAATATCTCGTAGTGTGAAACTGCAAAACGTGTTGTTTTTGAGATGAATTGTTAACATTTTTAATTGCAACTGTCCAAATATTTGAAGAAAAATAATTGAAAATGTTTAAATTCGTTAATTTCTTTAATGTAACTGTCAAAATCTGCCAAAATTTTAAATGTGACAATTGACATATATATGTAAAAACTGTTAAACCTGCAACCTCATTAGCAAAAATTTGTCAATATCTGTAATTTTTAATACTTCGTAGTAAGAAACTATAAAATTTGTTGGTTTTTGAAATAAATTGTTACAATTTTCAATTGCAACTGTCCAAATATTTGAGGAAAAATAATTGAAAATGTCCAAATTCGTTAATTTCTTTAATGAAACTATCAAAATCTGCCAGTTTTTTTAATGTGACAGTTGACAGATATAAAAAACTGTTAAATTTGCAACCTCATTGGCAAAAATTTGTCAATATCTGTAATTTCTAATACTTCGTAGTAAGAAACTGTAAAATTTGTTGGTTTTTGAAATGAATTGTTCAAATTTTCAATTGCAACGGTCCAAGTACTAGATAAAAAATATTTGGAAATGTCCAAATCCTTAAATTTGTTAATGAAACTATCAAAATCTGCCAAATTTTTAACTGTAACTGTTTTACCAGTAAACTTCAGCTGGGAAAATCAAGAATCTTCACTTATACCTTATTTAACGGTTTTTTTTTACAAATTGGGGTTTCTACAAGGTTTAACCACTTAAAATTGGAAATCAGCACTAAAGTAATCCTAATTTAACGGGTTTTTTTGTACAAATTGGGGTTTCTAGAAGTTTAAACCACTTAAAATTGTTTTAATTCAATCTTAAATTTCTATCGCATTGCACTGAATCATTTTTTTTTTCATGATATTAAAGCCTTCATTCGCCAATAGTTCATCGACACAATGAACTTTTTCATTACTTCTACGTATCTTATTTCTACGAACCTTTCATAAGCTCCAATATACTACTTAACTGGTAACAAAATAATATAAATAATCGTAACGAACATGGAATTCTTTTTCATCGCATCACATTTTACTTGCCCACATTTATCAATAGAAACATTATTGTAATCATCATCTTCAGTAGAAACATTATAGTAATATTTCTACTGAAGATGATCGCCCAGCGATTGAAATGCACATTTGGAATAAATAAATGTGTTTTGTGAAAAAGGTGTTTTGTTTTTCTCATTTCTTACTTCTCATTTCTCGTTTCTCTCTTTTGTTTTTCTCATTTCTGGTTACCAGTTGTTTAATTACGTAGAATTATGTCGACGTAATTCTTTTTTTTTTTTAAATCGAAAACTGATTGTGCGCCCTTTAGCCTAATCAATTTGCTAAAATTATTGTTAAGCATTTTTTTCTTCGAATGTCTGAAATTATTATTAATTAATTTTGACGATTTCGATGGTGGAGGCGCCGGGTTATGAAATTTAGTTTCTAATTTTAACACGGTATAATTAGTTTTTGAGTTTAGAAATGTAACGCAATAATTGTTATTTATATATTAAGAGCGAAAAGTGATATATTATTGCTTGAGAGTGACGCGAAGCGGAGCGTGGCAATCATTCGAAAGCAATAATGTCACTTTTTGCCTATAATGCATACAATGTTTTTTCTACAATCACTTGAAGAATGTTAAATACTGATAAGCTGATACTTTTAGATGCTTTTTAGATTCTCAGCTACGTGAAAAAAAAAATTATAATAATTATTATTTTTAAGGTTGTTATATTTAGTACTAACTGGTACGTAATATTTATTTTTATTTTATTTTATAATTTATTTCGTTCACCTGACTAGTTTCGGTTATGAAAAACCATCTTCAGAGGCATATGTATTTAATGTTTATGTATCATGAACTTATTTGAAATGTAATTTTAAATTTGATTAGAAGTCTGATAGATGTTTGATAGATGTTGATAGATGATAGATGTAGTAATTTAATAATTATTATATTATTATTATCAGTAAATTATGATTGGAGGAAAATCAGAAACATTTTCGTATAACGACAAGCAAAGAGTGGTCATCTAAAACCATTACGAAACGACTTCTAACGAGGTGATTATCGGATATTATGTTTGATAAACCACCTAGTCAGACTTCACTAATGTGTGTTTTGGCACCATAAACTGACCATGCAAAGGCATTAAATCGCTGGCTGCAAATTGTACGCTCTTAAGACTATTTATTTAGGCGTGGAATGCCAGATTCTACCAGATTCGTCACGAAAACGTATTAAAGAGGAAAGCTGTTATCATCCCAAAGACAATAATTGTTAGGGCAAAGTCTTAGCAAACAGGTAATTATTACCTGTTCCCCTCGCTTCATAATTCACAGATTCACTTTGCCCTCGTCTACTCGCTCATTTCATAATTCCCAGATAAACCGTGAGCTTTCGAATGCCATGTCATAACCGGAAATGGGAAATTGATTGGTGCACCCCGGAAGCGCGCATTGTTATCGGTGGCGATTTTACGGTGCCCCCTTGGCTTCAATTGTTGCTCGCAGGTAATGGCAAAGGTAATGTCGCATTGTGCGGAGTGGTATTTCCGGCCTGACGGGGGGCCACTTGACTGTGCTGGTAAGTGTTAAAAGTTGTTCGCAGACGAGGCGCCAGCGGTGCACCGGCGTCACGGAGACAGCGAAACAGGCGCCCCAAAAGCCCAGACGGACACCATAAGGTGCGTCGGTGGAAAGGTTGGTTTGCATATTCATTATCTAGGTGCCGAATTCTGCGTGCGCCCCCTTTTAAAAAGTCTGGACGTAATTGCGACCCTAAAGCAGTCGGCAACTCTTGAAACATCCCACACCAGGAAGAGGAGAAAAACACTTCCGTGATCACACAATAATCAATACTCAAAATTTTCGTTGATGTGAGGCGCTAAATTATTTTCGACAATCACCGTCATTACATTAGTGCTTCTAATCTAAATCAAAATATGCAGAAGAAATTGTACAAGTACTTCTAGGTACAACCTGCTCTTACTTTTAAGAAGATTGAATTTTTTTTTTAATTTTGGGGTAATTTTCGGAATTGTGAAAAAATGTTTCTACTGAAGATGATGATTACAGTAATTTTTCTACTGAAGATGAACGGCTAGCGATTGAAATACACATTTAGATAGAATAAATGTCTTTTGTGAAAAAGGTGTTTAATGGGTCAATATTTGTACCTACTTTTTATTAGTTCGTAGTATGAAAATGTAAAATCTGTTGGATTTTGAAATGAATTGTTAACATTTTCAATTGCAACTGTCCAAATATTTGAAAAAATTAATTGGAAACGTCCAAATTCGTTAACTTTTTGAATCAAGCTATCAAAATCTGCCAAATTTTTAACTGCAACTGGCAAAATATGTAAATTACCAAGTTTCATCAAGGAAAATCGGACCAGTTTCAGCTGCAAATATCAAAATCGTCATATTTCCAATAAAATCTGTAAACTCTTTAGTAGCAGTGAAAACTTGAGAGAAAGTTAGTGAGGACCTAACAAATTTTCAACGCCAATTACAGAAATCTGCCGAATTTTCCAATCCCACGTCTAAATTTGTTGAAATTTTAATTGAAACTTTCCATTTTTTTCTAATTTTCAAATGTAATCCACCTTAGTCAAATTCTCAACTTCGAATGTCGAAACTTGCTAAATTTTCCAATTGAGGGAAAACTAGATTGAGAGGGAACTATCTCCTCTTCTCTTTAAATTTGTATTTTTTATTGGTACCGTCCAAGTTTGTCAAAATTTTAAAAGGCTTGACCAGTTACCTTTACTTCCCGAGTCACATTTTTACAAATTTAGACTTTGTTGAAATTTTAATTGAAACTTTCTACATTTTTCAATTTTTCCAATGTAATCCACATTTGCCAAATTCTCAACTGCGAATGTCGAAACTTGCAAAAATTTTCAATTGAACTATCTCTTGTTCTCTTTAAATTTGTATTTTTTATTGGAACTGTCTAAATTTGTCAAATTTTTAAAGGTTTTAAACCAGTTGCCTTTATTTCATGAGTAACATTTTTAACCCCAGCTAAGAAATTAAAGCATTAAATAAGGTTTTTGTGCTTTAAAAACATTGCAAATTAGTAACAGAACAGTAATTTTCCAAATACGGCAATATTTTAACTAAACTTATCAAATTTTCAATTGCATTTTTGCAAATCCGGCGAAGTTTTAACGGCACCTGTTAAATTTTCAATTGTAATTTTCATAGTATTAAGTATAGAGAAAGTATGTCAAGTTTTTAAGAAAAATTTTTAATCTGTCGAACACTTTTCGGCCTAATTTTGAAAGCAATGTATCAAATTCTTAAAAAATTGCAACCTTATTGGCCAACATTTGTCAATATCTGTAATTTTTAATATTTCATAGTATGAAACTGTAAAATTTGTTGGGTTTTTAAATCAATTGTTAAAATTTTCAATTGCAACTGTCCAAATTTATGAAAACATAATTGGAAATGTCCAAATTCGTCAATTGTAGAAATCTGCCGAATTTTCCAATCCGACGTCTAAATTTGTTTAAATTTTTTATTGAAGCTTCCTAAATTTTTCAATTTTTCAAATGTAACTATCCACCTTTGTCAAATTCTCAACTTCGAATGTCGAAACTTGCTAAATTTTCCAATTGAACTATTTCTTATTCTCTTTAAATTGTTTTTTTTTTGTAACTGTCCAAATTTGTCAAATTTTGAAAGGTTTTAAACTAGCCTTTACTTCATGAGTCACATTTTTAATCCCAGCTATGAAATTAAAGCATTAATAAATGTTTTTGTGCTTTAAAAACATTGCAAATTAGTAACAGAACAGTAATTTTCCAAATCTGGCAATGTTTTAACTAAACTTATCAAATTTTCAATTGCAATTTTAAAAATCTGGCAATGCTTTTACTAAACCTATCAAATTTTCAATTGCAATTTCGCAATTCCGGCGAAGTTTTAACGGCACTTGTTAAATTTTCAATTGTAATTTTCATAGTATTAAGTATAGAATACTTTCTCTATACTTAATACTATGAAAATTACAATTGAAAATTATTCAATTGTCAATTTTTAAGTAAAATTTATCATCTGTCGAACACTTTTCGGCCCAATTTTGAAAGTCATGTATCAAATTCTTTAAAATTTGCAACCTTATTGGCAAAAATTTGTCAATAGTTGCAATTTTTAATATTTCACAGTATGAAACTGTAAAATTTGTTGCTTTTTGAACTCAATTGTTAAAATTTTCAATTGCAACTGTCCAAATATTTGCTCTTTCTTTTAAGAAGATATTAAAAAATTCTCTAATTTTCAGTCAATTTTTTGAATTGTGATAAATCTTTGATAAGCAGGTATAACCTGCTCTTACTTTTAAGAAGATTGAAAAAATTCTCAAATTTTGAGGCAATTTTTGGTATTGTGGTCAATTTTTGCTCTTACTTTTGAGGAAATTTTATAAAGTTCTCAAATTTTGAGGCAATTTTTGGAATTGTGATAAGTCTTTGATAAAATTCTTGGAGTATTCGTAATATTTATTAAATCTTCGCGTTTCACTGGGACTGGGACTGATGTCTAAAACCGTTTTCTTAGATTTTCACGTGGTCAACCTATAGGACCAAGCGAGCATCATAAATTGTACTTATGGTTAGCTCAAAATTTTACATTCTTGGTATCAAAAACCTACTAGAATCCATACAAGTTTTATTTGCTCAACCAAAACAACTCAACCAAAAGTTTTTATTACATTTACCAACATTTACCATAATCTTCATTGCAATTTACAAAGTTTAATTGGAATCTGCCATTTTTTTTTTAATTATAGAGCTTTTATTCAGAAAGCATTTAACTCGCAAAGTCGTTACAATTTCATAGCTGTTTGCAGAAAATTTAATTAAAATGAAAATTTTTGATAAAATTGAATAAATTAAAAGGCAATTTTCAGCATTATTACTTACAAATATTAATTTAAAATTACAAAATATTAATCAGGGCACAAAATCCTCATTTGAACTGTACTTATAGTTTTAATAAATATTGAAAATTATTATAATAATAATCATATTAATAATATAATCATATTATATTAATAATAATATGTGTGTGGACCCATCCTTCATTTGGTTTAGGGTCTTAAGTTTAGGCACTCTCATGTAGTAAGTAGTACATACTTACTACCTGCGAGTGTCTAAACTCAAGATTATAAAAATAATGTTTATTAGCTTATTATTATTATTTAGTAGCTTTAGATACGTAATATAAACAAAAATTTATAAGTATGAAAATTACTAAATTTGTATGATAAATTCCAAACCTCAAACGACATAACGAACTATATGATGAATTACAGAATTTAGGTGAAAATTTTCTTTAGAAATTACAAAATTTTCGTCATATATTATGAAATTCTTATTTTAAACCTAAATTTCAATATTTAATTGAAACCTGAAATTTTAAGTATGTAGAAATTATAAAGGATTTATCCAGGATTTATCCACAAAGTATATCACTAGTTATTAATATTCTATTACAAATTTGCATTATGAATTTGTTTTAAATTTACCATTTCTTTGTCTGTGTGCTTTTATGAAAAGTATCAATTTAATGTTAATTACTTTTTAGTAGTTAATTAGTTTAGTAATGTAGATAATTCTCGGATTTTGTAAAGATCTTTTATAATTCATTGAATAATTTCTATAATGTGTACTTTTAAGTTTTATGAAACGTTATTTTTAAATGAAAAGTTCAAATTTTCTATTTTAGTTGGTTTGTAGTTCTATTAACCTAATTACTTTTTAGAGAATTCTTGAAATTCGTAAAGCCATATTATAATTTATTGAGTCATTTCTATAATATGTACTTTAAAATTTTATGAAAATTATGATTTTTTTTAATATTTATTGATTTTAAAAGAATTATTACATTTTTTTTACATTTGCTGTAAATTTTTGCCTTGTAAATTATTATAATTTTCAAGGATTTTTATGACGTACAGACTTATTTGTTTGTAACTTTCATGGAGAAACAAATATATTTAATTATTAAAGCGATTCTCTCCATCTGTTTTATTTACGAGGGCTGTTTGACGGAAGAGTGACTTTTCAAAGGTTGGTAACACTTTCGTTATAATGATTATGTTGCTAGCTCCTGAGGTCTTTCGGAGGTCTACTGTCAAAATTTGGCACCAATCTGACAGATAGATTATGTTTTATACTTATTTGAAGGAAACTGTTTTCGTTGTTTTGTAAATATGTAAAAAAAAAATTCGAGTGTTGATTAAACATTATTTTCTACGTGAAAAAACAATTAAAGAAACCGAGGAAAAGTTACGTAAATATTATCCAGAATCTGCTCCGTCCCATGGAATGATTTGTAAGTGGTTTCTGCTTTTAAAAGTGGCCATATGAGCACGGTTGATGCAGATCGTCCGAAACCATCATTTACTGTGACTACTCCAGAAATGGTTAATAAACTCTATGGCCTTGTAATTGGCAATCGTCGAATAAAAGTTTGTGAGATAGCTAATGAAGTAAACATCTCAACCGAACGGGTATACAATATTTTGCATGAACATTTCAATAAGAAAAAGCTATCCGCGAGATGGTTGCCGCGTTTGCTTAATGGTGATCAAATGCGCGTTCGCATTAAGAATTCAGAAGAATGTTTGGCCGTTTTCAACGTAACTCAAAGGATTTTTTTCGTCGATATGTCGCAGTAGATGAAACTTGGATACATCATTATACTCCAGAAACAAGAATACAGTCTAAATACTGGATTTCTCCATGCGAATATGCTCCCAAAAAGGCAAACACACTTTTTTCGACCAATAAGGTCATGGCCACAGTTTTTTGGGATTCTAAAGGTGTAATCTTTATTAATTGTTTACAAAAAGGAAAAACCATAACTGGCCAGTATTATGCTGATTATGCAGACATGTATTGATGCCGAACTTGAAAAACAACGACCGCATTTGATGAAGAAAAAAAGTGTTGTTCCATCACGATAATGCGCCCTCTCATTCGTCTGCAATTGCTACAACTAAATTGACTGAATTGCATTACGAATTACTGCTTTATCCGCCATATTCGCCAGATCTGGCTCCCAGTGATTTCTTCTTATTTCCAAATTTAAAAAAATGGCTGTGTGGAAAAAGATTTCAGGCAAATGAAGAGGAGATAACCGACACAAATGCATATTTTGAAGACTTTCCGAAAGATTACTTTTTGGAAGGTTTAAAAAAATTGTAAACTCGCCGGGCTAAGTGTGTACACTTGAAAGGGTATTATGTTGACAAATAAAATATATTTTGAACAGAAAAATAACGTTTTCATTAAAAAGTCACTCTTCCGTCAAACAGCCCTCGTATAGGCATTTTAACAATTTTCCTTGTACGAAAACTACAATTTGCTCTCTATAAAAAACACCATTTTAATTAATTTTATTAGTAATTTTATTTATAAATTTAGTTGATTATGTGGGTACCTAATAATTATTTAATTTTTATTTAAATTTATTTAATTTTATTCCCATGGTAATAAAAATTTCGGTGAAAATCAATTATTGTTTGTGTTTCTACATGTTTTATACATAAATGTGCGTAGACAAGGTTACCAACCGCTGCAAAGTCTAGACAAGGTAATGCGTTCTAAGCAAGAAATTCATTGGAACTGAAGTTTATCAATGAAACCGCGGATTAGCGTACACACCTGAATTTCTCTCTATCTCTGAGCAGTCGGAAGTAGTTAACTATAAAAGCCGTTGCTCTTGAAACTAAACAGTAGATATGTAATTATGTATTGGAACGTAGTAATTTGGAGAACGTAACTTATTAATTGCAATATCTGTAATAACTTTGAATTCCTTGTGATTAATTACATATAATCTGTTGGCCGATAGAAGTACAGTAATCTCACATTATCCGTTATCTTATATACAGAATTATTAAATCATTATTCGTTACCTATTTTTTTTTCATTAAAAAGTTTTATTTTCATAATTTTTATAATAGAAATACTTATACGAAAAATGCTGATAATAATAAAAACAAAAATGAGCTTAAGTGAGCTTAAGTGAGCTTACTAACAAAAAAAAGTGTTTGTATTGATGAAAAAGTCAAGTCTTTCCTATGATATTCTTCAGAATATTTTCTTATATTTTCCGATATTTTACAAATTGGTCTATAAAAACCAAAACGGCGTAAATAAGTAATACGAGAAATTAGATATAAATTTTAATACCAATGTTCTTATAATTAGAGATACATTTGATGAAGTCAAATTTCAAGGATAACTTTATTATCATTTTCAATTAAATTTATATTATTTTATGCTTCACTGGAAAATAGATTTTTCCAACTGACTTGATTTTTCTTAAGTTAAATCGGGTGTTAGTTATATTGTTAATATGCCTTTATCTACCACTATTCATTGATTTTTCTATTCATACCTACATCAATAATTGTTGACAAAACTCAATAAAATTGCCAAGTAATTATCTCCTCAATTAAAATTATTTAAAATTTAATAGAAATTTATAATTTCCATTGACACGTGTACAATGAATTATAACATTCTATCACAACAAATCATTCTAATTATATAGAATTTATTAGTAAGTAGTCACAGTTCTAGCCTAAACACATTTGCCTAAATGCATTTAGAATACATATACCTTAGATAGAAGGTATGCATTACAATTTATGTAATACATACCTTCTATCTAAGCTATGTATTCTATGTATTATGAAAATAATACATAGAATCTACTTAGCTCTAGAATTAGACCATTCACATAGATCATCAATAGATCATTGTAGATCTATTGCTCTAGAGTCTAGAATGTAGATCAATAATACAATCTATGTAGGTACTTATCATACATGTATTATTAAAAATTGTCAAATTTCATGAAAATTTAACAGTTTACAGAAAATTTATAGAAGACAAACATTTATAATATTTCATAGATAATTGCAATATTTAAAGGAAATTTATAGAATTTGTAGAAATAAAAATATAGACTTTCATGTAAAATTTTGAAGAAATTTGTAAAATTTTATGGACATTTTCAGATTGATAATAAATGCTAAAAATCATTCAGAATGGCTTATTAAAATTTTATAAAAACTTTTGTATTGAATTTAAAAAAATATATATTAAACTATGAAAAAATATGTAATATTTAATTGAAATTTGTGGAATTTTATGAAAGACTTTAACATTTGTAAAATTTTATTGCAATTTTAATTTTTAACATTTGTAACATTTTTCTATTGCAATGGATAATTCTATTGGAGAAATTTGTTTGCTTTATTGTATTTTTTATACTACTAAAATGCAGCAAATATTTAATAATAAATATTTGAAAATTGGTGAAAACCCAAAATTTGATAAAGAGCTGGATTCAAAATTGAACTATCTATAATATAAAAAAGGCCAAATCAATGATACAATCTGAATCAAAAACTACTGAAAACCCGTTAATTAAGTTTTTTTTATTTATTTATAAGGGTAGGTACATACACAGGCAACGGTATATTTTCGGAAGAATTTGGAGCAGTTGGTGTAAAAGGTACTGAAGCTTGAGTACGTAGAACGTATAAAATATTCGTTGGCTGTTTTAGATTCACTTATAATAGGCGTAATATATACGAGATTATTATTAATTTGAATGAAGTAATAATTGCGAGAATTTCATAATTTTATCGTTTCATTTTTTATTGTCTAAATTACACTGCATGGTCTTCCTAGTTGGCCAAAATATCGTACTTGAGGCCGGTGAAGGGGACCTTGCCAAAAAATATTTGGTAGTATATAAGAACGATTTTTGGCACTGCTTATTATAGTTGAACAACAGTCCTACATCAGGAGGTTAATAATCAATCAACATGAGATTCCTTGTAAGTAATTGCAGGTGTGGCCGAGTTAAAATTGTGCTAATTAAAAGTTGTGTTTCAGGTATTGTTCGCTTGCGCTTTGGCCGCGGCTTCCGCCAGCCACGTGGTAGCCCCACTCACCACCGTCTACGCCGGACACCACCAGCTCCAGCACCTGCCCCTCATTGACCACGAGGGTGTGCCCGTGGACACCGCCGAGGTACAGCACGCCAAGGCCGCCCATTTGGCCCACAAGATCAACGTGCACGCACGCAACGGTGACCACCTTGTTGCCCATGCCGTAGCCCCAGTAGTAGCCCACTCTGCCGTAGTGGCTCATGCCCCAGTCGTAGTAGCTCACTCTGCCCCAGTAGTAGCCCACTCCGCCGTAGTGTCCCATTCCAGCGTAATCGCTCACCCTGCCCCAGTCGTAGCTCACTCCGCCGTTGTGGCTCATGCCCCAGTCGTAGCCCACTCCGGAATTGTAGCCCACTCAACCCCGGTCCTGACCCACTCCGGAATCGTAGCTCACTCCGGAATTGTAGATCACTCCGGAATCGTAGCCCACTCCGGACTTGTAGGTCACTCTGGACTTGTAGGTCACTCCGGACTCGTAGGTCACTCCGGACTTGTAGGTCACTCCGGACTTGTAGCCCACTCTACCCCAGTGCTGTCCAGCCATGGTCTCCTCTACCGTAAGCGTCGTGGACTCTACGCCGCCGCACCCCTTGCCTACCACCATGGTTACCATGGACCCCAGCACCTTCCCCTCATCAACCACGAGGGTGTCCCAGTAGATACCGCCGAGGTGCAGATCGCCAGGGCTGCCCATTTGGCACATAAGCACAATGTCCATGCTGCTCGTGATGGCCATCACGTCGTTGTAGCCCACCATGCTGTAGCCCCAATTGTGCACGCCCCAGTCGTGTCCCATGTTTCCCACTCCTACACCCCATATGCTCACTACTATTAAGCGAACAATACATCTAGCTTGTATATATTTGTATAAAAGAAATTAATTAAATCTATTTGCCATATTTATGTTTTTAATTTTATTTGTATATCTTATTTGCAACTGCCTTATTAGTTATTCACGAATAGGTACCTACTACTAATAAGTACTCCAAACGAAGAAGAAGAAGAAGAAGAACCACACAAATTTTCTAAAAATTCTCCAAATAATACAAAAATTAATTATTAATAGGTACCTACTACTAGTAAGTACTCCAAAAGAAGAAGAAGAAATCAATATAATATAATAACTGGTATATATAAATAATGGATGAAACTGTAACAAAAAATATTTATTAGAGGAGATAAAACTCATGAAAAGTTATATTTGTATTAAAAAATCTTCTAGTTACGGTGTCATCAAAAGTCTAGACTATTCACAGCATTTGATGCTGAGGATGAATTTATAAAAATTCGAAACATTCAACACAGATTTATAAAACTCGTAGAGAATCGAAAAAAGTCATCAAACATTCAATGATTCATAAAATCTTCAAATTTAAGAAAACAGTCCTAAAAACTTTTAAAGAACCGCAGAAGTTTAATGATAATTGTAAAAATTAAATAGAAATTGTAGAAAATTGTAACAGTTTTACAATATATGTGCGAAATTCAGATCAAATTTCTATCTACAAATCTCAGAAAATTGCACACAATGTTTCATGAAAAGTTGTATTTGTATTAAAAAAATCTTTAAATTTTAAGGCAATTTTTGGAATTGTTATTAATTTTTTCTTCAAACTTCAAATTTAAAATATCAGTCCTAAAAACTTTTAAAGAATCGCAGAAGTTGCATAATAATTGTAAAAATTAAATGGAAATTGTAGAAAATTGTAACAGTTTTACAATACATGTGCGACATTCAGATCAAATTAGTATCTACAAATCTCAGAAAATTGCACACAATGCTTCATGAAAAGTTGTATTTGTATTAAAAAAATCTTTAAATTTTGGAGCAATTTTTGGAATTGTCATTAATTTTTTCTTCAAACTTCAAATTTAAAATAACAGTCCTAAAAACTTTTAAAGAATCGCAGAAGATGCATAATAATTGTAAAAATTGAATGGTAATTGTAGAAACTTGTAACCGTTTTAAAATATACAGGGTGTCTAAGATAAGGATCAACAGCATGGGGAATCGGAAACCGTAAAAGTTGCAAAGGCGGTTAAATTACAAAAAGTTGCGCAATTTAGTGGTCAGTAATATTTTGTTGAGTAAAATTATGTAAATAATAAATTATGTTAAAGTTAATAGAAATTTATAATTTCCATTGACACGTGTAAAATGTATTTTAACATTCTATCACAACAAATAATTTTAATTCTATAGAATTGATGTGCGAATAGTCATAGTTCTAGCCTGAACACAAAAATGCATGTAGAATATATACCTTAGATAGAAGGTGCTACATATTTTGTAATACATACCTTCTATCTAAAGTACCTATTCTATGTATTATGAACATAATCTATATAAATCTATATAATAATCTATATAAATAGATAAAAATAATCTATATAAATAATAAATAAACGATCTAATTCTAGATCTAAGTAAATTCTATAATCTACTTAGATCTAGAATGAGATCATTCACATAGATCATCAATAAATCATTGTAGATCTATTCATCTAGAGTGTAGATCAATAGTACAATCTATATACTTATTAAAAAGTATTCATGTATTATTAAAAATTGTCAATTTCATGAAAATTTAGCAGACAATTTATAAAAGGCAAAAATTTCATATTATTTCATGGATAATTGCAATATTTAATGGATATTTATAGAACTTGTAGAAATAAAAATATGGACTTTCATGTAAAATTTTGAAGAAATTTTCAGTTCGAGAATAAATCAGTCAGAATGGTATCATTAAAATTTTATAAAAACGTATCTGTTGATTTTATTTTTATATAGAAGTACAAATTTCTAACTATGAAAAAATTAGTAATGTTTAATTAAAATTTATGGAATTTCATAAAAGAATTTCACATTTGTGACATTTTATAGCAATTTTAACATTTTTAACATTTTTCTATTGCAAAGTTTTTGGGAAATGCATAGAATCTCAAGAAATAAAAACATATACTTTCATCAAACTTTATAAAAATATGCAAAACTTCATGGAAATGTTCGGTTAGAGAATAAATGCTAAAAGTCATTGCGAATAGTTTCATTAAAATTTTATAAAAACTTGTGTGTACATTTTTGATACAAACTTGTGTAATTTTGAAATAGATACTTACGATATAAATATCGTAACGTGTCACATTACGACACAATATGACAAAATTATTGTCATATTATTAAACGAGGCCACAGGCAGAGTTTGATAAGCCATTGAGTAAATGTAATGTAAAAAGTCACTAGACTTGAAAAAATAGATTATATTTAAAAAAAAGAGGTTACATTTTATGACAGTGGGCAATGTAGCCATCAAATTGAGTATCTATTGAGTACAGAATTTATTTGCTATTTTTACAAAAGCAAATCAGTCAATTTATAATATATAACTTTTGGATTTTTTATATAATTAAAAAACCAGCACACTTGAATGATTGAAGCAATAATTTACTTATTTTCATATATGAATTAGGCAACGTTGTTAGAAATTTGATATTTAATAATTATTTCACTGTCAGATCATTTTTATTGGTGTTCATGTGTAAAACTTTATAAAATGAAACCACAACCTTCTTAGTTAAAAATAAAAATGGAACAGAGTTTACTTTGAGTTTTTTTCGAGATATTTCGTTTCATTTATATTCTTTTGTTTTATCATTTAATTTACTGAAAACTAAATTAAATCAGAATTACATTGAGAAAATTGGGTCAAAATGCAAAAACCATCACAAAAATATCGCAAAACGTCCAAAACCTGCAAACTTCAGGAGGTTATAAAAAAACAAATGCGAACTAATATAACTAAACCCCTTCGGTATTTTGTTAGCCTGTTGGCTTTCTGCCATGTCACGTTGTATAACGTTGTATAGCTACACGTGCTGAAATTTCTTGTTGCATGCATTGGGGTATAATAAATGAGTCATCATCAAATTTCAATCATCATCAAAATGCGAGGAAATTGCCAAGGCCCACTTGTGAGCATTGGTACCATAAGAAGATCAAATTTATTAAATATTTTGGAGAATTCCAAAATTCAAAATTTCCAAATTCGTTTGAAGTTTAGTATTCTAAATCAATCATCTGTTTAATTTGAAAACAAACACGTAATACTGAAGAGCTTCTTTTGAAAAATCGAGAGATTTCCTCGAAGTGTAGAAAAGTGGAAAATTCTATAAAAAAACTGCCGTCATAAGACCCAAAAGTTACAAAAATAATTCAACACCAAATTTCAAAACATTTATGAATTTTGATTAAAATGAAACACTTTAAATTTTCTTGAATATTACTTAAATTAATTAATTTAAATGCCTTTTTTAAAATTACATATTAACAGTCAGCAACAAATATAGCTTAGGTATTAAATTACTATGTTTTTTTCATATGTTATTCTATAAATTTTCAACTCGAGTTTCAACTTGGTGGTAAAAACATACTTCCTCCGTCCCAAATTATGGTATACATTTCTCTAAAATTCATGGATTGTCGAGTCTTTGAGCAAATCAAAGATTTGATTTCAAGTCTTTAAAATCAAGACTCGAAAGCCTTTAAAATCAAGACTGATTAAAACTCATTAGATTTTAATCAGTTAAATATAATCTAATACATTGTTCCTAATTGAGTCTTAGATGGCTATGCATATACAAATTTAGTCATAACAAGCTGCCAGTTAGAAAACATGAAAATACTAGAAAATCAAAAGTACACCTGTTGTGACAAAACTATGGAAGATATAGCTCAGAAAAGTTAAAAGAAGAGAATTATAAGCAAAACAGTGGACCTATTTTAGGAATTTTAGAGTTCTTGCTGCAATTCAAAAGCTGGCAGCAAATTGAAGTGGGGTTTGTTGTTCCAGCTAACTATTTCCTGAATTTGAAATAGGGCCAAGGAACAGTACTATCAAGGGAATTTTTGCACGTGTCTCTTCTAAGAAAAATAAACTCTAAGAGTTTTGTATACAATTTGGTACAAATAAAAGAAGCAAATATATATATATATATCTTTTTTGGGACAGAGGGAGTAGTAATTTAGAGCCATATGCATAGTTGACCCTAGTAGCTACCAAATCTTAGTAGCTACTAATCAGAATGTGATTTATAATTTTGATTTTGCACAATTGGCATTCAATGATGCACTTTCTAACCGTTTTTAGTATCTACTAAGCTTTAGGAGCTTTAGAGTGAACTATGCATATGGCTCTAAATTACAATGTTTTTCCCACTTTTCAACTTCCCAAGTCGAAACTCGAGAATTTATAGAATAAAATGTGGTTCAAACATAGTAATTTAATATCTAAGCTATATTTATATTTCAACTATCAATCTAATTAATTTATGCAAATAATATTAATGTACAGGCAGTTATGCCTCTGGTCGAGCTTTGGTCGAGCCGAATAAAGATTGTTATTGTTATTGAATGTTTTGTATAAAAGACTTGAACATTTGTAAAATTTTATTGCAATTTTAATTTTTAACATTTGTAACATTTTTCTATTGCAATGTTTTGGGGAAATTTGTTTGTTTTATTGTTTTTTTTATACTGTAAAATGCAGGAAATATTTAATAATAAATATTTAAAAATTGGTGAAAACCCAAAATTTGATAAAGAGTTGGATTCAAAATTGAACTATCTATAATATAAAAAAAAGGCCAAATCAATGATACGATCTGAATCAAAAACTACGAACCAGTTAATTTAAAAAAAACTTTTTTCATTTTTAAGAGTAGGTGCATACACAGGCAACGGTAAATTTTTACAAGAATTTTGAACAGTTGGTGTAAAAAGTACTGAAGCTTGCATACGTAGAACGTACAACATATTCGTTGGCTGTTTTAAATTCACTTATAATAGTCATAATATATACGAGATTTTTATTAATTTGAATGAAGTAATAATTGCGAGAATTTCATAATTTTATCGTTTCATATTTTATTGTCTAAATTACACTGCATGGGCTTCCTAGTTGGCCAAAATATTGTACTTGAGGCCGGTGAAGGGGACCTTGCCAAAAATTATTCGGTAGTATATAAGAGCGATTTTTGGCACTGCTTATTATAGTTGAACAACAGTCCTACATCAGGAGGTTAATAATCAATCAACATGAGATTCCTTGTAAGTAATTGCAGGTGTTGCCGAGTGAAAACAGTGCTAATTGAAAGTTGTCTTTCAGGTATTGTTCGCTTGCGCTTTGGCCGCGGCTTCCGCCAGCCACGTGGTAGCCCCACTCACTACCGTCTACGCCGGACACCACCAGCTCCAGCACCTGCCCCTCATTGACCACGAGGGTGTGCCCGTGGACACCGCCGAGGTACAGCACGCCAAGGCCGCCCATTTGGCCCACAAGATCAACGTGCACGCACGCAACGGTGACCACCTCGTTGCCCACGCCGTAGCCCCAGTAGTAGCCCACTCCGCCGTAGTGGCTCATGCCCCAGTCGTAGTAGCTCACTCTGTCCCAGTAGTAGCCCACTCCGCCGTAGTGTCCCATTCCAGCGTAATCGCCCACCCTGCCCCAGTCGTAGCTCACTCCGCCGTTGTGGCTCATGCCCCAGTCGTAGCCCATTCCGGAATTGTAGCCCACTCAACCCCAGTCCTGACCCACTCAGGAATCGTAGCTCACTCCGGAATTGTAGATCACTCCGGAATCGTAGCCCACTCTGGACTTGTAGGTCACTCAGGACTTGTAGGTCACTCCGGACTCGTAGGTCATTCTGGACTTGTAGGTCACTCCGGACTTGTAGCCCACTCTACCCCAGTGCTGTCCAGCCATGGTCTCCTCTACCGTAAGCGTCGTGGACTCTACGCCGCCGCACCCCTTGCCTACCACCATGGTTACCATGGACCCCAGCACCTTCCCCTCATCAACCACGAGGGTGTCCCAGTAGATACCGCCGAGGTGCAGATCGCCAGGGCTGCCCATTTGGCCCATAAGCACAATGTCCATGCTGCTCGTGATGGCCATCACGTCGTTGTAGCCCACCATGCTGTAGCCCCAATTGTGCACGCCCCAGTGGTGTCCCATGTTTCCCACTCCTACACCCCATATGCTCACTACTATTAAGCGAACAATACATCTAGCTTGTATATATTTGTATAAAAGAAATTAATTAAATCTATTTGCCATATTTACGTTTTTAATTTTATTTGTATATCTTATCTGCAACTGCCTTTTTAGTTACTCACGAATAGGTACCTACTCCTAGTAAGTACTCCAAAAGAAGAAGAAGAAGAAGAGGAAGAAGAAGATGAAGAGGAAGAAGAAGAAATCAAAACCACATAAATTTTCTAAAAATTCTCCAAATAATCCAAAAATTAATTATTAATAGGTACCTACTACTAGTAAGTACTCCAAAAGAAGAAGAAGAAATCAATATAATATAATAACTGGTATATATAAATAATGGATGAAACTATAACAAAAAATATTTATTAGAGGAGATAAAACTCATGAAAAGTTATATTTGTATTAAAAAATCTTCTAGTTACGGTGTCATCAAAAGTCTAGACAATTCACAGCATTTGATGCTGAGGATGAATTTATAAAAATTCGAAACATTCAACACAGATTTAGAAAACTCGCAGAGAATCGAAAAAAGTCATCAAACATTCAATGATTCATAAAATCTTCGAATTTAAGATAACAGTCCTAAAAACTTTTAAAGAATCGCAGAAGTTTAATGATAATTGTAAAAATTAAAAGGAAATTGTAGAAAGTTGTAACAGGTTTAGAATATATGTGCGAAAATCAGATCAAATTAGTATCTACAAATCTCAGAAAATTGCACATAATGATTCATGAAAAGCTCTATTTGTATTAAAAAAATCTTCAAATTTTGGGGCAATTTTTGGAATTGTCATTAATATTTTCTTCAAACTTCAAATTTAAAGTAACAGTCATAAAAACTTTTAAAGAATCGCAGAAGTTTAATGATAGTTGTAAAAATTGAATGAAAATTGTAGAAAATTGTATCAGTTTTACAATATATGTGCGAAATTCAGATCAAATTAGTATCTACAAATCTCAGAAAATTGCACACAATGCTTCATGAAAAGTTGTATTTGTATTAAAAAAATCTTTAAATTTTGAGGCAATTTTTGGAATTGTCATTAATTTTTTGTTCAAGCTTAAAATTTAAACTAACAGTCCTAAAAACTTTTAAAGAATGGCAGAAGTTGCATAATAATTGTAAAAATTGAATGGTAATTGTAGAAATTGTAACAGTTTTACGATATATGTGAAAAACTCACAGCATAATAGTACAAATCTCAGAAAATTGCACACATTGATTCACGAAAAGTTATATTTGTATTAAAAAATTCTTTAAATTTTGAGGCAATTCTTGGAATTGTCATTATTTTTTTCTTCAAACTTAAAATTTAAACTAATAGTCCTAAAAACTTTTAAAGAATCGTAGAAGATGCATAATAATTGTACAAATTTAATGGTAGTTATAGAAATTGTAACAGTTTTACGATATATGTGCAAAACTCACAGCAAAATAGTACAAATCTCAGGAAATTGCACACATTGATGCATGAAAAGTTATATTTGTATTAAAAAAATCATCAAATTTTGAGGCAATTTTTGTAATTGTCATTAATTTTTTCTTCAAACTTAAAATTTAAAATAAGAGTCCTAAAAACTTTTAAAGAATGGCAGAAATTGCATAATAATTGTAAAAATTGAATGGTAATTATAGAAATTGTAATAGTTTTACGATATATGTGCAAAAATGACAGCAAAATTGTACAAATTTCAGAAAATCGCACAGATTGATTCATAAACAGTTATATTTGAATTAAAAAAATCTTCAAATTTTGAGGCAATGTTGGTCATTAATTTATTACTATTGATTGTTAATATTGATGTAATTTTCGCCGAGCTTTTTATGAAATTGTTTCAAATTTGCGATTTCTTTGTGTGTTTGTAGGTCATATCTGCTATGTTCATAAACTTTTTGCAGTTTTTACCGAAAGCAGGATTGTTTTTTTTAATGTTAATTACTTTTTTAAAGAATTCTCGAAATTCGTAAAGAAATTTTATAAATTTATACAAAAACCATTGTCCAGGTAATTTTAGACGTACTTCTGTATAGAAAATAGTTTATCCTTAACATTTGAAAGAACAGGACTTACTACTATAACCAGCTCTTACATTTTAGAAGATATTATGGACTTTTCTAAATTTGGGCATTCAAATTTGGGTATTTTATTTTGGAAATCTTTGGGGCCCTTTTTGGAGTATCCAAAATATTTGTATTTGAAATTTTCGTAATGCACTGGAACTTACATGAATTCCTTTTTCATTTACCATTTATTTGTGTTTGTTGGTCTACAATTTTAATTAAGTTTCTGCAAAGTTTTTCCCAAAGGAACATTGATTTTTGTAATGTTCTTCATTTTGTAAAGAATTCTTGGAATACATTCCTTTTTGGATCTTTTATAATGTATTGAATAATTTCTATAATAGGTACCTAATTTGTATTGTATTGTATTTTGTAAAACGTGTGATTATTTTTTTGAATGTTTATTGATTTATAAAGAATTATTGTTCAATTTTTTTTCAAATTTTTGTAAAAATTTGCAATTTCTATTACATTAATTACTGCAATTTTCGTGAAATTTAAGTAAAGTTTTTATAGATAGATAGATAAATATTTATTTATCATTTAGGCCACATTACAATAATATCAATAGTACGGTCATCTCGTGGATATTCTCGTCAATGCTTAAAATACACATAAAAGGTTAAAATTAATAAATTATCACAATAATGATAATATTAATTAAAAGTATGATTGATTCTTTACCGTTTTTAGAAGTTTAATCTTAGTTTTTAAAAAGAGGAGAGAGTCTGAAATTGATTAAAAAAATTTATATCAGTTTTAAAATAAATAACTAAATCTGTAATATGTTTAAGAACCTTACAAAATAAATGATGGCAAATGATAAGTGGAATAAGTGATAATTAATCAAAAAATTAAAGCAAATTGTATTAAGCATTAACTCAAGTGAATGATGGAGAAAAAAAGCATTTGCAAACTAGTCAGTTCTGAATTTTTGAGACGAAAGAGCCTGAAATAAATTAGAAAATAATCAGTTTCAAAAAGCTCAAGTCATGTCGACTAAAATGAACATATTTCTTTTAATTTGGTCGAATGCATGTGACAATTATTGCTCTTGATTGATTTGTTGATTGATGAATTTGAATCTGAATCATCTGCTTTTGACAAAGAATGCAATGTAAACCCCCTTTTTCTGGGTCAACACACAGAAATAAAGAAACAAATTGGTTGTGTGTGCTGCAGATGTGTGCAGTTTTTGTAAAGTTATGAAGAATAAAATTGGTAAATTTTGTTTTTCTTCCATTTTTCTAAACCGTTTTTTTAACTTCTAAAAGTTCTGAAGAGTAAAATTGACTACTGATTGACTAATTGATTAAATAAAAGACAAAATAGTTTCAAAAAGCTTGGGGTGAATTTATTACAAATTTGAAATTTGTAACACAAAAAAGAACACAAAAAATCATGTTGAGTAAATTTTTTCTAAGAAAAATAAACTTTAACAGTTTTGTATACAATAATTAGGGACAAATAAAAGAGGCAATGTATACCTTTTGGGACAGAGGGAGTAGTAATTAAGAGACGTATGCATAGTCGACCCTAGTAGCTACTAAAGCTTAGTAGCTACTAATCAGAATGTGATTTATCTTGCACAATTGACATTCAATGATGCACTTTCTAACCGTTTTTAGTATCTACTAAGCTTTGGGGGCTTTAGAGTGAACTATGGATATGGCTCTAAATTGCAATGTTTTTCCCACCAAGTCGAAACTCGAGAATTTATAGAATAAAATGTGGTCAAAACATAATAATTTAATATCTAAGCTATATTTATATTTCAACTATCAATCTAAATAACTTATATGCTAATAATATTAATGTACAGGCAGTTGTGCCTCTGGTCAACCTTTGGTCTAGCCGAATAAAGATTGTTATTGTTATTGATTGTTTTTATAAAAGACTTGAACATTTGTAAAATTTTATTGCAATTTTAATTTTTAACATTTGTAACATTTTTCTATTGCAATGTTTTGGGGAAATTTGTTTCTTTTATTGTTTTTTTTTATACTACTAAAATGCAGCAAATATTTAATAATAAATATTTGAAAATTGGTGAAAACCCAAAATTTGATAAAGAGTTGGATTCAAAATTGAACTATCTATAATATAAAAAAAAGGCCAAATCAATGATATGATCTGAATCAAAAACTACTAAAACCCGTTAAATAAAAAAAACATTATTTTTTTCATTTTTAAGAGTAGGTAACGGTATATTTTTGGAAGAATTTTGAACAGTTAGTGTAAAAAGTACTGAAGCTTGCGTACGTAGAACGTACAACATATTCGTTAGCTGTTATAAATTCACTTATAATGGTCATAATATATTCGAGATTTTTATTAATTTGAATGAAGTAATAATTGCGAGAATTTCATAATTTTATCGTTTCATATTTTATTGTCTAAATTACACTGCATGGGCTTCCTAGTTGGCCAAAATATCGTACTTGAGGCCGGTGAAGGGGACCTTGCCAAAAATTATTTGGAAGTATATAAGAGCGATTTTTGGCACTGCTTATTATAGTTGAACAACAGTCCTACATCAGGAGGTTAATAATCAATCAACATGAGATTCCTTGTAAGTAATTGCAGGTGTGGCCGAGATAAAATTGTGCTAATTGAAAGTTGTCTTTCAGGTATTGTTCGCTTGCGCTTTGGCCGCGGCTTCCGCCAGCCACGTGGTAGCCCCACTCACCACCGTCTACGCCGGACACCACCAGCTCCAGCACCTGCCCCTCATTGACCACGAGGGTGTGCCCGTGGACACCGCCGAGGTGCAGCACGCCAAGGCCGCCCATTTGGCCCACAAGATCAACGTGCACGCACGCAACGGTGACCACCTTGTTGCCCACGCCGTAGCCCCAGTAGTAGCCCACTCTGCCGTAGTGGCTCATGCCCCAGTCGTAGTAGCTCACTCTGCCCCAGTAGTAGCCCACTCCGCCGTAGTGTCCCATTCCAGCGTAATCGCCCACCCTGCCCCAGTCGTAGCTCACTCCGCCGTTCTGGCTCATGCCCCAGTCGTAGCCCATTCCGGAATTGTAGCCCACTCAACCCCGGTCCTGACCCACTCAGGAATCGTAGCTCACTCCGGAATTGTAGATCACTCCGGAATCGTAGCCCACTCCGGACTTGTAGGTCACTCTGGACTTGTAGGTCACTCCGGACTCGTAGGTCACTCTGGACTTGTAGGTCACTCCGGACTTGTAGCCCACTCTACCCCAGTGCTGTCCAGCCATGGTCTCCTTTACCGTAAGCGTCGTGGACTCTACGCCGCCGCACCCCTTGCCTATCACTACGGTTACCATGGACCCCAGCACCTTCCCCTCATCAACCACGAGGGTGTCCCAGTAGATACCGCCGAGGTGCAAATCGCCAGGGCTGCCCATTTAGCCCATAAGCACAATGTCCATGCTGCTCGTGATGGTCATCACGTCGTTGTAGCCCACCATGCTGTAGCCCCAATTGTGCACGCCCCAGTCGTGTCCCATGTTTCCCACTCCTACACCCCATATGCTCACTACTATTAAGCGAACAATACATCCAGCTTGTATATATATTTATAAAAGAAATTAATTAAATCTATTTGTCATATTTATCTTTTTAATTTTATTTGTACACCTCATCTGCAACTGCCTTATTAGTTTTTCACGAATAGGTACTTACTCCTAGTAAGTACTCCAAAAGAAGAAGAAGAAGAAGAGCAAGAAGAAGAAGAAGAAGAAGAAGAAATCAAAACCACACAATTTTTCTAAAAATTCTCCAAATAATCCAAAAATTAATTATTAATAGGTACCTATTACTAGTAAGTACTAAGTACTAGTAAGTAAAGAATCGTAGAAGTTGCATAATAATTGTAAAAATGTAATGGTAGTTACAGAAATTGTAACAGTTTTAGGATATATGTGCAAAACTCACAGCAAAATAGTAGAAATCTCAGAAAATTGCACACATTGATTCTTGAAAAGTTATATTTGTATTAAAAAAAATTACAAATTTTGAAGCAAGTTTTGGAATGGTCATTAATTTTTTACACACTTTAAATTTAAAACAACAGTGCTAAAAACTTGAAAAGTTATCAAAGTTATATTTGAATTGAAAAAAATCTTCAAACTTTGAGGCAATGTTGGTCATTAATTTATTACTCCTCCTCCTCGATCCGTCACCCTACGAAAGGGTTTGGTGACATCATGATATGATCGTCTTAATTTCCTTCGACCATGTACTCCGATCCTCTGCAATATGGGATGCCTCCTGCAGGCTGTGGCCGGTGAGTGACTTCATCTGGTCTATCCATCGGGTAGGTGATCTTCCCCTAGGCCTGCGTCCTTCTACTTTGCCTTCCACGATTAACCTCTCTATGGAATCTTTCTTCCTTGCTATATGGCCAAAGTATCGCAAAAATGTTCGGCTGATGGTGGTGGAGAGTCGGTCTTTGATATTGAGTTGCTCTAGGATAGAGTCATTCGTACGATGAGCGGTCCACGGTATGCGTAACATGCGTCTATAAACCCACATTTGGAACGCGTCTATTCTACGGGTGTCGGACTTTTTTACTGTCCAGGTTTCCGCAGCATATGTGGCAATGGGGAATATTAGTGTTTCTATAAGTCTCAGTTTGGTGTTTCGAGTTATCGCTGTGTCTTGCCATATTCTGGTGAGCTTTGATGTCGCGCCCCGTGCCATAGCTATGCGTCGTCTTATTTCTTGTTCGCAGCTACCATTATTCGTTATAAAGGACCCTAGGTAGTTAAAGTTGGTTACTACTTCTAGACCTGCAATCGTTTGTATGTGGGCTTGGTTATTGTCAGCGCGGTCGACTACCATGACTTTGGTTTTTCCTCTATTCAGCTCAAGCCCGTATTCTTTGCTGGTGTCAGTTAGTCTATTCATTATTTCAGCCAGCTCTTCTTCACTTGATGTTATTATGAGAGTGTCGTCTGCATATCTTAGATTGCTTATTCGTCTGCCTCCCACCGAGACTCCTCCTTCCCATCCGTCCAGAACCTTACGCATTATATGTTCGCTGTATATGTTAAATAGAATCGGTGATAAGATGCATCCCTGTCTCACTCCAGCTTTAATGTTAAATTTATTTGACTCTGTTTGATTGACTCTTACTTTTGCTGTGCTGTTTTCATAGAGGTGTTTTATCAGCTGAATTAGGTGGCAAGGGGTACCCATTTCTTTTAGTATTTTCCACAGCGATTCCCACTTAACGGAGTCGAATGCTTTCGAATAGTCCACGAAGCAGAGGTACATTTTGATGTTAAATTCTCTCGCTTTTTCAATCATTTGCCGGACGTTCAGTATTTGCTCCCTTGTACCTTTTCCTGGTACAAAACCAGATTGTTCTTCTGCTATTTGTGGCAATAAGAAAACTTTAAGGCGTTCATTAATGATGTTAAGTATAATTTTGCTTGCATGTGGTATAAGAGCGATAGTTCGGTAGTTGGAACAGTTGGTTGGAGAGCCTTTCTTGAATATTGGTATAAATATCGATAGGCACCACTCATCGGACCATTTGCAGGTGTTCCATATTTTCTCTAATTTATTACTATTGATGTAATATTGATGTAATTTTCGCGGGGCTTTTTATGAAATTGTTTTAAATATGCCATTTCTTTGTGTGTTTCTAAATCATTTGTGATATGTTCATAAACTTTCTGCAGTTATTGCTGAACGCATGATTGATATTTTTAATGTTAATAATTTTTTTAAGAATTTTTGAAATTCGTAAAGAAATTTTATAAATTTATACAAAAACCAGTGTCTAGGTAATTTTAGACGTACTTCTGGATACAGAATAGTATATCCTTAACATTTGAAAGAACAGCACTTACTACTATAACCAGCTCTTACTTTTAGAAGATTTTATTGATTTTTCCAATTTTGGGGCATTTTAGTTTGGAAATCTGTGATGCCCGTTTTGGAGTATCTAAAATATTTGTGAAATTTTAGTAATGAACTGGAACTTACATGAATTCCTTTTTCATTGACCATTTATTTGTGTTTGTTTGTCTACAATTTTTATTAAGTTTTTCCCAAAGGAACATTGGTTTTTTTAATGTTCTTCATTTTGTAGAGAATTCTTGGAATTCGTTCCTTTTTGGACCTTTTATAATGTATTGAATAATTTCTATAATAGGTACCTAAAAATTTTGTGAACGTATGATTATTTTTTTGAATGTTTATTAATTTATAAAGAATTATTGTTCAATTATTTTTCTAATTTTTGTAAAAATTTCAAATTTCTATTAGATTAATTACTGCAATTTTCGTGAAATTTCAGCAAAGTTTTTATAGATAGATAGATAGATATTTATTTATCATTTAGGCCACATTACAATAATATCAATAGTACAGTCATCTCCTGGATATGTTCGTCAATGTTTAAAATACACATACAATGTTAAAATTAATAAATTATCACAATAATGATAATAATAAATGAAAGTATGATTGATTTTTTACCGTTTTTAGAAGTTTAAACTTAGTTTTTAAAAAGAGGAGAGAGTCTGAAATTGATCAACAATATATATATATATATATATATATATATATATATATATATCAGTTTATCAGTTTTAAAATAAATAAATAAATCTGTAATATGTTTAAGACCCTTACAAAATAAATGATGGCAAATGATAAGTGGAATAAGTGACAATTAATCAAAAAATTAAAGCAAATTGCATTAAGCATTAAGCATGAATTCAAGTGAATGATCGATAAAAAAAGCATTTGCAAACTATTCAGTTCTGAATTTTTGAGACGAAAGAGCCTGAAATAAATTAGAAATAAAAACAGTTTCAAAAAGCTCGAGTCATGTCGACTAAAATGAACATATTTCTTTTAATTTGGTCGAATGCATGTGACAATTGTTGATTGCTGTTGATTGATTTGTTGATTGATGAATTTGAATCTGAATCATCTACTTTTGACAAAGCATGCAATGTAAAATTGACTATTTTTTTTCTTTTTTTTCTGGGTCTACACACAGAAAAAAAGAAACAATTTGGTTGTGTGTGCTGCAGATGTGTGTAGTTTTTGTAAAGTTATGAAGAATAAAATTGGTTAATTTTGTTTTTTCCATTTTTCTAAAACGTTTTTTAACTTCTAAAAGTTCTGAAGAGTAAAATTTACTACTGATCGACTAATTGATTAAATAAAAATAAAAACAAAATAGTTTCAAAAAGCTTGGGGTGAATTTATTACAAATTTGAAATTGATTATTGGAACAAAAAAGTCATTTTGAGCAATTTTTTTTTTCTTAAAATTTGCCTCGTGCATGTACTAACTGTTGATTTTCGTGATTAAAGATTTTTTTTTTTTTTAATTTCTTTCTGCCTGACTAGACGTGGTCAGTTCTTGCAAATTAAGAAATACAATTGGCCATTCTTTGGTTTTTAATTTGATTTTCGCTGGACTACAGACTTGATGATTCTCACAAATTATAAAGAGAAAAGTTCAAATTTTCTATTTCAATTGGTTTGTACACAGTTGTATTAGCCTAATTACTTTTTAGAAAAATATATTTTACTATTTTAACAATTATATTATAATTACTTTCTTGAAATTCGTGAAGTCCTATTATAACTTATAATTAATTAATTAATATGTAATTTCTATAAAATGTACTTTAAAGTTGTATGAAACGTATGATTATTTTTTTAAATAATTATTACTTTTTAAAGAATTATTGTTACAACATTTTTATGCGTGTACATTTCACGCATAAGAATGAATTGTTATAATATTTATAGAATTGTTATATTTTTTTTCCATTTCATGTTTTGGAGATTTTTTTGTATAATTGTGATTCTTTGTATTTTTCGATTTCGAGAAAAAAAGTTCGATTGAATAAATACGAGAAATGTTTTTGATTTTATAATATACTTAATAAGAATATTTTTTTAATTTCTTATATTTTACTTTTTACTTTAAAGATCTTTTTATTACATTGGAATAAATTTTAGTTCTTTCGACAGCGTGCCTAACCTAACCTAACCTAACCTAGCCTTTCGATAGGCTAAATATATCGCCGAACGCAATAATACTTTACCTATTTTTTTATTTTTTTTATTTACCTACGGATACAGCAAAGCAAATTCGAAGAAAATGAGTGATAGTTATCATTATTATCATGCAATCAGCGCCTTGAATCAACGCATAAAAAACAGCTATTAATTGGTGGGTAATCGCGACAAACAATGGCAAATATTGTAGAATAATATATTCATATAATCTAATAGAATGATGAAATACACATATTAACCTTCAATTAAGTCGAGGTTGCGCACATTTAGAACGCAATGAAACGCGTCAGACGTGCACTAAAAATTACGCATGATAATAAGAATACGTGGCATTGCTCAGATAAGAACTGATAACGATACCAGGAAATACAGAATATTATCGATAATAATTTCGTCCATTTCGTGTAAAAGTATTCGTTTTTAAACTAAATTGCATTAACGGTTTGATTAGGAAAATTTGTTAAAGTCCAGTATAACAAAGCGACGAATTTGCAATGGTCCTGTTAATAATAATAATAATAATAATTATTATTATTGCTTATATCGACTTATGCATGCTTATATCGACTCTTAGCGGAGTATTTCATTGTCTTAGAAGTTAAAAGTGAACTAAAATAAAATAAATTATGAAGATTTTTGGGTTTTTTTTTTTGGAAATGAAAAGATCATTTCTTCAAAATGTAATATATGCTTTGACCAAATATTAAAAATGTTGGGCTACTATAAACAACCATTAGTGGTAGTATGTATGTAGTATATGTCAAACTGTAAGGTCTAGTTGTACCATCGTGGATCATCCTTGACCATGGTACAGTTACCTAGGATACAATTGTTAATACAATGGTTTCCTTGGCAACTGAACTACGATCAAGGGCAATTTTAGATCGTATAACGCCCAAGTAGTTCAACTGCTATAGGGTTTAAATATATAAATATATATAATATTATTTATTATATAAATTATATATTATTACATAATAAATATAATTAATTGATATAGTGCTACAAGTTTGCCAACTTATTCAAAATCAGCGAAAATTTAAGAAAAATGTATTTTTTGTCAGGAAATTGTAGAGATAAGTATACTTCTGTGTGCAAAAATAATATGCTGTGGTAATAACTATTATTAACCGCACGCAACACTGAGAGCAACAACTATAATTATTGCGCTCGCAGCAATTTTTGTAAGGCAGCGTGGCCGAGCGGTCTAAGGCGCTGGTTTTAGGCACCAGTCCGAAAGGGCGTGGGTTCGAATCCCACCGCTGTCAAGTTTTTGTGCGATCGAATTTACACTAATTAATGTTTATAACTGCACAAATGTATAATAATGAGGAGTAATATCGGATATTCATGACATACCTAAATTAACTACCAAATAGTAGATATAAACCATAATCTTTAATTCTCTTGTATAATATAATTTAAATTTTAGATGTTGATGTAATTTTTAAAGATGTAAAAGGAGGTTATAATAAGGTAGGTATAAAAGGTAGGTAATATTAGGTTATAATAAACACAGTGCACTATAAAATATTATTGTACATCTCCGTCAAAAGTATTTATTGGATTTTAATTTTTTAATTTAATACTGCATATAAGCCAATATTTTTGTTATTATTCCACACTATGCTATAATAAAATATTGCACATTTCTGTCAAAAGCCTTGCACACCATGCAGTAATAAAATATTATTGCACATTTCTGTCAAAAGAAATTGCTGTCATGAGCAAACAATATTGTTATTATTGCATACTATGAAATAATAAAATAGTATTGCTTATTTCTGTCAGAAACCTTTTTTTAAATTTTAATTATTTGAGACATGCCATAAGTATGTTATTATTGTACACTACGCAAGAAGTAGGTTATTATTGCACACCATGCAATAATAAAATATAATTAGACATTTCTGTCAAGTACCTATTTATTGGATTTTAAATATTTAACACTGCATATAAGCCAAAATATGTTATTATTGCATATGCAATAATAAAATATTATTGATCATTAATGTCAAAAGTATTTATTTTATTTTAATTATTTAACACATGCCAAAAGTATATTATTATATACTCTACGTATACTGGGTATACTCTACGTACAAAAAGTAGGATTATTGCACACGATGCAACAATAAAACAATACTGCACATTTCTGTCAAAAGTATTTATTGTTTTTAAAATATTTAACACTGCATATAAGTCAATAATTTTGTTATTATTGCATACTCTGAAATAATAAAATATTATTGCTTATTTCTGTCAGAAACTTTTTATTATTTTAATTATTTGAGACATGCCATAAGTGTGTTATTATTGTAAACTTCTCAAAAAGTAGGTTATTATTGTACACCATGCAATAATAAAATATTATTGCACATTTCTGTCAAAAGTATCTATTTATTGCATATTATGCTATAATAAAATATTATTGCTTATTATTGCTACGCAAAAAGGAGGTTATTATTGCACACCATGCAATAATAAAATACTATTGAACATTTCTGTCAAGTACCTATTTATTGGATTTTAAATATTTAACACTGCATATGAGCCAAAATATGTTATTATTGCATATGCAATAATAAAATATTATTGCTCATTTATGTCAGAAACATTTCTTTTTATTTTTATTATTTGACACATGCCAAAAGTATGTTATTATTGTACACTATGCGCAAGAAGTAAGACATTATTGCACACCTTGCAATAATAAAACAATATTGCACATTTCTGTCAAAGTATTGATTGGTTTTTATATATTTAACACTGCATATAAGCCAATAATTTTGTTATTATTGCATACAGTGAAATAATAAAATATTATTGCTTATTTCTGTCACAAACCTTTTTTTTAATTTTAATTGTTTGAGACATGCCATAAGATGCTATTATTGTACACTACGCAAAAAGTAGGTTATTATGGGACACCATGCAATAATAAAATATTATTGCACATTTCTGTCAAGTACCCATTTATTTGATTTTAAATATTTAACACTGAATATAAGCCAACAATTTTGTTATTATTGCATACTATGAAATAAGAAAATATTATTGCTCATTTATGTCAAAACTTTTTTTTTTAATTTTAATTATTTAACACATGCCAAAAGTATGTTATTATTGTACACTACGCAAACAGTAGGTTATCATTGCACACCATGCAATAATAAAATATTACTGCACATTTCTGTTAAAAGTACATATTTATTGGATTTTTAATATTTAACACTGCATATAAGCCATAAGTCTGTTATTATTGCAAACTATGTAATAATAAAATATTATTACTCATTTCTGTCAAAAGATATTAAATAACAAATCTAGTGTGCAGTTCTGCGTTAAAAAAATCATCTCCAAATTAAGCACACAACTATTAATAAGTAGGAACATAGCACACACAGCCATGGACTCTGGGAATGACGAGCTCCGTATGACCGAGCAGTCTGCTATCCTTGTCTACCGTGCACCTACCGTGCAGGACCAGACAAGATAGCATGCTCGGTCTCACCGACCGCGTCATTCCCACAGTCCGTGGCTGTGAATTTAAACCCATACCCCTATGATAGGGGTACCCTACTAAATTATCGTTTATTATATATAACGATCTTTAATAAGGCTATCGACCCCAGAAAGGGTCTTTTCGCCCTGATTGTTTATTATTATTACTGCTTTACTGT
Organism: Othius punctulatus; assembly: GCA_951805005.1. Taxonomy (NCBI): domain Eukaryota; kingdom Metazoa; phylum Arthropoda; class Insecta; order Coleoptera; family Staphylinidae; genus Othius; species Othius punctulatus. The sequence goes on from OX638141.1 coordinate 20,896,207, forward strand.
ATTGACTAAACAATTTTCAAAGTGTGTGAAAATTATTTAGGTGCCTTCAAGATTTCAGTAAAGTAACTTGGTAAGTTCCAAGTTTCTATAAAATAACTTGCAATCTGTAAATTTGTGAAAAATCAGATGGAAACTTTCCAAATTAATGTACTTGGGCACTTTCAAAATTGGTGCAAATTTGCGTAAAATAATATCAAAATGGACATACAATGGTTGTGGTTATTATTACATTAGTAGTACATCATAAGTTATTATGAAAATTTCTTATTCATAGAAAATTTTCCATATTTAAGCTATTGTAAATTTGCTTGTACATTTTTAAAATTTGTGAAAAATAACAGGCGATTTTTTCAAATTTGTTTAAAGGATTGGCAACTGGAACCTCTTAAGTGCGAAATGCACCAATGGGCACAGGTATTCGGAAAACCATTTCAATACATTGGAACCCAATATAGGCTACAGTAGGCCCAGTTTTTGTATACAGGGTTTTCAAAATTCGATTATCACCATGGGGATATCGGAAACTGTAAGAGATACGAAGTCTGCTAAATTGGGGCAAAGTGGCATAATCACACGGGGAACAATAATCGATAAAGATAATTGAAAAAATTTCACCACCAAGATAATTGAATATTTTTTTTCGAAAGTCTTATTTATTTGTTCATGTCGTTATTTGAAGAGGTATTAAAAGAACACATTTTCATTGCCACTATTTCTCATCTACAACAAGGGAATTTTAAAGTTTCGTTCAGACGTTTCGTGTGAGTGCATTTCGAACATTTTCTTGTAGTAGGCGTTGAAATCACGACGAGGAAAAAATCTAATTTGACCCAGAATAGTAACCCTACAACAAGGGAATTTTAGATTTTCGATCAGACGTTTCGTCTGAGTGCAATCGTCATCAAGTTTAAATTTTTAAATACGGCCCTGCATTTTTAATTTTATTTTTGAGATCTACTCGTTAATACTGTTATAATGATGTGCAAAACTTGAGGTTTTAATAACTTTTTTATACATTAATTATATTTATTGACAACTACTCCCCATATGATTACGCAATTTTGCCCCAATTTAACCGATTTCGTATCTCTGACCGTTTCCGATATCCCCATAGTGATAATAAGATTTAAATAACCCTGTATATACCAGAATATACAGGGTTATATAGAGAAATATATAACCCTGTATATACCCTGATGTACCAGAAATATAAAATGCTATTGTTCGTATCTGCGACTCACAAATACTGTGTGGATAGTAATTTAAGAGAACCTTCTTAGAGGAACCCAATATAGGCGTAGTTTATGTGGTACCAGAAAGTGAAAATGCTATTGTTTGTACTTGCAATAAACAAGTACTGCATACACAGCACTTGCAACAAACAAGTACTGTATACATAGTACTTGCAACAAACAAGTACTGTATACATAGTACTTGCAACAAACAAGTACTGTATACATACAAGAAGTAGGAAGAACACAGATTGCGAGAAAGTGCATGAAAATTGTACTCACTGTGATACGTCTTGGAGCTCATATCAAAAAAGACCTACCTTAAAATTACTTGTAAAGTTGTATTGACGAAGATCCAGAAATCTGCTGTGTCTCTTCGGAGCAGCCTGGGCTTGGCTAAGAAGAACACGTCCAAATCAACCATAACTGAACTTTCAACACAACTACGCACTTTTGGTTTAATCGTCACACACAAGTTACAGAGCTGTCACAAAATGAACAATACGTGACAAAATCTGTTAACGTCGGAAGGTAATCCGAACGCACACTCGCGACTCACTATTAATTGAAGGCAAAAACGCGGTAAAAAGTTTACGTTTGACTCTGGAAAGTTTCATTAACCCAATTAAAACAATCGTGGACACCGCTAAATGCGATTAATTTTGAAGACTCTTCTGGAAGTAGAGCGGCTGAAGATGATCACCATTTCCACATTGCGTGATGGCTTCCGGATTGTTCATAAACACCGAAATGACCGAAAACACCGGCACCAAACAGGGTCACTTTATCACTACTCAATAGCGTCGAGCATGGCCAGGCAGGAACTTGGCGGAATTCGCACTGCAAAAAAAGGTCCAAATTACTACAAAAAACTACGTATATGTGTAAAGAAATCAGCTGGGTGTAGATTTTAATTTGAAATCGCTGTAAATTTCGATAGAGATGTCCGATGATCTTCGGATTAAAAAGGCAGTAGAACAGCACTAACATAAATAAGCCTACAAATTAATCGTTACTGCTTCCAACTTTTCGCAAAGTGGGATATTGTGGGGCATTATTTTGCGCCTCGATAGTTGAGAAACTATGGTGAGCAAACAAATAACGTCCACAAGAATAATATTCCAGGGAGGGCCTCTTGAAACCCCGCACAATGTACACATTCTGGTTAGAGTAAATATACTGCCTCCTCAACCGCATGCGATACATTTATGCAAAATAAATATTCTTTTCCACGAAACCAGTGAAAAGTAACATCCCTGAAGACACATAAAAAAATTGTAAAAGGACCAAATACAATGCAGTTTTTTTTTAAATCTTGCCATTGCGTGATATTTTCTGAACTAAAAAGTTCAGTTAAAAAATAATTGCATATTAACTGATTTTTATTTACTTGTAATTAATTGTAACTAATTTCTTCTTCAACTTACTAGCCGCTAAATTTTTAACAAAAGTTTGTTTAATTTTTGCAATACTACTCGTAACTTTGCTATTTTTACCAAAATGATAAACAATTCAAAGTTTAGTTGAAAGAAAGTTTTTAGTTCCATCTTTCATAAGAATTATTTTTGTTTTTTGGCCAAAGAAAAGTAACATCCCAAAGACGCATTAAAAAAATATGAAGTACCAAATCCAATGAAGATTTATCTTTTAAATCTTGCCATTGTGTGCTATTTTCTGTATTTTCTACTTAAAAGTACAGTTAAAAGTTAATTGCATAATATCTGATTTTTATTTACTTGTAATTAATTGTAGCTAATTTCTTCTTCAACTCACTAGTTGCAGCTAAATGTTTCACAAAATTTTGTTAAATTTTTATCAAAATTACTCGTAACTTTGCTATTTTTACCAAAAAGATAAACAATTCAAAATTTAGTTGAAAGAAAGTTTTAATTTCTATCTTTCATAACAATTATTAGTTTAATAATTAAATAAGTTTTTAGTTCTATCTTTCATAACAATTATTTTTGATTTTTGGCCAATGAAAAGTAACCCCAAAGACACATTAAAAAAATATAAAAGTACCAAATCCAATAAAGATTTATTTTTTAAATCTTGCCATTGTGTGATATTTTTTTAACTTAAAGGTTCAGTAAAAATTTAATTGCGTATTATCTGATTTCTATTTTCATGTGATTAGTTGTAGGTAATTTCTTCTTCAACTTACAAATTGTAACTAAATTTTTTTTAATTTTTGCAATACTACTCGTAACTTTGCTATTTTTACCAAAATGATAAACAATTCAAAGTTTAATTGAAATAAAGTTTTTAATTCTATCTTTCATAACAATTATTTTGGTTTTTTGGAAAATAAAAAACTGTTTTATTTTATTTTTATTTTTATAATTTATTTATATTTTATTTTATTTTATTTAATGACTTTTTTTTTCAAAACTCTAGTTGTTTGAAATTATGCAAAATTAACTCGCATACAATACAGCAGAGAGCAGAAGTCTGCAAACTATACGTCTCATCTGGCCCACAAAAGGGTTCTATACGGCCCATGATTTTTTTATGGTTTAGATTAGCTTAAAAATTCTGGAATAGTGCCATAATAATAAGATTTTTTTACAGTAAACAAAAAATAATTATAATAAATACGAAATTTTAAACAAAATGTATCTGAAGTTGAAAGGTTTTTGCAGCCTTTTAAGATATAATGAAAAATCTAGCAATTTTCGTATATACATGCGCAGTTTGTGAATATTCTGATACTTTTAAGGGCTTTGTTAATTTCTTGACAAATTCTGATAGCTGATTTAAAGTTTGGAAATTTTCAAGCAAAATTATTTGGCAATTTCTAAATTCTTTATTAAGTGTTGTGTAAGTGATTATTTTATTAAAATTACTGAAAGTTTATAGCATTTTTTTTTAATATTTTGGTATTATATTAGGTATTAAGTTTTTTGCAATTTAAATGTTTTTTCTTGTTTTTCACTAACTTCGGTTTCATTCTTATCCACGAAACCAGTGAAAAGTAACATCCCTAAAGACACATTCAAAAATATAAAAGTACCAAATCCAATTAAGATTTTTTTTTAATCTTGTCATTGTGTGATATTTTCTGAACTTAAAAGTTCAGTTTGCGTTCGTTAAGTTTGATGACAATATTCACGAATTCTAAACCAATATTATATTCAAAATGTAGAAAATTGAAATTATTGACCAAAGGTCTTTCTGCCAATCCAATAAAATTATTAGACAACTACAAGTTATTTTGATAGATAATTGAAATATTAAAATTAATAAATAATTAAAATTAAAAGTCATTATTTGTTATTTGTTAGAGTACTTTCTGGTATCTTCTATCTCATTCACTCACTTTTTGTGTCCTGTCAGTATTTTTCGGTCAAAAACTAAAAAGTCAAATATAATCTTGAAAAATATAATCTAATTTACAAAAACCCCTGATGATGGCTGAATATTAAGCCGAAACTAGTAGGGAAAAATAAATAACGATAAAAAAAATACTAGAAGATACCAAAAAGTACTTCAACAAATAACGAATAAAAATCAAAAATATCTGGTAAAATGGATAAAATACCTACAAAAATTAAAAATATTAAACAAAAGAAGAGATGTAAGAAAAAAAAAGAAATTCTGGACCTTTTACCTATTTTGATAAAATTTTGATAAAAAAATATATATGAATTATAAAACAATGTAAAAATGTTTGAAATATTTGTGAAATTTAGTGTATATCTACTACACTAGTAATCTACTACACAAAGTACTAAGTATCTTTATTTTTGCAAAATTTATTTACCTACATGTAGTTATACAATAGATAATATTTAATATTTCAAGAGGCTAATGACCCTAATTGAAAATATCGAATATTGGAATTATTGATTAATTGAAATTCTGGGCAAGGAGTCCCAGGAGTCCCAAGACTCCCAAGGAGTCCCATGATTTTGATATTTTTAATTTACACTATAGAAATGTCCATGAAACTTTTTGGAAATGTTTGAAACCTTTATGGAAATTGGTGTAACTTGTGTATATATTTCTTAGTAGATTCAGATATTATAGCGAAAATTTTTGCAGTTTTCTCGTTATTTCAAGTTTTTAATGCCATTGCAGTTATGTAAGTTCTACTAGATTTAGTAGAAATTTTGAAACCTTTATGAAAATTGGTGTAACTTATGTATTTATTTCTTAGTAGATTCAGATATTCAGGTAGACACAAATAGTTGCTATTTGTGTGTTTTCTTTTGTTGTTTTGTTGAAATTTTGTATATTATGAAACGTTTTTTGCTAATAAATATTCTTTATTATATTATTATAGCGAACATTTTTGCAGTTTTCTCGTTTTTTCTTTTGATTTTTTAATGCCATTGTAGTTGTGTAAGCTCTTCCAGATTAACTGGAAATTTATAAACTTACAGAGAAATCGAGAAATCTAGAAATCATTTTTAGGGTTGCAACTTCTGATGTTTTATCAAACTTTCCTTAATTTGCATACATTTTCTACAATTTTTGTATTTTGTCAAATTTTATGGCGTGTTTTAGAGTATGAGAAAATTATAACATAATTTTTTTAGGTAATTTGGCAACTTTTCAGTAATCTTCTAGTAGACTTAATACAACTTATATAGACTTATAAAATTGTCTATTTCTACTTGCAAAATTTGACATACATTTTCTGCGCGATATTTCGCATGTGCAGTTGATTCAAACTAAGAATTTAGATTTAGAAAACTTAAAAGTTATATGAAATTTAGTGCAACATATATTTGTTTGCAAATTTTAATAATACATATAATTAAAATGTGTGCAGTTTTCTCGTTTTGTTTTTTTTCTTGTTTCTTGAAGCTTAAGTTTTTCCAAATTTACTGGGATGTTTGTAAAAATTTAGAAATATTTCTGAAATTCTACTATTTTCATTAATAGGTTCAAGTTAGGTTAGGTTAGTTTATCGATTTTGAAAGAACAACAACTTCTGATGATTTTATGAAACTTCCTGCAATTTGCATTCATTTTCTGCTATTTTTGTCATTCATTCTGTGTCGTAGATATATGAGAAAATTAATACATATTGTTTTCAGATAACTTGGCAACTTTTCAGTAACTTCTGGTAGACTTATAAAATTGTCTGTAGACTTTCTACTTGCAATATTTGACAAACATTTTCTGCGATTATTCGCATGTGCATTGGTTTAAACTAAGAACTTAGATTTAGAAAACTTAAAATTTATATGAAATTTAGTGTAACTTATATATTTATTTGCAAATTTTAATAATATAATAAAAATGTATGGTTTTCTCGTTTCCTTTTTTTATATATTGAACCTACTGAAGTTTTGCTAAATTTTTCCAAATTAACTGGGATGTTTGGAAAAATTTAGAAACATTTTTGAAAATTCTACTATTTTCATTTATAGGGTCAGGTTAGGTTAGGTTAGTTTATCGATTTTGAAAGAACAGCAACTTCTGATGTTTTTATGAAACTTTCTCGAATTTGCATTTTTTTATAACTTAGGCAACTTTTCAGTAAATTCTGGTAGACTTATAAAATTGTCTGTAGACTTTCTACTAACAATATCTGACAAACATTTTCTGCGATTTTTCGCATGTGCAGTTGAATTAATCTAAGAATTTAGATTTAGAAAACTTAAAATTTATATGAACTTTAGTGTAACTTATATATTTATTTGCAAATTTTAATATTATAATTAAAGTGTGTGCAATTTTCTCGTTTTCTCTTATTGTTTCTTGAAGCTACTAAAGTTTTGTTAAGTTTTTAGAAATTTACTAAGATGTTTAGAAAAATTTAGAAACATTTATGAAAATTCTACTATTTTCATTAATAGGGTCAGGTTAGGATAGGTAAGGTTAGTTCGATTCTGAAATAACAACAACTTTGGATGTTTTTATGAAACTTTCTCGAATTTGCATTCATTTTCTGCCATTTTTGTCATATGCGTGTTGTAGATGTATGCGAAAATTAATACATATTTTTTTCAGATAACTTGGCAACTTTTCAGTAACTACTGGTAGACTTGTAACTTGACTTGGTAAATTGTCTGTAGACTTTCTACTTAGAATATCTGACAAACATTTTCTGCGATTTTTCGCATGTGCAGATGATTTAATCTCAAAATTTAGATTTAGAAAACTTAAAATTTGTATGAAATTTAGTGTAACTTATATATTTATTTGAAAATTTTAATATTATAATTAAAATGTGTGCAGTTTTCACGTTTTCTTTTATTAAACACTGTATACTGGTAGCCGTTACTTTGTGGAACATGGTAAATGAATGAAATAAAACAATTTTACTTTGTTGCTTCCACTAACACATTTATTTTACAAAAAATAATTTAGTGACTGCAGTTTCGACTACTTTATAGTCATTGTCAAACTAAGTCAGTCAAACTTAGTTTGACAATGACTATAAAGTAGTCGAAACTGCAGTCACTAAATTATTTTTTGTAAAATAAATGTGTTAGTGGAAGCAACAAAGTAAAATTGTTTTATTTCATTTTCTTTTATTGTTTCTTGAAGCTACTGAAGTTTTGTTAAGTTTTCCAAATTTACTGGGATATTTGGAAAAATTTTGAAATATTTCTGAAAATTCTACTATTTTCATTAAAAGGGTCAGGTTAGGTTAGGTTAGGTTAGGTTAGTTTATCGATTCTGAAATAACAACAACTTGGGATGTTTTTATGAAACTTTCTCGAATTTGCATTCACTTTCTGCGATTTTTGTCATTTGCGTGTTGTAGATGTATAAGAAAATTAATACATATTTTTTTCAGATAACTTGGCAACTTTTCAGAAACTTCTGGTAGACTTGTAACTTGACTTGGCAAATTGTCTGTAGACTTTCTACTTATAATATCTGACAAACATTTTCTGCGATTTTTCGCATGTGCAGATGATTTAAACTAAGAATTTAGATTTAGAAAACTTAAAATTTATATGAAATTTAGTGTAACTTATATATTTATTTAAAAAAATTAATATTATAATTAAAATATGTGCAGTTTTCTCGTTTTCTTTTATTGTTTCTTGATGCTACTGAAGTTTTGTTAAGTTTTTCCAAATTTACTGGGATGTTTGGAAAAATTTAGAAACATTTCTGAATATTCTACTATTTTCATTAATAGGTTCAGGTTAGGTTAGGTTAGTTTATCGAATTTGAAAGAACAACAACTTTTGATGTTTTTATGAAACTTTCTAGAATTTGCATTCATTTTCTGCGATTTTTGTCATTTGCGTGTTGTAGATGTATGAGAAAATTAATACATATTTTTTTCAGATATCTTGGCAACTTTTCAGCAACTTCTGGTAGACTTATAAAATTGTCTGTAGACTTTCTACTTGCAATATCTGACAAACATTTTCTGCGATTATTCGCATGTGCATTGGTTTAAACTAAGAACTTAGATTTAGAAAACTTAAAATTTATATGAAATTTAGTGTAGCTTATATATTTATTTGCAAATTTTAATATTATAATTAAAATGTGTGCAGTTTTCTAGTTTTCTTTTATTGTTTCTGGAAGCTACTGAAGATTTGTTAAGTTTTTCCAATTTACTGGGATGTTTGGAAAAATTTAGAAACATTCCTGAAAATTCTACTTTTTTATTAATAGAGTCAGGTTAGGTTAGGTTAGTTAATGGATTTTGAAAAAAAAGCAACTTCTGATGCTTTTATGAAACTTTCTACAATTTGCATTCATTTTCTGCGAATTTTGTCATTTATTGCGTGTTGTAGATGTATGAGAAAATTAATACATATTTTTTTCAGATAACTTAGCAACTTTTCAGTAACTCCTGGTAGACTTATAAAATAGTCTGTAAACTTTCTACTTGCAATATTTGACATACATTTTATGCGATTTTTAGCATGTGCTAAACTAATAATTTAGATTTAGAAAACCCAAAATTTATATGAAATTTGGTGTAACTTATATATTTTATATGTAAATTTTAATATTATAATTAAATTGTGTGCAGTTTTCTCCTTATTTTTTCTGTTTGTTGAAACCACTGCTAATTTTGTTAAACTTTTTTAGTTCAAATTTACTGCGATGTTTGAGGAAATTTAGAAACATTTCTGAAAATTCCACTATTTTCAATGATAAGTTTGAGTTTAAGTTAGGTTAGGTTAGGTTAGTTTATCGATTTCGAAAGAACAACAACTTCTGATGTTTTTACGAAACTTTCTGCAAATTGCATACATTTTCTACGAATTTTTATATCTTGCCACGTTTTCATTGCGTTTTTTAGTGTATATGAAAATTAATAGATACATTTCTCAAATAAATTGGCAACTTTTCAGTAACTTCTGGTAGACTTAATACTACTTATATAGACTGTCCGTAGACTTTCTACTTGCAATATTTAACTGTCTGTGATTTTTCGTATGTGCAATTGAATTTAAGTTGAAAGTTGAAACGAAGAATTTAGATTTAGAAGAAAAAATTTATATGAAATTTGGTATAATTTAAATATTTATTTGTAAATTTTAATATTATAATTAAAATGTGTGCAGTTTTACGTTATTTTTTCTGTTTTCTTGAAGTCTGTGATCTGCAGTTTCTTGAAAAACTGCAGGTTTGTTAAGTTTTTTTCCAAATTTACTGCGATGTTTGAGGAAATGTAGAAACATTTCTGAAAATTCTACTATTTGCAATAATAAGGTCAACAACTTCTGATGCTTTTATGAAACTTTCTGCAATTTGCATACATTTTCTGCGATTTTTGACATACTTTAATTGCATGTTTTTGATGTAGGTATGAGAAAATTAATGAATAATTTTTTCAGATAATTTGGCAACTTTTTAATAACTTCTGGTGGTGTTTAATAACTTTCTGTAATTTGCATACATTTTCTGCGATTTTTGTCATACTTTCATTGCATGTTTTAGATGTAGGTATGAGAAAATTAATAAATATTTTTTTCAGATAATTTGGCAACTTTTTAATAACTTCTGGTGGTGGTAGACATAATTGTCTATAGACTATATATTTGCAATATTTGACTTTTCAGAAACTTTGTGTTTTTACATAATGCAATTATAACTGATACTTTCATAGACTACTGCTGTAATTATGTGTTTTTTTTTAAAAAGGCTACACTTTCTTTATGAATTTTGAGACATCCAGTATACACTCGACTTTTTATAAACTTCTTCTGTAATTAAAATTTTGTGTACAAAGCTACACTTTTATTGTGAATTTTGAGACATCCCGTATGTTTTTACATAATGCAATTGTAACTGATACTTTCATAGACTACTGCTGTAATTAAATGGATTTTTTTGTTCAACGCTACACTATTTTGTGAATTTTGAGATATCCTGTATACATTCGAGTTCTTATAACTACTGATGTAATTAAATGGATTTATTGTACAACATGTGAATAAACATTCACATGTTTATTGTGAATTTTGAGACATCCTGTATACCCTCGACTGTCTATGTTTTAAACGAAAACATCTTCACTTTCCTTAACTACAGCAAGTATTAATATTTCGTTTCAATAATCTTTTTACATAATAGAAATGCGCAGTATTTAGTTTTTTTTTTAAAAGAACGAGAAGATTATAAATCCCCAGCAAGAGCTTAGCCATTTGTATGGTCACCGCCTGAGGGTTTGCCAGCAGGGGATAATCCTCTTAATCAGAGCACCTTACAATGACGGCGTTTCTTTAGCAGGGTAATATGCATTTGCAGTACATACTTTAGTACAGCTTCATTACAAAAAACTCGCACATGATTTTCCCATGTATCAAAATTGAAATTAATTCTGTTAGCAAATATTGTTAAAAATTGAATTTCTAGAAAACTTATTATTTAGAGTCAGTGCCAGTAATTTTAAAAGTTAAAAGGTGTTTAAGTTAATGTTAGTTTGTCCAGTTTGAAATTATTCAATCAGAATTGTAATGAATCAAATGATTCATTTGAATCATTCATTAAGTTTGAAATCATCTCGTATGTAATAATAATAATAATAATAATAATATTTTTAATTGTTTTATTTCTCCTTTATTGAAGTACTTACTGATAGTATTTAAATACAAAGATGTTTTGTTCTTTTTATTAGAGTTGTTATTAATTGCTGTTTAACGAATTTTATTTTATATTTTATTTAAATTTACTTATTCTCATCCAAGAATTTTACAAACTTGACCTAACAGAACAAAACATAAAATTCGTAAAACAGCAATTAATTCTGATAGCAAATACTGTTACAAACTGAATTTTTAGAAAACTTATTATTTAGAGTCAGTGCCACTAATTTTATAAGTTAAAACGTGTTAAGTTAAGGCTAATTTGTTCAGTTTGAAATCATTCAATCAGAATTGTAATGAATCAAATGATCATTCATTCATTCAGTTTGAAATCATCTCGTATGTAACAATAATAATAATATTTTTAATTGTTTTCTTTCTTCTTTATTGAAGTACTTACTGGTAGTATTTAAGTACAAAGATTGTTTTGTTCATTTAATTATTTTTATTAGAGTTGTTATTAATAGCTCTTTTACAAATTTTATTTTATATTTTATTTAAATTTACCTATTCTCATCCATGAACTTAACCTAACAGAACAAAACATAAAATTCGTAAAACAGCAATTAATTCTGATAGCAAATACTGTTACAAATTGAATTTTTATAAAACTTATTATTTAGAGTCAGTGCCACTAATTTTATAAGTTAAAACGTATTAAGTTGAGGTTAACTTGTTCAGTTTGAAATCAGTCAATCAGAAATGAAATGAATCAAATGATTCATTTGAATCATTCATTCAGTTTGAAATTATCTCGTATGTAATAATAATAATAATAATATTTTTAATTGTTTTATTTCTTATTTATTGAAGTACTTACTGGTAATATTTAAATACAAAGATGTTTTGTTCTTTTTATTATTGTTATTAGAGTTGTTACTAATTGCTGCTTTACGAATTTTATTTTATATTTTATTTAAATTTAAATATTCTCATCCAAGAATTCTACAAACTTAACCTAACAAAACAAAACATAAAATTCGTAAAACAGAAATTAATTCTGATAGCAAATACTGGTACAAATTGAATTTTTAGAAAACTTATTATTTAGAGTGCGTGTCACTAATTTTATAAGTTAAAACGTGTTAAGTTAAGATTAATTTGTTCAGTTTGAAATCATTCAATCAAAATTGAAATGAATCAAATGTGTCATTTGAATCATCCATTCAGTTTGAAATCATCTCATATGTAATAATAATAATAGTAATATTTTAAATTGCTTTCTATCTTATTTACTGGAGTACTTACTGGTAGCATTTAATATAAAGATGTTTTGTTGTTTTTATTATTTTTATTAAAGTTGTTATTAATTGCTGTTCAGTTTGAAATCATCTCGTATGTAATAATAATAATAGTAATATTTTTAATTGTTTTCTTTCTTATTTACTTTGGAGTACTTACTGGTAGTATTTAAATATAAAGATGTTTTGTTGTTTTTATTTTTTTTATTAAAGTTGTTATTATGTAATTGCAGTTTTACGAATATTATTTTATATTTTATTTAAATTTTATTTAAATTTACCTATTCTCATCCAAACATTCTACCAACTTAACCTAACGGAACAAAACATAACATTCGTAAAACAGAATTATTAATAACTTTAATAAAAATAATAAAAACTACAAAACATCTTTGTATTTAAATACTACCAGTAAGTACTCCTATAAAGAAGAAAGAAAACAATAAAAAATAAAATAATATAGTATCCAAAATGGATGATTTTATTATAACAAGAATAATAATAATTATTATTAATAGTATTATTGTTTATTGGTGCTAAATAACAGTTTTATACACATTAAGGCAGAAAGTTGTAGAATCTAGAATTATCTTTGATTGTGGCTGAGTTTATGTAATATACAAAACAATCAGCATACAAATGAATAACTAATATTGTTTTTTTGTTCATAGTTGTTATCTGTAATTTGTATTTTGTGTGTGGTGTTTAAAAATATGATGATGATTTTATAATAACAAGAATAATAATAATTATTATTAATAGTATTATTGTTATTTGGTGCTAAATAACATAGTTTTATACACATTAAGGCAGAAAGTTGTAGAATCCAGGGTTATCTTTGATTGTGGCTCAGTTTATGTAATATACAAAACAATCAGCATAGAAATGAATAACTAACATTGGTTATTTTGTTCATAGTTGTTATCTGTAATTTGTATTTTGTATGTGGTGTTTAAAAATATGATGATTTTATTATAGCAAGAATAATAATAATTATTATTAATAGTATTATTGTTTATTGGTGTTAAATAACATAGTTTTATACACATTAAGGCAGAAAGTTGTAGAATCTAGGATTATCTTTGATTGTGGCTGAGTTTATGTAATATACAAAACAATCAGCATACAAATGAAGACTAATATTGGTTATTTTGTTCATAGTTATTATCTGTAATTTGTATTTTGTATGTGGTGTTTAAAAATATGATGATGATTTTATTATAACAAGAATAATAATAATTATTATTAATAGTATTATTGTTTATTGGTGCAAAATAACATAGTTTTATACACATTAAGGCAGACAGTTGTAGAATCTAGGATTATCTTTGATTGTGGCTCAGTTTATGTAATATACAAAACAATCAGCAAACAAATGAATAACGAATATTGGTTATTTTGTTCATAGTTGTTATCTGTAATTTGTATTTTGTGTGTGGTGTATAAAAAAACATTTTTCTTTAAATGCACATAATTTGGATACTTTTTCTTGTACAATTCATAATTATAATACTTGTTAATATTTAGTATGGGGCGAGTGTGGTATAGTTTAATATTTAGTTTTATTATTTAATTTATAGATTTTTAAGATTTTGCCTTTGCTACTGGTCGAATTTTGTAGAAATGATTTATTAATTAGTGTTTCATTAAAAAAAACTACCTTCAACACCATTAGCAGAATATTGTTCAAATGGAAGAAAAACATGAATTAATAAATATTTTATTTAGTAGCAATATTTCGTTTTATTATTAAATTTAAAGATTTTCAAGATTTTACGTACTGGTCGAATTTTGTAAAATTTATATGTTAATTAGTGTTTCGTTAAAAAAAAAATTACCTTGTAATTTAGGTCTCCATTTGATTTATGTTGGGGAGATACCGTTTGAAGTTTAGTTAACTAAATCAATCATTTTAGGTGCTTATTTACAAAATAAATATAACACTTAACATAAAAAAAAACATGAATTAATAAATAATTTCTACAAAATTGTACCATTACGTACCAAACTCACCCCATACTAAATAATTAATATTAAGATTATGAGTTATACATGAAAATGTTTCCAAATTGTGTGCATTTAAAAAAGAAACTGTTCAACTTCAGATTATCTTAAAAGCAAGATTGCAACATGCTCGTAAGCCTTACAGACGACGCCGTTTTCGTCTGCGTCTGAATCTGACTGCGTTCTCGAAGCAGACGACTGCTTTCAGTAGGCGCCCCTTGCATTACGTAATTATCACATGCATTAGTGACGGTTATTGAGTGACAGTGTCGGTGTAACAAGGGCCGAGATAGCGTGTAGTTTGTATAATCAACACTCAAAGCTGTTTATGCGCCGATATTTCGACAGGAGCTTTTTACAAACATCGAATTCCTTGTAAATAAAGCACCGATAACTGCTTCTATGCTCAATAAATTAAATACAACATCAATAAAAAATACAGGGTGTCTCTAAATTATGTGGACATGGCTTAACCTCAGTGTAGGGCAGTCACTCATATTTTATTTTTTGTGCCGAAACTGTAACAGATATCAAAAACTATAAAGATTCAAAAAAAGTTAATAATGAATGCCTGCGTCCGATTTGATTTTTTTTAAAGTTATTTGCTTTGTCATTAAAACATATGAATATATTAATGTTGGGCCACCCTTGTTTCGTACACAACCGGTCTACTGATAATAACAATATTATGTCAAAATATGAGTTATACCAGTATAGAGTAATACCAAACAACATCCAAATTAATGTAAACGTTCTCTTGTTATAAGCAAATTTTGTTTTTTTTTTAAATTAACTTTGAAGCTGAATACTGGCTAAACCAAACGCATTTGTATATAGATAAGTTTTGTTAAATCGTCTCTTTTTGATCCCAGTAATCTGTGGTTAAGCCATGTCCACGTAATTTAGAGACACCCTCTATATATTTTTTCTACTCCCGCATTAGTAAGTTGTTCTCTTCGTGCGTAATATGCTTCTTACAACTCTCGTTATATATTATACTATTATAAAGCATTTCGAGTAATAGCGAAAAACTGCGAAGTTTCAAATGCAAAATTAATCTTTAAATCTTGGTATAACTTTTCGCTCCATTCATCAATGGGCGGTAAACCGGCGGCTTTAATAAAAGGATTTGCGAATACTACAAATCTGCACTGAAAATATGCATAACACATTGATGGGCATTGGATAATCTATGTTTTATCGTTTTTTTACAACGTTAAGCTCCAAATGCGCACTCCGAAAATAACAGTTTTACAGAACCGGTAAACATCATCTAACGAGCAAAGCTAATCTCTTGAGGCTTAGCGCTCACACTAATTACACAAATAATCTCACCCGAGTACCCGTGGTACTCACTTCATTGTGATCATTAGTGCCTGTAATGGTGCTATTATTAACAAATATGCGAGATAAGAATGCAAAAAAATAATGGAAGTGAAGATTAATGAGTTTCTTTGTGGCGTTTTTCAAAACACTAGTGCGCAGTATTTTTTAAACATTAAACATACACATAAAATATTACTCAAAAATTGTCACCAAACACCAAATTTGTTATGTTTAGAGGCAATAATGAAAGGCCGAAAGTACAAATCGTGGAAACTGTTTAAAAGCTTCAGGAGTTCATCAATTGCTTCAGAGTGAAAAGTTAGATTCATCTAAAGCTTCTCATAGTATTAAAACTTTAATTGTAACCTTTGAAACTCTGGGGGAAAATGAACAACACTTTGATAAATTATATAAAAATAAATACATTTTATAGTTTAAGTAATAATTGTACGTCCCTAATCTTATTACTTAAATTATAGAATTAATAAACCCTAATATGAGATATAGCACAGAAATAAATTTTAGTTCGGACTGCAGTTAAATGAAAAATATAAAACAGCGTCAAGAAAGCGAAAACGTCTAAAAACATTACAATCATTCTCGTAGTATGATGATACTTGTTCAATTGAAAAAGTTAATTTTCGAAGCAATATTTACGACTAAATGCTAGATAAAATGTTCACAGAATTTAAAGTGAAATTTTCCGAAAAAGTTAAATGTTCTAAGGGTACCTACTGAAGCTTTGCACACAATGTCAAAGTGCTTCTTGGATGTTGAACTTTTAAAGAATTTTAGTACTCTTGATTTATTCTGAAATTTTCTCTACCAATCAATTCTACATCTCCTGCTGCAGTTTCATCTGACTAGATTTTTCGTTTTTTTTCCTGTTCGTTTCATCGGCATACTAAGTTATTTTCGCTTTCATTAGTGCTCAATTTTCATAAATGTTAAATTTTGTTCTTATAGATTGTATACTGATACGGTTGACAGATCGATCTCAGACTATTGTAGCTTATTACTTTATACGTTAAATCGAGATAACACATCTCAGCATAAAATTGACAAAAAAGTCGTTTCTAATCTTTTAAGTTGAAGGAGGTAGTTAGATGCTTCACTTCTTGTATTTGCCTTTTTTCGTTCATCATTTATTTATTTATTTGTATCTTTATTTTTTATTATGACTTGTGCCTTTGGTATTTTTCTAAAAAAATTGCCGCCCCTGGATTTTGCCACCCCTGGGCTATAGCCCTCATAGCCCCCACCCCCCTAAATCCGCCACTGCGTGTACAGTCTTCTTGAGGCTGCTTTGATTTTGTGGAGCATTTTGCAAACTGTAATAAAATTTCTTAATTTGCTAGATAAATTTGCGTACAACATGTTTTATTTAATAATGTTAAATTTATCCTATTTTTTTAAATTTCATTATCCGTAAGGTTTTCATTTATTTTGTCTTATTAAGTATTCAAATTTTTCATGTAATTACCATTAGGTTTCATACAACATGTGTCATTTGATAATGTTTATTCTTTCTTATTTTTTTTTTTTTAATATCATTATCCGTAAGGTTTTCATTTATTTTATCTTATTAAGTATAAATATTCGGCGGCTCTTTTTCATATAATTACCATTAGGTTTAAGATTGGAGTTAACGTTGAAAAGTGTGTTTCTAGGAAGTATTAGATTGGGCAGACTGTAATCGACTGCGGATTATAAAGTCAAAATTTCAGGTATTCGCTTCTGCGAAAGAACAATTTACAGTTTTTATAAAAGAAGCCACACGTACTGAGAATCTGCGGGACTTTTGACTTTTTAAGCCGCTGTAATGAGCGTTTTAAAAAGTCAAGCCTCCCGCCGCTTCAGTTCCCTGAATGTTTTATTGCGGGCCTGTAAAAGATATTAAAAATGTATAGATTGGCAAGGAATTAATGACAATTCTGAAAATTTCAAGTCTCGCCAGTGATAATGAGAGATCCTCATTTTTATGAATTTTGTTAAGTATTCAGTACTAACAAACGGTGTAATGAATTTCAAAATAATTCTTGCAAAGACGATCAGTTCCATCTGTTCAACATTTTAATTTGTCCAAAATGAAAGAAAATTATTTCCGAAGTAGGTACAGTCATGCTCACAATAAATCTAGTACAAGAAATTAGGTTACTAGAGCAATTTTATATGAAAATGTCAAATTTTTGTACTAGATTTATGTGAGCATGACTGTACATATATTCTGCTCCATTTTTAATTTTTAACTAAGTTGGCTCTGTTAGGGTAACAATATTGTTGGCCAATGTAAAACGTCATTAGACTTGAAACAATAGGTTATATAATTTTTTTAAATAATTTATGAGTGGGCAATGTTGCCATCAAATTGAGTATCAATAGATACCCAATTTGAGAGATTTTTTACAGAAATGATTTGCTATTTTTATTTTACAAAAGCAAGTCAGTCAAATTATAATATAAAATATAGTTGATGATTGGTTTATTTTAAACCAGCACACTTAAATGATTAAAGCAATAATTGAATTATTTTAATATATGAATTAGGCAACGTTGTTAGAAATCTGACACTTTATATTTTTCTCACTGTCAGATTATTTTTGTTGGTGTTCATGTGTAAAACTTTATAAAATGAAACTGCAGCCTTCTTAGTTAAAAATAAAAATGGAACATAGTATTAGTACTTATCATAGAATAGAATTTATTAACGTTATTGTACAAAATTTTGTACTGAATTATGAAAAGCTGAATTGTACTGAATTGTTTATAATTCATAATCATAAAATTCTAAATACTGACTGCTTGAAATACATCAATCTTATATAAATTAAACAACAACTAAACTGTGATAATTGATAATTGTGGCCCTATTATATTTGATAATGTTATCATATTTTTTTCTTTGTTTAAAATTTTTCAGTAGCTATTAAATTCCTCTAACATTATGATATGAATCCTGTAAATTTCTTAACAATGAAACTGATCATTCTGACTATTATATTAATGTGATATGTGATATGTGTGATATGAATAATGTGATAACATATTTGGTTTTATTGAAAATTTAGTGTATTTTGGAATACAATATTATCAAATTCCTCTAAAATTATGATATGAATTCTATACATTTCTTAATAATGAAACTTATATTTCTGACTATTATATGTATTTGATAATGTGAAGTGATAGCCTATATTGGGCAACTCGGAAAGTTAATAATTCGATTTTCTCATTTATTTAAAATATACTTATGGTCAAATTTTCAGAGGATTTATCTTCAGGCATACTGTATACAGATCTGGCATAAAAATTTCAAAATATCCATTAGATAC
The DNA here is from genome assembly GCA_951805005.1 of Othius punctulatus. Taxonomy (NCBI): domain Eukaryota; kingdom Metazoa; phylum Arthropoda; class Insecta; order Coleoptera; family Staphylinidae; genus Othius; species Othius punctulatus. The sequence goes on from OX638141.1 coordinate 20,915,364, forward strand.
ATTTTCAGAAACTGGGAAAGTTTATAATTCGATTTTCTCACTTACTTAAGGCATACTCGTGGTCAAGTTTTCAGAGGATTTAGTTTCAGGCATACTGTATACAGATCTGGCATAAAATTTTCAAAATATCCAAGACATACATTTTCAGAAATTTCAGTGTCTGATAACTTATACTAGCCAACTCGTAAAGATAATACCTCGATTTTCTCACTTATTTGAGACATACTAGTGGTCAAATTTTCAGAGGATGTATCTTAAGGTATACTGTATGTAGATCTGGCATAAAATTATCAAAATATCCTTTAGTTAAATTTTCAGAAATTTCAGTGACTGATAACTTATAGTAGCTAACTCGTAAAGTTAATAACTAGATTCTCTCACTTGTTTGAGACATACTTGAGGTCAAATCTTTAGAGGATTTATCTTCAGGCATACTGCATACAGATTCGGCATAAAATTTTCAAAATATCCATTAGATACATTTTCAGAAAATCAGTGACTGATAACTTATACTAGCCAACTCGTAAAGTTAATAACTCGATTTTCTCACTTATTTAAGACATACTAGTGGTAAAATTTTCAGAGAATTTATCTTCAGGCAGACTGTATACAGATTAGGCATAAAATTTCCAAAATATCCCAGAGATAAATTTTCAGAAATTGCAGTGACTGATAAATTATAATGGCCAACTTGTAAAGTTAATAACTTGAATTTTTCACTCAGAGAATTTATCTTCAGGCATACTATATACAGACCTGGCATAAAATTATCATAATATCCATTAGATAAATTTTCAGAAATTTCAGTGACAGATAACTTATACAGGGTCCGTCATTTCACCTCCCGTTTTCTATAGCTCAGTTACAGTTGAGTTAGGATTTTGATATTTTGCAGGCCTTACTTACATTCTGGGGTGTATTTCAGGAAAATATTTTTGATTATACAGGGTGTCCCAAAAAAGTGTGACGTCATGATGATGTATATTTTTAAATTGCATGGTATATATTTTGTTGCTTATTTGGGTGCCCTTTATACATGCCTACATACCCATAACATTTTATTAAAATCGGTGCATTGATTTTAGCACCAAAAAATAAAAACTGAATAAAATTAGTTTTGCACCATTGGTTAAGAAAATTAATAAAAGGTAAAAATATGCCGTGTTAATAAAACCATACAAGGTACTTATTAAATAAGGTCTGACAGTTGCGTTCAGCAAGTTTTATTGATATGCATTCTACAGAGTGTCCAAAATTTAGTGTCAAACTTTTCAAACTTTAAAGCACTTTATTTTTCTTATTTTAAATTGGAGCCCCTGTATATTTTTATGTCATTCTATGTGGAATTAAAAGACAAACATTTTTCCTAATTACAACTCTATCGTAATTCCTAACACATTAAAAGTTATGTGCAGAAAACTCGATTTATCAACAATTTCAATGGCCATTTTAATTAATCAAAATTGAAGGTGGGTTTGAAAAACAATTTATTGACATTAAAGTTTAACAAAGTGACAAGAGCCAATGTTGATTGTAGTAATATAAAACTTAAAAAGCTTTTTTAGCTAAGGTCTTTATACCCAAAATACCAAAATTATTTTTTATTCGATTGCATCATAAGATAGTATTTTTCGGTATGAAAATATGGACGAAAAGGCCATCATTTTGCTAAAGACCATAGTTGCTAGGTAACGGTCTTTTTCGTCCTAAGCCGAAAAATATTTTTCGGCAGCAAAAATTAAAAAGTCAGTGGCTGATTAATGTATGGCATAACATGGCACTTACCATAGAATAGTGAGACCATACAGTCGAAGATTTCATTTGTTGAAACAATATTTGAGAAATATGCCAGTAAAGCATTCTCAAACGAGTTTTCTGCAAACGTCTTTTAATGTGTTAGGAATTGAGACAGGGTTGTAATTATGAAAAATGATTGTCTTTTAATTCCACATGGAATTACATAAAAATATACTGGGGTTCCAATTTAAAATAAGAAAAATAAAGTGCTTTAAAGTTTGAAAAGTTTGACACTAATTTTTGGACACTCTGTATAATGCATATCAATAAAACTTGCTTAACGCAACTGTCAGACCTTATTTAATGAGTACCTTGTATGGTTTTAATAACGAGGCACTATTTTTATCCGTTATTAATTTTCTTAACCAATGGTGCAAAACTGATGTTTTTCAGTTTTTATTTTTTGTGTTAATATCACTAAACTGATTTTAATAAAATTTTATGGGTATGTATGTAGGCACCCATAAAAGGCACCCAAATAAGCAACAAAAAATATACCATGCGATCTAAAAATATACATCATGATGACGTCACACTTTTTTGGGACACCCTGTTTAATCAAAAATATTTTTCTGAAATACACCCCAGAATGCAAGTAGAGTCTGCAAAATATCAAATTCATAACTCAATTAGTAACTGAGCTATAGAAGACGGGAGGTGAAATAACGGACCCTGTATACTGGCGAACTCGTAAAGTTAATAACTCGATTTTTTCACTTATTTGAGACATACTAGTGGTCAAATTTTCAGAGGATTAATCTTCATGCACACTGTATACAGATTAGGCATAAAATTTTCAAAATATCCAGGGGATAAATTTTCATAAATTTCAGTGACTGATAACTTATACTGGCCAACTCGTAAAGTTAATAACTCGATTTTCTTACTTATTGGAGACATACTAGTGGTCAAATTTTCAGAGGATTAATCTTCATGCACACTGTATACAGATTAGGCATAAAATTTTCAAAATATCCAGGGGATAAATTTTCATAAATTTCAGTGACTGATAACTTATACTGGCCAACTCGTAAAGTTAATAACTCGATTTTCTTACTTATTGGAGACATACTAGTGGTCAAATTTTCAGAGGATTTATCTTCAGGCATACTGTATACAGATCTGGCATAAATTTTTCAAATTATCTATCAGATAAATTTTCAGAATTTTCAGTGACTGATAACTTATACTGGCGAACTCGTAAAGTTAATATCCAGATTTTCTCACTTATTTGAGACATACTAGTGGTCAACGTTTCAGTGGATTTATCTTCAGGCATACTGTATACAAATCTGGCATAAATTTTTCAAAATATCCAGGGGATAAATTTTCATAAATTTCAGTGACTGATAACTTATACTGGCCAACTCGTAAAGTAAATAACTCTATTTTTTCACAAATTTGAGACATACTAGTGGTGAAATTTACAGAGGATTTATCTTCAGGCATACTGTATACAGATCTGGCATATAATTTTCAAAATATCCATTAGATAAATTTTCAGAAATTTCAGTGAATGACAACTTATACTGGCGAACTCGTAAAGTTAACAACTAGATTTTCTCACTTATTTCAGACATACTAGTGCTCAAATTTTCAGAGGATATATCTTCAGGCATACTGTATACAGATCTGGTATAAAATTTTCAAAATATCCAAGAGATTGATTTTCAGAAATTTCAGTGACTAATAACTTATACTGGCCAACTTGTAACGTTATTGACTTGAATTTCTCACTTATTTGAGACAAAATTTCAGAGGATTTATCTTCAAGCATACTGTATACAGATCTGGCATAAAAATTTTAAAATATCCATTAGATAAATTTTATAAACAGGTAATAAACCACACAGTCAATTTATAAATATGACTACCATAAAATTAAATGACATGTTGATGCAAGTATTTATTCAAATTAGTTGCGAAGATGATTTGGGTACTGCCAAAAGAGCCAAAGTAGTTAAAGCAACAAAATTAAGAACTTGTCCATCAAGTAAGTAAGTACTGCGGCAATAAAGCAATAAGCAACAAAGAGTGGAGATAATTTCGTTCGCATTACCGAAATGATCAATGCCAACGCAAACACGCTATCAATAATTGCATTGCAAATCGTGACGGTTCTATTCAATTTTCGCAAAGGAATATGGTCCCCTGCAAACAACAATTTGAGATGGTTGCGGATAATTTCTGCGCGACGTAAACAAGTCCAAAGTGCGCGCACACGAATTGGCTTCATCCAAAATACCTTCAAATGACTAATGGAAAATGTGTAAGCCGTTTGCACCCCGCCGCGCCAAGTAAACAGCCCCCATTGTGAGCCGTCGCGACAACAGATAATAACATCCCTGCGAAGGGCATAATCCGCCGTATCAGTTACACTTACCTCCGGCCAATGGGGGCCCAACTGCAGCCCTTATTTCCGCCAATCGCGATGGTGGGGGATGCGCCAGCCGGGGGTAGTTATATCGGAAGCGTTGTCTGTGAAAGCTCAGTTTTTGCAAATTGTCCAATTCGCTAGGTGTGTGTCATTAGTTCTTGTGCGCGGTGGTTTTTGGGCGATGTTTATCAACAACATGGATTTGAACCAGCTGGACGGTTATTTGTACCAAGGTAAGTTTTCCAAAATTATTACTTGTTTGCTTGATAATATTGCGTGTGGCATGTTTGTAATGCGTTGCTTTTGATGTGATTTAGAGCAGACTTTGAGTTGCAAGGCGGCCCTTCAAAACAAGGACCTGTGGAGGAAGTTCCACGAACTGGAAACCGAAATGATCATCACCAAGTCTGGACGGTAAGTCTCTTTTTTTTATTGCAAACCGTAAAATTTGGCATGGGCGCTTTTTATGTCTTGCACCTTATCCCTTGGCGCAGTGGTTTTATCGCCGAATTAGCATTTTTTCGGTTTCGGCATTGTTTTGGCCCCCATTTGTGTCCCAAAGGTCTCACGTCGGTCGTAATAAAAACGCGTGAAACGAAGTGCCCCTTTGGGGTTTGCTACGGATGGCGCCTGGCACATTACGCAAGGAAGATGCCAGGACAGTCGGCGACAGTGCCTGTCTGGCCTTAACACTTGACTTGACCACTTAAGGAGCGGCACCGGGCCCTGCAGGGTGGCCGCGTTTAATCCTTCTGTGGTCAAAGGGCCGACATGTGATCCGCACTTGCCGCATTATCTCTGTCACAATGCACCTTCGCACTTTGATGCTACTGTGTCCTCGCCGACGCCCTTTGTCATCCTCTGCGGTTCCCACGTGCACCTTAGCGCGTGATCGGCGAAGGGAAAAAAGGGACGGCAATTACTTAGTGGCGGCGGCAAAAAAAATTACGCCCGGCCGGCTACCGGCGCGATCGGGCTATTTATTTTGGGTCGATTTTCACAAACGAGGCGATGAGCGGAAACAGAAATTAAAGTAAATCACAGTAATCAAAAGCGTATTTAGTTTAGGACTTCCGTTTCCCTCTCGGGGCTGTTTTAGATTTCGAGAGACGTGCCAGATACGCCCGGCCTGGGGATTATAATTATCAAAACAAAAGGCGGCTTTGGGCCGAAACCACGAGGCATCTGGTCTCGGACCAAAGCCGCTCTTGAGACCATTAACACAAAAAAGAAATTTTCAATATCCATAAAAGTTCAAAAAAGTGACCACGATTTTTCTCAATCTTGTAGCGATCACGGTTACTCCTTTTCACATTATTACATAACATATTTTTATGGAGGCAAGCAAAAAAATTCGAAAGTAAACAAAAATACAGTCTAAAAAATGATGTGATGATGTGATTTACATTAATTTTGACGAAAATTTAATAATTAAAAAAATTATAATTGATCGTTTTTTTTCTTAACAAAAAATCATCATTTTGTTCTTTTCCAAATTTTAGCTAAGTCCAAGTAGTGTCGTGAGGCTCCATAATAATTATAAATTAAACAAAAAATACATATATGGGAACCCCTTAAATTTCTCCATACGTTTTTTACATTACTTACTTACGTAGACGTAAGTCTAAATACGTAAGTATCGAATTAATAACGTAACAAATCGAGTAAAAGTAAAAGTAAATCGAATTGTATGCTTTTGAAATTAATATTGATCACATTTTTCCACAAAAATCAACGATTTGGTTTTTCCAATCTTAAGCTAAGTTTAAGTAGTGTACCTACTATACAGAGTAGATAGTCATAAAGTTTAATTATTCTCTTAAGTATTATATGTATCTACTTATTTACTGTTTAAAAAAAAAATCAATAAAATCAAAGATCAATTTTAGATTTTAAAATTTCCACCACTTTCTGACGTGAAAAAATATTTATAATGCATTGGTGTTTTCGCAAAGAGGTTATTATATATTTTTATAAAACATAAATTGCAGCAGTAATGAATTTTGTTCCATACTTTATCATTACACTGTATGATAATACCGGGAATTACCGGGGTAATATACGGCTTCCGAGATTCCCATGCTATTGATCCTTATCATGGACACCCTGTATATTAACAATATTATAACTAGTTACATTAATGAGAATTTTATCTCTCTTTTTGTTCAATATTTTTCATTTTAATTGTTTATTAATTTTAATATTTCTACTATCCATCAAAATAACTTATAAATACAACGTATTATTAATGTAAATGCAGAAAGACCTCTGGTCGATAGGGTAATAGAGATTGGAAATCGCGAATTTGTTTTTTAATATTTATAATAATTCGCAAACATTCATAAATATGGAAATTTCGCTTAATTTTCACAAATTGCAATGATTTTTTATTACTACTAATATTTATGAGAATTTTATCTCTCTTTTTGTTCACTATTTTTCATTTTAATTATTTATTTATTTCAATATTTTAAATATCCATCAAAATAACTTATAATATAATTTAGTATTAATGTAAAGGCAGAAAGACCTATGGTCGAATTCGTAATAGAGATTGCGAATCGCGAATTATTAAATGTTTATTAATATTTATAATAATTGGCAAACATTCATAAATATGGAAGTTTCACTTAATTTCCACAAATTTCAACGATTTTGTTATATTCTAACAAAATTTTACAGAATAGGTATAGGTAGTTATATGTATACACAATGATTTTTAGAATAAGCATAGAAAATTTCTATTTTTATTGTTTAATTTCAATAATTTCAGTCAAAATATCAATATAACCATAGATATTAATATTTTGACTGTAATTATTGAAATTTGACAGAAAAATTGAAATTTTTGAAAATAATGCAGCCATTATTGAAAAAAATCAAAACATTTCAATTACATACCTAGCATGGACCATTTCATTTTTCCGGTGCATTCGTTGGCATTTCCAGTATCCGGCGCCATCTGTAACAATAAAAAAATTAAAATCATCAGCCGTTTGCAAAGTAAGTTTTTTTTGTGGTCATTTTTGATTATTGCGATTATATAAAAATATTTTCATATACACTCGCAAACAAAATGAAAATATAAAAATTATGCTAACTGGAAATTGGATTTTAAAATGTATGCATTATGATAACTGTACGAGAAATATTTTAATAAAAGTTAGGTACAGTTTATCTTGAACTGCATATTTTTCTAGATCATATTTCATTGCGTGCTGATTTACGGAGACAATTGCGCAGAATAGAATTTTTATAGTTTTTTTTGTGCAATTTGTACAATTTTGACACTTTTCAGCAGTAGGTATTTGAAACATCGCCCGATTTTTCATTTTATAGTTTTTGTATCATTATAATCGTTTTTTAGTTTTTGTTTATTCATTTTTTTCTTACAGATTTCTTGTAACTTTCGTAGAATTTTCTAAAAATTTCAGGAATATATTAAAATATTCCTGAAATACATTTCATTTGATATTGCTAAATACAAAACTGTTTGAAGTTTTTGTTTTTTTTTTGTTTCGTTTTGATAAAACTTTTATTAAGTTTTGCAGATTTGTTGTAAGTTTCGTGCTTTTTTTTGAAAATGTGAGTAATATTCTAAAACTAATTGAATCCCTGATTTCAGAAACAACCTAAAACGCATAACATGACACACATAATTAGTTAGAAATAATTAAATACTAATAATACTAGTTATTATTACGACTGTTTCTGCTCTCAGTTGATATTTTCAAAGTGTCTAATACACCTCAAAATATGAGAATAAGATTGTTTTAGCGCTCAATCGAAAGAATAATTCAAATATAACCAAGAGTGGACTTAGGGGGTTTCTGAAATCACTGATTCAACTAGTTTCAGAATCTTACTCAAATTCTCAGAAAATTGCACGAAACTTACAACAAATCTGCAAAACTTGAAATCAGTGATTCAATTAGTTTCAGAATCTTACTCAAATTTTCAGAAAATTGCACGAAACTTACAACAAATCTGCAAAACTTGAAATCAGTAATTCAATTAAATTCAGAATCTTACTCAAATTCTCAGAAAATTGCACGAAAGTTACAACAAATCTGCAACACTTAACAAAAGCTTCTTTTATCAAAACAAATCAAAACAAAAACTCCAAACAGTTTTGGATTTAACAATATTAAATGAAACGAATTTCAGGAATATTTTAATATATCACTGAAATTTTTAGAAAATTCCACGAAAGTTCTACGAAAGAAAAAACAGATCTGTATAAAAAATAATTAAACAAATACTCCAAACAGTTTTTTTTCCGTTAAATAAAAAATTGCTTTTAGAAACAAATTATAATTGTATTTTGTTAGGGAAAACTGTAGAATAATTTTTACTTTTTATGCACTGTATATACAGAGAGTTTTCAAACCAGAATTTATGTCTTCCCCTGTAGGAATGTAAAAAAAAAATCTTGAATAGGTCAGAATCCATTTTTTAAAGCATATTTTGGGACAATTTTCATTTTTCCACCTCTCTTTTTTGAAGTTATGACGCCAGAGCCATTTTTTAAACGCAACCCCCTCGATTTTTCAGTGGTTTTGGATACATCATAGCATTCTGATTTAAGAAATATGCACATGTTTAACTTTTTGGCCAAGAGTTCCCGAAATATTAATTTTTGAAAGTAAAAATATTAAAGTAAATGTTAAGTCTTTTTTTGTTTTTAAATGGTCACTAAATACTTCATTGAAAAAAAAACGTATGTTTACCGGTTCAAGCGTTTTTCGCAAACTCCTACAGGGGAAAAATAAATTCAGGATTTGAAACTTTATACGCTCTCTGTATAATTGGTTATAAAAGAATGAAGAAAGGAAAAATTATTAAGAATGCAGATAAGCTGGAGAGAAAAATGGTTTAGTCAATTATGTTTAATCAGCATTTTTAAAAAGGGTTGGTGTGATTTAAATTTTTACTGATTTTTATAAATAAATCATTGATTTAAATCAAAATAATGGTTAAACTATTGAATAAACTATAAATTAATATTTAATTAATCATTGTTTTTGCTCCAATAGGCGAAAATATCTGTAGCACATGTCCCTGAAAAAAAATATTGAAGATACTTTTTTAAATACTTATCTAGAATATTTTCGAAATTTTTCATAACATGCAAAAATCCATTTCAGATTCTTCCGAAAACTATATGAACTCTTTTGCCTAAATTGTTTATTTCAAAAATTTATTCAGTTACCATGAGCAGTTTTTTTACTCGGTGCACATAAAAAACAACAGTTTTTCTAAATAAACTGCGAACAGTTTTTTGACTCAGTGAACAGAAAATACAACCATTGTATTTGAATAAACTCACTGAACCTGAAAACGGATTTCATTTTCATAATAATTATGAGGTTTTGGATGTAATGCCATAATACCATTTAGGTGTAAGACCATTTTTGAAAAAGTCAACATATATTCTGAATAAACTCCGAACGGTTTTTTTGACTCAGTGTACAGAAAATACAGCCATGTTTTCTGATTAAACTCAGGAAACCTGGAAACAGATTTCATCTTCATAAAAAATATGAGGTTTCGGACGTAATGCGACAATTTAAAAAAAATGTCAACATATTTTCTGAATATACTCCAAACAGTTTTTTGACTCGGTGTACATACACATTCATTTTCTCTGAATAAACTCAGGGAGCCTGAAAACGGATTTCATTTTGATAAAAATTATGAGGTTTCACGTGTGGTAAGACCATTTTTGCAAAATGTCTGGAAGAGCTTAAGGCGAATTCATATATTTAAGAATGTATTCAATTTATTCTGAAACAATTAAATGTTTATCTAACGTTTTTATGGTATATATTAATTTCAAAGAGATAACTTAGTAATTATTTTCTAACAATAGAATATTTATCTATTAGAAAGTAGATATTAGTCAGGAATCGGAAGATTAAAGTCTGGGATAACAATTCTGGGTTTAACACACATTTATGCATTAATTAGTTGTTGAGCCCAAACTCCTAAGAAGTAAGAAGTGAAAGTTTTTGGTCGGCTTCATATCTTTGGTAGGACCTTTGTAAATCGTAGCTGATTAGAGATTAATATTTATCTTGCGCAATAAAAAGCTATTAGCAAATAATATGTATCATCCTCAATAATAAAAAACTTTTGCATATTTATCTTAAGCAATAAAAAGCTATTAAAAATATATTATTGTTGCTCAATAAAAAAAAAAACTAGCGCCTGCATTGTAAAACATTTGCTGAAAATAATTGATGATACTCTTCTGCTTAGGTTAATTTTAGTAAAGCACCTTATTTCTTCTTCACATATTGTTTTGCGGTCGAAATACAACCAATTTTAACAGTAATTTTTAAGGAAACTATCCATCTAACCCCCCAAAAAGCTTTTCTAAGCCAAAAATCGAGAAAATTGCATAAGCTTTTAATAATTTTTGTTCCTAATTTTGTCATTTTATACAAATTCTATACAAAAATAATACTACAAATTATTATTAATATTTAATTACCGATTCGATACAATGTAATATTGATGTGTGCAATTTTTCGCCAATCCTACGTATTTTTTGTTTATCATTTTGATACCTTTTATGCCCATTTTGATTTTTGCCACATAAACTCCAAATTTTAGCAACTATGCTTTAATTATTTTCATTACTGCCTGTCTAACGGCAGGCTGAGCCCACATTGCGCCAGGTCAGTTCAAAACAGGAAGTGTTGTTTGTGTATTCACTTCGCAGTTTAACACATGTCCCCGTCAAAACCATAACCAGTCCCCCTGACTCATTGTGGTTTACATTAAACCTCTTCTGCTCTATAAACAATCCGTCATTATCAGGCGGCAGGCTTCCGAATGAATGTTCCATTTGTTTTATCTGCGATTCCCGGCCAATAAGTGCCGTCGAATGATAATTAACAATCCCTTGGGTGGGTCGTAAATGGCACCAGATGACGAGGCATTAGCCCCGGCTTTGTTTAATATTTACACGTCTCGCACGGAGGCGCCATTCGCTTTTAGATAAACAATTTTGGCCGGCCACTTAACTTAACAAGCCCTTTAGGGCGGCCGCGCCTGGACGGGCGCCGGTAATACTCAATATTTTATTACCTTAGCGGGCGCAATTAGTAATAAATCAACGACGTCCTTAGGTACTCGAGGATCGTAATTACGGCGCCGTAAAACCACCCGAAACCGGCCAAGTGAAACGGTATTTGAAGTGCGACTTCCTATCTTGACACTTCATCACGCACCCAAAATGCACGCGAAATTGTGGAAATAAGTATTTGAACGTTTCGGTAAATCAATTCAATTTTTTTTTTCAAAGTTGTTTTCATGCGTTGTGCCAAAACCAAATAAAGCACCTTATAACAATGTAGCCAAATTTGGCAATTTAGATACTGGATTTATAAAAAAAGTCAATCACCATAGATGACCCCCCACCCCCCTGATATGATTTGAATTTTTTCATAAATGTTGTACATCTGCATCTGTTGCAATTTTTGCAACAGATTGCAAAAATTAGCTGCTTTTAAGGTCTTTACTCTTTACTAACAATGAAATTTCTCCACATACTTACACACAAATTGCTAACGAAGAGTTATTTATTACTAAACTTTTGATCAATAATTCAATATAGAAAAATTGCTGATGTATGTACAGTCATGCTCACATAAATCTAGTACAAGAAATTAGGTTACAATAGCAATTTTATATAGCAATGTACTAGTTTATGTGAGCATGACCGTACAATACAGATAAAATTCAACAATCAAATTTCAAAAAGTTCTTGGTACTTTTGGTCCTGGTATTTTATAAACCATTTACAATATAATATAAGTAGATTTTTTAAAATCGAAATAAAAATGCTGTTCAAACTAATGCAACTTAAACAAACAAGCAATTTAAGTACAGCACAATTTTCCTTTTTTTCACAAAATAAAGTTTTATAGTTTATATTTTGTACTTTGCATTTTATACTTTATTATTATGACATGACACATTACATCCATGTATTTAATATGGCTACGTGAAATAAATAATTATTGATTGACTAATTGATTGACTAAATATGCACAGGGTGTTAGGGAAGTCGACCGAAATATTTCTAAGGGTGAATCAGGGTGCAAAATGAAGTCGAATATTACTTTGCCATTTGAATAGTTTGTTTTAGAAACTGGTCAAGTGCACCTTTTCAAATTGCTGGGAAAGAAAGAAAAATACTATATCCTTCACATTTAAACAGATTTTCGCCTGAAAAAATTTCCAGTATTAGTTAACATCTTCCCGAAGTTGATGGTGTCTGTAATTAAATTATAATATTTCTGCCTTAATTGTAAAAAAATATTGAAAATATTGCAGTAGACTCGTTTCTGCAATAAAATACGATTTTAATGTAGAAACATATATTTTTAATGGTAATTTCCTATTTTGTTTTGTGGTATTATGATTTTCAGCAAACAAGACACTATTATAAACTATATATTTTATATATGAACACGTGTTTTCACGTGCAAAATTCACAAACAAAATTTAACGTGTTTTCATGTTTTCAAAATACAATAAACAAATTTAAACTAATTTTCTGATTTGTTAAATATACCAAACTACTAAGCAATGGTAAGTAATGGTAAATCAATGGTAATTGTTACCTGTGTATTAGTATTATACAACTTTTACTGCAGAAATTTAAATTTACTGCAGAAACACGCTATGTGATGTGGCTTGACAGGTTTCTGCACTAAACGGGATATTCATTGTAAATTATATCCCATAAAACGAAATGGCAGTTGAAGTTATATTGCAGATAAATATGCCCTGGCAATAGGAGATACCGATTCCACAAAAAAAAAGAAAAATCCGTACAAATGTCTGTTGACCAGTTTGTGAAATAAACAATTCATTTTTTGTTTAGATGGATAGTTTCCTAATAAATCGCTGTTAAAATTGGTTGTATTTTGACTACAAAACAATCACCTTCAGGGACAAGGAAAAAAAGACTTGAAAAAAGTATGTAGCTTTCTGCTAATAAATATTATTATTATTATAAATTACATAATTTTGCAGAAGAGTATCATCAATAACTTTCGGCAAATATTTTGCAATGCAAACGTTAGTTTTTTATTGAGCAAGGTAAATATTATCTTTAAATAGCTTTTTATTGCGTGAGATAAGTATGCAAAAGTTAGTTTTTCTTGAAGAAAAGTAACATTATTCATTTTCACAACGACATTTATTTCGGTAAATTTCATTTCGGTACATTTTTCGGTACATTTCAACCACTACGTGGTCATCTTCAGTAGACATTTGTACTGTAGTATTGTAGTAGTACAAATGTCTACTGAAGATGACCACGTAGTGGTTGAAATGTACATTTAGCAAAATAAATGTCGTTGTGAAAAAGGATAATTTGTTATATTTCTTTAAGTGTTAATATTTCACAAGCTCCAACCGATTATTTTAGGTTTTCTATTGAGTATGATACATATTATTTGCTAATGGCTTTTTATTGCGCAAGATAAATATTAGGTCGTCCCAAACATATGAAGCCAACCAATAACTTTCACTTCTTACTTAAACATGAGGAGTTTGGGCTTAACCACTAATGAATGCAAAAATGGGTGTTAAACCGAGAATTGTTATCTTATACTTTAATCTTCCGATTCCTGACTAATAACTACTTTCTAATAGATAAATATTCAATTGTTAAATTGTAAAACTGTAAAACTGTAAAGTTTGTTTCCATCAATTTTACCCGATATGAAAAATTTCAGGCGGTGCACCGTTAACGAGATAATTGCGAAGAATTGCACCGAAATTACGCCGGTTTTTGGGGGTGGGGTGTTTTTCAATATTAAGGGATGAAGCCCCCACAGGGGGGAGGGGAAACTCGGCCGATATTTGATTCTTGAGTACTGAAGAGTATGTATGACAAATTTCAAAACTATATAATTTATTTCCGCCTGGATTTACTGGATAATTTGAATTCCGGCCTCTATTCCGCGAGAACTATAGCTTTTGTCGCAAAGTCTGTAATTTAAATTTTGTTCCCATCCCAAGTTCTAAAAGGTATCTTTATTATTATCATCTTTTTTTTGCTTCAGACGGATGTTTCCTGCTCTAAGAGTGCAACTGAGCCAACTGGACCCGAACGCCCAGTACTGCGTCCTCGTCGAGATGGCCCCCGTTTCCAAGTGCCGCTACAAGTACTCCTCTTCCGGAGGATGGGCCCCCGCCGGCGCCGAGGAGGCCCAGAGCCCCAACCGGATCTACTTGCACCCCGAGTCGCCGGCCCCCGGCCACCACTGGATGTCGCAGGTGGTCACCTTCAGCCGCCTAAAGCTGACCAACACCACCAACCCGCCCCCGGGGCAGCTGGTGCTCTCCTCCATGCACAGATACCAGCCGAGGGTCATCGTTGTCCGCGCTGCTGACCCCAGGCACATCGCCTGGTCGCCTCACGCCGCCTTCAGCTTCCAGGAGACGCAGTTCATCGCCGTCACCGCTTATCAGGTACACATCGCTCATTAGCTAATTACCGTGTAAACGGAAGATGCTCTATCTGTTTACCATCGGCGCGGCGATTTTGAAAGGCCAGGCGCCGGCGCCTCGGCCCCAACCGTATCGCATTACCCACCGGCGGAGACAGTCTCGTCACGCCTCGCCCCCTGAACAGCCCCGGCATGCCAAAATAATAATCAACCCTCGTTTTTCAGAACGACAGGATCACCAAGCTGAAGATCGACAACAACCCCTTCGCCAAGGGCTTCAGGGAGAACGGCCAGTCGAAATGCAAGAGGAAGCGCCAGCAGCTGGAGGACGACCTCGAGGAAATCGTGGTCGACGATATCACGCCTAAACCCAAAAGATCATCTCTATCTGAAGCTTCACCTTCTCCAGCACCAGACACCAGCGATGCTGGCAGTGAGCGAACATCGAGCCCCGAAGCATCACCACCAAACACTCATCATGCATCATCACCAAATAGCCATCATGCATCACCACGTCATCACCAGCCGTGGCAAAACACCAGCCTGGATTCATCATCGCCACTTGCGTCACCATCCAATAGCTACACAACATCATCTCAGAAGAGCCTACAAGCAACATCGCCACGCCATCTCCAACCATGGCAAAACAGCCATCAGGAGTCATCCTCACCAAATACCCAGCTTGCATCACCAACCAATAGCTACACATCATCATCTGATAATCACTATGCATCATCACCATACAACGGCCCTCAACTGTACACGTATCCCCCTGTGTTTTGCATGGATGTATACCATCCGTATTACACCCCCAACTTGGGAATCTACCCCACAAGCTACATGGGTTCCAGGAATTTTTACAACCCTTACTCGTTACCCATTTTCCCCCAAGATCTCAGTGTCCAAAAAGCGCAACCCTTAAAACTGACCGATTTCTCTATAAAGACAATTATGGGTATATCATGATTATTAATGCTTTCATTAATTGATGTATATACGGTGTAATTGTTAAAGTTTTTTGTTTGTTTAATTTAATTGAATATTTTATTAGTTTTACTTTAAATATATTGTAAATATTGTATACATAGAGACACATATATTATTATATTTGTAACATAGTATCTATTATATATTTTTATTACAGTTTGATAATAAACGCAATAATTTTACCCTTTTATTTTAATAAATTTATTTTTTCTACGAATTCCTACAAAAATACGAATCAAACAAAACAAATCTGGGAAGCAAGAACAGGAAAGAAACGAGGAAGAGGTAGACCAAGACAAGAATGGGACAACAAAATAGAAGAAATAATAAACAGCAGAGGGAAGACAGTGACACAAGCAAGAGAAATGGCAAAGAACAGAAGAGAGTGGAAAGAATTTGCAAATACATAACAAAACAATGTAATATAACTATAATGTAAGAAATAAAACATGTATAGCCCACAACGAAAGGTAAAGGGCCTATTGATAATCAAAAAATCGTTAATCAAAAAATGTAAAGTCAAAAATCAGAAATTGTTATTGAAATTGCAGAACACATAATTATACTGAAGACTTTTAGCAATTACAATAAAGTCATAGTGTCAAAGTTATAGTGTTGATTTTCTCACTTATTTAATACTAAAACTTTGTCAAATTTTCATGAGAATTAGCTTCAGGTATACTGAACAGATATCTGATAATTAATATGCAATAAATAAATTTTCAGAAATTTCAGTATTGACTAATTCATACTTACCATTGCAAAAAGTTGAAGTGTTGATTTTCTCACTTATTTAATACTGAAACTTTCTCAAATTTTCATGAGAATTAGCTTCAGGAATACTGAACAGATATCTGATAATTAATATGCAATAAATAAATTTTCAGAAATTTCAGTATTGACTAATTCATACTTGCCATTGCAAAAAGTTATACTGTTGATTTTCTCACTTATTTAATACTTAAACTTTGTAAATTATTTATGAGAATTAGCTTTAGGAATACTAAATAGATATTTGATAATTAATATGCAACAAATAAATTTTCAGAAATTTCAGTATTGACTAATTCATACTTGCCATTGCAAAAAGTTATTGTGTTGTTTTTCTCACTTATTTAATACTGAAACTTTACAACCCTTGTCTACAAATTATCATGAGAAGTAGCTTCAGGAATACTAAACAGATATCTGATAATTAATATGCAATAAATAAATTTTCAGAAATTTCAGTATTGACTAATTCATACTTGCCAATACAAAAAGTGATAGTGTAGATTTTCTCACTTATTTAATACTAAAACTTTGTCAAATTTTCATGAGTATCAGCTTCAGGAATACTGAATAGATATCTGATAATTAATATGCAATAAACAAGTTTTCAGAAATTTCAGTATTGACTAATTCATACTTGTCATTGCAAAAAGTTAGTGTTTATTTTCTCACTTATTTAATACTGAAACTTTCTCAAATTTTCATGAGAAGTAGCTTCAGGAATACTAAACAGATATCTGATAATTAATATGCAATAAATAAATTTTCAGAAATTTCAGTATTGACTAATTCATACTTGCCATTACAAAAAGTGATAGTGTTGATTTTCTCACTTAGTTAATACTGAAACTTTGTCAAATTTTCATGAGAATTAGCTTCAGGAGTTCTGAACAGATATCTGATAATTAATTTGAAACAAATAATTTTTCAGAAACTTCAGTATTGACTAATTCATACTTGCCATTGCAAGAAGTGATACTGTTGATTTTCTCACATATTTAATACTGAAACTTTGTCAAATTTGCATGACAATTAGTTTCAGGAATACTGAACAGATATCTGATAATTAATATCCAACAAATAAATTTTCAGAAATTTCAGCATTGACTAATTCATACTGGCCATTTCAAAAAGTGATAGTGTTGATTTTCTCACTTATTTAATACTGAAACTTTGTCAAATTTGCATGAGAATTAGCTTCAGGAATACTGAACAGATATTTGATAATTAATATGCAATAAATAAATTTTCAGAAATTTCAGTATTGACTAATTCATACTTGCCATTGCAAAAAGTTATAGTGTTGATTTTCTCACTTATTTAATACTGAAACTTTGTCAAATTTTAATGAGAATTAGCTTCAGGAATACTGAAGAGATATTTGATAATTAATATGCAATAAATAAATTTTCAGAAATTTCAGAATTGACTAATTCATACTTATCATTGCAAAATGTGATAGTGTTGATTTTCTCACTTATTTAATACTGAAACTTTGTCAATTTTCATGACAATTAGCTTCAGGAATACTGAAGAGATATCTGATAATTAATATGCAATAAATAAATTTTCAGAAATTTCAGTATTGTCTAATTCATACTTATCATTGCAAAATGTGATAGTGTTGATTTTCTCACTTATTTAATACTGAAACTTTGTCAAATTTTCATGAGAATTAGCTTCAGATATACTGAACAGATATCTGATAATTAATATGCAATAAATAAAATTTCAGAAATTTCAGTATTGACTAATTCATACTTGCCATTGCAAAAAGTTATAGTGTTGATTTTCTCACTTATTTAATACTGAAACTTTGTCAAATTTTCATGAGAATTAGCTTCAGGAATACTGAACAGATATCTGATAATTAATATGCAATAAATAAATTTTCAGAAATTTCAGTATTGACTAATTCATACTTGCTATTGCAAAAAGTGATGGTGTTGATATTCTCACTTATTTAATACTAAAACTTTGTCAAATTTTTGTGAGAATTAGCTTCAGGAATACTAAATAGATATCTGATAATTAATATGCAATATATAAGTTTTCAGAAATTTCAGTATTGACTAATTCATACTTGTCATTGCAAAAAGTTATACTGTTGATTTTCTCACTTATTTAATACTGAAACTTTGTCAAATTTTCATGAGAATTAGCTTCAGGAATACTGAACAGATATCTGATAATTTATATGCAATAAATAAATTTTCAGAAATTTTAGTATTGACTAATTCATACTTGCCATTGCAAAAAGTGATAGTGTTGATTTTCTCTCTTATTCAATACGGAAACTTTGTCAATTTTCATGACAATTAGCTTCAGGAATACTGAACAGATATCTGATAATTAATATGCAATACATAAATTTTCAGAAATTTCAGTATTGACAAATTCATACTTGCTATTGCAAAAAGTGATAGTGTTGATTTTCTCACTGATTTAATACTGAAACTTTGTCAATTTTCATGACAATTAGCTTCAGGAATACTGAAGAGATATCTGATAATTAATATGCAATAAATAAATTTTCAGAAATTTCAGTATTGTCTAATTCATACTTATCATTGCAAAATGTGATAGTGTTGATTTTCTCACTTATTTAATACTGAAACTTTGTCAAATTTTCATGAGAATTAGCTTCAGATATACTGAACAGATATCTGATAATTAATATGCAATAAATAAAATTTCAGAAATTTCAGTATTGACTAATTCATACTTGCCATTGCAAAAAGTTATAGTGTTGATTTTCTCACTTATTTAATACTGAAACTTTGTCAAATTTTCATGAGAATTAGCTTCAGGAATACTGAACAGATATCTGATAATTAATATGCAATAAATAAATTTTCAGAAATTTCAGTATTGACTAATTCATACTTGCTATTGCAAAAAGTGATGGTGTTGATATTCTCACTTATTTAATACTAAAACTTTGTCAAATTTTTGTGAGAATTAGCTTCAGGAATACTAAATAGATATCTGATAATTAATATGCAATATATAAGTTTTCAGAAATTTCAGTATTGACTAATTCATACTTGTCATTGCAAAAAGT
This sequence comes from Othius punctulatus, assembly GCA_951805005.1. NCBI lineage: Eukaryota > Metazoa > Arthropoda > Insecta > Coleoptera > Staphylinidae > Othius > Othius punctulatus. The sequence continues at coordinate 20,934,835 of OX638141.1, forward strand.
TATACTGTTGATTTTCTCACTTATTTAATACTGAAACTTTGTCAAATTTTCATGAGAATTAGCTTCAGGAATACTGAACAGATATCTGATAATTAATATGCAATAAATAAATTTTCAGAAATTTTAGTATTGACTAATTCATACTTGCCATTGCAAAAAGTGATAGTGTTGATTTTCTCACTTATTCAATACGGAAACTTTGTCAATTTTCATGACAATTAGCTTCAGGAATACTGAACAGATATCTGATAATTAATATGCAATACATAAATTTTCAGAAATTTCAGTATTGACAAATTCATACTTGCTATTGCAAAAAGTGATAGTGTTGATTTTCTCACTGATTTAATACTGAAACTTTGTCAATTTTCATGACAATTAGCTTCAGGAATACTGAAGAGATATCTGATAATTAATATGCAATAAATAAATTTTCAGAAATTTCAGTATTGTCTAATTCATACTTATCATTGCAAAATGTGATAGTGTTGATTTTCTCACTTATTTAATACTGAAACTTTGTCAAATTTTCATGAGAATTAGCTTCAGATATACTGAACAGATATCTGATAATTAATATGCAATAAATAAATTTTCAGTAATTTCAGTATTGACTATTTCATACTTGCTATTGCAAAAAGTGATAGTGTTAATTTTCTCACTTATTTAATACTAAAACTTTGTCAAATTTTCAAGAGAATTAGCTTCAGGAATACTGAACAGATATCTGATAATTAATATGCAATAAATAAATTTTCAGAAATTTCAGTATTGACTAATGCATACTTGTCATTGCAAAAAGTTATAGTGTTGATTTTCTCACTTATTTAATACTAAAACTTTATCAAATTTTCATGAGAATTAGCTTCAGGAATACTGAACAGATATCTGATAATTAATATGCAACAAATAAATTTTCAGAAATTTCAGTATTCACTAATTCATACTTGTCAATGCAGAAAGTTATAGTGTTGATTTTCTCACTTATTTAACACTGAAACTTTGTCAAATTTTCATGAGAATTAGCTTCAGGAATACTGAACAGATATCTGATAATTAATATACAATAAATCAATTTTCTGAAATTTCAGTATTGACTAATTCATACTTGCTATTGCAAAAAGTTATAGTGTTGATTTTCTGACTTATTTAAAACTGAGACTTTCTCAAATTTTCATGAGAATTAGCTTCAACAATACTGAACAGATATCTGATAATTAATATGCAATAAATAAATTTTCAGAAATTTCAGTATTGACTAATTCATACTTGCCATTGCAAAAAGTGATAGTGTTGATTTTCTCACTTATTTAATACTGAAACTTTGTCAAATTTTCATGAGAATAAGCTTCAGGAATACTGAACAGATATCTGATAATTAATATGCAATAAATAAATTTTCAGTAATTTCAGTATTGACTATTTCATACTTGCTATTGCAAAAAGTGATAGTGTTAATTTTCTCACTTATTTAATACTAAAACTTTGTCAAATTTTCAAGAGAATTAGCTTCAGGAATACTGAACAGATATCTGATAATTAATATGCAATAAATAAATTTTCAGAAATTTCAGTATTGACTAATGCATACTTGTCATTGCAAAAAGTTATAGTGTTGATTTTCTCACTTATTTAATACTGAAACTTTGTCAAATTTTCATGAGAATTAGCTTCAGGAACACTGAACAGATATCTGATAATTAATATGCAATAAATAAATTTTCAGAAATTTCAGCATTGACTAATTCATACCTGCCATTGCAAGAAGTGATACTGTTGATTTTCTCACATATTTAATACTGAAACGTTGTCAAATTTTCATGAGAATTAGCTTTAAGAATACTGAATAGATATCTGAAAATTAATATGCAATAAATAAATTTTCAGAAATTTCAGTATTGACAAATTCATACTTGCCATTGCAAAAAGTTATAGTGTTGATTTTCTCACTTATTTAATACTGAAACTTTGTCAAAGTTTCATGAGAATAAGCTTCAGGAATACTGAACAGATATCTGGTAATTAATATTCAATAAATAAATTTTCAGAAATTTCAGTATTGACTAATTCATACTTGGTATTGCAAAAAGTGATAGCGTTGATTTTCTCACTTATTTAATACTAAAACTTTGTCAAATTTTCGTAAGAATTAGCTTCAGGAATACTAAATAGATATTTGATAATTAATATGCAACAAATAAATTTTCAGAAATTTCAGTATTGACTAATTCATACTGGCCATTTCATAAAGTGATAGTGTTGATTTTCTCACTTATTTAATACTGAAACTTTGTCAAATTTTCATCAGAATTAGCTTCAGGAATACTGAATAGAAATCTGATAATTAATATGCAATAAATAAATTTGCAGAAATTTCAGTATTGACTACTTCATACTTGCCATTGCAAAAAGTTATTGTGTTGTTTTTCTCATTTATTTAATACTGAAACTTTGTCAAATTTTCATGAGAAGTGGCTTCAGCAATACTAAACAGACATCTGATAATTAATATGCAATAAATAAATTTTCAGAAATTTCAGTATTGACTAATTCATACTTGCCATTACAAAAAGTGATAGTGTTGATTTTCTCACTTATTTAATACTGAAACTTTGTCAAATTTTCATGATAATTAGCTTAAGGAGTTCTGAACAGATATCTGATAATTAATATGAAACAAATAAATTTTCAGAAATTTCAGTATTGACTAATTCATACTGGCCATTTCATAAAGTGATAGTGTTGATTTTCTCACTTATTTAATACTGAAACTTTGTCAAATTTTCATGAGAATTAGCTTCAGGAATACTGAATAGATATCTGATAATTAATATGCAATAAATAAATTTGCAGAAATTTCAGTATTGAATAATTCATACTTGTCATTGCAAGAAGTTATAGTGTTGATTTTCTCACTTATTTAATACTAAAACTTTGTCAAATTTTCATGAGAATTAGCTTCAAGAATACTGAACAAATATCTGATAATTAATATGCAATAAATAAATTTTCAGAAATTTCATTATTGACTAATTCATACTTGCCATTGCAAAAAGTTATAGTGTTGTTTTTCTCACTCATTTAATACTGAAACTTGGTAAAATTTTAATGAGAATTAGCTTCAGGAATACTGAACAGATATCTGATAATTAATATGCAATAAATACATTTTCAGAAATGTCAGTATTGACTAATGCATACTTGCCATTGCAAAAAGTTATAGTGTTGATTTTCTCACTGATTTAATACTGAGACTTTGTCAAATTTTCATGAGAATTAGCTTCAGGAATACTGAACAGATATCTGATAATTAATAAGTAACAAATAAATTTTCAGAAATTTCAGTATTGACCAATGTATATCTAATTATTTAAATTAGAAAAATAATAGATTTCTAAAGTACAATTGACGTTTTCCAGTTGTAAGGAAGTCCAGAAATGTATCAATTAATATTTAATAAAAACTAATCACAAATTATCAATCAATAAAGAATTCTAAAAAATCAAGTATAACTTTAAAAATCAATAAAAAAACTGCAAAATATTAAGAAACTACTCAATGACTTCTGAAAAAAGTAATGAAAGTTAGAATTTCATGATCCAGGTTCAATTTTGCTCTAGAACTTAAACTTCTACTCGTAACGAAGTCCAGAAACTTATAGATTAATATTTAATAAAAGCTATAGTCATAAATAATCAATTAGCAATACAATTTTCAAAATGAGCAAGCATATTTTTTTGAAATAAATAAAGTCACCATATAATTTATTTGCTTCGTGTAATATCCAACTGGGAGAGTAATATGTAAAATCATGCTCACATAAATCAAGTACAAGCAATTTAAATATATTTGCACTAGAGTCTTGTGAGCATGACTGTATATGAATTATATATAAACACGGTATTAAAGTTGTCTATTTTGAAATCAAGTACAGGCAATTTAGATACAACACCAATTTTATATGGCAATATAGATATGTTTGTACTACATATATATGAGCATGACTGTATATGAATTATATATAGGCACGGTATTAAAGTTGCCTATTTTACTACAACTAATTTTGAAATAACAGATAATTCATATTTTTGTTTCAATTTTCCTGAAATGTGTTTCTACTGTAACAGTCTCATTCACAAAAAAAATAATAACTATAAATTAAAAACTGTATGAGAAACTAGCATCTAGACATAAACATATTTCGTAAATATTTCTTTGTAATGTGCAATATTGTGTCAAAGAATACTGCAGCAATGCTATTGTATGTCTCGAAAGAATATTACGTATTTTTTGCAGCAGATTTATATGTGTAGTTGATTTGTCGTGCAGTTAAACTATTATCTTAAATTTCTTTATCAAGAGTATTATCTTCCTATACTTCCAATGTTTTTTTCCATTAGATATTATTTTGCATTTACAGGTACAGTAAAACACATAAATCTTCCTATACTTTTCCAATGTTTTTTTCCATTGGATATTATTTTGCCTTTACGGGTACAGTAAAACACATAAATGCAAGGAATGATCCAATGAATACCAACACCAATCCAATGATCCAATGGATTCTCTTGGTTGAGAAATGTAAGAGAATAGTTGAAGAAGGAAAGAATGTAGAAGTAATGAAAAGACGCAAAATGCAAATAAAATTATAATATCCGTCAAGAATAGAAAATGACTGCTTTTGGACATATTCAGAAAAGAGAAAATTATCATTTACTACAAGTACAGTACTAGACAAAAAAAGAACGTGACAATCTTTAAAGCAATTATGCTTTAATTTCAGCTGAGTAGCTCAAAATATTGTACAATGCCTCATTTAAATGACGTTAAAAAAACTAGCATAATTTGTAAAATTAATCAAAAATCTGTAAAATTCTAAGAAACTACTCAATGACTTCTAAAAAAAGTAATGAAAATTAGAATTTCATGATCTAAATTCTATTTTGTTCCAGAACTTCTAGCGTAAGAAAGTACGAAAATTAAAGGGTGGTCTATGAGGCGCTTAGCAGACGAAGAAGTATAGGAAGACGATCCTCTTGGCTGAGAAATGTAAGAGAATAGTTGAAGAAGGAAAGAATGTAGAAGTAATAAGAAGACGCAATATGCAAATAAAATTATAATAACCGTCAAGAATAGAAAATGACTGCTTTTGGACATATTCAGAAAAGAGAAAATTATCATTTACTACAAGTACAGTACTAGACAAAAAAAGAACGTGACAATCTTTAAAGCAATTTTGCTTTAATTTCAGCTGAGTAGCTCAAAATATTGTACAATGCCTCATTTAAATGACGTTAAAGAAACTAGCATAATTTGTAAAATTAATCAAATATCTGTAAAATTCTAAGAAACTACTCAATGACTTCTAAAAAAAGTAATGAAAATTAGAATTTCATGATCTAAATTCTATTTTGTTCCAGAACTTCTAGCGTAAGAAAGTACGAAAATTAAAGGGTGGTCTATGAGGCGCTTAGCAGACGAAGAAGTATAGGAAGACGATCCTCTTGGCTGAGAAATGTAAGAGAATAGTTGAAGAAGGAAAGAAAGTAGAAGTAATAAGAAGACGCAAAATGCAAATAAAATTATAATAACCGTCAAGAATAGAAAATGACTGCTTTTGGACATATTCAGAAAAGAGAAAATTATCATTTACTACAAGTACAGTACTAGACAAAAAAAGAACGTGACAATCTTTAAAGCAATTTTGCCTTAAATTTAGTTCAGTAGCTCAAAATATTGTAAAATGCCTCATTTAAATGACGTTAAAAGAACTAGCATAATTTTAAGAATTAATGAAAAATCTGCAAAATTCTAAGAAACTGCTCAATGACTTCTGAAAAAAGTAATGAAAATTAGAATTTCATGATCTAGATTCGATTTTGTTCCAGAACTTCTAGCGCAAGAAAGTACGAAAATTAAAGGGTAGTCTATGAGGCGCTTAGCAGACGAATTCCAGGTCCCGTTTTTGTCCCGTTATTGTCTAGTACTGTACTTGTAGTAAATGGTACTTTTCTCTTTTCTTTATTTGTCCCAGATGCTACAATTTTCTGAAAACTTTTCTGTTCAGAAAACTAGCATAATTTTAAAAATCAATCAAAAATCTGTAAAATCCTAAGAAACTACTCAATGACTTCTGAAAAATGTAATGAAAATTAGAATTTCATGATCTAGATTAAATTTTGTTCCAGAACTTCTAGCGTAAGTAAGTACGAACATTTAAGGGTGGTCTATGAAGCACTTAGCAGACGAATTTTAGGTCCCGATTTTGTCCCGTTTTTTGTCTAGCACTGTACTTGTAGTAAATGATAATTTCATTTTTTCTGTATACAGGGTGGTCACTTTTACGACGCCCACCATAAGGATCTATTAAACTAGATCCATTAGGATGTAGTAAATGGTACTTTTCTCTTTTCTTTACATGTCCCAGATGCTACAATTATCTGTTTTTGATGGTTATTACAATTTTATTTGCACTTTGCGTTTTCTCATTACTTCTACATTATTTCCTTGTTCAACTATTCTCTAAAATGTCTCAACCAAAGGAATCTTCTTCCTATACTTCTTCAATTTGTGTATTCATTGGATCATTCCTTGCATTTATACTTATAAACGGTCATATAAGTGATCCTGGACTTTTTTAAAGGAACAGGACTCATGGATGAAAGCTGAGTCCACAGGGGAAAGCACAAAAGGACTACAGAGGCCAAAATGCTGAGGGGCTTTAGGGAACCTACCCAGGAGAAAAAAAAACGGCCCTCATTTTTGAAGCAGCACATTTAAAAAGTTGATTGATAGGCATCTTAATATAAAGAAATGAAGAGAATGAGGGATTTTAATCATTAAAAAAAAAATCCTGCACCATAAGAAAGTTGAATTTTACCATCTCCATAGAGGCGAGAAAGTATACTAAGTATACCAAGTGAAACAATTCTTTAGAATTTCTTAATCAGGAGTAGATTATCATCTTCCTATACTATTACCATTTTTGTTTTCATTGCATGAACGTTTGCTTTTCCTCTTTTGAAAAAGTGGCATATAGTGATTTTAACAGCCCTGTAAAGGTCCGTTCATAGATTTATTACGCGACGCAACGCTACGCTATGACAATGCTATCGCTATAGGCATTTTCAACAGCGTTTTGACAGTATTGTTGCTGAAATGGTTTGAGCAATGGCAAGCACTAGGCCAGAAATGGCCCAGTACTGGCCATTGATCAGCCAGACATTTGGGCTTTAAGAATAAAAAAAAACATTGATTATATTTTGAATATGAAATATTTCATCAATATTGTAATGTGTATAGCTTGTGAGACATTGCTGCAACATTGTTAATTATGTTAATTGTTAGTTATTGTTATTAGTTATGTTAATGTTAATATGTTAATTAGACATATCATCAGTACTAGGCATCTCAATATAAAGAAATTAAGAGAATAATGAGAGATTTTAATCATTAAGTCGATTTGTCGTTCAGTGAAACAACTCTTTAAGATTTCGTAATCAAGAGTAGATATCATCTTCTCTTAGGAAAAAAAAGAAGAAAAAAAAATTTCATCATACACTATAAGAAAATCGAATTTTACCATCTCCATAGAGGCGAGAAAGTATATTAAGTATTAATAAAGAAAAAAACACCTTTTTCACAAAACATATTTCAAAATGTGTTTTGTGAAAAAGGTGCTTTTTTTCTTTATTAATACGAACCTTTCACAAGCTCCAAGATACCACTTACACTAAGTATATTAAGTAAAGAGAGAAATAAGGCTAGACTGGCAAAACATACACCAACTGTTTTATCATTGATATTTATACGTTTTTTAGACTAGCCCAGCAAAACATACGCCAATTGTTTTAGTATTGATATTAGTGACAGTTTCGCCAGTGTCAAAATATTATCCTGGATTAGAGCCTTGTTTATTTCTTCTCTCAGGCTGGAAAACAATGACTTTACCGCCTTGGTTTACAATATACTATTTAAAGGTAGGTATACATTTCGCGGTTTCTATTTTAATGTCAAAAATTGCGCGAGACAACTTTTGCGCAGCTGTCGAAGGTCAAAACGCTGGGCTGTCAAAAATCAGGTGAAACCTTGTTGTTTTGGAAAAAAAGGCACACACTGGCAGGCGCTCCAAAATGTAAAGTCGACCCTACGTCGACGTAAAGTGTTTAATTTCCTCTTTGAGTTCTCTTCGGCCGAAAAGCGCTAGACCATCGGGTGCCGGCCGCGACGTCTTGAGAGAAGGTGAGCACACATACGACATAACCTCCAAGTTTATTTTGCAATCCGGCGTCGCGACGCTTCCCGATTGCTCGGATTGGACGCATTCCGCGCGTCCTCCGCTATTTATAGAGGATTGGCGTAAATGTACTTGTAAATATACCAGGGACGTACTTGCACCCTGCCAGGGCCGTATCCGCCACAATTCGACGGGGATCAGTCTACGTCATAATTGTGGGGTAACAAGGGTTTGGCACGTAAATAGACCAGGTTCAATCAATAAGTTTGCCCGCAAAACGCAGCTAGTCTGTCTGGGCATTACGTCGAATCAAAACAAACTTTGCGCAGAAAATTTACTACAAAAATTTAATAAAGTGAATATATCTTCTGCGATAACAACCGAACACTGATAAATTATTAATTAAACGCGTCACTAACTCTGCGAGTGAAGTTAAACTGTTTTCCAGTTTTTGTGCAATAAATTGCAGCCGTTCACTTTGCAAAGGACCTCGCGTGATTATTTGCGAAATAAATTATAGACTGGCTTAACATTTAATTAGCGTATTTTTCGCGTGTACAAGCCATACGCCGGATTTGAGATGGTTTTAGAGTTGCGAAGATGTCTCACAGATACAGTAAGAGACTCTCGCTGTCGAACATTGAAAGGTACAGGGGTGTCCCGAACGTGTCCTGGAAGGACATCAAGGACAAATGGTCCTCCACGGGCTCGGATTTTGTGCGGAGGCTTTCGGAAGTCAGGAGGTTGTCAGAGGTAAATTAAGTTATTCCCCGATACATCATTTAATTAATACCAATTGCACATCTACATAAATGTAATAGAAAGTCTACGAAAATTATACCAGAAGTTCAAAACGGTTTCCCCAGTTATTAGAAAATTTCATTAATTTCCAATAAATTTAAAACAGTTAATGATAGTCTCATAAATAAACATGAAGAATAAAGAAAATATACGCAAATTGCGGAAAATTTAATAAAATCATCAAATTTGCAACTAGAGAGTCTACGAAAATTATACCAGAAGTTTAAAAAAGTTATCTGAAAATTTCATTGTATTCTAATAAATTTAAAACAATTAATGATGGTCTCATAAATAAACATTAAAACTCAAGGAAATATACGAAAATTGCTGAAAATTTAATAAATTAATCAAAATTGCCACAGAGAGTCTACGAAAATTATACCAAAAGTTTAAAAAGTTATTTGAAAATTTCATTAAATTCTCAATATTTTTAATATACAGTTAATGATAGAATCATTAAAAAAAAACATGAAGAAAATATATGCAAATTATTGAAAATTTAATAAAAATATGGAAGTAGAAGCTTTACAAATAAAAAAAATAGAAGTTTCTAAATTGTTCCTAAATTTTCTGGAAACCTACCAGTAAATTTGAAAAACTCAACGTAATTATGAAACTGAAGGAAGTAAATAAAAACATACGAGAAAGTTGCAAAAAAATTGGGCCAATATCAAAACTTACAGAAAAATGCATATGTAAGTTGCAGAAAATCTAATAAAGATTTCAGAATTTGCCCAAACGATTAATTGAAATTTAATTAAATAATCTGGAAAGTTTAAACAAGTTGTTGTAAAAGTTGGGCTGTGGATGTAATCAAAATATAAAAAAATGTGAACATTGCAGTAAAATGAAGAAAATATACGCGAATTGCTGAAAATTTAATAAAATTATCAAATTTACAACAAGAAAGTCTACGAAAATTATACCAGAAGTTTAAAAAAAGTTATCTGAAAATTTCATTAAACTCTAATAAATGTAAAACAGTTAACGATGGTATCATTAAAAATATATAAAACATGAAGAAAATATATGCAAATTATAGAAAATTTAATAAAAATATCGGAAGTAGAAGCTTTACAAATAAAAAAAATAGAAGTTTCTAAATTGTTCCTAAATTTTCTGAAACCTACCAGTAAATTTGAAAAACTGAACGTAATTATGAAAGTGAAGGAAGTAAAAAAAACATACGAGAAAGTTTTAACAACAAAAAATTGGGCTAATATAAAAACTTACAGAAAATGCATAGGTATGTTTCACAAAATCTAATAAAGATTTCAGAATGTGCCCGAACGATTATTTGAAATTTAATAAAAATATCTGGAAAGTTTAAAAGAGTTGTTATAAAAGTTGGGCTGTAGATTTAATCAAAACATATGAAATTGTGAACAGTGCAGTAAATATCAAAGGGCAAAGGCATTCAGCACAAAAGGGCCGTGGAGGCAACCGGAATAACACGGAGGGCCGCTAGCTCTTAATGTCGGAGAATGGGGCGAGTGAAAAGGGCACCACGTATTTTTTACCTTCGTCACTATTTTTTTTAAATTAAAATCCTAATTTCTTCGCTAATTTTTTAAATTTAAATCGTAATTTCTATTAAGCTCTATAACGCTCTATAAAGCTCTATAAAGCTCAATTAACAAATACCACGTGACACATGCTAGTTTAGAGACAACTGCAGTTCCTCTTTGGAATAATACGGAGGGCTGCAGCACTCAATGTCGGAGAGTGGGGTGGGTGAAAAGGGCACCACGCATTTTTACCTTCGTCGCTATTTTTTTAATATTCAAATCGTAATTTTCTTGCCTTTCTTTCTAAAGCTTTTAACCAACGTACAACGTGACACATGATAGTTTGGAGACAAGCAGTTCCTCTTTGGAATAACGAGGAAGACCGCTAGCTCTCGATGTCGGAGAGTGGGGTGGGTGAAACGGGCACCACGTAATTTTTACCTTCGTCACTAATTTTGTTATTTTCTTGGGCCTTTCTAAAACCCGTTGACAAACTTGCGACGTCACCCGTGCTACTTTGGTTTTAATTCTTGAGTTAACTGTATCTTATATGCTTTTAAATGAAGATTTTTCTTTAAAATGTTATACAGGTTCGATCTTTTAATGTTGCCGTGAACGTGAACTCACAATTTCGGGTTTTCATCAACACTGGCCCTTACTTGAATAAGTGAGAACATCGAATTATTAACTTTATAGTTAAGAATAGTTTACAGTTAGTATAGCCCAGTATAAGTTATCATATGATATCTTCTAATCGAGCACTACGATTCTAAACATGTTGTCATTAGCTTTCACTGTTCAAATGTCTTCATAAAATTCTCAATATTTTTAACAGATGGTGCCAACCGTCTTTCGAAAAGTGTACGGCAACTTCTTGCATTGTAGCAAAACATTCCCAATTTTGGTAATGTGTTTTCACAATAAGTATGTGTTCATCGATGGACAATCACGCCATGATGACAATTAATAGCAAAATTTTTACTTGACATCTGTCACTGTAGGAAATCTGTCAATGAAGTTTGGTATAACTGGCGCCCAATTTAAATTGTAAGGTAAAATTTGGACACCCTATACAGGGTGTTCCTTAATGACGTGCTAATATTTAAGGGTGTAATTCCTCAGGTCATTTTATGAAGAAAAAAAAATCATATGAACATATATCTGCAACGGCTAAAATTTCTTGTTACAGGGTGTTGAAATATTTTTTTAAATCGTTATTTTTTAATATCTATTTAATATGAATAGAGATATTAAAAAAAATTACGATTTAAGAAAATATTTCAACACCCTGTAGAAAAAAAATTAAACCGTTGCGGATATATGTTCATATGAAATTTTCTTCATAAAATGGCATGAGGAATTAAAATTAGGACCCTTAAATATTAGCACGTCATTAAGGAACACCTTGTATTTTAAATAAAAGCACTCTTATACTATAAATTTCCTGTTTTACTGCTGTTTTATACTGTACTGTTTTAAAACCATTTCTAAAAAATGTAGCGCATTATAGCAACATCGGGCATTCTGAACCCTCAAATTGCCTAATCTAAATATGTGACAGATAACATGCATATTATGTCACTCACTTTATGTGATTAGGCAAAATAGAGCCACTTTTACAAAGCCTGTCAAGGGCATCAAAGTGCGTTTGTTTGCGGTTTGAAAATAATAGTTATTTACTGGGTGTGTTACTTAAGTGTCAGGAAAATGATCAATTACTTTATTTATTATGTAAAATACTCGGCACAGAGTGCCTTGTATTTCACTGTGGCTCCTCGTAAAGTAAGACATTTTACTGACTAGTCGTGCATTAATGTTTTTCTGAAACCCCCGTTGTAATAAAAATGTATATTTATTAATTTAATAAATTGAATGGGCGATTTTCTATGATTTTAGTTTCTCTGTTTCTAATGAAACAAACATAAACATATATATTACGTTATACATATTATAATATTATACACTGTGTAAATGTTTTCGTGACATGTGATCAGGGAAATGCAATTTTCACGCCGCATTTCCCGAGGGAAAATAGTACTTTCGTTGTAGTTTCAGAAAAATAAAATTTTAATTGCATTATAAATATAAATTCTAAAAAATGTCTAGACTTAATTTTCACTTAATATTATATAAACTAAAATGGTACTTTCACTCCGGTTTCAGAAAAATAAAATTATAATTGTATTGTAAATAAGTATCCTGAAAAATTTCTTGACTATTGAATATTGGAACAATTATTTTGATTTATTTACTCAAAACATTTAGACAAACATTATTATAAAAACTATTAAGAAATAATAATAAATACTAATAATATCAAATATTATGTTTTGATGATAATGCGAACAATAAAATATCTGGAATTCGAATGAAATTTAATGAAAGTTTCATAATATTTCTGTGATTTCGTAGATATATATGGAATTTGTATTGAATTTTTGTGAAGATTTCATACAATTACTGCAATTTTCTAGATTTATCTGCCATTTTTGTGAAGGTTTCATACAATTTCTGCAATTTCCTAGATTTATCTGCAATTTTTGTGAAGGTTTCGTACATTTTCTATACTCTGCACAGAATGCCTCGTATTTCACTGTGACTCCTCATAAAGTAAGGCATTTTACTGACTTGTATTAATTTATTCCTAAAACCCCCATTATTATGAAAGTTTATATTTATTAATTTAATAAATTGAACGGGTGATTTTATATGATTTTAGTTTATCTGTTTCTAAGGAAACAAACATAAACACATAATATTATACACTGTGTAAATGTTTTCGTGATATTTTGTGATCAGGGAAATGCAATTTTCACGCCGCGTTTCCAGAGGGAAAATAGTACTTTCGTTGTAGTTTCAGAAAAATAAAATTATAATTGCATTGTAAATAAGAATCCTAAAAAAATTCTAGTCTTCATTTTCACTCCAAGATAAAAATTACTAAAAATAATGGAACCATTAACCCTCCGGAAATGCGGCGTGAAAATTGCATTTCCCTGATCACAAAATGTCACGAAAATATTTATATAGTGTATAATATTATGTATTTATGTTTGTTTTCTTAGAAACAGAGAAACTAAAATCATAGAAAATGACCCATTCAATGTATTAAATTAATAAATATAAATTTTAATCTATTTAGTTAAAACATTTAGAAACACATTATGTATTACAAAAATGATTAAGAAATAATAATAAATAATAATAATATTAAATATTATTTTTTATGATAATGCGAACAATAAAATATCTGGAATGCGAATAAATTTTAATGAAAGTTTCATACTACGTATTTATGTGATTTCGTGGATATATCTGGAATTTATATTGAATTTTTGTAAAGGATTCATACAATTTCTGCAATTTCCTAGATTTTTCTGCATTGTTTGTGAAGATTTCATACAATTTCTGTAATTTTCTAGATTTATCTCTAATTTTTGTGAAGGTTTCATACAATTTCTGCAATTTAATAGATTTATCTGCAATTTTTGTTAAGGATTCGTACATTTTCTGAAAATTTGTAGATATAACTCCAATTTCTGTAATTTAGTAAAATTGTCTCAAAAAAATCGTCGCAAAACAAAGAAAAAACTATAAGATCTGCACAAAAATTCAACACGAATTACAAATGAATCTAAGAAATTACAGAAATTGTAAGGAACCTTCAGATATATCCACGAAATTACATAAATTGTGTGAATCCTTTACATAAATTCAACACAAATGTGAAGCCTTCAGGAGAATTCAACACAATTTTCAAATATATCTACTACATGAAACCTTCACAAAAATTCAATACAAATTCCAGTTTCATCTACGAAACATTAGAAGCTCTGTAACAGTTCATTTAAGAGTTAAGAGTTCATTTTTTGTGAATGATTCATGCAGTAGATATATTTGAAAATTAAGTTGAATTCTCGTGAAGGTTTCTTACAATTTCTGTAATTTCCTAGATTTATCTGTAATTTTTGTGAAGGTTTCATACAATTTCTGCAATTTCATAGATTTATCTGCAATTTTTGTTAAAGTTTCGTACATTTTCTGAAAATTTGTAGATATAACTGCAATTTCTGTAATTTAGTAAAATTGTCTCAAAAAAATCGTCGCAAAACAAAGAAAAAACTAGAAGATTGCACAAAAATTCAACACAAATTGCAAATGAATAAAAAAAATTACAGAAATTGTAAGGAACCTTCACATAAATTCCAGATATATCCACCGAAATTACATAAATTGTGTAAATCCTTCACATAAATTCAACACAAATGTGAAGCCTTCTGGAGAATTCAACACAATTTTCAATTATATCTACTGCATGAAACCTGATGTTTCGGAGATATAACTGGGATTTGTATTAAATTTTTATAAAGGTTTCATGCAGTAGATATATTTAAAAATTGTGTTAATTTCTCCTGAAGGCTTCACATTTCTGTTGAATTTATGTGAAGGTTTCATACAATTTATGTAATTTCGTGGATTTATCGGGAGTTTTTGCGAAGGTTCCTTACAATTTCTGTAATTTCGAGGATTCATTTGCAATTTGTGCTGAATTTTCAACTTTTACGCTGGTTACTAATAAATGACACAATTCAAGTTGAATTCAAGCAAATGAAATATGGTTTGCAGCGTTGCTGAAATGTTTCCTAGAAAACAAGCAAGGAAAAAAAAAACAAGTCTCAAATTTGTGTTATTTTTTTGTGAAGGTCTGCCAGAACTTCGGACGTTTCGTAGATGTAATTTGAGTTTTTGTAAAGGTTTCATGCAGTAGTTATATTTGAGATTGGTGCTGAATTCTTATGAAGGTTTTTTAAAATTTCCGAAATTTCGTAGATACAGCACTAGAAAAAAAAACGGGATACTTTTGTGATACTATTCCCCACATAAAATTCGTCTGCTAAGCTCTCATGGACTACTTCAATTTTTTCTTCAATTTTCGTACAAAGTCTAGGTTTCTGAACGTCATTTAAACGAGGAATTTTACATTTTTTTGAGTTAGGTACTCAAATTAAGGCAAAATTGCTTTAAGAGTTGTCTCGTTTTTTTGTTGTCTAGTACTGAATATCTGGAATTTGTATTGATTTTTGTGAAGGTTTCAGGCAAAAGGTTTTTTTTTTGCGAAATTTTTTGAATTACACGATACAATAAAAAACGATGATAGGAAAACTAGGAGAGCAAAAAAAGGTTTTTTTGCAACTACCTGAAGAACCATAGTAATTTTGACCATATGTGATAAATCAAGTAAGGACCAGTGGAAAAATTAATAAGGTTCATTTTTGGCAAGTTTAGTATCAAAAATAAAGTCCCCGTGCACCTATTTACATACCTATTTTTTGTGCTTAAACTGAACTCCTATATAATTTTTTTCAGCTGTTACAGAACACCGTGTATATTAATTAATTTAAAACCAAATTAACAATTAAAACAATTAATTTATAATTCTTAAAGCTTAAAGTTTCTTTTTTTTCTCTAGTGTGACAAAATTATTAATGTTTTGTATACTATTTTCAAAATCTCTATTGCTTGCATGGATTTTATCTATATTGAAAAATTGCCAATAAATGACACAAAGGTTCATTTTATTATTTTATAAAATTTCTAGAAATAGTACACTGCTAAAATATTAAGAATATAAGATTACGCAAGTCAGACCAGAGTATTTTTGTCGTATGTTATTACATTCTAGAAGAGCGAGGGAGTGCATGGGCACGTGTAATAGTATAGTTAGTACGAGAACTAAAGTTTAAAGCATGGGTGCTGATTGCTGAAGTATTCCTCGAGTGAAAAAAAGTATAACAAAATGCACTTAAAAATTTACTACGTACGTATTGCTTGCACCATTTAATATCAATTACAATATTAAAAATAGATCTAACAAAACGCTCAATGCTTGTATAAATTACGTTGTAACAATAAAGCAGTTATTATGAAGCATGTGTTAATTGGGCAATATTAAAAAATGCTGAATGTCATGTAGGATACGTAGAAGGCAACTCGTGTGTGTATGCGTAAACGGCAACAAACAACCAATTTAGTATAAATTTACCAAATTGCGTAAATTGTCATGAACAATAATAATAATTTCGTTTCGTAAGGTATATACAGTCATGCTCACATAAATCTAGTACAAGAAATTAGGTTACAATAGCAATTTTATATAGCAATATCAATATGTTTGTACTAGATTTATGTGAGCATGACTGTACATCTTTTTTATAACAGTTCTCCATATTTTTCATGTGAAGATATTTAAAAAATCTAAACAAAAACGGTTAGGTATAAAACCGTGAAAAATACGATTTCAATGTAATAAGTTTAACTTTTTCTACCCTCAACATTTTTTTAAATTAAAACATCTAGCATCAAAATTGTTTACAAAACAATTGGTATAACTTTTTTTCATTTAAGGCAAATATTCATTGACGTTTTTGTTTACTATTGTTAAGAACTTGTGTGCTCAAGATCTTTATAATCTAGCGATCAATTTTGATGTTTGTGACTTACTACCCTAAATATTTTGAAATTATGTACTTGCTTAAAAAATAAATCATCGACAAAATCTAGCATTAAATATGTTTTCAAAACAATTGGTATAACTTTTTATCATTTTGGGCAATTATTTATTTACGTTTTTGTTTACTAGTGTAAAGAATAATTAAAGCTAAACATATTTATAATCTGGCTATAAATTTTTATCTTTATTACTTTCTAAATTAAATATTTTTTAATTACATGCTTAAAAAAATAATAAGACAAAATCTAGCATTAACAATGTTTTGAAAACAATTGGTATAACTTTTTATCATTTAGGGCAATTATTCATTTAAGTTTTTGTTTACTATTGTAAAGAATAATTAAAGCTTAAAGTATTTATAATCGGGCTATATATTTTTTGTTTACCACTGCACATTTCCGCAATATTTACATACATTAATAAGAGGTTATCGAGCCTGATCCCATTTAATTTTATATTTTATGAATACTCGTATGTTTTGTATCAGAAGACATTGTACTATATAATTGTTTATTTACGGAAATATCTTTAGTTACCGCGAAGTAAACAAATAAGGGTTTTTAGTTACCACGAAGTAAGCCAATAAGGGTAAACCAATTATAATGGATCAGTTTAATTATCAAATAATTATTTGTTGAAGAAAGTTGAGGAAATAAAATAATAGTTATTCTCCCGACCGGGAATAAATCTACACCTTTTATATCTGACAATCGACACATACTTTAATCCCGGATAGAATAAAATATCCAATTTCCCTAGGGAATAAAGTAAATACGTGTAATTTATTAATTATTTTGTAATAGTAATGGCGCATTTACACATTCGCACGAATAGTGAGGCGAATCTTTGGCATCTCCCTTGCATTGGATTAGTTTCAAAGTGGATATTATATAAAATATGAATGCTTTTATTGTTTATAGTATCTTAAAGTGGCACATTGTTGATCTCGACGGAAAGTGGTAATTCCCCGAGAGCAACAATGGCACTTTGCGCTCGAATTGAAGACAAGATTTTTCCTACAAAATTCAATTCAATTTGTAAAGATAAATGATTGTATTATTCGCAAGCGATAAAATGTTTACGCGAACTTTGCGCTTGTTGGCAATAGCAACGCGCGACAAAGTGAGGGTCTTTGGAAAACGTTAACTTTTCGCTCGCATTAGCAACCAGAAAGATCTACTTTGTGTGTCAATTGTACTAAAAAATAATGTTGTTTAATCAAAAATTTTTTTTTTTGTTTTGACAAAAATTATTAAAATAATTATTCTAATATTTAGGATTTTTCATGGATTATTTATATTTCCAATGTAATTATAATGTTATTTGATATTACCTCATATTTTGGAGTTTGGAGGGTTTTGTTTTACTTTGGTTACGTTTTTGGTAACTGTTGAAGATTTGTTGTAATGTGAAAAAGTTGGGTACTCCTGATCTAAGCAATTAGTAATTTTAATTTTCAACTCAATGACTTTTTAAAGATATCTACCTACAATAAAGTTTTAAGTTTTATAAAATTCTTGGAGTTCTTTAAATATTTCAAAAATAGCCTATAAAACCGAGAAATTAAATTAAAATAGAAGTTATCTTCAATAAAGTTTTAAGTTTTATAAAATTTAAATTAAATTAATTTAAATGTATTCAAATATAACCAATAGAATCGAGAAATTAAATTAAAATAGATAACTTCATAATAGCTAGAATATAGTTTTAAGTTTTTTTTTTAATTTTGTGTACTTATTCGATACTCTAAATTTAAATTTCGTACATTAGGCCTAATTTCAATTTTTCAAGAATAGCTAATAAAATCGGGAAAATTTATCAGATTGACTTACTCGAAAATCTCCAAATTTATATTGCCTACATTAGGCGTAATTATTATTTATTTTTCAAAAATAGCCAAAAAATCCAGAAATGGTTTTTAATTGTCAATAGCAACGCGCGACAAAGTGTGTCAATTATAGGAAAAATATTGTTGTTTTATCTTGTCATTTTTGACAATAAACATAAACATAATTTATTAATCACGTAAGACCAATAATTGGATATGACAAGTCAATAAAGACAAGTTACAATATTTAATTTAACATAAGGACATATTTTAAGAATTAAAAGAAACTAATTCATGTAAGTAGATTCAATGTTTTCATGACAATATTTTGACATGTGTTGACAAAATTTATTAAAATAATTGTTCCTATCTTTTTTTGATTTTTTCATGAAGTGAAAACGAAATGTAGAAAATTTTCAGGATTATTTATATTTCCAATGAAATTATAATTTTTTTTATATTAGCTCACATTTTGTAGTTTGGAGTTTTTTTTTAAACTTTGGTCACGTTTTTGGTAACTGTTGAAGATTTGTTGGGGAAATTGGGTACTCTTGATCTAAGCTATTAGCAATTTTAACATTCAACTCAATGACTTTATGAAGTTATCTACCTACAATAAAGTTTCAAGTTTTATAAAATCCTTGGAGTTGATTTAAATTTTTCTAAAATCGAGAGCCAATAGCCAATAAAATCGAGAAATTAAATTAAAATAGATAACTTCATAATATCTACAATAAAGTTTTAAGTTTTGTAATTTTTTTGTAATTTTCGGTTGTTATTTGATACTCTAAATATAAACTTCGTGCATTAGGCTTAATTTCAATTTTTCAAAAATAGCTAATATAGCCGCGAAAATGTTTTTGATTGACTTACTCGATAATCTCCAAATCTATATTGAGTACATTAGTCGAAAAATTGAAAATTTTCAGTATTATTTATATTTTCAATGTAATTATAATTTTATTTGATATTAGTTCACATTTGGAGTTATCTACCTACAATAAAGTTTTAAGTTTTATAAAATTCTTGGAGTTAATTAAATATTTCAAAAATAGCCTATAAAATAGAGAAATTAAATTAAAATAGGTAACTTAATAATATCTACAATAAAGTTTTAAGTTTTATATATGTTTTTTTAAATTTTCGGTACTTATTCGATACTCTAAATTTAAATTTCGTTCATTAGGTTTTCAATTTTTCAAAAATTGCTAATTAAGCCGAGAAAATGTTTTTGATTGACTTGTTCGATAATCTTCAAATTTATATTGCGTACATTATGAAAATTTTCAGTATTATTTATATTTTCAATGTTATTATAATTTTATTTGATATTAGTTCACATTTGGAGTTATCTACCTACAATAAAGTTTTAAGTTTCATAAAATTTTTGGAGTTAATTAAATATTTCAAAAATAGCCTATAAAATCTAGAAATTAAATTAAACTAGATAACTTCATAATATCTACAATAAAGTTTTAAGTTTTATATATGTTTTTTTTTTAATTTTCGGTACTTATTCGATACTCTAAATTTAAATACATTAGTACATTAGGTTTTCAATTTTTCAAAAATTGCTAATAAAGTCGAGACAATGTTTCTGATTGACTTACTCGATAATCTCCAAATTTATATTGCGTACATTATGAAAATTTTCAGTATTATTTATATTTTCAATGTAATTATAATTTTATTTTATATTAGCTCACAGTTGGAGTTATCTACCTACAATAAAGTTTTAAGTTTTATAAAATTCTTGGAGTTAATTAAATATTTCAAAAATAGCCTATAAAATAAACAAATTAAATTAAAATTGATAACTTAATAATGTCTACAATAAAGTTTTAAGTTTTATACATATTTTTTTTAATTTTCGGTACTTATTCAATACTCTAAATTTAAATTTCGTACATTAGGCATAATTAGTCGAGAACATGTTTTTGATTAACTTACTCGATAATCTCCGGCGTATTTGTTGTTTCAAAATATCCAAAAAAATCCAGAAAATGTCAGTAATTGTCACAATTGTCATTGTATGTTGCATTTAAAAAAATACGCTTTGATGCATTTATTTCATTGTGATAGAACTGAGTAACTATTGAAACGATTAACCCCCCTATACGATAAAAAAAAACTCTTTGTATGTAATTTATACAAAGTGTCTAGAATAAGGGACACATCTCGTCCTTATTTCTGACACCCTGTACATTCTCAAAGCAATTCTTCAACAATTTAACCATGCAAATAATATTTTTACAGAGAAAACCCAATTTTAAGTACTGAGCGAATATTTTTTTACTAAGCAAATAATTTATTGCGTAATAAAACTCTCAATTCGTCACAACGTCTTAAACAAATCGGAATTTTAGGAATCCTCAACCTTTTCTTCAACAAAATAATTCGAAATGAGGAATACGTACCTCAACTTTTTCCTCGACAAAAGAATTCGAAATGAGGAATTCTTCAACAAAAGAAAGGGAAAAACACTAAAATTATTAAATAAAAAAATACTTCACAAGTAATAAATAAAATTATTCCTCATTAATCCTATTTCAACTGTGTAAGTGTGAAGACCTTGGAAATTTAAGAGAGAGGCTTTAACAGATGGCTGTGGCTGGCTTACATGCATAGTGAACTTAGGAGCGTCTAAAGTCGAAACCTTAGTAAATACTGAGCGAATATTTTTGTTTACTAAACAAATAATTTATTGCGTAATAAAAGTCTCAATTCGACACGTCTCAAAACAATCGGAATTTGAGGAATCATCAACATTTTCCTCAACAAAAGAATTCGAAATGAGGAATACCTCAACCTTTTCCTCAACAAAAAAATTCCAAAAGAATTCCCCAACAAAAGAAAGGGAACAGTTCTCAAAACAATAAAAAAAGAAAATCATAATCCTGTTGCAACTGTGGAAGTGTGGACATCTTGAGAAGTTTAGAGAGAGACTTTAATAGCCATAGTTAACACCTTTAACACCTTAGTAGTTTAGAGAGAGACTTGAACAGCCACAGTTAACATCTTTAACACGTTTAACACCTTAGTAGTTTAGTGAGAGACTTTAACTGCCATAGTTAACACCTTTAACACCTTAGTAGATACTAGAAACGTTTAAGACGTTGTTACGTAAAAACAGAAAGTACTGAATTAGTTTTTGCAGAATAAATCACATTCTGATTAGCATTAGTAGCTACTAAGCTTTAGTGTCTATTACTGTAGACTATGCATACGGACAAAAGAGTTTAGAGAAGTTTAGAAACCTTTGGAGAATTTACCACATAATATCTAATTTTTGTTCTTATTATTTTTGTAATATTTTTAATTTATTCTTATCTATATTTTTACGAATAAACCTTTTATCAGGGTTAGGTCAATCAAAGGTTTATTAAAAACCTGCGGTGAAACCTACTCCATGTTTTTAAGTACAAATTACCTATATGTATTAATTCCAAGTGAAAAGTCATTTCCTGCATATTAACCTCCAGAAACCAGAAGTGTTGACAAGCTAACTTCAAGCAAGCAACTTTCGAAACGAAAACATCACTTATCGATAGAGGCGAATGAAACCAATTGAATCGTATTTGACGACCGATGATAATGTATCGCCAGTTTATCACTCTCGCCTGTCCGAGCGTCACTTTTCGTGCTCCATTGAGCCGAGGAGAGCCTCTGACCTTGCATTTTTCGCGCGATCCGCATTGTTCGATTGATTGATTGCGGTTCAAGAAGTTATCGGTGCGTGAGGAAAGCGCGGGATGAGCTCCGCACCTCGTGCCAATCATTCTCTTCTGATCCAGTTTTCGCTGCTAATCCGCGCGATGAGGACTCAATAGTGATACTCAATAGTGATACAGTGATGTCCTCGAAGAGTGGAAGCGGCGATTCCGCCAAGTGCTCTTCGGAGTGCAAACGCGTGGAGAGGTTCCCGCTGATGGTGGCCCCTCCGAAGAGCTATGGTTCTCTGTTTCCGTACTATCAGTTTGTCAGGGCCACCGCGAAGGCAACCGAGGTATGAAACCTTTCAGGTTTAATCAGCACTGACTAGAAGTCAGGTTTAATCAGTATTCCCTTAGGCGTAGAAGTCAGGTTTATCCCCCTTGTGTGTAAAGTTAATTTTGTTGACCCCATCTTTACTTCGCTCGTCACCTTGTACCATATAAGCCCAAACAAAACCACAGTTTCCTAGAGAATCTAGATAATTCTCTAGAAATAGTTCTAGACAAACTATTCTCTAGAAGTTGTTCTAGAGAATTATCTCAATGTATAAAGAATATGGAAGTTCTTATAATTTCAAAATTGAAGATTATAAAAATAAATTTGTAGGTTATACCTACATGAGAATTAATCAATAAATGACTGTAATTAAATTATGTCGCTCCTAATCTTTAAGTTGAGTGGCTACAACGTCGATTCCTGTATGTTTACCCACTGTAAGATAAATCAACTGTACTCGCATTTCGTAATTAGCTTATCAGCTTGTACTAATTTTACGCAGTTTATTGCAAACACATATTATCGGATTTGCAATTTTATAATTTATTGCCAGTCATAAAGTCGTACTCTATAATATACTACTCTCTAGTATCATTGCCCTCCAAAGCAGAGGTTCTCAATCGGGAATATGTGGGCTTCTGGTCGTACCACAAAAGGTACCAGAGGGCACTTCCAAATTATTTTTTTATTATCTTTAAATTCTTTATTCGGGTATTTTTCGTTCCAAATTATTTATTTATTACCTTTAAATTACTTTTTCGGGATTTTTTTTCATAACAACCATTAACATGCAAGATATTTTATAGATCTTATTAGTAGTCTGGTTTTAATTTTTGTTTGATCTCTAGATCTTAGTATATATAAGTACCTACTGATTTCAAATGTTACTTTTTTATTGACTATAGTCTGGTTTTAATTTGTGTTTGACCTCTAGATGTATAAGTACTGACTTCAAATGCTACTTTTTTGATTGACTTTTATCTGGTTTTATTTTTTGTTTGATTTCAAGATATGTAAGTACCGACTTCAAATGTTACTTTTTTATTGACAACTGTCTGGTTTTAATTTTTGATTGATCTCTGAATATATACGTACTGACTTGAAATGTTACTTTTTTATTCACTATAGCGTGGTTTTAATTTTTGTTTGACCTCTAGATATATAAGTACATACTGGCTTCAGTTGTTACTTTTTTATTGATTATTATCTGGTTTCAATTTTTGTTTGATCTCTGAATATATAAGTACTGACTTCAAATGTTACGTTTTTGATTGACTTTTATCTGGTTTTATTTTTGGTTTGATTTCAAAACATGTAAGTACCGACTTCAAATGTTACTTTTTTATTGACAACTGTCTGGTTTTAATTTTTGATTGATCTCTGAATATATACGTACTGACTTGAAATGTTACTTTTTTATTCACTATAGCGTGGTTTTAATTTTTGTTTGACCTCTAGATGTATAAGTACATACTGACTTCAGTTGTTACTTTTTTAACTTTTTTATTGACTATTGTCTGGTTTTAATTTTTGTTTGATCTCTGAATATATATGTACTGACTTGAAATGTTACTTTTTTATTCACTATAGTCTGGTACTAATTTTTGTTTGACCTCTAGATGTATAAGTACATACTGACTTCAGTTGTTACTTTTTTATTGACAATTGTCTGGTTTTAATTTTTGTTTGATCTCTGAATACATACGTATTGACTTGAAATGTTACTTTTTTATTGACTGTTATCTGGTTTTAATTTTTGTTTGACCTCTAGATGTATAAGTACATACTGACCTCAGTTGTTACTTTTTTATTTACTATTGTCTGGTTTTAATTTTTGTTTGATCTCTGAATATATAAGTACTGACTTCAAATGTAACTTTTTCGATTGACCTTTGTCTGGTTTTATTTTTAATTTTATTTCTAGATATGTAAGTAGTGACTTCAAATGTTACTTTTTTATTGAAAATTGTAGGTTTTAATTTTGGCTTGATCTCTGAATATATACGTACTGACTTGAAATGTTATTTTTTATTGACTGTTATCTGGTTTTAATTTTTGTTTGATTTCTAGATATAAAGTACTGACTTCAAATGTTACTTTTTATTATTATTATTTTATTTTTTTATTTAGTATTACCTGTATTTTTTTTCATTTCTGTGGACACAAACAAAAATAGAAATCGTTACATATCCTCGTTAATTTATTTTTCGGGATTTTTTTACGTAAAAACCATTAACATACAAGATACTTTACAGCTCTTATTAGTAGCCTGGTTTGATCTATAGATCAAACCAGGCTTACTTATACCAAGTATAAGTACCTACTGATTTCAAATGTTACTATTTTATTCACTATAGTCTGGTTTTAATTTTTGATTGACCTCTAGATGTATAAGTACATACTGACTTCAGTTGTTACTTTTTTATTGACTATTGTCTCGTTTTAATTTTTGTTTGATCTCTGAATATATAAGTACTGACTTCAAATGTTACTTTTTCGATTGACTTTTGTCTGGTTTTATTTTTTGTTTTATTTCTAGATATGTAAGTACTGACTTCAAATTTTATTCACTATAGTCTGGTTTTAATTTTTGATTGACCTTTAGATGTATAAGTACATACTGACTTCAGTTGTTACTTTTGTATTGACTTTTGTCTGGTTATTATTTGTGTTTGATCTCTGAATATATAAGTACTGACTTCAAATGTTACGTTTTTGATTGACTTTTATCTGGTTTTATTTTTTTAATTTCAAGATATGTAAGTACTGACTTCAAATGTTACTTTTTATTAACAATTGTCTGGTTTTAATTTTTGTTTTATCTCTGAATATATACGTACTGACTTGAAATGTTACTTTTTTATTCACTATAGTCTGGTTTTAATTTTTGTTTGTTTTCTATATATAAAGTACTGACTTCAAATGTTACTTTTTATTATTTTATTTAGTATTGACTGTATTTTTTTTTTTTCATTTCTGTCGACACAAACAAAAATAGAAATCGTTACATATCCTCATTTTTTATTTAGTGTTGTTTGATGGGCTACTGAAAAATATATTAAAATGGTCATTGCACGACCTCAATTAATGCTGTGTACATTTGTTAATGACTCCATAAAAAATACGGAAAACACGCAGGTTTGCTTGTGCGTTTAACTTTTTATGTTCGGTTTTCCCACAGTTGACGATAATTCGAGTTAACTGTGAGTTTGAAATAAAATTTAGGGTTTGTCACAATTTGCACTTGAATATAATTCAAAGCAGATGCCGACATAAAAAGATTTTATATATTGCTGATTAGGTATGTAGTAATGTTCTTAATTTTATTTATTGCTTATTAAATATGCAGTAATGATTCATCAATGAGTAAAATATACAAGGGCTGTAAAAAAATATTCGATTTGGTAGTCACATTCAGTGAAAATAACGTAAGTTGTTGTTTAAGTTTGTAAATTGTTAAGTTTTGTCAATTGAAAAATGAATCTCTAAAACGTAATATTAGCAAGAAGAGCAGATTTAGTAGGGAAATAAACATAAAGTACTTGATCTCTAATTTAAAAAAAAATGCACTAAACTTATTCTGCGATATATGATTAACTAATTAGAAATAATTTAACAGAAATATTTGAATATTGGGCAGTAATAGGTAAAATTTTACCAGAATAAATTAAATATTTTCAGAACTGATTTTACCGTAATCTTTGAAAAAAGTATCAGAAATGTTTGAAGTAATATTTACATTAAATATGATCAATTCCAATAAATGGTTATGTGTGATAATCACTGAAATTTTGATAGTAAGTAATAATTGGTATTTGGACAAAATAAACAGAAGTAATTGAAAATTATATGTTAATCATTGAAATGTTGTCAGAAATAATTGAAAACTGTCAGAAATATTTATAAGTTTGGCAGAAATCATTGAAAATTTGACCAATTATTGAAGTATTGAAGAAAAATATTGAAAATTATGGAATAAACATTGAAATTTTATCAATAATTATTGAAATTGTTGCAGGCGTAATTGATAGTTTTACAGTAATCTTTGAAATGTTGTCAGGAATAATTGAAATCCGACCGAACGATTTTATAATTTGACAAAAATAATTGACAATATGTTGACAATTGGAACTCTGACATAAAATATTTGTGATGTATGGCAATGTATTGTTTTCTTGTATTAGGATACAAGAATTGCTGCTCAACATTGCTGAAGTTTGTTCTTCAGCAATGTTGCAAGACATATTTATTTTGTATCTTGATTAGTGCCTTCTATTAGTATCCATCGTAAAAGTAGACACTTCTTTCTTGAACGCTCTGTAGAATTACATATTTTTTGTTGTTTTAACAATAATTTCAAAAATTCATCAGATATTTTAATTATTTTAATAAAAGTTTAAGATACTGAAATATTGTAAAAAAAGGAATTGAAAATTTTGAAGTAATCGTTGAAATGTCAGAAATAATTGAAAACTGACAAATATTTATAACTTGGCAGAAAACATCGAAAATATGACGCAATTATTGAAATATTGAAAATGATAATTGAAAATTTTGGGGTAATAATTGAAAATTTAACACGAATCATTGAAAGTTTGGCAGACATAATTGAAACTTGTGCAATTTGTAGTAGGTAATCGTTGAAATGTTACACATAATTGAAATCCGACAAAGAGATTTTACATTTTGACAAAAATGATGTATATAATATCATTAAAATCATTGAAATTTTGGAAGACATAATTGAAACTTGAGTAATTTGCAGAAATCTTTGAAATGTTAGTGTCCGGTCCTATATCCGGTTCGAAGGACCAATTTTAAGGGAATCTCCGCAATATATAACTATATAATTGAAATTCGACAGAAATATTTTATATTTACCAAAAATAATTTCAAATATTTTAAAATTTGACAATTTTATTATCATAGAAGTTATGACAATGATGATTGAAATTTTTACAGAAGTAATTCAAAATTTGGCAGGTTTTGAAATTTTCACTACCATCATTCAACTGTTGGCAGAAGTAAGTAATTAAAATTTTACTAAGATCAATTGAAATTTTAAGGTTCTATGAAAATTGCCATTTTTAGGTCCCTGAGTCTATTAATAATAATAATAATAATTATTATTATTTTTATAATGTGTGAATGGGTGTGCCAGCGTTACGAACTAAAACTACTAAAGATAATTCAATATTTTTAGGACTTTTATAGTTTTACAACTTTTAATAAGACTTTTAGAACAAAATCTAGATTTGAATAAGTTTTGAAAAAAAAGATATCCTGTTGTATTTTTTAATTTTTTTTTTAGTATTATTAGGGTTATTTCTTAGTACATCTTATATTTAAGTTTTTATCAATAATTTCGAAATATGGCAGTAAATGACATTATAGATTTTTGTTTCAATCAGTATAATTTTTGTTTTTATTAATAATTTCGAAATAAGTCAGATTTAGTTCAAAAAGTTAGAGATACCATACTTTACCAACTTCTGTAATGTGTATAATACTTTCGAAAATATGGCAGATATTTTTAAACCAATTTCATTAAACTTCTTTAAGTCTTTACTCTTGACTTGCATATTTTACAGAAAAACATATTTTAAAACACAATTATTGAAATATTCAAAAAAGAGAATTGAAAAAGTTGGAGTAATCGTTGAAATGTTGACATTAATAAATAAAATGCTAGCAGACATAATCGAAAATCTAATAATAACATTTGAAAATTTAGCAGAAATCATATGCGAAAACTCTACGTAATATTCGAAAATTTAAAAAAATGATTGAAACTTTTGGAGTAATCTTTGAAAATTTAGTCAAAGATAAGTGAAATCTGATAAAAATATTTGAAAAATTAGCAGAAATCATATGCGAAAACTACGTAATATTTGAAAATTTAAAAAAATAATGGAAACTTTTGGAGTAATCTTTGAAAATTTGGTCAGAGATAAGTGAAATCTGATTAAAATATTTGAAAATCTAGCAGAAATCATATGCGAAAACTCTACGTAGTATTTGAAAATTAAAAAAAAAATGATTGAAACTTTTGGAGTAATCATTGAAAACAGAATAAACAGAAGTAATTAAAAAAAAATCATTTAATGTCGCATATCAAATGTTGAAATGCAAATGCTGCACATAATTGTAAATGGTAGCTATGTATATTGACATATACCGGGTCATTCAAATTCGATTATCACTATGGGGATATCGGAAACGGCAAGCGATCAGTTAAATTGGGGCAAAGTAGCGAAATCATATAGGGGAACAATAATCAATAAAGATATTAAAAAATAAATTAATAGTTACCGAGATAATTGAAAAAGTATGAAATTTTCGATAATCTTTTTTTTTTTTCGTGTGATGATTTGAAGAGATATTAAAAAAACACAAATTTTCATTGCCACTATTTCTCATCTACTACAAGCGAATTTTGAATTTTTGTTCAGACGTTTTGTGTGAGTGAAACCGTCATCAAGTTGAAATTTTCAAATACAGACCTGCATTTTTTATTTTATTTTTTATTTCTACTCGTTGAAATTGATAAAATTAGTTTTAGTTACTATTTTGGTAACTATTCTGGGTTAAAATTAGATAATATTTTTTTCGTTATCATCATTTCAACGCCTACTACAAGAAAATGTATTAACAAGCCTATTTTTCTGAATAAAAACTTGAGAAACCATTCTGTAATATAAATAGTTCAAGTCAAAATAGGAAATGCTATATAATACAGGGTGTACATTTTTTACAGGCCATATAAAAATAAGTTGATGATGGTTTCTTCGAAACGAAACGTTCTACTGAAAGTTTGTAAACGCAGTCTTGTAGAGCTAAAATTGTGGCAATGAGAGAGTGCTTTTGGTTTTCTTATACCTTCTCAAATAACTTCAGAAAAAAGTTAAAAAGGAATTGCAAGATTTAGGATTTTGTCGAATATCTTCGGAAGTAAGTGGACATTTTTGGTTTTCTCAACAAAATATTACTGACCACTAAATTGTGCAACTTTTTTTGTGATTTAACTGCCTTTATAACTTTTACGGTTTCTGAGATCCCCATGCTGTTGATCCTTATCTTTGACACCTTGTATAATTTGAGAATAATAATTGAAAATTTTACAATTGTCATCAAATTCTGGCAAGCATAATTGAAAATTTTACAGCAATGTTTGAAGTATCAGAAATAGGAGAAATATTTATATAACTTCACAATAACAATTGAAAATTTTACGTCAACATTGTTATGTTGACATTGATGATTCAGATTTTAATCGAAGTAATTAAAAGTTGTGATTATTTGCACATGCGGTTTTATTATTAACAAAGCATTTTCTTATCTGCAACGGAACAAATCGCCGATTCTAGATATACTGCGGACGTGGATAAAACTGCTATCAAGCCATTGGTGATTGGCGCTAGCAACATAAGCCTGCTAATTCAAGTGCCAAGACATCACTTTGCGTCGGCACTTCAATTAGAGTAATCGGCTAATGTATTGGCAGTGGCGCAATCAAATTAAGGGATAATCTACAGAATTGAGTCCAGCTACGTGCACGCCCACGCAACGTGTGGAAATATTGCTGGCTCAGAGCCATAAACTATTTAACGACACATTTGTATGGTTAACAATAATTAATTACTCTTTATTGCCACCGCGTGCGCTGTGGCTGCGTCTACCAATTGAGCAAAACCCAGCAGAATGTCGTGCGGTGCCTATCGAGGGGGAGTTAAAACATAATCGCTTTTGCTACTGTCGTTTTTCGTCGAATCACCTCAACCGCCTCAATTTGTCGGCCGACGTAAAAGCAGTGCGGACGCTTATTTTCGTGCCTAGGCAGTCTCCTGCGGACGATGTTCAAAACTGGCAGGAAGTTTAAAGTCACGCAGGTAAAAGTAAACAACAACATACTTTGTTAGTAGTCAGCATATCATTGTGTTTAGTTAATAGTGTTATCGGCTCGCGTTGCCAATATAATCAGATAAAGGGGCCGCGTTTTGTAGAGTTGATACAACTCTTGTTATAGTATCGGGCAGTTCAGTTTTATCTGCCCAGTGATATGGATTTGTTTCGCGAACAATGCGCCATGTACACCAGAATACGCAGGCACAGCTTCATGCGCCAGCTCAGCACCAATAACGTAAGATCCGCTTCTTCTTAAAGTTACATCTTCTATCGGGGGTTAGATATCATCATAGCAATATTTACTTCATCAACAACCGATCTAAATAGTTGGTTGGATGTTGGGCCGAACCATCCCCTTAAATGTCTAAGCCAGGAAATCCTTCTTCCAATACCTCGCTTTCCCCTTATCTTTCCTTTAATTGGTCATGCAGAAAGCGCATAAAGTATTAAGATCTGGCTTTATTTTTTCCCCTGTTTAAATTTCGCTTCAACAGGTCAAAATGATTTTTTTTCAAACAAATATTTTGAGACCATTTTCAAGTTTCCATCTCTCTCCGTTTTGAAGTTATGACGTCAGCACAATTTTTTTTAAATGACAACCTATATTTTTTATTATTGATTTTGATAGTACTTTTTATTATGTTTTCAACAAGATGACATTTTCAATATGTAACATTTGAAAAAAATTGAGAAAAAGTGCGTTAAGTAAAACTATTAAATTATTATTTCAATGTGCAGAATGCATCTAGTTACCATTCAAAACAACGTCAGTTAAAACAAAATTAGGAAAACAGGCTTGGATTTTAAATATTGGAATAAAACAAAATTGATCAACCTGCAAAACATTCTTATTACAATATCATCAATTACAAAAATAATTTCAACAAGAACAAAATGGTCAACAATTTGAACATCTAATTTCATTTTTTCCCCTACCCAATATTTTTTCGTTATTTTAATTTTTGTGACTTCATATTATTTTAAAACTTATCTTAAACCAAGTCATTAGTACTTTTTTCTCGATAAAAATTTCTTTTGGTATTTCTGTTCTTATTTTTGTAATTGATGATATTGTAATAAGAATGTTTTTCAGATTGATCAATTTTGTTTTATTCAAGTATTTAAAATCTAAGTCTGTTTTCCTAATTTTGTTTTAACTGACGTTGTTTTGAATGGTAACTAGATGCATTCTGCACATTGAAATAATAATTTAATAGTTTTACTTTAACGCACTTTTTCCCAATTTTATTCAAATGTTACATATTGAAAATGTCATGTTGAAAACGTAATAAAAAGTACTATCAAAATCAATAATAAAAAATATAGGTTGCCATTTAAAAAAAATGGCTCTGACGCCATAACTTCAAAACGGAGAGAGATGGAAAAATGAAAATGGTCTCAAAATATTTGTTTGAAATTTTTTTTTTGTTTTGTCCTGTTGAAGCGTTTTTCGAAAATTTGCACAGGGGAAAAATAAAGCCAGGTCTAATACTTTATGCGCTCTCTGTATATGTCCACAGTAGTGGGGCTAGGAGAGTTCTGGAACAATTTCTCCATCAGGATTACATGGGCCGAATTTTCGCTACTTACTTCCGGTCGAGCGTCGAATTCGCCTAAGTCCTTTACCCTGTTCATATCAGCCTGTTTATAGCAGCCTGTTTATATCAGCCTGTTTCTATCAGCCTCTTTATATCAGCCTGTTTAAAAAAGGTCCCATCATGGAGAAGCGGTTGATATAAACAGGCTGATATGAACAGGCTAAGGCCCAGTTGTACGAACATGGATTATCTTTGATCGTTGTTCAGTTTCTACGGATACTATTAGTAGATAAAACAACAAGAGTTCCAACTCACCCCCCGCAGAGATTGCGAAAAATTGGCGCTTTTAATTCGCGAATTTAATCAATCACCGCGAGCAGTAACAATGGGCTGATTGCAGGATTTCAGGATAACAATGGAATAATTACATCAATTGCAGATACATTACTTTAATTACAGGCCAATTGGCAATCCTGCAATCAACCCATTGTTACTGCTCGCGGTGATTGATTAAATTCGCGAATTAAAAGCGCCAATTTTTCACAATCTCTGCGGGGGGTGAGTTGGAACTTTTGTTGTTTTATCTACTACCATTGTATTAACAATTGTATCCGAGGTAACTGAACCATGATCATGGATGATCCACGATCGTACAACTGGGCCTAAGGAACTTAGCCGAACTCGACGCTCGACCGGAAGTAAGTAGCGAAAAATCGGCCCATGTAATCCTAATGGAGAAATTACTCCAGAACCCCCTTAGCCCCACTACTGCCCACAATCATAACATCCACTGATTACTGGCGATTCTCGGGTGTAACGCTGATTCGGGTATGTGGGGGGTGGCATTTTTTCTGAACTTCCGGAATGTTGTTGGAGATGGCCGAGGACGAGCGCAATTCCGGGCTGAAAAAGGCCAGGCACAGCATAGCGTTGGCGACGCCGTCCGGCACCCCCTCTGGAGGACGCAGGAGGAGCTCCTTCCTGCACCTCCACATCCCGGAGGCGGCGGACAGCCTCAGGGGCTCGATGACCCACCTGCATCTGCCCTCGTTCTCGCTGACGAATCCGGACGGTGGCTCGCACCAGACGCCTTGGTTCAATTTCTCTGGATTAGGCTTGCGCAGGCATTCGCATAACGTTAGTCGTTTGAAGTTGCATTGCGTGAGTTTTGGGTAGTCGTGTGACACATTAACAACTAATTTGTTTGATGCACCTTTTTCTGTTTAGACAATATTGCAGGCGTGTTTTTTTTTGTGTGCACACATATTTGCAGTACTTTGTTTCGTATCGCTCACGTGATGATAAAGTCAAGTAATTTCAAATACATTCCACTTGGAAACTTCCACTTATTACGTTTAGGTAAACACGCATGGATTACCAACTTCTGAATTACTTTAATCGCATCTGTTTCCTCTTTAAACTGTTGGTCCCCAATATCGTATCACGCTTGTGTCATTATTTACAGACCATCTTCATCTTTAATGGCCCATAAATAACAACATTGTTTTCTTTGTTATGCTGCCAAATTATTTCCCACTCCACACTTCATCATTACTGCATACCGAAATTTGTAATGCGTTTGTCGCCAAGCGCATTATAAATCTGCCAGTTGTACTCCATTGATTCATCAACAAGTTTACCTCTTTTGTATCACTTTTTATCTCGAAGATAAACATCTGTGCTGTATGTAAATGTACTTATCTACTCTATTATACTTTGTTTACTCCAAGCCTTAAAATTGTTTATTCATGTAATCACTTTTATTAACTGTACCTCTTGCATAAGATATGAGCAGCTACACTAATGTTAACACTACCGTAGACAATAAAATTGCATGCTTAGAAAGCGTGGTACATATAATCGTACTCCTCAAGTCATACAGCCAACACATCCCAAGCACCATGCATTTTTTATTGGAGGTGCAGTACAACGACTTCTACCCAACCAATGCTAATTACTCGTAATTTTTAGACGTTGCACAAAACAGATTCCATGGTTTCACTATGTAACCGGCCACTCAACGGTTTCATAAACGACAACAACCTCCAAGGCCTGCGGCAGTACTTAGAGAACAAGAATGTGCAAATCGACGATAGGGATGAGGTAAGTTTTGGAGGAAACCATGGCATGGGAGGTTCACGTTATGGTTGCAGAATGGGGCCACACCGCTTATGCTTGCCGCCTCCAAGGGGCGCCTCAACTTTGTCCGCGAGATACTTTGCCATGGAGCGGATGCCAATGCAGAGGACGCCGATAACTGGTCAGCGCTACTCTGCGCCTCCAAGGAGGGGCATGTCGACGTCTGCCTGGAGCTGCTCGAGCACAATGCAGACATTGAACATCGTGATATGGTAAGTCAAATCACTTAGATTATTTCCCGTTCATTCAAACAACTAAGAATCATTCTATGCCAAAATTTCTCACAATAAAATTACCAATGAATTTAATAGACAACGCAAGATGCTTTCAAAATTTGTGCCAAAAAAAAAATCCAAAATTTCTGTCACAATATCATTAGCAATCAATTTACTGCAAAGTTTTGCAAATTTCTTTGAATGTATTAATAACTTGGTGAGGGATATATTGTATTGATAAATTGTTTATAATTTCCACTAAACATTGCAGGTTTCAATCAAACTTTGAAATTTATAAGTAAAATGTTGCTATTTATGATAAAAATTTCATAATTTCTAATGAACATTTTGTAATCTCTAATCAAAAGTTCGTAATTTCCAAGTAAATTAATTTTAAATAAATTTTCTACAAATAACTACGAACATTTTAACAACTTAAAACAAATTTTGCAAATGCCAATGATTGAAATTCATAATAAAATGATAAATTCAATTTTATAATCAATTTCATTTGATCTCAGAGAGTGTATTAAGTTGAGATAAGTTAAAGTCCTAAAATTAAAATTATTTAAAAAACAAAATTATAATTCAAATGAGGATTTAGTGTTCTGATTAACATTTAGCAATTTAAAATTAAAATTTATACAGGGTGAGTTTCATTTTTCATTTTAAGCATTGGGATCTCGGAAACCATAAGACAGAGATTCGGTTAAATGAGGAAAGAGTTGTCGTTTTAAGAGCTTATGCAAGATATGCTTTTGTTTTTTGGAAAAACACGAAAGTTTTTCAGTTACAATACAAACTCTGTTTTTGCTACTCTAAATAATACAAATAGTTCTGTATCGTGTTTATTTGTCAAAGTAAGTAATAATTTTCATAAAGTTAATTTTCGAAGAAGACCTTTATTTATCAAAGTAAGTATTGCAAACCTTGTATCGCTATAAAAAGAAAAATGTGTGTTTTTTTTAAATGTCTAAGCTAACTATTACTGCCATTAAAAAAAAGTTTGAATTCAAAGTTTGTAACTCAAAAACTATGTTTTGTTAAAAAAAACTGTTTCCTCATTTAACCGAATCTCTATGTTTTATGGTTTCCGAGATCCCAATGCTGTAAATAAAAAAATACTCACCCTGTATAATGCTGAAAATTAGCTTTTATTTTTTAATTATTTAAAAAAATATATTTTCATAAATTTTTCTGCAAATAACTATGACGATTTCAACAATTTTAGAGGGATGTGCTTCATGTATAAAGCTAAATCCTCTATAATGTTTGACAAAAAATTGACAGGGGTGAAATAAACTTTGTAATTAATAATGAATATTATGGTAAAAGTATAACAAAAATTTCCTCCCAAGATTTCGAAATTTTCAAGTAAAGTTTGTGGGAATAATTTATTGCAGTTGCTCTATTTTTTCCACTTTCTGTATAACGTCAATAGAAAATACAAAAAGAAATTAACTTTCGATAAATTACAGAATAAACTCCAACAAAAACTGATGTTCAAAATGAAAATATGGTAATAACAATAACAGACACTACTTAATTTTCTTGCAAAATTGATAATAACATTGCAAAACCAATGCACAAATTCAGATAAAAATCAATCTGTTCAATGCAAAATTAGCAATAAACAAAATACAAATTCAAACTTCATTACAAAATATTTTTTGCAAATTTGATGGTGAACATAATAAAAATTTCCACTCAAAAGTTTTCGAAATTTTCAATTAAAGTTTGTAGGAGTAATTACGATTGCCCTGTTATTTCCATTTCCTGTATAACGTGAATAGAAAATACAAAACATAAGAATAGCATTTGGTAAATTACTGAATCAAGTCCTAAAAAAATTGATGCCCGAAATGAAAATTTGGCAATAACAATAACAGACAATACTTAATTCTCTTGCAAAATTGATAACATTGCAAAATAAATCCACAAATTTAAATAAAAATCAATTTAACAATCAAAACAATACAGAAAATTTCGAAATTCTGAAAAATGCTGTAAATTCAGACAAATTCAAACTTCGATTAAACATATTTTATTTTTGCAAGTTTGATGGAATACATAATAAAAATTTCCACTCAAAAGATTTCGAAATTTGCAACTTAAGTTTGTATTGCTCAATTAAACTTTGTAATTTATGTTGAATATTATGATACACATAATAAAAATTTCCACTCAAAAGATTTCGAAATTTACAATTAAAGTTTGTAGTAGTCATTTATTACGATTGCTCTGTTATTTCCATTTCGTGTATAACGTCAATAGAAAATTTAAAAAAAAACATTTGGTAAATTACAGAATAAAGTCGTACCAAAATTTATGTCCGAAATGAAAATTTGGCAATAACAATAACAGACACTACTTAGTTTTCTTGCAAAATTGATAAAATTGCAAAATAAATCCGCAAATTTTAATAAAAATCAATCTGCTAAATGCAAAATTAACAATCAAAACAATAGAGAAATTTTCAAACAAATTCACAAATTCAAACTTCAATACAACATATTTTTTGCAAGTTTGATGGAATACATAATAAAAATTTCCACTCAAAAGATTTCGAAATTTGCAACTAAAGTTTGTATTGCTCAATTAAACTTTGTAATTTATAATGAATATTATGATACACATAATAAAAATTTCCACCCAAAAGATTTCGAAATTTGCAACTAAAGTTTGTATTGCTCAATTAAACTTTGTAATTTATAATGAATATTATGATACACATAATAAAAATTTACACTCAAAATATTTCGAAATTTACAATTAAAATGTCATTTATTAAGATTACTCTGTTATTTATATTTCCTGTATAACGTGAATGAAAAAATAAAATTAAAAAAATTTAAACTTGGCAATTTACAGAATAAACTCCAACAAAAATTGACAATCTAACATGTCCTATGGCAATAACTGTAACAGACACTACTTAATTTTCTTGGAAAATTGATAACATTGCAAAACAAATAAATTCAAATAAAAATCAATCTGCCAAATGCAAAATTAGCAATCAAAACAGTACAGACATTTTCGAAAATCTGAAAAATGCTGAAAATGCCGACATTCAAACTTCAATGCAAAATAATTTTTGCAAATGGTATACATAATAAAAATTTCCACTTAAAAGATTTCTAAATTTGCAACTAAAGTTTGTAGGAGTAATTTATTATTATTACTCTGCTATTTCCATTTCCTGTATAACGTTAATAGAAAATTAATAAAAAATAACTTCTGATAAATTACAGAATGAACTCCAACAAAAATTGATGCCCAAAATGAAAATATGGTAATAACAATAACAGACACTACTTAATTTTCTTGCAAAATTGATAACATTGCAGGACAAATGCACAAATTAAAATAAAAATCAACCTGCTAAATGCAAAATTAGCAATCAAAACAATACAGACATTTTTGAAAATCTGACAAATGCTGAAATTTCGGACAAATTTAAATTAAAATACAAAATAATTTTTGCAAATTTGATAAAATTGCCAAGTGAGCGACAAAATTTTGTTGCATTAATATAATTGGATTGTTTTGTTACCTAGTTTTATTAAGTCATTAAACCCAAATAAAGTTACAATTTAGTATGTTGCCAAAATAACAGATGATTCGTCAAAAATAATTTTAAACATTGTTACACTCTTTTATTCAGTGAAATTTACTGAAACGTCCGAAATGTCTTCAAACATTGTTGCTATTTTATTGTTATTATTATTAGTATATTTTTGACCTATGTAAACAAATAATTTTAAACAAACATTAATAAACATTATTATTATTATTTTTATTAATATTTGATCTATTTTATTTGATCAATTATTATTATTGTTACTCATCATATGATTGGTGAATTCAATAAAATGTCCGAAATATCTTTGAACATCGTTGCTCTTTTATTATTATTATTATTATTAGTGTAGTTTTGACCTATGTAAACAAATAATTTTGTAGTGAATTCAATGAAACATTCAAAATATCTTCGAACATTGTTACTATTTTATTATTATTATTGTATTTTTGACCTATTTAAACTAATAATTTTGTACATTAATAATAATAATTATTATTATTACTCATCATATGTTTGGTGTAATTTAGGGAGGTTTATTATTATAATTGTATTTTAGACCTATTTAAACTAACAATTTTGTACATTAATAAATATTATTATTATTATTACTCATCATATGTTTGGTGTAATTTAGGGAGGTTGGACGGCACTCATGTGGGCCACATACAAGGGCAAAACGGACGTCGTCAGAGTGCTACTGGAGCACAGAGCCGACGTCAATGCCCATGGGAACTACCACATATCCGGGCTGCTGTGGGCTGCGGGGAGAGGCTACACGGAAATAGTGGATGCCCTGATCGCCCACGGGGCTAAAGTGAATATGGGGGACAAGTATGGTACGACGGCGTTGATTTGGGCGGCGAGGAAAGGGCACACGGATATCGCCAAGAGTCTAGTGGTGGCAGGTAATGAAAATCTTAGTGTTATTCATAAAAATTTAAGGGTGGTTTAATGGTGGTTTAATATTAGTAACCTTGGTTACCCTTTGTAAAACACCGCTAAACCACTGCCAAACCACGATTTAAATTTTTATGAATAACGCTGTTACTGTTTTACTTATTTTTCGTCTAGTCAATCAAGTGCATATAGTCCGTTTTAAGATGCACGAATGTCGCAATTTCTCTTGGAAGTATAATATATTCATGACGACAGTAACCAATTACACCATTGGTAGAGGACCGTAGGGATTATTATTATTATTAATAATGTTAAAAGAAATTGAACTGCATTTGAGGTTCTTAAAAAAAACGGATTTTAAATTCCACTTTCATCAATGATATTAATTAAAAATTAAATAAACCTTTAGAGTAAATTATTAATAAATTATGTTGAATAATTGTTTATAATTTTGATATAACTTGTGTAGGTGCGAACGTGGATACAGCTGGCATGTACTCATGGACAGCCCTTCTGGTCGCCACTCAGGGGAACTACGAAGACATAGTTAACCTACTGCTGGAATACAAGCCCAACGTGAATGCTCTTGATAAGGATGGGTGCAGTGCTCTTACGCTTGCTTGCAAAGAAGGGTTCTACGAAATAGCAACATCTCTGATGAGCGTCGGGGCTTATATAAACATTCAGGTATAATACTCTGATTATAAAAATTACTCTTCTTAAATAAATTGAAAATCTTATGTTATTTATGGATGCCCACATGTGCATAACGGAGATTTTTTTTGTCCAACAGGATAGATCGGGTGATACAAACTTGATCCACGCTGTGAAAGGCGGACATCGGGCAGTCGTAGAAGCACTATTGAAGAAGTATGCAGACGTGGATGTGACGGGGAAAGATAGGAAAACAGCTATCTATATGGCGGTCGAAAAAAGTTATGTTGCTATAGTTAAACTGCTTCTAAACGTGAATCCTGACTTGGAAATTGCAACTAAGGTAAATATTGATGCTTATTGGTAGAAATAGCTACTAAACACATTTTTGTTTAGGATGGAGATACTCCGTTATTAAAGGCTGTGAGATCGAGGAATTCGGAAATCGTTCAAATCCTTCTGGAGAAGAAAGCCAAGGTCGGCGCTGCCGATAAAAAGGGGGACACCGCTTTACACATAGCAATGCGTGCAAGATCCAAAGCAATAGTTGAAATACTACTGCGGAACCCCAAGTACAGTCACCTGCTTTACCGACCGAACAGAGCCGGAGAGACGCCCTACAACATCGACTTCAACCACCAGAAAACCATACTCGGACAAATTTTCGGTGCCAGTAAGCCTAACTGGTTTTTAAAACACTGCAAATAACTAAATTGTATTTTTAGGAAAGCTGAACACTAATGAGGATAACGAGAATATGCTGGGCTATGATTTGTACAGTTCCGCGCTGGCCGATGTACTTAGTGAGCCTTCCTTATCCATGCCCATTACGGTGGGGCTCTACGCAAAGTGGGGAAGCGGCAAATCATTTCTATTGAATAAATTGCGAGGTAAATTCACAGTAGTGTAGCAAAATGAAAAGTTGAACAGCTCTTTGTTGCAGACGAAATGAAGAATTTTGCCCGGCAATGGTTGGATCCGGTCTTTCAGTTCACTGCGCTGCTCTTTATAATAATCATGCACGTTTCTCTCGTTATCGGCACAGTGACCGGTCTGGCTTCGTACAACTGGATTTTAGGAATATCCGTCGGACTGGGCGCTCTGATAATTTCTTATATGTTGTTGGCTTTGGTTTGGTTTGCGAGTAAAAGGTAATTAAGTGTGTTAACATAAACACTAATCTCTACATCATTTGACACACAAAGCTACCAATTGCTGAAGGCTACCAACCTAAATTACAGCCTCACCCTAAATGGACACCCAGTATAAAAACGTACTATTTATAGAAGTTTTGATTCAAATTTTCCGTTGCAGGTTTAGTGATTTCGTTACTAATGTTGGTTACGGTTTTAAGGTACGATTGGGACTGGCCTTATAACTTCAATACAAAGCTATCGGGAAAGATGAATAATCTGAAACTGATCCTGCAGATACTGTTCTGCCACCCTCCGGGTGCCCCGACCGAGGACATCTTGTCGGCTCAGCCGATAAGGTTTTACTTCACCGATCAGACTCGCGTGAGCAGCACGACCGGCGGTGAAAATTCCGTCGTTCAGATGATCGGATCTTTGTATGACGCCATTGAAAGTGATTTTGGGGCTGTGGTTACGAGACTGTATCGCGCTTTCAAACCAAAACCAGGTAAATGCCCCACCAAAACTTTAATTACTTACTCTAATTAATAATGCTATAAGTAGTATAAGTAGTACATACTATAAGTATAAAGGTAACAACAAATATTGAAATTTTGATAGTTGACAGATTTTGAAATATTTAAAAAAAAATTA
Source organism: Othius punctulatus (assembly GCA_951805005.1). NCBI lineage: Eukaryota > Metazoa > Arthropoda > Insecta > Coleoptera > Staphylinidae > Othius > Othius punctulatus. The sequence goes on from OX638141.1 coordinate 20,976,427, forward strand.
AAGTTTGACAGAAATAGGAAAAAAAAAATTAAAACTTTTATAGTAATCATCGACATTTTCGTATAGAAAACTGAAAATTTTATAGTATACATCAAAAACTTAGCAGCAATCTTTGAAGTTTTGAAAAATTGAAACTTTGACAGTAATAACTTATAAAAAATACAGAAAAAATTGATACCGTCACATAAATGAACCTTAAGTTTTTTTGTTGTAATATTCACAGATTTTCGAATTATTATCTCTTTATATAGAAAATAATGAAAAGTTTTATAGTAATCATCGACATTTTCGTGAAGGAAACTGAAAATTTTATAGTATACATCAAAAATTTAGCAGCAATCTTTGAAGTTTTGGAAAATTGAAACTTTGACAGTAATAATAATTTTTTTAAAATACAGAAATAATTGATAATGCCACATAAATGAACCTTAAAAGTTTTTTGTTGTAATTTTCACAGATTATCGAATTATTACCTTTTTATATAGAAGTTTGGTCTACAATTAGAATTTTGTTGTTTACAAATTTTCAACTGGTAGATATAAGAATTAACAATAACTAAAATGACTAGATTTGCTTACTCACATTAAAAAAATCGTGCTATAGTTAATTGTTTTAACTGTTATCTATTGCAAATACAAAAATGCAGCATTTTTATTCTATTTTTGCCAAAATTTGGCAATAAGTTTATAAAAGTTCCAAATTAAAACTACAAATAAAGTCATCCGATTATTTTTCTTTCTAGTGAAATCTTCGTCCTCGTGGAAATGGAGGAAATTGTGTTGTTTACCATACGTTCTCGTTTTTGAGGTGATATTTATATTCTTTTTAATTGGAATTTGTGCCTTGGCTGTATTTATAATGCAAATCAACAATCAAGATGACAAGTAAGGTTTTGCTAACGAGTAAGCAACAGTAATTGTGATGTTGGTACAAATGAAAAGTCCTCTAGATTGCTTTTCCTTTACTCGATCACAATCATTGTTGCTTACTCTGTATCTAACTGTATAAGACCTAATATTTTGCATTCTATTTGTAGTGCGGTAGTGGAAAAAATGACCCTTCACGTGATATTAATATTTTCGGCCTTCCTTCTTGGTGTATCGGCTCTTGCTAATTTATATACCTGGAGTAAAATGTTTAGGGCGCTTATATTCTCCCAACGGAGGCACTTGCAGAGAACTATTTCAAAATTGGACACCTTAAAGTCTGAGGGATTTTTACAAGCTCTGAGATCTGAAGTAAGTACTTACGTACTTAAGTAAGTACTTTCACTAAGATTTTTTTTTTCCATCAGTACTGCCGAGTGATCCATTTGGGGTTAGACTTTTTAATGTTGGTAATACAATTTAGTTACCACTTTGTGTGCTGGTGTACAAGCAAATGCCAATTGCTGATCTAAATTGCAGTTTCACGCTAAATGGATCACCTGGTGTAAACACAAACTGTGTTATTCATAAAAATTTAAGCCGTGGGATAACGGTGGTTTAATCTTAGTAACCTTGGTAACCTTTTGTAAAACACTGCTAAACCACGGTTTAAACTTTTATGAATAACGCTGCAAATGTGCATTGCTCACAGTATTATTATGCTTCCAGGTAACTTTAATGAAGGATATGGTGAAATGCTTGGATAGTTTGAGCGCGCAGCAAACGCGGCTAGTCATTATTGTTGATGGACTAGACAGTTCGGAGCAGGACAAAGTGCTATTAGTATTAGACGCAGTGCACATGCTTTTTTCAGATGCTAACTGCCCTTTTATTGTTATATTAGCTATAGATCCACATGTCATTTCAAAAGTAAGTATCAAACATTTAACGTCTAGCAAAAACAATACACTTTAGTTGGCTTCTAAAAATTTAAATCTCACAGAAATCGGAGTAGTAAACAAAACTACATTTATTATATACGAATATTCACGTAATGCATTATTAACTAGTATATTTGTTTATTTTGCTAGGTAGCTTGGGATAAAGTGAGTCAAAAATGTTTTTTTCTGTAAAACTATATAGTCTTTGAATACTGTTGTGGATGTGTTGAATGTACCTCCGTTTTTTTTAATGTTATGCTTAAAGCTAGGTTTGTGTAGTAGTGTTTTGCAATGTGCGGTATATGATTTTTGTTTATTCAACTTACTACTTCAACGTTCTGAGTTGTCCGCAAAACTTGAATCGATTTCAACATTATGCGTTTTCAAGTAGCATAGCCTTAAAATATACCACGCTATTCTTGAAACTGTGACTGCAGTAATGACGATTGTTTATTATAAATATTTGCTAAAGTTGAATTTCTATTTTTACTGTACCAACTTCTACAAAATATCCTATTAGTATAAAAAAGTTCCTACTTTCTATGGGTAAAATTTGCAAAATGCTAGTGCATTAACGTAGCTTAATACAACACGAACTAATTATTGTCTTTATTACTTTTTACTAGGCCGTAGAATTAAATAGCCGAAGACTGTTTAGCGAAAGCAATATCGGTGGCCACGGGTACTTAAACAACATGGTCCACCTGCCATTTTACTTACAAAACTCAGGACTGAGGAAGGTGAAGGCCGCCCAGCAGACGGCCTTCGCCCACCGGAAGAACATAAACTTCACCTCCAACTCAAATGACGACAATATAAGTATTACGGGGCGATCGGTAATGCGCGGAACTGAGGCACGGGGTGACGTGTTTTAACATGCGGTTGTTTTGCAGCTGTCTGCCCGGAGGCTGTCTTCAGAAAACGCGCTGATGTCGAGCACGGAGAAGCTGTCAAAGTTCTCGGCGCGCAAGGGCTCGAGGAAGCTGAAGCTCTCCGAGTCGGTGGCGAGCTCGATTGGCTCGAACCTGAACCGGATCGGCGGGGCCCAGGATCTCACCAAGATGCTCCTCACCGACGATTATTTCAGTGATGTCAATCCCCGGTCGATGAGACGGCTTATGAACGTTGTTTACATAACAGGTAACACATATGATCCCTTTTTTTAAAAGATTTTACACCTGTAGCTTTATGTTGGTCAAAACCAAATTACTACAAAAATCACTGCATATTAAACATTAACCTCGTCTTCGAGAAACACCGACAGCAACGCTATGGTACTTAATGCTATGATACTAATAATAATGAAGGAGTAGTAGGGATTATTATTATTACTAATGCTACTTCAAGTGTTTTCCAAAGTGTCCCATTTTTAAATGTTGATATCTCATAATCCAAAGTGTCAATACTAATGAAATTTATTTTTGATATTAAGTGATATATTGGTATTTGTTGTACGTAATTTAATCAATGTCCAATATATAATTCTTGAGATATTCGTTTTTTAGTGTGATTACGCTGTATTATCACAAGGTTTCTAAAGAACTATCTAATTAATGATATCTCAAAAACTAACATGTCCTTGTCACGTTAATTATTTAAATTATAATTATTATTCTATTGTTTTGTTCAGAAAATTTCATTTTTTTCTGTCCGAATTAGTTAAACTCTGCTTTTATTTCAAATGTCAAGAATGAAACTTCAGCAATTTTGCAAGTAACATTCAGATTGAGCAAGTTATTTTTTTTATGGTGAAACATGTGATTTTAATCCCTGCAAATGTATTATACATGAGAGAAATCTAAGAATAATATTCTGCTGATTAATGCAGCAACAAAAACACACAAAATTACATTTTTAAATTGATGAAATCGAATTACAACTAATGAAACCAACTGGGCATACTAATATGCATTAAATAAACCAATATAAATCATTGTATTTACGAAACAAGATAGACTTTTTTTGCATGAAAAACTTAGTAAGCTGATTTTTATTCATGCAATAAGATTGACTTACTAATTTTGCATGAAAAATTCGCATTGAAATTCGCAGCTTGATTTCTATTGAAGAAAATTAAATACAATTGGTTCAATAAACTTAAAAAACGTCGATTTGTTTCGTTCATGCATGGTAAATGCATTAATAAAACTTAGGCTGATTCATAGATTTCTTACGCGACGCAACGCTGTCGCTATGGGAATTTTCAACAGGGCTTAATCCGCGTTGAAAATGCCCATAGCGATAGCATAGTCATGGCGTAAAGTAAGAAATTTATGAATCAGCTTTTAATTAATAGCTACCATATTAACGAGGGCACGAACCTTGTCGATTTTCACTGAATGAGTTCCGTTTCCACGTCGGCGTTGGCCATATTTGTTCCATGTAATTCGCCGGCCAAATATTGAAATACTTCTTCAGCAATATTTACGCTCCTCGGCCGCTTCGACCCCGAACTTATGCACGCACACACTCCAAAACGGCTATAGACTACGTTTTGGCCTACTATGGCTTCGCGTGGTCAATTTTAGTCCAAAATTCTTGTAATTTGAGAGGACGACTTTGAAACGACGCCATTTTAAACTTTCGACGCGCACGGACTGCCGGGAGGCGATAAAGTAGAATCCTACCTATCCAACTAGTTCCTACTTCATTCAAATTAGTTATGTAGTTATTTTACTCGTTCCACGTTCGATTTTATTATTTATTATAAATAAAAGGATTAATAGTATTAATAGTAAGTATTAATAGTAATAACAGGACTAAATCCATAATCACATAATTGGTTTTATTTTGTCCATGTACCCGCACAACTTCAATTATCAATTCATAGAGGGCGCCACTTTTTCTCAATTATTATGTTAATTATATATGTAAAGTAATAATTAGTATTGATACTCATCAATGATACTTCCAGGTCGCTTATTAAAAGCTTTCCAAGTGGAATTTAATTGGTATCGCTTAGCATCGTGGATAAACATAACAGAGCAATGGCCATTCAGAACTTCATGGATTATTTACCATTATGACTTGCTAGAAGATTCGTTGGAAGACAGTATTTCACTAAAGACTATTTACGATAAGTATGTTGCTTACATTTACTTCTCTGCATTCACAATTACCCATTATTTTCGTATAGTAATATTTATTAATTAGTAGTTTGCTCATTCCTCATTATTTTTCTAGAGTTCGCCCTCATATTCCTACATTAAAAGACATTGAGCCTCTACTGGAGCTGGACAGAGATGAACGGAAATTCGACATATTCCTAACATTCCATAGATCTAGTTTGCTAGTCAGCGATTTAAAGATTTTCTTGCCATTCACTATTAATTTAGATCCGTACTTAAAGAAGGTCATCAAAGGTAACGACCCCTCAAGACTTCACACCTGCACATACTAATCCGCGCCCTTTTTCAGAGGAGACCCAAGGCTTAGATGAAGACGGCCTAATGATGGGCACCCCCCACAGACCTATTAGTATTAACCCCGGCGTTTCGGCGCCCTGGTCGCAGTCCATGTCCGAGTGGAGCGCCCAGAGGCACCCCCTGAGCCGGCGCATGCGCAACATGAACAGGAACCAGGGCCCGTCAGGCCCAACGGCCGTCGTTTATCCGCAGACCGGCGGGGTCATGGGCTGGGCGCAGCCTTGGGGCGACCATTTGGGCATCGCAACGCCTCAACCTCAGTACCACCCTATGGCACCAGTTACTACGATTTCAGTTAGTATACTCATAATATTGAAATCAAAATATTATCAAAATATAAGTCTAACGAAAAAATATAGTCTGTTTTTTTATCAAAAAACCATCAACACTGCAATTTATAGACAAAATATAACTTATGCAGAAGTATGCACAAATTAATATGCATTCTAATTAAAAAAAAAAAAAGAAATTTACAGAACAATGAAATAAACATTAAATAAAATAACAATGTTTTTAATATTAGGTAACTTTTTAAATAATTTCCAAAATTGCTAATTTGCTAAACATTGAGGAAGACATATACAGTTTAAATTCTAATATTGCCGATAATATTAAAGACAAATTGACAAACAAAATAAAATATTTTAAATTGTACATAAAAATCTTCTAAAATTCGACATCTGTTTGATAAATATTGTGAGTATACAGTTTAAATTCTGATATTGCGGATAATATCAAAGACAAATTCACGAACAAAATAACATATTTCAAATTGTACCTAAAAATCTTCTAAAATTAGACATATTTTTGATAAATATTGTGAGTATACTGTTTAAATTATGATATTGCGGATAATATTAAAGACAAATTGACGAACAACATAAAATATTTCAAATTGCACATCAAAATCTTCTAAAATTCGACACATTTTTGATAAATATTGTGAGTATACAGTTTATTCTGATATTGCGAATAATATCAAAGACAAATTGACGAACAAAATAAAATATTTAAAATTGTACATAAAAATGTTCTAAAATGCGACATATTTGTGATAAATATTGTGAGTAGACAGTTTAAATTCTAAGGTTGCGGATAATATCAAAGACAAATTGACAAACAAAATAAAATATTTCAAATTGTGCATAAAAATCTTCTAAAATTCGACATATTTTTGATAAATATTGTGAGATTGAGTTCGCATGACAGATGGCGGGTGCACTGAAGCCAATCAGACAAAATAAAATATTCTAAAGTTCACTTTTTGCCAACCATGCATTTTTTTGATAAAACAATAGTAAATGTTATAATTATTTTTAGCCAGAAGTATTTGAATACAAGTTATCAACGCTGAACGTAGACGGGGTGTGTAAGCTGTTGGAGAAAATGGACGAATATTCCCCGGAGGCCCTGCGAGAGTACACAAACGTGCTCAGGTCTGACAATGTAAACGGGAGAGTCTTGTTGCACTGTGATTTAAACGAGCTTAAGAAGTTGCTGAACATGAGCTTCGGCGACTGGGAGATGTTTAAGGTATTGATCGTGTCTCTGCGCGAGCACGAGCTTACCACGGTGACCAAGCAGGACGAATCCAGGAACGTCAGGTTCAGCATCGGGAAAAGCCAAATACCTGCTTCGACGCAGGAGCGAAAAGGTAACGAGGAATAAATAACACCTGAGTGTCGATTGTGTGTGTGATGTCGTAATTTTAGGTAGTTTTAACAAAGGAAATAGCACGGTAATCGATAGCGAGAGCAAATCTCAAAGCGATAACACGAATAGAAACAAGCAGAGTGTAATGGAGAAACAGGTAATTGGTTATTCCGATGTAATGTTGTAATAGTTTAAAGCATAACTACGTGCGTTAAACTACCGGCTTTCGGATGCTTAAAATTATAATTATAACAGAAACGCCAATCCGATTGGTATAGTATTAATAACACCTACTTACATTTACTAATCATGCTATTTTTCTAAAACCGCTTGGGAAATGTAGTATCAGGCAAGTATTGCGTCCCAACCACTTATGAAATCTAAGGCACGTATTATATGAATAAATTTGTAGGTTACATTAGAAGAGCAAATGATTTGTGGCGCACTTCAAACGCTAAATGAAGAGGCATGCGAGGACGTGCTGGAAGAGACGGAGGACCCTGAGCCGGAATCGGACATCCCCCGCACTTACGTCATACAGCCCAGTCCAGACGGCTCTCAAGGTGAATCTCTTGGCTCGCCCGTAAAACAGCATACCGAATCTCAGCCGGGGAGTTACAAGTCATGCATGAGTGTCAAAAGCGCCGAGAGCAAATCGCACAAGAAAGTCGCTTATGTCGATGATCTCACGACAGTCACCTACGTTGAGCCCACTGTAATGATTTTAGAGCCGCAAACGATCGATACTAACAGTTCCTTGTCATTGTCGCCCTCGACTGTCCATAAGTTGCTGATGAATGGGTCCGAGTCGTCGATACCGTAAATGTATATTGTGTGAGAGTTGCGAGATTTGTGCCATAATTTTTGTGTGATACCAGCAGACTTGTTTCCTAAATCCTTTTTCTAATAGATGTTCTCTTGAGAGATTTGTTTAAAAAAAATGTAATTGATGAGTCTGTACTGAGAAGAAAATGTTTACCGTTCAATATTATTTATTGATTTTTTTATTGTTATTTATGCTATTGGTAATGTATTTGATTTTGAAAATATACACCTACAAGTCTAACCCAAATTTCCACATCAGAAAGTTTTGCCTGGATAATTCTTATCAATAAAAGTTTATTATTCACAATTCTGAGGACGGTAATAAGCCATAGCAGCAGACATAGGCTGTCATTAAATAAAATAATTTCTAAGGGGTTATGTTCCCGATTATAGCTAATGCAGAATTATATTAACTGTAATTGTAAGTTTAATGTTGTTCAAGTGAAACTGTATGTAATTGGCTTAGTTGCGCTACTTAACTGTGAAATTACGCCAAATAAGCTTTACCTAGAGCATGTAGAAGCAAACATCCGAATCTTAGTGATTGAATTAAATTGGGTCTGCATTGGCTTAATACGTTTGTAACAGCACAGCATACATCAAACAATTATCTACCGTCACAAAGAACCTTGAGCATTGTTTTTATACCCACGTACACAAGTTTTGCAAGTTATCTCGGCTTGTGCTATGGAGACGATTAAAGCAAATATTTGCGGTTACATTTAACACCAGCGTGTGCTTACTAGTACGCTTGTAGTAGCTTCATTTTCTTGTTTGTAGATGTAGGATTTGGTTCTCGCTCACGCACAAACAGCTCTAGTGGAGTCGGCGAGACCGATTTTGTGTTATTGCAATCGTCACCAGTTGGCGCATTAAACTGGCAACCGATAACCATATCGGTGCAGGGCAATTCGGAGAGCATAAGCGAGCACAGTTCAAGGTGTAGTACCCCGCATTTAACCCCCGGTACGTACATAACCGTTGCTTTGCGCCGACTTTAAGCTCGCCGATCGCTAATTGATACCCTTTAGTTTTAGAACGGAAATCGAATAACGCAAAGCAGTCGAATCTGAAACCATCTCATGACGTAGACAATTTAAGCCGCAAAGGCAAACACGTCGTTATTAAAACGGACAGTATGGACGGAAACTCGTTTATAAGCATTACCCCGAAGTCGTCGAGCCAGTTCGGAGAGATTAAGCAAGGCAATTTGCTTCAGGAATACAAAAATCCTACGTACCAAGTGAAAGCCAGGCCGAAAAGTTTGGTGCTAAGAGCGGAAACCAAAGTGGTTTCGCGGAACCGCTCGAAATCCATAGATAACCCCTTGAGAAAGAATAAAAAGAGCTTAGAGCACATCCACAAGTTCAAGGAGAAGCTGTATTCAAACCCCGAATTAGCCGATAACAATAGCGATAACGAGAGCACCCCTTTAGTATCTGATAACTCGACGCCCTCAAAATCGAGCCCGGGCGTGATTACTTCGCATAGCTCAAACAGTTTGGCTCTCTCCTTGGTCTCTTTCCAGAGCTGCTCGCCCGATGACAAGACGAAGCTGCACAGGAGTGCGCAGAACATGTCCGAAACCAGCCCCGTAGATAACAACTTGTACTTAAACATCCTGAACAGGACGTTGAGCGATTGTTCGGTGGCGAGTACGTCTCTGGGAAGCTCCCACGCGCGCTCCGCCAGCAACGTCAGCTTGTGCAGCAAATCGTCGGTCAACTCAACGCAGCTATCCAGGCAGGACGCCTTGGACGAAGAAAACCTAACCGATGTTTATTGCGATCCCACAAGTAGGGTTTAGCCGTCTCTAATAATGTATTCGTTTACATTTGACCATATTTTTTATTTGTAGCCAATAAGTGGATCTTTTTATGTGTAATAATGGCAATAAATATTTATTCGTTTTCTTCAGGGAATTGATTCTGTTGTATTTATTAGTTTTGCCCCCCAAAAACTTCAGAGGTTATAAAATTAAATGTTATTACCTCTTCCATCAAAATTACTGTTATAAAATATCATAAATAACGCTATAAGCCCATATGAAATAATTGGATCCTGGATTGTTTTCAAACTTTCATAGACGTATTGCGTCTGTAAAAACCTTAATGGTAACGTGTTTCTTATGTGATAACCAGGTGTATTGCTTATCAACGTTAACAGTAACGTGTACGTTAGTTGATAGCATCATATTCAAATGTCGAATGCAGTTATGAATTATGACATAATATCATTTGATATTTGAATGTGATGCTGCAACATGCACTTTGCTGTTAACGTTTTTTGGTACGCAGTACACCTGATTTAAGATTTATTGTTTCATTTTTTTAGTTTAACTTGAAAAAAGTCATAACCAAGTAAATGTACTCGAAAGTATATCTAGAAAGACAGGACTGTTTCAATTAGACGAGGAAGGATCATCCTGTATTCATTACTAATTTTCTATTAGGAAGAAAATATTCACATCAAATATGCCTGTTGGGTCTGCTAATTTAAAAATTTTCATCCGACTGTACGATATCAAGCAAAGTAACTTACCGGCAGTCTGTATACCAGTGGATAGCCTAAAACTACTGACTACAATAGTCACTTCGTTGTAGAAGTTATTTATCACTAACTATTTACTTCACATGTATTCCTTGTTTAATAAATAAAGTTTGAATTTATGTACGTTGATTCAAGAGTGTACTTTTCAAGCAACGCCATTTATCACTGGTTGCAATGGATTATTATTCGCTTGTATTCTCGAAATATCGGCAGTAAATACGCAATTTAAGGAGTATAATATTAGTTCGACTTACCATTTACATCAGCCTGCAAACTCACAATCATCAGAGCACAATCGAGATGAAGTTCAGCGACGAAATTTCGCATTTCGAATCAGGATCATAGGAGTGTACACCGACTAGATAAAGAGAGAGAAATGAGACAGAGAACAGTAAGCCTGTTGCTCATTGGCAAAATACATGCACACATGTATGTTGGGTTGCAGCATATAGATACACATTTATTGAAATTTCTTATCCTGTAGACATTTACAGTAACATTTGTTGTATTTACTAATTATTACAAGTTTTATAGTAATTAGGAACTAACAATGCAGCATGCGACATCAAAATGTACATGTTATGGCTGTTTCATGATCATAATCACTTCAATTACACCAAAGCTGATTAGTCCAACTTCGAAACGTTTACTATAGTTTTTGCTGAAGTTTAAGCATATATAGGAATAAATATTAATAAACACAATAAAATATATAATTAACATACCTGATATTATACATATTACTTCAGATTCAATTAGCTGATTAACTGATGGAAATTTTTCAGATTTGTATTATTGTAAATTATATACAGGGTGTCCCCGTGTCCTCCTATATTCCTATGAAGAGACAAGATTCGAAAATGACTTACCAAAAATCCTACAGTAGACTCTGTATAGTACTCTCTACTTACTTGTACTTTATGTACTTTATTTACAATTTTATGGAGCTTATTAAATTTTGACCTTATCACTTATTCTGAGGATAGGATATTAAAAGACACATTTAGTTATACATGCTCTGTGATTTTAGGATTTTTCGAACCACTAATAAGAGATATATTCACATAAGTGTACTTTATTTACAATGTTATGGAGCTTAATAAATTTCGACCATCTCACTTATTCGGAGGATAGGATATTAAAAGACACATTCAGATCTACATGCTGTATGTTTTCTGGATGATATAAATGACAATTAAGAGAAATTTTCACATGGGTGTACTTTATTTACAATTTTATGGAGCTTAATAAATTTCGACCACCTAATCTTTCACTCTCGCTTATTCTGAGGATAGGATGTTAAAAGACACATTTAGTGTTTTCTGGATTATTTAAATGACTATTAAGAGAAATATTCACATAAGTGTACTATATTTACAATTTTATTTAGCTTAATAAGTTTCGACCATCTCACTTATTCTGAGGATAGTGTGTTAAAAGACATATATTTTTATACATACTGTGCGATTCTGGGATTTACCGATCAACTAATAAGAGAAATATTTATATAAATGACTTTGTTTACATTTTTATGAAGGTTATTATATTTCGACCCCCTTATTTTTCATTCTTGCTTATTCTGAGGATAGAGTGTTAAAAGACACGTTTAGATATACATGCTAGCTGATTTCTGGATTATTTGAATGACTATTAAAAGAAATATTCCCTGAAGTGTACTTTTTTTACAATTTTATTTGTCTTAATAAATTTCGACCATCTCACTTATCTTGAGGATAGAATGTTAAAAGCCACATTTAGTTATACATACTCAGTGATTTTGGGATTTCTTGAACGACTAATAAGAGAAATATTCACATAAGTGTGCTTTATTTACATATTGGTTGAGGTTAATAAATTTCGACCGCCTAATCTTTCACTCTCGCTTATTCTGAGGATAGGATGTTAAAAGACACATTTAGAGCTGCATGCTAGCTGTTTTCTGGATTATTTTAATGACTATTAAGAGAAATATTCACAGTGTACATAGTTTACAATTTTATTTAGCTTCATATGTTTCGACCATCTAAGTTATTCTGAGGATAGTGTGTTAAAAGACATATATTTCTGTACATACTGTGCGATTCTGGGATTTACTGAACAACTTATAAGAGAAATATTTATATAAATGACTTTGTTTACATTTTTATGAAGGTTATTATATTTCGACCCCCTTATTTTTCATTCTCGCCTATTCTGAGGATAGAGTGTTAAAAGACACGTTTATATATACATGCAAGCTGATTTCTGGATTATTTGAATGACTATTAAGAGAAATATTCACTGAAGTGTACTTTTTTTACAATTTTATTTGTCTTAATAAATTTCGACCTTCTCACTTATCTTGTGGATAGAATGTTAAAAGCCACATTTAGTTATACATACTCAGTGATTTTAGGATTTTTTGAACGACTAATAAGAGAAATATTGAGATAAGTGTGCTTTATTTACATTTTGGTTGAGGTTAATAAATTTCGACCACCTAATCTTTCACTCTCGCTTATTCTGAGGATAGGATATTAAAAGACACATTTAGAGCTGTATGCTAGCTGTTTTCTGGATTATTTAAATGACTATTAAGAGAAATATTCACATAAGTGTACTATTTTTACAATTTTATTTAGCTTAATAAGTTTCGACCATCTCACTTATTCTGAGGATAGTGTGTTAAAAGACATATATTTTTATACATACTGTGCGATTCTGGGATTTACCGAACAACTAATAAGAGAAATATTTATATAAATGACTTTGTTTACATTTTTATGAAGGTTATTATATTTCGACCCCCTTATTTTTCATTCTTGCCTGTTCTGAGGATAGAGTGTTAAAAGACACGTTTAGATATACATGCTAGCTGATTTCTGGATTATTTGAATGACTATTAAGAGAAATATTCACTGAAGTGTACTTTTTTTACAATTTTATTTGTCGTAATAAATTTCGACCATCTCACTTATCTTGAGGATAGAATGTTAAAAGCCACATTTAGTTATACATACTCAGTGATTTTAGGATTTCTTGAACGACTAATAAGGGGTGTAAGGGGTGAAGGTTAACCTCTTGGTAAAGCCAACCCAAATGACAACCTCACCTGCCCGCGGTGCACCCTGCTACACTACTAACGAGGCTCTGTCGACCGAATATTTGCCGGAATAAGCAGACCTCTCCTACCAGCCAACAGCTTCGGGTGGAAGAGCTGGCAGGAGAAAGGGCACCCTCTTGTCCATGGGATGAGAAATCATCCCAAAAGGCGGAAGAACCAAAATTGGTCAACGGCATGAGGATGCAGCAAGCAAGAGGAAACTACTGCATTAATGATCTACGGATATCCTTAGTATAAATCATTATGGCGACGTTCAAAACAAAATTTTCCGGAGTAATAAGTTCCCCAATCGGATCTCCGGGGGGAACAGCTATGAACAAAACTATAAAACTAAACAAACTAAAACCAAACAAACTAAAAATTGGCACATGGAACGTGAGATCCATGTATGAATCTGGAAGGATGCACAATGTTGTACACGAAATGCAAAGACTGGAACTCAACATATTAGGAATCAGTGAAACCAGATGGCCAGGTCACGGCCAAGTCTCAATAGAGAATGGTATGCTATACTTCTCTGGAAACGAAGATAGTCATCACAGACACGGTGTCGCAATTATGGTGTCGAAAGATATTATGGCGTCCATCACAAACTTTATTCCTATCTCAGACCGAGTCATGCTCCTACAAATACAGACCAACTCAAGGAAGCTAAACATACTACAAATATATGCTCCCACTGCAGACAAACCTGAAGAAGAAATCGAGCTATTCTACGAACTAATCAAACAGACGCTTCAATCACTAAACTCAAGAGATATCACTATAATACTTGGGGACTTTAACGCGAAGGTTGGTAAAGGAAGATGTGACAAATACATAGGTGAATATGGGCTGGGCACAAGAAACGAAAGAGGCGATAGATTAGTACAATTTTGCCAAGAGGAGGAACTGATAATAACAAATACTTTCTACAAGCTTCCAAAGCGACGGCTCTACACATGGAAATCACCACAGGACAAGGATCAAAAACCAATAAGAAATCAAATAGACTATGTCTTAATAAACGCGAGATATAGAAATTGCATCAAGTCAGTTAAGGCGTATCCGGGCGCTGATGTCTCCTCGGACCACAATCCGTTAATAGCCCAAATGAACATCAGACTTAAAAGAACACCGAAGAAGAGAGACAGTCAGATAAATGTAGAGTACTTAAAGGAACAAGACGTACGAAATGAGTTACAAACAGAAATAAATGAAAATTTGAAAACACTTGAAAATAAAGAAGAATACCGACAATGCAGGGACGTAAACGAAAAATGGTGCGGCATCAAATCAGCCCTATTGGAACCATCGACAGCCATTCTAAAGAAAGAAAAATCCCGAGGAAGGAAAAAATGGATAACGAATGAAATACTTAATCTCATGGATAAGAGAAGAAGTTTTAAAGGAAAAAGTTCTCAACAATATAAGGAAATTCATCCAATACTCCGCACAAAGATCAGAGAAGCAAAGGAAGAGTACTACAAACAACAATGTGAAGAAATTGAGGAGTTGCAAGCAAAACACGACAGCTTTAACATGCACAAAAAAGTCAAAGAATTCGCAGGCTTCAGCACACACAAACAACTCAATATATTGTATGACAACAACGGGAAAATAGTCTCAGAGATAGGGCAAAAACTTGAAGTATGGAAGAACTACATAGCACAACTCTTCGATGATGAGAGACGGAAAACTATTCTCGAAAATATAGAAGGGGAGGTGGGCCCGGACATAATTAAAGAAGAAGTAATATATGCACTGAATACACTAAAGAACAAAAAAGCAGCAGGTCCAGACCAACTGCCAGCAGAAATTCTTAAACTGATAGAGGAGGACCAGATTCATATTCTAGTAGAAATAATTAATACCATATACACAACAGGAGTGATACCAAATGAATGGTTGCTATCAACTTTTATAACCCTCCCAAAAAAGAAAAGTGCCAAGCATTGCTCCGACTACCGTACGATTAGCCTAATGGCACACACACTGAAAATCCTGTTGAAGGTGATCCATAATAGAATATACAGGAAACTAGATGCAGACATCAGCGACACACAATTTGGATTCCGCAAAGGCCTAGGAACAAGGGAGGCACTGTTTGCACTTAATGTCCTGTCGCAAAGATGCCTAGATATGAATCAAGACCTACACGTTTGCTTCATAGACTATAACAAAGCCTTTGACAAAGTTAGACATGACAAACTAATAGATACGCTAATAAAGAGAAAGATAGACCTTAGAGACATAAGAATAATCTCAAACCTCTACTACAACCAGAAGGCAGCAATAAGAGTAGCAGACACAACATCCGAAGAAATAGAAATACAGAGAGGTGTCCGTCAAGGGTGTATTCTCTCACCAACCCTCTTTAATCTCTACTCAGAGGACATAGTAAATAAAGCACTCGATGATCAAGACATAGGCATAAAAATTAACGGCATGTCAATAAATAATCTGAGGTACGCCGACGATACGGTTCTTTTAGCTGAAACGCTCGAAGACCTACAGACGCTAATTAATAAAATAGTCACAGAAAGTGAAGAATATGGGCTATCACTGAACATAAACAAAACAAAATACATGCTAATAACTAAAACAACTCAGGACAACCATCGAGTATATGTAAAGAACCAGCCTATTGAAAGGGTAAGAGAATACAAATACCTAGGCACAACCATTAATGAAAATAATGATAGCTCCCAAGAAATTCGAATCAGAATCGAACAGGCAAGAAGCTCCTTTTCTAAAATGAAGAGCCTTTTCAGTTGCCGAGATCTAAACCTCGATCTAAAAATTCGAATGATGAGATGCTACGTACTATCAATACTATACTACGGAATGGAATCCTGGACATTGAAAGCAATCGACATAAAGAGACTGGAGGCATTCGAGCTATGGATATATCGAAGAATACTGAGGATCTCGTGGGTAGAGAAAATAACGAATGTAGAAGTGATGAGACGTATGAATAAAGAAAAAGAAGTAATTCTGACAACTAAGCAAAGAAAACTGGAATATATAGGACATATCATGAGAGGAGAAAAATATCAAATACTACAAGTAATTATGCAGGGGAAAATTAGAGGAAAGAGGTCCATAGGAAGGAGACGAAACTCATGGATGAAAAACCTTAGAGAGTGGTTTGGCTGTACTAGCAACCAATTATTTAGAAATGCGGTCTCAAAAGTGAAGATCGCCTTGATGATTGCCGACCTTCGTATCGGAGATGGCACCTAAAGAAGAAGAAGAACGACTAATAAGAGAAATATTCACATAAGTGTGCTTTATTTACATTTTGGTTGAGGTTAATAAATTTTGACCGCATAATCTTTCACTCTCGCTTATTCTGAGGATAGGATGTTAAAAGACACATTTAGAGCTGTATGCTAGCTGTTTTCTGGATTATTTAAATGACTATTAAGAGAAATATTCACATAAGTGTGCTTTATTTACATTTAGGTTGAGGTTAATAAATTTCGACCGCCTAATCTTTCACTCTCGCTCATTCTGTAGATAGGATGTTAAAAGACACATTTAGAGGTATATGCTAGCTGTTTTCTGGATTATTTAAATGACTATTAAGAGAAATATTCACATAAGTGTACTATATTTACAGTTTTATTTAGCTTAATAAGTTTCGACCATCTCACTTATTCTGAGGATAGTGTGTTAAAAGACATATACTTTTATACATACTGTGCGATTCTGGGATTTACCGAACAACTAATAAGAGAAATATTTATATAAATGACTTTGTTTACATTTTTATGAAGGTTATTATATTTCGACCCCCTTATTTTTCATTCTTGCCTATTCTGAGGATAGAGTGTTAAAAGACACGTTTAGATATACATGCTAGCTGATTTCTGGATTATTTGAATGACTATTAAGAGAAATATTCATTGAAGTGTACTTTTTTTACAATTTTATTTGTCTCAATAAATTTCGACCATCTCACTTATCTTGAGGATAGAATGTTAAAAGCCACATTTAGTTATACATACTCAGTGATTTTAGGATTTTTTGAACGACTAATAAGAGAAATATTCACATCAGTGTGCTTTATTTACATTTTTGTTGAGGTTAATAAATTTCGACCGCCTAATCTTTCACTCTCGCTTATTCTGAGGATAGGATGTTAAAAGACACATTTAGAGCTGTATGCTAGCTGTTTTCTGGATTATTTAAATGACTATAAGAGAAATATTCACATAAGTGTACTATATTTACAATTTTATTTAACTTAATAAGTTTCGACCATCTCACTTATTCTAAGGATAGTGTGTTAAAAGACATATATATATATATATATACATACTGTGCGATTCTGGGATTTACCGAACAACTAATAAGAGAAATATTTATATAAATGTACTTTGTTTACATTTTTATAAAGGTTGTTATATTTCGACCCCCTTATTTTTCATTCTCGCCTATTCTGAGGATAGAATGTTAAAAGACACGTTTAGATATACATGCTTGCTGATTTCTGGATTATTTTAATGACTATTAAGAGAAATATTCACATAAGTGTACTTTATTTACAATTTTATTTAGCTTAATAAATTTCGACCATCTGACTAATTCTGAGGATAGAATGTTAAAAGCCACATTTAGTTATACGTGCTCAGTGAATTTAGGATTTTTTCTTGTTAATAAAATCAAGAAGAAAACAATAAAAAAATAAAATAAATATATACTATAAAATACCAGAAAGTACTGAAAATACCAAATAACAAATAATAATAAAAAATATCTGGTAACATGGATAAAATACTAGCAAACATAATAATAAAAATTATAATTTAGGTACTAATATTAAATATAAAGATGAAAATTGGGGCACATACTAACCGACAGAAATGCAAATATTACATATTTCTTACATTAGTTCATCACGTTTGATGAACATGATTGTCGTACATTTTATTTTAATATGTCTTATTATTATCTCATAATCTCATATTATATCATATTATCTGTAATATGTTTTAATAGACAATGCGCAAAGCAATCGGCGCTTATTAAAAAAAAAATAATGATGGGAAATAAAAAGTATTCACTGAAGCATTAACTGGAATAAGATAATCATTAATGAGGAGGTGGAAATTTAATTTCCCGATACTCAATTAATTATTCACGTACGTCAGCTTGAGTTACGACGTGCGAATCGAATTTCCTGGGACTCCAGGATTATTAAAACGTAATATATTTTTCATTTGAAGTCTCAGGGTGTATGAAGCTTCTAGAATTCTACAATAGAATGAAGCTTCTATTGTTGAATCTTCTAGAAGTAGATGAAATGCATGATTATGTCATTAATTGTATAAATGTGTACTTATGTTAATAAACATTTCCGAAAAAAAAAATTACGAAATCGCCAAAAGTGGTAAAAAAAAGGTTTTCTATTTTTCTGTTAGTTTTGCTGTTGTTAATTTTGTTAAGTTTCTCTATGTAAAAAAGTGGTACCTAGCCATTAAAAAAAAATTGTAACTTCCCAGCAAATTAATTAAGGTGTTTAAAAGAGTTTTTTGTTTCATCAGCTTGTAGCTAAAACTGTCCCATTTAATAATATATATGTTTGATGATGGTTACATAACAATTGAAGTCGATATAGTCTTGGGCGTTTTTTATGGAACAGACTGTATAGGCCCTGTTTGAAGATCAAATTTCCAATTTTCGAAATATTTCAAAAACTACATATTTCAACAATATGGTTGTAAAATTAATTTTGTTAAATTTCTCTATGTAAAAAATGATACCTAGCTATTAAAAAAAATCGGTAACGTTACAGCAAATAAATGAAGGTGTTTAAAAAGTTTTTTTTCATCAGCTTGTAGCTAAAACTGTCCCATTTAATAATATATTTGTTTGACGATGGTTACATAACAATTGAAGTCGATATAGTCTTGGGCGTTTTTTACAGAACAGACTGTATAGGCTATCCCCTGTTCGAAATTCAAATTTCCAATTTTCGAAATATTTCAAAAACTACATATTTCAACAATATGGTTGTAAAATACATTTTTCTAGTAAATTGTCATGCCAATTGCTCTATGAGATAAAAAGTATGTCATTCCATTAAAAAAATGAAATACGCTTACTTTAAGTGGGCACTTAACTAATGACATTTTTGATGGACTAATTGTCAAAATTTTTAGCTGCAAAATATATCAGTTATAGACGTAACTTTCAGGTATAATTCGAGATAAATTTTCCGTTTTAATCTTATTCGTAAGAGAAATTGAGGGCATTTTTCATAACGTCTTTTTGAAGTCAAAATCTTGGAATTACCATTATTATCTCAGAAAGTAAAAAAGATAGGAGTACACACATCTCTACAAAATATGCTTCAAATTAAACGAGGAAGTTAGAAACATAATAATATATAGGCTGTTCCATTTAAAAAACAAAAGTTGATGGCTACTTCCGGTAGGACCGGAAGTAATAGAAGGGTGAAAGTATTTCACCTAAGCAGAACTGAATCAACAATGTTTGGATGTTTTAAAAAAAAAAATTTTTATCAGGAACCCCATAAACTTGGTCCATAAGCGTGGGACACCCTGTATATACATACTCACCTACATACTACATACTCTCGCATACTTACCTAAATTAATATATCTGTGATGGGTGGGAAAAACAGTATAAGTCGAAAATTTGGGAAAATAAGTTTAAGTCAAATTATATTTCAGAAAGTGATTCTGTACATTGTGTTTGAAATAGTATATGTCACATTATTCAGTTAAGGCTTTTAAATAGGTTGGCAGTTTTAATACAAATTTAAATGCTACGATTATTGGAGGGAAAAAAGGTATAAGTCGACGCTTCCTAAAAATGCTAATTCTTGACTTATACTGTTTTTCCCACCCATCACAGATATTTATCTTGAAAAAGATTTTTACCTGTTTCATTAATTTTTTTTTTAGGTATAAAAATTCTGTATACTCATACTCACATACTCACCTACATACTACATTATCTCGCATACATACTCACTTTTCATCTGCCTGGTTAAAACCGTTCAGTTGCAGTTCAACAATTAGTCTTGTAAAACTCCTACAACTTCTGTTTTATTACATTTATATGTTCAATAGATATATGCAACATTCCATTAGCCTATTTCCGTTATAAGATTTATATAGTTTGATTGATAATGTTGTACAAATAAATCAATAACCGATTTATAGATGAAGTTACATGAAAGTTAACTTGGCCTATTTTAATTATTTAAGGACCATTTTTAGGTTTATTGTAATTAAATGGGTCAAGAGTTAAATGGCAATGCAAACACTGAATGAACTATTCAATCTATTTAGATAAGATTAATGGTATATATTTGCTGAGTATTGAAATCGAACGGCAGAATTATTTTCTCTCCTAATATACTCGTATATGATTTATTACATAATTTAGTTTATTATTTTAATTTTTATATTTTTATAATTATTATATTATTATTATATTATTATTAATAAAGCGGGGCTAATAGTAGGAAATGGGATTGTCCCATTGACTCGTGTCGGCCTTTTTTGAAGTAGGGTTTTCCCAATGGCGCATTTCCCCCCACCCCTCCCTCCCATTTTTTTTCATTTTCAATATATTTTTCGAAAATTTCTTATATTATCAAATATTTAATAATTTTGTGAGGAATATGATTTGTAGGTAAATCCGTTATAACTGTGAACTAAAAATTCGCAGGTTCCACTAATCTTTGTTATTTATGAACATTTTGGTAATTATAATAAAAAATTCTAATGAAAATTTTGTAATTTCCAATAGAAATGCAGCAAGCATTGTAATGATTGTTGCATCTTTGTATTTTTTTATTAATAAAAATAATATTTATCAGCATAAAGCTACATAATATACATACCTACAAAGCATAATAGAAAAATAAAAATATATCAAAAACAAAACAAT
This sequence comes from Othius punctulatus, assembly GCA_951805005.1. Taxonomy (NCBI): domain Eukaryota; kingdom Metazoa; phylum Arthropoda; class Insecta; order Coleoptera; family Staphylinidae; genus Othius; species Othius punctulatus. The sequence goes on from OX638141.1 coordinate 20,997,701, forward strand.
ATCAATTACATTTCTAATGAAAATTTCGTAATTTCCAACTAAATTCTGTAATTGATCATGACAACTTTGTAATTTCCTTTGAGTTTTAGAAGGTATTATACAAATCATGTATTTTCAATATATGTAGAATACTATATTCAATTTATTGATAGCATAATTGAAAAATAAAAATATATCAAAAACAAAACAATATCTATTAAGTTTCTAATGAAAATTTCGTAATTTCGAACTAAATTCCGTAATTGATCACAACTTTGTTATTTCCTTTGAGTTTTAGAAATTATTATACAAATTATGTATTTTCAATATATGTAGAATACTATATTCAATTTATTAGTTATAATATAATTGCTATGAGAATGTTGTGATTTTATAAACTTTCTTGCAATTTTTAATAGAACTTTGTAGTTTGTAAAAAAATGTAGAAAATTTGCATAATATACATTTTGTCGTTTGCAACGAATATTTTATAATTTCTATGGAAGTTTTTAACTTATAATCAAAATTTAATATTTTTACTTAAAAGTTATGCAAATTTCTATTAATATATTAATAACTTAGTGAGTGATATGCTTTATGGATAAATGCTTTATAATTTCAACCAAACATTTCAGATTTCAATTATGCATTGAAATTTATAACTAAAACTTTGGTAGTTATAATAAGAATTTCATTATTACTAACGAAAATTTTGTAATTTCGTAATTTCCAACTAGATTCTGTAATTGATCATGACAACATTGTTATTTCTTTTGAGTTTTAGAAATTATTATACAAATTATGTATTTTCAATATATGTAGAATACTATATTCAATTAATTGAAAGCATAATTGAATAATAAAAATATATAAAAAATAAACAATATCTATTACATTTCTAATGAAAATTTCGTAATTTCGAACTAATTTCTGTAATTGATCACGACAACTTTGTTATTTTCTTTGAGTTTTAGAAATTATTAAACAAATTATATATTTTCAATATATGTAATATTATACATGCAATTTATTAATTTTAACGATGGACATCTTATAATTGCAAAGAGAATGTTGTGATTTGGTGAGATTTTTTGCAAATTTTTATAAAACTTGGTAGTTTGTAAAAAATGTAGAAAATTTGCATAATATACAATTTGTCGTTTTCAACGAAAATGTTATAATTTCTATCAAAGTTTTTCATGTATAAACAAAATTTTGTATTTTCCCTTAAAAGTTATTCAAATTTCCATTAATATATTAATAACTTAGTGAGTGATATGCTTTATGGATAAATGCTATATAATTTCTACCAAAAATTTCAGGTTTCAATTATACATTGAAATTTATAATTAAAACCTTGGTAGTTATAATAAGAATTTCATAATTTCTAACAAATATTTTGTAATTTCGTAATTTCCAACTAGATTATGTAATTGATCATGACAACAACTTTGTTATTTCGTTTGAATTTTAGAAGATATTATACAAATTATGTATTTTCAATATATGCAGAATACTTTATTCAATTTATTGAAAGCATAATTGAAAAATAAAAATATTTCAAAAACAAACCAATTTCAATTTCATTTCTACGAAAATTTCTTAATTTCCATCTAAATTCTGTAATTGATCTTGACAACTTTGTTATTTCCTTTGAGTTTTAGAAATTATTATACAAATTATGCATTTTCAATATATGTAATAAGCTATATTCAATTTATTCATTTTTACATGGATATCATATAATTGCAATGAGAATGTTGTGATTTGGTGAGCTTTCTTGCAATTTTTAATACAACTTTATAGTTTGTAAAAAAAGTAGATAACTTGCACAATATACAATTTGTCGTTTGCAACGAAAATTTTATAATTTTTATCTAAGTTTTTAATTTATAATCAAAATTTTGTAGTTTACCTAAAAAGTTATGCAAATTTCTATTAATATATTAATAACTCAGTGAGTGATATGCTTTATGATAAATGCTTTAAAATTTCTAATAAAAATATCAGGTTTCAATTATGCATTAAAATTTATAATTAAAACTTTGGAAGTTATAATAAGAATTTCATACTTTCTAACGTAAATTTTGCAATTTCGTAATTGCCATCTAGATTCTGTAAATGATCATGACAACTTTGTTATTTCCTTTGAGTTTTAGAAAGTATTATACAAATTATGTATTTTCAATATATGTAGAATACTATATTCAATTTATTGAAAGCATAATTGAAAAATATAAATATATCAAAAACAAAACAATATCAATTTCATTTCTAATGAAAATTTCGTAATTTCCATCTAAATTCTGTAATTTATCACGACAACTTTGTTATTTCCTTTGAGTTTTAGAAATTATTATACAAATTATGTATTTTCAATATATGTAATATACTATATTCAATTTAGTCATTTTTACGATGGACATCATATAATTGCAATGAGAATGTTGTGATTTGATGAGCTTTCTTGCAATTTTTAATAGAACTTTGTAGTTTGTAAAAAAAATGTAGAAAATTTGCATGATATACAATTTGTCATTTGCAACGAAAATTTTATAATTTCTATCGAAGTTTTCAATTTATAATCAAAATTTTGTAGTTTCCCTTAAAAGTTATGCAAATTTATGTTAATATATTAATAACTTAGTGAGTGATATGCTTTATTGATAAACGCTTTATAATTTCTACCATAAATGTCAGGTTTCAATTATATATTGAAATTTATAATTAAAACTTTGGTAGTTATAATAAGAATTTCTTAATTTCTAACGACAATTTTGTAATTTCGTAATTTCCAACTACATTCTATAATTGATCATGACAACTTTGTTATTTCCTTTGAGTTTTAGAAATAATTATACAAATTATGTATTTTCAATATATATATAGAATACTATATTTAATTTATCCATTTTTTGTATATTATGAAAGTTTTCCTACTAATACACAGTATTAAAATTATTATTTTCAATATAAATTGTAAAATTCAAATTTTGGATTTTATGCATACCGATCAATATGTTGCAATTTCATTGGCTGAACAAATTTTCTTCTGTTTCGGACTGGTTTACGTTGTTAGGTTCTAAATAATGATTATTATTATATAAATAATGATAAATCATAAAACTATTCAAGGAAAAAAAAATCTTGTATAAAATGCTTATTGTTAATGCAACATGTTATTCATAAATATACAATTGAAGGTTGTTATAATAAATGGTTCTTGTTGTTTTAGTTGCTAAATTTACAATTGATATTCATTCCACATTTTCAAAAACTAAGCTAACAAATTGGTTTACGGTGATATCGTAACTGTCGATCTCTGATCTCACACAAATGTCAGCCCTTTTGAGTCCAGTTCCTTTCAAGTCACTGCAGGAGTCTCGAACTTCAATCCTGATCCGATGGCCAAAGTGCTGATTCAGCTCAGGAATACAGACATGCGTAGCATATGGGATATGCAAGTCGGGATCCATCGATAATGTTACGTACTGGTTTCGATCATCGAGGAAATCCTGAAGAAAAATTGCGTTTCATTAATTTTTTATAATTAGTTAAAAGTTTTAGATGATAGTTTAAAAGTGTTCTTAAAATTTGGCCACGCGTTTCAGTAGATACTATAATATCGGCCGAACGCACGCGAAATTTTGTTTTTCAAAGTTGGTACGCACTGATGAACTTTGCGTCATATGTCTATGATTTGACCAGTGCAATAACATACTATAATGTCGGCCGAACGCACGCGAAATTTTGTTTTTCAAAGTTGGTACGCACTGTCGAACTCACGTCATATGTCAGTTGATTTGACAAGTGCAAGTACAAGGGGGTTATCTATGGACAAGTGATTTGATGATAAATGAAAACAGTAGTGAAATTTGCAACGAAAATATTAATTTTTGTTATGGTTTCATCCATATTAATGGAAATATTAACAAATTAAATTGAACTTCAAATTAAACAAATGTGAAATGAGTGGTACCAACTGAAATTAAGGAACTATTAAAACTATGAATTATTTATAGGAAATGCATACTTATTTTATATTAAAAAAGGCGCAAATTGTATAAAAAATGTATAAAAAACTCGTGAATACGCCAATTGTAGCACTCGTGCTATTAAATTAAATTAGGCTATAAACAATGACTTATTTCACTTGTTGTTTAATATACTTACTATTTCAACATAGAAAAAAAAAATATATAAAAAAAATATATATTTATTTAAAAAAAAGTATAAAAAACTCGTGAATACGTGAATTGTAGCACTCGTCCGTTAAATTTGGACTCGTGCTATAAACAATGACTTATTTCACTTGTTGTTTAAGATACTTACTATTTCAAAATGGAAAAAATAATTCCACATGTCATACCAACTTGCCATATCAACCTATTTATTAGAACATGTTCATACCTGTAATGTCCTTAAACCCTTTCCACGCATGTCCTGATATCCACGTTCGTGATCTTCATCACCGTAATCAGGATAATAAGCAGTTAAGGTAACATTTTTATAGATTTTCCCTTTGCATTCCAGATTAATTTCTGCAAGAAAGTTAATTATTTATAGCCAATTGCGTAAATATGAACTTACCATTATCAAAAATTGCATCAGAACTTTGTAAGAGGAGCAGATGCAGAAAAATTGCGAACGTGTACATGTGCACTTCCATATCTGCTCGTTGCACGTTCACGCATCAAATGGTGAAACAATGGCGAATTTGGCTGACAAAGCATTGAGGCAAATATATCGCAAATGAAGCATAAAAATTTCGAAATGAACCTTTGAAGACGCTAGCAAATTTTAATGTTTATTAAACACATAGACACAAATGTGTGTTAATTAATATCGTTTTATTGTTTTTCGATTTAAGTGCTTAAATCTTCATTTATTTACATTTATTTATTATTTGTCGTATTTTTCATTTTTCAGGAGTTCATCTCCTTCCTTCTTTATATTCTTTGCTATAGATATTTTTCATTTTATTGCTTCCTTGAGATATTTTTCGTTCGTTCTTTCTATCGTTTTATTGTTTTTCGATTTAAGTACTTAAATCTTCAATTTCAGTTTTGCTGTGTTTCGATTATTATTTTTTATAACAAGTTTTTTATTTAAGATATATAGAAGACCTGTAAATTAATAAGCAAACCCTATTTATTAGGAGTAACACCTGTTATATAAGTTTTGGGATTTTTTAAAATGTTTTACGTGACATAGTAAAACTATTACATCTTGTTAACTATATCAAAAATATATTGGTAGGGGTCTTGTCAATTTGTTTGACATTTATTTGACATTTATTCCATCTTGACAGTACATTTATTTATTTATTATATGTCGTATTTTTCATTTTTCAGGAAATCATCTCCTTTCTTCTTTATGTTCCTTGATATAGATATTTTTCATCTTATTGCTTCCTTGAGATATTCTCTTGACTTCCCCTTTTAATTTTTTATTATAATCTTTCAAGAATTCTTCGTCTAATTGGCTCCTCATTTTTTTAAATTATTTTTGTACACTTGTGTACTCCAGGATCTAATAGCCTTATTTTTGTAGATATTTGTTATACACCAGCATTTGATTGCTTCATTTTTATATTGTGCATTAGTTTACGTCAGGATTTAATGATTAAATCTTGTCACAATGTTTGACATTAATTTGACATTTATTCCATTTTGATAGTACATTTATTTATTTATTATTTGTCGTATTTTTCATTTTTCAGGAGTTCATCTCCTTTCTTCTTTATGTTTCTTGCTATAGATATTTTTCATCTTATTGCTTCCTTGAGATATTCTCTTGACTTCCCCTTTTTATTGTTTATTTTAATCTTTACAGGATTCTTCGTCTAATTGGCTCCTCATTTTTTTAAATTATTTTTGTACACTTGTGTACTCCAGGATCTTATTTTTGTAGATATTTGTTATACACCAGCATTTGATTGCTTCATTCTTATATTGTGCATTAGTTTACGTCAGGATTTAATGATTAAGTCTTGTCAATTTGTTTGACATTAATTTGACATTTATTCCATTTTGACAGTACATTTATTTATTTATTATTTGTCGTATTTTTCATTTTTCTGGAGTTCATCTTCTTTCTTCTTTGTTCCTTGCTATAGATATTTTTCATCTTATTGCTTCCTTGAGATATTCTCTTGACTTCCCCTTTTAATTTTTTATTTTAATCTTTCCAAAATTCTTCGTCTAATTGGCTCCTCATTTTTTTAAATTATTTTTGTACACTTGTGTACTGCAGGATCTAATAGCCTTATTTTTAAATGATGAAAGATATTTGTTATACACCAGCATTTGATTGCTTCATTTTTATATTGTGCATTAGTTTACGTCAGGATTTAATGATTAGGGTTTTCTAGAGGTCAACCTTATCTTCACTGTCTGTTTCACTTCCCTTCCGGATGTCGCCTTGTATCTTCATTCCTCTTTATCAATTTGTTCCATTTTTTAGTCTTTCGCAGATCTTCCGCTTCACTAATGCATTCACTTATTCTTGCCTCCTTTCTTCCATTTTGTCTTTTTCTGCTTCTTCGCACATTTCCCTCCCTTGACCTACATGTGCATGGAATTTTCCTTCATCCTCAAATGGTTCCTAGTACTACGAGTCTTTCGAAGATATTCAGCTTCACTAGTGCACTCACGTTTTCTTGGTCCCTTCTTTCATTTTGCCTTCTTCTGCTTCTTCGCACTTTTCCCTCCCTTGACCGACATGTGCATGGAATTTTCCTTCATCCTCAAAATGTTCCTTTTCCTACGAGCCTTTCGAAGATATTCAGCTTCACTAATGCATTCACTTCTTCTTGCCTCTTTTCTTCCCTTTTGTTTTCTTCTGCTTCTTCGCACATTTCCCTCCCTTGACCGACATGTGCATGGAATTTTCCTTCATCCTCAAATTGTTCCGTTTACTACGAACCTTTCGGAGACATTCAGCTTCATTGATGCATTCACTTCTTCTTGCCTCCTTTCTTCCCTTTTGTCTTCTTCTGCTTCTTCGCACATTTCCCTCCCTTGACCGACATGTGCATGGAATTTTCCTTCATCCCCAAGTTGTTCCTTTTACTACGAGCCTTTCGAAGATATTCAGCTTCACTAATTCATTCACTTCTTCTTGCCTCTCTTCTTCCCTTTCGCCTGCTGCTTCTTCACTCCAGGACTTTGCCTTCTATCTTCATTCCTCCTTATCAATTTGTTCGTTTTTTACGGGTCTTTCGCAGATCTTCCGCTTCACTAATGTAATCACTTCTTGCCTCCTTTCTTCCTTTTTGTCTCCTTCTGCTTCTTCGCACATTTCCCTCCCTTGACCGACATGTGCATGGAATTTTCCTTCATCCCCAAGTTGATCCTTTTACTATGAGCATTTCGAAGATATTCGTTGACTAATGCATTCACTTCTTCTTGCCTCTCTTCTTCCCTTTCGCCTTCTGCTTATTCCCTCCAGGACTTCAGGACTATCTTCAATCCTCCTTATCAATTTGTTCCTTTTTTACAGGTCTTTCGCAGATCTTCCGCTTCACTAATGTAATCACGTCTTTTTGTCTCCCTTCTTCCCTTTTGTCTTCTTCTGCTTCTTCACACATTTCCCTCCCTTGACCTACATGTGCATGGAATTTTCCTTCATCCCCAAGTTGTTCCTTTTACTACGAGCCTTTCGAAGATATTCAGCTTCACTAATGCATTCACTTATTCTTGCCTCTCTTCTTCCCTTTCGCCTTCTGCTTCTTCCCTCCAGGACTTTGCCTTCTATCTTCATTCCTCCTTATCAATTTGTTCCTTTTTTACGGGTCTTTCGCAGATCTTCCGCTTCACTAATGCAATCACTTCTTGCCTCCTTTCTTCCCTTTTGTCTCCTTCTGCTTCTTCGCACATTTCCCCCCCTTGACCGACATGTGCATGGAATTTTCCTTCATCCCCAAGTTGATCCTTTTACTATGAGCATTTCGAAGATATTCGTTGACTAATGCATTCACTTCTTCTTGCCTCTCTTCTTCCCTTTCGCCTTCTGCTTCTTCCCTCCATGACTTTGCCTTCTATCTTCATTCGTCTTTATCAATTTGTTCCTTTTTTACGGGTCTTTAGCATATCTTCCGCTTCACTAATGTAATCACTTCTTCTTGCCTAACTTATTCCCTTTTGTCTCCTTCTGCTTCTTCGCACATTTCCCTCCCTTGACCTACATGTGCATGGAATTTTCCTTCATCCCCAAGTTGTTCCCTTTACTACGAGCCTTTCGAAGATATTCAGCTTCACTAATGCATTCACTTATTCTTGCCTCTCTTCTTCCCTTTCGCCTTCTGCTTCTTCCCTCCAGGACTTTGCCTTCTATCTTCATTCCTCCTTATCAATTTGTTCCTTTTTTACGAGTCTTTCGCAGATCTTCCGTTTCACTAATGCAATCACTTCTTCTTGCCTCCCTTCTTCCTTTTTGTCTTCTTCTGCTTCTTCGCACATTTCCCTCCCTTGACCGACATGTGAATGGAATTTTCCTTCATCCCCAAGTTGTTCCTTTTACTACGAGTATTTCGAAGATATTCAGGTTCACAAATGCATTCACTTCTTCTTGCCTCTCTTCTTCCCTTTCGCTTTCTGCTTCTTCCCTCCAGGACTTTGCCTTCTATCTTTATTCCTCCTTATCAATTTGTTCCTTTTTTACAAGTATTTCGCAGATCTTCCGCTTCACCAATGCAATCACTTCTTCTTGCCTCCCTTCTTCCCTTTTATCTTCTTCTGCTTCTTCGCACATTTCCCTCCCTTGACCGACATGTGCATGGAATTTTCCTTCATCATCAAATTGTTCCTTTTACTACGAGCCTTTCGAAGATATTTAGCTTCACTCATACATTCACTTCTTCTTGCCTCTCTTCTAGCCTTTAGCTTTCTGCTTCTTCCCCCATTTCCTCCTCTTGACCGGCATGTACATTTCTCATAATATGCTATAGAAAATAGAAGGAATTTGAATACTTCTAATATTAATCCTCTAATATTATCCTTGATCAGAATCGAACTTACGCCGAGTATTAATTAGGCGATGCCATATTATTATTATCACATCTGTATTATTATCAATATTAGTTGAACACTAATGCCAGGACACATAATTAGGCGATGCCATTTTGTTATTACCAATATATTTATTATTATCAATATTAATTGAAAACTAATGCCAGGACTAATGCCAAAGCCAGGATTAGGCGATGCCATATTATTATTACGACTACTATCTCGATTGTTATCAATATTAATTGAAAACTAATGCCAGGATACAGAATATTTATTATTATTATCAATACTAATTGAAAACTATTGCTTGGACACATAATTAGGTGATGCCATATTATTCTTACCAGTATCTTTATTATTATCAATATTAATTGAAAACTAATACCAGTACACATAATTAGGCGATGCCATATTTTAATTACCAGAATATTTATTATTATCAATATTAATTGAAAACTAATGCCTGGACTAATGCCAATGCCAGGATTATTATTACTTCTACTATATCTATTATTATCAACATTAATTGAAAACTAATGCCAGGACACATAACCAGGCGATGCCATATCGTAATTACCAGAATCTTTATAATTATCAATAATAATTGAAAACTAATACTAGGGCACATAATTAGGCCATGCCATATTGTTATTAATAGTATCTTCATTATTATCAATATTAATTGAAAACTAATGCCGGGACTAATGCCAAAGCCAGGATTAGGCGATGCTATATTATTATTACCACTACTATTTCTATTATTATCAATATTAATTGAAAACTAATGCCAGGACACATAACTAGGCGGTGCCATATAGTATCGTCTAATTACCGGAATAATTACCAGAATCTTTATTTTTATTATCAATAATAATTGAAAACTATTGCTAGGACACATAATTAGGTGATGCCATATTTTAATTACCGAATATTTATTATTATCAATATTAATTGAAAACTAATGCCTGGACTAATGCCAATGCCAGGATTATTATTACTTCTACTATTACTTCTACTTCTACTAATCTATTATTATCAACATTAATTGAAAACTAATGCCAGGACACATAACCAGGCGATGCCATATCGTAATTACCAGAATCTTTATAATTATCAATAATAATTGAAAACTAATACTAGGGCACATAATTAGGCCATGCCATATTGTTATTAATAGTATCTTCCTTATTATCAATATTAATTGAAAACTAATGCCAGGACTAATGCCAAAGCCAGAATTAGGCGAGGCTATATTATTATTACCACTACTATTTCTATTATTATCAATATTAATTGAAAATTAATGCCAGGACACATAACTAGGCGATGCCATATGGTATCGCCTAATTACCTGTATAATTACCAGAATCTTTATTTTTATTATCAATAATAATTGAAAACTATTGCTAGGACACATAATTAGGTGATGCCATATTTTAATTACCGAATATTTATTATTATCAATATTAATTGAAAACTAATGCCTGGACTAATGCCAATGCCAGGACTATTATTACTTCTACTATATCTATTATTATCAACATTAATTGAAAACTAATACCAGGACACATAAGCAGGCGATGCCATATCGTAATTACCAGAATCTTTATAATTATCAATAATAATTGAAAACTAATACTACGGCACATAATTAGGCCATGCCATATTGTTATTAATAGTATCTTTATTATTATCAATATTAATTGAAAACTAATACCAGGACACATAATTATGCGATGCCGTATTGTTAGTAACAGTACCTTTAGTTTTATGAATATTAATTGAAAACTAATGGCAGGACTAATGCTAATGCCAAGATTAGTCGATGCCATGTTATTATTATTACTAATATCTCTATTATTATCAATATTATTTGAAAATTAGTGTCAGCACATATAATTCTCTTAATTCCTGCATAGGTACACTTATTTCAACCAAAATGAGTATACAACAGAAATAATAATAAATCATACAAACTACCTAATTATGATAAAATGTGCGATTGTGCCAGAAACGCTCGATAAATCGATTTGGCGGAATCGAGGCACATTAAACATTACAATAGGGCCCTATTAACTATTAACTTTAGGCAGACGCCTTTCGTTGAAATAATGGGAAAGACGCCATCGTCGTTACACGGAAAAACTATTTGTTGCGTGCTTTTCCACTAATACGACCACAGCAATAATTCATTGGCCGGAAAAGCATTGTTTTGTACTTATTAGGACATATTTTATATGTGAATTGGGTCAATTGTTTAGAAGTTGTGTACAGTGTACAACCATCTGTGGCGAATAAAATTCCCAAGATGCATGATAACATCGCATCAATCATTTTATGTTCACCTCGTTCAGGCCAAACAATGCTAAAATAAACAGAAAGAAAATACCCAGAGGAGCACTTGAAATTATTGAATCAGTTAAGTTACGAATATTTTGCGATTATAATTTTTTGTTTGTGTTTGTTCAACTAGTTTTTTTTAATTTCTTCATATAAGCAAGGCAAATATAAATGTTTTAGTGAAAACTTTTAATGCATAAATGAATTTGATACAAGTTATGTTAAGGTATTGAAACTACAAATTATCCTCTAAAGATTTCAATATCACTCCTGTTTAAATTTTTGAAAGATCACTCAAATTTTTCAAGTAGCTTAAGCTAACAATGCTTTAATGTTTTACATTACTGAAGTCAAAATCGGCTCTTGTCACTTTGTTAAATTTTAATGTCAATAAATTGTTTTTCAAAACCTCTGTATACTTTAGCAATTTTTTCATGTTCATTGACCTCATATTATATTTATATTTAAATATCGTATAGCATATGGTAATCTAGTTATGAATAATAATTAATTTAACGTATTAAGAAAAGTAAGAATCTGCAATTTTTTATTTACACCATACGAAACATACTTCAAACCTCTAACAATTACGTGCGAATATGAATAACTGCGCTTTGGTTTGTATTGACCTGCAGTTCCGTAAACTATGCTCAGTTCTATTTTTAATGAACACGATAACTTCTAATTCCCAATTGCTACGTTAAGCATGAAGTCGAGACTCGTATTTTACTATAAAAGTTGTGGATTATATAAATAATGCCATTCATAAATGTAACACGACGTTAAATTTGGCAACATAAAACGATCACTATCAGTAGTACAAATTACCTTTTTTATACAATCTCCAGGGATAATTTTAAACGATCATTTGTTACGTTTGTACATATTTGCTTTTGGATTGTTGCTTATCATGTTAAAAGACACATTAAGTTATACATGTTGGGTGATTCTGAAATCAGTTGATTGACTAATAAGACAAAAATGAACAAAAATGTACTTTTTTTAACATATTATTGATTTCGACCCCCTAATTTTTCACTCTCGCTTATTTTGAGGATAAGATATTAAAAGACATATTTAGTTACAAGTGCTATATGATTCTGAGATTTTTTTCACAAGTAATAAGAGAAATATGTACATAAGTGTTCTTTGTTTACAATTTTATTAAAGGTTATAAAATTTCGGACCCCTAATCTTTCAATTTAGCTTATTCTGAGTAAAAGATGTTAAAAGACACATTAAGTTATACTGTTATGTGATTCTGAAATCAGTTTATTGACTAATAAGAGAAAAATGAACAAAAATGTACTTTTTTTTAATATATTATTGATTTTAACCCCCTAATTTTTCACGTTTGCTTATTTTGAGGATAAGATATTAAAAGACACAATTAGGTACACTTGCTGTGTGATTCTGAGAATTTTTACACAAGTAATAAGTGAAATATCTACATAAGTGTTCATTATTTACAATTTTATTAAAGATTATAAAATTTCGAGCCCCTAATCTTTCAATCTCGCTTATTCTGAGTATAAGATGTTAAAAGACACATTAAGTTATACATGTTATGTGACTTTGAAATAAATTAATTGATTAATAAGAGAAAAATGAACAAAACTGTACTATTTTTAACATATTATTGATTTCAACCCCCTAATATTTCACTTTTGCTTAAATTGAGGATCAGATATTAAAAGACACATTTAGTTACACTTGCTGTACGATTCTAAGATGTTTTGCACAAGTATTAAGTGAAATATCTACATAGGTGTTGTTAATTTACAATTTTATTAATGGTTATAAAATTTCGACCACCTAATATTTCAATTTCGCTTATTCTGAGTACAAAATGTTAAAAGACACATTAAGTTATACATGTTGTGTGATTCTAAAATCAGTTGATTGACTAATAAGAGAAAAATGAACAAAAATGTACTTTTTTTAACATATTATTAATTTCAACCCCCTAATATTTCACTTTTGCTTAAATTGAGGATCAGATATTAAAAGACACATTTAGTTACACTTGCTGTACGATTCTAAGATTTTTTGCACAAGTATTAAGTGAAATATCTACATAAGTGTTCTTTATTTACAATTTTATTAAAGGTTATAAAATACCGACCCGCTAATATTTCAATTACGCTTATTCTGAGTACAAGATGTTAAAAGACACGTTAAGTTATACATGTTGGGTGATTCTGAAATTAGTAAATTGACTAATAAGAGAAGAATGGACAAAAATGTACTTTTTTTAACATATTATTGATTTCAACCCCCTAATTTTTCACTTTTGCTTATTTTGAGGATAAGATATTAAAAGACACATTAAGTTACACTTGCTGTATGATTCTAAGATTTTTGCACAAGTATTAAGTGAAATATCTACATAAGTGTTCTTTATTTACAATTTTATTAAAGGTTATAAAATTTCGACCCCCTAATCTTTTGATCTCGCTTATTCTGAGTATAAGATGTTAAAAGACACAATAAGTTATACATGTTGAGTGATTCTGAAATCAGTTGATTCACTAATAAGAGAAAAATTAACAAATATGTCCTTTTTTAACATATTTTTGATTTAAAGTACCTAATTTTTCACTTTTGCTTATTTTGAGGATCAGATATTAAAAGATCCATTTAGTTACACTTGCTGTATGATTCTAAGATTTTTTACACAAGTATTAAGTGAAATATCTACATAAGTGTTCTTTATTTACAATTTTATTAAAGGTTATAAAATACCGACCCCCTAATATTTAAATTTTGCTCATTCTGAGTATAAGATGTTAAAAGACACGTTAAGTTATACATGTTGTGTGATTCTGAAATCAGTTGATTGTTTAATAAGAGAAAAATGAACAAAAATGTACTTTTTTAACATATTATTGTTTTCAACCCCCTAATTTTTCACTCTCGTTTCTTTTAAAACTAAGATATTCAAAGACACATTTAGTTACACTTGCTGTTTGATTCTGAGATTTTTGCACAAGTAATATGTGAAATATCTACATAAGTGTTCTTTATTTACAATTTTATTAAAAGTTATAAAATTTCGACCCCCTAATATTTCAATTTCGCTTATTCTGAGTACAAGATGTTAAAAGACACATTATGTTATACATGTTGTGTGATTCTGAAATCAGTTGATTGACTAATAAGAGAAAAATTAACAAAAGTGTACTTTTTTCAACATATTATTGATTTCAACCCCCTATTTTTTTACTTTTGCTTATTTTGAGGATCAGATATTAAAATACACATTTAGTTACACTTGCTGTATGCTTCTAAGATTTTTTGCAAAAGTATTAAGTGAAATATCTACAAAAGTGTCCTTTATTTACAATTTTATTAAAGGTTATAAAATTTCGGACCCCTAATCCTTCAATTTCGCTTATTCTGAGTATAAGATGTTAAAAGACACATTAAGGTATACATCTTGTGTGATTCTGAAATCAGTTGATTGACTAATAGAAGAAAAATGAACAAAAATGTACTTTTTTTAACATATTATTGATTTCGACCCCCTAAGTTTTCGCTCTCGCTTATTTTGAGGATAAGATATTAAAAGACACATTTAGTTACACTTGCTGTATGATTCTGATATTTTTTGCACAAGTAATAAGTGAAATATCTACATAAGTGTTCTTTATTTACAATTTTATTAAAGGTTATAAAATTTCCGGCCCCTAATCTTTCAATTTAGCTTATACTGAGTATAAGATGTTAAAAGACACATTAAGTTATACATGTTATGTGATTCTGAAATCAGTTGATTGACTAATAAGAGAAAAATGAACAAAAATGTACTTTTTTTAACATATTATTGATTTCAACCCCCTAATTTTTCACTTTTGCTTATTTTGAGGATAAGATATTAAAAGACACATTTAGTTACACTTGCTGTGTGATTCTGAGATTTTTTGCACAAGTAATAAGTTAAACATCTACATAAGTGTTCTTTATTTACAATTTTATTAAAGGTTGTAAAATTTCGGACCCCTAATCTTTCAATCTCGCTTATACTGAGTATAAGATGTTAAAAGACACATCAAGTTATACGTGTTGTGTGATTCTGAAATCAGTTGATTGACTCATAAGAGAAAAATGAACAAAAATGTACTTTTTTTAACATATTATTGATTTCGACCCCCTATCTTTTCACTTTTGCTTATTTTGAGGATAAGATATTAAAAGACACATTTAGTTACACTTGCTGTATGATTCTGAGATTGTTTGCACAAGTATTAAGTAAAATATCTACATAAGTGTTCTTTATTTACAATATTATTAGAGGTTTATAAATTTCGACCCCCCCCCCAATCTTTCAGTTTCGCTTATTCTGAGTATAAGATGTTAAAAGACACATTATGTTATACATGTTGTGCGATTCTGAAATGAGTTGATTGACTAATAAGAGAAAGATGAACAAAAATGTACTTTTTTTTAACATATTATTGATTTCAACCCCCTAATTTTTCCCTCTCGCTTATTTTGAAGTTAAGATATTAAAAGACACATTTAGTTACACTTGTTGTATGATTCTAAGATTTTTTGCACAAGTATTAAGTGAAATATCTACATAAGTGTTCTTTATTTACAATTTTATTAAAGGTTATAAAATTTCGACCCCCTAATCTTTTAATCTTGCTTATTCTGAGTTCAAGATGTTAGAAGACTAATTAGGATATACATGTTGTGTGATTCTGAAATCAGTTGATTGACTAATAAGAGAAAAATTAACAAAATTGTACTTTGTTTTAACATATTATTGATTTCAACCCCCTAATTTTTTACTTTTGCTTATTTTGAGGATCAGATATTAAAAGACACATTTAGTTATACTAGGTGTATGATTCTGAGATTTTTTGCACAAGTATTAAGTGAAATATCTACATAAGTGTTCTTTATTTACAATTTTATTAAAGGTTATAACATTTCGACCCCTTAATCTTTTAATATCGCATATTCTGAGTATAAGATGTTAAAAGACACATTAAGTTATACATGTTGTGTGATTCTGAAATCAGTTGATTGACAAATAAGAGAAAAATGATCAAGAATGTACTTTTTTAACATATTATTGATTTCAACCCCCTAATTTTTCACTTTTGCTTATTTTGAGGATCAGATATTAAAAGACACGTTAAGTTACACTTGCTGCATGATTCTGAGATTTTTTACACACGTATTAAGTGAAATATCTACATAAGTGTTCTTTATTCACAATTGTATTAGAGGTTATAAAATTTCGACCCCCTAATCTTTTAATCTCGCTTATTCTGAGTATAAGATGCTAAAAGACACATTAAGTTATACAAGTTGTGTGATTCTGAAATCAGTTGATTGACTAATAAAAGAAAAATGAACAAAAATGTACTTTTTAAAAATTATTGATTTCGACCCCTTAAGTTTTCACTTTAGTTTATTTTGAGGATAAGATATTAAAAGACACATTTAGTTACACTTGCTGTGTGATTCTGAGATTTTTTGCACAAGTAATAAGTGAAATATCTACATAAGTGTTCTTTATTTACAATTTTATTAAAGGTTATAAAATTTCGACCTCCTAATCTTTTAATCTCGCTTATTCTGAGTAAAAGACGTCAAAAGACAAATTAAGTTATACATGTTGTGAGATTATGAAATCAGTTGATTGACTAATAAGAGAAAAATGAACAAAAATGTACTTCTTTTAACATATTATTGATTTCGACCACTTATTTTTTCACTCTCGCTTATTTTTAGGAAAAATTATTAAAAGAATCAATTAAATCAATTATCAATTAAATATTAATCAGATAAAATAAAACACCGCTAATAAAATATATTCAGAATTGAGATTATTACGTTTTACGAGCTACACCTGATTTATTTTACTCACAAATTTCACATCATATAATATAAAATATATGAACAATAATATCATCTTTATTACTATTAATTTCTTGATATTTAATATTCATGACAGGTGGTTTAATTGTCTATCATATCAAGTAAATGTTAAGAACTCGTATAACAGTGATGGACGGAAAAGGTTGTTGTCCATAAATAATCCGCAACCTTCGAAATATTGAACACCCTTTTAATTAAGCATTTGTGTAATGAACTAGTATAATTAATTACGCTGTCTTCAATTTGTAATCGATTATATCGATTTCACAGAAATCAACGCAATGAGCTATACATTAATAATTGCACTTGTTAATTTGATTTCCAGATATTTCTGTGGCAACCCTTTGTGGATGTTATTTACTCTTCCAGAACTTTGCATCGTGCTTTAAAGATATCTATTAATGTATTAAAAACTGACCACCAGAATCCTCCTATGAAGAGACACGATTAAAAAATGACAGACCTTAAAGCCTTAATAGATAGAATACTATAAAATAAAATTAATAATCATATGAAAATATGATAAAAATTAAAAATATTTAGATTAAAAATAAAATACAAATATTAAATTTAATAAAAATTCAAAAACTTGATTATAATGTTAAAAAAACAACATTCCTTTTGTTTTTCTAATTGCGTTTCAAGCAAAATTTAAGGTATAAAAAATGTATACCATTATATCCAGAAAAAAGGTCTATCAAATAAAAAAAGTGCTGCCGTTAGAAATAAGTCTGATGTCATAAACTCAAAAACAAATTTTGGCATTTTTTGACAAAAATTTTAGATTCATAGCAAAATATGTATTTTTGAAACTAAAATTTTACATGTTCGAGCGTGTATTTTCAATAATTTTAATTTGCGAATTAACCCTGAATAATTTCCATATTGGGCTTGATTTTTTTTGCTTAAAGTTAAATAAGCTTAATAAGTTTCCTTTTTTTTAGCTCAATTGAAGCTACTCAACAAACTTCAAACTTCACCAGCATGTTAATTGCACTTGATACTATAAGAAAATTCAAAAATCAGAACACCCCATTTCAAATTTTTCCGGAAGTTTCGCCTACAGTCATTGAGCAATATTGTATAAATTCAGAAACAAACACATTCGCAACCTGTTAACATACTTCATGATTTTTTACAAGTTTAATTAATATTTTTTAGCACATTCGCAACCACTTAACAAACTTGAAATTTATGAATTTTTACATGTTTCATTAATATTTTTTAGCACATTCGCAACCACTTAACATACTTCATGATTTTTTATAAGTTTCATTAATATTTTTTAGCACATTCGCAACCACTTAACAAACTTCAAACTACTTCAACTTATTAAATATAATTAATACTACTAGAAAGTTCAAAAATCAGAATATACCCCAACCCTAGTTTTCCCGGAATTTTCACCTATAGCCAAAGGGCAATATTTTATAAATTCAATAATAGGCTTGAATTTTTACAAATTTCTTTCATAATTTTTCTAGTACAATTGTAGTCACTCAGCAACCTTTGAACTTTACCAGCTTATTAAATACACTGGATACTACAATAAAATGCAAAAACCAGAATATACCCCATCTTTAGTTTTTCCGGAATTTTCCCCTAAAGTCAGAGAGAAATATTTCATAAATTCAAAAATAAGCTTTAATTTTTTACAAATTTTTTCCTAATTATTCTAGTACAATTATAGTCTCTCAACAAACTTTAAACTTTACCAGCTTATTAAATACACTTGATACTATAAATACACTTGATTTTATAAGAACATAGAAAAATCAGAATATACCTCATCCCTAGTTTTTCCGGAATTTTTAGCTATAGCCAAAGGGCAATATTTTATAAGTTCGATAATAGGCTTGAATCTTTTCAAATTTCTCTACAAATTTTTCTGGTATAATTGTAGTCACTCAACAAACTTCATACTTTACCAGGTTATTAAATACACTTGATACTATAAGGAAATGCAATAATCAGAATATACCCCATCTTTAGTTTTTCCGGAATTTCCCCCTAAAGTCAAAGAGCAATATTTCATAAATTCAATAATAGGCTTTAATTTTTGCAATTTTCTTTCATAATTATTCTAGTACAATTATAGTCACTCAACAAACTTTAAACTTTACCTGAAAACTTTATCAGCTTATTAAATACACTGGATACCATAAGAAAATGCAAAAGCCAGAATATACCCCATCTTTAGTTTTTTCGTAATTTTCCCCTAAAATCAAAGAGCAATATTTCATATATTCAATGATAGGCTTTAATTTTTTATAAGTTTATTTCGTAATTATTCTAGTACAATTATAGTCACTCAACAACTACACTTTATACTATAAGAAAATGCAAAAACCAGAAAATATCCCATCTTAAGTCTGTGTACAATTCTGGAATACATTTTTCAAAATATCCCGAAGACAATTTTCAGAATTACGATACCTGTCAACTGGGAAAGTTATCTGTTCGATTCTCTCTCTTATTTACTTCATACTATTCGTCAAATTTTCAGAGGATATATCTTCAGGCATACTGTATCCAAAGTTGACATAAAATTTTCAAAATATGCATAAGACAAGATTTCAGAAATTTCAGTGACAGATATAGCGATACCAGTCAGCTGGGAAAGTTATATGTTCGATTCTCTCACTTATTTATTTTATACCCTTCATCAAATTTTTAGAGGATATATCTTTAGGCATACTGCATACAATTCTGGCATAAATTTTTCGAAATATCTTGAAGACAATTTTCAGAATTGCGATTCCTGTCAACTGGGAAAGTTATCTGTTCGATTCTGTCTCTTATTTACTTCATACTATTTGTCAAATTTTCAGAGGATATATCTTCAGGCATACTGTATCTAAATTTGACATATATTTTCAAAATATTTATAAGACAAGATTTCAGAAATTTCAGTGACCGATATAGCGATGCCAGTCAGCAGGGAAAGTTATATGTTCGATTCTCTCACTTATTTATTTCATACCCTTCGTCAAATTTTCAGAGGATATATCTTTAGGCATAGTGCATACAATTCTGGCATAAATTTTTCGAAATATCTTGAAGACAATTTTCAGAATTGCGATACCTGTCAACTGGGAAAGTTATCTGTTCGATTCTCTCTCTTATTTACTTCATACTATTCGGCAAATTTTCAGAGGATATATCTTCAGGCATACTGTATCCAAATTTGACATAAAATTTTCAAAATATACATTACACAAATTTTCAGAAATTTCAGTGACAGATATAGCGATACCTGTCAACTATGAAAGTTATATGTTCGATTCTCTCACTTATTTACTTCATAACCTTCGTCAAATTTTAAGAGAATATATCGCCAGGCATACTGAATCCATATCTGGCATAAATTTTTCAAAATATTCATTAGACAAGATTTCAGGAATTTCAGTGGCAGATATAGCGATATCAGTCAGCTGGGAAAGTTATATGTTCGATTCTCTCACTTATGTACTTCATACCCTTCGTCAAATTTTCAGAGGATATAAATTCAGGCATACTGTATACAATTCCGGCATAAATTTTTCAAAATATCCAGAAGACAATATCCAGAATTGCGACGATACCTGTCAACTGAGAAAGTTATCTGTTCGATTCTCTCTCTTATTTACTTCATACTATTCGTCAAATTTTCAGAGGATATATCGTCAGGCATACTGTATCCACATCCGACATAAAATTTTCAAAATATTCATTAGACAAATTTTCAGAAATTTCAGTGACAGATATAGCGATACCAGTCAGCTGGGAAAGTTATATGTTCGATTCTCTCACTTATATACTTTATACCCTTCGTCAAATTTTCGGAGTATATATCTTCAGGCATACTGTATACAATTATGGCGTAAATTTTTCAAAATATTCACAAGACAATTTTCAGAATTGCGATACCTGTCAACTGGGAAAGTGATCTGTTCGATTTTCTCTCTTATTTACTTCATACTATTCGTCAAATTTTCAGAGGATATATCGTCAGGCATACTGTATCCAAATTTGACATAAAATTTTCAAAATATTCATTAGGCAAGTTTTAAGAAATTTCAGTGACAAGTGCGATAACAGTCAGCTGGGAAAGTTATATGTTCGATTCTCTCACTTATTTACTTCATACCCTTCGTCAAATTTTCAGAGGATATTTCTTCAGGCATACTCTATACAATTCTGGCATACATTTTTCAAAATATCCAGAAGACAATTGCCAGAATTGCGATACCTGTCAACTGGGAATGTTATCTGTTTGATTCTCTGTCTTATTTACTTCATACTATTCGTCAAATTTTTAGAGGATATATCGTCAGGCATACTGTGGCCACATCTGGCATAAAATTTTCAAAATATTCATTACACAAGATTTCAGAAATTTCAGTGACAGATATAGCGATACTGTCAACTGGGAAAGTTATATGTGCGATTCTCTCACTTATTTATTTCATACCCTTCGTCAAATTTTCAGCGGATATATCTTCAGGCATACGGTGTATAATTATTGCATACATTTTTCAAAATATCCAGAAGAAAATTTTCAGAATTGCGATACCTGTCAACTGGGAAAGTTATCTGTTCGATTCTCTCTCTAATTTACTTCATACTATTCGTCAAATTTTCAGAGGATATTTGTTCAGGCATGCTGTATCCACATCTGGTATAAAATTTTCAAATTATTCATTAGACAAGTTTTCAGAAATTTTAGTGACAGATATAGCGATACCAGTCAGCTGGGAAAGTTATATGTTCGATTCTCTCAATTATTTACTTCATACCCTTTGTCAAATTTTCAGAGGATATATCTTCAGGCATTCTGTATACAATTCTGGCATAAATTTTCAAAATATCCAGAAGACAATTTTCAGAATTGCGATACCTGTCACCTGGGAATGTTATCTGTTCGATTCTCTCTCTTATTTACTTCATACTATTCGTCAAATTTTCAGAGGATATATCTTCAGGCATACTGTATCCAAATCTAGGATAACATTTTCAAAATATCCACTAGACAAATTTTCAGAAATTTCAGTGACATATATTGCGATTTCTGTCAACTGGGAAAGTCATTTGTTCGATTTTCTCACGTATTTACTTCATACCCTTCGTCAAATTTTCAGAGGATATATCGTCAGGTATACTGTATACAATTCTGGCATAAATTTTTCAAAATTTCCAGAAGAGAATTTTCAGAATTGCGATACCTGTCAACTGGGAAAGTTATCTGTTCGATTCTCTCTCTTATTTACTTCATACTATTCGTCAAATTTTCAGAGGATATATCTTCCGGCATACTGTATCCAAATCTAGGATAACATTTTCAAAATATCCACTAGACAAATTTTCAGAAATTTCAGTGACAGATATTGCGATTTCTGTCAGCTGGGAAAGTCATTTGTTCGATTTTCTCACGTATTTACTTCATACCCTTCGTCAAATTTTCAGAAGATATATCTTCAGGCATACTGTATACAGTTCTGGCATACATTTTTCAAAATATCCAGAAGACAATTTTCAGAATTACGATACCTGTCAACTGGGAAAGTTATCTGTTCGATTCTCTCTCTTATTTACTTCATACTATTCGTCAAATGTTAAGGGGATATATCTTCAGGCATACTGTATCCAAATTTGATATAAAATTTTCAAAATATCCATTGGACAATTTTTCAGAAATTTCAGTGACAGATATAGCGATACTTGTCAACTGGGAATGTTATATGTTAGATTTTCTTACTTATTTCGTTCATAATCTTCGTCATATTTTTAGAGGATATATCTTCAGGCATACTGTATCCAAATCTGGCATGATATTTTCAAAATATTCATTAGACAAACTTTCAGAAATTTCAGTGTCAGTGACGATGTGTTCGATTGTCTCTCTTATTTACTTCATTACCTTCGTCAAATTTTCAGAGTATATATGGTCAGGCATACTGTATCCTAATATGGCATAAAATTTTCAAAATATCCATTAGACAATTTTTCAGAAATTTCAGTGATAGATATAGCGATACTTGTCTACTGGGAATGTTATAGTTAGATTTTCTCACTTATTTACTTCATAAACTTCGTCAAATTTTCAGAGGATACATCTTCAGGCATATTGTATACAATTCTGGCATAAATGTTTTAAAATATCCAGAAATCTTCTGCTTGATAGAATTTTTTGGCTATGTATTTCTAAAAACCAAAATTATAGTATCTTCTGCTTGATAATATTTTCCGTATATAAAATAAAATAAAATTAAATTCTTAGAACCATTACAATATTTTACAACAACTTTGACCACGCACGTAGCTGTTAAATTGATTAAACCGTAGGTCTGGCGATTCACACAATTTTTGAAACGCATATTTACAATGGCCTGGGGTCGATACCGTTCAGCAGTCGAAGTACCCGCCGGAAACAACGAGGCAGGTCATTGCTGGCGGGGCGGCAATTGTGCCGCCGAGCTTCGATGGGGACATGTGGGCTTCGGAAAAGCCGCCGCTTTCCACCGGTTTTCCACACGCCCACGCATCGCGACGCGGACCGGTACTCCGAAGAGACACCAATCGCCACGTGATCCCCGCAGTTCGTGTCTTCCGTGCTTTACGAGTGCGAGCCACAGTTGTCCACTAAACACCAGTTTAACGAGGAACCGGTGACTGGCAGAATTCCGGTGAGTGAAATTTTCGGTCGGGAAAGTTTTTTCCCCCGTAATTCGTGCATGTTTATGCATGAGGCGGCGACAAACTTTTCACGTACGTTACGGTCGTGGGATATTCAAATTTTTGGCAAAATTTGAATAATTAGATACCGCCACGTTAATTAAATTTCGCACGTGTGATGTTTGTTGTATTGACTTTGCTAAATACGCTGAATTTGATGGCATCTGCATAACTGAATTACAGGTACATGTGACTGAAATTACACTAAATAAATTTCTTATAAATATATGTCGAGAAATTTCAGTGAATGGTATACTGATTATAATAATGGTGGTCAATACTGGTCAATTCAGAATATATATTTCTTTATCAATGAGAACTGTATCTTTGAGTTGATAAAGAACCTTTATCTATTAGTTTTTTATTTTACTGATTTAAAACATATTTTGACATATTTGACTCTTCGTCAAATACTCAAGAGAATTGTGTTTAGGTTTACTGTATACAAATCTAGAATGAAATTTTTCATAAATAAATAAATGAGTCTTCCAATTGTCGATTTAAAAAAATGAACACTTTAAATCTAGTCTGAAAAAATCTTACAGTGTTATTGTTAGTACAGTGTCTTACTACAAATCTAGTCTTACAGTGTTATTCACAAAAATTTAGGCTGATGTTTAACGGTGGTTTAACCTTAGTAACCTTGGTAACCCTTTGTAAAATACCGCGAAGCTACCGCTAAACCACGGTTTAAATTTTCATGAATAACGCACAATATCCAAATTTGTGTTATGGTTTATCAATCATACATTCAAGTTTCAGATACGTATTCGCTGCATGGATCATCCTATAAATAAAATCACAGATAATGTATCTTTTCGAACAACTATACATTTTTGAAGCTTTTCATATAATGTTATTAAAGCTGTGATTTATGGACATTTATTATTACCTTTATGCATTGACAAAATAATCCATTTTGAGAATTGGGACATCCCAAATTTGATATTAAACGTTATAGCCCCATAAATTATAGTTTTTGTGATTCCATACATTGGTTACAATATTATTACTTACTTTCTAGTTAAAATATGCTTACAGATTCATGACAGGTAAATTATTTTTACGGTAAAATATGTGTTATTTATTGATTGCTTACACCACGTAACTAATAGTGTATATTAATACATAGTCGTTTAACAACTCTGAACTTTTCCTAAATTATCAATATTATATCCATATTTGAAAGAGAGGGAGAGAGACAGAACAATATTTATTAGGCTATTGGCCCTCGGCCATAACATATTTGAATATTTCGATATAATTTAAATATACGAGAAAGTTTATTGTAAATTACAAACAATGAACATACAGGCAAAATTTCTATGCTAAATAAAATAATAAGCCAATGTATTAAAATTGTAAAATAATTTAAAGAACTGAACAAAAATGCAGAAATTTTGCATTATTATAGAAAAGTTTCACATTAAGAAAAAACATCAATCGGTAAAACGAAATGTAATAATAAAACAAAACATTGTAAAACATTCTGCCAAAGAAAATTTTGAAAATCAAAGAATCTTCTGCAAATCTTCTGAATATTAAATATTGCAGTTTAGGTAATGAAAATTTTGAAAATTATTAATTATTATCTGAGAACATTTATTGTAAATTGCAATCCACAAATATAGAGGCAAAATTTCCAAGTGTGATACATAAAATAACAAAGTTGAACAAATAAATTTGCAGTTTTAATGAATAAGTTATGAGAAGTTAGGCTCAGATTCACTCCTATGATTAGGCTGAAGAACAGTAAATTGAATTTTGTTATAAACAGTCCTATGAATCGTATGTTGTCTATGGTCAATGAGTTGAACCGATTGCCCAGTTTCGACTTAGCTAAGCCTTTTCAAAATTTGAAACGGAATGTATTGAGGGAATGTCTGTGTTAGGTTTACCTCTTTCATATATCTTTGGTTATTGGTCTCCTTATTATAAATTATTGTTATTTTTCTTATTTTAGTATTCTAGTGGTAGTGGTATGTACACTTTATTACTTACTTGTAATATATGTAAAAATTGAGTCTTTTTTCCGTTAAATAAATAAATAAATTAATAAAGTTAAAAACATGCTATAAATCATGTGCAATCACAAAATGTAAGAATAGAATAAATCTATTTAAAACAAAATAAAAATAACATTCAGCCAACGCAAATTTTGAAAAAAAAAGAATCCTCCGACCTACGAAAATTAAAATATAATACAATTAAGTAATTAAAATTGTAACGAAAAATATTAAAACTCATAAACAATCAAATAAACTCAATTGACATATAAGTAAATAAAATATATTACAAAAGAATTCAAATTGAAAACCAATTTAAAAATAAATGAACTTAAAATACTACAATAACTACTTAAAAGTAGATACTACAACTTAATGGACAATTTCGAAACTAAAAACTTTACTGCAAAACCAAATTCAGTTATGAACAGTTGATAAATTGATAATACAGTAATTAAAAAGTACTCATGTACTCATAGTAAAGAAAAATCTGAATATTAATTATTAAGGAAATAAGGAAATGAAATATTAAGCTAAAGAGTTCTTCTTTCTTTCTTAATCTTTCCCTCTTTTACCGTTTTGGGTGTTGAGGTGTTGAGCTAAAGAGTTACGATAATTTAAAAAAAAAACATACAATTATCTAAATAAAATAGTAGATATACAAAAAACAAAAAAAAATAGTATATGTACAAAAAGAAAAAAACTGAAATTGAAGCATTGCTGCAAAGGAATATTTATATTTCGAAAATGAAACTGCAGAGTCACAAAAATGTAAAGAAAAAAAAACATACAATTTGATAATTATAAAATCTGGTATATTTCTCATATTAATGTTAATTTGTATTTTGATTGAAAAGTCGTACTTTCTTGATAATATGCAAAAAAACATTTTAGTACGAGTACGAAGTACGAACAAATATATAATTATTATTTTAAACAAATTTATTATTAAAATTCATAAACAATAAAGTAAACTGAAATGAACATAGGTACAAGTAAATAAAATAGGTAACAAAAGTATTGAACTTGAAAACCAATTTAAAAATAATTGAATTTAAACATTGTAGTAAAACACATTTCAAAAACAAAAGATATAATTGCATAAAAGTATTCAGTTATAAAATTGCAATAAAGGACACTTTGAAAACTAAACACAACTGCAAAACAACTATTCAGTTATAAAAAGTTGAAAAATTGACAACATTTTAAATCATAGTAAAGAAAAATCGGAACATTATATATTGTAGTGATGGAGAATATGAATTCTTTTAGTCTTGAATATTTCAAAAATAATTTTATACACAGTATAGTAAAGGACATTTTAAAAACCAAAACATTAACTGCAAAAAAACTATTCAGTTAGAATAGGTTGACAACATTAGTCCCTTGGAAAATTGTTCAGATTTTTATAACTAGTTGGGCATGTTGATAAATTGACAATATTGTAAATCATAGTAATGAAAAATCTAAACATTAAATGCTTAAATAAAAAATAAAAATAAAAAATATAAAATTTAAATTAAATTTAAATTTAAACTTAAAAAACTTAAAAACGAAAATGATTATTATTTTGAAAGCAATACAATTTTTTGTATTGTATTCGTAGTAAAGCACATTTTCAAAACCAAATAACTACAAAAATCTACTCTGTTATACAAGTAAATAAAATAGGTAACAACTGAAATCATCGAACTTGAAAACCAATATAAAAAAAAATTAATTTATCTAAAAATTTTTTTAAAAATACTACTCAGTTATACAAGTAAATAAAATAGGTAACAACTGAACTCATTTAACTTGAAAACCAATATAAAAATAATTTAATTTATACATTCTAGTATAAGATATTTCTAAAAGTATACCATTATAAATAATTGCAAAATATATTCACTTATGAGAAGTTGATCAATTGACAATAAGTATTGGAAATCGTAATAACGTAAAATCTGAATATTTAGTACTTTATAAAAATTATGAAAATTATTAGTTTCTTGACAAATGAAAAAATATATATTTAGCATCGTCTATGTTACTGAGACGTTATTCATTATTAGGGAAAAGTTGAAAATGTTGTACCTAAGAACATTTTCGATAGCAAAAAAATAACTACAGAAAACTATTCAGTTACAACAAGTTGATAAATTGCCAATCTAGTAAATACTAGTTGTGTCATTTATTTGACATCAATGTCATAAATTGATAATATTGTAAATCTTTATGAAGCAAAATCTGGACATAATAATAAAAATAATGATAACAATAATAATCTAACTGCTCGTATTCTGCATTCGTACGTTGAAATATATATTTTTCATTAAGGGCACATTTTTCACATGATTACTTAAAACGAATTGAATTAATTATATTTGACACTTTTAGTAATTAGAATAAATACGTACATTATTATTAGTTCCGAGATTATGGGCACATTTTCCATATAATTACTCAAATTTGGTTTCGGCTTTTCGGTTTTATAAGTTCAGTGGAGTCATTAACCTCAAAACTGGAATAATAATAAAAATGATGATAATAATAATATTAATAACATTACTGATCGTATTCTGCATTCGTGTATTGCAATATTTTGATTGATATGTCAGTAATCATATATCAAATTATATGTCGATTAATAAAAATACAGTTTTTCTAACCAATCCTCAATAATAATAAAAATAATGATAATAATAATAATCTCATTAAACGTTTTCTTCATTCGTATATTGTTTTTTTTTTATTATGGACTCATTTTCCATATGATTACTTAAAACGAATTGTATTAATTATATTTAACACTTTTAGTAATAATAATAATAATATACGGTTATTATGTTGTTTGCTATGTCAGTAATCATATAATACAATGATATGTCAATTTCAAGAGGAGATATTAATAATAAAACAGTTTTGCTGAACAATTCTGAATAATAATAAAAATAATGATAACAATAATAACCTCACTGATCGTATTCAGCATTAGTATATTCAAATATTTTCTTTTATTATGGACACATTTTTCACACGATTGCCTACTCAAAACGGGTGGTGTTAATTATGTCTCACACTTTTAGTAATAATAATCATAATAATAATAATAATAATAATAATAATAATAATAATATATGTACATTATTATTACTTATGAGATTATAGACACATTTTCCATATGATTACCCAAAATTGGTTTCGAGCTTAGACATGTTTTTCACATGATTACTCAAAACGAATTGTATTAATGATAGCATACTTTTAGTAATAATAATAATAATATACGTACATTATTATTAATTCTGAGATTATGGGCACATTTTCCATATGATTACTCAAAATTGGTTTCGATTTTTTGGGTTTAATAAGTTCATTGTAGAAATTAACCTCAAAAGTGGAACAATAATAAAAATAATGATAATAATAATAATAATAATAACAACGTTACTGATCGTATTCTGCATTCGTATATTGCAATATTTTTAATGATGTACAAGTATTCATATATAAAATAATAAGTCGATTTCAAGAGGAGATATTAATAATAAAACAGTTTTTCTGAACAATTCTGAATAATAATAAAAATAATAATAATAATAATAACCTCACTGATCGTATTCTGCATTCCTATATTAAAATATTTTCTTTTATTATGGACACATTTTTCGCAAGATTACATACTCAAAACGGATGGTGTTAATTATATCTGACACTTTTAGTAATAATAATAATAATAATAATATATGTACATTATTATTAGTTATGAGATTATGAACACATTTTTCACATGAATACCTACTCAAAATGGATGGTGTTAATTATATCTGACACTTTTAGTAATAATAATATACGTACATTATTATTAGTTATGAGATTATGGACATAATTTACATATGATTACCCAAAATTGGTTTCGAGTTTAGACAAGTTTTTCGCATGATTACTCAAAACGGATTGTATTACTTATAGCATACTTTTAGTAATAATAATAATAATATACGTACATTATTACTAATTCTGAGATTATGGGCACATTTTCCATATGAGTACTCAAAATTGGTTTCGAACTTTTAGGTTTTATAAGTTCAGTTGGTTGCTCTTCAAAAGTGGAATAATAATAAAAATAATGATAATAATAATAATATTACTGATCGTATTCTGCATTTACATATTGCAATATTTCGATTGATATGTAACGATTGATATATATCAATGTAATTGATTTATATAAAATGATATGTCGATTTGAAGAGCAGACATTAATAATAAAACAGTTATTTTCCTCAAAAGTGGAATAATAATAAATATGTTGATTGATATGTCAGTAATCATATAAAAAACATATGTTGATTTCAAGAGAAGACATTAATAATAAAACAGTTTTTCTGAGCATTTCTGAATAATAATAAAAATAATGATAATAATAATAATCAAATGATATGTCGATTTCAAGAGGAGATATTAATAGTAAAACAGTTATTTTCCTCAAAAGTCGAATAATAATAAAAATTGCAATATGTTGATTGATATGTCAGTAATCATATAAACATGATATGTTGATTTCAAGAGAAGACATTAATAATTAAACAGTTTTTCTGAGCATTTCTGAATAATTAAAAAATAATGATAATAATAATAATCAAATGATATGTCGATTTCAAGAGGAGACATTAATAGTCAAACAGTTATTTTTCTAATCAATTCTGATTAGTAATAAAAATAAAGATAATAATATTAATAATTACAATAATCTCACTGCCTAATATTGTGTTTCATATGTATTCATATTTAAAATGATATGATTTAAAGAGGAGAGATTAATAGATACTAACCGCCAATTTCGTAATCAATTTAAAGTGACTTTAAATTTTAAAGCTCACTTTAATTTCCAAAATGCGTTTCATAGCACATATTTAGCCTTTAAAATTGACTTTATTGTGAAGCCCATTGAAACGGACCAAACTTTAATTAGCGTTTAAAGCTTACTTTTACTCAAAGTTCAAAGCGTTTTAAGCTAGTTTTTTAGTTTTTAACTAGTTTAATATGTATTTATATTTAAAATGATATGATTTCAAGACGAGAGGTTAATAGATACTAACAGCCAATTTCATAATCAATTTAAAGTGACTTTAAATTTTAAAGCTGAGTTTAATTTTCAAAATGCGTTTCATAACACATATTTATCATTTAAAGTTGACTTTAATGTGAAGCCCATTGAAACGGACCAAACTTTAAGTAGCGTTTAAAGCTTACTTTTACTCAAAGTTCAAAGCGTTTTAAACTAGTTTATTATGAAATGGGCTGTAAAACAGTTTTTGAGGTCGAATTTTTGTGCCCTTTAATTTTGTCCCTATTTCCTAGATAATTTAATCAGTTCAGGACGTGAACCTGCGACCTCGACCAGCCAAGCTGCAATCGCGTATTAGCACGTAAACCACCAGCTTTTAATGCACGTACCCTCTTAATAGGGGCTCACTTTTCCGTGTGGTTAATCTAAATAATTAACCGAACCACAAGCATTTTAAAAGTGCAGGTATAGCACACCGACACCTTCCCGAACAACGGCGTCATCGCCAATATTATCCTCCTGAAAATCCAATTACTCGCCGAACTTATGAATAACGCCCGCCGATGGAACGTAATTTGCTATCGATGTTAGAAAAAGTTCAATGTCAAGTCGCCCGATTGAATTGTTCGGCTCAAGGGTGAGAAAATTGTGCACTTTATAATGTGAAACTAGTCCAATGTTTAAAGTTCAATAACACGGGTTGTTGATTTTATATTGACGTAATAAGGGGTAATGTTGGTGTAAATAATTATTAGCCCTTGAATACGTATTACTTATAATGCAAAATCCAACAATTAACTACCTTAGGAATTTAATTAAATTCCGCGCGAAAATGGTTACTACATTTATTCGATAAGATTTTTTTTTCTCATAGAAAATGATCTGCACATTTTTTGTCTTCAAATTCTACTGGCACATTTATCGATAAGAATGTTATAATATTGTTTCTCATATAAATAATTAATTAGTTGTAAAATATATGTAAATTTGCTATAACCAGTATAAATTACTTATGTCTTCTCGACGATCCTTCACCCTTCCTGGGTGAATTTCGGCTATTTCTGCCGCTCAAATGTCCCTATATTGAGCAGCTCGGGCAGACTTATGTCCACTAAAGTGAATATTACTGTAAATTCATGACCAATAAAGAAAATGATCTGCCCTTCATTTTTCAAATTCCGTAAAGTACTTAACAGTTTATCGGCATGTCGTTTCGTGCATAATTGTTGCAATTGTCGCATGAAGGGGGCCGTTTATCAATGTTTGTATTAAAGAGGCGTTCGCCATTTGTACTCACTAATGTATTAATTATTTGCAGTTCCGCCCGCATAGTGAGATCGAAATCATCGTCGAGGGAATAGATCCGATCCCAGGCAACAGTACTATGAGTCAATCGCCTGAAAATGCCAGTTCCGAGGAAACGTGGACAACGTCCGGATAAATTGAAGCAGGCAAACGGACTTTACGTGCACTCGAGCCCACCAAGAGGTAAATGCAAATTGCGCCGTTACGGAGTTTAACTGAAAGTTGTTCAGCACGCGATTCACAATTACAATCGGACTTGTCTTGGTTGTTTTGCCATTTCGCCATTAACACATTTCAGCATGGAGTTGTGAAGTAATATTAACGGTTCGCAGTTATTTCTACGTGCTGTTTAAGTTCACATTTAATTGTACTAGAAACTGCCATACAAAATGTCCTGCATAATAAAGACTGCTTGTTTCCATAAATATTCGTTCATGTTTGGTATAATCGAAATTTAAATTATTGCATAGTAAAATATACAAGGTGTCCCACACCTTCCTGGCATACATTTAGGAGCATGCTAAGAAGGGCAAAATTAAATGAAAATGCAAATTTTTGGACTCCTTTCAGCTGTTCCGTGTTGCTAATGATTCCCTAGTTCACGACGAGTATTTACAGATGCTCGAACGCAAATAATTACTGTCCCGAAATTGATTATATCCGTGTAAACAAAATGTAAATCAAACCGTTTTTGCATAACGCGTGAATGTAAATAACTATTGTTCGGCGATATTTGTTTCTGTACAACTGTTTTCTTTTTCTTTGCTGACCGACGTTGATGCTCCGGGATCTAAATCGAATCTGATTGTTTATCGGCGTTCAGCCTTTTCAAAACCTCGGTTAAACAAGTGATTTTCGCTTGTTAAAATCCGCCTACGTTGATCCAAATAAGCGTGTAAATTGTCGAGTTGCTACCCGAATCCAGTTTGTAACGACAGCAACGAATCAACAAAATATAATTATGATTATAATTATCCATATACCGGTGAAATCATAACTCCAACTGTGATTTGAATCTGATATTCGAGATCCTTGTATTTTTCTGCTTCTATCCGAATGTCGAACGTCTTTGTACGATGAGTTTGAATTTTCCATGGAATTTTATACATATTACTGACTCATTACAATTATTTTACGTTAATTGTGCCCTGATTTAATTATAATTCTAGCTACACAAATCCCATTTGACTACCTAAGTAATCCTATTAATATCTAAGCACCCTAAATCTAATATATTCAGTATAATTTTCTACAAACAAAATCCTATCAAACGTATACTATAAAATAACAAATTAATCTATTAAATAACATCACAATATATAATAGTTTAAGTCACGTAGAATACACAGGGTGTTCTGGAACAACTATACAATTTTACTATTTTCAAATGGGTAAAACTTTTTTTTTAAATAGAACACCCTGTATATAGCATCATATGCTGAATGCTTTTAGGGATCAGATGCAACTCTGCCAAGTTTTTCACATTTTCATCAAATTTAACGAAAAATCATGGACCTGGAAAAAAATCAACAAAACCTTATTATAAGAAATCAATGAAAGAATCTAAGAATGCAAGTACCCAAGCAATATGCTAAAACATACACAATATTTGGAGTCCTGGATTTATGGTACACTCTGTACACACGAAAATACTTTTAAAAAGTAGTGTCCAATAACTTTCAATTAGATTTTTTCCCCAATTTTTATTATTCTAGCAGCAATGGTCCGAGCGAGGTTAGGTGGCCACCCTGTATATCTACACCTAGAATCATATAATTATAATTGTGTTGATACACTTCATTGAAATTCTGAAAATTTTATATAAATTGCAGATTTTTTTTTTAAATTGCAAGAAATTTAAATCAATTCCAGAAAATCTTATGAGCCTGCTAGAAGTTTTTGAAAAATTGTCGAACTTTCTGAAAAGTTTATTAAGGAATTTTCTAATACATTTAAAACATTTGATGAAAGTGTATTAGAAATAGGCAGAAATGCACAATGCACGTTGTACATTTACATGCACAATGCATGTAAAAAAATCATAAGGACAAGAATAACAAGAAGAAACTCAGAAGAACACTAAGAACTAAGATGAAAAACTAAATGAAACCACTAGAAGATTCAGATATGATTCTAAAAATGATAGAAAATGCCATTAAATAATAATAATAAAGAATATTTATTAACAGAAAAGCTACATAATATACAAAATTTCAACAAAAATCTGAAATCTGAATCTGAAAAAAGCACAGTGATACTAAAAAAAAACAAAATAGGAGAATAATGAAAATTTTCAATACAACATAAAAATGACAAATAAATATACACCAAAATTGACAAAGTTTTCGGAAATTGCCACAAAGGTCAATGGAAATTTCTAGAATGCGCAATTAAAATATTAGAACAGTAAAAACGCCCAGAATTTCAATCAAAAAAACAAAAGTATCATCGAAAACTTAACTTACTTTGTAAAAAGTTTATTAAGGAATTTTCTAATACATTTATAACATTTGATGAAAGTGTATAAGAAATAGGCAGAAATGCACAAAAACTGTACAAAAATTCATAAGGATAAGAATAACAAGAAGAAACTCAGAAGAAAACTATGATGAAAAACTAATTGAAACCATTAGAAGATTCAGATATGATTCTAAAAATTATAGTAAATGCCATTAAATAATAATAATAAAGAATATTTATTAACAGAAAAGCTACATAATACACAAAATTACAACAAAAATCTGTGATAGTAAAAAGTATAGTGATACAAAAAAAAAACAAAATAGGAGAATATTGAAAATTTTCAATACAACATGAAAATTACAAATAAATATACACCAAATTTCACAAAGTTTTCGGAAATTGCCACAAAGGTCAATGGTAATTTCTAGAATGTGCAATTAAAATATTAGAAGAGTAAAAACGCCCAGAATTTCAATCAAAAAACAAAAGTATCATCAAAAACTTAACTTACTTTATGAAAAGTTTATTAAGGAATTTTCTAATACATGTATTACATTTGATAAAAGTGTATAAGAAACAGGCAGAAATGCACAAAAAATGTAAAAAAATTCATAAGGATAAGAATAACAAGAAGAAACTCAGAAGAAAACTATGATGAAAAACTAAAGGAAACCATTAGAAGATTCAGATATGATTCTAAAAATTATAGTAAATGCCATAAAATAATAATAATAAAGAATATTTATTAACAGAAAAGCTACATAATATACAAAATTTCAACAAAAATCTGAAATCTGAATCTGAAAAAAAAGCACAGTGATACTCAAATAAACAAAATAGGAGAATATTGAAAATTTTCAATACAACATCAAAATTACAAATAAATATACACCAAATTTCACAATGTTTTCAGAAATTGCCACCAAGGTCAAAGAAAATTTCTAGAATGCTCAAATAAAATATTTGAAGAGTATAAACGCCCAGAATATTAATCAAAAAAAAACAAAAGTATCATCAAAAACTTAACAAGAGAATTATTTTCAGAACCAACCAACTAACTGCTAAAAACTACTCAGATATAAAAAGTTGATAAATTGACAATATTATATTATATATATTATAGTAAAGAAAAATCTGAGCATTAAATATTGTAGTAATGGAAATTTTGAAAATTAGTCTCTTGAAAAATTGTTTAGATTTTTATAGCTAGTTGGGCATGTTGATAAATTGTCAATATTGAAAACTAAAGAAAAATTAACATTAAATAATATATAGGGTGATCTATTTAAAAAATAGACCAAATTTTGTGTCCCAGATTTATTGTACGCTCTGTACACTCGAAAATAATTTTAAAAAGTAGCACATCAAGTGTCCAATAGCTTCCAATCAGATTTTTTCTTCAATTTTTATTAGTCTGGCAGCAATGGTCCGAGCGAGGATAGGTGGGCACCCCTGTATATCTACACCTAGAATCTTATAATTATAATTGTTGATACACTTAATTCAAATTCTGAAAATTTTATATAAATTGCAGATAAATTTTATAAATTGCAAACAATTTAAATCAATTCAAGAAAATTTTATGAGCCTGCTAGAAATTTTTGAAAAATTGTCGAACTTTGTGAAAAGTTTATTAAGGAATTTTCTTTGATGAAAAAAAAACATTTGATGAAAGCTGAATATCTACACCTATACTCCTATAATTATAATTGTTGATACACTTTATTCAAATGCTGAAAATTTTATATAAATTGCAGACATTTTTTTAAAAATTGCAAGAAATATTTCCAGAAAATTTTATGGGCCTGCTAGGAGTTTTTGAAAAACTGTCGAACTTTCTGAAAAGTTTATTAAAGAATTTTCTAATACATTTAAAACATTTGATGAAAGTGTATTAGAAATAGGCAGAAATGCACAAAAACTGTAAAAAAAATTCATAAGGATAAGAATAACAAGAAGAAAATACCATTAAATAATAATAATAAAGGATATTTATTAACAGAAAAGCTACATAATGTATAAAATTTCAACAAAAGTCTGATATCTGAATATAAAAAGAAAAGAAAGTACAGTGATACTAAAAAAACAAAAATAGGAGAATATTGAAAATTTACAATACAACATAAAAATTACAAATTAATATGCTCCATAAATAATAATAATAAAGAATATTGATTAACAGAAAAGCTACATAATATACAAAATTTCAACAAAAGTCTTATATCTGAATCTGAAAAAAAGTAAAGTACAGTGATACTAAAAAAACCAAAATAGGAGAATATTGAAAATTTTCAATACAACATAAAAATTACAAATAAATATTCACCAAATTTCACAAAGTTTTCGGAAATTGCCACAAAGGTCAATGGAAATTTTGAGAATGCTTAATTAAAATATTTGAAGAGTAAAAACGCCCAGAATTTCAATCAAAAAAAACAAAAGTATCATCAAAAACTTAACAAAATAATTATGAAACCAAATAAAGCAAAATTTGGAAAAAAAAATCGAAATTACTTACTTACTCGAAATTATTTATTGATGTTATGATACATAGACTATTTACACGTATCAATTATAATTTAAAATTTGTAAATATAAAATATAGAAGAGTAGTACATATATGTAGTATTAAAACCCAGCATATGTCTATTATAATTTAAAATTTGTAAATATAAAATATAGAATAGTAGTACATATAAGTAGTATTAAAACCTAGCACAATAATAGTAGTAACACAATCCAGTTAAATCTATAAAATATATATAATAATCAGAATAATAAACATAAACAAATAAAACTACATATGCTAAATCTAATATGCTATGTTACTAATGAAATCTTCATATTTGTAGAATATGTCTTAACTGGAACTTATACTCATCGTATCGCATTATTTCAATAATTTTTTTGGACGTTATGTAAAAAATAATATGACTATGCATACCTATGCATGTGTTCTAATATGTTTTAATATGTAGAATAGTAGTACATTTATATACGTGGAACTTATACTCATCGTATCGTATTATTTCAATAATTTTTTTGGACGTTATGTAAAACATAATATGGCTAATTTTGCCGTTTTAGCATGCGCCTAGATATATGCCACGAAGTTGTATGACACCTTGTATAATTCTCAAGTAATTGCTTTAATGAAATTTTGCTGAATATAAATGATTAGTGATCAATAGCAAACACGTTGTAGAAACTAGGAATAGTATTTTACATTATTAGACGGATAAGAGGGTTTTTACTGACGATTCAAAGGAATGACTGACGGGCCGCAGGCGAGTCTGTCACCTTGTAGAGGCAGCAAAAACTCTCTTACCCGACGTATAATGTACAATATTTTATTTGTTAAACACGCGTAAACAATTAAATCTGCAGTTAAATTATGACAATAATATGACAGTTTAAAATATATCATCTGTCAGTGCCAAAATTTCAAAATTTCAAAACACCATATCGTAATTGCAATCATAATTGCACTTTAACATTTATATTGAACGACGGAAAAGTTAAAACAAACATACCAAATAATAATTATTGAAAATTATAAGCATTAAAATAATATAATCATGACAAGGAAAAGTATATATTTGACACGGACAGTTATTTTTTTTTATTTGTTAGACACACGTAAACTGTCAAATATGTGGTTAATTACGACAATAACATGACAGTATAAAATATATCATCTGTCAGTGTCAAAATTTCAACATTTCAAAACACCATTTCGTAATTGCAATCATAATTGCACTTTTATATTTAAATTGAAGACGTCAAAGTTGAAACACTCATGCCAAATAATAATAATTGAAAATCATGTGAATTAAACTAATATAAACATGACAAGGGAAAATATATATTTGAAACGGGACAGGTAAAATTTTTACACTAACTCGTGTCACTTTTACATGCACGATGCATATAATCGTTACTTTACCAGGTTGGTAAGAGTTACGTTTACGCGTGTAAAACAAAAAAATATATTACCTTGAAAAAGGTGTAACACCTTTAGCAAAATGGAAAACTATTTTGTGGTGATTAGCCCAATGTGAAAGGCACACATTTTCAGTGGGGATTTTATTTTTAGTCGATTTGATCGGAAAATCGTTATTTCTACGTTTTTTACTCTGAGAACATAAATTATAAAATTGTTTGTTGCGCCATATACTAACGTACACATTTTCAATGGCGATTTAATTTTTAGTCGATTTGATCGGAATATCGTAATTTCCAGTTTTTCACTCTGATAACATAAATTACAAAATTGTTTGTTGCCCAATATGAAATTATATTGAGTATCTATTGACCAACGATTTAACGCTTATTGAACGACACATCAACATTTTCTTTAATCTCTTCTACAAAAACCTCCTTTCCTCAACACATGTTATTTTCTGTGAATTAATTTATACATAAATGCGTAGGTTTTATTCTCAGTAAACTCGTTACTAAATAAACGCAAACAAATACTACTATATAATTTTTTTTATGTACATTTTTTATATCTACTTCTTTATTTATTGATTTTCTTTTAGTATTAGCCAGGGACGGACTGGACATGTTGAAAATGTGGAAAATTCAATATGGGCCATTTTTCAATTTAAGACACACACAATAAAACCATCTTCTCTAAACCTCAATGAAATTCATTAATCCAAAATGATAATTTTCAGTCCTAATGATATTTTTAATGTTTATGAACCTTTTTGTAGTATTTTTTTTGAATATTTCTATAATTTTGAATCGTTTCCAATTTTTGATGCTTCAGGCGAGATTAATTTATTGAATCATATTGATATTCACTGAATGTTGAAATTGTTAAAATGTGGCACTTCATAATGTTTGCTATTCAATTATAGAGACAATGCAATATTGCTCCTTGACCTTTTTTGGTATTTTTGAAGCTGTAAATTTTCAAAGCCTTTCAAACTTCGAAACTTCGAAATGAAACGTTAATGTTGTAGACTTGTGGTTTTTGTGACTTCTTGTCATTATTGTATATCGAATGTATTTTAATATATATATCACAAAAACTACTTCCTGAGGTCTGAGTAGTTAGAGAAATCCATTGGTAATAACTTGTAAATAACCATAATAGCGACAACCAGACTTAGTAATAACCCGATACTTATTACCAATAAGCATCTGGTGGCCATTAAAATATGTTCGCAAAGTATATGTTGAAGTTTCGATTCATATAACAAATTGTATATATTACTCTATAAATTTAACTGCGCTGTAATAGAATACAATAAAAATTCAATACAAATTTCCTCGCGAGTAGTTAGCGGAATCCATTAGTAATAACCATTAAAATGTATCAAGCCAACGCTCGATTTTCAATGCAACTGATTAGATATTTATAACGAAATTCAATCGTCTGAAATGCAGGTATTAAAGGTAATTATCTCCACGCAAGGGCTGAAAAAAACCGTCTAACTCCAAATATTACACAAACAATTAATAATTCAGTAGATCGCTGATAATCGAAGTCGTGCTGTGGACAAATTACCCAATTAAGATTAGAGACCTAATATTGTCTACAATCGATGCCTGCTGGAAATAATAAGCATACATTATGTGTATTGCAAGCCCAGACTAATAACACAAGGGATTCCTTAAACGTTAACACTAGAAGTACTAATTACGAGATTAAATGGAAGTTCATTGGAAATTTGTAATGACCCTTATGTAGTGTTTCGCGTGATACACAATTTATATCCTAATATACATTCAGGGCATTTATGAATGTGCAATATTATTAAATGTAACATTGCTGTCTCAATTCGTGCTTATAAATTTATTTTCCGATAATATTTAATAATATTTAATAAAAATGTATTTTTTTTGTATACGGTCATCGCCGTTACGGTCGCTGGGTGAACTCGCAAATTGTGCCAGCGGCCGACATTTATTGACATTACAATAAAAATGTATTTTTTTTGTATGCGGTCATCGCCGTTACGATCGCAAGGTGAACTCGAAATTGTGTCAGCAGCCAATATTTATTGACATTACAATAAAAATGTATTTTTTTATATGCGGTCATCGCCGTTACGATCGCTAGGTGAACTCAAAATTGTGTCGGCGGCTGACATTTGTTTGTCAGCGGCCGACAAGCGTAGAGTGATTTTCAGTGATAATGCAACTAGTTGTATTATCAGTTATTAATACATGGGTAACTATATAAACCGCATTGTTATACCCTCACTAGTTTAGGTATAACTTATATTCCTAGTAAAATGACAAGGCTGAAATAATTCAAACCTACAAAATTGCTTTGAAAACCATGCAATTTATATTATTAAAATATCTGAATTGTTTTCTTTACAGAAAAATTCTAATCATTTGAATAATCAGATTTTTCCTTTTCGAATTGCAGTAAATAAACTAATTTACTACAATTAGTTTATCGTGCCTAATTATCATACGAAATTATAAATAATTACAAACAACCCCGATAGTAAAATTACAATTAAATCTTTGAAAAAAGTTTGCGATTTTTTCTAATAATTGTATGCACTAATTATTGTACGCATGTTTCCACATAAAGCAGTGGAAATAAATTATTCTTTCAACGCGAAACTTTGCACGCACTTTCGATTTAATCGTTTTCTCAATTGGCCAATTACTCAGTGTTTGTAAATATTTTTATAAGGAACAACTAAATATAAATAGTAAACGTTGAAAAGATTAAAATCCGTCAAGTCACAATCTCATTAATAATTATTTCCTCGTTATGCAATTTTTCATACGAAGCATGGGGATAAGAAACTCGAAAATAAATAAACACGCATAAAGAAAAGATTGCTAAATATAATAATATTGCATATATATGAATAGCTACTTTTATAAATGTGCAATATTTTTAAATTTTTGCAATCCTTTCTTTATTCATATTCATTTATTTTCGAGTTTCTTAACCTCAAAATACCAAAAAATCTGCAATGACTATATAATTCCGTTAATATTATCGAAAAATACTATAAACAGGAATTGATTAAGGAATGTTAAATTTACAAATATTGCACATTTATAAAAGCAAAACTATTTATACAAAATAAAGCTGGAAATACTAAATTAGGTACTGGAAAATATTTTATACAAAAGAAGCTGGAATATAATTATAGATAGGCGGATTGACCAATGGCCTAATAAAGTTTGATTTCCTGTCTAGAACTTGGCAAAATTTCTTTAAAGTTCGATCAAAGTTGCAAAAGAAAGAACCAAAATTGATAAAACTTTTAGCACTTCAGTTGTAATTTATTTATTTCGCCCAACGAATAATTATCTGTTACTATTTAGAAAAACACAATGCAAGGCTCATTTATTAAGTCTTACATATAATTATCAAGAAAACCAAAAACTTAAATTTCTGAAAAACTTCTTTCAAAATCTCCCCCAAAAAAACAAAATTGATAAAATTCATAGCACTTTAATAGTAATTAACTTTTTCGACTAACGAATATTTGTCTATCAGTAGTCACAAAAAAACTTTCCAAAGTTCAACTGGTTTAAAGTGTTCAGGCTTATTTATAATTATCAAGGAAACCAAAAACAAAAATTTCGGTAAACTAAAATTACAAAGAAAAACCAAAATTGATAAAATTCTTAGCACTTTAATAGTAATTTATGTATTTCGACCAACGAATAATTTACTATCACTAGTCACAAAAAAAATTCCAAGGTTTAACTGGTTTGAAGTGTTTAGGATTATTTATAATTATCAAGGAAGCCAAAAAAGCCAAAAAATGTTTAAGCTTCTTCAAAGTTACATAAGAATCAACTGAAATTCCACTGAACAAAATCCACGTGTATAACAGCATATATCATTGCTTAGTTAAAAAGTATTGGTCGTATATATTCGGGCAATATCAATACTATATATCAATATATCATATACCATAACAATATCATATATCATATCAAGAAAATCCACGTGTATAACAGCATATTTCATTGCTTAGTTTAAAAGTAT
The DNA here is from genome assembly GCA_951805005.1 of Othius punctulatus. NCBI lineage: Eukaryota > Metazoa > Arthropoda > Insecta > Coleoptera > Staphylinidae > Othius > Othius punctulatus. The sequence continues at coordinate 21,040,454 of OX638141.1, forward strand.
TGGTAATAAATATTCGGGCAATATCAATATCATATATCAATATATCAATATATCATATACTATATCAATATCATACATATAAGAAAATTGACGTTTATTACAACATATTTCATTACTAAGTTAAAAAGTATTGGTCAAATATATTCGGTCAAATAATCGAAGGTAATAAATGCAGCAGACGATTGTAGGTGATTATATTATTGATTTCTAATTAGTTGGAAGTCATATATGTACAGACCAAGTCATTCTATTGATGGATTGCTGCATAGATTATTTAATGTTTACATTAAGAAAAAAATTTCAAATTGGGTTTAAAAATTTAAGAGATACGAATCGATTTTCACAAACCGTAGATGCTAGATTTTAAGTATTCTCTTTTCCTAGTTATAGTACCTACTGACTTTGGAATATTTTGTTTTGCCAAATTGCTATAAATAATTCGCGTATTTTGTAATGTTAGAAAGTTTTTATTTTAACTGTTTTATTCGATTGAAATACATTTTCATAATAGTCATTGAAAAACTTGTACACAAATGAAATTTTGCAATATTAGAAAGTTTTTATTTTAATTTTAAACTAAATTTTATCATGACAATTTTACAATTTCCTTTGCATTTTTATATATCAGTAAAATGTATGTAATTTCAAGTCAAAATTTAGTTTAATATTACGAAATTGTTATTACGGCTTACAAAGTTTTCATTGACTATTATAAAACATTTATTGTATAAACAAAAATTTTGAGGAAATAGTAAAGTTTTCATTACAAATTACAAAACGGTTTTTGAAATTACGAAATTTTCATTTGAAATTACAAAATTTTTACTGCACATACAAAAATGTAAACGAAGTTTGCTATCTCTGCTAAATGTCGGTTTATATAATAAAAATTTCATAGTAGTCAATGAAAAATTTGTTCTCAAATAAAAATTTCGCAATTTTATACTAAATTTTGTAATTTTTCGTGACAACTTTACATTTTCGTTTGCATTTTTGTATGTGCAGTAACTATTTCTACTAGTTCCTCTAAATTTTGGTTTATAAAAAAAAATCATAATCTGCAATGAAAAATTCGTAAGCTCTAATCAAAATTTCGAAATTTTAAACTAAATTTTGTAATTTATCGTGACAACTTTACAAATTCGTTTTCATTTTTGTATGTGAATGTGTATGTGTAATTTTTGAAATTTCATGCGAAAATTTCCAAATTTCTGTTACAGTTTAATGATTTAAAATGAAAACTGCTATTTCCACTAATTTTTGGTTTATATAATAAAAGTTGCTTAATCTACAATTAAATTTCTTTTGCTGTTTTGTTTATGCATTTTTTTTTTTGTAATGTCGAGTGAAAATTTCGGAAATTCTATTACAGTTTTGTAATTTGCAATGAAAACTTTGCTATTTAAACTAAATTTTGGTTTGTATAATAAAAATTTCACAATGGTCAATGAAAACTTTGTAAGCTCTAATTAAAATTTTTAGTTTTAATATTTTTAAAATAAACCGTAATATTTTGGTTTATGTTCGTTGGTTATGAAAGCATTTTTTTTCTGTTTTTTGTAAAAAAATCAGTTTGAAAAGTAAGAAGGTTAACACTTTTTATGGGTTTTTATTAAAGTCCAAGACGGATAGACCCCATGAGGGATTAATATCCTAATGAATATTATTTCTGATTCCTTATTAAAGCCCATTTTGATGATTTTTTGTTTTGATTTATTTTAACAGTCTGCCTGTCATAACAAATTAGGGACAGAAACTATCTAATCATTATATTATATTGTAATTTTTTTTTCTGGGTACTGAAAATTGTTGTTTACATTATATTTTAAATGTTTTATGATATTTTATGAATGTCATGCGATTTGGCTGAACATTTCAATTATAAACTTGAAAACTTTATGAAACTTTAATATTTAAAAATTACTATTAATTTTTATGGCAATTCTTAATTTTTGAGAATGACTTTTTTCATTAATTTTTCAACTATAATTTTTGTTAATTACTATAAATTTTTATGGTAATTCTTAATTTTTGAGAATGACTCTGTTTTAATTGAATTCAAAACAGTAGAATTTAAGAATGGCCTAGTTTCATGGAAATTTGGATCACAATAATTATAATATATTATAATCATTACTAATGACAAATATTGTTTTACAAGAAGCTCTAAATGTGGAAAGTGTTTTTTATTGTTTTATTGAATGATTTTTTAGAAACATAGTTTGATTTATTATTAGTTTTTGTAGCAATGATTGATTTTTAAGACAGATTTCTTTCTGATATATTGATTACAAGAAGTTTTGAAATGGCCTATTTTTATTAAAAAAAAATGCTCTTGAATGTTTTTTTATAGTTTTATTAAATGATTTTTAAGAATCATTGTTTGAATTATTATTAGTTTTTGTAGCAATGCTTGATTTTTGAGACAGATTTCTTTCTGTTTTATTGATTACAAGAAGTTTTCAATGGCCTATTTTTATGGAAATTTTGGACACTCCAAAGTTTTTTTGTTTTTTTTTATTAAGTGATTTTTAAGAATCATAGTTTTTTGTTTCGTTTTAAGTGATTTTTATCATTAATTATTATGATTTTTTGTGTCAATTATTGATTTATGAAAATAAATTCTTTTCTTTTTAATGATTAAAAAAAAGTTTTGGAATGGCCTATTTTTATGAAAAAATAATGCCCTTGAATGTTTTTTTATAGTTTTATTAAATGATTTTTAAGAATCATTGTTTGAATTATTATTAGTTTTTGTAGGGATGATTGATTTTTGAGACAGATTTGTTTCTGTTTTATTGATTACAAGAAGTTTCAATGGCCTATTTTTATGGAAATTTTGGACACTCCAAAGTTTTTTTGTTTTGTTTCATTAAGTGATTTTTAAGAATCATAGTTTTTTGTTTCGTTTTAAGTAATTTTTATCATTAACTATTATGAATTTTTGTGTCAATTCTTGATTTATGAAATTATTTTTTTTCGTTTTCATGATTATAAAAAAAGTTTTAGAATGGCCTATTTTTATTAAAAAAATGCTCTTGAATGTTTTTTTTATGGTTTCATTAAATGATTTTTAAGAATCATTGCTTGAGTTATTATTAATCTTGTGTCAATTATTGATTTTTGAAAATGATTTCTTCTGTTTTATTAATTTGAGAAAGTTTTTTCTTACAATTGACACAAAAAGTAGGTCTTTCTGCTTGGTAATGCGAGCGAAAAGTTGATGTTTTCTGAGGGCTATCACTTCCTGCGTTGCTATTGGGAACAAGCGCAAAGTACGCGCAAATACTTTGTCGCTTGCGAATAATAAAATCAGTTTCTGTAAATACCGAGTGGTCATTTAAATTTCAACTCTAGCTGAAATAATAACTAGAGCTAAAATTTACATGATCACCTATCATTTTAATCATTTATCATTTAAATTTTACCTCTAGCTGAAATGATAACTAGAACTGAAATTTAAATGATCTCCCATCATTTCAATCAATTATCATTTAAATTTCAACTCTAGCTGAAATAATAACTAGAACTGAAATTTAAATGATCACTTATCATTTCAATCATTAATCATTTAAATTTTAGCTCTAGCTGAAATAATAACTAGAACTGAAATTCAAATTATCATCCATCATTTCAATCATTTATCACTTAAATTTCAGCTCTGGCTGAAATTATAACTAGAACTGAAATTTAAATGATCACTCGGTATAAGACATGGTTTAATATATTCCAGCTTTACACTGAAGCACAGTTTCATAATAATTTACACAGAAGCTTTAAAATGCTCCATATAATTATTAAAAATAGAACCTTGATTATTTTTGATTGCATATTTAAGTTGTAATTAAATTTCTAATCTCCTGCACAATTTTAAAATAGAATCTAATTTTTAATCGTCCAATTACTGTGCAAAACTTTCATTAAAATAATCGCAAACGCGACAGGTTCAGCCATAATAGCAAACTTTACCTTGACAATAACTGCGCCTAATTAAAACAAATTTGGGTAAATTATGCAAATGATCGGTGTAATAATCTACATTTAAGAATGCTTTTGTATAAATATGAAATATTGCTACCGCTAGATTAATGTGATTATAATAAGAGATACGTACAAATTGAGTTACGTAAAGAATATTTTTACAGTCGTAGTTCTTCGGAGCTGTGAAGAAGATCGGTTTGAAAAGTTAGCAATATTTTCTTATATATTGAGTTATTCTTATCATGTAAGTTAATTTAATTATATTGATTTTTCATAATCATTACTGATGAGAAATATTTTTCTACAAGAAGCTGTAATCGATCTAATATTTGATTTTTTAATTAATTATTATTGTCTGTATACAGGATGTAACAAAAATAATGTACGAAACTTTTCTAGGGGATCTTGAGAAATAATTTAAAAAAATGGCAAATTTAAAATTTCAATTTTCGGAAATAAAGTCTCGTTTAACTTAATATAAAATTTATACCCACGCATTTGGTTAATATATTCAGTTTTTAGTAGCAAAATTACAGGTAATTTAATGTAGTAATTAACTAAATATAACAACTATCATATTAGTCTACACAATGAGTGTATTACTTTTTCCTGGTATTAATATTATTCAACGAACAACACTATAATTATTAAGCGATAAAGGTGTTCTGAAAGACATGGCATTACACACAAAAGCCGATTAAAAATAGAAACCAAGGGGAGCTCACGTCAAACGCTGCTCATCGGATTTATTTACGAATCAAATAGAGGACGCATGTGCTTAATAATTGATCAAGGTTAAGAAGACTACACTTTTGGGGCGATTGCTCAAAGCTGATAAATAAATTAATAGTTATTCGAGACAGAAAAAACTTAACCCAGCTAAGAACTTTTGTCTATACACCAGCTATAAACTAATCGTACAGCTCTTGATTGAGTAGGTACTGACCAGTACTGGTGCATGAATTCAAATTTTCAGAAGTTTTGAAACCTCCTGCAAAATTAGGAAAATTAACTTGCGTGGTCCTGAATTTGCAACGATGCTTCAAAATGTGTTTCGTTTCGTTTATGTTATCCCCATGTTGAGCACGATAACTGGGACACCCTGTATATAATTTAAAACCATCAAAAATTTATGAATTCAAGAAAAAATTGATATAACCAAATTCTGGTTTGACATTGTAATAGGCCCAAATATACGCCCAATATAATACGCATTTACGCAATAAAGTGACTCATATTTTAAAAATCATGAATACAACAAAATTATTAAATTAATTCATTTACAAATAATCCCAGGGTGAAATGTGATAAATAGCCATCGCAAGTCGCGCCAGAGCGTCGCCAAATATCTCAAGAGCCGAGGCCTGCATATGCACGGTTCTGGAAGATTCCATGTCGTCGTGTCACATAAACAATTTGGGTATCAGCACCTCTTAGAAACGAGCAAGCGCCAGGCACGTAAAAATCACCTCGAATGGCTACTCTTTAAGTTAAGTGTAAAACTCTGCGCTAAAAACGCTATAATACCACACGCACACTCAAGATTAATAATCACCATGATAACTAAGGGATGGGGGCGAATATTTAGCAGTAGATATGTGAGAGGGGTGGAGATTTGAAGCTGGAAAAAACCTATTTAAGCACAAGCCACACACGAGCGAGATCAGTAAGAAAGTTGCGTCGGCCAAGAGCAACGCACACGACATTCGCGGTTTTGAGTATATAAATTCACGTCGGGTTATAATTAAATTAACGATTGCATATAACGTTGTAAAAAAAACGCGAAGTAGAATAAAAATTTGAATAAATCGAAAAACGTACAATTCAAGGTACAGAGTAACTTATTTTTTTTATTATTAACGATAATATAAAGTTGTTAAACCAGTCTCATTATAAATTCAAGGGAGTGCTTATTCCTTTCAATTAACCCTAAGTTACCTAGAAATACCAAATACCGATTACCTATTCCTATCAGTAAACAAAGGCGGCTCGAACGCTATTCGTGTTTACGAATCACTAGAGGAAGCAATAACAGGTGTAATTGACGCCCACCCGCGCACTTCGTTCACACACCTGTTATTGTGAAATCAAATTCCCGCACTAGATTCAAATTGACGGAAGATAGTGTATTTAACCAACCAGAAGTTACCTAGAAAAGCAAAACACCGATTACCTATTCCTATCAGTAAACAAAGGCGGCTCGAACGCTATTCGTGTTTACGAATCACTAGAGGAAGCAATAACAGGTGTAATTGACGCTCACCCGCGCACTTCGTTCACACACCTGTTATTGTGGAATCACCTCCTCCACTAGAATCAAATCGTTGTCAGCATCATAACATTTAAACATATAAACTCATCATACAACGCGTCCGCGATCGCAAATTAACGTGGCTGTATTCACCATAACTATAACAACTAATCAAGGCATTCAGTGTTCCCCTCCGACATACATCATCATATTCAAATCAAAATAATTCATAAAAATGATGGCTTCTTCATTTTAAATCATAAATGAGCACATAACGTGCATATTATTGGGCAGAGTGATTTATAATTGTATAAATAAATAAGTTGGATTAAATCATAATAATTTAAAAACATAATGTATAAAAATACTGGTTTCTTTATTTCAAATCATAAAACAAGCACATAACGTACCTATTATTGGACAGAGTAATTTAGAATCGAACAGATAAAATAGGCTGGATTTAATCTCAATAATTTGAAGACATAATGACAATTTGTGGTTAAATATCGTAAACAAGAAATAAGTGGAATTATTAAAACCCCGTATAAACAGAGAAAATGATAAACGAGAGAATGAAGCTTGGTATAATCACAAGAGAAGTTATTACTAACCTCCAATGTTCCTAATAATAATATATTATAACATTACATAAACATTTCCGATTGAGGTAGCAGAACTGTTATTTGACACAATTTGTAACATGTCTGACGGTGATGACTACTTGTGACATTGGTGCTTGCTGTGGTCGTGGGTAGAATTACTAATTTACCTCAATCAACGTAAACAATGGGGCTCCAATAATTACATTATTGTGTGGACACCGACACAACCATGAAATTCGGGAAGATCGCGAGATACCTTTAGTAGTCATTCATGAATTATTGGGGATATTTCAACATCTTTAAATAGTTCTATTTTTGATCATATCACTTTCTTGTAGTTTAATGGAGTGAAAGAGCATGGTAATAAATGGTCTAAGAGAAGCACGTGCATGTATACAAACTCTCGTAAATAAACTTCGTAGTAATAACCATTTTCAAACTATCAATTAAATAAATAAAAGAATTTACACATTCATTATAAGGTTAACGAAAGATATAAAATAAATCAATTCATGTCATAATCGTTAACCTGTGTTTTATTTTCCTGTATGTTACAATTATATAAATTAATTTACATCATCGTCAACCTGTGTTTTATTTCCCTGTGTCTTACAATTTCAGCGTGTCTATTATTAAATAAACAAAACAAATCCTTAAATTGGTGCTTTCTTGTATTAATCCATTTTTTAGTGTACGTTAATTAACACATTACCAATAGCAAAGTACCTTGAGAGTAATCACGGTGGTTAAATTAAACGTCACGACGTGTAAGTACTAAATACGATCACAAATCACGAGCCAAAAATAATTAAAACATTATATAATAAATCACGAGCCAAAAATAATTAAAACATTATATAATAAATCATGAGCCAAAATAATCAAGAAATTATATAATAATTTCACGATAAAAACGACGAATAATAAAATAAATATAATAAAATAATATCGGAGCGTTACAACATAAAGGAATTATAAAATCTTGTACTTCTATATTAATCTGTGTAACATGAATACGTTTTTGTTGAATATTTTTTACTTTGTTTTATATGATTCCTGCAATTAATTTAGAATTAAATATTCATCTGCCTGCGTCATTGAAACATAAATATTTTCCAATAACAATAGAACCCGTAAAAACGTGTCCATTATCTATGCGTAATCGCATAAACAGAAATGCAATATCCAATTTTATCGCCTAGAAAAATGTACTCACGGCAGGCATGCAATAAAATCGATCGGGATAACCCGTAAATTGTTAATTAGTGTAACAGTAATGTACCGTGCGATTGATCTAAGTACGTAATGCCCCGTTTTTTATTTATTTATTTATTTATGCCGCCTGCATTGAGGTTAAAGGTAACAGAGGTCAAACCGGAAGTAAGCCGTACTCCAATATTGTATTCATCCGCGAGTTGAATAATGAATAAATGCTGTTAGGGTTGACTGACTGTAATTTGTCAATTCCCATTAATTGCCACGCAAAAAAATCGATAATTACCCTTTCATTGGACGCAAAATCAATTATATGTTAATATAATAATTGCTTCTAGTGAGAAGGGCGATAGTCAATTATGTTAAGTTTCGACGTGATCCCAAACAGGATATTTGCCTCATTATTAACGACATATAAATTGTGATTGTAATCGATATATGTACTTAATTTGAATACATATACTTAGGCAGATATTTGTAGTGATTATGGAATCGATTATAAATTACTTGATGTGTAAAATTTGGATTACATTAGCTAACAAAAATGTGCAGGAAATTATCCATCAAAAAATATCATATACCTTCAGATGAAAATTTTGGAACATTTGGTGTGTTTGGTTTTTTACATTTTATTGCAGTTATTAATGATTTTTATAAAATTTATAGTATGTTGAGTTACTAAAAGTGAGCAAAAAAAATGTACATGCATTTTAGGTCAAATTATCTCTGACTAGACCGAAATTTTGGAAAAACTAGAGATGGGGTTCATTCATTTTTTTGCTTTTTCTAATAGTGACAAATATCTCCAAGGGGCATATAAAATTGCAACATTTGTAAGCAACTCATTTCTTATTATTTTAGTGTTCTGCCTAGTTTCACCTCGAATATATCAGAAACGCTTAATTTCTTCGAAGTTCAAGATTTTTTTCTTTTGCTTTTCTTGAAAACAAACATCTCCAAGGAGCATATAAACTTGCAACATTTGTAAGCAACTCATTTCTTATTATTTTTGTGTTCTGCCTAGTTTCACCTCGAATATATCAGAAACGCTTCATTTCTTCGAAGTTCAAGAATGTTTTTCTCTTGCCTTTCTTGCAACTTTTCCCCCCCATTCTTGTGTTACGTTATCTTCTTCATCCTGTTCGGTTAATTCTTTTAATTATTGTCTCCATCTTTCCATTATCTTGTCTTCATTCGTGATATTTGCTCCATTTTTACCTTTTTATGTTCATCAGGTTGTGTTCTTTTTTGTGTTTTAGTTGCTTTAGTGTTCCGTAGAATAGTTTTTGGTTCTGCCCAAAATTCTCATTCATTCTTTCACCAAATTTCGTCCATGCCTTTTGATTAGCTTCTTTTATTATTGAATTCGTTTTGCTTCTCTTTTCTTTGAATTTTTTATAATCTTCTATTTTGTTTGTTTGTAGGTATCTTTTCCATTTCTCTGTTTTGTCTTTTATCTCCTTTTTGACTTCCTCTGTCCACCAGTATGTCCGCCAGTTTGTCCACCAGTTTGTCTTTTTCATTTCCCTGTTTCCAATTTTTGTTCTTCGCAGGTCTCTTTTGCCGCTTCTAGTATTTTTCTTTTGAATGTTTCCAATGGGGGCCTTTCTAATTTTCGAATTTCAGTTATACTTTGATAGATTTTTCATAAATGTTACATTCAATTGGTAGGAATTTCAGTATATTTGTTCTATTTCACCAACATTCCTGACTTTTTGACTTAGGAATGTAGATAAAAAACTTGAAGCTTTACTAATGCCACTGAAATTTTGTTCAAATTGATAGCAAGTCTTTGGTACGATAATGAAAATTGCGCTGAAAATCATGAAAGTTTACACAGTTCGATGGGAAACATATAGAAACTCTTTTACATGACTTTGACTTAAGAAATTTGACGAAAATCACTGAAGTCGCTGACATATCAGTAGCAAATGTATGGAAATACATTTCATACCAAACTGTCAGGAATTTGAGTGGTATTTTTATAGTTTTTCATAAATTTTATATTGAATTGGCAGGAATTTCAATATATTTGATCCATTTCACCCAAAATCCCTGACAATTTGATTAGAATGTACAAAAAACCAATGGATGTTTTACTTATACCCACTGAAATTTGGTTCAAATTGTTAGCCAAGTCTTTAGTAACGTAATGAAAATTTCGCTGAAAATCATGAAATTTTACACAATTCGATGAGATTCATATAGAAATACTTTGACATTACTTAGACCTAGGAAATTTGACTACAATCCCTGGAGTCGCTGACAATTCGATAGCAAACTTATGAGAATAAATTTCCTATCAAATTGTCAGGAATTTCATTGTCTTTTTATATATTTTTTCATACATTTTATTTTCAATTGCCATGAATGTTTTGGAATATGTATGTAGCTTTCTGCTAATAAATATTATAATTAATTTTAGTATATTTGAATCCATTTCACCAAATTCCTGACATTTTAATTGGAAAATGTACATTAAAACAATGTAACTTACTAATACCACTGAAACTTTGTTCAATTGATAGCAAGTCTTTGGTAAGATAATATAAATTTCGCTGAAAATCATGAAAGTTTACACAATTCGATGGGAAACAAATAGGAACACTTTGACATGACTTTGACTTACGAAATTTGACTAAAATCACTGAAGTCGCTGACAAATTTGAGAATTTCAGTGGTGTTTTTTATAGTTTTTCATACATTTTTATATTCAATTGGCAGGAATTTCAGTATATTTGATCCATTTCACCAAAATTCTTCATATTTTGATTAGAATGTACCAAAAAAACCAATGGATACTTTACTAATACCACTAAAATTTGGTTCAAATTAGGTTAGCAAGTATTTGGTAACACAATGAAAATTTCGCTGAAAATCAGGAAATGTTACACAATTCGATGGGACACATATTGAAACACATTGACATGACTTCTTTCTCCATTGTTGTTTTTATTTTCTTCTCCTTCTTTTCCTATTATCTCTTCTATTATGCTATTTTGGCATCCTACTCTTCCGTTTACCACTTTAAGGTCTCATATTTTGGAAACAAAAGCAATTAGAACAAAATGAAATGAAAATGTAATTAGATTAGAGAAAAATACATTTTCATTTAATTTTGCTTTTCTTAGTATGCTCCTACATTTATGCCACGAAGTTGTGGGAC